>CM060938.1:641518487-651518487 GCA_030765085.1 Allium cepa | reverse complement strand
TTCCCAATTAATTATTAATTCATTACTCCATAACTATTAATTAATAACCTTCATTGTTAATTTATAAAACCTAATTACCCATTTGTAAATCACTAATTACAAATTAGTCAATCACTAATTATAAATTAATTACTCAATTAATCTTTAACTTATTTCATAAATTGTCAAATATTAATTATACTTAAGGTAAACATCCTCCTTGTTAAATACTAAATCACATTACTAAAACATTTACCTTTAATTAACATTTAATGTTATTTATAAAATAATTAAGTTTTAAATATCTTTTAAGTATTTAACATACTTAATTTAACAATCGAACTGTTCTTAATTAAAGTTTTGAAAGACATTTAATTTAAAGAATTTATAAATGATTAAAACAATTCCTTTTTTACATTTCCAAAGAACTTATTAAACAGGTTTTAAATTTTGGTTCCCTAACTTTGGGTAAGACCCGATGATAACTCGACCCTACTTCGAGTTATTTTCCCCTTCCCCTGTTTATACATATATTTTATAAGTTTAAGTTCAAAAACGAAACAAAGCTGCTTCTTACACGCGAACCCGAGTCCCAACCCGAGTTTCCCCTCCTTCCCACTCGAACATTCCTTCGAGTTACTCAGATGCACCAAAGAAATAATCCAACTTTAAAGCTTTTAAAGAAAAAATAAAATAAAATTACTCATAGAAATTCGGTCGCGAGTCGTCACGGCTCCCAACCCTAGATCTACGCGATCGCCACGCCTCCATCCAACGCGCTCACTCGCGCCACTACCCAAATTATGCTTCAGCAACCAAACCCACAATGCCTCCTTCGCCGTACTCTCACTGCGCGGCCTCCCAGCGTTGCACGAACGCGACCGCGCACAAAGCCCTCCCCTTTCTTGTTCGAATGAATTCGAACCGTGGCCTTGAATCGTGATTCAATACGACATGATTTCTTTCAGAAGGCATGGGAGACGAAGTAGATGATTTTGTTTTGTGATCGGCCATTGATTTCATTTTTTCAAAAGAGTTCGATTTTTGCTTTTAAGAATAGAGAGGGGGACGGGGATAAGATATCGATTTGGGGAAGCTTCTTGAGTACGCGTTTTTGTTAATAAAAATATCTTTGCCTATCTGACCATAAATTTTATTATATTATAAAACTTCCAAAACGTCTCGTTAATTGCTATTAAAATTTCAAACTCCTCTTAAGGAATGTCGCTAGGCGATTATAAGGTTTTACGCGCATTCCGAACACATTGGAACGTGTTTCGGAAGCTAATTCGATCATATGCGCGAGTTATTGAAGTAAACTGTAACAACCCGCATATTTAACGATTTTATATTTAAATGTTTCATTTAAATATAGTGTGGTTGGTCGGATTTTTAGGTCCGAAGTGTTACTTTTTGCAAATGGCCGAATTAGGACTCGAAACCACCTCCATTGAGTCCAAAATGACGTTTGTGATCTTTTTGAGTATAAGCTTTGATATGTTTGGAGTAAGTCGAATTTTGCTACTTTTTTTAGTTAGGTTTGGGTTCAGCCCACTAGCTAACTAAATACCCTAGCCCAGCCCATCTCTTTCCATTCACTCATTTTCACCTCCAAACTTAAGCTAAAAACTGAAAATGGGGGAAAGGAAGAGGAATTTCTAATTCAAGCCCTAGTTTCTTCTTGCAACTTGAATTCTTGCTCCAAAATCAAAGTGAAGATATTGGTAAGCCTCTTCTTCATCTTCTCCAACTCTTCTCCTCTTCAATTTCTGAAAGTTTCCTAAACCTAATTTGGGAAATATGTGTTTTATTCTTAGATTGAAGCTTGTAGAGTGAAGTTAAGAGTAGTTAGTCTCCTTCTTGTGTTTGTGCTTCTCATCTTTGTTTGTGTGTAAAAAGGTGAGTTGTGAACTCACATCTTTATCTCTTGATATCATGGGTGATGGGTATGAATTTCTATTACTTATTCATATGCATTTGATTTTTTTGATTGGATTGGTTTTATGAATATTCCAATTCTTGAGTTTCAAAGTCAAATATTTATGAACATTCTCTTATGGATGTTTTGATCATGTTTTGGTGATGAATCGAAGTGCTTATAGGGCCGGATAGCCGCTAGGCGTGAACCCCTAGTGTCCGTGCTTGTCCGATTGAAAGTTGTGAAAGTATGCTTATCATTTGGATAGGCTGAAAACAGCCCAGGTTCCAGCTCCGACCGACCAAAAACCCTATCCGGTCGACCGAACCCGTGTCCTGAAAGTTTAAGGATCAGGTCAGCCGACCGACTCAGGAGGTCCGGTCGACCGACCTGCTCCTATTTTTCCTGTTTTGCCTATTTTAGCTCATTTTGATTGGTTTTCCAAATTTTATCGATTCAAGTTGGTTCTCAGTGGTTGTTATTGCATCTTTGGCTTTGATAACTTATTTTTGACTTCATTCACGGGTTTTCATAAATAATCCCTCTAAATCGTATTAAAAGCTCCCTTCTCCAATTCATAAATTCTATTAAAACACACACAATATCGCACTCTGAGCGAAGTGGGAGGAGAATTAAATGATTAGATAAAACACATGCATTGAACACGTGCGTTCACCTTTTGAATTGATTCCCAATCTATTCGTTTGAACGTTTTGACCTTTGGGTCTGGTTTACCGATGAAATGAGGTAAACTTTGTGCTGCTTTGAGTGTGAAATTAACTGACGGATAGTAAACCGTTTAGTGCAAACGAGTGGTTATGGGACTCACGTTAACACTTTTTGGATTCCTTTTCGAGAGTTATGACACATTCCGCCAGTTAGTGGTGTCCAGTACTGGACCTCCGGACCTTCACCACTACGGTTTGTTGCCTTTGGGATAGTGTCTTCGGACTGTCTCCTTCAGGTTTGTTGCCTTCGGGTATGCTGCCTTTGGGTATGTTGCCTTTGGGTTTGTACCTTCGGGTTTGTGCCTTCGGGTTTGTTGCCCTAATAGTGTCGCTTTCGGAGTTGGTTTTTATGAGCCGCTCGGGTGATATTTGGGTTTTGAGCCTTCGGGCTTATGGATCCTTGTTTATACAGTACTGAGCTCGAGTAATCTTTTGTTTTCATTGATATGTATGTTCCCTAGGTATCGCTCTTCGGTGTTGGTCTTATTGAGCCGCACGATATATAGCGATTACCTTGTGGAACTTGTGTTACCTTCATTGGTATTTGTTATTTGCCTTTATGGCTTGTTTTGGGATATTCCTATCCTTTGTTTCTATGAGTTGCCGATGATACGAGGCTTGTTAAGATATGATTCATCTTTTTGTTAGATGATTGTGTTATCTCGTTTAGAGATATTGTTTATACATTGTGACCTTGCAGGTTATTGTTGTTTAGTTTATCTAACTGATTTGTTTAGCTAGACTGACTCGTGTATTTTATACTCGGGTCAGACCGAGATGTTTCAGGTTTGGTGTATTTGGACTTAGCCTATTTTGCTTCCGCATGGACTATTCAGCTTGCTCCTTTTTGTTATTGCTTTTTGTGTAGTCCTTTTTGTTGTAACTCTGATATGTATTCATCTGGAATCGTCTGTATATTGTGGTTTGTTATACCACATGACATGTATTAGTTTGTATACTATGTTATATATCTGTATATGTGTATATGATGATATATTGTTCTGTGATGTATATTACATTTGAATTGTTATATTCTGTTCTGATAGATCCTCCAACCACCTATGGTTTTGTTTTAAGTATTCATTGGATATGTCGACCTGCTTGGTATGACTATTGTCGATGTATTCAATAGATAGTTAGAGCAAGGCTATAGATGGTCTCTCCCAACCAGCCTTATTCTCCGTGTTAGTTGACGGCATTACCCTGTAGTGTCCTTGGCTAGCGCGGGTATAGAGGTGTTGCGTCACAGCTTGGTATCAGAGCTGAGTTCAGAACAAAATATGATAAACACAGAATATAAGCACATATTACGATACATCAGAGTGTAATAAGTGATATAAATCTTTGAACCATCGTACCTCTATATTTCTTTTGTGCCTTGGTGGTAGATAGAATGTGGGAATACGTCTCGGAATGCATTTAAATTCTATAGTATTCCATCTTAAATTATCTACCTTGTGAATAATTTTGTTCTTATCTTAACTTTCAGCCTATGGCTGGAAGAGGCAGGGGACGACGTTCGGATGCTGGGAAATCCAGTGGCTCACATCCGGATGGCGTTTATATGTCTACCGATCAGTTCTTGGAATTGTTTAGAAGCACTCAGCCTCTAGTTCCTCCTCGAGTATCTCCACCTCACAAGTCTGCCTTTGCACGTCAGTGTAGTGATTTTGCTCATCTTAGGGGGAAGCCGTTTAAGAGCTCCGAGTCTGTTCTTGAAGTCCAAGCTTGGCTTCGCACGTGCGAGTGTATTTTCTCTCGCATGGATCTTTCTGATCATGATAGAGTTCTTGTAACTTCTATCTCATTACAAGAGCGTGCCCTTGATTGGTATAAGCTTTTTGTAGCCGAAATTGATGAGTCTACTCTTTCTTGGACTCAGTTTCGAGACGATTCGAACTCAAGTTCGTTCTTGAATCTGAAAAGTTTTATTGACCCGTCACTTCCTTGAGTTGAAGCAAGGGAAATCTTCTGTTTCTGAGTATGTTGTATCATTCGAGGCTTTATCTAAGTATGGTCTTGAATTCATTAGCACTTCTTATAAGAAGAATCTGAAGTTTGTCTCTGGTCTTAAGAAATATCTTAAGAAGTCTTTGTTGCTCCAGCTTAAGCTTTCTTTTGAGGAGTTGGTTAATTCTGCGCTTCATCTTGAAGCCGTCGAGAAGGAGTGTGATAGTGGTGATGATGTTGAGGTTTCCAAGAACCCCAACATGAAGCAGTTTCCATTCCAGAAGTCCAAGTCTTTTCCTTCTAAGAAGAAGAAGACCAGTGGTTCTAGTTCTCAGCCTCAGTCTTCTGGAACACCTTTCGTTCCGAAGTGTTTCAATTGTGGTTCTCTTGATCATATGATTCGAGCATGTTCCAAGCCTCTCTTCTGTCGCTACTGCAAGAAGGAAGGTCATCATGTTTCCACTTGCCCTATTGTTCCTGCTGGTGCCAAGTCTAGCAAGCTTTATGCTGCTAAGGCTTCTGAAAGTCCTTCTCAGCCCAAAGGTATCTCTCCATCTATTTTGGAGGGTTCTATTTTATTTCATAACCATAGTATACGATTTCTTTTCGATACGGGTGCTTCACATTCTTTCGTATCGAAAAAGCTCTTCGATGATTTATCTTTGGATGTTTTTTGTATGGTTACTTCTTTAAGGATTGCGAATCCTATTGGGGGATCCGCGACCCTCAGCATGCTTTGTGATGATGTTGAGATTGTTTTATGCGGTTTTTCCTTTCGTGCGAATCTGCACGTTATATCTTGTCTGGGATTTGATATGATTTTGGGAATGGACTGGCTAGTGAGATATGATGCCAGGATTATTTGTTCGGAGAGAATTTTGTATCTTCGACATCCGGATTCACCTACTCAGTTATCTCTTGTTCTTCAAGATGTGGATAATTCCAAAATGGCTTTATATTCTCTTGATTCGCGAGATGATGATGACATATCTCGTATTCCTATTGCTTGTGACTTTTCTGATGTTTTTGAGCATGTTTCGGGTTTTCCACCCAAGCGAGAAATTGAGTTCCGCATTGATCTCATTCCAGACGCGCAGCTAGTTAGTCGTCCTCCCACGAGGATGTCTACAAAGGAAAATGAGAAACTCAAGAAGCAGCTTTTAGAGCTTGAGTCCAAGCAGTTGATTCAGTCCAGTTTTTCTCTCTGGGGATCCGCGGTCGTCTTCATGAAGAAGTCCGATGGAACCCTTAGGCTTTGCATTGACTATCGCAAGCTTAACGAGTTAACCATTAGGAATAATTATCCATTGCCTAGGATTAATGATATGTTCGATCTATTGAGTGGTGCTAAGGTCTTTTCTCAGCTTGACCTTGCCACAGGTTTTCATCAGTTACGAGTTGCGAAGGATAGCATACCTCTTAACGCTTTCCGCACTCGTTATGGTTCTTTTGAGTGGCTCGTTATGACGTTCGGGTTGACGAACGCTCCTGCTTTCTTTGTTGATCTCATGAATCGAGTATTCCGGGAATATCTCAATAAGTTCATCCTTTTCTTCATTGATGACATCCTTATTTATTCTAAGTCTGAAGCTGAGCATGCTAATCACTTGAGAATTGTCTTGAGTACTCTCCGTCATCATCAGCTTAGAGCCAAATTCTCCAAATGCCACTTTTGGGAGCATAAGGTTAAGTTCTTAGGCCATGTTGTATCTTCCGATGGCATTTCTGTCGATCCCTCAAAGATCGAAGCCATCCAGAATTGGAAGAGGCCTATGAATGTTCATGAGATTCGTAGTTTCCTTGGATTGGCGGGTTATTACCGTCGGTTCATTAAGGATTTTTCCCGTGTTGTGCTTCCTATCACCAGCCTTACTCGGAAAGGCATTCGTTTTATTTGGTCCGTCAAGTGTGACGCTTCCTTCCTGACATTAAAGGAACTTCTCACTAACGCTCCTATTCTTGTGGTTCTCGAAGGGAATCATGATCTTGTTGTCTACACCGATGCTTGTGGTAATGGTTTCGGTGCTATTCTTATGAAGAAGGATCGTGTAGTTGCTTATGCTTCTAGGCAACTTCGTCCGAATGAAGTTCGCTATGCCACTCATGATCTTGAGTTAGCCGCCATTGTCTTCGCCTTGAAGATTTGGCGACACTATTTATTGGGCGAGCGCTTCATTCTCTATACCGATCATAAATCCTTGAAGTACTTGTTTACTCAGAATGAACTCAATATGAGACAACAACGTTGGCTCGAGTTTCTTGCCTCCTATGACTTTGATATCCAGTATAACCCTGGTAAGGGTAATCGTGTTGCTGATGCGCTTAGTCGCAAACATTCGGCTGTTGTATCTATGATGCTTGTCGAATGAGATATTCTTGAGACTCCATCTTTTTTTGAAATTCGTGATAGAGGTTCATCTTCTGATTCTCCTATTCTATTGTTTAGTTTGGGAGCTCGACCCATTTTATTGGATCGTATTGCCGATGCTCAGCGGCGTGATCCTGATTTGTTGCATCTTATTCAGCTTTGTGAGTCTGGATCCTGCGATGAGGCATTGCGGGATTTCAACATTGATTCTCATGGGTGTCTTCGCAAGAAGAACCATCTTTTTGTGCCTTCTGATTTTGTACTTAGGCATGACATTCTCGACGGCTGTCATCGTTCTAAGTATACCATTCATCCTGGTAGTAGTAAGATGCATGCCGATATGCGTCGTCTTTATTATTGGGAAGGCATGAAGCGCGGTATGGCGAGTTATGTAAGTAATTGCATAACTTATCAACGTATTAAGGCCGAACATCAGCGTCCTTCGGGTCTTCTTCAGCCTCTAGAGATTCCATTGTGGAAATCGGATCAGATTTCTATGGATTTCATTGATGGCCTACCTCGTTCGAGATCGGGCCATTCTAGTATCTGGGTTATTGTTGATCGCCTCACTAAGTCTGCTCATTTTATCCCTATTAAGTCTAATAGGACTGCTTCGCATTTGGCTAAGTTGTATGTCAAGGAAATCGTGAGACTTCACGGTGTTCCTAGTTCTATTGTGAGTGATCGTGATCCCTTATTCACGAGTCATTTTTGGAAGAGTCTTCAGCAAGCTTTGGGAACAAAGCTTAATTTCAGCACAGCTTATCATCCGCAGTCTGACGGACAGACTGAACGGGTAAATCGTATCTTGGAAGATCTTCTCCGTATTTGTATTTTTGATTTCGGTGGTAGTTGGAAGGATCACCTACCTCTTATAGAGTTCTCCTATAATAATAGTTTTCAATCTAGTATCGGTATGGCTCCTTTGGAAGCTTTATATGGAAGGCCATGTCGATCACCTTCTTGTTGGTTGGAATCTGGGGAGAAGCTTATTCTTGGTCCAGATTTTGTTCTTGATTCTTCTGAGAAGATTGATCTTATTCGGTTGAGAATGAAAGAGGCACAGAGTCGCTAGAAATCTTACGCGGACAGCCGTAGGAAGCCTCTCGAGTTCTCGATTGGTGATCTTGTCTTTATTCGTGTTTCTCCTTTGAGGGGGGTTATGCGTTTCAGTACGACTGGGAAATTGGCTCCTCGCTTTATAGGACCATTTTCTATTACTGAACGTATTGGCCCTATGGCTTATAGAGTTTCACTTCCAGCTCATTTATCTGGCATTCATGACGTGTTTCACGTCTCTCAACTTCAAAAGTGTCTTCAGGAGTCGGATTCTGTCATTACTTCTCCTGATTTGCAAGAGCTTGAGGTCTCACCGGACTTATCTATTATACAGCAGCCTATTCGCGTACTTGATACGGAGGTGCGACACCTTCGAAACAAGGACGTGCCGCTCGTTAAAATTCAATGGTCCGCTAATCCCAATGACTGTACTTGAGAAACCAGAGAGTATATCGAGCGATCTTATTCGGGTTTTCTATCTTTGCTTGGGAACGGTGAGAATACCTTTTCACCTCAAGCTTATTTCCCTTTCTTTTGAATGATGCATATATGTAGTTGTTACAAATATCGTCTCTAGGAATTGTGGGGACGCAATTTTGTAAGGAGGGGAGATCTGTAACAACCCGCATATTTAACGATTTTATATTTAAATGTTTTATTTAAATATAGTGTCGTTAGTCGTATTTTTAGGTCCGAAGTGTTACTTTTTGCAAATGGCTGAATTAGGACTCGAAACCACCTCCATTGAGTCCAAAATGGCGTTTGCGATCTTTTTGAGTATATGCTTTGATATGTTTGGAGTAAGTCGAATTTTGCTACTTTTTTTAGTTGGGTTTTGGGTTTGGGTTCAGCCCACTAGCTAACTAAATATCCTAGCTCAGCCCATCTCTTTCCATTCACTCATTTTCACCTCCAAACTTCAGCTAAAAACTGAAAATGGGGGAAAGGAAGAGGAATTTCTAATTCAAGCCCTAGTTTCTTCTTGCAACTTGAATTCTTGCTCCAAAATCAAAGTGAAGATATTGGTAAGCCTCTTCTTCATCTTCTCTAACTCTTCTCCTCTTCAATTTCTAAAAGCTTGCTAAACCTAATTTGGGAAATATGTGTTTTATTCTTAGATTGAAGCTTGTAGAGAGAAGTGAAGAGTAGTTAGTCTCCTTCTTGTGTTTGTGCTTCTCATCTTTGTTTGTGTGTAAAAAGGTGAGTTTTGAACTCACATCTCTATCTCTTGATATCATGGGTGATGGGTATGAATTCCTATTACTTATTCATATGCATTTGATTTTTTTGATTGGATTGGTTTTATGAATATTCCAATACTTGAGTTTCAAAGTCAAATTTTTATGAACATTCTCTTATGGATGTTTTGATCTTGTTTTGGTGATGAATCGAAGTGCTTATAGGGCCGGGTAGCCGCTAGGCGTGAACCCCTAGCGTTCGTGCTCGTCCGATTGAAAGTTGGGAAAGTTTGCTCATCATTTGGATAGGCTGAAAACAGCCAAGGTTCCAGCTCCGGCCGACCGAAAACCCTGTCCGGTCGACCGAATTTGTGTCCCGAAAGTTTCAGGATTAGGTCAACAGACCGACTCAGGAGGTCCGGTCGACCGACCTGCACCTATTTTTCCTGTTTTGCCTATTTTTGCTCATTTTGATTGGTTTTCCAAATTTTATCGATTCAAGTTGGTTCTCAGTGGTTATTATTGCATCTTTGGCTTTGATAACTTATTTTTGACTTCATTCACGGGTTTTCATAAATAATCCCTCTAAATCGTATTAAATGCTCCCTTCTCCAATTCATAAATTCTGTTTAAAACACACACAATTTCGCACTCCGAACGAAGTGGGAGGAGAATTAAATGATTAGATAAAACGCGTACAATGAACACGTGCGTTCATCTTTTCAATTAATTCCCAATCTATTCGTTTGAACGTTTTGACCTTTGGGTCTGGTTTACCGATGAAACGAGGTAAACTTTGTACTGCTTTGAGTGTGAAATTTACTGAGGGATAGTAAACCGTTTAGTGCGAACGAGTGGTTATGGGACTCACGTTAACACTTTACGGATTCCTTTTCGAGAGTTATGACACATTCCGCCAGTTAGTGGTGTCCAGTACTGGGCCTCCGGACCTTCACCACTACGGTTTGTTGCCTTTCGGATAGTGTCTCCGGACTGTCTCCTTCAGGTTTGTTGCCTTCGGGTATGTTGCCTTCGGCTATGTTGCCTTCGGGTTTGTTGCCTTCGGGTTTGTGCCTTCGGATTTGTTGCCCTAATAGTGTCGCTTTCGGAGTTGGTCTTTATGAGCCGCTCGGGTGATATTTGGGTTTTGAGCCATCGGGCTTATGGATCCTTGTTTATACAGTACTGAGCTCGATCAATCTTTTGTTTTCATTGATATGTATATTCCCTAGGTATCGCTCTTCGGTGTTGGTCTTTTTGAGTCGCACGATATATAGCGATTACCTTGTGGAACTTGTGTTACCTTCATTGGTATTTGTTATTTGCCTTTATGGCTTGTTTTGGGAATTCCTATCCTTTGTTTCTATGAGTTGCCGATGATACGAGGCTTGTTAAGATATGATTCATATTTTTGTTAGATGATTATGTTATCTCGTTTAGAGATATTGTTTATACATTGTGACCTTGCAGGTTATTGTTGTTTAGTTTATCTAACTGATTTGTTTAGCTAGACTGACCCGTATATTTTATACTCGGGTCAGACCAAGATGTTTCAGGTTTGGTGTATTTGGACTTAGCCTACTTTGCTTCCGCATGGACTATTCAGCTTGCTCCTTTTTGTTATAGCTTTTTGTGTAGTCCTTTTTGTTGTAACTCTGATATGTATTCATCTGGAATCATATGTATATTGTGGTTTGCTATACCACTTGACATGTATTAGTTTGTATACTCTGTTATGTATCTGTATTGTGTATATGATGATCTACTGTTCTGTGATGTATATTACATTTGAATTGTTATATTCTGTTCTGATAGATCCTCCAACCACCTATGGTTTTGTTTTAAGTATTCATTGGATATGTCGACCTGCTTGGTATGACTATTGTCGATGTATTCAATAGATAGTTAGAGCAAGGCTATAGATGGTCGCTTCCAACCAGCCTTATTCTCCATGTTTGTTGACGGCATTACCCTGTAGTGTCCTTGGCTAGCATGGGTATAGAGGTGGGGCATCACATAGACGATCAATTTTAAATCAAATCGATTATAACAGTTTCTATGCGTTTTGAGCTGCCACGGTCAAACGACAACTCCGATTGCTACAAAAATTGAAAACCGATAACAACTAACTATTACGGATCCAATGGAACTGGTTTCGTCAAATTCCGAGACTGTGCCTTGGAAGGCTATTTTTAAATCCAATTTAAACGATATATTTTCAAAACTGGACATATTGCCTTTAAATTAAATTCCAACCGTTGCATTATCTTCAGTAACATCATTATAAATTTTACAAGCCTTCAAATTATTTTTAACAAGCTTAAAACTGAAGATTCAATAATTCACCCAATTTAAGTTTATTAAATCCAATAACCTAATTGCCAAATAATAATAATATTTGAATTCAAGTTTAAAATAAACTTTTAAATATTTAAAATCAATTAATTATTCCAATTTAAATTGTTAAGATTTTCGGATCGTCACAGTTTGAAATATGTCCAAAACAATTTTCTTAAAACATCGCGGTTTTGCAGTTCGAAATCCACAAGGAGATTTCTTTATAAATGATAATTTTAAATGATTTAAAAATATGAAAAAAAATTCATAAATCTATTTAAATGGTTTAAAAGAGATTTGGATGAAAATATGAGTTTTCAAATATTAAAAAGTTGTTTAAATCTAATAAGCTTATATAACACTTTCCCAAGTACTTTTATGATACGAATTCTATAACTTTTGGAATATGAGTTTAAATGTAACGACGTTTCCTAGAATCAACCATGAATGTTTTAAAAAGGATAATTAAGCATTTTGAAAGATTATTTGGAATATTTATAAGCAATTCCAAAATAAAGTTGAAAATCCGAGTACGCAAAAACGACTAGTACATTTGTCCCGCTTGTTAGATTTGGAAAGCTAAAACAAGGTGTTTAACTAAGGTTAGGGATGGAGCAATCAGTGTCTTGAACTTACTTGGCCTATGTTCTCTCTTTTTAGGCGATGGGTGAAATAGATCGAAAGAAAGCCTGGATGTTCTAAAAAGATCATATTAAAGTTTTCCAAAATAAAAGAAATAAATTCTTTGAATGTTAGTTAACCATTTAACATCTTTTATTGGATGGTTTATACAAAGCAACCAAGATCGGATAAGGGCGATTCATATCTGAAAATCACTTTAAACTAATTTTCGAAATAAAGCATATTGAAGACAATGACCATTGATGAGAAAGATCTTCATAATGTAGGATAACTTGCCATTAGTCCCTGGAGGTGAAATTTTCCATTAGTCCCTGGAGGTGAAACTTACCATATTTAAAGTGGCAATAATACTCTATTATGAAAATCTTCGATTTACGAGAATATGATTTGAAATTAGGAAGAAAATCTTTGATTTAGACTTAATGAATAATTTGGGAATATTTTCCCTAGGTTAAATGTTATAGCTTGAATATAAGAAATCTTCGATTACGATTTAACGAATGATTTGGAAAAGTTTTCCTAAGTAAAAGAGAGAAATGATTTGGAATTATTCCAAGATCTAGAGAAGTTTAATATATCAAATGATTTGATAAATGAGGCTTAATGATTCCATATACATTTGAAAAGAAAATGGAATAAGTTGAAAATTATATCTAAGAAAGATATTTGATATAAAAGATGAAGTAATTGATTGATGATTGATATCCACATATGAACTTAACATCTTTTTAAAGCGATTATTGGCTTCGAAGGAACCAGAGTCGGATTTGGAAATTTCCTATTCGAAAACCACTTCGAACCAATGTATACGTTTGAAAGTGAAGACATGTTGAAGATGATGATTATTGAAGACAATGGATCTTCATTGCGTGAAGACTGCTTGTTGAACATGCCCTGGTTGACCCCCATTATAAAGTTATTTATAGCAGTGGTCTCCTCATGATGGAGATTTTTCGGATTGCTAGGGCTTCTTGCCTAGTAATGGCCGAGGAAAGTGTCTTCATTTTCGTTCAGTCCTAGAACGAACTTGTATGGATGTTTGTCTGACAATGTATTCTAAAAAACATTTGAGTGGTTTCTGTAAACGTATATCAGTTGGCGGTGGAGAATTCAACTTCTCTTAGCTTAAAACCCTTTCCAGAGACATACGAGCTCAGGAAGTTATACTTTTCTAGAAATCAGTCGTGTGACGTGGAATGGAAATGTGCATTCAAAGTGGAACCTATTATGATCAAAACGTGGTTTTGTATGAAAAGCGTGGCTTTGAAGAAATTGAGCATAGCCTCATGAGCATCACACCCCGGTTATGATGGGATTCTATGTAGTCAAATGTATGCTCGCATTTCGGATAGTAGTGATTTGGGTTATCAGATGTTCTGAGCCATAGGTACCAGATATGTCTGGGCCTCAAGGCATTTATTGCCCCATGTGGACAAAGTGGTTAGCTTGAGAAAAACAGGGAACTACCGGTTATCAGTTGTAGTACAGCAAGTATAGTTTCAAGTTACTAGTTTGAAAAAAGCGATTAAGGCACCGTGGGAACTATGTTTGTTATGCGTGGATCGGAGACAAGGTCACTAGTTTCCTATCATGTTGGAAATCCAATCCCAATACGAGACTTACAGTTTTGATTGTATTCCCAAAATAGCTGTACTGACTTGCAAACATTTCAGCTACCCCTTCTGGTATCATATATTCCGTTGGTATAATCTGTTGACCTAGTCCGGATATATTACCTTAGAGTTAGTCCACTTATTGAGTTCTTATTTGAATAAGTTTATTTGCAAATGTTTTCAAAGAGATGTCATTAGAAATAATATCAAAGGTTTTGATATAAAAGTTTTTTGGTTATTATAAGGTAAAAAAACCCGTCCGTGTTTATGTGTGGACGTGGTCTTATGAGATATCCTTCTTTTGAAGATTTTGATGACAACGTCATTTAAATTTTGAGTATCTCATGCTGGTTTATCAAGCCTGATCCGGGTATTTTTAATACTCGGGTCAGATCCTAGTAATTTCAGGTTTAGTTGAAGATGGTTGGAGTTTCCAGAGGAGAGTTGGAGATCTTCATCATCGTACGGACGTATTCTATTATCCACCGTGGTTTGTTAGTTTAGTTTGTTGTTTGTCAGCATTTTTAAGGGCAGGTGTTATAACTGTCCATGCTGAATCTAGGTTAGGCTCTGATATTGTATTTAAAATTTTCCACTGTAAAGATTATTATTGAAATAATATAGTTATTCCATTCGTGTGAGATTCTATTCCGTCTTTATTTTCTTTCTACCCTTAATGATCCGCTTATTCATGCAATTTGAGTTGGACATGTGCGGTTTATTGTCGATTCAAACGGTACGGAAAAACAGGCCATTACATTTGGCATCAAAGCTAAAGGTTTAGCAAGAACCTTGGCTTTGGTTGGGTAAAGACTCATCAGAGATAGGGTTAGAAATACCCTAGGATGAGTAACTCATTAGAGATAGGTTTAGTAACACCCTAGAATGAGTTTTATTATATTATATATGAGCGCGTATTTGTTAGTGACTAATAAAATGTTTTGGGTTGATTTATCTATTGAGTGGTTTATGGATTCTCATCGATGTGCCTGATCACCGTTATAGATGAGGGTTCCTAAACACTTGAACAAGGTGAACCCGACACACTGATTTTGAAAAAATTGTAAATGAAATAATTTAACCTTGGATTATATTTTGAATATAAAGTATATATTTTGAAAAGTTGTATAGTTTGAAGTTGGGATTAGTGAAATTTAAATACGAACATCTTGTGATTAGAATTTCACAATTTGACTATAAGATGTTTCATAAAAATTATCGATAAGTAAGAAATCTAATGAGGTAATTAAGATCTTTAATACTTATTCCAAAATAATAACTTAATAAATGGCAATGTTAAGTTACTATCATAAATTGGTCAATTGTTTGATTTAAAAGTTTAAGTATAAATACCTTGTGAATTAAGTTTCATGGTTTGACTATAAGGTGTTTAATATTAAGATTTGTTTAAGGAGTGAACATATAAGATGAAAATGTATTTAATTATAGAAAATTATTTTGTAAAAGTTGTATGTAAAAGGAATGAGAATTTAAGTTCGATTAAAACAATTATGGTAATTTAAATGAAGTTAATTAATATAAGATAAAATGAATTTATAAGATATGTTTTACAAAGTAATCTCTAAAGGATTTTGAAAATGGTATTATTTCAAATATAAAAGGATATTTTATGATAACTAATTCGACTGGCTTGAAAATAAACTAAAAATGGGAAAGTGATGTGTTCAGATGGTAAGAACTTCTCTTAAGTATTACTCTTCTTGTTAAGAGGATATATGATACTATTGTTAGTACCCCGTTCCTTGGATTGTTTTGGAGTTACTCGATCTATATAATTTTCATTAGTAAAAGAAATAATGTGAATCATTTGTTAGTAATCTTTATAAAAGTTTTTTAAACTAAAGATAAATTAGGATCGCTAATTGATAAGATAAAGCGGGATTTCATACGATTTTGGACGGTCGAAAATTTCCAAATCATACCTAACTCAAAGATAAGGAAATTGTGAAAACTTTTGGTAGAAGATTGTGAAATACTTTGAGTAAATGAAATAACATAAGGATAATTATAAATCTGATTTATAAAGGAAAAAAAAGAGATTTAAGAATTAAGAGTATGAGGATTTAAATATGGGTGGTTTTAAAAAAAAAAATTCAACGCTAGAAAATTTACAACAGTACTAAATAAGAAATAATTTTTATAACTTATGAATTTGAGATAATAGTGAATTACAACAAAGTCTAAATTTGTTAGACAGACGGATTTAAGTAAAACCAATTTGGAATTTGGGATTTGTATATACTCTTAGGATGTAAAGGTATATCATACAAATATAGATTTAAGTCATGAACTATTAAGTAAAATAATCACTCCTCAAAAAGCAAATTATAACCTAGAAAATGTTTTATTAATGAATCTAGCATTAATTAAGGATTTGGACTTAAGTCTTAAAAATATGATTGATTTGCATAAGTTATAAGATGTAATAAATTAAGTAATAGTTTTACGAATGATTTATAAATAACAATAGTGTTAAAGGAAATATACCAAGTTAAAACATCGTGGGAATTTTTTTTATACATATAAATTATATTTTGAGTGAAAAATGGTTTCTTTAGGATATTTTCCTTTAATAAAAATATTTGGAAATAAATAATTAAAGGGATTATATAAAGAAGCGCATTTATAAAGTGTTTGAGATTAAGATAAAGTTTTTATGAAAAGTTTTTGAAAGTAAGTAAATACATATATTATATGTAGATTACTTCCTCACACACATTTTGATCTATGATTCGAGCACAGAACTTTGAGTTGTTGCACTCGTCCGAAAAAGGATTTATCACTTGATTCTTGACGACGAACAATGATTAGGGTTTATGATTGGGTACTTGAGTTTTCTATCATAGTTGAGAGCTATGCAAGGAAAGCAAGGGTTTCTGAGTAAAGAGCCTGATTAAAGTCCACACTAAAGAATCGACTAATCGATACTAGTTCGAAAATGAAGTTGTGTATTCGAATAGGAGATCGAGTAAGATATTTCATATGGATGATCTATGTATATTATACGGAATTAAGTTTAAAGATAAATGTTTTGGGAAAACTTTTGTTTTGGGTAATTTCGAGGATGAAATTCTTTTAAGTAGGGGAGAATGTAACGACCCGTAATTTCGCTACTTCAAAATGAGAGATTTCATTTGTTTTAAATTTAAAAAGATTTAAAACTTAAATAAACAATTTATATATAATAGATAATAATAGAGAAATAATTTATTCTTATAGTTGATAATTTAAAATGTATAAATTTCGATTTTAGAACAAATCAACAAAAGTTAGTTTTGTTAAAAATAAATAAATGCTTAAATAAATAGGTTTAAATGTTTATTTAATAAGATAAATATCATTGAAAACATCTAATAAAGATAATAAAAGAATATTAAAAGATTTAGAACTATGTTAATAATCATTTTACAAAAATAACCAAATTTTGCCGCATTTTGTCAGTTTTACATACACTGTAAAATTAGAGATTTTGATATTATTTAAATATGATTTTAAAATATAAGGAGAAATGTTTTAATTTATTTAAGGAGGTAAAAAAGTTTATTTTTAAATTTGGTTTACATAAATAAATAGTTTAACTAAAACGTCAATATGTGACCGTAAAACATTTTGTCAAAAAACAACGTTTTGTCGATTAAAAGTTGCCGCAACGTCGTCGCACCTTTATTTTCTTATATAGAAACATATATTCAAATAGTGTAAGTATTAATTAATTCACTAATCAAGTTTACTTTACTAAACAAGGTAAGAAACTTCTAGAAAACAATTAAGAAAAAGGAAGCACAATAGACAAAAATGTTATTTCAAAGCAAAAAGTAAAACATCAAATCAAAGGAACATAATTATTACTTACTTTACTTAATATCTAAGTTAAAATGACATAAAGCAATGATTTGAAATGTGATGTTAAGTGTTGAAAAAAGTAAGATTACTTTATAAGTAAGTAAGGTTATTTTGATCTTTTTACAAAATATTATTTTAATCCAAAACTTTTTCTATAAATAAACATCCACTTTCTCACTTTTTTTCACTTCTTCTTCTTCCTTTTTCAAGCTTTTCTCTCCCTCTTTAATGGCTTCTTCTTCTCTTCCAAATGCTTACTAACTTTTTCAAAACCATATCAAATCAACTCCAAACACCACCAAACTTTGCCAAAGACCTTAGAATACCATTAGAATATGGTTTAACATCTAAGAAGTGAATAAATGATGGAGGAAGGAGTGGAATAGGGCATGGCCGATCCTATGGGGAAAGAGGAGCAAGTTGGAAAGCTTCGAAGTAAGAAAAAGAGAAGGAAGTGCCGCCAATTTCATTCCAAGGAGCTAGGAGAAATTTTAAGTTGCTGTGGGAGCTCTGCCAGATTTTCGAGAGTTTGAAAGAAGAGATCGATAGCATAAAGCAAAAAAATGGAGTAGAAGTTGATTAGTTGAAGTTTAAGTAAAGTGTTGGATGATACGAATGTTGGTAGGAAGAATTGATTAAGTTAAAGGTGAGTACTCTTATTTACCAATAAATTCATAAATTATTTCAACTATAAAGATTTGAAAGTTTAAATATGTTGAATGAATGATTGATAACTTGGTTGCAAATTGATTGATTATGTGATTGTTTATGTGGTTGATAACTTGTTTGATAAATGATAAAATAAATGGTTAGTAAGTATAGTTAATTCAATGAGAATTAAATCCATATAAATGTGTGTATGGAAATTATATAGCCTCTCAACGATTTTAAATAAACTAAAATAGTTTAACTATGGTTTAAAAAAATTTGAAGTGTTTCGGATAAGTTCCGAAGCAATTCACAAAATTGGTCAAAATCGAGCTCGTTGCGTAGTGGCAGTTCGTAAATTTCGACCTGTAACTTCAAAATGATGCAGAGAATGATTTATAAGTCTGATTTCTTCGAAATAATGATTCTTTGGTCCATAACCAATGAATAAGGAAAATCATGATTTCATCAAGTAGAGTTTGAAATATGTCCAAAACAAATTTCTAAAAACATTGCGGTTTTGCAGTTCGAAATCCAAAGGGAGATTTCTTTATAAATTATATTTTTAAATGATTTATAAATATGAATTTTTTTTAATAAATCTATTAAAATGGTTCAAAAGAGATATGGAATGAAAATATGAATTTTCAAATATTAAAAAGTTGTTTAAATCAAATAAGCTTATACAGCACTTTCCGTAGTACTTTTATGCTGCGAATTCTACAACTTTTGGAATATGAGTTTAAGTGTAACGGCATTTCCCAGAATCAATTGCAAATATTTTAAAAAGGATAATTAAGCGTTTTGAAAGATAATTTGGAATATTTTTAAGCAATTCCAAAATAAAGTTGAAAATCTGAGTATGCGAAAACGACTAGTACATTTGTCTCGCTTGTAAGATCTGGGAAGATAAAACAAGGTGTTTAACTAAGGTTAGGGATGGAGCAACCAGTGCGCTGAACATACATGGCCTATGTTTTCTCTTTTTAGGCAAGGGGTGGAATAGATCGAAAGGAAATCCCGGATGCTCTAAAAAGATCATATTTAAGTTTTCCAGAATAAAAGAAATAAATTCTTTGAATGTTAATTAACCATTTAACATCTTTTATTCGATGGTTTGTACAAAGCAACCGAGATCGGATTTGGGCGATTCCTATCCGAAAATCCCTTCAAACTAATTTTCGAAATAAAATATATTGAAGACAATGACCATTGATGAGAAAGATCTTCATAATGTAGGATAATTTGCCATTAGTCCCTGGAGGTGAAATTTACCATATTTAAAGTGGCAATAGTACTCTATTATGAAAGTCTTCGATTTGTAAGAATATGATTTGAAATTAAGAAGAAAATCTTCGATTTAGATTTAATGAATAATTTGGGAATATTTTCCCTAAGTCAAATGTTATAGCTTGAATATAAGAAATCTTCGATTAAGATTTAATGAATGATTTGGAAAAGTTTTCCTAAGTAAAAGAGAAAAATGATTTGGAATTATTCCAAGATCTAAAGAAGTTTAATATATCAAATGATTTGATAAATTAGGCTTAATGATTCCATATACATTTGAAAAGAAAATGGAATAACTTGAAAAGATTATATCTAAGAAAGATATTTGATTTAAAAGATGAAGTAATTGATTGATGATTGTTATCCATATATGAACTTAACATCTTTTTAAAGCGATGATTGGCTTCGAAGGAATTGGAGTCGGATTTGGAAAATTCCTATTCGAAAACCACTTCGAACCAATGTATACGTTTGAAAGTGAAGACATGTTGAAGACGATGATTATTGACGACCGTGGATCTTCATTGCGCGAAGATAGCTTGTTGAACATGCTTTGGTTGGCCCCCATTATAGAGTTATTTATTGAAGTGGCCTCCTCGTCATGGGGATTTTTCGGATTGCAAGGGCTTCTCGCCTAGTAATGGCCGAGGAAAGTGCCTTCGGATTCTGTTTGCGCAAAAAATGGGCAAACACCCCAAAGTCGTACGATTTAGTTGATTATATGTTGTTCTTAGCGATTTGGGTGATTTATGCAAATAAGTAAAAAGCAGGGACTAAACTGCAAAAGACACACTGATTTATAGTGGTTCGGCTAGAACGTGCCTACGTGCACTTTATATATTATTATCCTTTTCTCTTCAGATTACAAGTACAAAGCTTTGTATACAAGTATATGAAAGTTCTTTGAAAGTTTCTTCCGTGCTTGAGCTCTCAAACTTGTCTGCCATTGTTGTACCCCTGCCCCTCTATTTATAGAGTGAGGCTGGGGGTAGAGGTCCTGGATGTATATAGCTGCTGGTGGGCCTGGGCTGATGCTATCTGGCCTGGCAACGTTGGTTCGGCAAGGGCTTGGTTCGGTAGTTCATGGAAGTGGAGTTGGTCCGGTGGGACGTTGGTTCGGTGAAGATGTATCTGGTGGTGAGTGAATGGATCTTGGTTTGGCTATGCAGGGAGTGGTGTTGGACCGGTAGGGCTTTGGTCCGGTGGTAGGAGTATGGTGGTTCGGCAAGGAAGTGGAGAGGTGGTTCGGTATGGTTTGGGGGGAAGGTTGAGGTTTGGCTCGGCAGTGGAGTTGGGAATCTTGTACTGAATTAAACAAGTACCGAATATACACGTGCTGAATCAAGCAGGTGCCGAATCAGGTATGTTTTCTTTCGCCGAATGAACACGAACGAGATTGGTGTGTCGAGTGCCGAATGATCTATGCCGAATGAGATGTGTGATGTACTACCGAATGTATCTTTAAACCTTTAATGCCGGATGGACTTTTATACTTGAATCATGAGTGAAATTCCAGACTTATATACGCTTGCTGGCTGCTTCTTCTTGGTGCGGTCGTGGTGGAGATGCACACAACATTGATATTCCAGTTTTGACCAAAAATGGGATAACACTTTGCCCCCCAAAACATGCCTTGCGATAGGAAGGCGTGTTTTGTAATGCCATGAGCTGGATGTTCATATCCTGTTGATGTCCTTGCGGTAGGAAGGCGTGTTTTGTAATGCCATGAGCTGGATGTTCATATCCTGTTGACAACCTGTAAAGAGCTTGATATTTTATATGGCCCCAAATGACGACCGTTCGGGATCGAGCAATTTGGGATGAAGCGCGGCCGTTCATGGTCAAGCGCCTAACTTCAAATGACGACCGTTCGCGATCGAGTCATTTGAGGTGAAGTGCGACCGTTCGCGGTCAAGCGTCTAAATCCATGCGACGATCGTTCGAGATCGAGTCATTTGCGGTGGAATGTGATTGTTCACGGTCAAGCGCTTTACTTCAAATGACGACCGTTCGGGATCGAGCCATTTGAGGTAAAGTGCAACCGAGCCCGGTCAGAGGGCGGACCTCAAATGGCGACCGTTCGCGATCAAGCCACTTGGGGTGAAATGTGACCGTTCACGGCCGGTGCCGTTCGCGGCAAAAGATGAAATGAGACCGTTCGCGGTCAAGCGCCTTACTTCGGATGACGATCGTTCGAGATCGAGCCATTCGTGGTAAGGTGCGACTGTTGGCGGTCAGGGGGTGGACCTCAAATGGAGACCTTTCGCGATCGAGCCATTTATGGCTAGATGAGTTGTGCCGTTCGAGGCGAGTTTGTGACTGTTCAAAGTCGGGTGCCGTTCGAGGTGAATTGTGACCGTTCGAGGTCGGGTGCCATTCGAGGCGAGTTGTGACCGTTCGCGATCGGGTACCGTTCGAGGCGAATTGTGACTGTTCGAAGTCGGGTGCCGTTCGAGGCGAATTGTGACTGTTCGAAGTCGGGTGCCGTTCGAGGCAAGTTGTGACCGTTCGCGATCGGGTGCCGTTCGAGGCGAATTAGTGTGCCCGGTGGGGACTTAATAATATCAGTGCCGGAGTTATTGTTTGGGGGAGTTTCTGAATCAAAGACTTCGGCAGTTCGCTGCCATGCAAGAGGTGCTCGTGGACCGTTCGCGATCCACGGGCATACAAGTAAATTTGCAAATATCAAAGCAATAATCATATGAATCTTACAGCAGAAATGTCCAAACAGGAAGAATTTAAATGTTCAAATCAAAATTAAAGCAAAAAGCAGAATGAAGATGCCAAAGCGTAAACTCTTACTATAATGCGGCTGGTAGTCATTCAGAGCATGCCTATGGATCGTGCGCGATCGCTCACATGTGTAAATGATTTAACCGTGTTAGCGAGAGGTTTACAACTTGTTCATCGTTATTTTAATCAAGCAATCAATGGATAATCAAATGGTGCCCCGATCCAGGGTCTCCTCTAGCCGATGTAGACGGTGGTCGCTCTGGCTCCACTGCTGGAGTTCGCCTCCTCACGTACTGAAGGAGCATACCGTTCCTGATATGCCCTTCCACCTCGTCCTTCAAATGCCTACAATCATTAGTGTTATGACCGTTTAATTCATGGAATACACAAAACTTATCTGATTTTCTTTCGTCAGAGGTTGGATCCCTTCGCATTGGTCTACGATACGGAACCTGCCCCTTGGTATCCTGATAAATTCGTTCCAGACTCTCATTCAGCTCAGTGTGAGTGATGAATCGCGGCTCCCTCCTTTGCCGCTTTGGCCTGTCATCATTATCCTCAGCCTTTCTCTTTCCTTTGCTAGTCTCTGCACCCTTTCCTGGTGGGTTTCCGCTCTTGATTGCGTAAACGTCATCTTCTTCCTCTCTTTCTGCACTAGCATCTTCCAAACGCAGAAACTTTTTAGCCTCATGATAGAACTCTCCCAGATTCATAGGCGGGTCCTTGGTTAATGAATTCTTGAACTCTGTACTATCAGCTATTCCAGATACAGCCGCCATCATGACCATAGATGGATCTGGTCGATCCACTGATGCTACCGCCGCATTAAATCGCGATAGAAAGCTCCTCAAAGTCTCTCCAGTTTTCTGCTTCAAGGTTGCCAAAGTCATCACATTCTTGGGTCTCACAATATGAACCCTGAATTGCCTCATGAATCTCTCAGTTAAATCTGCCCACGTTCCTATGGAGCCTCTCTCCAGTTGCCTAAACCATAACCCTGCAATGTCCGTCAAATACAGTGGAAAGCACTGGGCCATGATTTCCTGTGATGCCCCCAGCACTTCCATGTGCCTCATATACTTAGTAAGATGGACCGCAGGGTCTATCCTCCCATCGTACATCTCTACTGATGGTAGCTTGTATTCTGGTGGGTTCCTAGCCATCCTAATCGCAGAAGAAAAAGGACTCCTGTTTACATCTTCCAAGTCTCTGTTTACTAAACTGCCTCTCATAGCTCTTCTAACCATCTCTGCTAATCTGTCATTGTCTCCAAGCTGTAGTCCTCGTTCACTGCCTTTGACCTGCCCCCCGAGTCCGCGAGAGTTTTCATGTGTATGCCTCCCTGGATGAACGTTCGTTCCTCTATTGCTACCAGGTGGCTCGGATGCCCCCATCTCTCTTCCCGGGGTCGGATCAACATGCTCTGCGTGAGTGCCCCCTAGCTCTGGCGCTACGCCAGATGGTCCTGCTCCGTTCTGAACTCCAGTTGCTCCTTGGTTTTGTGCTCCAAGCTACCCAATTTGCTGAAGCAAGTTCTGGATCATCTCTTCTTGTCTTCTCATCATAGCCTCCATCTCATCCCTGGTGATGAAGGCTGAAGCTTGGTTTGCTCCTGAGGAAGCCTCTTGACTCCCTTCTTGTTGACTCTGCTCTGGCCTTGGCCTTCTGCTTGATTGTCTCGCCATGACTCTTCCAATCTGAATCTCTAAACTCTCATATTCAAATTCCAAGCGGTAGAATCCTTGAGTTCAATTCTCAATGAAAGCACCAAAATGTTTGCGCAAAAAATGGGCAAACACCCCAAAGTTGTACGATTTAGTTGATTATATGTTGTTCTTAGCGATGTGGGTGATTTATGCAAATATTTAAAAAGCAGGGACTAAACTGCAAAAGACACACAGATTTATAGTGGTTCGGCCAGAACGTGCCTACGTCCACTTTATATATTATTCTCCTTTTCTCTTCAGATTACAAGTACAAAGCTTTGTATACAAGTATATGAATGTTGTTTGAAAGTTCCTTCCGTGCTTGAGCTCTCAAACTTGTCTGCCATTGTTGCACCCCTGCCCCTCTATTTATAGAGTGAGGCTGGGGGTAGAGGTCCTGGATGTATATAGCTGCTGATGGGCCTGGGCTGATGCTATTTGGCCTGGAAACGTTGGTTCAGCAAGGGCTTGGTTCGGTAGTTCATGGAAGTGGAGTTGGTCCGGTGGGACGTTGGTTCGGTGAAGATGTATCCGCTGGTGAGTGAATGGAGCTTGGTTCGGCTATGCAGGGAGTGGTGTTGGACCGGTAGGGCTTTGGTCCGGTGGTAGGAGTATGGTGGTTCGGCAAGGAAGTGGAGAGGTGGTTCGGTATGGTTTGGGGGGAAGGTTGAGGTTTGGCTCGGCAGTGGAGTTGGGAATCTTGTACCGAATCAAACAAGTACCGAATATACATGTGCCGAATCAGGTATGTTTTCTTTCGCCGAATGAACACGAACGAGAGTGGTGTGTCGAGTGCCGAATGATCTATGCCGAATGAGATATGTGATGTACTACCGAATGTATCTTTAAACCTTTAATGTCGGATGGACTTTTATACTTGAATCATGAGTGAAATTCCAGACTTATATACGCTTGCTGGCTGCTTATTCTTGGTGCGGCCGTGGTGGAGATGCACACAACATTGATATTCCAGTTTTGACCAAAAATGGGATAACAGATTCGTTCAGTCCTAGAACAAACTTGTATGGATGTTTGTTTGACATTGTATTCTAAATAACATTTGAGTGGTTTCTATAAACGTATATCAATTAGTGGTGGAGAAGGCAACTTATCTTAGCTTAACACCCTTTCTCGAGACATACAAGCACAAAAAGTTATACTTTTCTAGAAATCAGTCGTGTGACGTGGAATGACAATGTGGCATTCAAAGTGGAACCTGTTATGATCAAAGCGTGGTTTTGTATGAAAATCGTGGCTTTGAAGAAATTGAGCGTAGCCTTACGAGCCTCACACACCGGTTATGATGGGATTCTATATGGTCAAATGTATGCTCGCATTTCGGATAGTAGTGATTTGGGTTATCAGATGTTCTGTACCCTAGGTACCAGATATGTCTGGGCCTCAAGGCATTTATTGCCCCATGTGGATAAAGTGGTTAGCTTGAGAAAAGCAGGGAACTACCTGTTATCAGTTGTAGTGTAGCAAGTATAGCTTCAAGTGACTAGTTTGAGAAAAGCAATTAAGGCACCATGGGAACTATGTTTGTTATGCGTGGATCGGAGAAAAGGTTACTAGTTTCCTATCATGTTGGAAATCCAATCCTAATATGAGATTTACGGTTTTGATTGTATTCCTAAAATAGCTGTAATGACTTGCAAACATTTCAGCTACCCCTTCTAGTATCATATATTCCGTTGGTATATTCCGTTGGCCTATTCCGGATATAATACCTTAGACTTAGTCCATATATTTATTTCTTATTTGAATAATTTTATTTGCAAATGTTTTCAAAGAGATGTCATTAGAAATAATATCAAAGATTTTGATGTAAAAGTGTTCTGGTTATCATAAGGTAAAAAATCCCGTCCGTGTTTATGTGTGGACGTGGTCTTATGTGATACCCTTCTTTTCAAGATTGTGATGACAACGTCATTTTAAATTTCGAGTATCTCACGCAGGTTTATCAAGCTTGATGCGGGTAATTTTAATACTCGTGTCAGTCCTAGTAGTTTCAGGTTTAGTTGAAGACGATTGGAGTTTCCAAAGGAGAGCTGGAGATCTTCATCATCGTACAGAGTATTCTATTATCCGTTGTGGTTTGTTAGTTTAGATTGTTGTTTGTTAGCATTTGTATGGGCAGGTGTTATAACTGTCCAGGCTGAATCTAGGTTAGACTCTGATATAGTATTTAAAATTTTCCGCTGTAAAGGTTATTATTGAAATAATATATGTTATTCCATTCGTGTGAGATTCTATTTCTGTCTTTATTTTCTTTTTACTCTTAATGATCCGCTTATTCGTGCAATTTGAGTTGGACATGTGTGGTTTATTGTCGATTCAAACGGTACAGGAAAAGGGGTTGTTACATTCAAACCGCATGAGATACAGAAAGATAACCTAATCAAACATAGATGAATGGAGATAAAGCGCATACTTATATATGAGAAATACAAGTACGTTACTATAGCGTTAACCCAACCCCAAATATTACTCCAATTTCCTTGGATTTTTGTTTGAAAATGCTTAGATTATTTTATGTTTTATCATAAACATATTCTCTGATATCAAGCTGTAACATCCCGTATCTAAAGGCGAAAAGAAAAGCACTATGGATGCTGCAGTTATCCATGGTATTAACTTCTGGTGATGAAATACGGTAGTGTTAATGATATCCATAATATTAGAAGCACTTGAATATGAACAAAATCACAAATCTCCAAAATATAATAATTTTAGTGATTATATTTTAAACAAATCGTATCCAAGTTACAAAAATACTAAGCGTAATCCTCGGCGTTGATAAAATATAATTTATAACAATACGCCAAGAGTGACATATGAAGATGATACCTTGGATGATCAAAGAAATATAGACATAATTGTCTTAATACATGATGGAAATGATTTTAAAACAGAATCCCTAAATTAACTATCCGTCGCCACTTGCCCGTCTTCGGTTGCTTTATTCGTTACTGCTAGAACCTGAAAATCTAAGCCTTCAGCCTACTCAAATCAAATCTTGAGCACCCGAGAGTTTAAGGGGAAACAAAATCTTCGAGTCAGACTTATAGCCTTGTATGAATAATTATGTTACGTCTCAGTTTACTGATAAATAGTGAGACTATGTAGCTTAGCGGAATGGGTTTCCCTTCACAAATATCTCTTTTCGAAACATATATTTTACAAATCCTTTCCTGCAATCAAACTGGTTAATCAACTGATTATAATGATAATATGGCAATATCCATTATGCTAAAACAAGGAATGAAAGAGACTATCTGTCTAAAATCTGAACTATCTGTTCTATATTCTGAGCTATCTGCTCTTTTCTGTACTATCTATCCAAAAATTGATTATAGCAGTATCTTTTATGCTAGATAATGGGATATCTTCCCGAAACAGGTAAGAAGGGTGTACTAACTGTCATTAAAAATTTAGCAAGGTTCGTTTTGCTGATAAATGAGCTCTTTGTTCATATCAGAATTGACTGTTTTTTCTGGACTAACTATCCTGGACTAACTGCTCTCTGGGTTGACTGCCCTCAAAATGGACTGAGTGTCTGAATTTAAAATGAGCCGACTGCCTGAATCTTCCTTTGGGTTAACTACCCTTCAAATATCTGAGCTAACTGCTCTATAGTATATCTGAGCTAATTGTTCTTTAAATTTTCTTTGAAACCTTTTTTAAATGTTTAATCCATCAAATCATATACATATAAGGAAAACATATCTTTATCTTTACTCTAAGTATTTTTTTCCATGTTATATATACACTTTACTCAAAATAACGTTGATGATGTTCAATAAGGATTGCCTATCCTTTATTATAAGTTAATGTCCTTTATAACTTAAAACACCTTAGGCTATCTGCCTAGTTATTATATTCAAAACCTTTGTTTAAAATCTTTAAACAACCGTTCAAAAACACAAAAGGTAACTCCTTCAAAAGCATTTTCAAAACCCTTTGGAAGTATTGAAGGTAACTCCTTCATATCCTTTAATAAACCTTTCGAAATCATTGAAGGTAACTCTTTCTAAACCTTTTACAAGCTTTAAAACATATGATATCCTCCATTTACATTGCTTAAACCCTAGCCTTTCAATTGTAAAAACATACCTTTCGAAAGCTCTTTTTCAAAAGATAGTATGCACTTTTTCTTTAAACCAAAACAAAACTTCATCTCTTTTGAAAGCTATAACTTTTCATCCCTAAACCTTTCGATCTCTATAAATTCACTACATACCAGTTGCTTGATACCTTATGCCTTGGTATTTGACCTAGCCGAAAGGTGTGATATCTTTCGACCTTGTCGGAAGGTCTAGAATGAAGGCGGAAGCTCTGCCGAAAGGGTTGAATAGAAGAAAAACTATTTATTTGCACTTGAAAACAATTCTTTTGTACCCCACCTGCCTTGTTTGTCTATATTTGATTAGCTGCCAGAATTTTATATTCAAAAATGCTATCGGCTATCCTTATTTGGTAATTTGAATAATTTTGAAAAACCCCTTTTCTCCTTTATAATTATATAAAAGATTTAAGTCTCGTACCTTAAAATAATTTTAAATAACTGTAAAACAACTTCAAAAATTCTTGAAAATTTCTACAAAATAAAATTATATGTTCTCTTCAACGTATAAAATTTTCAACTCCAAACTATAATTATTTTTCTCGTAAATAATTTTATAATCCAAATAAAACTTTTCTTTCATAGAAAATTCATAACAATTCCATAAAAATTCAGAAAATTCTGAAAAACGAAACCATCTCTAAAATAACTTTTTAGATCATAAAAAAAAATTGCAAGGCTAACGAATGTCATTTAATAGGATTTTCCTCTTAAAAAATGTCATAAAATCTATATGAACATACATAAATCATCAACGTGTATACGTATGTGTGTGTGTATCATTTCATCTTTCAAAAACAAGGCAAACCTTTGCAAAATCATTTGAAATAACCTTAAACCGTAACCATAAAATTTAGAGATGTAAACATTATTCATCTTTAACTTTAATGATTAAGGAGCTTGTGATTTGAATGAGTTTGATTTGAATTTGCTTTTCTTAAACTTCTCTTTTGTTTCCTCTTCTTCTTCCTTTGTTAAAAGTGGCCGGCCAAGCTTTTAATTTTGGAAAGTGAGAATGAACGTGTGTTGAAATACACGGCCTAAGGAAGATGATATAGGAATGGCCTCTTTCCATAATACCCCTCCTTTAATTCATTTTTAAACCCTTCATTTAATTTATTAGTTAAAATGGCACGGATACCTTAATTAAATCAAATCTCAATCTCCAAATCAACCCATTATTTTATTTAGTTTATTTAAGTAAGTTTTCTAAATAATGTTATCAAAAATCTGGGATGTTACAGATATTCAATGATAGAAAAGTTAGCTTATTGCTTGATTCTCATAGCTCGAAAGCTTAGATCATGCTTTCAAGCACACCTGATCAGGGTATTGACCAATTTCCTCTTATGCAAATCTTAAGTAAACCGTAAACTTCAGGATGGTTGGGAAAATGGGGAATCGTGCTCAGCCAATATGACATAGAATTTCTGCCACAAGCTGCAATCAAGGGGCAAACATTAGCAGACTTCATTAATGAGTGCAATAACCTTATCAAGGAGTGATCGAAAAACGAGAAAATCTAGAGGCCTTGTGGAAATTATTTGTTGATGGTGCATCAAACGAACAAGGGGCTGGTGCAGGATATGTAATCAACACACCGGATGTATATCGTTTACGTTATGCCTTGAAACTTGGATTCCCCACAACTAACAATGTGGCAGAATATGAATCTATGGTAGCGGGATAAACCTCGGCATTAGAACTCAAAATTCCATGTAAACAGATCTTTAGTGATTCTCAGCTAATGGTGAATCAAGTGAAATAGATATACCAAATAAAGAACCCTAAGCTATCATTATACATGAAGAAGATATTAGGAATGCTTGCTTTGTTTGAAGACTTTCCTATACACCAAGTCCCAAGAGCGGAAAATTCACAAGCAGATTCCCTAGCAAAACAAGCAAGCTCAAGGGGAGCCCTGGAGACACGTATTGTTCCGGTGGGGTATCAAAAAATTCCAAGTATTGGAGAGGAGGCATCCGAAAAGGGAAAAGAATTGTTAGTTCTGATAAGGTATCAAGAAAAATCAAAAGGGGATGAGAGAAGGAAAAGTAATAAAAAATATCAGATGAAAGGGTTGATTAGCCGAGACCAAGTAACATATATGATGACACCTTGTATCTTTGAGGTTATAATGCTTATGCTAATGATTAACTAGAGGTTACATTTCCTAAGAGGGTATTTTGTGTAGTCCCCAAAAATATGGATTAGGGTTTCAAACATGTATAAATACCCCTCATGATTCATGTAATGAGCTTTTAACCTCCTCTTTAGTTAGTTTAGTTAGAGGCTCAAAAATAAACAAAAACTCCCTTCTTCTACTTCATGGTTCCTTAGCCATTTTCTCTTATGTAATTTTCTTATATGCAATTTATTTCGTGCTATTTTATTTCATGTTCTTTTCTTTCATGTTAATAGCTTAGATTAATCATCGCAAGTAGTTTATCTCTTCTTTTATTTTAATTAGCTTGCATTTTCCTCTTGTTTTTAGTTTCGTGTTGAACTCTACATTTATTGAAATGATAACAAATATGGGAAGCTAAACCCCTACAATTTAGGGGTAATGAAGCTCCCTTAATCATTTAGATTCAACATTTTGCTAATATATGATCTCGTTTTGTGCTTAATGACAATGTTTGGTGTGGTAAATTTTTGTTGTTAAGCTTTGAATTTGATAGCATATGTTGTTGACACCAAATATATAAGCTTAAACAAACATAAACAAAAATTACCTCTTCATCTACATATGACTATGGTAATGAAATGAATTTTAGATCAAAATTTTAAGGTCTAACTAATAATCAATAGTAAATAGATCATGCTTAGAATAAATTTTATTTTCAATTTCATTAACATTTTCATGAGAGTTGATAAGTGGCTTAGTGGGTGTGTTAAAGTTTGATGGTTTATATTAGGCCAATTAATAGCACAAATAGGCCATACTAATGATAAACACATCAACTAAATTCACTACTGGCCAAAAAAGAGATATCATAATTTCATTTGTGTTGATTTATGTAATCATGAGAAGGGATTTGCTTCTAAATTGCCTTCTACTCTCATATTTTTATTAACTTTTGCTTGTAGTTAGTTTCTACATTTTCTCTAGCTTAAAACAATTTAAAACTCTTTGGTTAATTTGATTTAGTAGAATTTTTAAAGTCAATTCAATTTCCTGCGGCGATCCGTACTCGCCACGTACTAGAATTGTACGTCGTGCGCTTGCGGTTATTTTTAATTTTAAATTTTCAACTAGTTTCTAATCCAATAGGAATTTTGTCATTAAACAATCGCCACCACACCTCCTCCTCAATCACTATGCACAGCGAAATACCCTCCATGTGTGTATCCATGCGTGTGAGTTGATGTGTGTAAGAGTGAAGTGAAGTGTTCTTTTTATGTGTGAAAATATCTTTGATCTTTTGTAGTATATAAACATAAATATAACAGTTTATGTGTATATTTGTGTGCATATATGTGTGTTCATGTATATGCAAGGGTGTGCACATTATATATGTGCACAAGAAACGTAAACAAGGTTGCAACAACTTTGAACAACTTTCGTTTGTTAAACCGTTGAAAATTTGGGAGCCAATTCCTAGTTACATTTTCACTTATGAATTAATTTGTATATAAATGTAAAAAAAATTTGAAAACTAATTTCTCATCATTTTTATTTAATTGAAATGATCTCATCTGAACTATAAAGCCATATAAATTAATATTAAACAGTTGTTAACAAAAAATGCTATTATATCGATAATGCAAAATGAATGTTCCTAGTAATTTCAAATCAAATATATCTCTTTATAAAACTATTACAAATGATTTATTATCACTTCATGACTAATTAATATGAATTATTATCATTTAAATTATAATAATTAATAAATCATTATATCTCAATTATATTCATAAATCAATTTTAAATATGATACCATTGTTGATGATGTCATAAATACATTTTATTTCCAAATATAAAATAAATAATTTTATTTCATATTCTTGTTCAAATAAATAAGTGTTTATAACTTGCTTCATGCGCAATTTCTTATAATTATAGAGCTTCTTACTGGTAAAACAATTTTCTTCCATTTTATTGATATTTTCCCAAAGTATATATTTTGTGAACACTTATTCAAAATAAGATTACCATCATTCTTTTTCAAAATATCATAATCTATGTTTTGAGAAGCTTATATTTGAATATTGAAAATAAATATAATTTACTAAATTGGTAAATTTGCGGGTCGTTATAGACTTCCTCCCCTAAAAGGAATTTCGTCCTTGAAATTGCAACGCAAAAACCAAAGGTGTTTGCCCAAAAGATTTATTTTTAAACTTACACTTGTATAATGTATATAGACCATGCATATTCAATATCTGATTTGATATGCTATTTGAATCCATAACTTCGCTTTCGAACTAGTATTGATCCCTCAAACCTCTAGTGCGGACTCCGATCAAGCTTTTCGATTAGAATTTTAGTTTTCCTTGCGTAGCTCTCAACTATGATAGAAAACTCAAGTATCTAACCATAAACCCTCATCAATATTCATCATCAAGAATCAAGGGAGTCCTTTTTCGAACCAGTGTAAACTTCTCAAGGTTTCATACTCGAATCTTAGATCAAAATCGTGCTATGATGATTTACATACCTCATACATACTTATTAACCTTCCCAAAAATTTTATGAAAACATTTCATAAAACTTTTATTTCAAACATTTTTATAAAGAAGCTTCTTTATATAAATTTACTTTTAAAAAAAAATTATTCATCAAAAATTTCTATCTTCCAAAGAAGTTATTTCAGTTTTAACACTTAGAAAATACCTCTATATATTTAAATCCATATAAGTCTCCGAGGAAAGCTTTATATTTTCTAAAACACATTTTATTGGATCAAAATGAATGTTTCGAAAAACATCGTTACGACAACCGAAAAACACTAGTATAGTTCTCTGATTACTTATATTTAATATTAATTTTTTTATGTCGATCTTAAACTATTTATTATTTAATGATGAAGCCGATCAAGTATGGGTATTATTACCTCTTAGACCTTAAATGGACGACGTTCTTTAAAAATCGATATAAATTACCCGCCTCGAATCAAATATAGTATATGTATAAATCCCACATATTACATAAAACATCTCCTTTCGAAAATCATTTACTATAACAATTGTGTTATAGTCTGTGCCTTTCTCACTTCCCTGAAAACAATTATTACAACAATAAATGTTGAAATCTATGTTTTCATCACTTAGTATATTTTAAATCACTTTTTAAAGTCATTAATCATTGTTTGAAAAATATCACTTTCAAAACATTCCTTTAAAAGATTATTCTAACTTTTAAAACGTGAACGTATTTTCCCTGTAAAATCCATACTTAAAGCTCAACAGAAATCATTTCCATATTTATAAAACTATTCTATTTTTTTTAAAACTTCTTCTATAAAATCTCTTTATGTATAAAATTCCATTTATAACTCTACTCCTTTCTAAATCTCGTTTATTGATGAAATCCCATATACAAATCCCTTTGCAAAATATCAATGACAAATCCATTTTTAATATTTGTAAACACCATTTATAAATTTATTATTTTACTTCTAAAATATCAAATTTATAAATTTTTCTCTTAATATATATATATATATATATATATATATATATCACCTTATATAAAACATTTAATTACTTTATATTAGATGGATTTTCTCTAGTTTCTTTAAACTTTGCCAAAAAAATTCAAAACATTAGGATTTAAATTCTCAAAATCCCTTTTATAAAACATATCTTCCAAATCCATTTTTTACAACATCCTTTGATTTTCTTGTGAGACACACGTTCATAGAACATGCTCATTTATTGTCTTATAAATTCATTAAGCTTAACCCAATATTATTATCAAACACCTTATAATAATTATGAAACTTAATTTACAAGGTATTTGTGTTTAAACTTTTAAATCAAACAACCAATCACTATATCATTTGAAATATATTTCCTTATACATAAAATATAATCTTAGATAAAATTATTTCATTTACAAACTTTTCAAAACAAAAATCATTTATGTATACCACTAACAAATTACATAATATGCTCAACTCACTAGGGTGTCACTTACCCTCTATCTAATGAGTTACTCATCCTTGGGTATTACTAACTCTGTCTTTGATGAGACTTTTACCCCTATCATGCTTAGGTGTTCGCTCAACCTAAGCTCTTATAACAAATATGACGATACACCTCTTCGACCCTTGTAAATCAACTCTAACACATCTTTGATATTCACGTACCATAAATCCAAGTGCTGGAGATGCAGAATATCATGAAGTATGTACAGTTAAAGCGCTTGTAGATTCAATGCAACGGAGGTGCAAAAATTCATAGCAGTGATACAGCGAGACATAGCGGGACATAGCGGATGACTCTAGAATAGCATATAAAACTTGTAATTAATGTTTTTACATATATATAAATGGTAACTAAATGAAAAATTAACATTCAATTGAATCATAATTGATACATAAACAATTTTAATAAAAACATATGCGAATATACTATAAATAAACATAAAACTATTATATAACATAATTGAATTCGGTAGAATATTAGAGTATTTTCATTTCTTAAAGTATATTAAAAATTCAATTAAATAAATTAATTTCGTAATTTTCATAATGTACAAATGTCATTTTTCAATTCATTTCTTTTAAAAAAGATATAGCGGAAATAGTAGAATATAGCGAGAATAATAAGATATAGTGGAAATAGTAGGGTTAAAGCGGAAAGGTTATAATTGGGGCTATATAGAAAAATCATAGCGGTATAAATCTGCTATGAGATATAGCAGGGCTATAACAGGGTAATAACGGGGCATTAACTACATAACATGGAGTAAAAGAAAATAAAGGCAGAATACAATCTTAAACGAATGCAATAACATATATTATTTCAATATATATGTATGTATGTTTCTTTACAATGAAATTTTAAATATGTTTATTAGAGCCCAATCCTATAAATCGGCCTAGATAGCTGTAAATTTCTGTCCTTATAAACGCTGAATACAATCAGTAAAAGAATATAGAGTAAATGGAAATGGAGAACTACTATAGAAACTTCTTCAACTCCATCTATTAAGCTCTATCCCAATGCTCCAAGTTAAACCTAACTACTTGGCCACCCGAAAAAAATAGGGCATCTAGAGTTTAAGGAAAAAATCTGGGTCAGTCATTGAAATGGTGTGAGAAAGTCAAAATAAGGATATTTGAAAACAAAGTGTATCTCATAAGACCATGTCATACATAAACAAAGAACTAGTTTTTACCTTGTGATAACCAAAATATTTGCTATGCAAAATTTATGAATATTATTTTTAACGAATTTCTTTTGAAATCACTTTTCAAGTAATCTTATATGATCTTAGCCAAGATTGTTACATTTATTAAATTCTAGCATAATTGTTATCCCGCCTTTTGGCAAGGCCGTGACACCAAGAACTTGACTAGAAACCAAGGATAGTTCGTCTTGGAGATCGTTAATACACAGGTCTACTATTGATATCGGTAAATTTTTCCTAAGTCCGGATCGAGCTACAATCTGTATGACATGACAAGCAAAGCTATGAAAGCCAACATTTCAAATTTCAACTCAATCTGAGTTCGTATGCTCAAGATATTGATCGATCATGGTTATGAACTCCAACTCTATTCATATCCATCAATTTCGTATCCGTTCTTCAATAGAGATTCAGTTCATACCCATCGCATACTAACTTCCTTCATATCCATCAAAATGAAGCTACTTCATACCCATCATGTTAACAACAGTACGTATCCATCAAAAAATGTCCATTTTGTATCGGTCTCCCTTTATCCATCTCGTATTGATCTCCCACCATCGATACGAACAACTACAACCACCGATCGATACGAAAAAAGCAACATTAAGCATCAATATGAAGGTGGCCTCCAACCTTTGATACGAAGTAGCGTGCAAGCATCGATATGAATAGAGCCATGCATGACTGATGCGAAATAGTATTGATACAAAGACGATAATGTCAAACAACTCCAAACTTGCATCGATCATAACTTGAGATCTAGAGGTCCAAATGCCACCAAATTTTCAAAGGAGCTTGCATACAACATTAAAAGTGTACCAGATAAATTTCAACCAAAAAGGATCAATTCTTCATCGATACGAATTGCATTCATATCGCTCTCAGATCGAGTCGAAACCACCTGAACTCTATCCCGTGGACCCACCCACCTGAGAGAAGTAGTGCTCCGAGATCTGGATGAGATATTTTTAGCCTACGCCTGTAATAGCAGCCATATGCATCTAGAAAAGGGACTTTTGGACTCTTCTATGTTCAGACTCTGCCGAAATCACTGTTGTACTCGAGTTTAACTGTTATGTAATTTGTTGTAACCAGCAAGAAAAAGTTAGTAAAAGTCGATCATTTCGTAGTGGACGTAGGCCATACGCCGAACCACTCTAAATCTCTATGTTTCCCTGGTGTTTTTCTTATTATTATTTGGAGTGTTTGTTAGTTAATCCTCTGTTTTCATTTATTTTTTTCATTTCATCTCTTCAAACATTTCCGAAGAGTGTTATGCCCAATTTGGTACAAACAATAATAGGTTCTACAATCAAGCCTGAAGGCACTTATTGGAGAATAGGTTTTCATACAATGGAAGGTAAGGAACTACCTTATATATAATACATCTCTAAAGGAATGTATCAAGGACCAACACCTTTGAAACCTCTGTATGGCAAGACCGACATATCCGTTAACATATTTGGTCGTGGATAGAACCGAATATGACATCACCTTGTCGTTCCTGACCTATCTAAGAGCTCTCGAAACACACACAACATACCCAATATATAGAGGGTCATCTAAAAAGGTAATGATCAAACCCTAATGATTCCAAACCATATAGCCTTACGACATGCCATGTTTAGGCCATTTTCGGGTGATGAGGGCCGAGGTAACGATTATCTTTTACATAGCACATTCCACTTCGAATGCCACATTGCCAATTCAATCGCACACCATTGGTTTTCACAAATGTACAACACCTGATCTCTTACATCTCAAAGAAGGGTGCTAATTATAGGAGAGTTACTCCTACGCTACCAAAAAAATGTATGTTTGTAAAAATCAATGTATGCGCACATTAGAAATGCAATGTCAGACATTCATCCGCACAAGTTTTCCAGAAACATGACAAACCGAAGTAACTCTCCTACTCCATCCTATCGAGAATCAACTTAGGATTAGTTGCGAGCACCCTTTGCATTGAAGATCAAATGAAGGCACTAATGTTAAGTATATATGATGTGGAAAATTTCCCCTAAGGGTCAGTGATAAGCAATCCTTCCTTGCATTTATTATCATTCCATGTCTTCACCTTCAAATGCGTAAATTGGTTCGAAGTGGATTTCAAATAGGAATCACTCAAATCGGATCCCGGTTCCTTCGAACCAATCACCGGTAAAAGATGTTAAGTTTGAGCATGATTATCATTTTATTCATTAATATCTTTTGCCAAATAAAATATCGCTTTTAGAGACAAAAATCTTTAAATCATATTCTTTTCCAGTATTACAGAATCATTCAACCTCTCTTTAACTGTGGAAATACCAAATCAAAATCATTCTTATTTTTCAAAATCTTATCGAGTAAAAAGGGTCGCTTGAAATTATACTAATACTCAACATTAGTTTCCATATTCAATATTTACCATCCATCGAATAATGGTGTGATCACCTTTTAAATTCTCATGGGTAATAGGGGCTTCCTCTGTAAAATTTAATACCAAGTAAAAGAAGATCATTTCAATACAATTCAAATTGTATTCAACTTTGAAAAAAATTAAATCTTTTATACTTGCCTTGTTTTCGACATTTCAGCCTTATCTATCCCTCGCCCAGGAAAGAGGCCAGGGGAACCAGGACATTGATTGCTCCTAAACATCTCATTAGTTTAAGCACCTCACATCCATATCACATGAATAGAAAAATCCAGTCTATTCATCGACTTTTAGAGCCAATATTAAATCATTTATTTATAACAGCATTTATTCCAACCATTATTTAAACTCTTTTAAAGTAAATTATAAAACTCCATATTATCTTTAAAATAATTAACTATTTAATCTATAAAATATTTGGAAATGAATACTTCAATTTAAAGCCATATTTCAAAAGTTATTAAAGGTGCGGCAAAAAGTGATGTGAATAAGGCTTTTATGGCTTATTCAATCAAATCAACTTTTAAATCATTCAAAGGTTCCTTTATAATTCAAATCTCTTTTAAAAAATTCTAATATATTTATAGAATTTATTCCATATTTTTAAAGAACAAAAAAAATATCAATTTTAAAGAATTTATCGCTTTGGTTTATGAACTACGGAATCACATTTATTTTGAAAACTTGATTGCTCATATTTCAAAATCTACCAAACAAAATCTTGATCTTTTTCTTTTTTTTTGGAACATGTGAATATAAGAGTTTGGAAAATTTTTATTGCACAGAATTCCGACACTGATTCCATCATATGAATGGATTTAAACTTTAACGGCGTGAAATTGCGAACTACCATTACGCGACGCGCCTATTTTTTGACTCAATTTTGATAACATGCCAAAACTTAACCAGATTGGTTTCTAGTATTTATAAAACATTTTAAACCATTTTCAATAGTTTAATAATCTCATATACATGATTTCATTTATTAAAGGAAAGTGATTTCCTTTGTGATATTCGACGTGTATTAAACATAAATTTGTTTATGCATCCAAACACACATATAATCATATCCAAACACGTTTTCCAATCATCGCAACCAAACATATATATCATCTAAAATATCATAATATAAACAGAGTTTCTAACCTTCACTGGTTTTAACTTTATGAAATTTGCGATTGCTTCGCTACAATCGAATCAAAGCCTACGGAATCAACCTTGGACCTTTGAATGGGCTTAGCGTATGCTTGCAAATGGAAGTTGGCCCGGTATTGGTGGTAGGAGGTGGTGGCCATAGGTTTTGAGTGAGGCAAGGAGTGGATTTTAGTTTGTTTTTTAGTTAACTGCAAATGTATATATGCTTATATAAATTTATTTTCTTTCTACTAATTTTTGTCCATAAGTTTCCTAAGGTAGCCATAAAGAGGAGTATAAGAAGATGAAGAAGGTTAGGAATTTATAAACAAATGAAGTGAAGTTCGATGATGGTATTTACAGGAAAGTTTCTAAACTAAAATATTATGATATTTATGTGCATATACATCACCATTTCATCACCACCACACCCTCCTCCATGTATGCACCGCCGATCGTGCCCCCATGTATGTAGCTATATGTGAGTTGATGTGTGTAAGAGTGCGGTGTTGTTTGCTTCTTGTGTGTGAAAATATCTTAGATCTTTTGTAATATATATGCGTATATATATGTGTATATGTATATTTGTTTGTATATATGTGTTCATGTGTATGTTAGGTTGTGCATGTGTATGTTATATACATGTAAAAGACATACTAATAAGGTTGCAACAACTTTGAACAACTTTCGTTCATTTAAGTGTTGAAAATCGGGAAGTCGATTCCTGATCACATTTTCACCTATTAATTAATTTACATATAAATGTAAAAACAAATTGGAGACCAATCTCCCATCATTATCATTTAATTAAAATGATCTCATTTGAATGATGAAATTATATAAAATAATATTAAATATTGTTTCTAAAATGTGTTGTTATATCAATAAAGCGATATCAATTTTCCTATAACTTCAAATCAAATATATCTCTTTATTAAACTATTGTAAAAGATTTATTATCACTTCACAAATAATTAAAATGAATTATTATCGTTTAAAAACATTTATTTGAATAATTTTATTAATTATTAAATCATTAAATCTCAATTTAAATTCATAAAACAATTATTAAATATGATGCCATTATTGATGATGTCATAAATACATTTTACTTTCAAAAAAAATGAATAATTTTATTTCATATTCTTTTTAAATGGATAAACAAGCATATGTATCAACCTCCATGCGCGACTTTTGATAATTAAAGAGTTGCTTATAGATAAAAAGATTTTCGACCATTTTATCAATATTTTCCCAAAGTATATATTTTTGTGAATACTTATTCAAAATAAGATTACCCTCATTCTTGTTCCAAACAACATAATTTATATCTTAAAGCGTATATTTGAATATTTAAAAATAAATATAATTTATCAAATTGATAAATTTATGGGTCGTTAGAACTTCATTGCCTCTTTGGCTACTAGACAACCTATCCATGAAGTCCATTGATATATGCTCCTCTTTCCAAGTTAGAACCTCCAATGGTAATAATAATCCGCTAGGCTTCCCTTGCTCAACCTTTATCCCTTGGTGCGTTAATCATTATGAAAAAAATTCAGCAACCCTCTTCTTTATCCCTTGCCAATAGAAAATTCTCTATATATTTCTATATATCTTATCTCTTCTGGGGTAAATGGTCATTCTTGAAAGATGACACTTTACAAGCTAAGATTTATTTTTCCCAAAATCTAAATATTTTTGGGTTGAAGCATTCTTTATTCCTAGTTACTATCCTAATTTCATTATTATATTCCAGTCTTACCTATAGTTTATCGCTCGTTAAGTATCTTTATGAAATTTCTTTATTTACGTTGTTTCTTAATATATATATATATATATATATATATATATATATATATATATATATATATATATGTGGGTGTGTGTGTGTGTGTGTGCGTGTGTGTGTGCGCGCGTGCGTGCGAGCACGCACGCATGTGCGTATAGCGGTCTAATACCATCCATAAAATCAACATAATGATAAAACATGAACATATTTTATACCATAACATAGATTTTCCAAAACCTAATGGGAACAAATAGAAGTTACAACCCAAAAACTCTACAAACAATTTTTTACTGCAAGCTACAATTCATCATCAGCTAGCGGGATGGTATGGTCCTAACATTCCTTAAATTAAGATGGAAATTCCTAATATGTCACTACACCATCACCTACCTTCCTTACTTCTCCTTCTAGGTTTCTAATAAATGCGGTCCATCCATTACTTTAGTTAATGTGCCTAATAATGGAATAAATTATGCATACCCATGCCGTATTAGATTCCCTGACAAGTCCCCATTAATTCCCTTTTACCATAACAACCAATATTTTTAATAATGGGATATTTAAATTATTAGTTTAAATATTGGATCATTATCGAATTAAGGGTCCAGGAATATAACTTTTCATATATGGTTGAATCAGGACTTGAGACCACGTATATTGAGTCCAGGTCAACGTAACGAATCAAAATGAGTGTAAATATTGCTATATTTAGGATCGAGTGTTCTGATAGCCAAAACAACCATGAGATGCATGAAATTATCATCCGGGATCATTGTCTTAGATAGCAAGGAAATTTATACCATTGGGACCAGAAAAATAAGGTGATGCACACTGACAAGTTTCATAGCGATCAAATGTGCCACATGGTCGCACAAGCTCGAAACGTCTAGAGCATTTATTTGAGAAAAAAATAAAATATATTTTTTACATATATGTGTGCAACTACCCACACTTAGATATTTTTACAAATGCATTTTATCTCTTCATTCACTTTATCACCTGCTCCTTTACCAACGAAAGTAGTTACCGCCATCAAAAATAAATTTGAAAGCTAGAGGCCACAATAATTTATGAGGTTGGATCAATTGTGCTCAAGAAGGTTAGAGCTTCCCATTGGTGTGGATGGTGACTCATGCAGTGTTGATTGATGTGGTGGTTATGTATGGATGTGGATCTAAGGTTACCTTTTATCGGAGCTTGGAGGAGAGTTATGTGAAACAAAGAGTATTGTTGAGTTCCTCCTACTGAAATGCTTCTTCCTACATGAATCGCTTGAGCTCCAGTAGTTCATAAGTGATTGCGACTTCATGAAGGCAGTGGAGACAGGAGTAGGTCGTATTTTGATTTAGGGCACTGGTGTTATCAAAATTTGGGCCATCGAACTTGCATAGTGTTGCACGTTGGAGGTGATAGTTTGTATATTAGTGCTCCATGGAGTGAAAATTCGAGGAGAGAGTATACAACCTTGTGGGTTTTATTGTGAATGCACATTTTTGAAGTGTACCTACATATGAAAGAAGGATTAGATGAGTTAATTACATTATTAAATTAATCAATTAATGTTCATAATCTGTTTTCTTATAAAAGCCATATCTCTTGCATAAGAGGTCCAATAGAGATGCAGTTTTTACTGTTGCACTCGTAGTGAGATTATTTATAGCATTGTATGGACTTGGATGGGATTTAGCCATTTGAGAATTTATGGTTTAGGTGAGTGGAATCATAACTACGAATTAGTATTTCAGTATAGATCTCGTAATTTTATATATTGAAAATTATTACCCAGTAGAGTGAGAAAAAATATAGATATGAAAATTTTCTCCATCTAATAGGATTTGTTTGAGTAAATATGCAGGATAATTGATTAAAATACCGTGTATCCTATTCATACTATAAAAAGCAAGATAGCGGTAATATTAATTTATAGTATGATTATAAATTAATTAAACTTTGATTCATCTGTGCATTAGTGATAGAAATATTATTGTATATTTTATTATAAATTGAAAATAAGAGCATGACTTTTAAAATGGTACAAAGGGCTTAAAAAATGATTTATAAGCTAGTTTTATATTGTATAAAATAATGAAATGATTTTATAAAAAGAAATATGGTATGACTTTTATTGAAATGATTTAGTAAATAAAAGTAAGATTTGATCATTAAACAATCGGATTGTGTACTTAATTATGTATATACATGTATGGAAATATCCATATGGGTATACACCAAATTGCGAGCAATCTCATATAGTCATAGCGACTATCGGTGGCACTAAGATACGAGAGAGAATACCTGATCAAGAAATTATATCAGTAAAGCAAAAAGTGATTTGTGTAGAAATGTGTGCTTATGTGTATGTGTGTGCGCATATGCATGCTAAAATGGGTGTATTGAACAACCCGTATTTTACATTTCGGGGGATCGTAAAGTAATTTTATTAATTTCATTTGAGGTTGTATGATTCTAATATTGTGGGACATGGATCTTTGGAATGTTTTATACATCTTTAATTTTTCCAGAATTTCTACGTGACCTTTTACCCTTGGAGATCTTATTTTGTCTATAATTTTGATAGAAGCCCAATTAGATGCTCTAACTATTTCATTACTTCAGGATGGTGGTTTCTCATTCCGTAAGTGGTCATATAGGAAAATTGGATAAGTGGTTATAAAATATAGAATTTTTAAGTTTTAAAATCTATTGACAAAAATTAGAAAGGGAATTAATGGGCCGAATTAGCAAGCCCATTAGTCTAACCAAATTAGGCTATAAATATGAGGTGAGAAAGACCATTTGAAAGTTCGCCTCTCGTTTGATATCAGCCCCTACCCTAACTCCTTTCTATTTCTCCATTCATCTCACTAGATTTCGTCCAAATCGTATCTAATTACAAATTAGAGGCTAGATCTTCAATAAGGGGCTTGATTTCATAATTTGGATTGCATCTTCATCCAATTTGTTGCTATTTGGATTGGATCTTCATCATATTTTATTGGTTTGGTAGATTTGGTGAGTGTTGATGGTCTCTCACTAGTCTGTGATGGATTATATGTTGTAATTAGTTATTATAGGTTAGAATGGTCCAAATAAGCTATAAATTGGTTAGACTTAGGTAATTTCATATTTGAAAATCCTAGATTGACCTAATTAAACATACAATTGGGATTAGATCATTGGCTAGTGTCATTTGTGTATATTTGGCTATTCTATGTGTTAAATTGGATCTATGCTGGAATTGAGATTGTAGGTTGAATTAAATGATTTTTGTGTTCATATTGGAAGTAATTGGACGATTTGTTATGTTTGATTTGCTGCTATGTTTGAATCGCTTGCTGTTCTTAATCCGTTTGCTAGTGTTGTGCTTATTTCAGGACTTAGATCGGTGATTGGAGCATATCGAGAGCAAAGTTCGTCGAAATCGAATGAAACTTAGATGATAGGCTCTGAAGTACATCAGGAGGAAGTCATGTGACTTGCACCATAATTTGAGCTATGTATTTGGATCAACAACGATTCGATTGGATCTGATTAGTACCATCCAAAATTTGAGCTCCAATTGAGGAGCGATTCATAAAGGGAGTAGAGCATGGGTTTTAGTGAAGTTGGGTCGGAGGATAGGCCATGTGTTGAAGATTGGGTAGATCATCTTCATTGGATTGGGTATGGTGCATAAAAGTGAAGACCTCTAGGCTAAAAGGATAGCTGGTGGTCTATGGCATCTAGAGGGCTTGCTCTAGAGGCTAGAAGAGAAATGGAATCCAAATCGGCTAAGTATTTGGAACGACACCAATCCCATTGGATCAGATCAGTATAGATCCAAATTATTGGCTCTAATTGATGTGAGATCTAGGGGAAGATACTTGCGTCGTATAAGATCATGCCAGAAGTTGTGGCTTGTTGATTGTTTCTATGGTTTGGAAGCTACAACATGATGAATTTTCAGCTCTTCTATCTGGGGCTCAGATAAGGAGTAGGCTCGAAGCAGTTGATTGACAGCTCGGGATGAAAGGAGGCTAAGGTATATTGGAGTGGTTTGAGTGGCGTGACTTGTGCTCGAAAATGGACTGTAATTGTGAAAGCTCTAAAGATTTTGGAGAGATGATGAATCATTGATAACTCAGAGTGTTCTGGTTATGTTCAAGCAGAGGTACTATACACAGGGGCACCCGAGGGCTGTAGCGCTAGTCGTGTATCCTAGACCGCTCAGAGACGGTCTAGTGTCAGATGGTACGAAGGTACTATAAGAGACAACCGTGCCGGGTTTCATACCTAAAAGTACGTGGGAACAAAATTGAGAACCAAGATTTATGTTAGTCTCTAGCAAGCGAGGATGAGGCCATACGAGTTATCATATATTCAGGGCTTTAGAAGATGATAGCTAGGTCTTGGTTGATGGATGCTATGGTTGTAATGTTTTCTATTTCTCTTGGATAGAGTATCATCTATATGACTACTGGAGAAGGGATTGGGAATAAGGTGAATGGAGGAGGCCGCTTAGATTCTTTTATCCTGTTATATTACAATATCCTATTGTCATTTATTCGAGCAGCATATTATATCTTATTATTATGTGCTAACTCTTTGGTTGTAGGGACAGGTCAGGAGTTGTTTTTATGCCTGTCTAGTACCATATTTTTCGGTATAGCTTTTGATAGTCATTTACCACTCATACCATATTGTTGCCTGACCCAAGGTTTTATGTTTCCTCTTATCATCTTGGGTACTCTTAAATGAGTAGACTAGATGATAGGTTTGGAGTCGCAGCTGTTGTACGAAAATGAGCTTAGAGAAGCTATGGCATATTACTTAATATTTGTAGTTTCTATTGTCTGTTTCTTTGTACTCTGAGGGATGTAGTGAGGAAATGTTGTATCGAGACATTATGACATTTGTACCATAATTCATGATCTACTAGAGATGTTATACTCATTTGTTATGGCTCGCTATATTTTGTTGCATATTTTCTATACTACATTTTATACATGCACTGTGAGATATGCAATAGGTTTTTTTATTTAAATTTCAACCTTGATGATCATTCCTTATTAGCTTCGCACGGTAAAAGCACTCTTTTAGGTCATTGATGTGCCAGTTGTATGGGGTGGTCGTCACATGTATCGATATATGTATGAGCTAATCATAAGGCAAAGATGCTAGTTATATCGTTTTAGCATGTTAGAGGTGGTCAGTTTGCTATAATAACCCCTTGAACTCTACACGTGCAAAGAGTGGATTTTGGTATCGAAATTGTTTTTTGAATATCTAAGAAACCACTACCAAAACTTCAGAAAATCGATTCTGACAGAGATCCGATGGGGTGGAGGCATGCTAGGAGTGTTAGGCAACTCATCAGGTGAAGCATCGGGAGAAACAGGACTCATCGGCAAATGGTGGCCAATTTTATTCACTAGCCCTAGTTCAACGCCCAAAAATACAAAAGCTTAGTCGACTGAGGTAGGCACTTAGTCGACTTTCCTTCTGTATGAAACATTTATGTATGAGGAAGATAAAAAAGGATTGGGGTAGCGTTAGTCAACTATCTTTAGTCAACAAACATATACATCCAGTCGACTGGGATGAACCTTCAGTTGATTGAAGATACATAAAACTGGGCGTTAAGCCCAAGCCAGGAGCAATTCAATCGAAGTTTCTCCCCAAATCCGGATGCAAAGCAACTTGAGGAAACGACACAACTTTAGGAAGGCTTCATGCTACTCTGCATTCGGATGAAATGTTTAATGATACGTGTGCGGTCAATGACAAGGTATCGATCTTCGATAGTGATAGGTGTATTTGAGTACACAATGTTACACTAGATGTGTGCATATATTTATATAGTATTGTTGTTCCTTTATGGTCCTGATGGCATAACAAGATAAAAGTTTCGCTCTCTTTTTAGAGAGTGGAGTATGCAAGTTATTCAAAAAATTATTGATGTCCTAATGGGGAGTGATGATAACCATCAACTATAGGACCATAGAATACTTATGTTCATTGTAGGGGTATGGTATGACCAGCAGTGGTCCTAGGTATTAAAATAGATCGTATAGCACTAATGGTCATAATACGGGTACGAGGATCAATTTACTACTTGGACTAGGTTTCAAGTATATAGATGTCTGGGAGCATTAGTGTACTGACTCTATTTATCTTGAACTCTCGAACGAATCATTGGATCACAATGGATGTTTAAGCGCATTAATGTACCAAATCTATTAATAATTCGATCACAATAGATATCTAGGCATATTAGTGTACCGACTCTATTTATCTTGAACTCTCGAACGGAATCATTAGATCGTGATAGATGTCTAGGTGCATTAGTGTACTGACTCTATTAATCATTAAATCACGATAGATATCTGGGCACATAACTACACTAACTCTACTAATCAATGGATTGCAATAAATTTCTAGGTACATTATTGTACTGACTCTGTTTATCTTAGATCGTTGGGTCATGATAGATGTCTGGGCATGTTTGTGTACTAACTCTATTTATCTTGAATCATTGGATCACGATAGATGTCCATAACTGGCTCCACCCATCTGTAAGGATGGGTAGTGATTTTTATTCCTTATTTGTGTTCCATTGTTATGTAGTGCGTGTTATTAGTTGGTTGTTGTTGTGGTGAATGCATTTACTATAATTATGTACTCCACAATAGACTTATATTACGATCAACCTATTTTAGGATGTTGGGTTACCTTTATTATATTGTGTTGTTATGTTTCAGTCATATTATATTAGTTGCGCTAACTCGATGATTACAGGAGAAGAGAAAGTCATGATATGATTACCTATTTTTTATATGTTTACTTTACTTGTTTACGAACAGTTTGGATTACCCCTGGTCCATGAATATAGAGAGGACTGACTGTGCCTCAGTAGTTTCTGTTTTTTGGCATCTTTTTTAATATAAAATATTTTGAGTAGTTTCCCTCACACCAAGCTTTATATCTGACCCTGCATTTTGTCTTTATTTGCTTATGTCATGATAACTTGCGGGTACACAGTTGAGTAATCTGGGAGTTAGGTGCTTTTGGGGATATGCTTTCGAGACAGCTGGCGCATTTTGTGGAGAAGAAGTCGATTCTTCATGCATATATATTTGATAATGTAATAGTACATGGAAAATGTTATTTTTATATGAGACTCTTTGTATCTAAAGTTCTATTTTAGCTCTCTTTGTTGATATTTACTTATTAGCATCTTCTACTAGCACAGTCTCTTATATATACTATAATCCCGTTTAGTTTATGTACATTCAATGTATTACATATTATCATTCTGCTGTAAGATTCTGTCAACGTGACTTAATTTAATGTTTGTCTTAAATTTTCTTTGCTATCAATCTATCTTTTGTTGTATTTGAAAGTCGGATGTTTTCATTTAATGCTGATTTTAGGATATTATGAAGGACGGATTGTTACAGTTGGTATAAGAGCTTAAGATCAAAACTCAAACCGAGTTGACCAATTTAAATTAATCAATCTAGCAATAAGAGATTGTTGAGAGATCACACTTGTATTTTTCTACTATATAATACATCATACATCACTTATCCTCCAGACTTTAATTTATTGCTATTGCTAGTTGCTAGGGTATCTTCGTTTGATTATCCTTATGAGCAGGTAGAGTACAACAATGACTACAGATAGGTAGTGTAGGACGCCTAATTTCTGTAAAGAATATTTGACAATCACATGAGATGTTCTGCCACCCGTGAACATTCCAATACTTTCGGTATGTGATGAAGGTGGTGCCACACTAGGGGAACTGGTATTTCTAGCTTTACCAGATTTTTAACATCCCAAAGTTGTGCCAAGATTCCTTTAGCCCTAGCGAAAATCCATTTTTGAGTTTTGAAGCTATGTAGTGACACCGGCGAAGACATATGTTTGAGATATGGCTCTCGCCAATATGATTTATTGGATGTTCTCTTGTAGTGGATGGTCTTTTGCATCTTAAGGGTGAGGTTTTAGCTTGGCAGGATATAATAGTAGAGGGGGCTGATGAGCAAGTCATGCCTTGGATTGATTTCGAGAGTTTCCTTGTGTTAACCGTAAAATCTAATTGAAAGCATATGAAAGAAGGATAGAAAAATTGAAGTTTTGATGAAGAGACAGGCCAAGTCATCATGAAAGATTTAAAAAGAATATTTCGACGGGCCAGCTGTTTATGCAGTGCAAAGGCCTTCGACCCAGATGGAAACAAATAGACCTTTCGCCACAACCAACCATTGGAAACAGATGGGAAAGCAATAATGACTTTAAAGCCCCTTTCAAAAGCAATCAATAATCAACTACACAATCAATCCTTTAGAAGTCAAGGGTTTCTCCCCGAAGTGACCTTTTCGAAACCATAATAAGCCTTTGGAATTGGTTAAGACACATTCGGGATATCTTTAGATTGCGTCGAAAGGTGCTATGAAAAAAGCAACATTCAGAGGTCAGTAAAGGCAAAGGAAACAAAGAAAACCTTTCAACAATATTGAAGGAAAATACAGCTCTCAACAACATTCAATTGGAGTATAAACCTTCCGACAAGGTTGGAAGGTTCATAAGAACAAGTGAAGACAAACCCTTCATCAAGGTAAAAGGGTTCACAAAAGAGTATAAAAGCCAAATCTTTCGACAACAACGGACGGTTCATGAAGGTATAAGAATGGCAAACCTTTTGACTAGGTTGAAAGGTTCATAATAGCACATGAAGAACAAACCTTTCGATAAGGACGAAAGGTTCATAACAAGTACAAATATTTTGATGTGGTTATAAGGTTGAAAACAATATATGGAAAGCAAACCTTTCGACAAGGTCGAAAGGGCCATAATAGCATAAGAAAAGGAGACCTTTCGACAAGGTTGTAAGCAGGGAAGCAAAAGGGTTGAACCAAGGAGCACAAGAGATTCATAACCTTTCGACATAGTCGAAGGGTTCATAACCTTTCAATAATTTCAAAAGGTTTAAGGCGGCATATAAAAGGGAGACCTTTCGACTCAGATGAAAGTTGAGGCGCAGTAAGGGGACAACCTGCATCTATAGATAAGACCCAAGGGGTGGGGTCGAATTATGGATACTAAATTCGTCTTACTTTCTCTACTTTCAAGGTGATAATCGTAATTGGAAAAACGCTACATTGGATTGGGGAAGAAGCTCAATTTCTTGTAACTCATTTTGGATATGAACGAAATGGAGATGGCGTTCATGATGGATATGAGCAATGAGGAGAATCATTACGATCATTTGCTGGACTTATGATCAATTACACAAGATTTCAACCTTTTGCTCATAATCTCTATTGATATAAGCTATGCATAAGATCGACTTAGACATTCCCCATCAAAACACGTCATCCTTGAAATCCATATTTAATGTGGGAAGATAAAGTGATGATGATGTGTTGCATATGTTGAATGCATGGTTATGGGAATAACTAAATTGATTTTATATAAGAAGAGTATATGGGTTAAAGATATAAAAATGGGACTACTTCAAAAGGATGAAAACCTTTCGACTTAATCGAAAAGTTTACTTCCTAATGGAATCTTGGGTTATGTATCTTTTGACCACTCGAGATGGACTTCATGTAAAGTGAATCTACTCCCTTAAGCACTAGTAAACCCATTAAACGTATTCATAGAAAGAATATATATACCAAAGGGGCTGAAAGTAATTAAGGTTGTCAAATGAGTCATGCATTTCCCTACGATAATGTCGAAAGATTTCACATGACACCTTTCGACCTGATTAAGAAGAAAATAGGAGTCATCAATAATAACTGCTTTCAACTCTTAGGGGAGACAGAACTCGACAAATTGTTGATTTCAGGAAGCTAGATGATCGTGAATTACATTAAACTAATCAAAAGATTGGAAAGACCTTTTCACACCTTTCGACAAGGTTGAAAGTTTTGGCAACTTACTTCTATTCCAACCTAGCCGAAAGGTTGAAAAGGCCTTGTCACACCTTTCGATAAGGTCGAAAGGTTTGGAAACTTATTTCTATTCCAACCTAGTCAAATGGTTATGGCAGTCTTGTTAACCACCTTTTGACAAGGTCAAAAAGGGCTTTGCTATTTTCTTCTACTCCAACCTAGTCGAACGGTTGGAGTAATCTTGCTCATTAAACTTTCGACAAGGTCAAAAGATTTGACAATCTGATATTTTATCAACATGGTTGAGGGGTCGAAGTAGCCTCATTAACCTTTCGACATGGTTAAAATGTATGACAGTTTACTATTCTTTTCATACAGATCAATTTGAATAAGACATTTTATCCAAAGATACACTTTCGGAAGTGAGAATCATCTCAACCACATGGTTGTGTCCAAATAAAATTTTCTTATCAAAGCATTGGGGATGTTGACAAGATTTCTTGTTAAAAAATTTTGATACTACAATAAGGGCTCGGACCTCCGACCTTATCACTATATACGGAATAATTATGGTTCTTTCTTTTGCAAAGGAAAAATGAAGCCGAAACGCTTTTGTGGACTCGAGAAGGGAGTAGTATACACTTCCAACTTGGAGGAAAACATAGCTCCAACTTTCAACCTAGATGGTGTCCTTTCAGAGAAAACTTCGTCACCAGCACCATAGGATGAAAATACAGAGAAAATAAATTGTTTGGCGCAACAATTACAGGAAGTGCAGGATCTGTTGAAGATGGCTTTATCTTAAAGATCATCAGTCCAAGGCAGGCTCAAGGAGAAGAAGTAGGGTCTCCTCAAAGAAGAAAGAGCTCCCACAAGAAAAAGCTAATCATCAATAGATAATTCTTGACAAGTCATTAGAGTAGTATGGCAGCTCTACTTCAAAAGAGAATTACCCAAAGCAAAATAATTATGGAAATTAAAGCTTTCCTTAAAGATGCTGCTGAGAAGGCAATCAAGATGCCATGAACTTAAAAGTAAAACGAACCATGGATGTGAATGTAAATGGTAGTGAGAGGGTGCCACCATTCACTAATGAAATAATGGCGACAGTAATTTGTCCCTATGTCAAGATCCCATCTATGAAAAATCACGGGAATGCGGATCCTGATTGTCAGCTTATGGCTTTTGACAGCCAGATGGACCTATACAATGCTTCTGGGGCAGTCAGGTGCTGACTTTTCCCCGTTACACTTCAACGAGGGGCAACAAAGTGGTATACACAATACAAAGAGAAAACCATCTACTCTTAGGAACGGTTTTCTTATGAATTCTCAACACAATTCTGCATTTGCAAGGATCCAATTATTGATTATACGGTCCTGGCAAACATCAAGCAAAGACAAGATGAATCTTTGGGACATTACTTGAGGAGATTCAACGTAGAAGCTTTGAAGGCTAAGGATACGAATGGTTGAGACAAAATCATATCCGTCCACTCTGGGTTAATTGTAAATACTCCTTTCTGGAAATAGCTATTCGTCAATAGCTGCAAAGATCTCAAAGGCTTCCACTATCAAGCAGATAAATTCATCCGGATGGATGAGCTTTATTGTTTCGAGAGAAAAACACTTCCCAAAAAGGAGGGAGGAAGATTTGGTTTGGTTCGTAGCCATAAAATGGTCAGGTGGGAAGAGACAATCGCAAATACAGTCGCTTTAGACAGGCCATCGTCTTACGTATATGCTACAACGAAGGAAAGAGCTAATTTTTCTGTGACGCCCCACCCCGAGACCCACGTTAGTAAAGGGAATTAACAAGTAATTCTGTCTACTAACGCAGAGAATAGGGCTGGTTAAAGGCGACCGATATAGTAATGCATTAGCTAAATACTGAATACGTCGATATTTTTTTTTACCTCATGGAATCGACATATCCAATATTTAGCTAATACGATACTACTCGGCTATAGGATCTATTCAGAAGCAAAATGAAATAAATAAAACATACATATCACAGAACTGCAGCCACAGATATATATATATATATAGCTACAAACCCAGACATCAACTGTCATACACCACTACATAATAGTACGCCCATATCAAATACATACATCACATCCCATAAAAGAATATACACAAAGTGTCGATAACAGGTATAACACTAAAAAGAGGAGTCCAGTCCATTGTCATGCGTCCTACACAAAAAGCAACATAGATCCAACACAAAAGATCGACTTCCACCTAAGCTGCAACTGACCCGAGTGATAAACACAAGGGTCAGGCAACTGAATCTTATCGTTAGAAAGGGAATACGATAAGGTAAAGAGAAGAGCTTCGTAACAGGATAACATAAGTAGGTATGAACATCTAGGGTTGATATCAAGTAACTTCACTATGTCTCTATGGTGGTTTGCATATACATATACTTGGGTTAAACTGAGGGAATTCATGTATATGATATAAGGGAAAATATTCAAACATTATCCATGAATAAATAAATCTCTCAAGTCGTATATAAATCCCAAGTATAAATCCATAAAATTCGAAATCACTAAAATCCTCAAAGAAATCATATTTGCCTTATTTACATCTATAAGGCTAGGTAAACACATCAAAAATGGTGAAATCGAAATCATCATAAATCATAAAAGAAATCTCATATTGGCTAATTATTACATGCAAAAGCATGTTGCACGTGCTATTTACCAGTATTGTTCACCATCATGGTACCATATCCATCTCTCGACCGAAATCCTCGTCTCAAATTAATCCGGTCTATGACGTCATCTATATTCCCCAAGAACACCCACCATCAAAAGTGATTGGAGCACCTCACTCCAATCGGGGTCCGCTGAGTCCCCGCCAGCAAAAGTGATCGAATCAAGTATTACTTAACCCGATCGGGACTCTAAGTACTGGTAGTTCTCCTAGAATGTGTCAACAACTCTCGGATAGTAACCCGGAAAGTGGTAACGTATGTCCCATACCATAAGCTTTCACTTAGCGGTTTTCTAATTGCTAGTTCGTGCCACACTAAGAAATCATCAACATCATCAAAAGAATCGCCTCATGTCATCGGCATATGGTATAAGATGCTAAACCCGTCTTATCTTATCGACGAGTAGAAACTCCATAAAAACATCAAACTCATCAAATTCCATCAAAATCTTGCCTCATATCATTGGTAAGTATATCTCCATCAATATAGTCCTAATCTCGTATATACTCCCGAATAGGAGATCTCGGACTATACGTATTAGCCAAATGGACTAATATAATCTGTAACGGTCTGCCTTTTCGCACACTTTAAATCGACACACATGCCAATTCAAACAATACACAAGGGCGGATTGTTATGGGGTAAATGAGAAAAACAAGAAGGAAAAAAAAAAGAATCTCACAGCGGAAGGATAAAATATAATAATCAAATATACAGTCCATGAAGTTGTTTTTAAGAAAAAAACATTTGATTATATTCACACAATACATATCAGAGTTACACATACCAATAACAATGCAGCAGAACAGTATGAGTGTAGTGTAATAGAATAAATAGTAATACGAATCTTCGTCTTCATCCTCCAAAGCTAAATCTTCAAATCCTGCAACGCTCGGACTGACTCGAGCGAATTGAAAAGACAAAATACTCGAGCCAGAACTAAAAGATCTTATGTAAGTTAAATCAATAGGAATAAATATGAGTGCAGTAACTTAAGAGATGCTTGGGATTTTCATCTCCTAAGGATCCGTTAAACTATTTACTATGTAGTATATTTTGCTATTATAATAGTGTCTAATTGTAAAATAAACTTACTTTTTAATAGCGTTAAGGAGTGATCCAATATTCCCCTTAACACATAATATATTCCCATAATCTATACAGTACCGTAATCTCCCCCGTAATGGGCGCCTTCAGAGGGCACTCCATAGGTATGGTACAAAACCAAAATCGTATAAGGTGCGCTAGGGTAGGTGACACGGCACAACTAGGCAATGCCAGGGTAGATATACCAATTGCTATCCGGGCTGGTGGTAACGCATAGCCGCAGCTACCGCCCACCTCGAACAAACTCCCCCTAAAATCAAAAGTAAAAGTGGCCACTAAATCAATCCAAATTCAGAGTATAGTATCGAAGAGGAGTGTCCGATAAAGAGCGCTAACCCCCTTGGCCCGAGAATCGCTCCTGTTTTAGCCACCATATGCCAACTCACGGGAGTCTGGTCCACGTATTTACCTTACAGGAGACGCCGCCACCAACCTACTTCATTCTGGAATCTCCACCGCGTACACGGTTGTTAAAGTGGTTTTCGGAGTTGGCAGAGAGTATGACAACTTCCGATCCCGGTCTCTTTAACAACCAAACATTATTATAACACCGCGGTGTTTAAAATAGTTTATACTTTAAAACCAGAAAATAATTATCCATTTCAAAACCATAAATACGATATCATTTCCATTTCCAAAACAACTCATTTTGATATTATTTTCATAAAACCCAAATCAATAATTTTTTTATTTCAAATATATTTCTTTTCCAAATCATACTGCTTTAAAATTTATAATATCTGGAAACTAACCATTTGAATTATAACTTCCAATATAATACTTCGAAATTCATAGCTTTGAAACCATAAGTTCAAAACCTTGAATGGTTTGGATATTCAAACAGTATATAGAATAAAATAGTTTGAATTTAAAATTTCTTTTAAAAGTAAATAATTTCCACGCCTTCACAATTTTTATTCATTTTAAATTCAGTCTAAACCCGTAACTTTTAGATTCACTTTCAGTTAAATAAAACACTTTGATTTCAATATTTTCAAACTTAGAGTATTTAATGAATTTCAAAACTAAGGTTGGGAATTTCAATCAACAATTCATTTTCCTATTATTTATTTTGAAAGGTTTACATGATAAATCCATAATCATTTAAAATAAACAAAATTTATTAACACTAAAAATTTCCTTCCTTTTATTTATGCTAGAATTATTCATTAAATCCAGTTATAAATACCATACCTTTAAAAAATTTAATTTTTATAAGTTAACATCGGCTTATGGAGTTAAATTTTCAAATAAGCTCAATTCCAATTAAATTTCCAATTTATCTTTCAATCTTAATTGATTTGAATCATTTATAACTCTATATATATACACAAGAACTTAAACCTGCACTTAATTGTATGATATAAATAATCAAATGCCATTTTCAACTTATTCGTTTTTATTTAACAGGTTCATGCATAGCTTAAATTCAACAATTTAACTATGTATGTATATATAAAATATATTTATACCGTATCCAAATTTAATATTTGTTAAACTGTATCATATCCAAACCATAAAAATCATTTCAAAAATAATTTTTTATATATACCGCGGTGTCTGTGTATAATTTTCTATCCTATGGTCAAGTGATACGGATATTTATCATTTCAATCGGCAATTTAAAATAAAAATGCGGTTGTATATCATTTCAAACCGCAATCCAGAATGAAATGAATATGCATGATAACTTGGAGATTTTATAAGACAGAACACATCATCCATTCACCCAATATCAATCATCAACCAATTTAATTCAATCATCATCAATTTAAACAAACATCAAAATATATAGCATATAAAATATAACAGGTAATAATTGACAGTTATTAACTAACAATTTATATTCAATAAATAAATTAATAACTGTTAAAATGGAAGTTTATATGCAATTTAAATAAATTTTAACTGTCAATTTATAAGCAATAATAATATTAATTAACAGTTAAATTAAATAAATGCGATTAACAGAGATGATGAATAAAACATGTCAAACAGCCATAAATAAATTTCTACCCATATCTTAAGTCAATTTAACAAACATAAGAAATTTTAGAAGTTGTGAGTGGGTTAAAACACTCACCTTTTGAATTTAAATTGAATTTAAATCCAATTTAAACCCAAAAATTTGACCGTCTCAGAATCTTTCCAAACCAGCGTCAGTAGATCCGGAATTTTATTACGATCGTAACAAAAAAAATTCGCGTGAAACGGAGTTCGTATGTGAAAGTTACATCGATTTAAATTGTTTGAAATAAAATTTAATTAAAACAAAACTAACCTAACTAGATCGCCACGTCACCCTAAGTACTCGTCTCCTCCTTTCCTCAGGAAGCACGCTCGCGACAGTAACACGGACGAAACCCTAATCTCACTGAGGCGCCGCCACGCAATACTCGCCGCTGACCCATCGAGACGCCCTCCCCCCGACGTTGCTTCACCTAAGACTCACGGCCGACCAACCCCGATCATCACCTCCTCGAGAAACGATCAGCCACCGTGTGTAAAATTTTGACCTAATTGAATTATAGGGGACGATCTAACCATCGAAACGCGAAACCACCAACTCCGATGAGCTCTATTCGTCGTTCTCCACAACCTGGTAACCTCGATTCATCGATCAGGCGAAGATCATCAACCACCATTTAACGACCGAGAATAAATGGCAAAATGCTGAGCAAATGATAACTCCAATCGAAAAATGAATCACACAATTGAATTACGCTCGTCGAGAGCTTCAACATATATTTTTTGAGATTTTTCTGAGGACTTTGAATTGTTGACTTTCGATTTGATTTTTGAAATTTGAATTTTAGATCTAGGGTTTGCAGCCATTGGGAAGAGGAGGAGCTGAGGAAATGAATGCACAAGCAAATGAGAATAGATGGAGGCTAGGGTTTATAATCGACTATTTATATGTAGGGTTGAAATAGAGTAGATAGACCGGATAAACGAACGTGCGGAACAAACTATGGCCCGAAAAGCCCGTTCTGACCCCGGAACGAAATTGGGTAAACCTATATATCAGAATCGGTATTTTAAAATATTCTAAAGGCAATGGAAAAAGTTTCACGTCCAAATTCCATCGTATGAAGAAGTTATGCTGAAAACAATATTTTCAAATTGATTTCAATTAAAACGATTTCAAGGCGTTTCACGTTCGTATGATCAAACGACAAGTCCGATCGCTGCAAAACTTGAAACCCTACAATAATTCACTGTTATGGATCCGATGAAACAGGTTTCGTCGAAATCCGAGTCCGTGACCAAAATGGCTATTTTTATATTAATTAAATAAATTAAAAATTAGTTAATTAAATCAAATTTCCGATTTCACTTCGATAATTGACGATTCTTATCAATCATAAATGTTTCAAATCATCTTTACTAACTTAAAAAAAATTTAACTGTCGAATTAAAATCTATAAATTCTCAAATTTCATTAAATTCACCAATTATAAATTAAATTTCCAATAATTTAATTAAATTTACTTTCCATAGATTTTTGTCAAATAGATAAATTTATAATTGGATTCATACTTCATTACGTAAACCTCTGCAATTTCATCTAAATTTATATTTGCATAATACCTACATATTAAATTTCAAATATTACTTCATTATCGTTAATGTAATAAATATATGTTTAATTATTGCAATTGATTATCCGTTATAACTTAATATACTAAATAGTTGGTTAATCTTAAATACTTGTTCTCATTAACGTTTTATTTCTACTTACAAATTAATGCAATTGTTACATATCCCTCCCTTAGTTAAAAACCTTCCTATTTCCATCTTTATTTCCAATTAACGTAAAATGTTATATTCAATTTCCATTAATTTCAATAGATTCACATTATCATATTTTAAATCCAAATGAATAAATAAAGCTTGATTCCCGTTTAAATATTTAACTCATCTAATTGCAATTAACCTTGTTATCATAAAATAAATTCCGAGATATTGATACAACTTTATTTCCATTCTTTATTCACAAATCATCATATTTATGAAGAACATTTACGTTTTTCTCCATTTATTACCTTAATTTATTTAACGTAACATTTAATTTATATTTAGTGCAATGATTTCCAAATCAATTGAATGAATTAAATATATATGTATCACTCATAATAACTTGTGGTCACAACTCTTGATCACCTTTAATAAGTTTATCATTTACAATCCAATAATCCCCATTTACTATATATATACGAATTAATTAATTCAATATTTCCATTTCGTTTTCCTATACTAAATTTATTACGAAGTGTATTTACTCCATTCCAACAAGTTGGAATTCCATTCTTACTATAACAATCATTTCCCTATTCACTTTTATTAATAACCCACCATCATTGCATTTATTGTCTTTTATTGATTAAATCAAATTACCCATATTCCTTTAAATTCATACTACGAAATATTCAATTTCGTTTATTGCATAAACTCCATTTCATAAATCTACCTGCAATTTCTTCCTAGAAATAAGGTTACGTTTTCATTGTAATTTACATTTACACCTTACGTTACTACCTTAATTATCCTTAAAGTAACGTTTTTTTATTAATGACAATATTAACTTACTTAACATTTTATATGGTTGCTATCCTTTATTTCAGAAATTAATCCATTCCATATAAATCCTTATCTATATAATATTTCAACATTTAATTTCATTACATACCAATTAATCCAATTACCATTAACAATTTTTTTGTTTTGTTAAATCAATTTAATACCTTCCTTTATTTTCTCATATTCAAAGTATATCCAGGTAAAAATCTTTTCCACTACTTAATTTATTGAATCTAATACAATTTACTAAAAATAGGTTTGAATTCCCATTTGCTGTATTTAAAATTTAGCGTTTATAAATTGCACGATCTCATAAATCCAACCAATTTAAATCAATGAAATTTACGGAACGTTACACTCTCCCCCACTCAAAACTTTTCGTCCCTGAAAAGGAAAAAGAAGGGAGAAGGAAGAATTAAATAACAATACGTCTTATTCAAAATATTAACTTATAAACAATAATTTACTAAATTTATTACCTTAAATAAAATATACCCATTTTATAATCATTATATCTTTTTATACTTAAATTACTAAAGTTTGGAAAACATTTTCAAAATATTTCTAAGTTCAAAATTTACGGAAAATTTTGGCAGTCTCCTTTGTACGGAGAGGCTCGGGAGAAAATATAATATTAAATATAACAAAATATCACATATGATATTCAAAATATTATATCCCAACCCGGGAAAATATATAAAATATCGTTACAAATCGAAATCCGAAACGTACCTATTTGTCGGGCAATTAACGCTAAATTTATGAAACCAAATGCAGTAGAAATTGCTTCCATAGCCTGCATTTTATTTATATAATCCAAAGGGTTAACAATTTATATATAGTGAAATATTTAGGAGGTTTCAACTACCAACAATAAGTCAATACAACAACCATCAATTTCAACAAACAGCATACTCAACAAATACAAAACAACCATACAATCAAACAAATAAATAGTTGTTCGGGTTCAAAACTTTTAAATTATACGGAATGGAGAATAAACTACTAGCGCATCATTTACTCAACAGTCTTAGATAAAACTAAATAGATCATTCACACATCCATACAAATCAAAAGTATCCCTACCCCAACAACCATAATCAAAACAACACAATTCCAAACAACAATCAACTTAACTTATTATTAATTTCATTTCATACCTTTGTTGTTTGATTTTCTTCATTCATATAACAGATTATCTTTTATTTTCATTTATTTCTTTCAATTTTATTTTCATTTTATTTCTTTCAATTTTATTTAGAAATAACTTCAACCGTTTTATTTAAGTTTACAATTATATTACATCCATTTATTTTCACTTACTACTTACTATTATTCATTTCCCTTAACTCAGGTCATGCCATTAACTACTATAATTATTCATTCATTTATTACTGCATGCCCTCATTTATTTACATTTTAATTACTTAAGTTTGTAATCATCTATTTGTCATACTTACCTTTAATTATATTTACTTGGTAAAATTTCAATTATAACTTAAGTTTATAACATTAAATTCTCATTTAATAGCGATTTCGTTTAATAGTTTCATTATTTCAAATTTCTACTTGTACAATTTTCATTACATTTTCTATTAAACATTTCAAATTTTAATATTTTTGGTAAGTTATATATGTTAAAGAAAATGCAAATGAACTTATACAAGTTTCTTATAAGTTACACTTTCAACTTTCAACTTTCTGACAATATTTTCAGTAATTTTTTTTTACCTTTTCTTATAAGTTACACTTTCAACTTTCTGACAATTTCCTTTATACTTAGCCTTAAATCTCTTACCTAAATTAGAGGTTTCAATTTTATTAATTATTTCCCTTTCATTTCACTACAATAATTGAAACAGTTAATTAATGGGAATTTAAGAATTAAATACCGGGTTAAATTTCAAATTATTTTAAAACAATAGATAAATATATTCTTACAACTTATATATCTCTAATTATATTTAAAACCATTCAAAATTTATATATTTTTAAAAAATGAATCTGCAGTAAAACTACTACAGTGGCCTTCCCCCTTCGAAACTCGAAAATGAAAGTCGATGATGCGGCCGCCATCACCGAAATTATTTTCCAGCGACGGAGAGGAAAGTACAAAACTTATTTTCTCCAAAATCATCTTTATTAGAAAATACTTCTAAACAATATTATTATATTCCAAAATTTATTCGAAAGAAATTTCAAAACCCCGGATCTTAAGTTCTAAATTTCCAGATTTCGTTTATTTTATTTTTCAATCTTATTTCTATTATTATTTATACACTTTATTACCTAACAACCAATCTATTGCAGCCAAATATAGATATCATTTGAAAAAAATTATTTTATATATAGAAAATATAATAGGAAAAAATTATTTCATTCACCTATATTAAAACAAATATTATGTCGGTCTATCCTATTAAGTGTTTAGAAATTCCTATTGATGTCATAGTGTCCCATGCACCAACCAGAATTTATAAATACAAAACGGAACAGATTAACACAATATAAAACCTTTTTATAACACTAACAAATACACTCTCTCATATATACACTCAGCGACTCCCATAGGGTATTACTACCCTATTAAGAAAGAATCACACCCCACAAAGCTAAGGTTTATCGCTAAACCAAAGCTCTGATACCAACTGTAACGGTCTGCCGTTTCGCACACTTTAAATCGACACACATGCCAATTCAAACAATACGCAAGGGTGGATTGTTATGGGGTAAATGAGAAAAACAAGAAGGAAAAAAACAGAATCTCACAGTGGAAGGATAAAATATAATAATCAAATATACAGTCCATGAAGCTGTTTTAAAAAAAAAATTGATTATATTCACATAATACATATCATAGTTACACATACCAATAACAATGCAGCGGAACAGTATGAGTGTAGTGCAATAAAATAAATAATAATAATACGAATCTTCGTCTTCGTCCTTCAAAGCTAAATCTTCAAATCCTGAACCGCTCTGACTAACCCGAGCGAATTGAAAAGACAAAACGCTCGAGTCAGAACTAAAAGATCTTATGTAAGTTAAATCAACAGGAATAAACATGGGTGCGGTAACTTAAGAGATGCTCGGGATTTTCATCTCCTAAGGATCCGTTAAAGTATTTACTATGTAGTATATTTCGCTATTATAATAGTGTCTAATGGTAAAATAAACTAACTTTTTAATAGCGTTAAGTGGTGACCCAATATTCCCCTTAACACATAATATATTCCCATAGTCTATACAGTACCGTAATCTCTCCCGTAATGGGTGTCGTCAGAGGGCACTCCATAGGTATGGTACAAAACCAAAATTGTATAAGGCATGCTAGGGTAGGTGACACGACACAACTAGGCAATGCCAGGGTAGATATACCAATTGCTATCCGGGCTGGTGGTAACGCATAGCCGCAGCTACCGCCCATCTCAAACAAACTCCCCCTAAAATCAAAAGTAAAAGTGGCCACTGAATCAATCCAAAGTCAGAGTATATTATCGAAGAGGAGTGTCCGATAAAGGGCGCTAACCCCATTAGCCCGAGAATCGCTCTTGTTTTAGCCACCTTATGCCAACTCACGGGAGTCGGGTCCACGTATTTACCTTACAGGAGACGCCACCACTAACCTACTTCATTCTGGATTCTCCACCGCGTACACGGTTGTTAAAGTGGTTTTCGGAGTTGGCAGAGAGTATGACAACTTTCGATTCCGGTCTCTTTAACAACCAAACGTTATTATAACACCGCGGTCTTTAAAATAGTTTATACTTTAAAACCAGAAAATAATTATCCATTTCAAAACCCATGAATACGATATCATTTCCATTTCCAAAACAACTCATTTTGATATTATTTTCATAAAACCCAAATAATTTTTTTTTCATTTCAAATATATTTCTTTTACAAATCATACCGCTTTAAAATTTATAATATCTGGAAACCAACCATTTGAATTATAACTTTCAATATAATACTTTGAAATTCATAGCTTTGAAACCATAACTTAAAAAAATTGAATGGTTTGGATATTCAAACAGTATATAGAATAAAATAGTTTGAATTTAAAATTTCTTTTAAAAGTAAATAATTTCCACGCCTTCACAATTTTTATTCATTTTAAATTCAGTCTAAACCCGTAACTTTTAGATTCACTTTCAGTTAAATAAAACACTTCGATTTCAATATTTTCAAACTTAGAGTATTTAATGAATTTCAAAACTAAGATTGGGAATTTCAATCAACAATTCATTTTCCTATTATTTAGTTTGAATGGTTTACATGATAAATCCATAATCATTTAAAATAAACTAAATTTATTAACACTAAAAATTTCCTTCTATTTATTTATGCTAGAATTATTCATTAAATCCAGTTATAAATACCATACCTTTAAAAAAATTAATTTTTATAAGTTAACATCAGCTTATGGAGTCAAATTTTCAAACAAGCTCAATTCCAATTAGATTTCCAATTTATTTTTCAATCTTAATTGATTTGAATCATTTATAACTCTCTACATATATATATACACACAAGATCTTAAACCTATACTTAATCGTATGATATAAATGATCAAATGCCATTTTCAACTTATTCATTTTTATTTAACAGGTTCATGCATAGCTTAAATTCAACAATTTAACTATGTATGTACATATAAAATATATTTATATCATATCCAAATTTAATATTTGTTAAACTGTATCATATCCAAACCATAAAAATCATTTCAAAAATAATTTTATATATATACCGCGGTGCGTGTATATAATTTTCTATCCTATGGTCAAGTGATACGAATATTTATCATTTCAATACGCAATTTAAAATAAAAATGCGGTTGTATATCATTTCAAACCGCAATCCCGAATGAAATGAATATGCATGATAACTTGCATATTTTATAAGACAGAACACATCATCCATTCACCCAATATCAATCATCAACCAATTTAATTCAATCATCATCAATTTAAACAAACATCAAAATATATAGCCTATAAAATATAACAGGTAATAATTGACAGTTATTAACTAACAAATATATTCAATAAATAAATTAATAACTGTTAAACTGGAAGTTTATATGCAATTTAAATAAATTTTAACTGTCAATTTATAAGCAATAATAATATTAATTAACTGTTAAATTAAATAAATGCGATTTAATAGAGATGATGAATTAAACATGTCAAACAACCATAAATAAATTTTTACCCATATCTTAAGTCAATTTAACAAACATAAGAAATTTTAGAAGTTGTGAGTGGGTTAAAACACTCACATTTTGAATTTAAATTGAATTTAAATCCAATTTAAACCCAAAAATTCGACGGTCTCAGAATCTTTCAAAACCAGCGTCAATCGATCCAGAATTTTATTACGATCCTAACAAAAAAAATTCGCGTGAAACGGAATTCGTATGTGAAAGTTACATCGATTTAAATTGTTTGAAATAAAATTTAATTAAAACGAAACTAACCTAACTAGATCGCCACGTCACCCTAAGTACTCGTCTCCTCCTTTCCTCAGGAAGCACGCTCGCAACAGTAACACGGACGAAACCCTAATCTCACTGAGGCGCCGCCACGCAATACTCGCCGCTGACCCATCGAGACGCCCTCCCCCCGACGTTGCTTCACCTAAGACTCACGGCCGACCAACCCCGATCATCACCTCCTCGAGAAACGATCAGCCACCGTGTGTAAAATTTTGACCTAATTGAATTATAGGGGACGATCTAACCATCGAAACGCGAAACCACCAACTCCGATGAGCTCTATTCGTCGTTCTCCACAACCTGGTAACCTCGATTCATCGATCAGGCGAAGATCATCAACCACCATTTAACGACCGAGAATAAATGGCAAAATGCTGAGCAAATGATAACTCCAATCGAAAAATGAATCACACCATTGAATTACGCTCGTCGAGAGCTTCAACATATATTTTTTGAGATTTTTCTGAGGACTTTGAATTGTTGACTTTCGATTTGATTTTTGAAATTTGAATTTTAGATCTAGGGTTTGCAGCCATTGGGAAGAGGAGGAGCTGAGGAAATGAATGCACAAGCAAATGAGAATAGATGGAGGCTAGGGTTTATAATCGACTATTTATATGTAGTGTTGAAATAGAGTAGATAGACCGGATAAACGAACGTGCGGAACAAACTATGGCCCGAAAAGCCCATTCTGACCACGGAACGAAATTGGGTAAACCCATATATCACAATAGGTATTTTAAAATATTCTGAAGGCAATGGAAAAAGTTTCACGTCCAAATTCTGTCGTATGAAGAAGTTATGCTGAAATCAATATTTTCAAATTGATTTCAATTAAAACGATTTCAAGGCGTTTCGCGTTCGTACGATCAAACGACAAGTCCGATCGCTACAAAACTTGAAACCCTACAATAATTCACTGTTATGGATCCGATGAAACTGGTTTCGTCCAAATCCGAGTCCGTGACCAAAATGGCTATTTTTATATTAATTAAAAAAATTAAAAATTAGTCAATTAAATCAAATTTCCCATTTCACTTCGATAATTGATGATTCTTATCAATCGTAAATTTTTCAAATCATCTTTACTAACTTGAACAAAATTTAACTATCGAATTAAAATCTATAAATTCTCAAATTTCCTTAAATTCACCGATTATAAATTAAATTTCCAATAATTTAATTAAATTTACTTTCCATATATTTTTGTCAAATAGATAAATTTATCATTGGATTCATACTTCATTACGTAAATCTCTCCAATTTCATCTAAATTTATTTTTGCATAATACCTACATATTAAATTTCAAATATTACTTCATTATCGTTAATGTAATAAATATATGTTTAATTATTGCAATTGATTATCCGTTATAACTTAATATACTAAATAGTTGGTTAATCTTAAATACTTGTTCTCATTAACGTTTTATTTCTACTTACAAATTAATGCAATTGTTACATATCCCTCCCTTAGTTAAAAACCTTCCTATTTCCATCTTTATTTCCAATTAACGTAAAATGTTATATTCAATTTCCATTAATTTCAATAGATTCAATTATCATATTTTAAATCCAAATGAATAAATAAAGCTTGATCCCGTTTAAATATTTAACTCATCTAATTGCAATTAACTTGTTATCATAAATTAAATTCCGATATATTGATACAACTTTATTTCCATTCTTTATTCACAAATCATCATATTTATGAAGAACATTTACGTTATTCTCCATTTATTACCTTAATTTGTTTAACGTAACATTTAATTTATATTTATTGCAATGATTTCCAAATCAATTGAATGAATTAAATATATATGTATCACTCATAATAACTTGTGGTCACAACTCTTGATCACCTTTAATAAGTTTATCATTTACAATCCAATAATCACAATTTACTATATATATACGAATTAATTAATTCAATATTTCCATTTTGTTTTCCTATACTAAATTTATTACTAAGTGTATTTACTCCATTCCAACAAGTTGTAATTCCATTCTTAATATCACAATCATTTCCCTATTCACTTTTCTTAATAACCCACCATCATTGCATTTATTGTCTTTTATTGATTAAATCAAATTACCCATATTCCTTTAAATTCATACTACGAAATATTCGATTTCATTTATTGCATAAACTCCATTTCATAAATCTACCTGCAATTTCTTCCTAGAAATAAGGTTACGTTTCCATTGTAATTTACATTTACACCTTACGTTACTACATTAATTATCCTTAAAGCAACGTTTTTTTTATTAATGACAATAGTAACTTACTTAACATTTTATATGTTTGCTATCCTTTATTTCATAAATTGATCCATTCCATCTAAATCCTTATCTATATAATATTTCAACATTTGATTTCATCACATACCAATTGACCCAATTACCGTTAACAATTTTTTTGTTTTGTTAAATCAATTTAATACCTTCCTTTATTTTCTCATATTAAAAGTATATCCAGGTAAAAATATTTTCCACTACTTAATTTATTGAATCTTATATAATTTACTATAAATAGGATTGAATTCCCATTTGCTGTATTTAAAATTTAGCGTTCATAAATTGCACAATCTCATAAATCCAACCAATTCAAATCGACGAAAATTTACGGAACCGTACATAATCTCAAACTCATACCACAATGTGGTTAACATCAAGGAGGAAATCAAACGATTCCTCAAAATCGTTTCGGTAGTACAAGTCCAAAATTAACCGATAAAGTAAACACTCAAGTCCCATACCTCGCGGATTTACTAAATCGTTTAATTTACTTTCTTATACGTCCGAAAAAGCATAAAAATGATGAAAATTAATAATTTATAACATAAAATAATTTACTAGAAATGGATTAATAAATAAATTTCATAATAAAATTCTTGCAAAAGAATGCAAATGAAATTGTCAAAATCGGACAATTATATCAAAATTTGGGGCTGTCCATGACAGGCCAACAATGAAAACATCAATTTTCCACCATGAAAACTTTGAAATTCCACGAAGCATGAATCATAAAATTTGTAGTCTACAGCCTAAGGTTTTCAAAACATCAAAAATTTCGATATTCCGGTCAGTAACGAATAAGTTACGAGCAAAATACTACTAGAAAAGAAAATTTGCGCGCTGGCTATTAACACAGGCCAGCGAAAAAAACGTCTATTTTTCACTATGTAGACTTCCAGATCATTCAAAAGCTAAAACAAAAATGTTGTGGAATATTTCAGAAGGATTTCAGAACATCTAATATTTTGAAATTTTGATTAGAAACGCAAAAGTTATGCCAAAAATACTATTTAGCCAAATATATTTCCTCTGCAAAAACGCTTTCGGTTTTGCAACTTTCACAGCAAATACAGAGGTCAAACGGACTCGAAACTTGATAAAATTTGACATGAACAAACTATACACAATAAGCTTCAAAACTGAGCAAAAATCACTTCGATCCGACTTCGGATGTGGGAGATATACGCATCCAAAGATGAGGTATTTCAGACATCAACAATTAGGAACAGAGATCAAACTTGAACATATAGAGCGAAATTTTCCAAGCATGAGCCAATTTAGTTGTTGTAAGTTTTAAACTTACCTTTGGCAGTAAAAAGAGAAGATTATGAAGCAAAGATTGGAGCAAAGATGAGGTCTTTAGCAAGGAAGAGGAGCTGTAGCACCTGCAAAAATTAGGAAAAGAGGCATGCAAAGAAGAAAAATTACAGTAAACAAATATGGATTTCTCCTCAAATTCAAGATAGAGAAGGATGGAGATTACCTTCTTGATGAATTAGAGCTGAAATTCTATTGATTTAGCAAAGAATTTGTTAATTATGGCTAAGGTTTGAGAAGGCAGCTATTGTTTCTAATTTTTGAGCTTCTACCGTTCCTTTTCTCAAATGAGCTGAAGGAGGAAGAAGTGCACGTACTTCTTTCTTGGCTCCAGAAGTTTCTCTAGTGGATATTGTATTTGGGCTTAAACTAATGACCCGTATTAATTCTACTTAAGCAAAAATTTGTTTAAGTTTATTTACACTTATACAATGCTTAAATCTTCATAACTTCTACATTTTTAATCCGTTTTCAATGATTTTGGATGCGTTGGATTCGTTATGTCATCTAGTTTTTAATAAAATTATCAAAATATAAGTTTTAAAAAATTTGTTATTAAATTTCCATTTATTAATCAATTTATCCAATTTTCCCATAATTGCAAAATAAATATCAAATTTAATACAATTGGTTAAATAAAAAGATGTTATGCACCCAAAACAAAACAAATACATGTTTAGACATTATTAAATTATTTCTCACATTTTTAATCATAGTTATCATGATTAATTATTTTATTAACTCATTCTTATATATATATATATAATTAATAAAATGACAATATTGGCAAACAAGCACAATATTGTACAAATTATCAATTTAATCAAATGTAGTCAATTAACTACATTAAAATTCATGAAATAAAGTAGAAACTTTATTTCACTCATGTCCATCATTTTTATACTCGAAGAAGATTATTTTTCTTCTTATTCCCCACATTTTATTTTACAATAAAATGTTTTACTGGTTTTAAATTACTAATATGATTTCCCCAACCCAAACAAAATTCCATTAATTATTCCAAATCACTCCAACCATCAAAATGAAGTGATTAATTTATTTTGTTACAATTCATTAGCCCAAAAATTCAAATTCATTATGCATATGATGATTAAACGGTTATTTAACAATTTTCTTTATACTTAACAAAGAAAAGATGCAATTTGACAATAAATTACATTATCGCCAAATCGTACATGTTAATTGAATATAGTTGCATCTCTATATTCAAAATTCATGAAATAAAGGAACAACTTTATCTCATACATATGTTTATCACTATTAATACAATAAAATCTTTCTACTTTTATTTTCCCTTTTATTTTACAATAAAAGGAGAATATTGGAATAAATTGCCAATATTCCTTTAATGCTCCTACTAAATTCCATCAATGATAATTTTCAACTCAAAGATCACAATTAAGTTGTTTACTTCATCTTTCCTTCATCTTAAATTTGCTTCAATCATTTAATTTGAAACAAACCTTATTTCATATTGTTCTCCCAAAATTTATTCATACTATATTGCTTATTCCAAATAAACAATATATTTCATCATTCTCTTCCAATTAATTCAATTAATTCCAATATTAAATTATAATCTTCATTATAATTTAATATTTACGGTAAACTCCAACCAGGGTTGTTATAGACTCCCCCTCTTATAAAAATTGCGTCCTCGCAATTTCTAGAAGAAATCTATATTCAACACAATTTATTTCATCACACAAAGCAATTTAGATAAATTAGATGAAAAATTCTTACCTTCAAAGTGAGAAGATAAGAAATCAGGATACGATCGCTCGATGAATTCTATGGTTTTCCAAGTGCAATCATTGGGATTATCGGACCATTGAATCTTCACGAGCGGGACACTCTTGCTTCGAAGGCGTCTAGTCACCGAAGCAAGAACTCTCTGAGGATGTTGCACATAGGTTAGATCAGGAGAGACTTTCAACTTCTCTAAAGCACAAGTATCAAGCACAGAATCTAGATCTCGTAGACACTTCCTCAACTGAGAAACGTGGAATACGTTGTGAACTCCAGAAAACTGTTCGGGAAGTGCCACACGATAAGCAACCGGACCGATACGCTCTGTAATAGGAAATGGCCCAATATAGCATGGTGCCAGTTTCCCGGCCTGGCTAAAGCGTACCACTCCTTTCAGAGGAGAAGCTCGAATGAAAACAAGGTCACCCAATGAGAATTCAAGGGGCCTCCTACGGTTGTCCGCATAGGATTTCTGACGGCTCTGTGCCTCTTTCATTCTCTCACGAATAAGATGGATCTTCTCAGATGATTCTTGAATAGAATTGGTGCCTAAAATAAGCTTTTCCCCTAACTCAAGCCAACAAGATGGAGAACGACACAACCTTCCATATAAGGCTTCAAAAGGAGCCATGCTGATAGAAGATTGGTAGCTATTATTATAAGAAAACTCAACGAGAGGAAGATGATCCTCCCAACTACCACCAAAATCCAAGATACAAGCACGAAGCAAGTCTTCCAAGATTCGATTCACCCGTTCAGTTTGTCAGTCAGACTGTGGGTTGTAAGCTGTGCTAAGATTAAGCTTTGTGCCTAAAGCTTGCTAGAGACTCTGCCAAAAGTGACCCGTGAAAAGAGGATCACGATCACACAATGATGAAGGGACACCGTGCAATCACACGATCTCTTTAGTATATAGCTTCGATAAAAGAGATGCTATCCTATTTGACTTAATACGAATAAAATGTGCGGACTTGGTGAGACGGTCCACAACAACCCTATAACGACTCGCTATTTTGGACCATTCAAATCGACAATAATAATATACATGTCCGACTTGAATAATTCAAAATATCGAATTGTTAATTTAAATTTGGCAAAACAAATACTGTAAATAAATCAATCACAAAATCACGGATACAGAGTAGTACAATAATACGCAACAGAATAAATGAATAGTGGTTCATGAAGCTACTATATAACAAAGTTAGAAATAAAATACATCAAAATATCCTAGATACAGCGAAATCTCCAATGCAATAGATGACTTTTTTTAACGAATCAACTGGAAGTGCTGAAAGCTAAGCGATAGTTGGATCTCCAAGCGAAGTTCCAAACTTCAAAGGTGAGTCTCAATGCTGTATCACTTAGTCTGACCCAAGCGTAAAGCAAAACACAAAATACTCGAGTCAGGATTAACATTCTTATATCAATAAATCCAACTCAAATGAAATATCAACTGAAGTAAAATTAACATAGAGGATGTTTGGGATAACCATCCTCTAAGGATCCCTGGAACTATCTATAGGGTAGAAATATACATTATGTCACCATGGTCATCTCAATTTTATATATTATTCAAAAACTAAATATCATTTCACTTTAAATATATTTGTTTTCAAATTTGATCACTTTCACAGTTACGATTCAAATTAACTCCAATCAAAAATTCAAATCTAGTCAAATCTCAATTTATCAATTTAGAAATTCAACTCAATTCTTAAATAACCACTTCAATTTTATCGATCTCAAAATTCGGATTTGTAATCACAAAATACCCCTTTATATTTCAATATATTTCAAACTTTAAGTATTCAACGTTTCAAACTAAATTTTGTTCAGTTTAGTTTTCTAAGTAATAATTTCAAATTTCAGTTCAACCTAAATTCTCATTTTTATTCAATTTAGTTTCTAAATAACAATTCAACTATATTGATTTAAAGTAAAGATCTGAATCTCAAAATAACCCATTTAAATTCCAATATAGTTTAAAGCTTTAATATTTAAATGTTCAATTTAACAGTTTCATAAAGATCTCGATTAACCTCATTATTATTTAGTCTTGAAATGCCCCCTCATTTGATTCAATATCATTTAAGTAATCTTAAATTACATTTTACTCAATATTTTAATTCAATTTATTTAAACGTGAAATATTCATTAAATCACTTAAATCAAAAATCCAGTTATAAAAATCATACCTTTAGATTTCCCATTTAATAATTTCAAAATGATTTACTTAAATAAATCCTTATTTAAATACCATTTTTAAAAAAATACAAATTTATTTCCCAATCTTAATTATTCAATTTATTACAAGAAAATCTTTTTGAAATATAGATTTACATAAATACTTAACCATATTATATGTATAAATCAATTCTAATTTAAATCAAATATTACTACTAAGTCTATATATAAAATTTCCATATTAAGAAACAATTCTTATTTAACCATATATTTCTTTCCAAAATCATAGAAATTATTTCAAAATATTTATATATGGACAATGATGTCTGTATATATTTTCTATCATATGGTCAAGTGCTACGGATATTTAATCCGTCCACTAAATATACACGGGTGGATATCATTTCAACCCGTAATCCCAAATTCAATTAAATGAAAATCGCTTTGGTTTACCATTTCAACCCATAACGATTTTCTCCTATCCTAAAGTCCGTTCGGGTATGTATCATTTCAACCCATAGTGAATACTATATTAACAGGGCACTTGCAGAGTGATAACATATATGATAAGAGTATAACAACATGCATATATCATCAATAACAATATAATATAAACAATAGGATATGGTGTCATATCCCACAAGTGAACAGTTATAGATAATAGCATAAATATAACAATTTAAATAACTACAGCAGCATACTTCAATTGTTGTTTCAATTGAAATCAAATTTAATAAATATAAGAACGTTAATCGTGAGTGATTTCTCACCTTTGGAGGCTAAAGAGAATAGACAATGAAGTTTAGTTACGAATTCCAAAGCAACGCTAGATCGACACGATTCGACGAAGAAAACAGGCACGACGAACAAAGCTGATAAATGGAAGAGAAAAAAAATCGAATTCAAATTATAACTAGATCGATGAAGATGAATGATATAAGTGAACTTACAATTATATATATAATTATATATAACTATTTACAAATATAAAATATATTCTAAATTTAATATACATACATTTCAAATCATTTTTTTTAAACCAAACACATATACAAAAAAAATCAAACATATATGCAATATATATGTTGAAATAATACTTACTAAAATAAAAACTTATATATAATGTATGTTCATTGCAACATATCAACTGCGACGTATATAACTTTTAAACTTTATCTTATAAAATATAAACTGTATGAACTTTTATAACTTAATAAACTTTATATTATAAATATACTATATACACTTAAAACCTGCGCATGTGATACTTATATTTAAATAATAATATAACCATTACGACATAAATTGCTTAGACATGCTTAAAATTTACTTCCAAACCGTTATAAATACCATATACTTACCGGCCAAATGTATAAACTCGAATGCTTAGATATATATATGGTTTTCGTTCTTTTTCTCACTCGCCTATTTTTTTGTTTCCAGTACATTGCATTAAGAAAGAGTAATATATAACAAAACCAACAAAACCCCAAAAAGATTCAAAAACAAAAAAAACAAAAAAAAAGTATATATATTTTTAAATCACCTTATATTATTTCATTTAATAACATGATACGAACAACTTCACTTAAATCAAATTCACGTTTAAAATATTATATAAAAAAACAAAAACAAAATACTAAGCTTAAACAAATTAGATCAAAAAGCATCTTTACATACAGCAGACGAAAAAGGAAAATTTTATTTTATAAACTAATATAACAGCATGTATACATATATACACAAATACATTTATATATATAAAAGAATAAATTTGATATATATATATATATGTAAACCATATAATAGACGCTGCAAAATTTGTATAATATATTATTAAACTGGAAACAAGGAAACCAAGATAATATAACCCATGTAACAAATTCACTGATATATATATATATATGCTAACAGACAGAAGTACTATACCTAATATATGCGAACGTATGCAAGCTAGTGGTGACGAGTGTCTGATGGGTGATGGCGAGAGGGGTATGTGGTTATGGCCTTGAAGAGGCGCTGTAACAACTTGGGAAAGAAAGAAAATAGGCTTCAGGGAGGAAGAGGAAGCAACAGTAGTTATAAACCCAAAGTTATAAAGACAGAGGAAAAACGCTTTGCACAATTTAAGGCGAGCTTTAAATTTTTAATAAATACAAAACGTATCTAAGTTTATACGTTTATAACTTTCCAGCTGTGGTGTATATATATAATGAACGGTCATAATGAAAGAAGTGGAAACAAGGAGCGGAGGAAAGGAAAGGTTAGAAAAATAAAATTTTCACCCTTAAATTCCGGAGATTAATAAGGTAACGTACCTCTTTAATGAAATGTACAGCAACGGCCACGAGCTAAAATTTAGCTGAAAGTTTAAAGAAATGAGGGGAAGATGGGTTTTTAAATTAATCACTTCCCAGAATTAATATGTCAATGAAAAAGGAAAGGAGATGAATCAGGGAAACGTATTATAACTTATATATAACTATTAAACGGATAGATGGAAAAAAAGGTGAGCTGGTGAGCAAAAGTGGAAACTGATTTATAAGCGAAATGGAATGTGAGCTGTTGCCTGTGACGCCCCACCTCTATACCCACGCTAGCCAAGAACACTACGGTGTAGTGCTGTCAACTAGCGCGGAGAATAAGGCTGTTGAGGAGCGACCATCCGTGTAATTTCTTATCACACGGTGGCTATAAAATGATCTTCGAAAACAAATATAGAAATAAGCATTACATGCGAATCAATCACAGATATCCATATCACAAAGGCGGAAAGAGATATGAATATATATCACATAAAAGTGTACATCAGAGTAGTGGTCTAAAAAGATCCACGATAATACAAAAGAATAGCAACGCGTGCTATACAAAAGAATACAACTATGAGTCTATATCTCAAGTGTAAACAACAAAAGCTGCTAATCTAAACAAGTAGCCAAAAGTCTGAGTAGTGAGTCACTGGGGGAGGAGTCAAGCAGTAGCACCTGTAACATCTCGGCCTGACCCGAGTATTATTTATAAGAAAATAATAAACGGATCAGTCTAGCTATAAATATCAGATGACATGATATAAAATAAAAGATATGGCATAAACATAAAATATCCATACTGACATACTACTATAAGTATGCAAATAATGATCAACAGGAGATCAACCGATAAGAGATAAATCAATATCACAAGAATCTTCTCAAAGATCCAAAGAGGGCATCATACCCTAAACTTGTACTCATGACAAGTCAAAGAGATAAATTCCAGAAATCAACACAAGAAATCCAGAAATCATAAAAAGGGAAAGAGGCCTATCACATGACGGTCCGAAGACCATGGGGAGCTACCCCACATGTGTGAGTGGAATCACACAGATTGAGGTCAAGACTAACCAAAAAGCAAAAAGGTATGTGTGAATGGAATCACACAAGTGGTGTCTAGTCTAACCTTGCAATGAAAGAGACATCGCGCAATTGCTAGTCTAATTCATAAAGCGATCATCAAGATCAACAAGAAGTGTCAATTACACTAAGCTAGTAAATATAGAAGTTTAGCTTCATGTCCCATAACCACTTGCTTAACTTAAATATTTACGAACAAACTGTAAATCTTCACTAATAAAATTGTCACAAGAGGTTCAATCGAACAAGTCCAAGAATTAACCGACGAAGTGAACGCAAGCGTTTCATACCACTTGTTTTACTAAGTCGTTTAATTAGATTTCTCATCCGAGTGAGGTAAAGGCTTGTATATACTAATAGATTGGAAAACGGTTTAAGAAAAGAGCTTTGTTATTAAAAATAGAGTTGAAATTGTTTGTTAAAAGAGTTTTGATATTTACTACTAGTATTGAAACCTTTATATTATAAAGTGACAAAACACATAAGCAAGTGTAGAAACAATCACTCACAAAGATCGCATACGGAGATGCGAATAAAATCCAAGGAAATCAGCTCAATGTTTTTCAGATAAGATCCCCTACGGAGGGGGGGTCCAGGGGGGTGGCAACCCCCCAAGGTGGGGGTGCGGGGGCAACGCCACCGCTTACGGGGTTCGACCTGCCCGGTCAGGTCGCGGGGGTCCAGGGGGCAGCGCCCCCGGCGGGGTGCGGGGCAGCGCCCCGACCAAAACGGTACGACCTAGTGAAGACAAAATGAGGTCTAACGACCTAAGGGGAATAGGGTCGAGCGGCCTAATGGTTGCGACCAAGGGGTCTAAGGAGTCAAGCAACCTAACTGGAGCAACCCTGTGGTCATGCGACCTAACTGAAATGGCCAAGCGACCTAACAATAGAACAGGTCAAGCGACCTAACGTTTTAAGGCCGAGCGACCTAATTAAACTCGCGACTTAATGGTTTGAAAGGCGTGCGACCTAACATGTTACGACCTAAGGGGGGTGCGCGACCTAAGAAGGTTCGCGGGCTAGGGATGAGCGACCTAACAAGGTTCACGACCTAACGGAGACGAGGTCATGCGACCTAAAGTGGTTCGCGACCTAAAGGTGTTCGCGACTTAATAGGGTTCGCGACCTAAAGGTGCACGACCTAAGGTCTTTCGACCTAGGGGTATATAGGTAACACGACCTAAAGGTGTCGCGACCTAAGGGGCCAAGCGACCTAGTGGGTCATACGACCTAAAGGAAATAGGGTCCAACGACCTAAGGAAAACAAGGTCCAACGACCTAAAGGGATGGGAGTCCTGCGACCTAAAGGAGTATGCGACCTAAAGAAGTGCGCGAGCTAAATGAAGGCGGAACAACTCAGGGTCTAACGACCTAGGGGGGGCGACCTAAGGTCTAACGACCTAAGACCGAGGAGACGTTTCCAACAGAGGGAACGACTTAACGACCTAAGCCTAACGACCTACGACCTAAGGTCCCACGACCTAATGAGGCAGGCAAGGCCGAACGACCTATACGCGAACGACCTAAAGTCCAACGACCTACGACCTAAATCCGAGGCGACCTAAATCCGAGGCGACCTAAATCCGAGGCGAACGAAATATGCAGGCCTTGACTTTTCCACACGCACGAGCTAATGATTCCGAGCGACCTATACCTGGGCAGAGCGACCTAAGCTCAGGAAGTTCACCAAACAACTAAAAATTGGAGTTTTTCGCCAATCCAATCCAAACCAAATGCAAATATACATGCTAAAGTGATGGGGAATCATTCCCAACAGTCCAATATAGTTATAGACTAGAATTGTGAGATAAAAATCTCACCTTTGCTCCAAAACCCAATGAAAATGAAGAACAAAGCTTGAAGGCAAATGGAGAAGCAACCACAAGCTTGAATCCGATGTCTTCTTCTTGAATTTGGAGTTGAATGTTGGAGTTGCAATAAAACAAAGACTTTGGAGTTTTAATTTCTCATTCCATTCACCATTTTTGTTGAAGCTTTAGTGTTAGGAAATGAAATGAAGCAATGAAGAAGAAGGGGGGTGGAACTTGGGCCTAATGGGCTAAAAGTCCAAACCAAAGGCTCGAGTGAAAAAGTGGTGAAATTCCACTAACCCCAAACATATCAATGTTTATACTTAGAAGATTGCAAATGACGTTTCGAACTCAATGGAAGTGGTCTCGAGTCCTAATTTGACCGTTTGCAAAAAGTAGCTTCGGACCAAAATCCGATTAACGATAAAATATTTAAATAAAATATTTAAATATAAAAATCGATAAATATGCGGGTTGTTACATTGCCTGGGAAGAAAATGGAACAGTTTAAAAATTAAAGGCAATGGACGGCTAAAATTAAATGAGTATAAAACGTGTAAAAGTTATATACTGAAACGGGTATAAATTTCAATTATTATTATAAAACGGGGAATAACGAAAGGCAAGGACGATGATTTCAAAGTTTACTAATGGCTAGGAATGGGGAAGTCTATCTGTGAATTGGAAAAATTATTAAGCAATTGAAATTTTTACGGTAGAAAAAGTAACAGCTACACACTATTTTAGAAATAATCAAAGCAATTAATAGTTTGATTGGACGGCAAGAATAAATATGGAAGGACACATTATAAAGGAAAAATGAACCGTTTGAAAATAAATAAAAGAAATGATGGCAAATAAAACAGCCGTGCCTTGAATTTCCCAAAATAAATTTTTTTATGAACATCAGTTATTACTGACTTAAATTGAATAGAATCACACCCTAAAATATACTTCCTTAATTTTTGATGAAAATTTATCATCTGCCACATTTAACTATACGTAATCCAAATGTAAAATTTTATTTCAAAATTTTATTATTTAAAATTTCTCAAAATAAAATTAAATACGCTAAATAAAACCATTAAAAATTAACAAAATTTTACGGGTCGTTACACTCTCCTTCACTCAAAACTTTTCGTCCTCGAAAAGGAAGAAGGTAGGACAATGGAAACAACCAGAAAGATAAATAGATTGAAAGACAAGGATAAACAATTAATTTAAGACCATATAAATTTTCTAGAAATATTCATTTGAAAACTTCATTTGCGGTTCAATTATCTTTAATACTTTAAAACTTTTCAAAACCCATTTGTAAAATTTTCTGCTTCCCTTATAAATAACATCTAATGTTTAAATAACACCATTATAAATATGTATGAAAACTATTTGGAACAGTTATTCACATCCTTGGTTATATTTTCAAGGAAGTTATTTGACAACATTAAATCCATAGTTTATAAATTTACTAATTTATCTTAAGACACTTTCAGCATTATAGATAAATTAATACTCATTTCTTAAATATGTTATATTAAATTAATAACTTCTGAAATGTTAATGACACTAATGATTTACTATTAAACCATGTAGTATATAAATAAACAATATTTTAAAGATTATATTCAAAAAGGAAATGAGGGTAGATTCAAAAAACGGAATATAGGTGAATAGATAAGGCTGAGTAGATAAGGCAGGTTCAAAGGGATAGTATCGGGCTCGAATAATTAAATCAAACCATAAAATTTTAATCTCAAATATTAATACAAAATTTATTTGTTGGAAATACCTTTATAATAAAATACTTTTATATCGAAACTAATTTTTCCTTTCAAAAATACTTTTATAACTCGATGTTTCAACAAGTTTATCCTCTTTCTTGCAGACTCTGGCCATGCGTTGATCAGGCGCAAAGCTAGAATTCTTCAAGTACTTAGACCTATTTCAACACCCATTGAAAATACTTGAAAAACCTTTAAAAACAGATATGGAAAGTACAATCCAAACAAATCAATCAAACCAAATACTTTGTCCAACCATGGTTCACAGATACACAATGGTTACGCCTAGATCCCCCAGGAAACAATCCGTATCCGTAAGCTTTCTCAGCCCTGCAAGTTATGCCATGATGACTAGTAGGGTGTAGGATACACAATGGTTACGCCTGGGTCCCCCAGGAAACAATCCGTACCCCTAGGCCATCTCAGCCAGGCAGTTTTGCTACTAATACGACCTACACAGATTGCAGGATACACAATGGTTATGCCTGGATCCCCCAGGAAACAATCCATACCCCTAGGCCAGACTCAGCCAGGCAGTTGAGCTATGCAGTCGCGAGGGGAAAAAAACCATGGGTTATGCCACGGTGGGAACACTCGAGTATCACATCCGGAAAACCGAAAATTAGAGAGAATAATATCGATAGAATGAATCCACAATGTGGCCACAAAGTAGATATCAAGCAGAAGGCACTTTCCATATCTTTACTTCGAAAAAATATATATCATATAGTACCTTTCCAAATACTTTCAAATAACATACTTATATAAAGTCCATTATATATAAGATTCCTTTTCCAAATCGAATACTTTCCAAATCAGTAGTATATCAAATCATACTTATATAGACTTCGATTATAAAAAATTCTCTTTCCAAATTGAGTATCTTTCAAATTAATAGATTTCAAATCAACTTCATACTTATACAAATCCATTTTATATAAGTTCGACCACTTCCGAATCAAGTATTTAGTAAATCAAGATTCTCAAAAAATTTCTCGTTTCACTAACATTTCAGTTTCAAGATCATATATGATTTCACCAAATTTTCTTCCAAATTAAATATATTCAGTTTCAAAGTTTCTTAAACAGTAGGTTTAGAAATTAATCCAAATTTCCAAATCAACAAAATTTAGGTCAAACAAATTCATTTCCAAAATCACCATATAAGTACTGGTTTTAATTCTAATCTAATTTCAAAAAAATTCTCGTTTCACTAACATTTCAGTTTCAAGATCATATATGATTTCACCAAATTTTCTTCCAAATTAAATATATTCAGTTTCAAAGTTTCTTAAACAGTAGGTTTAGAAATTAATCCAAATTTCCAAATCAACAAAATTTAGGTCAAACAAATTCATTTCCAAAATCACCATATAAATACTGGTTTTAATTCTAATCTAATTTCAAAACCAAATATTCTTCTCAAAATCAGTTATACTCAAAATGGTGTCTAAATTTATAATTATCCCCTTAAAACCTTTAACTATTTATTTCTATATGAAAAATCCAATTTTCCTTTTTCGAATTATTTATTTAACAAAAGTTTAAAATTTACTTAAGTCATACTCTTCATACTTTAAACATACAAAACTAAACTTATATTTATCAAATATTTTATACTCTTCGAAATTTCTTAGTTTTAAAATTTTAAACCTTGATTTGGAAGTGCTCGAACCTTCAAAATAATCGGTGAAATCAAATTTCAAATCCAAAGAGTTGGAAATCAGTAACAAATCAGTAAATCAAATTTTTTTTATAAATAGAGTTATACTAAATCAAATCGAAAACTCGAGGCTTGAACACCGGCTTACTTTAAGTTATTTCAAATATATATACCTATATCTTTCGAATATCAAATCATACTTCGGAATTTGAAATCAAAAATTTGTTTCACAATAGTCACTCGCATATCAAAGCTATTAAAGTGGCCTCTCCCCACTCTGAAACTCGAAACTCAATGTCGATGATGCATGCACTCATCACCGAAATTATTTTCCAGCGACATAAGTGAGTTTACTTCTATTTTCTTGAAAACTTCTTTGAATTTTTTTTCTTCGAAATCCTTGGAACTCATTTGAAGTCATTTGAAACATTTCTTATTCAGAAAATACTTTCAAATCTTATTATTATATATTTCAAAATCTTAAACCAATTTTCAAAAATACCAGAGTCCAATCTCTTGAATTTCAAATTCAAAACCTTTCAGTTATAAATCATTTTTATATAAATAAATTTTAACCTTTCAGTTATAAATCATTTTTATATAAATAAATTTTCTTATAATATTTTCAAAATATCAAATCTTTTCGAAACTTCAAATTCGTGTTTTTTTAAAGGTATATAATCCTTATCGAAAACATTTTCTCTTTTATATATAGAATAAAATCATAGTTACCCAAATAAAAATTTCGGCATATAAAACAATTTTAAAATACAAACAAAACCCGATTTTCAAAGGATGATTAAAGAATGGATTTCAAAGAAAACAGAGATTCAAGTTTCATATAATACAAAAACAGGAACATAAATATCTTAGTTTGAGAACTTCAGCTAAGCAAAAGATACAATAGAGTTCACCGAATGCAACCTAACAACTGCTGAAAACAAACAGATCCAAAGAATAGTACCCTACATAAACAAAGCATCGGTATTAATTCTACCGGATGGTACTTCAACGGGTCCAGAACACTCCCCCTCAAAATGGCCCCAACTTCTGCATTCCTTGCATAAATGCACGACACTCCCATCCTCCCTAACGTACTGCGGAAACGCAGCCTTCCTTCCGTACTTCCTCACAAGACAATTCCTGGCTATATGCCCAGGCATCCTGCAGTGATAGCAAATGGTTGATTGGTCGACTGATGCAGTGGGTGCAGCTTTTACCTTCTTCACCTTCTGACACTGATAACATATGACATGGTTAACAGCGACTGGGAAAGTGCCCCGTACTACGGCATTTAAAACAGAAGATCTTGGATTGAAAATTGTTGCCCTCTTTCTTCATTCCTTCGTCTCTCTTCCCGCACATGGTTTCATAATGTCCCTTCTCCTGACACTGATAACATATGACATGGTCATAAGGACCAGGTCCTCCCCTTTCCCTCCATCGCCTTTCCAACTTCTCCATTGCTTCCTCCTGTTCCTTACGGGCTAGTGCTCTTCGAGCTCGACGAGTTGCTTTCTGCTCTTTCGATTTGGCCATTTACAAAATAGTTTCCAATCATTCAAGGAGTCCAAAATCAAACAAGATAGAGGTTCAAAATTTTAAGGGGAAACTTGACCAAAAGAAGCTTCTAAACGAAGTGGAAAGGCTCGAACGAAGATGAGGAAATACAAATTTATGCTAGACGATGGATATATGTAACGCCCCGGAAATTTTTCGACTTTCGAAAATTCAACATCGATACTCACTTTATCGACTGCCGAGAAATCGAAGGCCCAAAACCCGAAATGTTATGGTTTTAAGAAAAATTTAAGAAAAGGAAAAGAGATAAGAAGAGATAAGAGGATAGAAAAAGATAGGGAAAAGAAAACAGAAAATAGAGAAGAGATAGAAAGAAAAGAAAATGGAAAATAGAAAAAACATAGGAAAGAAAATAGAACGGAACAGAAAACAACAAAAAGAACAACATCAGAATCTCACAATTCGCAGCGGAACAACATATAATAATAAATGAATAATCTTTAAACAAAGAACTATATCAGTTATTACATTTTATACATTTCATTTCATTACATCATATCATCAGAGTGTACAACAACAAACAACAACACTGCAGCGGAAAAAGAAATACTATATAAACTAGTAATACGCCATGCCATTCATCTTGCCTCCAGCAACTCCAGAATATCCTGATAAACCTAACTCTTAACTGCCCGTGTGGAAATTGGTGGGCACCCAGAGTTTAGGAAGGAAAACAATAAACTCCGAGTCAGTCATGTGACTGGTGTGAGAACTCAAAACAGTTTATTTATCTTTGAAAACAAAATAGAGGAATATTTTTAAAGTCAATTCGCAATGCTTTTAAAAATGAGACTACCATAAGGCCTCCCGCACACACACACATGCAAACGCAAAATCGGAGGAGATTTCTCCTTATGATAGCCAAAGATGCTTGATACGCATTTAAAAAGAACATTTGCTATTATTATTAGTGCATAGTGTAGGAAAAATTATTTCGAAAGTAGAATATAAATCCTAGCCAGCATAGACATTTCGAACTATGCCTACTATAGCTAACTATGTTCAATAGCAGGTTACCGCCACATTCCATAGCAGGTTATACAACTAAAACCGTACAAGTCTCGTATTGTTTCTTTGGATTTCCAACGAATGATCAGGCCAAGGAACTTCCCATTGCCACATGAGAATGCCTCTGGATGGACATCCCCGAGAACCAAACCGAATCTCTACCAACACAAGGCCGGGTTACTGTAACGACCCAGAATTTTTATAAATTAAAATTTGAATATTTAATTAATTTTAAATATTTATAAGTGAATTTATAAGTCAAATAAATTTTATTTTGATTTATTGGATTTATTTGGATAATTAAATCGATAATTTAATATGTTAAATTATGGAAATAATTAAAAATTGAGTTAAAAATGATTTAAAATAATTTGGAAAATTTTATTTAATCATACTGGAGTTATAGAGATATTTTAGAACTTTTAAAATCGAATTAGAAGTTAATCTGTGAAAATTGAATATTTTAATATTAAATAATCGACTGTAAAATAGCCAATTTTTGAACAGTCTCAGAATTGAACGAAACCAGTTTCATTGGATCCGTAATAGTTAGTTATTACCGGATTTCAATTTTCGTGTCAATCGGAGCTATCGTTTGATCGTGGCAGCTCGAAACGCATCGAATCGTTTTTAATTTAAATTTGGCGAGTCAAAATAGCCATTTTTCAAAAAGTCTCGGATTTCGACGAAACCAGTTTCATCGGATCCGTAATGTGATATTATTGTAAGGTTTCAAATTTCAAGTCAATTGGATTTACCGTTTGTCCGGTACAAATTAAAACGCCTAGAAATCGATTTAAATCGGTTTAATTTAAATTGAACGTTTTCAGCTATAACTCGCACATACTTCCGAATTAGCTTCCGAAACATGTTCCATTGTGTCCGGAACGCGGGATAAACCCTAGGTACGCTGGTTACGGTGTCTAAATCAGAGTTCGGAAAATCCAGGATGAATAGTGTCGCTCGTTCTCTTATAAATAGACATGAGCCTTCATAATTTGCTAAAATATTCACAAAACCCTAATTTCCTATTGATAGCCGCCACCTACAACTGTATGGCCAGAAATCACTCTCCTCTCCCCCTCGATTTCTTCCAATCCGTCGACAATTAGCCTTAGGTTTCAACTACAAAGATGAAGAGCACGACGAGAGCTACGAGATCAACGGTTGAGATCGAGTTTGGAGCATCGGAGGAGGAGATAGGTGGGGCCGACACCCTACAGTCGCGCACGCATCCCTAGGAGGAGGAGGGGGCCGAGTTTCACATGCTTGCAGCCGTGTGTAGCTTGTGGTGAGGCGGTTCCATTGGTGTATCCCGATCGAATTCTAGTTGAGCGATGAGCGAGCAAGATTAAACCCTAGTGATTGAGGAGTGGGTTCTATGTGAACGGCCAAAGCCTGTAGCTTCTTGCGTGAGGGAGATGAAGATTTTGGGCCTTTGGATCATGATCATGTGGCTGCAAATGTTTGTGGGTTTTAATTTTAAAAGTTATGTTATAAATTGTGTATATAAATCGTGTACGAACTTCATAAATTCGTAACTTTTTCATACGAGGTCGAAAAAATGCAAACTCAGTTGCGTTGGAATCGTATGGACGAGCACTACGCGATGGAGTTGGTTTGGAGTCGTTTGGAGTTAGTGAGAATTTTGGGTAAAATTAAACGCGCGTTTAATTTTATTCGAAATAAAAGCTTAAACGGAAATTAAAACCAAGGTGAGAACTTCTCACTCAATCGAATAGATTTCGATTTTATTTTAAATAGTTAGATTTAAAATATTTGAATGCATGTTTGAATGATGACTGTAAATTATTGATTGTTAAAATAGACATTATGCGCCGTTAGTAAGCGAATGTTATTTATAAAAACATATACCGCGAATATTTCATAAACAGTGAAATTGGTATTATATATAGTAGCAATATATATATATTGGCATATGTATATATTGGAGTTATTGATTTCCCGCATTTTTTGTTTAGCGGATGAGACCCTATTACGCCGTTAGTAAGCGGATAATATTTATTAAGAACATATACCGCGATAATTTCGTACTGGAGCGAAATTGGTATTGTGCTAATGTTTTTGGATGCAGGAAACAGATTGGAGGGATCCAACTGGATTCCTCAACAGTATTTATTTAATTTCAGATATTTTGATATTTGATGGATTATCATATCGATATATGATATCGTTGTTAGTCGTGATTGACTATTTGGTGTGTAGCATCATTGGACCCAGATTTTGGGATTTTAAAATGGTTTTAAAGTGATTTTTGAAATTATACTATATTTTTGGAATTGATCCATTATAAATAAATAAACGTTATAATTTTGAAAGTTATAAAAAATTATGGTTTTTGTGAAATATAGTTAAAAGCTGATTTTTGAAAATAAGGAATTAATGACTTTATAAAAGAGTTTAAATGGAATTCTGAACTTGTTATAAAAGTTTAAAAAATAGGATTTATAAAATTTGATTTTTTTTTTTTTTTTTAAATCGAAATGATGAAATTATAAAGGAATTTAAAGACGTTTTAAAAGAATAATATAAATTGATTTATATTAAGAGATTTATAAATGGATATTTATAAATTGAAATATTGAATTATAAAACAAGTTTTTATAAGTGTTTGAATTAAGTGAAAATGAATTTCATAATAGAATGAAATTTATAGAATTATAAACTGTGAAGTTATAAATGAAATTTTATAAGCAATAGGTTTATAAAATTTATAAAGTTATCGAAAGAATGAATTTTGGGTAAATAAACAATCTTATAAGTTAAGATTAATAATTTGGGAAGTTAAATGAACGATTTTGTAAAATAATCGTTTTATAAGTAATTAACTTATAATATGAACTTGTAGTTTATAATTGAGTTATAAACTGGAATAGGTTAATAAAGGAATTTATAAAAAGGAAGTTTTTATAAATAAATAGAAATGGAATTTATAAACGTTGTTTTATAAATTCGCAAACAACCTATTTTGATAAGTTAATTGTTATAACTTATAAATGGAGTTATATTCACATTTTTGAATAGTGAATAATCCTTTGAATTAAAATGAATAAAAGGATGAAATTTGTTAACGGAGTTTATTCACGTTTTTGAATAGTGAATAACACGTGAAAGGAAATGTTTTGGATTTGGTGTTGTAAATAGAATTAAAACGATCTAACGATGTTTTTAAATGTGTTGAGATTCGAAACCATAGATTTCAACATTTATTGTTGAAATAGACGTTTTCGAGAAATAGAAGGAAATAGTGGACTATAACACTGTTGTTATAGTAAATGATTTCCGAAAGGAAATGTTTTGAATAGTATTGGGATTTATATATCTATTTTAATTTCGAATCCCTATACTAGTGATTTTGGGTTGTCGTAACGATGTTTTACGCAACATTCGTTTTGGCCCAAATAAATATGTTAAGTGAATGATTTCCTTAAAGAATGAAATATATACTTAATTTGATTTAAGTATATTGAATATTTTCTAAGTGTTGAAAATAAATGATTGTGAATTACTTATTTAATAAGTATGGAAATGTTTTCCAATGTGAAGTGAATATAGAGAATTTATCTTTTTGAAGATAAATTGAAAATGAATAATTGAAATCGTATATGCACGAATATTTTGAAATATAAATTCATTATGGAATTTATATGTGAAAAGTGAAATTGGTTAAAAATAAATATTGATTTATTTTTGACGTATTGAAATTTTATATCTTGTAAAGATATTTTGGAAAATAAATAATTTGGAAAATTATTTGGAATCTGGTGATGTGTGCATATCCATTGATAGTTCAATAACCGACTATCAATATTTCCCTTTGAATGGGTATTTGATGTGAATATGATTGAATTTGAATGCACACTTATTTTTGAATAAGCGCTCACTATTCGGGTTAACCGGGAAAGGACCATGGGGTCGTATAACCCACTCCGAATATGTGATACGTCGTTGTGAATTGCATTTGAAGATCGGTGTTGAAGACCGGGTATTTGCAAGAGTGATAGGATGAACTATCGATTGACTCTGCACCGAGTAGCTACGGTATTGAGTTCTCCATATGTGATGGTGAATCCGATCAGGATTGTGAATATCCGGATTGCAAGGACTTCTTTGTAAGTGCCTTCGGTTCTGTTCGAGCCCGGAACAGACTTGTATGGATTGTATGCCTGACATTACAATTTGAGATATAAAGCCGATTTCTTTTAAATATATTTCTGTTGGTGGCGGAGAATTTATTCTTTGCTTAACACCCTTCTTTGAGACGTACGAGCTCAAAGGTTATATAGTTGAAGTTATCAGCAATATATCCCATTTTGGTAATGTGACATGCTGAGTGATGCTGAAATGATCATTGTGTTGATTATTGTGATAGGATCATTTATTTGATCGTCTATCTTAGTGATCATTGTGTTGATCATTTGTTGACCCAAAGCATGGCTTTTGTATAAAGTATGTTTTTGTGGACGTGAATTCGTCGAGCCTCACATCCCGGTAATGGTCAAAACAGGAATGATGCGGCAAGGTTATGAGGGGTAGCTCCCTTTAGGGTATGTGCATTTCCTTCTGGAAAGGGTGGTATCATGGTATGGAGCCCAGATACTTACTCATGTTGATACACTATATCTATTTCTGTGTGGTGTTGTTGGTGACGAGCGCTCGGTTAAAGGTCCAATGGGACCGGGGGATGCCATATTCGTGTAGTAGTTACCTAGTGATAAAGGTAACCCGGCCTTGTGTTGGCAGAGAGCTGGTTAAGTTCTCGGGACGTCCAGCCAGAGGCGATCCCATGTGGCAGTAGGAAGTTCCTTAGCCTGACCATTTGTTGGAAATCCAATTCCCAATACGAAACTTGTACGGTATTAGTTGTAGAACCTGCTATTCACTTATGGTGGTCACCACTGTTTGGATGGTAGCTATAGTAGGCATAGTTCGAAATGTCTATGTTGGCTAAGATTTATATCTTTACTTTCGAAAGGATTTGTTCTACACTATGCACTAGTAATAATATCAAATGTTATTTTAAATGCGTATCAAGCATCTTTGACTATCATAAGGAGAAATCTCCTCCGATTCTGCGTTTGCATGTGTGTGTGTGCGGGAGGCCTTATGGTAGTCTCATTTTTAAAAGCATTGCGAATTGATTACAAATATTCCTCTATTTTGATTTTAAAGTTAAATAAACTGTTTTGAGTTCTCACACCAGTCACATGACTGACTTGGAGTTTATTGTTTTCCTTCCTAAACTCTGGGTGCCCACCAATTTCCACACGGGCAGTTAAGAGTTAGGTTTATCAGGATATTCTGGAGTTGCTGGAGGCAAGCTGGATTGGCATGGCGTATTACTAGTTTATATAGTATTTCTTTTTCCGCTGCACTGTTTGTTGTTGTATGTTGTTGTACACTCTGATGTGATGATATGATGTAATAAAATGTGATGTAATGTAATAACTGATATAGTTCTTTGTTTAAAGATTATTCATTTATTATTATATGTTGTTCCGCTGCGAATTGTGAGATTCTGTTGTTGTTCCTTTCTGTCCGTTCTATTTTTAAAATTTTCTATTCCTTCTTCTCTATGTTCTATTATAAAATTTTCTGTTTTCAAATATCTTCTTTCCCTCTATTTCCTATCTTCTCCTCTCCTCCCTAATTTCTATCTTTTTCTCTTCTTCTTTCCTAAATTTTTCTTAAATAAAACCCTCAGTGTTCGGTTTTCCGTCGTTTGATTTCTCGGCAGTCGATAAAGTGAGTGTCGATGTCGAATTTTCGGAAGACGAAGAATCGTGTCCTGACAATGTGGTATCAGAGCTCTGATGGTTAAGCGACAACCATGGTTCTGTAGGGTTATTACTCATTAGAGATAGAGTCAGTAGTACTCTAGACTGAGTTTGAGTGTAATAATAGCTATGAGAGCGTATTTGTTAGTGAATATAAAATTGTTTTATATTGTGATGATTGGTTTATTGAGTGGCATATGAACTTTCGTCAGCGTGGTCCGCAAGACTATGCCGAAGGGGTTTCTAAACGCTTGAATAGAACAATTCGACACAATATTGTTTTTAAATTGGGTAAATGGAATAATTTTACCTTGATTATATTTTATATATAAAGAAATAATTTTTCAAAATTATTAGTGTATATAAGTGATTGTTTAGTTGTTTGGATAATCTAAATGAAAGAATAATTGTATAAGCAATAGAATTATAAGAATTGAATTATAATTAAAGTAATTTACAATTGTGAATAAACTTATATATATAAGAAGTAAAATTATATGAATATGAGTTGTAAATAATCAAGTGGATTAAATAAATATGAACTTAAGTAATGTGAATGAAATTCAATTTTAGAAATTGAATTGAAAAGAATGGCTTGAATGTAAATCAATTGAATGTAATTTAAGTTGATAAGGAATAATTAATGAAAGTGTTAATTCATTAAAATCTAATTTTATTGGGAGTTGAATAAAATTGAATGAAAATCAATTTAAATAAAACCAATTGGAAAGTGAAGATATTAAACCAAATTGAATGAATATAAGCAAAAGAAATTTGGTTGTAATTGATATACTTTGGTTGTTATATGATTGTTAGTTGATTGTATAAAATTCATTAAGTATTAATGAAAGTGAATTAGTGAAATTTAAAGCTATGAAATTGAATTCAAATTGAAAGTAGATAAATTTGAATAAAATTGAATGTGAATTGGATTTAATTAGTGAATGTAAACTAATTAGAATTGAGAATGAATGTTAGTAAATCCAATGTAAACAAATCAAATGTGATTTAAATTGAAAACCATTTCATTAAATATTAATATGAATATGAATGAATATATATTGGTTATGAATGTAGTTGGTTGATGGTTGAATATATATTTCTATTGTTGCATTTGCTATGTGACATATATAGTTGATATGTTGCTATATGTTGTATATTGAGATTATTGTCTACATGCATGATTCTCATGTTGTTTGTTGAGTTTAGTAGGTGCGGATCGCGTTTGCTTCGCATTTGGAGTTCGCTTTAGCGCTATATTAGCCGTATATGCTTGCTAATAAAATATAAGGTACATATCTCGGATTAAATATCGCACTTTTACACTTTTTTCCCTTCGGGATGCCTCATTACTTGATGAGATGTATATTTGTGATATATATATACTGTCATTTTTTTTTCGGATCGAGCCGCGCAAAGGAGACTATGGCGAATTTTTCCGAAAATTTAAGGCGTTAGAAAAAATTTGAGAAAATGGAAAATTTTTTGAAAACTTTAACTTTGTTTTGGAATTGAAAGTTAAATGATATAGTTTGTTTTTGAAAAGATAACTAAGTATAATTTGAAAACTTAGTAAGTTATTTTAAGAAGTTTAACTATGGATTTTGGAAAGTTAATAAATTCTGTACCTTTCTTACTTGTAATTTCGAGGACGAAATTCTTTTAAGGGGGAAAGATTGTAACGACCCAGAATTTTTATAAATTAAAATTTGAATATTTAATTAATTTTAAATATTTATAAGTGAATTTATAAGTCAAATAAATTTTATTTTGATTTATTGGATTTATTTGGATAATTAAATCGATAATTTAATATGTTAAATTATGGAAATAATTAAAAATTGAGTTAAAAATGATTTAAAATAATTTGGAAAATTTTATTTAATCATACTGGAGTTATAGAGATATTTTAGAACTTTTAAAATCGAATTAGAAGTTAATCTGTGAAAATTGAATATTTTAATATTAAATAATCGACTGTAAAATAGCCAATTTTTGAACAGTCTCAGAATTGAACGAAACCAGTTTCATTGGATCCGTAATAGTTAGTTATTACCGGATTTCAATTTTCGTGTCAATCGGAGCTATCGTTTGATCGTGGCAGCTCGAAACGCATCGAATCGTTTTTAATTTAAATTTGGCGAGTCAAAATAGCCATTTTTCAAAAAGTCTCAGATTTCGACGAAACCAGTTTCATCGGATCCGTAATGTGATATTATTGTAAGGTTTCAAATTTCAAGTCAATTGGATTTACCGTTTGTCCGGTACAAATTAAAACGCCTAGAAATCGATTTAAATCGGTTTAATTTAAATTGAACGTTTTCAGCTATAACTCGCACATACTTCCGAATTAGCTTCCGAAACCTGTTCCATTGTGTCCGGAACGCGGGATAAACCCTAGGTACGCTGGTTACGGCGTCTAAATCAGAGTTCGGAAAATCCGGGATGAATAGTGTCGCTCGTTCTCTTATAAATAGACATGAGCCTTCATAATTTGCTAAAATATTCACAAAACCCTAATTTCCTATTGATAGCCGCCACCTACAACTGTATGGCCAGAAATCACTCTCCTCTCCCCCTCGATTTCTTCCAATCCGTCGACAATTAGCCTTAGGTTTCAACTACAAAGATGAAGAGCACGACGAGAGCTACGAGATCAACGGTTGAGATCGAGTTTGGAGCATCGGAGGAGGAGATAGGTGGGGCCGACACCCTACAGTCGCGCACGCATCCCTAGGAGGAGGAGGGGGCCGAGTTTCACATGCTTGCAGCCGTGTGTAGCTTGTGGTGAGGCGGTTCCATTGGTGTATCCTGATCGAATTCTAGTTGAGCGATGAGCGAGCAAGATTAAACCCTAGTGATTGAGGAGTGGGTTCTATGTGAACGGCCAAAGCCTGTAGCTTCTTGCGTGAGGGAGATGAAGATTTTGGGCCTTTGGATCATGATCATGTGGCTGCAAATGTTTGTGGGTTTTAATTTTAAAAGTTATGTTATAAATTGTGTATATAAATCGTGTACGAACTTCATAAATTCGTAACTTTTTCATACGAGGTCGAAAAAATGCAAACTCAGTTGCGTTGGAATCGTATGGACGAGCACTACGCGATGGAGTTGGTTTGGAGTCGTTTGGATTTAGTGAGAATTTTGGGTAAAATTAAACGCGCGTTTAATTTTATTCGAAATAAAAGCTTAAACGGAAATTAAAACCAAGGTGAGAACTTCTCACTCAATCGAATAGATTTCGATTTTATTTTAAATAGTTAGATTTAAAATATTTGAATGCATGTTTGAATGATGACTGTAAATTATTGATTGTTAAAATAGACATTATGCGCCGTTAGTAAGCGGATGTTATTTATAAAAACATATACCGCGAATATTTCATAAACAGTGAAATTGGTATTATATATAGTAGCAATATATATATATTGGCATATGTATATATTGGAGTTATTGATTTCCCGCATTTTTTGTTTAGCGGATGAGACCCTATTACGCCGTTAGTAAGCGGATAATATTTATTAAGAACATATACCGCGATAATTTCGTACTGGAGCGAAATTGGTATTGTGCTAATGTTTTTGGATGCAGGAAACAGATTGGAGGGATCCAACTGGATTCCTCAACAGTATTTATTTAATTTCAGATATTTTGATATTTGATGGATTATCATATCGATATATGATATCGTTGTTAGTCGTGATTGACTATTTGGTGTGTAGCATCATTGGACCCAGATTTTGGGATTTTAAAATGGTTTTAAAGTGATTTTTGAAATTATACTATATTTTTGGAATTGATCCATTATAAATAAATAAACGTTATAATTTTGAAAGTTATAAAAAATTATGGTTTTTGTGAAATATAGTTAAAGGTGATTTTTGAAAATAAGGAATTAATGACTTTATAAAAGAGTTTAAATGGAATTGTGAACTTGTTATAAAAGTTTAAAAAATAGGATTTATAAAATTTGATTTTTTTTTTTTTTTAAATCGAAATGATGAAATTATAAAGGAATTTAAAGACGTTTTAAAAGAATAATATAAATTGATTTATATTAAGAGATTTATAAATGGATATTTATAAATTGAAATATTGAATTATAAAACAAGTTTTTATAAGTGTTTGAATTAAGTGAAAATGAATTTCATAATAGAATGAAATTTATAGAATTATAAACTGTGAAGTTATAAATGAAATTTTATAAGCAATAGGTTTATAAAATTTATAAAGTTATCGAAAGAATGAATTTTGGGTAAATAAACAATCTTATAAGTTAAGATTAATAATTTGGGAAGTTAAATGAACGATTTTGTAAAATAATCGTTTTATAAGTAATTAACTTATAATATGAACTTGTAGTTTATAATTGAGTTATAAACTGGAATAGGTTAATAAAGGAATTTATAAAAAGGAAGTTTTTATAAATAAATAGAAATGGAATTTATAAACGTTGTTTTATAAATTCGCAAACAACCTATTTTGATAAGTTAATTGTTATAACTTATAAATGGAGTTATATTCACATTTTTGAATAGTGAATAATCCTTTGAATTAAAATGAATAAAAGGATGAAATTTGTTAACGGAGTTTATTCACGTTTTTGAATAGTGAATAACACGTGAAAGGAAATGTTTTGGATTTGGTGTTTTAAATAGAATTAAAACGATCTAACGATGTTTTTAAATGTGTTGAGATTCGAAACCATAGATTTCAACATTTATTGTTGAAATAGACGTTTTCGAGAAATAGAAGGAAATAGTGGACTATAACACTGTTGTTATAGTAAATGATTTCCGAAAGGAAATGTTTTGAATAGTATTGGGATTTATATATCTATTTTAATTTCGAATCCCTATACTAGTGATTTTGGGTTGTCGTAACGATGTTTTACGCAACATTCGTTTTGGCCCAAATAAATATGTTAAGTGAATGATTTCCTTAAAGAATGAAATATATACTTAATTTGATTTAAGTATATTGAATATTTTCTAAGTGTTGAAAATAAATGATTGTGAATTACTTATTTAATAAGTATGGAAATGTTTTCCAATGTGAAGTGAATATAGAGAATTTATCTTTTTGAAGATAAATTGAAAATGAATAATTGAAATCGTATATGCACGAATATTTTGAAATATAAATTCATTATGGAATTTATATGTGAAAAGTGAAATTGGTTAAAAATAAATATTGATTTATTTTTGACGTATTGAAATTTTATATCTTGTAAAGATATTTTGGAAAATAAATAATTTGGAAAATTATTTGGAATCTGGTGATGTGTGCATATCCATTGATAGTTCAATAACCGACTATCAATATTTCCCTTTGAATGGGTATTTGATGTGAATATGATTGAATTTGAATGCACACTTATTTTTGAATAAGCGCTCACTATTCGGGTTAACCGGGAAAGGACCATGGGGTCGTATAACCCACTCCGAATATGTGATACGTCGTTGTGAATTGCATTTGAAGATCGGTGTTGAAGACCGGGTATTTGCAAGAGTGATAGGATGAACTATCGATTGACTCTGCACCGAGTAGCTACGGTATTGAGTTCTCCATATGTGATGGTGAATCCGATCAGGATTGTGAATATCCGGATTGCAAGGACTTCTTTGTAAGTGCCTTCGGTTCTGTTCGAGCCCGGAACAGACTTGTATGGATTGTATGCCTGACATTACAATTTGAGATATAAAGCCGATTTCTTTTAAATATATTTCTGTTGGTGGCGGAGAATTTATTCTTTGCTTAACACCCTTCTTTGAGACGTACGAGCTCAAAGGTTATATAGTTGAAGTTATCAGCAATATATCCCATTTTGGTAATGTGACATGCTGAGTGATGCTGAAATGATCATTGTGTTGATTATTGTGATAGGATCATTTATTTGATCGTCTATCTTAGTGATCATTGTGTTGATCATTTGTTGACCCAAAGCATGGCTTTTGTATAAAGTATGTTTTTGTGGACGTGAATTCGTCGAGCCTCACATCCCGGTAATGGTCAAAACAGGAATGATGCGGCAAGGTTATGAGGGGTAGCTCCCTTTAGGGTATGTGCATTTCCTTCTGGAAAGGGTGGTATCATGGTATGGAGCCCAGATACTTACTCATGTTGATACACTATATCTATTTCTGTGTGGTGTTGTTGGTGACGAGCGCTCGGTTAAAGGTCCAATGGGACCGGGGGATGCCATATTCGTGTAGTAGTTACCTAGTGATAAAGGTAACCCGGCCTTGTGTTGGCAGAGAGCTGGTTAAGTTCTCGGGACGTCCAGCCAGAGGCGATCCCATGTGGCAGTAGGAAGTTCCTTAGCCTGACCATTTGTTGGAAATCCAATTCCCAATACGAAACTTGTACGGTATTAGTTGTAGAACCTGCTATTCACTTATGGTGGTCACCACTGTTTGGATGGTAGCTATAGTAGGCATAGTTCGAAATGTCTATGTTGGCTAAGATTTATATCTTTACTTTCGAAAGGATTTGTTCTACACTATGCACTAGTAATAATATCAAATGTTATTTTAAATGCGTATCAAGCATCTTTGACTATCATAAGGAGAAATCTCCTCCGATTCTGCGTTTGCATGTGTGTGTGTGCGGGAGGCCTTATGGTAGTCTCATTTTTAAAAGCATTGCGAATTGATTACAAATATTCCTCTATTTTGATTTTAAAGTTAAATAAACTGTTTTGAGTTCTCACACCAGTCACATGACTGACTTGGAGTTTATTGTTTTCCTTCCTAAACTCTGGGTGCCCACCAATTTCCACACGGGCAGTTAAGAGTTAGGTTTATCAGGATATTCTGGATATTCTGGAGTTGCTGGAGGCAAGCTGGATTGGCATGGCGTATTACTAGTTTATATAGTATTTCTTTTTCCGCTGCACTGTTTGTTGTTGTATGTTGTTGTACACTCTGATGTGATGATATGATGTAATAAAATGTGATGTAATGTAATAACTGATATAGTTCTTTGTTTAAAGATTATTCATTTATTATTATATGTTGTTCCGCTGCGAATTGTGAGATTCTGTTGTTGTTCCTTTCTGTCCGTTCTATTTTTAAAATTTTCTATTCCTTCTTCTCTATGTTCTATTATAAAATTTTCTGTTTTCAAATATCTTCTTTCCCTCTATTTCCTATCTTCTCCTCTCCTCCCTAATTTCTATCTTTTTCTCTTCTTCTTTCCTAAATTTTTCTTAAATAAAACCCTCAGTGTTCGGTTTTCCGTCGTTTGATTTCTCGGCAGTCGATAAAGTGAGTGTCGATGTCGAATTTTCGGAAGACGAAGAATCGTGTCCTGACAGTTACCCCTAACTGAGTAACAACTGACCGAATATGCCATCCCTCGGTCCTTTGGGACCTTTTCACCGAGCGCTCGTAATCAATTCACACAATCATAACAAAGTGTTTTCCACATGAGTAAGTATCTGGGCTCCATACCATGATACCACCCTTTTCCAGAAGGAAATGCACACATCCTAAAGGGCGCTACCCCTCATAACCTTGCTGCTTCTTTCCTGTTTTGACCATTCACGGGGTGTGAGGCTCGACGAAGTCACGTCCACAAAAACATACTTTATACAAAAGCCATGCTTTGGGTCAACAAATGATCATAGAAATGATCACAAAGATAGACGATCAAATAAATGATCCTATCACAAATAATCAACACAATGATCATTTACAGCAACACTCAGCATGTCACATTACCAAATTGGGAATATATCGCTGATAACATTCAACTACATAACCTCTGAGCTCGTACGTCTCAGAGAAGGGTGTTAAGCTAAAAGAATAAATTCTCTGCCACCAACAGAAATATATTTGAAAGAAATCTGCTTTATATCTCAATTTGTAATGTCAGACATACAATCCATACAAGTCTGTTCCGGGCTCGAACAAAACCGAAGGCACTTCTTACGAAGTCCATGCAATCCGGGTATTCACAATCCCGATCGAATTTCCCATCACTTAGGAGATCTCTATACCAGGAGCTACCCAGTGCAGAGACAATCGATAGGTCATCCTATCACTTTCACAAATACTCGGTCTTCAACACCGGTCTTCAATGCAATTCACAACGACGTATCACATATTCGGAATGGGTTATAGGACCCCATGGTCCTTTCCCGGTTAACCCGAATAGTGAGCGCTTATTCAAAAATAAGTGTGGCATTCACATTCAAACAAATCACATCAATTACCCATTCAAAGGGAAATATTGATAGTCGGCTATTGAACTATCAATGGATATGCACAACATCACCAGATTCCAAATAATTTTCCAAATTATTTATTTTCCAAAATATCTTTACAAGATATAAAATTTTCACACTTCAAAAATAAATCAATATTTATTTTTAGACAAATTCCCCTTTCCTTTATAAATTCAATAGTGAATTTATATTTCACAATATCTATTGATATACGATTTCAATTATCCATTTTCAATTTATCTTCAAAAAGATAAATTCTAAATATCACTTCATATTGGAAAACAATTCCATACTTATTTAATAAGTAATTCACAAATTTTATTTATTTTCAACACTTGGAAAATATTCAATATACTTAGATCGAAATTAAGTATATATTTCATTCTTTAAGGAAATCATTCACTTAAACATATTTATTTGGGCCAAAACGAATGTTGCGTAAAACATCGTTACGACAACCCAAAATCACTAGTATAGGGATTCGAATTTTAAGATAGATATATAAATCCCAATACTAAACAAAACATTTCCTTTCGGAAATCATTTACTATAACAACAGTGTTATAGTCCACTATTTCCTTTTATTTCTCGAAAACGTCTATCCCAACAATCAATGTTGAAATCTATGGTTTCGAATCTCAACGCCTTTTAAAACATCGTTAGATCGTTTTAATTCTATTTAAAATATCACATTCAAAACAATTTCTTTAACATATTATTCACTATTCAAAAATGTGAATATACTACGTTAACAACTTTCATCACTTCTATTCACTTTATTTCAAAGGGTTATTCACAGTCAAAAATGTGAATATAACTCCATTAATAGGTTTCAACAATTAACTTCTTAAAATAAGTCGTTTGCGAATTTATAAAACAACGTTTATAAATTCTTTTATTAACCTATATCAAATTCATAACTCAATTATAAACCAAAGGTTCACATTATAAGTTAAACACTTATAATTTATTTGTTTACAAGAATCATTCTTTTGAACTTCATAATTATAAATCCTATAACTTATAAGATTCAATGATTTATTCAAAACTATTCTTTTAATAACTTTATAAAATTTATAAATCTTACTATTTATAAATTTCATTTATAACTTCACCATTTTTAATTTTATGAATTCCATTCATTTACAAAATTTATTTTCACTTCATTCAAACACTTATAAAAACTCGTTTTATAATGTCAATATTTCAATTTATAAATATTCATTTATAAATCCTTTATAAAAATCAATTTATACCATTATTTTAAAACATCTTTAATCTCCTTTATTATTTCACCATTTTGATTCATAAAATAATTAAATTTTATAAATCCTATATTTAAACTTTTCATAATAAATTCAAAAATCCCGATTAACTATTTTATAAAATCATTAGCATCATATTCTCAAAAATCAGTTTTTAACTATATTTCTCAAAAATCATAATTTTTATAACATAAAAATTATAACGTTTATTTATTTAAAATGGATCAATTGAAAAATTATTTTATAAACGTATACTTTTCAAAAATCACTTTAAACATCATTTTAAAGTTTCAAAATTTGGTCCAATGATGCTACATACCAAATAGCCAATCACGACAACAACGACATCATATATCGTATATGATAGTCCATCAAATATCAAAATATCTGAAATCAAATAAATACTGTTGAGGAATCCAGTTGGATCCCTCCAACATGTTTTCCTGCATCCACAAACATTAGCACAATACCAATTTCGCTCCAGTACGAAATTATCGCGGTAAATGGGATTTAAAATATTATCCGCTTAATAACGGCGCAATAGGGTCTCATCCGCTAAACAAAAAATGCGGGAAATCAATAACTCCAATATATACATATGCCAATATATATATATATATATATTGCTACTATATATAATACCAATTTCACTGTTTATGAAATATTCGCGGTATATGTTTTTAATAAATAACATCCGCTTACTAACGGCGTATAATGTCTATTTTAACAATCAATAGATATCAATCAACATTCAAACATGCATTCAAATATTTTAAATCTAACTATTTAAAATAAAATCGAAACTGATTCGATTGAGTGAGAAGTTCTCACCTTGATTTCAATTTCGTTTTAGCGATTTATTTCGAATAAAATTAAACGGACGTTTAATTTTACCCAAAATTCTCACTAACTCCAAACGACTCAAATCCAATTTCATCGCGTATTTCTCGTCCATACGATTCCAACGCAACTGGTTTCGCGCGTTTTCGACCTCGTATGAAAAAGTTATGTATTTTATAAGATACACGATTTTTATATACATAAATTTATAACATAAATTTTATAATTAAACCCTCAACTTATTCAGGCCGTTAGATCCAACCTTCCCCCTCATCTGGACCGCACACCCCCTCTCTCTTCTCACGTTCTTCTTCTACAGGTGTTGCCGCACACCCAAACCCATCAACAAGCAACTAGGGTTTTGATTTGCACCATCAATACTCAACTAAACCTCATCAAACCACTGCCATGTCGAAGCCCTTCGCGAGAGCTACCTCCACCACCAACCACCTGAAGTTCGGCCCCCTATGTTGCCTTGAATTGCGTGCGTGACTGGCCACGGTCGGCCCCCCGTATCTCCCTCTACGTTGCACCAAAATCCATCATCACCGTATAGATTTCTAGCTCTCGTCGCCCTCTGCAACTTTCGTGTTGAAAGTTTCTTCTAATTGTTTGTAGATTGAAAGAGATTGAGGGATGAAGATCATAAATTTCTGGCCATTCAATAGGGTAGTGGCGGCTAGGGTTTGATATTAGGTTTTTATTTTATTTTATTTTATTTATGAAGGGGTAGGGGGTATATTTATAGAGAAAAATCGAACACTATTCATCCGGAAATTCCAAACTCCGATTTACGCGCCGTAACCAGCGTTTCTAGGGTTTATCCCGCGTTCCGGACACAATGGAACAGGTTTCGGAACCTAATTCGGACATCTGTGCGAGTTATGGCTACAAACGCTCAATTTAAATTAAACCGATTTAAACCGATTTCTAGGCGTTTTAATTTGTAACGGACAAACGGTAAATCCAATTGACTTGAAATTTGAAACCTTACAATAATATCACATTACAGATCCGATGAAACTGGTTTCGTCGAAATCCGAGACTTTTTGAAAAATGGCTATTTTAACTCGCTAAATTAATATTAAAAATAATTCGATGCGTTTCGAGCTGCCACGATCAAACGGTAGCTCCGATTGACATGAAATTTGAAATTCGGTAATAACTAACTATTACGGATCCAATGGAACTGGTTTCGTTCAATTCTGAGACTGTTCAAAAATTGACTATTTTCACTAGTCGATTTAAATATTAAAATATTCAATTTTCACAAATTAACTTTTAATTCGATTTTAAAAGTTCTAAAATATCATTCTAACTCCAATATGATAAAATAAAATTTTACAAATCATTTTCAATCATATTTAACCCAATTTTCAATTATTTCCATAATTTAACATATTAAATTATCGATTTAAAAATCCAATTAAATCCAATAATTCAAATAAAAATTTATTCGACTTATAAATTCACTTATTAATATTTAAAATTAATTAAATATTCAAATTTTAATTAAATAAAATTCTGGGTCGTTACAATCTTCCCCCCTTAAAAGAATTTCGTCCTCGAAATTACAAGTAAGAAAAATTACAAAAGCTATTAATTTTCCCAAAATTCATAGTTAAATTTCTTATAATACTTTACTAAGTTTTCCAAATCATACTTAGTTATCTTTTCAAAAACAACTACTATTGTTTAACTTTCAATTCCAAAAATCAAAGTTAAAGTTTTCAAAAATTTTCAATTTTCTCAAATTTTTCTAACGCCTTAAATTTCCGGAAAAATTCGCCATAGTCTCCTTTGCGCGGCTCGATCCGAAAAAAAAATGACAGTATATATATCACAAATATACATCTCATCAAGTAATGAGGCATCCCGAAGGGAAAAAGTGTAAAAGTACTATATGTAATCCGAGATATGTACCTTATATTTTATTAGCAAGCATATACGGCTAATATAGCGCGAAAGCGAGCTCCAAATGCGAAGCAAACGCGATCCGCACCTACTAAACACTCAACAAACAACATGAGAATCATGCATATAGATAATAGTATCAATATATAACATATAGCAACATACTAACTATACATGTCAACATAGCAAATGAAACAAAAGCAATATATTCAACCATCAACCAACTAGCATTCATAATCATAAATATTCATTCATATTCTCATTAATATTCAATGAATTGGGTTTTCAATTTAATCACATTTGATTCATTAACAGTGGATGTTTTTACTAACATTCATTTTCAATTAGTTTATATTCACTAATTCATATTCAAGTCGGTTCACTTCCAAATCAAATTCAATTCCATTTAAGATTCAATTAACTTCCAATTGAATTTCAATTACTTTAGCTTTCCATTTCATTAACTCAATTTCATTAACACTTAATGAATTATAAACAATCAATCAACTAACAATCATATAACAACCAATGTATATTAACTACAACCAAATTCCTTTGCTTATATTCATTCAATTTGGTTTAATTAATTGATTTTCATTCAAACTTTCAACTTCTAATAACATTAGATTTTAATAAATTAACACCTACATTCATTATTTCATATCAACTAAATTCACATTTAATTGATTAATATTCAATCCATTCATTCTATTCAATTACCAATTCATTTTTATTTCAACTCATATTTATAAATATATTCATATAGTTTCACTTCTTATATATATAAGTTTATTTCACAATTGCAATCACTTTAATTATAATTCAATTCTTATAATTCTTTATACTTATACAATTATTCTTTTATTTAGATTATTCAAACAACTAAACAATCAACTTATATACACTTTAATAATTCTGAAAAATTATTTCTTTATATATAAAATATAATCAAGGTAAAATTATTTCATTTACCCAATTTTAAAATCAATATCGTGCCGAATTGTTCTGTACAAGTGTTTAGAGATCCCTATCAACAACGTTAATTACTCGTATTAACCAGAATCTATATACCACTCAACAAACCAATCATCACAATATAAAACAATTTATATTCACTAACAAATACGCTCTCATAGCTATTATTACACTCAAACTCAATCTAGAGCACTACTGACTCTATCTCTAATGAGTAATACCCAACAGAACCATGGTTGTCGCTTAACCATAAGCTCTGATACCAAATGTAACGCCCCGGAAATTTTTCGACTTTCGAAAATTCAACATCGATACTCACTTTATCGACTGCCGAGAAATCGAAGGCCCAAAACCCGAAATGTTATGGTTTTAAGAAAAATTTAAGAAAAGGAAAAGAGATAAGAAGAGATAAGAGGATAGAAAAAGATAGGGAAAAGAAAACAGAAAATAGAGAAGAGATAGAAAGAAAAGAAAATGGAAAATAGAAAAAACATAGGAAAGAAAATAGAACGGAACAGAAAACAACAAAAAGAACAACATCAGAATCTCACAATTCGCAGCGGAACAACATATAATAATAAATGAATAATCTTTAAACAAAGAACTATATCAGTTATTACATTTTATACATTTCATTTCATTACATCATATCATCAGAGTGTACAACAACAAACAACAACACTGCAGCGGAAAAAGAAATACTATATAAACTAGTAATACGCCATGCCATCCATCTTGCCTCCAGCAACTCCAGAATATCCAGAATATCCTGATAAACCTAACTATTAACTGCCCGTGTGGAAATTGGTGGGCACCCAGAGTTTAGGAAGGAAAACAATAAACTCCGAGTCAGTCATGTGACTGGTGTGAGAACTCAAAACAGTTTATTTATCTTTGAAAACAAAATAGAGGAATATTTTTAAAGTCAATTCACAATGCTTTTAAAAATGAGACTACCATAAGGCCTCCCGCACACACACACATGCAAACGCAGAATCGGAGGAGATTTCTCCTTATGATAGCCAAAGATGCTTGATACGCATTTAAAAAGAACATTTGCTATTATTATTAGTGCATAGTGTAGGAAAAATTATTTCGAAAGTAGAATATATATCTTTGCCAGCATAGACATTTCGAACTATGCCTACTATAGCTAACTATGTTCAATAGCAGGTTACCGCCACATTCCATAGCAGGTTATACAACTAAAACCGTACAAGTCTCGTATTGTTTCTTTGGATTTCCAACGAATGATCAGGCCAAGGAACTTCCCATTGCCACATGAGAATGCCTCTGGATGGACATCCCCGAGAACCAAACCGGATCTCTACCAACACAAGGCCGGGTTACCCCTAACTGAGTAACAACTGACCGAATATGCCATCCCCCGGTCCTTTGGGACCTTTTCACCGAGTGCTTGTAATCAATTCACACAATCATAACAAAGTGTTTTCCACATGAGTAAGTATCTGGGCTCCATACCATGATACCACCCTTTTCCAGAAGGAAATGCACACATCCTAAAGGGCGCTACCCCTCATAACCTTGCTGCTTCTTTCCTGTTTTGACCATTCACGGGGTGTGAGGCTCGACGAAGTCACGTCCACAAAAACATACTTTATACAAAAGCCATGCTTTGGGTCAACAAATCATCATAGAAATGATCACAAAGATAGACGATCAAATAAATGATCCTATCACAAATAATCAACACAATGATCATTTACAGCAACACTCAGCATGTCACATTACCAAATTGGGAATATATCGCTGATAACATTCAACTACATAACCTCTGAGCTCGTACGTCTCAGAGAAGGGTGTTAAGCTAAAAGAATAAATTCTCCGCCACCAATAGAAATATATTTGAAAGAAATCTGCTTTATATCTCAATTTGTAATGTCAGACATACAATCCATACAAGTCTGTTCCGGGCTCGAACAAAACCGAAGGCACTTCTTACAAAGCCCTTGCAAACCGGGTATTCACAATCCCGATCGAATTTCCCATCACTTAGGAGATCTCTATACCAGGAGCTACCCAGTGCAGAGACAATCGATAGGTCATCCTATCGCTTTCACAAATACTCGGTCTTCAACACCGGTCTTCAATGCAATTCACAACGACGTATCACATATTCGGAATGGGTTATACGACCCCATGGTCCTTTCCCGGTTAACCCGAATAGTGAGTGCTTATTCAAAAATAAGTGTGGCATTCACATTCAAACAAATCACATCAATTACCCATTCAAAGGGAAATATTGATAGTCGGCTATTGAACTATCAATGGATATGCACAACATCACCAGATTCCAAATAATTTTTCAAATTATTTATTTTCCAAAATATCTTTACAAGATATAAAATTTTCACACTTCAAAAATAAATCAATATTTATTTTTAGACAAATTCCCCTTTCCTTTATAAATTCAATAGTGAATTTATATTTCACAATATCTATTGATATACGATTTCAATTATCCATTTTCAATTTATCTTCAAAAAGATAAATTCTAAATATCACTTCATATTGGAAAACAATTCCATACTTATTTAATAAGTAATTCACAAATTTTATTTATTTTCAACACTTGGAAAATATTCAATATACTTAGATCGAAATTAAGTATATATTTCATTCTTTAAGGAAATCATTCGCTTAAACATATTTATTTGGGCCAAAACGAATGTTGCGTAAAACATCGTTACGACAACCCAAAATCACTAGTGTAGGGATTCGAATTTTAAGATAGATATATAAATCCCAATACTAAACAAAACATTTCCTTTCGGAAATCATTTACTATAACAACAGTGTTATAGTCCACTATTTCCTTTCATTTCTCGAAAATGTCTATCCCAACAATCAATGTTGAAATCTATGGTTTCGAATCTCAACGCCTTTTAAAACATCGTTAGATCGTTTTAATTCTATTTAAAATATCACATTCAAAACAATTTCTTTAACATATTATTCACTATTCAAAAACGTGAATATACTACGTTAACAACTTTCATCACTTCTATTCACTTTATTTCAAAGGGTTATTCACAGTCAAAAATGTGAATATAACTCCATTAATAGGTTTCAACAATTAACTTCTTAAAATAAGTCGTTTGCGAATTTATAAAACAACGTTTATAAATTCTTTTATTAACCTATATCAAATTCATAACTCAATTATAAACCAAAGGTTCACATTATAAGTTAAACACTTATAATTTATTTGTTTACAAGAATCATTCTTTTGAACTTCATAATTATAAATCCTATAACTTATAAGATTCAATGATTTATTCAAAACTATTCTTTTAATAACTTTATAAAATTTATAAATCTTACTATTTATAAATTTCATTTATAACTTCACCATTTTTAATTTTATGAATTCCATTCATTTACAAAATTTATTTTCACTTCATTCAAACACTTATAAAAACTCGTTTTATAATGTCAATATTTCAATTTATAAATATTCATTTATAAATCCTTTATAAAAATCAATTTATACCATTATTTTAAAACATCTTTAATCTCCTTTATTATTTCACCATTTTGATTCATAAAATAATTAAATTTTATAAATCCTATATTTAAACTTTTCATAATAAATTCAAAAATCCCGATTAACTATTTTATAAAATCATTAGCATCATATTCTCAAAAATCAGTTTTTAACTATATTTCTCAAAAATCATAATTTTTATAACATAAAAATTATAACATTTATTTATTTAAAATGGATCAATTCAAAAATTATTTTATAAACGTATACTTTTCAAAAATCACTTTAAACATCATTTTAAAGTTTCAAAATTTGGTCCAATGATGCTACATACTAAATAGCCAATCACGACAACAACGACATCATATATCGTATATGATAGTCCATCAAATATCAAAATATCTGAAATCAAATAAATACTGTTGAGGAATCAAGTTGGATCCCTCCAACCTGTTTTCCTGCATCCACAGACATTAGCACAATACCAATTTCGCTCCAGTACGAAATTATCGCGGTATATGGGATTTAAAATATTATCCGCTTAATAACGGCGCAATAGGGTCTCATCCGCTAAACAAAAAATGCGGGAAATCAATAACTCCAATATATACATATGCCAATATATATATATTGCTACTATATATAATACCAATTTCACTGTTTATGAAATATTCGCGGTATATGTTTTTAATAAATAACATCCGCTTACTAACGGCGTATAATGTCTATTTTAACAATCAATAGATATCAATCAACATTCAAACATGCATTCAAATATTTTAAATCTAACTATTTAAAATAAAATCGAAACTGATTCGATTGAGTGAGAAGTTCTCACCTTGATTTCAATTTCGTTTTAGCGATTTATTTCGAATAAAATTAAACGGACGTTTAATTTTACCCAAAATTCTCAATAACTCCAAACGACTCCAATCCAATTTCATCGTGTAGTGCTCGTCCATACGATTCCAACGCAACTGGTTTCGCGCGTTTTCGACCTCGTATGAAAAAGTTATGTATTTTATAAGATACACGATTTTTATATACATAAATTTAAAACATAAATTTTATAATTAAACCCTCAACTTATTCAGGCCGTTAGATCCAACCTTCCCCCTCATCTGGACCGCACACCCCCTCTCTCTTCTCACGTTCTTCTTCTATAGGTGTTGCCGCTCACCCAAACCCATCAACAAGCAACTAGGATTTTGATTTGCACCATCAATACTCAACTAAACCTCATCAAACCACTGCCATGTCGAAGCCCTTCGCGAGAGCTACCTCCACCACCAACCACCTGAAGTTCGGCCCCCTATGTTGCCTTGAATTGCGTGCGTGACTGGCCACGGTCGGCCCCCCGTATCTCCCTCTACGTTGCACCAAAATCCATCATCACCGTATAGATTTCTAGCTCTCGTCGCCCTCTACAACTTTCGTGTTGAAAGTTTCTTCTAATTGTTTGTAGATTGAAAGAGATTGAGGGATGAAGATCATAAATTTCTGGCCATTCAATAGGGTAGTGGCGGCTAGGGTTTGATATTAGGTTTTATTTTTATTTTTTTTATTTATGAAGGGGTAGGGGGTATATTTATAGAGAAAAATCGAACACTATTCATCCGAAAATTCCAAACTCCGATTTACGCGCCGTAACCAACGTTTCTAGGGTTTATCCCACATTCCGGACACAATGGAACAGGTTTCGGAAGCTAATTCGAACATCTGTGCGAGTTATGGCTACAAACGCTCAATTTAAATTAAACCGATTTAAACCGATTTCTAGGCGTTTTAATTTGTAACAGACAAACGGTAAATCCAATTGACTTGAAATTTGAAACCTTACAATAATATCACATTACGGATCCGATGAAACTGGTTTCGTCGAAATCCGAGACTTTTTGAAAAATGGCTATTTTAACTCGCTAAATTAATATTAAAAATAATTCGATGCGTTTCGAGCTGCCACGATCAAACGATAGCTCCGATTGACACGAAATTTGAAATCCGGTAATAACTAACTATTACGGATCCAATGGAACTGGTTTCGTTCAATTCTGAGACTGTTCAAAAATTGACTATTTTCACTAGTCGATTTAAATATTAAAATATTCAATTTTCACAAATTAACTTTTAATTCGATTTTAAAAGTTCTAAAATATCATTCTAACTCCAATATGATAAAATAAAATTTTACAAATCATTTTCAATCATATTTAACCCAATTTTCAATTATTTCCATAATTTAACATATTAAATTATCGATTTAAAAATCCAATTAAATCCAATAATTCAAATAAAAATTTATTCGACTTATAAATTCACTTATTAATATTTAAAATTAATTAAATATTCAAATTTTAATTAAATAAAATTCTGGGTCGTTACAATATACTTATCTAAGAATATAAATAGGGAGAGGCAAACAAGAATTTCGAAACCGAGGGACATTCCAAAATTCAAGGAAATCGAGTCAAACGGAAGAGATTCAACTCGAATGAAAGTGATTCTGTAAATAAATTTACTATATATGCTAAGTTTTTGCCTAGAGCCAATGCTTTGATACCAACTATAACGACTCACTATTTTGGACCATTCAAATCGACAATAATACTATACATGTTCGACTTGAATAATTCGAAATATCGAATTGTTAATTTAAATTTGGAAAAACATATACAATAAATAAATCAATCACAAAATCACAGATACAGAGTAGTACAATAAAACGCAGCGAAATAAATGAATAGTAGTACATGAAGCTACTATATAACAATGTTAGAAATAAAATACATCAGAATATCCCAGATATAGTGAAGTCTCCAATGCAACAGATGACTTCTCTTAACGTATCAACTGGAAGTGCTGAAAGCTAAGCGATAGTTGGATCTCCAAGCGAAGCTCCGAACTCTAAAGGTGAGTCTCAATGTTGTATCACTCAGTTTGACCCGAGCGTAAAGCAAAACACAAAACACTCGAGTCAGGATTAACATTCTTATATCAATAAATCCAACTCAAATGAAATATCAACTGAAATAAAATTAACTTAGAGGATGTTTGGGATAACCATCCTCTAAGGATCCCTGGAACTATCTATAGGGTAGAAATATACACTAAGTCACCGTGGTCATCCCAATTTTATTTATTATTCAAAAACTAAATATCATTTCACTTTAAATATATTTGTTTTCAAATTTGATCACTTTCACAGTTACGATTCAAATCTACTCCAATCAAAAATTCAAATCTAGCCAAATCTCAATTTATCAATTTAAAAATTCAACTCAACTCCTAAATAACCACTTCAATTTTATCGATCTCAAAAATCGGATTTATAATCACAAAATACCCCTTTATATTTCAATATATTTCAAACTTTAAGTATTCAACGTTTCAAACTAAATTTTATTCAATTTAGTTTTCTAAATATTAATTCAAATTTTAGTTCAACCTAGGTTCTCATTTTTATTCAATTTAGTTTCTAAATAACAATTCAACTATATTGATTTCAAGTACAGATCTGAATCTTAAAATAACCCTTTTAAATTCCAATATAGTTCAAAGCTTTAATATTTAAATGTTCAATTTAACAGTTTCATAAAGATCTCGATTATCCTCTTTATTATTTAGTCTCGAAATGCTCCCTCATTTGATTCAATATCATTTAAGCAATCTTAAATTACATTTTACTCAATATTTTATTTTAATTTATTTAAACGTGAAATATTCATTAAATCACTTAAATCAAAAATCTAGTTATAAAAATCATACCTTTAGATTTCCCATTTAATGATTTCAAAACGATTTACTTAAATAAATCATTATTTAAATACCATTTTTAAAAAATCCAAATTTATCTCCCAATCTTAATTATTCAATTTATCACAAGAAAATCTTTTTGAAATATAGATTTACATAAATACTTAATCATATTATGTGTATTAAATCAATTCTAATTTAAATCAAATATTACTACCAAGTCTATATGGTCAAGTGCTACAGATATTTATCATTTCAATCCGTCCACTAAATATATACGGGTGGATATCATTTCAACCGTAATCCCAAATTCAATTAAATGAAAATCGCTTGGGTTTATCATTTCAACCCATAACGATTTTCTCCTATCCTAAAGTCCATTCGGGTATGTATCATTTCAACCCATAGTGAAAACTATACTAACAGGGCACTTGCAGAGTGATAACAGATATGATAATAATATAACAACATGCATATATCATCAATAACAGTAAAATATAAACAATAGGATATGGTGTCATATCCCACAAGTGAACTGTTATAGATAATAGCATAAATATAACAATTTAAATAACTACAGCAGTATACTTCAATTGTTGTTTCAATTGAAATCAAATTTAATAAATATAAGAACGTTAATCGTGAGTGATTGCTCACCTTTCGAGGCTAAAGAAAATAGCAATGAAGTTTAGTTACGAATTCCAAAGCAGCGCTGAATCGACACGATTCGACGAAGAAAACAAGCACGACGAACAAAGCTGATAAATGGAAGAGAGAAAAAATCGAATTCAAATTAGAACTAGATCGATGAAGATGAATGATATAAGTGAACTTACAATTACATATATATATATATGTGTGTGTGTATAATTATATATAACTATTTACATATATAAAACATATTCTAAATTTAATATACATACATTTCAAATCATTGTTTTTTAACCAAACACATATACAAAAAAAATCAAACATATATGCAATATATATGTTGAAATGATACTTACTAAAATAAAAACTTATATATAATGTATGTTCATTGCAACATATCAACTGCCGCGTATATAACTTTTAAACTTTATCTTATAAAATATAAACTGTATAAACTTTTATAACTTAATAAACTTTATATTATAAATATACTATATACACTTAATACCTGCTCATGTGATACTTATATTTAAATAATAATATAAGCATTACGACATAAACCGCTTAGCATGCTTAAAATTTACTTTCAAAACCGTTATAAGTACCATATACTTACCGACCAAATGTATAAACTCAATTGCTTAGATATATATATGGTTTTCGTTCTTTTTCTCACTCATCTATTTTGTTGTTTCCAGTACATTGCATTAAGAAAGAGTAATATATAACAAAACCAACAAAACCCAAAAAAGATTCAAAAAAAAAAGAAGAAGAAAAACAAGTATATATACTTTTAAATCGCCTTATATTATTTCATTTAATAACATGATACGAACAGCTTCACTTAAATCAAATTCACGTTTAAATATTATATAAAAAACAAAAACAAAATACTAAGCTTAAACAAATACGATCCAAAAGCATCTTTACATACAGCGGCCGAAAAAGGAAAAGTTTATTTTATAAACTAATATAACAGCATATATTCACATATACACAAATACATTTATATATATAAAAGAATAACTTTGACATATATATATATATATATATATATATATATATATAAACCATATAATAGACGCTGCAAAATTTGTATAATATATTATTAAACTGGAAACAGGGAAACCCAAGATAATATAACCCATGTAACAAATTCACTGATATATATATATATATATATATATATATATGCTAACAGACAGAAGTACTATACCTAATGTATACGAACGTTTGCAAGCTAGTGGTGACGAGTGTCTGATGGGTGATGGCGATAGGGGTATACGGTTATGGCCTTGAAGAGGCGCTGTAACAACTTGGGAAAGAAATAAAATAGGCTTCAGGGAGGAAGAGGAAGCAACAGTAGGTATAAACCCAAAGTTATAAAGACAGAGGAAAAACGCTTTGCGCAATTTAAGGTGAGCTTTAAACTTTTAATAAATACAAAACGTATCTAAGTTTATGCGTTTATAACTTTCCAGCTATAATGTATACATATAATGAATGGTCTTAATGAAAGAAGTGGAAACAGGGAGCGTAGGAAAGGAAATGTTAGAAAAATAAATTTTTCACCCTTAAATTCCGGAGATTAATAAGGTAACGTACCTCTTTAATGATATGTACAACAACGGTCACAAGCTAAAATTTAGCTGAAAGTTTAAAGAAATGAGGGGAAGATGGGTTTTTAAATTAATCACTTCCCTGAATTAACATGTCAATGAAAAAGGAAAGGATATGAATCAGGGAAACGTATTATAACTTATATATAACTATTAAACGGATAGATGGAAGAAAAGGTGAGCAGGTGAGTAAAAATGGAAACTGATTTATAAGCGAAATGGAATGCAAGCTGTTGCCTGGGAAAAAAATGGAACAGTTTACAAATTAAAGGCAATGGACTGCTGAAATTAAATGAGTATAAAACATGTAAAAGTTATATACTTAAACGGCTACAAATTTCAATTATTATTATAAAACGGGGAATAACGAAAGGCAAGGACGATGATTTCAAAGTTTATTAATGGCTAGGAATGGGGAAGTCTATCTGTGAATTGGAAAAATTATTAAGCAATTGAAATTTTAAAGGTAGAAAAAGTAACAGCTACACACTGTTTTATAAACAATCAAAGCAAATAATAGCTTGATTGGACAGCAAGAATAAATATGGAAGGTCGCGTTATAAAGGCAAAATGAACCGTTTGAAAATAAATAAAAGAAATGATGGCAAATAAAACAGGTGTGCCTTGAATTTCCCAAAATAAATTATTTTATGAACATCAATTATTACTGAATTAAATTGAACAGAATCACACCAAAAAATATACTTCCTTAATTTTTGATGAAAAATTATCATTTGCCACATTTAACTATACGTAATCCAAATGTAAAATTTTATTTTCAAAATTTTATTATTTAAAATTTCTCAAAAATCAAATTAAACACGCTAAATAAAACCACAAAAAATTAACAAAATTTTACGGGTCGTTACGAACCCAAACACTACTAGGGCCTGACCTCGAACGAGGTAAGCCATCAATGAAATCCATCGAAATTTGATCCCATTTCCACAACGGAAGCTATAAAGGCAAAAGAAGACCGAATGGCCGCTGATGCTCGGCCTTATTAAGCTGACAAGTTATGCAATGACCCACATAACTTACGACATCACGCTTCATGCCTTCCCAATAATAAAGGCGACGCATATCGGCATATATCTTGCTACTGCCAGGACGAATAGTATACTTAGAGCAATGACAATCATCAAGAATGTCACGCCTAAGTGATGAATCAGATGGTACAACAATACGGTCCTTCAAACGAAGACAACCGTGAGAATCAGTACTGAAATCCCTCATCTCATCATCATTGGATTCAGATTCACAAAGACGAATAAGGCGTAGCATCTCGGAATCACGTCGTTGAGCCTCGGAAATACGGTCTAAAAGAAAAGGTCGAGCTTCCATACTGAATAATAAGACAGATGAATCGGAAGGAGATGCTCGATCACGAATATCACAATAAGATAAAGTTTCAAGGACATCCCATTCGGCTAGCATCATAGAAACAACAGCCGAATGCTTGCGACTAAGCGCATCAGCCAAACGATTACCTTTCCCCAGGGTATACTGAATATCAAAATCATATGAGGCCAGAAACTCAAGCCAATGCTGCTGTCTCATATTAAGCTCCTTTTGAACGAATAGATATTTCAAGGATTTATGATCGGTAAAAAGGACGAAGTGCTCTCCCAAAAGGTAATGACGCCAAATCTTCAAAGCGAAGACAATGGCTGCAAGCTCTAAATCATGAGTAGCGTACCGAACCTCATTCGGATGCAACTGCCTAGAAGCATAGGCAACAACATGATCTCTCTGCATCAAAACAGCACCGAGGCCACTATGACTGGCATCGGTATAAACGATAAGATCTTGGTTCCCTTCAGGAACCACAAGGACGGAAGCATGTGTGAGATGCTCCTTCAATTGCTGGAAGGAAGCCTCACACTTATCGGACCAAATGAATCGAATGCCTTTCCTCGTAAGGTTTGTAAGAGGAAGCACGATACGATAAAAATCCTTAATAAAGCGACGATAATAACTGGCCAATCCAAAAAAGCTACGAATCTCGTGAACATTCTCAGGCCTCTTCCAATTTTGAATAGCCTCGATCTTAGAAGGATCAACGGAAATAGCTTCTGAAGATACAACATGGCCTAAGAACTTCACTTGCATTTCCCAAAAGTGACACTTAGAAAGTTTTGCTTTGAGTTGATTCTTTCGGAGAGTACTCAAAACATTTCTAAGATGTCGAGCATGGTCCTCTTCGGATTTGGAATATACTAAGATATCATTGATGAATACAAGCATGAATTTATCAAGATATTCCCGGAATACCCGATTCATAAGATCGACAAAGTAGGCAGGTGTGTTCGTCAATCCGAACGGCATGACAAGCCACTCATAAGAACCATAGCGAGTGCAGAATGCGGTGAGAGGAATACTATCCTCCGCAACTCGAAGCTGATGAAAACCAGTGGCAAGGTCTAACTGTTGGAAGACCTTAGCACCACTTTACTGATCGAACATGTCGTCGATCCTCGATAAAGGGTAACGATTCTTGATGGTTAACTCATTAAGCTTGCGATAGTCGGCGCAAAGCCTAAGAGTCCCATCGGACTTCCTTATGAATACCACTGCGGCACACCACGGTGAAGAGCTAGGTCGAATGAAGTGCTTAGCTTCGAGATCGAGGAGTTTCTTCTTAAGTTCCTCGTTCTCCTTAGTAGACATCCTCGTGGGAGGACGACTAACTGGTTGTGCACCAGGGATGAGGTCAATACGAAACTCTATGGCCCGCTTAGGTTGCAATCCCAAAACAGGCTCAAAAATATCAACGAAGTCACGATCGGAATTCGAGACACATCATCCTCATCGTCTCGAGAATCAAGAGCATATAAGGATGCTACGGAATCACAATCTGTATCCCCAAGCTTAAGAGATAACTTCGAAGGAGAGTCTGGATGGGGGAGATAAATGACTCTATTAGAACAAAGAATCCTGGCATCGTATCGAACTAGCCAGTCCATACCAAATATAGTATCAAAACAAAGCGAAGGAATCACGTGCAGATTCGCACGGAAAGAGAATCCACAATGAAGAACCTCAACATTATCACAATATAAGCTAAGGGTTGCGGACCCCCCGATGGGATTCGTAATCCTCAAAGAAGTAAGCAAGCAAGAAACATCCAAAGAACAGGCATCCACGAGTTCCTTCGATATGAATGAGTGTGACGCACCCGTATCGAAGAGCACTCTAAACGATCGATCATGGAAAACAATGGAACCATCTAAGATGGGAGAAAATATACCTTTCGACTGAGTCGCATCACTAGAAGTTGCTACATTGAGATTCCCCGGACGAGAACCTTTATTCTTCTTAGGACAAGGATAAACCAAATGTACTTCAACTTTGCAGTAGTTACATCTCTTGGGCTTAGGACATTCATGGACTGGATGGTTAGGAGATCCACAATTTTAGCAAGCAAAAGGCTTATCTTGAGGAGAGGCTTGAGTGCTTCTTTTTCTTGGAAGGAAAGAACTTAGGCTTACGGAAAGGAAACTTCTTCTTCCTTGGATTAGACTGAACACCACCCTCGCCATCACTATCTTTCTCATTCTCAACTGCCTCGAGATGGAGAGCGGCATCAACAAACTCTTCAAAAGAAAGCTTGAGTTGGAGCATTAAAGACTTCTTCAAATATTTCTTAAGTCCGGATACGAACTTAAGATTTTTCTTGTATGGGGTACTAATGAACTCCAACCCATACTTAGAGAGGGACTCAAAGGAAGAAACATAATCTGAAACTGAAGAGTTGCCCTGCTTCAGTTCGATGAAGCGGCGAGTAAGAAGATCCTTTTCAGACTCGGGTAAGAACTTAAGCTCAAATCTATCTCGGAATTGCTGCCATGTGAGGTTAGTCTCATCCACCTCAGCGATAAGAAGCTCGTACCAATCTAAAGCACGCTCTTGTAGCATACTGGATGCCACAAGAACTCGATGATGATCTAAAAGCTCCATACGTAAGAATACATGCTCACAAGTGCGAAGCCAGGCTTGCACATCAAGAACCGACTCGGAGCCTTGAATGGCTTGCCCCCAAGATGAGTAAAGTCACTGCATAGTCATGCAAATACAGACTTGCAAGGAGATGAAGGGGAAACTGGCATGGGAGGCTGAGTGCTCCCAAGAAGCTCACGAATCTGATCGGTAGACATGTAAATGCCTTCGGGGTGAGAACCACTAGATGGTCCCGTGGCCGAAGGGCGAGCTCTACCTCTTTCCAGACATAGCTGAAAGATAAAAATGAGAGAAGATCATTCACAGGGTAGATATATATATTTAAAGCAATTGAAATGCAGTAATTAAGGAATACTACGGAATAACATTTAACACTCCTAGACGTATTCCTTTCTATCTACCCTAAAGGAATTGAAAAGGAAAGGGATATGACTAAGATGGCCACGTTTACGGGATGAGATGTACAAGGGTATTATACTTGATGTATGGTATATCGTGTTCACTGTACTGTATTTATTCCATTTTGTTCTGAAACCTCGCTCTGATACCAAGCTGTGACGCCCCACCCCGAGACCCACATTAGTAAAGGGAATTAACAAGTAATTCTGTCTACTAACGCAGAGAATAGGGCTGGTTAAGAGCGACAGATATAGTAGTGCATTAGCTAAAGATTGAATACGTCGATATTTTTTTTCCTTTACCTCATGGAATCGACATATCCATTATTTAGCTAATACGATACTACTCGGCTATAAGATCTATTTAGAAGCAAAATGAAATAAATAAAACATACATATCATAGAAAAGCAGCCACAGATATACATATATATATATATATATATATATATATATAGCTACAAACCCAAACATCAAGTGTCATACACCACTACATAATAGTATGTCCACATCGAATACATACATCACATCCCATAAAAGAATATATACAAAGTGTCGATAACAGGTATAACACTAAAAAGAGGAGTCCTATCCATAGTCATGCGTCCTACACAAAAAGCAACATAGATCCAACACAAAAGATCGACTTCCACCTAACCTGCAACTCGGTCTGACCCGAGTGATAAACACACGGGTCAGGCTACTGAATCTTATCGTTAGAAAGGAAATACGATAAGGTAAAGAGAAGAGCTTCGCAACGGGATAACATAAGTAGGTATGAACATCTAGGGTTGATATCAAGTAACTTCACCATGTCTCTATGGTGGTTTGCATATACATATACTTGGGTTAATCTGAAGGAATTCATGTATATGATATAAGGGAAAACATTCAAACATTATCCATGAATAAATAAATCTCTCAAGTAGTATATAAATCCCAAGTATAAATCCATAAAATTCGAAATCACTAAAATCCTCAAAGAAATCATATTTGCCTTATTTACATCTATAAGGCTAGGTAAACACATCAAAAATGGTGAAATCAAAATCATCATAACTCATAAAAGAAATCTCATATTGGCCAATTATTACATGCAAAAGCATGTTGCATGTGCTATTTACCATTACTGTTCACCATCATGGTACCATATCCATCTCTCGACCGGAATCCTCATCTCGAATTAATTCGGTCTATGACGTCATCTATATTCCCCACGAACACCCGCCATCAAAAGTGATTGGAGCACCTCACTCCAATCGGTGTCCGCTGAGTCCCCGCCATCAAAAGTGATCGAGTCAAGTATTACTTAACCCGGTCGGGACTCTAAGTACTGGTAGTTCTCCCAGAATGTGTTAACAACTCTCGGATAGTAATCCGGAAAGTGGTAACGTATGTCCCATACCATATGCTCTCACTTAGCGGTTTTCTAGCCGCTAGTTCGTGCCACACTAAGAAATCATCAACATCATCAAAAGAATCGCCTCATGTCATCGGCATATGGTATAAGATGCTAAACCCGTCTCATCTCATCGACGATTAGAAACTCCATAAAAACATCAAACTCATCAAATTCCATCAAAATCTTACCTCATATCATTGGCAGGTATATCTCCATCAATATAGTCCTAATCTCGTATGTACTCTCGAATAAGAGATCTCGGACTACACGTATTAGCCAAATGGACTAATATAATCTCAAACTCATACCACAATGTGGTTAAAATCAAGGAGAAAATCAAATGATTCCTCAAAATCGTTTCGGTCGTAATAGTCTGAAATTAACCGATAAAGTAAATACTCAAGTCCCATACCTTGCGGATTTACTAAATCGTTTAATTTACTTTCTTATACGTCCGAAAAAGCATAAAGATGATGAAAATTAATAAGTTATAACATAAAATAATTTACAAGAAATGGATTAATAAATAAATTTCATAATAAAATTCTTGCAAAAGAATGCAAATGAAATTGTCAAAATCGGACAATTATATCAAAATTTGGGGCTGTCCATGACAGGCCAACAATGAAAGCATCAATTTTCCACCATGCAAACTTCAAAATTCCATGAAGCATAAAACACAAAATTTGTAGTCTACAGTCTAAGGTTTTCAAAACTTCAAAAATTTCGATATTCCGGTCAGTAAATAATAAGTTACGAGCGAAATACTTCTAGAAAAGAAAATTTGCGCGCTGCCTATTAACACATGCCAGTGACAAAAACGTCTATTTTTCACTATGTAGAATTCCAGATCATTCAAAATCTAAAACAAAAAAGTTGTGGCATATTTCAAACGGACTCGAAACTTGATAAAATTTGACATGAACAAACTAGACACAATAAGCTTCAAAATGAAACAAAAATTGCCTCGATCCGACTTCGAAAGAGGGAGATATAAGCATTCAAAGATGAGGTATTTCAGACATCAACAATTAAAAACAGAGATAAAACTTGAACATATAGAGCCAAATTTTCCAAGCATGAGCCAATTTAGTTGCTGTAACTTTTAAACTTACCTTTGGAAGCGAAAAGAGAAGATTATGAAGAAAAGATTGGAGCAAAGATGAGGTCTTTAGCAAGGAAGAGGAGCTCTAGCACCTGCAGAAACTAGGAAAAGAGGCATGCAAAGAAGAAAAATCACAAAACAAGAATTACAGTAAACAAATATGGATTTCTCCTCAAATTCAAGATAGAGAAGGATGGAGATTATCTTCTTGATGAATTAGACCCGAAATTCTATTAATTTAACAAAGAATTTGTTAATTATGGCTAAGGTTTGAGAAGGCAGCCATTGTTTCTAATTTTTGAGCTTCTACCGTTCCTTTTCTCAAATGAGCTGAAGGAGGAAGAAGTGTACATACTTCTTTCCTAGCTCCAAAAGTTTCTCTAGTGGATATTGGGTTTGGGCTTAACCCAATGACCCATATTAATTTTACTTAGGCAAAAATTTGTTTAAGTTTATTTACACTTATACAATGCTTAAATCTTCATAACTTCTACATTTTTAATCCGTTTTTAATGATTTTGGATGCGTTGGATTCGTTATGTCATCTAGTTTTTAATAAAATTATCAAAACATAAGTTTTAACAATTTTTTTATTAAATTTCCATTTATTACTCAATTTATCCAATTTTTCCATAATTGCAAAAAAATTGCAAATTTAATACAATTGGTTAAATAAAAAGATGTCATGCACCTAAAACAAAACAAATACATGTCTAGACATTATTAAATTATTTCTCACATTTTTAATCATAGTTATCATGATTAACTATTTTATTAACTCATTCTTATATATATATATATATATATATATATATTTAATTAATAAAATGACATATTGGCAAACAAGCAAAATATTGTACAAATTATCAATTTAAGCAAATGTAGTCAATTAACAACATTCAAATTCATGAAATAAAGTAGAAACTTTATTTCACTCATGTTCATCATTTATACTCGAAGAAGATTATTTTTCTTCATATTCCCCACATTTTATTTTACAATAAAATGTATTATTGGTTTTAAGTTACCAATATGATTTCCCCAACCCAAACAAAATTCCATTAATTATTCCAAATCACTCCAACCATCAAAATGAAGTGATTAATTTATTTTGTTACAATTCATTAGCCCGAAAATTCAAATTCATTATGCATATGATGATTAAACAATTATTTAACAATTTTCTTTGTATTTAACAAAGAAAAGATGCAATTTGGCAATAAATTACATTATCGTCAAATCGTACATGTTAATTGAATATAGTTGCATCTCTATATTCAAAATTCATGAAATAAAGGAACAACTTTATCTCACACATATGTTTATCACTATTAATACAATAAAATCTTTCTACTTTTATTTTCCCTTTTATTTTACAATAAAAGGAGAATATTGGAATAAATTGCCAATATTCCTTTAATGCTCCTACTAAATTCCATCAATGACAATTTCTAACTCAAAGATCACAATTAAGTTGTTTACTTCATCTTTCCTTCATCTTAAATTTGCTTCAATCATTTAATTTGAAATAAACCTTATTTTATATTGTTCTCCCAAAATTTATTCATATTATACTGTTTATTTGAATAAACAATATAATTCATCATTTTCTTCCAATTAATTCGACTAATTCCAATATTAAATTATAATCTTCATTATAATTTAATATTTACGGTAATCTCCAACCAGGGTTGTTACATTTTCGACCTCCTACAAAGCTAAAAATAATCCAGTGCAGAAGAAGGGAGGAGACTACTGCACCTACCATAAAGGTAACAACCACAAAACAGATGATTGTCGAGTGCTGGTCGGCATAACTCAAAACCTGATCCGAGAAGGCCATCTCATAAAATTTGTCCGAGATCGGCACGAAGGCTCAAGAAATAAAAGTGCTCCTCAAAAGCGTCTGGTCAACGCGGTAAATGTTCTGGAATATGAGGACCCCTTAGCTTAAGCCCGCCAATTAACAGAATTTATGTGATCCACGGTGGGCCACACCCGGCAGGAAATAGTAAAGGAGCTTGGAGCAGATATTTTAAAGAAACCACGGACGGAATTTATTTTGTTCAAGAGGATCCTCCAACGAAGTGCCCCCGACTCAATATTTAAATGCCAAATCTGGTGATCACACCGCAGGAGTTGCACAAAGGAGTTCATCATCCACATAACGACCCCTTATGATCACTGCTCAAATTGGGCTTACTATCATCTCCAAAATTTTGGTCGATACAAGTAGTGCAGCTAATGTCATATTCAAGCATGATTTTGATCAGATTAATATCCCAGAGCATAAATTAGAGCCGAGCACCAATCCGATATTTGCGTTCAACAACAAGGGTTCAACTCTAACTGGGCATATAAAACTTCTAGTACAAATGGGGTGCCTTTTATATGCTGAACAATTAAAACCATCTTTGTGGTAAATGACCAACCATCCTACTACAACGCTTTCTTCGGCAGACCAGTCCTTGATGAAATTGATGCTTTCTTCTCTCCAAAGTAAATTATGGTGAAGTTCTTGACAAAGAAAGGCTAGGGGACTATGCGGGGAGAACAATTCAGCTCCCGTGAAATGCACTTTTCCATGCTCGATTAGTATAAAAGGGAGCATTCCACTTATTTTGATTCTTCTACTACTTTATATCCTTCGGATGATGGATTCTTACATCCAACATTCGATGAAAAGATTAATGTAAGAAGTCTAATATGCATATGTATCAAAATTTCATTTCTATAGGAAACAAGAGAAGGAGGATTGACAAAAAATTAGCGAAGAAGGTCCAATTGTCATAAAATTTTAATTTTCAAGGTGAGATAGAGAACAAGGCCCATAGAGGACCTTGAGGAAACCCATATAGATTCAGAAGAAGTTTCTAAAGTGGTCAAAGTGGGAAAAGATCTTAATGGTGAGTTAAACAAAGATTTAATTCAGTTTCTAAAAGACAACAAGGATGTGTTTACCTGGTCACATTTTGATATGGCGGGAATTGACTAGACCGTCATGTGTTATGCCCTTAACATCAACCCATATGCAACCCCCATAAGGCAAAGAAATAGACAATTGGATAATGTTTCAAACAGATGCTCTAAAAGAGGAAGTTGATAGGCTCCTTGAAAATGGTTTAATTCGGGAAGTATATTACTCCAAATCGATAGCCAGCGGTTTTAGTGATAAAGACAAATGGAAAGTGGAGAACATATGTCGATTACACAAATTTAAACAAAGCATGCCCAAAAGACTATTTCCCATTGCAAAGAATAGATCAGTTGGTAGACAGCGAGCGAGCACAAGTTGATATATCTTATGGATGCTTATTCAGGGTATAATCAGATCTGATGTTCAAGCGAGATGAAGATCATACCAGCTTTATAACAGATTGGGAAATTTATTGTTACAAAGCCATGCCATTTGGTCTAAAGAATGCTGGGGCCACTTATCAGAGATTGGTTAATCGAATGTTCAAGGAACAGATTAGTAGAAATGTGGAAGTTTAAGTTGAGGACATGCTAGAAAAATCTAGCGAACCTGAAAACCATCTCAAAGATCTGGAGGAAATGTTGGAGATAATGCGGAGGTATCAAACGAATTTAAACCCGCAAAAGTTCTCTTTTGGGGTTCATTTTGAAAAATTCTTAGGCTACTTAATAAGTGCACAAGGAGTAGAGGCAAGTCTCGACCAAATTCAAGCTATACGGAATATGGCCGAACCAAAAAGTAGAAAAAAAGTGATGAGCTTAAATAGAAAGTAGCTGTCCTGAGCACATTTGTCTCAAGAGCTACTAACAATGGATACCCTTCTTCGATGTAATTAAGAAAAAGAAAAAATTTGAATTGGGAGAGGATTGTAGAAAAGCTTTCTTGGATTTAAAAAGCCATTTGGGGAAACAATATCAAGACCCGATAGTGGCAAAACTTTGTATTATATGGCAGTGTCGCGGTCAGTTCAGTACTCATTCGAGAGGATAAAGGAGCACAACTCCTAGTATAATATGTAAGCCAACGGTTAAAGAATTCAGATGTCTGATACCAAGTTATAGAGAAATTAGCTTATAGTTTGATTCTTACAGCTCGAAAGCTAAGAGCATACTTCCAAGCACATTCGATTAGGGTATTGACAAATTTTCCTCTTAAGCAATTTTTCGGTAAGCCTGAGACTTCAAGGAGAGTGATAAAATGAGGGATTGAACTCAGCCAATGCAAAATAAAATTTCAACCAAGAGCTACAATCAAAGGCCAAGACCTAGCAGACTGAGTTAATGAATGCACAAGCATTATAAAGGAACAATAAGAAAAAGAGATAGATTACAAGCCCATATGGAAACTATTTGTGGATGGGGCATCAAATGAGCAAGATACACAATTATAACCCTAGAAGGACCCTGATTGCACTAAGCCATGAAATTAGGATTTCCTACAACCAACAATGTGGCAGAATATGAATCAATGGTAGCGGGACTAACTTTTGCATTAGAATAGAAAATCCCATGAATACAGATTTTTAGTGACTCATAGCTAAGGGTCAATCAAGTGAAACAAATATACCAAACAAAGGACCCCAAGCTATCTTTATATGTAAAGAGGATATTGCAAATGCTTGCCTTGTTTGAGGATTTTTCAGTAAATCAAGTTCCAAGGGCAGAGAATGCATAGGCAGACTCTTTAGCAAAATTGGCCAGCTCAAACGGAGTGCTAGAACACGAATTGTTCCTATCGGATATCAAGACAAGCCAAGTATTGAAAAGGAAACATCCAAGTAAGAGAAGGAGTTAGCAAATGAAAGGATGGACCAACCTAGTGCAAAAGGAAAATATAATGATACATGGACGTCACCTATTGTTGAGTATTTAGTTAAAGGGACATTATCGTCTGATAAAGGTGAAGCAAGAAAGATCAAGAAATAGGCTCCATTCTTTGTTATGATAGACGAAATCCTCTATATGATGGGGCATGCACTACCCTATCTTAGGTACGCGGACATGAATGATGAGATGAGACTAATGGTTGAAGCACACGAAGGGTTTTGCGGTGACCATTCAAATGGAACAAAGCTTGCGAAGAAAATAACGAGGCAAGGGTTTTATTGGCCACACATGGTGGGCCAAGCCATAAACTATGTGAAAAGGTGCAAGAAATGCCAAAAATTTTCGAAGATACGCAGGTTGCCTCTAAGTCAGTTAACGCCAATCACAAGTTCATGACTCTTTGATGTTTGGTGAATAGATTTTACTGGCCCACTGCCAATTCCAAAAGGAGGAGCTAACTAAGCCATAGTGGCTATCGACTGTTTTACCAAATTGGTTAAGGTCAAACCACTTCCAAAATCACTTCGGGATAAGTATTTGAGGTTTATCATTAAGAATATCATAACTAGGTTTGGAATTCCCCAAAAGACAATCTCTGAAAATGGGACGCAATTTGAAAGCGAAGAATTCTCTCAATTCTACCATAAAAATGGGATTATTAAAAGTTTTTCATCTGCCGCACATCCAAAAGCTAATGGAGAAGTTGATACTGCAAATAAGAACATAAAAATCATTCTGAAATAGTGACTGAATAAAGCAAAAGAAAATTTGTTAGAAGAACTACCATTAGTGCTATGGGCCTACCAAACATCTTCTAAGGCACCGACAGGACATACCTTGTATTCTTTGACATATGCGTGTGAGGCAATTCTACCAATTGAGATTCAAATACCCTCAAACCGAAGGATTTCCTTTTTGATAAGAATCAAGAATTAAAGAAAAATCACTAGACTTGATACATGGACTAAGATATGAAGTAGCTGTAAGAACCGCCGAATATCATAGGAGAACCTCTAAATATTACAACTCAAGGGTAAGGGCTCGGTCATATCAAGAGGTGGATTTGGTACTCTGCAGAGTAATAGCCAATACTATGGATCCTGCATATGACCCCTAAGACAAAACTAGAAGGGGCCATTAATCATGTGCAAAGTAATCTCACCGGCAGCCTACAAAATATGTCACCCAGACGGTAATATAGTGCCCAGAATGTGGAATGCTGAACATTTAAGGCCATATTTTTCAAAGATAGATTAATAAAGAGCTTTTTTTTCTGAAAAGAGAAAATCTACATGGTTGGGAGTGAAATGCTTCTCATATTTGGATACTACCTAAGATGGTAAAAAGCCTCTGTCCGTGCCGAGATGGCCAGGGCAGAGCAGCTCCTAGAGGGAGTTTGGGTAAGCCTTTAACCGCATCATGAGATGGCCAGGTTAAAGCACCAAACACACCCTTGACCGTGCCTCTAGTCAGGTTAATGCACCTCCTGGAGGGAGGACGAAGTAAGCATTTATCCGTGCCATAAGATGGCCAGGTTAAAGCACCAAAAAAGCCCTTATTTGCACCATGCTATGGCTAGGTTAAGACATCTTCTGGAGGGAGGATGGAGTAAGCCTCTATCCATGCTATATGTTGTCCAGGGTAGAGCACCGAACATGCCTTTGTCCATGCCGCAAAAGGGGCAGGGTGCCTCCTGGAGGGAGGTCGGGTAAGAAGATAAGCTAATCAAGAGCACCGAACAATAATGGACTAAGACATATAAGCCCGAGAAGAGGGTTAACCAATAGTGGACTATGACGTCTAAGCCCGAGAAGAGGCTCAATCAATAATGGACTAAGATGTCCAAGCCCGGGAAGAGGCACAACCAACAATGGACTAAGATGTCCAGGCCCGAGAAGAGGCACAATCAATTGAGAACTAAGATGTCCTAGCTCAGATAAAAGCTCATCAAATTATGGACTAAGACATTCAAGCTCAAGAGGTAGCTAATCAAATTATTTCTATACAAAACTTGAAGGGTTCTTATATGTCGAAACAGACAAAAGCAAGAAGTAAAACAGATTTCCATTTATTATTACCCGAATCTGGGTTTCGAGACTCTCACTTCTAAACATCGGCTATTAATACCCAAATAGTGGTTTCAATTCCTTTATATATGAAATTCATTATCTAACACCCAAATCTGGGTTTTGGGTCTTTACTAATCAGTAACTTATTATGCTCGAATCCAGGTATCAAGATTGCTACTTATCTAAACCCTAATCTAGGTACAATATCTATAGATTTCTATTTGTCACAAATGCCTGAATCTAAGCCGCAAGATTCTCATATATGAATTTCAACATCTAATACCCGAATCTGGGTTTCAAGATTCTATTAGGCGCCATCTTTATTAAGACCAAATCGGGGTATGAGAACATTGGCTATTATTACAATTCATAAAACTAGAATTCGGGTTTCTGGATTATTATCCGATTTTTTCCTAAATACCCAAATCTGGGTTCGAGACTTCTATTATGAAGAAAATTTTCATGAATTTGTGGTCAATCGAAATATAACCCAATACGGGCAGGGAATTCCTATTTTAACAACTATCCGCTTACACAAATATGAGCTCTAATCAGGGCCAAAGATTCTCTCTACAAAGTTGATCGCTAGTATGTCTTAATCTGGGCTCAAAGCTTAATGTGAAATCATACTACTAATTCCAAATTAATTGGCCATAAAAACCCGAATCTGGGTTTAGAAAATCCTTATATAGAACTAGTTTTTGGATATTGTCATTAGAATTCTGAATATCACATTATCAATCTCCAAACTTCACAAGTTAATACCCTAATCTGGGTTGGATTTCATGGATGATATAATGTAACCGAGTCTATTGTAGGCAGCCAAAAATCCCAAACTGATCTTCTTAATGCTAAAATTAAAAATTGGTGGTTATGAATTCCAAATGACGCGGATCAAGCAATTAAGGGCATAAATACGCTGATCATCTATTGAACATACATGTAAGTATGATAATAACAATGGTGCTTTTAATTTTAAATTTTGTATGAAACAAAAAATTATGAAGAGTAGGAAAGCTATGAAAACTTTGCCCTAAAAAACAAAAGCTTCTTTCGTAAATGGGGGGGGGGGCAAAATGTTAACCATAAATTCTATTTGAAAGCAGAAGTATGAAAAAAGGATAGTAAAATTGAAGTTTTAATGAAGAGACAGGCCAAGACATCACGAAGTACTTAAAAAGAATGTTTCGAAGGGCCAACTGTTTATACAGTGCAAAGGCCTATGACCTAGATGGAAACAAATAGGACCTTCCTCCACGACCAATCTTTCGACACAGAAAGGAAAGCAATAATGACATCAGAGCCCCTTTCGAAAGCAATCAATAGTGTTACCTCAACTGCACAATCAAACCTTTCGAAGTCAAAGGTTTCACCCTGAAGTGACCCTTTCAAAAGCATAGTAAGCCTTTCGAACCAGTTAAGACACAACCAAGAAGGTGCTATGAAAAAAGCAATATTCAGAAGTCAGCAAAGGCAAAGGAATGAAAGAAAACCTTTCGATAACATGAAGGGAAATATAGCTCTCAACAACATTCAACTGGAGTACAAACCTTCTGACATGGTCGGAACGTTCATAACAATAAGTGAAGACAAACCCTTGGTCAAGGTCTAAGGATTAACAAAATGTATAAAAAGAGAACCTTTCGACAACGAAGGAAGATTCATGAAAGCATAAGAATGGCAAACCTTTCGACAAGGTCGAAAGGTTCATAATAGCACATGAAGGACAAAACCTTTCGGCAAGGATGAAAGATTCGTAATAAGGACAAACCTTCTGACATGGTTGTAAGGTTCAAAATAGCATATGGAAGAAAATCTTTCGACAAGGTCGAAAGGTTCACAATAGCATATGAAAAGGAGACCTTTCGACAAGGTTGAAAGTAGGGGAGAAAAAGGGATGGACCAAGAAGCACAAGAGATTCATTAGCTTTTGACACAGTCGAAGGATTCATAACCTTTTGATAAAGTCAAAGGCGGCATATAGAAGGGAGACCTTTCGACTCAGATGAAAGGTGTGGCGTGACAAGGGATGAACCTACATCTATAAATAAGACTAAAGGGGTCCTATTCTAGGGGCCGAATTCTGGATACTGAATTCATCTTGTTTCCTCTACTTTCATAGTGATAATTGTACCTGGAAAAACCATAGATTGAATTTGGGAGAGAGCTCAATTTCATATAACTCATTTTAGATATAAATAAAATGGAGATGGCTCGTTTATGATGGATATTGGCAATGAGGAGAATCATTACGATCATTAGCTGGACTAATGATCAATTGCACATGATTTCAACTTTTTCTCATAATCTCTTACAATTTATGCTATGTATAAGATCGACTTAGACATTCTCCATCAAAACACATCATCCTTGAATCCATATTTAACGTGGGAAGATAAAGTTATGATGACGTGTCGCATATGCTGAATGCATGGTTATGGGAATAACTAAATTCATCTTGTATAAGAAAAGTATATGGGTTAAAGATACAAAACTAGGAATGCTGCAAAAGGAGGAAAACCTTTCAACTTAGTTGAAAGGTTTACTTCCTAATGGAATCCTGGGTTATGCATCTTATGGCCACTCGAGATGGACTTCATTTGAAGTGAAACAACTTCTTAAGCACCGGTAAACCCTTCGAATGGATTCCATAGAAAGAATATAGACACCAAAGAGGCTAAAAGAAATTAAGGTTGTTAAATGAGTCATGCATTTCCTCACAATAATGTCGAAAGGTTTCACATGACACCTTTCAACATGATTAAGAAGAAAGTAGGAGTCATCAACTGTAACTGCTTTCAACTGCTAGGGGAGATAGAAATCAACAAATTGCGGATTTCAAGAAGCTAGACGATTGTGAATTACATCAACCTAATCGAGATGTTGGAAAGGCACCTTTCGACAAGGTCGAAAGTTTTGGCAACTTACTTCTATTCCCACCTAGCCAAAAGGTTGAATAGTCCTTGTCGCACCTTTTGATAAGGCTGAAAGGTTTGGCAACTTATTTCTATTCCAACCTAGTCGAAAGTTTAGAGCGATCTTGTTAACAACCTTTCGAAAAGGTCAAAAAAGGCTTAGCTATTTTCTTCTACTCCAACCTATTTGAAAGGTTGGAGTAGTCTTGCTCATTAACCTTTCGATAAGGTCGAACGATTTGATAATTTGATATTTTATCAACCTGGTCGAAGGGTTGAAGTAGCCTCATTAACCTTTCGACAAGGTCGAAAGTTATGACAATTCACTATTCTTTTCATCCGGATCAATTTGATTTAGACATTTTATCCAAAGATACACTTCCTAAAGCGAGAATCATCTCCACCACATGGTTATGTCCAAATAAAATTGTCTTATCAAAGCATTGGGGATGCTCAAAAGATTTCATGTTAACACCTTGAGCTTTTTTTTATTTTTAAGATCGAGCGAGGCATGCGATTATAATGTTTCATCTGTTAGAAGCAACGTAGCTTGTCACTGATGGAGTACGTTGATCAATTTAATCTTTTGACATTGGGGATTGAGATAGTTGATTTCTATTTTTTTTGGGCAAAAGGGTTTGCCTTGGTTTTTAATGCAATAGTTGGTGATTCATTGCTTAATTTTATCCTTATGAGGGGCCACTTTTTATAGTCTCGTCGGGATGATCCTCGTCCATGAGAAAGTGCACAGGATATCATTTTTAGTAGTAAAAGTGGAAAGCATCCGAAGCCCTAACCAAAGTGCCAAGACCAAGATACAAGGAAGATCAAGCTTATGCAAAGAAGATTTGACCAACATGTCACTACCATGGCATATAGGGCATTTCCCCATGAGATAACGTCCAGCTAAAGAGAAGTAAGTGCTTCAATTGAGATTGGCTTAATCACTTAAAGAAGGATTTTCCTACATTTTCGATGGGTGAGTAAGTGATGATGACTTATGCTTTATAGGCATTACCAGGTCCTAGTAAGCCTACTGCTCAAGTAAAATGGAAGGAGCTTATTGTTTCATCCCTTATCTAGAAGCCTAAAGCTAAGTGCTATAAATGGTGGAGTCATCCATAGTATTAACTTCCAATGACTAAATACAGTAAAGTTAATTGTATCCATAATATCCGAAGCACTTGAATATAAAATAAAATCATTACAGATTAAACAAATTTCCTGATTACATTTCAAAATAACAATTCATATTCAAGTTATATTATCCAAACGTTTCCTAGGTTCAGATCATATATAACTATTACATAAATACGCCAAGAGCGACAAATGAAGATGCCCTCTTGGATGACCATAGGACTAAATAGTCATAACAGACTTAATACAACATAATAGAAATAAAACAAAACGACTCATAAATATAGCTAGCCTTATCCTACTGCTCATCTCTGGAAGCTTTATTCGTCAACCTCCAAAAACCTATAAATTATCAACCCTTAGCCTACTCAAATTAATTTTGAGCACCCGATATTTTAAGGGGAAAACATAAATTTCAAGTCAGACATAAAGCCTGGTGTGAATGATACTATACATCTCAATTATGTGATATTAAGTGAGACCATGCTGCTTAGCAAAATAGATTCCCCTCACTAATATTCTATTAAAACGTATCTTTTGCAAATCTTAATCCAGCAACAAAAAACTGGTTAAAAATAAAGCAATATAAAGTATGCATACAAATCAGGTAATCAATGGACTTTCTGTCCGAACATTATAGTATTATTTGGCTAACTGCTAACCTTTGGCTGACTTGGGCCTACCAGACAAAATAAACAAATAATCTAAATTTTGTTAGATACTCCACTTCTAGACGGTCTGTCCCTAACTTAGTTCTCCCAGGGTCAACTGATCCTAATGGTTTTGCCAGCTCATAAATAACCTATCTCTCGTCTATAGATTACTTTCTATGTATCACATCATTTTAGTCTTGCCCGTTACAAAGCCCTAAACACTGGAATTTCAGACCTATTTTAGTTAGGGGCTATTACCTAAAGTATAGGGCGTGACCCCATACCAGACATATCTGGTATTCTAGTATCTGAGTTATTTTACTTAGGGTCATCCACCCATAAAATTTTCCTTGAAAACATTATCGCTCAAATTGATTTAATCCATTGAATCATACTCTAAACAAGAAATTATGCGATATGCTTCTTGCCATGTTATATATATGCTTTACACAAAACATTATTGATGAAAACATTCGAAACCTATGAAAGTACCCCTTACGAAACTTTTGAAAGTACCCCTTTCGAAACCAAGTAACTACTTTACTTTATAACCTTAGGCCAAAAGGCCAAAACATACTTTCCGAAACCATTCTTAATAAACCTTTCGAAAACATTTGAAAACCTTTCTTTCGAAAGCTTTAAAACCTTAGACATCCTCTTAGCGAAACACTAAAACATTGCCTTTGGAAAACATTGGAACCGTCCACTTAAAACCTTTCGAAACCATTGGGGAACCTTTATCTTAAACCTTTTGAAAGCACTAAATCCTTTTCATAAAATCAAACCTTTCAAAAGCATTTGGATTCAAGTGAAACATATGGAATAACCTTTTGAAACCATTAGAAACTATCCCTTTCAAAATCTTTTGGGTTTAAGTTTCAATTGAACAACTACATGAAAAGAACTCTTCCGATAACTATTTCCTAAGTAAAGAAGTGATGGTGTCGAAACCAACCCTTCGAAAGCATTGGAGAACTGGCTAAATTTTAAAAGCAAAGTAACTCTTTCGAAACCATTTTCTTCGAAAGGTGGAAAGCGGCAGCAAGGGGTTTCGACCCCTTCGAAAGCATTTACTTAAAACAAAAAGGTGAAACCTCTTTCAAAATCATTCCTTTAAAACAATTTGACCTAGTTGAAAGCTAACCAAGTCAAAAGCATTCCTTTCGAAAGCAAACCGGGCGCATTTTCATTTATAATCAAAGTAAGGCTTCGACCCCTTTCCGAACCCCTTTTTTCGATCTAGTACCTTTCTCCTTTGTCCAATTCACTACATACCAAGTCTTTGATATTCTATGCTTTAGTTTCAATGGAGATAGAGGAAGAAGTAAGAATCGAAGGCTGGGTGCCGAAAGTGACGAAACATGTAAAAAGCATGTCTAAACTATTTTTTAACTATTTAAAGCAATTCTTTTCAGCCAAGCTGCCTTGTTTGTCAAAACATGATTGGTTGCTAATTGCTTTTCTAATAGTACAGTCGAAATTTCTAAAATGCACAAAATTAAACTATTTACAAAATGCCATTCTTCTTTTATAAATATATAAAACATTTAAGTCTCATACCATAAATAATTTTATATACTTATTAAAACACTTTAGAAAAATCTATAAAAATTCCCATAAATCAATTTTAATATGTTTTCTAACATGTATTAATTTTTGACCCAAACATACATATATTAGACATAATAAAATTTAAAACGAAATAACCATTTCCTTCACTAAAAAATTGATATTAAATCCACATTAATTAAAAAAATTGTAAAAATTGATAACCATCTCTAAAATATCATTTTTGACCTTATTCTAAAATGGCAAGGCATTTGGATGCCGTTTAATATGGTTTTCACATTAAAACATCATATGAATTAGCAAAAATCATCAACAAACATATTTTTGACAAGAAAACTTATCAACACCCCTAATTTAAAGTTGGAATATGAATAATGCTTTCGAAACCCCCTTTCGAATGTATGGAGATTACTAAAGCTTTTCTGGTAAAAGGGAGCGAAATCCTGTCTTTAGTACCTTTCGACATAGTCGAAAGGGTAGATTAAGCCTTGGGAAATCCCTTCGACTGGAATGATTAAGTACAATATAGAAGCCACCTTTCGATTCAGACAAGGGATTTTGGGTTAGCGACCTATCTGACATTGAAAATAGATGAGTTGCAAAGGTTTTGACTCCGTCGAATGGGGTGACACTTTCAATCAAGTAGATTTGAGTAAAGCTTCTAAGAAACAATTATACTTTTCAAAAGGGCTCCTTTCGACCAACTCAATTGCAGGTGAGAAGTAAAAGAAATCTTATCCCTTAATAATCGACCCCTGGGGTCGTATTTATAGGTGAAGATTGGGACCTTTCGACTCCAGGCATTCGACGTGGTCGAAAGGTTGGTCTTTCTGCTTTTGTGAATGTCTCTTGAGCTATCCCTTTCGACTTGGTCGAACGAGTTTTAGTAATTCTTCTATTTCGCTTGAAGCCGGGCTTCTCTATTGCTTTTTTCCTTTCGACTTCATCAATAGGTGCTGCTTGATAGCCTTCAACCTCGTCGAAAGTTCTATTGGCGCACTTTTGTCTTGAATATTGATGTAAATCGTATAAGTTGACTTGGCTGTCAGTCTTCAACGCTGTCGAAACATGCCCTCCTTTGGCTTCGAATGAGTCGAAACACCTAAAAAGGTTCTTTTGCACATGGATTCTTTTAGAAGCCTCTCCTCTATCTAATTCAGAACCTTATGCCTTTGTGGTAACGGACGTGTAGTTCTTCTTTCTTAGGTGATGGTGGCCTTAACTATTTTGAAAGGCTATATATGCTTTCGAATGGGTCAAATTGGTTGAATACTTCTCTAGCGGATGTGAATGAAGGCGAGACTAAGATGTTTTAGATGGTTTGGTGCAAAATGTAGAGCATCTGCTATCCATTGCCTTCGAGAGGTGTCATTTGAGTGATTTGGATGTTGTTAACATGCTGGTTATTGCCTTTGACACAGTCAAAATCCCTCCTTTGACACAGTCGAAATATCCCTCTGTCCTACTCAAAAGGTACTTCTGGCGTTGCTAAATCCAAGTCTGAAGCTATGTTTAACTAGAACATCTTAGTGCTTTTTGATTCTTATCAATAAACTCTTGTTCCTTCTTTCATACTTTTATTCTTGAGAATATTTTATGGATAATACATATATATCCAATTTAACAATCAAAAATATGACAAAACCTTGCAAAATAGTTCGAATTTAATCTAAAACTGAAAATAATTAAAAACATGAGATGTAGTTTTTATTCACCTTTGCTTTGTGATTAAGAAGTTGAGATTTGAGAATGGTTTTGAATTGATAAAGTTTCCTCCCTTTGATTACTTTGTCTTCTTCTTGTTTTTCCTTAATGGTGACCGACCTCTTATGTTTTTTTTGCAAATGAATATGTAGAATGAATGCCCTATGGGTTTAGGGTATAAAAATATACTTGTTCCTATTTTACCCCTATCTATTTACCTTATCAATTTTATTTTAGTTCCCATTTAGTTCATTTGTTATAAGGAATGGCTACCTTTCTATTAACACAAATCTCAATCCCCTATTCAGTACATTATTTTATTTAATTTAACTAATTAAATATCCTAAATAATGTTAGTCAAAATTCGGGTTATTAGACTTACGTAGTTGGATATGCTCTATATTTGGGGTGCTCACTTCTGTTCCTTTCGATACTTGAACGGTGTATTCATCAATTGCTAATTACTTTGTAGATTGGCTAAACATGACATCTGCCACAGTAGATGAATTCTTATGCAATGCTAACTTTGTATAAATAACCTCAGCGTTATGCCGAGGTAAAATGACCGAGCATACTATCATTCAAACTTGATGCATGGGCATCCGGATTGAGTAGGGTCTATCGATCGATCGGTGATAACTTGGATTCGGTAACCAGGTAGAATCCGGTAGTTGTTTTATAACGGGGATAACCGCCCGGATAACTTATACATTTTGCATCATTCGTATTGGAGATTTTTTTACTCTTATGTTAGTAAACCTTAGGCGATAGAAGTAATCCCATGTGTTGAAAGGATATATTCTAAGGATAGGTCCATTGACATAATAGTTCCTAATCACTAATTTTGGTTTAGGGTTTCTAGGTGATTTACACCACTTAGGCAAGGAATTTTCACTCAACTCTGAAAGGCGAGCACTTTGAGTTGAATTCTTGAGGACTAAGTGACTTTCAGAGCATGACTCTAGTCGTGCGAGGAAATTTCAGTGGTTTAACTAAGGAATCAGATCAAAGTTCGCATAAGAGAACTAAAGTGGCCGACCCTACTATAAAAAAGAAATCACACAAGTGAACAAAGGATTAAATCAGGTATCATGTCATTTTAGATGATCTTCAGTCACTATAAATTTTAATATAGCAACTAAGGTCTTTTGGAATGGTTCACGGAAGTATTTTGCAACTAGTTTTGTGGTGATTTGGACAATCTTCAAAGTGATGAGATGTAACGACCCGTATTTTACGTGTCGATAAATCGTTAAATAAATGCCACTAGGTCGTTAGTATTGTTTGAATCATCCAGAGTTAGGTCGTGTGAGCGTATTAGGGAAGTTAGCGACCTAAGGGGGGTGGACCGGGTTAAGGAGGTAGGGTGACTTAGGCAGTGGGCGAGTTAAGAATTTGGAGCAACCTAGTAGTTAGCCGACTTAAGAGTTGTCGACTTAAGACAGTAACCGACCTATGGATTCGACCGACCTAAGTATAGTGGACGACATAGGAGTTAACGAGTTGGACCGACCTATAGAATTGACCGACCTAAGGTAGGTAGTGACCTAGTGGTTAACCTGTGTTGGAGTTTGGTCGTTGAACGACTTATGGTAGGTCGTTAGGTCGGCAAGGGTTAGGTCGTACCCAGTGTGGTTAAGTGTTAAGTCGTGTGCGCGTGTTAGGTCGTGCATGCTATAAGTCGTGTATGGGTTTGTGAGTGGTAGGTCCTAAGTCGTTAGGTAGTTAGGCCGGCTGCATGTGTTGATTTGTTAGGTCGGCGTCTCGTTAGGTCGTTGGGTCGGCATCTGGTTAAGTCGTTAGGATGATAGGGTGTGTCTGGGTTGTTGAGTCGGCAGGGTGTGTTAGTTCGTTAGGTCGCGGCCGACCTAAGAGCGACCGACTTAAGTGCGAACGACCCAATTTCCAGCCTATAAATAGAAGTGCCTATCTTCATTTTTGGGATCCGGATTTTGAAGCGACGAAGTACTGCTATTTTGAGAGCTCGACTACAACACTTCTTCACTTCTTTTCTTCTCTCTAATCTAGTGATTCCTTCCATCCAAGATTGAAGATCAAATCGAAGATTCAAGAGCCAAAGTTGAAGATCTCCATCCAACGAAGAGAGATTTCATCGTTTGAAGCGGTATCTTGTCGGATCAAGCTAGATCCTTTGTTTTCCAGATCTGGAGTTTGTTGTTTTTGAGGTGTTTAGGTGATTTGGTGATGGTAGTTATCTCTCACACGGACCCAAAGGAGTATATTGGATCGATGACTTGTTTGTGTGTTAAAGATAGTGATTTCAAGCATTTTCTTTAAGTCCGCATGTAGATCCATCATGTTTTGATATCCATTTTACTACATGTTAACCTATGCTAGTTCATTCATCAAGATATTACTTAGAATTCATGCTTGTTAGATTTGGACTCTTTATTAACGAAATTGCCATTATTGTTATAACTGTTTATTTAGGTCTTGTTTGAATGATTGATTACTTGGATTAATGATTGTCTTGATTTATTGTTAGAAGTTAGTTGACTTATGGATTGAATTTGGACAAGTTGGTCGAAGATGACTCAAAAGCTAAGTGGAAAGGCCCTTGAATAAGGAAAGTTGCTTGTGGCATATGAAGCGGATGATAAAGCTCATATGGATAGATTTGATGATGATGTTGAGATGGGACTTTGCTATGATGCGATGAAGCAAAGCATGATGTGAGATAGCCTTGGTTTAGTCCAGACGGGATCATCCCAAGCATATTGATAACTCGGTGATATGGTTCGAGTTTGTGGATTGATAACTCGGTGATATGGTTCGAGTTTGTTGATAATGGTTGGCTTGAGAGGCGCTTGAGCTAGTTTGAGAATAGTCGTCGAGGAGGATGACTAGAAGGCTTGGATTTCATCGTTATTGAAGGTTCTAGCAAACTCAAAGCAAGAGTACATGGGGCGCCCAAACGACTACGGTAGGTGGTCGGGACACCCAAAAGGCTACAGGTAGGTGGTCGAGTACTCTGGGCAGATTCGATAGTCCTAGGCACGAGTCACAATGACGTGCGGAGTTATGTCTAGAACCGGGGTTACCATTAGCCCTTGACGGACGGATGAAAGAATGAGCCGGTCATTCAATTAACGGTGATATCGAGGCAATGATAACAGTGATAGTCAGAGTCATGGATGTTTGGATGCTTTGGTTGTATCGTCACTCGGTCTCAAGAGCGATGTTTTGTGGGTGCTTATCTGATCTTGGTTTAGGCCTTGGGGGTTTGTACTTGGAAAACATCGACCTTGACTCGAGTGATAGTTGCTTTACTTCAATTGTCTGCTTTGCTATGATTGTTTCTACTTAGTGGGTCTGGGGGCTATCACTGTAGAAAGAGGTGGAGTGGGATAGTTGGGTTCATATTCCTTTTTACCCTTTATGCTCTTTTGGTATGTTTGATAGTTGATTTACTGCTCACTAGGACTTTTGTCTGAATCAAGGTTTTATGTTCAACTCTTATTACCTTGGGCTGTTCATCCGTTGTGGGATGGGCAGACTAGGTAGCAGGTGACAGGTAATGTTCTTAGTGGTTAACGCTATTGATGACGAAGACGAGCTGGAGGCTTTTGCATATTGTTTTCTTACTATATATACTGGGTGTTCCGCTGTTTGTATGATACTCTAAGTGATATGTAGTGAGGCTTGCTGTATTGACTTTTCAGATTGATTGTACCAAACTATTATGAGTTTATATGATGAGATTCTGTTCTATGGAGCTTCACTATGTATACCTTTCTATTGTATTTTATCCATGCGCTGTGAGTAATACGATAGAGTTTATTGTTTTACCCTACCCTGATGATCGTCCATGGCGGCCTGGCACACTTCACAGCGCACTATTTCCTTGTTTAGTGCAGGGGTCATGGGCGGTCGTCACATTTGGTATCAGAGCATTGATTAATCGATTTTAGCCAACGCTCGCTGAAGTAACTACGTATGAGAGTAGTAATTGTATTTTGATGGTTGATTACTATATATAATATAGTAGCTTAGAAGGATTTGAACTTCTTATGCAGTTGTTTCTCAGGGTATATTAATCATTTTCTTATAGATATTAGGAATGAGTCGAAGAGGGAGACCAGCTGCTAGGGAAGGCCGTGCTGTTGAGGGGGCTGCTGATTATGCTGCGATGTTCGAAGCTATGATGACTTTGATCATGAGAAGGATGCCAGCTCCAGGGCCATCTGTAGATGTTGGAGTTCAGGTTCAAGCTCCAAGACCAGTGGATTTTGCTAAGTTATGCAAAGACTATACTGCACTTGGAGGAAAGGTTTTCTTAGGGACGGAGTCAACCATTGAAGTCCAGAGGTGGATAGATACTTGTAGAAGGATCTTTGGTGATTTGGGAATTGAGGATGCAACCAAAAGGAAGCTTGCATCAAGACAGCTTCAAGGAAGAGCTTCTGATTGGTGGAATTCTATCACCATTGATACTCCAGAGGAAGAAATTACTTGGGTGCAATTCCAAGCTAGATTTGAATTTAAGTTCATTTCTACAGCTCAGAAATCTGTTTTGTTTAAGAAGTTTGTGGAGCTCAAGCAAGGTGGGAGACCAGTTCTTGAGTATGTTTCTGAGTTTGAAGCCTTGTCCAAGTATGCTCGGTCATATATTGAATCTCCCTATCAGAAGAATGAGAAGTTTGTGACTGGCTTGGACACTTATCTTGGGAGGCAGTTGGTGGATCATTTGGATGACCCATTTGAGAAGCTTGTGGAGAAAACTCTCAGGCACGAGGGTTTGTTTCCTAAAGGAGAATCTGTTGTCGCTGTAACAAAGAAAGAGTCTGAACCACGGCAGAGTGGAAACAAGAAAAGGAAGCAGCAGCAACAGAGGGGTAAGGATGGCCGCAAGAAGCTGAAGGGCGAAGTGACCTGCTACAATTGTCAGCAGAAGGGTCATCTCTCCAAAAATTGCAAGAATTCTAAGGTCCCAGGGAAGTGCTACAACTGTGATAAGCTGGGGCATATCAGGAAGAATTGTCCGAAACCGAGGAAGGACAAGCAGATTGTGCAAGCTTATGCTTTGGGGGCTGTGCCATCGTCTTCGATAGCTCCTACTGTGGAAGAGAAAGGAAAGAGTGTGGTAGTTCAAGGTACTCTTTCTATATGTGGTGTTCCAGTTAGAGTGTTGTTTGATACTGGGGCGTTGCATTCGTTTGTTTGTAATGATCTAGTAGACCGGTTGGGTTTGGAACTGGATATTATTGATAGACCTTTGGTCGTGACTAATCCAGTTGGGGGTCGTCTTGTCTGTGTATGGTATGCCGTGGTTTAGTTGTATCGAGTCATGATTGCTCTTTTGTTTGTGATTGTTTTGTTCTGAACTTCGTGGGGTTCGGAATTATTTTGGGTATGGACTGGCTTAGGAAGTATGCGGCAAGGGTTGATTGTAAGAGGCTGGAGGTGACAGTCGAGAATGTGGAGGGGCGAAAGGTTGTGATACGATGTAAGCATGGGGAAGGCGTCTTCATGAGCTTCATGTATTTGCTGGTTGTTCCACGGGATGGACTGTCATCGGTGCCTGTTGTGAATGGATTTGAGGATGTCTTTGACAAGGTCAAAGGGTTACCCCCGCATAGAGAGATCGAGTTTCGTATCGATCTAGTTGAAGGATCCAGACCCGTTGTGATGCCTCTTAGGCGGATGGCGCCTAGGGAACAGCAAGAGTTAAAGGTGCAAGTTGACGACCTTTTACAGAAAGGATTCATTCGGCGTAGTGTGTCCGAATGGGGTGCACCAGTTGTGTTTGCAACCAAAGCGGATGGATCGTTGAGGTTGTGTGTGGATTATCGTGAGCTGAATAAAGTGACTAAGAAGAACAAGTATCCATTGCCGAGAATAGATGACTTGTTTGATCAGCTTCACGAAGCTAAGGTGTTTTCTCAGATGGATTTGGCAACGGGGTTTCACCAGTTGAGAGTGGCTAGGGATAGTGTGCCGAAGACTGCTTTCAGGACACCATCCGGTTTCTATGAGTGGCTGGTAATGCCGTTTGGATTGACCAATGCACCAGCGTATTTTGCGGATCTTATGAATAGAGTATTCAGGGATCAGTTGAACAAGTTCGTACTTGTGTTCGTGGATGATATTTTGATTTATTCCAGAACTGAAGAAGAGCACAAGACGCACTTGCGTATTGTTTTGGAAACTTTGCGAAAACATCGGCTGAAGGCTAAGTTTTCGTAGTGTCACTTCTGGAAGAGTGAAGTGAGGTTCTTAGGCCATATTATCTCTGGAAATGGAATAGCGGTTGATCCCGCCAAGGTGGCAGCAATCCAGGATTGGGTTAGACCTAAGAATGTATCTGATGTGAGAAGTTTTCTTGGATTAGCAGGATACTATCGTCGGTTTATCAAAGACTTTTCCAAGATAGCTGCACCATTAACAGGATTGACGAAAAAGAATCAAGTATTCAGATGGGATGCTAAGTGTGAGCAAGCTTTCGGAATCCTCAAGGAGCGACTGACAAGTGCTCCTGTTTTGACTATTCCAAGTGGGAATGATGAGATGGTGGTTTATACCGATGCATGTAGTACTGGACTTGGAGCAGTGCTAATGCAGAAGGATAAAGTTGTTGCGTATGCAAGTCGACAACTGAAGCCGCATGAAAGGAATTATCTGACTCATGATTTGGAGTTAGCGGCGATTGTATTTGCTTTGAAGATATGGAGACATTATCTATTGGGAGTTCGATTTGAGTTGTTTACGGATCATAAGTCATTGAAGTATCTTTTCTCCCAGAAGGATTTGAATCTTCGGCAGCAACGATGGCTAGAGTTTTTAGCATCATATGATTTTGGTATAGCCTATACTCCGGGAAAAGGTGACACAGTGGCAGATGCGTTAAGTCGAAGACATGCGGAATTGGGAGCCATGTTTTTAGAATGGAAGAGTCTTGAGTATTTGGCTGGAATTGACTTCAGGTCCAGATGTGAATTGGAACCTGAGATGTTGGCAAACTTATCGATAAGACCAACTCTGGTGGAAAGAATTGGCGAGAGCCAAAAGCGAGACGATAAGCTTGTCAAGATTATCCGTGATTTGGAATCTGGGTTAGACCCAGAAAAGGATAAAGGATTCGAGGTCGATCGAGAGGGTTGGCTTCGGAAACAAGGACGACTGGTTGTTCCCGATATAGATGAATTGAGGAATGAAGTTCTGAAGGAGAGTCATCACTCGAAGCTGACAATTCATCCAGGTGGAAATAAGATGTATCGGGATATGAAGAGAACCTATTACTAGGAAGGTATGAAGAAGGATGTTGGAAATTTTATTTCCAAATGCATGAACTGCTAGTTGGTAAAAGCCGAACAGAAGAAGCCAAGTGGATTGCTTCAGCCTTTAGAAGCTCCTACATGGAAGTGGGAGCAAATATCGATGGACTTTATCGATGGACTACCTAGAACCAGAGCAAGAAATGAAGGAATTTGGGTTATCGTAGATCGTTTGACTAAGAGTGCAAGATTTATTCCTGTTCGATCAACTAGGACTGCATCGAAATAGGTTGAGTTGTATGTTAAGTGGATAGTTCGATTCCATGGTATTCCGAAGAGTATAGTGAGCGATCGAGATCCATTGTTCACTAGTGGATTTTGGAAGAGCTTCCAGGAAGTTTTGGGGACCGAGCTGCGTTTTAGTACCGCTTATCACCCCCAAACAGATGGTCAGACTGAGAGAGACAACAGAGTTTTTGAAGATCTCCTCAGAGCATGTGTTTTGGACTTCGGAGGATCATGGGAAGATCATCTTCATTTGGTGGAATTTGCGTATAATAACAGTTACCAGTCAAGTATTGGTATGGCACCGTATGAAGCATTGTATGGAAGACCGTGTAACTCTCCGACATGTTGGTTGGAAACTGGAGAAAAGTTTATACTTAGGCCAGAAATAACTCGACAGACTTCTGATTGTATAAAGATCATTCAGCGACGAATGAAGACAGCCCAAGACCGTCAGAAAAGTTATGCCGATAAGCGTCGTAAGGATTTGGAATTCGACATAGGCGATATGGTTTTCGTGAAGATTTCTCCACTGAAGAATGTTATTCGATTCGGGAATAAAGGAAAGTTGACTCCGAGATTTGTTGGACCATTACCGATCATCGAGCGAATTGGAAATCTCGCTTATAAATTGGAATTACCAGAAAAGATGTCAAGTGTGCACAATGTTTTTCATGTATCGTATCTACGGAAGTATGTGCACGACTCGAATACAGTGGTTTATGCTGATAGCTGTGAAGATTTTGAGGTAGATCCAGTTATTAGAAGACCTCGTAAGCCGCTTCATGTTGTGGAAACTAACACGAAATAGCTTAGGAGGAAGACGATTACGTTGCTCAAGGTACAATGGAGTGATGATGTCAACGACTATACATGGGAGGAGGAAGAGAGGATGAAGGCAGCTCATCCTGAACTCTTCGAGGTACGGCCCTAAGGTGTCGTGACATCTCATGAATTTGTAACTTGTTCCAGTCTTAGAATTCTGCATGCTAGGCTAGTAATTGGATGCATGGTTTATTGGTTGCTATGGATGGTAGGCATGTAGAATAGTCTTTGATTGTTCTTATTTGTTTGGAATTTCGGGGGCGAAATTCCTAAGGGGGAGAGAATGTAACGACCCATATTTTACGTGTCGATAAACCGTTAAATAAATGCCACTAGGTCGTTAGTATTGTTTGAATCATCAAGAGTTAGGTCGTGTGAGCGTGTTAGGGAAGCTAGCGACCTAAGGGGGGTCGACCGGGTTAAGGAGGTAGTGTGACTTTGGCAGTGGGCGAGTTAAGAATTTGGAGCAACCTTGTAGTTAGCCGACTTAAGAGTTTCCGACTTAAGACAGTAACCGACCTAGGGATTCGACCGACCTAAGTATAGTGGACGACTTAGGAGTTAACGAGTTGGACCGACCTGTAGAATTGACCGACCTAAGGTAGGTAGTGACCTAGTGGTTAACCTGTGTTGGAGTTAGGTCGTTGAACGACTTATGGTAGGTCGTTAGGTCGGCAGGGGTTAGGTCGTACCCAGTGTGGTTAAGTGTTAAGTCGCGTGCGCGTGTTAGGTCGTGCATGCTATAAGTCGCGTATGGGTTTGTGAGTGGTAGGTCCTAAGTCGTTAGGTAGTTAGGCCGGCTGCATGTGTTGAGTTGTTAGGTCGGCGTCTCGTTAGGTCCTTGGGTCGGCATCTGGTTAAGTCGTTAGGACGATAGGGTGTGTTTAGGTTGTTGAGTCGGCAGGGTGTGTTAGGTCGTTAGGTCGCGGCCAACCTAAGAGCGACCGACTTAAGTGCGAACGACCCAATTTCCAGCCTATAAATAGAAGTGCCTATCTTCATTTTTGGGATCCGGATTTTGAAGCGACGAAGTGCTGCTATTTTGAGAGCTCGACTACAACACTTCTTCACATTTTTTCTTCTCTCTAATCTAGTGATTCCTTCCATCCAAGATTGAAGATCAAATCGAAGATTCAAGAGCCAAAGTTGAAGATCTCCATCCAACGAAGAGAGATTTCATCGTTTGAAGCGGTATCTTGTCGGATCAAGCTAGATCCTTTGCTGTCCAGATCTGGAGTTTGTTGTTTTTGAGGTGTTTAGGTGATTCTGCGAGTGGTGGTTATCTCTCACACGGACCCAAAGGAGTATATTGGATCGATGGCTTGTTTGTGTGTTAAAGATAGTGATTTCATGCATTTTCTTTAAGTTTGCATGTAAATCCATCAAGTTTTGATATCCATTTTACTACACGTTAACCTATGCTAGTTCATTCATCAAGATATTACTTAGAATTCATGCTTATTAGATTTGGACTCTTTATTTACGAAATTGCCATTATTGTTATAACTGTTTATTTAGGTCTTGTTTGAATGATTGATTACTTGGATTAATGATTGTCTTGATTGATTATTAGAAGTTAGTTGACTTATGGATTGAATTTGGACAAGTTGGTCGAAGATGATTCAAAAGCTAAGTGGAAAGGCTCTTGAATACGGAAAGCTGCTTGTGGCATATGAAGCGGATGATAAAGCTCATATCGATAGATTTGATGATGATGTTGAGATGGGACTTTGCTATGATGCGATGAAGCAAAGCATGATGTGAGATAGCCTTGGTTTAGTCCATACGGGATCATCCCAATCATATTGATAACTCGGTGATATGGTTCGAGTTTGTGGATTGATAACTCGGTGATATGGTTCGAGTTTGTTGATAATGGTTGGCTTGAGAGGCGCTTGAGCTAGTTTGAGAATAGTCGTCGAGGAGGATGACTAGAAGGCTTGGATTTCATCGTTATTGAAGGTTCTAGCAAACTCAAAGCAAGAGTACATGGGGTGCCCAAACGACTACAGGTAGGTGGTCGGGACACCCAAAAGACTACAGGTAGGTGGTCGAGTACTCTGGGCAGATTCAATAGTCCTAGGCACGGGTCACGATGACGTGCGGAGTTATGTCTAGAACCGGGGTTACCATTAGCCCTTGATGGACGGATGAAAGAATGAGCCGGCCATTCAATTAACGGTGATATCGAGGCAATGATAACAGTGATAGCCAGAGTCATGGATGTTTGGATGCTTTGGTTGTATCGTCACTCGGTCTCAAGAGCGATGTTTTGTGTTGCTTATCTGATCTTGGTTTAGGCCTTGGGGGTTTGTACTTGGAAAACATCGACCTTGACTCGAGTGATAGTTTCTTTACTTTAATTGTCTGCTTTGCTATGATTGTTTTTGCTTAGTGGGTCTGGGGGCTATCACTGTAGAAAGAGGTGGAGTGGGATGGTTGGGTTCCTATTCCTTTTTACCCTTTATGCTCTTTCGGTATGTTTGATAGTTGATTTACTGCTCACTAGGACTTTTATCTGACTCAAGGTTTTATATTCAACTCTTATTACCATGGGCTGTTCATCCGTTGTGGGATGGGCAGACTAGGTAGCAGGTGACAGGTGCTGTTCTTAGTGGTTAACGATGTTGATGACGAAGACGAGCTGGAGGCTTTTGCATATTGTTTTCTTACTATATATACTGGGTGTTTTGCTGTTTGTATGATACTCTGAGTGATATGTAGTGAGGCTTGTTGTATTGACTTTTCAGATTGATTGTACCAAACTATTATGAATTTATATGACGAGATTCTGTTCTATGGAGCTTCACTATGTATACCTTTCTATTGTATTTTATCCATGCGCTGTGAGTAATACGATAGAGCTTATTGTTTTACCCTACCCTGATGATCGTCCATAGCGGCCTGGCACACTTCACAGCGCACTATTTCCTTGTTTAGTGCAGGGGTCATGGGCGGTCGTCACATGAGATGACACTTGCCTTGGCTAGTGTCGCATTATAATTAGTATGCTATCCTTATTGACATTATGCAGTTGAGGTGAGTTTGAACATGGGTAAACCTAGGCATTTGTAGATCATCATTAAAATAATAATTTAATTAGTATAATTTTCTCTTTTTAAGAATGATTTTTGTTTAGAAGGGAAGGAAATACTTAAACTTAGTTATTTGGATTTATTTGAGAGTTTAGAGACTCGGCGATCCTACATATCATGTAAGTTTTCCTTTTTGTAACATGAGGTGTAGTGTTCTTTCATGTATTATATTCACGAAAGGAGTTACACTACTTAAGTATTTTGTCCATCTTGGACGATGAGTAGACTCGTTGGAGTTTATAATTTACCATGCACATTTCGACTATTGTTGGTCACCATACGTGTCAGTATAGATTCATTAGTTTATTTCATTAATTTGCATGCTTGTTATTATTCACAATTTCTTCTTATTATTTGATTGTTGTTTGTCAATGCTTACTGGTATTTGGTTGCTTTCTCGTTATTTTGTGCTTTGGTTGTTTTTTATTGAATCCGATTTTTGTTGATTTATTGTTATTTCTTATTTTGTATGATTTGTAATTCACATTTTATTTATTGTTGCTTGTTAATTGTTCATTGTTGCTCACTTTTGACTGCTTCGTTATTGTGTATCATTTCTTATTGTTGCTTGCTGTTGTTCCACTACTGTTTATTATTAATTTGTATTACTAGTTGTTGCATGGTTTTGTATGTTTGGTAGTATGTTTGAAAAATTTTGTTCTCTGTTGCTACATGTTGTGTGTTTGTTTTCTTGTATTTTAATTTAAATTTCCTATTAAAGTATTCAAAAGAGAGAAATAATGATAGCTATATAAAATATATCATGACATCCTTGGTCATTGTAAAGGTCGAGATGTGATCGATACGACTCTATTGCCTTTTGATGTGACTCAAAGTCAATGGTATATTTAGATATCGACTTATTTGAGCTTACTCTTAAATTGTTAGTCATGTATGGTTGTGATAGTATCATTTACTACACTAAGACTATACATTATTAAATTTTAAGCTTCTTACATTAGAAATGCAAGTTACATGATTGATTATGGCATGTGTATGTGAGATGATTGTTATATGATTTAACATGATTAAATCCATGGTTAATATTGAAATTTAATTTTATCCGCTTTGTTGAGTACTTGATTAGGTACATAGAAGCAACTATGTGCTATTAGAACGCTTGTTCGCTTATATTGGCATATAAATGGCCCACGCTTTCTAATAAAAGAGGTACATAAGATATTCAGCGTTGACTTAGGTATATATGCTTCTATGTCTGTAGATATGAGATGTTTTAGATACGAGATGTGTTTGTGTTTATCTATGTTGTTTTGTAATTTTTTCGAACCTAGCCATGCAAAGGAGGTTCTTTCAAAAAAAATTAAAACAAGGAGGGGCTTTGAAAGCCTAAATGTTGGAAAATATTTTCTTACTTTGGGAATTTCGAGGTTGAAATCATTTTACGATGGGGAGAATATAACAATCTGCATTTTTAACAATGATGTATTTAAATATTTAATTTAAATCTTAAATTGTTATTGAATTGGAAGTTTGGAAATATGACTTTTTGCATAAGGTCAAAAAAGGAATGGAGACAACTTACATTGAGTCCGATTGACGTTTCGAATCAAATGGGTATTACCATCGCTATATTTGAAATCAAGCAACCTGTTAGTAAAAGATCTAGAGATGCGTGAAATTATCATCCCGAAGTGTTGTCTTAGATAGCAATGAAATTTATACCATTGGAACCGAAAAAATATGGCGATATGCATGGACGATTTTCACACAATCGGATGTGCCATGTGGTTTATTTGAGAAACAAAATAAAATATTTTTTTAGTATATATGTGTGTATACACCCACCCATACTTAGATTTTTTTTTCAAACTCCAACTTTCTCTCCTCGTTCACTTTATCACCTGCTCCATCACAAACGAAAGTAGCCAGCATCATCAAAAATCAAAGTCGAAAGCTAGAGGCTACGATACATCATGAAGTTAGATCAGTTGTACTCATGAAGGGGAAAGCTTCACATTGGTGGTGATAGTGACTCGTGTGGTGTTGATTGAGGTGGTCGCTGTGTATGGGTGTGGACCTAATGTTACCTTTTGTTGGAGCTTGGAGGAGAGTTATGCGAAACAAAGAGTTTCGTTGAGTTCCCCTTGCCGAAATGCTTCTTCCCATGTGAATCGCTTAAGCTCTGATTGTTCGTGGGTGATCATGACTTCATGAAGGCAGTGGAGGCAGGAGCATGTCGCGTTACAATTTAAGACACCAGAGTTGTCAAATTTGGGGCTGTTACGATGAGTTTGCATAATGTTGCACGATGGAGGCGATGGTTCGTCGATTTGTGGTCTATGGAGTGACGATTTGAGGAGAGAATATGTGGCCTGGTAGTTTTTCTTATGCATGCACTTTTCTGGAGTTACGGGCATATGTGAAGAAGGATTAGGTGAGTTAATTACTTGATTAAGTTAATTAACTAAAGTTTATAATCTTATTTCTTATAGAAGTCGTATCTCTTGCATATGAGGTCCAATAAAGGCGTGATCTTTGTCGTTTCAGTTGTGGTGAGGCTTTCTACGATGTTATGGGCTTGGACTAGATTCAGAGACTTAAGAATTATGGTTGAAGTAAATGGAGTTATAACTTGAATTTTTATTTCAATATAAATCCCCAAATTTTACATAGAGAAAAATATTACCTGATAGAGGTAGAAAAAATATGAAATTATTTCTCCATTTGATTATATATGTTCTATTAAATATCCAAGATAATTGATTAAAATCCAGTATACTTATACTGTATTCTATTCATATTGAATAGAGCTAAATGATGATGATAATAATTTATAGTAAGATTATAAATTAACTAAACTCTAATTCGTTTTTATATTTGTGATAAAGTTATTATATTTTTTATTTCAAATAAAAAATTAGAGTATGATTTTTAAAATAGTATAAGTGGCCTAAAATTGATTTATAAGCTAGCTTTATATTGTATAAAATAATGGAATGATTTTTTAAAATAATAGAAAAGAGGTTTGACTTTTATTGAAATTATTTAGTAAATAAAAGTATGTTTTGATCATTAAACAATCAAATTGTGAACATAATTATGTTTATTTTTTTGTGGAAATATCCATACTGATGTATCATCCAGTTGCAAGCAATCTTACGTAGCCATAACGACTATAGGGTGCTTTAAATTATGGGAGAGAATACCGAATCAAGCAACCAATCCTATGAAGCGAAACATGATTTGTGTAAAAATGTGTGTTAATGTGTACGTATGTGCATAGGCATATACAAACGAGTGTACCGACGTACGTATGAACTACGCACAAGGCAGGATGTCGAATATGTCATTTTGAAGTGTTAGAGGAGGTCGGGTCGATATAATCACCCATTAAACTCTATATGTGCAAATAGTGGATTTTGGTATCAAATCAGTTTTCGAATATTTAAGAGGTCCGATGGGGAGGAGGCATGATAAAAGTGATTGGCGACTAATTTGGTGAAGCATCGTGAGAAACATGTCTCGAATCGGCAAGTTGTGTCCAACCTTGTTCCCTGGCATAGGTTCAATACCCAAGAGTACAAAAGATAAGTCGAATGAGGTGCACATTTAGTTGAATGTCCTTGTGTATTAAACACTTCCATACAAGGAAGCTAAAATAAAAGGCTGGGGTGGTGTTAGTCAACTGCCATCAATCGACTGACATATATCTAGTCGATTGACCTCAGTCGACTGTGATGAACCTTAGGCCGAATAAAGGTGCAAAAAACTAGGTGATAAGCCTAGGTTAGGTGCTATTTAATTGGGGTTTCTCCCCGGATACAGATGCAAAGCAATGTGAGGCCTTGACATGACTTCGGGAAGGCTTCGAGCTACTCGGGATTTAGATGCAATGTTTAATGGTACGGGTGTAGTCAACAACGAGATATCGATCTTCATTATTGATAGGAATATTTTATTATGCAATGTTATATTTGATGGTAAATATGTTTATACGGTATCAGTGTTCCTTTGTGGTCCCGATGGCGTATTACATGAGATATGAACATCGATCTCTTGTTAGAAAGCACTATAAGCAAGTTATTTACTACTATAAGAGCACGAAAGAAGAGTTGGTTGGAACAAGATGCTTTGGCATCGTCAAGTAAAAATTATACATTATAAATGCTTACTGTGTTTGAAGCTAAAGGTGAAGCTTCCATTGTTGAATTAATCTCCTTCCTTAATCAGATGTTGTATCCTCCCGAATCGAAGAATGTGCTTTCGGTGGGCGTTCTCAGAATAGAGAATCCATTCTCACTTTTAGTAGATACCGAGGCTTGATGAAAAGACGAATCTAAGATTTTCTTGAAAGCACTATAGGGTGCTTCTTTTAGTCTAGAATGCAACTATGGAAATGGCTTAGGTTATTCAGATATTTCAAAATGTAGTAGATGAAATAATTGCTTCTTATACTATGAAAAACATTTCACCGTGTGTCTTTTTACTTTACTCGTGACAAAGAAATTTTACACTTATGTAGGAAAAGGATTAATCTCATGAAGTACATGAATCTCAAAATTGAGATTTATATACAAGATCTAGAAAACCACCAACAAATTATCTTGATTATATAAGTTTATTAGGTGATAACGCCGACAAGATTCTTGGCTAGCAACGCTGTTCAATAACTCCTCTAAATGGCTACACATTAACTTGTTCAGGTCATGCACATTACAAGTAGACACAACAAAATCTCTTTATTCGCTCTTCTGATGGGGACTTTTTAAGTCCTAGTTTTCTGGGAATATCTTTTGGTCACTGGGAGAATAAGCTGGTCTAACGTCAACATTATCCCTCTACACTGATTTTTGTCCCTCGCCCTGCCTTGAAAGAAATCACTGATCGGCATTTTGGGTCATCTCATTTAAAGCATTTGTTTGTCACGGTAGTATATTCATTAGGCCTCCATTGCAGACTTGTCTTTGAAAGCTAGAGAATACCATTCTTTTCTCATTGACTTCTTGAGATGGATAAATATTATAAGAGAAGTTTATCTCATAGCAGCAGTCCATCTCATGTTAGCAGCGCATGTTGCATCAAGAAAAACAAGAAAATCTATCTTTCATGGCAACGAATTCTCTCTCAAGGTTTATTGCTCAGCCTAATGTAATCTACGTTCTCCCACCGCTGTGGAATTACCTCGCCGCGCCCTTGAAAGCACTATAAGAAAGGAGAAGCTATGAGGTGCTCCACGGGATTACTTGATGAAGTCTTTGTTCTACATCACAAATAAGAGGGTCAAGCTCTAGCCATGCTAGCCTCGTAAGTCATCATTTCCATCTTCCTCGATAAGGCTGGTGGGCATTCCCACTCTATTTTTCTACTTGCTCCAAATATGATTTTTTTAGTAGATAGGGGAGAGTTCAAAACGAACTAACTTTCCTATAATCCCAATCGATAATCAATTAGTTTAAGCTTTTTCCCTTTCGTTCGCCACTATTAAGGGAATCATTCTTACTTTTCCTCCGGTTACTAAGATGTTTCAGTTCTTCGAGTTCAGTTCTAAGTGATAATGAACACCTATATATTATCACTTTCTAATAATAGATTTTCATATTTGGAGATCCCTATCAAGAGAAAAACTCAATTCCTGTTACAAACCGCAGGTCCTTTATATAGGAATGTTCAATAGCATACCCGAAGTTTAAATCCCCACTCATATTCAATTGGATGTAAGAAGTTCTTTTTCTTTATTCTGCTATAGGTTCAGAGTTTAGAGTTAGGGATTTCAAAATTTTACATTCTACAAATAAGGTTTCTTGTCTAAAACTTCTAAAATTCTACAATAGAACAAATCTCTGCAAGCACAATATTCTAAGATAGAAAGAAGAAAGAAGAATGAAAAGGATTCTTATGCAGAAAGAATCATTTATGTTACACAACCTCTATGCTAGAGCAAACGCCTAAGAAGTAGGGCCTAAACCTGATGAAACTCATCTAAGGAAAGTACCTGATCTCTCGAAAGAAAGGATCACCCATTGCTATAAATGCTCTAGATAGGGAGTGGGCGTCGATGGACAAAATTTGATGTAGGTAGAAGAAAAGAGGAAACGGTCCTTGAAATCATCAGTCTTACTTAAGAAGGAATAGAGCCAAGTCCTTCTTTTCACTATAGCCATACGCATGTACTATGGTGTTCACTGATAACAGGCTTATGGGAAAGAAAGGGATCGATCTTCTTCTAAGCAAGGAGAAGGCATAATTCAACAGAAGAAAGAAGATTATCGAAGGAAGTGAGCTGATAGCCTTCTTAGCTACTAAACTTTTCCTCTTCCCACATTGCTTCATAATTAAGTGAATATGAGGCTAGGTCCATGCCATTCAGGAGTGCTTCCAAGATCTTTTTTCCCCAAAAACATCGTTGTATGCTATTGTTGAGGACAATTGTGGAGAGGTAGATCTCAACCTAAGGTCAGTTTGCTACGAATAGAAAACTGAGAATCACACATGCAGTAAGGATTTGTTTTGACTACCATAATTAAAAGACAAGCTAAGGGCTCAGACGAAAGAGGTTAACAAGCCTTGGGTTCCATTTTACTGACAATTGAAGAGGTCGGGTCGAATGAAGAAGGGCAGACCGAGAATCCGAACTCTTGTGCCTAAGAGCCATTGAAAGTTGCTGTGTATTGAATGATGGTAATTTGGTGATCCAATAAGCATGAATCAGACAAAATAAACTCTAATTCAATGGATGGGATAAAAAATTTCTTAAAAGCTTGCTAAAAGTGATTCCCTCGAAAGAGCTTGCAAGTCCAAGATCTAATCTTCCCTTTCTCTGTCGGCAACTACACTGCTAGCTTAACTTCCAACTTTGGGAAATTGAACTCATTAGACTAGCATTTGGATTTGATTCAAATTGTTTTGGGTTCCATTCAAGTTAGAATCTAGAATAACTACAATGGCCTTCCTTATTTGGACTAGTGTGAAAGCTAGTAAGTAGAATAGGTCTAACACATAAGCTCATAAAAAAATCCTCCAAGACTTTGTTAGCTCTTTCCATTTACCCATCGGTCTGTGGATGGTAAACTGTACTCATCTTGAGCTTGGTACTTAAAGTATCCTATAGACTCTTCCAGAACTCACCAGTGAATAAAGAATCTCTATCACTTACTATGCTACTAGGAATTCCATGAAGTCTAACTACATTCTTCATAAACAACTTAGCTAAAATAGATGCCATCCTGGTTGACTAAACTGGAATGAAATGGGCACTCTTGGTTGACCTATCCACTATGAACCATATGCTTTCATTTCCTCTTTTAGATGTTGGCAACCCATCTATAAAATCCATTGAAATAGAATCCCACTTCCATACTAGAATATCCAATGGCTGAAGTAACTCACATGGTTTTTGATGTTCGGCTTTTAGCCGTTGACAGTTTAGATACTTCTTTAGCCAGAAACCTACATCTCTTCATTCCTTCCTAGAAAAATATCTTCTTCATATCCTGATACATCTAAGTCCTCTCGGTTGAATAGTGAACTTCGAACGATGGTATTCTTCAAGAACATTCTTCCTAATGCTTCCTACATTCGAAACAGATAATCTTCATTTCTTCCTCAACCAAGCATTCTGGTCAAGAATGAAATCTTTCAAGTCATTGCTCTGTGTTCCATCCCTTAACTTTCTATTCCGTTCAACTAGTAATGGATCCTCTATATATTTAGAAGCAATCTTTTCAATCATCACCAATCTAATCTCTAAACATGACAACGAAGCAGTTTCCTTACTAGATCTAGCTTTAGATCTCCACTGTACTCAACATGTCGTCAATGCTTCTAAATCTTTCCACTCAACTACCATAGCCAACACTACATTCTTATGTCTTCTAATAAGTGCATCGGCAACCTTATTGCCCTTTCTTGATGCATACTCAATACCATAATCATAAGTGGTCATAAACTCTAACCACCTCTATTGTCTCATATTCAACTCTTTCTAAGAGAATAAATACTTCAGCGAATTATGATCCGTATACAACTCGATTATTTCTCCCAAAAGATAGTCTCTACACCTTCAGTGCAAAAATTACCACAACTAATTCCTAATCACGAGTCGGGTACCTAACCACATGCGGTCTATGCTATGGAGATGCATATGCAATCACTTTACCTCTCTACGTTAACACTGCTCCGAACCCTATTCCACATGCATCTATATACACTACTAAATACTGATTTCCATCTAGAACAACTAACACAGATGCATTAGTCTATAAGTGATCCAGCTGCTGGAATGCCTCCGCACACTTGTCAATCCAAAGGAACTTCACATCCTTTCGCGTTAGCTTGGTCATCCATGCTGCTATCCATGAAAAATCCTTTATGAACCTCCAATAATAACCAGCCAATCAAAGAAAACTCTTTATCTCGGCAACTGTCTCAGGTATTTTCCAATTATTCACAGCTTCAATCTTAGTAGGATCTATAGAGGACCCTTACTTTGAGACTACGTGACCAGGAAACTTCAATTCCTTCTTCCAAAAATGACACTTCAAAAACTTCGCTTTTAGCTGATGCTGCCTCATCGTCTCAAGGACCACTTTAAGTTGAACTTAATGCTCTCTTTCATCCTTAGAGTATATCAAAATATCATCTATGAAAACCAACAGGAACTTACTCAAATGCTCTCGGAATACTTGGTTCTTTAAATCTACAAAGAATGCTGGTGCATTAGTTAGTCTGAATGGCATATTAATCATTTGTACGACCCATATCTGGTTCTAATTGCCATCTGAGGAACGCTATCCTCTACTACTCTAAGCCGTTGGAACCCTGTGTCTAAATCCATCTGGGAAAATACTTTAGCCCCACTCAGATGGTCGAACAAATCGTCAATTCAAGGTAACAGGTATCAGTTCTTTATCGTCTTCTCATTCAACTTACGATAATCGATACATAACCTTAACGATCCATCCAGCTACTTGGCCAATACTACGGCTGTTTCCCAAGGTGAACTGCTTGGCCTGATAAAATTCTTGCTTTCCAAATCCACCAACTGCACCTTTAACTCCTACATCTTGGTAGATGTCATTCTGCTTGGTGGTCTACTCACTGGTTCTTCTCCAAGTACTAAATCTATTTAAAATTCAATGGCTCATTTCGATGGCAATTGTACTACAGGTTCAAAGACATCTGCTAATCCTCTAACAATGAAAACTCGGTTCAACTCATCTTCTACCTCCACAACACCAAACAAATAATTAACCTCACAACTGGGGTTTTCTATGGAGTACATTATTCGATCACTACAGTCAGGGTGTTTAAGTGATATCTCCTATCATGGAAAAATATCCTAGTATCGTATTTACTTAACCGATCCGTAGCCAAAATAATTCTAATCCCTACCAAGTCAAACATATTCGGACTACAAACAAAGGTATGACCTAACAATTCAATCTCTAGGTGGTCACATCTCATCCGAGGAGTCACATAACCTCCTACTGGTTTTGCAGCTCTTAAGGAAGTAACTTGGAATGAGGGTTCTAGGTTAAGGTTATCTATCAAACAATGAGATATAAAAGAATGTGATGCATCACATCAAATAAAATGCTACCGACATACGATGCATCATAAGCGTACCTCCCAACATAGCCTTTCCCTTTTCCTTTGCTGTTGACTCGAGGTAGTTGGCTCCGATGCAAACACTTAGCCCTTAACGTTCTTAGCTGGGTTGTGACGACTCGAAAATTTTGGATATTTGAAATCAAAATATTTAATTGATTTTAAATATTTAGAAGTTAATTTGTAACTTGAATTTCAAATATCACTATTTATTTGGGTAATTTAACTATTAAATTAAATAATTTGAAGTTGGGTAAAATGTTGAATCTGAAGTTTTAAGCTTGTTAAAAATATTTTAAAGGCTTGTAAAATTTATATTGATAGTATTGAAGATAGTAAAAGTGGTAAAATTGAATTTAGAAGGATTTTTCTCAGTTTTGAAATTTTATTGTTTAAATTGAATATAAAAATAGCCTTCCGAGGCGCAGTCTCGGAATTCGAAGAAACCAGTTCCATTGGATCCGTAATAGTGTATTATTATTGGATTTCAATTTTCGTAATGATTGGAGTAGTTGTGTGAGGGTACGATATATAAACGTATTAATATTTATATTGAGACGAATTGAACTTAAATAAAATATATATATTAATCAACTTTAGTTGTAATTCTGCCCCATCAGCCTGTTGCCTTTCTACATCAAGACATTTTGCTACCACTGTAGCCAAGCTTTTTCTGCACGCCTCCTTTCTTTCTTTCAAATCACGTTGTCCACTTCATAAATCAACTGGTCTAAGAGAAAGACATTTTGATCCATTAGCTTACAGAATCGCACAACCCTCTTTCTATCTTCTTCTTAAATAATGGCTGATTTAAATCATGGTCCTCTCTCCTCTTCAAATTGCTGAACCCTCCTCGAATCAGCATGAATTCTCCTTCCCAGTTTTGGCTTAGACCGATCGAAGTCGTGAGCGACAATGTCGCGACTACTGGCGACTTCGACGCGTGGCAACGACGTAGCTTGGGGCGATCGACTAGGGCTTCTCGGTTGTTGGCGGTAGATCGAAGGGCGCTAGGGCAGGAGAAGTGTAGTCGGATCGAAGTAGCAATCTCACGTGGATCTGGCGGCGATCCATCAGTGCTTGGTGTTCGGGTGGTCGTGGATTCGCAACTGGGTCACCTGGTCGAGCTGTTGGGGCACGTTCGATTTGAGAAGAAAGGCGGCGCAGTTGAATTTTGGTGGTGCGATGATGTCTGGTGGCAGAGAGGAAGAGCGCGAGGACGAGCAGAGACTTTGGGGTAGGGTTTCGCTAGCTCTTGGCCTAGGAAGTAAGGTGTGTATATATATATATATATATAAATATATATATACGCACACACCAATTTACCCATTTCATATTAAACCTAATAATATATATAAATACCCACCTATTTTAATATATTATGTTAAACAGATTTTTTTTTTAAGAATTTTGGAAACACATAAGGAATTGTATGAAGATAAGTTTTTAATACCGTAGATTATTTCTTATAAACATATGTACATGGAGTTTGAGAAGAATAGGAATTTTAGAAGGATTGAAAGTTTATATAAGAACAGATTTTTAAATTAAAAATTTATTAAGAGAAAGATTAGTTTAAAAGGAATAGTTGGTTAATTAAATTTATTTAATGATAATTGATCATTCAGTTAGTTCGAATGTTAATAACCATCTAATGTCTGTACAAGGTCTGAGACCGTGAATCAAGCCGAGAATTGGTATGGGTGGCAAACAAATTAAAGGTGAGTTAATCTCACTCATTTGGTATGATTTAAATTTAAATAATTAAATTTAAATAATTGGTTGAATGGTTGAATTGATTTGGTGAGCTATATTATAGTATATAATATATCTTGGAATGATTGATTTTCCCGCATTTTATAGCGAATGAGATCCTATGCTCTGCATAATAGCGGATGATTTTATATAAATTCCATATAACGCGATATTCCACCTCGAAGTGGAATTGGTATTTTATATTGTGCTAACGTCTGTGGATGTAGGGAAACAGGTTGGAGGGATCCAACAGGATTCCTTAAAATTATTTAGAATTGTTTGATATTCTGTGTTATGTATATTTGATATTTTGTGATGAATATTATTGTTAATTGGAAATATTGATTGCTATTATTTGCTTGAATATATTTCGGTGCACTGAGCTATCGAAATATATAGAATTGGATTTTTGAAAAGAAAATAAAAAAGTGAATTTTAAGTAAATAATTATAATGAATTCGAATAAATTAAGAATGAATTGAAAAGGAATGGAAATGAAATTAAAATACTAATAAATAATTTTGAGTATGGCGGAAAAAGGATTTTGAATAAGCAGAAATTAATAAATAGTAAACATAAGTAATATCAATTAAAGGAATAAAGAAATATTTTAAATTTCAAAGTTTAAATTTATTCAAAAGGATAAAGAAGTAATTTGAGAAATCTAAAATTGGTATTTTCAGTTAAAAGTATTTCAAATCATAATTAAGGAATAAAAGCTGAAATTTATGGATTTTGGAATAAAAGGGAGTAAATTGGAAATCAATTTGGAAATTGATTCATTTAGAAATTTAAAGGAGAATGTGACTATAGAATTTATAAAATGGGTTTATAAAATCAAAGTAAAATATATTAGAGGATATTTGGGAAGAATAAGTTCAAGGTGGAAATTTATTAAAGGAATGAGAAAATTTGTTTAAAAGTAAATAGTGATTTATTTTTAAAGGATGTGAAGAGAAGTATATTTCCCTGGATAGCCAAGTACATTTTCAAAGTAAATTTTAAAATATAAGATAAAATTTTAATGTTGTTTAAAAAGCATGTTTTATAAAATTTATTATTTCTGAATGTGTAAAATTTTAAAGTAAATATTTTTCAAATCTATTATTGTAATAATTATTTAAAGGTGACTTAGTGTTTTGTTTTAAAAAGTGGAAACCTAGTTTTATATTTATAAAGTAACCTTATTTTCAAATATTCGTATAGTATGTGTTTTAATAAATTATTGAAGTAGTTTTTAACTTAAATGATTTAGTATATTTCAAAGTAAACCGTTTTAAATTGTTTTTAAAATCTAAAGTTTTATGCTAGGTGATTTCAATGGAAATAGAAAATACTTGTAATTTATTCTGAGTAAGGAAGGTAGTTTGAAACTGTTTTCAAAGGGGTCTAAAAAGTGGAAATTTATCTTGTGAAGATATTTTTGGGATTAATAAATAATTTGGGAAATTATTTATTGGTTGATGGTTGTTTGTGAATATTAATTGACAGTTAAATCACCGACTATCAATATTGGCCAAATGCGCTGATCGTTTCGAAGAGACCGGGATCGAGATTAATTTCTCGAAAACCACTTCGATCTAGTTTGTACGTTCCGTGGGAAACGAGTTCGGAGTCGAAGATGGAGCAGTGAAGTGCAAGGGCTAGTCGCTACTAATCCTGAGGATATTTCTAAAATGGATGTAGTAGGAATATTGCCTTCGGTTCCGGTCGAACCCTGGATGGACTTGTATGGATGAATGCTTACGGGACATCGTTAGGTGGATGATGGGCATTCTAAGGGATTTGTTCTGAAAAGGTAATTCTTATCCTCAAGCCTCATCAACCGGGAAGGACTGAAAATCAGGGGTTATGCAGCAACGCTTCGTGGGTAGCCCCCACTTGAGAGTAAGGTCATCCCTGTCTAGATGTCCCTTTTTATTTCGGCTTAATGGGCGGTTGCTGATCCCAACCGCGGGGTGATCTTACTCGGAACGGTCCAGTAAGGGATGGTTCCGGTCTTGTGTTGCAGGGGAGCGGGCGTACTCCTCGGTACGGTGATCTAAGCCACGTACTGTGCCAGGTGGTACCTAGTGCATAGTCATTAGTTGGAAATCCAATCTCCCTACGAGCCTTGTACGAATTTTGTTTGTATTACCCACTCGGTGGCTAGTAGCTGGAATTTAATCATGTAACAATTTCGGCTATTTTATAAGTATTTGTATATAAACCGTATTATAATATCATAGGATTTTTATAAAAAGTGTTTTAGCTATCGTAAGGTAAAAACCCGACATGTTTATTTGTGGCGTGGTCTTACGAGATGCTTTTATTTTCAAAAGATTTTTGAACTTTAATAGTCAATTTAAGTGTGATTTTTCACACTGGTATTCCAGACAGACTCGGGTGTTATTTAACTATAATGCTGGGGTCAGATCGAGTATTATAGGATACAAGATATGATGCTGTGGTGCTCAGGAGACGAGCCGGATGATGATACGTACTCCATACTTGTTTATATATATTCCGTTGTGATGTTTAGTTGTGTACTCAGTTGTATGAGGGCAGGTTATGATTATTGCCAATTGTGTGTTTTTTGATTGATGCACTCTGATAATGTAATGTATAACAGATATATATTTGTTTTTGTGTAAAGATCATTTATATGTATATAATATTTTATTTCGCTGCATAGGTTAGATTCTGTTATTGTTTCTATTTTCTCCTTCTACCTCTTCTTCTTAAATCAAAATGGTTCGCATTTCTGGACATCTTGAGTTGATTGATGTAGAATAGTGTTGACTCAAGGAGTACGGATTTGCGGGTCGTTGTAGTTGGTATCAGAGCTTAGGCTAGCGATAAACTTGGCCCTGGTGGGAATTACTCATCGAAATAGAGTCAATAGTACTCTAGACTGGGTTTAAGCGTATTAATAGATATGAGCGCGTATTTGTTAGTGAATATAAAATGATTTTATATTGTGTTGATTGGTTTATTGAGTAGTTTATGGATTCTGGTCAATACGAGTAATTAACGTTATTGATAGGGATCTCTAAACACTTGAATAGAACAATTCGACACAGTATTGTTTTAAAGTAGGGTAAATGAAATAATTTTACCAAAATTATAATTTTTGTAAAGTATTCTTGTATTTGGATGCTTGATTTTTAAGGAATGATAATATTAAATTATTAACACTATTGTGTAGAAATTGAATAAGAAATTGAAAACTTACAACCAAAGTTGAACAATAAATTTATATAACAAAATGGAATTGAGATATAGATTATAAATGTAATTTATAAGTTGAAATAAACTTCATATACAAATGAGATTTGTAAATGTAAACTGTAAATGTGATTATAATTTTGAAATAGAATTCCAGAGAAACATTTGAAATTGAAATGAGATAAAATTCCAGGGAATGTCTGAATATAGATTTAAAGGAATTGCAATTTAGAATTTTTGGAATTTCTTTTAAATTCCTTTGGGTTTGAAAACGGTTTCAAAAAGGTTTGGAGGAATAATAGTATTATTTTGGAAATATTTTAAGTTGCATTTGAAATCTTGTGAGATTTGGAAATTAAAAATATTTGAAATGTTGTTATAGAGATAAAAGCACTAAACTCTTTCGGTCACTGGAAAATAATTCCGATGATGATCGCGACATCATCGGTGTTCATTTTCGAGTTTCCAAGAGAGGAATTGCTACCTGAATATTTTAAATTGGATTGTTTGCGAGCTGGGTTTGGTTTTGAAATTCAAAGGGTTAATTGAATTTGCCAAAGGATTTTGGATGTACTTGATTTCAAAGGTGATTTTGAAATTTTGGGAAATTGTTTAAACTCTGAAATCTTATTTTAAATGTTTATGGAATAATAAAAATATATTGGCTAAAATAAATGTATAATTCCGAGTTAAAGGTAAAATGTGAACGGAATTGATTATAAATGGATAAAAGAATGGATATAAATAAGTTTGTGACTCATAAAATTTAGAATTGGAATAAATAAGCCAAAATAAATTTGTTTTGTATTTTGGGAAATGAATAAAATCCAAAATTTAAATTATAAAATAGATTGAACTCCAGTAAAATAGTTAAAGTGATTTTTGAAATAAAAATCAAATATTGGGTATAAAATTGGAATAAACTAATAGATAATTAATTAGTTAATGAAATTGGAAATGAACTCGAATATAAATGAATTCAGCTTGGATTGTTGGTGAATTGAATGTAATTGGAAGCGTAGTCGAATAAAATAGGATTGGATTATAACAATAATAGATTGAATTAGTGGATAAAAATCCAAGTATGCATAAATTTAAAACTTTCCTTGTTATTGATAGGAATAATTTCAGAATGAATTAAGTATGGAAGTTTGAAGTTTAAAGAAATGACTGAATAAACTAATTTAATTAAATTAGTAAATGAGATTGGTTTGATAATTGAAAATCAAATTAAGGATTTAATTTGGGAAGTGTTTATGAAAACAAAATATAACTTGAGTTTTGAAGTTGAAATATCTTGAAGGAAATAAATAACTGAAGTAATATTTGGGTAAAAGCCTTGACTTAGGCAATATTGTGAAATGATTGTGTCGAGTTTAATGAAATGATCTTAAATAAAACTCGTTTAGTTAATGAAATGAAATGCCAGTTGAATACCAATTTGATGTGACAGATGTTTGGCTTGTAAATATATTATGTAATGAGTTCGTTTGGATTAAATGAATTGAATGTAAGAAATGGAGTGTAAGCCATTTAAATGGAACGAAATAAGAATGAATTAAGTGAGATGGTGGGTGAATGGGTTGAAAGCATTTAAATTTGTGTCGAAACTTTATAAATTTACTTATGGACAGCATTTAGTGTATATTGCTTGTGGTATACATGTGTTTAGCTGTTGAAATTAATTGAAATGTTAATAAACTTTGTATATTCGTCACTTACATGTTTAATTGAGTAAGTATAGGTATAGGGAAGCCGCGTGGTTGGATTTGGTTGCGCTTATTGCTAAAATAAATAAGCCGTTCGCTTAAAATGCTAAATAAGGTACGCCTACGCAATACAAATACGAAATATGAACTATTTTCTGTTTTCCGACCGTGTGGATCGATGTATATATATTTATATCTCTTATCAAATTGCAAAAGCTCCTCCGTACAAAGGATACTCTACCAAAAATTTTCAAAAATTTTGGGAGTTAGAAATTTATTTTTAAAAATTTTCACTAACAATAAATGATTTAAAATTGGTAAGCAATTAGATTTGAAACTGACTATTGAAATCTAATTTAACATTTGTGCAAGGTAAAAGCGAAGAAAAGTTTGAAGAAATTAAAGAAATAAAAGTTTATAAACAACTTTTATTTGAGATATAAAAACAAATTAGTAAGTGGAATTAATTTAAGGAATGATTAATCGAATACTGTTTGAAATGAGATAAATTGAACTAAATATTTTGAATTGGAAGGTGGATTAAGCTCAAGTAAAACTGAAAATGAAATTTGGATAAAAGATGAGAATAAAAGTATTGAAGTTTGAAATTAATTTGCAAATTGAAGCAAATTGAATTTATTTGGAATTGGAATCCAAATTAATTAAATAAAAACTGGAAGTTGTGACAAGGGAGAGTGAGAATAAGTGAATAACAATCAAAATAAATGTGAATAAAAAAGAAATTGATATAATTGATAATCAATTGGGGTAAATATGTAGGATGTACGTATATTATTTTATTCGCATAGCTATTTGATCCAGATTCGAACACAGAATTTCGAGATAATTTTATCGATCCTAGTTAGGATTTTTCACTCGATTTTCGACGCCAAACCCTGGATATGGAATTTTGGTTGATTCTGGAAATTCTCTATCATATTTTACAACTATTCAAGGAGAATGATGGTTTTTGATCATGAGACCAGATCTGAGTCCGCACTAGGAAGTCCGGTGACGATACTAGTTCGGAAGTGAAATTGTGTGATCGAGTGAGCAATCAGAGTTGGTTTTACGTACGGATGATGTATGTGCATCGTACAGGCTTAAGTAAAACTAATTTTGAAAATGTGTAAAAGAAGTCAATAAAATGTTTTTGAATGTTGTGATTGGATATTATTACTAAGTGGGATATACAGGTATTTACAAGCAGAAGAAAAATTGGTTTTGATTTCAGAAGATAAATTTGAATTGCCCGACTAAAAAGGAATGTGTTTAAATTTCTGTATGAAATTTGATTTGGTTTTTGGATCTATCCACTTGGCGTTTTGTTTTCATTTTGAAATTGGAAGCCCGTAGAGGCATTTTGTAGTTGTACCGAGCTAGCCGCGCAAAAAAGACGCCGGCGAAATTTTTCAGAAATTAGGGAGTTAGAAAATTTTTAAGAAAATTTTGATAAGTCTATATTTGGTTTGAAATTTAAATTTGAATGATTGAGGAAATAATATTGTTTGAAAACTATGGGAGAGTTTGGGAAGTTAGCAAGAATGGCAATGAGTCTTTATAAAAGATAGTTGGTTAGATGTTGAACTGATTGGTTTTGGAAAATAGTAAATGGGTATTTGACCATTCTTCCTAACTAGTAATTTCGGGGACGAAATTCTTTTAAGGGGGAGGAATGCGACGACCCAAAATTTTTGGATATTTAGAATCGGAATATTTAATTGATTTTAAATATTTAGAAGTTAATTTGTAGCTTGAATTTCAAATATCACTATTTATTTGGGTAATTCAATTATTAAATTAAATAATTTAAAGTTGGGTAAAATGTTGAATCTGAAGTTTTAAGCTTGTTAAAATATTTTAAAGGCTTGTAAAATTTATATTGATAGTATTGAAGATAGTAAATGTGGTAAAATTGAATTTAGAATTGTTTTGTTTAGTTTTTAAGTTTTACTGTTTAAATTGAATTTAAAAATAGCCTTCCGAGGCGCATTCTCGGAATTCGACGAAACCAGTTCTTTTGGATCCATAATAGTGTATTATTATCGGATTTCAATTTTCGTAATGATTGGAGTAGTTGTGTGAGCATACAATATATAAACGTATTAATATTTATATTGAGACGAATTGAACTTAAATAAATATATATATTAATCAACTTTAGTTATAATTCTGCCCCATCAGCCTGTTGCCTTTCTACATCAAGACTTTTTGCTTCCACTGTAGCCAAGCTTTTTCTGCATGCCTCCTTTCTTTCTTTCAAATCACGTTGTCCACTTCATAAATCAACTGGTCTAAGAGAAAGATATTTTGATCCATTAGTTACAGAATCGCGCATCCCTCCTTCTATCTTCTTCTTAAATAATGGATGATTTAAATCACAGTCCTCTCTCCTCTTCAAATTGTTCGAACCCTCCTCGAATCAGCGTGAATTCTCCTTTCCACTTTTAGCTTAGACCGATCGAAGTCGCTAGCGACAATGTCGCGACTACTGGCGACTTCGACGTGTGGCAGTGACGTGGCTTGGGGCGACCGACTAGGGCTTCTCGCTCGTTGGCGGTAGATCGAAGGGTGCTAGGGCAGGGGAAGTGTAGTCACGATCGAAGTAGCAATCTCACATGGAACTGGCGGCAATCCATCGGTACTTGGTGTTTGGGTGGTGGTGGATTCGCAACTGGGTCGCCTGGTCGAGCTGTTGGGGCGCGTTCGATTTGAGAAGGAAGGCGGCACAGTTGACTTTGGGTGGTGCGATGATGTCTGGTGGCAGAGACGAAGAGCGAGGATGCACAGAGCCTTTGGGGTAGGGTTTCGCTAGCTCTTGCCTGGGAAGTAAGGTGTGTATATATATGCCAATTTACTCATTTCATATTAAACCTGATAATATATATAAATACCCACCTATTTTAATATATTAGGTTAAACAGAATTTTTTTTAAAAACTTTAGGAAGATATAAGGAATTGTATAAAGATAAGTTTTTAATACTATAGATTATTTCTTACAAACATATGTAGATGGAGTTTGAGAAGAATAGGAATTTTAGAAGGATTGAAAGTTTATATAAGAACAGATTTAAATTAAAAATTTATTAAGAGAATGATTAGTTTAAAAGGAATAGTTGGTTAATTAAATTTATTTAATGATAATTGATCATTCAGTTAGTTCGAATGTTAATAAAACCATCTAATGTCTGTACAAGGTCTGAGACTGTGAATCAAGCCGAGAATTGGTATGGGTGGCAAACAAATTAAAGGTGAGTTAATCTCACATATTTGGTATGATTTAAATTTAAATAACAAAAGTTAAATAATAGGTTGAATGATTGAATTGATTTGATGTGTTATATTATAGTATATAATATATCTTGGAATGATTGATTTTCCCGCATTTTATGGCGGATGAGACCCTATGCGCCGCATAATAGCGGATGATTTTATATAAATCCTATATACCGTGATATTCCACCTCGAAGTGGAATTGGTATTTTATATTGTGCTAACGTCTGTGGATGCAGGGAAACAGGCTGGAGGGATCCAATAGGATTCCTCAAAATTATTTAGAATTGTTTGATATTCTATGTTATGGATATTTGATATTCTGTGATGAATATTATTGTTAATTGGAAATATTGATTGTTATGATTTGCTTGAATATATTTCGGTGCACTGAGCTATCGAAATATATAGAATTGGATTTTTGAAAAGAAAATAAAAGAGTGAATTTTAAGTAAAATTATTATAGTGAATTCGAATAAATTAAGAATGAATTGAAAAGAATGGAAATGAAATTAAAATACTAATAAATAATTTCGAGTATGGAGGAAAAAGGATTTTGAATAAGCAGAAATTAATAAATAGTAATCTTAAGTGATATCAATTAAAGGAATAATGAATTATTTTAAAATTCAAAGTTTAAATTTATTTAAAAGGATAAATAAGTAATTTGAGAAATCTAAAATTGGTATTTTCAGTTAAAAGTATTTCAAATCATAATTAAGGAATAAAATCTAAAATTTATGGATTTTGGAATAAAAGGGAGTAAATTGGAAATCAATTTGGAAATTGATTCAAGTGTTTGGAAATTTAAAGGAGAATGTGACTGTAGAATTTATAAACTGGGTTTATAAAAGCAAAGTAAAATATATCGGAGGATATTTGGGATGAATATGTTCAAGGTTGAAATTTATTAAAGGAATGAGAAAATTTATTTAAAAATAAATAGTGATTTATTTTTAAAGGATGCGAAGAGAAGTATATTTCACTGGATAGCCAAGTACATTTTCAAAGTAAATTTTAAAATATAAGATAAAAGTTTAATGTTGTTTAAAAAGCATGTTTTAGAAAATTTATTATTTCTGAATATGTAAAATTTTAAAGTAAATATTTTTCAAATCTATTATTGTAATAATTATTTAAAGGTGACTTAGTGTTTTATTTTAAAAAGTGGAAACCTAGTTTTATATTTATAACTTAACCTTATTTTCAAATATTCGTATAGTATGTGTTTTAATAAATTATTGAAGTAGTTTTTAACTTAAATGTTTTAAAGTATATTTCAAAGTAAAGCGTTTTAAATTATTTTTAAAATCTAAAGTTTTATGCTTGGTGATTTCGGTGGAAATAGAAAATACTTGGAATTTATTGTGAGTAAGGAAAGTAGTTTGAAACTGTTTTCAAAGGGGTTTGAAAAGTGGAAATTTATCTTATGAAGATATTTTTGGGATTAATAAACAATTTGGGAAATTATTTATTGGTTGATGGTGGTTTGTGAATATTAATTAATAGTTAAATCACCGACTATCAATATTGGCCAAATGCGCTGATCGTTTCGAAGAGACCAGGATCGAGATTAATTTCTCAAAAACCACTTCGATCCGGTTTGTACGTTTCGTGGGAAACGAGTTCGGAGTCGAAGATGGAGCAGTGAAGTGCAAGGGCTAGTCGCTACTAATCCTGAGGATATTTCCAAAATGGATGTAGTAGGAATAGTGCCATCGGTTCCGTTCGAACCCTGGATGGACTTGTATGGATGAATGCTTTCGGGACATCGTCAGGTGGATGATGGGCATTCTAAGGGATATGTTGTGAAAAGGTAATTCTTAGCCTCAAGCCTCATCAACCGAAAATGAGTGAAAATCAGGGGTTATGCAGGAAGGCTTCGTGGGTAGCCCCCACTTGAGAGTAAGGTCATCCCTATCTTGATGTCCCTTTTTATTTCGGCTTAGTGGGCGGTCGCTGATTCCAACCGCGGCGTGATCTTACTCGAAACTGTCAAGTAAGGGACGGTTCCGGTCTTGTGTTGCAGGGGAGCGGGCGTACTCCTCGGTACGTTCATCTAGGCCACGTAGTGTGACAGGTGGTACCCTAGTGCCTAGTCATTAGTTGGCAATCCAATCTCCCTACGAGCCTTGTACGAGTTTTGTTTGTATTACCCACTCTGTGGCTAGTAGCTGGAATTTAATCATGTAACAATTTCGGCTATTTTAAAAGTATTTTGTATAGACCCTATTATAATATCAGAGGATTTTAATAAAAAGTGTTTTAGCTATCGTAAGGTAAAAACCCGACATGTTTATTTGTGCCGTGGTCTTACGAGATGCTTTTGTTTTCAAAAGATTTTTGAACTTTAATAATCAATTTGAGTGTGATTTTTCACGCTGGTATTCCAGATAGGCTCGGGTGTTATTTTACTATAATGCCCGGGTCAGACCGAGTATTATAGGATACATGATATGATGTGGTGGAGCTCAGGAGACGAGCCGGATGACGATACGTACTCCCGTACTTGTTTATATATATTCCGTTGTGATGTTTAGTTGTGTACTCAGTTGTATGAATGCAGGTTGTGATTATTGCCAATTGTGTGTTTTGTGATTGATGCACTCTGATAATGTAATGTATAACAGATATATATTTGTTTTTGTGTAAAGATCATTTATATATATTATATTTTATTTCGCTGCGTTGGTTAGATTCTGTTGTTGTTTCTATTTTCTCCTTCCACCTCTTCTTCTTAAATCAAAATGGTTCGCATTTCTGGACATCTTGAGTTGATTGATGTAGAATAGTGTTGACTGAAGGGGTATGGATTTGCGGGTCGTTACATGGCTCCTTCCTTTGGTTCTTATAATGTCCAATTTGATTGCCATTGAAGCATCTAATATTCTTCTTCACGATTACCTTCTTTGCATCCTCTGAGCGACATTCAATCACAAAATACCCTTTCCTATCACATTTATACGAGACAACCTCTGCCTTTCCCTTCTTATTAGCTCCATCCTTCTGAGCTCCCATTTTATGGAAAAAATTTCTTTTCTGACTCTACATTCTTTGAACTTTCTTTGCCTTGTTCCTATCTAAAAAAGCAAGCATCTCCTCATGTCTCTAAGCCATTTCCACTACAACATCACATAGATCCCTGATATGTGGTAACGTGGCTTTAGCAAGCTCATACTTGAAGCCTCGATGCGCTTCTTATTTCTCTTAATCACAATATCCACCATAGCATAACCATACCTTGCTAGCTCCTCAAACCTCTTTGCATGATCCAGCACAGTCATGTCTCCCTGCTCTAACTCAGCAAACTTCTTGAGCAGAGTAGACAGTGCAATCTTCCACATAAACCTCTCCTCAAATCTCCTCTTTTACTCAGCCTATGTCATAGTCTACTCATTAACTCCAATAGTAACAATGTTCCATCAATACAACGTTGCAGTTTGTAACTGTCTCGAAGCAGCCTTCTCTTTTGCTCATCATTGAGCCCTAAATCAGCGAAAATCTTCTCGCAATGAAGTAACCAATTCTCTGCTTTTATTGCATCTTTAGTACCTTTAAACGGCTTTCCTCCTAGCCGAGCATATTCTCTGCTCAAAATGACATTGTTGTAAACCACCGGAGCTTCTTGATTTTCTCCTCCAACTACTCCAGCAGCAACTCCCGTTTGCATCATGTTGACAAAGAATTGATACATTGCTCCCATGCCAACTTGCAGGACTCCGGCACCCACATTTCCAGGTTGTGCCTGACCTGGATTTCTCCTAGTATTAGGTCTAGCATTTCCATTGTGGTGCTTTCCCCACCAAAGTTAACTCTTCAACTTCTAGCATCCAAATCTACATTCTAGCCTTCGTAAGTTACAGAAGAATATCCTAAGAGAGATAGGAGAATAGAGATATAGCATATTCTTGTACAATGAAAATAGAAGTACGCTACTATAGCGTTATCCGGTACCCCAATCTTTCCTTTAATTTATGGATTATGTTTTCAAAATCAATTTAAGTTTAAAGTTTTTCATAAACCTATGCACTGATACCAAGTTGTAACATCCCTTATCTTGAGGCCCAGAGCTAAACGTTATAGATACTACAGTCATCAAAAGTACTAACTTCTGGCGATAAAGTACGGTTATGTTAATAGTATCCATAATATAAGAAGCACATGAATATGAAACAAAATCACAGATTCAAAAATAACTTTTCTAATTACATTTAACAAAACATGTTACATGTCCAAATATATAACCACAATCATTTCCAAAGTTTAGACCAAATATAATTATTACATAAATACACCAAGAGCAACATACAAAGATGCCCCCTTAGATGACCAGAGTACTAAATAGTCAAAACACTTAATAAAACACAGTGGAAACAAAATATGATAACTCCTAAATAGCAAGCATCAACCTGTTGCTTATCCCTGGAAGATTTATTCGTCCACCTACTAAAACATGAAAATCCTCAATCCTCGGTCTACTCAAATCAATTTTGGGCACCCGAGAGTTTAAGGGAAAAAACATAATATTTGAGTCAGACATAAAGCCTGGTGTGAATAATACTATACATCTCGGTTATTTGATATTATGCGAGACCACGCCGCTTAGCGGAATGGGTTTTCCCTCACTAATATAATTTTAAGTATATATCTTTTGCAAAAAAAATCCTGCAACCAAAATGGAAAAAATAATAATGTCAATATCATGTAGCATATAAATTAGGTAATCAATGAACTATCTGTCTGAACGCTATGGTTTTATTTGGCAAACTACTAACATTTGGCTGACTCGAGCTTACTGGACAAAATAAACAAATAGTCTAAATTACGTTAGATATTCTTCTGGACGGTCTGTCCCTAACTTACTTCTCATAGGGTCAATTGATCCTAATGGTTTTGTTGGCGCACCAATAACCTATTCCCACTTTGTATATTACTTTCTGTGTGTGTAACATCATTTTAGTCTTAATTGTGAAAATGCCCTACACACTAGAATTTTGGACTTATATTAGCTAGGGGCTAATAAAGTATAGGGCGCTAACCCATACCAGTCCTATCTGATATTCTAATATCTGAGTCATTTTACTTAGGGTCATCTACCCTTAAAATTTTCCTTGAAAACATTTTTTTCAAATTGATTTAACCCTTTGAATCATATTTAAACAAGGAAAATATACTATATACTTTACTCAAATCACTTTGTCATGTTATGTATACTTTACACAAAACTTTGATGATGAAAGCATTCAAAACATTTGAAAGTACCCCTTTTGAAACCATTGAAAGTACCCCTTTCGATACAAGTATAGTACTTTACTTTATAACCTAGCCCAAAGGCGAAAACATGCCTTTCAAAACAATTTACATTAAACCTTTCGAGAACATTGAAATCATCTTTTTTGAAAGCTTTATCAAACCTTAGACACCCTCTTTTCAAAACACTTTAAACATGTTTTTCGAAACCATTCGAAACCTTCCATTTAAAACCTTTCAAAAACGTTGGGGAACCACCCTTTCAAAACATCTATCTTAAACCTTTCGAAAGCACAGAGTCCGTTGCATAAATCAAACCTTTCAAAAGCATTTGGTTCCAAATAAAACATGTGGAACAACTTTTTGAAACCATTCAAAACTATTTCTTTCGAAAATTTTGTGTTTGATTTTCAATAGAGTAAAGGGTCTTAAGACAACCAAGTCGAAAGCACTCTTTTGAAAGCAATTTACTTAGTAAAAGAAGTGGATGGTGTCGAAACCAATCCCATTGAAAATATTGGAGAAGCATCTTAGGTTTTAAAACAAAGAAACCCTTTCGAAGACATCGCTTCGAAAGGTAAAAATGGCTGCCAGGGGTTTCGACCCCTTCGAAAACTTCTTTATAAAACAAAGGCGCAACCTCTTTCTAAACCATTCCTTAATACCATTTGAATAAGTAGAAAGCTATCTAAGTCGAAAGAATTCTTTTTGAAAGCAATGAAGACGCATTTCCTTTTAAAAGCAAAACAAGGCTTCGACCCCTTCGGAACCCCCTGTTTGGACTATATAGCTTTCGCCTATGTCCAATTCACTACGTACCAAGTCTTTGATACCATGTTCATTAATTTCGATGAAGGTGGAGGTTGAAGTACCTAGTTGAAATGTAGGTGCCGAAAGTAGCAATACAAGAAAGACATGGTAAAACTGACTTTCAACTTTAAAATGTAATTCCCTTTCAATAACCTGCTTTGTTTGCCAAAATATGATTGGTTGCTAATTTCATTTCTAAATTCTTTTCTAAAAGTACTACCAAAATTTCAGAAGAAAATAATTTATAATGTTTACAAAATGCCCTTTTTCCTTTTATAAATATATAAACCATTTAAGTCCCATACTTTAAAAATAATTTTGCATACTTATTAAAACACTTTGAAAAATTCTACAAAAATTCCCATAATTCATTTTTAATATGTTTTCTAACATATTCAAATTTCTGACCCAAAACATATATAAAATATTCATAATCAATTTTAAACCCAATTAACTATTTTCTTCACGAGAAAATTAATGATAAATCCATATTAATTCAGAAAATTATGAAATTTGAAACCCATTCTAAAATATCATTTCCGACCTTATATAAAAATCACAAGGCATTTGGATGTCATCTAATAAGGTTTTCAAATTAAAACTTATCATAAAGTCCGTATGAAATAGCGTAAATCATCAATAAGCATATATGTCCATTTTAACGAAAAAAAGTGGCAATATACTTTGCAAAAATATTAGGATCTGATCAAGAAACAAAGAACATAAAAAATATGAGATGTAATATATTATTCACCTTAGCTTTGTGATTAAGGAATTGGGATTTGATCTTGGATTAAGTTGCTTAAGCTTCTTCCTCTTATCTTCTTCTTATTTTTCCTTGATGGTGGCCGGCCTCTCTTGTATTTGATTTCGTTTATGAACGTGAGAATGAATGTGCATAAGGGTTTAGAGAATTATAATTGGTCTTATTCCAATCTCGCCCTAATCAACTACCCTAACTTATTTTATTTCATATTACCTTAGTTCATTTGTTTAAGTTGGCATGGCTACCTCTATTAACGCAAATCTCAATCCCTTAGCCATTTCATTATTTCTTTTAATTTAACTAATTAAATGTCCTAAATTATTTTAACCAAAATTACGATCGTTACAGACTCCTTCCTTAAAGAATTTCGTCCTTGAAATACGATAAGGTACACAACAAATCAATTACAAAGGTAAAACATATCATGAAACAAATAAGGATAAGCATCTCTAATCCTGCTCTTAGTCTGTCAAGTATAGTTCTCCCATCGTCACTCTATTGGACCTTAACTAATCTGACTGTTTTTTTCCTTAGCCTCTTCTCATTTCTTGCGACTATACGAACTGGCTTTCGAAATATAGTCAAATTCATTTCCAATACTAAGTCCTCTAACATAATCGGTGCTATAACAGTCTATGGATCTCAAATACACTTTCTCAGATGAGAAATATGAAAAACATTATGGACTTCTGCAAAACTGTTCGGTAACTCCACTCTTTATGCAAGTTTCCTTATCCTTTCTACAATAGGAAATGGTCCAGCAAACCGTGCCAATTTCCCTGATCTTTAAACTGAATTACACTTTTCATCGGTGATACCTTGACGAAAACATGATCTCCAACTGAAAACTCTAAGTCCTTCCATCTTCTATTAGCATATCTCTTCTGCCTAGACTGAGCTTCCTTCATTCTAGCTCGAATTAGCTCAATCTTCTTTGCAGCTTCTCTGACTAAATCTAGACCAAGAACCAACCTATCCCTGGTCTCTAACCAACAAATGGGTGATTTGAATCACCTTCCACACAAAGCTTCAAAAGGTGCCATCCCTATATTAGCCTGATAACTATTGTTATACGAAAACTCGACTAAGTGTAGATGGACTTCCGTCGATCCTATAAAATCTAACACACATGCTCTTTACAAATCCTCTAAGACTTTGTTAACTCTTTCCATTTGTTCGTCGGACTATGGATGGTAAGAGGTACTCATCTTGAGCATGGCACCTAAAGTACCCTATAGACTCTTCCAAAAATCGCTAGTGAATAAGGAATCTCTATCACTTACTATACTACTAAGACTTTCATGCAGTCTAACTACATTCTTCATAAATAACTTAGCTAAAACAGGTGCCGTCCTAGTTGACTTAACTGGAATGAAATGGACACTCTTGGTTAACCTGCCCACTATGACACATATACTTTCATTTCCCCTGTTGGATCTTAGCAACCCGTCTATATAATCCATTGAACTAGAATCCCAAGTCCATTCTAGAATATCCTAAGGCTAATGGAACCAACATGGTTTTTGATGTTTGGCTTTCACCTGTTGAAAGTTCAGACAGTGTTGTACCCATAAGCCTACATCTCTCTTCATATCTTCCCAGAAGAAAATCCCCTTCATTTTTTAATACATTTTAGTTCCTCCCGGATGAATAGTGAACTTCGAACGATGGTATTCTTCAAAAACTTCCTTCCTAATGCTTTCTATATTTTGAACACATAACCTTCATTTCTTCCTCAACTACCCATTGTGGTCAAGTCTGTTATCTTTCAAGTCATCGCTCTTTGTTCCATCCCTTAACTTTTTGATCCGTTCAACTAGTAATGGATCCTCCATCTGTTTAGAAGCAATCTTTTCGATCATCACTGATCTAACTTCTAAACATGACAACATATCAGTTTCCTTACAAGATCTAGCTTCAGATCTCCACTATACACTACATGTTGCCAACACTTCTAAATCTTTCCGCTCAGCTATCATAGCCAACCCTACATTCTGATGTCTTCTTCTAAGTGCATCTGGAATCCTATTTCCCTTTTCCGATGTGTACTCAATACCAAAATCATAAGCGGCTATAAATTCTAACCACCCCTGCTGTCTCATATTCAACTCCTTCTAAGAGAATAAATACTCCAGTGATCTAAGATCTATATACAACTCGAATCTTTCTCCTAAAAGATATGGTCTCCACACGTTCAATGTAAAAACTACCTCAACTAATTCCAAATCATGAGTCAGCTACCTATCCTCATGCGGTCTAAAATGTCGAGATGCGTAGGCAATCACTTTACCTTTTTGCATTAACACAACTCCTAACCCTGTTCCACATGCATTTGTATACACTACTAAATCTTGATTCCTTTCTGAACAACTAACAAAGGTGCATTAGTCATTAAGTGTTTCAGCTTCTGGAATGCCTTCACACACTTATCGGTCCAAACAAACTTCACATCCTTTCACGTTAGCTTGGTCGTTGTTGCTACTATCCATGAAAAATCCCTTATGAACCTTCGATAATACCCAGTCAATCCAAGAAAACTCTTTATCTTGGTATCTATCTCAGGACTTTTCCAATTATTGACCGCTTCGATCTTAGTCGGATTTATAGACGACACTTTCTCTAAGACTACATGACCAAGAAACTTCCCTTCCTTTTTCCAAAAATTACACTTCGAAAACTTTGCTTTTAGCTGATGCTGCCTAATGCCTAAAGCATCACTCTAAGATGAACTCCATGATCTCTTTCATCCTTAAAGTATATAAAAATATCACCTATGAAAACTAACATGAACCTATCCAAATGCTCTCGGAATACATGGTTCATTAAATTACAAAGAATGCTGGCGCATTACTTAGTCCGAACGACATTCCTAGCCATTCGTACGATCCATATCTGGTTCTAAATGCCGTCAAAGGAGTACCATGTGCTATTCTAAGCTGATGGAACCCTGTCTTTAAATCTAACAGGGAAATTACTTTAGCCCCACTTTACTGGTAGAACAAATAGCCAATTCTAGGTAACGAGTATCGGTTCTTTATCATCTTCTCATTCAACTTACAATAATCAATACATAACCTAAACGATCCATCCAGCTTCTAGGCAAATACTACGGCTGCTCCTAGGAGAGCTGCTTGGCCTGATAAAATTACTGCCTTCCAAATCCACCAATTGCACCTTTAACTCCCACATCTCGGTAGGTGTCATTCTGCTTGGCGGTCTAGTCACTGGTTCTGCTCCAGGTACTAAATCTATTCGAAACTCAATGGCTTATTTCGGTGGCAATCCTACTACAAGTTCAAAGACATCTGCAAATTCTCTAACAATAAAAATCGATTCAGCTCGTCTTCTACCTCCACAGTGCCTAAAAAGCGTTAACCTCACAACTGGGGTTTTCTACAGAGTATATAATCTGATCACTTTAGTCAGGGTGTCTAAGTGATATCTTCATATCATGGCAAAATATCCTAGCATCATATTTGCTTAATCAATTAATACCCAAAATAATTCTGAACCCTACACAGTCAAACACATGCAAACTGCAAACAAAGGTATGACCTAACAATTCAAACTCTAGGTGGTCACATCTCATCCCAAGAGTCGCATAACCTTCTATCGGATTTGCAACCCTTAATGAAATAACATGGTATGAGGGTTCTAGGTTAAGCATATCAATTAACAATGAAATATAAAAGAATGCGATGCACTGTATCAAATAGAATGCTAACTGATATACCATGTATCACAAGCGTACCTATGAATATAGCTTTTCCCTTTTCCTCTGCTGTTAGCCTGGAGGTAGCTGGCTCTAATGCAAACACTTTTCCCTTTCCATCCTTGGCTGGCTCCTTGCATTGGTTCTTATAATGTCCAATTTGATTGCAGTTGAAGCATCTAATATTCTTCTTCCCGATCACCTTCTCTTCATCCCTTAAGCGACATTCGTTCACGAAATGCCCTTTCTTGTCACATTTATAATAGACAACCTCTGACTTTCCCTTCTTAGCAGCTCCACCCTTCTACGCTCTCTTCTTATGGAAAAACTTTCTTTTCTAACTCAACACTCCTTGATCTTTCTTTGCCTTATTTCTCTTCCAGAAAAGAAAGCATCTCATCATGTCTTAAAGCCTTTTCCACTACAATATCACACAGATCCTTGATATGCGCTACTGCGGCCTTAGCAAGCTCAAGCTTCAGCTCCCTAATGAACTTCTCATTTCTCTTAATCATAATACCCACTGTAGCATAACCGTACCTCACTAGCTCCTCAAACCTCATTGCATACTCCAGCATAGTTATGTCTCCTAGCTTTAACTTAGCAAACTTCCTTAGCAGAGTAGACTTTGCAATCTCCAACATAAACCTCCCCTCAAATCTCCTCTTAAACTCAGTCCATGTCATAGTCTCCTCATTAACTCCAATAGTAACACTGTTCCGCTAATACAATGCTACTCCTTGCGACTGTCTAGAAACAAGCCTTCTCTTCTGTTCATCATTGAGCCTTAAGTCAGTGAAATCTTCTTGCAATGAAGTAACCAATTCTCTACTTCGATTGCATCTACAGTACCAATAAATGACTTTCCTCCTAGTCGAGCATAATCTCTGCTCAAAACATCATAGTTGTTGACCACTGGAGCTTCTTGATTTCCTCCTCCAACTACTCCAGCAGCAACTCCCGCTTGCATCACGTTCATAAAGAACTAATACATTGCTCCCATGTCAACTTGTGGGAATCCAACACCTGCATTTCTAGCTTGTGCTTGACCTTGATTTCTCCTGAAATTGGGCTAGAATTTCCATTTGTTGTCGTGCTTCTCACACCAAGGTTAACTCTTCCACTTCTAGCATCCATATGTACATTCGAGCCTTTGTAAGATACATAAGAATAGCTTAAGAGAGATAGGGGAATAGAGATATAGCATATACTTGTACATAGTAGATACAAGTACGTTACTATAGCATTATCCCATACCCCGATCTTTCCTCTAATTCTTCAGGATTATTTTTCAAAATCATTTTAAGTTTATAGTTTTTCATAGACCTATGCTTTGATACCAGGTTGTAACATCCCCTATCCCCAAAGCTAAGCGCTGCATATGCTGCAGTCATCAATAGTGTTAACTTCCAGCGATAAAGTATGGTAATGTTAATGGTATCCATAATATCAAAAGCACATGAATATGTAACAAAATCACAGATTCAAAGAAAACTTTCTGATTACATTTCAGAAAACATGTTTCATATCCATTTACATAATCTCAATCTTTCCCAAGTTCAGATCAAATATAATTATTACATAAATATGCCAAGAGAAACATATGAAGATGTCCCCTTGGATGACAAGAGTGCTAAATAGGCATAACCAACTTAATTCATCACAGCAAAAATAAAAACATAACAACTCCTAAATAGCTAGCATCAGCCTCTTGCTCATCTCCGGAAGCTTTATTTGTCCACCTACTAAAACATGAAAATCCTAAACCCTCATCCCACTCAAATTAATTTGAAGCACCCGAGAGTTTAAAGGGGAAAACATAAACTTCGAGTCAGAAATAAAGCCTGGTGTGAATAATATTATACAACTAGGTTATCTGATATTAAGTGAGACCACGCCGCTTAGCGGAATGGGTTTTCCATCATGAATATCATTTTAAGAACATATCTTTTGCAAATAAAAATATTACAACCAAGCTGGTTAAAACAATAATATCAATATCATGTAAGCATATAAATCAGGTAATCAATGGACTATCTGTCTGAACACTATAAGTTTGTTTGGCTAACTGCTAACCTTTGGCAGACTCAGGCCTACCAGACAAATTAAACAATTAGTCTAACTTCTGTTAGATACGCTTCTGGATGGTCTGTCCTTAAATTACTTCTCCTAAGGTCAACTGATCCTAATGATTTACAGCTCACCAATAACATGTTAACACTCTGTATATTCCTTTCTGTGTATAACATCATTTTAGTCTTAATTGCGACAAAGCCCTACTCACTAGATTTTTGGACTTATATTAGCCAGGGGATACTAGCTAAAGTATAGGGCGTGGCCCCATACCAGCCTCATTTGGTATTCTAATATCTGAGTCATTTTACTTAGGCCCATCTACCCTTAAAATTTTCCATGAATTTTTTTTTTCAAATTGAGTTAACCTTTTAAATAATATTTAAACATGGAAAATATACTCTATGCTTTACTCAAATCACTTTACCATGTTTGTATACTTTACACAAAATATTGTTGATGAAAACGTTTAGAACCTTTGAAAGTACCCCTTTCGAAACCATTGCATGTACCACTTTCGGTACAAGTAAACTACTTTACTTTATAACTTACGTCGAAGGCCAAAACATACCTTTCAAAACCACTTACATTATACCTTTTGAAAATAATGAAATCATCTCTTTCGAAGGCTATATAAAGCCTTAGACATCCTTTTTACAAAACACTATAAACATGCCTTTCAAAACCATTGGAAACCTTCCATTTAAACATTTCAAAAACAATGGGGAACCACCCTTTTGAAACCTTTATCTTAATCCTTTCGAAAGCATTATGTCCTTTACATAAATCAATCCTTTCGAAAGAATTTGGGTTCATGTAAAACATGTGGAACAACCTTTCAAAACCATTCAAAACTATTCCTTTCGAAACATTTAAGTTTAACTTTGAATAGAACAAAGGGTCTTAAGACAACTATGTTGAAAGCACTCTTTCAAAAGCAATTTCCTTAGTAAAAGAAGTGGATGGTGTTAAAACAAATCCCGTCGAAAGCATTGGAGAAGCGGGTTAGGTTTTAAAACAAAGAAACCCTTTCGAAGGCATTGCTTCGAAAGGTAAGATGTGGTAACAAGGGGTTTCAACCCATTCAAAAGCTTCTATATAAATCAAAGGCGCAACCTCTTTCGAAACCATTCTTTAAAATCATTTGACCAAGTCGAAAGCTATCTAAGTCGACAACATTCTTTTTAAAAGAAAAGCAGGTGCATATCCTTTTAAAAGCAAAACAAGGCTGCGACCCCTTTGAAACCCCCTGTTTCGACTATATACCTTTCGCATATGCCCAATTCACTACGTACCATGTCTTTGATACTATGCGCATTGGTTTAGATGGAGATGGAGGTGGAAGTACCTAGTCGAAAGGTAGGTGCCGAAAGTAGCGAAATAATAAAACATATTAAAACCGATTTTTAAAAAGTAATTCCTTTTCAACTAACCTGCTTTGTTTGTCAACATATGATTGGTTGCTAATTTCTTTTGTAAATTCTTTTCTAAAAGTACAGCCAAACTTTTAGAAATAATTTAAAATGTTTACAAAATACCCCTTCTCCTTTTATAAATATATTAAACATTTAAGTCGCATACCTTAAATAATTTTATATACTTATTAAAATAATATATAAAAATTCCTATAATTCATTTTAAATATATTTTCTAACATATTTAAATTTCTGCCCTAAACATACATAAATTAGCCGTGATTAATTTAAATCCAATTAACTGTTTTCTTCACTAGAAAATTAATAATAAATCCACAATAATTCAAAAAATTATGAAATTTGAAGCCATCTCTAAAATATTATATCTAACCTTGTATAAAAATTGCAAGGCATTTAGATGTCATCTAATAGGTTTTCACATTAAAACTTACCATAAAATCCATATGAAATAGAATAAATCATCAACAAGCATATATATCCATTTTAACAATAAAAAACATGGCAATAAACTTTGGAAAAATATTAAGATCTGATCAAGAAACTAAGAACATCAAAAGTATGAGATCCAACCTATTATTAACCTTAGCTTTGTGACCAAGGAGTTTTGATTTGATCTTGGATTAAGTTGCTTAAGCTTCTTCCTCTTATCTTCTTCTTGTTTTCCCTTAATGGTGGCCGGCCTCTTTAGTTTTTGGTTTTTTTATGAACGTGAGAATGAATGTGCACAAGGGTTTATGGTATTATAATACGTCTTATTCCAATCTTGTCCTTACCAACTGTCCTTACTTATTTTATTTCATTTTCCCATAGTTCATTTGTTTAAGTTGGCACTGTTATCTCTGTTAACACAAATCTCAATCCCTTAACCATTTCATTATTTCATTTAATTTAACTAATTAAATATCCTAAATAATTTTAATCGAAATTAGGGCCATTACACTTTTCGTGTCCTGTGTTAAGCATAATGAGTGCGTTCGGCAGAGAAGATTTTTTATACCCAAACCAGTCTTTTAGGCTTGGCCTAGAAATTACCCAATTTTCGAAGTAAGGTTTATTAAGAGATGCATTAAAATGTGCCCACCTGAAAAAGAAGGATTATTTCACTAAGCATAGGTCGAAAAATACTCAATTTACCAATTCCCCTTATGTCAGAATATTCATGCCTAGTATATTCATTGGGAATATCAGGTTCATTTCATAGCTTATCTAGCTTGTCTTCCTCTAGCTCGAGTAGCTCAAAAGCTTGTTACACACCTTCTGTCGCTCCTATTAGTCGAATCTTACTAGTAAGAGGTCGCCAATGTTTATACTGGGAATAGAATGGATTGGTCCTCTGAGGTCAGAGTTATTCACACCTCCTTGATGGGCGCCTTTGTTCCTCGTTAGTCAATTAATCGTCTCATTGTTATGGCATTTCTTCATGTTAATATTCTCATATAAAAAAATACATCTCTCCACATACATGTATAGTTTCATCCTCATAAGAAGAAGAGAACGATTGACGTAAGAGATGACACGAAGCCACATCTATAATAGTTTCTTTTAGTTAACTAGTTTCATGCCTATTATTATCGAACATTTGTCTGTTAAATTATCAACGGGTTCAATCATCGACATAGTGCCTTACTCAATATGCATGGGGGATTGGGAATAGACCATTCTTTAGGATTATAAAACCTTATTTTATACTCAATTCAAGTTTGGAGCTTTCATTTAAAACATTGGAGTGACCTCGTGGGTCTATGTAAATAGGATTTTTGTTCCAAGCCAAAGACCAATAATCCACGGAACCTGTCAAGGAGAGTAAGAAAGAATACCAAAGAGACATGGGGTCTACGGGACTACTAATGGAGGAACCAATCAGAAGATATGCTGATCAAATGCGGGAAAGAATGGAGAATTCCTCGTCGAGAAAACAAAGATCTATTATTTTGTGAATTGTATCTATTTCATCTAAATGAAATACTTCCTTCTACCTACTAATCAAATAAGAAGGCAGAGAGACGTGAAGCAGATTGTGGTAGCTAAGAAAAAATTTATTGTTAGATATAAACAAATATTGTACCCAGTATATAAATTGGAACTATTTCATAAGTTCGATAATAAATATCGCTCGACTGAATTTTCCTTTTCATTGGCAGACCTAGCAAACTGAACAATGACCCAAACTCCCAAAGAAACTAGGGGCTATTAATCATGGTTTTTTAGATTTCTCTAAGCGAGAAGGACAATGTATCTAGTTTTGAATGAGTGGTCTGTCTCATGTACAAGAATAAAAAAGCTCTTCCTCCTTTGTTTCGCAAATCGCAATAACTTCTCGAATGAGCTATGAACCACTATCTCCATAGTTCAGTAGAGCCTTTGTCTTTTTTATTTAATGTGAGAAGCTTTTTATTCTTGGTTACTGATGACGAAGACTTGCTTATCAGTCATATCACAAGCCCGATTCTTCGTCCATAGAGTAAGATTCAAAATTGGTAACCTTCCATTTCTTATTCTTCCATGGGGGAATTCTTTGTCTTTTAGGGGCTTGTACTTTAGATAGTAAAGCGACTCTATTGCTCATTATTTCTTATGGGGCATTTATCATTATCACTATTTTGAGGTGCTAATCACTATATATTCCATGGAAGGTGCAAAGTGGAACAAAATCTATCGAAATTCTCACTTTGCTTCTTGCTACATATTGGGTACTCTAGATTGCCTTGGGAAATGGACAAAGCCCGATTACCACCCATTGCATCTAATGAAGCATAGAAAACACTTGACTTGTTTGGGGTAATTGGACTTAATAAAATCTGGTTACTGATAGAGATTCCTGTTGATTGATCTTATATTCAATCATGATGGTACCTAAGATTGTGAGTCAAATTCCTATAGTTAGATATCTCGAACAAGAGTAAAAGGTAAGCAAGCAACAAGTGTTGTGTTTCACCTTGTGAAACTAGTGCCAGAGGGTCTAAATAAGATTCCAAGAAAGGGACATTGAGTTTTGGACTGTGTAGCTAACGCCCCGCTATTACCCCTCTACAACCCCGCTATATTTCATAGCGGATTTTCACCGCTACGGTTTTTCCATATAGCCCAAGAATATAGCCTTTCCGCTTTAATCCCCGCTATTTCCGCTATATCTTATTGTTTCTGCTATTCCCGTTATATCTTTTTTAATAATATGAATTGAAAATTGCATTTATACATTATAAAATTATGAAACTAATTTATTTGAATTAATTTTTAATATATTTTCAGAAATGAAAATACTCTAATATTCTACCAAATTCAGTTATGTTATATAACATTTTTTTCGTTTATTTAAAGTATATTCGCACATGTTTTTATTTAAAATTGTTTATGTATTATTTATAATTCAATTGAATGATAATTTTTCATTTAATTACCATTTATATATTCGTAAAAACATTAAATATAAGTTTTGTATGCTATTTTAGAGCCATCCGCTATATCTCGCTATATCCTCGCTGCATCTTCGCTATGACTTTTTGCACCTCCACCGCTTTGAATCTACCGAGCGCATTAACTGCACAGGTTTTAGAGACCTAACGAGTGCTAAACTTCTTTGGTCAAATTTTGATAGGCAAGACGGATAGAGAGGATTGCGTTGGGGAAATAAGAATTGATATGAAATCCATACTTGAAGAAACCAGAGGTACGACTAATCTATCAACCGACATCATTTATGGAGGACTTTTCTTATAAAGTTGCACTTAAGGATTGATTTCTCACTTTCTATGTATTTTAGTAGCTTCGACATCTAATTAGAGTATCCAAATGAGATTTTTTCCAGTATCCAAATGGGGTTTAAGTGTTTGCCTATTTGGAATCAAGCTGCCTTTTCTAAGCACTTTGATAATCTGATTAATGACAGGCCTAACATTTGGGTTAAGTGGGCGAGGAAACATCACCTTGGAAATAAACATTTTTGGCTTATGGATCCATCTCCTCTGTGTGGCTGGGTGTGGAGAGACATCCTAAATCTAAGAAGCATTCTACTTCCCCATGTCCAGCTGATCATTTCCCCTGACTGTGATGCAAGGTTCTGGTTTGATCCTTGGGTGAGAAGAGGTGTGATATTGTATGACATGCTTACTTATGATCAGGTAATTCAAACTGGCATCCCCATTAATGCAAGTGCTAATGATTACTGTGTTGATGGTGTCATTATGTTGCCTTACACCTCCAACCCTAACATCAATCAACTATGGGAGTCTGTGAAAGCCTACAAGTTACCATCTGTTGGTAGTGGTTATGTATGGGCAGCAAAATATGAAAGGCATTCAATTGCTTGCATTTACAAAGCACTAATTGGAGAAACAGGTAACTCTGAATTTAGATGGCATTCAAGAGTGTGGAATAGCTTTACGTCTCATAGCCTCAATTTCTCTTTGTGGAAGACTCTCAGAAATGCTTTGATGACAAAGGTGAAATTATGTAGTAGAGGGTTTACAGTGGACTTGAGGTGTGTTTTCTGCAATATTGTTGCTGAAGATACTGACCACCTGTTTTTTGGCTGTGGTTTTACATCAAAAATTTGGAAAGCTTGTCTCAATAGTGCTGGCTACAATGATACCATACTGCATGGTGATGCTGAGTGGAATAGGTTGTTCAGGAAGACTAGGTGGATGACTTCTACAACCTTGTGGCATTTGTTAATATTGAAGGTTTATGTGAATGCAATTTGGGCAGAGAGAAATGCAAGGGAATTTGATAACAATAGGAAGTCTGCTACTGCCTTAATCAGTGTTATTACAGCTAAGGTTAGGGAGAAGGCTTCACATCAATCTGCGTATGATACTATGGATTAAGGGGTTGGTGTATGTACTTGTGTTCTTGCTTGTTTGTCTTGTGTTTTTCTTTCAATTCTAAGTGTATCTCTGTGTTTGTTGGAGCAGTTTGGCCTGCTCTGTTTTGTTTACTGTTTGTGTGTTTAATAAAGATGGTTAGGGTCCATTCAACCCTCCTTGCCGTTCAAAAAAAAAATAAAAATAAACTAAAGTGACAAATGTTATACTTAAACCAAGTGTCCTTTTAATTTTCTTTTTCATTTATTTTTGTTAAAATCAAAAATCTACTTGTATTAATACACTTCTTTTCATCTCATTTACTTTTTGCGATTCCTCTTCAAAACTTATGAAAATAATTCAGATTCTAAAATCTGAATTTATCTACGTTCAAAAACAAAATTTTTAATCAAAACAAATTTTCTCAAGAACAAATCTGCAAACCCCCTCTCAAACCAAATCTGAAACCAAGTATTCTCCTAACCAAAACTATTTGAATCATCCACAAACCAGAAATCAAAGTATGCCAATCATCCTTTAAACTGAAGCTCTCTTCAAATACATCAACTTGAAATTTCAAATTGCAATTCGATCCTACAATCTAAAACTGCATGCAACAGCAGTTCAACCAAGCCAGCAGTCCTCTGTTTGAAAACACATCCAAAACTGCATGCATGTAGCCATAGAACCTGGAAACAAACATGCAACTGTAATTCTGGAAAACACAAAGTACTACCACAACTTCAAGTTTAGAAAGCAAAACCATGCGTGAAATTGTTAAATCTGGAAGCAAAGGCATTTGAAGTAAATCAAGATCTAAAGTTTTTATAAAAAGGAAGCAACTTGAAGTTTTAAAAATCAAATTGAAGGTCAACTCATAAGCAAAAATAAAAGAAGAGATATGAAGTTTTCAAAATTTAGAGCATCCTTCAGTTTCAAAGCTTTTCAAAAACAAGGTTGCTCTGCTCATATTTTTCCCAGGTGAGTAACAATTTATATTTAATAAACCTAAGTATAAATGGTTGTTGTTTACTCTGAAATAAGTGCGTATGCTTTTTCATAAGTTCATTTCTAAGTGAAGATTATGGTGCATGTTATTGTGTAGTTATGTTTCTGTACTTAAGTTACTGATCCTTGAATTTCTTAAAATTCTGTACTTTGGATCTTACTTTGGATCTAATCTATGTTAGTTCTAGGACGTAAGCAAAATAGAGGTGTGTAACATAATTAAACTTTTAAGTTTTATCAAGTATGAATAAAAATTTGATGTATCACTGGAAAAAAAAACAGTATGGTCTCTGGAAAGAAAAAAAAAACACTAAATAACAGAGTAATTCTGTTGAAAACAAGAATTTAATCCTTTAAATTCTTTGATTTAAGATTATCAATATGTTACCTGATCAAAAACTCGAATTTTAAAATTTAAATTAGAACTTTTAGTTTGTTTTTGATTAAGAAATTCTGGTTTAACCAGAAATCATAATTTGGGTTGATTTTGTCGATCTAAGAAGATTTGGTGGCCAGTGATGTTCCTGGTGATAGAATGGTGATAGGAGAATTGAGAAAAAATGGTAATTGAGGAATTAATGCAGTAAGGCAGTAGGAATTTGGGATCATAGTAGTTAAACCTAGTTTTATGTTCTTCAGTAAATTTGATCGCCGAAACTCTTTAAGGCAACCGAGTTCTTCGTGATTCAAGATGATGATAGATGAAGTATGGAATGAGTAGTGGCCGGAGTTGTAATTTCTTAGGTGATCAAATTTGGTTGATTGAAGCGAATTCAGATTTGACCATTGTTTCAGTTTTTCGAGCTCGAATGCTTAAAATCGATTCAGGGGTTCTGCAGTTCTCTGGATGATTGGAGATTGGTTGGATAGTGGTCGATGACTTGCGTAGGGGGTCGCGATGGGTCGAAGATGGACGCTGCGGTGGTGCAGGTGCACGGTTATCTTGATGTGTCAGCGGCTGTGTGGAGGATGAAGGCATTCGAGTCATGTTCGAGTGGAACTGGGTTTTTGCTCGAAGGAAAGGGGATTGGGACTCGAAGTCACTGCTGTTTGGGCTCAAGGGTTTAGTTGTTATAGGTTTGTGAATACCTGAGTTATTTCTGAATTTAAACAAATTGCAAAGTAAAAAAAATGATGATTCTCGAGTTACTCGAGTGATTTCGAGTTGCTCAAGCTAATTTGTTGAAGTTTAGAATTTGTCGTGTTTCAAATTTTAAACTGAATTTCAAAAAAAAATACTAAGTAAAGAATTTAATTAAATTTAAAATCTAATTTTAAATTGTAAATTCAGGTTTGATTTGAATCATGACTGGAAATAAATAAGATTTTAAATTTAAACTTATTTTAACTTTAAAAGGAGTTCATTGTTTAAGAATGTTTTTGAAGAAATTAGAATTTAAATTTGAAATTGAAATATAAAGTAATTTTTAAACAAAATGTAAATTTTGATTCAAATTTGGATTTGAATCTTTGTTTCCAATTAAATTTTAGTTTTATAAATTTAAGTGCTTAAAACAAATTTGAATAATAATGTAAAATCTAAATGGCTTTAATTTAAGAAGAAATTTGTTTTAACTTTTATAAAATTTCTTTTATAATTAAAGTATTATTATCAATTAAGGGTTTTAGATTGAATTTAAACTTGTTAAAGTTAATAATAAATTAATGTTTTGTATTTCATTTAATTATTAGGGTAATTAAATGAATAATTAATTTATTTAATAAATTAATGAAATAAGTAATTTTTAAAGTAATTAAGGGTTAATCTTAGGGGTTTAGGATTAATTATACTTGAATAATTAACTTGTAATTAAGAATAATTAATTAAATAAAATTAGTTTTTAATTAATGATTAATAATTAATTAATCAAGTAATAATGGATTTAATTAAGTTTTAATTAACACTTAATTATTTAATTAATTAGGGGTTAATTAATGGGTTATTAATGATCAATTAAATTGTAATTAATAACGATTTAAAATAAGTTAATTATTTTAGAAAATAATTAATGAATTGTTAATAGTTAATGAGACATTAACTAAGGATTATTTAATAATTAATTAATGTGATTAATTTAAATTATTAATTAGATTAATTAATTTAAAGATAATCAATTATGTAAGTTATTAAGCATAATTATTTATGGAAATAATTAAGGAATTAATTACTTATTGTAATTAATTGAGTTAATTTGATTAGTTTAAGTTAATTAATTCAGTTTAATTAATTTAAAATTAATCATTTGATGATTTGTGAAGGATAAATACTTAATGTAATTAAATGAAGAGAAGTTACTTAGGAAAGTAATTAATGAGTAATTACTATATGTAATTAATTGAAGGTGATTTATTGATAAAAGTAATTTGAGTATAATTACTTGTAAATTAATCAAGGAATTAATTAGAGATAATTAATTAATGAGTAATTGATTTATTTTTGTGAAGTAATTAAGGGTAGTTGATTACTGAATGGGGTTAATCAAGGGTGATTAACAATTATGCTTTAAATTAAGATTTATTCCTTAATGTAATTAATTTAAATAAGGTAATTAATTAAAATGTAATTAGAGATTATTAATTAGTATAACTAATGATGTAATTAAGATTGATTAATTAAGATTAATTAATCAATAATAAGTTATTAAAGGCAATTAATTTATGTAATTAATTAAGGATTAATGTAATTAATTATAGTTAATTAATTAAGGAAGTAATTAAAGGTTAATTACTGTATTTGGATGAGTATAATTAATTTGAGAAATTAATTAGTGAATAATTACTTGAATGTTGTTTGCACCAAAATTGGTCACAACACTCTTCGGGAGTCGTTGAAGAGATAATAGTCAAAAGTATGAACTGAATATGAATATTATCTAACAAAAACTCCGATCAACAGTAAAGAAAATACGTAGACAAGCAATTTATAGTGGTTCGGCGTGTTGCCTACGTCCACTGTGAAGTTTTTCGATGTTTTATTGATTCTCTATCAACGATTACAAGTTGGTACAGCGATCCACAGCAAGTTACAACTGGAAATTCGAAATCAACAATAGAATTATGATGTAGGATGATGGAGATCTTGATCCGGCAGAGTCTCGGCGTCTCAGAGTCAGAAGATCCCTTTTCTGTTGGCCCTGGGGCTCTATTTATAGGTGTAGGCTGCTGGTATCTCGCTGAAAACTCGGGAGACCACTTCTGGCACGTGAGGGGGCCCACACGTACGGTCTCGGGAAGTTTGGGCCCACTTTGGCATCGGTTCGAACTCCATTCGAACCAATCAAGAATTCATCCAATTGAGGTGAAATTTGGCGTGGACATTCTTCAGCATGTATGCAAGCATCTATGAAAGTTTCATTGCATTTGGATCAGTAGGTTAGGAGATATGTTGGGTTCGAAATAGAATTCACGGCAAGGCTGTTTGGTTCGAACCCCTGTTACTTGAAACGATGGTTTCGAAACCAGTGTGGCACGCGACCTCGTGGTGACGTGGAGCGCAAGTTTCGAATCGATCCGGACTTCTCTCCGTGTTGACCGCTTCGACTCCGTGTATCTCGGTGATTTCGAACCGATGGAAGACACGTGGGTTGACCCAGTGGGTTCGAATAAGGCAGCACAGGATGGGTTCGAACATGGCATCAGGGATGGGTTCGAACACGACTCTGTGATGGGTTCGAACATGATTCCAGGGATGGGTTCGAACGAAGCATATCGATGGGTTCGAAGCATGCTTGTCTGGTGGATTCGAAGTTAGGTCGTGGATGGATTCGAAGCAAGGCTATCTGGGGATTTACTTGATGGAGTCGAAGCGAGATTCTAGCTGATGGATTCGAGCGTCGCCCCTTCTTGTCGATTCGAACATGGTGGGTTCGAACTAGTTGGGTTCGAAGTGGAGTCGAACCGATGGATACGAACTCATCGATTCGAACTTTGGTATATGTGCATGGATTCGAGGCGCTGCCTCACTTCTTGGGTTCGAACCAGATGGGTTCGAACATAGGTAAGGTCATGGTTTCGAACAGAGCAATCGTCCATCTTTCTCAACTTGAATCCATCATAACTTGAGCATACGACCTCGGATTGACCTGAAATTTGAAATGCTGACTCTTGTAGCCTTTCTTGCCGTGTCCTATCAATTGTGGCTCATTCTGGACTCGGATAAAATTCAGTGATATCCATGGCTAAAGGAAGTACGATCAACCTCTGAGGCGAACTGTCCTTCGTTTTTCGATCAATCTTTTGGCATCGCGGCTTTGCCAAAAAAGCGGGATAACATTTTGCCCCCCAAAGTACGTCTTGTGGGAACATGACGTGCTTTGAATAGCTGCCATTTCTCTCTGAACAATCATTGTTCTCTTTTTTGTTGAAACTCGTATGCTGTACTGCTGTAACCCTGCGTTGATATGATTGACTGCCGTATAATAGTGCTTAGCCGTTGGCTGTCGCATTTGTAATAGGATGAGTGTTTGATCCCTGTGAATATTCAAAATCGAACGTTAGTCCGACATGTATGCACGTATGTTAATATGATCCTTGTTAACGTCGTGCGTCCGCGAGTTGTTGTCAGTTTTGTCTGCTATAGAATTGCGTATCGATTCTCTCCTGAATCGATTTTTGAAATTTGAATTTGAAACAACGCTTGACGATTGTTTTGAAAAGTTCCTTCGTATCGATCCTCTCCTGAACCGACATTGAAGGTTGAAGAAATTGAATTTGAATTGCGCAAGTGTAGTGTTTCGAGCCGATGCACTTGAGCATTGATGGGTTCGAAGTTCAATTTTGTATGGACGCAATATGCCTGTGCAACGATGGGTCGTGTGAATATGAGATTTCGAATCGATGCGTTGGAGCATGGATGGATTCGAAATTGGCATTCGACCCAACGGAGTATACTCGTGTCATGATGGATTCGAAGTTGACTTTCGAACCGATGTTAGAAGATGGAGTATTCTTTGTGCTGTGATGGGTTCGAAACTAGCATCCGAACCGATGTGAGAGGATGGTTTCGAACAAGTAGTTCGTTTCGGTGGGTTCGAAACTGATCTTCGAACCGATGACTTGGATGGGTACGAAACTATCGTTCGCGGCAGTGATCTGTGTGCTTCACACAATGGAGCCTCAAGCATTTGGGTTGGAAGATAGGTTTCGAAACCATTCTGCCCTCTGACCTGTTGTACTCGGTCAATTTTTACCGGAATTCGAATCGACCCGGTCATCTTCAACCCCCATATAAATAGCAGTGGACCTGCCCCATTTTCACTTTTTACTTTTTCACTGCGCTCTTCATCGCTTCGAAGCTTCTAAGGAGAAAATACTGCGTCGTTTTTTCGAATCCATCAAGATTTAAGACCTAAATCTCTTGAATCCATTGCTTAAACTAGGTAATTAGCTTCGGATTCAAGCGACGAAGTTATTTTGAACTCATTTCTCTTCATCGATTGCATAGCTTCGAGATTGGCAGAACCAGATCTGGTTTGGGAGGGATTCGAATCGATGTGTGGGCTCGAGTTCGAAGCGACGACGGTGGTGTGTTTCCATTGGATTTTGAATCGATCCTTGGAATGTCCTTGTTGGGATGCGTAGTTCGCACCGATTGGGGGATTCGAGGGATCCTTTCGAATCGATGGATTCGAACCCATAGGCTATCGCTTCGAAGTCTACAACCTCGTATCGATTCGAAGTGGATGGTTTCGAACGCGACCGATGTCAAGTTAAGGGTTTCTGTATCGGTTCGAAATTGTCATTTGGCCATCGTTTCGAAGCGCGCCTGAATGCATGGTTTCGAAACGATGTCAGGATGGGTTCGAACGCATGGGTTCGAAGCACTGTCATGATGGTTTCGAACGCATGGGTTCGAACGGAGTTTGGATGGGTTCGAAGGAAGAGGTGTTCGGTTGGGTTCGAACGAAGCCTCTGTGATGGTTTCGAACCCTATATGATGGATTCCAAAATTTGAAATTTTTCAAGCATAACTCCGGCGAGCTTCATTCCTGCATACTTGGACTTGAATATTGAACTGCATATTTGATTGCCTTTTGAAGCTCGTCGATGGAACTATAACAACTTCTATTCGAACCGACTTCCATCATATAAACGATTTAATGATGACGGTCAGCGATGACGGTCATTATAGCTGAACTTCGTAGCTTTGTCGTTTGAATGTTCACTTTAACTCTGCAACATTTGTTCAAGCAATGCATGGCACGGTACCACACACATTCATACACTTTACACTGGGGAACACATGGGTTCTTTGTCGTCTAACGATGGTTTCTCATGAGTTAGTTAGTTATGGAATCTTCAAGTTCACAGCAGCAGGAGATTCAAGGTACAGCCTCTCCGAGGCTAGAAGTTCCGGATATAGATCCTGAGATCATCGGTCCGGCTCCGGACGAACTTCCTGATGCGTCATTCATTGCCAATCCATCGGATTCCGTTCCATCGAATATCTCTGAAGACATGTTGGGGAGGATATGTTTGAGGCACGGCTTGTCACTGGACGATGTATTACTACCGGGGCCGAATGATAGACCACATAATCCGCCAGAAGGGTATACAGCATTTAATCGCCACGCGTGTGCGGCCGGGACACTTCCCCCGTTCAATGAGTATATAAGAGAAGTAATGTCGTTTTTGAGGATCGCCCCATCTCAGCTGCATCCAAACGGATATGCGTCGATCAATAGCTTGTTCATTGCATTTATGGAATGTCTCCATCGACCGCCACTCCCAATCGAAATCAGATACTTGTTCAACTTCAAAACTCGTGGTGATTATCCTTCTTTCACATTTCTGGAGGCGGTGAGAAATTGTCAAGTGGTCACCGGATCCTGGACAAGGCTGAGTTACTATAGGACAGAATGGTTTTATGTCAGGTGCCCTCCAGGCTTTGCTCGACGATGGTTATTCAGACGTGAGTATAACCAAGTTCTTAAATAGTTACTACGACAATTGCTGCCGAAGTGGAACTTATATTAATTTTTTCTTTTTACAGCAACGATCTCGCGACCCGAAGGCGAAGAGTTTAAGGAGATGGTGAGAGTACTTCGAGAAGTCCCGAGCGAAGATAGGGACATCGAGTTGCTTTTGACCGATAGGAATCTCCGGACTTATGGGCTGATTGAACGAAGGCAGAGTATAAGATTTGAGGTGGCACAAAGGATCGTTCCTAAGAAACGAGTCAAACATAAGGAGCCCGAAGTTGTCATAGCCGAGGAGGCTGATTCTGAAAGAACTCACACTGACGATGAGCCGCTGACTGAGCCTACGGATGTGGCTTCGGATGTCGCGGAGCAGAAAAAAGGCAAGGCTGCCATGGTTAAGCCAACTAAGCGGGGGAGACGGAAATCGGTTGTCATTGCCCGGCCCTCTTCCGGAGTTAGAATCTCTGAGATGTCTCCTCCGCGTACTGAGAGTCTCTACGAAGGGCTTGCCGACCTTCCAATCCCGGAAGATGTGTCTTTTCAACATGATGCCGGGTTGGAGGAGTTCCATCGTAGTCTAGAATTGAGCGAGCCCCTTGTTACTAGCGAGGTCGACATTTCTGGTTGGTCGGGGGGAATGCATATTCACACACACTTCACGACACTGCATAACCTTTGATTGTAAACTACCTGATTCGAAGAGTGACTAATTCGATTTTACTTTGCTTTGCAGATACTATGTCTAAACGAGGTTCAATGCTAGGGAGTCTTCGACATGCCCGCAAGTCTTCTTATTATGATTCGCGCAGGCGAGAGGGGGATAGAGACTATGACCAAGGACGCTCCGGGTATCATGACCAGGGACGTTCCGGATATTCTAGTCATGAGAGATATGATTCGGACAAGGGCCATAGGCGTCGATCGCGATCGCGCACCCCTCCTTCTTCCAGAGATCCCGTACAACCTCCCGTTCGCGTCCCTCGTGATTCTTCTCGACATGTGTCGGTTTCTCAAGTTTCTAGATCTGAGATGTCGGCGCCGACAGTTGCGGAGGAACCTCCTACTGAAATTACGGGAGAAGGAGCGATTAGGCTTGCGCAGCTGAAGAGAGAATTCCCGAATATCTGCTTCGACAATTATGTCTTTCCCCCGAACTTGAAAAGAATCCCACCGGAGGCCGAGCGGTGGGCGCTTGATTATGTGCACGACTTCTACGCACAGTATAAGGTGTGGTATAAGGCAGCTGAAAAAGCATCGGCGCTGGCCTTCGAACGGGCGGCCACCATTGAAAAATTGCAAGCCGAGTTAGCACAAAAAGATCGCATCATTCAAGTGCTGAATACTGAGGCTGAATCATCCCGTAAATCTGAAATAGAGGCCACTAAAAAAGCCGATGAAGCCCAGGCAATCATGGATAGGATGAAACGCGAACACTACGCCACGGTTGAGGACATGGGTCATCGAAACACATTGGTTACTGCAGAGAGGGACGCAGCCCTGAAGGAGTTGAACGAGCTTAAGTCAAAATTTGCTGAAATCGCCAAGGAAAGGGATGATGCGAATAGCGCAGCTCAGGAGGCGTGTGAACAAGCTGTGATTCTTCGCACCGAAAGGGATGCTGCGGTGGCGAAAGTTCAAGCGGTCGAGACAGAGGTGGAAGAGAAAGTTCAACAAGCAGAGGCCAGGCTAGAGGCCGATATCGAAGATCTACTTATAACTTATAACGCCAACGTGTTAAAACACCGAAATTTAGCCTGGCTTCAAGATTATCCCGTTCACCTTCGCAGCGCTTGGGAGTGATTGGTCGAGGAAGAGGGGGAAGCGCATCCGGGCGAATCGGTTGACCGATTCGAGCTTGAGAACCGGTTATTAACTGAGGATGAAAAGAAGGTCCTTCACGATGCTATCATTGCTCATGAGAAGGAGATGATGGGTGGTCATTCCTTGGAAGTTGGAGAGGGATCGGGTGTTGAGCACCATGCGGATGTCACTGAAGTCACTACATCGCCTTTGCCAGTGCCTGCGTCTGCGGTCAGCTTGCCACCTGTTCCTGCTTACGACCCGGAGCGGCCGCACTTATCTCCTATCCATGAGCACACTTCCGAGGTCGTTCAGCCGTCTGCGAGTCAAACTGGAGAAGGTATTTCGAAATTATCTCAAGTGTTTTCTAAATAAAGAGTTTGTTTTGAAGAAGTTACTAATAACTTATCGTTTTTGCCTAGTGACGGAGGTTGCGCCGACAGTCACGGCTCAAGAATCAAGCCAAAAGGTTAAGGCCATCGCCACCGAGACCACTGCTGTAACTGCGGTATCGATCGAGGCGGCACAGGGGAGCGGGTTATCTCTCGAGGAACAGATGGTGAGCGAGCTGCTCGGTGAGCAGGGCGGTTTCTCTACGGACTTACAGTTTATCGTCGTTAGTGATCCCCTGCCGACCTCAAGTTCTTCGATGCAAGCTGCGGATGCCCCCAGCCAAGCCCAAGCGACTCGAGAAGAGGAAATTTTGGCTGAAATCAGCGCTGAAATAGAAGCTGTGGGGCACAGTGGCAGCGCCGGTGGCATCACGACGGCGCATAGTCCAGCATCTGCTAGGGTAGTGTCATCGGGTGGCACTATCTCAATTTCCATCACAGATCCAGTCCCCCCTACTCCTCCGGCGGGAAGCCTCCTTGTAGATTCGAGCTCTGAGGAGGACATCGATATCATGCCCCCAGCCGAAGAGTCACCGCCGAAGAGGAGGCACTCAAAAAGAATTTCGGTCGCTAGTGATTCTGATGAAGAACCACTAATAAGGAAGACGAAAAAGAAGAAGAAGTAGATCGGCTTTACAAGTAGATGTTTTGGTGGATAAGTACTTGTTTTTGTTTTTTATTAGTAAGCCGTGTATAGATGCAGGTTCGGCTCCTGCTAATAGGGATTGTTTTTGGGAAAACTTTTTCATATGTAAGCCCTCATTTTTGGTTAGTTGAAATAAACTTTAGTTTCTTTGTTTCAACTCTTGTTTTATTTGTGCTTAAGTACTTGCAATGCCTTGTTTTCGGTCCGGTGTACTTGTGGTGTTTTTACCGTTTAAGTGGAGTTCGTTTTTATTCTCCAAGTCTGAAAATCTTGGTCACAAGTTGTGATTGATGAATGAGTTGAACTTCGGACGTTGTATCACTTCGGTTAGTGATTGACACTTATCTTTCGTGCCCCCCAGTTTCGGGGAACAACACTTGTATTTTTGGCGGTTGATCGCACTTGTTGCAAATCGTAAGCACACGTCCGCATTCTGGGGACTTAGGATAATTTGAGATCGATAATCTGCTTTGCACTCCAGGAGTTTGAGAGTTATCGATGTTTGTATTGTGGTTCGCGCTCCGGGAACCTAGAATTGATGTTTACACTCCGCTTCACGCTCTGGGAACTGGGAGTTGATGTTGACATCTCAATTTGCACTTCGGGAACTTCGAATTGTCGTTTGTATTCCGACTCACGCTTTGGAATCTGGAGTTAGCACGGGTGCTTCGATTCGCGCTCCGGGAACCTGCAATTTGTGTTTATACTCCAATGCGTGCCTTGAGAACTTGGAGTTCGCATCGATGGGTCGGTTCGCACTCCGGGAACCTGGAATAGATGTTTATACTCCAATTCACACTCTGGGAAGTTGGAGTTAGCCGATAGATGGTCAGTCACACCTATTTGAGCTTTTTTAGGAATTCGTTCGCACTCCGGGAACGATGGGTTTGATGTTTATACTCCAATTCACGCTTTGGGAAGTTGGAGTCTGTTCGCACTTTGGGAACGATTTATGGAATGTTTATACTCCAATTCACGCTCTGGGAAGTTGGAGTCCGCTCGCGCAGTGGGAACGAATTGTTGAATGTTTATACTCCAATTCACGCTGTGGGAAGTTGGAGCCCGTTCGCACTCTGGGAACGAATTATGGAATGTTTATACTCCAATTCGCGCTGTGGGAAGTTGGAGTCCGTTCGCGCTCTGGGAACGAATTGTTGAATGTTTATACTCCAATCCACGCTGTGGGAAGTTGGAGTCGGCTCTCACTTTGGGAGCAGTGAATTTGTACTTCGGTTCGCGCTCCGGGAACCGAGAGTTGAAGTTTATACTCCAATTCTCACTCTGGGAAGTCGGAGTTGGAGGAGGGATTGTCGTGTATCAATCCCTGTGAATGTTAATGTATTGTTCTATCCCCGAGCTCGGGTTTCACTTAGCGAGTGACCGGTCTTATCATAGTCACTCCCTATTTGAATAAATCCCACCGCGCGATGGAACTTAGCTCTCCGTGCGTTGTGATGTTGTATGTCATATTCAGTAAATCACAGCTTTTGCTTGAAGAGACGGCATTTTATTGCTGAAACGAGAAAATATGGCAAAATCAGTTGCCTTATCACAAATCTAAATCTCGAAATGCTAGGATAAAATGCAAAGAAATAAATTGACAGAGAATAAACGAGTAAAGTTTTCATATGTAGTAGCGACGAAGACTTTCGCTATTCCAAGCTCTCGGCAAGACAAAACCGTCAACCGTTGATAATTTGAACGTGCCACCTCCGAGCTTTTGTGAGATAACATACGGCCCTTCCCAATTTGGCTTCATATGCGAAGGGACCGGATAAACCCTTTTGAGTACAAGGTCGCCAAGTTCGAAGGTTCGCGGACGGACCTTAGCATTATACAGTCGGGCGACTCGACTCCGATATGCGGCTGCCCTCAAATCCGCCTCTTCACGCCTCTCATCCAGTAAATCCAGAGATTGAGCGAGCAATATAGCATTGGTCTTCGGATCATAATATGTCGCACGATGAGAGCGCACTTCCAATTCGACTGGGATAACGGCCTCTGAGCCATATGACAGAGAAAATGGAGTGTGACCAGTTGCAGTTTTGTGAGTTGTTCTATAGGCCCATAACGCCATAGGGAGTTCGTCGACCCACTTGCCTCCGGCCTTTTCCAGTCGTTTCTTCAGTATTGACTTTATAACTTTATTAACAGCTTCGACCTGACCGTTTGCTTGAGGGTGTGCCACTGCGGAAAACTTCTTATTTATGCGAAATCGTTGGCAGAAATTTTTGAACTCGGTACTGTCGAATTGAGCTCCATTATCTGTGATGATTGTATGAGGTAGACCGAATCGGCAGATGATGTTGCGCACCACAAAGTTGATCACTTTCTTCGTTGTGATCGTTGCAAGAGGCTCCGCTTCGGCCCATTTAGTGAAGTAATCAACCGCGACGATGGCGTATTTCGCGCCACCTTTGGCTAGAGGCAACGCTCCAATTATGTCGATCCCCCATACTGCGAATGGCCAGGGGCTAACCATTTGGGTTATCTCAGTAGGTGGGGCTCTAGGAATCCAAGCATATTTCTGGCATTTGTCGCATTTTTTGGCGTAGTCTGATGCGTCTCGATTAACGGTAGGCCAGTAATATCCGTATCGGAGTACCTTCTTGGCGAGTGTCTGCCCCCCGATGTGATCGCCACATTCTCCCTCGTGGACATCGTGTAACACTCGTTTGATTTCATCGTGCGCGATACATCGGGGTAGAGGGACAGAGTATCCCCTTCTATACATAACCCCATTTTGGATGATAAACCGTGAGGCCTTTCGAAGGACCTGCCTCTTCTCACTTCTGCACTCAGGCAGCGTCCCATGTTCAATATAGTCTCGATAGGGGGTCATCCACGACTCCCTATCGGTGGTAGCTTCGAATGCATGATTGACCTCATTCTGATCGATGCTCGGGGAAGATAGCGTTTCCACAGGAACAAGCCCCAACTGTTGGGCTTCGCCCGTACTTGCCAACTTCGCCAACGAATCGGCCTTCTGATTGTGCTCCCGAGGAATATAGAAAATGGCATAGTAATCGAAATGATCAAGAATTTTCCTGACTTTAGATAAATAAGCCGCTAGTCTCCGATCCTTAGCTTGATATTCACCTCGGACTTGGCATACGATCAATTGGGAGTCACAATACACCTCCACAGCGGCAATTCTCAGGTCGTGGGCCAACTTCAGCCCAGTGAGTAAAGCTTCGTATTCAGCCTCGTTATTAGTTGCACGGAACTCGAACTTCAGGGCGTAGCATATAGATCGGCCTTCAGGAGTTTGAAGCACTACCCCTGCTCCCGAACACCGTTCATTGGAGGCGCCGTCAGTATATAACTTCCATATGTGCGTAGGGGGTTCGCTACTCTCAGGTAATTCCTCGGATAAAGTGAATTCAGCAACGAAGTCTGCCAAAACTTGACCATGTATGGCCCTTCTTGGAGTATAAGCAATGTCAAACTGGCTCAGTTCAATATTCCATTTCAATAACCTACCAGACGTCTCAGGCCGCGTGAGGACCTGTCGTAACGGCTGGTCGGTGTACACGGTGATAGGATGAGCTTGGAAATATGGACGGAGCTTTCTCGAGGCAACAACTAGACAATATGCCAACTTTTCCAGCTTTGGATAATTCCTCTCGGCTCCGGTCAACCGCTTACTCACGTAATACACCAGTTTTTGCACTCGATCTTCCTCCCGGATTAATGCCGCACTGATTGCGCTTTCAGATACCGCCAAGTAGAGATATAATTGCTCATGATCAATAGGCTTCGAAAGAATCGGCGGTGTAGAAAGATGTTGAACCAATGACTGAAACGCACCTTCGCACTCTGCGGTCCATTCGAAGTTTCGTTTCCCTTTTCGGATCAGATCGAAGAAGGGGATGCATTTGTCAGTCGACTTCGAGATGAACCTACTCAATGCAGCGACTTTCCCATTAAGGCTCTGAACTTGCTTTATTGTCCTTGGAGTTTGAAGATTTCTGATGGCCCAAATCTTCTCGGGGTTAGCCTCTATCCCTCGGGCGTTGACGATGAACCCAAGGAATTTTCCGGACGCAACTCCAAAATGGCATTTCAGCGGATTGAGCTTCATCCCATATCTCCGGAGGATATCAAACATTGATCCTAAGTCCTTTACGTGATCAATAGAATGTCGTGACTTTACTAACATGTCATCTACGTAAACTTCCATGGTCTTCCCAATCTGATCAGAAAACATCCGGTTAACCAAACGTTGGTAGGTTGCGCCGGCATTTTTTAACCCAAAAGGCATGACTTTGTAACAATATAGTCCCAGATCAGTCACAAAGCTCGTATGTTCTTGGTCGGGCACATGCATGGGTATTTGATTGTAGCCCGAGTAAGCATCCATAAAGGATAACAATTCGTGTCCGGCGGTTGAATCAACAAGCTGATCGATTCGAGGAAGTGGAAAACTGTCCTTCGGGCAGGCCTTGTTCAAATCGGAATAATCGATACACGTTCTCCATTTCCCATTTGGTTTCCGGACGAGTACCGGGTTTGACACCCACTCCGGGTACAAAGCATCTCTAATGAACCCGTTCGTTTTCAACTTATCCACCTCCTCCTTAAGGGCGGCAGATCTTTCTGGATCCATACCACGCCTTTTTTGTTTGACAGGGATATACCGCGGATCAATGTTCAAAGTGTGGCTCGCGATCTCCGGCGAGATCCCACACATGTCGAAATGCGTCCAGGCGAACACATCAAGATTCGCCCGAAGGAATTCAACCAATTCCTGTTGTGCCCCCTGGCTCAATTGAGACCCAACTTTTAACATTCTCGAATCATCGCCATCATCTTCGATCGGGACATTGATAGTTAGCTCAGCCGGAGAAGCCTGACTTTCTGTAGATTTTTCATTGCTGCCGTCGTCCCTTGGGTCAAGGTCTTTATGGAATTGGTTGGGGTGCCCGGGCCGAGGTCCGAGCACCAATTGTCAATCATCGGCAGAACGGACGCAAAGAGATTCCTCTGCGCCCTTACCTTTCTCCCTTCGCTGCGCCTCTCGCAGCTCCGCAACATAACAGGCTCTTCCAGCAGCCTGATCTCCATGAATCACACCGATACCACAATCAGTTGGAAATTTCAAAGTCAGACACCACGGGGCGATCGCTGCCCGAAATTCAGCAAGGGCTGGTCGGCCCAGGAATGCGTTGTACGGTGAATGTATGTCCAAAACAACAAATGGCACGATGCGTACTCTTCTGCACTCACCGATCCCCAACTCCACGGGTAACTCCACAACCCCTGTGGGTATATTAGCACTTCCATCGAAGCCGTGAATCCTGGACTGACAGGGCTTCAGGTCTTTGGCTTCCATTTTCATCTGATCGTAAGCTCTCTTGAACAAAATATTGACTGAACTCCCACTATCCACCAGTATCCTCTTCATCCAAGCAGGACCAACCTGGGCGGATATAACAAGTGGGTCGATGGTCGGGGCTTCGACCTTGTCTGCATCGCGGTTCCGGAACACGATGTCATCTGCCATCGTCTTTTGTTGTTTTGCCGGAGCCCCTTCGTCGTAACTACTGCAACATTCGAAATTCATATGCCTAACCGAACTAGCATATGACTCCATCTCTTTCCAACTCGTACCTGCCGGATGAGGACCACCACTAACGGTGTTTATCACTAGCCTTCCGCCTGTTCGGGCGGGTTCTTCTTGCCTTGGCTGGTTTTGCCGATTGTTCTGGTTCGACGGACCCGCACCTCCAGATTGCGGCGCCCGTACAAACTGATCCAATTTTCTTTCCCTGATCAACTTCTCAATTAAATCCTGCAAGTGTCTGCACTCGTTGGTGTTGTGGCCGTAACTGTCATGAAATCTACAAAACTTGCCTGTTTGAATCCGTCTCTCCGACGACGGCTTCGGAGTAGGTTTCTTGTATTGCATGGCGTTGCAAGTTTGTAGATACACATTCTCCAGCGATGTATTCAACGGAGTATAATTGTCGAACATAGGGGCCCTACGCCTCGGCCCACGATTCTGATCCCGCCTTCTGTTCTGATTCCCGTTATTCTTGGGTTGTGATTGTTTGTTCTGGATATTTAGCTGCAGTTTCCCGGAACTCTCTCCTGATTGTTTAACAGCCACATTACTTTGAATCCCCTCTCCACTAGGTCCTGCATCGTCCTGTTTCCTAGACTGCTTCGCGTCCTCGCGCCTCAAGAACTGAGCGGCTTTGGAGTAGAAGCGGTCCAACGACGCAGGGGGTTTTCCTGCTAACCAGTTTCCAAAATCCGAGTCAGGGTCAATCCCTTTCATCAACGCCATCAGAATCGAGTTATCATTGGGGTTAGTGATTTCCACACAAGCCTTATGGAATCTTTCCAAATAGTGTCTAAGAATCTCTCCTGGAGCTTGGGTAACGCTAGATAAAGTGTTGACGTCCTTAGGCCTTGCAACGTGCATGCGAAACTGTTCTACGAATTTCCTGGCCAACTGATTGAACGAAGAGATAGAGCGGGGTGGCAATCGCGTGAACCACATCGTAGCAATACCTCCCAAAGAGATAGGAAAACTCCTACACTTGACCGCGTCGTCTGCTCTGGCGGCGCTCATGGACCATTCATACTTCAATATGTGTTGATTGGGGTCTGAGTTCCCTTCGTACATCGGTAACGCGGGCATTCTAAATCGCCGAGGGGGTTCGGCATACAGGATTTCGTCTGTGAATGGGGTGTGACTCCGGGAGATTCCCCAGTCGTCGTTAGTAAATCCCTGACTTTCACGGATCATCTGCCTGATCATTTCTGGAATATCTGCGACAGCTACGTTCTGGGCACGTTGAACCAAGGTGTGGTCGGGTTCCACAATGCGGGACTGGACCGGATGCTGTCGACGGTCCGGATCTCGCCTCCTTGGTTCGACATTCTCTGGTACATACGGCTCAGGAGTTTGCCGTCGTCGGTGATGGTTCTGATCTGACAAAGTATGGATGTCCGCCCCAGGCTCCGTAGCGATGGTTGTAGGACGGTTGTCGGTAGTGTGTTGAGGAGCAGCGCCTCCTCGGGAGGAAGGCCCTGTGTGGAAGCTAGCAGATGGGCCGACTCGTATTTGCCCAACTGTCAATGCCTGAATGTCTCTAGTAGCCTGTGCATAATTCCCGTCCATTCGGGGTCGCGAAGGTCTACGATGATAATCAGTGGAAGTCGAACTCTCCGTGGAGGACTGGGATGCGTAATCCCTCCTTGACCGCCTGCGCTTATGACTGTGTAGCTGGCGGGTTAGTTCAGCGTTAGCGCGTAGTTGTTCCGTCAACTGCTGCCGACTCTGGGTCAGCTCCTGGAGCAACGTTTGAAACTCTTGCCTTGTCACCGGTCCAGATGATTCCGAGGGCCCGGCGACGTCCTGGTAGATGGTAGCTGCTCGGGATCTGGTCTATCCCGGTCTTCCTGGTTACCAAGGTTAGAAGTGGTTCTGGTGCTCACCATTATGAACAGTAAGATTCCTTTCCCTAGACTTTTGCAAATCTGAATAGAATGGAAGGAATTTGAATTCAAAGATCTGGATCTCTCTCTTAGATTTGTTCAATCCGGTATCGATGACAGATCCAACGAGCAGGAGAAAAGCTGGGTTTTCTCAGTGAAAGCACCAAAGTGTTTGCACCAAAATTGGTCACAACACTCTTCGGGAGTCGTTGAAGAGATAATAGTCAAAAGTATGAACTGAATATGAATATTATCTAACAAAAACTCCGATCAACAGTAAAGAAAATACGTAGACAAGCAATTTATAGTGGTTCGGCGTGTTGCCTACGTCCACTGTGAAGTTTTTCGATGTTTTATTGATTCTCTATCAACGATTACAAGTTGGTACAGCGATCCACAGCAAGTTACAACTGGAAATTCGAAATCAACAATAGAATTATGATGTAGGATGATGGAGATCTTGATCCGGCAGAGTCTCGGCGTCTCAGAGTCAGAAGATCCCTTTTCTGTTGGCCCTGGGGCTCTATTTATAGGTGTAGGCTGCTGGTATCTCGCTGAAAACTCGGGAGACCACTTCTGGCACGTGAGGGGGCCCACACGTACGGTCTCGGGAAGTTTGGGCCCACTTTGGCATCGGTTCGAACTCCATTCGAACCGATCAAGAATTCATCCAATTGAGGTGAAATTTGGCGTGGACATTCTTCAGCATGTATGCAAGCATCTATGAAAGTTTCATTGCATTTGGATCAGTAGGTTAGGAGATATGTTGGGTTCGAAATAGACTTCACGGCAAGGCTGTTTGGTTCGAACCCCTGTTACTCGAAACGATGGTTTCGAAACCAGTGTGGCACGCGACCTCGTGGTGACGTGGAGCGCAAGTTTCGAATCGATCCGGACTTCTCTCCGTGTTGACCGCTTCGACTCCGTGTATCTCGGTGATTTCGAACCGATGGAAGACACGTGGGTTGACCCAGTGGGTTCGAATAAGGCAGCACAGGATGGGTTCGAACATGGCATCAGGGATGGGTTCGAACACGACTCTGTGATGGGTTCGAACATGATTCCAGGGATGGGTTCGAACGAAGCATATCGATGGGTTCGAAGCATGCTTGTCTGGTGGATTCGAAGTTAGGTCGTGGATGGATTCGAAGCAAGGCTATCTGGGGATTTACTTGATGGAGTCGAAGCGAGGTTCTAGCTGATGGATTCGAGCGTCGCCCCTTCTTGTCGATTCGAACATGGTGGGTTCGAACTAGTTGGGTTCGAAGTGGAGTCGAACCGATGGATACGAACTCATCGATTCGAACTTTGGTATATGTGCATGGATTCGAGGCGCTGCCTCACTTCTTGGGTTCGAACCAGATGGGTTCGAACATAGGTAAGGTCATGGTTTCGAACAGAGCAATCGTCCATCTTTCTCAACTTGAATCCATCATAACTTGAGCATACGACCTCGGATTGACCTGAAATTTGAAATGCTGACTCTTGTAGCCTTTCTTGCCGTGTCCTATCAATTGTGGCTCATTCTAGACTCGGATAAAATTCAGTGATATCCATGGCTAAAGGAAGTACGATCAACCTCTGAGGTGAACTGTCCTTCGTTTTTCGATCAATCTTTTGGTATCGCGGCTTTGCCAAAAAAGCGGGATAACAAATGTAATTAGAGGTTAATTAATCAGGGATGATTAATTGAAATAAATAATTAGTTGACGATTAATTAATTGATTGATAATTAATCAATAGTGTTATGAGCAAGTTGATATTGGATAAGTTATTAATTTAATTTACTTTAAATTAATGGAATGATGTAATTAATTTAATTCATTTTAAATTAATTATATTTTGGTGTTGTTAATCTTTGCTTATATGGATGAATGATGTTGTTTACTTTGAATGGTTGAATCTCAGATATGAGATAGATAATGTTGAGTGAGTTGGATGCATTGGTTGAATTGTGATGTTGATATAGATTATCTTTTGAACAATGATAATATAGTTTATCTGATATGATGATAATATTGATTATCTGTTGTGAATTTGTGATTTATCTATCTGTGTACATAGATAATTGAATTGTTTTAAACCTTTAAAACAACTTGGCCTTAAAAGACACGCTTTGGATTTCGATGAGACCGGGATCGGGTTTCCATATTTAGATATCCGAAAACCACTTCGATCCAAATTAACGTTAGATCGTGAATCTAAGTAGAGCAAGTGAAGACTCGAGGTGTAAGGGCTATACGTCAGTATAACTCTGTGGGTTATTCCGTAATGAGTTGACGGAATAGTTCTTATAGATTCGAGATGGTGATTTAGAGTGCAAGGGTTATCATCGTTAACTCTGAGGGTGATTCCAAAATGAGTGTAACGAGATAATGCCTTCGGTTTCGTTCGAACCCGGAACGAACTTGAATGGATTGAATGCTTTCAGAACATCGTCAGGTGGCCGATGAGCATTCTAAGAAATGTGTCCTCTAAAGGTAATCGTAGCCTCAAGCCTCATCAACTGGGTATGGCTAAAACAGGGGAGGTGCAGCAAGGCTTCGTGGGTAGCTCCCACTGGAGAGCAAGATTTACCCCTGTCTAGAGGTCCCTTTTTATTTCGGCTGTGTGGGCAGTTGGATGTACACCAACTGCGGGGTTGTCTTGTTCAGGACTGTCCAGTAAGGGATGGTTCCGGTCTTGTGTTGCAGGGGAGTTAGGGTGGCTCCTCGGTACGTTGATCTAGGCCACGTACTGTGACGGCCGGTACCCCAGTAGCCCTGCCATTGTATGGAATCCAAAATCCAATAAGTGCCAACGATTTTGATTGTATTACCCACTTTTGTGGCTGGTAGCTGGAATTTAATAAATGTAACAATTTCGGCTATTTCTTATTTACTTGAAAACCCTAGACACTATTATAATATCACTGGATTTCCTATCAAATGTTTGGTTAGCGTAAGGTAAAACTTTTCCATGTTTATGTGTGGGAAGTCTTACGTGATACCTTTCTTTCAAAGGTTTTTCAAAAGTTAAGCAACTTTAACCTGATACTCACACCAGACCCATGTCTGACGCAGAGTTTATTTTTGTTTTTTTATAAACTCTTGGGTACTCAAATTTTTACGAGTATTCAAGAGATTCAGGTTAGCTTTGACGTATAATGGAGAAGCAATGGAGCAGGAGGCTTCTGCGTTGTAAATATATAGTTTCGCTGTGTATTCTCTGTATTGTGTTGTGTTGTATTGAGTTGTAAATACTAGACAAGTGTTTATAACTGTCTAGTATATGTGATGTATATGTTGTGTATCTCTGATTGGTATTGTATGTTATGTAAATATTTATGTTATTAATATAATTTATTCGTTCCGCTGTTGAGATTCTAGTGTTGTTTCTTCTTTCTCTTCTTTCTTTTCTTCTTCTATCCCTTTCTTTCTTAATTGATGATGCGATTTTCTGAGAGTGGAAAGTCGGGTCGTCACAGTTGATATCAGAGCATTAGGTTGAGTGAATACCTAGGTTCTAGAGTGGTGTCTATCTTGAGAGAGCATATTTGTATTTTTATTATATATATATTTATATTATTACTTCTACCTAATTGTTGGGTTACCTGTTCGGGTTTTCCAATATAGGTTATAAAGGTAGATAGGTAGTGGGTGTGTAACACGACTACTACCAATGGTTGGGGTTTTGAATGTTGAGGTTGAAAGTATATTTTTTGAGACTGTAGACCTATTACCGTCTCAAGTGAGTTGTGCAGAGTATAGGATTTCATAGATCTCTGAAGGTAACCTGTTAAGGTTCGGAGTCTATCTTTGAATTGGATGAGTAGAGTTTTGATCAGTCGGTTTGGAAAAAGAGAATGATGATATTTTGATATCTCAAGGAGTAGTAGCTGCGTGATGAGATGTAGTGACTATGGATGTTCTCGAAGATGTTTTCTTTGGAACAAGTTAAGGAGGTGAGTCTGCTTGAATGTTGTGGCTGGATTCAGCATGATGTTTTTGTCCGGTTTGAAGCCCGAGTATCTCAAAGAATTTTGGATTAGGAAGTCTTTGGCGTCGGTGTCAGCAGTGCAGTTCGGAGTATTTTGTGTGTTGGAAAGAAGTCTTCTGGTTAGCAGTTTCTGAAGATAGAATTCAGAAGCAGCAGAGTGGATTCCATTTCTTCGATGGATTGGCTGGATGAGCGTAAGCTGTTCTGATTGGTAAAGAGAGAACAGTTTTCTTTGGATATTAGGCTGATTGATCGCAAAAGTGACTTGCGATAGTTTGAGTGTTCTCTTGAGCTATGAAGAGTTTGTCCGTACCTAGAGGCTGAGTTTTCTTATCGACTGGATTCTAGGAGTTATACCGAAGGTTTAGTGAAGCAACTTTAGATCAGATGGGACATCTGAGTTTTCTTTTATGGATCTGTTGAACCATATTTTTGTGATGTGTTATCCAGTTTGTACTCGAGTTTTTCTTCTACTTCAGATCAGAGTCGTGCAGCGGAAGCAGATTGGAAGTGCTTTTGTTTTATCTTTTCCGGGTAGGAGAAGAAAGTTAATCTTCTGATGTTTATGGATTAGAGTTGGTGTTCTTGGTTTGGGATTGATGAGGAGATCATTTTTGTTGGATTGTTTTGGTCCAGTTTGTTTCTAGAAACATCAGCGAAGGGTGAGCTGATCAAGAGAGTTGAAGGCAGCCCAGGATCGTCAAGAGTGTTTGGTGGATAAGAGACGAAGAAGTTTGGATTCCGGAGTCAGAGATTTGATTTTGAATAAGTTTTCTCCGATCTAAAGAGCTATAAGATTGAGTAAGATTGGGTAAGTCAGCTTCGAGATGTTTTGGACCTTTTCTGTGTTCTTGTGAGGATTGGTGTTTGGTTTTCAAAGTTGAATTGTCAGTTTGGATAACTGGGATTCGATGTGTTTCACGTATCTCTGAGAGAGTACGTGTATGGTTTATCTCTGGTTGTGGAACCAGCAGTTCAGGAGGATGTGATTGTTGATTCAGACTCGTTTGTAGTCTGATATATTGTTGTTGGTAGATCTAGTTGGATAGGAGCTCTATAGCTTAATAGTATTGATTGTTTAGATTCTATAGAGCGAGTATCCCGATATTTATACCGGGGAAACTCGTGAAAATTTTATCCAGATTTTTCTGGATAATTAGATTTGTTTTGTTTGAATTGGTTGTTATGGTTGTTAGCATATGTTTGATAATATGTGCTTGTGTTTTAAAATAAAATCTTAAGATAGATGATTGAATTATCTTTGCTTTTAAATTTCGGGGACGAAATTCTTTCAAGGGGGAAGGAATGTGATATCCTGGAAATTTGGGCAATATAAATTTAATAATCAGTGTTATAAATTTAATTTGATTTGATAATTTTAATAACTGATTTGGAATTTGATTTAATAATCATGTTTTAATAAATATTTAAATTAAAAGATTTTATCTTTTGAAGTAAATAAATTGTTTTCTGTTTATAATATATAATTTTATATATTGTAAGTTGATAAATTTTGATTTTTGAATTTAGTGAATGAATTGATTTTCTAAATTCTAGTTTATTTTTAGTAAATTAAAAATTCGATTTAAGAATTGATTTTCTTCAAAGCAATGTAAAAAAAATGTTATAGTTTATACTATGATAAATCTTATTTGTTTTAAAATTTTATTTAGCTTAAAAATATGAATTTAAAATTTGATAAATATGAAAGCTAAGTTTTGCTTTATATTACTTAGGATTTATATATATAAGAATTTACAATGTAAATTACAAATGGTCTTAGTTTGTTATAATCTCTTTTAACAAATTATTTAATATTGTTTAATTTGTCATTTTTAAATAAAAAAATTATAATACTTAAGTTCTTATGAACATAAATAGTTTTTTTAAGAAATAGGATTTGTTCTTTTAAAATTTTATAAGAGTTATATATGCATATGTATAACTTGATTTTTTTAATTGGAATTTTATAATTTAAATTTGATTTTGAATTGAATATTTTGAAATTTAAAAGAATAAGTATTTAAAAATATTTGAATAAGCTTGTATTTATATTTGTTTTGTTTCATTTCTTTTAATTAGAAAAGAAGAAATAAAATTCATTTATATATACATAGGAAATAATGAATTAAGATATAAAGTTTTTAAATTCAATTTAAATTAAAAATACTTAGATTACATGTGTAAGTCTCTTAAGACATTTAATTGACATGTGTTTACCATATAATAAACTAAAGTGACAAATGTTATACTTAAACCAAGTGTCCTTTTAATTTTCTTTTTCATTTATTTTTGTTAAAATCAAAAATCTACTTGTATTAATACACTTCTTTTCATCTCATTTACTTTTTGCAATTCCTCTTCAAAACTTAAGAAAATAATTCAGATTCTAAAATCTGAATTTATCTACGTTCAAAAACAGAAATTTTAATCAAAACAAATTTTCTCAAGAACAAATCTGCAAACCCCCTCTCAAACCAAATCTGAAACCAAGTATTCTCCTAACCAAAACTATTTGAATCATCCACAAACCAGAAATCAAAGTATGCCAATCATCCTTTAAACTGAAGCTCTCTTCAAATACATCAACTTGAAATTTCAAATTGCAATTCGATCCTGCAATCTAAAACTGCATGCAACAGCAGTTCAACCAAGCCCGCAGTCCTCTGTTTGAAAACACATCCAAAACTGCATGCATGTAGCTATAGAACTTGGAAACAAACATGCAACTGTAATTCTGGAAAACACAAAGTACTACCACAACATCAAGTTTAGAAATTGTTAAATCTGGAAGCAAAGGCATTTGCAGTAAATCAAGATCTAAAGTTTTATAAAAAGGAAGCAACTTGAAGTTTTAAAAAGAAAATTGAAGGTCAACTCATAAGCAAAAATAAAAGAAGAGATATGAAGTTTTCAAAATTTAAAGCATCCTTCAGTTTCAAAGCTTTTCAAAAACATGGTTGCGCTGCTCATAGTTTTCCCCAGGCGAGTAACAATTTATATTTAATAAACCTAAGTATAAATGGTTGTTGTTTGCTCTTAAATAAGTGTGTATGCTTTTTCATAAGTTCATTTCTGAGTAAAGATTATGGTGCATGTTATTGTGTAGTTATGTTTCTGTACTTAAGTTACTGATCCTTGAATTTCTTAAATTCTGTACTTTGGATCTTACTTTGGATCTAATGTATGTTAGTTCTAGGACTTAAGCAAAATAGAGTTGTGTAACATAATTAAAGTTTTAAGTTTTATCAAGTATGAATAAAAACTTGAAGTATCACTGGAAAAAAAAACCAGTATGGTCTCTGGAAAGGAAAAAAACACTAAACAACAGAGTAATTCTGTTGAAAACAAGAATTTAATCCTTTAAATTCTTTGATTTAAGATTATCAATATGTTGCCTGATCAAAAACTCGAATTTTAGAATTTAAATTAGAACTTTTAGTTTGTTTTTGATTAAGAAATTCTGGTTTAACCAGAAATCATAATTTGGGTTGATTTTGTCGATCTAAGAAGATTTGGTGGCCAGTGATGTTCCTGGTGATAGAATGGTGATAGGAGAATTGAGAAAAAATGGTAATTGAGGAATTAATGCAGTAAGGCAGTAGGAATTTGGGATCATAGTAGTTAAACCTAGTTTTATGTTCTTCAGTAAATTTGATCGCCGAAACTCCTTAAGGCAACCGAGTTCTTCGTGATTCAAGATGATGATAGATGGAGTATGGAATGAGTAGTGGCAGGAGTTGTAATTTCTCTAGTGATCAAATTTGGTTGATTGAAGCGAATTCAGATTTGACCATTGTTATAGTTTTTCGAGCTCGAATGCTTAAAATCGATTCAGGGGTTCTACAGTTCTCTGGATGATTGGAGATTGGTTGGATAGTGGTCGATGACTTGCGTAGGGGGCCGCGATGGGTCGGAGATGGACGCTGCGGTGGTGCAGGTGCACGGTTATCTTGATGTGTCAACGGCTGTGTGGGGGATGAAGGCATTCGAGTCATGTTCGAGTGGAACTGGGTTTTTGCTCGAAGGTAAGGGGATTGGGACTCGAAGTCACTGCTGTTTGGGCTCAAGGGTTTAGTTGTTACAGGTTTGTGAAAACCTGAGTTATTTCTGAATTTAAACAAATTGCAAAATAAAAAAAATGATGATTCTCGAGTTACTCGAGTGATTTCGAGTTTCTCAAGCTAATTTGTTGCAGTTTAGAATTTGTCGTGTTTCAAATTTTAAACTGAATTTCAAAAAAAATACTAAGTAAAGAATTTAATTAAATTTTAAATCTAACTTTAAATTGTAAATTCAAGTTTGATTTGAATCATGATTGGAAATAAATAAGCTTTTAAATTTAAACTTATTTTAACTTTAAAAGGAGTTCATTGTTTAAGAATGTTTTTGAAGAAATTAGAATTTAAAATTGAAATTGAAATATAAAGTAATGTTTAAACAAAATTTAAAATTTGATTCAAATTTGGATTTGAATCTTTGTTTCAAATTAAATTTTAGTTTTATACATTTAAGTGCTTAAAACAAATTTGAATAATAATGTAAAATCTAAATGGTTTTAATTTAAGAAGAAATTTGTTTTAACTTTTATAAAATTTCTTTTATAATTAAAGTATTATTATCAATTAAGGGTTTTAGATTGAATTTAAACTTGTTAAAGTTAATAATAAATTAATGTTTTGTATTTCATTTAATTATTAGGGTAATTAAATGAATAATTAATTTATTTAATAAATTAATGAAATAAATAATTTCTTAAAGTAATTAAGGGTTAATCTTAGGGGTTTGGGATTAATTATTCTTGAATAATTAACTTGTAATTAAGAATAATTAATTAAATAAAATTAGTTTTTAATTAATGATTAATAATTAATTAATCAAGTAATAATGGATTTAATTAAGTTTTAATTAACACTTAATTATTTAATTAATTAGGGGTTAATTAATGGGTTATTAATGATTAATTAAATTGTAATTAATAATGATTTAAAATAAGTTAATTATTTTAGAAAATAATTAATGAATTGTTAATAGTTAATGAAGACATTAACTAAGGATTATTTAATAATTAATTAATGTGGTTAATTTAAATTATTAATTAGATTAATTAATTTAAAGATAATCGATTGTTTAAGTTATTAAGTATAATTATTTATGGAAGTAATTAAGGAATTAATTACTTATTATAATTAATTGAGTTAATTTTGATTAGTTTAAGTTAATTAATTCAGTTTAATTAATTTAAAATTAATCATTTGATGATTTGTGAAGGATAATTACTTAATGTAATTAAATGAAGTGAAGTTACTTAGGAAAGTAATTAATGAGTAATTACTATATGTAATTAATTGAAGGTGATTTGTTGATAAAAGTAATTTGAGTATAATTACTTGTAAATTAATCAAGGAATTAATTAGAGATAATTAATTAATGAGTAATTAATTTATTTGGTGAAGTAATTAAGGGTTGTTGATTACTGAATGGGGTTAGATTAACAATTATGTTTTAAATTAATATTTATTCCTTATTGTAATTAATTTAAATAAGGTAATTAATTAAAATGTAATTGGAGATCATTAATTAATATAATTAATGATGTAATTAAGATTGATTAATTAAGATTAATTAATCAATAATAAGTTATTAAAGGTAATTAATTTATGTAATTAATTTAGGATTAATGTAATTAATAATAGTTAATTAATTAAGGAAGTAATTAAAGGTTAATTACTGTATTTGGATAAGTATAATTAATTTGAGAAATTAATTAGTGAATAATTACTTGAATGTAATTAGAGGTTAATTAATCAGGGATGATTAATTGAAATAAATAATTGGTTGATGATTAATTGATTGATTGATAATTAATCAATAGCGTTATGAGCAAGTTGATATTGGATAAGTTATTAATTTAATTTACTTTAAATTAATGGAATGATGTAATTAATTTAATTCATTTTAAATTAATTATATTTTGGTGTGGTTAATCATTGCTTATATAGATGAATGATGTTTACTTTGAATGGTTGAATCTCAGATACGAGATAGATAATGTTGAGTGATTTGGATGCATTGGTTGCATTGTGATGTTGATATAGATTATCTTTTGAACAATGATAATATAGTTTATCTGATACGATGATAATATTGATTATCTGTTGTGAATCTGTGATTTATCTATCTGTGTATATAGATAATTGAATTGTTTTAAACCTTTAAAAAAACTTGGCCTTAAAAGACACGCTTTGGATTTCGATGAGACCGGGATTGGGTTTCCATATTTGGATATCCGAAAACTACATCGATCCAAATTAACGTTAGGTCATGAATCTAAGTGGAGCAAGTGAAGACTCGAGGTGTAAGGGCTATACGTCAGTATAACTCTGTGGGTGATTCCGTAATGAGTTGACGGAATAGTGCTTATAGATTCGAGATGGTGATTTAGAGTGCAAGGGTTATCATCATTAACTCTGAGGGTGATTCCAAAATGAGTGTAACGAGATAATGCCTTCGGTTTCGTTCGAACCCGGAACGAACTTGTATGGATTGAATGCTTTCAGAACATCGTCAGGTGGACGACGAGCATTCTAAGAAATGTGTCCTCTAAAGGTAATCGTAGCCTCAAGCCTCATCAACCGGGAATGGCTAAAACAGGGGAGGTGCAGCAAGGCTTCGTGGGTAGCTCCCACTAGAGAGCAAGATTTACCCCTGTCTAGAGGTCCCTTTTTATTTCGGCTGTGTGGGCAGTTGGATGTACACCAATTGCGGGGTTGTCTTGGTCGGGACTGTCCAGTAAGGGATGGTTCTGGTCTTGTGTTGCAAGGGAGTTAGGGTGGCTCCACGGCACGTTGATCTAGGCCACGTGCTGTGACGGGCGGTACCCCAGTAGTCCTGCCATTGTATGGAATCCAAAATCCAATAAGTGCCAACGGTTTTGATTGTATTACCCACTTTTGTGGCTAGTAGCTGGAATTTAATAAATGTAACAATTTCGGCTATTTCTTATTTACTTGAAAACCCTAGACACTATTATAATATCAGTGGATTTCCTATCAAATGTTTTGGTTAGCGTAAGGTAAAAACTTTTCCATGTTTATATGTGGGATGTCTTACGTGATACCTTTCTTTCAAAGGTTTTTCAAAAGTTAAGCAACTTTAACCTGTTACTCACACCAGACCCATGTCTGACCCAGAGTTTATTTTTGTTTTTTTATAAACTCTTGGGTACTCAAATTTTTACGAGTATTCAAGAGATTCAGGTTAGCTTTGACGTATAATGGAGGAGCAATGGAGCAGGAGGCTTCTGCGTTGTAAATATATAGTTTCGTTGTGTATTCTCTGTGTTGTGTTGTGTTGTGTTGTATTGAGTTGTAAATACTAGACAGGTGTTTATAACTGTCTAGTATATGTGATGTATATGTTGTGTATCTCTGATTGGTATTGTATGTTATGTAAATACTTATGTTATTAATATAATTTATTCGTTCCGCTGTTGAGATTCTAGTGTTGTTTCTTCTTTCTCTTCTTTCTTTTCTTCTTCTATCCCTTTCTTTCTTAATTGATGATGCGATTTTCTGAGAGTGGAAAGTCGGGTCGTCACAGGATCTCAGCCGCGTATGCTCTTCTTCTCCAGGTAAATCACGCACGTGTATAAACCCATTATCATGTTCGAAAATTTTGATGCCGAGCCACCACGACACGACCGGAAGTTGATCGGTAGCCATCACTTCAAGCGCCTCCACGCCATGCACCACCGAGCCAAGTGCGGCTCCGCCCAGCACCGCCGTCGATGAGAAATCGCCACTTACACGCACGCCGTTCAAACTCGATTTGCCGACAACCCATTGCGTATTTTTCGATCACAACCATTGAGATCGAAGATCTCACGTAGCTTTACAACTTTCATTTAGGAAGTTTGTCGAATTGATTGGTGGATTTGAAGAGAAAGAGGGATGAAATTCGAATGTTTTCGGCCATTAAACCTGAAAGTGGCGGCTGAAGGTAAATTAGGTTAAGGATTGATTTGTGTTGCAAATAAAAAATCATGAAGTCCTTATATAGAAAATTTGACGAAACACTATTCATCTCGAAATTTTCCGAACTCCAAACGAAGCGTGCCGGTTGACGTTCCAAGGGTTTAACCCATGTTTCGGACACAATGGAATAGGTATCGAGAGCCAATTCGATCATATGTGCGAGTTACGGAAATAAATGATCGAATTTAAATTAAATTGGTTAAAATAATTTCTATGCGTTTTGGCTTGCCCCGGACAGACCTTAAATCTGATTGACACGAAATTTGAAATCTTACAATAATATAACATTACAGATCCGTTGAAACTGGTTCCGTCGAAATCCGAGGCTGTTTGAAAAATGGCTATTTTTATTCCTCAATGTAAATATTAAAATATTCAATTTCCACAAATTAACTTTTAATTCAATTTTAAAAGTTTTATAACATCATTCTAACTCCAATATAATTTAATACAACTTTACAAATAAATTTTAATCACATTAAATCCAGTTTCCAAATATTTCTGAAATTTCAAATATTAAATTATCGATTTAATTATCTAATTAAATCTAGATATTCAAAATATAATTTATTCGACATACAAATTTTCCTTGTTAATATTTAAAAATCAATTAAATATACGAATTTCAAATGAAAAAAATTCTGGGTCGTTACAAAGGGAGATCGGGTAAGTCCTTCGTTCCAACCTTTAAGATGAGCTAACCAAGAGCACTAAATAACGAATGGACTAAGACGTCCAGGCTCAAGGAAATGCCCATCAAATAGTGGACTAAGATGTCCAAGCCGAAGAAGATGCACATTTTATAATGGACTAAGATGTCAAAGCCAAGAAGAGGCTCATTCTATAGTGGACTAAGACGTCCAGGCCCAAAAGGAGGCACATTCAGCAATGGACTAAGATGTCTAATCTCGAGAAGAGGCTCATCAAATAATGAACTAAGATGTTCAAGCTCAAGAAAAGGCATTTCCAATTATGGACTAAGACATCCAAGCTCAAGAGGAAACTAATCAAATTACTTCCTACAAGACCTGAAGGGTTTACACATCAAAGGAGTAGAATAGAGCTCCATTTATAGATACTCGAATATGGGTTTTAGGACATTCATTTCTAAACATTATCTTTCGTACCTGAATCTAGGTTTCACGTCTTTCATGCTGAAATTTCGTCCATTGATACCCGAATCTAGGTTTTGGGTCTCTCATATTTGAATTTCGTCAAGTGATACCCGAATCTTGGTTTCAGAATATTCATTTCAGGACATTATTTATTAACACCCGATTCTGGGTTTCGGGTCCCTATCAATCACTAAAACCTCTTTATCATACCCAAATCTAGGTTATGAGGCTACTACTCATCAATGCCCTAATCTAGACTTGGAATTTCTATTATGAATCTCTATAGTGGATTTCTATCACAAGTGCCCGAATCTAGGTTAAAGAACACTCTTAAGGAGACCATGGCTATACGTTTCAGCTAATGCCCAAATCTGGGCCTCGGATTTCTATGCTCTCAAATCTCATTAATACCCCAGAATAGGTCAATGGATTACTACCATAGATATTCAGATAATGATTTCTGGATTTTTTCCTATTATTAAATCTCTCTTGAAAATCTCCGTCCAACATTTATGCCGATGTGATGGGGTATGATCTATCAACAAAATTACCATAGATATTTATATAATGATTTCTAAATTTAGTCCTATTATTGAATCCCTATTGAAAATATATGTCTAACATATATGCCTATGTGATGAGGTGGGATCTCCTATCAACAAAATTAAGATATTTTAGCAAAATGGTTGAAGTAGAATTCCTGATTATATCTCATCACGATTAAAGATGGGATTTAGACATTTAATATAAACTTCTTTTTCATGCAATCAACAAGATGATTGGTTGATCTAAGCAAATGATATACATCGACTTCTATGTTGATTTCAAGCTACTAATTAGAACTATTGTTTGCTTCATACTTTTCAAGGAAATCAGCACATCGAAGAGAAATAAAAGATTCAACAGATATAGAAATAACGAGTGAGTTATCAAAAAGTATTTCAGAAGTGAGATTACAGAAAAAGATTACAAATCAGGTGACATTTACAAAATTTACATAATTTATGAAGTTAATAACGAAACTATGAAGACATATATGCAAGACAAGTTTATACATTTCAAAGATGCAAACATATTTTTTTAGTCTTGAGCAGCTTTGTTAAGATTCTTGGTGATAGAAGGATCGAGTTTGTGATGAATCGCAGCATAGAGAACTTCTTTCTATTTCCTTTTTTTCTTTCTTATGTTGTTTGCATCGTCGATCGCGTCAATGTTTGTCTTTAAAGCATGCTTGAATGCCCTGTTTGCACCCCTAAGGGTCTTATTAACATTTTCTAACTCTGCAACTTGCTTCTGAAGGAAATATTTTTCACGTTCAAGCGTTTGAACCTTGGAAGCATACTCGTTGATGCTCTGAGAATACTTTACTCTTTGTTGCTTATCAAAATACTTAGATATTTCGAACTTAACTCTCCTACACCAATTACCCACAACATTCCCATCCAAGCCAGGGGGAGGGTTAATCGGTAAGGGAAATTTTTAAATATAAAAAGAAGTCGACCTCATGGGTCTGGAGACCGATGGAGTAGTATAAGGAGTCTGTAAGGAAATACTCGAATGTTGTCTTCGATGACATAATCCGACGATTCACACTACGCCTGACTATCCTTCAATTTAAACTCTAAATCACTGATTTGTTGAATAAGCTCTGAGATCTTATGATCGAAGTCAATTGAAGGGTTAGACTTTATCTGTTGCTATTGCGATATAATCACTTCTTCTTTGTTTTTGGTTTTGGTCTCAAGATAGGCAATAGTTGCTAGCAATGGTTTTTTGAACGAAGTATTTTTGTGTCATTTAATGGCTTCAACATTTCCACCAAAGCGTTGTAGTAAAATGTCTTTGTTGAGTTCACTCATTCCACTTGACTTTAACAGTTTCTCCCTAAGATTAGCAATGCGTGACGATAAATCAAGAGGGAGAGAAACTATTGATAATTATAGCTCCTATTTAAGCAAAAGGAAATAAAACAAAGTTAAAATCAAGATGAAAAACCTCTTATTATAATAATAGATTACAACTCAAAAAACAGCAAAGTTGAAAGATACAACAAATAATTGGTTGACATTTAAAGCTGTGAAACTACTTTTCTAACTTTATCTAATGAGTCAGCGGAAAGCATGATTATTGAATCAAAAGGGGTATTAACTCTTTTTGGAGTGATAATTGATGGACATTTGCCATAGTCTCATTTCCCGGTTGGAGGACTGTCATGACTACAAATTAACTTAGAGTGTAATGTTCTTATCTCCTTCAGAAGTGTTTCCTTCTCATCACCAAGGAAGTTAAAGCGGAGATGAGGATGTTCCAAGTAGAATTTTTGTAAATATCTAAGAAAACGATATCTTGCCAATTTTGAGGATTTTAAAACTGATGCCTTCTTTAGAGAAAACCTTCTCAGTTTAACATATTTGCTTAAGTGGTCTTTAGAAATAAGTCGACCTAGTGAACAGTCACTCTGTGATAATATAATAAAACAAAGCTAAGCATAAAGAGAGGAACTAAAATAAATATTTATAAATCAATACACTGTTGCATATTTACAGCTATTCATCTGGTTCATAAAAAACATACTTGGAAAACAACCCAGATACAAATTTGTTCTTTAAGCTTTTTATGGGGAGACTTGGGGAATCGGCCTGACCTGTGGTAAGTTCCAACAAGCTCTAAGGTGCGGGTTAGATCTAAATTCATCTAAGTATCTCTTGTGAAAATGTCTAAGTAGATCCTCACTAAATTCGCCTAAGTATGAAAATTTAGTTATTGAATGTCTATAGTAAGCCTTACATAAAAAGTTGATTAGAATGTCCCTTTCTTCGATAAGCATCCAAAATCGAGTGACTAACTCTCGGTTTTCCTTCAAGAGAGCATCATATCGGAGGCGCCCTCTTTTTAATAAGGAGGCGACCTTCTGATATTTAAAAAAGCCAGCACCAAGGATCTTCTATTGAGTCTATGGTACTTATCAGAAGTACATTAGCTCCCGTATTTGCTTGTCTAACTCCCAAAATATCTTGTTTATTTCTACTTGTTTTCTCTCAAGTTTGGTTTTATTAGGGAGGACAGATTTCTTCCTTATCTAAAATGAACAATTTACACTATTGTTACCTTCGAAGAGAAAAATATTTAAAAAGGGAATCATATACCTATAACATTAGGATAGAGGTTTGGGAAGCGTGCTCTTTCTCTTTAGGCTCTTCGACATTAACAAGAGCAGGCTCATCCTCTTGAGGAGTAGGAAGCCTAACAGATTTAGGCAGGGTAGTTACAGGAGGGGTTGCCTCTTTATCCAAAGCTTTGGTGTTGTCGTCCCCATCCTTATCAGAGCCTTCATTGTGATCTCCACCATCTACACCTGGGCCCTAACCACCATCAATGTTATCATCATTGTCATCATCATTATCATCATTGTGGTCATCATCATCATTTTGATCATTGCCTTCCTCCCTAATGGCTTCATCATTGTCACCCTTATCCTCTGAGTTGAATTCAATTTCAAAGGAAAGGACGTCGAAGGAAAGAATGTTGGAAGCATCGGTTTCCTCCTCTTCTGTAGGCTCAATTCCCTGCTTTATTTTATTGATCATGCCCATTACTCAATTATCCAAGGCAGAGTCAAACGAGGGGAAACTCAAGTCAAGGAACTTTTTAAAATTATCAGCATAAGCAAGCATGAGGGCTTCTTCATAGGAATTCAACATTATCTGCTCAAGAGCAGTACTGATAATTTGAGATACTCGCTGCTTAGCATCAAAGACCGTATAGACAACGAGTTTTAGGGAGGTTCTGTTTTTCTTGAACTTCACCTTTAAAGAAGTGTTCTTTGCTACAATGCGGGATTTCTCCTAATCAGAATCTTTTAGAGCTAGATCCATAGCGAATATATTCGTCGGCAAGAAGTTGACAAGCCCTTCTCTCTTTTAGGAAATCAATTTTTGCTTGGGCAAGAGAAGTTTTTAATTGTTTAAGTTCTATAGTTGCTTCATCTTTGGTCATAGAAAGAAAGGGAACTTAGTTCTTAAGAGCAGAAATTTCCTCTTAAAATGCAAAGGACTCAGCAGAAGTTTTGATGCTTTCTCATTCAAAAGTAAACAACTCTTAGAAATCTGAAAGAAGAAAACGCGATGCAAGTTAGAGATTTAGATAAAACCAGTGATAACAAAGTTAATTAAGGTAAAACTCATTAAAAATTATTGCTCTATCAAAGAGGGATAATGTAACGCCAAATCAGAGATAGTTGAAGGCGCATTGATAGAGGTGAAAGATTTAGAATTCTAGATGGATTAGGCTATCTCTTCAAAATTAATGGAAGGAGGAGGAGAAGACGACATCTTCGAGGGATTTTGCTGTAAGGAGGGAGTCATGTGCAAAGCTAGTTGCATTTTCTCAAGTATAGCCGGAGAATCAGAAATAGAGATGCAAGAAAAAGGGTCGGTCATAATTGGAGTTTGCTTCGGTTTTTCTTTAGAAGCTTCGACTATTAGGCTTTTTGGAGCTCTATCAAGAGATAAATCCTCCTCCTCTTTTACATACACAACTTTAACAACCTTCTTGGGTGGCTGTATTTCAGATGACGATGCCAATTTCCTTTTGTAGGCCATCCCAATTTTAGCAAGAGATTTAATAATAGATAATGCTCCAGAAGTTGTAGGAGGAGGAGTGGCACCACCAACCGGTATTATAACTTAAGGAGCAACTAAAAAGAATCCAAACAGATTTTATGTTAGCAAAATAAATTGGAAAAGCGACACATCAATTCATGACAAGTGTGGTTTTCTTCACATACTAGTGTGGTCAGCACAAATGGGTGAAATGGGAGAGAAAGTTGATGGCTCTCTTAGAGAGAGGAAGCATTTGCCTGAGGAGGTATGTTGAATAGATAGGGGAGTGCCTAGGATCCTTTGGCCTACCGGCAGAAGAGAGTGTTTTCATAAGTTTGTTGGAGTCAACAGTGTCAATCTGCTTCCTACTTGGCCTGAGGCCGCAATTAGAGATTTGACTGTTCTCTTATCATCATCATTAAGCACTTTAGCGAGGGCACCTGACAAAAGCAGAGATTAAACAAGAGAAATAATTAAATGAAGGAAGATAAAAAAATCTTGACTTATGAGGGGAAGCGAAAGTCCCGCTGATGTTTGGAAAACACTTAATAAGAAAAACTAGTTTACCCAGTCTCTGAACTTATTAACCCCATTCGATAATAGCTTCTTCTAGGTGTTGGCTTTGTATATCTGACTGTTAAGATTTCTAAGCTTGGTCAGCCGTGTCAAGTAGTTCAACACTTCAACGTTAAGGGAGGGAATTCCAGATTCCAATGCCAATATATCCAAAGACACAAGATAAATATAAACATTTAGCGACAGTTGAATTGGAGCAATCCCGAGATAAGAAAGGAATGTGGATAAGAACTCTAGCAAAGGCAAGAATCCTTCCTCCTATATATGGATGGAAATGTAGCAAAGAACCATTCGGGAGGGTTGTTGATCGTATCAGTCTTTTGGGGAGGAATGGCTTCAACATCGGTAATGCCAAAGTCATTAAGGATAGCATTAACTTTGTCCTGGGTTGATATGAGAGAATGCTTAGAAGTAGCTTCGGCCTTCTTTGGAGAGCTCATGATTCTGCCAAATGAAAACATTGTAGTTAAAATTTTCAAGTTTGTATGAATGCTAAATTCATTCAAGAATTAGTTAAACAACCTACTTGAGTAACTTAAACGAAAACCAAAAATGAAATCTTAAATTTTCAAAAAATGTCTAAGTTAGATGTCAAAGAAATTGGGCTTTCGAAAGTCGAAAGGAAAGGGATAATAACACTTAACAAATACCTATCGACACTATCAAAAACTCAAAGGAATGTTTATGGAGCTTTCGACAGAGTCCAGAGGAAAAGGAATTTAACATTTAGCCACAACCTTTCGATGGTGTCGAAAGCACAAATATGAGCAATCATAGGGCTTCATAGGAGCAAAGTTATTAAAAGGAAGTAGTCTAATTTAATTTAAAACTTGAACAAAAATATAAACTACAAACATTCTATAAACCAAGAACAAGACCCTTCGATGCCGTTGAAACCTATGACTCAGGACCTAAGAGAAAAACAAATGTTGTCGAAACCTTATATGTTCATTGGGTCGAAAGGTCCTAAGTTAAACTCATGTGCACTTAGTACATTTCGACAATGCTAGAGAAAGATAAATCTAGAGGGTGTCGACTCATTTGATTTAAATGGTGTTGAAAGGGTTGAAGGGGTTTGTGGTTCTGAAAGCATACTAAAGAAAATGGATTGAAATCGGGCACAAAAGGTTTCAACTAAGTCGAAACATTTTGTTATCGAAGGGATAACCACACTCTACTTAACTACATAACCTTTCGACATGGTTGATCAAATTGGTGCTATAACGCCTTTCGACCCCATCAAAAGGGAATAAGGAAACAAAACCAATGTTGCATCCTCAACCCCTTTCAAAGGGATAGAAAGGTCATTCTGTGGTGCCAATTTTTCATCCGTACACTTGAAACTTCCGAGCGAAGAAAACTGGTTCCACCATCTTCCCCAAACCCGATTGCAAATCCAAGGTTTCAAATTTCCGTAAAAGAAAACAAACCAAACTCGATAAGGAAATGCGTTCAACATCAACCATTTTCAATTTCAAAATTACGAGCGAGAATTCAAACTCTTTCAAAAATAGTAGAAATCCTAAAACGCTAAAGTAAATTCAAAACGAAAAACAAACCCTATTGGCTCAGGGAACTAAATCTCAAAATATTTTGAAATAGTGTGTGTGTATATATATATATATATCAAATCAAATAGCCTTAGAAAATCGAATCAAATATGTTTTTATAAAATTAAAGTTTGAACATTTAAAATCAAAATCTTAATTTTAAGATCTAGGAAATCAAAAATCAACAAGAACATGAATAATAGATAAGTGCAATTCATAAAACTAGGACGAATCCAAACTTACTATCATATTTGATTTTTGCTTTGATTTCTGGAAGCTGAAGGAAAGTTTGAGAAATTTTGTAAATTCCTTTACTTTTACTCGAGATTTGATTACAAGTAAATGAGGAGGAAGAAGAAATAGTGTACTTATAAGAAAATTCTTCCAAGAGCTTCCAACCATTAGATCAGATTTAAATAAGCGGCCCAGATTAACGCGGGAAGACCAAAGGGCAGAAACTTATAGGTTTCGACATAAAAGACTTGGAAAGTCAAGAGCATCCCTTCATTGGAGGGGGGGAATGTTGCTCCAAAATCAGCCTTTTGACTTGGTCGACACCATTTTAAGCAGAAGTCAAAGAAGAACAAGTGAAGAAGGTTTCAGCTAAACCTTTCGAGGAGTCGATGAGATGCTACCGTCAAAGTCTGCAAGCTTGAAAACCTTCCAAAGGCATCGAAAAGTCTCTACAACAAGGGTCCAGTGAATTCATAAATTTCATTGGGGACAAAGGAGTCGAAAGCACTCTTCCACCTTTAATAGCCACCGTTTGACTGAATGATATAATATGCATGATGACCTTTCGATTGAGTCAAAGCAGCACCTTTCGAAGACAATGAGAATAGCTATTTGCATATGTGCCAAACCTTTCAACACCCAAGGGTTTGCCTTTGTTTAAACCGTGCGAAAGCAAGCATTATCCAGGACAACCCCTTCGAAACGTATGGTTAGCCTTTCAAACCGATCAAATTCAGTGCGATCTAAGAGGGTTCTGCATCAGATCAGAAACAAGTACTCAAGCGTAACCAACATCATCGAAACCATTGGACAACACCTATCGAAAGAGTCGGAAGCACTTATAAGCCACTACAATGAAGAGAGGCGCAACCCTTCCTTTCGACAAATACGAAGCGTACTGGAGTCATTCAGCAACCACCTTTGACCAAGTCGGAAGCATCAAGGTCGAAATATACCAACCAGCATCTATAATAAGACCGAAGGGGTCATGTTTTGGGGGATTTGATTCCTTCTAATATAAACTTGTATTTCTCTTAATGAGAAGTGTTGTAACCCTATTTAAAAAATTGATTTGGGGATTTGAAGTAATAAAGGCATCTTTAGGCTTACGAAAGGGAAGTCTCCAAATTTTCACATTATTTTACTGATTAGTATGCTATTGTCATGTTTTCTCTTATATTTTAGGTTACATCTACATAAAGGTTCCTGTCGACACAGTCAGAATCACCTACATCCAAATAACTTCATTTATATACTTCAAACAACCTCCTTCTGAGCCATTTCTCTCGATAAAGTCGAAACCAAGTCACAACTTGCATAAACCTCCAACTAATACAAGGAGACCAAGGATTTGACTTCCGATAAGGTCAAAACTAATCTTTAGTACACTATAGTTTGGGATTACCAATTCAAACCAAAGCAGGTTAAGCCCAACACTTTCGACAAGGTTAAAACCCCTACTTCTGATTCTTAACTTAATGTCCAAGCCATTCGATTGCATAGAATCTCCGACCAAGTTGAAACCAACCAAGTAAAACCTTTGTAACGATCCCAGATTTTGACTGCGTTCAAATTAATAATTAATTTAATTTTTGGAAAAAATTGTGAAATTAATTGATTAATTGATTTGAGTTTCTCCAAATTTGAATAGAAAATATGTGTGTTTATTTCATTTAAAGTATAATTAAGTTTAAAAAAACGATTTCTTTAAATATTAAATATCTAAATAACGAATGAATGAAAATGTAACATAAGACAATAAGTATGTATTTAATTTCAAAATATCTTCTTTTAAATAATATGTATTAATACAAACAAAATATACTACTAAAATTTCTCCATGATTCTATGATCTCTCATGCAAGAGAGAAGTTGGGCACCCAGAATCTAGAAGTTGGTGAAGGCTCTGGCGTCGCACATCAGGGTACAAGTTCTGAGATTATTACTTCATCTGGATCCGAGCAGACGCCAGCGATTGAGCCGCAGCCGGTTCCAGGCTATGACCCTTAGTGGCCACGCTTATCCCCCATAAGGGAACATCCTTCAGAAGCTATTCAGCCAGCCACGAGCCGAACTAAGGAAGGTACTCTATACGAATCTATTGTGTGTCTGAACTGAAGTATTTGTATTGAAGCGTGTGTTGACAACTTCTTTTCTTTTGCTCAGTGACTGAAGCTACATCAGATGCGCCTCCTGTGATCCAAGAGTTGCATCAAGGACAGAAGGCCATCACTACTGAGGCGATCATCACGACTACGGTCGCGCCGACGGAGACGGCACAGCGGAGCTCACAGTCTTTGGACGAGCAGATGATGAACGAGCTCTTAGGTCAAAGCAGCGATCCTTTTGCGGACATGCCATTCGTTCTTGGTGCGTTTCCACCTGCTTCCATTGCTTTGTCACAGTCCACCACTGCCTACCATGAATCTCGTGCCGCTCGTGAGGCTAAGATACTGGCTCAAATCAACACAGAAATGGAAGCGGCAGCACACGGTGGTAGTTCCAAGAGTTTTAAGATGGCGGTTGGCCCCACTCCTCTTTTGGTGGTATCTTCTGGGGACACGCTTGTCGGAACCAGCATGCCCATTCCGCTCCCGGTGGTAGATTCGACTCCTCCGACTTCTCCAGAAGAGAATATTCCTTTAAGTTCAAGTTCGGAGGAAGATGTCGATATCATGCCTTCATCAGAGGATGATCCGCCAAAGGGTAAGGGATCGAAGCAGAAGACTGTTAGCGGTTCCAGTGGCTCCGCGTCGAAGAAAAAGCCGAAGAAGAAAAAGTAGATAATCCTCCTTTGGCGCATTTTTGGCAGTTAGGAAGCTTCTTTTGATTTTCTTTCATAGGATATGTATAGATGCAGCCTTGGCCCCCTGCTAGTAGGAATTTTTTGGAATAACTTGTACATGAATCTTCACAGGCAATTAGTTGAAATGAAATTTTGTTCCTTTGCTTCAACTCTCCTTTCTTTGGTTCTTAAGCATTTGCAGTACTTGACCTTCAGTCTAGTGTATTTGTGGTGTTTTTACCTTCAAGCTAAGTTCGTTTTATTTGCCAAGTCTAAAAATCTTGATCACATGTCGTAATTGATGAATGATTTGAATTTTGGACATTGTATCGCTTCGGTTAGTGATTAACACTTAAGCTTTTGCCCCAGTTCCGTGGACCAGCATTTGTATTTCGGTGGTCGATCGCACCTATTGCAAATCTTGACCACATGTCCACACTCTGGGGACTTAGGATAATCTGTGATCGATAAACTGGTTCACACTTTAGTAATTTGAGAGTTGTCGATGTTTGTAACACAGTTCGCACTCCAGGAACTTTGACTTGGTTTTTGTACTCTGATTCACGCTGTGGGAACTTGGAGTCAACTTTTGTACTTCGGTCCGCACTCTAGGAAGCTGGAATTAATGTTTATACTCCAATTCACGCTCCGGGAACTTGGACTTAGCATTTATATTTCGGTTCGCACTCTGGGAACCTGGAATTGATGTTTATACTCAAATTCACGCTCTGGGAACTTGGAGTTAGCATTGATGTTTCGGTTCGCACTCCAGGAACCTGAATTGATGTTTATGCTCCAGTTCACGCTTTGGGAACTTGGAATTAGCCGACAGATGATCAGTCACATCTATTTGGGCTTTTTAGGAATTCGTTCACACTTTGGGAACGATGGATTTATCGGGATCGTGGATGGTCGGATCACATCCACCTCGAATTAACAAGCGAGGTCGTTGGACAGATGGGTCCATCCTCCACAAATTTGGTTAGGATACGGCCGAAGTCGTTAGGCGGATGGGTCTACCCTCTCCGGATCCGCATTTATATGTTTATATACCAACTCGCACTCTGGGAGTTTGGAGTTAGTGTTTATTCTCCGGTTCGCACTCTGGGAACCTAGAGTTGATGTTTATACTCCAATTCGCACTCTGGGAATTTGGAGGTAGTGTCTATACTCTGGTTCGCGCTTTGGGAACGTAGAGTTGAGGTTTATACTCCAATTTGCACTTTGGGAATTTGGAGTTAGTGTTATAGGACTGTCTTGTGTTAGTCCAGTTCAGCCATTGATGTGATGGCTTGCCCCGGAGCTGAGGTTTCACTTAGTGAGTGGTCGGTCGTGCGATAGAACTTAGCACTTTGTGCGTTGTGATTCTTGAATGTCGCATTCGGTGAATCACAGCTCTAGCTTGAAGAGATGGTAATTTATTGCTGGAACGGAAAAACGTGGCAAAGTCAGTGCCTTATTACAAATTCAAACTTCAAAATGCAAAGAAAATTGCAAAGTATTTATAGACTAAATAAAGCCTGTCATGTGTAACAGTGACGAAAATCCTCTTCGTTCCAGGCTCCTAACAAAGTGGGTCTGCCACTGATGACGTTTATCTCTAATCTACCGCCGGGACAGGTAGAGTCCTCCTGTCTCGGTCGATCGGATTCATTATTTTGATTTGATGGGCCCGCTCCTCCAGGCTGCGGCGCACGAACAAACTGTTCCAGCTTCCTTTCTCTAATCAATTTTTTTACGAGATCTTGCAAGTGACGACATTCATTCGTTTGTGCCCGTAGCTTTCACGGAACCTGCAAAAATTTCCTGTCTGGATTTGCCTTTCTGACGACGGTTTTGGAGCAAGTTTTTTGTATTGCATCGTATTACAGGTTTGCAAATACAAGTTCTCCAATGATGTATTCAAAGGAGTGTAACTGTCAAACACAGGATTCTTGCGCTGTGGGCCGCGATTCTGATCTCGCTTTCTAGTTTGATTCACGTTCTTCCTTCGCTGAGTTTGTTTGTTTTGAACGTTTAACTGAACTTTTTCGAAACTTTCAGCGGACTGTTTGATTGCAACATTGCTTTGGATCACTTCCGTGCTTGGCCCTGCATCAGTCTGTTTCCTAGACTATTTCGCATCTTCCCTTCTCAGGAATTGAGCCGCCTTGGCGTAGAAACGGTCCAATGATGCAGGTGGTTTTCCAGCCAACCAGTTGCCAAACTCAGAATCGAGGTCGATCCCCTTAGTCAACGCCATAAGAATGGAGTTATCGTTCGGATTGCTGATTTCCGCACATGCAGCATGGAATCTCTCTAAGTAGTGTCTGAGCGTTTCTCCAGGAGCTTGGGTGATGCTAGACAGAGTGTTGACATCTTTCGGCCTTGCAATGTACATGCGGAATAGCTCAACAAATTTTGTGGCCAACTGGTTGAATGAAGAGATGGATCGAGTCAAGTGAACCACATGGTAGCGATGCCCCCCAAGGAGATGGGAAAACTACGACACTTCACTGCATCGTCAGCTCTGGTAGCGCTCATCGACCATTCATATTTCAGAATATGTTGGTTGGGGTTGGAGTTTCCCTCATACATGGGTAGAGTCGGCATCCTGAATCGCCGAGGGGGTTCAGCAGTAAGTATATCGTCGGTAAAAGGAGTGTGACTTCAGGAAATTCCCCAGTCATCGTTCGCGAGACCCTGGCTCTCATGGATCATCTGACGTATCACGGTCGGAAGATCCGGCATTTGTATGTTCTGTGCGGCTCGTGCCGGAGTATGATGGTGTTCCATATTATGGAGTTGGACCGGATGATGTCGACGGTCCACATCTTGCCTTCTTGGCTCATAGTCCTCTGGGACGTACGGTTCAGGAGTATGCCCATGCTGACGACGGTCCAGGTTCGACTGATTTTGGGCATCGACCCCTGGTTCAACGACGTTCGTGGCGCGGTAATCTGTGGTGTAGTAAGGAACCACACCCCCTCGGGAGGAGGGCCCGGTTTGGAAACTGGCTGATGGACCAACTCTCAGTTGTCCATCGATCATTGCCGGTTGATATCCAGCAGTTTGCATGTGACTCCCATCCAGTCGAGGTCGGGGAGATCGATGATGATAATCAGAAGACGAAGAACTTTTGCTGGAGGTGCGAGAAGCATGATCTCTCCTGGATCTCTTTCGTTTCTGGCGATTCAGCTGGTTGGTTAGCTCGGCATTGGCGCGTAGCTGTTCTGTTAGTCGTTGCCGAATTTGGGTCAGCTCTTGAAGCAGTAGCTGGAACTCTTGTCGGGTAACTGGACCTGATGGTTCCGAGTGTCTAGTAGCGTCTTGGTTAGAAGGAGGTAGTGGCGAAGGATTCCGTCTATCCCAATTTTCTGGATTGACAGCATTAAAGGTGGTCCTTGTGCTAACCATTTTGGGGTTGAACTCCTTTCCTAGACTTTATGCAAATCTGAATAGAATGGAAGGAATCTAGACTTGAAATCTGGATCTCTCTCTTAGATTTATTCAATCCAGTATCGACGACGGATCCAATGAGCAGGAGAAAAACTGGGTTTTCTCAATGAAAGCACCAAAGTGTTTGCATCAAAATTGGACGCAACACTCTTTGGAAGTTTTTGAAGAGATAACAGTGAAGAATATAAATTTAAAAATGAGGGTTATCTAACAAAAACTCCAATCAACAGGAAAGTAAATGCATAGACAAGCAATTTAGATTGGTTCGGCGTGTTGCCTACGTCCACTATGAAGTTTTTTGCAGATTTATAGGTTCTCTTTCAATGATTACAAGCAAGTACAGCAAACAACAGGAAGTTACAAATGGAAATTCGAATTCAACAATAGAAATATGGTATAAGTCTTGATCCGGCAGAGTCTGGGCGTTTGAGAGTCAAAAGATCCCTGTTCTGTAGGTTCTAGGGCTCTATTTATAGGCGTAGGGGGCTGAGACTTCGCTTAAACCTTGGGAGATTTGCTCTGGCACGTGAGGGGGCCCACATGACCAACTCCAGAAAGTTTCGAGTCGATCTGTGATCGATACGAAATCATTCCGTATCGATCAAGATCATGTCCTATGGAGCTGAAATTCGGTGTGAACGTTCCTTGTCTCGTGCGCAACCTCCTGTGAAAATTTCATATCATTTGGATCAGTGGATCATGAGATATAGTCGATACAAAATGGAATTTCTCGATGGCTGTTTGGTTCGAACCCATCACCTCGAATCGATCTTCTCACGTTGTTCTCCGATGACGTGGCATGCACCCTTCGCCTCGATCCGAGTTTCACTCCTAGTTGACCGTGTCGACTCCATTATTTTTGCCTTGTTCGTATCGAATTTGACAAGTCACCCAGGCTAGTTGACTCGATGGGTACGAAGTAGTCATCAGCCATGGATTCGAACAACGGTTACGGTGATGGATACGAGCTAACGAAGGTCGATGGTTACAAACAGGCCTTTACTCAATGGATACGAGCTACACAGCTCCTTAATGGACACGAAGTCAATCGATGCGAACTGGAGTCCTTTGATGGATACGAAGTAAGGTAACCTGATGGATACGAATTGCTCTGCCTAGATGGATTCGAAGAGAGGCTTCCACGATGGATACGAAGCAGTAACTGTTGCCTTAGTTGATAGATACGAAGTAGACTATCTGCCGATGGATACGAAGTAGGGAGATGCCAATGGATTCGAATAAGGAGGAGCTGATGGATACGAACGAGATCGAGTCGAACCGAGGCTTCCCGATGGATTCGAACTTGATCAACACGAACTGAGGCTCTTCGATGGATACGAGGTCGCTGGACCCCTGATCGATACGTACGTGATCAATTCAAACCGGAGTTCGATGATGGATACGAAGATGGAGCTTTTCCCTTCAAATGTATTGGCCATAACATGAGCATACGAACTCGGATTCACTTGAAACTCAGAATGTTGGCTCTTTTCGCCTTGCTAGCCACGTCTGATCAATTATAGCCCAATCCGGACTCAGACAAAATTTATCGATATCCATAGCGAACCTGTGTATGTTTGATATCCAGGAAGTGTGATCCTTGGTTTTCAATCAGTTCCTTGGTATCTCGGGCTTGCCAAAAGGCAGGATAACATGGAAAATATTAGTCATGTACTTAGCACTAAAAGCCAAAAAAGTAGATTTATTTTATCTGTGAGAGTTAAGAATGATGTTCGAGTGGGGTTTAGAACCAAAAATGCTCTAACTTCCGGCTTCACTCTTAACCGAGGGATAGTATAAGCCGAGGAAGTCGAAAACGTGATAAGTATATAGGACTTTTTCTCCATATGCAATCATTTCTATTTTGTACTTGATAGTTAATTAGTTGACTATTGAAATTGACCAAATTAACTTTGAAAGTATATGTAAGCATCATGTAATGATACAGTTTGAGATCCCAGGGAGGACTCATTCGTATAAATTGTCTCTTGCTTTAAGAACGTGTGGGTGTGTGTATGAGATCCCCTAGGGAGGACTCCTTTATATCATTCGTTTACTTCTTAATGAACCGAAATTGAGTTAACAGTAAATTCATTTATTTAGTGTGGAAGAGTCGGGGATTAGATAAGTGCATTACTTATCAAAAACCACTTCAAAACTGATATATGTGTTCTATGTCATAGAAGCGGTTGTGGAGTGAAATGTTATAGAGTTGAACTATCTATTCTAAGATTAAGTCTGAGGGAGAGGTCAGCATTAACATTTCAAACGATGCCAGCGAAAATACTGTCTATCTTGAAGTTGATTCCAAGAGAGAGGACAAAGTTAGTATTCTTGGACAATTATGCTCGAATCCACAGAGAGATTCGAGATATGTTCGACTGATGAAGACTCGTATGAGAGATGTTGAACAAGACTTCACCATCGGTAATGATAGAGAATATAAAAGGGGCATAGCTAGTGGCTTTAGCTAACCCAAGGATATATCAAGTCCATACCTAGAGATGCTTTTGGAATGTTGGCTGGTGGGAATTGATAATATTTGGTATCACATGTTCGTGCATGGACCGGTTATGTTTTCCTTATTGGTATATTCTATCTAGAGATATACAATTCTTAGAAGGCAGGTTCTGACCTTTATCAGGAGATCCATCTCGATGTATAGAGGGCGTCTCCAGCGAAAATCCATATAGGAACATACCGTAGTGGTTTAGGTTGTACTTCTAATGTTGTAATGTTGTGGGATCCATGCGGCATAGTTATTTTATAATTTATATTCTACATCTTAGACATTATCTATTATATCACTATATGTATTTATTAGACGAGTTCGGTTCTTTTAAGGGGACAACCGTTACAGTGATTAACAGTCTCAAAAGTATAGTTATGTGTTGGATGCATATATCTTAAATTTCTCATACCATACTTACGTCCGACTCATGGTTTTATATTTTCCTTAATTCCATAGATGCTCTTTCGAGTAGTCTGAGAAAGAAGGTTTTCGTTGATATTCTTTGGAGCTCAAGGAGATGAGCTGGATGCTTTCATCTACTGTAGTATTCTTATTTCCACTGCACTACTATTATGCATATATCAGCATTTATGAGGACAGGCTTTTATAACTATTCAGGCTAATGATAGTATTTTGGATTTTAACTTTGAAATGCTATGTATATGAGTGTGACACCTTATATTGTCTTTTTGATATTATATGTTCTCATTTCCTTGCGAGATTCTGATGTTTTGTTCTTATCTTTATTGTTCTTTCTCATTTTCCTTTTTTTTAGCCTAATAATCATTTTTCGACACTTGGATGCTCGGCATGTGAATTTATTAGATATATTAGTGTCAACATTTGGGTTTTGAAAAGGCGGGTCATTACATTCAAGACCTTATAGGCTTGTTTGTATATAGTAGTTTAGTATCTTGCATGTTAGGTTGGGTGTGGGTTATATTTACATGCTTGTGTATTCATATTTGATGGATGATTTCACTTGCTGAAGGTTGTTAGGCATGCAGGGAAACCATACTATTGTTTACAATGAGACTTTAGGGGTCAAATTCCTAGAGGGAGTGTAACAAATTATATTTTGTGCATTAAATGATCACAAAATATTATTTTTACATTAATATTGGGCCGTATGTTATTATAATTTTAGGAGCATTGAATATTGACATTTTTGACCCCTAGGGATTTTATTGGGTAATTTTACCGCTGAAGAATTGTAATGACTATAACTTTTGATAGAAGTTGGGTCATGGTCTATGACTACTTCCAATTGAAAGATATAATGGTTTCACTTTCCATAGAGTGGTTATAATACATTTTTCAACTTATTGTTTAGGAGGTATGGTTGTTTGAAGGTCTAACTAATTTTAGGAAAATAAAGGGTAATGTAGGCGATTAGTGAGATCTACTAACCTAACCAGGATTTGGTAAAGTGCAACCCTTTAATAACCATTAACACCTATAAATGTGTTAACTGGGCTTATAACCGAGCAGAAATCAATATAAATTTGAACATCGAAACGAAGACGAAATGACTTGAATCATGGTAGGCAAGCTCAAATGGCAAAGAAAATAGCTCAGGAAAAGTTAGGCCAGAAACATGCTAAGTACATAACTCGGCACCAAGTTATCCCTATAACTCAACACCGAGTTATGGTGCTTCACAACCACAATCTCAAACTTTATAAGAGTTGCTCACTTGGTCTTCCATACACGCCTAAGTAATTTCATAGAATTATGAATGATTTATCTTAGGAATTGAAGAGTTAACTTTTTGAATTGCAAAACAAGCCAAGTCATAAAGGAAGGATCATCAAAAAAAATCATCGATCAATAATACATGCGTGACACTCCAAAATGAAGTAACATGATCCAAATGAAACATAAGAGTTTGATAACTCGACACCGAATTACACACTTAACTAGTATGCACAACAAATTTTTGACACCACTTAAGGTCGATATCTAAAGTTCACCGACCCAATACCTCCTCTACCCCTATAAATACAAACCATAGAGCAATGAAAGTAGGATCAGGTTTCTTCCATCATTACACAAAAGCTCTGTCACTTCTGCGTATCCTTCTTCTACATTATAGTCACCAAGGCAACTACTCTTGGCAATTCTAGGTCTTAAACCCTATACTTATGACTCGTTCTCTCCATAATCTCTTGTAATCTCAAGAAAAGAACATCACATATATAAGCAGCAAAGCTATAAAGTGGACAGTAAATCTTGTGGCTCTCTTTTTTATCTCTGTTTCTTTTCTTTTATTTCTACAATTATCTACTAGATTTCTGCAATTATCTACTAGATTTCTACAATTATCTACTAGATCTAGGTCTTACAGGTTCCAAACAACATATCTTGGGGCATTGATCCATTCTTGGCATTAACGTTTTGGTGCTTTCAATGGGAAAACTAAATCCAGGCTTAGATCTAGCTTGCTATTTTGAATTAGTAGAGATTAAGTGGTTAGATCCACAAAAATTGCTTTGAAAAGTTTGAAGGCTTACTACTGAAGATTAGTAGCACCTAGAAAATAAAAACCTACTTTTGGTAGATCTATAGGAGCAACAGTTAGAGGCAGTTAATTTTACACCCGCCATACAGAAGTAAGCAATACTAACATTCAACAAACGGAGGTTAATACTGAAATGCTACACCAGGATTCTTTACCCAATAGGAAGTTGTAACCATAGGAATGGTTAATCAGATGGTCAATGAACTTAACCAATAAATGGATGATAGCCAAAAAGCTCTCATTAATAAGGTCGATGCTTTGCTAGAGATAAACCTACCAAGTGCTTCGAAAACTAAGAAAGAAATTACAGTTGGTACTGAGCAGAGGAAATCCTTTTTCTCGGGCTTGAATGGTAGGAATGACAAGCAAAAACAGAAAGAGGTAGTTGGTGGAACTGTAGAAGTTGTCGTTGGAAGTAGCGGGAATGCTTCTAATATCGCAAGAGAACCAAGTACCAACCTAAATCTTGAAGTAAAAACTCCTTAGGTGAATATTTCTATGCTTGCATCTGATTCTGAGGATGATATGCAACTTGATGGTGATGGATTGGAATTGAATGCTGATATAAACAAGAAAAAGGCCAAAATTGAAGCTCTAACTTCTACAATAAGACCTACCATGTGCCAACGGAACTCTACAGGAGTGGTTCTTCTATAGAACGTAGAACCTTGGCTTCAGTTGGCAAGCTAGGACTGTTTGCAGAGTCAAACATTCGGTGTAGCCCATTGATAGTCGACTTGAGACTACCGTGCCAGTGAAGAGTATATTATTTAAATGTGACTACTGTATTGCTAGTTATCACTTAGCATCGTGTAATATGGAATGCATTATAATCTAAACGCGGAAACAAATAATAATAGTAAAGTAAATAAGAAAAGGCACACCAGGAGTTTTTATACTGATTCAAACTTATTGTTCTACGTCTAGTCCCAGACTTCCCTCTGGAATTTCTCACCATAACCCCTCACTTAACCTGGATGAATAGGTATACAACACATGAGCAACTGATCAGGATTTTTCCGCCTCTAATATCCGAAAGAGGACTTTACCCTCCTGAGCAACCGAACAGGACTTCAGCAGTTTCAGTAAAATTGCTTTGACACTTTGTGTTCTTGATAACACTTATTTGTCTTTGATAGTACAACCTTCCTATAATCTTTTCCTCAAGTATATATGTGTGTGTAAAGATTTAGAAAGGAAAATATTGCTTTGAATCGAAGAATAAGTTAATTGATTCAGAGATTCAAGCAATATATGTAAGTTGTGATTGCTTTTCAGAATGCAAAGATAGTAGAGAGTATGATCAGTAAAATAGAAAGAAATTTGGTTATTTGTGAAGTTAATCTTATGTGTTTATACAGTAGATAAACAGCTGCAACCATTCACGAAGAGTTCCGACCAAGAGAAGCATCAAATACTCTTCAATTTTGATCGTATCTCTTGGTAAAGGGAAGTGTCTGTTCAGAAAAATAGTTGTTGAAAAAATTCAATAGACTGACCCAAAACGACCAGTCAACTGAATGTTCAAAGTTGGTAAAAAACAGAGTGTATCTACGCAACTGTGCAGATTCAGTCGACTGGCCTCGACTGACCTGATTGTCAGTGCACAGTTCTCATATATGTTAAAGAATTTGAAACTTAAAACAACTTTGATTTGTGTGGAATACTTGAGGATAGATTTTAACAATTCTAAGACTAAAAATTCGACAAATAAACATACTATGTTCATTTTTTTAGTCTTCTCTCCTTTGTAACGTTAACAGCGTATTTCTTTCACTTTTTGTCGCTTGTCCATATAGTCTCATTCACTGATTTGTTTAAGCTCTTTGTCATGAATAAAAACTTATGATTCAACATTCTCCCCCTTTTTGATTGATGACAACCTGTTATAGATGATACTATATTTTGATAAATTAAAACAAGAGCTATATATATATATCTCCCTGAATTTATGGCAACATATTTAATCCCTGTAAGAAATGGTTAGTCATACAAATTTCTCCCCCTTTGTCATCGATAAAAAGAAAATAATAATAATTCCATCATTGAACTAACTAAAAATTGCAATCATAGAAAAATAAATTTGAAACTGTTACTTATACAAACTCATAAATAAAATGTTTGGAATAAATAGATAACCTACTACTACCCAGAAACAACAACATCAATCAGAGTCAGACTCTATCTCTTCTTCTTCTTCTTCCACTTGCATTGGACTTTTTCCTCTGGAGGAACTTCCCACAAACCGTCTGCCACACCCAATACCACTTGTGTCGGAACTTGTGTGTTCTTCTGATGTTGACCAAGTAAAGCGAGGAGCTGGACGTTTGCCTGGATCATGGTGTGAAGTCTCCGTAGTGGTGGAAGAGGAATAAGATATCGCATCCCATAAAATCCCGAAGAAGCTCTTAATTTTGTCAAAAAAAATTCAATTTTCTTATCGAGATTTTTGATGCAAGAATCCAAAATGACTTGATTTCGTACAATTAAATCAATGGATTCCCGAGTGATTTAGGATGGAGTTGGTGTTCGAATGTTATCTCTTGATTGTTGTTGCTATGGAGTAGAAGTTTGTTGACAAGGTCGTGATTGCTATTCTTGAAAAGTCATGATAGTTAGAGGTCTAGGTGGAAATTTCATAAGGCTTATTATGCGGCTATTTAGAGTTTTAGGAATAGAAGTATCAGATTCCGGAATAGGAACCTAGAGATTCATAAGTAGCCGCCTAGTATATTCTCCATAGTAAATGATATTTACACGACCTTGGTTAAATGATAAGAATTCCTCTAGAATAAGTTTCGACCAATTTATTTGGACTTCTCCCCAAATAGCATACAATCCCCTAAAGTTGTTTGGATATACAAGTTCATAAGAGCCAGTACGGGGAAGAACCGTGTGCATTAAAGCCCGATGCATAATTCTAGCTGTAGGTCGTAAGGTGATAGACTTAAGTTCATTCATGTCATCTTCTAAGTACCGATGACATACTTCATCTAGCTCGTCCATAGGTACATTTAATTCTTCCAAATGAATACCATCAGTTGGAGTATGAAGAATATGACCAATTCTATCTAAAGAAAGAAATACTTGTCGACCGCAGACTAAACTCCAAACACAATTATCACGATTACGTGGGTTTTGATTGCCTATATTCAAAGTAGCATAGAAAAGTTTTACTAAGGTGTGATTTATCTTTATATTATTCTGATTGTGATCTAGGAGAGACTCTAGATGGCTTCTCCTAGCTAGCTTTTGAATCTACATGGAGCAAAATCGGGAAAGACAACAAAAGAACATTCAAAAAACCGTGCTTCTTTCATTTTATTCCACATTTGAACTGTTGTAGCATCATAGAGCCATTGAGAAATTTTAGTGTTAATTGGCTCGGAGGAGGAGGTAGAGGCATGTCTAGATCTCTTGGGTTGACGTGAAGCCAGTGGAAATAGTAATATAGTGAGGGAATTTGAAATTATTTTTGAGCTAGGGTTTTAGAATTCTGAAGTGAGAAGGTAAAGGTGAAAAGTGAAAGAGGAGATAGAGGGTTGGTGGGTTAAAAAGGTAGGTAAAAAGGTGTAAAAGAGGCTCAAGTTTCCATTCAGTCGACTGGCCGAATATGGTCAGTCGACTGAAATGGTATCCTGAAACTTTCTGTTTCAAATTCAGTCGACTGGTTATATTATTTCAGTCAACTGATTGAAAGCTGAATGCTTTCTGTTTTATGTTTCAGTCGACTGGTTAAATTCATTCATTCGACTGAATATAGTCTGAAAACTCATTGTTTTCAGATTCAGTCGACTGGATGAATATTTTCAGTCGACTGAATTTTCTTATTTGTACCATTTATAGAATATTTTTGCATAGAAATAATATATTCAATGTATTTTAAAATAATGCATACAAAATAGGAATGACATAAATTAAAAAATAGAAAAAAAATAACTATTTGGAAGAAGTAGTGGATGGAGACTGGGAATTGGTCGGTTCATCCTTCGTCTTCTCTTCATAAGGTTTCAATGGTGGCCAACGGTTTCCATGCTTCCATGAATTCGGAGAGACCGGTGGAGCTTGTGGTGACTGATCCCATGGATTTTGAGAGGAAGATGGTGTAGGTTGATGAACCGCAGATGAGGATGACCCGTAGAACTTCCATCCAATCTGCTTCAGAAAATTTAGGTGTCTTGAATTCATTTTCTGTTCATAGTACATAACGCATTGAATCGCTATAGATTCCCTCTGGTAATGATGTAAATCATCATTTTCTTTTGGTTTGAGGAGAACTAAAGAACAGAAAATATTGCGCCTTCATTTTCTTGGGGGTATGGCATGTGTGATAGTTTAACGGTCTGGCTGATTCGTAAGTAGGTATAGGTAAGCTTGACGAACCAGTGAAGGCGTCGAAAAATCGATAGAAGAGTAAGCGGAACCATTTGGTGAATTTTCTTGAGAATACAATGTGGCAGAGAGAAGATAAAATTTGTTTAATGGAAAAATTGATGAAAGAATAAATTGCAGGACTCTAAGATATATATAGGGGAATAAACAGTTAGAAGTTGATGAATTTGCGTACAAACTGAAAAAATAGAGGATGAAAAAAAAAATTGTGGTCGAAATTTTTTCATAAAAAGTAAAAAAAGAAAATAAATAAGGAGAAACTGTAGAAGAAGTAGTTGTGAAATATTAAATGGTCAAATGGAAGAGACATAGGCTTATTAAACTCGAGGTGCAAAGTTCGAGTACAAGATAAAAAAATTAGTAATTTTTTCTATTAATTTAGAAATTTTATAATTCCTTTAAAGAAATTATACCTAGGTCTCTTCTTAGTTTTATAAAACAATTTTCATTGTGTGGTTTAGTGAGAATATCAGCTAACTAATTTTCAGAATTTACAAATTCTAAATTTATCATATCCCTTTCAATATTGTTACGAAGAAAATGATGGCGAATGTCTATATGTTTAGTTCGTGAGTGATTGACAGCATTTTTAGATAAATTTATTGCGCTAGTGTTATCACAATATATTATAGATTTATTTAATTTTATATCAAAATCTTGTAATGTTTGTTGCATGTAGATTACTTGAGCACATGCTAAAGCTGCAGATATATATTCCGCTTCACATGTCGATAGTGAAACGCAATTTTGTTTCTTTCTATACCAAGATACTAAGGATCGTCCAATGAAATGACAAGCCCACTTGTACTTTTTCTGTCTGTCTGATTTCCTCCAAAATCAGCATCACTATATGATACTATTCAAAAGGACATTCTTTTGGATAAAATAATCCTAAATCTTTGGTTTTTCTAAGATAACGAATTATATGTTTAACTGCTCGCATATGTGATTCTTTTGGATTTTCTTGAAATCAAGCACATAAACAAACACTCATCATAGTGTCAGGTTGACTAGCAGTAAGTAAGTATTGATCCAATCATACCACGATATAGTTTTTGGTCGACACTCTTACCATTTTCATCTTTATGGAGATGTATAGTTGTACTCATAGGAGTTGGTTTGGCAGAAGTGTTTTACCGAATCATTTAATTAGATTATTACTATACTTTTCTTTATTAATAAAAATGCCATTTTGTTATTGCTTGATGTGCAATCCAAGAAAAATATGATAGTTCTCACATATGTGACATTTCAAATTCATTTGTCATGATAGTCGAAAATTCCTGACATAATTTTTCATTTGTTGAACAAAATATAATATCATCAACATATATTTGTATAATTAAAATATCTTGTTTAATCTTCTTAATAAATAATGTTTAACCAACTTTTCCAATCTCAAAACTAGATTCTAGTAGATAGCTTTTAAGTCGGTCGTACCAAGCACGAGGTGCTTGTTTTAAACCATATAAAGCTTTCTTAAGTTTATAAAGGTGATCTGGAAATTTTTCATGAGCAAAAATAAGAGATTGTTCGACATAAACATTTTCTTTTATAAATCCATTTAGAAAAGCACTTTTAACATCCATTTGGTATAATTTAAAGTTATGAAAACATGCAACAGCCAGTAGAATACGTATAGCTTCTAGTCTTGCAACTTGAGCAAAGTTTCTTCATAGTTTATACCCTTTTTTTGATTATAACCTTGTGCTACTAATCTATCTTTATTTCTAGTGACGTTACCTTATTCATCAGATTTGTTTTTGAAAACCCATTTTGTACCAATGACTGATTGATCACTTAGTCTAGGAATTAATTCCCAAACTTCGTTTCTTTCAAATTGATTTAGCTCTTCCTGCATAGCTATAATCCAATAGTCATCAGTTGAGGCTTCCTTAATATTTTTAGGTTCCATATTAGAGAGAAAAGCTATATTGCCCATTTGATTTAATTGATGTCTTGTTCTTACGTTTGAATTTACTTTCCCAATTATATTTTGTACAGGGTAATCTCTAAGAATTCTTGGAGGAGACCTCATTATATTATATTGATTAACAATGTTTTCATTTTCTATAGAAATATCAGAATTATTATTTTGAAAAATAATATCATCATCTTCTGACTTATTTGTTACGATTTTATTTGAATTATTTTCCAAATTTGTAATTTTAGAAGAAAATTTGACATTTTCATCGAATGTAACATGAAGAGTTTCTTCGATTACTTTAGTACTTGTATTAAAAACTCAGTAAGCTTTGCTTATTTCCGAATATCCTATGAATATTCCTTCATCAGATTTTGGATCAAATTTTCCGAGCTGATCTTTAGTGTTAATTATAAATCATTTTGAAGCAAAAACATTGAAATATGATATATTTGGTTTTCTACCATTTAAATGTTCATATGGAGTATGTTTTGTTAATGATCGAATAGAAACATGATTCGAAATATAGCAGGCAGTTGCAACAGCTTCTGCCAAAAAAATGCTTAGGTAAAGTGCTTCCATTTAATAAAGTTCATGCACATTCTTGTAATGCTTTGTTTTCCATTCTACAACTCCATTTTGTTGTGATGTTCTAGGGAAGGAGAAATTATGATTAATTCCTTTCTTGTTACAAAAATGTTCAAAAGCTTCATTTTCAAATTTACCTCCATGATCACTTCTAATATTTTTGACTTTTAAATGCTTTATATTTTGAATTCTTTTTACAAAAATTTTAAAATTCTTAAAAGTATCACTTTTATGTTTCATAAAAATAGTCTATGTATATCTTGAAAATTCATCCACAACAACAAACATATATCTGTTGTGATTAATAGATTGAACTTGAGTAGGTCCGAAAAGGTCCATATATATTAGTTCAAGTGGTTGTGTTGTAGATATGACTTTCTTAGATTTAAAAGAAGATTTTGTTAATTTTCCTAACTGACATGCATCACAAATATTATCAATTTTGAATTTCATATCAGGTAGTCCTTTAACAAGTTTATTTTTAGCTATTTTATTAGTAGTATTAATATTTATATGACAAAATCTTTTGTGCCATAACCAAGAATCATTCTCTGTAGCTATTAAACACATATTTGTGTTATAATTTATATTCATATTAAAATATAAATATTTCTATCTCTTATACCTTAAAAAATTAAATTTTAATTTTTATCGGAAATATTACATTTATTTACTGAAAAAGATACATTAAAACATTTATCACGTAATTGACTTATACTTAATAAATAATGTTTTAAATTTTTAACTAATAAAACATCAGTAATGAGAGATGAGTTAGAGATACTGTTATTGCTCACATTGCCTTTGCCGATGACATAACCTTTAAACTGTCTCCAAAAGTGGCTGATCCTCCATTTGAGTAGACAATATTTGTTAACATGTTTTTATTACCAGTCATGTGTTTCGAGCAACCGCTATCTATAATCCATTTTCCTCTCCTTTTAAGTGGCACCTTCAAAAAACAAAGATTAGGATGGTACTCACATTTCTTTTTAGGGCCCTAAGAGTTAGTTCTTAGTAAACCAAACCCAAGAAGGTTCAGAATTCCCTTTATAAATGTAATTCTCATTTTTTGAACAGTTTCCATAAATATTTTGATACGCTTATTTCTAATTAAGTTATTATTTGTTTTAGGAATCCATATTTTAGTAGTTCTAAAATCTTTAAAAGCTATTTTCTTTAAATCTTTCCTAATTTTTCTTTTAGACTTATTTTTAAACTTTCCAGATTTCTTTGTATTTTCAATTTTTTTATAACCTAATCCCATTTTATTTGAAGTAGACTGAGAATTTTCTATTATTTCAGTAAGATTTTCTCATCCTTTATTAAAATTAGAAATATTTTCATTAATATCTTTTTATTTCGTTTTGAGACTAGATTTTTCTCACTCTAATACTTTTGTGTTAGATTTTGAATCATTAATTTCAACTGATAAAACATCATTTTTATTCTTTTGAATTTCTAATTCATGGGTTATCTAGAAAGTGAGATGCTAAATCAGAATTAGATTCTTGAGATTTTTCAAGTTCTTCTTCGAGAATTTTCTTTTCATCTCTAAGCATACTAATTTCTAATTCAGATCTATTCAGTTTTCCTTGTGCCCCCTTATTTTTCTTTTTAGTTTGTTTTAAAAAATCTACTTATCCTTAATTAAGTTCAACTAAATCTTCAAAACTTAGTTCACTTACATCATCGTTTGTAGCCATGAAGCATATATTTGCTTGCTTTGTCTCACTGTCACTATCGCTTTCTGATTATGAAGAATCTGAAGCATCCCATGTTACAGAAAATGCTTTCTTCTTGAGTTTGTTCTTCTTGAATTTATTTTTCTATTTCTCTAGACAATCTTTCTCCATATGACCCTTTTTATGACATTCATAACATTCCATGGCAGAAGATGATGGTTTATTGCTATTATTGTTACTAGAGTTATTTTTGTAACTATTGATCTTGTTATTCTTTATAAATTTCAAAAACTTTTTGAAATTCTTAGCAATAAATGTCATATCCTCTTCATTGGAGTCAGAGTCATCTTGTTCTGCTTGAAATGCTAGATTCATCTTATCATGTGCTTTAACTTTCTTTTCTTGCAAATTTACTTCACATGGCATTAGATTTCCTATTAACTCTTCCGGTTTCATAGCAGAAAGATCGTTTGCTTCTTCAATAGCTAGAACCTTTCTTTCCCACTCATCCGTTAAAGAGTTTAGGATTTTTGATACTATATCAAAGTCGGAAAATTTTTCTTCTAGTGCCAATAGTGAGTGATATATATCTTGAAATCTAGAGTATATGTCATTTATATTTTCATTTGATTTCATTTTGAAAATTTGAGACTAATTTTTCAACATAGAAATTTTGCTTTGTTTAACTTTGTTAGTTCCTTTATGAGTTACTTTTAGAGTTCTCCATATCTCATAAGCATTTGTACACATGCTAACTCTATTGAACTCATTTCTATCTAATGCATAAAATAACATGTTCGTGGCTTTAGCATTTGAAGTAGCATCAGCTTTCTGTGCAGCAGTCCAAGTTGAAAAATCATCTGTTGGAATAGTATATTCGTTTTGAGTAATGTTCCAAGTTTCAAAACCATTATATTGCATATATATTCTCATTCTTGTTGACCAATAATTATAATTCATGCCATTGAATAAAGGAGGTCGTGCAGTAGATTGACCTTCAATAAAACTAGTGTTAGCGACAGTGCTTGTGTTGGTGTTGTTTTCCATATTAGCAAAAAGATTATCAAATAACCGTGTTACGGTTATAAGATGTCTTGCTCTGATACCAAATGAAAGTGACTACTGTATTGCTAGTTATCACTTAGGACCGTGTAACATGGAATGTATTATAATCCAAATGCGGAAATAGATAATAATAGTAAAATAAATAAGAAAAAGCACATCAGGAGTCTTTATACTGGTTCAAACTTCCCGTTCTACGTCCATTCCCAGACTGCCTTCTAGAATTTTTCACAATAACACATCACTTAACCCGAAGGACTAGATATACAGCACCTGAACAACCGATCAGGATTTTTGTAACAACCCTAGGATTTTGAATATAAATTTAAATTTGACTTCATTTCATTTTGAAATTATTTTAAATTTGTTTTATTTGTAAGATATCTTCTCTAAATATTTTTAAAATGATAATAGAATTTTTCCAAAATTTATTGCATTTATTTCTTATTTTTAAAGGCTGTTTTCTATTTTTCTGCTATTTTCTTTATATAAATTATATTTAATTAAAATTTATTTATTTATTTTGTGAATGCATTTTTATTTTATGTTATTATGTTTATTTATAATTATTTTCCAAGTCCATATAATTTTTCAAAATTTATTCTGTTTATTTTCAAATTTTCTTGACTAGTTTGCATTTTTTGAGCTATTTTCCTATTTTTATCATATATAATTATTATTTATTTACTTATATTTCAATTTTGTTACATTTTCTAAATTTAAATTGAAATTATTGTTATTTTCAGTAATTTAAACTCATATAAATAAATTAAAGGTAATTTGAAAAGGTTATGACTTTTGAATTTCCTATGGCTTTTTATCTTCCACATTTTCACATTTAACATAACTTTTCATCAATTAGCCATAATTTCTCACTTCCTTCAGCCGTATACTCCATTTCACTTCCATGTACTTTCTTTTCTCATTCCAGAACAATAAAAATTCGGCCATTTCTATTGAGGAAAGTTTGGGTAAAAATATTTTTCTTTTCTTTTGTTTTACTTTTATATTTCTTTGATAATGATTTGCCCATGATCTCCTTCATCATAGGTTCGACCACCTCAATCACCATGACCTGCCACCTCCACCATCACTTGAGAACACCTACATCACCACCTCCTTTCTAGCGAAACCCCAAGCCATGCCTCCTAGTGGATGATCCACCACCTAAATTCCAACAAAACTCCACTTATTGTCCATAACCGAGCTCTACCATGTTTGCACCACCTTCCACACCCCATGGCCGCCACTAACACCACCTCCACCACCTCCAGCACTACCTAGACTCCCAGCCACATTATCCCCTTGGACCCCACAATGAAGGCCATGATCCTCGTGGCCTTGGCCGAGCTTAGTTTGGCCTTGAATCCTTGTATGTTGCCTTGTTAGTGTAGTTTCCATCACCACCACTTTGCATCACCTTCAAACCATGATAGGCCGACCCTTAGCAACCCAAACCTTACCTAAAAACTTTGCCTTAGCCTTGATTTTCACTTATGGCCGAACCCTATGGAAGTTAGAAGCAAGTGCAAAGCAATTTTGCTTTGATTTGTGCAGTCAATTCTATCTTAGTTCACCATATTTGAATTTGAAAACTTATGTATATTATATTGTTTTGTTTGACTTGTATTCAAGGGAATTGATTCTTTGGATCTCCCACTTATCTCTGTGTCGAGTTATCATGCTTGTTTGGATATCATTCGTGCATTCGTCGTTGTGTCTCCAGCTCAAACCAGTGAGTTATTCTCACCAGACAATATGTACATATATAACTAGTAAATTGACCCCTTTTGAATCTGTAAAATGCATAACCATATCACATCTACTATGTTATGATTATATGATGTTCACCCATGCTTAATACCTGTTATATCATATGTTACTGTCATATTATGTTGTTATGTTATTTTTATCAGTTTATCACACTGAAAGTTCCCTTTAGATTAGAATCACTATGTGTAGAAATGATACATACTCGAACGACCTTTAGAATAAGGGAAAATCGTTATGGGCTGAAATTATAGGCCTGAGCGATTTTCAAATTATTTCATTTACTTGGGAATGCGGGTTTGAAATGATAAAACCCGGGTTTTCTTTGTAAATTATGGGTTGAAATGATAGGCATTTATAAAATGCCGTAATAGATATTTAGTTATTTCAACATGGTTAAATTAAAAAACAACAGCATTTAAAAATGCTGTCGTAAAACTACAGCCTTTCGGGAAATGTTGTTAATAAAATTACAATTTTTAATATAATTTTCAGAAACAAATAAACTCCAAATTCTTATTATTTAAATTTGTAAATCATATTTCTAGGCTTCAAATTTTCACATTTAAATACTTTTAACATATGATTTATCACAACAAAATTTTATAATTAAATATACAATTAAAACTCACTTTCATTTGTTAAGTCAAAATTTCACTGTTTATTTACTTATTAAATTTAATAAAACTTAACATTTTATTTCAAATATCATTTCAAAACTTTAAATTAAATTTCCATTATTTACTTATAAATTAAAATAAAATTTAAAGTCAAGAAATCAAATTTACTTCAAATTTACATACTTAACTTCACAAATTCAAAACTTAATATTTAACTTTCTCAAAACCATAAAATAGTTATTTTTAAATCAAAATTCATAATTTTAAAAATACATATTTTAATAAAAATCATTTAAAAATATACCACGGGGTCTGTATATAATTTTCTAACCTAGGTCAAGTGATACAGATATATATCATTTCAGTCAGCAATTTAAAAAGAAAACACGGGTTCTATCATTTCAAACCCGCAATCCTAAGTAAAATAAAATACCGTAAAAATCACCCAGGCCTATCATTTCAGCCCATAATGATTTTTCCATATTCTAATGTCCGTTCGGGTATGTATCATTTCAACCCATAGCGATTCTATTCTAACAGGGAACTTGCAGTGTGAATATATGCATATACAACATAAACAATGTCGATATCACAATATAATGTCTAATATCAGATGTCAGGTGATAATTATCGGAGTTAACATGGTAATAACATGGAATAACATAACATATAATCATCATTAACTTGCATAAACATTTGTAATTACTACACACTTGCCATCAATTCACAATTTCATAAGTATATTGTTAGAGTGAGAAAGACTCACCTTTTCAAGCTGAAGACCACTATGATACAAAACGATTCCAAAGGCACGACAAGCATGATACAACACGACTATGGATTCAATGAGTGGAGAGCTAAGATATGATCTTGCACACAACCAATAAAACAAACAATAAAACATATGAATATACAACCAAAACAATATCGAAACAAGTTGAAATACCAAGCAATAAAGACAAGACCTTGTTTTTACCATTCCAATGCTCAACCAAGGTGGAACATGAGCTCGGCCAATGATGTGTTAAACCTAGGTTTGGCATCATATAAGTCGGGTTTAACATCATATAGGCAAGGCAACAAGTGGATGTAGGTGGTAGGTGATGCAACATGAATAATATCAATGGACAAGGCAAAATAGGTGGTTGGTTATTTTGGCTTGGCTATTACCACATATAGGCTTGGCCATGGGGTCTTTATGTTAGTTCAGATTTGGAAAGTAGTGAAAGGGGTGGCTCGAGGTGAAGTAGATGATGGTGGTGGTGGCTAAGGGGTGGCCAAAGGCAAACTATGAAGGTGTGTGGTGAAATCAAGGCTTGGCTTGGTAATTTTGGTGGAGCTTTGCAAACTTTGTGGGTTTTGCATCATAGGGAGGCACGGCCTAGGTCTAGGTCAGAGGAAAGGAAGGAGGAGCTGCTGTAGATGGTGGTGGTGATGTTCATGGAGATGGAGTGGAGTAGAGGCCGAGCTACGATCGAGGAAGAACAAGGTAGAAATCATTGAAAAGAAGAAGGAAAGAAAGAATGAAGCCATTAGTTTTTTTTTCCTTCTTCATGAAGCCGTGAGTTTTAGGGGGAAGATGGGAAAGAAATTCACGTGTAATACGAAAGGAAATGCATGGCCAAAGTAAAAGAATGACCGGCGAAACAATGAAAAGGCAAAGGAAAGGAAAGGTCACAAGCAAATGAAAGGACACTAGAAAATGAAAGGTTTTGTCCCTTTGAATTTCTATTTCTTTTAAATCAAATATAATAAAATAATTTCAGTAAATACATTTAAAAACCGAAAAAAAGTGAAATAATATGAAAATAAATAGTTAAATTTGAAGAAAATTGAAAAAGAATAAAAGAAATTGCTTAAAAATCGAAAACAGTGTTCAAAAATTACAAATAAATCATCACTTGCCTTGGAAAAATATCCACTTCATTTTGAAAATATTATAAAAAAAATTTGAAATAAAATAATTTACTTATCATTTCTAAAATGAAATAAGTAATTAAATTGGAGAAAAATAGAAAAAGAACTAAATCAATTGTTTAAAAATTGAAAACAGGGCATGAAAATTACAAAGAAAAATACCATTGGCTCTAGAAAATTTCTATTTCACTAAAAAACGAATAGAATGACAAATAAATAAAATAAATAGGGAACAAAATAAAGTGAGAATGAAAATAAAATAAGTTCTTAAAAAAATATAAAGATAAATAATGAATTACTTTAATTAATTAAAAACTGGAAATTAGAAATTTTAAAACAAAAATACAACCGACGCTGGAAAATGCCAATTGCACTTTCAAAATGTTTTAAAACCAAAATACATACAATACTTTTTATTTACCCATATAACATAAATTAGAACATTACATGACCAAATAAAATATTATTTATATAATTTAAAATAAACAATTTTGTTAAATAGCAAATTTCACACAATAGTTAAAAAGGCTTAACTTTCACGATATAAATCGGATTTCAATGAAACGAAAAGCAGTATTCTTGAAATTAAATATATTTTCATAATAAAAAATAAAATTAAAATTTTCAAATATTTAAAATTTAAATTTAAAAGTCAAAGTTTGACCATTTTGACAAAAATTCACTTTTTTGAGAAATATTCAATTTATACATGTTTGAAATTATAATCCACATACAAATCGAAATTAATATTTAAAATAAAAAATATTCATTTTAATAAATAAAATGAAGTTTTATCCGTAAATAAAATAAAGTTTTTAGATCAGGAATTTCAATTAGAATGATTAAAATATACAATTAAAATAATCAGAAAATAGAGGTTGTTACACTCTCCCCCACTCAAAAATTTCGTCCTCGAAAATGAATGAGGTACGAGAAAGCACAGAAAAAGATAGAATGAAATAGGATTAAGACAAGGTGACAAGAAGATTAAAATTATACCTGATAACTGTTGTTATAGGTAAGTTTAACAAGGTGGAGATGATCTTCCCAAGATCCTCCAGAATCAAGAACATAAGCACGAGAAAGATTTTCTAGAATCTGATTCACCCTTTCCGCTTGACCGACAGTCTGTGGATGGCAAGCAGTGCTCAGATTCAAGATGAGTACCAAAAATTATAAAAAGATTTCTAAATAGAATGGTATAAGTAATAGTCTCCCCATTCTGTTGCAAGATAAGGAAAATAAGGACAACCAAAAGATAGTTTGAAAAACAAAATAAGATAATAAATTTGAAACTCTGAAAATTTCAACTTAAATTGATAATTATTCTTACATAAGTTAAATAAATCATAACCATCTCTAATTTCATTATCTTATCATCCAATTATCTTAAATTAATAATCTAAAAAATGATGGATTTGAAAAATCATTTATTATACTCAAAATGTTCTCAATAAATTTAATTCGTCCTTATTCCTAATCAAAATTAAATTTATTCCTCTCAATATACATTATCAACTATGTTAAATATATTTACACTTATTATAACTGCATTAATTTATTCTTATTTCCTTTAACATCATTTTATATTGTAAATTATTCCATTACCCTTTTTTTATTTACCACTGTTAATCTTTTTACAACTAAAATTTAAGTGTATAACATTTATTATAACCACTCAAATTTTATTTATAAAATCTTTTTTTTATATTGTACATTATCCAAATTACATATTCAACTTCTGTATAATTTAGGTAAGTAATATTGGAATGAAATTGTGTATTATACAAATAAAACTTTCTAATTCAATCATTTCAGGCTTGAATATTTATCCAAATCTTGAAATTATTACTTAAAAATTATCTTTCAAGATAAAATTTAGGAATTAAATTTCCGATAAATTCCAAACTATTTAGAGATAAATAAATACACATATACTATATATAAATCCATTCAAATTTAAATCATATATCAGCATATGTTATAAACCCAGTCTTATTTTAGAAATTCAAATTAATTAAATTTCCTAAAACAAAACTATAGCAAGATTACAGAACGGTCTCTTCACTTCGAAACTCGAAAATGAATGTCGATGACGCTGCAGTCATCATCGATGTTATTTTCCAGCAACAAAGAGAAGAGCACTAATTTTAAACTTTATAATTCTTTGGAAACAAATTTCTATTCGAAAATACTTTAAACAATATATCCTTTAAAACTTTAAACACAAAGTTTGAAATCCATCGAAAATTAAATTCTCAAATTCTTGTTTTAAATTCATTTTAAATTTCTAAACAAATTTATAACCATGTTTATAGTTCAATTATTTATATATGAAACAAGAGATAATGATACATAAAATCAAATATTATTTCTTAACAACCAATTCAATAAAATCCAAAAAATTATTTATAATATGGATACAAAATTTATTTCATTTGAGAAACATATTGTTTCAATTTGCTCATTTCTTAGTATTTTGGAAATCTTATCGATAGCATTGATCAGACGAATCGATCAGAAACCCAAATCAACATCAACAACTCAAACAACACAATATATAAAACATTTAAATATTTTTTTACAAATACACTTCAATAATGATTTGAAGATAAGTTGGAAACAAAGATAAGATGATTAAATAACAGAATAGGAAGATGGATGAGCTTGTATAAATCGCGGGCAACATTAACTAGGTCAATCGTGACTTAAAGAATAAGATCGATGTGGATGTTCTAAGGAAAAATCAACATTCGGTCTCAAGAGAGAGAGTTTGGGATTATAAGAGATACTGGCATCTAAATCGAGGATATAAAATCCTTGGTGAATCGATGCGATTGTAAAGGAGTTTCACCCCTTTACAAATAACTTGAGATTGGCGGGACTGCCGACTCATTACAAAGATCCTTCGAAGAGGAGTTATGAGATACCCCAAAATCAAAAGAAAATGAATAGTGAGGGACACGAAATGAATTTTGGAACCACAGGGAACGTTAAAAAAATTCAAAGGAATCGAGTCAAAAAGGAAGAGCTTTAAACTCGAATGAAAGTGATTCTATAAATACATTTACCTTATATACTGGGTTTTGTCTAGAGCTACCAAAGCTCTGATACCAAATGTAATAACCCGATATTTTCAACCATTCACAATCCGCACATGTCAGACTTGAATTGCTCAAAATACCGCGTTGTAAATAAAATTTGGCAAATCTCAGAATATATAGTAAACAAAAAGTCACAGATCACAGACACAGAGTAAATAAGAATGCAGCGGAAGTAAGAGGGATAGTAGTTCATGAAGCTACTATATAATAATAAAATACATAAGAGTAAAAAAAAAATACAGCAGAAGAGTAACAAGATACATCAGGTACAAATTAGAATAGATAACCGAAATCACTGAATACTGAAAGCAGAATATATGGTTGGATCTTCAAGAAAAGCTCCAACTCCGAAGGTGAGTCTTGAATACTGAATCACTCAATCCGACTCGAGCGTAAAGCAAAACACAAAACACTTGAGTCAGGACATAAATACTTAAGAACTGTAAACCAACTCAAGTGAACAGTAACAAAATGCATCAGTAACTTAAAGGATGTTTGGGATCGCCCATCCTCTAAGGATCCATCAAACTATTTACTCTATAATAATATTGCGCTATTATAATAATGTCTACAGTGAAGTAAACTTACTTTAAAATAGCGTTCCGGGCTTACCCATATCACCATTCACACATAATAGTCCAAGTAGTCCATCCAATATTATGATATCTCCAGATCGGAAAACTATCAGAGGATACCACACTGGCTACGGGAGAAAAACAAACTCGTAGTAAAGGCTCGGTATGGTAGGTAACACAGTACATAAGGCAATGCCAGGGTAGATATACCAATTACGCACATGGGCTGGTGATAACGCAGCAGCCACATACGCCACCTCGTAACACACTCCCGTATCAAAATCGGAGGATGGCCATCTAATCAATCACAAGTAAAAGTATAGTATTGAAGGAATGTGTCCGACCAGAGGAGCTACCCTTTTGGATCGAGATCGCTCCTGTTTTAGCCACCTTATGCCAACTCACGGGAGTTGGGTCCACGTAATATACCTAAAGAACGTCGCCACCATCCTACTTCATTCTGGAATCTCCACCATGCACACGGCTGTTAAAGTGGATTTCGGAGTTGGCAGAGAGTATGACAACTTCTGATCCCGGTCTCTTTAACTACCAAACGTTATTATAACGCCATGGTCATTTCAAAATAGTTTATACTTCAAAAAGATCAAATCTTTTAATTTCAAACTATATTCCTTTCAAAATAGTTTATACTTCATAAAGATCAAATCATTTCATTTCAAACTATATTCATTTCAAAATAGTTTATACTTTGAAACCAAAATCATTTTTATTTCAAAACTATTTATTTAGTCAAAATAGTTTATACTTCGAAACCACAAAATACTTGAAACAATTACACTTTGAAAATCATACCATTTCAAAATCATACATTTGAAATCATGAAACATTCCTTTAATTCTTTACATTTTACAACTCATTCAATTAAGCCTAAATTTCCAATTTCCAACTTAATTTAATTCAAACAATCATTTTCAATTAAATTTCCAAACAACTATTTCAAATTATATCAATTTAAAATATAGATTTGATCCACAAATTAAACTATTCAATTTTTAATATATTTCAAAGCTTTAATATCCCGCATTTCAAAACTAAATTTTATAATTTCATATATCTCAAATCTAGTTTCATTATTACTTAGTTTTGAAATATTCATTACATAAATCCAATATTTTTTAGATAAACTCAATTTACAATTAAACTAAATATCCTTTCATACCAATATAAACTTCTAGTATTCATTTATCAAAAGTACATATCATTCCAATTCATATTCTTTATCGAAACAAAGATCAAATCATTATCAAAGAAAAATAAAAGTAAAACAAAAGAAAAGAAAATTATTTTGACCCAAACTTTCCTCTATAGCAATGGTCGAAATATTTTTGTTCAGGAATGAGAAAATAAAGTACGTGAAAGTGAAATGGAGTATATGGCTGAAGGAAGTGAGAAATTAAGGCTAATTGATGAAAAGTTATGTTAAATGTGAAAAGGTGGAAGATAAAAAGCCATAGGAAAGTCAAAAGTCATAACCTTTTCAAATTACCTTTAATTTATTTATATAAGTTTAAATTACTGAAAATAATAATAATTTCAGTTTCGAAAATGTAACAAAATATAAATAAGTAAATAATAATTATATATGATAAAAATAGAAAAATAGCTCAGAAAATGCAAACTAGTCAAGAAAAATTGAAAATAAACGGACTAAATTTTGGAAAATTTAAATGGACTTGGAAAATAATTATAAATAAACATAATAACATAAAATAAAATTGCATTCACAAAATAAATAAATAAATTTTAATTAAGTATAATTTATATGAAGAAAATAGCAGAAAAATAGAAAACGGCCTTTAAAAATAGGAAATAAATGCAATAAATTTTGGAAAATTCTGTTATCATTTTAAAAATATTTAGATAAGATATCTTACAAATAAAACAAATTTAAAATAATTTCAAAATGAATTGAAGTCAAATTTAAATTTATATTCAAAAATCTACGGTTGTTACACTCTCCCCCACTCAAATATTTTCGTCCTTGAAAAGAACGGAAAGGAAAAATAAAGAGAAACAAAATAGAAAACAAAATAGTACCTGAAATGAACAATTTCGGATTCGAAGCACAAATGCTCTCCTCCGTTTCCCAGGTACAATCTTGATCGTCAGTACACCACCGTACTTTGACCAGATTCACAGATTTCCTTCTGAGCTGCTTCGTACCTCTGTCAACAATACGAAGTGGCTTCCTCTGAACAGTCAGATTAGGATAAATATCCAAACTATCAAGAATAGAAGGCCGAACAATAAGAGATGGATCATGAAGATGACGACGAAGATGCGAAACATGGAATACATCATGCACTCTAGAAAGCTTCTCGGGCAAATCCAGACGATAAGCCAAAGAACCAACTCTTTCCACAATGCGGAAAGGACCAATGAACCTAGGAGAAAGCTTCCCTCTACGACCAAAACGAATGACATTCCTCAAGGGAGAAACTTTAAGTAACACCTGATCACCAACAGCAAATTCCAAATTCCGCCTACGCCTATCAGCATACTTCTTCTGCCTATCCTGAGTGGCTCTCAACCTCTTCTTAATCTCCTTAACCTTCTCAGAAGCTTTCAAAATCACATCAGGAACAAGAACCAAACGATTACCGGATTCAAAACCAGCAAGATGGGGATCTACAAGGTCATCCGTATAGAGCAGCAAATGGAGACATTTTGAGACTGGCCTGAATGCAAATTTTGAATGAGATAGATAAAAAAATCAAGAATAGACTACAAATAGAAGATAAGATTATACCTGATAGCTGTTATTGTACGTAAATTCGGCAAGATGGAGATAATCTTCCCAAGATCCTCCATAAACAAGCACACAAGCACGAAGAAGATCCTCGAGAACCTGATTCACTCTTTCCGTTTGACCGTCAGTCTGTGGATGGTAACCAATGCTCAGATTCAAACGAGTACCCAGAGATTCCTGAAATGCTTTCCAGAACTGATTGGTGAAGATAGGGTCATGATCACAAATGATACTGAGAGGAAAACCGTGGAGACGAACGATCTCTCTCATGTAGATCTTAGATAAGCTAGAAGCAGAACGAGTAGACTTGACCGGAATAAAATGAGCAGACTTGATCAGTCTATCAACAATAACCCAGATACTCTCATTACCCCTCCGAGTCCTCTGTAAACCAACGATGAAATCTATGGAAATCTGTTCCCACTTCCAATTAGGAATCTCAAGGGGCTGCAGCAAATTAGTGGTCTTCTGGTGATCGGCTTTGACTTGCTGACAAGTCGCACATTGACTAACAAAGATAGAGATATCCCTCTTCATCCCCTTCCAATAATAAAGTTTCTTTATATCCTGATACATCTTCGACACACCAGGATGAATAGAAAGCCTGGATCGGTGATTCTCCTGAAGCAACTCCTGCCTCAATGCATCAACATTCGGGACACAGATCCTGCCATTAATCATCAAAATCCCTCTATCATCAATCTAAGCTCCACTACTACCATCACTACTACCACCAACTCTGCTACAAACACTCTCCTTCATCAATCTAAGCATCCCATCCTCATCCTTCTTAGCCATAATGCGATCCAGAAGAGGAGAAGAAGAAACAACAAGCTGACACAATAAAGCCTTCTTCCGACTCAAAGCATCGGCCACAACATTAGCTTTACCGGGAGTATAGCTAATATCAAGGTCGTAAGAAGCCAGAAACTCAAGCTAACTGTAACATCCCGCCTTTTCGCACACTTTAAACCGACACGCGTGCCAATTCAAAGCATACGCAAAGGCGGATTGTTATGGGGTAAATAAGAAAAAACAGAGAAGAAATAAAACAAAATAGAATCTCACAGCGGAAGGATAAAATATAATAATCAATATACAGTTCATGGTAACTGTTTACAAAATATTTATTTTACTTATACAATGAATATCAGAGTTACACATACCATACAATCAATGCAGCGGAAATTTAGAGTGTGGTGCAATACTATAAATAATATAATACGGATTCTTCGTCTTCGTCCTCCAAAGCTAAAATCTTCGATCCTGAAACGCTTGGACTGACCCGAGCGAATTTGAAAAGACAAAAACACTCGAGTCAGACTAAAAGATCTTATGTGAGTTAAATTAACAGAAATAAATATGAGTACAGTAACTCAAGAGATGTTCGGGATTTACATCTCCTAAGGATCCGTTAAACTATTTACTATGTAGTATATTGCGCTATTATAATAGTGTCTATTTATAAAATAAACTTACTTTTAAATAGCGTTAAGGCTTTACATTTTCCACCTTAACACGTAAAATGCCAATAGTCTATACAGTACCGTAATACCTCCTGATCGGGAGGCTACCAGAGGATACTCCATAGGTACGACACAAATAGAAACTCGTAGTAAAGGCTCGGTATGGTAGGTGACACGGCACAACTAGGCAATGCCAGGGTAGATATACCAATTGCTATCCAGGCTGGTGGAAACGCGTAGCCGCAGTTACCGCCCACCTCGGACTAACTCCCCAAAATCAAAATATAGAAGTGGCCACTGAATCAATCCAAGTCAAAGTATAATATCGAAGAGGAGAGTCCGATCAGAGGAATGACCTCACTGGACTGAGAATCGCTCCTGTTTTAGCCACCTTATGCCAACTCACGGGAGTCGGGTCCACGTATTTACCTTACAGGAAACGTCGCCACCACCTACTTCATTCTGGAATCTCCACCGCGTACACGGTTTAGTCAAAGTGGTTTTCGGTATCGACAGAGAGTATGTCCATATCCGATTCCGGTCTCTTTGCCAACCCATCGTTATTATAACACCGCGGTCATTTAAAAATAGCTCATACTTTAAAACCAGAATAAACATTTCCATTTTAAAATTATGAATACGATATCATTTTAAAACCCAAAACAATATGATATCCTTTATCCCAAATATAAACCTTTTCAAAAATCCAAATGCTTTAAAATTTATAATGTCTGAAAGCCAAATATCCTTTCAAAGCATAATATTTCGAAATTCATAATTTAAAACCATAACTTTTAAAACTTGAATGGTTTGGATATTCAACGGTATATGAATTAAAAGGTTTAACTTAAATGTTACTTTGTAAAGAAAATAGTTCTCATGGCTTTACAAATACATTTCTTTATTAAAGTCTAAACCAAAATTTGTATTACCTCTCTCAAGTTCCAAAACCACTTCAACTTATATATATATATATACGTATATCCATTTGGAGTATTAATATTTCAAACTAAAGTTGGATTTTATTCTTTCAACAAATCAAATGTTCTATTAATTAGTCTTGAATATTCACATAAAATCCATAAATAATAAGACTTCAATTTCTAGAAATAAAATATATATATTTTTCTCAATTCAAATTATACTAGAATATTCATTTCAATTTATTTTGGGAAAAATCCAATTATAAATATCATATCTTAAAATTTCCAAACTTAACATTTAAACATATGATATAAATTATTAAACTCCATTTTCTTAATTTTCTTCCATTTTTAATAAAGAATTTTATACACCTTTTAAATTTCAAAATTTTCAACTTCATATGTATATATATATGGAAGAAAAATATTTATACAATATAAAATTTAAGATTATTATAAACCGTATTCCATCCAAACCATAGAAATCACATTTAAATAGTTATATATATATCGCGGTGCCTGTATATAATTTTCTATCCTATGGTCAAGTGATACGGATATTTATCATTTCAATCCGCAATTTAAAAAAAATATAAAATTTTGCGGTTATATATCATTTCAAACCACAATCCCGAATGGAATGAAATATGCATGATAATTTGCAATTTAATGATATACAATAAACATCCATTCAACAACATCATCCATCATCCAAATCGCAATCATCAATCAATATCAGTCAATAACAATATTATTTTTGGTACTACATAACAGGTAATACTGGCAATTTTATTCAAATTAAATTTAACAGCTATTAATCTACAGTTTATATTCAGTAATAAATTATATAACTGTTAACTAGCAGTTCATATACAAACAAATAAATTTTAACTGTAAATTTATACGCAATAAATTAATTAAATTAACAGTTAAATTAAATAAATGCAATTCAACAGATATGAATAAAATAAACATGCCAAATACTCATAAATAAATTTCTATTCATTTCTAAAATTAATTTAAACAAACATAAAAGCTTCTAGTAGTTGTGAGTGGGTTAAAACACTCACCTTTGGAATTTAAATCGAATTTAAATTCAATTTAAACTCAAAATTTTGACGGTCTCCAAATCCATCCAAACCAGCGTCAAAACGTCAGAAATTCCGATACGATCCCAGCAAAACAAACCGCGTGTGAATCCGAGCTCGTATGCAAAAGTTATGAAAATTTGAAAAATGGAAAATTCTGGTCCTGGGTCGACTTCGGGTTCGACTTCGGTGCGCCGCCTCAATTCCCCGGTGCTTGCTTGGAGTTTTCGCCAAAACGACCCGGATCGACCAGAGTCATTTTCTTCCTGACCCGAAGTTGCTCTAGGGTTTTCTCCCCTGAAACCCGAAGCGCGACCAGAAGCTGCTGCAGATCCGATTTTTTTTTTTTTTTTTTTTAAATTTGAATTTTTTTTTTGAGCTGACTGGATCTAGGGTTAGCCCCCATTGAAGAAGAAGAGAAGCTTGAAGAAGATGAACGTACAGCAAATAGACAATAGAATGGAGCTAGGGTTTATAACTGTATATTTATAGGTAGGGTTGGGTTAGAGTAGATAGACTAGATAGATGAACGTACGAAACAAAATAAGGCCTAAAAAGCCCGTTCTGACCCCGGAACGAAATTTGTCAAACCCATATATCCAGATAGGTAATTTAAAATATTCTGAACGCGATGGAAAAAGTTTCACGTCCAAATTTGATCGTATGAAGAAGTTATGCTGAAAACAAGATTTCCAAATTGATTTCAAATTGATTTTAATAAAATTGATTTTCAAGGCGTTTCGCGTCCGTACGATCAAACGACAGGTCCGATCGATACGAAACTTGAAATCCTATAATAATTCAACGATACGGATCCGATGAAACAGGTTTCATCGAAATCCGAGTCCGTGACCAAAATGGCTATTTTCAATATTCATTAAATAAATTATAAAAATCCAATTTTTACATCTAAATTCAAAAATTGACCAAATTTCTCCCTTTAAATTTTCTTAATTATTTACTCCAATTCTGAACAATTCAAGTGTCAATACATAGTTGTTCTATTCATCAATTTAGATGTTAATCCTTACTTAAAGGTTAAATTCCAATTTTTAATAAATTCAACATTATACGTTTGATTAAATTTATTAAATTCACTTTCTTTCTATTATTCAAAGTTATTGATGTCAATTTAATGAAACTAACATTGGCTCAATATCTATACATTAAAAATCTCAATTCTAAACTTAGATCTCAACTTATGAAATAGTTAAATAATAAATTCCATCTAAATCTACATCTTCCTACTATCTAAATATTTAGAAAAATTACTTACCACTTTTTATTGTAAATTTCTAAACTAGTAGATTTGTGTCATTTCTAGCCCTCTGGATATTTAATATTAACTAAAAGCAAATTTACATATAATTTCCATCGTCAATTATTTTAGTGAATAAATCTTCAAAGGTTACTGCAATTAATCCCATTAATTGCAATAAATTCTAATAAATTTGACTCTATTTGATTACAACTCACAAATAAATCAATTATTACTCCCTACATAGTTAACGTTTCTTTTATATTCCAATACATTAATATTTACCCAATTTCCATCTTTTATTTGCATAAATTACTGTATTTCAATCTTATTGGAAATTTTATTAACTTAACACTTGAATAAAATTTAAAACCTCAATTAATTCATTCCACTTCGGTTTCATTCTTAAGATTACACTAATTATTATATTATAAAAATGAAATTTTCCCTTGGTTACATCTTATTTATCCACTTACAAAAATTCCACACTAACTGAAATAATTTAGTGCATAAATTGAAATTGATTAAAATAAACTTAACAAACAAATAGAATAAATACGTACAATAATTATTGTCATAAATCTTTTTTATAAGTCTACACATAATTATTACCTTACAATACGTTTTACGTTACTATAAAATTTATACACTCTTCCGTTACCATATTAATAATTACTAAAGTAATGTTCATTCTTAATAACAACGTTATACTATTCAACATATAAAAGGACTCCATTCCCCAAATACATTCATTTATATTTATTCCCTTAAAGTTCTCCTTTATTGACTAGACACATTAATTTAGATTCATTTACATCGAATGCCCTTCTTAGCTATATACTCAATACATGTTAAATCTACATAATTTTTACCCTTTTATTCAAATTCACTTATACCATCAATAACAAAATGTTGCCCTAAATTTAGATTCAATTATATACATTAGATAAATGGGTAAACTTTTGTAATTATCCCATATATGAAAATATTTTTATGCATACATTTCCACTTACTTACTATGCATTCATTTATTAAATTACTAATTGCCTTAGTCAACTTATCCCCTATTTACTACCAAATTTCAAATTTAATTATGGCTTATCAATACATAAAATTTACATAGGCAAAACAAATTTTATTACTATCTTAAGTCCATTTATTATTGACAACATTCATTAAATTTCCTTATCAACACTTATTGCATTGATTTATTCACGGTCACCTTTTATTTAGTTACTATCCATTTTACAATCCGATGTAAGTCTTCCACTATTTATTTTATATTAAATGAATTCCATTCTACTTAATCTTTTTTATTGATATTCATTAATTCAACCCTTATATCAGTTTCTTATATTTAACTTTAAATCAAATTGTGACAATCTACATTATCCAAATCTATTGTCATAAAATTTTATTGTTACACTAAATTACAACTACTATACCAAATTTCTACATTTATTCTCAATTAGATTAGAAATTATATTAATTCAATTCATTTAATATTATTAATTTAACGGGTCGTTACACTAACAAACTTGCCTCTGATTCAAATCCTTCTGGGAAAAGATATATCTCAGAGACTGATGATTGGTGAAAAGCTCAAACTTGGTTCCATGAAGATGATGCCTCCAAAGTTTCAAAGCAAAGACAACAGCAAGCAACTCTAAATCATGAGCAACATAATTTGCCTCGTGGTTACTGACGGCTAGCATAGGCAATAACCCTACCATCCTACATGAGAACAGCACCCAAACCCTCACGACTAGCATCAGTATATACTGTAAATCCCTCACTTCCGTTCGAAACAGTAGGAACTGGTGCGGAAGTTAGCTTGCTCTTCAACTCATTGAATGCAGCCTTACACTGCTCACTCCAGACAAACTTGGCATTCTTCCGAGTCAAAGCTGTAAGAGGTGCAACAATCCAAGCAAAATTCTCAACGAATCTCCGGTAGTAACCGGCAAGGCCTAGAATACTACGAATATCAGATGGAGTCTTTGGAGTTTCCCAATCCTGAAATAGAATAGGGAAAAATAAGGACAACAGAGAAAGATAGGATTATTAAATGATAAAGAAAAAAGAGAAAGAAAGAAAGACTTACATTGATCGCTGCGACCTTAACTGGATCAACTGAAACTCCATTACTAGAAACAATATATCCGAGATATCCGACTTCATCCTTCCAGAGATGGCATTTAGAAAATTTAGCCTTCAACTGATGTTTTCTGAGAGTCTCAAGAACATATTTCTAATGTGACTCATGCTCTTCCTGGGTCTTAGAGAAGACAAGGATATCATCAGCAAAGACTAGCACAAATTTATTAAGCATAACACGAAAAACATGATTCATCAAATCAACAAAGAAAGCAGAAGCATTAGTCAAACCAAAAGGCATGACCAACCATTCATAAAAACCATTCTCAATGCAGAAAGCAGTCTTGGGAATGCTATCCTCGGCAACCCTGAGGTGATGAGAACCAATGGCAAGATCAAGTGAGAGAAAACTGTGGCACCATAAAGCTGATCAAACATATCATTGGTACGAGGCATTGGATATCTGTTTTTCATAGTGAGCTTGTTCAACTCCCTATAATCAACACACATCCGAAGAGAACCATCAGATCTGGTGACAAAATGTAACATCCCGGAATTTTTAACAATATCAATTTAATAATCTGTATTAAAAATTAAATTGATATTGATATTTTTGTTAATAATAATTCAAATTGATTTAATAATCTTCTTCAATAATTATTTAATTGGTTATTTTATCTTTTAAAAATAATAAATTGGTTTATATTTATAATATAAATATATAGTTCATGTTGTAAATAGATTAGCTTTGTTTTAAATTTAATAAATAAAGCATATTTTCTAATTCTAATATTTGTAGTAATTTGGAAATTTTGTTTTTATTTAATATATAAGCTTTTCAAAGTTATTAAATAAATAAACTTGGTTTATACTTAATAAATGAATCTTGATTTAAAATTCTAATATATATATAATTTGGAAATTTTGATTTATTTTAATATTAAGTTTTTCAAAGCTATGTAATAAATAAATATATGATTTTTAAATTGTTAAGACAAATGTTTAAATGTTTAAAATAATTTTGGCTTGATTTTTAAATTTTAAAATTAATTAACAAAAAGTTTTATAGCTTAATAAAATAGGTAATTCATTAATAAAGATATAATTTCTTTTATTTAATAATGAGATATTTCTAAAAACAATATTAATAGTGTATTACCTTTACGAATAGGTTTTGAATAAAAATAGCAATTGTTATTTCAAAGTTTAATTTGTATATATAACTTGTTTTTTTGTAAATATTAGATTTTGAATTTGATTTGAATTTAAAATCTAGAGTATAGATTTTTAATTGTTTTAATTTTTTATGTATAAGCTTTATTTATAACTATAACTTGTTTTTATTTCTTTTACAAATTTATATACATGTTAAATACAAATTAACAAATCAATTAGGACTAATACATATATTAACATTTAAATTTAAATACAAACTACCTTACAAAGACAAGTGTTGTATTTTTTAAAGCCTCATTAAACAAACGTTGAAAGATTAAGCATTTAAGTTGACAAATGTTGGAATTTTATACAAGTGTCAATTTGTTTTGATTTTTCTGTTATTTAATAAAATCTGAAAATACACTTATACAAACCTACATCTTCATCTCTTTCTTCCTATTCTCATCTTAATTCAAAAGACAAAGAAAAGCTTCAACTTCAGATCAAATGCAGATCTGGATATATGAAACCCAAATTTAAGTTTTTTTCAAAAATCTGTAGTTCATGATCAAATGCAGATCTACAAACAAATCTGCAATTACATGCATCTTCAAGAACCAAAATCAGTTCCTTATTCCAAAGTCCTGTTCGCAACAAAATCAAAATCCCTGCAATTTCAAAACTATACCCTGTAGTTTCAAAAGCCTGCACTTGCTATTTTCAAACAAAAGTATCTGCACCTCTTCAAATTCAATACACTTACCATTTTTAAACTCCTCAATTCAAATTCTGTTCTGCAATCAAACCTGCATTTTCAAAAAAAATGCAAATCCCAGAAATTTCAAATTTTGAAGCCTGCAAAACAGTTTTTACAATCAAGCAAAGCAAACCTGCAAATTCCACATCTTCAAAATGAGGCCTGTTCAAAAGCAAAGTTTCAAAAGCTTTTTTTTTTTAAATCAAAAAGGCGGAGACATTTTGTTTTCAACAATTAAATTTCAAAGGCTTCTTCACGGTTCTGGGAAGATTTGTCATCTTCAAATAAGTGAGTAACTTTTTAAAAGTTAAAATCTTAAATTGGTTGCATGCTTATATGTTGAAATGAGTAAACATTGTATGTGTTTAAAGGTAAATGTCTGAAGTAGATAATATTTGAATGCATGTTGTACTGTCTATCTTGTTACCAGGACTAATTTTTTTATAAAATCCTTACCTTTTGATCTAGTTATGATAGGATCTAATTCACAAACAAATATTGTTTGTTTAACATAGGTTAAGTTTTAAAAATTCAAGAAGTAAATAAAAAGAATAAGCATGTCGTCTCTGTAAGTCAAATGTTCTCTGTGCATGTTGATTTTAACTAAAATCCAAACATATTAATTTTACAATTCAGTATCATAAATCAGAAGCATGAACTAAAGCTTGATTTTTAAATCAAGAACTAAGATTTTTAGAATTAGGATGAAGGTGCAGTTGGGTTTTGACTGGAAATGGGTTTAATTGAATTTGCTGGTGATCTACGGATAATGGAGGCTTGGGGTTCTTCCAGGTGATGGAAGAGGGGAAGTAGAAGCTAGGAAAAATCAGAGTTAGAGATGGAAGTCAGTGTGGAAGTTGCAGTTGTGTTTTTCTTTTTAAAACCCTAGTTTTTAATGTTTTGAAGAATCGATCAGTTCATTTTATAGAATTGACCGAGTGTTATGATCCTTTGGGAATCGATAGATTGGTCGTGGTTGAAGTCGAGGCCGGAGGGTTTGACCTTCAGGTGGTCGGAGCGGTGAGAGGTTGGTGTTGACAGGTTTGAAGGAGGGAACTGATGGTTGTTTCCAGGTTTGGGAATTTTGAGTTCGAATTTGATTTCGAGAGTCGTAGCTCGAAAAGATGGCCGGGATGGGTTACTGAGTCATCTTCTGGTTTGTAGAGATCATCGCTGATGATCTATGATGGCTGTAGTCACCGTGCATATGCACGGTGATGAGATGTATCTGTTGATGTTGGTTAAGTTTTGGAACAGGGGAGAGTTGCTGGAGTTTACTCGAAGTAGCCTATTGATTTGCTCGGGGAGAATGGGTTGCAGACTCGAAGCATATGGGGGTGTGTCTCGGGTTAGTAAATCTAATAGGTTTCAACAGAAACCTGGTACTCAGGTTTAAATTTTAAAATAATATTTAAAAGCTGAGTTTGAATTGAAAGGTAAGTTTTAAAAGAAGATTTAAATATTGTTCTTAAATCTGAAGTAAGTTAAAAATATCAGTTTTTAAATAATGTCAAGTTTTAAATTTGAATTGAATTAACTACTTTTAAAAAAAAAAGATAAGTAGTTTGTATTTTAATGAAGTTTTAAATTATAAACAGGTTTTTAAATCTAAAGATTTATCTAGAAACAAAATTTCATACGCATTTCTATTTTGAAATAAAAAGAAGTTTTCAAATTTAAATATTAAAGTGAATTTTAACTATGATTTGAATTTAAACATAAATTGGTTTTAAATTTCTTTTTTATCTTCTTTATGAAATGAATACTACTTTAACACGTGAAGTAAGATTTTGAATTGTCTTTAAGCTTTGTTTAAAGTCAATTTGCATTCATTTTTAAAAATAATCTTGAATTTAAATGAAATTTGAAGTAAAGTTTAAAGTAGACTAATTTCAAATGTATTTGTTAATGACAAATTAATCATAATTAAGAAATGTTTTATCTTAAAATTAATTAAGATTAATGTTTTGAATTTAATTTAATTAGTAAGGTAATTAATAAGTAATTAGTTAATTTAATTAATTAATTGATTAGGGATTAATAAATATTTAAGGTCTAATCAATATGTAATGAAAGATCATTAATTTAATAATTAATAATTAAAGAATTATTAATTAAGTAATTAAGTTATAATCATGGTTAATTAATTAAATAATTAAAGATTAATTAAGTTACAGTTAATACTTAATTAATTAAATAATTAGGGATTAATTAATGAATGATTAAAGATAATTTAAATTTGTAATTAACAACGGATAATCAAAGTTAATTACTCAATGAAATAATTAGAGAATGGTTAATGAAGGTCATTAACCAGGATTATTTAATAATTAATTAATGTGGTTAATTTTAATAATTAATTAGATTTATTAATTTAATAATAATCATTTGTGAATTGTTTAAGTGTAATTACTTAATGAAGTAATTAATGAATTAATTACTTAAAGTAAATAATTGAGTTAAATGTGATTGTTCAATTTAATTAATTATGTTTAATTAGTTTTAAACTCTTGATGTTTTAATGATAATTACTTAACGTAATTAATGGATTGGAAATTACTTAGTGAAGTAATTAATTGGGAATTACAGGATGTAATTAATGGAAGATTTTTTTAAGAATGGAAGTAATTTGGAATATAATTACTTAGTAATTAATCAAGGGATTAATTAAGAAATAATTAATTTTTTTAACAAAGTAATTAAGTTAGTTAATTACTGAATATGGTTAATCAGAGGGGATTAATGATTATAGGTTAGTTACTTAAGGTAATTAATTTAAGAGGATAATTTATTAAATATAATTAAGGATCATTAATTAATATAATTAATGATGTAATTAAAGTTGATTAATAATGATTAATTAATCAATGACAAGTGATTAACGGTAATTAATTAATGTAATTAAGTAAGGATTAATGTAATTAATTATAGTTAATTAATTAATTGTAGTAATTAAAGGTTAATTACTATTTTTGGTTAAGAATAATTAATTTGTGAAATTAATTAAGGATAATTACATGAATGTAATTAGATAATTAATCAAGAGTGATTAATTAAGGTGATTAATAATGAATGATTAATTAATTGATTGTAGTCAATTAAATGGTTAAGTTAGCAAGATTTATATTGGCGAAGTAATTAATTTAATTTATTTTAAATTAATTAAAGATGAAGTAATTAATTTAATTCACTTTAAATATATTAGAGACGGAGGTAGTTAATTTAATTCATTTTAAATTAATTATATTGTGATGAGTAAATCTTTGCTTATGTATGAATGGATGACATTTATTGCCTTGAACGGATGTGATCTCAGAAATGAGATAAGTTATGTTGTGTGGTATGAATGCTTGGTTGCATTGTGATGATAATATAGATTATCTATTTTGATGATAATGTGGATTACCTGTTTATATGATAATGTTGATTATCAATTGTGATTTGTGAGTTATCTATCTGTGTGTACATAGATAATTGAATTGTTTTAAACTCTAAAACAACTTGGACCTAAAAGACACGTTTTCGATTTCGCTGAGGCCGGGATCGGGTTTCCATATTTGGATATCCGAAAACCACATCGATCCAAAGTAACGGTAGGTCGTGAATCTCCAGTGAAGATGAAGATTCAGAGTGCAAGGGTTATCGTCGTTAACTCTGAGGGTGATTCCAAAATGAGTGTAACGAGATAATGCCTTCGGTTTCGTTCGAACCCGCAACGAACTTGTATGGATTGAATGCTTTCAGAACATCGTCAGGTGGACGATGAGCAATCTAAGTGATGGGTTCACTAAAGGTAATCGTAGCCTCAAGGCTCATCAACCGGGAATGGCTAAAACAGGGGAGGTGCAGCAAGGCTAAGTGGGTCATGCCCAAGTAGGACGAGATTTTTCCCTGTCTAGAGGTCCCTTTTATTTTCGGCTGTGTGGATGGTTGTGAGCTCCAACCATCGGGGTTGTCTTGTTCGGGACTGTCCAGTAAGGGATGGTTCAGGCTTTGTGTTGCAGGGGATTGGGAGTGATCCTCGATACGCTGGTCTGGCCCACGTACTGTGACAGGCGGTACCCCGGTAGCCCTGGCATTGTATGGAATCCAAAATCCAATAAGTGCCATCGGATTTGATTGTATTACCCATTTTTGTGGCTAGTAGCTGGAATTTAACAGATGTAACAATTTCAGCTATTTCATATTTATTTGAAAACCCTAGACCTATTATAATATCACTGGATTTCCTATCAAATGTTTTGGTTAGCGTAAGGTAAAAACTTTTCCATGTTTATGTGTGGGAAGTCTTACGTGATACCTTTCATTTCAAAAGGTTTTTGAAAATTAAGCAACCGTAACCTGTTACTCACACCAGACCCATGTTTGACCCGGAGTTTATTTTCTGTTTTATTAAACTCTTGGGTACTCAAATTCTTACGAGTAGCCAAGGGATTATGGTTAGCTTTGACGAATTATGGAGGAGCAATGGAGCAGGAGGCCACTGCGTTAGATATATAGTTTCCGCTGTGTTGGTTTCTCTGAGTAGTTTCTTGTATTGTATTGAGTTGTATAACTAGACAGGTGTTTGTAACTGTCTAGTATGTGATGAATATCTGTGTAACTCTGATAATGATTGTAAACTATGTAATATTTATGTTATTAATATAATTTATTCGTTCCGCTTTAAGATTCTATGTTGTTTCTTCTTTCTCTTCTTTCTTTTCTCTTTTCTATCTCTTTCTTTCTTCAAGATAATACGATTTTCTGCGGTGAGAAAGTCGGGTTGGTATCAAAGCATTAGGTTGAGTGAATACCTAGGCTCTGGAGTGGTGTCTATCTTGAGAGAGCGTATTTGTAATTTTTATATACAACTAAATATATTTATTCTACCTATCTGTTGGGTTACCTATTCGGGTTTTCCAGTATAAGTTATAAAGATAGATGGGGTAGTAGTGTGTGTAACACGACTACCATTGGTTCGAGTTTGAATGTTTAAAGGTTGGAAGTGTATTTGTCGAGACTGTAGACCTAATACCGTCTCGAGTGAATTTTGCTGTGATGAAGGATTTCATCGATCTCTGGAGGAAACCTGTTAAGGTTCGAAGTCTATTTTTGAAGTTGGATGGGTAGAGTTTGGATCTGTCGACTAGGCAGAAGCGAATGATGGTATTTTGATACCTTAGGAAGTAGTAGCTGCGTGATGAGATGCAGTGACTATGGATGTTTCTGAAGAAGTTTTCTTTGGAACAAGTTTAAGGAAGTGAGATTGTTTCGATGTTGTGGTTGTGTTCAGCTAGTGTTTCTGTTTGATTTGAAGTCCGAGTTTCTCGAAGAGCTTTGGATTAGAAATTCTTTGGCATCTGTGGCAACAGTGTAGCTTGGAGTATTCTCTGTGTTGGCAAGGATTCTTCTGGCTTAGCAGTTTTTTCTGAAGTGTAGTTCAGAAGCAGTTGAGTGGATCCATTTCTTCGACGGGTTGGCTAGTTAAGTGTAAGTTGTTCTGTTTGGTAATGGGAGAACAGTTTTTTTTGGATATTTGGTTTGGATTGATCGCAAAAGTGAATTGCGATAGTTCAGTGTTCTCTTGAGTTATTAGAGTTTTTCTGGATGTCTTCAAGGAAGTTAGAGTTTGTCCGCATCTGGAGATTGAGTTCCTTATCGACTGGGATTCCAGGAGTGCTACCGGTGGTTCAGCTTAGTAGAAGTATGGTTCTTAGAGATTGAGTTGGTGTAGCAGCGTAGTGTTTTGGAGAAATTTCTGAGATTTTTCTTCTGGATCTTTTGAACCATATTTCTAGGATGTGTTGTCCAGTTTGTGCTCGTGTTCTTCTTCATCCTCCTTTCTGCTTCGGATCAAGGTTGTGTAGCGGAAGCAGTTTGGAAGTGCATCTGCTTTTCTTTTCCGGTCAGAAGAAGTGAGTTTAGTCTTCTGATATTTGAGGAGTAGAGTTTGTGTTTCTTGATCTGGGTTGATCCTGAGGAGATCATTTTTTTTGAGTTGATTGGTCTAGTTTGTTTCTAGAGGCATCAGAAGGTTGAGCTGATCAGTAAGGCTGGAAGCTAGCTCTGAAGTGTTTTGGATCTTTTCTGTGATCTTGGAGCTTAAGTATTTAGTCTACTGGATTGAATTTCTGGTTTGGATAACTGGGATTCGATGAGTTTCACGTATCTCTGAGGAAGTATGTGTATCTCCGGTTGTAGAACCAGCAGTTCTGGAGTTTTGGTTGTTGAGTCAGACTCGTCTGTAGTCTGATATCTTGCCTAGTGTTGTAGATGTAGAAGAATATGAGCTTTGTAGCTTAGTAGTATTGATTGTCTGGATTCTATAGAGAAAGTATCCTGGTATTTACACTTGAGGAAACTCGAGAAAATTTTATCCAGAATTTTGTCTGGATAATTAAATTTGTTTGATTGGATAAATTGGTTGCTATGGTTGTTAGCATATGTTTGATGTATGCTTGTGTTTAAAAATTAAAATCTTTAATGAGATTATTAAATTACCTTTGCTTTAAATTTCGAGGACGAAATTCTTTTAAGGGGGAAAGATTGTAACGTCCTGGAATTTTTAACAATATCAATTTAATAATCTATATTAAAAATTAAATTGATATTGAAATTTTTGTTAATAATAATTCAAATTGATTTAATAATCTTCTTCAATAATTATTTAATTGGTTATTTTATCTTTTAAAAATAATAAATTGGTTTATATTTATAATATAAATATATAGTTCATGTTGTAAATAGATTATCTTTGTTTTAAATTTAATAAATAAAGCATATTTTCTAATTCTAATATTTGTAGTAATTTGGAAAATTTGTTTTTATTTAATATATAAGCTTTTCAAAGTTATTAAATAAATAATCTTGGTTTATACTTAATAAATGAATCTTGATTTAAAATTCTAATATATATATATAATTTGGAAATTTTGATTTAATTTAATATTAAGTTTTTCAAAGCTATGTAACAAATAAATATATGATTTTTAAATTGTTAAGACAAATGTTTAAAATAATTTTAGCTTGAGTTTTAAATTTTAAAATGAATTAACAAAAAGTTTTATAGCTTAATAAAATAGGTAATTCATTAATAAAGAAATGATTTCTTTTATTTAATAATGAGATATTTCTAAAAACAATATTAATAGTGTATTATCTTTACGAATAGGTTTTGAATCAAAATAGCAATTGTTATTTCAAAGTATAATTTGTATATATAACTTGTTTTTTGTAAATATTAGATTTTGAATTTGATTTGAATTTAAAATCCAAAGTATAGATTTTTAATTGTTTTAGTTTTTTATGTATTAGCTTTGTTTATAAGGATAGCTTGTTTTTATTTCTTTTACAAATTTATATACATATTAAATACCAATTAACAAATCAATTAGGCCTAATACATATATTAACATTTAAATTTAAATACAAATTACCTTACAAAGACAAGTGTTTTATTTTTTAAAGCCTCATTAAACAAATGTTAAAAGGTTAAGCATTTAAGTTGACAAATGTTGGAATTTTATACAAGTGTCAATTTTTTTTTGAATTTTCTTTTATTTAATAAAATCTGAAAATAGACTTATATTAACCTACATCTTCATCTCTTTCTTCCTTTTCTCATCTAAATTCAAAAGACAAAGAAAAGCTTCAACTTCAGATCAAATGCAGATCTGAAAACATGAAACCCAAATTCACGTTTTTTTCAAAAATCTGTAGTTAATGATCAAATGAAGATCTACAAACAAATCTGCAATTACATGCACCTTCAAGAACCAAAATCACTTCCTTATTCCAAAGTCCCGTTCTCAACAAAATCAAAATCCCTGCAAATTTCAAAACTATAGCCTATAGCTTCAAAAACCTGCACTTGCTATTTTCAAACAAAAGTATCTGTACCTCTTCAAAATCAATACACTTACCATTTTTAAACTCCTCAATTCAAATTCTGCTCTGTAATCAAACCTGCATTTTTAGAAAAAAAATGCAAATCCCTGAAAATTCAAATTTTGAAGCCTGCAAAACAGTTTTTACAATCAAGCAAAGCAAACCTACAAATTCCACATCTTCAAAATGAGGCATGTTCAAAAGCAAAGTTTCAAAAGCAGTTTCTTTTAAAACAAAGAGGCAAAGACATTTTGTTTTCAACAATTAAATTTCAAAGGCTTCTTCGCGAATCTGGGAAGATTTGTCATCTTCAAATAAGTGAGTAACTTTTTAAAATTTAAAATCTAAAATTGGTTGCATGCTTATATATTGAAATGAGGAAACATTGTATGTGTTTAAAGGTAAATGTCTGAAGTAGATAATATTTGAACGCATGCTTTATTCTGTCTGTCTTGTTACCAGGATTATTATTTTTTATAAAATCCTTACCTTTTGATCTAGTTATGATAGGATCTAATTCATAAACAAATATTGTTTGTTTAACATAGGTTAAGTTTTAAAAATTTAAGAAGTAAATAAAAAAAAATCTTGTTGTCTCTGTAAGTCAAATGTTCTCTGTGCATGTTGATTTTAACTAAAATCCTAACATGTTAATTTTACAATTCAGTGTCATAAATCAAAAGCATGAACTAAAGCTTGATTTTTAAATCAAGAACTAAGATTTTTAGAATTAGGATGAAGGTGCAGTTGGTTTTTGACTGGAAATGGGTTTAATTGAATTTGCTGGTGATCTTTGGATAGTGGAGGCTTGGGGTTCTTCCAGGTGATGGAAGAGGGGTAGGAGAAGCTTGGAAAAATCGGAGTTGGAGATGGAATTCAGTGTGGAAGTTGCAGTTGTGTTTTTCTTTTTAAAACCCTAGTTTTTATTGTTTTGAAGAATCGATCGGTTCGTTTTATAGAATTGACCGAGTGTTATGATCCTTTGGGAATCAATAGATTGGTCGTGGTTGAAGTTGAGGCCGGAGGGGTTGATCTACAGGTGGTCGGAGCGGCGTGAGGTTGGTGTTGACAGGTTTGAAGGAGGGAACTGATGGTTGTTTCCACTTTTGGGAATTTTGGGTTCGAATTTGATTTCGAGGGTGGTAGCTCGGAAAGATGGTCGTGGATGGGTTGCTGAGTCATCTTCTGGTTTGTAGAGATCATCGTTGATGATCTATGGTGGTCGTAGTCCGTGCATATGCACAGTGACGAGATGTATCTGTTGATGTTGGTTAAGTTTTGGAACAGGGGAGAGTTGCTGGAGTTTACTCGAAGTAGCCTATCGATTTTCTCGGGGAGAATGGGTTGTGGACTCGAAGCATATAGGGGTGTATCTCGGGTTAGTAAATCTAACAGGTTTCAACAAAAACCTGGTACTCAGGTTTAAATTTTAAAATAAAATTTAAAAGCTAAGTTTAAATTGAAAGGTAAGTTTTAAAAGAAGATTTAAATTTTGTTCTTAAATCTGAAGTAAGTTAAAAATCTCAGTTTTTAAATAATGTCAAGTTTTAAATTTGAATTGAATTAACTACTTTTAAAAAAAAGATGAGTAGTTTGTATTTCAAAAATGAAGTTTTAAATTGTAAACAGGTTTTTAAATCTAAAGATTTATCAGGAATAAAAATTTAATATGCATTTCTATTTTGAAATAAAAATAAGTTTTCAAATTTAAATATTAAAGTGAATTTTAACTATGATTTGAATTAAACATAAATTGGTTTTAAATTTCTTTTTGATCTTCTTTATGAAATGAATACTACTTTAACATGTGAATTAAAATTTTGAATTGTCTTTAAGCTTTGTTTAAAGTCAATTTGCATTCATTTTTAAAAAAAAATCTTAAATTTAAATGAAATTTGAAGAAAAGTTTAAAGTAGACTGATTTCAAATGTATTTGTTAATGACAAATTAATCATAATTAAGAAATGTTTTATCTTAAAATTAATTAAGATTAATGTTTTGAATTTAATTTAATTAGTAAGGTAATTAAGAAGTAATTAGTTAATTTAACTACTTAATTGATTAGGGATTAATAAATATTTATGGGCTAATCAATGTGTAATTAAAGATCATTAATTAAATTAATAATTAATAATTAAAGAATTATTAATTAAGTAATTAAGTTATAATCATGGTTAATTAATTAAATAATTAAAGATTAATTCAGTTACAGTTAATACTTAATTAATTAAATAATTAGGGATTAATTAATGAATGATTAAAGATAATTTAAATTTGTAATTAACAATGGTTAATCTAAGTTAATTACTTAATGAAATAATTAGAGAATGGTTAATGAAGGTCATTAACCAAGATTATTTAATAATTAATTAATGTGGTTAATTTTAATAATTAATTAGATTTATTAATTTAATAATAATCATATGTGAATTGTTTAAGTGTAATTACTTAATGAAGTAATTAAGGAATTAAATACTTAAGGTAATAAACTGAGTTAAATGTGATTGTTTAATTTAATTAATTAAGTTTAATTAGTTTTAAATGCTTGATGTTTTAATGATAATTACTTAATGTAATTAATGGATTGGAAATTACATAGTGAAGTAATTAATTGGGAATTACAGGATGTAATTAATGGAAGATGTTTTTAAGAATGGAAGTAATTTGGAATATAATTAATTAGTAATTAATCAAGGGATTAATTAAGAAATTAATTAAGGAATAATTAATTTGTTTTAAAGAAGTAATTAAGTTAGTTAATTACTGAATATGGTTAATCAGAGGGGATTAATGATTATGGGTTAATTACTTAAGGTAATTAATTTAAGAGGATAATTTATTAAATATAATTAAGGATCATTAACTAATATAATTAATGATGTAATTAAAGTTGATTAATTATGATAAATTAATCAATGACAAGTGATTAAAGGTAATTAATTAATGTAATTAATTAAGGATTAATGTAATTTATTATAGTTAATTAATTAATTGAAGTAATTAAAGGTTAATTACTATTTTTGGTTGAGAATAATTAATTTGTGAAATTAATTAAGGATAATTACATGAATGTAATTAAGGATAATTAATCAAGAGTGATTAATTAAGGTGATTAATAATGAATGATTAATTAATTGATTGTAATCAATTAAATGGTTAAGTAAGCAAGATTTATATTGGTGAAGTAATTAATTTAATTTATTTTAAATTAATTAAAGATGAAGTAATTAATTTAATTCACTTTAAATTAATTAGAGATGGAGGTAGTTAATTTAATTCATTTTAAATTAATTATATTATGATGAGTAAATCTTAGCTTATGTATGAATGGATGACATTGATTGCCTTGAATGGATGTGATCTCAGAAATGAGAAAAGTAATGTCGTGTGGTATGAATGCTTGGTTGCATTGTGATGATAATATAGATTATCTATTTTGACGATAATATGGATTACCTGTTTATATGATAATGTTGATTATCAATTGTGATTTGTGTGTTATCTATCTGTGTGTACATAGATAATTGAATTGTTTTAAACTCTAAAACAACTTAGACCTAAAGGACACGTTTTGGATTTCGATGAGACCGGGATCGGGTTTCCATATTTGGATATCCGAAACCACATCGATCTAAAGTAACGGTAGGTCGTGAATCTCCAGTGAAGATGAAGATTTAGAGTGCAAGGGTTATCGTCGTTAACTCTGAGGGTGATTCCAAAATGAGTGTAACGAGATAATGCCTTCGATTTCGTTCGAACCCGAAACAAACTTGTATGGATTGAATGCTTTCAGAACATCGTCAGGTAGACGATGAGCATTCTAAGTGATGTGTTAATTAAAGGTAATCGTAGCCTCAAGCCTCATCAACCGGGAATGGCTAAAACATGGGAGGTGCGGCAAGGCTAAGTGGGTCATGCCCAAGTTGGACGAGATTTTCCCCTGTCTAGAGGTCCCTTTTATTTTCGGCTGTGTGGACGGTTGTGAGCTCCAACTGTCAGGGTTGTCGTGTTCGAGACTGTCCAGTAAAGGATGGTTCTACCTTTGTGTTGCAGGGGATTTGGAGTGATCCTCGGTACGCTGATCTAGGCAACGTACTGTGACGGGCGGTACCCCAATAGCCCTGCTATTGTATGGAATCCAAAATCCAATAAATGCCTTCGGATTTGATTGTATTACCCATTTTTGTGGCCTGTAGCTGCAATTTAATAGATGTAACAATTTCGGCTATTTCATATTTATTTGTAAACCCTAGACCTATTATAATATCACTGGATTTCATATCAAATGTTTTAGTTAGCGTAAGGTAAAAACTTTTCCATGTTTGTGTGTCGGAAGACTTACGTGATACCTTTCTTTTCAAAAGGTTTTTGAAAATGAAGCAACGTTAGCTGTTACTCACACCAGACCCATGTCTGACCCGGAGTTTATTTTCTGTTTTCTTAAACTCTTGGGTGCTCAAATTTTTACGAGTAGCCAAGGGATTCAGGTTAGCTTTGATGAATTATGGGTGAGCAATGGAGCAGGAGGCCTCTGCGTTAGATATATAGTTTCCGCTGTGTTGGTTTCTCTAAGTAGTTTCTTGTATTGTATTGAGTTTTATAACTAGACAAGTGTTTTTAACTGTCTAGTATGTGATGAATATCTGTGTAACTATGATAATGATTGTAAACTATGTAATATTTATGTTATTAATATAATTTATTCGTTCCACTGTTAAGATTCTGTGTTGTTTCTTCTTTATCTTCTTTCTTTTCTCTTTTCTATCCCTTTCTTTCTTCAAGATGATACGATTTTTTGTGGTGAGAAAGTCGGGTCGTCTCACAAAAACCACCGCAGTTCCCCATTCAGAAAAAATTAGGTCTAATAAGACCTTGGAAGACAAGTCTTCAATTTGCTTTCTCAACTCAACCTCCTCACGGGGTGCCATTTTTCTAGGAGGAAGAACAACGGGTCGAGCACCATGAATAAGATCAATTTGAAAATCAATTTCCCGCTGCGGAGGTAAAGAAGCGACTTCACCAAACACATCGGGATATAGTCTAACCACAGGAGTTGAATCAAGATCACTGGGAGAAGAATCCAGTGAATAAATAAAATTTCCAGCAAAATCCTGAGGCAAGCGGCACTGAATAATCAAGGAATTCCCTTGATCATCAACAAGCTGAACAGTTCGGGCTTTACAAGAGATATGTGCATCGTGATGCACTAACCAATCTTGACCAAGTAGTAAATCAAAAGCATTGAATCCCAGAACATAAATATCACCACAAAAACGATGATCATAATGGAGAAGTTTCACTTCTCGACAAATCCGATTAAGGTTGGCAGGACCCTAATAGGATTTGAAACACATAATGGAATAGAAGCATACTCAGGAGATTGGAGATGCTCAAACTTATCACAAAAAGCAACAGAAATATAACTGTATGAAGCACCAGTATCAAACAATACACGAACATGATGATGGAATAAATTAAATGAACCTTGGAGAGTACCTTAGTCATCACTAGGAGCGAGAGCAGGTGGGAGAACAGGAGATGATGCAGAAGTGACAGCAAAGATACCAGAAGGCATACCCCTCTGCTGGGTAGGTTGGTCCTTCTTAAAATGACCAGGATGGAGATAGATATGGCAAAGATCACGCCTAGCCAACTGAGAAAGTGGAGGAATAGCAGCACCAGATAGAGTAGGACAGCTATTGGCATGGTGCCCCTTCTGATCGCACTTAAAGCAAGTGATGGAGGAGAGAATAACTGGTTGCCTCTTAGCAGGAGCTGATGATGAAAATCCCAAACCAGAACGCTTCTGCCAATTCTTCTTCTGCTACTGGAAATTAGGCTTACGCTTCTTGGAATTAGCAAATGAAGACTGAGCACCAGAAACAGCAGGACCTTTGGATGTGGTGTTCTCATAGCGAGTCGCCATATCCATAAGCTGGGTGAAAGAACCATGAACATGAGAAATAAGGTGACTATAATACTCTGGACGAGCACCAACAATAAATTTCTCATTCTTCCTGAGAGGAGTATCAATCAAGCTAGGACCGAACTTGGAAAGTTCGTTGAACTTCCTCTCATACTCTGCAAAAGACATGCCACCCTGCTTAAGATCCATAAACTCACGATAAAGCTGAGATTTCCCGGCTTCGGGCATCCATTTTTCCATTAAAGCCGCCCTGGAAAAGAGATACAGGAAACGAGCTTAAGATATATTCAAAAAGAAAAGGAAAAATAGGAACAAAATTCAGGATAACACAAAGGATACCTAAACTGCTCCCAAAAGATGTCAGCCTCGACGGTGTTAAGGGACTCCCACCAATCTAAAGCAGAATCACGCAACTGCCAAGCTGCTAACTGACGCTTCTAGGCATCAGTAATATCAAGACCAGTAAATATCCTCTCAAGACTCCGCAACCACTTCTGAGCCTCAATGATGCTCTCTAAACTGGTGAATGGGTACCACCAAGTTGAGAGAATTCCTTACAAAGAAAAGTTAACCTGACTGGGGCAACAGGTTGAGGAGCTGGTGTAATACCACGACCCATACCTCTGGCATTTCCTCTATTCATCCTGAAAAATATCAAAAATGAATTTAGGAAAAGATAAAGAAAAGCCAATGATGAATTAAGATAAGACAAGATAATATACTTGGATGAATATCCTAAAGAAAGAAAAATCTAACAAGGCAGATATGAAGGAAAGAAAGTTAGAAAACATTTGAAAATCCATTAAAACAAGAAAAATTTATATATTAAAATAATCTTTGAAAATCTTTTGAAAATATTTTGAAAATTATTTTATACTTTGAAAATACGTTTCTCACAAGGATATGATTCTGAGATTTATTTCACTCATACTAGGGTAGAAATACCCTATCTCTAATGAGTTTTTGCTCCACAGAGGCAATGGTTTGCCCAAAAAAACCAAAGCTCTGATACCAACTGTAACAACCCCCAATTCTGTACCATTCAGATCGACAATAATCCACACATGTCGGACTTGAATGATGCGGAATAACAGATTGTAAATAAATTTGGAGCAAATAAAATCAAATACACAGAATCACAGACACAGAATAAACAGAATAACTCGCAGCGGAATATAAAAATTACATAGTAGTTCTTGAAGCTACTATGGCAGAGTCTCAAACCAAATACATAATACAGTCTGAAAACAACATAATAGAAATCCCAAATACATAGAAGTTCACTAATACATGAGTAAACTGGAATAGCTGAAACAGAAGTAGATATAAACGTAGATAAGCAGAAACTCTAGCAAAGACCAGCTCCAGAAAGAGAATCCAAAGCTGTGCTCAGGATGACCAGAGCAGAAAACAAAACACAAAACACTCAAGTCAGGACAATATATACTTATATAATGTAAACTAACTCAAGTGAACTGTAAATAAGAACAAGTAACTTAAAGGATGCCTGGGACCGCCCATCCTCTAAGGATCCGTCAAACTATTTACTATATAGTAATATTGCGCTATTATAATAATGTCCACAATAAAATAAACATACTTTTAAAAAGCATTCCGGGCTACCCATATCACCCTTCAAGCATAATAGTCCCAGTAGTCCATCCAGTATCAGCATATCTCTAGATCGGGAGACTACGCTAAATACTCCATAGGCTATGGGAGAAAAACAAACTCGTAGTAAAGGCTCGGTATGGTAGGTGACACGGCACACAAGGCAATGCCAGGGTAGATATACCAATTACGCACACGGGCTGGTGGTAACGCAGCAGCCACATACGCCCACCCTGAACAACACTCCAAATTCAAAGGATGTACCCAATCAATCACAATAGTAATAGAATGGTATCGAAGAAGTGTGGCCAGCCAGAGGTGCTACCTCCTTTGACCCGAGATCGCTCCTGTTTTAGCCACCTTAAGTTAACTCACGGGAGTTAGGTCCACGTAAAGAACCTTAGGAACGTCGTCACCATCCTACTTCATTCTGGAATCTCCACCGCGTACACAGTTGTTAAAGTGGTTTTCGGTATCGACAGAGAGTATGTCTATATCTGATCCTGGTCTCTTTAACAAACAATCGTTATTACAACCCGTAGTTATAATTTTAAAATGGTATTTATTTCAAAAATCAAATATCATTTAACAATTTAATATCATTTCAAATCATTTCAAACTATCAAACTTATTGTTTAATTTCAAAACCATATTCATTTTATTCAATTTAAAATACCATTTTAATTCACATTTCAAAACAGTTTATATTTCAAGTCGAATTATTTCATTTAAATCATCTAAAAATGAAGTTATTACATCTAACAACTAAATTATTAAATTCCCAAAATTAGTTTAACAAAATACGATTATAAAAGTAAATTAAAATATTTAAAAGATGTGAATAATTGTTTTACAAAAATAATCAAATTTTGTCGCATTTTGTCAATTTTACATACGTTGTAAAATTAAAGATTTTGATGTTATTTAAATATCATTTAAAAATATATAAAGACATTTTTTAAATTTATTTAAAAGAGGTAAAAAGTTCATTTTTAAGTTTGTTTTACTTTAGTATTTAGTTTAGCAAAAACATCAAATTTTGACTGTAAAATTTGTCAAACAAAACACCTTTTCAATCGTAACAAGTTGTCGCAACATTGAATAAATGTGTTCACTTTATAACCTATATAATAACAACTTTACAAACTTTAAAGCACTATACATTTAGCACTAAAAGACAAAATGTTTATATTATGAATGTTTAAATAAGTATATAAAAATTTAAAAAGGTATGATTTGACAAATTTTATTTTATTTTAAATCTTTTTAAACAACATCGTTACTTATATCTTATCTCATTGATGAGATGTTATGTATATGAATAAGAAAAGAGCTAAACTATATACAAGCCATAAGAAGGTGACACCTCTTTATCCCTTAACACAATCTTTCTAAACCATCATTCAACATAATAAATGCAACAAATAAAGGTTAATCAAAGTCCAAAAGTAAGAAAGGGTACTAATGTCATTTGCCACTAAATTCTCCACTTATAAATACAAGCCCAAACCCCTTCGTTCTCCACTTCATTTTCATTCTACAAACTATAAACTCCTTCTCTGCTCCTTCATTTTCTTCCCCCACCTCAACATCACCCTAACCCGAGTTTTATCCACCTCTACTTGGCACCTAAACCCCTCTACCCCCCAAGCCTACATGCCTCGAGTACCCATGGCCAAGCTTATAGCCAAAGCCACACACCCATACACCCCCTCAAACCCACGTACCCACCCCCTAGACCACCAACCCGAGCCCCTAGACCACCTACCCGAGCTTAAAACCTCACCTAGCCCTCTTCAAAATCTCTTACACGCCATCAAAAACTCATGCACACCTCCTCCACACTCCCCTCCAAAGCCATACACTCCATACGCTCCTTTTAGCCCACGGCCACACTAAAAAAAGAGAAAAAGAAAAAAGAGAGAGAGATGAAAAGAAAGCGGTTAGGAAGGAAAATAAATTAAGGCGAGAATTCAAGACGTTCGAAAAGGAGCACGCTAGTTCAGATAAAAGTTAGACGGAATGGATACGAAGGTCAGAAAATTCTCACTGCTTTAAAAGATCGTATTTTGATTTTGTTATAATAATCATCTTATTACATATGCAAGCATACATCCCTTTGAAGTGTTGCTATGGATGTTTGGATATGTTTGTGTTATGTTTGAATAGTTGCAAGTTCTTGTGTTGTGATTATTTACCATATTAGTTTGTACATGGACCACAATTATGTTAGTGATAAATGATGCTCATTTTGATGAAGTATTCCCTTTATTAAATAGGACCATAATTTGATGATATGATATACTTCGAAAAAATAAGTTTCTTTTTTATTGGAATTGAAGCTAAAGTGGAAATAAAAGAGAATTTAAAATTAGAAGTGAAATTGGATATGAAATGGAAAGTTAAATTGAAATTTAGATGAATAGTCAAATTAAAATCAATTTTGAAAATTGAAAGTGAGATTAAGGTTGAAATTTAAATTAGATTTGAAATCTAAGTTTTAATTGAGTTTATTTGAAGTTAGAATTGAAACTGAGTTGAAATTGGAATTTAAAATTTAATTTTAAAATAGTAGGAATAAAATAATATTATAATATGGAAATATGTTTAAAAAAGTGAAAATATTGTTTTAAAATGATTTGTAATGGTTTTATAAGTAAACAAATTTAATTTGGATAAATTATTCCAAGTGTTGAAAAATAAGTTAAACTAGACGCGTCGTGCAACGGTAGTTTGCGATTTCGTGTCGAAAAGTTCAAATGAGTGCGTAGAGTGGAATATAGCTCGAAATTCTTCGAGATTATAAAATTCCAGACTAATATATCCATATCTTCTAAACAAAGAAAGAAAATCAAAATTTCGTTGAGTAGATTTTGAATTAAGTCCAGATATATTTTCCAAATAAATCACGCTAGTGCAATTAAGTGACCATAATAAAAAATTCATTTATAAGAACATTTTTAATTATAAAAAAATATGGGATAAATTTGATAAACATATTTAAATAGATTAAAAGGGATTTGAAATGAAAAATATGAATTTTCAAATATGTAAAAGTTGTTTAAATCAAATAAGCTTATATAGCACTTTTCGTAGCACTTTTATGCTGCGAATTGTATAACTTTTCGAATATGAGTTTAAATGTAATGATTTTTCCTAAAGTAAATTGTGAATCTTTTTAAAAGGAAAACTAAGTGTTTAAAATATAATTTGGATTTTTATAATGAATTCCAAAATAAAGTTGATAACTGAGTATGCGGAAACAACTAGTACATTTATCCCACTTGTGAGATCTGGAAAAATAAAACAAGGTGTTAAACTAAGATTTGGAATGAAGCAACCAGTGCCCTAAGCTTACCTGGCCTTTGTTTTCTCTTCTTAGGTGAGGGGTGCAACAGGTCGAAAGGAAAGCCGGGATGGTCTAAAAAGATTATATTAATTTTTCCAAAATAAAAGAAGATTAGTATTATCCAAAATTTAAGCGATCTCCAAATGAATAAACTACAACTTGGATTGCATAGAGATAATCTTCTTATATTTGGTATTAAAATTCGAGAAACGGAACTCATCGTATTCGTGGAATTTAAAAGGTGATCTCACCGTTATTCCATCCATAGCACTTGTTGAATACAGAAATTGATATTGATTAAAGTTAGAATGATTTCTATGATCCTATTTACTCAAACAAGTTTGCTAAAATTGATTTAGGGTTTATCGTAAACGCTGTCTTAAATAACATTGTTTTTTGTCCCACGACAAAGTCAAGGAATTTGGATCGAGAGTTAAGTGAGGGAAATTGAAATATTATCCTAAGAAAAAAATTGAATAACTTAAAATTCCTCTAAGACAAAAGAAAGAGATTTTAAAATCATCCAAAAAGAATTAAAGTGAAAAGAGACTTAATGATCCTGTATGCTCATATTCACCGATAATTGGATTTCAAAGGAACCGGGGTCGGATTTGGGTGATTCCTATCCGAAAACCACTTCGAACCAGTTTATGTGTTCGAAGAATGAAGATGTTTGAAGATGGAGATATTGAGACGAATAATAACGAAGGACTACTTGTTAATTAATTAAGGATAAACTCCCGATTCACTATATTTTAGCAGTGGTCTCTTTGTTATAAAAAACCACAAAACCACGAGGGCTTCTTGCCTAGTAATGGCCGAGGAAAGTAACATCGGTTTCATTCGGTCCCAGAATGAACTTGTGCAGAAGAACGTCTGACCTTGCATTCCAAATTATAATGAGTGATCTCTATAAAAGTATATCAATCGGTGGCGAAGAAGACATCTTCTCTTAGCTCAATACTCTTTCCCGATACATACGAGCTCAGGAAGTTATACGTGTGTAGAAATTCGTCGTTTGAATGTGAAATGACAATGTGACATTTGAAGTGAAAGAAGATATGCTATGTGAAAAGGTAATCATTTTCTCGAGCCTCATCAACCGGAAATGACCGAAACATGGTTGGATACGAAAAGGCTAAGTGGGTCATTACCAATTAGGGTAAGATCATCCCTTTGTAGATATATTTCTTCCCGCTATGACGTTAGGGATGTTAATTATTGTGGTGTATGGAAAACTAGCGCTTGGTTAAAGGTCGGTAATGACTGGTGGATGATATATTCAGTACTATCTTGTTACAGAGATAGATGGGTCTTGTGTTGGTAGAGGATCCTTTGTGATGTTCCTCGATACATTGCCCTAGACATGCACTGCCGGAAAATAGTCCCTTCAGTAGTCATTTTGTATGGAAATATGATCTCCAATAAGAACCTACGGACTTGATTGTAAACCAGTTATGCTGGAAATTAATCATTGTTACAATTTCGACTAAGATTAATAATTTTATTCGCAAATGTTTTCAAAGAGATGTTATTAAAAATAATATCAAATGTTTTGATGTAAAAATGTTTTAGTTATCATAAAGTAAAAACCTGTCCGTGTTTATGTGTGGACGCGGTATTATAAGATACTCTTTCTTTTCAAAAGTATTGCATTTAAAGGCTGAAATATGACATTGTCATTTATTATTAAGATTTTCTCACGCTGGTCTATCAAGCCTGATCAAGGTACTTTCAATACTCGGGTCAGATCCGGGTAGTTTCTGTTTTAGTCGAAGGCAGTTGGAGTTTCAAGTGAAGAGCAGGTGATATTCATCTACGTATGGACTTATTCTATTATCCGCTTTGCGCTGTCTGTTTCTATTGTTTGATGTCCGTCAGCAATTATAAGGACAGATATTTATAACTGTCCAAGCTGAATTTAGGTTAGACTCTGATATATGTATTTAAAAGTTTTTCATGTGAGATTCCGTTCTATCTATTTTTCTTTATTACCCTTCATGTTCCGTCTTTTCGTTCAATTTGAGTAGGACATGTGTGGTTTATAGTCAATTCAAAGGGTGCGGAAAAACGGGTCGTGGCATTTGGTATTGGCGCTGAAGGTTAAGTAAGTAAGAACCTTGGCTTTGTTATGGTAAAGTCTTATCGAAGATAGGATTAGTAATATCCTAGGATGAGAAACTCATTAGAGATAGGGTTAGTAACACCTTAGAATGAGTTATGAGAGTATTATATTTATGAATGCATATTTGTTAATTTTATAAAAGTGGTTTGGGCTTAGAAGTTGGTAAGTGAAACAATTTTACTTAAGTATATGTTTTGAAAATAGAAAAGGGGATATTTTTGGAAAATATTAAGTTAGAAAACAAATGAGTATTTGAAAATATAGATAAGCAACTTTGATTAATTGAAAACGAACTAATAAAAGATATCTTAAGGTTAAAATTTCATGATTTAACAATGAGGATAAGAATCAATTAGTTGAGAACTAGAAATTTAGAACATTAATCATATACCCCTAAACATTTATCTTTAAGTAGTAATATCAATTTGGTAAGAATATAATGGGTTAATATGAAAAAAGGCTAAGAATAAATACCTTGTGAATTAAGTTTCACAACTTGACTATAAGGTATATGACGATAATGTGTAGAAAAATAATATTCTTTTCAAGAAGGACCAACCCCACTAAACTTTGTTTCACTTTGTCAGAAATTTGAGATCCTAAGTCAAAGAAAGTTTTTGGGACCAGAAATGATCATGGAATTTAAGCATTGGTTAAGCAAGTGTGATAAGCTCCATTATAGCATGGTAAGCTTCATCCATGGATCATTTAGGGAGATGATAAATAATGCCCTGAAATTAGAAAATGTTGTTCCACAGCCAACTACTGAAGTACCAGCAGAGAAGAAAGGCATAAGAAGAACAAAGTTCGTTGTTTCGAACGTAGACAAAGAGGTTACCTTGCAAAAGAATTTAGATTAGGAGTAAAAACCAGGATCTCTAAGAAAGCTACCCAAAGAGTTTTTTTCTGCCATAATATGGGACATGTTGTCAAAGACTTTCCAATGCTCAAGATGGCAGAACAGCCTAGGCCTTTTATTACCCTTACTCGTCCACCTACTGCTGAAGAAAAAGGAAATGGAATTGTGGAAGCATAAGTTAGTTAAGCATGTATTAGTAAACGCCACCCAAGTATTTTAACCGTATGACTTTTATAAAACTTTTTTAGTGTACTTCTTAGAAGTCACTTAGTATGAATATATTTTGGGAATTAATATATATGGACTATCATTTGCTCCATTGTCAATACCAAATTCTATTAGAACTTACTAGAAAAGCTAAGATTTAATCTCAATTAAAAAGAATGAAAAGAGAAAAACAATAATAATTAAGTAAGAAGCACTTAACAAAGTAAGATGAAATAAGTAAAGATGAGATAGAATCATTGATAGGAAATGACAACTAATTTTACGTTCTTTTACAAATTGTAGAAAGTAGCCAAGGTAGAAAGACTAGCCATTTGGCAAAGATTTAGGGAAGCCTTGTCTATGTATGAAGACTTTGAAGTTTGGGATACACCGATTTCGAGCGAAGACGAGGATATGCAAGTAGAGGAGCCCTCAGGAATAGTACTGGGATCACCGACCATTCAATATATATCTCAAAGGACGAGGATTTGATAGTTATTTCAGATGAGGAGGATGTGTTGCTCTTAGGCGTAGATATTGATGCAGGGGCAGAGGCCCACGATGAGGCAGATGATTGGATGTTGGATCCATTGAGTGAGGACAAGAAGCCTGAGGAAGAAGAGCCTATAGAGGAGCCCATGGAAGAACCAAAGGAGATCAAGCCGCCGATAGAGGAATCCATGGCAATGGAGATAGAAAACTCGGGGATGGACGATGCATGGTTATATAAGGATAATGATTCGGAGAGTGATGAGAAGATCATTTGGGAGATAGGCCTATTCAGGAGGTAGGATCTCCCGTTCCAGAGATAGTCGAGGATCTCGGTTTAGAGGATATTGATATGGAGGAGCATGTGTCGTGGATTACGGGAGGGCAGTAGTGGCAGCCGCTAGGTAGGGACATAGCCTCAGAGATGACAGATGATGAGGAGCTAGTAAAGGACGGGGAGGAGGTAGAGCAACCAGTAAAGGTCGACCGGAAGGCACCATCAGAGGGTTCATCCGATGAGTAGTGCTTTGCACTCAGGGATATTTTGAGTTTTTGTAATAGTAGTTTTCATTATCTTAAGCACGTAGTACGCGCTAAGATATGGGGTTTAGTCCTTTAGTATGATATTTTGGTTGACTAATGTAGATGGTTAACTTATGACTATGTATTGACCTCATGCGTGTAGTACGCACTCAGGTTGGGACTAGGATCGATGATTTATTTTCTAATCAGTATTTATTAGTAGTATTTCCTTTGCATATATTGTTGACCTTTATAGTTCTTTATCTATGATTTCATTTCGAGGACGAAATGCTTTTAAGTAGGGAGAATGTAGCGACCCATAATTTCACAACTTCGAAATGAGAGATTTTGTTTAATTTAAATTTGAAAGAATTTAAAACTTAAATAAATAAATTATATGTAATAAGTAATAGTAAAGAAATAATTTATTCTTATGATTAATAATTAAAAAGTATAATTTGGATTTTATCACAAATCAGCAAAAGTTAAGTTTTGTTAAAAATAAATAAAGGCTCAAATAAATAGGTTTTTTTGATAAGTTGAATCTTATTAAAAACATCTAACAAAATTGTAAAATTAAATTAAAATAATTAAAAGTATGTAAATAATCGTTTTACAGAAATAACCAAATTTTATCGCATTTTGTCAGATTTACGTACACTGTAAAATTAGAGATTTGATATTATTTAAATATGATTTTAAAATATATAGAGACATGTTTTAATTTATTTAAAAGAAGTAAAAATTTTATTTTTAAGTTTGGTTTACATTAATATTTAGTTTAACAAAAACGTCAAATTTTGACTGTAAATTGTCAACAAAAACACCATTTTCAATCGTAACAAGTTGTCGCAACGTTGAATAAATGTATTCACTTTATATCCTATACAATAAAAAATTTACAAACTTTAAAACACTTTACATTTATCACTAAAAGAAAAAATGTTTATATAAGGAAAGTTTAAATAAATATATAAATAAAAAAAGTAAAAGGTATGATTTTTTTTTAATTTTATTTTATTTTAAATCTTATTAAACAACATCATTACATATATCTCATTAATGAGATGTTATATATATGTATAGGAAAGGAGCTAAATTTTATACAAACCATTAGAAGATGGCACATCTTTATCTCTTAACATGCTCTTTCTAAACCATCATTCCATACATTAATTGCAACACAAATCAAGGCTAATCAAAGTCCAAAAGTAAACAAGGGTATTAAGTCATTTGCCGCTAAATTCTCCATTTATAAAATAAGCCCAAACCCCTTCATTCTTCACTTCATTTTCATTCTACAAACTCCTTCCCTACTCCTTCATTTTCATCCTCCACCTCAACATCAACCTAACCCGAGTTTTACCCACCTCTACTTGGCCATACCTTCCACCTAAACCCCTCTAACCAAGCCTACACGCCTTAGATGCCCACGATCAAGCTTCTAGCCGAATCCACACACCCATATACCCCCACAAACCCACGTTCCCGCCCCCTAGACCATTAACCCGAGCCCCTAGACCACCTACCCGATCCTAAAACCCCACCCACCCCTTTCCAAAATCACCTACCCACCATCAAAAACTAAATCAAACCTCCTCCACACTCCCCCCCAAAGTTATGCACTCCATACCCTCCTCTTAGCCTATGGCCACACTAAAAAAATAGAACAAAAGAAAAAAATAAAAATAAAAGAGAGAGGAAAGAAAGCGGTTAGGAAGGAAAATAAATTAAGACGAGAATTCAAGACATTCGAGAAGGAGCACGCTAGTTTAGATAAAATTTAGACTTACTAGATACGAAGGTGAGAAAATTCTCACCGCTTTTAAAAGATCATATTTTGATTTTCTTATAATAATCATCTTATTACATATGCAAGTATACACCCCTTTGAAATGTTGCTACGGATGTTTGGATGTGTTTGTGTTATGTTTGAATAGTTGCAAGTGTTTATAGTTGTGATTATTTATCATATTAGTTTGTGTATGGACCATAATTATGTTAGTGATAAATGATGCTCATTTTGATTTAGTATTCCCTTTACTAAATAAGACCATAATTTGGTGATATGATATACTTTGGAAACATAAGTCTTTTTTAATTAGAATTGAAATTAAAGTGGAAATAAAAGAGAATTTGAAATAAGAAGTGAAATTAGATTTGAAATGGAAAGTTAAATTGAAATTGAAATTTAGATGAATGGTGAAATTAAAATTGAAATCGATTTTGAAAATTGAAAGTGAGATTAAGGTTGAAATTTAAATTTAAATTAAAATTAGATTTGAAATCTAAGTTTAAATTGAGTTTAATATGATGTTAGATTTGAAATTGAATTGAAATTGGAATTTAAAATTTAATTTTAAGATAACAGGAATAAAATAATATTATAATATGAAAATATTGAAAGTACATTATAAAAGCTTTATAAAGTGAAAATATTTATTTAAAATGATTTGTAATGGTTTTATAAAGTTAAAATGATGTGTAGAGTGGAATATAGCTCGGAATTCTTCGAGACAAGAAAATTCCAGACTACTATATCCATATCTTATAAAAGAAGAAAGAAAATCAAAATTTTGTTAAGTAGATTTTGATTTAAGTCCAAGTTAATTTTCTAGAAAAATCGCTCTACTGCAGTTAAATGACCATAACGAGAAAATGTGTTTAAATGAACGTTTTTAATTATAAAAAATATGGATAAATTTGATAAATATAGTTAAATAGTTCAAAAGAGATATGAAATGAAAAATATGAATTTTTAAATATTTAAAAGTTGTTTAAATCAAATAAGCTTATATAGCACTTTTCGTAGCACTTTTATGCTGCAAACTGTATTTTTTAAATACGAGTTTAAATGTAATGATTTTTACTAGAATCAATTGTGAATGTTTTTAAAAGGAAAACTAAGTGTTTAAAAGATAATTTGGAATTTTTATAATCAATTCCATAATAAAGTTGATAACGGGGTATGTGGAAATGACTAGTACATTTGTCCAGCCTATGAGATCTTTGAAGATAAAACAGGTGTTTAACTAAGGTTAGGGATGGAGCAACCAATGCCCTAAATTTACCCAGCCAATGTTTTCTCTTCTTAGGCGAGGGGTGGAACAGGTTGAAAGGAAATCCTGAATGCAATAAAAAGGTTATATTAAATTTTCCAAAATAAAAGAAGATTAATATTATCCAGAATTTAAATAATGTCCAAATGAATAAACTACAACTTGGATGCATAGAGATAATCTTCTTGTATTTGGTATTAAAACCCGAAAAAGGGAACTCGTCCTATTCGTGGAATTTAAATGGTGATCTCACTGTTATTCCACCCATAGCACTTGTTGAATACAGAAATTGATATTGATTAAAATTAGAATGAATTTTATGATCCTATTTACTCAAAAATGTTTGCTTAAATTGATTTAGGGTTTGCCATAAACGATATTTTACATAACATTGTTTTTTAACCGGACAAAAAGTTAAGGAATTTGGATCGAGAGTTAAGTGAGGGAAATTGAAATATTATCCAAAGAAAAAGAATGAATTACTTTGAATTCCTCTAAGACAAAAGAAAGAGATTCTGAAATTTAGGTTAGACTCTAATATATGTATTTAAAAGTTTTATACTGTAAAGATATTTTTTCAATATCATATGCTATTCCATTCTTATGAGATTCTTTTTTTTCTATTTTTCTTTATTACCCTTCATGTTTCATCTTTTCGTTCAGTTTGATATGGACATGTGTGGTTTATTGGCAATTCAAAGGGTGCGGAAAACAACCCGTGACATATCATGAAGGTTGAAAACAGCCAAATTGATGGGGAAAATAGATCCACACCTTATGAGAACCGGCATTGCTTTAGCAATGTCAGGAAGGTCCTCTGTAACAACCCTGGCTGGAGATTACCGCTAATATTAAATTAAGCCTGGAAAATAAAGAATAAATGTTTAAAAACCATTATAAATGTATAAAAACTATTATTATACAAACCATGATTTTAGAAGATTTTATGCAATTTATTCGGATTTTTAAAACTCAGAAAAACATCAATTTGCAATTTAATCGGCATAAACCGATATTCGAATTTAAATCGAATTTGAATTAAATTTAAATTCAAATCTCATCCTAACTTAACTAGTCCACTGCTGGAAATAACAATCAAACATTAGCATTTGCAAAAGAATACAAACGAAATTGTCGAAATCGGACAAATATATAATATTGCGGCTGTCAATGACAGGCCAGCAGTAAAAATATCAAGTTTTGACCATGTAAACAATAAAATCGTACAAAACTTAAAACACAAAAGTTGTAGAATACTTCCTATGGATTCCAGAACATCTTGAATTTCAAGATTCCGATCAGTAACATGAAAGTTATGGTCGAAATACTACATAGAAAAAAATTTGTGCACTGGTTATTAACACGGACCAGCAACGAAAAAGTCAATTTTTGTCTATATGGACTTCAAAGTTATTCAAAACTGAAAACATTAAAGTTGTGGCATATTTCACAAGGATTGCAGAACATCCAAGATTTTGAAATTCCGATTAGAAACGCAAAAGATATGGTGAAAATACCATTCAGCCAAGTATATTTCCTGTGCAAAAACGCTTTCGGTTTTGCAACTTTGACAGCAAATAAGGAGGTCCAAATGGACTCGAAACTTATAAAATTTTTCAGGAATGATCTCTAACAAATAAACTATAAACTGAAAAAAGTTTAACGGCAATCCGATGCCGGATGCACAAGATATGGGCAAATAAAGTTGCACCATTTTCAACAAGACATAACATATATTAAGAGCAAAATTTTATACGTAATCAACCATTATAGCTTCAGATTTTTTTTTTTCATAGACTGGCCATTTCAGTTTGCATAAGCTTTAACTTACTGTAAGAAGGCAAAAGATGCTAAATTTCCTTGCAAGATGAAGCCTTTCAGCAAAGATTTGAGCCTAGAGAACCTGTAGAAGCTGAAATAGAAGCATGCAAGAAGGAAAAACATCAAAACCCAAATTACAGTAACTGAACCAAAGATTTCTCAAGAATTAAAGATTATTGAGGTAGGAGATTACCTTGGTTTATGTTTTTAACCAGAGAAACTCTAGATTTTGCGAATTTAATTTGAAAATTAACAAGAAATTAGCATAGAGACCATTATTTCTATTTCCAGGAGATTACCGCTAATATTAAATTATAATTATCATTATAATTTAATATTAAATTAAATTATAATGATAATTATAATTTTATATTAGCGGCAATCTCCAGCCAGGGTTGTTACATCCTCATCCTTATGCGCCATCAAATAAGCCGCTCATTGCTTCTTGAACTGATGGAACTGCATTCTTGTAAGCAATCTGCCTACGCACAACACAAGTCGAACATCGCTTCTTGAACCAATGGATCTGCATTCTTGTAAGAAATTTCCTTGTGTGCCACCAAACAAGCCACATGACTAAGAAAATACATCTCAATTTTCGAATATGAAGTACAGACTTCCAAACCACCGAGTCGATGGGGAAAATCGATTCAAACTACTAGATCGAATGGAAAAATTGATCCCAACTCCATAAGTACCAATATTGGTTCGACAACTCTGGGAAACCTTTTCATTTTCTGCTTTATTAGTGTAACTCCGATAAAACAGGGAGGCTATCATATAATATAAGTACCGGCATTGCCCCGGTAGCACCGAGAGATTATCATATATTTTAACTACCAGCATACCTCCATAGCACAGACAAATTTCTCAAATTGCAGGATTGATGGAAAATCAATCTTTAATTTCCAATTATCAACATTGCTCCAGCAATGCTGAGAAGATTAAGAAATACCGAGTTAGCTGCGAAAATCAACTCAGACTGCCAAGTTGGCGCTCGTAGTTGTTGAAAGTTGGCATCACCTAGAGATAGGTGATGACAAATGGAATGAACTAGAGCCAAGAGATAACGATGTTGAAGGGAAATCCAAGGACTTCAGCTGTTCGTATGTAAGTTTTTGGAAATAAAAATTACTATGTGAATAGGATCTCAACATTAAAATTGGAAAAAGTCGATCATAATTAAAGTACATGTGCTCGAAATAGAGTGACAAAACCACAAGTTCCCGGAAATAGGAGCTATCGTAAAACTAAAACTTGGGGCAACCGGATATGTTGTTTAAAATACCTAGTTTTGTATCAAGTGCTAAAGTCTAATATTTGGAACAATTTGCCCTGTGGAGTGGGAGGACCATATAATAATACTGAATTTGACAATAGTCGTGGATTTGGCTAAATCGATATACACAACTGTGATGTCATACCGAAAGGAGTAATTTGGAAATCACAGTGAAACTAAGTAGAGTAGCATTCTAAATAAATACAAGTTACACGATTACAAGCACGGAGTTGTGGTAAATATGCACATCACATCATACAAAATAACAATATATAATATGGAAATTGTAGAATTGGCAATCATATTATATACACATGATGTGATATACAAGCAAGTATCATACATAAATATAGGGAAAGTACACAAGAATGATTACAACAGAAAATCTAATTTATAATTACATATATTGTTTATGTATGTGATAAACAACGTGGACCGTACCCGCATAGTATCGGCCAGTTTAAGGCTCGAAGAAAAATCAAAAATTACAAACTCAACCAACACAACTACAACCCAAAAGATAAAAACAAACCGGTCAACGCATCCTGATGCATCCTCTACTTATTGCACTACGACACCGCATACCAGATTTTCCTGGATGAATCGACAATTTCTCCCTACCTTCGGGGTCCTCATCAGGAGAACCAAGTCCCTCGGATCCTCCAACAACCATGGCTCCATCTTTCGACTTTCCAATCCTAACTGTAGGTTGGATTTTTTGCTTGGCCTCCTCCTTTTCCTTCTTAACTTGCATCGTTTTCTTCTCTTTCTCGAGTCTCTCTGTCATCGTCTTCTTATCAGTCGGGTCCGTCCTTCTTGTGATCAACACATCCTCTTCCTTAGTCATAGAGATGTCATCCAGGTTCTGTAGTGCCTCTGTTTTCTTGGAATCCAGTTTAGGACCGAAGTCGAAATGAATATCGAACTTGAAATCTAGTTGTGGAAGCATTGAAGATGGCAGCGACTCCAGATCCCTATGGAGCCGAACGAGGAGTTGGGAGAGATGGTTGACCTACAAGTTTGGAAACATAATTATATAGTTTAGTCAAGTACTCTAGAGTAAACTGAAGCTTTTAGAGCGTTGGTGGGATAAGAGAAATACTTGAACCAGGAGTTTGATCATGGGTTTCAATTTCAAAAACCGCCCTCACCAGTTTCCAGTTAGTGGGTTTCTCAATTACCGGGGAAATATACAACTCATGCAGGTTTTTAAAAGTCGAGAAAGGTTAGGAAATTGCGGGATTAACCCCTGCACACATGGGAATTGTTGATGCTAGCTCTTGAGATTTAGGAACGAATATTTTTCCCAGACCCGAAGAGCTCGGGTCGGCATGAGCCTTGGAAGATGCTTCAATAGCGTTGTTTTCTCTTTCTTCTTTTAGAAACTCTCTACTAGCTGTAAGAAAGTTTATGTCTTCAGAACTGAGCTAGGAAACCACTAATTCTTCTTTAGAGCGCATGTCCCCGACCCATTCTGATCAGATCAAAACTTCTTCCTAAATGATGACTAGAGTTCTAGGGTAGTTATCACCTAGCCACTTCAAACTTCCCTTATTCATGACAGTGCAGGTATAGAAATGTAGCATAGTCTCGTTATATATACTAATAATGAATTTGAAAACAGCCATGGAGTTTGGTAAATCGATATACGCCACCGTTCTATTATGCCGAACAGAATATTTAGGCAATCACGGTAGAATTAAGTAGAGTATTATGCTAAATAAATACAAGTTACACTATTTACATGCACATAGTTGCAGTAAATACGCACATCACATCACATAAAACAATAATATATTATATGGAAATGCAGATCTGGCAAACATATTATGTGCACATGTTGTGGTACATAAACAGGAAGAGTACTTAAATATAGGAAAAGTCCACAATAGAGATTACAATAGAAGTGCTAGTCTTTCATTAATTATATTGTTTTTGCGTAGGACAAACGGCGGGGTTCATACCCACACTATATAAGACAGTTTAAGAATCAAACCAAAAAGAAACAAAACACAAATTCCACAGACACAATAACAACCCAAAAGACAAAAGCAAACCAGCCGGCGCATCCTTATGCATCCTCCACTTTATGCGACCATGACTGCCATTACTTGATTTTCCAAGATGGATCGGTAGTTTCTCACTTCCTTTGAGGTCCTCATCAGGAGAACTAGATTGCTCGGATCCTCCGATAGATGTGAATCCATCTTTCGGCTTTTGAATCTAGACTTTAATTAGGATTTTTCACTTAGCCTCCTCCTTTTCCTTTTCCACTTGTACCTCTTTCTTCTCTTTCTCGTGTCTCTCCACCGTCATCTTCTTATTGGTCAGGTCCATCCTACCTATGATCAACACATCCTCTTCTTGACATACAGAGACGTCCTCTAGGTTCTACAGTGCTGCTATCTTCTTGAAATCTGATCAAGAACTAGAGCTCGAAATGGGTATCGAACCATAAACCGCTATGCAAATAGTGATGGAAGTGGTGAAGATGGCAACGGCTCTCGAGCACTGTGTTGGAGGAGGAGCTAGGAAAGATGGTTGACGTATAAGTTAGAAAACATAGCTATATAGTTTAGTAAAGGACTCTGGAGTGAACTAAAGCTTTAAGAGTGGAGACATATAAGAAATACCCGAATCAGGAGTTCGATCATGGACTACAATTTCAAGATCCCTCTCACCAGTTTCAATTTTAGCAGGTTGCACAATGACCGGGGGGATATACGTCTCACGCGAGGTTTTTGAAATTAGGAGATTGTAGATAGTTGCAAAACTAACCTCCGTATAAGCAGGAATGGTCGTTGTTATCTCTTGAGATTAGGAAAGAATGTTTCGCTATGACCCGAAGAGCTCGAGCCGGAATGAACCACGGCAGCGACTTCAACAGCGGCATTCTCTTTTTCTTCTTTTAGAATCTCTCTACCATCCACTAGAAAGTCTATGTCTTAAGAAATGAGGTAGGTAGCTATTAATTCTTCTTCAAAGCATATGTCTTCAACCCATTCTGATCTGACCAAAACTTCTTCCCAAATGATGGTGAGAGTTCTTGGGTAGTTGTCTCCCTACCACTTCAAATTTCCCTTATTCATGACGGTGCAAGTATAGAAGTGTAACACGATCACTTCCATCTAAGTTGTCATGCTGTCATGAGCCCTTTAAAAGTTTGAAAGTTTCGATCGAGTATTAAAGTGATCAATCTTGACTGCCAACTTGTCAGATTCGACATGTTCCCTCTCTTTGACCAATTTTGCATTCTTCTCGAGGAGTTGAGCAAGTTCTGCGTCATATTCTACGATGATCTGATCTCGGCCTTTGATGGCATTTCCTCTCCTGGTGATTCACTCTTTTAGTTTGAACGAATCTACATGGCCATCTTTAAGCTGGTCTTTAATCACAAGGAGCGCTCTTTTGTAGGCTTGATTCTCTTCACTTACTAACTTGTCACTTATAGTCTTCCCTTTCAAGGTCGTGTCTCTATCAATGTTTAACTAAGCTATCTCATCACTGCGATCCTTGATCATCTGTCATAGTCATCCCTTTCTGCCACAAAAGAGAGAATCCATTAGTATTTTGCTTAGTTTACATCAGAAAGAGCTTGAATAAGACGTTGCCACACAAACCTAGCTTTCAAGTCCACATGGACCATCTCAATATTTTCAAGAGAGGCAGCCTTAGTTGTGGCTTTATAGTCTGATCAAACTTAACTCCATGCAAAAATAGATGTGGGTAGGTAGCCTGAAGCTGAGATGGACCTAGTGAAAGTGTATACTTCTCGTCACATCTAGAAGAAGTAGGATAAGCGGCAGTGGTTATGGCCCGGAAGGATGGGATTTCTGGCATCGCTGTAGTTTGAGTCTCCATGCATGGAGGATTGATAGATGATGTAATTACACTGCAAGCATGAGAGCCCTTGTAGAGCTTGCGAGTATCACTAGGGCATCGCCTTCACCGTCCCTTCTTCTCTTCTCCCTTTCTCTAAGTTTCTATACACACGACAAGCTTCACCCTCAACTTCTCTATCTTTCCCTTTTCTCATCTCCTCTTTGGTTTTGTGGTAAGGGCAATGAGCTGGATTTGGTGTTCGATCTCTGTAAGAATTGAAGTATTAACATAACCGGTTGATTAGTCCATGACCCATGGAACTGAAACAAGAAAAGAATGGGATTAATGTTGGAATTTTGAAACCTTGCTCAAATCAGAAATGTGTTTCCATAATCCAAAAGGGGAGTGTGTAGTGCCGATGACCACTTACGTACTCTACCAACCATATATGCATAGTTTCAACTCGGGAGCTCTCCACCTTTGCTTATGAAATCTCCCGAATATAGGATAATCTCTGAACCAATCTCTCCTATCATTTCACTAATGGTAAAGTCACCAAATACATTTAAATTAATGAAAACATCTCTTACAGGGTGCAAATGCGTCTTATCTCCCATTGGAGTTTCTGTAACTTGGTCTTCGTGTGATTGAGAAGTCTCGATGATAAACTGCTCTGGACGAGGTGAGATAGGATGTTCAAGACTCATTGATTTGGTAATCAGCCGTTCTAAAGGTGGCGAATGGGGGAAGATCGAGGCTCATTTCTGGCGATTCATCGCATGATTCATTTCCTCCCTCGGAGATATGAAAGTCATTGTTGTCGTCATTTGTATCCTCTTTCTACTCCTCTACAACTACCACCTATTTTCCTTCCCTTCTTGAAACAGGCTGTTCCTCTACTTGTATCAGGGGCATTCTGCTTGCTTCACCTCCGTCTCTCGAGGAATCTCTTTAAAGATAAATTCTGCTCCTTCTTCCTGGATACATCCAGTAGGCGCGTCACCATATAGACCGACTAATTTCCCTTTGGCATTCTCGTTGGAGCTATGGGTAGGGGCAGAGGAATGAGTTTACATCCTGGAGCCAGTCTAGGTTGAATGGTCTTCAAGCAAAGCAAATCTTTCACGATGAAGTAAGCCAAACATTCATAGGTTCTCATTCATCAGAAGGAACTCAATCGAGCATTCTAAAGCTCTCACAACCTTCTAGAGATCAAAAGTTGCCTTAAGTTCGCGATTTCTTTCTCACCTTGGGATGGTCTGGAAAATGTATAGAAAGTTAGGGTTTAGAGGACCATAGCATGGCAGAAGGAAGAAATAGGGACCTACTTCCTGATATCCAAAGACGATTGAAGCCCTTCGGACATCGTACAAAGAAATACTCATCTTTGAAAGCTGAACGTTTATTGTCAAGGTCTCCTATCAGGTTGCATCCCCTCAAGGATTCATAAATATGAAGCAAAGGAAATCTTATGTCCTCTTGAATTGTAGAAGGAAGGTTAGCTCATTAAGCCTTAGAGGCCGCCTAAGCCTGAGCATAAACAAGGTATGCAACAAACTTAGGAGTTCATAACCATTGGGATAAACTTGTAACGGTGCCAGTCCTAGCTGTTGAAGCAGCACCATCAAAAATCGGTTAAGTAGTGGCACGACACCGCCTAAGCACAAGCATCAGTTATGAGTAATGAAATTTCTAGGGGACTATGTGCATGCTCAGCTCAAGTGGGCAAGCAAACATCACTCTCTAGCATGACATGCTGCATGCGTATGTTTCTAAGAGATTTAGCCGACGGAATTGAAGGCACTTGTTATGAGGGATCGGTCAAAATTATCATCATAGGAGGCAATTGATTGAGTATAGGCCCTACAGGAAATAGTGGGCCATAGAATACGAAGGTGACAAGTTGACTTAGCCCCACAGGAATAGATAGAGAGACCGGAGCAGCTGATAATCTTGCCTCTAAAGGTGTAGATGCCCCTTCGCAGGACATACGGTAGGATGAAAGGTGTGCTATTCTAGACAATAAAATAATTGACCATGGTCAGGTATGCTTTATTTCTAATGGAATTCTCATGTGATTAACGCTTGGAATCCAAAGGAAGTCAATGTGTGCTGACCGATCAGATTTCAAGTGTTGATTAGGGCAAGTGTAGTGAGTTATCTACGTGAAGTAAGTCTAGTGTCTCGAATACCATGAATGGACCATCTCACGTAGATAGCTTGCTTGTGCTAAAAAAATGATTCGTGGCATTCCTTTGCTTCTCTTTTAGAACTTACCTGTTATTGATTGAGAATGGATAATGGATCTGTTGTCCGTAGTGACTTGGAAAACTTCTCTTTTAAGATCACTTGAAGTGCAAAAATAGAAAGGCAATGCGATGGAACCATCCAATGCATCCAAGTTCAATGAAAACCATCATATCTGAGTATAATCAACAATTAGAACTTATCTTATTTCACAAAGAAAGACAGCTGATGCCGGAGAACACAACTTATCATTGGAACCACATGTATTTGATTGGGTTCAAACCCTAACTTTACCACAATCTAATACGCCTAAAATCAACCATCTTTATCCAAATTGAAATCGTTCAAGGACAATTCATTGTCACTATCATCTACTAAGCAAGAGTTCACCAGTGACAACCTCCGATCAAGTTAGGTCCTAGGGTTTGGATTTAGCTCGGGTCTCAGTCTTCAAGGCGGCGGCTTTGGTGGTAGCGGCTAAGCAGGTTGATGGTGAAAAGTCCAAGTTGTGGTGAAGCAAGGGCAATGATAGTAGGCATCAGCGGTTAAGTCGGCATGGTGGAGTCTTGGGATGCTCAATTGAAGATCCGAGGACATGTGGATAACAAAGGAAAGTAAAGATAAGGCAAGAGGAAACTTGCTTAAGTAAGAAAAACTCAGATGTTTTTCTAAATTCATAACTCAATGATGAGTTATATAACTCAGTACCAAGTTATTATTCTTTACCCAAATCGACTCCGACTTATTGCAAAAGGTGCCCTTGTCGAATTAAAGCACTACATGGTCTTCACAAGGGCAGATTGTATTACCACCACATATAAGCCAAAATTTCAACCGGAATAAGTTAATGGTCAAATAGAAATTGTCCAGATAGAAATGGAATCTCAAGATGACATCCAAACAATCAACCAAAATAAAAAGGCTAACAATCCGAAACTTGTCTCCATTTAGAGCGCACTTTGTTTTCAACAAAAGCTTATTCTAGGGGGTAAGTGTTAACTGAGTGTTTTCCCAAGCCGAATCAACGTAAGTTTGAATGTCGAAACGAAGATGAAAGGACTTGAAACTTAGCAGGCATGCTCAAACAGACAAACAAAATTGCTCGAGAAGAATTAGGCCAAAAACACGCTAAGTACATAACTCAACACCGAGCTATCCTTATAATTCTATAGTTAAGGTACTTCATCACCACAATCTCAAACTTCACAGGAGTTGTTCACTTGCTCTTCCATGCACGCCCAAGTGATTTCATAGAATTCTATATGACTTATCTAAAGAATTGAAGAGTTAACTACTTTGAACTGTAGGACAAGCCAAGTTATGAAGGAAAGATCAACAAAACAAGTCACTAATCTACAAAAACACATGGAGCACCACTAATATGAAGCAAATAACATGTTGCAAAAGAAATGAAAAGTTTCCCCTTAAGGGGATAACTCAGCACCAAGTTATAGTGATAACCCGCCACCAAGTTATACCCTTAACTTATGTGCACCCTAAATTTTGTACACCACTTCAAGCTGATATCTATACCTCATTACCAGTGAGCTATTGACCCAATACCTCATTTACCCTCAATAAATACAAACCACAGAGCAACCAAAGCAGGATCTGGTCTCTATCATCACAACGCGAAAGCTTTGTCTTTCTTCATCTTCTTCCTCTATATAATAGTCACTAATTACTCTAGGCTATTCTAGGATTAAAAAAATCTTTCTAACCCCTGTACTTATGACTCATTCTTTTAATAACCTCTTGTAATCTCAAGCAAACATCAAATCTATAAGCAACAAAGCTATAAAGTGGACGTAGGCAAAAGATTGCAAAACCACTATAAAATCTTGTGTCTCTCTTTCTTATATCTGTTTCTTTTCTTTTATTTCTACCATTATCTGCTAGATCTAGGTCTTACAAGTTCTATACAACATATCTTTGGGTGTTGACCCATTTTTGACATTTACAAAATGCATCTCTAAAACATTCCCCAACCTATTTTAACCACCTTTAAACATTTTCTTAGCCAAAACCACATTTACTCTCTTCCAAATCAGTCCAAATTCGTAAGTTGTAGGTAGATTAGCAAAGGGATTGGATAGATACTTCCAAATCTACAAATTTAAAGATGAAATTTTGGGGCTTCACTATCTATTCTTCTGTTTCCCTTGCTTTTATGCGGAAATCATCGATTTTTTGGGTTTATAGCAAGTGATTTATCATCTCTAAACCTCCTACATATGTTTTAATAGTTATTGACATGTTCTTATATATTTATAAAGTCAAAGTTATGTTTTGTGCTATTTTAAAACCATATCTGGAGTACCAAAGAATTTAAAAAGCCTTAAAGTGATTTAAACATGTTATTTTGATATATGATTGTTTATATGAATATTATGAAATGTTATAGATTTATTTGGAGATGAATTACCATGTATTAATGTATGTTTGTATAATCCGATGTCGCTTGAATGTTATTTGGTGTGTATATGGATGTTATTTTGAATGTTGAACGATTGTAAATGCTCAACGGAATGAGTTAAGAGTGGAAAAGTAGAATTAAACTTCAATGGATGGGCTCTAAGTGTTTGGGGTCATGTCGATGCATAAAGGATGAAAGTAGGTCAAAATAGTGAGCGTAGCGATGGAGTCGACATGAAATCGAGGCGTTAGAGGTGCTACAGAAATTTGATTCAACACTTAGGGTTGATTTCATGTCATGAGAAGATTGTTCGGGTATGGATGCTAGGGGTCGAATTGGTTCAGTGGAAAAATAGCTGGAAAAAGTTAGTCCGATAGTTAGCTTTGGGTCACGCCTAGGGGAAAATTAAGAGGTGCTTCTGTCCGAGTGCTGGACAAGAAAACTGGTCAGGGTGCCGAAGCATAAATTGGTCTTATGGACACTTAGAGGCCCCCTTTGGGTTTCTGGTGGCTCTACTTCTATCCGAGATTTGAAACACTAGACAAGACTTGGAATTTTTGGGTGCTTCAGGTTTTTTAGGAGCTTGCTTTGGGTTTTGCATAGGTTTACTCCTGGTCAGGCCTAAGGTGACTTCGGATTTTTCTTAAGATTGCTTAGGGTTGAAGGGGACAACCTTGGAATGAATCGAGATGACTTTGGGGTATTGAATAGCAACTAATAAAGAGATTTTCACAACTTGGGATGACTTTGGAGCTTAGCACGACAACATGAGGCATTTGATCGAATGCTTTTAGGGGAACGATATGCACAATAATAGAGTGGCCTAGGGATGCACATTCAATAAAGGGAAGCGATGTGATGGGACAAGAGATGTTTTGAATCGAACCAGATGCTCAAGGGATCAACGATAACTTAAGATATATTGTGTTCCGTAGGACACGGGTATGATTGGACGTTTATCGGTGTACTATTGACTATGAAATAATCTACCTTGTCCTAAGACGGCAGTATCTGTGAGATCGGTATGTGATCGAACAACAAATTCGATTGCGGCATTAGATGTCACGTACTTGAGAGGTCGTTGTGCGAGTTATCACATATCCAAGGGACCATGGTGACAGTCATGGTGAAGTAAGACCTCGGGGGTGATCATTGTGAAGAGAGACTTCAGTGAGGGATTTACTGAGCGAGGCTTCAATGATGATCATGGAAAAGTGAGACTTTAGGGAAGGTGATCTTGGTGAAGTGAGACTTCGATGATGATTGTGGTGAAGCGAGGTTTTGGCAATAATTGTGGTAACATGAGGGGAATGGTCATGATGATGCATGGAGAAGTATGACCTTGATGATAGACATGGTGATACGAGATCGTGAGTGTGGTTATCCTTATGTGTTTGCTTTGTGTTTGCTATTATTAGTGTGACTATTGTATGGATGTCTTGTAATATAGGTATTCCTAGGTTAGGTCCCCGATAACTATATTATATACATAGTATAGAATACCTATATGTTGATTATATAGCATATACCTATTGTTATGTGCTAACTTATTAGATGCGGGTACATGTTAGGTATGGTTTTGTGTACCCTATGTCTTTACTACTATTTATGGGTTTTATAGTATTCATTTATTGTTTATCACTCACACCGGACTATTATTTGACACGATATTTTATGCTTTTCTTGTTATCATCTCAAGTGCTCTTAAATTAGTAGACTAGATTCCAGGTCTAAGATAACACATGGAGCTATTCGATAGATGAACAGGAGGCTATGGGTTTTTATACCTATATTTAGAGCTTACTATCACGTATATTCTTGCTCTGTAGTACTGTGAAGCTATATCTGTATTTAGCATTATCAAAGACAGTACGTTTGACTTTGTTTTAGAGAGTTGGGATGCATAAAAATCTAGTTTTATTTGTATAATCTTATGAACCCGATGTACTTTGATGTTCATATTTATGGATCATTTAGTTATATTATTGTCTCCATGTTTTATATATATGTTGTAATTATATTTTATCATATGCACTAGGAGATATACATTAAGTTCTGTGATTGTTTTAGTTATTTCATCACTACCAATAGTCCTATATCAACCGTATACCATCACAGTGCACTACATAGTATAATTGGGCATCATGGATATAGGATGGTTGTTAGAAATCGGACTAATACCATAGGTTATGAGTTGTATATGATATAACTGATAAGATGTTATCCAGCTCATGCAGGCCTATGATTTGTTGAGCGCCCTTAAGGCTAGAATCTCATGGTAAGCGAATCCTAACACCAATTAGAGAAATCGGGAGATTTCTATGTTTTCTCTTAGGATTTTGAGATACATAAAACTCTAATGAGAGCCTTATTAGAAAAATGAAATGAATATACTTAACATTTCTACTACTGAAGAATATATGTCATATAAATTTAAAATAATATACTTCGATAAATTTTTGCAACCAATATAATTGATGAAATTCTTATTAGTTAAAATATACAAAAGAATTGAATTAAAATAGGCATAGAGATGTAAAATATATTTATCAATAAATCTTTTAACATGTTTCCATTTCAAAACCCATGCATATGCCAATTTAACCAATCACTAAAACATTCCTGTCTCAGTTGCTTTTGTGTTTATTTGTCTAAAATTAGGCATTGTCTTTTATGAATTTTGAACTCTTAAGAAACATAAGGATATTTGATTCATATTTGATCATATATAAACGTTATATGGTGACAATCCATAATTTCTTATGTACAAAACTTCGATGAAAGTAGTTCATCCGAGATAAGCAAGTAAAACATAATGCGAGATCATGTATTCAATACGATTGATTAAATTAAAGATCGTTTTGTGTTAGATGTAGCAGTTGACCGAGAACTTCAGGATTCACCTAGGTATTTAATCATTGAAATGTCAGTTTGATCAGTTTACATAAAGTGCAACTTGTTCAATGTCGTTAAACGTTATGGATGATCAAATGCATTTTAATAAAGAGTTTATTCGGCCTTATAGCAAGGATTACCTTTTTAGTGGTTCAACCATTTTAAAAAGAAAGCAAATGTACGAGTGCAAATGTAACTTAGGTATATTTAGGAAAAGAGAGTGAATGATCACCTCTACTTCATGAAGAGGCATTAGAAATAAGAATTGTATAAAATTTTAAAAGATACTTGATTGGAAATGTGATTTCTATTCCAAATATATTTTCATGTATAAAATTATATTGTATGGAAGTTATTTCTTCGAGTTTAAGATATTTGATCTAAAACTCTCAACTATAAACATAATAATGTGTATGAAACAAAATTTCGTATTAAGTAATTAAATGAAGCTTCATATTTTGCACACTATTATAGTAATGGTGGAAATAGCGGGAGAAAACCATAATACTTCTTAATGGACACCTCAAGTTACAAAAATTGTTTTTCGTAAATATACCAAATATTATTTATGAAATGATAGTTGTTTTAGTACTAATTAAAATTGTATATAGTTTTATTTTGATATGAAAACCATGAATATTCATTATAAAATGGATCTGTCGTGATGGTATTTATAACAAAAGTTGTGCATTAGAAAATACAGAAGTATTAGAATTTTTTCAATTATTTTGGAATTATTGAATTATAGACTAAGATATAGTTTTGATAAATAATTCAATAACCATATGATTATGAATCATAAGGTACTAATGAACTGTATCCTAGAAGATTAAGGGTCTTAGAATATTAAGGGAGAATTGCCTATATAACGGAAGCAACAAAATGTATGCACTTAAAAATTCAATGATGCAAAAACTTGCCCACTTACATCGTTAAATTCACAAATGAATTACCATAGAAATGAACATTTACGTTTGATACATAAGTTGCGTATATATGATAGGTTCATTGAATATAAAACAAAGGTAGAAAAACATAACATGGAAAGAAAGTAAACATTTGATTTAATCGAATGGGTGAGTGTATTGGAAATTATTCCTAAATACCTATAACCGAATAAGATTAAATCTCAAAAAGTCTCTCATTCCTATAGTGGGCAAATACGTATTGATAAAAGTAATTAGATTTTATTGGATAAAGAACAATTGATAATGAGTGAAGCTGAGTTAGCTTCTTACTATTGGGACCTGTGCTCAAGAATAATATCATAGGGTAAGATTAATTCCATCCAAAGCATTTTCTACAATATCATACAATATAAAAGTATATAAACAAACCCCACATATCCTAGGTCAAGAATTTGACAATCTATATAAGCCAAGAGGCTGCATGTCATACTTTTTCGTGAGGGATCTCGTGTGGATCACTTCAAAGCAGTTTAGGGAAGACATATATTGATTGAGCAACTTGTATTATGAACAATTTTTTTATAAACTAAAGAATAAATCAGATATCAGTTTATAAAATGTTTCTGAATGTCTATTCTTTAATTATTATTTCAAGAAATGTAAACTTCATAATGAAGGAATTTATTTTAAAAATTACTAGTAGTAAAATGGATTTGAATACAATCTAAAGTTAAAATTGATTACATAAAATCAAATTGAATTAGCTATGCCTAAACTGACTCAACATACTAGAATTCTAATAATGATTCACGCATATTAAAGAGAAACTGTAACTTTCTTATTGATGTCTAGAAAAGAATTTCCGTAGTTGTCAATAATCCATAAATTGTATTAACTCGGCCATATGGCATGATGCATAAATTTGGAATGCATTCCTTATAGATTACAAAAATATGATGTTGATTGCTGTATGAGGGGATACGACCCATCAGCAGCAAAAGTGCCCTCGAGATGAAAAGCAATATAATTGGAATATAGTAAGCTATGACCAATAGAATAACACGTTAAATTTCCATTTATGAAATTAACGTAACATATTCATCATTCAACGTGCTTAAATTATTCTAGATTTTACTCGTAAAATTATCATTCAATATGATTTTAAATTTTGGTACATATATGTTGAAATGGAAATTCTGAATAATAATTTAGAATATATTGTTTGCATGTAACAACCATGAAGGAACTAAGCCTGGCTGTAGCAAGATAAATGAGTGAATTTCAAAAAAAAATCCATTTTTAGACCTTGTCGGGCCTATAAAGTCTAGATTATTTTAGATCCAATCTGAATAATCTTAAATAAAATTTTATTCTTTATATAATAGTATTTATTTTATTTATATAATATACATAATGTATAATTGTATCAAATACACATATCTGCTTATAGTGCACATGCAGCATATAGAAGTATTACATGGCATAATGTGCTCGTATATAAGTGTTGGGATTTATACTACAACGGACACAATTATCCCTTGATAACATATTCGTTGTCCATATAATTTATTATATATATATTCATGTATATGCAAATATAAAACATTTATATTAATTTTGTTTATTATAAAATATGACAAATTCAAAACGGTTTGAATTAGTATCTAAAATATCTAAGATAATTTAAATTTAAAAATTAATAAAGATAAAAAGCCATCTAAAATTTAAACCTAAACTCAAATATAGACATGTTTTAATATATTTATATATATACAAATTTTTTAAGACGGATAATTAATATTTTTTTATTGTAGTTTAAAATATTTATTTACAAATTATAAATTAGTAAATGTACTTACATATAAAAATTATTTTTAATTTATTTATCGATCGAAATGTTTTAGTTAAAAATTAATTTTTTTATTTAAACATCTGTATGGATTTCTGTTTCAAATAATTTTCTTTTATATTGTAAATCTATACAGATTTAAATTAAAAATAAAAGTTTCATAAACTTACATTAGTTATTTAACAAGTTTAAATATATTTATATATTATCATTTAAATTTCGAAATTAATATATATAAAAATATATAAACTATTACTACTTTATATACATATACATATATGTATACAAACATACATATATGTATTAATAGATTAATTTGTATATGTATGTATTATATACTAATTAGAAAATTAATATTTAGAAGTTTAATAATTAGTTAAATATTTTTGATTTCAAAATGACTTTTTTTAATGGCTGGTGTGTATGTATGTGCGTTTATATATATATATGTGTGTGTGTGTGTGTGTGTGTGTGTGTGTGTGTTGTAATATGTGTGTATATATATATATATAATTTTTTGAATCAATTTAAATACTTATATACGTGTGTAAAATTGGACAATATATATATATATGCACACATACACATAAACACACACATACATATTCGTTATTGTATATAATATATAAGTAATATAATTGAAATGTATAACATATATAGACATGAAACAGTTGTAAAAATAAATCATTATAAAAACATAGCTAATGAAGAGCACCTTAAATGTTGAATAAAGCTCCTTAAGATCCAATCTAAACTATTGTAGAAAGTGCAGCTTACCGGAAGAGAATATCACTTCTTGAAATATATTTAGTTTTGATTGAATTTTATTTGGAAATGAAGAGGACATGTGTAACGACCCGCTATTTCGAACCATTCAAATCTACAAACATCCATACATATCGAACTTGAATTGCTAAAAACAACAGATTGTTATTTTTATATTTGGCAAAACTTAGCATATATAGTAAATGAATCAATCATAGAATCGCAAAAATAGAGCAATATAACAATGAGTAGTTGAAAAGATGAATAGTAGTTCATGAAGCTACTATAGAACATTAGAGTTTAAAACAATATGTATAACAGAAATCCCAAATACAGAGAAGTCTCAATATATATAATCAAATGACAAGTCGGATCATAAAACTGGAAGTAACTGAAAGCTGAATAGATAGAGATAGATCTTCGACCAAAGCTCCAAGCTCCGAAGGTGATTCTCAAATGTTGTGGCACTCAGTCTTACCTGAGCATTATGCAAACACAAAGCACTCGAGTCAGGATTAACATTCTTATGCAAGTAAATCAACTCAAGTGAAATGTCAAGTGAAATGCACATAACTTAAAGGATGTTTAGGATTCCATCCTTTAAGGTCCATTAAACTATCTACATACATAATATAACACGCTGCATAGATAATATCTATAGTAAAGTAAAATATTAAAATAGCGTTAAGTCGTTACCCATACCCTCCTTAACACATTTCTATATTTCTCGTAATCTATACAGTAACATAGTTCCTTTGTAAACTGGAGGGCTATCAGAGGGCACTCCATAGGTACGATACAAACCAAATTTGTAATTAGCCCGAAAAGGCATGTGATAAGGAACACGAGGCAATGCCAGGGTAGGATTCTACTATTTACACTCCTAGACTGATGGTAATGCATAGCAGCTACTACCGCCCACCTCGAGACACACACCCAAATCAAAGGTGCATCCAATCAAATCACAAAGTAATATGTATGGTATTGATGAAATATGCCTGATAGGGGGAGCGACCACACTTAGTCCGTTATAGCTCTTGTTTTAGACACATCGAGCGGACGCGAGGGAGTTAGGGCTACGTTCATACCTCATATAGACGTTCGCCAAACCATCCTACTCCGTTCTGAAATCTCCACCACATACACAGTTGTTAAAGTGGTTTTCGGTATTGGCAGAGAGTATGACAATATCCGATCCCAGTCTCTTTAACAACCAGAACGCTTAATTCACACCATAGTTATTTTCATTTCAAATAATTCGTATTTCTTATTAAAATATCATATTCATTTCAAAAATCGTATCATTTTCGAAGTCATATTCACTTTCAAAATCATATTTAATTTCGAAATAATTATTCACTTTAAATCATATTCACTTTAAATAAAATAGTTCCAACTTAAACAGTTCGAATATTGAAAGTAATTTATATTTTGCAATAGTTAGACATTGAAAACAGTTTATATTCAAAAATAGGTTATAGTTTATATATCAAAAGAGTTTATGTCAAAAATAGTTTGAAATTAGAATTGTTTCTTCCAGTTTCATAGATCAATTAAAATAAACTTTAGTTCCAAAATTCAATTTAAATCATTCTCAGTTTAATATTTCAATTAAAAAGTCAAAGATTATATTCAAATTCTCATTAAAACCATTTTAGCTTATCGATTTCAAATCCAGGTTTGAACAACAAATTTAAATCACTTTCAATTCAATAGGTTTTAAAGTTTTAATATTCAAACAGTTTACAATAACTTAATTTGATGAATTTTATTTATATTCCAAATTCAACTTTAATTTCATTTAAAATTTGAAAATATTCACTTACTCCTTTTTAATAACATATAATATAACCTTAAGTTACAAATTTAAATCAATATTAGATATCCAATTTCAATCTTCTTTAGATTTGAAAATATCATTTAATCACATTTACTTAAATCAATTTATAAAATATCTTAAAATCTTAAAATCAATAAGTTCCAAATAAATTCTTATTTATATTCAATTCTCAAACAAATTAAATTACAAATTAACTTAATTTATCTTTCCAACCTTAATTTATTAAAATTATTACAAAACCTATTCTAAAAATAATTACATAAATTCAAATAAATATTTAAACATATTATATATATAAATTATTACAAACATCTGTTTTAATATATTAATATAAATTGTAAATAAATATTTAAAACATATAAATCGTTATTAAATTTTATTATATTAATTATTATTAAATTAAATCTTATTATTATTGTATCCATTTTAAATATTATTTTATATATTTCAAAAAAATAAAAAAGTTATAAGTAAAATTTTATAATTTATATTTTAAAACTTAACTTGTAATTTTAATATTTCGAAAATATATAAATAAAAAGATCTAAATTTTAAACATAGATAAAAATAAAATCTTTTTATTATATTTATATCAATATTTGTTAAAAATCCATATATTTCTCTTTTCTCAAAATTATGGAAATCATTTATAAATAGAACAATGGTGTTCGTATATAATTTTCTATCCTATGGTCAAGTGATACGGATATCTATCATTTCAATCCGTCATAATTTAAATTTACAGGTTTATATCATTCCAACTCGCAATCCCAAAATTCCAAAAATCGATAAAGTCGTTAAGGATTATCATTTCAACCCATTATGATTATCCCTAATCTATAATATCGTTCAGGTATGTATCATTTCAACCTTTAGGGATTTTCTAAATTAATTAAGAACTTGCAGAGTGAGAACAATTGAATAATAAAATATCATAACATATCAATTGCAAGCATATATCATAATCAACAATTTCAATAAAATGTATATAACAGGTTATGGTGTCATATGTTAATTAATATAGGTTAACAAATGCAAAAAATAACATATCATGCTTAAAAATTAAAGTTCTAATCAATTTAAGATCTAATAACATATTTCAATCGTCATTTCATATGAATTAAATTTACTAAATATAAGAATGTTAATCGTGAATGATCGCTCACCTTTCATGGCTACGAAAACAAGGATGGCGAAGCAAGTGACATAGACACGAACAAGGATATGAACACAAACAAAGCGAAGCAAATAACTGCTGAAATTTCCGGACAGCGGCGAACAAAGCAAAGCAAAGCTAGACGAAGAATTCAAAGTCGATGTGTCAAAACAATATATATATATATATTATATATATATATATATTGATATATATTGAAGGGGTGATGTACACCAATATATACATATATATGGGATATATATACACCAAAACAATTTTAGAAGCTGCTGCTATATCCATCAAGGCAGGCAAGAACTTCTATTGTTCCATATATAAGATTTTAAGGATTAATATCATTAGCAGAGCTTAAGTACACTAAACATTGTAACTGTAGACCACGACTATTCAAGTTTCAGCTGGCGGGTCCGAGTGGAGACAGTGGCGGAACAAGGTTGGGTGATCTTGCTGTAGAAGCTTCGCTGTGATATGGAGAGGGGCTTGGTTTGGTCGTGAGGCCAATGGAGGACAGTCAGGGTTTGCTTTGGGTGGCTGTCGAGTAGGGCTGTCGGCTACTATGGGGTGGACGTGGGTTATCAGGTGGCTGCGCACCGTGGGTTGTTAGCAGGTGGTTGCGCATTGGTAGGAGAGTTGATGGGAGTTTGTTGAGGGGTCGTCAAATCTGCTGAGGCGCTGGATGGTCAAGAGCGACAGGCAAATAGGGGAAGTGGATGAGGGAGGTCAGTGGTGGGTTTTGCTCAACTGTAGTGAAATGGGAGGGAAAATTAGCTGCAAGGAGGGAAGGATGAGTTTCTGGATTGGTGGAGGCGGTGGTCTGCTCAATGGCTATTGATGGTGGAAATGCTTGGGAAGAGGGACGATGCGGAACTGCTGGTTTGTGGAAGTTGGCTCTGGCAGAGGCTTAGAGATACGGCTGGATTGGTCGTGGAGAAAAAAGGGAGAATCGAGAGTTTATCACCGTAGGTTGTGGGCGTGAGTTTCATTGTGGGTAGGGACGACAAAGGAGTGAGGAGGCGGGGCTTGGTTGATGGCACAGGGCTGTTTGGTGTTGGACGTGGAGCATAGATTGATGTGGTCAAGTAAGGGAATGCATGAGCATGATTTGAGGGAGATGAAGCATCCTTTTCGTAAAACTAATAGGAACTCTTATGTTTATTTATTTATTTTTATAATATAAGTGGGGAAGGTAGCTATTCGAAAAGAAGTAAGACGAGCAAGATAGGTTTTTGAATATATAAGGATGCAAACTAAATATATATTATTATATTTCTCAAATAAAGATCAGAACGAACATAATTCAGGCAATATTAAAGGTAAGTGGCTATTAGTTGTTTCGGGGAACAAACGAAAGTACACAGAACCCAAAAGGCTCAAATGCAGAACTGATACAGCTAATCTTCATAGGTTTCGCCACATTCCGAAGAGCGAAGTACACAAATGAATATACTATAGAGATCAGCGTGATGAGACGAACATAATGGTACGTAGATATGAGTGATATCACCCACCTATCAAAACTCCATATTCGCTGCCAAAACTGCTGCTAAAACACTGAAAATAATATAAACGGAGCTAGAACAGTCCATATACGCATACCAAATATTGAATTTTCATTTCAAAAATTTTATTATATATTTTCAAAATTTTTAATTACGTTACGAAAATCGTTAAAATTTCTAGGTCGTTGCACTCTCCCCTGCTCGGAACTTTTTGTCTCCAAAATGCAACGAGATAGGGGAATAGAAGCAACATAAAGGAAAGATAGATTCGAAATATAGTACGAAATACAAAAATTAATTGAAAACCATTTAAATTTCATTTTTGGACATCTTAGTACTTACATTTATATTGTATATTATTCAATCACATGTTCTCATTACATTCAAACTTTTTCCAGTTAGTTTTATTAATGTTTCTGAGTGTAATTGAGCATTATATAAATTTACCTTTTATTTACAACATTCCTATTAAACAAAATTTAGTTTGAACATTCTATTACTTTAGTTTACTCTTATATAACTTTCAATTGCATATTCTCATTAATATTTTATTCTTTTGAATATTTCAAGTAAGTTGTAAAAATTTTCAGAATGCGATTGGTATAATACAAATTAATTTTATCCCAGTTCAACTGTTTCAAGTTGTTTCAATTTCATTTCTCATTTTAGACATTCTAATTATTCAAATTTTTACTTCATTTCAATAATTGAAAACCATCACTTAACATAGAATTTGAGAGTTAATATTTTGGTTTCACTTCAAACCATTTTAAAATAAATATTTACATATATATAAATTTTATACATCAAATTATACTCACGAAATTCAAATCAAGTCCATTTTCCAAAACAAAGTATAGTAAAGCTACTAAGTGGTCTCTCCACTTTGTGACTCGAAAATAAATGTCGATGATGCTATAGTCATCATCGAAATTATATTCCAATGATACAAGAGGAGAGTACAGACTTAATTCTTTTAAAATTCATTGGAAACAATTTCCATTCGAAAATTCTTTCAAGTAGTATATCTTTCTATAACTTTGAAAACCAAATTCTGAAAGCATCGAAAATTTAAATTCTCAAATCCTTAGTTTAAATGCATTTCCTTTGAAAAACAGATTTATAAAACATGCTTTAAAATTTCATCTCCTTATAACATACAACACTAGCTAATGGCTTAGGAATATTAACAAAACAATAAATGATAATCTAGTTCTATCAATCCTAACAACCAATTTATTTATCTAATTTCAGAAAACTATACATACATCTATATATATAATATAAAATTATTTCTTTCACCAATTTCAAAAACAATATTGTGTCAGTTTGCTTTGTCAAGTGTTTTGGAATTTATATCGATAGCCTTGGGCAGACAAATCAATTGAAACCCAAAATTCACACTTAACATCTCAAACAACACAATATAACACATTTATATATCAGTTACAAATATGTTCTCTCATAGGATGATTCAAGAATGGATTTTAGAACAAGGATAGAGATTCAAATTTAGAGGGACCCTGATCAAAGAGAAATCTAACTAAGAAGATAAGCTCGAAAGGAAGATAAGATAATTACAAAAGAGGAAAGATGGATAGACTTATATTAATCGTGGCGAACTTAACCAAGTCAATTGTAACGACCCTGGATTTTCGCCCTATTTATTTAATAAATATTTAATCCATTTAAATAAAAGGTAAACTGATCATTTTAAAATGAATATGATTTTGGAGATATTGCCATTTGTTTATAATGGATTTGTATTTTGAAAGAAAATGAATTTGAAAATTCGAAATAAATCTCTCAATAACATTTACAATAAAAATCTATCTTATATAATTTAAATTTAAAATACTTTACGTTGTTTACATTTGGTAAATATACTTATGGATGATAATGTTTGAAATAACATCAAATTCTATCAATATAAATATAAATATTCAATATAAGTAAGTCAAACTTGTGAATCTAATTTAAACCTTGATAGTTAACATATAAATAGAATTAAAATGAATAAGCAAGCATGCAACATAAACTGTAAATTTGAAAGCATAAAATGAAATAAGCACAAAGTATAAAATAATAAAACAAATTAACTTCATATACACACAAGAGAATAAGACCTGACACAAAACATATGTATGTAAATTATCCAAACTAGAAGTTAATAAATACAAACAAGAAATAAGTGAAATACAAACATATGCTGTACATTGAAAAGGCTAGTAGTTGATAAAACAAATCTTCATACACAAGCTATATCTACTTGCAAAGTATATGTCTGCATGCAAATATCTATCTACAGCAAATCATAATTATAATATGTAGATATATTAAGGAACAAAGCATTTAATTGCTATCAATTCAGCCAATGTTTGTTCAAAAGCAAATATTTACAAATCTTTTCTTTGCAAAAGAAAAATCTGGTCAAATAAAACAAAGATAAGAAAAAAAAATTAACCAGTTAAAGCCTCCCTTAAACATCATGTTCCTTTTATATATATGTGTATACATCTTCTATTTTGTTCATTCAGTAATACCTGAATAAAATAAAAGCAAATTCAACTTTGATTTAAACTAAAAACAGACAGATTCAAGAGGCATATTTGCACTGCAGATTTTGGAACAGCAGAGTATTCTCTATGCAGCAGTATTTTCCTAGTGAGTAAACTTAATTCTTGAAGCTTTAAGTTTAAATTAAACAGTTCATGATTCAATGATTATATGATATGGTATATACTTTTTCTTGTATACATTTTTGTGTTGCTCTGTGCTCTCTGTTGTGTTACAGTTTGCATATTTTTCTTTCAAAACTCAAATATTTTTCATCTAATCATGGTAAGTTTAGAATTCTAAATATATAGAAGATGACTAAACCCTAAACTAAGATTTTTTTAAAACTGTTTTAAGCATGTTGGAGGGATAGTAACCCTGGAAATCATGTTTACAGGAAATCAAATAATAATTTGATAAAATTCAATTGTTGTAGAATATTAATTCAAGTTCATATCTTGAATCCTTACTGGTATTGATGATTTTTAAAACAAAAGGAAGATTTTTAGTTCAGTAATTCAAGAGCAGTTTGCATTTGAACAAAAATTGAATTTTTACCAATTGCTAGTGATTGAATCATTAATAAATATTGAAAATTGGTTCGAAGCAAGTATAAACATTGGTGATTTCGTGAAAATTATCAGAATATTTTTCTATTATGTGAATTAAGAGTACGAGATCATTCTAGGGTTTTGTTCTAAGTTTTTGCACTTGTCTATAATGAGGAGTGTTCGACCTCATTAAGCAATCGAGTTGCACGAATCTTGGGTGGATAGTTGCTTGATGCATTATATTGGTGTGGCCGAAGATTGAGGGTCTTCGGTGGCTTATGCGGCGGCGGTGAGACGTTTTAGTGGATGGATGAGTTTACAGTTTTTCGAGCTGCAGGCTAAATTTCGATTCGAAATTTCTGCAGGCGTTTAGAGTTTGGATTTCGTGCTTTGGTGTGATTTATGACTTGCCGATGATCTTGGAGGTTCACCAAAACCTCGCGTGTCGCCGTGCACGTGTACGGCGTGGAGGAGATGGTGTCCGTGTCGTGGTGGTCATCTGACTCGAGTCGTGCTCGAGTAAATATGGTGGTAGCTTGGGGGTTTTGATCGAGTGCGCGAGTGAACCTGATGCTTTAACTTTTACTTAAGATTAAAAACTTAAACTTGCTGGAAAAAAAGTAAAGAAGAAGAAGTTGCGTACTGGGTAAATGTCTCGGGGAAATGGGGGTTTAACACGAAGTAACAGTCGAGTTTTATCAGGGGAGTCTCGGGTTTTTTCAAATGTAGTATTGCATTATAATGTTGAAGTTAAGTAAATTTTGTTTCCACAAATTTTTAAGCATTGTGAACATAATAACCATTTAACAAGTTTAAGTTAAAATTTTGATTCAAGCTATAATGATTTTAGCTAATACTTAATGATGTTTTAAAACACTTAATTATTATTTTAATTAAGCAATTAATTTAAGTTAAGAACAAGTTAATTAACATTTAAGTTGTGTAGTTAATAATAAATTGATTTTCAAGTTAAAGAAATTTCTTTTAAATGTTAATTAAGATGAATAATTAATATTAATTAATTATTTTTGGGAAGTAATTAAGAATAATTACATTATATTTATAATTAGAGATTGGTTAATTAATGAGTTATGTGATGAATAAAATTGTAATTAACTACTTAAGTTAACTATGAATGGATTAATAGTTAATTAATTAAGAAGTTGAATTAAGAGTTAACAAATGATTAATCAGGTAATTAGTGATTATTAAATGGGTAATTAAGTTTTATTAAATTATAAATAAGGTTATTAAATAATGATTAAGGGTAATCAATTAAGTAACTAAAGTTAAATAACTTGATTAAGAAGTATTTAATTAAATGGTGTGAAGTAAAATAAGTTATTAATTAAATAATTAAGAATTAATAATTGATTAATAAATGATTTATTAATTAAACAATTTGAAATGAAATAAGTAATTAATTGATAATTAATGATTAATTAAACAGGATTAAGAGATAAATTCTCAAGTAATTGAATTAAAATACAATAAGAATTAAAGATGTTTGCTTATGAATGTTGTATGAGTAGAATATCTTATTTGGGATATTTATGCTGTGATATTCTGTAATGTCTCTGTGATATGTTTTTGATATATGCTCTTGATATATCTATGATGATTGCGTATGATTTATCTATGATAAATGTTATGTGAATTCAATGTGTTGAATTCAATCTGTTTAAGTTAAATAGACAACTTGGCCTTTAAGATGGCGTTTGGATTTCGATGAGGCCGGGTGTAACGCCCCACCTCTATACCCACGCTAGCCAAGAACATTACTGTGAATGCTGTCAACTAGCACGGAGAATAAGGCTGTTGAGGAGCGACCATCCGTGTAATTGCTTTGCGCGAGCACCGATAAGCCAGACAAAATATAACATGCATTTCATCTCAAGAGGAAATCCGACATACCGGCGCAAAGTCAAAGCTACTACACAGTGGCTATAATAATCTTCGGAAACAAATATAGAAATAAACATAACACACATCAGTCACAGACAATTCATATCACAAAGGCGGAAATAGATATGAATATATAACACATAAAAGTGTTCATCAGAGTAGTGGTCTAATAAGATCCACAACATCACAAAAGAATAGATACAAGTGCTAGACAAAAGAATATGTATACATCAAGGAGTCTACATCTTAAATGTATACAACAAAAACTACCAAACTAGAGTAGTTAGCCAAAAGATCAGATGATAGTCCGATAAGGAGTCAAGCAGAAGCACCTGCAAAATCTCAGTCTGACCCGAGTATTATTTAAGAAGAAAATAATAAACGGATCAGTCTAGCTATAAATATCAGACGAAATGATATAGAATAAGAGATATGACAAAACGTATAATAATCACAATGCCAAGCTGTGATAGATAAATAATTGAAAAATCAATAAGAGATTTAATCAATATCACAAGAATCTTCTCAAAGATAAAAAGGAATGTCATACTCCTAATTTCATTCACCAAGCCACAATAAATGACATATATATCAATGCCAATCGTAAAAGTTGGTGAAACATAAATTCCAGAAATCAACACACGAAATCCAAAAATCACAATAAAAGGATGGCCAATCCCACAAACTGGACATCGACGCACCTAGAAAGACACGCCCCATGCACAGTCGAACATCGACGCACCTAGAAAGATACGCCCCATGCTCTAGCATCGACGCACCTAGAAAGATACGCCCCATGCATAAATAAACATCGATGCACCTAGAAAGATACATCCCATGCATAAATAAACATCGATGGATCTAGAAAGATACACCCCATGTAATGTCTAACATCGATGCACCTAGAAAGATACACCCCATGCAAATTCGAACATCGACGCACCTAGAAAGACACGCCCCATGCATAGACGAACATCGACGCACCTAGAAAGATACGCCCCATGTCCCGACTTATTGAGCTGATTGCTCCACGAAGTAAATAAACATCGATGCACCTAAAAAGGTACATCCCATACATAAATAAACATCGACGCACCTAAAAAGGTACAACCTATGTGTAAACAAACATCGACGCACCTAAATAGGTACGACCCATGCAAGAAATGAGACGAAGCTCAATAAAATGAGGAACAGTCCTCCACGTAGACAAAGAGACATCGCACATTGCTAGTCTAAACCATAAAATGATCGTCATGATCACCGAGAAGTGTCAATTACAGTAAGCTAGTAAATATATGAGCTTAGCTTCATGTCCCATAACCACTAGCTTAACTTAAATATTTACGAACAAATTGTAGATTTCCACTAGAAAATTGTCACAAGAGTTTCAATCGAACAAGTCCAAGAATTAACCGACGAAGTAAACGCAAGCGTTTCATACCACTCGTTTTACTAAGTCGTTTAATTAGATTTCTCATACGAGTGAGGTAAAGGCTTGTATATACTAATAGATTTGGAAAATGGTTTTAAGAAAACGAGCTTTGTAATAAAATAGTGTTTAAATCATTTGGAGAAAGAATTTTGATATTTACTACTAGTATAGAAAACCTTTATATTTTTGAAGTGACAAATCACAAAGAAGATTGTAGGAACAATCAATCATAAAAATTCACATACGAAGACATGAATAAAATCCAAAGGAATCGATTACGGAATCCATTGAATGGATATTCCCAAAATCATGAAGAAAATGATATCGCAGTCGATAATAAGTGATAATAACAAAAGGGAATCAACACGAATCGATTAAAGTTAGAAATTCAGACAACTAGGCAAAATAGGCATAGTTGGCAAATAGGAGCAGGTCGGTCGACCGGACTCCCTGAGTCGGTTGACCGAACCAAAAACAGAAGTGCTCGTGCACCAGGTCGGTCGACCGGCCCAGGGGCTCGGTCGGCCGAAGCCTGTAACCAGCACTTCCAAACAGAGGCAGGAAGTGCTCGTTCTACAGGTCGGTCGGCCGGCCCAGGGGCTCGGTCGGCCGGACCTCTATGCTTGGACTTCCTTCCCTATTTCAAAAGAGGTGCAACTCTCGACCAATTGCAATCGCACGAGCAATGGCGCTAAGGGTTTATGCCAATCGACAACCCGGCCCTATATGCTCCTCAATACATCACCAAAAACATGTTCAAACATCAAAGTTAGGATTTTTGAAGAATTGAATTCAAAACACTAAAAATTGGAATATTCACCAAATCAATCCAAACCAAAAGCAAATGCACACGAATAAGTGTTAGGAATTCATACCTAACAATCGAAGATAATTATATACTAAGATGTGAGATAAAAATCTCACCTTTGCACTAAAATTTATGAAGATGAAGCTTGAAAGCAAAGGGGAATCAACCACTCTTCAAATCCAACTCTAGAAGCTTGAATCTAAGCTTAAAAGAAGAACATTCCCTAAGTTAGGTTTAGGAAATTTCTGAGATCAAAGAGAGAATGAGTTGGGGAAGATGAAGAGAAGCTTACCAATGGGTTCTTCTATTAGTTTGGAGCTAGAGTTTGATTTGCAAAATAAAACTAGGGCTTGGAGTTTTAATTTCCTCTTCCACTCTCCATTGTTGTGAAAGCATGAATATTGGGAATTAGAAATGAAGTAATGAAGAGGAGAAGGGGTTAGGACTGAATTCATAAGTGGGGTTAATGGGCTCAGCCCAAACCAAAGCCCTAAGTACAAAGTAGCAAAAATCAACTTACCCCAAACATATCGAAGCTTATACACAAAAAGGTCGCAAACAACATTTTAAACTCAATGGGAGTGGTCCCGAGTCCTAATTCGACCGTATGCAAAAAGTAGCTTTTCGGACTAAATTCCGAGTATCGATAAAATATTTAAATAAAATATTTAAATATAAAATCGACAAATATGCGGGTTTTTACACCAGGATCGGGTGTCATTTATGATTATCCGAAAACCACATCGGTCCAAATTAAACGTTAGGTTGTGACAATATCAAGAGAAGATCGAGATGGTGTTTATAGAATGCAAGGGTTATTGTCGTTGACTCTGAGGGTGATTCCAAAATGAGTGTGATGAGATAATGCCTTCGGTTTCGATTCGAACCCGAAACAAACTAGTATGGATTGAATGCTTTCAGCACATCCAGGCGAACGATGAGCATTCTAAGAGGTATGCCCTGTAAAGGTAATCGCGGCCTCAAGACTCAACAACCGGAAATGGCTAAAACAGGGGATGTGCAGCAAGGTTTGGTGGGTCATGCCTAAGAAGGACGAGATACACCACTGTCTAAATGTCCCTTTTTATTTCGGCTGTGTGGGCGGTTGCTAGCTATAACCGCGGGGTTATCTTATTCGGGACTGTTCAGTAAGGAATGGTTCCGGCCTTGTGTTGCAGGGGAGTTTGGGTGGTTCCTCGGTACGGTGATCTAGGCCCCGTACTATGACGGGCGGTACCCCAGTAGCCCTGCCATTGATGGAAAACTATTTTCCCTACGAGACCCTACGGTTTTGATTTGTATTACCCACTTCTGTGGCTAGTGGCTGGAATTTAATAGATGTAACAGTTTTGGCTATTTTCTATTTACTTGAAAACCCTAGACACTATTATAATATCACTGGATTTCCTATAAAATATTTTGGTTAGCGTAAGGTAAAAACTTACCAGTATTTATTTGTGGGGAGTCTTACGTGATACCTTTATTTGCAAATGTTTTCAAAGTTAAACAACTTTAACCGTTTACTCATACCAGACCCATGTCTGACCCGGAGTTTATATTTTGTTTTTCATAAACTCTTGGGTACTCAAATTTTTATGAGTATCCAAGTGATAGGTTTTGGACTTTGATTTCTGGGGAGCTTGGAGCAGGAGTTTCCAGACGTTTATGTATATCTCTCTAGTTCCGCTGTATAGTTGATGTATGCTGTATCTCTGTTGTATGTAGTGACAGATGTGTATATGACTGTCGTGTGTATGATATTGTATAACTCAGATATATGTAAACTATGTAATAGTTATGTGATGTATTATATTTTGTCCCATTCCGCTGTGAGATCTTATGTTGTTGTTCTTTCTTTCTATTCTTTTCTATTTCTATCCCTTTCTTTCTTAATGATGATACATCTTTCTACGAGTAGAAGGGCGGGTCGTGACATCAATTGAGACTCCATTTTTAGAAACAATGTGCCTAAGGAATTGGATTATATCACTCTAGAAATGGCATTTAGTACAATTGGCTTTCAATTGATGACTCCTAAGTGTTTCCAGTACATAGCATAAATGAGATTCATGCTCCATTCATGAGATCAACGAAAAATGTAGGAGCATTGGTCAATCCAAAGGGCATGATTAAACATTCATAGGACCCATTTGTCTAAGAGGAAGGACAACGTGTCGAGCCTCAGGAACAAGATCGATGCGGAATTCAATTTCCTGCTTGGAAGGGGAAGTGACTTCACCAAAACATCAAGATAATCCTAACTATCGGGTGGTGTCAAGATCAAAAGGCTAAGAATCGAGCGAAAAGATAGAACTGCCTGCAAATTCCTTAGGCATTCGACAATCGATCACAAGAGAATTACGCTAGTCGTCTATTAGAGAAATGGTTTGGGCTTTGCAAGGGACAACAATATCAAAACCGAGGACATAAAAATCTCCGATGAACCGACGCCTTTTGTAAAGGAGATTCACCCTTTTACGGAGCATACTAAGAATGGCTAGACCGCCGATGGGATTAGTCACACATAAGAATAAAGTTGCCAATTGAGGCTGCAAGATGTGCACAAGTTTATTACCGAGATCAACATAAATAAAGCCATGGGATGCTCTAGTATTAAGTAGAACACGAATAGGATAGAAAAGAATGGATTTTAGAACAAAGGTAAAGTTCTACAAATTCAAAAAGAAATACTAATCCAAAAGGATTCTAATGAAGAATTTCAAGTTCGAACAATCATGATTCTATAATCAGTTCCACTCATTGTAGGGTATTACTACCCTATCTCTAATAATTTTTTACTCTATATGCTAAGTTTTTCCTAAAACAGAGCTCTGATACCACATGTAACGAATCTCCATTTCAAACCATTCAAATCGACAATCATCCACATATGTCGGTCTTGAATCGATCAAAATGACAGATTGCAATTATTATATTTGTAAAACTTAGCATATATAGTAAATGAATCAATCACAGAAACACAAACATGGAGAAATATAATGGTGACACCCCACCTCTATACTCACACTAGCCAAGAACACAATAGGGTAATGCCACCGACTAGCATGAAGAATAAGGCTGTTGAGGAGCGACCATCCATGTAATTGCTTTGTGCGGGTAACGATATGCCAGATAGAAGGTCACGCATTTCATTTAAAGCGGAAATCCAACATACCAATACAAACTCAAAGTTACTATACAATGGCTATGTTGTCTTCGGAAACAAATATAAAATAAGCATAACATAAATCAGTCACAGATATTCATATCAAAAAAGCGGAAACAGATATGAATAAAACACATAGAAGTGTATATCAAAGTGGAGGTCATATAAGATCCACTATAACACAAAAGAATAAGTACAAGTGCTAGACAAAAGAATATGTATACATCAAGAAATCTCTATCTCGAATATTAAAAGCAAAAACTACTAAGCTAAGTAGTTAGCCAAAAGTCAAATGACGGACCCAGATAAGAAGTCAAGTAGAAGCAGTCTGACCCGATTATTATTTAAGAAGAAAATAATAAACGGAACGGTCTAGCTATAGATATCATATAAAATGAGATTGGAAAAGAGATGTGACAAAACATATGATAACAATAATGACATATTGTGACAAGTATACATCAACAAAAATCATACAATATCTCAGGAATCTCAAATCACCAAAAATAATGTCATATTCTTTAACATATTCACCAAACCACAAATATTGATAAAACAAATCTATGCCAATGACAAAAATTGGTGAGACACAAATTCTAGAAGCCATTAATTAGAAATCCAGAAAACACAAAGGGGGAGGCCTATCAAAAATGGGAGCATGGAAACTCACCAACACATGTATCACAAATGGGTCGTTGTCCCATGGTCGTTAACCATAGAGCCGGTGCAACGATGTAGTACAGCGTTATGCCCGATGAACCCAAAATTCCAGTAGTTCGGAACACGACGTAGTACAGCGTTACACCCGATGAACCCAAAATTCCAATAATCTAGAACAACGACGTCATACAGCGTTGTGCCCGATGAACCCGAAACTCCAATAATCTGGAATAGCGATATAGTACAGCGTTGCACCCGATGAACCAAACTCCATAAAAGAACATGGGTCGCTAGCCCATAAAAGAAATGAGACGAAACTCAATAAAACAAGGTACAGTCCCCCATTTGGACAAAGATACATCGCATATCGCTAGTTTAAACCATAAAATGATCATCATTGATCAATAAGAAGTGTGAAATTACCCTAAGCTAGTAAATAAATGAGTTTAGCTTCATATCCCATGTCCATTGGCTCAACTTAAATATTTACGAACAAATTGTAGATTTCCAGTCGAAAATTGTCACAAGAGTTCAATCATACAAGTCCAAGAATTAACCGACAAAGAAAATGCAAGCGTTTCATACCACTTGTTTTGCTAAGTCGTTTAATTAGATTTCTCATACGAATGAGGTAAAGGTTTGTATATACTAATAGGTTGGAAAATGGTTTTTAAAACGAGCTTTGTATTAAAAATTACGTTGAAATCATTTTTGTGAAAGAGTTTGAATATTTACTACTAGTTAGAAAATTTTGTAATTTAAAGTGACAAATCATAGAAAACGATTGCAAAAACAATCAACCACAAAAAATTCACATTCAACGATGTGAATTAAAACCCCAAAAATCGATATCAAATCCAAATCAAATGGATTCCCAAAAATCCATAAAAGAAGTCATTAATGTCGATAATAAATGACAAAAACCAATCGGATCAACAAAAATCGATAAATATTGAAAATCCAATCAAAAACAAGCAAAATTGGCAGTTCCAGACGTCTGGGGCTTAATCTAGACTTCTGGATTTGGGTTCTGGAAATATTTTAGAACCCTTCCAGAGGTTTGAACTCTAACCAAATGTCTGAAAACTAAGCACACGACCGATAGGTTTGGACCCGACGTTTGGTCCAAGTCTCTGCCATTTTTATTTTCTGTCATCTTATATATTTTTCTCCTGGGACAATAACCATAAGTATGGACTTGATCAACCAGACATCTGGTTGCCTGTTCTGGACAGCAGTTTGCCTAGGCCAATAATGGCCAAATTGATTCAGAAGCGATTGGATGAGCGACGGAGGCTTGGGATTTATGACAAGCGACAACACAGCCCAATAGACTCTTCAATACACCCCAAATAACATGTTCAAACATCCAAGATAGGATTTTTAAAGATTTTGACTTCAAAACACCAAAATTGGAGAATTCACGAAATCAAATTCAAATCGAAAGCGAATGAACATGGAATAAATGTTAGAAATTCATACCTAACAATAATGAAAGCTATAGACATAGATGTGAGTTCAAGGACTCACCTTTAAACCTAAAAACAATGAATGAAGGCGTTAAAACAAAGCAAGACCAATTCCTCTTCAATACACCTCTAAAATCTTCAATCTATTATCAAAGATGAAGTTTTTCCTAAGTTAAGGTTTAGGAATTTCAGAAAATTGAAGAGAGATTGAGACGGAGAAGATGAAGAGGATGCTTACCTAAGCTTCACTTTGATTTTGGAGCTTGAATTTAAATTTCCTAGCAAAACTAGTGTTTAAGAATTTTGTTTTATTTTTTCTTCTCCCATTTTTCTTTAGCTTGAAAGTGTTAGAAAATGAAAACGAATGAAGTGGAGAGGGGGTGCAGTTAGGATATTATGTTGGGCTAATGGACTGAAATCCAAATCCAAAGCCCAATAGAAAAATAGCAAAATTCTAGTCAACTCCAAACATATCAATGTTTATACTCAAAAAACTTGCAAGCACCATTTTGGACTCAATGGAAGTGGTCTCGAGTCCTAATTCGAAAGTTTACAAAAATTAGCATTTCGGACTTTAATTCGACTAGTGATGATATATTTAAATAAATCATTTAAATTTACAATCGTAAAATATGCTGGTTGTTACAGACTCCCCTCCTTAATGAAATTTCGTCCTTGCAATACTTAAGAAGAAAAATAAAGAGCAACAACATAAAAGAAAATTTGAAGTAAGAAGTTCTCTCATAATCAATAAATACAAGGATGGAGTCATCGATATACTCGTAGAATACTCGATTCATAAGATGGATGAAATAAGCTGGATGGTTCATCAAACTAAATGGCATAACAAGCCATTCATAAGAATCGTAATGAGTGTAGGATGCGATTAGTGGAACCCTATCGTCCGCAACTCATAGCTAATGAAAACTGGTGGAAAAGTCGAACTGAGAAGACCTTAGCACCACCCAATAGATCTCTTAGTTGATAATCCTAAGACAGGCTCAAAATTACTGGAAAATTCACAAACTGCTTGAATTGAAAGAAATAACATTTCCCTCATCATGTGGGTTTAAAGAATAAAATGATGCCACCAAATTGGAGTTAAATTTGTTAAGAAAATTAAAAATATGCTTAACAGATTGAGAACGTCGAAGATGGATAGTCCACTCGGGACGTTGGATAGGGCTTCATAATGATTAAGTCAATCCTTTCGCAAAAAAAGCAAATTCGAAACACAAGTAGCACATAACATGCAAATCGGATCGGAAAGTATAATCACATAAAAAAAATTGACATCTTTACAAAGTAAACTTAGTGTTGCAGATCCACCATCCGGATTCACAATTCTCAGAGAAGTCATCAAACCCATAATATTTAAAGAAAAGGTATCCATAAGTTCTTTTGATATGAAAGAATGATATGCACCTGAATCAAAAAGAATTCGAATTGGAAAATCACAACCAAAATAATGCCATCAAAGACAAAATGAGAAATATCTTGACCAGGAGAAGTGTTACTAGAAGCTTGCATAACATTCATCTTTCTCTCTCTCCTACTTTGAAGTATTGGACATGTAGATATAATATGGCCCGAACTTTTGCAATAACGATAAAAAATGGGGTTTCAGACACCTATTTGCATAATGATCCGTAGAACCACAATTGTAGCATTGTCTACGACAAGAGGTTGGAGTCTTTGCTACCATAGTTTCTTGCTTCCCTTTCTTGTTGGGATTGAGGGCTTTGAACATAATAAGCCTCTTCATGTTATTGTTGAAGTTCTGTTTAGCACCCACAACTTCAACATCACTTTCCATATCGGCCTCTTCAAGTCGAAGAGCGATATCAATAAGCTGATTTAAAGAAACTTCCAGTTTCAGGGGTAGAGGCCTTTTGAGGTTCTTATTCAACCTATAAACAAACCTCTGATTTTTCTTCAATGTGGTATTAATGTACTCGACCCCATATTTAGTGAGAAATTCAAATGATGCAACATAACCTGTCACGTAAGATTCACCTTGAACTAGGTCAATAAAGCGTCGGGCCAAAGTTACTTTTTCAGCTTCCGCACAAACTTCAACTCGAACCTTCTCGAAATTTCTCCCTAATAAGATTCTCTTCAACGGTTTCCAAAATCAAAAGCTCATACCAATCTAATGCTCTTTCTTGGAGCATGCTAGAAGCCACTTGGATTCGATGTAGATTCACAAGATTCATGCGAGAAAAGATGCGATCGCATGTTCTAAGCCAAGCTTGGATTTCTATAACACTTTCGAATCCTTTGAATGGCCTTTCACCCAATTCGGTATAATTTCTACATGAGCGTGGAGTGGAATGGGTCCGGCAGCTTGAGCATTCTTTTACAAGATCTAAAAGCTGCTGGGCAGACTTAAATACACCATCCTAAGGTGTAGCACTGGATTGAACGACGCTGGGACGGCCAGATCTAACCATTTCTCTTCTTTAAGAAAGAAAGAAAGAAGAGGAAAAAGTTTATTCTCAGAATGAATATCAAACAAACTTGTTTGATAAAACAAGGCAACATAAAAGAAATTAGGAAAGAATGGGTCCTAAGACTTGAAATCCTAAGGCACTATTCCTAAGAAAGACTTTGGGCAATGATCGTTGCTATAATATTCTATATTGTTCTGAAGTTAGGCTCCGATACCAAGCTGTGACGCCCCACCTCCATATTCACACTAGCCAAGGACACTACGGGGTAATGCCGTCGGCTAGCATAAAGAATAAGGCTGTTGAGAAGGGACCATCCTTGTAATTGCTTTATGCGAATACCGATATGCCAGATAGAAGGTCGCGCATTTCATTTAAAGAGGAAATCCAACATACCAATACAAACTCAAAGCTACTACATAGTGGCTATGTGGTCTTCGAAAACAAATATAAAATAAGCATAACATAAATTAGTCACAGACATTCATATCACCAAGGCGAAAACAGATATGAACAAAACACATAGAAGTGTACATCAAAGTAGAGGTCATATAAGATCCACTACAACACAAAAGAATAAGTACAAGTGCAAGACAAAAGAATATGTATACATCAAGGAGTCTCTATCTTGAATGTTAAAAGCAAAAACTACTAAGTTAAGTAGTTAGCCAAAAGTCAAATGACGGACCCTGATAAGAAGTCAAGCAAAAGCCCTGAAATATCTCGGTCTAACTCGATTATTGTTTAAGAAGAAAACAATAAATGGATCAATCTAGCTATAAATATCATATAAAATGAGATAGGAAAAGAGATATGAAAAAAATGTATGATAACGATAATGACATATTGTGACAAGTATACATTAGATAACAACAAAAATCATACAATATCTCAAGGATCTCAAATCACCAAAAAGAACGTCATATTCTTTAACATATTCACCAAACCACAAATATTGATAAAACATATCTATGCCAATCGCAAAAATTGGTGAAACATAATTTTTAGAAGTCATCAATTAGAAATCCAGAAAACACAAAGGGGAAGGCCTATCAAAAATGGGAGCATGAAAACTCACCATTATGTGTATCACACACGGGCCGTTATCCCATGGTTGTTAACCATAGAGCCGGTGCAACGACGAAGTACAACGTCACGCCCGATGAACCTGGAACTCCAATAATCCGGAATAGCGACGTAGTACAGCGTTATGCCTGATGAACCCGAAACTCCAATAATCCTGAACAACGATGTGGTACAACGTTACACCCGTTGAACCCGAAATTGCAAAAATCCAGACCAACGATGTAATACAGCATTATGCTCGACGAACCCGAAACTCTAATCATCCAAAAAAACGACATAGTACATCGTTACGCCCGATGAACCCGAAACTCCAATAATCCGAAATAACGACGTAGTATAGCGTTACGCCCGATGAACCGAACTCCATAAAAGAACATAGGTTGCTAGCCCGTAAAAGAAATGAGACGAAGCTTAATAAAACGAGGTACGGTCCCCCACGTGGACAAAGAGACATCGCATAACGCTGGTCTAAACCATAAAATGATCATCATTGATCAACAAGAAGTGTGAAATTATACTAAGCTGGTAAATAAATGAGTTTAGCTTCATGTCCCATAACCACTAGCTTGACTTAAATATTTATGAACAAATTTTAGATTTCCACTCGAAAATTATCATAAGAGTCCAATCGAACAAGTCCAAGAATTAACCGACAAAGAAAACGCAAGTGTTTCATACCACTTATTTTGCTAAATCGTTTAATTAGATTTCTCATACGAATGAGGTAAAGGTTTGTATATACTAATAGGTTGGAAAACGGTTTAAAAATGAGCTTTGTATTAAAAATAACGTTGAAATTATTTTTTGTGAAAGAGTTTGAATATTTACTACTAGTGTAGAAACCTTTGTATTCCAAAGTGACAAATCACAAAAAACGATTGTAAGAACAATCGGTCACCAAAAATTCACATTCAACGATGTGAACTAAAACCCCAAAAATCTATATCAAATCCAAATCAAATGAATATTCCCAAAAATCCAGAAAAGAAGTCATCTAAGCCGATAATAAATGGCAACAACCAACCCGATCAACAAACATCAATAAAAATTGAAAATCCAATCAAAACAGCAAAAATAGGCAAATTGGCAGTTACACATGTCTGGGGTTAATGTAGACATCTAGATTTGGGTTCTGGAAATATTTCAGAACCCTTCCAGACGTCTGAACTCTAACCAGACGTCGGAAAACTAACCTGACGTCTGGCAGGTTTGGACTAGACGTCTGGTCTAAGTCTTTGCCATTTTTATTTTCTGCCATCTTATATTTTTTTCTCCAGGGACCATAACCAGACGTCTAGACTTGATCAACCTTACGTCTGGTTGCCTGTTTTGGGCAGTAGTTTGCCTAGGCCAATAATGGCTAAATTGATTCGGAAGCGATCGGACGAGCGACGAAGGCTAAGGATTTATGCCAAGCAACAACCCAGCCCTATAGGCTCTTCGATACACCCCAAAAAACTTGTTCAAACATCCAAATAAGATCTTTAAAGATTTTGACATCTAAACCCCAAAATTGGAGAATTCACTATATCAAATTCAAATCAAAAGCAAATGAATGTGGAACGGATGTTAGGAATTGATACCTAACAACAATGAAAGCTATAAACATAGATGTGAGTTCAAGAACTCGCCTTTAAACCTAGAAATAATGAATGTGAGGCTTTAAAACAAAGCACACTACGCCATAGATTGCATACTGCAACACCAAGAAGTGATGCAGGAAGTGCCAAAAAATGTTGTTCCAGGCTAAAAAAGGGCAAAGGCAACACTTTCTCGGTGATGCATTTTGCCGCATTGCCGTAGAGTCAAAGGCAACATCTTTGCGGCCCTAGGGCAACACCGGTTCTGTTGTTGCCACAGGTACCAAATTTAGTAAAAAGTGGGCCCTACAAATGTTTGAATATACGAGTATATGATTAATGTGCTATTTTATTTTCACAGAATTAAATAAATATTTGTTGAATAAAATAAATAACACAGAGTTTAAATTCGAACAGATATTTTATTCAAACAAATATTTATTACAATTTGGAATAGTACAAATTCGAGCTCTCACTATACATACACAATTTTGATTACAATATAAATTCAATTACATCACAATCTTTCATTTACAAATGTCCTCACTACATATCGCTTGTTCACTCATAATTTATCTTCAACTTCATTCCAGATTGAATGCAGCATCTGAGCAATCTACAAAAATACACACTGACGCGGTAAAATTGAAAAGAAAATATTTTTGCAGTGTAAAATAAAATATTATTTTCCTCAGTTATTTGGGTTGTTCGTCATCATTTAATTTTGAATTCATCAAATACGAACAGCTTGTGACACACACAATGCATCACTGTATATGCCACAAGGCAGTGCACACCGATATAAACTTGATAAAGATACAGGGACAGCTAAGCTCAAGGTTAAACCCAAATCAAAAGCCAGGTTCAACCCAAGTTAAGTCATGATATCAGCACAAGGTCAAACCCGAGCTACAAGCTGGATTCAACTCAGGTGCACTACAAATCATTACAAAACTGTCGAGCAGAAGAATTCAAATACAACCAACAGATGAAGACATATATAAGTGCATCGAACCACACAGCAGCTCGAATGAGCAACTGCACCAGACCACACTCAAGTACACTTGAAAGCAACTCAAACTCAAGAAAGAAGTTCATCAAGCAACAACTCAAGTGAAACTGCACATGACTTAAATGCACCAGACTAAGCTAATGATCAAACCATATGTACCAGCTCAACATGCTATGTACAAGTAACCAAAGTCAAGTGTATCAAGACGGTTTACCAGGACTCGAAATTAAACTCAAAGCTAACATAAACAAATACACACACACATACATATGCATGTGTACACATGATGAAGGGATAAGCGCGTGCATCAGTGAAACAAAGACCAGACTCCATGCAGACCTGAATTGCAAGTGCAAAGCAACATTGAAGCAACTCGAGCTCCAGATAGTACACAAGTGAATGAATGACAACATGTACATAATGTCAACTAGTGACAGTGATCAAGAGCAAGTGAAACACAAGAGTACAAGTCCAAATACAACACAATAAATCAGTCCAAGGTTCAGACAAGTTCAACTATGGTGCAGCATATACATGTGTAGTGAAAACAACTACAAGTATCAAGTCGAGCCAAAGGCAGAGCTACGGAACATACAAATAGTTTTATATGTCAAGGCTGAAATTGAACAAAGACGGAAAGGAATAATTCAGTTCAAATGCACAAGTACAGGAAGAAACAAAACCAAGCAGGAAGGTTCAAAAATGACCGAAGTCAATTTGCAGCATCAAGTCAGAGCCGTGGTGACCATGGCAACAAGTTCAGAGTCAAGCCCGAAATTCACGATGTCAATTTACAGTTATAAAAATCAAAACAGTAGCAAGTTCAAACCAAAGTCAGAGCCGTGATGACCAAGGATCAAGCCGTGTAAATCAAGTAATCAAATATACGAAATTGAAAAGGTCAGAAATCATTATCAACGTCCAAGCAAAATCGTACAGCCGAGAAAAAAATCAATTAACGAATTTGTATAAAATAGACGAATGAAAATCAAGGGGTTCAAAATATAAACAAGTAACATCATCGGCAGTTGATCATCGAGTTCAAGCAAGCTAAAACAGTAAAGCAAAGGTAACAAATCACATACCAGATTGTTGAATCGAACTCGACCATCGAAGCAGCCAAAACTGAGCAACGAAGAAATGATCGATCAACAAAGCTATACGTAAATATCCACTTGATTGATCAACAAAGTCGGCAGCTTCGAAAATAATCACGAAGCCCTAAATAGGAACGAACGAGAACAAGCAACAGCAAGCCGCCATTTTTCACAAGAAAGAGATACCAGGCCGAAGAAATAAAAGTGTTTGAGTGAAACCCTAGTTAACTTTTGCCGCTTTGTTTTTGGTTTCCGCATTAAAAATTATTTCAGCATGCTTTTTTCAGCCCGCACTAATTTTTTATAATATTTTTATAAGTCTATAGCTATTGCAACATAGTGTTGATATCTATGCTAACATCCTGAAGTTAATGTTGTAATAGACAAAAATTAGCATAGCTATCGTTACATTGTAGCTAGCAACATCTTGTATTTTCGTTGCAATAGGCCATCTATGGCGTAGTGGCAAGACCAATTCCTCTTCATTACACCTCTAGAATGTTCAATCTATTATCAAAGGTGAAGTTTCTCCTAAGATAGGGTTTAGGAATTTCTGAAAACTGAAAAGAGATTGAGATGGAGAAGATGAAGTGGATGCTTACCTAAGCTGCTCTTTAATTTTGGAGCTTGAATTTGAATTTCCTAGCAAACTAGGTTTAGGTATTTTGTTTCCTTTTCTCTTCCACCATTTTTCTTTAGCTTGAAAGTGTTAGGAAATGAAAATGAATGAAGTGGAGAGGGGGTAGAGTTAGGGCATTATGTGGGGTTAATGGGCTGAAACCCAAACCCAAAGCCCAATAGAAAAATAGCAAAATTCTAGTCAACTCCAATCATACCGATGTATATACTCAAAAAGGTTGCAAACGCCATTTTGGACTGAATGGAAGTGGTCTCGAGTCCTAATTCGACAACTTACAAAAAGTAGCATTTTGGACTTCAATCCGACTAACGATGCTATATTTAAATAAATCGTTTAAATATACAATCGTAAAATATGCGGGTTGTTATAATAACAATAAGAAGCGGAATAGATAAATAGTAGTTCATGAAGCTGCTACAGAATATCAGAGTTTAAAACAAAACACAACAGAAATTTCGAATACAGAGAAGTCTCAATATATATAAGCAAATGACAAGTTGGAACATAATGGAAATAGTTGAAATAACTGAAAGCTGAATAGATATAGAATGATCTCCGACCTAAGCTCCAAGCTTCAAAAGTGAGTCTCAAATGTCGTGACACTTAGTCTGACCCGAGCATAAAGCAAATGCAAAACACTCGAGTCAGAATTAACATTCTTATGCATATAAATCAACTCAAGTGAAATGCACATAACTTAAGGATGTTTGGGATTCAACCCTTTAAGGATCCATTAAACTATCTAGATACATAGTATAATGTACTGAATAGATAATGTCTACAGTAAAGCGAAATATTAAAATAGCGTTAAGGCTTTACCCATATCCCCCTTAACACATTTTTCTATATTCCCGTAGTCTATACAATACCGGAATTCCTCCATAAACTGGAGGGCTATTAGAGGGCACTCCATAGTATGGTACAAACTAAGCTTGTTATGGGATCGATAAGGCATGTGAAAAGGCATGCGATGCAATGCGAGAGTAGGATTCTACCGTTTGCACTCCCGGACCGGTGGTAACGCATAGCAGCCACTAAAATTTTATTATATATTTTCAAACGAATTTTTAGTTAACTACGTTATAAAAACGTTAAAATTTCTGGGTCATTACAACATGCCCTTGTAACTTTCAACCAAACTAGGGTAGAGGGGATGCAAAAAGTCAATTCCAAATGAGAGAGGGGATGAGGTTTACATAGGCAACATAAGTGAGTAAAAGGTGGAGATCCAGTTCTCTTTTCCTATTCTTTTGCTAATTCAAAACCACATATTTATGCATTCAAAACTCATCCTTCCTCCTATTATGGTCGGCCATCATATGGGTTACATGAACTCATAAAATTTTCAAATCCAATCAATATTTATTTAATTTGAATCCAATTTAAATATTTAAAAATATCATATATTGATGCATACATATAGAACTTTTGTATAAGAACTTTATTACGTGCTAATTCAAATAATCAAATAAAAATTAATAATTAATATTTCATAAGTATTAATTGATGTATAATAATTAAAATTTCACTAATTGTGTAGTATTTTGGAGTATTCGATATTGTGGTTGTGACTCGAAGGTGTAAATTCAGTCAATGATTAGTATTGAACAATTCTAATATTAATGGTTGCACGTCACCTTTGCTAGTAATATGACAGTTTGACTGAATTTATCACTCACACATTTTCGGTAAACTCCGATTTCACTATTATAATTGGTATCTAGTAGTAACAATTACTTACCCCAATTCCCATAATCAAAACTATATCACTTTAGGACTTACAGTAATTTGGTTTTGGTTAAAATTACAATACTATCTACATTCAACATATTTAATCCAAACACAAATTCCTTTTCCAATAATAATAATTATTATTAACCGAACTTCCTTGGCTATAGAATTTTACTATGAGTTAAGTATAGTTGATCGTGACATAACCTCATATAACCGAGGATACTAATTCTCTATTGAATAGTATTTCACTTCCAATGCTTCAACTTAGACCCAATTATAGTCGTTCGATATATGTCGTGCCATGATTTAACTGTAATCAAAGTGGAGTGCCAACATTGAGGTTCAACGGTGTTCTCAAATTCGAGAGAAATATGTAAAAATTACTACTTCGAAATTATTTTTTAGACCTTTATTTTATTTAACAATAGAAAACTCTCGAGTAAGCCATGCTATATTTATCCAAGAATTATTAGTACCTAACCCCTTGGTGCCCTCAGCGCCATGACTAGTACAGTATCCTACATTTGGAGAGCGTTATGTACACTAGCCTTAATAGACATATTGATACCCAGTCTCGAAACATCTTGACTAGAGATATTCAAGATAACATTTTAAGTATAATGCGATAAATTTCTCATGGTTATAGAACATTGTAGTTACTATTACATAACACATTATATAAGGATTTTCTATTAAACATACTTAAATCAAATAATTATAATTAACAAAACATGGTATGACAAGTATATATTAGAAAGAAAAACATATATTACTTAAAATAAGCTAATGATTTACAGTAGATTATAGAATTTTCCCTAGGGCATAACCCTAACTCTATCAATCTCCTACTTGCACCTGGGACTAATTATGGAATCTCGTTCTCATTCCTTCGACCAGTTTGCTGAGAGATGACCGAGCTAGTCCCTTCATGAATGGATCTGCTATGTTGTCCTTGGTATGTACTCTATCAATCACTACTTTTTTATTAGCGATGATCTCTCTAATAATGTGGAACTTTCAAAGTAGGTGCCGTTATTTCTTTTAAGCATTTGATTCCTTGTAATGTGCATCATGACATTACTATCACAAAATAATTTCATTGGATCTTCAATATTTGGAATCACTCCTAACTCATCCAAAATGTTGCACATCCAAACCTCTTCCTTAGCTATTTCGTTATCAAATCAACTACAGTTTCTTATTTGGAAGTTTTCCAACTAAAAACCCTACCCTTTACAGTATAAACATAACTAGATACAGACTTACTATCTTCAAAATCACTTTGGAAGTTGAAATTTTTATACCCCTTCATAAGGAGGTCGTCATTCCTATATATAAGAAATAAGACCTTAGTGTTTATCGAATACTTAATTATATATTTTAGAGCAGTCCAGTGCTTCTCATGAGGATTGGACTGGTATCGGCGAATGCATCCTAATGCATAAGCCACATCTGGTCTAACATATAACATACATACAGAACCATTTTCAGATGCATCTGATATCCTTTTATATGCTTTTTCTCCTCATCCGTATGAGGAGCATCCTCCTTAGAAAGGATGATTTTAGATTGTATTGGAGCAATTAAATGCTTGGAATTCTCTATACTGAACCTTTTCAATATGGTATCTATGTACAAGGATCGGGACAATTCCAGCAATCTCTTAGATCTGTCTTTATAGATCATAATACCCAGTAAATAAGCTCCTTCTCCAAAATCCTATATGGAGATGTTCTTAGATAATATGCTTTCACTGATTGCAACAATGCAATGTTTTTGCCAATCGGTCACAAATCATCATCGAATAAGACTAAAAAAATTATAGCACTTCCTCGTACTTTTCGATATATGCACGTTTTCTCTGTGTTTTGGCAAAAACCAAACTGTTTGATTACTTTATCAAAACCCTTATTCCAACTTCTTGAATCTTGTTTAAGACCAAAAGGATTCTTACGAACTTGTATGTCTTTCCTTCAATCCTATTGACCTTGAAACCCTTGGGCTGCGACATGTTAACAGCTTCTCTAAAATCAACAGTTAAGAATGATGTTTTCATGTCCACTGGCCATATTTCATAGTCATAAACTACGGCAATGAATAGCATTATCCGAACAAACTAAAGCATGTCGATGGGTAAAAATGTTTCATCATAGTCAACATTTTTAATTGATGAAATCCTTTCACAACTAGTCTAGCTTTATAAGTCTTTACTTGTTCATTTATATTTAGCTTTTTCGTAAATATCCATTTAAGGTCGATGATTTTTATCCCTTTGAGTATGTCAGCCAAAGTCCATACTCTATTTTCACACATGGAATCCATTATGGATTTCATAGCTGCAAGCTAAAGTGTGAGGTCTTCACTCCATAGTGCTTGTTGGAATGAGAAAGGAGTGTCGTCTTCTAAGACGCCGTCCTTTTCTCGCCATCCATGAGAAAGTCATAATATATCTCTGGTTGGCGAGATTCTGTACTAGACCTTCTAATGTATTGCGTGTTTTTATACACTAGTGAATTTGATTCTCCCACTGGCTCAGCGTCTATGTTAGTTTCTAGGATCTCATCCAGGTCTATTACTTCATTGTTATTTTCTATTGATAGAAATTTCTTTTCTAAAAGGGCAACATTAGAGAGACAATAACTTTTTGTTACTTACATTTATAGATAATATATCCCATATAATTCTTAGGATATTCTATAAGTTTACACAACATTGATTTTTCCTCAAGTTTATTGGGACCAACATTCTTAAAATAGGCTGGACAATCCTACACCTTCAAATGTTTTAGGTAGGCTTTCTTCCCATGCCACATCTCATATGGCATATTGGCATAGATTTCATGTGTATTAAATTCAATATATGCATCGTAGTTTCTAATGTATATCTCCGACAGGAAAGAGGTAACTCAGTTTTCCTCATCATGGAATGAACTATATCTAATATGGTTCGATTCTTGTTTCCAAATCACCATTGTGTTGTGTAGTATATGGTGTAGTGACTACAGAGGTAACTCATTATCTTTTAAGCACCGTTGGAGCTTTTGTCTAATATATTTCACCTCCTCGATTGGATCGAACAATTTTAATCTTATAGCTTGATTGATTTTTTAGCTTATTCTTATACGCTTTAAATTTCTCACAGAATTTGTTTTTCATACGATACATATATCATTTTGAAAAGCCATCGGTAAAAGTTACAAAATAACTTTGGTAACTATAGGAATTGGACTATATACCTAAGTATGTATGAGACTAAAGTGTTCAATAACTCTATTGCTTCCAAATAAGGGGTGCTTGGTCATTTTTCCTTTAAGACACGATTCGCATATATCAAATGATGGTAGAAAACCTCCAGTTTTTAGTTTGTGTGGTCTATTGTAACATATATAACCTAGCCTATAATACCATAGATAATTATTATTATTAATGTCAATAGTAGAAGAATTATTCACAATGTATACATAATTAGAATTAAAACACATAAATGCCATTATTTAAACCAGCATTGTAGATTATATTCCCATCAAACATAATGCTCATGACACCATAAACACAGTAAAAAACATATCCAGTCTTAAACAATCTTGAGATGAAAGTTATTCCATAAATAAAGTTTTTAACATAATAACAATTATTCAAAATTAAATCTAAACCATTAGACAAAGCCAAGTGATGTCTCCGACTGAATTGCATCTACTTGAGATCCATCAACTACTTGAATTCTCAAGTCACCCTTTTCCACACGTTGCATGTTCCTAAGTCCCTGCAATGAATTATAGATATGCATTCTAAATCTAGTATCTAAAACCCAAGATAATTTACTAATTACAAAAAAATTGAATAGGAAATGTAATTGTAGGAGCGATATAACCATGTTGTTTCTTCTCTTTGACAGTCTTTAGGTAATCAAGACAATTCTGTTTCCAGTAGTACTTCTAGTGACGGTAATGAAACTCGCCCTTGGCATTTGGAGTGCTCTTTTTATTATTCTTATTAACTTAGTTTCTCTTCTTCGAAATATTTGAAGATGATGCTTTCCCTTTTACCGTAAGCACAATGCCTTTAACCTTGGATGATTACTCAGTTGATCTTAACATATTGAGTAACTTTATGAGACTTACATTAAATTGGTTTATATTGTAATTCAATATGAATGACTCAAACTATAGAGTAAGAGACCTTAAGATCAAGTCAATTCGTAGATCATTTCTTATTGTAACATATAATTAGGTAAGTCTATTAAAATAGCCTTTCATTACTAAGACGTATTTGTCCACAACATGTCCTTCTTTATTTTCGTATTGAACAATTTCTTAATAAATACTACCATCTCCCCAAATAATGCTTTGAGGCTGTCGATGATTTGATGGACAGATGTGTTATCATGATGTCTTTACAATGGTTTTTCTGGTGTAGACAACAATTGAACTTGGCGATTTCTAGGTTAACATCTCATTTTTTATAATAAATTATTAATTCGGATTAGCATATTTAATGGGTTTTACTCTTGGAGGTCCTGTTATTGATGACCATAAGATTTGTAGGTTAGTGCTATCTTAATTGCACTTAGTCTGTCTATGTAGTTAGGTCCAGTAAGCTTGTCATTTTTAAAAAATAACTTTGGCATGAATAGTTTTTGCAAATTTAATTAAAGTGGATTAGGATATTTATGCATAGAAAATGTTCTTATACTTTAGTAAGGTTAAAAATTATATTTCATTTTAATAATAAGCTCTCACTAGACTTTCATCTTTCTCAAAAATCTAAGAGGAAACATAAAAATATTTTGATTTCAGGAGTGGTGTTAGGACTCGCTTGCCCTTGGATTACAATCTTGAGGAATATTAACAAATCATAATTCCACAAGCAATGGAAATCGCTTTATCAGTTTTATTATATACAACTTCTAACCCGTAGTCATTGTCCTAACCTCATTTTGATCTTGAGAAGTATCAACAAATCGATTCTTTCATGCCTACCATTTCTGTACCAACTTGCCATCTACGACACTTTGATTCTTGCATAAAATGACATGGACGTTGTAGACCTTACATTTGGCAGATCATTATGAAATAAAGTATATAAAAAAATCACCGATCTATCTAAAATATTCGACACTTTCGAAAACTCATAGCAAAAGGAAAAAATATTAATCAATAATACAATCCCAAACAAATAAAAGTATGATGTAAAGTAAATTCCAACTGCAACATCACTTTATACTGGTAATGATGTCTAATGTCTAGAAATAAAATATTATATAGCTAACAGAAAAATGTGCATCTCCATCGTACCATCATGCCTCTCCATTGGTACTTTCCAATGACATATTGACGTTATCAATGGAAACCCTGAAAATTTGAAACCGTCTACATCCATATCCGGAGAGCAGGTAAGGATCCAATATTCAGAAAAGAATACAGATGCAAATATGAATGTATCCGCATTTGAAAATTAGTCGTTCAGATTTTATAAAAATTATAGTTTTATTTTATGTATATTTTGGCATAATGAAAGATAAGTATTTATTTTTAGCTAGTTGATAATTTGTATTATATGCATTAAATGCATACTTAGTGCTCAAAACTATTTGTTGTTATCATATTTATTGATCTGACATACTTTCAAAATCAATGAGATTAAAAAGATTTATGTTGAACCAAAAATTTCTATCTATTTTTCTTCATTTATCGATCGTTAGAAGATTGGATAATTATCCGATATTTAAAAATAACTTCGGATGCAGATGTAGGTATGACACTATCCACATCTGAAAATATCCATTGATGGGCCTACAACCTGTCAAAATATAATAAAAAAGAAGAAAATGATAGAAGGGGTCAAACATACGTCTGGTGAGTGAAACACATCATATAGTATATAACACTAATAAGCTAGTAAAATAATACTTATGCTCGAAAATCATAACTAACTTGTGTCATCGACACCCAACAAGTTGGCTAAAAAAATATAATATAATAGTGATATCATATGCTAATATCTCACTGAAATCTAACTTATATCTAATCATTTTCAGTCGATTGAACTCAAAGTCCCAACTCGCATGTCAAAAGACCGACTATAGCAAGATTAAGCCCAAAGTACCAACTCATTACTCTCAAAAACATACGCAACTCAGTACCTAGGAACTATATTCTCGGCCCACTATTCCAAAATCATAAGCAAGTTGCTATTGAGGAACTATATGTCTACACCCACTATCGTCAAATCGTAAGTGAGTTGCTACTGAGGACCATATCTCTCGGCCCACTATCGCTATATTGTAAACGACTTGCTACCGAGGAACTATATATCTTAGCCCATTATCGAAAAATCATAAGTGAATTGCTACTAGGGAACTATATGTCCTAGCCTACTATCGCCAAATCATAAGTGACTTGATACCGAGAACAATATGTCTTGGCTCACTATTGCCCAATCATAAGTGACTCGCTATTGTGAAACTAAATATCTCAGTCCATTATCGCCATATCAAACAATGCAAAGCGAAACTACTAAACAAGCCACCTTTTTGAAGTGTCTCAAAATAATGTAAACAATATAATAAAATGTTCTTCGTCTCACTAAGATCATGATACCACGTACCATGCATGAAATAAAGGACATATGCGAGTGTTATAAGCATTTAAAGTTAAGGGCATTTTCATGATTTATCAAACAGTTTTATTAAAAGCATTACTTTAGATCATCGAACAAACACCACCAAAGACTCATGTCATTGAAAACTAAAATTTCGATACATAATATGTCAGATTTGGAGTACTTTTGTATTTTACAATTTTTAATTAGATAGAAACCAAGCTTTGTTAATTTACAAAAATTCGCTTTTTTTAGTTATCTAGCCATGACATAGTACTTACTATCATGTATATATTAAAAAAATCATTTTAGTTCAATTTAATCATTTTTAATTGGATTAAGACTATAAGGGGTGTAGGAGGAATCCTACTCACTGAAACTCTCTAATGAATTACTCATCATTGTCTGTGTTATTTTGCACCTTTTGCACCTTTAAACATCATAAATTAGTCAATATTTACTTTTCAAATTTTAATACTTCTCTCCATAATCATTTCGACAGGTTGATCATCTATATCCGTTAAGAAATACGGGTAATATGCTAGTTTGTAGTTTGATAAAGAACGATGAAAATGGTGTATGAGATTTCATCATTGTTCTTCGCTGTTTGGGTCAGTTGCGCCTCATATCTTACAAATTCTACCTTTCAAATGATATGATATCATATTATTCTTTACATCCTTAATTTACTGCTAACTCTATCAAAATCCACTAAGGAGCATAAAAGTTATGAATTTTTAATGTTTTGTGGAGAAGAGGATAGAGAAAGGAGAAATTAAATAATTAAAAATGAGATTTATTTTGTTTTGAATTTTCTTAGGATTTGATGAAGATTAATGGCAAGGTTTTATGTTAAAATAGGGTTAGAAAAATTAGGTATACATTTCTATGTATAGGCTAAAATAACATATGTTTAGCCTAAAAATCTTGACATCAATATAGTATGAAAATGCAATTGGTTTTGACCTCTAATTTCTACCCCGTTAAACAAAACTTAACAAATTATATATATATATATATATATATATATATATATATATATATTATGACTGTAAATAGCATTTCAAATGCAATAGAAAAGGTCCTAAAGATTAATTCCAAATCCTATAAAAATTTGCTATTTTTCCCTTTAAGTCAAATTACGAATTTACTTTTCTTAATTTAATTATTTAATTATGTAAATTTATAGCGTATTATAATTTCACGGTAGTCTAAATATATGTGTGCGCACCTTTATAGTATCAACAAATACATGCACATATCTATAATGACCTGCCTTTTTGAACGTTTTAAGCAAACACACACGTCAGAATCAAACCATACAAAAGGGCAGATTGTTATTGGGGTAAATAAGAAAAAGAGAAAGAAAAAAAACAAATACAGAATCTCGTAGCGGAATGACAGAATATAATAATCAAATAATGGTTCATGAAGCTGTTTTAAAAATACATTTGATTATTCTTTACAACACAAAAATTAGAGTTACATAAAATAGAAATAAATAAATAAATGCAGCGGAACAACATGATGTAGTGGAAAAAATATCATAAATAATAATAGTACAAATCTTTGTCTTTATCCTCCAAAAATAAGGTCTTCAACCTGAAATGCTCAGGTTGGCCTGAGCGAATTGAAAAGACAAAACTCTCAAGTCAGAACTAAAAGATCTTATGTAAGTTAAATCAACGGTAAATAAATATGTATGGAACGGTGGTGGAGATGTTTACGTGGTTTGGCATCTCCTATCCAGTGTCTAACGTGACTGCAATAACCTAAGAGATATTCGGGATTACCATCTCCTAAGGATCCGTTAAACTATCAACTATGTAGTACAATACACAATTATAATATGTCTACAATAAAGTAAAAGTATTAAAATAGCGTTAAGGCGTTACCCATATCCTTCTAAACACATTATATATATTTCTATAGTCTATACAGTATCGTAACTCCTCCGTAAACTGGAGGCTATCGGAGGGCACTCCGTAGGTATGGTACAAAACAAACTAATAGAAGGCGCTCTTGGGCATGTGAACACCGCACTCAAGGCAATGCTAGGATAGATATTGTAACAACCCGCATATTTGTCGATTTTATATTTAAATATTTTATTTAAATATTTTATCGATACTCGGAATTTAGTCCGAAAAGCTACATTTTGCATACGGTCGAATTAGGACTCGGGACCACTCCCATTGAGTTTAAAATGCCGTTTGCGACCTTTTTGAGTATAAGCTTCGATATGTTTGGAGTAAGTTGATTTTTGCTACTTTTTCACTTTGGGTTTGGGTTTGGGTTCAGCCCTATGTTTAACTTATACTCAAATCTGAGCCACTCCTCCCCATTCACCCTCACTTTCTCTTCTTTTCAGTTTTTAAAGCATCAATGGAGGGAGAGATGGGAAATTAAAACTCCAAAACCCTAATTTCCTTTTGCAAATCAAGATTTAGCTCCAAACTTATAGAAGAATCCATTGGTAAGCGTCTCTTCTACTTCTCCAACTCTTTCTCTCTTTGATTTCAGAAAATTCCTAAACCTAATTTAGGAGATGTTTCTCTTTTTAGCTTAGAATCAAGCTTCTTGAGTTGGATTTGAAGAGTGGTTGATTCTCCTTTGCTTCCAAGCTTCTTTTTCAATCGTTTGGGTTCAAAGGTGAGATTTTTATCTCACATCTATGCTTATATTTATCTTCGATTGTTAGGTATGAATTCCTAACATTTATTCGGGTGCAATTGCTTTTGGTTTGGATTGATTTGGTGAATATTCCAATTTTTAGTGTTTTGGGTTCAAATCCTTAAAAATCATAGCTTTGATGTTCAAATGCGTTTTTGGTGATGCATCGAGGAGCCAATAGGATCAGGTAGCCGTTGGGCATAATTCCCTATCGTCCGTGCTCGTTCGGTTGCGAATTGGTGGAGTTTGCACATCAATTAAAGGGGATTCAATTTGCAGAACATCAGGGTCGGTCGACCGAACCCCTGGGCCGGTCGACCGACCTGCTACAAAGGTGCATAGGCACCTTTCTGTCTCTGGTCCGGTCGATTGGCTACAGGGCTCAGCCGACAGACCTGCTTCTCGAGATTTTTTTGGAATAGGGTCCGGTCGACCGAGCTCTGTAGCCGGCCGACCGACCTGATGATATTTTGCCTATTTCGCCTAGTTGCTTGAATTTCCAACTTTAATCGATTTGTGTTGTTTCCTAATTGTTGCTATCATTTATTGTGACCATGATGACTCCTTTTTAGGGATTTTTGAATATCCATTTCGATGGATCCTTTATCGATGTCTTTGGATTTTATTCATGTCTTCGAATGTGAATTTTAGTGATTAATTGTTCCTACAATCTTCTTTGTGCTTTGTCACTTTAAAAATATAAAGGTTTTCTATACTAGTAGTAAATATCAAAACTCTTTCTTCAAATGATTTCAACACTATTTTATTACAAAGCTCGTTTTATCAAACCGATTTCCAATCTATTAGTATATACAAACCTTTACCTCACTCGGATGGGGAATCTAATTAAACGACTTAGTAAACAAGTGGTATGAAACGCTTGCGTTTACTTCGTCGGTTAATTCTTGGACTTGTTCGATTGAATCTCTTGTGACAATTTTCTAGTGGAGATCTACAATTTGTTCATAAATATTTAAGTTAAGCTAGTGGTTATGGGACATGAAGCTAAGCTCATATATTTACTAGCTTACTGTAATTGACACTTCTTAATGATCAATGATGATCATTTTTGTGATTTAGACTAGCAATGTGCAATGTCTCTTTGTCTACGAGGGAGACTAAACCCCGTTTTGTGGAGTTTCGACTCAAATTGGTGGGGTAGCAACCTATGGTCTTCGGGCTGTTTGTGGAGCTTCGGCTCAATTTGTGATGGTTAGCAACCATGGAATTAGCGTTCCGTTTGTGATACACGTGTTGGTGAGCTTTATGCACCCGTTTGTGATAGGCCTTCTCCCTTTTTGTGATTTTTGGATTTCTTGAGATGATTTCTAGAATTTGTGTTTCACCAATTTTCGTGATTTCCATTGATAAGTTTTATCAATATTTATGCATTGGTGAATTTGTGTGTCATTGACTTTTGTGATTGACATTGATATAATCATCAATATTTGTGGTTGGATGAACGAAATAAGGAGTATGACATTTCTTTGATTCTTTTGTAGATTTTGTGATATTGATTAATCTCTTGTTGATTTTCAGTTACTTATATATATCACAGCTTGGCATTGTGATTATTATGTGTTTAGTCATATCTCTTACTCTATATCGTTTCATCTGATATTTATAGTTAGACTGATCCGTTTATTATTTTCTTATTAAATAATACTCGGGTCAGACCGAGATGTTACAGGTGCTTCTGCTTGACTTTACATCCGGGATTACCTCCTTGATTTTTGGTTAATTACTTAGATTAGTAGTTTTTGTTGTATACATTTGAGATATAGACTCCATAATGTATACTTATTCTTTTGTGTAGTTCGTGTAACTATTCTTTTGTGATATTGTGGATCTTTTTAGACCACTACTCTGATGTACACTTCCTAGTGTAATATTCATATCTATTTCCGCCTTTGTGATATGAATTGTCTGTGACTGATTTATGTTATGTATATTTCTATATTTATTTTTGAAGATATTATAGCCATTGTGTAGTAGCTTTGAGTTTGTGTCCGTGTGTCGGATTTCCCTCTTGATAAAGAAATGCATGTTATACTATCTGACATATCGATGCTCGCGCAAAGCAATTACACGGATGGTCGCTCCTCAACAGCCTTATTCTCCGTGCTAGTTGACGACATTCACCATAATGTTCTTGGCTAGTGTGGGTATAGAGGTGGGGCGTCACAGCTTGGTATCAGAGCCAAACTTCGGAACAATGTAGAATAACTTAACAAGGATCATCGTCCTAAGTCCATCTTAGGGGTCGTGCTTTAGGATTTAATTTGTGTCTTCGTACCATTCTATCCTATTTTGTTTATGATTCCTTGTTTTATTTATCAAGATTTCTTGATATCCATTTGGTGAATAATCTTTTTCTTCTTCTTTCTTTCTTTCTAAAGGAAGAGAAATGGTTAGACCAGGCCGTCCCAGCGTCGGTCAATCTAGTGCTACTCCCCAAGATGGAGTTTTTATGACTGCTCAACAACTTCTTGATTTAGTGACAAATACTCAAGCAGCAGGAGCTAACTCGGAACCTACTCACCCAAAGTCGGGATTTGCACGCTTGTGCAGCGATTACACTAATTTGGTTGGGGAGCCATTCAAAGGTTCCGAAACTATTATTGAAGTACAGGCTTGGTTAAGGACATGCGATCGAATCTTTTCTCGCATGAACCTCATTGATCTTCACCGAGTTTAGGTGGCTTCTAATATGCTCCAAGAAAGAGCATTGGACTGGTACGAACTTCTTATTTCCGAGATTAATGAAGCGGACCTCACCTGGGAGCAATTCCGGGAACGCTTCGAATTAAAATTCGTGCCAGAAGCAGAGAAAGTGACATTGGCTCGACGATTTATAGACCCTGTTCAAGGTGATTCTTCCGTGACTGATTATGTCGCCTCCTTCGAGTCGCTTTCTAAATATGGGGTCGAATACATCAACACCCCCTTGAAGAAGAACCAAAGATTTGTTTATGGCTTGAACAAAAATCTCAAGAAGCCATTACTTCTAAAATTAGAAGTTTCTTTTGATCAACTCGTTGATATCGCTCTTCGACTTGAAGAGGCGGATAGGGAGGGTGACGTTGAAGTGGTCGGTGCCAAACCAAACTTCAACAACAACAAGAAGAGGCCAAACAAATTCAAAGGTCCTTATCCCAACAAAAAGGGGAAGCAAGCAACCCCTGTGGCAAAGACTTCTTCCTTTGGTCGCGGGGAATGCTATAATTGTGGTTCGAAGGACCATTATGCGAACAAGTGCCCAAAGTCTCTCTCTTGTCGCTACTGCAAAAGTCCTGGCCATGTTATACCTTCATGCCCCAAGCTTCAAGGCAAAAAGGAGGGAAAGCTTAATGTTGCCCAAGCCCATGGCAACACATCTCGTGGTCAAGGTATTCCTCATACTATCCTTGATGGCATTATTGTGTTTCGTGATCATCCTATTCGTGTTCTTTTTGATACGGGTGCATCCCATTCTTTTATATCAAAAGAACTTGTTGATACTTTTTCTTTGGAAGTTTTGTGTTTAATGACTTCTTTGAGAATTGCGAATTCGGTTGGTGGATCCGCAACAATCAGTTTATTGTGTAAAGATGTCGAGATTATTTTGTGTGGTTTTTCTTTCCTAGCCGATTTGCATGTCATGCGTTATTTAGGCTTTGGAATGATATTGGGAATGGATTGGATTAACCATTATGAAGCTCATATCCTATGTCCGGAGCGGACTATTCATCTTCGACATCCTCGTGATGACGATGATGATGATGAGGGTGATATTATTTCTCTTATTCACGTCGTTCGTGAATTTTCCGACATATTTGAGCCCGTTTTAGGATTACCACCTAAGCGAGCAATTGAGTTCAAAATTAATCTTATTCCTGGAGCTCAACCTATTACTCGTCCTCCCTATCGTATGTCCAATAAAGAAAATGAGGAGATGCGTAAACAATTGTCCGAATTGGAGACGAAGCAATTTATTCGCTCTAGTTCCTCGCCTTGGGAAGCTTCAGCTATTTTCGTGAAGAAATCCGATGGAACACTTAGGATTTGCGTTGACTACCGCAAGCTTAATGATCTTACTATCAAAAATAAATATCCTTTACCTCAGATTGATGATCTATTCGATCAACTTAGTGGTGCTAGAGTCTTTTCACAATTAGACTTAGCTACTGGATTTCATCAGCTTCCTGTTGTAGAGGATAACATTCCTTTGACATCGTTCCGTACGCGTTATGGATCTTATGAATGGCTTGTTATGCCATTTGGTTTAACGAATGCTCCAGCTTATTTCGTTGACCTTATAAATCGAGTTTTTAAAGATTTTCTCGATCGATTTGTTCTCATCTTTATTGATGATATTCTTGTGTATTCAAAAACCGAGGAGGAGCATGAAAAGCATCTTCGGGTTGTGTTGGAAACTCTTAGGAGTAATCAATTGAAAGCAAAATTTTCTAAATGCCATTTTTGGCAATCTAGTGTGAAGTTTCTCGGTCATATTAAATCCGAATCTGGAATTTCAGTAGATCCTTCAAAGATTGAAGCGATTCAAGATTGGAAGAGACCGGAAAATGTGACAGAGATTCGTAGTTTTCTCGGATTGGCGGGTTATTACCTTCTGTTCATTAAAGACTTTTCTAAAATTGCCTTGCCTCTTACTGGCTTAACAAAGAAAGGTGTTAAATACATTTGGTCAGACAAATGTGAAGCTTCTTTTCAGAAATTAAAAGAACTCCTTTCCGATGCTCATATTCTTGTGATTCCCAATGGAAACCAAGATTTTATTGTTTGTACTGATGCTAGTCGTGTTGGTTTGGGTGCCGTTCTTATGCAAAGAGAACGTGTTATTGCTTGTGCTTCTAGGCAATTAAAGCCAGCCGAGACTAGATATGCCACTCATGATTTAGAGCTCGCAGCTATTGTTTTTGCTCTTCGGATTTGGCGTCGTTATATTTTAGGAGAGAAATTTGTTCTTTATACCGATCATAAGTCTTTGAAGTATTTATTCTCTCAAAAGGAACTTAATTTGCGTCAACAGCGTTGGCTCGAATTTCTTGCACCTTATGATCTTGATATCCTTTATACTCCTGGTAAGGGTAATCGTGTCGCCGATGCTCTTAGCCGTAAACAACAAGCTGTTGTTTCTATGATGATATCTGAATGGAACGATCACGAGATCTTATCCACTTGTGAGATTCGAAACCGCTTATCCGATTTATGCTCATCATTTGTTTTATGTAGCCTTGAGGCTCATCCTTCTCTCTTTGACCGCATTCTTGAAGCTCAAAGGTTAGATCTCGAATTGGCTCTTCTTGGCCAATATATTAAGGATAAAATTTATATTGAAGGTTTGAAAGACTTTGATATCGATTCTCGTGGCGGCATTTGGAAATTTGGTAGACTTATCGTGCCAAATATTAGTGATCTTTGTAAAGATATTTTAGAAGATTCACATCGTTCTAAATTTACCATTCATCCCGGTAGTAGCAAAATGTACGCGGATATGAAGCGACTTTATTATTGGGAGGGAATGAAACTTGACATCGCTAACTTCGTTAAGCATTCATGACTTGCCAACTAGTTAAGGCCGAACATCAAAGGGCCAGTGGGTTATTGCAACCTTTAGAAATTCCATTTTGGAAATGGGATCAAATTTCCATGGATTTTATAGACGGCCTTCCCTGTTCTCGTTCGGGTCATGATAGTTTATGGGTGATCGTTGATAGGCTTACTAAATCCGCCCATTTTATTCCCGTTCGATCTAATCGAACCGTTCCTCTTTTGGCCAAACTTTTTATCAAAGAAATTGTTAAATTGCATGGGGTTCCTACTTCTATTGTTAGCGACCATGATCCATTGTTTACTAGTGGATTTTGGAAGAGTCTTAAAAAAGCTTTGGGAACGAAGCTTAATTTTAGCACCGCTTATCATCCCCAGTCCGATGGACAAACCGAGCATGTGAATCAAACTCTTGAAGATCTTCTTCATGCTTGTGTGCTTGATTTCGGTGGAAGTTGGGAAGATCATATTTCACTTGTTGAATTTTCCTATAATAATAGCTTCCAATCTAGTATTGGTATGGCACCTTTTGATGCACTCTATGGAAGGCAATGCCGATCTCCTTTTTGTTGGCTTGAGGCCGGTGAGAAGCTGGTTTTAGGTCCAGATTTTATTCGTGATTCCACAGAAAAGATTGAACTTATTCGACATAGGATGAAAGAAGCCCAGAGTAGACAAAAATCCTATGCCGATAACCGGAGAAGAAAGTTAGAATTTTCTGTGGGAGAACTTGTGTTCATTCGTGCGTCACCTATGAAAGGTGTTTTACGTTTCAGTCGATCGGGAAAATTGGCGCCTCGATATATTGGGCCATTTCCTATCACTGAACGTATTGGTTCCATGGCTTATCGTCTTTTATTACCGGCTCAATTTTCTGCTATCCATGACGTGTTTCATGTTTCTCAACTTCGGAAATGTCTTCATGATTCAGATTCTATTCTTGAGCCCGGTGTTGTGGAAGAGATTGAAGTTTCGCCTAATTTAACTTATGAGCAACATCCTATTCGTATCATTGCTTCGGAGGTCAAACGCCTTCGAAATAAAGATGTCCCGTTTGTTAAAGTTCAATGGTCTTCAAGTCCTAAGGATTGTTCTTGGGAATCTAGAGAGTTCATCGAGCGAACACATCTGGACTTACTTTCTCGTGCTCTTTGAGGTGAACTTCTTATTTCAAACTTCTTTTGTGTTGAATATGCTTTTATGGTTGTTACTATATATCTTCTTCTTAAATATTGCGAGGACGCAATTTCTTTAAGGAGGGGAGTCTGTAACAACCCGCATATTTGTCGATTTTATATTTAAATATTTTATCGATACTTAGAATTTAGTCCGAAAAGCTACGTTTTACATACGGTCGAATTAGGACTCGGGACCACTCCCATTGAGTTTAAAATGTCATTTGCGACCTTTTTGAGTATAAGCTTCGATATGTTTGGAGTAAGTTGATTTTTGCTACTTTTTCACTTTGGGTTTGGGTTTGGGTTCAGCACTATGTTTAACTTATACTCAAATCTGAGCCACTCCTCCCCATTCACCCTCACTTTCTCTTCTTTTCAGTTTTTAAAGCATCAATGGTGGGAGAGATGGGAAATTAAAACTCCAAAACCATAGATTCCTTTTGCAAATCAATCTTTAGCTCCAAACTTATAGAAGAACCCATTGGTAAGCTTCTCTTCTTCTTCTCCAACTCTTTCTCTCTTTGATTTCAGAAAATTCCTAAACCTAATTTAGGAGATGTTTCTCTTTTTAGCTTAGAATCAAGCTTCTTGAGTTGGATTTGAAGAGTGGTTGATTCTCTTTTGCTTCCAAGCTTCTTTTTCAATCGTTTGGGTTCAAAGGTGAGATTTTTATCTCACATCTATGCTTATATTTATCTTCGATTGTTAGGTATGAATTCCTAACACTTATTCGGGTGCAATTGCTTTTGGTTTGGATTGATTTGGTGAATATTCCAATTTTTAGTGTTTTGGGTTCAAATCCTTAAAAATCATAGCTTTGATGTTCAAATGCGTTTTTGGTGATGCATCGAGGAGCCAATAGCATCGGGTAGCCGTTGGGCATAATTCCATATCGTCCGTGCTCCTTCGGTTGCGAATTGGTGGAGTTTGCACATCAATTAAAAGGGATTCAATTTGCAGAACATCAGGGTCGGCCGACTGAACCCCTGGGCCGGTCGACCGACCTGCTACTAAGGTGCATAGGCACCTTTCTGTCTCTGGTCCGATCGACTGGCTACAGGGCTCAGCCGACCGACCTGCTTCTCGAGATTTTTTTGGAACTGGGTCCGGTCGACCGAGCTCTGTAGCCGGCCGACCGACCTGATGATATTTTGCCTATTTCGCCTAGTTGCTTGAATTTCCAACTTTAATCGATTCGTGTTGTTTCCTAATTGTTGTTATCATTTATTGTGACCTTGATGACTCCTTTTTAGGGATTTTTGAATATCCATTTCGATGGATCCTTTATCGATGTCTTTGGATTTTATTCACGTCTTCGAATGTGAATTGTAGTGATTGATTGTTCCTAAAATCTTCTTTGTGATTTGTCACTTTAAAAATATAAAGGTTTTCTATACTACTAGTAAATATCAAAACTCTTTCTTCAAATGATTTCAACGCTATTTTATTAAAAAGCTCATTTTATCAAACCGATTTCCAATCTATTAGTATATACAAACCTTTACCTCACTCGGATGGGGAATCTAATTAAATGACTTAGTAAAACAAGTGGTATGAAACGCTTGCGTTTACTTCGTCGGTTAATTCTTGGACTTGTTCGATTGAATCTCTTGTGACAATTTTCTAGTGGAGATCTACAATTTGTTCGTAAATATTTAAGTTAAGCTAGTGGTTATGGGACATGAAGCTAAGCTCATATATTTACTAGCTTACTGTAATTGACACTTCTTAATGATCAATGATGATCATTTTTGTGATTTAGACTAGCAATGTGCGATGTCTCTTTGTCTGCGAGGGAGACTAAACCCCGTTTTGTGGAGTTTCGACTCAAATCGGTGGGGTAGCAACCCACGGTCTTCGGGCTATTTGTGGATCTTCGGCTCAATTTGTGATGGTTAGCAACCATGGAATTAGCGTTCCGTTTGTGATACACGTGTTGGTGAGCTTTATGCTCCCGTTTGTGATAGGCCTTCCCCCTTTTTGTGATTTCTGGATTTCTTGAGATGATTTCTAGAATTTGTGTTTCACCAATTTTCGTGATTTCCATTGATAAGTTTTATCAATATTTGTGCATTGGTGAATTTGTGTGTCATTGACTTTTGTGATTGACATTGATATAATCGTCAATATTTTTGGTTTGATTAACGAAATAAGGATTATGACATTTCTTTGATTCTTGTGTAGATTTTGTGATATTGATTAATCTCTTGTTGATTTTCAATTACTTATATATATCACAGCTTGGCATTGTGATTATTATGTGTTTAGTCATATCTCTTACTCTATATCGTTTCATCTGATATTTATAGTTTGACTGATCCGTTTATTATTTTCTTATTAAATAATACTCGGGTCAGACCGAGATGTTACAGGTGCTTCTGCTTGACTTTACATCCGGGATTACCTCCTTGATTTTTGGTTAACTACTTAGATTAGTAGTTTTTGTTGTATACATTTGAGATATAGACTCCATAATGTATACTTATTCTTTTGTGTAGTTCGTGTAACTATTCTTTTGTGATATTGTGGATCTTTTTAGACCACTACTCTGATGTACACTTCCTAGTGTAATATTCATATCTATTTCCGCCTTTGTGATATGAATTGTCTGTGACTGATTTATGTTATGTTTATTTCTATATTTGTTTCTGAAGATATTATAGCCACTGTGTAGTAGCTTTGAGTTTGTGTCGGTATGTCGGATTTCCCTCTTGATAAAGAAATGCATGTTATACTATCTGACATATCGATGCTCGCGCAAAGCAATTACACGGATGGTCGCTCCTCAACAGCCTTATTCTCCGTGCTAGTTGATGGCATTCACCGTAATTTTCTTGGCTAGCGTGGGTATAGAGGTGGGGCGTCACAGATATACCAATTGCGGATCCAGACTGGTGGTAATGCATAGCAGCTACTACCATCCACCTCGAAACACACTCCCAAATCAAAATCATAGGTTTCCCACTAAATCAATTACAAAGTAATAGATATGGTATCGAAGAAATGTTTCTGATAAACGGAATGAGCTCACTTGGCCCGGCTGGGTCCTATTTAGTCAAACCTAAGCTAAATCACGGGAGTCAGGGTCACGTTATACCTCATATGAAATTGTTTGCCAAACCGTCCTACTTCATTTCTGGAATCTCCACAACGTACACAGTTGTTAAAGTGGTTTTCAGTATTGGCAGAGTGTATGACAATATCTGATCCTTGTCTCTTTAACAACCGAACGCTTATTTCACACCGGATAGTTCTTTTACATTTCAAAAGTCCATTCACAATTTATATCAAAATATCATATTTGATTTCAAATCATATTCACTTCCAAGTCATATTCATTTTCAAATCATTCATAAGTTATGTTAATTAGTTCTTCCTGTCAAAATCATCTTATTCACTTAAATATGCCATTTCACAAAAAAGCATCCTTTTCCAATCCCAACTTCGGTCTTATCATCATCAAGGATTTAAATATAATTACTTTAACTTTACACAGTTTGAAATTTTAGAAATAATTTAGGTGGTCATAAATAGTTTTAAAAATGGTTTGAAATAAATTAAATAGTTTTAATAGTAAAAATAGTTTAAATAGATTTAAATTTGATTTAATTAGATGTAAAATGATTTATATGGATTTAAAATAGATTAAATAAATTTAAATTTTAATAAATAGCTTTGGAATAGATTTAATAAATTTAAAATAGATTAAATGGATTTTTAAGTAAATTAAATAAATTTAAACAGATTTAAATTGTATTAGATAGATTAAAAATTGATTAAATAAATTTAATTAGTTTAAAATAAGTAAAATAGGTTAAATTGAATTGAATGGGTTAAAATATATTGAAATAAGTTAAAGTAGTTTAAATTGATAAAATAGATTAAATTTGTTTAAAATAGATTTCAAAGTTATAACCAACAAATTCAATAATTCGATTTCGATAATTTCATTTATATTTGACACTTCAACTTTGGTAATCCTTTGAACAATTCATCAAATAAATTCACTTTTCCAGTATTTACACTTAGATTAACAAAAACAATTTAGTTTTATTGAAATCAATTCTATTTCAAAATGCCAATTAACTGAATTCAAAATTTCAAAGATTCAAAATCATTTAATTTAACCGATCCGGTGTCCGTATATAATTTTCTACTCAAGGATCAAGTGATACGGATATTTAACATTTCAATCCGCAATTTAAAATTTTGTGGTTATATATCATTTGAAACAGCAATCCTGAATTAAATAAAATCTATAAAATCGCTCGAGTCTATCATTTCAACTCATAATGATTTTCCCCTTGTTTGTACCAAAATTAGGCACAACACCCCTCGGATGTGTTTGAAGAGATAAAGTGAAGAAAATAAATAGAAAATGAGGCAGATCTAACAAACACACCAATAATAAGTAAGAAAATAGCACAGAAACACATAGATTTAAAGTGGTTCGGCATATGGCCTACGTCCACTATGAAATGATTTACTTTTATTAACTTTTGCTTGCTAGTTACAATGAATTACAACGGTAAAACTCGAGTATAATAGTGATTTCACTAGAGTTTGGATGCAGAAGAGCCAAAAGTCCCCTTTCTATGGGTCCTGGGCTGCTATTTATATGCATAGGCTGCAAATATCTCGCTCAGATCTCGAAAGACCTCTTCTCTCATGTGGGGGGCCCACACGATCGATCCCATGCCTTTTGCATGATCGATACGAATGAACATCGTATCGATCAATATTTCGTCCAATCGAGTCGAGATCGGTCATGAACATTCTTGAGGATGTACGCAAGCTCCTCTGAAAATTTGGTGGCATTTGGACTTGTATATTTTGAGTTATGATCAATGCAAATTTGGATTTTTCGAAGGCTGTTGAATTCGTGTCGATGTTGTTTGTATCGATGGCTTCATATCGATGGTTGTGCTTGTGATGTCTGATGACGAGGTGCTTGCTTTTAGGATCGATCCACATTTTATGTCGAGCGACCGAGTCTGTCGTATGGATGCGCCTCGTTCGTATCGACCTAGCTCAGCCCTGTTCGTATCCATTATTTGTTGTCCTATTCATATCGATCGTCGCTACCCTATTTCGTATCGATTATCATAAGTCGTCGGTTCATTTTGTACTATTCGCATCGATCACTGGCTGATCGATACGAGTGCAGTGTGTGTTAATGGGCCGATACAAAGAAGCGGCTTTGAATGATTTCGATGGATGCAAAGTGGACGTTGGTTGATAGATACGAACAAGCTGGAGATGATAGACGCGATGTAATATAAGGGTAGATGGATACGAATTGGTGCTCCCCTGATTGATACGAAACCATGCACATCCGATGGATTCGAACAGAATCGATATGAAGGAAGTTATTCTCTGATTGCTTGATGGATGCTAACAAGACTATCGCTTGATTTGAATCGATCATATCTTGACTACATGAACTATGATTGACTTCAAATTTGAAATGTTGTCTCCATGGATTTGTTTGTCATGTCATATCAATTATAGCTCTTTCTGGACTTGGAAAAAATTTATCATGATCCATTGTAAACCTATGTACAATCGATATCTAGGACGGATTGTTCTTGGTCTCTAGTCAAGTCCTTGGTGTCATGATCTTGCCAAAAGACGGGATAACATTTGCCCTCTAATGTATGTCTTGTGAGAATATGACATGCTTTGAAAAGCTACCATCTTCGTTCTGAATAGATGTATCTAATTTGTTTGAAAGGTTGTTGTCTTCTCGTCGAAAGATGTAACCCCTGATTGATCTTCAGTAATATAAATAATGAATTGATTACACACAATTGTTGTACTGCGCACTGTTGTAACAGAGTATTGAATGCTATCAATCCATTGTCCATTGTTGTAATTGTCATCAGGTGAACATTCAATTCCTATGAATTTTGAAAACTGAATGTTAGTCTGTCTTACATGCGTGCATGTTAACTTGACTCCCGTTAACGTTTGCACGTTCACGAGTCATTGTAAATTTTTTTGCATCGAATTCAGTATTGGTTCTCTCCTAAATCGATACAAAATTCGAGTTGTAATAATGCTTGATGTTTGTTTTGGGAGGTCCCTTCATATCGATCCTCTCCTGGATCGACTTTAGAAGTTGGAATGCATCCTTCGTATCGATGGTTATCAGTTCGAAATAGTTGGTTCTTTGACACGCTTCATATCGAAAGTGGGAGATCGATACAAGATCTCGTAGTCTTTAAAAGGATGGATATGAAATTGGCATTTCATGTCGATGGAACTGAACAATGTAAATATGACTTTGCAGTGGCATTCGTATCGATGACATATGAGGCCGATTGCTGATGGATACGAATAGCTACATCCCAAATCGTTCTGGGTGGATGGATACAAAGAAGGCTCTTCGTATCGGTGACATTGTGACCATTCCAAACGGTTTTGATCGTTGGGAGATGAAAAGTCTCTTCTTGTCCTCGAATCCATATAAATACGATTGGGACATAGCCAAACTTTCCACCTGATGTCATTTCATTTCAAGCCTTCATATTGACAAAGCAATCGAGAACAAGCACCGTCTTCATCCTCAACTTGAATAACCCATTAATCTCTTTAACCAATCCTTTAATCTAGGTAATTAACCAACAAAAATCACTTTTGAACAATGAGACTTGAGTTCAATGTCAACTCGTCCAAAGTCATGGCCGATTCCATTGATGTCGATGTCGGGGTGGGGTCGGAGCAGAGGAAGAAGGAGATAGCGTTTAAGTTGTTTGGGGAAGAAGGAAGAATGGTGGACACAAAGGAAATATTCATATCGATTATGGATGGAGGAAGAGGTTTGTACCGATCAGATGACGACGGAAGTTCGTATCGATGTAGGGAGTAGCTTCGTATCGATTGGGAAGGATGGGAGTTTGTATCGATCCAGAGCGATCAATATGAAGACTTAACCGTGCTATCGACATGAAGTCTTGGACTAGGCAGTCGATACGAACAAGGAGGGTTTGGGATCGGTACGAACTGATCTTGGAGCAATTGATACGAAATGCAATTTTCTTCAGTCGATATGAATTGGGCTTCTGGCGATCGATCCAAATTCGAACATTGATGGATACGAAATCTTTGCATAATCGAACATTGGACTCCGACGAACATAAGCCTTGCATAATCGGAGTTAATTGTTTCAATACATATTTCATTGCCTTTCGAAGCTTGTCGATGGTACCGTAACTTAAACAATTTGACATTATTTAACGAACTTTAACTTGGATCGGTCTGCAAAATCTAGATGGCACGGTTGTGACGTTCAGTAATGACGGTTGCTCCGGTAGAATTTCAAAGTCTCTTTGCTTGAACGTCTTGTTAATCTTTGTAGAACTTTCTTAAGTACTATACAATATTGCATGGCACAACACACTCATGCACTTCAGATTGGAGATACATGTGTTTGTTATCATCTAATGTTGGCTTTCTATGAGTTGATTAGTTATGGAATCTACAAGTTCTCAATGGTATGAGACTCAAAGTTCATTTTCTTCGATAACAGAGGTGCTGGCCATTGCAGCCGATGTAATAGGTCCAGCTTCGGATGAGTTGCCAGGAGCAACTTTTATCGCGAATCCTTAAGATTCTATACCGTCGAATGTCTCCAAAGATATGTTGGGGCGAATATGCTTAAGGCACGGTCTATTATTAGATAATGCCTTATATGCCGGCCCGAATGACAGGCCACACGCTCCCCCAGAAGGACTCACAGCCTTTAATCGCCATTCATGCACAGCGAGAACACTTCCTCCATTCAACCATCACATCCGAGAAGTGTTAGCTTTCTTTAGAATCGCCCCGTCAAAATTACATCCCAACGGATATGCACTGCTGAACAATCTATTCATTGTTTTCATGAAGCATCTTTTCTACCCCCAACCCTGGAAGAAATATGATACTTTTTTAATGTTAAGAGTTGGCAAAACAATCCTTCGTTCACATTTCTAGAGGCAGTTAGGAACTGCCGAGTGGTGACAGGGTCCTGGACCAGGCTTAGATACTTTAAGACAAAGTGGTTCTATGTCTGATGCCCACCAGGGTTTGCCAGTCGGTGGTTAGTCAGACGCAACTGTAATTTTTCCAGTAGCAAGCAAGATAATCATGACTGACATTGAAACTAATATCTTCTTTCCTTTACAGCCGCAATTCCACGACCCAAAGGTGCCTGTTTCAAAGAAATAGTACGGATTCTTCAGGAAGTGCCGGGCAAGATGAGAGACATGGACTCGATGCTCACATATAGAAATTTGAGGATTATCGAGTTAATTGATCGAAATCAAAGCACAAGGTTTGAGGGATCACTTACGGCAGCCCAGGAGAGACGGGCTATACGTAGAGCACCCAGGATCGTAAGTGCTGAAGAGGGCGATAAAGAGAACGTGCCTAACGACGACGAACCCGTAGCCGGGCCTTCTGGTAGTTTTCCGGACATAAAGGGAAGGAGGAAAGGCAAGGCAGCAGCACATAAACGTCATAAGTCCATGAGATGGAAATCAATGATTGTGTCTTTGCCAGTCTCCGGTTTTAGAATCGCGTTGGCTCCTCCCTTGCAGAAAGATAATCCCTTCGAAGGGCTTGCCAACATTCCAATTTCGGACCATGTATAACTTCAACATGACACCGGATTGGAAAGGCTTCAAAGTATCTTAGATTTATGCGAGTCACTTCCTACAATTGTGGCCAATATATCTGGTTGGTCGAGGGGTTTAACACATGCATACATACACTTCACAGAACTACACGATTTCCAATCATAAGTTATTTATCCCTGGAGATTAGTGATTCCGATTTGCTTTTACTTTATAGATATGATGACTAGACGAGAATCCATGTTGGAAAGCCTTCAGTCAGCTTATCAGTCATCTAGTTCGTACTATGAGTCTCACCGAAGGATGGCTGATAAAGATGCGATCGCGATTATTCCAATCAAGAACGTTGTGAGAGGGATAGGGATAGAGATAGAGAATATAGATATTGCTCTCGATCACTCTCTCCACGTCCTCGAGCTCCAACACAACACTAAGGTCACGATAGACAACGCATAGAGTCTCCACGTCAAAAACCATCTTCTCAAGCTCCGAGACCCGATTCGCAATGTCGTAGAACCGAGGTCGAAACTCCCATTGTCACAGAACAAGCCATTACTAAGCCTACTGGGAAAGTAGCAATCAAAAATGCCCAGTTGGGGAAATATTTTTTGAACATTTGTTTTGACGGCTTTATCTTCCCTCCGCACTTAAAGAAAATTCCAACTGACTTAGAACAAACTATGCATGACTGCATCCGTAATATCTATACTTAATATAAGGAGTGGATGAAAGCCACGAATAAAGCATCAGTGGTGGCTTTTGAGCGAGCAAGGACAATTGAGAAGTTAGAAACCAACCTCGCCCAAAAGGACAGTACAATTCAAGTGCAAAACAATGAACCCGAATCATCCCGTAAATATGAAATAGAGGCCACCAAGAAAGCTGACGAGGCCAATCTGTCCATGGAGAGGATGCGAAAAATGTATTTCGCATTGGTTGAGGAGATGGGTCAATGGAATACCACAGTTACAGCTGAAAGGGACGCTGCATTGAAGGAATTTAACGAGCTTAAAGCCAAATTCTCTAAAATCATCAAAGAAAAGGATGATGCGAATAAAGCAGCCCAGGAGGCATGCGAGCAAGCTATGGCGCTCCGGGGTGAAAGGGATGCAGTAGTACTTAAAGTTCGGGAGGCTGAGTCCAGGGTTGTGGACGAAGTTAAGATGGCAAAGGCCAGGCTAGTGACTGATATTGAAGACCTTATGATGACACACGATGTCAATGTTCTAAAGCATAGAAATCTAGCCTGGCTCGATAATTATCCAGCGCACATATACAATGCTTGGGGTCGATTAGAAGAAGATGAAAAGGCCGAACATCAGGCTAAATCAATTGATGAATTTGAGCTTAAGAACTGGGTGTTGAGCGAAGATGAAAGGAAAGTTCTCCATGATACCACGATTGAATATGAAAAGGAGAGACTTGGCACTCAACGCTCGGATGTTGGTGAAAGTTCTGGTGTTGAGCACCACGATGTAAGTCCTGAAACTCTCGTGTCGACCCAGCCTGAAACTACATCTACATTGATCCTCCGTCTATCCCTGCATACGATCCCGATTAACCGCAGCTTTCTTCATCCTAAGAGAAAGTATCTGAAGCTGCTCCGCCAGCCGCAAATCAAACTAAGGAAGGTACTCTGAACATTTCCTACGCTCGCTCAAAATCGGAGGTGTTACTTGAAGTGATTATTAACAGTTTCCCTTTGTCTCTGTATAGTGATTGGAATGACATCTGCTTTGCGTCCTACAGCTCAAGAATTGCATCACGAGTAGGAGGCTATCATTACAGAAGTGACCACGACAGCGACTACTGGATCTATGGATAGGGTACAAGGGAGTACACTTACCTTTGACGAATCGATGATGGAGGAACTTCTTGGTCATCACAGTGACCCCTTTGCTGACCTACCGTTTGTTATGAGCGGGAGCACACCTACGACCAGCTCTTAAGGCCCAACTGTCAATGCTCCCGACGAGGCTTAGACAATTCACGAAGAGGAAATAATAGCCGAAATTAATGCCGAAATGGAAGCAGCTACCCGAGCTAATTGCTTTGGAGGTGGAATGGCGGCCGCTGGTCCAACCCCGTTACGAATGATTTCTCCTGGTGGTATGGTCATCGACACTAGTGTGCCTCTTTTGCCTCCTAATGTTGATCCTGTCCCTCCGACTCCGCTTTCAGTAAGCATTCCAATACATGTGAGTTTGGAGGAGAAAGTTGATATAGGGCCCCCGATTGGAGACCAGCCTCCAAAAGGCAAGGGCTCGAAGAGAAGGCTAAGTGGCAGCTCCAACGGGTCAACACCGAAGAAGAAGCCGAGAAAAAAGAAAGAGTAAACATGTCTTTTCGGCTCATTTTTGGTAGATGGATAGGAACTTACTTTTACTTTCTTTTTGTGGGCTGTGTGTAGATACGGGTTCGGCTCTTGCTAGCAGGATTTTTTTGAACAATTTTGTACTTGTTCTTCCTTTTCAAAGAATAGTAATAGAATTCCATTTTTTCTTTAACACGATTTGTTTTCACTTACTTAAATGTTCCGGTGCTTGAGCTTTAATTCAATGTACTTGTGAAGTTTAGTCTTCAAATCAGCCCTGAGTTTAGTCATTAAGTTCTGGAGAGACGACTTCGAGTCATGATCGAGCGTTAAGTCGAATTCCCGTGCTGTGTTGTCTCAATCAGCAGCTAATACTTAAGTTCTGCCCCTAGTTTCTGGGATAAATTAAGAAGATCAATCGATGGTCTCTATTTGCGTTTAACACATCGATCTTAATCTTTATGGAGCGAAGCTGAAACATTGCGAATTTGGGTAGTCGAACCACACTTGCTCACCAATTGGTGATCGTATCCACTCTCTAGGGATTACACTTGTTTTCCGGCGGTCGATTATGCCCGCTTAAGTTTTAGTGATAACTCCACGATTCGAGGACTTAAGTTATTTTCATGGGCAGTCAGTCACACCCGTTTGATACTTATAATTGTGTCCACACTCTAAGGACTTTAGATTGATTCACAGGTGGTCAGTCACACCCGATTTATGTTTATACTCTGACCTCACTTCGAGGACTTAGAGTTGTCCATGTATAATCGATTCGTGTCTGGTTTGTGTCTAAACTCTAATACGCACTCTGGGGATTTAAAGTTAGCCGGTGTTTATACGCCAAATCCATGCTCTAGGGACTTAGAGACAATTGCTGTTGATACTACAGTTCGCATTCTGGGAATCCGGAGTTAGTTGACCTTTGAATTTGGAGTTGGTGGACGTTGATACTCCGGTTTGCACTCTGGGAATCCAGAGTTAGTTGATGTTATTACTCCAGTTCACACTACGAGAAGTTGGAGTCAGCCGACAGATGGTTAGTCACATCCGTCTAGGCTCTAGGATTTCATTCGTACTCAGGGAATGATGAATCTATCCGGATCATGAATGGTCGGTTCACATCCACCATAAGTTAACAACCGAGGTCATTACATGGACGGATCTATCCTCCTCAAACTTGGTCAAGATATGGGCGAAGTCCTTAGGTGGACGGATCCACCCTCTTCGAAACCACATTTATAGATTTATACTCCAGTTCACGCTCTGAGAATCAAGAGCTATTTAGAGGATTGTCGCGTGTCAATCCTTTTTTGGCATCAGTGTAATGGCTTGTCCCTGAGCTTGGGTTTCACTTAGCGAGTGACTAGTCGCATCACATTCACTCCGTATTTGAATAAATCCCATCATATGGTAGAACTTAGCTCTCTGTGCATAGTGATGGTCGTATGATGCATTTTAAAAAATCATAGCTTTGGCTCGAAGAGATTGCATTTTATTACTGGAATAAGAAAATACGGCAAAGTTAGTTGCCTTATTACAAATTCGAATTTTGAAATGCATAAACGAATTGCAAATGAAAAATAGACTAAACAAATAAACAAAGCCTGTTATATGTAATAGCGCATACACTTTCGCTGTTCCACGCTCTTGGCAGAATGAAACCATCAACGGTCGTTAGTTTTAATGTACCATCTTCAAGCTTTCGTTCAGTTACATATGGTCCTTCCCACATTGAATTCATATGTGAGGGAGATGGGTAAATTCTCTTGAGGACGAGATCGCCGAGTTCGAAGGTTCGGGGTCTAACCTTCGTATTGTATATCCGGGCGACTCAACTTCGATATGTGGCTGCCCTCAAATCAGCCTCTTCACGCTCCTCATCCAATAAATACAAAGATTTAGCAAGTAATATAGCATTTGTTTTCGAATCGTAATAAGTCACAAGATGAGAAGGTACATCCATCTCGACTGGAATCACGGCTTCAATACCGTCGAAAAGAGAGAATGGAGTGTGGCTGGTCGCAGATTTATAGGTTGTCCGTTAAGCCCATAAAACTATAGGAAGTTCATCGACCTATTTACCCACGGACTTTTTCGGTCATTTCTTCAGAATAGACTTTATAACTTCATTAATATCTTCAACATGTCCATTCGCTTGAGGGTGTGCAACTGCGGAGAACTTCTACTGGATGTGGAACCATTGATAGAAGTTCTAAAAAAATTCAACACTGTCGAATTGGGCTCCATTGTTTGTGACGATGGTATGAGGGAGGCTAAATCGATAGAAAATGTTGCGCACTATAAAGTTGATCACTTTCTTCATCGTGATTGTAGCGAGGGGTTCAACTTTCACCCACTTGGTGAAGTAATCAGCCGCAATGATGGCGTACTTCGCACCACCTTTGGCTAGAGGTTGAGAACCAATAATGTCAATCCCCCATATAGCAAACGACCACGGACTGACCATATAAGTTATTGTAGTAGGTGGGGTTCTAGGAATCCGAGTGTGTTTCTGACATTTGTCACATTTTCTGGCGTAATCTGTTGCTAGCAATTTAAAGTCGGCTAATAATATCCATATCAGAGCGCTTTTTTAGCGTAAGCTTGCCCCCGATGTGATCGCCACATTCTTCTTCATGTGCATCATGCAATTCTCGTTTGACTTCATCGTGAGCGATATACTGGAGTAAAGGAACAAAGTACCCTCTTCTATACATGACTCCATCTTGAATAGTGAACCGTTAAGCCTTTCGAAGGACTTGGCTCTTTTCACTTCTACGCTCCGGCAGGGTCCCATGCTCGAGATAATTTTTTCAACGGAGTCATCCATGACTCCTTATCGGGTACAACTTCAAATGCCCAATTTGTTTCAACCCAATCGATGCTAGAGAAAGATAATGTTTCCACAGGAACGATTCCCATTTGTTGTGCCTTACCTGTATTGGCTAACTTTGCTAATGATTTGGCTTTTTGATTGCGCTCTTGGGGGATGCAATAGTTGGCATAATAATCGAGCTGATTCAATGTCTCTTGGACCTAAGCTAGGTATGCAGCCAGCCTTCGGTCTTTGGCCTGGTACTCTCCACGAACATGACACACGGCCAATTGTGAGTCACAATAAATCTCCAAGGCAATAATTCATAAATTTCTGGCGAGTCTCAATCCAGCAAGTAGGGCTTCATATTCGGCTTTGTTGTTGGTTGCACGAAATTCAAACTTTATAGCATAGCATATAGATCGACCTTCAGGAGTTTCAAGTACAATCTCGGCACCTGAGTAACGGTCATTGATGCACCGTCAATATGCAGCTTCCAGATATACTTGGAAGTTTCACCGGTTTTGGGAAAGTCCTTGGGGATAGTAAATTCAGCTACGAAATCTGCTAAGACTTGTCCTTGAATGGCTCGCCTTGGATTGTAAGTAACGTCAAACTGACTTAACTCCATATTCCACTTAAGTAATCTACCAGACGTCTCAGGCCGCATAAGGACCTGTTGTAATGGCTGGTCAGTGTAAATGGTGATAGGATGAGCTTGGAAATACAGACAGAGCTTCCTTGAGGCAATGATAAGACAATAAGCCAACTTCTCTAGCTTTGGATAATTTCTCTTTGCTCCTGTTAGTCTTTTACTAATATAATAGACTGATCTTTGTATCATGTCTTCCTCATGAAATAGGGCAGCACTGCTTGTGTTTTCTGACAGCGCCAAGTAGATGTACAATCACTCGTGATTAATAGGCATTGACAGAATAGGCGATGTGGAGAGGTGTTGAATTAGTGCTCGGAACATGCCCTCACATTGCGTAGTCCATTCAAAGTTCTGTTTCCCTTTTCTGATCAAATCCAAGAAGGGAATGCATTTATCACTGGATTTCGAGATGAACCCGCTTAATGCGGCTACTTTCCCATTAAGGCTCCAGACTTACTTTATAGTTCTTAGAGTCTCAAGATTTCTAATTTCCCAGATCATTTCAGGGTTAGCTTCGATCCCTCGAGCATTGACGATGAACCCAAGAAATTTTTCGAATGCAACCAAAAAATGGCATTTCAATGGGTTAAGCTTCATTCTATATTCTAGGAGGATGTTAAACATTGATTCCAGGTCCTTGAAATGGTTAGTGAATAATCATGACTTTACGAGCATGTCATCCACATATACCTCCAAGGTTTTGTCGATCTAGTTGGCGAACATTCGATTAACCAATCGTTGGAAAGTTGCGCCGGCGTTCTTGAGTCCAAACATCATGACTTTATAACGGTAAAGTCCTAGGTCAGATATAAAGCTGGCATGTTCCTGGTTAGGTAAGTGCATGGGTATATGGTTTTAACCAGAATATGCATCCATGAAGGATAAGAGTTCATGTCTAGCTGTTGGGTCTACAAGCTTATTGATTCGGGGGAGTGTAAAACTATCTTTAAGGGAAGCATTATTCAAGTTGCACGTTCTCCATTTCGCATTTCTCTTTCAGACGAGTACAGGATTTGACACCATTCCGGTTGCAACGAATCTCGAACAAACCCGTTCATTTAAGCTTATCTACCTCTTCTTTAAGGGCGGCAAATCTCTCTGGATACATACCATGCCTTTTTTGCTTAACCGGGATATGCCGTGGGTAAATATTCAATGTTTGGCTCGCGATGTCTGGGGAGATTCCACAAATGTCAGAATGTGTCCAAGCAAAAACATCCATGTTTTCCCGAAGAATTTCAACCAATTCCTCTTACATTTGTTGCCTTAGCTGAGATCCAATCTTTATCCTTTTAGAATTGTCATCATCGTCGATCGGAACATCGATCGTTAGCTCAACCGAGGAAGCTTGACTGCCTTTACTTTCATCTTTACTTTCGATATCTCTTGGGTCAAGATCCCTAGGGAATTCGTCGGGGTGGCCGTGCCTAGGCCCAGCGTTAGCTGTTAATTTTCAGTAAAGTGGACGCAGAGAGATTCCTCTACGACCTTTTCCTTTTATTTTTGCTGAGCCTCTCGCTGTTCAACTATATAATTGGCTCGTTTAGTAGCCTGGTCTCCTTGAACGACTCTAACTCCATTGTCAGTAGGGAATTTTAAAGTCAGACACCTAGGGGCAATTGCAGCCCTGAACTCTGTTAGGGCCGATCGGCCCAAGAAAGCATTGTATGGTGAGTCTATATCTAACACAACAAACTATAATATCCAGACTCTCTAGCGTTATCCAATCCCCAACTCCACTGGCATTTCCACTACTTTAGTGGGTATTGGTTCACTCCCATTGAAGCTATGGATACGAGACTGACAAGACTTCAAATCTTTGGTTTCTATCTTCATCTGGTCATAGGCTCGCTTAAACAATATGTTTACAGAACTTCCACTCTCTGTTAAGATCCTCTTCATCCAAGCAGGACCTACTTGAACTGATATGACAAGTGGATCAATGGTTGGGGATTCAACCTTGTCGGTATATCTATCCTAAAATATGATGTCATCATTTTATGTTGCTTGGCCGGAGCCCCATCTTCTAAACTACTACAGCATTTGAAACTCACATGCCTGATAAAGCTAGCATACACATCGATTTCCTTCCAGCTTCAGTCTGCTGGATGAGGACCACCACAAATAGTATTTATCACCAACCTCTCGTTAGTACGAGCGGGTTCCTCCTATCTTGCCTGATTTGGTATGTGGTTCTGATTCGATGGGCCCGCACTTCCTAACTACGGTGCCCGGACAAACTACCTTAATTTCTCTCGCGTATCAACTTGCCAAGAGATCCTACAAATGATGGCACTCATTTGTGTTATGGCCATAGCTTTCGTGGAATCAACAAAACTTCTCGGTCTGGATCTGTTTTTTCGATGGTTGCTTTGGAGCAGGTTTCTTGTACTGAATAGTATTACAGTTCTGTAAATACTCATTTTCTAGGGACGTATTCAAAGAAGTGTAATTGCCAAACATAGGATCCCTACATCGTGGCCCGATGACTTTGATATCATTTCTTGTTTTGACTTTTGTTGCCTTTTTGCTGATTTTGTTTATTCTAAATGTTCAACTGCACTTTTCTGAAACTTTACCCGGTTTGTTTAATAGCAACATTGCTTTGAATTCCTTCCATACTAATCCCCGCATCATCCTTTTTCCTATGCTCTTTTTCATCCTCCCTTCTTAAGAATTGGGCTGCCTTGGAATAAGAAACGGTTCGATGACGCAAGTGGTTTTTCGGCCAACCAGTTGCCGAACTCGAAATCGGGATCAATCCCCTTAATCAGTGCCATCGGGATAGAATTATCATTAGGATTGCTAATCTCAGCGCATGTAGCATGAAATTTCTCCAAATAACGTCTGAGTGTCCCTCCCGGAGCTTAAGTGAGACTGGACAAAGTATTAACATCTTTCGGCCTCGTAACATGCATGCATAACTGCTCAACAAACTTTGTTGCCAACTGACCAAAACATGAGATAGATCGAGGTGGTAAAAGAGTAAACCACATAGTCGTTATGTCCTCTAGAGAGATCAGGAAACTTCGGCACTTAATGACATCATCAGCTTGTGCCGCATTCATTAACCATACAAACTTTAAGATATGTTGATTAGGATCAAAGCTCCCTTCAAGTATCGGTATAGTCGGTATCCTGAATCGCCGAGGTGGTTCAGCGTAGAGTATATCGTCAGTGAAAAGGTGGCTGTGGCAGATTCCCCAGTCATCATTGGTGAGACCTTGACTTTCTTGGATCATCTGACGGATCAATGTTAAGATGTCTGACGTCTAGACATTTTGAGCATGTTGGGGCAAGGTGTGGTCGGGTTACAATACAAGGGTGGACCTGTTGCGATCGACAGTCTATATCTCGCCTTCTTAGTTCTAAGTTCTCTGGAACGTAATGTTCTGGAGTATATTCATATTGGCGACGGTTCAGTTCTATCAGATTTTGAGCATCAACTCCCAATTCAGTAGTAGTAGTGGTAGTGCGGTTGTCTATAACATGATAAGGGATAGTTCCTCCTCGGGAGGAGGGTCCATTCTAATGGCTGGTAGACAGGCCAACTCTTGGCTGCCTAAGGTTTGGTGTATGCTGATGTCCAGTACCCTATGCAGAGCTTCCGTCCAACCGTTTACGCGTGGATCTATGATGGTAGTCTAAAGAGGCTGAACTCTCAATGGATGAATAGGAAGCATAATCCCTCCTGGATCTCCTTCATCTTTGACGATTCAGTTGGTTGGTCAATTCCATGTCACCATGAAGTTGTTGAGTGAGCTGTTGGGGGCTCTGAGTCAGCTCTTGCATAAGCAGCTGAAACTCCTCCTTGGTTACAGGGCCTTGCGGATCTGATGGTCCGGCACCATTCTGATCGGTAGGAAGTTGTTGTACGGGGTTCTGTCTGTCTCGTCCTTCTGGATCGGCAACTATTGAAGTAGTTCTAGTATTAACCATGATGGATAGCAAAGCTCTTTCCTAGACCAGATGCAAAACTGAATAGGATTGAAGAACTTTAAACTTTAAATCTGGATCTTCTTCCTAGATTTATGCAATCCAATATTGATAGTAGATCCAACGTGCACGCGAAAAACAGGGTTTCTCAGTGAAAGCACCAATGTGTTTGTACCAAAATTGGGAACAACACCCTTCGGATGTGCTTGAAGAGATAAAGTAAAGAAAATAAATGGAAAATGAGGCTGACCTCACAAACACACCAATAATAAGTAAGAAAATTGCATAGAAACAAATGGATTTAAAGTTGTTCGGTGTATGACCTATGTCCACATGAAACGATTAACTTTTATTAACTTTTTCTTGCTCGTTATAACGAATTACAATAGTAAAACTTGAGTACAATAGTGATTTCGACAGCGTTTGGACATAGAAGAGCCAAAGGTTCTTTTCTATAGGTCCTGGGGTACTATTTATAGGCGTGGGCTACAAATATCTTACTCAGATCTCAAAAAACCTCTTCTTTCACATGGGGTGGCCCACACGATCGATCCCATGCCGTTTGCATTCGATCCGTGATCGATACGAATGAACTTCGTATCGACCAATATTTCATCGAATTGAGTCAAGATCGATCATGAACATTCTTGTGGATGTACACAAGCTCCTCTGAAAATTTAGTGGCATTTGGACTTGCAGATTTTGTGTTATGATCGACACAAATTTGAATTTTTTGAAGGCTGTTGAATTCGTAGCGATGTTGTTCATAACGATACCTTCGTATTGATGGTTGTGCATGTAATGACTGATGACGTGGTACTTACTTTTAGGATCGATCCACATTATTTGCCGAGCAACCTAGTCTATCTTATTGATGCGCCTCGTTCGTATCGACCCAGCTCAGCCCTGTTTGTATCCATTATTTGTTGTCCTGTTCGCATCGATCGTCGCTGCCTTATTTCGTATCGATCATCATAATTCATCGATTCATTTTGTATTGTTTGCATCGATCACTAGCTGATTGATATGAGTGTAGTGTGTGTTAATCAATTGATACTAAGTAGCGGCTTTGAATAATTTCTATGGATGCAAAGTGGACGTTGGTGATCGATAAGAACAAGATGGAGACGATGGACGCAAAGTAGTACGAGGGTTGATGGATACGAACTTGTGCTCCCCTGATCGATACGAAAACATGCACATCTGGTGGGTTCGAACAGGATTGATATGAAGGAAGTTCTTCTTTGATTGATTGATGGATGCGAACAAGAATGTCGCTTGATTTGCGTCGATCATATCTTTACCATATAAACTTTGATTGACTTGAAATTTGAAAAGTTGGCTTCAATGGAATTGCTTGTCGTGTCACATTAATTGTACCTCGATACCGACTTGGACAAAATTTATCAGGATCCAAAGTAAACCTATTTACAATCGATATCCGAGATGGATTGTCCTTGGTTTCTAGTGAAGTCCTTAGTGTCACGGTCTTGCTAAAAGGCGGGATAACATCGCTAATCTATAGATCATTCGAGTATGTATCATTTCAGCCCATAGGAACTTGTATATTATAACAATATAAAATATAACATCCAGTCATCCAATATCAACGATCAAACATATATTACAATCATCATCCAAATAAATCAATAAACATCAATAGATAATTGAAAATCAATGCAGGTATTAAATAGATAATTTAAATTAATATTAAATTCAACGAAAATTAAATGTAATAAAAGACAATTTTAACTAGAATAACAATTTAAACATACCAAACATCAATGAATTGATTTCTAATCACACCATAAATTTAATTTAACTAACATAAGATAATTTAGAAGTTGTGAGTGGGTTAAAATGCTCACCTTTGATTTTAAATCAAAGTAAAATCCAATTTAGGGCCCAAATTCAAATAGTCTCAGAATTCGTCCAAACCAGGTTTAAAATGTTCAAAATTTTGATATGATCGCAATGGAAGAAACCGCGCCAAAATCCAAGCTCGTATGTAGATGTCATTGATGTTAGAACAATTGAATTAGGAATTTAAATAAAAAATACACATATATATACTATACACGTCAGCAAACTCTTCACACAAACCCTAATCGCTTCCTTCGTGTGCGATTCAAAATCGTCGCTGCCTTATTCTAGAAACGCCGCCGCCACAAGATGACATCGACTAAATATGTGAACACCGCCGTTCAACTAACCTCCGGCTGACCACACATATCCTTTGCCACGTGCCCCGATTGCCCCAACTCCTACCGTTGTCGCCGCTCTTAAATCGCCATATTCTGGCGATCGAGACCCCTGCGACTCAAGCCAAACGTGTCGATGCATACTGCACGTCGACCTCCACAGGCTGCCACTCCCAGATCGTCCTAACATCGATGATCTACCGTCCAATCCAATAACCACCAATGGGCGGCCGAGGTTAAATCGGCATATTTCAGCCATATAGAAACCCAAAATAAAAAAATAAATATAGATTTAACTTATGATCACCGAGAGCTTCAAGTCGATATATAATTCGGTATATTTTAAGGAGTTTTATTTTTCAATTTCATTTTGATTTGCATTTGAATTTGAAATTGGTAATTGGTTTGTCTTCCATTGGAAAGAGAGAAGCAGATAGAGTTGTACGTACTGACAAATGGAAAAAGGAATAGTTAGGGTCTATGTAACGACCCGTAAAATTTTGATAATTTTTAATGGTTTTATTTAGCCTATTTAATTTGATTTTTGAGAAATTTTAAATAATAATATTTTGAAATAAAAATTTACATTTGGATTACGTATAGTTAAATGTGGCAAATGATAAATTTTCATCAAAAATTAAGAAAGTATATTTTAGGGTGTGATTCTGTTTAATTTAAGTCAGTAATAATTGATGTTCATAAAATAATTTATTTTGGGAAATTCAAGGCACGGCTGTTTTATTTGCCATCATTTCTTTTATTTATTTTCAAATGATTCATTTTGCCTTTATAATATGTCCTTCCATATTTATTCTTGCTGTCCAATCAATCTATTGTTGCTTTGATTGTTTCTAAAACAGTATGTAGCTGTTACCTTTTCTACCTTTAAAATTTCAATTGCTTAATAATTTTTCCAATTCACAGATGGACTTCCCCATTCCTAGCCACTAATAAACTTTGAAATCATCGTCCTTGCCTTTCGTTATTCTAATTGAAATTTATAGCTGTTTCAGTATATAACTTTTACACGTTTTATACCCATTTAATTTTAGTAGTCCATTGCCTTTAATTTTTAAACTGTTCCATTTTCTTCCTAGGCAACAGCTCACATTCCATTTTGCTTATAAATCAGTTTCCACTTTTACTCACCTGCTCACCTTTTTTTCCATCTATCCGTTTAATAGTTATATATAAGTTATAATACATTTCCCTGATTCATCTTCTTTCCTTTTTCATTGACATATTAATTCCGGGAAGTGATTAATTTAAAAACTCATCTTCCCCTCATTTCTTTAAACTTTCAGCTAAATTTTAGCTTGTGACTGTTGCTGTACATTTCATTAAAGAGGTACGTTACCTTATTAATCTCCATAATTTAAGGGTGAAAATTTTATTTTTCTAAACTTTCCTTTCCTACGCTCCCTGTTTCCACTTCTTTCATTATGACCGTTCATTATATATATACACTACAGCTGGAAAGTTATAAACGTATAAACTTAGATAGGTTTTGTATTTATTAAAAATTTAAAGCTCGCCTTAAATTGTGCAAAGTGTTTTTCGTCTGCCTTTATAACTTTGGGTTTATACCTACTGTTGCTTCCTCTTCCTCCCTAAGGCCTATTTTCTTCCTTTTCCAAGTTGTTACAGCGCCTCTTCAAGGCCATACAGCCGATACCCCTATCGCCATCACCCATCAGACACTCGTCACCACTAGCTTGCATACGTTCGGATATATTAGGTATAGTACTTCTATCTGTTAGCATATATATATCAGTGAATTTGTTACATGGGTTATATTATCTTGGGTTTCCCTATTTCCAGTTTAATAATATATTATACAAATTTTGCAGCGTCTATTATATGGTTTATATATATATAAGTCATAGTTATTCTTTTATATATATAAATGTATTTGTGTATATATGTATATATGTTGTTTTATTAGTTTATAAAATAAAATTTTCCTTTTTCGGCTGCTCTATTTAAAGATGCTTTTTGTTCTAATTTGTTTAAGCTTAGTATTTTTTTTAAATGTGAATTTGATTTAAATGAAGCTTTTCGTATCATGTTATTAAACGAAATAACATAAGGTGATTTAAAAATATATATATATTTTTTTGAATCTTTTTGGGTTTTGTTGGTTTTGTTATATATTACTCTTTCTTAATGCGATGTAATGGAAACAACAAAATAGGTGAGTGAGAAAAAGAAAGAAAACCATATATATATCTAAGCATTCGAGTTTATACATTTGGTCGATAAGTGTATGGTATTTATAACGGTTTTGAAATTAAATTTTAAGCATGTCTAAGTGGTTTATGTCGTAATGGTTATATAATTATTTAAATATAAGTATCAATGCGCAGGTTTTAAGTGTATATAATATATTTATAATATAAAGTTTGTTAAGTTATAAAAGTTTATACAGTTTATATTTTATAAGATAAAGTTTAAAAGTTATATACGCGGTAGTTGATATGTTGCAATGAAAATACATTATATATAAGTTTTTATTTTAATAAGTATTATTTCAACATATATATTGCATATCTGTTTGGTTTTTTTTATATGTGTTTGGTTTAAAACAATGATTTGAAATGTATGTATATTAAATTTAGAATATGTTTTATATATGTAAATAGTTATATATAATTATATATATAATTGTAAGTTCACTTATATCATTCGTCTTCATCGATCCAGTTCTAATTTGAATTCGATTTTTTTTCTCTTCCATTTATCAGCTTTGTTCGTCGTGCCTGTTTTCTTCGTCGAATCATGTCTATCTAGCGTTGCTTTGGAATTCGTAACTAAACTTCATTGTCTATTCTCCTTAGCCTCGAAAGGTGAGCAATCACTGACGATTAACGTTCTTATATTTATTAGATTTGATTTCAATTGAAACAACAATTGAAGTACGCTGCTGTAGTTATTTAAATTGTTATATTTATGCTATTATCTATAACTGTTCACTTGTGGGATATGACACCATATCCTATTTTATATTATACTGTTATTGATGATATATGCATGTTGTTATATTATTATCATATCTGTTATCACTTTGCAAGTGCCCTGTTAGTATAGTATTCACCATGGGTTGAAGTGATACATACCCGAACAGAATTTTGGATAGGAGAATATCGTTATGAGTTGAAATGATAAACCCAAGCGATTTTCATTTAATTGAATTTGGGATTACGGGTTGAAATGATATCCACCAGTATATATTTGGTGGACGGATTGAAATGATAAATATCCGTAGAACTTGACCATACGATAGAAATGTAAACAGACACTGTTGGTCCATATATAAATATTTTGAAACAATTTCTATGATTGTGGAAAGAAATGTATGGTTTAATAAATATTGATTCTTAAGATGGAAATTTTATATATATAGATTTAGTAGTAATATTTGATTTAAATTAGAATTGATTTAATACACATAATATGGTTAAGTATTTATGTAAATCTATATTTCAAAAAGATTTTCTTGTAATAAATTGAATAATTAAGATTTGGAGACAAATTTGGATTTATTAAAAATGGTATTTAAATAAGGATTTATTTAATTAAATCGATCTGAAATTATTAAATGGGAAATCTAAAGGTATGATTATTATAACTGGATTTTTGATTTAAGTGATTTAATGAATATTTCACGTTTAAATAAACTAAAACAAAATGTTGAGTAAAATGTAATTTAAGATTACTTAAATGATATTGAATCAAATGAGGGAGCATTTCAAGACTAAACAATAATGAGGTTAATCGAGATCTTTATGAAACAGTTAAATTTAACATTTAAATATTAAAGCTTTGAACTATATTAGAATTTAAATGGGTTATTTTGAGATTCAGATCTGTACTTGAAGTCAATATAGTTGAATTTTTATTTAGAAACTAAATTGAATAAAAAATGAAAATTTAGGTTGAACTAAAATTTGAAATTATTATTAAGAAAACTAAATTGAATAAAATTTAGTTTGAAACGTTGAATACTTAAAGTTTGAAATATATTAAAATATAAAGGGGTATTTTGTGATTACAAATCCGAATTTTGAGATCTATAAAATTGACGTGGTTATTTAGGAATTGAGTTGAATTTTAAATTGATAAATTGAGATTTGACTAGATTTGAATTTTTGATTGGAGTAGATTTGAATCGTAACTGTGAAAGTGATCAAATTTGAAAACAAATATATTTGAAGTGAAATGATATTTTGTTTTTGAATAATAAATAAAATTGAGATGACCACGGTGACATAGTGTATATTTCTACCCTATAGATAGTTCCAGGAATCCTTAGAGCATGGTTATCCCAAACATCCTCTAAGTTAATTTTATTTCAGTTGATAATTCACTTGAGTTGGATTTATGGATATAAGAATGTTAATCCTGACTCGAGTGTTTTGTGTTTTGCTTTACGCTCGGGTCAGACTAAGTGATACAGCATTGAGACTCACCTTTGGAGTTTGGAGCTTCGCTTGGTGATCCAACTATCGCTTAGCTTTCAGCACTTCTAGTTGATTCTTTAAGAGAAGTCATCTGTTGCATTGGAGACTTCATTGTATCTGGAATATTCTGATGTATTTTATTTCTAACTTTGTTATATAGTAGCTTCATGAACTACTATTCATTTATTCCACTGCGTATTATTATGCTACTCTGTATCTGTGATTCTGTGATTGATTTATTTACTGTATATGTTTTTGCCAAATTTAAATTAACAATTCGGTATTCTGAATTATTCAAGTCGGACATGTATAGTATTATTGTCGATTTGAATGGTCTAAAATAGCGAGTCGTTACAGTTGGTATCAGAGCTTTGGCTCTAGGCAAACTTAACATATATGGTAAATTTATTTGCAGAATCACTTTCGTTCGAGCTTGAATCTCTTCCTATTTGATTCGAAGTTCCTTTGAATTTTGGAATGTCCATCGGTTCTGAAATTCATTCTTGTCTCTCCCTATTATATTCGTTTGATTTTGGAGTATCCCATAACTCCACTGAATGATTTGTAAAGGGGGTGAAAACTCCTTTGCAATTGGCATTGATTCACTGAAGATTTCTGTATCCTCGGTTTACGATGCTGCTATATCTGGATATGCCGAATTCTATCTCTGGTGATCGAAAGTCGATTTATTTTGGAATTCCGCATGGACTATATTCCTGAAGTCACGGTTGACCCGGTTAAGGTCGCCTGCGATTTATAGAAGTATATCCATCTTCTATTTTGTAATTTAATTACCTAATCGCTGATCGAGCCTATCTTCGAATCAGAAATTCTATTTGATTAGAGTCCCTCAAATTTGTATCTCTATCTTTGTTTGGAAATCTGTTCTTAAATCATCCTTTGAAAATCGGGTTTTGTTTATATTTTAGAAATTGTTTTATACCGAAATTATTATTTTGATAACTATGATTTTATTCTATATATAAAAGTGAATTATTTTCGATAAGAATTACATATCTTTTAAAAAAACGGAAGTTTGAAATTTTGAAAGAATGTGAAATTTTGAAAATTTATAAGAAATGGATTTATACAAAAACAATTTATAACTAAAGGGTTTTGAATTTGAATTTCGAGAAATCGAACTCCGGTATTTTGAAATGTGGTTTTGAGATTTCAAAAATAAGTAAAAATAACACGATTTAAAAGAATTTTCTGGATAAGAAATATTTCAAAAGAGTTCAAATAAATTCCAACGATTTAGAAGAAATCTCAACGAAGTTTCAAGAAAATAGAAGTCTAGAACTCATTTTGTCGCTGGAAAATAATTTCGGTGATGAGTGCACGCATCAACGACATTGATTTTCGAGTTTCAGAGTAGGGAAGAGGCCACTTTAATAGCTTCTCTATGCGAGTGATTTTGTAAAACCATTGTTGATTTCAAATTCCGATGTATAATTTGATATTTTCGAAAGATATATGTATATATTTGAAGCAATTTAAAGTGATCCCGGTGTTCATTCCTCGAGTTTCGGATTTAATTTGGTATAATCCTACCTATTGAAATTGATTTATTGATTTATTGTTAATTTTCAACTCTTAAATTGGAAATTTGATTTCCCTAGCTATTTTGAATGTTCGAACACTTCCAAATCGAGGTTAAATTTTTAAAGCCAAGAAATTTCGAAGAGGATAAAATATTTGATAAAGCATATAAGTTTAGTTTTGTATGTTTAAGTTTGAAACCTTTTGTTAAGTAAATGAATATGAATATTTTGAATTATACGAATATGGAATTTAGTTTTGAAATGTTTTTAAAAAAAAATAGTTTTAAATAATGGTTTTCAGAAAGGTAAATTGAATATTTCAAATAGAAATAAATAGTTTAAGGGCTTTAAAGGGATAATTATAAATTTGGAAACCATTTTGAGTATAATTGATTTATAGAAAAATATTTGGTTTTGAAATTTGATAGGAATTAAAACCAGTACTTATATGGTGATTTTGGAAATGAATTTGTTTGACCTAAATTTTGTTGATTTGGAAATTTGGATTATTTTCTAAACCTATTGTTTATGAAACTTTGAAACTAAATTGATATTGAAATGATTTGAAATTGAGAACCTTATATTATTAAGTACTTGATTTGGGAGTGGTCGAACTTATATAAAATGGATTTGTATAAGTATGAAGTTGATTTGAAATCTATTGATTTGATAGATACTCAATTTGGAAAGAGAATTTTTTTGTAGTCGAAGTCTATATAAGTATGATTTGATATACTATTGATTTGAAAAGTATTCGATTTGGAAAAGGAATCCTATATATAATGGACTTTATATAAGTATGATATTTGAAAATATTTGGAAAGGTACTATATGATATATATTTTTTCGAAGTAAAGATATGGAAAGTGCCTTCTGCTTGATATCCGCTTTGTGGCCACATTGTGGATTCATTCTATCGATATTATTCTCTCTGATTTTTGGTTTTCCGGATGTGATACTCGAGTATCCCACCGTGGCATAACCCATGGTTTTTTTTTCTTGCAACTGCATAGCGCAACTGCCTGGCTGAGACTGGCCTAGGGGTACGGATTGTTTCCTGCGGGACCCAGGCGTAACCATTATGTATCTTGCAATCTGTGTAGGATGCATTAGTAGCGAAACTTCCTGGTTGAGACAGCCTAGGGGTACGGATTGTTTCCTGGGGGACCCAGGCGTAACCATTGTGTATCTTGCACCCTACTAATCATCATGGCTTAACTCGCAGGGCTGAGAAAGCTTACGGATACAGATTGTTTCTTGGGGGATCCAGACGTAACCATTGTGTATCTACGAACCATGGTTGGATAAAGGTTTTGGTTTGATTGTTTTGTTTGGATTGTACTTTCCATATCTGTTTTTTAAGGTTTTTCAAGTATTTTCACTGGGTGTTGAAACAGTCTACTGAGTACTTGAAGAATTCTAGCTTTGCGCCTGATCAACGTATGGCCAGAGTCTGCAAGAACGAGGATAAACTTGTTGAAACATCGAGTTATAAAAGTATTTTTGAAAGAAAAAATTCGTTTCGATATAAAAGTATTTTATTATAAAGGTATTTCCAAAAAATAAATTTTGTATTAATATTTGAGATTAAAATTTTATGGTTTGATTTAATTATTCAAGCCCGATACTATCCCTTTAAACCTACCTTATCTGCTCAGCTTTATTTATTCACCTATATTCCGTTTTTTCGAATCTACCCTCCTTTCCTTTTGAATATAATCTTTAAAATATTGTTTATTTATATACTACATGGTTTAATGTAAATAATTAGTGTCATTAATATTTCAGAAATTATTAATTTAATAAAACATATTTAAGAAATGAGTATTAATTCATCTTTAATGTTGAAAGTGTCTTAAGATAAATTAGTAGATTTATGAACTATGGATTTAATGTTATCAAATAACTACCTTGAAAATATAACCAAGGATGTGAATAACTATTCCCAAATAGTTTTCATATATATTTATAAAGGTGTTATTTAAACATATAAATGCTATTTATAAGGGAAGCAGGATATTTTACAAATGGGTTTTGAAAGGTATTAAAGATAATTGAAGTGCAAATGAAGTTTTCGAATGAATATCTCTAGAAAAATTTATATGGTCTTAAATTAATTGTTTATCCTTGTCATTCAATCTATTTATCTTTCTGTTTGTTTCTATTCTCCTACCTTCTTCCTTTTCGAGGAAGAAATGTTTTGAGTGGGGAGAGTGTAACGACCATTAAAATTTTGATAATTTTTAATGGTTTTATTTAGCATATTTAATTTGATTTTTGAGAAATTTTAAAAAATAATATTTTGAAATAAAATTTTACATTTGGATTACGTATAGTTAAATGTGGCAAATGATAAATTTTCATCAAAAATTAAGGAAGTATATTTTAGGGTGTGATTCTGTTCAATTTAAGTCAGTAATAATTGATGTTCATAAAATAATTTATTTTGGGAAATTCAAGGCATAGCTGTTTTATTTGCCATCATTTATTTTATTTATTTTCAAATGGTTCATTTTGCCTTTATAACGTGTCCTTCCATATTTATTCTTGCTGTCCAATCAAGCTATTAATTTCTTTGATTGTTTCTAAAACAGTGTGTAGCTGTTATTTTTTCTACCGTTAAAATTTCAATTGCTTAATAATTTTTCCAATTCACAGATAGACTTCCCTATTCTTAGCCATTAATAAACTTTTAAATCATCGTCCTTGCCTTTCGTTATTCCCCGTTTTATAATAATAATTGAAATTTATAGCTGTTTCAGTATATAACTTTTACACGTTTTATACTCATTTAATTTCAGCTGTCCATTGCCTTTAATTTTTAAACTGTTCCATTTTCTTCCTAGGCAACAACTCACATTCCATTTCGCTTATAAATCAGTTTCCACTTTTACTCACCTGCTCACCTTTTCTTCCATCTATCCGTTTAATAGTCATATATAAGTTATAATACGTTTCCCTGATTCATCTCCTTTCCTTTTTCATTGACATATTAATTCTGGGAAGTGATTAATTTAAAAACTCATCTTCCCCTCATTTCTTTAAACTTTCAGCTAAATTTTAGCTTGTGACCGTTGCTGTATATTTCATTAAAGAGGTACGTTACCTTATTAATCTCCGGAATTTAAGGGTGAAAATTTTATTTTTCTAACCTTTCCTTTCCTACGCTCCCCGTTTCCATTTCTTTCATTATGACCGTTCATTATATATACACACAACAGTTGGAAAGTTATAAATGTATAAACTTAGATACGTTTTGTGTTTATTAAAAATTTAAAGCTCACCTTAAATTGTGCAAAGCGTTTTTCCTCTGCCTTTATAACTTTGGGTTTATACCTTCTGTTGCTTCCTCTTCCTCCCTGAAGCATATTTTCTTTCTTTCCCAAGTTGTTACAGCGCCTCTTCAAGGCCATAACAGCCGATACCCCTATCGCCATCATCCATCAGACACTCGTCACCACTAGCTTGCATACATTTGCATATATTAGGTATAGTACTTCTGTATGTTAGCATATATATATATATATCCGTTAATTTGTTACATGGGTTATATTATCTTGGGTTTCCTTGTTTGCAGTTGAATAATATATTATACAAATTTTGCAGCATCTATTATATGGTATATATATATATGTCAAAGTTATTCTTTTATATATATAAATGTATTTGTGTATATATGTATATATGCTGTTATATTAGTTTATAAAATAAAATTTTCCTTTTTCGGCTATTGTATGTAAAGATGCTGTTTGTTCTAATTTGTTTAAGCTTCGTATTTTGTTTTTTTTTTTTAAACGTGAATTTGATTTAAGTGAAGCTTTTCGTATCATGTTTTTTAATGAGATAATATAAGGTGATTTAAAAATATATATACTTTTTTTTGAATCTTTTTGGGGTTTTGTTGGTTTTGTTATATATTACTCTTTCTTAATGCAATGTATTGGAAACAACAAAATAGGCGAGTGAGAAAAAGAACAAAAACCATATATATATATATATATATATATATATAAGCATTCGAGTTTATACATTTGGTCGGTAAGTATATGGTATTTATAACGGTTTTGAAAGTAAATTTTAAGCATGTCTAAGCGGTTTATGTCGTAATGGTTATATTATTATTTAAATATAAGTATCACATGCGTAGGTTTTAAGTGTATATAGTATATTTATAATATAAAGTTTATTAAGTTATAAAAGTTTATATAGTTTATATTTTATAAGTTAAAGTTTAAAAGTTATATACGCGGAAGTTGATATGTTGCAATGAACATACATTATATATAAGTTTTTATTTTAATAAGTATTATTTCAACATATATATTGCATGTATGTTTCATTTTTTTTATATGTGTTTGGTTTAAAAACAATGATTTGAAATGTATGTATATTAAATTTAGAATATGTTTTATATATGTAAATAGTTATATATAATTATATATATAATCGTAAGTTCACTTATATCATTCATCTTCATCGATCTAGTTCTAATTTGAATTCGATTTTTTTTCTCTTCCATTTATCAGCTTTGTTCGTTGTGCCTGTTTTCTTTGTCGAATCGTGTCTATCTAGCGTTGCTTTGGAATTCGTAACTAAACTTCATTATCTATTCTCTTTAGCCTCGAAAGGTGAGCAATCACTCACGATTAACGTTCTTACATTTATTAAATTTGATTTCAATTGAAACATCGATTGAAGTATGCTGCTGTAGTTATTTAAATTGTTATATTTATGCTATTATCTATAACTATTCACTTGTGGGATATGACACCATATCCTATTGTTTATATTATACTGTTATTGATGATATATGCATGTTGTTATACTATTATCATATCTGTTGTCACTCTGCAAGTGCCCTATTAGTATAGTATTCACTATGGGTTGAAATGATACATACCCGAACGGACTTTAGGATATGAGAAAATCGTTATGGGTTGAAATTATAAACCCAAGCGATTTTCATTTAATTGAATTTGGGATTACGGGTTGAAATGATATCACCCGTATATATTTAGTGGACGGATTGAAATAATAAATATCCGTAGCACATGACCTTATGATAAAAAATATATACAGACGCCGTTGGTCCATATATAAATATTTTGAAATAATTTCTATGATTGTGGAAAGAAATATACGGTTTAATAAATATTGATTCTTAAGATGGAAATTTTATATATAGATTTAGTGGTAATATTTGATTTAAATTCGAATTGATTTAATACACATAATATGGTTAAGTATTTATGTAAATCTATATTTCAAAAAGATTTTCTTGTAATAAACTGAATAATTAAGATTGGGAGATAAATTTGGATTTATTAAAAATGGTATTTAAATAAGGATTTATTTAATTAAATCGATTTGAAATTATTAAATGGTAAATCTAAAGGTACGATTTTTATAACTGGATTTTTTATTTAAGTGATTTAATGAATATTTCACGTTTAAATAAATTAAAATAAAATATTGAGTAAAATGTAATTTAAGATTACTTATGATATTGAATCAAATGAGGGAGCATTTCAAGACTAAACAATAATGAGGTTAATCGAGTTCTTTATGAAACCGTTAAATTTAACATTTAAATATTAAAGCTTTGAACTATATTGGAATTTAAATGGGTTATTTTGCGATTCAGATCTGTACTTGAAACCAATATAGTTGAATTGTTATTTAGAGACTAAATTGAATAAAAAATGAAAATTTAGGTTGAACTAAAATTTGAAATTATTATTTAGAAAACTAAATTGAATAAAATTTAGTTTGAAACGTTGAATACTTAAAGTTTGAAATATATTGAAATATAAAGGGGTGTTTTGTGATTACAAATCCGAATTTTGATATCTATAAAATTGAAGTGGTTATTTAGGAATTGAGTTGAATTTTAAATTGATAAATTGAGATTTGACTAGATTTGAATTTTTGATTGGAGTATATTTGAATCATAACTGTGAAAGTGATCAAATTTTAAAAAATATATATTTGAAGTGAAATGATATTTTGTTTTTGAATAATAAATAAAATTGAGATGATCACGGTGACATAGTGTATATTTCTACCCTATAGATTGTTCCAGGGATCCTTAGAGGATGGTTATCCCGAACATCCTCTAAGTTAATTTTATTTTAGTTGATATTTCACTTGAGTTGGATTTATTGATATAAGAATGTTAACCCTGAGTCGAGTGTTTTGTGTTTTGCTTTACGCTCGGGTCAGACAGAGTGATACAGCATTGAGACTCACCTTTGGAGTTTGGAGCTTCGCTTGGAGATCCAATTATCGCTTAGCTTTCAGCACTTCCAGTTGATTCGTTAGGAGAAGTCATTTGTTGCATGGGAGACTTCACTGTATCTGGGATATTCTCATGTATTTTATTTCTAACTTTGTTATATAGTAGCTTCATGAACTACTATTCATTTATTCCGGTGCGTATTATTGTACCACTATGTATCTGTGATTCTGTGATTGATTTATTTACTGTATATGTTTTTGCCAAATTTAAATTAACAATTAGGTATTTTGAATTATTCAAGTCGGACATGTATAATATTATTGTCAATTTGAATGGTCCAAAATAGCGAGTCTTTACAGTTTATAATAGGCTATTTATAGGTAATAAAAAAGAATGGATAAGATCGCATTGGAAGTTCAACGATAAACGACCCGAAATGCCCGTTTTGCTCCCAAAACGAAATTGGTTCTTCCCATATATCAAAATTAATGTTTTTGATAATTTTAAACTCAATAGAATAGGTTTAAAGTCCTAGTTCCATCGTATGAATAAGTTATGTTAAAATCAGCTTATTACAAATTGATTTCAAATGAATTTAATTAAATTGATTTCTGAACATTTTGAGTCCTTACGATCAAACGACAAGTCTGATCGCTAAGAAACTTGAAACCTTATAATAATTCACCGTTACAGATCCGATGAAACTAGTTTCGTTGAAATCCGAGTCAGTGGCCAAAATGGCTAATTTCATGTTACTTAAATAAATTAATATTAAATTAATTAAATCACTTTTTCAATTCAGATTTAATAATTTACAATTTCTATCATTTTAGATTACTTAGTACTTTATAATCTTTTATGACAAATTTCTGTATCAATTCAATATTCAATTTGCACAAATTATAGTATTTAATTTCAATTGAAACAATTCAGTAATAATAAATTTAAATTTCAATAAATTCGTTTATTTGATTGCCAATCTTGTTATTAAACCATTATCATCTTATGGATATAATTAACATTGGTTTATATCTTAGTACATTAATATTTCCCAATTTCATCTTAGTTCCTATTAACGTAATATTGTTTTTTTAATTTAATTGCAATTGGTTTGCAATTTAATTTAATAGACAAAATAAATAGGTGACATATAATAATTGTTACCATTAAATTTTAATCACACTTTTAAGTTCATTATTTACAAACAAATGTTACAATTTCTTACATAATACTGAATTTATTCAATTACCATTTGTTATATACTAGTTCAGTAATTTATACAACATTTACATTTATTTACTCATATTAAAATTATAACCAAGTATAACATTTTAAATTATTTCAATTGGTTGGGCTATCATTAAAATATTTAACAATTAACTTACATTTACATTATTACGTTTCACTCTAGTTGTTATCTTAACTCACATTAATGTAACATCTATTTACGTATATTTGTAATTGATTAATTAAATTGGTAACAAATAACAATTGTCACCATTTATATATTTAATACATTTGTAAGTTTATTATTTACCACCAATTGTTATAACAACTTATACAACACTGCTTTTATCAATTATAATTAATTACACCTCATTTCGTTAATTAATCAACATTTGAATTATTAATTACTCTTTAAATCCAATTATTAATTAAAACGTACATTACTATAATTTATGTACAACCTATATCAATTATAACCCTTTAATTCTTTTAACTAATTGGAATTACATTTAAAGAAGTTATCAATTACCTTAATTTAATACTATTACATTTCATTCCAATTACATTCTTATTATTAAATCACAAATTTTTATTTCTTCCTACATTAAAAAACAAAACTTTAATTAAATTAACTATTTTTAATTAACGAAAATTACGGGTCGTCACAATCTCCCCCACTCAAAACTTTTCGTTCTCGAAAAGGAAAATGGAGGAAAAGGAAGGAATTAAGTAATTTATATATCTTATTCAAAATATTAAATTTATATAAATTTAAAAAACTAAATAATTTAATTAAATAAATCAATATATAACAGTTAATCCTTTTTATTCAAGTTAACAAAAGTTTGGAAAACACTTTAAAATATTTTCTAAGTCCAAAATTCATGGAAAATTTCGACAGAGACTTATTTATATGAAGAGGTCTGGGAGAAATAATAATGTCAGTAATAACAATATATATCATATATTTCAAAATAAAATATCCCAAACCATAAGAAAAACAATATAATATAGCTATAAAATTGTAATCCGAGAACGTACCTATTTGTCGGGCAAACAATGCTTAATTTATGAAATCAAAGCAGTAGCTATTGCTTTCATAACCTATATTTCACTTATATAATTCAAAGAAGTCGATAATTATATAAAAGTGAAATGTTTAAGTTGTTTCAATAAATAACAAAATAAATTAATACAACAGAGTAACAATCACTTGCGACTAAAGCATACAATCATCACCGAAATCAATGAAATCAACCAACCATCTATAGTAAGTAAACAAATGGTTTGTTCGGGTTTAGACACTTTTAAATCATATAGAATGACAAATAAACTTCTAAGTATAATATCTACTCAGCAGTCTTTGATAAAACTCAACAGATTATTCATACATCCAAACAATTAGAAGTATCCTTACCAAAACAACCCATAAACCCAAAACAACAACAAATTCCAAACATTATTTAAGTTCATTTTTGCATATTTCCTTTCATGTCATTTATTGTTTGTCTATTTTCATTCTTATAGTGATTATTCTTTAATTTACATTTATTTCTTACAAAATTCAATTCTCATTCATTTATATAATACTTAATTCCATTTATTTACATTCATTTATTTACATATGTTATTTACATTTTCCTACATATGTTACTCATATATAATTTATTTTTAAACATATGTAAATCAATTCTTAAAGTACTATATAGGTTTCTTGGTAAATAAATTCACATTCATCCATTTAGTACTTACTCTCATTTATTTTTATTAATCATTTACAAAATTCTTTTTTCTTTTCTTTTTCACATAATGAAATTTTCTTTTTATTACTTTACATTCATTTCTTACATAAGTTATTTCCATTCAGTTGTTTATAATAATCACCGAATTCATTATTCAAGTATTACATACATTTTATTATAGTTTAGTTTACATTAATAAATCAATATACTTGATTTTCATTAGATATTAATATCCATTAGTGCATAAGTTCATACTTATGTTTCTTGCCCCATTTCAATTTACATTCATTTCTTTACATAGTGCCATTGGATGTTATATTTATTTTCTGAATCATTTCCACCTTGCTGAAGTTATAGTCTTTTAATTTAATATGGTATTCATATTAGTATTTACTTTAATTATCAATAGCTTTAAACATTAACTTAAGTTTATAATCATTTGCTTACAGTACTCACTTTTCTATTTCATTTAATTTAGTAGCATTTCAGTTTATAACCTATGTTTATAACAACTAAAATATCAAAATTCTTATTTACAAAGTAATTTCATTGAACACTTTCATTACATAAGATTTACTTGTAAAATATCCCATTCTAGGTCCTTATAAAACATTTCAACTTTTAATATTTGGTAAGTTAGATATATGTTTTAGAATGCAATAAAAGGTTACACAACTTTTCATACCTATTTTAAATTGAAATGTTCAATAGTTACATTTTTTATTTTCATTCCCTTTTTATTCACATTTTCAAAATTTTAGTTTCTTATCTGTTTCATTAATCATTTTAACATCACATTTCTTATTTAATTTTAGAAGTTTTCAATTGGTAATATAGTCAAGGTTCCATTCATTACAATAATTTAAATTTCTAATTTATAGAAACTTAACAACTAAACAACCGGGTTTCATTTCAATTATTTAAAATAATATATAATCATATCTTCTATACATAAAATCATATTTAGAATTCAAAATTAAGATTGATTTATCAAAGCAATGGTTCAGTAAAACTACTATAGCAGTCTTCCTACTTTGAAACTCGAAAATAAACATCGATGATGCGTGCACTCGTCACCGAAATTATTTTCCAACGATAGAGAGGGGAGTACAAAACTTATTTCCTCCAAAAATTCTTTTAAACATTTCTTTCAAATCATATTGAAACATTTATCTCTGAAAATACTTCCAAATAATACTAATATTATATTCCTTAATCCTTTGAAAGAAATTTCAAAATCCTGGAGCTTAAGTCCTCAAATTTTGGTTTAAATTCAATTTGTTTGTAAATCTTATTTTCCTATTAGTATTTATAAAATTCACTACCTAACAAATAAATTATTTCGGTTACAAATATATCATTTATAAAATTATTATTTTATGTACAAAAAATATATAATAGGCAAAATTATTTCACTTGCCTATATTTCAAAACAATACTGTGTTGGTCTGTCCTATTAAGTGTTTAGAAATCCCTATCGACGTCATAGTGTCCTATGCACCAACCATAATTTATAAATACAAAACGGAACAGACAAATGTGAAGGCCCGCAAAACCGTTCGTCTTTGAGCTGGTAAAATTCCACAACAATTCAGCCAAAGAGGAACAAACTTAGGAGTCTTTAGGGTTAAAGATTAAAGAGGTAGAAGAAGAAGAGGAAACAATAAACAGAATCTCACAATTCGCAGTGGAACAACATACAATAGAAATATGAATATCTTTAAACAGAATACTATATCAGTTATTACATTACATCACATTACATTATCAGTGTGTTACAAAAACAAACAGCGGAAAAGAAATATTACATATATAAGTGGTATGCCTCGCCATCCAGCTCCAACTCTTGATTTCCATAGCAACTTCTTGACTTTGCTCTCGGATAGCTGCTAATCTGACTCTAGGCTGCCCATGTGGAAAATTATGGGCACCCAGAGTTTAGAAAGGGAACAATAAACTCCAGGTCAGTCGTGGGACTGGTGTGAGATCATAAAAACAGTTATTTTCACGAGGAAATAAAAAGAAATCCGCTGTGCGCTTTTTTTGGAAAATGAAACTACCATAAGGCCTCCCGCCACACGCATAATGCAAACACAGAATTGGAGGAGATTTCTCCTTATGATAGTCAAACATGCTTGATACGCAAAATCCTTTGGTGTTATTATTATTAGTGCATAGTGTGGAAAACATTTCGAAAGTATAATATTAATCTTAGCCAGCATAGGCATTTCGCACTTATGCCTATTATAGCTACCATGTTCAATAGCAGGTTACCGCCACATTCCATGGCAGGTTATACAACAAAAACCGTACAGGGCTCGTATTGTTTTGTTTGGATTTTCCGACAAATAGTCGGGCAAAGGAACTTCCCACATAAAATATAACGCCCCTGGAGGGACGTCCCCGAGAACCTAACCGGATCTCTGCTACACAAGGACGGGTTACCTCTGTAACTAGGTAACAACTGACACGAATATGCCATCCCTCGGTCGTTACCGACCATTATCTAAGGGCCCTCAATCCAACAACCACACAGTAAAGTATCTGGGCTCCATACCATGATACCACTTTCATAAAAAATCAACATAAGTAAATATGTGGGCTCCATACCATGATATCACTTTTTATCCAGAAGGAAATGTTCATACCCTTAGGCGGAGCTACCTCCAAATAACATTGCTGCCACGATTCCTCTTTCGACCATTACCGGGTTGTGAGGCTCGATGAAGTCACGTCCACAAAGCTACGCATTTTACAAAGCCGTGCTTCGATCATAATTGATCAACAAATGATCATCAACACACAGCGGCACTTAGCATGCTACATTACCAAATTGGGAAGGTGTCACTAGTAACCAAAGGGTGTTAAGCTAAGAGAATTAATCTCCGCCACCAACATATATGTATTTGATAGAAACCAGCTTTACATCTCAAAGTGTAATGTCAGACACACATCCATACAAGTTTGTTCCGGGTTCGAACAGAACCGAAGGCACTTCCAAAGAAGCCCTTGCAAATCCAGGTATTCACAATCCCGATCGAACTTTCCATCACTTAGGAAATCTTTATACCGGCGTGACTCAGTGCAGAGACAATCGACGGGTTATCCTCTCGTTCTCGAAATTACCCAGTCTTCACCACCGGTCTTCGAATGCTATCCATAGCGACGTATCATTATTTGGAATGGGTTATATGACACGAAATCCTCTCCCGGCTAATCCGAATAACGAGCGCTTATTTTTAAAAATAAGTGTTCATTCAGATTTTAAACAAATCACAATAATTTTCCACTTCAATCTCTTAAGTAAAAGATCTATCACAAATCATAAAGGTTCGATGTGGTTTTCGGATATCCACTTGGAATCTGACCCCCGGTCGCATCGAAATTAAAATGTCCTTTAAAAGGAAAATATTGATAGTCGGTTATTTAACTATCAATCAACATTCACAACAATCACTGGATTCCAAATAATTTTTCCCCGATTATTATTTTCAAAATATCTCTGCAAGATAAAATTTCAACAATTCAACCATTTGAAAACAAATTTCAAATTACTTTTCACCTTTCAATCCTTTGAAAACAAATTTCAATTCATTTCTCACTCGCGGAATAAGATTCCCGATATTATTTGTTTCCACTAAAGGTCTGCCGAGTTAAAATACGTAAAATAATTTAAATTACTTATCCAAACATATATACTTGGAAATATTTAAAATAAAACTATTTTAAAACACTTACTTAAATATTAGTTATGAAGATATTATATAAAAAATCTCATATAAAAATTCAAGTCCAAACTAATTTTAAAATAAAATTAGTAGATAGGATATATAAATATCCAATTTCTAAAATAAATATTAATTTAGTCTTTAAAATAATCCCTTTCTTTTATAAAATTCTCATTGTGAATTTACAAATTCGTTACCTTTAAAAATAAATTCCTTTATCAAATCTTTTCCTATTTTCTTGGAATTTATTTAATAGGATCTCACTATAGATTTTCTACTTAAATTTAAAAATCCAATTTCATTTATTTCTGGTATCTTATGATACCAAAAATATGTTCAGCTAAATTTTAGCCTACAATGATTTCAATCACAGTATAATCACACATAGATTATATATGATCAACATACAATATTGAAATAAGTTCACTTATTTGTGGAATCCAGATGGATCCCTCCAACCTGCTTTCCCTGCATCCGTAGACGTTAGCATAACAATTAAATACAAATTCCACTTCGAGGTGGAATATCGCGGTATATGGAATTTATAAAATATCATCCGCTATTATGCGGCGCATAGGGTCTCATCCGCTATATAATGCGGGAAATCAAAAACTCCAATATATACTATATACTACTATATATATATAATCTCATCCAGTGAATAATTATTATAATTCAATCATCCAAGCACGCAATCAACCAATTTAAATTTAACTATTTATAATTAACTGGACATTTCAATTGAGTGAGAAGATCTTACCTTTGCTTTTATTAGCAATCCATTTCCATCTTCACTCGATTTTCTCGATTTAAGACCTTGCATAACAATTATACGATTTTATTAACATTTGAAATGATCGAATAACCAATTTTTGTTCGGTAAATTTAATTAACTAATAATTTATTTTAGACTAACAATTTTCCTGTTAAAATCTTTTTTATTTTAAACTAGAAAGTTGAATATGTATATTTATTTATATATTTTTTTCAAATTTGAAAAGATATATAGATTTATTAAACCTAAGCAGAATCCTTTTATCTTACTGTATTATTATTTCTTATTTGGCAACTTTCAAGATTAACAGTACACTAAATATTTTTATAAAACAAAAACAAAAGGGGGAAAAACTGTTGTACCTCACTGCTAGCACGAATTCGACCATCACACGCACAACCACCCAAACCCTAATCCATGCGCACGCGTGTGGTCACGAACAACCTACCGCCGTTGTTCACCCTCACCGCCGCTTTCGTCACTGTTCAGGCAGACGAGCCTCCTTGTTCGCACGCGCGAGCGCGCGCGTGCGCTCCCCTGACATTGAGCACCTCGCCTCGAACGATAACCCTAGCTCAACCCATAGTCGCAATCTCCCGTCTTATCGAGACTCACGCGGTCATCCCAGAGTTCACGCACGCAACCCACGCCATCACTTACTCTTGCGCGACCTTGCCCAAGTACCCAGAACTCAAGCTCAAGCTCATGATCCCCATTCTTGGACACGATCATCTTAGCTACACGAAAGCAACTCTTTTACTCTTTTGAATCGAAATCGACTTCGATTATACGGTTTAAAGAATTTGTTTTTGAACCCGATGTCTGTCGCTAATCGAATTGGGAAGGAAGAAGAAATGAGTATGCGATTTTGTTTCTGCTTTGTTCGGCTTTTACTTTTGAGGATACATGCCCCTTTTTTTGCTTTTTGTTATGAACGAAGGAAAAGAGGGAGAAGATGGGTTTCGTTTCGGCAGTCTTTCAGAAGAAAAGACATACGATGATGTTGGCGTATGGAGGAAGACAATAAAAACGTGTGATTTTTTTTACTTTATGAAACATTATTATATTTAAATTTAAATTTAAATTCGAATTACTCTGATAAACACAACTCAAAATCTCAACCTCCAAATTGAGGCATGCCTCTAGGCGTTTATAGTGTTATATCCCTATTCCAAATGCGTTGGAAAGGTTTCGAGTCCAAATTCGATCGTATGCGCAAGTTACGGAAGTAAACGATCAATTTTAAATTAAATCGATTAAAATAGTTTCTAAACATTTTGAGCTGCCAGGGTTAAACGACAACTTCGATTGCTACGAAAATTGAAATCCGATAATAATACAATATTACGGATGCAATGGAGCTAGTTTCATCGAATTCCGAGACTGTGCCTCGGAAGGCTATTTTTAAATATCGATTTAAACAATAAAATTTCAAAACTGAATAAATCATTTTCAATTTTCAATTCTGAAGCTTTCAATACCTTTAGTATTATCAATATGAATTTTCTAAGCCTTGGAAAATATTTCCAATCGGCTTAAAACTGAAGATTCAAATTTGTACCCAACTTCGATAAATTAAACTTAATAATTTAATTGCCAAATCCATAGTTGCATTTGAAATTCAAGTTAAACTAACTTTCAAATATTTAAAATCAATTAAATATTTTTATTTCAAATGTTAAAAATTTCCAGGTCGTAACATCCTTCCCCCTTAAAAGAATTTCATCCCTGAAATTACTAGTTAAAAAGGATGATCCTCAACCCGTTTAATATTTTCCAAACCAAAACGTTTTATCAACTTTTCAAAACAAATCTTTTTATCAAAGATCATTATCATTTCAACCAGCTTTCCAACTTCCATTATAAGTTCCAAATAACATTGTTTTCTTAACAATTCAAATTTAAATTTAAATTTAAATTTCAAATTTCCAAAATTTTCTCAAAATTTTTCTAACTCCCTAAATTTTCGAAAAATTCCGCCAGTGTCTCCTTTGCGCGGCTAGCTCGGTACGACTACAAAATGGCACCACAGGCCCTCAAATTCCAAAAGAAAACAAAAGGCCAAGTGGCTAGACAAGAAAATCACCAAATTTCATACTGAAATTGAAATACATACCTTTTGTCGAGCAATTCAATTTTGTCTTCGAAAATCAAATCCAATTTATCCTTTCTCTTTATAATACCCGTATATCCTACTTAGTAATAATATCCATTTACAACATTCAAACATGATTTTGCACATTCCTTTACAGAATTTCAATATATACTTCTTATACCATTTTTACTTTACTATTGAATTTATATATCCATTTTTATTCAATTTTGCATTTTTAATTTCATTTGAATTTGATTTACACATTCAATTCTATTTGGATTCAATTTACCTTCTGAATATTGAATTTTTATCTTTCAATTACAACCAATTCATATTATTATTTTAAATTAGTTTCATTCACTAATTTACTTCAATTTCCAATTTGAAATCGTTTGTCGCTAACAAAAAATTTTCCCAAATATTTTTCTTTCTCCTAAAATTTTCGCAGAGTCTTCCTTGTACGAAGGAGCTTTTACAATTTGACAAAAGATATAAATATATATACATCGACCCACCCGATCGAGAAAAACAAAAACAGTTCATATTTCCTATTTTTATTGCGTAGGCGTATGGGTGTCTAGGCTTAAATTAACTAGCAATTTCAACGGTTCGATTTTCGAACGCTGCATTGTGCTGATTCTGGCTCGACCTTCGAAAATCGGCACCGAATACGACACTCGTATTTCAATGCTGCAGATCCAAACGTCGAATCTGGTTCGCCGGAGGTTATAACACATCAAGTACAACATACCGGAAGAAAATGAATAATATCATGTACAAAATTTGATACAATATCTGATACAGTAGAATGATACAATAGATATCAAGACTATCAGAGATACAAGAAATAGCAGCGGAAAAGAATATCTTCAATACCAACTCCAAAACTCCATCTTCAGTCCAAAGCTAGCTCTAACCATCATCAAGTTGCACCAAGATAAGCAAGGTCAGTCGTCCAAACTGAAGTGTAGAAAATGCGATCCACAAATCCAAAAGGCTTTGAACGCTATTGAATCAATTCCTACTGTCCGACTATCTAAAAACCCAACTCTAGACTGCCCGTGTGGAAAATTGTGGGCATCCAGAGTTTAGGAAAGGAACAATAAACTCCAGGTCAGTCATGAGACTGGTGTGAGTAAACAAAAACAGTTTATCTTTTAAATAAACAAGAGAATTTAGATTGAAAACCGTAATGCTTATGGAAAATGAAACTACCAGAAGACCTCCCACCACACACACAATGCAAACGCAGACATGGAGGAGATTTCTTCTTATGATAGTCAAGCATGCTTGATATGCAAAATCCTTTGATATTATTATTAGTGCATAGTGTAGAAAACCTTTCGAAAGTATAATATTAATCTTAGCCAGCATAGGCATTTCGCACTTATGCCTACTATAACTACCATGTTCAATAGCAGGTTACCGCCACATTCCATGGCAGGTTATACAACTAAAACCGTACAGGGCTCGTATTGTTTTTTTTTTGATTTCCAACATATGGTCAGGCAAAGGAACTTCCCACATAAAATGGAACACCTCTGGAGGGACGCCCCCGAGAACCTAGCCGGATCTCTACTGCACAAGGTCAGGTAACCTCTGTAACTAGGTAACAATTGACACGAGCATGCCATCCCCGGTCGTTACCGACCTTTATCCGAGGATCCTCTCTCCAACAACCACACGGTAAAGTATCTGGGCTCCATACCATGATACCAACTTTCAAAAATCAACATAAGTAAATATCTGGGCTCCATACAATGATATCACAATTTTATCCAGAAGGAAATGGTCATACCCTCGGGGGGAGCTACCCCAAAATAACCTTGCTGCCACGATTCCCGTTTCGACCATTCCAGGTTGTGAGGCTCGACGAAGTCTCGTCCACAAAGCTACGCTTTTTCACATAGCCATGCTTCGATCACAAATGATCTTCAACAAACAGCAGCACTCAGCATGTCACATTACCAAATCGGGAATGTATCATTAGTAACCATCAACTACATAACCTCTGAGCTCGTACGTCTCAGAGAAGGGTGTTAAGCTAAGAGAATAAATCTCTGCTACCAACACAAATGTATTTGATGGAAACCAGCTTTACATCTCCAAGTGTAATGTCAAACACACATCCATACAAGTCTGTTTCGGGTTCGAACAAACCGAAGGCACTTCCGAAGAAGCCCTTGCAAATCCGGGTACTCACAATCCCGATCGGACTCCCCATCACTTAGGGTATCTCTTACCGGCACGACTCAGTGCAGAGATAATCGACGGGTTATCCTTTCATTTTCGAAAATACCCGGTCTTCACCATCGGTCTTCAAATGCTATCCATATCGACGTATCATTATTCGAAATGGGTTATATGACACAAGATCCTCTCCCGGCTAAACAGAATAATGAGCGTAATATTTAAAAACATATGGATAAAGGGGTTTCAGTTGAGTTACAACTTCAAAGGAAACTAAAACCTTTCTTCAAATGGTTTAAACAAATTACCATTTCAAATCTTTAAACAAAAAGATTTATTTCGCAAAGCTCACCCAGTTTCACAAAGATCCATTCATGGATTTCGAAACAATTTCCATTTCAAATTTGATTAATTCATCCGATCTTTCAATTAAAGATTTAATTCATAACTTTCAACCCTTTCCCATTCAAATCTTGTATATGGAAGATATACTATTTAAAATATTCTTAGATTTCAAAACAAGATTTAAACATCTTTACAAAGGTTAATTCATAGTTTTCCAAACTATTTACAATTTCATTTCAAACTTGAATCTTTCGACACAATTTGGAAATCTTCTTTTTTAAGAAAGCTATTATTATTTAACACAAACAGTTTTCGTTTTGAGAAAAATTGATTACAATTATAAGTTAAAGCCATTCAAGTATAAAACTTGGACTTAAACTTAAATCTCCAAAACCATACTTTTTAAATGGTTAAAAACCCATACAAATACCTTTATAACTCTTACAACCTTTTGGACCATAGCTTCCCAATCATTGAATTCAACTTCAAATATCGAATTCGAATTTAAATCAAATTATTTAAATTCGGAGTTTTATTAAGTTATTAAAATTAACTTTTATTTTTTAAAACTCATTTCAAAAGCTTTCAATTCTAATTCCAAAACTATTTTGGATTCAAGAATTCAATTTTTAAAATTGTTAAAAATATATGACTTAGCCGATTTCCTCATGCAATCCATATTTGTGTGTGTATATTGTAGTCCAAGGTTTTACACAATACTACAACATCATAAATCATCACATCACATATTTAAGCATATCGATATAGATAAGCGGTATAATCTATAACGCTTATCGTTCATCCACAGATACACAGATAAATAATATAAATTTATCGTAGAGAAATAAATTTCATTCATTACAGATCACACTGAAACAATTCACAGCACAAAGCATAACATATCAGAAATATCAAACAGTTCAACAATCAATAGAATTCAATCATCCACAAATAAGCTCAATTAATTATCTGATTAACTTAAATCAGATGGGTCATCAATCATGGTTAATTAACTCTAATTGATTTCAAATCATTTGATTAATTGTCTTTCAATCATTTATTAATTTAATAATTCAACCTTTAAATTATTAATTAATTAACCTTTCAATTCACTTAACTTATTAAAAATCTTTAATTAACCATCTTTGTAATTAATTATCATTAACAATTCTTAATTACAAATAAATTAGACACTTAATTATTAATTTACCAATTAATTAAAAATAGATAAAACCATAATTAATTACAATTATAAATTAATTAACCAATCTTTACTTGCCATTATAAATTAATCATTCTTAATTACTTTCCAAAATAATTAATTAATAATAGTAATTATCTTAATTAACATTTTAAAAACTTCCTTAACTTTGAAAAAAAATTACTACTAATTTGAAAACTTAAATGTTAATAAACTTTAACACTGATCTTAAATAACTACTTAATTAAAGTATTAATTAATATTTTTAGAAAATATTGTTAAGTATTAACTTAATTAATGATTTCTTAGAAGCAATTCTTCACTTCAACTTCCAGACATTAATTAATTCATTAATGCTCAAGTTGTTCAAGATGATTAACTTCAAATTTTAATTTTTCTTAGCCTTTGGAAACCCAACCCGAGTATTCTCACCATCTTCTCGAGTACGACCAACATCTGCTTCGAGATTCTCCCGAGCTAACCCCACACTCCCTTCTTTTTCTTTTTTTTACTTTTCTCTTCCCAGTTAAGTTTTAAAATTTAAGTATCAGGAGAGTTACTTCCTAGGCAAAAACATGCAATAACTCGAGCCAGCTCAGAAATCACGCGAGTCCTCCTTCGTGTCGCCACGAACCAACCTTTCCAGATACCCAAACGTTGTCGTGCACGTGTACGATGCGTCGTCGCCGTTCTGGCGAACTTCGCCACCACCAGCAAGTTGCGCAACATCACGACACTCGATTGCCATGGTCGATTCGATGCCAACAGCCCCTAATCGAAATTCGACTTTCCAGTTCGAAAACTCAAACTTTGAACTTCACCCAAAACCGCTCGTCGAACTCACGTCGACCATCAAAAATTCCATAACTCCGGCCTCACATCACCGACACCCCATTCTACTCTCCCCCTCAATTTCGTGCAGCTCGATCACTTCGAGGAGATGCAATCATCTTGCTACTGACCCTGTTCAAAATGTAATCACAAACCCTAATTTTGCTTCATCTCATCAACTCGTGCATTGGAAAATTTATTTAACAATTTTCCTGCAATCGTTGATCAACCAACATGCTATAAACAAAAATCCAACACCTAAGATTTACTCGATCATCTCAAATTGATTAAAATGCATATTATGCTCTACTATGAACTGCTCATGGCATAAACAATTAAAAATCACCATATTAATTTTAAAAATCTTATCTTTGAATGTTTATTCAAGTTAGATAATCAAATCAGCAAATTAAAATAGTTGATTTAATCGTATAATTTCTTTTTTCACTGTGAAACTGAGTTACAGAGTCAAATTCTTCCATACTGTGCTTAAAACAATTTTCAGGATATAATTAAAGTATAACAAACTTGTTTGTTGTAAACTCTAAGATTAACAATGCCTTGATGAAGGTATATAGAATTCTTTTGTTAAATTTCAATTCTATAGCAAATAGAGAAGAAACAGGCAACCAATAGACATAGTGTCATCATATATATACACAGAAATACAAACTAAAAAGGAATACACAAGCAAAACACAATATTGCCTAGAAATCATATATACAGGTATATTTATACTTAAGTCTTAGTATAATATATTTACTCACCTGGCAAAAGTTTGAGCACAGGGATTTCTTTTGTTTGAAGACTGCAAAACTGCTAACTTGCTTTTGTTGTTGCTCTGGTTTTGATGATACTTCTTATATCATTTTTTTCTGAAATGCTAAGCTATGCTTGAACGAACTGAAATAAAAACCTTGATGTATAAAAAGAAGCTTACAGGATAATCTTATCTTGTACAATCAAGATCAGAGATATTTCTCTTGTTATTTGTCTCAGCTGATTTTCTTCTTTACTTTGGTGGCAGAAATGATGTATTATGGTGTGCTTATGCTTCCATTTTGTGTACATGAATCATTTCATTTGATTTGTTTATTGGTGTAAAGATATTTTTTGTTTGCTTGTACATAAAACTATTTTACTGTTTTCTTTTGCAAGACATTCATATATATTTAATTTTTTGTTTTATCTTGCATTGCATATGAATTTACAGCAAACATTTGTTAATATCACACTTGTATATATTTTTATCCTTTTGCTTTGTAATATTATCTCCTTGCATACACTTGTTAAATGACTTGTATTTCTCATCAATTAAAAAAACTCTTAAATAAATTTTATATTGCATTTTTCTTATTTTATAAATACATCTTCTTAATCATTATAATATACACATTAATTAAAAGAAAATGCTTTCAAACTAACTACCCATAAATCAATTTACATTAGATAATATTTTCTTAAACCCAAATTATTTTTCTCTAAGTCGTTTTATCTAAAATTCAAATACAAATTCAATATTCAAATTCAATTTCTAAAGTCAAATTCAAATTAATTCAAAATTTATTCCAAAATTTACATTAATTATTAATTTAAATTTAATTCAAAATTAGGATCGTTACAGATTCCCCCCTTAAAAAAATTCATCCTCGAAATTTGCAGGCACGAAAATAACAAAGATAGATACACAAAGATAGAGAAACAGTTTTCCAGGTCAAACTGGATATCTATTCTATATTTGGCTCACCAATTAGAATATCACCAATAGATACAAGAACAAACATATTCAACACTACACAGGATACTCGGGTCATCGAATCTATGAAATATGCAAGGCACTGTTTAGTCCGAAGGATAACTAACCATTCGTAGAATATATCGAAACCCAAACAATAGATAAATGGATTTAATCTTCCACAACTTTCAAACATTAGATATGGATTCGAAACTCAAGTCGGAATACCGCAAAGTATATATATAACTTGTCCCTCTTCGGACTTTAATATTCACAAGAAATTACAATAGAATTTCAAATTTGGTTATAATCGGAATCATTTTATTGATACAAGTCTTCATATTCAACTTTATATTTAATTCACCAATTTATTTCAAATAGAATTTCAAATTCACGGAAGTTAAAAATGAAAAGCTGATAGAAATTTAACAAAAAGAATACGAAATAGAAGCTTATCTACACGATTCGTAAGGGTCACCATCACACCGAAGCTACTTCCTCGAGCTGCCACAAAGCCAATCAAAGAATTGAAATCGAATCAAAGGAGATTGATAGAGAAAGATTTTTTCCATTGTTGTAGGGTATTGACCATTTGCAGTGGTACTCCCCTGTCCCTTATCTCATCCTCTTCTTGCACTCATACTTACTATCAGTGAATAGTAAGAGAATTTAATGAGGCATACAGACGGATATCTTAGGGATTACTCATTCTAGGGTAGGTTTCACCCTATCTCTAATGAGCTACCTAACGTGTTATACTCTTGAGTTGAAGTTTCAACCTTCAGCTCTGATACCAATTATAACGGCCCTGACTCGACCTTCGAAAATTGGCATCGAATACGACACTCATATTCAAATGCCGCAGATCCAAACGTCGAATCTGGTTCGCCGGAGCATATAACACCATTAAGTACAACACAGCGGAAGAAAACAATATCAATATATATATATATAACATTGATACAACGACGGATACAATATCTGGTATAATATGATACAACAGAATGATACAATAGATATCACTGCTATCAGAGATACACGACACAGTGGAAAGAATATCTTCAATAGAATGCATCTCCAAATCCAATGGTCTAATCCAAAAATAGTCGAACTCCCAAATAACGTTGCACAAAGATAAGCAAGGTCAGTCGTGATCCAAAGACTGAACTAGCTTCAGATAATCTACTAAACCTGACTAACTGAAAAACCCAACTCTAGACTACCCGTGTGGAAAATTATGGGCACCCAGAGTTTAGGAAAGGAACAATAAACTCCAGTTCAGTCATGGGACTGGCGTGAGTAACGAAAACATTTTATCTTTAAAACAAACAACAAAAGAATTTAAAATAAATCCGCAATGCTTTTTTAGAAAATGAAACTACCATAAGGCCTCTCGCCACACACACAACGCAAATGCAGAATTGGAGGAGATTTCTCCTTATGATAGTCAAACATGCTTAATACGAGGAAATTTCTTTGATATTATTATTAGTGCATAGTGTAGAAAACCGTTCGAAAGTATAATATTAATCTTAGCCAGCATACAACCATTATTTTATGCCTACTATAGCTACCATGTTCAATAGCAGGTTACTGCCACATTCCATGGCAGGTTATACAACTAAAACCGTACATGGCGTGTATTGTTTTGATTGGATTTCCAACAAATGGTCAGGCTAAGGAACTTCCCACTGTCCATGGGTATGCCTCTGGCGGGACGTCCCAAGAACTTAACCAGCTCTCTGCCAACACAAGGCCGGGTTACCTTTGTAACTAGGTAACTACTACACGAGCATGCCACCCCCGGTCCTTTGGGACCTTTATCCGAGGCGCCTCTAAACCACAAAGCAACAACCACACAGTAAATGAGATTGAAGCCACCACATAGGTAAATATCTAGGCTCCATACCATGATACCACCCTTTAGCAGAAGGGAATGACACACCCTAAAAGGCGCGACCCTCATAACCTTGGAGAATCTTTCCTGTTTCGACCATTTTCAAGGTGTGAGGTCCTGATGCAGTCTCGCCCACAAAGATACGCTTCATACAAAAGCCATTCTTTGGTCACAAATGATCAACAAATGAACATCAACACACAGCAGCACTTAGCATGCCACACTACCAAATTAGGAGTATATCGCTGATAACCTTTAACTACATAACCTCTAAGCTCGTACATCTCGGAGAAGGGTGTTAAGCTAAGAGAATAAATTCTCCGCCACCAACAGATACGTATTTGAAAGAAATCCGCTTTATATCTCAAAGTGTAGTGTTAGACATACAACCATACAAGTCTGTTCTGGGTTCGAACAGAACCCAAGGCACTTCCGAAGAAGCCCTTGCAAACCCGGGTATTCACAATCCCGATCGGACTTCCCATCAATTTGGAAATCTCTATACTGACGCGACTCAGTGCAGAGACAATCAACGGGTTATCCTTTCATTTTCGAAAATACCCGGTCTTCACCTTCGGTCTCCAAATGCTATCAATATCGACGTATCATTATTCGGAATGGGTTATATGACACGAAGCCCTCTCCCGGCTAAACCGAATAATGATCGTAATATTTAAAAACATATGGATATAGGATTTCAGTCGAGTCACAACTTAAATCCAAAACTTTTCTTTCAAATGGTTTAAACAAATTACCATTTTAAATCTTTTTAAACAAAAAGATTTATTTCACAAAGTTTACAAATATTTCACAAAGATTTATTTACGGCTTTTCAAAACAATCCCATTTCAAATTGAATTAACTTATCAGTCTTTCAATTAAAGATTTAATTCATAACTTTCGAACTAATTCAAATCTTGTATATGGAAGATATACCATTTGGAAATTCTCTTTGATTTCAAAACCAGATTTAATCGTCTTCACAAAGGTTAATTCATAGTCTTTCCAAACTATTTACAGTTTCATTTCAAACTTGAAATCTTTGGATACAAATTGGAAATCCTTCCTTTTTACGAAAGATATAATATTTGAAACAAATAGTTTTCGTCTTGGGAAAAACAGATTACAATTACATAAGTTAAAGCCATTCAAGTATAAAACTTGGGTTTAAATTTAAATTTCCAAAGCCATACTTTTTTAAATGGTTAAAGACCCATATAAACACTTGTATAATCAATTTAGACCATAATTTCCAAATTATTGAATTCAATTTCAAATATGGAATTCAAATTTAAATCAAATTATTTAAATTTCAAGTTTTATTAAGTTATTTAAAATAACTTTATTTTTGAAACTCATTTTCAAAAGCTTTCAATTCAAATTCCAAAACTATTTTGGATTCAAAAATTCAATCTTTGAAATTGTTGGAAATTTGTGACTTAACCGATTTCCTCGTGCAATCCATATTTGTGTGTGTATGGTGTAGTCCAGGGGTTTCACACAATAGTGCAACATCATACATCATCACATCACATATTTAAGCACATCAATATTGATAAGCGATATAATTTATAAAGCTTATCGTTCATTCACAGACACACAGATGAATAATATAAATTTATTACAGATAAATAAATTTGCATTCATCATAGGTCAAACCAAAACGATTCATAGCACAAAGCACAACATATCAGAAATATCAAACAGTTCAACAATCAATATAATTCAAAACATCCATAAGTAAGCTCAATTAATTATCTGATTAATTTAAATCAGATAGGTCATCGATCATGGTTAATTAACTGTAATCGATTTCAAATCATTTGATTAATTGTCCTTTGATCATTTATTAATTAATTAATGAACATTTAATTATAAATAATTAACCTTTAATTATTCAATTGTCCTTTAATTACTTTCCCTTAATTAATCCATTAATAAATTAATCAACCCTTAACTTATTACCATTTAATTAATTATTCTTAATGAATTACAATAAGTGATTATTCCTAATCACTTAATCAACTTTAATTAAATTATTTACATTAACCAACACTCTTAAATTATTAATAATAATTGAATTGGTTTAATTATCTTCACACATTTATTTATCTTTAATTAATCAAAATTCTTAATTACTTAAGATAAATCTTTATCGTGATTGATTATTAAATCTTAATCTTTAACTTTATTGTAAATAAAATACTTTAGAAAACAATTTAATTAATTCAACATTCAGATTTAACTTTTGACTCTTTAAAACTTTTCTAAGTTAATAAATAACTTTAATACAACATCATTCTGAAAATCTACTTTTTCATTTTTTTTTAAAAAAAACTTGTCCATTACATATTTAAAAAGTCCTTTATCTTTGTTTTAAAACTTGAATTATTTACAAAATCAAACTTCTTTTTTTAAAAACTTAAACACCCTGTTAAAAAAAATTGTTCTTGAAAACCATTTACTTCCATAAGTAAGACTTGGTTTACTTTTGTTTAAAACTTAGAAATCCTTTTAACAATCAAGTTCTTTTATTTAAAACCTTTTTTTAACTTCCTGTAACAATTTCTTAAAGCCTGCTCAACCCAGACTCGAGCAAACACGCATGTTCTCCCCGAAGTAACACGCAAGCAAACTCGTCTTCGAGTCATATCACTATTTCCCCGAGTTATTTCTCGAGGCTAACCCTTCTTCCTCGATCGACATCAGTTCCAGCTGTACCAAATCTCACGCGTGTACGTGCACAGTCGCACGGCGACACTCCGGCCATCACGACAACCACCGACAAGTCTCTGACCATCTCCACCACCGATCTCAACCACCCAAAATCCAAAGTAAGTTCGAAATCAAAATCAAGTTTCTCGATCGAACTATAACCCAAATCCGAATCAGAAAAACCCCTTCTCGCCGCCATGAAACGTCACCGGAGTGTACACTGTTCCATCCAAAGCTTCATCACATACTGGTGCTTCTTTCTCCCCCACTCTAGTTCAACCCGATGCGACCACGACATCAAATATGCCTCGACAATCACCTCGTTCGAATCAATACCCTAAACCCTAAACTAACTGCGCCACGCCACCATGGGAGCCTATAATTGAAACGAGTATTTTTCCCCTATGACCCAACCTTTCATCCTCCTTCACCATTAATCTCAACCAAGAACACTCGGTCGATCATCAGAAATTGACACAACTCCATTTTCCGTTCAACTCCCAATATCACTCAATCTATCCACCTAAAAATATTGAAATTCACATCAAAATTCATCATTTGTTAACAGTAATCTGATTATGGGATCAAAACACACAATTAAATTTATTGATTTCTTGACTTAAAAATGGGTTTACCGTAAATTCTCTTTCTTTTAATGATTATTCGATGTAAATCTTTAGAACCAGTTTTAAAATTTGTGTTACTTTGTTTCAATCATCTTATGTTCAGATATTATAGCTTGAATTCGATATATGGAAGAGATATTGAAATTTAAAATTTGATTTTTAAAACCTGTAAACTGAAAACAGAATTACATATATATGTACAGACATTCAACCACTTCATATATAAATGTACATATATATAAACACATTCATATTCATGCAATTATCTTGCTTCAGGAATCAATCATAGGCATCTTAGTTATAGATTAAAGGGTTTTAAAATAAAAGATTGCTCACCTGAAACTATTTGAAACAGAGGCCAATTCTTGTGTTGAAGGTTGTAGTTTTTTCTTCTTTCTTCCTTTAAATTTTTCTCCGTTTTTGTTTAGTAATGTTTAAACGAACTGGAACGATATGTATATATAAAAGAGGCACAGTGTTTACAGAGGGAAGGTATTATCTGGTTTAGCTTGTTTCTTCCTTTTTTTTTATATTTTTTTCTTTTGCTTTGACTAAAGATTTTTTTTTGTTTGCTTTGTTTTGTTACCTTCTTTTGCAAGCTCAAAGATATTTATATTTTTATTGTCTTGTTTCACCTTTTCATATTTATACTTTATTTGTTTGTACATCCATCATTCTCATCCACTTTGATTTTACATACTTGTATATAATATTGTCTTCTTGCTATGCGATATAATTGAATTCTATTATTATTATTTTTTAACATGTTGTTTAAATTTAGCTATGTGTTTACTCTATATTTTATTTCTATCCATATACCTTTGTAATATTTAATGATATTTTATTTTTTTCTCAAAAACAAAACTAAATGACATTTGCATTTCTCATGAATCAAAAGCTTTTAAATATTACATTTTCCTTATTTTTATAAATACATCTTCTTTGTCATTATTATATACATATTATTTAAAAGAAAATTCTATTAAAACTTATTACCCATAAATCAATTTACATACATAATATTTTTAAACCCAAATCATTTTTTTCTAAATCATTTTTTTAAATTTAAATTCAGATACAAATTCAATTTTCAAATTCAAATTCGAAAGTCAAATTCAAATCTACTCATATATACATATACATATACATATACATATTTCAAATTCAAATGAATTCAAAATTTATTCCAAAATTTACATTAATTTTTAATTTAAAATTAATTCAAAATCGGGGTCGTTACAGATTCTCCCCTTAAAAACATTTCGTCCTCAAAATGCAGGCACAGAAATAACAAAGATAGATACACAAAGGTTGAGAAACAGTTTTCCAGGTCAAACTGGATATCAATTCTGTATTTGGCTTACCAAATCATAATATCTCCAATATGAGAACAAACTCATTCAATGCTACACTGGATACTCGGGGTCACCAGATCTACAAAGTATGCAGGGGCACTGGTTAGATCGATGGACAACTAACCGTTCGTAGAATATATCGAGACCCAAACGATAGATAAATGGATTTAAATCTTCCACCATTCTCAAATACTAGATATAGATTCCAAACTCAAGTCGAAATACCCCAAAGTATATATAACTTGTCCCTCTTCGGACTTTAATATTCACAAGAAATTACAATAGAATTTCACATTTGGTTTTAATCGAAATTGTTTTACCGATACAAATCTTCATATTCAACTTTATATTTAATTTACCAATTTATTTCAAATAGAATTTCAAATTCATTGAAGTTAAAAATGAAAAGCTGATAGAAATTTAACGAAGAGAATACGAAATAGAAGCTTATCTATACGATTCATAAGAGCTACCATCACACCCAAGCTTCTCCCTCGAGCTGCCACAAAGCCAATAAAAGAATTGAAATCGAATCAAAGCAAATTGATAGAGAAAGATTGTTTCCGCTACTGTAGGTTATTGACCATTTGTAGTGGTATTCCCCTTTCCCCTATCTCATCCTCTTCTTGCGCTCACACTTGCTATCAGTAGATAGTAAGAGAATTTACTGAGGCATTCGAACGGATATCTTAGGGATTACTCATTCTAGGGTATATTTCACCCTATCTCTAATGAGCTACTTAATGCGTTATACTCCTAAGTAAAGTTTCAACCTTCAGCTCTGATACCAAATATGTCACGATCCAAATTTCAGCGTTCGAAAATCGACACCCGTACTTCACTAGTACATGAATGTCGCAGGTTCAACCATTAAAATTTGACTCATGTCGGAGCTTATAACAAATCAAGTACAATACAATGGGAGAAAATGAATGATATCATATACAACAATTGATACAACATTTAGATACGATGATACAATAGAATGATACAGCTGAATATCAACACTATCAGATATACAAGAAATAGCAGCGGAAAGATAATGTATCCAATGCCAAACTCTACGAACTCCATTTCCATCTAAAGTTGGCTCGAACCATCATTACGTTTCACCTAGACAAGAAAGGTCAAGCCCAAAAGCTGAAGTGTAGCAAATGCGATCCACATCCAAAAGGCTTCGAAGGCTAACGAATCAATTTCTACTATTCGACTATCTGAAAAACCCAACTATAGACTGCCCGTGTGGAAAATAGTGGGCACCCAGAGTTTAGGAAAGGAACAATAAACTCCAGATCAGTCATGGGACTGGTGTGAGCAAACAAAATCGGTTTTTCTTTAAAACAATATAAAGAATTTAAATTTGAAATCCGCAATGCTTTTTGGAAAATGAAACTACCATAAGGCCTCCCGCCACACACAACATGCAAACGCAGAATTGGAGGAGATTTCTCCTTATGATAGTCAAAAATGCTTGATACGCAAAGTCCCTTGATATTATTATTATTATTAGTGCAAAGTGCAGAAAACATTTTGAAAGTGTAATATTAATCTTAGCCAGCATAGGCGTTTCGCACAATACCTACTATAGCTACCATCCAAATAGTGGGGCGCCACCATAAGTAGATGGCAGGTTATACAACCAAAATCGTACAAGGCGCGCATTGGAGATTGGATTTCCCAACAAATGGCCAGGCTAAGGAACTTCCTATTGCCACATGGGAACGCCTCTGGCGGGACGCCCCGAGAACCTACCCGGCTCTCCGCCAACACAAGGCCGGTTTCCACCCTTCCGGGGGTAATACCTAAACATATGCCACCCCAGGTCCTTTGGGACCTTTATACGAGGATCCTCTGCACCAACAACATCACACTGTAATAAATATACTACAGTGCCCACATGCGTAAGTATCTAGGCTCCATACCATGATACTACACTTTTCCAGAAGGAATGGTCACACCCTAGGGGAGCTACCCCTGAAACCTTACCGCATCTTTCCTGTTTCGACCATTTTCGGTATGTGAGGCTCGATGAGGTCTCGTCTACAAAGCTACGCTTTTTCACAAAGCCATGCTTTGACCATAAATGATCAACAAATGATCATCAACACACAGCAGCACTTAGCATGCCACACTACCAAATTGGGAGTATATCGCTGATAACCTTTAACTACATAACCTCTAAGCTCGTGCATCTCAGAGAAGGGTGTTAAGCTAAGAGAATAAATTCTCCGCCACCAACATATACGTATTTGAAAGAAATCAGCTTTATATCTCAAAGTGTAGTGTCAGACATACAACCATACAAGTCTGTTCTGGGTTCGAACAGAACCCAAGGCACTTTCTAAGAAGCCCTTGCAAATCTCGGTATTCACAATACCGATCGGACTTCCCATCACATAGGAAATCTCTATACTGGCGCGACTCAGTGCAGAGACAATCAACGGGTTATCCTTTCATTTTCGAAAACACCCGGTCTTCACCACCGGTCTCCAAATGTTATCCATATCGACGTATCATTATTCGTAATGGGTTATATGACACAAAGCCCTCTCTCGGCTAAACCGAATAACGAGCGTAATATTTAAAAACGTATGGATATAGGATTTCAGTCGAGTCACAACTTAAATCCAAAAATTTTCTTTCAAATGGTTTAAAAAAATTACCATTTTAAATCTTTTTAAACAAAAAGATTTATTTCAATAAGTTTACAAATCTTTCACAAAGATTTATTTACGACTTTTCAAAACAATCCCATTTCAAATTGAATTAACTTATCAATCTTTCAATTAAAGATTTAATTCATAACTTTCGAACCAATTCAAATCTTGTATATGGAAGATATACCATTTAGAAATTCTCTTTGATTTAAAAACAAGATTTAATTGTCTTCACAAAGGTTAATTCATAGTCTTTCCAAACTATTTACAATTTCATTTCAAACTTGAAATCTTTGGATACAAATTGGAAATCCTTCCTTTTTATGAAAGCTATAATATTTGAAACAAATAGTTTTCGTCTTGGGAAAAACTGATTACAAATACATAAGTTAAAGCCATTCATGTATAAAACTTAGGTTTAAATTTAAATTTCCAAAGCCATACTTTTTTAAATGGTTAAAGACCCATGTAAACACTTGTATAATCTGTTTGGACCATAATTTCCAAATTATTGAATTCAATTTCAAATATGGAATTCAAATTTAAATCAAATTATTTAAATTTCAAGTTTTATTAAGTTATTTATAATAACTTTATTTTTGAAACTCGTTTTCAAAAGCTTTCAATTCAAATTCCAAAACTATTTTGGATTCAAAAATTCAATCTTTAAAATTGTTGGAAATTTGTGACTTAACGATTTCCTCATGCAATCCATATTGTGTGTGTATGGTGTAGTCTAGGGGTTTCACATGATAGTGCAACATCATACATCATCACATCACATATTTAAGCATATCAATATTGATAAGCTGTATAATTTATAACGCTTATCGTTCATTCACAGATGCACAGATGAATAATATAAATTTATCATTGATAAATAAATTTGCATTCATCACAGATCACACCAAAACAATTCATAGCACAAAGCACAACATATCATAAATATCAAACAGTTCAACAATCAATAGAATTCAAAACATCCATAAGTAAGCTCAATTAATTATCTGATTAATTTGAATCAGATAGGTCATCGAGCATGGTTAATTAACGTAATCGACTTCAAATCATTTAATTAATTGTCCTTTGATCATTTATTAATTAATTAATCAACCTTTAATTATTAAATAATTAACCTTTAATTATTCAATTGTCCTTTAATTACTTTCCCTTAATTAATTCATTGATAAACTAAACAACCCTTAACTTATTACCATTTAATTAATTATTCTTAATGAATTACAATAAGTGATTTTTCTTAATCACTTAATCAACTTTAATTAAATTATTTACATTAACAAACACTCTTAAATTATTATTAATAATTGAATTGGTTCAATTATCTTCACACATTTATTTACCTTTAATTAATCAAAATTCTTAATTACTTAAGATAAATCTTTATCGTGATTGATTACTAAATCTTAATCTTTAACTTTATTTTAAATAAAATAATTTAGAAATCAATTTTAACTAATTCAACGTTCAGATTTAACTTTTGACTCTCTAAAACTTTTCTAAGTTAATAAATAACTTTTAATACAACATCATTTTGAAAATCTACTTTTTTATTTTTTAAAAAAAACTTGTCTATTACATATTTAAAAACTCGTTTATCTTTGTTTTAAAACTTGAATTATTTAAAAAATCAAACTTCTTTGTTTTTAAAACTTAAACACCCTGTTAAAAAAAAATCTTGAAAACCATTTACTTCCATAAGTAAGACTTGGTTTACTTTTGTTTAAAGCTTAGAAATCCTTTTAACAATCAAGTTCTTTTATTTAAAACCTTTTATAAACTTCCTGTAACAATTTCTTAAAGCCTGCGCAACCCAGACTCGAGCGGACACCCATGTTCTCCCCAAAGCATCACGCGAGCAAACTCGTCTTCGAGTCATATCACCATTTCCACGAGTTATTTCCCGAGGCTACCCCTTATTCCTCGATCGACATCATTTCCAGCTGCACCAAATCTCACACGTGTACGTGCACAGTCGCACGGCGACGCCCCTGCCATCATGACCACCACCAATAAGTCTCTGACCATCTCCACCACCGATCTCAACCACCCAAAATCCAAAGTAAGTTTGAAATCAAAATCGAGCTTCTCTATCGAACTAGAACCCAACTCCAAATCGGAAACACCTCCTCTCGCCGCCGTGAAACGTCACCGGAGTGTCCGTCGTTCCATCCAAAGCTTCACCACATACTTGTGCTTCTTTCTCCCCCACTCCAGTTCAACCCGATGCGACCATGACATCAAAAATGCCTCGGCAATCACCTCGTTCGAATCAATACCATAAACCCTAAACTAACTACGCCACGCCACCATGGCAGCCTATAATTCAAACGTGTATTTTTCCACTGTGACCCAACCTTTCATCCTCCTTCGCCATTAATCTCAACCAAGAACACTCGGTCAATCATCATAAATTGACACAACTCCATGTTTCATTCAACTCCCAATATCACTCAATCTATCCACCTAAAAATCTTGAAATTCACATCAAAATTCATCATTTGTTAACAGTAATCTGATTATGGGATCAAAACACATAATTAAATTTATTGATTTCTTGACTTAAAAATGGGTTTACTGTAAATTCTCTTTTTAAATAATTATTCGATGTAAATCTTTAGAACCATTTTTAAAATTTGTGTTACTTTGTTTCAATGATCTTCTGTTCAGAGATTATAGCATGAATTCGATAAATGAAAGAGATATTGAAATTTAAAATTTGATTTTTAAAACCTGTAAACTGAAAACAGAATTACATATATATATGTACAGACATTCAACCACTTCATATATACATGCACATATGTATAAACACATTCATATTCATGCAACTATCTTGCTTCAGGAATCAATCACAGGCATCTTAGTTATAGATTAAATGTTTATAAAATAAAAGATTGCTCACCTGAAACTGTTTGAAACAGAGGCTAATTCTTGTGTTGAAGGCTGCAGTTTTTTCTTCTTTCTTCCTTTAATTTTTTTCTCTGTTTTTGTTTAGTAATGTTTGAACGAACTGGAAGAATATGTATATATAAAAGAAGCATAGTGTTTACAGAGGGAAGGTATTATCTGGTTTAGCTTGTTTCTTCTTCTTTTTTATATATTTTTTTCTTTTCCTTTGACTAAAGATATTTTTTTGTTTGCTTTGTTTTGATATCTTCTTTTGCAAGCTCAAAGATATTTATATTTTTGTTGTCTTGTTTCACCTTTTCATATTTATACTTTATTTGTTTGTACATACTATCATTCTCATCCAATTTGATTTTACATACTTGTATATAATATTGTCTTCTTGCTATGTGATATAATTGAATTCTATTATTATTATTTTTTAACATGTTGTTTAAATTTAGCTACGTGTTTACTCTATATTTTATTTCTATCCATATACCTTTGTAATACTTAATGATATTTTATTTTATTTTCAAAAACAAAACTAAATGACATTTGCATTTCTCATGAATCAAAAGCTCTTAAATATTACATTTTCCTTATTTTTATAAATACATCTTCTTAGCCATTATTATGTACATATTATTTAAAAGAAAATGCTGTTAAAACTAAGTACCCATAAATAAATTTACACAAATAATATTTTCAAACCCAAATCATTTTTTGCTAAATGATTTATTTAAATTTAAATTCAGATACAAATTCAATATTCAAATTCAAATTCAAAGTCAAATTCAAATCTACTCATATATACATACACATGTATATTTCAAAATCAAGTCAATTCGAAATTTATTCCAAAATTTACATTAATTATTAGTTTAAAATTAATTCAAAATCGGGATCGTTACGTGATGGACGGTTCTCGCTTTTTGTTTGGTGGCGAGCAGGAGACTCATACCCCCACACGTTCTCTTTAAGGGGTTGGTTAGCCGGTTATGCGTGACAGTCGAAAGGCTGGCCGTAAAAGCAAGTATAGGGTACCATTTTCGGCCACGGCGGGGCTGGGATGGTTGAAAAGCCTACCAGTCGAGATTGGCCGCTGTCAGGCGGTCGATGACCCAAGACTACTACATTTGGTATCAGAGCTGAGGGTTGAAGCTTTAGCTCAGGAGTATAACACATTGAGTAAATCATAAGAGATAGGATGAAGTATACCCTAGAATGAGTATATCCCTAAGATATCCGTCTGAATGCCTCAGTAAATTCTTTTATTATCCATTGATAGTGAGTATGAGTGCAAGAAGAGAATGAGATAGGGGACAGGAGAGTACCACTATAAATGGTCAATACCCTGCAACAGTGGAAACAATTTTTCTCTATCAATCTCCTTTGATTCGTCTTTTCAAACTCTTTGATTGCTTTGTGGCAGCGGCAAGGAGAAGTTTCAGTGTGGTGGTGGCCCTACGAATCGTTGTAGAAAATCCTTACTTCTTATCTTCATCGGTTTCTTATCAGCTTTTCGATTTAAACTTTAATGAATAAGAATTGGAAATTTGAAATTGAAATTTTAAATAACTTGGAAATTTTAAATTGAGTTAAATTGATTAATAGAATATGAAGCTAAATTTGAATTGAATCGATAAAACGATTTCGTTTAAAACCGAATTTGAAATTCTATTATAATTTCTTGTGTAGACTGAAGTCCGAAGAGGGACAAGTTGGTATATACTTTGGGATGTTCCGACCTTAGTTGGAATCCATATCTTGTGTTTGAAAAGTTATAGGAGATTGAATCTATCTATCTATTGTATGGAGTTTGAAATATTCTACGAAAGGTTAGTTATCCTTCGGACTAACTCGTGCCTTACGTATTTCGTAGATCCGGATAACCCGAGTATCTTGTAAAAAAATTGAATGAGTTTGTTCTCATATTGTCGATATTCTGATTTGGTAAGCCAAATACAGAATAGATATCCAGTTTGACCTGGAAAACTGTTTCTCTGTCTTTGTGTATCTATCTTCGTTGTTTCTCTGCCTACAAATTTCGGGGACGAAATTCCTTGAGGGGGGAATCTATAACGATCTCGGATTTTTTCTAAGTTTAAATTGATAATTAATTTAATTTTTGAACAAAAACATTGTGAAATAAATTAGTAAATTATGTTTTAATTCATTTTCTTTATGAAATTATAAAAAGTATGAAATAAAATTTATCTTATCAATATTAAATATAAGTATGAAGTAAAATATATGTTATAAATAAAATGTTTGAAAATCAAACTATAAATACAAATAAAAGTTAAGAATTTATGTTAATAACTCATCTGGATACCTAAGATTTTTTTGTAAAAATAAAATATAAATATTTAAGTAAACATATGAAGTACATGAATATTTGTATGTGAGTTGTGTAAGCAATGCAAGAAGGTAAAGGAAAGCAAAGAAATATATATACTTAAATATAAAACAAGTAAACATATATATATATGTGTGTGTGTGTGTGTGTGTGTGAAAGTATTGCAAAACAAATAAACAAAAATAAAATCTAAGTATCTATGTACAAACAAATAAAAGAATAAGTATGTAAGCTTGGAAGAGAAGACAATAGCATTTAATGTTAGGATCTTTAGCACACAAGGTGTATCATGTCAATCGAAATCTTGCTTAACCAAATGAAGGAAAAAGAAATACCTCTGATATATTAAACCATATTTTGTCACCTTGTTGTAAAAACAAATAATAATCACCCTGTACAAACATATAATACCCTGTAAACTTATTTTGTATATATCAACCTTCTCATCTCAGTTTCGTTCATTCAGAGCTAAGCAAATCTGAAGTAATGCCATCTAAAAACTCAAACAAAAATTCAACTTAACAATAATCCAAAACAATACAATCAATTCAAACCAGAAATCAAAAGATTTAGCTTGCAGTTCAAAAGCCTGTTTCACATTGAGGAACCTCTGTTCTTTCTTCTGAAACAAGGTAAGTAACATCAAAATTAAAATGGTTTAAATATATGGTTTGGTTGCATGCTTGTCTCTTAAATTTAGTTTGTTCGTAAGTATGTTTCTTCTAGCATATCTCTGTGTACATATATGAAAATATTGGAGAGCATTTCTGTGTTTCTCTCTGACTTCCGTTCCAGACACAAATTCTTATCAAAATAAATTCCTTTCTCTTGATCAAATAACTATTAGCACTTGGAATATAAACGAAGATTGTATGTTTGATCACGAGCTAAGTTTAACAATTCATCCAAGTCAAAACAACTTAGCACTGTCCCCTGGAATTCTAAAATAACTGAGCAAACTTAAGAAAAGTCTATATTTAAAATTTTTAATTCACGAATTCAAGTATATAATCAGAATTCTTTTACCTAAATATGATTTTTAAATTTAGAATTTTAATTTTTAGATCTAAGATGAAAGAGCAGTTTGAGATTGTCTAAATTTCGTTGCTTTGATGATCTTTGATGATCCACGGGTTTGTGGTGATCGGGATCTTGGCTGGAGATGCAGGAGTGATCAGTGGTTCTAGGAAAAATATTGGGATGGTGGTCAGATGGTCGTGGTGGCGGCGGTGTGCGTTTGTAGTCTGGAAACCTAGTTTTATCGAGGTTTGGTATTTTGATTCGTACGCCATCTATGGTTGATCGAGTGTGGCGTGGTTTTAGGAGGTGGAGAAGAAGCATTGACGAGTAGTTGGCCGGAGTTGTATGAATTCTGGTGGTCGGGGCGTGGCGAACGAGGCGATGACAGGTTTGAGTTGGTGATTGCTCTCCTGTTTCCAGGTTTAGATTTTAACTTGATTTTTATTTCGAGAAGATTGGGGAAATTCTGGTGGTCGAGGAGAGGCTTGTGGAGGATTGTCGACTTGCTCGATGATCTGGAGTCGCCTGGAGTTGATCGGCGACAACGTGCACATACACCGTGCACTAACTTTGGTGATCTGGAAATTGGGTGGTTTCAGGGTGCTCTTGCGTGTTTAACTCGAGTTTTACTCGAAGTTGTTAAGTATTGGACTCGAAGTAAAATGGTGAGGCTCGGGTTGTTTTTGTCTTACTGCAGGTTTTAGTAAACCTGACAGTAAACATTTGAATTTAAAGCAAATTTAAATAGAATTTAAATAGTGAGATAGATTTAAAAACAAGTTTAAATTTAGATGAAGTTAGACTCAAAATGGGTTTGAAATCTTAAAGTTTTAAAATATTTAAAAGAGGGTTTTCAGGTTTTAAAAAAACAAACCCGACAGTTTTTCTAGATTTTAAAATTTAATTTAAAATCTGGAAACAGAATTTAAACTGGGTTTAAATTCAAAAGGTAAGTTTAGTTTCAAATGAACTTTTGAATCTTAAGCTTTAAAAATGAATTGGGATTTTAAATCAAGAATTTAAAATCAAAGTTTTAAAAGCAAGTTTAAATCAAAGTTTTAAAGCCAAGTTTAAATCAAATGTTTAAATACGGATTCAAGTTTCTTGAATTCAAATCTGTGATTTAAATCAGTTTTTAAATCTGCATTTTTAAACAAGTTCAAATCAAATAGCTTTTTAAAGTAATTTGTTTTCAAGTAAATATTTGAATTGGATTTTGATAAAGTTCTTTTATAAAAAAGGGTTTTGTATGAAAAGTTAAATAATTTGTTTTAACTTGAATTTGCAAGTTAAAATGTAATGTATTTTAAAGCTTAAATTTTCAATAAAATTTTAAGTAATTTAGTTAGAACTTTTCTTGTATAGGTTTATAAGTTGATTTTAAACTTGGTTAATGTTGAAATATAAAATCATTTTGAATCTTAAATTCAAAATGAAATTTGAATCTAAATTTAGAAGTGTAATGTTTTAAATACACTTTAATATTAATGAAGTCATTAATAAAGAAATGGATTACCTTAGAGATAATTAAGGTATTAAAATTATTTAATGAATAAGATAATTAAGGAATGTCTTATTTATTTAATTTATAAATTAATGATTTAGATTAATTTATAATTAGAGATTAATTAGGAAAGTAATTAAAGAATTGTTATTAGTTAATGAAGGTCGTTAACTAAGATTATTTAAATAATTAATTAATGTGATTAATTTTAACAGTTAATTAGATTAATTAATTAATGATAATCATTTATGAAATTGTGTAAGTGTAATTACTTTATGAAAGTAATTAAGAAATTAATTGCTCATTGTAATTAATTGAGTTTAATTTGATTAATTTAAGTGTCAAATATTGTGTACTGGATTGATATTTATGATATGTGATTGTGATACTATGTAATGTGAATTGCTTTGTGCTGAACTGTGATTTGTGATTTGTTTCTGCGTGTATGCGAAAACCCTTTTTGCCCGTAAAACGACATTTGAATTTCGATGCGACAGGGAGTCGGATTCCAGTAGGTTATCCGAAACCCACATCGAATCGTAATGGTGAATCTTCGTGATTGATTAATTTACTTTATCTGTGAATCTTTGTGATTTCTAATGTTGCACGACTGTGTAAAACCCTTAGACCATACTTATACACACAAAAATATGGATTGACGTGGAAATTGGTTAAGTCGCAAATTTTTGAAATAGTTTGAATTTGAATTTTTAAATCCAAATAATTTTTGGAATGGATTGGAATTAAAGTAAAAAGTTTTGAAAAGGAGTTTCAAAGATAAAATTTATTTTTGAATAACTTGATTATGCCTTGAAGTTTAAATAATTTGATTTAAATTTAAATTCGAATTTGAAACTGTATTCTATGATTTGAAACTAGGGATTAAAGATGTTATACAAATTATATATGGGTTAAACCATTTTAAATGTATTGATTTGGTAATTTGAATTTAATTCAAAGGCTTTAACTCATGCAAATATAATTGGATTCTTCTGAAACGAAAACTATTTGTTTTCAAATAATAAAAGCTTTCACATAAGAAATGAATTTCCAATTTGTGTTAAACGGATTTCTAGTTTGAAATGAAAATGATTTCCAAGTTATGGAAACAGTTTGAAAGCTATAAGTTAAATCTTTGATTTAAAGATTTAATGAGTTAATCCAATTGAAATGGAAATTGTTTGAAATCCGTAAATGGATCATTATGAAACTGGGTGAACTTTGTGAAATAAATCTTTTTGTTTAAAGATTTGAAATGATAATTTGTTTAACCATTTAAAGAAAAGCTTTGGATTAATAAGTTGTGACTTAACTGAAATCCCATATCCATATGTTTTAAATATTGCGCTCATTATTCGGTTTAGCTGAGAGAGGACCTTGTGTCATATAACTCATTCCGAATAATGATACGACGTTGTGGATTGCACTGAAGATCGGTGGTGAAGACCGGGTGTTTGTGAGAACGATAGGATAACCTATCGATTGTCTATGCACCGGGTAGCTACGGTATAGAGATTCCCTAAGTGATGGAAAGTCCGATTGGGATTGTGAATGCCCGGATTTGCAAGGGCTTCCTACGAAGTGCCTTCGGTTCTGTTTGAACCTGGGACAGACTTGTATGGTTGCATATCTGACACTACACTTTGAGAAGTAAAGCAAATTTCTTTCAAATACATATCTGTTGGTGGCGGAGAATTTATTCTCTTAGCTTAACACCCTTCTCTGAGACGTACGAGCTCAGAGGTTATGTAGTTGAAAGTTATCGGTGATATACTCCTAATTTGGTAGTGTGGCATGTTGAGTGCTGCTGTGTGTTAATGATCATTTGTGATCAAAGCATGGCTTTTTTATGAAGCGTAGCTTTGTGGACGAAACTGCATCAGAATCTCACACCCCGAAAATGGTCGAAACAGGAAAGATGCGGCAAGGTTATGAGGGTCGCACCCTTTAGGGTGTGTCATTCCCTTCTGGTAAAGGGTGGTATCATGGTATGGAGCACAGATATTTACCTATGTGGTGGCTTCAATCTCATTTACTGTGTGGCTGTTGCTTTGTGGTTTAGAGGCGCCTCGGATGAAGGTCCCAAAGGACCGGGGGATAGCATGCTCGAGTAGTAGTTACCTAGTTACAGAGGTAACCCGTCCTTGTGTTGGAAGAGAGCTAGTTAATTTCTCAGGACATCTCGCCAGAGGCGTACCCATGGACAGTAGGAAGTTCCTTAGCCTGAACATTTGTTGGAAATCCAATCAAAACAATACGTGCCCTGTACAGTTTTAGTTGTATAACCTGCCATGGAATGTGGCGGTAACCTGTTGAACATGGTAGGTATAGTAGGCATATAATAATGGTTGTATGCTGGCGAAGATTAATATTATACTTTCGAAAGGTTTTCTGCACTATGCACTAATAATAATATCAAAGAAATTTTCTCGTATCAAGCATGTTTGACTATCATAAGGAGAAATCTCCTCCAATTCTGCGTTTGCATTGTGTGTGTGGCGGGAGGCCTTATGGTAGTTCCATTATCCAAAAAGCATTGCGGATTTATTTTAAATTCTTTTATTGTCTGTTTTTAAAGATAACCTGTTTTTGTTACTCATACCAGTCCCATGACTGACCTGGAGTTTATTGTTCCTTTCCTAAACTCTTGGTGCCCATAATTTTTCCACATGGGCAGTCTATAGTTGAGTTTTTTAGATAGTCGGGTCTAGTAGATTATCTGGAGCTAGTTCAGTCTTTGGATGACTGACTTTGCTTATCTTTGTGCATCGTTATTGGGAGTTCGAGCTGTTTCTGGATTGGTGCCTTGGAAATGAAGATATTGTTCCAAGCTGGTGTTATCTTTTCTTCCGCTGCTATTGTCTTGTATTTCTTATAGTATTAATAGCTATTGTATCATTCTGTTTATCATATTATATCAGATATTGTATTTGTCATTGTATCAATGTTATATATATATATATATATATTGATATTCATTTTCTCCGGTTGTGTTGTCCTTAATTGTGTTATAAGCTCCGGCGAACCAGATTCGACGTTTGGATCTGCGGCATTTGAATATGAGTGTCGTATTCGGTGCCGATTTTCGAAGGTAGAGTCAGGACCGTTACATTATTAATATTAAATGTTCGAAAATTTGACTCTTCACATTACATTATCAGGGTGTAACACAACAAACAGCGGAAAGAAATATTACATATATAAGTGATACGCCTCGCCATCTAGCTCCAACTCCTGATTCCTACAGCAACTTTTTGACTTTGCTCCCGAATAACTGCTAACCTGACTCTAGGCTGCCCGTGTGGAAAATCGTGTACACCCAGAGTTAAGAAAAGGAACAATAAACCCCAGGTCAGTCAGTGGACTGGGGTCAGATCTTAAAAATAGTTATTTTCACAAAGAAAATAAAAAGAAATCCGCTATGCTTTTTTAGAAAATGAAACTACCATAAGGCCCTCTGCCACACACACAATGCAAACGTAGAATTGGAGTAGATTTCTCCTTATGATAGTCAAACATGCTTGATACGCAAAATCCTTTGGTATTATTATTATTAGTGCATATTTTGGAAAACATTTCGAAAATATAATAATAATCTTAGCCAGCATAGGCATTTCGTACTTATGCCTGCTATAGCTACCATGTTCAATAGCAGGTTACCGCCATATTCCATAGAAGCTATACAACTAAAACCGTACAGTGCTCGTATTGTTTTTTTTGGACTTTCCAATAGACGGTCAGGCAAAGGAACTTCCCACATAAAATGGAACGCCTCTGGAGGGACATCCTCGAGAACCTAACCATATCTCTGCTACACAAGGCCGGGTTACCTCTGTAACTAGGTAACAACTGGCATGAGTATGCCATCCCCCGGTCGTTACCGACCTTTATATAAGGGCCCTCAATCCAACAACCACACAGTAAATTATTTGGGCTCATACCATGATACCGCTTTCATAAAAAATCAACATAAGTAAATATCTGGGCTCCATACCATGATATCACTTTTTATCCAGAAGGACATGGTCACACCCTCAGGAGGAGCTACCTCCAAATAACCTTGCTACCACGATTCCTGTTTCGACCATTACCGGGTTGTGAGGCTCGACGAAGTCACATCCACAAAGCTACGCTTTTTTCGAAGCCATGCTTCGATCACAAATGATCAACAAATGATCATCAATACACAGTAGCACTTAGCATGCCACATTACCATATTGGGAATGTACCACTAGTAACCATCAACTACATAACCTCTGAGCTCGTACGTCTAAGAGAATGGTGTTAAGCTAAGAGAATAAATCTCTGCCACCAACAGAAATATATTTGATAGAAACCAGCTTTACATCTCAAAGTGTAATGTCAGACACACATCCATACAAGTCTGTTCCAGGTTCGAACAGAACCGAAGGCACTTCCATAGAAGCCCTTGCAATTTCCAAGTATTTATAATCCCGTTCGTACTTTGCATCACTTAGGAGATCTCTATACCGGCGTGACTCAGTGTAGAGACAATCGACGGGTTATCCTTTCATTCTCGAAATTACCCAGTTTTCACCACCGGTCTTCGAATGCTATCCATATCGACGTATCATTATTCGAAATGGGTTATATGACACGAATTCCTCTCCCGACTAATCCGAATAACGAGCACTTATTTTTAAAAATAAGTGTTCATTCATATTTCAAACAAATCAAAACAATTTTCCACTTCGATCTTTCAAATAAAAGATCTATCACAAATCACAAAGGTTCGATGTGGTTTTCAGATATCCACTTGGAATCTGACCCCCGGTCGCATCGAAATTCAAATGTCGTTTAAAAAGGCCAATATTGATCGTCGGTTATTTAACTATCCATAAATATTCACAACAAACACCAAGATTTAAATAATTTCCCTAATTATTTATTTCCAAAATATCTTTGCAAGATATAAATTTTTTTAACACTTCATCTATTTGAAAACAAATTTCAAATCACTTTTCACTCGTGGAATAAGATTCCCGATATTATTTATTTCCATTGAAATTCTGCCGAGTTCAAATATTTTAAAATACTTTAAATCACTTATCCAAAATATATACTTGAAAACATTTAGATAAAAATATTTTAAAACATTTATCTAAATACTAGTTATAAAAATATTATATAAATGTCCCATATAAAATTTCAAGTCCAAACTAATTTTAAAATAAAATTAGTAGATAGGATATAACTATTTAAATATCTAATTTCTAAAACAAATATCGATTTAAAACTTTAAATAACCACTTCTGTATTAAGATAAATTTTAGTTTAAAGATTTTCAAAATAACCCAAGTAAATAATTTCTCCAAAATAATCTTTCCTTAGAACCATCTTCATAGCTTCAATTTGAAATTTGTAGACTATATTGAAACATTCTCGACTTTCCAGGGAAAGTACACCTTTCATTCTAAAATGGTTTATTCAAATCAATTTACAAAGCCTTCTGGATTTACTTTAAATTTACGTTCCAAATCCATAAATTCCTTTCTACACTTTTTTTATCCCATTTTTGGTCAAAACTGGAATATCAACAAATTGGCAAGGAATGGTGGAGATCAGTTGGAATCAAGGCTACGATCGATATCGCCAAAATTTGGTTGAGCTCCGATCGGGACGAAATTGATTGGAGATGATGATAAGGATTAGGAGAGGCTATGTTTCAAATTTCAGGTTAATCGGAGTTCGTATGAAGGAGATATGATCGATGCAAGGTAGGAAGAACATACTGTTCGAAACCACCTTCCTCTCACCACCAGACCAAGCTCCACCGGTCCAAGGCCTCACCGAACCAACTCCACTTCCCTTCCTAGCCGAACCAACTACACTTCCATGTACTACCGAATGAGTCCCACCGAATCACCTCCACCGGACCAAGCTCCACCGGTCCAAGGCCTCACCGAACCAACTCACCACCGAGTCAACCTCCACCAAACCAACCACTACCGGACCGGAGCTGCCGAACCAACCCACGCTCCACACACTACCGGTCCAATCAACACTCCACTCACCGCCGAACCAGGGTGTTGCCGAACCAACGTTGCCAGGCCAGATTGCATCAGCCCAGGCACACCAGCAGCTATATACATCCAGAACCCCTACCCCCAGCCTCACTCTATAAATAGAGGGGCAGGGGTACAACAATGGCAGAGAAGTTTGAGAGCTTAAGCACGGATAGAGCTTTCAAACAACTTTCAGGTACTTGTAATCAAAGCTTTGTACTTGTAATCTGAATAGAAAAGGAGAATAATATACAAAGTGGACGTGGGCACGTTCTGGCCGAACCACTATAAATCTGTGTATCTTTTACAGTTTAGTCCCTACTTTTTATATATTTGCGTAAATCTCCCAAATCACTAAAAACAACATAAAATCGACTAGTTCATACGACTTGGAGGTGTTTGCCCATTTTTTGTGCAAACATTTTTGGTGCTTTCACTGAGAATTGAACTCAGGAGCGCTTTAATCATTGCCTCGCAAAGATTTGTTGAGAGACTCTCTTTAAGAACCAGAAGCCTATCCGAGATTATGGCTCTTGGAAGGAAAACAAGTAGAAGACAGAGACCAGAAAGAAGTCAGCACGAAGGGATTCAAGGGGCTTCCTCAGGAGAGAACCAAACTTCAGTCTTCATCACCAGGGATGAGATGGAGACAATGATGAAAAGACAAGAGGAGTTGATTCAGAATTTGTTTCAGCAGATTGGGCAACTTGGAGCACAGAATAGGGAAGCGGATGGAGTTCGGAACGGAGCAGGACCATCCGGCATGGCACCTGGATTAGGAGGCATACCCATGGAGAACATAGATCCAATTTCGGAGAGAGAAAGAGGAGCATCTGCACAACCTGGGAGCAGCAGAGGAGTGAACGCTCAGTCAAGGGGGCAGATCCCAGAATTCCCTCGTGGACTCGGGCGGTAGGTCGAAAGTAATGAACAAAGATTGCATCTCGGAGACAATGACAGGTTGGCGGAGATGGTTAGAAAAGCTATGAGAGGCAGTTTGGTAAACAAAGATTTGGAGGATGATAATAGGAGTCCTTTTACTCCAGCAATCAGACAAGCTAGAAACCCACCGAATTTCAAGTAACCATCGCTGGACATGTATGACGGGAGAACGGACCCCACGATTCATCTAACGAAGCATATGAGGCATATGGAAGTGCTGGGGGGCATCAGAGGAGGTTATGGCCCGGTGCTTTCCATTGTACTTAGCGGATATTACAGAATTGTGGTTTAGACAATTGCAGAATGGATCCATCGGAACGTGGAATGATTTAATTGAGAGATTTATGAGGCAATTCAGTGTCCACATTACAAGACCCAAGAATGTGATGACTTTGGCAACCCTAAAGCAGAAAACCGGAGAGACTTTGAGGAGTTACCTAACGCGATTCAATGCGGCAGCGGCTTCGGTGGATCGACCAGTTCCATCCATGGTTATGATAGCGGCTGTGTCCGGAGTAGCTGACGGAACAGAGTTCAAAAATTCATTAACTAAGGATCCACCCGCGGAACTAGGAGAATTCTATCATGAGGCGGAAAAGTTTCTACGATTGGAGGATGCGAACGCCGAAAGGGAAGAAGGAGAAGGAATTGATATTTATGCGATCAAAGGAGGAAATCCCCCTGAGAAAGGCGCGGAAACTAGTAGAGGTAAAAGAAAGACTAAGAATGACGGGGATAGGTCAAAGCGGCAACGGAGGGACCCGCGATTCACCACTTACTCTGAGCTGAATGATAGTTTGGAACGAATTTATCAGGATACTAAAGAGCAGGTTCCGTATCGTAGGCCGATGCAAAGGGATCCAACTTCTGACGAAAGAAAATCAGACAAATTTTGTGTATTTCATGAATTGAACGGTCATAACACTAATGATTGTAGGCATTTTAAGGACGAGGTGGAAGGGCATATCAGGAACGGTATGCTCCTTCAGTATGTGAGGAGGCGAACTCCAGCAGTGGAGCCAGAGCGACCACCGTCTACATCGGCTAGAGGTGACCCAGGATCGGGGCACCGTTTGATTATCCATTGATTGCTTGATTAAAATAACGATGAACAAGTTGTAAACCTCTCACCAATGCGGTTAAATCATTTACACATGTGAGCGATCGCGCACGATCCATAGGCATGCTCTGAATGACTACCAACCGCGTTATAGTAAGAGTTTACGCTTTAACATCTTCATTTTGCTTTGATTTTGATTTGAACATTTAAATTCTACCTGTTTGGACATTTCTGCTGTAAGGTTCATATGATTATTGCTTTAATATTCACAATTCTATGGAAAAAGAAAATCTATTTGTATGCCCGTTGGATCGCGAACGGTCCACGAGCACCTCTTGCATGGCAGTGAACTGCCGAAGTCTTTGATTCGGAAACTCCCCCAAACAATAACTCCGGCACTGATAATATTAAGTCCCCTCCGGGCACACTCATTCGCCTCGAACGGCACCCAACCTCGAACGGTCACAACTCGCCTCGAACGGCACCCGACCTCGAACGGTCACAACTCGCCTCGAATGGCACCCGACCTCGAACGGTCACAACTTCGAACGGCACCCGACCTCGAACGGTCACAACTCGCCCCGAACGGCACAACTCACCTTACGTCAAATGGCTCGATCACGAATGTTCGTCATTTGAGGTCCGCCACTTGACCGCGCACGGTCGCACTTCACCTCAAATGGCTCGATCCCGAACGATCGTCATTTGAAGTTAGGCGCTTGACCATGAACGGTCGCACTTCATCTCAAATATCTCGATCCCGAACGGTCGTCACTTGAGGTCACATAAAACTGTAAATTCCTTTGCAGGACATCAACAGGATATGAACATCGAGCTCATGGCATTACAAAACACGCCTTCCTATCACAAGGCATGTTTTGGGGGGCAAAGTGTTATCCCATTTTTGGTCAAAACTGGAATATCAACAAATTGGCAAGGAATGGTGGAGATCAGTTGGAATCAAGGCAACGATCGATATCGCCAAAATTTGGTTGAGCTCCGATCGGGACGAAATTGATTGGAGATGACGATAAGGATTAGGAGAGGCTATGTTTCAAATTTCAGGTTAATCGGAGTTCGTATGAAGGAGATATGATCGATGCAAGGTAGGAAGAACATACTGTTCGAAACCACCTTCCTCTCACCACAGGACCAAGCTCCACCGGTCCAAGGCCTCACCAAACCAACTCCACTTCCCTTCCTAGCCGAACCAACTACACTTCCATGTACTACCGAATGAGTCCCACCGAATCACCTCCACCGGACCAAGCTCCACCGGTCCAAGGCCTCACCGAACCAACTCACCACTGAGTCAACCTCCACCAAACCAACCACTACCAGACCGGAGTTGCCGAACCAACCCACGCTCCACACACTACCGGTCCAATCAACACTCCACTCACCGCCGAACCAGGGTGTTGCCGAACCAACGTTGCCAGGCCAGATTGCATCAGCCCAGGCCCACCAGCAGCTATATACATCCAGAACCCCTACCCCCGGCCTCACTCTATAAATAGAGGGGCAGGGGTACAACAATGGCAGAGAAGTTTGAGAGCTCAAGCACGGATAGAGCTTTCAAACAACTTTCATTTACTTGTAATCAAAGCTTTGTACTTGTAATCTGAATAGAAAAGGAGAATAATATACAAAGTGGACGTAGGCATGTTCTAGCCGAACCACTATAACTCTGTGTGTCTTTACAGTTTAGTCCCTGCTTTTTATATATTTGCGTAAATCACCCAAATCACTAAAAACAACATAAAATCGACTAGTTCATACGACTTGGAGGTGTTTGCCCATTTTTTGTGCAAACATTTTTAAAATAAAACAATATTTATTTTTAAAACAAATTCCCCTTTCTTTTATAAATTTCCCATTGTGAATTTAAATTCCCATATATCCACCGATATATGATTTTTAAATAGATTTCTAAATATTCATCTTCAGCACCGAATTAAATTCTGAATTGATTTTCAAGTTTATTTTCAAATACCAAATCAATTTCCAAAATTGATTTCTAAGTTTATTTCAACACCAAATTTATTATCCTTTGAAACAAATTCCTTCTTTGAATTTATGTAATTTTCTAAAATTAATTTACTATACATTTTCTACTAAATTACAAATAAAATCAAATTTTATTTCTGGTATCCTACGATACCAAAAATATATTTGATTAAATTATAGCCCTCAAAAGTTTCAATCATAAATAATCGCACACAAATTATAATTAATCAACATACAACATACGGAACAAATTAAATATTTGAGGAATCCAGTTGGATCCCTCCAACCTGTTTTCCCTGCATCCACAGATGTTAGCACACAATTTAATACCAATTCCACTTCAAGGTGGAATATCGCCATATATGGGATTTATAAAATATCATCCGCTACTATGCGGCGCGATAGGGTCTCATCTGTTATATAATGCGGGAAATCAACAACTCCAAATACATATATAATACCAATTCCACTTCAAGGTGGAATATCAAGGTATATGGGTTTAATATAATAACCTCCACTATTATGTGGCGTATAGGGTCTATTTCAATATAACTAATAATAAGTTAGTCATCCAAACACACAATCAAATTATTTTTTTAAAAATTCAACTATCACAATACAACAACCAATCAATAACTGCAATTTTTCAATTATAATTTGAGTGAGAAGATCTCACCTTTGCTTATGCACGCAATACATTTCCACTCCAGATTTTTTTTCTTCACAGTTCTAGACCTCGTAAAAAATTATATGATTTGAATCCATCAAACAATTAAATTTTCATTTGATAAATTTAATTAGCTAACAATTTGATTTTAACCAATGATTTTAAGTTTTAACTAATGGTTTTATTTTAGACTAATATCTTTGTTTAAATCAATTCTTTTTAATAATTTATTTAACAAAAATAAAGATTAAAACTAAATTTCCTTTTAAATAATTTTCTTGGCAACTAAATTAATTAACTAAGAACAGAATTTTTTTCTTTCTATATCTTTTTGTACATCTAGCTACAAATATACTTTTCTCTGATTTTGTATATGTACATATGTAAATTGAAATATGTAAGTATATTTATATAACCTAGAATTATTATACAAATCCTCAAAATCTAAATTTGCTATATATGCATTTTATTAAATTAATTTGAATTGAAGAATATAGAAACACTACACTGCTCGAGCCAGATCGATGACCACTCGACATGCCTTCACCTGATGCCCAAACCCTTCGAGCCACTACCAACCATCGCGATGCTGCCACACGCCACTGCACACAATCGCGATTCCAACTTCCAACAACTCGATTCTGCCAGTTCCATCTGCGTATTTTCTAGATGAGATCGGTAATGGGCAGCTCTTGCCTGCAGTGATTTACTTCATCCTCGCGATGGCAATGAGCGCGATCAAAGCTTCCTCTTGCTCTTCAAATGAGTCGCCTTCTTCCGCTTTGACTTTTCCATTGGCTATCGAATCATTTTCGATTTTTGTTTTAGATCTCTTCAATTGACAACCAGAATTCATTTAACAGTATTACAAATTCAGGGAGAATAGAGGGTTTTCGGTACAAGGCCGATTGAAGTGGAGGGGAACGTATTTGTTTACTGAATTTAATAGGAGATGAAAGTTTGAATCTCTGATGATTCATCTTCGGCCATATTATTTCGATTTTCCTTTGATCGGCCTGAGTTTATCCTCGCGGCCATTTTTTTGTTTCCTATATTATCAGCTAGATAAGAATGGGAAGGCATTCACGAGCTAAAATATAAAGGAGAATGTGGCTTGCAGGAGAAGGTTTATTTAGAAATATTTTTATTTAAAATTTCAAACGTCTCGATAAATGCAACTTAAAATTTTGACTTCCTATCGAGGCGTGCCACTAGGCGTTTATAATGTATATTTGCCTATTCCAAACTCATTGGAAAAGGTTTCGAGTCCAAATTCGATCGTATGGAGAAGATACCTTTTTGAACCAGTTAAAATATCGAACTTTCGATTTAAATTTTGCGCGTTTGCTTATCATACGGCCAAACGATCACCCCAAACGCTACGAAAATTGAAATCCGATAATAATACAATATTACGGATCCAGTGGAACAGGTTTCATCGAATTCCGAGACTGTGCCTCGGAAGGCTATTTGTAAATATCGATTTAAACGATAAAATTTCAATACTGAACAAAACATCTCCAAATTCAATTCTGAACCTTCCATTATCTTCAGTATTATCAATATGAATTTTCTAAGCCTTGAAAATATTTTTAATCAGCTTAAAACTGAAGGTTCAAATTTTTACCCAACTTCGATAAATTAAACCTAATAATTTAAATTGCAATTTTCACAGTAAATTTTGAAATTCCAGTTTAAAAAACAACTTTCAATATTTAAAATCAATTAAATATTTCATTTCAAATGTTAAAAATTTCCGGGTCGTCAAAGACTAATACAATAAAAAAAACTTTTATAACACTAACAATTACGCTCTCTCATAAATATACACTCAGCAACTCATTCTAGGGTATTACTACCCTATTTATATGAGTCAGACCCCACAAAGCTAAGGTTATCGCTAAACCGAAACTCTGATACAAACTGTAATGATCTGCCTTTTTAGACGTTTTTAGCAGACACGCATGTCAGACTCAAACCACACAAAAGGGTAGATTGTTATTGGGGTAAATAAGAAAACGAGAAAGAAATAAAACAAATACAAAATCTCGCAGCCGAATGCCAAAATACCAAAATCAAATAACAGTTCATGAAGCTGTTTTATTAATACATTTGATTATTTTTTTACAACACAAATATCAAAGTTACATAAAACAAAAATAAATAAATAAATAAATGTAGCAGAACAACATGATGCGGTGGAATAAATATCGTAAATAGTAATAGTACAAATCTTCATCTTCATCCTCTAGAAATAAGGTATTCAACCCTGTAATGAACGGTGTCGGAGATTTTTACGGGGTTTGACATCTCCTATCCAGTGTCTAACGTGTGTGTAATAACTTAAGAGATGTTCAGGATTCCCATCTCCTAAGGATCTGTTAAACTATCTACTAAGTTGTACAATACGCTATTATAATATGTCAACAGTAAAGTAAAAGTATTAAAATAGCGTTAAGGTGTTACCCATATCCCCCTTAACACATTTTATATATTCCCATATTCTATACAGTACCGTAACTCCTCCATAAACTAGATGCTATCAGAGGCACTCTATAGGTATGGTACAAAGCAAACACCTGGAAGGCACTCTAGGGCATGTGAACATGACACTCAAGGCAATGCCACAGTAGATATACCAATTGCGAATCCAGAGTTGTGGTAACGCATAGCAGCTACTACCGCCCACTTTGGAACACAATCCGAAATCAAAATAAAGTGGTGGCCACCAAATCAATCACAAAGCAACAGATATGCTATCGAAGAAATGTGTCCGATAGGAGGAATGACCTCACTTGGCCCGGTGTGGCTCCTGTTTTAGTCTCATCTAAGCTGACTCACGGAAGTCAGGGTCATGTCATACCTCATACAGAAATCATTCGCCAAACCATCCTACTTCATTTCTAGAATCTCCACCACGTACACAGTTGTTATAGTGGTTTTCGGTATTGGCAGAGAGTATGACAATATCCGATCTTGATCTCAACAACCAAGCGGTTATTTCACACCGGATGGTTCTTTTATATTTCGAAAGTCAATTCACAACTTATATCACAATATCATATTCGATTTCGAACAATTTCAAATCATACCTCTTTCGAAGTCATATTCACTTTAAACTATATTCACTTTCAAAATCATATTCACTTCCAAATCATATTCATTTTCATATCATTTATAAGTTATGTTAATTAGTTCTTTATTTCAAAATCATCTTATTCACTAATATATGTCATTTCACAAAAAGGTATCAATTTCCAATTCCAACTTCGATTGTATCATTATCAAGGATTTAAATATAACTACTTTAACATTACATAGTTTGAAATTTTAGAAATAATTCAGGTGGTCATAAATAGTTTTAATAGTTTTAAAAATGGTTTGAAATAAATTTAAATAGATTTAAATTTGATTTAATTAGATGTAAAATGATTTATATGGATATAAAATAGATTAAATAAATTTAAGTTATAATAAATAGCTTTAAAATAGATTTAATAAATTTAAAATAGACTCAATGGATTTTTAAGTAAATTAAATAAATTTAAAGTAGATTAAATAGATTTAAATTGTATTAAATAGATTTAAAATAGATTAAATAATAATTAGTTTAAATAAGTAAAATAGGTTAAAAAGTATTAAATAGGTTATAATGGATTGAAATAAGTTAAAGTAGTTTAAATTGATAAAATAGTTTAAATTTGTTTAAAATAGATTTCAAAGTTATAACCAATAAATTCAATAACTCGATTTCGATAAATTCATTTATATCTAACACTTCAATTTTAAAATTTCAATTTAATCCTTTGAATAATTCATCAAATAAATTCCCACTTTTAGTGTTTACACATGGATTAACCAAAACAATTTAGTTTTACGGAAATCAATTCTATTTCAAAATGCCAGTTAACTGAATTTAAAATTTCAAAGATTCAAAATCAATTAATCTAACCAATCTGGTGTCCGTATATAATTCTAATTCAATCCGCAATTTAAAATTTTATGGTTATATATCATTTCAAGCCGCAGTCCTGAATTAAATAAAATCTTTAAAATCACTCGAGTCTATCATTTCAACTCATAACGACATTCCCTAATCTATAGATCATTAGGGTATGTATCATTTCAACCCATAAGAATTGCAATATTATGAAAATATAAAAAATAAAATCCAGTCATCCAATATCAATGATCAAACACATATTACAATCATCATCCAAATAAATCAATAAACATCAATAGATAACTGAAAATTAATGCAGGTATTAAATAGATAATTTAAATTTAATATTAAATTCAACGCTAATTAATTGCAATAAAAGTCAATTTTAACTAGAATAACAATTTAAACATACCAAACATTAATCAATTGATTTCTAATCACACCATAAATTTTATTTAACTAACATAATATAATGTAGAAGTTATGAGTGGGTTAAAACACTCACCTTCGATTTTAAATCGAATTAAAATCCAATTTAGGGCCAAATTCAAACAGTCTCTGAATTCGTCCGAACAAGGGTCAAAATGTTCAAAATTTCAATACAATCGCAATGGAAGAAACTGCGCCCAAATCCGAGCTCGTATGTAAAAGTTATTAATGTTAAAACAGTTGAATTAGGAATTTATAAAAAAAATAGGTATATATGCCGTAAACGTTAACAGACTCCTCTCACAGACCCTAATCGCTTCCTTCGTATGCGATTCAAAATCGCTGCCGCCTTGATCTAGAAATGTCGCCACCTCGAGATGACATCAACCAAATTTGGGAGCACCACTGTTCACCTGACCTCTGACCGAACCTACGCATCCTTTACCATGTGCCCCAATCGCCCCACCTCCTACCACCGTCGCCAATAAATGGCCATATTCCGACGATCGAGACCCCTGCGACTCGAGCAAAACATGCCAATACATACTGCACATCGACCTCCACAGGCTGCCACTGCCCGATATTCCTAACATCGATGATCTACCGTCCAATCCAATAACCACCAATGGAGGGCAAGGTTAAATCGGCCAATTTCGGCCACACAAAAATCCAAAAGCGGAAAACTAACTGCAGATTTAACTTGCGATCGTCGAGAGATTCAAATCGATATATAATTCGATATATTTTGAGGAGTTTTATTTTTCGATTTGATTTTGATTTGCATTTGAATTTGAAATTGTTAATTGGTTTGTCCGCCATCGGAAAGAGAGAAGTAGATAGAGTTGTACGTACAGACAAATGGAATAAGGAATAGTTAGGGTTTATAACAGACTATTTACAGGCAGATCAGGAATAGAAAAAAATGGACAAGATCGCATTGGAAGTTGAATGATAAACAACCTGAAATGTCTGTTTCGTTCCCGAAATGAAAGTGGGTTATCCCATATATCAAATTAGATGTATTTGATAATTTTAAACTCAATGGAACAAGTTTCAAATCCTAAGTCCATCGTATGAAGTAGTTATGTTAACATCAGCTTATTTCAAATTGATTTCAATTGATTTTAATTAAAATGATTTCTACGCATTTTAAATCTATACGATAGAAACATGAAACCTTACAATAATTCACCATTACAGATCCGATGAAACTGGTTTCCTTGAAATCCGACTCAGTAGCCAAAATGGTTATTTCCACGTTAATTAAATAAATTAATATTAAATTAGTTATATCACGTTTTCAATTCAAATTTAATAATTTACAATTTCTATCATTCTAGATTGCTTAGTACTTTATAATCTTTTGAAAAATATTCTATATCAATTCAATATTGCACAAATTACAGTATTTAATTTCAAATTCAAACAATTTAGTAATAATAAATTTAAATTTCAATAAATCCATTTATTTGATTGTCAATCTTGTTATTAAATCCATTGTCATCTTATGGATATAATTAACATTGGTTTATATCTTAGTACATTATTATTTCCCAATTTCTTCTTAATTCCTATTAAAGTAATATATCTTTTCATTTAATTGCAATTGGTTTCCAATTTAATTTAATAGACAAAATAAATAGGTAACATATAATGAATACACCATTGACTTTTAATCACATTTATATATTCATTATTTACAAACAAATGTTACAATTTCTTACATAACACTAATTTTATTCAATTACCATTTGTTATATACTAGTTCAATAATTTATACAACATTTATATTTATTTACTGATATTCAAATTATAAGCAAGTATAACATTTTAAATTATTTCAACTGGTTGGACTATCGCTAAAATATTTAACAAATAGCTTAAATTTACATTATTACATTCAACTCTAGTTGTTGTCTTAACTCACATTAATGTAACATTTATTTACGTTTATTTGTAATCGATTAATTAAATTGGTAACGAATAAAAATTGTCACCATTTCTACATTTAACACATTTGTAAGTTTATTATTTACTACCAATTGTTATAACAACCTATACAATACTACTTTTATCATTCAAAATTAATTACACCTTATTTTGTTAATTAAGAATTATCAATTACTCTTTAAATCCAATTATCAATTAATACGTACATTACTATAATTTATTTACAACCTATATCAATTATAAATCTTTAATTCCTTTAATTAATTGGAATTACATTTAATGCAGTTACCAATTACCTTAATTTAATACTATTACGTTTCATTCGAACAACATTCTTATTATTAAATCATAAATATTTATTACTTCCTACATTAAATCATAAAACTTTAATTAAATTAACTATTTTTAATTATCGAAAATTATGGGTCGTTACATTATCTTACCTCATCTATTCAATTTAATAGTACTACACGTAACATTTTTAGCTTGAGGAGTATTAATAACTAAAGAGTATGCAAGTATCTATTAATTTATAAATGATAGAGGACAACATTTATATTAGAGATTCATAAACTTTAGTATTTATTTATTTGAGTAATATGGACGTATGGAATAATGTTTTTTTATGAAAAAACCTCATGATTAAAGTGTCAGACGTATCCAGAATCACGATTTAGATACTAAACGCATATATTTATTCCTTAAATCTAATTTTGGTTAATTACGGTTCCACTTTATTTAATTAAATCATAATTAATTAATTAACATTTTAATTAATTAAATTTATTCACTTTAAATATTTTAAAATTGTACATACATATACTATAAAATTTATAGTAATATACATATATCATTATACATGTATATTATTTATTATTTAACATTTAATTAATATATCAATTGAAACAATTTAATTAATTTTGAAAATTTAATAATTAAGCACCTTAAACATTTTAAGATAAATTTACATACATCATATTATATATATACATATGTTTTTAATTTAATTAATTAACTTAATTAATTATTTTTTAATTAATCTAATTAATTATTATAAATTTTCAAAAATAATAAATTAATTTTTATAACATTACTTACAAATTTTAAAATCAACCTTATTAATTTAAAATATTATTTTTAATTTCAAAATAGATTTCGAAAATTATGCTAAGGTCAAAAATTAATTCCGACCTTTATATTTGATCTAACCTTTGGGCTTACTTCATCCTTAAGGCCACGCCAGTAGCTATGTATCGCAGGGTACTTGATTATCCAAATCTACCCTTAGACACTACATTTCGAAACACCCTACTAAATGGGTATGCTTCTATACGTTAGCCATAATGATGCTAATTTACACCATATAGGCTATTAGTTCTAATACCATTGAAGTAACTATGTTGTATTGTAGTGGGATAAATGGGTGAATGTAAAACAAATTCCATTTTTAGATCTTATTGGGCATATGAAGCCTAAATTATTTTAGATCCAATCTAATTAATTTTAAATAAATTTTTTATTTTATTGTTTGTTTATATAGAAGTAATATTTTATTTATATAATGTATATATATATGTATGTATGTATGTATGTATGTATGTATGTATGTATGTATGTATGTATGTATGTATGTACTACACGTGCAACATATAGAAGATTACATAGTCGAATATACCTGTATATAAGTGTTGGGATTTACACTGTAGCGGACACATTTGTCCCTTTATATACATATTTATTGTCCATGACTATGCATACACGCACGCACGTGTGCGCGCGCACATTTGTGTATATGTATAAAAAAATTATGTGAATTTTATTTATTTTAAAATATTACCAAGAAATGTTTTGAGTTAACATCTAGATAATTTAAATTTAAAAATAAGATCAGGGGCTAAATAAAATCTATTTACAATTAAAATTCAAATTTCAAATGTTGATGTGTTTAAATATACTTATACACATACAATTTGTTTTTGAAATAAACATTTAAGATATATTATATTTTAGTTTAAAATATTTATTCATAAATTATGAAAAGTAAACATACTTACATATAAAAATTGTTTTTAATTTATTTTCGATCGAAATATTTTAAGCAAAATATTTTTTATTTTACAGATCTGTACGAATTTGTAATGAAAATAACGTTAAAAATAATCCTTATTATTTTTATAAACTTACATTAATTGTTTAAAAAGTTTAAAATATATTTATATATTATCCTTTAAATTTCAAAATAAATGTATATAAATTATTATTATTTTAAATGTGTGTGTATGTTAATAAATCAATTGAATATCTATATACTAGTTGCAAAATCATACTTTAAATTTTAATAATTATTTAAAAAAATAAGCTTCAAAATAAATTTTTCAATCACGTTTTATTTCAAATTATCCTAGTCAAGTTATTTCGAGGAAGAATATCGACACTCCCGTTAAGATAAGATTACATAATGCTCCTTAAATTTTTGGCAGTCTATTACTAATGATTGCTAGAGCACTAAGGGATTACGTTCTAATGATTATTAGATATCTATAGAATGACTTGCCCGACTATTGTTTAATGATCCTTAAGTCTTGAAGTGATGATATTACACAGTTCCCCCGATTTTAATATATTATGGAACTTCGATGTACATTCTTCACTTTGATTATAATTAATTATGGCATAGCGTCCATCAAATGACTATGGTTGGGTCTAAGCCGACGCATTGGAAGTCAAACACTATGTGATAGAGAACATGTTTCCTAAGTTATATAAGGTTAGTATCATGATCAACTATAAGCAACTCGAAGTCACAATCTCTGGCCAGGCTAGTAAGGTTAATAGTAAGTGTTATTGTTGAACAAAGGATTTTGTTTATGGATTAATCGAGTTAAATGCATATGATATTGGAATTTTGGTCAAAACCAAATTGTAATAGTTTTCCTGTCTTACTTTGAAAGACAAGTCATTGGGTAAAGAAAAGAAATATAAGAAGAAACTAAACAACACATAATCTCACAACGCAACGGAATAATATACAGTAATCAACATAAAATCATGCAGTGTCATCACCAATATAATCTTACATCAAAGACATAAAGTAAAAATTCCAAATTAGGACAGTTATAACTGTCTATGCCAACATAATCAACCTAAAGTACATACATACATACACAGTAGAATAAGATAATAGCTAACTATTGGTGAAGCCACGTGCTCCAAGCTCCTCTAACATGCATCCGTAAGAAACGTGGATCGCTTAGCTTCTCATATAAAATTGACTACCCAAGAGTTTTGGGGAAAGAAAATAAAACATCAGGTCAGATATGGGTCTGATGTGAATAAAGCATAAGTTTTTAACCTTATAAAAAAACCTTCAAACCAAAGTATCTCATAAGACTACACCGCACATAAACACAGACTGGTTTTTTCCTTCCGATAACCAAAATATTTCTATAAAATCATTTGATACTATCATAATGTCTAAGTTTAAAATAAATATATAATTTAGCTGAAATGCTTGCATCTCACATTTCAGTAGTTAGGCACAACTAAGTATGTAAGGGCACGTATTGAAAAATGGATTCCAACAATGACAAGGCATTAGGGTACCACCTTCCATGGTGCATCTCTAGATAAAACACACCAAAAGCCTCACATGGACTCCCTGTGAGTCAAGATTAGCCCTACCACTTATTGGATAGCGCCGCATATTTCATCACCCTGGTTAGGATCAACAATCTATATGGGCCCCGAGTATACATAATATATAATATCATTTTAGATTTGGTGATGACCGTACCCTAATAGTAGCGAACCACATAGCCTTATAATATACACAACTCAATTCCAGATCTTTTGGAAGTATATAATCAGTATTCGTGTAACAACCTGGAATTTTTAGATATTTGAAATTGGAATATTTAATTGATTTTAAATATTTGGAAGTTGGTTTAAATTAAATTTCAAATATCATTACTTATTTGGCAATTAATTTATTGAATTTAATAATCAGAGATTGGGTAAAATATTAAATATCAAGTTTTATGCTTGTTAAAAATATTTCAATAGCTTATAAAATTTATATTAATAGTATTATTGATAATGGAAGCTTTAGAAATGAATTTGGTAGTGTTTTGTTAAATTTTAAAATTTATCGTTTAAATCAATATTTAAAAATAGCCTTCCAGGGCACATTCTCGGAATTTAATGAAACCAGTTCCATTAGATCCATAATAGTGTATTATTATCGAATTTCAATTTTCATAGTGTTTGGAGTGATCGTTTGGCCGTACGATGTATAGACGCGCCGAAATCTATATCGAAAATTTAATATAATAACCGAGCCCAAAAGCTATCTTCTCTATACGATCGAATTTGGACTTGAAACCTTTTCCTTTGTGTTTGGAATAGGGGTTAACATTATAAATGCCTAGCGGCATGCCTCGATAGGGGTTCGAAATTTTAGACTGTGTAATCGAGAGGATTTGAATTTAAATTTAAATTAAATAAATATATTCACATTCAATCGACAAATTTAACACGTTTATAACCTTAGAAACACGTGTCTACTATTTCTTTTAAAATCGAACAAGTGTCCTCTTCTTTATATTTTTTTAGCCGAGTTTTTTTTCAAATAAAGAAGAAGGCAAAGCCGGTTGAAACAGAAAGCCTCTTACCAAATAAAAAAATCATCATGTGGGAAAATAGAGCACGCCACCGCTCGAGACAATGGAGTGAAGTACGCGAGCTAGGGTTAGATAGTAGGATCTGTCGCATCGATGTTGGAACTTGTTTAGGAATCGGGGTGGAGGCCTCGAGCTGTGGGAGGATTTCGAAGTTCATCGGCAAATCGCGATCTTGCTGGTGAGTGCTTGAGTAATCGGCGATGAGGCGATCACATTTGCAGATCGATTTCAGGGGGATTTTGATTTGGGCCTACGGGCTCGTGCATGGGGTGACTTCGATGTGGTAGTTGGAGTTTGGGTCGCGCGAACGTGGGCACCTCGAACTAGACTGGAGCCGAGGTCTGGCAGTGATGAGGATTTGGGCATTCTCGGGTTCAAACCTTTTCGCAAGGTATATACGGTTTTAATTTCAATTTAAATCTGATAACATACTTTTACTGTAAGGTAAAGTTTGTTTAAAAAAAATTATACTGGAATTTACTGTCTGGTTAAAATATAAATATATATACACATATCATTTTAATTTAGATATATTTATGTACTGCAAATTTTATTTATAGGCAGAGAAAGGGATTTCAAAACCAGTTTTTTATTCAATAAAAATATGTATATGTATGTAGGAAAAAGGTTTGCAGTAAAGAGGAATTTTTTTTAGCAGTCTTTTTTTAAATGATAAGCTAATCTTAATTTAATTTTAAGTATATGCAGATTTATTTATTTACAGAAATAGAAATATTATTATATATATATGTGTGAAGTTTTGAAGAAAAAGTTATATATATATATAGAAATTTATAGAAAGATTTGATTTCTACAATCTATATGGGTTATTTTTATAAATATAATTTCTAAATGAGAAATAAAGTATATATATACCTATATCCATTCTAAGCCTACTAATTTAATTTATAAACGATTAGTTTAAATTAAGTTGTTGGCCAATTTAATTTATTAAATGGTAAGTCATTATAGAATATCTCAAATATTAATAAACCTTAAAATGTTTACACAAGGTCTGAAAACATGAGGGAAACAAACCGGAATGGAAATGGACTGCAAATAAAAAGGGCAAAGGTGAGTAAATCTTACTAATTTGGATTAAATTTCTAATTTAAATAGTTAAATTTGAATTATTGGTTGATTGTTTGAATGGTCTGGATGTGATATTATGTATAGTAGTGTGTGTGTGTGTGTATATTGGAGTGATTGATTCTCGCATTATATAGCAGATGAGACCCTATGCGTCTCGCATAATAGCGGATGGCCTCATTTACCGCGATATCCCGCCTTGAAGTGGGATTGGTTTTTTAAATTGTTGTGCTAACTTCTGCGGATTCAAGAAAATGGGTTGGAGGGATCCAACTGGATTCCTGAAAATATTTAGATTGTTTCAATATTCCATGGTCTTATTTATTTGATAATCTGAGATAGATTACATTGGTAATTAAAATATTGGATGCTATGGTTTGGTTGAATATATTTTGGTATATTGAGATATCAGAATGTAAAGACTGGATTTTTGAAGGAATTAGAAAGAGGATTTTTAAGTAAAATAATTGTAAAGAATTTGGATAAATTTAAGAATGAATTGGAAAGGGATAAAAGTTGATTTTAAATTCTAATAAATAAATTCTGAGAATGGTAAAGAATATTTTGAATAAATGGGAATAAATGAATTTTAAACTTAAGTGATATTATTTAGAGGAAGAAAAGATTTATTTTTTAAATTCTGAATTTAAATGGTTTGGGAAGAAATAAAAGGGAATTTTTGAAATAAAGTATGAAATTTATAATTTCAGCTTTAAATAAGATTTTTTAAATCATAATTAAGAAGTAAATCTGGAATTAATGGATTTCTGAAATAAACTCTGAATAAATCGAGAAGTAAATTCTATGGGAAATTAAATTTAGAGAATTGATTTTTAAATCGATTAAGTGATTGAAACAGTTTTTCAAAAAAGAATGAGAATTATGGAATTTATAAATGGGGTTTATAAATAATGTGAAATATTTATCCGAGGATAATTTGGAAGTATAAATTCAGGATGGGAATTTATAAAGAAATGAGTAATTTGTTTCAAAAATAAATAGTGGTTTATTTTTAAAGGTATGAAAGAAAGTGTATTTCTCTGAAAAACCAAGTACGTTTCCAAAGCAGATTTGCAAGTATAAGTTAAAAGTTTTAAAGTTGTTTTAAAGAATGTTTTTGAGAAATTATTATCTAAGTTGTTTAAAATTTTAAAGGTAAAGATTTAGTAAATTAGTTATAGTAGTAATTATTTAAAAAAAAGGTTAATTGGTATTATGATTTAAAAAGATAATTTTTAATATTTATATTAGGCAGTTTTATTTAAAGATAGTTTAGCTAAAGTTTTTATTTGAAAAATTTGTATAGGATTTTAGAAATTTAAATTTGTTTTGACATAAGTTCTATTTGCGGAATTATTTTAAAATTTTATAACTAATATTTCTAAATAAAGTGTTTTAAATAGTTTTTATTTTAACTGTTTTAAAGTATATATTTTTGGATAAAGTGATCTAAAGTATTTCGACTTGGTAATTTTCAGTGGGAATAAACAATATTTGGAAATTTATTCCACAGGAGAAAAGTGATTTGAAAACTGTTTTTAAAGGGTTGAAGTGTGGAAATATATCTTTAGAAGATATTTTGAAGTAAATAATTTAGAAAATTATTAAATATGATGATTGTTTGTGAATGATGATTGATAGTTAAATAACCGACTATCAATATTAGCCAATGTACTGATCGTTATGGAGAGACCAGGATCGGGATTGATTTCCCGAAAACCACTTCGGTCCTGTTTGAAGTTTTCGTGAGGAAGACAAGAGCTTGGAGTCGAAGATGGAGCAGTGAAGTGCAAGGGCTAATCGCTACTAATCTTGAGGGTGATTCCAAAAAGAATGTAGTAAGAGTAGTGCCTTTAGTTCCGTTCGAACCTGGAACAGACTTATATGGACGAATGCTTTCAGATCATTGTCAGGAGGACGATAAGCATTCTTAATGAATGTGTACTAAAAAGGCAACGCATAGCCTCGAGCCTCATCAACCGGGAATGGCTAAAACAGGGGAGGTGCACACTAGACTAAGTGGCTAGTAACCAATTCGAGTAAGGCCACCCCTGTTTAGATTTCGGCTGTGCGGGTGGTTTCTAATCCCAACCGCGAGGTGAACTTATTTAGACTTCTAGTAAGGGGTAGCTCCGGTATTGTGATGCAGGGGATCAGGGTGGATCCTCGGTACAGTGATCTAGACCACATACCGTGACGGGCGGTACCCCCGTAGCCCTGCCATTGATGAAAATCTATTCTCCCTATGTGCCTTTACGGTTTTTGTTTGTAGAACCCACTTTGTGGCTAGTAGCTGGAATTTAATAATATAACAATTTCGGCAATTTGAATAAGTATTTGTATACAGACATTACTATAATATCGGAGGATTTTATAAGAAAATGTTTTGGTTATCGTAAGGTAAAAACCCAGCATGTTTATTTGTGGCATGGTCTTACGTGATACATTTGATTTCAAAATGATTTTAAAAATAATAATAATTCCATTGAGTGTGTTTTCTCATGCTGGTTTTCCAGACTGACTCGGGTGTTATTTAACTATAATGCTCGGGTCAGACTGGGTATCATAGAGTACAGATTCTGGATGGACTGCTATGGAGCTCAAGAGAAGAGCTGGATGGCGAGACGTATCACACGTATTTGGCGTATTATCCGCTGTGTATGGCAAGCTGCTAATTCAGTTTCTATGTGGACAAGTTATCACAACTATCCAACTGTTCAATGTTGTATTTTGTTAATGTTGTGCTCTGATGATATATGTATAAAACATATATAGTTTCTTTTGTGTAAAGATCAATTATTATCTATTATATTTTATTCCGCTGTGATGGTAAGATTCTATTGTTGTTTTGTTTTCTCTTCTCTATCTCCTTCTTCTTTAACCCTAATGATTCGGTTTTTCGGCTTTCAATTGTTCGGCATTTGATATAGTGGACGTATTGATGTCGATTTTTCAGGCGTCAAAAAATTGGGTCGTTACAATTTGAGTCCTCGCTGGGAACTCTAATATACACAACATACTTCCTGAGTTAAAACATGTCAAGTTATAAATAGCGGACGATCCACTGCTTAGGGTAATTATACAGAGTTGGCATATGGATAAAAATATACTTAATTTAAACATGACACATTTATAGGAACTAACTCTTCCATATTTGTCACGTTTCCGATATTTGAACCTTACTTTATCCCTCGCCTAACTTAGCACTAAAAGGCAGTGAGTTGGTTGATCTCACAAATAGAGATCAACCTGCTCACTGCCTTTAGTGCTAAGTATGAAATGACTTACTTCCCATAGATGTGTCACCACATTAACTATGGTTTCATATTTGTTTGAGGTTACTTAAGGGTAACCGATAAAGAAATCACTTGATTTAAAACATTTTTGGAAAAAATACAGTTTTGAACGGAAGTGGTATTTTAGAAACAAAGCGATATTAAACCTTTATTAAATCATAATTAAATCTTAGTTAAAATCTTAATTAAATTTGACTTAATCGGCAATTGATTAATAATTAAACCCTTATCGAAATAAAAAAATTATTATTAATTAATCTTAAATAAATAATTAAAAAATAAATAAATCCCTATTTAATAATTAAATAATATTAACATTTAATTAGTTAACTAATTATAATTAACTTACTTAATTAACACTTAGTTACTAATTACCTTTGTTAATTAATGTTTAAGTACTAATTACCTTTATTAATGAATTAAATAATCATTTATTAAGTAAATAATTAAATAATAAATAACTTTCTAATTACTAAGCATAAGTTAGAAAATACTTTTATAAAATACACTTAAGTAAAACACTTATAGATTTGAATAACTAGTTCGTTTTACAAACTTCTTCCACAACGACTATAGCTCTACGGCCCGTAATTTCTAAACTTGAAGTTGGGTTTTCTAAATCATTTAAACTTTAACTCTTGGAAACTTTGCAACTTTTTAAATCATAAAGGTGTGTTTTCGAAACCAAACAAGTTTAACTAAAATATATTATTATATCTAAAATCCAAGTTCAAAGCTTTTACACAAGGGATTACAGACCGCTTAAACGAGCAAAGATGCTAACTTTCTATGCATACATCATGTACTCAAATCATAGCATTCATATCCACATCACAACCACTGACAGGAGCCAAGATCTCTACTTTCTAACTAATATAAACATTAGACTTCATTTCAAGTCTAATTTCAAATCATGTCACATAAGCACATATAAATCATAACCGAACATCACTATAATTCAACCATTTATGCATTCATACAAACCAACAATTAGTTTAACTCATAAACACATCATATTTACAACAAATTAAGCCATGATATATGTTTAAAATCTTAGTAAAAAGGTGGGAACTTTACTTACCTAAAGTTGACTAAATCAAGGCAACTTCCTCTCGATATTATATATGAGCTAAGTCTTCGCTTTAATTTGAAAAAATAAGATTTTTAGAGGGTTCAAGTGGACAGATAGGTTTGGCTTAGGGGTATATGGGCTCGGCCTATGGTGGTTAAGGGTGGGTATGTGCTTGTTTTGTGGGGAAGAGGTGTTAAAACGAGGAAAGAAAGCTTTAATCAGGAATTTAGAAGTTTAATAGTGGATGTACAAAACTTTTTAGACTTTTAGAAATATTTAGGAAGCCATTAAAGTGTATATGAAAGCTGGGAAGCGAATTTAGGAAGTAGAGATGAATTTATAAAATGAGGAAAATGGTAGGATTTGAGTTTATAGTATATATGTTACATAAATGTGCACAGCATTTTCCGACAACTTTTCGACACCTAAAAGTCGAAAATTCTAAAAATGATTTTCAGTCACATTTTCTATTTTGTTTTGAACTAATTATTTTTGTAAACAAAATTTAAAAACTATTGTAAACATCATTAGTTATTATTTAAAAAGAGTTTTAATTTGGGTTATAATATCCATTAATTAATTATAAAAATATACTTAGATATCCATAATTAAAGTAATTAAATCCTGGTTTGTTACACAAATTCCCTAAGTCCTAAAGTTATGTAGTGTTGACGAAGAGAACTGGTTTAAATAATCGTTACTAGTTAGCACCACTTAAGAAATTATAAAATGTGATTTTATTTGAAAGGTCTGCAATCAATGAATTCTTCCAAACCGTCACAGCACTAGCTAAGGTGACAAGTGAATGTTGGTGTATGAATTGTTCAATATTATTGTTGAATGGATTCATACCTTTAAGTCGCACAACCGTATTTGTGAATTTTCAACAAAACCACAAGATTTAATTAATTTATATAATATCTTAAAATTATTAAATTGTTTAATATTTGAGTAATACTGATTATTATTTATTTTATTTGATGTCTCGACACTATTAGTAATTTTTGGGTGCATATATAAAAGCTATATATGTGTGTATCGATATACAATAACGGTATATATTTAAGGATTTTAGATATATTTAATTGCTTAACAAGCTTTTGGGAATAACTATCCTTACAATAGAATGACATTACCTGTAATGCTAATGAGAGAGGAAGGCATATGGATGATATTTGATTGAAAATTAATTTTGAATTAGAAGCGAAAGTTTCAAAATAAGAAAGGTTTTTATTCTCTCATTAACATAAATTATCTCTGTCATTTCTTATATGTATTCATTCATCCGTTCACTTTTCTTTTTCTCCTCTTCCTACCATGGTCAAAATTTCATCATCTCCTTTCCAAAATATTTTCAACTCCAAACAAAACTGAAAACATCAAAAGAAATAAACATAATTGGTTCATCTATCTCTTGTAAGGATTGGGTGTGGATCTTCAAGATATGAGAAAAAAATCTCAAATCATGGTATGACTATTTACTAGATCCGACAGGAATCCCAATTTTAATTATTCTATTAAATATGATAAAATTAGCATAATGTTACATATATATTTTAATTCTGCATTTTGGTTTGGAATTATTTATGCAACTTGAATTATTTATTGAATGAATTGATTTGGTCTTTATTTGGTAAATTAAAGAAGAAATTTGTATATGATTAAAAAAATATTATTTTTGTAAATGTATGTTTCAAACTCTCAAATCAAAGTGTAATTTTTTTCTAGATGTGAAAGTTTGTACGTACATATTATTTGCATTAATATTGAAATAGAAACTTTGTAGCATATGTAGTTACTTCAGCTTGAATTGAAAATAATCATGCAGTTTGAATACTTTGTTGAATTAATTGGTATCTTCTTAATCCGATAAAATGAAATGGAAGTTTACATTTAACTAAAATAATGTTTTGGTTGTGAATCTAAGTTTTAATTAATTGCAATAAATTTTCAAATATGTTACATGATTTCAGTTTTCAAATGTCATAGTAGAATATTTTAAAAAATTGTTAATATCTTGCTTAATTTGTTATGTTCTTATGATATTAAAATACAAAAATTCATGTGGATTGAAACTTTTAATTTTTAGGTATAAATGTATTTTTTCAGTTAATTCAAGTACATGCATATTTGCAGATATATATAAAAAATTAATTCGGTATGGAAGTTTGTTTTGAATTAATTGGAATGTTTTGGATTAATCTTTATGTGTGTATTTATGCATGTGTGTGTAAACATTTAACATATTGTTTTCCTATTACTAGGGCATAAGGCATGTTTTATAACCTTTTCATTTTTATTAAATAATTTAAAATTGAGGTAATAATATATGCATACTAATTGTTGTTTGATGTTTATGTCATTTAACTGTGTCATAATACCTTTTGCATGTTAATTAAATACTGTATTAAACGAATTTGCTAAATCGCAAAGATGGAATCATTCAAGGATGCCACCTTTCATTTGCTTTCCTATTAGAACTTGATGTGATTGCATCTAAATGTTATTTTGTTTTTTTATCCATTGTCACATGTTAATTGCACAAGTTTTATGTTTAGCATGTTGTCACACAATTAAAATTATGAATATATTTATATATTCAGACATTTTCAAATCTCACACTAAATTATTTATAATTAATTAATAAGATTAAGACAAAGTTAATTATTAAAATAACTAGATTGAATTTAGTGAAATCCTTTTGACTTTATAGGCCCACTATGATCCAAACGGGAAGTCCTTTGAAGTCTACATATTTTACCCACTGCATGCAAGCTTGGTTCCTTCAAGATCGCCATCATTAATGACGCAATCTATGTTTTCACCACCAATAAGAAAGCCATAATATCTCACTATCACATGAGATTCTCTACTAAACCTTCTAATCTGATGGGTATTTTCTATTTGGCCTCCACTGATGTTCCTTGGATCTTATCCAAGTCTATCTTACTACCATTAATTTGTCGTGAGATAACTTCCTTTTCCAAAAAGATGGCATGCCTAGAAATTTTTTCCTCGGTATGATAGAATATGTATCCATGAGAATTTTTTAGATAACCTATAAATTTAAAATGGACCAATCATTCCTATAGCTTATTGGGATTTACATTCTTAATGTAAGCTACATAGCACAACCTTAAGATAATTAAGGTGGAGTATCTTCCCAGTCCATAATTCGTATGGTTTTTAGGGACAAACTTAGACGATACATTATTAAACATATATGCAATAGTTCCTAGCGCACACCCCCAAAATGAAAGGGGTAACTTAGTGTCACTCATCATTGATCGAACCATGTCCAATAAGTTTCCAACTCTCCTCTTCGGAACACCATTGTATTGTAGAGTATATAAAGGAGTTACTTAAGAGAATTTCATTCTCTTTTAGGTACAGTTAGAGATAATATCTAATATACTCACCTCCTCGATCAGATTGGATTTTTTATTTTCATATTAAATTTTTTTTCAACTTACTTCCTGTCTTCAATGAATTTCCTATAGACCATTGATTTATATTCCATGACATACACATATCCATATCTAGAAAAATCTTTAGTGGATGAAAAAAGGTATGAGGTTCCACCTTTGGCAGTTGTAGGCATCAAACCATATACATCAGCATGTACGAGTAAGAGTTCATTGACTCTTTCATTACTCCCACTGAATATGTGCATGAAATTTTTCCTCGAAGACATGACTCACAAGTATCGAATGATTCGGCATTAAGTAATGGTAAAAACCCTTGGTTTCATAACTTCTTAAGTAATTTGTTACTAATATGGTCTAGTCCACAGTTCCAAAGATAATTATCATTAGCGTTAGATGCAGTATTCTTTTCAACAACATATATATGATTTAAATAAAGAACATAAATATCATTATTCAATGCATCTGAATGTTTTATTTCCAATGGGGAAATTTATAATATTGTATTTAAAAATAAAACTCCATCCTTTATTAAATAAGAGACGGATATATCCCAGAAATAAAATTCAGCACATAATAATAGTTAATTTAAAGTAAATCATAATCACTCGCTAGTTTCACATGATATTCTCCCATTGCGTCTACGTTTAGACTAACTCTATATGACGACCTACCTTTTTGGATGGTTTAAATTAACAATAAACCGCACATGTATAACTCAAACCATTCAAATGGGAGTATTACCAATAGGGTAAATAAGAGAATAAAAGAATGAAAAACAAAATATAGAATCTCACAACGGAATGGAAAAATATAATAATCAAATAAACTGTTCATGAAGCTGTTTATAATATACATTTGATTACACAATTTTTACAATAATTAGAGTACAAACAATGACATACCAATAATGATGTAGTGGAAAGTTACTAATAGTACAATATGTCAAATTTGATCTTCATTCTCTAAAAATAAAGTCTTTAACACAAAATGCTCAGGCTGACTTGAGCATAATGAAGAGGTAAAACACTCGAGTCGGAACTAAAAGATCTTATATAAGTTAAATCAACAATAAGTAAATATGAGTGTAATGGCTTCAGAGATGTTTACGGAATTTTACATCCCCTATCTGGTGTATAACGTGAGTATAATAACTTAAGAGATGCTACGGGATTTTCCATCTCTTAAGGATCCGTCAAACTATCTATATGTAGTAGTATACGCTATATATGTAGTATCTATCAATAAAGTATAATATTGAAAATAGCATTAAGGCGTTGCCTATATCCCCTTTAACACATTTCATATAAGCATCATAGTCTATACCGTACTATAAACTCCACGATAAACTGGTGGGCAATCAGGGAGCACCCCATAGGTACACACAAAAAAAATTTAATGGGCTCGATAAGGCATATGACAAGGCACATGAGGCAATACCAAGGTAGGATTCTACCATTTTACGAAACCAGGCTGGTGGTAACACATAGCCACAACTATCGCCCACCTCGAAACAACACTCCCATAATCAAATCGAAGGTGGCCACCAATCAATCATAAAGTGAAAGATATGGTATCGAAGAAGCATGTCTGATAGGAGCAGCGACCTCACTTGGCCTGTTATAGATCCTATTTTAGTCATATCTAGCTGACCCGAATGTCAGTACTATGTTCTTACCTCATACCAGTAGCGTTCGCTAAACCATTCTTCTTCGTTCTAGATTCTCCACCACATGCACAGTTGTTGATGTGGTTTCGAAATCGGCAGAGAGTATGACAATATCCTACCACGGTCTCTTTAACAACCAACGCTTATTTCACACCGTGGTCATTTTATATAAAAATTTGAATAATAAATCCAGGAAACAATTTTTAGCTTTATATCAAGATATCCATATACTTATTTCAAAGGTATAAATATATTCATAAATATTGAGGAATATTTCTTTCAATCAATTTCAAAAATAATTTATAAAACTCTCTTAAACCATTTATAAATTGTTGAATATGCAAGTATATGATTTTCGTTTGATGATAATAAACATATATATATCATTTAAATGTATTTTTTAATGTAACATTTTATATTTCTTATAGTTAAATAACTATTTGGTGAATAAAATAAATAACATGGAATTTAAATTCAAACGGATATTTTATTCAAACAAATATTTGTTACAATTTTGAATAGTATAAAGTCAAGCTCTCACTGCACATATACAATTTTGATTGCATTACAAATTCAATTACATCACAATCTTTCATTTACAAATGTCCTCACTACATATCGCTCGTTCGCTCATAATTTATCTTCAGCTTCATTTCAGATTGAATCCAGCATCTGAGCAATCTGCAAAAATAAATATTGATGCAGTAAAATTGAAAAGGAAATATTTTTGCAGTATAAAATAAAATGTAATTTTGAAAATAATATTTGCCTCAATTATTGGGGTTGTTCATCATCATTTAAATTTGAATTCATCATACACGAACAGCTTGTGACATGCATAGTATATCACTGTACATGCCACAAGGTTGTGCACACTGATATATACACTTGATAAAATTACAGGGACAGTTGAGCATAGGTAAAACCCAAATGAAACACCTGGTTCAACTCAAGTGCAATACAAATAAAATCATGACATAAGCATAAGGTCAAACCCGAGCTTTAAAGCTGGATTCAACACAGGTGCAATTCAAAACGCAAATAATTCTCGAGTGAAACAAAGGCCATGCAAGCTGCATGCAGTCTCAAGTGAAAGGTTAGACAGTCCATTCAGACCATCAAGCAAATGGATATCAGACGATGTCAATAAGACTCAACATGTACATGAAGGCAGCAAAACTCAAACCAGGAACAACAGGTACAGCATAATGGACAGGTCGAAATTAACCTATGAACAAGACTGCATCAAGAAAACAAGCTACATACAGGTACACACAACAACAAAGTCCAAGACCAGTGAATTGAAATGGTCGATCAGGCAGTAGACAGTGCAAAATGGTGCACATGTAACCAGAGCCAAGGCAGGAGAAACCAGAATACAACCCACTGCAAATATAAGCGCAGACAAGCTACAGTGAATGATCAAACTCAATGAAACAACACTGCAAATGCAAGCACAGTTCACATCAATGCCCAACACTAATGTACAGACTGGACAACATGAATGTACAGAAACAATGGCACAGTCTCAACACCAAAGACTGAAGGCATACATATGGTTGCAGTGAAGGCAGAGCTCGAGGCTACCAAGTTAAACAATGCAAATTGCCTCAAAGAAAAATGACACGGTTGCAAGATGAAATGCACAATGCCACTACAGTTGAAAACCAGGTACAGACCACACTCGAGTACACATAAAAGCAACTCAAACTCAAGCCAGAGAAGACTGCATAGATTTATATATGAAGACCCGAGAACACAACATACACAATGAACTAGCAGTAAACAAAATTGCACTGACAACCGGTTTGAAAATACCATATCATGTAACCAAATTCAGATATGTCACAAGAGAAGCTCTTGGAACAAGGCAAAGACAAATTGTTAACCGAAGTCAATCTTAAAAATGTCAGAGAATCAAAATAGTAGCAAGTTCAACCACGAACGAAATCGAATAGTTAGAAATCAAAAAGTGAAACCAGTAATCACAAAATATACGAATTCGAACAAAGGTCAAAGTCACCAGTAAAATCAAAGCAACATCAGTGCGGTGATGACCAAGGCAGCAAGAAATTCACAAAGTCAACTGCAGTTCAAATCACAGGCCCAAATAAATCAATATCATCATAGCCAAGAATCGAGCCGTGATAATCAAGTAACCCAAAGTATACGAATTGACAAAGTCAGAAATTATCATCAACATTCAATCAATATCGAATGGCGGAGGAGAATTACAGACGAATTCAAACAAATATATAACAACGAAAATCAAGGGTTCGAACCCTATATAAAAACCAAATCATCATCGGCTACGAAATCATCGAGTACAAGGAAGCAGAAACAGTAAAGAAAAAGTAACAAATTACATACCGAAGCAACTTCGACCTCGATCAAAATTGAACGAGCCGAGTGCAAAGAGAAGAAAGCATCGATTTGAAGTAGCCAAAAGCGATCGACAGAGAGAAGAGAGGAATCGAAGCTTTAGAATTCAAGCGGCGCGGTTCAATTTTCCAAACCCTAATTTCAAAAGCAAAGAGGACCGATAGCCATTGTTAAATAACGTGCTTGGGCCGAAGCTATAATACAAAAGGAAAAAGGATTTAAACCTATCACTTGTTTATTTTGTGGGCCGGCCTAGTTTATAAAGGCTTTGGTTTATTTTAAAGTAGGGTTTAGGGTTATATTGTTTTTATTGTATTTTCCTTTTCAAAAACCATTGTAATTTCTAGTCGTGTGACTAGAGGACAAACTAGGTGGCGTAGTTTGAGAATTCGCAACTCGGTAGCTGAGTTATGGCAGGGTTTTGAGCATAGAGTTAAGTCTAGTCGATAGCGGGTGTCGCGAGTTTACGTGTGTGAGCGTCTGACTGCTTAATTTCTAGTAGAAACCTTGGGGCAGCACGTAGGCAAGGTTTTGCCGAAGCTGGGTAAATTCTATGTCGTTCAATTTCTTCATTTATTATTCTGCTATTATCTATGTTGTTATTATTCTGATATATTTGCACTGAAATTATTTTATACAAACTTCCATGATAAATTTTTATAATTGATGGCATCGTCCTATTCACCCCCTCTATGGTAAAATTGATCCTACAAGTGGTATCGGAGCAAGGTTCAAAAGCTATTTTTGTTTTAAAAAAATTGATTTTTTTCAAAAAACCAATTTTTGTTTTAAAAATTAGAATTTTTAAAATAGCTTCTTTTAATACTACTTTTGCTGAGGGTCGGTCCATAGTTAGACCACCAATGTTCAATGGTGAATATGCTTACTGGAAAAATAGAGTGAAAATTTTTCTGAAAACCACTGACGCTTTGAATATTGTTGAGACATGTTATAGGGCACCAACTATAATTATAGATAATCAGGAAATAGATAATTCGATGGATCAATGGACAAAGATAGAAAAAATATTACAAAATGCTAACGCTAAAGCTATGAATTCTATTATATGTTCATTGGATCAATTTGAATTTAATTGTGTCTTACATTGTCTAACTGCGCAGGAAATATGGCACACACTCGAAGTGACTCACGAAGGATCGTCTCAAGTCAAAGAATCTTGCCTTGTCATGCTAAGCAGCGAATATGAGAATTTCACAATGGCCAAGGAAGAAAATGTCAAAGAGATGTACGCACGACTTTCCAATATAGTATACAAATCAAAAGCTCTTGGAAAATCATACACGGAATTGGAAATAATCCGAAAAATCCTCAGAGTCCTTCCACGAAGTTTTGAAGCAAAAGTGACTGCCATTCAAGAATCGAAAGATTTAAAACAAATCAAAATTGAAGAACTAATCGGAAATCTCACCACTTACGAGGTAGAAATGAAATTCAAGGAAGAACATGAAGGTTGAGACACTCGAAAGAAATCAATAGCTCTTAAAGGAACAACTGAAAGTGGTGATGATAACGATGATGATGGAGTAGTAGAGCTGGCAATGGTTATAAAGAGATTCAAAAAGTGGAACCGCAAATATGGAAATCCAGCTCTAAATCAAAAATTAAAAAGCAAAATAATCAAAGTTCTAGATAACCCAGAACAGCAAGAAATCATCTACCATAAGTGCAACCAACCCGGACATATCAAGCCCTATTATCCTTCGACACGACTTCGAAAAGAAATCAAGAAGGAGAAATTTTGTAGCCACGTGCAATACAAATTATGAAGATAATAAAAGTACTAGCAGTGAGAGTGAGAAAGCAGATATGTGCCTTCAAGGTAATATAATTGATAGCGACGATGACTAGCCAAGCGTATCAAAACTCACTCACTCAGAATCACTTATATATTTCCACGAAGTAAATGGCTATTTTGAACGACTTAGGGAGACGTAAGCCAAACTTGAATCACAAAAAGATACTTTGATAGGTTTAAATAAAAAACTTGACTTATTAGCTGAAAACTATCAAAGTAGGATCCCTAAGTGTGATAAGTGTCCAACATTCGAAGAAGAAATTAAAAAATCAGAAATTAAAACTAAATCGCTTGAAAATGAAATTTTGATTTTGAAAGAAAGTGAAAATACAAGAAGAGAAAATTATATTAAAAAGTGCACACAATTATTAAACGAAAATGAATCTGTCAAAACACAAGCCCAACAACTGTCAATTCCAAAAATGAAAGATCGTTGAATATGTTATTAAGAAAACAAACTGTTAATACAGTTAGACCAGGACTTGGATATAACCAATCTGAAAATGTTAGAAACGAAATTAATCAAGTCAATTCAATGTGCACATTTTGTAGAAAATTTGGACACAATCAAAACAAATGTTGGTATAGACCCAAACACGTGAAAACTATACCAATTTAGGTTCCAAAAGGCACATATATAAAATTTCTCAAATTTAAACAAATCTGGGTGCCAAAAGGAACATATATAAACAGCTTTGGGTCTCCACAAAATTATTTTCCAAAATAAGATTCCATTAACAATCATGGACTTATAAAAACAAATAGGTTACAAAACTCTTCTCTCGTGTAGGCGTGGTGGCAAGCTAAGGAACTACAATAGTGTTACTTGGATTCTGGCTATTCCAGGGACACAACGAGCGACAAAGTAAAGTTTCTTAGCCTAGTATAAAGGTGAGAGAATCACAATGGAAAACCACGAAAAATTATCGTAAAGGTAAAATAGGTAATGGTATATTCATCTTATTAAATGTGATAATCTGCACCATAATTTGAATTTAATTCAGCCAGTTATTTAATAAAGAAATGAATGCTGATTTTGATTCTGACTTATTCAAAATAGTTGGCCAATTATATTCTTATGGCAAGAACACAATAAAAATCACTAGAATCTTTGAACTACTTCATATGTATTAGTCTGGATTAATAATAGTGTTTTATTGGTTAATGATAATACATCTGGTTATTTTACGACTGACTCCATATTCACAGTTTTTTGGGTACGGCTTTAATTAAAAATGAAAAGAAGTTCATTCAAAGAGGTCTTCAAGATTTTGTTGCAACTTCACGGTTTGGTCTATAACATCCAATGAATAATAATCTTGAGTGAAAGAAAAATTCAGATGCAGATTACATTGGTAATCTAGTTGATAGAAAAATTACTAGTGGAACGTGATTTATGTTGAGACATTTATTAACTGCATCGTTTTTCAAAGAAAACATCTGCATATTTTTCATTTCAAATAATTTTCAAAAGGAAGAAATTTTTATTATAAAATCCCTTCTAGAAAATCATTTTTGACCTTCTTTTCGTATTAGACATTTTTTAGAAAAATTGATTTTATAATTATCTTTGAATTTGATTTTAAATGACTAATTGACTAATCTGACTCCCTATTAATTATCGAAATGATAAAAAGTGATTGAAAAAGTGATGAGTGTTGATATTAATCATATATTATAACTTTAGACAATATAATGAGTAAATTTCTTTAGAAATTCAAACAAGAGTTATAAACACTTTTTGTTGGTAAAAATTCCATGATCATTTTTATTTCTATCATTTTCTATCGACCATCACTCATCATAATCCAATATAGTATGTCAATATGTGGTGATTTAAATAGGAATCATTCGTTTTTCATTTTATATTTTTTAAAATAAAAAACAATAATAGTAATAATAACAAAAAACAATAATAATATCCAAAGTATTCACTTTCATTTAAAAGTCCTCACGGTTATGCATGGGTGAATCACTTGGAATTTTTGACTATGTGCTTCCATGCTCATTTAAAAGTCCTCACGGTTACGCATGTATGGAACTCATATCAAAATTGGTTTATTAAATAAATAAGTTGATTCTAATCCCATTTAAAAGTCCTCATGGTTATGCGTGGTTAGAAGATACTTGAATTCATTTTTTTTAAATAAAATCGGAATACTACTAATCTCATTTAAAAGTCCTAATGGTTATGCATGGTTGGTAGATATTCAAATTCCTGGTCTAAATATACCACAAATAGACACAACTGTATGGTTCTATATGATGACATCATCGCTATTCTTCTAAAGTGGAATATGCATCAAACAGAGTATTTATGATTTTTGTTTGATTTTTTATTGAAATTTAATATTTATATTTGATTGAGTTTTAATGTTGTATTAATATTTATCACTTTATCTCTATTTTTCTAACACTGTTAATCTTTTGCTGATAACAAAAGAGGGAGAGAAAATTTAAGATTTTATCAAATAAAAACAAGTAAAGGTCAAATATTTTCTATTTGCATCTAAGCTCATTTGCATATTTTTAATTGTATGCATATATGAAGGGGGAGCTTTGTGTAGAGAGGAAGCATTCAAATAGGGGGAGCAAATTGAATGATCAAATACATTTAACAAATTCAAAATCTTAAATATATGTTTGTTATCATCAAAAGGGGGAGATTGTTGAATATGCGAGTATATGATTTTTGTTTGATGATAATAAACATACATACATACATACATACATATTTAAATGTATTTGTTAATGTACTATTTTATTTTTCACATAATTAAATAAATATTTGGTGAATAAAATAAATAACACGGAATTTAAATTCAAACAGATATTTTAGTCATACAAATATTTATTACAATTTTGAATAGTACAAATTCAAGCTCTCACTATACATATACAATTTTGATTAAAATACAAATTCAATTACATCACAATCTTTCATTTACAAATATCCTCACTACATATCGCTCGTTCACTCATAATTTATCTTCAACTTCATTCCAGATTGAATCCAGCATCTGAGTAATCTGTAAAAATAAATATTGACGCAGTAAAATTGAAAAGGAAATATTTTTGCAGTATAAAATAAAATGTAATTTTGAAAATATTATTTGCCTCAGTTATTTGGGTTGTTCGCCATCATTTAAATTTGAATTCATCATACACGAACAGCTTGTGGCGTGCACAGTGTATCACTATACATGCCACAAGGCCATGCACACCGATATATACATTTGATAAAGTTAGAGGGACAGGTGAGCACAGGTCAAATCCAAATGAATTGCCGGGTTCAACTCAAGTGCAATACAAATAAAATCACGACACAAGCACAAGGTCAAACCCGAGCTTTAAAGTTGGATTCAACACAGGTGCAATTCAAAATGCAAATAACTCTCGAGTGAAATAAAGGCCATGCAAGCTACATACAGTCTAAAGTGAAAGGTTAGACAGTCCATTCAAACCATCAACAAATGCATATCAGACGATGTCAACGAGACTCAACATGTATATGAAGGCAACAAAACTCAAACCAGCAAAAACAGGTACAACATAATGAACAGGTCGAAATCAACCCATGAACAAGACTGCATCAAGAAAACAAGCTACATACAAATACACACAACAACAAAGTCCAAGACCAGTGAATTGAAATGGTTGATCAGGCACTAGATAGTGCAAAATGGTGCACATGTAACCAAAGCCAAGGCAGGAGAAACTAGAATGCAACCCACTGCAAATATAAGTGCATATAAGCTACAATGAATGATCAAACTCAATGAAACAACACTGCAGATGCAAGCACAGTTCACATCAATGCCCAACACAAATGAACAGACTGGACAACATGAATGTACAGAAACAATGACACGGTCTCAACATCAAAGACCAAAGGCATACATATGGTTGCAGTGAAGGCGGAGCTCGAGGCTACCAAGTTAAACAATGCAAATTGCCTCAAAGAAAAATGACACAGTTACAAGATGAAATGCACAATGCCACTGCAGTTGCAAACCAGGTATAGGCCACACTCGATTACACATAAAAGCAACTCAAACTCAAGCAAGAGAAGACTGCACAAATATATACATGAACACCAGACAACACAATGTACACGATGAACTAGCAGTAAAAAAACTTGCACTGACAACAGGTTCTAAAATACAATATCATGTAACCGAAATCTGATATGTCACAAGAGAATCTCTTGGAACAGGGCAAAGACAATTTTTTTACCAAAGTCAGTCTTAAAAAGTCAAAGAATCAAAATAGTAGCAAGTTCAACCACTAACGAAATCGAACAGTTAGAAATCAAAACAGTGAAACCAGCAATCACAAAATATACAAATTCGAACAAAGGCCGAAGTCACCAGTAAAATCAAAGCAACATCAGTGTCGTGATGACCAAGGCAACAAGAAATTCACAAAGTCAACTGCAGTTCAAATCACAGGCCGAAATAAATCAATATCGTCATAGCTAAGAATCGAGGTGTGATAATCAAGTAACCCAAAGTATACGAATTGACAAAGTCAGAAATCATAGTCAACATTCAATCAATATCAAATGGTCAAGGAGAATTACAGAAGAATTCAAACAAATATATACGAATGAAAATCAAGGGTTCGAACCCTATATAAAAACCCAATCATCATCGGCTACGAAAGCATCGAGTACGTGGAAGCAGAAACAGTAAAGCAAAAGTAACAGATTACATACTAAAGCAACTTCGAACTCGATCAAAATTGAACGAGCCGAGTGCAAAGAGAAAAAAGCATCTGTAATGCCCCACTCCGAGACCCACATTAGCAAAGAATATTACAAGGTAATATCGTCTGCCAATACGGAGAATAGAGCTGGATAGGAGCGACCATCTATAGCCCTGTCTTAACTATCTACTGACTACGTCGATAAATGTAGCATTTTTTTAATATGGATCGACATATCCAATAGATACTTAATACAAAACTATAATGGCTATAAGATCTAACAAAACAAAATATAATAACTCAAATGTAAATCACATCACAGAACAGTAGATCATCACATACACACACACACACACACACACACACATATATATATATAATCATGTTTGCATCTTATGTTGACAACATATATGTATAGGGAATTGTGATAATGGATAAATTAATTAGACAAAAGCATGTAATGATTGGTTATAAATGATATAAGAATTTGTGAATCAAGACGATACATTAATATTGCCCAAGTGAATACCTTGAATGATAATTTAAAAGCTACTAGATTCCGTGAATCAATCTTATTACCAAATCTCTAAAGCACACCTTTTTATTTAAATAAACATCCTTTAAAAATCACATACTTCTTTTAAAAATTATTAAAAGAAGTAATTGGCAATAATTGATACAATTATTGCATTTTCTCTAACTATAACCAATTTTCCATTTTTTTTAACCCAAATAAATAAAATAAAGTTCCAAACTTTATTTTTTTCTCATTTTATTTTCAAAATTCATTGTTTATTCCAAATAAACAATATAAAAGTTTCAATTTTGTTTTAATTCACAATATTAAATTATAACTACTGTTATAATTTAATATTTATAGGTAATCTCCAAAACCAGGGTTGTTACAGACTCCCTCACTTAAAAAAATTGCGTCCACGCAATTTCTATAATGGAAGTTATCTATAACATCTATTTCATGACAAAAAGATTCAATTCAAAAGATAGAATCATAGATATTCACCCTCAACAGAGGATGAAAGGATCAAGACAAGTTTTCTTGGAAAATCCTATGGTTTACCAAGTACAATACTTAGGGTTGGCGGACCATAGAATTTCATAAGCGGAACATTTTTATTTCGAAGGTGTTTAGCCTTCGAAAAAAAACTACACGAATAGAATTCGGCACAATACACAAGTCGGTGAGACTCGTGATCATGCAACATAGGAGAATTAACAATCGAGATTAAATCTCGAAGATACAATGAAATTGGGTTAGCTGGTACATATCATGAATACCCAAACAGAACAGAAAACGATGCATGAAAGCAATCGAACCAAGGCATTCAGTAATAGTAGACGGTCATATATAATTAGGAGCCTACTTTCCGAATATACTGAAACGCACTTATCTCCTTTAAAGGAACAACACAAATAAGCATAATCATCAAAAGAGGATTCAACAAAAGATAGGTGGTATTCAAGCTACCACCATAACACATGACTACATGAATGCAAGTCATCACAAGAATCGCACTAAGGCAAGACACACAAGAATGTATTACAAGAAACTTTCTCAAAAAAAAAAAAAAAATTATAAGAGTTTTCACTCAAATCCATTTTATTTTATACACAAAATTCGAACTTCAGTATTTGAAAATTTTTCAAAGTCTCTTACTTAAATTTTCAATTCAATCATCTTTACTTTAAATTAAAGTAAATTAAATTAGAGTTATTCCATACTCTAATTCCAAAAATAAATATACTATAATAAGAAAAGAAAAATTCCACTAAGTTTATCAAATTTTAAACCATTTTACTTTATGATTTAAAAGGACGCTTATTAGACCTTCATTGATGGCTCTAAATATTCACTAATTAAATTTTCTCAAAACTTTTCTAAATGTTTAATTTTTCAAAAAAATTCGACAGTGTCTCCTTTGCATGGAGAGCCTTTTACAATTTCATAAATATGAATTATAGATATACATCGACCAAAAGGTTAGAACACAATATATATTTTTAACACAAAAACACCTAGCAATTCATACCTTTCATTTTTAGCATTTAAAATGCGAGCATGCTTACTTTTATACTTACTATTTTGCTAATTAATCATTCAAATATCCTCTTGCACATGTGCTTAACTTATTGAAACATATTATCATGCACTTATAAACATACGAAGCATTAAAATCATAGTTTAAATAAAACGACAACTCAAAACTTCAAATTGTCAAATTCAGGTCTGCTACAAAGGCTCGGGATTTTGACATAGTAAAACCCATAATCTGAAAATACTCATAAAATAAAAGTTATTCTATTTAGTCCAAGCTTTCCAGCGATATAAAGATCATCAAAATTGGATTTACGCTTTGAAAGTTATGCCCAATTTATTTTCAGCTTTAAACTCAGAAATTATAAAAGAGGACAGAGATGTCCATCAGTTTTCATACTCATTTTTTCGAATAACCAAACTGCAAATTTTTAAAAAATGATATGAAGATGATTTCTAACTTACTGAAAGCGCTCTCTTTTGCAAAAAGAATGGACTCATTTGGATTTGTAAATCATAAGTTATCGCTGTTTTAAACAGCACTTTTCAATCAAAAATTTCCAACACAAGACCTTTTATTGACAAAATTTTCAAACCATAATTAAATCCAAACTACATAATTTTAGATCAAAAATCTTTTCTCTAAAACATTTATTACATGATTCATTTCTTCGAAAAGCTAAGACATCTAGAATTGAACTATAATACATACAACAAACTTTCAAAATTGTTTGCAAAGAAATTTTTTTCCCAATTAACAAACAAGTCTTTTAAAAGAAGACTCATATTTTAGTTAAGATAATTACTTTCTTATATTAGTAAGAAACAATTATCTATCCAAACTAGACTTTGGAATTACATATTGATTTTTTTTCTTTTCACAATTAAAAATCTTATCTTGTTGCACTATTTATTATTATTTCTAGCTTTTCACAAAATTTCATTTTATAATAAATGTATATTCACTTTTCTCTTAATCCACAAAGCTAAACATTTACTTTATTATCAATTAGAACTAGCCAAGGTTAACACTTAGTTCAAACTTGTTTTCAATTGAACTTCACAAATACATAATTAACAAGTTTTTAACACTATTTAAATTCATAGCCAAACTTACTCTAATAGTTTTGCTCCTTATTAAATTTCATTCTACTTCAAAAGCACTAAATTAGCATAAGGTAATATTTTCCAAAATACTTTACCCAAAAGCTTACTTAAGCATTCTAAATTTTCCATGTATGTAAAATTTCACAAACATTTACTATAACCAATAATGAATACAATTTATTTAAATGAAACCATATTCAAATTTTCCAATTATCAGTTTATAAAATGATAACATCTAACTAATACATTTGTAGTAAATGACATTTCAAGGATTACAAAGTTGACCAAGATCAACATTGCCTCTCCATTGACCTCTATGTCACACTATTTCCATAAGTCCTTAAGTATGTATATAAAATACTTATCTCAAATGGCAATTTAGAATTTTCAAAATCTTTGCAATATCTATATATTTTTGCATTCAACATCCATACTAGTAAATATTTTTTATTGCCATTTCAAAAGCATGTATCACATCGCCTCATAAGCGTTTAGGAATCCCTATCGATAACACTGATCAGACGGATCGACCAGAATTCTTAAAGTACTTATTAGCCAATTGACACAAGAAATTATAAAACCTGTTTTTGATTTATTAAGGAATCTTAAACTTGGTCATAACAATGTTTATTTTCAAAACATAAAACATTTTCTAATTATACAACCATACAATCAATTCATAAAACAATCAAGTTATATATAAAAGTATACCTCTTGTTAGAAAGATTTTCCATTCACATGGATGCTTTCTTTCCAAAAAATAAGTTCTTTTATTAATTTCACTTCTTTAAAATGCATCCATGAAATTATTAAACAATAAATTTTTATTTCATTTTAACGTTTGGTTAAAAACCACTTATGGATTAAATTTCATTTTCAAAATTTAATCTTCTAATAATTCTTGCGGTAGCTACAACTTGAAGACACCACAAGTTCTTATCATTTGCATTGAGTAGGTTTATAACTCTCAATTATATCACCTACTCAATATAATTTCAAGAATTACAATGCTAACAACATTCATGCAATTATTAACCAAACAAGCGTTTACTAAAAACAAAACATTAAATGTGCCCAGCGAAAACGTCACACCATTTCCGCTGCACAACTCTAATCATTAAGGATCAAAACACACAATTTAAATCTAAGCCATCTGAGGTCTAATTTCTACTATTTTAAAAATAGTGATATTTAAAACCCTTATAATGTTTTCAAACTTATTATCCATTCTAAAAAATGAAAAGACTAAAGGCACGACTGAGGGATATGATAGTGGAAAACTATGCTATCACGTGTATTATACTTGGATGTACTATAATATGTGTTTCTGTTCCGTGTTTATCATATTTTGTTATGTGCTCAGCTCTGATACCAAGCTGTAACGCCCCACTCCTAGACCCACATTAGCAAAGAATATTACAAGGTAACATCGTCTGCTAATACGGATAGTATAGTTGGATAGGAGCGACCATCTATAGCCCTGTCTTAACTATCTACTGAATACGTCGATAAATGTAGCATTTTTTTTAATGTGGATCGACATATCCAATAGATACTTAATACAAAACTATAATGGCTATAAGATCTAACAGAACAAAATATAATAACTCAAATATAAATCACATCACAGAACAGTAGATCATCACATACATATACACATATATATGATCATGTTTGCGTCTTATGTTGACAACATATGTATATAGGGAATTGTGATAATGGATAAATATATTAGACAAAAGCATGTAATAATTGGTTATAAATGATATAAGAATTTGTGAATCAAGATGATACATTAATATTGCCCAAGTGAATACCTTGAATGATAATTTAAAAGCTATTAGATTCCGTGAATCAAACTTATTACCAAATCTCTAAAGCACACCTTTTTATTTAAATAAACATCCTTTAAAAATCACATACTTCTTTTAAAAATTATTAAAAGAAGTAATTGGCAATAATTAATAAAATTATTGCATTTCTCTAAATAGCACCAATTTTCCATTTTTTTAACCCAAATAAATAAAATAAAGTTCCAAAGTTTATTTTTTCTCATTTTATTTTCGAAATTCATTTTTTATTTAAAATAAACAATATAAAACTTTCAATTTTATTTTAATTCACAATATTAAATTATAACTACTGTTATAATTTAATATTTACAGGTAATCTCCAAAACCAGGGTTGTTACAGCATCGATTTGAAGTAGCCGAAGGCGATCGACATAGAGAAGAGAGGAATCGAAGCTTCAAAATTCAAGGGTGCAATTCAATCTTCCAAACCCTAATTTCAGAAACAAAGAGGACCGATAGCCATTGTTAAACAACGTATTTGGGCCGAAGCTATAATACAAAAGGAAAAAGGATTTAAATCTATCACTTGTTTATTTTGTGGGTCGGCCTAGTTTATAATGGCTTTGGTTTATTTTAAATTAGGGTTTAGGGTTATTTTGTTTTTAATGTATTTTCCTTTTAAAAACCATTGTAATTTCTAGTCATGTGACTAGGGGATAAATTACGTGGCGTAGTTTGAGAATTCGCAACTCAATGGCTGAGTTTTGGCAGGATTTTGAGCGCAGAGTTAAGGTTAGTTGATAGCGGGTGTCGCGAGTTTACGTGTGTAAGCGTCTGACTGGTTAATTTCTAGTAGAAACCTTGGGGGCAGCACGTAGGCAGGGTTTTGCCGAAGCTGGGTAAATTCTGTGTCGTTCTATTTCTGCATTTATTATTCTGTGCTGTTATTATTCTGATATATCTGCATTGAAATTATTTTATACAAACTTCCACGAAAAAATTGTATGATTGACAGCATCACCCTATCCACCCCCCTTTAGGGTGAAATCGATCCTACATAAACTATTTACATTCTTTAGAACCATTTATAAAACTATTTATAAATTCGAAAACAGTTTACAACTCTTCTCCTTTTCATAAACCTCCACGCAAATTCCTTTTAAACGCTTCCAAATCCTATTATACAAGTCCTTTTATAAAACATATTATAAAATTCTTTAAAACCCTTATAAACTCCTTTATAAGACCATTACAAAAATCCTTTATAAAATCTTTTATAATATCCTTTACCAAACTTTTATAAATTCCTTACAAAACCGTTTACAAAAATTTTGAAATCTTTTACAAAAATCTTTTATCTATTAAATTTATTATAGAAGTCTATGTTTCTATAACGATCCTGACTTGACCTTTGAAAATCGGCACCGAATACGACTCTCTTATTCAAATGTCGCAGATTCAAACATCAAATTCAAGTCATCGGATCTTATAACACAATTAAGTATAAAACCACAGCGGAAGAAAAGGAATAATACATTGATATACAGCATTGATACAATATCTGATACAACAAATGATACAATAGATATCAATATACATAAGAGATATGATGCAATAAAATAGCAGTGGAAAAGAAAAATGGGTAATACCAGCAGCGGAAAAAAGACTCTAAGATGGCCATTAAGGAAGAACTCCACTAGTAGCTCGAACTCCCAATAACGATGCACAAAGATAAGCAAGTGTCGTCCGGATCCAAAGACTGAACTAGCTCCAGATTACTTACTAAACCTGACTATCTAAAAAACCGAACTCTAAACTACCCGTGTGGAAAATAGTGAGCACCCAGAGTTTAGGAAAGGAACAATAAACTCTAGGTCAGTCATGAACTGGTATGAGTAACAAAAAAGTATATCTTTAAAAACAAACAAAGAAATATTTTTAAATAGATCCGCAATGCTTTTAGAAAATGTAAATACCATAAGACCTCCCGCCACACACACCATGCAATCGCAGAATTAGAGGAGATTTCTCCTTATGATAGTCAAACATGCTTGATACGCCAATTTCTTTGATATTATTACTATAAGTGAAAAGTGTGAAAAACCATTTTGAAAGTATAATATAAATCCTAGCCAGCAGAGGCATTTCACACTTATGCTTACTATAGCTACCATGTTCAATAGCAGGTTACCAACACATTCCATGGCAGGTTATACAACTAAAACCGTACAAGGCTCGTATTGTTTCTTTGGATTTCCAAAAAATGGTCGGGCCAAGGAACTTTCCATTACCACATGGGTACGCCACTGGAGGGACGTCCCGAGAACCTAACCGGATCTCTGCCAACACAAGGTCGGGTTACCTCTAAACTAGGTAACTACTGACACAAGTATGCCACCCCTCCGGTTGTAACAAACCTTTATCCGGGGCCCCAAAAACAATCACAAAGTTATATATATATATATATATATATATTATCTGCGATATCCACATAAGTTAAGTATCTGGGCTCCATACCATGATACCACTTCTATCCAGAAGGAAATGTACATACCCTCAGGGGGTGCAATCCCTAAATAACCTTGCTGCATTCTTTCTGTTTTGACCATTACCGGTTTTGTGAGGTTCGACGAAGTCTCGTCCACAAAGCTACGCTTTTCACAAAAGCCACGCTTTGATTAACAAATGATCAGCAGCACTCAGCATGCCACATTACCTAGTTGGGAATATATTACTGATAACCTTCAACTACATAACCTCTGAGCTCGTACGTCTCAGAGAAGGTTGTTAAGCTAAGAGAATAAATTCTCCGCCACCAACAGAAATGTATTTGAAAGAAATCTGCTTTATATCTCAAAATGTAATGTCAGACATACAATCCATACAAGTCTGTTCTGGGTTCGAACAGAACCGAAGGCACTTTCGAAGAAGTCCTTGCAATCCGGGTATTCACAATCCCGATTGGACTTCCCATCATTTAGGGAATCTCTATACCGGTGTGACTCAGTGCAGAGACAATCGACGGGTTATCCTTTCGTTCTCGAAAATACCCGGTCCTCACCACCGATCTTCAAATGCTATCCATATACGTCGTATCACTATTCGAAATGGGTTATATGACACAAAGGTTCTCCTCTGGCGAAACTGAATAACGAGCGTAATATTAAAAATCATATGGACACTGAGGTCTCAGCTAAATCACAGCTTAAAGTTCAGAACCTTTCATTCAAATGGTTAAAACAAATTACCATTTCTAATCGTTTAACCAAAAAGATTCATTTCAACAACCTTCAATAGTTTAAACAATTTCCACACTTTTAATCTTTTAAACAAAAGATTCAATTTACAAAGTTCACCCCATTCACAAAGATCTATTCGTGGATTTCAAAACAATTTCCATTTTAATTGGATTAACTCGTTATACCTTTAAATTAGGATTTACTTTCTAACTTTCAAAATCGTTTCCAAAGATTCATTCGTAGCCTTTCAAAACATTTCAATTCCATTAAAAACTTGAAACCTTTCAACAAAATTTGGAAAACCTTTCATTAAATGAAACCTATTATTATTTGAAAACAAATAGGTTTTGTTGTGGGAAAAACTGATTACAATTACATCAGTTAAAACCATTCAAGTATAAAACTTGGATTTAAATTTAAATTTCCAAAATCATACTTTTAAAAAAAACTATATAAACATACTTTATGACTTGTATAACGTTTTAGACTAAATTGTCAAGTTATTGAATTCAATTTCAAATATTGGATTCAAATTTAAATCAAACTATTTAAATTCCAAAACTAAATCAAGTTATTCAAAATAAATTTCATCTTTGAAACTCCATTTCAAAAACTTTTCACATTTAACTAAATTCCATTTCCAAAGCCGTTTGGATTTAAAATTCAACTTTCAAAACTACTTTGAACTAAATTCAAATATATGTGACTCAGCCGATCTCCACGTGCAATCCATATTTGTGTGTGTATAAGTGTAGTCCAGGGGTTTTACACAATAGTGCACAACATCAATCATCACAGATATATCAATATCGATAAGCAGTATAATTTTTAACGCTTATTTTCATTCACAGATTCATAAATAAAGTAAATTTATCAATCACAAAGATTCATCATCACAGTTCGATGTGGGTTTCGGATAACCAACTGGAGTCCGACTCCTTGTCGCATCGAAATTCAAATGTCGTTTTAAAGGCCAAGTTGTCTAATTAATTTAAACAGTTTAATTCAATGGTTTAATTCACATAGCATTTATCACAGATAAATCATACACAATCATCATAGAAATATCAAAGCATATCGCATAAAATCACAAAATATCATCAAATAGATATCAGAGTCAATCAAACAAGAATCATCAATTCATATCAATATAGTTTGATTTATTTAACTTAATTAATTTCTTAAGAAAAAATCATTATTGTTCTGTTTGATTAATCACTAATAGATCAACTTATTACCTTATTAATTACTTCATAATTACTTAATTAATTAATTCTTAATTATTTATTTATAACCTTAATCATTAATTTATAAAATGAATTACCTATTTAATTACCAATTAATTTCTTAATTAATTTATTAATCATTTAATTAGTTAATTACCATTCATTAACCTTAAGTAGATAGTTAAGTTCTTAAGTTCAAAATTGATTTAAACGCAAAGTTATAAATATCAATCTTTAATTACAGATTCATTAAATCTTAAATCACTTATTTAATTACAAGTATAAATCAATTACATTCTTAATTAACTTCCCATATAAATTAATTATTATTCTAATCTCTCTTAATGATTTTAAATCATATCTTAGTTTTAAATTTGTCAACAGTATTTACTTAAATAAATATTAAACTTTTCTTCACAAAATAACTTAAAACGGTATTAGGCTAATCCTTAGTAATTTAAACCGAAGTAAATATTCTGTTTACTCACGTAAAGCTCGAGGTTTCTTCCCTGTTTCTTGAGTTCCTCCCCTCTCTTTCCCAAGTCTCACTCGTACTCCACTCGAACTCCATCTTCTTCTTCTCTTTTTCTTTATTCTTTTTTTTTAAATACTGCATATTGAAACAAAGCAGTACTCCCCTATTTAAAACTCGAGTACCACACGCGTAACCCAATATTTTTCCCGAGTCACACAATGAAAACATCACCTGACACAACCTAGCGCCGTGCACGTGCACGAGGCGGCGGCGACACTCTAGCGACCGATGAGGCCTCCAGTAAGTTGCAACTGACCTCGACATCGATCATGTATCAACGAACAACTCGATCCCCTCGTCGTTCAAAATCGAGTGTAGCTCGATAAACTCGAACCCAGACATCAACCACAACTTCGTCTCGTCGATACGACTCCGACCATCTGAAGACTCGAGCTCCCAGCCATGGCTTCTTCACCCACAGAGCCATCGTTCCTCAAAACCTCATGCAACTCGACGCTCCACTGAGGCCGCGGCAATCAAAAACTCAATCCCTCAAAAATTAGGTTTACAAACTAGAAATCTACGTTGCTGTCACCTTGACGAACTAGAACAGATCCAGTTATTTTTCCCACCACCTATGTAGGCTTCACCACCTCCACGAGCAAGCCCGACCCTTCTAGATCAACACGTCGTCGGAAATTCGTCAAAATATCCATTTTAATTAACTTCGAGCTACTATTACAACACCCCACTAAAACTTACCAAATACATCTTAAAAATCATGGTTTTAAGTAAGGATTCTAACTACATACTTGAAACGATGTTTTATTAAATTCGAAAATTTTGAATTCTTAAAGTTCCTTCTGTAAAAAAAAATATTTTCCATGCTGTATACCTTTACACTTAGTAAAACTATTTTTATATTATCATTCGTACCTATACACAGCTATTTTGTTTAGGATCCAAAGCCTAGTACAAATTAGAAAGCAAGGAATTGAATTTCTTAATTGATGATCAATACTCTGGAACTAGATAGAGAAGGAGATACATAGCCCAGCACTTCAAATTTCAAATACAAATGCTCACAGTGTTGAAATAAAATGATAACTAAGTATCAGGTTAAACACAAGTCATTTACTGAATATAATTTACTTAAGCTTTAATGTTATGTTGTTTACTCACCTTCCACATTTTTTTATTTTAGAAATGACAGAGCCTTCTCTTCTTCTTTTTTTCAGGCTTTTGCAATTTCAAACTGGACTTCTTCTTCTTGAATCTCTGGTTCAAGTTGATTTGAGTTGTTGTTGAATCTTTGTTTAAGTTGTAGAATAATGATGTTTTATTTCAGTTTCTACTTTAAATTTTCACAACTTGGAATAAACGAAATGAAATGAGAAGGTGATATAAATAAAGAAGTTTACAGTGTAATCTTGTTTGTACAATAGGCACGGCTGAAGATGCTTGCATTATGGGCAGCATTACAGAGAAGTTACTATTTTCTTGTATAGCAGGTGACCTTAATCTTTTTCTATATAGAGCTGAAATGAGTTCTTAGAGATGCAAACATTCAATACTAATGTCTTTTATGTTTTCACCCTTTTCTATTTTGCAAGCTAACTCATATATTTCGGTTTATTATTATTTTTGTAAGTATATTATGTTCTTTACTTTATATTTTAAATGAAGTTTATATTATATAAATATACTTTCATTTTACTTATATGTATGTATATATATTAAATTCTAATTTAACTTAAAAATTTATTTCAGATTTTATATAACTATAAATTTATTTATTTCTTTGCATACTTATGTATTTGTTTTCCTTTGACTTATGCTTCCTTTTACTTATTTTACATTGCATTCATTCATTATTTAGATATTAAAATTTTAAAGTAATTGTTTTTGAAACTTAATTATACTTTGATAAAAATAATCACACATATTTTTATTCGAATTTGGAGAAATCAAATTAATTTACTAATTAATTTTACAATTTTTTTTCAAAAATTAAATTAGGTATAAATTTAAACATAGTAAAAATCCGGGACTGTTACAGATTTCTCCCCTTAAGAAACATCCTCGAAATTTGCCAATTTTAGTTAAATTATCCAAAATACACTTTATATTAAGTGTTACTAAGAGCATTCACACAAATGTTATAGTCATTCATCCAACCATACATATACATACATCTAGCATTCATGACAACCTGAGTCAAAATACATATGTAAAGCACATATTACCCAAAAGGAAACATCCTAATCATCTACAGATCCTCACTATCAGAGCTTCCCCTCTCAGGCCCTGACAATTCCCTGATCTCCACCTCACTGTCTGATTCCGAATCTTCCACTAGATCAAGTACTACAGGAATAAAACCTCCACCATCTAGCTCCTCAATGGCATCATCAAATCCCAAATAATTGCTTCATCATATTCTGACTCTACATAATATTCCTCATCTTCAAATTCTTCTTCGTCCTCAAACTCTTCCTCGTCCTCTTCGAGTCCTTCCTCGATCTCGAATTCTTCTTCATCGTCAAATACCTCCTCGAGTTCTTCTGGTACTTCCTCATCCATAGACGGCTCCTGAATCTGACTAGCCGAACCATAATCACCAACTCTTCTAGCCTTTGAGGTTGCTCCGCCTCAGCTGATGCTATGGGTTCTCTACAATCAAAATTAAAATCCAAAGATAGATGAAAGATGATTCATCAAATCAAACTCAATATTATTCTGCATTTGGCTTACCAAATCAGAATATCAACAATAAATACAAGAAAGAATCTATTAAGTTTTTCACACTATACTCGGATCATCCAGATCTACGAAATATGCAAGGCACTGATTAGTTTGAAGGGACACTTACCATTCGTAGCATATATCGGACCCCAAACAATAGATAGATATATGGATACAATTTCAAAACTTTTAGTTTAAAAACCAAAGTATTCCTATCAACCATAGCAACCAAAACAATCAATTACATCCAAATAATAATTCTGACCATTTGGAGTTTATGTCCCAATCAAATATATCAAATTTTTTCCTGGATCAACCAGAAACTATCGAAGAATTGAGAAATGATGCTGAACAAAAGAGATTGATAGAGAAAAGATCGTTTCCTTGTTGTTACAGGGTATTGATCATTTATAGTCGTGTTCCCCTGTCCCCTATCTCATTTTCTTCTTGCACTCATACTCACTATCAGTCGGTAGTAAGAGAATTTACTGAGGCATACCGACAGATATCTTAGGGATACTCATTCTATGGCATACTACACCCAATCTCTAATGAGCTACTTAATGTGTTATACTCCTGAGCTAAAGTTTTTAACCTTCAGCTCTGATACCAATTATAACGATCCTGACTCGACCTTCGAAAATCGGCACCGAATACGACTCTCATATTCAAATGCCGTAGATTCAAACGTCAAATCTGAGTCGTCGGAGCTTATAACACAATTAAGTATAACAATACAGTGGAAGAAAAAGAATAGTACATTAATATACAACATTGATACAATATCTGATACAACAGATGATACAATAGATATCAATATACATCAAGATATGATATAATAAAATAGCAGCGGAAAAGAAAAATAGGTAACACCAGCAATGGAACAAATAACTCTAAGATGGTCTTCAAGGAAGAACTCCAGTAGTAGCTTGAACTCCCAATAACGATGCATAAAGATAAGCAAGTGCCGTCCGGATCCAAAGACTGAACTAGCTCCAGATAACCTACTAAACCAGACTATTTGAAAAACCCAACTCTAAACTGCCCATGTGGAAAATAGTGAGCACCCAGAGTTCAGGAAAGGAACAATAAACTCCAGGTCAGTCATGGGACTGGTATGAGTAACAAAAACAGTTTATCTTTAAAAGCAAACAAAGAAATATTTTTAAATAGATCCGCAATGCTTTTAGAAAATGTAACTACCATAAGACCTCCCGCCACACACACCATGCAATCGCAGAATTAGAGGAGATTTCTCCTTATGATAGTCAAACATGCTTGATACACCAATTTCTTTGATATTATTACTATAAGTGCAAAGTGTGAAAAACCATTTCGAAAGTATAATATAAATCCTAGCCAGCAGAGGCATTTCGCACTTATGCCTACTATAGTTACCATGTTCAATAGCAGGTTACCACCACATTCCATAGCAGGTTATACAACTAAAACCGTATAAGGCTCATATTGTTTCTTTGGATTTCCTACAAATGGTCGGGCCAAGGAACTTCCCATTGCCATATGGGTATGCCTGTGGAGGGACATCCCGAGAACCTAACCGGATCTCTGCCAACACAAGGCCAGGTTACCTCTAAACTAGGTAACTACTGACATGAATATGCCCCCCCCCCCCCCCGCGGTTGTAACCAATCTTTATCCAGGGCCCCAACAACAATCACAAAGTAATATATATATATATATATATATATATATATATATCTGCGATATCCACATACGTTAAGTATCTGGGCTCCATACCATGACACCACTTCTATCCAGAAGGAAATGTACATACCCTCAGGGGGCGCTATCTCCAAATAACCTTGCTGCATTCTTCCTGTTTTGACCATTACCGGGTTGTGAGGTTCGACGAAGTCTCATCCACAAAGCAACGCTTTTCACAAAATCCACGCTTTGATCAACAAATGATCAGCAGCACTCAGTATGCCACATTACCAAGTTGGGAATATATTACTGATAACCTTCAACTACACAACATCTAAGCTCGTACGTCTCAGAGAAGGGTGTTAAGCTAAGAGAATAAATTCTCCGCCACCAACAGAAATGTATTTGAAAGAAATCTGCTTTATATCTCAAAATGTAATGTCAGACATACAATCCATACAAGTATGTTCTGGGTTCGAACAGAACCGAAGGCACTTTCGAAGAAGTCCTTGCAATCCGGGTATTCACAATCCCGATTGGACTTCCCATCACTTAGGGAATCTCTATACCGGTGCGACTCAGTGTAGAGGCAATCGACGGGATATCCTTTCGTTCTCGAAAATACCCGGTCTTCACCACCGATCTTCAAATGCTATCCATATACGTCGTATCACTATTCGGAATGGGTTATATGACACAAAGGTTCTCCCCCGGCTAAACCGAATATCGAGCGCAACATTAAAAATCATATGGATACTGGGGTCTCAGCTAAATCACGGCTTAAAGATCAAAACCTTTCATTCAAATGGTTAAAAAAATACCATTTCTAATCTTTTAAACAAAAAGATTCATTTCAACAACCTTCAATAGTTTAAACAATTTCTACGCTTTTAATCTTTTAAACAAAAGATTCAATTTACAAAGTTCACGCCATTCACAAAGATCTATTCGTGGATTTCAAAACAATTTCCCTTTTAATTGGATTAACTCATTAAACCTTTAAATTAAGATTTAATTTCTAACTTTCAAACTCGTTTCCAAAGATTCATTCATAGCCTTTCAAAACATTTCAATTCTATTTCAAACTTGAAACCTTTCAACAAAATTTGGAAAACCTTTCATTAAATGAAAACTATTATTATTTGAAAAAAATAGGTTTTGTTGTGGGAAAAACTGATTACAATTACATCAGTTAAAACCATTTAAGTATAAAACTTGGAGTTAAACTTAAATTTCCAAAATCATACTTTTTTTAAAAAAACCCATATAAACATCCTTTATGACTTGTATAATGTTTTAGACTAAAATTTTCAAGTTATTGAATTCAATTTCAAATATTGGATTTAAATTTAAATTAAATTATTTAAATTCCAAAATTTAATCAAGTTATTCGAAATAAATTTCATCTTTGAAACTCCATTTCAAAAACTTTTCACATTTAACTAAATTCCATTTCCAAAACCGTTTGGATTTAAAATTCAACTTTCAAAACTATTTTGAATTAAATTCAAATATCAGTGACTCAACCGATCATCACGTGCAATCCATATTTGTGTGTGTATAAGTGTAGTCCAGGGGTTTTACACAATAGTACACAACATCAATCATCATAGATATATCAATATCGATAAGCGGTATAATTTTTAACGCTTATCTTCATTCACAGATTCATTCATAAATAAAGTAAATTTATCAATCACAAAGATTCATCATCACAATTCGATGTGGGTTTTGGATAACCAACTGGAGTCCGACTCCCTGTCGCATCGAAATTCAAATGTCGTTTTAAAGGCCAAGTTGTCTAATTAATTTAAACAGTTTAATTCAATGATTTAATTCACATAGCATTTAACACAGATAAATCATACACAATCATCATAGATATATCAAAGCATATCACAGAACATCGCAGAATATCATCAAATAGATATCAGAGTTAATCAAACAAAAATCATCAATTCATATCGATATAGTTTGATTTACTTAACTTAATTAATTACTTAAGAATAAATCATTATTATTCTGTTTGATTAATCACTAATAGATCAACTTATTACCTTATTAATTACTTCATAATTACTTAATTAATTATTTCTTAATTATTTATTTATAACCTTAATCATTAATTTATAAAAGTGAATTACCTATTTAATTACCAATTAATTTCTTAATTAATTTATTAAGCATTTAATTAGTTAATTACTATTCATTAACTTTAAGTAGATAGTTAAGTTCTTCAGTTCAAAATTGATTTAAATGCAAAGTTATAAATATCAATCTTTAATTACAGATTTATTAAATCTTAAATCACTTATTTAATTACAAGTATAAATCAATTACATTCTTAATTAACTTTCCATATAAATTAATTTTTATTCTAATCTCTCTTAATGATTTTAAATCATTTCGTAGTTTTAAAATTGTCAACAATGTTTACTTAAATAAGTATTAAACTTTACTTCACGGAATAAATTAAAAAGGTATTAGGCTAATCCTTAGTAATTTAAACCGAAGTAAATATTCTGTTTACTCGCGTAAAGCTCGAGGTTTCTTCCCTGTTTCTCGAGTTCCTCCCCTCTCTTTCCCGAGTCTCTCTCGTACTCCACTCGAACTCCATCTTCTTCTTCTTTTTTTCTTTATTCTTTTTTTTTAAATACTGCAGATTGAAACAAAGCGGTACTCCCCTATTTAAAAGTCGAGTACCACACGCGTAACCCAATATTTTTCCCGAGTCACACATTAAAAACATCACCCGACACAACCTAGCGTCGTGCACGTGCACGAGGCAGCGACGATACTCTGGCGATCGGTGAGGCCTCCAGCAAGTTGCAACCGACCTCGACATCGATCACGTATCAACGAACAAATCGATCCCCTCGTCGTTTAAAATCGAGCGTAGCTCGATAAACTTGAACCCAGACATCAACCACAACTTCGTCTCGTCGACGCGACTCCGACCATTTGAAGACTCGAGCTCCCAGCCATGGCTTCTTCACCCACCGAGCCATCGTTCCCCAAAACCTTGCGCCACTCGATGCTCCACTGAGGCCGTGGCGATCAATAGCTCAATCACCTCAAAAGTTAGGTTTACAAACTAGAAATCTATGTCGTCGTCACCTCGACGAATTGGATCAGCTCCAGTTATTTTTCCCACCACCTACGTAGGCTTCTCCACCTCCACAAGCAAGCCCTACCCTTCCAGATCAACACGTCGTCGAAAATTTATCAAAATATCCATTCTAATTATCTTCGAACTACTATTACAACACCCCACTAAAAATTACCAAATACATCTTGAAAATCATGGTTTTAACTAAGGATTCTAACTACATACTTGAAACAATGTTTTAGTAAATTCGAAAATTTTGAATTCTTAAAGTTCCTTCTGTAAAAAAAATATTTTCCATGTTGTATACCTTTACACTTAGTAAAACTATTTTTATATTATCATTCATACCTATACACATCTATTTTGTTTAGGATCCAAAGGCTAATACAAATTAGAAAGCAAGGAATTTTATTTCTTGATTGATGATCAATACTCTAGAACTAGACAGAGAAGGAGATACATAGCCCAGCACTTCAAATTTCAAATACAAATGCTCACAGTGTTGAAATAAAATGATAACTAAGTATCAGGTTAAACACAAGTCATTCACTGAATATAATTTACTTAAGCTTTAATGTTATGTTGTTTACTCGCCTTCCACGTTTTTTTGTTTTAGAAATGACAGAGCCTTCTCTTCTTCTTTTTTTCCAGGCTTTTGCAATTTCAAACTGGAATTCTTCTTCTTGAATCTCTGGTTCAAGTTGATTTGAGTTGTTGAATCTTTGTCTAAGTTGTAGAATAATGATGTTTTATTTCAGTTGCTACTTTAAATTTTCTCAACTTGGAATAAACGAAATGAAATGAGAAGTTGATATAAATAAAGAAGCTTACAGTGTAGTCTTGTTGGTACAATAGGCATGGCAGAAAATGCTTGCATTATGGGCTGCATTACAGAGAAGTTACTATTTGCTTGTACAGCAGGTGACCTTAATCTTTTTCTATATGGAGCTGAAATAATAGGGTATGTTCTTAGAGATGCAAACATTCAATACTAATGTCTTTTATGTTTTCACCCTTTTCTATTTTGCAAGCTAACTCATATATTTCGGTTTATTATTATTTTTGTAAGTATATTTTGTTCTTTAGTTTATATTTTAAATGAAGTTTATATTTTATAAATATACTTTGCTTGTAGTTCATTTTACTTATATGTATATATATTAAATTCTAATTTAACGTAAACATTTATTTCAGATTTTATGTAACTACAAATTTATTTGTTTCTTTGCGTACTTATGTATTTGTTTTCCTTTGACTTATGCTTCCTTTTACTTATTTTACATTTGCATTCATTCATTATTTAGATATTAAAATTTTAAAGAAAATGTTTTTAAAACTTAATTATACTTCGATAAAAATAATCACACATATTTTTATTCGAATTCGGAGAAACTCAAACTAATTTACCAATTAATTTTACAATTTTTTTATTCAAAAATTAAATTAATTATTAATCTAAACATAGTAAAAATTCGGGATCGTTACAGTTTCTTATCTAAATTAAATTTTAAATGAATCTTTAAAACTGTTACACAAAAAACTACCTTTCGACTAAGTCGAAACGTCATTTAACAAAGAAATGGGAAGAGAAGCACAGTCCAAATCATTTGAATTAGTCGAAGGAATGCAGTTATTAGAAACCATTAGCATTAAACCTTTCGAAGGAGTCAAAAGGTTCTGTAACAACCCGCATATTTTACGATTGAGTATTTAAATAATTTATTTAAATATTTCATCGTTAGTCGGATTTTAATCTGAAAAGCTACTTTTTGCAAACAGTCGAATTAGGACTCGAGACCATCCCCATTGAGTTCAAAATGACGTTTGCGACCTTTTTGAGTATAAACTTTAATATATTTGGAGTTAGTGGAATTTTGCTACTTTTTCACTTAGGGCTTTGGTTTTGTTTCAGCCCATTAGACCCAAGCTTCACCCCTCTTCTCTTCATTACTTCATTTCTATTTCCTAATACTCAAGCTTTAGCAACAATGGAGAGAGGAATGGGAAATTAAAACTCCAAGCCCTAGTTTTCATTTGCAAATCAAGTTCTAGCTCCAAATCCAAAGAGAAGCTATTGGTAAGCATCATCTTCTTCTTCTCCAACTCATTCTCCTTTCAATTTCAGAAATTCCTAAACCTAACTTTGGGAATGTTCTTCTTTTGAGCTTAGATTCAAGCTCATTTGGGTTGTGTTGAAGTGTGGTTGGTTCTTCCTTTGCTTTTAAGCTTCTCCTTCCTTATTGTTGTGAAAAGGTGAGATTTTTATCTCACATCTAAGTCTATGATTATCTTTGATTGTTAGGTATGAATTCCTAACACTTATTCATGTGTATTTGATTTTGACTTAGATTGGTTTTTGTGAATATTCCAAGTTTTGGTGTTTTGAGTTCAAATCTTCAAAAATCATAGCTTTGTTGTTTGAACATGCTTTTGGTGATGCATCGAAGAGCCTATTGGGCCAGGTAGCTAATTCGCGTAAATCCCTAGTGTCGTTGCTCGACCGAATGCATTTTGGAAGGAATTTGCCTTCATTTTGATAGGCTTGGAAGTGCAGTAAACAGGTTCCAGTCGACTGGAATTTTGGTCCAGTCGACTGACCTGCTACCTGAGCACATCTCAGGTTCTGGTCTAGTCGACTGGCTTACTGAGTCCAGTCGACTGACCAACATCCCACGAATATTCCGGGACTGAGTTCAGTCGACTGAACTCAGTGAGCCAGTCGACTGACCTGCTCTTAAATGCCTACCATGCCTTTTTTTGCCTATTAGGGTTGTGATTCCAATTTTTATCGATTCGTTTTGATTCCTAGTTGATGCTATCAATTATTCGACTTTGATGACTTCTAATATGGATTTTTTTTGGAAATGTCCATTTTGATGGATTTGATATCGATATCTTTGGAATTAATTCACGTCTTCGTATGTGAATTTTAGTGATTGGTTGTTTCTATAATCATTTTTGTGCTTTGTCACTTTAAAAATATAAAGGTTTCAATACTAGTAGTAAATATCAAAACTCTTTTATTAAAACGATTTCAGCACTATTTTGTTGCAAAGCTCGTTTCTTAAACCGTTTTCGAATCTAGTAGTTATACAAACTTTTACCTCACTCGTATGAGAAATCTAATTAAAGGCTTAGTAAAACAAGTGGTATGAAATGCTTGCATTTACTTCGTCGGTTAATTCTTGGACTTGTTCGATTGAATCTCTTGTGACAATTTTCTAGTGTAGATCTATAATTTGTTCGTAAATATTTAAGTTAAGCTAGTGGTTATGGGACATGAAGCTAGGCTCATATATTTACTAGCTTGGTGTAATTGACACTTCTTGATGATCGATGATGATCATTTTTGTGATTTAGACTAGCAATGTGTGATGTCACTTTGTCTGCGAGGGAGACTAAACCCCGTTTCCGTGGAGCTTCAGCTCAATTTGGTGGGGTAGCGACCCATGGTCTACGGGCCGTTTTAGTGGAGCTTCGGCTCATGGTCTTTGGGCCGTTTTAGTGGAACCTCGGCTCAAAAATTAATGGTTAGCAACCATGGAATAGCTTTCCGTTTTGTGATACACGCGTTGGTGAGTTTTCATGCTCCCATTTCATGATAGGCCTTCCCCTTTTTGTGATTTATGGATTTCCATTGATGATTTCTAGAATTTGTGTTTCACCAATTTTCGTGATTTACATTGATAAGCTTTATCATTATTTGTGCATTGGTGAATTTGTGTGTAATTAACTTTTGTGATTGGCATTGGTATAATTGTCAATATTTATTGTGGTAAATGAAATAAAGAATATGACAATCATTTTTATCTTTGAGAAGATTCTTGTGATATTGATTAATCTCTTGTTGATTTTCAATTACATACTTATCATGGTATGGCTTTATGCTTATCTTACATTTTTATCGTATCTCTTATTCTATATCATTTCATCTGATATTTATAGTTAGACTGATCCATTTATTATTTTCTTTTTAAATAATACTCAGATCAGACCGAGATGTTACAGGTGCTTCTGCATGACTTCTCATCTGGGATTATTATTATCCTGACTTTTGGCTAACTACTTAGATTAGTATTTTTTGGTTGTATACATTTGATATATAGACTCATTGATGTATACTTATTATTTTATGTGGCACCTGTAACTATTCTTTTGTGATATTGTGGATCTTGTTTGACCACTACTCTGATATACACTTTCATGTGTAATATTCATATCTGTTTCCGCCTTTGAGATATGAACTTCTGTGACCGATTTGTGTTATACTTATTTCTATGTTTGTTTTCGAAGAATGTATATAGCCACTGTGTAGTAGTTTTGAGTTTGTATTAGTATGTCGGATTCCCTCTTGAAAAGAAAAATGCATGTTATACTATCTGACATATCGGTGCTCGCACTAAGCAATTATATGGATGGTCGCTCCTCGACGGCATTATTCTCCACGCTAGTTGACGGCATTACACCGTAGTGTCCTTGGCTAGCGTGGGCATAGAGGTGGAGCATCGCAGCTTGGTATCAGAGCCTAACTTCGGAACAATGTAGAATAATTTAACAAGGATCATCGTCCTAAGTCCATCTTAGGAGTCGTGCCTTAGGATTTTATTCGGGTCTTCGAACCGTCCTATCCTATTTTCTTTTGTGATTCCTTGTTTTATCAATCATTATTGTTTTATATTCATTTTGTGAATAACCTTTTTCTTCTTCTTCTTTCTTTCTTAATGAAGAGAAATGGTTAGACCTGGCCGTCTCAGCGCCGGTCAATCTAGTGCTACTCCCCAAGATGGAGTATTTATGTCTGCCCAGCAGCTTCTTGATCTAGTAAAGAATGCTCAAGCAGCCGGTTCTAATTCGGAGTCTACTCACCCTAAGTATGGATTTGCACGCTTCTGCAACGATTATACCAATTTGGGTGGTAAGCCATTCAAAGGTTCTGAACCGATTATTGAAGTCCAGGCTTAGCTAAGATCATGCAATCGAATCTTTTCTCACATGAATCTTATTGATCTTCATCGAGTCCAAGTGGCTTCTAACATGCTCCAAGAAAGAGCATTAGACTGGCATGAGCTTCTGATTTCCAAAATAAATGAAGCGGATGTTACTTGGGAGAAATTCCGGGAACGATTCGAATTAAAGTTTGTGCCAGAAGCTGAGAAAGTAACATTGGCTCGTTGTTTCATTGACCTTGTTCAAGGTGAATCCTCCATGGCAGATTATGTCATATCCTTCGAGTCACTTTCTAAATACGGGGTCGAATACATAAACACCCCATTGAAGAAGAACCAAAGATTCGACTATGGCTTGAACAAAAATCTCAAGAAGCCATTACTTCTAAAAATAGAAGTTTCTTTTGATCAACTTATTGATATCGCTCTTCGGCTTGAAGAGGCTGATAGAGTAAGTGATGTTGAGGTTGGGAGTGCTAAACCGAACTTCACCAACAAGAAAAGGCCTAATAAGTTCAAAGGTCCTTATCCCAACAATAAGAAAGGGAAGCAAGCCTTTCCGGCAACTAAGACTTCTACCTCAAGTGGTGGGCAACGCTACAACTATGGTTCTAAGGACCATTATGCGAATAAGTGTTCAAAGCCCCATGCTTGTCGCTATTGCAAAAGCTTGGACCATTATATATCTTCGTGTCCCAAACTTCAAGGCAGGAAGGAAGGAAAGCTTAATGTGGTGCAAACTCCTAGTAACACTTCTCGTGGTCAAGGTATTTCTCGTCCTATCCTTGATGGCATTATTTTATTTTGTGATCAACCTATTCGAGTACTTTTTGATACAGGTGTGTCCCATCCATTTATATCAAAAGAACTTGTTGATACTTTACTTTAAGTGTTGTTGATTTAATGACTTCTTTGAGAGTTGCAAATCCAGTTGGTGGATCCGCAACAATCAGTTTATTGTGTAAAGATGTCGAAATTATTTTGTGTGATTACTCTTTCCGTGCCGATTTGCATGTTATGCGTTATCTTGGCTTCGGAATGATTTTGGGAATGGATTGGCTTAACCGCTATGAAGCTCAAATCCTTTGTCCTGACCGGACTATTCATCTTCGACATCCTCAATCTGTTAAGAAGATTTCTATTAATCTTAAAGATTCGGATTCCAGCTTGGCAGCATCTTTATATTCTTTAAATCCTCATGATGACGATAATGATGATGAGGAAGATGTCATTTCTCTTATTCACATTGTTCGTGAATTTTTTGACATATTTGAGCCCGTTTTAGGATTGTCACCTAAGCGAGCAATTGTGTTCAGAATTAATCTCATCCCTGGAGCTCAACCTATCACTCCTCCTCCTTATCGTATGTCCAATAAAGAAAATGAGGAGATGCGCAAACAATTATCCGAATCGGAGACGAAGCAATTTATTCGCTCTAGTTCCTCTCCTTGGGGAGCTTCGGCTATTTTTGTGAAGAAATATGATGGTAACTTAGGCTTTGCGTTGATTACCGCAAGCTTAATGATCTTACTATCAAAAATAAATATCCTTTACCTCGGATTGATGATCTATTTGATCAACTTAGTGGTGCTAGAGTCTTTTCACAATTGGACTTAGCAACCGGTTTTCATCAGCTTCGTATTGTAGAGGACATCATTCCTTTGACATCGTTTCGTATTCGTTGTGGATCTTATGAATGGCTTATTATGCCATTTGGTTTGGCGAATGCTCCGGCTTATTTCGTTGACCTTATAAATCTAGTTTTCAAAGATTTGCTCGATCGATTTGTTCTCATCTTCATTGATGATATTCTTGTGTATTCTAAAACCGAGGAGGAGCATGAAAAGCATCTTCAGATTGTGTTAGAAACTCTTAGGAGCAATCAATTAAAAGCAAAATTTTCTAAATGCCACTTTTGGCAATCTCGTGTGAAGTTTCTCGGTCATGTTATTTCCGAATCCGGAATTTCCATGGATCCTTCAAAGATTGAAGCGATTCAAAATTGGAAGAGACCGGAGGGTGTGACGGAAATCCATAGCTTCCTTGGATTGGCGGGCTATTATCGTCGTTTTATAAAAAAAAAATCAAAAATAGTCACACCACTTATTAGCTTAACAAAGAAAGGTGTTAAATACATTTGGTCGGACAAATGTGAAGCTTCTTTTCAGAAATTAAAAGAACTCCTTTCCGATGCTCCTATTCTTGTTATTTCCGAGGGGAATCAAGATTTTATTGTTTATACCGATGCTAGTCGCATTGGTTTGGGTGTTGTTCTTATTCAAAGAGAACGTGTTATTGCTTATGCTTCTAGGAAATTGAAGCTAGCCGAGACTAGATATGCCACTCATGATTTGGAGCTCGCGGCTATTGTTTTCGCTCTTCGAATTTGGCGTCATTATCTTTTGGGAGAGAAATTTGTTCTCTATACCAATCATAAATCTTTGAAGTATTTATTTTCCCAAAAGGAACTTAATTTGCGTCAACAACGTTGGCTTGAATTCCTTGCATCTTATGATCTTGATATTCTTTATACTCCCGGAAAGGGAAATCGTGTTGCCGATGCACTTAGTCGCAAGCAATAAGCGGTTGTTTCTATAATGATATCCGAATGGAATGATCTTAGGGTTTTATCCACTTGTGAGATTCGAGATCGTGTTTTCGATTTATGTTCATCTCTTGTTTTATGTAGCCTTGAGGTTCATCCTTCTCTTTTAGACCGCATTCTTGAAGCTCAAAAGCTAGATCCCGAATTGGCTCTTCTTGGCCAAAATTTTGGGGATAAAATTGATATTGAAGGTTTGAAAGACTTTGATATTGATTCTCTTGGCGGCATGCGAAAATTTTGTAGACTTATCGTGCCAAATATTAGTGATCTTCGTAAAGACATTTTAGAAGATTCTCATCGTTCTAAATTTACCATTCATCCCGGTAGTAGTAAAATGTATGCGGATATGAAGAGACTTTATTATTGGGAGGGAATGAAATCTGATATTGCTAACTTTGTTAAGTGTTGCCTGACTTGCCAACTTGTCAAGGTCGAGCATCAAAGGCCCGGTGGGTTATTGCAACCTTTAGAAATTCCAATTTGGAAGTGGGATCAAATTTCCATGGATTTTATTGATGGCCTTCCCCGTTCTCGTTCGGGTCATGATAGCTTATGGGTGATAGTCGATAGACTTGCTAAATCTGTCCATTTTATTCCCGTTCGGTCCAATCGAACCGCTCCTCTCTTGGCCAAACTCTTTATTAAAGAAATTGTAAAATTGCATGGAGTTCCTTCTTCTATTGTTAGTGATCGTGATCCATTGTTTACTAGTGGATTTTGGAAGAGTTTTCTAAAAGCTTTGGAAACGAAGCTTAATTTTAGCACTGCTTATCATCCTCAGTCCGATGGACAAACCGAGCGTGTGAATCAAACTCTTGAAGATCTTCTTCGTTCATGTGTTCTTGATTTTGGTGGAGGTTGGGAAGATCATATTTCTCTTGTTGAGTTTTCCTATGATAATAGCTTCCAATCTAGTATTGGTATGGCACCTTTTGAGGCACTCTATGGAAGGCCATGCCGATCTCCTTCTTGTTGGCTTGAGGCCCGTGAGAAGCTGGTTTTAGGTCCAGATCACATTCGTGATTCCATAGAAAAGATTGACCTTATTCTTCATAGGATGAAAGAAGCCCAAAGTAGACAAATATTCTATGCCGATAACCGAAGAAGGAAATTGGAATTTTCTGTGGGAGATTTTGTGTTTGTTCGTTCTTCACCTATGAAGGGTGTTGTGCGTTTCAGTCGATTGGGAAAGTTAGCACCTCGATATATTGGTCCATTTCCCATCATCGAACGTATTGGTTCCGTGGCTTATCGCCTCTTATTACCGGCTCAATTTTCTGCTATTCATGACGTGTTTCACGTTTCTCAATTATGGAAATGCATTCGAGATTCTGTTCTATTCTTGAGCCCGATGTTGTGGAAGAAATTGAAGTTTCGCCTAAATTAACTTATGAGCAACATCCTATTCGTATTATTGCTTCGGAGGTCAAACGCCTTCGAAATAAAGATGTTCCTCTTGTGAAAGTTCAATGGTCCTCAAATCCTAAGGATTGCTCTTGGGAATCTAGAGAATTCATCGAGCGAACACAGCCGGACTTACTTTCTTGTGCTCTTTGAGATGAAATTTTTATTTCAAATTTCTTTTGTGTTGAATATGCTTTTATGGTTGTTACTTTATATTTTCTTCTTAAATATTGCGAGGATGCAATTTCTTTAAGGAGGGGAGTCTGTAATAACCCGCATATTTTATGATTGAGTATTTAAATAATTTATTTAAATATTTCATCATTAGTCGGATTTTAGTCTGAAAAGCTACTTTTTGCAAACACTCGAATTAGGACTCGAGACCACCCCCATTGAGTTTAAAATGACGTTTGCGGCCTTTTTGTGACAACCCTAATTTCATGCCATTCAAATCGACAATAATCCACACATTTCAGACTTGAATGATGCGAAATAACATGTTGTAAATAAATTTGGAGCAAATAAAATCAAATATACAGAATCATAGACACAGAACAAACAGAATAACTCGCAGCGGAATACAAAATAACATAGTAGTTCATGAAGCTACTATAACAGAGTCTCAAACCAAATACATAATATAGTCTGAAAACAACAGAATAGAAATCCCAAATACATAGAAGTTCACTAATACATGAGATAAACTAATACAGCTGAAACAGTAATAGAAATATATGTAGATAAGCAGAAACTCCGGTGAAAGACCAGCTCCAAGAAGAGAATCCAAAGCTGTGAATACTTAGCTGACCCGAGCGTAAAGCAAACACAAAACACTCGAGTCAGGACAATATATACTTATATAATGTAAACCAACTCAAGTGAACTGTAATAAAGATACAAGTAACTTAAAGGATGCTTGGGACTGCCCATCCTCTAAGGATCCGTCAAACTATTTACTATATAATAATATTTCGCTATTATAATAATGTCTACAGTAAAATAAACATACTTTTAAATAGCGTTCGGGGCTACCCATATCACCCTTCACACATAATAGTCCCAGTAGTCCATCCAATATCATGTCATCTCCACTCCGTGTGACTGTCATAGGATAGCACATGGGCTACGGGAGAAAAACAAACTCGTAGTAAAGGCTCGGTATGGTAGGTGACACGGCACACAAGGCAATGCCAGGGTAGATATTCCAATTACGCAAACGGGCTGGTGGTAACGCAGCAGCCACATACGCCCACCCTGAACAACACTCCAAAATCAAGGGGTGCACCCAATCGATCACAACAGTAATAGAATGGTATCGAAGAAGTGTGTTCAGTCAGAGGTGCTACCTCCTTTGGCCCGAGATCGCTCCTGTCTTAGCCACCTTAAGCTAACTCACGGGAGTTAGGTCCACGTAAAGTACCTTAGGAACGTCGTCACCATCCTACTTCATTCTGGAATCTCCACTGCGTACACAGTTGTTAAAGTGGTTTTCAGTATCGACAGAGAGTATGTCAATATCCGATCCCGGACTCTTTAACAACCAATCGTTATTATAACCATAGTTATAAGTTAAAAATGGTATTTATTTCTCAAAATCCAATATCATTTCAAATCCATTTCAAAATATCAAACTTATCATTCATTTGAAAAACATATTTATTTTATTCAATTTAAAAATACCATTTCAATTCACATTTCAAAATAGTTCAATTCCAAACAAATTACTTCATTTAAATCATAAAAATATGAAGTTATTACATTTAATAATTAAATTATTAAATTTCCAAAATTTTCAACTTTCAAAGTTCATCCATTCACTTAATTTTATCAAAACAGTAAAAATTCAACTTTTGTAGCATTTGGAAAATGCTATAGAAAGTTATATTCAAAACGGTTCAATTTAACAAAAGACAGCGTTTAAAAATGCTGTAATAGAGTTACATTAGTTTCAAAGAAAACTTATTTTAATCCAACAATTATAGCATTTACAAAATGCTATAATAGCCTTAAATTCAGTTTAGCTATTTATTTCACTTATCAACTACAGCATTTACAATTGTTATATTATCATTTATATTAGATATAATATCATTTCAAAAATGCAGTTAATTAACTTCAAATTTTCAATAAAATTTCACAACAATTATATTTTTCTTTAAATCACTTTTAACTTATAAAATCACACGTTTTTACTTTTATGAACACCATTTAATTTTCCTTAATTTCATGATATCATGAAGTTAAATTTCCATTTAAAAATTCATATTTAACACTAATTCACTTATTAAACTGCAATGTTCAATTTTAAATTCATTACATTAGATTTCAACCTAACACTTAAGTTCAAATTCTCAAATATAATTTAGTTTTATTTTTATTTACTTAACTAAAAATTCACTTTTAAGTCAATTCCATAAATTTCCAATTTTAGTTATATTTCAAAATTTCAACTTAAATATTTATTCATTTCACATTTCAACTTTATTAAAAATCATTAATATGATATAAAATCACTTTAAATTCATTTAAATTCAAATTATCATAAATTTATCATGATTTCATATTCAATTTAATTTCCAATTATAATTAAATCAAATTTTCCAAAATAACTGCCTTTCAAAATTTTCTAACTTTTCATTAATTTATCTCACTTATAATTATTCAGAAAATCAATAATATTTTACAAAAAACCATTTTTAATTAGATTTAAATCAAAATATTTTAATATTTACATTTCTAAAACAATTTTAAAAATTTTAGAAAACATACATCAACTACGGGTCTGTACATAATTTTCTACACTAGGAAAAGTGATACGGGTAATATATCATTTCAACCCGTAATTTACAAAGAAGAGTATGGGTTTTATCATTTCAAACCCGTAGTCCCAAGTAAATGAAATAAATTAAAAATCATTCGGGCCTATCATTTCAGCCCATAACGATTTTCCCTTATTCTAAAGTCCTTTCGAGTATGTATTCTTTCAACCCATAGTGATTCTAATCTAAAGGGAACTTGCAGTGTGATTGACTGATAAAATAACAAAACAGCAATAATATAACAGTAACATATGATATAACTGGTGTTTAATCATGTGTGAACATCATACGATAGTGACATAGCAAATAAAATATGGTGATGCAGTTTACATATTCACAAGCGATCGATTTACTATTCATATAAGTATAAAACTGTCTAGTGAGAATAACTCACTGGTTTGAGTTGATGACCCAATGATAAATTTCACAAACGGGATCTACACAAGCACAAAAGCACGACACAGATTCGAATGGAGGAGCCAAATGTTAAATTCCTTGGATACACATCAAACAAAACAATATAACAACGACGAGTTTCAAATCAACTACGATCAAAACTATACTAGAATTGACTGCACAGAATCAAATAGAAATGCTTGCACTTGCTTTTAACCTTTACTAGGCTCAGCCATAAGGGGAAATACAAAATAATGGCAGGTGTTTGGGTCAGGTTATGGTGGGTATGGGTCAGCCTAGATGTCATTTGTGATGGTGCCAAAGTGGGTGAAGGGAATAATACACATAAGCATGAATACAGGCATTTGGTCATGGATTTGGGCTCGTCCAAGGCTCCAAGTGTCACGGCCAAAGGTGTGGGGTCCACTGTGCTGGTGTGGCTGAGGGTGCTGGAGGTGGTGGAGGCGTGGTAGGTGGCGGCTAGAGGGGTGGTGAGGTGATGGAAGTGATGTTGTGCTCGGCTAGGCTAGGAATTCGGGTTGTTTTGAAAAGTTTGTGGATGGGCATCACCAAGGGGGTCACGGCATGGTTGGTTGGTGAGGAAGAGGTGTTGGTGGTGTGCCATCAGGTGCTGGAGGCGGCTAGGCAGCAATGGAGGCATGGCCGATCCTAAAAGAGGTGAAAGCATGTGCAAAAATCAAACTAGAAGCAATATAAGTAGAAAAGGAGATAAAAGAAATAAATTTTTTTACCAACTTCCCAAGCATGTGATGGCCGAAATTTTTTTCTCAAGAAGGAGGAAAGGAAGATACGTGAAATGAAAATGAATTAGTCAGCTGAAATGTGGGGAGTTATGCAAAAAGAAACGAAGAGTTGCAAGGAAAATGAAGAGGTGGAATTCAAAAAGGCAAAAGGCAATTCAAAGTCAAAAACTCTTCATATATCCTTATTTAATTTATATATCTTTATATTTTTGGAAATAATAATAATCCCAAATAAATTTCGAAAATTTATCAAAATACAAAAATTTATATAATATTTATTAATTACGAGTATGATGGTACGTCCGTTGGACGTGTGCCAAGAAGGAAGTGTGAAAATTTTTGTGTGTGCTACTGTTATGCTGGTGATATATATAGACACGGACACACATATGTACATATGTACACAGATATATATATGTGGGAGTATGTGTGTGTCTGTGTGTGTGTGTTTTATATTTTCCCTTCTTTTCTGTACAGTTGCAGTAGTGTATAGCTATATATTAATTTTGGTCTAATTATATAGGCTGGCCAGCACCGAATGAGAAGTTTGAAACGACCAGGAAGTAGATTGATGCAGCAAGAAATGCAATAAATTGAACATTCATTTGTTGATGCAGTATTTGAAAAAGAACAAATCCACACAAACAATGCATTTTTAAACAATATTTATGGAGAATACTATTAACAATATTAAGTATCTATCATCGCCTATAGTGATGAGTTTCGGTCTTTTTTTATAAAAAAAAGGCAACTCTGAGTAGAAGTTTTAAAAAAAGGCAACTCTGAGTTGTGAAGGCTAATGCAACCTCCACAACTTCAGTTGAATCATCGGTCGATTCTTCCCCTATAGTTGGCACCTCTTCCTCTGATGATAGGGTTTAACAAAATTGGTTTGGCGCCAAACGACGAAGTGTTAAATGAAGAAAGTACTGTAATGGACGCGGTGTGTACAAACCTGACAACATATAGTAGTTATATCATAATCCCATTGTTGCATGCAGTACGTTAAGAATCCCTACTCAACCCATGTGTCCTAAGTATAACAAAGCCAAACGCACTTATAACAGTACACTGCAAATCCAAACACTCAAACCTGTTGTTGACGTTTGCAATCTTTTCCACCGCAAAATCCATGTTATAGTTTTATAACAGTACAGAACAGAAGATATAACTCAATAGTACGAAAAAACTTTTCAGTGCATTAGACTAAATATTATAGTGTAGTATTAAATCCTTTTTTTGTGACTCATTACGTTACACAGTCATGTATTTGGTCATATATACATACAGCAGCAAAAAACCGAACAAACTTTTCAAGAAAAGAACCGCATGACATGCTCCATCCTTACATAATTTTTAAGCTGAACTTTCTAATTTCTAAAAAAAAAGCAGCTATTTTATATAGGTCCCAATGCAAGCATAGAAAGTTCATCAGGATATGCAGAAATTTTGTCAACCAAAAACTCAGACGCACTTTTATCAATTTTTTGTCCTGAAGGGAGCGGCAGAAATAAATTGCCCAAACCATCAGTTCCATGTACGAAGTCACAAACACGGGGCATCCCACCCTATAATTTCCAGCTAAATTAGAACAATATATTGAACATGTAGCTGTATTATGATACTTCATGCAAGCCATGTGCATTGCACTATATCTGAAATTAGAAAGGTAAAATACTTTAGTGGGTCATGACTACCTTCTGCTACTAGTATTCCAGGACATCCTACTGTCTCACACTATCCTTTTACATGATGTAAACAGCATATAATCATTGATATGCTCGACAGTAGAACAAATAAAGAAGTAGTTCAAAAATAATAATATTGAAAGACAGTTATGTACCAAAAGTAATGCATTGCGAGTGGCAACTTCAGTATGACAATTACCAAACACTGTCGTCAAACCTATGATGTCAAGTTCTTGGGCCTGGAAAGCCATTAAAATCACCATGCTATCATCTGTAAACAAAGCAAATGTATAAAATTTAATATGTAGAATTAGAAGATTGATACCTTACATGGTTTTTGCTGAAAATGTTTAAGACCTAAAATTAAATTATCACTTGGTTGAAGTTTCTAGTTTTCAGTTGAGATGATGCGGAGATCTTGGAAGAAGAATTTGTAGTTTGGAACTTCAAAAAAACCTACAAAATACATCAGACAAACTATTTCATTCTGTCATAAGTAACCTCTATTATTAATAAATTTAATTCATTTCATATTACTCGACAATATCAATTTGAAATGACAAAATCACCCTTCTAGCATCTATTACTCCATTTCTATCTATGCTTGCAATTAAAATTTTAAATTCCAAATTTCCGACGAACTTTTTATATTTCAGTTGTTATTATTTAATTCTTGTTTAGGTGTTTCATTTATTTGAATTTCTTTTGTACAAATATCAATAATTATTTTCAAATCACAAAGTTTTTTTTCTTTTTTTTTCAAGTCTATATAGTTATAGGTAGAAATCATATATGTAAATGAAAAGTAATGTTTTACATAATATTCTAAATTGCATGAATCGTTTTATGTATTTTGCCAGCAGCCTTTTTTGTCCACTTTTTGAAGTCTGAAATCGAGTAAACTCGGCTTAATTGACACGATAAATAGTGTTCACATACGCACATTATGCATGTGAGTATTGTAGTATAGAATTGCTAAAAAACTAAATTAATTTTCCATTCACCGAATAATAATAATAATAATAATAATAATAATACACATCCTTTTAGTAAGCTTTCTATTTTTACAGGCTTTTTTTCCCCAATTACAATGCTAAAGGCTGATTGAGGTCAATCCTTTCCTTTTGATGACGCAAGAGTTTTTCTCACTGATTAGAGAAGGTTTATTCTTAAAAAATACTTTTCCAGGCTACAGTACCACAATGACTTGCCTTTTTTCATTTAAACATTTGTTAGGGCATCCTCTAACGAAAAGAGCAAGATCTGTAAAGAACGCTATTTTTTGAATTGAACACTTAAGTTACTACATTCCACTATTTGCACATGAATTCTGCACGCAACATACTCATTTCCTGTATCAAAATATCCTTTGCTTCCTAAGAATCAATAGAAACAATTGTAGAAGCACTTGGTAGAAGAGGTAGAAATAACGATGGACTGTTCGTATAAAAGTGTTAAGTCTCATGAGCAAATAAAATGTTATAGTAATAGGATCAGTTGCTGTGAAGATAATAAAACATAAGTTGTAATCATCAAAGTTGAAGCAAAACCACTCGCATTTATCTCATTCAACTACTTTTAGTTTCTCTTAACACCTTTATTGTATACATGAGATGACAGTGATATGGGAGAGAAGAGGGTCCATTGAAAAAAAACCAAAATGTATTGGGTATGAATCATACGGTACGATGACTATCTCACTTAGTCCCTTTACCCTAAAGTTTTTCAGGTAATCTTCACCTTCTGTCCTTATCGCAACATGAATTACATTCCTTTTGATGAAGGAAGTAGGTCTGTAGATGCTAAGCACAGAGCAGCTTTAAAAAATTTATTGACAATGTTATCGGAACATAACAGACAGTGGTGTCAATTTATGTCATAAACGGAAAATCATTTTACATGAACGCGTATGCAAAAAATAAATCAAATCTGTAATATGATATAAATTATCACAAAATTTTCAAAATAAAGTTCATAACATGATAATAGGTAATGAATTAGCATTGTATAGAATTTGAATTTGCATGATTATGATATCCATAGCCTTATAAAATTATTCCCTTCAAGCCCAATGCAATCAAGATCAGTCAATGAAATCAAACCCTAACTAACCCAATCAAAACCAATAACCAAATGCATACACACCTTAACTAATCAAGCGTTAAAAATATGAAATGAAAAAGAAAAATTGAACTACAATAGACATAAAAGCTTACTTGCATGTATTGTGAATTGTCTTGCATTGTCTAGCAAGGAGCCCGTGATTCCTGTCATTTAGCTTCCAATAGGCTGCAAGCTGAAGTGTCCAATTTGACACCTGGCAATAATGTTTCAACTATAGAGGATCAAAAATAGCTATAAACAGAAAAGAAAGAAAAATATTGGATGAAAATGCTACTGTTTTCATCATACACACCATCTTGATGATGGAAAATCAGCGATGTTTACCTCTTTAGATCCATTTTTCATGTTAAGAGGAAAGGAAAAAAAGAAAAAGAAAAACACATGTAATTATATGTAAATATAGACCGTTTTCTAAAGAAATGCAAACACTAAATACTGATTGCAATACCTCAGTTGATATAATGCTGTCGCTACTTCATAAAATTAAGTTGTCATCATTTTGGAAGAAGTTATTTCCTGTCAATCAACATATCCATTTCCTACATTGAAGGAATATATATATATATATATATATATATATATATATATATATGCAATCAAGTTTCTTCCATATTTATTTACGTTAAAGAACAACGCGATCTTTGGACGATTAGTGTAGGCCTAGAGCTACTACATCTTCTTATGTTCTTAAGATGTTGAAAAGAAGAATCGATCACTCCTATTTTATATACTCATTAACCAAATCACTTTTTCACTCAAATGCAAATCTTACTTCAAAATTGAATTTAAGAACCCATGAAACAGTAAAAACGATATGTTTCTCAATGAGCTCTATGACAAACAAATTCATGTTACATAAGTAAAATTTCAGCGGAAAATGAAATTTAGAGAAGAAATGAAAAAAATCGCAATACAATTCGTGAGCACAACTAAATTTATCACGATTAATTTGAACACTCTAGTCTAATGCAAAATATATACAAAATCAAAGTTTCATAATGTAAAGAAATATATGTTAATAACTACCTAGAATGCCACAACTCTTTGATAGAAAGAGTGACTTGGAGATGTTTAGATAAATTTCCATAATTGAAATCAAAATGATATTCATAATTCAAATTACCTTTTCCATATGAAACAAGTCTTCGGATGCCACAACTATAGTCGCACAACTGATAAACACGCAGCAACCGAGATAAAATGCTAGCAAGCCATCTTCACTTCTATTAGTTCAAATACGTACCTGTATTTTACTGTAAAAGAAAAGAAAGTATGTCATGTTTAACTTAGGTGATTCAATTTAGAATACCAATAATCTTGTATAGGATAATTTCAGAAATGAACAAATCGATGCTATTAAAATCAAATTGCAGACTGTCAACGTTATCCACTATTCATTACTGAACAAAATAACCAAGGCGAGAAGGAATACTCCCGTAATATTATGCAGAAGAACAATTAAAATAAAAAGGATCTTTTCAGCCTAAATTTCCTTTTTGTTGATGAAGTCTTTAGACGACACAACTGTAGCCCGGCAACAAATAAAACAGTCAGAAACCGAGATAGAATCGTGGCAAACAATCTTCACTCATATTAGTACAACACCTAACTTTACTTTGGTCTAAAAGAATAAAAAGTATGGTTTTTGTAGGTAACAAAATTGTAGAATGAGTTTATTGAGAATCAGAGGTAACATTAAATTATGAAGTTAAAAAATAAAAACTTCCAACCGATAACTTAAAAAAAATCACTTACACGACCAAAGTTGAGAGCGAAAACCTCTAGCGCTTCAGATCCGTCGCCTTGCAGATTGATGAAGAAGATAGAAAGTTTATTTAGTCCAGTTATGATGGAGCATAAGCCTCGCGGTTTGACAGCGGCATGTGAACCAAAATTGGAAAATTGAGGTCCGTCGTGGTGAAGAGTGGGAAAAGGCAAAGGGGAAATGTTTTCGAAGGGGAAGAAAAGTGAGGAGGGGGAGAAGAAATGCGGGGAGGAAAAGAAAAGAGAAGGGGAAAGGTAGTTAGGGAGACGTGGGATGATATCGGTGTTGGGACGCGGGATAGTCTGGTGTTGAAAATACATATGTGCCCTCTAGGCATTTTGTGGTTGGAGTTTCCAATATGGGCAAGATGGGAAGTGTCAAAAAGGCTTCACTTTGACCGGTTTGACCAAGGTTTTGCATTATAGTATAGATATAAAGTTAAATTATGAAAAATAGCTAAAATATTGAACTAGACTAGAAAATTTGAAATTAAATAGAATAATTTTTAGAAAATTCATATGAGCTTGTAAAATATTTTTAAACATAAATAATAACATAAAATAAAAATACATTCACAAAATAAATATTTAAAATTTAATTTAAATATAATTTTTAATGAAGAAAATAGCAAAAAATAGGAAAACAGCCCTTAAAAATAGGAAATAAATACAGTAAATTTTGGAAAAATTCTATTATTACTTTAAAAATATGTAGAGATGAAATTTCACAATTAAAACAAGTTTAAAATAATTTTGAAATGAAATAAAGTCAAATTCAAATTTATAGTCAAAATCTAGGGTTGTTACACTTTTTGAGTATAAACTTTGAGATGTTTGGAGTTAGTGGAATTTTGCCATTTTTTCACTTAGGGCTTTGGTTTTGTTTCAGTCCATTAGACCCAAGCTTCACCCCTCTTCTCTTCATTACTTCATTTCTATTTCCTAATACTCAAGCTTTAGCAACAATGGAGAGAGGAATGGAAAATTAAAACTCCAAGCCCTAGTTTTCATTTGCAAATCAAGTTCTAGCTCCAAATCCAAAGAGAAGATATTGGTAAGCATCATCTTCTTCTTCTCCAACTCATTCTCTTTTCAATTTCGAAAATTCCTAAACCTAACTTTGGGAATGTTCTTCTTTTGAGCTTAGATTCAAGCTCATTTGGGTTGTGTTGAAGTGTGGTTGGTTCTTCCTTTGCTTTCAAGCTTCTCCTTCCTTATTTTTGTGAAAAGGTGAGATTTTTATCTCACATCTAAGTTTATGATTATCTTTGATTGTTAGGTATGAATTCCTAACACTTATTCATGTGTATTTGATTGTGACTTGGATTCGTTTTTGTGAATATTCCAATTTTTGGTGTTTTGAGTTCAAATCTTCAAAAATCATTGCTTTGTTGTTTGAACATGCTTTCGGTGATGCATTGAAGAGCCTATTGGGCCAGGTAGCTGATTCGCGTAAATCCCTAGTGTCGTTGCTCGACCAAATGCATTTTGGAAGGAATTTGCCTTCATTTTGATAGGCTTGGAAGTGCAGTAAACAGGTTCAGACGAATGGAATTTTGGTCCAATCGACTGACCTGCTACCTGAGCACATCTCAGGTTCTGGTCCAGTCGACTGGCTTACTGAGTCCAGTCGACTGGCCAGCATCCCGCGAATATTCCGGGACTGAGTTCAGTCGACTGAACTCAGTGAGCCAGTCGACTAACCTGCTCTTAAATGCCTATTATGCCTATTTTTGCCTATTACGGTTGTGATTCCAATTTTTATCGATTCGTTTTGATTCCTAGTTGATGCCATCAATTATTCGACTTTGATGACTTCTAATATGGATTTTTTTTGGAAATATCCATTTTGATGGATTTGATATGGATTTCTTTGGAATTAATTCACATCTTCGTATGTGAATTTTAGTGATTGGTTGTTTCTACAATCATTTTTGTGCTTTGTCACTTTAAAAATATAAAGGTTTCAATACTAGTAGTAAATATCAAAACTCTTTTATTAAAAAAATTTCAACACTATTTTATTACAAAGCTCGTTTCTTAAACCGTTTTCCAATCTACTAGTATATACAAACCTTTACCTCACTCGTATGAGAAATCTAATTAAACGACTTAATAAAACAAGTGGTATGAAACGCTTGCATTTACTTCATCGGTTAATTCTTGGACTTGTTCGACTAAATCTCTTGTGACAATTTTCTAGTGGAGATCTACAATTTGTTCATAAATATTTAAGTTAAGCTAGTGGTTATGGGACATGAAGCTAAGCTCATATATTTACTAGCTTAGTATAGCTGACACTTCTTGATGATCGATGATGATCATTTTTGTGATTTAGACTAGCAATGTGCGATGTCTCTTTGTCTGCGAGGGAGACTAAACCCCATTTCTGTCGAGTTTTGGCTCAATTTGGTGGGGTAGCGACCCATGGTCTTCGGGCCGTTTTAGTGGAGCTTCGGCTCATGGTTTTCGGGCCGTTTTAGTGGAGCCTCGGCTTAAAAATTAATGGTTAGCAACCGTGGAATAGCTTTCCATTTTGTGATACACGTGTTGGTGAGTTTTCATGCTCCCGTTTTTTGATAGGCCTCCCTTTTTTGTGATTTTTGGATTTCCATTGATGATTTCTAGAATTTGTGTTTCACCAATTTTCCTGATTTACATTGATAAGCTTTATCATTATTTGTGCACTGGTGAATTCGTGTGTCATTAACTTTTGTGATTGGCATTGGTATAATTATCAATATTTATGGTGGTAAATGAAATAAAGAGTATGACAATTATTTTTATCTTTGAGAAGATTCATGTGATATTGATTAATCTCTTGTTGATTTTCAATTACATGCTTATCATAGTATGACTTTATGCTTATCTTACGTTTTTGTCATATCTCTTATTCTATATCATTTCATATGATATTTATAGTTAGACTGATCCGTTTATTATTTTCTCATTAAATCATACTCGGGTCGGACTGAGATGTTACAGGTGCTTCTGCTTGACTTCTCATCTTGGATTACTATTATCCTGACTTTTGGCTAACTACTTAGATTAGTAGTTTTTGGTTGTATACATTTGAGGCATAGACTCATTGATGTATACTTATTCTTTTGTGTGGCACTTGTAACTATTCTTTTGTGATATTGTGGATCTTGTTTGACCACAACTCTAATATACACTTTCATGTGTAATATTCATATCTGTCTCCGCTTTTGAGATATGAACTTCTGTGACTGATTTGTGTTATACTTATTTCTATGTTTGTTTCCAAAGAATGTATATATCTACTGTGTAGTAGTTTTGAGTTTGTATCGGTATGTCGGATTCCCTCTTGAAAAGAAAAATGCATGTTATACTATCCGTGACGACCCGGAATTTTTGAGCATTTAAAATCAGAATATTTAATTGATTTTAATTATTTAAAGGTTAATTATCAACTTAAATTACGAATATCATAATTTATTTGACAATTAAATTGTTGAATTAAATAATTTGAATTCGATAAGATATGAAACCTGAAATTTTAAGCCTGTTAAAATATAATTTGAAGGCTTGTAAAATTTATATTGATAGTACAGAAGATAATAGAAGATGTAAAATTGAATTAAACAGTGGTTTGTTCAGTTTTAAAATTTTATATCGTTTAAATTGAATTTAAAAGTAGCCTTCCGAGGCAGTCTTGGAATTCGACGAAACCTGTTCTATTGGGTCCGTAATATTGAATTATTATCGGATTTCAAATTTCGTAGTGATTGGAGTTGTTATGTGAGCATACGATATATAAACGCGTCGAAATTTACAACGATAATTTAATTTAAATTTTATAAGCTTATTGTCACATAAGCAACATCTCAGCCGAAAAATTTGTTCCTGAGTACGCCGATTTTCCTTCATCTCCGTGTTCCCTCTTTCAATAACACCACGCAACATTCCCTTCTTTTCATTTAGTAGTGTCTCAATCTTGTTCGTTTTAATTTCTAAAGTCCGGAACCAAAGTATAAAATTATATATATATATATATATATAAAATGGCTTCCTTCAGAAGTAAACAAAGAAAATCACACGAAGCTTCCTCAGCCTTCTTTTATTTCTTCAAAGCCGAACCTTCCTTTCCCTTTCTTCAAATTCGAGTAGAATTTATAAAAAAAAATCACGATTCATTTTCTTATCAAGCAAATCGAGTTCTTTTTTTTCCCTCAGCTAAAATAAAAGCAGATTCCATCTCGTTCGAAGAAGCGGGGGGGTGACTGAAGTCGTGGCGAATCGCACGAGCACTGGGTAGAGGCGGTCGTGGTTGGCTTGCGAAGGGAAGGAGGGCGACGTCGTTGCGAAGCACGTGTGTTTGAGCTCGCGTGCACGAGGCCGGGGTTTCGTGATTGATAGTGGAATTCGCGAGGAGGTGGGCGGCTCCGATAGTTTATGATGGCGGTCACGATGGTTGAGGGTCTCGTGGAGCTAGGGCTATGGTTCGTGATTTCGAATGGACGGTGGGGCGAGTTGCGATGGAAATAGGGGCAGCGATAGCATATTTGCAGGTGATCTTCGATCTGAATATTTTGCTTACCAATTTGGGCTTTGGTTTTAGCTTAATCTGCTGGGTAATAAGAACACATATCAGTTTTACAGTAATCAAATTGTTTTTAAGTTATTTTTAAAAAAAATGTAGTATATAAAAAGAAAATATACATATACACGTTTGAGATATAGATAGAAACAGAAAATAGGACATAGATAAAATTTGGATAATAGATAGGAATTTGAATATTGGAAAGAAGTTATATAAATTAGATTTTAGATTTATATATAAACGAGTTTTTAAGTGACTGAGTTTAAAGTAAATATATATATATGTAAACTTATCTATTTAAAAATATATATACTCATGTTTTCATTAACTAGTTTATTGTTAATAATATATGATGAAGATGTTACCTTATTGAATTCATTTATGTACTAAAAAAATTTTATAAAAAGGAAATCAGCTTAAAATTAAATTATTAGTCTGGGATAAAAGTATGGGATAATTAAATTCGTATACGAAAATTTAACGGTCGATTTATTCGAATGTTAAAAAAAATCATTTAATGTGATAAGGTCAAAAATGCGGAAAACAAGTTGTGATGGATTGGATTTTCAAGCAAAAATCAAAGGTGAGTTAATCTCACTCGGTTTAAAATTTAAATTTAAAATGATTGAATTTAAATAATTGTTTGAATGGTTGAATGAATTGATGTGATATAGTATGATATTTTGGAATTGGTATATTATATTGTGCTGACGTTTGTGGATGCAGGGTAAAACAGGTTGGAGGGATCCAACTGGATCCCTCAATATTTATTTAAATCATTTAAAACCCTCTGCTGTGATTTATTTGATATCCTATGATGATCTTTATTGGAATATTGAATGCCATTGTTAGATTGAATATCATTGGGTATGATGAATTATCAAAAATATATAAATTGGATTTTGGTAAGATAATAAAAGAAGTGAAATTGTAAGTGAAATAATTATAGAAATTTGAATAAATTTTTAAATGAACTGGAAAGAAATAAAGCGACTTTAAAATTATACTAAATAGATCCTGGTATAGAATGGAAATTTGAATAAACAGGAAGTTAAAGAATTTTAATCTTCAATAATAAGATTTAAATTTTTGAGGAAAAAAATAAAATAAAGAAGAATTTGGGAAAAGCTGAAATTTGTATATTTCGGTTAAAAGATTTAAAATCAAATGGAAAATAATAACAATAATAATTAAGTGCATAATTAATGAAATTTAAAATGAATTGAGTAATTAAAGAAACTTATTTCAAATGGAATAAATTGGGAATCAATTTGGAAAATTGATTTAAGTGATTGAAGTTGGAATTCTCCCTGGATAACTAAGTACATTTTCAAGTAAATTTTTAAATATAAGTTAATAGTTTTAAAATTATTTTAAAAGGTATATTTTGAAAAATTTATTATTTCTAATATTTAAATTCTAAATTAAGTATTTTCTCAAATTTATTATAGTATTAATTATTTTAAAAAGTGACTTAGTATTCTGTTTCAAAAGTGAAAATCTACTTTAAATTTTATTAAGTAACTTTAATTTCAAATATTCATATAAGATGTATTTTTAACAAATTATTAAAGTAGTTTTATGTTAAATGTTTTAAAAGTTTATATTCAAAGTAAAGTGTTTTAAATAATTTTAAAAATCTAGTTTTGTGCTTAGTGATTTCAGAGGAGATAGAAAATATTTGGGAAAAATTAATTTTGAAAAGAAAGATGGTTTTGAAACTGTTTTCAAAGGATTGAAAATAGAAATATATCTTGCGAAGATATTTTGGGATAAATAAATAATTTGAGAAATTATTTATTGTTTGATGGATGCATGTGGATATTAATTGATAGTTAAATAACCGACTATCAATATTGGCCAACTGCGTTGATCGTTTCAAAAAAGACCGGGATCGAGATTAATTTCTCGAAAACCACTTCGATCCGGTTTGTACGTTTCGTGAAAATGATTTTGGATGCGAAGATGGAGCAGTGAAGTGCAAGGGCTAGTCGCTACTAATCCTGAGGATATTTCCAAAATGGATGTAGTAGGAATAGTGCCTTCGGTTCCGTTCGAACCCGGGACGGACTTGTATGGATGAATGCTTGCGAAACATCGTCAGGTGGACGATGGGCATTCTAAGGGATATATTCTAAAAAGGTAACGCTTAGCCTCAAGCATCATCAAATGGGAATGACTGAAAATCAGGGGTTATGCAGCAAGGCTAGGTGGGTAGCACCCAAGCAGGGTGAGGTCATTCCAGTCTAGATGTCCCTTTTTATTTCGGCTTAGTGGGCGGTTGCTGATCCCAACCGCGGGGTGATCTCACTCGGGATTATCCAGTAAGGGGTAGTCCCGGCCTTGTGTTGCAGGGGAGCGGGCGTACTTCTCAGTACGGTGATCTAGGCCCCGTACTGTGACAGGTGGTACCCCAGTGCCTAGTCATTAGTTGGAAATTCATTCTCCCTACGAACCTTGTACGAGTTTTGTTTGTATTACCCACTCTGTGGCTAGTAGCTAGAATTTAATAGATGTAATAATTTCGGCTATTTTATAAGTATTTGTATATAGACCCTATTGTAATATCAGAGGATTTCTATAAAAATTGTTTTAGCTATCGTAAGTAAAAACCCAACATGTTTATTTGTGGCGTGGTCCTACGAGATGCTTTTGTTTTCAAAGGATTTTTGAAACTTTAATAATCAATTGGGTGTGATTTTCTCATGCTGGTATTCCAGACCGACTCGGGTATTATTTAACTGTAATGCTCGGGTCAGATCGAGTATTATAGGATACAGGAAATGCTGTGGTGCTCAGGAGACGAGCTGGATGACGATACGTACTCTCGTACTTGTATATATATTTCCGCTGTGTTGAGTTGTTATGTATTCATTTGTATGACATTGATGTTGAGCTGTGATTGATGTACTCTGATGATGTAATATATAAACAAAGATATTTGATGTTGAGTAAAGAGTATTTATTATGTATTATATTTTACTCCGCTGCGATGGTTAGATCTTGTTTTTGTTTTCTATTCTCTTCTTCTACCTCTTATTATTTAACCCAAACGGTTCGTATTTCTGTACAACTTCAGTTGATTTAGGTAGAATAGGTTGACTCAAGGGGTACGGATTTGCGGGTCGTTACAGTTGGTATCAGAGCTTAGGTTGGTGATAACCTTGGCTCTGGTGGGAGTTACTCATAAATTAGAGTCCGTAGTACTCTAGAATGAGTTTGAGCGTATTAATAGATATGAGCGCTATTTGTTAGTGAATATAAATTGTTTTAATATTGTGCTGATTGATTTATTGAGTGGCATATGAACCTTCGTCGGCATAATCTGCGCAACTGTATCAAAAGGGTTTTTAAACACTTGAATAGAAAAATCGACACGGTATTGTTTTAAATATTGGTAAATGAAATAATTTTACCCAAAAATATATTTTGATATAAAGAAAAGTTTTTGTAAACTATTTAACTAATATATGGTTGCTTGGATGTTTGGAGTGATGATATTTAAAGTATTATCATTTTTGAGTGGAAATTTAACTAGAAATTGTAAATACAACCAAAGATTAAGGAGATAAATTCAATTATGAAATGAAATTTATAAATATGAATTATAAATGTAAATTATAAATTGAAATATAATCAAACGATAATTTGTATGAGCATATACAAATGAATTATAGTTACATTTGATTTAAGCAGGATCTGGAATTTAAAATCCCGGAAATTTGGAAGTGTTTTGAAGATAAAAGATAGCATTATTGTTTGGGGGTATTTATGAAAGGAAAGTTGTTTTAAAGGGATTTTGAAAGTGATATAGCATTGAAATCACTCAGATTATTGGAAAATAATTCTGATGATGACGGCCGCATCATCAATATTGATTTTCGAATTTCTGAGTGACAGATTGCTACCAAATTGATTTGTTCAGGAAAACCTGTTTGTTTTTGAAATCTCAAAGGAAATTTTGTTGGGAATAAAACTAGGATTGGTTTAACTTTTGAGAAATGTGATTTGAGATGTTGGAGATTTCAAAATGATTTGAAACCAAAGCCGGGTGTTTAAAAATCCTGATAAGATAAGTTGTAAGCTTATAAATGGAAATGATTTTTAAATCAGGAAGGAAATATAAGCTTTGAATGTTGGAATTTAAATTTAAAGTGAAAAGTTAAAAATGGAATTAACTTGGATTGGGAACTAAAATTTAACTGGATTGAAAATTTATTTAAATAGGCTGGAATAATATCCAGTTGTATTAGAATCAAGTTGGAATTGAATTGAGTTGAATAAATTTGAGTGAAAGTAAAATTGAATTGGAATAAGAATTCAATTGAATTAATGAATGAAATTAAATTCTTGCCTGGATAACTGAAAAGTAAATTGGATAGGATTGGAATTGAAATAAATAAATAAGAATAACGAGTAAGAGAATTAAAAATCCATAGCAATAAAATATGCTTAGGCTATAAATAAATAGAAGGCTTGAGTTAAAAATAAAAGATGAACATATTTAAGCCTAAAATGAATGGAAATGTGTGTAAATAATAATGTGACTTATAAAATTGAAAGGTGAGATAGAAAACCCAAAATAAATCATTTTGACGAATTGGAGAATGAAAAGAAAATCCAAACTTGAATTATTAATTAAATTGAACCAAGAAAAATTAAATAAAGTGATATTGGGGTTAAAGATCAAGTATTGAACTATAAATAGGAGAGAACTAATTTGTTAATAAATTGGTTAATGAAATGTGAAATAAAATTGAATTATGAGTTTATGATGAAGTTCGAAAATAAAACTCGAGTTATAAATTGAATTCGACTTAAAATGGTTGGTGAAGAAAATGTAATTGAACTGTGAGTTCATAAAATTAGGTGGTAATTTGAAAATGGATAGTGAATTCAGAACTTGAGTTTTAAAATTAAAATTTAACGTGAAGTGTTAACAAATTAAATATAATTGGAAATGTATTGAATAAAAGATGAAATTGGATTGAAATAGTAATAGACTGAATTACAAATAAAATCCAAATAAGTGGAAATAAATTGGAAATGGCCTTGGGATCAATTGAGTTAAGTTGAGTATAAAAGAGAAATATTTACTTGTGAAATGAAAATGAGCTTAAGTACAAAATTTGAATAAATTGAAGTAGATTAACTTAAGCAGAAGAGACGTGGAAGAGTTGAATTGAAGTCAACTTAAGACTAAGTTTAATGATATTGGGTTGGATTTAAATCAATGAAAATAAGAACCAAATGAAGTATAGTTTCAATGAGTTGAGAAATAATTATTGAATGAAATAGATTGGACTGTCTTCGAGCTAAATAAAATAGTTTGGAATAAACAAATATGGAATGAAATGAAAATAAATGGATTGTAAATGAAATTTAAATGGAATGTGTCGAGCTAAATAAATGATTGTGGATGGATTAAAATAAAAGGAAATTTAATTGGTAATTAAAATGAACCTAAGTTGTTAATGGGTTTGAATGAAACTAGTTTGGTTAATAAAATGAAATGCAAATGAATGGATTCAAATCTAAAATGCAATGAAAATGAGAATATATGGATTGTGAATAAATTGAAAATGGAATAGCATTGAGTATAAATTGAGTTGAAATCCATTTAAATTGGTTATAAAACATAATACTTATTTATTCACATAGATCTCGTCAAATTGCATGGAATAGATTGTCATCGGTTGAAATGGAAGTAATTAAGATGCTATGAATTGATAAAAGTGAAATAGAATTGATTTTAAAATCGATTGAATTGAATATGAGCTTGTTTGGAGTTAAAATAAATTGAAGGTAAGAAATGGTATTGTAAACCATTAAAATTAAATGAAATGGCGTGTAGATTGCTTGAAAAGTGTGCGTAAGTGCTAAAAAAAACTATATAAATTGCTTATAACATTGTCTAGTTACATTGCTTTTAAATATTCATGTGTTGTAGTTGTTTAAATAGAGAGACATGTTAATAAACTTCATATATTCGGCACTTACATGTTTAAATTGAGTAAGTACAGGTACCTGGGAGCCGTGTGGCTGGATTTGGTTGTGCTATTTACTAAAAATAATAAGCTGCTTGCTTAAACTGCTAAATAAGGTACGCCTACGCAATAAAATTAGGAAATATGAACTGTTTTTGGTTTTTCCGACCGGGTGGGTCGATATATATATATTTATCTCTTTTGTCAAATTGCAAAAGCTCCTCCGTACAAAGGAGACTCTGCCAAAAAAATTCAGAAATTTTGGGAGTTAGAAAATTTTTGAAAAATTTTGAAAAATTTTGTTAACGACAAACAAATTCAAATTGAAAACTAAAATAAGTTAGTGAATGAAACTAATTAAAATAATGACATGAATTAGTTATAAATGAAAAATAAAATTTAAATATTCAAAGTTAAAGATAAATTAGATTCATATGAAAATGAAAGAATCAATTTGAATAGAAATAAATATAAGATGAAGTGGTAAGATGAAAATGGGTATAAGGAACATATTTCATACATATACTAACTTAAGAAGGAATGGTGAATTCTTAATTGAAATCTGGTATTACAAATATATTCTAAGTTAATACTTGAATGAATAAATATTGACATTTGTAAGGAAGTTGATAAAATGTTTTTGGGATATTGTGATTCGATATTATTGTTATAAAGGATATGCAGGTATGAAAAAGGGAAATGAAAATTGATTTCGATTTCAGATGATAAATTTGAAATGCTCGACAAAAAGGTATGTATTTAAGTTTGGTATGGAATTTGATTGGGTTTTTGGATATAGCCACTTGGCTTTTTGTTTTCTTTTTGGATTTGGGAGGCCATAGAGCCATTTTGTAGTTGTACCGAGCTAGCCGCGCAAAGGAGACGCTGGCAAAAAATTTCGGAAATTTAGGGAGTTAGAAAAATTTTGAGAAAATTTTGATAATTCAAAATTTGATTTTAAATTGAAACTCGAATGATTAAACAAATAGTACAGTTTGAAACAATGGAAGAGTTGAGAAATTAATAAGAATGATAATGGGTCTTTTATAAAAAGATAGTTAGTAAGATGTTGAATTGTTAGGTTTTAGAGGTAAGTAAACGGGTATTGGACCATTCTTCCTAACTAGTAATTTCGGGGACGAAATTCTTTTAAGCGGGGAGGAATGTGATGACCCGGAATTTTTGAGCATTTAAAATCAGAATATTTAATTGATTTTAATTATTTAAAGGTTAATTATCAACTTAAATTACGAATATCATAATTTATTTGACAATTAAATTGTTGAATTAAATAATTTGAATTGGATAAGATATGAAACCTGAGATTTTAAGCCTGTTAAAATATAATTTGAAGGCTCGTAAAATTTATATTGATAGTACAGAAGATAATAGAAGATGTAAAATTGAATTAAACAGTGGTTTGTTCAGTTTTAAAATTTTATATCGTTTAAATTGAATTTAAAAATAGCCTTCCGAGGCAGTCTTGGAATTCGACGAAACCTGTTCCATTGGGTCCGTAATATTGAATTATTATCAGATTTCCAATTTCGTAGTGATTGGAGTTGTTATGTGAGCATACGATATATAAACGCGTCGAAATTTACAACGATAATTTAATTTAAATTTTATAAGCTTATTGTCACATAAGCAACATCTCAGCTGAAAAATTTGTTCCTAAGTACGCCGATTTTCCTTCATCTCCGTGTTCCCTCTTTCAATAACACCACGCAACATTCCCTTCTTTTCATTTAGCAGTGTCTCAATCTTGTTCGTTTTCATTTCTAAAGTCCGGAACCAAAGTATAAAATTATATATATATATAAAATGGCTTCCTTCAGAAGTAAACAAGGAAAATCACACGAAGCTTCCTCAGCCTTCTTTTATTTCTTTAAAGCCGAACCTTCCTTTCCCTTTCTTCAAATTCGAGCAGAACTTATAAAAAAAATAATCACGATTCATTTTCTTATCAAGCAAATCGAGTTCTTTTTTTTCCCTCAGCTAAAATCAAAGCCGATTCCATCTCGTTCGAAGAAGCAGGGGGATGACCGAAGTCGTGGCGAATCGCATGAGCACTGGGTAGAGGCAGTCGTGATTGGCTTGCGAAGGGAAGGAGGGCGACGTCGTTGCGAAGCACGTGTGTTTGAGCTCGCGAGCACGAGGCCGGGGTTTCGTGATTGATAGTGGAATTCGCGAGGAGGTGGGCGGCTCCGATAGTTTATGATGGCGGTCACGATGGTTGAGGGTCTCGTGGAGCTAGGGCTAGGGTTCGTGATTTCGACTGGACGGTGGGGCGAGTTGCGATGGAAATAGGGGCAGCGGCAGCATATTTGCAGGTGATCTTCGATCTGAATATTTTTCTTACCAATTTGGGCTTTGATTTTAGCTTAATCTGCTGGGTAATAAGAACACATATCAGCTTTACAGTAATCAAATTGTTTTTATGTTATTTTTAAAAAAAAAATGTAATATATAAAAAGAAAATATACACATACATGTTTGAGATACAGGTAGAAACAGAAAATAGGATATAGATAAAATTTGGATAGTATATAGGAATTTGAATAGTGGAAAGAAGTTATATAAATTAGATTTTAGATTTATATATAAACAAGTTTTTAAGTGACTGATTTTAAAGTAAATATATATATGTAAACTTATCTATTTAAAAATATATATACTCATGTTTTCATTAACTAGTTTATTGTTAAAAATATATTATGAAGATATTACCTTATTGAATTCTTTTATGTACTAAAAATATTTTATAAAAAGGAAATCAGCTTAAAATTAAATTATTAGTCTGGGATAAAAGTATGGGATAATTAAATTCGTATACGAAAATTTAACGATCGATTTATTCGAATGTTAATAAAAATCATTTAATGTGACAAGGTCAAAAATGCGGAAAACAAGTTGTGGTGGATTGGATTTGCAAGCAAAAATCAAAGGTGAGTTAATCTCACTCAGTTTAAAATTTAAATTTAAAATGATTAAATTTAAATAATTGTTTGAATGGTTGAATTGATGGGATATAGTATGATATTTTGGAATTGGTATATTATATTGTGCTGACGTTTGTGGATGCAGGGTAAAACAGGTTGGAGGGATCCAACTGGATCCCTCAATATTTATTTAAATTATTTAAAACCCTCTGTTTTGATTTATTTGATATCCTATGATGATCTTTATTGGAATATTGAATGCCATTGTTAGATTGAATATCATTGGGTATGATGAATTATCAAAAATATATAAATTGGATTTTGCTAAGATAATAAAAGAAGTGAAATTGTAAGTGAAATAATTATAGAAATTTAAATAAATTTTTAAATGAACTGGAAATAAATAAAGCGACTTTAAAATTATACTAAATAGATCCTGGTATAGAATGGAAATTTGAATAAACAGGAAGTTAATGAATTTTAATCTTCAACAATAAGATTTAAATTTTTGAGGAAAAAAATAAAATAAAGAAGAATTTGGGAAAAGCTGAAATTTGTATATTTCAGTTAAAAGATTTAAAATCAAATGGAAAATAATAACAATAATAATTAAGTGCATAATTAATGAAATTTAAAATGAATTGAGTAATTAAAGAAACTTATTTCAAATGGAATAAATTGGGAATCAATTTGGAAAATTGATTTAAGTGATTGAAGTTGGAATTCTCCCTGGATAACTAAGTACGTTTTCAAGTAAATTTTTAAATATAAGTTAATAGTTTTAAAATTGTTTTAAAAGGTATAATTTGAAAATTTTATTATTTCTAATATTTAAATTCTAAAGTAAGTATTTTCTCAAATCTATTATAGTAGTTAAAAAGTGACTTAGTATTCTGTTTCAAAAGTGAAAATTTAGTTTTATATTTTTATTAAGTAACTTTAATTTCAAATATTCATATAAGATGTATTTTTAACAAATTATTAAAGTAGTTTTAAGTTAAATGTTTTAAAAGTTTATGTTCAAAGTAAAGTGTTTTAAATAATTTTAAAAATCTAGTTTTGTGCTTAGTGATTTCAGAGGAGATAGAAAATATTTGGGAAAAATTAATTTTGAAAAGAAAGATGGTTTTGAAACTGTTTTCAAAGGATTGAAAATAGAAATATATCTTGCGAAGATATTTTGGGATAAATAAATAATTAGAGAAATATTTATTGTTTGATGGATGCATGTGGATATTAATTGATAGTTAAATAACCGACTATCAATATTGGCCAACTGCGTTGATCGTTTCAAAGAGACCGGGATCGAGATTAATTTCTCGAAAACCACTTCGATCCGGTTTGTACGTTTCGTGAAAACGATTTTGGATGCGAAGATGGAGCAGTGAAGTGCAAGGGCTAGTCGCTACTAATCCTGAGGATATTTCCAAAATGGATGTAGTAGGAATAGTGCCTTCGGTTCCGTTCGAACCCGGGACGGACTTGTATGGATGAATGCTTGCGAAACATCGTCAGGTGGACGATGGGCATTCTAAGGGATATATTCTAAAAAGGTAACGCTTAGCCTCAAGCCTCATCAAATGGGAATGACTGAAAATCAGGGGTTATGCAGCAAGGCTAGGTGGGTAGCACCCAAGCAGGGTGAGGTCATTCCAGTCTAGATGTCCCTTTTTATTTCAGCTTAGTGGGCGGTTGTTGATCCCAACCGCGGGGTGATCTCACTCGGGATTATCCAGTAAGGGATAGTCCCGGCCTTGTGTTGCAGGGGAGCGGACGTACTCCTCGGTACGGTGATCTAGGCCCCATACTGTGACAGGTGGTACCCCAGTGCCTAGTCATTAGTTGGAAATCCATTCTCCCTACGAGCCTTGTACGAGTTTTGTTTGTATTACCCACTCTGTGGCTAGTAGCTGGAATTTAATAGATGTAACAATTTCGGCTATTTTATAAGTATTTGTATATAGACCCTATTGTAATATCAGAGGATTTCTATAAAAATTGTTTTAGCTATCGTAAGGTAAAAACCCGACATGTTTATTTGTGGCGTGGTCTTACGAGATGCTTTTGTTTTCAAAGGATTTTTGAAACTTTAATAATCAATTGGGTGTGATTTTTTCACGCTGGTATTCTAGACTGACTCGTGTATTATTTAACTGTAATGCTCAGGTCAGAACGAGTATTATAGGATACAGGAAATGTTTTGGTGCTCAAGAGACGAGCTGGATGACGATACGTACTCTCGTACTTGTATATATATTTCCGCTGTGTTGCGTTGTTGTGTATCCATTTGTATGACATTGATGTTGAGATGTGATTGATGTACTCTGATGATGTAATATATGAACAAAGATATTTGATGTTGAGCAAAGAGTATTTATTATCTATTATATTTTACTCCGCTGCGATGGTTAGATCTTGTTGTTGTTTTCTATTCTCTTCTTCTACCTCTTCTTCTTTAACCCAAACGGTTCGTATTTCTGTACAACTTGAGTTGATTTAGATAGAATAGGTTGACTCAAGGGGTACAGATTTGCGGGTCGTTACACTATCTGACATACCGGTGCTCGCACTAAGCAATTATACGGATGATCGCTCCTCAACAGCCTTATTCTCCATGTTAGTTGACGGTGTTACACCGTAGTGTCCTTGGCTAGCGTGGGTATAAAGGTTGGGCATCACAGGTTCCATCTCTAATATCCAAAGTTTTCTTACCTTTCGAAGAGGATGAAGAAGTCAAAGCAAGTGTGAGCAACTGCTTAGTGACCTTTCCAAAAGCATAACAAGCCTTTCGAACTTGTTAAAGCACATCCAGGTTTCCTTTCGACAATGACGAAACGTTTATGAATAAAGCAACAATACAAGTCAACAAAGAGCGAAAGACAACCTTTCAACAACGTTGAAGGAGAGCATAGCCCTCGAATAGCAACCTTCTGACAAGGTCGAAGGGTTCACAATAATCTGATAAAGAGCAACCTTACGACGAGGTCGAAGGGTTTGCATTAATCAAGTGAAGAGCAAACTTCCTACAATGTCGAAATGTTCAAAACAGTATAAAGAAAACAAAACCTTTCGATAAAGCCAAAAGGATGTCCACAAAGTCGAAAGGTTCACAGTCGCATATAAAAGAGAGATCTTCCGACCCATTCAAGAGCATGGAGTCGAAAGAAGGGCCACCTGCATCCATAAATAAGACCCAGGGGGTCCAGTTTTGGGAATCCGAATTCTCTCGTTCTAATCTTGTATTTTCTTAATCCATACATTGTAACCCTGGTTGGGTGTTGATTTAGGAATTTAATAAAAGAGAGATTTTCATGGATAAAAGGGAAGTCTTGCGTTCTATCAATTACATTTCTGTTTTACTCAAACTGTGTTGCATTACTTTCTAATTTCAGGTTCAATATCACCGAAAGGTTCTTGTCGACAAGGTCAATAACACTTATGATTCGATTAATTAATACTACTTTTCAAAGCCTTCAACTCCACAATTTAAACCTTTCAATAAGATCAACAACTCGTTTGGATTAACATATTGAGACCTTCTGAAATCAATGAATCTAAGGTCTAAATTTTTTAAATAAGTTGGCAGTTCTTTGTGCATAGCAACACAAGTACCCCCTGCAGTTACAAATCAAATGATTTAACCTTTAGAAAAGGTCAAAATATGGAAATGTAAGGTTCAATCCAAAGGTGGACATTCACAAACCTTTCAAAAAGGTTGAAACCAACTTGAAATAAGTGATCAAACCTTTCAAGAAGGTCGAAAGCTTCCACATATCACCAAGGAATTTGATTTCCAACCTATTCCTCGAGAGGGCTTCCACCCTAACCTTTCGATAAGGTTAAAATCAGACTAAAAAGGGTAAACATAGGGAAGTTCAACCAAGCTACAGAGAAAAACTCCATAAAAGATCTCCAACAAGCCCAACAATGATAAAAAGTTATGTACAATAAGTGCCAAACCTTTCGATGGCGTCGGAAGCTCCAAACTAAGAATCAACAACAAGAAAGTTGAATATAAGGGTAATTCTTAGGGGTGTCAAGCCTTTCAATCAAACAAGTCTTTCCATTCCTCTTGGAATAACTTTTGGGGTGTTGATAAGAAATCTTGTTAACTTTTTTGGCGCTAGAATGAGGGCTTGAACATCTGTCTTGTTTAACCTCCTAACACTACTATTTCCTAATCTCCCTTTGGATCAATCCTACATCAAGTTTATTCCTTTGATTTGATCATGGCCAGAAGATTTAAAAATTCTGAACAAGAATTTTCTGAACCACACTAAACTAGATTCTCCCAAGTAGACATCAAAAACTCCAATCAAGATGAAGAACAAAGCCTAAGGCTCGAAGCCTTAAGGATTATAAACAAAAAGAAAGCGGAGTCTTACGATCCTGAGAAATGGAGTCTAAACCCCTTTTATGTTGGCCCTACCCCAATATTTTCACTTTGAAAAAGAATAGGTAGAAGTGATAATATCTTTAATCAAATGAGAAGAACAATCCAGGAAAGACAATTGAAGAGAATGAAATGATAAGGTCGAAAAAGAAAAAGAGTTATCCTCAAGAGTCAAGTTTTAAGTATAAACGTCCTAAAGAATGCAACTTAACAACATCAATGGAAAATGTCTACTTGCTTAAAAAGGATGAACTTAACTATTGGCCATCACAAAAGAAAAAGCCAAAACATGAAAGGAACTTTGGAGGATTCTTCTATCAATATCATATGATGAGTGGTCATGAAACTAACCTCATAGCTTTGGAGGGGAAGATCATCAATTTCTTTAAACAAGGAAAGACCGCTGAATTTGTAAAGAGAACTTGAGAAATGATTAATAAAGATCAGCTTTCTAAAAAGAGAATGACTATATGGTTGGGAGTGAAATACTCCTCAAATTTGGATACTGCCTAAGATAGTAGTACTACCTAAGATGGTAGAAAAACCTCTGTTCGCACTGAGATGGCTAAGGCAAAGCACCTCCTGAAGGGAGGACGGAGTAAGCCTCTATTCGAGCCTAAATGGCCAGGGTAGAGTACCAAACAAGCCCTTAACTGCACCGCAAAAGGTCCAGGTTAAGGCACCTCTTGGAGGGTAACATGCACGTAAATGTGCATACTTTTACCACCATATTTAATCTATTTAAATTAAATAAATAATTATATTGGGTATTTTAACTTGTTTAAACCAAAAATTCAAATTATTTCAAATCGTCCATATTCATTTTCATCCAAGGGCAAAATGGTCATTTTTGTGCATATATTAATTTTCTAAAATTTAATTGAAATTTCTACGTTTTTTTTGTAGGAATTTAAATTCAAATACAAGTGGCTTCACGAAGATGTGCATGCACAAAAGGAAACAAAGCAAAGGAAGATGAAAATAGTTCATACTCATGAACATGGAGTACCACACCTACCCACTTACTTTGATTTTCAATTAGTAGCAAATGCACATGCTAAAAGGCCATTAAAGCTTTATGTATATTTAAGTGGATGATTAAGACATGCTAATGATTATTTGGTGGCCACACTACCTCAAGGGTGTTTTGGGCATTTCCCAAAAAAATGAATTAGCATTTCTAACTTGTATAAATACTTCATATCTTCAGTAACCCTCCTCTTCTTCTTAGTTAGTTTTTAGCTTAGAAATAAAAGAAAACTTCTCTTTTCTTTTCAAGGCTATATAGCCATTTGTTTTATGTAATTTATTTTTTATGCAACTTTAATTGCTCTTTTCTTTTCTTGTTTACTTCCTTTCAAGCAAGTAGTGTACTTTGATTTTAATGCAAGTAGATTAGTTTTTCTTTTCATTTTCCTCTCTTTTTCTTCTTGAATCCCTTCAATTTAGGGGTAATGAAGCTCCCTAGTATGTAGATGCAACATTTTGATGTTATGCTCTCTTTTTATGCTTCATGGAAAAACGATGTTTATGTAATTTTGCGTCTAGTATTGAGTTTGATATCTTATGTTTTCAAAACAAATAAGCTATACTTAGTCATATGAATCATAAATTGCATCTTCATCTATGTATGATTGTGACAAAGAAGTGAACGTATAAATCAAAAATTTGATGGCCTATATTTCTAAATAATAGTTAATAGGCCATGTTCAAATAGATTTCATTTTCGACTTTGTTGTCGTTTTCATGAGAGTTAGTAAGTGGTTTGAGGGGTGTGTTATAGTTTGATGGCTTAAGTGAGCTAATTAATAGCACGAATAAGCCATACATATGACAAACACATAATTTAAATTCACTAATGATCAAAAAAGAGATATCATAATTTCATTTTTATTGAAATATGTGATTTAGAGAGTGAATTTATTTCTAAATTGTTTTTCTACTTTCATATTTTTATCACTTCTTTTTTGTCATTCTTCTTACATTTTTTAGCTAATCACTTTCAACTTTGATTAATTTGATTCAATAGAGATTTAAAATCAACAATTCACTGCGGATCGATTCGTACTCGCCACTTACTAGAATTGTAAGCAATGCGCTTGCGGTATAAATTTTATTATAAATTTTTCGATGGTTTTCTAATTCGATAAAATCCGTCATTAAACACGTTTTTGGCGCCGTTGCCGGGGATTTGTTTTGATTTTGATTTTCTATTTTGGATTATTTTCGTTAGATTTTTAGTGTGTTTATTTTGTGCGTGTTTGCATCTTAAAAAAAAAAGTTTGTGTGTTTGTGATTTTTGTGGCGTTTGTGCTTGTTTTCTAGTTCTATTTTCATTTGCCTTTCTGTTGAAAAAAAAAACAAAAAAACCTAGAGACAACAATCTTCTAGAAAGAAAAAAAAAATATTCCATTCCATTTTCTTTTTTTCACATTACAATATCACTTTTATTTACAAAACAGTTTACACTGTTTTTCATTTACATAGTTCACTGCTCATCAAACTTTTCCACTGCCCACCATTACAAAAACACTGAACATTTTTGTCAAATAATCCATATTCCTTCCTCTGCAGTTCCAAATTACTGTCCCTCCTCCATCAACTTGGCATTGCCATTACAAAACAACCAATAAACTTCCACTCCATTCAACAACCATCACTTGCCTCTGCCTGTCATTCCTCTCAACATCATTCACTCCTACATTCACCTTCGCTTCCGCTAACTGACCAGCAAATCTAACCTCTCTATTGATCAACATTTCCTTGCCTACGACAGCAATACAAACCCCACTACCATACATTTATATAACTTGCCCTACATACAACAATTTCAACCACACCATCCAGTACTATAGCCTTCTTTCTCACTAACCATTCATATACAAACTCCACAATTCCACTCAAACAAGCTTCATACCTCAGACATATCAACACATAAAACTCATATACCGCTGCCTATAACCACTTCATCTCATTCACCATCATTCTTGCCTACATATCAGACACATCACTTCATTACCCACAGTTCCACACTTACAACATTGCTAAACAATAACCTCTCATCCCAACTGCAAAACCCAAAAACATCAATAACCGAGCACCATTTCACAACTCCAACCACCCACTGCAATTGCGACAGTCAAACCACCTTCTCCCCTTCACCCAAACACTGCAAACACCATCAAAACTTCTGCATCATCAAATACTGCATTCACCAACATCTCGACCACCTCATCACACCTGCCACCAACAACAGCAGCAGCCAAACACACCCATACCTCATACCATCAACCAATTACTCCACCACAGCCTACTCATCTCCTCCTCTACATATCTTATTCCTTCGAATCAACCTCAACAAAGCCCCTAACACCCTGTCAGTTGCAATCTGACATTTGTCATCCAACAGCAACACCACAAACAATTCCCACTGATTCAATCAACTACTACGTCTAGCAAACTGCCCCTTGCCTCCAACTCGACTTCAACCACTTCATTCACCTTCACCGAACTCGAGAATCAACTATGCCTTTACCAAAAAAAAAAATTCGCCCGATTTCGATCACCGAACCACAAAATTCCAAACTTCACCAGAGCAACCACCTCGACAAGCAACATCATCACGGAACCACCATAATCAAACGAAATTCCTCAGACCAGAAATGCCGAACAATCCACGAACCCAATCGCGAGTATCGACCAGCCTCAACCCAAAAATCACATACTTGCCAATTGCCTCAAGACCGAGTATATCTGCACGAGTCCGAAACCACCACAAATTGATTAAATTTTGTTTTGGAATTTTCCAAATTCAAAATGGGGCAAGCAGTTATTTTTGGTGGATTTTAATTTTTTATTTGTTTGTTTTGCTTGTTCAGTCGTTTGGACCAGAAAAAGTGAGATTTTGAACTAATTAGTTGATTTTGAGCATGTTTTAAAATATCATTAGTTTGGGCAGAGGTAAACGTTGTTCGGCTGAGTGTCCTTTTTTTTTTCTTTTGTTTATTTTCTTTTGTTCTCTTGTTAAAAAAAATTGTGTTAAAGCTTTGTCCAAACTGCTAATTTTTCTCCTTCAAAAAAAAAACCAAAAAAAGCAAGAAAACAAAAAAAAAGGATTTCAATTTTTTTTTTTGGTTTGTTTTACTTCTTCTTTGATAAAAAATCACTTTTTTTTAATTTGTTTCTTTTGTTTACTTTGTTTTAGTTTTGTTTATTTTGTTTTATCGGTCAATTTTTTTTTATATATATATTGTTTATTTTTGGGTTGCCAAAAGCAGATTGGAAGTGTTGCTTGCTTCGCTTAGCTTGTCAAAAAACACTGCTTGCTTATAACTAATTTTGCTGCGTTTATCCCATATATATTGTTTTTATTTGTCTTCCATTGTTGTTTGCTTGCATTTTAGAAAAAAAAGTTTCAAAAAAAATAATTCATTCGTAGTTGCATTGTTAATACACGTTTATTGTCAACTTCGCATTTCATCCTATAATTTTGATTAATAACAACGGTTAGACGTCGATAACACTTAATTGTATATTGACAAATTGTCTTCTTTAAACAATTTACTTTCTTGGTTTCTACGCTACGGCAGAGTAATAACCATTTATAAATATTAGAGTGATTCGTAAATATTATAGTGGTTGTTTCTCTGAATGTACTTAAACATTCGGGTGCATTGCTACGGTGATTCGTGGTATACCGATAAATCCTATCTGTTATCTGGCCGAGAACTGTCTTGTTGATTTGAGACAATAAGTGTGACTATACAATTTTGGGTTAACTTAGATAATAATTGGTAATTAGACCCTTGCACTCATTTAGTTGATTAGTTCATGCATATTTAAAAAAGCATTCAAAATTCCAAAATTAAAAAAAATTGTAAATATTCATTTTCTTTTTCTTTGAAATTTTTAAATCATTTTCCTTTGAAATTTTAAAAATCAAAAAAAAAAAATTAGAAAACCAAAATAAATCCAAAAACACACACACATATATATATATATATATATATATATATATGTATGTATGTATGTATTTATATATATCTATAATCTTTTCAAAAAAAAATTGAAAAACCAAAATACAAAACAAAAATCAATTTTCCATTTTGAAAAATAAATTCTATTTGTAAATATTTTTCCTTTATAAAAAACCATATAAAAAAAATTCTTGAAAATGTCCGAGTCTCATTTTCCTTACCACTTGAATTTTACAATAGTTGTGAAAATCAATATAATCCATACGAATCGTATGGATATTTTAACGACAACAATTCTATAAAAAATTTGAATTTTGAACAACAAAGTTTTCAAAACGATGACCAACCCTCGACTCTTGAAAATAGCACTTCATTTTTACTTGAACTCTCTACGCGGTGAAATCAAAGTATAAATGATTTGTGTAATTCATATTTGTGTAATAACTCGAGTTAAGGATTTCAAAATTTGAATTCAATTCAAAATTCGAACGATTTCGATTATAACACATGCCAATTCAGTTTCGAACACCAAAATGAATTTTAAACTCAAAATGAAATTGGAAACATCTTTTCAAATGAATTTGGAAAAGAGAATAATCTTAACCACGTAACGATTGAAAATCTTTGTTCTCAACAATTTCACAGTAAAAATCCTCATGTTAATAATTATAAATTGGATTTTGTTGAGCAAATGGACGAAATTTACTATGAATATACATATTTGTTGTTCGAAACATATATGAAACATGGTGATAAACAAAATCAAATCCCAATGTGTGATGAGCCAAGTGATAATACACCTTTTACCCAAATCGACGATTTTCAAACGATAACTTTTGAAAATGAAAATGATGATAATGACTTAATGAATTTGTTGAAAAAATGGTAACTGAGTTGTATTTCAATTCTTTTGAGGGTGAGAAACTCGATTTATGATTTGATATTCCTTTTGCCGATTTTGAAAATTTGAACACAGCTTTGGATTTTGAATTTGACACATACAATGAAGTTGTTGATTATTCAATAAAGAAGACGAATTCAATGAACACGATTTCTTTGGACTTTTTGAAAATGAACTGTTAAATTCTGAAGGGGAAGATTTAAATCACCATTTCGATTTTGAAATCAATAACTTTGAATAATTCGTCAATGACGAGCTTGAATTTCAATGTGGTAAAAATGAACTTGAATTTCAATCAATTGTTTTATCGACCCCAAAAATCATTGAAAATAAAACAACTTGTATGATTTTTAATAAAACGACATTCTTTTTTCCAAACCAACATTCAATTTTGAAATCTTTTATACTTTGGTTTTTCGACCTTAAGCTGCGTCTCGTATGCTTGACGAGACAAATGAATCGGTCTTTGGAAGACCGTTTTATTTACTTTTTGACGATGCATTTTCTGATCTCATGTAAATACTATTCATTTTCATATAAATAAAGGCCATTTTTATTTTTATTTTTCTCCTTTCACTTGGGTTGATTTTGGGGACATAGTCAAATCAAGTGTGGGGGGAGACTCATCTTCTTTTTGATTTTTCATGATTCATTTTTCATTTTTCTTCCAAAACTCAAAAAAAATAAAAAAAAAATTCAAAAACAAATAAAAAATAAAAAACAAGAATTTTTTTCTTTTTTCTTGATTTATTTTTAAAGAAACACTATAGGATAAATATATGATTTTGGTTTATTAAATTGAAATTTTTGAAAATTTATTCGTCTTAACAAAAATAAAAATGAAGTTTGATTACAAATAACAATGGTTTAACTAGTATATAGGAAGAATCATACATGTTAATTATGAAATACATCCTAATTGAAAATCTTTATTTTAAAAAGTGGTTGATTTAAAGTAAAGATATAACATTTTTTTTGTCTTCTAAGTTAAATGGTGCTAAGATAATAGTGCGAAACTCTCTCTTGTAAAAAACAAAAACAAAAAAAAACAAAAAGAAAAAAGAAAAATAGATTTCTTGTATATATGTATATTTTTTAATGAACACCTAGAGTCATATGTACACACTTATGTTCACTCGTCGTGCTTTCTATCCTTCTCACGTAAGCCCGAAAGGCAGTGCACGATCGGTATATTTGGTCTTAGTTTATCCGAGTTAGGTGTGTACATTTCTTTCTAAATAACGCTTACACTCGATAAATGTTCACACTTGTGTGTCCACTCGCCACGCTCTATACTCCCCTCACATAAGTCCGCAAGGCAGTGCACGGGTAATATATCTAGCATGAGTTTTCTGAATTAGGCATATATAAATATTGTTAATATCAATAAAATTTTCAAAAGAAAAAATAGAGAGAGTAAGCAAATGAAATCCAATAACCATTTGAACTTATTTGATTTGACTTGTTATTGAAAAGAAATGAAAATACCACTTTGATAAATTTTGATAATCAACTAAGGATTTATTTCATAGTTACACTTTGTTATCAACCCAAATAACGAGCTAAACTATTGTCTATTTGCTATGATAACTTGATTTTTGTTGGAAATTTTGACAATTAAAAGGTCTTAAATTTCTTGATAATAACCAAAACTTATATTTAACTTATGTGTGTTAATTTAAAAATAAATCCTTCATTCGTAAATATGTTTAAAAACTCGCATTCATCTCATTGTAAATAAATCTTGCATTTTGTAAATATTTTCATCCTGCATTTGGATTTTGTAGGCAGTATCCACTGAACACCCTCATGAGACAACACCCGTCCTACTAGGGACACCCAAAGGTTTAACAGCATGTTGCATATGCTCAATGCAATCGTGCTCCCTACGAAAATAGATTTATCTTAGTTTTTCTTTATTCAAGGACGAATAAAAAAATAAGTTTGGGGGTATTTGATGTACACGTAAATGTGCATATTGTTACCACCATATTTAATCTATTTAAATTAAATAAATGATCATATTGGGTATTTTAACTTATGTAAACCAAAAATTCAAATTATTTCAAATCATTACATATTCATCTTCATTCAAGGGAAAAAAGGACATTTTTTGCATATATTAATTTTCTAAAATTTAATTGAAAATTTCTATGTTGTTTTGTAGGAATTTAAATTCAAATACAAGTGGCTTAACAAAGATATGCATGCACAAAAGGAAATAAAGCAAAAGAAGATGAAAATAATTCAAACTCATGAACATGGAGGACCCCATCTACCCACTTACCTTGCTTTTCAATTAGAAGCTAATGCACATGCTAAAAGTGTAGGATTTAGATTAACCCTAGAGGAGGGGTGAATAGGGTTATAGCAAATTTTCTTGTAAAAAAAAACTGCAGAATAAATATGTCGAACAGTAAATCACACACAAAATTTACCCAGCTTCGGCAACCCCTGCATACTGCTGCATTCCCAGATTTCTATTAGAATTAAACAGTCTCCCGCTTATAAACACTCTAACAGACTCGCATACCCTGCTACCGCCTATAGAGTTTTGCAAACTCGCACACCCTGCTCACTGAACTAATTCTAACTAGACAATCTGACACTACCTAAACCCTAGGTGGTGATTTACCAATAATTTGACTCGAAAAGTAAAAACAACAAATAAAAAACAATTAAACCCAAAACCCTAATATCCAAAAGCCTTTAAAATATAACCGGCCCAAAGTATTATCACTCAAGAAAAAATGCGGCCCTGTTATTTTCTTTTATCAATGTCGGCTCTCTATTCTTGTTTGTTCCTCTTCAACAATTAGGGTTTTGTGCTATCGATCCAAATTGGGGCTTTCTTCAAATTCGATTCTCTGGTTTGTGTTGCTTGCGCTCGTTCGCAGCTGCTCCTTTGATCGAGTTCACTGTTGCTTTGGTATGTAATTTCCTATTTGTGCTTTTATGATTTCTCGTATTCGAACTCGATGCCGATGATGAATTTTGGGTTTGATATTTATATGAATTCGAGACACTTGAATTTGCTCCTATTCATTTACACTTTCCTAATTTTTGATTGCCTGATGCGCACGGCTTTCCTGATATGTTTTCAACTTGATGCGCACGGCCTTGATTTTGTAGCGTTCGATTTTCCCTTGTTTGATACGGCAGTAACTTTCCTTTTTTACTTTGCTTTGACTTTTTTCAAAGATACGTATTTGATTTTTTTTTTGTCATCTCTGCACTGTTGAATTTCGTTCATCCCTGTAGCATTGTTTCACACTGCATTGTCTTCGATTTGATTTGTGAATTCAACTCCATATATCTCAAATTCATTGCATTGAAATTATTCTGCAGTAACAAATTATGCCTTGTCATGTGTTCGCACTGCATTTGCTTGCATACCCATTACTGCACTACACAATTGTCTTTTGTTCACTTGTATTTGTATTCTGATTCATCATTATACTGCCCTTATGTACTTTTGTTATATGAACTTGCTGGAAGTAGTTGCTAGCTGCACTGAGTGTTGATAGCTTGCATGATGCATTTCTTTGCTGGTATAAGGCTGTGCTTGCATGTGTTCCACTGATCATATGTTTGTAACTTGGTATTGTAGTCTGCCTTGTTGAGTTCCTGTAGTTTGCTGTACATATGAACTTGCATTGCATCACTGTGTCTTGATAGTCAAGTTGCACACTTGCTTGTTAACTACTGCTTCAACATGCTGCATACTCTGCTGTTGAGTTGCTTTATTATATCACTTGATATTTGTGGTATTTGCTGGTATATCACTTCGAGTTGCATACTTTTTGCAATCTATTTGATCACTGCAGTTGCATTCCATTTCTGCTTTGTATCATTCTTGCAGTCTTCATTTTGGTTTGCTGTTATGTTGCATTTGGTCTGCACTTGCATTTGTTTGCTTGTTCATCCAATTCATTGAGATGTTTCACTCAGGTCTGTATTATCATCACTCCAAAAAATTTCTCTTTGATCTGGTCACTCTGGTTGTCATGCACTATGATATTTTGTAGCCTGGACTGGTGCACATTGTTTGCTGTGACAGTTGTTCTGGTTTGAGCTTTTATTGTTGTCTGTTGCATTGAGTTGGTGCTGTCCACTTCATGTTGTCTTGAGTATTTGGTTCCTTACTTTTCATTGTTTCTTGGATATTGAACTTGAGATGTTTCACTTCCACACTGTTGCACTTGTGTACTTGGTCGAGTTCATTTGCATACTGATGCACTATGATGTTTTTGCATATTTGCCTGAGTCACTTGTTCATATTGCCTCTGTTTTTGTTTTTCTGTTTGCATGCTTGCTTTTGTTGGCGGCGCACACGAGTTGGCGAGGCAGTACACACGTGTATGAATGTACACGTGTTTATTGCAGCCACTTATGATTACCTGTCCCTGATAGGAATACAAGTGTATATATCTATGTGCATGACTTTGTGTGTGATGAATTCAAATGACGAACAACCTAAAAAAAACTGAGGCACCAATAAAAACAAATTTATATTTTTGCAAATTCAAATTTGTTTATTTTCAGATTACTGCTGTAGTTGCTAATTATACAGGTACACAGGAGATAGGACAAGAACTGGAGCTGGACAATGCAGATAGATGCAGATTAATGGTTCTGTAATATGTACAGTGTTGTGTGTTGTAGTGAGAGAAAATATGAATATGAAATGTATAAACAAGTGTGTGTATATAGAGAGAGCTGAAAACTTTGTAAAATATTATATTGAATAAAAATACTGATTGAATTATATAAATTCTATGCAATAGTATTATTATTCAATATGAATATTTATTTCTATATGTATATAGTACAATCTGCAAGCACATATTGATGTATGTATGTATGTATATATATATATATATATATATATATATTTGTTATCATCAAAAAAAAATTCACATCAAACAATCTCCCCCTTTTGATGATGACAAACATATATCTTAAAGATTTTGAAATTCTAATAAATGTGTTTGAGCATGAACTATTTAGCTCCCCCTATATGAATGCTCCCCCTACAACTGAGACCACTTCCTATTTACAAGATTTAGAGAATTACAGAAAAATAAAAGAACTAAAGAAAATTAACTAACAACATTTAACAAATTTGTTGAAATATTCCAAAAAAAAATTTACTTCCTTATCAAAATCTTGTTCTTCTCCCCCTTTTGTCATTATCAAAAGACTTAACAATGGAACAGTAGGAAAAAATAATATATCAAAACGAGATAACAATTTTCACATTATAGAGAATGAATCGATGATTCGGTTTTTGTATAATAAGAAGAGAGATATTTTAAAATTAATTTGACATTTAAGCACAAAAATAAGCACTTACTAACCACGCATAACCATAAGGACTTTTAAATGGGATTAGCAGTTACTTATTAATCTAAGCATCCGGACTTTTAAGTGAGACCAGAATACTTAGTTACCATACTCCATCCATGCATAACCATAAGGACTTTTAAATGAGAATGGAGTAATGATAAAAATAATTCACTCACATGCTCCATCCATGCATAACCATAAGGATTTTTAAATGAAAATGGATGCATGAGAGTTATTATCATTATTAAAAAAATAATTAAAAAATAATAATCCACTCTTCTCATTTTACAAAACAATTATGAATGATAGAAAGATGGTAGAAATAGAAATGACCGTGGAATAAGTTACCAAGTTAATTATATTATGTAATATCCAATACTGAATACCATATTCGAATCAATCTTTGGATAATATCCAAAACTGGTTTGAATCCTATAAATTGAAGTTGAAAGTATATATATCCAAGAATATTTCAACTAAAAAATGAAAAATGATTAGTCAATTTCTATAATCCCCAAATCCAAACGTAATCTGGAAAATCTGTCTTCGGGGAGGGGTTTTGTGAAAATATCAGCAAGTTGAGCCTCAGTTGAAATATATTCAATGCAAATGTCTTCCTTGGCAATGTGATCTCTAAGAAAGTGGTGTCTCACATCAATGTGTTTTGTGCGTGAATGATGAACAGGATTATTTGACAAGTCTATTGCACTTTTACTATCACATTTTAATGGAACTTGTTTATAAACTAAGCCAAAATCAGAAAGAGTTTGCATCATCCATAAAATTTGAGCACAACAACTTCCTAAAGCAATATATTCTGCTTCAGTGGTGGATAATGCAACACAATTCTGTTTTCGACTTGACCATGAAACTAATGAATGTCCTAGCATGAAACATGTCACACTAGTGCTTTTCCTGTCAACCAATGAACCAGCATAATCAGCATCAGAATAGCCAACTAAATCAAAATTTTCACAAGAAGGGTACCATAATCCAAATTTGTGTGTGTGAAAGATATCTCAAAATTCGTTTAGTGGCTTTCAAATGAGATTCTTTAGGATTAGATGGAAAGCGTGCACACAAACACACAGAAAACATAATATCAGGTCTAGAAGCAGTAAGATAGAGAAGTGAACCAATTATCCCTCGATATTTTTTCTGAACAACAGCAATTCCTTTCTCGTCTTTGTCCAACTTTGTTGATGGGCTCATAGTAGTTCTCAATGGTTTGGAGTTCTCAACTCCAAATTTCTTCAACAGTTCCAACACATACTTGGATTGTGAAATAAAAATACCATCACTATTTTGCTTGATTTGGAATCCAAGAAAATATTTCAATTCTCCAACCAAGCTCATCTCGAATTTCGCCTGCATAACTTGTCAAATTTCTCGCACAAGAGTTCATTAGTAGCACCATAAATGATATCATCCACATAAATCTGAACAATCAAAAATTCATTTCCCTTATGTAATAGAAACAGTGTCGTGTCAGCACTCCCCTTTTTAAAGCCATTTTCCAAAAGATATGTACAAAGGCAGTCATACCAAGCTCTAGGAGCTTGCTTAAGACCATATAATGCTTTTTCTAGTTTATACACATGATTTGGAAAATCGTGATTTTCAAAACCGGGGGGTTGTTCAACAAAAGCTTCCTCTTTCAAATCACCATTCAGAAAGGAACTTTTTACATCCATTTATTTAAGTTTGAAACCCTTATAACATGCAAAACTTGGCAAAATTTTAATGGCTTCTAACCTAGCAACTGGAGCAAATATTTCATCAAAATCTATGCCCTCTATTTGGTTATATCCTTTTGCGACCAACCTCGCTTTGTTTCTAATTACATTTCCTGATTCATCAAGTTTATTTTTGAACACCCATTTAATTCCAACAATTGGATAGCCATTAGGCCTAGGAACTAATTTCCAAACTTTATTTCTCTCAAATTGATTCAGTTCATCTTGCATTGCTAAAACCCAACTTTCATCGTTAAGAGCCATTTCAACAGAATCAGGTTCAATCTCAGAAATAAAACCACCGTGACAACAAAATGCACACAAATTTTTATCAAATGAAGAGAGAGTGCGTATACCTTCCGTACGATCACCTATAACCAATTCAGGAGGATGATTGGATTTGAACTTTAATCTATCAGCATCAATGGTCCTACTTTCAGCTTTCTTACTAGATGTCCCTTCTGTAATGCCTTCATGATCTACCCCATCGTCAGCCGTCTTTTCAGTCGTCCTTTCCAGGTCAGATTCATCGAATTTCACATTGATTGATTCAACAATTGTTTTTGTTCGTTTGTTGTATATCCTGTAAGCCTTGCTCCTTGTTGAATAGCCCATGAACATTCCCTCATCAGCATTTGATTCAAATTTTCCAAGTTGATCACCTGTGTTAAGAATGAAACAAGGACATCCAAATACATGAAAATAAGAAATGTTAGGTTTCCTTTCATGCCACAATTCATAAGACGTTTTGCCAAGTATTGGTCTAATCATTACTCTATTTATTACGTAGCACGAAGTATTCACTGCCTCTGCCCACAAGGTTAGAGGTAGTATATACTCACTCAACATGGATCTAGCCAATTCTTGTAATGTACGATTTTTCCTTTCAACCACCCCATTTTGTTGAGGTGTTCGTGGAGCAGAAAATTCATGTTTTAAACCATTTTCTTCACAAAAGCTTTCAAATTCCAAGTTTTCAAATTCGCCTCCATGATCACTTCTCAAGATTTTAATTGAAACTCCTTTTTCATTTTGAACAAGTTTTGCAAATTTTGAAAAATAATCAAAAGATTCAGACTTTTTGGCTAAGAAATAAACCCATGTAAATCTAGAATAATCATCAACCAATACATAACAATAACGTTTTCCATTCAAGCTTGCAATTTCATTTGGTCCAAATAAGTCCATGTGAATTAATTCAAGGACCCTTGATGTGCTAACAATGTTTTTAGGGCGAAATGATGATCGACTAAGCTTGCCCAAGGAGCATGCTTTACACACTTTATTATTTTTAAATTTCTGATGTGGTAACCCTCGGACTAATTCTTTCGTTTCAAGTTTTTCTAAGAGGCTCATGCTAGCATGTCCAAGTCTCTTATGCTATAAAAATGCCTCTTCGTCAGTGGCTACCAAACATCTGGAAAGATTTAGATTATCAAACGAAAGTGAGTAAACATTACCTTTTCTTTTGCCCATAAAAATAATGTTATTAGAAGATTTATCAATGATTTTGCAAGTATCACTATCAAAAACCATATTCATACCTTTGTCACATAGTTGACTAATAGAAATGAGATTGTGACGCAAATTATCAATATATAAAACATTAGTCAAGGAAAAAATACTGTTACCTACTTCACCTTTACCAATAATCATACACTTGCTATTGTCTCCCATGATCACGTTTCCACCATTAAAATTCTCTAGGCTAAGGAACTTCGATTTGCCACCTGTCATATGTCTAAAACAACCTGAATCTAGAAACCATTCTTGTTGTTCCTTAGCCCGCCAACAGACCTACATAGAGAGAGAGGAGGATCACCTAGAGAAACTCATAGGTCCAATGATATTAGTGACTAAAGCATTGTGAATAAACAATCCCATTGGAACCCAAACTTGTTTTGTCCTTTTATTCTTGTTCCAATAGACATGAAATTTGTTTGTAGAATACTTAGGAGCCCAAACTTGTATGAATTTTGTATTCTTGTTCCTATGACTACAATTTTCAACACGATGTCCTATTATTTCACATTTAGCAAAGACACTTTTACCTTTTGCACTATCATCAACTTGTATTTTCCCAAAGCCTAGTCCTTTTCTGTTGTTAGCAAAAATTTGATTTCCCAATAACATGTTGAATGATTTTTCTCCTCTTGAAAAGTTATTAAAAGATTTCTCAAGATTTTGGACTTTGGTTTTAAGTGTTGTGTTTTCAGTTATAAGTGAGGTGCATCTATTTATAAAATCCTTTTTCCTAGTGTCAATGGTTTCCTTAAGACTCAAGTTTTCTTTTTCAAGATTCTCAACACTATTCTTAAGTCTTGATAATTCTGAATCTAAAATTTTACATTTTTTACAGCCTAGTTTTTGAATATTTTCAAGTTTAGTTTTTAACCTAAAATTTTCACGAGCAAGTTCTCTCCTATCAGATTTCAGTTTTTCAATTTTAGACTCAAGAGTATCAACTACTTTAGTAAGATCACAACACATAAAAACAAGTTCTTTATAAGAATAGTGACCTACCTCACTAGATTCCTCTGAACTTGCTTCTGAATCTGTTTTTGCCATAAGACACAAGTTAGCCTCCTCTGAGCTATTATTCGAAACTTCCTCTCCTTCTTCATCATTCCAAGTTGTTGCAAAGGCCTTCTTCTTATTTTTCTTTCCTTTGTTGTTTTTGAGAAGTGGGCATTGTTGTTTGAAGTGGCTAGGCTTGTTGCAGTTAAAGCACGTCAGTTCATTTTCGGAATTGTCAGAATCTTTTGATCTATTACCACTTGTTTTCTTCTTGCGTGGCTTGAATCTTGACCATTTTCTAAGTTTATTGACAGCCATTGCGAGCTCTTCAATTGGATCTTCTTCTTCATCGCTCTCTTCTTTGCTCTTTAAGGCAATTGTCTTCTTCTTCGGTTCGGAGTTGTTGCGTTCCTCCTTTGCTTTTAGCTCAAGCTCATATGTCAACAAGTAGCCGATCAACTCCTTCATGCTTAGTTTACTCAGATCTTTCGATTCTTGTATTGCCGTGACTTTTGCCTCGAAGTTCATCAGTAAGACTCGTAGCACCTTCCTTACAACCTCTACCTCAGTGAATACCTTCCCAAGCGCTCTAGCGTTGTACACCAAAGTTGAAAAGCGTCCAAACATGTCCTTTATGCTCTCACCTTTGTCCATCACAAAGTTCTCATATTCATTGCTGAATAGGGTTAGATGAGACTCCTTGACTTGAGAAGTTCCTTCATGTGTCACCTCCAAGGTATGCCAAATTTCCTGTGCAGTTTTACAATGAGAAATTCTATTAAATTCAGTTTTATCAAGAGCACGGATCAAAGCATTCATGGCTTTAGCATTTGTAGTTTTTAGTCTCTTATCGTTAGCATCCCACCTATCTTTAGGTTTAGGAATCTCAGTATCACCAACAGTTATAGTGGGAGATTTATAGCCAGTTTCAATAATGTCCCAAACATCATAATCAACAGAACTAAGATAAATACCCATCCTAACTTTCCAATAAGCGTAATCATTCCCATAAAACATGGGTGGCCTAGAAATAGATTGCCCTTCAGAAAAAGCATTATTTGGTGGATTCATGACTCTAGAGTTAAAGAAAAATACCTCGCTCTGATACCACTTGTAGGATATAGATTAACCCTAGAGGGGGGTGAATAGGGTTATAACAAATTTTCTTGTAAAAACAAACTGCAGAATAAATATGCTGAACAGTAAATCACACACAAAATTTACCCAGCTTCGGCAACGCCTGCCTACTGCTGCATTCCCAGATTTCTATTAGAATTAAACAGTCTCCCGCTTACAAACACTCTAACAGACTCGCACACCCTGCTACCGCCTATAGAGTTTTGCAAACTCGCACACCCTGCTCACTGAACTAATTCTAACTAGACAATCTGACACTACCTACACCCTAGGTGGTGATTTACCAATACTTTGACTCGAAAAGTAAAAACAACAAATAAGAAACAATTAAACCCAAAACCCTAATATCCAAAAGCCTTTAAAATATAACTGGCCCAGAGTATTATCACTCAAGAAAAAATGTGGCCCTGTTATTTTCTTTTATCAATGTCGGCTCTCTATTCTTGTTTGTTCCTCTTCAACAATTAGGGTTTTGTGCTATCGATCCAAATTGGGGCTTTCTTCAAATTCGATTCTCTGGTTTGTGTTGCTTGCGCTCGTTCGCAGCTGCTCCTTTGATCGAGTTCACTGTTGCTTTGGTATGTAATTTCCTATTTGTGCTTTTATGATTTCTCGTATTCGAACTCGATGCCGATGATGAATTTTGGGTTTGATATTTATATGAATTCGAGACACTTGAATTTGCTCCTATTCATTTACACTTTCCTAATTTTTGATTGCCTGATGCGCACGGCTTTCCTGATATGTTTTCAACTTGATGCGCACGGCCTTGATTTTGTAGCGTTCGATTTTCCCTTGTTTGATACGGCAGTAACTTTCCTTTTTTACTTTGCTTTGACTTTTTTCAAAGATACGTATTTGATTTTTTATGGTCACTCTGCGCTGTTGAATTTCGTTCATCCCTGTAGCATTGTTTCAGAATGCATTGCCTTCGATTTGATTTGTGAATTCAACTCCATATATCTCAACTTCATTGCATTGAAATTATTCTGCAGTAACAAACTATGCCTTGTCATGTGTTCGCACTGCATTTGCTTGCATACCCATTACTGCACTATTCAATTGTCTTCTGTTCACTTGTATTTGGATTCTGATTCATCATTATACTGCCCTTATGCACTTTTGTTATATGAACTTGCTGGAAGTAGTTGCTAGCTGCACTGAGTCTTGATAGCTTGCATGATGCATTTCTTTGCTAGTTTGAGGCTGTGCTTGCATGTGTTCCACTGATCATATGTTTGTAACTTGGTATTGTAGTCTGCCTTGTTGAGTTCCTGTAGTTTGCTGTACATATGAACTTGCATTGCATCATTGTGTCTTGATAGTCAAGTTGCACACTTGCTTGTTAACTACTGCTTCAACATGCTGCATACTCTGTTGTTGAGTTGCTTTATTATATCACTTGATATTTGTGGTATTTGCTGTTATATCACTTCGAGTTGCATACTTCTTGCAATCTATTTGATCACTGTAGTTGCATTCCATTTCTGCTTTATATCATTCTTGAAGTCTTCATTTTGGTTTGCTGTTATGTTGCATTTGGTCTGCACTTTCATTTGTTTGCTTGTTCATCCAATTCATTGAGATGTTTCACTCAGGTCTGTATTATCATCACTGCAAAATTTTGCTCTTTGATCTGGTCACTCTGGTTATCATGCACTATGATATTTTGTAGCCTGGACTGGTGCACATTGTTTGCTGTGACACTTGTTCTGGTTTGAGCTTTTATTGTTGTCTGTTGCATTGAGTTGGTGCTGTCCACTTCATGTTGTCTTGAGTATTTGGCTCCTTACTTTTCATTGTTGCTTGGATATTGAACTTGAGATGTTTCACTTCCACACTGTTGCACTTGTGTACTTGGTCGAGTTCATTTGCATACTGATGCACTATGATGTTTCTGTATATTTGCCTGAGTCACTTGTTCATATTGCCTCTGCTTTGGTTTTTCTGTTTGCATGCTTGCTTTTGTTGGCTGCGCACACGAGTTGGCGAGGCAGTGCACACGTGTATGAATGTACACGTGTGTATTGCAGCCACTTATGATTACCTGTCCCTGATAGGAATACAAGTGTATATATCTATGTGCACGACTTTGTGTGTGATGAATTCAAATGACGAACAACCCAAAAAAAACTGAGGCACCAATAAAAACAAATTTATATTTTTCCACGTTCAAATTTGTTTATTTTCAGGTTACTGCTGTAGGTTCTAATTATACAGGTACACAGGAGACAGGACAAGAACTGGAGCTGGACAATGCAGATAGATGCAGATTAATGGTTTTGTAATATGTAAAGTGTTGTTTGTTGTAATGAGAGAAAATATGAATATGAAATGTATAAACAAGTGTATGTATATAGAGAGAGCTGAAAACTTTGTAAAATATTATATTGAATAAAAATACTGATTCAATTATATAAATTCTGTGCAATAGTATTATTATTCAATATGAATATTTATTCCTATATGTATATAGTACAATCTGCAAACACATATTGATATATATATATATATATATATATATATATATATAATATATATTTGTTATCATCAAACAAAAATTCACATCAAACAAAAAGGCCATTAGAAATTCATGTACATTTAAGTGGGGATTAAGACATCCCAATGATTACATGGTGGCCACACTACCTCAAGGGTATTTTGGCCATTCCCCAAAGAAATGAATTAGGGTTTCTAACTTGTATAAATTGTAACAGCCCGCAAATCCGTACCCCTTGAGTCATACTATTCTACAATAATCAACTCAAGTTGCACAGAACTACGAACCATTAATGGTTAAAGAAGAAGAGGTAGAAGAAGACAAATCAAAGTCAACATCAGAATCTAACCATCGCAGCGGAATAAAGTATAATAGATAATAAATAATTTTACTTAAAAATCAAATATCTCTGTTTATATATTACATCATCAGAGTACATCAATCACAGCTCAACATCAATATCATACAATGGTTACACAACTCAAAATGCAGAATATATATATATATAACAAGCACGAATGTACGTAACGTCATCCAGCTCGTCTACTGAGCTCCACAGCATCATATCCTGTATCCTATAATACTCGGTCTGACCCGAGCATTACAGTTAAATAACCCCCGAGTCAGTCTGGGATACCAGCATGAGAAAATCACACCCAATTGATTATTAAAGTTTCAAAAATCCTTTGAAAAACAAAAGCATCTCGTAAGACCACGCCACAAAGAAACATGTCGGGTTTTTACCTTACGATAGCTAAAACACTTTTTATAGAAATCCTCTGATATTATAATAGGGTCAATATACAAATACTTATAAAATAGCCGAAATTGTTACATCTATTAAATTCCAGCTACTAGCCACAGAGTGGGTAATACAAACAAAACTCGTACAAGGCTCGTAGGGAGAATGGATTTCCAACCAATGACTAGGCACTAGGGTACCACCTGTCACAGTACGGGGCCTAGATCACCGTACCGAGGAGTACGCCCGCTCCCCTGCAACACAAGGCCGGGACTATCCCTTACTGGATAATCCCGGGTGAGATCACCCCGCGGTTGGGATCAGCAACCGCCCACTAAGCCGAAATAAAAAGGGACATCTAGACTGGAATGACCTCACCCTGCTTGGGTGCTACCCACTTAGCCTTGCTGCATAACTCCTGATTTTTAGCCATTCCCATTTGATGAGGCTTGAGGCTAAGCATTGCCTTTATAGAACATATCCCTTAGAATGCCCATCGTCCACCTGACGATGTTTCGCAAGCATTCGTCCATACAAGTCCGTCCCGGGTTCGGACGGAACCGAAGGCACTATTCCTACTACATCCATTTTGGAAATATCCTCAGGATTAGTGGCGACTAGCCATTGCACTTCATTGCTCCATCTTCGAATCCAAAATCGTTTACACGAAACGTACAAACCGGATCGAAGTGGTTTTCGAGAAATAAATCTCGATCCCGGTCTCTTCGAAATGATCAACGCAGTTGGCCAATATTGATAGTCGGTGATTTAACTATCAATTAATATTCACAAACATCCATCACACAATAAATAATTTCCCACATTATTTATTTATCTCAAAGATATCTTCCCAAGATATGTGTTTACTTTTCAAATTCCTTTGAAAACAGTTTTAAGGCTATCTGCCTTATTAGAATAAATTTCAAGTATTTTTATTTCTTCCGGAATCACCAAGCACAAAACTAGATTTTTCTAAATTAATTTAAACCACTTTACTTTTAAAAATATATTTAAAACACTCAAGTTAAAATTACTTTAATAATCTGTTAAAAATACATACTATATGAATATTTGAAAATAAGGTTACTTAATAAAATATAAAACTAGGTTTATACTTTCAAAACAAAATACTAAGTCACTTTTATATAATTACTACTATAATAGATTAAGAGAAAATACTTACCTTAGAATTTAAATATTAGAAATAAAAAATTTTTCAAAACATACCCTTTAAAAACAAATTTTAAAACTATTAACTTATATTTAAAAATTTACTTGAAAACGTACTTAGTTATCCAGGAAGAATTCCAACTCAATCACTTAAATCAATTTTCCCAATTGATTCCCACTTTATTCCATTTGAAATAAATTTCTTTACTTATCAGTCCATTTCAAAATTCATTAATTATGGACTTTATTATTATTTTCAGTTTGATTTTAAATCCTTTAGCTGAAATATACAAATTTCAGGTTATTCCCAATTTCCTCTTTATTCTTCTTAAATAATTTAAATCCTAAATTTAAAATAAATGTTTTGTTCTTTTAAACAATAACATTGAAGTTTAAGTTTCATTAACTTTCTGTTTATTTGAATTTTCCTTCCCATACTCAAGATTTATTTATTAAAAATTTAAAGTCACTTTATTTCCTTTCCAGTTCATTCATAAATTTATTCAACTTTTCTATAATTATTTTACTTACAATTTCACTTCTTTTATTTTCATTCCCTACTCAAATTATATATTTGGTAATTCATTATTGTCCGATTATAACGATCAAGCCATAGCATTCAATATTCCCACATAATTCATTACAGAATATCAAATATTCAGAACAAAGAATATTAAATAATTAAATAAAGTTGAGGGGTCCAGTTGGATCCCTCCAACCTGTTTTTCCTGCATCCACAAATGTTAGCACAATATAAAATGCCAATTCCGAATAAATACCACACTACAGCACATAAATCAATTTAACCATTTCAAACAATTATTTAAATTTAATCATTTAAATTTAAATTTAACTGAGTGAGATTAACTCACCTTTGTTTTGCTGTTTGCAATCCATTCCAAACTGGCTTGTTTCTCGATTTCAGACCTTTTATAACATTATATAGTTAATTAACACTTGAATAAATCCAATAATTAACTAATATTTGCTTATTTATTTTAACTTATAAATTAATTTAAAGATTTTAAACTAAAAATTTTCTTGACAAAGTATCTTTGGTAACTCAATTATTAAATAAGTTAATTAAAATAGTTTTATCATCTAACCCACTTCCTTTAAAATAAACTGGTAGGATAAAATATTTACATACGTATATTTATATTTTTATTATTATAAACTCTACACATTTTAAAATTCCTATACTTTTCCAAAATCATCTATGAATAAATTTTCTGTTTATATTAAGTCTAATAAATTTATCTCCATACCACATCAATTCAGATTAACCAGTAAGTGAAAATATTTGTATTTTATTATAATTTTTATTTATTCAAAATCCCCACTTATCAAATAATCAATATAAATTTAAAAAATCAACTTTTATATAAACTCCTCAACCATTTACAACCCCATATTTTTCCAATTTTATATATATGTATATATATATGCGTTGAATTTTAGAAAAGCAAAATTCCATCCACACCTATATATTGAAATAAAACATAATCGTCTTTATTCAACTTACTGTAAACCCCTCCTTTTTTTTCCAAACCCTTATATATATATATATTTTTATAGCTTACTGGAATTTCTTTCAACTGTACATATATATATATATATATATAATAAATAAAAATAAAAACAATACCTTACTAAGACGAGACCCGAATACTTGATGCTGTCAAACGAACCCAAAATCATGACTGCAAGTACTCGTATCCACACTATCAAACATGATGGCCTCTCCTTCAAATCAAAGTCACGCCGTCCCTTTTCCCCATCACCACGACCCACAAAATCGCCCCAAGCTTGAGTTGGAGCTCGGCTTCAAATCTCGAACGAGATTGCATCAGAATCGCGAATGCTGGTCGCGGTTAATCCTCGAATCGAACAAAAGAGGACGCTGCTTCCCTCTTTTTTTTTTATTGTTTTCGAGGAACGAAATCAACTTCGTTAGGGTTTAAAAGAAATGGAAGGTCGGCTATTAATCGAACTGGGTTTCAATTGGAAGCATCCGCCATTAATTGATTTTTTTTTAATGTCTGTTATGCGCTCGAATAGAAGGGAAAAGAAGAAACGCGAGGCTTAGATTAGAAGGCCGGCTTGGCTTCCAAAAGAAGGAAGAACACGTGTACTCGTCTCTGCCTAGTGTTGAACCCAATAACATATGTAATTTATCCTTTGAAAATAGTACTATATTAAATACATCTACATATAATTTTTTTTAAATTCAAATTTAAATTTGAAACTGTCATAATTACACAAATTCGAAACCTCGATCGTATGGAAAAGATAGCTTCTCGAACCAGTTATAAAAATTGAATTGTTGATTATATTTTCAGCGCGTTTAAACGATATATTTTTAAAACTAAAAAAATCAGTGTTAAATTTAATTTTAACACTTCCATCATCTTCAGTGTTATCAATATAAATTTTATAAGCCTTCAATTTATTTTCAACAAGCTTAATACTCCAGATTCAACATTTTACTCAACTTCAAATTATTTAATTCAATAAATTTCATTATCAATAATTAGTGATTTTGTAATTCAAGTTAAAATTACTCTATTGTATACTTAAAATCAATCAAATATCCCGATTTTAAATGCTCGAAAATTTCGGGTCGTCACATTCCTCCCTCCTTAAAAGAATTTCGTCCCCGAAATTACTAGTTAGGAAGAATGGTCCTATACCCGATTACCTTTTTCCCAAAACCAACAATTCAACATCCGACCAACTATCTTTTTATAAAAGACCCATTATTATTCTTATTAACTTTCCAAACTTTTCCATCAAACTATACCATTTGTTTAACCACTCAAGTTTCAATTTAAAACCAAATTTTGAATTATCAAAATTTTCTCAAAATTTTTCTAACTCCCTAAATTCTCGAAAAATTTCGCCAGCGTCTCCTTTGCGCGACTGACTCGGTACAACTACAAAATGGCTCTATGGCCTCCCAAATCCAAAAAGAAAACAAAACTCCAAGTGGCTCAATCCAAAAACCCAATCAAATTTCACAGAAATTTAAACACATACCTTTTTGTCGAGCATTTCAAATTTATTTTTCTGAAATCAAATCCAATTCCCTTCTCCTTTTATAATACCTGCATATCCTGCTTAGCACTAATATCCAATTACAATATTCACAAAACATTTTATCGACTTCCTCACATAATGTCAATATCTATTCATTCTAATATTATCTTAGAATATATTTGTAGTATCAATTTTCACATAAGAATCGACCATTCCTTACTTAAATTAACATAAGCATTTTATATGTTTCTTATATTTATTTTCTCTTTACCACTTTAGTTTATATCCATTCCTATTCAAATCGATTCTTTCATTTCCATATGAATTCAATTTATCTTTAACTCTGAATATTTAAATTTTATTTGTCATTTATAACTAATTATTTTAAATTGGTTTCATTTACTAACTTATTATAGTTTCCTATTTGAATTTGTTTGTCGTTAACAAAATTTTCCAAAATTTTCCAAAAAATTTCTAACTCCCAAAATTTCTGAAATTTTTTGGCAGAGTCTCCTTTGCACGGAGGAGCTTTTGCAATTTGACAAAAGAGCTAAATATATATACATCGACCCACCCGGTCGGAAAAACCAAAAGCAGTTCATATTTCCTATTTTTATTGCGTAGGCGTACCTTATTCAGCATTTTAAGCAAGCGACTTATTATTTTTAGCAAATAGCACAACCAAATTCAGCCACACGGCTTCCAAGTACCTATACTTACTCAATTTAAACATGTAAGTGCCAAATATATGCAGTTTAACAGCATATCACTTATTTGCAATAGTTAAAACATATGAATTCTAAAAGAAACTCATACCAAACATTTTCCGTAAGCAATTTATATAGTTTCCAAGCTAATTCAACTGTTTCAACTTATTTACAAACCATTTTCATTCAATTTGAATGGTTTTCAATCCATTCATACACAACTTCATCAATTTGAATAATTTAAAACTCAATTGCTTATATTTAATTCATTCTTAAGCAAACTGAACTCGTATTTAATTCAATTGCTTTCAAAATCAATTTATTTTACTTCTATCAACTCGTAGAATTTTAATTACTTCCATTTACATCCAATGACACTTTATTCTATACAATTTGACGAGATTTATGTAAATAAATAAGTGTTTATGTTTATAACCAATTTAAATTGATTTCAACTCAATTCATACTTAATTCTATCCATTTTTAAATTTATTCACAATCCATATATTCTCATTTTCATTGCATTTCAGATTTGAATCCATTCACTTGCATTTCATTCCATATTTGTTTATTCCAAACTATTTTATTTAGCTCAAAGACAATCTAAGCTATTTCATTCAATAACCATTTCTCAACTTATTTAAACCATACTTCATTTGATTCTTATTTATTCTATCCATTTATTTATTCAATACAATTAGTTTATCCACTCAATTCATTATGAATTTTCATTTCCTTAAATATTATTTACAACCCACCAAGTTCTATTTCGATTCAAATTCATTTTCACTTGATTTAAATCCAATCCAATATCATTACACTTAGTTTTAAGTTGAATTTAATTCAACTCTTTCATTTGTTTAGCTTAAGTCAATTTACTTCACTTTATACTTAAGCTCATTTTCATTTTACAACTTAATTCTCTCTCAATTAAATCTCATTTTAAATTTGCAATTTCATTTAATTGGTTATTATAGAATTTAACTTTCTAGATTCAACTCATTCAATTTATTACCTGGCTATTTTCCAAGTTATCTTCACTTATTTGGATTTTTATTTGCAATCCAAACAATTACTATTTTAATCCATTTTCATTTTTATTCGATACATTTCAAATTATATTCAATTTGTTAATACTTCAAGTTAAATTTTAATTAATAACTCAAGTGCTAAATCCACTATCCAATTTCAATTTACCACCAAATTTCATGAACTCACAATTCAACTTCATTCTCAAATACTTTCACTTCATCAACAATTTAAGTCGAATTTAATTTACAATTTGAGTTTATTTCCAAACTTCATCATAAGCTCACTATCCAATTTCATTAACTAATTTATTATCATATTAGTTTCTTTCCTACTTATAGTTCAATACTTGATTTTAATTCCAAATACCCCTTCATTTTATTTTCTTAGTTCAATTTTATTATATAATTCAAGTTTAGATTTTCTTTCCATTTTCCAATTCATCAAAATATTAATTTTGGGCTTTGAATTCCATTTCAAATTTTATAAGTCACAACTTACTATTTTATACAATCAGATTCATTCCAGGCTTGAATGTATTCATCTTTTATTTTTAATTCGAGTTTTACACTTACTTATAATCCAAGCATATTTTATTCTATGGATTTTTAGTTCTGATTCTTTTATAAGTTATTCTAATTTATTTACTCCAATCCAATCCTTAACCAATTTATTTTCCAGCTAAATTTTATTTAAACTCAGATTTATTTAATCTCAATTCAATTTAAACTTAATTCGAAAACAACCGGATATTATTTCAGCCCATTCAATCAATTTCAATCCAGTTAAATTTTATTTTTAACTTTTCCCTTTTAAATTTAAATTTTCGACATTCAAAGCTTATATTTTCCTTCCTGATTTAAAAAAATCACCTCAATTTATAAGCTTACAACCTATCTCATCAGGATTTTCAAACACCCGGTTATTGGTTTCAAAACATATTTGAAATCTTCAACATCTCAAATTACATTTCTCAAAATTTAATCCAATCCTGGTTTTATCCCAACAAATTTCCTTTGAAATTGCCAAAATCAACTAGCTTTTCTGAACAAATCAGTTTTTTTTGGCAACAATCCGTCACTTAGTAATTCGAAAAGGAATACTGATGATGCGGCCGTCATCATTAGAATTATTTCCCAATAATCCAAGTGGTTTCAATGCTATATTACTTTCAAAATCCATTTAAAACAAATTTCCTTTCAGAAATATCTCCAAAACAATAAACCTATTATTCGTCTTCAAATACTTCGATAAACACTTCCAAATTTCCGGGATTTAAATTTCCAAATCCTGCTTAAACCAATTTTAACTAAAATTCATTTGCACAGCTTATTCTCATTCAAATTCTCATTTGATTATATTTCAATTTAAAATTTACATTTATAATTCATATTTATAAAATTCATTTTATAATGAATTTATTCCCGTAAACTTTAGTTATATTCTCAATTTCTAGTTAAATTTTCACTTATCAATGATAATACTTTAATATTATCATTTCTATCATCCAAGCAACCATGTGTTAGCTAAAATAGTTTACAAAAAACTTTTCTTTATATCAAAATATATTTTTGGGTAAAATTATTTTATTTACCCACATTTGAAACAATACTGTGTCGATTGTTCTATTCAAGTGTTTAGAAACCCCTTCGATACAGTTGTACAGACTGTGCCGACGAAGGTTCATATGCCACTAAATAAACCAATCAACACAATATTAAAACAATTTATTTTCACTAACAAATACGTGCTCATATCTATTAATACGCTCAAACTCATTCTAGAGTACTATAGACTCTATTTTATGAGTACTTCCCAACAGAGCCAAGGTTATCACCAACCTAAGCCCTGATACCAACTGTAACAGCCCGCAAATCCGTACCCCTTGAGTCACACTATTCTACAATAATCAACTCAAGTTGCACAGAACTACGAACCATTATGGGTTAAAGAAGAAGAGGTAGAAGAAGAGAAATCAAAATCAACATCAGAATCTAACCATCGCAGCGGAATAAAGTATAATAGATAATAAATAATTTTACTTAAAAATCAAATATCTCTGTTTATATATTACATCATCAGAGTACATCAATCACAGCTCAACATCAATATCATACAATGGTTACACAACAACTCAAGATACACAACTCAAAATGCAGAATATATATATATAACAAGTACGAATGTACGTATCGTCATCCAGCTCGTCTACTGAGCTCCACAGCATCATATCATGTATCCTATAATACTCGGTCTGACCCGAGCATTACAGTTAAATAACACCCGAGTCAGTCTGGGATACCAGCGTGAGAAATTCACACCCAATTGATTATTAAAGTTTCAAAAATCCTTTGAAAAACAAAAGCATCTCGTAAGACCACGCCACAAATAAACATGTCGGGTTTTTACCTTACGATAGCTAAAACACTTTTTATAGAAATCCTCTGATATTATAATAGGGTCTATATAAAATACTTATAAAATAGCCGAAATTGTTACATCTATTAAATTCCAGCTACTAACCGCAGAGTGGGTAATACAAACAAAACTCGTACAAGGCTCGTAGGGAGAATGGATTTCCAACCAATGACTAGGCACTGGGGTACCACCTGTCGCATTACGGGGCCTAGATCACCATACCGAGGAGTACGCCCGCTCCCCTGCAACACAAGGCCGGGACTATCCCTTACTGGATAATCCCGAGTGAGATCACCCCGCGGTTAGGATCAGCAACCGCCCACTAAGTCGAAATAAAAAGGGACATCTAGACTGGAATGACCTCACCCTGCTAGGGTGCTACCCACCAAGCCTTGCTGCATAACCCCTGATTTTCAGCCATTACCATTTAATGAGGCTTGAGGCTAAGCGTTGCCTTTATAGAACATATCCCTTAGAATGCCCATCGTCCACCTGACGATGTTTCGCAAGCATTCGTCCATACAAGTCCGTCGCGGGTTCGAACGGAACCGAAGGCACTATTCCTACTACATCCATTTTGGAAATATCCTCAGAATTAGTAGCGACTAGCCCTTGCACTTCATTGCTCCATCTTCGAATCCAATACAAGAAACGTACAAACCAGATCGAAGTGGTTGTCGAGAAATAAATCTCGATTCCGGTCTCTTCGAAACGATCAACGCAGTTGGCCAATATTGATAGTCGGTGATTTAACTATCAATTAATACTCACAAACATCCATCACACAATAAATAATTTCCCACATTATTTATTTATCTCAAAGATATCTTCCCAAGATATGTGTTTACTTTTCAAATTCCTTTGAAAACAGTTTCAAGGCTATCTGCCTTCTCAGAATAAATTTCAAGTATTTTTATTTCTTCCGGAATCACCAAGCACAAAACTAGATTTTTCTAAATTAATTTAAAACACTTTACTTTTAAAAATATATTTAAAACATTCAAGTTAAAATTACTTTAATAATACGTTAAAAATACATACTATATGAATATTTGAAAATAAGGTTACTTAATAAAATATAAAACTAGGTTTATGCTTTTAAAACAAAATACTAAGTCACTTTTATATAATTACTACTATAATAGATTAAGAGAAAATACTTACCTTAGAATTTAAATATTAGAAATAATAAATTTTTCAAAACATACCCTTTAAAAACAAAATTTAAAACTATTAACTTATATTTAAAAATTTACTTGAAAACGTACTTAGTTATCCAGGAAGAATTCCAACTCAATCACTTAAATCAATTTTCCCAATTGATTCCCAATTTATTCCATTTGAAATAAATTTCTTTACTTATCAGTCCATTTCAAAATTCATTAATTATGGACTTTATTATTATTTTCAGTTTGATTTTAAATCCTTTAGCTGAAATATACAAATTTCAGGTTATTCCCAATTTCCTCTTTATTCTTCTTAAATAATTTAAATCCTAAATTTAAAATAAATGTTTTGTTCTTTTAAACAATAACATTGAAGTTTAAGTTTCATTAACTTTCTGTTTATTTAAATTTTCCTTCCCATACTCAAGATTTATTTATTAAAAATTTAAAGTCACTTTATTTCCTTTCCAGTTCATTCATAAATTTATTCAACTTCTCTATAATCATTTTACTTACAATTTCACTTCTTTTATTTTCATTCCTAACTCAAATTATATATTTGGTAATTCATTATTGTCCGATTATAACAATCAAGCCATAGCATTCAATATTCCCACATAATTCATTACAGAATATCAAATATTCAGAACAGAGAATATTAAATAATTAAATAAAGTTGAGGGGTCCAGTTGGATCCCTCCAACCTGTTTTTCCGGCATCCACAGATGTTAGCACAATATAAAATGTCAATTCCAAATATATACCACACTACAGCACATAAATCAATTCAACCATTTCAAACAATTATTTAAATTTAATAATTTAAATTTAAATTTAACTGAGTGAGATTAACTCACCTTTGTTTTGCTGTTTGCAATCCATTCCATACTGGCTTGTTTCTCGATTTTAGACCTTTTATAACATTATATAGTTAATTAACACTTGAATAAATCCAATAATTAACTAATATTTGCTTATTTATTTTAACTTATAAATTAACTTAAAGATTTTAAACTAAAAAATTTCTTGACAAAGTATCTTTCGTAACTCAATTATTAAATAAGTTAATTAAAATAGTTTTATCATCTAACCCACATCTTTTAAAATAAACTGGTAGGATAAAATATTTACATACGTATATTTATCTGTCTATTATTATAAACTCTACACATTTTAAAATTCCTATACTTTTCCAAAATCATCTATAAATAAATTTTCTGTTAATATTAAGTCTAATAAATTTATCTCCATACCACATTAATTCAGATTAACCAGTAAGTGAAAATACTTGTATTTTATTATTATTTTTATTTATTCAAAATCCCCACTTATCAAATAATCAATATAAATTTAAAAAATCAATTTTTATATAAACTCCTCAACCATTTACAACCCCATATTTTTCCAATTTTATATATATGTATATATATATGCGTTGAATTTTAGAAAAGTAAAATTCCATCCAAACCAATATGTTGAAATAAAACATAATCGTCTTTATTCAACTTACTGTAAACCCCCTTTTTTTTTTCCAAACCCTTATATATATATATATATATTTATTTATTTATTTATAGCTTACTGGAATTTCTTTCAACTGTATATATATATATATAATAAATAAAAATAAAAACAATACCTTACTAAGACGAGACCCGAATACTTGCAGCTGTCGAACGAACCCAAAATCATGACTGCAAGTACTCGTATCCACACTATCGTGGCACCATCGCGCCTCACCAGTACATCCACTCCCCTCGCATCGACGTCGCTCTCAAACATGATGGCCTCTCCTTCAAATCAAAGTCACGCCGTCCCTTTTCCCCATCACCACGACCCACAAAATCGCCCCAAGCTTGAGTTGGAGCTCGGCTTCAAATCTCGAACGAGATTGCATCAGAATCGCGAAAGCTGGTCGCGGTTATTCCTTGAATCGAACAAAAGAGGACGTTGCTTCCCTCTTTTTTTTTATATTGTTTTCGAGGAACGAAATCATCTTCGTTAGGATTTAAAAGAAATGGAAGGCCGACTATTAATCGAACTGGGTTTCAATTGGAAGCATCCGCCATTAATTGAATTTTTTTTTAATGTCTGTTATACGCTCGAATAGAAGGGAAAAGAAGAAACGCGAGGCTTAGATTAGAAGGCCGGCTTGGCTTCCAAAAGAAGGAAGAACACGTGTACTAGTCTCTGCCTAGTGTTGAACCCAATAACATATGTAATTTATCCTTTGAAAATAGTACTGTATTAAATACATCTACATATAATTTTTTTTTAAAATTCAAATTTAAATTTGAAACTGTCATAATTACACAAATTCGAAACCTCGATCGTATGAAAAAGATAGCTTCTCGAACCAGTTATAAAAATTGAATTGTTGATTATATTTTCAGCGCGTTTAAATGATATATTTTTAAAACTGAACAAATCAATGTTAAATTTAATTTTAACACTTCTATCCTCTTCAGTGTTATCAATATAAATTTTATAAGCCTTCAATTTATTTTCAACAAGCTTAATACTCCAGATTCAACATTTTACTCAACTTCAAATTATTTAATTCAATAAATTTTATTATCAATAATTAGTGATATTCGTAATTCAAGTTAAAACCACTCTATTGAATACTTAAAATCAATCAAATATCCCGATTTTAAATGCTCGAAAATTTCGGGTCGTCACATTAATACTAATATCTTCATGTAACCCTCCTCTTCCTTTTAGTTAGTTTTTAGCTTAGAAATAAAAGAAAGCTTCTCTTTTTCTTTTAAATCTACATAGCCATTTCTTACTTGTATTTTATTTTTTGTGCAACTTTAATACATTGCTCTTTTCTTCTCTTCTTTACTTCCTTTCAAGCAAGTAGTGTAGTTTGATTTTAATGCAAGTAGATTAGTTTTTCTTTTCATTTTGCTCTCTTTTTCTTCTTGTTTATTCCATGTTGAAAGCTACATTTGTTGATTTGAAAACAAATATGAGAGCCTAATCCCTTCAATTTAGGCGTAATGAAGCTCTCTAGTATGTAGATGCAACATTTTGATGTTATGCACTCTTTTTGTGCTTCATGGAAAAATCATGTTTATGTAATTTTGTGTTTAGTAATGAGTTTGATAGCTTATGTTGTTCAAAGCAAATAAGCTATGCTTAGTCATATGAATCACAAATTGCCTCTTCATCTATATATGATTATGGCAAAGAAGTGAATGTTTAAATCAAAATTTGATGGCCTATTTTTAAACAATAGTTAATAGGCCATGCTTAAAATAGATTTCATTTTCAACTTTGCTGTCATTTTCATCAGAGTTAGTAAGTGGTTTAATGGGTGTGTTATAGTTTGATGCTTAAGATGTGTTAAGTAATAGCACAAACAAGCCATACTTATGATAAGCACATCATTTGGATTCACTAATGACCAAAAAAGAGAGGTCATAATTTTATTTTTGTATGTGATCTAGAGAGTGAATTTATCTCAACATTTTTTCTACTCATATATTTTTATCACTTTCTTTTTGTCATTTTTCTTATATTTTTTAGCTAATCACTTTCAACTTTGGTTAATTTGATTGAATAGAGATTTAAATCAACAATTCTCTACGGATCGATCCATACTCGCCACGTACTAGAATTGTATACCATGCTTGCGGTATAAATTTTATTATAAATTTTTTAACGGTTTTCTAATAAGATAGAAAATCCGTCATTAAACAGAGTGAGGATGGAGTAAGCCTCTATCCACGCATAAGATGGTTAGGGTAGAGCACCGAGCAAGCCATTAACCGTGCTGTAAATGGGCCAGGTTAAGGCAACTCATTGAAGGAGGATGGAGTGAGCCTCTATCCAAGCCTAAGATGGCCACGGTAGAGCACCGAACAAGCCCCTATTTGCACCGCAAAAGAGCCACGGTAGGGCTCCTCCCGGAGGAAGGTTGGGTAAGTCCTTGGTTCTAGCCTCTAGGATGAGCTAATTAAGAGCAATGGACTATGGTTTCCAGGCCCAAGAAGAGGCCCAATCAACAATGGACTAAGATGTCCAGGTCCAAGAAGAGGCCTAATCAATAATGGACTAAGATGTCCAGGCCCAATCAATAATGGACTAAGATGTCCAATCCCAAGTGAGGCTCGATCCATTGAACTATGATGTCCAAACTTGAGAAGAAGCATTTTCAATCATGGAATAAGACGTCCTGGCTCCAAAGGCAGCTAATCAAATTACTTCTATGCATATTCAAAGCCTAGAGGGTTCATGCATGTCAAAGAAGACAAAAGAAAAGGAGTAGAATGGAACTCCACTTTCTATTACCTGAATCTGGGTTTCCGGACTTCTTTAACATCATCTACTAATCCTCGAATCTGAGCTTCATAATTCTCATATTTCAATCTCAGTAACTAATACCCGAATTCAAGTCTCGGAATTCTATCAATCGCCATCTTTACTAGGCCTAATCGGGGCATTATAACATTATCGATCACTATAATAAAAATCCAAATCCGGGTTTTGGATTTTCTACATAAATATTTCATTATCTAAAAACCCGAATCTGGGTGTCAAGACATAGTTTATTTAAACCCTAATCTAGGTATAAAATCTTTGGATTTAGATTCATTTCAAATGCTTGAATCTGGGCCAAAGAGTATTAAAAGACTGTTATTAAGATCCTCTGAATGGAAACTTTGGGCTTCTAACTATTTAAATCCTATTAATGTTAAGGAATGGGCAAGAAAGTTACTACTTTAAAATTTTAGACATGGACTCCTGAATCAGGTTCTTTACGTAAGTTATATTCATGACCTTATGATAAGGTGGAATCTATTACCAATAAGTTTCATGCATTCCGAACAAGTGGAAGGAGTTGAATCCTTGATCATTTCTCATCATGGTCAAAGATGAGATCTCAAAATTTTGGATAAATTACTTTTCACACAATTGGCAAGATGATTTGCTAATCTAGGCAAATGATATACAAAAGAAAATATGTCAATTTCAAGCTAACAATTAAAAATATTATTTGCTATATATTTCTCAAGGCAATCAGAGTGACAAGGAGTGACAAAAGACTCAGCAAGCATAAAGGTCCCTGAGTTAGCAACTCAAAGACATATCAAAAATTACATTGCGAAAAAGGATCACAAATTAGGTGATATTTACAAAATTTTCATACTTTACATTAGTTATGGAGTCATTTACAAATGATGAAATTATGTAAAATATAGATTTACATGATTCAAATACACAAATGAATTACGAATCTTGAGCGGCTTTATTTAGAGTCTCCGCCACTGAAGGTTTTATGAAATAATTAATTGTTGCACGGAGAACTTCTTTAAACTTCTTTTCTTTTTATTTGGTTTTTATTATCAATTGCATCGATGTTGGTCTTTAAGGTGCGATTAAAAGCTCTGTTCGCAGCCCTGATTGTTTTATTTCCCATTCAAACTCAACAACCCGCTTGTCGAGCTAATACTTTCACGTTCTAGCTTTTGATTCTTAGCAGCGTAATCATTAATGGTCTGAGAATACTTCATCTTCTGGTGTTCATAAAAATATTGGGCGATTTTGAATTTTACCCTCCGACATCAGTTCGCTACTTCATTGTCATCTATGTCAGGGGGAGGGTTGGGCATAGTGGAAAATTTCCGAGCTGCGAGAAGTTTTGACCAATAAGGCTTGACAACTGAAGGAGTTGCTTGGGGAATCAGAAGTTCAATCTTTGAAGTCTTGTCACCCAAAATGAATTCTAAAGAAGAACGTTAAGCATGACTATCTATCAATTTTAACTCTAAATCACTTATTTGATGGATGAGTTTTGACATCTTTTCGTTGAAATTGATTGTGGGATCTGTTAATTGAGCAAAGTAGTCACTTCATCCTTTTCCTTAATTTCAGCTTCAAGGTAGTCAATGTAATCTTTATGATTACTGGAAATGGTTTTTTGAATAAGGTATCTTTTGTGCCATTTGACAGCACTAACATTGCCATCAAAACATTCTAATAATACTTCATCCTGAACCACAATCGATGTACTCTCTGCGAAAATTCTCTTTCTTATTGTATCAACATGGGATACTATTTTTTGAGTGAGAAACGTTGTAGTTGACTGTGGCTCCTATCTAACCAAAGGAAATGAGATATAATCAAAATTGGGGGAAAAGATGTACTTATCATTACAATTAAAATAACCATAAAGTAAAAAGATACAATAGATATTTTCATCATATCTAAAGGTGAGAAACTACTTTTCTAACTTTGTCTAAAGTATTAACTGAATGTATGATTATGGAGTCAAAAGGTATAGTGACACCTTCAAGAGTCATAACTGGTGAACATTTACTATAATCCCATTTTCGGGCCAGTGGACTCTCACGACCATAAATTAACTTCGAATAGAGTGATCAGGTTTCTTTAATGAATGATTCTTTTTCTTCATTGAGAAAGTCAAAGCTGATATGTGGGTATTCCAAGTACAATCCCGAAGAAAACAGTATCTTGCCAACTTTGAAGTCTTTATGGTTGGTGCATTTTTGGAGTAAGATCTCTTAAAGTTAACATATCGACTTAGGTGGCCTTTGAGGATGACATGACCTAAAGAACTGATATTCTAGAATAGCACAGTAAAAAAGCTAAGCATACAAAACATAAAAAACATATATTGATGAGTCATTTACTTGATACATGTTTACAATGACTCATCCAGTTCATACAAAATAGATTTAGAGAAAATCTCAGAAATAAATTTGTCCTTATAGTACTTAAGCTCTTCAGAGGGAAGATCTTTAAGAATCAATTTGACCCACGCTAAGTTCCAACAAGCTCCAGGACGTGGGTCAGAACCAGATTCATCTAAATATCTTTTGTAAAAATATCTAAGAAGACCCCCACTGAACTTCCTTAAGTATAAAAAATCTATGATAGTGTGTCTACAATATGCTTTGTACAAAAAAATGACTAAGATGTCTCTCTCTTCCATCATAATCCAGAATAGAGTTATTAATTCTCTATTTTCCTTTAAGAGAACGGCATGCCGATGACGTGCTTTCTTCAATGAAGGAGCCACCCTCTGATATTTAAAAGATGCTAGCCTAGAGGTACACCTGTCAAGACTATGATAATTCTAAGATAGTGCATTATGTTCCTTTATTAATTTTTCTAACTCCCTATATAACTTGTTAATTTCCGCATATTTCCTCTCAATTTTTATGCAATATGGAAATTTTAACTGCTTCCTTGTCTAAGGAAAATGATTTATCACGAATGATTATCTTCTAAGTGTAATAAATTTAAACAGGTAGTTCCATACCTGAGAGATTGGAATTGAAATCCTGGGAGCCTGCTTTTTCTCTGTTGGATCCTCAATTTGGGCGGGAGCAGGCTCACCCTGCGGAGTAGCGGAAGGAGTGGGAGGAGAAGGTGACATATCTTTCAAAGGGATTACTCTTTCTCAGGAGCTTCGGTTTGACCACCACTATCCATCCCTGAAGCAGCAGAAATCCCCCCTTTATCTCAACTAAGGCCCTGGCCTCTGAAGGGGTTATCATAATCTTCATTATCATAGTCACTGCCCCAATCAATTTCAGCATCATCATCACCTTTTTCCTCGGGTCCATTATCTTTATCACCCTCCTCTTTAGAAGCAGATTCAATGTCAAAGGAGGGGATATCAAAATAAAGAGCTTCTGATACATTAATTATCTCCACCTCGCCTTCAGGTTCAGTACCCTGCCTAATCCGGTTAATCTTTCCCATTAGTCTTTCGGCTAAGATTGGGTCGAGAGAGGGGAAGCCGAATTCAGGGCATGAGCATGAGGGCATCTACATAAATTTTCAGCATCATGGGCCCCAAGGTAGCTTCAGCAAACTCAGAAACTTGCTTCTTGACATCGGAGAGGGTGCTAATAGCCAGTTTGAGTGAAGCGCTGGTCCTTTTGAATTTATCTTTCAATAAAGTATTCTTGGCAACCATTTCTCATCTTCCAAGTCTTTCAAAGCTAGCTCCGTTGCAAATTTACCATCAGTGTTGAGTTAGTGAGCTTGCCTCTCTGTTTCTATGTCAGCTTCAACCCCGTTAAGTGAAGCCTTTACTCGCTAAAACTCAAAGGAAGTGTCATTTTAAGCGGTAGTCAGAGAAGATGGTTGATTTTTGTATCTAGCATTTTCCTCTTGAAGCTTGGAGGATCTAGCAGAAAGCCTTGAAACATGTTTATTTAAAGCAATCCAGTTTATGGAAATCTGCAACAAGAAGAAGTGTAATACAATTTAGCGATTAGAAAAATTCAGCGATGATAGGATCGGTTGGGTGAGAGCTTACCAAAAGGTGTTGCTCCATCAAAGAGCGATGATTTTCTTCCAAGTCTGGATTGAATGAAGACAAAGAAGAAGAAGTGAAAGATTGAAATATAAGATAAGCTTGACAAGTTCAACAAAATTGGTCGATGGAAGAGCATAAGATGACGACTCAGGAGGAATATGTGACTTAGAAGGAGTCGTCAATAGAGCAAGATGCATTTGCGCAAGCGCAGTTGGGAATCAGTGATAGTATACAAGGAAAAGGTTCCGGAGTAGGTGGAGTTTGCCCCATTTGATCTTTGGAAGCTTCAATGACATAGCTCTTCGAAGCCTGTTTAGGAGATGCGCGCTCCTCCTCATCCTCCGTCTCAATAATTTTAGATATTTTTGCTGGAGGAGCGTCTTTAGAAGGATCTGTTAGTTTTCTCTTTAAAGATCTTTTGGATCTAGCAAAGGCCTCCAATATTGATGTCACCCTTGAAGATGATGAAGGAGGGGCCAGCACCATAGGGAAATACGATGGCTTTGGAGGGAGCTAAAACAAATTCAAGCGGTATAAAATCAGTCAAAGTAATTCAAAAAATTCGGAAGACAAAGAATAAAATACTAAACTAATAATATACCTGAAGTGTCAGCATAAATTGGCGATATTGAAGTGAAGTGTTCAGCATCACCTAAGGAAGGAAGCGCTTACCACAAGAAGTATGCATGATCGTGGGAGGAGTATCTAGGATCCTCTGGCCAGGTAGTAGTAAAGAATGTTTTCTTAAATTTGAAGGAGTCAAGAGCCTTAGCCTGCTCCCAAGTAGTTTTGAAGATGCGGTTAAAGAACCAATGGTTTTCTTGTCAACATCACTGAGCTTCTTGGAAGATTCGCCTAAAAAGTCGGAGATTAATTAACGGAGAACGTACAATAAGGAAAAGACAACATTAAAGTAGACTTACAGGGGGAGGTAAAATCCCCGTGAACATCGGCAAAGTGCTTGACGAAGAAAAATTGATTCTCCCACTCCTTGAACTTATTGATGCTGTTTGATATTAGCTTCTTATATACATTGACTCTGTAAATATACCGATTAAGATTATTCAACCTCACCAACTTGGCTAAGGATTTTAGACCTTAAACGTTAAGCAAAGGAAGTCCTAATTCCAATGCTAATATTTCCAAATAAAGCATATGGGTGTAGACATTTGGGGACAGTTGAATCAGAGCAACTCCAACATGAGACAGGTATGAGGTCAAGAACTTAGGAAATGGAAGAAATCAACCTTGCCATACGTGGATGGCCGTGTAGACAAAGTATCCATTAGGAGGGTTGTCAATGGTGTCGCTCGAGTGAGGAGGGATAGCTTTGATTTAATACTAAAGGCTTTAAGAATAGCATTGACTTCATTCCGAGTCTCGATGGAAGAATGCTTAGCAATGGCTTCAACTTTAGGAGAGCTCATGATTCTGCCAGGTGAAAACATTTAGGTTAATCTCTTGTTTATTTATGAGTTTAGAAAGCACACAAGAATTAAACAAGTAAATTTTCTTAGATAGCTCAAAAGTGAAAATGTACATAAAATCTTAAAATGGTGCAAACTGTTTAAGTCAAAAACTCAACAACTCAAGCTTTCGACAACGTCGGAAGGTTAGTAATTCAAGCTTTCGACAATGTCGGAAGGACAATGATATCTACCTTAATCATCATACTTCAACATTATTGAAAAGTATAAAAAGCAAATCATAATATAAATTCCTTGGGCTATCGACAAAGTCGAAAGGTAGAGATGAAACATTGATCCATTCATCACTTTTTGACAACGTCGGAAGCTTTATGGAAGCCTAGATACACTTCAAATGTCACACAAAGTACAGTGGCAAGACTTTCGACATGGCTGACACCAAAACCTTAAGTTTCTTAATTTGAAATTGTTGATATTGTTGATATAATCGAAAGGTCTGGTCAAAGTTATCAAAACATGGCCTACCCAACAAAGTCAAAAGGTTTTAGGTCCGACTCTTATGTAATTTAAACATTTCGACAAAGATGGGAAGCAACAGCTCTAAGATTGAAGAGTTCCAACCTTGTCGAAAGCAAGTAGTCGAAAGGTTTGTGACGACCCAGAAATTTTAAGCATTTGAAATTGAAATGTTCAATTGATTTTAAATATTTAAAAGTTAATTTTTAACTTGAATTAAAATATCACTATTTATATTTGATAATTGAACTATTGAATTTAATAAGTTGAAGTTGGGTAAAATGTTGAATCTGGAGTTCTAAGCCTGTTGAAAATAATTTGAAGGCTTGCAAAATTTATATTGATAATACTAAAGATAATAGAAGTGTTGGAATCAAATTTAAAAATGTTTTGTTCAGTTTTGAAATTTTATCGTTTTAAATTGAATTTAAAAATAGCCTTCCGAGGCATAGTCTCGGAATTCGACGAAATCAGTTCCATTGGATCCGTAATAGTATATTATTATAGGATTTCAATTTTCGTAGTGATCGGAGTTGTTGTGTGAGCGTACGATATATAAACACGCTGAAATTTTAATTGATAATAATCGATTCGGAAAGTTATCTTCTCCATACGATCGAATTAGGACTCAGAACCTTTTCCATTGTGTTCGGAATAGGGATATAACATTAGGAACGCCTAGCGGCACGCCTCGATAGGGATTCAAAATTTGTAAGTTACATCTATCGAGACGATTTGAATATAAAACTTAAATATATATATATATATATATTTATATATATATATATATTTATATATATATATATATATATATTATTGGCATATGTCTTATCAACCGGAATTTTAGTCAAACTATATTTTATCCCTTCTTATACCTTCCATAATATGCTTCTTTCTTTTTTTTAAAAACGTAGCAAACAAATTTGGAAAAAGGGATATCATTATTAATAGTGAGCTTCCCTTTCCTCTTTCCCTCTTCTGTTTGTAATTCATGAAACCCTTGTTTTCTTTTCGTGCTTTATAAAAAAAAGTGAAGAATCGAACTCGATCTTGACTTCGACAGGGGGGTGCATCAACTTGCGTGAAGGGGAGAAGGGATGCGCGGTGGCGGCGAATCGAGTGTAGGGCTTGGATTTGGGACACGGCAGTTTCGACTAGTGGGGTTTCGACATTGGCTTGACTTGGACTAGCGGAGGCTCGTTTTCACCTGGTCGTGCGCGCGAGCTAGGGAGGGAAAGCTGCGGTGACTTAGAGTCTCAGACGAGTTTGAGGTAGAGTTGGGATTTGCGACAGCTTAGGAATGGGGACGCAAGCATGGGAGAGTGGAGGCACTGGTTTCCTCGTGGAAGAGGCGCGATTTTCTAGGCTCGCGAGGGTTCGGGGAGGGGGTTCGATATCTTCAGGTATATGAGATGTTCTTATTTTTTAATTTAATATTATATGCTTTACAGTAAAATAAAAATAAAATAAATAAATGTGCATATATATATAGACGCACATTTCAGTTTCACTTTAAATTTACAGTAAATAAGTTTTAGCTTAAAGATGTGTATATATAAAAGTATGTTTATACAGTAAAGAAAAAGGGTAATGTAAGTATATATATATATATATATATATATATATATATATTTGTTTGCGTTTAAAAATACAAACAAGAATGTATATTCACTCAAAAGAATATTTATTATTTTTTTATAAAAAGTTGAAATGTAAAATAAAATAAATATATCTATTCACATTTCATTTAAATATATTGAAGACTTATTTTTTTAATTAAATCTAAATTATTCCAGTTACTAAGGAAGTTGTTTAAAAAGAAAACTGGTTTAAATTTTAATTTTTTGATTCAAATTAAATCACTAGTTTAAAACTAAATTATTAGTTGATTGGATTTTTAAAAAAAGACAAAAAAGAAAATGATTAGTTGAATAAATTTTTAGTCAATTAAATAATTTAATAAATTGTATAAATTTTTATACAAGGTCAAAATTCGGGAAACCAAGATGAAATTGAAGTGGAGTGCAAACAAATGCAAAGGTGAGTTAATCTCACTCAGCTTAATTTAAATTTAACTTTTAAATAGTCAAATTTAAACAATTGATTGATTGATTTGATTTGGTGTGTTATATATAGTAGTATATAGTATATCTCTGAATGTTTGATTTTCGCATTAAATAGCGGATGATTTTATATTAAAACCCATATACCGTTATATTCCACCTCGAAGTGGAATTGGTATTTCATGTTGTGCTAACGTCTGTGGATGCAGGGAAACAGGTTGGAGGGATCCAGCTGGATTCCTCAACATATATTTAAATTGTTTATTATTCTATGTTATGATTATTTGGATATTCTATGATGAATTATCTTGAATAATTGAATGCTATAGTTGCTTGAGTATATTTTGGTACTCCGAGTCATCAAATTATATAGAATTGGATTTTTGAAGAGAATAAAGAGTGCATTTTAAGTAAATTAATTATAGAAAATTTGAATAAATTTAAGAATGAATTGGAAAAGAAATAAAGTGATTTTAAAATTCTAATAAATAAATTCCATATATGAAAAGGAAATTTTAAATAAACAAAAGGTTAATGAACTTTAAACATCAATGTTATTATTTAAAAGAACAAAGTATTTATTTAAAATTTAAGATTTGAATTTTGAAAAGAATAAAGAAGAAATTGGGAATAACCTGAAATTTGTATATTTCAGTTTAAAAGGTTTAAAATCAAACGGAAAATAACAACAATAATAATAAAGTCCGTAATTAATGAATTTAAAATGAATTGAGTAAGTAAAGAAATTTATTTCAAATGAAATAAATTGGGAATCAATTTGGGAAATTGATTTAAGTAATTGAGATTGGAAATTCTACTTGGATAACCAAGTACATTTTCAAAGTAAATTTTTTAAACATAAGTTAATAGTTTTAAAGTTGTTTTAAAAAGCGAGTTTTGGAAAATTTATTATTTCTAATATTTAAATTCTAAAGTAAGTTGAAATCAAAATTTCTTTCAAAAATGGGGACCCCTCCTTCTTTAATTCCACTTCCTACTGACCCGTCCCATCCATCTACATCTCTTCATCCTTGTCCTTCATCTCCTATTCTTGTACCTCCCTCTGCATCTTCCCATCTTCCTTTGCCAGTCCATGCTCCATCAATCCTCCCCTGTGTCAGTGTTCCCTAAGTCTCTGCTCTTCTTGCTGAAGCTTCACTTAAGCCTTCAGCTTCCATTCTCTCTTCTCCTTCTTTGCATTCTCTATCTCAATCCCATCCTCCTCTTGCTTGGAACTCTCTTTTCAAAGCAAAACCCAATAATGCTGGTATTTTTGTGCCTCGTGACATACAACTTGAGTACAATGGAGATGCTATTGTGCCCCCCTACTGAAGTTGTTAAGGCAGGAAACACTATGTGGAAAAAATATCTTGTTGGTTTTTTCTTGGACTACCCTCTTCCATACTCTACTGTATTGTATTATCTCAAGAGAGCTTGGAAACTTAGTGGATCTATTACTGTCAAATCTGATGGGTTTCTGTTCTTATTCAAGTTCTCTAATGATGAGGATAGGAAATGAATATCTGAATCTGATCCAATAGTGATGAGGAATAAGCTATTTATAGTGAAGCGTTGGGATGAAAATATAGGCAATAGTTGTAGTAGCATCAAAGTTGTTCCAGTTTGGATTAAACTATCTAATATACCATTGTATGCTTGGTCTCCATTGGGTATTAATTGGTTAGCAACAAGGGTTGGAAAACTTCTATGTATGGATGCTTCAACTGAAAATTTTAAACGTATCTCTTTTGCCAAATGTTTAGTTGAAGTATATCCAAAGAACGAATTACTTGAAAACTTTTCAGTAATGTTGCTTGATGGATCTGAACAGATTGTGAAAGTTGAATACTTGTGGAAACCAGAAATATGCACTATTTGTAAGGAGTTTGGGCATTTGGTTAATAACTGCAAGAAAGTTGAATGTGAAGGAAATGTTGACCTATTTGTAATTAATGAGCAGTAGAAAACTGGTGATGAGAATAAGAACAAGATGACGAAGGGGAAAAACATTGATAAGCAAGAAAAAGTGAAGCAAGTTTGGCAAAAAGTGAATAAGAATAAGGGGAAAAAAACAATTATACGTGAAGAATTGGAAGACACTGCTTTGAAGATGCAAGGTGAAAAGGAAAAAATTGTTCATGATGGAAATGAGGAAAATATAATTGAGCTTGGTGAAGTGAATAAATCACTCAGTGATGAACAAGCATGTACTGTTACCACACATAACAGGTACAACTTGTTGCTATCTGTACAGAACGAGCAAGGCATATTGGAAATACTTGATGAAGAGGAAGGGGAAATAAATAATAAAGAGAATTGTGAAGTACAACATAATGATGCTACCTTAAATATCACTTCTACTATTGATGGCAAAGTAACTGTAAATAATGATCTGTCTTCAAATATTGATGTGCAGAATATGCCTATAATGGTTTCTACCATTAGTTCCAGTAGCAATGAAGCTGGTATTGAAACATCTGAAGTGCATGCACTTTCTGATACTCTTGTATCAGATTTTGACAAAGGTTGGTGCAAATCTTTTGGGTTACAAGTTACTCAAATTAATTACCTCCATGCGTAAATCTTCTGTTGATGTACAACCTCATGTCCCACCTCATTATAACTTTTCTATTGAGTTGCCTGGTTGGCCATCTTGCTTCCCCTTCCTTTAACCACAAACTGATCCTCCTCTTGACCCATCCACCTCCCATTCAAACTTTCAACCATCCTCCCCCCGGTCTCAGCCATGTAGGAAAATTGAAACTAGATCTCTTTCTACTAAGAGAAGATATAACACCACCTTTCCTCAATAAATATTTAATGATAAAAAAAATTGCATCTTGGAATCTCAGAGGAGCCCATAGTAATTTGAAACTTGATCAGGTTAAAAGTATTATCTCTGAGCACAATATTTGTCTCTTTGGTCTGCTAGAAACAAAGCTTAATCTTACTTTATCCATTAAAGCTGCTTCATACATCAACCCAAATTGGTCCTCCCATCATAACCTTGATACTGCTTCTTATGGTAGAATTCTTATTATCTATGATCCTGCAGTGTTGTCTCTTACTCCTCTTCTGTCTACTAGACAATATATCCACTTTCATGTCCATGATACTCAATCTCAATCCTCCTACTAAATTGTATATGCTGACAACTCTGTCAATTCCAGGAATTCTTTTTTCAACTCCTTGCCTCCTTTAAGACAATCATCTCACCTCTGGATTGTTTTGGGGGATTTTAACTCCTGCTATGACTATAATGACAAATGTGGTGGAATTCCTCTTATTCCTGGAGATCTAGATCCACTCAACCTTGCTGTTTTTGAATCTGACCTGATCTTGGTTAACAAGTCAGGAACAAAGTATTCTTGGAACAATAGAAGTCGTAGTGGTGTTCGTACCTTCACAATAATTGATCATGCCTTCTGTAATTTCCAAGCAATTAACCATTGGCCATCCCTATCTCTCTTCCTTCCTCAACCTATATTATCTGATCACTCCCCTTTAATTTTAACTCTTGGTCACCATTTTAGAAAGGAAAAGAGAAGTTTTAAGTTTTTTAATGCTTGGATTAAACATGAACACTTTCTTGTTTTAGTTTCTCAAGTTAACTCTGATTTTTCTTGTTATAGTAATCCAATGTATAAGTTTTGCAGGAAGTTAAAAAGCATCAAACAGGCGATCAAATTATGGGCTACTACCACCTTTGGTACTGGTAGCATGCTGTCAACTACACTAAAGGAACAGCTGAAGAAACAACAAGACTATATGATGGAGCATCCTCTTGATGTTAATGCTGCTGCAAAAGAAGGAAAATTATTCAAGGAGGTCAACAATGCCCTGTTCATGGAAGCTAGCATGAAGAGGCAACAACTGCATAAAAGATGGATAGATGAAGGAGACAAAAACACTAAGTTCTATCATGAATCATTAAAGGTTAAGCATGCTAGAGATAATATATTTAGTATATATGATGAACATGGTTCTCTATTTACCACTGCAGATACTGTTGATCAGGCTTTTATTGATTACTTCTCTAATCTGCTTGGTAACCCTAATGGTTTCATTCCTAATCTAGACCAAATTTCATCACTTGCTCTGCCTAGCATAGCTATCCAGGAAGTTGCTTCCCTTACTAGACCTGTTACTGATGAGGAAATCAAGACAACTCTTTTCTCCATGAATCAGCAATCTTCTGATGGGCCTGATGGTCTTAATGTGACCTTCTTTATCTCTACTTGGAGTGTGCTAGGTGGTGAGTTCTGTAAAGCAGTACACAATTTCTTTATTAAATGCAAGATTCCTGGGGAAGTCAATTGCACTAATATTGCTCTTATCCCCAAAGTCAATCCACCTACAAGTGTCTCCTCTTTTAGGCCTATTTCTTGCTGTAATGTAATTTACAAATGTATCTCTAAAATTCTTGCCACTCGTCTAGTCAATGTTCTGCCATCTGTTGTCTCTAGTAATCAGGCTGCTTTTATTCCAACTAGGAATATTCTTGATAATGTCCTACTTGCTCAGGAATTATTAAAAGGTTATGGTAGAAGTAAGGTGCCCCCTGCTGCTGCTCTTAAAATTGATATATCCAAGGCTTATGATTCTATTCATTGGGCCTTTATTGTTAGGATTATGGCTGTGATGGGATGTCCAAAAAAATTTGTGTCTTGGATTTATGTGTGCATTTCCACACCTTTATTCTCTGTTGTTTTAAATGGTAGACCGGTGGGTTATTTCAGAAGTAGTAAAGGTATTCGACAAGGTGATCCAATATCTTCTTTCTTAATTTTGTTGGTTATGGAAGTATTTACTGTAATTCTTAGAACAAGATACTCTCAGAAGATTATTAAGTTCCACCCAAAGTGCTCTCATCATCAAATAACTTCAATTATGTTTGCCGATGATGTTATGTTGTTTACAAAACCTGAGTTACCTTCCTTGAATGGACTAATTGAGTCATTGAAGTCTTTCTACTGTATGACTGGTCTTTCAATTAATCAAGCCAAATCTTCTATGTTAGTTGCTGGTGTTAGTGAAGTACAAGCTGCTGCATTACATCAACACATTGGTTTCTCTTGTATGGATAATGACATGAGGTATCTTGGTCTTCCCTTAATATAAAAAAGAATTACAAAAGCTGACTGTTTACCACTTTACAACAAAATTACTTCTATTACGTCTGCTTGGGCTAATAGGCACTTGTCCCAGAGTGGTAGATTAGTGCCGATTAAATCTGTTGTTTTTTCCTCTCTTATTTATTGGGCACGTACTCTAATTCTTCCTGTGAAACTTTTGCATCTTGTTAGGTCTGCCATGAATAGATTTTTTTGGACTTGTAGTATATACAATAAGAAGCTTATGCCTTGTTCATTTACCAAATTTGAGACTTCCATAAGACTGGGAGGGCTTGGAGTTATTGATGTCAGGAAGTGGAACATTGCAACAATAAGTAAACATTTTGATGACCTCATTAACAAGAGAGGTAGTTTATGGGTCAACTGGACATGGCATCACAACATAAAGAACAATTATTTTGGTGTATGGACATTCCACAGAATTGCAGTTGGAATTGGAGAAACATGTTGAAGCTGAGAGAAGTCTACCTACCTATGATTCAATATCCTGTTAATGCTAATTCTGCTGTTAGCTTCTGGCATGAACCATGGGTAAGTAAAGGTCAGATACTATCCAAGGTTTGTGATTATTCTCAGATTTTACAGTCAGGAATTCACAAATATGCAAAGGCAAATGAAATTTTCATGATGGAAAACAGGTGCCATACAATAGCAATCAGTTGATTAGGCAGCCGTGGTGTGAGATACAACAAATTTTCTTACCTGCAAATCAAGTTGACTCTATTGTTTGGGATATGAAGCCACACTCTGTTAAAGGTGTGTACAAACTTGTTATTTGGATAAGTGATTCAGTACCGAAAGATAACTTGATGTTGTGGAAAGTTATTAATCAAGCTTTACTTACAAGAAGTGTTTTGAACAAGTATGGATTGGCCTGTTCATCACAGTGTCTGTTCTGTGATCTGTATGAAGAAACTTCTGAGCACATTTTTTTTATTGTCCTGCTTTACTCTTCTTGTTGGTTAGAATCAGTTCTATTACTAGGATTAATCTAACTACAACTAACTCAAGCATTGACTGGAATATATTTATAAAGCCACTAGGTGGAGGAATGATGGTGGTAGGGTTTTGGCAGTTTGCTTGAAAATTTATATAATTGTAATTTGGAGAGAAAGGAATGCTATAGTATTTGAAAACCAAAGAAAGAATGTTGAAGAGCTATGGAATGAAGTAAAGTTTGGTACTTTCTGGCAATTGAAGAACAGTAAAAGAGCTTACCCTCATGATTTGCTTCTTGGATGGGCTTGACTTTTGTTGTTTTTCTTTTGTTCTCTTCCTTATTCTTTTCTTTTCATTCAATTTCCTATGTATCTTTTTATTGTGTTGCAATAAATCTGGTAGGGGCCCAGTTAACCCCGCTGGCATTGCCAAAAAAAATTCTAAAGTAAGTATTTCCTTTTAATCTATTATGGTAGTAATTATTTAAATAGCGACTTAGTATTTTGTTTTTAAAAGTGTAGTTTTTTATTTTATTAAGTAACCTAATTTTCAAATATTCATATAGTATGTATTTTTAACAAACTCTTGTAATAGTTTTAACTTTAATATTTTAAAGTATATTTCAAGGTAAAGTGTTTTAAATTATTTTAAAAATCTAGTTTTGTGCTTGGTGATTTCAGTGAAGATAAAAAAATATTTGGGAAAGTTTATTTTGAAAAAGAAAGATGGTTTGAAACTGTTTTCAAAGGGTTGAAAATAGAAATATATCTTGTGAAGATATTTTGAGGTTAATAAATAATTTGGGAAATTATTTATTATTGGATGGTAGTTTGTGAATATTAATTGATAGTTAAATAACCGACTGTCAACATTGGCCAAATGCGTTGATCATTTCGAAGAGACCGGGATCAAGATTTATTTCTCGAAAACCACTTCGATCTGGTTAGTACGTTTCGTGGGAAACGAGTTTGGATTCGAAGATGGAGCAGTGAAGTGCAAGGGCTAGTCGCTACTAATCCTGAGGATATTTCCAAAATGGATGTAGTAGGAATAGTGCCTTCGGTTCCGTTCGAACCCGGGATGGACTTGTATGGATGAATGCTTTCAGAACATCGTCAGGTGGACGATGGGCATTCTAAGGGATATGTTCTAAAAAGGTAACGCTTAGCCTCAAGCCTCATCAACCGGGAATGACTGAAAATCAGGGGTTATGCAGTAAGGCTAGGTGGGTAGCACCCAAGCAGGGTGAGGTCATCCCTGTCTAGATGTCCCTTTTTATTTCGGCTTAGTGGGCGGTTGCTGATCCCAACCGTGGGGTGATCTCACTCGGGATTATCCAGTAAGGGGTAGTCCCGGTCTTGTGTTGCAAGGGAGCGGGCGTACTCTTCGGTACTATGATTTAGGCCACGTACTGTGACGGGTGGTACCCCAGTGCCTAGTCATTAGTTGGAAATCCAATCTCCCTACGAGCCTTGTACTAGTTTTGTTTGTATTACCCACTCTGTGGCTAGTAGCTGGAATTTAATAATGTAACAATTTCGGCTATTTTAATAAGTGTTTGTATATAGACCCTATTATAATATCAGAGGATTTTTATAAAAAGTGTTTTAGCTATCGTGAGGTAAAAACCTGACATGTTTATTTGTGACGTGGTCTTACAAGATGCTTTTGTTTCCAAAGGATTTTTGAAACTTTAATAATCAATTGAGTGTGATTTTCTCACGCTGGTATTCCAGACCGACTCGGGTGTTATTTAACTGTAATGCTTAGGTCGGACCGAGTATTATAGGATACATGATATGATGCTGTGGAGCTCAGGAGACGAGCTGGATGACGATACGTATCTTCGTACTTGTTTTATATATATTCCGCTGTGTAGAGTAGATGTGTATCCAGATCTATGTTATTGATGTTGAGCTGTGATTGATGTACTTTGATGATGTAATATATAAACAGATATATTTGAACTTTGAGTAAAGATTATTTATTATCTATTATATTTTATTCCGCTACGATGGTTAGATTATGATGTTGTTTTCTATTTTCTTCTTCCACCTTTTTTCTTTAACCCAAATGGTTCGTATTTCTGTGCAACTTGAGTTGACTGATGTAGAATAGTGATGGCTCAAGGGGTATGGATTTGCGGGTCGTTACACTTGGTATCAGAGCTTAGGTTGGTGATAACCTTAGTTCTTGTGGGACTTACTCATTTAAATTAGAGTCTGTAGTACTCTAGAATGAGTTTGAGCGTATTAATAGATATGAGCGCGTATTTGTTAGTGAATATAAATTGTTTTAATATTGTGTTGATTGGTTTATTGAGTGACATATGAACCTTCGTTGGCACGGTCTGGACAACTGTATCGAAGGGGTTTCTAAACACTTGAATAGAACAATTGACACGGTATTGTTTTAAATGTGGGTGAATGAAATAATTCTACCCAAAAAATATATTTTGATATAAAGAAAAGTTTTTGTAAACTATTTTAGCTAATATATGGTTGATTGGATGTTAGAAATGATAATATTTAATTATTATCATCGTTGTGTAAAAATTTAACTAAAAAATGAAAATATAACCAAAGTTTAAGGGAATAAATTCATTATAAAATGAAATTTATAAATATGAATTATAAATGTAATTTATGAATTGAATTATAATCAAATGGGAAACTATACAAATGAATTAAAGTTAAAATTTGATTTAAATTAAAATTTAAAATTTAAAAATCTCGAAGATTTTGGAAGTGTTTGTCGAAGTGTTTTGAAGATAAATGATAGCATTATATTTTTGGAGGTATTTCTGAAAGGAAATTGTTTTAAAGGGATTTTGAAAGTGATATAGCATTGAAATCATTTGGATTATTTGAAAATAATTCTAATGATGACAGCCGCATCATCAATATTCATTTTCAAACTTCTAAGTGACGGATTGCTAAAAAAACTAATTTGTTCAGAAAAGCTAGTTCTTTTTTAGAATCTCAAAGGAAATTTGTTGGGAATAAAACTAGGATTAGTTTGACTTTTGAGAAGTGTGATTTGAGATGTTGAAGATTTCAAAATAATTTGAAACCCAAAGTTGGGTGTTTGAAAATCCTGATGAGATAGGTTTTAAGCTTATAAATTAAGATGATTTTTAAATCAGAAAGGAATATAAGCTTTGAATGTTGGAAATTTAAATTTAAAGTGAGAAGTTAAAAATAAGATTAACTGGATTGAAATTAATTGAATTAGACTAAAAATAATATCCAGTTGTTTTCGAATTAAGTTGAAATCGAATTGAGTTAAATAAATCTGAGTTAAAATAAAATTGAACTGGAATAAAAATTCAATTGAGTTATTGAATGGAATTAGATTCTTAATTGAATAATGGAAAATAAGTTGAATAAGGATTGGATTGAAATAAATAAATCAGAATAACTTATAAAGGAATTAAAAATCCATGGTAATAAAAATATGCTTGAGTTATAAATAAGCATAAATTTCAAGTTAAAAATAAAAGAAGAATATATTCAAACCTATAATGAATGGAATTGTGTAAAATAATAGGTTGTGACTTATAAAATTGAAAAGTGGGATAGAAAACCAAAAATAAATATTTTTGATGAATTGGAAAATAAAATAAAAATCAAAACTTGAATTATAAGATAAATTGAACTTAAGAAAATTTAATGAGGAGATTTTGAGATTAAAAAACAAGTATTGAACTATAAATAGGGGAGAACTAATTTGATAAATAATTAGTTAATGAAATGTGTAAATGGAGTTCAATGTAGTTAAATAGAAGCTGAATTGTAAGCTAATAATGAAGATTGGAAATAAAACTCAAGTTATGAATCCAATTTGACTTGAATTATTAGTGAAGTAAATATGATTGGAAATAGATTAAAATAGTAATGGTATGAATTGCAAATGAAATCCAAATAAGTAGAAATAAATTGGAAATGGCCTTGTAATCAATTGAATGAAATGAATCTGAAAATTTAAATTTTATAATAATTAATCAAATGAAATTGAATTGTGAGTTAATAAAATTGGAGGGTAAATTAAAAAGTGAATGGTGGAATCAGAACTTGAGTTATTAATTAAAATTCGACTTGAAGTGTTAACAAATTAAATATAATTGAAACTGTTGCCAAATAAAAAGAAAATTGGATAAAAGTGGTAATGGTTTGTATTGCAAATAAAATCCAATTCGAGTATAAATGAGTAAGTATGTGCTTGGATATTGTTTTGATAAATTGAGAAGGTGAATTAAAATTAAATAGAATTTGATTAAGATGAGAATCAAATGGAAGTGAACTTAAGTTTGAAGTGGAATAAATTGAGTAAATGAACTTAAGTTAAGAATAATTAGAAGCTCGACTACGAGTAAAAAAATGGAAGGCCATTAAATTAAAGCTTGGTGTGAATTAATTCGGGAATGATTAGTAATATGCAAGCTTGGAATGTGTCGAGCTAAATAGATGGTCGTGAATGAATTAAAATAAAAAGGAAATTTAATTGGTAATGAAGATGAACCTAAGTTGTTAATGGTTTTGAATGAACTAGTTTGGTTAGTAAAATGAAATGCAAGGGAATGGATTCAAATTTAAAATGCAATGAAAATAAGAATATATGGATTGTGAATAAATTTAAAAATGGAATAGAATTAAGTATAAATTGAGTTGAAATCAATTTAAATTGGTTATAAAAGATAAGTACTTATTTATTCACGTAAATCTCGTCAAATTGCATAGAATAAATTGTCATTTGATGTAAATGGAAGTAATTAAAATTCTATGAATTGATAGGAGTAAAATAAATTGATTTTGAGATCAATTGAATTAAATATGAGTTCGTTTTGCTTAAAAATAAATTAATGTAAGCTTGTGAGTTGTTAACCATTTGTAATAAGTGAAACGATGTGTGATTGGTTGTAAGCAATTAAAATTAATGTTGGAATATTTAAATTGCTTATAAAAAGTGTTTAATGTGCATTGCTGTTAGAATTCATATGTTTAACTATTGTAAATAAGTGAAATGTTGTTAAACTTCATATATATGACACTTACATGTTCTAGTTGAGTAAGTACAGCTATCTGGAAGCCGTGTGGCTGGATTGGGTTGTGCTAATTGCTAAAATTATAAGCCGCTTGAGTAAAAATGCCAAATAAGGTACGCCTACGCAATAAAATTAGGGAATATGAACTGTTTTTGGTTTTTCCGACCGTGTGGTTCGATGTATATATATTTTTATCTTTTGTCAAATTGCAAAAGATCCTCCGTGCAAAGGAGACTCTGCCAAAAAAATTCGGAAATTTTGGGAGTTAGAATTTTTTTAAAAATTTCACTAACGGCAAAGGATTTAAAATTGGTAAGCAAATAGATTTAAAAACTGAATGTTGAAATCTAATTAAAAGCGAGTAAGTAAAGTAAAGTAAAATTGAAGAAATTGTTTGAAGAAATTAAAGGAAGAAAAGTTGCAAGTAAACTTTTATTTGAAATTTTAAATAAATTAGTAAGCGAAACTAATAAAAGAAAATGGTTGTGTACATATGGATTGAGATTAGACGAATACAATTTAATATTTGATGTTTGAAGACAAGATTGAATTCAAGTAGAATCGGAAGATGGAAATATGAATGGACATTTGAAAAAAAAAATTAGATTGGAAAGCAATTTGTAAATTAAAGCAAATTGAATTCAAATGGGAATGTAAAGGCGTAGTGAATAGAAATGGATATAAACTCCAATAGCGAGGTGAAAATAAATATAAGAAACATATAATATGCTTATATAAACTTAAGAAAGGAATGGTGAATTCTTAATAGGAAATTGATATTACAAATATATCGAGTTAATATTAGAATGAATAAATATTGACATTTTGTAAGGAAGTTGATATAATGTTTTTGGAATATTATGATTGGATATTATTGTTTGAAGGATATGCAGGTATGAAAAAGGGGAAAGGAAAATTGGTTTTGATTTCAGATAATAAATTAGGATTGCCCGAACAAAAAGGCATGTGTTCAAATTTCTATATGAAATTTGATTGGGTTTTTGATCGAGCCACTTGGTTTTTATTTTCTTATGGAATTTGGGAGCCCGTAGAGGCCTTTTGTAATTGTACCGAGCTAGCCGCGCAAAGGAGACACTGGCGAAATTTTTCGAAAATTTAGAGAGTTAGAAAATTTTGATAATTCAAAATTGGTTTCAAATTAAAACTTGAATGATTGGGCAAATAGGATTGTTTGCAAATTATGGGAGAGTTAGGGAAGTTAGTAAGAAAGGTAATGGGTCTTTTATTAAAAAGATAGTTGCTAGGATGTTGAATTGTTGGTTTTGGGAAAAATAGTAATGGGTATTGGGTCATTCTTCCTAACTAGTAATTTCGGGGACGAAATTCTTTTAAGGGGGGAGGAATGTGACGACCCGGAAATTTTGAGCATTTGAAATTGAAATGTTCAATTGATTTTAAATATTTAAAAGTTAATTTTTAACTTGAATTCAAATATCACTATTTATATTTGATAATTGAACTATTGAATTTAATAAGTTGAAGTTGGGTAAAATGTTGAATCTGGAGTTCTAAGCCTGTTGAAAATAATTTGAAGGCTTGTAAAATTTATATTGATAATACTGAAGATAATAGAAGTGTTGGAATCAAATTTAAAAATGGTTTGTTCATTTTGAAATTATATCATTTTAAATTGAATTTAAAAATAGCCTTCTGAGGCACAGTCTCAGAATTCGACAAAATCTGTTCCATTGGTTCCGTAATAGTATATCATTATCGGATTTCAATTTTCGTAGTGATCGGAGTTGTTGTGTGAGAGTACGATATATAAACGCACTGAAATTTTAATTGATAATAATCGATTCGGAAAGTTATCTTCTCCATACGATCGAATTAGGACTCGGAACCTTTTTCATTGTGTTCGGAATAGGGATATAACATTAGGGACGCCTAGCGGCACGCCTCGATGGGGATTCAAAATTTGTAAGTTACATCTATCGAGACGATTTGAATATAAAATATATATATATATATATATATATATATATATATATATATATATATATATATATTATTGGCATATGTCTTATCAGCCGGAATTTTAGTCAAACTATATTTTATCCCTTCTTGTTCCTTCCGTAATAGGCATCTTTCTTTTTTTTTAAAAACATAGCAAACATATTTGGGAAAAAGGGATATCATTATTAACAGTGAGCTTCCCTTTCCTCTTTCCCTCTTCTATTTTGTCATTCACGAAACCCTTGTTTTCTTTTCATGCTTTATAAAAAAAAGTGAAGAATAGAAGTCGATCTCGACTTCGACGGGGGGTCGCGATTAAATCGCGTGGCAACCTGAGGCAGTGACGACGAGCTGGACTTCGACTACGTAGTATAAGGCATCGGCTCGCGTGAAGGGGAGAAGGGATGCGCGGCGGCGGCGAATCGAGTGTAGGGCTTGGATTTGGGGCGCGGCAGTTTCGACTAGTGGGGTTTCGACATTGGCTTGACTTGGACTAGCGGAAGCTCGTTTTCACCTGGTCGTGCGCGCGAGCTAGGGAGGGGAAGCCGCGGTGACTTAGAGTCTCAGACGAATTTGAGTTGGAGTTGGGATTTGCGACGGCTTAGGAATGGGGACGCAAGCATGGGAGAGTGGAGGCACTGGTTTCCTCGTGGCGGAGGCGCGATTTTCTAGGCTCATGAGGGTTCGGGGAGGGGGTTCGATATCTTCAAGTATATGCGATGTTCTTATTTTTCAATTTAATATTATATGCTTTACAGTAAAATAAAAATAAAATAAATAAATGTGTATATATATAGACACACATTTCAGTTTCAGTTTAAATTTACAGTAAATAAGTTTTAGCTTAAAGATGTATATATATATATATATATATATATATAAAAGTATGTTTATACACTAAAGGAAAAGGGTAATGTAAGTGTGTGTGTGTGTATATATATGTTTTCATTTAAAAATATAAATAGGAACGTATATTCACTCAAAAGAGTATTTATTATTTTTGTAAACAGCTGAAATGTAAAATAAAGTAAATATATCTATTCACATTTCATTTAAATATAGTGAAGACTTATTTGTTTAATTATATCTAAATTATTCTAGTTACTAAGGAAGTTATTTAAAAAGAAAACTGGTTTAAATTTTAATTTTTTGATTCAAATTAAATCACTAGTTTAAAACTAAATTATTAGTTGATTGGATTTTAAAAAAAAGAAAAAAAAGAAAATGATTAGTTGAATAAATTTTTAGTCAATTAAACAACTTAATAAATTGTATAAATTTTTATACAAGGTCAAAAGTCGGGAAACCAAGATGAAATTGAAGTGGAGTGCAAACAAATGCAAAGGTGAGTTAATCTCACTCACCTTAATTTAAATTTAAATTTTAAAAAGTCAAATTTAAACAATTGATTGATTGATTTGATTTGGTGTGTTATATATAGTAGTATATAGTATATCTCGGAATGTTTGATTTCCTCATTAAATAGCGGATGATTTTATATTAAAACCCATATACCGTGATATTCCACCTCGAAGTGGAATTGGTATTTTATATTGTGCTAACGTCTGTGGATGCACGGAAACAGGTTGGAGGGATCCAGCTGGATTCCTCAACATATATTTAAATTGTTTATTATTCTCTGTTATGATTATTTGGATATTCTGTGATTAATTATCTTGAAATATTGAATGCTATAGTTGCTTGAGTATATTTTGGTACTCCGAGTCATCAAATTTTATACAGTTGGATTTTTGAAGAGAATAAAGAGTGCATTTTAAGTAAATTAATTATAGAAAATTTGAACAAATTTAAGAATGAGTTGGAAAAGAAATAAAGTGATTTTAAAATTCTGATAAATAAATTCTGTATATGAAAAGGAAATTTTAAATAAACAGAAGGTTGATGAATTTTAAACATCAGTGTTACTATTTAAAAGAACAAAGTATTTATTTAAAATTTAAGATTTGAATTTTGAAAAGAATAAAAAGAAATTAGGAATAACCTGAAATTTGTATATTTCAGTTTAAAAGGTTTAAATCAAACGGAAAATAATAACAATAATAATAATGTCCATAATTAATGAATTTGAAATGAACTGAGTAAGTAAAGAAATTTATTTCAAATGAAATAAATTGGGAATCAATTTGGGAAATTGATTTAAGTAATTGAGATTGGAAATTCTCCTTGGATAACCAAGTACGTTTTCAAAGTAAATTTTTAAAACATAAGTTAATAGTTTTAAAGTTGTTTTAAAAAGCGAGTTTTGGAAAATTTATTATTTCTAATATTTAAATTCTAAAGTAAGTATTTCCTGTTAATCTATTGTGGAAGTAATTATTTAAAGATCGGCTTAGTATTTTGTTTTTAAAAGTGAAAATCTAGTTTTATATTTTATTAAGTAACCTAATTTTGAAATATTTATATAGTATGTATTTTTAACAAAACTCTTGTAATAGTTTTAACTTAAATGTTTTAAAGTATATTTCAAGGTAAAGTGTTTTAAATTATTTTAAAAATCTATTTTTGTGCTTGGTGATTTCAGTGAAGATAAAAAAATATTTGGGAAAGTTTATTTTGAAAAAGAAAGATGGTTTGAAACTATTTTCAAAGGGTTGAAAATAGAAATATATCTTGTGAAGATATTTTAAGGTCAATAAATAATTTGGGGAATTATTTACTGTTGGATGGTTGTTTGTGAATGTTAATCGATAGTTAAATAACCGACTATCAACATTGGCCAAATGCGTTGATCGTTTCGAAGAGACCGGGATCGAGATTCATTTCTCGAAAACCACTTCGATCCGGTTTGTACGTTTCGTGGGAAATGAGTTTGAATTCGAAGATGGAGTAGTGAAGTGCAAGGGCTAGTCGCTACTAATCCTGAGGATATTTCCAAAATGGATGTAGTAGGAATGGTGTCTTCGGTTCCGTTCGAACCCGGAGCGGATTTGTATGGTTGAATGCTTTCGGAACATCGTCAGGTGGACGATGGGCATTCTAAGGGATATGTTCTAAAAAGGTAACGCTTAGCCTCAAGCCTCATCAACCGGGAATGACTGAAAATCAAGGGTTATGCAGCAAGGCTAGGTGGGTAGCACCCAAGCAGGGTGAGGTCATCCCTGTCTAGATGTCCCTTTTTATTTCGGCTTAGTGGGCGGTTGCTGATCCCAACCACGGGGTGATCTCACTCAAGATTATCCTGTAAGGGGTAGTCCCGGTCTTGTGTTGCAGGGGAGCGGGCATACTCCTTGGTACTGTGATCTAGGCCACGTACTATGACAGGTGGTACCCCAATGCCTAGTCATTAGTTGGAAATCCAATCTCCCTACGAGCCTTGTACCAGTTTTGTTTGTATTACCCACTCTGTGGCTAGTAGCTGGAATTTAATAATGTAACAATTTCGGCTATTTTAATAAGTATTTATATATAGACCCTATTATAATATCAGAGGATTTTTATAAAAAGTGTTTTAGCTATCGTAAGGTACAAACCCGACATGTTTATTTGTGGCGTGGTCTTACGAGATGCTTTTGTTTCCAAAGGATTTTTGAAACTTTAATAATCAACTGAGTGTGATTTTCTCACGTTGGTATTCCAAACCGACTCGGTTGTTATTTAACTGTAATGCTTGGGTCAGACCGAGTATTATAGGATACAGGATATGATGCTGTGGAGCTTAGGAGACGAGCTGGATGACGATACGTATCTTCGTACTTGTTTTATATATATTCCGCTGTGTAGAGTAGATGTGTATCCCGATCTATGCTATTGATGTTGAGCTGTGATTGATGTACTCTGATGATGTAATATATATACATATATATTTGAATTTTGAGTAAAGATTATTTATTATCTATTACATTTTATTCCGCTGCAATGGTTAGATTCTGATGTTGTTTTCTATTTTCTTCTTCAACCTGTTTTTCTTTAATCCAAATGGTTTGCATTTCTGTGCAACTTGAGTTGATTGATGTAGAATAGTGTTGACTCAAGGGGTACGGATTTGCGGGTCGTTACAGGTTCAAACTCGTCAACCTTGTCGAGAGCTCATTGCCGAAAGATTGTCCACTCAAAACTTTTCATCCTCGAAAAGGAAGAAGAAGGAGTCAAGAGGTTTGATATAATTCATTCAAAATATTCTATTTATAACAATTAGCTTACGTATTTAAGTTTGACAAAATTTGAAATAACTCAACTTTTACAAAAAAATTCTAAGTCTTAAATTTATGAAAAATTTCGGTATAGTCTCCATTGTACGGATAGGTCCAGAAAAATAATAATATTAATAATTACAATATATATATAAATATATATCATATTTCCATAATAAACATTCCAAACCATGAGAAAAATAATAAAATAACGTTCCAAAACCGTATCCGAAAACGTACCTATTTGTCTGGCAAATAACTTTATTTATGAAACCAAAAGCAGTAGCTATTGCTTCTATAAATCTTTATCTCATTTATATAATCCAAAAGGAGTTAAAATTATGTTAAAGATTAATATTTTAGTTGTTTCAAATTAATAGCATAAGCAACATATAATATGTATAATAATCATATGCGAACAAAAGTAGTACAACCATTATATGCCACAAAAGAATCCATCAACCACTTGTAGCAACCAAAACTAATGGGTTGTCCAGGTTCAGAAACATTTCATCTTTACAAGGGTGATAAATAAATTACCATGTGTACGTTACACTCAACAGCCTTAGATAATTACTTAATAGATTATCCATACATCCTTAAACAATTTGAAGTATCCTTTCCCAAACTTCCCATCATCCAAAACAACAAGGAATTTTAGTTTTTTTTTTAAATTTGCATAATGTACATAAATCTTTTAACACAATATCAAATCTAACCACTTGCTTGAATACGTATATTCCACTTTCGGACAAGTATTGTTAACCCGACTACTCTAGTGTGCACTCTGATCCGATTTCTTGATTCAAAATTTTCGTTTTCCTTGCATAGCCATAAACCGTGATAGAAAACTTCAAAAATTCATATCAATTGTTAGCCGTCAAGAATCAATAAAAAAATCCTTATTCGAACTGGTGTGAATTACTACAAATCCTGTATTCGAATCAGAATATGAACTGTTATGCGAATAAAATCATTTACACACAATTTACATATTTTATTCTATTGGTTTCTTTTCACGTCATTATTTACTTTTCATTTGTTTTAATTCATTCATACAATAATTATCTTTTATAAATTTTCCTTCATTACTTACACAATTTGTTTCCTATTTCATATTTGAAATCATCAGTAAATCCATTATTCGAGTATTACGTACATTTCATTACAGTTTATGTCAGATTTGTTATTACTTATAACCTTGATATCTATTTTAATATTAATATTCATTAACGAATCTTTTCAGTCATTTACTAGAGTTTATAATCATTTACTTAAATCTACTCATTTCAAAATATTAGCTTGTGTTTAAAATATTTCTTGTACATCATAGTTCTTATTTGTAGACATAACTGCATTACTTAAGTTTTACTTGTATAAAAAATTCTATTACATATTCATATTGACATTTCAATTTTTAAACATTTCTGGTAAGGTTTGTATATGTTTTTAGAATGTAGTTGAGTGTTATACAGATTTATCTTATTCATTTTAGTTAGCAAAATATTCAATAATTTACATCTTCTAAATTTCATTGCCCTTTAGACAAATCTCCAATTTCTTTACAGTTTCATTAATCATTTAGCTTCCAATTTCTTATTTTTTATTTTAGAAGTTTTCATCTATTAAAATAGTTAAGATTTCATTTCATTGCAATAATTGAAATCCCTAATTTATACAAACTTAAGAACTAAGTACCGGGTTCCATTTCAAATCATGTTGAAATACTATATATATACACACATAGACACACACACACACACTCATTTCTTTTATATATATCAAATCATACTTAAGAAAATAAAATAAAATTTTGTTTATCAAGACAAATGTGTAGCAAAGCTACTACAGTGGTCTTCCCACTTTCAAACTCGAAAATGAGTGTCGATGATGTCACGATCATCACCGAAATTATTTTTCAGTAACAGAAGAGGGGAGTACAAAACTCATTTCCTTTTAAACTTTGATTAAAACATTTTTTCAAATCACATTGAAAATATTATATCCAAAAATACTTCCAGAAAATACTAATATTATATTCCAAGATCGTTGAAAAAATTTCAAAACTCCAGAACTTAAGTTCTCAAATTCCCTATTCATATTCACTTTATTTGTAAATCCCATTTTGCATCCAATATTTACAAAATTTCACTTCTTAGCAAAAACTTATCACATACAACTATGTCCATTTATAAAATTATTCTTTTATATACAAAATATAATACTAGGTAAAATTATTTCATTTACCTATATTTCAAAACAATATTGTATCGGTTTACCCTATTAAGTGTTTTGAAATACCTATCGATGCCATAGCGTCTTATGTACCGACCAGAATTCATAAATACTCAATAAAACAAACTACACAATACAAAATATTTTTATAGCACTAACAAATACGCTCTCTCATATGTATACTCTCAAACTCATTTACGGTATTAATAACCCGTTCTTTAACGAGTTAACCCCAAACAGGTAGCTTTTTGGACGGTTTAAGTCGATAATAAACCACACATATCTAACTCAAACCATTCAAAAGGAAGGATTGTCAATGGGGTATATAAGAAAATAAAAGAAAAGAAGGAGAAACAAAACACATAATCTCACAGCGGAATGACAAAATATAATAATCAAATAAACAGTTCATGAAGCTGTTTTATAATATACATTTGATTACACAATTTTTACAACAGTTAGAGTAAAAACAGTGACATACCAATAATGATGCAGTGGAAAGTTACTAACAATATGGTATGACAAACTCCGTCTTCATCCTGCATAAATAAAGCCTTCAAGGTTACTCAACTAACCCGAGCGTAATGAAAAGACAAAACACTTGAGTCATAACTAAAAGGTGTTATGTAAGTTAAAACAAAAATAAGTAAATATGAGTGTGTTAGCTTCAAAGATGTTTATAGAATTTTACATCACCTATCCAATTATAACGTGAGTACAATAACTTAAGAGATATTATGGGATTTTTCCATCTGTTAAGGATCGGTCAAACTATCTATATGTAGTAGTATACGCTATATGTAATGTTTATCAGTAAAGTATAATATTGAAAATAGCGCTAAGGCATTACCTATATCGCCCATAACACATTTTATATAAGCATCATAGTATATACAGTACTGTAAACTCCACCGTAAACCGGTAGGCTATCAAGGAGCACTCCTTGGGTAAAACTAAATCATAGTGGGTTTGATAAGGCATATGGCAAGACATGTGAGGCAATACCAAGGTAGGATTCTACCATTTTGCGGAACCTGGCTGGTGGTAACGCATAGCCAAGGCTACTACCCACCACGAAACAAACCATAATCAAATCGAACGTGGCCACCAATCGATCACAAAGTAATAGATATGGTATCGAAGAAGCGTGTCCGATAGGAGGAGCGACCTTACCTGGCCTCTATGCTTGGTAAAATATGTTCATAAATACCGAGGAAGATTTCTTTCAATCGATTTCAAAAAATAATTTATAAATCTCTCTTGAACCATTTATAGGCTTGTATATGCTTTAGAACCATTTATAAAGCTATTCATAAATTTCAAAATAGTTTATAACTCTTTTCCATTTTAATAAACCTCTATGCAAATTCCTTTTAAACGCTTCCAAATCTCTTTATACAAGTTCTTTTCTAAAACCCTTTATAAAATCCTTTAAAACCCGTATAAACTCCTTTATAACCATTATAAAAGTTCCTTATAAAAATCTTTTATAAAATCCCTTGCAAAAATTTTACAAATTCCTTACAAAACCTTCTGCAAAAATTCTAAAATCTTTTACAAAAATCATTTATCTATTAAAGTTATTATAAAAGTCTATATTTATTATCTTAAATTAAATTTTAAATAAATCTTTTAAACTAAATTAAATATTTTATTAAATTAAAATTTTCAAGTGTTTTTATTATATTACATTATTCAAATTATATATTTTGTAACGACCCGAAAACTTTGATAAATAAATTGGTTAGTTTAATTTAATTAGGAAGAAAGAAAGAAAAAAGAAAAAAGAAAAAAATGTGAATTAATCTAATGAATTGATAATATTAAAAAGTACATTGAATTAAATCAATGTTCTGTAGTAATTGAAATATTGTTTAAGAATGAAAACTTATAAAGGTAAGCATTTAATTATCCAATGCAATAATTTATTTATTAAAAGTAACTGCATGTAAATTTAGGCAATAAATTTAGTCAAAGATGAATTTGTATAAGTTGAATGAAATGAGTTAATGTAAATGTTATATTAGGCTATAAATCAAATGGAAGAAAATGAGCGTAGAATTTGAATTAATTTATTAAATAAAATAAATTGAATATAACATAAACTTAAGTGTAAATTTTAAGGGTATGATAACAAGTATTATAAATTACCTAATTAAGTGGTCAATGAATTTATTGGAAATAAAGTTCATTTAAATGTTAAGTAATTATAATGTTGATATTGATAATAAATGTTACTTTAATGATTGTTAATATAGTAATGGAAGTGTGAATATAAATTAATAGAAGCGTAAATTAATTTTAAGAAGTAATTGGTGGATTGGGAAATAAGTTCAAATTATGTTAATTGAGAAATTAGTACGTAAAGTATGTAAAGTAATTAATAGAATGTAAATTAATGTTGTAAATTTAATAGAATGTAAAGTATTTAAAAACCTTAATTAATGTGTTCAAATTGATAGAAGTACACATTTAAAAATATAATATTCATTCAAATTAAAATGTAAATAGGCACATATTAATATAATGAAATAAAATTAGAGTTGGATATGGAATTATAAATCTGGTTTGATAAGTAACAAACTTATAAATACAATTAATATAGGAGGCTTTTTTATTTAAGGTGTTAAATAAACTTTGGTAACAAATTGTAGTTAATCTAAATTTAACGTTTTGTCAATATAAATGAAAGTAATAATCGGAAATAATATTAATTTTGTTTATATATGACTATTGGTTAATGTAAAGATTTTAAATCAAGACTTGTTAATTTATTTGAATATAAAGAATTAAGGTAATTGAGTTTACTGCAATTAAGTAGAATTAAACATTTATTATTACGTAAATTGAAAATTAAGTGAAATTGGAAAATATTAATGCAATAGTTTTGAATTCAACGTTAAATCCATCTATTTGATAATAAAGATTTGGTAATTTAATTTAATAGAAATTTTGGAAATTAAATTGATAATTTCTGCATTGGAATGGAATTGAGGAAAATACTGAAATCAATAAGTTAATCAAAATTTAAATTGACTTTTAATTTTTTTAAAACATTGTAATTGATGAGAAATATAAAAGTGGTAAAATTGGTCAACTTTAGAATTTAAATTAAAAATTGGATTTTATTAATTAATTATTATTTTATTTAATTAATAGAAAATTAGAAATTTTGGCCACTGACTCGGATTTCGACGAAACCAGTTTCTCGGATCCATAACGGTGCATTATTATAGGACTTCAAGTTTCGTAGCGATCAGTCTTGCCGTTTGATCGCACGGACTCGAAACGCCTTGAAATATATGCAATTGAAATCAATTTAAAAATATTGTTTTTAGCATAACTTCTTTATACGATGGAATTTGAAGTTGAAACCTTTTCCATTGGGTTTAAAATATTTAGAAACATCAATTTTGATATATGGGTTGATCCAATTTCATTTCGGAATTGAAACGGGTTTTTTGGGCCTCTTTGTCGTTAGCGCATATATTCAACCCGATCCATTTATTATATTCCAACTTTCTCTATAAGTATCCTGCTATAAACCCTAGCCTCTCTTATTCTCATTTGTCTGTACGTAAATTCATTCTATTCCTCCTCTTTCTCAATGGCAGACAAAATTCTATATTTCCAGATCCAATAGCAAATCAAATCCAAAGCATAAAATTCATAGTCCTCAGAAAAATCTGGAAAAAATATATGTTAAAGTTCTCAACTAGCATAGTTTACTGGTGGTATTCGTTTTTCGATTCAGTTTGTCGTCTGACCAGTAAAAATCGAAGAAGTCTCGGCCGTCCATCACGCGTCGGTGAAAGTTGTCGGATCGACAAACCCTTTTTGGTTTTTGTAGGGGGGGCCGAGGGGAGTTGATCTGTGGTGTTTGTTCGCAGTATCAATGGTTAGATCCTGCGAATTAATTCGTTAGGGATTTAACCCTAGTGGTGGCTGCGTATATTTTAGTGTTCGTGTGGCTTCGGGGGGGGTCGGCTGGATGAGGCTGTGACGGTGGTGGCCACGCCGTGACCAACGGCGGCCGGTAGAGCGTGCAAACGATGGTCAAAGGAGCGGTCAATGGCAATGCTATGGGTTTCTAACGCAAAATGGTTTCTGGAAGTAGCTTGCGTTCGCTCAAATGTTGATGACATGGCATGTGTGATTTGGGTGAGATTGTGTTCCATTTTCTTTTATTTTTTTAAATGATTTCAATCGCATTTATCGTCATAACTCTTGCATACGATATCCGTTTTACGCACGATTTTTTTTGTTAGGATCGTATTGAAATTCCAAAATGGACGAAGCTGGTTTGGACGAATTATGAGACGGTAAAATTTTTGGGTTTAAATTGGATTTAAATTCAAAAGGTGAGTGTTTTAACCCACTCACAACTTCTAAAGTTTCTTATGTTTGTTAAATTGATTTATTGTATGAGTAGAAATTTATTTATGACTGTTTGGCATACTTTTATTCATCATCTCAGTTAAATCGCACTTATTTAATTAAATTTTATTTAATTATTCATTGCAGATAAACTACTAGTAAAAATTTGTTATTTAATTATTCATTGCATATAAACTGCTAGTAAAAATTTGTTATTTATTCATTTATTGCATATAAACCCCCAGTTAAACAGTTATTAAATTTATTATTGAATATAAACTGTTAGTTAATACTTGTTATTTATTACCGGTTATATATTAATGTATTGTTTGAATTTAGATGATGATTTTGATAAATGGTTGATGGTTAATATTGGATGAATGGATGCTGTATTTTTTTATTCTTATAAACTGCAACTTATTATGCATTTTCATTTCATTCGGGATTGCGGTTTGAAATGGTATATAACCGTAATTTTTATTTTTAAATTGCGGATTGAAATGATAAATATCCGTATCACTTGACATAGGATAGAAAATTTTATACAGACACCGTGGTATCTATATAAAAATATTTTGAAAATGATTTCTATGGTTTTGTAAAGGAATATACGGGTTATATAAATATTGATTTTGATGTTATATAAACGTCCAATGCATATTTTGATTCTAGCTATATAAAAATATGCTTTGAAATATAAAATAAGCCCAATATTAAAGTTTGATTATTTTGTATAGTATGGTTAAATGAATATTAGTTTTTGAGATTATATAAATATTACTTTCATATATATAGTTAAATTCATGTCTGTACCTATGTATGAATTTGGTAAATAATAAATAGTTAATAATGGAGTTGATTTTTATTTAAATAAATATGGTTAAGTAACTAAATCATACTTTAATATAAAAGTTATGAAGATTTAAAATAAACTAAGATTTGAAGGTAAATTAGAGATTTATTTGAAATTAGAGGTATTTAAGAATTTAACTCCATAAGTTGATGTAAATGTATTAAACTTGAAATTTTAAAAGATATGATATTTATAACTGGATTTTTCCTAGATTGAATTAAATGAATACTTCTAGCATAAATAAATTGAAGGAAATATTTAGTTATTGAAAATTTGAGTTTATTTAAATGATTATGAATTTATTATGCAAATATTTCAAAACTAAATAATAGGACATTGAAAGTTTGAAATATATGGAAATTTAAATGGTTTATTTGGGAATTCAAATCTGTATTTGGAATTGATTTGAGAAATAAAAAAAAGCTAATTTACTTTATAAAGAAATTTATATTTAAACCATTTAATTATTGAAAACTTGGTTTCGAAGCTTTTAAGGTATATATTTTTGAAAATACTATGATTTTTGAAAAAGATATATTTGAAATAAAAAATGATATCATATTGATTTGGGTGTTAAAATGGAAATGATATCGTAATTATATGGTTTTGAAATGGATATTATATTCTGGTTTTAAGTATAAACTATTTTGAAAACACCGCGGTGTTATAATAACGATTGGTTGTTAAAGAGATCGGGATAGGAAGTTGCCATACTCTCTGCCAACTCCGAAAACCACTTTAACAACCGTGTACGCGGTGGAGATTCCAGAATGAAGTAGGATGGTGGTGGCGTTTCCTTTGAGGTAAATACGTGGACCCAACTCCCGTGAGTTGGCATAAGGTGGCTAAAACAGGAGCGATCGACGGGTTAATTGAGGTAGCACCTTTGATCGGACACATCCCTTCGATATTATACTTTGACTTTTGGATTAATTCGGTGGCCACTTTTGATTCTTTATTTTGGGGGTGTGGCTCGAGGTGGGCAGTAGCTGCGGCTACGCGTTACCACCGACCCGGAAGCGTAATTGGTATATCTACCCTGACATTGCCTAGTTGTGCCGTGTCACCTGCCATACCTAGCCTTTACTACGAGTTTCTATTTGTTTCGTACCTATGGAGTGTCTTCTCGTAGTCTCTCGATCAGGAGATATGCAGGCACTTTATAGACTATTGGCACTATTACGTGTTAAGGTGGAAAATGCAAAGCCTTAAAGCTATTTTAAAGTAAGTTTATTTTACAATTAGACACTATTATAATAGCGAAATATACTACATAGTAAATAGTTAACGGATCTTTAAGAGATGTAAATCCCGATCATCTCTTGAGTTACTGCACTCATATTTATTTCTGTTAATTTAACTCATATAAGATATTTTAGTTCTGACTCGAGTGTTTTGTCTTTTCAATCCACTCGGGTCAGTCCGAGCGTTTCAGGATTTGAAGATTTTATTCTGGAGGACGAAGACGAAGATTTGTAGTACTATTATATACTATATTATTCCAGCACACTATTGTATTCCGTTGCATTATTGATATTCTATGGTATGTATAACTCTGATATATATTGTAAGTATAATTAAATATTTTGAAAAACAGTTTCATGAACTGTATATTTGATTATTATATTTTATCATTCCGCTGTGAGATTCTGTTTGTTTTATTTCTTTCTTGTTTTTCTTATTTACCCCATAACAATCCGCCCTTCCGTATGGTTTGAATTAGCACGTGTGTCGATTTAAAGCGTGTGAAAAGGCGGGACGTTACATCTGGTATCAGAGCTTTGGTTCGGCGATAAACCTTAGCTTTGTGGGGTCTGACACTTTATTAATAGGGTAGTAATACCCTATGGAGTCGCTGTGTATATATATGAGAGAGCGTATTTGTTAGTGTTATAAAAAGGTATTAATATTGCGTTAATTTGTTCCTTTTTGTATTTATAAATTCTGGTTGATTCATGGGACACCATGACATCAATAGGGATTTCTAAACACTTAATATGATAGACCGACATAATATTTATTTTTAATATAGGTGAATGAAATAATTATGCCTATTGTATTTTTATAGACATAAAATAAAATTTTATAAATGAGATATATATTTGGTTGCAATAGATTGGTTGTTAGGTAATAAAATTTATAAATAATAGTTGAAATGAGGTTGGAAATAAAATAAATGAAGAATTTGGGAATTTAGAACTTAAGTTTCGGGGTTTGAAAATTTCTTTCATTTGATTTTGGAATATAATAATAATATTATTAGAAGTATTTTCGGAGATAAAATATTTCAATATAATTTGAAAGAATTGTTTTAAAAGAAACTTTGAAAAGAAATAAGTTATGTACTCCCCTCTCTGTCGCTAGAAAATAATTTCTGTGATGAATGCACGCATCATCGACATCCAGTATCGAGTTTCGAAGTGGGAAGGCAACTGTAGTAGTTTTACTACAGATTTATTTTGATAAACAAATATAAATTTTAATTGTATTAAGTATAATTGGATATATAAATTGCAAGCATATGTTTATCCGTTATTTTAAAATGATTTTTGAATAAAACCCAGTATTTAATTCTTAAGTTTTCGTTAAGTAATGGTTCTATTAATGTAGAAAATGGAATGTAACTAGTTAATAATGGAAACCTCTAAAAGAAATAAGAGATATAATGCTAAGTTATAAAGGAAATTAAAAAAGAAGTTGAAGTTGTAACGTATAAGGTAAAAAATAAAATTATTGAACAATGAATTAATTAAAGAAAATGAGTAAATTTGTATAATTTTCAATTACATTCTTAAAGCATATATATAACTTACCATATAAAAAAAGAGTTACAATGTTAATAAGAAAATGTAATGGGAAATCTTACAAGTAAAGCTTGAGGTAATGAAAGTATTCAATGAATTTGCTGTTATAAATGAGAATTCAATGTTATAAACTGAAGATGACTGAAAGGACACCAATTAAATATAATGAAAAGGTTAAATGAATCACCTTAATAAATAAAATTGATGTTATAGAGTTATTAACTTAAGTTGTAATTGAAATATTTCTAAAATTTAATATAATAGAGAGGTAAGCAACAAAATAATAAATAAGAATTTGGTGTTGTAGTGTTATAAAATCAAGTATAATTTAAATATTACTAATTAAATAGAGGCAAATATCGTAAGTAAGGAAATTCCTTTATAAATAATGAATTTGATGATGTAATTGTTGTGAAGTTAAGTTATAATTGAAACATTACTGTAATTAAGGTAATACGAAGTAAGTATTGTAAGTATAAGATTATAAATTTAAGTAAACGGTTGAAGCTATTTATCAATAAAATAAGTAGGAAAATGAATACTGTAAATAAGAGAAATTATGTAATGAATGAATGAATGTAATGCATTGTATATGGATAAATGAAAACTGTAAGAAATAAAATGTAAAATAAAAAGATAAATCAGTATATGGATAAAAAAAGAAATCAAACAACAATAGTTTGAAATGAAATTAACAAAAAATTATTTTGATTTGTTATTGCTTGGTTTATGGTGGTTTGGGTAAGGATACTTTAAATTTGTTGGAAGGTATGAATAATCTATTTAGTTTCACCTAAGGCTGTTGAGTGAAGGGTACGCATAGTAGTTTAATTCTCTTTCCGTACAATTTGAAGTTTTGAACCCAAACAACTGTTTGTTTTGTTTTAATGAATGATTGATGCGTGTTGATTTTATGTGATGGTTGTACGCTTGTTGCAAGTGATGGTTGATTGATTTGTTGTGGTTGAACAACTTAATATTTCATTCTATATAATTGCTAACTCTTATCAGATTATATAAGTGAAATATAGGTTATGGAAGCAATTGCTACTGCTTTTGGTTTCATAATATAAGCATAATTTCCCAACAAATAGGTACGTTTCTCAGATTATGGTTTTATAGCGCTATTATATTGTTTTCCCGTGTTGGGATATAATATTTGGATATTATATGTGATATTTTGTTATATTTGATATTATATTTTCTCCCGAGCCTCTCCGTACCAAGTAGACTCTGCTGAAATTTTCGGTATATTTTGGACTTAGAAAATTTTGAAAATGTTTTCCAAACTTTAATAATTTGAGTATAAAAGGTTTAATAGTTATAAATTTGTATATTTTATTTTAAGTAATTAATTTTGTAAATTTAGTTGTTTATAAAGTTAATATTTTGAATAAGATATGTTGATTTCTTAATAGATATGTTAATTTCTTAATCCTTCTTTTCCCTTCTTTCCCTTTTCGGGGACGAAAAGTTTTGAGTGGGGAGAGTGTAACGACCCGAAAATTTTGATAAATAAATTGGTTAGTTTAATTTAAATTTTGAAATTAAATTTAGGAAGAAAGAAAGAAAAAAGAAAAAAATGTGAATTAATTTAATGAATTGATAATATTAAATAGTAAATTGAATTAAATCAATGTTATGTAGTCATTGAAATATTGTTTGGGAATGAAAACTTATAAAGGTAAGCATTTAATTATCAAATGCAATAATTTATTTATTAAAAGTAACTACATGTAAATTTAGGCAATAAAGTTAGTCAAAGCTGAATTTATATAAGTTGAATGAAATGGGTTAATGTAAATGTTATATTAGGCTATAAATCAAATGGAAGAAAACGAGCGTAGAATTTGAATTAATTTATGAAATAAAATAAATTGAATATAACATAAATTTAAGTATAAATTTTAAGGGTATGATAACAAGTATTATAAATTACCTAATTAAGTGGTCGATGAATTTATTGGAAATAAAGTTCATTTAAATGTTAAGTAATTATAACGTTGATATTGATAATAAATGTTACTTTAATGATTATTAATATAGTAACGGACGTGTGAATATAAATTAATAGAAGCGTAAATTTTTTAAGAAGTAATTGGTGGATTGGGAAATAAGTTCAAATTATGTTAATTGGGAAATTAATACGTAAAGCATGTAAAGTAATTAATAGAATGTAAATTAATGTTGTAAATTTAATAGAATGTAAAGTATTTAAAAACCTTAATTAATGTGTTCAAATTGATAGAAGTACACATTTAAAAATATAATATTCATTCAAATTAAAATGTAAATAGGCATATATTAATGTAATGAAATAAAATTAGAGTTGGATATGGAAGTATAAATCTGGTTTGATAAGTAACAAACTTATAAAAGTAATTAATATAGGAGGCTTTTTTATGTAAGGTGTTAAATAAACTTTGGTAACAAATTGTAATTAATCTAAATTTAACATTTTGTGAATATAAATGAAAGTAATAATCGGAAATAATGTTAATTTTGTTTAAATATGACTATTGTTAATCTAAAGATTTTAAATCAAGATTTGTTAATTTATTTGAATATAAAGAATTAAGGTAATTGAGTTTACTGCAATTAAATAGAATTAAACATTTATTATTACGCAAATTGAAAACTAAGTGAAATTGGAAAATATTAATGCAGTAGTTTTGAATCCAATGTTAAATCTATCTATTTGACAATAAAGATTTGGTAATTTAATTTAATAGAAATTTTGGAAATTAAATTGATAATTTCTGCATTGGAATGAAATTGAGGAAAATACTGAAATCGATAAGTTAATCAAAATTTAAATTGACTTTTAAATTTTTTAAAACATTGTAATTGATGAAGAAATATAAAAGTGGTAAAATTGGTCAATTTTAGAATTTATTAAAAAAATTATTTTATTAATTAATTATTAATTTATTCAATTAATAGAAAATTAGCCATTTTGGCCACTGACTCGGATTTCGATGAAACCAGTTTTATCGGGTTCGTAACGGTGCATTATTATAGGACTTCATGTTTCGTAGCGATTGGACTTGTCATTTGATCGTACGGACTCAAAACGCCTTCAAATGTATGCAATTGAAATCAATTCGAAAAATATTGTTTTTTGCATAACTTCTTTATACGATGGAATTTGGAGTTAAAACCTTTTCCATTGGGTTTAAAATATTTAAAAACGTCTATTTTGATATATGGGTTGATACAAATGCATTTCGGAATCGAAACGGGATTTTTGGGCCTCTTTGTAGTTAGCGCGTATATTCAACCCGATCCATTTATTATATTCCAACTTTCTCTATAAATATCCTGCTATAAACCCTAGCCTTCCTAATTCTCATTTGTCTGTACGTAAATTCATTCTATTCCTCCTCTTCCTCAATGGCAGACAAAATTCTATATTTCCAGATCCAATTGCAAATCAGATCCAAAGCATAAAATTCAAAGTCCTCAGAAAAATCTGGAAAAAATATATGTTGAAGCTCTCAACTAGCATAGTTTACTGGTGGTGTTCGTTTTTCGATTCAGTTTGTCATTTGACCGGTAAAAATCGAAGAAGTTTCGGCCGTCCATCACGCGTCGGTGAAATTTGTCGGATCGACAAACCCTTTCTGGGTTTTGTAGGGGGGACCGAGGGGAGTTGATCTGTGGTGTTTGTTCGCAATATCAACGGTTAGATCATGCAAATTAATTCGTTAGGGTTTCTAACCCTAGTGGCAGCTGCGTATATTTTGGGGTTCGTGTGGCTTCGGGGTGGTCCGGGATAGGGGTCGGCTGGATGAGGCCGTGACGGTGGTGGCCACGCTGTGACCAACGGCTGCCGGTAGAGCGTGCAATCGATGGTCAAAGGAGCGGTGAACGGCAGTGCTATGGGTTTCGAACGCGAAATGGTTTCTGGAAGTAGCTTGCGTGCGCTCAAATGTTGATGACGTGGCATGTGTGATTTGGGTGAGATTGTGTTCCATTTTCTTTTATTATTTTTTAAATGATTTCAATCGCATTTATCGTCATAACTGTTGCATACGATATCCGTTTTACGCGCGATTTCTTTTGTTAGGATCGTATTGAAATTCCGAACTGGAGGAGGCTGGTTTGGACGAATTTTGAGAAGGTCAAATTTTGGGGTTTAAATTCAATTTAAATTCAAAAGGTGAGTGTTTTAACCCACTCACAACTTCTAAAATTTCTTATGTTTGTTAAATTGATTTATGATATGAGAAGAAATTTATTTATGGCTATTTGGCATACTTTTATTCATCATCTTAGTTAAATCGCACTTATTTAATTAAATTTTATTTAATTATTCATTGCATATAAACTGTCAGTATTTAATTATTCATTGCATATAAACTACCAGTAAAAATTTGTTGTTTATTCATTTATTGCATATAAACTCCCAGTTAAACAATTATTAAATTTATTATTGAATATAAACTATTAGTTAATAATTGTTATTTATTACCTGTTATATATTAATGTATTGTTTGAATTTGGATGATGATTTTGATAAATGGTTGATGGTTGATATTGGATGAATGGATGCTGTATTTTTTTATTGTTATAAACTGCAAGTTATTATGCATTTTCATTTCATTCGGGATTGCGGTTTGAAATGATAAATAACCGTAATTTTTATTTTTAAATTGCGGATTGAAATGATAAATATCTGTATCACTTGACTATAGGATAGAAAATTTTATACAGACGCCGCGGTATCTATATAAAAATATTTTGAAAATGATTTCTATGGTTTTATAAAGGAATATACGGGTTATATAAATAATGATCTTGATGTTATATAAACGTCCAATTTATATTTTGATTCTAGCTATATAAAAATATGCTTTGAAATATAAAATAAGCCCAATATTAAAGTTTGATTATTTTATATAGTATGGTTAAATGAATATTGATTTTTGAGATTATATAAATATTACTTTTATATATATAGTTAAATTCATGTCTGCACCTATGTATGAATTTGGTAAATAACAAATAGTTAATAATGGAGTTGATTTTTATTTAAATAAATATGGTTAAGTGACTAAATCATACTTTAATACAAAAGTTATGAAGATTTAAAATAAATTAAGATTTGAAGGTAAATTGGAGATTTATTTGAAATTGAGAGGTATTTAAGAATTTAACTCCATAAGTTGATTTAAATGTATTAAACTTGAAAAATTAAAAGATATGATATTTATAACTGGATTTTTCCAAGATTGAATTAAATGAATACTTCTAGCATAAATAAATTGAAGGAAATATTTAGTCATTGGAAATTTGAGTTTATTTAAATGATTATGAATTTATTGTGCAAATATTTCAAAACTAAATAATAGGACATTAAAAGTTTGAAATATATGGAAATTTAAATGGTTTATTTGGGAATTCAAATCTGTATTTGGAATTGATTTGAGAAATAAAAAAAAAAGCTAATTTACTTTTAAAGAAATATATATTTAAACCATTTAAGTATTGAATATTTTGTTTCGAAGCTATGGGTTTAAGGTATATAATTCTCAAAATACTATGATTTTTGAAAAAGATATATTTGAAATAAAAAATGATACCATATGGATTTGGGTGTTAAAATGGAAATGATATCGTAATTATATGGTTTTGAAATAGATATTACATTCTAGTTTTAAGAACAAACTACTTTGATAAGACCGCGGTGTTATAATAACGATTGGTTGTTAAAGAGACCACGGTCGGAAGTTGTCATACTCTCTGCCAACTCCGAAAACCACTTTAACAACCGTGTACGCGGTGGAGATTCCAAAATGAAGTAGGATGGTGGCAACGTTTCCTTTGAGGTAAATACGTGGACCCAACTCCCATGAGTTGGCATAAGGTGGCTATAACAGGAGCGATCGACGGGTTAATTGAGGTAGCACCTTTGATCGGACACATCCCTTCGATATTATACTTTGACTTTTGGATTGATTTGGTGGCCACTTTTGATTTTTTATTTTGGGGGTGTGGCTCGAGGTGGGTGGTAGCTGCGGCTACGCGTTACCACCGACCTGGAAGCGTAATTGGTATTTCTACCCTGGCATTTCCTAGTTGTGCCGTGTCACCTGCCATACCTAGCCTTTACTATGAGTTTCTATTTGTGTCGTACCTATGGAGTGTCTTCTCGTAGTCTCTCGGTCAGGAGATATGCAGGCACTTTATAGACTATTGGCACTATTACGTGTTAAGGTGGAAAATGTAAAGCCTTAACGCTATTTTAAAGTAAGTTTATTTTACAATTAGACACTATTATAATAGCGAAACATACTACATAGTAAATATTTTAACGGATCCTTAAGAGATGTAAATCCCGATCATCTCTTGAGTTACTGCACTCATATTTATTTCTGTTAATTTAACTCAAATAAGATATTTTAGTTCTGACTCGAGTGTTTTGTCTTTTCAATCCGCTCGGGTCAGTCCGAGCGTTTCAGGATTTGAAGATTTTATTCTGGAGGACGAAGACGTTGTAGTACTATTATATACTATACTATTATATACTATATTATTCCACCACACTATTGTATTCCGCTGCATTATTGATATTCTACGGTATGTATAACTCTGATATATATTGTAAGTATAATTAAATATTTTGAAAAACAGCTTCATGAACTGTATATTTGATTATTATATTTTATCCTTCCGCCGTGAGATTCTGTTTGTTTTATTTCTTTCTTGTTTTTTTTATTTACCCCATAACAATCCGCCCTTCCGTATGGTTTGAATTAGCACGTATGTCGATTTAAAGCATGCGAAAAGGCGGGACGTTACATATTTAAACTAAATAAATTTATAAGTTAAACCTTTAAATTTAGATTTTTAAATTTTGATTAAATAAAATATAGATTCTAAATAAAATATTTAAGTTAAGTTTTAATATCAAATTAATTAAAGCAAAACATACTTTACAATTTTAGAAAATAATTTAAAATTGACTAACGGTATCCATGTATAATTTTCTATCCTATGGCTAGGTGATTAGTTGATTATAATTATAATTATAATTTCAGGGATGGATATATAACATTTCAATCCAAGCCAGGTGTCATAGGTGTTTATCATTTCAACCTATTTCTTAATATAATGTATCGAGATTTTCGACTTCCGAAAATCGACATTAATACGTCCATTGTATCAACTGCTGACCAATCGAATGCCGGAAAACCGAACCCTTAGGGTTTAAGAAGAAGAGGTAAAAGAAGAAAGAAAGAAGAAGCAACAGAAACAATATCACAATCTCACAATCGAAGCGGAACAAATATAATAGATAAATAAATATCTTTAAACAGAATCACTATATCAGTTATTACATTACATTACATTATCAGAGTTTACAGCAACAAACAGCGGAAAAGAAATACTATATACTAGTTGATACGCCACTCCATCCAGCTTGCCTCCAGATCTCTATAGCAACTCCTAAATTCCAGAATGACCTGATAACCAGACTCTAGGCTGCCCGTGTGGAAAATGATGAGCACCCAGCGTTTAGGAAGAGAACAATAAACTCCAGGTCAGTTATGGGACTGGTGTGAGAACTTAAAACAGTTTATCTTTTAAAACAAACAAAGAAATATTTTAAGATAGATCCGCAATGCTTTTAGAAAATGTAACTACCATAAGGCCTCCCGCCACACACACAATGCAAACGCAGAATTGGAGCAGATTTCTCCTTATGATAGTCAAACATTCTTGACACGAGAAATTTTCTTTGATATTATTACTATAAGTGCAAAGTGTAGGAAAATATTTTGAAAGTATAATATAAATCTTAGCCATCATAGGTACCGATATATTATGTCTGTTATAGCTATCTCCTGAGGATGCAGGTTATACAATTTGCAATCGTAAAGGGTTCGTATTGTTTCTTTGGATTTCCAACAAATGGTCAGGCCAAGGAACTTTCCATTGCCACATGGGTACGCCTCTGGAGGCACGCCCCGAGAACCTAACCGGATCTCTGCCAACACAAGGACGGGTTACCTCTGCAAAAGTAGGTAACTACTGACACGAGTATGCCATCCCCCGGTTGTAAACAACCTTTATCTGAGAATCCTCAACCAACAACAATCACAAAGTCATATATATTTGCGACATCCACATAAGTTAAGTATCTGGGCTCCATACCATGATACCACTTCTATCCAGAAGGAAATGAACATAACCTAAGGGGCGCCACTCCCTATAACCTTGCTGCATCTTTCCTGTTTTGAACATTACCGGGGTGTGAGGTCCGACGATGTCTCGTCCACAAAGCTACGCTTTTCACAAAAGCTATGCTTTGATCAACAAATGATCAGCAGCACTTCATATGCCACATTACCAAATAGGGAATGTATCACTAGTAACCATCAACTACATAACCTATGAGCTCGTACGTCTCAAAGAAAGGTGTTAAGCTAAGAGAATGAATTCTCCGCCACCAACAGAAATGTATATGATAGAAACCAGCTTCACACTCAAATTGTAACGTCAAACACACATCCATACAAGTCCATTCCAGGATCGAACGGAACCGAAGGCACTTCCAAAAGATTCCCTTGCAATCCAGATATTCACTAATCGCGTCCGGAATTCCCATCACAATGGGTGATAAAATTTCTATATCGGAGATCAGCCGATGCAGAGACATTCGACGGTAATCCTTCCGTTTTCCAAAATATACGGTCTTCAACACCGGTCTTCAAATGCTATCCATTACGACGTATCACTATTCGGAATGGGATTCATGACCCAAAGGTCTTCTCTCGACTAAACCGAATAACGAGCGCTTATTTTAAAATAAGTAGCATTCAAATTCAAGCAATTCACAACAAATACCCATTTAAAGGTAAATATTGATAGTCGGTTATTTAACTATCAATAGATATGAACAACATCACCAGATTCCAAATAATTTTCCAAATTAATTATTTTCCAAAAATATCTTTACAAGATATATTTTTCCACACTTCAACCATTTGAAAACAAATTTCAAATCACTTTTCACCTTTACAACTTTTGAAAACAAATTTTCAAATCATTTTCCTTACACGGAAACACTTTCTATTATTTATTCATTTTCACCAGAAATCTGCGGAGTTCAAATACTTTAAAATAATTTATAACACTTATCTAAAATACATTGGGAAAACACTTTGAAAATAAAACTATTTTTCTTTAAACACTTTACTTAAAATATTAGTTATAAAATTATTATACCAATATTACATATAACTTAAGTCCAAACTAATTTTCAAAATAAAATTAGTAGATAGAGTATAACTATTTAAATAACTATTTTCTAAAACAATTATTGATTAAATCTTGGAAATAATCATTTCTATATCAACTTAATAAATCTTTACTTAAAGGATTTAAAACAATTTAAGAAGTTAATTTCTCCAAAGTATCCTTTTCAAAACCAATTCTAGAATTATATATATATATATATATATATATATATGTATGTATGTATGTATGTATGTATATATGTATATATTTTTTCAAAGCTATTCAGAAATTTTATTCGGCTTTCCAAGGAGAATACACTTTCATTTCAAAATGGTTCATTTAAACCAATTAAATAAATCCTTAACGATTTACTTTAAATTTACGTTCCAAATTTGTAAATTTATTCCCATGCATCAAAAATAAATCAATGTTTATTTTTAAACAAATTTCCCTTTCCTTTATAAATTCCATGGTGAATTTAAATTTCCAAAATATCTATTGATATACGATTTTCAAATCGATTTCAAATATTCACTTTCAGCTTATCTTTAAAAGATATAATCTCAAAGCATTTCACTTCACATTGGAAAACATTTCCATACTTATTTAATAATAAGTAATTCAAAAATATATTTATTTTCAACATTTGGAAAATATTCAATATACTTAAATCATAATTAAGTATATAATTTATTCTTTAAGGAAAACATTCTCTTAAACACATTTATTTGAGTCAAAAACGAATGTTGCGTAAAACATCGTTATGACAACCCAAAATCACTAGTATATGGATTCAAAATTAAGATAGATATATAAATCCCAGTACTATATAAAACATTTCCTTTCGAAAATCATTTACTATAACAACAGTGCTATAGTCCACCATTTCCTTATTTCTCGAAAACGTCTATTACAACAATGAATGTTGAAATCTATGGTTTCGATACTTAATACATTTTAAAACATCTTTAAAACTCCTTTATAATTTCATCATTTTGATTTATAAAAATCCAATTTTATAAATAATATATTAAAGCATTTATAATAAAATAAAAATCGCCGTTTAAATTATTTTATAAAAAAATCAACTTCATATTTTCAAAAATCACCTTTCAACTATATTTCTCAAAACATCATAATTTTTTTAATATAAACTTTCAACCTGAATTTTCAAAAATAATTTATTTATTTATTTACGGTATCCAACGATACCAAAATTATATTCAGCTAAATTTTAGCCTTAAATGATTTCAATCAAAAAGATAATCACACAGAGATTATAAATAATCAACACACAACATTGAAACAAATTCAATTATTTGAGGAATCCAGTTAGATCCCTCCAACCTATTTCCCTGCATCCACAGATGTTAGCACGATACCAATCCCGTTTCAAGACGGGATATCGCGGTACATGGGTTTATATAAAATATTATGCGCTATTATGCAGCGCAATATGGTCTCATCCGCTATATAATGCGGGAAATCAACTCCAAGTATATATATATAATACCAATTCCACTTCATGGTGGAATATCGCGGTATATGTGTTTAATATAATAACCTCCGCTTAATATGTGGCGTATAGTGTCTATTTCAAATCACACAATCAAGCAATTTTAAATTTAACTATTTCAAATTTAAATCAAAACACAATTCGATTGAGTGAGAAGTTCTCACCTTGCTTCCAATAAAAGTTGCAGTGTTTTATTTCGAATAAAATTAAATGCGCATTTAATTTTACCTAAAATTATCGCTAGCTCCAATCAATTCCAATCCAACTCCATCGCGTAGTATTCGTCAATACGAACCCGACGCAACTCGTTTCGTGCGAAATGGACCTCGTATGAAAAAGTTATAACCTTTTAAAGATTGAACGAATTTAAAATAAATCAATTTACAATTTCTTTATTATTTTCTAACCCAATCAAATCCCAGCCGTTGATTTTGTTACCATCAGATCCAGGCCGCGTTTTTCCTTCTTCTCCCTTACGTGAAAACCACAACCGTAAACCCATTGAGCCGCCACCTACCCCTAATTATCGCGACCACCACAATCGACTTCACGTTGATCGAACGCTGCGATATCGAAGCCCACACTCTAGTGCACCATCGCCCCAAGCGCCTCGAAGCTCGGTCGAGCCTAGGCTGTAAAATCGGCTCTCGAACGTGCGATTTTTGAGCGAGCTTTGCCGTCGATTAACTCGCCTATATTCGATCACCACCGTTGATCAGCTAGATCTCGATACGCTCTATATTTTTCAAGTTGGAAGTTTTTGTTATTTCTCAAGGGATCGGCCAGAAATCGAGGAAGAACGAGATGAGTTTTCGGCCATTAACGAATATGTTGGCAGCTAGGGTTTAAAACCCTAATATTTTGCAAAACAGAAAACAGTGAGGCCTTATATAGAAAATTACGTGACACTATTCACCCGAATTTTTCCCAAACTCGAAACGAAGCGTGCCGCCTGGCGTTTATAATGTTTTACCCCTATTCCGAACGCAATGGAATATATATCGAGAGCCAATTCGATCGTATTTGAAAGATAGGTTTTCAAATCGACTATTTAAATTTAAAATTCACTTAAACCGATTTCAGTGCGTTTTAGCTTGCCCCGGACAAACCGTACATCCGATTGACACGAAATTTAAAATCTTACAATAATTTAACATTACGGATCCAATGAAACTGGTTTCATCAAAATCCGAGACTGTTTGAAAAATGGCTATTTTTACTCGTCAATTAAATATTAAAATATTCAATTTCTACAATTTAACTTCTAATTCAATTTTAAAAGTTCTATAACATCATTCTAACTCCAATATGATTTAATACAACTTTACAAATCAATTTTAATCACATTAAACTCAATTTTCAATTATTTATGTAATTTCAAATATTAAATTATCGATTTAATTATCCAATTAAATCTAGACATTCGAAATATAAAATTTATTCGACTTACAAATCTTACATGTTAATATTTAAAATTAATTAAATATACGAATTTCAAATGACAGGAATTCTGGGTCGTTACAAACTTCCCCCTTAAAAGAATTTCGTCCTCGAAATTGCCAAGTAAGAAAAAAAGTCTTGAATTCCATTAACTTTTCAAAACCATTTGTTCAAATTAAATTTCAAATTCATTTAAACATTTTAAGTTTTCCAAAATCCATAGTTAAACTTCTTACAATAACTTTACTAAGTTTTCAAATCAGACTTAGTTATCTTTTCAAAACCAACTATATCATTTAACTTTTCACTCCAAAATTTATAGTTATCAAAAATTTCCAGTTTTCTCAAAAATATTATAGCGCCTTAAATTTTCAAAAAATTTCAGCAGCGTCTCCTTTGCGTGGCTAGCCCGGTACAACTACAAAAATGGCACCACGGCCCCCAGATTTCAAAAAGAAAAGAAAAGGCCAAGTGGCTGGACAAGAAAATCATCAAATTTCATACTGAAATTCAAATACATACCTTTTGTCGAGCAATTCAATTTTTTTATCTTCGAAATCAAAATCAAAATCCCAATTCCATTTCCTTTAATACACCTATATATCCTGTTAGACATAATATCCATTTTCATTCAATCTTACTTTATCAATTTCATTTGAATTCAATTTACAATTTCAATTCTATTTGGAATCAACTTACCCTTTGAATATTGAATTTTGTCAATTATTTTTCATTCACAACTGATTCATCTTGCTATTTTAAATTAGTTTCTTTACTAATTCATTACAAGTTCTAACTCATTTCATCTCGCACAATTCAAATTGGTTTTCGAGATTCAGTTTTTAATTTCAGTTTTTATTCTTCTGTTCGTTCCCAAACACAATTCAATTCACTATTTCGGTTTATAACCACTTATATTTAAGCTGGATTTCAAATTCCATATGAATTTAATTTACCCTTTATTTATAAATGTTGAATTCAATTCATTTCAACCCATATTAAATTTGTCATTTCTTCAATTAGTTTTACTTACTAATTTTATTTTAATACTAAGCTTCATTTGATCCAACTTGACAAATTTTCAATTTACTTGCAATTTCAAGATGAATTTCAACATTTAGTTTCCAATTTCATTTACTCGTAATTGTAAATTCATTTTTTTCTACCCAAAATTTATTTTCAACTCAATAAATTTTATTCCATAATTTTTTTATTAGATTCCAGAGTCTTTCCAACATTTTAAAACCATTTTTGAAACCAATTCAAATTATCCTTTGAGTTTCAAAACCCAAACCCAAATTTTCCAAACAACCTCAAATTTTAAATAATTTGGCAGCAATTCCTCTTTTGGAAACTCGAAAATGAACATCGATGATGCTGCAGTCATCACTAAGTTATTTTCCAACGATCGAAAAGAGTTTAGTGCTTTCTTCCCTTCAAAACAATTTTCCAAAACCCTTGAAAACCTTTTCAAAACATTTCCAAATATTCCTCTGGAATTTTACTTCAAATTACAAATCACATTTACAATTTATATTCTCCAATTCTATTTGTATGTGAATTTATCTCTAAACTTTGGAGTTACGATTTTAATTTCTTTTTCAACATTAATGATAATAATTTAATATCATCGCTTTCTAGCAACCAAGCAATCATATATTATAATAATTCATAGGAATTTTTTCTCTTTTATATACGAAAATGATTTAGGTAAAATTATTTCATTTACCCTATTTTAAAAAGATATCGTGTCGAATTTGTTCTGTACAAGTGTTTAGAGATTCCTATCAATAACGTTAATTACTCTGTTGACCAGAATCCACATACCACTCAACAAACCAATCATCACAATATAAAACAATTTTTATATTCACTAGCAAATACACACTCATATCTATTATTACACTCACACTCATTCTAGAGTATTACTGACTCTATCTCTAATGAGTAACACCCAACAAAGCCAAGGTTGTCGCTTAACCAAATGCTCTGATACCAAATTATAACGTTTTGAGATTTTCGACTTTCGAAAATCGATATTAATACGTTCACTGTATCAACTGCTGACTAATCGAATGCCGAAAAACCGAACCCTTAGGGTTTAAGAAGTAGAGGTAGAAGAAGAAAGAAAGAAGAAGCAACAGAAACAATATCAGAATCTCACAATCGCAGCGGAACAAATATAATAGATAAATAATGTTTGCACAAAAAATGGGCAAATACCTCCAAGTCGTATGATTTAGTCGATTTTATGTTGTTCTTCGTGATTTGGGTGATTTATGCAAATATGTAAAATGCAGGGACTAAACTATAAAAGACACACAGATTTATAGTGGTTCGGCCAGAATGTGCCTACGTCCACTTCATATGTTATTCTCTTTCACTGTTCAGATTACAAGTACAAAGCTTTGATTACAAGTGTATGAAAGTTGTTTGAAGGTTCTGTCCGTGCTTGAGCTCTCAAACTTGTCTGCCATTGTTGTACCCCTACTCCTCTATTTATAGAGTGAGGCTGGGGGTAGGGGTCTTGGATGCATATAGCGGCTGGTGGGCCTAGGCTGATGTGATCTGGCCTGGCATTGTTGGTTCGGTAATACCTTCTTCACTTTGGTTTGGTAGTGGTAGTATGCTTTTGGTTCAGTAGGGTCTTCTTCGTGTGGGTTCGGTAGCGTCTCGGTCCGGTGATGAGAGGAAGGTGGATTGGTTCGGTTGTGAGTGGAGCGTGGTTGGTTCGGTGGTGAGAGGAATGTGGATTGGTCCGGCGGTGAGAGGAAGGTGGATTGGTTCGGTGGTGAGAGGAAGGTGGATTGGTTCAATGGTGAGTGGAGCGTGGTTGGTTCGGTGGTGAGAGGAATGTGTCTCAGTCCGGTGGTGAGAGGAAGGTGGATTGGTTCGATAGTGAGTGGAGCGTGGTTGGTTCGGTGGTGAGAGGAATGTGGATTGGTCCGGTGGTGAGAGGAAGGTGAATTGGTTCGGTGGTGAGAGGAAGGTGGATTGGTTCTGCCTTGGTTCGGTGGTGAGAATACACCAACATTTGGCCCCCAAAGTGGGGCATATGACTGCATATGTCGTGCTTATCTCCCCATCCGGCCTAAGTGCCGAACCGGTTGGTCCGGTCATCCCACGCTTGCTTAAAAGTAGGGGCTTCACGCCTCTGTTATTCCATACCTTTTGAAATAGCCGAACCAAACCTTGGTCTGCCGAATCAACCATATCACCGAACCACACTTGACTGCTGGTCCAGGTGAATTAGTCTTCTTTCGCCGAATGAACCTTATGCTTGAACTACCGATGAGTTCGGGGAGTGCGAGTGCCGAATGGACTTCATCCTCGAACTACCGAATGAACTTGGGAGTACGAGTGCCGAATAGCCCTTAGCCTCGAACTACCGAATGAACTTGGGAGTATGAGGGCCGAATGGCCCTTAGCCTCGAACTACCGAATGAACCTGGGAAGTACGAGTGCCGAATGGCCCTTAGCCTCGAACTACCGATTGAGCTTTTATGTTTTGAATTATGAATGAGATTCCAGGCTGTAGGTACTTGGTTGTCTACACCCTTTGTTCTAACTATGTGTTTTCTCGTGTTGCGGATAATGTCTCATAAAGTAGAAACTCGTTCTGACAAGAAGAAATCCAAGGACAAAGAGGAGTCCTCCATAGTGCCCCCGGTTCAGTCAGAGCCAGAACGACACGGACCATCCCCGAGATCATTAGTAGATGGGTACGACCCCCAGGAGCTTTTGAACTCACCGCCTGACTGCTTTCCCAGCTCCCTCAAAGACGAGCAACTTGACGTTATATCTAGATCCTTTGTGATCGACAGAGCGCACATGATGTTGCCAGGGAAAGGAGTGATGCCGTATAACCCCCCTGAAGGATATTTTGCTTATAGTGGGTATCATTGCATGTGCGGGGCCATTCCTCCGATCAACGCTTGGATCGTCAGCTTCATCACATACTTGAAGGTGGCCCCTTTCCAGCTTCAGCCCAACTCCTGTGCCATATTGGTGAGTCTGTTCATTATTTTCCAGAGAAAATACGGGCATCCCCCTTCCAACCGTGAGATTCTGTACTTGTACAACTTGAGAGGCTACAAGAAGGGGTCTCCATACATTAGCTTAGAATCGTCCGTGTCTTTCAAGCCAGTCCTGGACTTATATTCAAAATTTAGCATGTTCAAGAAGGAATGGTTCTTTGTCAGAGATGACTATGTTTCTTTCCACCGCTTCAACTCTGGCTGTAAGTTGACTCTTATTTATAATTTTCGTTCTGACTGCAATGCTCCTCCTTATGTGCTTTGTTTCTCGCTAGCGACAGGTGGCTTTGCGGTTGTAGAGAATGATTGTTTGGTTCGGATGGCTGAGGAAATAGAAGCCATTCCGGAAAAGGAGAGGGCAGCTTCTTATTTGATCAGGAATGCTACTCTTTTGGCGCACAACTTGATTCTGCCACGCTAGTCTGTGGTCAAGCAAAGAGACACGGCCGAGGAGAGGGCTGCCAAAGCTAAAGGAGGGGCTATGGCGAAGAGCAGCAAAAGGAAACCCTTCTCGAAACATCCAATTGCCGAGGGGAAGAAACTTAAGAAGTCCGATGGACCCTCCCCCAGCACATGTCCAGATGTCCCGGAGGAGGAAGATGTGGAGGAGGAAAGAGGCGAGGATGAAGGCGGTGAGGCGGAGAGTGGAAGTGGTGGAGAAGGTGATGGTGATGATCATAGCGGTGATGGTGGCGACGGACAGAGTGGTGATGGCACTGGGGCTTTGTCTTCTGAGCAAGCAGGTGTGATCCAGGAGTGGACAGATGACGCTTTCCGCCTAGCTTTTGAAGGGTTGGAGGAAGGATCGGCTTTAGTGGAGAAGCCTAAAAAAGCTGACAAGGCCGGGACCGGCGTCGATTCATCTTCTAAGAGCGCTTCAGCTAAGGCAATTCCTGTGATTCAAGGTGAATTTTTGACTCCTGCCGACTCCATTTATGATAACGATTTAGGAATATTTTATGGTCAGCTCCCGTCCTGTAATGAGATCCAGGACTTATTGCAATATCCTACTCCTCACCAGGGTTTGTATAACAAAAGCGTCTCTTTACTCTTCTTAACTTGATATATTTCTCGAATTATAGTTCAATGTATGCCTGTAACACTTGGTTTTTATCACAAAAGCGAGTAAGGTAGCCAAGACATCAGATGTTCGGCACCGCCTTGAACAATACAAACTTCTCAAGGCTTCTGCTAAACCAAAGCCTCCGACTAACCACCTTGGAGACGTAGTCGGCTACCGCCCTCTTCTTGGAGTTATCGAGGAGGATATCCAAAGGAAGAAGAGGAGTCGTTCCTTGTTTGAACCCTCACCTGGTCCTCAGTCCCCAACTCAGCCTCTTTGGGATACCACGAAGAAGAATACTGAATTTATACCTCCTCCGCACTCGTCTGAAAATCCTGCCGTTACCCGGATAGGCCATCCCGGCTTGGCCCGTAATTCATTTGCAGGTCATCCGGATCTGGACCCGGGTTCTTGTGATATTACCCTTGATGAGGCTAACGGTGAGCACCTTCTTCCCCGTAATCCTATGGTAAGAGTATTGGATGAAGCTAAGTCCCTGGATCTTGATTTGCTCACCACTCGGGTCGTAACTTTGGTGGACGAAGCAAAGGCAAACATTGACCGGGTTGCTGAGGAAACCAGGAAGCTGATGGAGCATCATGCCCGACTGGTCAAGGCTGGAGAGGAAATCGGGAGTGCTAACATTCGACTGCGGTTAATGGTTTCCGACCAGGCAAAACAACTTGCTGATCAGGCCATTCAGATCTCCCAACATGAGGTCGCTTCTAGGTAATTAAAGAAAACCATGGAAGAGGCCAGCAGGGCAGAGTTACGGAAAATGGAGGCTGTTTGTAAGGAACGGATTATATGGCTATTGCAACGGTGGATGAGGTTCGAAAAGCGGACCTCGAGCGGGTACAGGAGTTATCCCAGAAACTTGAAGCCGCAGAGCATGCTCAAACCAAGCTGAAGGAGGAGATGGAGGCGATGAGGAAATCCTTTCAGGCTGACTTCTCGCGATACCAATCGGAGAGGGATGCTGCCAATCCAAAGCTGTTGGCTTCTGAGGACCGAATAAGGGAGTTCGAGGAGAACGAGGGGTAATGGATGAGATGCTTCAGGATATGTACTTTCGCACTTGGAAACAGGGCAGCTTATCCTGGATGGATGATTATCCCCGAGTCATGGCCAGGATTTACCTTAGGGCCCTAGAGGGGGCTAAGGCCGATGCGAATAAGGAGGGCGGCGTGACCTTAAGAATGGACGTGGTCATGGCCCAGTTCACCAAGGAGGAGAAAGCGGCGGTGAAGGAGGGTATGCGGCTGCTTACCGCTGAGGAGGTAGGTGTGCAATTAGAGGATGATGATCAAGGAGCACATGCTGGTAAGTCTTCCGTTTTAGCTTTTTTCATAACTTGATTTCTTATTGTTCGTGACTATTAATGGATTCTTTCCTGAATTGGATAGGCAGGACCCCTGGAGCACCAACTAATTCTAGTCAACATGCTGAGAGTTCTGATCCCGCGGTTAAGTAGATCTCGGGGGGCTAGTAGGATAGAGGTGAAGCTCTGATGCAGCCGACTCCCTGACTTGACCTGGACATCTTTTGGTTTACCTGAGATTGTTGTCTATGCTAGTCCCAAAACATTAATGTAACTTTTAGGCTGTAATTATGTTATTTGTAACGAACAACTTCATTTTTGGTATGTAATTTTTTAACTTAAGCTGGTTCTGGCATATTTAAATGCTCTCGTTATCTTGATGCGTTGCATAAGAAATATATTCATGCACATGCCTGTGATTCAATCGTGTTTGATGCTAAGTTCTTTCTTAAAATATAATTTCATGTCTTAAAATATAAGGAGGGTGGCATGGCCTTTAGAATGGACGTGGTTACGGCTCAATTCACCAAGGAGGAGAAAGTGGCGGTGAAGGAGGGCATGCGGCTACTTATTGCTGAGGAGGTAGGTGTGCAGTTAGAGGATGATGATCAAGGAGCAGATGCTGGTAAGTCATCCCTTTTAGCTTTTCGTAACTTGATTGTTTATTGTTTATTTAATGGATTCTTCTCCTGAATTGGACAGACGGGACCTCTGAAGCACCAACTACCTCTGGTCAACATGCTGAGAGTTCTAATCCTGCGGTTAAGTAGATCTTGGAGGGCCAGCAGGATAGAGGTGAAGCTCTGATGCAGTCGACTCCTTGACTTGATCTGGATAACTTTTGGTTTACTTGACATTGCTGTCTATGGTAGTCCCAAAACATTAATGTAACTTTAGGCTGTTATTATGTTATTCGTGACGGACGACTTTATTCTTGGCATGTAATATTTAACTTAAGCTGATTCTATCATATTTGAATTCTATTGTTATTTTGGTGTGTTGCATAAGAAATATAGTTGTGCATATTCCTGTGATTCAATTGTGTTTGATGTCAAGTTCTTGCTTAAAATATAATTTCATATCTTGCAATGTTAGTGTGACGTGCGAATGAATCATAGCTGCGTATTCATATATAAAAGAAGAATGTACCGCCCATTATGTTTTAGTCGTAGACGGTTGCTTTGGACGTCTTGTATGACTGAGCGTGGAATGCAGCTGAGTGACCTGTCATCCAGTTGTGAGTTCCTATTCCCATTAGTGAGCGCCTCCTATTTTGTGTCCTGTACTTTAGGGATCGTTATAGAGGATAGGAGGAAAATATTTAGACAAAATAGAAATATAAGAAATAGTAAAACTTCCAATCATGGAAGGCCTGCGATGTGTTTAAGTTCGTGGAAAACGGGTTTTGTAGTCACTTTCCCTAGTTGTGGGTCTTGGAGACATTTGTCATCCATCTTACGCCTCCGCGGAGAGTTACTCTTTTTTACCACAGCCGTACTTAAGACACTCGGAGCCGAGATCGTGCAAAGTAACTACCCGGGCCATTATGGCCCGCAATCATGGGTATTATTCGATTTACTGTGGCCAGCTAGCGTGTGTGCCGATCGTCAACTGTGAATTACCCCTGGCTGGCCACACCTTATGTTGGGACCTAAAGTAGGTTCACGATTGCCGGCGAGCCCAACGCTGTAATGAGCTGCCTCGGCTATAGTCGGCCTTCTCGGTGGCTTATAATCGGCTCATTACAGTTGGCTTTAAGGGTCGATCGCGAGCAATGTGTTAACCCGCAGCAGAGGGATGCTGGAGCAAAAGTGTCTCATTGCCGAGGGCATAGATTCGTATAGTACCTGTTAGGTCTTGTCCAGGTGAAGTCACGCTGTGATGTGTCTTGAATGAAAATGCCATTACACAGGATTTTGTTCAACATAAAAGGATAAAGTTAACAAGCAGCCAAGATATAAAGGAGCAAGTTAAAAAAGAGATAAGTTTTTAAAGTGGTTCGGCACGAAAATGCCTACCTCCACTGATTCTCTTTGTTAATTCACTTCATATGGGCAGTACAATTTAAGAAAAGTATCGACGAAGGTGTTGGATGTTCTATGCCCTCTGGAACACCTCTCCGTCCACTATTGAAAAATATAAGCTCCGTTGTGGACATCTTTATGAATTACATATGGTCTGTCCCAGATTGGATCTACTGCACCGGGGTGCGGGAAGATTCGCTTGAGGACAAGATCTCCTTCTTGTAAGCTATGATGCTTGACTTTGGAGTTGTATTGCGCTGCCACTTTTTGCTTGTGAGCTGCTGCTTTGAATGCTGCATCATTTCTTCTCTCTTCAATTAGATCCAAAGACATGTGAAGGAGTTCTTCGTTCTCTTCTGGGTTATGGTGGATCCTACGGTGGGAAGGCACTATATTTTCGACTGGGAGCATGGCCTCCGATCCGTATGCCAAAGAGAAGGGAGTCTGCCCCGTTGATGTTCTGAAAGATGTGTGGTAGGCCCAAAGTGTCGTAGGAAGTTCATCCACCCAAGCGCCTTTTGACTTTTTAAGTTTCTTCTTGATTAGAGTTTTGAGAATTTTGTTGACAGCTTCGACTTGCCCGTTTGGCTGGGGATAAGCTACAAATGAGAAGCTTTTGTGAATTCCGTGCTCTTGGCACCAGTCGGCAAACTCCTCGCTATCAAACTGAAGTCCATTGTCTGATATGATTTTGAGTGGAACTCCGTACCCACATAGAACATTTTTGATTAAGAAGTTAATAACTTTTGCCAAAGATATTTTATTTAGAGGTTCTGCTTCCACCCATTTGGTGAAATAGTCAACTGCCACTATAGCATATTTGGCTCCGCCTCGGCCCACTGGCAGTTCGCCAATCAAGTCAATTCCCCATACTGTAAAGGGCCAAGGGCTGGTCATTTGAGTAATCTCATTTGTTGGTAGTCGAGGAATCTTGGCAAATTTCTGACATCTGTCACATTTTTTGACGAAGTCTAAGGCGTCTTTGTTTAAGGCGGGCCAGAAATATCCATATCGGAGTATTTTCTTTGCCAGAGTCTGCCCTCCAGTGTGATCTCCGCAGCTTCCTTGATGGATGCTGGATAAGATTTCCTTAGCTTCCCTTCCAGCGACACACCTTAATAAGGGGTTAGAGAAGCTGTGCCGTTAGAGGATGCCTTCTTGTATTGTGTAGCGGGAAGCTTTCCTCAAGATTTTCCTGACTTCGTTACGCTCGTTGGGCAGTGTGCCATCTTGTAAGAATTTTCGGATGGGAGTCATCCAAGTTTCCTCTTCGATTGCAGCTATCAGATTCACTTGCTCGAAACTCGGGGTTAGTTGCTTTGAGATGGCTGCTGTTCCGGAAATGGTACCGTCTTTCATGCTAGCTTGCTTCGCCAGCTCGTCGGCCTCTTGGTTCTCTTCTCAAGGGATGTGTTTGATTAAATAGTGATCCAATTGATCGAGTAGCAGCTTGGTCTTCTTTAGATATGCTGTGAGTCGTTCTCCTCGAGTCTGAAATTCTCCTAGTATTTGGTTTACAATAAGTTGAGAATCACTATGAATACATAAAGAAATGACTCCAATCTCTAAGGCAAGTTCTAATCCAGCTATTACTGCTTCATATTCTGCATCGTTGTCGGTGGCATTGAATTCCAACCTTAGAGTATAGTGTAGCTTCCTTCCCCTGGGGGTGATTATTACAATACCTGCCCTCGAGCCTTGTTCGTTTGATGCTCCATCCACAAAAAGATTCCACTTAATGTCTTTTGCTATTTCAGATTGCTCCTTATCTTTGTTGGTAGTGAATTCGGCAATGAAATCGGCCATGGCTTGTCCCTTGATGGCGGTGCGAGGATGGTAGTTGATATCATATTGACTCAGTTCAATGCACCATTTAAGCAGTCTTCCAGAAGTATGGGACGATGGAGTACCTTCCTTAGCGGTTGATCGGTTAGAACTCTGATGGAATGAGATTGGAAATAGTGTCGCAGTTTCCGTGACGTGATTAGTAAATAGTATGCTAGCTTCTTAAGTTTAGGATATCTGGCTTCTGCCCCCGTAAACCTTTTGCTCACAAAGTATACTGGCCGCTGTGCGCGGTTCTCTTCTCTCACCAAAGCGGCGCTTAGAGCATGAGATGACACAACAAGGTATAGGTATAGCTCTTTGCCTTCGTTCAGAGTTAAGAGTACTGGTGGTCTCTAGAGGTATTCGATTAGGTCAAGGAAGGCAGTTAAGCATTCGTCAGTCCACTCGAACTTTCCTTTTTCTTTCTTTAGAGCTTCGAAGAAGGGGATGCACTTGTCAGTCGCTTTAGAGGTGCATCTGCTTAGGGCAGCCACCTTCCCATTTAGGCTTTGCATTTCTTTTCGAGTGGAAGGTATCCTGATATCTCTTAGAGCTCGGACTTGTTCGGGGCTTGCTTCAATTCCTCTGGCATGGACGATGAATCCCAAGAACCTTCCCAATGATACTCCGAAGGAGCACTTTAGAGAATTCAGCTTCATTCCATATTGGCGAAGTACCTGAAACATATCGCCCAGGTGGCTTACGTGATCGTCGGCTTTCCTTGACTTTACTAGCATGTCGTCCACATAAACTTCAATGGTTCGTCCTATTAGTTCCGCGAACATCTTGCTGACGAGGCGCTGATAAGTAGCTCCGGCATTTTTGAGTCCAAAAGGCATTACTCTGTAGCAATATAATCCCCGGTCAGTGATGAAACTAGTGTGGTCTTGATCGGGAGCGTGCATAGGAATTTGGTTATATCCTGAGTATGCGTCCACAAAAGATAAGAGTTCGTGCCCGACTGTGTTGTCCACAAGATGATCGATTCGGGGGAGTGGGAAGCAATCCTTTGGGCAAGCGTCATTTAAGTTGGAGAAGTCAATGCATGTTCGTCACTTCCCATTAGCCTTCTTTACTAGTACCGGGTTAGCGATCCACTCTGGGTAGATGGCTTCTCGTATGAAGTTATTGGCAAGTAGGTTCTTTACTTCTTCATCGAGGGATGCTGATCGTTCTACCCCCATACTTCTCTTTTTCTGCTTTACGGGCACCTTGGTAGGATCGATGTTTAGTGCGTGTCATGCTACGTCTGGGGAGATACCTGTCATGTCAGTGTGCATCCATGCAAATACATCCAAGTTGTGGCGGAGAAAATCAATGAGTTGATCCTTCAATTCCGCTCTTAGCTAAGATCCGATCATCAACAGCCTACTTGAGTCGTGTTTGTCTACAGATACAAACTCCATAACCTCTGCAGGCTCGGCGGTGGCCTCCTCCTCTTTATCCCTGGGGTCTAATTCATTGAAAGGATCACTGGTATATCGAAGAGGAGGGGCTTTCTTTAGTTGCTATGCTTCCAAGTTTTTCATGCAGAGAGTAGTCTCTGCATTTTTCCCTTTACCCTTCCTGTGGTTATTGCGAAGTTCAGTTACATAGCAATCTCGAGCGGCGTCTTGATCTCCCTCTACTTCCCCTATTCCATTGTCTGTTGGAAATTTCATCTTCAGGCACCACGGGGCCAAGACAATTTGGAAGTCAGACAAGGCTGGTCTTCCTAAAAAGGCGTTGTAGGCCGAGCGGCTATCTATTAGCACAAATGTTTGTTTCCGTACAACGGAGCGGGGGTGACTTCCTATTTCAACAAAGAGGTCCAGTGGCCCGAGGGGCATCTTCGCATCTCCAGTGAAACCGTGTAGTGGTTTGTTGGAGGGAGACACATCCTTCATTGACAGCTTCATTCTGTCGAAAGCATGCTTGAATAGGATATTTACTGAGCTTCCAGTGTCTACTAGAATTCGAAAAACTTCGGTTGGACCGAACCAGGCAGAGATGACCATAGGATCCATGTGAGGGTACTGCCTTCACTCTAGGTCACGCCTATTGAATGTAATATCATCATTCTCTTTTCGCTTCGGGTGGTGTTCTTCCATAATAGAATTAACGTAGCCTTCATTGTTTCTAAGTGACTTTCCGTATCTTTCTATCTCTGTGCAGTTCCTGTCGGCGATGTGTGGTCCTCCCAATATGGTATGGACCACTATCTTCTCTTGACTGGAGCCGCTGGTGCTGCGATTTCCCCCTCCTATTTCTGGGAGGGGTAGCCTTGGGTTCTCATTGGCAGGAGCTGGGGTCCTGTTCTGACCTTTTACATAGCGTTCCAGCCTCTTCCTTCTGATGTGTTCTTCAATTAAGTCCCGAAGATGATGGTATTCATTGGTATCATGCCCATGAGATTCGTGGAAGCGGCAGAACTTTCCAGACTTAATTGCGTTATCTGATTCCTTCTTGTACGGGGGGCATTTGTATTTAACTTCGTCTTGGGTGGCCAGGAAGATATTTTCGATTATTTCATTCAAGGGAGTGTAAGCGTCAAATCTCGGTCCTGGCCGATATAGACGCTTTTCTCCCTTCTTGCCCCTAGTATTGTCTCTTGAGTCATTTCTTCGGACGTCCTTTGCTACAGCGGGTATGTCGCCATGAGCTGCCCTGGTCTGTTGCCCTGTCTATCTTTCAGTTGCAGCGTCTTCAAGTCTCATATATCTTCCGGCTTCATGGAAGAAATCGGGTAAGGTAGATGGTTTTTCTTTCGTTAATCTTCTAGCAAACTTAGTATCCGGATGCACACCACTACAGAGGGTCATTAAGATTAGTTTTTCATCGGCATCTTGGACTGCGGCCGCTGCAGCATTGAATCGGGTTAGATATTGCTGCACTGTCTCTCCAGGCTTCTGTTTGATATTAGATAGGGAATAAGCGTCCTTGGGTTGTTCCACATGAATGCAGAACTGGCTGATGAACTTTTCCTTCAACATTTCCCATGAGCTGATAGATCCTTGGGGTAGATGGCAGAACCAGGAGGTAGCTAGATCTGCCAAGAATAGTGGAAAGCATTTTCACAATGCTCCATCTGTGGCTCCGCTCATGATCATATGCTGTGTGTATCTCTGCAAGTGTACAATGGAGTCAGAGATTCCCTTGTAAGGTTCCATTGTTGGCATTTTCCATTCTCGGGGTGTGATGGTAATTTCGATGTTGCGGGTGAAAGGGTTGGTTACCCTAGCGCCTATCCCTCGATCTCTTTGATCCCGTTGGACGCACTCTCTGAACAATCGCGCCATCCTTTCATCAGAATTTTGAGCAGATAGAAATGAGTTCGATTCTTCTCTGTGGGATTGATTCCGTCCAGATGATCTGTAGGGGTGGTATCGTCTATCACTCCTAATATTTTCCAGTGGCTGTCTCTGGTCTTCTGGGACCATGATAGGGTCAGCTACAGTTGGTCCTTGCCTTGATCTTCCCTTGCCGGGTTCTGTTTCGAGCACTTCCTCGGGTCCAACTTCGAGCTGGACTCTAGCTCGGCCCCGTTCATTGGTGTTTCCATGGCTAGGTAGCATGACAGGCTCAGCTACAGCCGACCCTCGCCTGGTACCTCCTCCGTTGGGTTCGGTTCCAAGCGTTCCCCAGGTCGAAGTTCGGGCTGAGTTCGGGCTCGGATCCTACCATTGTTGTTTCTGTTGTTAGCTTCTACGAAGAAGAAAGATCTTTGTTGCCTCCGAGATCCTCCAGATTGGGACTCACCCCATGATTCAGTGTTGCGGTTGGATTCTTCAACATCCCTTAAGCGTGACATGAGTCGGTTCACCAAGGCTACTTGTTGGGATGTGAAGCGGTCAGTCACTTCAGCCACAACCCTGTCTAGATCTGCCCTAATAATTGCTGCCGGCTGTTCCGTGGCAGGGGCTGTCGGATTTGCCTGATTTCCATTTCGTAATGCTGTTGGAACGGGACGGTTATCTTGATCTGTGATCACTGGATCTGGAACGTTGCTAGTTGCGATGTTCTTTCCTTTGCTAACATCTTTCTTCTGCCTGGGAGGCATGTCTTTCAAGTAATGAGCGATGCTGTTGGAAAGAAGGTTAAGTGGGAGAAGCTGAAGCTTCTAGCTCGAGTTCTCAGTGAATGCACCAAAAGTGTTTGCACAAAAAATGGGCAAACACCTCCAAGTCGTATAATTTAGTCGATTTTATGTTTTTCTTCGTGATTTGGGTGATTTATGCAAATATGTAAAATGTAGGGACTAAACTGTAAAAGACACACAGATTATAGTGGTTCGGCCAGAATGTGCCTACGTCCACTTCATATGTTATTCTCATTCACTGTTCAGATTACAAGTACAAAGCTTTGATTACAAGTGTATGAAAGTTGTTTGAAGGTTCTGTCCGTGCTTGAGCTCTCAAACTTGTCTGCCATTGTTGTACCCCTACCCCTCTATTTATTGAGTGAGGCTGGGGGTGGGGTTCTTGGATGCATATAGCGGCTGGTGGGCCTGGGCTGATGTGATCTAGCCTGGCATTGTTGGTTCGGTAATACCTTCTTCACTTTGGTTCGGTAGTGGTAGTATGCTTCTGGTTCGTTAGGGTCTTCTTCATGTGGGTTCGGTAGCGTCTCGGTCCGGAGATGAGAGGAAGGATTGGTTCGGTGGTGAGTGAAGCGTGGTTGGTTCGGTGGTGAGAGGAATGTGGATTGGTCCGACGGTGAGAGGAAGGTGGATTGGTTCGGTGGTGAGAGGAAGGTGGATTGGTTCGGTGGTGAGTGGAGCGTGGTTGGTTTGGTGGTGAGAGGAATGTGTCTCGGTCCGGTGGTGAGAGGATGGTGGTTCGGTGGTGAGTGGAGCGTGGTTGGTTCAGTGGTGAGAGGAATGTGGATTGGTCCGGTGGTGGGAGGAAGGTGAATTGGTTCGGTGGTGGGAGGAAGGTGGATTGGTTCTGCCTTGGTTTGGTGGTGAGAATACACCCAACAAATAAATACCTTTAAGCAGAATCACTATATTAGTTATTACATTACAGCACATTACATTACATTATCAGAGTTTACAACAACAAACAGCGGAAAAGAAATACTATATACTAGTTGATACGCCACGCCATCCAGCTTGTCTTCAGATCTCTACAGCAACTCCTGAATTCCAGAATGACCTGATAACCTAACTCTAGGCTGCCCGTGTGGAAAATGATGGGCACCCAGAGTTTAGGAAGGCAACAATAAACTCCAGGTCAGTCATGAGACTGGTGTGAGAACTTAAAATGGTTTATCTTTTAAAATAAACAAAGAAATATTTTAAGATATATCCGCAATGTTTTTAGAAAATGTAACTACCATAAGGCCTCCTGCTACACACACAATGCAAACGCAGAATTGGAGGAGATTTCTCCTTATGATAGTCAAACATGCCCGATACGAGAAATTTTCGTTGATATTATTACTATAAGTGCAAAGTGTAGGAAAACATTTCGAAAGTATAATATAAATCTTAGCCAACATAGGTACCATTATATTATGCCTCCTATAGCTACCTCCTGAGGTGGCACGTTATACAATTTGCAATCGTAAAGGGTTCGTATTGTTTCTTTGGATTTCCAACAAATGGTCGGGCCAAGGAACTTCCCATTGCCACATGGTACAATTTTGGAGGGACGCCCCGAGAACCTAACCGGATCTCTGCCAACACAAGGCCAAGTTACCTCTACAAAAGTAGGTAATTATTGACACGAGTATGCCATCCGTCGGTTGTAAACAACCTTTATCCGAGGATTCTCAACTAACAACAATCACAAAGTCATATATATTTGCGACATCCACATAAGTTAAGTATCTGGGCTCCATACCATGATACCACTTCTATCCAGAAGGAAATGCACATACCCTAAGGGGCGCTACTCCCTATAACCTTGCTGCATCTTTCCTGTTTTGACCATTACCGGGGTGTGAGGTCCCACGAAGTCTCGTCCACAAAGCTACGCTTTTCACAAAAGCTATGCTTTGATCAACAAATGATTAGCAGCACTTCGTATGCTACATTACCGACTTGGGAATGTGTCACTAGTAACCAACAACTACATAACCTCTGAGCTCGTACGTCTCAGAGAAGGGTGTTAAGCTAAGAGAATAAATTCTCCGCCACCAACAGAAATGTATTTGATAGAAACCAGCTTTACATCTCAAATTGTAATGTCAGACACACATCCATACAAGTCCGTTCTGGGATCGAACGGAACCGAAGGCACTTCAAAAAGAAGCCCTTGCAATCCGGATATTCACTAATCACGTCCGGAATTCCCATTACAAACGGTGATAAAATCTCTATATCGGAGATCAGCCGATGAAGAGACATTCGACGGTAATCCTTCCGTTTTCAAAAATATCTGGTCTTCAACACCGGTCTTCCAATGTTATCCATTACGACGTATCACTATTCGGAATGGGATTCATGACCCAAAGGTCTTCTCCCGGCTAAACCGAATAACGAGCGCTTATTTTAAAATAAGTGTAGCATTCAAATTCAAGCAATTCACAACAAATATCCATTTAGAGGTAAATATTGATAGTCGGTTATTTAACTATCAATAGATATGAACAACGTCACCAGATTCCAAATAATTTCCCAAATTATTTATTTTCCAAAAAGATCTTTATAAGATACATTTTTCCACACTTCAACCATCTGAAAACAAATTTCAAATCACTTTTCAACTTTACAACTTTTGAAAACAAATTTTTAAATCATTTTCCTTACGCGGAAACACTTCCAAATATTTATTCATTTTCACCGAAAATCTGCCGAGTTCAAATACTTTAAAATAATTTATAACACTTATCTAAAATACATCGGGAAAACACTTTGAAAATAAAACAATTTTTCTTTAAACACTTTACTTAAAATATTAGTTATAAAAATATTGTACCAATATTACATATAACTTAAGTCCAAACTAATTTTCAAAATAAAATTAGTAGATAGAGTATAACTATTTAAATAACTATTTTCTAAAACAATTATTGATTAAATCTTAGAAATAATCATTTCTATATCAACTTAATAAGTCTTTACTTAAAGGATTTAAAACAATTTAAGAAGTTAATTTCTCCAAAGTATCCTTTTCAAAACCAATTCTAGAATTATATATATATATATGTATGTATGTATGTATCTATTTTTTCAAAGCTATTCAGAAATTTTATTCGGCTTTCCAAGGAGAATACACTTTCATTTCAAAATGGTTCATTTAAACCAATTAAATAAATCCTTACCGATTTACTTTGAATTTACGTTCCAAATCCGTAAATTTATTTCCACGCTTCAAAAATAAATCAATGTTTATTTTGAAACAAATTTCCCTTTCCTTTATAAATTCCATGGTGAATTTAAATTTCCAGAATATCTATTGATATACGATTTTCAAATCAATTTCAAATATTCACTTTCAATATATCTTTAAAAGATATAATCTCAAAACTTTTCACTTCACATTGGAAAACATTTCCATACTTATTTAATAATAAGCAATTCACAAATCTATTTATTTTCGACATTTGGAAAATATTCAATATACTTAAATCACAATTAAGTATATAATTTATTCTTTAAGGAAAACATTCTCTTAAACACATTTATTTGAGTCAAAAACGAATGTTGCGTAAAACATTGTTACGACAACCCAAAATCACTAGTATAGGGATTCGAAATTAAGATAGATATATAAATCCCAATACTATATAATTTCCTTTCAAAAATCATTTAATATAACAAAAGTGTTGTAGTCCACCATTTCCTTATTTCTCGAAAACGTTTATTTCAACAATGAATGTTGAAATCTATGGTTTCAATACTTAATACAATTTAAAACATCTTTAAAACTCCTTTATAATTTCATCATTTTGATTTATAAAAATCCAATTTTATAAATCTTATATATTAAAGCTTTTATAATAAATTCAAAAATCACCATTTAAATTATTTTATAAAAAAAATCAACTTCATATTTCCAATAATCGCCTTTCAACTATATTTCTCAAAACATAATAATTATTTTAATATACACTTTCAACCTGAATTTTCAAAAATCAACTTTTTATTTATTTTCGGTATACAACGATACCAAAATTATATTCGGCTAAATTTTAGCCTTCAACGATTTCAATCAAAAAGATAATCACATAGAGATTGTAATTAATTAACACACAACATTGAAAGAAATTCAATTATTTGAGGAATCTAGTTGGATCCCTCCAACCTGTTTCCATGCATCCACAGATTTAGCACAATACCAATCCCGTTTCAGGACGGGATATCGCAGTACATGGGTTTATATAAAATATTATCCGCTATTATGCGGTGCAATAAGGTCTCATCCACTATATAATGTGGGAAATCAATTCCAAGTACATTTATAATACCAATTCTGTAACAAATGCGATTTTCGACGTACGAAAGTCGACATTAATACGTCCACTGTATCAACTGCCGAGCAATCGAAGGCCGGAAAGCCGTACCGTTAGGGTTAAAGAAGAGTTAGAAGATAGAAGAAGAAAGAAAGAAAGAAGAAGAAAACAGAAACAATAACAGAATCTAACAATCGCAACGGAACAACATATAATATATCAATGAATAATCTTTAAAACAAAGAATCATATCAGTTATAACATTACATCACATTACATCACATTATCAGAGTTTACAACAACAAACATCAGAAAAGAAATACTATATACTAGTTGATACGCCATGCCATCCAGCTTGCTCCAAATCTCTACAGCATCTCCTGAATTCCAGAATGACCTGATAACCTGACTCTAGACTGCCCGTGTAGAAATTGGTGGGCACCCAGAGTTTAGGAAGGAAACAATAAACTCCAGGTCAGTCATAGGACTAGTGTGAGAACTTAAAACAGTTTATCTTTTAAAAACAAACAAAGAAATATTTTTAAATTAGATTCGCAGTGCTTGTTAGAAAATGAGACTACCATAAGGCGTCCCACACACACACAATGCAAACGCAGAATCGGGGGAGATTTCTCCTTATGATAGTCAAATATGCTTGATACGCAAATTTTCTTTGATATTATTACTATAAGTGCAAAGTGTAGGAAAACATTTCGAAAGTAATGATATAAATCTTAGCCAACATACAACTAAAACTGTACAAGGTACGTATTGGAGTTTGGATTTCCAACAAATGGTCAGGCCAAGGAACTTTCCATTGCCACATGGGTACGCCTCTGGAAAGACGCCCCGAGAACCTAACCGGATCTCTGCCAACACAAGGTCGGGTTACCCCTAGCTGGGTATGCCATCCCCCGGTCGTAACCGACCTAAATCCCGGGATTCACCAACAACCACAAAGTAATAAGTTTGCAGCAACAACATAGGTTAGTATCAGGGAACCATACCATAATACCACCTCTATCCAGAAGGAAATGACATACACTAAGGGGGCGCTATCCCCTAATAACCTTGCCGCATCTTTCCTGTTTTGACCATTACTGGGGTGTGAGGTCCGACGAAGTCTCGTCCACAAAGCTACGCTTTATACAAAAGCCACGTTTTGATCAACAAATGCTCAACAGTACTTCGTATGCCACATTACCAATTTGGGAATATATCACTAGTAACCATAAACTACATAACCTCTGAGCTCGTACGACTCAGACAAGGGTGTTAAGCTAAGAGAATAAATTCTCTGCCACCAACAGAAATATATTGATAGAAACCAGCTTTACATCTCAAATTGTAATGTCAGACACACATCCATACAAGTCCGTTCCGGGATCGAACGGAACCGAAGGCACTTCCAAAGAAGCCCTTGCAATCCGGATATTCACTAATCACGACCGGACTTCCCATCACAAAGGGTGAAAAAATATCAATATCGGAGATCAACCGATGCAGAGACATTCGACGGTAATCCTTCTGTTTCCAAAAATATCCAGTCTTCAACACCGGTCTTTAAATGCTATCCATTTCGACATATCACTTATCCGGAATAGGATTTATGACACAAAGGTCTTCTCTCGGCTAAACCGAATAATGAGCGCTTATTTTCAAAATAAGTTTAGCATTCAAATTCAAGCAATCATAACAAATACCCATTTGAAGGTAAATATTAATAGTCGGTTATTTAACTATCAAGGCCAACAAACAAATATCCAGCACCATTACAATCACTAGGCCCTTTTTATTAATCTTCCATAAATTAAATAACTTGCCAGATATTCACTTCAATCTAACTTTAAAAAGATATGTTTTCTAAACCATTTCCATTTCATATTTGAAAAGCAATTCCAAATACTTATTCATTTTCAATTTACCTTTAAAAGATAAAAACCCAAAACATTTCACTTCATATTGGAAAACATTTCCATACTTATTTAACAATAAGTAATTCACAAATCTATTTATTTTCAATACTTAGAAAATATCCAATATACTTAAAACACGATTAAGTATATATTTCATTCTTTTAAGGAAAACATTCTCGTAAACACATTTATTTGGGTCCAAACAAATGTTGCGTAAAACATCGTTACGACAATCCAAAATCACTAGTATAGGGATTTGAAATTAAGATAGATATATATAAATCCCAATATATATAACACATTTCCTTTCGAAAATCATTTACTATAACAATAGTGTTATAGTCCATCTTTTCCTTATTCCTCGAAAACGTCTATTTCAACAATAAGTGTTGAAATATATGGTTCGATCCTTTACACATTTTAAAACAATTTCAAATCGTTTTAATTCCATTCAAAAGATCACTTCCTAAAACATTTCTTTAAATATATTATTCACTGTTCAAAATCGTGAATATATTCCCTTTAATAAGCTTTCATATTTACTTATCGAATTCCATCAATCTTGAATTTATAAATCAGTGTTTATAAATTCACATTTATATATTATAAAAACTTTAACTCATAAAATCCCTTAATTAACAAATTCAATTTATATCTCATTTAAATGCCAAAACCCAAATTATAAGTTAATTACTTATAAATCTTTTATTTTGCAAATTCTATTCATTTTATAACTTCACAATTTATAAATCTATAAATTTCTTTTATTTATGAAATCCATTTATACTTCATTTTAACACTTACAAAATTCTTTTTATAATTCCAATATTTTTTTTATAAATATCAATTTTTATAAATCTTTTATACAAAGCTTTTATAATATATTCAAAAATCCCAATTTCAACTATTTTATAAATTTCATTAACTCCATATTCTCAAAAATCATAATTTTTATAACATTAAAATTATAAAGTTTATTTATTTAAAAACTAATCAATTCCAAAATTCAATAAAACGTATACTTTCAAATATCATTTTAAAACCCTTTTTAAATTTGAAAATCATCACTTTAACACTTTTAATTTTTCCAAAATAGGCCCAATGTTGCAACAACACTAAATATAACAATCACGACATCAAAACAAATCATATATCATATTATAACAGAATATATCACAATATCTGTAAATAAATCAATACGGGTGAGGAATCCAGTTGGATCCCTCCAACCTATTTTCCTGCATCCACAGATGTTAGCACAATACCAATTTCGTTCCAATACGGAATATTGCGGTATATGGGATTTATAAAATATTATCCGCTATTATGCGGCGCAATAGGGCCTCATCCGCTATATAATGCGGGAAAATCAACTCCAAGTACATATATAATACCAATTCCATATCAAGATGGAATATTGCGGTATATGTTTTTAATAAATAACATTCGCTTAATATACGGTGTATAGGGTCTATTTCAAAACAACCGATAATAATTTATCATTCAATCACACAATCAAGCAATTTTAAATCTACTATTTAAAATTTAAATCGAAACAGTTTCGATTGAGTGAGAAGTTCTCACCTTACTTCCAATAACAGTTTCGGCGTTCTATTTCGAATAAAATTAAACGCGCATTTAATTTTACCAAAAATTTTCACTAGCTCCAATTAACTCCAATCCAGCTCCATCGTGTAGTGTTCGTCAATACGAAGCAACACAATTCGTTTCGTCAAATTCCGACCTCGTATGAAAGAGATATCGCATTTTAAAATTTATACGAATTTAAATATTTAATAATTTACAAATTTTCTTTTATTATCTAAACCTATAATCTCGGCCGTAGCTTTTAGACAATAGGATCTGGGCCGCGCGTGTGTTCTCCTCCTTCATCGTGAAATTCGAATGTAGATAACCCATGAAGCCGCCGATGTTTCAACAAATTTTCGAGCCTTCTCGAACACCTTGACGAAGATCAGAGGCCGCCGCATTGAAGCTCGCAACCCCACCTTACTTCGGCCAGAGGCCGGTCACTCTCAGTCGTGTACTGGCATTGGAAACCATGCTTGAACTGTGCACAAACGCAAGCAGATTTCCTCTTCATCGTTGTGTCGTATACGATCGTAGCCGTTGGATATGCTGCCGTGAAGAGCTCTTCAACTTTCATTTAGAAAGATTTCGAAATTAAAGCTTGGATTGAGATATTTTTGAGGGGAAATGAAACTCAATTTCGGCCATTGGAGGTTGGAGTTGGAGGCTGAAGTAAATTAGGGTTAGGGTTTGATGTTTTGTAGCAAATTAGAAATTCTGAGCCCTTTTATAGAAAATTGCTAAAACACTATTAATCCAAAATTTTCCGAACTCCAAACGAAGCGTGCCGGCTGATGTTTCTAGGGTTTTACCTATGTTTCGAACACAATGGAACGTGTTTCGGAAACTAATTTGATCATATGCGTGAGTTACGAAAATAAACGATCAAGTTTAAATTAAACCGATTAAACTAATTTCTATGCGTTTTGGCTTGCCTCGGACAAACCGTAAATCCGATTGACACAAAATTTGAAACCTTACAATAATATAACATTATGGATCCGATGAAACTAGTTTTTGTTTGAAAAATGGCTATTTTAACTTGTCAATTAAATTTAAAATATTCAATTTTCATAATTTAACTTTTAATCCGATTTTAAAAGTTCTATAACATCATTCTAACTCCAACATGATTTAGTACAACCTTACAAATCGATTTTAATCATTTTAAACCCAATTTCTAATTATTTCTGAAATTTCAAATATTAAATTATCGATTTAATTATCCAATTAAATCTTTATATTCAAAATAAAATTCATTCGACTTGCAAATCTTACTTGTGAATATTTAAGATCAATTAAATATACGAATTTCAATTGACAGAAATTTTGGGTCGTTACAAACTTCCCCCCTTAAAAGAATTCTGTCCTCGAAATTACCAAGTAAGAAAAAGTTACAGAATCCATCTTTCTTTTCAAAACCATTTCAAATTAGATTTCAAATTCACTTAAGTGTTTAACTTTCCCAAAATCCAATAGTTAAACTTCTTCTAAAAACTTTACTAAGTTTTCAAATCATACTTAGTTATCTTTTCAAAACCAACCGTATCGTTTAACTTTTCACTCCAAAATCAAAGTTATAGTTTTCAAAAAAATTCAATTTTCTCAAAAATATTCTAACGCCTTAAATTTTAAGAAAAGTTCGCCATAGTCTCTTTTTCGCAGCACGATCGACAAAAAGGGCAATATATATCACAAACATACATCTCATCAAGTAATGAGGCATCCCGTAGGGAAAAAAGTGTAAAAGTACGATATGTAATCCGAGGTATGTACCTTATATATTATTAGCGAGCATATGCGGCTAATATAGCGCGAAAGCGAGCTCCAAATGCGAAGCAAGCGCAATCCGCACCTACTCAACACTCAACAAATCATGAGAAACATGCATATAGAACATAATATCGATATACAACATATACCGGAAGCAACAACTACATGTGCCAACATAGCAAATGCAACAAAAAGCAATAAATGCAACCACCAAACAACTTATCCAACAAATCCATATCAAATCAATATACATGCACTTCTCATTAATATTCAATGAATTGGTTTTCATTTAAATCACATTTGATTCATTTACATTGGATTTATTAGCATTCATTCATATTCAATTTCAATTAGTTTGCATTTACTAATTTATATTCAAGTTAGTTCACTTCCAAATCAAATTCAATTTCATAGCTTTCAATTTTATCAATTCAATTTCATTAACACATAATGAATTATATACAATCAACTACCAATCATATAACAACCAAATCACAACCCAATTATTAAATTCACATTCAATTCCGTTCATCACTTTTAATTAGCTTTAATGAATTAACACTTACTTTCATTATTCTATATCAATTCTTTTACATTCGATTGATTTATATTCAATTCATTCATTAATTCGATTGTTAATTCATTTAACAAATAAGATTGAATTTCATTTATATAACCCAAGTTCATATTCATCACTTCACTTTATGATCTTACTTCGATACCAAAATCAACTTCATTCAACATTCAATTTCAATTTCATTTACTTGAAATTGTAAATTTATTTATCCATTCACCATTTTAGTTTCATAAATTAAACTCACTTCCAATTCATTTGTTACTAACCCAAATTTATTTTTTTAACTTAATAAATTTTCTTCAAGTAATCATTCCACTGAGCCTCCTTAGACCTTTCTTTAAATTCACTTTATTTAATTGATTCACTTATACTTACTTTAATTTAACTCTTTAAGTTAAATTTATTCTATCAAAATTCAAATTGTATAAGTTATCAACTCATTTATTATTGCCATGAATATTTTAAATAGGATTCCAGAGTCTTTTCAACATTTCAAAAATCATCTTTGAAATCAATTCAAATTATATTTTGAATTCAAAAATCCAAACCAGTTTTGCAAACAACTTTCATTTAAAATAATTTGGCAGTAATACTTCTCTTGAAAACTTGAAAATGAACACCGATGATGTTGCAATCATCATCAAAATTATTTTCCAGCGACCGAAAAGAGTTTAGAGCCTTTATCCTTCCAAAAACATTTTTCCAAACCTTTGAAAACCATTTTCAAATTCAAAAAGGAATTTAATCGTTTCCAAATTGCAAACCCTTTCAAAACATTTTCAAATATTCCTCTGGAATTTTACTTCAAATTACAAATCACATTTATAAATCTTTTACTTATATAATTTCACTATTTTCTCTTTACTTATATACGACCATTTCACAATTGTAAATCACATTAACTATAATTCCATCTTAATAATTCATTTGCTTATACAATTTTTCTTTTAATTAGATTATTCAAACATCTTTTAATTAACTTATATATATTCTTATATTTTCAACAACCAAACAATCAATTTATATATACTTTAATAATTTTGAAAAATTATTCCTTTATATATAAAATATAATCAAGGTAAAATTATTTCATTTACCCAATTTAAAATGATACTATGTCGACTTGCCTCGTTTAAGTGTTTAGAAATCCCTATCGAAATTGCGTCCCACATACCGACCAGAATTCACAAACAGCTCAACGGATAAGAAAACACAATATAAAACATTTTATATTCACTAACACATACGCGCTCATATATATTATCACACTCACACTCATTCTAGAGTACTACTGACTCTATCTCTAATGAATAATTCCCAACAGAGCCAAGGTTGTCACTTAACCATATGCCCTGATACCAAATGTAACGAATGCGATTTTCGACTCAGGAAAGTCGACATTAATACGTCCACTGTATCAACTGCCGAGCAAGGCCGGAAAGCCGTACCATTAGGGTTAAAGAAGAGGTAGAAGATAGAAGAAGAAAGAAAGAAGAAGAAGAACACAAAAGCAATAACAGAATCTCACAATCGCAGCGGAACAACATATAATATATCAATGAATAATCTTTAAAACAAAGAATCATATCAGTTATTACATTACATCACATTACATTACATTATCAGAGTTTACAACAACAAACAGCGGAAAAGAAATACTATATACTAGTTGATACGCCATGCCATCCAGCTTGCTCCAAATCTCTACAGCATCTCCTGAATTCCAGAATGACCTGATAACCTGACTCTAGACTGCCCGTGTAGAAATTGGTGGGCACCCAGAGTTTAGGAAGGAAACAATAAACTCCAGGTCAATCATGGGACTGGTGTGAGAACTTAAAACATTTTATCTTTTAAAAACAAATAAAGAAATATTTTTAAATTAGATTCGCAATGCTTTTTAGAAAATGAGACTACCATATGGCCTCCCGCACACACACACAATGCAAACGCAGAATCAGAGGAGATTTCTCCTTATGATAGTCAAATATGCCTGATATGCAAATTTTCTTTGATATTATTACTATAAGTGCAAAGTGTAGGAAAACATTTCGAAAGTAATGATATAAATCTTAGCCAACATACGACCAGTATGCCTACTATAGCTACCATCTAAACAGTGGGGCGCCACCATAAGTAAATGGCAGGTTCTACAACTAAAACCGTACAAGGTACATATTGGAGTTTGGATTTCCAACAAATGGTCAGGCCAAGGAACTTTCCATTGCCATACGGGTACGCCTCTGGAAAGACGCCCCGAGAACCTAACCGGATCTCTGCCAACACAAGGCCGGGTTACCCCTAGCTAGGTATGCCATCCCCCGGTCGTAACCGACCTAAATCCCAGGATTCACCAACAACCAAAAAGTTATAAGTTTGCCGCAACAACATAGGTTAAGTAGCAGGGCTCATACCATAATACCACCTCTATCCAGAAGGAAATGACATACACTAAGGGAGCGCTATCCCCTAATAACCTTGCCGCATCTTTCCTGTTTTGACCATTACCGGGGTGTGAGGTCCGACGAAGTCTCGCCCACAAAGCTACGCTTTATACAAAAGCCACGCTTTGATCAACAAATGCTCAATAGCACTTCGTATGCCACATTACCAATTTGGGAATATAACACTAGTAACCACCAACTACATAACCTCTGAACTCATACGTCTCAGAGAAGGATGTTAAGCTAAGAGAATAAATTCTCCACCACCAACAGAAATATATTTGATAGAAACCAGCTTTACATCTCAAATTGTAACGTCATACACACATCCATACAAGTCCGTTACGGGATCGAACGGAACCGAAGGCACTTCCAAAGAAGCCCTTGCAATCCGGATATTCACTAATCACGACCGAACTTCCCATCACAAAGGGTGATAAAATCTCAATATCGGAGATTAGCCGATGTAGAGACATTCGACGGTAATCCTTCCGTTTTCAAAAATATCTGGTCTTCAACACCGGTCTTCAACTGCTATCCATTTCGACATATCACTTATTCGGAATGGGATTTATGACACAAAGGTCCTCTCTCGGCTAAACCGAACAACGAGCGCTTATTTTCAAAATAAGAGCATTCAAATTCAAGCAATCATACCCGTTTAAAGGTAAATATTGATAGTCGGCTATTTAACTATCAAGGCCAACAAATAAATATCTAGCACCATTACAATCACTAGGCCCTTTTTATTAACTTCCATAAATTAGATAACTTGCCAGATATTCACTTCAATCTATCTTTAAAAAGATATGTTCTCTAAACCATTTCCATTTCATATTTGAAAAGCAATTCCAAATACTTATTCATTTTCAATTTACCTTTAAAAGATAAAAACCCAAAACATTTCACTTCATATTGGAAAACATTTCCATACTTATTTAACAATAAGTAATTCACAAATCTATTTATTTTCAATACTTAGAAAATATCCAATATATTTAAAACACGATTAAGTATATATTTCATTCTTTTAAGGAAAACATTCTCTTAAACACATTTATTTGGGTCCAAACGAATGTTGCGTAAAACATCATTACGACTACCCAAAATCACTAGTATAGGGATTCGAAATTAAGATAGCTATATATAAATCCCAATACTATATAAAACATTTCCTTTCGAAAATCATTTACTACAACAACAGTGTTATAGTTCATCTTTTCCTTATTCCTCGAAAACGTCTATTTCAACAATAAATGTTGAAATCTATGGTTTTGATCCTTTACACATTTTAAAACAACTTCAAATCATTTTAATTCCATTTAAAAGATCACTTCCTAAAACATTTCTTTAAATATATTATTCATTGTCCAAAATCGTGAATATATTCCCTTTAATAAGCTTTCATTTTACTTACAAATTCCATCAATCTTGAATTTATAAATCAATGTTTATAAATTCACATTTATATATTATAAAAACTTTAACTAATATAATCCCTTAATTAACAAATTCTATTTATATCTCATTTAAATGCCAAAATCCAATTTATAAGTTAATTACTTATATATCTTTTATTTTACAAACTCTATTCATTTTATAACTTCACAATTTATAAATCTATAAATTTCTTTTATTTATGAAATCCATTTATACTTCATTTAACACTTACAAAAATTCGTTTTATAATTCAAATTTTCTTTTTATAAATATCACTTTTTATAAATCTTTTATATGAAGCCTTTATAATAAATTCAAAAATCCCAATTTCAACTATTTTATAAATTTCATTAACTCCATATTCTCAAAAATCATAATTTTTACAACATTAAAATTATAACGTTTATTTATTTAAAAACGAATCAATTCCAAAATTCAATAAAACGTGTACTTTCAAAAATCACTTTAAAACCCTTTTTAAATTTGAAAATCATCACTTTAACACTTTTAATTTTTCCGAAATAGGCCCAATGCTGCAACAGCACTAAATATAACAATCGCGGCATCCAAAACACATCATATCATATGATAACAGAATATATCACAATATCTGTAAATAAATCAAAACGGGTGAGGAATCCAGTTGGATCCCTCCAACCTGTTTTCCTGCATCCACAGATGTTAGCAAAATACCAATTCCGTTCCAATACCGAATATCGTGGTATATGGGATTTATAAAATATTATCAACTATTATGTAGTGCAATAGGGTCTCATCCGCTATATAATGCGGGAAAATCAACTCCAAGTACATATACAATACCAATTCCATATCAAGATGGAATATCACGGTATATGTTTTTAATAAATAACATCCGCTTAATATACGGCATATAGGGTCTATTTCAAAACAACAGATAATAATTTATCATTCAATCACACAATCAAGCAATTTTAAATCTAACTATTTAAAATTTAAATCGAAACAGTTTTGATTGAGTGAGAAGTTCTCACATTGCTTCCAGTAACAGTTTCAGCGTTTTATTTCGAATAAAATTAAACGCACGTTTAATTTTACCCAAAATTTTCACTAGCTCCAATCAACTCCAATCCAGCTCCATCGCGTAGTGTTCGTCAATACGAAGCCAACACAATTCGTTTCGTCAAATTCCGACCTCGTATGAAAGAGATATCGCATTTTAAATTTTACACGAATTTAAATATTTAATAATTTACAAATTTTCTTTTATTATCTAAACCTATAATCTCGGCCGTAGCTTTTAGAAAATCGGATCTGGGCCACGCGTGTGTTCTCCTCCTTCATCGTGAAATTCGAACGTAGATAACCCATGAAGCCGCCGATGTTTCAACAAATTTTCGAGCCTTCTCGAACACCTTGACGAAGATCAGAGGCCGCCGCATTGAAGCTCGAACCCCACCTTCCTTCGGCCAAAGGCCGGTCACTCTCGGTCGTGTATTGGCGTTGGAAACCGTGCTTGAACTATGCACAAACGCAAGCAGATTCCCTCTTCATCGTTGCGTCATATACGATCGTAGCCGTTGGATATGCTGCCGTGAAGAGCTCTTCAACTTTCATTTAGAAAGATTTTGAAATCAAAGCTTGGATTTAGAGATTTTTGAGGGGAAATGAAACTCAATTTCGGCCATTGGATGTTGGAGTGGGAGGCTGAAGTAAATTAGGGTTAGGGTTTGATGTTTTGTTGCAAATTAGAAATTCTGAGCCCTTTTATAGAAAATTGCCAAAACACTATTAATCCGAAATTTTTCGAACTCCAAACGAAGCATGCCGGCTGACGTTTCTAGGGTTTTACCTACGTTCCAAACACAATGGAACGTGTTTCGAAAGCTAATTTGATCATATGCATGTGTTACAGAAATAAACGATCAAATTTAAATTAAACCGGTTAAACTAATTTCTATGCGTTTTGGCTTGCCCCGGACAAACCGTAAATCCGATTGTCACGATATTTGAAACCTCACAATAATTTAACATTACGAATCCGATGAAGCTGGTTTCGTCGAAATCCGAGGCTGTTTGAAAAATGGCTATTTTAACTCGTCAATTAAATATTAAAATATTCAATTTTCACAATTTAACTTTTAGTTCGATTTTAAAAGTTCTATAACATCATTCTAACTCCAACATGATTTAGTACAACCTTACAAATCAATTTTAATCATTTTAAACCCAGTTTCTAATTATTTCTGAAATTTCAAATACGAAATTATCGATTTAATTATCCAATTAAATCTTTATATTCAAAATAAAATTCATTCGACTTACAAATTTTACTTATTAATATTTAAAATCAATTAAATATATAAATTTCGATTGACAGAAATTCTGGATCGTTACAAATTCCACTTCACGATGGAATATCGCGGTATATGTGTTTAATATAATAACCTCCGCTTAATATGCGGCGTATAGAGTCTATTTCAATACAACAGATAGCAACCATCATTGAATCACTCAATCAATCAATTTAAAATTTAACTATTTAAAATTTAAATCGAAACACAATTCGATTGAGTGAGAAGTTCTCACCTTGCTTCCAATAACAGTAGCAGTGTTTTATTTCGAATAAAATTAAACACGCGTTTAATTTTACCTAAAATTATCACTAGCTCCAACCAATTCCAATCCAGCTCCATCGCGTACTATTCGTCAATACGAACTCGACGCAACTCGTTTCGTGCGAAACGGACCTCGTATGAAAAAGTTATAGCCTTTTAAAGATTGAACGAATTTAAAATAAATCAATTTACAAGTTCTTTATTATTTTCTAACCCAATCAAATCTCGGCCGTTGATTTTGTTACCATCAGATCCAGGCCGCGTTTTTCCTTCTTCTCCCTTACGTGAAAACCACAACCGTAAACCCATTGAGTCGCCACCTACCCATCGCGACCACCACAATCGACTTCACGTTGATCGAGCGCTGCCATATCGAAGCCCACACTCTAGTGCACCACCGCCCCAAGCGCCTAGAAGCTCGGTCGAGCCTAGGCTGTAAAATCGGCTCTCGAACACACAACTTTTGAGCGAGCTTTGCCGTCGATTTACTCGCCTATATTCGATCACTACCGTTCATCAGCTAGATCTCGTTACGCTCTATGTTTTTCATGATGGAAGTTTTTGTTATTTCTCAAGGGATCGGCCAGAAATAAAGGAAGAATGAGATGAGTTTTCGGCCATTAACGAATATGCTGGCGGCTAGGGTTTAAAACCCTAATATTTTGCAAAACATAAAACAGTGAGGCCTTATATAGAAAATTACGCGACGCTATTCACCCGAATTTTTCCCGAACTCGAAACGAAGCGTGCCGCCTGGCGTTTATAATGTTTTACCCATATTCCGGACGCAATGGAATATATATCAGAAGCCAATTCGATCGTATTTGAAAGATAGGTTTTCAAATCGACTATTTAAATTTAAAATTCACTTAAACCGATTTCAGTGCGTTTTAGCTTGCCCCGGACAAACCGTACATCCGATTGACACGAAATTCGAAATCTTACAATAATTTAACATTATGGATCCAATGAAACTAGTTTCATCGAAATCTGAGACTATTTGAAAAATGGCTATTTTTACTCGCCAATTAAATATTAAAATATTCAATTTCTATAATTTAACTTTTAATTCAATTTTAAAAGTTCTATAACATCATTCTAACTCCAATATGATTTAATACAACTTTACAAAACAATTTTAATCACATTAAACCCAATTTTCAATTATTTCTGTAATTTCAAATATTAAATTATCGATTTAATTATCCAATTAAATCTATATATTCGAAATATAAAATTTATTCGACTTACAAATTTTACTTGTTAATATTTAAAATTAATTAAATATACAAATTTCAAATGACAGGAATTCTGGGTCGTTACACTTAATTTATTTATATTCAGATTTATTTGATGCCCATAACATCCAAGGTGAATAATAGGAATAAATTAGCATAAAAAATCTAGGGTATGTAACAGGAATAGATCAACATAAACAAACATCCAAACATATAACATATCAATCATTAGGCATCCATCACAATCAACATCCAAAACAGTCGCATATCATAACAGATTACTTGTTATAAATTCTTGGGTGTTTAACTAGCAAATTAAATTCCAATTTAAATTTAAATTTAACTATTAATTTAAATTACACCATCGATGCAATTCAATATAAATGTCAATTTTAAACCATCAAACAACAATCAATAAATTTAATTCACTTTATGATTTCAATTTCACGAACATCAAAATATTTTAGTATTTCGCGAGTGGTTTGAACACTCACTTTTGAATTTTAGTCGATTTAAAATCCAAAAGAACGCCCAAATTTGAACAGTCTCGAAATTTCGCCGAACCAGTTCCATGTTATTCGGAATTTCGATACAATCCCAATGGAAGAACCCCCCCGTCAATCGGAGCTAGTATGAACAAGTGATGCGAGTTAAAAGGTTGAAATTTAATTAAATATTAAATAAAAGTGAAGGGCAAAAGTGTAATTTCGTCACCTTCCCAGAACCCTAATCGACCACGAGAGCAAACCCAAAAACGAACAGCAACCGCCATCTCCATGTTGAAAACGCCGCTACCACATTCGCCTATCGCTGAATCAAAGCTTGCAGCTGCGACGCTCTCATCCCGCCGACCTCTCCAGTGACTTGTGACCATCCTCCAGCCACCCGGGCCTCCATGCCGCCGTAATAGGTCACCATTTCTAGCGAAATCGAGGCACTTCTGACATGAATGAACCTATGGATCGAAAGCCCTTGACAACCTCTATGACGCAACACCTCCCGATCGATGAATAAATGAAGATCCATCTTTGAAATCGTAAACCTAGAATGGACGGCCGAGAGTGCTTCGCAAATTTCTGGCTAAATAAAGCCTCAAATCGGAAAAAGAATTGCAGTAGTAGATTACGTTTGTCGAGAGCTTCACGATGATATGTAATTTGATAGGTTTTGAGGAGTTTAAATTTTTGATTTGATTTGGAATTGGGAATTTAGGGTTTGAGATGACAGCCATTTGAGAAGGAACAAGAGATAGAAATCTATACGTATAGAAATCCAAATAGAAGCTACTAGGGTTTCAGGAAATATCTATTTATATAGACAGGGATGGATAAGAATGGATGGAGTAGATCAAGTTGGGTCAAAATGATAACAACGACTCGTGAAGCCCGTTTCGTTCCCGAACGAAAGTAAATCATCCAATATATCAAAATATAGGTTTTTGATATTTTTAAATTCAATGAAACTAGTTTCAAACTCTAATTCCGTTATAAAAAGAAGCTAGCCTTCAAAATAAAAATATATTCTTAAATTTTTTTAATTGATTTGTATGCGTTTCGAGCTCGCACGATAAAAAGATTAGTTCGATCACTACAAAACTTGAAATCCCATAATAATTCACTGTTACGGATCCGATGAAACTAGTTTCGTCGAAATCCGAGACAGTACCCAAATAGACTAATTTGACATGACAATTAAATAAATTATTATTTTAAAATCAATTTAATAACTTTTAAATTCTAAATTAAAGGTTAACAATTTTCACCATTCCTGCTTAAATAGGAATTTAATAATCTCTTAAAATACAATTTCCATGTCAATCACAATATTTAACTATTACACTAATTTCATCATTCAATTACAACTATAATAAAATCTCAGTTTATTGTGTTTTAAATTCCAACAATTTCTTTTATGTTGATTTACATTTTTTTAATTTAGTCAACTATTACCTTATGGATTAATTAAACATAAGTTTCCATCTTATTACATTCATTATTCAATTATTAACATCTTTTACCATATTAATTACAATATTTCAATTATACTAAATTTCAATTGATTTCCAAATTAGTTTCAAAAGGTTTAAATAATAAAATAATAATTAAAACAATTATTACACATTAGCAATTTAAACACATTTCTAAATTTATTGTTTACAAACAAAAGCTAATAAATTGACATATTAATTAATTTATTTCATATTCTATAATAAACCTATTTCAATTAATAACAGATAATTTCAACATTGAGACCAACATTTAATTTATTCCTTATTTGCAATTATAACCATATTAACTTTACAATTATTACATTAAAATAACTGTCGGTAACATTTGAACAACATTACTAAATCATATTCTAATTATTTTCTCATTACTAAATCATAAATTTTAATTTCTCATGGCATTAAATTTCAAAATCTTATTTAATTTAATAGTTTTAGTTATCAAAAAATACAGGTCATTACACACTATTTGCAACTTGAAATTCCATGCTCCCTTTAGAGAGTTGGCATTTGGCTCCTAATTCCATGTAATGAATTACAGATATAAGTTCTAGATTCAATATCCAAAACACAACTAGAAGCGCATATACGAAAACAATTTGCTATTTGTAAAACACCTTTTGGAGTAGAATAGGAATCTTTCCCCTTCAAATTCTTTAATTATTTCGTACAATTCCTCTTTCAGTGTCCCTTGTTTGGGCAAAAGTGACAATCACCTTCCTCTTATGCCTTTGGCTTCCCCTTGCCGCACTTTAACTTACATTTTCTCTTCTTCGAACCTTTCGATGAAGAGCTACTCTTGATAGTGAGCATCACAATCGACTCCTACGTAAATATGCTTTTGGCAAACCTTAGCATATTAAAGAGCTCAATCGTAGCATATTTCAACGAGTTTATGTTAAAATTCAATACAAATGTGTCAAATTATGGAGTTAACAACCCAAGAATCATGTTGGTCTGAATCCCGGTATCTACAGTAGTATCTGTATCTACCAACCATTTGATGTACCCAATCATACCAAGCACATGGTCTTGGATAGATGAACCTTTACTCATTTTCATGTGGAACAGTTTCCATGCGATACAAGATTTCTCACTACACAACTTTTGTAGGTTAGTGAATATTTCATGAGTATTTCATATTTTCATCTTATATCTAGAGCTTAATGCCCATGGTAGATAATATGTAACAATGAGCTTGTTTACAATCCATTTACCACTCCTGGTATGCCTATGTTTGTTTGGGCGTTGCATTTTTGTTGGGTTTGGTTAAAGGGTCATCAGCAGCAACATGCCATGGCTTTCATATGTAAGCATTATCTTAACATTCCTTAGCCAGCCTTTGTAGTTTTTATTAGTGAGTATGTTCTTTTCGAAAATATGTTCATAGTTGTCAATTGATCTACGTGCAAATTAAGTAGAGTAAGTTAGATATTAGTTGTGTTTGTTCTTATACTTATTACATTGGTTTATTATATTTATCTAATAAGGCTCCCACTGAATTTTATATCTCTCAAAACCCTTAAAAAATTATGTGAATTGCATAAATTCATTCAGCTAGTTTGAGGATCGGCTTATCATGTTACTACAACCTTGACGGTGCTATTCTAATCATATTCTCGTTAAGGGTAAATAACACTTTACTTGTTATATCTTGTATATAATTACTGACACGTAATTATTTATGCTTCTAATCATCTTAATGACCATGAGGGTGCTTAACAAATCATGAAGTGCATTAGATACCACAAAACCATCATTTCACGATATCCAAAAGGGAGTTATGCAACTCTCGAATGGCTCAACAAAGTTACATAAACATTGATACTTATCTATAAATAATATAAGTAACACCTTTAATATTCCACGACTTGATGGTGCTCAACATGGATATGCAAGGTACTCTATTATATTATAAATAAAGGAGAGAATTATTAATTTAAATTCGTATTTTAAAATTAATTTTGTAGGGTATTATCTACTATTTAAGAGAGAAGAGTACAACGACAATAATCCATGATATCATATATCTTTTATATATATCCAATGTAAATCCCTTTAAGTCTCTTGGGTTTCATTTATTTTAACCTCCCATTTCATTCATGTACATAATGTTTACACTTCATTAGAACATTTATAATTTATCTTTATATATATATATATATATATTTAAATGTATTTCCTTTTATTAATGAAACAGTTTAATTAACTTTAAATTTATACCTTATAACGCTTTATAAAATTATGTAATAAGTTACTTAATTTAAATTTGCATTCTATGACTTTTATAAACCTATGTAATTAATTACTTGATTTAAACAATTTTAAATTAATTTTATAATATTCAATATAAATTAAGCTAAGACTAAAATACTTTTTAGTCTTCCGCAAGGGCATAACTTAGAATCGGACATAAAATGTGTATATACTCCGCCATACAACCTAAAATCTGTAGTAAATTAATTTTTCATATAATTTAAAAAAATAAAAAATTACATAAAATTGATTTTGTTTACTTTATATATATATATATATATATATATATATATATATATATTATATTCAGTATTGAAAATTAATTTTTTATATAATGTCAAAAACAAGTTCTCATATATACATATATGCTTTGAAAATATTTTGAAAATCAATTTTATATGATATATATATATATATGCAGATTTAATAATAATAATTTTTTAATATTAATTAAATTTGGTTGAATAAAATAAATTAGGTTGGTAAATATGTGAACATGTTCATATAAATTAAAAAGTTAATATGAAAATATTAACTTTCTTCGAAATGAACTAATCGAGAGTCGGTACGTTGTTTGTCCGGAGCACCACTGTCTCTTCCTTCTCTTAACGTTGCAAAGATGAAGAAATAACTTCACTAAGGGGAGAATTCTAGCCTAGATTGAGGGACAGAGAACTTAGAAAAGTATCACTAAGCCGGTATAGAGGCTAAGGTATTTATAACCAAGAGCCAATACCTTTCTCTCCTCTTTTTCCTCAAAATTTGAAAACTATGTAAAGCACAAAAATGCCCAATCTGTGGTAGACCAATGGTATTAGCCTAGAATTCTAAAACACTTCCTTGACTTATTTTGAATTATTAATTAGCTAATTCATTAATTTCTAGCTCAAAATCGATCGAACCATACCTTCTATATATTTTTTCTATCCTATTTTGAGCCTGAAATAAATAACTAAGAATATAAATAAATATTAATACAACATTTATATTAATTTATTATTAATTTGTGACGTAATTTACCTTATGGCATACCCTAAATTCAATCAGAAAGAAACTCCATCATGAATGATGTAAGATATGTGGTTTTTGAAGCTAAGTTATGAACGTAAATTTCATGAACTCAAGACTAAATCTGTTTTAATTAAGTCTATAGACGGTTAATAAAATATTTTGAATGCTTATTTTAATGCATTGAGAAATAAATTTTTGTTTCAAGACACGCCTTCTTCTTAGCGAAGGAATTTCTATCTAGAGAAAATAGCTGTAGTGCTACAAACTGGATATTTCGAAAATTCTAACATGAATCCTATTTCTATAGATGATATAAAAAACTCAAAAGGAAACTTCTCATTGGAATATCGAATAAGAAACTCATACATTGAAGAGAAACTAGGAGTTTCATATCACTCTTCATAAAACAGATTGTTTGTAATGACCATCTCCTTCATTGTTGGCCGCAAATGAGTCATTCAGTAGAAGAATAATGCAATTGGCAATATATAAAGCAAGGTAGACGGAAACGACCTTGCCGATTTCAAATGATAAAATTAGTGGAACAATTTCACCAATCAATTTGCTTAAGTCCATTTAGATTTTATTTGAAAATAATGCACAACATGACTATGAGTTTTGGCACATTGATGTTGAAATAAGACTTCCAAACAATAATTTAAAGAGGATTTTTTGCATGCCATAGCCATAATGTCTTGAAGTTAGTGAGACCGATGCCAAAGCTTGTAAAATTTAAATATATGATGTTAAACAAGCATCTAGAGGCTGAGAATGTATTTTGGCAAAGAAATCAAATTTTGTGGTTTCAATCAAAATGCTGAGGAGGTGTGTGTCTATAAGAATGAAAAAAGAAGGTACCAAGACTATTTTTATATTATAAGTAAAAAAACATGCTACTAATTACTAATAATGTACTCATGTTAAAAAATCAATTAAATTTGCTTGTTGAATTCTCGATGAAGAATTTGAAAGAGGCCTCCTTTATATTCGGTATAAAAGGATGTTGGATCATCTTAATTAATTTATATAGGCACCATATTAAAATGTTTAAATAGAGCATATAAGATAGATTCCTAATGCGTCAGCAATATGAATCATCATATATGCTATGTTATGTTCTATAGTAGAATTAGCTTATGCACTTGGTGCACTAAGCGAATATCAAATCCAGGTTAAAATCACTGCATGGTAGTTAAGAGCATTCTTGGATATTAATAAATACTAGAGAATTGTTTATGGAAACTAAAACTCCTTATGAATGAGTGTCCGGACTCGAACTACATAAGTGATATAGAATATAGTAAATCAATCTTAAATTAATGTTCACCCTTGATATACGTCGGAAATGTTCCCTACGAAAGTTTGTGGTATGTTCAACTATATAGGATAAAAACATCATCGTGAACACTGCTATTATAATGAAAGCATTATATGCGTGCAAATATATAAGAAAGCTGAAAATGGTTTCCACCATTGATAGTCCAATAATTTATTTTGATAACAATGATGCAATATAAATTACAATAGGATCCAACAGCAAAATAATAGGCCGAGATATGTTCCCCATAACTAAAATGCGAAAAAGAGTTTATCGGTGATAGAAAAGTAAAATCGAAAAGTAGATACGAAATGATAATAATGCAGATCCACTCACTAAGGCACCCTCTTAGTTTTGTAAAGGAAAACCGATCGAAAATATGGTTATGAGGACCATAATTTCCCCAAGTGCAAGTGGAAGATTGATGGAGTTAAAGGTTTGCCCTACGAGAAATTATATAATTCGATTGTATAACATAACTATTATAGCGAATCTTATTCAAAATAAAGTAAGCTTTTGGTTTTATTCTCTATTGTATATATTGTTTTTTCTTGAAAAAAATGTTCTTTACAACTACTAAAACAATCATATACTTCAATAATATGTCTCATCAAAATCTAATAAACCCTAACTTAGAGGGCTACCTTATAAGGAAAAAAGTATGTATTATATCCATATGTTACTTACATAAAAGGAAAAGCAAAGTATAAGAGGAAAAATGAGAAAGGGCGATAAAATAAGGGGATGAATTAAAAAAATAAATAAGCACTCAAAACTCCTTATAAGATTTTACCTTTTTCATTAATAAGTAATAACTACTTATTTTAATACAACCGTGAAAAGGAAAACAAAAAGTGTAGCATTTTGCATTGTCTTCATTCCTTCTCTGGCACAGTAACAAACATCAACCTTTTCTTAAACAAAATAAAATCATGGTAGATATATCAAAGTTAAGGTCCTCCGATTCACCAAAAAGATCCAATACAATCATCGATTTGTATTCTAGGATCATTCATGGGTTTCTTTGGATTGGACAGAATCATTCGTAATTAGATTCTGGGGCCAAGGACATAATGGTTCGCTGAATACTTTCTCGATCTTCAGATCTGGATTGAGCATGCGATATCCATAGGAATTACAAGTTAAATTCCCAAAAGATATGAATTTTCAACTTTACTTGTTCTTCTTTAAAGTTTATATTTTTCAGTAGTGTCTTGGAATCCGGAATAAACAAATTCATTCGAACATGTTGTAACATCGCCCTACTTGGAGGCCCAAAAATAACGCCATGGATGTTACAGTCATCCATAGTTATTAATCCTCGACGACCAAATAAGACGACATTAGATACATTAATACATAGAAACACAAGAATATGGAAAAAAATTAAACAGCAAACAAATTCCACATTCGATTTCAAAATATTCCAAATTGATTACATAACCCCAGTTCACAAACTACGTTCAGGTAACATATAATTTATTACAAAATACGCCAAGAGCGACATATGAAATGCCAACTTGGTTGATCGGAGAATATAAATAGGCAATGTAGGATCGATTTCACCCTAAAAAGGGGTGAATAAGGTGATAATTATAAAAATTTAATGCGGAAGTATATAAAATAATTTCAACACAGATATAGCAGAATAATACACTACAAAAAAACAGTCCTTTTACAACGGGCAATGCCCTTTGTAATATGGTTTTCGCAACGGACATGTACCCGTTGTAATAGGCCTCGTTGTAATAGATCCGCCATAATTTACAATGGGCAAAGCACATTGTAAAAACCGTTGTAGTATACCTTTTTTACAATGGGTTATGACCGTTGTAATAGACTATAATACAATGGTCATAACCCGTTGCAATAGACTAACCATACTAGTTGCATAGCCTGTTTCACAACATGCATTGACCGTTGTAAAAAGCATATTTAAAAACTTGCACTGACCGTTGTAAAAATTCAAATGAGAAAAAAAAAACTACTACAATGCAACAACCTGGAAATTTCGATAATTAAATTGGGTAAATTAATAGGATTTTTGTAATTAAATTTAGAAAGAAATAAGAATTTTATAATTTATATTGAAGTGAAATCACAATAAATGAAATGGTATAAAATTGTTGCCCTTAGTTAAAAAGGAAAATAAGTAAATAAAAAGTAAATATTGAATTTACCAATGAAGTAATATATTGATTAATGGTAACTGAATGTAAATTAAGGTAATAAAGTTAATGCAGGTCAATAAATAATTAATTTAGTGCAGTCCCCATTTAATTGTAAACAATTGTAAGGTTTTAATTAATTGTAATTAGTAAATTTGGAAATACATTAAAAATTAATATTAGATAATGAATTGCAATAGTTAAAGTTAATAATTAATGAACTTGAATGGAATTCCAATTATATAAAATAATTTAAAAGTATGTTTGGTTAAATTGAACATATGTGAATGAAATTAGTAGTGTGAGAATAAATGACAACATTGATTTGTAAGTAATAAAAGCTTATTTACGTGACTAAGGGGTAACGGTAATGAGTATTGTATGTTACCTATTTATTTAGATTTATTAATTGAAATTGGAAATAAATTTTAATAAATGTAAACAAATGTTACATTAATGTGAAATGTAATTCAATGTTTAGGAGTTGTTAAAGTGGGTATATTAAGGTAATAGATCATGAATCCAATGTTAAATGCATCCATTTGACAACAATGAATTGAATAATAGGGTGAAAGCAAATAATGGAAAGTGTTGTACGAATAAATAAATTAGTATAATAAATGGTAATTGGATGAATTCAGCGACGCAAGTAATCATAATAATTAGTTGAAATTAATAAAGTTGAGTGTTAACGATTGTTATATTTAATTGGCCTTCTAGATTAAAATAGGAAATCTTTAAATGTTTTAATGAAAATTAGTGCAACAATGGAAGGTGTGAATGTAATAATGAAATAATTGGAATTGTAAATTTATGCATAGTGTAGTAATAGATATGGTGGAAAGTATGAACCCAAGTAAATGAATGTATTTAGAATGTTAATCGAAATTAGCGTGTATATTGGTAGAAATGCAATAAAATGAAAATATGGTAGTTAGTACAAAGGAAAGATGGAAATTGAACTTACTAATGTAATGAAATAAAATTAGCGTTATATATGGAATTATAATCTGGATTGATAAGGAACGAACTTATAAATGCAATTAAAAACAAATAGGGGGCAATTAATATAGGTTGTTTTTTTATTTAATATGTTAAATAAACTTTGGAAATCAATTACAATAAATCAAAATTTAACGTTTTGTAATGTAAGTTAAAGAAATTGTCGGAAGTAACGTAAATTTTATTCATAATACGACTATTGGTTAATTTAAAGTATAGAAAACGAGATTTATTAATTTTATTGAAGTATAAAATTCAATAATTGAAGATATTGCAAGACAAATGAAATTAAACGTTTATATATTACGTTATTGAAATTAAGTTGAAATTTTAGGATAATAATGTAAACCATGATCCAAGGTTAATTTCATCTGTTTGACAATGATGAATGGAGTAATTATTAATTTATATAATTATATGGAATTATTGGGAATTTTCTTATAAATCCTGAATCCAATAAATTAAGGTTAGTACGGGAATTTATAAATCAGTCAACTTGAAACTGACATCCGAACTTGTTTAAATTTTTGTGAATGATTAATAAATCAAAAAGGATGAAATTTGTCAATTTAAGAATTTAAATTTTGAAATTTGATTTAATTAGATAATTTATTAATTTATTTAATTAATGTAAAAATAGCCATTTTGGCCACTGACTCGGATTTCGACGAAACTAGTTTCATCGGATCCGTAACGGTAAGTTATTGTAGGATTTTAAGGTTCATAGCGATCGGACTTGTCGTTTGATCGTATGAACGCGAAACGCCTTGAAATCGATTTAATTGAAATCAATTGAAATCAATTTGAAATAATTTGATTTCGTCATAACTTCTTCATACGATGGAATTTGGACGTGGAACCTTTTCCATTACGTTTAAAATATTTTAGAACGTCTATTTTGATATATGGGTTGACCCAATTTCGCTCTAGAGTCGAAACGGGCTTTTCGGGCCATATATCGTCCAGCACGTACATCCAATCAATCCGATCCATTATATTTCAACCCTACCTATAAATATCCTGTTATAAATCCTAGCCTACTCGTATTTCTCATTTGTCTATACGTAAATTTTAACTACCTCTCCTCCTCAATGGCAGAAAAGCAAATTCTAGATCCAAACATAGATCAAATATCAAATCCAAAGCTAAAATTTCAAACTCTCCAGAAAAATTTGGAAAAAATATATATTGAAGCTCTCAATGAACGCATCTCATATCTGCGATTCGTTTTTGGATCTGAGTTTCTGTTTAGCCGGAATTGGCTCGTCTATTCTCCGCCATCCATTCGAGTGCAATCATCCACGGCGGATCGTCAAATCAGTGTCACAGTTGGGTAGAGGGGAACGAGTGGAGGCCATCGGTGTGGGTGGTGTGGCGATTCAACGGTCGGATTGGAGGCAAAAATTCACCTAGGGTTTTATAAAATAGAGGCGGCTGCTTGATTTTGGGTGAACGCGATTTGCTCACGTGGTGGTCGGAGCGTGGGGAGGCTGAGGGGGCGCGGTGATGTATGGGAGTAGCGCGCAGCGAGGTGGACGCAAATTCGAAGATGAACGACGGCGGCGTGTTCGTGCTGTAGGCTAAGGTATCTTACGTTAGGGGGGCGACTGAGGGGGAAGATGTGCGTGAAACGTGGAAAGTTCTGGATGACGTGGCTTGGGTGTGTTTCCGTTTCTTTTTGATTTGTTTTTATTTTATTTTTGTTTTAGATAATCAAATGCAGATAACTTTTACATACGGTATCAGATTTACGCACGGTTTTCTCCGCCAGGTTCGTATTAGAATTTTAGACATTTTGGAAATGGTTTGGATGGATTCTGAGACTGGTCTATTTTTGGGTTTAAATTGGATTTGAATTCAATTTAAATTCAAAATGTGAGTGTTTTAACCCACTCACAACTTCTAAAATTTCTTAAGTTTCTTAAATTAAATTTTGTTGTGATTATGCATTTATTTATGACTGTTTCGGATATTTTTAATCATCATCTCGATTAATTGCATTTATTAAATTAAATCGTTATTTAATTTATTATTGAATATAACTGCCAGTTAATTTCCTGTTATATATTATCAGTTTTATATTGATATTGATTTATTGTTTTGGATGATGATTGTGATGGATGTATGATTTTATGATGGATGAATGGACGTTGTATTATATTATTATAAACTGCAAGTTATTATGCATTTTATTGATTCGGGATTGCGGTTTGAAATGATATATAACCGTAATTTTTTTTAATTACGGATTGAAATGATAAATATTCGTATCACTTGACCATAGGATAGAAAATTATATACAGACACCACGGTCTATATATAAAATATTTTGAAATGATTTCTATAGTTTCGTAAAGAATATATATATGATTTTATGAGATATTGATTTGGACATTTGATAAAGGTTATTTTATATATAGTTAAATTTTTGGTTTTAAGCTATGTATGAAATCCTTTAAAGTAAAAATAAGTTTAATAATAAAGTTTGATTTTATTAAAATATAATATAGAAAAGTATTTACTTGAATTATATTTTAGTATAAAACTTATATTGATTTTTATAAATCAAGGTTGAGAAGATAGTTTTGAAATATGACATGAGATTTTATTTAATTAAGAATTTTATTTAATAAGAATCCATTGGAACTTATTGAAATTTAGATTTTAAAAGAATATGGTTTTTATAACTTAACCCGGGTTTAAGGCGATTTAAGTGAATAAATTGAGGAATGTTTTGAATTTTTATTTAAAGGATATTGGATTTAGTAAGCAAATATTTCAAAACTAAATAATGGTAAAAGTGAAATAGGTATATATATGAATTAAAAATTTAGTTTGAAATATTGAACTTTTGAAATATATGGAATTTGAAATGGTTTAATTGACGATTTAAATCTGTATTTGGAATAGATTTTTGAAATTAGAGAAGATAAATTATTATATAAAGTAATTTAATATCAAACCATTCAAGTATTGGAAGTTACGTTTCAAAGTATGATTTTCAAGGTATTATAATTTGAAAGTGTTATATTCAAGAGTTTTGGTTCCGAAATATTATAACTTTGAAATGTTATAGTTTTTTTTTAAAAAGATATATTTGAAAATGATATCAAATTTGATTTGGGTTTTTTTTTTTTAAAAAGGAAATGATATCGTATTTATATGGATTTGAAATGGATATCATATTCTGGTTTTAAAAGTATAAACTATTTTTATAAGACTGCGGTGTTATAATAACGTTTGGTTGTTAAAGATACCAAGATCGGAAGTTGTCATACTCTCTGCCAACTCCGAAAACCACTTTAACAACCATGTACGCGGTGGAGATTCCAGAATGAAGTTGGATGGCGATGGCGTTTCCTTTGAGGTAAATTCGTGGACTCGACTCTCTTGAATTAGCATAAGGTGGCTAAAACAGGAGCGATTCTCGGGCCAAGGAGGTAGCCCCTCTCATCGGACACATCCCTTCAATATTATACACTGACTTTTGGATTGATTCGGTGGCCACTTTTGATTTTTGATTTTTGGGGGTGTGGCTCGAGGTGGGCGGTAGCTGCGGCTATGCGTTACCACCAGCCCAGATGTGTAATTGGTATATCTGCCCTGGCATTGCCTAGTTGTGTCGTGTCACCTACCCTAGCGCGCCTTATACGATTTTGGTTTTGTACCATACCTATGGAGTGCCCTCTGACGACGCCCAGTACGGGGGAGATTACGGTACTATATAGACTATGGGAATATATTATGTGTTAAGGGGAATATTGGGTCACTCCTTAAAGCTATTTTAAAGTAAGTTTATTTTACTTATAGACACTATTACAATAGCGAAGTATTACTACATAGTAAATATTTTAACGAATCTTTAGGAGATGCGAACCCCGAGCATCTTTTAAGTTACTGCACTCACATTTATTTTACCGTTGATTTAACTTACATAAGATCTTTTAGTTTTGACTCGAGTGTTTTGTCTTTTCAATTTGCTCGGGTCAGTCCGAGTATTTCAGGTTTTGAAGATATTATTCTGGAGGACGAAGAAGAAGATTTGTATTACTATTATCTACTATATTATTCCACTACACCTTTGTATTCCGCTGCATAATTATTATTTTATGGCATGTGTAACTCTGATATGTATTATATAAGTATAATCAAATGTTTTTGTAAAACAGCTTCATGAACTGTTTATTTGATTATTATATTTTATCATTCCGCTGCAAGATTCTAATTTGTTTTTTTCTTTCTCTGCTTTTTCTGATTTACCCCATAACAATCCGCCATTTTGTATATTTTAAATCTGACGTGTGTGGCTTATCGTCGATTTAAAGCGTGTGAAAAGGCGGGATGTTACATCTGGTATCAGAGCTTTGGTTTGGTGATAAACCTTAGCTTTATGGGGTCTGACTCTTTATTAATAGGGTAGTAATACCCTATGGTGAGTCACTGAGTGTATATATATGAGAGAGCGTATTTGTTAGTGCTATAAAAAGGTTTTAATATTGTGTTAATTTGTTCCGTTTTGTATTTTTAAATTCTGGTTGATGCATGAGAAGCTATGACATCAATAGGGATTTCTAAACACTTAATAGGACAAACCGACATAATATTTGTGTTTTTAATATAGTTGAATGAAATAATTTTGCCTATTATATTTACTATATATATAAAATAAATTTTTGTAAATGATATATATTTGGTTGCAATATATTTGGTGTTAGGTAATAAAAGTTTATAAATAATAGTCGAAATTAGATTGAAAATAAAATAAATGAAATTGGAAATTTAGAACTTAAGTTCCGGGCTTTTGAAAATTTCTTTCAAATAATTTTGGAATATAATAATAATATTATTTAGAAGTATTTTCTGATATAAATATTTCAATATGGTTTGAAAGAATTGTTTCAAAGAAATTTTGAAAGAAATAAGTCATGTACTCCGCTCTCTGTCGCTGGAAAATGATTTCGGTAATGGCGGTCGCATCATCGACATTCATTTTTGAGTTTCGAAGAGGGAAGGCCACTGTAGTACTTACTACAGATTTATTTTGGAAAAAAATAAAATTTAAACTATTTTAAATATATTTGGATATATAAATACGTTTATCTATTATTTTAAATGATTTGAAATTAAACCCGGTATTTTCGTTCTTTAATTTCTGTTAATCAATAATTTCAATTATTATAGTAAAATGGACGGTAACTAATAGACAATTGGAACCTGTCATGGAAATAAGAGATATAATGCTAAGTTATAAATTAAATAAAAAGAAAATTTAAATTTGTAACATATAAAACCAAGGATTATTATTGAACAGTAATTAATTAAAAGAAATGAGAAAACTTGTGTAACTTTCAATTACATCTTTAAAAGCATGTATATATAACTTACCAAATATTAAAAGTTGAAATGTTTAATAAGAAATGTAATGGAAATTGTACAAGTAAAAGTATGTAATGAAAGTGCACAATAAATTTGCTTTTATTTATAAGAATTGATGTTATAGAGTTATAAACTTAAGTTATAATGGAAATCGTACTATAATAAAATACGATAGAAGGTAAATGTTGTAAGTAAGTAATTATAGACTAAAGTAAATTTTAAGTTATTTATTTTGAAAAAAAGCAGTAAATAAATGAATTAATATGCAAAGAAATCGAAATAAAGATGAAAATTTGCAAGAAATAATGTAAAAGTAAAAAGATAAATCACTATATGGATAAAAAGGAAATCAAACAACAATAGTATGAAATGAAATTAACAAGAATAAACTTAGTTTGTTGTTTGGATTTGTTGTTTGTTTGGTTTATGGTTGTTTGGGCAAGAATACTTTAAAATTGTTTAGATGAATACCTATTTAGTTTCATCTAAGGCTGTTGAGTAATTGATGCACTTAGTAGTTTATTTTCATTCTATACAATTTAAAGTTTTAAAACCCGAACAACTATTTGTTTTATTTAATATGAATGAATGATTGATGTGGGTTGATTTTATGTGGTGGTTGTTTACTTGTTGCAAGTGATTGACGTTTGTATTGATTTGTTTGTTTGTGGTTGAAACCACTTTAAATATTTCATTTATATAATTGTTAACTCTTTTGGATTATATAAGTGAAATACAGGTTATGGAAGCAATTGATACTGCTTTTGGTTTCATAATTTAGCGTAATTGCCCGACAAATAGGTACGTTTTCGGATTACGGTTTGTAGCGTTATTATATTATTTTTCCCAGGTTGGGATACATATTGTTTTGGAAAATATATGTTGTATATTGTTATATTAGATATTATATTTTCTCTCGAGCCTCTCCGTACAAAGGAGACTCTGCTGAAATTTTCCGTAAAATTTTGGACTTAGAAAATATTTTGAAAATGCTTTTAAAACTTTATTAATTTAAGTATAAAAAGATCTAATGGCTATAAATTGGCATATTTTATTTAAATTAATTTATTTTGTAAATTTATCCGTTTATAAAGTTATTATTTTGAATAAGATGTATTGTTTATTTAATTCTTCCTTTCCCTCATTTTTCCTTTTCGGGGACGAAAAGTTTTGAGTGGGGGAGAGTGTAACGACCCAAAAAATTTGATAACTAAATTGGGTAAATTAATAGGATTTTTGTAATTAAATTTAGAAAGAAATAGGAATTTTATAATTTATATTGAAGTGAAATCACAATAAATGAAACGGAATAAAATTGTTGCCCTTAGTTAAAAAGGAAAATAAGTAAATAAAAAGTAAGTATTGAATTTACCAATGAAGTACTATATTGATTAATGGTAACTGAATGTAAATTAAGGTAATAAAGTTAATGCAGGTCAATAAATAATTAATTTAGTGCAGTCCCCATTTAATTGTAAATAATTGTAAGGTTTTAATTAATTGTAATTAGTAAATTTGGAAATACATTCAAAATTAATATTAGATAATGAATTGCAATAGTTAAAGTTAATAATTAATGAACTTGAATGGAATTCCAATTATATAAAATAATTTTAAAGTATGTTTGGTTAAATTGAACATATGTGAATGGAATTAGTAGTATGAGAATAAATGACAATATTGATTTGTAAGTAATAAAAGCTTATTTATGTGATTAAGGGGTAACGGTAACGAGTATTGTATGTTACCCATTTATTTAGATTTGTTAACTGAAATTGGAAATAAATTTTTAATAAATGTAAACAAATGTTACATTAATTTGAAATGTAATTCAATGTTTTGGAGTTGTTAGATTGGGTATATTAAGGTAATAGATCATGAATCCAATGTTAAATGCATCCATTTGACAACAATGAATTGAATAATAGGGTGAAAGCAAATAATGGAAAGTGTTGTATAAATAAATAAATTGGTATAATAAATGGTAATTGAATGAATTCAGCGACGCAAGTAATCATAATAATTAGTTGAAATTAATAAACATGAGTGTCAACGATTGTTATATTTAATTGTCCTTCTAAATTAAAATAGGAAAACTTTAAATGTTTTAATGAAAATTAGTGCAATAATGGAAGGTGTGAATGTAATAATGAAAAAACTGGAATTGTAAATTTATGCATAGTGTAGTAATCGATATGATGGAAAGTATGAACCCAAGTAAATGAATGTATTTAGAATGTTAATCGAAATTAGCGTGTATATTGGTAGCAATGTAATAAAATGAAAATAGGGTAATTATTACAAAGGAATGATGGAAATTGAACTTATTAATGTAATGAAATAAAATTAGCGTTATATATGGAATTATAATCTGGATTGATAAGGAACAAACTTATAAATGCAATTAAAAACAAATAGGGGGCAATTAATATAGCTTGTTTTTTATTTAATGTGTTAAATAAACTTTGGGAATCAATTACAATAAATCCAAATTTAACGTTTTGTAAGGTAAATTAAAGAAATAGTCAAAAGTAACGTAAATTTTATTCATAATATGACTATTGGTTAATTTAAAGTATAGAAAGCGAGATTTATTAATTTAATTGAAGTATAAAATTCAATAATTGAAGTTATTGCAAGATAAATGAAATTAAACGTTTAAATATTACGTTATTGAAATTAAGACGAAATTTGAGGATAATAATGTAATAAACCATGATCCAAGGTCAAATACATCCGTTGACAATAATGAATAGAGTAATTATTAATTTATATAATTATATGGAATTATTGGGAATTTTCTTATAAATCTAGAATTCAATAAATTAAGATTAGTACGGAAATTTATAAATTAGTCAACTTGAAACTGACATCCAAACTTGTTTAAATTTTCGTGAATGATTAAGAAATCAAAAAGGATGAAATTTGTCAATTTAAGAATTTAAATTTAGAAATTTGATTTAATTAGACAATTTATTAATTTATTTAATTAATGTAAAAATAGCCATTTTGGCCATTGACTCGGTTTTCGATGAAACTAGTTTCATCGGATCCGTAATGGTAAATTATTGTAGGATTTCAAGTTTCGTAGCGATTGGACTTGCCGTTTGATCGTACGAACGTGAAACGCCTTGAAATCGGTTTAATTGAAATCAATTTGAAATAATTTGATTTCGTCATAACTTCTTCATATGATGGAATTTGGACGTGAAACTTTTTCCATTGCGTTTAAAATATTTTAGAACATCTATTTTGATATATGGGTTGACCCAATTTCGCTCCGGAGTCGAAACGGGCTTTTCGGGCCATATATCGTCCAGCGCGTACATCCAATCGATTCGATCCATTCTATTTCAACCCTACCTACAAATACCCTGTTATAAACCCTACCCTACTCGTATTTCTCATTTGTCTGTACATATATTTCAACTATCTCTCCTCCTCAATGGCAGACAAATAAATTCTGGATCCAAACAGAAATCAAATATCAAATCCAAAGCTATAATTTCAAACTCTCCAGAAAAATTTGGAAAAAATATATATTGAAGCTCTCAATGAACGCATCTCATATCTGCAATTAGTTTTTGGATCTGAGTTTCTGTTTAGCCGGAATTGGCTCGTCTATTCTCGGTCATCTATTCGAGTGCAATCATCCACGACGGATCGTCAAATCAATGTCACTGTTGGGTAGAGGGGAACGAGTGGAGGCCATCGGTGTGGGTGGTGTGGCGATTCAACGGTCGGATTGGAGGCAAAAATTCACCTACGGTTTTATAAAATAGAGGTGGCTGCTTGATTTTGGGCAAACGCGATTTTCTTGTGTGGTGGCCGGAGCATGGGGAGGCTGAGGGGGCGCAGTGATATATGGGAGTGGCGCGCGGCGAGGTGGACGCAAATTCGAAGATGAATGGCGGCGGCGTATTCATGCTGTAGGCTAGGGTTTCTTACGTTAGGGGGGCGACTGGGAGGAAGATATGCTTGAAACATGGAAAGTTCTGGATGACGTGGCTTGGATGTGTTTCCGTTTCTTTTTGATTTGTTTTTATTTTATTTTTGTTTTAGATAATCAAATGCGAATAACTTTTACATACGATATCAGATTTACGCATGATTTTCTCCACTAGGTTCGTATTGGAGTTCCGGACATTTTGGCGCTGGTTTGGACGGATTCTGAGACTAGTCAATTTTTGAGTTTAAATTGGATTTGAATTCAATTTAAATTCAAAAGGTGACTGTTTTAACCCACTCACAACTTCTAAAATTTCTTATATTTGTTAAATTAAATTTTGTTGTGATTATGCATTTATTTATGACTATTTTGGATATTTTTAATCATCATCTCAGTTAATTGCATTTATTAAATTAAATTGTTATTTAATTTATTATTGAATATAACTGCCAGTTAATTTCCTGTTATATATTATCAATTATATATTGATATTGATTTATTATTTTTGGATGATGATTGTGATGGATGTATAATTTTATGATGGATGAATGGATGTTGTATTATATTATTTAAACTTCAAGTTATTATGCATTTTATTGATTCGGGATTGCGGTTTGAAATGATATATAACCGTAATTTTTATTTTAAATTACGGATTGAAATGATAAATATCCGTATCATTAGACCATAGGATAGAAAAATATATACAGACACCACGGTCTATATAAAATATTTTGAAATGATTTCTACGGTTTCGTAAAGAATATATATATATATATATATATATATATATATATATATATATGATTTTATGAGATATTGATTTGGACATTTGATAAAGGTTATTTTATATATAGTTAAATTTTTGGTTTCAATCTATGCATAAAATCATTTAAAGTAAAAATAAGTTTAATAATAAAGTTTGATTTTATTAAAATATAATATAGAAAAGTATTTACTTGAATTATATTTTAATATAGAACTTATATTGATTTTTATAAATCAAGGTTGAGAAGATAGTTTTGAAATATTACTTGAGATTTTGTTTAATTAAGAATTTTATTTAATAAGAATCCATTGGAACTTATTGAAATTTAGATTTTAAAAGAATATGGTTTTTATAACTTAATTCGGGTTTAAGGTGATTTAAGTGAATAAATTGAGGAATATTCAGTTATTGAAATTGAAGTTTTATTTAAAGGATGTTGTATTTAGTAAGCAAATATTTCAAAACTAAATAATGGTAAAAGTAAAATAGGTATATATATGAATTAAAAATTTAGTCTGAAATATTGAATATTGAAGCTTTGAAATATATAGAATTTGAAATGGTTTAATTGAGGACTTATATTTGGAATAGATTTGTGAAATTAGATAAGCTAAATTATTATATAAAGTAATTTAATATTAAACCATTCAAGTATTGGAAGTTATGTTTCAAAGTATGATTTTCAAGGTATTATAATTTGAAAGTGTTACATTCATGAGTTTTGGTTCCGAAATATTATAACTTTGAAATGTTATAGTTTTTTTTTAAAAAAGATATATTTGAAAATGATATCAAATTTGATTTGGGTTTTATAAAAAAAAGAGGAAATGATATCGTATTTATATGGATTTGAAATGGATATTAAGTTCTGGTTTTCAAAGTATAAACTATTTTGATAAGATTGTGGTGTTATAATAACGTTTGATTATTAAAGAGACCGGGATCGAAAGTTGTCATACTCTCTGCCAACTCCGAAAACCACTTTAGCAACTGTGTACGCGGTGGAGATTCCAGAATGAAGTAGGAGGTGACGGCGTTTCCTTTGAGGTAAATACGTGGACCCGACCTCCGTAAGTTGGCATAAGGTGGCAAAAACAGGAGCTATTCTCGAGCCAAGGAGGTAGCCCCTCTTATCGGACACATCCCTTCGATATTATACTCTGACTTTTGAATTGATTCGATGGCCATTTTTAATTTTTGATTTTTGGGAGTGTGGCTCGAGGTGGGCGGTAGCTGCGGCTATGCGTTACTACCAACCCCGATGCGTAATTGGTATATCTACCCTGGCATTGCCTAGTTGTGCCATGTCACCTACCCTAGCGTGCCTTATACGATTTTGGTTTTGTACCATACCTATGGAATGCCCTCTGACGACGCCCAGTACGGGGGAGATTACGGTACTGTATAGACTATGGGAATATATTATGCGTTAAGGGGAATATTGGGTCACTCCTTAACGCTATTTTAAAGTAAGTTTATTTTACTAATAGACACTATTATAATAGTGAAGTATTACTACATAGTAAATAGTTTAACTAATCCTTAGGAGATGCGAATCTCGAGCATCTTTTAAGTTACTGCACTCATATTTATTTTACCATTGATTTAACTTACATAAGATCTTTTAGTTCTGACTCGAGTGTTTTGTCTTTTCAATTCGCTCGGGTCAGTTCGAGTATTTCAGGATTTGAAGATTTTATTCTGGAGGACGAAGACGAAGATTTGTATTTCTATTATCTATTATATTATTCCACTACACCATTGTATTCCGTTGCATAATTATTATTCTATGGTATGTGTAACTCTGATATGTATTATATAAGTATAATCAAATGTTTTCGTAAAACAGCTTCATGAACTGTTTATTTGATTATTATATTTCATCGTTCCGCTGTAAGATTCTAATTTGTTTTTTTCTTTCTCTGCTTTTTCTGATTTACCCCATAATAATTCGTCCTTTTGTATGTTTTAAGTCTGACGTGTGTGGTTTATCGTCGATTTAAAGCATGCGAAAAGGCGGGATGTTACATACAATGCACGTGTAAATTTTAAACTAATTTGAATTGAAACAAAATTATTATACTAATGACAACCATCTTTATTCATATTTACTATAAATAACAAAATAAATTCATATTTCAAAATAACAAAAAGATTTATCTATTCACATCATTCATAAAATTTTACATGGTTACAAAACATCGAATACAATCCTAAACTAACATAACCCATAATGCATATAAATAATAGTATACGATTTAAAATTTAGAACGAATAACATTGAAGCACACCTTAAACCATAATATTTCAGTTAATTAATACTCACATAACACCTTTTTTCTTCAAAAATCCCTTTGCTTCTGCTATGTCCTGCAATACATACAAAGATAATGTAAGTTACATATATACGTGTGTGTGTTAAAATGATAAACATGCATGTAACGACCCATAAAATTTTAATAATTTTTAATTAATTAATAGGTAGAGAATAAATAAGTAACGTATAAATTAATAGGTAGAGGATAAATAAGTAACGTATAAATTAATAGGTAGAGAATAAATAGTATAAATTAATAAGTAGAGAATAAATAGTATAAATTAATAGGTAGAGAATAAAACATATAAATTAATAGGTAGAGAATAAATAGTATAAATTAATAGGTAGAGAATAAATAAGTAATGTATAAATTAATAGGTAGAGAATAAAACGTATAAATTAATAGGTAGAGAATAAATAGTATAAATTAACAGGTAGAGAATAAATAGTATAAATTAATAGGTAGAGAATAAATAGTATAAATAAATAGGTAGAGAATAAATAAGTAACGTATAAATTAATAGGTAGAGAATAAATAGTATAAATTAATAGGTAGAGAATAAAACGTATAAATTAATAGTTAGAGAATAAATAGTATAAACTAATAGGTAGAGAATAAATAGTATAAATTCATAGGTAGAGAATAAATAAGTAACGTATAATTAAATGGTAGAGAATAAATAAGTAACGTACAAATTAATAGGTAGAGAATAAATAAGTAACGTATAAATTAATATGTAGAGAATAAATAAGTAACGTATAAATTAATAGGTAGAGAATAAATAAGTAACGTATAAATTTAGATACGTTACTTTTTGTATAAATTTAGCGTATCTTGTACTAACTATATGAAAAAATATATAAGAAAAACGCATATATATATTGCACATGATAAGCATATCTCTCCTTCTTCTTTTCATTCTCTGGAAAAAACTCTTCCCCTCATTCCTCTTTGCTCCACGCGTTCACCGCATGCTCGATTACCCACAACCGTTTCCTTTCTTCTTTCATTCTTTATATGTAAGTCTTTCTTTATATATTATATCTATTTCTTATACTTGCAGCTTTATATATATTCAGGCATGTGAAAGGTTTGTTAAAACATAGATTTATATGTATATTTTATTTTACACAAGATTTCAAGTATCTTGGTGAGATGGTTTTAGAGCGTATATATATAATCTGCTTGGTTATTTTAAGTTTTTATTTACAAGTTTGAAATAGATTTTCATAACACATATTTATTTTTCGGTATGTATATATGATTTCTGCATATTTGGATAAGTTTATGTTGTATAAATTATTATATATATTAGTTGTTTGTGTTAGGTATATGCAGGCTATATGGTTTCTGCATATAAAATATATAGCTTTTATAGTATTATTATATATTTTGGCAGAGTGTATATTTATACAAAATATGTTTTGTTAACATCTTGGTATGTTATGTTCATAAAATATGTTATGAAAAAAAAGGATTTTTGGTATAAATGATTTATGTCAGTTTTCCAATGTAAATGTTAGTAATATATGAGTTTGACAGTGTATATATGTTAGTAGAAATGGCATTTTGTGTATATATAAAGTTTACATAAGTTTGATATGTTATTCTTCAATATGTCTGTTTATATAAATCGATTTTTGTTTTATATATATATTATTATTATATGATATGTATAGTAAGACTAAGTTAATTTTTAATATGTACTGTGTACATAATTTATTGTTGTTTAAGTATATAATGTATTTTGATTTTTTTTTAAAATGGCCGCAGCCTATATTAGCTTACATATTTTAACTTGCATAGGTTCTATTTAGTATATAAAGTAAGTTATTTATATACTATAAGGTTTATATAAAATTTTATGATATATGTTAATACGAGTTATTATATATGTAAAGTTTATATTATATAAGTTTAAGATAGCTGTATTTTGAACATCTGGTGCGTCACATATATATATTATATCCAGGCTGCTTTGTTTTGTCATTCTATATTTCACTATTTTAAGATGAGTATGTATCATATATTTGTTATACAACTGGTTGTATAGGATGTTGTGAGTCAGTAGTTAGTTTTATCGATGTTTTGAAATTTTTAAGCACGTATGAATATATATGTATATTTATAACTATAATATGTTTCTGGTTATATAAGAGTTAGTTCAATTTATACATGAGCAGTCTGTGTTTATGCCCATATTTTAGAAACAATAGTCAACTTTTGTTCTTTTTGGTTGATATAGGTTATGTACAGTATTATATTTACACTATTTTGGATTTAAGGTGATTCTATAAATACTCTACTTTATAAATTATTTTAATACACATATATAATTTGAAAATTTATATAGGTTGAATATAATATGTTATTGAATGTAAAAATATGGATGGATTTAAATTATATATATAACATTTAATATATATAGAAATAGTTATATATATAAAAAAAAGTTTTCTTTTAGGTATTCATATTTAAACATTTATTTTATCTGTTTGAGAATATATATATACTAGTTATATAAGTTTGGTATAAAGGTGTTAGTATATATTTTTTTTAAGTGTATGTTGATTTAAAAAAAATGTAAGCTTGATTTATTTATTTATTTATATGTTTGAAAAACATGTAAATTAAATTTGTGATGTTTGAACTTAGAATATAAATTTCATATGTGTATATATAGTTATAGGTGGTTATAAAAGTTCGCTTATATCATTTATCTTCATCGTTCGAGTTCTGATCTGATCTGTTTCATCAATTCGAGTGAACCAGCTTTGATCGTTGAATTCTTGCCGATTTTGCTTTGCTTGGATTTGAAATTTAATTTCAGTATCTGTATCAGTGTGCGTATTTGTGTCTCCTTCTATATTCTCTAGCCTCGAAAGGTGAGCAATCACTCACGATTAACATTTTTTTATTCATTAAATTTGATTTCAATTGAAACGACAATTGAAATATGTTGCTGTAGTTATTTAAATTTGTTATATATGCTATTATTTGTAACTGTTCACCTGCGGGATATGACACTATATCCTGTTGTTTATATTATATTGTTATTGATGATATATGCCTGTTATTTTATTGTATTTTCTGTTATCACTGTGCAAGTTCCCTGTAGTTTAGAAATCACTATGGGTTGAAATGATACATACCCGAACAGACTTTAGAATAGGAGAAAATCGTTATGAGTTGAAATGATAAACCCGAGCGATTTTCATTTAATTGAATTTGGGATTACGGGTCGAAATGATATCCACCCGTATATATTTAGTATACGAATTGAAATGATAAATATCCGTAGCACTTGACTATATGATAGGAAATATATACAAACACCGTTGGTCCATATAAATATTTTGAAAATAATTTCTATAATTTTGGAAAGAAATATATGGTTTAATAAATTTGATTCTTAAGATATTATATAAATGAAAATTGTATATATAGATTTAGTAGTAATATTTGATTTAAATTAGATTGCTTTAATACATATAATATGGTTAAGTATTTATGTAAATCTATATTTCAAATAGATTCTCTTGTAATAAATTGAATAATTAAGACTGGGAGATAAATTTGGGTTTGTAAAAATGGTATTTAAATAAGGATTTATTTAATTAAATTGATTTGAAATTTTTGAATGGGAAATTTAAAGGGTATGATTTTATAACTGGATTTTTGATTTAAGTGATTTAATGAATATTTCACGTTTAAATAAATTAAAGAAAATATTGAGTCAAATGTAATTTAAGGTTACTTAAATGATATTGAATCTAATAAGGGAGTGTTTCAAGACTAAATAATAATGAGGTTAAATCGAGATCTATATGAAACTGGTATATAGAACATTTAAATATTAAAGCCTTGAACTATATTGGAAAATAAATGGTTTATGTTGAGATTCGGATCTGTATTTGAAATTAACGTAGTTGAATTTGTTATTTAGCAACTAAATTGAATTAAAATGAAAATTTAGGTTGAACTAAATTTGAATTTATTATTTAGAAAACTAAATTGAATGAAAATTTAGATGAAACATTGAATACTTAAAGTTTTGAAATATATGGAAATATAAAGGGGTATTTGTGATTATAAATCCGAATTTGAGATCGATAAAATTTAAGTGGTTATTTTAGAAATTGAGTTGAATTTAAATTGATAAATTGAGATTGAGTTTAATTTGAATGGGAAGGTCGGGTTGATGTTGGAACGATTTGTTAAGTTGAGGAAATTGAAAATACTTTACTGTATAAATTATTTAATATATATAAATACTATTTTGGGAAATATAGAGATATTTGAAGTGAAAATGAGATTTGGTTTTGAAGTATAAATTAAGCTGAAATGACCACGGTGTTATAGTGTATATTTCTACCTTGTAGAAAGTTCCATGGACCCTTAGAGGATGGTTATCCCAAACATCCTTTAAGTTATTATTATTTCAGTTGATATTTCACTTGAGTTGGATTTATTGATATAAGAATGTTAATCCTGACTCGAGTGTTTTGTGTTTTGCTTTACGCTCGGGTCAGACTGAGTGATACAGCATTTGAGACTCGCCTTTGAAGTTCGGAGCTTCATTTGGAAATCTAACAATCGATTCAGATTCCATCTTTTCCAGTTGATTGGTTCAGAGAAGTCATCTGTTGCATTGGAGACTTCACTGCATTTGAACTATTCGGTTGTACTTTTCTAACTCTGATGTATATAATAGCTTCATGAACTACTATTCTTTATCTATTCCGCTGCATTATATTACTCTGTGATCTGTGATTGATTTATTTACTGTATATTTTAAGTTTTGCCAAATTTTATTTAACAATTCGGTATTTTGAATTATTCAAGTCGGATATGTATGGTTTTATTGTCGATTTGAATGGTCCAAAATAGCGGGTCATTACAATGCATATCCTAACACAAATGAGTAAGCATGGACAAAAGCAATATATATAGGGAATCAGTTATTGTGTAGAAGCATATACTCTATTAGTAGAATTATTGAAGTCTAAATAACATTTATTACTGTTGATAAAAGGGTTACATATCCTCTTTTAATATAGAATAGAATTATTTTTGGCAGATATAGAATAATTTTTTATAACTGATTAAAGCAGTTGTAAAAGAATTTTTTACGACTATTTTTGGCAGTTGCAAATTTTATTGTCATAATAGTAATGATTTGTATTACACAATAGGGTCGTACACTCATCTAGCACACAATTGAGAACCATAAAGCCTGATGCAATTTTCCAATACACGTCCCATGAACACACACATATGTTGAAGTCTACATTCTCTCAAACATTTGCAGACCCATGCTTACATTGTCAATGCAATTCACAGAAAGAAACTCACTTTCATACATGTACCACACACAAACAACTCACACATAAATATTTATATCACATGACACAGACCAATTTCTATCCAGAAACACACGCCCTAACACTTTAACATCATAACACATGAAAATAGACAACACCTATATAAATATTTACTCCACAACACACTCATCACTCACACAGCTTACAAATGCATGCTTTTATAGCATAAATACACACAAATCCAGGTTAACATAGTGACAGAGCTCAAGGTTAAAAAAATATAATGGGGTAACAGGTGCTCACTCACTTATATATACTGTTGTATATACACACATACACCCCTATATTTGTATACACGCACATGGTACACACTATTCACATGTGCAAACATTCCAACTCACTAACACTTACTGACGCTAAAACACAGACATAAAAGAATTATACTCAAATCCATATACATATATTTTCATGGTTTGTGAAAGTAGACATAGGTTATGTGAGTCAAAATACTCAATTGTGAGTTGTGTTCCAATATGGTGCTCAACATTATCGACCGTATCAGATTCTGTTATAGACTTAATCTGTTTATGGCTTCTACAATAGTAATCGACACACTGCTTCTATATTTCAACATTGCAAAATAAAAAATTAGCTCTGTCTAATACAATTTTGAACAACACATCATACCTCTATCCAAGGTTCCTGGTTCAACTGTGCAACAAGATCCGAATGCTACAACAACTCATTTTGCCTCATTCATCACAAAATTGCACAACCCCAATGTCATCTGTAAATCATTGACCTCGCCTTGCCTAACACCACACAACCGCATAACCCAATGGTCACGTATTGGCGTTGTGATATCCACAGTTGCGAAAGAGGTTTATTTTAATTACAACATTAATATAATGTTGCGGGAACAATTGTGAATTGTATATTAACAGCATGTTTCCACAGTTGTTAGAGTTTCATATACTAATTAAAAAACTCAAGACAATGCCTTTCAAATATCGTAAAATCATGACTATTATAATGAATTCCAGATATGATAGAACCCCTTTCTATGAAAATTACAAGACATTTATTTTTCATTTTGAATATTTTTTATGCGTCGTAGATAAATTTCTACAACAATAGAAAAAGTGCTGCAAAATATTGTACATCGTTTTTGAAACGTTGTGACCAAAATTTATACAACAATTATAAAACATTATATGCAATTTAAAACAATTGTTTTCCAACATCCTGTCTATTATTTCAACCATTATTACTGAGTATTGTAAATACAATAGTAACAACTTTCTTGATTTGTTATGCAAATAGTTTTTATACCATTCAATAAAAGTGTTATACACATACAAACTCGTTTGTATAACATTCACAACTCTATTAAAAATATGTCGTATTGTTATAATACTATCTTGCTATTCTTCAAATAATATTCACAACTGCATATTAAAATTGGATAAGATAACATGAACCTAGTTTGTAAGAAACGACATCACCCTTACATGACAAACAACATATGCATATATTAACCATTGGTTTGGGGACTTGGTCAAATTGGCCTTTAATATGCTTTCTTGAATACGGTGACCCAGATATCTTTTATTATCCTTCTCAGCAAATGCATTCATTTAGTACCTCCACTTATTACCGTCTGTTATATGACATGTACCTTTATATGTTCAGCATGAAACAGTATTTTGTTTGAATAAAAATAAATTTCACATCACAAATCTAGCTAAGCTTACATCCACTTATTTGGTGGAGAATTTGAGTTAATAAAATTCCAAATTAATGCAGAAAAATTACCGTTCTATTATCAATCAACAATAAGTGTAAGACTAGCACTCCATGTCTATAAAATAACATCTACTAAATATGTAAGAGAATTGGTAAGGAAGTTTATACAGCATAGCGTGGCAAAAATATTTTCAATTTTGAAAATTAACAATATTAATTAATTCGTTCATCATTAATCATTTGCCTAGTTTACTATCAAAATGCATAAAGACTTGCCTGGACTTTTGCATCAAAGACATAACTCATTTTCCCAATGTTTTTCTTCAATGCATCCCCAGCATCAAATTTATCCTCTTCGAGTGGATCCTTACAATATCACATTGAGATTGAAAAGGAAAATTAAATAGGTAGCGTAACATGAAGGCAAAATAAAGATATACCAATATTTTTGTAATATAAATAAACTTGCACTAATATCTACCTTTCAAGCTAGGTAATCCATTTTCCCTCCAGGCCAACAACTCATGTTTGTGATCACTAAAACCTACAAAAGATAAAACCAAGCATTGAATGCAAAGTTCTCATAGATTTTTGATGTCACTAAACATTTCTACCATATGAAAGAATTTCATAATTAGCTTGTATTAAAATGAACAAATCTAGGATGAAAATAAAAGCGTAGAGTCAAATTGTACAAAAGATTCAGCCAACGAAGTAGATCAGACGCCTCCAACAATCAATTTCCATGCAGTCAAAATTGCAAAGATTAAAAAATTAAATTGCTAATTTTTTCACCTTTTACTTCACATGAACAAAATTATAAGGTGCATAATCAGTAATTAAAATTTGGATGGAACAATGATTTTATATCAGGCAAAACAATAATATATTAAAAACATTAATTTTTCTATGCCAATATATAAAACCAACCACGAAGAAGAAGAAGAAAACATACGGTCCTACAAAAAAACATATTCATGCATACTTAAATATTCATAAACTCAAATATTCATGCGTGTATTAATTTTTGGAAAGCACAGTCTATATTAATACTATCCCAAATACCGCATACACATTTAATAGGTTGGGGTGAAAATGTTACTTAGTAAGGGAAGGAATTGAGTGTTGTCGAACTCTTACCAATATGTTTTTATGATAATACTAAATTCAGTTCTTATTGCACAATGGAAAACAATAAAAAACAAAGTCAGTAAATTCTAAATATTGTGATGGTGACGTAACAATGTGTGGAATAGAATAAAATGATGAGAAAAAATGACATTCCCTTGTAAAGAGTAAAACATGTATGAAAGGGAAGAAACTAGGAGAAATATGAATTTCTATTTTCCTATTATTATTTACAAAAAAATGCTATTTTTTATAAAATCGTGTAACTATTTAGAAATAAGAGAGGCTTCATCAACATAAAACAGAACACAAAGGGCTGCTTAAACTTATTACCGTTCTTCAAACACCACATTTTGAGAAAAATCAAAATATATCACTCGATACTTACCCATAAAATAACCAAATACAATGTTTAAGCCACCTCCTTTTTAACGCATCAAATCTATTTTTGCAGTACAAACTGCAAATGAAGAATTTTTTAAATATTGCAGTTGTAAGCATCAGCAAACATGAAAAATTGTATTAATAACGTAAGGAAGAAAAATTGGCACTTGTTGACAGTGGAAAATTATTAGAAAACTAACCATGCATCTCAGTAAAAGACTATTAACAATTATTTTAAATGGTATTGTTATTTGCGATATCAATAATGATCATACTACATGTAGCAAAAAATCAATTTTCCCAATTTACCATCATATGTTGATATAGTATATTCCAATTTCTACATATGTACAGGAATCCAACTAGGATCAGCCGTTTGAATTTCATCGGTAAAAGTTTGAAATTTAGAAGAATTATACGGTGGAAAAAAAAAGGTTTTGAACACTTTTCATCTTCAATGGACATTAAATCAAAGATTCTATAGAAAAGAAAAATCAAAATGGCAGCAGAATCATCTACCACAAACAATAACTCTACCGCAAATATAGTCCCTTGAATGGTGATACTTTATCACAAAGATTTCAATTTTTTATTCTAAGTCACCAAACTTAATCTTTTTATTATATACGGACTACAAAGTTAACTGTGCTTGAAACTATATGCAAACATACACCTAAATATGCTTTACAAAGTAGAAATATTGTGACGCCCCACCTCTATACCCACGCTAGCCAAGGACACTACAGGGTAATGCCGTCAACTAACACGGAGAATAAGGCTGGTTAGGAGCGACCATCTATAGCCTTGCTCTAACTATCTATTGAATACATTGACAATAAACATACCAAGCAGATCGACATACCCAACGAATACTTAAAACAAAACCATAGGTGGTTGAAGGATCTATCAAAACAGAATATAACAACTCAAATGTAATGTACGTCACACAACAGCAAATCATCATATACACATATACAGATAAATAGCAGAGTATACCAAAATAATACATGTCAAGTGGTATAGCAAACTACAATATATAGACGAGTCAAAAGAATACATATATCAGAGTTACTACAAAATGGGACTACACAAAAAGCTATGACAAAAAGAAGCTAGCGGAGTAGTCCATGCGGAAAAAAATAGGCTAAGTCCAAAAGCACCTAACCTGAAACATCTCTGTCTGACCCGAGTATAAAATACACGGGTCAGTCTTGCTAAACAAATCAGTTAGATAAACTGAACAACAATAAACCTGCAAGGTTACAAAGCATAACAAATATCTCTAAAGGAGATAACACAATCATCTAACAAAAGATGAATCATATGATAACATAACAAGCCACATTTCATTGGCAACATATAGAAACAAAGGATAGGAATATCCCAAAGCAAGCCAAAAAGGCAATAACAAATACCAATAAGGTATACAAGTTCCGCAAGGTAAACGCTACGCATCATGCGGCTCATAATGACCAACACCGAAGGGCGATACCTAGGAAATATACATATGAATGAAACATCAGAAAATTGCTCGAGCTCAGTACTGTATAAACAAGGATCCATGAGCCCGAAGACTCCAAACCCAATATCACCCATGCGGCTCATAACGACCAACATCGGAAGCGATACTAAAGGGCAACCCAATATCACCCACGTGGCTCATAACGACCAACATCGGAAGCGATACTATAGGGCAACAAACTCGAAGGCACAAACTCGAAGGCAAATACCCGAAGGCAACAAACCGTAGTGGTGAAGGTCCGGAGGCCCAGTACTGGACACCACTAACTGGCGGAATGTGTCATAACTCTCAAAAAGGAATCCGAAAAGTGTTAACGTGAGTCCCATAACCACTCGTTCGCACTAAACGGTTTACTATCCGTCAGTCAATTTCACACTCAAAGCAATACAAAGTTTACCTCATTTCATTGGTAAACCAGACCAAAGGTCAAAACAATCAATTGAATAGGTCGGGGATTAATCAGAAGGATAAACGCACAGATTCATGGTCCGTGTTTTGCCGAACCATTTAATCACCCTTCCACTTCGCTCGAAGTGCGAAATTGTGTGTGTTTTAAACAGAATTAATAATTTGGAGAAACGAGCTTTTAAATGTGATTCGATAGATTATTTTATAAAAACCCATGGATGAAGTCAAGAATAAGTTATCAAAGTCAAAGATGCAATAACAACTACTAAAAAGCAACTTGAATCGATAAAATTTGGAAAACCAATCAAAATATGCAAAAATAGGCAAAACAGGCAAAACAGGCAAAACAGGAGCAGGTCGGTCGACCGGTTGCAGGGCTCGGTCGGCTGGCCAGATGCAGAAAGCATAACATGTCTCGGGGTAGCAGGTCGGTCGACCGGCTACAGGGCTCGGTCGGCCGAACCTGATGATTTTGCACTTCCTGCCCTTTTTCAATGAAATGCAAATTCTTTCCAAATCCAAAACAATGGCACATGCATACTTGTTAGGAATTCATACCCAACACCCATGAAATCAAGAGAAGTAGATGTGAGTTCAAAACTCACCTTTAACCCAAAACAAAGAAGATGAAGCTCAATAACAAGGAGAAGACCAACCAAACTCTACTTCAACTCAACAAGCTTCAATCTAAGAATAAAACAAGTATTTCCTAAATTAGGTTTAGGAAATTTCTGAAATTGAAGAGGAGAAGAGTTGGAGAAGATGAAGAAGAGCTTACCAATGGCTTCTCTATGATTTTGGAGCAAGAAATCAAGTTTACAAGAAGAAACTAGGGCTTGCAATTTCTATTTCCTCTTCCCTTTCACCATTTTCAGTTTTAGCTTAAGAAATGAAATGAAATGAAGATGAATGAAGAGAAGGGTTTGAGTTAGAGTATTAGTTAAGCTAGTGGGCTGAACCCAAACCCAAAACCCAATAGAAAAAGGCTCAAATTTCACAAACTCCAAACATATCAAAGATTATACTCAAAAAGATCGCAAACGCCATTTTGGAACCAATGGAGGTAGCTTCGAGCTCCAATTCGGACGTTTGCAAAAAGTAACATTTCGGACCCAAAAATCCGACTAACGACGTTATATTTAAATAAAACATTTAAATATAAAATCGTTAAATATGCGGGTTGTTACAGATCTCCCCTCCTTACAAAATTGCGTCCCCGCAATTCCTAGAGACGATATTTGTAACAACTACATACATACAACATTCAAAAGAAAAAGGAAATAAGCTTGAGATGAAAAGATATATTCATCGTTCACAAGCTAAGATAGAAAACCCGGGTAAGATCGCCCAATAAACTCTTTGGTTTCCCAAGTATAGTCATTGGGATTATTGGACCATTAAACTTTAACGAGCGGCACGTCCTTGTTCCGAAGGTGTCGCACCTCCGTGTCAAGTACGCGAATAGGTTGCTGTACAATAGATAAGTCCGGTGAGACCTCAAGCTCTTGCAAATCAGGAGAAGTAATAACAGAATCCGACTCCTGAAGACACTTCCGAAGTTGGGAGACGTGAAACACGTCATGAATGCCAGATAGATGAGCAGGAAGTGAAACCCTATAAGCCACAGGGCCAATACGTTCAGTAATAGAAAATGGTCCTATAAAGCGAGGAGCCAATTTCCCAGTCGTACTGAAACGCATAACCCCCTTCAAAGGAGAAACACGAATAAAAACAAGATCGCCAATCGAGAACTCGAGAGGCTTCCTACAGCTATCCGCGTAGGATTTCTGGCGACTCTGTGCCTCTTTCATTCTCAACTGGATAAGATCAATCTTCTCGGAAGAATCACGAACAAATTCTGGACCAAGAATAAGCTTCTCTCCAGATTCCAACCAACAAGAAGGTGATCGACATGGCCTTCCGTATAAGGCTTCGAAAGGAGCCATACCGATACTAGACTGAAAACTATTATTGTAGGAGAACTCTACAAGAGGTAGGTGATCCTCCCAACTACCACCGAAATCAAAAATAAAAATACGGAGAAGATCTTCCAAGATACGATTCACCCGTTCAGTCTGTCCATCAGACTGCGGATGATAAGCTGCGGAAAAATTAAGCTTTGTTCCCAAAGCTTGCTGAAGACTCTTCCAAAAATGACTCGTGAATAAAGTATCATGGTCACTCACAATAGAACTAGGAACACCGTGAAGTCTCACGATTTCCTTGACATGTAACTTAGCCAAATGCGAAGCAGACCTATTAGACTTAATAGGGACAAAATGAGCAGACTTAGTGAGGCGATCAACAATAACCCAAATGCTAGAATGGCCTGATCTCGAACGAGGTAGACCATCAATAAAATCCATAGATATCTGATCCCATTTCCACAATGGAATCTCAAGAGATTGAAGAAGACCCGAAGGACGCTGATGCTCGGCCTTAAAACGCTGACAAGTTATGCAATTACTCACATAACTCGCCACGTCGCGTTTCATGCCTTCCCAATAGTAAAGGCGACGCATATCGGCATACATCTTACTACTACCAAGATGAATGGTATACTTAGAATGGTGACAGTCATCAAGAATGTCATGCCTAAGTGCAAAATCAGAAGGCATAAAAAGATGGTTCTTCTTGCGAAGACACCCATGAGAATCAATGCTAAAATCCCGCAACGCCTCATCACAGGATCCAGACTCACAAAGCTGAAGAAGATGCAACAAATCAGGATCACGCCGCTGGGCATTGGCAATACGATCCAATAAAATAGGTCGAGCTCCCAAACTAAATTATAGAATAGGAGAATCAGAAGTTGAATCTCGATCACGAATTTCACAAAAAGATAGAGTCTCAAGAATATCCCATTCGGCAAGCATCATGGAAATAACAGCCGAATGTTTGCGACTAAGCGCATCAGCAACACGATTACCCTTACCAGGGGTATACTGGATATCAAAGTCATAGGAAGCAAGAAACTCGAGCCAACGTTGTTGCCTCATATTGAGTTCCTTCTGAGTAAACAAATACTTCAAGGATTTGTGATCGGTATAAAGAATAAAGCGCTCGCCCAATAAATAATGTCGCCAAATCTTCAAGGCGAAGACAATGGCGGCTAACTCAAGATCATGAGTGGCATAGCGAACTTCATTCGGACGCAGTTGCCTAGAAGCATAAGCAACTACCCGATCCTTCTGCATAAGAACGACACCGAGACCACTACCACAAGCATCGGTGTAGACAACAAGATCATGATTCCCCTCGGGAACCACAAGAATAGGAGCATTAGTGAGAAGTTCCTTCAATGTCTGAAAGGAAGCTTCACACTTGTCGGACCAAATAAAACGAATGCCTTTCCGAGTAAGGCAAGTGAGAGGAAGCACAACACGAGAAAAATCCTTAATGAACCGACGGTAATAACCCACCAATCCAAGGAAACTACGAATCTCATGAACATTCTCGGGCCTCTTCCAATTATGGATGGCTTCAATCTTTGAGGGATCGACAGAAATGCCATCGGAAGATACAACATGGCCTAAGAACTTAACCTTATTCTCCCAAAAATGGCACTTGGAGAATTTGGCTCTAAGCTGATGATGACGGAGGGTATCAAGACAATTCTCAAGTGATTAGCATGCTCGGCTTCAGACTTAGAATAAGTAAGGATATCATCAATGAAGACAAGGACGAACTTATCGAGATATACCCGGAATACCCGATTCATGAGATCAACAAAGAAAGCAGGAGCGTTCGTCAAACCAAACGGCATAACGAGCCACTCAAAAGAACCATAACGAGTGCGGAAAGCGGTAAGAGGAATGCTACCTTCCGCGACTCGTAATTGATGAAAACCTGTGGCAAGGTCAAGCTGAGAAAAGACCTTAGCACCACTCAATAGATTGGACATATCATCGATCCTAGGCAATGGATACCTATTCCTGATGGTCAACTCGTTAAGTTTACGATAGTCAATGCAAAGCCTAAGAGTTCCATCGGACTTCTTCACGAAGACGACCGCGGATCCCCACGGAGAAAAACTGGACTGAATCAACTGCTTGGACTCAAGCTCTAAAAGCTGCTTCTTGAGTTCCTCATTTTCCTTTGTAGACATCCTCGTGGGAGGACGACTAACTGGCTGAGCGCCTGGAATGAGATCAATGCGGAACTCAATTGCCCGTTTGGGTGGCAAACCCGAGACAGGCTCAAAAACATCAGAAAAGTCACAAGCGATAGGAATACAAGATATATCATCACCATCTCGCGAATCAAGAGAATACAAAGCCATTTCGGAATTATCCACATCCCGAAGAATAAGAGATAGCTGAGTAGGCAAATCCGGATGTCGAAGATATATAATTCTCTCCGAACAAATAATCCCGGCATCATATCTCACTAGCCAGTCCATACCCAAAATCATATCAAATCCCAGACAAGAAATAACATGCAGATTCGCACGAAAAGAAAAGCCACATAAAACTATCTCAATATCATCACAAAGCAACCTAAGGGTCGCGGATCCCCCAATAGGATTCGCAATCCTTAAAGAAGTAACCAAACAAGAAACATCCAAAGATAAATCATCAACGAGCTTCTTCGATACGAAAGAATGTGAAGCACCCGTATCAAAAAGAACTCGTATACTAAGATCATGAAATAAAATAGAACCTTCCAAATAGATGGAGATATACCTTTGGGCTGAGAAGGACCTTCAGAAGCCTTAGCAGCATAAAGCCTGCTAGACTTGGCACCAGCCGGAACAGTAGGGCAAGCTGAAACATGATGACCTTCCTTCTTGCAATAACGGCAGAAGAGAGGCTTAGGACAAGCTCGAATAATATGATCCGGAGAACCACAATTGAAACACTTTCGAACGAAAGGTGTTCCGAAAGACTGAGGCTGAGAGCTAGGACCACCAGTCTTCTTCTTCTTAGAAGGAAAAGACCTGGACTTCTGAAATGGAATCGGCCTCTTGTTGGGGTTCTCGGAAACCTCAACATCAACATCACTATCACGCTCCTTCTCGACGGTCTCGAGGTGAAGTGCCGAATCAACCAACTCCTCAAAAGAAAGTTTAAGTTGGAGCAACAAAGATTTCTTAAGATATTTCTTAAGACCAGAAACAAACTTCAGATTCTTCTTATAAGAAGTACTAATGAATTCAAGACCATACTTAGATAAAGCCTCGAATGATGCAACATACTCAGAAACAGAAGATTTCCCTTGCTTCAACTCAAGGAAGCAACGGGTCAATAAAAATTTTTCAGATTCAGGAACGAACTTGAGTTCAAATCGCTCCCGAAACTGAGTACAAGAAAGAGTAGACTCATCAATTTCGGCTACAAGAAGCTCATACCAGTCAAGGGCACGCTCTTGTAATAAGCTAGAAGTTACAAGTACTCTATCATGGTCAGAAAGATCCATGCGAGAGAAGATACGCTCGCACGTGCGAAATCAGGACTTCAAGAACAAACTCGGAGCCCTTAAACGGCTTTCCCCCAAGATGAGCAAAATCACTGCACTGGCGTGCAAAGGCAGACTTGCGAGGTGGAGAAACTCGAGAAGGAACTGGAGGCTGAGTGCTCCTAAACAACTCCAAAAACTAATCGGCAGACATATAAACGCCATCCGATTGTGAGCCACTGGATTGCCCAGCATCCGAACGTCGTCCTCTGCCTCTTCCAGCCATACGCTGAAAATATGATAAGGACGAGATTGTTTACAAGGTAAATATTGCAATATGGGATACTACGGAATAAAAATGCATTCCTAGACGTATTCCCAAATTCTATCTAACCTTGATGGAATAGAGAGACACGATGATTCAAAGATTTGTATCACTTGTACACTTTGATGTACCGTAATATGTGCATCTATTCTGTGTTTATCATATTTTGTCCTGAACTCAGCTCTGATACCACGCTGTGACGCCCCACCTCTATACCCACGCTAGCCAAGGACACTACAGGGTAATGCCGTCAACTAACACGGAGAACAAGGCTGGTTAGGAGCGACCATCTATAGCCTTGCTCTAACTATCCATTGAATACATCGACAATAAACATACCAAGCAGATCGACATACCCAATGAATACTTAAAACAAAACCATAGGTGGTTGAAGGATCTATCAGAACAGAATATAACAACTCAAATGTAATGTACATCACAGAACAGTAAATCATCATATACACATATACAGATACATAGCAGAGTATACCAAAATAATACATGTCAAGTGGTATAGCAAACTACAATATACACACGAGTCAAAAGAATACATATATCAGATTTACTACAAAATGGGACTACACAAAAAGCTATGACAAAAAGAAGCTAGCGGAGTAGTCCATGCGGAAGCAAAATAGGCTAAGTCCAAAAGCACCTAACCTAAAACATCTCGGTCTGACCCGAGTATAAAATACACGGGTCAGTCTAGCTAAACAAATCAGTTAGATAAACTGAACAACAATAAACCTGCAAGGTTACAAAGCATAACAAATATCTCTAAAGGAGATAACACAATCATCTAACAAAAGATGAATCATATGATAACATAACAAGCCTCATTTCATCGGCAACATATAGAAACAAAGGATAGGAATATCCCAAAGCAAGCCAAAAAGGCAATAACAAATACCAATAAGGTATACAAGTTCCGCAAGGTAAACGCTACGCATCATGCGGCTCATAATGACCAACACCGAAGGGCGATACCTAGGGAATATACATATGAATGAAACATCAGAAAATTGCTCGAGCTCAGTACTGTATAAACAAGGATCCATGAGCCCGAAGACTCCAAACCCAATATCACCCATGCGGCTCATAACGACCAACAACGAAAGCGATACTAAAAGACAACCCAATATCACCCACGTGGCTCATAACGACCAACATCGGAAGCGATACTATAGGGCAACAAACCCGAAGGCACAAACCCGAAGGAACATACCCGAAGGCAACAAACCGTAGTGGTGAAGGTCCGGAGGCCCAGTACTTGACATCACTAACTGGCGGAATGTGTCATAACTCTCAAAAAGGAATCCGAAAAGTGTTAACGTGAGTCCCATAACCACTCGTTCGCACTAAACGGTTTACTATCCGTCAGTCAATTTCACACTCAAAGCAATACAAAGTTTACCTCATTTCATTGGTAAACCAGACCAAAGGTCAAAACGATCAATTGAATAGGTCGGGGATTAATCAGAAGGATAAACGCACAGATTCATGGTCCGTGTTTTTCCCAACCATTTAATCACCCTTCCACTTCGCTCGAAGTGCGAAATTGTGTGTGTTTTAAATAGAATTAATAGTTTGGAGAAACGAGCTTTTAAATGTGATTCGAGAGATTATTTTATAAAAACCCGTGGATGAAGTCAAGAATAAGTTATCAAAGTCAAAGATGCAATAACAACTACTAAAAAGCAACTTGAATCGATAAAATTTTGAAAACCAATCAAAATATGCAAAAATAGGCAAAACAGGCAAAACAGGAGCAGGTCGGTCGACCGGTTGCAGGGCTCGGTCGGCTGGCCAGATGCAGAAAGCATAACATGTCTCGGGGTAGCAGGTCGGTCGACCGGCTACAGGGCTCGGTCGGCCGAACCTGATGATTTTGCACTTCCTGCCCTTTTTCAATGAAATGCAAATTCTTTCCAAATCCAAAACAATGGCACATGCATACTTGTTAGGAATTCATATCCAACACCCATGAAATCAAGAGAAGTAGATGTGAGTTCAAAACTCACCTTTAACCCAAAACAAAGAAGATGAAGCTCAATAACAAGGAGAAGACCAACCAAACTCTACTTCAACTCAACAAGCTTCAATCTAAGAATAAAACAAGTATTTCCTAAATTAGGTTTAGGAAATTTCTGAAATTGAAGAGGAGAAGAGTTGGAGAAGATGAAGAAGGGCTTACCAATGGCTTCTCTATGATTTTGGAGCAAGAAATCAAGTTTACAAGAAGAAACTAGGGCTTGCAATTTCTATTTCCTCTTCCCTTCCACCATTTTCAGTTTTAGCTTAAGAAATGAAATGAAATGAAGATGAATGAAGAGAAGGGGTTGAGTTAGAGTATTAGTTAAGCTAGTGGGCTGAACCCAAACCCAAAACCCAATAGAAAAAAGGTCAAAATTTCACAAACTCCAAACATATCAAAGATTATACTCAAAAAGATCGCAGACGCCATTTTGGAACCAATGGAGGTAGCTCGAGCTCCAATTCGGCCGTTTGCAAAAAGTAACATTTCGGACCCAAAAATCCGACTAACGACGTTATATTTAAATAAAACATTTACATATAAAATCATTAAATATGCGGGTTGTTACAAATATTCTTGTAGCAACAATAAATAAAAACAAACATGGAAATGGTACAAAGTATAAAGCAATTTCAAGGATCACATACCATGAAAATAATAATAGTGTTTTTCAAACTTGTTTATAAATAACACTGGCCAAATAACCTTGGACCTTGAAAATTTTACTCTAAAAATAATATTTGGCACTTCTATTTCACAAATTTCAGTTTAATATTTCAAACAGGTACTTGATTATAGTTTATGCAACTTCGTTGAATATTATTTAGCATGAAATTCATGTAAATATTGTTATATATTTTATGTAGCATTACATAAAATAGAGTTGTTTGCTGCCGATGCAATAGATTTACATCTCTATCAACCATTGACTGTCATTTTTCTGATATAGTAGCATGTTGAAAATGTATGTTTTTGTATTATAGTTGCACATTAAACCAAGGATTTTAACAGATTTCAAATCATAATATGGATGTTAGACAACATTTTCATCTTATTTTTTACATGAATGTGGACGCAACGCTAGACAACTAGTTAAAAAGATGTGTTATGGCAACAGCTGTTAAAATGGAGTATTGCATCAATTTAGATTAGTAAGCTATTGTAGTGTATGCGTAAACATAAAAAACATGAATCAACCAAAAATATAAACCATGGTAAATATAGAAATTCCTTTGATTTTAACTATATTCATATTATAAGCGGTTTCCTCGCTTCTTGGTAAAAACTCCTAGGTTTGAATTATCTATAAAAATTGCCATAATATATTATACCATATACTTACATACGATGAGATCATCTTCTTATTATTTACAATTAATGCCTAAAGGTTATGGTTGTTGATATTAAGTTATTTATATTAAATCTAGCATCCTTAATCGATATATTTAGGATCTTTGTGTACTAGAACAAGTAGTGGAGTTCACCAATGTGTACAAATTGAATTATGAGCTTCTCTAATGAGTGCCTAAGTTTATGCCTGCAATTATTTTACTCTTTTTATTGGAAGATGATATAGATAAAGAAGAAACTGTGGTAAAGGGGCCCTACTAAACCTAGCCACAAGTTATTTTCTTTCTTTTTATAAACAAACTGAATGCAATGCTTGTGGAACTATAGCAGCAAAGGTCTAGTTGGCCAAGGGTTTATTTTTTGACAAATTTATTATGTCAACTACTAACATGAATTCATTCTTGGTTGCTTTATTATTGTATTTTTTGATATTTTCTATCTTGCACTAAAATAATGTGTTATGCTTCTAAAATAAAGTGCTTTGAGAAGAAGATGATACAGCAGGAAGAATATAAATGCATAAATTGAATTGGTAGTCAGTGTATTTTTGTCCAAAAATATAACACATTTAGCCTGAAACTAGTTTGATGCACTTATAGAAAATCAAGCGTACGATACCATGCGTTTATTGATTACTGGCTCATACACAAATTATATTGCAAATAACTATGCCCATTTTAAAGTAAGGAAGTAGCCATGTTTTGCTAGCTACATAATCATTTTTCTCCCGTACATATTTCGAACTTTTATTCAAAAAGGCATAGCTTCCAACTAATAAATTGACTATCAATATATATAGTAGTACCTCTAAACCATCATCATAATTAAAAAATATTTTATGACTTTCTTTACTAGTAGATAGGTAAATAAGCAATAAAAGTAAAAATTCTGTCTAACCCCATGGAATTCCAAAAATATATAGAATCCAAATCTATAGAAGAATGATTATAAATATCCAGGTATTTTACGATTCTAATTCAATCAACCAAGCAAACATGGTACCAGGTTCATAGACTAACAACATTATTGTTCGATAAAGGATAAAGCGTGAACATAAAACTTCAATTAAATTCAACCAAAAGCCTTAAAAATTAAGAAGAAATAGTTTGTGACGTGACCTGAATATTTGATTTGACACGGTGACCATGCGATTGCTCTCGACTTCGAGTGAGATCGGGTAGCGAGTTAACTATTTCGTAGATATGTGATGGGCGTAAGAGGAGGAAGGGTATCGACATTGATTGTAAAGGTTAGATGTTAGGGTTTTTTCAGTAGATTGGGATTGGGATGTAGAAAGTGAACGTGAGATAGTGAAATAAACACGAGTATTTTGATGGTTGGATTTTAGAACGATAGTCAGATTCACTTTCAAAGTGATTTGGATTGCAGACTGTACATTACGTTTTTGTTGTTGAAAATATACTGTAAATCATGTTCAAATAATATTTTTTTACCAAACGCAGGTTATTTTATATAATACCAATTCAAATTCTTTTTTAATATGGGTCGGCATGAATAGATAAATAAATATATAATTTTTTAAATATTTTCAACCGAATAAAAATGATTTTGAATTAATCAAAAATTTAAATTTCAAATCATAAACTACTATTAAATAAAATTAATAATAGTGCGTCTCTTATATTTTCTGTCCGAAAGTAAAAGGTGTTATTTTTTTAAAATTTTAGTATGGAAATCATTTTACATATATAAATATTTATTTTAATATGAAATGGAAAACGTAATCATATTTATGACATAAAATAAGCTTACACATTAACGATGGTTTGTACACATATTCTATTCGAATCACTGCATTGCTTAGATATCTAGAGTCCGGCCTACGTTTAAAACTTTATTGACGTCTGTATTTAACTGCGTAAACAACTTTGAAGTTCCTAATTCAATCTAATAACATTTAGCGATTAACTGATTTACTCTAACCAGGTATTTTGTGTTTTAAGCCATATACCAATTAAAATTATACTAACTTTCTACAACGAAGGAGATGAATCCTACCCTGGATGATGTTTCACTCTAAGAAGTTTAATGCATAACCACTATGGTCATAACAAGGTTGTCATGCCAAGTACATAAACATAATCAAATACAATCTTGCTACTTAAGATCAACATTACCCTCAAATCTAAAGACTGCTATAGCCACTACTCTAATATCTTCAATTTTGATTTGGTTATATTAACTTATAGATTAATCTCGTCGAGTCATTCTATGATTTTCAAAACAAACAAAAGTACGTAGCCATTTGGTGTCCCCCAGCAATCATGAGTAAATCACCGTCCATTGTATGGAAAGTGTTACGTACACTAGTCTCGATAAATGTATCAATATCCTTTTCTCGATCCATCTTGACTGTGAGCATTTAAGGAGCAAGTAATTATTTATATATCAGCATATATTCATCGATTCAATACTCATGGTTATGAATACACTCGTAACTACAATTGATAAAATACTTTTTCTAAAGATATGCTTATATATGTTTGATGTGCTTAATTCATTATTTAAATTCTACATAGCAACATATATAAAAGAAAAATAAACCACATGCATATATCAGTTCAAATAAGATTCTATATTAAGAAATTACATAATAGCCTCTAGGACACCCCCTTAACTCTATCATTAACCATGCTTGAGGGAGAAAAACATTTTACAAATATCTTTACAAAATTCATTTTACAATAAACAAACACATTGTCAATTTTGTTTAATCAAACAACAGTTAATGGATGCTGTCAAAGAAGAAGCATACTATAATGGAAAAATGATGTTGTTAAATAGTATTTTTCATAACTTTTTGGACAAACTTTGTGAAAAATACTAAATTTACAGCATATGTTCAACAAATGTTATCATTAAAAATGGTTTACAATGTTTTAGCAAACAATGTTGTAAAACCTTCGACTTTTGACAACAGTCCCTCAAAATATTGCAAATTCTACGTTGTAAAATAGCTTTTTTTCTTGTAGTGTACTATTTAATGTTTTTTATTTATTATTAATTAATTAATTATATTTAATTAATTATTAATTACTAATTATTAATAGGAATTACTTCATATTATTAATTAAAATTAATGAATAATTATTAAATGTTAATAAATAATTAATATTAATTTTAAGAAAGCATTGTAATTATTAATTATTGGTTGTCAAAAATTGGCAACAAACATTTATTACAACGGGCATTTTATGACCGTTGTAAAATTGGCACCTATTACAACGGGCATTTTTAGCCCGTTGTAAAATTGGCACTTATTACAACGGGCATTTTTAGCCCGTTGTAAAATTGGCACCTTTTACAACGGGCACTTTATGACCGTTGTAAAATTGGTATCTATTACAACGGGCATTTTGTGAACGTTGTAAAATTGACATCTATTACAACGGGCGTGAAAGGACCATTGTAATAGCATTCTATTACAACGGGCAGTCATTATCAATTGTAAAAAAGGCGTTGTATAGGGCAACTATTACAACGGGCCTGAGAGGACCGTTGTAATAGCCAACTATTACAACGAGCAGCCAATGCCCGTTGTAAAAAGGGCGTTCTAATAGAGTATTTTTGTTGTAGTGATAGCAACATAGATAATAGGAGAATGAAAAGACAGAAACAGAACAACACAGAGTTACCTAGCTTCGGCAAAACCCTACCTACGTGCTTCCCCTAAGGTTTCTACTACAAATTAATTAGTCAGACGCTTACACACATAAATTCGTGACACCTGCTATCGACTAACCTAACTCTACGCTCAAAACCCTGCCATAACTCAGCCATTGATTTGGGAATACTGAAACTATGCCGTGTAGTTTGTCCATAGTCACATAACTAGAAAATTATAAAGGTTTACAAAGAAAAATACAAATTTAAAACACAAAAACCTTAATTAAAAAAATAAAAGCCCAATTAACAAGTATAAGCCGGCCCAATGTGGTGTAAAATATTGTTCCCTTTTCCTTGTTATTTCTTCGGCTTGGTATCTCTTTCCTTGTGAAAAAATGGCGGCTTCCTGTAGCTTGTTCATTCCTCTTTATTTCTGATAATTAGGGCTTCATGGGAATTGAAAGGCACCGACTTCAAATTAATCGATTGAATAGTTATTCTCATGTATACTTGTTGATCGATCATTTTTCCTTTTTACTACACTCGGTTGCTTCAATTCTTCGAGTTCGTTTCGAAAAATTTGGTATGTATTTTGCTTTGTTATTCTCGTTGATATGCTTGAGCTGGATTTCTTTTCTTGCCTATGATATTGACGAGTTTTATATGATTGAAAACCCTACATTTTCGATCAAATGTAATATTTGAGTTCGTCTGATATTTTTAAGCTGGCCATTCGATTATTCTTGAATGATTGTGATTTCTTTAGACTAGTTCAATTTTGTACATTTTGTTACTTGATTCTCACAGCTTCGATTTTTTAACTTGCTCGATTCCTTGGTAATCACGGCTTTGATTCTCTATTGACTTCGATTGCAAATATATTTTTTTGGCACTGGCTTGATTTGAAGCCGTTGTTCCATGATTTTTGAAAAATAATTTCCTACGACATTTGAACTACTGTATGCCTCATTGATCAGTGACTCGTCATATGGTTGTGTTGTATATATTCATGTTGTGCTCTGTCCACACTGTGTTTTCTTTTATCCACACCTCTCTGGTTGTATTCCATTGTTTTTTAGTAATGGTCATGGCCATTTGGATTTTGTAATAATATTGCCTTGTTTGATACTGCTACTCCTTTGAATAGTTACTCGTACTGTGTTCATGTGGTCTGCACTACTAAAACCGTACAGGGTTCGTATTGTTTCTTTGGATTTCCAACAAATGGTCAGGCCAAGGAACTTCCCATTGCCACATAGGTACGCCTCTGGAAAGACGACCCGAGAACCTAACGTTATGGTTAGATCTCTGCCAATACAAGGCCGGGTTACCCTTCAAACTGGGTAACTACTGACACGAATATGTCATTCCCCGATCGTAACCGATCTATATCCGAGGATCCTCGATTCCAACAACCACAAAGTAATAAATTTGCAGCAACAACATAGGTTAAGTATCTGGGCTCCATACCATGATACCACCTCTATCCAGAAGGAATGACATACACTAAAGGGGCGCTACCCCCTAATAACATTGCCGCATCCTTCCTGTTTTGACCATTTCCGGGGTGTGAGGTCCGACGAAGTCTCGTCCACAAAGTCACGCTTTATACAAAAGTTGTGCTTTGATCATCAAATGCTCAACAGCACTTCGTATGCCACATTACAAATTTGGGAATGTATCACTAGTAACCATCAACTACATTACCTCTAAGGGTGTTAAGCCAAGAGAATAAATTCTCCGCCACCAACGGGAATATATTTGATAGAAACCAGCTTTACATCTAAAATTGGAACGTCGGACACACATCCATACAAGTCCGTTCCGGGATCGAACGGAACCGAAGGCACTTCCAAAGAAGCCCTTGCAATCCGGTTATTCACTAATCACGACCGAACTTCGCATCACAAAGGGTAATAAATTTCTATATCGGAGATCAGCCGATGCAGAAACATTCGACGGTAATCCTTCCATTTTCACAAATATCTGGTCTTCAACATCGGTCATCAAATGCAATCCATAACGATGTATCACATATTCGGAATGGGTTATACAACCCCAAGATCCTTTCCCGGCTAACCCGAATAGTGAGCGCTTATTTTAAAAATAAGTGTAGCATTCAAATTCAAGCAAATCACAACAAATACCCATTCAAAGGTAAATATTGATAGTCCGTTATTTAACTATCAATAGTATGCACAACATCACCAAGTTTCAAATAATTCTCCAAATTATTGATTTTCCAAAATATCTTTACTAGATATATAATTTCCACACTTCAACCTTTTGAACACAAATTTCAAATCAGTTTTCACCTTTCAATCTTTGAAAACAAATTTCAAATCGTTTCCCTACACGGGATATATTCACAAATCTTTATTCATTTTCATTTCAAAATGGTTCATTTAAATCAATTAAATAAATTCTTACCGATTTACTTTATATTTACGTTCCAAATCCATAAATTTATTTCCACACTTCAAAAATAAATCAACGTTTATTTGTAAACGAATTTCCCTTTCTTTTATAAATTCCATAGTGAATTTACAATTCCAAAATATCTATGAATATACGATTTCCAAATCGATTTCCAATATTCATTTTCAATTTATCTTTAAAATATGTAATCTCAAACATTTCACTTCACATTGGAAAACATTTCCATACTTATTTAATAATAAGTAATTCACAAATCCATTTATTTTCAACACTTGGAAAATATTCAATATACATAAATCGAAATTAAGTATATATTTCATTCTTTAAGGAAAACATTCTCTTAAACACATTTATTTGAATCGAAACGAATGTTGCGTAAAACATCGTTACGACAACCCAAAATCACTAGTATAGGGATTCGAACTTAAAATAGATATATAAATCCCAATACTATATAAAACATTTCCTTTCAGAAATCATTTACTATAACAACAGTGTTATAGTTCACCATTTCCTTCTATTTCTAGAAAACGTGTATTTCAACAATGAATGTTGAAATATATTTTTTCGACACTTAATGCATTTTAAAACAACCTCAAATTGTTTTAATTCTATTTAAAATATCATTTCCCCAAAACACTTTAATATATTATTCACTATTCAAAATCGTGAATGTAAATCATTAACCAAATTCAACACTTTTACATATTCAATTCAATAATTACCCACTGTCCCAAAATCGTGAATATACTCCTTTAATAAGCTATAAAAATTTACTTATCAAATTCAACAATCTTAAATTTGTAAATCAATGTTTATAAATTCACATTTATATATTATAAAAACTTCAAGTTATAAAATCACTTTATTCACAAATTTTATCCATATCCCATTTACATGCCAAAATCCATATTATAAGTAAATTTAACTATAAATCTTTTATTTTACAAAATCTATTCATTTTATAACTTCTCAATTTATAAATCTATAAATTTCATTACTTACTAATCCATTCATTTACTATTTCATTTTAACACACACAAAAAACTCGTTTTATAATTCTATTATTTTTAATTTATAAATATCAATTTTATAAATCCTTTTATATAAACTGTTTATAATAATTCAAAAATCCCAATTTAAACCATTTTATAAATTAATCAACTACTTATTTCAAAAATCTCATTTCGGTTATATTTCACAAATATCATAATTTTTATAACATTAAATTTATAACGTTTATTTATTTAAGATAAATCAATTCCAAAATTTAAAAAAACAAATACTTTCAAAAATCACTTTAAAACCCTTTTAAATTAAAAATTGTTACTTTAATATTTTTAAAACTCCAAAAATAGACCAATGCTGCAACAGCAATGATATATCAATCATGACAATCAAAATATCATATATCAATATGATAATCAACAAATATCACAATATCTGTAAATAAATCAATACAATTGAGGAATCCAGTTGGATCCCCCCAACCTGTTTCTCTGCATCCACAGATGTTAGCACAATACCAATTCCGTGCCAATACGGAATATCGCGGTATACGGGGTTTATAAAATATTATCCGCTATTATGTGGCGCAATAGGGTCTCATCGCTATATAATGTGGGAAATCAACTCCAAGTATATAAATAATACAATTTCACTTTGCAGTGAAATATTCGCGATATATGTTTTTAATAATAACCTCGCTTAATAACGGCGTATAATGTCTATTTCAACAATCAATAGATAAAAATTATCATTCAAACATACAATCAACAATTTAAAGTCTAACTATTTAAAATTTAAATCGAAACAATTTTGATTGAGTGAGAAGTTCTCACCTTGATTTCAATTCAGTTTCAGCGTTTTTATTTCGAATAAAATTAAACGCGCGTTTAATTTTACCCGAAATTCAAACTAGCTCCAAACGACTCCAATTCAGTTCCATAGCGTAGTGCTCGTCTATACGATTCCAACGCAACTCGTTTCGTAATTTTTCGACCTCGTATGAATAAGTTATCACATTTTAAAGATTGTACACATTATAATATAAAATAATTCATAATTTCTTTATATCTTTAAACCTCTTCACTCTGGACGGTGGATTTCCCTTCTGCACTCATCAAGGTCGTGCGTGCAGGTTCCATCTTCTTCCAGGTTGAATGAACGCGAGAAACCCATATATCGCGATTCTAGGGTTTATCACCACGGCCTCCACGAGCATCGAGAGCTCATCAAACCACCACCATACGAACCGCCATTCGAAACTCCACCTTCGGCTACAATCTCATAGAGCTCGGGCCTCCTGCCGCATGCAAAACGAGGATAAACGGTCGGCCTTCTCAAGCCAATTGTCGTTGATTCGCCTCACCAAATTTGATCATCACCGTTGGATATGTAGATCTTGGAGAGATCTACATTTTTCACGTTGGAAGTTTGTTGAATTACTTTGCGGATTTGAAGAAAAGTGGAGGAGAAGGAGAATGATTTTCGGCCCTTGGTTTTAATGGTGGCGGCCGGCTATAGAAAATAGGGTTTGCAAAGGAAATGAGAATAAGGGTCCTTTTATAGAAAACTGACGAACACTATTCACCTCCAATATTTCGAACTCCAAATCTCGCACGGTGACTGGCGTTTCTAGGGTTTACCCCGCGTTTCGGACACAATGGAATATGTTTCGAGAGCCAATTCGATCATCTGTGCGAGTTACGGCAATAAACGATCAATTTTAAATTAAACCGATTAAACGAATTTTCTATGCGTTTTGGCTTGCCCCGGACAAACGGTAAATCCGATTGACACGAAATTTGAAACCATACAATAATATAATATTATGCATCCATGAAACTGGTTTCGTCGAAATCCGAGACTATTTGAAAAATGGCTATTTTAACTCGTCAATTAAATATTAAAATATTCAATTTTCACAAATTAACTTTAAATTCAATTTTAAAAGTTCTATAACATCACTATAACTCCAATATGATTAAATAAAATTTTACAAATCATTTCCAATCACATTAAACCCAATTTCCAATCATTTCTGTATTTTCAAAGATTAAATTATCGATTTAATTACCCAATTAAATCCAATTATTCGAAATAAAATTTATTCGACTGTTTAATTTCACTTATTAATATTTAAAATCAATTAAATATACAAATTTTAATTAATAGAAATTCTAGGTCGTTACATGTTATATGCGATATCGATTTGACTCACATAAGAGTATTTTAGTTCGGACTCGAGGATTTTTTTTCATTACCGTAACGATCCTGATTTTTATGCTAAATTTGAATTGGTAGTTAATTTAATTTTTGAAAATTTGAGATTTTTCTAAATTTTATAAAGAAATTTATATTTGAAAACAAAAATATAATAAGTACGATTACTTAAAGTTGAAAATGAAAATTTTAAATAAGTATGTTTAATATCTTAAGTTAAAAATATAAATGTATTGAAAATAAATAAAAAATTGTATTTACTAACTTATATACATTTGCTAGTAATGTATAATTTAATTTCAAATTATATTACTTTAATTTGTATAAGTATAATTTGCTTAATAAAAAATTTAAAATACTTTTCTTTATACTAGGAATAAATTAGTTTTGTACATACTTAAATTTGTCTTGGATTTGAAAACTTTACATTTTAAAATTTATGAAAGAAAATGGATTTTTATTAAATTTAAAATATAAATAGGAAATATAATACATATCTAGATAACATGTTTATAAAAAACATGATTTATAAATAAACTAACTTAAGGGTTAAAACATGATTCGTAAATAAAAATAAAATAAGGTTTAAATTCAAAGTTTAAAAAAAAATTCAAGAGAAGGTCTAAAACATAAAATTGTTATTTTTAACAAGTGTTAAGGTAAATAACAAATGTTTACAAATGTAATATGAGGATTAACAAGTGGCAACATCCTCTTTCCTTTGGAATTAAATTTTATGAATATGAATTAAAAAGAAAACAAAACAAGGCTCCTTCATTTTCTCAACTGGGTCTTCTTCCTTATCAAATCTGATTAGAAAAAAACAAAAAACAAATCAAAAGCAATTAAAAGTTTCAAACTGAAGCTTAAAAGCATGCAACAAACCAGGAGTTAAAGACAAAAGCAACAAAGTCTTACAAATTTTCAAATCTGGAAACAAGGTAAACAAGTCTACATATTTTTTGGATCTGGAAATCAAGCCTACATGCATCTCAAAGCAAGGCATGCAAAAATTCAAAATCCAGGAATCAAGATCATGCATATAAGTTTAAAAGCATCAGGATCAAAACAAGATTCAATGCAAATTTCCAGGCTTTTCAAAACAGGCCTCTGTCTTCATCTTCAAAATAGTGAGTAAACTCTCTTACATGTGCCTATGTCTTTGATATTATGATCTTTAAATTATGCTATGAATGGTGATATGCATGTTGGTTTTATATATGGGTGTGTTGATATTTGAAGGTATGTCTGGAAACAGGCAAAACCTGGCCTGTGTTCATCCCTGGTTTTGAAAGCTTATGTGAAAATTTAAATTATTAAAACACAAAAACATTTTTAGCTGTTGTTTGCTGAATGAAAGAATGTTCACATGGGGATAACATCGGTTATAAAATTATAAATAAGTAAAATTAACAATGATTATTGGAAACTAAAACTTACAGCTAAAAAAATGCATCTCTGTTTATATAATAGGTTTTGTAAATCTGCTCCAAAAAAAATCCATACCACTCAGAAGAATTAATATCAGGTTTTGATTTTTTTTAAAGGAAATTAGTTTGTACTTGCCAAATTCAAATTTTAAAAATAATTTCAAGATTTTTATTTAAACAAATATTCAGAGAAAAGAAAAAAAACAGAAATCCCTGTTCTTGTTACAGGAATTGTAAACCTGTTAAAAAAAGTAAATCTTCTTATCCAAGTAATTTCAGGTTTCGATTTCTAAATGAAAAGTGGTAATCACTATGAAACGCAAAGTTTCAAATTTTTTTCAAGTATACTTACTGTGTAAACAACTTAGAAATTGGAAATTACAGATGGAACACCCTTATATCAGGAAAATTAAGTATCAATGTTTTAAAATTCACTTACATCATTTAGTTCAATTTTGAAAGACATGAATTTTAGTAGCAAATCCAAGATTTTAAAAACTATAATATTGAGAAATTGTTAATTGATCTAAATTGGGGTTTTTGTAAATTCCCATCGATCAAAGAAAAATTAAGTTATGAAATTGAATCTGAAGGAAGCTGAGGTGATGTAGACTTAAGGAAAAATGGTTGGAAAACTTTTAAATGATCATAGGAGTGTCGCGACAAGGAATTAGGGTTTAGAATGCAGTTTTTGGTCGGCTTAGTTCTTGTGCTCGTGAGGAGTAAGTAGTGGATCGAGTTCGATGATATTCAATGGGGTGTTGGCTTGGGGTTTGACGAGGACATGGCCAGAAGCATGCGACCTCTGGTGGCCGAAATTGGCAACACGAGGAGATATTGGGTCGATGGTTTGGGTTTTCAGGTGATGCTCGATTGCTTAATTTTGATTCAAGGATGGATTTGGAGTTTTGGGTGATCAGGCAGTTGAGGTAGGTGTTTGATGAAGTGTTGATCGTCACGACGATGATCGGGATGGTTCCGATCATCTGTACACGTGCACGTTATAATTTTCACGTCGCTGGGTTTGTCTGGTTTGGGAACGATGAAGTTCCTCGAGTTTGGCACGAGTTGTTTGGGGAATTTCTCGAAGTAATTGGGTTGCCCATTTTTCTCGAAGCTCGAAACGAGATAAGTCTCGTATGGCTTGGATTGGTGATAGAAGCTAGCGTGTGTGCGTTGTTTAACAGATTTAAAACTTAAACAAAGTTAAAAAGAAAAGGGAAGAAGAAGGGGATTTAAAGCAGAGGAATATGAGGTTGGTTTCATGAAACATCTTGAGTGTTGGCCCGAGAGAAATAGGGTTGGGCCCGAGTTTTATTTTAAATGAACCAACTAGATATTAAATTGTTTAAGTAATTTGAATTTTAAGAAATGAATGTTTAAAATGTAAATGAGTTTTAGACCTGAGTTTAATATGGAATTAAATTTAAATCTATATATGAGCTTTTGAAATAAAAGAAAGTTTTATAAATTAAATTGTTTTAAGCAACTTTAAATTATTTAACATGTATTTTAAAGGGTAAGAAATTTAAAAGTAAATTGGGTTTAAATTCTTAAAGTTCTTTTATAAGATGAGTATTTCTTCAACATATGATTTTTAAAGTTTGTAAATGGTTTTAAACTTTGTTAAGTTAAAATTGTTTTTCATTTTAAATTTTAAAATTTGAAATGAAATTTGAAAGAAAAGTTTAAAATAAATTGTTTTTAAATATTTTTGATAATGATAATTTGATCGTTAATAGGTAATGTTTTTATCTTTAAGTAAATGAAGATTAAATGATTTGAATTATTAAGTTAATTAAAATGGAGAATTAATTTACTTAATTTATTATGATTTGGATTAATTAAATAAGTAATTAAAAGTTTAAATTAATTAATTAATTAAGGTTTTAAGATTAATTAATTAAGGATAATTAATTTGTAATAAAGGATTTTTAATTTGAGATTAATTAATTGATATCAAGTAATTAATGAATAGTTAAATAAATTACTTAATGAAAGTAATTAAGGATTGATAATTGATGATTAAAGATTAATTTAATCAAGTGTTTAGAGGTTAATTAATTAGGGGTAATTAATTAATTGTAATTAAGGTAATTAATTAATTAAAGGTTAGTTAATTAATAAAAGTAATCAATTAATGGTAAGAGTTAATTAAGTAATTAGGGGTAATGACTTTTTTTTAAAATTAATTAGGATTAATTAATTTATGTGATAAATTAATTCAAGGTTAATTGATTTATGAAGGCAATTAAGGAATGATTTTTAATTAAGACTTAATTAATTTTTATAATTAATTAAGAATAATTAATTAAATGGTTTGTAATTAATTAACATTAAATAATCCAAGGTTAGTGACTAATCTGATTTAAACAAATCAGATAATTAATTAATCTTACTCATGGATGTTAGGATTCTATGGAGTGCTTTGAATTGATTGATGTCCCTGATTTGTGATGATGTGTGGTATGTATTTTTTTGTTTTGTGAACTATGATGTAATTTATTCTGTGATGAAATTAATTATCTGTAATGTAATTTATTATCTGTGATATATACCTGTGATTTGTGAATGCAAGATAAGCGTTACGATTGGTTTGTACCGCTTATCAAATATAAGCGTTATAGATTATACCACTTATCAATATTTCTGTTTTTGAATCTGTGATGTGATAATTATTGTTGCACTATTGTGTGTAAGCCCTTGGACTACACTATACACACACAAATATGGATTTCACGAGAAAATCAGTTAAGTCACAGATATTTGAATTCAATGAAATGGTTTTAAAATTTGAATTTTTAAATTCAACTAATTTTGGAAATGAAATTGGGTTGAATTTGAAAAGTCTTTTGAAAAGGAAGTTTCAAGTATAAAAGTTATATTTTGAATAACTTAATTTAGTTTTCAAATTTGGTTAAAATTTGGATTCAAAAAATTTGAAATTGAATTCTATATTTAGTATTTATCATTTAAAAAGGGATTATACAAGCTTATATGGGTTTTAGACCATTTTAAAGTATTATTATGGGAATTTAAATTTACCCCAAAGATTTTGACTTGTATAAATGAGATCGGGTTTTTTCGAAGTAAAACTGCTTGTTTTCAAAGAATAAAAGCTTTCATATGAGTAATGAATTTCCAATTCGTAAGGAATTTTAAGTTTGAATTGAAATAGTTTTCCAAGTTATGAATGAATCTTTGGAAATTATTTGGAAAGCTATGAAATGAGTCTTTGGTTTGAAGACCGGATGAGTTAATCCAATTTGAAATGGAATTGTTTTGAAAGGCTATGAATGAATCTTTGTTAAAAGAATGATGAACCTTGTATTAAATTGAAAAGGGGGTTTTAAAGATAAATCTTTTGTTCAAAAGATTAAAGTATGGAAATTGTTTAAACCATTGAAAGGTTTCTGGAAGTAAACTTTTTTGTTTAAAAGATTTGAAATGGTAATTTGTTTTAACCATTTAAATGAAAGGTTTTGGGCTTTAAAGTTGTGACTTAACTGAAATCCCATTATCCATATGTTTTTAAATATTGCGCTCGTTATTCGGTTTAGCTGGGAGAGGACCTTTGTGTCATATAACTCATTCCGAATAATGATACGACGATATGGATAGCATTTGAAGACCAATGGTGACGACCGGATACTATCGAAAATGAAAGGATGACATGTCGAATGTCTCTGCACCGAATGGCCCTGGTATAGAGATTTGAGCACCCATTGCGATGGGAAGTCCGGACGTGATTAGAATTATACGGATTGCAAGGGCTTCTTTGGAAGTGTCTTAGGTTCTGTTCGGACCTGGAACAAACTTTATGGATGTGTGTCTGACATTACACTTTGAGATGTAAAACCGGTTTCTATCAAATACATTTCTGTTTGGTGGCGGAGATTCATTCTCTTAGCTTAACACCCTTCTTTAAGACGTACGAGCTCAGAGGTTATGTAGTTGATGGTTACTAGTGATACATTCCCAATTTGGTAATGTGGCATACGAAGTGTTGCCGATCATTTGTTGATCGAAGCATGGCTTTTGTGAAAAGTGTAGCTTTGTGGACGAGACTTCGTCGAGCCTCACACCTTGGAATGGTCGAAACAGGAAGAATGCAGCAAGGTTTCAGGGGTAGCGCCCTTAGGGTATGACCATTCCTTATGGAAAAGGGTAGTATCATGGTATGGAGCCCAGATACTTACTTGTGTGGACACTGTAGTATATTTATTACCATGTGGTGTTGTTGGAGGGCCCTCGGATAAAGGTCCAAAGGACCGGGGGTGGCATATCTTAGGTTTTATTCCTCGGGAAGAGGGTAGCCGGCCTTGTGTTGGTAGAGAACGAAGGATGGTTCTCGGGGCATCACTCCAGAGGCGTACCCATGTGGTAATGGGAAGTCCGTGGCCTGACAATTTGTTGGAAAATCCAAAGAAACAATACGCGCCCTTTACGGTTTTAGTTGTATAACCTGTCATTCACTTATGGTGGTCACCACTGTTTGGATGGTAGCTATAGTAGGCATAGTACGAAATGTCTATGCTGGCTAAGGTTAATATTATATTTTCGAAATGTTTTCCACTATGCACTTATAGTAATAATATCAAAGGATTTCGCGTATCCAGCATTTTTGACTGTCATAAGGAGAAATCTCCTCCAAGTCTGCGTTTGCATTGTGTGTGTGGTGGGAGGCCTTATGGCAGTTTCATTTTCCAAAAAGCATTGTGGAATTCAAATTTAAAATCTTTTGTTTGTTTTAAAAAGATAAAACTATTTTTGTTTGCTCATACCAGTCCCATGACTGACCCGGAGTTTATTGTTCCTTCCTAAACTCTTGGTGCCCATTATTTTCCACACGGACAGTCTAGAGTTGGGTTTTTCAGATAGTAGATATCGGTTTAGTAACCTTCAGCGGTTTAGTACCCTTCAGCTTTCTCTTTGGAATTCTTTGGAGTCTTCGGATTCACAGACCAGACTTGCTCGTCTTGGTGAAATGAGATGGGGGTTCGAGCTAGTGGTTTGGAGTTATAGCTTTGGAGCATTGGATTGGAGTTACCTCTTGGCTATTTGTTTTCCGTTGTTATATCGTATTGTTATCCGCTGTAGCATTGTTATCTTGTATCTCTGATATCCTGTATCATATTATATCAGTGTTGTTCCATATTTGGATAATGTATTCATTGGAATTGTATATGATATTCATTTTTCTTCCGCTGTGTTGTTATACTTAATTGTGTTATAAGCTCCGGCGAACCAGATTCGACGTTTGGATCTGCGGCATTTGAATACGAGTGTCGTATTCGGTGTCGATTTTCGAAGGTCGAGTCAGGATCGTTACAATTACGCTCGGGTCAGCCCTGCGTTTTTAAGCACATTGAAGATCGTTTTTCCGAAGGACGAAGATGAAGATTTGGTATATTATTAATATTATTATTCTCTGCATCATGCTATTCTACTGCATTATTTATTTATCCCTGATGTACATATAACTCTGATAAATGTTGTATAGATTATAATCAAATGTATAATGTAAACAGCTTCATGAACTGTTTATTTGATTATTATATCTTATCGTTCCGCTACGAGATTCTGTGTTTGTTTTCCCCTTCTTTTCTTATTCTTCTTAATTAACCCCAATGATTGGCTATGTTCCGGAATGTTTAAGTCGGACATATGTGGATTATTGTCGATTTAAACTTTCCCCACTGTGGGTCATCACATCAATTGATTTTCAGTAGTTTGAGAGTTGAGGTTTTTAGGTATCCCTTTAAGATGAATAAGCTTTCGGAGACGTGCAGAAGGCATGATAGCTATTTAAAGTTCTTTTCTATATTGATTCCGCTGTGTTTTGTTGTAAAGAAAACAATGTTTAGTTGCCTAGTCATATACTATGATTATCCAAGGGGGCATCTTCATATGTTTCTCTTGGCGTATGTTGTAATAATTATATTTTCTCTGAACGTGGTTCTCGTATTGGGTGATGTAACGAATTTGAAATGCTTTTAAATGGAATAAGAAAGTTGTTTGTTGATTTTAATTTCTTCTTCTTCAATATATATGTGTTTTTGTTATATCAATATATCTATCATTACCGTATTTGGTCGCCGATGATTAATAACTATAGATGACTGCAGCATCTGTAGCCGTTAGTTTTGAACCTCCAAGTGGGGGATGTTACATAATATTTGTATCGAATGTCAATGGACTAATGTCTCAGTTTCATGTGAAGTGGAGTTGATTTTGCCTTTACCTTCCTTAGTTCCTACGTCAAACATGTCGTTCTATGTCTCTCGCATGGAAAAGACACTATTTACCTTTCGATGGATATAGCTTACTCGAAATTGAGAAATATGGGATGCAACAGAACTAATCTTAGTCTGCATATTTTTACTCATGATTTTATGTCTTCATAGCTCTGTTCTTTTATCTTTTGACACGGGATAAAATAATAACTAAGATAACATCTAGTTTAAAAGTGAGTTTTAATTTTGGGTTTTCTTTATGTATGTCAATAGCGTGGGAAAAATGGAGGAGTTGAACAGTTCTAGTTATTCCAACAAAAGGGAGAAGGAAGAAAATGATTTTACTCTATTTCTCAAAAGGTTTTAAAAAAAAAATCATTTTGAACCATACAGGTTAAAATCATTTTTAAATTTCATTGCTCTCCGCCTCCCTCTTGTTATCTGTAGTTTTTAAAGTAGGGAAATGTTATCACATGTTTAAGATTGTGAATTTGTCAAAGCAGTCCCCTTGAGTTTCACATATGTACTTTTGTTTGAGGGTAAAATAGATATTTAACTCATTTTTTTGTTTTTTAGCTTGAAACAGTTATTGCTAACATGGACACATGATAACAAAACTCTTTAAAGTATACTTGGAACAACAAAAACAAAACTAAAAGCAAAGACCACGCAGAATTTTATTATTCTCAATAGGAAGCAAGGCCTAAATGTCTTGTATATTCAGCAAGATATTTCATATCTTGTCTCGTGCAAAAGACAACAATCCACTTCTGAAGCTATCAATGTGCCAGCGCACACACTCTTTCTACACTGCGCTAGTAATTAAACAGCTAATTAATCAGCAAATACTCGGGATACAGCTTTCCATAGCTCATCCTTAATTTCACCATATATAATCTATTCCGCTGTTTGTTTAACATATTATTTCTAAATACTCTCTTCTCGAAATTTGAAAATAAATAAAATAATAAATCAATGGCCGAAGTAGAAGCAAAACAGGCAGTGGCGGCTGAAGTTTCTAAAGAGCAGCCGCTGCCGACGGCACCACCACTGCCACCAACTTCTCCTGCAACACCAGTTGTAGCAGATGAAAAGGTTGCTGATACAGCTCGACCCAAAATTAAAGAGACACGTGATGAATCTGAAGCTCCTTTTAAAGTGGAAAGTGAGTTTTTTTTCCCGTAGTTCTATTAAATATTGAATTATGTTTGGGGATGCTTCGCCGATTCTGCATGAAATTAAGAATACGAAGTTGATTTTGTTGCCTTTCTGGTTAAATGGTTTAATTTAGTGCTGGAATATGGTTTAGTTTGATGTTAAGTGTTTTTTATGCTCAATTTATCTTCAGATAATATAATTTTGTTATTTTAGTTTTTAATGCTAGTTTTTGGAGTATGCTATATTGATATCAAATTTTATTTTATTTTCTCCATTTTTTTATTTTTTTATATAATCCTCTTCTGGATCAAGTGATGTACTAGTGGAAGTTTGTGACGCACATACTTTAGTTAATGCAACTTCTTCGTATCAGAGGTCAAATCATAGATAGTATATAAGTTACCTATGTGACTTCAAAATATTGTCAGCGACTTGAAATTCTGACTTAAAATAACAAGTTAATAGGTTGAAAAGTCAATGGTAGAAAAGTCAATGGTAGAAAACTTAATGTCATCCCGATAATGCATAAAAGCGTTTAAATAGTCCAAGTCTGCCACCAATCTAGCGACTAGCAAAGATCTCATCAATATCTAAAAAATGTCGCATTCATCCAACGACGTCCCTGTGCTTATCGGTCTGCATAACAGATGAGGTAGGAACAAAAAGAGCTCGTGTAGAATAAGCACGAACATGAGCATCATGGCGGCCAGTCTTACATTTGACCTTTTCTCCAGAATGATTGCGTAGTATAGAACTCTAGTGTACTAGTATAACCGCACAACCGTGGAGAAACCGACCGTGCGATTGTATAACTTTGATAATAAATATACATTTAAAATTTTTGTTATATCCACGTTTTTAGGAAAACCGCGATGAGACAAGATCCACGTTTTTTGGCTTCAGAAAAATTGATTTTGGGCAGTGACGGTAAGCAAACCTCCCTAACGGTTGGTTTGATGAACTATGCGCCACAGAGATGAATGTAAGTAAATCGTTAAAATTATGGAAATTATGAACACGTATCTTAGGAAACCTCTGAATGACATCTTTAGGGCTCTCTGAGATCCCCACTGTGATTTGTTGATGAGCCATCATTTTATTTTTTAGGAATGAGGATTTCTTTGGTAAACTCAATAGCATTAACAAATAGACAGTCCATTATGTCGAGCAGCTGCCATTTGTAGGGTGATTGTCTTTTGAATGCCCAAACATATTTATTTTCCTCATATGTCCCGTCCCATAAACTCAGCATCACCTGTAATAATTCCCAAATCAGAATTTCATCCCATTACCTTCTTCATCAGCACTTTTTTGAACTTTTTGTATTTTTTGGTGAGGTTATCAAACTTATTCAATAAAACTTTATTCTCGATGTGTTGGCCGAAGATTTCTTTGAGCAATTGTTGAACTTTAACACAAAAACTTGTTGAATTATCTCTTGCTTTAATTTCTTATAATTTGAAGAAAAAAATTGTAACTTGCAACAAGCTTCAAGATAAGCTTCGGTCAGACATTGCATTAATTGTAGGATTGGATGTTTGTTGTTAGAGACGAGGATGCAGTTATTTGTGTGTGTGACACTGTTTAACCGATCAAGGATGAAATCTGAGATGAAATTTCAATATATCTGCCGAATCTGTATTTATATGTTTCATTTTGAGCCAAATGAGAAGAAATTTTAATATAAGGTACCACTTGGACTCTCTATCTCAACAGAGTATGTAATTAATTTGATGAGCGACTTGAGATTCAATCAATTGCATATGATATAAACTCTACCAGACTTGTTCCTCCTCATCCTGACATATTTCGTTGTAGAGGAAGAATTCGGCTTGCTTGTTTTAAGTGCAAATGGCTACAGGTTTAACAGCGATGTTTTACCATCACCCAACTATCATAGGGGTGTTTATTTCATGATTGCTTCAGTTGAAACATCAAAATACCACTTGTCGAGTCTGATAAGCAAGTGCCTACATAACTTTCTTGAAATAACTTAACGCTAAATAATTTCTAATTTCTATTTGACTTGGGTTAGATTTTATTTCTGTAGTAACTACATCAATACTATGTCATGGTCTTAAATCGGTTTATCGAATGACAGTAGATTTTAAACAGTTTTTTTAGTACATCTACGTGTACTGGTCATTTATCATCGAGTTATTTTATATTTTTAAAATATGCCTGCTTTTGTAGATATTTTCAAGAGTAATAATTAGTGTTTAATTTCTACATTTCTTATAGTAAATAAATAAAAACTTATTGTATATAAAATAGAAAAAAAAAAGATAAAATAAAAAATAAGCATTTAGGTATGCCTAAAAATAGATTCTTATACGCATTGGCTGTGCAGTCATAAGATGTTACCTTTTGATCACCCAGGTGCTTTTAGCGTTGATTAATAAAGTGATAAAGAAAATGTGCCTATCCACTTTGAATTTTCACATGAGATTTGTAGCTGGTGTGCATTTAAGCCGTTTAATTATCGTGATATATTTGTATTTTCACTTTCTCATGTTTATATGTTACTGAATACTAAATTATTGATTGGTAACGATATTTGTTGTTTCGATGAAATAATCGTCCAGTATTACTTGGTCCCAAATTTTTAGCATGTCAGCTTACTAATCGCTTTTTTGACCAGCCCCGTCTTATAATAGGGTAAAGTAATTTCAAATATTGCTAATGCGTCATTCACAATTCAGACTTAGCTTGGGGTCTATATTAATATTAGTATTACTAGTGCTAGCCGATGCTATCGCACATGGGTTCTTGCCATTAGTGTGCACTGCAAGTATTGTTTAGCCACAGGTTACCTGACCTTGCTATAATATCCTATTAACCGATAGTATTAGTTTGCAAAATAATGCACGGTTTAAAACGTACAGAATCAATGTAGTTAAATAGAGAACTTAAGTAATTTTGCTATCAACTTTAAGTAGTATAATTGTCCGTTAGATTTGGGAATTTGTATAGCTTTGAGCACAGTTTGATGTTGCAGTAGTAGCAGTATGGACAAAAGTAGGGATGAAAATCCTGGCATCGCATGAACTAAGACAGCTGTTATTTGATGACGAATAACCGTATGAGTGCGGACCTATAAACGAAAATCAAGGGCATTTTTGAAATTTCAAAAGGACGTCGAGTAAATTAGTTCATCGAATTTTCTTTATTAGCAGTAGAGATAGAGAAGTAGAGATATGCTCTTCTGATTTACTGAAACTTTAAACCTGTAGCAAGGAACTAAGGATTGAGCAATTTTTTATATTCCATCGCATTATCCATTAATTATTCATTTACATAGATTCATGCAGAAGAAAAAGGGTGAAACCATATCTGCCAGATCACTGCTGTGTCTTCGAGAATCACCTTAAAAAAACAATCTTCTCTTGAAACACATATTCTTAAGATGACTTGTCCAAAGTCGACCTAAAATCCCTAGAAACACATTTGTTTTGTCTTCATGTGGCATCAAGCATGAGCTTTAAGGTGAAATTACAAATATACCTAAAAATTAAGTACTTAAAATACCCCAACCTAACGTAGTCTATTGTTATACCATGATATTTTCATAAAATATTACTTATAGTAGTTCATTATTAAGTATTATTGTGTCATGTTTTCATTAGGTAGAATCTTAAGCTGTTGACGTGCATGTGGGGTATATCTTTGTTGTCTGGAAATGGAATATCGATCATTTTATGTTTTCACCGGGATTAGAACATACAGCTGGGACTCGATATAATTTCTTCCTATATACGATTCCATGTACATTTTTTAATCTTAATTCTGGATATAAAGTGAAAAGAGATGCGCACTCATATCTGCTGTTATAATAACCAAAGTCTCATGTATTATGTTTGGGCTCAAGGCCCATGAATATATTGTTAGCCCATAGTGTATTTCTGTTTATATACAACGCATTGTACTCAAGAACAGTGTAAATGAAATCAGTTAAAACATTTTATCAAGTCTTCTCCATTTTCTTAACTTGGTATCAGAGCGATTATACAACCTAACGGTTAAAAAAAAATCAAGAGTGCCATGCCTTACCCTCATCAGATCATTATCATCATCTGAAGGTGGCTGCACTGGTGGTGATCTTCTCAGATTTATCATCATCATTGAAGATTTTTTCGCTTACCTCTTTCTGAATACAAGTTTGCAATCAAGAATTGCAGACTTGCACTCATTTCTTGCATTTCAGATCTGTCCAACGTATCTTGCTGTGCCTCGCCAAGAAAACATCATCAGAAAGAACATCATCACCTGACACTCTCTGGCTGCACAGTGGTGATCAGGAATCAGAAACTGTTACATTCTTTTCTCTCTCTCTCCTTATTCAAAACTCAGTCCATCATCTCACCAGTCTTGTTGACATTCTCTGTTCATTAACATCATCATGGAAGAAGATAACAGTAACGTTGGAGGAAATTCTCCAAACAATTCAAGAACAGCCATCTCTCTTCAGTCAGCAAGTCAAGACCTGATCAAAACAATGATAAAGCCCCACAGTCAGATCATTACAACACAATTAGATGAATCCAACTATCTAATGTGGAAATTTCAAATCGAAACTGCCATAAGAAGCTATGATATAGAAGGCTACGTTCTTGGAACAATTGTAGTTCCACCAAAATATGTTGCAGACAATGAAGGAAAACTGAATATCAATAAAGAATTTCTGAATCATCAACGACAGGACAGTCTCATCAGTTCATGGCTTCTCTCTTTAATTGGGCATAACATTTTACCACAACTGATAGGGTGTAAGTCATCTCATGAAATATGGCACTCCATTGAGCAATCCTTCAACACTCAATCAGCAGCAAAAGTTTTATATTACAAAAGACAATTACAAAACTTAAAGAAAGAAGGCATGAACATGAGAGACTATCTAAATAAAATCAAGATCTTGTGTGATCAACTTGGAGCAGCAGGGCATAAAGTATCAGAGGCAGAGCAGGTGCTATCAATTCTAAGTGGTTTAGATGATGAATATGATGCTGTGGTTGCAATAATTTCGTCAAAAGAAAGAACTCCTACTATAGACTATGTACATTCAATTCTTCTCTCTCATGAAGGAAGAATTGAACAAAAGAAACCAGTTATTAATGATCTTTCTGCCAATTATGTATCCAAGAATCAAGAAAAAGGATACAGTAATAAAAATCAAAGGGGTGCACCCTCAAACATGTCAAGAGGCAGAGGAGGAAGATGGTGGTCTAATAACAACAATAACAGGTTGAGGTGTCAAATCTGTGAAAGATTTGGACATAGTGCAATTAAGTGCTATTTTAGATTCGACGGTAACTTTACACCAAATCAGCAAGGGTCCAACAGCCAAAGAAACCGGCAAAGTGTCAATATGGTCAACTTACAGCAAGATATAAAGAATCAGAAAGAAAATACTGCAAAAGTTGAAGATATTTCAGATGACAGCTGGTTTCCAGACTCAAGGGCTACAAATCATGTAACAAGCAATCTTGGAAATCTAAATCTTGGCAATCAAGAATACAAAGGTAAACAAGGTATACATATGGGTAATGGAAAGTCTATAAACATAACTCATGTTGGTAATGCTTATATAAATGGTGCCAGAAAGCTTTATCTAAATAACTTGCTTAGAGTTCCACTAATCAGAAAAAATTTGGTTAGTGTATCACAGTTTGCTAAAGACAACAATGTATACTTTGAGTTCTACCCTGATTACTGTGTAGTTAAAGATATTCTAACTAATGAAACTCTCTTACAAGGTAAGGAATGTAAGGGGCTTTACAAGTTTAATATCAACAACTCAAGAAATGATAAGCACAGAGATAAATGGTGTAATAACTCAGAGATAGTTCAAACAAGTGCATGTAACACATTTGATAAATGGCACTGTAGACTGTGTCATGTAAATGCAAAAATAGTAAAGCATGTACTGAGTAGCAATAATATTTCTGTTGAAAGTATTTCTCTACCATATGTTTGTACCTTTTGCCAAATGGGAAAGAGTCATAAGTTGCCCTTCAATAATTCTGCAACTATATACACCAAAGCATTAGAATTGGTTGCAATTGATTTGTGGGGTCCTGCACCCATCTGTACTGACTATGGGTACAAGTATTACATATCCTTTATAGATGCCTATTCAAGATATACATGGATTTATTTCTTAAAGTCAAAATCTGAAGCATGTAACTCTGTCATTCAGTTCATTAACACTGCTGAAAGACAAACTGACAATCAAGTCAAAACACTACAAACAGATGGTGGAACAGAGTTCAACCCTCTGAAAACCTATTTACAGAGTAAAGGGATTGTTCATACAACAACATGCCCTTATACTTCAGAACAGAATGGTTTAATTGAAAGAAAACACAGGCATATAGTTGAAACTGGTCTAACACTACTAGCTCAAGCATCTCTACCTTTAAAATTTTGGTCTGATGCTTTCTCTACTAGTGTATATCTAATAAATAGACTACCTTCAAAAAATTTAGACTTTAAAAGTCCAATGGAGGTCCTATTTAATAGAAAACCAGACTATTATAGATTAAAAATATTTGGATGCCTCTGTTTTCCTTGTCTCAGATCTTATAATGCTCATAAGTTAGATTGTAGATCATCTCCTTGTACTTTTCTAGGATATACTGCAAACAAGAAAGGATACAAGTGTATTGATGGCAATGGAAAAGTCTTTATATCTAGACATGTTGTTTTTAATGAACAAATCTTTCCATATAATGAACTAAACATAAAAACAACACAAAAGATACAAAATGCAAAATTTTCCATACCTCCATTACCTGTTTTAGATATGCAGAATATCAATGAGACAGGTAGAAAGTCTCATCAAGTTGCTTCAGATTCAAAAGCAAGAGATGATCAAAGAAATAAATCTGACAACCTGCAGCAAGCAGTATCTCACAGCAGAAGCATGTATGAATCCATTGAACCAATTAATGATTCAGAATCATCAATTGGTCAACAGGAAACCTCAACAAGCAATGATGCTGAACCTAACACTCAACAGATTATTCCTGAAAACACTGGTCATCATATGATCACAAGAGCAAAAAGAGGCATATTCAAACCAAAAGTTTACACCACTATTGCTGAGAATGATGAGCCAAGTACATATCATCAAGCTATTCAGAATCAGAAGTGGAAAGCAGCCATGAATGAAGAATATGAAGCACTTCAGAGAAACAATACATGAGAACTAGTTCCACTACTAAAGGACAAAAACATTATAGGATGCAAGTGGACGTACAGATTAAAGAGAAATGCCAATGGTTCAATTTCTAAATACAAGGCAAGATTGGTGGCAAAAGGGTATTCACAACAAAATGGTTTTGATTTTGGTGAAACTTTTTCACCTGTTGTGAAACCAGCATCAATAAGAATAATTATTACAATTGACTTGCATAGAAATTGGATCATACGGCAACTTGATGTAAATAATGCTTTCTTGAATGGTGTATTGCAGGAAGAAGTATATATGGAACAACCACTTGGATTCAAACAAAATGACTCTCAACAACTTGTATGCAGACTAAAGAAGGCAATTTACGGTTTGAAGCAGGCACCAAGAGTTTGGTTTGACAAACTAAAATCAACTTTGGTGACAATGGGATATGCCTCAACAAAATCTGATAACTCAATATTTACAAAGTTTGATGCAAATAAAATAATTTATATACTAATATATGTTGATGATATACTTATTACAGGAAACAATCAGTGTGAAATCAGCAACACCATCAAACAACTAAGTGATATCTTCTCTATTAAAGATCTTGGAAATCTTAACTATTTCTTAGGAATTGAAGTCAGCAAAAGTTCAGATTCAACAATGCATCTTAGCCAGAGAAAATACATTACAGAGATTCTAATAAAAGCAAAAATGGATAACTCAAATCCCCTACCTACACCTATGATTAGCAATTTACACTTATCTAAAGTCAGAGTGGAACCAATCTCAAATATCAAGCAATACAGAAGTATAGTGGGGGCTCTACAGTATGCAACAATCACAAGACCAGAAATCTCATTCAGTGTAAACAAAGTAAGCCAGTTCATGCAGAATCCACTGAATGAACATTGGAAGGCTGTAAAGAGAATATTAAGATACCTAAATGGCACACTCAATTATGGTTTGACTCTGCAATCAAGTAAAACTCTCAGCATATGCAGATGCAGACTGGGCCACTGACATTGATGATCGAAAATCAACTACTGGATACTGTATTTATCTGGGTCAAAATCTTATCTCATGGTGCTCAAAAAAACAGTCAAACATATCTAGATCAAGTACTGAAGCAGAATACAGAAGTGTAGCTAGCACCACAGCAGAGATCATATGGATAAAATCTCTACTGAATGAATTAAAAATACAAATTCCAAACAAGGCTACAATATGGTGTGATAACATGAGTACAATAGCTTTATCAGCCAATCCAGTGTTACATTCTAGAACTAAACACATGGAACTTGACATATATTTTGTCAGAGAAGAAGTTATGAAAGGGAACGTTACAGTAAATTACGTACCATCAACCTACCAGAGAGCCGACATCCTCACAAAACCATTGTCGAAGATAAACTTTCTCCGATTAAGACAAGATCTGAAGGTTACTGAAATCAGCAACAACTACTCAGACAGTCGAAGCAGCAACATACTTAAAGAGTCACATTTCATCGATGTCAGATCTAAATGATGCCAAAGCTAAAGCTTGTCACTGCTATCTATAGTGAAGAGTCAAGTACAAAACCAAATCAAAGATCTGATTTTGCACTCTCTCTGCTCTCGGCAAATCTCAAGAGATCTCATGTCACCCTCTTTCTCTCAGAATCTATTATATATCCACTCAAAACATTTAGTTTCATCATCAATTTTGTGAAGAATCAAGAGATTTAAAGAGCGGCGGAATCAAAGAGGGATTTTGCAAACCCTAACCCTAGACGGGTTTGAGGGGGGGTATAAGTGAAAAGAGATGCGCACTCATATCTGCTGTTATAATAACCAAAGTCTCATGTATTATGTTTGGACTCAAGGCCCATGAATATATTGTTAGCCCATAGTGTATTTCTGTTTATATACAACGCATTGTACTCAAGAACAGTGTAAATGAAATCAGTTAAAACATTTTATCAAGTCTTCTCCATTTTCTTAACTCTGGAAATAAGCTCTTACAACTTTGTTTGTATTATCTTTATTTATGATGTTCCAGACTTTTTTTTCTTTGTTAAATGAGAGGCTGCTTTGAAGAAAATAATTTATCTTGTAAAGTACTTCTCATTTTCTTTGTGTGTATCTATATAAATTCCCTTAGACATATAACTTAAACATACTCCAAATCTGGAGTACTCAAAGCTAAGAGTTCAGTAGGAATAGTTGGAGGAACAATAATTTACTGTGCTACACCAACTATGCCAAAGATTTTGAATCCACCTCGGTTCCAATTTTTGGTACATTAGTTTCTTCTCAGAAATTGAATTTCCTTGCTGTTATGTCTTGGAAAGTTATTTTTATACTTGTATATCTGATTTAATTACTACTTATGCATCCAGAGGCAGCAGATCTTGCTCCAGTGGAGAAAACTGGTTCAATTAATAGAGGTATGCGGTACTAGATTGTTATATCAAGTCTCTATTTTTTTTCATGTTTTTGTGTGTTATACTTGGTATATACTGCTTAAAATTTTGCTTGTAGATGCGGTTCTCACTCGTGTTGAAGCTGAAAAGAAAATGTCCTTAGTTAAAGCTTGGGAGGAAAGTGAGAAATCTAAAGCCGAGAATAAGTAAGTCTACGGCAACATAATTAATCTTGTTTATGTCCTTGGGCAAAGAAATTTTTTTCCCGCCCACTTGGGTTTTTATATGGCACGTTTAATAATGCTTTTCAGTGATTAGAACATGGTGTTTATCACCCGTGATTTCATCAAAGTTTATGCTGAAGTTCAATTTTTGTACAAATATTTTTTAATACAGGGCTGTTAAGAAATTGTCAGGTATCACTTCGTGGGAAAATACCAAGAAGGCGAATGTAGAGGCGGACCTGCAGAAATATGTGGTAAACTACTTCTTAACAAATGTATATGTATGTTTATGTATGTACATAAGTAGACATCGCTACACCCTCATGCTGCGTCTCAAAGTTTTATAGAGCTCTTTGAAACTAAATTTTGTAAACAGGTTCATGATCATCTTTACTAAGATTGAGATCATTCTGAAAAATATTAGCTTGTTCAAAATTTCATATTGATTTCACCCATCAAATATGACCATTGATTCATAGTGTTACATACACATACATATACAGGCTAATAAAAATGTGAAATGCTTGAACATGTTCAGGCTTTGAAAAGGTTAGTAACGATAAACTTATCAGAAAGCCGTAGCTTTACCGTATCAGTCCTGATTATTAATGTTTTTCACCATAAATATTTTTTGTTCCTGTTATATGAACAGGAAAGATTAGAAAAGAAGAAGGCCGTATATGCTGAGAAATTACAAAACAAGATTGCACTTCTTCACAAAGAAGCGGAAGAAAAGCGAGCAATGGTAGAAGCGAAGAAAGGCGAAGATTTGCTAAAAGCCGAGGAACTGGCTGCAAAATACAGGGCAACTGGTTCTGTGCCTAAGAAAGCTTTTGGATGGTTTAGATGTAAATTTCAGATATGTTCAGTGAATTTGTTTATTAAATAATATGTTTGTTTTGAATGCTTTTGCCAAGTTATGGTGTCATGTGTAAAGTGTGATGTACTTGTTTGTAAAGAACAATAGTTTGATGATATATATTTATGACTTCTTTATATTATGTACGTGTATGACATTGTGACGTGTTTGTTTCGTAAGCGGATGTGTAAACTTGTGCAGAATTATTTTTTTTGTGGTGTTGCAAACGCTGGAATTGAATGTCTCCTTTGAATCGTTTGTCTTTGGTGTTTGGATGATACAAGGGTATGTTTGCACACATAATTGTAAGCATGCGTTTAATTTAACATCTTTATGAAGTTTTATAATTATTAGTATATTTTGTTAGATATTTCCTATTCTAAAACACAATAAACCAAAAAAAGCAAGAATGTTACAAAATAACATGCTTCTCTCTCCATGTAATTTACTTGCAGTCTAAAATTATTAAATTTTAATTAATTTCAATAACATTGTTATTATTTTTATTATCTTAAATAACATTGTTTGGGAATAATAGCTTTGTTGTTGTTACTAAATAACATTGTTGATTTCAATTAATTTCAGTAACATTATTATTATAAAACAATTTTAAATTAATGGAATTCATAAATAATTTCAAAGCTATATATAGACAGGGGATTTATATATTTTTTATAATGGCTGACTATCCTACTTTAATTACAAATGCAATGATATTTACATTTCATAAATCATTTCAAATAGAAGGATTAGCACAATTTCGACAACACTTCCTATTATTGCCCGTAGCATGCGTAAAAGAGCGTACATGGGAAATAAAAAGAAAGTTATGTCAAAATTGTATTAATAGTTCGATTTGAAATATTAATTTACAAAACATAAATATCATTGTGTTTACAACTTATCCAATAGTAGGACAAATCCAACAAATAATGTATCAGATGAAATTGATTTCCATTTTAGTTAAAAGAATGTGCGTGTGTGTGTGTCTATATAACGATCATATATGGTACTTGTAAGACGAGATCGAATTAAACATCTAATTTTGGGGTTCATAATGCTTGGAAATCTTGAATTATGGTAACAAATAGGGTTTGATTAGATTTAAATGATATTGTCATTAACATCGTATGTTTAGTCATTACTAGAAAGATATTTAATTACTTATTGTACTATGGTGTAACAATTGTACAAGAGTGTGACGAAACGGGTTTTCGACCCTCGAAAATCGACACTAATACATCCATGGTATTCAAGTGCTGCAAATTCAAGTGTCGGAAACCCGATCGTTAAGGGTGAAAGACAGAACAGAATCTCACACGAATGGAATAACGTATATTATTTCAATATACAATCTTTGCGACGGAAATTATAAATACATTTATCAGAGTTAAACATGGACAGTTATAAATATCCGTCCTTACAGATGCGCAATACAATAATATATGAGTGAGATGGAAATAGATAACGATCTTCAAAAGAATCTTCTCACTCCATGCTCTGAGCTCTTCCAGATTTATTCTAACTAAACCTGACTGCTAGACTACTCGAGAAAATTAGAACACCCAAAGTTGAAGGAAAAAAGAAAATAAACTTTGGGTCAGTCATGGACTGGTATGAGAAACTCAAAAAACGCATTTTGAAAATAAATGTATCTCATAAGATCACGCCGCATATAGACATGGAATGAGTTTTTACCTTATGATAAACAAACTATTTGCTACGCAAAATATAGGGATATTATCTTTAATGACATTATTTTGAAAATATTTATAAGTAAACTTATGAATCTTAACCGAAATTGTTACCATTATTAAATTCCTGATATGTGAGGCTCTACAAACAAAACTCTTAAAAGGCTCGTTTGGAGAATGGATTCCATACAAATGACAAGGTGAGGAAATACCTTCTATACAGTACACCTCTAGAGTGATGTACCTAGGGCTGTGTAGTTAATGCCCCGCTATAACCGCGCAATATCTCATAGCGGATTTCTACCGCAACGATTTTTCCACATAGCCCCAAAATATAGCCTTTCCGCTTTAATCCCCGCTATCTCCGCTATATTCCGTTATTCCCGCCATATTTTGCTACTCCCGCTATATCTTCTTTAATAAAATGAATTAAAAAATTGTATTTATACATTATAAAAATTATGAAACTAATTTATTTGATTTCATTTTTAATATATTTTCAGAAATGAAAATACTCTAATACTCTACTAAATTTAATTATGTTATATAACAGTTTTACGTTTATTTAAAGTATATTCACACGTGTTTTTTGTTTAAAATCATTTATGTATTAATTATAATTCAATTGAATGATAATTTTTCACTTAATTACCATTATATATTTGTAAAAACATTAAGTACGAGTTTTATATGCTATTTTAGAGCTATCCGCTATATCCCGCTATATCCTCGCTGTATCCCCGCTATGACTTTTTGCACCTCCACCGCTTTGAGTCTACCGAGCGCTTTAACTGCACAGACCTAGGGTCCAGATAATGAACTCCTAAACACATAACCGGCCTACCCCTTCGCAGGATAGTACTGAATATGACATCACTCCAGTCGTTACCGACCTATCCGAGATGTCTCATAGCATACACAACATACCCGATATATAAGGGTTATCTAGAAAGGTGATGACCGTTTCCTAATGGGCGTGACCCACATAACTATGCCCTATCTACCCTGCCCTAGCCATTTCCGGTTGATGAGGCCTGAGGTAACGTTTTACTTTTTACATAGTGTCACGATCTGAATTTCAGGGTTCGAAAATCGACACCCGTACTTCACTTATACTCGGATGCCGCAGATTCAACCTTTGAACCCCAATTCGTGCCGGAGCTTATAACACATTAAGTATAACAACACAGCGGAAGAAAACAATGATATCATATATCTCCAATGAATACAATATCCAAATATGATACAACACTGCCCAACATATATCAGAGCACAAATACAATGCTAAAGCGGAATAAATAACTTGAACTTGAACCACCAAGTGAGAACTCCAATATCTGCAACTCTATCTCTAATCCAAAGCTAGCTTGAACCCCCATCAAGTAGGACTTAAGCAAGGTCAGTCATCAATGTGATCGCCAAGATCCAAAGACTCCAAAGGATATCGAATCTACATCTACTATCCGACTATCTGAAAAATCTAACTCTAGACTGCCCGTGTGGAAAAATTATGGGCACCCAGAGTTTAGAAAGGAAACAATAAACTCCAGGTCGGTCATGAGACTGGCGTGAGCAAATGAAAACAGTTTATCTTTAACAAAAGCAAAACAAAATACTTTAAAAGAAATCCGCAATGCTTTTTGGAAAATGAAACTACCATAAGGTCTTCCGCCACATACACAATGCAAGCGCATAATTAGAAGAGATTTCTCCTTATGATAGTCAAACATGCTTGATACGCAAAATCCTTTTTATATTATTATTAGTGCATAGTGCAGAAAAACCTTTCGAAAGTATAATATTAATCTTAGCCAGCATAGACATTTCAAACTATGCCTACTATAGCTACCATCTAAATAGTGATGACCACCATAAGTAAATGACAGGTTATACAACTAAAACCGTACAAGGCTCGTATTGGATGATTGGATTTCCAACAAATGGTCAGGCAAAGGAACTTCCTACACCGAATGGAGCTCCTCTGGAGGGACGTCTCCGAGAACCTAACTGGACCTCTGCTAACACAAGGTCGGGTTACCTCTGTAACTAGGTAACTACGGACACAAGTATGCCACCCCTGGTCGTTATCAATCTTTATCCGATGCGCCTATCAACCAACAACCACAAAGCAATACGTTTGCAGCAACCACATATGTTAAATATCTATGATCCATACCATGATACCATCTTTTATCCAGAAGGAAATGACATACCCTCAGGAGGGGCGCTACCCCCAAATAACCTTGCTGCAACGATTCCTGTTTTGACCATTACCGGGTTTTGAGGCTTGACGAAGTCACGTCCACAAAGCTACGTTTTACACAAAAGGCATGCTTCGATCAACAAATGATCTGCAGCACTTCGTATGCCATATTACCAAATTGGGAATGTATCACCGGTAACCATCAACTACATAACCTCTGAACTCATACGTCTCAGAGAAGGGTGTTAAGCTAAGAGAATAAATTTTCCGCCAACAAATAGAAATGTATTTGATAGAAACCAGTTTTAAGTCTCAAAGTGTAATGTGAGACACACATCCATACAAGTCTGTTCTAGGTTCGAACAGAACCGAAGACATGTCACAAAGAAGCCCTTGCAAATTTGGATAATCCCTAATCCCGTCCAGACTCCCCATCACAAAGGATGATCAAATCTCTATACCGTGGATCAGCCGGTGCAGAGACATTTGACGAGTTATCTTTTCGCTTTCGAAAATATCCGGTCTTCACCATCGGTTTTCAAATGCTATCCATAACGTCGTATCATTATTCGAAATGGGTTATATGGCACAAAGTCCTCTCCCAGCTAAACCGAATAATGAGCGCTTAATTTAAAAAGCATATGGATATTGGGATCTTAGTTAAGTCACAACTTAAAGTCCAAAACCTTTCTTACAAATGGTTTAAAAAAATTACCATTTTCAACTCTTTTTAAACAAAGATTCACTTCACAAAGTTTACCAATCTTTCACAAAATTCATTCATAGGCTTTCAAAACAATTTCCCTTTCAAATCGGATTAACTCATCCAATCTTTAAATCAAAGATTCAATTCATAACTTTCAAAACCAATCTTTTATACGAAAGATACACCTTTTAGATCCTCTTCAATTTCGAAACAAAGTTCAACAATATTTCACAAAGATTAATTCATACCTTTCAAAACAATTCCTATTTCAAACTTGAAATCTTTTCAACATAAATTGGAAATCCTTTCTTCATATGAAAGTTATTATTATTTGAAAACAAATAGTTTTCGTTTTGGAAAAATCCGATTACATTTGCACAACTTAAATCCCTTCAAGTATAAAACACGGATTAAATTCAAATTCCCAAAACAATACTTTTAAAATGGTTTAAAAACCCATATAAACACATTTATAACTTGTACAACCTTTTTAAACCATAATTTCCAAACATAGAATTTAGTTTCAAATCTTGAATTTAAATTCAAATCAATCTATTTAAATTTCAAAACTTTATCAAGTTATTCAAAATAACTTTTATCTTTAAAACTCCTTTTCAAAAGCTTTTCATATTTAACCAATTCCGTTTTCGAAACCATTTGGATTCAAAATTCATCTTTTAAATAAATAATATTTAAATTTAAAAATATCCGTTGACTTAACTTGTTTCCTCGTGCAATCCATATTTGTGTATATAGTGTAGTCCAGGGGTTTTACACAATAGTGCAAAATCATCAATTATCACAGATTCAAGCACAGTAATATAGATAAGCGGTATAATCTATAACGCTTATCTTCATTCATAGATTCACAGATAAATAATGTAAATTTATCACAGATAAATAAATTACATTCATCACATATCACACCAAAACAATTCATAGCACAAAACATAACATATCAGGGATATCAAACAATTCAGCCATCAATAGAATTCAAACATCCATAAGTAAGGTCAATTAATTATCTGATTAATTTAAATCAGATTAACTACTTATGAATAAACTATTAATCCTGGTTAATTAACATTAATTAATTACAAACCATATTAATTAATTATCCTTTAATCATTTATTCATTTAAGCTATAAAAATAAATGAATCAACCTTTAATTATTAATTAATTAACCTTAATTAATAAATCAACCTTTAATCATTAAATAATTAACCTTTAATTATTTAATTATCCTTTAATTAATTAATTACATTAATTAATTAACTCTTAGTTAATCGTCCTTAATTAATTTCAATAAGTAATTATCCCCAATCTCTTTCATTAATAAATCACAAATTAATTACATTAAGTAATTTTTTTAATCACTTGATTAATTAACTTTAGTCATTAATTGATCATCCTTAATTACTTTCATTAAGTAATTATCTTTAAGTAATTAGTTAACTTTAATTACTTACATTAATTAATCTTAATTAATTAATATATCCTTTAATTAATTACTTTAATGAATTAACCTTTAATTCGTAATTTATTAACCTTTAATTGCTTATTTTAATTAACCCTTAATTAATTATTCTTAATTAATTACATCAAGTAATAAATCCTAAATTAAAGTAATTAACTACTCTTTAATTACTCATATCAATTAAACTTTAATAAATCACATTAATTAATTAAAGATAAACTTTTTTGTCTAATTAATCATTAAATCTCATTTAGGAATTAATTATATAATTTACCTAATATATATTACTTTCAAAACAAATCAATCTTAAAACATTTAGCTTAAAAATTTAAACTTTGAAAATTTGTTAAAAACTTGTTTAAATTTTAAAACTTTAAAACTGGTTTAAATTTTAAAACTTTAAAACTGTCTTATGTTCATTCAATCACTCAAACCCCAGGCCATTTCCTGATTTTCCCGATCCTTACTTCGGGTTTCCCCCAACCATTCATTTGCTTCTAGTTTTCTCGCAAAAACCCTCGAGTCGAACCCGATAAAACTACTTCTTCCCCAAAACGTACGTACGAACCCATATCTCATGTATGTGCACGATTGCCAGAGCCATCTTCGATCAACGCCGCAACCACTAGAGCATCATCGACGATCACCAAAATCGATTCGAGCAACCAAATTTACGAAATCATCCTTAAATCAAATTCGAGCCAATTTGAGACCATCAGAAAGAAAACTGATCATCTAAAACACCTCACATCACCTCTCTCCGACACCGGAGACCACATCCACTCGCCTGAACCCTCGCATCGCTTCCCTCCTTCTATTCCACCACCTCTAGTGCGACCCGATGCAATGACGATGACGCGGCGATCAATTTTCTGTCGCTAACAAAAATCTAGGCTTAACCCTAGATCGACTACGATCACCATCCACGATGGATTATAAATTCATCACGCATTTTTCTCGAGTTCGACGACCACCCAATCACCTCTGGAAGCAACCTCGATACCCAATAGCTCGCCGATCACCAAAACTTCACCACAAACTAATTTCCGTTCATTTTGCAAATACTACCTCAATTCAAAACTAAAAATCCTGATTTTAGTTTTAAAAATCATTGTTTTCGAAATTGATTTGGATGATGTAAATGAATCTTGAATCCATGCAGGTTGAAAATTGGATAGGTTTTGAATTTTCAATGTATTTCTTCTTCCAGTCAGAACCATCTCATATTTTCTTGGAAATATATTTTGTAATTAAGTTATGGTAATTTTTAAACCCACTTTGTTTTAACATTACGGACTATAGAAGATCAGGGAAAGTGGAATTGAATTTTGAACTAGATTAAACCTGTAAATTTTAACAAAGGCATTGTTGCCTGTTTCCAGATATGTACACAAAGTTTATATATACATACAGGCATATAACCATAACCATACAAGCATTTTTTTATTCATAACTTCCAGAATGATCACATGCAGACCAAAAATTCAAACAGATCTTAGGTTTTAGAAGTGAGTTTACTCACCTGTATTTTGAACAGAGGAGCCTGGTGTCTCTTTTTATTCTTTTATTCGAAACTGGAACTGGTTTTGATCTGCAACTTCGTTGTTGAAGTTTGAATCTGATCTTTGCACTTGGATCAGGCTTTGATTTTTCTTGAGTTGATCTTGCTTAGGTTTGAAGCTTTAGGTTTAAAGATTTGAAACTACTATTGAATTTGATTTGTTTCTCTTTTGGTTTTCATTTTATTTTCCAAGTTTTGGTTTTTAGTTTAGAAAGAAGAAATAAGTTGAGGAAGAGAGCTTTTTCACTGGAAAAGAATGGCCAGGTTTCTTATTTAAACATTTTTTAATCTCAAATTCAAATCAAAAGAAATAAAAGCTATGCCACTTGTTAATCTCAAGATATGTTAATCTACACATGTTAATTGCGTAATCTCAAGCTTACATTAAAACAACATTTTTATGTTTATATCCTTGCTCTAATTTATTTTATAAATTTTTTGTTTTGGACCTTTATTTTAAACCTTGTGTTGGTATAAATCATGTATCATATTCTTATATTTTTAAATGTTTTTAAGCCCTTAAGTATTTTTTTTTATCTTAACATATGTTTAAATGTTTATATACTTTTTTAAATAACCTTAAGAAAATAATTTGAAATCAAATTATACATTATAAGTGATCACGTATATTTATACATGAATTTTAACTTAAAATACCCTTTTTGAAAATTATTACATTAATCTCAAATCAATAACTTCTATATAGATTAAATTAAAATTAGAAAACAAGCTTTTATTAACTTTAAAATAAAAACTTTAAATCCTATTTATTTATAAAATACTTATCATTGAATCCCAAATAAAAATTCTATTTGAAATACATATCTTTATTTATTCTGGAATTTTTTTCCAATTAATTCATCATTAAATCCAAAATTTATAATTAATTACCAATAAATTCACAATTTAATTCCAAAATTTAAATGAATCACCAAATTTAATTTGGCTAAAATCTGGGAATGTTACACGTAGCACATTCCAATTTGAATGTCATACTATCATTCCATGATCACACAACTGATTACTACAAACGTATTACTCTTGAGCACGTACGTCTTAGGAAAGGGTGTTAAGTTAAGAGAAGTTGTCTTCTCCGCCATCAAACAGATGATACGTTCATAGAGATCAATCAATGTGAACAGAAATGCACCGTCAGACATTCGTCCATACAAGTTGTGTAGGAACATGACAAACCTAAGGCACTCTCCTACCACATCTTGTCGGGAGTTACCCATAGGACTAGTAGTGAGAAGTCCTTGCATTGAAGATCTCAAATGAAGAACTACTGCCACATAAATGATATGGGAAATTTCTTCCGATGGTCAGTGACAAACCACCCTACACTCCTTCTAAATACTATCCATATCTTCACTTCGAATACGTAAATTGTTTCGAAGTGGTCTTCAGATAGGAATCCAAACCCGGCTCCTTTGAATCAATCATCGATAAAAGGATGTTTTGGGAATATGGAATCATTCTTTAATTGATTAAGTTCTTTTTATCAAAATCTCCTTTGAAGATATATATATTTCTAAAACATTCCTTCCGTTATATACAGAGTTATTAAACCTCTCTTATCAAATTCTTTGATTGCTCATACCCTTTTTTTTTAACTTGGAATAATTCGAAATCATTTCATTTTTTGCTTAGGAAAATATTTCCAAAACATTTTATTTAAATCTTAACAAAGATTTCTTAATTCAAAGCTCAAAATTTTGATTAAGTTAAAACTATGTTATCAGGATGTTAATCCCAAAAATAGTAAAGATTAAGTGAATAAAATCTATGGAAATCATCTAAATCTACACAATATCAATTCCTGTATTCAACAAATATTATGGGCGGAATAACGGTGGAATCGCCTTTTAAATTCCACGAATAGTATGAGTTCTCTCTTCAAGCTTTAAAACCGAGTACAATAAGATTATCCCCATAAAATCCAAGTTATTTATATTTGGAAAATCATATTCTTGATACTTTGCAAAATTTTAATCTGAGTAAATCAAATTTGCTATCCAATCCGTCGGTCCAGTTCGGATAGCCAGGGAGAGTAGAAAATTGGTTTTTGAAACCCAAGCCTAGACACTATCTCTTTGCCACCCATAAGGCGTTCAAGTTATTTGATCGACTCTAAATCATTAAAACATTTGATCATTTCATAAATGCTTCAAATTACCTTGAAAATTTTTTATTAATCATTTTAAAACATTTATGAAAGATTTGGAAAAAAATTGTTAAGTTTAAAGCTAAAATTCAAAAGTTATAGAAAAGTGCTGCGTAAAGTGTTTTTTAAGCTATATTGATTAAAACGACTTTTTATTTTGTGGAATTCATTTTTATTACTCAATTAACTTTTAAAACATTTTAAAATATTTATTCCACGTCTTTAAACAATTTCAAAACATCATTTTCAAAGAAATTAAGTTTTGGATTCAGAACTGCAAAATATGGATTTTTCCCAAACTTATTTTACTCAAAATCTGCATATCGAAATCTTGATTTTCTTTTTTCGCTGAAAAACTATGGATATAATAGTTCAGAAAATTTTTATCTCGTAAAAATTCTGAGCAATATTCCGTCTTCTACACTTGTTTGACTTTTATAGCACGAAATCACGAACTACCGTTACGTGACGCGCTTATTTTTGATTAAATTTTCTATTCTCATTCAAACTTCACAAAGACACTTCTAAATGTTTACAAAACAATTCAAACTCATTTAAATCTTTTTTAAATAGGTTTAATAATTCCATACACATCATTTCATTAAATCTAGGAAAGCGATTTCCTTTGTGCTTATCGATGTATATATTCGTGACTTGCATATATTTTCAGCATCCATATGGAAACAACCAAACTTGATGAACAAAACATATTAAACATTCATTTGCAAACATCATATCATCATTCAACATATAATATAATATAGTTTAGGAGTTCTCACTATCATTTTCCCTTCGAGCTAATATAAAATCGGCTATAGCTCCGCTACGATCGAATTAAACTCTACGGAATCGAGCTCCAAAGCCTTGAAGTGGCTAGGTATAGCCTTGGGAGTGCTCACGGCCTAGCTAGGGAAGGAGAAAGGGCTCGGCCTTGCTTTGGGAAGGGATGTCCGTGAGTTTGAGTGGTGAAAAGGCGGAGATTTGTCTTCGTTTTAAAGTGGATCGGTATTATATACGTGTGTATATATTTTACTAATATTTTACCATAACTTTTGCTTATTATTTTCTAAGAAATGGAAGCCATTAAAGAAGCTCTTGGAAAGCTCAAGAAGATGATGGAAAGTTGTGTGAAAATGTGAATGAAGGTATGCATGTATGTATAGCCTTAGAAGCCTTAAGGGCAGGGCCGGCCCAAGGGTAAGGCGAGCAAGACGGCTGCCTAGGGCAACCGATCCGGTAGGGGCAACAATTCCGGCGGTAGCTTTGTTATGTATTATAATTAGTAAAGTATGTTTGTATGCAAACTTTACAATTCAAGTTGTAGCCTAGTGGCTATGCATCTTTCTTTTGTTTGGAGCAACCCAGGTTCGAGCCTGGTAGGACGCCATTTATTTTTGTCTGGGGCAACAGTTGCGTTTGGGCCGGTACTGCTTAAGGGCTAAGCAACTTCAAATATATATATATATATATATATATATATATATATATCATTATCCATCACATCTCCACTTTTCTACCCATATTCCACACGTTAGTGTCTTCCCCTTCATGTGCTCTATCACTTCATTCACTTCGCGTATGCATATATGTTGACTCATTTAAGCTTAAGGAGGAAGCTTGTTTAAAATATCATAGATTTTGTATTATGTATGTATTTTTAAGTTATAAGTATATATGTATGCATACATATGTTCATGTGCATGTTAGCGGATGCATTTATATGTTATATATGTGTAAATGGCACATAAACAACATTGCATCGATTCCAAACAACGTTTGTTCGATAAACCATTACCAATCGGAGAACCAATTCTCGGTTATATTTTCATTTATACTTTAACGTATGTGTATATATATATATATATATATATATATATATATATATATTTGTAAACAAAGTTTGAAAAAAACATTTTCTTATCATTTTAGATGATCTTATTTGAATAATAAAACCATATAAATTCATATTAACAATTTTTTACAATAATTGCTATTATACCGATAAAGCGATATCGATTTTTTTTATATTTTCAGATCAAATATATGTTTTTATAAAACTATTATGAATGATTTATTATCACTTTATTACTATTCAAAATGAATTATCATTGTTTAAAATGATTATTTGAATAATTAAAATAATTATTAAATCATTACATCTAAATTTAATTTAATAAATTAATTATCATATTTAAAGGTATTATTAAAAATGTTAAAAACACATTTTATTTTCAAAAACAAAACCAATTGATTTTATTCCATATTCTTTTTTAATTATAAAAATAAGTGTATGTATCCAGTTCCGTGCGCAATGTTTTACCATTATAGAGCTGGTTATTGATAAAACCGTTTTTAGGCCATTTTATCGATTTAGATTTCGAGGAAAATAGTTTTATAAATATTTATTCAAAATAAGATTATTATTACTTATTATCACCCAAAACAATATTATATGTATTATCAATCTTTTATTTGCATAAATTTAAAAATAAACACAATTTATCAAAGTGATAAACTGGCAGGTCGTCACAGACTTTCCCCCGTAAAAGAATTTCGTCCCCGAAATTACCAAAACCAAAACCTAAAGGTTTTTGCCAAAATATTTATTTTTAAACTTACACCCATAGGAGTATATAAATCACTCGTACCAATATCTATTATTCGAATTCACAGCTTTACTTCCGAACTAGCATTGAACCCCTGATCCTTTAGTGCAAACTCTGGCCAGGCTTTCTTGATCAGAACTTTAATTCTTCCTACAATACACGATAACAGAACACTTATTTGTGGTGTAGATCAGTCACAATAATAACCGTAGGTAAGCTATAAACATGTTACCGAAAATACATATTATAATTTTTCCATTACCAACCCATATTTGTGTTGGAAAATTTGGTTAAAGTGTAATTCAATTAAATTGGTTGGGTAAAAAATTTAAATGTGGACTGTTTTCCACCGAAGCCCTAATTCTCATCCTCTCCACGCTTTTTTTTCCATCTGCCGCTTAAAAAGAAAAACGAAACACGCGATTTCCTTCGCTCTGCAAACAACTTCAGGATCTTGCAACGCTTCAGGCGATTTGGCGATTCAGGTATCTCGACTTCGATTATAGCTTCAGGCTATTCAGGATCTCGACTTCAGGTATTGGATTTCGCCTGAGGACTTGTTCTTGGTTTTTTCTGGGAACTGGGATCGATTTTGACTGAAGACATAAACCAGGTAATTTCGCTTGGTTAATCCCTGTTTCGGTTTCGCAAAATATTTCAACCAGGTTTTATTGATTTATGCACGAAGGAAATCTTGTCGTGTTATTTTGATTATGATTTTGGTTGAGAAATTTAAAGAGCATTTAGATTCTTTAGGTTTGAGCTGAGATCATTTTATGTCTCTGATTATATTATATCAATAATAGCTCAATAGGTTAAATTTGCATTGTTAGCTAGAGTTGAACAGAATTCGGTACTCAAATGAAGAAGGCGGATTAATCAACTCCAAATGGATCCTATTTGATTTCGTGTTCTTTTCACCAATCTTCTTAAAAAATTTAATCCTGAAACTGGAGAAAAATTGTTTGGTTTATCAATTAAACAAACCTATTTAAACACCGGTCATGTTTCTGGGCTACTACCCAGCTTTTGAGACATGCCCGGTCTAAGTTTGATGGTGACCGTTGGTTTGTCTTCGTGTGGATTCTGGCATGGATTTAAATGAATATCACACACTTAAACTACTTCAATCAAACCCCAACAGGGATCAAAATGAGAAAGATCAGATAGGTAAGTGAATACTGACATATAAGAAGAAGCAGTGAATCAAATATACAAGATATAGGTTATACTTACTATATTTTTTTTTTATATTTCAACCAATTTATAGTTATTTTAAACGTTATTGGCTACGTTGAATCGCTATAATTTGATTTAAAATGATACTGGTTAATAAAAGGAAAATTTTCATTCACTAGCAAATTTATGTCAAAGATGAATAGAGTTTTACCTCGTGGAAAATCAAAAGGGCTTATACTCGCTAAAATTATGGAGAAGCAAGGATGTACTAACGAATTCAAAGATTGAACAAATGATGAAATACTACTTCTATTTTATAGTAAAAGTGGCGATGGTTTGTAGCTGAAACAAATAGGATACGTTCAATAAAGTAATTAGGAGATGTAGTTATATTCACTCAACCTTAACTCTAGCATCGAATAGTAGTATTATCATTTCAACATCAATCCAAACAACAATTATAAGGTTCATTTATTTCAGTTTGAAAAATAAAATGATGTACGATAATCATATAATCTGACTAATATACTTGCTGTATATCAAAAATGTTTGAAATACTTGTATATTGATTAAAATCACAGTAAAACATTGTATAAATTATACTTATCAACAGAACTGGGAAAGAAGAATTATACTCACTTACATTCATTTATAAACACAATATGGCAAATCACTTACTATCCACTACTGTATGATATATTTCAGATTATACAAATTTAATAGATCAAATTTAAATTTAAAATTGCAGGAGTTCAAAATTTTATAAGTTTTGAGTTTAAAATTGAATTTCAATTTCTCTATACATTTTCAAGGAATCAAAATGAATTTATAATAAATACAAAATCCTTTTCAATGTTCTTCCACAACCTAAATTCTTGATTTCAGTATATAATCAAATGTATATGTGATGTAGTTAATGTTTCAGAACATCAAATTAATACAAAATTATCAAAAGAAAGACGAATTCAAAAAAATGTTCTACTATCAATTTTCTTGAACTCCAATTTAATTAAACAGTGAACTACTACTCACAAAAATAGGCAAAAGGAAGTTTTTTACTAGGTACAATCCTTTTTATAAATCAATTTATCGTTTATAAACACCTTTATTCAATTATTAATTGCTTTTAAACATCATGAATAAAGAATTAGTTACTTTAAAATCATTAATAAAATAAGTAATTAACCTAAATCAATTTATCGTTTATAAACACCTTTATTCAATTATTAATTGCTTTTAAACATCATGAATAAAGAATTAGTTACTTTAAAATCATTAATAAAATAAGTAATTAACTTTAAACATGTCATTAATAAAATAACTAATTAAATAATTTTAGACAAAACTAAACCAATTAACTTACTTAAAACAACTTCAATAATATAATTAAATGACTTAAATTATCGTTAATAATATAATAAAATAACTGAAAACATCTTACTTAAATAATTTGAGCATCTAGACTACAAACAGAATAAGATTGTCTATGCATAATTTGAGCATTGTGAAAACAGTTGAGGAATAACCGCCAACAGAGCAAACAACAGTATGATAGGGAAGTATGACTGGGAAGTGCCAACAACTGCATGACATATTTTAGGCTATCACCGTGGTAAACAACTGAGATGCAAGTGATATGCTAATAGCTTTGCACATGCTCATTGTTTCTATAAGCAACATCAAGATAAAAATATTATGAATATATATATACTATAAAAGACTCTGTTCATCAATTATAACAACACAAGAATCAACCGACCCTGCAAACGGAATATTTCTTTAACCACTCTAATATCACTTTTAAGCCAACTGTACATAATTAAACATTAAGCATAGCATATAATGACAGCATCTTGCTTTAAACAACATTTATGTCTTTTATTGAGCAAAATTCAACACTTCTGCTTGTATCACTTAGCAAATGAGTAAGCTGAATATAGTATTATTTTTGTTGAGAATGTGCTACACTGCTATTTTCCTTTTCTTTCTCTCTCCCTTTTTCAACCATTTTTCCGCACGATGTTATTACCAATGAGAATAGCACATTCTTAAAAATTATGGCTTATTCATGAATATTCTGACTGCAACATTCATCACATCTGCCATGAGTTACATCTGTTTTGATGTAAGCTTATTACTACTGTAAAAAACCAATGTTCTTTCGCAACAAAGCCAAACATTCACAGCAAACATAAGCCATCCAACATGATGCAGACTTACGCCAAACATGATGTAAGGCTACGTGGAATGTAAAGCTAAATTTACAAAAACTTTGTTATGAACATTGCTTGATTCCCTCATAAATTAATCACCTCTGCCCACTCCCTCTTCATAGTTTCTTCAAATTCTTCTACTCCTCTTAACCAGTGGTGCACAAGTTTTATACTGACTTAATAATATGATGATTTTGAAGTTAATGGAGGATTAGTTTTTTATATGTATAAAAAATGAACCATGTTACACAACATACTTCAGAATAACGAGTGTGGTCTAGTTGGAGATGATCATGAAAACGTATGTCATTATTTATTTTGAACGAAAAATGCATGATTTTGGCATCTTCGTGGCATTATGATAAATAGGCATAGCTTAAATTGCATGGCTCATATAATTTACAAAAGAATCTGTAGAAATGTTTGTAGAATGTTTTTTACACTGTTTGTCACCAAATAGTAGGCAGAGGAATGTAGGAAAATTTGGTTATTTTGGTAGTGCGATATCGATATATTTGAATAACGTACATAACAGTGTTCAGTGACTAGCTAATAGTATTATTAAACCAATAAATGTAAATGGTGTAACCAAATTATATTTGATGATCGTCATTATTTTTCTTTCTTTCAAATCATGTTGAAGGTAACACTAGAACACATGTTTCCATTCATGTCAGACAAACAAATAACAGTATGTTTTCTGTTAACATTTAGCTACGTAAAGTTGTAAGCATTCTTCCAAAGAAGCATTGATGGGATTGAAAAGCTTGGCTTCTTCATAAATTAAACCTTGCTTTATGCGCCTTAATTTTTGTGCATGCAACACTTGCTTTGAGACCTTAGGTATCCTAATAGACTGAAATTCTTCAAGGGCCAAGTTCAAATTTACTAAACCCCGTTTATCTAGGCACTGTCCTAAAATTCCAGCATTGACTATCGACATATTAGTGCTACGCATGTCATGAGGAGTGGTTGGATGAGCTGCATCTTCTACTAACACCACATTGTTCCAGTAAAGTTGAGGTAATGGATAGCTATTGTAGATGAAATTAATGCATGGCAACATTCTGAATTTTCCTAAAACGTTGGTGGTATATTTACCAAAACAGAATTTAAGTTACCAACAATAGTGATTTCTGAAAACCATATCAAGCATATATAAGAACAAATAGGTAACATGATATGATGATATAGAGCAATATGATTAGACAAAAGGGGAGAAATGGCATAGAATAGAATTAACGTAATCTCAGCTAGGTTAGTACAATTTATACCAAGTAATTGTTTAAATTTAAACTTGACAGTCATTTAAATACTTTGCAGCAGTAGTTTCAGTGTAAAAGTTTACGTTAAAAGTTATGCTTATATTCACATTTCAAATGGCATTACTGTAGTAGAAGTTATAAATTACTATTTTTAGTTGCAATTGGCAGTTAATTTTAACTACATTGCATAGCAACTCAGTGTAACGTCATGACGTAAGGTCATTTATCTACACTACTTATAGATTATAAACTTTATATACAAAATGCAATTTCAAGGAAATACGCACCACATGATCCTTTTGTTGATCATGAGTCCATTAACTGCATGGAACTGCACATCCATTTAGGCAAAGTTCATGCTTCTTTGGGTTTGTTTACAGGTCGTATGTATCGAACACAACATCTTTAAATTCAAATCTAGCTACGCAAAGTTAATAAATTACACTTAATACTTTCATTTCTAATTCTGATCCATTGACGTACCAAATCCAATTAAATCGCTTCCTCTTGAGCTCATAGAAAACAGTGTTTTTTCAGCCAAATTAAAATATAAACAATCTCTAAGTTCAGGGTATGCTTTAAGAATGCCAGTTATAGTTTCAGAGTTCTCTTTAGCTGTATAATCAAGTATTTCTCTCCATGCATAATAACCTGCATGCCTGAAAAATATGTGCTTGTTTATTGTCCTTATATTATCAATAAGTGTTTGTTTTATTTAATGTCCTTTTATTGTTAAATCACGTGTTATCACCTTGATTACTATTTGTTATTATTTTTAGTATAAATATCATTTTAATATGATATTGAATGCATGTAGGCACTTATAGAAGAAGCAGAAGAAAAGAGAAAATTGGATGGTTGTTGTAGTGGGAATGGAGAAGTAGAAGATCTTGAAAATGATCCAATTGTAGAAGATATTGAATGCATGTAGACTTTAACTATGAGTTGTCTTATCTTTCGTTATTGCAATTAATATTAGTGTGGAATTGTCAAACTATATATTCATAACATAATTATGTATTGAATTTCTCTTTTGTTAATTGATGCTCTGTTTTATTATCATGATTATTGATATTAATTGGGTATAATTTGCTAAATTAAGATAATATTTCATATTAAATATAATCTATTTTATATCTTTGAACATTCACATTAATGATGAGTATTTATTTTTTTGCAATGGTTATAAGCGTTGGTGGTATTTTTTTCCAACGAGAGAAAAATACGTTTCAACGTTTATAAGCGTGGGGAAAAATGTAACGCTTATAAGCATTTGGGTGATATTTATATATGTGTTACTGAATTTTTTCGCAACGCTTATACTTGTTGGGAATCTTCTGTTTTGGTGTAGTGTTGCATCGCTCTCAATTATGATAGAAAACTCAAAGTATCTAACAACAAACTCTGACCAATGTTCGTCGTTAAGAATCGAGTGATAAATCCTTTTTCGGAAAGTATCAGATACGTCAAAGTTCTGCACTTGGATCTTAGTTTAAAAAATGTGATGAAATAATCCATATACTTTCTATGTGCTTAATTAACATTTCAAATTTTTTTATGAAAACATTTCATAAAACTTATTCTTTTATTCATACTTTTTTAAAGATACTTCTTTGTACATAACATTTTTACATTCTTATTTCCAAAGTATTTCTACTTAAAAACACATTTCTTTTCAAACGATAAATATCTTTTTATTATAACACATTTCTAAACATATCTTATTGGTTTTTCAAAATTTATATTCAAAATAATTCATTAAATTGATAAATTAACATAAACTTCCTTTGACTAATATCAAATGTGAAAACTTTCTTTATCAACTAACATTCATTTATTAATTATAACTTCCTTTATATATATTCTCTTTACTTATACTGGTTTTAATACTTCAAAAATATTTATATACTTATTCAAATGTTTTAATTATATTCAACAAGTTTTTTTCTTTCTTTTATTACCTTTAGAATATAATCAAAGAGATTGAAACAATTACTACCAAAACATTGTTATAATGAACTTTTCTTTTCTTTTATGATTTGAATTTATACATTTTCTATCTTTATATAAAAGACTCCAATACTTTGTTATTATCTTTAAAATTACATTATTAAAGATCTAAATATACTCATATGATTTCTTCCAAAGTGTCATTCAAGAGTTTAAAAACAAATGGTGCTAAAATATCGTTTACTACAAGCCCAAACCATTCGTTAATAACATTAAATATTTATTTTAAAGATCAAAGCATACCCATGCTTATTAATTAAGATAATACACTTTGATAAAAATTGACAACCATTAATTAATTCACCAATTGATGATTCACATTATCCTTTTTAACTTTAGAAAATTATTTTGATCGAGTAACTCAAAAATGATACCAAGGAACTAGGTACCACCAATAGTATCGCATATTTCCTTAACAAGAAGGGGAATACTTAAGAGAAGCATTTACCATCCGAACACATCTCTTGTCCATTTTTAGTTACTTTTGAGACACCTGGATCAATTTATCATAAGATTGTTTTTCGTTTTCAAAATCACTTTTTAGAAATAATACTATTATTATTCCTTTTCCAAAAATCATTTGAAATTCCTTTCAAAAATACCAAAATTTAAATTCTAAAAATTCCTTTGTAAAGCATGTTTTATAAATCCAGTTTATAAAATCACTTATATAAAACATATTCATAAGGTTTATTTATCTTAAATAAATTCCTTTAATCTTAAACCAACATTATTATTTATCGAATACCCTATAGTCAAATTGTAAAACTAAATTCACTTGGTGTTTGTATTTAAACTTTTAAATTTAAACAACCAATCAATCAATGATAATAACTGAGTATTATCATTTCCTTAATCAAATTACCATATTAATGATATTCTTCACATTCAAAATATAATCCTAGGTAAAATTATTTTATTTACAAATTTTAAAAACCAAAATCATTTGTATATGTCATTATCAAATATGCGCTCATATATAATACTCTCAAACTCATTTTATGGTGTTACTAATTAAATCTCTAATGAGTTACTCATCCTATGGTATTACTAACCCTATCTCTAATGAGTCTTTTACCCCTATCAGGCTCGGGTGTTCGCTAACCTAAGCTCTGATACCAAATATGACGAAACGGATTTTTGACCCTCAAAAATCGACACTAATACATCCATGGTATTCACGTGCAACAAATTCAAGCGCCGAAAACCCGATCGTTAAGGGTAAGAAAGAAAATAAAGACGGAACAGAATCTCATACGAATGGAATAACATATATCATTTCAAAATACAATCTTTGCGGCAGAAATTTTAAATACATTTATCAGAGTTAACCATGGACAGTTATAAATATCTGTCCTTACAAATGCAAAATACAATAATTTACGAGTGATGTGGAAATGGATAACGATCTTGTGAAGAATCTTTTAACTCCATGCTTCAAGCTCTTTCAGATTTCTTCTAAATAATCCTAACCACTAGACTGCCTAAGAAAATTAGGGCATCCAGAGTTTAAGGAAAAAGGAAAATAAAATCTGGGTCAGTCTCGATGAGAAGCTCAAAATACACATTTTGAAAACAAAGGTATCTCATAAGACCACGCCGCACATAAACACAGAACGAGTTTTTACCTTATGATAACCAAACAATTTGCTACGCAAAATGTGGGGATATTATTTTTAATGACATTCTTTTAAAAACATTTGAAAGTAAAATAATGAATCTTAGCCGAAATTATTACCATTATTAAATTCCGGATATGTTAGGCTCTACGAACAAAACTCTTACAAAGCACACTTGAAGAATGGATTCCATACAAATTACAAGGTGAGAGACTACCTTCCGTATAGTACACCTTTAGAGGGATGTACCTAGGGTCCAAATACTGAACTCCTATACCAACACAGAACCGGCATACCACATCATTAGATAGTACCGAATATGACATCACCTCGATCGTTATCGACCTATCCAAGACGTCTCATAGCATACATAACATACCTGATATATAGAAGGTTATCTAGAAAGGTGATGATCATCTCCTAATGGGCACGACCCACATAGCTCTGCTGCATCTACCCCTGCTTTAGCCATTTCCGGTGGTTGAGGCCCGAGGTAACGTTTTACCTTTTACATAGCATATTCTACTTTGAAAGCCACACCGCCATTTCATGATCACACAATTGATTTCTACAAACGTATAACTCCTGAGCTCGTATGTCTTAAGAAAGGGTGTTAAGCTAAGAGAAGTTGTATTCTCCGCCACCAAACAGATGATATGTAGAGATCAATCGATGTGAATAGAAATGCAGCGTTAGAGATTCGTCTGTACAAGTTGTCCAGGAACATGACAAACCAAAGGCACAATCGTACCACATCATGTCGAGAGTTACCCTCAGGATTAGCAGCGAGAAGTCATTGCATCGAAGATCTCAAATGAAGAACTACCGCCACATAATATGATATGGGAAATTTCCCTCAAGGGTCAGTGACAAACAGCCCTACACTCCATCTTCCAAATCATATCCATATCTTCATTTCGAATATGTAAATTGGTTCAAAGTGGTTTCGTATAGGAATCCGACCCCGGTTCCTTCGAATCGATGATTGATAAAAAGATGTTTTATGAATAGGGAATCATTATTTAATTGATTAAGTTCTTTTTATCGAAATCTCCTTTGGATATATATATTTCTAAAACATTCCTTCCGGTGTATACGAAATCATTAAACTCTCTTATCAAATCCTTTGATTACTTAAACCCTTTTTTGAAACTTAGAATAATTCAAAATCATTTCATTGTTTGCTTAGGAAAATATTTCCAAATCATTTTATTTAAATCTTAACCTAGATTGCTTAATTCAAAACTCAAAATTTTGATTGAGTTAGAACCATGTTATCTAGGATGTTAATCCTAAAACAAGTAAATATTAAGTAAGTAGAATCTATTAAAGTCACCTAATTCTACTTAATATCAATTCCCGCATTCAACAAATACTATGCGTGGAATAATAGTGAAATCGCCTTTTAAATTCCACGAATAGTACGAGTTCCCTCTTCGGGCTTTAGCACCGAGTACAATAAGATTATCCCCATAAAATCCAAGTTATTTATATTTGCAAAATCATATACTTTATACTTTGCAAAGTTTTGATCCAAGTAAATCAAATTTACTATCCCATCCGTCGGGCCAGTCCGGATAGCCAGGTAAAGCAGAAAACTGATTTTCCAAATCCAAGTTTAGACACTATCTCTCTGCCACCCATAAGGCGATCAAGTTATTTGATCGACTCTAAATCATTAAAACATTTAATCATTTCATAGATCCTTCAAATTACCTTTAAAACACTTTATCAATCATTTAAAAACATCTATGAAAAATTTGAAAAAAATTGTTAAGTTTAAAGCTATAATTCAAAAGTTATAGAAAAGTGCTTCGGGAAGTGCTTTTTAAGCTATATTGATCAAAATGACTTTTTAATATGTGGAAATTTATTTTTATTACTCAGATCACTTTTAAAACATTTTAAAAGATTTATAAGATTGATTCCACATTTTAAATAGCATTTTCAAAGAAATCCAGTTTTGGATTCTGAACTGCAAAATGAGATTTTTCCAAAACTTGTTTTACTCATATTTCAAAATCTACTTTTCGAAATCTTGATTTTCTTTCTTCGTTGGAAAATTATGGATATAATAGTTTGGAAAATTCTTATCTTGAAGAAATCCGAGCTGTATTCCATCTTTTACACTTATTTGACATCTATAGCGCGAAATTACGAACTACCGTTACGCGACACACTTATTTTTGTCTAAATTTTCTATTCTCATTCAAACTTCATCAAAACATTTTTATACAAAACATTTCAAACTCGTTTTAAATCATTTTAAAATAGGTTTAACGATTTCATACACACCATTTCATTAATTCGAGGAAAGTAATTTCTTTGTGTTTATCGACGTGTATATTCATGGTTTGCATATTTTCACTTATACATTAACATGCATATATTTATAAATAAAATTTGAAAAACATTTTCTTATCGCTTTAGATGAATTAAAATGATCATATTTGAATTATAAAACCATATAAATTCATATTAACAATTATTTGCAATAACTGCTATTATGCCGATAAAGCTATATCTTTTTTTTTTCTTATATTTTCAAAATAAATATATGTCTTTATAAAACTATTATATATGATTCATTATCACTTTATAACTTTTCAAAATGAATTATCATTATTTAAAATAATTATTAAATAATTAAAATAATTATTAAATCATTAAATCTCAATTTAATTTAATAAATCAATTATCATATTTAAGGGTATAATTCACAATGTTAAAAACAAGTTTTGTTTTCCAAAACAAACCAATTGATTTTATTTCATATTATTGTTTAATTATAAAACTAAGTGTTACGTATCCTGCTCCGTGCGCGATGTTTTACGATTATAGAACTGGTTATTGATTAAAACCATTTTAGGCCATTTTATCGATTTAGATTTTGAGAAAAATACTTTTGTAAATATTGATTCAAAATAAGATTATTATTACTTATTATCACTCAAAATAATTTTTTTTTATCAATCTTCTATTTGCATAAATTTAAAAATAAACACAATTTATAAAAGTTATAAATTGGCGGGTCGTTACAGGAATTGTGTGTTAGCATATGTTTATATATTGGTAACATATACAAATACATTATTTATTATTAATTTTATGTTTATATATTATGGATTTATAATTAGGGATATTAGGGCTATTTATGTATAATTTAGTATTAAGTTTTGACATACATCCTCATAATCATAAAAAAATAAGTTTTATGTCCAATCCAATTTTTTTATAAATGCATCCCTATTTTCACTTAATATGTGAAATTCGAAGGATATCAAGTAATTTTACTAACATTTACATGTGTTATTAAGGCATATATCTATAACTCATAACCGTCTATAATACACATTTTGACGACCACTCTTAAATTTAGAAATATGAGAAGTAAAAAAGAAAAAAATCGAAAAATAATGATGTATGAAATAGTATTTAGAAGGGATGTGGCCCTAATTTTCACTTATTATTATTTATATTTATATATCATGGGTTTATACTATTAAAAGTATTAGGGATATTATTAGGGATAATTTTAAATAATAATTAAATTGATAATCAAACATATAATTACATAATTAAACCTATAATTTTAGACATATGACAACCTAATCAAATCATATCGAAAAAATAAACATAATTAGGTATATTATTTGAGGCGGCTATGGCTCGTGAAGGCTCACGGAGGTGTTTGCGGCGTTGCAGCCTACGGTGGTTCGTAGTGTAGTGTTCAACTGGTTGCGGCGCTCATTGAGGTTCATGGTGGTTCGTGATGACTGTGTGTGGTGGTTCGGGGAAAAATGCTAATGTTCACGGCGATGGTGATGTGCAAAGGGGATGGCAATGGCGATTCGTCCAGGAGAGCGGGTTTTCTTATTCAAGAAAGTAAAGCAAAGAATGGCATGATCTGGGTTGGGTTAATTCGATAGTGGGGGCAACGGCATACCGACATCGGGTCGATGCCATCTTTATGGCATTGTCTTGGCGTTAAGAACAAGTCGTAGGTAATATTTTACACGCGACTTGCCAACGCCTCGCCGATACCTTATAATTGACGTCAACGCGGTGACATCGGTAATGCCAGGTAGCATATAGCTATTTTTTAGTAGTGTTCACTAAGGTCATTTCTCAAAGTATAGGACACCATGATTCGTCCAAGCATAATTCTAGAAGTTATGAATTACTATAAAGAAATAAATAGAGAGCTCATTTATTATTATTGAAGGGCATAAGTGTATGTGTATTGTCATACTTATTTAGGCCAATATAATCATTTAAAATAATGAATAAAGACCAAATTTTTTAAAATGATTTAAAGTAAAAAAACATATATATATGCATATAATATCCAAAAATATCTAGTAGCGAATGAGGTTATTTGACCAGCTAAAAATATTTGATATTTATAGCTATCGAGTCAAAGCTTGTAAAGAAAGATTAGAGCAATATTTTATTATACATGCTATTATAAATACTCCCTAAACCCTTATGCATAATTGACTAATTTTTCTACAAATCTTTCCATAATTAAAAATCTTTTTCTTGGATTTCGAAATTCCAATTTGAAGTTAGAGAATATCTCGAAGACAAACTTGTATGTACTACGTGTAATCAAATGGCATGATCATATAGGTTCAAGTTCTAATTTTATCATTTTAAATTTGAGTATAGTTACATGCAAACTATTTTTTCGATAAAAATATTAATTTATCGAACTATTACACACACATTTATGTATGTACGTACGTACGTATATGTGTAAGTATATGTATTTTAAAAATCGTTTAAATATGTTTATAATAAAGAAAACTGATATTTTTGCCATGCAAACGTGTATATACTTGGATTTTATATATTTAACAATTTAAAGTAATAGATTTATACATATAATAAAAATAAAACTTTAAATTAACAAGTTTCGAATTTTAAAGTATACAAAAAAAATTAACGAAAATATTTTATTTTGCAGTAAATAAAAAATAAAAATTAATTATACACTTTTAATACATGTACATTTATATTAATATTTAAATTTCGTTGACCTATTATATAGGATTTCAACTTAAATACGTGTACAGACATGTATATTCAAAATTTAAAAGTTGAATATATACACTTATATATTCAAAATTTGAAAGTTGAATACAATCACATGCAATATATTAATATGTACTTATTATTAAATAAACATTTTATTTAAATATTAGATCCCAAAGTTTAGGTTTAGTTTAAAATTTAAATGTAGTTATCACCATTTTTATTGTATGAAAAAGTGGTCCCAAAATGAGAAAAGCACTCATAATTTTACTATTATAAATTTTTGAGGACACAAACAAGTGTGAGGACCGAAGTTACAAAAGAAAGTAATACTAGTTCCATTACATAACAATGGAAAAATCGACAATTCAGTTGTATAAAAAGAGATGTGTCATTTAAAAGGAGGAAGATGGGTATTATGTAAATTATTTGGAAAAGAAATGGAAAAGGAAAAACATATTTCCAGTACGAAGAGAGAGAAATTACATATTATTTGAAGACAAACTTCCTTTCCTTACACTCAATCTAATAATACATTTGAACTTATTTCGAATTTTAAATTATTGTAAAAGTAAAGAACCACACAATGATAAACAAACATACCATTTTGGTGTCTTGATTTGGAAAAATATATATTTATTATTGTTTTTCATTTTGTAGAACTCATAATGAAAATATACAAGATAAAAAGATTGAGAACTTTTGTAAAACACTCGTTAAGTTTTACATGTATGTTTGTATGTACAGATATTTTCAAAGTTCATGATCCTTGATGTTTTTGTATATGTTTTCTATATGACTAAACCAAAGTAAATTGCAAGGTAAATAGATTTGAAGATTGAAAAATAGATGTATCAATACATTCAACATGTACTATTTGTAATTATTTTAAAATTAATGCTTGTGAAGGTATTTCAAGTAAAATATACGATGATAAAAAGTTGCTTTAAGCAACAAATATTTGTTTACAAACTCATAATATAAGTCTTGATAACACAGAATAAATACCAAATTATCTAAGCATTAGAAACAGATAATATATACATCTATCTTAATATAAAATTCTCAGATATTGATACCATGGTATTCGCATCTGCTTCCCTTTTCTCGGATTTTGTATATGTTTTAGATGGGGATTGATTTCAAAATCCAATCCATGTGTTTAACAAAAACTTTTAATGCTAGAGAGGTTTGCCTTCTTTGCGGGCTGAGCTCACTTTAGCTTATTTGTTGTCATGTGTTTGAAGAAGCCTATATTTAAACAACTTTGTAAACTTTAGTCCTTCGAAATCTACGACCTTTATTACCACTCTTAATATTCTTTTAATGTATAAAAAGGAACAAAAAAGCAGAAAAAATAAGGTAGTTGCTCCAAATAAAATTGAAAAATAGCATACCACAATAATTTCTTGTCATCGAGACATTAATATTTAAAAGGTGAAGCCTTGACGCAACGGTTAGGTCATCCGCATCGTGATCTGGACATCCATGTTCGAATTCAAAAACAACCACTTTGCAATGCGAAAGAAAGGCTACGTACATTATCGACCATCATAGAGCTTGCTATTGTACGGAAGCTTCGTGCACTAAATTCCACCTTTTATCGAGACATTAATATTTAATATATCTACTAAGTAGATTAATATTGATATCAAAGCATCATATATCAATCTTTTGATTAACATTCTTCGACAAGCTTATACATCTTTTTCCCTTTATTATTTGGACCAACAACAATCGTCTCCACAACAAACTCTGCCACATCTGATCATCGGCATAGGGATAAAGGTGCAACATCTATAACCTTCAATAAAACAAATAAATAATTCAATATATAATAATTTATGTTTCTTCCATTTGCATGTTACTCACAAATTTCATACCTCATGGATGGATCGCATGCTCAGAAACCTCTAGTGCTGCACAAATATTTGGGACTCCTCTTCATTTTCTTGCTCTAATAGAACTTCTGATTTAGGAGTATATATATGCTATATAGACTCTGGGGGTGGAGTCTTCAAGTCCTATTGTGATTATTTTTAAGCAGTGAAGTCGACTAAATACATGAACTTTTGGATAAAATTGTTTGAATGACAGTGGAATAAACCGAACTTATAATTGGCTATGGAAAGAAGCTGCACTTGTAGCAAAAAGACACAAATAGCAAAAATCCATTAACTGACAGCATAATATGGATAATTGACAACTAAAACACAATTAGACAAGTTATCATCTATTAGAGAAACTATATGTTTATGTGAAAAGAAAACGTACCCGTGTATCATATTTGGTACCACTTCTTATTATATATGGGGAATGAAGCAAATATGTAGGTTCAATCGGTACCATTCCAAAGGATGCAAAGTAGCATCTGCAAGAATAAATCGATTTTAGTAAGTATATACTAGTAATAATTCTCTCCAAGAATAAATGCACATTGGTGTACCTCTCTGACAGCTTAAAATGCAAATGGTAGTAAAATAAAATACATGTAGATTTGACAATTCAAGGTATTAAAGGATTTTACCAAAGAAAAAGCAGCTAAAGGTTAGCTCGCAGTTTAAAGTCAACACATCAAGTTTTAAAAAATTACGCTGCTACTTCAAATAAACTTACGCTCATTTCTAGCAATATTAACAACCAATGCTGGATTAGCACGTCATTGACTTCTGTAACCAAGTAGATGACAATTTAGATGGCTGAGATGAAATTGAGATGTGAAGATGTAGCAATGCTACAATTTTAAAGTTACTTTGAAAAATTAATTACTATTGCAAATGCAACGTGGGTTGCCTACATATGAAGATGCAATTGATTCTATGATGCTATATTGTAGCAACAGGTCTAATCTAGTAAAGAGTTTGAGTCATTGTATAAGATATAGTAATCATTAATGTTATCAGTGAAGATTTGTTGAAAAATGTTAGAATTACTTCCCAAGAATTATAAGCATCTGTTAATGATTTAGAAAATGGGCATTTCGGAATACACATACATACAAGAGACAAGAAATTTGGGTATTTTACCCTCTTTAATTTGTGTTCATTTAATTTTTTTGTGACAAATAATATGTATCCAAAATTTGTTATCTTAAACTTTCAAAAAAAAAAAAAAAAAAAAAAAAAAAATCTTATCTTTGAGCTTGTAGAAAAGGACATTCATCCAAATATAGGTATCAAGACCTGTCATAAAATTCTTAGTTTCATGCTTATAAATATTTTAGACTTATATGAGAATATCTAATATGATCACAGATTGCCATGTTATATTCTCAAAAGACTTGAGCTTGATAGTTATTGTGTAATTCACTAGATGCATTGATTTTTACAGTATAAAACTTATACCACGATGCACATTTTTATAGTTCTTGAAATGTATACTTTTTATTTGATTGCAAGCGGTTAACAAATTGTAATGATAATTGTATATTTTTTATTATTTTGAATTACCTTAGACTCGAGCATAATTGCATTATTATATATAATAATAATAATATTATGTAAAGTAATATTTGATCATCTCCGTCCAAGATTTTAAATCTTGGATTTCAGTCACATTTCGTCTCGATCTCATATCAGGGGAGATCTCGAACGAAATGAGTGCATATCAGGTGTCCATTTTGGATTTACATCTCGGATCTTAAAGTTCATTTCAAGAATATCTCAGGGTATATATTATCTCTAAAATTTATTTGCATGTATAATAATATCTCTAATTACTACCTTAAAAATAATAATTTTCACTTGATTTTCTATTTAGTTATTTCTACTATAAACCGTCCAATTCCACTTATAAGTGATCTAAATCATTTCATGATCCAAAATCAAACTAAAAACATAAAAATGATTTTTTTTCTTCTGGTAAATTGAACTTCTCCTACCAAATTCAATCAAATTACTTATAATAATTTTTCCTTAATTCTTTAACAAATCAAATCAATATGAAATCACAATCAAATTTCCAGCTAATCGAATCTGGTCATGTTCTAGTTTTAAAATCAATCAGACAATAATAATATTTATCATATTAAATATGATAGGAAAACAACATTCAGTCGTCTGTGGATGTGGCTCAATAGAAAAATGATGCCTAAGTTTGGTAACAGACCCAAGTTTGAGCTCTATCTTGCATGCGTTTCTCGCAAAAAAGGATACCCAGAATTATATGTGACATGAGCTGAAGCGGACATACACAACTTAATTTTCACCGGGAGTTTATCGGTCTGTTCGGTTCTTCCAGATTATCAAAATTTGAAATCCCTTTTTTTTCTCTTTCTCTTTAAATAAATTTTCATTCTATAATAAATTTTTCTTCTCAAATGACAAATAAGACAAAAATATAGCGAATAAGGTAGTCATGGCTCACGAAATTTTGATTTCAAAGTTGAATTTTTGAATTTTATCGAAATAGATATCGTTCGCCTCAAAGTATTTCTCGTGACACTCGTTATATCGGGATGCAGCTAGGCGAATTTATGTAAATTCCGAAATTTGTTTTTGTGTAACTGGTCGTATCTCGAATTATGTGTATCCAAAGATTATTTGACTTACACCATCAATTTTATTGATGTCAAAAATCCTCATTTCGACTGGTTACATGCATATATAAATAATAATTATACTATCTATAACATAATTTTAGTTTTCATCAAAATTAAAGTTGTCAAAAAAAATCTTAATACCGACCGAGATATCGGAATTTGATCTCGACCGATATATCGTCCGAGATACCGAGATCTTGGCCGATATATGGAAAACGAGATTTACACCGAAATTCGATGATTCGTTTTGCTAGATCTTCTCCCCGAGATTTCGACTGAGATATAGGCCGAGATGACAGAGAACTGAAACAGATGATCGTCAGAACTTACTGTAGAAATATATGATAAATAGGTAACCGATAAAAGTTCAATAAAAAAGACAATTTACACAACTATTGAAATGTTATCTCCACGTACAGCTTGGAAATGTTTAGGGCCTGCAAGATATCCAAGCCACTATCTACAAGGGAAACACCTACGTAAACGCTACATTTTTACATCTTTTAATTTTAATCAAATTGTTTCATATGTATCTTATCAAGGATATGTACGATGATGTTGCGACTAGTGTCAAAGCATGTGATGGTGTAACCGGTGACTTTCCCATTAACATAGGATAACATCAAGGGTCAGCTTTGAGCCTCAACATTTTTACTTTAGCGATGGATGAAGTTACAAAGGGTATACAAGGAGAGATTCCTTAGTGTATGTTATTTGCTGATGATGTTGTGCTAAGTGATGATAGTAGGATTGTGGTTGATAGACAACTTGAGCTGTGGAGACAGACTTTAAAATCTAAGAGATTTAGGTTTAGTAGAACTAAAACAGAGTATATGAAGTACGAGTTTAGCAGTGTCAGGTCAGATAATTGAAATGTCATTCTGGCCGAACAAATAGTTCCTAAGAAGGAATCCTTTCGATATTTGAGATCAATGTTGCAGTGTAATGGTGAGATTGATGAAGATGTTAGTTTTAGAATTCGAGCGGGATGAATGAAGTGGCGACAGACATCTGGCATTCTCTGTGATAAAAAAGTCCCACAGAAACTTAAAGGAAATTTCTATAGAACGACAATTAGGCCTGCGATGTTGTATGGTGCAGAATGTTGGCCTACTAAAAACCAACACGTTCAGAAGATAAACGCAGCAGAGATGCGTATGCTGCGATGGAGTTGCGGTCATACAAGAAGAGATCGAATTAGAAATGATGATATACGTGGTAAACTTGAAGTAGCACCAATTGAGAAGAAGCTAATTCAACATCGTTTAAGATGGTTTGGACATCTCCAACGAAGACCGTCCGAGACACCTGTGCGCGTTGGAATTATAGGCCGCGTCGTTTGCTCAAAGAGAGGTAGAGGTCGACCAAGGCTGACATGGGAGGAAGTAGTTAAAAAGGACATGAAGGGTTGGAATATATCCGAAGAGCTGGTAATGGATAGGAGCGCGTGGAAGTTAGCGATCCGCGTACCAAAACCATGAGTTGTATAAGTTTTAAATTATAGGATTAAGAAAAAAGAGCCTAAGACGTAGCATTTAGTCTTTGATCAATATTAGTATCAACAATATTATTACTATTTGTACTGTTATCATCATTTATTTATTACTATTACTATTTATTTATTAATTATATTATTATTATTTTAACATATGTATTTCTACCTTTATTTTTATTTTTTACTTAGTCACGATTATTACTAATTCATTTATTTGACTTTATTTTATTATTGCTATTGTTATTGTTATTATTATAACCTTTACATTACTTTTATCACTTAGTTTCGGGTTCCATCTCCAGCCGACCCCAACTTGTTTGAAAAAATGGCTTTGTTGTTGTTGTTGTTTCATATGTATCTTGCATTATTTTGGTCCATTTCCATTGGGGACGTGTGCGACGTATTAGATGCCCCAACGGTGCTAACCATGTTACCAGCTCTTTTGTGGGAATGGTGGAGGAAGCTACGTTGGCATCCGACGCGTCGGACATATTCCCAATGGTTGACATCACTGGCCATTGATTTTTTTTCTCTCCTCCCCATCCTTCCTTCAAATACTCCGCTCTGATTCTCCGCTTGCAATACAGAAACACTTACTTCATTCGCTCAACTTCCCCACTCAAAAGCCCCGCTAAGATTCTCCGTTTCCATTCGTTGCAAATGCACCATGTAGCTATCATATCCAGGAATGTACTATAAACTCCTCGCATGTTACTTCATAAATGTTATACCAAGTAAACTTTTACTTTAAACTTCTCAGGATGAGTGCATTCAACCAGCTTGAAAAATAATATTTATCCAAGTATGTGCTTGTGTGTAATGATTTGGGTTTACAGTCCATTACCAAGGAAACATAATAACTGTAATACAGTAATACTGCAGTCTAATGTTCATCCACTAGTTAGAGCCTATTTTACACAATTATGCATTATAAAAGCAATAAATTATTTAGCAGTTTAGTAGGTAAAAAGTTGATTGTATTACAGAGCTTTTATGCATGGTTGTATGGTTTCAAATGGATCATAAAATCTAGTGTATGTGAACAGACACAGAGACTTAATGTCAAAGGATATCTATGAAAGAACAGGAAAAGCCTTAACTGCTGTTAGTGATAGGACCATTCAAAACAACTAATTCAAATGACTCCAATTTTTTGTAAAAACAGTTAGAACTTTAATGCATAAAATAATGCTCGAATTAATATAGAGACAGTGACACAGAGATAAAGAACCAACCTACAAAGTAATACAAAGATAAAGAAAGCAATACATGGAAAACGAAAGTAATGCACGATTTTTGTTGATTTACATTGAGTGATTATTTGAAAATTGCTTCAAGAACAAAACAATTCATATGCAACCATCAATTTAACCACACAAATAATTAAAATAAAATGCGAAGAATCAAACAACAAATCACAAAATAAGAATATCACCAAAAAGTAAATAGAGCGCTAAAGACCAACCTCAAAAACCCATTCAGGATCATTGATAGTAGCCCCATTACGATTTTTGTGCAATCTAATGTAGTCTCAACCTGTAAATATAATTTATTAGATGCAAGTCTTACAAACCATATCAAAAATAAAAATTTTAAGCGTCATTGTAGAAAAAAGTTCATAATATTTATTGCATTCTTATTAAAATTCAAATGAGTGGTGCCTTAAATTGCGCTACTATATTCATACCACCTTATGAATAAACCATGCATCGAGACAATCATGCAGCTTTGGGTAAGAACCGTTTGGGACAACAACAAAGATGGGCAGAAAAGGTTAAATAGATCTTGAGTTTTGAGACTTTTCTCTACATACAAGAAGAAAAATAATTGGAATACTACCCATATAGAATTCAAGAATAGCTAACCAGGACAAGTATACAGAAATAAAGACGTCAACGAGAGTTGAAGGGAAATGTTGCACCCAACAAGACGAAAATGGTCCTACGAAATTGTTAACATTTTTGGTAATCTATAGTTGAATCCTGAGAAAATATGAAAAAAACAACAACTTAACTTGAAACCCAGGATGGTGGGATAGAGAAGGTGAATTATACGCAAATGAAAAATAAATCATTGGGAAAATTGTAATAAAGCACACTATGCCCTGTTTGGGAACAACTTGTTTTTCTACTTCCTGACTTTTATGTAACCCTATCAAAAAAAGTGTTTGACAACTACTTTTTTTATGACTTATAAATCAAAATTTTAACTAATTTCAGAAGCAACAAAGAGTTGCTTATGACTTATAAGTTACTTTTAAGAGAAGAAACTTGCAAGTCATTTTGCAACAAGTAGCTGCAAAATAGTATTTGGGACAATATCCATTCTTCCTTATAAATAGATCTTGCACTAAGACAATCAAACAACTTAAAATTGGGTGAAAAAGTATTTGGGACAATAAAAAATTGGACATAAAAAGCGCAGTACATTTTGGGTTTTGAGACTTTTCCCAGTGTACAAGAAGAGAGTAATATAGAATACCATCCATATATAACTGGAAATAACCAACCATTGACAAGCTTCAAGAAATCAAGATGTCTTTATCAGTAATGTATGCTTGATAGTACAAGAGAACATCCACAATGCACAAACATAAAAGAAGCGAGCCAGAAAATATATTTAGAACAATATAATTGGGTAGCATATTGCAGTGACTGACCAAATTTTGCACTTCATATAGTTGCTACGAATTTCACACTCAATTATCAATGCTTTTACAGCGAAAGCAGCAATAGAAGCCTTCTAATTTTACGGCTTAGGCTATAGGAGATGTAGACATCAAAAAGGAACTGGCTCTGAAAGCAGGTCTATAGGAGGCATTGAGGCAATTGGAAGGGACTGTCATCGCTAGAGAAGCTGAAAGAGGAGGAGACAGGGATTTTGGGGTTTTCCATCAAATCTGTTGTAGGAGGAGAAATAGGATTAAGGGTTTTACGAAATTGGAGTTTAATTAGGTTTGATAAAAACTGAAGATGGGAAAATAAAAGTAGTAGGAGATAGCAGAAGACATTTACAAAACAGACATAAAACGCAGATCATTAGGAGATATTCGTGGAACATGGGAGAGGAACTGTGTGGGTTCCAAACATACTCAATGTGGGCATAAAATCAAAAGATCATCATGATCGACAAAAGTGATAGCCGTAAGCCTGTAACTAATATGTAGCCTGAGTACAAATCAACCATTGGTTATCACAGTTTTTAGCAAATACAAATAGCTACAAGGTACACATGTATATGAACTGAAATGAACTGGGGAGACTTGTATCATGTGAAGTACTTGCAGCTTTTAGCAAATACAAATAGCTACAAGATATACATATATATGAACTGAAATGAATTGGAGAGGTATGTATCACGTGAAGCACGGTGTATCTCCAATATTGTAAGAGGTTATAAGGACATCTCCAGTCGGTTAAGAGATGAATATTCATGACACTGAATATTCAGCCCTTAACTGGGCTGGGAATCCCAATGGTCAGACGCTCATTTAATGGACGCCTGACGTTCAGGCGCCCATTAAATGGGCGCCAGTCCCCTTTCCAATAAAATTATTTTACTGAAGGGGGGTCTTGGGCGCCCATTTATTGGGCGCTCAAGGCCAATTCAGTTTTCTGAACCGGAAACTGAATTTTAACCTTAATATTCAGGGTTAAATTCACGACTGGGGGAGAATTTCGTAATATTCAGAGTTGAATTATAACCACTGGAGATGCTCTAACTGAAATGTGGAGGGTCTACTGAGTGGGTATAGCTTCAAAAGGTCCACCCAAATCTGTTCTTGGAAAAATAAATACTTTAGACTCCATCATTGAATCTAATGAGATCAAAAGATGTGGGTCAGCTAGCAGCCTGAAATGATTTCTGTTCCAAATCAAATCAAAAAGTAAATACGAATCGGTGTAGAAGAGATTTCGGAGCAGTGAAATAAAGACCAAACTCCTGGTTAATGTGAGGCTACTGTGTAGGCAGATGCCACATATTAGGTTCTCAGAGGAGTTGAAGATGATGTTGTAATACAAGATCCAATTCACGAAATACCCCAAAACCAACCATCTCCGAACCAATGATATAAATGTAAATATAATATAGAAGATCAAATATTCAAATATAGTATAACAATACAATTTTAAGTATTAATTAATTAAATTTAATAATAGTGGTTCAATTAATTAAAATTGATTTTAGGAAATAAAAAAATATATTTTGAATTTATTTCAGAATCTTGGAATTTTATAATGAAGTAATTAAGGACGAAATTAAATGGTTTTCAGAATATATTTTTTTTTAAAAGATTGTGAAATAAACCGATTTGGAAATTAATTTAATAAGTGGGTTTAAAGACATGAATATTGGATATTTTAAATTTTAAATGAATTAAATATGGAAAATAAATTTTTGGAAATTTCATAATGTTGAATATATATTTGAGCATTGAAAATATAATTTTTATTTTAAAATTTATTGTGATTTGAGTTATCCAAGAAAATAGATTAAGAAAGAAAAGAAAAGGAAAAAGAAAATAAATATATTATTTACTAACCTAAGCATATGCCCGTATTTCCTAAGTCCAAGCCCATAATCCAATATCTCAATTCATCCTATATTCGAACTTTTCATTTCCAGATACTTCACCTTCTTTTATAAATATAAGTTATGTTGAGAATAAATTATATTGCTGCTTCTTCACTTCTTCCTCTTTTCTTCTAAAAAAATTCTAATCAAATTCAATAGACTATAATAAATTCTCAAACTCAAATATATGTGTTTTTGGACATCACTGAACATCAAAAGCTAAGGAGAAAACAAAGTTTTATTGATGTGTTAGGTTGCTGGAGTGCGCGAACAAAGAGAGTAGGAAGACTGGAAGCTGTAATTGAGTTCTAAACTCAGTTATCTATGTCTAATGCATCAAATTCTTTATATATATATATATGTGTGTGTGTGTGTGTGTGCGCGTGCGCGCGCGCGTGTATGTGTTATTTTGGATTGATATTTGGATATTATACTTTGTATGCATGGAATTGGTACGAACGATGCAAGAACGGGAGGGAAAAATGTCGAAAGTTTACCATAGAGACAAGCTTTGGTTTTAGTACCGTGTGACCATGTAGGTCCGTCTGTCGAGTGCCGATCAGTGGCCTATTTCAGAAACACACACACATAATAAAAATATATAATAAATAAAATAAAAGGTTTAAAATATTTCCATAGTAAATTAAAAAAAGGATTGTTAAAAAGTAAATTTGAGAAGAAAAGTTATTTTAAACATATAATATTTAATGTATTTCAAATTATAATTTATTAAATGAAAACCTATATTTGGTTTTAATTTATTATTTAAAAGTTCATAAAATTATGAAAATAAGAAACGTAATTTAACAATAAATAAATTCAATAGAATTTCGTGATTAATAAGTTTAGTATATGTTTATATGTATCTAATTAAATAAAATGTGTATTAAATTAATTAAAGTTTATTTAAATATCTAATTTAACTCTGAGCATCTATTATGCATATTAGTCATTCTCATTTTTATGAGTTTGGTTGTTGTGAATGCTTTCCTGTTTGATAATTTGTATAAAAGAAACATGCGAGTTTATGAAATAAAGTTCATTCAAAATTTAGTATTTTGTTATATTTAAGTATATTTAATTTATATAAATTAATTTCTAATTAATTTTTGAATTATTTTAAAGTAGTATATATATAATTAAAAAACTTAAATAAGTAATATTTCCTATAGATTTGATTAATAAGATTTTATTCTATATTTCTAATTTCTCTTCTTGCTTATACTCGTTTTGATATTATGAATGATTCACCATTGATATTGATTTGGACAGTATTTGATATGATAAGGTGATGACATCCATTTGTATGATTTCTTAATTTTAATGATGATTTAATCATATGTTTCATGGAATTTGAATAAATGGAGCTATAATACCATCTGATATGAGACTTTCGGTAATATTTCTTCAGTTATTCTTTGGACTCGCTAGATATAATATTTGGAGATTGAGTGTAGTTTATAAGCAATGAATAATCGATGAAGTATCATGCAGTTGTGTGAGCACTGTTGTGATATTCATTCGGTTATTCATTGTAAATATATGTTACTCATACGAGTCGATATATATATATATATATATATATATATATATATATATATATATATATATAGCTATGTGTTAGCTATTGAGTTTAAAAAATACGAGTTAATCTATTTTTGTCCAACTTCCTTTATTTTATGGGAGTGAACCAGATTGGCTAATATCCACCGTGATGGCTGATCATGGGATCACGTCCCAGATTCGTTACACCCTTCTATTTATTTAGCTATGTGCTATCACTATGTGCAACCTTCCCTGTAACGACACATATTTTTAGTTATTTAAATTATTGAATGTATTGTAATTATTAGAGAAAAATGGTTAAAAATATAATTTTAATGATTTTGAATGTAAAGTATTGGATATGAACTTGAATAAAATTTTGAAATAAACTTAATTTGAAGTTTTGGCGATAATAAAATTGAAATGAAATTATATATATAACTGGATTTATAATCAATAACTGAAGTTGAATAATAATTGTGAATTATTTAGATAGAATAAAATGATGTTGATAACTAAAACTCATTTAAAATCTAATATTGAAATTTTTTCCCTTTTGGGGAGATTCATACAAGATCCCCCATGAACCATTATTACGTGTAATCTTTCGACTTACACAACCTCCTAACTCAATGGCTTAGGATATGTTAGAGTTTCTTATAAATCCTTATCTTATGTGATTTTGTAAATTGTTATTTAGATGAAATAATATAAACCATGTGTGCTATTCTTAAGTACATAACCTTATAGGAAGAAACTAACTCAACTTCACTTATAATTAATCGTACATTATCCAACAAAGTTCAATTAATCCTTATCGATGCATCATTATGTATCATATGGAGGTGTGATTTTTGAGATTAAATCCTTATTCATTTTTAGGTACATTCAAAACATTTTCAACTCATTCGATCAAATTAAATCATTTCTATTGCATGTTATTTTATTTACTTTCTGTTTTATACTCTGTGAGTTTACCATAAACACACTACATGTGTATCAAATACGCATGTCCTTCTGTGTGATAACTCATCGGTAAATATGATGAAGTATGTGGAACCGTTTTTTATTAATGGACTTACGATTTCATACAATAATATGCATCAGTCCAAATAGCTCATCAACTCTTATGATTGTCCCATAGAATGGGTGCATAGCCCTTAATTGTTTTAGATATGAGCGAACAATATCACATGATTCAAAATCATATAATAAAATTATTTTCTTAAAAACCATGGCTTAGTCTATAGTTCTAAAATAACTATGAATATTATTATATACTTCTCTATTGTCCAATGCATCACTTTTTTTATAAAAGCAAATAACACATTATAGTTTTATTTATAACGTATATTCAAATTGAACTATGTCTATTTCTCAGTCGATACCCAAAAATAGTCATAAATGATGGTCGGGGCGTTTTATGAAAAACAATTTTCATAATATAATGCAATCAATAAGTTTTATATGGTACGCTTCCACTTTTTCGTCATTACTATAATAGTGTACTATATTCGAAGTTCCATCATTCACTTAATATAGATTTATTTATTTCACATACTACAACTAGTTTACCGTGGAGAGTTCTTTGGTCAAATACCATGAACTCAAGGGAAATAAATATCATAGAAAATAATTTTCTATATGAAAATAAATTTCTGAATAGAAATCATATTTTATTCTAGCATTCAGTATCAATCATTATTACTACAATTCTCATTTTCGATGTTTCTCTATGAAGCAGAAGTGACTGTTCACTCTCTTCGTCCCTAACTATACCTTAAATCACATCTACCCTTGTACATTCATTTTTTTCTAAACGGCCAAACCATTAAAAAGAAAATCCTTACTACAATATCCTGATGAACCCTTTACAAAAGCACATTCGATTATCCTTAACTTTCAAGAACATCAAATATGTCGCGCTTTGCGTAAACAGATCAAGCTGACATTTCAGTGATTGATTTCTTAGATTTATATTGTTGTTTTGACCTAGTGTTATAGCTAACACAATATTATCCTTTTGTAATCAATCAAAATGAATACTTGATCTTGCATTAGGGTTTATTTGGTCTTTCAGATGAACTAATTTCATCAAAATATTTTACATTACAAACTTAAACCATTCACTATATATATGACTATATATGGATCAATTATCCACAGTCTTGTATTACTTTTAGAGTTCGAAACTCATAGAATGTAATACATGGTTTGGAACAAATAAATGTGTAAGCGACCAAAGTATGAATGTATTTAGTAGTCTTAACATCAGGCACTTACATGGGTATTGAAACGTCAACATGCAATAATCTTTTATTAGTAGGTATATGTTATATTTCTATTTGTCAATCTTCATTTCATTTGTTTAGCTCAATTAGTAACATTTTATCAATCCTATTAAATTAAAAAAAATTTATCAACGTAGATTATTATAACATTATACAGTATATGTTATTACAATATTGGAAAGGTTAAAGTTATCATTTCATTTTTCTAATAAGAAACCCACTAATCTTTTATGTTTTACCAAATCCTAAGTGAAACATAGAAGTCTTTCGACTCCACTAGTAGGTGTTATGACTCTTCCGTCTTGGAATTCCAACCTTAAGTTTGCTCAACAAGTCATCGCTCCACGGTTGATGGATAACTCCTTGTTTGTTGTATCACATACAACTCCTAACCTACCTTATCCTAACCTCATTTGAACCTTGAGTTTGCTCAAAAAATTGAAAGAGGTTATTCGTTCATACCTACCATATCGTGATGGCCTAAGTATAATATATGTACCTTGAGTTCGCTCAACAAATACATATAGTTTTTCTTACCTTGTCTAAACGATACATTAATAATACTATACATAACATCTCTAGCTTGAGTTTGCTCAACAACTAACGAGTATGCAAGTAATTTACTAATATATATATATATATATATATATATATAGTAGAGGACAATTTTATATTAAAGATTCACTGCAAACATTAAATCAAGTGATATCTACTTATGAAATATTGTATATCTTGAAATACTCTCATGATTCAAGTGTCATACACATCATAAATCATGGTATGCGTATATATACGTAGGTATTTATTCCTTAAGTCTAATTAGGGTTTCTTCAATGTCCCATCTTTAATTATACATTCACATTATATAAGTTTTATTGTTATATAACTTTTACATTTCTTATTACTTATATAATAGTCTTATGTATAACATTATATTAACTAAATTATTGGTGTCAAAATTGACCACCAACGCCCAATTAAATGCGAAAGTACAGATCGTAGATAGAGTATATGTAGAGAGTATAATATGAAGAATAGCCTAAATTAAAATGAAAGCAAGTAAAAAAGACAAGATTTATAGTGGTTCGGCTAGCTCCGGCCTACATCCACTCTAAAAAAATTCTTTTTATTATATTGGAATTTGGTTAAAGTTACAATCCAAAATTTTCAAAATGACAATGGCAGAGTAGCTTTGGAGTAGAAGATGAAGAGAAACAAAAAATCAAGAAGATCCCCTTTTCTGAAGCCACATCTACTGTATTTATAGGCCAAACTCCGGCTACAGGGCCTCCCCACCTACATGGGCCCACCATAGCGACCATCGTGCCCAACTCGTCCATCTACGCCGACCTGATGTAAATAACATGCTGACTCAAAGCAAACTTGATGACGAACCGAAGCAAACTTGATGACGACCTGAAGCAAACTTGATGACGACCCGAAGTAAAATGAGTGCCAACCACAAGCGAAAACGCCGACCTGAGCAAATCCCTTCAATGCCGACTCGGAGTGAATCCATAGCCCACCCGAAGCAACCCCTACAGCCGACCTAAAGTGAAGACAAATGCCGAACCCAAGTTCTTTCTCCTTTGCCGACCCGAAGTTGAACATGCTGACCAGAAACTATTCATGTGCCGACCCGAAGCGCTCCTATATGCCGACCTGATGTAACCAACCCCTTACTCACCCAAAGCCAAAGCAATGTCGACCCGAAGTATTTCCAACGCCGACCCTAAGCAATGCCGACACTAAGCAAATATGCCAACCCGAGTTTGATCAACTGCCGACCCAAAGTAACTGCTCTCCTGATCCAAAGAAAACCATATGGTGACTCGATGCAACTCCTTGGCTGACCCAAAGCAATCTGACCTTTGCCGAAATCCATATTCCAAGTACCCGACATCATTTATCCATCGACTGTGCTGAATTTCAGATTTATATTTATATTTATTATCCACAATTGATCATCCATCCACCCATTCGAACCAAACCCATTATATTCCAGCCTTGATAATTGTGTAGTCCATTGAGTTAAATCCACCTATATATGGCCTTGCCAAAAGGCGGGTTAACACTTTCTTCCCAAAACATACCTTGCTATTGAAAGGCGTGTTTTGAATTTCCATAAGTCCAAAATCCGAAGTCCATAATCCATTGATTGTTATATCACCCAACCTAGAGTCCAATCCATTGCCAATCCAAATCCTTGATCTCTCAAGATCGTTAGCGAAATCCATGACTAATCCGAGTTGATATCCATTCCGAATCCATTTCAAATTCATTAACTGAATCCATAGCTATTCGGATTACTTTATCCAAGTCCAGGACCTCTCCGAGTCCTGTAATCCAGATTCGAGACATCACCTACTCCATATCCAATTTGGGACCTCTCCGAGTCAAATAATCCATATCCAGGACCTCTCTGGGTCCATACCAAAATCTGGGACCTCTCTTGGTCATTTTATCCTACTCTGGCCTCGACTCTCCGGTCGAGAGCTTATCTATTGTTCTACTTCTCCGGCCTCGACTATCCAATCGAGGAATTAATCCGTAGGGCTTCCTACTCCGGCCTCAATCCCCAGCCGAGGACTTAATCCATGAATATCCTTCTCCAGCATCGACTCTAAGATCAAGGACTTAATACGTGGGGTATCCTACTCCAACCTCGATACCCAATCGAGGACTTAATCCATGGGGTATCCCTCTCCAACCTCGACTCTCCAGTCTAGGACTTAATCCATGGGGTATCCTACCATGTCCTCGACCCCTAGTCGAGAACTTAGTCTGTGTTCGAGTCCATCATGTACCTCTTCGGCAAAGGGACTCATAACTCGAGGTTATTGCCCTATCTCTCTAGTCTGGGCTGTAACCGTGTGTTATTTAATACATTAATCCAAATCCAATAATTCCAGAGTCTAACAAATGAAATACAAAATAAAAGTCCGTACAACCAAGAAAACTAAACAGCCACAGTACAAAAAAAAACTAGAGTTTGTAGAAAACGGAAAAAACAAGATTTCATAAACCCGAGCACTACAGTTCATCGTCATCTCAGAGCATACCTAACGACCGTCCTCGATCCCGTACATGTATAAGTGACTTAGCTGCATTACTTCAGGGTTTATTACTTATTCCATGCCATAAATCCAATCAGCCAATAATAAGCTGACCTTGATGCCTTAATATAGTGCCATCTTCGTTCGAGGTGGGTGGTGGCTACTCCTGTCCCCACTGCCATAGCTTGATTCCTTATATATTATTGCAAAGGCCCATTCCTCACATGTTCCTCAATGATATCCTTTAAATGCCTATAGTAGTTCGTGTTGTGCCCATCCATCTCGGGGAATAAGCAATGCTTTCCTGAGTCCCTTTCGTATTTGGGGGTTCCCTTTTTGCCGACCTTCGATATTGGAGGCACCCTCGAGTATCCAAATAGATATTTTCTAGAGTTTCAGTCAAGTCCGTGTAAGAAGAGAATTTTAGTTCTCTCCACTGTCTTTTAGAGATATTACTATTTCCATTCATTTTCCATTTGCACTTATTGTTCTTGTTTGAATCTTTCCTGAGCAAACCTCTACCTCTTACCGCATAAACTTCAGCTTCCTCTCTCCCCTCTCTATCAGCCTTCACATCTTCCTGTCGTAGAAACCTTGCTACTTCATGGTAAAATTCCCCAAGATCCTTCGGTGGATCCTGTTCCAATGATATCTTGAAATTTGAATTATCTGCAATCCCTGAGACTGTTACCATCAGAACAATCGACGGATTGAGTCGATCCACTAAAGCCAATGCCGCATTGAACCTGGTTAGGAAATCCTTGAGTGATTCCCCTTTCCACTGCTTCATCGATGTTAAAGTCATCACACTATTGGTTCTTGCAATGTCGACCCCAAATTAAACCTTTCAATCAAATGCGTCTGTCTGCTAATAGAGCCGCTTTCCAATTGTCTGAACCATAGTGCTGTTATATACGTCAAATTCAAAGAGAAGCACCCTGCCATGACCTCTTCTGATTCCCCTAATACTTCCATTTGCCACATATACCTTATCAGATAAAAATCGGGATCCGTCCTTCCATCTTACGTCTCCAGTATTGGTAGTTTGAATTTCGGTGGATTCCTAACTTGCCAAATCGTAGGATGAAAGGGCTCTTATCCACATCCTCCAAATCTCTATTTACCAATCCTCCACTTAGCATGTCCTATCATGTCCGCTAACTTGTCAATATCATCAAGCGGGAGTCTTTTTCAGTTGTCTCCAACCTTTCCCCCGAAGTACGCGAGGGAATCCTGAAACCTACCCTTTTGGATGTGCATCTATATTCTGATCAATGCCAAACTGCATAGCACTGCCTAGTATCCTGCATGAATATGCCAATATGATCCAGGGGCATTCCCTCGAGCATAGAATGATTAGCGGCAGCTCCCGGTGGTTCAGCTCTATCCCGCATCATGTTTGCTTCATTTCCTTGGTTCTGAATCTGGCTTCCTCTGTTCCTGCTGCTCCGACTTCATGATCCACATTTCCAGCATTCCCTGCAACTCTTTTCCCTTGATTTTGTGTCCTAGCTTGTCCAATCTATTGGAATATGTTCTGCATCATTTCCTTCTGCCTTTTGAGCATTCTTTCCCGCCTAGCATCCATCACCATTTCCATCTCGTCTCCGTTGATGAAGATTGAGGTCTGATTAGCTCCTGAAGAAGCCTCTTGACTTCCTTCATGATGACTCCTCTCTGTCTCTGTCTCCTTGTTGATTGCTTAGCCATAGCTTCTTAAATCCAAGACCCTAACTTCTAAATCCTTAGGTGCTAGTTCTCTCAATGAAAGCACCAAAATGTTCATGTCAAAATTGACCACAAACACCCAATTACAAGCGAAAGCACCAATATCTTATCATTGATCGCAGATAGAGTATATGTAGAGAGTATAATATGAAGAATAGCCTAAATTAAAATGAAAGCAAGTAAAAAAGACAAGATTTATAGTGGTTCGGCTAGCTCCGGTCTAAATCCACTACAGAAAAATTCTTTTTATTATATTGGAATTTGGTTAAATTTACAATCCGAAATTTCCGAAATGTTAATGGCAGAATAGCCTTAGAGTAAAAGATGAAGAGAAACAAAAAATGAAGAAAACCCCCTTTTCTAAAGTCATACCTGCTGTATTTATAGACAAAACTTCAGTTACAAGGCCTCCTTAGCTTCATGGGCCCACCATAGCAACAGTCGAGCCCAACTCGTCCGTCTATGCCAACCTGAAATAGATAACATGCTGACCCGAAGCAAACTTGATGATGACCTGAAGCAACTTTGATGACGACCCAAAGCAAACTTGATGATGATCCGAAGTAAAATGAGTGCCAACCCCAAGCGAAAATGTCGACTTGATCAAATGTCTTCAATGCCGACACGGAGTGAATCCATAGCCGATCCGAAGCAACCCTACACCCGACCCGAAGTGAAGACAAATGCCGAACCCAAGCTCAGTGTAATGACCCGTAGTTTTTTAATTAATTTTGTAACGTAATTAATTGAATTATTGTGAAATCTTAAATAATAAAATTTTGAATTGAAAATTTAATATTTGGAATACATCTAATTAAATATAGAAAATGGTAAATTTTCATCTGATAATATGGAAGCTTATTCTATTGTGTAATTTTATTTCAATTCAAATCAGTTAATATTAGATGATAATTAAATGTTTTCCAAACTTGAATATTTTTACATAGTAAAATTTTAAATTACCTTCTGAGTGATATGTCATATTTCGTTTCACCAAATTTGAATTGCTACTGCTCCGATTATCTTATTTTTGGCAAAATAGCAGCATTTTCGGTACTGATATCGAATTTTGATAGGATGGTCCTATCACTGATATTTGTATATCATTTTGATCGTCTCGTCGTGATAATCTCCGTAGTATACTCAATTGTAGATTTTGATGTCCGGTGCAAGGTGGAATGTGTGAAACAATTTAACCGTACCGGTACCCTATTTCAACCTTTAAGGCTTCTTGTCGCTTCATTGAACACCGTGGAACGAATAGCCATCACCAATTTATATTCTTCAGCTTTTGACTATTGGTATTCCTTCTATAATTAATATACCTACCATATCATATTTTATCACCGGTTAAATTCCTTCGTTATTTTGCTAATTAATATGAAATGTGTATGAACTTTATAGCATAAGTTATAATACTTTATATATTTGTGAAAAGTCTGCACGTCTCCCCGATTCATCTTCTCACCTAGCTCTTCTCTTTTATTTCTACTTTGGAGAAAAAAATATAAAAAACAAAGCTTGTATATATTTTGAGAAATCTGGAACTAGCTTCCAACCCCCTTGACACGCATAATCTGTTCACGGCCCTGTCATCGAAGCCACCGATCAGCATTCAAACCCAAGCCGAGCAACATCGTCCCTGTCCCTACCTCGCCTGTAACCGCCGTGTGCTCCGACCCCGACCAGCTCGGTCAAAGAGCTCATCCATCCTACCGTTGCAGCCACCCGAAACCTGCATCATCAACAGCAAATCCACCTTCCCACCATCTCAAGGCCGAGCCTTCCCACCTGCCTTATCGAAGAGCACCACCATCCCCTTCCTTCGGTCCTCGACAGTGCTGCCGACCCATCGCTTCAAGCCTGCTCCCTGCTTTTTTGTGAATGGTATATATTATTATGTGTTTCATTTGCTTATTTTTGATTTAAGAAACTACACACACACACGTAAAGCTTTCTGTAATATATAATATATGTATCAGTTATATTGGTTCAGTTGTTGCATGTGCTTCCCGTCTTTTAGTCGATTCTACCACCATCTCCAGGGTGTCCGCCTCTCCATAGGCAAGCATATTTTTACTGGAACTTATATATATTGATCATTATATATATTAAATGTTTTCATATAGTGTTCTTATATCTTTGCTTCCATTTAGATACATTAGCATAAGGGACATGTCTGAGCTATATATATAAAACTTACATAATACACTATTTGTATATACTTAACTATTTAGTTTTATTTGCATATATGTGTATGTTATCTAGTTTATATATATATATATATATATATATATATATATATATATATATATATATATATATATATATATATATATATAGTGTTCGTTTCAATATATGATTTGTGTATGTTTTGTTGTTTATACAACTGTATAAGTTTATTAATATAAAAAGTTAGAACAATCTATTACATGTTTTATTTAATGTATATATAGTTTATAAGTTGCATTGATATATATATATATATATATATATATATATATATATATATATATATATATATATTTGATATGTATAATCTACATATATATAGTCTGCATACATTTTGTTTAACCTGTCTACCTGTTTTGTTTTGTTTGTGATCTGCGCATATACGCAACCTATTATAAAGTACATACACACTATTTTAGCCTGCTCATATGTTAGTAACAGTATATATATTACAATGTATATAATTTATATTAGTTCTTATCTTTTTACAGTATATATATTAGTATATTCGTGATTAAATATTTATACAGCCTGTATGTATTGGGTTCAGCTAGTTATGTATATATATTAGCATATATAAATTATAAAGCTTTTTTTGTAGTTTTCTTTTATATTTAGTATATACTGATGCATGTTATAATAATAGTGCATGTATTTTTTTCATAAAACTTTAGTACAGCACAGTCTTATATAATCGGTAGTGTGTGTGTGTGTGTGTCTATATATATATATATATATATATATATATATATATATATATATATATATATATATATATAGGGATTGTATATAGATGTCTATAAGTTTGCATATGTATGACTTGTCGAGTTATATATACATTTGTATTGATTTTAATAAGGTATTGACTTTATAATAAAATAACTTCTTCATATTTCGGTTTATATATAAGTATTGTTGATTTTGAAGTATTTATTTCCAAACATATTATGATTATATGTTTTATTTTTTATATGTGTTTTGATTTAAAACAACGATTTTGAAAATACATTTATATATATTTAATTTGAGTTCGAGTTTTTTTAATATATAAATAGTATATATATAGTTATATATATGTAAGTTCACTTATACCATTGATCCTCATCGATCCAGTTCTGATTTGATTTCGTAAATTCCTATTTATCAGCTTCATTCGTCAATTCGAGTTCAATCTTGCCTTGTTTTGAGATTCATGCCTGGATTTCATGACTTAACTTCATTGTCTATCCCTCTAGCCTCGAAAAGTGAGCAATCACTCACGATTAACGTTCTTATATTTTTTAAATTTGTTTTCAATTGAAATGACCATTGAAATATGCTGTTGTTAGTTATGTACATTGCTATATATATGCTATTATCTGTATTTGTTCACCTGTGACATTTGACACCATTATCTGTTACTTATATTGATGATATATGCCTGTTATATTATTATTATATCTGTTATCACCCTACAGGTTCCCTATTAATTTAGAATTCCCTATGGGTTGAAATGATACATACCCGAACGATTTGTAGAATAGGAAAAATTCGTTATGGGTTGAAATGATGAACCATAGCGATTTCCATTGATATGAATTTGGGATTGCGGGTTGAAATGATATATACCCGTATATAATTAAATTGCGGATTGAAATGATAAATATCCGTATCACTTGACCATGGGATTGAAAATTATATACAGACACCGTTGGTCAATATATATATATTGAAATGATTTCCATGGTTTTGAAATGAATATTTTGGTTTTAATAAATACTGATTTTAAGATATTATATATAAATGTATTTTATGAAGTTATAAATTCTTGACTTTCAAAATAACATGTTTAAATTTTTGTAAAATTATAAGTTAGTTTTGAAGTTTAAATTTTAATAATTTACTTATAATTTTACTAATTTAAAATATGTATAAATTAGTTTTAATATCAAATAAGTTTGATAATAAGATTTAATTTAATAGAGTTTGATTTAATTTATATATAATATGTTTAAGTACTTATTTAAAATTATATTTTCGAATATAGAGTTTGTGATAATTTTTCGTAAATTAAGGTTGGGAAGATAGATTTGAAAGGGTATTTAATTAAGAATTTTATTTAATTAAATCGATTTGAAACTTACCGAATTTAAGATTTTAAATAACATGATTTTATAACTTGATTTTGGTTTAAGGTGATTAATGAATATTTCAAGATTTAAATAAATTGAAGGAAAGATTTAGTTTATTTGTAATTTGGTGTTTTATTTAAATGATATTCGATTTATTATGTGGATATTTCAAAACTAAATAATAATGAAGTTAAATTAATATATATATATATATATATATATTTATACGAAATTATAAATTTAGTTTTGAAAATGTTGAATATTTAAAGCTTTGAAATACATTGAAATTGAAATGGTTTATTTGGTGAGTCAATCTGTATTTGAAATCGATATAATATGAAAGGGTTTATTGAGAAACAGAATTGAATTGAAATTGATGAATTGAAATTGAATTAAATTTGAATTTTGGAATTCGAGCTGATTTGGATCGATTTGTGAAATTTGAGGAAGCTATTTTTTATATAAATTATTTTTAAAATAATTTTAAACTATTTATATGTTTTACTTTATAAATTATTTTAATATAAACTATTTTAATATAAATCATTTTTAATAAAAACTATCTGTATAAACTATTTTAATATACTAATTATTTTATTATAAACTATTTTAACTTATAACTATTTTAAATAAACTATTTTATTTTATAAACTATTTTATTATATATACTATTATTAATATCTAAACTGTTTAAAGGAAAGTGTTATGGTTTTCCAAATATTACGATTTTAAAGTGTTATGATTTCAAAATGTTGTGATTTCCAAAGTGTTATGATTTCAAGTGTTTTGGTTTCGAAAGTGTTATAACTTTGAAGCACTATGATTTTGGAAATGAATATATTTGAAGTAAGAAATGATATCGTATTGATATGGCTTTGAAATGGAAATGATATTTTGGTTTTGTAGTGTAAATTATTTTGAAATGACCACGGTGCTATAATAACGTTTGGTTGTTAAAGAGATCAGGATTGGATATTGTCATACTCTCTGCCAGTACCGAAGACCACTTTAACAACCGTGTATACGGTGGAGATTCTAGAATGAAGTAGGATGGCAGCGGCATTCTATTTGTGGTATATTGATGTAGCCCAGGCTAGAAGGATAAGTCGTATACGAGATAAGGACAAGTATTTAAGTCATTCACGACTTAGGAGGGTAGAATTAAGTCGTTTCCGACTTAATGAATCACGTGATAACAAGTCACGAGTTAACAACACCTTAAGTCGTATGGAGGAAGCCTCGGATTTAAGTCGGCCACGAGTTAACAACGAGTTACAGAAACCAGATCATATTTTAGGTCGGCCCCGACCTAAGGAGTCGCGTAAATGGAAGCTGCGAGTTAATGTAGTAACTTTAAGCTGTGTGAAGAAGGCTACGTTTGAGTCGTTCGGGGAATATAAGTCGTTTACGACCTAAGGAAGGGATTTTGGGTCATCTGCGACTTAACATGGCTAGTGAAAAGGGGCTGCGGGTTAACATATACTTAAGTCGTCCGTGTTCTTTGAGTCGTTTGTGTTCCTTAAGACGTCCATGACCTACCGACCTATGATGAGTCGCGAAGACTTAAGCGCTTGGAAGTTGAGTTGCTGAGGGCTTGAGTCGAGACATTTTTAAGTCGTCCTGTCTTAAGTCGCTATGTTTAAGTCGTATGTCATAATACTTTGCTGTAACGTGTTGTATGTAATACGTTGTGTAGTTGAGTCGTTTATTTCTTATATCGTATACTGTGTTTTGTTGTAATATGAGTGAGGAATTGTTACTAAGTCGTTACCGACTCAAGCTGAGTCGTAAGTGGTGAGTTTTCTTTTATAAGCCGTGGACGACCTAAGGGAAAGTGTTGTGTTTGAGTCGCGATTGCTGAGTCGCTGCTGAGTCAATATGAGTCGTAAGTCTTGTGTCATGAGTCGGTCAGGTCTTGAGTCGTATGCGACTTATTGTGCCGGCTGTGAACTACTATAAATAGCGAGTGTGTTGTAACTTTTTGGTGGTTAACTTTTGAATAAAATTTCCATTTGATTTCTTTGTGCTTTCTTCTAATTGGTAGTCGAGTGTGATCTCCTATCTCCACTTACGTCATTCGAGTGCGCTTGAATCCACGTTTGTTGAAGCCGATTCACGGTATCTTGTGCGCAAGATCAACGTCGAAGAATCGTAGATCCTTCATCACGGTATCGTGCGCGATCAACGTGTTAAGGATAGCTAGAATCCGGCATCTTTGGATCAACGGATTTGAGCATTGCAGTATTTTCAATCCACCGATTGCTACTTTCATCGATCCATATCGTTTTGTCAATTATCCGCTGCGTCAGTTTTGGTATCAGAGCTTGACTTAGCCAATCATAGCTAGGACGAGTCTTGGAGCCAAGTATTTGAAGTTTGAAGTTGTGTTCGTTGTGTTCTTATTGAAGTTGCAACAAGTTTGGGGTGTACGATCCATATTCTTTTGGATCAAAAGGCGAAAGTTGTTTGAATTGAAGTGTTTGAGTTTTTGAGAAGTTTTCAATCATGCCACCAAGGAGAGCTAACCGTCATCAAAATGTTGAAACATTGTATAGAAGAGAAGAAGCCGAGCTTATGGAACAACGTATTAATGAGAAATTTGATGAAGGCATTGGAAAGTTAGAGAAGTTGATGAATGATTTGAATCAAACTCAAAGGAGGAGATCACCAAACTCGAACCATGGAGGAAACCGAGTTTCGCCATTGGTTACGGAAGCGAGGAGGGTATCACCACAATCTTTTAGAGAAAGAAGAGAAACATCAATTTCATCAAGGAGAGATCACCATGACTATGGACATGAAGAGAGAAGAACTCCACGTGAGTTTGAAGAAGAGCCATATAGAGAAGAAGAGAGATATAGTAGAAGAGACATGCGTGATCGAAGGGATGTTGATGGTCGAGATCGATATAGACATACATTTGATTTTAATGAAGAGGGTGATAGAGCTAGCATTCATTATCGAGATCGAGACCAAGTTCGAAATTCATATCGAGATGTGGATGAGGATCGTCGATGGGAAACGGGTATGAAGATGGAAATTCCAGAGTTCAAGGGTGGAATGGTAGCTGAAGAATTTCTTGATTGGGTGCCAAATGTTGAAGAGATCTTTGATTTCAAGGAGGTTCCTGAGCATAGAAGAGTGAAGTTGGTTGCTACTAGGTTGAGGGGGAGAGCTTTGGCATGGTGGCAACAAACTAAACTTACAAGGGAAAGAATGGGAAAGTCAAAGATTGAATCATGGGAGAAGATGAAGAAGTTGATGCGAGCTATATTTTTGCTTTACAACTACCAATCACTTATGTACCAGAGGTTGCAGAATCTGAGGCAAGGGACGAAGTCTGTTAATGATTATGCAGATGAATTTTACCAACTCATTGCCAGAAATGATATTATGGAGACAGAAGAACAGCTGACTGCCAGATTTGTTGGAGGGTTACGAATGCAGATCCAGGATATGGTTAATATGTTTGATCCTAGGTCAGTGGCAGAGGCACATCAGAAAGCGTTGGCTTGGGAGAAGCAAGGAAGGCGTGGAGGTGGTGTGTTTACTGATTCCAATAATCAAGCGAAGGGTGTTAGTGGAAGTTCTAATGTTCCTAAACCTGTTACAAAACCAGTGGTGAAGGAGGCTGAGAAGGTGAAGGGTAGCAGTGATTTCAAATGTTATAATTGTCAGGAGTTGGGTCACAAAAGCAATGAATGTCCGAAGCCGAAGAAGAGAGCAATGGTTGCTGAGATTGAGGATGATGGTGAGGAGGCAGAATGTTCAAATACACCTTATGTCGAGGAGGAAGAAGAATTGTCTGAAGATGAAGGTTGTAATCTTATGATGAGGAGGTCATGTCTTACACCAAAGCAAGAAGAGGATTCTAGTTGGTTGAGAAGCAATATTTTTCAGTCGACATGCATTATTCTAGGGAAAGTTTGCAAATTCGTTATTGATGCTGGAAGCTGTGATAATATTATCTCTACAGAAGCAGTAAGGAAGTTGAACTTGAAAACTGAGAAGCATTCTAAACCGTACAAGCTAGCATGGTTAAGGAAGGGAGGTGAAGTGAAGGTGTGTCGAAGGGCTTGTGTGAATTTTTCTATTGGGAAGAAGTACAAAGATGAAATTTGGTGTGACGTTGTAGACATGGATGTGTGTCATCTGTTGTTGGGCAGGCCATGGCAGTTTGATAGAGCAGTGCAACATGATGGTCGTGCTAATAGCTATAGTTTCATGTCTGAAGGTACTAAAATCACTTTAGTTCCCAAGAAGCAGCAACAGAAGGAAAGCAAGCTAGAGGAGATCGAAGAACTGAAAACTTTGCTATCTTTGAAGGAGTTTGTCAAGGAGATTGAAGAGGAGCCTGAAGTGTTTTTGTTGATTGGGCGAGAGTGTAACGAAGAGGTTGGAATTCCAGAAGAAGCAAAGCCAGTTTTGAAAGAATTTGAAGATGTATTTCCAGAAGAGTTGCCTAAGGAGTTACCGCCACTGAGGGACATTCAACATCAAATCGATCTTGTTCCGGGAGCAGTATTACCGCATAGACCACATTATCGAATGAGTTCGAAGGAACATGAAGAGTTACGAAGGCAGGTGGAAGAGTTGTTAGAACAGGGACGTGTTCAGGAAAGCTTGAGTCCTTGTGCAGTGCCAACATTGTTGGTGCCAAAGAAGGATGGAACATGGAGAATGTGTACCGATAGTAGAGCTTTGAACGAGATTACTGTTCGCTACAGATTTCCTATGCCAAGGTTGGATGACTTGCTAGATCAGTTGAGTGGGGCTACTATCTTTTCGAAGATTGATTTAAAGAGTGGTTATCATCAAATTCGGATTAGACCTGGAGACGAATGGAAGACAGCCTTCAAGACGAGAGAGGGGTTGTACGAATGGTTGGTTATGCCATTTGGTTTATCAAATGCACCTAGTACATTCATGCGGGTGATGAATCAAATCTTTAGACCATTCATTGGGAAGTTCGTGGTAGTTTACTTTGATGATATTCTGATTTATAGTACGAGCACAGAGGAGCATGTAGAGCATTTGAGAAAGGTCTTAATTATTCGTCGTGAGGAACAATTTTATGCAGCTATGAAGAAATGTGTGTTCATGACTCGAAGTGTATTATTTTTGGGATATGTTGTATCTGAGAAGGGAATCCAAGTGGACCAGAGTAAAGTTGAAGCTATTAGAAATTGGCCACAGCCGAGAACTATCACTGAAGTTAGAAGTTTTCATGGATTGGCATCATTCTACCGAAGGTTTATTCCATACTTCAGTAGCGTGATGGCACCGGTTACTGATTGTATGAAAGGGAAGCAGTTTTCTTGGTCGGAGGAAGCGGGGGTTGCTTTCGAACGAATCAAAGAACTTTTGACGATAGCGCCAATTCTTGTATTACCAGATTTTCAGTTGTTGTTTGAGCTACACACTGATGCATCAAAGGTTGGGATTGGAGGAGTGTTGAGTCAGAGTGGGAGGCCAGTTTCTTATTTCAGTGAGAAGCTATCAGGGGCAAAGATGAGATACAGCACCTACGATGTTGAGTTTTATGCTGTTGTGCAAGCTGTTAAACATTGGAGGCATTATCTATTTCAGAAAGAGTTTGTTCTTTACACTGATCATGAAGCTTTGAAGCATTTGCAAGGACAGGATAAGATTTCTGCGAGACATGCATCATGGATTGCTTATTTACAACAGTTTACTTTTGTCGTGAAACATAAATCAGGGGCAACGAATCGTGTGGCTGATGCTTTGAGTAGGAGGAGTCATTTGTTGACTACAATGAAAGTTGAAGTGATAGGGTTTGAATTATTGCCAGAATTGTTTGAGGAGGATCCTTACTTTGCAAAGTTTGTTGAGAAAGTTAAGGATGGGAGTACTGATGAATTTATGTTAGTTGATGGTTTCTTATTCAAGGGGAATCGATTATGTATACCAGATAGCAGTTTGAGAATGAGGATTATCAAAGAGTTGCACGAGGAAGGACATGTGGGCTGTGATCGTACATTACATTTGGTTTCTCAATCTTACTTTTGGCCGTCGATGAGGAAAGAGGTTGAAAGGTTTGTGGAGAGATGTCATGTATGTCAGGTTTCGAAGGGAACTGCGAACAATGCAGGATTGTTTATGCCGTTACCTGTACCGTCTAAACCGTGGGTTGATATCAGTATGGATTTCGTTTTGGGTTTGCCTAGAACTCAAAGGGGAAATGATTCTATATTTGTTGTGGTGGACAGATTTTCGAAAATGGCACATTTTATAGCCTGCAAGAAGACAGCGGATGCAGTTCGAGTGGCACAATTATTCTTTAAAGAAATCTATCGTTTACATGGGTTGCCGGAGTCTATTGTTTCAGACAGGGATACCAGATTTTTGAGTCATTTTTGGCTTAGTTTGTGGAAGATGGTGGGAACGAAGCTGAATTTTAGTAGTGCTTATCATCCGCAAACAGATGGACAGACAGAAGTTGTTAACAGATCGTTGGGAAATTTGTTGCGATGTCTTGTGAAGGACAATCTGAAGAGTTGGGACATGATGTTATGCCAGGCAGAGTTTGCTCATAATCATGCCGTGAATCGTAGTACGGGATTCAGTCCATTTCAGATTGTATATTCAAGTTTACCCAGGGGACCGTTGGACTTAACAGTAGTACCACAACCAAAGGGGACAGTTAAACGAGCTGCTGATTTTGTTGATGAATTAACTGAATGTCATAGAATCGTTCAGGAACGATTGAAGAGAGCAAATGAGAAATATAAGCAGACTGCAAACTTGAAGCGACGAAATATTGAATTTAACGAAGGAGATTTAGTGTATGCTGTGTTAACAAAGGATCGTTTTCCAGTAGGCGCTTATAACAAGTTGAAAGCCAGAAAAATTGGTCCTGTAGAAGTTGTGAAACGGATCAATGAGAATGCTTATAAGTTGAAGCTGCCGGAGGATGTATACACTTCTGACGTATTCAATGTTAAGCATCTTGTGCCGTATTATGGAGATGGACAATCTGATGTGGAAGAATTTACAAATTCGAGGGCGAATTTTTCTCAACCAGGGGAGGATGATGTAGCCCAGGCTAGAAGGATAAGTCGTATACGAGATAAGGATAAGTATTTAAGTCGTTCACGACTTAGGAGGGTAGAATTAAGTCGTTTCCGACTTAATGAATCACGTGATAACAAGTCACGAGTTAACAACACCTTAAGTCGTATGGAGGAAGCCTTGGATTTAAGTCGGCCACGAGTTAACAACGAGTTACAGAAACCAGAGCATATTTTAGGTCGGCCCCGACCTAAGGAGTCGCGTAAATGGAAGCTGCGAGTTAATGTAGTAACTTTAAGCTGTGTGAAGAAGGCTACGTTTGAGTCGTTCGGGGAATATAAGTCGTTTACGACCTAAGGAAGGGATTTTGGGTCACCTGCGACTTAACAAGGCTAGTGAAAAGGGGCTGCGGGTTAACATATACTTAAGTCGTCCGTGTTCTTTGAGTCGTCTGTGTTCCTTAAGACGTCCACGACCTACCGTCCTATGATGAGTCGCGAAGAGTTAAGCGCTTGGAAGTTGAGTTGCCGAGGGCTTGAGTCGAGACATTTTTAAGTCGTCCTGTCTTAAGTCGCTATGTTTAAGTCGTATGTCATAATACTTTGCTGTAACGTGTTGTATGTAATACGTTGTGTAGTTGAGTCGTTTATTTCTTATATCGTATACTGTGTTTTGTTGTAATATGAGTGAGGAATTGTTACTAAGTCGTTACCGACTCAAGCTGAGTCGTAAGTGGTGAGTTTTCTTTTATAAGCCGTGGACGACCTAAGGGAAAGTGTTGTGTTTGAGTTGCGATTGCTGAGTCGCTGCCGAGTCAATATGAGTCGTAAGTCTTGTGTCATGAGTCGGTAAGGTCTTGAGTCGTATGCGACTTATTGTGCCGGCTGTGAACTACTATAAATAGCGAGTGTGTTGTAACTTTTTAGTGGTTAACTTTTGAATAAAATTTCCATTTGATTGCTTTGTGCTTTCTTCTAATTGGTAGTCGAGTGTGATCTCCTATCTCCACTTACGTCATTCGAGTGCGCTCGAATCCACGTTTGTTGAAGCCGATTCACGGTATCTTGTGCGCAAGATCAACGTCGAAGAATCGTAGATCCTTCATCACGGTATCGTGCGCGATCAACGTGTTAATGATAGCTAGAATCCAGCATCTTTGGATCAACGGATTTGAGCATTGCAGTATTTTCAATCCACCGATTGCTACTTTCATCGATCCATATCGTTTTGTCAATTATCCGCTGCGTCATATATACATGGATCCGACTTCCGTGAGTTGGCATAAGGTGGCTAAAATAGGAGCAATTGACGGGCCAAGTGAGGTAGCTCCTCCGATCGAGCACACTTCTTCGATTGCCATTCTATTAATTTGTGATTGATTTGATGTCCACCTTTGATTTGGGAGTATGGCTCGAGGTGGGCGGTAGTTGCTTGTGATAACCCGAATTTTCGGATATCTGCTAATCGGTAATTAACATGATTAAATTATTCATAATAATGATTTATAAGTTGAACAAATAAATTCTGATAATTAAAAATATCTAGATATAAATTGATTTGAAAACCCTAACAAATGTTGAATTATAAATCTCTGGTGATACTAAATCTTATAGTAAATAACAGATAATATATTTCACTATTTAAAAGATATCCATAATAATATAAATGGATATATACAAGCTATGTGATATATATATATAAGTATATAAATGTGCATGTATGTATTTGTGCCCATATGAGATAAAATATGTTATATATATGTAGGTTTCGAATAAAATTATGCTTTGGAATTCAAAGCAAATATCTTAAAAATAATTTTGATTTGAAAATCTGGATTTTAAATACTAGTATGTGTATGTATATATAAATATAAATATATATATATATAATATGTACTTAGTTATTGATTTAAAATGATCTTAGTTCAAAATAAGGATAAATATGAAGGTAAATATAAATCATATAAAAAGAAAATGTATAAATAAAAGGCTAATATATTTTCTTTAAAATATGCATGAAATAAATATAAGTTATATATATAAATATAAAACATAATATTTAAATTAATAAAAACATAAAGAAAAATGTATAATATTAGTTTGTGACATTTGCAAGCATAGGGCATCACGCAAAATGACAAGTGTCAAATTATTTGTTTTCTTCCTTTTAATAACTTTTGTATATATAACAAAAAGTTTGTAACAACCCTATATTTTGTAATTATTTTAATTGAATTTTGATTTTGATTTTATTTTTATTTATTTAATATATATAATTATGTTATTTTAAAATATAAACTTTGATTTTGATATGAATTATCATTCCAAAACATGACTAAAAAGAATATTTTCCAAAAAGTGAATTTTGGTCAATATGCTCAAACTTTGACTTTTGAATTTAAAATTTGAAAGTTTGAATTTTATCTTTTATTATGAAAGTAAATAAAATTTTAAGAAAACTGCTTTTCGTTTAGTTGAAATCTGATTTATAATGTGAAAGTTATGCCTTTTTAACTATTATGTGAAATTTGTTGTATTTAACAAAATTGTTTATTTTAAATTATATAAATAATATTTTATTTGGTCATGTAATGTTATAATTTATGTTTATATGGGTAAAACAACATGTATTGTATATATTTTGGTTTTAAAACAATTTTGAAAGTGTAATTGACATTTTCCAGTGTCAGTTGTGTTTTTTTGCAATTTCTAATTTCCAACTTCAATTAATTTAAGGAATTATTTATTTGTTTTTCTACTTTTTCAAGATATTATTTTATTCTCATTCCCAAATTATTTTGTTCCTCATTTATTTTATTTATTTTACAATTTATTTGTCTTAAAGCGAAATAGAAATTTTTCTAGAGCCAATGCTATTTTATTTATAACTTTCATGTCTTGTTTCCAATTTTTAAACAGTTTCTTTAATTATTTTTCTAATTTCTCTAAATTTAATTATTTATTACACTTTGAATATGTTTAAAGAAATTATTTTATTTCAAAATTTTTCTTTAGAATATTTTTAGAATGAAGTAGATATTTTTCCAAAGCTAATGATGATTTAATTGTAATTTTTGAACCCTGTTTTGAATTTTAAGCAATTTCTTTAATTCTTTTTTCATTTTCTTTACAATTTATTATTTATTTTATTTTATATTACTTTTTTTCGGTTTTTAAGGTCAAATTATTGAAATTTTATTTGTTTTATTTAATTAAAAGAAAGTGAAAATTTGAAAGGACTTAAGCTTTAAATTTTGTGACTTTTCATCTACTAGACTCTTCATTTGCCATAACCTTCTCATTACTTCCTTTGGCCGTACACTACATTGTTTAGCCATGATTTTTATCTCACTTTCACGTGAAAAAATTATTGTTCTTCCTCATTTCATTCACGGCTAAGGAAAAAGCTTGGTAATGGTCTCTTATTTTCTTACTTTTCTTCTTGTTTTATTAATATTTTGCCTTGCTTCTTCATAGTGCTGATCGGCCATGGCTCCTCCACCACCTCCACGACCAGCACCACCATCATCCATTGCCTCATCACCCTCCTTTCCACTTGTTTACTTCTGTCCATGACTTGCTTTGGAAGTTAACACCACAAAAACTCCACCAAACATTGAAATTGCCTTTAAAACATCCATGCTAGCCACTCCATGCCTTATCACCTTCATCCATCACCTTGGCCACCACCTCTAGCCGCCGCCATCACCTTGCTACCACCACTACATGCCATCCTAGCCTCTGTCCAGATCTGAAGCATGAAAGGCCGAGCCATATACCCATGTCGCCGAGCCCAAAAAGTTCACCAAAACTCCACCTTAGTGCCTTAACTCCTTGTATTCATGTTATGTAACTCCTACCCACTTCATCACCTTGTAGCCATGCCTTATAGTACCCAAACCTGAGCCAAAGTCATGCCAAAACCTGACCAAATCAAACCCTAGGTCTGCAAACATATGTAGAAAACAAGGCAAAAGTTTGTGTGTTCAAATTGTTTTTCATTTCAAAGTTATTTAAATTTAATGTTATATTGAATTATAACTTTATTTTGGCTTTGTTCATGGGTTGTGTACAAGATCAATATGCTTGACTCTCATCCACTTGAACTATTGTTGTGTCATCATGCCTTTGGAAATCCTTTTGTGTCAATTGATTCGCTATCTCCAGCACAAAGAGGTGAGTAAATCTCACACGACATTTTATACTTATGCATTTGTGAAGCGACAACAACTGAATGTGTAGAATTATATGTCATCTTATAAGTGCCTGTGATTATTTATATATGATGTTACACCTGTTAATTTACATGTTATCTCATCTATTACTGTTATATGTTTTTAACTATTCATTTATATCTGTTTATCATACTTTAAGTTCTCTGTAGATTAGGTTCACTATGGGTTGAAATGATACATACCCAAACGAACTTTAGAATAGAAAAAAATTGTTATGGGCTGAAATTATAGGCCTAAACGATTTTTAATTATTTATTTTGACTTGGGACTGCGGGTTTGAAATGATAGAACCCGGATTTTTCTTTTTAAATTGCGGATTGAAATGATATATATCTGTATCACTTGACCTAGGTTAGAAAACTATATACAGGCTCGTGGTTATTTTATAAAGTATTTTGAATATTTTAAATATTTTTAAAGTGTAAAATTATGAAAATTTGATTTAAAATAGATTTTATATGTTTTAAATAAAGAAATTTTGTTTTTTCTGTAAGTTAAAAATGTTGAATAATTAAATGGTTAAATTGAATTTTTGAAATATAACTTAAATCTGGAAATTTGGACTTTGGCTTTTAAAATGACCTTTAAGATATATAAATAAAATTTTAAGTGGTTTAAAATGTAAATTTATGATAATTTGATTTAAATAGATTTCAAAGTGTTTTAAATAAAGGATTTATGATTTTTCTATAAGTGGAAAATGTTAAGTAAATAAATGGTTAAATTGAATTTCTGAAATATAACTTAAATCTGGAAATTTGAACTTTGGCTTTTAAAATGACCTTTAAGTTATATAAATAAAATTTTAAGTGGTTTAAAATGTAAATTTATGATAATTTGATTTAAATAGATTTCAAAGTGTTTTAATAACGGATTTATGATTTTTCTATAAGTGGAAAATGTTAAATAAATAAATGGTTAAATTGAATTATTGAAATATAACTTAAGTTTGCAAATTTGGAATTATGGTTGAAAACTAAATTTAAGTTATATAAATAATTGGAATTTAATTATATTTGGAAAATGGTAAATATGATAATTTGATTTAAATTTGAATTTAAGTGATTTATTAAAGTATTATTGAATTTTTCTATGAATTCAAATGATTAAATAAATGAATGCTTAAATGTGTAATTTTAAAATACAACTTGACTTGAAAATGTGAAATTTGGTCTAATTAAAGGTTTTAGTTAAATGAAATCAATTGGAAATTTAGTTTAATTTGTGAAAATGAAAATTTAGAAATGTAAGTGTTAATAAATTGCATATGTGAAGGAAAGGAAATTATGCACTTGAATTTGTTAAGTAAATTTATTGAAAAATTTGATTTATTTATAAGAAATTTATTTTATAAAAATCATATGTTAAAGGTATGTTAATAAACATTTTTGAATGTTAAAATATCATTTTTATAATGTTTAAAGGGTTTAAATTGAAGTTTATTATTTGCTGGAAATACATTAAAATCTAGAAAATACTTTTAATAGCATTCAGAAATGCTATGGTTGCTGAAAATGAACTAAAAACCTAATAAAAAGGCTATTACAGCAGTTCTGAAATGCTATAGTTCCTGAAGTAAACTAAAAGGCTAAAAACTTAATAAAGGCCTATTACAGCAGTTCTGTAACTGCTGTAGTGGTCTGTTGTCTTTGCTGAAATTAATAAAACCTTTAATTTGAAACCTGAGCTATTACAGCATTTCTGCAAATGCTGTCTTTGTTGTTTTAAACTAAAAATTCAACTAAAATGAGATTTAACAGTAGTTTTAAATGCTGTCTTTGCTGAATCAAAATGTTTTGAAGTATAACTTATAACAGCCTTTTCTAAATGCTGCGTAAGGCTGAAATTTTCAATGTTTATGGTTTTTAACTAAGTAAATGAGCTCAGAATGGTTTGAAACTTTGAGAATTGAATACTTGATTTGAAAGTATAATAACTTCACTTTTAAAGGGTTTAAATGAACTAATTTGATGGAATATAAATTATTTAAAGGGTGATTTGAAATGATAATAAATGAATGATATCTTGGAATTTAAAAAGGCATTTTAAATTTGACATTTGGAATTTAAATTCAAATAATGATTTGAAAGGAGGTTTTGAAAGATATGATATTTTGATATATTAAAATGGTTTGGAAATGACTTGATCTTTATTTTGATAAAGATTTGAAATTGAAAGGATATGATATTTTGATATATTGAAATGATTTGGAAATGATTTAATCTTAATTTTGATAAAGGTTTGGATTTGAAATGATATTTTTTTTTGAAGTATAAAATATTATTTTCAAAGTTATAACCACGGGTTATAATAACGATTGGTTGACAAAGAGACCGGGATCGGATATGCGCATACTCTACGTCGATACCGAAAACCACTTTGACAACCGTGTACGCGATGGTGATTCCGGAATGAAGTAGGATGGTGGCGACGTTCTTGAGGTATATTACGTAGACCCAACTCCCGTGAGTTGGCATAAGGTGGCAAAAACAGGAGCGGTCTCGGGCCAAAATGGGTAGTTCCTCTAGTCGGACATATTTCTTCGATACCATTCTATTGCTTTTGTGATTGTTTGGGCGCTCCTCCCATTTTTAGGAATGTGTTCCGAGGTGGACGTATGTGGCTGCTGCGTTACCACCAGCCCGGGTGTCGTAATTGGTATATCTACCCTGGCATTGCCTTGTGTGCCGTGTCACCGACCCTATCGAGCCTTTACTATGAGTTTGGTTTTCTCCCGTAGCCCATGCGTATCTTCTCGTAGTCTCCCGATCAGTAGAATGCAGATATTGGATAGACTACTGGGACTATTACATGTTAAGGTGGAAAATGTAAATCCTTAATGCTATTTGAAAGTATGTTTATTTTACTGATAGACACTATTATAATAGCGCAATATTACCATATAGTAAATAGTTTAACGAATCCTTAGAGGATGGGCGGTCCCACGCATGTTCTAAGTTACTTTTACCTTTACTACAGTTCACTTGAGTTGGTTTACATTGTATATGTATGTATGTCCTGTGTAGTAACCCATTATTTTATGATTATTTTAATGGTATATTTTAATTAGTTTAAATTGTATTGCTGATTTAAAAAAAAATTATTTTATTTATTAAAATGAATAAATTTTGTTATTTTAAAATTATATTTTGATTTTTGTGTGAAATATAATTTCAAACCTGAATAAATTGTATATTTTCCAAAAATGTGGATTTTGGTCAATCTGGTCAAACTTTGACTTTTAAACTTAAAAATCAAATATTTGTATTTTTGAATTTAATCTTTTATTATGAAAATAGATTAAATTTTAAGAATACTACTTTTCGTTTCGTTGGAATCCGATTTATATTGTGAAAGTTATGCTTTTTACAATATTGGGTGTAAATTAATTTATTTAATAAAATTATCTATTTTAATTTATATAAATAATATTTTTATTTGTCAAATCATGTTCTAGTATGTGTTATATGACATGTTAGGTATGTATTTTATTTTATAACATTTTTAAAGTGATGTTATAATTTTTTCAAAGCTTAGTGTATTTTTTTTCAATTTTTATAACCTGGTTTCTATTTTTAAGCTATTTTCTTAATTTAGTTATATTTATTTAAAATTATATTTATTTATTTTATTCACTCATTATTTTTCTGTGTTGTTATTTTATTTATAATCATTTTATATGTATTTAAAAATGTAAAATGTATTTTGGAAATATGAAGAGTATTGACCTTTTTGTATACCTTGCATTTTCACATTTCAACTTACCTTTTCACACCAAACATCACATGCATTCAATTGCTGGCCATATCTCATTACTTTAGCCACATACCCACTTCATTTTCATGTATAGGAAAGTTTCTCAAACCTAAAATTTCAGCCATCATCTCCTGAGGAAAAGTTTGGTAAAATTCTTCTTCTTTTCTTCTCATTTTCTTCTTGTTTTTCTTATCTCTTTGCGCTTGTCTTCACCTTTGTAGCTCAGCCCTTCCTCCTCCTTCACCATGGCTACCTCCACCACCCCTACATCAGGCTTCCATCACCTCCAGCCCTCTGCCCAAGCCTGGCCGTGCACCACTAGTTGACCAACTCCACCAAAATTTGCATTATCCACTTGAAAAACTCCATAGCCGAGCTCGTATGCCATCAACACTTCACCACACCACCTTGGCCGACCCTGACCTCATCACCACCAGCCACCTACATGACCTGAGACCTCTTCCACATCTCCTCGTGATCCCACCAAGCCTGGTCGTGACCATGCTTGCCTTGGCCGTGACTTGTGTTGCATTGAAATCCACATTGGTTGCCTTGTATTTGTAGTTTCATGCATATATCCTTACACATCATCTTCCATGCTATGGCCGACCTATTGAACCCAAAACTAGATCCAAATCCTTACCGTGGCTGTTTATTTTAACCTATGGCTGAGCCTAGGGGTGGTTGAAAGCAAGTGCAAGAGATTTGGTGATTTTTTGTGTACGTATTTGTATTGTTGTCTAATTTTTTTAAGTGTATATTCATGTGTTGTATATTTTTTTTTCATATGTTCAAGGCAATTAACTTTGGCTATCCCACACTCAAATCATATTCATGCTTTCGTTCCTTTGAAGATCTCTGTTTTGTGAATTTGGTTGTCATCTCCAGCTATACAAGTGAGTTATTCTCACCAGACAGTTTTATACTTATATGACTAGTAAACCGATGACATTTGAATCTGTAATATATATCACCATGCTATATTTGCTATATTATGATCATATGGTGTTCACCCATGCTTATTTACCTGTTATATCATCTGTTATTGTTATATTATGCTATTCTATTATTTATATCAGTTTATCACACTACAAGTTCCCTTTAGAATAGAATCACTATGGGTTGAAATGATACATACCCGAACGGACTTTAGAATAGGAAAAAATCGTTATGGGATAAAATGATAGGCCTGAGCGATTTTTATTTATTTAATTTACTTGGGATCGCGGGTTTGAAATGATCAAACCTAGATTTTTCTTTGTAAATTACGGATTGAAGTGATATATTATCCGTATCACTTTACCTAGGCTAGAAAATGATATACAGACTCGTGGTTTAAATATATTTTTTCAAAATTTTAAAAAATTATTTTAGAAATGTAAATATTATAATATTTTTATTTAAACTTACTTAAAAATAATTTTATAAAGCATTATTGATTTTCTAAAAATTTATAAGTGAAATAAATTAATGGTAAAGTTAGAAATTTGAAATATAAGTTATTTGGAAATTATGATTTGGTTATAAATGGAATTTAAATTAAGTAGGAAATATGATAAATAGATTTAAATTTGAATTTAAATGAATTTAAATGATTTTATTAAGTATTAATGATTTTTGAATAAACTAAAAGGTGAGATAAATGAATATTTAAGTTGAATTTTGAAATATAGCTTAATTTGGAAATTTGTGAATTTTGTTAAAAAATGAATTTTAAATTAAGTAAATAAAATGAAAAATAAGTTACATTTGGAAATTTAAACTTAAGTGTTAAGTAAAAAATTTTTAATTATAAAGAATTGAAATTGAATGTTGAAATTATATAAGTAAATTATTATTAAATTGATTTTTGAATGAAAATTTAACTTTATAAAATCATGAATATAAGTGTATTTAAATGATTGTTTTAAAAGTGAAAATATATGATTTTATAAGTTTAAAGTGGTTTAAATAAAAATTTAATTGTTTGTGAAATTATATTGAATATTTGGAATTTAATTAACAGTATTTTGAAATGTTATGATGTAAAGAATATTACAGCATTTGTAAATGCTGTAGTTGATAGAAATGAACTAAATGGCTAAATTGAATCAAGGGCTATTATAGCACTTTTTAAGTGCTGTAGTTGCTGAAGTTAACTAAGGTTTCATTTGAACTAAATTAAACCTATTACAGCATTTTAAATGCTGTCTTTTGTTAAATGAATTGTTTTAAAACATAACTTTCCATAGCATCTTCTAAGTGCTGCGAAAGTTGAATTTATACCGTTTTGATAAATTTAAAAGAATAAATGAACTTTGAAAAGGCTAAATTTATGAGAATTTGATGTTTGATTATTAAATATAATAACTTCACTTTTAAATGATTTAAATGGAATATTTAAATGATTTAAATGGAATATTTAAATGATTCAAATGGAATATTTAATTGGTTTAATTGGAATATTTAATTGGTTTAAATGGAGTATTTTGATTTGAAATATAAACCATTTTCAATTGTGATTTGTAATGGTATTTAAATTAAATAAAAATGAACGAGGTTTTGAAAGATATGATATTTTGATACTTTGAAATGGATTTCTGAATGATGTTGAACTTTGAAATGATATTTGATTTCGATGTATAAATTACTATTTTGAAACTTTAACCAGGGGATGTATTTAATTTATAGTTTAACTGATCCTTAAAGGATGGGCGATCCCAAGCATCCTTTAAGTTATTGTACATTACTACTACGGTTCACTTGAGTTGGTTTACATTATATAAGTATATATGTCCTGACTCGGGTGTTTTCTGTTTTACTTTACGCTCGGGTCAGCCTAAGTATTTATAGCTTAGCTTTGGATTTCTTTTTCTGGAGCTAGGAATCGTTGGAGATTCTGCTTGTCTAGTTATCTATTCCCTTTCAGTTTCAGTTGTTCTATTTCAGTTCTGGTATTTATAAACTTCTATGTATTTGAGATTTCTATTGTATATGCTTTTCCAGACTGATATTATGTATTTTTTTTGAGATTTTGTTATAGTAGCTTCATGAACTACTATGGTATTTTAATTTCCGCAGCGAGTTATTCTGATATTTCTGTGTCTGCCTATGCACTTGGAGGGTGCAGCATGATAGGGGGTTCTCGCTTCCTGGTTTGGTAGCGAATGGTTGACTCTTACTCCTACATGTTCCGGCGGGGGTTGGTGGTGCAGTCGAGAGGCTGGCCGTAAAGGCAGAACACAGGTACCAATGTATGCTACGGTAGGCGTTACCCCACTGGCGCGACCCATTACAGTTGGTATTAGAGCTTTGGTTTTAGGCTTACCTTTGCCTGCAGAGCAAAAACTCATTAAAGATAGGGTAAAAATACCCTAGAATGAGTGAAATCAATCTCAGAATCATTTCCTTGTGAGAGAACGTATTTTTGAAGTATAAAATGATTTCTAAATGATTTTTAAAGGATTTTCAAAGATTATTTTGGTATAAATTTTTTTCCTATTTTGAAACCAAGATTTTCTAAACTTCATTCCTTCTATATCCACCTTGTTAGAAATCTCTTGGTTAGGATTCTTATCGATTAGGATTCCTAGAACTTTGGAACGCTCCTACTTGTTCTGAAATCCAGTCTTGTCTTCCCCATTTTACCCTTTTGATTTTGGGGCATTCCATAACTCCACTTTGGAATGGCCTATATAAAGATCAGTGATTCCGCCAATCTTTAAATGACTTGTAAAGGGGTGAAACTCCTTTACAATTGGCATTGATTACCCGGAGATTTCTATATCCTCGGTTTACAATGCTATCTATCTCCCGCTTTATCTGGATTCTATCTCTGGCGATTGAATGACGATTTGCCTTAGAAATTTTTTTCGCATTGATTATATTCCTGAGGTAACGGTTAACCAGTTAAGGTCGCCGGCGATTTATATAGGCTTATCTATCTTCTATTTGGTAATGAAATTATCTCATTTTCGTTTGAGTTTATCTTCGAACTAGAATTCTATTTGATTATAGTTCCTCTAAATTTGAATCTCTGTTTGCTTTGAAATCTATCCTGTTTGATTTATTTTGAATTTTAGCATGCATCGAAATTATTATTTTGATAAGGACGACCCTATTTTGTATATAAAAGTGAATCGATAAGGATTATATACCTTTTTAAAACGAGAAATTTGAAGTTTTGAAAGGATTTGAAATTTTGAAAATTTATAAGAATTTGACTTATATAAAATGATTTATAACTGAAGGGTTTTGAATTTGAATTTCGTGGGATCGAACTCTGGTGTTTTGAATTCGGTTGTAAGATTTTGGAAAATATATAATAATAATATGATTTAAAGATATTTTCTGAATAAGAAGTGTTTCAAATGTATTCAAATGATTTCAAAAGAGATTTCAAAGAGGTTTCAAGAAAATAAAGTCCAGAACCCACTTATGTTGCTGGAAAATAATTTCGGTGATGAATTCATGCATCATCGACATTGATTTTTGAGTTTCTGAGTGGGGGAGAGGCCACTCTAGTAGCTTTGCTATGCGAGTGGTTTTGTGAAACCAAATTTTGATTTCAGATTTTGAAGTATGGTTTGATATTCGAAAGATATGTGTGTGTGTGTGTGTGTGTATTTGAAATGATTTAAAGTACGCCGGTGTTCAGTCCTCGAGATTCAGATTTGCTTTTGTATAGTCCTATCTTTTGGAATTGGTTTACTGATTTGTTGGTGATTTCCAACTCTTGGATTGAAAATATGATTTCTTCGACTATTTTGAAGGTTCGAGCACTTCCCCATCAAGGTTAACTTTTCAAAGCTAGGTAATTTTGAAAGGTATATGGTATTTGATAAAGAATATAAGTTTAATTTGGTATGATTAATGTGTAAAGTAATATGATTTATATAAGTTTGAAACCGTTTGTTGAGTGAAATAAATAGGACTATTTTGAATTATACTGGTATGAAATATAGAATTGAAATGTTTTGAATAAAGTACATATATAGAATAATAATCTTTCCAATGGTAAATTGGATTTTTCATATAGAAATAAATAGTTTGAAGGTTTTAAAAAGAGATGGTTTAAAACTTTGTAACCATTTTAGATATTTTGATGATTGTAATGGTTTGGAAATGATTTCATCTTTATCTTGGTAAAGAATGTGAATTTGAAATGATAATTGATTTTGATAAATGAATATTTGAAGTTTATATTTGTATGAAAGGATATTTGGTTTACTTGTAGTTTGAGTTTATTTAAAATGATGGATTTATGAAATGAATATTTCAAAACTAAGTTATAATGAAGTAAAATTTGAGATATATGAAATTATAAAATTTAGTTTTGAAATAAGGTATATTTAAGCTTCGAAATATATTAGAAATTGAATAGTTTGTTTTATGGATAAAATCTTTATTTGAAATTGATAATATTTGATATGGTTTTGTTGGAAAACTAAATTAAACTGAAACTGATGGTTTGAATTGAATTAAAATTGGAAATTTTAGATTTGGGTTTAGTTGAATAAATTTGAGAAATGTAAGGAATTAAAGGAATGTTTTATGATTTCAAATGTATGATTTCGAAATGTTATGATTTTCAAAGTGTAATGATTTCAAGTATTTGGTTTCGAAGGATTTATAACTTTGAAAGTATTATGATTTTTGAAAGTGAATATATGTTTGAAATGGAAATGAATTTGTTTGACCTAAATTTTGTTGATTTGGAAATTTGGATTATTTTCTAAATCTATTGTTTTAAGAAACTTTGAAACTGAATATATGTAATTTGGAAGAAATGGTTTGGCAAAATCATATATATTTTGAAACTGAATTGATATTGAAATGATTTGAAATTGCGAATCTTATTTTGTTAAATACTTGATTTGGGGGCTATCAAATTATATAAAATTGATTTGTACAAGTATGAAGTGATTTGAAAGCTATTGATTTGTAAAGGTACTCAACTTGTAAATTGAAATCTTATATAATCAAAGTCTATATAAGTATGATTTGATATACTATTGATTTGGAAAGTAATTGATATGAAAATGGAATCTTATATATAATGGACTTTATATAAGTATGATATTTGAAAGTGATCTTGAAAGATACTATATGATACATATTTTCAAAGTAAAGATATGGAAAGTGCCTTCTGCTTGATATCCGCTTTGTGGCCACATTGTGGATTCATTCTATAGATATTATTCTCTCTGATTTGGGTTTTTCGGATATGATACTCGAGTGTCCATCGAATTCCATGGCGATCTCCATAGTCTTATGATTGCGACTGCATAGCGTAATTCACTGGGGCTGCGAGAGCCTAAGGGTACGGATGTTTCCTGGGGGATCCAGGCGTAACTATTGTGTATCTGTGATCTATTGGGTCACTTGGTAGCGTAATTTGCAGGGGCTACGGGAGCCTAAGGGTACGGATGTTTCCTTGGGGATCCAGGCGTAACCATTGTGCATTTGCGGTACTATCAGTCTTCATGGCGTAATCGCAGGGCTGCGGTTGTCAGCCTACGGGTACGGATATTTCCTGGGGGATCCAGGTATAACCATTGTGTATCCACGATCCACGATCGACATGTTTGGTTTGGTTGATTTGTTTGGATTGTACTTTTGTAATATCCTGAAATTTATGGCAATATAAATTTAATAATCTGTGTTTAAAATCTAAATTAATTTGATAATTTTTGTAAATAAATTTGAATTGATTCAGTGATCTTCTTTAATAAATATTTAATTAGTGAATTTATTTTTAATAAGTTAATAAATTTGTCTTCTATTTATAATGTATATATATTTATATATATTTTAAATAGATAAGTTTGGTTTTAAATTTAATTAGTATAGCATATTTTCTAATATTTTGAGTTTGGGAAATTATGATTTATTTTTGAATTAAGCTTTTCAAACTATTGAATAAAATAACTAAATGATTTTAAATATATAAGACAAATGTTTTATTTGTTTAAATTATATTTTGACTTAAGTATGTATATTAAAACAAGTTATAAAAATGTTGTTTTATTTCTTTTTAAAAATAGTGATTAATAATTATGATTTGTAAATTAAATATGAGAATTTAAAATACAATTTATAAATGAATCGTGTATTCATTTAAATAAAAAATAGGTTACAATCTCTTTTATAAATTCATTTTAAATGATTTAAAATATTATTTCAAATAATTGATTTGTATATTGTTTTTATTTATAATAATACTTTGTTTTATTCTTTAAAAATTATTTATATATATAACTAAGTATTAAAGAGCTAATTAATTAAGTTAAACTTTCATTAACACTTAATTAAAAATACTAATAATTTAAAATGCCATGTGTAGGTATATTAAGGCATAAGTTAATATGTGTTGAGTAATTAAATAGGGAAGTTAACAAGTGTTAACGTTCAAGCCATGTGTCATGATTAATTTTATTTTTCTTTGTTTTTTTTAAAAAATAAATCATAAAGAAGTTATATAAAAACCTACATTTTCCCATTTCTTCTTTTTCTCATCTTTATTTCTCAACAAAGAAATTGTTTTCAGCTGAAACCCATTCTCTCAAAAACAATCCTCAAATCATATTTAAACTAAGAATCAAATGCATAGAAAACTCCATCTCTTCAAAATTTCATATCCCTGTAACTCAAGCTTCCTGCATTCTTCACCCCTCTTCAAAAAGCAAATTAAAGCATCAGCATTTCTTTTAAAATTCTGGAAATAATGCAAACAAAGGCCTGCATTTTTCTAGAAATCAAGGAAAGCTTGAATTCATTCAAAATCTGAATAGAGATACCTGCATGCATTTATTCAAACCTGGAAACATGGCCTCTGCATACAACAGAAGTTTTTTTAAAGCATTCAAGTTCAAGCACTTCAGATTTAAGTCACGCAAGGCAAAGCTTTTCAAAAATTCAAGAGCTTTTCAAATCTGAAAATTTTGCTCTACTCTGCATTTTAAATCGGTGAGTAACTTTCTAACTTAAAAGCTTAAATATAATAACTTTGTTGCATGCTCATATCTGTAAATCAGTATGATTTATGAGTAAATTGCAGTGCATTTCTGTGAATTTATATGTGATGGGTATGGATATAATATGCTGTGAATATATATACATGTGAATATATTTATGTGTACATGATTGTTAACTGCTGCATTTCTGTTATTCAATTCCCAAACTCCTGTTTGATTCTAAAATTCCTTTTCTTTTGACTTGTTTGCTGTTATGGTTTAAATTTTTGAATGAAAACTTGTTTATTATAAGATAAGGTAAGGTTTAAAATTTTTATATGAATTAAATAAAATTCTGCTTTTTTCTGAGAGTAAATATAACAGAGTAACAATTTGGAAATTCAAACTACATGAATTTATGATTCAGGTTTGTATATCAAACCATCTTGCAAAATTATGTTTTTTAAAAGTAAAATTACAAATTTTAATATGAAAACCAAAGAGTAGTTCATATTTTACTGTATTCTACTATTGGGGTTAACACAGATGATCCTTTTGTTCGTTTGTGTTAAATTTGCTCCTGGAGAAGGTGGAGCTGTCAGAGATAATGGGAAAATTCTTGGTTTGTGTTGCAATTTGTTTTTGATGATGAGATTGGATTTTACAGTTTTGAACCCTAGTTCTTCTGAGGCTAGAAGAATTGATTTTTTCCGGCTTGTATAGATGTTCGAGTTACTTAGGGTTTTGGGAAATGGAGGTTGATGGATTGACGAAGCCATCACCGGAGTTTCGAAGGTGATGGTGGCCGGAGTCGCGTCAACGAGGCGTTGGCGGTTGAAGGGTTGGGTCACTGTGTGTTTCCAGGTTTGGAATTTGGGTCTCGATCTCGAATTCGAGAAAGTGATGTTAGGATTGTTGTTTGGTTGGCCTGAGGGGATGAACGGTGGCTGTGGGAAGGTCGCGGTGGTGATCAGAGATGGCCGGCGTCGTTGTACATGTGCGCAGTGTGGTGATGATGGTGAGTGTTGGATGGTTGCAGGTTTTTAGTAGCCTCGGGTTTGTCTAGGGTAAAAATTAATTTGACTCGAAGCAGCGATAGTTTTTACTCGAAGTAAAACAGGGTTGGCTCGAGTATATTAGTGTTTCAGGTTTTATGGTAAAACAGAAACCTGTTTTGCTTTTCAGTTTTAAAAGCAAGTTTAAAATGCAAACTAAAATCTGAACTAAGTTTAAACCTGAAATTGAATTTGAATTCAAATAGTTTAAATCTTGGGTTTTGAAATAATTTGAATTTTGAAAATTTTAGTTTGGTCTTAAACAAAACATAAAACCTGTTACTGTATTTTTAAAATTAAAAAGAAGGTATTAAATGCAAACTAGAAATTCAAAGTAAGTTTAAAATCTGAAAATTGAACAGGAATTCAAATTTGATTTTCTGAGATTTGAATAATTTATGTTTTTAAATTTAAATTTGATTTTAAAACTTATAAGTGTAAAAGTATATGTGTGTTTTGAATTTGAAATGGAAAATTTTAAATTAGAAATTTAAAATGAGTTTAAATCTGGGTTTTTAAATCTGGAAATAAATTTAAACTTCAGTTTTTAAAAATAAAATGAGTTTAAATTTAAATTGTTTAATTACTTTACATGATTAAATGAATTGAATTTAAGATGGAGTTTAAAATGTAAGTTAACTTTAAAGATTTAAGTTAAATCTAGAATGAGTTTAAAAGCTGTTTTTCAATTTTGAAATTTAAAAGTAATTTTTAATTAATTTGAATTAAAATTGATTGGGATTTAAATTCTTTTTAACTTATTTTATAAGTGGATGTTTCTTTTAACATATGAGATAAAGGTTTTGAATTGTTTCTAAAACCTTGTTAAAGTTAAAATTTGTATTCATTTTTAAATGTTAACTTTAAAATGAAGTTTAAAATGGAATCTAAAGTAGATTTAAAAACAATTTGTTTTTAAATGTTTAAATAAGAAGAAATGTTTATCTTAAAAATAAATAAAATTTGCGAATTTGGGATTCATTTAAATTATTAAGTTAATTTAAATGGGTAATTAATTATTTAATTAATTGATAATATGGATGATTAATTAAGTAATTAATAATTGTTAAATTGATTAATTAAGGCTAAAGATAAATTAATTAAGGTTAATTAATCTATAATAACTAAATTTTAACTAATGATTAAGACTAATTAATCAAGTGATTTAGGATTAATTAATTTGCAGTTAATACTTAATTAATTTAATAATTAGTAATTAATTAATTGGTAATTAAATATTAATTAATTGGTAATTAATAATGATTAATATAAGTTAATTTCTTAATTAAGTAATTAAGAAATGTTAATGAAGGTCATTAACTTAATATTATTTAACAATTAATTAATGTGATTAATTTTGATAATTAATTAGATTAATTAATAAATAATAATCATTTGTAAATTGTTTTAAGTTTAATTACTTAATGGAAGTAATTAATGAATTAATTACTTAATGTAATTAATTGTGTTAATGTGATTTGTTTAGATTAATTAATTAAGTTTAATTAATTTAAGCACTTGATGATTTGATAATTACTTTATGTAATTAATGGGATTGTAATTACTTAGGGAAGTAATTAATTGATAATTACTAGATGTAATTAAAGGTTAATGATGGAAGTAATTTGGATTTAATTACTTTGTAATTTATCAAGGGATTAATTGAGATAATTAATTAAGAGTAATTAATTTATGGAATGAGTAATTAAGGGAAGTTAATTACTGGATTGTTATTAATCAATGGTGATTAATATATGTGTGATATAATTGAAGATTAATTACTTAATGTAATTAATTTTAAATAGAGAGATTAATTAATAATATAATCAGAAATCATTAATTAATAAAATTAATGATGAATTGATTCATTAAGGAATAATCAATAAATGAAGTATTTAATTAATAAAGGATTACTGTAATTAATTTTAGTAAATTAGTTGATTAAGTAATTAAAAGTTAATTATTGTAAGTGTTAAGTATAATTAACTTGTGTAATTAATATTAAAGGCTAATTACTTATTGTAACTAGGAAATTGTTAATCAGTAATGATTAATTTAAATGAATAAAAGGATGGTGATTATTTAATTGATTTGGAATCAATTAATGGTTAAGTTAAACAGAATTGTAATGATGAAGTAATTAATTTAATTCATTTTAAATTATTTAGGGATTAAGTGATTAATTTAATTCATTTTAAATTAATTATAGATGGTGATCATTGAATCATTGCTTAAGTATGAATGATTGATATTGGTTGCCTTGTATGGTTTGTAATCTCAGAAATGAGATGAGTAATGTTATATGATATGGATGCATTGGTTGCATTGGGATGATAATATGGATTATCTGTTTATGGTATGAATTATCTGTTGATGATAATAATGTTGATTGTCCATTGTTATGTTGTGAATTATCTATCTGTGTGTATATAGATAATGAATTAAATTGTTTTAAACTCTAAAACAACTTGGCCTTAAAAGACACGTTTTGGATTTCGATGAGACCGGGATTGGGTTTCCATATTTGGATATCTGAAAACCACATCGATCCAAATTAACGTTAGGTCGTGAATCTCAAGTGAAGATGAAGATTCAGAGTGCAAGGGTTATCGTCGTTAACTCTAAGGGTGATTCCAAAATGAGTGTAACGAGATAATGCCTTCGGTTTCGTTCGAACCCGGAACGAACTTGTATGGATTGAATGCTTTCAGAACATCATCAGGTGGACGATGAGCATTCTAAGTGATATGTCCTATAAAGGTAATCGTAGCCTCACGCCTCATCAACCGGGAATGGTTAAAACAGAGGAGGTGCAGCAAGGCTAAGTGGGTCATGCCCAAGTAGGACGAGATTTACCCCTGTCTAGATGTCCCTTTATTTCGGCTTGGTGGTGCGGTTGCTGATCACAACTGCGGGGTGGTCTTGTTCGGAATTGTTCAGTAAGGAATGGTTCCGGTCTTGTGTTGCAGGGGAGCGGGCGTACTCCTCGGTACGGTGAACTAGGCCACGTACTGTGACGGGCGGTACCCCAGTATCCCTGCCATTGATGGAATCCAAAATCCAATAAGTGCCGTACGTATTAGTTGTGCCCAACTATGTTGGAACGTGAGATGTAAGCATTCCAGCTATTTCTGTATTTTACTTGAAAACCCTAGACACTATTATAACATCACTGGATTTCCTATCAAATGTTTTGGTTAGCGTAAGGTAAAAACTTTTCCATGTTTATGTGTGGGAAGTCTTACATGATACCTTTTGTTTTCAAAGGTTTTTCAAAAGTTAAGCAACTCTAACCTGTTACTCACACCAGACCCATGTCTGACCTGGAGTTTATTTTTGTTTTTATTAAACTCTTGGGTACTCAAATTTTACGAGTAGCCAAGGGATTCAGGTTAGCTTTGACGAATTATGGAGGAGCAATGGAGCAGGAGGCTTCTGCGTATAGATATATAGTTTTTCGCTGTGTTGGTATCTCTGAGTGTTTCTATATTGTGTTTGAGTTGTAATAACTAGACAGGTGTTTATAACTGTCTAGTATGTGTTGTATGTCTGTGTAACTCTAATAATTGTTGTATACTATGTAATATTTATGTTATTAATATAATTTATTCGTTCCGCTGTTTGAGATTCTAATATTGTTTCTTCTTTCTCTTCTTTCTTTTCTCTTTTCTATCCCTTTCTTTCTTAAGGATGATACGACTTTTGTGGAGAAAAAGTCGGGTCGTCTCATTTGGTATCAGAGCGCTAGGTTGAGCGAATACCTAGTCTCTATAGTGGTGTCTATCTTGAGAGAGCGTATTTGTATTTTTAATATATATATATTTTATATTTTCTACCTATCTGTTAGATTACCTGTTCAGGTTTTCCAATATAAGTTATAAAGGTAGATGGGGTAGTGGTGTGTGTAACACAACTACCATTGGTTGGAGTTTGAATGTATGAGGTTGGAAGTGTATTTGTAGAGACTGTAGATCTAATACCATCTCGACTGAGCTTTGCTTGGTGAAGGATTTCATCGATCTCTGAAGGAAACCTGTTAAGGTTCGGAGTTCATCTTTGAAGTTGGTTGAGTTTTGATCTGTCGGTAAGGCAGAAGCAAGTGAGTGATGGTATTTTGATACCTCAGGAAGTAGTAGCTGCGTGATGAGATGTAGTGACCATGGATGTTTCCGAAGATGTTTCTTTGGAACAAGAGCAAGGAAGTGTGTCTGTTTCGGTGATGTGGCTGAGTCCAGCAGGTGTTTCTATTTGCTTTGAGGTCCGAGTTTCTCGAAGAGCTTTGGATTGAGAATTCTTTGGCATTGGTGTTAGAGGAGCAGCTTGGAGTGTTCTGAGTTGGCAGAAAGTTTTCTGGCTGAGTAGATTTTCTGAAAGTGGAGTTCAGAAGCAGCAGTGTGGATCCGTTTCTTCGGTGAATTGGCTAGGCCAGCGTAAGCTGTTCTGTTTGGTTAAGAGAGATCAGTTTCTTTGGATATTAGGCTGAGTTGATCACAAAAGTGACTTGTGATAGTTGAATGTTCTCTTGAGTTGTTGGAGATTGTCCGAATGTCTTCAGAGAAGTCAAAAGTTTGTCCGCATCCGTAGATCGAGTTTTCTTTCCAGGATTGGTACCGGTGGTTCAGTTTAATAGATGGATGGTACCTAGAGTTAGAGTTTGGTGAAGCAACTCAGGTTTTGGAGGAATTTCTGAGTTTTCTTTATGGATATGTTGAACAGTATTTCTGTGCTGGGTTGTCCAGTCTGTGCTCGTGCTCTTCATCAGCATTTTCTTCTACTTAGGATCAGAGTTGTGCAGCGGAAGCAGTTTGGGAGTGTTTCTGTTTGTCCTTTCCGGATAAGGAGAAGTTTGTTCTGTCTTCTGTTGTTTGAGGAGTAGAGTTTGTTCCTGGTTTTGGATTGATCTTGAGGATATCATGGTGTTGGGTTGTTTTGATCCAGTTTGTTTCTAGTGGAATCAACAAGAGTTGAGCTGATCAGGAGGGATGTTGGTAGCCCAGGATCGTCCGAAGAGTTTTTGTGGATAAGAGACGGAGAAAATTGGATTCTGGAGACGGAGATTTGTTTTGGTTGTTTGCATAAAAAATGGGCAAACACCTCCAAGTCGTATGATTTAGTCGATTTTATGTTGTTCTTAGTGATTTAGGTGATTTATGCAAATATGTAAAAGCATGGATTAAACTGTAAAAGACACACAGATTTATAGTGGTTCGGCCAGAATGTGCGTATGTCTACTTCATATGTTATTCTCTTTCACTGTTCAGATTATAAGTACAAAGCTTTGATTACAAGTGTATGAAAGTTGTTTGAAAGTTCTGTCCGTGCTTGAGCTCTCAAACTTGTCTGCCATTGTTGTACCCCTACCCCTCTATTTATAGAGTGAGGCTGGGGGTAGGGGTCTTGGATGTATATAGCCGCTTGTGGGCCTGGGCTGATATAATCTGGCCTGGCAATGTTGGTTCGGAAACGCCTTGGTCCAGTGATGGTTCGGTAGTGTTTTGGTCCGGTGGTGAGTGGTTCGACTAGGCCTTGGAGATGGGTTGGTTCGGTAGTGCCCTGGTCCGGTAGTGAGTGGTTCGGCTAGGCCTTGGAGATGGGTTGGTTCGGTAGTGCCCTGATCTGGTGGTGAGTGGTTCGGCTAGGCCTTGGAGATAGGTTGGTTCGGTAGTGCCCTGATCTGGTGGTGAGTGGTTCGGCTAGGCCTTGGAGATAGGTTGGTTCGGTAGTGCCCTGGTCCGGTGGGACTTCACCCAACATTTGCCCCCTAAAGTGGGGCATATGCTTGCATATGTCACGCTTTGTTTTTAGATCAATTTGGACACCCTCATTGGGCCCAAGTGCCGAACCAGTTGGTCCGGTCAACCTATGCTTGCCTATAAGTAGGGGCTTCGCGCCTCCGTTACTCCTTACTATTTGAAAGAGCCGAATCAATCATATCACCGAACCAGATTCGACTGTCGGACCAGGTGAGGCTTTCTTCTGCCGAATAAGCTTTATGCTTGAACTACCGAATGAGATCGAGGAATATGGGTGCCGAATGGATCCTTTATCTTGAACTACTGAATGAAATTAGGGAGTATGAGTGCCGAATGGATCCTTTGACTCGAACTACCGAATGAAATTAGGGAGTATGAGTGCCGAATGGATCCTTTGACTCGAGCTACCGAATGAAATTAGGGAGTATAAGTGCCGAATGGATCCTTTGACTTGAACTACAGAATGAAATTAGGGAGTATGAGTGCCGAATGGATCCTTTGACTCGAACTACCGAATGAAATTAGGGAGTATGGGTGCCGAATGGATCCTTTGTCTTGAACTACCGAATGAAATTAGGGAGTATGAGTGCCGAATGGATCCTCAGATTCGTACTACCGAATGAAATTTTATGTTTTGAATTATGAATGAGATTCCAGACTGTATGTACTTGCTTGTTTATATCTCTACACTTCCTGTTCTAACAATATGTTTTCTCGTGTTGCAGATAATGTCCCATAAAGTAGAAACTCTTTCTGACAAAAAGAAATCCAATGACAAAGAAGAGTCCTCCATAGTGCCCCCAGTTCAGGTAGAACCAGAACGACATGGACCACCCCCGAGATCGTTAGTAGAAGGGTACGGTCCTCAAGAGCTCTTGATCTCACCGCCTGACTGCTTTCCCAGCTCCCTCAAAGATGAGCAGCTTGACGTTATATCTAGATCTTTTGAGATTGACAGAGCGCATATGATGATGCCAGGGAAAGGAGTGATGCCGTATAGCCCCCCTGAAGGATATTTTGCTTATAGTAGATATCACCTCATGTGCGGAGCCATTCCTCCGATCAACGCTTGGATAGTCAGCGTCATCACATACTTGAAGGTGGCCCCTTTCCAGCTTCAGCCCAACTCCTATGCCATCTTGGTGAGTCTGTTCATTATTTTTCAGAGAAAATACGGGCGTCCCCCTTCCAATCGGGAGATCCGGTACCTGTACAACTTGAGAGGCTACATGAAGGGGTCTCTATATATTAGCTTAGAATCGGCCGTGTCTTTCAAGCCAGTCCTGGACTTATATTCAAAATTTAGCATGTTCAAGAAGGAATGGTTTTTTGTCAAGGATGACTCTGTTTCTTTCCACCGCTTTACCTCTGGCTGTAAGTTGAATCCTATTTATAATTTCCGTTCTTTACAATGCTCCCCCTTATGTGCTTTGTTTCTTGCTAGCGACAGGTGGCTTTGCGGTTGTAGAGAACGATCATCTGGTTCAGATGGCTGTGGAAATAGAAGCCATTCCAGAAAAAGAGAGGGCAGCTTATTATTTGATCAGGAATGCTACTCTTTTGGCGCTCAACTTGATTCTGCCACGCCAGTCTGTGGTCAAGCAAAGAGACACAGCTGAGGAGAGGGCCGCCAAAGCTAAAGGAGGGGCTACAGCGAAGAGCGGCAAAAGGAAATCCTTTTCGAAACATCCAATTGCCGGGGGGAAGAAACTTAAGAAGTCCGATGGACCCTCCCCCAACACATGTCCAGATGTCCCGGAGGAGGAAGATGTGGAGGAGAAAAGAGGCAAGGATGAAGGAGGTGAGGCGGAGAGTGGAAGTGGTGGAGAAGGTGATGGTCATAGCGATGATGGTGGCGACGGACGGAGTGGTGATGGCACTGGGGCTTTGTCTTCTGAGCAAGCAGGTGTGATCCAGGAGTGGACAGATGATGCTTTCTGCCTAGATTTTGAAGGGTTGAAGGAAGGATCGGCTTTAGTGGAGAAGCCTAAGAAAGTTGACAAGGCCGGGACCGGTGCCGATTCATCTTCTAAGAGCGCTTCAGCTAAGGCAATTCCTGCGATTCAAGGTGAATTTTTTACTCCTGCCGACTCCATTTATGATAAGGATTTAGGAATATTTTATGGTCAGCTTCCGTCCTGGAATGAGATCCAGGACTTATTGCAATATCCTACTCCTCCCCAGGGTTTGTATAACAAAAGCGTCTCTTTACTCTTCTTAACTTGATATATTTCTTGAATTATAGCTCAATGTATGCTTGTAACACTTGGTTTTTATCATAGAAGCGGGTAAGGTGACCAAGACATTAGATGTTCGGCACCGTCTTGAACAATACAAACTTCTCAAGGCTTCTACTAAACCAAAGCCTCCGACTAACCACCCTGGAGACGTAGTCGGCTACCGTCCTCTTCTTGGAGTTATCGAAGAGGATATCCAAAAGAAGAAGAGGAGTCGCTCCTTGTTTGAATCTTCACCTGGTCCTCAGCCCCTAACTCAGCCTCTTCAGGATTCCACAGAGGAGAATACTGAGTTTATACCTTCTCCGCACCCGTCTGAAAATCCTACCGTTACCTAGATAGGTCATCCCGGCTTGGCTCGTAATCCGTTTGTGGGTCATCCGGACCTGGATCCGGGTTCTCGTGATATTACCTTTGATGAGGCTACCGGTGAGCACCTTCTCCCTCGTAACCTATGGTAAGAGTACTAGATGAAGCTAAGTCCCTGTACCTTGATTTGCTTACCACTCGGGTCGTAACTTTGGGGGACGAAGCTAAGGCAAACATTGACCGGGTTGCTGAGGAAACCAGGAAGCTGATGGGGCATCATGCCCGACTGGTCAAGGCTGGAGAAGAAATCGGGAGTGCTAACATTCGACTGCGGTCTATGGTTTCTGACCAGGCCAAACAACTCGCTGATCAGGCCATTCAGATCTCTCAACATGAGGCCGCTTCCAGGCAATTAAAGAAAACCAAGGAAGAGGCCAGCAGGGCAGAGTTACGGAAAATGGTGGCTGTTTGTAAGGAACGGATTGATATGGCTATTGCAACGGTGTATGAGGTTCGGAAAGCGGATCTCGAGCGGGTACAGGAGTTATCCGGGAAACTTGAAGCCGTAGAGCTTGCTCAAACCAAGCTGAAGGAGGAGATGGAGGCGATGAGGAAATCCTTTCAGGCTGACTGCTCGCGATACCAATCGGAGAGGGATGTTGCCACTGCAAAGCTGTTGGCTTCTGAGGACCGAATAAGGGATTTCGAGGAGAATGAGGGGATAATGGATGAGATGCTTCAGGATATATATTTTCGCACTTGGAAACTGGGTAGCTTATCTTGGATGGATGATTATCCCCGGGTCATGGCCAGGATTTATCTCAGGGCCCTGGAGGAGGCTAAGGCCGATGCAGATAAGAAGGGTGGCGTGGCCTTTAGAGTGGACGTGGTTACGGCTCAATTCACCAAGGAGGAGAAAGCGGCGGTGAAGGAGGGTATGCGGTTGCTTACTGCTGAGGAGGTAGGTGTGTAGTTAGAGGATGATGATTAAGGAGCAGATGCTGGTAAGTCTTCCCTTTTAGCTTTTCGTAACTTGATTGCTTATTGTTTATTTAATGGATTCTTCTCCTGAATTAGACAGGCGGGACCTCTGAAGCACCAACTACCTCTGGTCAACATGCTGAGAGTTCCAATCCTGCGGTTAAGTAGATCTCGGAGGGCCAGTAGGATAGAGGTGAAGCTCCGATGCAGCTGACTCCTTGACTTGATATGGATATCTTTTGGTTTACTTGACATTGTTGGCTATGGTAGTCCCAAAACATTAATGTAACTTTTAGGCTGTAATTATGTTATTCGTAACGAACGACTTTATTCTTGGCATGTAATTTTTAACTTAAGCTGATTCTGTCATATTTGAATGCTATCATTATTTTGGTGTGTTGCATAAGAAATATAGCTGTGCACATTCCCGTGATTCAATTGTGTTTGACGTCAAGTTCTTGCTTAAAATATAATTTCATATCTTGCAATGTTAGTGTGATGTTCGAATAAATTACAGCTACGTGTTCATATACAAAAGAAGAAAATACCGCCCTTCATGTTTTAGTCATAGACGGTTGCTTTGAATGTCTTGTATGACTGAGCATGGAATGCAGCTGAGTGACCTGTCATCCAGTTGTGAGTTCCTATCCCCATTAGCGAGCGTCTTCTATTTTGTGTCCTGTACTTTAGGGATCGTTATAGAGGATAGGAGGAAAGTTTTTTAAACAAAATAGAAATACAAGAAATAGTAAAACTTCCAATCACGGAAGGCCTGCGATATGCTTAAGTTCGTGGCAAACGGGTTTTATAGTCACTTTCCCTAGCCGTGGGTCTTGGAGACATTTGTCACCCATCTTACGCCTCCGCGGGGAGTTTCTCTTTTTTACCACAACCGTACTTAAGACACTCGAAGCCGAGATCGCGCACAGTAACTACCCGGGCAATTATGGCCTGTAATCGTGGGTATTATTCGATTTTCCGTGGCCGGCTAGCATGGGTGCCGATCGTCAACTGTGAACTGCCCTGGTTGGCCACACCTTATGTTGGGGCTTAAAGTAGGTTCACGGTTGCCGGTGAGCCGAACGCCGTAATGAGCTGCCTCGGCTATAGTCGGCCTTCTCGGTGGCTTATAATCGGCTCATTACAGTAGGCTTTAAGGGCCGATCGCGAGCACTGAGTTAACCCGCAGCAGAGGGATGCTGGAGCAATAGTGTCTCATTGGCGAGGGTATAGATTCGTATAGTACCTGTTAGGTCTTGTCCAAGTGAAGTCGCGCTATGACGTGTCTTGAATGAAAATGCCATTACACAGGATTTTGTTCAACAAAAAAGGATAAAGTTAACAAGCAGCCAAGATATAAAGGAACAAGTTAAAAAAGAGACAAGTTTTTAAAGTGGTTCGGCACGAAAATGCCTACCTCCATTGATTCTCGTTGTTAATTCACTTCATATGGGCAGTACAAGTTTAGAAAAGTATCGACGAAGGTGTTGGATGTTCCATGCCCTCTGGAACACCTCTCCGTCCACTGTTGACAAAATATAAGCTCCGTTGTGGAGATCTTTATGAATTACATATGGTCCGTCCCAGATTGGATCTAGTGCACCGGGGTGCGGGAAGATTCGCTTGAGGAAAAGATCTCCTTCTTGTAAGCTATGATGCTTGACTTTGGAGTTGTATTACGCTACCACTTTTCGCTTGTGAGCTGCTGCTTTGAGCGCTGCATCGTTTCTTCTCTCTTCAATTAGATCCAAAGACATGTGAAGGAGTTCTTCGTTCTCTTCTGGGTTATAGTGGATCCTACGGTAGGAAGATCCGTATGCCAAAGAGAAGGGAGTATGCCCTGTTGATGTTCTGAAAGATGTGCGGTAGGCCCAAAGTGCCGTAGGAAGTTCATCCACCCAAGCGCTTTTTGACTTTTTAAGTTTCTTTTTGATTAGAGTTTTGAGAATTTTGTTGACAGCTTCGACTTGTCCGTTTGCCTGGGGATAAGCTAAAGATGAGAAGATTTTGTGAATTCCGTGCTCTTGGCACCAGTCGGCAAACTCCTCGCTATCAAACTGAAGTCCATTGTCCGATATGATTTTGAGTGGAACTCCGTACTACATAGAACATTTTTGATTAAGAAGTTAATAACTTTTGCCGAAGATATTTTATTTAGAGGTTCTGCTTCCACTCATTTGGTGAAATAGTCAACTGCTACTATAACATATTTGGCTCCGCCTCGACCCACTGGCAGTTCGCCAATCAAGTCAATTCCCCATACTGCAAAGGGCCAAGGGCTGGTCATTTGTGTAATCTCATTTGTTGGTAGTCGAGGAATCTTGGCAAATTTCTGACACCTGTCACATTTTTTGATGAAGTTTAAGGCATCTTTGTTTAAGGCGGGACCGAAATATCCATATCGGAGTATTTTCTTTGCCAGAGTCTGCCCTCCAGTGTGATCTCCGCAGCTTCTTTGATGGATGTTGGATAAGATTTCCTTAGCTTCCCTTCCAGCGACACACCTTAGTAAGGGTTAGAGAACCCACGCCGATAGAGGATGCCTTCTTGTATTGTGTAGCGGGAAGCTTTCCTCAAGATTTTCCTGACTTCGTTACGCTCTTTGGGCAGTGTGCCATCTTGTAAGAATTTTCGAATTGGAGTCATCCAAGTTTCCTCTTCGATTGCAGCTATCAGATTCACTTGCTCGAAACTCGGGGTTAGTTGCTTTAAGATAGCTACTGTTCCGGAAATGGTACCGTCTTTTATGCTATCTTGCTTTGCCAGCTTGTCGGCCTCTTGGTTCTCTTCTCGAGGGATGTGTTTGATTAAATAGTGATCCAATTGATCGAGTAGCAGCTTGGTCTTCTTTAGATATGCTGTGAGTCGTTCTCCTCGAGTCTGAAATTCTTCTAGTATTTGGTTTACAATAAGTTGAGAATCACTATGAAGACATAAAGAACTGACTCCAATCTCTAAGGCATGTTCTAATCCAGCTATTACTGCTTCATATTCTGCATCGTTGTTGGTGGCAGCGAATTTCAACCTTAGAGCATAGTGTAGCTTCCTTCCCCTAGGAGTGATTATTACAATACCTACCCCCGAGCCTTGTTCGTTTGATGCTCCATCCACAAAGAGATTCCACTTAATGCCTTTTGCTATTTCAGATTGCTCCTTACCTTCGTTGATAGTGAATTCGGCAATGAAATCGGCCATGGCTTGTCCCTTGATGGCGGTGCGAGGATGGTAGGTGATATCATATTGACTCAGTTCAATGCACCATTTAAGTAGTCGTCTAGAAGTGTCGGGACGATGGAGTACCTGCCTTAGCAGCTGATCGGTTAGAACTCTGATGGAATGAGATTGGAAATAGTGTCGCAGTTTCCGTGATGTGATTAGTAAATAGTATGCTAGCTTCTCAAGTTTAGGATATCTGGCTTCTGCCCCCGTTAATCTCTTGCTTACAAAGTATACTGGCCGTTGCGCGCGGTTGTGTTCTCTCACCAAAGCGGCGCTTAGAGCATGAGATGACACAGTAAGGTATAGGTATAGATCTTCGCCTTCGTTTGGAGTTGAGAGTACTGGTGGTCTCTAGAGGTGTTCGATTAGGTTAAGGAAGGCTGTTAAGCATTCGTCAGTCCATTCGAACTTTCCTTTGTCTTTCTTTAGAGCCTCGAAGAAGGGGATGCACTTGTCAGTTGCTTTAGAGATGAATCTGCTTAGGGCGGCCACCTTTCCATTTAGGCTTTGCATTTCTATTCGAGTGGAAGGTATCCTGATATCTTTTAGGGCTCGGACTTGTTCGGGGCTTACTTCAATTCCTATGGCATGGACGATGAATCCCAAGAACTTTCCTGATGATACACCGAAGGAGCACTTTAGAGGATTCAGCTTCATTCCATATTGGCGAAGTACCTGAAACATCTCGCCCAGGTGGCTTACGTGATCGTCGGCTTTCCTTGACTTTACTAGCATGTCGTCCACATAAACTTCCATAGTTCGTCCTATTAGTTCCACGAACATCTTGTTGACGAGGCGCTGATAAGTAGCTCCGGCATTTTTAAGTCCAAAAGCATTACACTGTAGCAGTACAATTCCCGGTCAGTGATGAAACTAGTGTGGTCTTGATCGGGAGCGTGCATAGGAATTTGGTTATATCCTGAGTATGCGTCCATAAAAGATAAGAGTTCGTGCCCGGCTGTGCTGTCCACAAGCTAATCGATTCGGGGGAGTGGGAAGCAATCCTTCGGGCAAGCGTCATTTAAGTTGGAGAAGTCAATGCATGTTCGCCACTTCCCATTAGCCTTCTTTACTAGTACCCGATTAGTGATCCACTCTGGGTAGATGGCTTCTCGTATGAAGTTATTAGCAAGTAGGTTCTTTACTTCTTCATCGAGGGCTGCTGATCGTTCTGGCCCCATGCTTCTCTTTTTCTGCTTTACTAACACCTTGGTAGGATCGATGTTTAGTACGTGGCATGCCATGTCTGGGGAGATTCCAGTCATGTCAACGTGCGTCCATGCAAATACATCCAAGTTGTGGCGGAGAAAATTAATGAGTTGATCCCTCAATTCTGCTCTTAGCTGAGATCCGATTTTCAACAGTCTACTTGAGTCGTGTTTGTCTACAGATACAAACTCCATAGCCTCTGCAGGCTCGGCGGTGGCCTCCTCCTCTTTGTCTCCGGGGTCTAATTCATTGAAAGGATCACTGGTATATCGAAGAGGAGGGGCTTTCTTTAGTTGCTATGCTTTCAAGTTTTTCATGCAGAGAGTAGTCTCTGTATTCTTCCCTCTATCCTTCCTGCGATTATTGCGAAGTTTAGTTACATAGCAATCTCGAGCGGCGTCTTGATCTCCCTCTACTTCCCCTATTCCATTGTTTGTTGGAAATTTCATCTTCAGGCACCACGGGGCCAAGACAATTTGAAAGTCAGACAAGGTTGGTCTTCCTAAAAAGGCATTGTAGGCCGAGTGGTTATCTATTAGCACAAATGTTTATTTCCGCACAACAGAGCGGGGGTGACTTCCTATTTCAACAAAAAGGTCCAATTGCCCGAGGGGCATCTTCGCGTCTCCAGTGAAACCGTGTGGTGGTTTGTTGCAGGGAGACACATCCTTCATTGACAGCTTCATTCTGTCGAAAGCATGCTTGAATAGGATATTTACTGAGCTTCCAGTGTCTACTAGAATTTGGAAAACTTCGGCTGGGCCGAACAGGGCAGAGGTGACCATAGGATCCATGCGAGGGTACTGCCTTCCTTCTAGATCACGCCTATTGAATGTAATGTCATCATTCTCTTTTCGCTTCGGGTGGCGTTCTTCCATAACAGAATTAACGTAGCCTTCATTGTTTCTAAGTGACTTTTCGTATCTTTCCATCTCTGCCCAGCTTCTATCGGCGATGTGTGGTCCTCTCGATATGGTATGGACCACTATCTTCTCTTGACTGGAGCTGCTGGTGTTGCGATTTCCCCCTCCTGTTTCTGGGTGGGGTAGCCTTGGGTTCTCATTGGTAGGAGCTGGGGTCTTGTTCTGACCTTTTACATAGCGTTCCAGTCTCTTCCTTCTGATGTGTTCTTCAATTAAGTCCCGGAGATGATGGCATTCATTGGTATCATGCCCATGAGATTCGTGGAAGCGGCAGAACTTTCCAGACTTAATTGCGTTATCTGATTCCTTCTTGTACGGGGGGCGTCTGTATTTAACTTCGTCTTGGGTGGCCAGTAAGATGTTTTCGATTGTTTCATTCAAAGGAGTGTAAGTGTCAAATCTCGGTCCTGGCCGATATAGACGTTTTTCTCCCTTCTTGCCCCTAGCATTGTCTCTAGAGTCATTACTTCGAACGTCCTTTTCTACAGCGGGTGTGTCGCCATGAGCTGCCTTGGTTTGTTGCCCTGTCTGTCTTTCAGTGGCAGCGTCTTCAAGTCTCATATATCTTCCGGCTTCATGGAAAAAATCGGGTAAAGGTAGCTGGTTTTTTTTCCGTTAATCTTCTAGCAAACTTAGTATCCGGATGCACACCACTACAAAGGGCCACTAAGATAAGTTTCTCATCGGCATCTTGGACTGCGGCCGCTGCAGCATTGAATCGGGTTAGATATTGCTGCACTGTCTCTCCAGGCTTCTGTTTGATATTAGATAGGGAATAAGCGTCCTTGGATTGTTCCACATGAATGCGGAATTAGCCGATGAACTTTTCTTTCAACATTTCCCATGAGCTGATGGATCCTTGGGGTAGGTGGCAGAACCAGGAGGTAGCTAGATCTGCCAAGAATAGTGGAAAGCATTTGCACAATACTCCTTCTGTGGCTCCGCTCATGAGCATATGCTGTGTGTATCTCTGCAAGTGTACAACGGGGTCAGAGATTCCCTTGTAAGGTTCCATTGTTGGCATTTTTCATTCTCGGGGGGTGATGACAATTTCGATATTGCGGGTGAAAGGGCTGGTTACCCTAGCGCCTATCGCTCGATCTCTTTGATCCCGTTGGACGCACTCTCTGAACAATCGCGCCATCCTTTCATCAGAATTTGGAGCAGATAGAAATGAGTTTGGTTCTTCTCTGCGAGATTGATTCCGTCCAAATGACCTGTAGGGATGGTATCGTCTATCACTCCTAATATTTTCCAATGGCTGTCTCTGGTCTTCTAGGAGCATGCTAGGGTCAGCTACAGTTGGCCCTTGCCTTGATCTTCCCCTGCCGGGTTCTGTTCCGAGCACTTCCTCGGGTCCAACATCGGGCTGGACTCTAGCTCGGCCCCGTTCATTGGTGTTTCTATGGCTAGGTAGCATGACAGGCTCAGCTACAGCCGACCCTCGCCTGGTACCTCCCCCACTGGGTACGGTTCCAAGCGTTTCCTCGGGTCGGAGTTCGAGCTGAGTTCGAGCTCGGCTCCTACCATTGCTGTTTCTGTTGTTAGCTTCTTCGAAGAAGAAAGATCTTTGTCGCCTCCGAGATCCTTCAGACTGGGACTCATCCCATGATTCAGTGTTGCAGTTGGATTCTTCAGCATCCCTTAAGCGTGACATGAGTCGGCTCACCAAGGCTTCTTGTTGGGATGTGAAGCGGTCAGTCACTTCAGCCACAACCCTGTTTAGATCTTCCCTAGTAATTGCTGCCGACTGTTCCGTGGCGGGGGCTGTCGGATTTTCCTGATTTTCATTTGGTACTGCTGTTGGAACGGGACGATTCTCTTGATCTGGGATCACTGGATCTAGAATCCTGCAAGTTGTGGCGTTTTTTCCTTTGTTAACATCTGTCTTCTGCTTGGGAGGCATGTTTTCTGAGCAATGAGCGATGCTGTTAGGAAGAAGATTAAGTGGGAGAAGCTGAAGCTTTGAGCTTCCGTTCTAAGTGAAAGCACCAAAAATGTTTGCACAAAAAATGGGCAAACACCTCCAAGTCATATGATTTAGTCGATTTTATGTTGTTCTTAGTGATTTGGGTGATTTATGCAAATATGTAAAAAGCAGGGATTAAACTGTAAAAGACACACAAATTTATAGTGGTTCGGCCAGAATGTGCCTACGTCCACTTCATATGTTATTCTCTTTCACTGTTCAGATTATAAGTACAAAGCTTTGATTACAAGGGTATGTTTGTTGTTTGAAAGTTCTGTCCGTGCTTGAGCTCTCAAACTTGTCTGCCATTGTTGTACCCCTACCCCTCTATTTATAGAGTGAGGCTGGGGGTAGGGGTCTTGGATGTATATAGCCGCTGGTGGGCCTGGGCTGATGTAATCTGGCCTGGCAATGTTGGTTCGGAAACGCCTTGGTCCGGTGATGGTTCGGTAGTGTTTTGGTCCGGTGGTGAGTGGTTCGGCTAGGCCTTGGAGATGGGTTGGTTCGGTAGTGCCCTGGTCCGGTGGTGAGTGGTTCGGTTAGGCCTTGGAGATGGGTTGGTTCGGTAGTGCCCTGATCTGGTGGTGAGTGGTTCGGCTAGGCCTTGGAGATAGGTTGGTTCGGTAGTGCCCTGATCTGGTGGTGAGTGGTTCGGCTAGGCCTTGGAGATAGGTTGGTTCGGTAGTGCCCTGGTCCGGTGGGACTTCGCCCAACATTGGTTAAGTTTTTCTTCGATCCAAGGAGCTAAATTTTGAGCAAGTCTGGAAGGACAGCTCCGTGATGTGTGGATTTCCTTTGTGTTTTGGTAAGATAAGCGTTTGGTTTTCAAGAGTTGAATTTCCAGTTTGGATAACCGGGATTCGATATATTTCACGTATCTCTGAGGGAGTACGTGTATGAGCTATTTCTGGTTGTAGAACCAGCAGTTCAGGATGATTTGATTGTTGAGTCAAACTCGTCTGTAGTCTGATATCTTGTTTTGAGCTGTAGATTTAGATGAGATAGGGGCTCTATAGCTTGGTAGTATTGATTGCTTGAATTCTATAGAGCGAGTATCCCGATATTTATACCGGGGAAACTCGTAGAAGTTCTATTCAGAAATTTTTTCTGGATGGTTAGATTTGTTCTGATTGTGTGAATTGATTGCTTTGGTTGTTAGCATATGATTAACATATGCTGTTTTTAAAAATTAAATCTTTAATATGATTATTAAATTACCTTTTTTTTTTAAATTTCGGGGACGAAATTCTTTTAAGGGGGGAGGATTGTAATATCCCAGAATTTATGGCAATATAAATATAATAATCGGTGTTTAAAATTTAAATTAATTTGATAATTTTTGTAAACAAATTTTGAATTGATTCAATGATCTTCTTTAATAAATATTTAATTAGTGAATTTATTTTTAATAAGTTAATAAATTTGTTTTCTATTTATAATGTATATATATTTATATATATTTTAAATAAATAAGTTTGGTTTTAAATTTAATTAGTATGGCATATTTTCTAATATTTTGAATTTGGGAAATTATGGTTTATTTTTGAATTAAGCTTTTCAAACTATTGAATAAAATAACTAAATGATTTTAAATATATAAGACAAATGTTTTATTTGTTAAATTATATTTTGACTTAAGTTTGTATATTAAAACAAGTTATAAAAATGTTGTTTTATTTCTTTTTAAAAATAGTGATTAATAATTATGATTTGTAAATTAAATATGAGAATTTAAAATACAATTTATAAATGAATCATGTATTTATTTAAATAACAAATAGGTTACAATCTCTTTTATAAATTCATTTTGAATGATTTAAAATATTATTTTCAAATAATTGATTTGTATATTGTTTTTATTTATAATAATACTTTGTTTTATTCTTTAAAAATTATTTATATATATAACTAAGTATTAAAGAGCTAATTAATTAAGTTAAACTTTCATTAACACTTAGTTAAAAATACTAATTATTTAAAATGCCATGTGTAGGTATATTAAGGCATAAGTTAATATGTGTTAAGTAATTAAATAGGGAAGTTAACAAGTGTTAACATTCAAGCCATGTGTCATGATTAATTTTATTTTTCTTTTTTTTAAAAAAAAATAAATCATAAAGAAGTTATATAAATACCTACATTTTCCCATTTCTTCTTTTTCTCATCTTCATTTCTCAGCAAAGAAATTGTTTTCAGCTGAAACCCATTCTCTCAAAAACAATCCTCAAATCAAATTTAAACTAAGAATCAAATGCATAGAAAACTTCATCTCTTCAAAATTTCATATCCCTGTAACTCAAGCTTCCTGCATTCTTCACCCCTCTTCAAAAAGCAAATTAAAGATTTGCATTTCTTTTAAAAATCTGGAAATAATGTAAACAAAGGCCTGCATTTTTCTAGAAATCAAAAAAAGCTTGCATTCATTCAAAATCTGAATAGAGATACCTGCATGCATTTCTTCAAACCTGGAAACACGGCCTATGCATACAACAGAAGTTTTTTTTAAAGCATTCAAGTTCAAGCACTTCAGATTTAAGTCATGCAAGGCAAAGCTTTTCAAAAATTCAAGAGCTTTTCAAATCTGAAAATTTTGCTCCGCTCTGCATTTTAAATCGGTGAGTAACTTTCTAAAAAGCTTAAATATAATAACTTTGTTGCATGCTCATATCTATAAATCAGTATGATTTATGAGTAAATTGCAGTGCATTTCTATGAATTTATATGTGATGGGTATGGATATAATATGCTGTGAATATATATACATGTGAATATATTTATGTGTACATGATTGTTAACTGCTGCATTTCTGTTATTCAATTCCCAAACTCCTGTTTGATTCTAAAATTCTTTTTCTTTTGACTTGTTTGCTGTTATGGTTTAAATTTTTGAATGAAAACTTGTTTATTATAAGATAAGGTAAGGTTTAAAATTTTTATATGAATTAAATTAAATTCTGTTTTTTTAGAGTAAATATAACAGAGTAACAATTTGGAAATTCAAACTACATGAATTTATGATTCAGGTTTGCATATCAAACCATCATGCAAAATTATGTTTTTTTAAAAGTAAAATTACAAATTTTAATATGAAAACCAAAGAGCAGTTCATATTTTACTGTATTCTACTATTGGGGTTAACACAGATGATCCTTTTGTTCGTGTGTGTTAAATTTGCTCCTGGAGAAGGTGGAGCTGTCAGAGATAATGGGAAAATTCTTGGTTTGTGTTGCAATTTGTTTTTGATGATGAGATTGGATTTTACAGTTTTGAACCCTAGTTCTTCTGAGGCTAGAAGAATTGATTTTTTTCAGCTTGTATAGATGTTCGAGTTACTTAGGGTTTTGGGAAATGGAGGTTGATGGATTGACGAAGCCATCGCCGGAGTTTCGAAGGTGATGGTGGCCGGAGTCGCGTCAACGAGGCGTTGACGGTTGAAGGGTTGGGTCACTGTCTGTTTCCAGGTTTGGAATTTGGGTCTCGATCTCGAATTCGAGCAAGTGATATTAGGATTGTTGTTTGGTTGGCTGGAGGGGATGAACGGTGACTGTAGGAAGTTCGCGGTGGTGATCAGAGATGGCCGGCGTCGTTGTACATGTGCACAGTGTGGTGATGATGGTGAGTGTTGGATGGTTGCAGGTTTTTAGTAGCCTCGGGTTTGTCTAGGTAAAACTTAATTTGACTCGAAACAGCGATAGTTTTAACTCGAAGTAAAATAGGGTTGGCTCGAGTATATTAGTGTTTCAGGTTTTATGGTAAAACAGAAACCTGTTTTGCTTTTCAGTTTTAAAAGCAAGTTTAAAATGCAAACTAAAATCTGAACTAAGTTTAAACCTGAAATTGAATTTGAATTCAAATAGTTTAAATCTTGGGTTTTGAAATTATTTGAATTTTGAAAATTTTAGTTTGGTCTTAAACAAAACATAAAACCTATTACTGTTTTTTTCAAATTAAAAAGAAGGTATCAAATGCAAACTAGAAATTCAAAGTAAGTTTAAAATCTGAAAATTGAATAGGAATTCAAATTTGATTTTCTGAGATTTGAATAATTTATGTTTTTAAATTTAAATTTAATTTTAAAACTTATAAGTGTAAAGGTATATGTGTGTTTTGAATTTGAATTGAAAGTTTAAAATTTTAAATTAGAAATTTAAAATGAGTTTAAATCTGGAATTAAATTTAAACTTCAGTTTTTAAAAACAAAATGATTTTAAATTTAAATTGTTTAATTACTTTATATGGTTAAATGATTTGAATTTTAGATGGAGTTTTAAATGTAAGTAAACTTTAAAGATTTAAGTTAAATCTAGAATGAGTTTAAAAGCTGTTTTTCAATTTTGAAATTTAAAAGTAATTTTTAATTAATTTGAATAAAAATTGATTGGGATTTAAATTCTTTTTAACTTATTTTATAAGTGGATGTTTCTTTTAACATATGAGATAAAGGTTTTGAATTGTTTTTAAAACCTTGTTAAAGTTAAAATTTGTATTCATTTTTAAATGTTAACTTTAAAACAAAGTTTAAAATGAAATCTAAAGTAGATTTAAAAACAATTTGTTTTTAAATGTTTAAATAAGAAGAAATGTTTATCTTAAAAATAAATAAAATTTGAGAATTTGGGATTCATTTAAATTATTAAGTTAATTTAAATGGGTAATTAATTATTTAATTAATTGATAATGTGGATGATTAATTATGTAATTAATAATTGTTAAATTGATTAATTAAGGCTAAAGATAAATTAATTAAGGTTAATTAATCTATAATTAAGGTTTGTTAATTAAATTTTAATTAATGATTAAGACTAATTAATCAAGTGATTTAGGATTAATTAATTTGTAGTTAATAATTAATTAATTTAATAATTAGTAATTAATTAATTGGTAATTAAATATTAATTGGTAATTAATAATGATTAATATAAGTTAATTTCTTAATTAAGTAATTAAGAAATGTTAATGAAGATCATTAACTTAAGATTATTTAACAATTAATTAATGTGATTAATTTTGATAATTAATTAGATTAATCAATTAATAATAATCATTTGTAAATTGTTTTAAGTTTAATTACTTAATGGAAGTAATTAATGAATTAATTACTTAATGTAATTAATTGTGTTAATATGATTTGTTTAGATTAATTAATTAAGTTTAATTAATTTAAACACTTGATGATTTGACAATTACTTTATGTAATTAATGGGATTGTAATTACTTAGGGAAGTAATTAATTGATAATTACTGGATGTAACTAAAGGTTAATGATGGAAGTAATTTGGATTTAATTACTTTGTAATTAATTAAGGGATTAATTGAGATAATTAATTAAGAGTAATTAATTTATGGAATGAGTAATTAAGGGAAGTTAATTACTGGATTGTTATTAATCAATGGTGATTAATATATGTGTGATATAATTGAAGATTAATTACTTAATGTAATTAATTTTAAATAGAGAGATTAATTGATAATATAATTAGAAATCATTAATTAATAAAATTAATGATGAATTGATTCATTAAGGAATAATCGATAAATGAAGTAATTAATTAATAAAGGATTAATGTAATTAATTTTAGTAAATTAATTGATTAAGTAATTAAAAGTTAATTATTGTAAGTGTTAAGTATAATTAACTTGTGTAATTAACATTAAAGGCTAATTACTTATTGTAATTAGGAAATTGTTAATCAGTAATGATTAATTTAAATGAATAAAAGGATGGTGATTATTTAATTGATTTGGAATCAATTAATGGTTAAGTTAAGCAGGATTGTAATGATTAAGTAATTAATTTAATTCATTTTAAATTAATTAGAGATTAAGTAATTAATTTAATTCATTTTAAATTAATTATAGATGGTGATCATTGAATCATTGCTTAAGTATGAATGATTGATATTGGTTGCCTTGTATGGTTTGTAATCTCAGAAATGCGATGAGTAATGTTAATGATATGGATGCATTGGTTGCATTGGGATGATAATATGGATTATCTGTTTATGATATGAATTATCTATTGATGATAATAATGTTGATTGTCCATTGTTATGTTGTGAATTATCTATCTGTGTGTATATAGATAATGAATTAAATTGTTTTAAACTCTAAAACAACTTGGCCTTAAAAGACACGTTTTGGATTTCGATGAGACCGGGATCGGGTTTTCATATTTGGATATCCGAAAACCACATCGATCCAAACTAACGTTAGGTCGTGAATCTCAAGTGAAGATGAAGATTCAGAGTGCAAGGGTTATCATCGTTAACTCTGAGGGTGATTCCAAAATGAGTGTAACGAGATAATGCCTTCGGTTTCGTTCGAACCCGGAACGAACTTGTATGGATTGAATGCTTTCAGAACATCGTCAGGTGGACGATGAGCATTCTAAGTGATATGTCCTATAAAGTTAATCGTAGCCTCAAGCCTCATCAACGGGGAATGGCTAAAACAGGGGAGGTGCAGCAAGGCTAAGTGGGTAATGCCCAAGTAGGACAAGATTTACCCTTGTCTAGATGTCCCTTTATTTCGGCTTAGTGGTGCGGTTGCTGATCACAACTGCGGGGTGGTCTTGTTCGGAACTGTTCAGTAAGGAATGGTTCCGGTCTTGTGTTGCAGGGAGTGGGCGTACTCCTCGGTACGGTGATCTAGGTCACGTACCGTGACAGGCGGTACCCCAGTAGCCCTGCCATTGATGGAATCCAAAATCCAATAAGTGCCGTACGTATTAGTTGTGCCCAACTATGTTGGAACGTGAGATGTAAGCATTCCAGCTATTTCTGTATTTTACTTGAAAACCCTAAACACTATTATAATATCACTGGATTTCCTATCAAATGTTTTGGTTAGCTTAAGGTAATTTTTTTTTTCATGTTTATGTGTGGGAAGTCTTACGTGATACCTTTTGTTTTCAAAGGTTTTTCAAAAGTTAAGCAACTTTAACCTGTTACTCACACCAGACCCATGTCTGACCCGAAGTTTATTTTTGTTTTTATTAAACTCTTGGGTACTCAAATTTTTATGAGTAGCCAAGGGATTCAGGTTAGCTTTGATGAATTATGGAGGAGCAATGGAGCAGGAGGATTCTGCGTATAGACATATAGTTTTCCACTGTGCTGGTATCTCTGAGCGTTTCTATATTGTATTTGAGTTGTAATAACTAGACAAGTGTTTATAACTGTCTAGTATGTGTTGTATGTCTGTATAACTCTGATAATTGTTGTATACTATGTAATATTTATGTTATTAATATAATTTATTTGTTCCGCTGTTTGAGATTCTAGCGTTGTTTCTTCTTTCTCTTCTTTCTTTTCTCCTTTCTATCCCTTTCTTTCTTAAGGATGATACGACTTTTTGTGGAGAAAAAGTCGGGTCATCTCAACTTTCCATATCTGTTATTTTAAAAAGGTTTTCCAGTATTTTCACTGGGTGTTGAAACAAGTCTACCAAGTATCTGAAGAATTCTAGCTTTGCGCCTGATCAACGCATAGCCAGAGTCTACAGGAAAGAAAGTAAACTTGTTAAGACATCGAGTTATAAATGTATTTTGATAAAGTATTATATAAAGGATATTTTGATCATTTATTTTACTTTTCTAAATAATTTAAAATGTTTTAAATATTATTTACTTCGAACTAACAAATTTGAATCAAATGACTATTTATCATATTATAAATTGTTTAAAATGTTGTAAATATAAAATTTTAAATTGAAATTTATATGGTTTTAAAATAATGGTCCATCCTTGTGTTCCAACCTATTTTTCCTTCTAGCTATTCCTACCTTCTTCTTCTTTTAGGGTCCTTTCTGCATTATGGAAAGAGTTGGTTCTTTGGCTTATCATTTAGATTTGCTCAAGAAACTTTCTGGAGTGCATGATGTATTCCACGTCTCACATCTCCTCTAGTATCTTCTTGACCCATCTCTTTTTGTTCAGCAAACTGCACTTGATATTTTGGATATTTAGCTTAATCTGACTGTCGAGACTAAGCCACTTCGTATTGTCAGCAGAGGTACGAAGCAGCTAAGAAGGAAATCTGTTAATCTAATCGAGATACGATGGGGTACTGATGATCGAGATTGTACCTAGGAGACGGAGGAGAGCATTCGTGCTTCGAATCCGAAATTGTTTTTCAGGTACTATTTGTTGTCTATCTTTCTTTTTCTCATTTTCTTTATTCCTTTTTTCGAGGACGAAAAGATTATAGTGGGGGAGAGTGTAATAACCCAGTATTTTGTGATTATTTTAATGGTGTATTTTAATTATTTTAAATTGAATTGCTGATTTTAAAAAAACTTTATTTTATTTATTAAAATTAATAAATTTTGTTACTTTAAAAGTATATTTTGATTTTTATGTGAATTATAATTTCAAACCTGAATAAATTGTATATTTTCCAAAAATGTGGATTTTGGTCAATCTGGTCAAACATTGACTTTAAAATTTAAAATTTAAATATTTTTATTTTTGAATTTTATCTTTTATTGTGAAAATATATTAAATTTTAAGAATACTACTTTTCATTTCGTTGAAATCTGATTTATATTGTGAAAGTTATGTTTTTTACAATATTGGGTGTAAATTGATTTATTTAATAAAATTATCTATTTTAATTTATATAAATAATATTTTATTTGCCAAAACATGTTCTAATGTGTTTTATATGACATGTTAGGTATATATTTTATTTTAAAACATTTTTAAAGTGATGTTATAATTTTTCCAAAGTTTAGTGTATTTATTTTCAATTTTTATAACCTAGTTTCTATTTTTAAGCTATTTTCTTAATTTAATTATATTTAATTAAAATTATATTTATTTATTTTATTCATTCATTATTTTTCTGTGTTTTTATTTTATTTATAATCATTTTATACGTATTTAAAAATGTAAAAAGAATTTTGGAAATATAAAGAGTTTTGACCTTTTGTATACCTTGCATTTTCACATTTCAACTTACCTTTTCACACCAAACATCACATGCATTCAATTGCTGGCCATATCTCATTGCTTCATCCGCATACCCACTTCATTTTCACGTATAGGAAAGTTTTTCAAACCTAAAATTTCGGCCATCATCTCCTGAGGCAAAGTTTGGTAAAATTCTTCTTCTTTTCTTCTCATTGTCTTCTTGTTTTTCTTATCTCTTTGCAATTGTCTCCCCTTTGTAGCTCAGCCCTTCCTCCTCCTCCACCACGGCTGCCTCCACCACTACCACATCAGGCTGCCATCACCTCCAGCCCTCTGCCCAAGCCTGGCCGTGCACCATTAGTTGATCAACTCCACCAAAATTTGCATTATCCACTTGAAAAACTCCATAGTAGAGCTCCTATGCCATCAATACTTCACCACACCACCTTGGACGGCCCTGACCTCATCACCACCAGCCACCTACATGACCTGAGACCTCTGCCACGTCACCTCCTGACCACACCAGGCCTGGCCATGACCATGCTTGCCTTGGCCGTGACTTGTGTTGCATTGAAATCCACTTTGGTTGCCTTGTATTTGTAGTTTCATGCATATATCCTTATACATCATCTTCCATGCTATGGACGACCTATTGAACCCAAAACCAGATCCAAATCCTTACCATGGCCGTATATTTTAACCTATGGCTGAGCCTAGGGGTGGTTGAAAGCAAGTGCAAGAGATTTGGTAACTTTTTGTGCATGTATTTCTAGTGTTGTCTAATTTTTTTACGTGTATATTCATGTGTTGTATATTGTTTTGTTTCACATGTTCAAGGCAATTAACTTTGGCTCTCCCACACTCAAATCGTATTCGTGCTTTCGTTCCTTTGAAGATCTCTGTTTTGTTTATTTGGTTGTCATCTCCAGCTATACAAATGAGTTATTCTCACCAGACAGTTTTATACTTATATGACTAGTAAACTGATGACATTTGAATCTGTAAAATATATCACCGTGCTATATTTGCTATGTTATGATCATATGATGTTCACCCATGCTTGTTTACCTGTTATATCATCTATTACTATTCTATTATGCTATTCTGTTATTTACATCAGTTTATCACTCTGCAAGTTCCCTTTAGATTAGAATCACTATGGGTTGAAATGATACATACCCGAACGGACTTTAGAATAGGGAAAAATCATTATGGGCTGAAATGATAGGCCTAAGCGATTTTTATTTATTTCATTTACTTAGGATTGCGGGTATGAAATGATCAAACCCGGATTTTTCTTTGTAAATTACGAATTGAACCGATATATTATTCGTATCACTTTACCTAGGCTAGAAAATGATATACAGACTCGTGGTTAAAATATATTTTTCTAAAATTTTAAAAAATATTCTAGAAATGTAAGTATTATAATATTTTGATTTAAACTTACCTAAAAATGATTTTATAAAGCACTATTGATTTCCTAAAAATTTATAAGTGAAATAAATTAATGGTAAAGATAGAAATTTGAAATATAAGTTATTTGGAAATTATGATTTGGTTATAAATGGAATTTAAATTAAGTAGGAAATATGATAAATAGATTTAAATTTGAATTTAAATGAATTTAAATGATTTTATAAAGTATTATTGATTTTTGAATAAACTAAAAGGTGAGATAAATGAATATTTAAGTTGAATTTTGAAATATAACTTAATTTGGAAATTTGTGAATTTGGTTAAAAAATGAATTTTAAGTTAAGTAAATAAAATGAAAAATAAGTTATATTTGGAAATTTAAACTTAAGTATTAAGTAAAAAAAAAATTAATTATAAAGAATTGAAATTGAATGTTGAAATTATATAAGTAAATTATTATTAAATTGATTTTTGAATGAAAATTTGACTTTATAAAATCATGAATATAAGGGTATTTAAATGATTGTTTTAAAAGTGAAAATATATGACTTTATAAGTTTAAAGTGGTTTAAATAAAATTTAATTGTTCGTGAAATTATATTGAATATTTAGAATTTAATTAACAGTAATTTGAAATGTTATGATTTCTAATGTAAAGAATATTACAACATTTGTAAATGCTGTAGTTGATAGAAATGAACTAAATGGCTAAATTGAATCAAGGGCTATTATAGCACTTTTTAAGTGCTGCAGTTGCTGAAGTTAACTAAGGTTTCATTTGAACTAAATTAAACCTATTACAGCATTTTAAATGCTGTCTTTTGTTAAATGAATTGTTTTAAAACATAACTTTCCGTAGCATCTTCTAAGTGCTGCGATAGTTGAATTTATACCGTTTTAATAAATTTAAAAGAATAAACGAACTTTGAAAATGCTAAATTTATGAGAATTTGATATTTGATTATTAAATATAATAACTTCACTTTTAAATGATTTAAATGGAATATTTAAATGATTTAAATGGAATATTTAAATAATTCAAATGGAATATTTAAATGATTTAAATGGAATATTTAATTGGAATATTTAATTGGTTTAAATGGAGTATTTTGATTTGAAATATAAACCATTTTGAATTGTGATTTGAAATGGTATTTAAATTAAATAAAACGGAATGAGGTTTTGAAAGATATGATATTTTGATATTTTGAAATGGATTTCTGAATGATATTGAATTTTGAAATGATATTTGATTTCGAAGTATAAATTACTATTTTGAAACGTTAACCAGGGGATGTATTTAATTTATAGTTTAACTGATCCTTAAAGAATGGGCGATCCCAAGCATCCTTTAAATTATTGTACATTACTACTACAGTTCACTTGAGTTGGTTTACATTATATAAGTATACTAGTGCGAACCCGTGCTTTGCATATGAACCGCACTCAACCTCTTATCATTGTAACATGTTTAAATGATTTATATGCTTCATTGATTAAGAAATAGTGATCTTTTTTATCAATTTTCAAATAAGTTTGCATTTTGTCTAAAACTTGTGTATAAATCTTTGAAAACAGTAATACAGATAGTACTGGTGCTTGATAAACAATTACAAAATATCGAGCAAAAATGATTTCAAAGATAAAATTTCCACACAACACACATATAAATTATACACATATAAATTTATTGTGTGCATCAGCTGTATTATATGTAACTTCATTTGGTGAGATATCTTTATCAATTATTTCCTTTAATACTTGATGTCGTTGATTCCATTTGCTGCTTTAGTAATAACTATCTATAAGAGCAGTGTAGGTAACAATATTTGGTTTACACTTGACCATTGATCCAAAAATGCTAAAAGCAACGTTGACATGATTCATGAGAACGCAAGTGTTGATGATGATCCCATAACTGACTATGTCTAGGAACACATTATGCAGCATCATATTATTGTAGAATGATAAGATTAGAGGATAAAGAGATTTATTTCTGTTTTGAACGATTCTTATGAAAAATATGCTAAATCTAATGCATACATATTTTATGTCTGAAGTGTTGGAACTAACAACCATTATTCAACAATATTTATTTTAATGTGAAGAATATCATTGTATTTCTTTTACGGTCAAAGCAAATTCAATATAATAAGAAGCATATAATTGTATTTAATGCTTTTGAGCTTTCTGGTTCCATTTCTAATTCCATCTAACATTGTTGCTGTATTTTGGTAATGTTCGATTTCACCAGACTTGACTGTAATTTGTGAAAGTAAAATCAGAGGCTAGAAATTTTCAAAACAACCAATGACATAGATTAGTTAAAAGAAATAAAATCAAACATATTTAATAACTTTAATAATATGAATAATCCAAAAAACTATGATTTTAAAAATTTTATTTTTAGCTATCAACAATGGATATCGTTGGAAAGCATATTAAATTTGAGATTTAATAGTGAAATCTATTCTTAAATCCAATTAATGTAGAAAAAGTTATCACATTTCAAAGTTTGAAATATAAAGAAATTAAAAACGTGACTGTTCATTTTTCGAAATATGAAGGAGGCCTGTATGCTCTTGAAATCCAACTGACTAATAATATTATAGTATAGATATGTCTTGACTCGGGTGTTTTGTGTTTTGCTTTATGATCGGGTCAGCCTGAGTATTTACAGCTTAGCTTTGGATTTCTTTTTCTGGAGCTAGGAATCGCTGGAGATTCTGCTTGTCTAGTTATCTATTCCCTTTCATTTTCAATTGTTCTATTTCAGTTCTGTTATTTATAAACTTCTATGTATTTGTGATTTCTATTGTATATGCTTTTCCAGACTGATATTATGTATTTGTTTTGAGATTTTGTTATAGTAGCTTCATGAACTATTATAGTATTTTAATTTCCCCTGCGAGTTGTTCTGATATTTCTGTGTCTGTGATTCTGTGATTGCATTTCATTTGCGCTAAATTTTATTACAATGCGGTATTTTGAGCAATTCAAGTCCGACATGTGCGGATGCGAATGGCTGAAAATATCGGGGTTGTTTCATCCTGACTCGAGTGTTTGAATTTTTATTTACGCTCGGGTCAGTCTGAGTATACACAGATTTGGATTTCCACTTTTTGGAGATTGGAATTACTGGAGATTATCTACATGTCTAGTTTTATATTTTCAGTCTGTTGTTCCTTTTCATCTCTTGTATTAGTAGACTTCTATGTATTGAGACTTCTGTTGTACTTTATTTCTTCTGTTGTATCTTATGAAACTCTGATATATTTATATAGTAGCTTCATGAATTACTATTTCTTTTACTTCTGCTGCATTATTAAATACTCTGTGTCTGTGATCTGTGATTATTTATTTACTGTATATTCTGAGATTTGCCAAATTTTATTCATACCGTGGTATTTTGAGCAATTCAAGTCCGACATATGTGGATGCGAATGGTTGAAAATATCCGGGTGTTACATTTGGTATCAGAGCTTTAGCTTTGAGGCAAAACTTAGAATATAAGGTAAATTATTTACAGAATCACTTTTGTTCGAGTTTAAATCTTTCCTCTTGATTTGAATTTCATTTGAATTTTGGAACGTTCCCTACGGTTCCAAAATCCATTCGTGTCCCTCACTATTCATCTTCTTTTGATTCTAGAGTATCCCATAACTCCGCTTCGAATGATCTTTTTAGTGAGTCGGCGGTCTCGTCAATTTCAAATTGAATTGTAAAGAGGGGAAACTTCTTTACAATTAGCATCGATTCACCAGGGATTTATATCTATCTATGGTTTAGATGCTAATATCTTTTGTTATTCCAAACTCTATCTCTTGAGATCGATTATAGATTTACCCCAGAAAAGTCTACATTGATCTTACTCTTTAAGTCACGGTTGACCCGGTTAAGGTTGCCCGTGATTTACTTAAGCTTACCCATCTCCCTATTCTGTTATTTAATCATCTTTCTTTTGTTCCCAATCTATTCTTCCAAACATTTTGAATTGTACTTGTAAATCTATGTTTTGTTTTATATATTGTGTTGCTTGAGTTGTTGATGTCGATTTGGGTTTTCGATCGATTCATCCGATCAACGCTATCGATAGGATTTCTAAAACACTTTGACAGAACAAATTGACACAATATTATTTTAAAATTTGGTTAATGAAATAAATTTTGATATATAAGTAAATTTATGGAACTTAATAAATTGATTTAAATTGATTATTTGAAATGATAATACTTGAGTTATCATTTATTGTTCTATAAATGAACTTATAAATAGTTGTTTATAAATTGATTTGGGAACTGAAATGAATTTAAAACAAGAAATTTGAGAATTTAATTTCCGATGGTTTCAAACCTGGTGTTTTGGTTTAAAGTATATTATTTAAAGTATTTTCGAATAAGAATATGTTTCCGAAGAACTTAAAAGTTTAAAAAATCAGTGCTCTTCTCTTTGTCGCTGGGAAATAATTTTGGTGATGACTGCGACATCATCGACATTCATTTTCAAGTTTCAAAGTGAAGAGATCGCTCTGTAGTCTTGCTACAGCTTTGTTTTGGGAAATCAAATTGATTTGAATTTCTAAAATATGGCTTGATTTATAATATATATAGATATATGATATAAATTTGATTTGATAAATTATATACATACATTTATTTATCTCCAAATGGTTTAAAGAAATCAGAAATTTAATTCTTAAGTTTTATTCTAAAGAATAATTTCAATTATAAAAAGAAAATATAAATTTTGGATGAATATTCAAGCATGAAATGATTTAATTGGAAAGTTTTATTTGTATAATATAATTGCATTCAAATATAACTTACCTTAATTTCAGAAGTTAACAATGTAATTGGATAATATACAATATATAAAGACTTTATAAATAAAATTTGAGTGGTTATAATAAATGTTGTACACTTAAATTTTAGTTATAAAAAGATTAGTAGAGGTAAATAGAATAAAAGGTAATGGAATGACTTACAATAAAACGATGTTAAAGGAACTAAGAATAAATTAAAACAGTGGTTATAAGTGTAAATATACTTAATACAAGTGAGAAAAAAAATATTTTGAGAGGAACGAATTTAATTTTAATTAGGAATAAAGAAGAATTAAATTTATTAAGTACATTATGAGTATAATAAATGATTATTTTTCAAACCCATGGTTTTAAAATTGTTAATTTAAGATGATTGGATAATAAGATAATCAAATTTGAGATAGTTAAGATTAATTTAACTTGAGTAAAAATTTATTTTCTATTTAAGTTGAAATTTCCATGGTTTCAAATTTATTTCCATATTTTGTTTTTTCAAACTATCTTTTGGTTGTCCTTATTATCCTTATCTTGCTACAGACTGGTATAGGCATCTTTCTATAATCTTTCTGTTTAGAAATCTTTCTATAATCTTTGGTACTCATTTTCAATCCACCTTTTTCGTGCTTGTGTTCTTGATTCTGGAGGATCTTGGAAAGATCATCTCCCCCTCGTTAAACTTACCTATAACAACAGTTATCAGGTATAATCCATATATTCTTGTCACCTTGTCTTAATCTTATTTCATTTCTATCTTTTCTGTGCCTTCGCGTACCTCATTCCTTTTCGGGGATGAAAAGTTTTGAGTGGGGGAGTGTGTAACAACCCTGTATTTTGTAATTATTTTAATTGAATTTTGATTTTTACTTTATTTTCATTTATTTAATTTAGATAATTTGTTATTTTAAAATATAAAATTTGATTTTGATATGAATTATCATTCCAAAATATGACTAAAAAGAATATTTTTCAAAAAGTGAATTTTGGTCAATATGGTCAAACTTTGACTTTTGAATTTAAAATTTGAAAGTTTAAAAATTTGAATTTTATCTTTTATTATGAAAGAAAATAAAATTTTAAGAATACTGCTTTTCGCTTCGTTGAAATCTGATTTATAATGTGAAAGTTATGCCTTTTTAACTATTGTGTGAAATTTGCTATATTTAACAAAATTGTTTATTTTAAATTATATAAATAATATTTTATTTGGTCATGTAATGTTATAATTTATGTTTATAAGGGTAAAATAACATGTATTGTATGTATTTTGGTTTTAAAACATTTTTGAAAGTGTAATTGACATTTTCCAGTGTCAGTTGTATTTTTTACAATTTCTAATTTCCAGCTTCAATTAATTTAAGGAATTCTTTATTTATTTTTCTATTTTTTCAAGATCTTATTTTATCCTCATTCCCATTTTATTTTGTTCCTCATTTATTTTATTTATTTGACATTTTATTTGTTTTAAAGTGAAATAGAAATTTTCTAGAGCCAATGGTATTTTATTTGTAATTTTCATGTCCTATTTCCAATTTTTAAACAATTTCTTTAATTATTTTTCTAATTTCTCTAAATTTAATTATTTATTCCACTTTGAATATGTTTAATGAAATTATTTTATTTCAAAATTTGGCTTTAGAATATTTTTAAAATGAAGTAGATATTTTTCCAAAGCGAATGATGATTTAATTGTAATTTTTGAATCCTGTTTTGAATTTTAAGCAATTTCTTTAATTCTTTTTCCATTTTCTTTAAAATGTATTATTTATTTTATTTTATATTACTTTGTTTCGATTTTTAAAGTCAATTTACTGAAATTTTATTTGCTTTATTTAATTAAAAGAAAGTGGAAATTTGAAAGGACTTAAGCTTTAAATTTTGTGACTTTTCATCTGTTAGACTCTTCATTTGCCATAACCTTCTCATTACTTCTTTTGACCATATACTACATTGCTTAGCCTTGAGTTTCATCTCACTTTCACGTGAAAAAATTATTATTCTTCCTCATTTCATTCACGGCTAAGGAAAGAGCTTGGTAATGGTCTCTTATTTTCTTACTTTTCTTGTTGTTTTATTAATATTTTAACTTGCTTCTTCATAGTGTTGATCAGCCATGGCTTCTCCACCACCTCCATGACCAGCACCACCATCATCCACGGCCTCACCACCCTTCCCTCCACTGGTTTACTTCTGACCGTGACTTGCTTTGGATGTTAACACCATAAAAACTCCACCAAACATTGAAATTGCCTTGAAAACATCCATGCTAGCCACTCCATGCCTTATCACCTTCATCCATCACCTTGGCCACCACCTCTAGCCGCCGCCACCACCTTTCTACTACCACTACAAACAATCCTAGCCTCTGTCCAAATCTGAAGCATGAAAGGCCGAGCCATAGACCCATGTAGCCGAGCCCAAAAAGTTCACCAAAACTCCACCTTAGTGCCTTAACTCCATGTATTCATGTTATGTAATTCCTACCCACTTCATCACCTTGTAGCCGTGCCTTATAGGACCCAAACCTGAGCCAAAGTCATGACAAAACCTAACCAAATCAAACCCTAGGCCGTGCAAACATATGTAGAAAACAAGCCACTATGTGTTCAAATTGTTTTTCATTTCAAAGTTATTTAAATTTAATGTTGTATTGAATTATAACTTTATTTTGGTTTTGTTCATGGGTTGTCTACAAGATCAATATGCTTTACTCTCATCCACTTGAATTCATTTTTGTGTCATTGTGCCTTTGGAAATCCTTTGTGTCAATTGATTCGCTATCTCCAGCACAAAGAGGTGAGTAAATCTCACACGACATTTTATACTTATGCAATTGTGAAGCGACAACAACATAATGTGTAGAATTATATGTGATGTTATAACTACCTGTGATTATTTATATCCGATGTTACACCTGTTAATTTACATGTCATCTCATCTGTTACTGTTATATGTTGTTAACTATTCATTTATATCTGTTTATCACACTGCAAGTTCCCTGTAGATTAGGTTCACTATGGGTTGAAATGATACATACCCGAACGGAATTTAGAATAGGAAAAAATCATTATGGGCTGAAATGATAGGCCCGAACGATTTTTAATTATTTATTTTGACTTGGGACTGCAGGTTTGAAATGATAGAACAAGGAATTTTCTTTTTAAATTGCGGATTGAAATGATATATATTCGTATCACTTGATCTAGGTTAGAAAACTATATATAGGTCCGTGGTTATTTTATAAAGTATTTTGAATATTTTAAATATTTTTAAAGTGTAAAATTATGAAAATTTGATTTAAAATCGATTTTATATGTTTTAAATAAAGAAATTTTGATTTTTTTGTAAGTTAAAAATGTTGAATAATTAAATGATTAAATTGAAATTTTGAAATATAACTTAAATCTGGAAATTTGGACTTTGGCTTTTAAAATGACCTTTAAGTTATATAAATAAAATTTTAACTGGTTTAAAATGTAAATTTATGATAATTTGATTTAAATAGGTTTCAAAGTGTTTTAATTAAAGGATTGATGATTTTTCTATCAGTGGAAAATGTTAAATAAATGAATGGTTAAATTGAAGTTTTGAAATATAACTTAAATATGGAAATTTAGACTTTGGCTTTTAAAATGACCTTTAAGTTATATAAATTTTTTTAAGTGATTTAAAATGTAAATTTATGATAATTTGATTTAAAAAGATTTCAAAGTGTTTTAAATAAAGGATTTATGATTTTTCTATAAGCGGAAAATGTTAAATAAATAAATGGTCAAATTGTATTATTGAAATATAACTTAAGTTTGGAAATTTGGAATTTTGGTTAAAAATGATATTTAAATTATATAAATAAAATGAAAATTTAATTATATTTGAAAAATGGTAAATATGATAATTTGATTTAAATTTGAATTTAATTGATTTATTATTGTATTATTGATTTTTTCTAGGAATTTAAATGATTAAATAAATGAATGCTTAAATGTGTAATTTTAAACTACAACTTGACTTGGAAATGTGAAATTTGGTTTAATTAAAGGTTTTAATTAAATGAAATCAATTGGAAATTTAGTTTAATTTGTGAAAATGGAAATTTAAAAATGTAAGTGTTAATAAATTGCATATGTGAAGGAAAGGAAATTATACACTTGAATTTGTTAAGTAAATTTATTGAAAAATTTGATTTATTTATAAGAAATTTATTTTATAAAAATCATATGTTAAAGGTATGTTAATAAACATTTTTGAATGTTAAAATATGATTTTTATAATGTTTAAAGTGTTTAAATTGAAGTTTATTATTTGCTAGAAATACACTAAAATCTAGTAAATACTTTTAATAGCATTCAGAAATACTATGGTTTCTGTAAATGAACTAAAAACCTAATAAAAAGGCTACTACAGCAGTTCTGAAATGCTGTAGTTACTGAAGTAAACTAAAAGGCTAAAAACTTAATAAAGGCCTATTACAGCAGTTCTGTAAATGCTGTAGTGGTCTGCTGTCTTTGCTGAAATTAATAAAAACCTTCAATCTGAAACCTAAGCTATTACAGCATTTCTGGAATTGCTGTCTTTACTATTTTAAACTAAAAATTCAAATAAAATGAGATTTAACAGCAGTTTTAAATGCTGTCCTTACTGAATTAAAATGTTTTCAAGTATAACTTATAACAGATTTTTCTAAATGCTGCGTAAGGCTGAAATTTTCAATTTTATGGTTTTTAACTAAGTAAATGAGCTCAGAATGGTTTGATACTTTGGGAATTGAATGAAAGTATAATAACTTCACTTTTAAAGGGTTTAAATGAATTAATTTGATGGAATATAAATTATTTAAAGGGTGATTTGAAATGATAATAAATGAATGATATCTTGGAATTTAAAAAGGCGTTTTAAATTTGACATTTGGAATTTAAATTCAAAGAATGATTTGAAAGGAAGTTTTGAAAGATATGATATTTTGATATATTAAAATGGGTTTGGAAATGAATTGATCTTTATTTCGATAAAGATTTGAATTTGAAAGTATATGATATTTTGATATATTGAAATGATTTGGAAATGATTTAATCTTAATTTTGATAAAGGTTTGGATTTGAAATGATTGTTTTTTTGAAGTATAAAAATATTATTTTTAAAGTTATAACCACGGGTTATAATAACGATTGGTTGACAAAGAGACCGAGATCGGATATGCGCATACTCTATGTCGATACCGAAAACCACTTTGACAACCGTGTACGCGGTGGTGATTCCAGAATGAAGTAGGATGGTGGCGACGTTCTTGAGGTATATTACGTGGACCCAACTCCCGTGAGTTGGCATAAGGTGGCAAAAACAGGAGCGGTCTCGGGCCAAAAGGGGTAGCTCCTCTGGTCGGACACATTTCTTCGATACTATTCTATTGCTTTTGTGATTATTTGGGCGCCCCTCTGATTTTTGGGAATGTGGTCCAAGGTGGGCGTATGTGGCTGCTGCGTTACCACCCGCCCGAGTGTCGTAATTGGTATATCTACCCTGACATTGCCTTGTGTGCCGTGTCATCTACCCTATCGAGCCTTTACTACGAGTTTGGTTTTCTCCCGTAGCCCGTGTGTATCTTCTCGTAGTCTCCCGATTAGGAGATATGCAGATATTGGATGGACTACTGGGACTATTACGTGTTAAGGTGGAAAATGTAAAGTCTTAATGCTATTTAAAAGTATTTTTATTTGACTGATAGACACTATTATAATAGTGCTATATTACTACATAGTAAATAGTTTAACGGATCCTCAGAGGATGGCGGTCCCAAGCATCTTCTAAGTTACTTGTACCTTTACTACAATTCACTTGAGTTGGTTTACATTATATAAGTATGTATGTCCTGACTCGAGTGTTTGTATTTTTATTTACGCTCGGGTCAGCCTGAGTATTCACAGATTTGGATTTCCACTTTCTGGAGATTGGAATTGCTGGAGATTATCTACTTGTCTAGTTTTACTTTTTCAGTCTGTTGTTCCTTTTCAGCTCATGTATTAGTAGATTTCTATGTATTGAGACTTCTGTTGTACTCTCTTTCTTCTGTTGCACCTTATGTAACTCTGATATATTTATATAGTAGACTCATGAACAACTATTTCTTTTACTTTCGATGCATTATTAAATACTCTGTGTCTGTGATCTGCGATTATTTATTTACTGTATATTCTGAGATTTGCCAAATTTTATCTATACCGCGGTGTTTTGAGCAATCCAAGTTCGACATGTGCGGATGCGAATGGTTGAAAATATCCGGGTGTTACAAAGTTTCTCTTTTCTTCATTATTTAAATTCAAGTTTTCAGTTTTCAAGTTCAACTCAACCAAAATAAAGATCTAAAATCAGGAATCAAGTCCAGTTATCAAATTTCAAAAGCCTTCTCTTTTCAAACATTTTAAGGTGAGTAAATCTACCTTCTTAAAAACCAAATTCTACTTTATAACTGTGTGTATGACACTCTGCATGTTAAACTTTCTCCTAACATATTCAATTGCCAGATAACTCATAGACACGTGCTTGCTTCTACTGTGAACTCAACGCTTTACCTCTCCTTCGTTTGTGAGCAAAAAACTGCTGCTTCCAGAAGTCCGTTACTTATTGTCATTCCTTCTCTGAGTCACCTCTGGGAGGTCCTTTTCAGTGCAGTTCTTTCTAGAGCCAAGCTCGTACGCATGGAAATGGTGGTTACCAATGCATGTTTTTTCTGCAGTACGCAGGTGGAGACTGTAGAACGTCTGTTCTTTGAATGTAAGTTTATTAAGCAACTCTTGTATGTGGTTTTGACTAAGCTAACGAGATATACGGCCTCTACTGACAAATGTGTTGAATGGGATAACATACATGCTAAAACTGGAAACAAGGGTAAAGGGAAAAGACTCATTATAGTTCTGATGAAATGCTTCATCTATTCTGTTTTGAAAGGATGTAACTCCACAGTTCTTGATGTCAGTATGGTTAAAACTGATGTTGTGTTCAAAATCTGGATGAAACAAGTGATGAAACAAGCCTTTGAGATGCAAAGTTTCATTATTGACCCTGGGATATACTGCTCCTACCATAGGATTTAGTTTTTTTGTGTTTTTTCTTTCTTTTGTGATTTTTATTCCTGTTGTTCTTGTGGCGCTATGTCTTCCTTCGTATTCTTGAGCTTTGCTCTTTGTTGTTTTTGTCCTGTATCTATTAGTGCTGCAATAAAATGGTCGGGGTCCATTCAACCCCGTCGGCCTTGCCAAAAAAAAAAAAAAAAAAAAAGATTTGATAGTAGAAATGTCCTGATTATTGCTTGCATGAATGAAAACGATGTATTGCCAGGGTATATAAGTTGGAATTTCTGTGAGTATACAGGTGCATGTCTCTGTCTAATTTTAACAGACCCAAATAGCATTTTAATTCAAATTCTGAATTATGATGTCTAAAGGTAAGTTGTTTGTAATGATGAAATATTTTTTTAAAAATGATTTCAAGAGAAGTTAGAAAGTAATTTTCTGGAAAAAGGAGATTTACAGAATGAATTTAATCATATCATAAAAATCAAATATCACAATTTCTTGTTTCTCTTACATAATCTGATTCGTTTTAAAGAATGATGATTTTTGATTGTATCTTTGTGGTTTTAAATTGGGTGATTGATGGGATATATGGAGATGAACGGGAATTCGACTTTTTGTCACAAGAGATCTTTGTGGTTTTAATCTCGGCCTTCAGTTAAATTGGGTGATTGATGGGATATATGGAGATGAACGGGAATTTGATTTTTGGGAAACAAGAGATCTTTGTGGTTTTAATCTCGGCCTTCGGTTTAAATGAGTTTTCAAACAAATTCAAGGATTTAAATGTTAAAATTTAAACGTTTTAATTTTTTTTTGTTTAAAATCAATTATGTTAGGTTAATTAATTAAATTAATCTATAAATGTTTTTCAAACGAAATTTAATGATGTAATTAAGTAGATGATTAAGATAAGTTTATTAACTTAAAATAATCAAAGATCTCAAATAATTTTGTATGTTAATAATAAATTAATTTCAAGCGTTTGATTTAAATAAGATTTAAATGGTAATTAAGTAATTAATTAAGATAATGGTTTATCTTAGATTAATTAAGGACTTAAGTAATTAAGGGTTAGTTAATTAACTTAAGAAATTAAAGGATAATTACTTAATGAAATTAATTAAAGAATAATTAATTAATTATTTAATGTAATTAAAAGATCATTAATTAGTATGAAGTAATTAAAGGATCATTAATTAATGTAAGTAATTAAAGGTTAATTAATTAATGTGAATGATTAAATGATAATAACAATTAATTAATTTCAATAATTAATTAAATTGTTTAATTAATGTTAATTAAGTAGGATTTAAAGGTAATTAATTTATTTTATGTTAATTAAATTAATTAGATTGGGTGACAAAATAATCTTGCTTATGGATGATTAAACTATATTGAATGTTTAGATCAATGTCTCTAGTCTGATAAATTGTGATGTTCTGTGATATGATATGATTTGGTTGAACTGTGATAATGTGGGTTATTTATCGGTGATGTATTGCTATGTAGTAACATCTTGTATTTAAAATTGAATCGTATTCCCTTAAAACAACTTGGATTAAAGATGACAATGGATTCGAAGAGACCGGGATCGGGTATCAGCAAATACCCGAAACCACTTCGATTAGTAACTACAATAATTCTTTATAAATTTTGGTTATAGAATCAAATGGGCTGGATTGAAATAAATGAGGCAGCATGGCCATTTAAACTGAGTAATAATTCTTAGATATAATTTCGTGAAATAGGTATTGATTAAAACAAGATAAGAACTCATAGTGAGGTACGAGTTACCCTGGTTTGCAACTAAGTTTTATAACCAAGTATTTCAAATTATATGGGTTCACTCACGTTAGTTTCCAGCCTGACCCGGGTGTTACTTTATTGTAATACTTGGGTCAGATCGAGTATTAAAGATTTTCAGGTTAGGACATTTTGGAGCTCAGGTGGCGTGCTGGAAGGCAGGAACGTATGAAGTATATTTCGCTATGTATTGGAGTTATATTGTTTGTATTCGAGGATAAGTTGTTACAACTGTCCAATTTTGTTGAACTCTGATGTTTTGTATGTAAATTAACAGATACAACTTTTCTTTATATAAATGCTATTATTCGATATTATATTTTGATCCGTTGTGAATGTGAGACTCTGTGTTTTGTTTTCTGTTTCTTCTTCTACCACTTTTCTTCCATACCCTAGCAATCTGGAATTTTCGACGTTCGATTGCTCGGCACTTCTACAAATAACGTATTAGTATCGAATTTTCGAGGTCGAAAATCCTGGGTTGTTACATTTTGGTATCAGAGCTGAAGGTTAAGTGAGAACGTTGGCTCTAGTGGGGTTACTCATTAAGGATAGGGTCAGTAGTACCATAGAATGAGTTGAGTGTATTATATATGAGGGCGTATTTGTTATTTTCTGATATTAAGATCTTAAAATGATTTTCAAATTAGTTTTAATATAAAATTATATTTTGATATAAAGCAATGGATTTTCTAATTATTATATATATCAGAGTAATTGGTTGTTGATTATTGGAATCAAATGTAATAATAAGAATTAAGTGGTAGTAGAAAAATAACCAAATAAGAATTGGATAATATGAACTATACAAATAAGATAAGCTAGAAATGGATTAAACTGAATTTAAAATCCTACAAATTTTTCCCAAAACATTGAAATAAGTTACCTTGATATGATTTTCCAGCAAATGATTATGGAATATAAGGTGTATATGATTTCTAGACATGAATTAGGCATTGTATCTTAATAGTGGGATGTCTATTTTTAGAATAAATAATGATAAAGCAAAATGGAATGTTTTAAGGAAGTAACAATTTAGGTAAGTATGACTTGTAAATTGGAAGGGATTTAAATTGTGAATTTTTTAAATCTAAGTCTAGAAATTTAAATTATTTAAAAGTATTAATATATATAATGAATAATATTTTTAAATGTAGGAATCCTATTTTAAAACAAGAGTCGTTTTAATTTTTTTTAAAAGAAATTAGTTTTGAACTGAAAATCAAGAATGGTTTAAATTTTAAAATATGACTTGGGGTGCAAAAGAAATGGATATGTATGGATGTGGGATACACATAATAACAATTTGATTGGAAGTAAACACTAAGTGTTGAGTATTGAATTTTTCCCCTGAAATGTGATGTGAACCCAAAGAGAAAAAAGTTTTGAACTTACAAGTGAGAAAGGATATTAATGAGAAGTTTAAAAATTTGGAATGGAGAATTCAAATTGAGTAGGATTGACCGAATTAAAAAAATTGAGATTTAACTTAAGAAAGTTAAATGGGTTAAATTGAAAAGGGAGTTATGTGTGATCTAAAAACATCTTTGAGATCTGGAAATGTGAGATGGATGCTACTGATGGATGTTTTAAATAATTTGGATGTTTATTTACTTTAACTTAACCTGATATTATCCCATTGTTATTAATAATCTATGAAACTGAGAATTGGATTATTTTATTTGAATTAAAAAGTGGATTGAGATTATATATATATATATATTTATATATATGTATATATATATATATATATATTTATATCCATTACTGAAATAAAAGGGAGATGAAATTTTAATTTGAAATTATTTAAATTATTTTGATTTTTAGAAATAAAGATGGAACATATGGTAATGGAATCATTTTGAACTTAAGAATTGAATGTTAAAAATGAATTTGCAAACTAAAATTATTATGAATTGGTTTCAAAGGTTTGAAGTTAAAAAAATTGGGTTAGAAGACTGAATTGTTTAAAAGATTGGAACTCTTACTTGAATCTTGAAATAGGTTCATATAGAAGTAAAGATAATGTAAAATGAAATTTTGAGTGGGACTCAAAATTAAATTGTTTAAAGACTTAGGTTGTTAAATTAAAAGTAAAGGTTAATTTGATTAAATCAATACTGGAAAAATTTAACTCAAATTTATATAATTCGAGATGATTTAAAGTTGAGCTTGGAATCGAAATTAGTTCAAATTGGATTTGATTTGAATTAAATGGGAACTATGATTGAAGTTGAATAATTTTAAATTCAAATGGAAATTGATTTGAATTTGGGATAGGAATTGAAGTTAATTTGACTTGAATTGGAATTGAATCAATTTAATGGGAAAGGAAATTGATTGGAAGTGGAGGTTGGGAAATTGAATCAGTTTGACTCTGAAATTATTTTCAAATAAATTGTTTTAAAGTAAACTGTTTTAAACCTATTTTTCCAAGCTATTTACTATATAACCTTTCTTTTTAAAATCCACACTATTTTATACTTATTTTACAACTATTTTGAAACTAATTACTATTTTACATCTCTTTTACAAACTAATTACTATTTTACAACTATTTCGCAACTATCTAACTATTCTACAGCTATTTAACTATTTTACAACTATTTTATAATTACTTAACTATTTTACAGCCATTTTACAACTAATAACTATTTTACAACTACTTATCTGTTTTAAACTTTTCTAGCTATTTTCAAAATTCAAGTTGGTCAGAGTGCAAACTATTTATAATGAAAGTGATAGCCCAAATGGAAATGGAAGCAATTATGAATAAGTGAATAGAATTAAAAAAGAATGTGGATAAAAAGAAAATTGATTTAGCCAATAACCAATGAAGATAAATACGTAGGATATACGTATGTTATTCTATTCGTATAATGATTTGATCCAGATTCGAGCACAGAATTTCGAGATAGTATATCGATCTGAGTTGGGATTTTTCACTTGATTTTCGACGGCGAACCCTGGATATTGATTTTTGATTGGTTTTGGAAATTCTCTATCATAGTTATGGCTATGGAAGGAGAATGACGGTTTCTGATCAAGAAACTAGATCTGAGTCCGCACTAGAAAGTCGGGTGGACGATACTAGTTCAGAAGTGAAATTGTATGATCGAGTGAGCGATCAGATTTGATATTGCGTATGGATGATATATGTACATCATACGTGCTTTAATGAAATTGGTATTGGAAATTTTGGAAAGCAAGGTAAAAATGATTTTAGAAAAGAAAAGTATATTTTGAGAAATACATGATGAATCAAAGTGGAAGTTGGATACTTCTATGATTGAAATTCAATTTATGAAGAGTAAGTAATATGGTAAATAATTTTATAAAGAAATGAAACTTGAATATTTGATTTGGCATAAGTAAAGTTATATATATATATATATATATATTTGTTACATATGATAAACTCCCCTTTTGTTGAATCTAAAACTAGAAGAAAAGATTTTTGAAAAATATATTTAAAGTATAAAAATGGAATTTATATACGTATGAAGCGATCCCAAGATTTTTCAAGATTTTATATATCTATATATATAAATTATTTTATGAGAATGATTTTGGGAAAAAGGTTTTTGGAACCCATGGTTTTGAAAGGCTTTTGATTTTTGGGAAAAATCAATTTTGGGAATTTAGAAAGCCAAGTTTGGAACTATCGACTTGAGATATCGATTTTGTATAAAGGAGATTTTTATGTGAATCATAAAGAGTATGATTTGAAAGATACTATATGTGTATAGTATAAAAATGTTTTGAGACTGACTCTGGGGAAAAAGGCGCTGCGATTTAAATGAACTTCTAGTAGGAGATCCATGGGGTGGTTCTGCCTTGAGCCCTAAGTCCGGACAAACTGAAGTTCCTGAGGATTGTGTGTGGGTAGCGAAAGTCGAGGGCGCTGATGCCTACAGAGACATTTGGGTTATGCTGTGACGACAGTGTAACTCGATGTCACTACGATCTACTGTAGACCGTAGCGGAAGTCGTGTGGTAGCGAGTGCCAACAGTCTACGTTTGATTTCCCCGGGAGGGCGACGTAAAATCAGTAGACTGTGATCTATGAAGACATAGCGAAAGTCGTGTGGCAGTGAGTGCCTACAGACTACATCGGGGCTCGACTGATGTAGTTTGCGATCTATGTAGGAGTGAAGAAGTTTCATTCGACAGCGAAATTCGAGGGCGCTGATGCCTATAGTTACATGGGTTTTTTTCCATGATGGCAACGTAAAAACTGGGTGTAGTAGCGATCTGTGGCTGGTTCCATGGTGTAATCGAGGGGCATGGAGGCCTACGATTTTCTATGGTTTTGCCGGGATGGCGACGTAATCATCGGGTTAACTGCGATCATGGAGAGGGTGATGATTTCCAGAGCATTCTCACCAAAAATGTTTTCTATATTTTCACGAATGTTTTCCATATTTTCACCAAAATATTTCTAAGTATTTTCACTGGGTGATGAAAACGGGTCTACTAAGTACTTATAGATTTTCAGTCCTACGCCTGATCAACGTATGACCGAATTTCTATGAGAACAAGGATGGACTTGTCGAAACATCGAGTTATAAAAAGTAATTTTTATAAAAATATTTTGATAATATTATGTGGATTTTTAAAGTGTTTTAAAAATTTAAAATAAAAAGAATAGAGAGTTAAGAATGTTTAAAGGATAATTTAACTGGTAAGTCACATTATAAATTTTGACTTTGTTCCTTTTTGGAGACGAAAAGTTCTAAAGGGGGGAGGAATGTGATAACCTGAATTTTTGGACATCAGTTAATCGGTAGTTAAAATGATTAAATTATTCATAATACTGATTTATAAGTTGAACAAACAAATTCTAATAATTAAAAATATATGGATATAAATTGATTTGAAAACCCTAACAAATAAATAATATAAATTGAATTGTAAATCTTTGGTGATATTAAATCTTATAGTAAATAAATAAATAATATATATCACCATTTAAAAGATATCCATAATAATATAAATGGATATATACAAGCTATGTTATATATATAAGTATTTAAATGTGCATGTATGTATTTGTGCCCATATGAGATAAAATATGTTATCTATATGTGGATTTTGAATAAAATTATGATTTGGAATATCGTAAAAATAATTTAGATTTGAAACACTACATTTTAATTAGTTGTATATATATATATACTTAGTTATTGATTTAAAATGATCTTAGTTCAAAATAAGGATAAATATAAAGGTAAATATTAATCATATAAAAATAAAATGTATAAATAAAAGGTTAATATATTTTCTTTAAAATGTACATGAAATAAATATAAGTTATATATATATATAACATAATACTTAAATTAATGAAAACATAAAGAAAAATGTATAATATTAGTTTTTGGCATTTGTAAGCATAGGGGATCATGCAAAATAACAAGTGTCAAATAATTTGTTTTCTTCTTTTTAATAACTTTTGTATATATAGAAAAAAGTCTCTCTTTTCTTCATTGTTTAAAATCAAAAATAAAAACTGAAAAAGAACCAAAATAGAATCAGAGAAAAATTTATACTGCTCCAAATTTCAACTGAAGCAAATTCAAACTCAAATCCAATATGATCAAAGGAAGATCAGATCAAATTCAAGCTTCTAGTTTTCAAGTTCAACTCAACTAAAGTAAAATCTAAAATCAAGAATCAAATCCATTTTTCAAATTTTCAAAAGCCTGCTCTATTCAAACATTTTAAGGTGTGTAAATCTACCTTCTTAAAAACCAAATTCTACTTTATAACTGTGTGCATGTAAGATTTGATAGTACAAATGTCTTGATTATTACTTGCATGAATGAAAAAGATGTATTGCCTGGGTATATAAGTTGGAATTTCTATGAGTATACATGTGCATGTCTCTATCTGATTTTAACAGGCCCAAATAGAATTTTATTTCAAATTCTCTTCACCTAATCACTTCTGAGTCATGATGTCTAAGGGTAAGTTGTTTGTAATGATGAAATATTACTTTTAAAAATGATTTCAAGAGAAGTTAGAAAGTAATTTTATGGAAAAGGGGGATTTACATAAAGAATTTAATCATATCATAAAAATCAGATATCATAATTTCTTGTTTCTCTTACATAATCTGATTAGTTTTAAAGAATAATGATTTTTGATGGTATCTTTGTGATTTTAAATTGGGTGATCGATGAGATATATAGAGATGAACAAGAATTTGATTTTTTTTTGATTCACGGTGTTTGGGCGTCACTGAAGGCCGGGGTTTTGGTCAGAGAAGGGCGAGAGGCTGGTGGACTCGGGAAAAATGAAGGCGGAGTTTTCTGAGTGATGTGGTGGTGGGTCGGAGTGAGAATAGGGTTTAGTCTTCCTTTGAGTCGAGGTGGGTTTTCGCGTGACCCCGGTGTCGTGATGGCGTCGAAGGGTTTAGGTGTAAGGGGGAAAGGAGAAGGGAAGCCAGGTGAGTTTCCAAGCAAAGTGTCGGGCTTTCAGAGGTCGATGTCGGCGGTACGAGGTGAAACAGGTGAACTAGGCTTTCTCTGGAAGAGATGAACTGCTCGGTTTGGTTTCGAGCAGTTTTGAGTTGGTCTGAGTGGTCAGAAAGGTCTAGGGTTGTGACAGCAACTTGGCAACGTGGTCGATGGTGATCGACGAAGCTCCGATCTCATGTGCACGTGCACGTGGGATGCATGCATATAGTGGCAGGTAGATTTTGACGAGAATGAAAGATAAGGAGCAGAGAGGAAGAGAGGTTTGGCTCGGGTCAGGCTCGTAGTCGATCGCGTGTTGACTCAAGGCGAGTGATGTGATTTTTTGCTCGGGAGTTTCTGCAGATTTCGCTCGGGTAAGGGTATTATTGCAATACCATTTTTAAATTTGTAAAGCAAACAGGTTTTACTTTAAATAACTTTCTTAACCAGGTTTTTAAATGAAAGCATAATCATATTTTAAAGTTTTAAAAAAATGAATATGTTTCAAAGGGATGTTAACCGAGTTTACAAAGTAAATTTATTAACGAGTTTTAAAAAAAATTCAAGGATTAAATGTTAAAATTTAAATATTTTAAAAATTATTTTTTTTAAAAAATAATTATGTTGGGTTAGTTAATTAAATTAATCTCTAAATGTTTTTCAAATGAGATTTAATGATGTGGTTAAGTAGATGATTAAGATAAGTCTATTAACTTAAAATAATTAAGGGTCTCAAGTAATTTTGTATGTTAATAATAAATTAATTTCATGCATTTGATTTAAATAAGATTTAAATGTTAATTAGGTAATTAATTAAGATAATGTTTTATCTTAGACTAATTAAGGACTTAAGTAATTAAGGGTTAATTAATTTACTTAAGAAATTAAAGGATAATTGCTTAATGAAATTAATTAAAGAATATTATTTATTAATGTAATTAAAGGATCATTAATTAGTACGAAGTAACTAAGGGATCATTAATTAATGTAAGTAATTAAAGGTTAAATAATTCAAGTGAATGATTAAATGATAAGAATAATTAATTAATTTCAATAGTTAATTAAATGGATTAAATGGATTAATTAATGTTAATTAAGAAGGATTTAAAGGTAATTAATTTATTTTGTGTTAATTAAATTAATTAGATTGGATGGCAAATTAATCTTGCTTATGGATGATTAAATTGTATTGAATGTTTGGATTATCGTCTCTAGTCTGATAAATTGTGATGTTCTGTGATATGATATGACTGGGTTGAACTATGATAATATGGGTTATCTATCAGTGATTTATTGCTGTGTATTGACAACCTGTATTTAAAATTGAATCATATTCACTTAAAACAACTTGGATTAAAGATGACATTGGATTCGAAGAGACAGGGTTGGGTATCAGCAAATACCCGAAACCACTTCAATTAGTAACTATAATAATTCTTTATAAATTTTGTTTGTAGAGTCAAACAGGCTAGATTGAAATAAATGAAGAAACATGGCCATTTAAATTGAGTAACGATTCTTATGTATATTTTTGTGAAATAAGTATTGATTATAATAAGATAAGAACTCATAGTGAAGTACTAGTTACCCTGGTTTGCAACTATGTTTTACAACCTAGTATTTCAAATTATATGGGTTTACTCACGCTGATTTCTAGCCTGACCTGGGTGTTACTTTATTGTAATGTTCGGGTCAGATCGAGTATTACAGATTTTCAGGTTAGGACGTTCTGGAGCTCAGGTTGTGAGCTGGAAGGCAGGAACGTATGGAGTATATTCTGCTATGTATTGGAGTTATATTGTCTGTATTCTGGTACAAGTTGTTACAACTGTCCAGTTTTGTTGAACTCTGATGTATAGTATGTAAATTAATAGATACATCCTTTCTTTGTATAAATGCTATAATTTGACATTATATTTTGATCCACTGCGAATGTGAGACTATGTGTTTTGTTTTCTGTTTCTTCTTCTACCTCTTTTCTTCTTTACCCTAACAATCTAGAATTTTCGGCGTTCGATTGCTCGTCACTTATAAAGAGAACGTATTGGTGTCGAATTCTCGAGGTCAAATATCTTGAGTCGTTACATTGCGGCTGTGCGTTACCACTAGCCCGGAAGTGTAATTGGTATATCTACCCTGACATTGCCTAGTTGTTCCGTGTCACCTACCTTAGCGAGACCACTACGAGTTTGTTTTGTACCATACCTATGGAGTGCCATCTGATAAGCCCCGTTTACAGGAAGTTACGGTAGTGTATAGACGATGGATGTATATAAAAATGTGTTAAGGGGGAAGCGGGTAATGCCTTGACACTATTTTAATAGTTTACTTTACTTTAGACATTATTATAATAGAGTATATTACTACATAGTAGATAGTTTCACGGATCCTTAAAGGATGGCTATGGCAAACATCATTTAAGTTACTTGTATTTCGGTTGATATTTCACTTGATTTGGATTTATTGATATAAGAATGTTAATCCTGACTCGAGTGTTTGTGGTTTGCTTTATGCTCCGGTCAGACTGAGTGCCATAAGATTTGAGACTCGCCTTTTAAGTTTAGAGCTTCGCATGGAGATCCAACCATCTATTGAACTTTCAGATATTCAGTTGATTCCAGTAATGTATTCAAATTTTGTTATTTGACTATTGTGTCGAGACTTCTATGTATTTGAGACTTATGTTGTATCTTGTTTAACTCTGATATATATATAAGCTTCATGAACTACAATTCTTTTGTTTTCGCTGCTTATTGTTATATTACTCTGCGCTTGTAATTCTGTTATTATTTATTTACTGTATATGCTGAGTTTTGCCAAATAAAAAGTAACAATATGATATTTTGAACAATTCAAGTGTCACATGTGTGGATGTGAATGGTTGAAAATATCGGGATGTTACATGTGGTATCACAGCTCTGGTTTGAGGCCAAACTTAACATATACAGTAGAATTTAACTATAGAATCACTTTCATTCGAGCTTGAATTCCTTCCTCTTTGACTCGGTTTCCTTTGAATTTTGGAACGTTCCCCTTGGTTACAAAATCCATTCTTGTTTCTCCCTATTCTTACATTATTCTGAAGTATCCATAGCTTCAATGAATGATTTGTAAAAAGGTGGAACTCCTTTGCAATTGGTGTTGATTCATTGGAGATTTCTGTATCCTCATTTTGGATCTGCTATCTCTTGTTATACCCTAATGTTCTCTAGTAGATGACCAGTGTAAATTCTCTTGCGATCGAGTATCAATTTGCCTTAGATTTCTGCATCAATTTTATTCCTGAAGTATTGGTTGACCCCGATTATGGTTGTCCGCGATTTATATTAATATATCTATCTTTCTATTCTGTTATTCAATCATCTTGTCTTCGTTCGAGCTTACCTTCTAGTTTGAATTCTTTGATTAGGGTCCCTTTGAATTTGAACCCTATCCTTGTTTTGAAATCCATTCTGGAATTATCGAGTGAGGCAGTGTATTTATTATTGATATTAAAATGTTTTATATATTGTGTTGTTTGAGTTGTTAAGGTTGATTTGGGGTTTCGATCGATTTGTCTGATCATTGCTATCGATAGAAATTCTAAAATACTTGAACAGAGCAAACTGGCACAATATTATTTTCAAATTTGGAAAATGAAATAATTTTGTATGATTATATTATATATAAAAGTAAAATTTTCGAAATTTAATAATTTAATTAAATTCATTGTAGAAATGATAATGTTTGATTATCATTCATTGTTATATAAATGAAATTATTAAACATGGTTTATAAATTGATTTAGAGTTTGAAATGAATTTAAATTAAGAATTTGAGAATTTAATTTCCGGTGATTTCAAACTTTGGTTTTTAAAGTTTTAAAGTGCATATTATTCAAAGTATTTTCTAATAGAATCGTTTCCAAAGAATTTTTAATGTTTAAATCAGTGCTCTCTACTTTGGTCGCTGGAAAATAATTTAGGTGATGGCCGCCGTATCATCAACATTCATTTTCAAATTTCAGAGTGGAGAGATCACTCAATAGCTTTGCTACATTTTGTTTTGGAAATTAAATTGATTTGAATTCTTGAGTATGATTTGAGTTATATATATAGTGGTATATGATTTTAAATTTGATTTGACATATATATATGTATGTATCTCTAAGTGGTTTGAAATTTATCGAAAAAATTAATTCTTAAATTTTATGTTAAAGTATGATTTCAATTATAAATAAATCTAAAAATTTTGAATAAATATTTTGTAACAACCGTGATTTTTATTACTGTCGAAATAAATAAAATTTTAAAATGGAAATTTTTAATTGAAAATAATAATAATAATAAGAATGCAAATCATTGACAAGTAAGTTGTAAATAGCTAACTCAAGTTACACTTCTTTTGCCTTCACGTGAGCATATGTGAATTGGGTCCATTTTAAAAACTGTTGAAAAGCTATGCTGCACTAATTTTATAAAACAAAAATGAACAAGTGCTGTCACTTAATTCTAAAGCAAAGTGAACACTTATTGTCACTGTTGCATTTAAATCAAATATTTGAACCCACGTTTTGCCATCATCATTTTATTTGCAGCATGTCCTTTTTCTTCCCCTGATGCACGTTTCCTTTAATGCAAGTGTACAAAGTTGCCATCACAATTCATTTCTTTGACTTGTGCACATTTGGAAATATAGAAAAGTAGTCTTCATCATTTTTAGTTTGTTTCAAAAATTCCAGTAGCCTTCATTACATTCTTTTGTTCATTTTGGTGAAGCTCCGCAAACAAAGCTTTAATGGCCGCTCAAATATTTTTGCTCTCTATTGGATCCTAGTTGCTAACTGATTCTAACAAATTTAAGGTGAGTGTAAACTTACATTTCTTCTTAAAACTTTGGTTGCAAATTTTTGTTGTTACGTTGTTTACGTTTTGGATGCAATATTTTGGGTTCTGGAAAATTTCTAGTGCAGTATTTTTATGCATTTCATTGTTTCTCTCGTGCATGCATTTTACTGAGTCCAGGCCATCTTTTGTTTATCTCATTTTTAGGTGTAAAGTGTAGCATTCGAAACTTAAGTGTAGCCTTAGAATTATGCATGTCCAGGTGTCAGTTTTGTTGCCTATCCCTTATTTTATGTTATCAATTTTACATGCATGAAATACTTGAAAAATTGGCCAGGTCACATATTTTCTTTCTTCATTTACATGCATGTCAACTTTAGAGTGTGTGTGTGTGTTGAATGCGCATGCATAGTGTAGTATGTGTACATGTCACATTTTCGTTTTGTTTTTTTTGTGCGTGTAGAAACGTGTGTACGAAAATATGTTCCACCCAAAAACGTGCTTCTTAGATTGTATATTTCATTTTGCATGCAAATAATGTTTGTACGAATTACTTATCTGCATGTAAATTTCCCTGGCCATCATTTTCCAGTAAGCACCAATATAGCCGATGCACGAAAGTTAGTCAAGCCTTTTCATTTTGTATGTGCGTGAAATGTTTAGGGCCAGGTAGTTTTTTTCAACTTTAATCATCTGTTGCATGCGAAATTCTTTTTTTTTTATTGCATATTGCGTGCAAGATGTAGTGTATTAAAATATTGCAAAAGTTATATTTCCTTAATGCATTAGTGCGTGCAATAGTATATGGTCCAGGTTGCATTATTTTAAAGTCCATTTGTGTGTATTCACGTATACACGAAAGTGGGCAAACCACATTATTTTACTTTAGTATGTGCGCATATGTATTAATTGCCAAGTCGATCATAATTTGCCTGCATACATTTTTTTCATGCATGTATACTGTAGTATGTCCAAGTTCTTTTTTTATATATTGGTGCGTGCAAGTGTAACGCATGAAATTATGTCAGGCCATCACCATTTTCTTACCAGTGTGCGTGCAAATATGACTTGCACGTTACTTCATTAATTTACATTGAACCGGTATTTCATTTTAAAGCGTATTTTGTTCCCGTTATTTTTATAACGGATTTTTACACCGGTTTTATATTTTTGAAGCGTGTTGTTTTGATGAGATTTTTGACGAATAAAAATTACTATTGTTTGGACTTCAGTAACCGTCAATTTAAAGTGAATTTTCAAGCGGCTATCCTGCAACGCTGATTTGATATCCGTTTTTACGATGTTTTGTGAAGCGCAATTTCTTTGTCGAAATTGCTATAGTTGTTGCTGTTTTAATCACGTGTTTTTAAATCATTTTTAAAATATAATTGTTTCCAAAAAAATTACGGTTTATGCTTTCAAAAGAATGAGGAATCGATTTAGACGCTTCAGCAAAATAAGGACTATGAACCCTTACTTTTACTGATCTGATTAATTCCGGACTTATCCATTTGGGAACGTAAATTTTATTTATATAAAATACACAATTTTGCACTTCCAAGGAAACGATGAAGAGATTTAAACGATTTAGAAAAAGCACGGAGTATGGAACCACGCTTTTACTAATTCATTTAAATTCGGACTTGTTAATTGAAACATTTGCTGTGGATTTGTTGTTTGATGATTTTGTTGGGCTTTCGAGCCATTATGCTGGACCTTTGGGTCAAATACCAGTACTAGACCTTCGGGTCATTTGTTGGACGCTATATATTATGATGACAGTACTTGGTAGGCTTCGGTCATATGATGATGCACGTGCGGCGTAGCTTAGACTTGCCATATGCTGGGATCGATCCATTTTATATTGACTTTTCTAGTTATCTATTTTTGATTTCTAGACTTTTGTGTATTGCTGTTTTGAATTCAATTTTGAATTTGAAAGTTGATTTTGATGAAGTTTAATGAGATTTTTCATTTAAACTATGTTGATTATTTATGCTATATAGTCTCATTTGAGACTATGATTAATTTGCTTTGATGTTGTTTATGATGCATTCATTTCTAAGTTTAAAATAGACTGATCCATTTATTATTTTCTTTTAAATAATACTCGGGTCAGACCGAGTTATTTCAGGATAATCGCAATCTTTGATTCAGTTGCTGCTTCAGCTTTTAGGATTTCACTTCATCTTTTGTCTAGACTTCGAGGTGTTACTTTTGGTGTATTGACTCACATCTCATGTATGTTGATGTCTTTGTATATGTATAATTGGTTCATGTGAACTATCGATTGTTGTAGCGTGTATCCAGACTTATCTTCCGCTATATATCTGATATTTCTGTTCTGATGTGATATACTTATAAGTGTTGTTGTTATTATGAGTTGTTCTGAATTTTTCTTCAGCCACCGTGGTTACGTTTTAGATTTGGATTGAATTTATATCGTTGGGAGTAATTACACAATTCCTATCGATATAATCAATACTCGTGTAAGGCATAACTTATGGATGATCGCTTCTAACAAGCCTTATTCTTCACAATAGCAGACGTTATTCCATATAATAACCTTTATTATTGTGAGTGTATAAGTGGGGCGTCACAGCTTGGTATTAGAGCTGAGATTCAGAACAAATTATAATAAACACAGTACAGAAGCAGAATGGAACATGTGTTACAACTATTTGAGAGTTTTATTCGTGCCTTTCTAATCTATTCCTTCATTGTTCTTAAATTATTATCCACTCTAACATGTTGGAATATGTCTACGAATGAATCTCTTATTTCCGTAGTATTCCATTTGTTAAATTCCTTATCAATCTTGTATTGTTTTAACTAATCCGTACCTTCTCTTGTCTCTCAGACTATGGCTGGAAGAGGTAGAGGGAAGAGTTCTTCTACAGGCCCGTCTAGTGGTTCTCATCCGGACGGAGTGTATATGCCAGCTGATCAGTTTATGGAGTTATTTCGAGGTACTCAGCCTTCTGTTGCTACTCCCGCCGCTTCCTCTCATAAGTCTGCCTTCGCCCGCATGTGTAGTGACTATTCCCACCTTGGAGGCAAGCCTTTCAAGGGATCAGAAAGTGTATTGGAGGTTCAGACTTGGTTGCGCGCTTGTGAGCGCATATTTTCTCGGATGGATCTTTCTGATCATCATCGCATTCTTGTGGCAATTAGCATGTTGCAAGAGCGTGCGCTTGATTGTTATGAGCTTTTTATTGCGGAAGTTGATGAGTCCTCTCTCTCATGGATTCAGTTTAAGGAACGTTTTGAACTTAAGTTCGTCCCTGAATCAGAAAAGGCTAATCTTGCTCGTAATTTCCTTAAGTTGAAGCAAGAAAAGTCCTCTGTTTTTGATTATGTTGCATCTTTCGAGGCCTTGTCCAAATACAGAGTTGAGTTCATTAACACTCCGCGTAAGAAGAATCTTCTATTTGTTGATGGTTTGAAGAAGTATTTGAAGAAAGTTCTTTTTACTTCAGCTTAAGCTTCCTTTTGAGGAACTTGTTTATTCGGCTCTTTACCTTGAAGCTGTTGAAAAGGTACGTGATAGTGATGATGAGGTTGAGGTTTATAAGAACCCCAATAAGGAGATATTTCCATTTCATAAGCCAAATTCTTCCTACAAGAAGAAGAAGCAGCAAGCTACCTCTAGTTCTCAGCCTAGTAGTGCACCTTCTATTCAGAGGGCGTGCTATAATTGTGGATCTCTGGATCATCTTCTTCGTAGCTGTCCTAAGCCTCGCATTTGTCGTTACTGCAAGAAAGAGGGTCATTGGGTTTCTGATTGTCCTTTTGCTCCTAAGGGTTTCAAATCTGGAAAGCTTAATGTTTCTAAAGCTTCTGGTGATTATTCTCATCCCAAAGGTATTAATCCTTCCATTTTGGAAGGTTTTATTTTATTTCATGTCCATTCTATTAGAGTTCTTTTCGATACGGGTGCATCGCATTCATTCGTGTCAAAGGAGCTTATTGATATTATTCCTTTAGATGTTGTTAACCTTTACGACCCTTTGAGAATTGTGAATCCTATTGGTGGATCTGCTACTCGTGGTTTGTTATGTGTTGATGTTGAGATTATTCTATGTGGTTTTTCCTTTCGTGCGAATCTGCATTTTATGGATTATCTTGGTTTTGATATGATTTTGGGGATGGATTGACACATCCGTTATGAAGTTCAAATCCTATGTCCTGAAAGAACTTTATATCTAAAGCATCTCGATGCTTTTGAGCAGTTATCTATTATATTTCGAAGCATGGATCAGACTTTAAATGCTCTCATTTCTTCCTTCGAATCGGAGGATGTCATAGCTAATATTCCGGTTGTTTGTGATATTTCTGATGTCATCGAGCCTATTTCATGTTTGCCGCCGAAGAGGGAAATTGAGTTCCATATTGATCTTATCTCCTTCGTGCTTGTATTCTTGATTTTGGTTGTAGTTAGGAAGACCACTTATCTCCTGTTGAATTTTCTTATAACAACAGTTTCCAATCCAGTATCGGTATGGCTCCTTTCGAAGCACTTTACGGAAGGCCGTGTCGATCACCATCTTATTGGTTGGAATTTGGAGAAAAGTTAATTCTCGGCCCCGATTATATTCGTGAATCTTTGGAGAAGATTGATATCATTAGACAGAGAATGAAAGAGGCTAAGAATAGGAAGAAATCTTATGCCGATCATCGTAGGAAGCCTTTGGAACTTTCTGCTGGCGATCACGTATTCATTCGTGTTTCTCCGATGAAGGGTGCGGTGCGTTTTAGTAGCTTCGGGAAATTGGCTCCTCGATATATTGGACCTTTTCCAATTACTGGCCCTGTTGCTTATCGTGTATCGCTACCAATTCAGTTTTCGGGAATTCATGACATATTTCATGTATTCCAGCTTCGTCGATGCCTTCGAGATTAGGATTCTATTATTGATCCTCATATGTTGCAAGATCTTGAGATCTCACCCGACTTGTCTATTGTTCAAAATCGTATTCGTGTGCTAGCTTCGGAGGTTAAACGCCTTCAGAATAAAGAAGTCCCGCTTGTGAAAATTCAATGGTCCGCAAACCCCAAAGATTGCACTTAGGAAACCAAAGAATTCATCGAGCGTTCTTATCATGGTTTTCTCTCCTCTTCGGGTGGTTGTGAGCATTCTTATCCATCTTTTCTATTTTAATCTTTGTTGTGATAAATTATTTGTGTTATAAACAACTTCTAGTATGAAAATTGCGGGACACAATTTTTATAAGGGGGAGCTTGTAACAACCTGATCTTTATTACTGTCGAAATAAATAAAAATTTAAAATGGAAATTTAAAATTGAAAATAATAATAATAATAATAATAAGAATGCAAATCATTTACAAGTCAGTTGTATATAGCTAACTCAAGTTACACTTCTTTTGCCTTCACGTGAGCATATGTGAATTGGGTCCATTTTAAAAACTAGTTGAAAAGCTTTGTTGCACTAATTTTATAAAACAAAAATGAACAAGTGCTGTCACTTAATTCTAAAGCAAAGTGAACACTTTGCTGTCACTATTGCATTTAAAGAAAATATTTGAACCCACTTTTTGCCATCATCATTTTATTTGCAGCATGTCCTTTTTCTTCCCCTGATGCACGTTTCCTTTAATGCAAGTGTACATAGTTGCCAGCAAAATTCATTTCTTTGACTTGTGTACATTTGGAAATTTAGAAATGTAGTCTTCATCATTTTCAGTTTGTTTCAAAAATTCCAGTAGCCTTTGTTACATTCTTTTGCTCTTTTTTGGCGAAGCTCTGCAAACAAAGCTTTAATGACCGCTCAAATATTTTTGCTCTTTATATCCTAGTTGCTCACTAATTCTGAAGCGAATTTACGGTGAGTGTAAACTCACATTTCTACTTAAAACTTTGGTTGCAAATTTATGCTGTTAAGTTATTTACGTTTTGGATGCAATATTTTTGGGTTTTGGAAAATTTCTAGTGTAGTATTTTTATGCATTTCATTGTTTTTCTCGAGCGTGCATTTTACCGAGTCTAGGCCATAATTTGTTTATCTCATTTTTATGTGTAAAGTGTAGCATTCAAAACTTAAGTGTAGCCTTAGAATTATGCATGTCCAGGTGTCAGTTTTGTTGCCTATCCCTTATTTTATGTTATCAATTTTACATGCATGAAATACTTGAAAAATTGGCCAGGTCACATATTTTCTTTCTTCATTTACATGCATGCCAACTTTAGTGTGTGTGTGTGTTGAATGCGCATGCATAGTGTAGTATGTGTACATGTCACATTTTCGTTTTTTTTTTGTGCGTGTAGAAACGTGTGTACGAAAATATGTTCCACCCAGAAACATTCTTCTTAGATTGTATATTTCATTTTGCAAGCAAATAATGTTTGTACGAATTACTTATCTGGATGTAAATTTCCCTGGCCATCATTTTCCTGTAAAGCACGAATATAGCTGATGCACGAAAGTTAGTCAAGCCTTTTCATTTTGTATGTGCGTGAAATGTTTAGGGCCAGGTAGTTTTTTTTCCAACTTTAATCATCTGTTGCATGCGAAATTCTTTTTTTATTGCATATTGCGTGCAAGATGTTGTGTATTAAAATATTGCAAAAGTTATATTTCCTTAATGCATTAGTGCGTGCAATAGTATATGGTCCAGGTTGCATTATTTAAAGTCCATTTGTGTGTATTCATGTATACACGAAAGTGGGAAAATCACATTATTTTACTTTAGTATGTGCGCATATGTATTAATTGCCACGTCGATCATAATTTGCCTGCATACATTTTTTTAACGCATGTATACTGTAGTATGTCCAAGTTAATTTTTTTATATATTGGTGTGTGCAAGTTTAACGCACGAAATTATGTCAGGCCATCTCCATTTTATTACCAGTGTGCGTGCAAATATGAGTTGCACGTTACTTTATTAATTTACGTTGAACCAGTATTTCATTTTAAAACGTATTTTGTTGCCATTATTTTTATAACGGATTTTTACACCGGTATTATATTTTTGAAGCGTGTTGGTTTTATGAGATTTTTGACGAATAAAAATTACTGTTGTTTTGACTTCAGTAACTGTCAATTTAAAGTGAATTTTCAAGCGGCTATCCCGGTACGCTGATTTGATATTCGTTTTTACGGTGTTTTGTAAAGCACAATTTCTTTGTCGAAATTGCTATAGTTGTTGCAGTTTTAATCACGTGTTTTTAAATCGTTTTTAAAATATAATTGTTTCCAAAAAATTTACGGTTTACGCTTTCAAAAGAATGAGGAATTGATTTAAACGCTTCAGCAAAATTAAGGACTATGAACCCTTAGTTTTACTGATCCGATTAATTCTGGACTTGTCCATTTGGGAATGTAAATTTTATTTATATAAAATACACAATTTTGCACTTTCAAGGAAACGATGAAGAGATTTAAACGATTTAGAAAAAGCGCGGAGTATGGAACCACGCTTTTACTAATTCGGTTAAATCCGGACTTGTTAATTGAAACATTTGCTGTGGATTTATTTTTTGATGATTTTGTTGGGCTTTCGAGCCACTATGCTGGACTTTGGATCAATTACCAGCACTAGACCTTCGGGTCATATGTTGGACCTTCGGGCCATTTGTTAGGCGCTAAATATTATGATGACAGTACTTGGTAGTCTTCCGCCATATGATGATGCACGTGCGGCGTAGCTTAGACTTTCCATATGCTGGGATCGATCCATTTTATGCTGATTTTTCAAGTTATCTATTTTTGATTTCTAGACTTTTGTGTATTGCTGTTTTGAATTAAATTTTGAATTTGAAAGTTGATTTTGATGAAGTTTAATAAGATTTCTTCATTTAAACTATGTTGATTATTTATGCTATATAGTCTCATTTGAGACTATGATTAATTTGCTTTGATGTTGTTTATGATGCATTCATTTCTAAGTTTAAAATAGACCGATCCATTTGTTATTTTCTTTTAAATAATACTCGGGTCAGACCGAGTTATTTCAGGATAATCGCTATCTTTGATTCAGTTGCTGCTTCAGCTTTTGGGATTTCACTTCATCTTTTGTCTAGACTTCAAGGTGTTACTTTTGGTGTATCGACTCTCATCTCATGTATGTTGATGTCTTTGTATATGTATAATTGGTTCATGTGAACTATTGATTGTTGTAGCATGTATCCAGACTTATCTTCCGCTATATATCTGATATTTTTGTTCTGATGTGATTATACTTATTAGTGTTGTTGTTATTATGAGTTGTTCTGAATTTTTCTTAAGCCACTGTTGTTGGACTATGTCTAGGAATGAATCTCTTATTTCCGTAGTATTCCATTTGTTAAGTTACTTATCAATCTTGAATTGTTTTAACTAATCCGTACCTTCTCTTGTCTCTCAGACTATGGCTGAAAGAGGTAGAGGGAAGAGTTCTTCTACAGGCCCGTCTAGTGGTTCTCATCCGAACGGAGTCTATATGCCAGCTGATCAGTTTATGGAGCTATTTCGGGGTACTCAGCCTTCTGTTGCTACTCCCACAGCTCCCTCTCACAAGTCTGCCTTCACCCGCATGTGTAGTGACTATTCCCACCTTGGAGGCAAGCCTTTTAAGGGATCGGAAAGTGTATTGGAGGTTCAGATTTGGTTGCGCGATTGTGAGCGCATATTTTCTCGGATGCATCTTTCTGATCATCATCGCATTCTCGTGGCATCTAGCATGTTGCAAGAGCATGCACTTGATTGGTATGAGCTTTTTATTGCGGAAGTTGATGTGTCCTCTGTCTCGTGGATTCAGTTTAAGCAACGTTTTGAACTTAAGTTCGTTCCTGAATCAGGAAAGGCTAATCTTGCTCGTATTTTCCTTGAGTTGAAGCAAGGAAAGTCCTCTATTTTTTATTATGTTGCATCTTTCGAGGCCTTGTCTGAATATGGAGTCGAGTTCATTAACACTCCGCGTAAGAAGAATATTCGATTTGTTGATGGTTTGAAGAAGTATTTTAAGAAAGTTCTTTTGCTTCAGCTTAAGCTTCCTTTTGAGGAACTTGTTTATTCGGCTCTTTACCTTGAAGCTGTTGAAAAGGAACGTGATAGTGGTGATGAAGTTGAGGTTTCTAAGAACCCCAATAAGAAGAGATTTCCATTTCATAAGCCTAATTCTTCCCATAAGAAGAAGAAGAAGCTAGCTACCTCTAGTTCTCAGCCTAGTAGTGCACCTTCTATTCAGAGGGTGTGCTATAATTGTGGATCTCTGGATCATCTTCTTCGTAGCTGTCCTAAGCCTCGCATTTGTCATTATTGCAAGAAAGAGGGTCATTGGGTTTCTGATTGTCTTTTTGCTCCTAAGGGTTTCAAATCTAGAAAGCTTAATGTTGCTAAAGCTTCTGGTGATTATTCTCATCCCAAAGGTATTACTCCTTCTGTTTTGGAAGGTTTTATTTTATTTCATGGCCATTCTATTAGAGTTCTTTTCAATATGGGTGCATCGCATTCATTCGTGTCAAAGGAGCTTGTTGATATTATTCCTTTAGATGTTGTTAGTCTTTGCGACCCTTTGAGGATTGTGAATCCTATTGGTGGATCCGCTACTCTTGGTTTGTTATGTGTTGATGTTGAGATTATTCTGTGTGGTTTTTCCTTTCTTGCGAATCTGCATGTTATGGATCATCTTGGTTTTGATATGATTTTGGGGAAGGATTGGCTTGTCTGTTATGAAGTTCAAATCCTATGTCCCGAAAGAACTTTGTATCTCAAGCATCTCGATGCTTTTGAGCAGTTATCTATTATATTTCGAAGCATGGATCAGACTTCGAATGCTCCCATTTCTTCCTTCGAATCGGAGGATGTCATAGCTAATATTCCGGTTGTTTGTGATTTTTCTGATGTCTTCAAGCCTATTTCATGTTTTCCGTCGAAGAGGGCAATTGAGTTTCTTATTGATCTTATCTCTGGTGCTCATCCTGTCAGTCGTCCTCCCACGAGGATGTCTGCTAAGGAAAATGAGGAACTCAAGCAACAATTATCTGAATTGGAAGCCAAGCAATTTATTTGTTCTAACTCATCTGCTTGGGGCGCCGCCGTTGTCTTTGTTAAGAAGGCAGATGGTACTTTTAGGCTTTGCATTGATTATCGCAAGCTTAACAAGCTCACTATCAAAAATAGGTACCCATTACCTAGGATCGACAACATGTTCGATTAATCAAGTGGCGCTAAGCTGTTCTCCCAACTCGATCTTGCTACCAGTTTTCATAAGTTACGAGTGGTGGAAGATAGCATTCCTCTTACCGCATTCCGTACTCGTTATGGTTCTTACGAATGGCTTGTTATGCCATTCGGTTTGACGAATGCTCCAGCGTATTTTTTGATCTTATGAATCAGATATTCCGAGAATATATCGATAAGTTCGTTTTGGTTTTCATTGATGATATTCTTATTTATTCTAAATCTGAAGCCAATCATATTCAATATTTGGAGATTGTTTTGAGCACTCTTCGTTAGCATCAGCTTTTTGCCAAATTCTCCAAGTGTCACTTCTGGGAGAATAAGGTGATGTTTCTCGGTCATATTGTTTCTTCCGATGGTATCTCTGTCGATCCCTCTAAGATCGAATCTATTCAGAATTGGAAGAGGCCCGAGACTATTACTGAGATCCATAGTTTTCTTGGATTGGCGAGTTATTATCGCCAGTTTATTAAGGACTTTTCTCGTATTGCTTTACCGCTTACCACTCTTATAAGAAAAGTTGTTCCTTTTATTTGGTCTGATATGTGTGAGACTTCTTTCATGAAGTTAAAAGATCTCCTTACTCATGCTCCTATCTTAGTGGTTCCCGAAGGGAATCATGATCTTGTTGTTTATACCGATGCTAGTGGTCATGGACTCGGTGCTGTTCTCATGCAAAAGGATAGAGTAGTTGCCTATGCTTCTAGACAAATAAAGCCTAACGAGATTCGTTATGCTACTCATGATTTGGAGTTAGCCACTATAGCATTTGCTCTAGAGATTTGGCGACATTATTTATTGGACGAGCGTTTTTTCCTCTTCACTGATCACAAAACTCTGAAGTATCTGTTCACTCAGAAAGAACTTAATATGAGGCAACATCGTTGGCTCGAATTTCTTGCTTCATATGATTTCGATATTCAGTATACCCCTGGTAAGGGTAATCGAGTTGCTGATGCGCTTAGTCGCAAGAAGCAAGTTGTTGTTTCCATGATGCTAGCAGAGTGGAATATGTTGGAAGCTTTATCTCATTGTGATATTAGAGACCGTCCTTCAGTTTTTGATTCTCCCGTTCTTTTATTAAGCATGGAAACTCATCCTAGTTTATTGGATCAGATTGCTGATGCCTAGAAACAAGATCCCGATCTTGCTTAACTTATTCAGAGGTGTAAATTGGAATCCCGAAGTTATAATCTAAAGGATTTCGATATTGATATTCGTGGTTGTACTCGAAAAAAAGTAAGGTTGATCGTGCCTAATGTTTCTAATCTTAGAAATGACATTCTTAAGGACTGTCATCGTTCCAAGTATACTATCCATCCAGGCAGTAGTAAGATGTATGCTGACATGAAACGCTTATACTTCTGGGAGGGTATGAAGCGCGATGTTGCAAGTTATGTGAGTCATTGCATGACTTGTCAACTTATTAAAGCAGTACACCAGCGTCCTAGTGGCCTTTTGCGGCCTCTTGTGATTCCATTATGGAAATGGGATCAAATTTCTATGGACTTCATTGATGGTCTACCTCGTTCGAGGTCGGGCCATACTAGTGTTTGGGTAACTGTTGAAAGATTGACCTAATCAGCCCATTTTATTACTATCAAGTCCAATCGGACTACTCATTTGTTGGCTCGGATTTTTATTAAAGAAGTCGTTCGACTTCATGGAGTTCCTAGCTCCATTATTAGTGACAGAGATCCGCTTTTTACTAGTGGTTTCTGGCAGAGCCTTCAGAAAGCTTTGGGCATTAAGCTCAATCTCAGTACAGCTTATCATCCATAGTTTGAAGGACAGACTAAAAGGGTAAATCAAGTCTTAGAAGATCTCCTTCGCGTTTGTATTCTTGATTTTGGTGGTAGTTAGGAAGACCACTTATCTCAGTTTCCAATCCAATATCGGTATGGCTCCTTTCGAAGCCCTTTACGGAAGGCCATGTCGATCACCATTTTTTTGGTTGGAATCTTGGGAAAAGTTAATTCTCGGCCTCGATTATATTCATGAATCTTCGGAGAAGATTGATATCATTAGACAGAGAATGAAAGAGGCTAAGAATAGGCAGAAATCTTATGCCGATCATCGTAGGAAGCCTTTGGAATTTTTCGTTGGCGATCACGTATTCATTCATGTTTCTCCGATGAAGGGTGTGGTGCGTTTTAGTATCTCCGGGAAATTGGCTCCTCGATATATTGGACCTTTTCCAATTACTGGCCCTGTTGCTTATCGTGTATCGCTACCAATTCAGTTTTGGGGAATTCATCACGTATTTCATGTATTCCAGCTTCGTCGATGCCTTCGAGATTAGGATTCTATTATTGATCCTCATATGTTGCAAGATCTTGAGACCTCACCCGACTTGTCTATTGTGCAAAATCCTATTCGTGTGCTAGCTTTGGAGGTTAAACGCCTTCGGAATAAAGAAGTCCCGCTTGTGAAAATTCAATGGTCCGCAAACCCCAAAGATTGTACTTAGGAAAGCAAAGAATTCATCGAGCGTTCTTATCATGGTTTTCCTCCTCTTCGGGTGGGGGTGAGCATTCTTATCCATCTTTTTAATTTTAATATTTGTTGTGATAAATTATTTGTGTTATAAATAACTTCTAGTATATAAATTGCGGGAACGCAATTTTTATAAGGGGGAGTTTGTAACAACCGTGATTTTTATAACTGTCGAAATAAATAAAAATTTAAAATGGAAATTTAAAATTGCAAAAAATAATAATAATAAGAATGCAAATCATTTACAAGTCAGTTTTATATAGCTAACTTGAGTTACACTTCTTTTGCCTTCACGTGAGCATACGTGAATTGGGTCCATTTTAAAAACTAGTTGAAAAGCTTTGTTGCACTAATTTTATAAAACAAAAATGAACAAGTGCTGTCACTTAATTCTAAAGCAAAGTGAACACTTTGCTCTCAATATTGCATTTAAAGCAAATATTTGAACCCATCTTTTTACATCATCATTTTATTTGCAGCATGTCCTTTTTCTTCCCCCGATGCACGTTTCCTTTGATGCAAGTGTACAAAGTTGCCAGCAAAATTCATTTCTTTGACTTGTGCACATTTGGAAATATATAAAAGTAGTCTTCATCATTTTCAGTTTGTTTCAAAAATTACAGTAGCCTTCGTTACATTCTTTTGCTCATTTTTGGTGGAGCTCTGCAAATAAAGCTTTAATGGCCGCTCAAATATTTTTGCTCTCTATTGGATCCTAGTTGCTAACTAATTCTGAAGCGAATTTGAGGTGAGTGTAAACACACATTTCAACTTAAAACTTTGGTTGCAAATTTTTGTTATTACGTTGTTTACGTTTTGGATGCAATATTTTGGGTTCTGGAAAATTTCTAGTGCAGTATTTTTATGCATTTCATTGTTTCTCTCGTGCGTGCATTTTACTGAGTCCAAGCCATCTTTTGTTTATCTCATTTTTAGGTGTAAAGTGTAGCATTCGAAACTTAAGTGTAGCCTTAGAATTATGCATGTCCAAGTGTTAGTTTTGTTGCCTATCCCTTATTTTATGTTATCAGTTTTACGTGCATGAAATACTTGAAAAATTGGCCAGGTCACATATTTTCTTTCTTCGTTTACATGCATGCCAACTTGAGTGTGTGTGTGTGTGTTGAATGCGCATGCATAGTGTAGTATGTGTACAGGTCACATTTTCGTTTTGTTTTTTTTTTGTGCGTGTAGAAACGTGTGTACGAAAATATGTTCCACCCAGAAACGTGCTTCTTAGATTGTATATTTCATTTTGCATGCAAATAATGTTTGTACGAATTACTTATCTGCATGTAAATTTCCCTGGCCATCATTTTCCAGTAAAGCACGAATATAGCTGATGCACGAAAGTTAGTCAAGCCTTTTCATTTTGTATGTGCGTGAAATGTTTAGGGCCAGGTAGTTTTTTTTCAACTTTAATCATCTGTTGCATGCGAAATTCTTTTTTTTTATTGCATATTGCGTGCAAGATGTAGTGTATTAAAATATTGCAAAAGTTATATTTCCTTAATGCATTAGTGCGTGCAATAGTATATGGTCTGGGTTGCATTATTTTAAAGTCCATTTGTGTGTGTTCATGTATACACGAAATTGGGCAAATCACATAATTTTACTTTAGTATGTGCGCATATGTATTAATTGCCAAGTCGATCATAATTTGCCTGCATCCATTTTATTCCTGCATGTACACTGTAGTATGTCCAAGTTATTTTTTTTATATATTGGTGCGTGCAAGTGTAACGCATGAAATTGTGTTAGGCCATCACCATTTTGTTACCAGTGTGCGTGCAAATATGAGTTGCATGTTACTTCATTAATTTACGTTGAACGGTATTTCATTTTAAAACGTATTTTGTTGCCGTTATTTTTATAACGGATTTTTACACCTGTATTATATTTTGAAGCGTGTGTTTTGATGAGATTTTTGACGAATAAAAATTACTGTTGTTTTGACTTCAGTAACCGTCAATTTAAAGTGAATTTTCAAGCGGATATCCCGCAACGCTGATTTGATATCCATTTTTACGGTGTTTGGTGAAGCGCAATTTCTTTATCGAAATTGCTATAGTTGTTGTTGTTGTTGTTTTAATCACGTGTTTTTAAATTGTTTTCAAAATATAATTGTTTTCAAAAAAATTACGGTTTACACTTTCAAAAGAATAAAGAATCGATTTAAACGCTTCAGCAAAATTAAGGACTATGAACCCTTACTTTTACTGATCTGATTAATTCCGGACTTGTCCATTTGGGAGCGTAAATTTTATTTATATAAAATACACAATTTTGCACTTCCAAGGAAACGACGAAGCGATTTAAACGATTTAGAAAAAGCGCGGAGTATGGAACCACGCTTTTACTAATTCGGTTAAATCCGGACTTGTTAATTGAAACATTTGCTGTTGATTTGTTATTTGATGATTTTGTTGGGCTTTCGAGCCACTATGCTGGACCTTCAGGTCAATTACCAGTACTAGACCTTCGGGTCATATGTTGGACCTTCAGGTCATTTGTTGGGCGCTATATATTATGATGACAGTACTTGGTAGGCTTCGGCCATATGATGATGCACGTGCGGCGTAGCTTAGACTTGCCATATGCTGGGATCGATCCATTTTATGTTGATTTTTCTAGTTATCTATTTTTGATTTCTAGACTTTTGTGTATTGCTGTTTTGAATTAAATTTTGAATTTGAAAGTTGATTTTGATGAAGTTTAATAAGATTTCTTCATTTAAACTATGTTGATTATTTATGCTATATAGTCTCATTTGAGACTATGATTAATTTGCTTTGATGTTGTTTATGATGCATTCATTTCTAAGTTTAAAATAGACTGATCCATTTGTTATTTTCTTTTAAATAATACTCGGGTCAGACCGAGTTATTTCAGGATAATCGCTATCTTTGATTCAGTTGCTGCTTCAGCTTTTGGGATTTCACTTCATCTTTTGTCTAGACTTCGAGGTGTTACTTTTGGTGTATCGACTCTCATCTCATGTATGTTGATGTCTTTGTATATGTATAATTGGTTCATGTGAACTATCGATTGTTGTAGCATGTATCCAGACTTATCTTCCGCTATATATCTGATATTTTTGTTCTGATGTGATTATACTTATTAGTGTTGTTGTTATTATGAGTTGTTCTGAATTTTTCTTAAGCCACTGTAGTTTCGTTTTAGATTTGGATTGAATTTATATCGTTGGGAGTAATTACACAACTCCTATCGATGTAATCAATACTCGTCTAAGGCATAACTTACGGATGGTCGCTTCTAACAAGCCTTATTATTCTCAATAGCAGACGTTATTCCTTATAATAATCGTTATTATTGTGAGTATAGAGGTGGGACGTCACAGCTTGGTATCAGAGCTGAGATTCAGAACAAATTATAATAAACACAGTATAGAAGCGGAATGGAACATGTGTTACAACTATTTGAGGGTTTTATTCGTGCCTTTCTAATCTATTCCTTCATTGTTCTTAAATTTTTATCCACTCTAACGTGTTGGAATATGTCTAGGAATGAATCTCTTATTTCCGTAGTATTCCATTTGTTAAATTCCTTGTCAATCTTGTATTGTTTTAACTAATTCGTACCTTCTCTTGTCTCTCAGACTATGGCTGGAAGAGGTAGAGGGAAGAGTTCTTCTGCAGGCCTGTGTAGTGGTTCTCATCCGGATGGAGTATATATGCTAGCTGATCAGTTTATGGAGCTATTTCTGGGTACTCAGCCTTCTGTTGCTACTCCCGCAGCTCCCTCTCACAAGTCTGCCTTTGCTTGCATGTGTAGTGACTATTCCCACCTTGGAGGCAAGCCTTTCAAGGGATCGGAAAGTGTATTGGAGGTTTAGATTTGGTTGCGCGCTTGTGGGTGCATATTTTCTCGGATGGATCTTTCTGATCATCATCGCATTCTCGTGGCATCTAGTATGTTGCAAGAGCGTGCGCTTGATTGGTATGAGCTTTTTATTGCAGAAGTTGATGAGTCCTCTCTCTCGTGGATTCAATTTATGGAACGTTTTGAACTTAAGTTCGTTCCTGAATCAGAAAAGACTAATCTTGTTCGAATTTTCCTTGAGTTGTAGCAAGGAAAGTCCTCTGTTTTTGATTGTGTTGCATCTTTCGAGGCCTTGTCCAAATACAGAGTTGAGTTCATTAACACTCCGCGTAAGAAGAATCTTCGATTTGTTGATGGTTTGAAGAAGTATTTTAAGAAATTTCTTTTGCTTCATCTTGAGCTTCCTTTTGAGGAACTTGTTTATTCGGCTCTTTACCTTAAAGCTGTTGAAAAGGAACGCGATAGTGGTGATGACGTTGAGGTTTCTAAGAACCCAAATAAGAAGAGATTTCCATTTCATAAGCCTAATTCTTCCCACAAGAAGAAGAAGAAGCAAGCTACCTCTAGTTCTCAACCTAGTAGCGCACCTTCTATTCAGAGGGCGTGCTATAATTGTGGATCTCTGGATCATCTTCTTCGTAGCTGTACTACGCCTCGCATTTGTCGTTATTGCAAGAAAGAGGGTCATTGGGTTTCTGATTTCCCTTTTGCTCCTAAGGGTTTCAAATCTGGAAAGCTTAATGTTGCTAAAGCTTCTGGTGATTATTCTCATCCCAAAGGTATTACTCCATCTGTTTTGGAAGCTTTTATTTTATTTCGTGGCCATTCTATTAGTGTTCTTTTCAGTACGGGTGCATCGCATTCATTCGTGTCAAAGGAGCTTGTTGATATTATTCCTTTAGATGTTGTTAGTCTTTGCGACCCTTTGAGGATCGTGAATCCTATTGGTGGATCCGCTACTCTTGGTTTGTTATATGTTGATGTTGAGATTATTCTATGTGGTTTTTCCTTTCGTGCGAATTTGCATGTTATGGATCATCTTGGTTTTGATATGATTTTGGGGATGGATTGGCTCGTCCATTATGAAGTTCAAATCCTATGTCCCGAAAGAACTTTATATCTCAAGCATCTCAATGCTTTTGAGCAGTTATCTATTATATTTCGAAGCATGGATCAGACTTCGAATGCTCTCATTTCTTCCATCGAATCGGAGGATGTCATAGCTTATATTCCGGTTGTTTGTGATTTTTCTGATGTCTTCGAGCCTATTTCATGTTTGCCGCCGAAGAGGGCAATTGAGTTCCGTATTGATCTTATCTCTGGTGCTCATCCTAACAGTCGTCCTCCCATGAGGATGTCTGCTAAGGAAAATGAGGAACTCAAGCAACAATTATCTAAATTGGAAGCCAAGCAATTTATTCGTTCTAGCTCATCTCCTTGGGGCGTCGCCGTTGTCTTTGTTAAGAAGCCAGATGGTACTCTTAGGTTTTGCATTGATTATCGCAAGCTTAACGAGCTGACTATCAAAAATAGGTACCCATTACCTAGGATCGACGACATGTTCGATTAATAAGTGGCGCTAAGCTGTTCTCCTAACTCGATCTTGCTATCATTTTTCATCAGTTACGAGTTGCGGAAGATAGCATTCCTCTTACCGCATTCTGTACTCGTTATGGTTCTTACGAATGGCTTGTTATGCCGTTCGGTTTGACGAAAGCTCTGGCATATTTTTTTGATCTTATGAATCGAATATTCCGGGAATATCTCGATGAGTTCATTTTGGTTTTCATTGATGATATTCTTATTTATTCCAAATCTGAAGCCAATCATATTCAGCATTTGGAGATTGTTTTGAGCACTCTTCGTTAGCATCAGCTTTTTGCCAAATTCTCTAAGTGTCACTTTTGGGAGAATAAGGTGAAGTTTCTCGGTCATATTATTTCTTCCGATGGTATCTCTGTCGATCCTTCCAAAATCGAATCTATTCAGAATTGAAAGAGGCCCGAGACTATTACCGAGATCCGTAGTTTTCTTAGATTGGCGGGTTATTATCGCCAATTTATTAAGGACTTTTCTCGTATTGCTTTACCGCTTACCACTCTTACAAGAAAAGCTGTTCCTTTTATTTGGTCTGATATGTGTGAGACTTCTTGCATGAAGTTAAAAGATCTCCTTATTCATGCACCTATCTTAGTGGTTCCCGAAGGGAATCATGATCTTGTTGTTTATACCGATGTCAGTGGTTATGGACTCGGTGCTGTTCTCATGCAAAAGGATAAAGTAGTTTCCTATGCTTCTAGATAATTAAAGCCTAACGAGATTCGTTATGCTACCCATGATTTGGAGTTAGCCCCTATAGCCTTTGCTCTAAAGATTTGGCGACATTATTTATTGGGCGAGCGTTTTGTTCTCTTCACTGATCACAAATCTCTGAAGTATCTGTTCACTCAGAAAGAACTTAATATGAGGCAACATCGTTGGCTCGAATTTCTTGCTTCACATGATTTCGATATTCAGTATACCCCTGGTAAGGGTAATCGAGTTGCTGATGCGCTTAGTCGCAAGCAGCAAGTTGTTGTTTCCATGATTCTAGCAGAGTGGAATATGTTGGAAGCTTTATCTCATTGTGATAATAGAGACCGTCCTTCAGTTTTTGATTCTCTTGTGCTTTTATTAACCATGGAAACTAATCCTAGTTTATTGGATCGGATTGCCGATGCCCAGAAACAAGATCCAGATCTTGCTTAACTTATTCAGAGTTGTAAATCGGAATCTCGAAGAGATAATCTAAAGGATTTCGATATTGATATTCATGGTTGTATTCGAAAAAAAGTGAGTTTGATCGTGCCTAATGTTTCTAATCTTAGAAATGACATCCTTGAGGACTGTCATCGTTCTAAGTGTACTATCCATCCAGGCAGTAGTAAGATGTATGATGACATGAAACGCTTATACTTCTAGGAGGGTATGAAGCGTGATGTTGCAAGTTATGTGAGTCGTTGCATGACTTGTCAACTTATTAAAGCAGAACACCAGTGTCCTAGTGGCCTTTTTGCGGCCTCTTGAGATTCCATTATGGAAATGTGATCAAATTTCTATGGACTTCATTGATGGTCTACCTCGTTCGAGGTCAGGCCATACTAATGTTTGGGTAATTATTGACAGATTGACCTAATCAGCCCACTTTATTCCTATCAAGTCCAATCGGACTACCCCTTCGTTGGCTATGGTTTTTATTAAAGAAGTCGTTCGACTTCATTGAGTTCCTAGTTCCATTGGTAGTGACAGAGATCTGCTTTTTACTAGTGGTTTTTGGCAGAGCCTTCAGAAAGCTCAGGGCACTAAGTTCAATCTCAGTACAGCTTATCATCCATAGTCTGATGGACGGACTGAAAGGGTAAATCAAGTCTTAGATGATCTCCTTCGCGTTTGTATTCTTGATTTTGGTGGTATTTAGGAAGACCACTTATCTCTTGTTGAATTTTCTTATAACAACAGTTTCCAATCCAGTATCGGTATGGCTCCTTTTGAAGCCCTTTACGGAAGGTCGTGTCGATCATCATCTTATTGGTTGGAATCTGAGGAAAAGTTAATTCTTGGCCCCGATTATATTCATGAATCTTCGGAGAAGATTGATATCATTAGACAGAGAATTAAAGAGGCTAAGAATAAGAAGAAATCTTATGCCGATCATCGTAGGAAGCCTTTGGAATTTTCTGTTGGCGATCACGTATTCATTCGTGTTTCTCCGATGAAGGGTGTGGTGCGTTTTCTCTCCTCTTCGGGTGGGGGTGAGCATTCTTATCCATCTTTTCTATTTTAATCTTTGTTGTGATAAATTGTTTGTGTTATAAACAACTTCTAGTACGAAAATTATGAGGACGCAATTTTTATAAGGGGGAGTTTGTAACAATCGTGATTTTTATTACTGTCGAAATAAATAAAAAATTAAAATGGAAATTTAAAATTGAAAATAATAATAATAATAAGAATGCAAATCATTTACAAGTCAGTTGTATATAGCTAACTCAAGTTACACTTCTTTTGCCTTCACGTGAGCATATGTGAATTGGGTCCATTTTAAAAACTAGTTGAAAAGCTTTGTTGCACTAATTTTATAAAACAAAAATGAACAAGTGCTGTCACTTGATTCTAAAGCAAAGTGAACACTTTGCTGTCACTATTGCATTTAAAGCAAATATTTGAACCCACTTTTTGCCATCATCATTTTATTTGCAGCATGTACTTTTTCTTCCCCGGATGCACGTTTCCTTTAATGCAAGTGTACAAAGTTGCCAGCATAATTCATTTCTTTGACTTATACACATTTGGAAATATAGAAAAGTAGTCTTCATCATTTTCAGTTTGTTTCAAAAGTTCCAGTAGCCTTCGTTACATTTTTTTCCTCATTTTTGGCGTAGCTCTGCAAACAAAGCTTTAATGACCGCTCAAATATTTTTACTATTTATTGGTACCTAGTTGCTAACTGATTCTGAAGCGAATTTAAGTTGAGTGTAAACTCACATTTCTACTTAAAACTTTGGTTGCAAATTTATATTGTTAAGTTGTTTACGCTTTAGATGCAATATTTTTGGGTTTTGGAAAATTTCTAGTGCAGTATTTTTATGCATTTCATTGTTTCTCTCGTGCGTGCATTTTACTGAGTCTAGGCCATAATTTGTTTATCTCATTTTTATGTGTAAAATGTAGCATTCGAAACTTAAGTGTAGCCTTAGAATTATGCATGTCCAGGTGTTAGTTTTGTTGCCTATCCCTTATTTTATGTTATCAATTTTACATGCATGAAATACTTGAAAAATTTTCCAGGTCACATATTTTCTTTCTTCATTTACATGCATGCCAACTTTAGAGTGTGTGTTGAATGCGCATTCATAGTGTAGTATGTGTATAGGTCACATTTTCATTTTTTTTATGCGTGTAGAAACGTGTGTACGAAAATATGTTCCATCCAGAAACGTGCTTCTTAGATTGTCTATTTCATTTTGCATGCAAATAATGTTTGCACGAATTACTTATCTGCATGTAAATTTCCCTGGCCATCATTTTCCAGTAAAGCACAAATATAGCTGATGCACGAAAGTTAGTCAATCCTTTTCATTTTGTATGTGCGTGAAATGTTTAGGGCCGGGTAGTTTTTTTTCTGTTTTTTTTCAACTTAATCATCTGTTGCGTGCGAAATTCTTTTTTTATATTATTGCATATTGCGTGCAAGATATAGTGTATTAAAATACTGCAAAGGTTATATTTCCTTAATGCATTAGTGCGTGCAATAGTATATGGTCCATGTTGCATTATTTTAAAGTCTGTTTGTGTGTATTCATGTATACACGAAAGTGGGCAAATCACTTTATTTTTCTTTAGTATGTGCGCATATGTATTAATTTCCAAGTCGATCATAATTTGCCTGCATACATTTCTTTCATGCATGTATACTGTAGTATGTCCAAGTTATTTTTTTTATATATTGGTGCGTGAAAGTGTAATGCATAAAATGATCTCAGGCCATCACCATTTTGTTACCTGTGTTCGTGCAAATAAGAGTTTCACGTTACTTCATTAATTTACGTTGAACCGGTATTTCATTTTAAAACGTATTTTGTTGCCGCTATTTTTATAACGGATTTTTACTCCGGTATTTTTTTTTGAAGCGTGTTGTTTTGATGAGATTTTTGACGAATAAAAATTATTGTTGTTTTGACTTTAGTAACCGTCAATTTAAAGTGAACTTTCAAGCGGCTATCCCACAACGCAGATTTGATATCCGTTTTTACGGTGTTTTGTGAACCGTAATTTCTTTGTTGAAATTGCTATAAATGTTGCTGTTTTAATCACGTGTTTTTAAATCGTTTTTAAAATATAATTTGTTCCAAAATTTTACGATTTACGCTTTCATAAGAATGAGGAATTGATTTAAACGCTTCAACAAAATTAAGGACTATGAACCCTTACTTTTACTGATCCGATTAATTCCGGACTTGTCCATTTGAGAACGTAAATTTTATTTATATAAAATACACAATTTTGCACTTTCAAGGAAACGATGAAGAGATTTAAACGATTTAGAAAAAGTGCAGAGTATGGAACCACGCTTTAACTAATTCGGTTAAATCCGTACTCGTTAATTGAAACATTTGCTGTGGATTTGTTGGTTGATGATTTTGATGATTTTGTTGGGCTTCGAGCCACTATGCTAGACCTTCAGGTCAGTTACCAGTACTAGACCTTCGGGTCATATGTCGGACCTTCGGGTCATTTGTTGGGCACCAAATATTATGATGATAGTACTTGGTAGGTTTCGGCCATATGATGATGCACGTGCGGTGTAGCTTAGACTCGCCATATGCTGGGATCGATCCACTTTTATGTTGATTTTTCTATTTATCTATTTTTGATTTCTTGGCTTTTGTGTATTGCTGTTTTGAATTCCATTTTGAATTTAAAAGTTGATTTGATGAAGTTTAACGAGATTTCTTCATTTAAACTATGTTGATTATTTATGCTGTATAGTCTCATTTGAGACTATGATTAATTTTCTTTGATGTTGTTTATGATGCATTCATTTCTAAGTTTAAATTAGACCGATCCATTTATTATTTTCTTTTAAATAATACTCGGGTCAGACCGAGATATTTTAGGATAATCACTATCTCTGATTCAGTTGCTGCTTCAGCTTTTGGGATTTCACTTCATCTTTTGTCTAGACTTCGAGGTGTTACTTTTGGTGTATTGACTCTCATCTCATGTATGATGATGTCTTTGTATATGTATAATTAGTTCATGTGAACTATTGATTGTTGTAGCACGTATCCAGACTTATCTTTCGCTATATATTTGATATTTCTGTTCTGATGTGATTATACTTATCAGTGTTGTTGTTATTATGAGTTGTTCTGAATTTTTCTTAAGCCACCGTGGTTTCGTGTTAGATTTGGATTGAATTTATATCGTTGGGAGTAATTACACAACTCCTATCGATGTAATCAATATTTGTCTAAGGCATAACTTATAGATGGTCGCTTCTAACAAGCCTTATTCTTCGCAATAGCAGACGTTATTTCTTATAATAACCTTTGTTATTGTGAGTATAGAGGTGGGGCGTCACATATTTAAACTTCAAATAATTGAATTAGAATATATTTTTTACCTGTATTATAGTCAATAGCATTTCAATATAACTTACCTTAATCATTCAGAAGTTGAATATGTAACTGAATAATTTACAATGTAAAATAATGTTAAAAGAATTTATAAATAAATTTGTGTGTTCATAATAAATGTTTTATAATTAATTTTATAATTATAGAAATGTTAATTAAGATAAGCTGAATAATAGGATAATGAATAAATGAGTTAAATAAAATAATTTTTTTTGGAAGAAACCTTTTTGTATCAAATGTTATTAAATTGAAATTAAATCAAATGAAATATCTTGAATTTACAATCAATAATTGAATGTTAATTAATTTAAACTGAAATTTATATGGTTTAAATCAATAACCCGTATTGTATTTTTATTTTTTTATAACGTAATTAATTGAGTTTTTGTGAAATTTTAAATAATAAAATTTTGAATTGAAAATTTACTGTTTGGAATACATCTAATTAGATATAGCAAATGGTAAATTTTCATCTGATAATATGGAAGTTTATTCTATTATGTAATTTTCCTTCAATTCAAATCGGTTAATATTAGATGATAATTAAATGTTTTTCAAACTTGAATATTTTTACATAATAAATTTATAAATCATCTTCTGAGTGATACATCATATTTCGTTTCGCCAATTTGAATCACTACTGCTCCGATTATCTTATTTTCGGCAAAATAGCTGCATTTTCGGTGCCCATATCGACTTTTTATAGGATGGTCCTATCACTGATATATGTATATCATTTTGATCGTCTCGTCATGCTAATATCCATAGCATATTCAATTGTAAATTCGATGACTGGTGCACGGAGAAATCTGTGAAACGATTTAACCATACCCGTACCCTATTTCAACCTTTTGGGCTTCTTGTCGCTTCATTGAACACCGTGAAACGAATAGCCATCACCAATTTATATTCTTCATCTTTTGACTGTTGGCATTCCTTCTATAATTAATATACCTGCCATATCTTGTTTTGTCACCGGTTAAATTCCTTCGTTATTTTGCTAATTAATATGAAACATGTATGAACTTTATAGCAAAAGTACAATACTTCATATAATTGTGAAAAGTCTGCACGTCTCCCAGATTCATTTCCTCACCTAGCTCTCCTCTTTATTTCGGCTTTAGAGAAAGAAAATATACAAAACAAAGCTTATATATATTTTGAGAAATCTAGAACTAGCTGCCACCCCCTGACACGCATCATTTGTTCATGGCCCTATCACCGAAGCCGTCGATCACCATACAAATCGAAGCCAAGCCTCATCGTCCCTGCCCCTATCTCGCCTGCAACCGATGTGTGCTCCGACCCTGGCTGCCCTGGTCAGAGAGCTCGGCCATCTTTCCGTTGAAACCACCGAAAATCCACATCATCAGCGGCAGATCCACCTTCCCACCATCTCAAGGCCGAGCCTTCCCACCTGCCTTGCCGTAGAGCACCACCATCCCCTTCCTTTGTTCCTCGGCAGTGCTCGTCGGCCCATCGCTTCAAGCCTGCTCCCTGCTTTTTTGTGAATGGTAAATATTATTATGTGATTTCATTTTCTTATTTATGTTTTGAGAAACTATATACACACACACATATATATAGTTTTCTGTGATATATAATATATGTATCGGTTATATTGGTTCGGTCGTAAGCATGTGCTTCCAGTCTTTTATTCGATTCTACCACCATCTCCAGGGTGTCTAACTCTTCATAGGCAAGCAATTTTTAGTGTAACCTCTCTCTATATATATATATATATATATATATATATATATATTGATCATTATATATGTAACAACTCGAGATTATTGAATATAATTTTAAATTTGACTTTATTTTATTTTGAAATTATTTTAAATTTATTTTTATTGCAAGATTTCATTTTTGAATATTTTTAAAGTGATGATAAAAAATTTCCAAAGTTTATTGAATTTATTTTCAATTTTTAAAGCCTAGTTTCCATTTCTTGCTATTTTCTTAATTCAATTATATTTATTTACAATTTATTTATTTAATTTTATTCATTCATTATTTTTTTGTTTTTTATTCTATTTATATCCATTTTTATATGTATTTAAAATTGCAAAATGAATTAGGAAATTTGAAAGTTTTTGACCTTTAATTTGCATGCCTTTTCACATCCACTCTTACCTTTTCATCACCAATCAACATATCCCTTCAAATTGCTGCCATATTATCTTTCATTCAGCCATCCACTTCATTGTTTCTCATGCACAAAATAAGCTCTCAAACTCTAAAATATTTGGCCATTTCTCGAAGAGAAAAAGTTTCGTAAAATTTTATTCCTTTTGCACTTTTTTTCTTACTTGTTTGTTTGATTTTGCACTTGCATCCATTCTATTGTGTTCGGCCCTTCCATCTCCTTCACTATGGTCGCCTCCACAACCACCACAACCAGCCACCATCTCCTCCTTTCCCCTGGCCTTCCATGGTCGTGGCCATATATGTTGATGATCCACCAAAATATTAAGCAAACTCCACTAAACATCATAGCCGAACTCCCCCTTTGCTCCACCACTTTACACATCACCTAGGCCGACCCTTACACCACCACCACCAGTCACTTGCTGACTCAACCACCTCTGCCACACCTGTACTTGACTCACCAGACCTGGCCGTGCATGATTATGCTTGTGGCCGACCCATTGATGGCATAGAAATCCATTTGTTGCCTTGAATTTGTGTGTGCATGCACACATATCCTTATACTCCTTCATATCATGTTATGGCCGACCCTTTTGTACCCTTAACCTAATCAAAACCCACACCATAGCAGTGCATTTCCAACCTATGGCTGAGCTTAGAGTTATTGAATGCAAGTGCAAAAAGTTTGGCTATGTGTTGTGTATATATTTCTAGCATTGTTTAGTAATAGTTTGGTTTGAAAATTTATGTTGTACTTTGTTTTGTTTGATATGTGACAAGGAAATTAGCTTTGGCTCTCCGACTCTCAAATCGCAGTCGTGCTTTCGTGCCTATGAAGATCTTTGTTTTGTGTATTTGGTTGTCATCTCCAGCTTGTACAAGTGAGTAATTCTCACCAGACAAATTTATACTTATATGACTAGTAAACTGATCGCAATTGAATCTGTAAACCATAATTATGTTATACTTGCAATGCAATGATCATATGATGTTCACCCATGCTTATAACCTGTTATAACATCTGTTACTGTTATATAATGCTATTCTGTTATTTATATCAGTTTATCACACTGCAAGTTCCCTGTAGATTAGAATCACTATGGGTTGAAATGATACATACCCGAACGGACTTTAGAATAGGGAAAAAGTCGTTATGGGCTGAAATGATAGGCCTGAATGATTTTTAACTATTTCATTTACTTAGGACTGCGAGCTTGAAATGATAAATTCCGGGTTTTCTTTGTAAATTACGGATTGAAATGATATATTATCCATATCACTTTACCTAGGGTAGAAAATTTTATACAGACCCGCGGTTAATATATACTTTTCTAAATTTTTTAAAGTATTTTAGAAATGTAAATATTATAATATTTTGATTTAAACTTAATTAAAAATGATTTTTAAAGTATTATTGATTTTCTAAAAATTTATAAATGATATAAATTAATGGAAAAGTTAGAAATTTGAAATATAAGTTATTTTGGAAATTATGATTTGGCTATAAATGGAATTTAAATTAAGTAGGATAATATGATATATAGATTTAAAATTTGAAATAAAAATGAATTTCAAATGATTTTTATAAAGTATTAATGATTTTTGAATAAATTACAATGTGAAATAAATGAATATTTAAGTTGAATTTTTAAATATAACTTAAATCGAAAATTTGTGAATTTTGTTTAAAAGTGAATTTTAGGTTAAGTAAATAAAATGAAAAATAAGTTATATGTGGAAATTTAAACTTAAGTGTTAAGTTAAAAATTTAATTATAAAGAATTGAAAATTGAATGTTTGAATTTAATAAGTAAATTATTATTAAATTTTGATTTTTGTATGAAAATTTAACTTTATAAGATCATAAATATAAGGGCAATTAAATGATTGTTTTAAAAGTGAAAATGTATGATTTTATAAGTTTAAAAGTGATTTAAATAAAAAATTAATTGTTTGTGAAATTATATTGAATATTTGGAATTTAATTAACGGCATTTTTGAAATGCTATTATTTCTAATGTAAAGGATATTATAGCATTTTGTAAATGTTGTAGTTGATAGAAATGAACTAAATGTCTAAATTTAATTAAGGGCTATTATAACACTTTGTAAGTGCTATAATTGTTGAATTTAACTAAAGTTTTATTTGAACAAAAGTAACCCTATTACAGCATTTTTAAATGCTGTCTCTTGTTAAATTGAACTGTTTTAAACATAACTTTCCGTAGCATTTTCTAAGTGCTGTGAAAGTTGAATTTTCACTGTTTTATAAATTTAAGTGAATAAATGAATTTTGAAAAGATTAAAATCTTGAAAATTTAATATTTAATTATTAAATATAATAACTTCAATTTTAATGATTTAAATGAAGTAGTTCGATTTGAAATATAACTATTTTTAAATGTGAATTTAAATGGTATTTTAAATTGAATAAAATGAATGTGGTTTTGAATAAGATATTGATATTTTGAAAAGGATTTGAAATGATATTGAATTGTTGAAATGATATTTGATTTTTGAAGTATAAATACCATTTTTAAACTTATAACCACGGGTTATAATAACGATTGGTTGTTGAAGATACCCGGATCGGATATGGACGTACTCTCTGTCGATACCGAAAACCACTTTAACAACTGCGTACGTAGTGGAGATTCCAAAATGAAGTAGGATGGTGACGACGTTCTTGAGGTACATTACGTGGACCCGACTCCCTTGAGTTGGCTTAAGGTGGCTAAAACAGGAGCGATCTCGGGCCAAAAGGGGTAGCTCCTCTGGTCGGACACACTTCTTCGATACCATTCTATTACTGTTATGATCGATTGGGTGCACCGCTTGATTTTGGAGTGTTGTTTGGGGTGGGCGTAGTGGCTGCAACGTTACCGCCAACCCGTGTGCGTAATTGGTATATCTACCCTGGCATTGCCTTGTGTGTCGTCTCACCTACCATACCGGGCCTTTACTACGAGTTTGTTTTTCTCCCATAGCCCATGGAGTATTCAGGGCAGTCTCCCGATCTAGAGATACGCTGATACTGGATGGACTACTGGGACTATTATATGTTAATGGGAATATTGGATCACTCCTTAACACTATTTTGAAGTAAGTTTATTTTACTGTAGACATTATTATAATAGTGAAATATTACTAAATAGTAAATGGTTTAATGGATCCTTAGAGGATGGGCGGTCCCAAGCATCCTTTAAGTTACTTGTATCTTTATTATAGTTCACTTGAGTTGGTTTACATTATATAAGTATATATGTCCTGACTCGAGTGTTTTGCGTTTTGCTTTACGCTCGGGTCAGCCTGAGTATTCACAGCTTTGGATTCTCTTTCTGGAGCTGGTCTTTGCTGGAGATTCTGCCCATCTATGTTTATATATCTATTTCAGTTTCAGCTATTCTTGTTTATCTCATGTATTAGTTAACCTCTTTGTATTTAGGATTTCTATTATGTTGTTTTCAGACTGATATTATGTATTTGTTTTGAGACTTTGTTATAGTAGCTTCATGAACTACTGTGTTATTTTATATTCCGCTACGAGTTATTCTGATTGTTCTGTGTCTGTGATTCTGTGTATTTGGATTTCATTTGCTCCAAATTTATTTACAATCTGTTATTTTGCGTCATTCAAGTCCGACATGTGTGGATTATTGTCGATTTGAATGATATGAAATAGCGGTTCGTCATATTTGGTATCAGAGCTTTGGCTTTTGGCAAACCATTTCCTACGGAGCAAAAACTCATTAGTGATAGGGTAGAAATACCCTAGAATGAGTGAAATCAATCTCAGGATCATATTTTTGCGAGAGAACGTATTTTCAAAGTATAAAATGATTTTTCAAAATGTTTTCAAAGATTTTTCAAAGATTTTTCTGATATATAAAATTTTTCTTGTTTCAAAAGGATTTTCAAATGTTTTCTAACTTCCTTTATTTCGTATCTACCCTGTTAGATTTTTCTTTCTTTAGAATATTCATCCAAGTGAATTTATCTTATTTATCTTTGGCTTCTCTATATCTTGTCCAAAATTCATTCTTGATTTTTCAGGATGAATCGTGGAAATGCCAAAGGTAGGGGTCGTGGTATTGCCCCAGCTCCTCAGCCTGTTGCTCCTGTTAGATTCACTGTTCTCTATAAGGAATTTACTTAACTTGGTGGAACCCCATTCACCGGTTCAGAGAGCATCATTGAGGCTCAGTAGTGGTTGCGGAGTCTAGAGAGGATATTTACTGGTCTCGAGATTACTGATGCCCAGAAGCATCAGTTAGCAGCTTGGCAGTTGCATGATTCTGCTTTAGATTGGTCGGAGTCCGTTACGGCTAACACCGTCGAGGCTGGTATTACTTGGGAGCAGTTTAGGTATCCTTTGTGTTATCTTGAATTTTGTTCCTATTTTTCCTTTTCCTTTGAATCTATCTTTAGTGGTTCTGTATCTCTTTTCTAGGGAGGCTTTTATGGCAAAATGGATGCCCGAAACTGGGAAATCTCAGCTATATCCTGAATTTATGGATCTTAAGCAGGGTAGCATGTCTTTTGCTGAGTATGAGAGGAAGTTCATTGAATTTTCCAAGTTCGGTCCTAGCCTTATTGACACTCCTCTCAAAATGAATGAGAAATTCATTATTGGTGCTCGTACAGAGTACTATAGTTGCCTCATTTCTCATGTTCATGGCACTTTTACCCAACTTTTGGATATGGCTATTCGCTATGAGAACCCCACATCTAATGGTCTTGCTATTTCTGGTGCTCAGTCTTCCTCTGCTAATTCCAAGAAGCGTAGGCCTAATTATCATCAGCAGAAGAAGAATTGGCAAAAGCGTCTTGGTTTGTAATCTTCATCATCTGCTCCTGCTCAGAGGCAACCAGTTGATCTCTCCTCTATCACTTACTTTAGGTGTGATCAGAAGGGAAACTATGCCAATAGTTGTCCTACATTAGCTGGTGCTACTGTTTCTCCACCTGCTCAGTTGGCTAGGCGTGATCTTTGCCATATCTGTCTCCAGCCTGGTCATTTTAGGAAGAATTGCCCTACCCAGCAGAAGGGTACGCCTTTTGGTATATTTTCTGTCACTTCTGCCTCATCCCCAGCTCCTCCACCTTCTCCTGCTCCTAGTGATGACCAAGGTACTCTCCAGGGTACATTTACTTTATTTCATCATCCTGTTCGTGCGTTGTACGATACTGGAGCTTCCTACAGTTTTATTTCTATTGATTTGTGTGATAAGTTGAGCATCTCCTTTCTCCTGAGTATGCGTATGTTCCATTATGTGTTTCAAATCCTATTGGGGGACCTACTAACCTTAATCGGATTTGTAAGCAAGTGAAACTTCTCCATTCTGATCATCGATTTAGTGGTGATTTTTATGTTCTGGGCTTCGATGCTTTTGATTTATTGCTTGGTCAGGATTGGTTAAGGAATCACGATGCTCATACCTCTTGTAAAGCCCGGTCTGTTCACCTTGTTGATTATCGAGGAAATTCCTTGATTATTCAATGCGCATGGCTTAGGATTTTGCTGGCAACTTTATTTATTCTCTGGATTCTTCTCCTAGTGATCTTGATTCGACTCCCGTGGTTAGACTATATCCCGATGTATTTGGTGAAGTCACTTCTTTACCTCCGAAGCGAGAAACTGATTTTCGGGTTGATCTTATTCTTGGTGCTCGATCTGTTGTTCTTCCTCCAAGAAGAATAGCACCCCGCGAGAAGGTTGAGATAGGAAAGCAAATAGAGGACTTGTCTTCCAAGGGTCTAATTAGGCCTAGTTTTTCTGAATGGGGAGCAGCAGTGGTTTTTGTCACCAAGTCCGATGGTTCTTTGAGGATGTGTGTTGATTATAGGGAGCTGAACTAGCTCACTATGAAAAACAGATATCCAATGCCTTGTATTAATGATATGTTTGATCAACTTTATGGTGCCACTGTTTTCTCTCAGCTTGGTCTTGCCACAGGTTTTCATCAGCTCAGGGGTGCTAAGGATAGCATTCCCAAGACTGCTTTCCGCACTAAGAATGGTTTTTATGAATGGTTAGTCATGTCTTTCGGTTTGATTAATGCTCCTGCTTTCTTTGTTGATTTGATGAATCGTGTTTTTTGTGATGTGCTTAATAAATTTGTTTTAGTCTTTGTTGATGATATCCTTGTCTTCTCTAAGACCAAGGAAGAGCATGAGTCGCATTTGAAATCTGTTCTAGAGACTCTCAGAAATCATCAGTTGAAGGCTAAATTTTCTAAATGCCATTTCTGGAAGGATGAAGTCCGATATCTCGGGCATATTATTTCTAGTAATGGAGTTTCTATTGATCCAGTCAAGATCGCTGCGATCAATGTAAGTCTTTCTTTCTTTCTTTCTCCCTTCTCTTTTTCTTTATCATTTGGTAATTCTATCATTTTCGGTTGTCCTTATTTTCTCCCTATTCTGTTTCAGGATTGGGAAACTCCAAAGACTCCATCTGATATTCGTAGTTTTCTGGGCCTTGCCGGTTACTCCCGGAGATTCATTGAGAATTTTGCTCGGATTGCTGCACCTCTCACTGCTTTGACTTGTAAGAATGCCAAGTTTGTCTGGAGTGATCAGTGTAAGGTTGCATTCAATGAGTTAAAGAGCAAGCGAACTTCCGCACCAGTTCTTACCGTTCAGAACGGAAGTGAGGGATTGATGGTATACACTGATGCTAGTCGTGAGGGTTTGGGTGTTGTTCTCATGCAGGATGGTGTGGTCATTGCCTATGTCATCCATCAGTTGGAAACCCACGAGGCAAATTGTGCTGCTCATGATTTAGAGTTGCTTGCTGTTGCCTTTGCTTTGAAGATTCGGAGGCATCATCTTTTAGGACCCAAGTTTGAGCTTTTCATCGATCATCAGTTTCTATGATATGTCTTCACCCAGAAGGATTTGAATCAGAGGCAAGTTCGTTGGCTTGAGTTTCTGGCTTCTTACGACCTCAATATTAGCTATACTCCCGGTAAAGCTAATGTTGTGGCCGATGCTTTGAGTCGGAAGAAGGCTTTGTTGTGTCAGCTTGTTGTTTCCTCTTCTCCTCTTCTGGATCATATCATGGCTAAGCAGGATGAGGATGAGATGCTTAGATTGATGAAGGAGAGTGTTCGTAGCAGGGTTGGTAGTAGTAGTGGTAGTGGAGCTCAGATCGACGATAGTGGGATTTTGAGGATTAATGGCAGGATTTGTGTCCTGAATGTTGATGGTTTGAGGCAGAAGTTGCTTCAAGAGAATCACCGATCTAGGCTTTCTATTCACCCTGGTGTGTCGAAGATGTATCAGGTTATGAGGAGGCTTTATTGGTGGAGGGGGATGAAGAGGGACATCTCTATCTTTGTTAGTCGGTGTGCGACTTGTCAGCAAGTCAAAGCGGATCACCAAAAGACCCCTAGTTTGTTCCAGCCCCTTGAGATTCCCAATTGGAAGTGGTAACGGGTTTCCATGGATTTCATCGACGGTTTACCGAGGACTCGGAGGGGTAATGAGAGTATCTGGGTTATTGTTGATAGACTGACCAAGTCCGCTCATTTTATTCCGGTCAAGTCTACTAATTCTGCTTCCAGCTTATCTGAGATCTACATGAGAGAGATCATTCGTCTCCATGGTGTTCCTCTCAGTATTGTTTGTGATCGTGACCCTACTTTACCAGTTAGTTTTGGAAAGCTTTTCAGGAATCTTTGGGTACTCGTTTGAATCTGAGCACTGCTTACCATCCACAGACCGACAGTCAAACGGAAAGAGTAAATCAGATTCTCGAGGATCTTCTCCGTGCTTGTGTGCTTGATTATGGAGGATCTTGGGAGGATCATCTCCATCTTGTCGAATTCACCTACAATAATAGCTATCAGGTATAATCTTATCTTTTATTCTAACCTTATCTTAATCTTTTTATCTATCTCATTCCATCTTTGCATTTAGGCCAGTCTCAAAATGTCTCTTTTTGCTGCTCTAGACGGACGACCTTGTAGATCTCCATCTTGCTGGATTGAATCCATTAATCGTTTGGTTCTCGGTCCTGATGTGATTTTGGAAGCTTCTGAGAGAGTTGAGGAGATTAAGAAGAGGTTGAGAGCTACTCAGGATAGGAAAAAGAAGTATGCTGATAGGCGTAGGCGGAATTTGGAATTTGTTGTTGGTGATCAGGTGTTCTTAAGGTTTCTCCCTTGAGGAATGTCATTCGCTTTGGTCATAGAGGAAAGCATTCTCCTAGGTTCATTGTTCCTTTCCGCATTGTGGAAAGAGTTGGTTCTTTGGCTTATCGTCTGGATTTGCCCGAGAAGCTTTCTGGAGTGCATGATGTATTCCATGTCTTGCATCTTCGCCGATATCTTCATGATCCATCTCTTATTGTCTAGCCTTCTGCTCTTGATAGTTTGGATATTGAGCCTAATCTGACTGTCGAGAGGAAGCCACATCGTATTGTCGACAGAGGTATAAAGCAGCTCAAAAGGAAATCTGTTAATCTGGTCAAAGTACAGTGGAGTACTGATGATCGAGATTGTACCTGAGAGACGGAGGAGAACATTCATGCTTCGAATCCGGAATTATTCGTTTTAGGTACTATATTGTTTTTCTATCTTGTTTCTCTTTATTTTCCTTACCCGTTCTTTTCGAGGACTAAAAGATTTGAGTGGAGGAGATTGTAACAACCCTAGATTTTTGAATATAATTTTAAATTTGACTTTGCCTTTTTTTGAAATTATTTTAAATTTATTTTTATTGCAAGATTTCATTTTTAAATATTTTTAAAGTGATGACAAAAATTTTCCAAAGTTTATTGAATTTATTATCAATTTTTAAAGCCTAGTTTCCATTTTTTGTTATTTTCTTAATTTAATTATACTTATGTAAAATTTATTTATTTGTTTTTATTCATTCATTATTTTTTTGTGTTTTTATTCTATTTATATCCATTTTTATATGTATTTAAAATTGCAAAATGAATTAGGAAATTCGAAAGGTTTTTGACCCTTAATGTGCATGCCTTTTCACATTCACTCTTACCTTTTCATCACCAATCAACATATCCCTTCAATTTGCTGCCATATTACCTTTCTTTAAGCCATCCACTTCATTGTTTCTCATGCACAAAATAAGCTCTCAAACCCTAAACTATTCGGCCATTTCCTGAAGAGAAAAAGTTTGGTAAAATTTTATTCTTTTTGCACCTTTTTCTTACTTGTTTGTTTGATTTTGCACTTGCATCCATCCTATTGTGTTCGACCCTTCCATCTCCTTCACCATGGTGACCTCCACCACCACCAAAACCAGCCATCATCTCCTCCTTTCCCCTGCACTTCCATGGCCATGGCCATATACGTTGATGATCCACCAAAATATTAAGCAAACTCCACTAAACATCATAGCCGAACTCCCGCTTTGCTCCACCACTTCACACATCACCTAGGCCGACCGTTACGCCACCACCACCAATCACTTCTGACTCAACCACCTCTGTCACACCTGTACTTGACTCACCAGACCTGGCCGTGCATGATTATGCTTGTGGTCGAGCCATTGATGGCATAGAAATCCATTTGTTGCCTTGAATTTGTGTGTGCATGCACACATATCCTTATACTCCTTCATATCATGTTATGGCCGACACTTTTATACCCTTAACCTGATCAAAACCCACACCATAGCAGTGCATTTCCAACCTATGGCTGAGTTTAGAGTTGTTGAATGCAAGTGCAAAAAGTTTGGCTATGTGTTATGTATATATTTCTAGCATTGTTTAGTAAAGTTTGGTTTAAAAATTAATGTCGCACTTTGTTTTGTTTGATATGTGACAATGCAATTAGCCTTGGCTCTCCCACTCTCAAATGGTAGTCGTGCTTTCGTGCTTTTGAAGATCTTTGTTTTGTGTATTTGGTTGTCATCTCCAGCTTGTATAGGTGAGTAATTCTCACCAGACAAATTTATACTCATATGACTAGTAAACTGATCGCAATTGAATCTGTAAACCATATCATTATGTTATATCTGCTATGCAATGATCATATGATGTTCACCCATGCTTATACACTTGTTATAACATCTGCTACTGTTATGTAATACTATTCTGTTATTTATATCAGTTTATCACACTGCAAGTTCCCTGTAGATTAGAATCACTATGGGTTGAAATGATACATACCCGAACGGACTTTAGAATAGGGAAAAAATCATTATGGGCTGAAATGATAGGCCTGGACGATTTTTAATTATTTCATTTTACTTGGAACTTCGGGTTTGAAATGATAATACCCGGGTTTGCTTTGTAATTTACGGATTGAAATGATATATTATCCGTATCACTTTACCAAGGGTAGAAAATTTTATACAGACCCGTGTTTAATATATATTTTTCTAAATTTTTTAAAGTATTTTAGAAATATAAATATTATAATATTTTGATTTAAACTTAATTAAAAATGGTTTTTAAAGTATAATTGATTTTCTAAAAAGTTATAAGTGAAATAAATGAATGGTAAAGTTAGAAATTTGAAATATAAGTTATTTTGGAAATTATGATTTGGTTATAAAAGGAATTTAAATTAAGTAGGAAAATATGATAAGTAGATTTAAAATTTGAAATAAAAATGAATTTCAAATGATTTTTCTAAAGTATTAATGATTTTTGAATAAATTAAAATGTGAAATAAATGAATATTTAAGTTGAATTTTTAAATATAACCTAAATTGGAAATTTTTGAATTTTGTTTATAAGTGAATTTTAGGTTAAGTAATGAAAAATAAGTTATATTTGGAAATTTAAACTTAAATGTTAAGTTAAAAATTTAATTATAAGGAACTGGAAATTGAATGTTTGAATTTAATAAGTAAATTATTATTAAATTTTGATTTTTGTATGAAAATTTAACTTTATAAAATCATAAATATAAGGGTAATTAAATGATTGTTTTAAAAGTGAAAATGTATGATTTTATAAGTTTAAAAGTGATTTAAATAAAAAATTAATTATTTGTGGAATTATATTGAATATTTGGAATTTAATTAACAGCATTTTTGAAATTCTATTATTTCTAATGTAAAGGATATTACATCATTTTGTAAATGCTGTAGTCGATAAAAATGAACTAAATGGCTAAATTTAATTAAGGGCCATTATAACACTTCATAAATGGTATAATTGTTTAATTTAACTAAAGTTTTATTTGAACTAAAGTAACCTTATTACAGCATTTTTAAATGCTGTCTTTTGTTAAATTGATCTATTTTAAACAAACTTTTCATAGCATTTTTTAATGCTGCGAAAGTTGAATTTTCACTATTTTGATAATGAAGTAATTCGATTTGAAATATAACTATTTTTAAATGTGAATTTAAATGGTATTTTAAATTGAATAAATGAATGTTGTTTTGAATAAGATATTTATATTTTGAAATGGATTTGAAATGGTATTAAATTGTTGAAATGATATTTGATTTTTGAAGTATAAATACCATTTTTAAACTTATAACCACGGGTTATAATAACGATTGGTTGTTGAAGAGACCGGGATCGGATATGGACATACTCTCTGTCGATACCGAAAACCACTTTAACAACTGTGTACGCGGTGGAGATTCCAGAATGAAGTAGGATGGTGACGATGTTCTTGACGTATATTACGTGGACCCGACTCCCGTGAGTTGGCTTAAGATGGCTAAAACATGAGCGACCTCGGGCCAAAAAAGGCAGCTCCTCTGGTCGGACACACATCTTTGATACCGTTCTATTACTGTTGTGATTGATTGGGTGCACCCCTTTATTTTGGAGTGTTGTTCGGGGTGGGCATAGTGGCTGCTATGTTACCGCCAGCCCGTGTGCGTAATTGGTATATCTACCCTGGCATTGCCTTGCTTGTCGTGTCACCTACCATACCGAGCCTTTACTACGAGTTTGTTTTTCTCCCGTAGCCCATGGAGTATTTAGGGTAGTCTCCCGATCTGGAGATACACTAATACTGGATGGACTACTGGGACTATTATGTGTTAAGGGGAATATTGTGTCACTCCTTAATGCTATTTTAAAGTAAGTTTATTTTACTGTAGACATTATTTTAATAGCGAAATATTACTACATAGTAAATAGTTTAATGGATCCTCAGAGGATGGGAGGTCCCAAGCATCCTTTAAGTTACTTGTATCTTTATTACAGTTCACTTGAGTTGGTTTACATTATATAAGTATATATATCCTGACTCGAGTGTTCTGTGCTTTGCTTTACGCTCAGGTTACCTCGAGTATTCACAGCTTTGGATTCTCTTTCTGGAGCTGGTCTTTGCTGGAGATTCTGCCTATCTATATTTATATATCTATTTGAGTTTCAGCTATTCTTGTTTATCTCATGTATTAGTGAACTTCTTTGAATTTAGGATTTCTATTATGTTGTTTTCAGACGGATATTATGTATTTGTTTTGAGACTTTGTTATAGTAGCTTCATGAACTACTATGTTATTTTATATTCCGCTGCGAGTTATTCTGATTGTTTTGTGTCTGTGATTCTGTGTATTTGATTTCATTTGCTCCAAATTTATTTACAATCTGTTATTTTGCGTCATTCAAGTCCGAAATGTGTGGATTATTGTCAATTTGAATGGTACGAAATAGCGGGTCATCACAATATATATTAAACATTTTCATATAGTGTTCTTATATCTTAGCTTCCATTTAAATACGTTTAGCATAAGGGACATGTCTGAGCTATATATAAAGCTTACATAATACACTAGTTGTGTGTGTATATATATATATATTTAGTTTTATTTGCATATATGTGTACGTTATCTAGTTTATATATATAATGTTCAACTCAATATATGATTTGTATATGTTTTTTGTTACGTATAAAACTGTATAAGTTTATTAATATAAAAAGTTTGAACACTCTGTTACATGTTTTATTTAATGTAAATATAGTTTATATGTAGCATTGATATTTTGTTTTGATATGTATAATCTACATATATATAGTCTACATACATTTTGTTTAACCTATCTACCTATTTTGTTCTGTTTGTGATCTGGGCATATACGCAACCTGTTATAAAGTATATATACACTATTTTAGCCTGCTCATATATTAATTACAATATATATTATAGTGTATATAATTTACATTAGTTCTTATTTTGTTCATAGTATACACATAAAGGCATATTCATGATTAAATATTTATACAACCTGTACGTTTTGGGTTTAGCTAGTTATATATATATATATATATATATATATAAATTATAAAGCTTTGTTTGTATTTTTCTTTTATATTTAGTATATACTGATTTATGTTATAATAATAGTGTATGTATTTTTCTGTAAAACTTTAGTACAACACTGCCGTATATAATCGGTAGTGTGTGTATATATATAGGGATTGTATATAGATGTCTATAAGTTTGCATACGTATGACTTGTCAAGTTTATATATATATATATACATATATATACATATATATTGATTTCAATAAGGTATTGACTTTATAATAAAATAACTTCTTCATATTTTGGTTTATAAATAAGTATTGTTGATTTCAAAGTATTTATTTCCAAATATGTTATGATTATATGTTCGATTTTATATATGTGTTTTGATTTCAAACAACAATTTTGAAAATACATACATACATACATATATATATATATATATATTTAATTTGAGTTTGACTTTTTTTGATATATAAATAGTTATATATCTAGTTATATATATATAAGTTTACTTATACCATTGATCTTCATCGATCCAGTTCTAATTTGATTTCGTAAATTCTTATTTATCAGCTTCGTTCGCCGATTCGAGTTCAATCTTGCCTTGTTTTGAGATTCTTACCTGCATTTCATAACTCAACTTCATTGTTTATCACTCTAGCCTCGAACGGTGAGCAATCACTCACCATTAACATTCCTAAATCCATTAAATTTGATTTCAACTTAAACGACAATTGAAATATGCCAATGTTAGTTATGCACATTGCTATATAATGCTATTATCTGTATCTTTTCACCTGTGACATATGACACCATTATCTGTTACTTATATTGATGATGTATGTTGTTATATTATCATTATATCTTCTATCACTCTATAAGTTCCCTGTTAGTTTAGAATTCCCTATGGGTTGAAATGATACATATCCGAACGATTTGCAGAATAGGAGCAAATCGTTATGGGTTGGAATGATAAACCCAAGCGATTTTCATTGAATTGAATTTGGGATTGCGGGTTGAAATGATATATACCCATATTTATTTAAATTGCGGATTGAAATGATAAATTTATGTGTCACTTGACCATATGACAGATACTTATATACAGACACCGTTGGTCAGTGTGTGTGTGTGCGTGTGTATATTGAAATGATTTCCAAGGTTTTGAAATGAATATTCTGGTATTAATAAATATTGATTTTAAGATATTATATATAAATGTATTTTATAAAGTTTTAAATTCTTGGTTTTTAAAATAACATGTTTGAAATTTTTTAAAATTATATGTTAGTTTTGAAATTTTGAATTTTAAGAATTTACTTATAATTTTACTAATTTAAAATATGTATAAAGTAGTTTTAATATCAAATAAGTTTGATAATAAGATTTAATTTAATAATGTTATTTAATTTATATATAATATGTTTAAGTATTTATTTAAAATTATATTTTCGAACATAGAGTTTATGATAATTTGTCATAAATTAAGGTTAGGAAGATAGATTTGAAATTGATTTGAAATGGTATTTAATTAAATCGAAACTTACTGTATTTAAGATTTTAAAGGACACGATTTTATAACTTGATTTTGGTTTAAGGTGATTAATGAATATTCGAAGATTTAAACAAATTAAAGGAAATATTTAGTTTATTTGTAACTTAGAGTTTTATTTAAATGATACTGGATTTATTAAGTGGATATTTCAAAGCTAAATAATAATGAAGTTAAATTAATATACATATGAAATCATAAATTTAGTTTTGAAAATGTTAAATATCTAAAGCTTTGAAATGAATTGAAATTGAAATGGTTTATTTGGTGATTCAATCTGTATTACAAATCGATATAATTTGAAAGGTTTTATTGAGAAACGGAATTGAATTGAAATTGATGAATTAAGATTGAATTAAATTTGAATTTTGAAATTCGAGCTGATTTGAATCGATTTGTGAAATTTAAGGAAACTACTTTGTTATATAAGTATTTTTAAAATATTTTTAAACTATTTATATATTTTACTTTATAAATTATTTTAATACAAACTATTTTAATATAAATCATTTTTAATATAAACTATCTATATAAACTATTTTAATATACTAGTAATTTTATTATAAAGTATTTTAACTTATAACTATTTTAAATAAACTATTTCATTTTATAAACTATTTTATAATATACACTATTATTAATATCTAAACTATTTAAAGGAAAGTATTATGGTTTTTCCAAGTGTTACGATTTTAAAGTGTTATGATTTCAAAATGTGTTGATTTCCAAATTGTTATGATTTCAAGTGTTTTGGTTCGAAAGTGTTATAACTTTGAAGTACTATGATTTTGGAAACAGATATATTTGAAGTGATAAATGATATCGTATTGATATGGTTTTGAAATGGAAATGATATTTTGGTTTTGAAGTGTAAACTGTTTCGAAATGGCCGCAATGTTATAATAATGTTTAGTTGTTAAAGAGACCGGGATCAGGTATTGTCATACTCTCTGCTAATACGAAAAACCACTTTAACAACCGTGTACGCGGTGGAGATTCCAAAATGAAGTAGGATGGTGGCGACTTTCTATTTGAGGTTTAAACGTAGACTCGACTCTCGTGAGTTGGCATAAGGTGGCTAAAACAGGATCAATTGACGGGCCAAGTGAGGTAGCTCCTTCGAACGGACACACTTCTTCGATTGCCATTCTATTACATTGTGATTGATTTGGTGCGCACCTTTGGTTTGGGAATGTGGCTCGAGTTGTGCGGTAGTTGCTACTATGCGTTACCACTAACCCGGAAGTGTAATTGGTATGTCTACCATGGCATTGCCTAGTTGCCGTGTCACCTACCTTAGCGAGACCACTGCAAGTTTTTTTGTACCATACCTATAAAATGCCATCTGATAAGCCCACTTTACGGGAAGTTTCGGTACTGTATAGACCATGGGAATATATAAAAATCTGTTAAAGGGGAAATGGGTAATGCCTTGATGTTATTTTAATAGTTTACTTTACTTTGGACATTATTATAATAGCCTATATTACTACATAGTAGATAGTTTCATGGATCCTTAGAGGATGGTTATCCCAAACATCCTTTAAGTTACTTGTATTTCAGTTGATATTTCACTTGAGTTGGATATATTGATATAAGAATTTTAATCCTGACTCGGGTGTTTTGAGTTTTGCTTTACGCTTGGGTCAGACTCAGTACTATAGCATTTGAGACTCACCTTTTGAGTTTGGAGCTTTGCTTGGAGATCCAACCATCTATTCAACTTTCAGATATTCGGTTGATTCAGGTGATGTTTTCAAATTTTCTTATTTGACTACTGTGTTGAGACTTTTATGTATTTGAGATTTCTGTTGTAATTTGTTTAAATCCGATATATATATATATAGTAGCTTCATGAACTACTATTCTTTTGTTTCCGCTGCTTACAGTTATATTACTCTGTGTCTTTGATTCTGTGATTATTTATTTACTGTATATGCTGAGTTTTGCCAAATAAAAATTAACAATATGATATTTTGAACAATTCAAGTCCGACATGTGCGGATGCGAATGATTGAAAATACTAGTATGTTATACTCCTTCTCCTTTGCCGAAACAAGGTTGAACATGCAAATCTGAAGTTATTTAAGTGCCAACCCGAACCGCTCCCATATGCCGACCTGATGCAACCAACCCCTTATCGACCTGAAGCCAAAGCAATGCCGACCCAAAGTATTTCCGACACCGACCCCAAGCAAATATGCCAACCTAAGCTTGACCAACTGCCGACCCGAAGTAAATGCTCTCCTGACCCAAAGCAAACCACATGGTGACTCGATGCAACCCCTTGGCTGACCCAACGAAATTCGACCTTTGCCGAAATTCATATTCCAAATACCCGGCATCGTTTATCCATCGAATGTGCTGAATCCCGAATTTATATTTATATTTATTATCCATAATTGATCATCCATCCACCTATTCGAACCAAACCCATTTTATTCTAGCCTTGATAACTGTGTAGTCCATTGAGTTAAATCCACATATGTATGGCCTTGCCAAAAGGTGGGTTAACACTTTCTTTCCAAAACATGCCTTGCTATTGGAAGGCGAGTTTGGAATTGCCATAAGTCCAAATTATATGCCCTCCAGACCTAAAGCAAACCACATGTTCACTCGATGCAACCCCTTAGCTGACCCAAAGCAACCCGACCTTTGCCGAAATCCATATTCCAAGTACCCGACATCGTTTATCCATCAACTGTGCTGAATACCGGCTTCATATATATATATATATATATATATATATATATATATATTATCCTTAATTGATCATCCATCCACCAATTCAAACCAAACCTATTATATTCCAGCCTTGATAACCGTGCAGTCCATTGAGATAAATCCATTTGTATATGGCCTTGGCAAAAGGCGGGTTAACATAAACCTTATTTAACTAATTTTGTTTAGCATTCCACTATAACTTTTATATTGGACATATCTACTATAACCTTTATAGTGTATGCTATACCTTTATAGTACAACACATATATCTTTTATATGTGTGTTTTAATTAATTAACCTTTAATTAATTTATTTAACTAAAGTATTTTAATTAAATTATATTAATTTCATAATTTAGTTCACATAGATACATGCATGCATATGTTATTTTAAATAACTTAAAAACAACATAACATAATCTCAATATATAATATACGCACATGTTCATTAATTAATTAACTTATTTAATTAATTTACTTTTATTATTCTTGTTAGTAAATTTAAAATTTGAAATTAATGTGAATTATTCTTCAAACATTTTGAAAAATTATGTTATCCATTTTAAATCAATGTGAATTATTACTAATCCAATCTCAACGGATACATCGATATTCGGTCTCAATGCATCTTGACTAGGAATATTAAAAATGGTATATTTATTTTTATGGTGATAAACTATTCATAGTTACAACACTTTGTAATTGTTACCACAAAGCAAACCATTTATGGATTTTCTATTAAATATGATGTTATTTAGTTAGTTAATTAAACTACAATATCAACTATAAAATAGAAAGGAAACACCTTTATTTCGAACAAGATTAGTCAACGAGTTAGGTATATGTAACAAATTACCTAGTTACCCCTAGGGCATACCCTAAACTCTACAAAAATTATACAGCCATAATCCTTGGTTTTGTAGCTTCAAATAGGCTATGAGTTCGGCATATGTAGTGGATGAACCTATTATGCTCCGCTTAGCAGTTTTCGATGAGATGGCTCCTTCAACAAGAAGGAAAATATAACCTAAAGTGCCTTTTCTACTATCAATGTATCCACCAAAATCTGAGTTCGAGTAACCAATTTCCTAAAGGCGATAGGTTTTCCTGTATATGAGCATGTTGTTTTTGGTACCTTGCAAATAACTTAGCACTTTCTTTGCAGCATCCCAATGATAATAACCTGGGTTACTTTAATATTTGCCTAACAGTCAGACTGCAAAAACCGACCTCAAATCTAGTATAAACTTTTGTGTACATCAAGCTCCCTACGAGCGAAGCTTTAGACTAATTTTTCATTTTCTCCCTTTCCAAATCACTTACTGGGTGTTGGTTTAAGCTAAACTTATCCCTTTTTTTGAAGTGGAACATTAACGAAATTACAATCGTGCATTCTAAACATGTCTAAAATCTTAGTGATGTAAGTTTTTTGAGATAATCTCAACATTCCTCTTAATCTATCTTAAGATATTTCTATCTTAATCATGAAGGATGTCTTGCCTAAATCATTCATCTCAAAAAATTTCAAATTATATTTCTTAGTTTCAAATATCAAACCAAGATTATTGTTGGCGATAAGCAGGTCATCAATATATAGTGGTTAATACATATACTTACTCCCATTGATCTTTCGTATATGCACCGGTCAATGGTGTTTTCTTTGAATCCAAAGGACGTAATGTGCTATGAAACTTAATGTACCATTGCTGAGCAGCTTGTTTTAGGCCATATAATGGTTTCTTTAACATATAGACCATATTTTTTGTTTCTTCTTTTATGAAGCCTAACGACGGATCCATATAGACTTCTTACAAATTCCCATTTAGAAAAGCTGTTTTCATTGGTGCAACTCTAAATCATAATGAGCAACCATAGCTAATATGATTCTTAGCGAGTCTTTCTTGAAATCGAGGAGAAAGTCTCATTATTATCAATGCCTTCTCTTTGATTAAAACCTTTTTCAACAAGTTTAGCTTTATGTCATTTGGTATTGCCTTTTGATTCAAGTTTAGTCTTAAACATCCACTTGCACCCAATTCTTGTTTTCCTTCAGGCAATTTGAGTAACTCCAAAACTTTATTTTCATGCATAGATTTTATTTCTTCTTTTATGGTAATAATCCATTTATCAGAATCAATATATTCTACGGCTTTCTTATAAAAAATTGGATCATCAATGTTTGTTGTGCTAAATTCAGTCTCATAAAGGTATACCACGTAATCATCAGCAATTGTCATTCTCCTTTTCTCTTTGAGACCTTCTTAATGGCATTTCTTATGGTTCTTTAACAACTTTATTGGTAATAATCTCATCAATACAATATGTTCACTTTGTCCTTCTTGCTTATGAAGGTAGGGTTAAAAGAAAGAAACTAGTGGTTTTTTATTTCTCGGTCAATAATATTACAAACAATAAAAACAAGAATCAAGAAAAAAATCACTGGAGACAGAAATGAAACAGCCAGTAATCAAAGAGGAAGTAAACCATACAGATATATGGGAAGAGGTGAAAGACGATATAATAAAAACAGATTTAGATGTCAAATATGTGATAGATATGGCCATGCAACAAGTAAGTGCTACTTTAGATTTGATTCAAACTACATACCTGCACAGCAAAACAACTCCAATAATCAAAGGAATTTTAATCCAAGTACAAATATGACCAGCATACAACATGAACCAAGATATCAGTCAGAAAATGCAAGAAAAGGTCATCTAAATATTAAGGACATTGCCAAGGCTGATGATATTCAAGATGAAATCTGGTATCCTTATTGTGGAGCACTAATCTTGCCACCGATAATCTTAGCAATTTGAATCTTGGAAATAAAGAATATAAGGGTAAACAGTGTATACATGGACATTGGCGAGTCAATTAAGATAATACATATTGGTAATGCATGCATACAGGGAGAAAGACAACTTTATCTCAATAACTTATAAGAGTTCCTCAAATAAAAAATAATAATAATAAGTGTATCACAATTTGCAAGTGATAATAATGCGTACTTTAAATTTTATCCTAAATCTTACTTGGTTAGAGATATACTAACTAAGAAAATTCTTCTGCAAGGTAAATCATTCAAGGGCCTATACAAGTTTAATTTCATTGTTCTAGAAATTCAAGAAACATAGAAAAATGTTCCATTTTATTTGAAGCTACTAAAAATAAAATGAGTAAGAGTATCTTTGATATTTGGCTCAAAAACTAGGTTATCCTAGTGTTGATGTTATAAAGAAAATTCTATGTAATAATAATATTTCTTTTGTTAATATATATGTTCCCTATATTTGTACATGCCATCAAATGGATAAAATATATAAGCTTGCATTTCAAAATTCAAACACTACTTATACAAAACCTCTTGAACTTTATGCTATTGACTTATGGGAACCAACACCTATTAATACTGGTTATAGGTCTAAATACTGTATATCCTTTATAGATTAATATTTTAGGCTTGTTCGGATTTATTTCCTAAAGACAAAATCTGCTTCATCCAGTTTTACAATTTATAGCTCAAGCAAAGAAATAAACAAACAGTCAAGTTAAAGTCATGCAAATAAATGGAGGAGTTGAATTTAAACTAGTTAAAGAATATTTCAGAAAAGAGGAATAATTCAGAGGACCACGTGCCATTACACATCAGAGTAGAATGGATTAATAGAAAAAAAACATATGCGTATAGTTAAAACTGGACTTATATTGCTTGCATAAGCTTTATTGCCTTTAAAATTTTGGCCAGTTGCTTTTGTCACGACAGTATATCTGATCAATAAGTTTCCTACCAAAGTCTTATAAGGCAAAAGTCCAACTGAAGTGTTTTTCATTAAGTTAACTAGATTATCATAATCTAAATGTCATTAGTTTCCATGCTTCCCCTGTTTGGGGCAATAGAACTCACAAAAACTAAACTTTATATCATCTCCTATTACCTTACTAGGATATGCAAACAACATAAAAGGATACAAGTGTTTAGACAACAAAGGAAGTGAATTTATATCAAGACATGTCATCTTTAAAGAACATGTATACCCATTCAATGAATCAGAAATCAAGACATCTTAAAAAATTCACAACTCAAGATTCTCCATACCACCAATACCTCTGAGTCATGATATAATTTACCAAATGCAAAATAAAGGCATTTGAAACCATTTAGGACCACAATTCGCATTATCCATGTAACGAACGCGAATTTCGTCTCTCGAAAATCGATGCTAATACATCCACTGTATTACGTACCAAACAATCGAAATCTAGAAAGCCCGATTATTGAGGGAGAAGGAAGAAAAATGAAGAAGAGGAAGAAACTGAAAACAACATAGAATCTCATAATTGTAGCGGAACAAAATATAATATAATATCAATGATCTTTACAAGGAGAAACAGTAATATACATATATCCATCAGAGTACCACAACTAATCACAATCATCAGCCTGGACAGTTATAACATCCTGTCCTTACGATTTTCGATAACTAAAATAAGCAATGCAACGAAATATACACATATACATGAATACGACTTGGAGACCTCCAACTCATCTCCTGAGCTCTAATGCATCCATAGCAATCTATAAACATGCTTGGATTGACCCGAGCATTATAATAAAATAACACCCGAGTCAGTCTTGAAAACTAGCGTGAGAAAACACACCCAACTAGATTTTAAAGTTATAACACCCTTTGAAATCAAAAGTATCTCATAAGACCACGTCGCACACAAACACAAATGGGTTTTTACCTTATGATAACCAAAAGATTTCATATGAAATTCTCTGATATTATAATAGTGTCTAATGTATAAATACTTATTAATCATAGCCGAAATCGTTACATTAATTAAATTCCAGCATAATAAGTGTATAAATAAAATTATAAAGGCTCGTATTGCAGAATGAATTCCATACTATGAAAAGGTAAGGAACTACCTTCCGAAGGTACATCTCCAGGTTAAGTGCACCTAGGTGTGACAAGAACATCTTGTACCCCTACCATATAGGACTGGCCTACCACTTGACCAGCAGTACCAAATATGATCACCCCTTTTGTTAATGGGCCCCTAAAGCATACATGAGTCGATGGTAATCGATCTAAATTTGGAATGACCATATCCTGATGGGAGCAACCCACTTGGCCCTACTGCATGCCCGATTTTTGTCATTTCCTGGTTGATGAGGCTTGAGGCTATATTTTACCTCTATTTAGCACTTCCTACTTAGAATGCTAACACTACCATCTAGGCCATAATTAATATCAGCATTCATCCAAACATGTTCGTTCTGGGACTGAACGAAACATTTGAGTGCTCCATCTTCAAATTCCATCACCTTCAAGATGTCTTCAATTCGAAATGCTTAAGTTTGATCAAAGTGGTTTTTGGATAACATATTCGATCTCGGTCTCTTCAAAACAACATCCGATAGTTTTTGGTAAACTCAACCTTGGTACTTTAGGAAATAAACAGTCAAAGATAAGAGTGGAGATTACCTCCTAAATGCTAGTAGACCGGTTTCCTTATCATTGTCCTAGGCGAATGAAACGAGTTTTAAACGCACAGTACAACATCATCGAAGATGACTGTGCATTATAACTTACGTTTTTCTCCCAGATATTTCCAAAGTACATTTTGGGTCTAAATTCGATAGTCCATTATTTAACTATCGAATACCAAACATTCAATCGGGGATTTAATTGCATAGGGAAAACCAACATTATTTACGTACATAAGAAACCACTAACCTCTTTAATTAATCCTTTCATTAATTAAATTTATTTTGTAAAAATAGTATGAAAATACTTTTACAAAGACATATCCACAAATCGCTATATTCGTAATATTTGGAAAAATATCCATATAATTATTTCATTATATAATTATTAACAAAATGGAGGAAAATTTCCTTTTACACAATTATAGAACCATTTATAAACTCCTTTATAAATTTCTAAAGCATATTGACTTTTTATAAACATACGAAATCAATTAGAAAACTCTTTAATACATTCCTTGATCATTTATAACCCTTTATATAAATCTATAAACCTATTTCTAAAACTCTTTTGTAAATTCCAAAAACTACTATAAAACTCTTTATAAATTTAAAATAATCTTCCTTTAAGTCTCTAAACCATTTTATAAATCTCCTCTTATAAAGCCTAGGTCTACTTATAAAACTCCATTTACAAACCTCGAAAACATTCATAATGATAATCATACATTTCAAACACTACTCTACAATAATGATTATTTAATTATAAACAATGAGAAATTTTGAACTTCGAAACATCTTAAAATAAAAATTAACAATTCCAAAATATTATTAAATAAACAATAATAATTAATCTTTACCATTTTAAAAATAATAATAATAATTAATTCCATTGACATTAATAAACCATTATTGTTAATTAAATAAATAACTTTTCAAATTTCAAAATGTAGATAAATAACTTTAAAACAATATTAAATATAAATAAATTACTTTAAAAAATATTAACTATGAATAATGAATTAAATACAAAAAAATTCATTATAAAAATAAATTTAAATTTATAACAATGTATTATAATAATAAAGTAACTTTGAAAACAACATACTATAATAATAATTTAACCTTTAAAACCAATTAACTTTAAAGATTACTTAGCTTCCAATAATTATCTTTAAATAATAATTGACTTTAGATAATAATTATTTTAAAATATTGTAAACTACCTTTAAACAAAGTAATTAACCTAGAAATATAATATTTATCTTTGAATAAAACGATTAACTTAATTAATAATAGTTAATGTTAAAATAACATAAATATATCTTTAAACGTTTAATTATAGTAATATATTAAAACATTTACATTTATACCGATATAAATTGAAGTTGATTTGAATATAAAAATTTTGGATTTAAAAAGAGGCTTAGAAATCACCATGGTACTTAAATCAACTACCATTTTATTTTAATTAACTAACTCTGTTAATTACTATTATTAACATCAATCATACGTTGATACATCACTAAAGTAACATTGTTAATGATTTTCTACCACTATAGGGTTTATGTCGAACATATAAAAATGTCATATCCAATAGTGTCAAACAATTAGGTTTAATATTCGATAATCATATAACATGAATATTACGGAAACTAAATTAATAACAGTGAGGAATCTAGTTGGATTCGCCCAACCTATCCACCTACATCACAAATCGCACACACAGACACATAGATATAGATAAATAAAATTCAACAGTGGTGAGGAATCCTGTTGGATAGCTCCGACCTGTTCACTTGCAATTTATTACATACTTGAACACTTATAAAAGCGACAATTCACCAAAACTAAAGAATCAATAGATAACCATCCAAACATCCAATCCATAATATTTATCGACTATATAATATTTCCGGTTAATCACAAAGGTGAGTTTAACTCAACATTATTTCATTTGTCACCAAGGCGTTCTGGTTCCATCTGAATTCAAACAATGTTCGAATCTAGTGTAAAATTCCACTACCTCCAATAGCTACCAACCAATTCCATAATATAGTCCTCGCCAATATGCACCTAACGCGGCTGGCCACGTTCGATATGGACCTAAGACGAATTAGGTATTTTGTTTCCAAAACTCACTTAATTAAATAGTATATTATATTTCACTAAATACAATTAAAATTCATTACCCCCTAATCAAATACTCATCCCCTTTCTTCCCTAATGGACATACATAGTGACACCAAACATGGCCGTGCACTTCTCAATCGACTTCTCACTCGTTCCAATACGAATTGACATTCTGACAATTGTAATAAACTCCAAGTCCAACGAGCTCTACAGTGGCCACCATAACCTCCTCTCTGAATTCCCTTACTAAAACATGACCATCACGTCCTCATCAGCATAGTGAGATGTCATGATTTGTTATAGATCGCCGCCCCTTCCCAAACTCGAATGCTAGCTGCCGAACGACCCCAAACTCGAATTTAACCTCCACTTCATCAATCACGTCCTTAATCAAATGCAACATGGAACCATAGTTCTTAAGCATCATGCCGACCATTCTCAAATTGAGACTGAGCACAACCAAATGGCATTAGATCGTAGCCCTTAAGAAAACGAACTAAAAAATCCAAGTTTTGTAATTAATTGTTGAGTATTTCTTTTTGTTTAATTTTTTTAAAGTTTCATTCTTATTTATGTTTCAATATAACGGTTTTAAAGGGGAAGAAAGGGATAGGTTTTGAAATTACAGGGTACAAGGGGTATGTATTGTGAAGACGTGGGGTATGAGACAGGATATGGAGATAATAGTGTTTATATATTATTTGTTTTATAATATCCGGTTGTAAACACCCTAAAATCTCAAACCCTAAAGTAAGGCGTGCTGCTTATCATTCTATATGTAATACCCATGCTTCGAACACAATGGAAAAATTATTGACACCTAATTCAATAACATACATAAGTTAGCTTTTCCTAATCGAATTCTGTTAATTTAATTTCTCTTAATTAATTGCAATGCATTTCGAGCTTGCAAGATCAAATGGTAAGTTCGATCATTACGAAATTCAATAGCATATAATAATTCACTATTACAGTTCCAATGGCACGGGTTTTGTTAGAATCCGAGATAGTATCTCGAAAGGCTATTTTTACACATTAATTAAAACGAATTATTATTATAATGATTCTAACCACCTTTAAATATGGATTTAAAAGTTTATTTATTCCATACTTATCCAACTGAATTTAAATAAGGTTTTTAAATCACTTTTATTCATATTCGATCCAAGATTCAAAAATTTACATAGTCCAATTATTTAAATGCACATTTCAATTTAAATATTTTAAATTGAAATCCATGTCATAAAATATCTAAAACTAACATTTAAATATTTAAAATCAGTTAAATATCTCAGAATCAAAGACCAAAACTCTAGGTCGTTATATTCTTCCCCCTTAAAAGAATTTTGTCCCTGAAATTACTAAGGTAAAAAAAATGTCCCATACCCATAACTTTCCAAAATAAATTAGTTGATCTGATTATCAAATTCTCTACCTCTTTAATTTATGAAAAGTTTTGGCAGCTTCTCCTTTGTGCAGCTAGATTGGAACAACTACAAAACGTCATTACGGACTCAAACCAACCAAAGAAGCAAAAGTCAAGCGGCTCAATCATAAAGCCATCGACCAAATAAAATAGAAACGTGTACCTTTTTGTCGGGCAACCAAATTTTACTTACAAAATAAAAATCATCAAACTGGCTCTTGCTTTTAAAGACATGCGCCTTATTTACAGATAATATCCAACTATATAATTCATAACAATTTTTTTTCGTTTTCTACTATTAAAACGTAATTTTGATAAAGCTTGTTAGATGTACATATGCCATCTATACACAATACCGAATTTAATCGGTTATTCAGTCACATAATTTTACTTCCATACTAGCATCATTCAATCGACTACTCTAGTTTGGAATGTGGTCCGATTCCTTGTTTAGAAATGGTCATTTTATCCTTGCATAACCATATGCTATGACAAAGAACTTGTATAATAAATCAAAATTTTGCATTAATGGTTCGCCGTTAATATAAAGTGAAAAATCCTAACTCGGACCTATGTCAATCACCTCGAAATCATATACTCAAAACCGAATCAAACAATTATGCAAATAAAACGATCTATGTACAACTTACATATTTATTTCAATTAGTTTCCAGTTTCATCCAATACCTTTTATTCACCTTCTTTTATTCACATTCATCTTATTTACATTTATTTAATCACACACATTTGTTCACATTCTTTTATTCAATTAGTATATTTTCCTTAATACTAATAACACTTAGTAACCATCAATAAGTCCATTACTTAAGTTTATTATAAACATTTTATAAAACACCACTCATGTTTATTATCACTTCAAAAATTAAGCTCAAATCCAGTTCATAAAATCATTTCATTTAACTTAGTTAAATTTTATTTAATATCTCAATTTAATATTCTCATTTTTTCTTTACCTTTTCCAATTTATACGTTACAAAAACTTAATTACATAATTTCATAAAATATTTAGCTAAAATTTTTTAGAGTTTAAACTACGACACTTATTTCAATTCATTTTGAAATCATAATACACAAATTTCATTGGTATTTCAAATCCTACATTTTGAAATCCAAAACAATCTTTTTTTGCAAAACAAACTTATATAGTAGCAATCTATCACTTAGAAACTCGTAAATAAACACCCATGATGCGTCCATCGTCACCAGAATTATTTTCCAATGACTGAAATGAGTTCAGTGCTTTCTATTTCTGTTAAAAATCCATTTAGACTTCCTTTCATCCAGAATACTTCCAATTATTATTATTTCTTAAAAACTTTGAAAAATAATTTCCAAAAATGCCGGAATTCAGAATCTAAAATTCTCAATTTAATTCCTAAATAATTTATAACGCATATTTATAAATCACTTTCTTATATAACTCGTTTTAAAGCTATTTACCTTTCTTTAGATTATAATAGTAAACAAATTTTATTAATGCACAAACGACAAACAATGAATGACAGTAATCGAATATTATCATTCTCTAATGACCAAACACACCATATATAACCACTATAATTTCTGAAAAGTTATTTCTTTATATATAGAATGTAATTTAGCTAAAATTATTTAACTTACCCAATTTCAAAGCAATATTGTGTCGATTGGCCTTTTTCAAGAGTTTGGGTATCCCTATCAAAAATGTTAGCTACTCGTATTAACCGAAATCTATAAGCCACTCAATAGATCAACTAACACAATATAAAACATTTTTACATCACTAACAAATATGAACTCATATATATACACACTCAAACTCATTCTAGGATATTACTAACCTTATCTCTAATGAGTAATCCCACCAAAGCTAAGGTTCTTGTTCAACCTTAGCACTTATAACAAATGTAATGAATGGGATTTTCGACCCTCGAAAATCGACACTAATACATCCACTGTATTCCATGCCAAGCAATCTAATTTCCACAAACTCAACTGTTAGGGAAAAGAAGGAAGAAAGAAGAAGAAGTGGAAGAGAGTTAAAACAACATAGAATCCCACAAATGCCGCGAAACAAAATATAATATAATATAAATTATCTTTACAAAGAGAAATAGTAATATGTATACATCCATCAGAGTACAACAACTAATCCCAATCATTAGCATAGATAGTTATAATAACTTGTCCTCACAATTTATGATAAGTAAAATAAGCAATGCTGTAACATATCTGATTTCTCGGCGCCCGAAAGTCGACATCGGTACGTCCACTGTATCAAATGCCGCACAGTCGAATGCCCAAAAACCGAATCATTAGGGTTAAAGAAGAAGAGGTAGAAGAAGAAGGAAATAAAACAACAACAGAATCTCACATATCACAGTGGAAAAAATATAATAGATAAATAAATATCTTTAAACAGAATCACTACATCAGTTATTACATTACATCACATTACATTATCAGAGTGCACAACAACAACAGCGGAAAGAAATATTACATATATAAGTGATAGGCCTTGCCATCAAGCTCCAATTCCTGATTCCATGGCAACTTCTTGACTTTACTCTCGAATAATGATAACCCGACTCTAGACTGCCCGTGTGGAAAATTGTGGGCACCCAGAGTTTAAAAAGGAAACAATAAACCCAGGTCAGTCGTGGGACTTGTGTGAGATCTTAAAAACAGTTATTTTCACAAAGAAAATAAAAAGAAATCCGCTATGCTTTTGGAAAATGAAACTACCACAAGGCCTCCCGCCACACACACAATGCAAACGCAGAATTGGAGGAGATTTCTCCTTATGATAGTCAAACATGCTTAATATGCTAAATCTTTTGATATTATCATTAGTGCATAGTGCAAAAAACATTTCGAAAGTATAATATTAATCTTAGCCAGCATAGGTACCATTATATTACGCCTGCTATAGCTACCATATTAAATGGAAGGTTCTACAACTAAAACCGTATGAGGCGCGTATTATTTCTTTGCATTTCCAACAAATGATCAGGCTAAGGAACTTCCTATGCCACATGGGTACGCCTCTGGAGGGACGTCCCGAGAACCTACTCGGATCTTTGCCAACGCAAGGCCGGGTTACGTCTGTAACTAGGTAACTACTACTCGAGTATGCCATCCCTGGTCCTTTGGGACCTTTATCCGAGGATCCTCTACACCAATAACCACAAAGAATAGTATTTGCAGTAACCACCAAGGTTAAATATCAGGGCTCCATACCCGACACCATCCTTTTCCAGAAGGAAATGACACACCCTAAAGGGCGCGACCCTCGTAACCTTGCCGCATCTTTCCTGTTTTGACCATTTCCGGGGTGTGAGGTTCGACGAAGTCTCGTCCACAAAGCTACACTTTTCAAAAAGTCATGCTTTGATCAACAAATGATCAGCAGCACTTCGTATGCCACATTACCAGTTTAGGAATGTATCGCTAGTAACCATCAACTACATAACCTCTGAGCTCGTACGTCTCAGAGAAGGGTGTTAAGCTAAGAGAATAAATTTTTCACCACCAACAGAAATGTATTTGATAGAAACCAGCTTTACATCTCAAAGTGTAATGTCAGACACACATCCATACAAGTCCGTTTCGGGATCGAACGGAACCGAAGGCATTTCGAAGAAGCCCTTGTAAATCCGGATATTCACTAATCACGTCCGGAATCCCCAATGGTGATAAAATCTCTGTACCAGAGCAACCCGGTGCAGAGACATTCGACAGGTAATCCTTTCGCTTTCGAAAATACCCGGTCTTTAACACCGCCTTCAAATACAATCCCATTTCGTCGTATCGTTATTCGGAATGGGTTTTATGAAACAAAGTCCTCTCCCGGCTAATCCGAACAACGAGCGCTTATTTTTAAAAATAAGTCTTACATTCAGATTACAACAAATTACAAAAATTTTTACTTTGCTCCTTAAAATAAAAGATCAATCTTCGATGTGGTTTTCAGATATCCACTTGGAATCCGACCCCTGGTCGCATCGAAATTCAAATGTCGTTTAAAGACAATTATTGATAGTCAGTTATTTAACTATCAATCAACATTCGCAACAATTACCGAATTTAACTAATTTTTCCCCAATTATTTAATTTCAAATTATCTTTGCAAGATATATTTCACACTTCAACCATTTGAAAATAAATTTCAAATTACTTTCCACATTTCAATACTTTAAAAACAAATTTCAAATCACTTTTCCTTACGCGGAGTACATTTCCAATATTTATTCATTTCCACTGAAAATCTGCCGAGTTCAAATACTTTAAAATAATTAAATTTACTTACCCAACATATATACTTAGATATATTTAAAATAAAAACTATTTCTAAACACTTATTTGAATATTAGCTATGGAAACATTATACCAATATTTAATATAAAACTTCAAGTCCAAACTAATTTTAAAATAAAATTAGTAGATAAGTATAAATATTTAAATAACCATTTTCTCAAATGAATATCAATTTAATCTTTAAAAATAGTCCCCTTTTTGTTATATAAATCTTTACTTAAAGATTTTCAAAATAACTTAAGAAAATAATTTCTCCAAAATATTCTTTTAAAATCAACTCCAGAACTTTTAATTTATACTTCAAAAGCTATTTTACAAACATACTCGGCTTTCCAGGGAAAATACACTTTCTTTTCAAAATGGATCATTTTTAATCAATTGATAAATCCTTCAGGATTTATTTTAAATTTACGTTCCAAATCCGTAAATTTTTTTCCACACCTTTAAGAATAAAACAATATTTATTTTAAAACAAATTCCCCCTTTCTTTTCTAAAATTCCCATTTGTGGATTTAAATTTTTAAATATCCACTAATTTATAATTTTCAAATCGATTCCCAAATATTTGTTATTTTTACCAAATCAACATCAAATTGATTTTCTAATTTATTTTCAAAACACCAAATCAAATTTCAAATTGGTTCTCAATTCTATTTCAACACCAAATTTATTATCTTTTGAAACAAATTCCTTCTTTTGAATTTATTTAATTTTCTAAAATTAATTTACTATAAATTTTCTACTAAACTTCAAAAATCAATTTATTTATTTATTTCTGATATCCTACGATATCAAAATATACTCGGCTAAATTATAGCCTTCAATAATTTCTAACACAAATATAATCATACACAGATTATCAATAATTACCACACAACATACGAAACAAATTCACACAATTTGAGGAATCCAGTTGGATCCCGCCAACCTGTTTCCCTCCATCCACAGGCGTTAGCACAACAATTAAATACCAATTCCACTTTGAGGTGGAATATCGCAGTATATGGGATTTATAAAATATCATCCGCTATTATGCGGTGCAATAGGGTCTCATCCGCTATATAATGCGGGAAATCAATCACCCAATATATACTATATACTACTATATATATATAATATCATCCAGTCAATAATTATTATAAATCAATCATCTAAGCACACAGTCAATAAATTTAAAATCTAACTATTTAAAATTAACTGGAGATTTTAATTGAGTGAGAAGATCTCACCTTTACTTATGTATGCAATCCATTTTTCCATTCCGACTTGATTTCACCATTTATAGACCTTCTATAAACAATTTATACCATTATTAATATTCGAAATGAATCGAACAATTTATTTTCATTAAATTAATTTGCTTAACAAATGATCTTTATTCCAAACCAATTTTCTTTATATAAATTTTTTTAACAGAAATTTTAGTTTAAAACTAAATTTTTCTTTAATCATTTCTAAATATAATTAAACAAGTAAATTAAACAAATTCATCTTCCTTTTGAAACCATATGGATATGCTTATAAAAAAAATCTTTATAGATTTCATAAATTTCCTCAGTGTAAACATTTTTTTTATATACATTAATATTAACTGAAATCATAATAAAACTTGTAAATATACCTTACTGTTAAATCGAGTCTGAACAGAACCCTAGAACGGAGATCGCCTTCGATTCGTCGCCCCAACTCCTTGACGACTTGCCGAGCACCCACGACACAACTCGATTGTCGCGCTCTGCCCTACCCAAACACGACAACCTTCGCCTCCAAGCCTGACCAATCGCGACCTCTGCCATTGCGAATCCCTCCAGATACACATGCATGCGAGCGCGACTTCATCCCGCCGCCTCTAGACGAAGAGCATGACGCAGCCATCGACGAACTTCCCTACGCGCTTTAATCACGCACGCGCACCTATGAGTTCAATCCCCACCCCACGCACTCGCGGATCGATTCGAGAAGAGGCAACCTGATTTTAATTTCGAACGAAAGTAGGAACGATTTCGTTCCGCCATTTTTTTTTATTTTTTCATCGATCGATTTATTAGCTCGGCTGTAAATATTAAAGAGGGGAAGCGTATCGAGGAAGGTAGGGTTTGATTTTTTTATAATTTTTATATTCAAAATATCTCGTAATCCCGAACTCCTATCGAGGCGTGCCGCCAGGCATTTATAATATTATAACCCTATTCCGAATGCAACGGAAAAGGTTTCAAGTCCTAATTTGATCGTATGTGCGAGTTACAGAAATAAACGATCAATTTTAAATTAAATCGATTAAAATAGTTTCTATGCGTTTTGAGCTGCCAGGGTCAAACGACAACTTCGATTGCTACGAAAATTGGAATCCGATAATAACTAACTATTACGGATCCAATGAAACTGGTTTCGTCAAATTCCGAGACTGTGCCTCGGAAGGCTATTTTCAAATATCGATTAAAACGATAAAATTTCAAAACTAACAAATCATTCCTAAATTCAATTCTGGAGCTTCTATTATCTTCAGTATTATCAATATGAATTTTACAAGCCTTTGAAATTATATTTAATTAGCTTAAAACTGAAGATTCTAATTTTGTTTCCAACTTTAACAAATTAAATTCAATATTTTAATTGCCAAATTCATATTTATATTCGAAATTCAAGTCAAAATAAACTCCAAATATTTAAAATCGATTAATTATTTCATTTCAAATGTTAAAAATTTCCGGGTCATCACAAATGCAGCGGAAAATAAACATATATGTGAATACGACTTGAAGACCTCCAACTTACCTCCTAAGCTCCTTGCTTGGTCTAATCCGAGCATTAGAATAAAATAACACCCGAGTTAGTCTAGAAAACCTGTATGAGAAAACACATCCAACTGGATTTTAAAGTTATAAAACCCTTTGACATTAAAAGTATTTCGTAAGACCTTGTCGCACATAAACACGAAATAGTTTTTACCTTATGATAACCAAAACATTTCATATGAAATTATCTAATATTATAATAGTGTCTAATGTACAAATACTTATTAATCATAGCCGAAATTGTTACGTTATTAAATTCCAACATAATAGGTGTACAAATGAAACTGCAAAAGGCTCATATTGGAGAATAGATTCCATACTATGACAAGGTAAGAAACTACCTTCTGAAGGTACATCTCTAAGTAAAATGCCTTGGAGTTTGATAAGAACTTCTTGTACACTTGGCACATAGGACTGGCTTACCACTTGACTAATAATACCAAATATGATCACCCTTTTTGTTAATGTTCCCCGAAGCATACTTGAGTAGACGGTAATCGATCTAGATTTGGAATGAACATACCTTGATAGGAGCGACCCATTTGTCCCTGCTGCATGCTCGATTTTGTCATTTCATGGTTGATAAGTCTCAAAGTTACGTTTTACCTTTATATAGCACTTCCCACTTGGAATGCTAACACTACCCTTTAGGCAATACTGTAATATCAACGTTCATCCATAAAGTTCATTCTAGGACTGAACAAAATGCTTGAGAGCACCATCTTCAAATTCCATCATCTTCAAGATGTCTTCACTTCAAAATGCTTAAATAGATTGATCCCCCGTGGATAGCTAGCGATCTATCCCCTATGGATAGCCAGCGATCCATCAAGATAGGTCGAATCACCCTCAAACTTTCCGAGCTCTTCATAGCATAACTAAAGGCTTTTGGTAGAAAAATATGCTAAGCTGATGGATAACTAGCGATCCATCCCCTATGGATAGCTAGCGATCTATTGAAATGGCTCGAATTGATTTGAGATTTTTGGTGATAACTTGGCATTACAACTGGACTCTTCTACACCTAGACTTCTGGCCTAATACTCATTGAATTTCCCTATATATACTCACCTACTCACAACCAAGAATGGATCTTTTTCGAATAGAGAGCTTCCATTACTCTACTAGAATTCCTTCACTTCTTCAACTTTCTTCTCCCTCACAACAGTCATCAACGGGTTTACTGTGATTCTCCAGTTAACCCTTGAACTCATGACTTATTCGAACTCATTGTAACTTAGATCTAAGAACTAACTAGTTGATTTTAAGAGACATTCAACTAGTATTGTAACGATCTGGATTTTTTTCGTTGTTCGATTTTCAAAAAATAAATAAATGGCTTTAATATTAAATTTGAATTGTAGACTAATTTTAAAGTCAATATTTTATTAGAATTTCAACCATAAAGATTTATTAGGTAATTTAATTTTTGAATTTAATAATTAGAATTTGGTTAAATTATTGAACCTTGAGTTTTAAGCTCAATAAAAATAATTTTGAGGCTTGTAAATTTTATATTAATAACAATGAAGATAATAAAAAGTTTTAAAATTGAATTTAAAAGTGATCTGTACAATTTTAAAAATAGTTTGTTCAAATTGACATTTGAAAATAGTGATCCGGGGCATAGTCTCGGAATTCGACGAAACCAGTTCCATTGGATCCGTAATAAATATTACGAATATTATATTTCGTAGTATTTGGAGTTATTTTTTGATTGTACGAGATATAAACGCGCTAAAATTTATTTCAAAATTCAATATAATAATTCAGTCCAGAAGGCTATCTTCTCCACACGATCGAATTAGGACTCGAAACCTTTTCCATTGCATTCGGAATAGAGGTACAATGTTATACATGCCTGGCGGCATGCCTCTATAGAGGTTCAAAATTTTCATGATGTGTAATGTAAGATAATTGGATTATAAAACATATATATATATATCTCTGTGTGTGTGTGTGTGTGTGGTCAAATGAAAATAAATTCTTAGCCGTCAAACATCGTTCCAAAGCCCCTTATTCACATTAAGTCGCATCCTTTATCTCTTTTCCTCCCATCAGTTCATTTTTAAATTCGAATCGGGAGTTTTAGGAAAAAGAAAATCAGAAATGAAAAATGGTCATGCATACATAAAAAATGCGATAAGTCAAATGAAAACAAAGCAACGGCCGAAAAAAGGGAAGGATCTTCTCGCGATGGCTGAAACCAGTGGAGCACGCGTGCGAGGAAGGCCAGAACTTGGGGGGAGGGGGTGGGGCGGCGAGACAGTGGGCATGTGCAGATCATTGCTAGGGATTGGGTGAAGGCGCAACCAACAACATTCGAGCATGCGATGGCGATTTGGAAGGAGGGGGTCGCGAGGTGGAGGTTGCAGTGACGCACGAAGGGATGGTGGTTGGGTTTGGGCAGGCGAATTGTCGTTCATGGAGGTAAGGGCTATTGGCAGCGATCTGGTTTAGCGATTTGGGAAGAGGATGGGCTATTTGGTAATAATCAGAGGTGAATTTATTGAATTAAAAATGTAAATAGTTTAATTTTACATATAGAAGAAAAAATCGTTAACTTATATATGTCATAATTATTTTTACAAGGTGAGAATCGAATGTAGCAAACCACGTTGGGCTTGTATCGTCGTCCTGTATAGATGGGATTGATTTGGAGTAGACTTAACCTTAAATGAGCCTTTGTAAGTTAAAAATCAAGATGAGTAAATCTCACTCCTTATGGATTACTGGAATTAACTGATAATAAATAAAATAAATTATTGAATGCTTGGTTGAATTTAATAATTATTATCTATTGGATGTTATATATATAGTAATATATATATATATATATATATTAGTAGTTGGAGTGATATTCCCGCACATTATAGTGGATGAGACCCTATGCGTCTCGCATAATAGCGGATGACCCTATGTACCGCGATATCCCCCTCGAAGTGGGATTGGTATTTATTTTATGTTATATTAACATCTGTTGATGCAGGAAACAGGTCGGAGGGATCCAGCTAGACTCCTCAATATATTATTTATTTTTCATATATAGTGATATATGATTTGTGTAGAATAATCTGTTAAAGATTTTGTAGTGATTGAAAATTATTGAATGTTATTGTAGCATTGGCCTAAATTTAATATTTTAAAATATCATAAATAAAATTTTAAAATTTAAGGAATTTTTGACATGTAAGATTATTTTTATGGTAAATTGAACTATTTTTAAAAAAATGAAATTTGGAATAATTGATATTGATTTTGAATTATACGTAACTATTCGTAAATGGTTTTGAATAAAAATTTAATTTTTTTACAATATAAAGGTGTTTTGTAAATTGCATCCCATAGTATGAGAAAGAGTTGAGTTCAATATTAAAAATAAAATGAAGATATAAATGAAATTTATAAGAAATAAATTATATAATGGAATTGGAAAAATAAGATTTGTTTATAAAAAGGTAAAACCAAAGGGGTTATAAAATTTATAAATGATGTTTATAATTAAAGGAAATTCGATACCAAATGATAATTGAAAATATAAATTCATAGGGTGAACTTATATTAAAATATGAAATAGGGTTGAGGAAAAAGATTAGCAGATTCTATTTTTAAAATGAAATTGGTTAGAAAATCGGCTATGGATCGATATGTTGTGAAATCGAGAGGAAGTTATAAATTAAATTAGTTAGTGAGATTTAAAATATATTTTTATTTTTAAGAAGCTAAGTTCATTTTCAAAGAGGAAATTTTATTATCTAAACCATGCAATTTTAAATTAGTTAGTATTGGAATATGTCGAAAAGTGGATTTTTAAATATTTAATATTTATTGAAATTAAATTTTAATCTTTATAACCAGCTTTGTAAATTGAATGGTTTATTTTAAAAAAGAGTTATTGATAGTCCATTAAAAGTGTTAACATTTTAAATAATAACTTAAACATATTTTAAAAATAAAAATAAATTACTACTCTTTAAAAACGATCTCATATATATATATATATATAGTTTGAAGTGATTGAAAATTTATTTATAAAATTCTCTCTAGATGTGAAAACAGGTTTATTTTAAAGATGAGGTCTAATAAGAAAAGTCCTATAGATGGAATGTTAGAAACCTAAGAAGAATTTCCAATGCTGTATACGATAACTTCGAAAAGAACATGAATTCATTTAAGAGAGTTAAAAATTGGGGGTTGGGATTATAAAACAAGTATAATCGATTTGGAAATATTAGGAAGGATTTATTAAAAAAATTGAGACTTAGGAGAAAATTATGCAATATTTCCAAGTTTAACATTAAGATGGTTTTGGAAATTATACGTATAAATATCTTCCTAAGTATTGAAGGGAAGTTTTTAGAGAAAATATTTTTAGTATGGAATAGAAACAATTTCTAAGTGTCGTGAAAAATGGAATTTGGAAATATTTCTAAGTATAGAAATGGTTAAATATCTTGTTATGGATACAAGTGTTGAAATTGTTTTAAATATAGAATATTGAAGAGATTAAATTTATATACCTTGGTGGAGTTGTTTTGAAATAAATATATGGAAATTTATTAAATAAGGCCTAGTTTTGCTTTTGGATGTTATTTGATAGTTAAATAATCGACTGTCAATATTGGCCAATTTGGTTAATCGTTTTAATGAGCCCATGACCAGATTTATTTATCCAAAAACCACTTCGATTTGTTTAAATGTTAAGAATGAATATTATGAAGATGATGAAGACGGTGATTCGGTTTGTCAGGATCTATGAAAACTTGTATGTATGAATGCTATCATAACATCGTCATTGGAGGACGATGAGCATTCTAAGTAATATTTGTTCTTGAAAGGTAATGCTTACCTCGAACCTCATCAACCGGGAATGACTAAAACAGGGAAGGTGCAACAAGGCTAAGTGGGTCACTCAAGTAAGGTATGTTATCACCTTTCTAGACGTCCTTGGAAACATTTAAGCTGTGGATATGGTTGTGCATGAAAGAAAGAGCGATCGATGGTAAGGGCGTGAAGACCTGGGGTTATAACATATTTAGTCTATCCAGGTTAGGGGTAGGCTGGTCTTGTGTAGTAGGGGATCTCGGCATGATCCTCGGTACATTGTTCTAGAGGTGTACTATGGTGGACGGTACCCCAGTGGCCCAGTCATTCGTTGGAATCCATTCCCCAATACGAGCTTACGCTTTTGTTTGTAGATCCTAGTATGCTGGAATTTAATTTATGTAACAATTTTAGCTCTTTGAATAAGTATTTGTATTTAGACACTATTGTAATATCAATAGATTTTTGTATAATTTTTTTTTGGTTATAGTAAGGGAAAAACCCATCGTGTTTATGTCTGACGTGGTCTTACGAGATACCTTTGTTTTCACAGGATTTTGATAACTCTAATAATTCAAATTGAGTGTGTTTTCTCGTGTTGATTTTCCAAACTGACTCGGATGTTGTTTTATTATAATGCTCGGATCAGACCGACTACTATAGATTCAGCATAGGATGCTATGGAGCTCAGGAGACGAGCTGGATAACAGAGACGTATATCCGTACTTTGCTTATATTCCGCTGTGTAAGGACAAGTTATATAACCGTCCAGTAATGTATTGATTGTCATACTCTGATGATTATAAGTATAAAACAGTTACAGATTATTTTGTATGAAAACTACTATTATATATTATATTTTGTTCCACTGCGTTTGTGAGATTATGAGTTTGTTGTTCTATTTTCTCCTCTCTCTTCCTTCTTCTTATCCTATAGATTCGTATTTCCGTCCAATTTGAGTTGAGCTGATGTGACATATTATCGACTCAAAGGGGTATGAATTTGTAGGCTTTTACACTTGGTATCAGAGCTGAATATTAAGCGAGAAGCTTGGCTCTGGTAGGGATTACTCATTAGAGATAGATTCGGTAGCACTCTAGAATTAGTTTGAGTGTAATAATAGATATGAAGGCATATTTGTTAGTGAATGTAAAATGGTTTTATATTGCGTTGATCTATCTGTTGAGTGGTATATGAATTCTATTCGAATGGTGGGATGCTACAAAAATCGATAGGAGTTTCTAAACGCTTGAACACGATAAACTAACACAGTATGGTTTTGAAGCGCGTAAATGAAATAATTTTACCCAAATTATATTTTTATATAAAGAAAATAATTTTCAGAAATTGTTATGATATGTTTGGAGTGTTTAAATGATAATATTATAATCAATTATAAAAAATTAAAAATCGATTTATAAAAAAACCAAAAATTTAAAAATTGTAAAAGGATGAATTATACAAGTGAATTTAAAATCTAATAAAAAAAGTGGATTAAACCAGAATTGGAAATTTAAAACCCTCGAAGCTTTGAGAAATGATTTAAAAGGGATTTACAAAAAATTTGGAATTCCAGAGGTTTGGTAAAATATTTTCTGAAGTGTTGTGAAAATGAAATATCCTTGTTTCTTTGAAAGAATTCTCAAAGAAAAATAGTTTTAAATGGATTTTGGAAGTAATATATCAATAAACTCATTCCAGTCGCTAGAAAATAATCCTGGTGATGAATGTGCAACATCACTAGTATTCATTTTCGAGTTTATAAGTGACGGATTGCTGCCAAAATTGGTTTGATTAAGATTTGTTGGACAAACAAGTTTTGTTTAAAATTTCCAAAAGGAATTGCTTAGGATAAAATCAGTTTGATTTTAAAATTTGAAGGAAGTGGTTTGTTAAACAAAAAAGAATGTATATATATTTGATTTCAAAGTGATTTGAAATGTATACCGGGTGTTTGAATTTTGGAATTTTATAAATAAATGTGAAGAATTGAGACAATAATAAATTTGAATGGTGAAATTGCTATATAAATTTGTAACGACCTGTAAATTTTAATAATTTTTATAACGTATTTAATTGAATTTTTGAGAAATTTTAAATAATAATATTTTGAAATAAAGATTTGATATTTGGGAATACGTCTAATTAAACATAGCAAGTGGTAAATTTTCATCTGATAATACTGAATTTTATTTTCTTGTGTAATTTTATTTAAATTCAAATCAGTTAAAAATTGACGATAATAAAATATGTTCCAAAACTGGATATTTTTACATAATAAATTTGCAAATCATCTTTTGAGTGAGACGTCATATTTCGTTTTTTCAAATTTAGACCGTTATTGCTACGTCTACCTTAATTCTAGCATATTAGCAGCATTTTTTGTATCGAATATCGACTTTTGACTGAATGGTCGCGATTTACGTATACCGTTTTGATTATTTCGTCATGCTGATATGTGCGGTATATTCGTTTGTATGTTTCGAAGTCCGTAAGACATCGAAATCTACAGAACAATTTCCATATCGGCATAGTTTTCGAATCGTTGTTCCCCCTGTGACCATTCAATGGTCATCATATAATATGAACTACCACTAGTATTTTATTACTCCCTGAATTCAGCCTTAACTGTTGTTATTCCCAACAGTTTCGAATATGATGGTGATTTGTCTCTTTCTATATCACTTTCTCTGTCTGTTCATTCTTTTCAAAAGAAAAGAATTAAAATAGTAAAGGTTGCGTCTATGCTTGGCCTCCCCTTGCTTCCATCTTTTTCCCTACCTTCCTCAATCAACCACCAAATCATTTCGCCTTCAAGCCTTCTCCTCTCAACATCCATGCCGAACGCACCGAGACTCCTTCCCCTTCACCGTACAACCTTTCCTCCACCCAAACCTTCCCTCCCACCCAGGCGATGCTGCCTTTCACCGAGCCTCACACCCATGCAACCCACCTCGTTTTCTCCGCTCACCTTAAAAAGGCCTGCTGCCTCCTGCCAAAAGTCACCAACCTCCACATGCTACCCATCACCGCCACTTCGGTTTTGCCATCTCTAACCTATGACGCAACCCTAAGTGTCGAACCCTAAAGCCATCCGCCGCTTCTTCTCCTCTTTCCCTCCTCTCTGCCTCGTGTGTATATAAGGTATGATATATATTCTGATATGTATATTTCCGTTAGTTAAAAATGTTATTAATTTTGTGAACAGTTTTATATATGAGTATATATACAGTTATTTTATTTTGATTGGTTTTGAATACATCGGATCTGCTATATAAACATGAACTTATACAAGTTTATAGCATTCAAAGTATAAAAAGTCTATATAAAAGCACATACATATCTTCAACATGGCTACAATATAGTTTTGTTTGTACAAATTTTATTTTGTATGATAGTTTATGTATGTCAGTATTTGTTGTTTATGAAAGTTGTATATATATATATATAGTTTGATAAGATTTGTAACCTGTTGTATTAAAACAGATTTTTGTAGTATTGATATATGTTTATAATTATATATATTGTTTTAAAATATAGTTTTAGATGATGTTGTTACAATTGTATATATATAAGTTGGATTGTCGAAGCATGTATATAAGTATTTGCTGTTCGTGTGTGTGTATATAATGTGTAGGTTTATATTAAATTGTATATAGTACGTACATTTTGAAGTTCGAATCTATGTTTCTATATATATGTTGTGCTGTTATATATTTACAGCAATATATATATATATATATATATATATATAGGTTTGTCCAAGTGGGTTATATAAGGTTTATACAAGTACGTTTAAATATATATTATTTGGCTGCAGCATATATGTTTAATAAGCTTACTTGTTTTTAGTTGTTACCTGCTCATTTTTACATTTTGCTGTAGAAAATTTTAAATTATACTGATATATGTTTGTTAACTGGTTGTTTACTAAGTATATTTGCATTAGATTTTATTATAGAAGAAATATGTATTTAAATAGGACATCGACTTTTAATTATATTTTGATGTTAAATATATGTTTTTGTAAACATTGTTTTTGCATACGTATTTAAGTTTATAATGGTATATGTGTACAAGATACTGCTTGTATATGAAGTTTTATTTGTTTGAATATATAAGCTTTATATATAGTTAATGTATTTTACTGAGATACATACATACATACATACATATACATATACATATATATATATATATGTTTTATAAGTTTATAATTGTATTAGATATTTTATTTGTTGTATAATTTATACAGTCTAGTCTATATATTTTAAATATACTGTGTACAGTATTGTATATACATAGAATTTAATATGTGCTTGTTTTAAAAATTTGTTATTGATTTTTATATTAAATGTGGGCCATAAGTATACTATATTAGTTTATATAAGTTTTAAAATATTGATTTTTTATGATAATAGTAATAATAGTACATATTTACCATTTACGTCAACTAATTTGGTTTGTTCCCATTGATTCTGGTATATCAGTTTCCGTCGAACTCAAGTCTAGGCTGGCTACTTTGCTCCGAATTTCGTACTTGCATTTCATAACTCATCTTATTTCCATTCATCTCTAGCCTTGAAAGGTGAGCAATCACTCATGATTAACGTCCTTATATTTATTAAATTTGATTTCAATTGAAACAACAATTGAAATATGCTGCTGTTAGTAATGTACATTGCTATATATATGCTATTATATGTATCTATTCACCTGTGACATCTATCACCACTATTTTTTATTTATATTGATGATATATGCCTATTTTATTATTATCATATCTGTTATCATTCTACAAGTTCGTTGCTAGTATAGAATTCACTATGGATTGAAATGATACATACCCGAATGATCTGTAGAATAGGAGAAAATCGTTATTTAAAACGATAAATCCATGCGATTTTCATTGAATTGAATTTGGGATTGCAGGTTGAAATGATATACACCCGTATATATTTAAATTGCGGATTGAAATGATAAATATCCGTATCACTTGACCATTGGATAGAAAATTATATACAGACACCGTTGGTCTATATATAAATAATTTTAAATGATTTCGATGGTTTGGAAAGGAAATATATGGTTTAACAAAACTTGATTTTAAGATACTATATGTATATAAATGTATTTTTATAAAGTTTTCAAATTTAGATTTTTAAAATTATATGTTTTGATATTTTATAGTTACTAGTTAATTTTAAATTTTAAATTTTAAGAATTTGTTTTTAATTTTATTATTTTTAAAAAATAAATAGATTTAATTAATAAATAAAAATATAATATTTTTAAGTATTTATTCAAATTTATTAAAAAATAGATTTTATAATGATTTTTATAAGTTAATGTTGGAAAGATAGATTTGAATTTATTTGAAAGTGTATTTAATTAAGAATTTTATTTAATTAAATCGATTTGAAACTTATTGAATTTGAGATTTAAAGATATGATTTTATAACTTGATTTTGATTTAAGTAATTTAATGAATATTTCACGCTAAAATATATTGAAGGAAATATTTAGTAAAATGTAATTTAAGGTTATTTAAATTATATTGAATTTATTAAGTGAATATTTTAAGACTAAATAATAGTGAAGTTAAATCAAGATCTATACGAAATTATTAAATTTTGTTTTGAAAATGTTTTATATTTACAGCTTTGAGATATATTGACTTTGAAATATATTGAAATTTAAATGGTTTATTTTGTGGTTCAAATCTTTATTTGAAATCGATATAATTTGAAATGGTTTATTGAAAAACTGTCTTTAATTGAAATTGATGAATTGAGATCGAATTAAATTTGAATTTGGAATTCGAGTGTATTTGAATCGATTTGTGAAATTTGAGGAAATAATAAATATTTACTTTATAAATTATTTTATGATATATATATTATTTTTAATATAAATCTATTTTTAATATAAACTATTTTAATATACTAATTATTTTGATATAAACTATTTATTTTATAAACTATTTTATTATATACTATTATTAACATCTAAACTCTTAGGTGGTGGAAGTTATGATTTCAAACTTTTGGTTTTACGAAGTATTATGATTTTAAAGCGTTTTTGTTTCGAAAGGGTTATAACTTTGAAAGTGTTATAATTTGAAAATAGATATATTTGAAGTGGAAATGATATTTTAGTTTTGAAGTGTAAATTATTTTAAAATAACCACGGTGTTATAATGACCTTTGGTGGTTAATAGCGTGTATTTCTACATAGTACATAGTTTCGCGGATCCTTAGAGGATGGGTATCCCAAACATCCTTTATGTTACTAGTATTTCAGTTGATTTTCACTTGAGTTGGATTTATTGATTTGAGAATGTTAAGCCTGACTCGAGTGTTTTCCGTTTTGCTTTACGCTCGGGTCAGACTGAGTGTCACAGCATTTGAGACTCACCTTTGGAGTTGGAGCTTCGATTGGAGATCCATTTATCCATCCACCTTTCAGTTATTCAGTTGATTCCATTAAAGCATTCTGACCTTTTATCTGACTATTATATTGGAGGCTTCTGTTGTATCTTATTTAACTCTGTTATATATATAGTAGCTTCATGAACTACTATTCTTTTGTTTCCGCTTCTTATTGTTATATTACTCTGTGTTTATGATTCTGTGATTTATTTACTGTATATGGTGAGTTTTTTCAAATTTAAATTAACAATATGATATTTTGAGCAATTCAAATCTGACATGTGCGGATGCAAAAGATTGAAAATCGAGGATGTTAAAGTTGGTATCAGAGCGAGGTTTTTGACAAAACTCAATATATATAGTAAATATAATTACGGAATCACTTTCGTTCGAGCTTGAATCTCTTCGTCTTTGACTCGGTTTCCTTTGAATTTTTGAAACATTTCTCGGATCCAAAATCCATTCTTATCGCTCCCTATTTATAATGACCCGTAAATTTTAATGGTTTTGATAACGTTATTAATTGAAATTTTGTGAAATTGTAAACGATAAAATTTTGAAATATAAATTTGATATTTGGAACGCGTCCAGTTAAACATAGCAAACGGTAAATTTTCGTTCGAAAATATGAAAGTTTATTTCATGAGTAAATTTACTTCAATTTAATCAGTTAAAAAGCGATGAAAATAAAATGTTGTCGGAAACTAAATATTTTTACATAGAAAAATTCCAAACCATCATCTGAGCAAACACTATTTTTCGTTTTTCCAAATTCGGACATCTTTAGCTCCGTCGATCTTATTTTTCTGTGTTTTTCATGCATTTTCCGCTAGTATAAAAATTCGAATTTTTATAATTCAATCGAACCACTGATATCTGTATACCGTTTTGATCGTCTCGTCGTGCTGATCTCTATGGTATATTCGTATGTGTGTTTCGACGTCCGGTGAACGACGAAATCTGTAAAACGACTCACGTATCGGTACTGGTTCAATGCCCTTTTCTCTCTCGTGAACTTTCAATGTTACACCGTTTCAAAAAAAAAATTATTTCCTCTGCTCATTTCTGAAATCGATTGGCCATGGGTTTATATTCCCATACGAATATTAAATCCCTGCTGTTTGTTCATTTTATTCCAGCCTCTTCAATTCCACCTTTTCAGTGGTTACTTTATTGAAAACGTGGGTTGGTTCATTTAACCTGCTTTTGAGAAAAATGAAACAAAAATTTACATTATGCTTTGGAACCTGTTCACCAATTTTCACCAATTCTCTCCTTCCATCTTGAACTGCTCGAATTCTTTTTTTTTGCTCAAACTCCACTGCGACCAGCGCCTCCTTTCCCTAGCCGTGACCGTCCACCAGCAACCGTCCCTCCCAATCACCTAGCTCAATCCGACAGCAAGCTCCATCCTCTGCCGCTCAACCCGAGCCTGACACTCTCTCTCTCGCGCTTAGCTCCCCACCGACCGACCTCAGCTTCGTCCTACTCCGCCTTCATCCTTCCCCCGATCGCGCATAGCCCTGCTTCGGCCTCAGATCCGCAACCCTACATGCTAGCAACCTCCACTACTTGAGAATGTGCGAGCCTCTAGCCTACCGCACCCCTTCCTCTCCACGTGACCATGCTCATCTCACCTTCATGTTGCTCAGCCCTTCCTCCTCAACAGCCATGGCCAGCCGTAGCTTCGGTGCCTCCTCTTTGATGCTCTGGCCGAAGACCCTCTTTGACTCCTTTTAAGGTAATTATATATAATTATAAATATAAATATATTAATATATATATTCTGTATATATAGGTGGCATTGTAATTTGGTCTCTTTGGTGCTGTGTGAGGTAATAGTAATATATAGAGGTATATTTTACGTTAGGCTTCTTTTTTTTATATACAAAAATTTAAATAATAATAGAACACGTTTTGTTGTTATATATAATTTTTTAGATATAATGCATGGCTGGTCGGTTAATATATAAAAAGTTGTTCAAGTTTAGTGTTTATAACATAAGTAAATGCATAAGTGGTTGCAACATATGAAGCTATACGCGTAGGGTATATTTTATTAAGGGATATTACGAAAATTTATGTCTCACTGTATGGATTACATAAAGGAGTATCATGCATAATTTGCTACTAGTGCTCAGCACAATAAAGAAGAATGTGAGGTATCTGTTATAAAGGCTGTACATTGGATTATTATATTTTGTTAGTTTATAAAATTAACAAACAAATATTACTTGCAACGAATTGACTGAATATATCATTAACTGTGAGTATGACAGAGTTTTGTGAATATATACATAAGTTATATATATATGTATATATATATATATTTTAGCGTAATCTGTTCACCTGCGTATTTTAATTTGTATAAGTTTAGATTCATATATAATTTATACGGCCATTGCGTTAGTTGATCGGTTAAGGGCCGTACTTTTCATATGTACAGTATTATATAGGAGCATAATATTTCAATCTTTACTTGTAGCTTGTGTATATTGTATATTTATTTTATATTGTAGTTATATACTTTATATTTATATAAGTTTTAAAGTGGTAATTGCTGTTTAAAATATCAAGGTGTGTATAGTTATACAATATAGTGACTAATATATTTTGAAAATTATTATGATCCTATTGTTGACTATACTATATAAAGAAGTATTTTATATATAAAAATTTCAACAATTTTGTTTATATATTAAGGGATATATATAAACCTTTATTTTATTTATTAGTACGTAGATTATGAAAGTATGTGTACAAGTATAAATAAGCCTTGTTATTATTGTGTGATATATTCATGACATTTTGAAAGGAATAAAATATAATATAAGTATTTTCCATTTTTTTTATATATAAGTACTTATTTCATTTATATTATGTATATATTGAGTTTAATATTTGTGTCTTAATGTAAAAACAATAATTTTGAAATACATGTATATTTAATTTAATATACAACTCTAATTTGATTTCGTAAATTCTCATCTATCAGCTTGTCCATCGAGTCTGTATCCATCTGGCTTTGATTCGTGCTTCGACCCGTAACTCATCTCATTCTCCTTCATCTCTAGCCTCGAAAGGTGAGCAATCACTCACGATTAATGTTCTTTTCTTTATTAAATTTGATTTCAATTGAAACGACAATGGAAATATGCTGATGTTAGTTATTTGCACTGTTATATGTATGTTATTACCTGTATCAGTTCACCTGTGACATCTGACACCATTATCTGTTATTTATATGATGATAATCCAGTTTGGTTGATAATTGATTGATTGTTTGTTGTTTATATTGGATATTAAATTGTAATGTATAAAGTGATAAATGTTATGCAGTTGAATTTGATATAGGATAGTAAAAAATTTGAATCGACATATGTATTGAATTTGATTAGTTAAATTTGTATAATATGACCCCTTATATGTTTAATTATATGACACGTAGATAATGGTTAATTATCCTTGAACCATTTGAATTTATATTGTATTAATTGATGAAGAATGAAATTGAATAGTTGATGTAAAGTGTAGAATTGCATAGAATAATTAGTGTTATAATCTTTAATCTACATGAAATGATAGTGTAGATTCTAGAAATAATTATATTAATTTGCACAAACAACAATGTAAATTAATACTATTATTTCGGGATTATTTGAATTAATCATTGGATTGTTATTGATTGATGTTATTGCTTGTTTATTTACTTTGACACCATCTCAGCTATCATACTGCAAGTTCCCCTTGTTATGCTTTAATTTTTGAATTGAAATGGAATTGGGTTGAAATGATAAATACCCAAATAACTTGACTTAGGATAGAAAACTTAACTAAACCCGATTGGTCAATAATTTGATTTGAAATAAAATAAAGATTTTATATGAATTATAATAAGGTTTTGAAATAAAATTGGAATTTAAAATTTTAATGGAAAGAAATGTGAATACTTGAAATTTGAAACAAAATATTTACGTAGTAATTGATGAAAGAACGTTGTTTAATTTAAGAAATTATTTAATAATTAAGTTTTGAAATTATTTAATAATTAAGTTTGGAATTATATAATAATTGAGTTGGAAATAATTTAATAATTTAGTTGAAATTATTAAGTTCTGAATTTATTTAATTACTAAGTTTTGAAATTATTTAATAACTGAATAAGATTGGATTAATTGATAATTAAATAAAATTTGAATTCTTGATAAAAGAAATTGAATTTTGAATAAGTGAATTTGAACTACGTTAATAAATGAAATTGGGTTTCTTTATTAATTAAGTTGTGGAAAATTTAAGTAAGTTAATAAGTGAAATTGAACTTCTTGAATATGTGAAATTGAGTTTCTTTATTGAGTTTGGAAATTTGTAACTAAGTAAAGTATGTGGAATTGAATTTCTTTAACAAGAAATAAAATGTGATTTATTGAAATTAATGTAAGTCTTGTAATTTAAAGAATTGATTTGACGAATCTAATTTAATTCAATTTGAGGTTTTGATATAATGAAGTTGAACTTAAATAATGGATTTAGTAAATTGGAAATTAAATAGAAATTGTTTTGAACGACAAATTTACTTAATGAAAACTTAATGAATCGATCAATGAATTTAAATTGATTTGAATGTTAAATTAAATTAATTTAAATGTTTTCGGAATGAAACTTATATTCGAACTTGAATCAATATTGAATTGATTAAATAAGATTTGAAATTGAATTATAAGATTTTGAAATGGTATTTTGGAAGTTTTAAAACGTAAATTATGAAAATTGATATAGAATGAAAATGAAATAATGATTTATAAATCCTAATTGAAATTGAAATTGATTTGGTTTTGAAATATATAAACGACCAATTGGCGTAATAATTACGAAAGTTATTAAAGAAATCGAAATTGGTTATGGACATACTCTCTGTCTAAACCGAAAACCACTTTAATAACTATACGCGGAGTGTGATACAGACGAAGTGGTTGGAATGATGTACGTGATGACTGAAGAAAGAGAACGATAATGGATAGCCTTGACACTTGTGTCAAATTGGAAATGACTAAAACAGGAGCCGGCCGGGCCAAATGGGGATAGCCACCTCGAGCGAACACACTTCTTTGAATACTACTCATTACTTGTTATTGATTGGTGTACCCTCGTACTTTTGGGAGTGTTGTTTCGCGGTGTTGCGATCGTTGCGGCGATGCGTTTTCACCAGTCCGGATCAGGCAAACAGTAGTTTCACTACCTTGGGTATTGCCTCATGTGCCTTTTCATACTTGTATCCCTATATACGCGACCACTACGAATTTGTTCTGTGTTATACCTATCGAGTACTCCCTGATATACCATCAGTTTACGGTGGAGTTTACAGTGCTGTATAGACTATAACGCTTATATAAAATGTGTTAAGGGGGATAATGGTAACGCCTTAACACTATTTTGATATTTTATATTACTAATAGACATTATCTATTTAGCGTATATTACTACATAGTAGATAGTTTAACGGATCCTTAGAGGACGGTTATTCCAACGTCCTTTGAGTTATTTGTATTTCAATTGTTATTTCACTTGAGTTGGATTTATTGATATAAGAATGTTAATCCTGACTCGAGTGTTTTGTGTTTTTCTTTACGCTCGGGTCAGACCGAGTGTACCAGTATTCGAGACTCACCTTTGGAGTTGGAGCTTCGCCTGGAGATCCAGCTATCTATCAGCTTTCAGATGTTCAGTTGATTCCAGTGATGTATTCTGATTCTTGTATTTGACTATTGTATTCAAGACTTCTGTTGTAACTTATTTAACTCTGTTATATACACATATATATATATATAGTAGCATCATGAACTACTATCTTTTGCTTCCGCTGCATATCATTACTCTGTGTCCGTGATTCTATGATTATTTATTTACTATATATATGAGTTTTTCCAAATTTAAATTAACAATTCGGTATTTTGAATTATTCAAGTCCGACTTGTGCGGATGCGAATAGTCCAAAATAGCGGGTCGTTACACTATTCGTATTTTCTTGATTCTGGAGTATCCCATAGCTCTACCGTATGAATTGTGAAGGGGTGAAACTCCTTTACAACAAGCATAGATTCACCAAAGATTTCTATATCCTCGGTTTACGATGCTGCTATCTCTTTGAAGTACCCGAATTCTATCTCTTGTGATCTGATGTCGATTTGCCTCAGAATTCTGTATCGATCTTATTTTGAAGTCTCGGTTGGCCCGGTTATGGTCACCCACGGTTAATATAAGGCTATCCATCTTCCTCATTTGTAATTTCATTAACATATCTTCCTACCGAGTTTGTTTTCGTGATTTGAGTTCTCTTCGATTAGGACTCCTCTAATTTTGAATCTCGTATGGCGTTTCATACAACGAAATTGATTTTGGAAATTTTTCGATTCTTGTGTAAGATGGACTTTATATAAGAACAAGTAACTTTGAAACTGTTAATTTTGGAAAGTAATTTATTTGAAAATGAAATCCTTATATATATATAACATAATTTATATAAGAACGATTCGATATATTTGAGATTATTGATTTCGGAAAGTACTTTATCTGAAATAAAATCTTATATATAATGGAATTTGGATAAGTGTGATATTTGAAGTCATGATTTTGAAAGGGTATAGCATATGGTATGTTATATTTTAAAGTAAGAGGTATGCAGAAGTACCCTTCACGAAGAAGTATATTACGATATGTTTCGACCCAGATGGACTTGGGGAATCCAGGAATGGATTCGATCGATAAACCCTAAAGGACTTGGGTGAATTCAGAAATGGATTCGAACTGTTATGGCTATCCAGACTTAAACTCATGAGTTCCTCGACTTTTTTCAAGGTAGATGGTTCTTTAGTTTACCCAATGGAGGCGCTTTCGATCTTGGGATCTTTTGTTTATGGATCTTTCAGGAAGGAAGTGTATCCATTGCGTAAATCATTGAAGCAGCAACGTACCACTGCAACAGGGTCGATGGTTCCTTGTTTATGAACTGGCTATGATATTTTTTTGGAATCCGAAAGTTAGAAGGATCTTTTGGAAAGTTTTGTTTCCATTGCGAAAATACTGTATCAGCAGCGGGCCGCTGCTATCGTATTATCATCATTTGACATTGGATTTTAGCGGTACTTCTCATACCTGTTTTTAAGTATTTTTCACTAGGTATTGAAATAGGTCTACTAAGTACTTGGAGAATTCTAGCCTTGCGTCTGATCCACACATGGCCAGAGTCTACAAGAACGAGGATAAACCTGTTAAGACATCGAGTTATACAAATATTTTGATAAAGTATTATATAAAGGATATTTTGATCATTTTTTTCTTTTCTAAATACTTTAAAATGTTTTAAATACTGTCTATTGATGTACAACATGGTTTATAAATTGATTAGAAATTTAAATGAATATAAATTAAGAATTTGAGAATTTAATTTCCAGTGATTTCAAACTTTGGTTTTTAAAGTTTAAAACGCATATTAATTAAAATATTTTCGAATAAAAATGGTTTTCGAAGAATTTTAAAATGTTTAAATCCTTGCTCTTCTCTTTTGTCACTATAAAATAATTTCAGTGATGGCGGCCACATCATCGACATTCATTTTCAAGTTTCAAAGCGGAGAGACCAATTCGAAGCTTTGCTACACTTTTGTTTTGGAAAAATAAATTGTTTTAAATTTCTTAAGTATGAATTGATTTATTATATATATATAGGTATATGATTTTAGATCTGATTTGATATATAGTATAGATATATTTATCTCTAAATTGTTTGAAGTTAATCGGAAATTTAATTCTTAAATTCATGTTAAAGGATGATTTTAATTATAAAATGAAGCCAAATTTTGAATATATATTTAAACTTGAAATAATTGAATTAGAAAAAAATTTCTTGTACAATACTTAATTTCATTCCAATATATAACTGTAACGACCCTGGATTTTGGCCCCTGTTATTTTAATAAATATTTAATCTGATTAAATGAAATGTGAACTGATCATTTTAAAATAAATATGATTTTGGAAATATTGCTATTTATTTATATAAATTGTATTTTGAAAAGAAGATTGATTTGGAAATTTAAAATAAAATCTCCTAAGAATATTTAAAGTAAAATTTATCTTGTGTATTTAAGGAAAATACTTTTCTTGTTATAAATATATAAATGCAATATATAGAAAATAATGTTCAAAATAAAATCAAAGCTTGTAAATGTAAAATATGAGTCAAATTTATGTATATGATTTAAATAGAATACAAATGAATTATAAAAATGAGAATAAATGTAAATATAACTTATGAATCTAATTCAAATATTCATGGCTAAAATAGAAAATAGAAAATAGAAAATATAAAACATAAATAAATGATAATGTTCAATATAAAATATTAATATTAATGTAAGTCAAAAATGTAAATACAAATTAATAAGTGAACTCATGAATCTAAGTTTAATATTTATAGTTAAAATACAATTGGAAATAAAGATAAATATAAATATACTTGTGACTAAATCATATGAACCCAATTTAAATATTTATAGCTAACGTACAAATACAAATGTAACTACACACATTTTAATACACACAATATCTTCACTCATAAAGCCCAAATGTTTGCCCGCAGATTCAAACTAAAAATAACTATACACAGTAACATTTTTATAAGTATACAACTACTTAAGATACAAGACAAGATTTTTAATAACAAAACAGATGTGTATAGAGTTCAAATTAAAATAACAAGACAAAATAAGGCTTCATTTGCAAGTCAAGTAATTGCCTGCAAATATGTATATTATAGTTCAAACTTGAAGTTAATAAAAACAAGTAACATAATAACATAACAAAGATCTTTATACAAAGCTTCTCACTCAAGCCATTGACCTGCAATATATATGTCTACAAATAAATATCTTTATACATAGTACACTATAATTATGATTGTGTAAACATAATTGGAAACATAAGCATTTAATTTCTATCATCTCAGCACAATATTTTGTCAGATCCTAATAATTGTAAAATCAGTTCATGTCAAACAAGTAAAACCTGTCCAAATATTACCTGTCCAAGCCTTTCTATATATATCCATCATATTAGTATGTTCGTTTAAAAACTTAACTAAAACCTGAGAGCAAATTCAACTTAAATTCAAATTAAAAACAGTCAGGATTCAAGACATTTTTATGCTTCAGGATTGAAGGCAGTGAAAGTTCTTTGTTCTGGAAACTATGCAAGGTGAGTAAACTAAATTTTTAAAAAGTTTTAAGTTAAGTTAAATAGTTCAAACTCATTTGATAAACTGATTTGTATAGGCTTCAGTTTGCATATGTTTGAGATGCTGTGTTTTCTGTAAATTGGTACAAGTTTTATATTTGAATAAATATGTCAAGATATTCTAATTTAATCATTAATAAACTTAGATTCTTCAACAAATAAGAAGCAAGATTTAAACTAAGATTTATAAAAGGGTGATTACAATCATTTTCATCAAGTACTTCACTGTAATTGATGTACAGGTAAAACAAGTGATATTTTGATAATATTCGAATGTTGCAAAATGTTGATTCAAGATTTTATACGGAATCTATACTGCAAATCCTAATTTTTACAACAAAAATCAAGCCTTTTAGATTGACATTTGAATAGCAGTTAGTAAACAGACAAAAATTGTATTTTTGCAAATTCCTAGTTACTGATTCAATTTAAATTGTTGAAATTTGTTTTGGAGGTAGTTCGAACATACAAGATGTTGAGAAAAATGTCAGATAATTTTTGTAATTCATGAATTAATCAAACGAACAAAAAATTAGGGTTTTAGTTCAGGTGTTGCCTGTTCACTGTAAATTTTTGATTTCGGCATCATAGTGAGATCGAGCTTCCTGTGCTTCGAGGAGGTAGTTGTTGAGGGACAGGACTTGACGTGGGTGGTGTGGCTTAGCCTCTGGCGATGTGGGATTGCAGGACTGGGTGGTTTTCGGTGAGGCGCTGGTGTTTTCGAGTTCAAGTTTCAGGAGATATTTTGATTTTGACCCTATTTCTAATTTCTGGGTTTTGATTGTGGGTGAGGAGGGGAATCGTGGTTTGTGGGTGCTGACGAGGGCCGCTGGAGGTGCTGCGAACCACCGTGCACGTGCACGGTGGCGTTGGAGTGGGGTGACGTGTCTGTAACGATGGGAAGGGTCGCTTCGTGTCGTGCTCGAGTCTCACTGATAGTTGCTTCGAGTTACGATCGTAAGCCAGTTTTTATTTCCTGATGTTTGCTATATATTTAAGTTTTTACAAACTTACTAAAAATAAAAAAAAGAGTGAAGGAGAAGAAGGGGTTTCAGGGGAATTCTCGGGGTAGGTTGCGTGTAACTCGAAGCTATACTCGGGTGTAACGTAGGGGTAGTCTCGGGTTTTACCAGGGAAGCTTTGGGTTGTTTATCTGCAGTTTGGTTTTTTTAGGAGATGAGATTTAGGCTAAATAATTTAAGTAATACTTAACAATGTAATTATCACTTGATTACTGTTTTAAATTAGTAATTTAGTTAAAGCCTGTATGAAAATCAATTAACATTAAGGGTTAGTTGTAATATTAATTTGATTTCCAGATTTTAAGAAGATTTCTTTAAAATGTTAGTTAAGTCGAATAATTAACATTTATTATTTTTTCTAGAAAGTAATTAAGAATAATCATATTTTGATAGTAATTAGAGTTAGAATTAGACAACGCTTAAGCGATTACTAAATTTAGAATTAACTACTTTAGTTAATTAATTAGTGATTTATAATTAAGAGTAATCAAGTGATTTAAATAAATAAATAAAAATGAAATGAATAAATGGTTAATTAAGAAATTAATAGATAATAATTGGATAATTAAGTTTTATTGATAGATAATTAATGATATTAATTAATGATCAAGAAACAGTTAATTAAGTAATTAAAGTTAAATCATTTGATTGAGGAAGTAATTTATTAATAAAATAATCATGTAAGTAAGATTTAATAGTTGATTAAGAAATCATTAAGACAATTTGAAACGAATAAGTAATTAATTGTAAATTAATAATTAATTAAACAGAGTTAAGTGGTTAACTCTCAGGAAATTGATTCTAAATTGAATTAATTACAAATAAGGCTTAAAGATGTCTGCTTACGGACTGTTATGTTGAATATCTGATTTATGATATTTATCCGATGATATGCTGTGATGCCCTATGATATATTGTGTTATATCTGTGATGCTTGTATATGATTATTTGTGATAAATGCTGTGTTAATTCAATTGTTGAATTTAAATTATTTAAACTGTTAAGTTAACTAGACAACTTAGCCCTCAAAATGGCGTTTGGATTTCGATGAGACCGGGATCGGGTATCCAATTGATATTTCGAAAACCACATCGATCCAATTTAAACGTTTGGTCGTGAATTATGAAATGAAAATCGAGATGGTGTATTCAAAATGCAAGGGTTATCGTCGTTGACTCTGAGGGTGATTCCAAAATGAGTGTGACGAGATAACGCCTTCTGTTTCGTTCGAACCCGAAACGAACTTGTATGGATTGAATGCTTTCAGCACATCGTCAGGCGGACGATGAGCATTCTAAGAATAATGTTCAATAAAGGTAATTGCAACCTCAAGCCTCATCAACCGGGAATGGCTAAAACAGGGGAGATGCAGCAAGGTTAGGTGAGTCATGCCCAAGCAGGACAAGATATTTCCCCTGTCTAGATGTCCCTTTTTATTTCGGCTGTGTGGGCGGTTGCTAGCTACAACTGCGGGGTTTATCATGTTCGGGACTATTAAGTAAGGAATGGTTCCGGCCTTGTGTTGCAGGGGACTTAGGGTGGGTCCTCGGTACGGTGATCTAGGCCCCGTACTGTGACGGGAAGTACCCCAGTAGCCCTGCCATTGTTGGAAATCCATTTTCCCTACGAGACCCTACAGTTTTGATTTGTATTACCCACTTTTGTGGCTAGTAGCTGGAATTTAATAGATGTAACAATTTCGGCTATTTCTATTTACTTGAAAACCCTAGACACTATTATAATATCACTGGATTTCCTATGAAATGTTTTGGTTAGCGTAAGGTAAAAACTTACCCGTATTTATTTGTGGGGAGTCTTACGTGATACCCTTATTTCAAATGATTTTCAAAGTTAAACAACTTTAAACTGTTTACTCATACCAGACCCATGTCTGACCCGGAGTTTATATTTTGTATTTCATAAACTCTTAGGTACTCAAATTTTTATGAGTAGCCAAGTGATAGGTTTTGGACTTTTTTTTCTCGAAGAGCTTGGAGCAAGAGTTTCCAGACGTATGTAGTTATCTATCTAGTTCCGCTGTGTTAGATGATGTGTACTGTATCTCTGATGTATATAGTGATAGATGTATGTATATGACTGTCATGTATATTGATATTGTATAACTCTGATATATGTAAACCTATGTATTAGTTATGTGATATATTATATTTTGTTCCGTTCCGCTGTGAGATTCTGATGTTGTTGTTCTTTCTTTCTCTTCTTTTCTATTTCTATCCCTTTCTTTCTTAATGATGATACGTCTTTCTGGTAGTAGAAGGGCGGGTCGTCACAATAACTTACCTAAATTATTTAGAAGTTGAATATATCGTTGGATAATATACATTATAAAATGATTTTATAAATAAATAAATTTGAGTGGTTATAATAAATGTTTTATACTTATTATATGATTTTAGAAATGTTAATTGAGATAAAATTGAATAATAAGATAATGAACAAATAAGATACATATAATAAATTTTGTTTTATGAATTATTAAATTGAAAGTAAAACGAATTAATGAAATGCCTTCAATTTAAAATCAATTATTGAAATTTATATAGTTTTAAATTAATTGTTATCTTATATTTCAATCTATTTTTCTTTCTGGTTGTTTCTATTTTCCTACCTTCTTCCTTTTCGGGGACGAAAAGTTTTAAGTGGGGGAGAGTGTAATGACTCGTAAATTTTAATAATTTTTATAATGTATTTAATTGAATTTTTGAGAAATTTTAAATAATAATATTTTGAAATAAAGATTTGATATTTGGAACACATCTAATTAAACATAGTAAGTGGTAAATTTTCATCTGATAATATTGAAGTTTATTTTCTTGTGCAATTTGATTTAAATTCAAATCAGTTAAATATTGATGATAGTAAAATGTTTTCCAAAACTGAATATTTTAACATAATAAATTTGTAACGACCCGTAAATTTTAACTGTTTTAATAAATGTGATTAAATGAATTTTCATGAAAATTTTAAAATAAAATTTTGAAATAAAAATTTAATATTTGAAATGCGTCTAGTTAAACATAACAACTGGTAAATTTTCATCCAAAAATATGAAAGTTTATTTCATGTGTAATTTTATTTCAATTTAATCAATTAGGAATTGATGAAAATAAAATGTTTTCGAAACCTGAATATTTTTACATAGAAAAATTCTAAATCATCTTCTGAGCAAGACGTCATTTTTCGTTTTTCCAAATTTGGACTTCTTTAGCTCCGTCGATCTTATTTTTCTGCATTTTTGCTGCATTTTCCGCTAGTATAAAATTTAAATTTTTTATAATTCAATCGTACCATTGATATCCATATACCGTTTTGATCGTCTCGTCGTGCTGATCTTTACGGTATTTTCAACTCTGTGTTTTGAAGTTCAGTTCGCTGCGGAATCCATGAAAACGGTAACCACAGTACTGGTTTCCTTCCTATTCAATTGCAATGGTTAAAGATTAATAAGGCATTGGTTATTAAACCTCTCTAATATTATATGACCATTAATATCCCACCATTTCATATTTCCAATACAAATGTTGTTTCGGTTTTCAATTTTCGATCTGTTCTTTAATAAAGTGTGCATGCATTTATTCTTATAGACTCGTCATTCCACTTGCTCCTCTATCTGTTGAAAAACATTCTTCTCCAAGCATGAAGCCACATCGCATGTTCCCCTCTTCCATTACTTGACCACATGATTGTCCACCTTCAGTGCCGAACTCCGATCTTCGTAGCCGAGCCGGTGCGCCTTCTTCCCGCCAACAGCCACCTAAAGCCACCAGCAACCCTCGCCACAACCCAACTCCACTGGCTCTCCCTTCGGCCTGTTCCTCCAACCCTGGCCGAGATCCCAGCACCATCTCTTCAACCAATGGCTCCTTCTTTCCATGTGTGCACCACATCTCCTCCCTCTCGCAACCTCCCCTCTTTTGCTAGACCGGACCTCAGCGTGTGCGACCATCCACTCGAGGCCACCTGATCTCGTCCCTCACGCAAGTCACTGCCGAAGTTTCCCCTCCATGCTACCCACCTCAGACCGTGCCTCCTTCCCCTCGGCCGCGTTTCCTCCAACCGAGACCATCCTGCATTGCCTAGCCTTGTCCACAACTACAGCCCTCACGGCCTCCTGCACCCACAGCCTCGGCCTCCGCTTGGCCACTACCGCCTCAATCTCGTCCACCGACCTCCCCTCCTTCGATGCTTACCTCCAGCCGAGCTCTGTGTATATACTCGTAGGTATGTGATATACATATATGTTCAGAATTTAGTATTGAAAAAATATGTATATCAGGTTGGCGATATTTTAAGTTTATATTAGTATTATATTACGTATATATATGTCAGCATAGTTGTATTCTTATTTTTGGAAGCTATGTATATTTTTTTTATAAAGTTGTTTATAGGCGTGTATATATTCTGTTATGGATATAAATCATGTTACAAGCTATTTGCATATTTATATATTACATGCGTATATATGGGTTTCTTATACAGATATATTTATATTACATGAGTATATTTATATATTTCTGTTGGATACTAAAAGCATGTTGTAGTGTCTTGATTTTAAATTTATGTTAGTTATATTATGATTTATAATATATTATGTATGGAAGTAATATGCATGTTAGTATATTGTAGTCTGCGCGTGTAATTTAGGGTCTGCATATATTTGCAGAGTCTAGATTGAACATGTATAGTAGTTTTAAAGTATATTGTAAAGGAGGGAAAGAGATTTCACTTATATTATAAAGTGTATGTTTATATTTTCTTTAACCAGTATCTATAGATTTAGTTAGCGTATAATATTTGCATAAAATAGTATTATATATATATATATATATATATATGGTATTCTAGAGTTGTCACATATCACATTTGTACTGTCAGTTTATTGTTATATATCGATTTCAGGTTAGCGTGCATATAACCACATGTATATACATTATTGTATATATTATATTGGTTTTGATTTTTGACAGGGGCATATGATATATATTTCGGATAGTGTATACGCGTTTATTTTTATTGATTTTAATACGAGATATAAAGGTTTTGATTTTTCTCTTTTTATCTGTTTACAGTGGTTACAATGTTACCAGGTTTTGATTTCAAATTTAAAATATCTTATACAGACATGTTATTTAAATACGTGTATTAAATTTGGTTATTGGTTTAAAATAATATAATATGCATCTTGTTTCAATAATGATAAGCCGATTTTGATTCGCTTCATCACTTCCTATGTATCAGCTTCGCTAATCAATTCGAGTTCAATCTTGCCTTGCTGTGAGATTCGGGCCAATCTTGCTTTGCTTCGAAATCCGTGCAAGGGTTCGTATCCCATCTCTTCCCGTTGTCTATCTCCTCCATCCTCGGAAGGTGAGCAATCACTCACGATTAATGTTCTTTTATTTATTAAATTTGATTTCAATTGAAACGATAGTTGAAATATGCTGCAGTAGTTATTTACACTGTTATATCTGCTATTACCTGTATCAGTTCATCTGTGACACCTGACACCATTATCTGTTATTTATACGATGATAATCCAGTTTGGTTGATAAATGATTGATTGTTTAATGTTGATATTGGACGTTAAATTGTTAATATATAAAGTGATGAATAATCTACAATTGAAATTGACGTAGGAGTTAACAATTTGAAATTGACCTATGTGTTGAATTTGATTAGATAAAATTTGTATGATACGACCCCCTTAAATGTTTAAATTATTTGACACATAGAAATATGGTTAATTACACCTTTAACCATTTAAATTTATGTTATATAAATTGATGTAGTATGAAATCGAATAATAAATGTCAAGTGTAGAACCGCATTAAATAATAGTGTAATAATCTTTAATCTACATGAAATGATAGTGTAGATTCTAGAAATAATTATATTAATTTGCACAAACAACAATGTAAATTAATACGATTATTTCGGGGTTATTTGAATTAATTATTGGATTGTTATTGATTGTTGTTATTGCTTGTTTATTTATTTTGACACCATCCCAGTTATCACACTGCAAGTTCCCTTTGCTATGCTTGGAATCGGGTTGAAATGATAAATACCCAAATGAACTTGACTTAGGATACAGAATTAAATAAACTTGATTGGTCAATAATTTGATTTTAAAAATAAAAATTTAGTTGAATAAATAATAAGTATTTGAAATAAAGATGGAATCTAAATTTGTATGAAAGGAAAAATGTTGATATTAAATAATCTGAAACAAAATATTAACATAATAGTTAATAAATGAACGTTGTTTTAAAATTAATTATTTAATAATTAAGTTTTGGAATTATTAATAATTAAGTTTTGAAATTAGCAATAATTAAGATTCAAAATTATTTGATAGTTTAATGAGAATGAATTAATTAATAACTAAATTAAATTGAATTCTTTATTAAGTGAAATTGAACCTCTTGAATAAGTGAAACTAAGTTTCTTTATAAATCGAGTTTTGGAATTTGTAACTAAGTAAATAAATAAGTGAAATTGAGTTTCCTTAACAAGAAATAAAAAATGTGACTTATTGAAATTAATGTAAGACTTGTAATTTAAAGAATATGATTTGACGAATCTAATTTAATTCAATTTGTAAGTTTTGAAATAATGGAGTCGAACTTAAGTAATTGATTTAATGAATTGGAAATCCAATTGAAGTTGTTTTGAATGATAAATTAACTTAACGAATATTGAATGAAGTCGATCAATGAATTTAAATTGATTTAAATGTTAATTTAAATGATTTCGGAATGAAAATTATATATGAACCTGAATCAATATTTGAATTGTTTAAATGAAAATTGAAATTGAATTATAAGATTTTGAAATAGTAATTTGGATGTTTTGAAACGTAAATTATGAAATTTGATATAGAAAGACAAATGGAATGTTGATTTACAAATCCTAATTGAAATTGAATTTTATTTGGTTTTGAAATTTATTAAACGACCAATCGGTGTAATAATTACGAAAGTTATTAAAGACACCGGAATCGGTTATGGACATACTCTCTGTCTAAACCGAAAACCACTTTAATAACTGGAGTGTGATCCAGAATGAAGTTGTTGGAATGATGTACGCAATGACTAAAGAAAGAGAACGATAATGGATAGCCTTGACACTTGTGTCAAATTGGAAATGACTAAAACAGGAGCCGTGCCGGGCCAAATGAGGTTAGCCACCTCGAGCGAACACACTTCTTCGTAAACTACTCATTACTTGTTATTGATTGGTGTGCACCCCCGAAATTTTAGGAGTGTTGTTTCGCGGCGTTGCGATCGTTGCGGCGATGCGTTCTCACCAGTCCGGATCAGGAAAATGGTAGTTTCACTACCTTGGGTATTGCCTCATGTGCCTTGTCATACTTGTATCCCTATATACGCGACTACTACGAATTTTTGTGTGTTATACCTACGGAGTACTCCTTGATATCCCGCTAGTTTACGGTGGAGTTTGCAGTGTTGTATAGTCTATGACGCTTATATGAAATGTGTTAAGGGGGATAATGGTAACGCCTTAACACTATTTTGATACTTTATATTACTGATAGACATTATCTACTTTGCGTACACTATTACATAGTAGATAGTTTAACGGACCTTAGAGGATGGTTATTCCAACATCCTTTGAGTTACTTGTATTTCAATTGTTATTTCACTTGAGTTGGATTTATTGATAAAAGAATGTTAATCCTGACTCAAGTGTTTTGTGTTTTGCTTTACGCTGGGGCAGACTGAGTGTACTAGTATTCGAGACTCACCTTTGGAGTTGGAGCTTCGCCTAAAGATCCAGCTATCTATACAGCTTTCAGATATCCAGTTGATTCTAGTGATGTATTCTGATTCTTGTATTTGACTATTGTATGCGAGACTTCTGTTGTAACTTATTTAACTCTGTTATTTATGTAGTAGCTTCATTAACTACTATCTTTTGTTTCCGCTGCATTTATTACTCTGTATTTGTGTTCTGTGATTATTTATTTACTGTATATGTTCAGTTTTGCCAAATTTAAATTAACAATTCGATATTTTGAATTATTCAAGTCTGACATGTGCGGATGCGATTGATCTAAAATAGCGGGCCATTACAAAATTTGTAAATCATCTTTTGAGTGAGACGTCATATTTTTTTTCTTCAAATTTGGACTGCTATAGCTCCGTCTACCTTAATTCTGGCATATTAGCAGCATTTTTGGTACCGATTAACAACTTTTGACCAGATGGCCATATCACTGGTATCTATATACCGTTTTGATTGTTTCGTCGTGCTGATATGCACGGTATATTCATTTTTGTGTTTTGAAGTCCAGAAAATAGCGAAATCTATGGAGCAATTTCCATATCGGTTCCATTTTTGAATTTTTGTTCTCCACATGACCTTTCAATTGTCATCATATAATATGAACTGCCACTAGTATTTTATTACTCCCTGAATTTAGCCTTAACTGTTGCTATTCACAACAGTTTCAAATATGATGTTGATTCATCTCTTTCTATATCACTTTCTCTGTCTGTTCATTCTTTTCAAAAGAAAAGAAATAAAATAATAAAGCTTGTGCCTATGCTCGGCCTCCCCCATACTTCCATCTCTTCCCCTCCCTTTCTCAATCCACCGACAAATCATTTCGCTTGCAAGCCTTCGCCTCTCAATAGCCATGCCGAACACGCCGAGACCTCCTTCCCCTTCACCGTACAACCTTGCCTCCACTCGAACCTTCCCTTCCTCCTAGGCGAGGCTGCCTTTCACCGAGCCTCACACCCATGCAACCCGCCTCCTTTTCTCCACTCACCTCAAAAACGCCTGCTGCCTCCAGCCAAAAGTCACCAACCCCCGCATGCTATCCATCACCGCCACTTTGGCTCCGCCATCTCTGACCTATGATGCAACCCAAAGTGCCGAACCCTAAAGCCATCAGCCACTTCTTCTCCTCTTTTCCCCCCCTCTCTGCCTCGTGTGTATATAAGGTATAGTATATTTTCTGGTATATATATTTCTGTTAGTTATAAAATGTTATTAAGTTTATGAATAGTTTTATATATGATTATATACAGTTATTTTATTTTGATTGATTTTGAATATATTGGATCTACTATATATACATGAACTTATACAAGTTTATAGCATTGGTGGTATAAACAGTCTATATAAAAGCATGTACATATCTTCAACATGGCTACAATATTATTTTGTTTGTGTAAATTTTATTTCATATGACTGTTTATGTATGACAGTATTTGTTGTTTATGAAAGTTGTACATATATGAATACGTATATATATAGTTTGATAAGATTTGTCACCTGTTTGCATTAAAATAGATTTTTGTAATATTGATATATATATATATATGTGTTTATAATTATATATATATATATATATATATATATATATATTATTTTAAAATTTAGTTTTAGATGATGTTGTTATAGTAGTATAAATATAACTTGGATTGTCGAAGCCTGTATATAAGTATTTGCTGTTCGTGTGTGTGTGTATAGTTTGTAGGTTTATATTAAATTGTATATAGTACGTACTGTGACGACCCAGAATTTTGAGCAATATCAATTTAACAATCTTTGATAATAATTAAATTAATTTGATCATTTTACATTATAAATTGACAAGTTAAAATTATCCTAAAGGCTGATAATAATAATTTGATAATATCTATCAACATTTTTCATAACAGTATAAAATAGGTAAGTTTAATTCTTTTGAAAACTAATAATAATTTAATTTGGAAATATTTATTTTAGCAATTTAAAATTTGGTAAGATTTATTTTTCAAAAGCTAATCAAAAATATTTTCTATTTATAATATATATATATATAGTGATATATCTTGTAAATAGGAAGTTTTTAAGTAATAAAAGCTAATATGTTCAAATTGTAATATATATGAATATATATATTGTGATTTGGATTGTGTTTGAAAATTAATATAGTAATTATCAAATCTAATGTTAAAATGTTTTTCTATTTGAAATGTGTATATGTATTTGTATATATATATTAGAAATAGGAATTATATTGATTTGAATTTAATAAGTATTTTCAAACTTTATTATATATATATATATATAGTTTGTAATTTGAAATGTTAATTTGATTTAATATTTTAAATTTAAATAACAAAGTTAATTTCTTATTTATTATAAACATATACTTTAAGCTTTTGTTTAAATAAGATTTAAATTAAAAGTTCATTTGTTTTAATATTCTTTCATTTTAATTTTAACATAAGATAGATTGTTTTAAAATTTTATATAAAGAGTTAAATTAAATCTCTCAAGTTATAAACATATGTTAAATTAAATTGAATCAAAAATATAAGTTATTTATAAATGATCACATTAATTGGATTTTGAAAATTTATTAAAATCTAAAGCTTGTTTATTTAAGAGATAAGTATACACATTTTATAATTATATAAATATTACATAAATACATGTATATAGCTTAAATAAATTATTAAAAAGAGAATAACATTTAAAATATTAATAAAACATTTGAAAATAACTTTTGTAAACATTAATTAAACATTTAACACTTGTAAACATTATAGTGTGTATTAAAGACACTTGTGAATCATATTGCTTAGGTGTAAGTTAATTATAACATAAGAGGTGACAAATGTCATTCTTTTAATAAAATAAAATTTAAAATTTAAGTTGTAAAATTAAAAGAATAAGTTGATCTTCAGCAAATTACTTTCTTCTTTTAGCAAAATGTAAATCAAAACAAAGATTAGAAAAATGAATACAAATACAAATGCAAAACAAATCTAAAAAAAAGAACATGAAATGAAAATCTGAAAACAAGGAAGATGATCTGGAATCATGAAGTCAGAAAGTAAAGAAGTAAAACTGGAAAATTTAGCATGCAAAATTAGATTCAGATTCATTAGCAATTCAGATTAGAAATCAACATGCAACTGGAATTAATTCAAGAACATGTAGAAATTCCTAAAGCCTGGAACAGTTTCTATCTTCTGTATACAAGAGGTGAGTAAACGATATTTTAAAAGCAGTTTTAACTTTGGATTTTCTTGCTTTGTGGATGAATATCATGATTGTTCTCTATAATACTTGAATTTAAATTGGTTGCATGCTTGAACTAAGTAAATCTGAATGCCTGTATAGTAGAAAAAAATGTTACTGTGTGTTTGTAAACAGTTTCAATTTTTTTCATAAAATTCAATAACTTGTTTTAAAATTCGAATCTGACCTTGAATTGTAAATAGATGTTGATTGTAATAAAGTAATCTATCTGTTAAAAATAGTTATAGGTTTTTAAAATAAATAATTAGCTCAAAATTTTAAAATTTACAGTAAAGTTCAATTTGGGTCAAAATTTTGTGATTTCAATTTTTAATTTGATTTCATAATTGGATTTCAAATAGGAGATCATGACTTTTAATGCTTATATCATGATTTTTAATTGGGAAATTTGTGAGATATCTGGGTTTATATGTTTTTGGCATTTCGGTCAAATAGTGGCGAAGGACGATGAGTTTGTCGACGTCGTTGGGCATGAAGGTTGAGGAAGTATAGTAGATCATCAGAAAAATACTCGTGTATTTTATTGATGATAGAGATGGCCGATAATTGTCGAAATAGGGTTTAACATCCTATAAATGACATCGATGTTCTTTGGGTCTTTGCGGCGTGGGTAGGCTATCAGTGATGATCGCGAGTGGTTCTGGTGTTTCTGGAGGTTGTGGCATAGCTACGGTGGAAGTGGCGAGGTGTCTTGAAGTTTTGGTTGCCGTGGAAGGTGGTTTTACTGGCAATGGTGGTTTCGAATAGTTTGGGTTCATTGGCTAAATTTTGATTCTCGATCAATTTGAGTTTTCTGGGTTGAGGGTAGTATTGTCGAGGTCAATTGCGACTTGCTGGAGGCCAGCGTAGGGTTCGTCATCGACCGGCGTAGGCGTGCACGTTGATGTGCACGCCTGCGTACATCAAGAGGTAATGGGTTTTTGGGTAGGAGAAAATAGAGGTTCGTGCTCGAAGCAGACCTGGGGTTTGTGATGTTTTGACTCGAAGTATGATTGAGGAATGGGTTACTCGGGAAAGTCTCGGGAATTTGTAGGGTTGGCTCGGGTTTGTCGCATGAGTTTTCTGCAGATGGCTCGAGTTGGTTGAGTAGTATTGATTGTTCAGGGTTTTTAAAATTAACAGTATTGTTTTTTTAAGACTTTGAAACCAAAGGGAACATGACTTTGTAAATGATTAAGGTTTTAAAACCAAATGTTAACGAGTTTATTTATAAAACTAAATTTATTTTAAAATTGGGTTTTAAGCATGTCCTTATATTTTGAAATATAAAAGCTTTAAAAATAAATAGGTGGATTTTAATAATAGGTTTGTATTACATTTTATTTAATAACTTTGGAAAGTTCAAAAGTTTTTATTTGAATGTTTAAAATTATTTTAATTATAATTGATTTGAAATATAATTTATTTTATATAAAGTTTAATGATTAAGAATTAGATAATCAATTATAATAAAGATTTGTCTTATGTAAATTAGAATTTTGATTTATCTAAAGATAAATAATTGTGAAAATAATTAAGATAGTTAAATTTTTGTTAATAATCAAAGTGTTATTGGTTAATAGAACAACTTAATTAAGGTAATGACTTACCTAATTAAAAATCTTTTTAATATAGTAAATTAAAGAATCATTTAATTAATTTAAATGATTAATTAATTAATTAATTAAGAAATTAATTAGTGATTAATTAAAGATAATCACTTTGGAGTTGACTAAGTATAATTACTGGGTGAAGTAATTAAGTAATTAATTACTGGAAGTAATTAAGAAAAGATAATTACTTTATAAAAGTAATTAAGTGAATGTGATTAAGGGTTAATCACTTGTTTTATTAATTAAAGAATTAATTAATATAAGTAACTGAAGGTTTAAATTATTTAGTTAATGGTTAATTAATAAAAGAATTAAGAGTATTTAATAATGTAATTAATTACTTGTTAAAGTAATTAATTAAGGAAGAATTTAGTTAATGAAGTAATCACTAATTAATGGAAATAAATAATTAATTGTTAATTAATAATTAAAGGATAATTAATTTTATAATTAAGTTTTAATTACCAAATGTAATTAAAGATAATTAATCAAATGTGGTTAATTAAAAGTAATTAATTTAATATGATTAATTATAAATAATTAATCAAGTGTGATTAATTAAAAGGTGATTAATCAGGTATGATTAAAGGATAATTAAGGAATAATTATCAAGGTAATTAAATAATAATTAATCAGGTATGATTAATTTAAAAAGGTAATTAAGAGATAATTACTTGGGTAGTTAAGAAGTAATTAATCAGGATGATTAATTAAATTTGTAATTAAGTAATAATTACTTAAAGTAATTAAGTAATAATTAATCAAGGATGATTAATTAAATAGAATAATTAAGTGATGTTTATTAATTAATTTGTAATTAATTAATGAATATGTAAGCTGGATTGATGATAAACCAAGTGATAAAGTAAGGAACTAATTTGATTAAGGACCAATTAAATTAATTAAGTTGAATCAACCTTGTGTATGGATGATTAATGATTGATTGATAAGTATCATTGGATGAGTTAATGATATTGGATGATATCGTATGTCATTGGTTGATATGTGATGATGTGAATGTGATATATCTGAGATGTGATATATATACTGCTTTGTGATATGTATGGATGAATTTGATAATTGTGAATTATCTATCTGTGTGTTATGAATCATCCATTTATGTTAAGTGATATTCTGAATATCTACTGTTTAAAACCCTTAAGTACAACTTGGACATTAAAATGGCGTTTGGTTTCGGTGAGACCGGGATCGGGTTTTCATATTTGGATATCCGAAAACCACACCGATCCAAAATAAGCGTTAGGTCGTGAATCCAAGTGGAGTGCAAGTGAAGACTCTAGGTGTAAGAACTATTCGTCAATATAACTCTGGGGGTGATTCCGTGATGAGTTTGACAGAAATAGTACTTACAGGCTTGAGATGGTGATTCAGAGTGCAAGGGCTATGGTCGTTGACTCTGAGGGTGATTCCAAAATGAGTGCAATGAGATAGTGCCTTCGGTTCCGTTCGAACTCGGAACGGACTTTTATGGATTGAATGCTTTCAGAACATCGTTAGGTGGACGATGAGCATTCTAAGATAAATGTGTCCTACAAAGGTAATCGCAGCCTCAAGCCTCATCAACCGAGAATGGCTAAAACAGGGGAGGTGCAGCAAGGTTAAGTGGGTCATGCCCATGTAGGACGAGATTCATCCCTGTCTAGATGTCCCTTTTTATTTCGGCTTTGTGGGCGGTTGGTCTGCAGCCAACTGTGGGGTGGTCTTGTTCAGGACTGTTCAGTAAGGAATGGACCCGGCCTTGTTTTGCAGGGGAGTTAGGGTGGCTCCTCGGTACGGTGATCTAGACCACGTACTGTGGCGAGTGGTACCACAGTAGCCCTGCCATTGATGGAAACTCATTCTTCCTACGAGACCCTACGGTTTTGATTGTATTACCCACTTTTGTGGCTAGTAGCTGGAATTTAATAAATGTAACAATTTCGGCTATTTCATATTTACTTGAAAACCCTAGACACTATTATAATATCACTGGATTTCCTATCAAATGTTTTGGTTAGCGTAAGGTAAAACTTTTCCATGTTTATGTGTGGGAAGTCTTACGTGATACATTTTCTTTCAAAGGATTTTCTAAAGTTAAGCAATCTTAAACCGTTTACTCACACCAGACCCCTGTCTGACCCGAGTGTTTGTTTTCTATTTTATTAAACTCTTGGGTACTCATATTATGTATGAGTAGTCAAGTGATTCAGGTTATCCTTGACGAATTCTGGAGGAGCTTTGGAGCAGGAGGCTTCAGCATGTAGATATATAGTTAGAGTTTCCGTTGTGTGTTATTTTGTTTAGATGTTCTTTTATTGTATATTAGACAGGAATGTTATAACTGTCTAAATTGAGATGTATAGTTGTGTACTCTGATGTATATGATACAATATTTATATGTTATATATTATATTTCATTCGTTTCGCTGTGAGTTTCTGTTGTGTTGTTGTTCTTTCTTCTCTTTCTTTTCTTCTTCTATCTCTTTCTTTCTTAATTAGTGATGCCTCTTTTTGGTGATAGAAAGTTGGGTCGCTGCATGTACATTTTGAAGTTCGAATCTATATTTGTGTATATATGTTGTACTACTACATATTTACAGTAATATATATATATATATATATATATATAAATAAATATATATATATAAAGAGAGAGATTTGTCTAAGTGGGTTATATAAGGTTTATACAAGTATGTTTAAATATATATTATTTGGCTACAACATATATGTTTAATAAGCTTACTTGTTTTTAGTTGTTACGGGTTCATTTTTATGTTTTGTTTTATAAAATTTAAAATTATACTGATATATGTATGTTAACTGGTTGTTTACTAGGTATATTTGCATTAGATTTTATTATAGTAGAAATATGTGTTTAAATAGGATATCGATTTTTAATTATGATGTGATGTTAAATATATGTTTTTGTAAACATTGTTTTTGCGTATGTATTTATGTTTATAATGGTATATGTGTACAAGCTGCTGGTTCTATATGAAGTTTTAACTGTTCGTATATATAAGCTTTATATATGGTTAGTGAATTTTATACATACATACATATATATATATATATATATATATATATATATATACGTTGTATAAGTTTATAATTGTATTGGATATTTTATCTGTTGTATAGTTTATACAGTCTAGTTTATATATTTTATATATAACGTGTACAGTATTGTATATACATAGATTTTAATGTGTACATGTTTTAAAAATTTGGTATTGATTTTTATATTAAATGTGGACCTTAAAGTGTACTATATTAGTTTATATAAGTTTTAGAATATTGATTTTTTGATGATGATAATAATAAATGTATATATTCACCATCTACATCAACTAATTTAGTTTGTTCCCATTGATTTTGGTTTATCAGTTTTCCGTCGAACTCAAGTCTAGCCTGCTTTGCTTTGAAATTCGTACTTGCATTTCGTAAGTCATCTCATTTCCATTCATATCTAGCCTCGAAAGGTGACCAATCACTCATGATTAATGTTCTTATATTTATCAATTTGATTTCAATTGAAACGACAATTGAAATATGCTGTTGTTAGTTATTTACATTGCTATATATATGCTATTATCTGTATCTATTCACCTATGACATCTGACACCATTATTTGTTATTTATTTTGATAATATATGCACGTTTTATTATTATTATATCCATTATCACTTTGCAAGTTCCTTGTTAGTATAGAATTCACTATGGATAGAAATGATACATACCCGAATGATCTATAGAATAGGGAAAAATCGTTATGGGTTGAAATGATAAACCCAAGCGGTTTTCATTGAATTGAATTTCGAATTGCGGGTTGAAATGATATATAACCGTATATATTTAAATTGCAGATTGGAATGATAAATAACTGTATCACTTGACCATATGATAGAAAATTATATACAGACGCCGTTGGTCTATAAATAAATATTTTTAAAATGATTTCTATCGTTTGGAATGGAAATTAATATATGTGTTATCCTACCTTTTGGCAAGGCCGTGACATCAAGAACTTGACTAGAAACCAATGATAGTTCGTCCTGGTGATCGTTAATACGTAGGTCCACTATGGATGTCGGTAAATTTTGTCGAAGACCAGATCGAGCTACAATTAATATGACATGATAAGCAAAGATAAGAAAGCTGCTGTTCCAAATTTCAAGTCAATCGGAGTTCGTATGCACAAGATATTGATCGATCACGGTTGAGAAATCCAAACTTGCATCGATCATAAATCGAGATCTATAAGTCCAAATACCACCAAATTTTCACAGGAGCTTACGTGCGACCTAAGGAATGTTCGTGCCAAATTTCAGCTCGAATGGATCAAATCTTGATCGATACGAAATTCGTTCATATCGACCACGGACCGAAAAACTCCAACTTGCATCGATCATAACTCGAGATCCCCAAGTCCAAATGCTATAAAATTTTCACAGGAGCTTACGTATGATATAAAAATAAGTTCATGCCAAATTTCATCTCGATTGGAGCAAATCTTGATCGATACGAAATTCGTTTGTATCCATCACGAACCGAAAAACTCAAACTTGCATCGATCATAACTTGAGATCCGCAAATCCAAATGCTATGAAATTTTCATAGGAGGTTACGTATGAAATATAGAACGTTCTTGCCAAATTTCGTCTCGATTGGAGCAAATCTTGATAGATATGAAATTCGTTCGTATCGATCGTGGATCGGGCCGAAACTTCATGGGATCGATCGCATGGGCCCACCCACGTGCCAGAAGAACTCTCCCAAGATTTGAGTGAAATATCAGCCTCCTACGCTTATAAATAGATCCCCAAGGCCTATAGAAAAAGGGGCTTTTGGCTCTCCTACGTCCAGACTCTGCCGAATCCATTTTTGTACTCCATAGGTGCGGTTGTACATGAATTTCAACATCATAATCCGCTGCAATCTACCGTAATCGGCATGTGAAAATCAACAAAATCACCAACTTCATAGTGGACGTAGGCCATACGTCGAACCACTCTAAAACTCTGTGTTTATTTGCATTTTCTTATATGTTTATTTGTGCGTTTGTTAGATCTACTTCATTTTACATTTGTTCTCTTCATTTTATCTCTTCAAACACATTTAAAGAGTGTTGTGCCCAATTTTGGTACAAACACTTTGGTGCTTTCACCGAGAAAACCCTGCTTTTCTCCTGCTCTATGGATCTACAACCGTCGTTGGATTGCAAAAATCTAAGGAAAAGTTCCAAATCTATCATTTAGTGGTTCCTTCTATTCTATTCAGATTGCTCCAGATCTAAGAGGAACTACATTCACCATGTTTTCGTATCCATGTTTTCGTATATAGAAAATGTGGTGATTTTCATACCCATGTTTTCGTATTCATGAAAATGTGATGATTTTCGTATCCATGCTTTTGTATCCAGTAAATGTGGTGATTTTCGTATCCATCATTTCGAATAGATTGAAGTTGATCGATTTCATATCCATCAGCAGATAATCACTCTTCGTATCGATCACCTATTTACTATTTCGTATCCATCAGGGAGCGCTACTTCGTATCCATCCAAAGGCGGCTTCCTTTGCATCGATCTTGTTCATATCCCTCTGCAAGCATTCGTTTGAATCGATCAGGATGCACCACTTGGTACCCATTCTGGAAGACCTTGTTCGAATCCATCAGGGCTCGTTAGTTCGTGTCCATCAAGTAAACATTACTTCGTATCCATCATGGAACCACTGTTCGTATCCATCAAGTTGGAGCAACAACGATCGATACGAAAAGTGATCGATACGAAATTGGATCGACACAAAAACTAATTGATACAAAATTTGATCTACACGAAATGATGGATACGAAGTGCATCTGATGACCGATCCAGCCAGATGCATTTCACATCGATCCTCAAACACCACTTCGTATCGAGAATGATGATGAAATTTCGAAAAAAAATCGGGTACGATCCAAATTTTCTAAAAAAAGGCTAATTTTTTTTTCTTCAGGGGAAATCCCCCCGAACCCTAGCCGCAGCGTAGAGCACCTGCATAGTTAATTCAAAACTCAACTTAGTAGAGGAACATCCTGATCATTCCTTGATTGGACGGGACGTAGGAGATTATAACGACAATTGTTGAATTGCAATCAAGGAATGGGTATAGAAATATTACTCAACCGGTGCTCCCAGAGACTGGAGAACCTAGCTAATATGTTAAGAACTAAAGTTGATTAATGTATCATGCTTGTAAGGTGGACTGAAACTTCGCACAATTGACCAGCTTTTAAAACTCCTGAATTGACAACTATGGTATGATGGCTAATATTACGACTGCGCTACACTGTCTACTCTACCAATTCAAAACATAGCTGGTTACTACCGAACCATCTGCAAATGCCCACATCTTAATCATTCCACATCCATATGACTAAAAGCATGGCATACAACCTGAAGAGGATTTCCGTACTATCTTATACGGGCCTCTTTCCTGGTGAAAATTAGAAATAATCACCAATCTATGAGCCTATCTTAATTTACTCACCATCCAATCGGCATTACCAACCACTCGAACATTGGCAACCAAGCATACATCATTCACTGAATTTCTAGCGAAAATTCAGCATGCTAACCATGTCAGTGTACTATGGAAATTCAACCTCCAACACTATCTCATGAAGTAAGGATGGTGCATGGATTCCACGAAGAGTGATGAATGCCATCAAATGCAGAAGCCTCCCCTTATTCCTCAAAGAAGACTGTCAATCAATTTGTTAAGAGAACTGGTGGATAGCTACCGAAAACTGCACCAGCATATCGTATCTAATATAGAGTTGATGAACTAGATGAAGGATCAACGTCGCAAGATAAGGAGGAAACCTACTCCATACTCCAAATCTGGAAGCTCCTCTTCTTTAGATGGCTACCGTGGATGCCAACGCCATAAGGCTGCTCTGGAAAGGATAGCTCTGACAATATGTTCGAGCCCCATAAAACAAAGGGCCGGGAACCCCTGATCCCTATCAATCTAGAACTTTGATCAAACTGAACCACTTGCATTAGACTTCCAACCGAGAAGGGCAGGAGTGAAGTGCAATAGCCAACATACGACGCTGCTTCACTTATCAATGAGATTTAATCCAATCTCTTTTGAATTATTTCTATTTTGTTTATGTTGCAAAATATGACCGACTTGAATTAAACTACTTGCAAATGATGCAGGTAACCGAGTACTTAAGGATGGGTACAAAACAACCTCTGTGGACTATGATCAAATCATTGAGGTATCATCATGACGAGCATGACTCAACCACTTGTCGGTTGCTATATGCACCTAACTTGGGGGCAGGGCATCAAAGCAGAAGAGACCGACAAGGTCAGGACTCCAGTACAAAGTGGATGCAACCGACCATGCACTCATATGCCTATGAAATTTAATTAGGAGATTTGAGAAAGACGTGGAGTTATATGTCCCAACAGTGCACTCTACATCTCGTACTTGAAACTTGCCAAAATATTAATGCTTCTTCTGATGCCTAGTAAAAACGAAATCACACCAAAGGTGGACATGACGTGATCGTCCATGCATCCAATCCTGCATTGGACACTTGGGGTTATTTAAGAACACATGTTTAAAGTGGATATCATTTGACCATTCACTCCCCATTTTGTGTCTATGATTCTGCCAAACAATCGCGCCTTAAACCGACTTCATCAGAGGGCTAACCCCCAATTTATAGTCATCAACAATCGACTGCTAACTTGCTAATCATCATGAGCCATCATGCTAACTCTCTTCCTCAACTCGACCGAAAGCGCACAAGGCATAAAGTGGACACGACTCGACCGTCTGCTCTCCAACTCTTGCCCCTAACTTAAGGGAAAATACGCAACTCAAAGTGGATGTATTTCGGTTATCCTCTCCTTTGCTCGAGCTCAAAGCTTGCCAGAACACCACTCTTACTCCTTAGGCTTGGCAGAAGTGGGATCTACATGAACATGGATGCGATTCAACCGTCCATAAACTAAATCTCATCCTTCGTTGATGGTAGATAAGTGGAAAGTGATTGAGATCTGACCAGTCACTTATTAAGTGAAACCCGAGCTTGGGGGCAAGTCACTACACTGAAGCCAAAAAAGGACTGATACACGACAATCCTTTAACTAGCTCCAGTCTCCCAAAGTATGAGCTAGAGTATAAACTTATAAATGCAGTTTCGAAGAGGGTGGATCTGTCCACCAAACGACTTCGCCCGTATCTTGACCAAGTTTGAGGAGGGTGGACCCGTCCATCTAACGACCTCGCTTGCCAACTCAAGGTGGATGTAAATTGACCACCCACGATCCTAATAATTCCATTGTTCCCAGAGTGCGAACACAATCCAAACGCCCAAAAAAATGTGATTGACCGTTTGTCGGCCGACTCTAAAACTCCCAGAGTGCGAGTTGGAGCATAAACTCATAAATGTGGTTTCGGAGAGGGTGGACCCATCCGCCTAACGACTTTGTCCATATCCTAGCCAAGTCAAAGGAGGATGGACCCGTCCATCTAACAACCTCGCTTGTTCACTCGGGGTGGATGTGATCCGACCATCCACGATCCCGATAAATCCATCGTTCCCATAGTGTGAACGACCTCCTAAAAAGCCTAAACTGATGTGACTGACCATCTGTCGGCCAACTTCATGTTCCTAGAGTTCAAATTGGAGTATAAATATCAACTCTAGGTTCCTGAAGTGCGAACTGGAGTATAAATAGCAAATCCAAGTTCCGAGAGCATGAATTGGAGTATAAATGTCAATTCTAGCTTCCCGGAGTGCGAATTGTAGTATATCATCCACAAACTCCAGATTCCCAGAGGGCGAACTGGAGTATAAACATCTACTAACTCCAGCTTCACAGAGCGTGAATTGGAGTATAAACACTAACTCTAGATTCCCAAAGTGCGAACTGGAGTATAAACATCAACTAACTCCAGATTCCCAGAGTGCAAACTGGAGTATAAACATCAACTAACCCTAGATTCCGAGAATGTGAACTGGAGTATAAACATCAACTAACTCCAGATTCCCAGAGTGCGAACTGGAGTATAAACATTTACTAACTCCAGATTCACAGAGTGCGAACTGAAGTATAAACATCAACTAACTCCAGATTCCCAAAGTGCGAGCTGGAGTATAAACATTAACAAACTCCAGATTCCCAAAGTGCGAGTATAAACATCAACTAACTCTAGTCCCGAGAGCGCAGACTGGAGTATAAATACCAAATGGGTTTGACTGACAACCCATCAACCAACTCCAGTCCTCAAAGCTAGAATTGGAATATAAATACCAGAAGGGATGCAATTCGACTCTCCATCTATCAACTCTGATTCCACATCAAGTCTCGTAGTATAAAAAGTGGATGTGGTTCAACCACCCACTTTCCAATCTTCCCTTGACATGGGGGAACACTTATCATAAAAAATCGAATGCTCCGAACATCTAGCACAAAGCGGGAACGACATGACCATTCACGCATCAACACTTATCCCCGACACGGGACTTATAATATAATCTTGTAGGGATGCACTCCAACCCTACAAGACAAAATTTCTTCCTTGATTCGACAGGGAGACGCAGATTCGCAAAACGGACCTAGCTGAATGTCCTATTCTAAATGGATGTGACTACCCATCCTACTCTAATAGAACGTAACATTACCGTTTATCTGCTAACTCTCGCCTATGATCCGATGGGTTGTGCATGCCACATGGACGGATGTGACCTAACCATCCGCCAATCAACTCCTTCCTATGGTTCAGTGGGAGAGGCACCTAATTAAGTTGTCGCAATGTGCCTGACTACACTTCTACTTTCGCCATTGACTAGTGCCAAAGGAATTAATCGAGGAAAATGCGGTCCAACCATTTTCTGCCAAAAATTCTTCGTCCCTAGAGTGTGGACAGAGGTATAAACATCAAATAGGTGCGACGAATGGCCCTTCAGCTGACTTTGATCCACAACATGCGACTACGAGTATTGATAGATGAATGAATGTGTTTCGACCATTCATTCACCAACTACGACCTAAAGTTGACGGGAGGAGTATAAACTCGCTACAGATGCAATTAGACCATCCATAAACTAACTCTACTTACCCCGGACTAGGGGTAGAGGCATAAATCACCGAAAGAAGAGAAAGGTGACTCGGTACATCTCCAGCATTACATCCTTTACAACTTAAGGCAATGACTACAAAGAGGCCTTAAAGCTATCCAATCAGAATGATGCCCAAAGTTATGAGAAACCAATTATATCGTACTGCCGGATCGATGGTCAGTATCGATCTGCACCTTTCGTATCATACCAATAGATCGATAGGCAATGAGGTCCATGCATTCTACATTGTATCACTAAATCAAAAGCCAATATCGATCCTCTTCGACTACAAATCGATGTGACACGAGTGCCCATCGAATACCTTCGACCACCAGAGCATGGACGTGGTTGATCGCCTAACTCCAAAAGAATGCAATACGACTATTCATTCTTTGGCAATTAACGAAATCCGACTAAACGAGCAATTCATAACATGTGCAACCTAAATGTTCATGCACCGATTCTTACCCTCGTTTCGACAAGGGAAGCACCAATCCTGCATTGGATCTTACTGGACGATTCACTATTCAATTCTTGCCCCAAGTATGATGACATAAGCAGCAGAGTGAATGTCGGCGAGGAAATAAAGTATTCTGCCTAGAGGAAAGAACTAGGACAGAATGTAGGATAAGACACAACCCAACTTCCATCGGTTAACTCGGTCCCATGGCTCAACGGGATAGAATGCGAAATTCAAGCAAACATTATCTACCTTGCCACTTATCGAGATATTCCACAGACTTGGGGGTACGCACGAGAAATAAGATGAATATAATTTGATAGTTCATTGAACAACACTGGCTCTTACAGCTTGGACTACGTTATAAACATAGCAGAAGCCCAGCTAAATCATTCGCACAATACATCCATCAACCCAAGACTGGGGGAATGAGTGTGATCATCCAAGAGCTGGATACGACTACTCAATCCAATAGCTTGTGCTTAGTAATATTTATAACGACTTGACGTTATGACCAAAAGGATGCTTAGAGATAGAATCATTAGAATGACGCCTGGACTTATGGGCAACTGATCATCATTCTGACCCTTTCAATGAGCAATGGATCGTGAGTATATTGAATAGAAAGCGCCGTGCTCGAAAGCACAAGTAGATTCAAACTCATAGCTGAAGCCAGCTATGCTACAGAACACGATACAAGGTTAAACTCTACTAAGCCTTTGATTCCACATCCCTACAAGCCTGATCATTTACCATTGCAAATAAGCACATGAAGTGTGTACAATCCATCACTAGTATTGCAGATCAGATCATAACTCAGCACAATGATGGTAAAAGATTTAACTATTTTATTTTAGGTGAATCTCGATGTGTTCGCTTAGGCTCGATCTCATATATATATGTGGACACTCACCAACCATTGAGAACCCTGCATTAAATGACAACTCGAGGCATGTCTCGGCGAATAAAAATAAAGCGACATAGATCTAGAAAGATCTGCTGCACTTAAGGAGGAGGCGAATCTACTTAAAACCAACAGGTTTATCTGCGATGTCCTCTACCTAAAATGAGTATCCAATCCTTTAATTATGAGAGAAACAAATGGAGAGTGGCGAACGTACGCCAACTACTCAGATTTGCACGAGGCATAGAAAAGCATAGCTTTCCACTTCCAGTGATCAAACAACTAAAAGACTCAACCATCAGACATGAATTAATCTCATCCATGGATGCAGACTCTAGATATAATCAAATACTGAAACATGTCCCAGACCAGGAATACAACTGTTTCATTACTGACTCGGGCCTATAGTGCTATGCTACATTCCTTGGATTCAAACTTGAGAACGCTTATGCTACTTACCAAAGGATGATTAACAGTCATTCAAAAATCAGATCAGCCGATCGATGAAAGTATATGTGGTTAATACGCTTGTGAGATCATGACCATCGAAAACGACCGCATCGATGACTTTGCAAAGATATTCAGTGCTTTCCATTGACTATAGAATGAAACTTGATCCTTTGGAATGCTCTTTCAGCGTTGTATAAGAAGGATTCTTGGGTTTCGTCATCAATTCTCGTAGGATTGAGGCTAATGTCAGAAAATGCTAAAGATTAGAGTCATCCATGTACCATGGAAACCAAGCAGCTCTGATAGATTGCTCAAAGAAACCTCCCATTTTACCCAAGTCGTTGGATCGTGAAGATCTATACCTCAATTGGGTCATGTCAACACATGCCATTAGCATCGCAATGCAATATGAAGAGAAACTAATCCAAAGACCAGTATATGATGAAAGCTACCTATTGACAAGCTTACCCTGTTAATGTCTGTATCGACCAAATGTTACGATGGGTCCAATGGCAACCTTAGATGTCTTAAAGGTAACTCAAATGAAATATCGAGCTAAGCCAATTTGATACCACTTATCTCCCTTAGATAGCTATCCATGGTGAAACAATAGCATACTTCATATCTGATTTCACTACATCAGAGGATTATCTGAAGAACAGTAGAGAACTGTCCAACCAGTAGAGAACATACATCGATGGAACTTCCGATAATCGGCTTCCTAACGTCGAAGTCGTGTTAATGGCTCATGAAGAATGATCAATTTGTTGTACGCTGAAACCCTATTTCCCTGCAATAAATAACGAAGCTATGCATGAGCCTCGGTCGCCATGCTGAGACTTGCAAGAAAACTAGGAGTGGAAACTTTACATATATTATGTGATTTCTGATTAGCAGTATGCTAAGGCAGGGAGGACTATCGGACTGGGGGGCAAAATCTGGTTCCCTGCCTTAGCTGGATCCAAAAGCTACTAGCTGACTTCGAGAATTACACCACTACACAAATCTTCAGAGAACAAAAAAAGGCCGAACCAATGGCCAAGCTAGCCAGTTTTGGGGATGCACGACAAATAGACTTCGTCCCAGTTAAAATACTTATTATTCCAAGCATTGATAGATGAAGATCGACTAGATCTTAGAGATAGATCCAGGAAAGGGGTCATGGATGACTCCTGTAACAACCCGATATTTTCAGCCATTCGCATCCACACATGCCGCACTTGAATTGCTCAAAATACTGCATTGTAAATAAATTTGGAGCAAATGAAATACAATCACAGAATCACAGACATAGAAATACCAGAATAACTCGCAATGGAAATTGAAATACCACAGTAGTTCATGAAGCTACTATAACTAACTCTCAAACAAACACATAATATCAGTCTGAAAACATATACAATAGAAATCTCAAATACATAGAAGTTTATAAATACCAGAGCTGAAGTAGAACAACTGAAACTGAAAAGGAATAGATAACTAGACATGCAGAATCTCCAGCGATTCCTAGCTCCAGAAAAGAAATCCAAGGCTGAGCTGTAAATGCTCAGGCTGACCCGAGCGTAAAGTAAAACACAAAACACTCGAGTCAGGACATATATATACTTATATAATGTAAACGAACTCAAGTGAAATGTAGTAGTAATGTACAATAACTTAAAGGATGCTTGGGATCGCCCATCCTATAAGGATCAGTTAAACTATAAATTTAATACATCCCGTGGTTAAAATTTCAAAATGGTAATTTATACTGTGAAATCAAATGTCATTTCAAAATTCAATATCATTCAAAATCCATTTCAAAATATCAAAATATCATATTTGTCCCAAACCACATTCATTTTATTAAATTTAAATATCCTTCCAAGTCACATTTCAAAATGGTTTATATTTCAAATCAAATTACTTCATTTAAACCATTAAAATTTGAAGTCATTATATTTAAAATCAAATATTTAATTCCCGAAATTTTAGCCCTTTCAAAGTTCATTTATTCACTTAAATTTTGTTAAAACAATGAAAATTCAACTTTTACAGCATTTAGAAAATGCTACGGAAAGTTACTTTTGAAACAATTCAATTTAACAAAAGGCAGCATTTAAAAATGCTGTAATAGGGTTGCTTTACTTCAAATAAAACCCTAGTTAATTTCAACAACTACAACACTTACAAAGTGCTATAATAGCCCTTAATTCAATTAAGCCATTTAGTTCATTTTCATCAATTACAACATTTACAAATGTTGTAATATCCTTTACATTAGAAATAATAACATTTCAAAAATGCTGTTAATTCAATTCCAAATATTCAGTATGATTTCACAAACAATTAAATTTTTATTTAAATCATTTCAAACTTATAAAATCATATATTTTCACTTTTAAAATAATCATTTAAAATACCCTTATATTCGTGATTTTATAAAGTTAAATTTCCATTCAAAAATCAATATTTAATAATAATTCACTATTAAATTCTAGCATTCAATTTCAATTCTTTATAATTAAATTTTTAACTTAACACTTAAGTTTAAATTTCCAAATATAACTTATCTTTCATTTTATTTATTTACCTTAAAACATCACTTTTAAACAAAATTCAAAAGTTTCCAATTTAAGTTATATTTAAAAATTGTAACGACCCAGAATTTTCAATCCCGAAAATTCCAGATATTTAGGAAAAAGAAGAAAGAGATAGAAGAAGAAGAAGAATATCAGAAACATCAAACATCTCACATTCATAGCGGATAAAATATAATAATAAGTAATAACGGTTTACAAGGCATTCTGTATCTGTCGATTACATTTTATTACATCAGAGTTACACACATACTCAAACACTGGACATATACAAATCAACATGTCTCAAATTTACAATAATATGATACAGCGGAAATACTCTATACGTTCCTGCCATCCAGCTTGCCTCCTGAGCTCCAGAACGTCCCTACCTGAAAATCTGTAATACTCGGTCTGACTCGAGCATTACACCAAAGTAACACCCGGGCCAGGCTGGAAACCAGCGTGAGTAAACCCAACTAACATGGAATATCCAAGCAAACAACTTATATAAAACCCGGGGTAACTCGAATCAACTTACAAATTCACACTTTGTTATAGTCTTATCTAATTTCACACATCAATATCCAAGTACCAAAACTTTAGATTAAATAGTCCAATTCACTTAAATCCTTTCATTTCAGCCTATTGATTTCCCATATCAATCTATAAAAGTACGAAGTGGTTACGGGTATTTCCCAATACTCGACCCCGGTCTCTTCGAAACTCATGTCATCCTAACCCAAGTTATCCAAATGAAATACACAACATTTCATATCAGAGATATCAACTCATTCAAAGCATTCAATATCATTCAATCATCCATAAGCAAAGCTTAATCACATATAAATTTAATTTAATTAATCCTGATTGAATTACTAACCTCAGCCACTTAGATTTCTTCATTTAACATTAATTAATTTCAAATCAATCAATCAATCATCCCTTCATTATTCATCTTAATTAATCATCCTGGATTAATTATCCTTCAATTACATTCAAGTAATTAACTTTACTTAATTTCACGATAACAATTATTCTATCCAAATCAATAAGTAATCTTTAATTACTTCATGAATTAACTAATTATTTTAATTACATTAATTACTTATATTAATTAATTCCTTATAAGTCACTTATTATTGATTAATTAATCTTAATTAATCAATCCTTTAATTACATCATTAATTATATAAATTAATGATCTCCAATTATATTTCAACTTATCCTAATCTAAATTAATTACATTAAATATCTAATCATTAATCAAATCATAAATATTAATCACTCTTGATTTATCTTAACCAGTAATTTATTATCTTTTATTTACTTTATTAAATAAATTAATTACTCATTTTATAATAAAAGCTTAAAGGAATTTAAAACAAAATTTATTTTTAAATTCAAATCAATTTACAAAGCATTTTGACATTCAAGTTGTTAAAACACTTAATTTTTAAAAACTTTATTTTGTTAGATTTTACTTTGATTTAGAACTTGTTTTAAATCTCTATTTTACAATTTAACACCAGTTTTAAAATATCACTTTTAATTCTTTCCAATTCATTCTTATTTGTTTTTATTCTATAATTATTCCACTTTCAAATTTGCATCCTTATATTTCTTTCAAAAATCCAATTTTATATATTTCGATAACTCAAGGCACCGGAATATTCAAGTAAACCACGACATCCAATATTCCAATTACCAATAATATCCATCACAGAATATCAATCACTCCATAAATTCCATATACTACTATATATGATGTAGCACATCAAAACAATTCAATCATTCAACCAATTTTTAAATTTAACCATTTGAATTTTAAATTAACCCAAATAAGTGAGATTAACTCACCTTTGTTTTTGATGCTTGCAATACAGTCCAATAATAATTCCAACGCGTAGGTCTCACGGCTACGAACCAACCTGACTATCGCCATCCATTTGAACCTCATATGAGACGTTATAAAATTTTATAAGTATCCATTTTAAATCAAGTGAATTTATTAAAATAAATCGAGAATGCAGACAGCAAGTTACCCTCTCACACGATCGGCACGCGAAACACAGTCGATCAACATCCCACTTCTAGCTTCGGTCAAACCCTACCATCATCCTCCGACTGCAGCTTTACGAAGGCGAGCCCCAAAGCCAACACCTCTACACAAACTTGACGCGACAGCACCCGCTACCCCAATTCGAACACACCCAATATCTTGACTATCGGTCGCCACATGCTCGTGAAAACCCTAAGCGGCTCCCTCTTCGCATGAATCTTCCATCGCGACTCCAAATCCCTAACGACCCCGGCCTCGAGCTCTTCGAAGAACTCCATGTCCTACCTCCTAGAACTGTTTCCATATCCTCTGTGCGACATCCCACCTCCATCAATTCGCGCTGCGATTCGTGGTGGCCCGAAAACGAGCACACAAAATTTCCCTCGGCCCCCCATTTTTCTCACGCAACTGCGCCTCTGCCCCCTCGAGTTCGAGCTCGATTAAGACCGCGTCACCATTTTTTTTATTCGAGTTCGATTTCTGTTCAAAGATAAAGAGAAGGACGAAAATAAATATCGGTTATAGGGGAATAGCTCCTTGAGTACGTGTTCCTGTTAGCAAAAATATCTTTGCTATTTGACTTTAAATTTTATTATATTATAAACTTCAAAACGTCTCGTTAATCGCCATTGAAAATTTTGAACTTCTCTTAAGGAATGCCGCTAGGCGATTATAAGGTTTTGCCCGCGTTCCGAACACAATGGAATGTATTTCGAAAGCTAATTCGATCATATGCGCGAGTTATAGAAGTAAACGATCAATTTTAAATTAAATCGATTAAAATAGTTCTAAGCGTTTTGAGATGCCAGGGTCAAACGATAACTTCAATTGCTACAAACATTGAAATCCGATAATAACTAACTATTATGGATCCAATGGAACTGGTTTCGTCGAATTCTGAGACTGTGCCTCGGAAAGCTATTTTTAAATTAAATTTAAACGATATATTTTCGAAACTGAACATATCGCCTTTAAACTAAATTTCAACCGTTCTATTATCTTCAGTATCATCATTATAAATTTTATAATCCTTCAAATTATTTTTAACAGGCTTAAACACGAAGATTCAATAATTTACCCAATTTCGAATTATGTAACTCAATAATTTAATTATCAAGTAAATATTAATATTTGGAATTCAAGTTAAAATTAAGTTTTAAATATTTAAAATCAATTAAATATTCTAATTTAAATTGTTAGAAATTCTGGGTCGTCACATTCCTCCCCCTTTAAAAGAATTTCATCCCCGAAATTACTAGTTAGGAAGAATGGTCCAACACCCATTACAATTTTCTTAAAACCAAATAGTTTTATCAACTTGCCATAACATATCTTTTGATAAAAGACCCATTATCATTCTTACTAACTTTCCAAACTCTCCCACAGTTTCCAAACAATACCCTTTTTGTTCATCATTCAAATTCCAATTTAAAACCAAATTTTGAATTGTGACGCCCCACCTCTATACCCACGCTAGCCAAGAACACTACGGGGTAATGTCGTCAACTAGCGCGGACAATAAGGCTGTTGAGGAGAGACCATCAGTGTAATTACTTTGTGCGAGCACCGATATGCCAGATAAAATATAACTTGGATTGTTTTCAAGAGGAAATCCGACATACCGACACAAACTCAAAGCTACTACACAGTGGCTATAATATCTTCGGAAACAAATATAGAAATAAGCATAACACAAATCAGTCAAAGACATCCATATCACAAAGGCGGAAATAGATATGAATATAACACATGAAAGTGTACATCTGAGTAGTGGTCAAACAGGATCCACAATAACACAAAAGGATAGCTACAAGTGCTAGACAAAAGAATAAGGATACATCAATGAGTCTATAACTCAAATGTATACAACAAAATAAACCACTAATCTAAGTAGTTAGCCAAAAGACAGGATGATAATCCCAGATGTGAAGTCAAGCAGAAGCACCTGTAACATCTCGGTCTGACCCAAGTATTATTCAATAAGAAAATAATAAACGGATCAGTCTAGCTATAAATATAAGATGAAATGATATAGAATAAGAGATATGACTAAACGTATAATAATCACAATGCCAAGCTGTGATAAATAAGAAATTGAAAATCAACAAGAGATTAACCAATATCATAAGAATCTTCTCAAAGATCAAAAGGAATGTCATACTCTATATTTTCATTCACCAAAACCATGAATGTTGACAATAATATCAATGCCAATCAAAAAAGTTAATGACACACAAATTCACCAATGCACAAAAATTGATAACACATATCAATTAAAATCACGAAAATTTGGTGAAACACAAATTCTAGATATCATCAATGGAAATCCAGAAATCACAAAAAGGGGAAAGAGGCCTGTCACTAGAACGGGAGCATGAAAACTCACCAACACGTGTATCGCAAAATGAGCCGAAGCTCCTCCAAACGAGCCAAAGCTCGTCCAAATGAGCCGAAGCTCCTTCAAATGAGCAGAAGCTCCTCCAAACGAGCCGAAGCTCCTCCAAACGAGCCGAAGCTCCACAAAATTGAAGTATCGTCCTCGACGAGGACAAAGAGACATCGCATATCGCTAGTCTAAACCATAAAATGATCATCATCGAACATCAAGAAGTGTCAACTACAATAAGCTGGTAAATATACGAGTTTAGCTTCATGACCCATAACCACTAGCTTAATTTAAATATTTGCGAACAAATTGTAGATCTCCACTAGAAAATTGTCACAAGAGATTCAATCGAACAAGTCCAAAAATTAACCGATGAAGTAAACGCAAGCGTTTCATACCACTTGTTTTACTAAGCCGTTTAATTAGATTTCTCATACGAGTGAGGTAAAGGTTTGTATATACTAATAGATTGGAAAACGGTTTTAATAAATGAGCTTTGTATTGAAATAGTGTTGAAATCGTTTTGATGAAAGAGTTTTGATATTTACTACTAGTATAGAAAACCTTTATATTTTTAAAGTGACAAATCACAAAAATGATTGTAGAAACAATCAATCACTAAAATTCACATTCGTAGACATGAATAAAAAAAATCCAAAGAAATCGATATCAAATCCATCAAAATGGATATTTTCGAAAATTTCCGAAAAAAATGTCATCAAAGTCGATAATAAATGATAACAACAAAAGGAAAACAACACGAATCGATTAAAGTTGGAAATTCAAACAAATAGACAATATAGGCATAGTTGGAAAATAGAAGCAGGTCGGTCAACCGGACTTTCTGGGTCGGTTGACCGAAAAACAGTCCAGAAATGTCTCGGGCTACAGGTCGGTCGACCGGCCCAGGGGTTCGGTCGGCCGAAACTGATGTTCTTCAATTTGAAACCCATTTCAAAGGAGGTGCAAACACCTTCAATTTGCAAAGGGACAAGCATGGACGCTAGGGGTTTACGCCTATCGGCTACCCGGTCCTATAAGCTCATCGATTCATCATCAAAAACATGATCAAAACATCAAAGTTATGATTTTTAAAGATTTGAACTCAAAATACCAAAAATTGGAATATTCACCAATTCAATCCAACCAAAAGCAAATGCACATGAATAAGTGTTAGGAATTCATACCCAACATTCAAAGATAGATATAAGCATAGATGTGAGATAAAAATCTCACCTTTTCACACAAAACAATTGAAGAAGAAGCTATTGAGCAATGGTAAGACAATCACTCTTCAATTCCAGCTCAACAAACTTGAATCAAAGCTTAAAAGAAGAGCATTCCCAAAGTTAGGTTTAGGAATTTCTGAAATTGGAAGGAGAAAGAGTTGGAGAAGAAGAAGGAGATGCTCACCTAAGCTTCTCTTTGGAAATTTGGAGCTAAACTTGGAATTACAAATGGATGCTAGGGCTTGGAGTTTTAATTTCCTTTTCTTTCCACCATTTATCTCTTTAGAACTGAAAAGTGGAGGAAGAGGGAGTGAATGAAGAGGGGGTTTCAGTTTGGGGTATTAAGATAGAACATTGAGCTGAACCCAGACCCAAAGCCCTGTAGAAAAAGTAGCAAAATTCAACTTACTCCAAACATATCGAAGCTTATACTCAAAAAGGTTGCAAACGACATTTTGAACTCAATGGAAGGGGTCTCGAGTCCCAATTCGACTGTTTGCTAAAAGTAGGTTTTCGGACTAAAATCCGACGAACGATGAAATATTTAAATATACAATCGATAAATATGCGGGTTGTTACATGAATTATCAAAATTTTCTCAAAATTTTTCTAACTCTCTAAATTTTCGAAATTTTTTGCCAGTGTCTCCTTTCCGCGGCTAGCTCGGTACAACTACAAAAGGCCTCTACGGGCTCCCAAATTCCAAGAAGAAAACAAAAGGCCAAGTGGCTAGATTAAAAACCCAATCCAATATCATACAGAAATTTAAATACATACCTTTTTGTCGGGCAATTCACATTATCTTCTGAAATCAAATCCAAAATTTTTTTCCTTTGTAATACCTACACATCTTACTTAGCAATAATATCCAATCGTAACTTTTAAAATCATTTATATATTTCCTTACAGAAGTTTTCACATCTACTTCTATTCAACTTAGTTTTCCTATTCCCATATGAATTTAATTAGTCTTCACTTCTGAGTATTGAATTTTATCTTTCATTTATAACTGATTCATATTAGTTTCATCTACTAATTTACTTTAATTTCCAATTTAAAATCGTTTTGTCGTTAACGATTTTTTTTCCAAGATTTTTTCTAACTCCCAAAATTTCCGAAAAATTAAAAGGCAAAAACATTTAATATTTCCTATTTTTATTGCGTAGGCGTACCTTTATTTAGCATTTTAAGCAAGCAGCCTATTTATTTTAGCAATTAGTGCAACCAAATCAAGCCAAACGGCCTTCAGGTACCTGTACTTACTCAATTTAAATATGTAAGTGCCATATATAGAAAATCTATTAGCATTTCACTTATTTCCAATAACTAAACACAAGCATTTCAAAAGCAACAAACACCGAACGCTTACCATAAGCGATTTATATGATTTAAAGCTAATTCCAATTGCTTCCAACCAAATTTATATGCCATTTCATTCAATTTTAATGGTTTCCAACTCAAGTGTTTACATTCAATTTATTTTTAATCCAAACAAGCTCATATTAAATTCAATTAATTCAAAATCTATTTTTATTTGCTTCTATTAATTCATAAAATTTAATTACTTTTGTTTACGTCAAACAACGACCATTTTTATGTAAATTCGGCGTTATTTGCTTAATAGAGTGTCCATTTTAGTTTATAACTACTTTAAATTAATTTCAACTCATTCTGTATTTAATTCCATTTCATTTCTAATTTATTTACGAACCATACATTTGCATTTCATTTCATCTCCGCATCGGATTCATTTTAAAACTATTTCATTGAGTTTGACTACATTCGATGCTTATATTAATATTCATTTTCCAAATAAATTTAACCTAAATATTTATTTAATGGTCTACTATTCTTACTCGAAACCAAGCTTTTTTTTACTTAAGAAATTTACTTCAATTTAATACACCTCATAACTTAAGTTCATTCTGATAATCCGATTCGAATTACAACTTTGATTTAGTTTTTATTCAGTCAGACTTCATTTATTTATTATCTAAGTCAATTAATTCATTTATTCACCCCATTTTATATTTTTAATTCACTTACTTAATTCATTTTTGAATTTATTTTATTAATACAAAGCCATTCACAATTTATTTCTACTTACTTGGGTTTTGTTTGCGATTCAAACCATTTCTATTATAATTCATTTTCATTTCATTCGACAACACTTCCATTATATCTAATTTACTTGCAAATTTTGTTAAATACTATTCATATCACACTTGAATTTTATTTATAATTCAAACCATCACTATTTCGATCCATCTCTATTTTATTTTTATTTTTACAACATCTCTTCTTATTTAATTCATTATCAAACCCAAGTCGAATTCTATTCACAATTCGAATTCATTTCCAAACTCCATTATTAACTTACAATCAATTTATTTACCCAAGTTAAATTTTATTAACAAACTCAAACAAATAATTATTTAGCCAATTAGCTTACTTCCAATTTTTAAATCAATATTCGATTTTATTACGAAAATCACTTCACTAAATTTTCCTGAGTTCAAATTTTGTTTTTCATATTTCCAGTTTGGATTTTATTTCATTTTCCAAAATTCCAACTCTTTTATTTTAAAATTTTAGAAATGCTTTTAAATTCAGATAATATTATCGAAATAGTTTTTTTATAAAAATATTTCTTATAACTCGATGTCTCAACCAGTCCATCCTTGTTCTCACAGAAATTCAGTCATACGTTGATCAGGCGTAGGACTGAAAATCTACAAGTACTTGGCAGACCCATTTTCAACATCCAGTGAAAATACTTAGAAAATAATTTTATTGAAAATACAGAAAATAATTTTTGAAAGTAGAGGAAATATCTTTGGTGAGAATGCTCTGGAAATCATCACCCCCATCCATGGTCGCAGTTACATCATGGGTTACGTTGCCATCGCAGCAAAAGTCATGTAACTGTAGGCACTCCGCGCCCCTCGATTACGCCATGGAACCCACAACAGATCGCAGTTACATTCCAGGGTTACATTGCCATCGCAGCAAAAGTCCATGTAACTGTTGGCTCTCAGCGGCACACACGACTTTCGTTGTCAAAATAAAACTTCTCCACTCCTACATAGGTCGCGGTCTACCGATATAAAATCAAACGCAGACTGTTGGCTCTCAGCGGCACACACGACTTTCGCTATGTTACCATAGGTCGTAGTATACCGATATAAAATCAAACGCAGACTGTTGGCTCTCAACGGTACACACAACTTTCGCTATGGTATACTCTACTCATAATCCTCAGGAACTAGTTTTGTCCGGACTCCTCACAGGATCAACTTTAGAACCCCCCTTGGGGCTCAAGGCAGCACCTCCCGGTGGCACTCCTGAGAAGTTCATTTCAAGGGAGCGCCTTTTTCCCCAGAGCCATTATCAAACACTTTATACTATACACATATAGTATCTTTCAAATCATACACCTAATATGATCTCACACAAAGCTCCTTTACACAAAATCGATTATTCCAAAATCGATAATTCTCAAACTAGGCTTTCCAAATTCTCATATTGATTTTACCCAAAAATCAAAAGCTTTCCAAATCCAAAGGTTCCCAAAACCTTTCTTCCAAAATCCTCATAAGATCCTTTATATATATATATATATATATATATAATTTTTAAAACTTTGGATCATTTCAAACTTGTATAAAATCCCCTTTTACACTTCAAACATTTTCAAAAATCCTTTTCTTTCGGCAATAGATTCAACAAGGGAAGATTTACCTTATATAACAAAGATGTATAACTTTGTTTATTCAAAATCAAATATTTAAATTTGATTACTCTTTTTAATATTATTTTCATTCAAATCCATACGATGTACACATATCATCAGTACGCTATACCAATCTGATCACTCACTTGATCACACAATTTCACTTCCAAACTAGTATCGTCCACCCGACTTCCTAGTGCGGACTCAGATCTGGTTTCTTGATCAGAAACCGTCATTCTCCTTGCATAGCCATAACTATAATAGAGAATATCCAGAACCAATCAACAATCCATATCTAGGTTCACTGTCGAAAATCGAGTGAAAAATCCCAACTCGGATCGATATCACTATCTCGAAATTCTGTGCTCGAATCTGGATCAATCACTATGCGAATAGAATAATATACGTACATCCTACGTTTTTAACTTCATTGATTATTAGCCAAATCAATTTCCTTTCCATTCACATTCACTTAAATTTTCACTCACTTATTCGCATTTGCCTTAATCCCCATTTGGATTATCACTTTAATCCTTATCTCAATTGGGTATTTAATCAATAACAGTTAGAACTCCAACCAGTTTATATTCAGAAAATAGCTTGAAATTTTTAAAAATAGATAAATAGTTGAAAAATAATTATTAGTTTGCAAAAAGCTGTAAAATAGTTAACTAATTGTAAAATAGTTAAGGAATAGTTAAATAGTTATAGAAATTTTAGATAATTGCAAAATAGTTGTAAAATTGTAATTAATTTGTGAAATAGTTGAAAAATAGTAATTAGTTTATAAAACAATTATAAATAGTTAAATAACTCCAAAAATAATTATAAAATAAGTATAAGATAGTTTTGGGTTTAATAAGCAAGGTTGTGTATATAATAAATAACTTGGAAAAATTAGATTTATACTAAAACAATTTATTTAAAATAGTCTAGAGTCAAACCGTTTAATTCCTAATCTCCATTATCATCAATTCAATTTAAATTTCCACTTCCATTTTAAATTGACCCAATTCCAATTTAAATAAGTTCAATTTCCATTGGACTTGATTTATCCCCAATTTAAGTTGAATCAGTTCTCAATTTCTTTCCAACTTCAAATCAAATTCCATTTGATTCTTACTTATTCAACTTTGTTTACAGTTCCAAATTACTCAAATAATTTTGGACTAATTTCAAATTGAATCCGCTTCAATTTCAAATCATTTCAATTCCTGCTTGAATTTAATCCCAATTCCCATTCAAATTTTAAACCTTCATATCAATAACCTTTCCACTTAAGTTTAAAACTTGCTTCAGTTTGGGTCTCACATCACATTTTAAAGAAAAATTCGAAACTCAACCTTAGAGTTTATTTCATATTTATTTCTTTACACACCAGGCTACTTTTAAATTTTAAACCACCCTTGATTTTAATTTCAAAACAAATCCCTTAAAAATCTTCCAAACATTTCTTGTTTTAAAATAAGACTATATTCGAAATAGTCTGATTTATATTATTTGTTATTTTCTTTAACTCTTTGAAACAATTGATTGTTTCTAGACTTAGGTTTTAAAACTTCACAATTTTGAAAACCTACTTTAATTTAGAAGTTATACTCATCTTATAAATATACTTCATTTGGCTTACTTAATAACAAATATATCATTATTAAACACAATAACTATTTACGATAATACCCAAGGTTATCATATCTAGATAGCAATTCCTTTTTATATTATTCTTACTTTTATAAATTCAAGATTAGATTTCAGTTTGAATCCATTTCAAACTTACCTTTATTTAAAGTTTTTAAACAATTTAATTTCTGGGCTCAAATTCTAGAATTTCATTCCAATCAATTTAATTTTAATTTGGTTGTATTTCTGTTACCACTTAATTTAATCAAGAAACGAGTTACAGGTCCCTATTTTTAATGTTGTTACAAGAAAAGTCCCTGTATATATAAATATGTAAATTTAGTCCCTATTTTTTGAAAAATAGAAGACGCAAGGTAATTTGCACTTTTCTGACAGAAAATACAAGCTAACTTGCAATTTTTATCAGAAAAGCGCAAGCTTTTATCAAAAAAGCGCAAGCTGGTTTGCGCTTTTTTATTTTGAATTTTTTTAAAATTTTCAAAAAAATTTAAATTTTTAAAAAGCGCAAGTTAACTTGCGCTTTTATAAGAAAAGCGCAAGATAGTTTGCGCTTTCTGATTTATAAAAAATAGGGACTTAATTTACATACTTATTATCATAGGGACTTTTCTTACAGCAACATCGAAAATAGGGACCTTCGGTGCAAAGCCCCTAATTTAATTCCAGTTTAGGATTTCAATTTGGTTGTATTATATTACTTATTAATTTGATTCCATTAATTTAACATCCAATTACCTTAATATTTGTTAGAAGGAAACATTACGTTATATATCAAAATATATTTTATATAAAATCATTTAAAACCTTTATATAAGAAAATAACAAGTACGCTCTTATACACACACACACACACACACACACACACACATATATATATACACTCAACTCATCCTAGAGTACTACAGACTCTATTTAATGAGTAATCCCCACCAGAGCCAAGGTTCTCGCTTAACCTTTCAGCTCTGATACCAACTGTAACGACCCGGAATTTTCGATCCCCAAAATTCCAGATAGTTAGGAAAAAGAAGAAAGAGATAGAAGAAGAAGAAGAATATCAGAAACATCAAACATCTAACATTCGCAGCTGATAAAATATAATAATCAATAATAACAATTTACAAAGCATTCTGTATCTGTCGATTACATTTCATTACATCAGACTTACACACATACTCAAACACTGGACATATACAAATCAACATGTCTCAGATTTACAATAATATGATACAGCGGAAATACTCTATATGTTCCTGCCATCCAGCTCGCCTCCTGAGCTCCAGAACATCCCTACCTAAAAATCTGTAATACTCGGTCTGACTCGAGCATTATACCAAAGTAACACCCGGATCAGGCTGGAAACCAGCGTGAGTAAACCCAACTTACATGGAATATCCAAGCAAACAACTTATATAAAACCCGAGGTAACTCGAATCGACTTACAAATTCACACTTTGTTATAGTCCTCTCTAATTTCACACATCAATATCCAAGTACCAAAACTTTAGATTAAATAGTCCAATTCCCTTAAATCATTTCATTTCAGCCTACTGATTTCCCATATCAATCTATAAAAATTTGAAGTGGTTTCGGGTATTTCCCAATACCCGACCCCGGTCTCTTCGAAACTCATGTCATCGTAACCCAAGTTATCGAAATGAAATAAACAACATTTCATATTAGAGATATCAACTCATTCAAAGCATTCAATATCATTCGACATCCATAAGCAAAGCTTAATCACATATAAATTTAATTTAACTAATCCCGATTGAATTACTAACCTCAACCACTTAGATTTCTTCATTTAACATTAATTAATTTCAAATCAATTAATCAATCATCCCTTCATTATTCATCTTAATTAATCATCCTGGATTAATTATCCTTCAATTACATTCAAGTAATTAACTTTAATTAATTTCACGACATCAATTATTCTATCCAAATCAATAAGTAATCTTTAATTACTTCATGAATTAACTAATTATTTTAATTACATTAATCCTTAATTACTTATATTAATTAATTCCTTATAAGTCACTTATTATTGATTAATTAATCTTAATTAATCAATCCTTTAATTACATCATTCATTATATAAATTAATGATTTCCAATTATATTTCAACTTATCCTAATCTAAATTAATTACATTAAATAATTAATCATTAATCAAATCATAAATATTAATCACTCTTGATTTATCTCAACCAGTAATTTATTATCTTTTATTTACTTCATTAAATAAATTAATTACTCATTTTATAATAGAAGCTTAAAGGAATTTAAAACAAAATTTATTTTTAAATTCAAATTAATTTACAAAGCATTTTAACATTCAAGTTGTTAAAACACTTAATTTTTAAAAACTTTATTTTGTTAGATTTTACTTTGATTTAGAACTTGTTTTAAATCCCTATTTTACAATTTAACTCCAGTTTTAAAATATCACTTCTAATTCTTTCCAATTCATTCTTATTTGTTTTTATTCTATAATTATTCTACTTTCAAATTTTCACCCTTATATTTCTTTCAAAAATCCAATTTTATGTATTTCGCTAACTCAAGGCACCGAAATATTCAATAAACCACGGCATCCAATATTCCAATTACCAATAATATCCATCACAGAATATCAATCACTCCATAAATTCCATATACTACTATATATAATGTAGCAAATCAAAACAATTCAATCATTTTTTAAATTTAACCATTTAAATTTTAAATTAACCCAAATAAGTGGGATTAACTCACCTTTGTTTTTTATGCTTGTAATCCAGTCCAATAATAATTCCAACGCGTAGGTCTCACGGCTAGAACCAACCCGACTATCTCCATCCATTTGAACCTCATATGAGACATAATAAAATTTTATAAGTATCCATTTTAAATCAAGTGAATTTATTAAAGTAAATCGAGAATGCAGACAGCAAGTTACCCTCTCACACGATCGGCACGCGAAACACAGTCGACCAACATCCCACTTCTTGCTTCGGTCAAGCCTGCCATCATCCGCTGACTTCAACTTTACGAAGGCGAGAACACCTCTACACAAACTTGACGCGACATCACCAGCTACCCCAATTCGAACGCACCCAATATCTTGACTATCGGTCGCCACTTGCTCACGAAAAACCCAAGCGGCTCCCTCTTCACGCGAATCTTCCATCGCAACTCCAAATCCCTAACGACCCCGACCTCGAGCTCTTCGGAGAACTCCATGCCCTACCTCCAAGAACTGCTGCCATATCCTCTGCGCGACATCCCACCTCCATCAATTCGCGCTGCGATTCGTGGTGGCTCGAAAACGAGCACGCAAAATTTCCCTCGGCCCCCCTTTTCTCACGCGACTGCGCCTCTTCCCCCTCGAGTCCGAGCTCAATTAAGACCGCGTCGCCATTTTTTTATACGAGTTCGATTTCTGTTCAAAGATAAAGAGGAGGACGAAAATAAATATCGGTTTTGGGGGAATAGCTTCTTGAGTACGCATTCCTGTTAGTAAAAATATCATTGCTATTTGACTTTAAATTTTATTATATTATAAAACTTCAAAACGTCTCGTTAATCGCCATTTAAAATTTTGAACTTTGCTTAAGGAATGCCGCTAGGAGATTATAAGGTTTTACCCGCGTTCCGAACACAATGGAATGTGTTTCGAAAGTTAATTCGATCATATGCGCGAGTTACAGAAGTAAACGATCAATTTTAAATTAAATCGATTAAAATAGTTCTAAGTGTTTTGAGCTGCCAGGGTCAAAGGATAACTCCGATTGCTACAAAAATTGAAATATGATAATAACTAACTATTATGGATCCAATGGAACTGGTTCGTCGAATTCCGAGACTGTGCCTCGATAGGCTATTTTTGAATTCAATTTAAACGATATATTTTCAAAACTGAACATATCACCTTTAAATTAAATTTCAACCATTCTATTATCTTCAGTATCATCATTATAAATTTTATAAGCCTTCAAATTATTTTTAACAGGCTTAAACACGAAGATTCAATAATTTGCCCAATTTCGAATTATATAATTCAATAATTTAATTATCAAGTAAATTTTAATATTTGGAATTAAAGTTAAAATTAACTTTTAAATATTTAAAATCAATTAAATATTCTAATTTAAATTGTTAGAAATTCCGGGTCGTCACAAAAATTCAACTTAAATATCCATTTATTTCACATTTAACTTATTCAAAACCCATTACCACTTTATAAAAATTATTTTAAATTCATTTTAAACCAAATTTAAATCTAATTATCAAATTTTCCAACTTAATTTAAATACCATTTATCACCAAATCAAAATTTCCAAAATAACTTACATTTCAAATTTTCTAACTTTACCAATAATTTATTTCACTTATAAATTTTAGAAAATTAATAATACTTTACAAAAATCATTTTTAATTAAGTTTTAAATCTATAATATTCACATTTCTAAAATATTTTAATTTTTTTAGAAAAACTTATATTAACTACGGGTCTGTTTATCCTTTTCTAGCCTAGGTAAAGTGATACAGATAATATATCATTTCAATCCGTACTTTACAAAGAAAACCCGGGTTTTATCATTTCAAACCCACAGTCCCAAGTAAAATGAAATAATTTAAAAATCGTTTAGGCCTATCATTTCAGCCCATAACGATTTTCCCCTATTCTAAAATCCGTTGGGGTATGTATCATTTCAACCCATAGTGATTCTAATCTAAAAGGAACTTGTAGTACGATAACTGATATAAATAACAGAATAACAATAAATAACAGTAATAGATGATATAATAGGTAAATAAGCATGGGTAAACATCATATGATCATAACATAGCATATATAACATAATGATATGGGTTTACAGATTCAATTGCGATCAGTTTACTAATCATATAAGTATAAATTTGTCTGGTGAGAATTAATCACTTGTATAACTGGAGATGACAAACAAATATACAAAACAAAGTTCTTCAAAGGCACGAAAGCATGAATATGATTTGAGTGTGGGAGAGCCAAAGTTAATTGCCTTGAACATATGAAACAAAACAATATACAACATACGAATATACACTTAAAAAATTTAGACAACACTAGAAATACATGCACAAAAAGTCACCAAATCTCTTGCACTTGCTTTCAGCCACCCGTAGGCTTAGCCATAGTTTAAAATACACGGCCATGGTAAGGATTTGGATCTAGTTTTGGGTTCAACAGGTCGGCCATAGCATGGAAGATGATGTATAAGGATATATGCATGAAACTACAAATACAAGGCAACCAAAGTGGATTCCAATGCAACACAAGTCACGGCCAAGGCAAGCATGGTCACGGCCAGGCCTGGTGGGGTCATGAGGTGATGTGGCAGAGGTCTCAGGTCATGTAGGTGGCTGGGGGTGATGAGTTTAAGGCCGGCCAAGGTGGTGTGGTGAAGTATTGATGGCATAGGAGCTCGGCTATGGAGTTTTTCAAGTGGATAAGGCAAATTTTGGTGGAGTTGATCAACTAGTGGTGCACGGCCAGGCTTGGGCAGAGGGCTGGAGGTGATGTCAGCCTGATGTGGTGGTGGTGAAGGCAGCCATGGTGAAGGAGGAGGAAGGGCTGAGCTACAAAGGTGAAGACAAGTGCAAAGAGATAAGAAAAACAAGAAGAAAATGAGAAGAAAAGAAGAAGAATTTTACCAAATTTTGCCTCAGGAGATGATGGCCGAAAATTTTAGGTTTGAGAAACTTTCCTATATGTGAAAATGAAGTGGGTATGCGGCTGAAGCAATGAGATAAGGCCAGAAATTGAATGCATGTGATGTTTGGTGTGAAAAGGTAAGTTGAAATGTGAAATAACAAGGTATACAAAAGGTCAAAACTCTTCATATTTCAAAATTTCTTTTTTACATCTTTAAGTACATATAAAATGATTATAAACAAAATAAAAAACAGAAAAATAATGAATGAATAAAATAAATAAATACAATTTTAAATAAATATTATTAAATTAAGAAAATAGCTTAAAAGTAGAAACTAGGTTATAAAAATTGAAAATAAATACACTAAGCTTTGGAAAAATTATAACATCACTTTAAAAATGTTTTAAATTAAAATATATACCTAACAAGTCATATGACACATATCAGAACATGATTTGACAAATAAAAATATTATTTATACAAATTAAAATAGAAAATTTTATTAAATAAATCAATTTACACCCAATATTGTAAAAAGCATAACTTTAAAAATATAAATCAGATTTCAACGAAATGAAAAGAAGAATTTTTGAAATTAAATTTATTTTCATAATAAAAGATAAAATTCAAAAATTCAAGTACTTAAATTTTAAATTTAAAAGTCAAAGTTTGACCAGATTGACCAAAATCCACATTTTTCTGGAAATATCCTATTTATTCAGGTTTAGAATTATAATTCACACAAAAATCAAAAATTATATTTAAAATAACAAAATTCGTTCATTTTTATAAATATAATAAATTTTTTAAATCAGTAGTTTTAATTTAAATAATTAAAATAAACAATTAGAATAATCACAAAATACTGGGTTGTTACATTCTCCCACTCTCAAATCTTTTCATCCTCGAAAAGAATGAATAAGGAAAATAAGGAAAAGCAGGATAGACAAAAAATAGTACCTGGAAAAAAATTTCGAATTCGAAGCAGGAATGCTCTCCTCCATCTCCCAGGTACAACCTTGATCATCAGTACTTCACAGTACTTTGATCAGACTAACAGATTTCCTTCTTAGCTGCTTCGTACCTCTGTCGACAATACGAAATGGCTTACTCTCGACAGTCAGATTAGGCTAAAAATCCAAACTATCAAAAGAAGAAGGCTGAAATAATAAGAGATGAGTTATGAAGATATTAGAGAAGATGTGAGATATGGAATACATCATGCACTCTAGACAGCTTTTCGGCAAATCCTGACGATAAGCCAAAAACCAACTCTTTCCACAATGCGGAAAGGACCCTCGAAGAGGACAAAGGTAGGAATAGCTAGAAGGGAAAAAAGGTTAAAAGACAAGGATGAACCATTATTTTAAAACCATATAAATTTCAATTTAAAATTTTACATTTACAACATTTTAAACAATTTATAATATGGTAAATAGTCATTTGATTCAAATTTGTTAGTTCGAAGTAAACAATATTTAAAACATTTTAAATTATTTAGACAAGCAAAACAATGATCAAAATATCCTTTATATAATACTTTATCAGAATACTTTTATAACTCGATGTCTTAACAAGTTTACTTTCGTTCCTGCAGACTCTGGCTATGCGTTGATCAGGCGCAAAGCTTGAATTCTCCAAGTACTTAGTAGACTTGTTTTCAACACCCAGTGAAAATACTTGAAAAAAACTTAAAAAACAGATATGGAAAGTACAATCCAAACAAAACAACCAAACCAAAACATGTCGATCATGGATCGCGGATACACAATGGTTACGCCTGGATCCTCCAGGAAACATCCGTACCCTTAGGCTGACTACCGCAGCCCTGCGATTACACCATGAAGACTGGTAGTGCCACAAATACACAATGGTTACGCCTGGATCCCCCAGGAAACATCCGTACCCTTATGCTCTCGCAGCCCCTGCGGATTACGCTACCAAGCGACCCAATAGATCACAGATACACAATGGTTACGCCTGGACCCCCCAAGAAACATCCGTACCCCTAAGCTCTCGCAGCCCTTGTGAATTACGCTATGCATCCACGCTCGTAAGACACCATGGAGATCGCCATGGAATTCGATGGACACTCGGGTATCATATCCGGAAAACCCAAATTAGAGAGAATAATATCGATAGAATGAATCCACAATGTGGCCACAAAGCGGATATCAAGCAGAAGTCACTTTCCTTATCTTTTCTTCGAAAATATGTATCATATAGTACCTTTCAAAATCACTTACAAATATCATACTTATATAAAGTCCATTATATATAAGATTTCATTTCAAATCGAATACTTTCCAAAATCAATAGTACAACAAATCACACTTGTATAGACTTTAATTATATAAGATTTCAATTTATAGATTAAGTACCTTTACAAATCAATATTTTCAAATCACTTCATACTTATACAGATCAATTTTATATAAGTTCGATAACTCCCAAATCAAAGTATTTAAATAAACAGGATTCTCAATTTCAAACCATTTCAATATCAACTCAGTTTCAAAATATATATGATTTCGTCAAATCATTTCTTCCAAATTACGTATATTCAGTTTCAAAGTTTCTTAAAACAATAGATTTAGAAAATAATCCAAATTTCCAAATCAACAAAATTTAGTTCAAACAAATCCATTTCCATTTCAAATATATATTCACTTTCAAAAATCATAATACTTTCAAAGTTATAAATCTTTCGAACCTAAAATACTTGAAATCATTACGCTTTGAAAATCATAACCTTTCGAAATCATACATTTGAAATCATAAAACATTCCGTTAATTCTTTACATTTCACAAATTTATTCAATTAAACCCAAATCTAAAATTTCTAAATTTAATTCAATTCAAACCATCAGTTTCAATCCAATTTAGTTTTCCAACAAAACCATTTCAAATATTATCAATTCCAAATAAAGATTTGATCCATAAAATAAACTATTCAATCTCTAATATATTTCGAAGCTTAAATGTACCATATTTCAAAACTAAATTTTATAATTTCATATATATAAATTTTACTTCATTATAACTTAGTTTTGAAATATTCATTTCATATATCCATCATTTTTAAATAAACTCAAATTACAAGTAAACCAAATATCCTTTCATACAAATATAAACTTCAAATATTCATTTATCAAAATAAATTATCATTTCAAATTCACATTCTTTATCAAAATAAAGCTTAAATCATTTCCAAACCATTTAAATCATCAAAATATCTAAAATGGTTACTAAGTTTAAAACCATCCCTTTTTAAAACCTTCGAACTATTTATCCTATATGAAAATTCCAATTTACCATTGGAAAGATTATTATTCCATATATATACTTTATTCAAAACATTTCAAATCTATATTTCATACCAGTATAATTCAAAATATTATTTCAGTCAACAAACAATTTCAAACTTATATAAATCATATTACTTTATACTTTAATCATACCAAACTAAACTTATATTCTTTATCAAATACTTATACCTTTCAAAATTACTTAGCGTAGAAAAGTTGACCTTATTTTGGAAGTGCTCGAACCTTCAAAATAGTCGAAGAAATCAGATTTTCAATCCAAGAGTTGGAAATCACCAACAAATCAGTAAACCAATTCTAAAAGATAGGGTTACATCAAAAAAATCAGAATCTCGAGGACTAAACACCGGCTTACTTTAAATCATTTCAAATATATATATAAATATATATATATATATATATATACACATACACATATATCTTTCGAATATCAAACCATACTTCAAAATCTGAAATCAAAATTTGGTTTCACAAAATCACTCGCATAGCAAAGCTACTAGGGTGGCCTCTCCCCCACTCAGAAACTCAAAAATCAATGTCGATGATGCATGCATTCATTGCCGAAATCATTTTCCAGCGACATAAGTGGGTTCTGGACTTTTATTTTCTTGAAACTTCTTTGAAATCTCTTTTGAAATCATTGGAATTCATTCAAATACATTTGAAACATTCTTATTCAGAAAATATCTTTACATCATATTATTATTATATATTTTAATAAATCTTAAAACCGATTTCAAAACACCGAAGTTCGATTCCTCGAAATTCAAATTCAAAACCCTTCAGTTATAAATCATTTTATATAAGTCAAATCTTATAAAGTTTTCAAATTTTCAAATCCTTTCAAAGCTTTAAATTTTCATTTTCAAAAGATATAAAATCCTTATTGAAAACATTTCTCTTTTATATATAAAATAGGATCATCCTTATCAAAATGATAATTTCGATATATGCACAATTTAAAAATACAACTAAACACAAATTTCCAAAGAATGATTCAAAGACGGGTTTCAAACAAATAGATTTTCGAATTTAAAGGAACTATAATCAAATAGAATTCTGGTTCGAAGATAAGCTCGAACAAAGATGAGATAATTTTATCACCAAATAGAAGATGGATAAGACTTTACAAAATGCGGGCGACCATAACTGGTCAACCAAGACTTCAGGAATATGATCGATTCCGAAATCTACGGCAAATTGACATTCGATCGCAAGAGATAGAATCCAGATATAGCGGGAGATAGATAGCACTGTAAACCAAGGATATAGAAATCTCCGGTGAATCAATGCCAATTGTAAGGGAGTTTCACCCATTTACAAATCATTCAAAGATTGGCGGAATCACCGATCTTTAGAGAGGTCATTCCAAAGTGGAGTTATGGAATGCCCCAAAATCAAAAGGATAAAATAGGTAAGACAATACAGGATTTGAGAACAAGTGGGTGCGTTCCAAAGTTCAAGGAATCCTAATCATAAGAATCCTACCCAAGAGATTTCTAACAAGGTGGATACCGAAGAGATGAAGTTTAGAAAAACTTGATTTCAAAATAAGAAAATTTTTATACCAAAATAATCTTTGAAAATACTTTAAAAATCATTTGGAAATCATTTATACTTTGAAAGTACGTTCTCTCACAAAGAAAGGATTCTGAGATTGATTTCACTCATTCTAGGGTATCTCTACCCTATCTCTAATAAGTTTTTGCTCCACAGGCTAAGGTTTGCCTAAAACCAAAGCTCTGATACCAACTGTAACAACCCGATATTTTCAGCCATTCGCATCCACACATGCCGGACTTGAATTGCTCAAAATACCGCGTTGTATATAAATTTGGAGCAAATGAAATACAATCATAGAATCACAGACATAGAAATACCAGAATAACTCGCAATGGAAATTGAAATACCACAGTAGTTCATGAAGCTACTATAACAAACTCTCAAACAAATACATAATATCAGTCTGAAAACATATACAATAGAAATCTCAAATACATAGAAGTTTATAAATACCAGAGCTGAAATATAACAAATGAAACTGAAAAGGAATAGATAACTAGACAAGCAGAATCTCCAGCGATTCCTAGCTCCAAAAAGGAAATCCAAAGCTAAACTGTAAATACTCAGGCTGACTCGAGCGTAAAGTAAAACACAAAACATTAGAGCCAGTACATATATATATATACTTATATAATGTTATCAAAGACTATCTACCGTGGGGAATTCTTCTTGAATAGGGGAATGAGAGATGGCATATCCTCCACGAAGCATCACTGCATGATTATTTCTGGATCGTTCGACTCCATCGACACAAAGCACTACTCCTGTATCCATCATTCCGAAACCCAATATTACGTATCCATCGATATGAAGCATACATTCGAACATCCCAAATCGATCTAGGAGAGGATCGATACAAAGGAAGGACCTAAAGCAACCATCGAACGTTGTTATAACGCAAATTTCACTTCGATTTAGGAGAGGATCGATACGAACCTCAATCCAAACATGAACTAAAGGACTTGATAACAACCTACAAATGTGCAAACATGAATAGGAGTCAGGCTAACATATGTGCATATATGCCAAACTAACATTCAATTTTCAAAATTATCAAGAATTGAATGCTTATCTGATGACGGTCAGAACGATGAACAAAAAAAATCGCTAGTGCTCAACACTCAGTTACAACAAAACACTACATGATCATTGACTATCAACAGCTTGACATCTACATCACTGAAGATCAACCAAAGGCTACATCTTTTGATGAAAAGATAGCAACTACTCAGCAAAACAGATAGAACTTTTCAGAATGAAGATGCCAGTTTTCAAAGCACGTCATGTTCACACCAGATGTACTTTGGGGGGCAAATGTTATCCCGCCTTTTGGCAAGGCCGTGACACCAAGAACTTGACTAGAAACTAAGGATAGTTTGTCCTAGAGATCGTTAATACATAGGTCCACTATGGATGTCAGTAAATTTTGTCCGAGACCAGATCGAGCTACAATTAATATGATGTAACTAGCAAAGCAAAGAAAGTTACTATTCCAAATTTCAAGTCAGTCGGAGTTCATATGCTCAAGATATTGATCGATCACGGTTGAGAAATCCAAACTTGCATCGATCATAAATCGAGATCTATAAGTCCAAATGCCACCAAATTTTCACAGGAGCTTACATGCGACCTAATGAATGTTCATGCAAAATTTCAGCTCGATTGGATCAAATCTTGATCGATACCAAATTCGTTCGTATCGATCACGGACCAAAAAACTCCAACTTGCATCGATCATAACTCGAGATCCACAAGTCCAAATGCTATGAAATATTCACAGGAGCTTACGTACGATATAAAGAAAGTTCCTGCCAAATTTCATCTCGATCGGAGCAAATCTTGATCGATACGAAATTCGTTCGTATCGATCACGGACCGAAAAAGTCAAACTTGCATCGATCATAACTCGAGATCCGCAAGTCCAAATACTATGAAATTTTCACAGGAGGTTAAGTATGACATAAAGAACGTTCTTTCCAAATTTCATCTTGATTGGAGCAAATCTTGATCGATATGAAATTCGTTTGTATCGATCACGGATCGGGCCGAAACTTCGTGGGATCGATCACATGGGCCCATCCACATGCCAGAAGAAGTCTCCCGAGATTTGAGCGAAATATCAGCCTCCTATGCCTATAAATAGAGCCCAAGGCCTATAGAAAAAGGGGCTTTTGGCTCTCCTATATCCAAACTCTGCCGAATCCCTTTTTGTACTCCATAGCTACGGTTGTACATGAATTTCGACATCATAATCCGCTGTAATCTTCTATAATCGGTTGTAATCGGCATGTGAAAATCAATAAAATCACCAACTTCATAGTGGACGTAGGCCATACGCCGAACCACTCTAAAACTCTGTGTTTATGTGCATTTTCTTATATGTTTATTGGTGTGTTCTTAGATCTGCTTCACTTTACATTTGTTCTCTTCATTTTATCTCTTCAAAAACATCCAAAGAGTGTTGTGCCCAATTTTGGTACAAACAATATGGTTTAATAAAAATTGATTTTAATATATTATATATATAAATGTATTTTTACAAAGTTTTAAATTTTAGATTTTGAAAATTATATGTTTTCAAAATTTTATAGTTACAAGTTAATTTTGAAATTATAAATTTTAAGAATTTGTTTATAATTTTACTATTTTAAAAATATAAACAGATTTAGTTAATAAATAAAAATATAATATGTTTAGGTATTCATTTAAATTTATATTAAAAAATAGATTATATAATGATTTTTATAAGTTAAGGTTGGAAAGATAGATTTGAATTTATTTGAAATTTTATTTAATTTACAATTTTATTTAATTAAATCGATTTGAAACTTATCGAATTTGGGATTAAAAGCTATGATTTTATAACTTGATTTTATTTAAGTAATTTACAGATATTTCACGTTTAAATAAATTGAAGGAAATATCTAGTAAAAATGTAATTTAAGGTTATTTAAATGATATTGAATTTATTAAGTGAATATTTCAAGACTAAATAATAATGAAGTTAAATCAATATTTATATGAAAATTTTAAATTGAAAATGTTGAATATTTATAGCTTTGAGATATATTGATTTTGAAATATATCAAAATTTAAATAGTTTATTTTGTGGTTCAAATCTATATTTGAAATCGATGTAACTTCAAATCGTTTATTGAAAAACTTAATTGAATTGAAATTGTTGAGTTGAAATTGAATTAAATTTGAGTTTGGAATTCAAGTTCATTTAAATCGATTTGTGTAATTTGAGGAAATTGTAAATATTTACTTTATAAATTACTTTAAGATATATATACTATTTTTAATATAAAAATAATTTTAAAATAAACTACTTTAATATACTAATTATTTTAATATAAAATATTTATTTTAAAAACTATTTTATTATATACTATTATTAATATCTAAACTATTTAACTGGTGGAAGTTATGATTTCAAAATTATGGTTTTCCAAAGTATTATGATTTCAAAGCGTTTTTGTTTCGAAAGGGTTATAACTTTGAAAGTGCTATAATTTGAAAATAGATATATTTCGAGTGGAAATGATATTTTGGTTTTGAAGTGTAAATTATTTTGAAATGGCCACGGTGTTATAATGACATTTGGTGGTTTATAGCGTATATTTCTACATAGTAGATAGCTCCGCAGATCCTTAGAGGATGGGTATCCCAAACATCCTTTAAGTTACTTGTATTTCAGTTGATATTTCACTTAAGTTGGATTTATTGTATAATCCTTACTCGAGTGTTTTGTGTTTTTCTTTACGCTCGGGACAGACTGAGTGTCGCAGCATTTTAGAATCACCTTTGGAGCTGGAGCCTCGATTGGAGATCCATCTTTACATCCCACTCTCAGTTATTCAGTTGATTCCAGTGATGCGTTCTGATCTTGTATTTGACTATTGTATTTGAGGCTTCTATTGTATCTTATTTAACTCTATTATATATATAGTAGCTTCATGAACTACTATTCTTTAATTTTCGCAGCTTACTGTTATATTACTCTATGTTTGTGATTTTTTGATTATTTATTTACTGTATATGCTGAGTTTTTGCAAAATGTAAATTAACAGTCTCATATTTTGAGCGATTCAAGTCCGAAATGTGTGGATGCGAATGGTTGAAAATACTAGGATGTTACAAAATTTAAGTAAGAAAGTGTGGAAAATTGGAGTTGGAATAAAATTTAAAGTGAGAAGGTTAAGACGGAATTCAACTTAAGTTAAGTAGGATAAATTAAATTTTGGAAATTTGTCTGGATTTGAATTGAACTAATGGTGTATTGATGATATGAAGTTAACTTAAGCTAAGCAATTGAAATATATAAATGAAATTGAATGAATTAAAAATAAATTTGTTTGAAGTGGAATTTAATTTAAGTATAGTTTTGGAATATGGTACAGAAGAATTGAAATTTAAATTAAATTGAATTGATTGAATAAGAAGTAATATCTAATTGAAGTAAATATATATTTTGAGTGTGAAATGATTAGAAACTTATAGGAAAAATCCTATAAATGGAATGTTAGAAACTTAAGAAGAATTTCCAATGTTGGATGTGACAACTTCGGAAAGAACTTAAATTCATTTAAGGGAGTAAAAAATTGTGGGTTGGGATTATAAAACAAGTATAATCTTTTTGGAAACCGTAGGAAGGATTTATCAAAAAATTTAGAGACTTAGAAGAAAATTATACAATATTTCCAAGTTTAACATTAAGATGGTATTGGAAATTGTATGTATAAATATTTTCCTAAGTATTGAAGTGAAGGTTTTGGAAAAAATATTCTTAGTGGGAAAATGATGTAGAATAGAAACATTTTCTATGTGTTGTAAAAAATGGAAGTTGGAAATATTTCCAAGTACTGAAATGGTAAAATATCCTGTCATGGATACAGGTGTTAAAATTGTTTTCAAATATAGAATATTATAAAGATTAATATATATACCTTGGTGGAGTTGTTTTGAAATAAATATTTGGAGGTTTATTAAATAAGGCTTAGTGTTGCTTTTGGAAGTTATTTGATAGTTAAATAACCGACTGTCAATATTGGCCAATTTCGTTAATCGTTTTGAAGAGACCGGGATCAAATTTAATTATCTGAAAACTACTTCGATCCGGTTTGAACATTACGAATGAATATTGTGAAGTTGATGAAGATGGTGATTTGGTTTCTCCAGACCCAGAACAACTTGTATGGATGAATGCTATCAGAACATCGTCATTGGAGGACGATGAGCATTCTAAGTAATATTTTTTATTGAAAGGTAACGCTTAGCCTCGAACCTCATCAACTGGGAATGACTAAAACAGGGAAGATGCAAGAAGGCTAAGTAGGTCACACCCAAGTAGGGTATGTTATCACCTTTCTAGATGTCTTTGGAAACCCTTATATTATGGATATGGTTGTGCATGATAGAAGGAGCGCTTGATGGTAAGGGTGGGAACACCCAGGGTGATAACATATTTGGTTTATCCAGGTGAGGGGTAGGTCGGACTTGTGTCGCAGGGGATCACGGCGTGGTCCTCAGTGTATTGTTCGAGAGGTGTACTGTGGTGGGCGGAACCCCAGTGGCCCAATCATTCGTTGGAATCCATTCCCCAATACGAGCTTACAGTTTTGTTTGTGTAACCTAGTATGCTGGAATTTAATTCATGTAACAATTCCAGCTATTTGAATAAGAATTTGTATTTAGACACTATTATAATATCGTTGTATTTTTCTACGAAATTTTTTGGTTATCGTAAGGGAAAAACCCATTGTGTTTATGTGTGACGCGGTCTTTCGAGATACCTTTATTTTCAAAAGATTTTGATAACTCTAATAATTCAAACTAAGTGTGTTTTCTCATGCTGGTTTTCCAGACCGAGTCGGATGTTATTTTATTTTAATGCTCAGGTCAGATAAAGTAATACAGATTCAAGGTAGGATGCTATGGAGCTCAGCATACGAGCTGCATGACAAAGACGTATCTCCGTACTTTGCTTATATTCCGTTGTGTAAGGACAAGTTATATAACTGCCCAGTGATGTATTGATTGTTGTACTCTGATGATTGTAAGTATAAAACAGTTACAGATTCTTTTATATAAAAATCGATTATTATATATTATATTTTGTTCCGCTGCGTTTGTGAGATTCTGCGTTTGTTGCTCTATTTTCTCCTCTGTTTTCTTCTTCTTACCCTAAAGATTCTTATTTCCATCCAATTTGAGTTCAGCTAATATGAAATATTTTCGACTCAAAAGGGCACGGATTTGCGGGCTTTTACAAGTATAATTATAATAAAGATTGAATAAAGTGGACGTAGGTCAGAGTCAGCTGAACCATTATAAAAATTATGTATCGCTTTTCTTACTTCTACTCTATATTTGTTGTCTATCCTAGATTTGTGTTGCTGATTATCTACACTGGTGCTTCCACACTTGATCCATAGTGTTGACCCATTTTTTTGGGTTAATGGGGACTGAAAGAAATGCTTAAGAGCATTGTCTTCAAATTCCATTATTTTCAAGATGTCTTCACTTCGAAATGCTTAAGTTGATCGAAGTAGTATTCGGATAACATATTCGATCCCCAATCTCTTCAAAACACCAATCAATAGTTTTCAGTAAATTCAACCCCGGTTCTTTAGGGAATAAACTGTCAAAGATAAGAGTGGAGATCACCTCCTAACCGGTAGTGAACGGATTTCCTTATCATTATCCCTGGAGAACAAATGATATTTATACGCACAGTACATCATCATCGGAGATGACTATGAGGGATAACTCACGTGTTTCTCCTAGATATGTCCAAAGTTTTATTTTGGGTCTAAATTCGATAGTCGGTTATTTAATTATTGAATAACAAACATTCAATTAGGGATTTAATTCCATAGGGAAAACCAACATCCTTTAAGCACATAAGAAACCACTAACCTCTTTAATTAATCGTTTCATTAATCAAAATTACTTTGTAAATACTAGTATAAAAATACTTTCATAAAGATATATCCACAAATCCCTATATTTTCAATATTTGAAAAAATATCCATATACTTATTTCATGGTATAACTATGTTCACAAAACGAAGGAATATTTCTGTTTACATAATTCTTTAACCATTTATAAACTCCTTTATAAATTTCTAAAGCGTATATACTATTTTATAAATATCTGAACTTAGTTATAAAATTCTTTTATAAATTCCCTAATCATTTATAATCCTTTTTCTAAATCTATAAACCCATTTCTAAAACTCTTATATAAATATCTAAAACTATGTACAAAACTCATCATAAATTTTAAATAATTTTCCTTTAAGCCTCCAAACAATTTTATAATTCTCCTCTAATAAAACTGAAGTCTTCTTATAAAACTCTATTTACAAATTTTGAAAACTTTTATAGATAGTAATCATTTATTTCAAACACTATCATATACTAATTATTATTTAATTATAAATTATTAGAAATTTTGTACTTCGAAATATCTTAAAGTAAAAATTAATAATTTCAAAATATTATTGAATAAATAATAATAATTAATCTTTACCATAATTATAAATAATAGTAATTAATTTCTTAAACATTTTTAGTAAACCGTTATTATTGATTTCAAACCATAATAATTAATTATAACTAAGTTTTCAAAATATTAAAATATTGATAGATAACTTTAAAATAATATTAACTATAAATAATAAATTAATTATAAAACAAGTTCATTATAAAAATAAATTTGACTTTATAACGATGTATTATACTAATAAATTAAATTTAGAAGCGACATATTACAATAATAATTTAACCTTTACAATAATTAACTATTAACAATAATTAACTTCCTATAATTAACTTTAAATAAAAAAATTCTTCAATTAATAAGTACTTTAAAATATTATAAATTGACTTTAAAGAAAGTAATTAACATTTAAATATAATATTCAACTTTGAATAAAACAATTAACTTAATCAATAACTGTTAACCTTAAAATAATATATATATATATATCATTAAACATTTAAATATAGTAATATATTTAAACATTTACTTTTAAACCGATATAAACTAAAGACGATTTGAATATAAAAATTTTAAATTTGAAAAGAAGCTTAGAAATCACTATAGTACTTAAATAAGCTACCATTTAATTTTAATTAACTAACTCAATTAATTACTATTATTAACATCAATCCTAGATTGCAAATCACTAAACAAACATTGTATTAATTTTCTACGACTATAATGTTTATGTTGAACATATACAATGTCATATCCAATAGTGTCAAACAATTAGGTTTGATGTTCAGTAACACATAACATGAATATTATTGAAAATAAATCAATAATGGCGAGGAAGATTGGATCCTTCCAACTTGTCCCTCTGCATCACAACTCATACACACACAAACACACACACACATGTATGTGTGTGTGTATCAGCACACATATAAATAAAATTCAATAGTGGTGAGGTATCCAATTGGATCCCTTCGACTTGTTCCCATACAATTTATTTCATATATTGACCGCTTTTGAAAGCGGCAATTTATCAATAAACAATCAATAGATAGCCATCCAAACTCGGGCAAAATCCTCAGACTTAAAGATCCAAACTAAAGATATTAAGGAATCAAGCTTTCAACGAAGTAGAAACCAATCATTTAGTCAATTCGCTAACAACATTAGAGCCAACCATTAGGTTACCATCATTGTTTCAATATTTCCAATCGATTGATAAACCAACTAGACTGGTTTGAAGGACTTAAAAAGAAAGGGATATAAATGTTTTAACCGGGTTAAAAGGTTTGGTAAGGAAGAGTTTCCATAACAAAGACCTATTCGAAAAGTTAATTAGAGGAAGCAATAAAATTCTAACTTTCTCTACTCAATCAAAAATGTTTTATAAGGATATACCTGTAACAACCCGATATTTTCAACCATTCGCATCCACACATGTCGAACTTGAATTGCTCAAAATATCGTGTTATGAATAAAATTTGGCAAATCTCAAAATATACAATAAATAAATAATCATAGATCACAGACACAGAGTATATAATAATTCAGCGGAATTAAAAGAGAGAGCAGTTCATGAAGCTACTATATATAAATAAGATACATCAGAGTTAAACAAGATACAACAGAAGAGTAACAAGATACATCAAGTAAAAATCAGAATACATCACTGAAATCACTGGATACGGAAAGCACAATAGATGGTTGGATCTTCAACCAAAGCTCCAACTCCGTTGGTGAGTCTTGAATGCTGAATCACTCAGTCTGACTCGAGCGTAAAGCAAAACACAAAACACTCGAGTGAGGACACAAATACTTATGAATTGTAAATCAACTCAAGTGAACAATAACAAAAATGCATCAGTAACTTAAAGGATGCTTGTGATCACCTATCCTTTAAGGATCCGTTAAACTATTTACTATGTAGTGATATTGCGCTATTATAATAATGTCTACAATAAAATAAACTTTCTTTAAAATAGCGTCAAGGAGTGACCCAATATTCCCCTTAACAGGTATTAGTCGCAGTAGTCCATCCAGTACCAGCATATCTCCAGATCGGAAGACTACTCTAAATACTCCATGGGCTAGGGAGAAAAACAAACTCGAGTAAGGCTCGTTATGGTAGGTGACACAGGACAATTAGGCAATGCCAGGGTAGATATACCAATTATGCTTCCGGGCTGGTGGTAACGCACAGCAGCCACTACCGCCCACCTCGAAACATACTCCCAAATCAAAATCGGAGGATGGCCATAAAATCAACCACAAATAAGAGTATAGAATCGAAGAAGTGTGTTCGATAGGAGGAATGACCTCACTTGGCCCGTCGATCGCTCCTATTTTAGCCACCTTAAGCCAATTCACGGGAGTCAGGTCCACATTAGTACCTCAATAGGATCGTCGCCACCATCCTACTTCATTCTGGAATCTCCACCCCGTACACGGTTGTTAAAGTGGTTTTCGGAGTTGGCAGAGAGTATGACAACTCTCGATCCGAGTCTTTTTAACAACCAAACGTTATTATAACGTCGTGGTCATTTCAAAATAGTTTATACTTCAAAAATCAAATTATTTCATTTCAAAATTATATTCCTTTCAAAATATTTTATACTTCGAAACCAAAACCATTTTTATTTCAAAACTATATATTCACCTTTCAGAAATCATATTACTTTCAAAGTTATAACTTTTTCGAAACCAAAATACTTGAAATCAGTATACTTTGAATTCATAACATTTCAAAATCATACATTTGAAATCATGGAACATTCATTTAATTCTTTACATTTTACAAATTTATTCAATTAAACCCAAATTTCAAATTTCCAATTTAATTCAACTCATACCATCAGTTTCAATTAAATTCAGTTTTCCAACAAGACAATTCAAATCTTATCAATTTCAAATGTAGATTGGATCCAGAAAATAAACTATTCAATTTTTAATATATATTTCAAAGCTTAAATATCTCACATTTCAAAACCAAATTTATAATTTCATATATTCCAAATTTAACTTCATTATTACTTAGTTTTGAAATATTCATTTTATAAATCCAATATTATATAAATAAACCAGAATTTCAAGTATCTAAATATCCTTTCATACCAATATAAACTTCAAATATTCATTTATCAAAGTCACATATCATTCCAAATTCACATTCTTTATCAAAACAAATATCACATCATTCAAAACCATTTCAATCGGTAAAATATTATATCCTTTCAAGTGAACCTTATTATCAAATTATTATTTGAATTCAAATTCAAATATTCAAATTTATCAAAATTTCATTCAACAATTCATTTATCTCATTACATTTTATTCCATTTAACACATAACCAAGTAAACCTTATTTAAATTAAAATTCAATTTAAATTCCTTCAAATTTCAAATATAAATATTAAAATACCTTCAAAACTCCTAAAATTTCACAAATAATCAGTTTCAAGAAGTTAAATCATTTAACACTTTAAAATATAACTCAAACAATGTTAAAATCTATAACATTTCAAAACATTGTCAAATTATAGCAACGACAGCATTTATAAAGTGCCATCGTGACTTAAAATTTCCAAAATAGTTTAGTTTAGGAACAACGACATTTATAAAATGCCGTAATAGATATTTAGTTATTTCAAACATATTTAAGTTCAAAACAATAGCATTTAAAAGTGCTGTCATAAGACCGTAGCATTTTGGAAATGCTATTAATAAAATTTTAGATTTTATTATAACTTCAGAAACATTAAAACCTTAAACTTTATCTATTTTAAATTTATAAATCATATTTCTAGACTTTGAAATTCCACATTTAAATAATTTTAACATATGATTTATCACAACAAAATTTTATAATTAAATATCCAATTTAAAACGCAATTCATTTATTCAGTCAAAATTCACTGTTTTCTTAACTTATAAATTAAATAAAACTTAACATTTTACTTCAATATCATTTCAAAATATTAAATTAAATTTCCATTATTTACTTACATTTTAAAAATATAATTTAAAGTCAAAAATCACATTTACTTCAAATTTACATACTTAAATTCATAATTCAAAACTTAATATTTAGCCTTCTTAAAACCATAAAATATATATTTTTAAATCAAAATTTCATACTTCAAAAATACATATCTTAAAAAAATCATTTAAAAATATACCACTGGCTCTTTATATAATTTTCTAACGTAGGTCAAGTGATACGGATATATATATCATTTCAATCCGCAGTTTAAAAAGAAAACCCGGGTTCTATCATTTCAAACCCGCAATCCCAAGTAAATAAAAATAAATAAAAATCACTCAGGCCTATCATTTCAGCCCATAATGATTTTCCCTATTCTAATGTCCGTTTGGGTATGTATCATTTCAACCCATAGTGATTCTATTCTAACAGGGAACTTGCATTGTGAACATGTGCATAAACAATTACACTAACAGGTCAATATCACAATATAATGTCAAATATTAGATGTCAGGTGATAATTAACAGAGTTAACATGGTAATAACATGGCATAACATATCATATCATCATCATTTACTTGCATAACATTTTAAATTACTAAACACTTGTCATCAATTCACTATTTCATAAATTGTCAGAGTGAGAAGGACTCACCTTTTCAAGCTGGAGTTAGCAAATCAAACTACACGAATAGATTCCAGAAAGCATGATATGGCACGACACATCTCGACTTGATTCAAATGAGAAAGAGATAAGATATGATCTTGCACACAATCAATAAAACAAAGCAACATATACATGAATATATTTAACACAAACACATTATTGAATCAAATGGAAATAAGAAGCAACAAAAGCAAAGTGACTTGACCTTACTCAATCACACTAGTGCATGGCATGGGGACCCTTATGATCGGCTTTGATGATGCTTTGGCTCAGGTATGGCATCATATAGGTCAGGTTTAACATCATATAGGCAAGGCAATAAGTGGATGAAGGTGGTAGTAGCAATATCATGAAGCATGAAAAAGGACAAGGCAAATAGAGTGGATTTGGTCATCATGTAGGCTCGGCCAAAGGGAAGTAGAGCTTGGCCAAGGTCAAGTATAGATCTGGAGATGGTGCAGCAGCGGCCAAAGGTTATGTAGTTACTGGTGGTGGTGGCTAAGGGGGTGGCGGAAGTGATGGAAGAAGGGGTAGGTGAAGTATGTGGCTTTAGGCATTGTTTTCAAGGGTTGCTTTGCAAATTTGAGGGGTTTGCATCATAGAGAGGCCACGGCCTAGTCTTGGTCAAAGGAAAGGAGGTAGAGCTACTGTAGATGGTGATGGTATGGTCGGTGGTGATGGTGGTGAGGCTAGTGGCCGAACAAGCTAGAAGAAGAGGAAGGCTAAATTCATTGAAAATTGACGAGAAGAAGAGTAAGAAGGAGATGAAGCCATTAGCATACATTTCTTAGCCGTGAGTTTTTGGATGAGTAGAAATATTTTTTCACCTGAAAGTGAAATGAGAAATCACGGCTACAGAAGAAAATGTACGGCCAAGTAATGAAGAGTCAAAGGGAAAAAGCAAATGACGGGACATGTAATGAAAAGACATAGAATATAAAAGCGCATTTAATACTTTGTATTTCCTTTTCTTTTATTAAAATTATACAAATAAAATTTCAGTAAATAAAAATAAAAATCTGAACAAAATAAAGTGAAAAAGAAAATAAATAAATACTTTAAGGAAAAATAGAAAATAAATAAAGAAAATAGCTTAATATTGAAACTAGCATTAAAAATTTGAAAACAAAATACAATCAACATTGGAAAATTATGACTATACTCTTAAAAATGTTTTAAAAATAAAATAAATACATAAAATGTCAAGTTACACATATATACACAAATTAGAACAAACAAAAATATTATTTATATATACTAAAATAAACAATTTACACACAATATTGTAAAGAGCATAACTTTCACAATATAAATCAGATTACAACGAAACGAAAAGTAGTATACTTGAAATTTAATTTATTTTCATAATCAAAGATAAAATTCAAATTTTCAGCTATTTAAATTTTAAATTTAAAAGTCAAAGTTTGACCAAATTGACCAAAATTCACATTTCTGGAAAATATTCTATTTATTCATGTTTGGAATTCTAATTTACATCAAAATCAAATTTTATATTTAAAATAACAAAATATATTCATTTTAATAAATAAAATAAAGTTTATCCAATTTAAATAAATAAATAAAGTTTTTATATCAGGAAATTTAATTTAAAATAATTAAAATATACAATTAAAATAATCACAAAATACAGGGTTGTTACACTCTCCCCCACTCAAAACTTTTCATCCCTAAAAAAGAATGAGGTATGGGAAAGCACAGAAAAAGAAAGAATGAAATAGGATTAAGACAAGATGACAAGAAGATTGAAATTGTACCTGATAACTGTTGTTATAGGTAAGTTTAACAAGGTGGAGATGATCTTCCCAAGATCCTCCAACATCAAGAACACAATCACGAAAAAGATTTCTAGAATCTGATTCACCCTTTCCGCTTGACCGACGATCTATGGATGACAAGAAGTGTTCAGATTCAAAATGAGTACCAAAGATTATCAATGATTATAAAAAGATTTCTAAACAGACTGGTATAAGCAATAGCCTCCCCATTCTGTAGCAAGATAAGGGAAATAAGAAAAAACAAAAGATAGTTTGAAAACAAAATAAGACAATAGATTTGAAACCTTGAAAATTTCAACTTATACTGAAAATTAATTCTACATAAGTTAAATAAATCTTAACCATCTCTAATTTCATTATCTTATCATCAAATTATCTTAAATTGACAATCTCTAAAATCATGGGTTTGAAAAATCATTTATTATACTCATAATGTACTCAATAAAATTAATTTTTATTTATTCCTAATTATAATTTTATTTATTCTTCTTAATATATTTTCTCACCTATGTTAAATATATTTACACTTATTATAACTGCTTTAATTTATCCTTAGTTCCTTTAGCATCATTTTATATTGTAAACTATTCCATTATCCTTTTTCCTATTTACCTCTATTACTCTTTTTATAACTAAAATTTAAGTGTATAACATTTATATTAACCACTCAATTTTTATTTATAAAATCCTTTTTATATTGTATATTATCCAATTGCGTATTTAACTTCTGTATAATTTAGGTAAGTTATATTGGAATGAAATTGTGCATTATACATATAAAACTTTCCAATTCAATCATTTCAAGCTTGAATATTTATCCAAATATTGAAATTATACTTAAAAAATTATCTTTCAAGGTAAAATTAAGAAATTAAATTACCAATAAATTCCAAACTATTTAGAGATAAATAAATGCACATATATTAAATATATATATATATATATATATATATATATATATCCATTCAAATTTAAATCATATATTGACATATGTTATAAATCCAGTCTTATTTAGAAATTCAAATCAATTAAATTTCCCAAAGCAAAAACTGTAGCGAGCCTACAGAATGGTCTCTTCACTTTGAAACTCGAAAATGAATGTCGATGATGCTGCAGTCATCATCGAAGTTATTTTTCAGCGACAAAGAGAAGAGCACTAATTTTAAACTTTAAAATTCTTAGGAAACAAATTTCTATTCGAAATTACTTTAAATAATATATACTTTAAAACTTTAAATACCAGGTTTGAAACCATCAGAAATTAAATTCTCAAATTCTTGTTTTAAATTCATTTTAAATTTCCAAATAAATTTATAACCATGTTTATAGTACAATTATTTATATACGAAACAAAAGATAATGATATATAAAATCAATATTATTTCTTAACAATCAATTCAATAAAAATCCAGAAAAAAATTTATTACATAGTTACATAATTTATTTCATTACCAAATTTGAAAAACATATTGCGTCAGTTTGCTCTGTTCGAGTGTTTTGGAAATCTTATTGATAGCGTTGATCAGACGAATCGATCAGAAACCCAAATCAACATCAACAACTCAAACAACACAATATATAAAACATTTTAAATATTATTTTGCAAAAACACTTCAAGAATGATTTGAAGATAAGTTGGAAACAAAGATGAGATGATTAAATAACATAATAGGAAGATGGATAAGCTTATATAAATCGCGGCAACCTTAACCGGGTCAACTGTGACTTAAAGAATAAAATCGATGTGGATATCTGAGGAAAATCAACATTCGATCTTAAGAGATAGAGTTCGAAATTATAAGAGATACTAGCATCTAAACTGAGGATATAAAATCTCGGTTGTTGTAAAGGAGTTTCCCCTTTACAAATCAATTTGAGATTGGCGAGACCGCCGACTCAGTGTAAAGATCATTCAAAGTGAAGTTATGGGATACTCCAGAATCAAAAGAAGATGAATAGTGGGGGACATGAATGGATTTTGGAACCGTAGGAAATGTTCCAAAATTTAAAGGAATCGAGTTAAAAAGGAGGAGATTCAAACTCAAATGAAAGTGATTTTGTAAATACATTTACCATATATGCTAAGTTTTTGTAACGACCCGAAAATTTCGTTAACTAAATTTGTCATATTTTCCATAATTTTAAATAAAATGAATGTTAGAAATTTGGTGTTGCTATTTGTTTTTATTAAAAGTTAACAATTTAAAATGAGATTTCCAATTCAATAAAATAATGTAAATATTGTGGTTTAAATTTTGAATGGAATATGTGAAAACAAGAGTAATTATGGAATAATATGTTATTTATTTAGAGTATTGAATAAAAAAAAAATTTGTAAGCCAATTTTAATTAATGGTAATAATGCGATATAAGCTAATAAATTTGATCTCAATGCGATAACCATTTAATGAAGGTAATGGAACAGGATTTAGAAAAATGTATACTAGGTATAAATCAAATAGAAGGAAACAAACGTATATATCGAATTGATTTATGAATAAATACTTTGGATAGTAATTGAATGCACAGTAATGGTAATTTAAAACCTATTTATAGTAAGACTGCATAAGATTCAGTAAACTAAGTGGTGGAAAGATTTTTCCTAGATATACTTTGAAGATGTGAAATCAAAGGTGAATATTAAAATTGGTTAATGTAAAATAACATTGATTAACCGTAAATGGGAATAAATTTGAAAATAAAAATTTATGTACAAGTGGGTGAAAGTAAAGATAAGGGTTAAGAGTGTTGGAATAGGTATATTAGAATAACTATAAAGTGTAAATGTACGTATTTATAGCAACATGAATTATTGAAGGAAAATAATTGGTAAATGGGGTTTGGGCTAAGGAAATGTTATTGTTTGTTTTGAAACCTTATTTATTATGGAAAATTAATTTAGCATAAGCAAAACCAATGCAAATATCTAATTTATCAGTAAAGCAATAATAATAAATAGTAATCAATGCAAATTTATGTAACAATAGAATGTGAAATTTGGGGAATAGACGCAAAGTATATATGAGTTGCTAAAAGTATGCATAATAAGTGCAAATTTAATAAATCAATGTCCTGTAGAGGTTGGAGTATAGTTAGTAATAAAAGCTTTTAAAGGAAAAACCTTTAATTTATAAATGAAAATCAATGCATTAAATTAGGTGTAACTGAATGCATGTAAATAATTTTGTAAGAATAAGTTAATAAACAATTTATTTGTGCATACCCGATTTAATTGAAATAACAGAAAAGACAAGAACTTGATTTGCCTAGGTATATATATATTGATAAACTATAACTAAATAGAAAGTTTGGTAGTAAATAGGATATAAGAAGACAAAGGCAACTAGTAAATTAATAAATGAATTCATAATAATAAGTAGTAATTAATGCATGTATATTTGGCATTAGTGATAATTACAAAACTTTACCCATTTATCTAATTTATTTAATTAAATCTAAATCTATGGCAACATTGTTGTAATGATGGTTGTAAGTGAATTTGAATGTAAAAGCGTAACAATTATTTAGGTTAACCATTTTGAGTATGTTAAGCTAAGAATGGCAATCGATTGAAATAAATCTAAATTAATTATTTTGTTTTGGTTAATGTGTTCTAGTTAATAAAGGGGAGTTTATAAGAAATGAAGCATGCACTAATGACATGTGTTATAATTCAAATGTTATTTATACCCATAAAATGCCTATTTACTGAATAGAAAGATTTTAAATCAATAAGCGAATTTATTGAGGTTCCAATTTATAATTTATAACATTTAATGTAGACTCAATTACAATTAATGGACTTAAATCGTGCAGTTAGCGTAGATTTGTTTTGTAATTGGAGTAGTTAATCCTATAAGATGAAGTTAATGCTAATTCTATTTATAATTGGACCATTTGTCGATATAGATTATAGAAAGCAAGATGTATAAATTTAATTAAAGTATCAACATTCAACAATTGTAATTATTGAAAATTAAAATGGAATTTGAGGATAATAAGGTGAAACCATGAACAAATGTTAATGCATCCTTATTACTGGTAAAAGATGAGTATATAAAAGTTTGAAAATCAAAAATAGGTTTTTGAAAACTTAATTTATAATTTCTAAATATAAGAAAGTGGAGAAATTAACACTGCAATGGATAGACTTATCAGCTTTTAATTTACATCTAAATTTGTTTAGACCAATTTGGAAATTTATAAAATTGTGGATATATTTTGAAACGTAAATGAAACGTCTAGATTTACATTTGTAAATACGTTTAAAATAAAATGTAAATGATAAGGAATTTATTTATTTCCTAAATTCGTAACGTGTGTAATTAATATTATTTATCTTTTGGGACCACTTCCGTTTGCACGTTAAAATTCGTGCACACCTATTCTTTTGCGATCTATCTATAAATAGACGATCAAAAACCCTAGCCTTCATCTTCTATCATTTGTCTGTACGTTCTTTTCTTCAACTCCTTCTCCTCCTCAAATGGATGCAAATCTAGATCTATTTCTATTCAAATTTCAAATGAAAATTCAAACATCTCAGAAAAATTCCAAAAAAAAAATATATGTTGTAGATTCCATCCATACGAATATGCGCGCAGTCTCTGTATTCGAAATTGATACTCGAGTCAGCGGCAAATCGCGGTCAAAATCAGGAAATTCGAAACCTAAGTCAATTTGGGCGTTTTGATTTGGAGCGACTATTTGCAAATTGGTTTCTAGGTATTGGAGAGCTCGGCTAGGGAAGTCGTAATGGTGGAGGCGCGTCACCATCTGGTGGCCTGGGGCGGTCTAAAGGCACGGTCAAAGATGGGGAGGGCGTGCGTTGAAATGGGTTCATTCCCTGGACGAGCATACGTGAGTTGAGAAGAAGCTTTATGACGTGGCAAGCTTTAATTAGGTTGTTGTTTAATTTTGTTTTATTTAATTTTTGTTTCAACTCATTAAAATTGAACAACTTTTTCATACGTTACCCGTTTCGCGCGAAATTTCTTTTGTTAGGATCGTAATTAAATTCCGGATCTGACGACGCTGGTTTGGACAGATTTGGAGACCGTTGGATTTTTGAGTTTAAATTGAATTTAAATTCGATTTAAATTCAAAAGGTGAGTGTTTTAACCCACTCACAACTTCTAAAAGTTTTTATGTTTGTTAAATTTATTTTAAATATGAGTAGAAATTTATTTATGACTGTTGGCGTGTTTTATTCAGCATATCTGTTAAATCGCATTTATTTAACTTAACTGTTAATTTAGTTTATTTATTGCATAAAATTTGACAGGTAGAATTTATTTTTGCACATAAACTGCTAGTTAACGGTCATTAAATTTATTATGGAATAGAAACTGTTAGTTAATAATCTGTTATTAATTCCTGTATAATTCATATGCTATGTATCAATGATTGTTTAAAATTGGATGATGATTGCAATTGATGATTGATGATTGATATTTGGATGAATGAATGCTATGATTATATTGTATAAACTGCAAGTCATCATGCATTTTCATTTCATTCGGGGTTATGGTTTGAAATGATATACAACCGCAAAATTTTATTTTTAAATTGCGGATTGAAATGATAAATATCCGTATCACTTGACCATAGGATAGAAAATTTTTTACAGGCACCGTGGCCTATATATAAATTATTTTAAAGTGATTTCTATGGTTTGGATGGGATACGGTTTATAAAAAATTTTAATTTTGATATTTTATAAATGTTATTCTTCTATATATATACATATGAAGTTAAAAATTTTGAATTTAAGCTGTGTATAAATCTATTAAATAAAAATGGGAAAATTGAGAAATGGAATTTGATAATTCATATTATATGTTTAAGTTTGGAAAATTTTAAGGTATGATATTTATAACTGGATTTTTCCAAGATAAATTTAAAATGAATATCCTAGTATAATTTAATTGAAGAAAATATTTAATTGCTAGAAATTGGAGTTTTATTTATGGATTTTTATGTAAATATTCAAGACTAAATAATAGAACATTCAACTTTAATTTGGTGGAAGGAATAAATTCCAACTTTAGTTTTGAAATATTAATACTCCAAATGGATATATATATATATATATATATATATATATATATATATATAGAAATTGAAGTGGTTTTGGAACTTGTAAGTGGTATTTAAATTTTGGTTTAGACTTTAAATAAAGAAATATATTTGTAAAGCCATGGAAATTATTTTCTTTACAAAGTAACCTTAAAGTTAAACCATTTATTTTACATTCGTTGAATATCCAAACCATTCAAGTTTTAGAAGTTTTGGTTTTAAAATTTTGAATTTCGAAATATTATGCTTTGAAAGTATATTTCAAATATTTGGTTTCCAGATATTTTAAATTTTAAACCAGCATGATTTTGGAAAAGAATTATATTTGAGATAAAATGATATCATATTGTTTTGGGTTTAAATTGATATCGTATTCATAGTTTTGAAATGGAAAATTTTATTCTGGTTTTAAAGTATAAACTATTTTTAAACGACCGCGGTGTTATAATAACGATGGGTTGGCAAAGAGACCGGGATCGGATATGGACATACTCTCTGTCGATACCGAAAACCACTTTGACTAACCGTGTACGCGGTGGAGATTCCAGAATGAAGTAGGTGGTGGCGACGTATCCAGTAAGGTAAATACGTGGAATTAGAATGATATTAAATGAGTTAATTTAATATGATTTCTAATCTAATTTAGAATGAAATAAAAGTCTTAAGATTTTATTTGAGTAAATGTAGGAATTAGATATAGTAACTGTAATTAAAGGTTAACAATTTAAATGTTTATATGGCGATAGATTGAAATAACGTAAATTGGTCATTTTAATAAGATTTAAATAATTTAATTTAGAAAGAAATTAAGATTTGTAATTTATAATGAAGCAAATGACTAAATGACGAGAAAATTTAAGTGATGTAAATTGTTATTTATAGGCTAAGAAATAAATATAAGAAGACAAATGGGAAGATTGCATTTATTTATGCAATGATGTAATTTGTGGTAAATTTATGAATTCAATGTTTTAGTAACCAATGTAGCAATACATAATAAGCGGAAAGGGTAAATTGTTGCTCTTAAGCATAAAAATTCAAAACAGGTAATCTAAAGCAAATATTAAATTTACCAATACAATAAGATTTTCTAATAGTAACTGTGTAGATTAAGGCAGTAATGTAAATGGCATTGATTGGTAACCAAATTCAATACAATCCAATTTATTGAAACGACTGCTAGGTCATAATTGGATAAGATTTAAAAGAGAAGCGTAAACTTATCTAAGGTAGTAACTGAATGTAGATATGTGAAATAGAGTGAATGACTATAATTATTGTACGTTACTTATTTTATTAGTTGTCAATTTTAATCTGAAATCAAATTCAATTTATCCGCTAAATACTGTAGTTAAAGTGAAATAAATTGGTAAGTGAAGAATGTTGAATCCAAATAAGATGTAACCAAGGAAAATCCCATTTATAATAATTTATGTGGAAAAAGAAATGAAACCAAATGAAAATGTGAAAATATAAATGTAATGAAATCTTAAGTAATAATAACTTTGCTAGTTAAGTGATAATTGATTTAATATTAAGTTGTAACCGAAGAAAAATCCAATTTATTTGGAATTTATTTGCAATCAATTGAACTTATTGCAATTAAATGGATTTAATATAAAAATTACGTAAATATTATTTGGAAGAAATTGAAGTTATTTATGTAATAAGTATGAACCTAAGGTTAATTTTGTTATAGAATTGACAATTGATATTGAATGAAAAGAATATAAAAATGGGGTCAGTAAAATTTAGAATTTATGTATAATAATAAGTTCAATTGAAAGTAAGTGAAATCAAATATCCAAATGTTATGTTAATAGGAAATTTAAAATGGAATCTAAGAATATTTGTATGATAGACTTTGAATCAAATGTTGATTTCATCCGGAAATATTGAATTGAATAATATGAAGAAAATTTAACTTATATTTCTAGATTTAATGAAATTGGAAATTTACACTGGAATTTGATAGATGTATCAACTTCTAACTTACATCTAAATTGTTTAAACTTCTGCGAATGATTAATAATTTTAAAAAGGGTTAAAATTTCAATTATAAGATCTAAATTTAAAGGATTGGATATTTATTTATTAATTTACTTATTTAATTAATATAAAAATAGCCATTTTGGCCACGGACTCGGATTTCGACGAAACCAGTTTCATCGGATCCGTATCGGTGAATTATTGTAGGGTTTCAAGTTTCGTATCGATCGGACCTATCGTTTGATTGTACGGACGCGAAACGCCTTGAAAATCGATTTAATTAAAATCAATTTGAAATCAATTTGGAAATTTTGTTTTCAACATAACTTCTTCATACGATCAAATTTGGACGTGAAACTTTTTCCATCGCGTTCAGAATATTTTAAAATACCTATTTGGATATATGGGTTTAAAAAATTTCGTTCCGGGGTTAGAACGGGCTTTTTGGGCCATAGTTAGTTCCGTATGTTCATCTATCTGGTCTATCTACTCCAATCTAACCCTACTTATAAATAGACGATTATAAACCCTAGCCCCCATTCTATTCTCATCTGCTGTATGTTCATTTCTTCATCTCTTTCTCTTCCTAAATGGTTGCAAAACCTAGATCTATCTACAGATCAAAATTCAAACTCTCCACAAAAATTCCAAAAAAATATATGTCAATGCTCTCGATGAGCGTAATTCAATGGTGATATCCATTTTTCGATTTGAGTTCCGGTATGTTTAGATCAGGACAAATCAGTTTGGGCCGTTCATCAACGTCGCGTCGAACTTCGTCGGATCGAAATTTCCCTTCTGAGTTTTGTAGAGATCCTCGAGCTGAGCGCATCCATGCAGATTTATCGAAGGTTCAACGGTCAGATCGTCGGAGAATCTTGATTAGGGTTTCGTTTTCAATAGGCGGCTGCGGCGTTTTGGGGCCTGAGGCGTGGCCGATGGGGTCGCGAGGTGGTGATGGGAGGCGGCTCGTGTTGGGTGGTCTCAGGCGGTCATAGGTCCGGCCGTACGTTCGCGTTTTAGGCATTGGGTCTTCAGTTCGTTCGGTTGTCAGAGGGAGTGCGATATTGTAGGGTGAAAACGTGAAGAGAGGGATACGTTATTTGATGACGTGTCTGAGTAAGGCTGAGTTGTGTTTTATTTTAATTCTAATTTTAATTTCAATGTAAACGAATCTTAATAACTTTTGCAAACAATATCTGTTTTACGCGAAATTTCTTTTGTTAGGATCGAAATTAAATTCCGGATCTGTTGGCGCTGGGTTGGACAGATTTGGAGACCGTCGAAATTTTGGGTTTAAATCGGATTTAAATTCGATTTAAATCCCAAAGGTGAGTGTTTTAACCCACTCACAACTTCTAAAAGTTTTTATGTTTGTTAAATTTATTTTAGATATGAGTAGAAAATTATTTATAACTGTTTGGCATGTTTTGTTCATCATATTTGCTAAATCGCGTTATTTAATTTAACTGTTAATTTATTTTATTTATTGCATATTAATTGACAGTTAGAATTTATTTATTTGCATAGGAACTGCTAGTAAACAGTTATAAAATTTATTACTAAATATAAACTGTTAGTTTAATAGTTGATTAAATTTATTTTTGAATATAACCGCCAGTTATTACCTGATATATATTATCAGACATATATTGATATTGAATTTTTATTGGATGATGATTGTGATTTGGATGATGGATGATGTTGATGAATGGATGTTTTCTTTTATATCATTAAACTGCAAGTTATCATGCATTTTTCGTTTCATTCGGGATTGTGGTTTGAAATGATATACAAACGCAAAATTTTATTTTTAAATTGTGGATTGAAATGATAAATATCCATATCACTTGACCATAGGATAGAAAATTATATACAGGCACCGTGGTCTATATATAAATTATTTTAAAGTGATTTCTATGTTTTGGATGGGATACGGTTTATAAAAATTTGATTTTGATATTTTATAAAATATTATTCTTCGATATATATACATATGAAGTTAAAAATTTGAAAATTAAGTTGTGTATAAACCTGTTGAAAAAAAAATGAAAAATTGAGAAAATGGAATTTGGAAATTTATCTTATATGTTTAAGTTTGGAAATTTTAAGGTATGTTATTTATAACTGGATTTTCCAAGATGAATTAAAAATGAAAATTCTAGTATAAAGTAAATTTGAGAAAATATTTAATTGCTAGAAATGGGAGTATTATTTATGGAATTTATATGAATATTCAAGACTAAATAATAGAATATTAATTGTTGAAAGAAGAAAATCCAACTTTAGTTTGAAATATTAATACTCCAAATGGATATATATATATATATAGAGAAATTGAAGGGGTTTTTGGAACTTGAAGTGATATTTAAATTATGGTTTAAACTTTAAATAAAGAAATATATTTGAAAAGCCATGGAAATTATTTTTCTTTACAAAGTAACTTTAAAGTTAAACCATTTATTTTACATTCGTTGAATATCCAAACCATTCAAATTTTAGAAGTTATGGTTTTAAAAATTTGAATTTCGAAATATTATGCTTTGAAAGTATATTTCAAATATTTGGTTTCCAGATATTTTAAATTTTGAACCAGCATGATTTTGGAAAAGAATTATATTTGAGATAAAATGATATCATATTGTTTTGGGTTTAAATTGATATCGTATTCATAGTTTTGAAATGGAAAATTTTATTCTGGTTTTAAAGTATAAACTATTTTTAAACGACCGCGGTGTTATAATAACGATGGGTTGGCAAAGAGACCGGGATCGGATATGGACATACTCTCTGTCGATACCGAAAACCACTTTGACTAACCGTGTATGCGGTGGAGATTCCAGAATGAAGTAGGTGGTGGCGACGTTTCCTGTAAGGTAAATACGTGGACCCGACTCCCGTGAGTTGGCATAAGGTGGCTAAAACAGGAGTGATTCTCGGGCCAATGAGGTCATACCTCTGATCGGACGCTCCTCTTCGATATTATACTTTGACTTTGGATTGATTCAGTGGCCACTTATATTTTTGATTTTGGGGGAGTTTGTTCGAGGTGGGCGGTAACTGCGGCTACGCGTTTCCACCAGCCCGGATAGCAATTGGTATATCTACCTTGGCAATGCCTAGTTGTGCCGTGTCACCTACCATACCGAGCCTTTACTACGAGTTTTGTTTTGTACCATACCTATGGAGTGCCCTCTGACGACGCCCAGTACGGGGGAGATTACGGTACTGTATAGACTATGGGAATATATTCTGTGTTAAGGGCTATATGGGTAACCCCTTAACGCTATTAAAAAGTAAGTTTATTTTACAATTAGACACTATCATAATAGCACAATATACTACATAGTAAATAGTTTAACGGATCCTTAGGAGATGTAAATCCTGAGCATCTCTTGAGTTACTACACTCATATTTACTCCTATTGATTTAACTCACATAAGATCTTTTAGTTCTGACTCGAGTGTTTTGTCTTTTCAATTCGCTCGGGTCAGTCCGAGCATTTCAGGATTTGAGGATTTAGCTCTGGAGGACGAAGACGAAGATTTGTATTACTAGTATCTACTATATTATTCCACTACACCATTTAATTCCGCTGCATTGTTATTGGTATGTGTAACTCTGATATGTAGTATATAAATGTTTTGTAAACAGATTTATAAACTATATATTTTATTATTATATTTTATCCTTCCGCTGTGAGATTCTATTTTGTTTTATTTCTTCTCTGTTTTCTTATTTACCCCTTAACAATCCGCCCTTCCGTATGGTTTGAATTGGCACGTGTGTCTGTTTAAATCGTGCGAAAAGGAAGGATGTTACAGTTTTGCCTAGAGCTAACAAAGCTCTGATACCAAATGTAACGATCCGATATTTTCAACCATTCAAGTCCGACATGTGCGGATGCGAATGGTTGAAAATATCGGGTCGTTACAATACTTACACTTTCAACTCTACTTTTTAGGTGTTGACAAGTTTTGTTGTTAACATTTTGGTGCTAGGAGGTGGGCTTGAACCACCAATCTTGTTGAACATCCAACACTATTGTCCTCTAACCCAGCTTTATTCCCAGCTTACTTCATCATGATTGGCAAAACCTAAACATCCAAGCAAGGGTCCTCAGAACCAAACTTAATAGGATTCTCCCTAAGAAAAACTAATGATTCCCAACTATACGAAGAGTAACTTCTAAGATTGGAAGCTCTAAGTATTATGTAGAAGAAAATAGCAGAGTCACATGACCCAGAAAAATGGAGTTTAAACGCTTTCCATATTGGCCCCACCAATATTTTTTTCTTTAGGAGAAAAGAAAAATGGAAATGATAACTTTTTCGAACAAATGAGGAACACAATTCAACAATAAACCAAAGGCACAATTTTAAGGAAGGAATAAGGCCTAATTACAACCGTTTTGCACACAAATGGCATCAAGCAACACCTGGAACACTACCAACACATGAACTCCAAAGCGTTTTGGAAACAAAACTAGTAGATGAGGGCGAAACTATAGAACCAAGCAATAAATAATTTAGAAACCATCCTTAAATGACAAGCTTCAATTTGGGACTTCCTAAGGGATGCAATTTGACAACATCAATCGAGAATGTTTATCTGCTAACCAAGAAAGAGCTCAACTATTGGCCTTCACAGATGAAAAACCAAAATACGAAAGGAATCTGGGAGGATCCTACTGCCACTACCATATAATGAATGGTCATGAGACAAATCGATGCAGAGCACTCGAAGGAGTGATAATCACCTTGTTAAACATGGCATAATTGATGGGTTTGTAAAGGGATCATAGATGAAGTCAATAAAGAAATATTTTACTAAGAGAAAATGTACATGGTTGGGAGTGAAATACTCCTTGTACTTGTACATTACCTTAAACGGTCAAAGCCTTTGTCAGCGCCGAGTTGGCCAGTTCAAAGCGCCTCCTGAAGGGAGGTTAGAGTAAGCCTTTATCCATGCCACGCTATGGCCAGTTTAAAGCATTGACATGCCGTTATTCGTGCAATGCTATGGCCAGGTCAAGGAGCCTCTTGTAGGGAGGTCAGAGTAAGCCTTTATCTGCACCATACAATGGCTAGGTTAAAGCATCGACAAGCCCTTGATAGTGCCATGCTATGGCTAGGTCAAGGAGCCTCCTGGATGGAGGTTAGAGTAAGCCTTTATCCACGCTACACTATGGCCAGGCTAAAGCATCGAAAAGCCCTTGGCCATGCCACACTATAGCCAAGTCAAGGCGCTTCCTGGAGCGAGGTTGGGTAGGTCCTTCAGTCCTAATTGTGGATAAGACAACCAAGTTTATCAAACAACAATGGACTAAGATGTCCAAGCCCAAGAAGTGGCATATCAATAATGGACAAAGATATCCAAGTGCAAGAAGTGACATATCAAAAAATGGATTAAGGCATCCAAGACCAAGAAGCGACATATCAAACAATGGACCAAGACGTCTGGGCCCAAGAAGAGGAACATCAAACAAAAGACTAAGATGTCCGAGCCCGAGAAGCGGCATATTAAATGATGGACTAAAACATCCAAGCTTGAGAAGCAAGAAATCAAACAGGACTGCATACAAAGCCTAAAGAGTTTATACATGTCGAAAGAGATAAAATCCAAGGAGCGGAACAAAATAGGAGGCTCCAATAAGAATTTACAGCTTCGAGTTAATCATCAAATAAGAATCTCTGAACTTTACTTATTATACCCGAATCTGGGTTTCGGGTCTTTCATTAATAATTTTGGGATATCACTTATTAATTACCGAATTTAGGTTTTGAGACTAGAACTTCCCTCATTAATGGCCGATCTAGGCTTAAGACCTCTATTAAGAAGAATATTTTTGTGGATTTCTAGTTATTATCCACCAATGTCCGAAGCTAGGGTGCGGATTTCCTAACTATAAAATTTCATTCATTATGCCCAAATTTGGGTCATTGGACTTCTACTATAAATTTCCAGACAATAATTTCTAGATTTATATTACATGACCATTATAAACTTTCTGTTAGTTATCACTAGAAGATGACTTTCTAAACATTTATATCTTTCATTGAGTTTATGGATTTCTACCATTGGACTTTAGATATTCTAGCAATATAATTAAAGTCAAATTCTGATTATCTCTCATCATTACCAAAGAGGTGTTTCAAGACACTTAATCGAATACAATTAATTTTCACCTACTATCATATGTTGACATATTGACTTGTTAATCTCCGCAAATGATATGGATAAACTTCTATATAGATTCCAAGCTAACGACATAAAATGTTGTTTACTTCAAGTTTTTCAGGGAAAGGAAATCAATAAAAAGGATTGGACGATCTATCAAATACAAAAACCATAGATCAAGTTATCAGAAAGTTGATAAAGAAATAACGTTGCAGGAAAGGACCATAGTCCATGTGATATTTACAAAATTTTCATAACTTACATAATTTCTGAAAATATTTATGGGTATATGGTACAAATACATACATCTAATAAATCTTAAGTAGCTCTGTCTAGATTTTCAGCAATTAAGGGATTAACGATATGATGAATTGCAATATGAAGAACTTACTTAAGTTTCTTCTTCATGTCACTATCATCAATAGATTCGATGTTAGTCTTCAAAAGATGATTAAAAGCTTTGTTTGCGCCTTTGAGAGTTTTATCCTCCCTTTCTAAATTAGTAATACGCTTTTGAAGGAGAGATTTTTCACGTTCAAGGTTTTGAATCGTAGTTTCATATTCATTTATGTGTTGTGACTATCTTACTTTTTGTTGTTCATCGAAATACTTCATCATCTCAAATTTGACTTTCCAACACCACTCTTCTACTACCTTATCGTCTAATCTAGGAGGAGGGTTAGTTGTAGTTGGAAATTTTTGGATGGCAAGAATAATAGACCTTGTTAATATTGCGACAGATGAAGTAATGGGGCAAGCCGATAAATCAATGTTTGAAATATTATTCCCCATAATGAATTCTAGTGATTCACATTGAGCTTGACTATCCTTTAACTTAATCTCTAAATCACTAATTCGCCAGAGAATTTTAGACATTTTATGGTCAAAATTGGTTGAAGGATTTGATTTAATTTGACGCTTCGATGTGGAAATCGATTCATTTCTCTTAAGATCCGTCTCTAGATTGGTAATCTGATCGTTGAGATTTATAAGGACTGTTTTCTAAAGGAAAAATATCCTATGCCATTTAATGCTTCAGTGTTACCCCAGAAATGAGTAGATAAAGGATTGTTATTGGGCTTCTCTTTTCAAAATCGGCTAAAAACCTATCTCTAATATCGATAAAGCAAGGTGTCGAATCTAACGAGAGTTGCATTGTAATAACTATAACTCCTATTTAAACAAATAAAGACAAAGAAGAAAATAAACTCAAGATTCGAATAATCAATCTCTTATTATAATAATAAGAAGATTACAACTTAAGTAGAATCGAAATAAAAGGTACAGTTTTATTTGGCGCTTGTTTAACATTTACAGTTGAGAAACGACCGTTTTGGCTTTATTCAAGGATTAGCCGAAAGGGTAACCGTTGAGTCAAAAGGAACATTAAATCCTTCCAGGGTAATAATCGGAGGATATTTACTATAATTCCACTCCTTGGTAGGAGAACTATCATAACCACATATCAGTTTAGTGTGATATGTCCGGTTTTCTTTAGGAAGCTTTTATTTTTCATAAACAAAAAAGTCAAGATGAAGACGAGGATTTTCCATGTAAAGTCTTTGCAAATCTCTAAGAAAGAAATATATGGCTAATTTTGAAGATTTCAACAGTGAAGCCGTTTCTAGATATTCTCTTCTTAGTTTAACATGCTTAAATAATCTCTAGAAACAAAGCTACTTGAGGGACATTCATTCTGCGATAACATAACAAAATACAACTAAGTATAAAAGGAAATAAGAGCTAGAAATTCATCAACCAATATTATTACAAAATTATAATTAATCATCTCGCTCATACAAAATTGAATTTTAAACAAATCTAAAATAAATTTGTCCTTAAAATATTTACGTTTCTCAGGAGGCAATTCTTGGGGAATCGATCTGACATATGGTAAGTTCCAGCATGCTCCAGGATGTGGGTTGGATCAAAATTCGTCCAAATATCTCTTATGTAAATGCCTAAGTAGACCCCAACTAAAATCGCCTAAGTATGAGAAATCTACAATTGGGTGTCTATAATAGGCCTTGTATAAAGAGTTAACTATGATATTCCTTTCTTCAATCAACATCCGAAACAGTGTAATCAACTCCCGATTCTCTTTCAAAAGACTATCATATCGAATATGCTCCCTTCTAAATTATGAGGTAGCTTTTTGATTTTTGAAAACGCTAATTGTGTCGCACTTCTGTTAAGTCTATGATACTTATCAAAAAGGATATTGTGTTCTTTCAATTGCTTATCTAATCTCTATACAAGCTATTTATTTCTGCTTGTTTTCTTTCAATCTTATTTTTATATGGGTGAACGGGTTTCCTCCTTACCTAAATTAAAGGATGTAAACTATTATTTTCTTGGAAGTGAAAGCCTTTTAAATAAAGAATCCCATACCTGAGAAACGACAATTGTTGATTGAAGGACCGGCTTCTTCCCTATTGGTTCTTCCACATTAATGTCACCATGCTCCTCTTGAATGTTAGAAGGCAAAGGAGATTTAGGTAGGCTTGCTTCGCGAACAGTTGGATCAGGATTGACCTTTTCTAGATCCCTAGCATTGTCATCATCATGTTTTTTAGGAGCATCAGTGTGACCACCCCTATCACCACCTGAACCTTGACCTCCATCTACATTATCATCTTTATTGTCATTATCATCATCATTATCATGATAATAATTGTCATTACCGCCCTCTTCCTATGCGACATCATCTTTATCACCTTTATCTTCAGGGTCAGAGTCTACTTTGAAGAAAGAGACTTAAAAGGATAGAATTTTAGAGGCATTGACCTCCTATCTTTCAGAAACCTCAACCCCCTAATCCATTCTCTATATTTTGTCAACAATTCCGTTGACAAGTCCAGGGTCAAGTGAAGGAAAGCTCAAGTCTGGGCATTTATCTAAATTGTTGGCGTAAGCAAGCATTATGGCGTCTTTCAAAGAATTAACAATTATTTCATCAAGGAAAGTATTCAGGAATTGAGACACTATAGTACCCCAAAATTTCAAGCAAATAAATATGTGATAGTTTCTTTTATATATTATTTAAAATGAGCTAAATTATTATTTTCAAAACAAATTTAAATATGGGTTTGTTTAAATGAATATATATATAAGTTGATTTTAAACAGAATTTGAATTTGAAATTCAAAGAATAAATATCTTAAAATAAATTGGTTTAAATATATGTACATGATTTTTATTAGTATAAAATAGTTTTATATTATTTTCTTTTAAAAAAATTTCTAAATATAAATTAAGAAAAAGTATTAACTGAATAGAAATTAAATATAAAGTTTTATAAAAAAAACATTTAAAAATATGTTAACACATGCTAAATACAAGTGTAAGATTTATAGCAAATAGTTTAACAAATGTAAGATAATTAACACATGGAAGTGACAATTGTTAGATAATTAAACAAGTATCACATTTATTCATTTTCTTTTATTTTAAAAATACTAGATAAATCAAGCTATAAATATATCTCCACTTTACCTTCTTTATTTCTTTCCTATCTTTATTTATTTCAAACTCAAAGAAACAAAAGCTGTAAACAAACTTGAAAACCAAAAAAATCAAAGCAACAACAACTCTATCATCCACCTTAAACCTGTAGCAAACCCAAGCAAAATCATCTCTGATTTAAAACAAGGTCAACTCAATAAACATCAACAAAGATTCAGTTTCAAGTTGCAATTCAAATCAAAATATCAAGCAACCTAACAATTCAAGGTTCCAGATCAAAATCAAAAGTCTGTCTCTCTGTTTTAAACTGTGAGTAAAACTAACCTATTTAAACTTGAATCTGTTGATATATCTAGATGTTTGTGATAAATATTTGAATTATAGCGGTGATAAGTACTTGTATGAATGTAAATATTATTGTATGTATATATATATATGTGTGTGTGTGTGTGTATGTGTGTGTAAATAGGTGTGCATGTCTGGGAACAGGGACTTCTGTTCATAGTTTACAGGTTTTAAAACCTGATCAAAAATCTAAAACATCCCCCCTAAAAAATTTAGACTTTGATCCCTGAATGAAAAGTATTAGTATGTGTATAACATCATTTTTAAAAATAGATTCAAGGGAGAATATTGCGCAAATATTTTGGTAATGGAAATATACATTGAGAAATCAAATATAAGTCAAAAATCAATGTCTATAATTTTGTGTTGGATTTCATAATCAGATTTGTATTAGAAAATGATGAATTTTGATAATCATTACATAAATTTTAAATTTATATTTGTGGAGTATTTCTAAGTTGAAGCGTATTTGCATTCTCGTCAAGTTCAGATGATCGCGAGGCTCGGGGGTGTCGGGGTTGAGGTTGGAGATTGGTGATCATGGCAAAATTGCTCGGGGGAATTCTAGATCACCGGGGTGGTCGGGTAATGGAAAACTAGGGTTCTGGGTCCTGTTTTGGTCGACTTTGGTTTCGAGGTAGGTACGACGTCGTCGAAGCATCGGTCATCGTCGGAGTGGGTGGAATGGAGCTTTAGACTACGAAGAAGCTCTAGTTAGGATGTCGAGGGTTCTGGTGACTGGTGGTGGGAATGCGAGGAGGTTTTGGCTGTCGAGTTTCGTCCCAATGGTTTCGATCGAGTTCGATTTTGTTTCCGTGATGAATTCGATGATTTGGGTGCTTGTGTTGACTTAGGGAAAGGTCACCGACGTGTCGATGGTTGGAGCAAGGATTGGAGTTGGTCGGATCGCTTGTGTCGTGCATGAGTCTTCGTCATATCTAATAATGTTGTTGTGACTTGATGCTTCGGGGAAGATGGTGATTTACTCGGGGTCGCTCTCGAGTTTGATCGGAGTTGTGATTGAGTTTTGGCTCGGGGTAGGGATCGGGTTTGTCTTGGGGTTTTTGGGATTTGGGCTTGGGCCTTTACCGAAGTATTTTTGCAGAGTGGATGGTGATAAATAATCGAGTTTTAAAAAAAAAGTAAAATTTTGTTAAGTTTCAAAGCAAAGCTTCAAGCCAATTGAAACAAGTAGTATAAATATTTATCGAATTTTGAAGAACAAATAAAAAGTATAGGTCTAATGTTCATCTTAAATTTAATTAAGATTTTGGGTAAATATAGATTTATTAAATTAATTAAGTAATTAAAGAGAAATTAATTAATTAATGATTAAGGATTAATTAATTAATAATTAAGGGTTATAAGTTAAATAAATTATAGATTAATTAATTGGAAATTGATTAATTAGTAATTAGAGACTAATTGATTGGTAATTAAAGACTAATTAATGTAAGTAATTAGAGATTAATTACTTAAATGATAATTACATAATGTAAGTAATTAAAGGTTAATTAATTAAGGATAATTAACCAATGTGATAATTACTTAATCAAAGTAATTATGGTTAATTAATTTAGATGGATAATTAAAGGATGATGAATTAATGGTTTGTAATAAATTAATGTTAAGTAAGCAGTAATTAAATTAATTAGAAATGGTACAATTAATTTATCTTGCTTATAGATGATTAAGATATATTGAATAACTTAGACTATTTGATGCCTATGATATGTGATTTGTGATGCTTTGTGATATGAGATACTTTGGTTGAACTGTGAAATCGAGGATTATCTATCTGAGATGAATTGTTGTGTGAATATGAAATCCTGAATATAAATTGTATTGTTTAAACTTAAACAATTTTGCTTAAAGAATAACATTGGACTCAAAGAGACCAAGGTCGGGTATCAGTAAATACCCAAAACCACTTCGATTTGCAGTCTACAAAAAATTCTTTATAGATTTTGACATGTGCAATCGATAGGCTGGAGTGGAATAATTTAAGTAAACTGAACCATTGAAACTATGTAGTGTTACTTAGGGATTGATTTGTGAAATAAGTGTTGGTTTTAACAAGTTAAGAACTCATTATGAGGTACGAGTTACCCCAGGTTTTCAAATAAGTCTTTTAATTCTATGTTTTCAAAATTTTATGGGTTTACTCATGCTGGTTTCCAGCCTGACCCAGGTGTTACTTTGATGAAATGCTCGGGTCAGACCAAGTATTACAGATTTTCAGGTAAGGACGTTCTGGAGCTCAGAAGGCGAACTGGATGGCAGGAACGTACAGAGTATATTCCACTGTGTAATAGAGTTGTATTGATAGTAGTCTGGGACAAGTTGTACAACTGTCCAGTTTATGTATAAATGATTTTACTCTGATGTATTGTTATAAAATTGACAATTACAGCTTTCATTGTATAAATGCGATTATTTGATATTATATTTGATCCGCTGCGAAAGTGACATGTTGTTAGTTCTTCTACCTTCTTCTTCTTTTCTCTAACAATATGAAATTTTCGGTGTTCGATTGCTTGGCACTTCTACCATGTACGTATTAGTGTCGAATTTTCGATGTCGAAAACCTCGAGTCGTTACGTTTTGGTATCAGAGCAGAAGGTTAAGCGAGAACCTTGGATCTGGTGGGTGTACTCATTAAGGATAGGGTCAATAGTACCCTAGAATGAGCTGAGTGTGTGTATATATATAAGAACCTGCTTGTTATTTTCTTATATAAAGATTTTAAAAATGGTTTTAAAAATGATTTTTTATATAAGTTTATATTTTGATATAGAAAGCAATAGTTTTTCTAATATATATTAAAGTAATTGGTTGTTGTATTGTTTGATTTAAAAGTAATAATAAGAATTAATTGGTAATAGAAATACAATCAAATGGGAAATTGGATAATATAAACTATATAAATAAGATAAGTTTGAAATGGATTCAAATCAGAGAATTAAATCCTGAAATTTGTAGAAGTGTTTTTCAGAAGGTTGAATTATTACAAACCTTGAAAATTGTAATAATGAACTAAGATCTCCACCAAGGATATTACGAGATCACCCAGCACAAAATATAATAGGTGAAATGAATTCTCAAATTAAGACAAGAAGTCAACTAAATCAAATGGGACATGTTGCTTTCATTTCAACAATAGAACCTAAAAATCCTAAAGAATAATCAACAGACAAGTACTGGATTATTGCTATGCAAGAAAAATTAAATCAATTTGAAAATAACGATGTTTGGGAGTTAGTTCCCCGTCCTAATAATCAATTAGTTATAGGAACAAAATGGGTTTACAAAAATAAAGTAGACGAACAAGGTAATATAACTAGGAATAAAGCTAGGCTAGTAGCACAAGGATATAATCAAGAAGAAGGTATTGATTTTGAAGATACTTTTGCTCCCGTTGCAAGACTTGAAGCAATACGTATTTTACTAGCCTTCGCATGTTTTCACAATTTTAAACATTATCAAATGGATGTTAAAAGTGCATTTTTAAATGGTTTTATAAAAGAAAATGTATATGTAGAACAACCCCCTTTATTCTCTCATGAAAAATATCCGGATCATGTATATAAATTAAAGAAAGCCTTATATGGCCTTAAACAAGCACCTCGTGCTTGGTATGAGAGACTTAAGAGCTATCTATTAGATTCGGGATTTCAAATTGGAAAAGTAGATCAAACTCTTTTCATTAAAAATACTACTAAAGATATTCTAATAATTCAAATATATATAGATGATATTATATTTGGTTCGACAAATGAAAACTTATGTAAAGAATTTTCAAATATAATGACTAAGGAGTTTGAAATGTCACATATGGGAGAATTATCCTATTTTCTTGGACTTCAAATCAAACAATTAACAAATGGAATTTTCATAAACCAAGAAAAATATTGTGCTAATCTAATTAAACGTTTCGGAATGGAAAACACTTCTGCTTAACCTACTCCTATGAGTACCACTACTTATCTCGATCGAGATTAAAATGGCAAAAGTGTAGACCAAAAATTGTTTAGAAGTATGATAGGCTCCTTACTTTACTTAACCGCTAGTATACCAGACATAATGATGAGTATATGTTTATGTGCACGTTTTCAATCTAACCCTAAAGAATCACATTTAAGAGCTGTAAAACGAATTATGCGATATCTTAACAATACTAAAGATTTTGGTCTATTCTATCCAAAAGAGTGTCCATTCGAGTTAGTATCATTTAGTGATGCTGATTTTGGTGGATCTCGAACAGATAGAAAAAGTACAGGTGGTACGTGCCATTTCATTGGAAAATCACTTGTATCTTGGTTTATAAGAAACAATATTGCGTTTCGCTTTCCACGTGTGAAGCGGAATATATATCAGCCGCCTTAGCATGTACTCAAGTCATCTATATGCAACAAACACTTAAAGATTTTAATATAAATTTAAAAAATTCTACAATATATTGTGATAATACAAGTACAATAAATTTATCTAAAAATCCGGTAAATCTTTCTCGTACAAAACATATTAATATTCGTCACCATTTTCTACGTGACAATATCGAAAAAGGAATCATAAATTTAGAACATATTTCTAATGAAAATCAGATTGCCGATATATTTACTAAACCTTTATTAGAAAACTCATTTATAAAATTACGACGAGAGTTAGGAATAATTTCTTTTAAAGATGTTTTATAGCAAATATTATAAAAATTATAAAACTTAGTCGACTAAACAACTCTGCCCAGTCGACTGAATAACAAAAACAAGTATGTGTTTCAATTCAGCTACATAATACATAATATATTAAAGGATGTCTCTAATCCATCCATTTCTAACCAATTTTTTAAACCAATGAAACAATGATTGGTTCTAAAACCTTATTAATTTACCACCACATTGTTTTTAGCATTTTTATACTATATATATACGTTTATACATATGTTATTTTCAAAAATTAAAAAGTTTGAAAATTCTATACAAAAATGTCTTCCAATAACTCATACTCTCCGATCAACATCACCTCCTCAGTCGATAACTCACCTACATCACCAAAACTTCCTATGCCAACATCAAAGCATGAACCGGTTTATAAATGGGAAAACTATCGAACTGGCTATACACCGGAATCGAAGAAGGCAAAACGTGGACTTTTTATCTCACCTGATACGAAAAGAAAGATTGATGAGATTCATCACTTTCAACAACAACAAATTGATCTTCAACGAGAATTATATTTTGAACAAAAAGTAACAGCTAGACGATTAAGCTTTCTTGAGCAAATCGGTTTACGTTTTTGTAGCTCGAAGAAAAACGATGTGACTGAGCCCCTACCTCAACCAGTTAGTTCGTATGATCCATCTTCGTCATACCGTAAAACAGTCGATCCCATGAATCCTTGGATGTCGCCAAAAACTCCTCAATATAGTCCAAATTCATGGGACAAAAACTATATGGCGAATGAAGGAAATAAAACGCAAAAGAAAAATAGTCCATCTCTAAAGAAATGATTATCTTTAAGGTTAAATCATGTTGTTATATTATAATATATCTATATAATTGTAAACATTTCTTTCAATAAAAAAATTTCTTTGAAAATTTAAGGAGAACATCAAAAACACAAGGTTCAGTCGACTGAACATTACTACTCAGTCGACTGAATCTAAGGCAGAAAACAATTATCCAATAGTTCAGTCGATTGACTCCCTCTACGCAGTCGACTAAAATTACCACAGAAACTTTCAGACAACAGTTCAGTCGACTAAAAACACTATTCAGTCGACTGAATTTAACCCAGAAAATTTTCGGCCTTCAATTCAGTCGACTGAACAGAGTTTTCAGTCGACCGAATGCCAATTCCCAAGCTACTTTTTGCCATTTTTATCACCAATTTGTACCTTCACTCTTCACTTTTACCATTCCAAAAGCAACTTCTTCCCCATTATTCTTCAAAACCCTAGCCCCTAATCCTCCTTTTTTGTCAAATTACTCTCAACACACTCACAACAATGGCTCCAAAAAGATCAAGGGCTTCAACTTCAACATCCTCCGAGCCAATTGACGCTCAAATTGCTCAATGGCTTTATGATAGAGTAGCGGTCATAAGGTGGAACAAAATGAAGAATTCTCGGATCTTTGAACACTCCTTCGTTGATTTTCAGAGTCTCCAAACGTACAACATGCAAGCTTTGACGGATCAAGCAGGTTTAACATCTCTCTTAGACATAAAACGAAATGACCATGCAATCAATCATATTATGGTCAAATTGTTCTATGAAAATCTTAACCTTGGACACCAAACTCCAAGAAATCCAAACGATAGTGTTTGGAGTATGGTGCGTGGCAAAAGGGTATGGTTTTCCCTAGACCGAATTGCACACATTTTAGGATCTCCTAACATGGGAAGGAAGCCTGAAGAAATCGAATTTAATCCACATATTTGAGACAACATAAATCATCAATTTTTGGATGATGACATCAACATCCGGGATATTAAATCAACTTCCTTACGACCAAGAGCAAGGCTTCTCCACAAAGCTCTTATGCGAACCATCACTCCTCGAACGGGCTCATACGAAATTGTATACCCAAACAATTATAGAGCATTATATGCTATTTGGGGCAATATTCAAGTTAATTGGGTCAAACTAATTCTTGATGAATTTCTTACTTTCAATAATGGCAAAATGCGAACGATGTATTTTGGAGAGTATATCATGCGACTTCTCCTCGACGTTGATACGCCATTACCGGAGTCTGAAAATACTATGGTTCATCAAATTAACCAACAGACTATAAGCCTTATGCAACTCCCGGCTAGACCTCCTCGCATCATATCTCTTGCCGAATGGGAAGCTAGACATCAAGAACCGCAACAACCTCCTCAAGCTCAACATGAAGAACCTTTCGACCAAGATGATGAAATTCATATCTTTGAACCAAGTTTTACTACCATTCGATCGTTAGTAATTTTATCAAGAAATCAAAAAATTATTGATAATCGCCTTAAGATGGTAGACCACAAACTTGATAGAATTAAAGGGTTCTTCAATAAATGATGGGATGCCATCTCATGCACGAGCTCCACTACTGCTTCAACCTCCCATGGCAAGCGTCCGGCACCAACTTTCACATGGACGTCATCCGAAGAAAATCCAAGCAGCAGCACAAGTGGGAATAGCGGTGATCAAGGTGGAAGAGCTTAGGTGGACCCGTTATTCGCGAACCGGGGGAGGGAAAGAAGGCTCATATGATTGGGATAAAGATGAATGACTCTCTTATGTTTTGATTTTCTATTTCAAAAAAAAACACTATTCAAAAGGCTTGTATAAATAGCCTTTTATGTTTCATTTATTTATGCTACATTCTAAGTTTTTGAAACTATAGTTATGCATATCAGTGATGTTTTGATAATATAATTCTACAATTATTACTTATTTTTTGTCGATGACAAAGGGGGAGAAATCTATGTTACTAACCTTGTTTTGTAGGAAATAAAGTGCATATATTTAGTGGGAGGAAATAATTGCATCTCCACACGTTTCAGTATTGTCATCAATCAAAAAGGGGGAGAATGTTGATACGCTATATTTTGATCAATGAAAGTGTGCTTCAACATAAAGGAAGAGATATGTGCAAAGCTAAAGTAAGAACGATGAGGACCGAGGATAAACATGAGTATGATTTCTATAAAGGTCTTAGTTTAGATTTATTGTTAAAATCTATCCTCAAGAGGCTTGCACAAACACTAGAACACGTTTTATAAACTTCATTTTCTAGAATAAAAATTCATTGTGCAAAAATCAAAAGTTCAGTCGACTGAACAGGTATGCCCAGTCCACTGAACCTGTTACACATACACAAACATGCACAGTTCCAGTCGACTGAAACACCCTGCTCAGTCGACTGAATTTGTTCCTGAAAATTTTACTTTACATTTCCAGTCGACTGAAATCCCTGCTCAGTCGACTGAATTTAAACCTACGAATTTTTTCTGAAAGGACACCTTCTTCCTCCCAAGAGTTGCAACCATTCTCTAATGGAAATGGAAGCATCTCTTGTCTGCATCTCTAGCCAACAAATGCATCTCTTCTACACATATAAATACATGGTTCTAACATCTTCAATTTACCAATTTTCTTATGTTGTAATCTCACTACTTTATTGAACATATTTTATATTCTCTAAAACTTTTCAAAGCAATCACCAATCTATTGCTTGAATCTCTTCTTTGTTTATAACATTCGTCTGATTCATAGCAATTCACATTTCCTAAATCTTCACAAACACATTGCATACTCTCGAGGATAAGATTATAGGAATATTGTACTATATTGGACTCATTAGTGTTGACAAGAACACAACAAGTCGAATAATTGTTTTTAGTAATTGAGTTAAATTCCTCTTCAGTAGTTGAGGCAAGAAATCTCGTTCTGTTGTTCGGGTAAGTAGTAAACCTATTCCTCTGAGTTAAGAGAGGGTTTTTAGTTAGTAGAATTCCTAAGTGAAGCTTAGGGACTGGACGTGGGACTAGAGGTCCGAACCAGTATAAAATCCTGGTGTCTACTTTACTTATTGCTTATTGTTATTTACCTATACCATCCATTATTCCATATTATATGATCCTACCGCATAGCTTCTTTCAATTTATTGAGGTAATATACATCCATGACTGAAATAAAATAGAAATAAGATTGAACTTATGAAAAGGAAATCGCTTTGAACTTAAAGATTTAAATGTTAGAAATGAGCTTGCTAAAAATTTGTTAAGGATTGGTTTCGAAGTTAAAATTGGATAATAAATTGGATTCTAAAGATTAATCATTTAAAAAGTCTTGAACTCTAATTTGAACTTTGAAATAAGTTAAGTAAAGATAATTTAAAATGGAATTTTGGAATTTGGACTCAGAATTAAATGGTTTAAAGATTTAAGTTGTTAATTTAAAAAGTAAAGGTTGATTTGATTTAAAGGACTAATCAACATTTAAAAATTTAACTCGAATTTTTATAAATCGAGATGGTTTAAAGTTGAGATCTGAACTGAATTATTTCAAATTGAATTTGATTTTAATTAAATGGGAACTGTGATTGAAGTTGAATAAGCTTAAATTAAAATTGGAATTACTTTGAATTTGGGAAAGCAATTGAAGATAATTCAAACTGAATTGAAATTGAATTAATTTAATGAGATCGAAAATTGATTGAAATGAGAAATTGGGAAATTGGACCAGTTTGAATCTGGAAACTTTTTCATATAAATTATTTTAATATAAACAGTTTTAAATCTATTTTCCTAGCTATTTACTATACAACCTTTCTTTTTAAAACACAAACTATCTTATACTTATTTCACAATTATTTTAAAAACTAATTACTATTTTACATCTGTTTTACCAACTAATCACTATTTTACAACTACTTACAAACAAATTATTATTTTACAACAATTTTGCAGCTATCCAACTATTCTACAACTATATAACTGCTTTACAACTATTTTAAAATTACTTAACTATTTTACTACTATTTACAACTACTTATCTATTTTAAAGCTATTTTCTAAATCAAGTGGTCAGAATGCAAACTGTTTATAATTGAAGTGATTAATCTAGTAGAATGAAGCAATTGTGAATAAGTGATGGAATTAAAATTGAAGGTGGATAGGAAGAAAATTTATTTAGCTAATTATCAAAGGTGATAAATACGTAGGATGTACGTATATTAATCTATTCGCAGAATGATTTGACCTAGATTCGAGCATAGAATTTCGAGATAGTATATCGATCCGAGTTAGAATTTTTCACTCAATTTTCGACAGCGAACCCTGGATATGGATTTTTGATTGGTTCTAAAAATTCTCTATCATAGCTAGGGCTATGCTAGGAGAATGATGGTTTCTGATCAAGAAACTAGATCTAAGTCCGCACTAGGAAGACAGGTGGACGATACTAGTTCGGAAGTGGAATTGTGTGATCAAGTGAGCGATCATAATTGATACTGCGTACAGATGATATATGTACATCATACACACTTGAATGAAATTGATATTGAAATTTTGAAAGAAATGAAAATGGACTTTTTGGAAAGAAAAAAATATTTTGAGAAATATATATGAATAAAAGTGTAAGTTGGATATCTTTTGAAATTCACTTTATGAAAAGTAAGTGGTATGGTGAATAAATTTATAAGGGGAATGAAACTTGAATATTTGATTTGGTATAAATAATGATATATATGTTTGTTATATATAATAAATTTCCCTTTGTTGAATCTATAGCCATAAGAAAAGATTTTTGAAAAGATTTGAAGTATAAAATGGGAATTTATATAAGTATAAAGTGATCCAAGATTTTTCAAGATTATGTATATCTAAATCTATATATAAATGATTTTATGAGAATGATTTTGGGAAAAAGGTTTTGGAACCTATGGATTTTGCAAAGGCTTTTGATTTTTGGAAAAATCAATTTTGGAATTTGGAAAGCCAAGTTTGGAAGTATCGATTTGAGATATCGATTTTGTGTAAAGGAGATTTTTATGTGAATCATAAAGTGTATGATTTGAAGATACTATATGTGTATAGTATAAAATATTTTTGAGATTGGCTTTGGGGAAAAAGGTGCTCCCATGAAATGAATGTCATAGGAGATCCACGGGGTGGTTTTTCCTTGAGCCCTAAAGGGGAGACTCTAAATTGGATCCTGGGAGAAAGTCCGGACAAACTGAAGTTCCTGAGGATTATGTGTTGGTAGCGAAAGTCGAGGGCGTTGATGCCTATAGAGACATTTGGGTTATGCTGTGACGACAGTGTAACTCGATGTCACTGTGATCTACTGCGGACCATAGCGAAAGTCGTATGACCGTGAGAGCTAATGGTCTACGTTTGATTTTTCCATGATGGCAATGTAACATCGGTAGACTGCGATCAATGAACACATAGGGAAAGTCGTGAGGCAGTGAGAGCCTACAGGCTACATTGGGACTGGACTGATGTAGTCTGCGATCTATGTAGGAGTGGTAAAGTTTTATTTGGCAGCGAAATTCGACGGCGCTAATGCCTACAGCTGCATGGATTTTTGTCGTGATGGCGATGTAACCTTGGGTGTAGCTACGATCTGTAGCGGGTTCCATAGCGTAATCGAGGGGCGCGGAGTGCCTACAGTTATTTATGGATTTTGCTGGGATGACAACGTAACCATCGAGTTAACTGCGACCATGGAGGGGGTGATGATTTCCAAAGCATTCTCACTAAAAATGATTTCTACATCTTCAAAAATATTTTCTATATTTTCAAATATGTTCTATGTATTTTCACTGGGTGTTGAAAATGGGTTTACCAAGTACTTATAGATTTTCAATCCTATGCCTGATCAACATATGACCGAATTTCTGTGAGAACAAGGATGGACTTGTTGAGACATCAAGTTATAAAAAGTATTTTTATAAAACTATTTTAGTAATATTATATATATTTTAAAGTGTTTTAAAAATTCTTAATAAAAGAGTTTAATTTTGAAAATGACAAAGAGCAATTTAAAATGATAATAAGCATTTTAATAAATTCTAACTTCGTTCCTTTTCGAGGACGAAAAGATTTAAAAGGGGAGGAATGTGATATCTCGGAATTTCAAGCAAATAAATATGTGATAATTTCTTTTATATATTATTTAAAATGAGCTAAATTATTATTTTCAAAACAAATTTAAATATGGTTTTCTTTAAATGTATATGTATATATGAGTTGATTTTAAATAGATTTTGAATTTGAAATTCAAAGAATAAATATCTTAAAATAAATTGGTTTTAAAATATATGTACATGATTTTTATTAGTTTTATATTAATTTCTTTTCAAATATTTGCTAAATATAAATTAAGAAAATATATTAACTAAATAGAAATTAAATATAAAGTTTTATAAAAAAAACATTTAAAAATATGTTAACACATGCTAAATACAAGTGTAAGATTTATATCAAATAGTTTAACAAATGTAAGATAACTAACACATGCAAATGACAATTGTTAGATAATTAAACAAGTGTCACATTTATTTATTTTCTTTTATTTTAAAAATATTAGATAAATCAAGCTATAAATATATCTCTACTTCACCTTCTTTATTTCTTTGCTACCTTTATTTTTTTCAAACTCAAAGATACAAAAGATGTAAACAAACTTGAAAACCAGAAAATCACAGCAGCAGCAACTCTATCATCCACCTTAAACCTGTAGCATACCCAAGCAAAATCATCTCAGGTTTAAAACAAGATCAACTTAACAAACATCAATAAAGATTTAGTTTCAAGTTGCAATTCAAATCAAAATATCAAGCAAGCTAAAAATTCAAGGTTCCAGATCAAAATCAAAAGTCGTCTCTCTGTTTTGAACTATGAGTAAAACAAACCTATTTAAACTTGAATCTGTTGATATATATGGATCTTTGTGATTAATACATGAAGTATAGTGGTCATAAGTGCTTGCATGAAAGTAAATAATATTGTATGTATATATATGTGTATGTGTGTGTGTAAATAGGTGTGCATGTCTGGGAACATGGAAGAGATGCTTCTGTTCATAGTTTACAGGTTTTAAAACCTGATCAAAATCTAAAACATCCCACCTAAACAATTTAGACTTTAATCTTTGAATGAAAAGTATTTGTATGTGGATAACATCATTTTTAAAAAGATTCAAGGGAAACTATTAGGTAAATATTTTGAAAATGGAAATATACAGTGAGAAATCAAATATAAGTCAAAAATCAATGTCCATAATTTCGTGTCTGGATTTCATAATCAGATTTGTATTAGAAAATGATGATTTTTGATAATCATTCCATAAATTTTAAATTTATATTTATGGAGTATTTCTAAGTTGAACGGTATTTGCAATCTCGTCAAATTCAGACGATCGCGCGGCTCGGGGTGTCGGGGTTGATGTTGGAGATTGTTTGCTGATCGATGATCATAGGAAAATTGCTCGGGGGGATTCTAGATCACCGGGGTGGTCGAGTAATGGCAAACTAGGGTTTTGGGTCCTATTTTTGTCGACTTCAGTTTCGAGGTGGGTACGACGTCGTCGAAGCATCGGTCTTCGACGGAGTGGGTGGAATGGAAGTTTTAGACTGCGGCGAAGCTCTGGTCAGTATGGCGAGGGTTATGGTGATTGGTGGTGGGAATGCAAGGAGGTTTTGGCTGTCTAGTTTCGTCCCAGTGGGTTCGATCGAGTTCGATTTTGTTTCCGTGATAAATTCGATGATCTCGGTGTCTGTGTTGACTAAGGGAGGGATCGTCGATGTGTCGATGGTCGGAGCAGGGATCGGAGTTGGTCGGATTGCTTGTGCATGTGCACGAGTCTTCGTCATATCTGTTGATGTTGTTACGATTTGATGCTTTGGGGAAGATGGTGATTTACTCGGGGTCGCTCTCGAGTTTGATCGGAATTGTGACTGAGTTTTGGCTCGGGGTAGGGATCGGGTTTGTCTCGGGGTTTTTGGGGTTTGGGCTTAGGCCTATACCGAAGTATTTTTGTAACGCCCCGAAAATTTTCGACTTTCGAAAATTCAACATCGATACTCACTTTATCGACTGCCGAGAAATCGAAGGCCGGAAACACGGAATGTTATGGGTTTTAACAAAAATTTTAAGAAAAGAAAAAGAGAGAAGTAGAAGAAGATAACAGAAAATAGAGAGAGAGGAAGATAGAAAAACAGAAAATTTGATAATAGAAGATAGAAGAATTTTAAAAAATAGAACGGGACAGAAGAAACAGAACGGAACAACAACAGAATCTCACAATTCGCAGCGGAACAACATATAATAATAAATGAATAATCTTTAAACAAAGAACTATATCAGTTATTACATTACATCACATTTCATTACATCATATCATCAGAGTGTACAACATCATACAACAACAGACAATGCAGCGGAAAAGAAATACTATATAAACTAGTAATACGCCATGCCATCTAGCTTGCCTCCAGCAACTCCAGAATATCCAGAATATCCTGATAAACCTAACTCTTGACTGCCCGTGTGGAAATTGGTGGGCACCCAGAGTTTAGGAAGGAAAACAATAAACTCCGAGTCAGTCATGTGACTGGTGTGAGAACTCAAAACAGTTTATTTAACTTTAAAATCAAAATAGAGGAATATTTTTAAATTAATTCGCAATGCTTTTAAAAATGAGACTACCATAAGGCCTCCCGCACACACACACATGCAAACGCAGAATCGGAGGAGATTTCTCTTTATGATAGTCAAAGATGCTTGATACGCATTTAAAATAATATTTGATATTATTATTAGTGCATAGTGTAGAGGAAAATCATTTCGAAAATAAAGATATAAATCTTAGCCAACATACGACCATTATCGTATGCCTACTATAGCTACTATCCAAACAGTGGTGACCACCATAAGTGAATAGCAGGTTCTACAACTAATACCGTACAAGTTTCGTATTGGGAATTGGATTTCCAACAAATGGTCAGGCCAAGGAACTTCCCATTGCCACATGAGAATGCCTCTGGATGGACATCCCCGAGAACCAAACCGGATCTCTACCAACACAAGGCCGGGTTACCCCTAACTGAGTAACAACTGACCGAATATGCCATCCCCCGGTCCTTTGGGACCTTTATCCGAGAGCGCTCTCTAATCAATTCACACAATCATAAAAACAAAGTGTTTCAACATGAGTAAGTATCTGGGCTCCATACCATGATACCACCCTTTTCCAGAAGGAAATGGACACATCCTAAAGGGTGCTACCCCTCATAACCTTGCTGCTTCTTTCCTGTTTTGACCATTCACGGGGTGTGAGGCTCGACGAATTCACGTCCACAAAAACATACTTTATACAAAAGCCATGCTTTGGGTCAACAAATGATCAACACAATGATCACTAAGATAGACGATCAAATAAATGATCCTATCACAAATAATCAACACAATGATCATTTCAGCATCACTCAGCATGTCACATTACCAATTTGGGAATATATCGCTGATAACTTCAACTATATAACCTCTGAGCTCGTACGTCTCAGAGAAGGGTGTTAAGCAAAGAATAAATTCTCCGCCACCAACAGAAATATATTTGAAAGAAATCGGCTTTATATCTCAAATTGTAATGTCAGGCATACAATCCATACAAGTCTGTTCCGGGCTCGAACAAAACCGAAGGCACTTACAAAGAAGTCCTTGCAATCCGGATATTCACAATCCTGATCGGATTTCCCATCACTTAGGGAGTTTCTATACCGGCGCGACTCGGTGCAGAAACAATCGATAGGTCATCCTATCGCTCTCGCAAATACCGGTCTTCAACACCGATCTTCAAATGCAATTCACAACGACGTATCACATATTCGGAATGGGTTATACGACCCCATGGTCCTTTCCCGGTTAACCCGAATAGTGAGCGCTTATTCAAAAATAAGTGTGCATTCAAATTCAATCAAATCACATCAAATACCCATTCAAAGGGAAATATTGATAGTCGGCTATTGAACTATCAATGGATATGCATACATCACCAGATTCCAAATAATTTTCCAAATTATTTATTTTCCAAAATATCTTCACAAGATATACAATTTCAACACTTCAAAAATAAATCAATATTTATTTTCAAACAAATTCCACTTCACATATAAATTCCATAATGAATTTATATTTCAAAATATTCATGCATATGATTTCAATTTATTCATTTCAATTTATCTTCAAAAAGATAAATTCGAATTATTCACTTCATATTGGAAAAACAATTCCATACTTATTCAATTATAAGTAATTCACAAATCTTTTTATTTTCAACCTTGGAAAATATTCAATATACTTAAATCGAATTAAGTATATATTTCATTCTATTAAGGAAAACATTCTCTTAACATATTTATTTGGGTCAAAACGAATGTTGCGTAAAACATCGTTACTACAACCCAAAATCACTAGTATAGGGATTCGAATTTAAAATAGATATATAAATCCTAATACTACACAAACCATTTCCTTTCGGAAATCCTTTACTATAACAACAGTGTTATAGTCCACCATTTCCTTTTATTTCTCGAAACGTCTATTTCAACAATAAATGTTGAAATCTATGGTTTCGAATCTCAACACATTTAAAACATCGTTAGATCGTTTTAATTCTATTTACAACACCAAATCCAAAACATTTCCTTTAACGTGTTATTCACTATTCAAAAACGTGAATAAACTCCGTTAACAAATTTCATCCTTTTATTCATTTTAATTCAAAGGATTATTCACTATTCAAAAATGTGAATATAACTCCATTTCTAAGTTATAACAATTAACTTATCAAAATAAGTCGTTTGCGAATTTATAAAACAACGTTTATAAATTCCATTTCTATTTATTTATAAAAACTTCTTTTTTTATAAATCCTTTTATTTACCTATTCCAGTTTATAACTCAATTATAAACTAAACGTTTATATTATAAGTTAAATACTTATAAAACGATTATTTTATAAAATCGTTCTTTTAAAGACTTTCCAATTTATAAACCTTATAACTTATAAGATTTATTTATTTAATCAATCTATTCTTCAAATAACTTCACAAATTTTATAAACCTACCGTTTATAAAATTTCATTTATAACTTCACAGTTTATAATTCTATAAATTTCATTCATTTATGAAATTCATTTTCACTTCATTTAAACATTTATAAAGACTCGTTTTATAATGTCAATATTTCGATTTATAAATATCTATTTATAAATCTCTTAATATAAATCAATTTATATTATTCTTTTAAAACGTCTTTAAATTCCTTTATAATTTCATCATTCTGATTTATAAAGTAATCAAATTTTATAAATCCTATATTTAAACTTTTAATAATAAACTCTAAAATCTAGTTTAAACTATTTTATAAAATCATTGATCCATATTTCTCAAAAATCAACTTTTAACCGTATTTCTAAAAATCAGCTTTTTAACTATATTTCACAAAACCCATAATTTTATAACTTTAAAAATTATAGCGTTTAATTATTTAAAATGGATCAATTCCAAAAATAAAGTATATTTTCAAAAATCACTTTAAAAATCATTTTAAAATCCCAAAATCTGGGTCCAATGATGCTACACACCAAATAGTCAATCACGACTACAACGATATCATATATCGATATGATAATCCATCAAATATCAAAATATCTGAAATCAAATAAAAACTGTTGAGGAATCCAGTTGGATCCCTCCAACCTGTTTTCCTGCATCCAAAAACATTAGCACAATACCAATTTCGCTCCAGTACGAAATTATCGCGGTATATGTTCTTATTAAATATTATCCGCTTAATAACGGCGTAATAGGGTCTCATCCGCTAAACAAAAAATGCGGGAAATCAACAGCTCCAATATATACATATGCCAATATATATATTGCTATATATATATAATACCAATTTCACTGTTTATGAAATATTCGCGGTATATGTTTATATTAAATAACATCCGCTTACTAACGGCGTATAATGTCTATTTTAACAATCAATACATAACAATCATCATTCAAACATGCATTCAAATATTTTAAATCTAACTATTTAAAATAAAATCGAAATCTATTCGATTGAGTGAGAAGTTCTCAGCTTGGTTTTAATTTTCGTTTTAGCTTTTATTTCGAATAAAATTAAACGCGCGTTTAATTTTACCCAAAATTCTCACTAACTCCAAACGACTCCAAACCAACTCCATCGCGTAGTGCTCGTCCATACGATTCCAACGCAACTGATTTCGCGTAGTTTCGACCTCGTATGAAAAAGTTATGCATTTTATAAGATTACACGATTTTTAATTAACTAAATACAACATAATCTAATTAATTTTAAGCCCTAACTCACACCAGCCCTTAGATCCCATCCCATGCAAATCTGGCCGTCCCCTACCTTCATCTTCCACTTGCGTTCAAGCTACAGGCAATTAGGAATGAGGCCCAACCCATAATACAATCTAGGGTTTAATAATTCGCCATCAATACACGACGATACGTCGATCAAGCGATGCCGTTGCGAAGCCCTACACCTCCACTACACTCGCCCCCCCTAGGTGAAGCTCGGCCATCTATTTAGCTTGGGAATGTGTGCGTGGCCTGAAGCATACGGCCATCCTTAACTCCCTCTACGCGACTCCAACCAAGATCATATCCGTATGGATTTCAAGCTCTCGAGATTCTCAACAACTTTCATGTTGAACACCTTAGCTAAATCATTGTAGATTGAGAGAGATTGAGGGGGAAAGGAAATTAATTTCTGGCCATAGGTTATGAATGTGGCGGCTGTAGAATAGAATTAGGGTTTGGAATATATTTTTTTTTTTTATTTGTGTGTGGTGTATTTATAGAAAAAGCAAGCGTAAACACTATTCATCCCGGGAATTCCGAACTCCGATTTAGACGCCGTAACCAGCGTACCTAGGGTTTATCCCGCGTTCCGGACACAATGGAACAGGTTTCGGAAGCTAATTCGGAAGTATGTGCGAGTTATGGCTGTAAACGCTCATTTTGAATTAAACCGATTTAAACCGATTTCTAGGCGTTTTAATTTGTACCGGACAAACGGTAAATCCAAACGACTTGAAATTTGAAACCTTACAATAATATCACATTACGGATCCGACGAAACTGGTTTCGTCGAATTCTGAGACTTTTTGAAAAATGGCTATTTTGACTCGCCAAATTTAAATTAAAAACAATTCGATGCGTTTCGAGCTGCCACGATCAAACGATAACTCCGATTGACACGAAAATTGAAATCCGGTAATAACTAACTATTACGGATCCAATGAAACTGGTTTCGTTCAATTCTGAGACTGTTCAAAAATTGGCTATTTTACAGTCAATTATTAAATATTAAAATATTCAATTTTCACAAATTAACTTTTAATTCGATTTTAAAAGTTCTAAAATATCATTCTAACTTCAATATGATAAAATAAAATTTTACAAATCATTTTCAATCATATTTAACTCAATTTTCAATTATTTCCATAATTTAACATATTAAATTATCGATTTAATTATCCAATTAAATCCAATAATTCAATTTAAAATTTATTCGACTTATAAATTCACTTATTAATATTTTAAAATTAATTAAATATTCAAATTTTAATTTCTAAAAATTCTGGGTCGTTACAATCTTCCCCCCTTAAAAGAATTTCGTCCACGAAATTACAAGTAAGAGAAGTTACAGAATCTATTAATTTTCCCAAAATTCATGGTTAAACTTCTTACCATACTTTACTAAGTTTTCGAAATCATACTTAGTTATCTTTTCAAAAACTACTACTATTGTTTAACTTTCAACTTCAAAACAAAGTTTAAGTTTTCAAAATTTTCCCAATTTTCTCAAAATTTTTCTAACGCCTTAAATTTTCGGAAAAATTCGCCATAGTCTCCTTTGCGCGGCTCGATCCGAAAAAAAAATGACAGTATATATATCACAAATATACATCTCATCAAGTAATGAGGCATCCCGAAGGGAAAAAAGTATAAAAGTGCGATATTTAATCCGAGATATGTACCTTATATTTTATTAGCAAGCATATACGGCTAATATAGCGCTAAAGCGAACTCCAAATGCGAAGCAAACGCGATCCGCACCTACTAAACACTCAACAAACAACATGAGAATCATGCATATAGACAATAATCTCAATATACAACATATAGCAACATGATGACTATATATGTCACATAGCAATGCAACAATAGCAATATATATTCAACCATCAACCAACTACCATTCATAATCAATAATATTCATTCATATTCTCATTAATATTCAATGAAAGGGTTTTCAATTTAAATCACATTTGATTTATTCACATTGGATTTTATCAACATTCCTTCTCAATTCAATTAGTTATCATTTACTAATTAAATCCAATTCACCTTCAATTCTATTCAAATTTATTTACTTTCCAATTTGAATTCAATTTCATAGCTTTCGATTTCATTAACACTTAATGAATTTTATACAATCAATCAACATCCATATAGCAACCAAAGTATATTAATTATAACCAAATTCCTTTGCTTATATTCATTCAATTTGGTTTAACACCATCACTTTTCCAATTGGTTTAATTAAATTGATTTTTATTCAACCATTCAACTTCTAATAAAATTAGATTTTAATGAATTAACATTTATATTCATTATTTCATATCAATTCTATTTTCCATTCAATTGATTCACAATTCAATTCATTTATTTAATTCAATTACCAAAGTTGAATTTCATTTATATAACTCTTAAGTCATATTCCATTAAACATTATTTTCACTTCTTATATATATAAGTTTATTCACAATTGTAATTCACATTAATTATAATTCAACTTATAATTCTTTTACTTATACAATTATTCTTTTATTTAGATTATTCAAACAACCTAACAATCAACTTACATACACTTTAATAATTCTGAAAAATTATTCCTTCATATATAAAATATACTTAAGGTAAAATCATTTCATTTACCCAATTTAAAATCAATATCGTGCCGAATTGTTCTATTCAAGTGTTTAGAAACCCCTTCGGCTCAGTTTCGAGGCTGTGCTGACGAAAGTTCATATACCACTCAACAAACCAATCATCACAATATAAAACAATTTTATATTCACTAACAAATACGCTCTCATATTTATTATTACACTCAAATTCATTCTAGAGTACTACTGACTCTATCTCTAATGAATAATACCCAACAGAACCATGGTTGTCGCTTAACCATCAGCTCTGATACCAAATGTAACGCCCCGAAAATTTTCGACTTTCGAAAATTCAACATCGATACTCACTTTATCGACTGCCGAGAAATCGAAGGCCGGAAACACGGAATGTTATGGGTTTTAACAAAAATTTTAAGAAAAGAAAAAGAGAGAAGTAGAAGAAGATAACAGAAAATAGAGAGAGAGGAAGATAGAAAAACAGAAAATTTGATAATAGAAGAATTTTAAAAAATAGAACGGGACAGAAGAAACAGAACGGAACAACAACAGAATCTCACAATTCGCAGCGGAACAACATATAATAATAAATGAATAATCTTTAAACAAAGAACTATATCAGTTATTACATTACATCACATTTCATTACATCATATCATCAGAGTGTACAACATCATACAACAACAGACAATGCAGCGGAAAAGAAATACTATATAAACTAGTAATACGCCATGCCATCTAGCTTGCCTCCAGCAACTCCAGAATATCCAGAATATCCTGATAAACCTAACTCTTGACTGCCCGTGTGGAAATTGGTGGGCACCCAGAGTTTAGGAAGGAAAACAATAAACTCCGAGTCAGTCATGTGACTGGTGTGAGAACTCAAAACAGTTTATTTAACTTTAAAATCAAAATAGAGGAATATTTTTAAATTAATTCGCAATGCTTTTAAAAATGAGACTACCATAAGGCCTCCCGCACACACACACATGCAAACGCAGAATCGGAGGAGATTTCTCTTTATGATAGTCAAAGATGCTTGATACGCATTTAAAATAATATTTGATATTATTATTAGTGCATAGTGTAGAGGAAAATCATTTCGAAAATAAAGATATAAATCTTAGCCAACATACGACCATTATCGTATGCCTACTATAGCTACTATCCAAACAGTGGTGACCACCATAAGTGAATAGCAGGTTCTACAACTAATACCGTACAAGTTTCGTATTGGGAATTGGATTTCCAACAAATGGTCAGGCCAAGGAACTTCCCATTGCCACATGAGAATGCCTCTGGATGGACATCCCCGAGAACCAAACCGGATCTCTACCAACACAAGGCCGGGTTACCCCTAACTGAGTAACAACTGACCGAATATGCCATCCCCCGGTCCTTTGGGACCTTTATCCGAGAGCGCTCTCTAATCAATTCACACAATCATAAAAACAAAGTGTTTCAACATGAGTAAGTATCTGGGCTCCATACCATGATACCACCCTTTTCCAGAAGGAAATGGACACATCCTAAAGGGTTCTACCCCTCATAACCTTGCTGCTTCTTTCCTGTTTTGACCATTCACGGGGTGTGAGGCTCGACGAATTCACGTCCACAAAAACATACTTTATACAAAAGCCATGCTTTGGGTCAACAAATGATCAACACAATGATCACTAAGATAGACGATCAAATAAATGATCCTATCACAAATAATCAACACAATGATCATTTCAGCATCACTCAGCATGTCACATTACCAATTTGGGAATATATCGCTGATAACTTCAACTATATAACCTCTGAGCTCGTACGTCTCAGAGAAGGGTGTTAAGCAAAGAATAAATTCTCCGCCACCAACAGAAATATATTTGAAAGAAATCGGCTTTATATCTCAAATTGTAATGTCAGGCATACAATCCATACAAGTCTGTTCCGGGCTCGAACAAAACCGAAGGCACTTACAAAGAAGTCCTTGCAATCCGGATATTCACAATCCTGATCGGATTTCCCATCACTTAGGGAGTTTCTATACCGGCGCGACTCGGTGCAGAAACAATCGATAGGTCATCCTATCGCTCTCGCAAATACCGGTCTTCAACACCGATCTTCAAATGCAATTCACAACGACGTATCACATATTCGGAATGGGTTATACGACCCCATGGTCCTTTCCCGGTTAACCCGAATAGTGAGCGCTTATTCAAAAATAAGTGTGCATTCAAATTCAATCAAATCACATCAAATACCCATTCAAAGGGAAATATTGATAGTCGGCTATTGAACTATCAATGGATATGCATACATCACCAGATTCCAAATAATTTTCCAAATTATTTATTTTCCAAAATATCTTCACAAGATATACAATTTCAACACTTCAAAAATAAATCAATATTTATTTTCAAACAAATTCCACTTCACATATAAATTCCATAATGAATTTATATTTCAAAATATTCATGCATATGATTTCAATTTATTCATTTCAATTTATCTTCAAAAAGATAAATTCGAATTATTCACTTCATATTGGAAAAACAATTCCATACTTATTCAATTATAAGTAATTCACAAATCTTTTTATTTTCAACCTTGGAAAATATTCAATATACTTAAATCGAATTAAGTATATATTTCATTCTATTAAGGAAAACATTCTCTTAACATATTTATTTGGGTCAAAACGAATGTTGCGTAAAACATCGTTACGACAACCCAAAATCACTAGTATAGGGATTCGAATTTAAAATAGATATATAAATCCTAATACTACACAAACCATTTCCTTTCGGAAATCCTTTACTATAACAACAGTGTTATAGTCCACCATTTCCTTTTATTTCTCGAAACGTCTATTTCAATAATAAATGTTGAAATCTATGGTTTCGAATCTCAACACATTTAAAACATCGTTAGATCGTTTTAATTCTATTTACAACACCAAATCCAAAACATTTCCTTTAACGTGTTATTCACTATTCAAAAACGTGAATAAACTCCGTTAACAAATTTCATCCTTTTATTCATTTTAATTCAAAGGATTATTCACTATTCAAAAATGTGAATATAACTCCATTTCTAAGTTATAACAATTAACTTATCAAAATAAGTCGTTTGCGAATTTATAAAACAACGTTTATAAATTCCATTTCTATTTATTTATAAAAACTTCTTTTTTTATAAATCCTTTTATTTACCTATTCCAGTTTATAACTCAATTATAAACTAAACGTTTATATTATAAGTTAAATACTTATAAAACGATTATTTTATAAAATCGTTCTTTTAAAGACTTTCCAATTTATAAACCTTATAACTTATAAGATTTATTTATTTAATCAATCTATTCTTCAAATAACTTCACAAATTTTATAAACCTACCGTTTATAAAATTTCATTTATAACTTCACAGTTTATAATTCTATAAATTTCATTCATTTATGAAATTCATTTTCACTTCATTTAAACATTTATAAAGACTCGTTTTATAATGTCAATATTTCGATTTATAAATATCTATTTATAAATCTCTTAATATAAATCAATTTATATTATTCTTTTAAAACGTCTTTAAATTCCTTTATAATTTCATCATTCTGATTTATAAAGTAATCAAATTTTATAAATCCTATATTTAAAATTTTAATAATAAACTCTAAAATCTAGTTTAAACTATTTTATAAAATCATTGATCCATATTTCTCAAAAATCAACTTTTAACCGTATTTCTAAAAATCAGCTTTTTAACTATATTTCACAAAACCCATAATTTTATAACTTTAAAAATTATAGCGTTTAATTATTTAAAATGGATCAATTCCAAAAATAAAGTATATTTTCAAAAATCACTTTAAAAATCATTTTAAAATCCCAAAATCTGGGTCCAATGATGCTACACACCAAATAGTCAATCACGACTACAACGATATCATATATCGATATGATAATCCATCAAATATCAAAATATCTGAAATCAAATAAAAACTGTTGAGGAATCCAGTTGGATCCCTCCAACCTGTTTTCCTGCATCCAAAAACATTAGCACAATACCAATTTCGCTCCAGTACGAAATTATCGCGGTATATGTTCTTATTAAATATTATCCGCTTAATAACGGCGTAATAGGGTCTCATCCGCTAAACAAAAAATGCGGGAAATCAACAGCTCCAATATATACATATGCCAATATATATTGCTATATATATATAATACCAATTTCACTGTTTATGAAATATTCGCGGTATATGTTTATATTAAATAACATCCGCTTACTAACGGCGTATAATGTCTATTTTAACAATCAATACATAACAATCATCATTCAAACATGCATTCAAATATTTTAAATCTAACTATTTAAAATAAAATCGAAATCTATTCGATTGAGTGAGAAGTTCTCAGCTTGGTTTTAATTTCCGTTTTAGCTTTTATTTCGAATAAAATTAAACGCGCGTTTAATTTTACCCAAAATTCTCACTAACTCCAAACGACTCCAAACCAACTCCATCGCGTAGTGCTCGTCCATACGATTCCAACGCAACTGATTTCGCGCAGTTTCGACCTCGTATGAAAAAGTTATGCATTTTATAAGATTACACGATTTACTAATTACAACATAATCTAATTAATTTTAAGCCCTAACTCACACCAGCCCTTAGATCCCATCCCATGCAAATCTGGCCGTCCCCTACCTTCATCTTCCACTTGCGTTCAAGCTACAGGCAATTAGGAATGAGGCCCAACCCATAATACAATCTAGGGTTTAATAATTCGCCATCAATACACGACGATACGTCGATCAAGCGATGCCGTTGCGAAGCCCTACACCTCCACTACACTCGCCCCCCCCTAGGTGAAGCTCGGCCATCTATTTAGCTTGGGAATGCGTGCGTGGCCTGAAGCATACGGCCATCCTTAACTCCCTCTACGCGGCTCCAACCAAGATCATATCCGTATGGATTTCAAGCTCTCGAGATTCTCAACAACTTTCATGTTGAACACCTTAGCTAAATCATTGTAGATTGAGAGAGATTGAGGGGGAAAGGAAATTAATTTCTGGCCATAGGTTATGAATGTGGCGGCTGTAGAATAGAATTAGGGTTTGGAATATATTTTTTTTTTTATTTGTGTGTGGTGTATTTATAGAAAAAGCAAGCGTAAACACTATTCATCCCGGGAATTCCGAACTCCGATTTAGACGCCGTAACCAGCGTACCTAGGGTTTATCCCGCGTTCCGGACACAATGGAACAGGTTTCGGAAGCTAATTCGGAAGTATGTGCGAGTTATGGCTGTAAACGCTCATTTTGAATTAAACCGATTTAAACCGATTTCTAGGCGTTTTAATTTGTACCGGACAAACGGTAAATCCAAACGACTTGAAATTTGAAACCTTACAATAATATCACATTACGGATCCGATGAAACTGGTTTCGTCGAATTCCGAGACTTTTTGAAAAATGGCTATTTTGACTCGCCAAATTTAAATTAAAAACAATTCGATGCGTTTCGAGCTGCCACGATCAAACGATAACTCCGATTGACACGAAAATTGAAATCCGGTAATAACTAACTATTACGGATCCAATGAAACTAGTTTCGTTCAATTCTGAGACTGTTCAAAAATTGGCTATTTTACAGTCAATTATTAAATATTAAAATATTCAATTTTCACAAATTAACTTTTAATTCGATTTTAAAAGTTCTAAAATATCATTCTAACTTCAATATGATAAAATAAAATTTTACAAATCATTTTCAATCATATTTAACTCAATTTTCAATTATTTCCATAATTTAACATATTAAATTATCGATTTAATTATCCAATTAAATCCAATAATTCAATTTAAAATTTATTCGACTTATAAATTCACTTATTAATATTTTAAAATTAATTAAATATTCAAATTTTAATTTCTAAAAATTCTGGGTCGTTACAATTTTTGCAGAGTCGATGGTGATAAATAAATCAAGTTTTATAAGCAAAAGTAAAATTTTGTTAAGTTCAAAGCAAAACTTCAAGCCAATTGAAACAAGTATTCCAAGTAAAAATATTTATCGAATTTTCAAGAACAAATATAAAGTATAGGTCTAATGTTTATCTTAAATTTAATTAAGATTTTGGGTAAATATAGATTAATCAAATTAATTAAGTAATTAAAGAGAAATTAATTAATGATTAAAGATTAATTAATTAATAATTAAGGGTTATAAGTTAAATAAATTATAGATTTATTAATTGGTAATTAGAGATTAATTAATTAATTATAGATTAATTAATTGGTAATTAGAGATTAATTAACTAATTATAGATTAATTAATTGGTAATTAGAGATTAATTAATTAGAGATTGATTAATTAGTAATTAGAGACTAATTAATAAGTAATTAGAGATTAATTAATGTAAGTAATTAGAGATTAATTACTTAAATGATAATTACTTAATGTAAGTAATTAAAGGATTAATTTGTTAAGGGTTAATTAATTTAATTTGAAATTAAAGGTTAAAATTAGTTAATAATAAAAGGTTAATAAACAATTAGAGGACATTTGATTAATAATTAAAGGTTAATTAATTAAGGATAATTAACCAAGGGGATAATTATTTAATGAAAGTAATTGTGGATAATTAATTTAGATGGATAATAAAAGATGATTAATTAATGGTTTGTAATAAATTAATGTTAAGTAAGCAGTAATTAAATTAATTAGAAATGGTAGAATTAATTTATCTTGCTTATGGATTATAAGATATATTGAATAACATAGATTATTTGATATCAATGATATGTGATTTGTGATGCTTTGTGATATGAGATACTTTGGTTGAACTGTGAAATCGAGGGTTATCTATCTGAGATGAATTGTTGTGTGAATATGAAATCCTGAATATAAATTGTATTGTTTAAACTTAAACAATTTGGCTTAAAGAATAACATTGGATTCAAAGAGACGGGGATCCGGTATCAGTAAATACCCGAAACCACTTCGATTTGCAATCAACAAAAAATTCTTTATAGATTTTGTTATGTGCAATCAATAGGCTGGAATGGAATAATTTAAGTAAACTGGACCATTGAAACTATGTAGTGGTACTTAGGATTGATTTGTGAAACAAGTATTGGTTTTAACAAGTTAAGAACTCGTTGTGAGGTACGAGTTACTCCAAGTTTTCAAATAAGTCTTTAAATTTTGTATTTTCAAAATTTTATAGATTTACTCACGCTGTTTTCCATCCTGACCCGGGTGTTACTTTATTGCAATGCTTGGGTCATACCGAGTATTACAGATTTTCAGGTTAGGATGTTCTGGAGCTCAAGAAGCGAGCTGGATGGCAGGAACGTATGGGGTATGCTCCGCTGTGTAATAGAGTTGTATTGATAGTAGTCTAGGGCAAGTTGTACAACTGTCCAGTTTATGTATAAATGATTGTACTCTAATGTATTGTTATAAAATTGACAATTACAGCTTTCATTATATAAATACTATTATTTGATATTATATTTAATCCGCTGCAAGTGTGAGATGCTGTAGTTTTCTGTTCTTCTTCTACCTTCTTCTTCTTTTCTCTAGCAGTCTGAAATTTACGGCGTTCCATTGCTCAGCACTTCTACCATGAACGTATTAGTGTCGAATTTTTGATATCAAAAATTTCGAGTCATTATAAACACCCATTGCTTTACATTGCAGTTGGCGTTTATGGCCAGCTTTAGAGTATTCTTCTTTCTCTCCAACTTTTTCACCGGACAAAAACGTTTAGCCACCATTTAAGCTTTTTAATCCTTGGAATCTTTCAGAGTCACTTTCGATACCAGATTTTCGTTAGCTAGGAGTTGACGTGCTTTTCTTTCTTCAAAAACAATATACTCTAATTGATCAAGAGAAGCTCTCAATCTCTCTAATTCCATCATAGCTTCGTTTTTTACCCTCAGACTAGGAGGAAGCTTGGTTGTTTAAGTTGGAAATTTCTTCTCAAAGCTTGGAAGGTTCAGTAGAGGATTTTAGTACGTCCTCTTGCAATGAGAGCTAGCTTTTGCAAACCTAAAAAAGAAAAGACATGATGCAAGCCAGCATTCAAAGAAAAATAATGAAAATAAAGATAAACAAAGTGAAACGTACCAAGAGTTGTCGTTCTATAAGGGTACCGACAGCGACCTGTCGGATCTAGAACAGAGAAAGGTGGGTGAATAGAGGAGAAAGATAAAGAAGTCAAGATAGATTGGACTATCCTTTCAAAACCGCTTGAAGGCATGGGAGATGATGGTCTCGAAGGATTCATCTCTTAGGAGGGGGTCGAAGTCCCCAAATCTGTTCGCATTTGTTCAAGTACACTAGGAGAGCAGGAGATGACAAAGAAAGAGAGGGGATCAACCTTTGTAGGAGTCTTCTTGGGCTGATCAAGAGGAGCTTCAACGGTCGGACTCGCTAAAGTTTTGTCACTACCAACTGTCTCCCCTCATTTAGTGGTCGAAAGTCAGTAACTTCGACGTTCTTAAACTTTTTATGGGATGGTTTAGCCATGACCACTTTTTTAGTTTTCCTTTTGCAAACATCTTTGACCTAACAATGGCCTGAGACAAAGAAGATGCACAAGACGTAGAAATTGGGAGAGCCATATCACTTATAAGTGGTTCAACTTGAGCAGTAGTTGCTAAAAATTCAAAAGGAATTATAAGTCAGCAAGTAATTTTGAGAAGTATCGCAGCGACAAACTACATGTACTAAATTTAACCTTACCAAATTATCAAGACAAATTGGTGACATCGGGGAGAAGTTCTTCAGATCACCCAAAGAATGGAAGCACTTGCTCCGAGATGTGTGTTGAACAAAAGGAGTTTGGCCAACTACCCTCTGACCTACTGGTAGGAGGGAATGCTTTTGTAGATTTGAGGGATTCAACAGAGTTAATCTATTCCCAATCCTACTTGAAGTGGTAATCAACGACTTTACAGTTTTATTGTCATCTTCATTCATCTCTTTAACAAAATTACCTGACAAAGAAGCATAGATTAGCAAAGGAAAGTAACTAAATGGAAAAATAAAGACTGTGATCAACTTGCGGGGAGAAAATGTAACGACCCGATATTTTCAACCATTCGCATCCATTATAAGTGTATAGGTAGACACTCATGCCGGAATTGAATTGCTCAAAATACCGCGTTGTAATTAAAAATTTGGAAAATCTCAGAATATACAGTAAATAAAAATCACAGATCACAGACACAGAGTAATAATAATGCAGCGGAAGTAAAAAGAGATAGTAGTTCATGAAGCTACTATATAAAAATATCAGAGTTACATAAAATACAACAGAGGAAATAAAGTACAAAAGAAGTCTCAGTTCATAGATGTCAACTAATACAAGAGCTGAAAGGAGCAACAGATTTCAAAAGATAAACTTGACAAGTAGATAATCTCCAGCGATTCCAATCTCCAGAAAGTGGAAATCCAAATCTATGAATAACTCAGGCTGAACCGAGCGTAAATAAAAATACAAACACTCGAGTCAGGACATACATACTTATACAATGTAAACCAACTCAAGTGAACTGTAGTAAAGGTACAAGTAACTTAGAAGATGCTTGGGACCGCCCATCCTCTAAGGATCCGTTAAACTATTTACTATGTAGTATATTGCGCTATATACAGTAGTGTCTAATCAGTAAAGTATAATCATATAGAAAATAGCGTTAAGGGGATGGTGAACCTTAACGCGGTCGGATCTTTAAAACCAAAATCGTAGTGGGCTCGATATAAGGATATGATATGGCACGCGAGGCAACGCCAGGGTGGATACACCGTTTGCACTCCTAGACCGGTGCTGACGGCAAGCCAGCAGCTTCCGCCCACCTCGAACAATACCCCCGAATCAAAGTGGCGCCATCGAATCGAATCACAACAGTAATAGAATGGTTTCCGATAGAGCATGCTCGATGAAAGGGTGCGACCCTTTGTGTAGCCCGGTATAGCTCCTGTTTTAGTCATATATGCCAACTTACGGGAGTTGGGTCCACGTAATATACCTCGTGAACGTCTTCACCATCCTACTTCATTCTGGAATCTCCACCGCGTACACAGTTGTTAAAGTGGTTTTCGGTATTGGGCAGCTATAAGACAATATCCGATCCCGGTCTCTTTAACAACCAATCATTATTATAACCCGTAGTTATAACCTTTTAAAACAATATTTATACTTCAAAATAAAATATTATTTCAGCCCAAATCTTTATCAAAATAAAGATTAAATCATTCCAAAATATCATATCTTTCGGATCTTCTTTTCAAATCATTTTAATATCAAAATATCATATCTTTCAAAACTCCATTTTCAAACCATTTTAATATATCAAAATATCATATGTTTTCAAAACCACATTTCAATCATTTAATTTATCAAAATATCATATCTTTTTGAAACCACATTCATTTCAAATCATTATTCATTTTATTCAATTTAAAATATCATTTCATTCCATATTTCAAAACAGTATATATTCCAAAAATCGTTTTTAATCATTAAAATGAAGTCACTATGTTTAATAATTAAATTATTAAATTTCCAAAATTTTCGACTTCCAAAGTTCATTTATTCACTTAAGTTTATCAAAGCAGTGAAAATTCACTTTTCGTGGCATTTAGAAAACGCTACGGAAAAATACATTCAAAACAGTTCAATTTAACAAGAGACAACATTTTAAAATGTTGTAACAGGGTTTACTTAAATTTCGAATAAACTTAGTTAAATTCAACAATTTATAGCACTTACAAAAATTGCTATAATAGCTTTTAATTCAATTTAGCTTTTTAGTTCATTATCATCAACTACAGCATTTTCAAATGCTGTAATATCATTTACATTGTAATTAATAGCATTTCAAAAATACAGTCAATTAACTTCAAATATTCAATATAATTTCTCAACCAATTATATTTTTATTTAAAACATTTTTAACTTATAAAATCATACATTTTCACATTTATAACATCATTTAATTTTTCCTCAAGTTCATGATCTTATAAAGTTAAATTTCCATTCAAAAATCAAGATTTAATAATAATTCACTTATTAAATTGCAATGTTCAATTTTAAATCCATTACATTAAATTTCAACTTAACATTTAAGTTCAAATTCTCAAATATAACTTAATTTTATTTTTATTTACTTAACTAAAAGTTCACTTTTAAGTCAATTTCATAAATTTCCAATTTTAGTTATATTTCAAAATTTCAACTTAAAATATTCTTTCATTTCACGTTTCAAATTTGTTAAAAATCATTAATATGATATAAAATCACTTTTAATTCATTTAAATTCAAATTATCATAAATTTATCATAATTCCATATTCAATTTAATTTCCAATTATAATTAAATCAAATTTTCCAAAATAACTTACGTTCAAAATTTTCTAACTTTTCATTAATTCATTTCACTTACAATTGTTCAGAAAATCAATAATACTTAACAAAATTTATTTTTAATAAATTTTAAATCAAAATATTATAATAATTACATTTCTAAAATATTTTAAACATTTTAGAAAAACATATTTTAACTACGGGCCTGTATATAATTTTCTACGCTAGGTAAAGTGATACGGGTAATATATCATTTCAACCCGTAATTTACAAAGAAAAATCAGGGTTTTATCATTTCAAACCCGCAGTCCCAAGTAAAAGAAATAAATTTGAAAATCATTCAGGCTTATCATTTCAGCCCATAACGATTTTTCCCTATTCTAAAGTCCGTTTGGGTATGTATCATTTCAACCCATAGTGATTCTAGTCTACAGGGAACTTGCAATGGTGATAAACAGATATGAATGAACAGTAACAACATATATACAATAACAGATGATATGACATGAAATTTAACAGGTTTAACATCATATAAATAATCACAGTTAGTTATAACATCACATAAAATTCTACACATTCAATTGTTGTTGTTTCACAACTGCATAAGTATAAACGTCGTGTGAGTTTTACTCACCTTTTATGGCTGGAGATTTTAATACCAATGACACAACTGATTCCAGAAGGCAGATGACACAACAATAGGCTCAAGTGGGAAGAGATCCAAGCTTAGAACTTGTGTTACAACCCAAAACAAAAACAAATTCAATAAAACTAGATATGAAATAACTTTGAAATAAAAAGGAATAAAAAGAGATATGAATGCAATGACTTTTGCCTTGCTTTCTCTGTTCTTTTGCACGACCTAGGGGTTTATTTAGCTCAGGTTTGACATGACTTTGGCTTAGATTTGATCATAGGAATGCATGGCATAAAGGCTAGAACATGTGGAGGAAGTTACAACATAAGAATATCAAGAGACTAGGCAACATAGTGTAGTTTTGGTGCACCACAAGGCTCGTCTACATGCATTGTTTGGCTCGACTCTTGATGTTTCAGATATGGATAGAGGTTGGAGGGGTGTGTGATGATCAGGTCAGAGGTGGTGGTTGCTGCTATGGTGGTGGTTAGGGTGGTGGTTGAAGTGGATGAGCAAGAAAAGGCCAAACAAGCATAGATCTAGGCTTTTGGTTGCATTTGGAAGAGTTTGACCATCAAGGGGTGTTCGGCCAGGGTCATGGCTGTAGGCTTAGATGGTGGTGATGGTCGGGAAGAGATGGAAGGGGGTGGTGGCCGTGGAGCAAGGGGGAAAGCCTCTCCAATCAGGGGAGAAAGCAAGGTAAATTTGCATAGAAATAGGAGAAAAAGTAGAAAGAAACGAGGAATTTACCTAAATTTTTTTCTTCAAGATGGAGGCCATGATTTTTAGGATTTTGGAGCTTTGAAAATTCGTGAATAACAGGAGGAAGTCAGTTGGAGGAAAAAAAATGAGGAATAGTTAGGGTTAATTGGTGAAAGGTTAGGTTAAAAGTAAAAGGGTGGACTATAAAGGCCCATAGGAAGATAGAAAGTTTAAGGCCTTTCAAATTTCTCTTTTCTATTTTGTAAATACATAAAAAACCTGATAAAATAGATAAATAATCTCAGAAATAATGTAAATAAGAAAAATAAATAAATACATTTTAAATCATATAATTTATATAAAGAAAATATCAATATATGTGAAACTAGGCTAAATAAATTGAAACAACCCAAATAATCTTTGGAAAATCTATTTTTAATCAAAATACATATAAAATTAATATTAATAAAGTATAAACACAGCAAATAAAAGTGAATGTATAAAATAAATAAATAAAGTAAGGAGTGGCTAAAATAACCGATGAATTGATGACAAAAGAAACTGTAAAAGAAACGTGAAACGACATTACGTTTCTTAGCCTTTAAACCTTTCAAACTTCTTAAATTTGTTTACATAACTTGATATTCTGGAATTAATAATAATAACAGATAAGATTTCGAAATTTATCAAAATATATATAATATTTATTAAATATATAAAGTTAAATTAAAGAAAATAGCTAAAATAGTAAACTAGTCTAAAAAATTTGAAATTACATGAAATAAATTTTAGAAAATTCATATGAGCTTGTAATATATTTTTAAACATAAATAATAATATAAAATAAAAGTAAATTCGCAAAACAAATAAAAAAATAAATTTAAATATAATTTTAATGAAGAAAATAGCAGAAAATAAGAAAACAGCCTTAAAAAATAGGAAATAAATACAGTAAATTTTTGAAAAATTCTATTATCATTTTAAAAATCTCCAAAAGTCAAAGTATACATAATATAGCATTAATATACAAGTTGGAATAAGATATATCAAATAAAATGTCATTTATAAAATTTAAAATAAAGACTATTGCTGAATAACCCAATATACACACAATATTGAAAACAGTATAACTTTTGCAATTTAAATCCGTTTTCAACGAAACGAAAAGCAGTGTTCTTAAAATTTTATGTACTTTCATAATAAAAGATAAAATTTAAATTTTCAAACTTTTAAAAATTTAAATTAAAAGTCAAATTTTGATTAATTTGACCAAAATTCACTTTTTGGAAAATATTCTTTTTAGCCATGCTTTGGAATGATAATTCATATCAAAACTAAAGTTTTTATTTAAAGTAACAAAATTAATCATTCAAAATAAAAAAATAAGTTTTTAAATCACAATTTAATTAAAATAATTAAAATATACAAAAAGAATAAATCACAAAATACAGGGTTGTTACAGAAAAGATAACTCACTAATGTTGGGGAAGCTTTTAACGAAGAACAACTGCTTTTCCCAATCTTTGAATTTGTTTACCACCTCAAGTATTAGCCTTTGGGAAATAGGCTCTAAAGATTTAGTTATTTAGGTTGTTGAGTTTGACTAATCGAATAAGGTAGTTAAAAACTTTCTTATTAAGAGATAGAATTCCATACTCCGGTGTTATGAGCTCCACGGGCAAAAGATATGTATATACATTTGGTGATAGCTGTATAGGAGCGATGCCCAGGTGGGTCAAGAATTTGGCTATGAAATCAGGAAAAGGCAGGAAGCCACCATGCCAAATATGGATAGGAGTGTAGGCAGAATATCCTTCAGGTGGGCTTTGGATAGTGTCGCTATCACTTGAGGGAATAGCTTCAACCCTAGTGATACCGAAGTCATTAAGAATTGCGTCCACTTCACCCTGAGTAGATATCGTGGAATGTTTAGAAGTCGCTTTAATCTTCTTAGGAGAAGATTCCGTCAGTGGCAATGCATCTTGCTCTGATTTTTTAGAAGACTTTTTCAATCCCATGACCTTGCCAGGCAAAATCATGTCAGTTAAAAATTATAATTTGTTATGTAATTAGAATTATTTTAAAGATATCCAAAACCTATTACAATAATTCGAATATTAACTAGAATGTAAAATTTCCTATCCTTGAAAAAATTGTTAGAGTCGGTTTAGAAAATGAAATTTGTTGAGCTTTCGACAAAGTCAAAAGGGAGTAGAAGTGGACATCCAACAAACACACTTTAACAATGTCAAAAGCTCAAAGAAAACATCGTTGTTGTAGGAAGTAGGTGAAGTCTACATAACCATTAAGAATATAAATATGCGCTAATGAAATTCAATAAAAAAGACAAGTGAGCCTTTCGACACTGTTGAAACCCGTGAATTTTATTTCACTAAAAGAATTTGTACACTGTCGAAACCTTTTATGCCAGTTAAGTCGAAAGTTTTGAGTTTGAATCATATTACTAAAAAAAGAGAGGACTTGGGACGTTTCGACAATACTGGTATAAAATAATGGATGAAACCTTATTAGTTACAAGGGTTATCGAGAATGTCAAAAGAAGAATATGGTTTGGAAAGCATAGGAACAACCAAACTTGATTCAATACAATAGGTTTTGATCACGTCGAAAGGTTTGATTTGACTTACAACTTAAACATTGTATGTTTCTCTCAATCTAGTTTCTAAAAAATGAGATGAATCTCTAACTCCACGCATCGTCTAAAATGAATAGGAAGAAAGCATGTACTAAAGGCTTTGAAACCTATACAATAAAAATTATGCTTTCAAAAGAATGGAATAGATAGTCATTTAGCAGAGTAGATCAGGCAATCTCTTCATAAGGTATCAGAACATACTAAAGTATGGATGTTCTTTCGAAAAGTTCCACTTCATATTAATTACGTTGACCTTTCGATGAGATCAATTGAGATATAGACATTGGACTTGCTTTCGACCCCATCGAAAGAGGTTAAAGAAGTAAAATAGAATTATCCTCCTCAACCTCTTTCGAAAGGATAGAAATGTAAAATCACAATACCGAATTGCGATTCGTACAGCTCAAAACTTCTCTATGAAGTAGCTGGAAATCTCCTTCTTTCCCAAATTCAATTTTCACCTAGAACTTAAAAAAATCAATAACTAAGTTGATTTAAGCGCGAATTAACAATCGATAATCTTAAAAGTCCTCAATTTCAAAATTGTAAATTCAAGCCTAAAATAACATTAAGAACTGAACCAAGTAAGATGAATTTTAGATATAAATTAATGTGAGAAATTGAATGAAATAAGTTATAGGAAAAATTGAAGGATAACTTTCATATGAATGAAAGACTCAAATTATAAGATTAAAAACATTGATTCACATTAAAGCCAAATAAATTATTATGAAAAGTAAGTTCGAAAAGCAGAAATAATAAAGACATGCTATAAATTTGAATTTCTGTTTGTTGGAAAAAGGAATAATTTAAGAAATTGAAAGCTTTGATCCTTACTGGAATTTTCTTTTGATTGTAGATAAATGAAAGAAGAAAAGAAAGGAATGTGATATATAAGAAAAGTCGGCATGAAAGACAGACAGTACGATCAAATTTAATTGAAGGTCCAAGATTTACACAAGAATATGAAATGGTGGGAAACATTGTGGGTTTCGAAATGATTGACTTGGAAAATAAAAAGCATTCCTTGGCGAGGGAAGGGGGAGCATAAGTGTTACCACCAATTCTAATTTTAAACTTGTTGATACAAAAATGAATAGAAAGGAAGGACAACCAAGGGATGATAACATCAACAAAGCCTTTCGAATGAGTCGATGGGATGCTATAGCCAAAAGTCAATTGTGTCACAAGTCTATGAAGGGGTTGAAAGCACCCTTCCGCTTCCATGGTTCCCCTTTCAAAGCAGGTGCGTCCGCATGCATGAAGGCATTTCAAATAAGTTAAAGAATACCTTTCAAATGAGCTAAAGAAATACCTTTTGAAGGCAGCTAGTAACAACCATTCACATGCATGCCAAATCTTTCCAAATCGAAGGTTTCGCCTTCATTTGGGTTACTTAGAAAAATATTTTTGGAACAACCCCTTCGAAAGCATAATCAAGCCTTTCAAACTGATGGAAACCTTTCACAACTAAGAGGTATTCCACATCAATCCCCAAGTATGTCTGTGGAAGCTACCTTCCACGTTGAAACCCAGAATATTTCAATACCTTCGAAATCCCAAGGATGTACCAACTGACAAAGTTTAAAACTTATCCTCCATCTAAATTGCAACAAAAAGCAACACAAAGGGAAAAGGCGCATCTACCTTTTTCAATGAAGACGGGAGCATTCAAATCTACTCAAATGAATTGTAATGGGATGCGCAAGTGTTAACGGTTATGAAAGGTATATAAGGCCACCTTTCGACCAAGTCGAAAGCACAGATTCGAAAGGTGCCAACCAGCACCTATAAATAAGAACCTATGGGTCTTGTTTAGGGGATCCAAATACATTCTCTACCATTGTATTATCTTAACTCTGTGAATTTGGAAACCTTAATTTGGATATCAATTTGAGTAATTGATCGGTGTGTTCATCATTAGTTTAATAAAAGTAAGATTTTGATGTTTTTGGTTATGCAACTGTTTGGAAACCTATACTAGATTGGATTGTGTTCTGTTTGTGCTGACTTCATCGAAAGGATACCTTCCGAGCAAGTGGAAACCTTAACATTTACCAAAACACTTAGGTTCTCAACTCTAAACCAATACTCTCCAAAAGCTTACCTTTCTATTGAGTCGAAACCTCAAACTGGGCCAAATTCCCAAGCTTAGATATCCAAACCGAAGCATTTAAGGAAGAAAAATTTCGATGAGGTCGAAAATCATCATTTAGTCAATTACCCAACAACATTAGAACCAACCATTAGGTTACCACCATTTTTTCAATAGGGTGTTTCGAATCAATTGATAAGCGAACTAGACAAGTTTGAAAGACTCAAAAAGAAAGCAATATAAGTGTTTCAACTGGTCGAAAGGTTGGGTGGGGAAGATTTTCCATAACAAATGCTAAAAGGTTAATCAAAGGAAGCAATAAGATTCTAACTTTCTTTGCTTAATAAAAAAAAGTTTTATAAGGATATACCTTCACGTTCAACTCTACTTTAGGGTGCCAACAAGTTTTCTCGTTAACATTTTGAAATCCAAGTCATAAAATTTATAAAACTAACATTTAAATATTTAAAATCAATTAAATATCTCAAAATCAATGACCAAAGTTCACGATCGTTACCTTTTTCCTGATTAAAAGAATTTCATCCTCAAAATTGTTAAAGTAAGATAAATATCCCAAACCAATTAGTTGATTTGATTATCAACCTTTCTACCTATTTAATTTACAAAAAAAATTGGTAGCTTCTCCTTTGTGCGGTTGGATCTAAATAACTATAAAACGTTACTACGGACTTAAAAACACTAAAGAAACAAAAGCCAAGCGGCTTAATCACAAAACCATTAAACAAATAAAATAAAAATATGTACCTTTTAGTCGAGCAGCCAAATTTTACTTATGGAACCAAAATCATTAAACAAGCTCTTGCTTTTATATATTTGCATCTTATTTACAAATAATATCCAACTATATAATTCATATCCATATATTTTTTCATTTTCCATTGTCAAAACATAATTTTGACAAAGCCCGTTAGATGTATGTATGCCTCTGTATGCAATATCAAATCTGATCGTCCATTCGATCACACAATTTCACTTTCAGACTAGTATCGTTCAATCGATTACTATAGTTCGAATCTGATCCGGTTCCTTGGTTAGAAACCATCATTCTCCTTGCATAAACATATATTATGATAGAGAAATTCTATAATAATTCAAAAATCCATATCAAGGGTTCGCCATCAAAATCAAGTGAAAAATCCTAACTTGGACCGGTATCAATCACCTCGAAATAGTATACTCGAAACTGGATCAAATTGTATTGAGAATAAAACGATCTATGTACAACTTACATATTTATTTCAATCAATTTCCAAATTTAGACAACTCATTTCATTCTCCTTCTTTTACTCATATTCATCATATTCATATTTATTTACTCACACTCATTTATTCACATCCTTTTATTCACTTAGTGTATTTCCCTTAATACTAATAATGCTTAGGAACCATTCCGTAAATCCATTAATCGAGTTTGTTAAAAATATATAATACAACACCACTTATGTTTATTATCACTTCAAAACTTAAGTTCAAATTTACTTCATAAAATCATTTCATTTAACTTAAGTTAAATTTTACTTCATATCTCAATTTCAGATTTTCATTTCTTTTCTATACCTTTCCCAATTTATAAGTAACAAAAACTTAATTTCATATAATTTCCCAAAATATTTAGTTAAAAGTTTTTAGAATTTAAACCCTGGCTCTTATTTCAAATCATTTTGAAATCATAATACACAAATTTCATTCGTATTCATAATCCTATGTTCTGAGAGCCAAAAAAATCTTTGTTTGCCAAAATAAACTTTTATGGTAGCAATCTGTTACTTATAAACTCGAAAATAACCACGGATGATGCGCCCGTCATCACTCGATTTATTTTCCAACTATTGAAGCGAATTCAGTTTTTTCTATTTCTTTTAAAAACCCTTTAAACATCTTTCATAGAAAATACATCCAATTATTATTATTTCTCATAAACTTTGTAAAACAAATTCCAAAAACACCAAAATTCATATTCTAAAATTCTAAATTTAAATCCCTTTTAATTTATTACCCATATTAATAATTCACTTTCTTATATAACTCATTTCAAAATTGCTTACCTTTGATTACATTATAATAATAAACAACTTTTATTAAAGCACAAATAATGAACAACGAATGGTGATAATCGAATATTGTCATTCTCTAATGACCAAACACACCATATATAACCATAATAAATTCTAAAAAAATTATTCCTTTATATATAAAATGTAATCTAGGTAAAGTTATTTCATTTATCAAATTACAAAACAATATTGTGCCAAATGGCCTTGTTTAAGTGTTTAAGGATCCCTATCAATTACGTTAGCTGCTTGTACTAACCGAAACCCATAAGCCACTCAACAGATCAATTAACACAATATAAAACATATTTATATCACTAACATATATGTGCTCATATATACACACTCAAACTCATTCGTAGATATTACTAACCCTATCACTAATTAGAAATCCCTACCAAAGCCAAGGTTCTCCCTCAAACTAAGCTCTGATATCGAAAGCAATGAACGGGATTTTCAACCCTCAAAAATTGACAATAATGCGTCCATTTCATTTCGTGTCGAGAAATAAAATGTCAAAAAACCTAGTTGTTAGGGGAAAAGAAGGAAGAAAGAAGTAGAAGAGGAAGAAACTGAAAAACAACACAGAATCTCAACCAAGAAAACTTTTGATCTCAACCACCGGCTCCGGTCTCCTCCAACTATTCACTACTTCGATCTTATCTAGATCGACTGACAAGCCTTTCTTTGAAACCATGTGACAAAGAAATTTAACTTCTTTCCTCTAAAAACGACACTTGGTAAATTGTTCTCCTTTAGCTAATTCTGCCTCAGCGTCTCAAGCGCCACTCTAAGATGAACTTCATGCTCTCTTTCATCCTAAGAATATACTAAAATGTCATATGTAAACACCAATACAAACCTATCTAAGTACTCTCGGATGACTTTGTTAATTAAATCTATGAAAAAAGCAGGAGCATTCGTTAATCCAAATGGCATCACTAACCACTCATACGAAACATACCTAGTCCGAAATGCCATCAAAGGAATATTGTCCTCCGCCACTCTTAACTAATGGAAACATGTTGCCATGTCCAAGCGTGAAAACACTCTGGCTCTACTCAACTGATCAAGCCGATTATCTATTCTTGGCAAATGATACTTATTCTTAATCATCCTTTCGTTCAACTTAAGAAAGTCGATACACATTCTCAATGGCCCATCTGGTTTCCTCATGAACATTATGACTACTCCCAAGGCAAACTGCTTGGCCTAATAAAATTCCTTCCTTCTAGATCCACTAGCTGCACCTTCAATTCCTTCATCTCAGTCGATGTCATCCTGCTAGGTGGTCTATCATCGGTTCATCTCTGGGCACAAGATCTATTCAAAACTCAACAGCTCTTTTCGACTATTGTCCAGTGACTGACTCAAAGACATCTTCAAACTCTTTTTCTACTCAAACCTAACTTAACTGATCTCCTACTTCCTTAGTACTAAGCGAAGCATTAACAATGCAATCAGAATCTCTACTGAGAATATTACTCGGTTATGACTATCAGAGTGTCTTAGTGATATCTCCTTATCTTGGCAAAATATTCTAGCCTCATACCTACCCAACCAATCCATATCTAAAATGATCTCGAAATCTATGAAATAAATAACATACAAAATGCATGCAAACTTATAGCCTAACAAATCAAGTTCTAACTGGTCACATCTCAACCCTATAGTTGCATACCCTCCTACTGGATTCGCAACCCTTAAGGAAGTAATAAGGTGGGTAGGTTATAGACATAATCTATCAACCAAACATTGAGATATAAATTAATGCGATGCACCGGTTTCAAAAATATCCTAACTGGTATACTCTAAATCAAATGCGTACTTTCCATTACAGCCTTCCTTTTATCAGCTGCACGAGGTCTAGCTGGTCTAATAGAAAAACCTTCCCTTTGTCCGCCCTGACTGACTCCGGACACTGATTCTTGTAATGCCCAACTTGATCGTAGTTGAAGCACATTACATTCTTATTATCTACAGCCTCCTTTACCTTGATTGACGGGCACTCTGTCACATAATGACCCTTCTTGTAACACTTTAAGAAAACTAAAACTAGCCTTTGCCTTCTTGGCAACATCTCCCTTCTGGGCTCCATTCTTCTTAAAGAACTTTCATTTCTTTCCTTAAGAACCCTGGATTTCCATTGGCTTTTCTCTAGCACAAATAGAAAGCATCTCCTCATGGCGGATTTCTACCTCCACAACAAAATTACTAGGATCATGGAAATGTGGCAGGGTCATCCTAGCAATCTCGAGACATGGTCCCCTAATTAACTTCTCCTTCCTCGTGATAATGGTGTTTATAGTATTATATCCATAATGGGACGACTCATCAAACTTAGCAGCATACTCAACAACCGACATCTGTCCCTAATCCAGATCCATAAACTTCCTCGACAACATTTATTTAGCAACCTTAGACGTAAACCTTTTCTCAAATCTCCTTTTAAAATCCTCCCAAGCCAATTGCTCCTCCAAAACACCAGTAGTAATACTGTTCCACCAACGATGCGTTGACCCTTGCAATTACCTAAAGGAAAACCTTCTCTTTTGCCCATCATCTAAACCCAAATCAGCAAATATACGCTCACAATGTAACAGTAAAATCTCTTCCTCGATTGCATCCGCCATCCCCAAGAATGGCTTCCCACCTAAATTGGTGTAGTCACTACTCAGCATAGGATAATTATTCCCAATTGGAGCCATGAGATTAGCTCCTCCTACATTTCTAGCTACACTAGCTGTAGCTCCTACTTGCATCAAATTGACGAAGAACTAATAAATCACCCACATATCTATTGGTGGGCTTCCAACACCCACATTGGCATCACCATTTTGGTTATTAGCATTAGCCAGTTGACCTGGGTTCCTCCTGGTGGTGGGTTGATCATTTCCATTGGTTGTGGTGCTTCTTCCACCAAGATTTCCTCTTTCTTTTCCCTCTTCCATATCTCCTCTCTTGTAAATCTGCATACGAGCCTTAGAATGATATAGAATAACGGTCTAAGAGAACTGGTAATACATACTTTTATATATATAATCATATCAAATACATGCACGTTACTATAGTGTAAACCCAAGCCTCGATCTTATTATCTGATGCATTGGATTATGTTTTGAAAAAACCTTTTAGGTTTCAATTTCTTTTAAATTTCACAAACCTATGCTCTGATACCAACTTGTAACATTTCCAACTTGGAGGCCCAAAACTAACGGCTACAGATGCTACAGTCATCCATAGTTATTAATCTTCAACGACCAAATACGTAATTTTAGATACATTAATACACAGTAACACAAGAATATGAAGAAAAAAAATATCAATAAGAATTCCACATTCCATTCAAAACATTTCAAGTTCATTACATAATCTCACAATTGTAATCACGTTCGGATGAAATATACTTATTACAAAATACGTCAAGAAAGACATATGAAGATGCCCACTGGACGATCAGAGTATCTAATAAAGGCAACTAAAAAACATTACCAATACAACCAAAACACATAGCGAAAATAAATGAACTCTAATTAGCTAGCATGCCTCCTCCATGTCATCGGAAGCTTTATTCGTCAAAAAGAAAACTTGAAAACCTTAACCCTTAACCCACTCAAAATCAATTGAGTACCCGAGAGTTTAAGGGAAAAACAAAAACTTTCAATCAGACATAAAGCCCGAGATGAATAATAATATGTCATCTCAAACCATTTAGATATCTAGTGAGACCACATCGCTTAGCGGAATAGGTTTTCCCCTCACTAGTATGCTAAAACATTTGCAAAACCATATATTGTGCACCTGCATCCGTAATAGTTAAATCAATTCAAAACAATATGATGACATGTAAACAATTAAATTAATTCTAGATTACCCATCTCCATTCAATCTGACTTTCTGTCTTATATATAGTTTCTAGGGTCGCTATTAGCATGTTAGTTTTCATGGGCTTACTAATAACCTATTGAGTATTTATGGACTCCTTTGTCTCGTTTCATAGTTTTTAGGCAAGACCTAGGAACCTATTGGTAACTCCAATATCCTTCCTCTTATTCTAGTTTTCATGTGCTGACTAGGAACCTATTCGTAACTCCAATATCTTTTCTTTTATCATAGTTTTCACAGGTTGACAAGGAACCATGTAACACCCAAGATTTTTGGTAACATTATTTAAAATATTTAATTAGTTAAATAAATAAAATAATGTGTTGATTAGGTGATTAAGATTTGATTTTAATTAAAGGTAGCCGTTCCTTTTTAAAATGAATTAAAATAAGAGTTAAATTGAAATAGAGGAGAGGTAAAAATGGAAAAAGGCCATTCCTATATTCCCCGAACCTTGGCCATGTATTAGAATACACGTTCATTTCATTTTGAAAATTTTAAAAACAAGGTCGGCCATCGATAATAAGGAAAAGGGGAAGAGAGGAAGAAAAGCTAGGAAGAAGCTAATTGAAATTAAATCTATTCCCATCTCAATCTTTACAATCTCTAAAGCTAAGATGAATAATGTTTACATCTCATTTTCATTATATTTTCAGTTTTTAGATGAATGCCTTATATTTTCCTTTGATTTGCCATGATTTTGAATGATAGAATGATTTTATATATATGTTGATGATTTATGTACGTTCATATTGAATTTATGATTGTTTTAAGGTGAAAACCTTATAAAATGACATCCAAATTCCTTGCCAATTTTCATGAAGGTTATAAATAATATTTTAAAGATGGGTTTCAATTTTCGAAATTTTCTGAAATTATGTGGAATTTATATGAATTTTCTAGTAAATAAAATGTTAATTTGGGTTAATAATTATTTTCAGTTAAATAATAAAAGATTGGGGTTTGAAATTTTTATATGTTGGAAACCATATTAAAATAGATTTTTAGAATTGTTTTAGAATTTTGCTAAATATTTTGATGGTTATATTAAATTATTTACGGTATGGGACTTAACTGTTTTGTATAATTAAAAGAGTAGAAGGGGCTTTTTGTAAAATGGTTTAAATTATAAAATCTGGAAAGTCGGCAGCAGTTTTGAAAAAGTGCGGTACTTTTTATTAGTAAAGAAAGAGGCAACCAATCACAATTTGACGTGTAAGGCGGGTTAGGTGAAAAGAACTATTTGCTACATGTTTTTCACTGTTTTTACACCGTAGACACTAAGCTCCACCTTCTTATCTTCAATTCCGACATAGTCAATACCAATGTACAAGGTATCGGTATACTGGTATGTAGTGAACTGGATGTAGGCGGAAGGTAGGGAGTCGAAACCAGGAGTTCCGAAGGGATTGAGGTAGTCCTTTGTTTTAAATTAAAGAAATATGCCTGCTTGCTTTTGTCAAAATGGCTTTCGACAAAGTAGCTTTCGACCAGATCAAATGATTTAAAGGAAATGGTTTTGATTAGGTTGCGCCTCCGTTTTTAAATAATTGCTTTTGACTAAGTCGAAACTTTTTGCTACCGCATTTTTACCTTTCGACCCAGACGGTTTCAAAAGGGTTGTTTTGTTTCCTAAAAACCGGCTACCTTTCTAATGCTTTCAAAGAGATGGTTTCGTCACAATCACTTCTTTACATATGAAATGGTTTCGATGCAGTTGTTTTCAACTTAAATGTTTCAGGACATTTTTCTATAATTGAAGTAAAACACAAATGGTTTCGAAAGAGATAGTTTTAAATAGCTTTTAAACAGATGCTTTCGACTTTAATGGGTTTCTGATCCTTTTGCTCTACTTGAAGACAGAATCCAGATGGTTTTGATTACGAAATTTTTTCAAAGGTCTCGAAGGGGTAAATTTTTGAATGCTTTCAAAAGGTTTCCATATGTTTTAAAGTGAACCCAAAGTGCTTTTGAAAGGATTGAGTTTTGACAGTTTCGAAAAGTTTTAATGAATGGTTTCGAAAGGGATGGTTCCCCTAGGTTTCAAAAGGGTTAAAAGGAAAGGTTTTTCCTATGTTTTTGAAAGCCAATATTTGAAAGGTTTTAAAGGAGGATGTCTGATATTTTGAAGCTTTAGAGAAAATAAAGGAAGGGTTTTTCCAATGTTTTCGAAATGCAATATTTAATGGTTTCGAAAGGGTATTTCAATGGTTTCGAAAGGGTTACTTCAATGGTTTCAAAAGGTTGTTAAATGGTTCTAAACAAAGGGTTTTGAATGTATTGAATAGGCAATGTAGCCTAAGTTCTTTCAAGTCAAAAAGGATTTTAACTTGTTTTGGAATGATAGTTAATCCTCATTAAATATCATCAACATTATTTTGCGTAAAGTATGTATAACATGGCAAAATGGCTTAGAATAAAGCTAAAGATATATTTTCTTTGTATGTATATATGATTTGACGGACTAAATCATTTCGAAAAGGTTTTTAAGGAAAATTTAAAGGGTAGTTAACCTTGAGAAAAGAATTAAGATAGTTAGTCCATTTGGATTTAGACAGTCAGGCCAGTTTGTGGGCAGTCATTCCATTTGTATAGACAGACAATCCATTTGTAGGATATCGGTCCTTGCTTTTATATTATGGGAAGATAGTTCACATATTACCTATTTTATGGATAGATAGTCCATTTATATTAGCATAAAGGATATTGCTATTTTTATATAGTCAGCTTGATTAACCAGTTTGGTAGCAGGAAAGGATTACAAAATATATGTTTTGAAAAAGATATTAGTGAGGGGAAACCTGCTCCGCTAAGCGGTGTGGCCTCACTTAATATTAGTAGACTGAGATGTAATAGAATTATTCACACCAGGCTTTGGGTCTGACTCGATGTTTTTGTTTCCCCTTAAACTCTCGGGTGCTCAAAATTGGTATGAGTAGGCTGAGGGTTGAGGTCTTCAGGTTTTAGTCTTTTTGCGAATAAAGCTTCCGAAGAAGAGCAGGTAGCTAATGGATATCAAAATAGGATTTATAGTTTCATTTTATTTTGATTCCGCTGTGTATATTAAGCCAGATATGACTATATTACATTGATCAACTAAGGGGCATCATCATATGTCGCTCTTGGCATATTTTTGTACTGGTTATAATTAATCTTTACCTGAAAAATGATATAGGATTATGTAATCTGGATATGTATTTGTTTTGAAATGTAATCAGTAAATGTTGTTTTTTTTAAATATATAATTTTGTTCATGCAGAATACAATAGCCTATGATTTTTGTTTGATGATAATAGACATATATGTATGTATGTATGTATGTATGTATGTATGTATGTATGTATGTATATTCGTTTAAATGCATTTGTCATTGTACTATTTTATTTTTCCACATAATTTAATAATTATTTATTGAATAAAATAAATGATTCGGAATTCATATTTAAACAAATATTCTATTCAAACAAATATATTATTACAAATTCAAATATTACAAATTTGACCTCTCATTACATTCACACATTATAAATTACAATACAATTTCAATTACAACACAATTTTCAATTTACAACTTTCACCTCACTACATATTCGACCTTCACTCATATTTTGATCCTTAACTTTATTCCAGCCTGAATCTAGAATTTAAATTATCTGCAAAATAAACACCGATGCAATAAAATTGAAATAGAAATATTTTACAGCACAAAATGAAGTGTGTGTTTTGAAAATATTGTTTGCCTCAGTTATTAGGGTTGTTCGTCATTATTTTCTTTGAATTAGTCATTTATGCACAACTTGTGACATGCACAGTATATCACTGCACATGACACAAGGTCCTGCATACCGATATACACTTGCATTTTAAAATTGCAGGGACAGGTGAGCACTTGGTCAAACCCAAACCAAGAATAGATTCAACTCAGGTGCATGCAAACAAAATTCAGTTTTGAAAGTACAAAAGACATGTACAAAGGATTAAGGCAGTTCTCTAATCAATGTATAGACGAAGTCACGACCAACAAATATGATAACTGCCTCAATCATATGTACAAAGGATATAACAAATGGAACAAGACCCATAGACTAGATTTAATAACATGGAGCAACAAAATCTAAATGTAGTGCATACTATGCAGTTAAGGCGCTCGGCAGATTCAAAGCGACGGAGATGCAAAATGTCGTAGAGGGGATACAGCGAAGATATAGCGAGATATAGTGGATGACTCTAAAATAACATACAAAAATCATGCTTAATGTTTTTACAAATATATAAATGGTATATAAATGAAAAATTAACATTCAATTGAATTATTATTAATACATTAATAATTTTAAATAAAAACATATGCGAATATACTATAGATAAACATAAAACCATTATATAACATAATTGAATTTAATAGAATATTAGAGTAGTTTAATTTTTTGAATATACACTAGAAATTCAATTAAATAAATTAATTTCATAAATTTTATCATGTATAAATGTCATTTTTCAATTCATTTTTTTAAAGAAAGATATAGCGGAAATAGCAGAATATAGCGAGAATAACGGGATATAGCGAAAATAGTTGGGCTTAAATCGAAAAGATTATATTTGGGGCTATATGAAAAAAATCATCGCGGTAGAAATTTGCTATGAGATATAGCAGGATTATGTCGGGGTAATATCAGGGCATTAACTTCATAGATGCATATGAACAAAGTGAGGAGGCAAATCAACATAACATGCATACACACATGAAGACTCAACAAAAGGACTCCAAAGACATCATGGTGACATTTTAACCAGACTACAACATCAAAGGCAAAACCACACTAGTTCTACACAAATGAACAAAGGACAGAAAATCAGTGCAGACCAACCAAATGTACAAAGACATATACAGGAGCTACAAAGTGTAGACTCATGAAGCCTCAAATCAACTATGTAATCAGACCGGACATGTTTACAGTGAAACCAGATTACAAGTACACGCACATATATTAGCAACGGTGAACACAAAGGCAAAGGCAACCAAACTGCAGAGATGAAGCTTAAAGCAAAACATTCAGGCATGAACTCGATAAAGTAGTGACACAAGACTATACTCTACATGTAGGCATTCAGGTATGCAACCAGACTAAAGCGATTAAAATAGAATGCAATGCACATGAACACAATGGACCGGACCAAAACCTAACAAGACCACCAATGAATACAAAACATCAACACACTACAACAAGATTTTAAATAAAAGGAACCAGACATGTACAAAGCAGCATGTAACACACACACACAGATATATATATATATATATATATATATATATATATAATTCAATAAGCCAGTGAAATAAGGATAGACTCAAATGGAACTCGAAGCAACTGGAAATCCTAATATGCAAGTGTGAACATGAAATCCAACATGCAAACAAACAAGGTCACTGTTGAACCTAGAATGGTCAGAGCACACAATAACAAGCTCAGTTTGAACAACGCAACATAGAGACTCAAATACAAACTCAGGCATGAACAAAAGAAAGGTCCAGAGCAGACTCCAAATTGCAATGACAACAAATTGAACCACACATGTCAACATGAATGAATACATTCAGAGTTGAATCAACTGGAGCTGCAGTAATCACAATACACAAATATGCATATACACGTATGTATGTATACATTTATATAAGCATATAAAAATTCAAAGCCGTGGGTCATGAAAAAAGTCAAGAATAGTGTCAATAAGTCAGAGCAGCGAAGAGCATGTGGTTTAACAAGTCAAAATTCATGAAGTCCAAATCTATCTCAAATTCAAGTATCGAGCCGTAAGAGAACGATGCCAAAGTCAAAGAAGTAAAGAATATAAAGCAAATTCAAATAATGGTAAGAAGAACAAGTCAGATTAACCAGATCGTTCAATCAAAAATCGTATGACCGAGCAAACAACTGAAAAATTCAAACAAAATATATACAAACGAGATTATAGGATTTCAAACCCTATTTAACCCAATCTCATAATTGGTAACTACTCATTTTAGTTCGAGCAAAATCAAAGAGCAAACATTGAAATAAATCATGAACCAATCTAGAACTCGAATCAAGTCGAGCATAACCAAAATCAGAAAAAGGGACAAAATCATATACTACTTTTATCATTCGAGCTCGACACAATGGAGCATACGCAAGTTATCAAAGCCAGGGTTGATTAACAAAGACATTCGAAGTAGATTAATCACTTCAATCAAATAATTAGAATCTGCGACTTCAATAGAAGAAACCCTAAATTCCAATTTGCAAACGAAACAAGGCAGCTGAAATATAAAAGAAAAGGGAGACAATTTTTCGAGTTATATGATTGAATGGGTCGTTTTTGTTTTATATAAATTTGGGCTTCAACTTTAAGAAAAAGGATTTTTATTTTATAGTTTTTGTTTTATATTTTTTAATTTTCTCTTTTAAATGTTTAAATTTCTAGTTGTGTAATTAGGTACAAACTATGGGGGGTGGTTTGAGAATTCGCAACTCAGTGGCTGGGTTATAGCAGTGTTTTAAGCTTAGAGTTAGGTTTGTTGCAATTTTACGTGTGTTTATAAGCGTCTGACTACTTAATATCTAGTAGAAACCTTGGGGGCAGCATGTGGCAGGTTTTTGCTGAAGTTGGGTAAATCTGCGCGTGATCTCTATTGCGTTACTTTCTGCTTTTATTTTTATTTTCGATTAATTTTTAGTACACCCTATTCACCCCCCTCTAGGGTGAAAACGATCCTACAAGTGGTATCGGAGCAAGTTTAATAGCATAGATGTTTAACCCTAGTTGCAAATCTAGAGAGAATCAGTCTAGTATTATTCCCCTTATTTTTTATGGAACAGAATTTTTAAATTGGAAATTAAAAATGGAATTTAATTTAAAATCTTTTAATTCTAAATGTGGATGTTACTGGCCCGGCTACAATGGACAGACTATTAAGTGTCATTCGGCTTATAACCGTCGCTCGGCCTAATCATCGCTCGGCATGGATAGTCAAAACTGCATCGCCCGGTATTGGTAGTCAGAACTCCATCGCTCGGCATAGGAGCATTTGGCATCTATCATTCGGCATAATCGCCTGGCTCAGCTTGGATGCGATTCAGCATGGGCCACTGGCTCGGTCTGTATACCATTCGGCATAGGCGGGTCACTTGGACTGGATGCAGTTCGGCAAGGACCCCTAGACCATTCGGCATAGGCAGGTCATTCGGCATAGGCTGGCTTGGCTCGTATACCGTTCGGCATAGGTAGGTCATTCAGCGTAGGCGATTTTGGTTCAGCTTGGATGTCGTTTGGCTTCAAGGTAAAAATTAACACTCAACCTTGAGTGAGGGCATCATCGTTTGGCATAACTATACTTCGAGTCACTTGGTGGTCGACCAGAAAATTCTCGGGCAGCATTCCTCGCTCGGCATGGCTCGTTTGGCATGCCTGGCTCAGTGCACAGAAGTCGCCCACTATGGGCCGAGATACCTAGTTTATGGACCCGTGAGGGAGGTACAGCCTATCTTCGCCTATTAATAGAAGGGCAGGGGCACAGTGAAAGGGAATTATTTTCGAGAACACTGGGGAGATTCTGCCACTTTCAAGACTCATTCTTTTTCAGTTCGCATTTGCATTCGAGTGGTTGTGTACGGATTGTATTTGTATTTAATTGTTTAAAAAAGTAATAAAGATTAAACTAAAAGTGGACGTAGGCAGTTATGCCGAACCACTATAAATTTGGTGTTCTAGTTTTTGCAAATAATTCTGCATATATTCCTCTATTTTAATTTTCTATCTTCATTAATCTCTCTACACAAATCTTTCTTTGGGTGTTAGTGACCAATTCTGGTGATAACATTTTAGTGCTTTCACTGAGAACACATTCTCAGGATATTAGGATCTTCTTTGTAGCTACTGGATTGAAGAAATCCCCCGAAGGAGATCCAAGTCATTCAAAGGAAGTCCGTTGTTTCTACTCAGAGTTCCTACCAATAACTCTACATGGGAAGACCCCGGCCCGATCAGCCTCCCACAACACAGACGTCATTGTGACTGCTAGCATCCAACAAGTAGGACCCAGCAATCAACAAGTTAATCTGGGCGCATGGACGGTCGCCCCTCAAAACCATATGGAAGTTGTCACTAGAGCAGAGTTCAACGACTTGACGAGAGAACTCATGGAAAGCAGGAGACAACTTAGCGAACATGTTCAACCTAATGCTAACCTTATGACTCAGCTTACTCAACAATAGCATCAAAATGCTGGAAATAGCCTCGCTCCTTACTCTTCCACTGATAGCTCGACCGATGAACCTCCTAGGCGTAGATGCCGCAGAACTGAAACAACACAAGCAGGTGTTGTTGATCTATTAACAAGGGATCACTTACACCTTGGAGACCACACCCAAGTTAGAGCAAGAAACTTAGGATCTGGAGTGCGAGTGGAAACTAGACGGTCGGCCTACCAAGGTCCTAATGAAGCTGGTTCCTAGGATACACGTTTGGAAGACCGCCGGCAGAGAAGATAACAACTAAAATGATCTCGTGGGACAAAATCCAACCTTCCATCTTCCATACAAACCCTGGACCTATCGGCTATTGTTAGACAGCTGATGAGAGAAAACCAAGGCTTGACAAATGATGATTGGGGGATATCCAGGAGTCATACTCCATTCATAGATACTATTCTATAGGCCGAATACCCTAGGAAGTTTAACATGCCAACTATCCCGGTGTAGAAGGAAAGACTGATCCCCAACTGCATGTGATGAGATATGAATGGATGATGGATTCAGCTAGAACAAATGATGCAACCAAGTGTAGATGCTTCCTAATAACTTTATCCGGAATTGCGACCATGTGGTTCACTCGACTTCCTCAATGGTCTATATCCAACTTTGATGAATTAGCGACGAAATTTGTGGAGAAATTCAGGATTCATGCCACCCAGCCCAAGGACATGATGTCCTTGTCTAGTATGATTTAGGGTCTAGGGGACTTATTGAAGGAGTACTTATAGAGATTTCATTATGCGACTACTAAAGTAAGCAACTCAAATGACCATGCTATTCTGATGGCTATCATGCGAGGCGTAGATCCAGATTTGGAGTTTGTCGATTGGCTGGCTGGAAAACCTCCAACTACGCTAGAGCATTTTTATTCAAAGGCCCATCAATTCATAAGAAGGGAGGAAGCCAAGTAGATGAGGCTAGATAATGCACCAGGGCCAGGCAAGGAGGCTGTAAAGAGCAACATCGCTGTAAAACAATCCAGCGATAACTCGGGGAAAATCTAGGTCAATGTCCAAAATAAGCATGTGCAATCTAAAGGGCCCGGAGAAGGAAATCCCGGAAAGAAAAGGGAAGTAGGAAAATGGAAACCAAGGATTCCATCTTACAACGTATACACTCCCCTGAATGCCTCACTGGAAAATATCTATCTATCAACTTGCAATACTTTTCAGTACCGAAAGCCACGCTCGAAAGAGTCCACATAGGAACAAAAGCGGACTGGGAAGTACTACCGCTTCCATTAGACTTACGGGCACAATACCGAGGAGTGTAGACACCTCCACGATGCCATAGAAAAGATGATTCGACAGAAAAAGCTATAGGATTTTGTCAAGAACCTATAGGAAGGTAGACAAGGAACATCAAACCCCGGTCGTGGGCAAGCTCCAAGCCATCCAGAGGAACATGCCTGTGTTGTAGGCAGACTAGTCATAAACATGATAGTCAGTGGACCCTACCCTGTAGATAAGAATTGGCAGGAAATGGAGCGGTATGCTAAATCCCTAGGGCATGCAGATTTCAAACATTGTTCAAATACGGAGGATGAATCCCTGGCTAAGCAGCAGCGAACGATGACGGATGATACAGTATTCAAGAGTAGAGATGCTGATCCAGTGGAGGATCCTACCGTTGACCCGATGGTCATCTCTGCGACAATCGGGCTAACATTTGTGAAAAGAGTTTTAATTGTTTGTGGAAGTTCTATTAACTTCATCTTCAAAAAAGCATATGACCAAATGAAGATGGAGACCAGAGATTTAAAACCATCTAAAGCCCGCAACAATGGCTTTAATGGTGCACCAACTGATGCAGTGGGTTATGTTGAATTGCCAGTTTAATTGGGACAAGATGAACGTAGGAGGGTATGAGTCCTTCATTTCATTGTTCTAGATGTCGATTCTCCATACAATAATTTTCTGAATCGACCGGCCTTGGAAGAGTTTAGGGCAGCTTTGGCCCCTTGGTATTTAACTTTGAAATTTCTGAAAGACAAAGGATTTGGTGTGGTGCATGGGATCAGGCGACCGGTCATGCATGTTATGTGGCTGAGCTGAGAGAGGACCAGCGGAGAGAGAAAGAAAAGGTTGTGGGCAGCTCCGTCCGCATTTGAGTCACTGAAAATTGACAAGTAGTGCCCGAGCCCTAGCTCGGGCAACACGGTTGGATCTATTGAGACATAGACCCGAGAGATGATAATGAGGAACCCAGGGAAGCAAAAGCAGCACCGACTGAACTGACGATCGACATTCCAATCAGCCGAGATGACCCAACGCGGGTACTTAAGATTGGATCACTACTCAACACCTCGATGACCGAGGATCTCACTGATTTCCTCCGAGTGAATCTGGATGTTTTCGCTTGGACACATTCTGATATGTGCAGGATCTTCCGCCATTACGAGTCATATGTTGAACATAGACCAGAGGCACGTACCAGTAAAGCAGAAAAGGAGAGCATTGGACCCGAAGAGGTCCGCTGCTTTCAGAGAGGAGGTGGGCAAACTCAAAGCCAATGGGTTCGTCTGCGATGCCTTCTACCCTGAATGGGTGTCTAACCCCATGCTAGTGAGAAAAGATAATGGGAAATGGAGAACTGGCGTAGATTACTCTGATCTGAGCAAAGCATGCCCCAAAGATAGTTTTTCTTTACCTAGAATTGACATGTTGGTCGACTCAACGGTAGGATATAATTTATTTTCATTTATGGATGCATACACGGGATATAATCAAATCCCGATGAACATTCCAGACCTAGGGCGCACTAGTTTTTCACAGATGTTGGGCTATATTGCTATGTGGTGATGCCTTTCGGATTGAAAAATGCGAGAGCAACTTATCAGCGCCCAGTGAATCGAATGTTTAAAGACCAGATCGGTAGAACAATGGGAGTCTATGTGTATGACATGCTCGTGAAGTCACGACAGTCAAAAGACCATATTCGAGACTTGGCAAAAATGTATGACATGCTTAGATATTATGGAATGAAAATTAATCCACTGAAGTATTCCTTTGGCGTTGCGTCAGGAAAGTTTTAGGGTTTCATTATTAATGCGCGTGAAATTAAAGCTAACCAAGAAAAGATTCAAGCTATTCGAGACATATAAGTGCCCAAAACTATAAAGCGAGTACAAAACTTGAACAGAAAAGTGGCCATGCTGAGTTGACTCATATCCAGAGCTACAGATAAGTGTATTACCTTCTTCGATGTAATAAAGAAAGGAAAGGGATATTTCGAATGGACACCCGACTGTGAGGATGCATTTCGAGATCTGATAAGGCATGTGGAAAGTCACCCGGTGCTATCAAAGCCTGTAGACCATGAAGTGTTGTATATATACTTGGCTGTTTCCCCACATGCCATCAGTACAGCTTTGGTTCGCGAAGGGGACCGAGTAAAAAAGCCGGTGCACTACGTCAATAAGCATTTAATGGGGGAAAAAAGAAACTATCCTAAAATTGAAAAGCTTTCCTATTGCTTGGTGATTGCATCACGCAAGCTTCGTCCGTACTTTCAGGCGCACTCGATTAGTGTGTATACTGATCAACCCTTGAGATAGGTACTCCAACGACCAGAAACCTCTGGAAGGATGTTAAAATGGAATATCGAGTTGAGCCAGTTCGATATTGCTATCTGCCATGAAGGGTCATGCAAGGACAAGCGCTAGCGGACTTCGTCGTTGAATTCACTGTATCAGATGAACCAAATAGTGATAATGTTATCCCCTCTATCCGATGGAAACTATACACCGATGGGGCATCAAACGACCATCGTTCTAGAGCTCCCGAAAACCTGTCAATTTGTTATGCTTTGAAGCTCATTTTCCTAGCTACAAATAACGAAGCCGCGTATGAAGCGTTGATTGTTGGCTTGAAGCTTATCAGGGAACTTGGAGTAAAATTGGTTGAAATCTTTTGCAACTCACAATTGGTGGTGTACCAGGTGCAGGGGACTATCAAGAAAAGGGGCAGATACTTGCCCCATATCTTGCTCGAGCTCGAGAGCTGTTAGCAAGTCTTAAATATTACGATATTTCACATGTCCGGCGTGAACAAAATAGCAAAGCTGATTCAATGGCAAAATTTGCAAGTACTTACGATGCACAGCAAATGAGATTGGTTCCCGTCGAAACCTTACGTTCTTCGAGTATAAATGAGATGGAGGTAGATTTCATGTTAGAAACAGAAATCGATAAGGAGCCATGGATAACCCCATTCAAGCAATACCTACTACATGTGGTCTTGCCCGAAAGAAAGAGCAAAAGACGACAAGTCATTCGCAAAGCTGCACGATATGAATGCAAGAAGGAATAATGTGTCGAAAGGGATTCTCAGCCCCCTTACTCCGATCCATTGCTCACGGTGAGATAAAACGAGTCTTGAAGGAACTTCATGAAGGAGAAAGTGGTGGCCATACAGGGAGGCAAACACTAGCAAAAAAGATCTTCCACTATGGTTACTACTAGCAAACTGTAAACCGGGATGCTGCGGACTATGTAAGGATATGTGACAAATGTCAAAAGTATGCAAAAATCTTAAGAGCCCCGCCAACGGAAATCACGCAAATGGTTAGTCATTGGCCATTTGCGATATGGGGAATCGATATAATTGGTTCTGTGCCTTTATCTAAAGGCGGTGCGAAATACGCAATAGTTGCAGTCGATTACTTTACCAAGTGAGTAGAAGCAGAGCCCTTGGCCACAATCACTACCAAGAAGGTCATTAAACTCATTGCATGAAATATTATATGCCATTTTGGCCTCCCGCGAACTATCATTACTGACATTGGAACTCAGTTCGAAAGTAGAGAATTCAAAGACTTTTGCCAAAAGCATGGCATTGAAAAAAGTTTTGCAGCAGTTGCTCATCCAAAAGTCCATATTGAAAAAACGTTTGGAAAATGCTAGAGGCAAGTGGGTGGTTGAACTTCCAACAACACTTTGGGCTTATAGAAACACCCACAAGTCCGCGACTGGCCACACTCCTTCGCATTGGCATATGACACGGAAGTTGTTATACCCATGGAACATGAAGTTCTTTCATATCAGGTAACTTATTATAACCCTAAGAAGAAACGGGATCTTTTACTAGAATCACTGGACTTCATTGATGAAAAATGTGAAGAAGCAGATCGAAGGATGGCTGCATATAGGCACCAAATCGCTAGATATCATAATGAAAAAGTTCGACCAAGAATCTTTGATGTGGACGATCTCATTTTGTAACGAATTTTTTCGATCCCATTGCATATGAATTCCACATAGGAAGGTCCATACGTTATTGAACGGAGGCTTGGAGAAGGAACTTTCAATCTAGCGACCATTGATGGCGCGACACTCCCCTGAGCATGGAGTAACGAGCATCTGCGGCATTATTGTACTTAGTCTATTTCTTTCGCATTTTAGATGCAATTATTTCCAGTGTATTTTTATTTGTTGATTTTTACTTTTTGACATGTAATATGACAATTTAGTTCGTTTTCATCAATAAAGGCTTGAAGCTATCTTTTCCATGAGCTATTGATGTTTCTGTTTGTTGAAAATCTATGGAAAAAATTAAAGTTACATTATTCTGTCCAGCGTATAAACGCACAAAACGACTTAAAATCTCCAAGTCCCCAGAGTGCGGACTGGAGTACTCTGAGTCCCCAAAGTGCGGACTAAAGTATAAACGACTTTAAATCTCCAAGTCCCCAAAGGGCGGACTGGAGTACTCTGAGTCCTCAGAGTGCGGACTAGAGTATAAACGACTTAAAATCTCCAAACCCCAGAGTGCGGACTGGAGTACTCTGTGTCCCCATAGTGCGGACTAGAGTATAAACAACTTAAAATCTCCAAGTCCCCAGAGTACGGACTGGAGTACTTTGAGTCCCCAGAGTGCGGACCGGAGGATAAACGACTTAAAACTCCAAGTCCCCAGAGTGCAGACTGGAGTACTCTGAATCCCCAAAGTGCAGACTAGAGTATAAACGACTTAAAATCTCCAAGTCCCTAGAGTGCGGACTGGAGTACTTTGAGTCCCCAGAGTGCAGACTAGAGTATAAACGACTTAAAATTTCTAGGTCCCCAGAGTGCGGACTGGAGTACTCCAAGTCCCCAAAGTGCGGACTAAAAATATTCTAAGTACCTGAAGCGTGAAATAGAGGATCTACAATTCCAAAAAAATCTCCGAGTCATATGGAAATGAACGGGGGTTTATGTAACTCACAAGGTTTTGGATTTTGACTACAGTTATACAGTAAGCCAAATAATAGAAGTCATTTGAAAGACAAAGAAACTAAATTTTATTTATCAATCCAAAATGAAGTTCCACTACAATCCCTCCAAAACCTGGAGTCAAAAGTCTATTTACATTGGCTATGGAAATAAATAGAAATAATTACATAATCTAGGCTAACTCTCATTGAACGAGTATGACAACTACATCTTTGGTTTCTTCTCCTTCCACGATTTCTTAGATGAGTCATCCCCCATGTGTTTTCATTTGGATGTTTTTCTTGCTAGGGAAGTAACGTTCGAGGAAGGAAGAGGAACTTCTGGTGGCCTGGACCCACCAGGGAGAATGAACTTCAAAGGCCCGTTCAAAGGATCATCTAGTTCCACTACTTGGGGCTCGACCTTGATTTCAACTTTCTTCTTTATCTCTTCCGTAAGTTGCTCCTTCATGCTCAACCTTGAAGTGGGTCCGGAGGTGCCTGTAATCTCAACTTCGTTATCTCCTTCGACGGGTGACGGATTATCAAACTTGTCCTCGTTAAGCGCCTCAATCACTTGAGCATCAAGACCGGGAATCTCTCCCGTTTGAATTGTTGCATCCATCTTCTCTTCCTTCTCTATGGCGTCGCCACTCCTTGGAGTTGGCTTAGGATCAAAACGGCCTACAAGAAACCATAAGAGATAAATGTTAGAATACACTAACTACTCGCCAAAAACGACGGCCCTTTGAACTTTAAGAAGAAAGGTTAAAAAGTTATTTACCAGTTTATGGCTGACTCTCAACCATCCGGGGAGTTTCACCCTCTGGAATGGGAGATGAACATGAATAATAAGGCCAGGACCTTCTAGGTCATAGCTAACATGCTGCTCGAAGGGATCAAGTGTTGGACGACCAGTCGGTTGGGTAGGGGGAGGAACTGGAGATTCGGTTCCAAACGGACCGGCAATGTCATTCCTTCCTTTTAACGAGGAGAAACCTTTGCCATAAAGAACCTTCGCTGTAGATAAGTCTGAAGGCTCATTCTCCCACAGAAATTCCTACACTGAAGCTTCCTCGTCAACCTCATCAGTGCCCAACTCAACCTTTTTGATCTTTATCAAAGTTTCCCATGCCTCGGCCAGAGATTCAAGGTAACCCTCACCAAGAAATGTTAGGTCGTGATGCATGCGAACTCGAGCATTGTACTTGGCTATAAGCGGATCAAACATGCATTTAATCACCTCTCTACGAGCCTCGGCAGCTGCCTCAAGGCGAGAATCAATCTCCTTGAACACTATACTTTTGCCCTTCTCATGAGCTTTATCCTTTAGCGTCTCAGCCTTGGAGAGTTCTTCATCGAGCTTTGTATTAAGGAGTCATGTAGCTACGATCTCGTTGCAATATCATTGCGACTCCTCCTAAGCCGCAGTCTTTTCCTCCTTCTCTTTGAGAAGTTGCTCTTTCGACTCTTTGACTCGTTCAGTGAACGCAGCCCTCTCCTTCTGAACGGGGTCTTTCTCTAATGCTAAGGCACCGCAGCGTTGAACCACTTCGTCGATCTCTTTCTTATGTGTGGACTCCAGACGATTAACGGCATCTACTGTGTCTTTAGCATTTTTATGAGCAGTTTCAAGCTGAGATTTGTATGAGGAAAGCTCTTCATCTAGAGCCTTGATGATGTCTTTGTCATGAACGACTTCAAGTTTCAGATGATCCATTTCATGTTGGCGTTCGATAGAAACTTAAAAAACTTTCTCTGCCAAATGAACAAAAGCGTCAGGCTGAATGTAGACATCACTATTGTAAGCAATAGCACTTTGTTTGACGTGCCTCGGAATGTGATGGATCGCTGGAAGAAACTTTAAACCATCGAAGCATATTTTTGGGAATGTGGTCTTAAGCACGGTTAGCCTTTCCGCTATCGATGGATCATGTGTGGGAGCAGAAGAAGTTTGTCTAGAGACTACAGGTTTTTTGTGAAGTTCTCGAGATTGTCTGGTGTTAGATGAATCCCAGTATTGGTCGTGGACTGGGACCCCTTATGGCCGAATTTCTCCTTGCCTTGCTTCGAGTAAGAGGGAGGATCGTGATGGTATGAAGACTAATGGTTAGTTTTCCTTCAAGATGATGAATCCCGGGATCGATAGTCCCTACCATTGTTGTCATCTCTATCCCGGCGTTTTTCAGAGCCTGAATCCCAACCGTAATGATGGAAAATAGATGACCTGCAAAGACGGTCAAATCCATGGGAGCATCCCATATTGCATGCATAGAAATTAAGTGAACACGAGTTAGCCAGAATCGTATGATGACTGAAGTTTAAGTGCAAGGTGAAGTGTAAGTGTTATTATGTATGTCCTTGTGTTTTTTCCCGACGAACTAGTTTCTTTGGCTTTACTTATTGGAATTTTTTCTCCTTGATTATAGGCTTAAAAGCCTTCATCGCCTCTCGTGGGCGAATGGATTTTTAGGGCTTCTAGATCGTTGAAGCCAAAATTGAGCAAGTCGTCAGGAATAGTGAGGTCAGATAAGCCTTCCAGTGAACCCCTAAGTGTTGCGGAGATGGCCTTCTCTCTCTCTACTGGAGTAATTATGACCTTTGAGATTCCGCCTGTAGTCTTTTTCCTCATTTTGTAAGCCAGTTTCTTTTTCCCTTCGAAGGGAGGCATTGCATCAGTTTCATGTGCCTCAACCACTAGCAGGACTTACGTTTTCACCCAGTTCTTCTAACACCTCAGTTTCTCTAATCTCGCCTTCCTCGAGTGTGTCGGGGCACCATGTGTTGAAGGGCCAACTTGCCTTTTGCCTTTGTCCAAGGCAAAACCAGCTACGTTGGCGACGTGAGGAAGAATTATTCGGCGACCTTCCGCCAACAACCCAAATTTGGAAAGCGATTCATTGGTAATGATGGATCTGTTATCTCGGTCTTCAACGGAGATAGGTCGAATGGCTTCGACGGCCTCAGATTACGAGGAGCCTTCGGTACATTGGCTGATACCTATAAAAGTAGAGAAATGGTTTATAAAGGATGCACTCTGCATCGAATAAAAGTATTGACCTACAAAAGAAACTTACTCTCTTCTAGCCATCTCCTCGCAAAGCAGGAGGACAACGCACATAGAACCATTCTTGCTTATGTTGGGCAAATTTTCTTCACGCCCCCATCAAGATTTCGAACTTTTTATGTGGCTCTAGGAATATGAAAGATGGGTTGTCGGATCGTCTCTTGAAATGATAAATATAGCGAATATCACCAGGAGTGGGGAGCCAGAATAGAATGCTCATTAAAAGATTGCTCATGAGAAGAATGTACATGCCGTATATGAACACGTGACTGTTGGGATGAAAATGTGATGGGGCTATCACAATATACTGCAACAGATCGTGAAGGAAGGAATTGAATGATGGCATGCTACCAACCTAGCACATGAAATTGTTGCAGGCATTATATCCGACCGGGGGTAGGTGAGGACGATCTTGTCCCGATGGAACCAGTACATCGTCAAAAGGAATTCTATGGATGGAGCATGGTCGACGAAGGGCATTCTCATTGATTCTCAGAGCTAGAGAATCAATCGGATCGTCTAGGATGATTGTTGCATCTAGGGCATCAAGGGCCAAGTCAACAGATGCAGTAGTTGGACTCAGAATATTCTGTACTGGAGTTGTCGATGGATTTGAAGTTCCCACTAACTCTTATTGAAAACTTGGCTAAGGATTAACTGAGACTGTAGCAGAACTCGACTTTCAAGACATCTTCAAACAGCGTTGAATTGGGATAAACACCTGTTTGAATTATACTTGAAAGAAAATCAATATTAGACATAACTACAAAATCGCTCCCCCTGTGTGGTGTGTGAACTAGTGCAATCATTTGGATATAAATGTAAAAGAATTAAAAGTCGTGAAGCTGATGAAGTAAAGTTAAGCTTTGAACTGACATCTTTGAAGACCGTCATTGCTGACCGTCTCCGAGACCCTGTCCTATGATGGTTTCAGTTTTGAACTCACACATTGGCGCTATATGTTGAAGGCTATTATTTGTCTTAATCAAGTTAAACTCGGGTTTATAGTTGTTGAAATTGGAGAGCTATCAGTTCGGATTAGTTCGATATGCTTGTTTGCTTAAGTCATTGTCCTTGTTTACTGTCATGATATTAAGCATATGAGGTAAGTCAGTTCGTCTTGAGTTATGTTCAAGTTGGAATGACTTCGACTGTTGTTGTCTACCTCAAGGCTCAGAGTCGAGCGACACTGAAACACACTTCCTAAAAGCTGCTCGGCCTAAAATGCCACTCGGCCTAAGTCCATCGTTCGACACTTGAATGAGTGTTTCGACTAACGTCATTCGTCATTCTCTAGTTCGACCTCCTGTGCCAGATACGCCGACCCACTCATTCAACACCAAACGAGGCCAAGTCTCTAACCATAAATTTCGAAACTATCCGTGATGAACGACCTACTCACTTCCTATCTCGACCGGCAATCGGACGACATTCTGGACCGGAGATGCCAATCCACTCACTCGCCCCTATCTCACTTCTTCACAATCGCCTTAACACTTCATCTCCCTAGACCTGACGACTTCCCATTCCTTCACCTCCTTAGCATTAATACCAGGAAGGGATGACCGAGCAATAGACAACTGCCTAAAATGCCAATACCGACCCGCTTGTCCTCCTTTTCTCTCGCTCTCTGGTTACCGAGTAGCTAAAGGCATTCATCTAGCCCAATCTCTCAAACCTAACGACCACACTCCATCACACAGAAGTTTAACAAGAACCTATGTCTAACTCAACCTCTTTCATCTACATAAATTCCTACTATGAAGTACTCATGGACTCAAGCTTCACGGAAATAGCATTAGGTCAAAATGGTCGTTTGGATGGAAAATTCGTGCCTAAAAGAATGCTTAACGAAGCTTGGGGGAGATGTTGAGTTCAGGAATCAAGTTTGGTTGGTTATCAGGGGAAGTTTTGAAGCGAATGTACTAGGCTAAAGATGAGAAAGGAAGATCAAGGAAGTGGCTAAAGTTCGGAGGAAGATAGGTTATGAGGTCTTTTGGAGTCGAAGTAAGAACAAAGAGAAGATGTGGAGAAGTGTTGGTGTTTATATAAGAAGAAGGGGTGACGAACAGGCATCAAACAATGGGCCGGTCAAGATATCTCAATGGTTCGGTAAGCAATCATACCGGGCAATAGTGAACGTACCTTGCCATGCGGTCCGGTATTTATATGTCGAACGCCCCCATGGTGCCAGGGAGGACAGTCATCTTTTGACCTTCGTTGACCACACTTAACTTTTGATTGTAGGAATTGGATATTGGCTTAAAGCGTGTCGTGTTGCGTCACATGACACACTTTGGGAGGCAAATGTTAGTCGGTTGCTTGGCCTGGCTATGATGGACAGACTATTAAGTGTCGTTCGGCCTGTAAGTGTAGCTCGGCCTCATCATTGCTCGGCATGGATAGTCAGAACTGCATCGCTCGGTATTGGTAGTCAGAATTGCATCACTTGGCATAGGAGCATTCGGCATCCATCGTTCGGCATCGTCACTTGGCTCAGCTTGGATACGGTTCGGTATGGACCCCTAGCTCAGCCTATATACCATTCGGTGTAGGCGCGTCACCCGACCTGGATGCTACTCGGCATGGACCCCTGGCACGTTCGGCATAGTCAGGTCGTTCGGCATAGGTTGGCTTGGCTTGTATACCGTTTGGCATATGCAGGTCGTTCGGCATAAGCGATTTTGGCTCATCTTGGATGTCGTTTGGCTTCAAGGGAAGAATTAGCACTCAACCTTGAGTGAAGGCATTGTCGTTCGCCATAACTTTACTTCGAGTCACTTGGTGGTCGACCAAACGATTCTCGGCCGGCATTCCTCGCTCGGCATGGCTCGTTCATCATGCCTGGCTCGGTGCATAGAAGTTACCCTCTGTGGGCTGAGATACCTTGTTCCTGGGCCCGTGAGGGAAGTCCAGCCTATCTTCCCCTATAAATAGAAGGGCAGGGGAACAGGAAAAGGGAACTTTTTTCGAGAACACTGAGGACACTCTACCACCTTCACGACTCATTCTTTTTCAGTTAGCATTTTCATTCAAATGGTTGGTGTACGGATTGTATCGATATTCAATTGTTTAGAAAAGCAATAAAGATTAAACTCAAAGTAAACATAGGCAGTTATACCGAACCATTATAAATCTAGAGTTCTAGTTTTTGCAATTAATTATTCATATATTTCTATATTTTAATTTTCTCTTCATTATTCTCTCTACACAAATCTTTCTTTGGGTGTCAGTGGCCAATTCTGGTGCTAACAGTTGAGATATTATTGAAAATGGGTGTGATATAGTAGATAAGAAAAATACTTTGATTAATGCTCTTTCTATGCATATAATATACTCTCATATTAGTAGAGATGGTTTTAACCATATCTCTCGTTGTCAAAATGCACATGAAATATGGAATACTTTTGATGCAATATATGGTGCAAAAGTCAACAATGGTGTGAAATCCTCTACAATCGACTCAGTTAGAGAAACATGCTTGACAGGATTTGGAAAAGACAGTAGTGATGAAGATTCAATAGCAGATGAGATAAGTGATTTTTCATTAAATGATTTAGTTCTCTTGTGCCAAAAATTAATTGAAAATAATGAAGCTCTTGAGATGAAAAATAATAAGTGGATAAGGGAACAATCTAAACTGCATCAAAAAAATGATTTGGAAAATAAGCTTAAAAACATTAAAAAAAAATAAAAATTCTAATTGCAAAAGGTGTTTGGACTATGAAAAAGTATTTTCCTTCTTTCGTGAAAACTTTCAAAAGTTAGAAAATGAGATTTTAATTCGGGAGAAGAACAAAAATGAGTTCATTTGTAAAAATAATATTTTGCAAAAATAGTTGGGTAGGTTTAAGAGGTCGGAAAGTTCTAAACATGCAATTTTTGAGAAGAAATTAAATGAGGTCAACGAAAATTTCAAAACCCTTGAAAAAGAAAACAGGATTTTGAGAAAATCTGGCATTATTCAATTACATCATGAGTTTGAAAAGGAGATTGAAAAAATCAAGGATTTTGAAAATTTTAAATTTAAAAAACTCCAACTTTTTGAATCTAAGATGCTAGAAATTGAGATAAAATTAGAGAGCTTGAAAATGGAAATATGGGCTTGAAAATGGATAATTTGAAAAGAGAGATAGTACCATTAGTTGTTGTTAGAAGCTAATAAATGAAAATAAACTTCTAAAATCCAAAGTTAATAAACTTGAGTTAATTACATAGAAATTTGTCACTAGAGAAAAATAATTTAATATGCTCTTAGAAAATCAACTCTTCGTGAATAAAAGGAAAGGATTTGGATTTGCAAAAGTTTCAAAATATGAAAAAATGACTAATAACACTGTTAAGGGGAAAAGTGTGATACCCAAATGCGTAAAGTGTGAAAATATTGGATATGGCAAGAATAGTTGTCAAAATATATACAAACACAAAACATTAAAAAATATGGATTCCAAAAAGTACGAATATAAATGGTTTGAAATTTATAAAAAAAAATCCAAGGGTACAATTGTAGATGCTAAAAGTTTGTTATATAGATAAATATGGGTACCAAAGATTTCAATAGATAATAATAGTGCTCCTACATCCTTAGTTAAACCACTTGCCTTCTCTAAAATTTAGACAAATAATTGGGTTAAGGAACAAAATTTGTGGAGATAGAATTCTAGATGTTCTAGGTGATTGATAAACTAAAATTTAAATGTTCCTTAGCCAATAAATATTAGATGGAGATCATCGCATTTCGGATATCACATCATCGAAGGAAAGTGAGGTATGATCTCATAACTCAATTTTGTTCACATATTGTTAATTATGTTTTCATCGACATTGTTGAAGTATTTGTACCATATCTTGAGCTTATTAAATCCGATTTATAAAATTCAAGATGTTTTGGAAAAAAAAATTAAAATGCTACAACTTTTATTTTTTGTTCTTTCCCGAAATTTAAACTTCAATGTCACGAAAAACTGCAATAAATTCAATATATAACTCAGAAAGCATATCTGTTTCACACGAACAATTTGTGGTATTTCAAGTATAATTTTTGATTGATTTGTCAAATTGACTTGAAATTATTTTTGGCAAGTAGCATTTTTGAACATCAAAAAATCTTATGTTATGAGCCAAATCAAACTTCAAATTTTTATCAGCTAAATAAAGGTTTCAATTTGAGTGAGTCGTCGAAACAAAAATTGTCAACTACTTTAAAACTACAATCATTATTGAATCTCTTCATGTCTATCAAATCAATTTTCAAAACTGCTTTGATGAATTTTTTGAATGTGTTTTTTTGCTCAATATAGATTACTTTACGTTTGCTTGATATAAATGGACGTGCTGAAAATTTCAAAAAAACAATTCATGTGTTGAGGAGTACACGTTTTTCTTATATACCACTATATATCACCATGAATACCTCAAATACAAGTGGTATCTGATATCATCTCATGTTGAGATCATTTTTGCAATTATTTAATTATTCATATTGATTTTCAACTAGAAGTCATTTTCACAAAACCCTCTTGTAGAAATTGATTTTCACTTATCTTACTATTTGAAATTTGGGTTTTCATCATGATAAAAATACTCTAGTTTATTTCGGCAAGAGATTTACTCTAGAATAGATAACAATTGACTAACTGAATCTTTTGGAACTTATCAAAATTATTATAATGCTTGAAAAGTGATGGATAGTGCTTAATTATATTTTATAACACGACGAAGTATAATTTTATAATTTCATGAAAATTAAAAAAAAATTATAATATTTTTTTATTATACTTATACCATGACCATTTCTATCACTTTTACTATTTTGTCAATCCTTACATCATAATATAGTGTGCCGAATTTGGTATTTCAAAATAAGAAAATATTTTTTTGTAAAATAATTATATCCTAAAGTATTCACTCTCTTTTAAAAGTCCTCGCGGTTATGCATGGGTGAATAACTTGAATTTCTATATATGGGCTTCCATTCTCATATAAAAGTCATCGCGGGGGATGGGACACATATAAGAAAAGGATAAATATCAAGTATATTCCAATCTCATTTAAAAGTCCTCATGGTTGTGCATAGTTAGAAAATACTTGACATAATTTTTTTAAAAAAAGGGTAACTACTAACCCCATTTAAAAGTACTAATGGTTATGCATGGTTAGTAAGTGCTTTACAATTTTTTGTATAATATTTGAAAACGGAAATGCAAAAACTATTCCTTTATAGAAAGTATCGAACTCTTGTCACTATATAAAATTTTCCATAATCCTACCATTTATGAAGTGGAGTTTGTTTCTAATTAATAAAATATTATGATTTTTGTTTGATTAATTGGAATTCAAAATTAATATTTCCCTCTTGATTTGATTTTATATTTTTAATCAAAATTGTAGCTATTTTAATTAGTATTATTATTTTTGATGATAACAAAAGGAGGAGAGAGATTAAGATTTTGATTTTTGAACAATATCATTACTAATATTCGAGAGTGTTTTTATTCAAAGTTGTTTTTAATTAATTTTTTAGTTTTAACAACACGAATATGTGTATGGGGATTTTTGTTATAGGGGGGCATTCAAATAGGGGGGGCTAATAGAATTCATCAAGATCAAATACATTTAATAGAGTCCAAATCTTGATATATGTTTGTTATCATCAAATGGGGGAGATTATAGAATACAATAGCCTATGATTTTTGTTTGATGATAATAGACATATATATTCATTGAAATGTATTTGTCATTGTACTATTTCATTTTTCCACATAATTAAATAATTATTTGTTTAATAAAATAAATGACTCAGAATTTATGTTTAAACAAATATTTTATTTGAACAAATATTTTATTTGAACAAATATTTTATTACAAATTCAAATAGTACAAATTTGAGCTCTCACTATATTTACACATTTTCAATTACAGTACAATTTCAATTACAACACAATTTACAATTTTCACCTCACTACGTATTCACTCTTCACTCGTATTTTGATCATCAACTTTATTTTGGCCTGAATTCAGCATCTTAATTATCTGCAAAATAAACACCGATGCAGTAAAATTGAAATATAAATATTTTACAGTACAAAATGAAGTGTATTTTGAAAATATTGTTTGGCTTAGTTATTTGGGTTGTTCATCCTTATTTTCGATCAATTAATCATACACGAACAACTTATGACATGCACAGTGTATCACTATACATGCCACAAGGTCGTGCACACCGATATACACTTGTATGTTAAAATTGCAGGGACAGGTGAGCATAAGGTCAAACCCAAACTGAGACTAGATTCATCTTGTATGCAAACAAGATTCAGTTCAAAAAGTACAAAAGACATGTACAAAGGATCAAGGCAGTTCTCTAATCAATGTACACATGAAGCCTAGACCAAACAACAAAACATGCTCAGGTCCAACAAATATGACAACTGCCTCACTCACATGTACAAAGGATATAACAAATGGAACAAGACCCATAGATCAGATTTAATAACATGGAGCAACAAAATCTAAATGTAGGGCATATGAACAAAGCGAGGAGACAACTCAACACAACATGCATACATGCATGAAGACTCAACATAAGGACTCCAGAGACATCATGGTGACACTTAAACCAGACTACAACATTAAAGGAAAAACCATACTAGTTCTATACATATGAATAGAGGCCAAAAAATTAGTGCAAGCTAGCCAAATGTACAAAGACATGCACAGGAGCTTCAAAGTGCAGACTCATGAAGCCTCAAATCAACTATGCAACCAGACCAGACATTTTCACAATGAAACTAGACTACAAGCACACACATATATATATGCAACAGTGAACACAAAGGCAACGGCAACCAAACTTCGCAGATGAAGCTCAAAGCAAATCATTCAGGCATGAACTCGATAAAGTAGTGGAACAAGGCTATACTCTACATGCGGGCATTTAGGTATGCAACCGGATTAAAGCGACCAAAACAGGATGCAATGCACATGAACACAATTGACTAGACCACCAATTAATACAAGAGCATTAACACACTGCAACAAGATTTTAAATACAAGGAACCAGACATGTACAAAGCAATAGGTAACTCATATATATATAAATATAACTCAACAAGCCAGTGAAAAAAGGACAGACTTAAGTGGAACTCGAAGGAACTGGAAATTCAATGCAATTGTGAACATGGAATCCAACATGCAAACAGACAAGGTCATCACTGAACACGGACTGGTCAGAGCACACAATAGTAACAAGCTTAGTTTCAACAATGCAACATAAAGACTCAAATGCAAACTCAGGCATATACAAAAGAAAGGTCCAGAGCAGACTCCAAAATGCAATGGTAACAAATTGAACCACACATGTTAACATGAATGCATACATTCAGAGATGAATCAACTGGTCTTGTAGTAATCACAATACACAAATATACATATACACGTATGTATGTATGTATGTATGTATGTATGTATGTATGTATGTATGTATGTATGTATGTAAGCATATAAAAATTCAAAGTCGTGGGTCATGAACAAATTCAAGAATTGTTTCACAAAGTCAGGGAAATGAATGGGCATATGGTTGAACATGTCATTGAACAAGTCAAGATTCTTAAAGTCCAAATCTATCTCAAATTCAAGCATCAAGCCATAAGAGAATGATGACAAAAACAAAGCATTAAAGAAAGGAAAGCAAATTCAAATAATGATAAGATGAACAAGTCAGATTAATCACATCGTTCAATTGAAAATGGTATGGCCTAGCAAACAACTGAAAAATTCAAAAAAAAAATATACGAACGAGATTACAGGATTTCGTACCTTATTTAACCTGATCTTATCATCATCAACTACTCATTCGAGTTCAAGCAAAATCAAAGAGTAAACATCGAAACAAATAACGAACCAATCCAAAACTCGAATCAAGTCGAGCATAACCAAAATCGAAAAAAGACGAAAATCATATACCACTTTTATCATTCGAGCTCGAAATATTGGATTAGTCGCAAGTTATCAAAGCCAAGAGTCGATTGATGAAGACATTTAAAGCAAATTAATCATTGCAATCGAACAATAAGAATCGACAGCTTCAATGGAAGAAAACCCTAAATTCCAATTTGCAAACGAAACAAGGCGGTCGAAATACAGAAGAAAAGGAAGACATTTTCTCGAGTTATATGATTGAATGAGGCGGTTTTGTTTTATCTAAATTTGGGCTTCAACTTTAAGAAATAGGGTTTTTATTTTATAGTTTTTATTTTGTAATTTGTAATTTTTACCTTTAATTGCTTATGTTTCTAGTTGTGTAACTACGTACAAAATATGGGGCATAGTTTGAGAGTTTGCAATTCAGTGGCTCAGTTGTGGCAGGGTTTGGAGCTTAGAGTTAGGTTAGTCAAGTTAGAGGGTGTCGTAAGTTTACATGTGTTTGTAAGTATCTGACTACCTAATCTCTAGTAGAAACATTAGGAGCAGCACATAAGTAGGTTTTTGCCGAAGCAGGGTAAATATGTATGTGATCTCTATTGCATTACTTTTTGCTTTTATTTTTATTTTGCATTAATTTTTAGTACCATCTATTCACACCCCTAGGGTGAAAACTATCATACAGTTCAAATTCAAGTTCTTTTGATATTATGGATACAATTATCATTACTATATTCTGTCACCAAAAGTTAATACTATGGATGATTGCAGCATCTGTAGCGCTTAGCTTTTGGCCTCCAGATATGGATGTTACACCTTGGTATCGGAGCATGGTTTATGAAAAAATTTAAACTAGAAATAGTTTTGAAAACATCATCCTAAGGAATTAGAGTTATATTGGGGTATGGGATAACGCTACAGTACGTACTTGTATTTGCTGTATACAAGTATACGCTTTATCTTTAGTCTCCTATTCTTGGTAGGTTATTTTTCTGTATCTTATGAGGTTTGAATATAGATATGGAAGGTAGAAGGGAAAGATTTAACGCTGGAGGGGAGGGCACCAAAGGAAATGCCAGACCTAGTATAAGGAGAACCCAAGGTCAAGCAGACGTAGAGAATGTTGGTGCTGGAGTCCCGTAAATGGACATGGGGCTATGTATCTGCTTTTTGTGAATATGATACAAGATGAAGTTGCAGTTGGAATGGTAGGAGAAGAAGCTAAGGGCAGGAGTTTCTGAAGTTCCTTCAGTTAACCATTATGCTAAGCTGAGTAGAGGTTACCCTAAGCTCAAAGGGAAGCCTTTTCTGGGAAGAGAGGATACTATAGAAGTGGAAAATTCGTTGCTGCACTACGAAAGGATTTTTGCAGACATGGGGCTTAATAATGAGCAAAAGAGAAGGTTGGCATCTAGGCAACTTCAGGAAGCCACTTTGTTTTGGTGGAATAGCATAACTACTGGTGTGGACGAGCAAACTTTGTCATGGGAAGATTTCAAGGGAAGATTCCAGGAGAGGTTTATGTCTACAATGATACAATCAGCTCTGATTAGGAAGTTTGTTGAGTTAGAGCAGAGAGAGATGTTAGTTCTGTATTATGCTAGAATGTTTGAGGAGTTGGCATGATATAGGCGTATGCTTAAGTGGATAAAGTCATGAAGAGGAATGAGAAATTTATTAGAGGGTTGAAGCCTGAGCTAGCAGGGGCCACATTACCTCATATTAGAGGTCCCTCTGACTTTGTTGTGGACATGGCATTAAGGCATGAGGAGATTCATGATTCTCTAAGGAGAGTAAAGCTAAAGAACTCCAGGTTGGGTAGAATCAGAAGAGGAAATTATTTCCTAAGAAAGGTGCTCAAAAGGGTGGAGCAACTAACAAGGGGAAATTTGAGATTGTCTGCTTCAAGTGCGATAAGAAGGGGCACTTTACAAATGAGTGTCATGGCGGGAAGGCTAAGGAGGTGGCTGGAAAGAAGTGTCAGGGGCTATAACTATAACCAGATTGGCCAGTATAAGAGCCAGTGCAAGGAGCCCGCTAAGGATTGAAAGGTCAAGGTGTATGCATTGGAGCCTGCTGCTTCTAAGCCGACAACTCTGGAAAAACGAAAGTAAGACGTAGGAGGTATGCTACGGATTCATGGTATGCCTGTTAGCATTCTATTTGGTACTGGAGCATCGAATTCTTTTATATCTAAATGTTTGATAGATAAGCTTAATCTGGAACCCATATATTTAGTTACTTCCTTATGGGTTGTGAATCCAATAGGATGTTATGCAACTCTAGGGTTGATGTGTGACCAGTTAGAGTTTGACCTGTTAGGTCATATTTTTGTTTGCAGTTTGCATATGTTTGATTTTATGAGGTTTGGGATTATCCTTAGGATGGATTGGTTAAATGAGTATGATGCTAGGATATTTTTCCAGGATAGGAAAATATCGCTTAGACACCCTAATTGTAGCCATTAGATTGTTTATGCCATGGAAGGTCCTTGCGGTGAGATGTATGCTTTTTTGGGTGCTATGAAATTGGATGACGAGTTGATTCAAGTTTTTGTGGTTAGAGAATTCACAGATTTTTTTGAGCCTATAGTTGTATTGCCACCGAAAAGAGCCATTGAGTGTCAAATAGATTTGGTTCCGGGAGCAGAACCAATGAGTGGACCGTTGAGCAGGATGACTTCTACAGAGATGAGGGAGTTAATGGTGTAGTTGGTGGATTTAGAAAGTAAGAGTTTTATCAGGTCGAGTAGTTCACCTTAGGGAGCAGCCATAGTGTTTGTTGAGAAGCTGGATGGACCATTAAGGCTATGTATCGATTATCATAAGTTGAATGATAGGATGATTAAGAATCGATATCGATTGCCAAGGATTGATAATTTGTTCGACCAGTTAAGTGGAGCCAAGGTATTTTCACAGCTGGATTTGGCGACAATTTTCCATCAGCTTAGAGTAGTAGAGGATAGTATACATTTGACGATGTTTAGGACTAGGTATGGGTTATACGAATGATTAGTTATGCCATTTGGACTGACTAATGCGCCGGCTTTCTTTTTGTATTTGATGAATCGGTTTTTATGAAAGCACTTTATTAGTTTTCATACATGACATCTTGATATAATCTAAGAATGAAAGAGAGCAAGAAGTTCATCTTAGAGTGGTGCTTGAGATGCTGAGGCAACATCAGCTGAAGGCGAAGTTTTCGAAGTGACATTTTTGGAAGAAAGAAGTGAAGTTTCTAGGTCATGTATTCTCAAAGAAGGGGTTGTTAGTAGATCCGACTAAGATTGAAGCGATAAATAGTTGGAAGAGTCTCGAGACAGTGACAAAGATAAAGAGTTTCCTTGGGTTGGCTATTTATTATCAGAGGTTCATTAAGGATTTTTCACGGATAGCGGCACCGATGACCAAGCTGATAAGAAAGGATATAAAGTTTGTGTGGGGCAACAGGTGTGAGGAAGCATTCTAGAGTTTGAAACATTTATTAACCCATGCTCCTGTTTTAATTGTCATGGAAGGGAATCAGGATTTGGTGGTATATACATATGCATGTGGAATAGGACTAGGAGTTATGTTGATGCCGAGAGTTAAATTAATTGCCTATGTTTCTAAATAGCTTAAACCACATGAAGTCAGATATCCAATGCATGATTTGGAATTAGCTATAGTGATTTTTACTTTGAAGGTGTGGAGGTATTACCTTTTGGAAGAAAGTTTTGAGTTATATACTGACCATAAGTCGCTGAAGTATATGTTCTTTCAGAAGGAGTTGAACATGAGACAGTAAAAGTGGTTAGAGTTTATCGTTGCTTATGATTTTGGGATTAAGTACACAATAGGGAAAGGCAACAAGGTTGCAGATGCACTTAGCGGGAAACATCAGAACGCATTGTTGGCGATGATTGCTGAGTGGAATGATTTAGAAGCATTAGCAGATTGCAGAGTGCAGTGGAGATCCGAGGCTGGGTCAAATGGAGATATAATTATACTATCTTGTTTAGAAGTTTGACCAGTGATGATTGAAAATATTTCTTCTACACAGGAAGAGGATCCAGTATTAGTTAAGTGGATCAGGTTGTTCAAAGATGGAACCGAGAGCAATGACTTGAAAGATTTCAGTCTTGACCAGAATGGAAGGTTTAGAAAGAAAGTAAGGTTATGTATTCCAAATGTAGGAAACATAAGGAAAGAAATCTTAGAGGAACTCCATCATTCAACGTTCGATATTCTTCAAGGAGGTACTAAGATGTATCGGGATATGAAGAGGAGTTTCTTCTGGGAAGGTTTGAAGCGGGATATTGGCTTGTGTGTGAAGTAGTGTATGACTTGCCAGTTGGCAAAGGCCGAACACCATAAACCAAGTGGGTAGCTTCATCCATTAGATAGTTAAGTATGAAGATGAGATTCTATTTCGATGGATTTTATTTGCAAGTTTCCAAAGTCGAATAGAGAAAATGATAATATACGGGTTATAATGTACAGATTGACCAAGAGTGCCCATTTCATTCTAGTTAAGTCGACCAGAATGGCACTTGTTTTGGCAAAGTTGTTTACGAAGAATGTTGGTTAGACTGCATGGAATTCTTACAGCATAGTTATTGATAGAGATCCATTGTTCACTAGTGAGTTCTGGAAGGGTCTACATGAAGTTTTGGGAACCCAACTCAAGATGAGTACCACTTACCATACGTAGACAGATTGGCAAATAGATGGAATGAACAAAATCTTGGAAGATTTTTTAAGAGACTATGTTTTAGATTTCGAGGGATCATGGGAAGACCATCTGCATTTAGTCGAGTTTTCCTATAACAACAGTTATCAGACTAGTATTGGGATGGCACCTTTGAAGATTTGTATGGAAGGCCATGCAAATCTCTTATATGTTGACTAAAGACTGGGGATAGGTTGGTTCCTGGTCCAGATTCAGTTAGAGAAGCAGCAGAAAAGATTGAAGTCATTTAGGCTCGATTGAAGGAGGCTCAGTCTAGGTAGAAGAGTTATGCAGATAAGAGATGGAAAGATTTAGAGTTCTCAATTGGAGACTAGGTCTTCGTCAAAGTATCACCGATGAAGGGTGTGATTTGTTTTGGAAAATCGGTGAAGTTAGCACCGAGAATCGTTGAAATTTTCCGATGGTTGAGAGGATCGAAACTCGCATATAGAGTTGAATTACAGAGCAGTTTAGCCGGAGTCCATGATGTTCTTCATGTTTCTCATCTTAGAAAATGTGTTAGATACCCAAAGATTGATATTGTACCGATTATGCTAAATGAATTAATGGTAGAACCGGATTTGACCATAGTGAGGAAGCCTATTCATATTGTTGCGAGAGATGAGAAGAGGCAAAGAACAAAGATGGTCAGATTAGTCAAAGCCTAGTGGAGCGACGATGGCACGGAGTGTAGTTGGGAGATTGAAAGCAGGATTAGAGATACTTTTCCTGACTTGTTTGATGGTATGTTTTACCTGCTTGTTTGATTTGTTTTGTACCTTATCGGAATTTTGAGGACGACATTCTTTAAGGAGGAGAGCCTGCAACAACCCAAATTTTTGCTAACATTATTTGGAATATTTAATTAGTTAAATTAAATAAAATAAATGTGTTGATTATGGGATTGAGATTTGATTTTAATTAAGGGTAACCATGCCTTTTTAACAATGAATTAAAATAAGAGTTAAATTGAAATAGAGGAGGTGCAAAATAGGAAAGGGACCATTTCTATATTCCCCAAACCTTTGCCATGAATTAGAATACACGTTTATTTCATTTTGTAAATTTTAAAAACAAAAGGCCGACCATAATTAACAAAGAAAAGGGGAGGAGAGGAAGAAAAGCTAGGAAGAAGCTAATTCAAATCAATTCTTTTCACATCTCAATCTCTATAATCTCTAAAGCTAGGGTGAATAACGTTCACATCTTATTTTGATTGTATTTTCGGTTCTTATATAAATGACGCGTATTTTGCATTGATTTGCCATGATTTTCAATGATGGAATGATTATATATACATGTTGATGATTTAGGCATATTCATATTGAATTTATGACGTGTTTTAAGGTGAAATCCTTATAAAATAACATCTGAATGGCTTGTGAATTTTTATGAAGGTCATGAATAATATTTTAGAGATGGGTTTCAACTTTCGTAGTTTTTTGAAATTATATGGAATTTACATGAATTTTCGGTAATGAAAATGTTAATTTAGGTTAAAATTATTTTCGTTAAATAATAAAAGATTGGGGTCTAAAATTTTTATATGGTGGAAAACATAATAAAATAGATTTTTTGAAATTTTTGTAGAACTTTCCCAAGTGTTTTAATGGTTATATAAAATTATTTAAGGCACGGGACATAAATATTTTATATAATTAGAAGAGGAGTAGGGGCTTTTTTTAAAATGATTTAAAATTATAAAATTTGGAAAGTCGGTAGCACTTTTGAAATGGTGCAGTACTTTTTATTGGTAAAGAAAGAGGCAATTAATCACAATTAGACACGTAAGGCAGGTTAGGTGAAAAGTACCATTTGCTACATGTTTTTCACCGTTTCGACACCGTCGGCACGAGGCTCCGCCTCCTCATCTTCACTTTCAACATAGTCGAAACAAATGCACATGGTATCAGTTTACTGGTATGTAATGAGTTGGATGTTGGCGGAAGGTAGGGAGTTGAAACCAGGGTTCCGAAGGATGTTGGCTCGGCTTGTATACCGTTTGGCATATGCAGGTCGTTCGGCATAGGCGATTTTGGTTCATCTTGGATGTCGTTTGGCTTCAAGGGAAGAATTAACACTCAACCTTGAGTGAGGGCATTGTCGTTCTCCATAACTTTACTTCGAGTCACTTGGAGGTCGACCAGACGATTCTCGGCCGGCATTCCTCGCTCGGCATGGCTCGTTCATCATGCCTGGCTCGGTGCATAGAAGTTACCCTCTGTGGGCTGAGATACCTTGTTCCTGGGCCCGTGAGGGAAGTCCAGCCTATCTTCCCCTATAAATAGAAGGGCAGGGGAATAGGGAAAGGGAACTTTTTTCGAGAACACTGGGGACACTCTACCACCTTCAAGACTCATTCTTTTTCAGTTAGCATTTTCATTCAAATGGTTGGTGTACGGATTGTATCGATATTCAATAGTTTAGAAAAGCAATAAAGATTAAACTCAAAGTAAACATAGGCAGTTATACCAAACCATTATAAATCTAGTGTTCTAGATTTTGCAATTAATTATTCATATATTCCTATATTTTAATTTTCTCTTCATTAATCTCTCTACACAAATCTTTCTTTGGGTGTCAGTGGCCAGTTCTGGTGCTAACGGTTGAGATATTATTGAAAATGTGTGTGATACAGTAGATAAGAAAAATACTTTGATTAATGCTCTTTCTATGCATATAATATACTCTTATATTAGTCGAGATAATTTCAACCATATCTCTCGTTGTCAAAAGTGCACAGGAAATATGGAATACTTTTGATGCAATATATGGTGCAAAAGTCAACAATGGTGAGAAATCCTCTACAATCGACTCAGTTAGAGAAACATGCTTGACAGGATTTGGAAAAGACAGGGTGATGAAGATTCAATAGCAGATGAGATAAGTGATTTTTCATTCAATGATTTAGTTCTCTTGTGCCAAAAATTAATTGAAAATAATGAAGCTCTTGAGATGAAAAATAATAAGTGGATAAGGGAACAATCTAAATTGCATCAAAAAAAATAATGATTTGGAAAATAAGCTTAAAAACATTTAAAAAAATAAAAATTCTAATTGCAAAAGGTGTTTGGACTATGAAAAAGTATTTTCTTTCTTTCGTGAAAACTTTCAAAAGTTAGAAAATGATATTTTAATTCGGGAGAAGAACAAAAATGAGTTCATTTGTAAAAATAATATTTTGCAAAAATAGTTGGGTAGGTTTAAGAGGTCGGAAAGTTCTAAACATGCAATTTTTGAAAAGAAATTAAATGAGGTCAACGAAAATTTCAAAACCCTTGAAAAAGAAAACAGGATTTTGAGCAAATCTGACATTATTCAATTACATCATGAGTTTGCAAAGGAGATTGAAAAAATCAAGGATTTTGAAAATTTTAAATTTAAAAAACTCCAACTTTTTGAATCTAAGATGCTAGAAATTGAGATAAAATTAGAGAGCTTGAAAATGGAAATATGGGCTTGAAAATGAATAATTTGAAAAGAGAGATAGTACCATTAGTTGTTGTTAGAAGCTAATAAATGAAAATAAAATTCTAAAATCCAAAGTTAATAAACTTGAGTTAATTACATAGAAATTTGTCACTGGAGAAAAATAATTTAATATGCTCTTAGAAAATCAACTCTTCGTGAATAAAAGGAAAGGATTTGGATTTGCAAAAGTTTCAAAATATGAAAAAACGACTAATAACACTGTTAAGGGGAAAAGTGTGATACCCAAATGCGTAAAGTGTGAAAATATTGGATATGGCAAGAATAGTTGTCAAAATATATACAAACACAAAACGTTAAAAAATATGGATTCCAAAAGGTACGAATATAAATGGTTTGAAATTTAAATAAAAAATTCCAAGGGTACAATTGTAGATGCTAAAAGTTTGTTATATAGATAAGGTACCAAAGATTTCAATAGATAATAATAGTGCTCCTACATCCTTAGTTAGACCACTTGCCTTCTCTAAAATTTAGACAAATAATTGGGTTAAGGTACAAAATTTGTGGAGATAGAATTCTAGATGTTCTTGGTGATTGATAAACTAAAATTTAAATGTTCCTTAGCCAATAAATATTAGATGGAGATCATCGCATTTTGGATATCACGGCATCGAAGGAAAGTGAGGTATGATCTCTTAACTCAATTTTGTTCACATATTGTTAATTATGTTTTCATGGACATTGTTGAAGTATTTGTACCATATCTTGAGCTTCTTAAATCCGATTTATAAAATTCAAAATGTTTCGGAAAAAAAATTTAAAATGCTACAACTTTTATTTTTTGTTCTTTCCCAAAATTTAAACTTCAATGTCACGAAAAACTGCAATAAATTCAATATATAACTCTGAAAGCATATCTGTTTCACACGAACAATTTGTGGTATTTCAAGTATAATTTTTGATTGATTTGTCAAATTGACTTGAAACTATTTTTGGCAAGTAGCATTTTTGAACATCAGAAAATCTTATGTTATGAGCCAAAAAAACTTCAAATTTTTATCAGCTAAATAAAGGTTTCAATTTGAGTGAGTCTTCGAAACAAAAATTGTCAACTACTTTGAAACCACAATCATTATTGAATCTCTTCATGTCTATCAAATCAATTTTCAAAACTGCTTTGATGAATTTTTTGAATGTGATTTTTTGCTCAATATAGATTACTTTACTTGTGCTTGATATAAATGGACGGGCTGAAAATTTCAAAAAAACAATTCAAGTGTTGAGGAGTACACGTTTTTCTTATATACCACTATATATCACCATGAATACCTCAAATACAAGTGGTATCTGATATCATCTCATGTTGAGATCATTTTTGCAATTATTTAATTATTCATATTGATTTTCAACTAGAAGTCATTTTCACAAAACCCTCTTGTAGAAATTGATTTTCACTTATCTTACTATTTGAAATTTGGGTTTTCATCATGATAAAAATACTCTAGTTTATTTCGGCAAGAGATTTACTCTAGAATAGATAACAATTGACTAATTGAATCTTTTGGAACTTATTAAAATTATTATAGTGCTTGAGAAGTGATGGATAGTGCTTAATTATATTTTATAACACGAGGAAGTATAATTTTATAATTTCATGAAAATTAAAAAAATTATAATATTTTTTTATTATACTTATACCATGATCATTTCTATCACTTTCACTATTTTGTCAATCCTTACATCATAATATAGTGTGCCGAATTTGGTATTTCAAAATAAGAAAATATTTTTTTGTAAAATAATTATATCCTAAAGTATTCACTCTCATCTAAATGTCCTCGCGGTTATGCATGGGCGAATAACTTGAATTTCTATATATGGGCTTCCATTCTCATATAAAAGTCATCGCGGGGGATGGGACACATATAAGAAAAGGATAAATATCAAGTATATTCCAATCTCATTTAAAATTCCTCATGGTTATGCATAGTTAGAAAATACTTGACATGATTTTTTTTTAAAAAGGGTAACTACTAACCTCATTTAAAAGTACTAATGGTTATGCATGGTTAGTAAGTGCTTTACAATTTTTTGTATAATATTTGAAAACGGAAATGCAAAAATTATTCCTTTATAGAAAGTATCGAACTCTTGTCACTATATAAAATTTTCCATAATCCTACCATTTATGAAGTGGAGTTTGTTTCTAATTAATAAAATATTATGATTTTTGTTTGATTAATTGGAATTCAAAATTAATATTTCCCTCTTGATTTGATTTTATATTTTTAATCAAAATTGTAGCTATTTTAATTAGTATTATTATTTTTGATGATAACAAAAGGAGGAGAGAGATTAAGATTTTGATTTTTGAACAATATCATTACTAATATTCGAGAGTGTTTTTATTCAAAGTTGTTTTTAATTAATTTTTTAGTTTTAACAACATGAATATGTGTATGGGGATTTTTGTTATAGGGGGGTGTTCAAATAGGGGGAGCTAATAGAATTCATCAAGATCAAATACATTTAATAGAGTCCAAATTTTGATATATGTTTGTTATCATCAAATGGGGGAGATTATAGAATACAATAGCCTATGATTTTTGTTTGATGATAATAGACATATATATTCATTGAAATGTATTTATCATTGTACTATTTCATTTTTCCACATAATTAAATAATTATTTGTTTAATAAAATAAATGACTCAGAATTCATGTTTAAACAAATATTTTATTTGAACAAATATCTTATTACAAATTCAAATAGTACAAATTTGAGCTCTCACTATATTTACACATTTTCAATTACAGTACAATTTCAATTACAACACAATTTACATTTTTCACCTCACTACATATTCACTCTTCACTCGTATTTTGATCATCAACTTTATTTTGGCCTGAATTCAGCATCTTAATTATCTGCAAAATAAACACCGATGCAGTAAAATTGAAATATAAATATTTTACAGTACAAAATGAAGTGTATTTTGAAAATATTGTTTGGCTTAGTTATTTGGGTTGTTCATCCTTATTTTCGATCAATTAATCACACGCGAACAACTTATGACATGCACAGTGTATCACTATACATGCCACAAGGTCGTACATACCGATATACACTTGTATGTTAAAATTGCAGGGACAGGTGAGCATAAGGTCAAACCCAAACTGAGACTGGATTCATCTTGTATGCAAACAAGATTCAGTTCAAAAAGTACAAAAGACATGTACAAAGGATCAAGGAGTTCTCTAATCAATGTACACATGAAGCCTAGACCAAACAACAAAACATGCTCAGGTCCAACAAATATGACAACTGCCTCACTCACATGTACAAAGGATATAACAAATGGAACAAGACCCATAGACCAGATTTAATAACATGGAGCAACAAAATCTAAATGTAGGGCATATGAACAAAGCGAGGAGACAACTCAACACAACATGCATACATGCATGATGACTCAACATAAGGACTCCAGAGACATCATGGTGACACTTAAACCAGACTACAACATCAAAGGAAAAACCATACTAGTTCTATACATATGAATAGAGGCCAGAAAATTAGTGCAAGCTTGCCAAATGTACAAAGACATGTACAGGAGCTTCAAAGTGCAGACTCATGAAGCCTCAAATCAACTATGCAACCAGACCAGACATTTTCACAATGAAACTAGACTACAAGTACAAACATATATATATGCAACAGTGACCACAAAGGCAACCAAACTGCGCAGATGAAGCTCAAAGCAAATCATTTAGGCATGAACTCAATAAAGTAGTGGAACAAGGCTATACTCTACATGCAGGCATTTAGGTATGCAACCGGATTAAAGCGATCAAAACAAGATGCAATGCTCATGAACACAATTGACTAGACCACCAATTAATACAAGAGCATTAACACACTGCAACAAGATTTTAAATATAAGGAACCAGACATGTACAAAGCAATAGGTAACTCATATATATACACAAATATAACTCAACAAGCCAGTCAAAAAAGGACAGACTTAAGTGGAACTCGAAGCAACTGGAAATTCAATGCAATTGTGAACATGGAATCCAACATGCAGACAGACAAGGTCATCACTGAACACGGACTGGTTAGAGCACACAATAGTAACAAGCTTAGTTTCAACAATGCAACATGAAGACTCAAATGCAAACTCAGGCATATACAAAAGAAAGGTCCAGAGCAGACTCCAAAATGCAATGGTAACAAATTGAACCACACATGTTAACATGAATGCATACATCAGAGATGAATCAACTGGTCTTGTAGTAATCACAATACACAAATATACATATACACGTATGTATGTATGTATGTATGTATGTATGTATGTATGTATGTATGTATGTATGTATGTATGTATGTATGTATACATGTATATAAGCATATAAAAATTCAAAGTCGTGGTCATGAACAAATTCAAGAATTGTTTCACAAAGTCAGGGAAATGAATGGGCATATGGTTGAACATGTCATTGAACAAGTCAAGATTCTTAAAGTCCAAATCTATCTCAAATTCAAGCATCAAGCCATAAGAGAATGATGCCAAAAACAAAGCATTAAAGAACAGAAAGCAAATTCAAATAATGATAAGATGAACAAGTCAGATTAATCACATCGTTCAATTGAAAATGGTATGGCCTAGCAAACAACTGAAAAATTCAAACAAAATATATACGAACGAGATTACAGGATTTCGAACATTATTTAACCCGATCTTATCATCGCCAACTAATCATTCGAGTTCAAGCAAAATCAAAGAGTAAACATCGAAACAAATAACGAACCAATCCAAAACTCGAATCAAGTCGAGCATAACCAAAATCGAAAAAAGATGAAAATCATACACCACTTTTATCATTCGAGCTCGAAATATTGGATTGGTCACAAGTTATCAAAGCCAAGAGTCGATTGATGAAGACATTTAAAGCAAATTAATCATTGCAATCGAACAATAAGAATCGACAGCTTCAATGGAAGAAAACCCTAAATTCCAATTTGCAAACGAAACAAGGCGGTCGAAATACAGAAGAAAAGGAAGACATTTTCTCGAGTTATATGATTGAATGGGGCGGTTTTGTTTTATCTAAATTTGGGCTTCAACTTTAAGAAATAGGGTTTTTATTTTATAGTTTTTATTTTATAGTTTTTATTTTATATTTTGTAATTTTTCCCTTTAATTGCTTATGTTTCTAGTTGTGTAACTACGTACAAAATATGGGGCATAGTTTGAGAGTTTGCAATTCAGTGGCTGAGTTGTGGCAGGGTTTTGTGCTTAGAGTTAGGTTAGTCAAGTTAGCGGGTGTCGCAAGTTTACGTGTGTTTGTAAGTATCTGACTACCTAATCTCTAGTAGAAACATTAGGGGCAGCACATAAGTAGGTTTCTGCCGAAGCAGGGTAAATATGTATGTGATCTCTATTGCATTACTTTTTGCTTTTATTTTTATTTTCGCATTAATTTTTAGTACCACCTATTCACACCCCTAGGGTGAAAACTATCATACAGTTCATATTCAAGTTCTTTTGATATTATGGATACCATTATCATTACTGTATTCTGTCACCAAAAGTTAATACTATGGATGATTGCAGCATCTATAGCGCTTAGCTTTTGGCCTCCAGATATGGATGTTACACCTTGGTATCAGAGCATGGTTTATGAAAAAATTTAAACTAGAAATGGTTTTTAAAACATCATCCTAAGGAAATAGAGTTATATTGGGGTATGGGATAATGCTACAGTACGTACTTGTATTTGTTGTATACAAGTATACGCTTTATCTTTAGTCTCCTATTCTTGGTAGGTTATTTTTCTGTATCTTATGAGGTTTGAATATAGATATGGAAGGTAGAAGAGAAAGATTTAACGCTGGAGGGGAGGGCACCAAAGGAAATGCCAGACCTAGTATAAGGAGAACCCAAGGTCAAGCAGAAGTAGAGAATGTTGGTGTTGGAGTCCCGTAAATGGACATGGGGCTATGTATCTGCTTTTTGTGAATATGATACAAGATGAAGTTGCAGTTGGAATGGTAGGAGAAGAAGCTAAGGGGCAGGAGTTTCTGAAGTTCCGTCAGTTAACCATTATGCTAAGCTGAGCAGAGATTACCCTAAGCTCAAAGGGAAGCCTTTTCTGGAAGAGAGGATACTATAGAAGTGGAAAATTCGTTGCTGCACTACGAAAGGATTTTTGCAGACATGGGGCTTAATAATGAGAAAAAGAGAAGGTTGGCATCTAGGCAACTTCAGGAAGCCGCTTTGTTTTGGTGGAATAGCGTAACTACTGGTGTGGACGAGCAAACTTTGTCATGGGAAGATTTCAAGGGAAGATTCCAAGAGAGGTTTATATCTACAATGATACAGTCAGCTCTGATTAGGAAGTTTGTTGAGTTAGAGCAGAGAGAGATGTCAGTTCTGTATTATGCTAGAATGTTTGAGGAGTTGGCATAATATAGGCGTATGCTTAAGTGGATAAAGTCATGAAGAGGAATGAGAAATTTATTAGAGGGTTGAAGCCTGAGCTAGCTGGGGCCACATTACCTCATATTAGAGGTCCCTCCGACTTTGTTGTGGAGATGGCCTTAAGGCATGAGGAGATTCATGATTCTCTAAGGAGAGTAAAGCTAAAGAACTCCAGGTTGGGTAGAATCAGAAGAGGAAATTATTTCCAAAGAAAGGTGCTCAAAAGGGTGGAGCAACTAACATGGGGAAATTTGAGATTGTCTGCTTCAAGTGCGATAAGAAGGGGCACTTTACAAATGAGTGTCGTGCTGGGAAGGCTAAGGAGGTGGCTGGAAAGAAGTGTCAGGGGCTATAATTATAACCAGATTGGCCAGTATAAGAGCCAGTGCAAGGAGCCCGCTAAGGATTGAAAGGTCAAGGTGTATGCATTGGAGCCGGCTACTTCTAAGCCGACAACTCCGGAAAAAGGAATGTAAGACGTAGGAGGTATGCTTCGGATTCATGGTATGCCTGTTAGCATTCTATTTGGTACTGGAGCATCGCATTCTTTTATATCGAAATGTTTGATAGATAAGCTTAATCTAGAACCCATATATTTAGTTACTTCCTTATGGGTTGTGAATCCAATATGAGGTTATGCAACTCAAGGGTTGAGGTGTGACCAGTTAGAGTTTGACCTGTTAGGTCATATTTTTGTTTGCAGTTTGCATATGTTTGATTTTATGAGGTTTGGGATTATCCTTAGGATGGATTGGTTAAATGAGTATGATGCTAGGATATTTTTCCAGGATAGGAAAATATCGCTTAGACACCCTAATTGTAGTCATTAGATTGTTTATGCCATGGAAGGTTCTTGCGGTGAGATGTATGCTTTTTTGGGTGCTACGAAATTGGATGACGAGTTGAGTCAAGTTTTTGTGGTTAGAGAATTCACAGATTTTTTTGAGCCTATAGTTGGATTGCCACCGAAAAGAGCCATTGAGTGTCGGATAAATTTGGTTCTGGGAGCAGAACCAGTGAGTGGACTGTTGAGAAGGATGACTTCTACAGAGACGAGGGAGTTAATGGTGTAGTTGGTGGATTTAGAAAGCGAGAGTTTTATCAGGTCGAGTAGTTCACCTTAGGGATCAGCCATAGTGTTTGTTGAGAAGCCGGATGGACCATTAAGGCTATGTATCGATTATCATAAGTTGAATGATAGGATAATTAAGAATCGATATCGATTGCCAAGGATGGATAATTTGTTCGACCAGTTAAGTGGAGCCAAGGTATTTTCACAGCTGGATTTGGCGACAATTTTCCATCAGCTTAGAGTAGCAGAGGATAGTATACATTTGACGATGTTGAGGACCAGGTATGGGTTATACGAATGATTAGTTATGCCATTTGGACTGACTAATGCGCCGGCTTTCTTTTTGGATTTGATGAATCGGTTTTTCTGAAAGCACTTTATTAGTTTTCATACATGACATCTTGATATAATCTAAGGATGAAAGAGAGCAAGAAGTTCATCTTAGAGTGGTGCTTGAGATGCTGAGGCAACATCAGCCAAAGGCGAAGTTTTCAAAGTGACATTTTTGGAAGAAAGAAGTGAAGTTTCTAGGTCATGTATTCTCAAAGAAGGGGTTGTTAGTAGATCCGACTAAGATTAAAGCGATAAATAGTTGGAAGAGCCTCGAGACAGTGACAGAGATAAATAGTTTCCTTGGGTTGGCTATTTATTATCAGAGGTTCATTAAGGATTTTTCACGGATAGCGGCACCGATGACCAAGCTGATAAGAAAGGATATAAAGTTTGTGTGGGGCAACAGGTGTGAGGAAGCATTCTAGAGTTTGAAACATTTATTAACCCATGCTCCTGTTTTAATTGTCATGGAAGGGAATCAGGATTTGGTGGTATATACATATGCATGTGGAATAGGACTAGGAGTTGTGTTGATGCTGAGAGGAAAACTAATTGCCTATGTTTCTAAATAGCTTAAACCACATGAAGTCAGATATCCAATGCATGCTTTGGAATTAGCTATAGTGATTTTTACTCTGAAGGTGTGGAGGTATTACCTTTTGGAAGAAAGGTTTGAGTTATATACTGACCATAAGTCGCTGAAGTATATGTTCTTTCAGAAGGAGTTGAACATGAGACAGTAAAGGTGGTTAGAGTTTATCGCTGCTTATGATTTTGGGATTGAGTACACACTAGGGAAAGGCAACAAGGTTGCAGACGCACTTAGCGGGAAACATCAGAACGCATTGTTGGCGATGATTGCTGAGTGGAATGATTTAGAAGCATTAGCAGATTGCAGAGTGCAGTGGAGATCTGAGGCTGGGTCTAATGGAGATATAATTATACTATCTTGTTTAGAAGTTTGACCAGTGATGATTGAAAAGATTTCTTCTACACAGGAAGAGGATCCAGTATTAGTTAAGTGGATCAGGTTGTTCAAAGATGGAACCGGGAGCAATGACTTGAAAGATTTCAGTCTTGACCAGAATGGAAGGTTTAGAAAGAAAGTAAGGTTATGTATTCCAAATGTAGGAAACATAAGGAAAAAAATCTTAGAGGAACGCCATCATTCAAAGTTCGATATTCTTCCAGGAGGTACTACGATGTATCGGGATATGAAGAGGAGTTTCTTCTGGGAAGGTTTAAAGCGGGATATTGGCTTGTGTGTGAAGTAGTGTATGACTTGCCAGTTGGCAAGGGCCGAACACCATAAACCAAGTGGGTAGCTTCATCCATTGGATAGTTAAGTATGAAGATGAGATTCTATTTCAATGGATTTTATTTGCGAGTTTCCAAAGTCAAATAGAGAAAATGATAATATACGGGTTATAATGTACAGATTGACCAAGAGTGCCCATTTCGTTCTAGTTAAGTCGACCAGAATGGCACTTGTTTTGGCAAAGTTGTTTACGAAGAATGTTGGTTAGACTGCATGGAATTCTTACAGCATAGTTATTGATAGAGATCCATTGTTCACTAGTGAGTTCTGGAAGGGTCTACATGATGTTTTGGGAACCCAACTCAAGATGAGTACCACTTACCATACGTAGACAGATTGGCAAATAGATGGAATGAACAAAATCTTGGAAGATTTTTTAAGGGACTATGTTTTAGATTTTGAGGGATCATGGGAACACCATCTGCATTTAGTCGAGTTTTCCTATAACAACAGTTATCAGACTAGTATTGGGATGGCACCTTTGAAGCTTTGTATGGAAGGCCATGCAAATCTCTTATATGCTGACTAAAGACTGGGGATAGGTCGGTTCCTGGTCCAGATTCAGTTAGAGAAGCTGCAGAAAAGATTGAAGTCATTTGGGCTCGATTGAAGGAGGCTCAGTCTAGGTAGAAGAGTTATGCAGATAAGAGATGGAAAGATTTAGAGTTCTCAATTGGAGACTAGGTCTTCGTCAAAGTATCACCGATGAAGGGTGTGATTTGTTTTGGAAAATCGATGAAGTTAGCACCGAGTATCATTGAAACTTTTCCGATGGTTGAGAGGATCGAAAACTCGCATGTAGAGTTGAATTACAGAGCAGTTTAGCGGGAGTCCATGACGTTCTTCATGTTTCTCATCTTAGAAAATGTGTTAGAGACCCAAAGATTGATATTGTACCGATTATGCTAAATGAATTAGTGGTAGATCCGGATTTGACCATAGTGAGGAAGCCTATTCATATTGTTGCGAGAGATGAGAAGAGGCAAAGAACAAAGATGGTCAGATTAGTCAAAGCCTAGTGGAGCGACGATGGCACGGAGTGTAGTTGGGAGATTGAAAGCAGGATTAGAGATACTTTTCTTGACTTGTTTGATGGTATGTTTTACCTGCTTGTTTGATTTGTTTTGTACCTTATCGGAATTTCGAGGACGAAATTCTTTAAGGAGGAGAGCCTGCAACAACCCAAATTTTTGCTAACATTATTTGGAATATTTCATTAGTTGAATTAAATAAAATAAATGTGTTGATTATGGGATTGAGATTTGATTTTAATTAAGGGTAACCATGCCTTTTTAACAATGAATTAAAATAATAGTTAAATTGAAATAGAGGAGGTATAAAATAGGAAAGGGACCATTTCTATATTCCCCAAACCTTTGCCGTGAATTAGAATACACGTTTATTTCATTTTGTAAATTTAAAAACAAAAGGCCGACCATAATTAACAAAGAAAAGGGGAGGAGAGGAAGAAAAGCTAGGAAGAAGCTAATTCAAATCAAGTCTTTTCACATCTCAATCTCTATAATCTCTAAAGCTAGGGTGAATAACGTTCACATCTTATTTTGATTGTATTTTCGGTTCTTATTTGAATGATGCGTATTTTGCATTGATTTGCCATGATTTTCAATGATGGAATGATTATATATACATGTTGATGATTTAGGCATATTCGTATTGAATTTATGACATGTTTTAAGGTGAAATCCTTATAAAATAACATCTGAATGGCTTGTGAATTTTTGTGAAGGTCATGAATAATATTTTAGAGATGGGTTTCAACTTTCGTAATTTTTTGAAATTATATGGAATTTACATGAATTTTCGGTAATGAAAATGTTAATTTAGGTTAAAATTATTTACGTTAAATAATAAAAGATTGGGATCTAAAATTTTTATATGGTGGAAAACATAATAAAATAGATTTTTTGAAATTTTTGTAGAACTTTCCCAAGTGTTTTAATGGTTATATAAAATTATTTAAGGCATGTGACATAAATGTTTTATATAATTAAAAGAGGAGTATGGGCTTTTTTTAAAATGATTTAAAATTATAAAATCTGGAAAGCCTGTAGTACTTTTGAAATGGTGCAGTACTTTTTATTGGTAAAGAAAGAGGCAATTAATCAAAATTAGACACGTAAGGCAGGTTAGGTGAAAAGTACCATTTGCTACATGTTTTTCACCGTTTCGACACCGTCGGCACGAGGCTCCACCTCCTCATCTTCACTTTCAACATAGTCGAAACCAATGCACATGGTATCAGTTTACTGGTATGTAATGAGTTGGATGTTGGCGGAAGGTAGGGAGTTGAAACCAGGGTTCCGAAGGGGTTGAGGTAGTCCCTTATTTTAAATTAAAGAAATATGCCTGCTTGCTTTCAACTAAATGGCTTTCGACAAAGTAGGTTTCGACCAGGTCAAATGATTTAAAGGAAAAGGTTTCATTTGGGTTGCGCTTCAATTTTTAAATAATTGCTTTCAACTAAGTCGAAACCTTTTGCTACCGCCTTTTTACCTTTCGACTCAGATGGTTTCGAAAAGGTTGTTTTGTTTTCTAAAAACTAAGCCACCTCTCCAATGCTTATGAAGGGATGGTTTCGACACCATCACTTCTTTACTTAGGAAATGGATTCGAAGCAGCTTCTTTCGACTTGAATGTTTTAAGATCTTTTTATATAAATGAAGTAATACCTAAATGGTTTCGAAAGAGAAAGTTGTAAATAGTTTCGAAACAGATGCTTTCGACTTTAATGGGTTTCCGATCCTTTTCCTCTACTTGAAGGTAGAGTCCAGATGGTTTCAACTGAGACGTTTTTCAAAGGTTTCAAAGAGGTAAATTTTTGAATGGATTCGAAAGGGTTCCACATGTTTTAAATTTAACCCAAAATGCTTTTGAAAGGATTGAGTTTTAACTGTTTCAAAAGGTTTTAATGAATGGTTTCGAAAAGGGTGGTTCCCAAGGGTTTCAAGAAGGTTAAACGAAAAGTTTTTTCCAATGTTTTCCAAAGGAAATATTCAAAAGGTTTTAAGGGAGGATGTCTGATATTTTGAAGCTTTCCGAGAAAAGAAAGGAAAGATTTTTCCAATGTTTTCAAAAGGAAATATTTAATGGTTTCGAAAGGGTCTTTCAATGGTTTCGAAAGGGTTACCTTCAATGGTTTCGACAGGGGTTTTTAATGGTTTTAAACAAAAGGTTTCGAATATATTAAATAGGCAATGTAGCCTACGTATTTTCAAGTTAAAAAGGGTTTTAACTTGTTTAGGAAGGATAGTTAATCCTTATTAAATCTCATCAACATTATTTTGAGTAAAGTATATATAACATGGCAAAGTGGCTTAGAGTAAAGCTAAAGATATATTTTTCTTGTATATATATATATATATACATATATAAGTATATGATTTGAAGGACTAAATCATTTCGAAAAGGTTTTCAAGGAAAATTTAAGCGATGTTTAACCTTAATAAAATCATCCGGACAATTAGTCCATTTGGATTTGGAAAGTTAATCCAGGTTGCATGCAGTCTGCCCAATTGTATGGATAGATAGTCCATTTGTAGCACAGCGGACCTTGCTATTATATTGTGAGCAGATAGTTCACATATTACCTATTTTATGGACATATAGTCCATTTATTAGCATAAAGGATATTGCTATTTTGATATAGTTAGTTTGATTAACTAGTTTGGTTGCAGGAAAGGATTGCAAAATATATGTTTTGAAAAGGATATTAGTGAGAGGTAACCCATTCCACTAAGCGGTGTGGCCTCATTTAAAATTAGTAAATCGAAATGTAACAGAATTATTCACACCAGAATTTATATCTGACTCAAAATTTCTGTTTCCCCTTAAACTCTCGGGTGCACAAAATTGATTTGAGTAGGATGAAGGTTGAGGTTTTCAGGTTTTAGTCGGTTAGCAAATAAAGCTTCCGAAGACAAGCAGGTGGCTAGCAGATAGCTAGCTAGGATTTACGGTTTCATTTTGTTTTGATTCCTCTTTGTATATTAAGTCAGATATGACTATATTACTATGATCAACCAAAGGGGCATCGTCATATGTTTCTCTTAGTGTATTTTTGTAATGAATATAATTAATCTTTACCTGGGAAACGTTGTGGGATCATTTAATTTGGATATGAATTTTTTTAAATGTAATCAGCAAAAGTTGTTTTTCTGAAATATATGATTTTTTTTTAATATTCAAGTGCTTCTGATATTATGGACACGATTATTATTATCGTATTTTGTCACCAGGAGTTAATATTATGGACGACTACAGCGTCTGTGGTGCTTAGCTTTTGGCCTCCAGATACAGGATGTCACAAACCTATTGACTTTTGTCGATATCTTGACCAGGATAAAGTTTTCATGGGAAAACTACAAACCTATTGACCCCTGCCAATATCAAATCTTAGTTTTTATAATCGTAATATGAACCTGTCTTTCTGACATCTTCGTTTATACATAGTTTTCATGAGCTTACTACGAACCTGTCTTTCTGACATCTTTGTTTTTACATAGTTTTCATTGGCTTACTTTAAACCTATTAGCCTCTGCCAATATCTTTATTTAATATTTTAGAACTCTTAATTTATATTCACTACTAGGTCAACCTAGCTGGTTACTTTGCCCTTCTCCAAAGTACCGTTATGGGTTCATTAAAATGTGAATAAATATAAGAAGAAGCAATCATAACATCATAATAATACCAACACCTATGGGGTTTATATCCTTGAAATCATTTTGTAGAAAATCTGATTAGGCCCTTTAACCTGTTAATCAAGAAAAACTTCTTCAAAAACTCCATTTCAAAACTCTTTATTTATGTTATGTTCTTCCTTTAAAATGAGGTTGGATTATTTGTTTTGAACCCTTAAAGCATCACCTTCAAAACCTTTGGATGTCCTCCTTCGAAAGCATAGAAAACTCCTTTTCAAAACCCTAAGCACATACCTTTTGAAGCCCTTTTTAAATCATCTCCTTTCAAATCAAATATACCTTTCGAAAGTATCAAAACATTACTCCAAAGTCATTAGAAACATAGCATCGAAATCAATGAAAGTAACCCTTTCAATAGTATTGGGTTTTACTTTTAAAAACATCTTTTGGGTCAAAGTGGTTATATTCATAAGTATCTCTTTCGAAACCTTTGATAAATTGTTTTGGGGAAAATTTGATGGTGTTTGAACTATCTATTCGAAAGCTCAAAACCTTTGAGTAAAACTTTGAAGGACAGCATTGAAACCCCCCCCCCCTTCGACACCATTGCCTTCGAAAGCCCTTAACCCTTTCAAATGCATTTAAGAAGTGACTTAATATATATTTAGAACAAAGGCACCCTTCGAAAGAATTGATGACTTCAATGCAATTGGAAGGCACATGAACAGTAGTGAGGTTTCGTATAGATCGAAAGCATTATCAAAGAATAAAAGGAACTCATTCGAATGCTCCTACTTTAAATCATAGTATGGCACGAAAGCTATTTAAGAAACTCTTTTCGAAAGCATATGTTTCCACTACGTCGAAAGCTTTAACTAAAAAAAATAGGCACTTAGCATTTGAAAACAAAACTAAGGTTTTTACCCCATCAGAAGCACTGCTTTCGACACCATGGCTTCCACCTTTACTTCAGTCTATTATGTACCATCTATGTGATACCTTATGTATTTTTTTTGATCAATTGGGTTCTGGCTGGGTTGGTATTGACTGAGTCGAAGCGGGAGCATTGGAGTCGAAAGGCACAACTAAAGCGTGTAGAACCTGCTTTTCTGAATAAAGGCTGAAATCATTCTAATTTTAGCAATTGCTTTATAGCTAACCTGCCTTTTTGTAATCTGTTAACTGATTGTCTTAAAACCTTTCAAATCCTTTACAAAAATAACCACACATTTATTAGATCTAGATAAAGAAAAAATTAACATTTTAGCCCTTCCATTAAGCAAAACAAGTATTGCAAATAAGTCCTTCTTTTAAAATAATTTATTTTTCATAGCAAATAAATTAGGAAAAATGCCCAAAAATCGTAGAAATTCACTTTCATCATGTTCTCTAACATATTAAAATTTCAGACCCAAATTCTTCTAGAAATAATTGAATATAATTTTAAACCCGCTTTATTATATTTTTCATTAAAAATTCATAATAATTTTTCCGTAGCTAGGAAAATTACAAAAGTTGGAACCCATCTCTAAAATCATAATTACTTAACATATATTTTTTCCATGCCATCCAGAAATCATTATCAATCAGTTTTTCCCTAAAATCATATAGATTCATATATAAATAATTTGATTTAGATCGATCATATTATTATTCAAGCATACCATCATTTAAAACATCATAAAAAAGAATTTAATCTTAAATCCAAAAATAAATGATTATAAAAACAAAATAGAGATGGAATGAATTATTATTCACCTTGACTATGATAAATACTTTCAGATTTGTTGTAGATTAAATCTACTAACTTTAATTCCTTAACTTGATTTGATTTTCTCCTCTTTTCACTTTGATAATGGTCGGCTCCTTAGGTTATGTAGTTTTTTATTTGAGAAAAAATAAACGTGCGTATGAAAGGGTGCATGTGTTATATGAGGCGGCTATTCACTATGAGGCCTTGTGTAACTTAATTATCATATAAACCATTTTAAGCCTACTCATTTTATTATTAAGTATAACCTTAAGTTTATATTTTCAAATCTCAATCCCTTATCTTTCTAATTCTTACATTATTCTATTTAATTTATCTAATTAATTCTCCTGAATAATGTTATCAAAAATTAGTGGTGTTACAACAGTATATGGTTATTATAAAGCTTTGGATAATACACTAGTAACAGGAAAACCCATTCCGCTAGGATGTATGGTCTCACTAGATATCTAAATGGTTTGAGATGGTAGATTATTGTTCATAACAGGCTTTATACCCGACTTAAAGTTTACGTTTTCCCCTTAAACTCTCGGGGTGCTCAATTGATTTTGAGTATTTTAAGGGTCGATGTATTTATGTACCTCTTTAGACGAATTGCTTCTGAAGATGTGCAGGAGGAAAGATAGTTATTAGGAGTTCTTTTCTATTTTGATTCCGTTGTGTTTTGTTGTAAAGGAAAATTGTTTAAGTGCCTAGTTATATATACTTTGAACATCCAAAGGGACATCTTCATATGTCTCTCTTGAGGTATATTGTAATAATTATAATTTCTCCAAACGTGGTTCTCGTATGTAGGATTATGTAACGAATTTGGAATTATTTTGAAATGGAATGTGAAAGTTATTGAATGTTTTAATTTTTTTCCATATCATGTGTTTCTGTTATATCAGTGCATCTAATATTATCGTATTTGGTTGCCGAGGATGAATAACCATGGATGACAATAGTATCCATAGTCGTTATCTTTGTGCCTCTAAGTAGGGGATGTTACATAATATTTAGTGCAAAACAATACAAAAGCAATATAGGGGATACACGATATATAACAATAACTCGACAAAAAATTGCTTACAGTATGAACATAGTCAGTCAATTCATGCAAAAAACTCTTGATGAGCACTAGAAGGCTGTAAAGAGGATTCTGAGATATTTAAAGGGCATTATATATCATGGTTTAATCTTAAAATACTTCATTAATATTAATTTATTTGGAAAATGCTGATTGCGCAATAAATCCAGATGATCGAAGATCAATAATTTGATACTGCATATATTTAGTCCAAAACCAAGTATCGTTGTGCTAAAAAAACATTCAACTGTTTCAAGATCTAGCTCTGAAGTAGAGCATAAAAGTGTAACAAGTGCAACAGAAAAAATAATGTAGATTAAATCATTCTCGGTGAACTTAAGATCTACAGCAGTAACAAGGCTACTATCTGATATGTCAGCCATAGTATAGTATCATTAATAACCAACCTGATCCTACACTCTAAAACTAAGCACATGGAACTAGATCTATACTTCGTTAAAGAAAAAGTGCTAAAAGGAATGCTTTTAGAAAATCACTTACCAACCATGTAACATCCTTAATTTACGATAACATTATTTAGGAAATTTAATTAGATAAATTAAATATAATGGTGTATGGATAAGAATGATAAGGGGATTGAGATTTAAATAAACATTAAGAAGGCCATGCTCAATAATGAATTTAATGGGCTTAAAATGGCTTTTATGTTATTAACGAAAACATGGGCATACTGGTAAATAGCAGCACCACCTTATGGTACATGGCTATACACCTATTCATGTTAAATTTCTCATTTTCACTTTCATTTTACCAACACCGCAAAGGACCGACCATTATCAAGGAAGAAAAGAGAAAATTTTAATCACGCTAAGGAACTAAAGTTAGGGGAATCAATCTTTAACAAATCTCAAATTCTTATCAAGGTGAACAATAATTTTTACCATCTCTATTTTGCTTTTAATCATATGTTTTCAGATTAAGGATTAAATTCATTTTGATGATATTTTATACGATGATACACTTGAATTATATTCTGTTTGGTTTAAATCAAATCATTTAAATATTGATTTATACAATTTTAGGGAAAAACTAAATGTAAATGATTTTAGGATGCCATGGAAAAATCATATGTTATGTATATTATGATTTAGGAGATGAGTTTGAAATTTTTTAATTTTCCAAACTATAGAAAATTTATTATGAATTTTCAAAGTAAAATATGACAAAATTGGGTTTTAAATTAATTTTGATTATTTCAGGAAGAATTTGGGTCTGAAATTTTAATATGTTAGGTAACATGATAAAAGCGAATTTTCGTGGTTTTTGGAAATTTTTCCTAATTGATTTGCTATGGAAAATAAATTATTTTAGAAAGAAGGACTTATTTGCAATACTGATTTTGCTTAACGGAAGGGCTTGAATGTTAAATTTTTCCTTGATTTGGATATGTGATTATGCGGCAGTTAATTTTTTTAAAGAATTTAAAAATATTTAAGGAAGCCAATCAAAAGATTTCAAATGGGCAGGTTAGTTATAAAGTCATAAATAAAATTAGCATAATTTAAGCCTTTTTCAGACAAGCAGGTTCAGCCTCCTTTAAAAGTACCTTTCGACTCTAATGCTTCTGCTTCGACTCAATCGAAACCAACTCTGCTGAAATCCACCTAGTAAAAAAAATACACAAGGTATCACTTAGAGGTACGTAATGGATTGGAGGAAAGGTCGTAGTCATAGTATCGAAAGCATTGCTTCCAATACGGTCAAACCACAGTTTTACTTTCAGATGAAAAGTGCCTGCCTTATTTATTAAGCACTTTTGACTCGGTCAAACGATAAGCTTTCCGAAGGGGTATTCTAAATAGCTTTTGGAAGGGGATTTTCTAGATAGCTTTCGAAGGGGGTTGCCATCTATGTTCTAAAGTTTTAGCTTTCGAATGAGTTCCTTTATATTTTAATAAGGCTTCCGAAAATGATGGTTCTGACCTAGTTTAAGCCTAGTTGGCATTCACGTGCCTTTTGAGTGTATTGAAGTCATCAATGCTTTTGAAGGGTGCCTTTGTATTAAACATATGTTAAGTCATTCCTAGATGCTTTCGAAATGGTTCAGGGGTTTCAAAGGAGACGGCTTCGAAAGGGGGTTTCGACACTATCCTTCAATGTTTTACTATGAGATTTCGACACCATAAAATTTTCCCCAAATAATTTTATTAAAGGTTCAGAAGAGATACTTTCGTATATAACCACTTTGACCCAATGGTTGTTTTTAGAAGTAAAACTTAATGCTTTCGAAAGAGGTACTTTCATTTGTTTCAAAGCTATGTTTCTAAAGATTATTATGTAAGGTTTTGTACATTCGTATTGGCTTCAAAGGAAATGATTTAAAGAGCTTCGAAAGTTATATACTTAGTGTTTTGAAAAGATGTTTTCTGTGCTTTCGAAGGAAGTTATCCAGGGGTTTTGAAAGTGATGTTTCAAGGTTTCAAGACAAATAACCAATCTTATTTAAAAGAAAAACCATATCATAAATAAAGAGTTTTGAAATGGAGTTTTCGAAAAAGTTTTCCTTGCTTAACAGGTTAAAGGGATTAATCAAGTTTATATATAAAATGATTTCAAGGATATTAAATCATAGAAGTTGGTATTATTATGATTGCTTCTACATATGCTTATTCATATTTTAATGAACCTATAATGGTACTTTAAGAAAGGGCAGAATAACCAGCTAGGTTGATCCTATAGTGAATTTAAAATTAAGGATGCTAAAATGTTATTTAAAGATATTAGCAGGGGCCAATTGGTTCATAGTAAGCCTACGAAAACTATGTATAAACGAAGATGTCAGACAGATAGGTTCATGGTAAGCCTATGCAAACTATGATTTGATATTAACAAGGGCCAATAGGTTTGTAGTCATCCCATGAAAACTAGAATAAGAGAAAGTTAATGGCGTTACCAATAGGTTTCTATTCATCCCATGAAAACTAGGATAAACGTGAAGATATTAGGATTATCAATGGGTTCTTAGTGATCCCGTAAAAACTATGAAATCAGATAGGGGGTCCATAAACATCTAACAGGTTATTTGTAAGCCCATGAAAACTAATGTGTCAATGGTGACCCTAGAAACTAAATATACATATATGATAGATAATCAGAATAAATGGGGATGGGTAATCCTGATTTGATTTACTTGTTTGCATATCATCATAATATTTTGAAATGTTATGCTTTAACCATTTTGGATGGAACATAGTACATGGTTTTTTAAAGTTTTAGGACACTAGTAAGGGGTAACCCGTTCCACTAAGCGGTGTCGTCTCATTATGTACCTAAATAGTTTGAGATAGCAGATTATTATTCATACCAGGCTTTATGTCTACCTCGAAGTTTTTTCTCCCCTTAAACTCTCGGGTGCTCAATTGATTTTGAGTAGGTTGAGAGTTAAGGTTTTCAGGTTTCTTTTCGATGAATAAAGCTTCCGGAGATGTGCAGAAGGCAAGCTAGTTACTAAGAGTTCTTTTATTTCTGCTATGTGTATTGGTTGTAAGGACATATATGTTTACTTCCATTTTTTAGATACTCTGATCATCCAAGAGGGCATCTTCATATGTAGCTCTTGGCATATGTTGTATTTATATTTTATCTGAACATGGTTTGTGTACTGGGATTATGTAATGAACATGAAATGTTTTGGAATGGAATGTGGAATGTGTTTTGATTTTTAAATTTTTTCCTTATTCTTGCGTTTTTGTGTATCAATGTATCTAACATTACCATATTTAATCGTCGATGATTAATAACTATGGACGATTCCATCAACCGTAGCTACTAATTTTAGGCCACCAAGTGAGGATGTTACAAGTTGGTATCAGAGCATAGATTTATGAAACTTTAAAAGAAATTTAAGCCTGAAAGATTTTTCAAACATAATCCAATGAATCGGATAATGAGATCGGGGTTTGGGTCAATGCTTTAGTAAAGTACTTATATTTGAGATATAGTTATATATGTGTGTGTGTGTGTATATATATAAGTACGTAATCCCCGATCTCTTAGGCTGTTCTTTTTATCTTACTAAGCCTCGTAGCAAATTTACAAGAAAGGAGATATGGAAGCGGGAAACGGAAGAGGAAATCTTGGTGGAGAAAGCATCACAACTAATGGTAATGCTCGATCTACCATTAGGAGGAAATCTAGGTCGACTGGCTAATGCTAATAACCAAAATGCTAATGCCAATATGGGTGCTGGAAATCCACTAGTAGAGGTGGGGGCAATGTTCATCATCAATATGATACAAGCAGAAGCTACTATTGGTGTCAATGGAAATGTAGGAGGAGATAATCTTGTGGCTCGAGTTGGGAATGATTATGTTATGCTGAGTAGAGACTACACCAGTCTGGGTGGGAAGCCATTCATAGGGACGGAGAGTGGCATATAGGTATGGAATTGGTTATTTCATTGTGAGCATATATTTGTAGATTTGGGTCTAAATGATGGGCAAAAGAGAAGGTTGGTCTCTAGGCAGTTGAAAGGGTCAGCCTTCTTTGCTAGAACAATATTACTTCTAGAATTTCGGAAGAGCAATTGACTTATGCTGATTTTAAAAGGAGATCTGAGAAAAAGTTCGTGCCTTATTTTGCAAAGTAGGAGCTAATGAGGAAGTTTATGGATTTAAAGTAGAGAGAGATGTCGGCTGTTAAGTATGCCACAAAGTTTGATGAATTATCTGGTTATAGACATAATACTGTAGACACCGTCATTAGGAGGAATGAGAAATTCATTAGAGGATCGGCGCCCAAGATTGCTAGGGCGACCCTGCCACATCTTCGTGATCCTAGTAGTTTAGTTTTGGAGATGCCCATTCACTATAAGGAGATGCTTGCAAATTGTGCAAGCAAGAAGCTAGTAGTCACATCCCTACTTTTTGATAAAATTATTCATAAAATTAAATTAGATAAATTAAATAGAAAAATGATGATAAGGAGATTGAGATATGATTAAATTACATAATAGGGCCACGCTTATTAACATTGTATTTAGGCTTTAAATTGGTTTAAAGGTTAATTAAACCACAGGTGGGCATATTATTAAATTAGCCAATTTATTACACATGGCTATATCTTCTCATCTTTGTCCATTCATGTCTCATTTTCTTACAATCAAAAATTCAATTCTAAACCCTAAACTAAAGCCGGCCGTTACCAAGGAAGAAAAGAGGAATTTTAATCTAAAGCCAAGGATCAAAAGCTAGGGTGGATTAACCAACAACAAATCTCAAATTCCTTATCAAGTTTAAGGCTTCTACCATCTCTATTTTATTCTATGATTATATGGTTTCGGATTTATGATTTAAATTCATTTTGTGATAAAATGGAAATGAAATGCTTGGGTTATACTATGATAATTTGTTTTAATTCATAAGAACGTGAATTTTATATGGTTTTAGTATAAACCCAAGAAGTTATGATTTTAGACTGCCATAGAAATATTTTATGTTAAGTAAAACATGATTTTGGAGATGGGTTTTAATTTTTAGAATTTTCCAAGCTATGGAAATTTTATTATGAATTTTTGATAAAAGATATGATACAATTGGGTTTAAAATTAATTTAAAGAATTCAAAGAGAAGTTGGGTCTAAAATTTTATACGTTTGATTACATGATGAAATCGACTTTCTGTGATTTTTGGGGATTTCTCCCAATTGATTTACTTTGGGAAATAAATTATTTTGAAAAAAGGGCTTCTTAGCAAATGTTGGTTTTTGGTTATTGGAAAGGTTTTGACGTTAATTTCCTTTAATTTGGATCTGAATTGATGCGGTAGTTTTAAAAGTAAAGTATTTGAATAGTTTTTATGACAACCAATCAACTGTTTACAAATATGGAAGTCGTTAGAAAGTGATTACTAAAAGTGCTATAATTCAGCCTTTAAATCAGAAAAGGTGTTCCGCCCCTATTAGTGAGGGCCTTTCGACTCCTTTGATTCATCTGCATCCTAGTCGAAACCAACATAGTCGAAACCCATGTAGTCAAACCAATGCACAAGACATCACTTAGATGGTAGGTAGTGGATTTGAAGGAAGGCGGAAGACCAAAAGCTTTCGACATAGGCGAAAGTAATGCTTTGAAAAGGTTTTATAATTGGCTTTCGAAGAAGGTTATCATGTTGGGTTAAAGTGTTCGCTTTCGAAGGAGTATCCTTTTCTTTTAAATAATTACTTCTGAAAGGGAAGGTTTCACCTCAGTCGAAACCAAGCCGCTAATCTCCCTATCAACCATATTGAAGTCATATATGTTGTCAAAGGGGTTACTTCTGTTTTAACTTAAGCCTTTTCCCTGAAATACTTTCGAACGGGTTGAGGGTTTCGAAGGTGATGAAGTCAAAAGAGGGTTTCGAATCTATCCTTTGAAATTTATATTTTCTAACGTCTTTTTCTTTCGACTAAGATGGTTCTGACATCCTCAATTTTTCCCCAAACTAATTTATGTTGGTTCGAAAGAGATACTTTTGTGTATAACCATTTTGACCCAAATGATTTTTAAAGAGTAAACCTAATGCTTTTGAACGGGATACTTCCATTTGTTTCGAAGCTCTGTATTTTTAAAAGATGATTTGATACCATCTAAAGGTATAATAGGTTTGAAAGAGAATGTTTATTAAGGGATTCAAAAGGTATATATTCAATGTTTTGAAAAGAGATCTATGCTTTTGAAAGGAGGCTATCCAGAGGTTTCGAAAGAGATTTTTTTTGTTTCAAAAAATAAACCCAATCTTAATTTAAAGTAATAACCATAGTGTAAATAAAGATTTTGAAATGTTATTCACTTTGTTAGTAACCCATAACTGTATTTTGGTAAAAGGGTAGAATAACCAGTTAGATTGAACTAGTAGTGAATAAAACTTAAGAAATGTTAAAAATTAATTAAAGATATTGGCAGGGGCCAATAGGTTCGCAGTAAGCCCATGAAAATTGTATGATATTGGCAGGGGCAAATAGGTTCATTGTCAGCCCATGAAAATTATGATTTGATACTGGCAGGGGCCAGTAGGTTTGTAGTTAGCCTATGAAAACTATATCCAGTTTAAGATATCGGTAGTCGGCCATTAGGTTCCTAGTTAGCCCATGAAAACTAGGATAAGAAATAAGATACTGTAGTTACCAATAATTTCGTAGTGATCCCATGAAAACTAACTAATTGGACAGATAGTCCTTAACATTTTAACATGTTAATAGTAATATTAAAAACTACAATTGAGATAGATAGTCAGAATAAATGGGGATGGGTAATCCAGAATTGATTTATTTGTTTTGCGTATCGTCGTAATGTTTTCAAATAATATGTTTTTGCCACTTTGGATGCAGGAGTACAGTATATGGATTTATAAAAAATTAGGATACTAGTGAGGGGAAAACCCATTCTGCTAAGTGGCGTGGTCTCATTAGATATTCAAATGGTTTGACATGGTAAATTATTATTCATACCAGGCTTTTTATTCGACTCAAAGTTTTTGTTTTCCCTTTAAACTCTCGCGTACTCAATTGATTTGGAGTAGGTAGAGAGTTAAGGTTTCTAGGTGTTCATTTAAATGAATAAAAGCTTCCAAGGATGTTCAAGAGGTGGGATATTTTAAGAGTTCTTTTATTTCCGTTGTGAGTTTTGTTTGTAAAGGAAAAATGTTTTTTGTCTATCTTTATACTCTAATCTACCAAGGGGGCATCTTCATATGCCGCTCTTGGCATATTTTGTAATAATTACATGTTATTTGAACGTGGTCTATGAATTGGGATTATGTAATCATTTTGGAATATTATGAAATGGAATGCGAAATTTGTTTTGTTGTTTAATTTTTTTCCCATATTCTTGTGTTTCTGTGTATCAATGTATCTAATATCGCCGTGTTTGTTTGTCGAGGATTAATAGCTATGGATGATTACAGCATCCATAGTCGTTAGTTTTGAGACTCCAGATAGAGGGATGTTACAAGTTGGTATCAGAGCATAGATTTATGAAACTTTAACAGAAACTTAAACATAAAGGATTTTTCATACATAATCCAATGAATCGGATAATAAGATTGGGGTTTGCTCTAACGCTATTGTAACGTACTTATATTTTCTATATATATATAAGTACGTATCCATCGTTCTCTTAGAACGTTCTTCTATATCCTACTAAGGCTCGTATGCAGATTTATGAGAAATTAGATATGGAAGTAGGAAATGGAAGAGAGAATCTCGATGGAGGAAGCACCACAACTAATGGGAATACTCGACCCACTACTAGGAGAAAATGGTGTCAACCGACTAATGCTAGTAACCAAAATACTAAAGCCAAATGCTAGTGCTGGAAATCCACCAGTAGATATAGGGGCAATGTATCAGTTCTTATCTAGATTGATGCAGGCTGGTACTGCTACTGGAGTTGCTGGAAATGGAGGAGGAGCAAATCTTGTGGCACCAGTTGGGAATATTGTTTTGTTGAGTAGAGATTACACCAGTTTGGGTGGGAAGCCATTGTTGGGAATGGAGAGTGCCGTAGAAGTTCAAAGTTGGCTGTTGCATTGTAAGCGTGTATTTATTAATTTAGGTCTGAATGAAGGACAAAAGAGGAGCTTGGCCTCTAGGCAGTTATAGAGATCAGCACTGCATTAGTGTAATGGTGTCACTGCCGAAGTTCTAGAAGAACGGTTAATTTGGAATGATTTTAAGATGAAATTTGAGCAGAAGTTTGTGTCTGAGTTTGCTAAGTCTGAGCTGATGAGGAAATTTATGGATTTAGTACAAGAAGAGATGTCAGTAGTGGAGCATGCTACTATGTTTGTAGAGCTGTCTAGATATGGATATGCTATTGTAGATATTGACATTAAAAGGAATGAGAAGTTTATACGAGGACTAAGGCACGTGCTTGCTAGGATGACCATGACACATGTCCATGATCCTTGCAACATAGTGGTGGTGGTGGCTATTCGTCATAAGGAGTTGCTTCCTGATTTAGCTAAAGAGAAGTCAGTGGAAAACCTAGGTTCTCAAGGGAAGAAGTGGAAAATCTTTAAAAAGAAGGGGACCCTAAAGGGAGATACTGCCAAGAAGTCAAAGGCTAAGGTAGTTTGCTATAAGTGTGACAAGAAGGATTACTTTGCTAATAAATGCCGGTCAGGAAATGGGACGAAGGCTGAAGTTAAGAAGAATATGAAATGCTTCAACTGTGATCAAGTTGGGCATTACAAGAGTCAGTGTCTAGAGCCAGTTAGGGAGGACAAAGGAAAAGTTTTTGCTATAGGACCAACTAGGCCTACTATAGCCGATAAGAGAAAGACTATTATGGAAGATACGCTTTTGAATCATAGTATTTCAATTAGAGTACTTTTTGATACTAGTGTATCACATTCATTTATATCTCAATGTATGGTTGATAGATTATGCTTAGAAGCTACCCACCTTGTTACTTCCTTAAGGGTTGTGAATCCAATAGGCGGGTATGCAACTCTTCGGTTAAGATGTGACCAGTTAGAACTTAACTTGTTAGGTCGTAAGTTTGCATGCAGTTTGTATGTTATTGATTTCGTAGATTTTGGGATCATTTTGGTATGGATTGGTTCAGTAGGTATGAGGTTAGAATATTTTGCCATGATAGAGAAATATCACTGAGACACCCTGATAGTCATAATCGAGTGATATTCTAAGTAAAGAATAATGACCGGAGTGTTAGTGCTATGCTTACTGCTATGGAGGTAGGAATGAGTTAAGCCAGGTTCAAGTAGCAAGAGAATTTACAGATGTTTTTGAGCCAGTCACTAACTACCCCAGAAAAGAGATGCTGATTTTAGAAGAGATCATGTGCCAGGGGCTGAACTTGTAAGTAGACCACCTAGCAGGATGACACCAACTGAAATGAAGGAATTAAAGGTGTCGCTAGTGGATCTAGAAGGAATGAATTTTATTAGACTAAGCAGTTCTTCGAGGGGAGCGGCCGCAGTGTTTTTCAAGAAACTAGATAGGTCATTAAGGATGTGTATTGACTATTGTAAGTAAAATGAAAGGATAATTAAGAATAAGTATCATTTTCCAAGAATAAATGATCGGTTTAATCGGTTCAGTGGAGCCAGAGTTTTTTTCCAATTGGATTTGGCGATAGGTTTCCATCATTTAAGAGTGGCTGAGGACAATATTCCTTTGACGACATTTTGGACTAGATATGGTTCATATGAGTGGTTGGTGATGTAATTTGGATTGAAAAATGCACCTGCTTTCTTCTAGATTTGATGAACCGAGTTTTTCAAGAGCACTTGGATAGGTTTGTACTAGTATTTGTAGATGACATTCTAGTATACTCTAAGGATGAAAGAGAGCATGAAGTTCATCTTAGAGTGGTGCTTGAGATGCTGAGGCAGAATCAGCTAGAGGCGAAGTTTACCAAGTGTCATTTCTGCAAGAAGGAGATAAAATTTCTTGGTCACATGGTTTCAGAGAAAGGATTGTCAGTCAATCCAGATAAGATCGAAGCTGTTAACAATTGGAAGAGACCAGAGACAGTGATTGAGGTCAGGAGATTTCTCTAACTTTCTAGCTATTACCAAAGATTCATTAAGGATTTCTCGCAGATAGAAGCACCTTTAACTAAGCTGACAAGAAAGGAAGTGATATTTGTTTGGTCCGACTAATGTGAGGAGGCATTCCTTAAGTTAAAGCATTTGTTGACTAATGCACCCGTGCTATTAGTTCCAAATGAAAAACAAGGTTGGTGGTGTATATGGATGCATGTGGAACAGGATTAGAAGCGGTGTTGATGCAAAGTGGTAAGGTCATTGCCTGTGCAGTTAAAGCGCTCGGTAGATTCAAAGCGGTGGAGGTACAAAAAGTCATAGCGGGGATACAGCAAGGATATAGCGGGATATAGCGGATAGCTCTAAAATAGCATATAAAACTTGTATTTAATGTTTTTACAAATATATAAATGGTAGTTAAATGAAAAATTATCATTCATTTTAATTATAATTAATACATAAATGATTTTAAACAAAAAACATGTGCGAATATATTTTAAATAAACGTAAAACTGTTATATAACATAATTGAATTTAGTAGAATATTAGAGTATTTTCATTTCTAAAAATATATTAAAAATTAAATAAAATAAATTAGTTTCATAATTTTTATAATGTATAAATGCAATTTTTTAATTCATTTTATTAAAGAAGATATTACGGAAATAGCAAAATATAGCGGAAATAACGGGATATAGCGGAAATAGCAGGGTTTGAAGCGGAAAGGCTATATTTTGGGGCTATATGGAAAAATCGTAGCGGTAGAAATCCTCTATGAGATATTGCGGGGTCATAGCGGGGTAATAGCAGGGCATTAACTACATAGGTCATTGCCCACGCATCTAGGCAGTTTAGACCACATGAAGTTAGATATCCTACTTATGATTTGGAGTTGGCAACTGTGATTCTTGCACTAAAGATTTAGAGACATTATCTCCTAGGGAAGAGATTTGATTTATATACCAATTATAAGTCTTTACGGTGTTTATTCTTTCAGAAGGAACTGAATATGAGACAATGGAGGCAGCTGGAATTTTTGGCTACTTATGATTTTTGTATATAGTATACACCAGGGAAAGGTAATAACGTGGAAAATTTCCTTAGCAGGAGACATCAGAATGTGGTGTTAGCTATGTTAGAAAAATGGAGAGATTTAGAAGATTTAGGCAGTGATGTGTAGTTAAGATCAACTGATGGTTCTAGCCAGAGTATCGCCAGGTTGTCTTATTTAGAAGTTCGACCGATATTGATTGAGAGAATTGCTTCAAAATAGAAGGAGGATCCAGTACTAGCAGAGAGGATCATAAGACTTGAAGTTGGAATGGAGATCAAAGATTTAAAGGATTTTAGCCTTGACCAGAGAGGATGGCTAAGAAAGAAGGGATGGTTGTGTGTTCCAAATATGAAGGACATAAGGAAAGAGTTCTTGGAGAATGTCATCGATCCAAGTTTACGATTCATCCTGGAGGAACCAAGATTTATCAAGATATGAAGAGGAACTTCTATTAGGAAGGCATGAAGAGAGATGTTGGCTTGTGGGTTAGACAGCGTGCAAACTGCCAACAAATGAAAGCTGAACATCAAAAACCGAGTAGGTTACTACAGCCTTTAGAGATTCCAGTTTGGAAATGCGATTCGATATCCATGGATTTATAGGCAGGTTGCTAAGGTCAAATAGAGGTAATGAAAGTATATGGATTATAGTGGACAGACTAACCAAGAGTGCCCATTTCATTCTATTTAAGTCAACCAGAACAATACCTATTTTAGCAAAGTTGTTCCTAAAGAACATAGTTAGACTGCATGGAATTCCTAGTAGTATAGTCAGTGATAGAGATGCATTGTTCACTAGTGAATTCTGGAAGAGTTTACTGGAAATTGTAGGTACCAAGCTTAACATGAGTGTTGCGTATCACCCTCAGACAGATGGGCAGACAGAGAGAATCAATAAGGTACTGGAGGACTTATTGTGAGCTTGTGTATTGGACTTTGGGGGATCTTAGGAAGATCGCCTACAATTGGTTGAGTTTTCCTGTAATAATAGTTATCAGACTAGTATAGGAATGGTGTCGTTTGAAACTTTGTATGGAAGGCCATGCAAATCACCAGCATGTTGGTTAGAGACTGGAAATAGATTAGTCTTTGGTCCATATTTGGTTAGAGAGGCATTAGAAAAGATTGAGGTAATCCAAGGTAGGATGAAGGAAACTCGGTCCAGATAGAAGAGTTACACAGATAAGAGGCGTAAGGACATATAATTCTCAGTTGGAGACAAGATTTTCATCAAGGTATCACCTGTAAAGGGTGTGGTACGATTTGGAAAGTCAAGGATGTTAACCCCAAGCTATGTAGATCCATTCCAAATTGTAGAGGGGATTGGAAAGCACGCATACGGAGTAGAGTTGTCGAGCTATTTGGCAGGTGTCCATAATGTATTTCATATATCTCATCTTCTTAAGTATGTGCATGATCTAGAGACTACTATTCCTTCGACATGGTTGGATAACTTAGAGGTAGACCCTAATTTGACTTTTTTAGACAACCAGTTCAGGTTGTAGCTAGAGATGAGAAAAGATTAAGGAACAAGATAGTCAGGTTGGTGAAAGTTCAGCGAAGCGACAACGAGGAGGACTATACTTAGGAGACAGATGATGGGATTAGAGATACTTATCCTAATCTTCTTCGAGGGTATGTCTATATTAGATTTGTATTAATAATTGCTAGTCAGTTAGACTAACATGATTGTTAAGAGTTGTTATAGATGATTGCTATTTTAAGTATTTAGTCCTTGACTAATTTTAAGGGAGAAATTCTTTAAGGGGGAGCTTGTAACATCCCTAATTCTTGATAACATTATTCAAAAAATTTAATTAGATAAATTAAATAGAATAATGATGATGAAGAGATTGAGATTTGATTAAATTACATAATAGGGTCATGCTAATAAACACAGTAACTAGGCTAAGGGTCAAAAGCTAGGGTAGATTAATCAACAACAAATCTCAAATTCCTTATCAAGTTTAAGTGAATAATAATCTTCAGCCATTTCTATTTAATTTTATGATTATATGGTTTCATATTTATGATTTAAATTCTTTTTGTAATAAAATGGATGATGATATGCTTAAGTTATATTATGTTGATTTGTTTTAATTCGTAAGCAAATGAATTTTGTACGGTTTTAGTATAAAATCGAGATGTTACGATTTTAGATTGCCATGCAAAATTTTTATGTTTAGTAAAGCATGATTATGGAGATAGGTTTTAGTTTTTAGAATTTTCCAAGCCATGGAAATTTGATTATGAATTTTTGATGAAAGATATGATATAATTGGCTTCAAAATTTATTTCGAGAATTTCAGGAAAAAATTAGGTCTAAATTTTAATATGTTGATTACATGATGAAATCAATTTTCTATGATTTTCAAGGATTATTCCCAATTGATTTACCAGGGAAATGAATTATTTTGAAAACTGGCTTTTTAGCAAATGTTGGTTTTTGGTTATATGGAAAGGTTTTAACGTTAGTTTCCTTTAATTTGGATCTGATTTAGTGCGGCAGTTTTAAAAGTAAAGTATTTGGAAAGTTTTTGTGACAACCAATCAATAGTTTACAAATAGGCACGTTGTTAGAAAGTAATTACTAAAAGTGCTATAATTCAGCCTTTAAACCAGAAAAAGGTGTTCCTCCCATACTAGTAAGGACCATTCGACTCCTTTGATTTTGCCTCATACTAGTTGAAATCAACATATTTGAAACCCATATAGTCGAAACCAATACACAAGATATCGCTTAGATGGTATGTAGTGGATTGGAAGGAAGGCGAAAGCCATGGTGTCGAAAGGGTAGCTTTCGATAGGGTCGAAACCCTGCTATGTTTTCCAAACTTAAAGTCTTGCCTAGTTTTACCAAAAGCTTTCGACACGGTCGAAAGTTATGCTTTAAAATGGTTTTATAATTGGCTTTCAAAGAAGGTTGACATGTTGGGTTTAAGTGTTTGCTTTCGAAGGAGTATCTTTTTATTTTAAATAATTGCTTCTGAAAGGGAAGGTTTCGCCTCTGTCGAAACCAAGCCGCTAATCTCCCATTCGACTGCATTGAAGTCATCTATGTTGTAAGGGGTTACTTTTGTTTTAACTTAAGCCTTTTTCCTGAATGCTTTCGTAGGTGTTGAGGGTTTCGACACCATAAATTTTCCCAAACTAATTTATGTTGGTTTCGAAAGAGAAACTTTCGTATATAACCATTTTAACCCAAATAATTTTTAATGAGTAAACCAATGCTTTTGAAAGGGGTACTTTCAATTGTTTCGAAACTCTATATTTTTAAAAGATGATTTGATACCATCTAAAAGTATAATATGTTACAAAAGAGAATGTTTATTAAGGGCTTCGAAAGGTATGTATTCAATGTTTTGAAAAGAGATCTTTGCTTTCCAAAGGAGGCTATCCAGAGGTTTCGAAAGAGATGTTTGTGTTTTCAAAACATAAACCCAATCTTAATTTAAAGTAATAACTATAGCATAAATAAAGATTTTGAAATGTTATTTACTTTGTTATCAACACGTAATTGCATTTTGGTGAAAGGGAAGAATAACCAATTAGGTTGAATCGGTAGTGAATATAACTTAATAGATGTTAAAATTTTAATTAAAGATATTGGCAGGGGCCAACAGGTTCGCAGTAAGCCCATGAAAATTGCATGATACTGGTCGGGGAAAATAGGTTCATAGTCAGCCCATGAAAATTATGATTTGATACTAGCAGGGGCCAGTAGGTTTGTAGTTAGCCCATGAAAACTATATCCTAACAAAGATATTGGCAGTCAACCAATAGGTTCCTAGTTAGCCCATGAAAACTACGATAAGAAATAAGATATTGGAGTTACCAATCGGTTCTTATTGATCCCATGAAAACTAAGTAATTGGACAGATAGTCCTTAACGTATTAACATGTTAGTGGTAATATTAGAAACTATAATTGAGATAGATGGTCAGAATGAATATAGAGGGTAATCCAGAATTGATTTAATTTTTTTTATATCATCATAATGTTTTGAAATATTATGTTTTAACCATTTTGGATGTAGCAGCACAGTATATGGTTTTATAAATATTTTAAGATATTAGTGAGAGGGAAACCTTTTCCACTAAGCGGTGTGGTCTCATTAGATATCCAAATGGTTTGAGATGGTAAATTGTTATTCATACCATGGTTTTGGTCTGACTCGAAGTTTTTGTTTTCCCCTTAACCTCTCAGGTACTCAATTTATTTTTAGTAGTTTGAGAGTTAAGGTTTGCAGGTGTTCTTTTAAATGAATAAAAGCTTCCAAGGACTTGCAGGAGGCAGTTATTAGATATCTTTTATTTCCACTGTGTGTTTTGTCTGTAAAGGCAAAATGTTATCTTGCCTATCTTTATACTTCGATCTACCAAGGGGCATCTTCATATGCTGCTCTTGGTGTATTTTGTAATAATTATATTTTATCTGAATGTGGTCTGTGAATTGGGATTATGTAACCAATTTGGAATATTTTTAAATGGAATATGGAATTTGTTTTGTTGTCTAATTTTTTTTCTATATTCTTCTGTTTTTGTGTATCAACGTATCTAATATCACCATGTTTCATCACTGAGGATTAATAAATATTCTTGACTGCAGCATCCATAGCCGCTAGCTTTAGGCCTCAAAATAAGGGGATGTTACACCAGCTGAAATTTAGGGTTCCCAGGTGGATAAGAATAAGTTCTTTAAGAAGAAGGTACACAGAAGGGAGAAACTACCGAGAAGGCAAATGCATAAAATGTTTGCTTTAATAGGATGGGTTATCATGCAATTGAGTGCCGGTCGGGTAATGGGAGAAAGGCTGCAAATAAGAAAATGTAAAGTGCTTCAACTTCGATTAAATTGGGCATTACAAGAATCGGTGTCCAGAGCCAGTTCGGATGGACAAAGGAAAGGTTTTTGCTATTGGACCAGCTAGGCCTACTGCAGCTGATAAATGGAAGACTAGTTCTGAGGAATTGAGGAAAGAAGTTCTTGGATAATGTTATCGGTCAAAGTTTACGATTCATCATGGAGGGACCATGATGTATCAAGATATGAAGAGGATTTTCTATTGGGAAGGTATGAAGAGGGATGCTGTTTTTTAGGTTAGGCAGTATGCAAACTGTCAACAAGTGAAAGCCAAGCATCAGAAGCCGAGTGGATTGCTTCAGCCTTTAGAAATTCCAGTTTGGAAATGGGATTCAATATCCATGGATTTTCTAGACGGGTTGGTGATGGAGCGCACCATGTTAAGTCGTTCGCTTTAAGTCGCTCGACGGCCTTAAGTCGTTCGCTTGCCTTAAGTCGCCCGTGACATAACGAGATAGATGATGCAGTGGAGGATGATGCAGCCAACAGCGAGTTATGCCTTGAGTCGCGACAGAGCGAGTTATGTCTTGAGTCGCCTAATCTTAAGTCGCCTGCCGACTCAAGAAATCAAAGCCGCATTGCTTATGTCGCTCCTACCTTAAGTCATTTGCATCTTATGTCGCTGCCGTGTTTCCTTTGAGTCGCTACTGGATGCCGCAGTTCTTTATACCGCATTGTTTTAAGTCGCCGCACTTCTTTAGGTCGCTGCTTCCTTATGTCGCTAAGTCGCTGAATTCTTAAGCCGCTAAGTCGCTAAGTCGCCTGAAGCTATGCTACTATCTTAGGTCGCATATGTTATATCGCTAATTCCTTATGTCGTTCCTGAAGTTCATGTCACTTAAGTCGCTCCTGAAGCTGTCTATTTTCTTATGTCGTATGTGTATGTTGTTATGTCGTGCGTATTGTAATGATAAGTCATATATTGTTAAGTCGTGGATTATTAAGTCGCAGGTCGTGTGTTGTAATGTTAGGTCGCATGAGATGTTGTAACTTGTGTGCTGTTAACTCGCCTGTGTTGGGTCGCTTGAGTGTGTTGTATTTTCTATAAATAGGGGCGTGATGTCATTGTAAAAGGAGAGTTGATTTTGAATAAAATTTGTGTGTGAGCTTTTGCCACCATTGTTGAAGTTGAGTGTGATTTCCTTCTTTCCTTCTTCGGGTTATTCATGCGCGAATCAACGAAGTAGAAGCCAATTCTCCGTATGACTTGCGAGTGATCAACGATCGAATTGTAGATCTTTCAACACGGTATCTTGCGAGATCAACGGGTTAGAGATAGCTAGATTCCGGCATCGTTATGATCAACGGAATTGGGCAATTATCATTTTAACGGATTATTTGACACGAAATCATTATTTCGTGAGGAAGAAAGCATTATTAGGTATCAAAGTTAAATCCGCTGCGTCAGTTTGGTATCGAAGCTTAACCGCTGCGTTAGTTTGGTATCAGTGCTTAACCGCTGCGTCAGTTTGGTATCAAAGCCAAGTAAATCCAGTTCGGAGCCAAGTAGAGCCAAGTCAAGCCAGTTCAGAGCCAAGTCGAGCCATATCAGAGCCAAGTAGAGTCAAATCAAAGCTAAGTAAGATCAAGGCTGGATTGGAGCCGAGTAAGATCAAGGCCAGTTAAAGCCGAGCGATCGAAGCCATGTCAAAGAACCGAGATTGTGAGGGAACATGCCTCCAAGACGTGCTAATCGCTATCATCAAGTTGAAGATGTGTATAGAAGACAAGAAGCTCAGCAGATGGAGCAACGTATCAATGAAAAGTTCAATGAGGGTATTGAGAAATTGGAGAAATTGATGAAAGACATGAATCAAAGTCAAAGGAGAATGTCACCAGTTTCAAACCAGAGTGGAAACAGGGTTTCACCATCGGTTTCGGGAGAAAGGTGGATGTCACCCCAGTCTTATCGCGATAGGAGAGAATCTTCAGTTTTAGTGAGGCGAAAACACCATGGGTATCGACATGAAGAGGGAAGAACTCAACGTGGGTTTGACAATGAACCTTATCGTGATGTTGAAAGACAGGGTAGAAGGGACATGTATGGTCGAAGAGATGTAAATGGACGGGATCGATATCGAAGTACATATGATTTTGAGGAGGATGGTGATGGAGGTAGTATTCATTATCGGAGTCGAGGCCAAGTGCGAAATCAATATCTGGATTCAGAAAATGATCGTAAATGGGAGTCAGGTATGAGGATGGAAATTCTAGAATTCAAAGGTGGTATGCAAGCAGAAGAATTTCTTGATTGGTTTTCGAATGTTGAAGAGATTTTGAAATTCAAGGAGATGCCTGAGAATCGCAGAGTCCAATTAGTTGCTACAAGACTAAGGGGAAGAGCTATGGCTTGGTGGCAACAAACTAAACTAACTCGGGAGAGAATGGGAAAATCAAAAGTTGTCACTTGGGAGAAGATGAGAAAGATGATGAAAGCAACTTTCTTACCGTACAATTATCAATCTCTTATGTATCAACGTTTGCAGAATTTGAGACAAGGGACGAAGTCAGTGTATGACTATGTAGATGAATTCTATCAATTGATTGCAAGGAATGATATTATGGAAACAGAGGAACAGCTAACGGCTAGATATATTGGAGGGTTACGAACGCAAATTCAAGACATGGTTAATATGTTCAATCCAATATCTGTTGCTGAAGCACATCAGAAAGCTCTAGCTTGGGAGAAACAAGGAAGACGAGGAGTTGGTGTGTTTGTGGGTTCTAACATCTAGAATAAGGGTGCTAGTAGCAGTGTTAATGTTTCCAAGGCATTCAATAAACCAATTTTCAATGAAGCCGCTAAAACGAAGGTCAATAACAGTATCAAGTGCTATAATTGTCAGGAGTTTGGCCATAAAAGTAATGAATGTACAAAGCCAAAGAAGAGAGCATTAGTTGTAGAGGAATGTGAGTATGAGGATGTGGAAGCTGAAGTTGATTATTCTCCACCATCGAAGTTTGATGAAGATGAAGAAGTTGTGTCAGGAGATGAAGGGTGTAACTGGATGATAAGAAGGTCTTGTTTAGTGCTAAAGCATGAGAATGATTCTAGTTGGCTGAGAAGCAATATCTTTCAATCTACATGCACTATCTTGGGAAAGGTTTGTCGATTTGTTATTGGTGCGGGAAGCTGCGATAACATTATTTCTGAAGAAGCCGTTACGGAGTTAGGTTTGAAGACTGAAAAACACACTAGACCTTATAAACTGGCATGGCTAAAGAAAGGTGGAGAAGTGACAGTGGGAAGACGAGCATTTGTTACATTTTCTATTGGAAAGAAGTACAAATATGATATATGGTGTGATGTTGTCGACATGGATGTGTGTCACTTACTATTGGGAAGACCATGGCAATATGATAGAGCTGTACAACATAATGGTCGCACCAATAGCTACAGTTTCATGTTTGAAGGTACTTAAATTACTTTAGTTCCTAAGAAGCGTGAACAAAGTGAAAGCAAGTCAGAGAAGAAAGTAGAATCAACTAGTCTATTATATTCGAAAGAATTTGTTGAAGAGGTGAAAGATAGTGCTGAATTGTTTATGTTGATTGGGTATGAAACAAGTGAAGTTCTTGAAATTCCTGAGGAGGTTAGACCGGTGTTGGATGAATTTGAAGATGTCTTTTCTGCGGAATTACCCAAGGAATTACTGCCATTGAGGGATATACAACATCAAATTGATCTAGTGCCAGGTGTTGTTTTACCGCATAGGCCGCATTATCGTATGAGTTCGAAAGAGCATGAAGAGTTGAGAAGACAGGTTGAGGAGTTGCTTGAGCAAGGGCATGTTCGAGAGAGTCTCAGTCCTTGTGCTGTACCAGCTCTGTTGGTACGGAAGAAAGATGGTTCATGGAGAATGTGTATCGACAGCAGGGCACTTAACAAATTAACTGTCAGATACAGATTTCCTATGCCAAGACTTGATGATCTATTGGATCAACTTAGTGGGTCTGTAATCTTTTCGAAGATCGATCTTAAGAGTGATTATCATCAGATTCGCATTAGACCAGGTGATGAATGGAAGACATCATTCAAGACTCGGAAAGGATTATATGAATGGCTGGTTATGCCGTTTGGTCTATCTAATGCACCAAGTACATTTATGAGGGTGATGAATCAAATTTTCAGACCTTACATCGGGAAGTTTGTGGTAGTCTACTTTGATGATATCTTGATATATAGTGCTAGCACAGAGGAGCACATTCAACACTTGCGAAAGGTGTTAACTATTCTTCGTCAAGAATAGTTCTATGCAGCGACGAAGAAATGCGTGTTCATGACGCCAAGTGCTTTATTTCTGGGTTATGCTGTGTCTAAGAAAGGGATACAAGTGGACCAGAGTAAAGTAGCCGCAATCAGAAATTGGCCACAGCCCAAAACTATAACAGAAGTCAGAAATTTTCATGGGTTAGCTTCATTTTATCGAAGATTTATACCACGCTTTAGTAGTGTGATGGCTCCTGTTACTGATTGTATGAAAGGAAAGCAGTTTTCATGGACGAAAGAGGCAGGATCTGCTTTTGAGCAAATCAAGGAACTTTTAACCTCAGCACCAATTCTAGTGTTGCCAGATTTTCAGTTACTATTTGAGTTACATACGGATGCATCGAAAGTTGGAATTGGAGGAGTGTTGAGTCAGAAGGGACGTCCAATTACCTATTTCAGTGAAAAACTTTCTGGAGCAAAGATGAGATACAATACTTATGATGTGGAGTTTTATGCTATTGTGCAGGCTGTGAAGCATTGGAGACATTACTTGTTCCACAAAGAATTTGTTTTGTATACGGATCATAAAGCGTTGAAACATTTACAAGGGAAGAGTAAAATTGCAGCTAGGCATGCATCGTGGATAGCTTATTTGCAACAATTTACATTCATCGTAAAGCACAAGTCCGAAGTAACTAATCGCGTCGTTGATGCATTGAGTCGGAGGGAGAATTTACTGACAACCATGCGAGTAGAGGTGATGGGTTTTGACTTACTTCCAGAACTTCTTACTTCATATTCATATTTTTCCGAAATACTAGACAAAGTCAAACAGGGAAGCATGGATGGATATATGCTGGTTGAAGGTTTTCTATGTAAAGGAAATCAGTTGTGTGTTCTAGATTGCAGTCTACGAATGAAAATAATCAAAGAATTACATAAAGAAGGACACATGGGCCGCGACCGTACTATGCAGTTGATCTCAAAGTCTTAATTTTGGCCGTCAATGAGGAAGGAAGTTGAAAGATTTGTTCAGAGGTGCCATATTCGTCAAGTTTCAAAGGGGACCGCGACAAATGCAGGTTTATATTTGTCGTTGCCTATACCTACTAAGCCATGGGTGGATGTTAGTATGGACTTTGTATTGGGTTTGCCGAGGACGCAACGTGGCAATGATTCTATCTACGTGGTGGTTGATCGGTTTTCAAAAGTGGTACATTTTATCGCATGCAAGAAGACGGCAGATGTAGTTAATGTCGCACAGTTATACTTCAGAGAGATCTATCATCTTCATGGGTTGCCTGAATATATTGTATCGGATAGAGACACTCATTTTCTGAGTCATTTTGGATGAGTCTATGGAGAATGGTCGGGACAAATCTGAAATTTAGTAGTGCTTATCATCCACAGACGGATGGACAGACAGAAGTTGTGAATAGATCCCTAGGTAATCTTTTGAGATGCCTCGTGAATGACAATTTGAAGAGTTGGGATTCCAAGCTGTGTCAAGCTGAGTTTGCACACAACCATGCAGTTAATCGTAGCACTGGGTTCAGTCCATTCTAGGTCGTTTACTCAACAATCCCTAAGGGACCATTGGATTTATCTGTAGTGCCACAACAGAAAGGAGTGATCAAACGAGCTAGTGATTTTGTGAATGAATTGCAAGAGTGCCACAAGGTTGTGCAAGAGCGATTGCTTGAGGCGAATGAGAAATATAAGCAATCCGCAAATATTAAATGATGAAATGTTGAATTCAAAGAAGAATATTTTGTGTATGCAGTATTGACTAAGGATCGATTTCCTGTTGGTACTTACAACAAACTAGTTGCTAGAAAAATTGGTCCTTTGGAAGTCGTAAAGAAGATTAATGAGAATGCTTATCAGTTAAGATTGCCGGATCATATCCATACTGCTGACGTTTTCAACGTCAAACACTTGATTCCATATCATGAGAATGAGTATGTCGAAGAACTGGAAAATATAAATTCTGGGTCGAATTCTTTTCAACCAAGGGAGGATGATGCATCGCACCTATTAAGTCGTTCGCCTTAAGTCGCTCGATGGCCTTAAGTCGTTCGCTTGCCTTAATTCGCCCGCGACATAACGGGATAGATGATGCAGTGGAGGATGATGCAGCCAACAGCGAGTTATGCCTTGAGTCACGACATAGCGAGTTATGTCTTGAGTCGCCTACTCTTAAGTCGCCTGCCGACTCAAGAAATCAAAGTTGCATTGCTTATGTCGCTCCTACCTTAAGTCGTTTGCATCTTATGTCGCTGTCATGTTTTCTTTGAGTCGCTACTGGATGTCGTAGTTCTTTATACCGCATTGTTTTAAGTCGCCGCACTTCTTTAGGTCGTTGCTTCCTTATGTCGCTAAGTCGCTGAATTCTTAAGCCGCTAAGTCGCCTGAAGCTGTGCTACTATCTTAGGTCGCATATGTTATGTCGCTAATTCCTTATGTCGTTCCTGAAGTTCATGTCACTTAAGTCGCTCCTGAAGCTGTCTATTTTCTTATGTCGTATGTGTATGTTGTTATGTCGTGTGTGTTGTAATGATAAGTCGTATATTGTTAAGTCATGGATTGTTAAGTCGCAGGTCGTGTGTTGTAATGTTAGGTCGCATGAGATGTTGTAACTTGTGTACTGTTAAGTCGCCTGTGTTGGGTCGCTTGAGTGTGTTGTATTTTCTATAAATAGGGGCATAATGTCATTGTAAAAGGAGAGTTGATTTTGAATAAAATTTGTGTGTGAGCTTTTGCCACCATTATTGAAGTTGAGTGTGATCTCCTTCTTCTTTCCTTCTTCGGGTTATTCGTGCGCGAATCAACAAAGTAGAAGCCAATTCTCGGTATCACTTGCGAGTGATCAACGACCGAATTGTAGATCTTTCAACACGGTATCTTGCGAGATCAACGGGTTGGAGATAGCTAGATTCCAGCATCGTCAAGATCAACGGAATTGGGCATTTACCGTTTTAACGGATTATTTGACACGAAATCATCATTTCGTGAGGAAGAAAGCATTATTAGGTATCAAAGTTAAATCCGCTGCATCAGTTGGCAAGGTCAAATAGGGGCAATGAAAGTATATTGGTTATAGTGGATACGTTGACCAAGCATGCTCATTTCATTCTAGTTAAGTCAACTAGGACAGCACCTGTTTTAGATAAGTTGTTCACAAAGAACATTTTTAAAACTAAATGGAGTTCCTAATAGTATAGTTAGTGATAGAAATGTTTTGTTCACTAGCAAATTCTGGAAGACTCTGTGGAAAGTATTAGGTACCAAGCTTAATATGAGTACGACATATCACCTTTAGAAAGATGGGCAGACAAAGAGATTGAATAAGGTACTCGAGGATTTGTTGAGAGCTTGCGTATTGGGCTTTGGTGGATCTTGGAAAGATCACCTACATTTGCATGTGTTTTCCTACAATAATAGTTCTCAGATTAGTATAGGAATGGCGCCTTTTGAAGCTTTGTATGGAAGGCCGTGCAAATCGAATGCATGTTGTTTAGAGACTAGAGAAAGATTAGTCTTAGGTCTAGATTTTGTTAGAGAGGCGTTAGAGAAGGTTGAGTTGATCTGAGAAAGGATGAAGGAAGCTCAGTCTAGATAGAAGATTTACGCAGATAGGAGGCGTAAAGACCTAGATTTCTCAAACGGAGATAAGGTTTTCATTAAGGTATCATCGATAAAGGGTGTGGCAAAATTTGGAAAATCAGGGAAGCTGGCACCGAGGTATGTTGGACCATTCCAGATTACAAAGAGGATTGGAAGACTCGCATACAGAGTAGAATTATCGAGCAGTATTGCAAGTTTCCGCAATGTATTTCATGTGTCTCATCTTCGCAAGCATGTGCACGATCCAAAGACTACTATTCCTCTGAGAGGCTTGAAAGAATTGATGGTAGAGCCTAATTTGATCTTTTTTAGATAACCAGTTTGGGTTGTAGTGAGGGATGAAAAGTGATTGAGGAACAAGACAGTCAGGTCGGTGAAAGTTCAGAGGAGCAAGAATGAGAAGGACTGTACTTGGAAGACGGAAGATAGGATTAGAGATACTTATCTTGATTTACATTAAGGGTATGTCTGTATTTGACTTGTATATATAATTGCTAGTCAGGTAGACTAGTATAGTTATTAAGAGTAGTTACAGATGTTCGCTATGTTTTGTATTTAGTCCTTACTGAATTTCAAGAATGACTTTAAGGAGGAGCCTGTAACACCCTTAATTTTTGATAACATTATTCATAAAACTTAATTCGATAAATCAAATAGAATAACGTATGGATAAGAATGATAAGGAGATTGAGATTTGAATAAACACTAAGAAGGTCGTGCTTAATAATGAATTAAATGGGCTTAAAATGGCTTTTATGTTGTTAACTAAAACATGGGCATATTGGTAAATAGTCGCACCACCTTATGTTACACGATTATACACCTAGTCACATTTCATTTCTCATGATCACTTTCATTTTACCAACAACGCAAAACAAAACTTAAGGAGCCCATTATCAAGGAAGAAAAGAGGAAAATTTAATTAAGCTATGGAATTAAAGCTAGGAGAATCAATCTTCAACAAATCCCAAATTCCTTATCAAGGTGAATAATTATTTTTAACATCTCCATTTTGCTTTTAATCATATGTTTTCAGATTTAGGGTTAAATTTGTTTTGATGATGTTTTAGATGATGATCTGCTTGAATTATGTTACGCTTGGTTTAAATCGAATCATTTAAATATTGATTTACATAGTTTTAGGGTAAAACTGAATGTAAATGATTTTAGAATGCCATGGAAAATTTATATGTAATGTTAATTATGATTTCGGAGATGGGTTTCAATTTTTCCGATTTCCAAGCTATGGAAAATTTATTATGAATTTTCAAACGAAAATATGACAAAATTGGGTTTAAATTAATTTCATTTAAATTTGGATCTGAAATTTTAATATGTTAGGTAACATGGAAAAAGAGAATTTTTAGAGATTTTTCCTAATTAATTTTCTATGGAAAATATATTATTTTAAAAAGGAGGACTAATTTGCAATACTGCTTTTGCTTAATGGAAGGGCTTGAATGCTAATTTTTTCCTTATTTGGATCTGTGATTATGCGGCATTTAATTTTGTAAAGAATTTGAAAAGATTTAAGGAAGCCAAACAAAGGATTTCAAATGGGTAGGTTAGTTATAAAGTCATTGTTAAAATTAGCATAATTTCAGCCTTTTCGGAGAAGCAGGTTCCGCATCCTTTAGAAGTACCTTTCAACTTCAATGCTTCCGCTTTGACTCAATTAAAACCAACTCTGTCGAAACCCACCTACTCGAAACCAATACATAAGGTATCACTTAGATGGTACATAGTGGATTGGAGGAAAGCGGAAGTCATAGCGTCGAAAGCATTGCTTCCGAAGGGGTCAAAACCTCAAATTTACTTTCGGATGAAAAGCGCCAGCCTTGTTTATTAAGAGCTTTCAACTCGGTCGAAACATAAGCTTTCGGAAGGGGGTTTTCTACATAGCTTTCAAAAGGGGATTTTCTAAATAGCTTTCGAAGGGGGTTGCCTTCCTATGTTTTACAGTCTTAGCTTTCATATGAGTTCCTTTATATTTAATATGGCTTTTGAAAATGATGGTTCTGACCTAGTCGAAACCTAGCCTCCGTTCATGTGCCTTTTATTAAAAATCGTATGAGTTGTTTTATTTTCGATGATTTTTTAGGTAGATAGAACGATTGCTTGAAGTTCAAGTTTATTTTCACCAAATTCAAATTCAAATTTATCATTGAAAACATCTTTAGAGTTATTGATTTCAAACTCAAAATGGTGATTTAAATCTATCTTCTTAAAATTCAACAACTCATCTTCAAAAAGTCTAAAATATTTATGTTCACAAAATTCGTCTTCCTTTATTGAATTATTCACAACTTCATTGCATATATCATATTCAAATTCCAAAGTTGTTATATTTAGTTTTTTAAAATCAGAACAAGGAAGATCGAATTTTAAATTTGGTTCCACGCTCTCAAAAGAATTGAAATCCAACTCAATTATCGAATTTTCGACAACTTCATCAACATTTTCATTTTCAATTTCAAAAGTTGTTATTTGAAAATCATCAATTTGGGTAAAAGGTGGATTATTATTTGACTCGTCACACGTTGGGATTTGACTTTGTTTCTTAATTTGTTTCTAATATGTTTCAAACAACAAAACCGTGTGATCTATGTGAATTTCGTCCATTTGCTCAACAGGTAAAATTTAGAATTATTGATTTGAAAATTTTCAATTTGAACTTATTGAGAATGAAAATTATCAATCACAACATAGTCGAGATTATTTCCATTGCCAAATTAATTTAAATAGTTGTTTCCATTTCGATTTTGAATTTCATTTTGGAGTTCGAAATTAAATTGGCATGGGTTATAGTCGAAATCATTTGAAAAACGAAATCATTTGAAGTTTGAAGTGAATTCAAATTTTCATCATTTTGAAATCCTTGACTTAAGTTATTGCACAACATAAACTACACAACTCGTTTATACTTCGATCATTTTGTGTAGAGAGTTCAAGAGTTAAGGGTTGGTCATCATTTTAAAAATTTTGTGGTTTAAAATTTGAATTATTTACACAATAGTTGTTATAGAAATATCTATAAGAATTTGGAGTGAAATTATATAGATTATATTGATTTTTACAACTATTGTAAAATTTTGTGGAGTAAGAAAATTCTGACATTTTCAAAATGTTTTTTTTATAAAGAAAAAATATTTACCAAGTACGATTTATTTTTCAGAAAGAAATTTGAATTTTTCTCGGTTTTTTAGATTTTTGATTTTGAAAAGAAAACTAACTTAATTTTTTGTTGGAATTTTTTATTTTGAAAATTTTCAAAGGAAAAAGATTTAAAAACTAAAATTGAGGGATATTTACAACTTTTTTAATTTTGGATTTTGATTTTTTTAAATATGCATGAACTAATGCAACTAAATGAATGCAAGAGTTTAATTATAAACTTTCTATCCTAAGTAGATCTTAATCCAAAATTGTATAATCACACTTTTTCCTAATCCAACAAGATAGCTCTCAGCTAGGTAATAGACAAGATTTATCAGTGCGTCACGAATCACCGTAGCAATACAGCCGAAGATTTAAGTACTTTCAGAGAAACAACCACTATAATATTTACGAATCACCGTATTATTTATAAATGATTATTTCTCTCCCGTAGCCTAGACACCAAGAAAATAAATTGTCGAAAGAGGACAACTTATTAATATACTATTAAGCCCAAAGTGAGCCCGTGACTCTCTTAAGATGTCTAATCATTATTATTAGTCAAAACTCTAGAATGAAATGCAATTTTTGGGCTAAAGAATGGGTGATGAAATCTCCCACCTTATGTGGATTTGGGTATTGCCCTTAGAAAATAAAAATAAAATGAGATGAATGCAAAATAAAACTTAAACGTGTATTAACAATGCAATTACAATAAAATTTGTTTTTATTTTTGGATTTTTTTTTTTAAAATCTTTTTATATATATAAATGCAAATGCAAGTAACCAATAATGCAATTAAAATAAAACTACAGATTAAAGCACAATACCAGAGCGTTTAGAATGATTATCAATTTTTTTTAGCACCGATTTTTTTAGCAGCGATTTTTTTAGCAAGCAAAGCAGAGCGGTTATTTTAGCAAGCGGTTCTTCTTCTTATCTGCTTTAGCATACTGAAAATTCAAAAACAAGATACATGTAGTTTATGTGTGTGTATTTTACAAGAATGGAAATAAAACAAGTGAAAAACAAAAAAAAAATGAAAGTAAACTACTGAAAACAACTCTCTCTCTCTCTCTGTGTGTATAACCCTAATTAACCGATCCAAACCAAAGCATTATTCATTTTCATTTCTTTTTTTCTTTGCTATTTCCTTTTTTTTAAAGAAACCAGAACCAGCCTGGCCCAAAAACAAAACAAAAATCCCCTTTCTTTCTCGTTTCTATCCCACAACAAAATCAAACGTTGAGAAATCACGCACTTCGTATTTGAAATTCCGAATTCAATTCCGAATTTCTCATTTCTAATTCCAAATTTCAATTGATTCCACAATTCATATTCGAAAACGATTCCACAGTGGTCGTGGCTTTGGGTGATTTGGGTTTGCTTGTTCGATGCTCGCTGCTGGATTTTGGTTCTTGTGATAGTTGTTAGTCTGGACGACGCGAAGTGGAGGTTGAAGTTTTCTACGGTTAAGAGGAGAGGCGGGTCTAACTGATTGCAAGTTGATTGAAAGGTATGCGATTTTTGTTTGGTAATTGGGAATTCGAGAAAAGCAGAGGGTGAACAGATGATGGAAGTGCGTAGCACAGAGTATGATTATGGAAGTGGTTTTATGTAGATGGTGGCTGTGCATTGTGAATTTGCAGTGTTGATGCTTCGGTCAGTGCACCGGTATGGTTTTACAGTGGAGTTTGCTCTGGTGACAGCTTGTATGGTTGTAGGCAGGGGGAGTAGCCGATGGTTAGTAGTGCAAGCAGATGATGGCAGTGTTGCTTGTTTGGGTTAGTAAAGTGATGGCTGATGTGAGATGGTAGTGGATGAACCGCAGGTGTTTAAGTGAATAGATGAGTGGCCAACGGTGAGTGGATATGCAGTTGCGAATAGATGAGTGTCTGAAAATGTTTGTGAATAGATGACAGATGTGTGTATGGATGATGGCTGCTCAATTGAAGTGCACAGAGATATTGATAGGCAGTTTTAAGGAGGTGGTAGGATATTTACAGTGGTAAAATGAGGCTAGTTGAAATGTATGGTATGATGTTTCAGTTGCAGTGGCTAGTTGAAGTAGGTGATGATGTTTCAGTGAAGTGTGATATGAAAATGGGTTGAAGTATGAGATGACAGTGTAGCACTGGTGGGTAGGTGATGCTGAGGACATCAATTGACAATGCATGTTGAGGAAACCAATTGACAGTGGTTATTTGGAGCAACGGCAGTTGAATGGTGTTGGCAGCAGTTGCTTGGTTTAGTGATGTTGTAGTGAAGTGCACTGTTATGGTGAGGCGGCAAAAGGTTATGATGATTGGTTTGTATGTGGGCAGCAGAGGTAGGATGAAGCAAGGCAGGTAGACAGAAGATTGGGATGCAAGTAAGGTGGTAGGTTGTCAAGGGGACTGTTGACAGTGAATAGTGGTGTGTTTGCACTGATGTAAGGGCGTTGGCAATGATGTAAGGGGGTATTTGATGTTGATGGCCTGGTTGATGATGTGCACGTGCACAGCGGTAGGAATTGTTGAGTTTGTTGTAGATGATGCTAGTAGTGAATGTTGGGTTGTAGTGCACTGTGCAGGGTTATGGTGGTCAGTAAAGGGTAGTGCACTGGGATATGCACAGATGTGCGCAGGCAGTTGATGAATGGAGAAATAGTGCAATGGGTTGCTTGATTGATGCCTGAAGGTAATGGGATGTTTGCAACAGTAAACTTGGTGTGGCGACAGTAACGAGATGATAGGACTGGTGGTGTTTAGTGGTTAGAGAATGTTGGCAGAGGGGTTCGTATGGCAGAGATGAAGTAAACAGTGAGGGAGTAGATTTGTGCACAGTGAGGTGAAATATGCACAGGGAAGCTAAAAAATTGTAAATTGAAAATGCAGGTTGTAAAAAAAAACAGTAAAGAAATTGAAAATCCAGATTGTAAATGAAAAGGAAATAATTTTTATTTTATTTTAAATTATGTGTGTTTTTTTAATAGAAATGCAAAAGCAAACAGAACTAGAAAACAAGCACAGAAACAAATGAAAGCAAAAATTAAACAACAATCACACAATACAACAATTTTTTCTTTTAAATGCACTCAACACGCAAAATTAACACAATAAAATCAATCAACAAATAATTCGAAGAATTGAAAATTAAAATCAAATAAATTACCCGGCAACAGTGCCAAAAACTTGTTTGACGGCTAAATGTCTATCGGATTAGAAAAATAGCTGAATAATTTTAATTAAAAATACCCGCAAGCACACAGCGTACAATGTTAGTATGTGGCGAGTATGAGTCGATTCGTAGGTAGTTGTATTGATTTAAAATTTTCAATTCAATCAACGTACCAAGATTTGAATTTGTGTTAAGCTAAAAAAATGTAAAAAGTAACAAAAGCTAAAATGAATAAAAATATGAGAGTTTGAAGAAAATTTAGAGGCAAATCCCTTCTTATGATCGCTTAAATCAACAAAATGAAATTATGATCTCTATTTTAGTCATCGGCGAATTTATTTGATATGTTTATCAAAGTTATGGCCTATTTGTGTCATTAATTAGTCCAACATGAATCATCAAACTATAACATACCTACTAAACCACTTTTTAACCCTCATGAAAATGACAATGAACTTGAAAAAAATCTATTCTAAATACGATCTATTAACTATTGATTAGAAATATAGACCATCAAATTTTGATTTTAAAATCACTTCGTTACCGAAATCATATGAAGATGAAGATGTAATTTGTGTTTGTGTTTGAGTAAGCATAGTCTATTTGGTGTTAAAAACTTAGGCCATCAAATTCAAAGCTAAAGCAACAAAAAATTTACCCATTCAAACATTGTCGCTAAGCACAAGAAGAGATCAAAAATTAGCAAAATGTTGAACCTACATGATTAAGAGAGCTTCATTATCCCTAAACTGAAGGAGCTTAACCTCTCATATTTGTTATTATTTCAACAAATGTAGAGTTCAACATGAAACAAAAACAAGAAGAAAAAAAGAGCTAAATAAAATAGAAATTAAGCTACATACATAAAATAAAACTAACTACTAACATGAAAGGAAAGGAGCATGTAAACAAAAAGAGCATGAATTAACATTGCATAAAAATAAATTACATAAAAGAAGAAAATAGTTAGATAGCCATGAAATAGAAGAAGGGAGTTTATATTTATTTTTGAGCCTAAAACTAAATTAACTAAAGAGGAGGCTACACGGACATATAAGGTATTTATACATATTTTGAAACTCTAATCATATTTTTTTGGGTCTAGCCAAATTGCCCTTGAAGAAGTGTGGCCACTAAGTTATCATTAGCATGAATTAATCCTCCACCGAAATGTGCATGTAGCTTTAATTTCCATTAACATGTTCATTAGCTTCTAACATAATGGTATGTGGATAGGTGGGGTCTTTCGTGATTTCATAAAGTGGTCTATTATTATCTTCATTTGCTTGTCTTCCCTTGTACATGCATATTTTTATGTATACCTCTTCCATTAAATCCAAATTCTAATAAAATAATAAGAAAATTACAAGTAAATTTTCTCAAATTAATATATGCACAAAAATGACCATTTTGCTCCTATATGAAGATGAATAAATGGTGATTTGAAAATAATTTGAATTTTGGTTTAAACATGTTAAAATAGCTTATATGATCATTTATTTAATTCAATTAGATTAAATATGGAAGTAAAAGTATACATATTTGCATGCACATCTTTTGGCCCAATAGCTCTTCAATCTCTATAACCATCCTATTTGCAATATAAACAGGGGCATTCGGACTGGTTGTTGAAACTCTACTGGAAGCTTTCTTCACTCTTCACCTCCCTCACAACAGTCTCCAAAAGAGTTCACGGTGATTCTCCAGTGGATTCCAACTTTGGGGATCCGATCTAGCTAAGGATATTCAAGATCATTATAATCAAATACATCCTGTAACGACAATCAATCTACAATAAAAACTATAAAGTGAACGTAGGCTTCGTTAACGGCCGAACCACTATAAAAATCTTCTTGTTTTTTTTCTATTTCTGCTTTTTCTATATCTATTGTCTATATTACTGCTTTGTAAGCAACAAGGCTGATGCTTTCACACTCAAATCAAGGTGTTGATCCATTTTTTGGGTTAACAATCAAATTTATTTTCTTCCTCGCAATAATATTTTTGACTATTGTCTTAGTTTTTATTCTCCCCAGAAGACATAACTGTCTTGCCTTCTTTATGCTCACTATATTTTATTTTTCCCCTTCTTTATTTTCCTTTTTTAGTAGGTTGAAAATGAAAGAAGAAGACTCTTTCTTTTCCCTCCCTACTCTCCTTTTGAAAGCTTTGAATTCGAGTTTAGAAGATTGATTTTATTGCAAATGTTGTAGCTTTTATAATGTTAACTCGGTTCAAAATTTGCAACATGAATGTTTAAGTTTATGGCTATGCAATTACTACCAACTCAGAAATATTTATTGTAACACCCCGATATTTCAAGGGAAAAATAATTAAAAAGGAATTAGAATAGAAGAAGTTATTATTAAAAGAAAACTGAAAGGAAACATGTAAATTAAAGTACACCTCATGTTTTTACACTAATTAATTAATGAAAATATAATTAATAAACTTAGACAACTGCAAGGAACGAATATTTTGCAAATATTGGAATTTGGCAATGAAATTTATACTATTGTGTTTGTGGCAATTTTCTGAATAATTTTCATATATAATGTTTTCCAAATGGAGTTCAAACAAAGAACTTATGACCGTTTGAAGTTTTGGCATCAGAAACAATTACATGTATGAAATTGGTAACTTACATCAATTATAATTGATTGATTACGAATGTGTGTTAAATTACATATGTACACAATCAGCCATGAGTCATTTGAATTTATTAAAAAGTGAAACACATTATTACACACAATTTGGAATTATTTCAATAGCTTACACGTTTATGCGTACATTTAAACGTTTGAATTTGATTAATGAATTAATTGAAAACAATAGTATTAATATATATATATATATATAGACGCATATGTATAAGGAGAGAAATGGTAAAAAGATTTATTGACAATAAATTCACATTATTAGTAATTAATGTACGTTACAATTGTAATTAACATGTGTTACAACATTTACCGATGTACGTTAATTGGAAATTAACGTAGATTGTAAACTTGTAAGATGAGAAAACTAAATTTTTTTATAAAATATATATTCTTGAAGTGTAAATCTTTCATGTTTATAAATAGAAGATTTAGAAAGAAGAATAAAACATTACCAAATAAATGTTGTAACAGATAAGAATCAATAGGGGATGGTTAAAATTAGTAAGCAATCAATTAAGAAAATTAACTATGAATGAATAAAATTAACTAAAGGGTTGATTAGTTTAAATTGTATATGTATATGTACATATATCCTAATTAATTGTACATATTCAAAAGTGTAAATAAATGAGTAACATACCCAATCGATGAATAGATAAGAATTGAGAATAAATTGACTGGCTGAATTAATGAAATAATTGACATTAATAGAATGTATAACAAAGGAAATTATTATGGATGTAAATTTGGCAAATTAAGATGGATTGATTGCTACCAAATGCAAATATTGAAAATAAAGATCTAACGAGATTTATAAAATGGGAAACAATTTGTAAAGTCAATTAAGAGGGAGAGCATAATCTTTGAAAAAGTGTAATGCATACACACAAACAACAAAAATAAATTTTTTGCAATGCAGTCAATTAATCGGAATAATTAATGAACGCTGATTTATTTTCTGACGTAGCAGTTTTCTATTGGACTGAGTGACATGCTTTTTGATTTCCTAGCATTTTATTCGTCCAATGACATGTATGAGCCAAAGTGGATAACCATGAGGTATTCGGATGAACATGATTTAACCTAGGAAAATCTAATGGATTATATGCACTCACACTATCTATAAATAAACCATCTAACCTAAAACCTAATCTTTTATTCAGCCATCGCCATAGTCTACAGAAAATTTTGTTTGTTTTTTTCTTCCTCCTTTCTCCACTAAATAAATAGTTCTCTTCCAAATAAAATTAAAAATATATATAAGAGTTATTTGAAGAATTTTGAAGAATTTAGAAAGAAGAAGAAAAGCTTTTCAAATTTATATAAGCTCAACTGCCAGGTGAATGGGAATTAATATGAAATAAAAAAATAAAGTAGTTTAATTTTAGTTATTTTCTAGCATGGTAATAGGAATTAATTTCTGTTAATAATTGGTTTGATACAAATTATTGTAACTTCTTCTTCTACTACTTCTCATTTCTAATTCATGCTTGGCTTAAAATATAGAACATATAAATTGCTTATTCACGTTTTATAGCGTAAATGAGATTGGTTTAATTAAATTGAATTAGAATTGTTATTCAAATTTTAATGGCATAACTGGTTAGTGGGGTAAATTTGGAATATGTTCTTTGAATAAAATTGGAAATTTGGTTGGTATAATTACATAATTTTGAATATGGTTATGGAACAAAATTGGAAATTTTAATCGGTATATGTGTTTATTCCATATGCTACCTTAAATGTAAAGGGTGGAATTTTATGTAATTAAATGGTTTGTGGCTATTGGATAAATTTTTATACATATTAAATCTCTAAAAAGGAGAACGTAAATTAGGGTGGAAAATGTGAATTAAATGGACCCTAAAGGCCAGCATAAATCTGTAATAAAACGGTATAAAAACACAGACAATCCATACGAATTGAACAAACGTGAAATTGAAGCACCATTTATGTAAGCAAAAGGAAAATTGTGAAATAACCAAATCGGAAGTAAAAATGGCATAAGGCAGATTAATGGAAATAGACAGTATGTAAACTGTAATTGTAATATTAATTAATCTGGAAGCGACTTGGTAGGCAGACTTTGTAAAGGTCTGGATAGGTGTTTCATGCATTAAGACCAAAATATCGTTTTGGTTGTACGTACTAGGAGCGGGCAAATAGGTTCGCAAGGATGTTTTTTACCTTCCTTGGTTGTTAGTACATAGGATGGATAACATCTGCAATCATAGGCTTCTCCAGGCAGATCGATACGGACGGAACATGACAAGTGTGCTCCGACATAAGCTTCTTTGGGCATATCGTTAGAGGATTTTACGCAACCGACTCAGCTGTGGGTGCTCTTTCGGAGGACCAACACTTTGGATAGGGGCAAGTCCATGTTGGTGACCGAGGAGACAGGAGGATAGCAGTCCAGTATGGCAGAGCATGAGCGCAACTTCACAGTCCTGCGAGGTTGTTTAAGTCGGCACTAGTTAGACGTAAGAGGCATTTAATCATAATGCACTGGGGAAGAGCATGACTTTCATGCTGTAGCACGTGGATAGAGTCACATTGCATGGCTGAAGAGCATGACTTTCACGCTATAGCACGTGGATTGGTAAGGACAGCAGGTCTGCTAGGCCGATTGGCATTCATGGTTGACTTCTCTAGAGTGTAAAGGCCCGCAAATCCATACCCCTTTGAGTCAATAATATTTCACATCAGCTCAACTCAAATTAGAAGAAAATAAGAATCTTTAGGGTAAAGGAACAAAGATTGAAGAAGAAACAAAAACAACAACACATAATCTCACAACCGCAGCGAAAAAAATATAATATATAACAACAGATATTTATACAAAAGAATCTGTAACTGTTTAATACTTACAACCATCAGAGTATACTATCGTTACATCAAATCTGGATAGTTACAATAACTTGTCCTTATACAGTAGAAATATTCAAGTACGTGGTATACGTCTGAACTCCTCCATCTTGTCTCTTGAGCTCCATAGCATTTAACCTGAATCTATAATACTCGGTCTAACCCGAGCATTATAATAAAATAACCCACGAGTCAGCCTGGAAAACCAGCATGAGAAAACACTCAACTTGAATTATTAACTTTTTCAAATTCCTTTGAAAACAAAGGTATCTCATAAGACTATGTCACAAATAAACACAATGGGTTTTTACCTTATGATAACCAAAATAGTTATATCAAATCATTTGATATTATAATAGTGTCTATAGAAAGTGAATAGAAGATAGCTAAAAGGCTTGCATCTCACGTTCCAGCATAGTTGAGCACAATCAAAACCGTACGACGCTTATTGGAGAATGGATTCCATCAAACGGCTGGGCCACCGGGCCATCGCCTGTCATAGTACACTTCTAGAACCATGTACCGAGGACCACGTCGGGATCCCCTACTATACAAGACCGACCTACCCCTAACCTCGATAGACCGAATATGTTATTATCCCGGGTGTTCCCACCCTTAGCTCCTTCCATGCACAACCATATCCATAATAAATAGTTTTTCGAGGACATTTAGAAAGGTGATAACATACCCTACTTGGGCACGATCCACTTATCCATGATGCATCTCCCCTTTTTTAGTCATTCCCCGTTTGATGAGGCTTAAGGCTAAGCGTTGCCTTTCATGAACAAAATTTAACTTAAAATGCACATCGTCCTCCAATGACGATGTTCTAATATCATTCGTTCATACAAGTTGTCGTGGGTCTGAACAAACTGAACCACCGTCTTCATCATCTTCACGGTATTTATTCTTTACGTTAAAACTGGATCGAAGTGATTTTCGGATAATTAAACTCGATCCTGGCTCTTCGAAACGATTAATGAAATTGGCCAATATTGATAGTCGGTTATTTAATATCAAATAACATCCAAAAAGCAACACTAGGCCTTAAATTATAAGTCTCCAAAATATTTATTTCAAAACATCTTCCACAAGTTATATATTCAGTTTCTTCAACATTTCTATATTTGAAACAATTTCAACACTTGTATCCATAACAGGATAATTCACCACTTTCAACGCTTAGAAATATTTCAACTTCCATTTTTACCGCACTTAGAAAATACTTCTATTCCAAATCATTCCCCATTAAAAATATTTCCAAACCCTTTCTTTCAATACTTTAGGAAAATATTCATACGTATAATTTCTAAAATCATTTTAATATTTAACTTGGAAATTTCTCATACTAATTTCATAAGTCTCCGAAATTTAAATAAATGCTTCACACGATTTCCAAACCAATTATACTTAATTATAATTCTAACCCACCATTTTAAAACTTCTTTTAAATGAATTCAAAATCTTCCCGAAGTTATCGCATCTGGACATTTGAAATTTTTCTTAAGTCTCTAACATTCCATTTATAAGATCTCTTATAAAATCTCATCCTTTAATAAACCCCATTTATACATTCGAGAGGATTTATGAATACTTTGCAAACATTTCAAAACTATATATATATATATATATGTATGTATATATAACGAGTGTTTCCTTTAAAGACTAGTAATTTATTTAAAATATGTTTAAGTTATTATTTAAAATATTAAAAACACTTTATATCATCAATAACTCATTTTTACATGAATAAATAAATTTCCAAGCTGAATTTAAAACTCATAATTTTATTAAAAAAATACCTAACATTTGAAAATCTACTTACCGAAACATTTCAATCTCAACTAGTTTAAAATTCCTTAGATTTAAAATAATAAAATTTCCCTTTAAACAAACTCACTTCTTAAAAAATTTAATTTTTTTTAAATCTCAATAACCAATTTAACTTATAAATTTCTCTCGATTTCCATCACATAACCTCACTTCCAATTTCCTTAAACATTTTCTCCATATTCTAATATAAATTCACCTATGAACTTTATATTCCCAATTTATCATCCTGATATCGAATTTGTTTCATTTATTTATAAACATCGTTTGTAAATTTTATGACCCCTATGGTTTTACCTAGTTATAAACAAATCTTATTTTATAAAACTCCATTATATATATTCATTTCTTATAATTCCTTTTTGTATTTCTAGAATATCATTTATAAATTTTTCTTATATAATTCATTTGAAAATCTCAATTTATTAATTTGTAATGGTTAAATATAGCAAAAAATCAATATATTTCCCTAATTCAAATCTTTAAAATAACTCCAGTTCCAATATATATATTTTTATACCAAAATTTCCTTCAATTCCATATATTTTTTAAAATAAAATTATTGTATTTAAATTATCAAAATCCAGGCCAGTGCTACAATAGCATCCGATAATTCCAATCACTACAATAATCTATAATAGATTATTTTATACAAATCATATATCACTATATATGGAAAAATAAATAATATATTTGAAGAATCCAGTTGGATCCCTCCAACCTGTCTCCCTGCATCCATAGATATTAATACAACATAAAATAAATATCAATCCCACTTCGATGGAGATATCGCAATATATATGGTCATCCGCTATTATGCGGGGTGCATAGAGTTTCATCCGCTATAATGTGCGGGAATATCACTCCAAATACTAATATATATACTACTATATATATACACATTCAATTAGACAATAAATTTATAAATTCAATAGGCATCCAAAATTTTATTTCAACTATTTAAAATTTAAATTATGAAAATCCAAATGAGTGAGAATTTTTCTCACTTTGATTTCAGTAATCGTTAAAGCATTCCGGTTGAATAAAATCGAACAGTCGTTCAATCATCAATTTATGCCAGCTCCAATCCACTTTAATCAAATTCCTACACGTAGATCTCATCGTTAAGGACTCAATGTGACAAGCCGCGTTAAGTTCTGACATAGAACGATGAAGTTACAATATTATAAGATTTCAATTCATATGGTTAAATTAGTTTAGTTCTTCAAATAAAAATTTCACTCATTACCCAAACGAAACCCAGCCCGGCTCAACCACTCTTCATCCTAAAATAAAGAAATCCCATTCACAGGCAAACACCCTCCTCCCTTGACCGACCATTGCCCGCGGAGCCCTCCTTGACCGATCATTTATCCATTCAAACGAAGCTACTAATGAATCATGCTTTTCCTCTTCTCGATCGTAACAAACACCATTGGTCCGAAACCATTTTCCAAGCCGCGGCCTGCAGCCATTTCCTCGACCGAACGCAATCATCGAGGACACCACCTTCACCGCTCCGCCTCATCTTCTCCCGCAAGGAAAATCCCTAACCTAGAAACTCCAATCCACTCCTATGTTGCAAAATCTGTACCTAAACTTAGGCTTAACCCTAGTTGTAGATCACCTAAAATGGCTCGCACCCATTAAACGAATTGCTGTAGTGAAGCTTCACTCCTCACCCATTTCAAAAGTATTTTTTATTTACAATGAGCGAATTTTATTTGGTTTCGAATATATATATATATATATACATATATATATATATATATATATATATATATATATATTTTCCCTTTCACCTGTTTCAATTTAAATTTTTGGACGAGGATATCTTCTCCAAGATGATGAATACGTGACTTAAATCCTTGAAGGGGTGGCATGTTCGAACGTTTTTTCTTTTCCTTTTCGATTAGAACTGATTTGAAGAAGACTGATTTAAACGTAAAAGGCGACTAGATGTTGAATGATTTGATTTTGGACAATTTAAAGTATTATTCAATTACAAATATCCTGTTTAAAAGCGGCTTAAGTTTTTGAACTCCTATCGAGGCATGTCATTTGGCGTTCATAATTTTATTATGAACGCAGTGGATAAAGTTTCGAGTCTCAATTCGATCGTGGGGAGAAGATAGCTTTTTGAACCAAATTATTATATTGAATTTTGATATTAATTTCAACGCGTTTCTATTCCGTGCAATCAAATGATAACTCCAAATAGTACGAAATTTGAAATCCAATAATAATACACTGTTACGGATCTAATGGAACTGGTTTCATCGAAACCTAGGGCTGTGCCCCAGATCGCTATTTTTAAATGTCAATTTAAAATGCTATTTTTAAAATTGAACATATCACTTTTAAATTCAATTTTAAAACTTTTATTATCTCCATTACTATTAATATAAATTTTATAAGCCTTTAAACTATTTTTGTCGAGTTTAAACTTAAGGCACAAAAATTTAGCCAATATTTAATTATTAAATTCAATAATTAAATTATTCAATAACTCGCTATATTTAAACTCTGAATTTTCTTTATAAGTAAAAACCCAAATTTCCATATTTAAAATCAATCTGTAGTTTGAATTCAATATTTAAAACCATTTAAATATTCCAAATCAAACGTCGAAAAATCTGGGTCGTTACATTCCTTCCCTCTTAAAAGAATTTCGTCCTCAAATTTGCGAAGGCATGAAAAGCGCTCCAAACCCATTAACTTATCAAAATCCACTTGTTCAAATCCTGCATGTCACCATTTTAATCTTTTAGTCCGAGCCAAAACAATTAGTTTTCAATTCTAATCCCAAAACCCTTATTTCAATTCCAATTTGAAATCAATTCGTCGCTAACAAAAAATTTTCAAATTTTTTTTTGAAATTTTTTCTAACACCCTAAATTTTCGATTTTTTTTGGCATAGTCTCATTTGTGTGGAGGACCCTTTGCAATATTACAAGAGAGATAAATATATATACATTGACTCACACAGTCGAAAAACAATATATATATATATATCAATATTTATAATTTGCAGTATTTAATCCGAAAATATACCTTATTTTAGCATTTTTAAGCGTGATTAAGCTAGCGGCTTATTTTATAAGCACTGGACGGCCAAAATCTAGCAAATGGCCTCCGAGTACCAGTACTTGCTTAATTTAAACACGCAAATTCCCAAAAACATCAAATTCAATAACATTTCACTATTTTAAATGGTTAAAACATCTAAAATTCATAAGCAATACACGCTAAACATTTATTTATAAGCAATTACAGGGTTTTGATGCTAATTTAATTTCTTTCAATCAATCTGTATACTATTTCATTCAATTCGGAATGATTTAAAACGAACTTGCATTCAATTCACATTTATAATAAACAAATTGATATTTAGTCCAAATTGATTAAAAATCAATTTATTCACTTTCCATTCATTCGTAGAATTTAATTTATTCTCATTTATGTCAAACGACCAATTTTTCTATGCAAATTCGATGATATTCGCTTAATGAAATATCCACTTTAGTTTATAATTATTTTAAATTGATTCCAAATCAATTTATATTTAGTTCTTTTCCATTGATATCCAGTTCATTACTTTCAAATCCATTTTATTTAGCTCGAAAACACTCCATATTGTTTTATTTAATGTCCAATTTACAAATTTATTTGTGTCAAGCTTTTATTCAACATTATTTGCTTAGGTAAATTTATTTACTTTAAATTATTTCAACTCCATAACTTAAGTTTATTTTCCTTGTAAACAGTCTCCACTTCAAATTTCTGATTTGATGTTTTTATCTAATCAAACTTCATTCCGTTTACTAATTAATTTAATTAGTTCATTCATCCAACCCACTTCAATTTTAATTTCGAACTCAATTCATTAAAACAATATCCAAGGCCATATTTAATTTATTCATATTCAAGTTGGATTTATTTATAACTCAACCGATTTCTATTTCACTCAAATTCCATTTTATTCGATTACATTTCCCATTATATTTAGTTCACTTACAATTTAAGTCGAATTTATTTACAACTCAAGTTTCATTTCCAATATCCACTTTTTAATCCACAATCTAATTTTTATTCAACCAAATTAATATCCATTCTACGTTCAGTTAACTAATTAATTATCTAATAAGTTCACCTCCATTTTATAATCATATATTTGATTTATATTCCAAAATCAGTTCATTTGATTTTTCTCGAGCTCAAACTCATTTTTATAATTCAAGTTTGCATTTATTTCTCCTACCAAAATATCAAACAATTTTTATTTTGGGTTTCCTATTTTACTTTTCAATTTTATAAGCCACAAAAACTTATTTTTCATATTTTCATCAATTTTATATCCGAGTATAATCCTATTTTATTTTTAACTCGAGACTATACATTTATTTATAGCCTAAATATATATATTTTTATCCAATTCATTTCAATTTTTATAAGCCATTGAAGTTTGTTTATTCCATTCAAAATCATTTATAGCTTAATTCAATTTTACTTCAATTCAATCCAAATTCTACCCAATTTCTATTTAACTTAGCTTAAGTTGAATTTTTAATTCGTTCAATTTAATTTAACTCACTTAAGTTAAAACCCCATTTTTTATAATCGCTTCATCTATTGATTTCATTTACTTTGCTTAATCAAATTTGCTTTTACCAATTTACTTTATTTAACTTTCATGAGTCGAATTCAATTCATTTTATTTATTTCAATTTGCTTTGCTTTAGTTTAATTTTATCCATTTTCACTTTACTCAAGTTGAAATTCATTTCCGAAACTAAAATTTAATATTTCCCTTCCCTATTTAGAATCTTTCTCAATTTATAAGTTTAAACTTATTTTTCGATAATTTCTAAATTATTTAAATAAGGATTCTAGAATTCAACACCTGGTTTTAATTTCAAATCATTTAAAATCAAATATATACATATATAAACCTTTGTTTCAACTAACCATTCTGTTGGAATTTTAAAAAATTCGCTTGGTTCCATCCCAAAACAATTCTCCCTTAGAATTTTCAAAAGAAACTTGTTTTTTGTCAAAACAGTCCAAAAACAATGACCACGGCAGAAATCCTTCATTTAGAAACTCGAAAGTGGACACCGATGATGTCGCGATCATCATCGAAATTATTTTCCAGCATCCAAAGCAGTTTTAGTGCTACATCCTTTCAAATCCTTTTAAAATAGTTTTCTATTCAGAAATATCTCTAAAGTAATATTACTATTTTTTTCATAATACATTGGAAAACAATTCGAAAAATATCCAGGATTTAATTTCCAAATTCTGGTTTGAATAGATTGTTAGTTTTTACTCCTTTGTATAATTCATACTTATACATTATCTATTTGATTATATAAACCATTTCAAATTTTATAATCTTATTTTGATTATAACATCCAAACATGTCAATTTATAATATAATAATTTCATAAAACTATTTCTTTTATATCAAGTTATAGTTTGGGTAAAATTATTTCATTTACCCGCTTCAAAACCATACTATGTCGAATTACTCTATTCAAGTGTTTAGAAACTCCTATCGATTTTGTGGTGTCCCACTATTCGATCAGAATTTATATACCACTCAACAGATTAATCAACACAATATAAAACCATTTATATTCACTAACAAATACGCGCTCATATCTGTTGTTACACTCAACTCATTCTAGAGTACTACTAACTCTATCTCTAATGAGTAATTCCCACCAGAGCCAAGGTTCTCGCTTAACCTTCAGCTCTGATACCAAATGTAAAGGCCCGCAAATCCATACCCCTTTGATTTGACAATGTTTCACATCAGCTCAACTCAAATTAGATGGAAATACTAATCTTTAGGGTAAAGAAGAAAAGATAGAAGAAGAAACAGAAACAACAACATAGAATCTCATAATCGCAGCGAAAAAAAATATAATATATAACAACAGATTTTTATAGAAAAGAATCTGTAACTGTTTAATACTTACAATCATCAGAGTATACAATCATTACATAAAATCTGGACAGTTACAATAACTTTTCCTCATGCAGCAGAAATATTCAAGTGCATGATATGCGTCTAAACTCCTCCAGCTCGTCTCCTGAGCTCCATAGCATTTAACCTAAATTTGTAATACTCGGTCTGACCTGAGCATTATAATAAAATATCACCTGAGTCAGTCTAGAAAACCAGCGTGAGAAAACACACTCAACTTGAATTATTAACCTTTTCAAATTCCTTTGAAAACAGAGGTATCTCGTAAGACCACATCATAAATGAACACAACGGGTTTTTACCTTACGATAACCAAAACAGTTTATATGAGATCATTTGATATTATAATATTGTCCATAGAAAATAAATATAAATGCTGAAATGCTTGCATCTCATGTTCCAGCATAGCTGGGCACAATCAAAATCATACGGGGCTTATTGGAGAATGCGTTCCATCGAATGACTGGATCACTAGGGTACCTCCCGTCACGATACACCTCTAGAACCATAAACCAAGGACCACGTAGGGATCCCTGCTACACAAGACCTGCCTACCCCTAACCTAGATATACCGAATATGTTATCACCTTGGGTGTTCCCACCCTTACCACCAAGCGCTCCTTCCATACACAACCATATCCATAATAAATAGGTCTCCAAGGACATCTAACAAGGTGATAACATACCCTACTTGGGTGCGACCCACTTATCTTGTTGCATCTCCCCTGTTTTAGTCATTTCCTGGTTGATGAGGCTCGAGGCCAAGCGTTACCTTTCAATAATTTTTTATATACTTAGAATGCTCATCTTCCTTTAATGACAATGTTATGATAGCATTTGTCCATACGAGTTATCCTGGGTCTGGACAAACCGAATCACTGTCTTCATCATCTTCATGGCATTCATTCGTTACGTTCAAACTGCATCGAAGTGGTTTTCAGATAATTAAACCCGATCCCGGTCTCTTCAACACGATTAATGAAATTGGCCAATATTGATAGTCGGTTATTTAACTATCAAATAACATCAAAAAGCAACACTAGGCCTTATTTTATAAATCTCCAAAATATTTATTTCAAAACATCCTCCCTAAGATATATATAAATATATTCGGTTTCCTCAACATTTCTATATTTGAAACAATTTCAGCACTTGTATCCATAACAGGATATTTCACCACTTTCAACACTTAGAAATATTTCAAACTTCCATTTTTACCGCACTTAGAAAACACTTCTATTCCAAATCATTCCCCACTAAAGATATTTCCAAACCCTTTCTTTCAATACTTTAGGAAAACATTCATGTATAATTTCTAATATCATTTTAATATTTAACTTGGAATCATCTCATAGTTATTTCATAAGTCTCCGAAATTTTAATAAATGCTTCACACGATTTCCAAACCAGTTATACTTATTTATAATTCTAACCAACCATTTTAAAACTTCTTTCAAATGAATTCAAAATCTTTCCAAAGTTATCGCAACTAGACATTGGAATTTTTTTATTAAGTCTCTAACATTCCATTTATAAGGCTTCTCTTATAAAATCCCATCCTTTAATATACCCAATTTATACATTCGAGAGGATCTATAAATAATTTGCAATCATTTCAAAACTATATATATATATATATAACTAGTGTTTCCTTTAAAGAATTGTAATTTATTTAAAATACGTATAAGTTATTATTTAAAATATTGGTAGCACTTTATATCATAAATAACTCATTTTTAGATGAACAAATTAATTTCCAAGCTGAATTTAAAAGTCATAATTTTATTAAAAAGATACCTAACATATGAAAATCTACTTGCCGAAGCATTTCAATCCTAACTAGTTTAAAATTCCATAGTTTTAAAATAATAAAATTTCCCTTTAAAATAAACTCACTTCTTAAAATTTTTAAAATATTTTTGTTTTTTTCAAAAGTCTCGATAACCAATTTAACTAATAAATTTCTCTTGATTTCCATCACATCACTTCCCTTCCGATTTCCTTAAACATTTTTTCCACGTTCTAATATAAATTCACCTATGAACTTTATATTCCCAATTTGCCATCGTGATATCGATTTTTTTTCTTCATTTGTAAACATCGTTTATAATTTTTATGACCCTTTTGGTTTTACCAGTTTATAAACAAATCTTATTTTATAAAACTCCATTATATATAATCATTTCTTATAAATTTCTTTTTGTATTTCTGGAATATCATTTATAAATTTTTCTTATATCATTCATTTAAAAGTCTCCATTTATTAATTCGCAGTGGTTAAATATAACCAAAAATCAATATGTTTCCCTAATTCAATTCTTTAAAATAACTCTAGTTCCAATATATATATATTTATATCAAAATTTCCTTCAATTTCATAAATTTAAAAAAATATTTCTATTATTTAAATTATCAAAAATCCAGGTCAATGCTACAATAACATCCAATAATTCCACTCACTACAATAATCTATAATAGATTATTCTACACAAATCATATATCACTATATATATGAAAAATAAATAATATATTTAAGGAATCCAGTTGGATCCCTCCAACCTATCTCCCTACATCCACAGATGTTAATGCAACATAAAATAAATACAATCTCACTTCGAGGGTGATATCGCGGTATATAAGGATCATCCACTATTAAGCGGGGCGCATAGGGTCTCATCCGCTATAATGTGCGAGAATATTACTCCAAATACTAATATATATACTACTATATATATACACACACACATTCAATCAGACTATAATGGCCCGTTGTTCCCTGCAACAACTCGCATATTTTACGATTGTATATTTGAATATTTTATTTAAATATAGCATCGTTAGTCGAATTTAAGTCCGAAAAGTTACCTTTTGCAAATAGTCAAATTAGGACTTGAGACCTCTTCCATTGAGTTCATAATGACGTTTGCGACCTTTTTGAGTGTAAACATCGATATGTTTGGAGTTAGCTTGAATTTTGACATTTTCACTTAGGGCTTTAGGTTTGGGTTTCAACCAATAACCTAACATAAGACCCTAGCTCCACCGCCTCTCCTCTTCATTCATTCTCATTTTCTAACACTTCAAGCTTTATTAAAAATGGAGGAAGAGACTGGAAAATAAAATCCTAAGTCCTAGTTTCTTTGCAAATTCAAGTTCTAGCTCCAAAATTAAAGAGAAGCTTAGGTAAGCATCTTCTTCTTCTTCCGCATCTCAATCTCTCTCCAATTTCAGAAATTTCCTATAACCTTAAGTAGGAAATATTTGCTTATGATCTTAGATTGGAGCTTTTAGAGTTGAGATTGAAGAGTGATTGATCTTCCTTTGTTTTCAAGCTTCTCCTTCCTTGTTTTTGTGTAAAAAGTGAGTTTTTGAACTCACATCTACTTCTATAGCTATCATTGTTGTTAGGTATGAATTCCTAACACTTATTTACGTTCATTTGTTTTTGATTTGGATTGAATTGGTGAATATTCCAATTTTTGGTGTTTTGAGGTCAAATCTTTAAAAATCCAATCATTGATGTTTGACAGTTAGTGGGGTGTTTCGGAGAGCCATACAAGGCCGGGTTGTCGCTAGGCGTATATCCCTAGTTGTCGGTGCTTCCCCGTTCGCTTATGTTCCTGGTTATGGATTTTGCCCCCACAAGGGGGCTAGGATGAAACTGCTGATGAAGCAGGTTCAGTCGACTAAACTAGGAGGTCAGTCTACTGAACTAGAGGGCAGAAAATTCTTTGTCCCTGTATCAATCGTCTGACCTGATGGTCCACTTGACTGACCAGGAAACCCGAAAGTTTCCAGGCTCTGTGTTAGTCGATTGACCACCTGGTCCAGTCGACTGACCTGCTTGCTTCAGCCCATTTGCCTATTTTGCTTGAGATTCCAATTTTAGTCGATTCGTGATTATCCGGATTGTTGTTATCATTTATTATCAACTTCGATGACTTCTACTTTGGGATTTTTAGGAATATCCATCTTGTTGGATTTGGTATCCATTCCTATGGATTTGATTCACATCTCCGTATGTAAATTTTTGGTGATTGATTATTTCTACAATTATTTTTGTGATTTGTCACTGTAAAATACAAAGGTTTCTATACTAGTAGCAAATATTCAAACTCTTTCACAAAGATGATTTCAACTCTATTTTCAATATCAAACTCGTTTATAAAACCGTTTTCCAATCTATTAGTATATACAAACTTTTAACTCATTCGTTTGAGAAATCTAGTTAAACGGCTTAGTAAAACTAGTGGTATGAAATGCTTAAGTTTACTTCGTCGGTTAATTTTTGGACTTGTTCGATTGAAACTCTTGTGACAACTCTCGAGTGGGGATCAACATTTTGTTTATAAATACTTAAGTTAAGCCAGTGATTATGGGACATGAAGTTGAACTCGTTTATTTACTAGCTTAGTGTAATTCACACTTTTTATTGATCAATGATGATCGTTTTGTGATTTAGACTTGCGATATGCGATGTCTCTTTGTCCACATATGGGACTATACCTTGTTTTATTGAGTTTCGTCTCATTTCTTTTAAAAGCTAACGACCTGTTGGTTCTTTGGAGTTTTGACACATTTTTGTGGGCTAGCGACCCATGCTCTTTTATGGAGTTCGGTTCATCGAACATACCGTTGTACTACGTCATTGTTTGGCTTATCAGGTTCATCAGACGTACTGTTTTACTATGTTGTTGTTCCGAATTATTTGAGTTTCAGGTTCCTTGGGCGTACCGATATTGTACTACGTCGTTGCACCGGCTCTATGGTTAACGACCATGGGATAGCGTTCCGTTTGTGATACACGTGTTGGTGAGTTTTCATGCTCCCGTTTTGTGATAGGCCTCCCCCTTTTGTGATTCCTGCATTTCTAGTTAATGATTTCTAGAATTTATGATTCACCAATTTTATGATTGGCATTGATATATTTGTCAATATTTGTGGTTTGGTGAATAAAATAAAGAATATGACATTCTTTCAGTGCTTTGAGATTTTTGAGATATTGCATGATTTTTGTTTTGTCTAATGTATACTTTTCATAGTATGGCATTATTGTTATCATACATTTTTGTCATATCTCTTCTTCTATCTCATTTTCTCTGATATTTATAGCTAGACTGATCCGTTTATTATTTTCTTATTAAATAATACTCGGGTCAGAATGAGATGTTACAAGTGCTTCTGCTTGACTCTTCTTCTGGGAGCATTATCTGACTTTTGACTAACTACTCTAGTTTAGTAGTTTTTTTGGTTATACATTTGAGATAGAGACCCCTTGATGTATACTTATTCTTTTGCCTAGCACTTGTACCTATTCTTTTGTGATATTGTGGATCTTATTTGACCACTACTCTGATGTACACTTCTATATGTTATATTCATATCTGTTTCTGCCTTTGTGATATGGATATCTGTGACTGATTTGTGTTATGCTTATTTCTATATTTTTTTCCGAAGATCATATAGCCACTGTGTAGTAGCTTTGAGTTTGTATCGGTATGTCGGATTTCCTCTTGAAAAGAAATGCATATTATTCTATCTGACATATCGACGCTCGCACACAGCAGTTACACGAATGGTCGCTCCTCAACAGCCTTATTCTTCGTGCTAGTTGACGGCATTACCTCGTAGTGTTCTTGGCTAGCATGAGTATAGAAGTGGGGCGTTACAACTTGGTATCAGAGCCAAACTTCGAAACAATTTAGAATAATCTAGCAAGGATCATTGTCTTAAGTCCTTCTTAGGAAACGTGCTTTAGGATTTATCCGAGTCATAGGACCCGTTCTATCCTATTTTCTTTTATGATGCCTTGTTTTATCAATGATGATCGTTTGACATTCTTTTTGTAAATAACCTTTTCTTCTTCTTTCTTTCTTTCTTAAAGAAGAGAAATGGTTAGACCAGGCCTTCCGAGCATCGGTCAATCCAGTGCTACTCCTCAAGATGGTATATTTATATCTGCCCAACAGCTTCTAGATCTTGTAAGGAATGCTCAAGCTGTCGGACCCATTCCAAAGCCTACTCACCCAAAATCCGAATTTGTACGCATGTGCAGTGATTATACAAATTTGTGTGGAATGTCGTTCAGGAGTTCCGAGGGCGTTATCGAAGTCCAAGCTTGGCTTAGAACATGCGACCGCATCTTTTCTCGCATGAATCTCATTGATCTGTATCGATTCCAAGTGGCTACTAGCATGCTTCAAGAAAGAGCATTAGATTGGTATGAGCTTCTGATTTCTGAAATTATTGAAGCGGATCTTACTTGGGAGCAATTTCAAAAACGATTCGAATTAAAGTTTGTGCCAGAAGCCAAGAAAGTAACTTTAGCTCGACGCTTTATTAACCTTGTTCAAGGTGAATCCTCTGTGACGGATTACGTCGCATCTTTTGAATCCCTCTCAAAGTATGGGACCGAGTACATTAATACCCCATTGAAGAAAAATCATAGGTTTGTCTATAGCTTGAATAAGAATCTCAAAAAGCCATTACTTCTAAAATTAGAAGTTTCTTTTGATGAGCTTGTTGATATCGCTCTTCGACTCGAGGAGGCCGATAAAGAAGATGATGTTAAAGTTATGGGTGTCAAATCGAACTTCAACAACAATAAGAAGAGACCTATTAAGTTCAAACGTACTTATCCCAATAAGAAAGGAAAGCAAGAAACTCCGGTAGCAAAGACTTCCACGCCTAGTCATGGTCAATGCTACAATTGTGGTTCTAAGGACCATTTTGCTAATAGATGTCTGAAACCTCTCTTTTGTCATTATTGCAAAAGTTTGGGTCATCTTTTGTCTTCTTGCCCCAAACTTCAAAGCAAGAGCGATGGAAAGCTAAATGTTGTGCAAGTCCCTAATAACACTTCTCGTGGTCAAGGTATTTCTCATTCTATCCTTGATGGAATTATTATGTTTCGTGATCATCCTATTCGAGTTTTTTTGATACGGGTGCATCCCATTCTTTTATATCAAAAGAACTTGTTGATACTTTTTCTTTGAGTGTTATGGATTTGATGACTTCTTTGAGAATTGCGAATTCGGTTGGTGGATCTGCAACACTCAGTTTACTTTGTAAAGATGTCGAGATTATTTTATGTGTTATGCTTTCCAAGCTGATTTGCATGTTATGCATTACTTAGGCTTTGGAATGATTTTGGGAATGGATTGGCTTAACCGTTATGAAGCCCATATCATATGTCCTGAGCGGACTATTCATCTTCGACATCCTTAATCTGTTAAGCAGATTTCTATTATTCTTAAAGATTCGGATTCTAAATTAGCAGCATCCTTGTATTCTCTAAACCCTCATGATGACGATAATGATGACGAGGAAGATTTCATTTCTCTCATTCACGTTGTTTGTGAATTTTCCAATATATATGAGCCCATTTTAGGATTACCACCTAAGCGAGCAATTGAGTTCCGAATCAATCTAATCTCTGGAGCTCTACCTATCACTCGTCCTCCTTATCGTATGTCCAATAAGGAAAATGAGGAGATGCGTAAATAATTATCCAAATTCGAAGCGAAGCAGTTTATTCATTCTAGTTCCTTTCCTTGGGGAGCTTCAGCTATTTTTGTGAAGAAATCCGATGGACACTTAGGCTTCGCGTTGACTACCGCAAGCTTAATGATCTTACCATTAAGAATAAATATCCTTTACCTTGGACTGATGATCTGTTCTTTCAACTTAGTGGTGCTAGAGTCTTTCCAAAGTTAGACTTAGCAACCGGTTTTCATTAGCTTCGAATTGCAGAGATAACATTCCTTTGACATCATTCTGTACCCGTTATGGATCTTATGAATGGCTTGTTATGCCATTTGGTTTAACGAATGCTGCAGCTTATTTCGTTGGCCTTATGAATCGAGTTTTCAAAGACTTCCTTGATCGATTTGTTGTCATCTTTATAGATGATATTCTTATTTATTCTAAAACCGAGGAGGAGCATGAAAAGCATCTTCGGATTGTGTTGGAAACTCTTAGAAGAAATCAATTGAAAGCAAAATTTTCTAAGTGCCACTTTTGGCAATCTCGTATGAAATTTCTCGGTCATATTATTTTCGAATCCGGAATTTCAGTGGATCCTTCAAGATCGAAGCGATTCAAAATTGGAAGAGACCGGAGAGTGCAACGGAAATCCGTAGTTTTCTTGGATTGGTGGGTTATTACCGTCGTTTTATAAAAGACTTTTCTAAAATTTCCGTGCCTCTTACTAGTTTGACAAAGAAAGGAGTTAAATACATTTGGTCGGACAAATGTGAAGCTTCTTTTCAAAAATTAAAAGAACTCCTTTCTGATGCTCCTATTCTTGTGATTTCCGAAGGGAATCATGACTTTATAGTTTATACCGATGCTAGTCGTGTTGGTTTGGGCGCCATTCTCATGCATAGGGAATGTGTTATTTCTTATGCTTATAGGCAATTAAAGCCTGCTGAGACTAGATATGCCACTCATGATTTAGAGCTCGCGGCTATTGTCTTTACCCTTAGAATTGGCGTCATTATCTTTTGGGAGAGAAATTTATTCTCTATACCGATCATAAATCTTTAAAGTATTTATTTTCTCAAAAGGAACTGAATTTGCGTCAACAACGTTGGCTCAAGTTCCTAGCATCTTATAATCTTGATATTCTTTATACTCCCGAAAAGGGAAATCGTGTTGCCGATGCCCTTAGTCGTAAGCAACAAGCGGTTGTTTCTATGATGATATCCGAATGGAACGATCTTGGAATTTTATCCACTTGCGAGATTCGAGATCGTGAATCCGATTTATGTTCATCTCTTGTTCTATGTAGCCTTGAGGCTCATCCTTCTTTTTTAGACCGCATTCTTAAAGCCTAAAAGGTAGATCCCAAATTGGCTCTTCTTAGCCAAGTTGTAGGGATAAAATTGATATTGAAGGTTTAAAAGACTTTGATATTGATGCTCGTGGAGATATTCGAAAATTTGGTAGACTTATCATGCCAAATACTAGTGGTCTTCATAAAGACATTTTAGAAGATTCTCGTCGTTCTAAATTTACCATTCATCATGATAGTAGTAAAATGTACGCGGATATGAAGCGACTTTACTATTGGGATGGAATGAAATCCGATATTGCTAACTTTGTTAAGTGTTGCATGACTTGCCAACTTGTTAAGGCCGAGCATCAAAGGCCCGATGGGTTATTGCAAACTTTGGACATTTTAATTTGGAAGTGGGACCAAATTTCCATGGATTTTATTGAAGGTCTTCCCCGTTCTCATTCGGGCCATGATAGTCCGTGGGTGATATTTGATGGATTTACTAAATCTGCCCATTTTATACCCGTTCGGTCCAATCAGACCGTACCTCTTTTGGCCAAACTCTTTGTTAAAGAAATTGTTAAATTGCATGGAGTTTCTAATTCTATTGTTAGCGATCGTGATCCATTGTTTACTAGTAGATTTTGGAAGATCCTTCAAAAATCCTAGGGAACGAAGCTTAATTTTAGCACCGCTTATCATCCTCAGTCCGATGGACAAACCGAGCGTGTGAATCAAACTCTTGAAAATCTTCTTCGTGCATGTGTTCTTGATTTTGGTGGAAGTTGGGAAGATCGTATTTCTCTTGTTGAGTTTTCCTATAATAATAGCTTCCAATCTAGTATTGGTATGGCACCTTTCGAGGCACTCTATTGAAAGCCATGTCGATCTCCTTCTTGTTGGCTTGAGGCCGGTGAGAAGCTGGTTTTAGGTCTAGACTTTATTCGTGATTCCACAAAAAAGATTGGCCTTATTCGCCATAGACGAAAGAAGCTCAAAGTAGATTAAAATCTATGTCGGTAACCGAAGAAGGAAATTGGAATTTTCTGTGGAAGATTTGGTGTTTATTCGTGTTTTACCTATGAAGGGTGTTGTGCGTTTCAGTCGATCGGGAAAATTAGCGTCTCGATATATTGGTCCGTTTCCCATCACCGAACGCGTTGGTTCCGTGGCTTATTGCCTTTTATTACCGGCTCAATTTTCTGCTAATCATGATGTGTTTCACGTTTCTCAATTATGGAAATGCCTTCAAGATTCCGATTCTACTCTTGAGCCCGGTGTTATTGAAGAAGTTGAAGTTTCTCCTAATTTGACTTATGAGCAACATTCTATTCGTATCATTACTACAGAGGTTAAACGCCGACGAAATAAAGATGTCCCTCTTGTGAAAGTTCAATGGTCCTCAAATCCTAAGGATTGCTCTTGGGAATCTAGAGAATTCATCGAGCGATCACATCCGGACTTACTCTCTCGTGCTCTTTAGAGGTGAACTTCTTACTTCAAATTTCTTTTGTGTTGACATGCTTTTATGGTTGTTACTATTTATTTTCTTCTTAAATATTGCAAGTACGCTATTTCTTTAACGAGGGAGTCTGTAACAACCCGTATATTCTACGATTATATATTTAAATATTTTATTTAAATAGCATCGTTAGTAGGATTTAAGTCCGAAAAGTTACCTTTTGCAAACAATCAAATTAGGACTCGAGACCTCTTCCATTGAGTTCATAATGACATTTGCGATCTTTTTGAGTATAAACATCGATATGTTTGGAGTTGGCTTGAATTTTGACATTTTCACTTAGGGCTTTGGGTTTGGGTTTCAGCCCAATAACCTAACATAAGACCCTAGCTCCACTCCCTCTCCTCTTCATTCATTTTCATTTCCTAACACTATAAGCTTTAGTAAAAATGACGGAAGAGATTGGAAATTAAAATCCTAAGCCCTAGTTTCTTTACAAATTCAAGTTCTAGCTCCAAATTCAAAGAGAAGCTTAGGTAAGCATCTCCTTCTTCTTCCCCATCTCAATCTCTCTCCAATTTCATAAATTTCCTATAACCTAACTTAGGAAATATTTTCTTATGATCTTAGATTGGAGCTTTTAGAGTTGAGATTGAAGAGTCGTTGATCTTCCTTGGTTTTCAAGCTTCTTCTTCCTTGTTTTTGTGTAAAGGTGAGTTTTTGAACTCAAATCTACTTCTATAGCTATCATTGTTGTTAGGTATGAATTCCTAACACTTATGTACGTTCATTTGTTTTTAATTTGGATTGAATTGATGAATATTCCAATTTTTGGTGTTTTGAGGTCAAATCTTCAAAAATCTAATCTTTGATGTTTGAACACGTTAGTGGGTGTTTCGGAGAGCCATACATGGCTGGGTTGTCGCTAGGCGTAAATCCCTATTTGTCGTTGCTCGCCCGTTCGCTTACGTTCCGTGTTATTGGTTTTGCCCGACAAGGGGGCTAGGCTGAAACTACTGATGAAGCAGGTTCAATCGACTGAACCAGGAGGAAGAAAATTCTCTGTCCCTGTATTAGTGACTGACTTGGTGGTCCAGTCGACTGACCTGGAAACCCGAAAGTTTCCAGGCTCTATGTCAGTCGACTGACCACCTGGTCCAGTCGACTGACCTGCTTGCTTCAGCCCATTTGCCTATTTTACTTGAGATTCCAATTTTAATCGATTTGTGATTATCCGAATTGTTGTTACCATTTATTATCAACTTCGATGACTTCTACTTGGGATTTTTGGGAATATCCATCTTGTTGGATTCGGTATCGATTTCTATGGATTTGATTCACGTCTTCGTATGTGAATTTTTGGTGTTTCTACAATCATTTTTGTGATTTATCACTTTAAAATACAAAGGTTTCTATACTAGCAGCAAATATTCAAACTCTTTCACAAAGATGATTTCAACTCTATTTTCAATATCAAACTCGTTTATAAAATCGTTTTCCGATCTATTAGTATATACAAATCTTTACCTCATTCGTTTGAGAAATCTGATTAAACGGCTTAGTAAAACTAGTGGTATGAAATGCTTACCTTTACTTCGTCGGTTAATTTTTGAACTTGTTCGATTGAAACTCTTGTGACAATTCTCGAGTGGAGATCTGCAGTTTGTTCGTAAATACTTAAGTTAAGCCAGTGGTTATGGGACATGAAGCTGTACTCATTTATTTACTAGCTTAGTGTAATTCACACTTTTTATTGATCAATGATGATCATTTTGTGATTTAGGCTTGCGATATGCGATGTCTCTTTATCCACGTAGGGGACTATACCTCGTTTTATTGAGTTTCGTCTCATTTCTTTTATAGGCTAACGACCTATTGGTTCTTTGGAGTTTCGACTCATTTTGTGGGCTAACGACCCATGCTCTTTTATGGAGTTCGGTTCATCGGACGTACCGTTGTACTACATCGTTGTCCGGCTTATCAGGTTCATCGGACGTACCGTTGTACTACGTCGTTGTTCCGAATTATTCGAGTTTCAGGTTCCTTGGGCATACTGATATTGTACTACTTCGTTGCACCGGCTCAATGGTTAGCGACCAAGGGGTAGCGTCCCGTTTGTGATACACGTGTTGGTGAGTTTTCATGCTCCCGTTTTGTGATAGGCCTCCCCTTTTTGTGATTTCTGGATTTCTAGTTGATGATTTCTAGAATTTGTGATTCACCAATTTTGTGATTGACATTAATATATTTGTCAATATTTGTGGTTTGGTGAATAAAATAAAGAATATGATATTCTTTTAGTTCTTTGAGATTTTTGAGATATTGTATGATTTTTGTGTTTTCTAATGTATACTTTTCATAGTATGACATTATTGTTATCATATGTTTTTTTCATATCTCTTCTTCTATCTCATTTTATCTGATATTTATAGCTAGACTGATCCGTTTATTATTTTCTTATTAAATAATACGCGGGTCAGACCGAGATGTTACAAGTGCTTCTTCTTGACCCACTTGTGGGAGCATTATCTGACTTTTGACTAACTACTCTAGTTTAGTAGTTTTTGTTGTTATACAATTGAGATAGAGACTCCTTGATGTATACTTATTCTTTTGCCTAGCACTTGTACCTATTCTTTTGTGATATTATGGATCTTATTTGACCACTACTCTGATGTACACTTCTATGTGTTATATTCATATCTGTTTCCGCCTTTGTGATATGGATATCCGTGACTGATTTGTATTATGCTTATTTCTATAATTTTTTCCGAAGATCATATAGCCACTGTGTTGTAGCTTTGAGTTTGTATCATTACGTCGGATTTCCTCTTGAGAAGAAATGCATGTTATTATATCTGACATGTCGGTGCTCGCACAAAGCAATTACACGGATGGTCGCTCTTCAACAGTCTTATTCTTCGTGCTAGTTGACGGCATTACCTCGTAGTGTCCTTGGCTAGTGTGAGTATAGAGGTGGGGCATCGCATTCCGTACCCTTTGAATCGACAATAAACTACACATGTCCAACTCAAATTGCACAAATAAGTGGATCATTAAGGGTATAAAGAAAATAAAGACAGAACATAATCTCACATAAATGGAATAACATATGTTATTTCGATAATAATCTTTACAGTGGAAAAAATTAAATACAATATCACAGTCTAACCTAGATTAAGTTTGGACAGTTATAACACCTGCCCTTATAAATGCTGATAAACAACAAAACAAATGCAATAGATGCATCGGATAATAGAATACGTCCATACGATGAAGAAGATCTCCAACTCTCCTCTGGAAACTCCAACCATCTTCAACTCAACCTAAAACTACTCAAATCTAAACCGAATTATAAAAATAACCGGATTAGGCTTGATAAACTAGCGTGAGATACTTAAAATTCAAAATGACTATATTATCAAAACCTGTGAAAAGAAGGATATCTTATAAGACCACGCCCACACATAAACACTGACAGTTTTTTACCTTATGATAACCAAAACAATTTCATACCAAAATACACTTAATATTATTTTTAATGACACACCTTTGAAAACACTTTTCAAATAAAGTTATTCAAATAAGGTATTAATATCTGGACCAAGTCTAAGGTAATATATCCGGACTAGGTCAATAGAATATACGGAATGGAATATATGATACCAACAAGGGGTAGCTGAAATGTTTGCAAGTCATTACAGCTATTTTGGGAGTACAATCAAAACCGTAAATCTCATATTGGGATTGAATTTCCAACATGATAAGGAACTAGTGGCCTTTTCTCTGATTCACGCATAACAAACATAGTTCCCACGATGCCTTAATCGTTTTTCTCAAACTAGTCACTTGAAACAATATTTGCTATACTACAACTGATAACCGGTAGTTTCCTGCTTTTCTCAAGCTAACCACTTATTCTGAATTTATGTCTGTTAGACCATAGGGTATCCCATATCGTCTTCCGGGATGTGTGGCTAATGAGGCTATGCTCAATTTCTTCAAAGCCACGCTTTTCATACAATATCAAGCATTGATCATAACAGGTTCCACTTTGAATACCACATTGTCATTCCATGTCACATGACTGATTTCTAGAAAGGTATAACTTCCTAAGCTCGTATATATCAGAAAAGGGTGTTAAGCTAAAAATGTTGCCTTCTTCGCCACCAACCAATGTACAATTATAGGAACCACTCAAATGTGATTTAGAATACAGTGTCAGACAAACATCCATACAAGTTCATTCTGGGACTGAACGAAGCCAAAGGCACTTTCCTCATCCATTACTAGGCGAGAAGCCCTTGCAATCCGAAAAAATCTCCACAATGGGGAGACCACTGCTATAAATAACTCTATAGTGGAAGCGACCCAAAGCATGTCAACAAGCAGTCCTCACGCTATGAAGATCCACGGTCTTCAATAATCATCATCTTCAACATGTCTTCACTTTCAAACGTATATATTGGTTCGAAGTGGTTTTCAGATAGGAATCACCCAAATCCGACCCCGGTTCCTTCGAAGCCAATTATCGATTTAAAAGATGTTAAGTTCATATATGGATATCAACCATCAATCAATTTCTTCATCTTTTATAAGATATCTTTCTTAGATATATTCTTTTCAAGTTCTTCCATTTTCTTTTCAAATGTATATGGAATCATTAAGCCTCGTTTATCAAATCGTTTGGTTTATTTAAACCTTTATTAAATCTTGGAATAATTCCAAATCATTTCTCTTTTACTTAGGAAATCTTTTCGAAATCATTCATTAAATCTTAATCAAAGATTTCTTATATTCAAGCTATAACTTTTAACTTAGGAAAAATATTCACAAATCATGTATTAAATCTCAATCAAAGAATTTTTTCTTAACTTCAAATTATATTCTTGCAAATCGAAGATTTTTATAATAGAGCACTATTGCCACCTTAAATATGTTAAATTTCTCCTCCAATGCTTAGTGGCAAGTAATCCTACATCATGAATATCTTTGTCTTCGATGATCTTTATCTTTCATATATTTTATTTCAAAAATTAGTTTGAAGGGGTTTTCTGATAGAAATCACCCAAATTCGATCCCGGTTCTTACGTGTAAATCATCGATAAAAAGATGTTAAGTTCATACGTAGTTTTGAAAATTAGTTTGAAGTGATTTTCGGATAGGAATCACCTCAAATCCTACCCTGATTCCTTCGTACTAATCATCGAATAAAAGATGTTAAGTGGTTAATTAACATTCAAAGAATTTATTTCTTTTTTTTATCTTGAAAAAACTTAAGTGTGATCTTCTAAAGCATCTAGGCTTTCCTTTCTATCTGTTCCACCCCGCACCTAAAAAGAGAAAACATAGGCCAGGTAAGTTCAGGGCACTAGCTTCTCAATCCCTAACCTTAGTTAAACACCTTATTTATCTTTTCAGATCTCATAGGCGGGACAAATGTACTAGTCATTTCCGCAAACTCGGTTTGTTATTACATTCAATACTCTTCACTTTTTGTTTAAGTGGTATAAACAATTCCACTTAACCATATTCATACTCTTATTAAAACTTTCAAATCATCTTTAAATTACTTAATTGTCCTTTTAAAATCATTCATAAATTATTTGAAAAAGAATTGTTAAGTTTAAACTCATATTCAAAAGGTTATAGAATTTGCAGCATAAAAGTGCTGCGGAAAGTGCTATATAAGCTTATTTGATTTAAACAACTTTTTAATATCTGAAAATTCATATTTTCCATTCCAAATCTCTTTTATACCATTTTAATATATTTATCAAATTTATTTCAAATTTTTATTCATTTAGAAATATCATTTATAAAGAAATCCTTTTCTACATTCCGAACTGCAAAATTGCGATGTTTTAGAAAATTGTTTTGGACATATTTCAAAATCTACTTGATGAAATCTCGATTTTCTTTCTTCGTTAGAAAACTATTATCAATCTGGACCCAAAAAAATTTATTTCAAACAAATCCGACTTATAAATCATTATCTATGTTAATTTGAAGTTACGGGTCGAAATTTACGAACCGCCGCTACGCGACGATCATGATTTTGACCAATTTTGTGAATTGCTTCGGAACTTGTCCAAAACACTTCAAATTTGTTATAAACCATGTTTAAACTATTTTAACTTATTTAAAACAAAATTTTCATCATTTCAAACTCATTTTTTCATTTCATTTCACTTTATAATATTATATTATTGTAATATCATCTTCAATCGTTTTAAAATCATTTGATGCTAAATCACTCCATACACATATTATTGTGGATTAAATTTCCATATTTAATTTGGTTAATTAATAACCATTTCTCTTATTATTTATCAAACCAAGTTATCAACTATTTCACAACCATATAATCAACCAAGTTATCATCCAATATCAACTAATATTCAACATATTAATTTCTAATTGAACATTTGTATTATCACCTTAAGTTTTATTAAAATAAAACTAAGATTTGAGCACTCACGTTTAAGTTAACCAATTCTTCCTGCCAACATTCATATCCAACAACGCTTCACTATATCCTCATAACTAAAACCAAACCATTACTAAACTCTTCCACCATGCTTCAAAGTGATCGACCACCACCTTCAAACATCCATAAACCACAATAGGTTCTCCACCATCCTCCATTGTTTATTCACTTCTTAGATGTTAAACCATGTTTTAATGGTATTATAAGGACTTTGGCAAAGTTTGGTGGTATTTTGACTTTGTTTGATATGATTTTGAAAAAGTTAGTAAGGAAATGGAAGAGAAAAGGAAGCCATTAAAGAGAGCTTCAAGGAGGAACAATAAGGTAGGAAATGGTGCGAAAAAATTGATAAAGTGGTTCATATTTACAGAAATTTTTTTGGATTAAAATAATATTTTGTAAAAAGACCAAAATACCCTTACATACCTTTTAAGCAACCTTATTTTTTCAACACTTAACATCACATTTCAAATCATTATTTTATGTCATTTTCACTTAAGTATTAAGCAAAGAATATAATAATTATATTTGGTTTGATTTGATGTTTACTTTTTGGTTTGAAATGACATGTTTGCCTTTTTGTGCTTACTTTTTCTTAATTATATTCTATAATTTTCTAAGTATGTTTAGTAAAATTAAACTTGATTAATGAATTAATTAATACTTATACTATTTAAATATATGTCTCTATATAATAAAATAAAGGTGCGACGATGTTGCGACAACTTTTAATCGACAAAATGTTGATTTTCGACAAAATGTTTTACGGTCACATTTTTACGTTTTAGTTGAGCTATTTATTTATGTAAACCAAATTTTAAATTTGTATAATGTTATTTAAAAATATAAATTACTTATAAATAGATTAAAATAATTTATTTAACCATTGAAACTTACTTTTTCAAAATCAGGATTTTGTCACTTTTGTCGATATAGACAAATGTTACTATTTTTGTGTATATTTCTCTTTCCAAACCAGATCTAATATTATTTTAATCATATAACCTTACATATTTTGTACTTAACATCACTTCAAATAGTATATTTTAAGTGGTCAAATTTTGGGTCGTTACACAGACAATAAATTATAAATTCAACAGGCATGCAAAATTTTATTTGAACTATTTAAAATTTAAATTTTGGAAATCCAAATGGGTGAGAATTTTTCTCACCTTGATTTCAGTAATCGTTGAAGCATTCTGGTTGAATAAAATTGAACAGCCGTTCAATCAACAATTTATGCCAGCTCCAATCGACTTCAATCAAATTCCTACTAGTTCTCATCGTCAAGGACTCAACGCGACAAACCACATTAAATTCTAACATAGAATGATCAAGTTATAATATTTATAAGATTTCAATTCATATGGTACAATTAGTTTAATTCATTTTAAATAAAAATTTAACTCATTACCCAAACGGAACCCTGCCCAGCCCAACCACTCTTCTTCCTAAAATAAAGAAATCCCGTTCACAGGCAAACACCCTCCTCCCTTGACCGACTGTTGACCGCCGAGCCCTCCCTGAACGATCATCTATCCAATCAAACGACGCCACCAATGAATCATGCTTTGCCTCCTCTATACGATCGTAACAAACACCATTGGTCTGCATCCCTTTCCCAAGTCGCGACCTGCAGCCATTTCCTTGACCGAATACAATCATCAAAGACACTACCTTCACCGCTCCTCCTCATCTTCTGTCGCAAGGAAAATCCCTAACCTAAAAACTCCAATCCACTTCTAGGTTGCCAAATCTGTGCCTAAACCCAAACTTAGGCTTAACCCTAGTTATAGATCACTTAAAATGGCTCGCACCCCTTAAACGAATTGTTGTAGTGAAGCTTCACTCCTCACCCGTTTCAGAAGTATTTTTTATTTATTTAAAACGAGCGAATTTGATGTCATTTCGAATATATATATATATATATATATATATATATATATATATATATATATATATATATATATATATATATATATATATTCCCTTTCACCTATTTCGATTTAAATTTTTGGACGAGGATATCTTCTCCAGGAAGATGAATACGTGACTTAAATCCTTGAAGGGGTGGCGTGTTCGTACATTTTTTCTTTTCCTTTTCGATGAGAACTGATTTAAAGAAGACTGATTTAAACGTGAAAGTCGGCTAGATGTTGACTGATTTGATTTTGGACAATTTAAAGTATTATATAATTACAAATATCTTGTTTAAAAGCGTCTTAAATTTTTGAACTCCTATCGAGGCATGTCGTATGACATTCATAATGTTGTATTCCTATTTTAAATGCACTGGAAAAGGTTTCGAGTCCCAATTCGATTGAATGGAGAAGATAGCTTCTTGAACCAAATTATTATATTGAATTTCAATATTAATTTCAATGCATTTCTATTCTGTACGATCAAACAATTACTTCAAATACTACGAAATTTGAAATCCGATAATAATACACTATTACGGATCCAATAGCACTGGCTAAATCGAAATTCAAGGCTGTGCCCCGGATCTCTATTTTTAAATGTCAATTTAAACAACCTATTTTTAAAATTCAAAAAATCACTTTTAAATTCAATTTTAAAACTTTTATTATCTTCATTACTATTAATATAAATTTTATAATCCTTTTTTTGAGAAAAATGTGTGATCCTCTACGAATAGAGGAGAGCACACATGTGAATATATATATATATATATATATATATATATATATATGTATGTATGTATATATATATATATATCACAGGCATAAGGTGCTGCCAACATGTGTGGCAGGTAACAAAAAAAATACATATATCAAATCTCGGGTATTCCTAAGATGAGTTCCGGCAAGGCCACCACCCTTCACACCCCGATATCAAGCTCCGGCATGGCCACCATCCGATATTAAGGTGTTAGAAGTACCTAAAAAACTAAAGAAAAAAACTACTGGATGACGTCATAAACTAATAAGGAAGCTCCAAACATCTGAATCGGGAGGGGTGAATAAGCATCTGCTCTGAAGTGGATCTGCTGAATAGGGAAATCGCTCTAAAGGCTCTAAACAAGAGGAAGGAGTACCAAACTGAATAATAGATCCTCCTGAAAAAAGTACTCCATAATGAAGATAGCAGAATCCTATATCTGAGGAGAAACCGCTAGTAGTCCTGGATGAAGATACTCTGCTCTGGTGACCTCTCTACCATCTGATGTCTAGCAATATGAAGATATAAATACCTACAAAATGAACCTGATATCCTATCGCCCATACCTGTAACTAAAATGACTAAGGAAAAATTAGAATGATACATATATATATATTTATATAATAAATATACATATATATATATATATATGTATGTATGTATTTATGAGGAAGGAAATAAAAACCTAAATAAGACTAACTGGACAATAACATGAGAAATGAATTACTTGAAAACCATACCAAACTGAGACTAGTACAAAAATTGAGACGGATCTATCTTGTGAACCTTTAATCATAAGTTATGATTAAAAGTGAAATCATCATCTAAATTAGAGAAAATATTAATAATACTATTATTAATGTTAAACAAATTGTTGTTGTGTTTAAAAAAGTTAATATTATGATTAACCTTGTTAAGATACCGTTTGAAAAAGATATTTTTAGCTAATTTATATTTGGGGTTAGAGATCCAATTGAAACAAAATGAAAAAATTGTAAAAGTCAATTTGTTAAAATGACTATTATTATTGAAAATTCTTTGATTTCTTTCAAACCAAATAAACCAACTAATAATAATGAATAAAGTGTCTAGTAAAAATCTAATATTCTTTTTGGACTTGAATCTATAATTATTCCAGTAGAATTATTTTTATCGAGTTTAAACTCAAGACACAAAAATTTAACCAATATTCAATTATTAAATTCAATGATTAAATTATTCAATAAACCGCTATATTTAAATTCTGAAATTTTCTTTACAAATAAAAACCTAAATTTCCATATTCAAAATCAATTTATAATTTGAATTCAATATTTAAAACCATTTAAATGTTCCAAACTAAGCGTCGAAAAATCTGGGTCGTTACATAGAGTGACCTTAGACTTTGGCTTCTTAGGAACTGTATGTAAGAAGGATTCAATGCATTGTATTATTCACCTTCTACGATATCCGGGGAAGATCTGGAATTAAACTATTTTATTCTTTCCACTTCATTTTATTTCTCATTTACTAGACTTTATGTCTGACCCATTCTTACTTTTCATATTTTCCCCAAATCATAGGAAGACAGTTTAGCAACTATTGGGTTTTCGTAAAAAGGCCAGTTTCACTCCTAGGTTCAACACTGTTAGGGAAAAGTAGTCGAATCCTGATTAGTAACTATATGTTGAATACTTTATTATTATTCCGCTATGAGATTTCATAAACATTAATCTGACTTGCCATTGTTATTTGCAGGATATCAAACCAGCAATTCACGCTTTATTGGACTTGGATTTTCGGTTCATTGAAAATTTAAGCCTACTGGGGTGCAGGTTGTTACATTTATTTCATACGAAATTGAATTCCTGTTTATTTTACGGTAAAATTAATCATATATGAAAAGATTTTATGGCACGTGCAATGCAGGCACATGCATATATAACATTCTTATTCAATTTAAATTTTCTACATAGTTTTGATAAAAAGAAATCAAAATACATAAGAAAAAACGGTAACTTTTTTGTCAATTTATAGTTTCGAACTTGTAACCTTATTTATATTCTAAATTTCCATTTCAAAATAAAAGTTAATATTTGTTCTTTATGTGTATTGTACTCCTGACCACTTTTTTGGATATATGGATATTTTTGGAACTTCGCGGTCGGACCAAAAGATTGCTTTCTATTTCAAATATTAATAAAATAAAATAATAAAGATATAAGGGTATTTTTGAAACTTTGGGCTCGGACCAAGAGATTGTGTTTCTACTCCAACTATTAATAAAGACAAAATAAACTAATAAAGAAATAAGGGTATTTTTGAAACTTCATGGTTGGATCAAAAGATTGTGTTTGTTTCCAACTATTAATAAAGATGTTTGGTCTCTTTAGTATGTAGAAAAAACTAATTTTGGAAACCGAGGTTGCTGCAATCGTATCTCCAGAATCATATCTATAAAATCATTGCAAACGGTTTTGCTTTAAAAAAATTTGTTTGTTTCTGCCTAATGGTGTATACATTTAATATACCCAGTCCATTGATCTAAATTGTGCTAAATTTGATGGCATATGTAATCCATTTATTATTTGCCTCTTTTTTCTTTGTCAGCAAATATACCCGAACTTAAATGTATTGTGTTTATGTATATACACATACTTTCATACTGCTTTTCTCTTTGAGCATTTTACTCATTTTACTTGGGTATTCAATTCCATAAGGACGCCATACCTCTATTGATTGCCTATTTAATGAAGGTTGGTATCGTCATCTTTAACTCGTAACTCAAATCAAATCCATAACGATACAACTTCATTGGCACATGCAAACTCCCGAACAAATTTACCCTTACGCCTTATTCAAACCATGAAGGTTTTCAATGTTAGTACAAACTCGATTTATAGTAAATTTACAAACTGATTTAATCATCGTTTTTTAACTTTATGCCGCCATGTTTCAGTTTTCTTTGGCAAATTGTGTACTTCCATAAACTGCTCTAACGCAGTTGCATGTGATCATCAAATTTGATAGGAATTCACAAAGATGCACGTCTCCTCATTTTTGTACCACTATTGCAATTATTTTCCCTTTTAACATTACATCAGTCTTCAAACTTACCATGCAACTAGGGTATAGAAATGGAGGCCATCATAAGGAGCAAATTTCATTCCTTCTTCCGTGGCCAGATCGAAGAGGGGAAATTTACTGTCTAAGGGGATATGATAAGTAATCAATATGAAAAGGAGTTTTAGGACAGTTTTAAAGGACATACAAATTAACATTTTTGGATGCATAAAATTTGATATGGATGACAACCAGCAAATCTCAATTCCCAAATGTAAATTCTCATTTACCGACTACGACATGGATGTTGACTGGGACCTCAACTTCCGTACTATTCACTATTTGATTGCAGTAATCTATAAACTGAAATTACATTATAGATATATTTGGGTTTCTATGGAAATAAGGCAACCTGGAGGATGTTGTTAAGCGTAATGGTAATCCAACGATTAAAAGAACACTGCTTATCGTATTAGCTTTGTATTCCCAAAACATCAGATATTCTTCAAGGTTGATGGATCACTGCCAAACCAAGAACAATATGACAACTATTATCTTCACCTAATCAATAGTGAGAACATTTCGAGATTAGTTCCACCTTCCTTGTAATTAAAAGACAAGGGATAAATATATGTACCAAACATCCATGGGAACTCATATTCCATCCATACACAGGAAACCAAGCTTGAGCTCTACAAGTGCAACAAGAGTTTACCTTGATATGGATTTAGGATGTACGTTTGACTTTGCAAAAAGGTTAGTAACCTTTAATAATGGTTGGATTCGAATAACTTCCACAACTTTTTATTACACTGTAAATATTAGGAACTCTTTAGGAAATAATAACACTAGCTTGTGTAGGCTGCAGAAGAGTAAAATAAGCATTTTAGAGTAGGAACTCATATGAACAACATTCAGTTCTGTTGAAGTGGAACACAAAACACCTAGTGAGGTATCGATTATCATCGGAACAAAGTCTAGCGGGTTACATTTCTTTCTACATATTTTTTTCTCCCTATTTAAATGGAAAATCTGACATATGACAGCCTAATATCTTACATGGTCTGAAATTTATGTTCTCCGCAATATCGTCAAGGTGTTCAACCAAAATGGGTGGAAATATCTATCATATAGCATGTGCAAATCTGGAGTGAGAAAAACAGGGCTTATTGAGATAACTAGAAAGTTTTAATGATTTTATTAATACTTGATAATGATGGTTACATTGCATTTTGAGTGATACAATGTGATATATATATGTATGTATGTATGTATGTATGTATGTATGTATGTATTAACTGTATTACTGCTATTACATAAACATAAGTTTGTGTGTGTGGGGTGGGGGGTGGGGGGGGGGGGGGGGCTTTATGTTGCAACCTACACCACATATTATATAAGACAATAAATGCTCCTTTGATTTATTTCTCTTGCCGTATACTTTAATATACCTCATCAATATGAGGCTAGGGTTTCCATCGTACCCAAATTATATTCAATCTTGACAATGTTCATTCATAACTTCGGTCGAACATATATTTATGACAAAAAATTGTCTGCTTGCTTCAATACTCTTTCTTAATCGAAGCTATCCCTCTTAATCAAAGCTTGGGTTTTTTGCTTGCTCTCTGAACCGTCGCCAATCTCTTCAACTTTTTACTTGAGCTTCAATCATGTAAAGCTCTTAGCAGATAAAGGTGGGTAAAAATATTGGCCCTTTGTTAAGTGGTTTGTAACATCATCCACTTGGAAGCCTATAGCTAATGATTACAGATGCTACAGTCATCCATAGTTTTTAATCCTCGACGATCAAATATGGTATTTTAGATATATTGATACATAGAAACCCAAGAATAAAGAAAAAAATTAAAACATCAAAACACGTTCCACATTCCATTTTAATGTATTTCATGTTCATTACAAATCCCAGTACGCAAACCAATTTCAAATAAAACATAAATACAACATATGCCAAGAGTGACATATGAAGATGCCCCATTGGATGATCAAAGTGTCTAATAAAGGTAATTAAACATCTTTGCCATCACAACTAAAACACACAGCAGAAATAAAATAACTCTTAGTAACTAGCTTGCCTCCTGCACGTTTCTGAAAGCTTTATTCGTCTAAAAGAAACCTGAAAACCTTAACTCTCATCCTACTGAAAATCGATTGAATACACATGAGTTTATGGAAAAAACAAAAACTTTGAGTCAGACATAAATCCTGGTATGAATAATAACATGCTATCTCAAACTATTTAGATATCTAGTAAGACCACGTCGCTTAGCGGAATGGGTATCCCCTTACGAGTACCCCAAAACTTTATAAAACCGTATATTGTGCTCTTGCATCTACGATGGTTAAAAAATAGCATTTCAAAATATTATGATGATATGCAAACAAGTAAATTAAATCTGGATTACCCATCTCCATTCATTCTAACTATCTGTCATATATCTATATATAGTTTCTAGGTTCACCATTAAACTATTAGTTCTCATAGGCTTACAAATAACCTGTTAAATATTTATGGCCTCCTTGTCCAATTTCATAGTTCTCATGGGATCACTAAGAACCTATTGGTTACCCCAATAACTTCTTGTTTACCCTAGTTTTCATGGGCTAACTAGGAACCTATTGGTAACTCCAATATCTTTCTCTTATCCTAGTTTTCATGGGTTGATTAGGAACCTATTGACTTCTTTCAATATCATCCAGATATAGTTTTTATGGGCTAACTACAAAACTATTAGCCCCTGCCAATATCAAATTAGAGTTTTCATGGGCTTATATGAATCTGTCTTTCTAAATCTTCATTTATACATAATTTCCAAAGGCTTACTATGAACCTATTAGCCTCTGCCAATATCTTTAAATAACATTTTAGCATCCTTAATTTTAAATTCACTGCGGGGTCAACCTACTGGTTATTCTATCCCTCTCCAAATTACAATTATGATTCATTACAATGTGAATGAATATATGAAGAAGCAATCACAATAATGCCAACACCTGTGGTTTATCCCTGAAATAATTTTATATATAAACTTGGTTAATCCTTTTAACCTGTTAAACAAGGAAAACTACTTCAAAATTTTTATTTCAAAACTCTTTATTTATGCCATGGTTTTTTTAAAAATGAGATTGGGTTATTTGTTTTGAAACCATAAAACATCACTTTCGAAACCCTTGGATAACTTCCTTCGAAAGCATAGAAAACATCTTTTCAAAACACTAAATATATACCTTTCGAAGCTATTTAAATCATTTCCTTCCAAGCCAAAATGTATCTTTCAAATGTATCAAAAACTTACATACTAATCTTTAGAAACATTGCTTCAAAAGCAATGAAAACAACCCTTTCGAAAGCATTAAATTTTACTTCTAAACATCCTTTAGGTCAAAGTGGTAATATACCAAAGTATCCCTTTCAAAACCTTTAGTAAAATTATTTGGAGAAAATTTGATGGTGTCGAAACCGTCTATTTGAACGCTCGCAATAAAACATTGAAGGATAGCATCGAAATCCCCTTTTGAAGCCATCGCTTTTGAAACACCTGAAACCTTTTGAAAGCATTTAGGAATGACTTTACGTATGTTTAAAAACAAAGGCACCCTTCGGAAGCATTGATGACATCAATACACTCGAACGATATTCGTTTTTTCAGATCAAAATTTCGACTTTGAAATCTTTTATGATTTGGTTTTTCGAGCTTTAGCCATGTCTCTCATACTTAACAAGACAAATGAATTAGTCTTTGGAAGACCGTTTCATTTACTATTTAACAGTATATTTTCTGGTGTTGTGTAAATAAGAATCGTTTCATTTTCATGTAAATATAGGATGTATTTTTATTCTTAATTTATTTTTCTTCTTTCACTTAGGTTGGCTGTGGGGACAGTATCAAAATCAAGTGTGAGAAGAGTCTCATCTTCATTTTTTATTTTTCATGATTTAGTTTTGCATTTTCTTTCCAAAACTCAAGAAAATATTAAAAAACAAAAATCCCAAAACAAATTCTCTTTATAGCATTTTGATTTATTTTTGAGGAAACACTACAAGATAATATAGGATTTTTGTTATTAAATTGAATTTTTTTGAAAATTTTTTGTCTCAACAAAAACAAAAGTAAAGTTTGATTAAAAGTAACCATGGTTTAACTAGTATATAGGAAGGTTCGTGGTGATAATTATGTAGTATATTCTAATGGAAAATCTTTGTTTAAAAAAGTGGCGAATTTAAAGTAAATGATATAACATTTTTTATTTTCTAAGTTAAAAGGTGCTAAGATGATTTTGCAAAACCCCCTCTTAAAAAAACAAAAAAGTAAAATAAAAATAAAAATATATATGTATATATTTTATTAACACCTAGAGTCATATGTTCAAACGCAAGTGTGTACACCCGCCATGCTCTGTACCCTTCTCACGTAAGCCTGAAAGGCAGTGCATGATCGGTATATCTGGCCTCAGTTTATTTAAGTTAGGTGTATGTATATAAAAATTCTTTTATTAAAAATGCCTGCAGTCGATAGGTGTACACACTTGTGTTTTCACTTGCCACACTCTGTATTCTCCTCACGTATGTCCGCAAGGCAGTTCATGGGTAATATATCCGGCCTCAGTTATCTGAGTTAGGCATATGTAAATATTGTTAATATTAATAAAATTTTGAAATAAAGAAAGAGTAAGTAATTGAAATCAGTTGGCGTCAAAATTGGCCACCAACACCCAATTATATGTGAAAGCACCAATATCTAGTCAGAGATCACATATAGAATATATGTAGAGAATATAATATGAAGAATAACCATAATTAAAATGAAAGCAAGTAAAAGAGAAAAAAGACTTATATTGCTTCATCAAACTCCAGCCTATGTCCACTCCAGAAAAATCCTTTTTATTATACTAAAATTTGATTACAGTTACAATCTAGAATTTCAGAACCAAAATGGCAGAGTAGCCTCTAGATAGAAGATGAAGAGAAACATAATGAAGTTCCTTTTTTTGAAGCCAAGCCTGCTGCATTTATAGGTGAAATTTTGGCTATATATCCTTTTCACCTATATGGGCCCACCATAACTATCATCGAGCCTAATTTGTTCATCCCATGCCAAACCAAAGCAACACCATGCTGACTCGAAGTAACACCATGCCGACGAAGTAGAACCCAAAGCAAACCCTATGCCGACCCGAAGTAGAACCTGAAGCAACTCTACGCCGACCCTGAGTAACGACATGCCGACCCGAAGCAACACCATGTCGACCTGAAGTAGAATCCGAAGCGAACCCAATGCCGATCCGAAGTAGCTCTATTCGACCCGGAGTAACAATGCCGACCCGAAGCAACACCATGCCAACCCGAAGTAGAACCCGAAGCGAACCCTATGCCAACCTGAAGTAGAACCCGAAGCAACTCTATGCCGACATGGAGTAACAACGCTGACCCGAAGCAACACCATGCGGACCCGAAGTAGAACCCAAAGCGAACCCTATGCCGACCTGAAGTAGAACCCAAAGCAACTCTATACCAACACAGAGTAACAATGCCGACCCGAAGCGACACCATGCCCACCCGAAGAAGAACCCAAGCTATGCCTTTCTCCAAGTCCTACATCGTTTATCCATCAACTATGCTTAATCCTAGCTTTGTATTATTATCCATAGTTGATTGTCCATCCATCTGAACGAAGTCCATGATATTCCAGTCTCGATAATCGTGAAGTCTATTGGTTTAAATCCACCTATATACTGCCTTGCCAAAAGACAGGTTAAAATTTTATTCCCCAAAACATGTCTTGCGATAGATAGGCGTGTTTTGTATTGTTATAATCCCGATGTTCGAAGCCTGTGGATGACCTCTAAAGAGGTCAATGATCTTGCCTGATTATTAATAACGATCGTTCAGGATCGTTAATAAAATTCGTAGCCATCCCAGGCTGATGATGATCGCATGGGATCAAGCGTCTGTTCGAGGAAAAATATGATCATTCAAGATCGTAAGACATTGGAGGTGAAATGCAATCGTTCGAGATCGTGTGCCGCTCAAGGCAAAATGCGATCGTTTGAGATCGCGTGTCGTTCGTGGCGAAATGTGACCGTTCGAGATCGTGTGCCGTTGGAGGTGAGTTGTGATCATTCTAGATCGAGTGCCATTCGAGGCGAGATGTGATCTTTCGAGATCGTATGCTGTTCAAGATGAAATGTGATCATTCGAGATCGTATGTTGTTCGAGGTGAAATATGAATGTGCAGATGGGACTCAGAATTATAAACGTTAGATTTCACGTTCGAATAAGTTTCGGAATCATTTGTTATGGCAGTTCGTCGCCATCTTAGAGCATACCTAAGAACCATTCGTGATCTTGTACATGTATAAGTGACTTAGCCATTTTGGTATAGATTTATTATTAGTTATTTAGTTCATGCCATCAAGAGATGATGACCTGTGCCCTTAAGTCCGGCTAGCTCCGATTTTTGGCAGATGATGATTGCTCCTGTTCCATCACCGCTATCCATTTCCAAGCAAATCCATCCAAATCCATGCCCCCGGCTCCATAGGGAGTTGTGCTGATGCATTCTCCTTAGTCGGCATTTGACCCCGGTTGACCTAATCCATATCTAAGCATGCTAATTTCTGCTACAAGTCCTGGATTCCAACTTCCAGCTGTTCCAGCATCCATAAGAGGTCTCTGATTGTCATTTCAATCCTACCCCTGAGTCTGGGAAGGAATACTGAAATCATTCTTCTGGATGAGCATTCATTTCCCTATTGACACTAAACTGCACGACATCACCTCGTGTCCTGTCAGGAATTGTGCCAATGTGATCCGAGGGCAAGCCCCCAAGCTTTCGATTGCTCCACTCCATCTCATATCATGGTTGCTCTGTTTCCTTGGTTCCATTTATGGACTTCCTCTGCTCATGTTGCTCCTACACCATGATCTACATTTCCAGCATTCCAAACTACTCCATTTCCTTGGCTTTGCATTCGAGTCCTCCCACCTTTTCAACATTCTTTCTTTCATAACATCCATCATCATTTCCTTCCACAAAATAATAGATCTTAATTTGAAGATAATGATGATGAGAAATCCATTGTTGGGAATGCTTAAAAACTGGAAATTCATGTTTGATAATAATAGAAGCCTCGAGAGCCAACATTGGTAATAATGAGGGAAGACCAAAAATTCGACTCTGGTTATATTAATAGAAGACCTAGAGATGGAATTAATATTAGAGGGCCAAAAATCCAAATCTAGCATTAATAATAGAAGCTTAGAAATCCTCTTCTGAAAATAGCTAGTAGAATACCATGTACAATCGTTTATTAAAAAAAGTCTAGAAATCATCATCTGAAAATAAGTCATAGAAGACAAGGAATCCTAATTTAGTGACAAATAATAGGAGTCTAGCTACCCTTATCTAGAAGTAATTGAAGACCTAAAACCCTAATTCGGGTATTAGTAAGAGAGACCTAGAAATTATCATCTGAAGTTAGTAGAAGACCTAAGATCCATAATAATAGAAGACCCAAAACCAAGATTCGTGCCTTAATGAATACAGTCCAGAAATCAATAGTAGAAGAACCGTAATCCAAATACAAGTATTGATAAGTGAAGTCCATAAATCATCTTTTGGATATTGTGGAAGACCATGAATTCAAAATAGAAGACCCAAAACCTAGATTCTTGTATTGATAAGTGAAGTCTCGAAGTCTTCTTTTGGAAATTAGCCGAAGGCCATAAATTCATATCTAATAATGAATGTAATCCGAGGATTATCGTTTAGAAATAATAGAAGATTTCAAACCCATTCCTGGTAATAAGGAATGTTTAGAAATTAATATTTGAATATGAAAGTTTAGAAATTCTCATCCGAGCCTTTTGTTTTGCACCACTATTTGGACTTTGATTGTTTGAATCTTTAGCTTTGCGTTACCTCTCTGGTTCCAAGTACTAGATTTTTTTGACATGCACCATCCTTTAGGCTTCGTATATTGTTAATGATTTGTGTGTCACTCCTTGGGCTTGGACATCTTAGTCCATTGTTGTTCGATGCGTTTGGTTAGCTTATCCACGCATAGGGGCCAAGGACTTACCTGACCTCCTTCCAGGTGGCGCTCCAGTCGGGCCTAATATGCAGGAATAAAGGCTTCTCTAGTGCCTTGACTAGGCCATTGCATGGCATGATCAAGGGCTTACTCCGCCTTCTATTTACGAGGCGCTTCAACCAGGCTTTATAGGCGGGATTGAAGGCTAGTCGGTGCCTTGAACTGGCCATAGCATGGCGCGTTCAATGGTTTACTTCGTCTTCCCTCCAGGAAGTGCCTTGACCTGGCCAAATAGGCATGGTCAAGGGCTTGTAGAAGCTTTAGCCTAGCTATTTTTGATGCAGCTAAAGGCTTACTCTGACCTTCCTCCAGGAGGAGCTTTGACATGGCTATCTCGGTGCAGACAAAGGCTTATGACCCTTTAAGATAATTTTCATTTTTAAGGAGAATCTTACTCCTAACCATGTAGATTTCCTTATTTGAATAAGTCTTTATTGAATTCCTCTATAATTGCTTTACAAATCTATCGATCTTTCCTTGTCTAAAATAGTTGATGGTCATTCCTTCAAGAGCACTGCATTGATTGGTTTCGTGTTCATTCATCACATGATAATGGTAGTAAGTTCCTCCTAGATTTCTTTCGTATTGGGCCTTTTCTTTTTAGATGGCCAGTAATTGAGTTCCTCTTTTGTTAATGAGTATATGTTCTTGATTGATGTATTCAAGTTTCATTCTTTAGAGAAACTTGATTTGAAGCTCGTCTTTTGAGGTTGACTTCTAGATCATATGTTGCTTGATTTAGAAGCTTCATTCTCAATGACAAGTTTCCATTGTAGAATCTTTCGAAGCTCGTATGGAGGTAATGGTTCGCCTGTTACCCGATGCCATTTCTGAGAAAATGTATAGTAGTCGACCATTATTCCTTCTTCAAAGATAGTTCCTTTAGTGTAGAAATAAATAGTCTTCTTCATTTGAACACGCAAATTATCACCCATACTTTTTTTTTCTCCTATATCAAAGATGGGTGTAGGGACAATATAAATAGGTTTATCCTCGAATTGTTTGGATCATAGGATTCAACTATCTTCTTTTCCATGATCCTTAAAGCTTCCAGCCTTAACACTTATTCTTCATATAGCTTCGAGTCTTAGAAATTTCATGTGAGAATCCAACCAAGTGTGGTTCTAAACATCCTTGCATGGACATCTTGATTTTTTTGAGCATTGTGGTGCTGGGACTAAGGTTAGCTTGGAATAGAATATGGATATGGGAAGGAAATGTTGGGAATTCAACAAAGTCAGAGGTTCGAGCCCTTCTTCTAGCACCAAAAATGCTAAAAAAAAATTTGGTCAACACTCTAAAGCATGGTTAGAAGAGTGGCTTACCCTTTTGAAACCCCATTCGAATTAGTTGGAGTGATCTAACGTCATATTCTAATGGGAACAAAAGGTATTAACTGAGTCAAAAGGGTTTTATTCCTTCGAAAGGAACCCGTTCGAATGTATAGATGAGCATATTCTATAGACGAAACCATATAAAAGTAGTGAATCAGACTCCATGCATTCGAAAGTGACATGTATTTACTTTGTTGATGATTTTATGAATACATGAGCTAAGTTATTATAATAAAGTGAAATCAATAATTTGATTTGGAAATTAGGTTTACAAACTCAAGGAAAGTACTAAGCATGGAAACAATGAATTCTGATCCCCAAAACAGCACCCATAGGGTCTTATTTATAGGTGCAGGTTGGACCCCCTTACGCATCAATACTTTCGACTTAATCGAAATAATGCCTTTAGGACCTTCCACGCTGTTGAATCCATAACACCTCCCTAATGTTGTTTCAGATAAGACTTGGATGCCTTCGACTCCATCGGAAGGTATAGGAGTGACTCTTATGCTGTTGTAAACGTCTTGGAGAAGCATGAAAGGGTGTCCTAACATGTATGGATGGTATATAAACTATACTTGTGAAAGGCATCGATGCTTTAAAAAGCTTTTATTCTGATGGTTGCGGAAGCATCCATTGAGGATGGAATTGTAAATGATGTTGTGACCGCCACGGAAGGGTCAACTGCTTCAAAAGCATCTACTTGGTTGGTCGTGTAAGGTAGCATTCGAAGACGATCCCCTTGGTTAATGTGATAGACCATCTTTTGATGCTTGTGGAAGTAATACCGACATATGTAAAATCTCCCTAATACTTGTGGGAAGGTTCAACCGATTCGAAAGACTAGTTTTTGCAAAACCATGCTTTCAAAAGGAAAGCTTTGGTAGAATCTTCTCCTATGGAATGTAGACCGTGGTGGAACCAATCGTTTTAAAAGGTTTGATATATACGGAAGGCGTAAAGTCAAAGGAAACCCTTACTTTCATCGCTTGCGGAAGGTGTCAACTTAAATAGAAGGGTAGTCTTGACCCCTTTCGAACCCTTCGGAAGCTCATAATTCATTTAATTCTTGCAGAAGCATCCCTTCGACACTTTCGAAAGGTCCTGCTATCAATATTGTTCTTCATGAATCTATCCTTCATAATCTTTTGGGCTTCGACAGGGTTGAAGTGATTTTTGGTAGCAACAGATGTTAATATTGATATTTATTATTTAAAATAAGATTTTACAATTAATAGTTTATTTTATTAAAAATAATAAGAACAAATTTTAAGTTCAAAAATTAAATTTAATCTTACAAAATATCTCAATATTAATAGAAATAGGAATATTTTCGACATGTTGGTGCTTTGTAAAATGTGAGAAATCAATTTATGTTTTTATAAAACATTGTTGTAATGTAATTAGTATTTAAAAAGAGAAAGAAAAGTAAATTTGTAAAATTTTCCCATATTGAATCCATAAACATATTCACTTGGCCCATGTTGTTAGGTTAGGAATGTAAAACCAATAACCTATACGTTGTTTTCTCTATTTTCTTTCTCATTTCAGCCTAAAATAAAAATATAAAAATATCATCTTCCGATCACAAACACTAGAAACTAAATTAAATCCCCAAATCAAGCTTAGATAAATGAACTTTTGATTAGTAGTTGAAGAAATAAAGCCAAGGTGATCTCTTCCATTCTGTCTTGCATTTAGTAGTGTTTTAATCTATGTCCTCTTATCATAATTGTAATATTTCTTTTGTAATTGCTTGAATCAAACCTAGGTTGATGCTGAAAACTATTAGCCTAGGAGAATTCGAGATCTTAGCTCTAATTCAAGCTTAATTTATTGAGTTTACCTCACACTTCTAGCTATTAAAGAATGCACGTCCCTATTTGGTAAAATTGGTTGTATTTGTGATTTAACTGCTCTCAATCTCTTATGCTATTCTTATCAATTGTTATATCACTTTCAATTTTTTGAAACCCTCTTTATCTAATCATGAATTGCATTCAACTGTTGATGTTTTTATGCTTTCATGATTGCTAAATAAGTGTTCTAGGAATGAAGGAGGTCATCGACGAAGGAACGAGTGACAACAGATGAACGAAGAGCTGCCGGCATTGCCTAGATTCACCCAAAGTGCTAGCATCGGTCCACCGGTTTAACTAGACCGGTGCACCGGTCATGACTTGGGCTGAGCCCCAGATTATGGTATGCAATCTCCCGTTCACATCAGTTCACCCGTTGATTCGTCCATTCGGCTCCTTTTTGATGTTTGATCAATTTTGATGCTCTAATTCATATCGATTTTAATGCACATGTTTGAGTTTTGATTATGAATTAGTGAATTCATCTTGGAGTTTCTACTCACAGGAATGTTCTATCGATACATGAGATTTTACATAAGTTTTATTGCACTATTTCAACTAGAATTTTCAAAAGAATGATTTTCATTGGAAACCGTTTTCTCAAATCATTTTAAGTATGAATATATTTACTATAAAAAGTATTTGGAATATATATATATATATAATATCTATTTATATAAATAATGTTTTTAAAGTTAATTTGGGACAATGGTTTAAAACTGTACTTAGCAAGGGCTTTAATACACACACACATATACATACATATATACATAAATACATACATACATACATATATATATCATAGCTTATAAAACTATGATTTACAAGAATGTTTTTAAAGTAAAATATTTCTCGGTTGAATGAGAAGGTTATTAAAATGGTTTAATAAAACGTATGTTATGGAATGCTGGCGTTTGCTTTACCAGTTAATACTTAGACTTGTTCGATTGAGCCACTTATACACAAAAATGGAGTTTATTATCTTATAATAAATGTTAAGCAACCAGTGTGGTATGGGACACATGGTTATTACTTATTCAGTTGATCTTTAGGAGTACGTGACACTTATATCGACGGGTTTATGACTCATCCTTGGAGTTCTATAGGTCTTGCACCTATCTTGGAGTTTTTATAGGTCTTGTACCCATCATGAAGTTTTATAGAACTTGTAACTATCTTGGAGTTTATAGATCTAACACCTATCTTGAAGGTCTATAGGCTCTCGCATATCTTGATGTTACCAGTTTAATCTTACAATCTTGGAGTTTTATAGAAACGTATGTCTATCTTGAAGTTACATGCATGTAGGTGAATTTAATCACCAATCTTGGAGATTTGATGTCTTTCTCCTTTTATGTGATTTCTGGATTTCTATTGATAATTTCTAGTTTGTATGTTATTTGTGTTATCACCAAATACTTTCAGGGATTTTGCTTTTAGAAGTTATCTTGTGTTTGATATTTGGTGATTTCATTGTTGGAGTTTATTGAAGTGTTTCTGATGCTTGCCAATACCTATCTTCATGTTTATATTTGAGACCTAGTACCTTTCATCCATTATTTATCTTTCTTAACTCATTCATTATAGTTTATACTTAACCATTTATTATTCTATAATACTAACACCAAACCGAGATATTTCAAGTGCTTCAGTTTGATAGTTCTAGAGAAGTTTTCACTTTATTTATCTAGTTATCATTCATCTTACCTTCATCTTATATATGTGTACGTATTCATGTCTTGTTGTATCTTATATCGATTATAAACTCATTCAATTATTCATATTTATATCTATGGGATGTAGTAATTTCATATTTTATAGTTTATGGTGACTATAATTTTGTAGCTGACTTTATGTACCTATTCAATTGGATCAGCTTGTATCTATTTGGATTCCACTGTGTATATTTTGTGATATGTGATTCTACGATTCGTATTTATCATATATTATTATGGATTATATTATTATAGCCAGCGTAGTTTTGTTTTAATAAAGGATTGCATACGTTGATTCCACTTCAAATGAAAAAAATATACAGCATCGAAATTGACGTATCAATGTTCGTTTAAAGAAAAATTCATGGATTGTCACTACTAACCATCCATATTCTCTGCACTAACGAAAAATATTACTCAATAATACCCTTTGTTAATGTGGGCCTCATGGTGGAGCGTCCAACGTCATTTCTAAATTGAACTTCATTATTGGATCTTTTCTCATGTAATGTCCCAAATCGGGTAACTATTCTCTGAAACATAGTCTTTAGCACTTAACAATTATGCTTCTACCCATGTGGCAAAACAATTAATTGCTATTTTTGTAAGCTTAAGTTCTTCTTTTGAGGTACGTAGTAATATAATTAAGTTTATTCCTTATTCATCAATGGGCTTTGGATTTTTTTTATTAGGTTTAGCTCACTTGGGGCATATATGAAATTGTAGAAATTTTTTGACACTTCTCACACCTCTTTACACGATCCACTTCATAGTCACTCATTTGAGGCCAATAGAATCCTTAGCTTATGACCTTTTTGCTAATTTTATTCTAATAGAATGATCTTCAAACGGAATCCCTCATGCACTAACACATCTTAGGTAAGGAAGCGAATATCCAATTTTATATAATGTTCTGTTCATCATGGTAAAAGTTGAGGCAAATCTCATAATAGAAAATGAAAATCTCAAATAAGAGATTATTTTCTCATGATTCATGAACCAACAGTCCTTTAACCATGAATAAGCCCGTCTACTTTGACTTTTTATGGCATCGATGAGCCTTGGCATTTCTAAAACTTTTTTGAAAAATATCATAAATTTTTCTTTCTCAATGTTCTCTAAAACTTTAAGAATGCTCTGGTCAACACATTTCAGATCAAAATCTTTTGTTGGAGATTTTACCAATGTTAACCAACTTATTTTTGAAGATTTACAAACCATCTTTAAAATAACTATTTTGGTGCTTTTCACCATCCATAGGGTAATTAGTAATAGTTTCTTAATAATATTTTCACAAAAATGCTTTCGGTAAAACTTTCACAATAAAACTCATTTAAAATAACTATAGGTGTATATTACTCCATCTTTTTGTAACTGTACCACTTAAGGTTTTGCTTAGCAAAAAGGAACGTCTTAATTTAAGTCTGAGGAGTCATGATTCGTGAACTGATAGACTTTACAGAAAAAAGAAAACTTGTCTTTAAGAATCCCTTCTTTAAGAGGAATTTGGATACCAATCTTTTCTTCGAAAATAGGCTTGTAACAGAGGATCAATAGTGACCAAGAAATCCATAAAGAAATCCATTATTTAATATAAATCTAGGCCTTGAGATTGAGACTCGTTTTATCTCGGATACTTAGATCATCCACTTTCATAGAAAACAAGAAATTTGATTAATAGAAGACCAGAAAACCATATGATATAGAAGATCGAAAAATCATTTGATACTAATAAGATGATCAGAAATCCATCTGATGTATATGACTAGAAATCCATAGAAGTCCTAAAATCCTTCTGGTAATAAGAAGAAGACTAGAAATCCGTTTGATATAGGAAAAATCCACAATCCCTCTAGCATAAGAGGATCAGAATTTCATCTGATAACAATGATTCCTGTCACACTTTAATAAGAAAATCTAGCTTCTCAGATATGTGCTCATAGTAAATTAGTCTTTGTTTCAACCTGTAATGAAACTTAAACTCTGTGTTAGTACATGGTTAAGTTTGAGTATAAACAAATCAGATCAAAATTTGGATGAGTAGAATTGATCCATGGTGGACAATCGGTACAAAACTTCATGGTTTGGCTAGACCCTGAATTTAATATTGCAAAAAACACTTCTCTTCTTGGATTTTTCCTATCTAGATCTTTCATATCATCCTACAAAATAAACATCTTCTTGGAAAATTGATATATTAAAGGTAGCTTTCTTATTGCATAGACGGCTGCAAAATAAAATCAAGTGTTAACTAAAAGTAATTTGACTATTTACAATATGATATTCTGATAGTGGTAGAGTAAGAGGGCTATTTAAATCCATATATTTACACACAACAAAGAATAAGATCCATATTTGATACAAATATCATTGCCTGATGTATATTATAACACTTGCAAAATTTCCAAGTTACTACCATCATTCGTGAAAATCCTTAAAGTTTCTATATATTTCCTTTGAAATCAATATTGAATAAATAATTACTTGTCATAAATAAAAGCTTTGCTCTCAATATAAAAAGCTGTTATGATTTCTATACTTATGTAACCATACGCCTTTAAATCTCTAAAAAGAAGTGTAGTAGAGAATTAAATATTCAAACCTTTCATTAAAATTTGTAAGAAAGTGGTGTAAAGAGAAATAAATTTATAATTAGAATAAATACTTGTGCATCAAATGTGCCACATCACTGGGAGAAATTTCTAGCTTAGACCACTACTATTCTTAAAATGTTAATGCCTCATCCATGCTCTCATCCATGCTCCAATCCAAATGCTAGCTATGAAATTCAAACATGCACAATCAACCTACTAATGTGTTATGTGTTAGCCTAGCTCGTACCATATTGTACTTATATTTGTAGCCTATTACTCTATTTTAGTTGCTATATCCAACAATAAGCATGTGATTTCGTACTACAAAGCATTGTTTATGTGTGCAGGGAGCCTTTGTATCTATCCTTCCAGCATGTTCAAGTTCCCCATTTTTGTTTTTTGTTTCACCGTTTTTTAATCTTTTTATCATGCTATTATTCCGCGTATTTTTGAGACCTGATGATATAATACGAAACCATGTATATGAAGCCTTATTTATTCAAAGCTTATACTTTTAGAATTACAATGTATATTCGAAATCTCGGATTATATGAGGCTTCGTATACTTTCAAAACTTGTTATGTATATATTCAAAATATATCCATTCGAATCCTTTATTTATGAAACCATATACATACTCAAAACCATCCACTATATATATTCGAAACTTCACACTTTTGAAACCAAGTACGTACTTAAAACTTTTTACTTTTCAAAACCAAATACATATTCAGCACTGTATATTCATTTGAGCTTGTATATCATTAAAAGAATGAAATACACATCGGCTGCAACCCTGATTTTATCTCTGCATATGATATATTAGGCTGATACAGCTTTAAGGCCCAAAATCTGTTTTCAATACAATTGTATTTAAGTACCACAACAAAGGTAACCAAATGTATCAGTTTTTACTCTCTGTGTCATTGCTGTTACTATCAATAAAAAATATATCTACATCCTTTCTCCATTCAATCAGAGATCTCTCAAAATTCAATAATTCTATCTTGGTATCGGATCCAATCTTCTATAAGCTTAACAGCTTTCATACTAGGTTGCATCTTTTAAAAGTAAAAAAACTGATCCATCAGAGAAATCTCATCACTTGGATCAGTTTTACCCATCAGAACCTTTGTCATCATTTGGGTAAAGAATTTATTCAAGAAAATTATTGCCTTGCCTAGATTTTGCAACCGGCTGTAGTATTATTTGCAAAAAAAAAATCAAGAATCAAGGAAAATCAGAAAACCAATCAGGGAAAAGATCAGAAACTCATCAATTCAGAAAAAGGAGTAAGTGCCACACTAGGAGCAATCAGAGAAGTCTCATCATTTGCTCGGTTGCATCATACCTGTTTAGGAAAGAATTTCTTGATTTTTTCTACAATTTCTTTCTGATTTTATGAGTCAAAGGTGAAAGACAATTATATCTCAATAACTTGTTAAGAGTACCCAGTATAAAGAAAAACCTTTTGAGTGTTTCTCAATTTTCCCACGATAATAATGTCTATTTTGAATTTTATCCAAAATATTGCTTAGTTAAAGATATACAAACTAAGGAAATACTTTTGCAGGGTAGTGCAGTAAATGGTCTTTACAAGTTCATTTTGAATAATAGCAAAGGTCCAAATCAAATAATGACAAATTGTAATAGCAATGAACCGCAGTCAAGTGAAAATAATAAAAGTAGTTTTGATCTTTGGCACTACAAGTTAGGGCATCCCTGTACAAGTATTGTAAAACAGGTTCTTGAAGAAAATAAGATTCCTTTTGATGATATAATTTTGCCTTATATATGTTTTTACTGTCAAATGGGCAAAAGCCATAAATTAGCCTTTGTAGATTCTGTTACAGAATATAAAGTACCCCTTGAATTGATTTCAATAGATCTGTGGGGTCCAGCTCCTATTTGTTCATATTTTGGGTATAAGTATTATATATCTTTTGTTGATGCATGCACTAGGTATACTTGGATATAGTTCTTAAAATCTAAGTCTGAAACTTACAATGCAGTCATATATTTTATCACTCAAGTTGAAAAGCAGATCAATCATAAAGTTAAGGTTATTCAGAGTAATGAGGGTGCTGAATACAAATCTCTTAACAAATATTTCCTAGATAGTGGTATAGTTCATAGAACTACATGCCCTTACACATATAAGCAAAATGGTTTAGTTGAAAGAAAACATAGACATATTGTAGAAATTGGTCTAACCTTATTAGCACAAGCATCACTACCTTTGAAATTTTGGCTAGATTCCTTCAGTGTTGCTGCTTATTTAATCAATAGACTCCCAACCAAAGTACTGAATGGAATAAGCCCTTTAGAAAAGCTTTCAGGAGTTAAACCAGATTACCAAAATTTAATAATTTTTGGGTGCTTATGTTTTCCCTACTTGAGACCATATAACAATCATAAGCTAAATTTTAGGTCTCAACCATATACTTTTATAGGCTATCCAATCAAACAGAAAGGATACAAGTGTTTAGATGAAACAGGGAGAATATTTATAAGTGGACATGTTGTTTTCAATGAGATAATATTTCCATTTGCCAATACAAGTATTAAGACTACACATAAAATACATAATCCAAAAACTTCCATACCCAGTATACTTTGATGTCCCATATATGGGATGCTGCTGAAACTGAGAAAAGAACAGGAACCTCTGGACCACATCACACTATGTCATCTAGACCAGGTCATGATTCAAAAGGTTAACCTGCTTCACAGTCTCAGTAACCTGCAGAATCAAGTAATCAAGATCAAAGTAATCATGAAGGTCAAACTGCTGAAAACACTGATCTGGGCAGTAATTCAGAGTCATCTGACACTGAATTACAAACCAGAACAGGTCATCATATGATAACCAGATCAAAGAGTGGGATTTATAGACCAAAGGTTTATGCTGCAACTATTAGTACCACAAAGCCTGAAACATTTGAACAAGCATTCAAAGATAAAAAATGGAAAGCAACTATGGATGAAGAGTATCAAGCACTGATGAAAAATAACACATGGAGCTTAGTTCATTCACCAAGCAACAAAAATATCATAGGATGCAAGTGGACATACAAATTGAAAAGGAATCCAGGTGGAACTGTATCTAGGCATAAAGCAAGACTTGTTGCTAAAGGGTACACACAACAGTATGGGTTTGATTTTAGTGAGACCTTTTCACCAGTGGTGAAACCAACAACCATCAGAATAGTTCTTACAATTGCTCTAAATAATGACTGAAGCTTAAGACAGTTAGATGTAAATAATGCTTTTCTGAATGGTATTTTGCAGGAAGAAATCTATATGGCGCAGCCAATGGATACAAGCAAGACACTGACCTTGTGTGCAAGTTAAACAAAGCTATATATGGATTAAAGAAAGGTCCTAGAGTATGTTTTGATGGATTGAAAGCCACATTATTCAACTTGGGCTATCAATCTACCAAATCAGACAACACTTTATTCATCAAAGTTAATATGGTCCGTGAGAGAAAATTAGCACCAGCTAGAAAGTCTTATTATTTACATATTGATATATGTTGATGATCTAATTATAACAGGCAATGATGAAAATGAAATCAATAATACCATTCTGTATCTTGACAAACAATTCTCAATCAAGGATCTAAGTAAACTAAACTACTTTCTGGGCATAGAAGTAAAGAGAAAGTCAGACACATAAAAAATTTTAAGTCAAAAGAAATACATCAAGGAGTTTCTGGTCAAATCAAAAATGGATGCTGCTAAACCACAGCCAACACCAATGATCAGTCGTCAAAAACTCTCTAAATACAGGGGAGAACCAATATTAAACATTAAATAGAACAGAAGTATTGTAGAAGCTCTACAATACTCCACTATAATAAGATTAGATATATCATTCAGTGTTAATAAAGTCTCACAATTTATGCAGGAACCACATGAAGAACACTGGAAAGCAGTCAAAAGGATTCTCAGATATCTCAATGGCATAACAAATTATGGTCTCGCACTAAAAAAATGCAAAAAATTAAACATCACAGCATATGCAGATGTAGATTGGGCAACAAATGTTGATGACGTCAAATCAGTGACAGATTACTATATATACTTAGACAATAGTCCAATTTCATGGTGCTCAAAGAAGCAGACAACCATCTCCAGATCCAGCACAGATGCCGAATACAGGAGTATTGCCAGTGCCGCAACAGAAATTACTTGGATACTATCATTACTTTTAGAAATGAAAATCAAAACAGAACCAAACCAACACTATGGTGCGACAATCAAAGTACAGTTTACATGGCAGAGCTAATCCAGTATTGCATTCAATGACTAAACACATAGAGATTGACCTATATTTTGTTCATGAACTGATACAAAAAGAAAAACTCCAAGTGAACCACTTACCATCATCTTACCAATGCGCAGATATACTTACAAAGGCACTATCAGCAAAAAGCTTCCATCGATTTAGAGAGGACCTGAAAGTCGAAACAATTGACGAAGATAGAGCTAAAGGTTCCTTCTTTCTCAGATCTATAACTATATTTACTCCAGATTCGTTTCAGAAGTCAAATCGAAGTGACAGTAAAAGATAGATCGCATACATATTTCAAGTACTTCATCATCCTACCTCAGATCTGCAAAACAATACAAATTAGTTTCTGATTTCATGCAAGAAGATGTTTTAAAAGATGGAAGAAGAAAAGGACTTATATTTTGGAAATAGCGCAGCCGAAGTTCAAAAATCGCTCAAGGAAATGGAAACCCTAACCCTAGCATTCGGTTGAGGAGGGTGAGTAAAAGAATGAAATATACGTCAGCTCTAACCCTGATTTTATCTTTGCATATGATATATTGGGCTGATACGGGTTCAAGCCCATAACCTGTTTTCAATACAATTGTATTTAAATACAGAACAAAGGCAACCGAATGTATCAGTTTTTACTCTCTGTATCATTCCTGTTACTATCAATAAAAAAAATATCTGCATCCTTTCTCCATTCAATCAGAGATCTCCCAAAATTCAATAATTCTATCTATATCCATAACTTATTTATTCAAAATCTTATATTTTCGAAACTGTATATAGAATAAACTCTATATATATTTAAAACCATTTATACTTAAAGCTTTTGTTTTTAGAAACTTGATATACTTGAAATTGCACATACAAGACTTATATATTTGAAGCCGATGTATATGAAATACATACATACATATATATATATACATATATATATATACATATATATACATATATATATATATATACATATATATATATATATATATATAATGTTATATAATTGAAATTAATATGTGCAACTCATATATTCAAGACTTGATGCATTTGAAATCCAGATGTGTACAAAACCACTTAACGCATATGAAATTTATGGCCGACATCTTCTGATACATTCAAAACCTCTTATAGTAGACATCCTAGATGCAGGTTCGAAATCTTATTCATGCTCGAGATCCAATTCAAGTCTGAAATCTGATGTGCACGTATCTTCTATCCGAATGCACCCATTTCCATTTATAAACTCCCCCTGATGTAGGCTCGAACTCAAGAACTGAAATGCTTTACATTCATCACTACTGCTATCACCCTATTTCCAATTCTAGAAAAGATTCAGAATGAAGTCGATATAAAATTTCTTTGAAACCATTTGCTGAATCGAACTGAATCAAGGGGTTCTGACTCAGTAATTTTATCAAACATTTTACCGTCTCTAGATCAATGATTCAATACCTAAACTTTTGACTAAATAAAATTAATCTGTCAAATAATATGGCTGTTGAAGGAGGAATGAGCTGTCGAATGGCATGAGATAAGTAAGTTGTAGAACGTCGAAGATGTGCTGTTAAATAACGGAGGGAAGAGAGTAGAAAAATGGGAAAGAAGAAGAAAGATTGTTTGCACAAGAGGGTAGTGGAATAAAGTAATAGGAGAGCATATGATGTAAATGAAAAGTTGTCATAAATGAATGGATGCAGGATACCGCAAATAAAGTGGGTTTCGATTGCAGGATACCATAAGTGATTGAACGGACGTCGTAAGTAAATGTAAGATAGATTTCGAGTGAGTTGTCCAACAATTTTTTTGGGTCACCCACAAACATTAAATATTAATATTAGTAAGTTTCCAGATGTAAAACTAAATAAGGATCGAATTTGAAAAATTCTTCAAAATATATAAAATTCAAACTTTAGGATATTTGGTTCATTTTCCGAACATGCGGAGGTTCGAGCCCTCCTTCTAGTGTCAAAATGTCAAACCAATAATTGGTTCAACACTCAAGATGTTGTACAAGGTGGCATATTCGAAAAAAATTCAAATAATACCCCTTGGTTTTTTGAATTAATTAGGAAATTATCTAAAATTTAAAGCATGTTTTCAAGAGTAAATAGGCAACTCGAGGTATTTCATAGATCTTGATTTATTATCAATGGATACAATAAGAAATGTTTACAAGTCATATTTCATGTTCAATAATAAGACGTGCTACAAAACAAATCAAATATGAAATTTCTAATTGTTCAAGTTCTTTTATGCATATGTCTATATCACATTCTTCACCATTTTCCATTAAAGTGGCTCTCAAGCTCCTAAGAGAGGGAAAGAAACTAGGGGTCATTTCCATGAGAGGGTGCATCTAGTAGCTGGAAAGAGGTGAGGCTTAATTCCATCGATTGATGTGAGCCAACATGGATTGATGACTTGGCATAAGGGATGGTCTTGATGGTGCCACTTGTCACGTTCTCTTTAAAGGTTTGATACTTCACACTAATCGCTATCTTTGTGGTACTATCAATATGAAGTATGCGATGAAATTTGAATGCCTTTGAAGCTTTAACTAAAGAAAATACACTAAGTTTTCTTGATTTTTTCTCCATGTATTAACGTTTTTTAATCCTTTTTCTTTACATGGCTCTCGACATCCCCGTGAAAATTATTGATTTTCCAAATTCTTTGAGTGCTAGTGATTCATAACATCCTTGTTGTTGATTGAAATTCGATATCTTTGACGATCTAGTGATACGTGACCACCTTCCACATGAGTCATTAAGAATAACATCCACTTCATCTTCTGGGGATATCAAAGAGCGTTTTGAAGTAGCTTCGACTTTCTTTGGAGAACTCATGATTCTATCAGGTGAAAATGTTTCAGTTTGAAATTATAATTTGTTATGAAGTCAACATTCTTTCAAGGACTAATAGAAGCCTACTAGAATAATTTGAACATTAAACTAAACATGAAACTTCAAATTCTTGAAAGAATGTTAAAGATAAAAATGAGGTTAATTGAGCTTTCGACTGAGTTTAATGGGGAGAAAACATTAATACATAACAAATACCTCTCTACAATGTCAAAGGAAAGGCAGAAGTATATATCCAATTAGCACCCTTCAACAATACCAAAAGCTCAATAGGAACTATGTTATTATAAAGGAATAGTTAAAACCAACTAAAAAAATTAAACAAAGTAGACACTACCCATGTTTGATAAACGAAAGACCCTTTGACACTGAAGAAACTTGCAATCCTAAGTTTTTATAAGGGAATATGAAGTTGTCGAAACCCTATATACCAACTGATTCGAAAGGTTCAAAGTTAAATTCATATTGATAAAAAAAAAGAACTTGGGACGTTTCGACGTTGGAAAAAGACAATGATTAAGTCCCCAGATGTTTATTGGAGGTTTTGACCCATTACTAATAGGAGGCTTTGACATAATCGAAAGGGCATCATGGTTTCAAAAGCATATTAAGAAGAAAATTGCAATCAATGAAAAAGGTTTTGATTAGATCGAAATGTTTTCCTTGATTCATGAATTTTACAAAGCGTGTTTTCTTCAACCCAATTTATATTGTATCTACCCCTAACTTAAAACAAATTTAAAATAATTTTACATGAATGGTTGCGAAAACCATGAGACAAGATTTATGCTTTCAAAAATGTGGGTTACAATGCAATGATCAAATAATCGAAAGGTATTAGAGCCAAAAGCATAAGATTGTTTTCGATGAGATCGGTTTCGTATGAACTAAACAATCTTTCGAGAGGTCAACGAAAATTGGCGCTATATTACCCTTCGACCTCATTGGAAGGGGCTGAAAAATCAAAACAACTAATTGTCACCTCAATCCCTTTCAAAGGGGTAAAAAGGTAATATTCTAGCGCCAAATTTTTAGTTCACATATCTCAAGTCTTTTGGGCGAAGTTCACCGAAGTATCCTTCTTCCTTAAACCCAATTTCAATCAAGCAATTTAAAAACCATTGAACAAATGGACTTAAATGCAAATTAACTATAAAAATTTAGAAATCTCTGAGATAAAAGATCGAATTTTCTAGAAACAACAACAATAACAGAATCTGAAATTGGGAGAAATCAAACTGAAAATTAACAAAAGTAGAAAATCATATTAAACCGTGAAACCAAATCGAGAAATAGTTTCAGTTCAGTTAAAGCTTGAACAATCTTCTATAAATTGAACCAAAATTCAAAATCCTGATTGTGAGATTTGAGAAATTGAAATCTAGCGTGAAAAAAAAAAAAGAGAATTGAAGGGCAAAATGATTTTAACTTACGTTAGATCTGATTTCTTCTTTGATTGAGGAAAAGAATGATTTGGAGGATTTTAGAATTTCTTTACCTTCTCTCGAAGTTTGATTTAATTGTAGAAAAGTGAAAAGAAAGAAGAAGAGAACGTACTTTATAAAAAAATGCCAGCAAGGACGGCAAGCTGTTCGATTAGATTTAAATAAACGGTCCAGATTCACGCGGATATACCAAAGGTGGGAAGATTATGGGTTTCGACATGATTGACTTGGAAAGTCAAGAGCATCCCTTTGCGGTGGCAAGGAGCAGATGTTAATACTAAAATTCCTTCCGACTTAGTTGAAACTAGTTTGAGCAAAAGAAAAGGAAGAATAAGAGGAAAATGCTGCTGTTAGACCTTTCGAAGGAGTTGAAGGGATGCTACAACCAAAGTCCAAAAGCTTTATGACCTTTCGAAGGGGTCGAAAGGATGCTACAGCTAAGGTCTAGAGGATTCTCAACCTTTTGAAGGGTCCAAAAGGGTCAAAAGCACCCTTCTGCCTCAGTGACCACCTTCTAAAGCAGATGATCACATATGCATGAAGACCTTGCAAATGAGTCAAAAAGAAACACCTTTCGAAAACAAGGAACGACAACCCTTTACATATGCGTCGAACCTTTCGAAACCAAATGTTTCGCCTTCACTTAAACACTCGAAAGCATGTATTGGCCTGAACAACCCTTTCGAAAGCCAAGCCAAGCCTTTCGAACCGGTCTGAAGCCATTATTATCCAGGGAGTTTCTGCATCTAGTCACAAACATAAGTTCATAAGCGACTAACATAGTAGATACCATCAGTATTGCAATACCTTCGAAACCATTGGATAAAGCCTATCGAATGAGCTAAAAGCTCCTATAAAGCAACTTAGAGAAGAAAGGCGCAACCATCCCCTTCGACAAAGAAGGAACCATTCAAAAGACAATACGGCAGCCACCTTTTGACTAGGTCAAAAGCATTAGGGTCGAAAGGTGCCGACCCACATCTATAAATAAGACTCAAGGGGTATGGTTTTGGAGATCTGAACTCAGTCATGCTATACTTGTACTTTTTTAATTCAAAAAGGCCGTAAACCCTAATTTGTAAATTGAATTGAGGAAATTGAGCAATAAAGACTTCTTTGAGCTGAGAAAGGGACGACCTTTGTATTCTTGTTTGCTTAGTAGTTTCGAAGCTTTATTATCAGAATTAATCATATTTTTCAAGGTATTGACCACGTTAAAAGGACTCTTTCGATTTCATCGAAACCCCTACACATCCAAGTAATTCAAGTAATATACTCCAGGCCACCTTATACTGGACTTCAACTTTCAACAAGGTCAAAATACAACCTCGATCCACTTAAACCGTTGATACACTAACCAAACACAAGTTATCTAAGGCTCTAGCTTTCGACAAGGTCGAAACCCCAATCCTAGTTGAGTTTACCACATATTTCTGTCCCAAACCTTAACCACAAACACCTAAGCCTTTAACAGGGACAAAACCAATCAAATCAAACCTTAATCTCATATTTTTCAAGCTATCCATTTGTGTTCTGCAACCACTTCGAATGGAAGGCTTTCAAAAGGATAACCATATCGACTCAAGAAGCTCGAAAGGCTAGTAAGAGATGGAAACCAAATGATTTGATTAGGTCGAAAGGTTGATCTGAGTAAGTTTTCACGACATCAACCTGTTTGAAAGGGTAGCCAAAGAGAACACACACATTCTATTCTCCATAACTTAATTAAAGGAGATCAAAAGGGATTAACCTTGTACTTAAAACTCTACTTCAGGGTGTTAACAAGGTTTCTAGTTAACAATTTTGTTTTCTAGGATCCTTGCGATCAGTTGAGATTTTTCTTTCCAAGATCCTTGAGATCGGTTAAGATTTTGTTCTCATGGTATAAGTACAACATTATGACAGGTATGGACCATCATCATGATCTATATGGATTTGGTTTTCTTAGATTTTGAGATATTATTATTTATTTTAGAATTTTGAGCTTTGTGACTATTCCTTGTTTTGTGATATTCCTACGTCTTGAGATGGATTCCATGGCTTTATGATTTAATCTATATTTCATGGTTTGCATATTTTTATGTCTTAAGATGGATTTCAAGTTAAATTATTCTAGCGACTTGTTTATATATACCACCTCTGTGTTTATTATAATCTCATATATCCTTGAGTTATAATTTGTTCTCACCCTTTCGGATATTTAGAATAGCCTGACCCATTTATTATTTTTATATACTCTTTTCAGCCAAGACTTTTTAGATTATAGATTGTGTAGGCTTTTGGGTATGCGTGATAGCATGGATGTAACAACTCAGGATTTTAAGTAATAATTAATAAAAGTTAATAAAAGTAATTTAATTAATATCATTGAAATTTGGAGATTTATCAGATAAAACAGGATTGGTAATTATATAATATAACGAATTAAATTGTGAAAATGAGATTAATTTTTTTAATAAGGTTAAAACATAGAAAAGTACATTAGAAACGTGACAGGTTTGAAATATAATATTGATTTGGTAAAGTAGTGGTTTTTAAATAGGGATATAGAGACATTTAAATCAAATAGAATTTTGTTTAGAAGTAAAAGAAAAAAAAAAATCTTTATTTGTATTACCTTAGCCCAAATTTGAATAACCTAGCCCAAGTATTCAAGCCCATACTCCTTTTCTACGCTTTTCAAAAATTTCTTTCCCTTCACATGATTTACCACTTGCTTACCTCCATCTCCAGTTAACCATTATCTTCCAGTCGAATCAAGAAAACCCAATAACTATCCTTCTTCAAAATTAAAAATATAATCAAACAAATTACCTAAATTATAAAAATTGGAAAATAGTCACCTCTTCATATTTACGCAGTTATGGCTTGAATCTTGTGGGTTGCGTTGCGATGAAGGGTTGCTGGGCTTGAACGTGTGTTAGAGTATGCAAATTACAAGGCTTGGTATACTAGCATTTTGGATTATCAACCATGAATATGCAGATAGTTTCACAGTAACAGGAAAAATGATATGCATTTATTATTGATCTGTATGGCACCAGTTGACTAACTTATATTGTTATCCTTATTCATTTGCTTACCCTTTGTACAAAAGATAGTGATTTATTATTGGGATGGCATTTCTTTGCTAGTTTTTTTGCTTATCCTACACCTGAAGTCCCAACACCAAATTTTGATCACCAGGTTACTTTTGCTCATGTTGCATTTGGAATTGTAAGTATTATCATTTACACTTACAATTAAGGCTTCAATAATATTTTTATACTCGTAATTGTACGGCATGTGACCCATTTATTATCAGTTATCAATGATGATTGCATGAGTTTGGTGTGTGCGTTATAGGTTATATATGTTTGCTTTATGAGTGTAGTGCTGAGTGTGTGTGCCTTTGCCATTGTATGTATTTTGGTGTGTGTCTGGGTGAATATGCAGCTGCATTTGTGTCTATTTATATGTATGCGTGTGTCAGTGCGTGTATGTGTAGTGTGTACGTTATTTTATGGTTGTGTGATGTGCGTGGGTGTAGCCGTTTACATCTATATGCACCGTGTGTGCATATTCCTGTCTGTTGAGTGAAATTGTGTGTTGTGCACGAGTATCTATAAATATATGTTAGTGTCATGTGAGTGCGTAGCATATATATGTTTTTGTAGTATATACAGACAGGTGCAAGCAGTGGCTTAGGCAGAAAAAGTATTTGGGAGGGGCAAAATGTTGATTTTGTGGGTTCAGGGCGGTAGCCTCCGAATTTTTTTTTTTCCATGAAGAATCATTCTAGAACATCAAACAAGCATAACTAAGTTTGTCATTTTATTTGCAAAATGAAACCAAACTGCAAAATGAATACAAAGTGAATACTAAGTTTGTCTTTTTATTTGCAAAATGAAACCAAACTGCAATTTTTAGTTTCGATGGCAATTGTCTTTCAGCAAATTGAAGCATTCCAATTAAAACAAAGAATTAAAACAAGCTGAATATCCAGATTGTCCTTCAGCAAAATGAGCACCAAATTGAATACTAAAATTAAATACAAAATCAATCACCTCCTATTTCGAATTAAGCGAATTCACTGACCACCTGTTGCATCTGTTGCGGTGGGTTGTGGAGGAGTTGCGGAGGGGTTGACTTGCGGAGGAGTTGTGGAGGCTAGAGGCTGTACCTGCAGCGGAGTTGCAGAGGCTATAGACTTGCGGAGGAGTTGCGGAGGAGCTACAGTCTACGGCGACAATTGCGGTGGAGGAGGCTGCCTTGCAAGTTGCGCCGAAGTATGCGATTTGATGTCGATTAGGGTTTTTCTTCGTTTTATAGATCGGGAGTTTTGTTTATTTTATATCTTTTCTGTTGCGCCAAAGTATGCGATTTGATGTCGATTAGGGTTTTTCTTTGTTTTATAGACTGAAAGTTTTGTTTATTTTTATTTTTTCTGTTTTTCTTTCTTCGTTTTTGATATTTCTGGAAGGGTCACGTGTCAAGTCCAGAAATAATGGCTCCGCCACTGGGTGCAAGCTCTTTTTAGTTTGAAGTAAAGTTGGTGTATATATTTTATATGTGTTCCATTCTTCTTAGTTCTTGCATATAATCCCTTTCACCGACCATAATTAATTACCATACATCGCATTGTTACCGGCACTTTGTCTTCATGTATAAATGTGCAAGCTTCTTCGTATTGCTTTTGTATAGAAACGCCAAAATGCGCCTTTCTTTGGCATATTATGTATACTCCTTCATGTAATATTTTGTTGTTTGCTTGTCTCATATATTTATTCAATGACCGGTTGGTTTATATTTACATTTTTGTGTCTTATATATTTACTCGAAGACCTCTTGCTTTTATGAACTTCAGGCCCCTTGCCATATATTTAACACTTGTTTTCACATGGCACTTAAACAAGTATTAGAATTGCTTTACATTTTCTTGGAACTTGGACTTGATAGCTCAACTCTTTTATTATGGAAAACTTGCTGTTGTGTTATATTTTCCCTTCTTGTGTATATGTGTGTAATTTTATATATGTATAACTTTCAGCAATTTACAAATAAATTAAACATATTTATAGTTTAAAATAAAATAAATTTAATATACCTAGATTCTACTATGTGTGTGAGTGTGTGTCTATACACACACACACATTCTATTTTTCTTTTCTGATTTATTTATTTTATTATTAACTTGAATTATATGAATGATTCATCGTTGATGTTGATTCCATTATTGATTTAAGATGATACGATGATGGCATACTTTCTGTTTGATTTACTAATATCTATTCTGTGTGACGAGAAATTAGAATATACAGATTAGTGATACATTTGTATGCGACTTTCGGTAATATTTTCTTGATTATTCTTTGAACTTGTTATATAGAATAAAGAAGGACGAGCGTGATGTATGAGCACTGAATAAATGGACTAATAACACGCGGTAGTATTAGACGCCGTTGTGTCATTTATTTAGTCATTCTTTGCCTGTGGATGACACTGAACACGGGGTATGTTGTGTGTGACTCGCTGTGGTGAGCATGTATGGAGGCTCCTTGTTAGATACATAATTTGTGTAAATTATATGTCTGCCTCCCTCAGCCAGACTCTCATTATGTTCTAGAGTGAACCGAATTGGCCAGTATCCACCCCAACAGCTTGATCATGGAGTCGCACCATGACACCACTATTGTATGTTATTTGTTGCGCATCACGACGTAGATAGTTGGTTGTCCCTTGTGTCTCATTGGCAAACAGTCAATTACCATATAGGGGCACATGTCGGTAGTCATGACCGAAGAAGTTACGTGTTGTCAAGCGTATTGTGGATTATTGTCATGATATTGACAGAGGAGTTGTAATTGTAACGACCCGTAAATTTTAACGGTTTAGTAACGAATTTAACTGAAATTTTGTGGAATTTTAACGGTAAAATTTTGAAATATAAATTTAATATGTGAAATGCGTCTAGTTAAACATAGTAACCGGTAAATTTTCGTTCGAAAATATGAAAGTTTATTCGCGCATAAATTTACTTCAATTTAATCAGTTAAAAAGCGATGAAAATAAAATGTTTTCGAAACCAAAATATTTTTTACATAGAAAAATTCTAAACCATCTTCTGAGCAAGATGTCAGTTTGTCGTTTTTTCAAATTCGGACATCTTTAGCCTCGTCGATCTTATTCTTCTACGTTTTTCTTGCATTTATCGTAGTAGAAAAATTCGAATTTTTATAATTCGATCGTACCACTAATATTTGTATACTGTCATGATCGTCTCGTCGTGCTGATCTCTGCAGTATATTCGTTTGTGTGTTTTGATGTTCGGGAAATGGTGAAATCTACGAAACGACTACCATACCAGTTCCGTAATTTGAGTTTTTTTTTTTTTTTTTTTTTTTTTTTTTTTTTACTTTCCTTTGTTCTTTGGTTGTCCATTAATTTTGAATACCACTAGCCTTTTATTTTACCAACGTAATCATTTATTATGGTTCTCTCCATTCATTTTTCAGTTGCTTGTGTTGTTTGCTCTTCCGTGCTCTGGTATCATTGATACATAAATAGATATTATAATTTGTGATATGAAGCAACATCCCATTTTCATTTTTCTTAGCCTTCTTCCTGCCCTTTTTGTTTGCACACAATCTCAGTAACCTTCCTCCTTTCTTTCTTTTATTTTCTCCTCTCCAACATGCACATTTCCCTGTCATGTTTCCTCCTCCAGCATTCATTTTTTCCCTCACCCATGCTAACTCATGCACACCCTGTTCTTCGGCCCATCCCCTTCTCTTTGCAACTCACACATGTTCCGCCTGTCACCTCAACCACTTAGCCGACTCTCTTCACCATGTAGCAACCCACCGCCACAACCCTACCCCGCACCTCCGCCAATCACCCTTCAGCCGCGCCCACCTCGACCAGATCTGCATGACCCATACGGTCACGTTCCTACCCGACAGCCTCCTTGTTACGGCAACCATCCACTCGCCTACGCCACTTCCAGCTCCGCCTTCCACAGCTCGGCCCACCACCCGCCCAGCCACCATCACCTGAGGCTGAGCCTCCTTCCTCCATGACCAAGCACCGACTGAAACTTCCACTGTCTCTCCCATCGGCCTCTGCCGCTAACCTCCCTCCCTCCGCTATAACTCTTGACCAACCACGCAGCAGTTCAAGCCGCCACCTTCTCCTTCCACCAAGCAAGGCCACCGGATGGCAGCTCCGACCCGTTCACTCTCTCTCCTCCACCGCAAGCCGATCTTCACCATAACTCAAGCATGCAACACTAGATCCTACCTTGCCCATGCGCGTATGCTCTTCCTCCCTGGCCGAGCACTCCTTGCTCTCTCTTAAAAAAATATAGTAAGTTTTATATTATATGATTCGCTATGTGTATTTTCATATGTACTTGAAAATCTGGTGATATTTGTTTATCTGGTATTGATTTTGGAGCATATATATATTCACCAAAAATGAGAAATATATACATAGGAAACAGATGCTGTCAACAAGCCTGACAGGTAACCCAAATCTAGAAAAACCAACAGACGTCGACAGAAGCCGAACAATGAAAAGTAAATAAAACAGAGAGAGGGAAAAATACGGAAAAATAAGCAAATAGAAGGACCATAAAAACAAAGGGGGCGAAGCCGCCGAATAAAAACAACCCCATAATCAGAAACAACGAGGAATGCTGCCGGCGGAACCTCCCAGAAAGGAAATGAACCAGGATGATAAGAACCAGCAAAGGAAGCCCAAGCCGAGAACGACGAAATAAGAACCAGAATAGCGACCGAACAATGCAAGCCAAAAAGAAGAAACCAAAGACCCCAAACCAAACCTTTAAAACATAGCCTGCAACCAGAAGCCACTAAATCAGAGTAAAAAATAGGGGGGGAGACGGAGATGGTTAAACCAGAACCACCTGGCTTAAGGACGGACATCAACCAACGCCCGCCCTGTCGGGGGGCTGGATACAGATAATAGAAAACATAGCCACAAGATGGGATGAACGAGAGCTAATCGATCCCTTAAAGGGTCTGCCACGAAATGCGAGGAAAACATCATTCCTCACCCGGCGAATAATCGAAAAAGGATCCATGGTAGACTCGTCGTAGATAGCCTTATTCCGCGCACACCAAAGGTGCCAGGAAATAAGACAAGGAATTAAGCGGAGAACAACAGAACGGAGAGATTTACCTTTGACACCGCACCACCAGGTCATTTGTAAATCCACCGACGAGTTGATGCAACCTCTTACACCTAAAAGGTTACCGAAATAGTTCCAGCAGGATCTGGCAGAGAAACCGGAATAGATTAAATGATCCAAAGATTCCGAATTTCCGTTGCCGCAGCATCTGCAACGGGAAACGAAAGGAATACCAATCCGCTGAAGGTTCTCATCAACTGGCAATCCTTTATGAAAGTTTCGCCACATGAACAGAGAAACTTTAGGAGGGATTCTGGCGTCCCAAATGAAGGAGAATAAAGGTTGAATGGGGGAAGAAAGACGAACCAAATTCCAAGCTTTCAAGATAGAAAACGAACCACCATCCCAACTGGATTGCCCTCCGTGGGAGTCGGAGAAAGGTTTCACTAATTGCATGTGCTTCCAAGTTTCACTAGCGAAGGATGGACAGCCGGAATAGCCTGTAGAGGCCAGACTAAGGTACTTGGCACGGAGGAACTTCGCCCAAAGGGAATCGATAGTCCCAAACCGGTACCACAACTTGCAAGCAAAAACCGTGCAAAAATCCTTAGGATTTCGCAAACCTAGCCCGCCTTCTTCCTTGGGACGACACACCACGTCCCACGAAACCCAGTGATGACGGTGGTTATCAACCTTCGACCCCCAGAAGAATGAAGAAGCCAAAGATTGGAAAGACCTGAAAAAAGGGCGGTAGGAGACATCGCTGCGAAGACATGAGTGCCCAGCGAGCTTAATACCGACTTGATAAGAACCAACCTTCCAGCCAGAGAAAGAAACGAAGCATTCCACCGAATGATCTTTCCCCTAACCTTATCCGTTAGAGGGTCAAAAAGAGCATTGAGTTTCCGGCCCCTGTAGAGAGCAACACCCAAGTAAGGAAGAGGAAGAGAAGCCTCCCTGAATCCTGTAAACGAATGGATCCAGGAAACCCTGTTTGAATCCATATCCTTCGCATGAACGAAGCAACTCTTCGACGAGTTAACTCGCTGGCCCGAGCATCGCTCGTACTAATGGATAAAGCGAATAAGGCAACGAACAGACGTTCGGTTACCGTTAGAGAAAATGACAATGTCATCTGCAAAGGATAAGGAAGAAATGAGGGGGCACCTACTCGGAAGACCAAATCGGTGAACCTGGCCGAAAATCGTTAACGTGTGGATCCCTCGAATGAAAGCTTCAGCTGCAATCACGAAAAGAGAAGGCGATAGAGGATCACCCTGACGGAGACCCCTACCAGCCCGAAAGAACCCGTTGGCCGATCCGTTAATGAGGATGGAAAACCAACAGTTGGAGATGAGTCTCCAAACCAAATCGATAAGGGTTTCTGGAAGGCCAAAAGCACGAAGAACTTTAATAATGAAAAACCACGACATGCGATCATAAGCCTTCTCCATATCAAGTTTGAAAACGACATTGGAACCTCTAACCTTCCTGTCAATCTGGGAAATCAGTTCCTGAGCTAGCAGAACATTATTAGTGATAAGACGACCCTTCACAAAACCTTCCTGAGAGGAGGATATGATATGGTCAAGGAATGGAGCTAAGCGAATGGCCAAAATCTTAGAAATTACTTTGTTGGAAAAATTACACAAGCTGATGGGACGAAATTCCGCGCATGACCGCGGGAAACCGCACTTCGGAATTAAAACCAAGTTGGTGGAAGACCAACTAACAGGGAGAAGACTACCGGCAAAGAATTGCTGGATAGCTAAACAAAAATCCAGTTGAATGATAGAGCAAACCTTGCGATAGAAAGATTCGTTGAAACCATCCGGACCAGAAGCACTGTCCTTGCTGAGAGCAAAGACGCAACTACGGATTTCCTCCGTAGTAGGCGGGTCCGCCAGACCATCGGCTTCCTCAGTAGGGATCAATCTGGGAATGAAAGAGAGGATATCCAGATCCTGCTCAACTACCGAGGGACAACCCAGAAAAGATTGAAAATGAGAAACTATGATCTCCTTAACTTCAGACGGGGAGGACGCCAAAGAGAGATCCGGTCTCAAAATTTCTCTAATGGAGAGAAGGTTGGCTTTCTTGCGAATCGATGAATGGAAAAATTTGGAGTTCGAATCCCCATCGACCACCCATTTTACCCTTGCCTTTTGGCGAAGATAGGAGTGTTCGATGCGAAGCTCCGAAGAGAAAGCCAATTGGGTCGACACCCATTTCTCCCTGTTTTCGGCTGTAGGGAACTCGTCGAACAAAGATTCGGCAAGAATGAGGGTCTCCTCAGCCGCTCTAACACGGTCGAAAATATTCCTGAAAACAAGGGAATTCCAGGTCTTAAATCTAGCCTTGAGACGTTTCAGCTTTCGGGAGAAACCCCCCAAGGGAGAAGCTGAAATAGGAGCGGACCACGACTCCTCGACAACCTGAAGAAAAGAGTGATGGGAACACCACATACTGAGGAAGCGGAAAGAAGAAGGCCCCGATAGAGATCGAGGAATACATCGCAATACCAACGGGGCATGATCAGAGCAGGCACGGTAGAGATGCGATGTAGAGAAAGAGAATCGAAGACTGAGCCAATCAGGTGACCCAAAAATCCTGTCCAACCGAGAAAGGATCCGATTCGGACCCTCCTGGTTATTAGACCAGGTATAAGATGATCCAACAAAAGGAATTTCGGAAAAACCTGAGCTCACAATGAGCGAATTGAAATCTGCGACCGAAGAGCGGTTTATAGCCGCCCCCCTAGTTTCTCAGCCTGGCTAGCGACAACATTGAAATCACCACCCACAACAGAGCACGAAAAGCCCATCTCAGCTAGATGAAGAATATCATCCCATAGGGATAATCTCTCCATCCTATCACACTTGGTGTACACCGCCGAAAACAGAAATGGATGGGGAAAAAGAGAAGCAGAGCAAACCACAGAGATAAGCTGGTCCGAATCAAACAAAGGATGAACCACACAGCATTTGGACCAGAGAATCCAAATCTTACCCGAAACATTGGATACAGCACCTCCAAACCCAAGCGACAGGACAACCCTGGAAATCTCTCCAGATCCTACAAAAGGTTCTAACGGAGCAACCAAGCAAATAGAATGTTTACGGACAATGCGCTTTAATCTAGCGCAAGAAGCTTCATTGCCAATACCATGAATGTTCCAGAAAAGAAAGTTCGACATGAAAGCCTGGAAACAGAGGAAAAAAGACAAGACAGAGATAACAGAACAGACCCAGCTCAAATAAGATACAACGATGAAAAAGAAGACCGATCTGTCTGCTCAGTCGCCGCTATAGAGCGAGTACGGATAGTACGAGGAGTGGAGAGGAGATCTCTCGTGCGTCGACGAGAAGATCTCTGCACACGGGATGCCGATACCCGAGGGATGGAATCGGCAGAAGCCTGAGTCGACTCCGACGAGCCAGATAGCCTAAGAGTAGATCTGGAAGGAGCCGAATACTTAGTTAGGCGAGAGAGGCGATCATTAATGATCGCAATCTCCGCTTCGCTAAGCATCGGGATGGAAATGGATAAGGAACAAAAGGACGAAGGCAAGGAGCAAAGAGAAGAGCAGCAATCAGTCGATGAGGCCGAAGGCACCTCGACAGACGGAATAAAACGAAAGTATGTAGGACTGCATAAAATACTCAACCCACGGTGCTGTAGGAACTTAACCCAAGCCGGACTGTCACTAATGAGACAGCCCCGCGAGACAGATGAGGTCCGCACAATGGTCGTAACAGAGACATCAACTGAGGGATTCGAGGAAAGCCGGCAAAGTTCCCAACTTTCCGCATAGTGATCCACATCTGTGACCACTATGCGAAAAGACCAAGAATATCGCCCGGGCCTCTCGATCCTGAATGCGTGATATCTCCATAAGGACCGCAGAATACCAATCAGAGAATGAAGACCTAAGATGGCCATGTACGACACAGAATCGGCCTCGCAATGGCAGTAAAACAGAAACCAACAATAACACCTACATTGACCGCTCCAAACGAAGCGCTCACTACCTACATGACCTGACATGTCACCCGTCCCGGACAGAGCTACCATGCCAGGGAGCACACACCAAAGTGTGTCATGGCTCAAAGTCAATAATGAAACAACAGCAACCCAAGAACAAACAACCGAAACAACATTGCCAACAAATACAAAAGAGGAAACCCGAGAAACAAAACTCACCTGACCTCTCCAACCACAACAAACCTGGGGAGATCTCTCAAGGATGAGATCGACATAATAAACCACCAAAATCCCCCTGCCCAAACAATCAACAAAAACCAACCGAGAACCCACAAACCAACCAATCAGCACAATCTCACCAAAACAGACGAAAGACCCATCAAACACAGGGCAAGCCTAGAACGAGGCATCGAAGACATCGACCAATACATCACCGAGCACAGGCCCAGAGGGACCAACAGCCAGCTGCAACCGAGGCACAGCGAGCATATATATATATATATATATATATATATAAGTTCATATTAATAATAAAGATTATATATGTAGATATATTATGTTATGTATGTTTTGTTGCTTCAGAAATTAAGCTACAGTACTTTATATATAAATAGTAATATGGTAGTTCTATAAAGCACTGAAGTTAAAGTTGTATTAGTGAGTTAAAAAAAAAATTACACGGTTCTATATATGTACATGAAGTATTGAACATTTTAATAGTGGTTCTGTTGTATATGTTTGTTTATATACGAAATAGTTTAGATTGCATATAGTCTGCACCTATTTGTTTAGAGATCTAGATAGGCATGTTACTTTAAAGTGGCATTTAAAGCAGAGTAATGATTTCGCAAAGTATTATATGTCTATATATGAGTAACTAAGTAATATACAAAACCAGTTGGTATTATATTTATATATTTATATAAGTTAGTATTCGTTTAAGTTATTTGCAACAATTTATACTTTATACTAGGATCGGCACATGCATCTCAAATGGAACAGTGGATACGTATACATATTTGGTTAGTTACAATAGTACATATTTTATTTGCTATGTTTATATGGGTTTTAATGTTGCATTTTTTTAGGCGTACAATATATCATTTTGCCCAACCTCTTATTTTATTTTGTAAACTGGGTTGTATATATATGTCGGTACCTTTTTCTTCACTGAGCAAGTTTTGTTGTCTTCTGCCGTGCCTACCCGGTTCTTGCCTTCAACTATAATATATCAGTTTACACTTTGTTTATGTCTTAGGTCATGCGCAAGAGTTTTATTTTGTATATCAGTTTACATTTAGTATACATGATTGTATTCAGTTTACATGCTAGTCATATTTTATTCATATAAAAATTTAGTTCAAAAGTTTATACTAAAATTTTTGTTCTACTGAGGTGTACATATATATATGTATTTGGATTTAAGTGTTTTATATAGATTATTTTAGAAAAGATTTATATATATATATATATTAGTTAGTCTATAAGGTTGAGAAGGTTATACCGTGTATGTGTAATGTATAGTAGTTCTTTTATATCAACTGTTACTTTATTATGTGTCAGTCTAGAATGTATAAAATATTAAACATGTCTGAATTTAGAATATGATTCTTTTCTTATTATATATATATATATATATATATTCGCTGAAACCAATTATCCTCATCGATTCAGTTATGATTTGATTCCGTCGATCCCTGTTATCAACTTTGTTCGTCGTGCCTGTTTTCTCCCTAAAGCGTATCCATCTGGCATTTCTTTGGAATCGGTAGCTTATTTGTCTTTTTCAAATCCCTCTAGCCTCGAAAGGTGAGCAATCACTCACGATTAATGTTCTTTTATTTATTAAATTTGATTTCAATTGAAACGACAATTGAAATATGCTGCTGTTATTTATTGCACTGTTATTTATGTATCAGTTCACCTTTGACATCTGACACCATTATCTGTTATTTATACAATGATAATCCAGTTTGGTTGATAATGATTGATTGTTTGATATTGAAATTGGCGTAGGATAGTTAACAATTTGAAATTGATATGTGTTGAATTTGATTAGTTAAATTTGTATAATATGACCACTTTGAATGTTAAATAAATTGACACGTAGAAATAGTGTTAACGACACCTTGAACCATTTAAATGTATGTTGTATAAATTGATGTAGTTTGAAATTGAATAATAAATATCGTGAAGAACTGTATAAATATTGATGTAATAATCTTTAATCTACATGAAATGATAGTGTAGATTCTAGAAATAATTATATTAATTTGCACAAACAACAATGCGAATTAATACGATTGTTTCGGGATTATTTGATTGAATTATTGGATTGTTATTGATTGTGCTAATGCTTGTTTATTTACTTTGACACCATCCCAGTTATCACACTGCAAGTTCCCTTTGCTATGTTTTGATTTGTGAATTGAAATGGAATCGAGTTGAAATGATAAATACCCAAATGAACTTGACTTAGGATAGAAAATTTAATAAAACCCGATTGGTCAATGATTTGTTTAAAAATAAAATAATGATTTTATTTGAGTAAAGAATAAGGGTTTGAAATAAAGTTGGAATTTGAATTTAATGAAGGGGAAAATGTTAATGTTCAAAAATCTGATACGAAAATATTAACATAGTAGTTTTGAAAGAACGTTGTTTAAAATGGATTAATTGACGATAAAATTTGGAATTATTTAATTAAGTTTGAAATGATTTAATAATTAAATTTGAATTTATAATTAAGTTTGAAATTATTAAGTTTTGAAATTATTAATAATTAAATTTGAAATTATTTAATAATTGAATAAGATTGAATTATTTGATAATTGAATAAAAGAATTGAATTCTTTGATAAGAGAAATTAAACTTTTGAACACGTGAATTTGAACTTCGTTAGTAAATGAAATTGGTTTTCTTTATTAATTAAGTTTTGGAAAATTTAAGTAAGATGATAAGTGAAATTGAATTTCTTGAATACATTAAGTTTTATTAATTGAGTTTTGAAATTTGCAACTAAGTAAAATATGTGAAATTGAATTTCTTTAACAAGAAATAAAGATGAGATTTAATGTAATTAATGAAGGACTTGTAATTTAAAGAATTGGATATTGGATTCGGCAAGTTTAATTTAAATTAAATTTGTAAGCTTGATATAATAAGTTGAACTGAAGAAGTAATGTAATGAATTGAAATTTAATTGAAATTGTTAATGATAAATAAACTTAACGAATATTGAATAAAATCGATTAATGAATTGAAATTGATTTTGAATGTTAAATTAAATTAGTTAAAATGATTTCGGAATGGAACTTATAAACGAAATTAAATGAATGTTTGAATTTTTTTAAATAAAAGTTGAAATGAATTTTAAGATTTTGAAATGGGTTTTCGAAGTTTTGAAACATAAAATATGGAAATTGATATTGAAAGACAAATGAAATGCTGATTTATAAATTCTAATTGAAATTGAAATTGATTTGGCTTTTGAAATTTATTAAAGGACCAATCGGTGTAATAATTTCGGAAGTTATTAAAGAGACCGGAGTCGGTTGTGGATATACTCTCTATCTAAACCGAAAACCACTTTAATAACTATACGCGGAGTGATGATCCAGAATGAAGTGGTTGGAATGATGTACGTGATGACTGAAGAAAGAGAACGATAATGGATAGCCTTGACACTTGTGTCAAATTGGAAATGACTAAAATCAGGAGCCGTGCCGGGCCAAATGAGGTTAGCCACCTCGAGCGGACACACTTCTTCGTAACTACTACTCATTACTTGTTATTGATTGGTGCACCCTCGTACTTTCAGGAGTGTTGTTTCGCGGTGTTGCGATCGCTGCGGCGATGCGTTCTCACTAGTCCGAATCAGGCAAACGGTAGTTTCACTACCTTGGGTATTGCCTCATGTGCCTTGTCATACTTGTATTCCCATATACGCGACCACTACGAATTTATTTTGTGTTATACCTATGGAGTACTCCCTGATATCCCACCAGTTTACGGTGGAGTTTACAGTGCTGTATAGACTATGACATTTATATAAAAATGTGTTAAGGGGGATAATGGTAACGCCTTAACACTATTTTGATACTTTATATTACCTACAGACATTATCTATTTAGCGTACACTACTACATAGTAGATAGTTTAACGGATCCTTAGAGGATGGTGATTCCAACATCCTTTGAGTTACTTGTATTTCGATTGCTATTTCACTTGGGTTGGATTTATTGATATGAGAATATTAATCCTAACTCGAGTGTTTTGTGTTTTTCTTTACGCTCGGGTCAGACTGAGTGTACCAGTATTCGAGACTCGCCTTTGGAGTTGGAGCTTTGCTTGAAGATCTAGCAATCTATTCTGCTTTCAGTATTCGATGACTTCAGTGATGTATTCTGATTTGTACCCGATGTATCGTATTACTCTTCTGTTGTAAACACTGATGTATCTTATATATTTATATAGTAGCTTCATGAACTACTATCTCTTTTACTTCCGCTGCATATTATTACTCTGTGTCTGTGATTCTGTGATTATTTATTTACTGTATATCTGTGTTTTGCCAAATTTAAATTAACAATTCGGTATTTTGAATTATTCAAGTCCGACATGTGCGGATGCGAATAGTCCAAAATAGCGGGTCGTTACAGTCGGTATCAGAGCTTTGGTAGCTCTAGGCAAAACTCAGCATATAGGATAAATGTATTTATAGAATCACTCTCATTCGAGTTTCAGTCTCATCCTTTTGTCTCAGTTCCTTTGAATTTTGGAACGTTCCCTACAGTTCCAAAAATTCATTTGTATCCCTAACTATTCATCATCTTTCAATTCGGGAGTATCACATAACTCTACTTCGAATGATCCTTATGATGAGTCGGCGGTCTCGCCAATTCTTCGAATGATTTGTAAATGAGAGAAACTCCTTTACAATTGACATCGATTTACCGGAGATTTGTATTCTCGGTTTACGATGCTATCTATTCCCTGCTATAACTGAATTCTATCTCTTGAGTTCGATGTTGATTTACCTCGGAATTCAGCATCGATCTTATTCTTGAAGTTACGGTTGACCCGAAAGGTTGCCCATGAATTAAATAAGCTTATCCATCTCCCGATTCTGTAAATTGAATTATCTTATCTTCTGTTTCGAACTTATTATCGAATCAAAATTCTCTTTGATTTGATTTCCATCAAATTTGAATCTCTATACTTATTTTGAAATCCATCCTTGTATTGTTGAGCGAGGAAGTGTATTTGTATTTATATTAAAAATGTTTGAAATGTTTTATATATTGTGTTGTTTGAGTTGTTGAGGTTGATTTGGATTTTCGATCGATTCGTCTGATCAACGCTATCGATAGGATTTCCAAAACACTTTAACAGAGCAAACTGACACAATATTGTTTTCAAATTTAGTAAATAAAATAATTCTGAATGATTATATTATATATAAGTATAATTTTTTCTGAAATTTAAATGTTAATGAATCTGTTGTCTGAAATGTGAAAATTAAATTTTCATTTATTGTTCTATAAATCATTGACTATTTCATAAAATAAATAAATGAATTTATAAAACTTAGTTATAATTTGATTTGGAATTTGAAGTGAATCTAAACTAGAATTTGAGAATTTAATTTCCGATAATTTCGAACTTTGGTTTTAAAATTCTAAATCTATATTATCTAAAATATTTTTGAATAGAAATCATTTCAAAGAAATATTAGATGTTTAATAAGTGCTCTTCTCTTTGTCGCTGAAAAAAAATTCAGTGATGACGGCCGCATCATCGATATTCATTTTCGAGTTTCAAAGTGGAGAGACTATTCTGTAGCTTTGCTACGGTTTGCTTTGAAGAATAAATCGTTTTGAATTTCTAAACATGACTTGATTTATAATATATATTGAAGATTTTAAAATTGATTTGATATACTATATATATATATATTATCTATAAATTGTTTGAAGATAATCAAAAATTAATGCTTAAATTTTCTTAAAGGATGTTTCAATTATAATCGAAGCCAAATTTTGAATGAATGGTTAAATGTGAAATAATTGAATTAGGGAAATTTTACTTGTATAATACTCGATTGCATTTTATATAACTTGCCTAAAATTTCAAGAGTCAATTATGTAATTGAATATTATACAATATAAATGTTATCAAGGAATTTTTAAAATAAATTTAAGTAGTTATAATATATGTAAATATACTTAATATATATATGTTTGGATATGTTAAGTAGAATAAATTTAATAATAATTTGGAATAAAGAAGAATTAAAATCTGTCGAATAAACTATGATTATAATAAATGGCTATTCAAATTTATGATCTTTGAAATTGTTAATTTAAGAAAATTGGATAATATACAATATAAATTGTCTTTATAAATAAAATGTGAATGCGTGTAATAAATATTATTCACTTAAATTTTAGTTATAAAATGTTTATGGATATAGATAGAATAATAAGTCAATTGAAAAATTGATGTGATTAAATAAATAAAATTTGTTTTGAAAGTTAATAAATTAAAATAAAATCAACTTAATGAGATATCCTGATATTAATTGAATTTTTGTTTAAAGAAACCTATTTGTATCTAACATTAATAAATGTGAAATTAAACGGAAACCTCGAATTTAAAAACAAAATTGTTGAATATAAGTTTATTTAAATTGAAATTTATATGGTTTAAATGAATTGTTTATAATGTAATTCTAGCCTATTTTCTTTTGGTTGTTTCTATTCTCCTACTTCCTTCCTTTTCGAGGACGAAAAGTCCTGAGTAAGGGAGAGTGTAACGACCCGTAAATTTTAACGGTTTAGTAACGAATTTAACTGAAATTTTGTGGAATTTTAACGGTAAAATTTTGAAATATAAATTTAATATGTGAAATGCGTCTAGTTAAACATAGCAACCGGTAAATTTTCGTTCGAAAATATGAAAGTTTATTTCGCGCATAATTTTACTTCAATTTAATCAGTTAAAAAGCGATGAAAATAAAATATTTCGAAACCAAAATATTTTTTACATAGAAAAATTCTAAACCATCTTCTGAGCAAGATGTCAGTTTGTCGTTTTTCCAAATTCGGACATCTTTAGCACCGTCGATCTTATTCTTCTACGTTTTTCTTGCATTTATCGTAGTAGAAAAATTCGGATTTTTATAATTCGATCGTACCACTAATATCTATATACCGTCGTGATTGTCTCGTCGTGCTGATCTCTACAGTATATTCGTTTGTATGTTTTGATGTTCGGGAAATGGAGAAATCTACGAAACGACTAACATTCCAGTTCCGTAATTTGAGTTTTTTTTTTTACTTTCCTTTGTTCTTTGGTTGTCCATTAATTTTGAATAGCCACTAGCCTTTTATTTTACCAACGTAATCATTTATTATGGTTCTGTCCATTCATTTTTCAGTTGCTTGTGTTGTTTGCTCTTCCGTGCTCTGGTGTCATTGATACATAAATAGATATTATAATTTGTGATATGAAGCAACATCCCATTTTCATTTTTCTTAGCCTTCTTCCCGCTATTTTTGTTTGCACGCAATCTCAGTAACCTTCCTCCTTTCTTTCTTTTATTTTCTCCTCTCCAACATGCACATTTCCCTGTCATGTTTCCTCCTCCAGCATTCATTTTTTCCCTCACCCATGCTAACTCATGCACACCCTGTTCTTCGGCCCATCCCCTTCTCTTTGCAACTCACACATGTTCCGCCTGTCACCTCAACCACTTAGCCGACTCTCTTCACCATGTAGCAACCCACCGCCACAACCCTACCCCGCACCTCCGCCAATCACCCTTCAGCCGCGCCCGCCTCGACCAGATCTGCATGACCCATACGGTCACGTTCCTACCCGACAGCCTCCTTGTTACGGCAACAATCCACTCACCTACGCCACTTCCAGCTCCGCCTTCCATAGCTCGGCCCACCAACCGCCCAGCCACCATCACCTGAGGCCGAGCCTCCTTCCTCCACGACCAAGCACCGACTGAAACTTCCACTGTCTCTCCCATCGGCCTCTGCCGCTAACCTCCCTCCCTCCGCTATAACTCTTGACCAACCACGTAGCAGTTCAAGCCGCCACCTTCTCCTTCCACCAAGCAAGGCCACCGGATAGCAGCTCCGACCCGTTCACTCTCTCTCCTCCACCGCAAGCCGATCTTCGCCACAACTCAAGCATGCAACACTAGATCCTACCTAGCCCATGCGTGTTTGCTCTTCCTCCCCGGCCGAGCACTCCTTGCTCTCTCTTAAAAAAATATAGTAAGTTTTATATTATATGATTCGCTATGTGTATTTTCATATGTACTTGAAAATCTGGTGATATTTGTTTATCTGGTATTGATTTTGGAGCATATATATATAAGTTCATATTAATAATAAAGATTATATATGTAGATATATTATGTTATGTATGTTTTGTTGCTTCAGAAATTAAGCTACAGTACTTTATATATAAATAGTAATATGGTAGTTCTATAAAGCACTGAAGTTAAAGTTGTATTGGTGAGTTAATTTTTTTTTTACACGGTTCTATATATGTACATGAAGTATTGAACATTTTAATAGTGATTCTGTTGTATATGTTTGTTTATATACGAAATAGTTTAGATTGCATATAGTCTGCACCTATTTGTTTAGAGATCTAGATAGGCATGTTACTTTAAAGTGGCATTTAAAGCAGAGTAATGATTTCGCAAAATATTATATGTGTATATATGAGTAACTAAGTAATATAAAAAACCAGTTGGTATTATATTTATATATTTATATAAGTTACTATTCGTTTAAGTTATTTGCAACAATTTATACTTTATACTAGGATCGGCACAAGCATCTCAAATGGAACAGTGGATACGTATACATATTTGGTTAGTTACAATAGTATATATTTTATTTGCTATGTTTATATGGGTTTTAATATTGCATTTTTTTAGGCGTACAATATATCATTTTGCCCAACCTCTGGGTTGTATATATAAGTCGGTACCTTTTTCTTCACTGAGCAAGTCTTGTTGTCTTCTGCCGTGCCTACCCGGTTCTTGCCTTCCACTATAATATATCAGTTTACACTTTGTTTATGTCTTGGGTCATGCGCAAGAGTTTTATTTTGTATATCAGTTTACATTTAGTGTATATGAACCTGTTGTCTGCATTGTATTCAGTTTACATGCTAGTCGTATTTTATCCATATAAAAATTTAGTTCAAAAGTTTATACTAAAAATCTTGTTCTACTGAGGTGTACATATATATGTATTTGGATTTAAGTGTTTTATATAGATTATTTTAGAAAAGATTTTATATATATATATATATATATTAGTTAGTCTATAAGGTTGAGAAGGTTATACCGTGTATGTGTAATCTATAGTAGTTCTTTTATATCAACTGTTACTTTATTATGTGTCAGTCTAGAATGTATAAAATAATAAACATGTTTGAATTTAGAATATGATTCTTTTCTTATTATATATATAGTTATATATATATATATATTCGCTGATACCAATTATCCTCATCGATTCAGTTATGATTTGATTCCGTCGATCCCTGTTATCAACTTTGTTCGTCGTGCCTGTTTTCTCCCTCAAGCGTATCCAACCGGCGTTTCTTTAGAATCGGTAGCTTATTTGTCTTTGTTAAATCCCTCTAGCCTCGAAACGTGAGCAATCACTCAAGGTTAATGTTCTTTTATTTATTAAATTTGATTTCAATTGAAACGACAATTGAAATATGCTGCTGTTATTTATTGCACTGTTATTTATGTATCAGTTCACCTTTGACATCTGACACCATTATCTGTTATTTATACAATGATAATCCAGTTTGGTTGATAATGATTGATTGTTTGATATTGAAATTGGCGTAGGATAGTTAACAATTTGAAATTGATATGTGTTGAATTTGATTAGTTAAATTTGTATAATATGACCCCTTTGAATGTTAAATAAATTGACACGTAGAAATAGTGTTAACGACACCTTGAACCATTTAAATGTAAGTTGTATAAATTGATGTAGTTTGAAATTGAATAATAAATATCGTGAAGAACCGTATAAATATTGATGTAATAATCTTTAATCTACATGAAATGATAGTGTAGATTCTAGAAATAATTATATTAATTTGCACAAACAACAATGTGAATTAATACGATTGTTTCGGTATTATTTGAATGAATTATTGGATTGTTATCGATTGTGCTAATGCTTGTTTATTTACTTTGACACCATCCCAGTTATCACACTGCAAGTTCCCTTTGTTATGTTTTGATTTGTGAATTGAAATGGAATCGGGTTGAAATGATAAATACCCAAATGAACTTGACTTAGGATAGAAAATTTAATAAAACCCGATTGGTCAATGATTTGTTTAAAAATAAAATAATGATTTTATTTGAGTAAAGAATAAGGGTTTGAAATAAATTTGGAATTTGAATTTAATGAAGGGGAAAATGTTAATGTTTAAAAATCTGAAACGAAAATATTAACATAGTAGTTATTGAAAGAACGTTGTTTAAAATGGATTAATTGACGATAAAATTTGGAATTATTTAATTAAGTCTGAATGATTTAATAATTAAATTTGAATTTATAATTAAGTTTGAAATTATTAAGTTTTGAAATTATTGATAATTAAATTTGAAATTATTTAATAATTGAATAAGATTGAATTATTTGATAATTGAATAAAAGAATTGAATTCTTTGATAAGAGAAATTGAACTTTTGAACACGTGAATTTGAACTTCATTAGTAAATGAAATTGGGTTTCTTTATTAATTAAGTTTTGGAAAATTTAAGTAAGATGATAAGTGAAATTGAATTTCTTGAATACGTGAAATTAAGTTTTATTAATTGAGTTTTGAAATTTGCAACTAAGTAAAATATGTGAAATTGAATTTCTTTAACAAGAAATAAAGATGAGATTTATTGTAATTAATGAAGGACTTGTAATTTAAAGAATTGGATATTGGATTCGACAGGTTTAATTTAAATTAAATTTGTAAGCTTGATATAATAAGTTGAACTTAAGAAGTAATGTAATGAATTGAAATTTAATTGAAATTGTTAATGATAAATAAACTTAACGAATATTGAATGAAATCGATTAATGGATTGAAATTGATTTTGAATGTTAAATTAAATTAATTTAAATGATTTCGGAATGGAACTTATAAACGAAATTAAATGAATGTTTGAATTTTTTTAAAATAAAAGTTGAAATGAATTTTAAGATTTTGAAATGGGTTTTGGAAGTTTTGAAACATAAAATATGGAAATTGATATTGAAAGACAAATGAAATGTTGATTTATAAATTCTAATTGAAATTGAAATTGATTTGGCTTTTGAAATTTATTAAAGGACCAATCGGTGTAATAATTTCGGAAGTTATTAAAGAGACCGGAGTCGATTGTGGATATACTCTCTATCTAAACCGAAAACCACTTTAATAACTATACGCGGAGTGATGATCCAGAATGAAGTGGTTGGAATGATGTACGTGATGACTGAAGAAAGAGAACGATAATGGATAGCCTTGACACTTGTGTCAAATTGGAAATGACTAAAATCAGGAGCCGTGCCGGGCCAAATGAGGTTAGCCACCTCGAGCGGACACACTTCTTCGTAACTACTACTCATTACTTGTTATTGATTGGTGCACCCTCGAACTTTCAGGAGTGTTGTTTCGTGGTGTTGCGATCGCTGCGGCGATGCGTTCTCACCAGCCCAGATCAGGCAAACGGTAGTTTCACTACCTTGGATATTGCCTCATGTGCCTTGTCATACTTGTATTCCCATATACGCGACCACTACGAATTTATTTTGTGTTATACCTATGGAGTACTCCCTGATATCCCACCAGTTTACGGTGGAGTTTACAGTGCTGTATAGACTATGACATTTATATAAAAATGTGTTAAGGGGGATAATGGTAACGCCTTAACACTATTTTGATACTTTATATTATCGATAGACATTATCTATTTAGCGTACACTACTTCATAGTAGATAGTTTAATGGATCCTTAGAGGATGGTGATTCCAACATCCTTTGAGTTACTTGTATTTCGATTGCTATTTCACTTGAGTTGGATTTATTGATATGAGAATATTAATCCTGACTCGAGTGTTTTGTGTTTTTCTTTACGCTCGGGTCAGACTGAGTGTACCAGTATTCGAGACTCACCTTTGGAGTTGGAGCTTTGCTTGAAGATCCAGCCATCTATTCTGCTTTCAGTATTCGATGACTTCAGTGATGTAATCTGATTTGTACCTGATGTATCGTATTACTCTTCTGTTGTAAACACTGATGTATCTTATATATTTATATAGTAGCTTCATGAACTACTATCTCTTTTACTTCCGCTGCATATTATTACTCTGTGTCTGTGATTCTGTGATTATTTATTTACTGTATATCTGTGTTTTGCCAAATTTAAATTAACAATTCGGTATGTTGAATTATTATAGTCCGACATGTGCGGATGCGAATAGTCCAAAATAGCGGGTTGTCACAGTAATAGTAACCGATGATTATAGGGGTCATACGTGTGGCTCTTAGAGCAAGCATATGTGTTGTCAGTCTTCCATCTGGTTTTGGAATATGTGGATGTATATGTATAGATGAGATTATACTTGATATTGTGTCCAAAGTATGGTCAACCACGTATCCTTCTCAGGCAAACGGCCTATTCTTTACAGGCAGATTGCCTAATTCTTGTTGATTATATTTGTATATCGTTATGGGCTAGGTCAGATCTTTGTTATTGATTTTAGAGTTTTGATGATATCTTATTATATGTGCAATGACCCACAAATTTATCACTTGGATAAATTATATTTATTTTTAAAATATTTAGATATGAGTTTAAATGGAAGATTTAATCATGTTTTAAGTGGTAAATAATAATAGTTATTTTTATATGAAAAATATTTAAGGATAAATTACCGAGTTAAAATATTGATAATTTGTAAATATCGTCCTAGGTAAAATATTAATAAAATAACCGAAAATCGTTTCATTGACAAAACTGGTTTTAAACAATGAGGATGATGCATGGCTCTGGATACATACATTAATATATGTATTCAAACAAGATTATGAAATAAAATAATTTATTTTATTTTTTGAAAATAAAACGTATTTATGACATCGACGGTTAATATCATCGAATTTATATATTTCTTCGAGAATTCAAGTTATATTTAAATATTAAATATATGGGTTTTTATCTACAAATAAGCTTATTTTGATTATTTAATAATGATGGTAAAACAGTTTTTAATTTTTTTAAACCAAAATAGATTGTTCATAGAATATAGAAAATGCGACAGAAGATTGTTTTTCAGAATTTCGTATTTTCCACACAGGAAAGTTATCAGAAACGTTGTTCGTCTTTATGCACTATACACACACATATATAGTAGATAATTAACCATTTAATAATACACTTACTAGCATCCTATGTTAATTATAATTAGGAAGTGATGTGACAAGTCATGCTTTTAAAAATAATAACATATGCATGTATGAATACAAAGTACATCCCCATTACCTCTTGTCTTTTCCTATCCATCACCACAATCATCAAAACCTAAGCCTAGAGAGGTCTGTAAGGGGGGACGTGACAAGAGAGGGAGGGTAGGTGGGTAATTTAACCTTATACATCATGACATATTATGTAAAATCTAACGATAATTTAGTAAGTTCTCTAATTCTTTACCTATAAATACATGTCCATACTCACACAAATTCATTTATATTCTCATCTTCTCTGAGTTCCTCCACTAAAATTTCTTCGCTTCTTATGCTAGTTTTAAGTTTTTTAAAATCAAAAGATTTAAATTGTTTTAAAGATACGAACTTGTTTTTGAACTCATTCTTCTCCATTTTTCCTCCAATTTATCGGCCATGACTTTCTATATTTTATACCAATTCAAGATTTTCTTTTTTCTCAAATAACAAAAAAATTCAGTAGCTACAACTTTCCCATTTAACACTTTTTCTAATTTCAAGCATAGTTATATCAAAATCTCATTCATTTGCAGTGTACTTTAAAACTCAGAAATTAAGGTCCCAAAATAGCTCTTCTTCTTTTGACCATATTTATCTCAGATGAAAATTAATTTGAGTTATTCTTTTTTTTGTTAGTTTTTATAGAAAATAATTTTCTAAAACTTTTCTTTTGATCACTTTTCAATATTCGGGAGTAATATGTCCAAAAATCGGGTGGAAGATGACATATTTTTTAGATGATTTTTGTGCATCTAAGACATTTCGGGTTTTAAAGATTTTCAATAAGTAAAACTATCTCGGTTTTAGAAAGAACTCACTTTACTATCACTGATTATATGTTGTGAAAATCCATAGTTCATGTCGTTAAAATATCATGCTACGATAATGATGTATGTTTGCGATTTGTGGTTAGCATGGTTTGGATGTTAAATATTGTGTTTAGATGTTAAGCATCATGTTTGGATGTTTAAAGTGGTATGTTTGGTTGTATGAATGTGATGTTGGTGTATGGTATTTTGATGGTATGGTTGTGATCAAAACTAGTTGTATGTTGTGAAAGAATTATAAAGTTTACACCTTTATATGTTGCGGCGAGCGTGAGATCCGATTTGGAATCAAAATTAAGTTTTCTAGCTGTAAAATTTTGGAAATGGTTTCAAAGTTTTTATCTATGTTTCTAAGTTTCAAAATCTTTTGAAATTAGGTTTCCAAACCTATAATAGCATGGATTAAGCAAAGTATTTTGTTTAAAAGTAAGTTTAAGCGAATTGCGCTCATAGCGATATTTGCTATGAACGTAGTTTGACAAAATTGTCGATTTTCATTCTAAAATGTTTTCTTTTGGAAAGTTTTGCAAAAATTTTTCGAACTTGATTAGTAATATAAAAGGAGTTAAGTTTAGATAATTTAATAATTTATTTATTTAACGAATTTATTTAAAGTAATTTGTAATTAATTAGTAATTAAGTAAGTGATTAAGGTTTATGTAACACTTACGGAAGATGAATGATTAATTAGTGATTAATAAAGTTTTTAATTTCTGATTTATGAAGTTAAGAAGTAATTAAATGGTTAATTATTATTAAATTAAGTTTATTAGTTGATTAATTGTTATTTAATTAAGTGATTATTTAATTAATTTTCAATCAATTAAGGTTTAACTAATTAAATTGTTAAACCTTAACCGAGATGCAGTAGGAAATTAATTAGGACTTAACCAAGTTAATCAAAGTTTAGTTATGAATTAATCTTGATTTAATTAAGAAATAATTAGGGTTTAAGCTAATTGAATATACTTTAATCATTTCAAAGCTATTTTTAAACTTAGTCAGTAATGTGATGATTCACCTTTTTGGACGGTTTAAATCGACAATAAACCACACATGTCTAACTCATACCATTCAAAAGGGCAGATTATCGTTGGGGTTAAAGAATAAAATAAGAGAAAAAAGAAAAAAAAAACACAAAATCTTAAAGCGGAATGACAAAATATAATAATTAAATAAATAGTTCATGAAGTTGTTTTACGATATACATTTGATTACACAAAATAACAAATTCAAAGTACAATCGACAAACATAACAAAATGGTGCAGTAGAACAATGCAAATAATATAATACACCAAGCTCCATCTTCATCCTCCAGAAATAATGTCTTCAAACACTGAAATGCACAGGCTTACCCGAGCATAATGAAAAGACAAAACACTCGAGTCAGAGCTAAAAGTTCTTATGTAAGTTAAATCAACAACAAGTAAATATAAGCGTAATCACTTCAGATATGTTTTTGGGATTTTCCGTCTCCAATCAAGTGTATAATGTGAGTGCAATAACTAAAGAGATTTACGTGGTGGCAATTATTAATTAGGAAGGAAATGAATCGACCAGCGCTACACTGTATATAAACTTTTGGAATTCAAATTTCAAAATAATTATTCACTCAATTAATTTTGTAAAACCAAACATACTAAAATTGACATCCATTAATGATTTAATTTACACATAATAAATGAAAATAAATTATGTACACAAATTTATGTAATTAATTAAGAGAATATACAGCATTAAAAAATGTAATAGCATAAATTGTTGAATATGCGCCTTGCGCTATATGATTTTTGTTTGATGATAATAAACATATATACATTCACTTAAATGTATTTGTTAACGCACTATTTTAATTTTCACAGAATAAATAAATATTTGCTGAATAAAAATAAATAACACAATTTTTGAATTCAAATGAATATTTTATTCAAACAAATATTTATTACAACTTTGATAGTACAATTTCAAGCTCTCACTATACATATACATTTTTTGACTACAATACATCACATTTCACATTTACATATTCACCTCACTACATATCACTCACACTCGTATTTTTTATCTTCAACTGCAATCCAGTTTGAATCAAGCATCTGAGCAATCTACAAAAATATTCACTAACGCAGTAAAATTGAAAAAGAAATATTTTTGCAATATGAAATAAAATATGATTTTGAAAATATGATTTGCCTCAGTTATTTGGGTTGTTCGTCATAATTTAAATTTGAATTCATCATACACGAACAACTTATGACATACACAGTGTATTACTGTATATGCCACAAGGCCGTGCACACAGATATATACACTTGATTGATTTACAGGGACAGGTAAGCACAGGTCAAACCCAAATGCAAAGCCGGGTTCAACTCACGTGCAATATATTTAAAATCACGACACGAGCACAAGGTCAAACCCGAGCTGTAAAACTGGGTTCAACACAAGGCAGTCATGAAGTATGCAAAGAGCTTGAGCATTAGATATTGCAACTACAGTAATGCATCAGTGACCAAACACTACAAACTGCAACATGGCGAAGACTACAAGCAACTGACACAAATCAGTAGCATGCTAATGAAGACTGCATCAGAATGCAATGCAAACACAATGGGACAAGTGATCAAATGCAACACATTATCAAACTGGAACGAAGTGATGAACCAACAAATGTAACAAACTCAAATGTCCAGTTACAATACAACAAGGCAACAGTGCAGTTGCAACATAGGTGACACAAGTGTTACAAGACAAGATGCAGTGGTACATGACCATCAAGATAAACCAATGAACCAACTGTGCATATATGAAAGCATGATACAAAGTGAACCAGTGCCAGGTCAAACAGTGTACAACATCAACTACAAATCAAATGCAAGCAGTGGCAAGCTACAGGCCAAACAATCCCAAACTAATCAAAATCAACATCATGTTGTACAATTGAATTTCAAGTTCGACCAAAGTCAACAAGACAAGTCACTGGAATGAACATACCAAATAAACCAACACAGCTGCAGTGGACAGCATCAGTATGCAAGAGAACAAAGACCAAGTGAAGCATCTGTGAAGTTTCTGAAGACTCAAATGAACATACCAAATGCCAACTCAGGTGGTACATGAACACAGTGATGGCCGAGCAACTGATGTATACAAATACACTGATTAAATGCAACACTGGCTGCAAGGATCAACGAATTGGATGAACAAAACTCGAGTGCATCGGTGAAAGTGCAGACCAAATGCAAAATGCAACAGTGAATAGCATGGCAATGTGTCAAAGCATTTGTGTCAAAGCAAACAATGTCGAATACATAAACAAGTGTAGCATCTGTTACAGTAAAAAAAAAAGGAAAAGTGCAGAGATGAACGCAAATAAGGATGCAGACGTGCCATAGAATCAATGCCATGTAAAGTCGAAAGCAACAGTGGATGAACGAGATTCAACAGTGCAGAAATCAAGTCGAAGTCAAAGAAGAATTCATGAATGTATATTGAAAGTAAAAATTCAAGTGCGTATGCAGTATTGACAAAGTCAAAAATCAACACCGTGATGAGCACGGCAATTCAATGACGCGATTCAAAACCGTGTTATTCAAGTAAATATGAACAAGTCAAAGATCAATCTAAAACATTCAAGCATAATCAAGTGGCCGAGATTAATATTTGACAATTTCAAATAAATATATACGATCGAAGATTCAGGAAATCGAACGCATTTAAAACCCTAATCATCATCGGCATTTTTGATTCGATCGAGTTCGAGTATCAAATTAGAAAAGCAAAAGGAGACAGCACATACCGAATTCACAAGCATCAAAACTCGATCGAGCAACTGCAAGCAAGCTAGGGCAACAAATCACAGGCAAATTGAAGAAATCAGAGCCATAATTGCAACGAAGGAACGAAACCCTAATTGCGACGAAGAGCCGAAGCCCTAACTGGATCGAAAGGGAACGAAGCCCTAACTGGAACGAAGCCGCCATTCTTTTTCTCACGAACAAATAAAAAAAAAAGGGATCGGGCGAAATAAGAAAAGAGGGCCGGTGTTCAAAAACAAAAGGGGGCCTTGTTTTTTTTAATTAATATTGTTATATTAAATAGTTTAGGGCTATTTCATTCTTATTATTGTTTTTTTCTTATTCTACGAATCAAAGAGTTTAGGTAAATCACCACCTAGGTTTTAGGTTGTGTCTGATTGTCTATTTAGAGTTAGTTCAGTAAGCAGGGGTTGCGAGTTTGCAAAACTCTATAGGCGGTAGCAGGGTTTGCAAGTCTGTTAGAGTGTTTGTAAGCGTGATACTGTTTAATTCTAATAGAAATCTGGGAATGCAGCAGTAGGCAGGGGTTGCCGAAGCTGGGTAAATCTTGTGTGTGATTTATTTTCAGTATTTTTATTTCTGAAGTTTATTGTTGTATTTAAATTAAGAAAAATTTGCTATAACCCTATTCACCCCCCCTCTAGGGTTAATTTAGATCCTACAAGTGGTATCAGAGCCCGGTATATTTTTTTTTAACTCTAGAGTCATGAGTCTACAAAATAATGCTTTTTCTGAGGGGCAATCTATTGCTAGGCCACCCATGTTTAACGGAAACGATTATGCTTATTGGAAAGTTAGGATGGGTATCTATCTCAGTTCTGTTGATTATGAAGTTTGGGATATTATTGAAACTGGCTATAAACCCCCCACTATAATCGTTGGTGATACTGAGATTCCTAAACCTAAGGATAGGTGGGATGCAAACGATAAGAAATTGAAAACGACAAATGCTAAAGCCATGAATGCTTTGATATGTGCTCTAGATAAAAATGAATTTAATAGAATTTCTCATTGTACAACAGCACAGGAAATATGGCATACTTTGGAGGTGACACACGAAGGAACTTCTCAAGTCAAGGAGTCTCGGCTAGCCCTGTTCAGCAATGAATATGAAAACTTTGTGATGGACAAAGGCGAGAGCATAAAGGATATGTTTGGACGTTTTTCAACTTTGGTATACAATGCTAGAGCGCTTGGGAAGGTATTCACTGAGGTAGAGCTTGTGCGAAAGATACTACGAGTTTTACCAATGAACTTTGAGGCAAAAGTCACGGCAATCCAAGAATCGAAAGATCTAAGCAAACTAAGCATGGAGGAGTTGATTGGAAACTTGATGACATATGAGCTTGAGCTAAAAGCAAAGGAAGAACGCAATAACTCCGAACCAAAGAAGAAGACGATTGCCTTAAAGAGCAAAGAAGAAAGCGATGAAGAAGAAGAAGATCCAATTGAAGAGCTTGCAATGGCTGTCAATAATCTTAAAAAATGGTCAAGATTCAAGTCACGAAAGAAGAAAATAAGTGGTAATAAGTCAAAGAATTCTGACGATTCCGACAATGAATTGACATGCTATAACTGCAAGAAGCCTGGCCACTTCAAACAAAAATGTCCACTTCTCAAAAACAACAAAGGAAAGAAAAAGAAAAAGAAAGCTTTTGCAGCAACTTGGGATGATGAAGAAGGAGAGGAAGTTTCAAATAATAGCTCAGAGGAGGCTAACTTGTGTCTTATGTCAAAATCGGATTCAGAAGCAAGCCTAGAGGAATCTAGTGAGGTAAGTAACTATTCTTATAAAGAACTTGTTTCAATGTGTTGTGATTTTACTAAAATGATTGATACTCTTGAATCTAAAATTGAAAAACTAAAATCTGATAGGAGAGAACTTGTCCATGAAAATTCTAGGCTAGAAACTGAAATTGAAAATATTCAAAACCTAGAATGTAAGAAATGTAAGATTTTAGATTCAGAATTATCAAAACTGAGGAAAAACTTTGAAAGTCTTGAAAGTGAAAACTTGAATCTTAAGGAAACCATCAACACTAGGAGAAAGGATTTTATTAATCGATGCACCTCACTTGTTACTGAAAACTCAACATTAAAAACCAAAGTCCAAAGTCTTGAGAAATCTTTGAATAACTTTTCAAGAGGCGAAAAATCTTTCAACATGTTATTAGGAAATCAATTTTTTGCTAACAACAGGAAAGGACTAGGTTTTGGGAAAACACAAGTTGATGATAATGCAAAATATAAGAATGTCTTTGATAGATGTGAAATATATAAATGTCTTGATGAAAATGATAGTCATAGGAACAAGAACACAAAATTTATACAAGTTTGGGTTCCTAAGAATTCTAAAAACAAATTTCATGTTTATTGGAATAAAAATAAAAGGACAAAACAAGTATGGATTCCAAAGGGATTGTTTATTCACAATGCTTCTATCACAAATAACATTGGACCTAAGAGTTTCTCTAGGTCATCTTCATCTCTTCTTATGTAGGTCTGTTGGCGGGCTAAGGAACAACAAGAATGGTTTCTAGATTTAGGTTGTTCTAGACATATGACAGGTGACAAATCGAAGTTCCTTAGCTTAGAGAATTTTAAAGGTGGAAATGTGATCATGGGAGACAATAGCAAGTGTAAGATTATTGGCAAAGGTGAAGTTGGTAACGGTATTTTTTCTTTGACTAATGTTTTATACGTTGAAAATCTGCATCACAATCTCATTTCTATTAGCCAACTATGTGACAAAGGTATGAACGTGATTTTTGATAGTGATACTTGCAAAATTATTGATAAATCTTCTAGTAACATTGTTTTTATGGGCAAAAGAAAAGGGAATGTTTACTCACTTTCATTTGATAATCTAAAACTTTCTAGATGTTTAGTAGCCACTGACGAAGAGGCATATTTATGGCATAGGAGACTTGGACATGCTAGCATGAGTCTCTTAGAAAAACTCGAATCAAAAGAATTAGTCAGAGGGTTACCACATCAGAAATTTAAAAATAATAAAGTGTGTAAAGCATGTTCCTTGAGCAAGCTTAGTCGATCATCATTTCATCCTAAAAACATTGTTAGCACATCAAGGGTCCTTGAATTAGTTCACATGGATTTATTTGGACCAAATGAAATTTCAATCTTGAATGGAAAACGTTATTGTTATGTATTGGTTGATGATTGTTCTAGATTTACATGGGTTTACTTTTTAGCCAAAAAGTCTGAATCTTTCGAATATTTTTCAAAGTTTGCAAAACTTGTTCAAAATGAAAAAGGAGTTACAATTAAAACCTTGAGAAGTGATCATGGAGGCGAATTTGAAAATTTTGAATTTGAAAATTTTTGTGAAGAAAACGGTTTAAAACATGAATTTTCTGCTCCACGAACACCTCAACAAAATGGGGTGGTTGAAAGGAAAAATCGTACATTACAGGAATTGGCTAGATCCATGTTAAGTGAGTATAAGCTACCTCTAATCTTTTGGGCAGAGGCAGTGAATACTTCGTGCTATGTAATGAATAGAGTAATGATTAGACCAATACTTGGCAAAACGTCTTATGAACTGTGGCATGAAAGGAAACCTAACATTTCTTATTTTCGTATATTTGGGTGTCCTTGTTTCATTCTTAACACAGGCGATCAACTTGGAAAATTTGAATCAAAGGCTGATGATGGAATTTTCATGGGCTATTCAACAAGGAGTAAGGCTTACAGGATATATAACAAACGAACGAAGACAATTGTTGAGTCAATCAATGTGAAATTTGATGAATCTGATCTGGAAAAAACGACTGAAAGGATGGTTGACGATGGAGTAGATCCTGAAGGCACTGAAGAAGGGACATTTAGTAAGAAAACTGAAAGGAGGACTGTTGATGCTGATAAATTAAAGTTCAAACCCAATCATCCTCCTGAATTAATTATTGGTGATCCTACGGAAGGTATACGTACTCGTTCTTCATTTGATGAAAATTTATGTGCGTTTTGTTGTCATAGTGGTTTTATTTCTGAAATTGAACCTGATTCTGTAGAAATGGCTCTTAATGATGATAATTGGTTTTTAGCAATGCAAAATGAACTTAATCAATTTGAGAGAAACAAAGTCTGGAATTTAGTTCCTAGGCCTAATGACTATCCAATCGTAGGGACTAAATGGGTGTTTAAAAATAAATTTGACGAATCAGGAAATGTAATTAGAAACAAGGCTAGGTTGGTTGCAAAAGGTTATAACCAAATAGAAGGCATAGACTTTGATGAAACATTTGCTCCAGTTGCTAGGTTAGAAGCCATTAGAATCTTGCTAAGTTTTGCATGTTACAAGGGTTTCAAACTTAAACAAATGGATGTAAAAAGTGCCTTTTTGAATGGTGATTTAAAAGAAGAAGTTTTTGTTGAACAACCACCCGGTTTTGAAAATCATGAATTTCCAAATCATGTGTATAAGCTAGAAAAAGCATTATATGGTCTTAAGCAAGCACCAAGAGCTTGGTATGACTGTCTCTGTACATACCTTTTGGAAAATGGTTTTAAAAAGGGAAGTGCTGACACGACTCTGTTTCTATTACATAAAGAACATGATTTTTTGATTGTTCAGATTTATGTGGATGATATTATTTATGGCGCTACTAATGAACTTTTGTGTGAGAATTTTGAACAAGTCATGCAGGCTAAATTTGAGATGAGTTTGGTTGGTGAATTGAAATACTTTCTTGGATTTCAAATTAAGCAAAGCAGTGATGGTATCTTCATTTCACAATCCAAATATGTGTTGGAGCTATTGAAGAAATTTGGAGTCGAAAATTCCAAACCATTGAGAACTCCTATGAGCCCATCAACAAAGTTGGACAAAGATGAGAAAGGAATTGCAATTGATCAAAAGAAATATCGAGGGATAATCGGTTCACTTCTCTATCTTACTGCTTCTAGACCTGATATTATGTTTTCTGTATGCTTGTGTGCACGTTTTCAAGCTAATCCCAAAGAATCTCATTTAAAAGCTACTAAACGAATTTTGAGATATCTTTCACACACACACAAATTTGGACTATGGTACCCCTCTTGTGAAAATTTTGATTTAGTAGGTTATTCCGATGCTGATTATGCTGGTTCATTAGTTGACAGAAAAAGCACTAGTGGAACATGTTTCATGCTAGGACATTCATTAGTCTCATGGTCAAGTCGGAAACAGAATTGTGTTGCATTATCCACCACTGAAGCAGAATATATTGCTTTGGGAAGTTGTTGTGCTCAAATTCTATGGATGATGCAAACTCTTTCTGATTTTGGCTTAGTCTATAAACAAGTCCCATTAAAATGTGATAGTAGGAGTGCTATAGATTTGTCAAATAATCCTGTTCATCACTCTCGCACAAAACACATTGATGTGAGACACCATTTTCTTCGAGATCACATTGCTAAAGAAGACATTTGCATTGAATATATTTCAACAGAAACTCAACTTGCTGATATTTTCACAAAACCTCTCCCCGAAGACAGATTTTCAAAATTACGTTTAGATTTGGGAATTATAGAGGTTGACTAATCATCTTTTTTAAATTTTGATTTTTGAATTTGATTCTAAATGACTTTTTTTTAACCAATCTAACTCCCTAATGATTATCGAAAAGATGAATAGTGATTGAAAAAGTGATGAGTGTTGATATTTATCATATATTAAAACTCGAGAAAATATAATTAGGAAATTTCTTTAGAATTTCATAACAAGAGTCATAATTTTTTTTTTGTTGGGTAATAATTCCATGACCATTTCTATTTCTATCATCTTTCTATCGAACATCACTCATCAAAATCATATTTAATATGTAAATTTGTGGTAGTTTACAAAGGAAATCATTTGTTCTTCAATATCTTTAAATCGGTGAAGGAAATTATTTGTGCTTCAATTTCTTATATTCAGCAATTAAAAATAAATATCCAAAGTATTCACTCTCATTTAAAAGTCCTCACGGTCATGCATGGGTGAATTACTTGGATTTTTGATTATGTGCTTCCATGCTCATTTAAAAGTCCTCACGGTTATGCATGTATGGAACGCATATTAAAAATAATTGATTTAATAGACAAGTTGATTCTAATCCCATTTAAAAGTCCTCACGGTCATGCGTGGTTAGAAGATACTTGATTTCATTTTTTAAAATTAAATTGGAATACTACTAATCTCATTTAAAAGTCCTAACGGTTATGCATGGTTAGTAGATATTCAAATTTCCAGAAATAAATATACCACAAATAGACATATCTATATGAAATTTTGATGATTCTATCTCCATCACTTCTGAAAGTGGAATATGCGCTTGACAAGGGTAATTATGATTTTTGTTTGAGTTTTATTGAAATTTGATATTTATATTCAATTGAGTTAAATGTTTGATTCATGTCTATCACTTCATCCCTATTTTTATAACACTGTTATTCTTTTGCTGATAACAAAAGGGGGAGAGAAAAGTTAAGATTTTTTTTGTCGAATAGAATCAAGCAAAGGTCAAATAATTTTCATTGTGCATATAGACTCTCTTATATATTTCTATGCATATATGTAGGGGGAGCATTGTGTAGAGAGGGAGCATTCAAATAGGGGGAGCAATTGAAATTATCAAATACATTTAATATATTCAAAATCTTATATATATGTTTGTTATCATCAAAAGGGGGAGATTGTTGAATATGCGCCTTGCGCTATATGATTTTTGTTTGATGATAATAAACATATATACATTCACTTAAATGTATTTGTTAACGTACTATTCTAATTTTCACAGAATAAATAAATATTTGCTGAATAAAAATAAATAACACAGTTTTTGAATTCAAATGAATATTTTATTCAAACAAATATTTATTACAACTTTGATAGTACAATTTCAAGCTCTCACTATACATATACATTTTTTGACTACAATACATCACATTTCACATTTACATATTCACCTCACTACATATCACTCACACTCGTATTTTTTATCTTCAACTGCAATCCAGTTTGAATCAAGCATCTGAGCAATCTACAAAAATATTCACTAACGCAGTAAAATTGAAAAAGAAATATTTTTGCAATATGAAATAAAATATGATTTTGAAAATATGATTTGCCTCAGTTATTTGGGTTGTTCGTCATAATTTAAATTTGAATTCATCATACACGAACAACTTATGACATACACAGTGTATTACTGTATATGCCACAAGGCCGTGCACACAGATATATACACTTGATTGATTTACAGGGACAGGTAAGCACAGGTCAAACCCAAATGCAAAGCCGGGTTCAACTCACGTGCAATATATTTAAAATCACGACACGAGCACAAGGTCAAACCCGAGCTGTAAAACTGGGTTCAACACAAGGCAGTCATGAAGTATGCAAAGAGCTTGAGCATTAGATATTGCAACTACAGTAATGCATCAGTGACCAAACACTACAAACTGCAACATGGCGAAGACTACAAGCAACTGACACAAATCAGTAGCATGCTAATGAAGACTGCATCAGAATGCAATGCAAACACAATGGGACAAGTGATCAAATGCAACACATTATCAAACTGGAACGAAGTGATGAACCAACAAATGCAACAAACTCAAATGTCCAGTTACAATACAACAAGGCAACAGTGCAGTTGCAACATAGGTGACACAAGTGTTACAAGACAAGATGCAGTGGTACATGACCATCAAGATAAACCAATGAACCAACTGTGCATATATGAAAGCATGATACAAAGTGAACCGGTGCCAGGTCAAACAGTGTACAACATCAACTACAAATCAAATGCAAGCAGTGGCAAGCTACAGGCCAAACAATCCCAAACTAATCAAAATCAACATCATGTTGTACAATTGAATTTCAAGTTCGACCAAAGTCAACAAGACAAGTCACTGGAATGAACATACCAAATAAACCAACACAGCTGTAGTGGACAGCATCAGTATGCAAGAGAACAAAGACCAAGTGAAGCATCTGTGAAGTTTCTGAAGACTCAAATGAACATACCAAATGCAAACTCAGGTGGTACATGAACACAGTGATGGCCGAGCAACTGATGTATACAAATACACTGATTAAATGCAACACTGGCTGCAAGGATCAACGAATTGGATGAACAAAACTCGAGTGCATCGGTGAAAGTGCAGACCAAATGCAAAATGCAACAGTGAATAGCATGGCAATGTGTCAAAGCATTTGTGTCAAAGCAAACAATGTCGAATACATAAACAAGTGTAGCATCTGTTACAGTAAAAAAAAAGGAAAAGTGCAGAGATGAACGCAAATAAGGATGCAGACGTGCCATAGAATCAATGCCATGTAAAGTCGAAAGCAACAGTGGATGAACGAGATTCAACAGTGCAGAAATCAAGTCGAAGTCAAAGAAGAATTCATGAATGTATATTGAAAGTAAAAATTCAAGTGCGTATGCAGTATTGACAAAGTCAAAAATCAACACCGTGATGAGCACGGCAATTCAATGACGCGATTCAAAACCGTGTTATTCAAGTAAATATGAACAAGTCAAAGATCAATCTAAAACATTCAAGCATAATCAAGTGGCCGAGATTAATATTTGACAATTTCAAATAAATATATACGATCGAAGATTCAGGAAATCGAACGCATTTAAAACCCTAATCATCATCGGCATTTTTGATTCGATCGAGTTCGAGTATCAAATTAGAAAAGCAAAAGGAGACAGCACATACCGAATTCACAAGCATCAAAACTCGATCGAGCAACTGCAAGCAAGCTAGGGCAACAAATCACAGGCAAATTGAAGAAATCAGAGCCATAATTGCAACGAAGGAACGAAACCCTAATTGCGACGAAGAGCCGAAGCCCTAACTGGATCGAAAGGGAACGAAGCCCTAACTGGAACGAAGCCGCCATTCTTTTTCTCACGAACAAATAAAAAAAAAAGGGATCGGGCGAAATAAGAAAAGAGGGCCGGTGTTCAAAAACAAAAGGGGGCCTTGTTTTTTTTTAATTAATATTGTTATATTAAATAGTTTAGGGCTATTTCATTCTTAATTATTGTTTTTTTCTTATTCTACGAATCAAAGAGTTTAGGTAAATCACCACCTAGGTTTTAGGTTGTGTCTGATTGTCTATTTAGAGTTAGTTCAGTAAGCAGGGGTTGCGAGTTTGCAAAACTCTATAGGCGGTAGCAGGGTTTGCAAGTCTGTTAGAGTGTTTGTAAGCGTGATACTGTTTAATTCTAATAGAAATCTGGGAATGCAGCAGTAGGCAGGGGTTGCCGAAGCTGGGTAAATCTTGTGTGTGATTTATTTTCAGTATTTTTATTTCTGAAGTTTATTGTTGTATTTAAATTAAGAAAAATTTGCTATAACCCTATTCACCCCCCCCTCTAGGGTTAATTTAGATCCTACATAAATGAGGTAATATAAAGTAAATAAAGAGTGCCAGCCATGCACTGCTACCAACTTTTGGGAGCTAATTCTAAAATGTATTCTCCACTCAATTGATTCATTAATCTCTAAAATACTTAAATTGTACCCATTTAAATTTTTATTAACACATAATAAATACAATTTGAACACACCAATTAACGTCATGGAGATCTCCTCTACACACAAATAAAGACAGTTCAAAACTCCAAACTTAAATTTATAAATAACGTATTTCTCAGCACACAATTAGGAATTCAAATATTTAATTTATTTTAAAATTTAAGGTTAGCGTTAAAACTACTTATGTACCATCTCCGACTGTAATTCAATGGCTGTAAAATGTTATTTCAAAATTGAAATTTTCTTTTTTCACACAGTTATACTTATTTACAAAATGAAAACATTCATTTTATTTTATTTTCCAAAACATTATTTAATCAAAACATTCCTTTTTATTACATCACATTTCCTTTTTAATTAAAACATATGCTTCATTTTTATTTCCTCAACCTTCTCTTTTATTTTAATTCAAACGTATGTCACTATTACTACGACCATTAATTATAATTAATGTTGTCTTTCCTTTTATTGAAATATTTCAATTACATTAATTGCAATTAATCCTAAAGATAAATTTTAAAAAAGAAACGAGACAATACAATTTCTATTTATAGTAATTTACCGTATTTATGGAATTATTGTATACAAACCAAAAATTATTAATTTATTATTATTAAATAATTGATTACTTACGCCTGAAATCAATCTTTTATCTACCAAACATTTCAAATGAATAAACATATAATTTCTTCTTTAATAAAGAAACATTTATTATTCTTTATTAACATTTATTATTCCAATCAATTGGAAATCTACATTCAGAAAGTCACAATTTCATTCAAAATAACATCATTAGATACACACTATCCTATGTTATTATTCTTATCTTATTGCAAACATATGTCAGTAATAGACATTTAAATTAAGCTCATAACTTATATATTATAATTTAGTTTGTGTCAATGTAATCTTAAATATTTTTTTCTAACAATTTTATTCAAAAATCTTATTTAATTTAACATTTTTAAACGGTTAAAATACGAGTCGTTACAATCTCAACCACTCAAAAGTTTTCATCTTCGAAAATGAACAAGAAAGAATCAAGAATTTGATATATTTTATTTGAAATAATCATTTTATAAACAATTAAGCTCACATATTAAGTTTAATATAAATTTGAAAATAACTCAATTTCCACGAAAAATTACTAACTCCTAAATTCACGAAAAATTTCGACAGCATCTCCTTTGCATTGTTAGGTCCGAAAAAGTAACAATATCAATAATTACATTGTATATATCATATTTCAATAATAAAGCGTTCCAAACCATGAGAAAACAATCAAATACCGCTATAAACCAAAAACCTACCTATTTATTAGGCAAACAAAGCTCTTTATATGAAACTAAAAGCAACTACTATTGCTTCCATAAACCATTATCTTACTTACATAATCAAAAGAGTTAATACTATGTACATTTTCCAATCAAAAGCACAAGCAACACAACATATATAATAATCATATGCAAACAAAGTAGTACGATCATTATATGCAACAAAAGAATCAATCACACATCCGCAGCAATCAAAAACTAATGGTGGGTTCATGTTCAGAAACTTTTTATCGTACAAGAATGATAAATAAACTATCAAGTGTACCTTACGCTCAATGGCCTTAGATAATTACTTAATAGATTATTCATACAACCTCAAATGATTTGAAGTATCATTTCCTAAACTTCCCATCAGCCAAACAACATTGAATTTAAATATTATTTAAGTTTGTACGATGTACATATATCATTTATATACAATATCAATTCTAATCACTTGCTTGAATACATAAATTTCACTTTCGAACTAATATAGTTAACTCGACTACTCTAGTGTGGACTTTCATCCGATTTCTTGATTAGAAATATCAGTTTTCCTTGCATAGCTATAACCTATAATATGAAATTCAAGTTCATATCAAAATTCTGTTTCAAGCATTCACCGTCAAGAATCAAGCAAAAAATCCTAATTCGGACGGGTGTGAATTTCCACAGTCATGTATCCGAATCTGGATTAGAACTGTTATGTGAATAAATTGACATATGCAAAACTTACATATTTTATTATGTTTTTTCTTTAACACATCATTTACTTTTCATTTATTTTAATTCTCATTCATTCATACAAGAATATTTTTTTATTAATTTACAGCCATTTTCTTAAATAAATTATTTCCCATTCAATATTTAAATGAATAAATTCTTAAAGTATTACATACGTTTCATTGTAATTTAATTCACATTTATTTACTTATATAACTTGATTTCCATTTCCTATTAATATTCATTAGCGAATCAATTCATACTTAAGTTTTTTTTACTTTTTAATTCGCATTTATGTCTTTACATATAGTATCATTTAATACCAAACTTATGTTTGAATCATTTCAACATTTTATAAATTTATAATCATTTACTTAAATAGTATTCTCTTTCTACTATTCAATTTAATTATCAAGCATTTTCAAAATTAACTTAAGTTTATATACTTTCTTATACATCTCGTTTCTTTATTTATAAACGTAATTTTTTTGAAACATTTTCATTTCTTAAGTTTTTACTTGTGTGATATTCCATTATCATTTAATTTACAAGATACAAACTTCCATTTTTTATATTTTCATTTAACACTTAACTTTAATTTCAGATTTTAATTTGGAAATTTCCAACCCTTTAAAATCATTGAAAATTCCATTTCATTTCAATAATTGAAAACATTAATTAATAGAAAACTTAAGAACTAAATATCAGGTTTCATTTTAAATCATATTGAAATAATATATTTGTATATTTTTTCTTTTTTATATCAAATCATAATTAGGAAATTAAATTAAAATTATTTCACCAAATAACTGTGTAACAAAGCTACTATAGTGGTCTTTCCACTTTGAAACTCGAAAATGAATGTCGTTGATGTTGGTCATCATCGAAATTATTTTCCAACGACAGAAGAGGGGAGTACAGAACTTATTTTCATTAAAATTCTTTTAAAAAACATTTCTTTCAAATCCTATTGAAAAATATTTCTACTCGGAAATACTTCCAAATAAATCTATTATTATTTTTCCAAATCTTTGAAAACCAAATTCAAAACATGGAACTTAAGTTCTCAAATTTTCAATTTAAATTTATTTTATTTGTAAATAATATTTTATAATTAATATTTTTAAAATTACATTTTCTTATAACTTACAATAGTCAATAGTCTTAAGAACCTTGACTAATCAAAAATAAATGACAATAATCGAATATTATCATATTCTAACAAACAACGCATCAAAATGATATCAATTTATGAAAATTTATTCTTTTAAATACAAAATATAATACTAGATAAAATTATTTCATTTACCAATTTCATAACAATATTGTGTCATTTTTGCCCTATTCAAGTGTTTAGGAATCCATATTGATGCAATAGCGTCCTACGTACCGACCGAAATTCGAAAATACTCAACACAACAAATTAACACAATACAAAACATTTTATAACACTAAAAATTATTCTCTCTTGTAAATATATACACTCAGACTCATTCTAGGGTATTAATAACCCTATCCCCAATGAGTTTACTCTAACAGGCTAAGATATCTCTAAACCAATAAACTAATACCAACTATGACGACCCACCTTTTGGATGGTTTAAATCGACAATAAACCACATGTCTAACTCAACCATTCAAAATGGAAGATTATTAATGGGATTTAATAAGAAAAAAAGAGAAAAGAAGGAAAACAAAACATAGAATTTCGCAGCGGAATGACAAAATATATTAATCAAATAAACAGTTCATGAAGCTGTTTTAAAATATACATTTGATTACACAATTTTTACAACAAAATCAGATTACAATCAACAAATATACTGAAATGATGCAGTAGAATAACACTAGTAATATAATATACCAAACTTCGTCTTCGTCCTCCAGAAATATTGTCCTCAAACACTGAAATGCTCAGGTTGACCCGAGCGTAATGAGAAGACAAAATACTCGAGTTAGAACTAAAAGTTCTTATATAAGTTAAATCAACGACAAGTAAATATGAGTGTAATTCCTTCAAAGATGTTTACGTGATTTTCCGTCTCCTATCAGGTGTACAACGTGAGTGCAATAACTTAAGAGATGTTAAAGGATTATCATCCCCTAGGGATCCGTTAAACTATCTATATGTAGTCAGATATGCTATATATGTATTATCTATCAGTAATGTATTAAAATAGCATTAAGGCTTTACATTGATCCCCTTTAACATATTTTTAAGCATTATCCCACAGTTTGCCTTAGTAGCATCACCAATAACGTCGGTAGCCAGGGAGGCACCGTTATCAGACAACAATAAAACAAAGTCGTAATGGTTGCGTATAAGGATAAATGTATGACAACATGCATGAGGTAATTCCCAAGGTATAATTCTACTAGTTTACTCTTTCTGGTTGATCGTAACATATCATAGCAACGAATGCCGACCGAGTCCACCACCATCTGAATTATATCAATATGCACCGAACGAGTCAAAATCAATATAGTAATACGAAGAGATAATGTCCCTAAAGGTAGCTAATCCCTTGGTCAGACATAGGCTTCTGTTTTAGTCATTTCAAATTGACACAAGTGTCGGGGTCATCCATCGTCGTTCTACTTCTTCATCCCAGTAAACGTCTCCAATTAAACCTCTAAATTCTGTATTACATCAACTATGTACATGATTGTTAAAGTGGTTCTCGTATTGACAGAGAGTATGCCAATATTCAGCCTTGGTCTCTTTAACAACCAAACGTCATTTTTCACACCGGTTGGTTCTTTTAAATTTCAAAAATACATCATATTGCATATCAAAATATTAGATTTTCTTCAAAATCATTTCGAATTAAAAATAGGTCACACCTTTGAAACATTTGTACTTAAATCAATGATTTAAATCTATATATTTCCTACTCTTAAACGGTTTGAATATTGAAAATAGTTTGGGTAAATAAAAATAGTTTTAATATTGAAAAATAGTTTGGATAATTAGAAAAGTTTTAATATTGAAAAATAATTTGTAAGAATTACAATGGTTTTGAAGATTGAAATATTTTTGAATAAAAATAGTTTTAATATTGAAAATAGTTAGATAATTAAAAATAGTTTTAATATAAAATAATAATTTGGTTAGTAAGATAGTTTATATACTAAAATAATTTATATTAAAACTGTTTCTTTCTTTCACAATAAGGTTCAAATTCCAAATCATAATGAATTCCATTTTCGACTTCTAATTTCAGGTCGACTTCATATTCAAATATTGATTTAACCAGCCTCAATTAGAACAAATTCAAATTTTACTCAACATTCAATTTAAACGGTTCTATTCAAATGACTGAAAGTTTCAATTCAACTTCTCATTTAAACAATTTAGTTTAACACCATTTTACATCCAAACTTGGAGATACCAATTTAAACCATTTAATTTAACTAAATTCAAAGTTTAAATTAAAATTGAAACCATTAAAATAATTCACTTTTGATAGATATAAGTCATTTCTCGAATTTCAACTTAAGATTTCGAATTAAATCCTTTAAACAATTTCATTTAAACCATTCCAATTTCACATTTCAAATCTCAAATTAGAGAATAATTCAATTCATATAAACCAAATTTTATTCTTTTTTCAAACAATATCATTTAAACAAATTTAAATTTTAGATTTAAAACCATTTAATTTTACCAAATCCTGTGTCATATATAATTTTCTACCCTACGCCTAAGTGATCAGTTAATTCAATTTTAATTACATGGATGGTATATATCATTTCAACCCAAAATTAAATGACATAGGTATATATCATTTCAACCTATTCCTTAGTTTATTTGAAATAATTCAAACGAAAATTTGTAGGATATTAAATAACAAATGGGGTAATAATAGGAATATATTAAAATAAATCAACAACCGTACATCCAACATCAATCAATAGGCATCCAATAATAATCAACATTCAAATCAACCAAAATATCATAACATTTACTAATTAATAGCTGTCAGTGTTTAACTAGCAGTTAAATTCAATATTAATATAAATGTATGGTTAATTTAATATAAAATTTAAATTAATTTAAATGTCAATTTAAACTATCAATCAGCAACCAATAAATTTTTACCACTTTATGATTTCAATTTAACTAAGATAAGAAATATTAGTATTGCATGAGTGGGTTAGATTACTCACCTTTGATTTAAACCAATTAAAAATTCTATATAACCCCAAAATTTCAACAATCTCCTAATTCAACGAAACCAGTTTCATATTATCCTCAACATGAGTCTAAGGGAAGAAATCAAACGTGAACCAAAGTTTGTATGCAAAAGATATTCATATTATAAGAAATATTATTAAAATAATAATTGGTACATATTTTAAAAAACAAACTTTAATACTCAATTTTTTCTCAAGTTGAGGCTTCAAGCAAAGATGGAAGAACAAACCAAGACGAGGGCAAGACGTGTAGGAAAAATGAAAAATGAAACTCTTGTTTCATAAATGAAAGCTTTTGGTTTAATTTATTTTAATTTGTCTCCTTGTTATATTATATATTTTTGAGGTTTGAAAAAAGGGAAGAAGATTTGAAAGAATTGGAAAAGAAAAGGATTAACACGAGAATGATTGAAAGTGAAAGAGAATACCAACATTTGAAAAGGAAGAAGAAAGTTTGAAAAGGAAGAAGATTTGAAGAAGAAGAAGAAGGTTTGAAGAAGAAGATAAAAAACAAGAGAGAAGAAGAAGATTTGAAGGAAAAAAAGAAGTGAAGAAGAAGATTAGAATGGAGGCTAGGGTTTCATTTGCATCATACCTTATTTATAGGGTTAGAGTTAGATTTAGGGCCATTGATATTTGAAAAAAGGGGATGCTATTAGTTTAAAGTAAATGAAATGAAGCTTTAGAAAATGAAGTTGAAAAATGAATGTAAAGGTAGTAAGGTAAAACAAACTAGGTATTGAAATAAAGTAAATATGAACAGCCTTTTTAAAAGTGGCAGGTATTAGAAAGAGGTGAAGGAAAGAATTAAAAGCTTGAAATTAATTCATGTTTGCAAAACAAAAAAAAAACATCATAAAACGTAAATGGAAAGGGGTAATGGAACAAATGAGGAAACAATGAAAATATTGTGACAATTATTAACTAGAAATGAAATGAATGGACCAACTCTATATTGTAAACAAACTTTTGGAATTCGAATTTCAAAAACATTTGTTCACTCAGTTAATTTTGTTAAACGCAAACATAATAAAATTGACATCCATTAAAGATTTACTTAACACACAATAATTGAAAATAAATTATGTACACAAATTTGTGTAATTAATAAAGAGAATATATTACATTAAAAATATAACAGCATAAATGAGGTAATATAAAGTAAATAAGGAGTACCAGCCATACACTGCTACGAACTTTTGGTGTAACGACTGAGGCTTTTCGACCCTCGAAAAAATCGACACTAATATATCAACTGTATCACATGCTGAGCAATCGAATATTGGAAAACCCGATTGTTATGGGAAAATAAGTAGAAAGAAAATAAGAAGAAAACTAAACAACATAGAATCTCACAGCGGGATGAATAATCTATAATATATCACAAGCCTTTACACAAAAGCAAAATTGCAATATGTATATATACAAACGTCAATCAGAGTATGCTAACCTATTTCAACCTGAATAGTTATAACAATATGTCCTCACAATTGTTGATAACACATCAATGAATATAGCTAAAAATATAACCATCTATGTGAATACGTCTCTGGGCCTCCAACTCGTCTCTTGAAGCTCTAAGCATCCAAACTAATAATATACTCGGTCTGACCCAAGCATTATAATAAAATAACACCTGAGTTATTTGGAAAAGCAGGGTGGAAAAACACACCCAACTGGATTTAAAGTTGTAAAAAATCTTTGAAATTAAAAGATATCTCGTAAGACACGTCGCACATAAACATGGATGAGTTTTTATCTTACGATAACCAAAATTCTTTTATAGGAAATCCAATGATATTATAATAGTGTCTAACTACAAATACTTACTAAAATAGCCGAAATTGTTACATTAATTAAATTCCAACATACTTGGTTATACAATCAAAACCGTAAAGGCACGTATTAGGGAATGGATTCCATACAATGACTAGGCACTAGGGTACCACCTATCATGGTACATATCTATAAAATGTATCGAGGACCTCGCCTGGATCCCCTACCAACACAAGACCGACCTACCACTAACCTAGGTAGTACCGAGTATGTCATCACCCCTGTTTCTTTGCAACCCTTTTTATTTGAGATCTCATGCACAACCAATCCATAAATATGTAGATTTATCTAAAAGGGTGGAAACATACCCAAATGGGTGCGACCAACCAATCCTTGCTGCATCTCCCTTGATTTTCAGTCTTTCCCAGTTGATGAAGCTTGAGGCTACGATTACCTTTCAAGAAATTTACACTTAGAATGCTCACTGCCCTCCAATGACAATGTGCTGATAGCATTCATCCATATAAGTCTGTTCTAGGTCTAAACAAAATCGTAGGCACTATTTCTATTACATCTATTTTGGAATCACCATCAGGATTAGCAGTGATTAGCCCTTGCACTTCACATCTCTATCTTTGATTCCATGCAATTCACAGTGTCTTCACTTCGAAAACGCATTTGTTGGATCAAAGTGGTTTTTGAATAGCATATCCAATCCCGGTCTCTTCAAAACAACGTTTGATATTTTTGATGAACCCACCCCCGGTTCTCTAGGAAATAAACAGACAAAGATAAGATCGGAGATCACCTCTGAACCATTAGTGGATGGATTTTCTTATCATCATCCTAGAAGAACGAAATGAGATTTATACGCACATGACGTCATCATCGGAGTTGACTATGCCATATAACTCAAGTGTTTCGCCTAGATATTTCCAAAGTTACATTGGGTCCATTTTCGATAGTCAATTATTTAACTATCAAATAACTAACATTCAATCAAAAATTTATTCCATAAGGAAAACCAACATTGATTAAGCATATAAGCGACCATTAGCCTCCTTTAATAATTCTTCATACATACAATTATTTGTAAATTACTTGCATATAAATAGTTTTAAATAATATACCCCCGAATCCATGTATTTCCATATTTAGAAATAGCCATATACTTATTGCAATGGTATAAGTATATCTACAAAACCTGTAAAAGTTTCCTTTTTATTCAATTCTCAAGTCGTTTATAATTCCTCATGCAATTCTCCAAGATCGTTTATAAACCATTTTATAAAATCTCCAAAAAACATTAAAAATTCCTTTACTAAGAATCAATCACTTATAGAGTTCTTCTAATTTTCAAAACCATTTATAACTCTTTATGAACCCATATACCATTTATAATTTTTTTATAAAACTATGAACCAGCTTCTAAAATTTTGTTTATAAAAATTCAACCATTTATAAAATCTTTCACCTTGCAAGTAGCCCTTAATTCTTCGAGCCATTTTATAATTCCTTTATAAAATATAAGTCTTTCGACTCCTTATAAAGGTCTCTAAAACATTTAAAGTAATTTCAATCATTTGCTTCCAAATATAAAAATTATTAGTAGTGAACATTATGAATAAATGGAAGTCATTAACTTTAAATATCCTAAAATAATAATGAATCATTGTAAAATATTGTTTAAGAAATAATAATAAAAATTAAGCTTTACTATTTTATAAATAATAATAATTTATTTTAAATCCTTATTAATAATCCTAATTGTAAGTTTCAAGCCATAATTTTTCTTAAATAATCAATCTTTCAATTTATTAACCTTTTTATAATTTCTTAAAAACTTATTAACTATAAAACAAAGAACTTTTAAACAATAGTAAAATAATTAAATAACTTAAAAATAATATTAATATGAGTATATTGCTTTAAAATAATTTTAGTATAATTTAATAACTTTAAAGAATATTATTATAATTAAATGATCTTAAATTAATATTATTATAATTAAATAACTTAAAAAAATATCAATATAATTAATTAACTGTAAAAATATATTAATATATTAAATTAGATAATCCTTAAAATATTTTTGAAGTCCAATTTCGGAATTAATATTCGTTTCTTGTCTCAAAAAATAATTCCGACTTAATCGGTAGTTTACAGTATTTATAAAATACTAATTCGAGGCCAATAACGACCAACACTTAACCAATATCGATATTTATTTTCTATTACTACTGGGTTCTAGTTTTCAACATATATCAATGTTATAACCACAGTGTCCACAATCATGTTATTGTCCCATGATCCATATAAGGAAAAATTATTGAAACAATATAATTCAATAATAGTAAGGAATCCCATTGAATCCCTCCAAGCCTTTTCTCTGCATCACAACTAATATATATTACACATATATATGTAACTAGTGCGAACTCATGCTTCGCATACGGACCACACTCAACCTCTTTTCGTCATAACATGTTTAAATGATTTATATGGTTCGTTGATTAAGAAATAGTGATCTTTTTTTATCAATTTTCAAATAAGTTTGCATTTAGTCTAAAACTTATGTATAAATCTTTAAAAACAGTAATGCAGACAGTACTGTGCTTGATAAACAATTGCAAATTATCGAGCAAAAATGATTTCAAATATAAAATTTTCACACAATACACATATAAATTATACGCATATAAATTTATTGTGTGCATCAGCTGTATTATATGTAACTTCATTTGGTGAGATACCGTTATCAATCATTTCCTTTAATACTTGATGTTGTTGATTCCATTTGTTGCTTCGGTAATAACTATGTATAAGAGCAGTGCAGGTAACAACATTTGGTTTACACTTGAACGTTGATCCAAAAAGGCCAAAAGCAACGTTGACATGATTCATGAGAACAGATATGTTGATGATGATCACATAACTGACTATGTCTAGGAACACATTATGCAGCATCATATTATTGTAGAATGATAAGATTAGAGGATAAAGAGATTTATTTATATTTTGAACGATTCTTGTGAAAAATATGCTAAATCTAAATCATATATATTTTATGTCTGAAGTGTTGGAACTAACAACCATTATTCAACAATATTTATTTTAATGTGAAGAATATCATTGTATTTCTTTTACAGTCAAAGAAAATTCAATATCATAAGAAGCATATAATTGTATTTAATGCTTTTGAGCTTTCTGGTTCTATTTCTAATTCCACCTAACATTGTTGCTGTATTTTGGTAATGTTGGATTTCACCAGACTTGACTACAATTTGTGAAAGTAGAATCATAGGCTGGAAATTTTCAAAACAATCAATAAAATAGATTAGTTAAAAGAAATAAAGTCAAACAAATTTAATAACTTTAATAATATGAATAATCCGAAAAACTATGATTTTACAAATTTTATTTTTAGCTATCAACAATGAATATCAATGGAAAGTATATTAAATTTGAGATTTAATAGTGAAATCGATTCTTAAATCTAATTAATGTAGAAAAAGTTATCACATTTCAAAGTTTGAAATAGAAAGAAATTAAAAACGTGACTGTTCATTTTCCAAAATATGAAGGAGACCATGTGCTCTTGAAATCTAACTCAATAACAATATTATAGTATAGATTGAAATCAACATTTGTGAGGAATCCTGTTGGATCGCTCCGACCTGTTTTCCCTACATCACCAATGTTTGCGCCAAAATTGGCCACAAACCCCAAATACCGTGAAAGCACCAGTGTATGAATACAACTCAGCAATATTCAAACACAAATCACAGATCTCAGCAAATAACCCAAAAATGTTTGCACAAGAAATGGGCAAACACCTCCAAGTCGTATGATTTAGTAGATTTTATATTGTTCGTAGTGATTTGGGTGGTTTATGCAAATACGTAAAAAATAGGGACTAAACTGTAAAAGACACACAGATTTATAGTTGTTCGGCCAGAATGTGCCTACATCCACTTTATATGTTATTCTCCTTTTCTATCCAGATTACAAGTACAAAGCTTTTTGTACAAGTGTATGAAAGTTGTTGGAAAGTTCCTTCCGGGTTTAAGCTCTCCAACTTGTCCCCCATTGTTGTACCCCTGCCCCTCTATTTATAGAGTGAGGCTGGGGGTAGGGGTCTTGGATGTATATAGCTGCTGGTGGGCCTGGGCTGCTGCAATCTGGCCTAGCAAAGTTGGTTCGGCAACACCTTGGTTCGGTAGTAGATGGTTGGAGTTGAGATCTCGGTCCGGTAATACTTTGGTCCGGTAGTAGAGGAGAGAGGGGTTGGTTCGGTGTGGTTGATTCGGTGATGGTTGGAGCGGTAGTTGGTCGGTCCGGTGAGGCCTTGGACCGATGGAGGTTGACTTTGGTTTGGTAGCGGATGCTTTGGGTTTGATTCGGTGATGGTTGGAGCAATGGTTGGTTCGGCAGGGAGTGGAGCAAGGGTTGGTTCGGCAGGGAGTGGAGCAAGGGTTGGTTCGGCAGGGAGTGGAGCAAGGGTTGGTTCGGTGATGCCTTCTTCTCCTTGACTCGGTGGTGGTGGAAACGCACCCAACAGCCGAATCCATACCAATCGATACGAAGTGTATCGATTCGAACCATCATCTGATTGGTGCGAAGCCGATCGATACGAACTCCTAAGTGCCTGATCGATTCGAACCATCCTTGCGTGCCGATGGTTTCGAACAGAACAGTATGTTCTTCCTACCTTGCATCGATCATATCTCCTTCATACGAACTCCGATTAACCTGAAATTTGAAACATAGCCTCTCCTATTCTTTATCATCATCTCCAATCAATTTTGTCCCAATCGGAGCTCAACCCTGATATCCAACATTCCTTGCCAATTTGTTGATATTCCAGTTTTTATCCAAAAAGTGGGATAACACTTTGCCCCCCAAAACATGCCTTGTGATAACAAGGCATGTTTTGAACAATTCCGAATCCAATATCCAAAGTCCATAACCATATTACCAGAGTATGTTATCTTTGACTGCTCTGAGTCGATGCCCAACTCCAAATCTAATAACCAAAGCCTGAGCCAATTCCATATCCATCCGAACTCGACAACCGAGTCCCAATCCTTCCTTATCCAATAGCCAATAACCGAATCCAGGACCTCTCTGGGTCGGTATCCAAATCCATAACCTCTCCGGGCTCTTGCCAAGCGTAATCCACATCTGGCGACCGTGGTCCAGTGTCCCTGGACGTTGAGCTAACCTCTCCGGGTTCTTGCCAAGCGTAATCCATACTTAACGACCGTGGTCCAGTGTCCCTAGACGTTGAGCTAACCTCTCCGGGTTCTTGCCAAGCGTAATCCATACTTAACGACCGAGGTCAAGTGTCCCTGGACGTTGAGCTAACCTCTCCGGGTTCTTGCCAAGCGTAATCCACACCTGACGACCGTGGTCCAGTGTCCCTGGACGTTGTACAATGCCATGGCTTAAGTCCTAAGCCGAATCCTGGTTTCTCCGGACCCTTGTTGAGCATAGTCCATACTCAACGACCTGAAACATTAATCGATAATACGGGGCTTAAGTCCTAGGCCGAATCCTGGTCACTCCGGACCCTTGCTGAGCTAGTCCATACTCAGCGACCTGAAAATAACAATTGATAATACAGGGCCTAAGTCCTAGGCCGAATCCTGGTCACTCCGGACCCTTGCCGAGCAATAGTCCATACTCGACGACCTGAATGAGTCAATTTACCACGTTCGGGCAAAGCGACTCACCCCTTACCAGGCATAATCCATACCCGACGACCGTTATCAAAGACCAGATAAAAATCCAGTCAAAATCCAATCCAAAATCCAAATCCAGAATCCAAATCCAAAATCCAAATCCAAAATCCAAATCCAAAATCCAAATCCAAAACCAGAAAGCCAGAAATCCAAACCAGCATCCAAAGCCGAAAACAATCATCCAAAGGAAAATCCAAATCAAAGAGCAAGCAAAACCAGGAGCTCAATCCAAACTCCAAAAACAAAATCCAAAAAGAAAAGCAGTGTCCAATCAAAAGCAAAAGATAAATTTCACAAACCATAGCATTGCAGTTTATCATCATTCAGAGCATGCCTAAGGGCTATCTCCGTCCCCGTACATGTGTAAATGGCTTAGTTGCTTGCCAATAGTTCGCTACTTATTTCATATTATTCTGGTCAATGGATGATCAACCGACCATCATTCCTGGGCCTCCCACCATCGTAGCTTGAGGTAGGCGGCGGTTGCTCCTGCCCCGCCGTTGCATTCCGAGTTCCAACATATTGTGGCAGTTGTCCATTCCTTACATGCTCCTCAATTATGTCCTTTAAATGCCTGCAACTGTTGGTGTCGTGTCCATCCAAATCATGGAAGAGACAGTGTCTTCCTGATGTCCTTTCCCGTTCTGTTGGTTCTCTCCTAGCCGGCCTCCGGTAGGGAAGGCGATTCCGAGTATCCAGGTATATCCACTCCAGCGTCTCGTTCAATCCTGTGTATGTGGAAAACTTGGATCCTTCCATCGCTTCCTAGCATTTCCAGAATCATCGTCCAACTTCCTTTTTCCCTTGTCTTTATCCGAACCTTTGCTGGATGGTCCTCCAACCTCAATTGCATTAACCTTTTTCAACTTTAAATCCGTACTCGCATCTTCTTGCCGAAGGAACCTTTCTGCCTCGTGAAAGAATTCGTCGAGATCCCGTGGGGGATCTCGTATCAGAGATACCTTGAAATCCGAGTTCTCCCTGACTCTTGATACTGCTGCCATTAAAACCATCGATGGATCGGGCCGATCCACCGAAGCAACTACGGCACTGAATCGAGTTAGAAAAGCTCTAAGCGATTCATCTATCCTTTGCTTTACCGATGTCAATGTCATTACGTTCTTCGGTCTCTTGACATGAACCCGAAACTATCCCAAAAACCTTTCCACCAATTCCCTCGAAGTCCTGATAGATCCTTCTTCCAGCTGCCTAAACCACATCGCAACTAAGTCCGTCAAATACAAAGGGAAGCATCGGGCCATCACTTCCTCCGATGCCCCCAGCACCTCCATGTGTCTGGTGTACCTCATCAAGTGATTCGTAGGTTCTGCCTTGCCATCGTATACTTCCACGCTAGGTAGCTTGAACTTAGGTGGATTCTGAGCCATCCTTATTTCCCGAGCAAATGGACTCCTGTTCACTCCTTCCAAGTCTCCGTTGGTCAAACCACCTCGCACAGTCTTCCTGATTATATCTACCAATCCAGCGTTGTCTGTCGGGGGTTGCCCCCGAGGGAATTCCGGTACATACTCTTCATGTGGCTCGCTAGCAGCAACGTTGGTTCTAGCCTGTTGAATTCCTTCCAAATGTCCTCCTGTGTTGGATCCTGCGGGCCTGCCCCCAAGCCCTTGTCGATTACCCTCTGGTTCTGTATCCTGTCCTCCATTATGTTCCATAACCCTAGCTCCTTTTCCTGCATACACAGCCGTTGTAGCTGTTCCTAAGTTCTAGGTCCCTGCAGCTCTCATTTGCTCCAAGAAAGTCTGCATCATCTCCTCTTGACTCTTCAACAACCTCTCTTGTAGTGAATTTGTTGTGGCTTCCATTTCATCCCGGGTTATGTAGATCGAAGCCGGTCCTTCCTCAGCTCCGGAGGATGCTTGTTGACTTCCTTCCGGTTGGCTTCTCTCAGCCCTTTGCCTTCTACTATTTTGCCTACTCATTGTCTTCCACATCCAAACTTCTATCCGATGTAGAGGGAGGTCTTGAGTTTAATTCTCAGTGAAAGCACCAAATTGTTTGCGTCAAAATTGGCCACAAACCCCAAATACCGTGAAAGCACCAGTGTATGAATACAACTCAGCAATATTCAAACACAAATCACGGATCTCAGCAAATAACCCAAAAATGTTTGCACAAGAAATGGGCAAACACCTCCAAGTCGTATGATTTAGTTGATTTTATATTGTTCGTAGTGATTTGGGTGGTTTATGCAAATACGTAAAAAATAGGGACTAAACTGTAAAAGACACACAGATTTATAGTGGTTCGGCCAGAATGTGCCTACGTCCACTTTATATGTTATTCTCCTTTTCTATCCAGATTACAAGTACAAAGCTTTTTGTACAAGTGTATGAAAGTTGTTGGAAAGTTCCTTCCGGGCTTGAGCTCTCCAACTTATCCCCCATTGTTGTACCCCTACCCCTCTATTTGTAGAGTGAGGCTGGGGGCAGGGGTCTTGAATGTATATAGCTGTTGGTGGGCCTGGGCTGGTGCAATCTGGCCTAGCAAAGTTGGTTCGGCCACACCTTGGTTCGGTAGTAGATGGTTGGAGTTGTGATCTCGGTCCGGTAGTACTTTGGTCCGGTAGTAGAGGAGAGAGGGGTTGGTTCGGTGTGGTTGATTCAGTGATGGTTGGAGCGGTAGTTGGTCGGTCCAGTGAGGCCTTGGACCGGTGGAGGTTGACTTTGGTTCGGTAGCGGATGCTTTGGGTTTGATTCGGTGATGGTTGGAGCAATGGTTGGTTCGGTAGGGAGTGGAGCAAGGGTTGGTTCGGCAGGGAGTGGAGCAAGGGTTGGTTCGGCAGGGAGTGGAGCAAGGGTTGGTTCGGTGATGCCTTCTTCTCCTTGACTCGGTGGTCGTGGAAACGCACCCAACAACCGAATCCATACCAATCGATACGAAGTGTATCGATTCGAACCATCATCTGATTAGTGCGAAGCCGATCGATACGAACTCCTAAGTGCCTGATCGATTCGAACCATCCTTGCGTGCCGATGGTTTCGAACAGAACAGTATGTTCTTCCTACCTTGCAGCGATCATATCTCCTTCATACGAACTCCGATTAACCTGAAATTTGAAACATAGCCTCTCCTAATCTTTATCATCATCTCCAACCAATTTCGTCCCGATCGGAGCTAAACCCCGGTATCCAACATTCCTTGCCAAATTGTTGATATTCCAGTTTTTATCCAAAAAGTGGGATAACAACCAAAGTCATATAATCATAAATTTAAATCAACCGTTTCGAGATGTGATTCGTATACAAAAGGTCATCCGCTCTTATATGGGAACATAATAGGGTTTCATCCGATCCAATAGACGGGAATATATCCAAACCAGCTAATATGTATAGTAGCTCATCCAAACAATCATTCAAAAAAATTTATCAACTATAAATCATGCTAGTGATCCAAAAAGGTGAGTGTAACTCACCGAAATTTTCTGATGTCGCTGAATGTTCACTTTTGGAACTAAAACCAGACGACGTCCGATTTAAACCCAAATTTTGGCCGTCTCCAAATTCGTCCAACCCATTCATTTGCGAAGCTTTCGTCATCACGAGCGCAACTCAAAAAGTTTCACCTTAATCAGACCTCTACGAGAGAGTTATAAATTTTATAAGTTATCGAATTAAATTTAATTAAAAATTTCACAACTCAACTTACATAATATAACAAAATTGCCCCTCACTTCCTCCTTTTCCCCTAAAACAAAAAGTGAAGAGAGATAACCAAAAATGATCGTGTACAATCACTAGCGATGTGGAGCTCCGGTGCTCCATTTCACGAATTAACTTTGCAGTTCCGCTCCTCTCTGAAATCTCCACCTGTCCATACCATTGACGACAACACCGAGATCCCCAATCAAAATGCGAAGTTCCCCATCTTGCTGCTACAGTTCGAAGACTCCACCAATGCCCCAGCTTCAACTGACCACCGCTCCTCCTCCCTTCCATTATTTGGCAAATCGATAATGCAAAACTTCATCTCATCCCGATCTCCACCACTTCGAACCATCAAACTCACCTCCGCCCCTCTATAGCACATTGTGACTACGACCTCCTCTATTGTATGCGATATTGGCCCCTCCCACCATATCACTATCGAGTCAACTGAAACTTGACACGAAGCTGCTATACAATATGAGAAACCCAACGAAACAATCCACGCCGCAATCGTCGATCATAGGTCGAGAAAAATGGAACCTTAGTTCCACCTGTATCATCGGCCACTTTCGAAATCCACCAACATGAGTCGCACCTCTAATCGAGCATATTAGTGAGATGCCCTCATCAAAAGAAGATTTATAAATTTGGTTTTAGATTTTATTATTGAGTATATTTTGAGATATGATTTTTTTTGAATTCAAACTTCCTATATCATTCCTCTGTTGCTTTGTTTAAGTAAGGGAAGGAGATCATAGGAGGTGTGGGTGGTATAGGTAGGTCGGCTGGTAAGAATAGACATGGTAGGTCGGCTAGTAAGAATGGAACGACGGTTGTTTGTAGTTAAATCGATGATATTATATTATTTAAATATCCAAAATATCTAGCTACAAATTACGGACTCCAATCGAGATGTGTCGCCTGGAATTCGTAATGTTATACCTCTATTCGAAACACAATGGAACTAGTCTCGAGCCTCAATTCGATCGTATGAAGAAGATAGTTTTTTGAACCTAATCTTCAATATTAATTTCAACGCGTTTCTATCCCTTATGACCAAATGTTATATCTGGTCACTACGAAATTTGACGGTGTATTATAATTCATTATTACGAACCCAATGGCATTGGTTTCGTCGAAATCCGAGACCGTGCCCCGGAAGGCTATTTTTGTATGTTAATTAAAACGAGTTATTTTCAGAATCGAGTAAATCAATATTAAGTCAAATTTAAAAATTTTATTACCTTCATTCTTATTGAATATAAATTTAATAACCCTTTAAATCATTTTTATCCAAATAAAAAATCCAAGATTCAACTATTTAAACAAGTTCAGTTACTAATTTTCAACAATAAAATTACCCCATAAATCGCTATATTTGAAATTCAGGTTATTAAAACTATAAAATCAGCTTTTAAATATTTAAAATTAATTAAATATTCCAGATTCAAATAACTAAAATTCTAGGTCGTTATATTCTTCCATCCTTAGAAGAATTTCGTCCCCGAAATTGTCAAGGTAGGAAAATGTCCAAACCCATTCCTTTCTAAAACAATTTAGTCAAAATATTTCGCCAAATTAATTTAAGCCCTTTACTTTTTCCAAATTCTATTTGTTGAAACCTAATTATTGCTTTTACTAAGCTTCCAAATTCATTCATAGATGCCAACTACTATTATCCATTCAATCATTTCAGGTTATAACTCAACAATCAATTTTTAGTTATTAAAAAATTTCTTCAACATTTCTATCTCGTTAAATTATCGAATTTTTTTTCCAACATCTCCTTTGCCTAGTTAGATCAAACAACTGCCAATTGCTACTGCGGGATAAATCAACAGAAGAAAGCAAAAGCCAAGTAGCTCAATCATAAAATCATCAAATCAACAATGATTTAAACAAGTACCTTTTTGTTGGGCAACCAAATTTTCTTAAGACATCAAAGACATCAATTAGCTCTTGATTTTATATACCTACATCTTATTCATCAATGATATCCAATCATATAATTCAAAATAATTTATTATGCAGTTTCCACTTTTCAACACTTGCTTTATTAAAGCCCATACGATTTACGTATATCATCCGTACGCAATATCAAATCTGATCGCTCGCTCAATCACACAATTTCACTTCCCAACTAGTATCATTCACACGACTAATCTAGTGCGGACTCAGATTTGGTTCCTCGATTAGAACCGTCATCCTCCTTGCATAGGCATATACTATGATAGAGAACTCCAAAATAAACCAAAAATCCATATCCAGTATTCGTCGTCAAGAATCGAGTGAAAAATCCTAACTTGGATCGACGTAAATCATCTCGAAATCATGTATTCGAATCTGGATCAAACCGTTATGCGAATAAAATAATATATGTAGAACCTACGTATTTATTTCAATTGATTTCTTAGCCATCCCAAATTCTATTCACATTCATTTCATTTACAATCTATTATTCACAATCATTATTCACATTGCTTTATTCACATTCATTATTTACTTAGTACATCCTTTGAATACTAATTATCTCTTAATAATTATTCCATCAAATTTTCTTAAGTATGTTTTAAACATTTTATACAAAAGTTCCTATGTTTATTGCCACTTTACACTTAAGTCTATATCCATTTTAATCAAATTCAATTTCAAATCCATTTTCAACATTTGATTTTATCAATCAACATTCCAAACCATATCCAATTCAATAATTATCTTAATTAGTTCCATTATTAATTTATTTCAAATCTCATCAAATTTATTACAAAAATTATTGCATTTAGTCTAACTTAGGTCAAATTCTTTTTCTAAATTTCATCTTTGTTTAACTTACCTTAAGTTAAATTCAATATTTCAATTTCAAATTTATCTTTCTTGCATTCATATTCAACAATTTGGAACATCGCTTTAACTTGCTAATTTTCAAATTTTATAAATCATCAAACTTAATTTATCATATTTTCAGTAAAACATTTTAAATGAAAATTTCAGAGTTTAAACACCACGTTCTAAGGTATTTCAAATCATTTTTTAAATCAGATGTATAAACGCACATAATCCCTTGGTATATCAAATTATCCTTTTTGAATTTCAAAACCAAAACCAGTTTAACCAAACAAAACTCCAATGGTAGCAACTGCTCTCTTGAAAACTCGAAAATGAACGTCGATGATGCTGCAGTCATAACCTAAATTATTTTCCAGCGGCCGAAGTGAGTTCGGTGCTTTTATTTCTTTTAAAATCATTTTTAAATATTTCTATCCAAAACTATTTTCCAAATAATAATATTATTATTTCCTCAATAGTTTGAAAAACAATTCCAAAAACCAATGGGAATTAAATTCCTAAATTCTCAGCTTTTAAATCCTTTTTATAAATCATACTCATAATAAACTTCTGAAATTTCATTTCCTTTCAATTTATAAATTCCATTCATAAATCATATATTTATATAATCTCACTTTGGTTATATAAAATCACTCCTTAATTGTTAATCTTGTTTGCATTATAATAGTAACAAATTTTATTTGATCACAACAACAACGAATGATGATAATAAAATATTATCATTCTCTAACAACCAAACACGACATATACAACTATAATAATCTCTGAAAATTATTCCTTTATATATAAAATATAATTAAGGTAATTATTTCATTTACCCAATTTTAAAACAATACCATGTCGAGTTGCTCTGCAAGTGTTTAGAGATCTCTATCAATAACGTTAATTACTCATATTGACTAGAATCCATAAGCCACTCAACTGACCAATCAACACAATATAAAACAATTTTTATATCACTAACAAATATGTGCTCACACACACATACACATACACACACACCGTGACGACCCAGATTCTTGGACGTCTGTTAATCGGGAAATTAACTAATTTTATTTTTGGAATATTAATATTTACTAATCAAATAAATGAATTTCTGATAATTAAAGATATTTGAATATATATGTTGATTTGGAAATTAAAATAAACATTGAATTCAAATATATTTATATATATAAAGATAAACATATAAACAAATCTTACGATGTTCAAATATAAATATACATAAGTAAGTATGTATGTATATATATGTTAAATGAAGTGATGAAAGTGATAAAATGGAAATAAACATATGATGTATGTATGTACAAGCTTTATGATGTTGATAGCATACACTTAAGTATGTAGTTATGCAAGTATATGATTACATGCCACATGAAATAATGCATATACATAGAAGTTGTATAAATGTGAATATATATGAAATAAAGCAATGTGTGTATGAGAATATGTATATATATACATATAAAAGGACAATATATACAAAAGAAGAAATGTGTATGAGTGTAAATGCATGTATATGAGGACAAATATAGAAAATAATAATAATAAAATAAATAATATATAGATATGAACATACAAAAGAATATATATATGTATGAACATAGGGAGGCAAGCATTTAATGCACATCATTTCAAGCATACAAAACTTTAAATCAAGGTTACACAAAATCAAGTCAGGTCAAGCAAGCTTCTGACCCAAGGAAAATTAATGAAATAAGAATAAAATAAAAGGGAAAAAGGAGCAGAAGCTTGCCGTGTACAACAAAGAATTGCAGCCTGCCTTTTCTTACAAATACCTTTACCCTGTCTTCTTTTTTTTCACTCATTCGAACAAACTTAAGTAGTAAGTAAAAATAAGAGCTACCATTTAAAAATATAAGAAAAATCAAAGCAGCTCAACAAAAGATCAAAAATCAAAACCAAACAAGCTAGCAGTTTCAACAACATATTGTTTTGCTAAAAAAAGGGAGATCCACTGTGAGTAAACCTTTCTTTTTTAAACAGTTTTGAAAATCTATGAATAACTTGAGGCATGTGACAAATTATGTTGTGATGATGTGAACTTGTTTATATGTTGACTGTGAATGCATGTTGAGATATGAAGTGTCTGGGTATTCATATAAGTTTTCCTGTATACATATACATTTCTCTATCTTACTTACAGAGTTTAAGTTTCTAAAGAAAAATTTCATATCTTTTCACTCAAGTAAATTAAAGCTTGGATATTTGGACAAAGTATGATTATTACTACATAACAACAAATCTAATAAGGGTTATAAGAGTTGTAATTTTGTAATTAATTCGAAAACAAGGGAATATAGTAATGATCAGAAATAGGTGAAAAATCGATGTTGTTATTTTCAAGTTTTGATTTTAGAATCTGGTCCAAATTTGTAAATGATGAATTTAGGAAGAACAATCATGATTTTTAGGTTAGTATTCATCGAGGAATGTTGAGATGATCAGATTTTTCTTATTCGTTGATTTTCGTCGATCAATGATGAAAGCGACGACGTGTTTGGGTCTGAGGGTTGAGTGAGGTATGAGGATCATTGGAAAAAGGGTGCTCGAATTTTTAAGCCATCGGTGTGGCTAGGCGACGTCAAGTTAGGGTTTAAGGACTTGTATATGTCGACGACATTGTCGAGATTCGTGTGACATTGACGGGGCATGGGGCTAGATCGCGAAGTGTGGAAACGATGAGGGAATATGTGACGCTGATCTGGATTTAAGGGTATGGGTTCCGGTGGAGGTGGTTGACGTCGGCAGGGGAAGATGTCGACCTAGGTTGAATTCTTGTTTGTGATGAAGTGCTTGTTTTTAATTTTCTGGGTAATCATAGGGACTGGGAGATCGAGGGGATTGTCGAGGCCATCGTCGACTGGTCTGGGTCTAGAAAGATGGTCGAAGATGGGTGGAAGCGACATGCACGGTGCATTTTTGGTTCTGGGTTTCATGAGTTTGGGGAAGAATTAGGGTAGCTCGGGTCAAACTCGAGTAGAATGCGTGGTCGTCTCGAAGCAGCAGTTGGGTTGTGTGACTCGGTGTTTTGTTTGGGTTGCTCGAGTTTATGATAGTTTTGCTCGAAGCTAGGAAGGGTTTAACTCGAAGAAAAATTTAAGTGGCTCGGGTTAATGTTTGTTACAGGTTTTTAAAGGAAACCTGTTCTGTTTTTTTTTTTAATTTTTAAAATGAAATTTAAAATTGAGTTTAAATGTAAGTAAAGTTTGAATCTAAGTTTTAAATCTGGAATTCAAGTTTTGTTTTAATCTCAGTTTTAAAGATAAATAAATTTTTTAAATTTAAATTGTTTTAACTACTTTAAAACGATTAAATGGTTTGAATTTAAAATGAAGATTTAAAATGTAAGTAAAGCTTCTTTAAAATCCAAGTAAAATCTGGAATCAAAATTTAAATTTGTATTCCAGTTTGATATGAAAGAAAATTTAAAGTAAATTGTTTTTAAATGCTTTGTTAATGATAATTTGATCATAAATACGAAAAATGTTTTTATCTTTAAATAAATGAAGTTTTAATGATTTGTAATTCATTAAACTATTAAGTTAATTAAAATGGATAGTTAATTTATTTAATTAATCATAGTTAAGCACTTAAATAATTAGGTAATTAGAAATTAATTAATTGGTTAATAAGAATTAATTAATTTGGATTTAGATATGACTTATTAAAGTTTAATTTCTTAGAGAGTAGTTAAAGGATTGCTATTAATTAATGAAGGATCATTAACTAAGGATTATCAAATGATTAATTTAGATGATTAATTAGATTAATTAATTAAAGATAATCAATTTATGGAATTGTTTAAGTATAATTACTTAATGAAAGAAATTAAGGGATGAATTACTTAATGTAGTTAATTTAATAATGTGATTGATCAAGTTAATTAATTGGTTTAATTAAGATAATCACATGATGGTTTGTTTAAGTATGATTACTGAATGTAATTGGAAAGGTAATTACTGAGTAAATTAATTAATGGATATTTACTAGATGTTAATTGAATTGGAATGGTAATTTTAATGGAAATGATTTGGGTTTAATTACCTTGTGTAAATAAATAAGAAGGGTAATTACTTAGTGGAAGTAATTAATAATTATTTTTTTAGTGTAATTAATTTAAGAATTGATTAATAAATTTATTTGATGATGATTAAGTAATGTAATTAATTAACGGTAATTAATTACTAATGTGATTAATTAAGGGTGATTAATGAATAATTAATTCAAGATTTGTTATTAAATATAATCAATAATTAATTGAAGAAGTAATTAAGGATCTTTAATTAATGTAATTAATGAGAATAATTATAGGTTAATTACTGTAAATGGTTAAGGATAGTTGATTTGTGAAATTAATTGAAGGATAATTACTCTATGTATTTGAAGATAATTAATCAAGGTGATTAATTAAGATGGATATTTGAAGAATGATTGATGAATTAAAGGGTTGTAATTAATTAATGGTTGATTAAGCAAAGTTAGGTAATTAATTTTTAAATAATTGATTCAATGTAAGTTAATTAAATTAATTATAATAGGGATTAACAATGATTGATTATGAATGATTGTTTGAGTAAAATATCTGAATTGGATGATATGCTGGGATATTCCGTGATATGAAATGTTTTGTGATATGACATGTTTGGATGGACATTTACAATGTAGTTATTAATGATGATGAATTTCTATGTAAAAAGTGACATCTTGTATTTAAAGTAGGATTGAGGTTCACTTAAATAACTTGGGCTAAGATGGTATTAAATTCGAAGTGATCGGAGACAGGTATTAGTAAATACCCGAAACCTCTTCGATTCTTTAAAAATTGACGTGTGGAATAAGTGATGTTTATAACAACTTATGAAGTTGTAAATTGATACAAGTTACCCTGGGTTTATATAAGTTGTTTACTTTTGTATTCCTTGTTAGATGGGTTTACTCACGTTGGTTTTGCAGCCTGACCCGGGTGTTACTTTGACGTAATGCTCTGGTCAGACCGAGTATTACAGATCTTCAGGTAAGGACGTTTTGGAGCCCAGGAGGCGAGCTGGATGGTAAGAACGTATGGAGTGTTTTCACTGTATTATATTGTTGTATATCTGAGTCATGATGATTATGTATATCTAATGTCTATATATATGTGTAACTCTGATGTATTATAAATGTATTTGATAGATACAGAATTCTTTCGTAAACTATTATTATTTGATATTTTATTTTCATCCACTGCGACTGTGAGAATCATTGTGGTGTTGTTTCTTCTTTTTCTTCTTCTATCTCTTTCTTCTTCTTTTTTTCCTAACTGCCTGGAATTTTCGGGATCGAAAATTTCGGGCCGTTACATTTGGTATCAGAGTCGAAGGTTAAGCAGAACCTTGGCTCTGGTGGGATTACTCATTAAGGATAGGGTCAATGGTATCCTAAAATGAGTTGAGTGTGTATATATATATATATATATATATATATATATATATATATAAGAGCGTACTTGTTATTATCTTATATAAAGATTTTAAATGATTTTATATAAGAATATATTTTGATATATAAAGCAATATTTTCTTCTAATAAATATTAAGGTAATTGGTTGTTAAATTATTGGAATTAAATTAAGAAGTAATATAATACAATCAAACTGAAATTGAATAAAGATAAGTTCGGAATGGATTCAAACTGAAATTGAAATCTTGAATTGGGGAAGAGTTTTAGAATAAGATGATAATGAATGGTTTTAGATATGATAATCTTGGTTATTATCATAAATGATTGTTGTGTTTAATAATTAATGAGTAAGCAAAATGAAATGTTTTAAAGAAGTAAAACATTTAGGCAAGTATGACTTATAAATTGGAACTGAAGTTGATCTGAATTGTAGAGTTTTAAATCTGGGTCCAGGATTTGAAGATTTTGTTTCAAAGTAATGAATAAATAATAAATAATGTTATTTAATATTATTTGAATGATAGAGCTTGATTCAATAGAGTCGTTTGAAAATTTTGAAGGAATTTGTTTGAATTTAAAACCGAAGGTGGTTTAAAATTTAAATTTAACCTGATGTGTAAAGTAAATAAATATGAAATAAACTCTAAGGTTAAGTTTTGAATTTTCCTTGGAATGTGATGTGAAATCAAAAGTGAAGTAAGTTTTAAACTTAAGTGGGAAGGTTATTAATCTGAAGTATAAAATTTGAATGGAAATTCAAATTGTGTAAATTTGACTGGATTAAGTAAATTGAATTTAACTTAGAGGAAGTTAAATAAGATTGAATGGACAACCTGATTTGGAAATTTCAATAGAAAATTGGGAATTGGGACTAATTCAAACAGGAATTTAGAAGATTTGAAATTGAAGTGGGTTCAATTGATATTAGTCCAAATTGATTGGAATAATTTGGAATTGTAATTAAAGTTGAATAGGTTTAAAATCAAATGGAATTTGATTTGAATTTGGAAAGAAATCAAGATTAATTCAACTTAAATTGGGATTAAATCAATTTCAATGGAAATTGAAGTTATTTAAATTGGAATTGAGTCAATTTAAATGGAAGTGGAAATTTCAATTGAATTGATGAGAATGGAGATTTGGAAATTGAACAGTTTGGCTCTGGACTATTTTCAAAATAAATTGTTTTAATATAAATCAATTTTTCCAAACTATGTACTATAAAACTTTTCTTTTTTAAACCTAAAACTGTCTTATACTTGTTTTACAATTATTTTTGAAACTATGTAACAGTTTTTCGACTGTTTTATAAACTAATTACAATTTTTCAACTATTTTACAAATTAATTACTATTTTACAACTATTTTGCAATTATTTAAAATTTCTATAACTATTTGACTATTTTCCAACTATTTTACAATTACTTAACTATTTTATAGCTATGTTACAGACTAATAATTATTTTTCAATGACTTATCTATTTTAAACTTTTCAAGCTATTTTCTGAATTCAAGCTAGACAGAGTTTACTTATGATTGAATATCCATTTGGGATAAGGATTAAAGTGATAATCCATTGGAATTGAAACAATTGTGATTATGTGGATAGAAATTAAAGGAAATGTGAATGGAAAGAGAAACCGATTTAGTTAATAATCAATGAAGTTAAATACGTAGGATGTACGTATATTATTCTATTCGCATAGTGATTTGATCCAGATTCGAGCACAGAATTTCGAGATAGTTTATCGATTCGAGTTGGGATTTTTCGCTCGATTTTCGACGGCGAACCTGGATATGGATTGTTGATTGGTTCTGGATATTCTCTATCGTAGTTAGGCTATGCAAGAAGAATGACGGTTTTTGATCAAGAAACCAGATCTGAATCCGCACTAGGAAATCGGGTGGACGATACTAGTTCGGAAGTGAAATTGTGTGATCGAGTGCGCAATCAGATTGGTTTAGCGTATGGATGATATGTGTACATCGTACGGGTTTGAGTGAAATTGATACTGGAAATTTGTGTGTAAGAAATGTAAAATGGTTTTTGTAATGGAAGGAATATTTTGTGAAATATATAATGAATAAATGTGGAAATTGGATATTTCTACGATAAAAAATTAATTATGGAAGTGAGTAAACTTGGTAAGTGACTTTATAAAAGAGTGATCAAATTTGAACATTTGATTTAAAATAAACAAAGTTGTATATCTTTGTTATATGAGATAAAACTCCCCTTGTTAAATCTATAGCCAGAAGAAAATGGTTTTTGAAAGTATTTGAAGTATAAAAAGGGTTTTATATAAGTTTGAAATAGTCCAAAGATTTTTATCAAGGATTATATATATCTATATATATAAAGGATCTTATGACGATTTTGGAAAAAGGTTTTGGGAACCTTTGGATTTGGAAAGGCTTTTGATTTTTGGGAAAAATCAATATTGGAATTTGGAAAGCATAGTTTGAGAATTATCGATTTTAGGATAATCGATTTTGAGAAAGAAGATTTATATGAGATTCATACTAGTGTATGATTTGGAAGATACTATATGTGTATAGTATAAAGTGTTTTGATAATGGCTCTGAGAAAAAAGGCGCTCACTTGAAATGAACTTCTCAGGAGTGCCACAGGGTGGTTCTGCCTTGAACCCTAAGGGGGGTTCTAAAGTTGATCCTGTAAGGAGTCCGGACAAAACTAGTTCCTGTGGATTATGTGTAGTGTAGCGAAAGTCGAGGCCGCTGATGCCTACAGAGGTATTTGGGTTATGCTATGACGACAGTGTAACTCGATGTCACTGCGATCTACTCCAAACCATAGCGAAAGTCATGTGTGCCGCTGAGAGCCAACAGTCTACGTTTGATTTTATATCGGTAGACTGTGACCTATGGTAACATAGCGAAAGTCGTGTGTGCTGCTGAGAGCCAATAGTCTACGTTTGATTTACATCGATAGACTGCGACCTATGTGGGAGTGGAGAAGTTTCAATTTTGATAGCGAAAATTGAGGGCGTCGATGTCTACAGTTACATGGACTTTTGCTACGATGGCAACGTAACCCTGGAATGCAACTGCGATCTGTTGTGGGTTCCATGGCGCAATCGAGGGACCTGGAGTGCCTACAGTTACATAGACTTTTGCTACGATGGCAACGTAACCCAGGATGTAACTGCGACCATGGATGGGGGTGATGATTTCTAGAGCATTCTCACCAAGGATATTTCCTCTATTTTCAAAAATCGTTTTCTATATTTTCAACGAAATTATTTTTCGAAGCATTTTCACTGGATGTTGGAAACGGGTCTGCCAAGCACTTATAGATTTTCAGTCGTACGCCTAATCAACGTATAACCGAATTTCTATGAGAACCAGGATGGACTTGTCATAACATTGAGTTATAAAAGTATTTCTATAAAAACAATTGTAGTAATATTATATAGATTTTTTTAAAGTATTTTAAAAATGATCAAAGAAAATTTATCTGATTTTAAGCATTTTAATAATTCTGGCTTCGTTCCTTTTCGAGGACGAAAAGATTCATAGGAGAGAGGAATGTGACGACCCGGATTCTTGGATGTCTGTTAATCGGTAAATTAACTGATTTTATTTTTGGAATATTAATATTTACTAATCAAGTAAATGAATTTTTGATAATTAAAGATATTTGAATATATATATGTTGATTTGGAAATTATAATAAACATTGAATTCAAATATATTTACATATATAAAGATAAACATATAAACAAGTCTTACGATGTTCAAATATAAATATACATAAGTAAGTATGTATGCATATATATGTTAAATGAAGTGGTGAAAGTGATAAAATGGAAATAAACATATGATGTATGTATGTACAAGCTTTATGATGTTGATAACATACACTTAAATATGTAGTTATGCAAGTATATGATTACATGCCACATGAAATAATATATATACATGGAAGTTGTATAAATGTGAATATAAATGAAATAAAGCAATGTGTGTATGAGAATATGTATATATATATAGGACAATATATACAAAAGAAGCAATGTCTATGAGTGTAAATGCATGTATATGAGGACAAATATAAAATAAATAAATAAAATATATAGATATGAACGTACAAAAGAATATATATATGTATGAACATAGGGAGGCAAGCATTCAATGCACATCATTTCATTCATACAAACTTTAAATCAAGGTTACACAAAATCAAGTCAGGTCAAGCAAGCTTATGAACCAAGGAAAATTAAATGAAAGAAGAATAAAATAAAAGGGAAAAAGGATCAGAAGCTTGCCGTGTACAACAAAGAATTGCAGCCTACCTTTTCGTACCAATACCTTTACCCTATCTTCTTCTTTTTCACTCATTCGAACAAACTTAAGTATTAAGTAAAAATAAGAGCTACCATTTAAAAACATAAGAAAAATCAAAGCAACTCAATAGAAGATCAAAACTCAAAACCAAGCAACCTAGCAGTTTCAACATCATATTGTTCTGCTAGAAAAAGGGGGATCCACCGTGAGTAAATCTTTCTTTTTTAAACAGTTTGGAAAATATATGAATAGCTTGAGGCATGTGACAAATTATGTTGTGATGATGTGAACTTGTTTATATGTTGACTATGAATACATGTTGAGATATGAAGTGTCTGGGTATTCATATAAGTTTTCCTGCATACATATACATTTCTATGTCTTACTTATAGAGTTTAAGTTTCTAAAGAAAAAATTCATATCTCTTCACTCAAGTAAATTAAAGCTTGGATCATTGGACAAAGTATGATTATTACTACATAATAACAAATCTAATAAGGGTTACAAGAGTTGTAATTTTGTAATTAATTCAAAAACAAGGGAATATAGTAATGATCAGATAAGGTGAAAAATCGATGCTGTTATTTTGAAGTTTTGATTTTAGAATCTGGTCCGAATTCGTAAATGATGAATTTAGGAAGAATAATCACGATTTTTAGGTTAATATTCATAGAGGAATGCTGAGATGATTAGATTTTGCTTATTCGTTGATTTTCGTCGATCAATGATAAAAGCGACGGCGTGTTTGGGTCTGAGGGTTGAGTGAGGTATGAGGATCATTGGAAAAATGGTGCTCGAATTTTTAAGCCATCGATGTGGCTAGGCGACGTCAGGTTAAGGTTTAAGGACCTGTATATGCCAACGACATTGTCGAGATTCGTGTGACGTTGATGGGGCATTGGGCTCAATCGCAAAGTGTGGAAATGATGAGGGAATATGTGACGCTGATCTGGATTTAAGGGTGTGGATTCCGGTGGAGGAGGTTGACGTCGGCAGGGGAAGATGTCGACCTGGGTTGAATTCTTATTTGTGATGAAGTGCTTGTTTTTGATTTTCTGGGTTATCATATGGACTGGGAGATCGAGGGGATTGTCGAGGCCATCGTCGACTGGTCTGGGTCTGGAAAGATGGTCAGAGATGGGTGGAAGCGACGTGCACGTGCACGGTGCATTTTTGGTTCTGGGTTTCGTGAGTTTCGGGAAGAAGTAGGGTAGCTCGGGTCAAACTCCAGTAGAATTTGTTGTCGTCTCGAAGTAGCAGTTGGGTTGTGTGACTCGGTGTTTTATTTGGGTTGCTTGAGTTTTTGAAAGTTTTGCTCGAAGCTAAGATGGGTTTAACTCGAAGAAAAATTTAAGTGGCTCGGGTTAATGTTTGTTACAGGTTTTTAAAGGAAACCTGTTCTGTTTTTTTTTTATTTTTAAAATGAAATTTAAAACTGAGTTTTAATGTAAGTAAAGTTTGAATCTAAGTTTTAAATCTGGAATTCAAGTTTTGTTTGAATCTCGGTTTTAAAGATAAATAAAGTTTTTAAATTTAATTTGTTTTAACTACTTTAAAACGGTTAAATGGTTTGAATTTAAAATGAAGATTTAAAATGTATGTAAAGCTTCTTTAAAATCTAAGTAAAATCTGGAATCAAAATTTAAATCTGTATTCCAGTTTGAAATGAAAGAAAATTTAAAGTAAATTATTTTTAAATGCTTTGTTAATGATAATTTAATCATAAATATGAAAAATGTATTTATCTTTAAATAAATTAAATTTTAATGATTTGTAATTCATTAAACTATTAAGTTAATTAAAATGGATAGTTAATTTTTTTAATTAATCATAGTTAAGCACTTAAATAATTGGGTAATTAGAAATTAATTAATTGGTTAATAAGAATTAATTAATTTGGATTTAGAGATGACTTATTAAAGTTTAATTTCTAAGAGAATAGTTAAAGGATTGTTATTAGTTAATGAAGGATCATTAACTAAGGATTATCAAATGATTAATTTAGATGATTAATTAGATTAATTAATTAAAGATAATCAATTTATGGAATTGTTTAAGTATAATTACTTAATGAAAGAAATTAAGGGATGAATTACTCAATATAGTTAATTTAATAATGTGATTGATCAAGTTAATTAATTGGTTTAATTAAGATAATCACATGATGGTTTGTTTAAGTATGATTACCGAATGTAATTGGAAATGTAATTACTGAGTAAATTAATTAATGGATATTTACTAGATGTTAATTGAATTGGAATGGTAATTTTAATGGAAATGATTTGGGTTTAATTACCTTGTGTAAATAAATAAGAAGGGTAATTACTTAGTGGAAGTAATTAATAATTAATTTTTTAGTGTAATTAATTTAAGAATTGATTAATAAATTTATTTGATGATGATTAAGTAATGTAATTAATTAAGGGTAATTAATTACTAATGTGATTAATTAAGGTTTATTAATGAATAATTAATTCAAGATTTACTATTTAATATAATTAATAATTAATTGAAGAAGTAATTAAGGATAGTTAATTAATGAGAGTAATTACAGGTTAATTACTGTAAATGGTTAAGGATAGTTAATTTGTGAAATTTATTGAAGGATAATTACTCTATGTAATTGAAGATAATTAATCAAGGTGATTAATTAAGATGGATATTTGAAGAATGATTGATGAATTAAAGGGTTGTAATTAATTAATGGTTGATTAAGCAAAGTTAGGTAATTAATTTTTAAGTAATTGATTTTAATGCAAGTTAATTAAATTAATTATAATAGGGATTAACAATGATTGCTTATGATTGATTATTTGAGTAAAATATCTAAATTGGATGATATCTATTGGATGATAAGCTGGGATATTCCGTGATATAAAATGTTTTTTGATATGATATGTTTGGATGGACATTTACAATGTGGTTATTAATGATGATGAATTTCTGTGTAAAAAGTGACATCTTGTATTTAAAGTAGGATTGGGGTTCACTTTAATAACTTGGGCTAAGATGGTATTAAATTCGAAGTGACCAGAGACATGTATTAGTAAATACCTGAAACCACTTCGATTCTTTAAAAATTGATGTGTGGAATAAGTGATGTTTATAACAACTTGTGAAGTTGTAAATTGATACAAGTTACCCCGGGTTTATATAAGTTGTATACTTTTGTATTCCTTGGTAGATGGGTTTACTCACGCTGGTTTCCAGCCTCACCCGGGTGTTACTTTGATGTAATGCTCGGGTCAGACCGAGTATCACAGATCTTCAAGTAAGGACGTTCTGGAGCTCAGGAGGCGAGTTGGATGGCAAGAATGTATGGAGTGTTTCCGTTGTATTATATTGTTGTATATCTGAGTCGTGATGATTGTGTATATACAGTGTCTGTATATACATGTAACTCTGATGTATTATAAATCTATTTGACAGATACAGAATTCTTTTGTAAACTGTTATTATTTGATATTTTATTTTCATCTGCTGCAAATGTGAGTATCTTTATGGTGTTGTTTCTTCTTCTTCTCCCATCTCTTTCTTCTTTTTTCCTAACTGTCTGGAATTTTCAGGATCGAAAATTTTGAGACGTTACACACACTCAAACTCATTCTAGGGTGCCACTGACCCTATCTCTAATGAGTCACCCCATCAAAGAAAGGGTTCTCACTTGACCTTCAATTCTGATTCCAAATGTAAAGACCGAGGCTTTCCGACCTTCAAAAAAATTGACATTAATACATCTACTGTATCACATGCCAAGCAATCGAATGTCGAAAAACCCAATAGTTTAGGGAAAAGAAGAAGAAAGAAGATATGAAGAAAACAAAACAACATAGAATTTCATAACGGGATGAATAATCTATAATATATCATAAGTCTTTACACAGAAGCAAATCTGTAATATATATATATACAAACATCAATCAGAGTATACTAACCCATTTTAGCCTGGACAGTTATAACTGTTTGTCCGAAATCTTTAAAATCAAAAGGTATCTCGTAAGACCACGCTGCACATAAACACGGGCGGCTTTTTACCTTACGATAGCCAAAACATTTTTATAGGAAATCCAGTTATATTATAATAATGTATAAGTACAAATACTTATTAAAATAGCCAAAATTGTTACATTAATTAAATTCCAACATATTAGGATCTACAATCAAAACCGTAAAGGCACGTATTGGAGAATGGATTCCATACGATGACTAGGCACTGTGGTACCACCTATCACGGTACATGTCAAAAAAATATACCAAGGACCTCGCCTGGATCCCCTGCCAACACAAGACCGGCCTACCCATGACCTGGATAGTACCAAATATGGCATCACACTGGTTGCTTTGCAACCCTTTTTAGTTAAGATCTCATGCACAACCAATCCATAAATATGTAGATGTATCTAGAAGGGTGACAACATACCCTAATGGGTGCGACCCACTTAGCCTTGCAGCATCTTCCCTGATTTTCAGTCATTCTCAATTGATGAGGCTTGAGGCTACGATTACCTTTTAAGAAATTTACACTTAGAATGCTCATTGCCCTCCAATGACAATGTGCTTATAGCATTTATCCATAGAAGTCCGTTTTGGGTATGAAAAAACTGAAGGCACAATTCCTACTACATCCATTTTGGAATCACCCTAATGATTAGTAGCGATTAGCCCTTGCACTTTACATCTCTATCTTCGATTCCATGCTCTTTACGACGTCTTCACTTCGAAAATGCATTTGTTAGATCAAAGTGGTTTTCAGATAACATATCCGATCCCGGTCACTAAGAAACAACTTTCGATAATTTTCAGTGAACTTAACCCTGGTTCTCTAGGAAATAAATAGACAAAGATAAGATCGAAGATCACCTCCGTACCGTTAGTGGACGGATTTCCTTATCATTGTCCTAGAAGAAGGAAACGATATTTATACGCACAATAAATCATCGTCGAAGTTGACTATGCCATATAACTCACGTGTTTCTCCTAGATATTTCCAAAGTTACGTCAGGTCCATTTTCGATAGTCGATTATTTAACTATCGAATAACAAACATTCTATCAGGAATTTATTTCATAAGGAAATCCAACATTAGTTAAGCATATAAGCGATCACTAGCCTCCTTTAGTAAGTCTTTATACATACAATTACTTTGTAAGTTACTTGCATATAAACACTTTTAAAAGATGTACTCGCGGATCCCTGTATTTCCATATTTAGTAATAGCCATATACTTATTCCATAGGTATAAGTATATCTACAAAACTTAGAAAAGTTTCGTTATTATTCGACTCAAATCAGTTATAATTCCCTTTGCAATTCTCCAAGATCATTTATAAACCATTTTATAAAGTCTCCGTAAAACATTAAAAATTCCACTACCAAGAATTCAGCTACTTATAAACTTCTTATACAATTCAGAATCATTTATAACTGTTTATGAACCTATACATCATTTATAAAAAAAATTATAAATCTATAAACCTGCTTCTAATTTTTTTTATAAATATCCAACAATTTTTAAAATCTTTCACCTAGCAAATTTCCCTTTATTCGTCGAACCATTTTATAATTCCCCTATAAAATCTAAGTCTTTCAACTCGATTTTCGGGTCTCGAAAACATTTAAAAATAATTTTAATCATTTCCCTTCAAACATAAAATTATTAACTATGAAAATTATAAATAAATGGAAATCATTAACTTTAAATATTCTAAAATAATAATTAATCATTCTAAAATATTATTTAAGAATAATAAAAATTAATCTATACCGTTTTATATATAATAATGATTTATTTTAAAACCTTATTAATAATCCTTATTATAAGTTTCAAACCATAATATTTCTTAAATAAATAATTTTTCAATTTATTAACCTTTTTATAATTTCTTAAAAACATATTAACTGTAAAAAAAATAACTTTTAAACAATAATAAAATATTAAATAACTTTAGAATAATACTAATATGAATATATAACTTTAAAATAATACTAATATGAATATATAACTTTAAAACAATTTAAATATAATTCAATAACTTTAAAAGAACATTATTATAACTAAATAATCTTAAACTAATATTATTATAATCAAATAACTTAAAATAATATCAATATAATTAATTAACTTTAAAATAGTATTATTATATTAAATTATATAATCCTTAAAATATTTTGAAATCCAATTTCGGATTTAAAAATCGTTTCTTGTCTCAAAGCGACAATTCCGACTTAATCGACACTTTATAGTATTTAAAAAATACTAATTCGAGGCCAATAACCATCAACACTTAACCGATATCGATATTGATTTTCTATTTCTACTAGGTCTTAGTTTTCAACATATAACAATTTTATAACCACAGTGTCCACAATCATGTTATTATCCTATAATCCATATAAAGGAAAAATCATAGAAATAATATAATTCAATAATAGCGAGGAATCTCGTTGATCCCTCTAACCTGTTTCCCTGCATCAACTCATATATATATATATATATATATATATATATTAGCACATATATGTATAATTAAAATCAACAATTGTGAGTAATCATATTGGATCCCTCCAACCTGTTTTCCATGCATCACGAACGTTATATAATGATAAATATAAATCAACCTCTTCGTGGCGGGATTCGCTTACAAAGCACATCCGCTCTTACGCAGGAATATAGTAGGGTCTCATCTGCTCCAATAGGCGAGAATATATCTAAACTAACTAATATGTATAATAGTCATCCAAATAATTATTTAACAATTTTTATCAACTACAAATAATACTAGTGATCCAAAAAGGTGAGTTTAACTCACCGAAATTTTTTACTATCGCCGAAGCGTTTCGGTTTGGAACTAAAATTAGACGACGTTCGATTTTAGTCCAAAATTAAAAATCTCCAAATTCATCTAAACCGGTTCCATTACGAAGCTTTCGTCATTACGAGCGCCATGCAAAAAGTTTTGCCTCAATCGGACCACATATGAGAGAGTTACAAATTTTATAAGTTATTGAATTAAATTAAAATTAAAATTTTCACAACTCAACTTACATAACATAAAAAAAAACTGCCCCTCACCCTCTTCTCTCGTAAAACAAAATATGCACAAAGATAACCAAAACGGTTGTGCATGATCACTAGTGATACAAGCTCCGATGCTCCATTTCACGAATCACCTTCGCTGTTCCGCTTCTCTCTGAAACCTCCTCTTGTCCATCCATTGACGATACCCCCGAGATCCCCAGTCAAAATGCAATATTCCCCATCTTGCTGCTATAGTTCAAAGACTCCACCATGGTCGCAGCTTCGACTGGCCACCGCTTCTCCTCCTTTCCATTATTTGAAAAATCAACAATGCCAAACTTCATCTCTTCCCCAGTTCTACCACCTCAACCCATCAAACTCACCTCTACCCCTCTACAATACATCGCGACTATGGCCTCCTCGACTGTACGCGACATCGACCATTCCTAGTATATCACCATCGAGTTAGCTGAAACTTGGCACAGAGCTGCTATATAACATGAGAAACCCAACAAACAATCCATATCCTGAATCGTCGATCATATGCCAAGAAAAATGGAACGCCAGTTCCGCCTGTGACATCGACCAGTTTCGAAATCCACCGTCATAAGTTGCACCTCCGATCGAGCATATTGGCGAGAAGCCCTGATCAAAAGAAGATTTATAAATTTGGGTTAAGATTTTATTATTGAGTATATTTTGAGATATGATTTTTTTGAATTCAAACTTCCTTTTTCTTTCCTCTGTTGCTCTATTTAAATAAGGGAAGGAGCTCATAGGGGGAGTGGATGGTATAAGTAGGTCGGTTGGTAAGAATGAACATGGTAGGCCGGCTGATAAGAATGGAACGATGGCTTTGTATAGTTAAATCGAAGATAATATATTATCTAAAAATCCAAAATATCTAGCTATAAATTACAGACTCGATCGAGGTGTGCCGCTTGCCGTTTCTAATGTCATACCCCTATTCGGAACGCTATGGAACTAGTCTTGAGCTTCAATTCGATCGTATGAAGAAGATAGCTTTTTGAACCCAATTATTATATTAAATATATAATATTAATTTCAACGCGTTTCTATCTGGTACAACCAATTGTTATGTCCGATCGCTACGAAATTTGATGTGGTATTATAATTCATTATTACGAACCCGATGACACTGGTTTCATCGAAATCCAAGACTGTGCCCTGGAAGGCTATTTTTATATGTTAATTAAACTGAGTTATTTTCAAAATCAAGTAAATCATTTTTAAATCAAATTTAAAAGTTTTATTACCTTCATTCCTAATAAATAGAAATTTAATAAGCCTTTAAATCATTTTTATCCAAATAAAAATCTAGATTCAATTATTTAAACAATTTCAATTATCAATTTTCAATAATTAAATTATCCAATAAATCGCTATATTTGAAATTCAAGTTATTAAATCTATAAAATTGACTTTTAAATATTTAAAATTAATTAAATATTTGTAACAGCCCTCTATTTTCAGCCATTCACATCCACACATGTCGGACTTGAATTGCTTAAAATACCGAGTTGTAAATAAATTTGGAGTAAATGAAATACAATCATAGAATCACAGACACATAAATATCAGAATAAATCGCAGCGGAAATTAAAATACCATAGTAGTTCATGAAGCTACTATAACAAACTCTCAAAACATAATACATAATACCAGTCTGAAAACATATACAATAGAAATCTCATTTATAAATACCAGAGCTGAAATAGAACAACTGAAATTGAAAGGGAATAGATAACTAGACAAGCAGAATCTCCAGCAATTCCTAGCTCCAGAAAAAGAAATCCAAAGCTAAGCTATATGTGACGACCCGGAATTTCTAACAATTTAAATTGGAATATTTAATTGATTTAAATATTTAAAAGTTAATTTTAACTTGAATTCCAGATATCAATATTTACTTGATAATTAAATCATTGAATTATATAGTTTAAGTATTGAATTTAACAATTGAAATTGGGTAAATTGTGAATCTGAAATTTCTAAGCCTGTTTAAATAATTTGAAGGCTTATAAAATTTAAAACGATGATACTAAAGATAATAGAATAATTGAAATTTAATTTAAAGGTAATTTGTTCAATTTTAATAATATATCGTTTAAATTGAATTTAAAAATAGCTTTTCGAGGGACAGTCTCGAAATTTGACGAAATCAGTTCCATTGGATCCGTAATAGTTAGTTATTATTGGATTTCAATTTTCAAAACAATCGGGGTTGTCGTTTGATCCTGACAGTTCAAAACGCTTAGAACTGTTCTAATAGATTTAATTTAAATTTGATCTTTTTTTCTGTAACTCGCGCATACGATCGAATTAGCTTCCGAAACACGTTCCATCGTGTTCGTAACGCGAGTAAAACCTTTTAAATATCTGTCGGCATGTCTGATTCAGGGTGTGGGATTTCGCGTTTTACAACACGAGATATTTTCAATATTTAATTATATAATGGTCAGGCGTTCTCAAGAAGCCATTCCCATCTTTATTATTACATCTTCGTCCCCTCATGCTTCCAGACCGAAATCGACCTCATAAAAAAAATCAAATTGATGGCTGATTTAAAAGAAAAGAACAACAAAATTTATCCAGGACCTCGTTCTTCCCCTCTTCTATTCTCGTTCACATTTCCTTTCCATTCAAAATAAAATTCGAAATCAAAAAATAGAAAATGGTCGCAGCCCTCAGGTTCTAAATCATGAAAATCGAAAGAGCAAATTGGCGATTGGTTTGATCTCGCAATCTCACAAAATCGCGCAAGGGAGGTGGACAGCGATTCGCGATTTCAAATCCTTCGGCGCAATCGAAGTAGCAGCTAGGGTTTTGGTTCGTTCATGGGGAATGCATGGCTAGATCATAGCGCGGGCTCGAGCACGACCGATGAGGAGAGTTGAGCGCGCGATGTTGGCTGTCATCGCGGAGTGGTTCGGGCAGCGTATGAGGCTCGCTTGGAAAAGGGAAGTCGTGATTTTGCTAGGGTTCTCGAGCATGGTTGGGACGTTAAGCTCCGGGCGATTTCGTGAAAGGAGGGGAAACCGTTGTTGTAAGGTATAATTTTTTTTATTTTCAAATTTAAAACTTCAGACACAAGTTTAATTACAGCAAACAAAATTTATATATAGATAAATGCACGTGCAGGTTTCAATTTAAAAATATATGAGATTTTGGGGAAAGATTTACATAGGAATTTCAAGTAGTGAAAGTTTTATAAAAGCTAGAATTTTCGAATCTCTATAAATAAATTTTATAAGCATTTTGGTTTCAAAAAAAAGAAAAAAAAAGAGATGTTTAAAGGTGTGTGTATATATATATATATTTGGACTTGCAGGTTTGTTTTTAAATAATGTGTTATGAAGATAAATTTGTTTCATAAACTTAATTGAATATTTTAATGGCTAAAAATATTTTATTAAAAGAAAATTGGTTTGAAAGTAATTTTTAAATAAAATTATTAAATGGAGATAAATTTGTCCAATTATTTTCAAGTATTAATAAGTCAAATAAATGTTTATTCAAGGTTAAGATCTGAAAGGAAGCAAGTCGGATTGAAGTGGGTCGCAAACAAAATCAAAGGTGAGTAAATGTCACTCTGTTTGATTTTTATATTATTTAGATTTAAATGGTTAAATTTTTTAAAAAATTGATTGATTGAGTTGATTGGATGTGCACTGATGATAATGTGACTTTGGTTTTGGTTAGTTCTCGAGTTAATTGTTGTTTGACTCGAAGTATTTGGATTTCAAATTGTTGTTGACTTAAGTCATAAATAAGGAAATGTTTCACCTTAATATTGATAAGGGCTTAATGATTTGTGATTCATTTAATTAGTGGGGTAATTAAAATAGAAAATTTATTAATTCAATTAATAAATAATTTGGGTTAATTAATTTAGTAATTAAGGGTTTGACTTAATTAATAAATTAAATTTAAGTTAATAAATTGAGTGTAAGTGATTCAGAATAATCATTGGATGGCTTGATAAATAATTACTTAATGAAATTATTGAAATATAATTACTTTGTGAAATTAATCAGGTGATTAATTAAGATGATTAATTAAGGAGAAATTGATTTATTTAATGAAGTAAATAAATGGATAGTTAATTACAAGGTTAAGATAAATCAAGAATGATGAATATTGTGGTTTAATTAATGTAATTAATTTAGGTTTGGATCAATTAAAGTAGAATTGAAAATCGTTAATTTATATAATCAATGGCGTAATTAAAGGTTGATTAATTAAGATTGATTAATCAATAATGAGTGACTTATGAGAAGTTAATATATAAATAATGAAGGATTAATGTAACTAAATAGTTAATTTGTTCATGAAGTAATTAAGATTACTTATCATTTTGGTTAAGGATAAGTAATATGGTGAAGTTAATTAAAGATAGTAGCTTGAATGAAATTGAAGGATAATTAATCCAGGTTGATTAATTAAGATGAATATTGAAGGGAAAATTGAATTATTTAATTTGAAATTAATTAACAAGTAAAGAAATCTAAGTGATTGAGGATTGAAATTCAATTAGAATCAATTTAATTAATTTGGAAGTGAACAAATTTGTTATGAATGATGGAATGGTATTGGATGCTTGAATGAGATGATATTCCTGATATGAAATGTTGTGTATTTCATTTTGATAATTTGGGTTAGGAGGACACGAGTCTCGAAGAGGCCAGGGTTGGGTATAAGGAAATACCCAAAACCACTTCGAATATTTTTTATAGATTGATATGTGAAATCTATATGCTGGAGTGAAGTGTTTTAAAGGAAATTGGACTATTTAAATCTAAGCCTTGGTACTTAGGAAATGGATATGTGGAATAAATGACGACTAACTAATTGTGGATTTTGCGAATTGAATCGAGTTACCTCGGGTTTTATATAAGTTGTTTGCTTGGTATTCCATGTTAGTTGGATTTACTCACGCTGGTTTCCAGCCTGACCCGGGTGTTACTTTGGTGTAATGCTCGGGTCAGACCGAGTATTACAGATTTCCAGGTAGGTACGATCTGGAGCTCAGGAGGCGAGCTGGATGGAAATAGCGTATAGAGTATTTCCGCTGTATTTATATTATTGTTAATCTGAGACATGATAATTGTATATATTCAGTGACTGTATATATGTGAAACTCTGATGTATATTAAATGTAATCGACAGATATAGTATTCTTTTGTAAACTATTATTATTTATTATTATATTCTATCCGCTGCGAATGTGAGTTGTTGATGTTTCTATTCTTCTTCTTCTATCTCTTTCTTCTTTTTCATAACTATCTGGAATTTTCGGCTTTGGAAATTTTGGGTCGTTACATTTGGTATCAGAGCTGAAAGGTTAAGCGAGAACCTTGGCTCTGGTGGGGATTACTCATTAAATAGAGTCCAAAGTACTCTAGAATGAGTTGAGTGTATATATGTATATATATGGGAGCGTACTTGTTATTTTCTTATATTAATTTTGAAATGATTTTATATAAAAGTATATTTCGATATATAAAGGAATATTTCATTCTAATAAATATTAAGGCGATTGGTTGTTAAATTATTGAAATTAAAATTTAGAAGTAATATAATACAACCAAATTGAAGTCTTGAATTGGAATTAAATTAAGTAGAAATGGAAATACAACCAAATTAAAATTTAATTGATTGAAAATGAAATTCTAAATCTGGTCCCAGAATTTGAAAATTTTGTTTCAAAGTAATGAAAAATAATAAATAAGTACTATTTGGATAATTGGGACTTGTTGCAAACAATGGGTTGTTTGAAAATTTGATTTGAATTAAAGACCAAAAGTGGTCTAAAATTTAAGGATGACCTCATGTGTAAAGGAAATAATATGTATGAATAAGGAATATACATAAATCAAAAATAGTTTGAATAAACTCTAAATGTTGAGTTTGAAATTTGAAATGGGTTCAATTGATAATAATTCAAATTGATTGGAATAATTTGGAATTATAATTAAAGTTGAACAGGACTAAAATCAAATGGAATTTTGATTTAAATTGGGAAGGGAATCAAGGTTAATTCAACTTGAATTTGGTTTAAATAAATTTCAGTAGAAATTGAAGTTATTCAAGTCAGAATTGAGTCAATTAAATGGAAGTGGAAATTTAAATTGAATTGTTGGGGAAGTGAACGGTTTGAATCTAGACTATTTTAAATAAATTGTTTTCATATAAACTTATTTTTCTAAGCTATTAAATATATACAACCTTTCTTTCTTAAAGCCAAATTATTTTATACTTGTTTTACAATTATTTTTGAAACTATTTAACTATTTTTCAACTATTTTACGATTAGTTAACTATTTTATAGCTATTTTGTAAACTAATAATTATTTTTTAACTACTTATCTATTTTTTAAAATTTTCAAGCTATTTTCTAAATATAAACTGGTCGGAGTTCAAATTGTTATTGATTTAATATCCAACTGAGATAAGAATTGAAGTGATAATCCAAATGGGGATTAAGACAATTGTAAATAAGTGAACGGGAATTAAAGGAAACGTGAATAGAAAGGAAATTGATTTGGCTGATAATCAATGGGAATAAATACGTAGGATGTATGTACATTATTCTATTCGTATAGTGATTTGATCCAGATTCGAGCACAGAACTTCGAGATAGTTATATCGATTCGAGTGGGATTTTTCACTCGATTTTCGACGGCGAACCTGGATATGGATTGTTGATTGGTTCTGGATATTCTCTATCATGGTTATGGCTATGCAAGGAGAATGACGGTTTCTAATCAAGAAACCAGATCTGTGTCTGCACTAGGAAGTCGGGTGGACGATACTAGTTCGGAAGTGAAATTGTGTGATCGAGCAAGCGATCAGATTGGTATAGCGTACGGATGATATGTGTACATCGTACGGATTTGAATGAAAATGATATTTAAAAGAGTAATCAAAATTGGAATATTTTATTTTGAATAAACAAAGTTATATATCTTTGTTATATGTAAGATAAATCTCCCCTTGTTGAATCTATTGACGGAAGGAAAGGATTTTGAAAATGTTTGAAGTATAAATGAAGTTTTATACAAGTTTGAAATGATCCAAAGTTTTAAAAATTATATATATATATATATCTGAATATATATATATATATATATATATATATATATATAGGATCTTATGAGGATTTTGGAAAAAGATTTTGGGAACCTTTGGATTTGGAAAGGCTTTTGATTTTTGGGTAAAATCAATATTGAAATTTGGAAAGCCTAGTTTGAGAATTTATCGATTTTGGGATAATCGATTTTGTGTAAAGGAGCCTTGTATGGGATCATACTAGGTGTATGATTTGAAAGATACTATATGTATAGAATAAAGTGTTTTGATGATGGCTCCGGGGAAAAAGGCGCTCCCTTGAAATGAACTTCTCAGGAGTGCCACCGGGTGGTGCTGGCTTGAGCCCCAAGGGAGGGTTCTAAAGTTGATCCTATGAGGAGTCCGGACAAAACTAGTTCCTGAGGATTATGAGTAGAGTATACCATAGCGAATGTCGTGTGTGCCGCTGAGAGCCAATAGTCTGGGTTTGATTTTATATCGGTAGACTGCGACCTATGATAACATGGCGAAAGTCGTGTGTGCTGCTGAGAGCCAACAGTCTGCGTTTGATTTTATATCGGTAGACTGCGACCTTTGTAGGAGTGGAGAAGTTTCATTTCGACAGCGAAAGTCAGAGGCCGCAGAGAGCCTACAGTTACATGGACTTTTGCTATGATGGCAACGTAACTCTAGAATGTAACTGCGATCTGTCTTGGGTTCCATGGCGTAATCGAGAGGCCACGGAGAGCCTACAGTTACATGGACTTTTGCTGCGATGGCAACGTAACCCTGGAATGTAACTGCGACCATGGATGGGAGTGATGATTTCCAGAGCATTCTCACCAAAGATATTTCCTCTATTTCAAAATGCTTTCAATATTTTCGATAAAATTATTTTTAAATTTTTTTTCACTGGATGTTGAAAATGGGTCTGCCAAGCACTTGTAGATTTTCAGTCTTACGCCTGATCAATGTATGACCGAATTTCTATGAGAACAAGGATGAACTGGTTGACACATCGAGTTATAAGAAGTATTTTTTTAAAAGATCTATTTTATTAGTATGATGTGAATTTAAAAGCATTTCTAAATTTTTTAAATAAAGGTGTTGGAATTTTGGGGAAATAAAAGGAAATCCATACTGGAATTTTAATGAAGTGATTTTGTAATTAAAATCAAATATTGATTTAGAAATTGGATAAGCTAATTAGTTAAATAATTATTCGATAGAATATATTAATAAAGTTCAACTCGGATAAATAAAATGGATTGTAAGTTAATAATGGAATTTGGAAATGAATTCAAATTGTAAATAGAATTCGACTTGGATTTGATAATGAAATAAATTAGAAGAGATGTTATAAAAATAAAAATAAAATAGAGTGGAATCGAAATAGTGATGGTTTGAATAACAAACAAATTTCAAGTGTGATATGAATAGAATTTAACGAAATTTGCAAGTAAATTATATATAAGAGAAGTGTTGTCAAATGAAATGAAAGTGAATTATAATAGAAATGGTTTGAGAGCAAACAAAACCCAGATGAGTAGGAATTGTGTAAATAAAATAAATTCGCAAATGAATTAAGTAAGCGAGTTAAAAAAATTAAATAATAAATGGATGAAGTCCGATGAATAAAAAAAATTTGAATCAAAGTTTTAATTGGAATTGGATTTTAGAATGGACTTAAGTTATGAGACGAATAAATATGAAGTAAAATTTCTTAAGTCATTGGAAGCTTGGATTGAGTGAGAATAGTAAACCATTAAATAAGGATTTGGGCTAAATTTATTTGGAAAAATGGATATTAATATAAGCATTGAATGTTGTCAAGCACAATGAAATAATTTTAAATGAATCTAGTGCGAAGATAAAATGAAATGAAATAAATGGTTGGTGAATAATTAGAAATGAAATGGAATTAAATACAGAATGAGTTGAAAATTAATCTGAGTTGATAGAGGTTAAATAATTTGGTTTTAGAATTAATTGAAGTAAATATGAGCTGTTTGGATTAAAAATCAATTGAACGTAAGAAATTGAGTTACAAAATATTAAAATTGAATGAATGGCTTGTGAATTGGTTGAAAGCATATGAATTAGCTTTAAAGTTATATAAATCGCTTATGGAAAATGTTTGGTGCTTGTTGCTTATGTAATGCATGTGTTTAGCTATTGAACGTAAGTGAAATGCCGATGAATTTTCTATATACGGCACTTACATATTTAAATTGAGTAAGTACAGGTATCTGAAGGTTGTTTGGCTGGATTTGGTTGCACTAATTGCTTAAATTAATAAGCTGCTTGCTTAAAATGCTAAATAAGGTACGCCTACGTAATAAAAATAGGAAATATGAACTGTTTTTTCTTTTTTCGACCGTGTGGGTCGATGTATACATATTTATATCTCTTGTCAAATTGCAAAAGCTCCTCTGTACAAAGGAGACTCTGCCAAAATTTTCCGAAAATTGTGGGAGTTAGAAAATTTGTGGAAATTTTTTTTGTTAACAACAGAACGATTTCGAATTGGAAATTTAAGTAAATTAGTAGATGAAACTAATATGAATCAGTTATAAATAAAAGATAAAATTCAATATTCAAAATTGAAAATAAACTGAATTCGTATGAAAATGGGGAAAACTAATTTTGAATAGAAGTAGACGGGAGAACTTCTGAAAGGAAATGTATAAAATGATATGAAAGGTTACGATTGAATCTTGTTGCTAAGTAGGATATGCAGGTATATTAAAGGGAAAAGAAAAATGGGATTTGATATTAGAAGATAAATTTGAATTGCCCGACAAAAGGTTATGTATTTAAATTTCTGTTTGAAATTGGATTGGGTTTTGATCTAGCCACTTGGCTTTTGTTTTCTTTTGGAATTTGGGAGCCCGTAAAGGCATTTTGTAGTAGTACCGAGCTAGCCGCGCAAAGGAGACGCTGGCAAAAAATTTCGGGAATTTTGAGAGTTAGAAAATTTTTGAGAAAATTTTGATAATTCCAAATTTGGTTTAAATTGAAATTTGAATGATTGAGTAAAAATGGATTGTTTGGAAACTGTGGGAGAGTTTGGGAAGTGAGTAAGAGGGATAAGAAGTCTTTTATAAAACACAGTTGGTAGGATGTTGAATTGCGGGTTTTGGAAAAAGATAAACGGGTTTTGAACCATTCTTCCTAACCAGTAATTTCGGGGACGAAATTCTTTTAAGGGGGGAGGAAAGTGACGACCCGAAATTTCTAACAATTTAAATTGGAATATTTAATTGATTTTAAATATTTAAAAGTTAATATTAACTTGAATTCCAGATATCTATATTTACTTGATAGTTAAATCATTGAATTATATAGTTTAAGTATTGAATTTAACAATTGAAATTGGGTAAATTGTGAATCTGAAATTTCTAAGCCTGTTTAAATAATTTGAAGGCTTATAAAATTTATAACGATGATACTAAAGATAATAGAATAATTGAAATTTAATTTAAAGGTAATTTGTTCAATTTTAATAATATATCGTTTAAATTGAATTTAAAAATAGCTTTCCGAGGGACAGTCTCGGAATTCGATGAAAACAGTTCCATTGGATCCGTAATAGTTAGTTATTATCGAATTTTAATTTTCATAGCAATCGGGGTTGTCGTTTGACCCTGACAGTTCAAAACGCTTAGAAATGTTCTAATAGATTTAATTTAAATTTGATCATTTTCTTCTGTAACTCGCGCATACGATCGAATTAGCTTCCGAAACACGTTCCATCGTGTTCGGAACGCGAGTAAAACCTTTTAAACGTCCGTCGGCATGTCTGATTCGGGGTTTGAGATTTCGCGTTATACAACACGAGATATTTTCAATATTTAATTATATAATGTTCAGGCGTTCTCAAGAAGCCATCCCATCTTTATTATTACATCTTCGTCCCCTCATGCTTCCAGACAAAAATCGACCTCATTAAAAGAAGATCAAATTGATGGCCGATTTAAAAGAAAAGAACAACAAAATTTATCCAAGAGCTCGTTCTTCCCCTCTTCTATTCTCGTTCACATTTCCTTTCCATTCGAAATAAAATTCGAAATCAAAAGATAGGAAATGGCCGCAGCCCTCAGGTTCTAAATCATGAAAATCGTAAGAGGAAATTGGCGATCGGTTCGATCTCGCGATCTCACAAAATCGCGCAAGGGAGGTGGACAGCGATTCGCGATTTCAAATCCTTCGGCGCAATCGAAGTAGCAGCTAGGGTTTGGGTTCGTTCGTGGGGCATGCACGACTAGATCTTGGAATGGGCTCGAGCACGACCGATGAGGAGAGTTGAGCGCGCGATGTTGGCTGTCATCGCAGAGTGGTTTGGGCAGCGTTTGAGGCTTGCTTGGAAAAGGGAAGTCGCGATTTTGCTAGGGTTCTCGAGCATGGCTGGGACGTTAAGCTCCGGGCGATTTCGTGAAAGGAGGGGAAACCGTTGCTGTAAGGTACAATTTTTTTTTATTTTCAAATTTAAAACTTCAAACACAAGTTTAATTACAGCAAACAGAATTTATATATAGATAAATGCATGTGCACATTTCAATTTAAAAATATATGAGATTTTGGGGAAAGATTTACATAGGAATTTCAAGTACTGAAAGTTTTATAAAAGCTAGATTTTTCGAATCTCTATAAATAAATTTTATAAGCATTTGGGTTTCAAAAAAAAGAGAAGTTTAAAGGTATATATATGTGTGTGTGTGTGTATTTGGACTTGCAGGTTTATTTTTAAATAATGTGTTATGAAGATAAATTTGTTTCATAAACTTAATTGATTATTTTAATGGCTACAAATATTTTATTAAAAGAAAATTGGTTTGAAAGTAAATTTTTAAATAAAACTATTAAATGGAGATAAATTTGTCCAATTATTTTCAAGTATTAATAAATCAGATAAATGTTTGTTCAAGGTTAAGATTCGAAAGGAAGCAAGTCGGATTGAAGTGGGTCGCAAACAAAACCAAAGGTGAGTAAATCTCACTCTGTTTGATCTTTTATTATTTAGATTTAAATGGTTAAATTTAAAAAAAAAATTGATTGATTGAGTTGATTGGATGTGCATTGATGATAATGTGACTTTGGTTTTGGTTAGTTCTCGAATTAATTGTGGTTTGACTCGTAGTATTTGGATTTCAAATTATTGTTGACTTAAGTCATAAATAAGGAAATGTTTCACCTTAATATTGATAAGGGCTTAATGACTTGTGATTCATTTAATTAGTGGGATAATTAAAATAGAAAATTTATTAATTCAATTAATAAATAAATTGGGTTAATTAATTTAGTAATTAAGGGTTTGACTTAATTAATAAATTAAGTTTTAAGTTAATAAATTGAGTGTAAGTGATTCAGAATAGTCATTGGATGGTTTGATAAATAGTTACTTAATGAAATTTTTGAAATATAATTACTTTGTGAAATTAATCAGGACATTAATTAAGATGATAATTAAGGACAAATTGATTTATTTAATGAAGTAAATAAATGGATAGTTAATTACAGGGTTGAGATAAATCAAGAATGATGAATATTGTGGTTTAATTAATGTAATTAATTTAGGTTTGGATCAATTAAAATAGAATTGAAAATCGTTAATTTATATAATCAATGACGTAGTTAAAGATTGATTAATTAAGATTGATTAATCAATAATGAGTGACTTATGAGAAGTTAATATATAAATAGTGAAGGATTAATGTAACTAAGTAGTTAATTTGTTCATGAAGTAATTAAGATTACTTATCGTTTTGGTTGAGGATAAGTAATATGGTGAAGTTAATTAAAGATAGTTGTTTGAATGAAATTGAAGGATAATTAATCCAGGTTGATTAATTAAGATGAATATTGAAGGGACAATTGAATTATTTGATTTGAAATTAATTAGTTAACAAGAAATCTAAGTGATTGAGGATTGAAACTCAATTAGAATCAATTGAATTAATTTGGAAGTGATCAAATTTGTTATGAATGATGAAATGGTATTGGATGCTTGAATGAGATGATATTCCTGATATGAAATGTTGTGTATTTCATTTTGATAATTTGGGTTAGGAGGACACGAGTCTCGAAGAGGCCGGGGTCAGGTATTAGGAAATACCCGAAACCACTTCGAATATTTTTTATAGATTGATAAGTGAAATCTATATGCTGGAGTGAAGTGTTTTAAAGGAAATTGGACTATTTAAATCTAAGCCTTGGTACTTAGGAAATGGATATGTGGAATAAATGATGACTAACAAATTGTGGTTTTTGCGAATTGAATCGAGTTACCCCGGGTTTTTTTATAGGTTGTTTGCTTGGTATTCCATGTTAGTTGGATTTACTTACGTTAGTTTCCAGCCTGACCCGGGTGTTACTTTGGTGTAATGCTCGGGTCAGACCGAGTATTACAGATTTCCAAGTAGGTACGATCTGGAGTTCAGAGGCGAGCTGGATGGCAATAGCGTATAGAGTATTTCCGCTGTATTTATATTATTGTTAATCTGAGACATGATAATTGTATATATTCAGTGACTGTATATATGTGAAACTCTGATGTATATTAAATGTAATCGACAGATATAGTATTCTTTTGTAAACTGTTGTTATTTATTATTATATTTTATCCGCTGCTAATGTGAGTTGTTGATGTTTATGTTCTTCTTCTTCTATCTCTTTCTTCTTTTTCATAACTATCTGGAATTTTCGGCTTCGGAAATTTCGGGTCCTTACATTTGGTATCAGAGCTGAAAAATTAAGCGAGAACCTTGGCTCTGGTGGGGATTACTCATTAAATAGAGTCCAAAGTACTCTAGAATGAGTTGAGTGTATATATGTATATATATGGGAGCGTACTTGTTATTTTCTTACATAAATTTTTGAAATGATTTTATATAAAAGTATATTTTGATATATAAAGGAATATTTCATTCTAATAAATATTAAGGCGATTGGTTGTTAAATTATTGAAATTAAAATTTAGAAGTAATATAATACAACCAAATTGAAGTCTTGAATTGGAATTAAATTAAGTAGAAATGGAAATACAACCAAATTAAAATTTAATTGATTGAAAATGAAATTCTAAATCTGGTCCTAGAATTTGAAAATTTTGTTTCAAAGTAATGAAAAATAATAAATAAGTATTATTTGGATAACTGGGACTTGTTGCAAACAATGGGTTGTTTGAAAATTTGATTTGAATTAAAGACCAAAAGTGGTCTAAAATTTAAGGATGACCTCGTGTGTAAAGGAAATAATATGTATGAATAAGGAATATACATAAATCAAAAATAGTTTGAATAAACTCTAAATGTTGAGTTTGAAATTTGAAATGGGTTCAATTGATAATAATTCAAATTGATTGGAATAATTTGGAATTATAACTAAAGTTGAACAGGACTAAAATCAAATGGAATTTTGATTTAAATTGGGAAGGGAATCAAGGTTGATTCAACTTGAATTGGGTTTAAATAAATTTTTTTGATTTTGATTTAAATTTTCATTCAAAATCATTATTTAATAATAATTCACATATTATATTCACATATTCAATTTCAATTCTTTAAATTAATTTTTTTTAACTTAACACTTAAGTTTAATTTTCCAAATATAACTTATTTTTCCTCTTTATTTACTTAACTTAAAATTCACCTTTAAACAAAATTCACAAATTTCTAATTTAAGATATATTTCAAAATTCAACCTAATATTCATTCATTTAACATTTTAAATTTATTCAAAATCATTAATACTTTATAAAAATCATTTTAAATCAAATTTTATATTTATTTATCATATTTTCCTACTTAATTTAAATTCCATTTATAACAAAATCAAAATTTCCAAGATAACTTATATTTCAAATTTCTTACTTTACCATTAATTTATTTCACTTATAAAATTTTAGAAAATCAATAATACTTTACGAAAATCATTTTTAATTAAGTTTTAAATCAAAATATTATAATATTTACATTTCTAAAATACTTTAAAAAATCTAGAAAAATATATTTTAGCCATGGGTCTGTATAAATTTTTTCTAGCCTAGGTAAAGTGATACGGATAATATATCATTTCAGTCCGTAATTTGAAAGAAAACCTGGGTTTTATCATTTAAAACCCGCAATCCCTAGTAAATGAAAATAAATAAAAAAATCGTTAGGGCCTATCATTTCAGCCCATAACGATTTTTTCCTATTCTAAAGTCCGTTCAGGTATGTATCATTTCAACCCATAGTGATTCTAATCTAAAGGGAACTTGCAGTGTGATAAACTGATGTAAATAACAAAATAGCATTAAATAACAGTAACAGATGATATTACAGGTAAATAAGCATGGGTGAATATCATATGATCATAACATAGCAGATATAACATGATGATATATTTTATAGATTCAAATGTGATCGGTTTACTAGCCATAAGTATAAATACTGTCTGGTGAGAATTACTCACATGTATAAGCTGGAGATGACAACCAAATGCACAAACAAGGAACTTCAAAAGCAAGATAACACGACAATGATTTGAGAGTGGGAGAGCCAAAGCTAATTGCCTTGTTCAATATCAAACAAAACAAATACAAATATGAATTACAAACCAAACTATTACAAAACAATGCTAGGGATAAACATGTAACACAAAGCTAATGCTTTTGCATTCAACGACTTATGCTTCAGCTATGGATTGGAAAAGCACTGTAATGGGATGTATTTGGATCAGGTTGTGGCCCAACAGGGGTCGGCCATAACAATATAAAGGAGATAAAGGGTATGTGTGAATGAATTTACAAAACAAGGCAACACAAGTGGGTTTTGTTGCCATTTAAGGTCTCGGCCAAGCATGGATGGACAGTGTCAGATCTAGGAAGGTCAACTATAGGTGTTACAGAGGTCCTAGGATCAGGTTGTGGCTGCTGGTGGTGGTGTATGGGTCGGCCAAAGCATGATTGGAGTGGTGGAGACAAGGGGAGTTCGGCTATGGAGTTTTAAACTGGAGTAGTCTTCAAAATTTTGGTGGATCGTCAACTTTGAGGGTCTCGGCAGTGGAAGGTCAGTGGAAGGAGGGGATGATGGCTGGTGTAGGTGGTGGTGGAGCCGGCCAAAGTGCTGGAGTAAGGAGGGGCCGAACATAAGAGATGAATGCATGTGCAAAAATCAACAAAATCAAGTAGAAAATGTAAAAAAAAAAAAAATGAAAGTTTTACCAAAAATTTTCTTCAGGTGAAGGCCAAACTTTTTGAGAGTTTGAGAAAGTTTTTTTTCACGTGTGAAACTGAGGAGAAGTCAGCTCAAAATAAGGTGGTATGTTCAGCAATTGAATGGATGTGGTGATTGAAGTGAAAAGGTAAGTTCGAATGTGAAAAGACATGCATATTAAAGGTCAAAAACCTTTCAAATTTCCATAATTCTTTTTGAAATTTTAAATACATGTAAAATACATATAAATAAATATAAAAACACAAAAATATAATGAATGCGTAAAAATAAATAAATAAATTTTAAATAAATATAATTAAATTAAGAAAATAGCTAAAAATTGGAAACTAGGCTTTAAAAATTGAAAATAATTCAATAAACTTTGGAAAAATTATAACATTACTTTAAATATGTTTTAAAATAAAATATATACCTAACATGTCATATAACACATATTAGAACATAATTTGACAAATAAAAATATTATCTATATAAATTAAAATAAACAATTTACTAAATAAATCAGTTTACATACAATATTGTAAAAAGCACAACTTTCACAATATAAATCGGATTTCAACGAAACGAAAAGCAGTATTCTTCAAATTCAATTTATATTCATAATAAAAGATAAAAATTCAAAAATTCAAATATTTAAATTTTAAATTTAAAAGTCAAAGTTTGACCAGATTGACCAAAAATCCACTTTTCTGGAAAATATTCTATTTATTTAGGTTGGTAAATATTCTATTTATTTAGATTTGAAAATATAATTCACACAAAAATCAAAATATATTCTCAAAATAATAAAATTTATTCATTTTTCATAAATATAATAAAAAATTTAAATCAGGAGTTTCAATTTAAATAATTAAAATAATCACAAAATACTGGGTTGTGGCAGTATTCAAAATTCAAATAACTAAAATTCTATGTCCCTGCATTTGGGATTTAATTTTAAAACATATTCTCCACTCAATTGAATCATTAACCTTTAAAATACTCAACTTGCACCAATTTAAATTTTTATTAACACATAACAAATAAAATTTGAATACATCAATTAACGTCATGGTGACTGTCGCTACACACAAATAAAGATATCTCAGGACTTCAAACTCAAATTAAAAAACAACGTCTTTATCAGCCCACAATCAGGAATTCAAATATTTAATTTATTTTACAATTTAAGGTTAACGCTAGAACTACTTTCGTATCGTCTCCGAATGGTATTTAATAACAGTAAAATGTTGTTTCAAAATTCAATTTTTCTCTTTTCATACAATTTTACTTAATTACAAAATGAAAACATCATTTTATTTTATTTTCCAAAACGTTCTTTTAATTTGATTAAAAGTATTCCTTTTTATTACATCAAATTTTCTTTTCACTTAAAATATATGTTTCCTTTTTATTTCCTTAACCTTCTCTTTTACTTTAATTCAAACATATATTTCTATTATTACGTCCATTAATTAAATTAATGTTCTCTTTCCTTTTATTAGAAATATTTCGTTAAATTAATTGCAATTAATTCCAAAGTTAAATTTTAAAAAAGAAATGAGATAATTCAATTCCTGTTTATAGTAATTTAAGGTATTTATGGAATCATTGTCTAAAAACCAAAAGTTATTAATTTTCTTAGTTACATCTGAAACCAATCTTTCGTCCACCAAAAATTTCAAATAAATAAATATATGATTTGTTCTTTAATAAAGAAACATTTATTATTTCAATCAATTGGAAATTTACATTCAGAAAGTTATCAATTTCATTCAAACCAATATCATTAAATACACACTATCCTATGTTATTATTCTTACCTTATTGCAAACACATGTCGTTAAGAGACATTTAAATTAAGCTCCTAACTTATATATTATAATTCAGTTTGTGCCAATGAAATCTTAAATATTTTTTCTAACAATTTTATTCAAAAATCGAATTTAATTTAACATTTTCAAATGTTAATGTTCGTACGACTAAATGTCTATGAATTAGAAAATAACCGAACGAATTTTATAATAAAAATAACCGCAAGCGCACGGTGTACGAATGTAGCACGTGGCGAATATGGATCGATCCGCAGGGAATTGATGATTTTTAAAAATTCTATTCAATCAAATTAAACCAAAGTCGAGTGAAAGTTAAGCTAGAGAATCAGAGAACTAACTAACTAACTAAACGAAAAGAGAAGCAAATATAAGAGTTAAGTGACAATTTAGGAAATAAATCCACTCTCTAGATCATGTAGTTCAACATATATGAAATAATGATCTCTCTTTATGGTCATTAATGCTTTAATTGATGTGCTTATCATAAGTATGACATATTTATGCTATTGATTAGCCAACATAAGCCATCAAACTATAACATATCCCTTAAAGCACTTACTAATTCTCATGAAACTTGACAAAGAAAATGAAATCTATTTTAAGTATGGCCTATTAACTATTGATTAGAAGTATAGACCATCAAATTTTAATTTCAAATCACTTTCTTTTGCCATGCTCATATTTTGATAAAGAGGCAATTAGTGTTAGTGATTGTTTAAGCATAGCCTATTTGGTGTCAACAATATAGGCTATCAACTTCAAAGCAAAAACAACTAGTAAACCATTTCTATAATCATCAGTAAGCACAAAAAAGAGCGTGAATGAACAAATAGTTGAAGCTACATAATTAGAGAGCTTCAATACCCCTAAATTAAAAGGGTTTAGCCTCTCATATTTGTCATTTGATTAACAAATGTAGCTTGCAAAATGAATGAAAAAGAAAAGGAAAAAGAAAGCAAGGTAAAGAAAAACTAATCTACTTGCATGAAATAAGAGAGATTTGCACTACTTGCATAAAAAGAAATGAACATGTAATTAAAAAGAAACAATAATGAACATTGCATAAAATGAAAAGAAAATTACACAAAATAAATATGGCTAAGTAGCCATGAAAAGAGAAAGAGAGTTTTCTTTTATTTTGAGCCTAAATTAATCTAAAGAGAGACTAAATAAGAGAGGTTACATGAAACAAAAGGGGTTATTTATACAAACATAAAACCCTAATCCATAAATTGGGAAATGACCAAACTACCCTTGAGAAAGTGTGGAGGCCGAGTAATCATTAGCTTCTACTAATCATCATTTAAGAGTACATAAAGCCGTAAACTCCATAAGCATGTGAATTAGCCTCTAATTTGTTCATTAAGGTAGTGGGTAGGTGGGGTCCTCCATGATCTTCACTTTGAATTATTTCCATCTTCATTCTTTTTTTGTATCTTCTTGTGCATGCATATTCCTTCATGAAATCACTCCTATATGAGATAAAATTCCTACAAAAATATATATATATTTCCAATTAATTTTTCTCAAAGAAATATATGCACACAAATGACTGTTTTTCCCCTATATGAAGATGGATATGTGACAATTTGGAATTAATATGGATTTTGGTTAAAACAAGTTAAAATACCCAATATGATCATTTATTTAATTTAAATAAATTCAATATGGTGGTATAATATGCACGTTTACGTGCACATCAAATACCCTCACACTTATCTTTTTATTCGTCCTCGAATAAAGAAAAACTAAGATAAATCTGTTTCCATAGGGAGCACGATTGCATTGAGCGTATGCAACAAGTCGTTAAACCTCTGGGTGTCCTCAGTAGGACGAGTGTTTTCTCGTGAGGGTTTTCAGCGAATACTACCCACAAAATCCAAATTCAGGATGAAAATATTTACAAAATGCAAGATTTATTTACAAAGAGATGAATGCGAGTTTTTGAAAATATTTACAAATGAAGGATTTATTTTTAAATTGACACAAATAAGTTAAATATAGGTTTTGGTTATTATCTTGAAATTTTTTAGTTATTTACTCGTCAAAATTTTCAATAAAAACAAAGTTATCATAACAAATAGATGAAAGTTTAACTCGTTGTTTTGGTTAATAACATAGCGTAACTATGAAATAGATCCTTAGTTGATTATCAAAGTTTAACAAAATGGTATTTTCATTTCTTTTTAACAAAAAATCAAATCAAATAACTAAAAATAGTGCTAGGATTTCAATTGCTTGCTCTCTCATTATTTGCAAGAAAAATTACACACCTAGCTCAGGTAAACTAAGGCCAGATATACCACCCATGCACTGCCTTTTGGGCTTATGTGAGGGGAGTACAGAGCATGGAGAGTGCACACACTTTTGTGAATACACCTATCGACAATATGTGGTTTTTATTAAGTCTGTTCTCTTCGTTTTTCTTTTTCTTTTTCTTTTTTTATATGTGTCCCATACATGCATAAGCATGGGGATGTTTAAATGAGTATGAAAGCACATAATCAAAGAATCGAAGTAATTCACTCATGCATAACCGTGAGGACTTTTAAATGAGAGTGAATACTTTGGATGCTATTTTTTTAATTTTTAATATTTTTAAGAGAGAGAGAGAGTTTTGCAAAATCATCTTAGCACTATTTAACTTAGAAGACAAAAAAATATTATATCCTTTACTTTAAATTCAACCACTTTTTAAAACAAAGATTTTCAATTAAGATGTACTACATAATTAACACGTATGAATCTTCCTATATATTAGTTACACCATTATTATTTACAATCAAACTTTATTTTTATTTTTTTTAAGACAAATAAATTTCAAAATTTTCAATTTAATAAACCAAAACCATATATTTATCTTATAATGTTTCTTTTAAAAATAAATCAAAAGAATTTTTTTTTTTGGGATTTTTTTTTGAAATTTTAAAGAAAAAATAAACCATGGAAAAAAATGAAGATGAGTCTCCCCCCACACTTGATTTTGACTGTGTCCCCACAGTCAACCCAAGTGGAAGGAGAAAAATAAAATAAAATTCCTATATTTACATGAAAGATTATTATATACAAGCAATGGAAAAGTATATAGTCAAAAAGTAAATGAAACGGTCTTCTAAAGGCCGATTCATTTGCCTCATCAAATGTGTGAGACATGGCTTAAGCATGAAAAACCGAATCGTAAAAGATTTCAAAGTTGCGTGTTGATTTGGAAAAACAAATGTTGTTTTATTGAAAATCGTTCGAGTTTTTTTTTATTTTCTATGATTTTGGGGGTAGATAAAACAATTGGTTGAAATTCAAGTTTATTTTCACCAAGTTGAAGTTCAAACTTATCATTGAAAACATTTTCGGAGTTATTGATTTCAAAATCAAAATGGTAATTCTCATTTTCCCCGTCGAAATTTAACAATACGTCATCCAAAAGTCCAAAAAATTCATGTTCATTAAATTCATCTTCCTTTGTTGGATTATCAACAACTTTATTACATGTCTCAAGTTCAAAATTCAAAGTTGTCGTATTCAAATTTTTGAAATCGAGAAAAAAAGTTCGAATTTTAAATTTGGTTCCACACCCTCAAAAGAATTGAAATCCAACTCAATTATCGTCTTTTCAACATCTTCGTTAAGATTGTCATTTTCAATTCTGAAAGTTGTTATTTGAAAATCATCGATTTGGGTAAAAGGTGGATTATCACTTGACTCGTCACACGTTGGAATTTGATTTTTTTTCAAGTTGTTTCATATATGTTTCAAACAACGTATCCGTGTGATCATCGTAAATTTCATTCATTTGTTTAACAAAATCCAACTTATAATTATTGACTTGAGAATTTTCGATTTGGATTTGTTGAGAACAAAAATTTTCATTCGTATCATAATCATGATTATTCGCATTGCCAAAATTATTTGAAAAATGGATCACTTTTTCGTTTTGATTTTGAGATTCATTTTGGGGTTCAAAATTAAATTGGCATGTGTTATCATCGTAATCTTTTGAATTTTGAACTGAATTCAAATTTTGAAATTTTTGAAAACTTTGACTCGAGTTATCGCAGAAATACGAATTACACAAATCATTTATCATTTGATTTTGTTGTGTAGAAATTTCAAGTAAAGATGAAATGCTATTTTCAAGATTTGAGGGTTGCTCGTTATTTTGAAAATTTTGTGGTTCGAAATTTTAATCGTTTAAACAATAGTCGGTGTTAAAATATCCATACGAATTTTGAGTTAAATTATACAGATTATATTGATTTTCACAACTATCGTAAAATTCATGTGAATATGAAAATCCAGACATTTTTAAGAATTTTTTTCTGTTTTTTTATAAAGGAAAAATATTTATAAATAAATTTATTTTTCAAAAGGAAATTGATTTTTTTTTTTTTTTTTCAATTTTTTTTGTTTTTGAAAAGGTTTAATATTTTTTTTTTAATTTTGGATTTTCTAAATTTTTTTTGGATTTTTGAAATTTCAAAGGAAAAGGATTATTTACAAAAAAAATCTAGTTTTTGATTTTTGAAGTTTTTTTAAAATATGTATGAACTAATGCAACTAAATGAATACAAAGGTCTAATTACAAATTATTTATCTTAAGTTAACCCAAAATTGTGTTATCACACATTGTCTTAGATAAACAAGATAGTTCTCAACCAGGTAACAAACATGATTTATCGGTGCACCACGAATCACCGTAGCAATGCAGCCGAAGGTTTAAGTACCTTTAGGGAAACAACCACTATAATATTTACGAATCACCATAATATTTATAAATGATTATTGCTTTGCCATAGCCTAGACACCAAAAAATTAAATTGTTTAAAGAAGACAACTTGCCAATATACAATTAAGAGTTATCGATTTCTAACCGTTATGATTAATCAAGATCTAAATGAAATGCAAAGCTAAAATTAAACGTGTATTAACAATGCAAACTACGATGAATTTTTGTTTTTGTTTTTTTTTAATGCAAGCAAACAACAATGCAATGCAAATAAAAACAATAGATATATACAATGCAAGGAAAATAAAGAAAAATTTGTAAACAAAGCAAGCAGTTATTTTTTTGGCAAGGTCGGCAAATCAAGCGATTTATTTTAGCAGGCACTTCTTCTTCTTCTGCAATGCTACTTTGGCAACCTGAAATTAAATAAGATTTATACAGTTTTTTTTAAAACAAATTAAAACAAACCAAATCAAACCAAAACAAAACAATTTTTTTAAGGATAAACGCCTTTTTTTGTTTTTTTAGACAAGAATCAAATAAATAGAGCAAAACAAAATATGTTCCACAACTTAAACAACTAAAGCAAGCAATTTGTACAAATTAACTGACCAAACAGGCCCAATAACAAGCTCAATCCCCAAATAACACGTTCTTAATTTCTTATAACAAAAATTAGCAAATCCTCTTACACTAGAAATCACAATTCACAAATCAAATGACGAAACCACAATTCACCTTAATCACAACAAATCGAAATTCCAGAAACAATTACCGCAAAATCAAAATAGCCAAATCAAATCGCAAGGAGAGTTATAGCCGTAATGGTGAGGTGTTCGGTTTTGGCCAGGTATTCGATTTTTTGAGAAGGAATCGTGATGATTTCAGGTGGTTGTGGATGCGTGGCAGCGGCGATTGAAATACGATGAGGTGGATGTGTGGAATAACAGTAGTGGAGGTTGAAGTGGGAGGCAAGGCAAGTTTTAGCTTGGATGCGGGTTTGTGGATGGAGGCACGTTGGCAGTTTGCAGTTGAAAGTAGTGGATTGTGGAGGGAAATAGGCAGTAATGGTATTTGACATGCATTAATGGTAGAAGTGGTTTAAAGCAATAGGCTGGTGGTTAAGTACTGGGGGAAGACGACAGTAAGATGGTTGGTGCAATGTTGACAGAAATGTGGTTTCGATGGAGTAGTGAGGTGATTTGATTGTGTATGGTGGTGGTTTGCAGATGAAGTTTGACAGTGATAATGTAGGGGGTTGCAAGTGGTCTCAGTTTAGTGATGAGTTTGGGTGGAGATGTCAGGTTGAAATGAAGTGGGTTGTCGAACTATAAGAAGTAGAACAGTGGGCAATAGGAAGTTGTGGGGTGGTTCGAATGGCCGAGGAGGCTTGATGTCAGGAAGTGATGAAGTATGTTGTGCTGTTTGTGTTGATGAGTTGATGGAAATTGGAAGTGATGTTGGAGTTTTGTTTGTTGGTGATGAATGGAAGGTATCGGTGAGGTGAGGCGATTGAAATTGTAATGGTGGTTTGGAAGAAGTAATGGTCGTTGGTGGTAGAAATGAGGGAATGCAGAGGATATTGCAATTGCTCGAAGCACGGAAGTGATTGGCAAGTATGGTTGGAAATAAGTGGTTGTGAAATGTTTGTGAGTGAATTGGTTGGAGGATGTCAGGCGGTGGTAGAATTGTAGTTGACAGTAGGCAGGAAATGATGTTGCAGGTGTGCACCGTGCACAGAAAAGAAAGCAGAGAGGAAATAAAACAGAAATTGTAACAGTGTTTTGAAAATTGTAACATAAATTGTATATGAAAACAGAAATGCAATATTTTTTTGAATTGTGATTGTGTTTTTTTTTCTTTTTTATATAAAAAAAAATGCAAACGCAATGCTAATGGAACTAAAAAACAACAACACACATTCAACAAAAATGAAAACAACAAACACACGACACAAATGATATTTTTTTATGCAAACTAACACACAAAACAAAAACACACAAAAATCAAAAAAAATTGAAGAATAGAAAATTAAAAATCAAAGCAATTCCCCGGCAACGACGCCAAAAACTTCTTCGGACGGCTAAATGTCTATGAACTAGAAAATAGCCAAACGAATTTTATAATAAAAATAACCGCAAGCGCACGGTGTACGAATGTCGCACGTGGTGAATACGGGTCGATCAGTAGGGAATTGGTGATTTTTAAAACTTCTATTCAATCAAATTAAACCAAAGTCAAGTAAAAGTTAAGCTAGAGAATCAGAGAACTAACTAATTAAAAAAAAGAAAAGAGAAGCAAATATAAGAGTTAAGTGACAATTTAGGAAATAAATCCACTCTCTAGATCATGTTGTTCAACATATATGAAATCATGATCTCTCTTTTATGGTCATTAGTGCTTCAATTGATGTGCTTATCATAAGTATGGCATATTTATGCTATTGATTAGCCAACATAAGCCATCAAGCTATAGCACATCCCTTAAAGCACTTACTAACTCTCATTGAACTTGACAAAGAAAATGAAAATGAAATCTATTTTAAGTATGGCATATTAACTATTGATTAGAAATATAGACCATCAAATTTTAATTTCAAATTAGTTTCTTTTGCCATAATCATATTTTGATGAAGAAGAAACTAGTGTTAGTGATTGTTTGAGCATAGCCTATTTGGTGTCAATAATATAGGCTATCAAATTCAAAGCAAAAACAACTAGTAAACCATTTCTGTCATCATCATTAAGCACAAAAGAGAGCATGAATTAACAAATAGTTGAAGCTACATAATTAGAGAGCTTCATTACCCCTAAATTGAAGGGGTTTAGCCTCTCATATTTGACATTTGGTTAACAAATATAGCTTGCAACATGAATGAAAAAGAAAAGAAAAAAGAAAGCAAGGTAAAGAAAAACTAATCTACTTGCATGAAATAAGAGAGATCCACACTACTTGCATAAAAGGAAATAAATATGTAATTAAAAAGAAACAATAATGAACATTGCATAAAATGAAAAGGAAATTACATAAAATAAATATGGATAAGTAGCCATGAAAAGAGAAAGAGAGCTTTCTTTTATTTTGAGCCTAAACTAATCTAAAGAGACCAAGTAAGAGAGGTAACATGAAACATAAGGGGTTATTTATACAAGCATGAAACCCTAATCCATAAATTGGGAAATGACCAAACTACCCTTGAGAAAGTGTGGAGACCAAGTAATCATTAGCTTCTACTAATCATCATTTAAGTGTACATGAAGTCATAAACTCCATAATCATGTGCATTAGCCTCTAATTTGTTCATTAAGGTAGGTGGGGTCCTCCATGATCTTCACTTTGAATTATTTCCATCTTCACTCTTTTGTATCTTTTTGTGCATGCATATTCCTTCATGAAACCACTTCTATTTGAGATAAAATTCCTACAAAAATATATAGATTTCCACTTAATTTTTTCCAAAGAAATATATGCACACAAATGACCGTTTGCCCCTATATGAAGATGGATATGTGACAATTTGGAATTAATATGGATTTTGGTTAAAACAAGTTAAAATACCCAATATGATCATTTATTTAATTTAAATAAATTCAATATGGTGGTAAAAATATGCACATTTGCGTGCACATCATTAAAATATGGCTTATTACTTATGTTTGAAATAAATTTTCCTTTAAGGTTAATTGTTTTCAAATCAAAGGATCTCTGGTCTGGTCCATTAAGTAGCCAAATGAATTGAAGTAGTGATTATAAAACGTTGATGTGTTTTATGAGAAGTAAGTTGAGTTGTATTTAGCACAAATGTTGAATATTGGTAACGTGATAAACATAAGGAAGTTAATTTCAATAAGTGGGTAATGTAACTTAAGCATATATAATATACTTCTATATTTTCATTTTTCACCAATAATGTGGGTATCTATATTTGTAACTTTGGACATTTACCTTTCATTGATTGTATGTTATGTATGAATCCCTTACATATTAGATGTTAGGTAATACCCTTGAGATAACTTAGATATGAAAACCCAAATTTAACGATCCATTGTAGTCATTGGGCCAACGTTTGGTTTTGAAAATTTGATATTTCATTTTCCTTTAAAATGGTCTTTAAGGTTATTCTATTTTGAATAAGATATTTGAAGAACGTTTGATAATTTTTTGAATATTATATAAAGAAGTTTATGAATAATTTTGGGGTATCATAAAAGGAGTTTTAGAAAAAAGTTTTGAATGTTTATAAAAAGATTTTATAAATTGGTTTGTATGTCTATAATGGGAAGCTTTATACAATATGAATTCGAGGTTTAGGTTTCTCGAGGTTGACCTTTTAAAAAATGGTGGCATGTAACATCCGTTTCACACTTAACACCAAAGGAATAATGCTTAGAGTTATCCTTTCTCCAATTTAAATAATGTAGTTAAATCCGTTAAAGAGATTTGGAAATGGGAAATCTTATAAATGTTTTGTGAATATATATGTAAAGAAGATAAGTATATGAATGTTGATAAATGTTTGGGAAAGGAGGTTTATAAATGAAAATGGTTTTGAGGCTCAGTGATTGCTTTGGGTTCCTAAGTCTCTAGATTTTGTTGTCGTTATTTAATAATTAAATAACCGTCTATCAAATTTGGTCTAATTTGACTTAGGAAGTATGAATGTAAAATTCGATTTTTCGACAAGGACTTGAATACTTACTTCCAAAAGAACCGGGAATGAATCAACCAGAAATTATCGGTTATTTGTACGTTGAGACAGGTATCAAATTAATATATCTGAAAGCCACTCTAAACCAACATGTACATTCTTGATGATGACTGAAGGTGGTGCTCTTTGAAGTGCAAGAGATACTGCTACTAATCCTAAGGGTGATTCTAAAATGGATGTAGTAGAGTTAGTGCCTTCAGTTTCATTCAGACCTAAAACGAACTTGTATGGATGAATGCGGGCATTGCATTGATGCCTAGATGGCGGTGTTAGCATTCTAAGATAGTCTACTAAAAGATAGTAGATAATGTGTAGCCTTATTCCTTACAATAGGGAGGAATGGAAAAAATAGGGCATGCAGCAGATCTTTGTGGTTAGCTACCATTAGGAGCGGTACCCCATTCAAGATGTCCCTTTTTGGAGTTGGTTTATGCGCAAACACCATGGTAGTATAATGCCTCATTGTTAAGAGGGTGAGTTAATCCTATCTGCCATTTTAAAGGAGCATCCGACTCTATTTTAGCATTAATGCATTCTCTATAGGTGTATCACCAAAAGATAGTCCCTTGCATTACCATTATTGAGATCCAACCTCTAATGCGTGCCTTACATTGTCGATTATAGAGCCTAGTATGTTGGAATGTGTGGTGCAAGCATTCAGCTATTTTATCTTTTTACTTTAAACCTAGACGCTATGATAATATCACTGGATTTTGATATAATTTTTTTCCGTTATCATATGGTAAAAATCCGTCCGTTTTTATGTGCAGTATAGCCTTATTAAATACATTTTGTTTGAAAAGTTTTCACATGTAGAAATCATTTTGGTTGTTACTTGTTATCGAGTTTTACTCACGTGGGTTTACCAGACTGACCCGGGCATTACACCATGTAATGCTCTGTTAGACTGAGCATGTTTTTCTAGGTTTAGCTACATACTTTGGATTTGGAGAGGAGTTGGATGGTCAAGACATATTCACGTATATTTTTAATCCATTGTATTGTTGGTCTGTATATTTGTCAATGTGAGGACAGGTTTCTATAGCAGTCCAAATTAAGGATAAGTCTAGTATACTCTAATTTTGTATATATGAATAAAAGTGTTTCCTTTTTGTAAAAACCATTGTTGTATAATATTTATTCCTGTGTTATGATATTCTGTGTTATTTAGTTTTATTCTGTCTTCTTCCTTCTTCTTTCACCCTAACAAATCGGTATTTTTGACACTTGAATGTTCGGCATGTAATACAGTGCACGTATTAGTGTCGATTTCCGAGGAACGAAAATCCAGTTCATTATGTTTGGTATCAAAGCTCAATGTTAATTGAGAACCTTGGCCCTGATGGGTTAAATCATTTGTTATTGGGCAAGCGAGACCCTAAAATGAGCCTAAGCATATTAATATATGAGCGTGTATTTGTAAGTGAGTAAAAATGTTTTATATTGTGATATTTGATTTGTTGGGTGCTTAAGAATTTTGGTCGATGCGTTTGGCCAACGTTATTGATAGGGATTTCCTAAACACTTAAATAAGTCCAATTGACATAATATTGTTTTAAAATTGGTAAATAAAATAATTTTACCTAGGATATATTTTATATCAGAAGTCTATATAGTTATTGATGAGATGTAGGGTTAAAATTAGATTTAGAATAGAATGTGTTTAGTTAAAAGAAATCTGTATATGACCTTATAAAAATGAAAAGGATTGTGAGAATATTAAATCCCAGTGGCTTAGATAAAGATTTAAATGATTTTGGAAAAGATGTAGTAATTGTACTTAAAGAGATTTTAAGATATAAATATTTTAAAACAGATTTGGAAGTAAATTTTTCTTTGGTCGGTTCGGGAAGGAGTTTCGATCTATTTTTTGATAATCAAAATAATTTTCAAAGTGACAATCGAATGTTTCTTATGCAGATATGACAGCGCACTTTGTAAATTATCCTTTTTGTTATTGTACAATCGAAACAATTTTGAGTCCATATGAATCCAAAGGCAGTGGATGGTTTTATTAAAAACCTATCTATATATAAATAATATTATTTTCAAAAGGAAATTTATGAAGAAAGAAATATTTTTGTGATTTACTAGTTCGATTGTCGTGGATATGGGTAAGAGATGTGTTCAGATGGTAAGAACTTCTCTTGGTTCCCTACTTAGTAAAAGGTTATATAATACTATTTAGTAGTACCCGTTTCCTTAGCACCATTTTTGAGTTACTCGGACTATGTATTATGTTTTCAAAAGGGTTTAATATAAAGTATCATTTCGAAAGGTTTTTGAAATAAAACCCAGATATTATGTTCTTAAATCCCTTAAAAGAATGAAGTTTTCAAAATAAAAGGATGTCTTGATTAATAGCGGATCAATAAATAAAGTTTTAAATTGGTTGAACATCGTAGGTTATGTAAAACCAACTTAAGATTTGAAATTGTATATACTCTTCTGGATATAAAAGTGTATCATATTAAAATGAATCTGAGTTATAAAATGCTAATAAACTTAAGTAATCTTCTTATGTAAAATGGCAATTCTTTAAAAAGGGTAATTATAATATACGCAAGTAGTAACCAATGGGATTACGACGTAGGTCATACGTAGATCATTTTTCTATTTCACATAGTTCTTGATCCAAGATTCAAGTACATGACTCGAGGTGTTTCACACCATTCTGAATAGAGATTTTGCCATCCGATTTTGGATGACGAGCATTGATGAGGTTTCTTCTGTGGAACCAAAGTTTGTCTATCATAGTTTATGTCTATGCAAGGAGAACAGAGGTTTCTAATCAAGAAGCCTGATCAAAGTCCACACTAGGAAGTCGAGTGAGCGATACTAGGACGGAAAGGAAGTTAGGATTGATGAATATTTGTAAGTATTTCTGGAAATAGGGTTGTGGTCTAATTTCGGGGATGAAATTCTTTTAAGGGGGTAAAATGTAAAGACCCGCAAATTCATCACTTGGATAATTATATTTATTCTTAAATATTTAGATATCGGTCTAAAAGTAAGAAATAACCATGTTTTAAGTGGTAAATAATAATATTTACTTTGTTTGGGAAAAATATTCGTGGACAAATTACCAAGGTAAAATATTGATAATTTGTAAATATCTTCCTATGTTAAATATCGATAAAACATCTAAAATCATTTTATCGATAAAACTGCTTTTAAACAATACGGATCGTGCATGGCTCTGGATACATACATAGTGTATTTAAACAAGATTATGAAATAAACTAATTTATTTTATTTTTGAAAAGAAAATGTATTTATGACATCGACGGTTGATATCATCGGTTTTATATATTTCTTCGAAAATTAAGTTAAGTTTAAAATATTAAATAAATATGTTTCTATTTACAAATGAACCTATTTTAATTATTTAATAATGATGGTAAAATAGTTTTTAATTTTTTACCAAAATAGATAATTCGTAGAAGAATAGAAAATATGACCGAAGAACGTTTTCTGAAATTTCGACTTTTCGACACCGAAAATTATTGGGAACGTTGTTTTCCTTTATGCACTATATATACACATATATAGTAGATAATTGACCATATATTAATGCACTTAATAATATATTATCATATGTTAATTATGTTTAGGAAGTCATGTGACAAGTCATGATTTTAAAAAATAACATATATAGATATACATATACACTCAATTATATACAAAGTACACACCCATTACCTCTTGTCTTTTCCTACCCGTTACCATAATCATCAAAGCCTATGCCTAATGGGGGTATGTAAGGGGGGATGTGACAAGAGTGGGACGGTAGGTAGGTGATGTGGCCTTACACATCATGACATACGTATAGTTAAATCTAAGAGTAATTTAGTAAATTCTCTAATTCTTTGCCTATAAATACATGTCCATACTCGCATAAATTCATTTACACTCATCTTCATCATCCCTAACTTCCTCCACTTAAATTTCATGGCATCTTATGTTATTTTTAAGTTTTTTAAAATCAAAAGATTTAAATTGTTTTAAAGACGCGAACTTATTTTTAAACTCTTTCTTCTCCATTTTCCCCTCACTTTATTCGGCCATAACTTCCTCTATTTTAAAGCAAATTAAGATTTTCCTTTTACTCTAAATCATATAAATTTTTATTACATACAACTTTATCTCTTAACACTTTTTCTAATTTCAAACTTAGGTATGTCAAAATCTCATTTATTTGACGTGTACCTTTAAATTCAGAAATTCAGGTCCAAAAATAGCTCTCCTTCTTTTGACGATGTCTACCTCAAATGGAATCTGATTTTAGTGAATTTTTTTTTATTATAGATAAGAGAATTTTCTATATTTTTTCTTTTGATTTCCTTCCCAAAATTCGAGAGCAATATGTCCCAAATCACGTGGAAGATGACATATTTTTGGGATCGTTTTTGTGCATCAAAGGCGTTTCAGGTTTCAAAAAATTTTGATGAGTAAAAATATCTCGTTTTTAGAAAGAACTAACTTTATTTTCATAGATTACGTGTTGCGGAAATCCATAGTTCATGTTTTTAAAATATCATTAGGTTGCGATTTGTGGTTAGCATAGTTTGGATGTTAAATATTGTGTTTGGAAGCATCATGTTTGGATGTTTAAAGTCATAGGTTTGCTTGTAAGAATGTGATTTTGGTGTATGGTATGTTGATGGCATGGTTGTGGTCAAAACTAGTTGTATGTTGTGAAAAAATTACAAAGTTTACACCATTACGTTGCGGCGGACGTGAGATCTCGTTCCGAATCAAAACTAAGTTTTCCAGTTTTAATATTTTGGAAATGGTTTCAAAGTTTTTATATTTGTTTTTAAGTTTCAAAATATTTCAAAGTTAGGTTTCCAAGCTTGTAATAGCAAGGATTAAGCAAAGTATTTCACTTAAAAGTAAGTTTAAACAAACTGTGCTTATTATGATAGTCGCTATGGACGCAGTTCGACAAAATTGTTGATTTTCATTTTAAAATGTTTTCTTTTAGAATGTTTTGCAGAAGTTTTTCAACGTTGATTAGTAACATAAAAAGAGTTAAATTTAGATAATTTAATTTAATTTATTTAATAAATTAATTAAAAGTAATTAGTACTTAATGAGTAATTAAGTAAGCGATCAAGGTTTAGGTAACACTTAAGGAAGGTTGATGATTAATTAGTGATTAAAAAGTTATTAACCGGTGATGTATGAAATTAAGAAGTAATTAAATGGTTAATTATTATTAAATTAAGTTAATTAGTTGATTAATTATGATTTAATTAAGCGATAATTTAGTCAGTTCTTAATTAATTAGGGTTTAACTATTAATGAATTGTTTAAACCTTAACCAAGATATAGGAAGTTAAATAGGACTTAACCAAGTTCATTAAGTTAATTAAAGTTTAATTATGAATTAATCTTGATTCAATTAATATATAATTAGGATCTAAACCAATTTAATATACTTTAACCTTTTGAGAGCTATTTTTAAACTTAATCGGTTATGTTTTAAATAAAATTTTATTTATAAGGTTAATTGATTTCAAAACAAAGGATCTCTCGTCTGCACTATTAAGTAGCCAAATGAATTAAAGTAGAGATTATAAAACATTGACACATTTTATGGGAAGTAAGTTGACTTGTATTTAGCACAAATGTTGAATATCGGTAACATGATAAACACAAGTAAGTTAATATCAATAAGCGGGTCATGTTAACATAAGCATATAGAATATACTTCTATATGTACATTTTTCACTGATAATGGAGGTATCTATATTTATAACTTGGACATATACCTATAATAGATTGTATGTTATGTGTGAATCCTTTATATATCTGATGTTAGGCAATACCCATGAGATAATTTGGATAAGTAAACCCAAATTTAATGATCCATTGTAGTCATTAAGCCTCCTTTTGGTTTTGGAAAGTTAATATTTCATTTTCTTCTAAAATGGTCTTCAAGGATATTCTATTTTGAACAAGATATTTGAAGAATGATTTGACAATTGTTTTGAACATTATACAAAGAAGTTTATGGATAATTTTGGGGTATTCATAAAAGGAGTTTTAGAAATGGTTTTGACTGTTTGCAAAAATATTTTATAAATGGGTTTGGATGTCTATAAAGGGAAGTTTAATACAAGGTTTGAAAGTTATAAAGAAGTTTATACAACCGGTTTTGAATATTTATAAACAGTCTCAAAATGAGTATGGATGTTGATAAATGTTTTGTAAATGGCTTTGGGTTAAAGCAAACAGGATTTCATGGGTAAGTGAAATTTATAAGGATTTATTAAAGATAATTATAGTAGGAATTCGAGGTTGACCTTTTAAAAATTGGTGGTGTAGAACATCCATTCCACATTTAACGCCGAAGGAATAGTGATTATAGTTATCTTTTTTCTAAATTAAATAATGTAGTTAAGTCCATATAAGAGATTTGGAAATGGGAATTCTATAAATGTTTTTTGAATATACTTATGTAAAGGAGATTGGTACATGAATGTTGGTAAATGTTTGGGAAAGGACACTTATAAATGAAAATTATTTTGAGGCTTAGTTATTGCTTTGGGTAATTAAATCTCTTGATTTTGTTGTTATGATTTGATAATTAAATAATGGACTATCAAATTTGGCCAAATTTGACTTAGGAAATATGAATGTAAAATTCTAGTTTCTGATAAGGACTCAAATGCTTACTTCCAAAAGAATCGGGAATGAGTCAACCGAAAATTATCGGTTGTTGGTATGGAGAGAATGGGATCAGATTTATATATCCGAAACCACTTTGAACTTACTTGTATGTTCGAGTGGAAGAGATCTTGATGATGATTGAAGATGGTGCTCTTTGAAGTGCAAAGGCTACCATTGCTAATCCTATGGGTAATTCCAAAATGGATTTAGTAGAGTTAGTGACTTCGATTTCGTTCAAACCCAAAAAGAACTTGTATGGATGAACGCTGGCATTGAATTGATGCCTGGAGGTCATTTTTAGCATTCTAACATGGTCTTCTAAGAGAAAGAAAGTAAAGCATAGACTCAGGCCTCACAACATGGAGGAATGATGAAAATAGGGCATGTAGTAGAGCTATGTGGTTAGCAACCATATGGACCGGTCATCCCATCCTAGATGTCCCTTTTTAGTGCCGGTTTGCAAGCAAACACCATGATAATATAAGGTTTCGGTGTCAACGAGGTGAGGTAATCCAGTCTGCTATATTAAAGTGGCAGCCGGCTCTGTGTTCGCATAAGTGCATTCTCTAGAGGTGTATCATCGAAAGGTAATCCCTTACTTGCCATTATTGGGATGCAATATCCAATATGTGCCTTACATTTTCGATTGTAGAGCTTAGTATGTTAGAATGTGAGATGCAAGCATTTCAGCTATTTTATCCATTTACTTCAAACCTAGACATGATGGTAATATCACTGGATTTTGATATAAAATATTTTGGTTCTTGTAAGGTAAAAACCCATCCATTTTTATGTGTGGTGTAATCTTACGAGGTACCCTTTATTTGAAAATATTTCAAATGTAGAAATCAGTTTGGTTGTTACTTGTTATTAGTCCGGACCGGGTGTTATTCCATGTAATGCTCGTATCAGACCAAGCATGTTTTCCTAGGTTCACTGGATACTTTAGGGTTGGAGAAGAGATGGATGGTTAGGACATATTCACGTATATTTTTCATTCGCTGTATTATAAAATATGTATATTTGTCAATGTAAGGAAATGTTTCTACAACTGTCTAGATTTAGGATTAGTCTAGTGTACTCTGATGTTGTACACATGAATAAAGATATTTCCTTTTTATAAAGATCATTGTTGTATTATATTTTATTCACTGTGTTGTGATATTCCATGTTGTTTAGTTTTCTTCTATCTTTTACCTTCTTCTTTCACCCTAACAAATCAGTATTTACGACACTTGAATGTTCAAATTTGATACAGTGTACGTATTAGTGTTGATTTTCAAAGGTCGAAAATTCGGTTCGTTGCAATATGAGATTAAGAGATAATTAGGAATTGCTTCGTGTTAGCCTATATACTTAATGATATCTCATCTACTGTTGTTTTCAAGATTTAGACAATGTTTTTTGGATATGTGGTTTTCACCCATTTTTGTTGATTAATTTATTTCTATTTTATTGTGTTTTAATGGTGATGACATCTTTACACGGATTTGAGATATTTAGGTAATTTAATGCCCTAAGGATTATTCTGTATATATTTTTACCGAGTATCCTAACCCAGCCATATTGGACTGATTGCACAAGATAGATTCACTGTTATCGATCAAACGATCATGGAGCAATGGTTGTAGAACCTGAAAGCAAAGCTCAAATGGTTATATGAATCCTGGGTTAAACAGAGTTGGTAGATAGACGATGCAGGGTACTAGAAATATGGTAGTTAGTTTGGAACCCAAGGGATCGACATAGCTTTATGGAATAAGAGGGATTAGCATAGCTTTGTGGAATTAGTAGGATCGGCATTACATAAGGGAATTCAAGGGATAAGAATGAATGAAGGTGTATGGATCGACATCGTGAGTTGGGAGAGGGGTCGGAATAGAAGAAGCATAAAAGGGCTCAGCAAAGGAATGGGCCGACATATCTAAGTAGACCGAGGAGGGGTAGGCATGTATTGTAAATCAAGAGCATTCTAACATTTCAGCAATCAGTATATTTTGATCCCCTAGTCCAAAGCAAATGAAATTTGGAGAAAAGGTATATGGGCCTTAGGGAACTGCCCAAAGGATCGCATGCCAAAATATTTAAAGGATGAGGGGTCAACACAATCCATTTGAAGGGAACGACTGAAGGTAATTTGCAAGTGAAATCAAATCAAAGATCCACCAGTTATATGAACTCTAATAATACAATCAACATGATATTAAAAGAGCCAACATGTCTAAGCATGAAGAAGCCACCATAAGGATCGCTGTCCAAGAACCAACCAATGGAGGGATCGGTAACTATCCCTTTTCATTGGGATTTAGGCTTAACAACCCCTATGGTGGGCCTATATGGATAAGAAGGTCTTATAGCCGAAGTTTCAAAAGGAGTGGTGGTCGCCTTCACCCATAAATACTGGCCTAGGGCGTCATTCTGAGGATCTTTACACTGCTAGTTTCATAGTCCTTTATTGTAATCAAGTTTTTTATTTACTTCTTGCTATTTGCTGTTGTAATCAAATTAATAACAAATCAATAAAGAGAATCTTCAAAGTGGACGTTGGCATACGATGCCGAATCATTATAAGTCCTTGTGTTCTTAATTATTATTTTGATTTTCTTGTTAGTTTACTCTATTTCTCTGTTTTAATTTTATTTTGTTTATTTACCTCTCTACATAAATCTATTCTTGGGACTTATGACCAATTTGGTAATAAACATTTTGATGCTTTCACTAGAACTTTATTTGTCATATCCCGGAATTTCAAGCAATATAAAATGTGATAATCTCCTTTATAAATTATTCAAAATCGGTAAAATTGTTTTTTTCAAACAATAATAATGTGTTGTTTTTATATATATAAATGGATTTTAAATAGAATTATTATTTACAAATTGAATTCGTATTTGTTTAAATATATATATTTGAGTTGATTTTAAATTGGATTTTAAATTTAATTTGAATTTGATTTTGGGTTTGATATTGAATTTCAAAAGATAGATATATATCTTAAATATATTTTGGATTTTTAAATACATTAAATATGATTTTATTAAGAATATAGTTCGTTTTATGTTATTTTCTTTTAAAGGATTTAATATATATATATATAAATTAAGAAATGTATTTACAAATTAAAAAATTAAATATAAAAGCTTTATGACCATTTAAAAACTAATAAACTAATGCATAATTACAAGTGTTAGTTTATTATTCTTTTTAATAACAAATGTAGGATGATAAAGAATTGTAAATGACAAATGTTGGCAAATTTAACAAGTGTCGTCTTTTAATTTTATTTTAAAAAAAAATTAGTCTATAAATATATCCATCTCTTCTCTCCCTTTTCTTTTTTCTATCTTCCCATTTTCAAACAAAGGAAACATGAGCCTATAAACTATATTCAAAACCAAATCCAAACAAAGCCTGTAACAAAATAAACAAACCAGAAAAGAAAAAAAAATCTGGAAGCAAACAAATTCAAGATCAAAACATCAAGTTACAAATCAAATTTCAAACAATCTCCAGTTTTCAGAATCTCAGAGCTGTTATTTGCTCAAAACAAAGGTGGGTAGACAATCTACACCTGTTTAAATCTGTTGCATGTGAAATTTCCTAAAACTTATGGTATGAATTTATGCTTTGCAATGAATATACGCATGTAACCTCTGTATATATAAGTGATATATGTGTGCATGTCTGAAAACAAGAAATTTGCTCTGTTCTTGTTTTTATTTCGAGGATTCAAACTTTTCAAAAATCTTGACATCATCCTCTAATACCTTTTAGAATGTATTGTTCAAACAAAAGCTACTTAAAATTGTAAGATCTAAGTTTTAAAAACATATTTAGTAAAATTAGTTTGTGTATTTTTCTGAAATTCAAGAAAATACAGTGAAATATGTAAAACATGATAAACTCAAACATCTGGATTTTTTGATTTATGTTTATAATTTGAATCATCGTTGGAAACTAAGATTTTTAAAGGTTAAATCACGATTTCTAGTTTAGGTTCGAGGGAGATATTGCATGTTGATCAGAAATTGGGTATCGAGTGTTTTCGGTGATCGACGAGACTTGAATGGTCGGGGTCACTGCCGGAGGAGGCTCGGGACTCGAGTGTCGTGGGAAAAATGGCTCCATAATTTATCGGCCACCATGGTGCTCTAGCGACGGCAAGGTAGGGTTTTAACTGAGTTCATAGTCGAGGTTGAAATGTTGGTCACTGCGCCGTCGACAGGGCACCGGAGTTCACCGGTCATGGGGGAAATGAGGCAAAGGTTCATGGCGAGGCTTTAGGCGAAGATTTGTGTCCTCTGGTCGTCGGAGGCGTCGGGTAGATGTGAATTTTTAGTTGGAGGTTCCTGTTCCAGTTTTAACTTGCATGCTCGATTTTGATTTCGAGCTTATATTGGAATTCGGTTGGTTGTGATCGAAGGTGGAGGCCGTTTGGCGACTTGTCGACAGTGGTCAGGGACGCCGGAGTATCACCGATGGATGGTGCATGTGCACGTGTTGTTCTATGCACTAGTGATTGGTTTGAGGACGAAAGAGTTTTCCTCGGGGTGGGTCTCTGGAAAATAATGGCTTGTCTCGGAGTTTGATTCGTGTTCGTGAGTGATACTTATAACCGTTTTTAAAGATTTAAACAAGCTTTAAAAAAAGAGAAGACAGAGGAGGAAGCTCGAAAAAAGGATGAGGAAACTCGGGTTTTTGTTCGAATAACCCTAGGATTTTCTCGGGTAAAATGATTATGTTTCAAGTGTTAAAAGATAACATGATTAAGTTTTATTAATTCACTTAAATCATTATTTTAAATAAAGGTGTTTATTTAAATATTAATTTAATTAAGTTGATTCTTAAAGTTGTTTAAAACTTAATTATAAATGTGATAAAATTAAGAAGATTTAATGCGTTTAATCATTAACTAAATTTAAGAGTTAAGTTAAATTTTAGATTAATGATAATTTAATTCAAAGTTTATTTAATAAGATTTTTAATGATAAGTAAGAAGTTAATTAAGATAAATAACTTATCTTTAATTAATTAAGGTTTGGGTGATTACGATTTATTAATTAATTAAGGATTAATCAATATAAGTAATTAAAAATTAATTAATTAACAATTATAGATTAATTAATTAATAACTAAAGGATAATTAATAAGTGTAGGTGGTTAAAGTATAGATTAATTACTTAAGTGTAATTAGTTAAAGCATGGATTAATTAAGAAAATTAATAAAAAGATTAGTTAATTAATGAATGTGATTAATTAAAGGATAATTAATCAATGTTAGTGATTGTAAAATAATTAATTAGAGTAATTAATTAAGGATCAATATAAAAATATTGTTAATTAATTTATGTGAATAATTAAAATTTAATTAATGAGAATGGTCGAAGGTTAATTAATTGGCGTAATTAATTAAAGGCTAATTACTTGATGTAATTAAGATGATAATTAAAGGATGATTAATTAATTTATTTGTAATTAATTAATGATTAAGTAAGCAGGATTTAAAAGGCGATTAAAGTAACTAATTTAATTTAATTTAATTAATTAGAAATAGTGTGAGTAATTAATCTTGCGTATGAATGATTGAATGATATTGAATTCCTTAGATTAGTTGATACCTCTGATATGTGATTTGTGATGTTATGTGATATGATATATTTGGGTTGAACGGTGGTAATATGGTTTGTCTATCTATGATGAATGGCCATGTAAATATGTAATTCTGGATATAAATGAAATTGTTTAAAACTCAAACAACTTTGTTTTTAAGATGATATTAGATTCGAAGAGACCGGGGTCGGGTATCGGTACATACCCGAAAACACTTTGATTTGTAATGTAACGACACGTAATTTCGCTACTTCGGAAATGAGAGATTTCGTTTGTTTTAAATTTAAAAAGGAGTTAAATCTTAAAATAAATATGTTATATAATAAATAATTATCTATTCTCATATTTAATAAATAAAAAGGTATAAATTTGGATTTTAGAACAAATCGACAAAAGTTAAGTTTTGTTAATAAAAAAACAAAGGCTTAAATAAATGAATTTAAAATGGTAAATCTTATTTAAAACATCTAATAAATATAATATAAGTAAATTTATATATTTAAAAGTATGTTAATAATCATTTTTCAAAAATAACCAAAATTTGTTGTATTTTGCCAGTTGTACATACACTGAAAAATTACATAAGTATTAATTAAATATGATTTTAAAATATAAAGACACATGTTTTATTTTATTTAAAGAAGTAAAAGGTTCATTTTAAATTTTGGTTTACTTCAATATATAGCTTAACAAAAAGGTCAAATTTTGACGGTAAAATTTGTCGACAAAAACAAAGTTTTCAACCAAAACAAGTTGTCGACAAGTTGTTGCAATTTGATACATTTTCTAACATACATATATGCATAAATACAACTTTATAAACTATTTAAACAATTTACATTTAGCACTAAAGACAAAAAGGGTTTACTTTTGAAAAGTTACATAAAAGAGTGTAAAAAGTGAAAAGACATAATTTGACTAATTAAGTTTTATTTTAATCTTTACAAACAACATCATTACATATATGTCATGTCTTATTTATGGGATGTTATGTGTATGCATGGAAAAGGAGCAAAAGGGTAATTATGTAATTTAAAAAGTAAAGAAAAAACACAAAATCATTACTTAAGGACTTAACATCACATCCCACCTTCTCTTCTCATTAATGCACATCCTTTCTCATCTTGAAAAGGAAAGAAAGTAAGTTGAAAATTCAAAAAGTAAAAGGGTATTTTTTAGTCATTTTGGCTAAGGTTAAAAATGTAATTTATATATGAAATTTTTGCTATAAATACCACTACACTTTCACTCATTTTATTCACACCTCTCAGTTTTCTTCTTCTTCATTTTTGAGCTTTCTTTTGCTCATAAATGGATTCTCCTCTTTAAGAGAGGTAGGAGGGTTAAAAATAGTGGAGTGCTTAAGCACTAATCCACTTGTTACTCTCTAACCTCTTCTTAATTCACTTCTTCTTCTTCTCTTCTTAAAAATGGCCTTAGGCCGTGAGTTTGGGAGTTGATAAGGGGAGGGCATGAGTAAAACAAGAAGAGATGGAGATGGTCGAGCACTTGGAAACATGGTTATGATAAGGTTTAGTGATGCGTTGAATTAAATGAATATTCGTAGGAAGTTAAACGTTTTGATTAAAGGTGAGAAATTCTCATTGCTTTTGAATGTATATTTGGTTATGTTAAAACAATCACATTTACACCCTTATGACATATGAATGTTTATACCAAATTGATTGTTAATATGGATGATTTGATAGTTAGTAAATTAAGTGAATTGTGATAATATATCTCGATATTACTAGTAAATGTTAGATTTGAAATCATATGCATGTGATTGGTTGAATGGATGTTATGTTAGTGATAAATATGAATATTGGATATGTTCATTTTGATTAAGTAATCAATTTGTTAACAAGACCATATATTAGTAATTGAGATATTTTGGAAAAATAAGTCTCTTTTCATTTAGACGTGAAATTAAAGTTAAAATAAAAGAGAATTTGAAATATGAAGTGAAATGGATTTGAAAAGGATAGTTAATTTGAAATCGAGATGAATAGTGAATTGAAATTGAAGTCGATTTTGAAAAAGTGAAGTTTAGTTCGAGATTGAATTTAAGTTTAAATTGAAATTAGATTTGAAATCTAAGTTTTAATTGAGTTTAATTTGATATTAGAATTGAAATTGAATTGAAAGTGGAATCTAAAATTTAATATTAAAATAATGGGAATATAATAATATGGTAATAATGAAAATTTATTTTAAATGCTTTAAAAAGTGAAAATATTAATTCAAAATGATTTGTAATGATTTTATAAGTAATAAAATTCAATTTGAATATATTATTTCAAATACCGAAAAATAAATTAAAACTAGGTGCGTCGCGCAACAATAGTTCGCGATTTCGCGCCGAAAAGTTCAAATGAATGTGTAGAGTGAAATATAGCTCGGAATTCTTCGAGATAAGAAAATTCCAGACTATTATATCCATATCTTTCAAACGAAGAAAGAAAATAAAAGTCCCGTTGAGTAGATTTTGAAATAAGTCCAAAATAATTTTTCAGAAAAATCGCGCTAGTGTAGTTAAGTGACCATAACAAGAAATTTGTTTAAATGGATGTTTTCAATTATAGAAAAATATGAAATAAATTTGATAAATCTAATTAAATGATTTAAAAGAGATTTGGATTGGAAAATATGAATTATTGAATGTTTAAAAGTTATTTAAATCAAATAAGATTATATGACACTTTCTGCAGCACTTTTATGCTGTGAATTCTATAACTTTTGGCATATGAGTTTAAATGTAACGACGTTTCCCAGAATCGATTGCGAATGTTTTAAAAAGGGTAATTAAGCGTTTTGAAAGATAATTTGGAATATTTATAAGAAATTCCAAAACAAAGTTGAAAATCTGAGTATGCGGAAACGACTAGTACATTTGTCCCGCCTATGAGATCTAAGAAGATAAAACAAGGTGTTTAACTAAGGATAGGGATGGAGCAACCAGTGCCCTGAACTTACCTGGCCTATGTTTTCTTTTCTTAGGCGAGGGGTGGAACAGATCGAAAGGAAAGCCCGAATGCTCTTAAATAAAAAGAATCTGTTAAGTTTTCTAAGATTAGTATTATCCATAATTTAAGCAATATCCAAAATGAATGATTTCTATGATCCAATTTACTCAAAAATGTTTGCCAAGATTTATTTTAGGGTGTATCGTAAACGATGTCTTAAATAATATTGTTTTTGACCCGTATAAAAGTTAGAATTTGATTGAATGTTAAGTAAGGAATTTTGAGATATTTTCCAAAACAAAAGAATGAATTTCATAGAGTTATCCTAAGTCAAAAGGAAGAGATTTCAAAATCATCTGAATAGAATTAAAGTGAAAAGAGACTTAATAAATCCTGTATACTCGTATTCACTTTTATCAATAATTGGATTTCGAAGTAACCGGGGTCGGATTTGGATAATTTCTATCCGAAAACCACTTTGAACCAACGTATATGTTTGAACGTGAAGACATGTTGAAGATGATTGAAGGTCGTGGATCTTTATAGCGTGAGGACTGCTTGTTGACTTGCTTTGGGTAGCCCCCGAGTTATATATAGCAGTGGTCTCCTCGTTGTGGAGATTTTGCGAATTGCAAGGACTACTCGCTACTAGTGGTAGTAGGAGAGTGTCTTCAATTTGTCCTGTTCCTGAACAACTTGTATGGACATTTGTCTGACATTGCATTTCTAAAGATTATATATATTGGTTTTTACAAACGTACATCAGTTGTGGCGGAGAAGGCAACTTCTCTTAGCTTAACATCCTCCTTGAGACATACGAGCTCAAGGGTTGTATTTTTGTGGAAGGCAATTAGTAGTTAAACGGAAATAGCAATGTGGAATTCAAAGATGTGATATGTGCTATGTGAAAAGGTAATCGTTTGCCTTAAGCCTCATCAAATCGGAAATGATCAAAACAGGATTAGATGCGGCAAGGCTAAGTGGGTCATTCCTAATTAGGGTATGATCATTCCCTTCTAGATATATTTCTTCCCGCTATGACGTTCGGGATGTTAATTAATGTGGTGTATGGAAAGAGAGCTCTCGGATAAAGGTCGGTAACGACAGGGGGATGACATATTCGGTACCATCTAGTTATAGAGGTGGGCCGGTCTTGTGTTGGTAGAGGGCAGATGTTCTGTGCCTCAGGGCATCCATCTAGAGGTGTACCCATTTCGAAAGGTAGATCCTTCACTTGGTCATTTTTATGGAAATCCTCCGATAAGAACCTATGGTTTTGTTTGTATTGGCGTAATGAATAGCCTCGAAATGCTATATGGGTAACCATTTCGGATAAGATTAATAAGTTTATTTGCAAATGGTATCAAAGAGATGTCATTAGAAATAATATCAAAGGTTGTGATATAAAAGTGTTTTAGTTATCATAAGGTAAAAACTCATCCGTGTTTATGTGTGGGCGTGGTCTTATGAGATACTCTTTATTTTCAAAGGATTTTATCCAATGGCTGATATATGACACTGTCATTAATTATTGAGTTTTCTCACGCTGGTTTACTAAGCTTGATCCGGGTATTTTCAATACTCAGGTCAGATCCGAGTAGTTTCAGGTTAGTCGAAGATGGTTGGAGTTTCCAGAGGAGAGCTGGAGATATTCATTGACGTATGGACATATTTTATTATCCGCTTTGCTTAGTGTATTTTGTTTGATGTTTGTCAGCAATTGTAAGGGCAGATGTTTAAAACTGTCTAGGCTGAATTTAGGTTAGACTTTGATATATGTAAAAGTTTTCCTCTGTAAAGATATTTGTGCAGTATTATATGTTATTTCATTCGAGTGAGATTCTGTTCTGTCTATTTTTCTTTATTACCCTTCATGTTCAGTATTTTCTTACAATTTGAGTTGTTACATGTGTGGTTTATTGTCGAATCAAAGGGTACGGGAAAATGGGCCTTTACATGTAACCTACAATAATTCTTTATGGATTTGACTTTGGAATAAATTGGCTGGAATGGAATAAATAATGTAAACTTGGTCATTAAATCTGAGTAATGATACTTAGATATGATTGTAAGATGTGTAGTTGACTATGGTAAGTTAAGAACTCATTGTGAAGTATGAGTTACCTGGGTTTAAAATAAGTTTTGTGTCTTAGTATTTCATATTTTATGGGTTTACTTAAGTTGGTTTCCAGCCTGACTCCGGTGTTACTTTGATCTAATGCTCGGGTCAGACCGAGTATTATAGCTTTTCAGGTGAGGACGTTTTGGAGCCCAAGAGGCAAGCAGGATGGTAGGAACGTATGGAGTTTACCACTGTGTATTTGAGAGTTTTATTGACTGAAGTCTGGAATAGGTTGATATAACTGTCCAGTTATGTGTATGGTTGTAACTCTGATGAATTATATGTAAAGTAACAATTACAGCTTTTCTTTATAAAAATGCTATTATTTGATATTAGATTTAATCTGCTGCGAATGTGAGATGTTATTGTTTTCTGTTCTCCTTCTTTCTTCTTTCTTTTTTCTTGTTTTTCTTCTTTTCTCCAACAATCTGAAATTTTCAAAGTCGAAAATTTCGGGTCGTTGCATTTGGTATCAGAGCAGGTGGTTAAACGAGAACCTTGGCTCTGGTAGGTTTACACATTAAGGATAGGGTCAATGGTACCCAAGAATGAGTTGAGTGTAATATATATGAGAGAGCGTACTTGTTACCTTCTTATATAAAGGTTTTAAAATGGTTTTGAAAGTAAAAGATTTTTGTATAGGTTTATCTTTTGATATATAAAGAAATAATTTTTTTCTAATTATTAAATATATTAAAGAAATTGGTTGTTGATTATTAAATAAAATAATAAGAATTAAGTGGTAATAGTAATACAACCAAATTGAAATTGAATGAAAATAAGTTTGAAATGGATCCAAACTGGAACTAATATCCTGGATTTGTAGAAGTGTTTTCAGAATAAGATAATAATGAATTGGTATCCATATATGATAATCTTGGTTATTATCATAGATGGTTGTTGTGTTTAATAATGAAATACTTTTTTTTTTTTGAAAAGCAATGGGCTAAGGGAGCCCTGCCCACTATACTGATAACTGTTTATGATTACATGCACATACAAGATACATACCATGAATTACATCACATGCAAACAATTACATAATAGAAAAACATTATGAAACATGATAGCGCATTACATGAAAATAACACTACAGCCTTCCTAACCTTTTTCGAATTTTCTTATCAGTAATATTATACACAGCTGCAGTAGATTCTATCTTCATATCAAAAATCCTCCTATTTCTTTCCTTCCAGATTTCATATATGAATGCCTTTAACATAATCAATATAGTATCTGTCTTCGGGGATTTCCACCTTGTTGCTTTGAAGATATTAAACCATTCCACTTTCGAGTTTTCAATAGGTTTATGAAAATCACCATTTGATAGCAGTCTGCACCAGATTCCAAATGTATAATAGCATTCAAAAAAAATGTGAATATTAGTTTCAGGATGCCTATGACAGAATACACAATCTTCATTGTTAATGATACCCATACTAGCTAATTTCTGTTTTGTGTTAATGGCATTTGCCATGACTTTCCATAACAATAGATTTTCCTTTGCAGGGAATTTTGAAAGTTCGGTGTGTATACGATTATATGTGCTAATATAGTACACACGGATCGTGTAATATGGACTATAATATAAATGCAGAAATAGATGATAATAGCATAGTAAATAAAAATAGAAAAATCACACCAGAGATTTTTATACTGGTTCGGAGCACCGTCCTACGTCCAGTCCCAGACTTCTATCTGGATTTTCACTATTAACTACCTCGCTTCACCCGGAGGAACAGGTTTACAACACCCGAGCAACCGAACGGGATTTCACGCCTCTAATACACTGAGGACTTCAACACTTGCCTCTTACAACACAGAGGACTTCAACAAAAGAACAAATACAATTGTTATTGACAACTTGTGCTCTTGAAAAACACGGATTTGTCACTAGTAGTACACCCTTCCTATAATCTTATCCTCAAAGTATGCGAATGATGTTTTGAAAAGATTAAGGAAAGTATATTACTTATTGAATCAAAAGATATGAAATAGTTTCAATGATTCAATAAATAATCGAGAGCTTTTAGAATGCAGGAGTATATATAAAGTAGGATCAGAGATTAGAGTAAAAAGCATATAAAATCATGTTATTTTAATCAACGATTTAGATGAGTTTATATAGAAAACAATGGTTGTAACTCTTTGTGAGCAGTTGCCATTAAGAGATATGATCTTTGATGAAAGGTAAGAGATGCAACCTTTGGAGAAAAGAAGTGTCTTTTGGAAAAATTGCTTTCTGTTTAAAAACGGTCGACAGGTTAAAAAGTGACCAGTAGACAGGAATTCAAATATATATACGTTATGTGCATGTGTGCACGTTCAGTGTGCAAATTATGCAGGAACGGTCGACCGCATATATCGTGACCGGTCGACCGGTCCCTGTAAAGTTGCACACTGAATGTGCAACTACAATTTATTCGTATATATATTGATTTCCTTGAAAATGCATGATTATTTGAGGATAGATTTTAACAAGTTTATCACTATTATAATATCAAATAATCAACCTACAATCTAGAGTACCATATGTAGCTCTTTATAGCCATAGTGACCTTGTTTTGTCGATCGCCTTTAGTTATTTGTCAGAAATCAAAACCTTCATAAAACTTGTGACTCAACATTCTCCCCCTTTTTGATTGATGACAATATATATCTGCAAATCTGAATCTCCCCCTGAGTATGTGATCTCTCTCTTTGAATTCTTATATATGTACATTCCTGCAAACAATTGTTAGCCCTTTCTCCCCCTTTGTCATCGACAAAAAAGAGTAACAGATACTAGAATAGTAGAATGAATATGATATACATAGCAAAATAAAACATTAAAACATCCAAAACATAACAGCGTATAATACATGCCATAATGTCAAACGAAAAAATAAGAATAACGACACTATTTAGTACAAGTGTCGATAAATGTTTTTAAAGTGCTAAACCATAATAGAATCTAAGATGAAGCAGATCGTATCTCCTCTTCATCATCATCGTCGTCGTCATCATCATCATCTTCTTATTCTTCTTCCTCATCATTGTTCCCTCTAGATGATTCTCCATGTCCATGACCACTCATACCAGTAGACTCGTCAGATGATGTCCAGGTGAAAACAGGAGCAGCAGGACGTTTTCCTGGGTCTTGTGCTTGAACAGAGGTGGATGTGGAACATGATATAGCATCCCATAGCATACCAAAGAATGACTTGACCTTATTGAAGCGCTTATCAATTTTAGAGTCCATGCGCTTAAGACGAGATTCAAGCAAAAATTGGTTACGCGCAATAGTTTCAAGTGATTCTTTTGTGGATATTTTGATTTTAATAGTTTTACTTCATCGGAACGAGGACGAGAGGAAGTTTCTTTTTGTTTTCTTGGTCCTCTTTGTTGCCATTCTTCAAAAGGCATAATCTCAAGATAAGGTGGAGGAAGCTTCATTCGTTTGATGGTTATGGAATCAATGCATTTTGGTTTTGAGGTTGCAGAATCAGGAGGTTTTACCCCACAAGCTAACAAAAGTCGCATGATATATTCATTGTAGAAGAAATGAGGTCGTGTAGAGTTATTTACCTTGAGAATTTCATCAAAAAGCATGTGTACCCAATTGATTTGGATTTCACCATAAATAGCATAGAGAGCTTTGAAGTTTTCTTTATATACAGCATCATAATTTCCAAGTCTAGGAAAAAGAGAATGCATCAAAACACGATGAAGTAGTCTGGCTGTGGGTCGAAGTCCAATAGACTTTGTGCCATCACTATTGTCTTCTATGAACTGATGACTGGTACTATTTCGAGTGCAGACTTCGCAGAAAGTAGATGAAAACTCATCGCCTCGATTTGGTATACCAAGTATAGAGGCAATTCTAGCATGAGTAAGAAAAATTTGCTTGCCACAGACCACAGACCAGATGACTCCGTTTGGATTATCAGGTTGATACTCGTCGAGATTCATGTTGGCGTAAAACAATTTGATCATCAAATGATTTATCTCCACATTATTTTCTGAAAAATCTATCAATGGAGTAATGTTGGAATTATTGGCTAACCTCCGAACTCCATAAGCCGTGAAATCATCAAATTTGATGAAAGAGCCTGGATGAAACTTGTAATTTGTCATCTGATTCCATCTTGTTACAGCAATTGGACTTTCAAGCCAATTTTTGGCGGAGATGCTCAGAGATGAAGTTTCAGAGGTTGTTCCTTTCTTGGATTTCTTTTGAGGAGGAGCCATTGTTGAAAGATTTGAGATTTGGGAATTGAAAATAGGAAACTAGGGTTTGTGATTTTGGGAAAAAATAACAGCTTGAGTTAAAAGAGAAGGAGGGTTGAAAGAAAATGACGCATAGATATATATAAAAACTGAAAATACGTCAACCGGTCGACCAAAAAATTATGGCCGACCGTTTTCAACCAGGGAGCAAACGGTCGACCGGCTATAAATGGGGCGGTCGACCGGTTTTTCCTGCTGAGTAATAACATTTTATTTTGCAAGTTTTTATAATATATCAACCTATATATATTATATTTCATTCTTAATACAAAATATAACCGTTATTAGACAAGTGATAGATAAAGATATAATAACTATATATAAATCTAATGAGAAGTGGAAGGTTCGTCATTAGAATTATCGTTGTTTCCTTCAATACGTTTTGACCATGGACTCCAGTGTTTCTGAGCACCTTCATTCTTCTCATAGTTCCGATCCCAAGAGTTAGGACTTTTAGATGTTGATGGTCTAGACGGCATTGGTTCATGCACGTCATGCTTGTTGGAACTAAAGAAAAATGTTGCCAACTTTTCTAAAACGGATAATCGTGCCGATGTCCGTTGTTGCTCATGATAAAGTTGACTTTGCCCATAATGGAGCTGTCTCTGAAGGTCTATTTGATGTTTCTGATAGTGGTGTATCTCATCGATTTGTGCTTTGGTACGAGGAGAACAGAATAGTGTCCTCTTCACTCGTTTTGAATTTGGAGTATTATCAGACATACAAGAGCATTGATGATGACAACTTGGTTTTTGTTTTGGTGTTGTAGGAGAATAATATTCCTCCGACTCAGAACTCGTAATAGAAATGTATGATTCTTGAGCACATTTATCAAAAATGTGAGCCATAGGGAATGTTGTATAGAATATTATGGTTAGATAAAAAAAGATGAACAAAATATGAAATTTTTGCAAGCTTATATACAAGTTTCTTATATATAAACCTATGGATGTGAGTTAATAGAAAATTTTGACCAAGAAAACATAAGCAGAAATTTTATGTTAACTCTAAAAATAGCTCTCCTTTTAAAACTGAAATTATAAAATAAGAAAGGAAAGGACGATCACTAAAAGAAAAGAATGAAAAAAATGAGTAAAGAGAATTAACCATTAAATCAAGCAATGGCTTATATTTAATGTAAAAAATAGTTTATGCAAAAGTTATGGTTAAAGAATAACTAAAAAGAAGACGTTCTTTAGAAATTACTTAGTCAAGATTTTTTCTTGAAATTAAACCAAGCTCTCTTCGTAATCTAATAAAATTAGATTCGAGCAGAGGCTTAGTAAAAATGTCCGCTAATTGATTGTCAGTATGGACATATTCAAGACATATATTTCCTTTGTCAATATTATCTCGAAGGAAATGATGACGGATATCAATGTGTTTGGTTCTAAAGTGATTTACTGGATTTTTAGAGAGATTTATAGCACTAGAGTTATCACAGTATATAATAGAATTTGATAAATGAATATCAAAATCTTGAAGTGTTTGTTGCATATATAGTACTTGAGTACAAGCGAGAGCTGCTGATATATATTCAGCTTCACATGTTGATAGTGAAACACAATTCTGTTTCTTACTAAACCAAGAGACAAGTGATTTTCCAATAAAATGGCACGTACCACTTGTACTTTTTCTATCCGTTCGTGAGCCACCGAAATCAGCATCACTATATGATACTAATTCAAATGGACATTCTTTTGGATAAAAAAGACCGAAATCTTTGGTATTATTAAGATAACGAATTATACGTTTCACTGCTCGTAGATGTGATTCCTTTGGATCGGCTTGAAAACGAGCACATAAACAAATACTCATTATTATATCTGGACGACTAGCTGTAAGATAAAGAAGAGAACCAATCATGCTTCGATATAATTTCTGGTCAACATTCTTACCACTTTCATCTTTTTCAAGATGTGTAGTTGTACTCATAGGAGTTGGTTTACCAGATGTATTTTCTAATCCGAAGCGTTTGATAAGGTTTTCACAGTATTTTTCTTGATTGATAAAAATACCGTTTGAAAGTTGCTTTATTTGAAGTCCAAGAAAATAAGATAGTTCTCCCATATGAGACATTTCGAATTCTTTGGTCATAATACTTGCAAATTCCTTGCAGAGTTTATCGTTTGTTGAACCAAAGATGATATCGTCTACATATATCTGGATAACTAGAATATCTTTTCGAGAATGTTTAATAAACAAAGTTTGATCGACTTTGCCTATTTGAAATCCTGAGTTAATAAGATAGCTACGTAGTCGTTCATACCAAGCACGAGGTGCTTGTTTTAAACCATACAGAGCTTTCTTAAGTTTGAACACATGGTCAGGATATTTTTCATGTACGAACAAAGGAGGTTGTTCGACATAGACATTCTCTTTGATAAATCCATTGAGAAAAGCACTTTTGACATCCATCTGATAAAGTTTGAAATTTTGGTGACAAGCAAAAGATAATAGGATTCTAATAGCTTCTAGTCGAGCAACTGGTGAAAAAGTTTCTTCATAATTGATACCTTCTTCCTGATTATATCCTTGTGCTACTAATCTTGCTTTATTTTTGGTGATATTTCCTTGTTCGTCAGCCTTATTTTTATAGACCCATTTAGTACCAATAACTGACTGATCAGTTGGTCTTGGAACAAGTTCCCAAACGTCATTGCGCTCAAACTGATTTAGTTCTTCCTGCATGGCAATGATCCAGTAATCATCTGCAGCAGCTTCTTTTGGATTCTTAGGTTCGATATTTGAGAGAAAAGCGACATGACCCATTTGATTGAGTTGACTCCTTGTTCTGACATGTGATGTTATTTCACCGATCATATTTTGTGCCGGATGGTCTCTTAATATTCTTGGTGGTGATTGTAACTCACATATTTGAGGAATATTCTCAACAATTATTTCCGAGTCAGAATCAATATTTGTGATGATTGGATTGTTAGTGACTATTGATTCGTCATCATCTGATATATTGTGAGGATGCTGATAGATTTCATCAAAAGAGACATGAAGTGATTCTTCAATAGTTTTGGTTCGTTTATTAAATATCCGATAGGCCTTACTTCGTTCCGAATAACCGACAAATATTCCTTCATCGGCTTTTGGATCGAATTTGCCAAGCTGGTCTTTCGTATTTAAAATAAAGCACTTGGAACCAAAAACTTTGAAGTATGAGATTTTAGGCTTCCTTTTGTTAAATAATTCATAAGGAGTATTTTTGGTAAGAGATCTTATGGACACACGATTTAAAACATAACAGGCAGTTGCGACAGCTTCCGCCCAAAAATGTTTTGGTAAGGTGGTTCCATTCAATAATGTTCTTGCACATTCTTGTAAAGTTCGGTTCTTCCGTTCTACAACTCCGTTTTGGGAAACGAAAAATTATGATATATACCTTTCTTTGTACAAAAATGTTCAAATTCATTATTTTCAAATTCTCCGCCATGATCACTTCTTATATTTTTAACTTTAATCCCTTTTGATTTTTGAATTCTTTTGACGAAAGATTTGAAATGATCGAAAGTGTCACTTTTATTTTTTAAGAAAATTGTCCATGTGTAACGAGAGAAATCATCAACAATTACTAGCACATATTGACTGTGATTTATTGATTGAACCCTAGTAGGTCCAAATAAATCCATGTGTAGTAACTCAAGTGGTTGTAATGTTGATATGACTTTCTTGGATTTAAAAGATGATTTGGTCAATTTTCCTAATTGACATGCATCACAAATGTTGTTAACTTTAAAACTCATTTTGGGTAGTCCTCTAACTAGATTGTTTTTGGCTAGCTTGTCAATAGTTCTGAAGTTTATATGACAGAAGCGTTTGTGCCATAGCCATGGATCATTGTCATTAGCCACAAGACACATATCTGAATTATGATTAATATTCATATTCAGAATATATATATATTTCTGTCTCTATAACCTTCGAAAACCAAATTATGGTCTTTATCTAAAATACTACACTTATTATTCGAAAATGAAATTATAAAACCCTTGTCACATAACTGACTAATACTAAGAAAATTGTGTTTTAAATTTCTAACTAGCATGACATTAGTAATAAGAGGTAAGTTAGATGTACCGCAATTGCTCACATCGCCTTTGCCGATGATATAGCCTTTTGAATTGTCTTCAAAAGTGACGGAGCCACCATCTGAGTATGTAATATTTGTTAATAAGCTCTTGTCTCCCGTCATGTGCTTTGAGCAACCACTGTCCAATATCCACTTTCCTCTTTTCTTAAGTGGGACCTGCAAAAAATAGAATTAAGTCCATGGTACCCACTTTTTATAGGGTCCTAAGAGTTAGGTCTTAGGAGTCCAAACCCATATGGGTCCGGTATCCCCTTTATATATATAATTATTATTAAAATGCACAGTATTCATGAATTGCTGAATGTATTTGTTCCTAATCAAATTGTTATTTGTTTTAGGAACCCACATTTTGATAGTCTTGACATTTTTCTTTTGAAATTTCACAATTGGTTTTGGTTTGGAATATAATAAACTAAGATTTTTCTTAGCTTCAGTTTTTTTTACTTTCTCCTTCCTTTTATTTCCAAGATGTTTCTTGGTTTCTTGTTTGTTATATCCCAATCCTTGTTTGTCTGAAATAGATTGTGAACTTTCAATGATTTTTGTCAAATTTTCTCGACCTTTGTTAAAGTTAGAAACATTTTGAGTAATGTCATCAAACTTTGTTTGTAAGCTAGCTTTTTCTAGGTCTAGAATTTTGACTTTTGCTTTAAGCTCATGATTTTCAGTAGTGAGAGCATTATTTTTCTCTTTTTGAGCTTCTATTTCTTGACTCAAAAGAGATATTTGAGAGTCAACATTAGATGATGATTCTTGAATATTTTCAAGTTCCTCTTCTAATATTTTCTTCTCATCTTTTAACATATCTCGTTCAAACTCTGTTCTACTTAAATCTGGTTTGACTACTTTTAATTGACGTTTTATGTCTTTATATTTGACTATCAATTCAGCATTAATATCAAGTAATTCATCAAATGTAGGAATTTGTACCTCATCTTCTGTTACCATAAAACAAACATTAGCTTGTTCATTCTCTGAATCACTTTCACTTTCTGATGAAGATGACTCTGAATCATCCCATGTTACTGAGAAGGCTCGTTTCTTAGATTTGTCTTTCTTATATTTGAATTTGTCATTTTCTGACTTCTTCTTTTGATCTGGACAATCCTTCTGCATGTGTCCCTTTTTGTGGCAGTTGAAACATTCTATAGCAGATGAAGATGGTTTATTTGATCCAGGTTTCCTTTTATTGTAACGACTGTCTTTTCGATATTTTAGGAATTTTTTGAATCCTTTCGCAATGAATGCTAAATCTTCGTCTTCAGAATCTGATTCATTTTCATCTTTCTCAACATGAAATGCTACATTTTTCTTTTCTTCTTTCTGTTCTTTTCTAGCCTGCAAATTTGCTTCATAGGACATTAAATTTCCTATCAATTCATCTGGCTTCATGACGGAAAGGTCATTAGCTTCTTCAATTGCTAATACTTTTCCCTCCCATTCACTAGTCAGAGAATGTAGGACTGTTGAAACAACATCGAAATCAGAATACTTTTGTCCTAAGCCAATAAGTGCATGGTGAATAGTTTGAAACCGTGAATACATGTCATTGATTGTCTCATTTGGTTTCATTTTGAAATTTTGAAATTGACTTTTCAGCATGGCTATTTTGGCTTGTTTAACCTTGTTAGTACCTTCATGAGTGATTTTTAGTGTTTGCCAAATTTGATATGCAGTAGTGCAGATACTAACACGGTTATACTCATTTTGGTCTAATGCACAGAACAACATATTTATTGCTCTTGCATTTACGGCTGCTGCTGTTTTCTCAGCTGCAGTCCATTCTGAATAATCAGTTGTTGGATTCACTATTTCTCTTTGAGTGGCATTCCAAGCATCATAGCTATTTGATTGCATAAAGAATGACATACGTGTTGCCCAATAACTATAGTTAAGACCATTGAAAAATGGAGGTCTTTGTGTTGATTGACCCTCCGTGTAAGTGGTGTTTTGAGTGCTAGTACTTACGTTATTTGCCATATTACTATAATATATCAAATAACCGTGTTACGGTTATATGATGACCGTGCTCTGATACCAAATGAAAGTTCGGTGTGTATACGATTATATGTGCTAATATAGTACACACGGATCGTGTAATATGGACTATAATATAAGTGCGGAAATAGATGATAATAACATAGTAAATAAAAATAGAAAAATCACACCAGAGATTTTTATACTGGTTCGGAGCACCGTCCTACGTCCAGTCCCAGACTTCTATCTGGATTTTCACTATTAACTACCTCGCTTCACCCGGAGGAACAGGTTTACAACACCCGAGCAACCGAACGGGATTTCACGCCTCTAATACACTGAGGACTTCAACACTTGCCTCTTACAACACAGAGGACTTCAACAAAAGAACAAATACAATTGTTGTTGACAACTTGTGCTCTTGAAAAACACGGATTTGTCACTAGTAGTACACCCTTCCTATAATCTTATCCTCAAAGTATGCGAATGATGTTTTGAAAAGATTAAGGAAAGTATATTACTTATTGAATCAAAAGATATGAAATAGTTTCAATGATTCAATAAATAATCGAGAGCTTTTAGAATGCAGGAGTATATATAAAGTAAGATCAGAGATTAGAGTAAAAAGCATATAAAATCATGTTATTTTAATCAACGATTTAGATGAGTTTATATAGATAACAATGGTTGTAACTCTTTGTGAGCAGTTGCCATTAAGAGATATGATCTTTGATGAAAGGTAAGAGATGCAACCTTTGGAGAAAAGAAGTGTCTTTTGGAAAAATTGCTTTCTGTTTAAAAACGGTCGACAGGTTAAAAAGTGACCAGTAGACAGGAATTCAAATATATATACGTTATGTGCATGTGTGCACGTTCAGTGTGCAAATTATGCAGGAACGGTCGACCGCATATATTGTGACCGGTCGACCGGTCCCTGTAAAGTTGCACACTGAATGTGCAACTACAATTTATTCGTATATATATTGATTTCCTTGAAAATGCATGATTATTTGAGGATAGATTTTAACAAGTTTATCACTATTATAATATCAAATAATCAACCTACAATCTAGAGTACCATATGTAGCTCTTTATAGCCATAGTGACCTTGTTTTGTCGATCGCCTTTAGTTATTTGTTAGAAATCAAAACCTTCATAAAACTTGTGACTCAACAAATTTTTCCCTCCAGATTCTCGTAGCCCATGGAAATTTGACTGTTTGATTTAACAGATCTTTATGTACTAAAGAAACTTCATGCTTTTTCCTTTTATTTGTCCATAATACTTTATTTCTTGAAGAAGGAAGAGACAGAGATGCAATATATTGCCATAGAGCCCGGACTTGAAAAGAACTACAATAAGGCAAAGCAATTGATCCATCAGAAATAAAAGAAGATACTTTGGCATTGATAGGAATACCTGACTGCATAATTAAAGAATGAGGAAGGAAATCCTGTAGAATCAAACCAGGTTTAGCCCATGGTGAAGACCAAAAAAGAAGATCATTATCCTCAGTTGGATTGCATTGAATGATTGATAAGAAGGAAGGTCTTAATTTTAGTATATTTCGCCAACTCCAGCTACAAAAACTAGGCACTTTCATTAACCAGAAATCCTTCCCTTTTATGAGATTTTTAAAAGTCCGTTGTGTCCATAAGTCCTCTTTTCTTGACAAAATCTTGTCAAAGTAGATAGAGAAAGCTGCAGAATTCCATATCTTAAAATTTACTATCCCCAAACCCCCATATTCCTTTGGTATTTGAATTTTGCTGAAGGATATTGGAATTATTTTTTTTGAGAATGGATCACCATGCCATAAGAATCTGTTTAGAGAACTATTTATCATAGAAATGAGTTTGCATGGAAGAATAAAATGCCTCATCCAATAATTTGTCATGGCAGATGCAATACTTTGAATAACAATCAATCTTCCAGCTTGAGATAATTTTGTATTTGGCCATATGGAAAGCTTGCTTGTAATTTTTTCATACAGAGGTAAATGGTCAGATTTTGTAATTCTAGCACAAATAAGAGGTAATCCAAGGTACTTGGTATTATTTTGCATTTCTTTAAGGCCAGAGTAATTAATAATTCAGCTTTCAAACTTTCATTAATCCCAGCAACCAATATATGAGATTTATTAAAGTTTATCTTCAACCCTGTTAGAGTATAGAATTTATCCATAACCTCAAGAATAGCAGTAATATTAGAAGATGTTGGCTTTGTAAAAATAACAAGATCATCGGCAAAAAGAAAATGAGTGATGAGAGGATCTTTGCACTTTGGATGTATCTCTAATTTCTTAGATTTCACTTGCTCTAGAAACATAGAATTAAGAACTTCCATTACAATTATGAATAAATATGCAGATATAGGATCACCTTGCCGAACCCCTTGAGTACCTTTGAAAAAACCTTTTGAACATCCATTTCTAAGTATGGAAAAATGAGTTGATGAAATACAAGAATATATCCAAGCAAGCATAGGTTTTGGGAAATTCATTCTCGAAAGGATTGCTATAATAGAGCTCCATGAGATAGAATCAAAGGCTTTCTGTATATCAAGCTTTACCATACATCTTGGTGAAATATTCCCTGATCCATATCCTCTTAAAAGATCTTGAGTGAGCATTAAATTGTCACTGATACTTCTATTAGGCATAAAAGCCACTTGACTATCAGATATAATTGAAGGCAGGATATTCTGTATTCTATTAGCAATAACTTTGGATATGATTTTATATAGAACATTGCAGCAAGAGATAGGTCTGAAATCAAAAACACAACTTGCATTTGAAATTTTCGGGACAAGGGCTATATTAGTAGAATTGATGCTGGTTGGTAGTTTACTATGGGAAAAGAAATAGATTACTGCTTTGTTAACATCATGTTTTATTATTTTCCAAGTGTTTTGATAGAAGAAAGCATTGTAACCATCAGGGCCCCCACTACTTTCAGATTTTAATGAAAACACTGCAGTTTTAATTTCCTTAGGTAAAACTTCACTTATCAATTCACTTGCTTGCTTATCACTCAGAAAGGGTTGATGCATAGAAAATAAAGGAGATAGATTTGGAATCATAGGAGATGGATTGGCAAGAACAGATGAGAAATAATCAATAAAGGCTTCGGATATGGAATCATCACTATCTTGAATAACTCCATTCATATCAGATATACTCATAATACTTTTTTTTCTTTGTTTGATCTTGATCAAGTTATGATAATATTTTGTGTTCCTATCACCTTGTTTATCAATAATCTCATGCATTTTTTCTTTCTTCATTAAAGCTTCAAACTCCAATGCTTCTATTAAGTTTTTTGATAAGGCTGCTTCTTGGTTAGCAAAAGTAGAATTCAAAGGATCATTCTGCAGCTGTTGTTGAATAATAATTAATTTCTCCCTTATTCCATTAGAGAAATTTGAACCATCACCAAAATTCTCCTTAGCCCAAACTTTAAGCTTTTTCTTTAATCTTTGCAGCTTAGATTTAAGAATATGAAGAGGATTTCCATAAATTTCCTCCTGCCAAACCTGCATAACAATGCTAAGAAAAAATTTATGATTAGTCCAGGTTTTGTAAAATTTGAAAGATGAATTCCTGCTAGCAATATTATCCCCCCAAGATAAGATGATTGGAGAGTGATCAGAAATAGTGGGTTCTAAGAATTTGCAAAAAAGATTTGGCCATTGGTTAATAGAGTGAATATTGTCAAATGCATGATCAAGCTTACAAAATGTTCTAGGACCAAGATTTTTTTTTAATTCCATGTAAATACATCTCCAAAAGATGGAATATGACTGAGAGAAGATTTGATAAGAGTTTGATTTAGAGGTGCAATGTCTTTCAATGAGAGTGGATTTCCTCTAATTTTTTGATCAGAGGAAAACATACAATTAAAATCTCTAAGAACGATCCAAGGAAAAATAAGATTAGAATGTGAAGAGAGATTAGAGAGGAAAGAAAGTCTTTTTGCAAGGTTATTATGAGCATAAACAGAGGTAAAGAGAAATGGGGTATTTGAAGATAAAGAAACGACACTGAAATGAATAAGTTGATCATCCTCCTGCAACTTTGTCAGGTTCAATTCATCTGAGTTCCATAAAACCAGTAATCTTCCATATGGGGCACTTTGTAAATTATCTTCATATTTCCAATCAGGAGCAATATTTTTACATGCCAAGACAGATTTTTCCTTATTTAACTTTGTTTCACTAATGACTAGCAATTGTATCTTTTGATTTTTAATAAAATGCTTCACTTCAGCTTGTTTTGATAGTAGATGCCCTCCTCTGATATTCCAATTTGCTATGTTATTGTTTAACATCATAACTTCTTAGGAGAAATAAGAATAGATGGGTGTTTCCTTGTATGTCTAATGCTACTGGATTGAGTAGAAGTATCCTTGAATGATGCAGACTCATTATTACTCCTTGGCAATATTTCATCAATGGTCTAATTATTCCCATTGTTTAGATCCTCTGAATTTTCATGAAATGAGACCTTCTTTTTACCTTTTCTTCCTTTTTTATTTGATACAACTTCTTCAATTTTAGAATTATCCCTTGAATTGCATGGAGGAGGTAGAATCAGATGATTAGGAGGTAAAATATTGATATAAGGTGAGGTTTGTTCAGGGATTATTTCATTGTTTACTATTTTCTTATGAATATCATTAATAATATCAGAACTACTGGCTAAATTTTCAGAATGTACTACAGAAGCATGCACACTATCACCAAAAGTGTTACAGTTCACAGTTAATTCATTACTAATTTGCTTATTTCCAGAAAGAGATATACCTATATCCATACTTGACACATTGTTAACAACTTCTTCATCTAAATCAGATAAAACGAGAAAAGTATTTGATGTTTGAATATTTTCCTTATTACCCAATTCCATAGAATTAATATCAGATACCAAATTTTCAACATTTAACTCTACTTCCTTTTGCTTATACTGATCAAGACCCATATTCATCACTTCAACATCATTTAATTGATCATCCGATTTAAAGTTCAAATTATTGCTACCTATAGGAATATTTTGTTCCTTTTCCTTCCTTTTCCACATTTTTGAAGATTTCATCTTGAATTTTCCAACAAAATTTGACATTTGTACCTTTACTCCAACACTAGTTTGTTCCATGCATTCTCTGTTATCAATAATCTCAGTATCTTTACCAGACTACATATTATTCCCTTTCATCTTACTATTTCCTGAACAATATAAAGTTTCATGTCCAAACACTTTACATTTACTACAAATTTTTGGTCTCCAATCATATTCAACTTTAACATAAGGACAACATTCACGTAAGCCATCAATAGAAATAAAATCAGGTAATTCTTGCTTCGGGGATACTTCAATCAAAGCTTTTGCATATTTAAATCTAGATAATCTTGCAGTGCTTTCATTAAGACAGATTAGCTTACCAATGTGACATGTTAACCAGTTTATACCAATCAAAGTCCAGGCAATCAAAGGAATCTTATAAAAATGAACCCATACTGGTACTTTTTTAATGGATTCTTGAAAGTAACCATAAGATGGATCCCATATTGTAATAATGAACATTTTACCTTTAATGAAAATAGGGTCAGATTGCAAGATTTTCATTCGGTCTTGATCATTCAAGAAGTTGAAAAACAAGTTCTCATTATCAGATTTAATGTCAACTTCACCATTCAATCTCCAAATACTTCTTAAATGCCTTGAAACAGTCAGATAAGATAGAGGTCCATCCAGAAAAAATCCAACTAAATGATTACTCCAAAATTTAATACCTTCAATTTTAACTTCTTCAGGTAATGCATTCGGAACTCCATTTTTCAAGATATCAAACTGCCTAGGAACAAAAGGTCCAGCATTCTTAGGCTTCTTCTTGAATAAGGAAGACCAATTTAAACCAGAATCGGAAGAAATAGATGGATTAAACTGCTTAACATCCAAACCTGAAACCACATTATTATACAAAGAAGGAAAATGCTTATCCAACAAAGAGGAAGAAGGATTTCCAGGAACCAGACATGTATTCAAACCAGACAAAGAATTAGGAGAAATCAAGGAGTTCGAAGGACAAGATGAAGGATTAGAAGAGAAAGATGGATCTGGGAGGAAAAAGAAGACAGAGCAGAAGAACCAGAGATATGAGGAAGAAATGAGGGAGAAGGATTCAAAGTAGTGGAAGGGAGGTGAGAAGAGGAATGTGGGATCGAGGAAGAAGGAGGAGGAGTAGAAGCAGAAGGAGGAGGAAGGATCGGAGGGATCGGGGAAAGAGGAGGGGAAGAAGCCGCCATTACTCAATTCGAATTCATTTTCCAACTAATGAAATACTTGTTAATGAGAAGCAAAAATGAAATGTTTGAAGAAAGTGAACATTTAGGTGAGTATGACTTATAAATTGGAAATGAAGATGATCTAAATTATGATGTTTTCAAATCTAAATCTAGAATTTGGAGTTTGTTTCAAAGTGATAAAAGAAATAATAAAGGGTATTATTTACAATGTAATTGAATAAAAAGGGCCTGTTCCAAAAAAGAGTTGTTTGGAAATTTTAAAGAAATTTGTTTTGAGTTAAAACCAAAGGAGGTTTAAAATTTAAGGTATAACTTGGGGTGCAAAGGAATTAAATATGTATATATGAGGAATATACATAATATCAAAGATGATTTGAAATAAACTCTAAATGTTGAGTTTTAAATTTTATTTCTTGGAATGTGATATGAAAACCAAAGTAATAAGTTTCTGAACTTATAAGTGGAAAGATTATTGATATGAGGTTAAATTTTGAAATGGGAACTCAAATTGGGTAAAGCTGGCTGGACTAAATTGAATTGAATTTAACTTAGGAAAAGTTAAATAAGTTTAGAACAAACAATCTAAATTGGAAATTTTAAGATGAAATTGAGATTTAACTTGGAAAGTAAAATGGTTGATTTGAATTGGAAGTAAATGTGATCTCATAATGGGTTTGAGATCTGGAAATTGGAAATGGATTAAGGAAATGTACATCCATTACTGAAATAAAATGGAAATAAAATTGAACTTATGAAAGGGGAAAATTGCTTTGAACTTAAAAGATTAAATGTTAGAAATGAGCTTGCTGAAAATTTGTTGAGGTTTGGTTTCAAAGTTAAAAATTGGGTAATAAATTGGATTCTGAAGATTAAATCATTTAATAAGCTTTGAACTTTTATTTGAATTTTATAAAAAGATAAGTAAAAGCAATTTAAAAATGGAATTTTGAAATTTGGACTCAGAATCAAATAATTTAAAGATTTAAGTTGTTAAATTAAAAATAAAGGTTGACTTGATTTAAAAGTAAAGGTTGGTTTCATTTAAAGAATTAAATCAACATTTAAAATTTAACTCGAATTCATATAATTCGAGATGGTTTAAAGTTGAGATTTGAATAGAATTAGTTCAAATTGAATTTGATTTGAATGAATTGGAATTGTGATTAAAGATGGATAAGCATAAAATTCAAATGAAAATTTTGAATTGCATTAATTTGAAGTGAAATAGAAGTCGAATAAGCTTGAATTTCAAATGGGAGTTGATTTGAATGTGGGATAGAAATTGAAGTTAATTGAATTGAAATTGAATCAATTTAAAGGAAGTGGAAAATGGAAATTGTTTGGAAATGGAGATTGGGAGGGTGAATAGTTTGGCTCTGAACTATATTTTTCAAATAAAATTGTTTTAATATAACTGTTTTTAAATCTATTTTTCCTAGCAATTTACTATACAACTTTTCTTTTTAAAACCCAAAACTGTCTTAAATTTAATTTACAATTATTTTGGAAACTGTTACTATTTTACAACTATTTTACAATTATTTAACTACTTTACAACTATTTTAAAATTACTTAACTATTTTACTGCTATTTCCAACTAATAACTAATTTACAACTACTTATCTATTTTAAAAAAATTCAAGCTATTTTCTAAATACAAGTTGGTCAGAGTGCAAACTATCTGTAATTAAATACCAATTGAGATAAAAATTGAAGTGTTAGCCTAACTGGAAATTAGGAGCAATTGAGGATAAGTGAATGAAATCAAAATGAAGGTGAATAGAAAAGAGAATTGATTTAGCTGATAATCAATGAAGATAAATGCGTATGATGTATGCATATTATTCTATTCGCATAGTCATTTGATCTAGATTCGAGCACAGAATTTCGAGATAGTATATCGATCCGAGCAGAGATTTTTCACTCGATTTTCGACTGTGAACCCTGGATATGGATTTTTGATTGGTTCTGGAAATTTTCTATCATAATTATGGCTATGTAAGGAGAATGACGGTTTCTGATCAAGAAACCAGATCTAAGTACGCCTAGCAAATCGGGTGGACGATACTAGTTCGGAAGACAAATTGTGTAATCGAGTGAGCGATCGGATTGATATTGCGTACAAATGATATGCGTACATTGTACGGGTTTGAATGAAATTGATACTGAAAATTTATGGATAAGAACTATTAATGATTTTTGAAATGGAAAGGTATATTTTGAAAAATGAATGATGAAGTAAAATGGAAATTGGATATTTCTATGATTAAATGTTTACTTTATGAAGAAAAGTAATGTGGTAAATAACTTTATAAAAGAGTAATCAAATTTTAATATTTCATTTGGAATAAACAAAGTTATGTATCTTTGTTATATATATGATAAACTCCCCTTGTTGAATCTATAGCCAGAAGAAAAGGTTTTTGAATGTCTTTATAGTATAAAAAGGGACTTTATAGAAGTCTGAAATGATTTAAAAAAAATTCAAGGATGTGTGTGTGTGTGTGTGTATAAAGGATCTTATGAGAATGATTTTGGGAAAAAAGTTTTGGAACCTATGGATTTTGAAAGGCTTTTGATTTTTGGGAAAAATCAATTTTGGAAATTTGGAAAGGCTAGTTCGAGAATTATCGATTTTGGAATAATCGATTTTGTGTAAAGGAGATTCATATGAGATTCATACAGGGTATGATTTGGAAGATACTATATGTGTATAGTATAAATTGTTTTGAGAATGGCTCTGGGGAAAAAGGTGCTCCCATGAAATGAACTGCTTAGGAGTGCCACGGGGTGGTACTGCCTTGTTCCCTAAGGGGAGGTTCTAAAGTGGATACTATGAGGAAGTCCGAACAAACTAAAGTTCTTGAGGATTATTGGGTAGCAAAAGTCGAGGGCGCTGATGCCTACAGAGGCATTTGGGTTATGCTGTGACGATAGTGTAACTCGATGTCGTTGAGATCTACTGTGGACCGTAGCGGAAATCGTGTGGAGGTGAGTGTCAACGATCTACACTTGATTTTGATGGGATGGCATCGTAACATCGGTAGACTACGATCTATGGTCGAGGAAGTTTCATTTTTGGCAGTGAAATTCGAGGGCGCTGATGCCTACAATTACATGGGTTTTTGTCGTGATGGAAACGTAATCCCAGGTATAGTTGCGATCCGTAGATGGTTCCATAGTGTAATCAAGGGGCGTGGAGGCCTACAGTTATCTATGGTTTTTGCCGGGATGGCAACCTAAGGGTTAACTACGACCGTGGAGGGGCTGATGATTTCCAGAGCATTCTCACCAAAGATGTTCCCTTTATTTTCAAAATGTTTTCTATATTTTTACCAAAATATTTTTCAAGTATTTTCACTGGGTGTTGAAAATGGGTTTACCAAGCACTTATAGATTTTCAGTCCTGTCCCTGATATACGTGTGACCTAATTTCATTGAAAACAAGGATGGACTTGTTGAGACATCAAGTTATAAAAAGTATTTTTATAAAACTATTTTTGTAATACCATGTAGATTTTAAAGGTGTTTGAAAAAAATTCTTAAATTAAAGGGAGTTTATAGTTTAAAAAATTGTTCAAAGAGTAATTTATCTGATATAAGTATTTTTTTTATAAATTCTGGCCTCGTTCCTTTTCGAAGACGAAAAGATTCTAAGGGGGGAGGAATGTGATATCCCATAATTTCAAGTAATTTAAAATGTGATTATCTCCTTAATAAATTATTTAAAATTGGTAAAATTATTGTTTTCAAACCATAATAATAATGTGTTGTTCTTATGTATATAAATGGATTTTAAATAGAATTATTATTTACAAATTGAATTTGTGTTTGTTTAAATATATATATTTGAGTTGATTTTAAATTGGATTTTAAATTCAATTTGAATTTGAATTTGGGTCTGATATTGAATTTCAAAAGATAGATATATATCTTAAATATATTTTGGATTTTTAAATATATTAAATGTGACGACCCACCTTTCGTTCCACAGAAAGACGCATCATCAAAAAGAAAAGAAATAGATAGAAATAGAAAAGATAGAAAGAAAGAAGAACAACATCAGAATCTCACAGCGGAAACGGAACAAAATATAATATTTCACATACCCATTACATAGTTTTACATATCAGAGTGCACAAAATAATACGACTTCATTACACTAGACAGTTATAAAGGCCTATCTAACTATTACATCCAAAATACAACTTCCAAAAGACACAACACAGCGGAATGATAGATAGATACGTTTGGGCTCCAGCTCCAAGCTTCCAAAACATTTGTCAATCTAGACCTGATCACTTGGCTACTCATAAAAATTTGTGTACCCAAGAGTTTAAGAAAAACAGAAATAAACTCCAGGTCAGACATGGGTCTAGTGTGAGTAAACGGTTAAAGTTGTTTAACTTTCAAAAAAATCATTTGAAAACAAAAGGTATCACGTAAGACTTCCCACACATAAATATGGGTATGTTTTTACCTTACGCTGACCAAATCATTTGATAGGAAATCTAGTGATATTATAATTGGGTCTAGGGTTTTCAAATAAATATTCACATAGCCGAAATTGTTACATTCATTAAATTCGAGCATACTAGCCACAAAGTCGGTTATACAATCAAAACCGTAAGGGCGCGTAGGGATAATGAGTTTCCATCAATGGCAGGGCAACTGGGGTACAGCCCGTCATAGTACATGGCCTAGATCAACATACCGAGGATCCCTCCCGATCCCCTGCAACACAAGGTCGGAACCATCCCTTACTGGACAGTCCCGGACAAGACAACACCACAGTTGTGGCCAACAGCTGCCTACACAGCCGAAATAAAAAGGGACTTCTAGATAGGAATAAATCTTGTCCAACTTGGGTGCTACCCACTTAACCTTGCCGTACCTCCCCTGTTTTAGCCATTCCCGGTTGATGAGGCTTGAGGGTACGATTTCCTTTACAAGAACACATCATGAAATGCTCATTGTCCTCCATTGATGATGGTCTGATAGCGTTCAATCCATACAAGTTCGTTCTGGGTTCGAACGAAACCGAAGGAATTATCTTGTTACACTCATTTTGGAATCACCCTCAGAGTTAACGACAATGACCCTTGTACTCTGAAACTTCATCTCGATCTTCATTTGAGATGTCATGACCTATCGTTTAACTTGGACTGATGTGGTTTTCGGATAATTAAACTTGATATCTAATCCCGGTCTCATCAAAATTCAAATGCCCTCTTAAAGGTCAAGTTGTTTAAAGTTAAAAAATTCAATTCAATTCAAAACATTGAACTCATACAACATTATTCATAGATAACAACATATATCTATCGCAGGTATATTCCATATCTCATCACAGGATATCACAGATTATCATCCAATAGATATCAACCAAATCCAGACATTCTACTCAAAATAATCATGCATAAGCAAGGATATTTAATCCATATTATAATTAATGAAACTAATTCAAATTAAATTAATTACTTAAGAGTTAACCAATTAACCTTGCTTAATCAATCATTAACTAATTACAATCATTTAATCAATTAATCACTTCTAAATTAACCTTATAATCAATTAATTAATCTTTAATTAATTAATTAGTTATCCTTTAACTATTAATTAATAACCTTAATTATTAATTAATAAAACTTAATTATAAATTAATTAATCCTTAATTACTGGTTAATTAATCCTTAATTATCAGCTAATTAATCCTTAATTATCAGCTAATTAATCCTTAATTAACAATTATTTAATCCTTAATTACTTAATTCTGAAAAGAATTTGGTTCTTTGCTTTAATTTTAGGTTGGAAGTTGATACAATCTTTCTAATTGCAATTTAGTGGCTTATTCTTCTTACTTTTTGAAAATGAGATAGAGGAAAAGGAATGAAGAAGAAGAAGCATGGTTATATAGATTTAATTTTGATTTACCAAAATTAAAGGAAAAAAATGAAAAAAAATGTGACACCTGTAAATAGAATTAACACTTGTCTCAAAACTTGCTTAATTTGTTAACACATGTTATTAAGAATGATTACAAGTTAACACATGTAACTTTCATGCATAATTAGATTATTAAATGCTTTTATAATTAATTTTTTAATTTATAAAATACATATTTTAATTTATATAAATAAATCCCTTTAAAAATAAAATAATATAAACAATTTATGTTCTTAATAAAATCAAATAAAATACATTTTAAAAACAAAGTATGATTTAAGATATATATATATAACTATCTTTTGAATTTCAATTTAAATATTCAAATTCAAATTAAATTTCAAATTCAAATTAAAAAATCAATTTGATATATTTATATATTTAAACAAACCCAAACTTCATTTGTATATAATAATTTTATTTAAAATATATATATATATATATATATATCAACACATTAATTTTATTGTTTTTAAAATAACAATTTTATCAATTTTAATTAATTTATAAAAGAGCTTATCACATTTAATTTATTTGAAATTCTGGGATATCACATTCCTCCCCCCTTAAAAGAATTTCGTCCTTGAAATTTAAACAAAAGATAATCAAAAAAATTCATTTTATTTCAACAATTCAAGCATACACATCATCCATACATTAGCAACCAACAAACAATTTATCCAAACAACAATTCATTCAAACAAACATCACTAGCTATCCGGACACAAATCTGGATAAGCCTTCCTAAAACTATCTAGAGTCTCCCAGGTACAGTCACTGGGATTCTCGCTCCACTAGACTTTGACAAGCTTCACTATCTTGCTTCTGAGTTGCCTCTCGTCTTGATCAACAATCCGGACAGGATGCCTGACAACCGTTAAGTCTGGCTCAATCTCTAAGTCTACTTGCACAGCTGGCTTCACAATAAGAGAAGGATCGTGCATGTATTTCCTCAGATGAGATACGTGAAAAACATTGTGAATTCCAGCCATCCAGACTGGCAATTCAATCATGTAAGCTACAGCACCAATCCTCTTGAGCACTCGAAATGGACCAATGTACCTTGGGGCGATTTTTCCCGTCTTTCCAAATCTTATCGCTCCTTTTATCGGGAAAACTTTGGTAAAGACTAAATCTCCAATCTCAAATTCCAATTGTCTTCATCTTTTATGTGCATATTTCTTCTGACGGTCCTGAGCAGCTCTCATCCTCTTCTTGATAAGCTCAACTTTTGCAGATGCTTCATGGATCAAATCTGGACCAAGCACAAGACGATCTCTCGACTCTACCCAACAAGATGGGGATCTACACGGTCTTCCATACAGAGCTTCATAGGGAGCCATCTTGATACTTGCCTTGTAGCTGTTATTGTATGAGAATTCCACTAAATGCAGATGGTCCTCCCAAGATCCACCAAAATCCAATACATAGGCCCTCAACATATCTTCTAGAATTCGGTTAAGCCTTTTCGTCTGTTCGTCTGTTTGGGGATGATATGCTGTACTCAAACTCATACCCATAGTTGATTGCAAAACCTCCCAGAACTTACTGGTGGAGATAGGATCTCGATCACTTACTATACTGACTGGAACACCATGCAATCTGACAATCTCTCTTAAGAAAATCTCTGCCAGAGAAGCTGCAGTACGGGTTGCCTTAACTAGAATAAAATGGGCACTCTTGGTTAGATGATCCACAATCACTCATATTCCTTTGTCTCCCTTCTTGGTCCTTGGCAAACCATCGATGAAATCCATCGAAATCATTTCCCACTTCCACTTCAGGACTTCCAAAGGCTGCAACAATCCGACTGTCTTTTGTTGATCTCCGTTAACCTGCTGGTAGATAGCGCAACTATTGACGAAGCAGCTACATCCCTCTTCATGCTCGGCCACCAGAAAACCCTCCTCATATCCTTATACATCTTAGAGATTCCTGGGTGGATATTTAGTTTGGAGCCATGACACTCTGATAAGACTTCTTGCCTTAATCCATCTACATCAGGCACACACAAACGACCGTTGATTCTCAAAGCTCCTTGATCGTCCACCTTAAAATCCGAATATTGACCATCCTTGGTTCCGGGAATCAGTTCTTCAAAAGATCTATCCTTCATTTGCTTTCTTATGGTTCTTTCCTGGAGAGACAGAACAACCTCCAAAAGAGACAGAACTGCATTCCTACTAAGAGCATCTGCCACAACATTTGCCTTTCCTGAGGTATACAGGATATCCAAATCATATGTTGCCAAAAACTCGACCCATCGCTGCTGCATCAGATTAAGATCCTTTTGAGAGAAAAAGTACTTCAGTTGTTTGTGATCCATGAATAGCTCGAACTTCTCTCTCAAAAGATAGTGTCTTCGGATCTTCAAAGCAAAAATGATGGCTAACAGTTCTAGATCGTGCGTAGCGTAGTTCCTTTCATGTGGCTTCAATTTCCGACTTGCATACGCAATTACCCTTCCATTTTGCATCAGAACTACTCCCAGTCCAACTATGCAAGCACCCGTATAAACCTCAAACTTTCTCTTTCCATCCGGAATAGCCAACACAGAAGCACTTGTCAGCTTTGCCTTCAGATTATGGAAAGCTTCCTCACATTCAGGGTTCCACTTGAATTTTTCTCCTTTCCTTGTCAGCTTGGTTAGGTGCGAAGAGATATTGGAATAATCCTTGATAAATTTCCTGCACTACCCAGCGAATCCTAGAAAAATACGAACTTCAGTCGGTGTCTGCGGCTGCTTCCATTCCAAAATTGTTTCAACCTTAGCTGGATCCACCGAAATGCCATCTCAAGAAACAATGTGCCCCAAAAATTTGACTTTCGATTTCCAAAAATGGCACTTAGAGAACTTCGCCTTCAGAACATGCCTTCTCAGAGTCTCCAACACTATTCCCAAATGCTGCTCAAGCTCTTTTTCATACTTAGAGTAGACCAGAATATCATCGATGAACACCAAAACAACCTTATTCAACACATCTCGAAAGACTCGGTTCATCAAGTCAAAAAAGTAGGAAGGAGCGTTGGTTAACCCAAAAGGCATAACCAATCATTCATAGAAACAATTGGGTCCCCTAAATACAGTTAAGGGAATACTGTCCTCGGCTACCCTTAACTGGTGGAAACCCGATGCTAAGTCCAGTTGGGAGAAAACAGAAGCTCCATGCAGCTGGTCGAAAAGATCATCAATACGGGGTAAAGGATACTTGTCTCAGATGATCACCTTGTTCAACTCTCCATAATCAACACAGAACCTTAGAGACCCATCCGACTTGGTGACGAACACCGAGCAGAACGCCAACAAGAAAAACTGGGCCTAATCAATCCCTTATCCAACAGATCCTGAGTCTGCTTAACTAACTCATCCCTCTCTCTAGGAGCCATCCTCCTGCTTGGTTGAATCACTGGTACTGCTCCTGGAACCAAATCAATGTTAAACTCTATCTCTCGGTGCGGAGGTAAACACTTGACTTCTTCGAAAACATTTGGAAAATCTTGGACCACGTCGATATCTCCAATCTCCTTTTGAGAAGTCTCAACTCCATGTAAAAGACTACTCAAGTGAATTCCAGAATTATCACACATCACTTTCGCAATCCTACCCAGATTAGTTTCCAACAAAACTGTTCCCTCTTCACAATTCAGGATAGCCTTATACTTATCAAGCCAATCCATTCCCAATATATGGTCTTAAAATCCAACACATAAGGGTCACAAGAAAAACTACGGGATAGATAGGAAATTCTTAAATCCTTACAGATCATATCTAATTTGGTTACCCCACCTATAGGATTAGATACAAAGATGGGACGATCTACAGTACTAAGGGTAAAAAGGAACTTCTCTACTGATTTCAAAGAAATAAAACTCAAAGAGGCACCCGAATCAAACAGAAATTTAATATACTTGACATCTAAAAGTAATGTACCTTCCAATACTCCTTTGCCTTTAGAAGAGGTTGATGGTGCACCCTCCAAAACAAACACCTTATTCTGCAGAGCTTTATGAAGTAGCGGACAATCCTTGAACATGTGACCCAGTTGATGACAGTTGAAACATAGAGATTTCTGAACCAAAGTGAACCCGGCCCACTTTGATGCGGTTGCCGCTGCTGTTGCTGAGATCCTCTCCTGGTACACCGATTCTCCAAGTGACCCTCTTGTTGACATATATAGCACTTGTGAGGTCCGTTGTTGCTTTCGGGTATCTTCTTGTTCTGCTTCTTCCAATTAGGATTGAACTTTCTCATATTTGGGTTGGAAGAATTCCCTCCGGATGCTGCTACAGGTGCCACTGGTCTCTTATTCATTAAATCCTCATATATCAGTGCCATATCAATTAACTCTACAAAAGATACCTTCAAATGCGCTGTCATCTTTTCGTGAAATTCTGGCCTTAATCCCTGCACAAACATTTCGTTCTTTTTGAGGGGAGTGTCTATGAGTCTTGGTCCATAGCAAGATAGTTCATTAAATTTTGTCTCATACTCTACTATAGTCATGTTTCCCTGCTTCAAATTTAGAAAATCTCGGTACAGAAGAGTTCTCCCTGTTGTTGGCATGAATTGTTCTTCAAACAACTATTTAAATCTACCCCAAGAAATGTTGTCCTCTGAGATATTTGCTGTTACTTCATCCCACCAGGCTGCAGCACCTTCTTGCAATTGCCATGAAGCCATTACCCTTATTTGCTCATCCAACAAGTTCATACTCTTAAAGATGTTCTCGCAAGAGCGTAGCCAAGCCTGGATTTCTATTATAATCTCTGATCCTTTAAATGGTTTACCTCCAAGGTTGGTGAAATCTTTGCATAAAGCGACAAAACTAACTTGAGGCGGTGCTGGATTAATAACCTCGTTATCTGTCTGACCTCTCCTATCATCGGTCGACGTGCTTCCTACTACTCTGCCTCTTCTGCCTCTTGAACTCATTTTGGCTACCTGGACAGGTAACCCAACCAATTTAGGTTGGGCTATTGTTATATAAAAAATACAAATACGCACTCTCAAGATAGATACTACTCCAGAGCCTAGGTATTTCTCAACCTATGCTCAGATACCAACTGTGATGACCTGCCATTCGTTCCACGGAAAGGCGCATCATCAAAAAGAAAAGAAATAGATAGAAATAGAAAGATATAAAGAAAGAACAACAACATCAGAATCTCACAGCGGAAACGGAACAAAATAAAATATTTCACATATCCATTACATAATTTTACATATCAGAGTACACAAAATAATACAACTTCATTACATTAGACAGTTATAAAGGCCTGTCTAACTGTTACATCCAAAATACAGCTTCTAAAAGTCACAACACAGCGGAATGATAGATAGATACGTTTGGACTCCAGCTCCAAGCTTCCAAAACGTTTGTCAATCCAGACCTGATCACTTGTCTACTCATAAAAATTTGAGTACCCAAGAGTTTAAGAAAAACAGAAATAAACTCCAGGTCAGACATGGGTCTAGTGTGAGTAAACGGGTTAAAGTTGTTTAACTTTCAAAAAAATCATTTGAAAACAAAAGGTATCACGTAAGACTTCCCACACATAAATATGGGTATGTTTTTACCTTACACTGACCAAATCATTTGATAGGAAATCCAGTGATATTATAATTGGGTCTAGGGTTTTCAAATAAATATTCACATAACCGAAATTGTTACATTCATTAAATTCCAGCATACTAGCCACAAAGTTGGTTATACAATAAAAACCGTAAGGGCACGTAGGGATAATGAGTTTCCATCAATGACAGGGCAACTGGGGTACAGCCCGTCGTAGTACATGGCCTAGATCAACATACCGAGGATCCCTCCCGATCCCTTGCAACACAAGGTCGGAACCATCCCTTACTGGACAGTCCCGAACAAGACAACACCACAGTTGTGGCCAACAGCTGCCTACACAGCCGAAATAAAAAGGGACTTCTAGATAGGAATAAATCTTGTCCAACTTGGGTGCTACCCACTTAACCTTGCTGCACCTCCCCTGTTTTAGCCATTCCCGGTTGATGAGGCTTGAGGCTACGATTTTCTTTACAAGAACACATAATGAAATGCTCATCGTCCTCCATTGATGATGGTCTGATAGCGTTCAATCCATACAAGTTCGTTCTGGGTTCGAACGAAACCGAAGGAATTATCTTGTTACACTCATTTTGGAATCACCCTCAGACTTAATGACAATGACCCTTGTACTCTGAAACTTTATCTCGATCTTCACTTGAGATTTCATGACCTATCATTTAACTTGGATCGATGTGGTTTTCGGATAATTAAACTTGATATCCGATCCCGATCTCATCAAAATCCAAATTCCCTCTTAAAGGTCAAGTTGTTTAAAGTTAAAAAATTCAATTCAATTCAAAACATTGAACTCATACAGCATTATTCATAGATAACAACATATATCTATCACAGGTATATTCCATATCTCATCACAGGATATCACAGATTATCATCCAATAGATATCAACCAAATCCAGACATTCTACTCAAAATAATCATGCATAAGCAAGGATCTTTAATCCATATTATAATTAATCTAACTAATTCAAATTAAATTAATTACTTAAGAGTTAACCAATTAACCTTGCTTAATCAATCATTAATTAATTACAATCATTTAATCAATTAATCACTTCTAAATTAACCTTATAATCAATTAATTAATCTTTAATTAATTAATTAATTAATTAATTATCCTTTAACTATTAATTAATAACCTTAATTATTAATTAATAAAACTTAATTATAAATTAATTAATCCTCAATTACTGGTTAATTATTCCTTAATTATCAGCTAATTAATCCTTAATTATCAGCTAATTAATCCTTAATTAACAATTATTTAATCCTTAATTACTTAATTCTGAAAAGAATTTGGTTCTTTGCTTTAATTTTAGGTTGGAAGTTGATACAATCTTTCTAATTTGCAATTTAGTGGCTTATTCTTCTTACTTTTTGAAAATGAGATAGAGGAAAAGGAATGAAGGAGAAGAAGCATGGTTATATAGATTTAATTTTGATTTACCAAAACTAAAGGGAAAAAATGAAAAAAAATGTGATACTTGAAAATAGAATTAACACTTGTCTCAAAACTTACTTAATTTGTTAACACATGTTATTAAGAATGATTACAAGTTAACACATGTAACTTTCATGCATAATTAGATTTTTAAATGCTTTTATAATTAATTTTCTAATTTATAAAATACATATTTTAATTTATATAAATAAATCCCTTTAAAAATAAAATAATATAAACAATTTATGTTCTTAATAAAATCAAATAAAATACATTTTAAAACCAAAGTATGATTTAAGATATATATAACTATCTTTTGAATTTCAATTTAAATATTCAAATTCAAATTAAATTTCAAATTCAAATTAAAAAATCAATTTGATATATTTATATATTTAAACAAACCCAAACTTCTTTTGTATATAATAATTTTATTTAAAATATATATATATATATATATATATATATCAACACATTAATATTATTGTTTTTAAAATAACAATTTTATCAATTTTAATTAATTTATAAAAGAGATTATCGCATTTAATTTGTTTGAAATTCTGGGATATCACATTCCTCCCCCCTTAAAAGAATTTCGTCCTCGAAATTTAAACAAAAGATAATCAAAAAATTTCATTTTATTTCAACAATCCAAGCATACATATTATCCATACATTAGCAACCAACAAACAATTTATCCAAACAACAATTCATTCAAACAAACATCACTAGCTATCTGAACACAAATCTGGATAAGCCTTCCTAAAACTATCTAGAGTCTCCCAGGTACAGTCACTGGGATTCTCGCTCCACTGGACTTTGACTAGCTTCACTATCTTGCTTCTGAGTTGCTTCTCGTCTTGATCAACAATCCGGACAGGATGCCTGACAACCGTTAAGTCTGGCTCAATCTCTAAGTCTTCTTGCACAGCTGGCTTCACAATAAGAAAAGGATCATGCATGTATTTCCTCAGATGAGATACGTGAAAAACATTGTGAATTCCAGCCATCCAGACTGGCAATTTAATCCTGTAAGCTACAGGACCAATCCTCTCGAGCACTCGAAATGGACCAATGTACCTTGGGGCGATTTTTCTCGTCTTTCCAAATCTTATCGCTCCTTTTATCGGGGAAACTTTGGTAAAGACTAAATCTCCAATCTCAAATTCCAATTGTCTTCGTCTTTTATGTGCATATTTCTTCTAACGGTCCTGAGCAGCTCTCATCCTCTTCTTGATAAGCTCCACTTTTGCAGATGCTTCATGGATCAAATCTGGACCAAGCACAAGACGATCTCTCGACTCTATCCAACAGGATGGGGATCTACACGGTCTTCCATACAGAGCTTCATAGGGAGCCATCTTGATACTTGCCTGGTAGCTATTATTGTATGAGAATTCCACTAAATGCAGACGGTCCTCCCAAGATCCACCAAAATCCTATACACAGGCCCTCAACATATCTTCTAGAATTCGGTTAAGCCTTTTCGTCTATCCGTCTGTTTGGGGATGAAATGTTGTACTCAAACTCATACCCATAGTTGATTGCAAAACCACCTAGAACTTGCTGGTGGACATAGGATCTCGATCACTTACTATACTGACTGGAACACCATGCAATCTGACAATCTCTCTTAAGAAAATCTCTGCCAGAGAAGCTGCACTACGGGTTGCCTTAACCGGAATAAAATGGGCACTCTTGGTTAGATGATCCACAATCACTCATATTCCTTTGTCTCCCTTCTTGGTCCTTGGCAAACCATCGATGAAATCCATCGAAATCATTTCCCACTTCCACTTCGGGACTTCCAAAGGCTGCAACAATCCGGCTGTCTTTTGTTGATCTCCGTTAACCTGCTGGTAGATAGCACAACTATTGACGAAGCAGCTACATCCCTCTTCATGCTCGGCCACTAGAAAACCCTCCTCATATCCTTATACATCTTAGAGATTCCTGGATGGATATTTAGTTTGGAGCGATGACACTCTGATAAGACTTCTTGCCTCAATCCATCTACATCAGGCACACACAAACGACCGTTGATTCTCAAAGCTCCTTGATCGTCCACCTTAAAATCCGAATATTGACCATCCTTGGTTCTGGGAATCAGTTCTTCAAAAGATCTATCCTTCATTTGCTTTCTTATGGTTCTTTCCTGAAGAGACGGAACAACCTCCAAAAGAGACAAAACTGCATTCCTACTAAGAGCATCTGCCACAACATTTGCCTTTCCTGAGGTATACAGGATATCCAAATCATATGTTGCCAAAACCTCGACCCAACGCTGCTGCATCAGATTAAGATCCTTTTGAGAGAAAAAGTACTTCAGTTGTTTGTGATCCATGAATAGCTCGAACTTCTCTCTCAAAAGATAGTGTCTTCGGATCTTCAAAGCAAAAATGATGGCTAACAGTTCTAGATCGTGCGTAGCGTAGTTCCTTTCATGTGGCTTCAATTGCCGACTTGCATAGCAATTACCCTTCCATTTTGCATCAGAACTGCTCCCAGTCCAACTATGCAGGCACCCGTATAAACCTCAAACTTTCTCTTTCCATCCGGAATAGCCAACACAGGAGCACTTGTCAGCTTTGCCTTCAGATTATGGAAAGCTTCCTCACATTCAGGTTCCACTTGAATTTTTCTCCTTTCCTTGTCAGCTTGGTTAGGTGCGAAGAGATCTTGGAATAATCCTTGATAAATTTTCTGCACTACCCAGCGAATCCTAGAAAAATACGAACTTCAGTCGGTGTCTGCGGCTGCTTCCATTCCAAAATTGTTTCAACCTTAGCTGGATCCACCGAAATGCCATCTCAAGAAACAATGTGCCCCAAAAAATTTGACTTTCGATTTCCAAAAATGGCACTTAGATAACTTCGCCTTCAGAACATGCCTTCTCATAGTCTCCAACACTATTCCCAAATGCTGCTCAAGCTCTTCTTCATACTTAGAGTAGACCAGAATATCATCGATGAACACCAAAACAACCTTATTCAACACATCTCGAAAGACTCGGTTCATCAAGTCAAAAAAGTAGGCAGGAGCGTTGGTTAACCCGAAAGGCATAATCAATCATTCATAGAAACTATTGGGTCCTCTAAATACAGCTAAGGGAATACTGTCCTCGGCTACCCTTAACTAGTGGAAACCCGATGCTAAGTCCAGTTGGGAGAAAACAGAAGCTCCATGCAGCTGGTCGAAAAGATCATCAATACGGGGTAAAGGATACTTGTTTCAGATGATCACCTTGTTAAACTCTCGATAATAAACACAGAACCTTAGAGACCCATCCGACTTGGTGACGAACACCGAGCAGAACGCCAACAAGAAAAACTGGGCCTAATCAATCCCTTATCCAACAGATCCTGAGTCTACTTAACTAACTCCTCCGTCTCTCTAGGAGCCATCCTCCTGCTTGGTTGAATCACTGGTACTGCTGCTGGAACCAAATCAATGTTAAACTCTATCTCTCGGTGCGGAGGTAAACACTTGACTTCTTCGAATACATTTGGAAAATCTTGGACCATATCGATATCTCCAATCTCCTCTTAAGAAGTCTCAACTCTATGTAAAAGACTACTCAAGTGAATTCCAGAATTATCACACATCACTTTCGCAATCCTACCCAGATTAGTTTCCAACAAAACTGTTCCCTCTTCACAATTCAGGACAGCCTTACACTTACCAAGCCAATCCATTCCCAATATATGGTCTTAAAATCCAACACATAAGGGTCACAAGAAAAACTATGGGATAGATAGGAAATTCTTAAATCCTTACAGATCATATCTAATTTGGTTACCCCTCCTATAGGATTAGATACAAAGATGGGACGATCTACAGTACTAGGGGTAAGAAGGAACATCTCTACTGATTTCAAAGAAATAAAACTCAAAGAGGCATCCGAATCAAACAGAAATTTAATATACTTGACATCTAAAAGTAATGTACCTTCCAATACTCCTTTTCCTTTAGAAGAGTTTGATGGTGCACCCTCCAAAACAAACACCTTATTCTGCAGAGCTTTATGAAGTAGCGGACAATCCTTGAACATGTGACCCAGTTGATGACAGTTGAAACATAGAGATTTCTGAACCAAAATGAACCCGGCCCACTTTGATGCGGTTGCCGCTGCTGTTGCTGAGATCCTCTCCTGGTACACCGATTCTCCAAGTGAACCTCTTGCTGACATATATAGCACTTGCGAGGTCCGTTGTTGCTTTCGGGTATCTTCTTGTTCTGCTTCTTCCAATTAGGATTGAACTTTCTCTTATTTGGGTTGGAAGAATTCCCTCCGGATGCTGCTACAGGTGCCACTGGTCTCTTATTCATTAAATCCTCATATCTCGGTGCCATATCAATTAACTCTACAAAAGATACCTTCAAATGCGCTGTCATCTTTTCGTGAAATTCTGGCCTTAATCCCTGCACAAACATTTCATTCTTTTTGAGGGGAGTGTCTATGAGTCCCGGTCCATAGCAAGATAGTTCATTAAATTTTGTCTCATACTCTACTATAGTCATGCTTTCCTACTTCAAATTTAGAAAATCTCGGTGCAGAAGAGTTCTCCTTGTTGTTGGCATGAATTGTTCTTCAAACAACTATTTAAATCTATCCCAAGAAATGTTGTCCTCTGAGATATTTGATGTTACTTCATCCCACCAGGCTGCAGCACCTTCTTGCAATTGCCATGAAGCCATTACCCTTTTTTGCTCATCCAACAAGTTCATACTCTTAAAGATGCGCTCGCAAGAGCGTAGCCAAGCCTGGATTTCAATTATAGTCTCTGATCCTTTAAATGGTTTACCTCCAAGGTTGGTGAAGTCTTTGCATAAAGCGAAAAAACTAACTTGAGGCAGTGCTGGATTAATAACCTCGTTATCTGTCTGACCTCTCCTATCATTGGTCGACGTGCTTCCTACTACTCCGCCTCTTCTGCCTCTTGAACTCATTTTGGCTACCTGGACAGGTAACCCAACCAATTTAGATAGGGATATTGTTATATAAAAATTACAAATACGCACTCTCAAGATAGATACTACTCCAGAGCCTAGGTATTTCTCAACCTATGCTCAGATACCAACTGTGATGACCTGCCATTCGTTCCACGGAAAGGCGCATCATCAAAAAGAAAAGAAACATATAGAAATAGAAAAGATAGAAAGAAAGAAAGAACAACAACATCAGAATCTCACAGCGGAAACGGAACATAATATAATATTTCACATATCCATTACATAATTTTACATATCAGAGTACACAAAATAATACGACTTCATTACATTAGACAGTTATAAAGGCCTGTCTAACTGTTACATCCAAAATACAGCTTCTAAAAGTCACAACACAGCGGAATGATAGATAGATACGTTTGGGCTCCAGGTCCAAGCTTCCAAAACGTTTGTCAATCCAGACCCGATCACTTGTCTACTCATAAAAATTTGAGTACCCAAGAGTTTAAGAAAAACAGAAATAAATTCTGAGTCAGACATAGGTCTGGTGTGAGTAAACGAGTTAAAGTTGTTTAACTTTCAAAAAAATCATTTGAAAACAAAAGGTATCACGTAAGACTTCCCACACATAAACATGGGAATTTTTTTACCTTACACTAGCTAAATCATTTGATAGGAAATCCAATGATATTATATTAGGGTCTAGGGTTTTCAAATAAATATTCACATAGCCAAAATTGTTGCATTCTTTAAATTCCATCATACTAGCCACAAAGTCAGTTATACAATCAAAACCTTAAGGGCACGTAGGGATAATGAGTTTCCATCAATGGCCGGGCTACTAGGGTACCGTCCGTCATAGTACGTGGCCCAGATCAACATACCGAGGATCCCTCCCGATCCCCTGCAACACATGGTCGGAACCATCCCTTACTGGCCAGTCCCGAACAAGACAACCCCGCAGTTGTGGCCAACAACCCACACAGCCAAAATAAAAAGGGACTTCTAGACAGGGGTAAATCTTGTCCTACTTGGGTGCTACCCACTTAACCTTGCTGCACCTTCCTTGTTTTAGCCATTCCCGGTTGATGAGGCTTGAGGCTATGATTACCTTCACCAGAAAACATCTTGGTATGCTCATCGCCCTCCATTAACGACAGTCTGATAGCGTTCAATCCATACAAGTTCATTCCGGATTCGAACGAAACCGAAGGCATTATTTCGTTACACTCATTTTGGAATCACCCTCAAAGTTAACGACAATAACCCTTGCACTCTGAAACTCCATCTTAATCTTCACTTGAATTGTCATGACCTATCGTTCAACTTGGATCGATGTGGTTTTCAGATAATCAAACTTGATATCCGATCCCGGTCTCATCGAAATCCAAACGCCCTCTTAGAGGTCAAGTTGTTTAAAGTTAAACAATTCAATTCAATTCAAAACATTGAATTCACATAGCATTATTCACAGATAATAATGATTATGTTTCAAGTGTTAAAAGATAACATGATTAAGTTTTATTAATTCACTTAAATCATTATTTTAAATAAAGGTGTTTATTTAAATACTAATTTAATTAAGTTGATTCTTAAAGTTGTTTAAAACTTAATTAATAATGTGATAAAATTAAGAAGATGTAATGTGTTTAATCATTAGCTAAACTTAAGAGTTAAGTTAAATTTTAGATTAATGATAATTTAATTCAAAGTTTATTCAATAAGATTTTTAATGATAAGTAAGAAGTAAATTAAGATAAATAACTTATCTTTAATTCATTAAGGTTTGGGTGATTAAGGTTTATTAATTAATAAGGATTATCAATATAAGTAATTAAAAATTAATTAATTAACAATTAAAGATTAATTAATTAACAATTAAAGATTAATTAATTAATAATTAAAGAATAATTAATAAGTGTAATTAGTTAAAGTATGGATTAATTACTTAAGTGTAATTAGTTAAAGTATGGGTTAATTGAGAAAATTAATTAAAAGGTTAGTTAATTAATGAATGTGATTAATTAAAGGATAATTAATCAATGTAAGTGATTATAAAATAATTATTTAGAGTAATTAATTAAGGATCAATATAACAAAAATATTGTTAATTAATTTATGTGAATAATTAAAGTTTAATTAATGATAATGGTCGAAGGTTAATTAATTGGCGTAATTAATTAAAGCTAATTACTTGATGCGATTAAGATGATAATTAAAGGATGATTAATTAATTTATTTTTAATTAATTAATGATTAAGTAAGCAGGATTTAAAAGGTGATTAAAGTAATTAATTTAATTCATTAGAAATGGTGTGACTAATTAATCTTGCTTATGAATGATTGAATGATATTGAATGCCTTAGATTAGTTGATACCCCTGATATGTAATTTGTGATGTTATGTGATATGATAAGTTTGGATTGAACGGTGGTAATATGGTTTGTTTATCTGTGATGAATGGTTATATAAATATGTAATTCTGGATATAAATGGAATTGTTTAAGTTAAATAGCTTTGTTTTTAGAAAGATATTGGATTCGAAGAGACCGGGGTCGGGTATCAGTACATACCCAAAACCACTTCGATTTGTAATCTGCAATAATTCTTTATAGGTTTGACTTTGGAATAAATGGGTTGGAATGGAATAAATAATGTAAACTTGGTCATTAAATCTGAATAATGATACTTAGACATGATTGTAATATGTGTAGTTGACTATGGCATGTTAAGAACTCGTTGTGAGGTATGAGTTACCTGGGTTTAAAATAAGTTTTATGTCTTTGTATTTCATATTTTATAGGTTTACTCACGCTGGTTTCCAGCCTGACCCAGGTGTTACTTTGATGTAATGCTCGGGTCAGATCGAGTATTACAGCTTTTCAGGTGAGGACATTCAGGAGCCCAGGAGGCAAGCAGGATGGCAGGAACGTATGGAGTTTACCGCTGTGTATTTGAGAGTTTTATTGATTGTAGTCTGGAACAGGTTGATATAACTATCCAGTTATGTATACGGTTGTAACTCTGATGAATTGTAAGTAAAGTAACAATTATAGCTTTTCTTTGTAAAAATGCTATTATTTGATATTATATTTAATCTGCTGCGAATGTGAGATGTTGTTGTTTTCTGTTCTCCTTCTTTCTTCTTTCTTCTTTTTCTTCTTTTCTCTAACATTCTGAAATTTTCAAAGTCGAAAATTCGAGTCGTTACATTATTCTTAGCTCATTAGGATCCTCTTTGTTGATAGTGGATTGGATAAATCCCTCAAAGGAGATCCACAGTCATCTTAATAAACCTGCATATACTATTTAGATTTACTAAAATCTAAACAAGGAGATCTATAACAACGATACATAACATGTCTACTTCTCAGAATGTGGATGGAAATGAAACTGCCAACATTCAGCAAGGACCCCATGCAACCAACCTGCAAATTTGAATGTTGACCGATTGAAGATCAAAACCTTGTTAATTTTGTAACAAGACCTGAATTTCAAAACTTCATGAGGGAGTTGATGGAAAGCTGTAGACATGCGAATGAACAAATTTGGACTAATATTAGCCTAATAAACTAGATTACTCAACAACAACGTAGGAAGGTCAGAAGGGATCCCACTCCTTATTCGGCACTGGAAAGTTCATCGGATGAATACCATATGCATAGGCATCGTAGGGTCGAAGGAGATCATGCAGAAACATCGGAGCGTCGATTGGCATACCATTATGGTCTGCCAAGACCGATTAGTGACGATCCCTCCCAAGGGATCGGTACTGATCCCTCCTCTAGAGGAGTGATTCCCTCGCTACACTTGGGGAATCATGTAGGAGTTATTCCCAGAAGCTTGGATGTTGGAGTTCAATTGAACGCTAACTAGGTACCCTATCGGAACAACGACCAGTTGAATGTCACTGGTGCACACCAAGAGGATGATGGACCAAGAAGGCGTGAAACAGCCCGTAGACATCGATCAGACCATTCACGTGAGATGGAGCGTAATCACCGCTTAACACCACCCATCTAGACACCGAATTTTTCGGCAATGGTCAGATAATTGGTGAGAGAGAACCAAGGTTTGACTAATAATGACTGGAGAAATTCAAGATGCCATAACCCATTTACTATTAATGTTTTGCATAGGGAATATCCTAGAAGGTTCAACATACCGTCAATGCCTGCCTATGAGGGAAAAACCGACCCTAGACAGCATATTATGAGATACAAATGGCTGATACATTCTTCAAGAGGCAAAGACGCGACCAAATCTAGATGCTTTCCCATAACCCTCTCTAGAATAGTGACGGTGTGGTTGACGAGACTACCCTCACGATCAATTTCAAGGTTCAATGAACTAGAAACTAATATTATGGAGTAGTTCTGAATTCTCACGACTCATCTCAAAGACATGATGTCACTTTCCAGCGTAATCCGGGCTTCGGGGGAACCATTGACGGACTATTTGGAAAAAAAAAATTATACCACCGCTATAGTGGTCGTTAACCTAAATGATCATGCTATACTTATAGCCGTGATGAGGGCGACTGATTTGGAATCTAAGTTTTGTGATTGGCTAGTTGGAAAATGGCCTGCCACATGGGAGCACTTCTATTCCAAGGCAGCTTAGTTTCTGAGGAAGCAAGAAGCCAGGTCCTCTAGGAAAAAGAATGTTGCGAGACCAAATGGAGAAGCAGTACAAAACAATACTGCAATAAAGCAGTCTGGTGACAGTTCCAGGAAAATCCAAATAATGTTCAAAATAAGTCGAATCAACAAAATAGAAATGGAGATAGGAATCAAGATCGAAAGAGGGATTTTAGGGGACTAAAGCCTAGGATTCCAATGTATAGCACCAAAACACCACTTAACGCATCCCTGGAGAATATTTATTTATCCACTTGCAATACCATGCAATATAGGAAGCCATTATAAAAGATTCGTCACAGATAGAAACAGACTAGAAAATATTGTCCGTTTCACGAGCGTTAAGGACATAATACAAATGAGTGCAGGCCTCTTGACGCTATCAAAAGGTTGATTCGAGAAAAGAAACTTCAACAGTCTATGAAAACTCCGTAGGATGACAGACATGGGACATCTGACCCCAATCGAGGACAAGCTCCACGTAGGGTTAAGGAGCCTGTGTGGACTGGTGGAAGATTAGTGATAAACACAATAGTTGGAGGACCAGGTTTGCAAGAAATGGAGCGTTATGATAGCGCGATAAGGCATGTAGACTTTGAATATAGTTCAAATGAGATAGAGCTCTAGTGAAGAAGCAACGCATGATGGCGTATGATATTGTTTTTAGAAGCAGGGATGCAGATAAAGTATATGCCCCTACAATTGACCCTGCTTTGGTGAGAAGGTTTTTAATTGATTGTGAAAGCTCGGTGAATATAATTTTCAAGAAGGCATATGACAGATGAGAATGGAGGCTAAAGATTTAAAACCATCTAAAGCTCGCATACATGGTTCTAATGGTGTTGCGATTGAAGTTGTTAGTTATATGGAGTTGCCTATTGAATGGGGAGAAGGTGAACATAGGAGAGTGCAGATCCTATCATTTATTATTTTAGATGTTGACTCACTGTATAATGTTTTTCTAGGCCGACCAACCCTAGCTGAATTCCGGGCAGCTCTTGCCCCATTGTGTTTAATTATAAAGTTTTCGATGGGTAATGGTGTAGGAGTCGTTCATGGTGATCAAGCGACTGGACATGCCTGTTATGTAGCTGAGTTGAGGGAAGCTCGGCGCAAGGAAAAGGAAAAGGGTGTGGACGGAGCTGTCCATACCTAAGCTATCGAAGATTGAAAATTGGTGCCTGAGCCTTGGCTTGGGCACAACATTCAGTTCTATAGAGATATAGATCTAAGGGATGACACTGAGGATCTCAAAGAGACCAAGCCTATGCTGGCCAAGCCGATGATTGATATCACGGTCAGCTATGATGGCCCATCATGAGTCTTGAAGATTGGCTCGCAGCTCAGCCCCTCAATGATGAAAGAACTTGCTGGTTTTCTCCGAGCAAATCTAGATGTATTCGCTTAGACTCATTCTATCATGTGTGGGATCTCACTTTCCATTGCGAGCCATGCATTGAACATTGACCTGAAGTATGTTTTGGTGAAACGGGAAAGGTGAGGCATGGATCTGAAGAGATCTGTCGCTCTTAAAGAGAAGAGGAGGTGGATAAACTAAAAATCAATGGGTTTGTCTACGACGCCCTCTATTCTGAATGGATAACCAATCCTGTATTGGGGAAGAAGGAAAATAGGAAATACAGAATGTGCATTGACAATTCAGATTTGGATTGGGCATGTCCTGAAGATAATTTTCCCCTTTCAAGGATTGATCAATTAGTTGATTTGACTGTAGGATATGTTACCTTTTATGGATGAGTATTCGAGATATAACCAAATTCCGATGCATGTCCCCGATCAGGAACACACCAGTTTTGTTACAAATGTTGGATTGTATTGTTATGTGATAATACCATTTGGATTGAAGAACGCCGGAGCAACCCATCAATGCTTAGTTAACAGGATGTTTAAAGATCAGATTGGGAAAATAATGGAAGTTTATGTGGATGATATGCTCGTGAAGTCATGACGATCAAGCAACCACATTAGGGACTTGCCGGAAATGGTTGACATCCTCTGGTATTACAACATGAAAAATCAATCCTTTGAAATGTTCGATTGGTGTTGCGTCGGAAAAATTCATGGGCTTTTTTGTCAATGCTTGTGGAATAGGAGCTAATCATGAGAAGATTCAGGGTACTCAGGATATCTAATTGCGAAGAACCATTAAACAAGTGCAAAGTCTGAACAAGAAGGTTGCTGCCTTAAGTCGATTTATCTTTGGAGAAACCAACAAATGTATTCTTTTTTTGATATTATGTGAAATGGAAAGAGAAATTTCTAATGGATGCGAGATTGCGAGGACGGGTTTCATGCTATGTATAATTAATTGGAAGGACCCCTTGTTAATAAGAAAACATGTCAACACCTCAAAATAAAGTTTAAAGAGATGATGTCTCCTTTGAAACCTCCTTTTGAATAGACGTAGGTAGCTTGCACTCTTCAAGTAAGCAAAGACGAATGAAAATTTTCTTTTAGTACCTTTCAATACAGTCGAAAGGTTAATCCTCCATCTAGGAAATCCTTTCAAATTGGTTGGACTATGACCCTGTCGAAACCACCTTTCGAAGTAGTCAAAGTGGCTTACGGATGAGACCCTTCAATCTTAGTGTTTAGTTGAATTGAATGGGTTTCAACCACGTTAAATGGGTAAGCTTCTACTATATTACATATTCAAGTTTAAACTCTTTGAAAATGTGTGAACTGGGGGTTTCGACTCAGTCGAAGGGTTTTCTTTTTACATGATCGATAGCAGATAAATGTAACGATATGAAATATGATTCTCAGAAAAGTTATATAATCAAGACTATCATTATCTCTCCTTTTATTGAACAAAGATAGTCAAATTGACCGAATCCCCAATTTGACCTGGGAATTAAGGTTTACAAACTTCTGAAAATACAAGCAAAAAAGTGAAAGAAATTCGATCCCCTAAAACTAACCCCTAGGGTCTTATTTATAGATGCGGGTTGGCATCTTTCGACCCCATGCTTTCAATATGGTCGGAAGGTTTGCTTTCTTCCTTTCGTGTGCATCTCTTGAATCTTAGCTTTCGACCTAGTGGAAAGGGTTATATGATTTCCCTTCTTCTGTTTTTATTGATATTTCTTCACAGCATGATGCATTTCTTCCATTTTTACAAACTTCTCGGATTGAAGATAGAAGTCCCTTAAATCTTTACGCCATGGATATAGAGGTCTTTCCAGAAAGGGGTTTGTTTGATCAAACCAGATCGAACTGCCATGCAGTTTTCTTACTTGATTGTGCTCTCTGCCTTTAATGCTTCTGTACAGAACCTGTTCAACTGTTCGCTAAGTAGTTCTCTTGGTTTTTATTTGGTATTAGCCAGCAAGCTAAAATCCATAGTTGAATTCATGAATGTATAAAATTGCATCACGAAGTCGTAAGAAAATTGTTCCTAAGAGCAGATGGTTTTCACTTGGTAATTCATATACCATGAATAGATAGTCCTTGAAAAGTAGCCAGGAAAAGTTTGCAGCGAATCGGTATAAGGGCATTATATATGTTCATCCAAGTTACAAGGTGATTATCTGGATCAGTAGTCCCGTCATATTTTAGTGGGGGAATTTGGATATGAGGAGGGAATCTAACTACTATTATTTCTTTTGAAAAAGGATTATTTTACAGGATAGCATATTTCTCTTAGTCAGTAATTCCTTTTTCTTTATGTACATCCCTTATCATTTGGTGCATGATGTTTTCTTGATTGGCTCCGTTTTTGTAGCAACTTTACTATTTATGTGGATTGGACTATTTGATTGTTTAAGGGATCTTTTAGCTTGACTTTCTTAGTTCAACTCTTCATCTTTTATCTCATTTGGAGATTATGCTTCATCTACTTCTTCCATAATCCTTAATGATTCTTAAGATGGAGAACTTTTAAGAAATTCTTTCATTGCTATCATTTGTTGTTGTTGATTCTGGACTTTGATCCCATTGTTTTCCAACCTTATTATGGTTGAAGGTTGCCCAGTTTCTATATGCTCTAATATAAAGTTTGGGATTATGTTATCTTACAAAGTTGATCGTAAAGCAGCTTCTTCGTTTGGATTGTTGTTATTATTCCTTGCTCTTACCATTTTCTTCTTTTGAACAAAGTACTCCATTAATCTTTGGTGAAAGCTTTTTGAAATCAGAGGCTCAAGCCCTCCTTCTAGCAACAAAAATGTTAACAAGAAAACTTGTCAACACCTCAAAATAAAGTTTAAAGAGATGATGTTTACTTCCAAACCTCCTCTTGAATAGACGGAGATAGCTTACACTCTTCAAGTAGGGAAAGATAGATGAAAGTTTCCTTTCAGTATCTTTCATTGCAGTTGAATGGATAATCCTCCTTTTAGGAATTCCTTTAGAATTGGTAGGAATGTGACTCTGTCGTAACCACCTTTCGAAGTAGTCAAAGTGGCTTACGGATGGGACCATATGATCTTAGAGCTTAGTTGAATTGAGTGGGTTTCGACCACGTCAAAAGGGCAGGCTTCTACTATATTATGGATTCAGGCTAAAACTCTTTGAAAACATGTGAACTAGGGTTTTCGACTAAGTCGAAGGGTTTCTTTTTTACTAGATCAGCATCAGATAGATATAACTGTATGAAATAAGAATTTCAGAACTGTTGTACAATCAAGATTATCATAATCTCTACTTTTATTGAATAAAGTTAGTAAAATTGACCATATCTCCAACTATATTTAGGAATAAGAGTTTACAAAATTTGGAAAATATAAGAAAAAAGTGAAAGAAATCAGATCCCTTAAATTGATCCCTTGGGTCTTAATTATAGTTGCGGGTTAGCACCTTTCAACCGTATGCTTCCGACGCAGTTGGGTTTGCTTTCTTCCTTTCGTGTGCATCTCTTGAATCATAGCTTTTGACCTAGTCGAAAAGGTTATATGACCGCCTTTCTATTGCTGCCAAAGGTTGAGCTTCTTTCTGTCCTGCTTTGTTCCTTTCGACTTCATCGAAAGGTTTGTCGTCTAATTGCTTCTAACTTCATCGAAAGGTACTACTTGATAGCCTTCGACTTCATCGAAAGCTGTATAGATGCGCTTTCAACTTAGTAGTTTATGTGCAGTATGGGTACCGGCCTTCGACACAGTCAAAACATGTGCTTCGTAGGGTTTCGAATGAATCGAAACACTACTGAGAGATTAACTGTAAAAGGCTCCACTCGAAAGCATTCTATCTGACTGGTGCTGAACTTCATCCTTTTGTGTTTATGGACGCCATATTGGATTCACATAATTTATTTCTTCATTAGCGAGGATGGCCCTAACCGCTTCGAAAGGGTTGATTTCCCTGAACATGTTTCTTGTGGAAGTAAATGAAGACGAAACAAGATAGTTTCGAATGGTTCGGTGCAAAATGTATAAAATATGTTATCAATTGCCTCGAAAGGTACCATTAGAACACTTCAGGAGTTGTTAATCTGCTTGACATTGCCTTCGAAAGGCGCCCTTCGACATCGTAGAAAGCTTTTTGCTCATCCAAGACACTGTTGAAGCATCCTTTTGACATCTTCAAAAGGCGTTGCTCACGTTATTATCTTCTTATCGAAAGTCTTATTTAATATTTGCAGAGACCACTTCTAATGTCTTCTGGTCCTCACCAATGCTCTTGCTTCTTCTTTCGTACTTTTACTCTTGTTAATATTTCATGGATGACACCTCCTATCTTGTCGAAGCCAGTGGATTATGAGGAGTTATTCCTTTATTCTATTGTATCAGCACACGTTATAAGTGCCGCCTTGATTTGCATGGAGAATTGGATCCAGTGACCAATATATAACGTCAATAAATGATTAAGAAGAGCAAAAAGGAATTATTCAAAGAGAGAAATTGGCATACTGCTCGTTAATTGCATCATGGAAGATATGTCGTACTTTCAAGCACACCAATCAATATTTACACCAGTTAGCCATTACGACAGGTCTTACAGCGACCTATGATGTTTGGAAGGTCACTAAAATGGAATATTGAGCTCAGGCAGTTCGACATTACATATCTTCCTCAAAGAGAAGCATTGGCGGATTTTATAGCAGAATTTACCGTACAATATGATCTCCCAAAAGGTAGCGAAATTCCTACCGTACGATGAAAATTGTATATTGATAAAGCATCTAATGATCATTGCCCTGTAGCTGGGATTGTGCATGTAACTCCTGAAAACCAATCAATTTGTTATGCTTTAAAGCTTGATTGTCTAGCCACACTCAACGAGGTTGAGTATGAAGATTACTGGACTTAAAATCGCTAGAAAACTTGGAGTTAAGTCCTTTTCATATCTTTTGTGATTCGTAGTTGTTGGTGTATCAAGTTAGAGGAGACTATCAGGCTAAGGGACAATGGCTTGCTCTGTATCTTACCCAAGTTCAAGAGTTGTTAGCAAATTTGAATACCATGACATTTCACATATCCCACGCGGCTAAAAAGGGGATGCTGATTCATTGGCAAAGTTCAGTAGTACTGGCGATGCACGATGGATTGGCTTGGTTCTGGTCGAGATATGAGATACCCTAAGTATAAATATGATGGAAATCGATCAAATATTGGAAGCGGAATCCGAAAGGGAGTCGTAGATGACTCCATTTAAAGATTATCTACTATGTGGAATCTTTCCTAAAAAAGGAAATGAAAAGTGACATATCGTTCGCAAAGCTTCGCGGTTTTATGCAAGAAGGAACTATGTATAGAATAGGTTTCTTTGTCCCTCTGCTCCAGTGTATCGCTCATGATGAGATAAAGCATGTTTTAAAAGAAGTCCATGAGGGAGAGTGCAGCGATCACATAGAGGGGAAAGCTCTTGCGAAAAGATACTCCGTTATGGATATTATTAGCCAACCATAAATCAGGACACTACTGACTATGTAAGACGATGTGACAAATGCTAGATATATGCGAAAGTCCCAAGAGCTCCACTAATAGAAATCACACAAATGGTCAGCCCATGGCCATTCTCTATGTGGGGTATAAACATCAGCGACACTTTACTACTCTCTAGAGGCGGTGCGAAATACGCTATTATTGCGGTTGATTACTTTGCCAAATAGGCCGGGGCAGAAACTTTAGCTACAATCACAATCAAGAAATTAATCAACTTTATCATTCGAAATACCATGTGTTGCTCCGGCCTTCCGCATATTATTGTACCATATAATAGGACTCAATTCGATAGTGCTGAATTTGAAGACTTTTGTCGAAGGTATCATATTGAAAAGAAGTTTGCAATAGTCGCTCACCCTTGATAAAATAGGCAGGTTGAAGTGGTAAATAAAATATCAAGTCTGTTCTAAAAAGTGTTTAGAGAATGCCAAAGGCAAGTGGGTGGATGAACTTCCTACGACACTTTAGGCCTACAGAACCACTCATAAGTCTGCGACTGGCCATACTTCATTCGCCCTTTCTTATGGTTTCAAAGCCATTATTCCTATTAAACTTGAAATCCCTTCTCGTCGAGTGACTTACTACGATCCTAAAACAAATAAAGATCATCTCTTGGAATCTTTGGAATTTATAATAAGAAGCAGGAAGAAGTCGATTTGAGAGCAGCCGCACACCGACATCGAGTCACCCAGTATTACAACAGAAAAGTGCGATCAAAAACCTTTGAAATTGGCGATCTCATCCTGAAATGGGTTTTTCCTACCCTGTTACACATGAATCCAATTTGGGAAGGACCATATGCCATTGAACAGAGGCCTGGAGAAGGAATTTTCAGGCCAACGAATGTTGATGGCATTACACTTCTGAGAGCATGGAATAGCAAGCATTTACAACGCTATTTCACTTAGATTATTTCCTTTACATTTAGGTTCTATTTACTTTAAGAATTTTGCTTTACCATTTGACTTCTGTATATATGTAATAAAACGGATTATTTTGTTCCTTTCCATTTAACGAATAAAGTTTCAATCTTACTTTGTATTTATGATTGTTATTACATTGTATGCTAAGTACACAATGAAACTGATTGAAATCGATATGTGTGAACATGCTCCCAGAGTTTGAAATCGATCAATCATACTAATCCCAGATGGGATCAAACAAGATGAGCTCAATTAATTTTCTCGTTTAAAAATTCCCATAGATGATCCAAAGAATGTGACCCACAATAAGGAACAAATATGGCCGATAATCTGAAGATTGAAATATTCCTGCCCGAACTGTAGTACTGGAATGAAATCAAGGTGACCAAAGGCAGAACGACTTAATTGCTCTCGAAATAACTTTAAATCCCTAGAGTGTGCACTAGAGCATAACCATATGCCGGGCGGCGACTGACTTCCTGCAAAATAACTCTAAATTCCTAAAGTGGAAACTGGAGTATAAACTGTAGGATCTAGATTAACCCTAGAGGGGGGGTGAATAGGGTTATAGCAAATTTTCTCGAATTAAACACAGAAACAAACTACAGAAATAAATATGCCGAAAAGTAAATCACACACAAAATTTACCCAGCTTCGGCAACCGCTGCCTACTGTTGCATTCCCAGATTTCTATTAGAATTAAACAGTATCCCGCTTACAAACACTCTACTAGACTCGCAAACCCTTGCTCCCGCTCACAAACACTCTACTAGACTCGCACCCCCTGCTCCGCCTATAGAGTTTTGCAAACTTGCAAACTCTTCTCCCGCCTATAGAGTTTTGCAAACTCGCACAACCTGCTCACTGAACTAATTCTAACTAGACAATCTAACACTACCTATAACCTAGGTGGTGATTTACCAATTCTTTGATTAGAAAAGAAAAAAACAGACTTCAAAATTGAAAGCAGGAGCAAAAATTAAAATACAAACTTGAATCCATATTTTTTGCTCAAATAAAAAATAAGATAACCCCCTTTAATAAAACCCTAAAAAACAAATCCCCTTTATAATAAAGGCCGGCCCTTTTATTTTTCAACCTGATCCTTTGTTCTTGCTTGTGAAATAATTGCGGTCGATCTTCCTTCTGAAATTAGGGCTTCGGCTCGCGATCCAAATTTGGGGCTTTGACTGGTTTGTGATGCTCTTGCTTGCGCTCGTTCTCTGATGAATGATTCTAGTTTGCATTGCTCCTCTATTGATCGATTCTCGTTGCTTGGCTCGCTCGTTCTCTGATGATCGAGTTCGTTGTTGATTCGGTATGTAATTTTTTCGTTGCTGGTTTAATGACTGCTTCAATTTTAACTCGATGCCGATGATGATGATTTGGGTTTGGTATTTATATGAATTCGAATACACTTGAATTTATTCGTATCAATTCACACTTTCCTAATTTTAACTTCCTGATGCGCACGGCTTTCCTGATTTCTGCCTTGACGCGCACGACTTTGATTTTGTTACGTGGTCACCACGGTGTTGAATTCATTTGACTTTTTCACTGTAGCTTTCGACTGTACATTCTCTGTACATAGGATTTTGGTGGCATTTCTTTGTGGTCTGCCTTGCTGCTTGACCTGTCTGGTTCATCTTGTTGTATGCTTGGTTCATGAATTTGCAGCTTGTTGTTTGTATACTGATCATGTATCACTGTGCATAGAGTTGTTTGCATGTTGCTATTCTCTGTTTGCACTTGCTCATCCATTTAAACTCCACTTGTACTTCTGGTTCTTTGTTTGGTCTGGTCTGGTCTGCATAGTGCATATGAACTTGGTCATGTTCTGGTCATTGTTCTGGTCATTGCTTGTTCTGGTCATTGTTCATGTTGTAGCCTGGACTGGTGCATTCCTGTAGCTCCATCTTGACTTGGGCTGTTGATTCATCTCTCTGCATTTGGTCTGATTGCTTGTGATCTTTGACATGTCATATAGTTGCATTCACTTGAGTCTGTTGCATTTGTGCATTGCCTTACTGAACTTGATTCATGCTGTATTGTCTCTAGCCTGTGCACATTGTTGCATGCATTTGTTTGTTTGGATGCTTGGTGTAGTTGCTATGCAGTTGCTATGCCTTGTATCACTGCATCCATTCTGGTTGGTGCAGTATTCATGTACACTATCATTGCTATATTGAGATCACTGTAGTTTTCATTGTGTTGAACTGAGCTGAATATCATGGTGTTTATTTGGTTTTGTATCTTGACCCTTTGTTGTTTGGTTGATGTGCATGTCACTGACTTGCTTCCTGTCTCATTTCCATTGATATGTCTTGAACTTTTCTTGAGTCTGTAGTGTTCATTTGAGGTGTGTCTGACCATGTTGATCCAATTTCACCATGTATTGTTTCACATCAGTTTTCATAGTTGTACATGTGAGTTCATGCTTTGATGTTGTTTCAGTCTTCATGCACTGATGCATTTGGAGTTGGTCTGTTGCACTTTGGTCTTGCATTTGTGATCTGATGCAGTTTTGATTTGTCGAAGCTTTGCATTTGAGTTGAGTCATGACAACAATGACTTGACCTTTGCATTCAGTTTATTGTGCCTTGTGTTGAACCCAGCTTTTAAAAACTTGGGTTTGACCTTGTGCTCGTTTCGTGATTTTCAATATATTGCACGTGAGTTGAACTCGGTTTTTCATTTGGGTTTGACCTGTGCTCACCTGTCCCTGTAGCATTATCAAGTGTATATTGATGTGCACGGCCTTATGGCATGTATAGTGATACACTGTGCATGTCACACTGTTCGTGTGTGATGAATTCAAATCTGAATGATGACGAACAACCCAAATAACTGAGGCAAATCATATTTTCAAAAATCATATTTTATTTTATATTGCAAAAATATTTCTTTTTCAATTTTACTGCGTTAGTGAATATTTTTGCAGATTGCTCAGATGCTATATTCAAACTGGAATGCAGTTGAAGACAAAATACGAGTGTGAGTGATATGCATTGAGGAAATTATGTAAATTGAATTGTGATGTAATCAAAAATGTATATGTATAGTGAGAGCTTGAATTTGTACTATTCAAGATTGTAATAAATGTTTGTTTGAATAAAATTTCTGTTTGAATTCAAATTCTATGTTATTTATTTTATTCAACAAATATTTATTTAATCTATGAAAAATAAAATAGTACATTAACAAATACATTTAAATGAATATATATGTTTATTATCATCAAACAAAAACATATAAGTGCATATTCAACATTCTCCCCCTTTTAATGATAACAAACATATATTTAAGATTTTGTACATGTGTTAAATGTATTTGATCAATGATATACTTTAATTGCTCCCCCTATTTAAATGCTTCCTCTCTACATGATGCTCCCCCTACATATATGCATACAAATAGAAATATATAATTAAGCCTAGATGCAAATGGAAAATTATTTGACCTTTGCTTGATTCTGTTTGACAAAATCTTAACTTTTCTCTCCCCCTTTTGTTATCAGCAAAAGAATAATAGTGTTAGAGAAAATAGAGACAGAGTGATCGATATTAATCCAACATTAAACTTAAATTGAATATAAATATTAAACTTCAATAAAAATCAAACAAAAATCATAACTACCCTTGTTAGGCGCATATTCCACTTTTAGAAAGAATGGAAATGATGTTCTAATATAAAATCATACAATTGTATCAACTTGTGGTACATTTATATCAGGAATTTCAATATCTACTAATCATGCATAACCGTTAGGACTTTTAAATGAGATTGGTAGTATTCCAATTTAATTTTTTTCTTAAAAATGAAATCAAGTATCTTCTAACCACGCATGACCGTGAGGAATTTTAAATGGGATTAGAATCAACTTGTCTATTTAATCAATTAATTTTGATATGCGTTTCATACATGCACAACCGTAAGGACTTTTAAATGAGCATGGAAGCACATAATCAAAAAATCCAAGTAATTCACCCATGCATAACCGTGAGGACTTTTAAATGAGAGTGAATACTTTGGATATTTATTTATTTTTACAAAAAAATATGAAATGAAAAACAAATGATTCCTGATTGTAGTACCACATATCGACAAACTATATTTAAGATTTGATAAACAATGGTCGATAGAAATATGATAGATATAGAAATGGTCATGGAATCTTTACCCAACAAAAAGTTTTATAACTCTTGTTTAAATTCCTAAAGAAATTTTCCAAAATATACTCTTTTGAGTAATGTATGTTAAATATCAACACTTATCACTTTTTCAATCACTATTTATCTTTTTGATAATTAGTGGGGAGTCGGATTTGTCAAAAAATTGTCATTTAAAATCAAATAAAAACGACTAATCTGAAAATATGGTCAAAAATGATTTTATCGAGGGGGTTATATGAGAGAATTTTCTGCTATTTGAAAATTATGAAAAATATGCAGATTTTTTCTTTGAAAAAACGATGCAGCAAATGAATGTTTCAAAAATTAATCACGTTCCACTAGTAATTTTTCTATCAACTATATTACCAGTATGATCTGCATCTGAATTTCTCATCCACTCCAAAATATCACTAATTTGATAATCAAGACCATGAGAGTGCATAAAAAAACTCAAACTCAATTTTTAACAGTGAACAAGTCAGAATCAAAAAATCATCATCTCAATATTGGCCGATTTAATTCAGAATACGGTGCAGATTATCACATTCAATATATCGATCAAATAAATATACCTTTACCTGTTTTACCTTTACGATATTTTTTTCGTTGTTGCCCATTGTGATTCTGTCACCTTTGTACTAGGCTAAGGAACTTTGCTCTGTTGCCCGTTGTGTTTCTGGAACAGCCAAAATCCAGCGAACACTGTTGTTGTTCCTTAGCCCGCCACCATACCTACACGATGAAAAAAATTTGTGACCTATTTGTTTTTATAGGTCCATGATTGTTAGTGGCTGAAGCATTATGAATAAACACACCCTTTGGAACCCAAACTTGTTTTGTCATTTCATTCTTGTTCCAATAGACATGAAATTTGTTTGTAGAATTCTTAGGAACCCAAAGTTGTATAAATTTTGTGTTCTTGTTCCTATGACTACAATTTTCAACACGATGTCCAATTATTTCACATCTACCAAAGACACTCTTACCTTTTGCATTATCCTCAACTTGTGTTTTTCCAAAGCCTAGTCCTTTTCTGTTGTTAGCAAAAACTTGATTTCCCAATAGCATGTTGAAAGATTTTTCGCCTCTTGAAAAGTTATTCAGAGATTTCTCAAGATTTTGGACTTTGGTTTTTAATGTTGTGTTTTCAGTGACAAGTGAGGTGCATCTATTTATAAAATCCTTTTTCCTGGTGTCAATGATTTCTGTGATGATAGCGGATTTTGCCCGCTCGAAAATCGACATCCATACTTTACATCGTATTCGAATGTCGTAGATTCGACCGTTCAAATCCGATTCGCCGGAGCTTATAACAACATTAAGTAAACAACACAGCGGAATAAAAGAATAATACATTGATATACAGCACAGATACAATATCTGATACAACATAGTGATACAATGAATATCAATATACATCAGAGATATGATACAATAAAATAGCAGCGGAAAAGAAAACGATAACACCGGCAGCGGAACAATATAACTCTAAGATAGTCTTCAAAAGAGAACTCCGAGAACTGCAACTCCATCTCCAAGAACCAATCCAGCATATAGCTCGAACTCCCAATAACCATGCACCAAGCTCAGCAAGACTGGTGTGGTCCAAATACTGAACTAACTCTAGATAATCTACTAAATCTGACTATCTGAAAAACCCAACTCTAAACTGCTCGTGTGGAAAAAATTTGAGCACCCAGAGTTTAGGAAAGAAACGATAAACTCCGGATCAGTCATGGGACTGGTGTGAGCAACTAAAATAGTTTATCTTTTATTCAAAATCAAAATAGAGGAATATTTTTAAAGTCAATTCGCAATGCTTTTAAAAATGAGACTACCATAAGACCTCCCGCCACACACACAATGCAAACGCAGACTTGGAGGAGATTTCTTCTTATGTTAGTCAAAGATGCTTGATACGCATTAAAAAGAAACATTTGATATTATTACTAGTGCATAGTGTAGAAAATATTTCGAAAGTAGAATATAAATCTTAGCCAGCATAGGTACCATTATAGTATGCTTACTACAGCTACCATATTAGATGGCAGGTTCTACAACTAAAACCGTACAAGTCTCGTATTGTTTGAATGGATTTTTTTCCAACAAATGGTCAGGACAAGGAACTTCCCATTGCCACATGGAAACGCCTCTGGAAGGACGCCCCGAGAACCCAACTGGATATCTGCCAAACAAGGCCGGCTACCCCCTTCCCAGGGAGTAAGAAACCTCAGATATACCACCCTCGATCCTTTGGGACCTTTAAACGAGAGCTCTCTAACCAACATCACACCATAATAATAAGTGTTTCAACATGAGTAAGTATCTGGGCTCCATACCATGATACTACCCTTTTCCAGAAGGAATGGTCATACCCTAGGGAAGCTATCCCTGAAAACCTTGCCACACAATTCCTGTTTCGACCATTACCGGTTTGTGAGGCTCGACGAAGTCACGTCCACAAAGCCACGCTTTATACAAAAGCCATGCTTTCGGTCAACAAATGATCATAGAAATAATCACAAAGATAAACGATCAAACAAATGATCCTATCACAAATGATCAACACAATGATCATTTCACAGCAACACTCAGCATGTCACATTACCAAATTGGGAATATATCGCTGATAACCTTCAACTACATAACCTCTGAGCTCGTACGTCTCAGAGAAGGGTGTTAAGCTAAGAGAATAAATTCTCCGCCACCAACAGAAATATATTTGAAAGAAATCAGCTTTATATCTCAATTTGTAATGTCAGACATACTATCCATACAAGTCTGTTCCGGGATCGAACAGAACCGAAGGCACTTACAAAGAAGTCCTTGCAATCCGGATATTCACTAATCACGTTCGGATTTCCCATCACATATGGAGTCTCTATACCGGGGATCATTCGATGCAAAGACATTCGACGAGTTGTCCTTACGTTTTCGAAAATATCCGGTCTTCAAATGCTATCCATAACGACATATCACATATTCGGAATGGGATATATGACACAAAGGTCCTCTCCCGGCTAAACCGAATAGTGAGCGCAGTATTTCAAAAACATATGGATATTGGGATTTCAATTAAGTCACAACTTAAAACCCAAAACTTTTCTTCAAATGGTTTAAACAAATTACCATTTCAAATCTTTAGACAAAAAGATTTATTTCACAAAGATCAATTCATAGATTTCAAAACAATTTCCATTCTAATTGGATTAACTCGTTAAATCTTTAAATCAAAGATTTAACCTATAACTTTCAAAATTCAATTAACTCGTTTAAATCTTTAAATCAAAGATTCAACTTATGGCTTTTAAATCGTTTTCATAACTTGGAAATTTTCTTCATTTTCAAACTTGAAATTCTTTTTAACACAAATTGAACGTTTATTTCTCATGTGAAAGCTTTATTATTTGAAAACAAACAGTTTTCGTTTCAGAAAAATCCAATTATATTTACACGAGTTAAAGCCCTTGAATTTAAATTCAAATTCCCAAATCAATACATTTAAAGTAGTTTAACCCATATATAACTGGTATAACATTTTTTTATCCCTGGTTTCAAATCCTAGAATTCAATTTCAAATCTTGTATTTAAGTTTAAATCAAATTATTTAAACTTCATACTTTACCAAGTTATTCAAAATAAATCTTATCTTTGAGGTTCCATTTCAAAAGCTTTTCACTTCAAACCCAATCCATTTTCAAAACATTTGAATTCAAATACTCAAATTTAAAACTATTTCAAAAATCTGTGACTTAATCGATTTCCTAGTGAAATCCATATTGGTGTGTGTATAAGTGTGGTCCAGGAGTTTAACACAATAGTGCAACATCATTTCAATCATCACAGATTAAAACACAGAAATATAGTTGATAAGCGATATAAACATAACGCTTATCGCTCATTCATAGATTCACAGATAATATACAAATGTAAATAAATAAATAAATCATAACAGCTCAATCCACAGTACAAAATATCACAATCAGTTAGGACAATCAATTCAAGGTATTTTATACTATAGAGTCATTCATAAGTAAGGTCAACCATTCAATAATCATTTGGAAGTAGGATTAATTAATGGTTTAATCCTAATTAATTCAATTTATTTCCAATTTAATTAATAACTTATGAATTGGTTATCCAATCCTGATGAATTAATTTTCAAATTCATTTAATATAAATTAATTGATCAATTACCTTAATTAATTAAATTATACTTAATTTATCATATTTATTAATTAATCTTTAATTTATTTCCTTTTGACTAATTAATTTATCTTTAATCATTTCCTTTAGTTAACTAACCTTTAACTATATAAATAAATCTCAAATTTATTACCTTAATTGATTTATCACATTATTCTTGAATTAATTATTGCTCAACCACTTGATTAATCAACTTTTAAACATTAATTTATATTTAATTAAAAATCCTTAGTTGCCTCTCGATTGATTTCAAGTAATTATACTCCAATTACTTTTATTAACAAACATCATCCAATTAATTTCCTCCAATAATTATCCATCAATTACTTCTCCAGGCAATTATACTTCCAAATATCAAGTGATTAAATCCAAATTAATTAAACTAAATTAAATCAAATTAATCAAATTACTCAATTGATTACAATAAGTCGTTAATTCCTTAATTACTTCCCATTAAGTAATTTCATTTAAACTATTACAAAGATTATTATTAAATTAATTAATTATAAGATAATCTAGTTGATGACATTTATTAACTTTTATCTGATTACATTTCTAAATAATTATAAGTTTGATTAACCATTAAAATTCATTGGTTTAAATAAAAATCTAATTGTACAAATCTAACTTGAATTATACTTAAAGTTTTATTTAGACTCAGTTTGACTTTGATTTTAAATTTAAAAACTAAAATTTAAATCTGTTAAAAACTGTTACAGGTTTAAACCTGAACAACTTCAACCCGAGCCTCCCCCTTATCTACTTCGAGCAACACGTGAAGCTTCCCCGAGAAAAACAACAGCCTGCTTCGAGTTCCCCCTTCATAAATTCAAACCCAGGTTGCTTCGAGCCAAATATGCTTTTTCACGTGTTCAAACTCGAGCTTCCCCTTCCTCCCTTTTTCCTTAATCTTTCTTTCCCCTTTCTTTCTTCTTCTTCTCTTTTGTCACTGACACTAGCGTAACCATGTGCATCGTGCACACATATCTAGGCTTCTCCGATCACCTCTCTGATCATCAGCATCTCGACTACGTCCCCCTCAATCGGTACAATCACCCAGGTCATCGAGATAACCTCGAAATCAAAAACGAGATTTGGTCGAACTGGAGCAAAACAACTTCACCAACTCCAAAACCTGGAACGGCGACGTTCGCCACAACCCGACCACCGAAGGGCCTGAGACTTCGGCCATGGCTTCGTCGACGTCGCCTCTACCATCACCCCAAAACTCGCCGCGCTCGATCAACTAGAGAAGGCACACGATCCAAAACATTATACGTCACTAAAACTTGGGTTCCAGACAAAAAATGACAACCACCACCTCCACCGTGCTTCGATCGACTCCCTGACATTTTTGCCAAAGTCTCTTATCACTCCACTACAACCAGAGGAAACCCCGACCTCCATAATCAAGAAGATCACCAGAAATCCTCACATAACCATTTTCTGTTAAAAATAGAACTGCACCCTTAATCCCAAACTATATGTAACGACCCGCTATTTTGTACTATTCGCATCCGCACATGTCGGACTTGAATAATTCAAAATATCGAATTGTTAATTTAAATTTGGCAAAGCTCAGATATACAGTAAATAAATAATCACAAAATCACAGACACAGAGTAATAATATGCAGCGGAAGTAAAAAAGATAGTAGTTCATGAAGCTACTATATAAATATATAAGATACATCAGAGTTTACAACAGAAGAGCAATACAATACATCAGGTACAAATCAGAATACAACACTGGAATCATCGAATACTGAAAGCAGAATAGATGGCTGGATCTTTAAGCAAAGCTCCGACTCCAAAGGTGAGTCTCGAATACTGGTACACTCAGTCTGACCCGAGCGTAAAGCAAAACACAAAACACTCGAGTCAGGATTAATATTCTCATATCAATAAATCCAACTCAAGTGAAATAGCAATCGAAATACAAGTAACTCAAAGGGTGTTGGAATCACCATCCTCTAAGGATCCGTTAAACTATCTACTATGTAGTAGTATACGCTAAATAGATAATGTCTATCAGTAATATAAAGTATCAAAATAGTGTTAAGGCGTTACCATTATCCCCCTTAACACATTTTATATAAATGTCATAGTCTATACAGCACTGTAAACTCCACCGTAAACTAGTGGGATATCAGGGAGTACTCCATAGGTATAACACAAAACAAATTCGTAGTGGTCGCGTATATAGGGATACAAGTATGACAAGGCACATGAGGCAATACCCAAGGTAGTGAAACTACCGTTCGCCTGATCCGGACTGGTGAGAACGCATCGCCGCAGCGATCGCAACACCGCGAAACAACACTCCTGAAATTCCGAGGGTGCACCAACCGATAACAAGTAATGAGTAGTTTACGAAGAAGTGTGCTCGCTCGAGGTGGCTAACCCCATTTGGTCCGGCACGGCTCCTGATTTTTAGTCATTTCCAATTTGACACAAGTGTCAAGGCTATCCATTATCGTTCTCTTTCTTCAGTCATCACGTACATCATTCCAACCACTTCATTCTGGATCATCACTCCGCGTATAGTTATTAAAGTGGTTTTCGGTTTAGATAGAGAGTATATCCATAATCGATTCCGGTCTCTTTAATAACTTTCGTAATTATTACACCGATTGGTCGTTTAATAAATATCAAAACCAAATCAAATCCAATTTCAATTTCAATTTGTAAATCAATATTTCGTTTGTCTTTCTAAATCAATTTCCAAAGTTTACGTTTTAAAACTTCCAAATTACCATTTCAAAATCTTATAATTCGATTTCAACTTTTATTTAAACAATTCAATTATTGATTCAAATTCATATATGAATTTTATTTCGAAATCATTTAAATAAATTAATTTAACACTCAAATCAGTTTCAAATTCATTTATCGATTTCATTCAATATTCGTTAAGTTACTTTATCATTCAAAACAATTTTACTTAATTCCCAATTCATTAAAACAATTACTTGCGTTCATCTTCATTATATCAAAACTTCAAATTTAACTAAATTAGATTCGTCAAATCAAATTTCCAAAATTACAAGTCCTACATTAATTTCAATAAATCACATTTTATTTCTTGTTAAAGAAATTCAATTTCATTTATTTACTTACTCGGTTACACATTTCAAACTCAATTAATCAAGAACTAAATTTCATATATTCAAGAAGTTCAATTTCACTTATCATCTTACTTAAATTTTCCAAAACTTAACTAATAAAGAAACAAAATTTCATTTACTAACGAAGTTCAAATTCACTTATTCAAAAGTTCAATTTCTCTTATCAAGAATTCAAATTTTATTCAATTATCAAATAATTCGATCTTATTCAATTATTAAATAATTTCAACTTAATTCAAACTTAATTATTAAATCATTTCAAACTTAATTCAATGAATAATTCCAAATTTAATTGTTAAATAATTAAATTCAAAACAACGTTCTTTCATCAGTTATTACATTAATATTTTGTTTCAGATTTCAATATTTACAATTTCCTTTCATCAAAATTTACGTTCAATTTTATTTCAAGACATTATTATTCAAATAGAATCTTTTATTTTATTTCAAATCATTGACCAATCGGGTTTATTTAATTCTCTATCCTAAGTCAAGTTCATTTTTGGGTATTTATCATTTCAACCCGATTCCAATTCCAATTCAAGATCAAGTATAATAAAGGGAACTTGCAGTGTGATAACTGGGATGGTGTCAAAGTAAATAAACAAGCAACAACAACAATCGATAACAATCCAATAGTCAATTCAAATAATCCCGAAATAATCGTATTAATTCGCATTGTTATTTGTGCGAATTAATATAATTATCTCTAGAATCTACACTGTCATTTCATGTAGATTAAAGATTATTACATTTCGGTTTTTCCACTTGTCGTTCAATTTCAATTTCAATTCTACACAATTTATTCAATATACGTTCAAGGTTCAAAGTGTAATTTATCAAATTCTACGAGTCAATTAACTTAACAATTTCAAGGGGTCATATTATTCAAATTAACTGATCAAATTCAACACATATGTCGATTCAAAATTTATAACTATCCTATGTCAAATTCAATTGCATACTATTCATCATTTTTTTACATTTCAATTTAACATCCAATATAAACAACAAACAATCCATCAATTTCAACCAAACTGTATTATCATCGCATAATAATTAACAGATAATGGTGTCAGATGTCATAGGTGAACAGATACAGGTAATAACAGTGTACATAACTAACAACAGGTATATTTCAATTGTTGTTTCAATTGAAATCAAATTTAATAAATAAAAGAATATTAATCGTGAGTGATTGCTCACCTTCCGAGGCTAGAAAAGAACGAGAACGCGATGAGTTACGAATCCAAGCACGAGTTTCAACACAAAGTGGCAAAGGCACGAATTTAGACGAACAAAACTGATAATAAGGAATCGATGAAACAATTAGAATTAGTTTGATATAAATTACAACGAAAAGTAAATTATATCGTTATATATTTTTCCCATTCAATATAAAGTTTAAAATGCATACAAATAAAAATATATATACTACTTTACAAATCAGTATTTCTATAATATATATATATATATATATAATGCGACAGCCGTTGCAAATCTTCGCCAATCATAGGGATACAACTTATACGACACTACAATTATAAAATAAAATATACAAATAAAAATTTGAAAGAAACCTAAATAAGTATAATTAAACAACTTCCTCAACACAAATACAGTGGATTACCCAAATAAATAAAACATGTAGAAGTAAATTTCTGAAAGAACATCAACATATATAAATAAAATGATTTACACCAGACAGACCAAAATATGTATATACACATGGACTACTCAATGAAAAGTAAATCTACTCAAAGTATGATTTATAAAACACAAGGATTTTTAACTCACACCTGGATAAATTAAAATAGACAAAATAAAATAAAATTTATACGACACAAAAGGTTTTAGCCTGAAGACTAAAATGTTCAACTATAGAAATTTTTTTGTTTTCAACAACCCACAACGAAAAAGTGCACAATCAGTAACCGGAAAAAAAAACATGAATCTTTAACTCACCAGAAATAAATTCAAACAGGTAAAGTGAAGTTTATATTTAGTATCATTATATATCATTTTCAACAAAAGAAAATATCTGAAGGCCAAAATGCTCGGCCAAAAAAAAATAATGTTGGCCATCAACCAATGTATAGGCTAGTATAAATTTATTTTATTTCCATGCATACAACTTACACGCATGCTGACTGTAACTTATCTTATCCAACTTTATATTTTACTTTATAAAATATATGACTCAGCCTATCATGTAAACCTCTGTAATCCCATAGATATAATTAAACAGCTACATATCCATTATATAACTTGGAAACCTACCATTTGTAGAAATAGAGTACGTAAAGCATTACAAGTGAAGGTGATGTGTCGCTGTTGATGTACTATCAGTCCTTTTGTTCGTTTTAAACAATAAGATTTAATGATGTTTATTAAGAATTCTTTGATATAACAGTTAATTAGTACCGTTTAGTTATCTTTGATCCAATTATTTCAGTCATTAAAATTTTATAAGGATTGTTGAAGCTTTTATTTGAGTTATCAGCAACTTTGGAAAATTGATATCGGTTAGCTCATGCATGCATGCTTGAAACAATACGTTTCATGATATAACACTTTCAATGACCATGCAACTCACGAGGGAGCGAATCATGCTTTTCATTTCAATAGCGTAAATGTATAAATACTCATACGAAAAATCTATATACATTTATCTATATATGCAACTATATAAAATGATTTATACTGTATATACATTTTAAAGAATGAAATATAATAGTTTCAATATTATAATACACAATTTAGCCTATATACAAATGCATGTAGATATATACTGACTAATATATATGATACATTTTATATGCATAATGGACTTACGTAATATGATACACTGACTCGACAGTTCGCAACTGTTATGAGCTGTAAACTAAAATATACATAATATACGTATATTCGAACAGAAATATTCGAACAGGAATAAAGTCTAATTACATCTTCAAAATATATATATTACTAATATTTTGCAATAACCAATAAGATATAAACTAACGTATTTATATAAATATACCTCTGATAGATATAAATTTTGTTTCGAAAAAAGCTAATGTTGCCATAAGAAGACAAGCATGGGAAACAACGGTTGAGGCAAGTGCTGAGGTGAAGGAGGAAGGAATGGAAGGCGTTGGCGAAAAGGCCGACTGGGCTGGTGTTCACGCGGGCGACGTCGGAGGAGGGTGAGACACGGCGGGATGAAGGCAGGTCTGGGTTTGGAAGCTCAGCAGGCTTGGTTAGGCGGATGTTGCTGGTGATGTTCGGCGGAGAAAGGGTGGGAAGCGGTTAGGCTGGAGGTTCGCTTGGCGTAGGCGGGTGCAGGCTGAGTTGAGGCGCATGGGAAGGGAAGAGATGAGGAGAAAATGTGGTTGGAGGAGCAGGCTTGTGATGAAGAAAATTTGGAAGGAATGGATGGCCGTGAGAAAATGTGGTTGTAGGAGCAGGCTTCAATATGAAGTGAACATTTATTTTTCTAAGCAAGGGAATGAAACGTTGAATCATTAATGTAAATTCAGGAACATAAAGCACTACCGCGAATTTTGAGAATTGAAGAGGGTAACGTCTATCGAAAATTAAACGGTGGCATATGAAAGAACGTTGGAAATTAAAAGCTAGAATTTGGTACCGGTACGATCACAGTTTTTCGTGAATTCCGCTACGTACCGGACCTCAAATACAGAAATGAATATACCACTGTGATCAGCACAATGAGACGATCAAAACGGCATAGGGATATCAATGGTATGATCGAATTATAAAAATTCGAATTTTCAACTAGCGAAAAATGCATAAAAATCGCAGAAAAATAAGATCGACGGGGCCAAAGATGTCCGAATTTGGAAAAACGACAAACTGACATTTTGCTCAGAAGATGTTTTAGAATTTTTCTATGTAAAAATATTTAGGTTTCGAAAACGTTTTATTTTCGTCGCTTTTTAACTGATTAAATTGAAGTAAATTTACGCATGAAATAAACTTTCGTATTTTTGGACGAAAATTTACCAGTTGCCATGTTTAACTAGACGCATTTCAAATATAAAATTTATATTTCAAAATTTTATCGTTTAAAATTTGACAAAATTTTAATTAAATATGTTACTAAAACCGTTAAAATTTACGGGTCGTTACATTCTCCCCCACTCAAAACTTTTCGTCCTCGAAAAGGGAGGAAGTAGGAGAATAGAAACAGTCAAAAGAGAATAAACTTGTATTACATTATAAACAATTAATTTAAACCATATGAATTTCAATTAAACTATATTTATATTCAAAAATTTGTTTTAAAATCAAGGTTTTCATCAAATTGACTTGATTTCTCATTTATTAATGTTAGATACAAAATGTTTCTTTCAAAACGAAATTAAATTTAATTTCAATTAATTAAAGATACTCCTTAAGTTGATTTAATTTCAATTTACTAATTTTCAAAATAAATTTTTATTTTATTTACATTAACCCCATCTATTATCCAATTAACGTATTATTCTATTTTTCTCCATAAACATTTTATAATTAGAATTTAAGTGAATAACATTTATTATACGCACTCACATTTATTTTTAAAGAAAATTTATTTTATATATTACCAAATTTCTTAAATTAACAATTTCAAAGATCATAAATAGTAATTTATTATAATCATACTCTATTCGACAAATTTAATTCTTTTTAATTTCAAATTATTATTAAATTTATTCTACTCGATATATTTTATCACATATATTATGTATATTTACATTTATTATGAATACTCAAATTTATTTAAAAATTCCTCGATATCATTTTCTACTGTATAATATTCAATTACATAGTTAACTTTTGAAAATTTATGGTAAGTTATATATAATGCAATTGAGTATTGTCCAAATAAAATTTTCAGTTCACTTAACTCAAGTTTACATATTAATTCAAAGTTTTGGTTTTATTTATCATTGAAATCATCCTTTACCCAAATTTTAAGAATTAAATTTCCGACTAACTTCAAACAATATATATATATACACACACATTCAATATATCACATCAAATCAATAATCGTATACCCATATATATAAATCAAGTCATAATCTAGAAATTCAAATCTATTTAAATTTTTTTCCCAAATCAAAGTGTAGCCAGGCACGAATAAGTCTCTTCGCTTCGAAACTCGAAAATGAATGTCGATGATGCGGCCATCATCACCGGAATTATTTTCCAATGACAAAGAGAAGAGCACTGATTCAACGTTTTAACTCTTTGAAATGATTTAAATTTGAAAATATTATAAAACTATACACTTTAAACTTTCAAATCAAAGTTTGAAATCACCGAAAATTTAAATTCTCAAATTTAGTTTAAATCCATTTAAATTTCTAAATCAATTTTATAAATTCATTTATTTATAATATCCAATAGTCAATGGTTTACAAACAATAAATGACAGTCAAATATTATTACAGGCAACAATTTCCTTAGCAATTTAATTTCAGAAAAATTTACACTAATATATAGTATATAAAAAAAAAAACTATTTAATTTACCCAATTTGAAAATTTTGTGTCAGTTTGCTCTGCTGAAGTGTTTTAGAAATCCTGTCGATAGCGTTGATCAGACGAATCGATCGGAAACCCAAATCAACATCAATAACTCAAACAACACAGAATATATTAAACATTTAAATATTAATTTACAAACACAATTCCTCGCTCGACGATACAATAATGAATTTTCAAAATAAGTATAGAGATTCAAATTTAATGGAAATCAAATCAAAGAGAAATTTAATTCAATAATAAGTTCGAAACAGAAGATAAGATAATTCAATTAACAGAATCGGGAGATTGATAAGCTTATTTAATTCATGGCCAACCTTAACCGGGTCGACCGTGGCTTCAAAAATAAGAACGATGTAGAATTCCGAGGTAAATCAACATTCGATCTTAAGAGATAGAATTCAAGTATAGCAGGAGATAGATAGCATCGTAAACCAAGGATACAGAAATCTCCGGTAAATCGATGCCTATTGTAAAGGAGTTTCACCCCTTTACAAATCATTCGAAGATTGGCAAGACCGCCGATTCATCATAAAGATCATTCGAAGTGTAGTTATGGAATATTCCAGAATGAAAGAAGACGAATAGTGAGGGACAAGAATGAATTTCTGAACCGAGGGAACGTTCATAAATCCAAAGGAATTGAGTCAAAAAGAAGAGATTGAAACTCGAGTGGGAGTGACTCTGTAAATACATTTACCATATATGCTAAGTTTTGCCTAGAGCTACCAAAGGCTCTGATACCAACTGTAACGACCCGCTATTTTGTACTATTCGCATCCGCACATGTCGGACTTGAATAATTCAAAATATCGAATTGTTAATTTAAATTTGGCAAAGCTCAGATATACAGTAAATAAATAATCACAAAATCACAGACACAGAGTAATAATATGCAGTGGAAGTAAAAGAGATAGTAGTTCATGAAGCTACTATATAAATATATAAGATACATCAGAGTTTACAACAGAAGAGCAATACAATACATCAGGTACAAATCAGAATACAACACTGGAATCATCGAATACTGAAAGCAGAATAGATGGCTGGATCTTCAAGCAAAGCTCCGACTCCAAAGGTGAGTCTCGAATACTGGTACACTCAGTCTGACCCGAGCGTAAAGCAAAACACAAAACACTCGAGTCAGGATTAATATTCTCATATCAATAAATCCAACTCAAGTGAAATAGCAATCGAAATACAAGTAACTCAAAGGATGTTGGAATCACCATCCTCTAAGGATCCGTTAAACTATCTACTATGTAGTAGTATACGCTAAATAGATAATGTCTATCAGTAATATAAAGTATCAAAATAGTGTTAAGGCGTTACCATTATCCCCCTTAACACATTTTATATAAATGTCATAGTCTATACAGCACTGTAAACTCCACCGTGAACTAGTGGGATATCAGGGAGTACTCCATAGGTATAACACAAAACAAATTCGTAGTGGTCGCGTATATAGGGATACAAGTATGACAAGGCACATGAGGCAATACCCAAGGTAGTGAAACTACCATTCGCCTGATCCGGACTGGTGAGAACGCATCGCCGCAGCGATCGCAACACCGCGAAACAACACTCCTGAAATTCAGAGGGTGCACCAACCGATAACAAGTAATGAGTAGTTTACGAAGAAGTGTGCTCGCTCGAGGTGGCTAACCCCATTTGGTCCGGCACGGCTCCTGATTTTTAGTCATTTCCAATTTGACACAAGTGTCAAGGCTATCCATTATCGTTCTCTTTCTTCAGTCATCACGTACATCATTCCAACCACTTCATTCTGGATCATCACTCCGCGTATAGTTATTAAAGTGGTTTTCGGTTTAGATAGAGAGTATATCCATAATCGATTCCGGTCTCTTTAATAACTTTCGTAATTATTGCACCGATTGGTCGTTTAATAAATATCAAAACCAAATCAAATCCAATTTCAATTTCAATTTGTAAATCAATATTTCGTTTGTCTTTCTAAATCAATTTCCAAAGTTTACGTTTTAAAACTTCCAAATTACCATTTCAAAATCTTATAATTCGATTTCAACTTTTATTTAAACAATTCAATTATTGATTCAAATTCATATATGAATTTTATTTCGAAATCATTTAAATAAATTAATTTAACACTCAAATCAGTTTCAAATTCATTTATCGATTTCATTCAATATTCGTTAGGTTACTTTATCATTCAAAACAATTTTACTTAATTCCCAATTCATTAAAACAATTACTTGCGTTCATCTTCATTATATCAAAACTTCAAATTTACCTAAATTAGATTCGTCAAATCAAATTTCCAAAATTACAAGTCCTACATTAATTTCAATAAATCACATTTTATTTCTTGTTAAAGAAATTCAATTTCATTTATTTACTTACTCGGTTACACATTTCAAACTCAATTAATCAAGAACTAAATTTCATATATTCAAGAAGTTCAATTTCGCTTATCATCTTACTTAAATTTTCCAAAACTTAACTAATAAAGAAACAAAATTTCATTTACTAACGAAGTTCAAATTCACTTATTCAAAAGTTCAATTTCTCTTATCAAGAATTCAAATTTTATTCAATTATCAAATAATTCGATCTTATTCAATTATTAAATAATTTCAACTTAATTCAAACTTAATTATTAAATCATTTCAAACTTAATTCAATGAATAATTCCAAATTTAATTGTTAAATAATTAAATTCAAAACAATGTTCTTTCATCAGTTATTACATTAATATTTTGTTTCAGATTTCAATATTTACAATTTCCTTTCATCAAAATTTACGTTCAATTTTATTTCAAGACATTATTATTCAAATAGAATCTTTTATTTTATTTCAAATCATTGACCAATCGGGTTTATTTAATTCTCTATCCTAAGTCAAGTTCATTTTTGGGTATTTATCATTTCAACCTGATTCCAATTCCAATTCAAGATCAAGTATAATAAAGGGAACTTGCAGTGTGATAACTGGGATGGTGTCAAAGTAAATAAACAAGCAACAACAACAATCGATAACAATCCAATAGTCAATTCAAATAATCCTGAAATAATCGTATTAATTCGCATTGTTATTTGTGCGAATTAATATAATTATCTCTAGAATCTACACTGTCATTTCATGTAGATTAAAGATTATTACATTTCGGTTTTTCCACTTGTCGTTCAATTTCAATTTCAATTCTACACAATTTATTCAATATACGTTCAAGGTTCAAAGTGTAATTTATCAAATTCTACGAGTCAATTAACTTAACAATTTCAAGGGGTCATATTATTCAAATTAACTGATCAAATTCAACACATATGTCGATTCAAAATTTATAACTATCCTATGTCAAATTCAATTGCATACTATTCATCATTTTTTTACATTTCAATTTAACATCCAATATAAACAACAAACAATCCATCAATTTCAACCAAACTGTATTATCATCGCATAATAATTAACAGATAATGGTGTCAGATGTCATAGGTGAACAGATACAGGTAATAACAGTGTACATAACTAACAACAGGTATATTTCAATTGTTGTTTCAATTGAAATCAAATTTAATAAATAAAAGAATATTAATCGTGAGTGATTGCTCACCTTCCGAGGCTAGAGAAGAACGAGAACGCGATGAGTTACGAATCCAAGCACGAGTTTCAACACAAAGTGGCAAAGGCACGAATTTAGACGAACAAAACTGATAATAAGGAATCGATGAAACAATTAGAATTAGTTTGATTTAAATTACAACGAAAAGTAAATTATATCGTTATATATTTTTTCCATTCAATATAAAGTTTAAAATGCATACAAATAAAAATATATATACTACTTTACAAATCAGTATTTCTATAATATATATATATATATATAATGCGACAGCCGTTGCAAATCTTCGCCAATCATAGGGATACAACTTATACGACACTACTATTATAAAATAAAATATACAAATAAAAATTTGAAAGAAACCTAAATAAGTATAATTAAACAACTTCCTCAACACAAATACAGTGGATTACCCAAATAAATAAAACATGTAGAAGTAAATTTTTGAAAGAACATCAACATATATAAATAAAATGATTTACACCAGACAGACCAAAATATGTATATACACATGGACTACTCAATGAAAAGTAAATCTACTCAAAGTATGATTTATAAAACACAAGGATTTTTAACTCACACCTGGATAAATTAAAATAGACAAAATAAAATAAAATTTATACGACACAAAAGATTTTAGCCTGAAGACTAAAATGTTCAACTATAGAAATTTTTTTGTTTTCAACAACCCACAACGAAAAAGTGCACAATCAGTAACCGGAAAAAAAAACATGAATCTTTAACTCACCAGAAATAAATTCAAACAGGCAAAGTGAAGTTTATATTTAGTATCATTATATATCATTTTCAACAAAAGAAAATATCTGAAGGCCAAAATGCTCAGCCAAAAAAAAATAATGTTGGCCATCAACCAATGTATAGGCTAGTATAAATTTATTTTATTTCCATGCATACAACTTACACGCATGCTGACTGTAACTTATCTTATCCAACTTTATATTTTACTTTATAAAATATATGACTCAGCCTATCATGTAAACCTCTGTAATCCCATAGATATAATTAAACAGCTACATATCCATTATATAACTTGGAAACCTACCATTTGTAGAAATAGAGTACGTAAAGCATTACAAGTGAAGGTGATGTGTCGCTGTTGATGTACTATCAGTCCTTTTGTTCGTTTTAAACAATAAGATTTAATGATGTTTATTAAGAATTCTTTGATATAACAGTTAATTAGTACCGTTTAGTTATCTTTGATCCAATTATTTCAGTCACTAAAATTTTATAAGGATTGTTGAAGCTTTTATTTGAGTTATCAGCAACTTTGGAAAATTGATATCGGTTAGCTCATGCATGCATGCTTGAAACAATACGTTTCATGATATAACACTTTCAATGACCATGCAACTCACGAGGGAGCGAATCATGCTTTTCATTTCAATAGCGTAAATGTATAAATACTCATACAAAAAATCTATATACATTTATCTATATATGCAACTATATAAAATGATTTATACTGTATATACATTTTAAAGAATGAAATATAATAGTTTCAATATTATAATACACAATTTAGCCTATATACAAATGCATGTAGATATATACTGACTAATATATATGATACATTTTATATGCATAATGGACTTACGTAATATGATACACTGACTCGACAGTTCGCAACTGTTATGAGCTGTAAACTAAAATATACATAATATACGTATATTCGAACAGAAATATTCGAACAGGAATAAAGTCTAATTACATCTTCAAAATATATATATTACTAATATTTTGCAATAACCAATAAGATATAAACTAACGTATTTATATAAATATACCTCTGATAGATATAAATTTTGTTTCGAAAAAAGCTAATGTTGCCATAAGAAGACAAGCATGGGAAACAACGGTTGAGGCAAGTGCTGAGGTGAAGGAGGAAGGAATGGAAGGCGTTGGCGAAAAGGCCGACTGGGCTGGTGTTCACGCGGGCGACGTCGGAGGAGGGTGAGGCACGGCGGGATGAAGGCAGGTCTGGGTTTGGAAGCTCGGCAGGCTTGGTTAGGCGGATGTTGCTGTTGATGTTCGGCGGAGAAAGGGTGGGAAGCGGTTAGGCTGGAGGTTCGCTTGGCGTAGGCGGGTGCAGGCTGAGTTGAGGCGCATGGGAAGGGAAGAGATGAGGAGAAAATGTGGTTGGAGGAGCAGGCTTGTGATGAAGAAAATTTGGAAGGAATGGATGGCCGTGAGAAAATGTGGTTGTAGGAGCAGGCTTCAATATGAAGTGAACATTTATTTTTCTAAGCAAGGGAATGAAACGTTGAATCATTAATGTAAATTCAGGAACATAAAGCACTACCGCGAATTTTGAGAATTGAAGAGGGTAACGTCTAGCGAAAATTAAACGGTGGCATATGAAAGAACGTTGGAAATTAAAAGCTAGAATTTGGTACCGGTACGATCACAGTTTTTCGTGAATTCCGCTACGTACCGGACCTCAAATACAGAAATGAATATACCACTGTGATCAGCACAATGAGACGATCAAAACGGCATAGGGATATCAATGGTATGATCGAATTATAAAAATTCGAATTTTCAACTAGCGAAAAATGCATAAAAATCGCAGAAAAATAAGATCGACGGAGCCAAAGATGTCCGAATTTGGAAAAACGACAAACTGACATTTTGCTCAGAAGATGATTTAGAATTTTTCTATGTAAAAATATTTAGGTTTCGAAAACGTTTTATTTTCGTCGCTTTTTAACTGATTAAATTGAAGTAAATTTACGCATGAAATAAACTTTCGTATTTTTGGACGAAAATTTACCAGTTGCCATGTTTAACTAGACGCATTTCAAATATAAAATTTATATTTCAAAATTTTATCGTTTAAAATTTCACAAAATTTTAATTAAATACGTTACTAAAACCGTTAAAATTTACGGGTCGTTACACTATAAATTACGAAACCCATCTTAAAAATCATCATTTTTAGCATGGATTTTAGTTAGATACCCGAATCTATAATCAGAGAAGTTCGAAAATTTGCAAATCTTGAGTTTGTTCAGCATATTGGGTTTCTAGAGAAAATTTGTAAGTTGTTTAAACCTTAACTAATTTTTTAAACTTAGTTTACAATGATATAAACATCTTTTGTTTGAATCTGAAGTTCAATCATAAATCAGAAAGAGGGTAAATGATTTTTGAATCAAACAGTTTTCGTTTGAACTAAGAACAGATGTGTTTTAAACAACAGCCTGCATACTTATTTTCAATCTTCCCATATATATATATATATATATATATATATATATATATATATATTATATACACAGATAATTATATGTGCACACACATACATTTCTCAGTTACACTTGCACAAATTTAATCCCTTAAATTTTTGAAGAAAAAATGTTACTCACTTGTATGAAGAGCAGAGGATACAGGGAAGCTTGTTGAACTGATTGAAGCTTTTGTTTTCAGGCTTGAAATGTTTTGATGTTTTTAAACTAAAGTTTGTTTTTAGTTTGAGATAACATTACTTCAGATTCTCACAGCTTGAATGAACGAATACAGAGGAAGTTGATATATAAAAGAGTGTACAGGGTGACATTACTTCCTTGTGTCCAAAAACATGTTGAAGGTGCTGGCATTAAATGCTAGAGGTATGTTTCATTAAATGCATGTGTCTTGTTTTATAGATATAAATGTATTTGTTTACTTCAGCCTACATCTTTTTAGCTCGGCTGAAATCTTTCTTTGTTTATGTTTTATTTTGTACTTGTATTTTCATTTGTTTTGTGAAACAAGATCTCGGCTAAGATGATAGCAGTATGGCAGAGGTTTTATTATATTTTTATCTTATACTTTGTTTATGTGTACAAAGATATTTTATTTTTATGCTTTGCTTTATGTTTTGTTTACTTGTTTCCTCAGCCTGCATGTTTACTTTTATATTTGTTTATTTGCCTAGTTTGTTTGTATTTTTATTTGTCTTGCTTACTTTATGCTTTATAATTTGGATGTAGTTCTATATTTAATTTGTTGTTAGAATTTGTTGACTGTGTTTTACTTTTATATTTTGCATGTTTGCATTACTTCTTACAGGCTACTTGAAATATTTATTTTCCTTAGTATTGTTTAAGTGTACATATATATAAAGTTACTATGGTTATTGTTATAAATTCTAAATTTAAGTATTTAATTCTATTTCTAACACAATTGCATATTTTGTTTTAAAGTTTTTATATATCAACATTTTGTAAGTCATTTATTTATTAAATACAAATACAATCTTCAAATTCAAATTTTAAGGTAAATTTTAAATAACTTCAAAATTTATTCCAAAATTTACATTAATTATTAATTTAAATTTGATTCAAAATTCGAGATCGTTACAATTTCCTTAAGACTCAAGTTTTCTTTTTCAAGATTCTCAAAGCTATTCTTAAGTCTTGATAATTCTGAATCTAAAATTTTACATTTTTTACATTCTAGGTTTTGAATATTTTCAAGTTCAGTTTCTAACCTAAAATTTTCACGAGCAAGTTCTCTCCTATCAGATTTCAGTTTTTCAATTTTAGATTCAAGAGCATCAACTACTTTAGTAAGATCAAGACACATAAAAACAAGATCTTTATAAGAATAGTCACCTGCCTCACTAGATTCCTTTGAGCTTGCTTCTGAATCTGATTTTGCCATAAACCATAAGTTAGCCTCCTTTGAGCTACTATTCGAAACTTCCTCTCCTTCTTCATCACCCCAAGTCACTGCAAAAGCCTTCTTCTTCTTTTTCTTTCCTTTGTTGCATTTGAGAAGTGGGCATTCTTGTTTGAAGTGGCCAGGCTTGTTGCAGTTATAACACGTCAGTTCATTATCGGAATTGTCAGAATCTTTTGACATATTAGTCTTTGTTTTCTTCTTGCGTGGCTTGAATCTTGACCATTTTCTAAGATTATTGACAGCCATTGCAAGCTCTTCAATTGGATCTTCTTCTATATCGCTTTCTTCTGTGCTTTTTAAGGCAATCGTCTTCTTCTTTGGTTCGGAGTTGTTGCGTTCCTCCTTTGCTTTTAGCTCAAGCTCATATGTCATCAAGTTGCCAATCAACTCCTCCATGCTTAGTTTACTCAAATCTTTCGATTCTTGTATTGCCATGACTTTTGCCTCAAAGTTCATCGGTAAGACTCGTAGTATCTTCCGCACAAGCTCTACCTCAGTGAAGACCTTCCCAAGCGCTCTAGCATTGTACACCAGAGTTGAAAAACGTCCAAACATATCCTTTATGCTCTCGCCTTTGTCCATCACAAAGTTTTCGTATTCATTGCTGAATAGGGCTAGACGAGACTCCTTGACTTGAGAAGTTCCTTCGTGTGTCACCTCCAAAGTGTGACAAATTTCCTGTGCTGTTGTACAATGAGAAATTCTATTAAATTCATTTTTATCAAGAGCACAGATCAAAGCATTCATTGCTTTGGCATTTGTAGTTTTTAATTTCTTATCGTTAGCATCCACCTATCCCTAGGTTTAGGAATCTCAGTATCACCAATAGTTATAGTGGGAGATTTATAGCCAGTTTCAATAATATCCCAAATATCATAATCAACAGAACTAAGATAAATGCCCATCCTTACCTTCCAATAAGCATAATCACTCCCATTAAACATGGGTGGCCTAACAATAGATTACCCCTTAGAAAAAGCATTATTTGATGAATTCATGACTCTAGAGTTAAAGAAAAATACCGTGCTCTGATACCACTTGTAGGATCTAGATTAACCCTAGAGGGGGGTGAATAGGGTTATAGCAAATTTTCTCGAATTAAACATAGAAACAAACTACAGAAATAAATATGCTGAAAAGTAAATCACACAAAAAAATTACCCAGCTTCGGCAACCCCTGCCTACTGCTGCATTCCCAGATTTCTATTAGAATTAAACAGCATCCCGCTTACAAACACTCTACTAGACTCGCAAACCCTTGCTCCCGCTCACAAACACTCTACTAGACTCGCACCCCCTGCTCCGCCTATAGAGTTTTGCAAACTCGCAAACTCTACTCCTGCCTATAGAGTTTTGCAAACCGCACACCCTGCTCACTGAACTAATTCTAACTAGACAATCTGACACTACCTACAACCTAGGTGGTGATTTACCAATTCTTTGATTAGAAAAGAAAAAAAAACAGACTTCAAAATTGAAAGCAGGAGCAAAAATTAAAATACAAACTTGAATCCATAATTTTTGCTCAAATAAAAAATAAGATAACCCCCTTTAATAAAACCCTAAAAAACAAATCCCCTTTATAATAAAGGCCGGCCCTTTTATTTTTCAACCCGATCCTTTGTTCTTGCTTGTGAAATAATTGTGGTCGATCTTCCTTCTGAAATTAGGGCTTCGGCTCGCAATCCAAATTTGGGGCTTTGACTGGTTTGTGATGCTCTTGCTTGCGCTCGTTCTCTAATGATTGATTCTAGTTTGCGTTGCTCCTCTATTGATCGATTCTCGTTGCTTGGCTCGCTCATTCTCTGATGATCGAGTTCGTTGTTGATTCGGTATGTAATTTTTTCGTCGCTGGTTTAATGAATGCTTCAATTTTAACTCGATGTCGATGATGATGATTTGGGTTTGGTATTTATATGAATTCGAATACACTTGAATTTATTCGTATCAATTCACACTTTCCTAATTTTAATTTCCTGATACGCACGGCTTTCCTGATTTCTGCCTTGACGCGCACAGCTTTGATTTTGTTACGTGGTCACCACGGTGTTGAATTCATTTGACTTTTTCAAATTTATACACACTTGAATTCTGACTTTGATTTTGCGTCTTGATCATCACAGCACTTTTGAACTTCATTCATCCACTGTAGCTTTCGACTGTACATTCTCTGTACATATGATTTTGGTGGCATTTCTTTATGGTCTGCCTTGCTGCTTGACCTATCTGGTTCATCTTGTTGTATGCTTGGTTCATGAATTTGCAGCTTGTTGTTTGTGTACTGATCATGTATCACTGTGCATAGAGTTGTTTGCATGTTGCTATTCTCTATTTGCGCTTGCTCATCCATTTAAACTCCACTTGTACTTCTGGTTCTTTGTTTGGTCTGGTCTGCATAGTGCATATGAACTTGGTCATGTTCTGGTCATTGTTCTGGTCATTGCTTGTTCTGGTCATTGTTCATGTTGTAGCCTGGACTGGTGCATTCCTGTAGCTCCATCTTGACTTGGGCTGTTGATTCATCTCTCTACATTTGGTCTGATTGCTTGTGATCTTTGACATGTCATATAGTTGCATTCACTTGAGTCTGTTGCATTTGTGCATTGCCTTACTGAACTTGATTCATGCTGTATTGTCTCTGGCCTGTGCACATTGTTGCATGCATTTGTTTGTTTGGTTGCTTGGTGTAGTTGCTATGCAGTTGCTATGCCTTGTATCACTGCATCCATTCTGGTTGGTGCAGTATTCATGTACACTGTCATTGCTATATTGAGATCACTGTAGTCTTCATTGTGTTGAACTGAGCTGAATATCATGGTGTTTATTTGGTTTTGTATCTTGACCCTTTGTTGTTTGGTTGATGTGCATGTCACTGACTTGCTTCCTGTCTCATTTCCATTGATATGTCTTGAACTTTTCTTGAGTCTGTAGTGTTCATTTGAGGTGTGTCTGACCATGTTGATCCAATTTCACCATGTATTGTTTCACATCAGTTTTCATAGTTGTGCATGTGAGTTCATGCTTTGGTGTTGTTTCAGTCTTCATGCACTGATGCATTTGGGTTGGTCTGTTGCACTTTGGTCTTGCATTTGTGATCTGATGCAGTTTTGATTTGTCGACGCTTTGCATTTGAGTTGAGTCATGACACCAATGACTTGACCTTTGCATTCAGTTTATTGTGCCTTGTGTTGAACCCAGTTTTTAAAAACTCGAGTTTGACCTTGTGCTCGTGTCGTGATTTTCAATATATTGCACGTGAGTTGAACCCGGTTTTTCATTTGGGTTTGACCTGTGCTCACCTGTCCCTGTAGCATTATCAAGTGTATATTGATGTGCACGGCCTTGTGGCATGTACAGTGATACACTACGCATGTCACACTGTTCGTGTGTGATGAATTCAAATGTAATGATGACGAACAACCCAAATAACTGAGGCAAATCATATTTTCAAAAATCATATTTTATTTTATATTGCAAAAATATTTCTTTTTCAATTTTACTGCGTTAGTGAATATTTTTGCAGATTGCTCAGATGCTGGATTCAAACTGGAATGCAGTTGAAGACAAAATACGAGTGTGAGTGATATGTAGTGAGGAAATTATGTAAACTGAATTGTGATGTAGTCAAAAATGTATATGTATAGTGAGAGCTTGAATTTGTACTATTCAAGATTGTAATAAATATTTGTTTGAATAAAATTTCTGTTTGAATTCAAATTCTGTGTTATTTATTTTATTCAACAAATATTTATTTAATCTACGAAAAATAAAATAGTACATTAACAAATACATTTAAATGAATATATATGTTTATTATCATCAAACAAAAACATATAAGAGCATATTGAACATAAACACAACTAAATAGATGAGTGGATTCTGACCGTTTTCTATTTTGCAAAATAACTTTAGGTCCCCAGAGTGCGAACTTGAGTATAAACATGAATGATAGATGAGTGGATTCCGACTGTTCTCTATTCCACAAAATAACTCTACGTCCCCATAGTGCAGACTGAAGTATAAACGCGAATGAATTGATGAGTAGATTCCGACCGTTCTCTATTCCGCAAAATAACTTTAAGTCCCCAAAGTATGGACTAGAGTACAAACATGAATGGATGGATTAGTGGATTTCCACCGTTCTCTATTTTATAAACTCCAACTTGAAATAGTTTTAGATTTAAAATTATTTTATAAAATAAAATAATTTCCTTAAACTTCCCAAATTGATTCAAAACAACTTAAATCCAAAATTCAACTTACTAAATTTCAACTTAATTCAGTTTCAATAATCCATTCAAATTATATCAATTTCAAATACAGATTTGAACCTCAAAAACCATTTCAATTTCAATATATTTCAAAACTTTAAATATTCCATAATTTCAAAATAAATTTTACAATTCCATATATATATATCAAATTCAGTGTACTATTATTTAGTTTGAAATATTTACTTAATAAATCCAATATTAATAAAACTTGATATATTTAATTTATTTAAACTTGATATATTCATTTAAGTCACTTTAAACCAAATCAAATTATAAAAATCATATCCTTTGAAACCTCAATTTAATAAAAATTCAAATCAAATTTACTTGAGTTTAATTCTTAAATAAATTTAATTTCAAATCAGTTTCAAATTTATCTTCCAACCTTAATTTATTTAAATCATTATAAACTTTATATAAAAATATAATTTTAAATAAATATTTAACCATAATATATTGTAATAAAATCAAACTTTATTATTAAACTTATTTTATATTAAAACAAATTTACACATAGCTTAAAATCAAGAATTTAACTATATTTATAATAACATTTATATAATATCAAAATCAATATTTCATAAAACCATATATATCTTTCCAAAACCACAGAAATCATTTTCAAAATATTTATATATAGACCAACGATGTCAGTATATAATTTTCTATCCTACGGTCAAGTGATACGGATATTTATCATTTCAAATCCATAATTTAGATAAAAATACGGGTATATATCAATTCAACCCACAATCCCAAATTCAATTTGATGAAAGTCGCTTGGGTTTATCATTTCAACCCATAATGATTTTCTCCTATTCTAAAGTCTGTTCGGGTATGTATCATTTCAACCCATAGTGAATTATATACTAAGAGGGAACTTGCAGAGTGATAACAGATATGATAATAATATAACATGCATATATCATCAATATAAATAACAGACAATGGTGTCGGATGTCATAGGTGAACAGATACAGATAATAGTATATATATATATAGCAATGTAAATAACTAACAACAACATATTTCAATTGTCATTTCAATTGAAATCAAATTTAATAAATATAAGAACGTTAATCGTGAGTGATTGCTCACCTTTTGAGGCTAGAGAGAATAGACAATGAAATGAGTTACGCATCCAGGCACGAATTCAAAACAATGCAAGATTGGCAAGAACTCGACGAACAGATCTGATAACATGAACGGATGAAATCAAATCAAAATTGGATCGACGAAGATAATTGGTATAAGTGAATTCATATACACACACACACACACACACACACACACATATACATATACATATACATAGCTATATATAACTACATCTATAAGTAATATTTAAAATTTCAAACACATATTAAATGAAAGGTGTACGTATTTCAAAATATTATTTTAAATAAACACATAGAATAAAACTAACATATCTTCATAATAAAATTTGAAATAAATAATTATATATATATATGAGTAGATACTAAATTACTCCCAAACAACTAACAACATATTTATATGTACATAAACATATACATACTCCATAACATCATTTATATAACAACAACTTATATACATACATACATACATATATATATATATTAAAATTCAAATTCAATTTTATAAAACCCATATAATTCTCTAAAACTAATATATTAATTACTGTAGATATATAACAGTATAATCATCTATATACAAATACGGACTCATACTATATATTGTACATCTTTATATATATTAACATCTATAAAACCGGGAACAAACAAACTATATATATATATACACTGGCCAAAACCTTTATATATAATATTGTACTTGATATGAAATATATATATATATTAGCAACAATACTTAAACAACATATGATGTCAAGAAACCAATACATACATTACCGCCTTCGTATTAAACGTAGCCTATACATGCAAAAATATAAATCACAAAAACCCATATCTCTACCAAAAGCAAACAAATAAACCCACGAAGTAATACTATATAACACTGTACCATATCTATAGTACTGCGACATATATATAGTAGACTTTTATAAAATAATATAGTTTATATATCTATATATAGATATAGATCAGACTTTTAAATCAACAGACACGAAAAACAAATATACTGTTGTTAAAAACTATATATACTGTATTATAGATAACTTTATAAACAATGATAATACAACTTAACAATATATGTAGATACATTATATGTAGACTACAAACAACATGGCTTATGACCGTAAATAACTATATACATTCGTACAAACTCTCAAAAAATCACACTTAATACCCAACAGAAAATTCTTAGTAAATAAACTAGTTTATAACATATATAAAATATATATATATATATAAACATTTATCTTTTGAGTCCCATATGTATATATAAATATAAATATATGCATACCTTTTTCTTAACCAAAGGTAAAGAAAAGGAACAGGCAAAATAATACTAGAATGTAAAGGTGTAAAAGTTTCACCTTTATTGTACGCAGAGGCCTTGGGAAACACAACGGCAAGGAGGGAAGCAGCAGAGAGAGGTTGTGCAGATGCTGTGAGGTGGATGAAACGAATGGCGGGGGGTTGCTGTGGTTAGCCGATGGAGCAGATGAAGAACAGCTGCATATATATGCATATACTTTCGTATATATGAGATATTTGTATATATATTTAGAATAATGGGACAACGAAATTAGGAAGGTTAAGGATGAGTAAGAAGAAAAACGTGCAGAGCAAAAGGAAGAAGAACTATAGCAGAAAAATATATATAAACTTATGATTATACTTTAGTTATCATAACAGAGGAGAGGAAGAGCCAAATTGAAAAAGAAGGAACCAAAATTAAATTGAAACCATAAGAAATGGAAGGTCATAGTTTTAATTTCTGAGAATAATAAAAGTTGTGGCTGTTTGATCAGCCGGCAGATGAATGAATAGTCATTAGAGAATCAAAAGTGGCAAACGGATACCGATGCAGTTAACCATTTCCACTGATTTCACCACGTATCGGACTCCAAAATGTACAGATGAATATACATGGAGATCAACACGATGAAGCGATCAAAACAGTATACAGATATCTATGGTATGACCATCCTATCAAAAGTCGATAGTCGGTACCAAAATGCTGCTAACCTGCTAGAAATAAGATAAATGAAGTGATGGTGGTTCAAATTTGAAGAAACGAAACATGACGTCTCACTCAGAAGATGATTTACAAATTTTCTATAGAAAAATATTCAAGTCTGGAAAATATTTTATCATCAACAAATTTTAGCTGATATAAATTGAAATAGAATTACATAAGAAAATAAACTTTCATATTATTAACTGAAAATTTACCATTTGCTATGTTTAAATAGACGTATTTCAAATATCAAATTTATATTTCAAAATAATAATATTTAAAATTTCACAAAATTCAATTAATTAAATAAATAAAACCATTAAAATTTACGGGTGTTACACTCTCCCCCACTCAAAAAATTTCGTCCTCGAAAAGGAAGGAAGTAGGAGAATAGAAACAACCAGAAGAAAATTAGACTTAAATTACAAAATAAAACAGTTAATTTAAACCATATAAATTTCAATTTAAAATAATTTATATTCAACAATTGATTTTAAATTCAAGATAATTCATTAAGTTTATTTTATTTCAATTTAGTAATATTTGATATAAAGATTTCTTTCATGCAAAATTTATTTATTTTATCTGATTTACTATTCAATCAACTTATTATACTGTTTATCTCTATAAACATTTTATAATTAAAATTTAAGCATATAACATTTATCATAATCACTCAAATTTTATTTATAAAATCATTGATCATCATTTTACATTGTAAATTATTCAATTACATATTCAACTTCAGAATGGTTTAGGTAAGTTATATTGGAATGCAACTGAGTAATTTACAAGTAAAATTTTCTAATTCAATTATTTCAAGTTTAAATATTCATTCAAAATTTCTGGTTTCATTTTAAGATTGAAATCACCTTTAACCTAAAATTTAAGAATTTAATTTTCGATTAACTTCAAACCATTTATATATATATATATATATATTATCAAATCAAATCTATAATCATATACTTATATATTATAAATCAAGGTATACTTTAGAAAGTTCCAATCAATTTATTTTCCAAAACAAAACCGTAGCAAAGCTACAGAATGGTCTCTCCACTCTGAAACTCGAAAATGAATGTCGATGATGCTGCAGTCATCACCGAAATTATTTTCCAACGAAAAAAGAGAAGAGTACTGATATAAACTTTAAAATTCTTTAGAAACAATTTCTATTTGAAAATACATAATACACATTTTACAACTTTTGAAACCAATGTTTGAGATTACGGAAAATTAAATTCCTAATTTCTAATTTAAAACTATTTGGATTCCAAATCAAAGTATAAACCATATTTTATAAATTCATTTATTTATATGTGGGTAAAATCAATGAGTTACAAAACAATAAATAAAAATCAAATATTATCATTTTCGATAACCATTTCATTTGACTATTAAATTCCACAAAATTTTACAAATTTTATTCCATTTGAAAATAAAATTGTGTCAGTTTGCTCTGTTCAAGTGTTTTGAAAATCCTATCAATAGCGTTGATCAGACGAATCGATCGAAAACCCAAATCAACATCAACAACTCAAACAACAATATATATATATATATAACATTTTTAATATTAATTTAGTAATACACTCCCTCACTCGATAATACAGAATGGATTTCAAATCAACGATAGAGATTTAAATTCAAGGGGACCATAATCAAAGCGAATTTTGATTCGAAGATAGGTTCGAAACAAAGACAAGATGAACAAAATAGGAAGATGGATAAGTTTATATAAATTGTGGGCAACCTTAACCGGGTCGACTGTGACTTCAAGAATAAAATCGATGCAGAATTTTGAGGCAAATTGACATTCGATTGCAAAAGATAAAATTCAGGCATAGCAGGAGATAGATAGCATGTAAATCGAGGATACAGAAATCTTCGGTAAATCAATGCCTATTGTAAAGGAGTTTCACCCCTTTACAAATCATTCAAAGGTTGGCGAGACTGCCGATTTGTTATAGAGATTGTTTGAAGTGGAGTTATGGGATACTCCAGAATACGAATAGGGAGAGATAAGGATGGATTTTGGAACCAAGGGGATTGTTCCAAAATTCAAAAGAATTGAGTCAAAGAGGAAGGGATTCAAACTCGAACAAAAGTGATTCCGAAATCAATTTTACCTCATATGTTGAGTTTTGCCTAAACCAAAGCTCTGATACCAAATGTAACGGACCACCAGCCAGTGCGGTAACGCTAACCATAACATACATTGGTACCTGTGTTCTTCCTTTACGGCTAGCCGCTCGACTGCACCAACCCCGTATGACATGTAGTAGTAAGAGTCATCCGCTCGCTACCCAAACCAAATGCGAGAAACCCCTATCATGCTGCACCCCCCAAGTGCATAGGTAGGCACACATGCTAGATTTAAATTGCTCAAAATACCGGATTGTTAATTTATATTTGGAAAAACTCAGCATATACAGTAAATAAATAAATCACATAATCACAGACATAGAGTAATATACAATAATGCAGCGGAACAAAAGAATAGTAGTTCATGAAGCTGCTATATATATAACAGAGTTAAATAAGATACAACAGAAGGCCCAAATACAATAGTCAAATACAAGATCAGAATACATCGCTGGAATCAACTAAATAACTGCAAGTTGAAAAGATGTAGATGGATCTCTAAACGAAGCTCCAACTCCAAAGGTGAGTCTCAAAGCTGTATCACTCAGTCTGACCCGAGCGTAAAGCAAAACACAAAACTCTTGAGTCGGGATTGACATTCTTATATCAATAAATCCAACTAAAGTGAAATAACAACTGAAATACAAGTAACTCAAAGGATGTTTGGGATAACCATCCTCTAAGGATCTGTTAAACTGTCTACTATGTAGTAATATACGCTATTATAATAATGTCTAAAAGTAAAGTAATAATATATTTAAAAATAGAGTTAAGGCGTTACCCATATCCCCTTAACACATTTTATATATTCCCATGGTCTGTACAGTATCGTAATCCCACGCATACTGGGTGTCATTAGAGGGCACTTTATAGGTATGGTGCAAAACAAACTCGTATAAGGCGCGCTAGGGTAGGTGACATGGCACAACTAGGCAATGCTAGGGTAGATATACCAATTGCACTTTCGGACCGGTGGTAACGCATAGCAGCCACCACCCCCCACCTCGAGCCACACTCACAAAAATCAAAGGTGTATCCAACCAATCACAAAGTAATAGAATGGTATCGAAGGAGTGTGTCCGATTAGACGAGCTACCTCATTAGCCCGTCAATTGCTCCTGTTTTAGCCACCTTATGCCAAATCATGGTAGTCGGTCCACCTATATACCTCATATAGAATCGTCGCCACCATCCTACTTCATTCTAGAATCTCCACCGTGTACACAGTTGTTAAAGTGGTTTTCGGAGTTGGCAGAAAGTATGACAACTTTCGATCCCGGTCTCTTTAACAATCAAACGTTATTATTACACCACGGTCATTTCAAAATAATTTATACTCCAAAACCAAAATATCATTGCCATTTCAAAACCAAACATGGTATCATTTCCCAAAATCATAGCACTATCAAAGTTATAACATTTTTGAAACCAAACACTTGAAATTATAACACTTTCAATGTGTAATAATTTGAAATTCATAACTTTGAAAACATAACTTCCACCACTTAAACAATGTAGCTATTAAAATAGTATATATAATATAAATAGTTTTAGATGTAAAATTACTTTATGAAATAAAATAATTTCCTCAAACTTACCAAATTGATTCAAATCAACATGAATCCAAAATTCAATTTACATCAAATCTCAATTCCTAAATTTCAACTCTATTCAGTTTCAATAATCCATTTCAAATTATGTCAATTTCAAATACAGATTTGAGCCTCAATAAAACCGTTTCAACTTCAATATATTTCAAAGATTTAAATATTCCACAATTTCAAACTATTATAATTCCATATATATGTCAAATTTAATTTACTACTATTTAGTTTGAAATATTTACTTAATAAATCCAATATTAATAAAAGTTGATATATTTAATTTATTTAAATTTGATATATTCATTTAAGTCACTTTAAACTAAATTAAGTTATAAAAATCATATCTTTTAAAACCTCAATTTAATAAAAATTCGAATCAAATTTATTTGAGTTTAATTCTTAAATAAATTTAATTTCAAATCAATTTCAAATTTACCTTCCAACCTTAATTTATTTAAATCGTTATAAACTTTATATAAAATATAATTTTAAATAAATATTTAACCATAATATATTTTAATAAAATCAAACTTTATTATTAAACTCATTCTATATTAAAATAAATTTATACATAGCTTAAAATCAAGAATTTAACTATATATAATAACATTTATATAATATCAAAATCAATATTTTATAAAACCATATATTTCTTTCCAAAACCATAGAAATCATTTTCAAAATATTTATATATCGACAAACGGTATATGTATATAATTTTCTATCATACGGTCAAGTGATACGTATATTTATCATTTCAATCCGTAATTTAAATAAAAATATGGGTATATATCATTTCAATCCGCAATCCCAAATTCAATTTAATGAAAATCGCTTGGGTTTATCATTTCAACCCATAACGATTTTCTCCTTTTCTAAAGTACGTTCGGGTATGTATCATTTCAACCCATCGTGAATTCTATACTAACAGGGAACTTGCAGAGTGATAACATATATGATAATAATATAGCAGGCATATATCATCAATATAAATAACAGATAATGGTGTCAGATGTCACAGGTAAACAGATAAAGATAACAACATATATATAGTAATGTAAATAACTAACAGTAGCATATTTCAATTTTCGTTTCAATTGAAATCAAATTTAATAAATATAAGAACGTTAATCATGAGTGATTCCTCACCTTTCGAGGCTGGAGAGAACAGACAATGAAATGAGTTATGGATCCTGGCACGAATTCCAAACAAAATAAGATTGGCACGAATTCGACGAACAGATCTGATAACAGGAATAGATGAAATCAAATCAAAATTGGATCGATGAAGTTAATTGGTATAAGTGAATTCATATATATAGCTATATATAACTGTATTTATAAATAATATTTAAAATTTCAAACACATATTAAATTAAATGTGTACGTATTTCAAAATCATTGTTTTAAATAAATACATAGAATAAAACTAACATACCTTCATAACAAAATTTGAAATAAATAATTATATATATGAGTAGATACTAAATTACTACCAGACAACTAACAACATATTTATATATACATAAACATATACATACTCCATAACATCATTTATATAACAATAACTTATATATATATATATATATATATATGCACACTAAAATTCAAATTCAATATTATAAAACCCATATAACTCTCTTAAACTAATATATAAATTATTGTAGATATATAACAGTATAATAATCTATATAAAAATACGGACTCATACTATATAATGTATATCTTTATATATATTAACATCTATAAAACCCGGAACAAACAAACTATATACATATATACATTGGAAAAACCTTTATATATAATACTGTACTTTATATGGAATATATATATATATATGTATATATATCAGCAACAATACGTAAACAACGTATGATGTCAAGAAACCAATACATACATTACTGCCTTCATATTAAACGTTGCCTATATATGCAAAAATATAGATCATAAAAACACATATCTCTACCAAAAGCAAACAAATAAACCCACGAAGTAATACTATACAACACCGTACCATAACTATAGTACCACGACATATATATATATATAATAGACTTTTACAAAATAATATAGTTTATATATCTATATATAGATATAGATCAGACCTTTAAATCAACAGATACGAAAAACAAATATACTGTTGTTAAAGACTATATATACTGTATTATGGATAACTTTATAAACAATGATAATACTACTTAACAATATATATAGATATATTATATGTAGACAACAAACAACATAGCTTATGACATTAAATAACAATATACATTCGTACAAACTCTAAAAAAAATCACGCCTAATACCCAACAGAAAATGCTTAGTAAACAAACTAGTTTATAACATATATAATATATATATATATAAACATTTATCTTTTGAGTCCCATACATATATATAAATATACACATACCTTTTCTTTAAACCAAAGGTAAAGAAAAGGAATAGGTGAAATAGTACTGGAATGTAAAGGTGTAAAAGCTTCACCTTTATTATATGCAGAGGCCTTAGGAAACACGGCGGCAAGGAGGGAAGCAGCAGAGAGAGGTTGTGCAGGCGTTGTGAGGTGACTAAAACGAATGGCAGTGGGATGCTATGGTTAGCCGATGGAGCAGATGAAGAACAACTGCATATATATATGCATATACTTTCGTATATATGAGATATATGTATATATATTTAGAATAATGGGACAACGAAATTAGGAAGGTTAAGGATGAGCAAGAAGAAAAACATGCAGAGCAAAAGGAAGAAGAACTTCTAGCAGAAAAATATATATAATCTTATGATTATATTTCAGTTATCATAACAAAGGAGAGGAAGAGCCAAATGGAAAACGAAGGAACCAAAATTAGATTAAAACCATAAGAAATCGAAGGTCATAGTTTTAATTTCTGAGAATAATAAAAGTTGTGGCTGTTTGATCAGCCAGCAAATGATTGAATAGTCATTAGAGAATCAATATAGGCAAACGGATGCCAATCCGATTAACCATTTCCACTGATTTCGCCATGTAACGTACTCTAAAATGTACAAATGAATATACTATGGAGATCAGCACAACGAAACGATCAAAACGGTATACAGATATCTATGGTATGACCGTCCTATCAAAAGTCGATAGTCAATACCAAAATGCTGCTAATCTGCCAGAAATAAGATAAATGAAGCAATCGTGGTTCAAATTTGAAGAAACGAAATATGACGTTTCATTCAGAAGATGGTTTAAAAAATTTCTATAGAAAAATATTCAGGTTTGGAAAATATTTTATTATCATCAAATTTTAACTGGTATAAATTGAAATAGAATTACACAAGAAAATAAACTTCCATATTATTAGCTAAAAATTTACCATTTTCTATGTTTAAATAAACATATTTCAAATATCAATTTTATATTTCAAAATAATAATATTTAAAATTTCACAAAATTCAATTAATTAAGTAAATAAAACCATTAAAATTTACGGGTCATTACATGCACAAGCCTTGAAAAATTAAATTTTTACAGAGGTCAGATCCGAAGGCTCGTTCCCACAAAGAACTTCCCTCACTGATTCTTCCTTATTAAATTCAGCGTCACCTAACTCTTCCTTCTTCATCTTAACAATATGCTTCCAAGCTTCAACAAGCGATTCAAGTTAGCCCTCGCCAAGAAAACTAAGTCATGGTGGAGCAGAACTTTAGCATTGTATTTACTTATCAACGGATCGAATAAGTCCTTAATCTTGTTCCTATCGGATTCCATGACAGCTTCTACCTAGGAGCTGGCTTGTTCGATCGTCTCTTTTCGACCTACTTCTCGGGCCTCTTCTTTGAGAGCTTCAATTTTAGCAAATTTCTCATCTAGTTTTGTCTTCAAGCTCCAAGGCTCAACAACTTCTTCGTAATGCTTTTGCGATTCCTTTTGGCTTTAATATTTTTCCTCCCTTTCCTTCTTTAACAATTCTTCATGTTCCTTAATGCGGTGAGCTAAAGAATCTTTCTCCTTTTGTAAGCATTCCTTTTCTACAACGAGTGTCCTGCTGCGATGAAGTTCTACATCAAGTTCTTTTTTATGAGTAGTTTAAAGATGGCTTACCGCCTTTACCGTTTCCTTGGCATTCTTTTCCTCCTCGGCAAGTTGGGTTTTAAATTCTAGCAACTCAACGTCCTGGTACTTGATTACATCCTTGTCATATATTACTTCCAACTTGAGACGCTCTATTTCGTGTTATCGCTCGATAGAAAATTCATACACTTTTTTTGCCGAGTGTATGAATGATTCGTGTTGCACAAATACGTCATTCACACATGCTAGAGAGCTTTCATTGGCTTGCCCTGGGGTTATGTGAATAGAAGGGAGGAATTTAAGACCATCGAAGTAAATTTTTGGTTAAGTGGCCTTAAGCTCAACCAACATCTCAAGGGTGGGAGTTTTAGGAGAAATTGCCGACAGAGGTAGATCAGAGGTAGCGAGTAGGTGTTTGCTTGATCGGTACTCATGGAATTATTTGGAGCTTGAAGAGCCGGACCGTTGCTCATAAGACTTAGCGATGTAAGGGCCACTATAAGAAGGTTTTTCTTCACTCTAAACCAGAAAATGAAATTGTTCACCATTAGGAGACGTTTGAGATTGGGATTTTCATTTAAAAGAAGAAGAAGATTCCCTTGAGTGATAATTCTTGTCTCATCTATAACAACCCTGTTATTAATGACCTAATTAATTACGATTAATTAGCGTAAAATCTGGAAATTCTATAATTGGATTATGAAATTCATTCTAGTTTGAATAAATGATTTAAAATTCTATATTTAGATTTAATCGAAATATTATCTGAATCAATATTTGGGTTTATGTAAGCCAATTATAGATATTGATTCATATAATATTTTGATTAATCTAAATATAAAATTTTAAATCATTTATTCAATCTAGATTGAATTTCATAATCCAATTTTAGAAATTCTAGATTTTAAATTTATCAACGCTAATTAATTGCAACTAATTAGGTCATTAGTAATAGGGTTTTTACAACATGATTGAATAATGTCATAGCCTTGGTTGGTTTTTAGGATAAAGGAAATGATGTGTTAGTAAAATATAAGTGGGAGTGAGATGACCTTTGAAACGTGCTTACTGTAGACAGTTGATGCATAACAAAAAGTCGTTTGCACATGGGTGAATCTAAAAACACATGTGTTAATATAATAAGTATGCAATTAATTATATTGACAAAAAGACAATATGTATAAAGCAACTATAAAACATGCACCATCCGAGAAAAAAATTGCTTGAATATTTTCACTTCTTGCACAAAAGGTTATGTAAATCCTCCATCCTTGATTATCATCCCAAAACTTTCTCCATCATTATATATGCATATTGATTTCCCTACTTTTTTTGTTTTTGTGACATAATGAAAAGTCTTACAACTACATCAAGAAGGGAATATTTTATATTAGAAAAAATCAACTATGAATTTATTTGGTTTTTTCCGATGTTTTTGGATATATTGTTTGTTAATCCAAAATAAACTAATCATCAAGCAAATATAAGAATAAGGTTAAAGAGATAATTTTATTTATAGAAACACGAAACACAGATATTCAGTTTAAGATTTAGAAAAAACTCTAGGTATGCATATCAGTAGAAACATATGATATCAAAATGATATCATCATGATATGTACTTTGAGATTCAAATCAGTATTATATCAATAGATATGATATCATATGAATCTAGTTAGCATGACGTGGAGTTTGAGAATCATAATGATTGACGTGAATGATACGATATCTATAGAAAGAGTAGTTTGAAAGATAAGCTATATTTACAAAATTAGAAATTTAATCTTTTTAACATCCATTTGCAACATTTAGAACATGAAAAAAGCAAGAATAAGATACATAGCACCTACTATATACATTATAAAAAACTAAGATTCAATCTGATTTTTTTTTAAAGTTAATATAAGAAAAACCTACATTATTCCAAGCTTTTCGGGTCAGATAGAGGCTTAGATGAGCAAGATGCAAGATTGGCAGTGATTTCTACTATAATATCTTGCGAAGGAGAACCCATCGAAAGGTAATGTTGAATGAGGAAGAAAAAGCATTACTATTGAATGAGGATAAGGAAGAAAGAGTTTGAAGATAAGAAATTAGAACAAGGAAGAAAGAGTTTGAATAAAAAAACTAGTATTAGAATTAGAAAGATAGTTGAGATGGACTCTGATAAATAGGAAAATTTATATATAATAGCTGCACAAAATAAAATAAAAAAAATGTGAAGAAAAGAAACTAGTGTTAGAAGTAGGAAGAAAGAGTTAAGATGGGCTCTAATATACAGGAACAAGTAATCGTTATGCAAAATAAAATAAAAAAAGTGTAATGAGAAGAGACTAGTGGTAGAAGTAGGAAGAAAGAGTTTGAGATGGAATCTAGTATAGAAAACATGTTCATATAATGGCGTAGCTAAAGAAAATAAAAAAAGAGTATAAAGAAAAGAAACTAATGTTAGAAGTAGGAAGAAGGAGTTGAGATAGACTCTAATATGTAGGAACATGTACATATCATAGTTAAGCAAAGTAAAATAAAGAAAGTGCGAAGAAAAGAAACCATTCATGAATATTTCACAATCATAATTTCCGCCTTGTATAAACAATAAAAAAAATAAGAAACATAATATGTGAAATTTTAACTAGAAACTATGCAATGCCTTTTCAAATAATATGCATTATTAAAATTTTAGAGTGCACATTTTACATTAGATGAAATAATATTTTTCAAGTAGAAGTGATCAATCAAATTCATATATTAAATCTCTCCAGAACCTATAAAAACTAAAAAAATATCACATGCAAAGAATACCATCGACCATTAACAACCAACTTTCATCATATATAATACGTTAAAAATAACGTGAAACTGTACTGATAAAACTATAAATTTAGCCCATGCACAGAGACATTGTGCTGAACCAATTCACTGTATTGCACTAAGAAGTTCAAAATTTATGTGAAAGCTAACAACCATTGAGCAGCTTTACAAGCCAGAACATAAATAAATGATTTGCATTCCGTTTCATATGACAAAATTTGACAACTGATACCTGAAATGGTGGCGGCTGTTAAAACTATTGCATATTACCATAGGAGTTGAAATTTCATCACTTAAGTCATCGAAAAATGTAAAATGATATAGGTAGTAATTGGTCTGGAAGACTTCTCGATTTTCCATCATCGCTTAATTTGGTGCAGGTACATTAAATACCATGCATACTTAAACATTTTTTAGTGTATCCATCATCCCCTTTTCGATGACGTAACTGCATCATTACTCCTACTTAACAATTACAAGTAAAAATAAAAGTAGCCATCCCTCCAATAACAATATTCACTTCTTCAAAGCACTTCATTGGGGACCCGCATATTACAACCTCTAATAATAAGACCACAAGTTGGATTCTCACACCACGTCTTTTGCATTGTAAAGATTAGCATAAAGGTTTCACTGCGTAAAATCTCTTTTTCCAATTTTCTACACTAAAGATTATATGCATTTCTTGAGACATTATTTTGTTTATTACGATAATACTCAGCATTTTCCTCAAGTTGATTTCCATTGCTGACATGATTGAATAATATTATAGCCTACTTTTGGGTTTCAGGATCAAAGAAACAATGAATTGCTAAAATATAAGCAGAAGTGAGTTAACCTTACTGTTAGATTTGGTGATATAATATTTGCATACTAAAGGAGATTTGCAAGATGTAATTGATTTTATGAAACAATATTTTTAGTCGTAGAAGATTTGGAAGATATTTGAGATAATTGCTCAAATATATTGCCTCTTTTACAGCAATAAAGAGAGTAGTAAATTATCTACGTGAGAAGAAGAATTATTTTGGAAGATTAAAGCAATCAATTAAACCCTAACTAGCTGACTAGAGAAGGAATCTTATTAGGTGTATGTAAATTGAGGGAAACTGCAACATCAAATAGATAAATGTTTCCTATATGAATAGAAGAATTGATGATGTAACGACCCCACTTCCTACTCCCAGGAAGAAGCATCGTTAATAAGAAAGAAAGAGGTGAGAAAATAGAAAAGATAGAGAAGAAAGAACAACAACATCAGAATCTCACAGCGGAACGAATAAAATATAATAATCACATAAGTATTTACATAGTATATAACATCAATCAGAGTGCTACATATAGTACATCACATACTAGACAGTTATAAACACCCGTCTAGTTAATACAACACAATACACAATACATCACAGAGATACCACACAGCGGAACTATATATATCTAGAACGCTGAAGCCTCCTGCTCCATTGCTCCTCCAGAATTCGTCAAAGCTAAACCTGAATCCCTTGGCTACCCATAAAAATTTGGGTACCCGAGAGTTTATGGAAAACAAAAATAAACTTCGGGTCAGACATGGATGTGGTATGAGTAACAGGTTAAAGTTGCTTAACTTTGAAAATCTTTTGAAAATAAAAGGTATCACGTAAGACTTCCCACACATAAACATGGAAAACTTTTTACCTTACGCTAACCAAAACATTTGATAGGAAATCTAGTGATATTATAATAGTGTCTAGGGTTTTCAAGTAAAATACAGAAATAGCTGAAATGCTTACATCTCACATTTCAACATAGTTGGGCACAATCAAAACGTACGGCGCTTATTGGAAATTGGATCCCATACAATGGCAGGGCTACTGGGGTACCGCCCGTCACAGTACGTGGCCTAGATCAACGTACCGAGGATTACTCCCTTCATCCCCTGCAACATAAGGCCGGAACCATTCCTTACTGAACAGTCCCGAACAAGATAAACCCCGCAGTTGGCTGCAGACCAACCGCCCACTAAGCCGAATAAAAAGGGACATCTAGACAGGGGAATATCCTTGTCCTGCTTGGGCATGACCCACCTAACCTTGCTGCACCTCCCCTGTTTTAGCCATTCCCGGTTGATGAGGCTTGAGGTTACGATTACCTTTATAGAACATATTTCTTAGAATGCTCATCGTCCGCCTGACGATGTGTTGAAAGCATTCAATCCATACAAGTTCGTTCCGGGTTCGAACGAAACCGAAGGCATCATCTCGTTACACTCATTTTGGAATCACCCTCAGAGTTAACGACGATAATCCTTGCATTCTGAACCTTCATCTTCACTTCAGATTCACGACCTATCGTTAATTTGGAAACGATGTGGTTTTCGGACATTCCTAATGCGGAAAACCCGATCCCGGTCTCATCGAAATCCAAAGCGTGTCTTTTAGGGCCAAGTTGTTTATTTAGTCTTAACAGTGAATTCAATATCATCAATATGCACAGATAGATAATTCACATCTCATAATAGATAATCACATCATCATCATAAACAGATAATTAATATCATCATCCAAACAGATAATTAAACATTATCATACTTAAACCAAGCATCTCATATCACATAGACATTATCCAACTCATTTTTGAGATCACAATCAAACAATGAAATATCAATATCATCCATCAGCAATGATTTATGAATCACAAACTATAGTTAATTTAAAATGAATTAAATTAACTATTTCCATTTTAATTAATTTAAAATAAATTAAATTAATTACTCATTCCATAAATCCTGCTCTCACAATTATTAATTAGTTATAAATCAAATTAATTAACCATTCTTTAATTACAAGAATAAATTAGTCTTTAATAAATTCCTTAAATGAATTATTCTAAATCATTTATAGCAGATTAACATTTAATTACTTACCCATTAATCATTCCTTAATTTACAATTCTTAATTACATCATTAATTATATTACTTAATGATCTTCAATCTATATTCAATTACTTATCTAAAATAATTGAGTGATTAATCTTTACTTAAACACAGTTATTAATCATCCCTTGATTAATAACAAACCAGTAATTAATTACCCTTAATTACATATTAATCAATCCATGATTAATTATTCCCATAAATTAATCCTTTGATTAATTACAAAAGAAATTACTCACATTACTTCATTTACAAATCATCTTGTATTAACTTCATCAAGTAATGATCATCCAATTACTATTCTGAGTAATTATGCTCCATTAATTACATTTATATTGATTTATTTCCATTTAATTATCTTGTTGATTTATTGTACTCAAATAAATCAATTTCTCTAATTCACATCATTAATTATTTTAATTAATGATTTCTAATTTACATTTTCATTTGTTAATTATATTAAGAATACATACCTTCAAATTACAAATATTAATCCTCTTCATTAATATATTCAGTAATTAATCATCCTAAATTAATTACTTCTCAATATCAAGCTTAATTAATCTCTTGATTAATTTTAAGTAATTATATTCTCAATTACTTCCATTAACAACATCATCCAGTTAATTACATCCCGTAATTATCCTTTAATTACTTTTCTAAGTAATTCAATTCCAAAATATCAGTTAATTAAATTAATTAACTCAAATCAATTTACACAATTAATAAGTAATTAATTTCTTAATTACTCCTCAATAAATAATTTCATTTAAACTATTGAATTAATTAATCTAATTAATTTATTACAAAATCAATCATATTAATTAATTATAACATAATCTGGTTAATGAACTTCATTAATAATTATTTAATTATCAACTTATATTAATTATTATTAATTATAAGTTAATTAACCATTTAAAAATCTAATCTATAGTTCTAAATCACATATTAGTTAATTAATTCATTAATTAACTTTAATTACTACATTTACACTATAACTACTAGATTAATTAATATCTATTATTAATTATTCTACCTAATTAACTTAAAGGTTGATGCACATAAATTCTAAAACTTCATGAATTAAGGCAAACCATTCTCATTATTGATTATATTTTCAATTCCAATATGTTTGAAAACATTTATTTCAATAAATTCTAATTTTATCCTTCATAAAGTTTTTTAACACTAATTTATTTTCAAAACCCTTTTTTTTTTTAAACTTACATATTTAATAGCATTAAACTATTCGAATCAATTTTAAATTATAAAACTTTAATTTAGTTTCAAGTCTGGAATTACATATCTAAGTCCTGACTTCCTTTGGAGTTGACATGTCTTAATCTCTTCTTAACAGTTTAAAATTTTCATTTTAACTCAACTTAGTTTGAAAATACTTTAATCATTTACCACTTTTAAATTATTTAAAATTATTTAAATTTTGAAACATTATTATTGTCAACTCTCTTTCAAACCTAACTTAAATTCATGTTGCAAACTTGATTTAAAATTTGACTTGGCTTTGAGTTAAATTTAAAACAAAATCCACAAAACAGTTTTAAAAACTGTTACAGGTTTTACAAAACTTGAAAATCAATAACCCGAGCCCCTCCCTCTTTTACTTCGAGAAAAACACGTGAGGTTTCCCGATAAAACAACAACATTTCTTAGAGTTTCCCAGGCGCACGCGCGAAATAGAAACGAGAACAAAACCTGAAAACTACTCACCACCTCCCCTCCCAACCTGTCACCGCCGCGTTCGCACAACGCCGACCTTTTGAAGGCTCGCGCTTCCTGCCATGACATCTTCACCCACCGCACCTCCTTTTCCCAAGACCACGCTTCGCTCGACGCTACGTCGAAGTCGCGGTGGTCAAAACAAAATGCTCCAGTAACACTAGGTTTACCAGAGAAAACTCATCACCGCCGCTACCTCCGACATCATGGCCCCCTTCACCCATTTTTCTTAGGTCCACGGCAGCCTCCTCCACCCCCAGACCGAAGCTCGACGCCGACCACCGCGTTGATCACCAGAAACCACCCCAAATGCAAAAACTGAACATACACGAACTGCTCCCATAATCAAACACTAAAAATTATGTTTTAACCTTTAAAAATCATGTTATAGTTCACTAATTCACTTTGTATTCCTAAATTCCAAAATTTAAAAAGTGAAATTTTTGATTAACCTGAAGTTGTGCCTATGCATTTAGCTTTCCAGAGTTGCTGCTGAGTTCTTTAGTTTGAACATATTTTAAAAATTTAGTACAATGTCTAACAACAATATTTTGTTTATACTCTAGTTCCAAATTCCAAGTAGGTTGTGTTTTGGGAACAAAGTTGTTTTAGAATTCAAATTTGTGAACACATGTTACAGCCTACACACCACCACACCCTACAGGCATAGGCAGAGGATTCAATATGTATATAAATAGATATATACTTATACTATCCATAGACATATATACTACAGATTCATTTCTTAAATAGATATATATATATATATTTTTATAAAATAAAGTTACTCATTTTCAGCTATGAAAGAACAGAGGCTGTTAAAGCCCAAAAAAAACAGTTCAGACATTCATGTTTCAGATATTCTTATTACTGAATCATCACTATATATGCATTACAAGAATCATCCATCCCAGAGCTTATAAGCAACAGGAATCTACTTATTTAGTTTGATTTAAAAGTTACTCACCAATATGTGAAAGAACAGAGGCATTTTGTTGAAGCAGGCTTTGAAATTTCAGGCTTGAATCTACTGTGACTTCATTCTGCCTTGCTTCTTGAATTTTGTTTAGGTATGAAATAGTTTTACTTTCATATTTTAGTTTGAAATGAAGTTTACTTTAGATTTTCCTTAGTTCGAACTAATATGAAGCTAACATATAGAAAAGGAAAAGAGCAGGGTTATAATTATGTTTCATGAAATAGTGACAGTATTGCATACAATCTTGTATTGTACAGATTTACACCAGAGATATTTATTTAAATTGTGGGCTGATATATAATACTTAGTGTACTAAAAAGATTTTTACATTAATTAGTTTTTGTTTGTTTGCTTAAAGATATTTAATCATGTCTTCCTTCACAAGCTTCATACATACATATTTTTATTTTTGTTGTTACTGTCTTTCTTTGTTACAGTCCTTTACTTCAGGTTCATGCCTATCACACCTATATACTTTATTTTGTTTTATTTCAGCCTGCACACTTTGATTTGTTACTATCACTTGCTTTGTTTATTACTTACAGGTTGACTATCCTATGCCTGCATATTTAGATTTGTTGCTAGATTTTTGTTTTATACTTGATACTTGTCTGAATCTTATTAACAAGTTACTAGCATTATTATTTTATTTAGGTGGCTGAGACAAGAATGTTGAGGAGATCATTAAATGTTATTATCTTGATGCTTTACACTATATACAGTTGTTATATTACTGTCATTTGCTTCTAGATATTATTCTTAATGTTTTAAACATATTATATATGCTACAGTTTGCTCATGTTGGTTTACAACTTAAAAACTTATTTATTTTCTAGTTTATTTGTTGTCCTGTTATATTTTAAAATGCATATGAATGTTGTTATGTTATTTTAATTTAACTAATGTTCTACTAACTTATATTTCTTTTCCAATTTATCTTGTAGGCTTGTATTTTTATATGTGTATTTTAATTTTATTTATTTTATAAAAACACATTTATCACTTTGAAATGATAGATAGAATAGATTATCTTTTTATTATAGCTACATATTTTATTAATGTATGATAAAGTATTGTTTTACAAAATTATATTAAAACTCATATATCATTTTAAATCCATAATTTAATCAAACTATACTAAAAAGAAAAGTAAACAAATCTTTTTCTTAGTAAATTAAATTTAAACTTAAACTAAAATAAGTTTTTAAACTATTTAAACATTTATTTATGTATTGAAAATCCTGTGTTTATTTATTTATTTAGCTTTGAAAAGTTTGTATTAAATAAAACACAATTTATAATTCACTAAAATGTATATTAACATTTGAAACATAACTTATTAGTTAAACTTTAAAACAAATTTCATCTATTTACAATGTATACAAATATATACATTTATAAATAGAAAACAAATCAATTAATTTTAACAGATATCATTTACCAATTGAATATTTATTAAAAGAAAAGCATCAATTCAGATTTTATTATCAAAAATATATCACATCAATTTAATATTTAATGCAGATTATTAAATTGATATTGCTAGAAAATTCCGGGTCGTCACATTCCTCCCCCCTTAAAAGAATTTCGTCCCCAAAATTTAAAAGCAAAGGTAATTTAATAATATATTTAAGATTTTAAATTAATTTTAAACCATAAGCAGATATCAATCACATGCTAACAATCATCACATCCAATTCACTCAATCAACAAAGCTAACTATCCAGACAAAATTCTGGATAGAGCTCCCTAGAGTTTCCCAGTATAATACCGGAATACTCAATCTATAGAATCTAAATAGTCTATACTACTAATCTACAGAACTCCTTCGAATCAGATAAAATTCATACAAAATGAAATCTCTGACTTCAAAATCCAAATTCCTTCGTCACTTGTCCACCAAATACTTCTGATGATCCAGAGCTGCCTTCAACTTACTGATCAGCTCAACCTTCGCTGATAACTCCTAAAACAATCTGAATCCAAAAACAATCCAGTAGAATAATTTCCTCAAAACCAACCAAAATCAAGAACTCAACCTCTACTATCATCAGTAGAAAACATCTTCTCTTTCCCAGAAAAGAAAAACAAATGCACTCCCAACTGCTTCCGCTGCTCAACTCTGATCTAGAGTAGATGAAAATGCTAATGATGCACATAAGCATAACTGGACAACACATGACAAAAATATGGTTCAACAGATCCAAAATAAAACTCAGAAGTTCCTCCGAAACTTGAGCTGATTAACCAATTCCTCTCTCCAGAAACCATTCTATTACTAAGCTGAACTATCGGCACTACTTCTGAAATCCAGTCGATACCAAGCTCAACTCCGCAGATGCTAAGGCAAACCACCGACTTCTTCAAAGATATTCAGAAAAAGATTTCTGACATCCCAGAGAATACTTAACCATCGCAAGTCACTTTTGCGATCCACTCAGGTTAATATCCAAGGAAAACTGCTCTCCTTACCTATCTGAACAGCTTAAACTAATCTAGCCAATCCATTGAAGAAATGGATTCACAAAACTGGTTCTGGACTTCACTTCTAAAGAACTGCTGACAAATGACTTCCTCGCGTGCCGGCAGAACAATTCTGAACTACAACACTGCTGCTGATGCCAAAAATTCTTAATCCAAAATTCCTCGGAAAACTCGGGCCTCAAAGCCAAACACAACATTCAGCTGAACTCAACCTCAGAACTAATGCAGACACTCTTCCTTATCCAAAGATCTTTGAGAACTTCTTCGGAAACAATCCATCGCTACTGCATCTCAACATACAACTACTACTTCTTGAGTTTCCAAGAGAATATTTCTAGCTTCTGCTCAACTGACAAAAATCCAAATCCTACTCATCCAAACTTGTACATCAAAATGGACTCCAAAACTTAACAGGTTCCCTCCAGAGATTTGGTGAAATCCTTACACCACAAATTTACTCGAGACGGCATTAGGTCTACAGTCTCGTCAAATATACTTCCAACCGCAGGTAGTCGTGTTACACATACCACTACCCAATTTATCCTTATGCTTATATTAGAAAACCCGAACAGGTAATCCAACAAATAGATAGAAATAAATATATAATATATATATCAAAATTACAAATACGCTCTCTCAGGAAAGAAATCACTTAAGAGCCTAGGTATTCACTCAACCTAGCGCTCTGATACCACTGTAACGACCCCACTTCCTACTCCCAGGAAGAAGCATCGTTAATAAGAAAGAAAGAGGTGAGAAAATAGAAAAGATAGAGAAGAAAGAACAACAACATCAGAATCTCACAGCGAAACGAATAAAATATAATAATCACATAAGTATTTGCATAGTATATAACATCAATCAGAGTGCTACATATAGTACATCACATACTAGACAGTTATAAACACCCGTCAAGTTAATACAACACAATACACAATACATCACAGAGATACCACACAGCGGAACTATATATATATCTAGAACGCTGAAGCCTCCTGCTCCATTGCTCCTCCAGAATTCGTCAAAGCTAAACCTGAATCCCTTGGCTACCCGTAAAAATTTGGGTACCCGAGAGTTTATGGAAAACAAAAATAAACTTCAGGTCAGACATGGGTCTGGTATGAGTAACAGCTTAAAGTTGCTTAACTTTGAAAATCTTTTGAAAATAAAAGGTATCACGTAAGACTTCCCACACATAAACATGGAAAAGTTTTTACCTTACGCTAACCAAAACATTTGATAGGAAATCTAGTGATATTATAATAGTGTCTAGGGTTTTCATGTAAAATACAGAAATAGCTGAAATGCTTACATCTCACATTTTAACATAGTTGGGCACAATCAAAACGTACGGCGCTTATTGGAAATTGGATCCCATACAATGGCAGGGCTACTGGGGTACCGCCCGTCACAGTACGTGGCCTAGATCAACGTACCGAGGATTACTCCCTTCATCCCCTGCAACACAAGGCCGGAACCATTCCTTATTGAACAGTCCCGAACAAGATAAACCCCGCAGTTGGCTGCAGACCAACCGCCCACTAAGCCGAATAAAAAGGGACATTTAGACAGGGGAATATCCTTGTCCTGCTTGGGCATGACCCACCTAACCTTGCTGCACCTCCCCTGTTTTAGCCATTCCCGGTTGATGAGGCTTGAGGTTACGATTACCTTTATAGAACATATTTCTTAGAATGCTCATCGTCCGCCTGACGATGTGTTGAAAGCATTCAATCCATACAAGTTCGTTCCGGGTTCGAACGAAACCGAAGGCATCATCTCGTTACACTCATTTTGGAATCACCCTCAGAGTTAACGACGATAATCCTTGCATTCTGAACCTTCATCTTCACTTTAGATTCACGACCTATCGTTAATTTGGAAACGATGTGGTTTTCGGATATTCCTAATGTGGAAAACCCGATCCCGGTCTCATCGAAATCCAAAGCGTGTCTTTTAGGGCCAAGTTGTTTATTTAGTCTTAACAGTGAATTCAATATCATCAATATGCACAGATAGATAATTCACATCTCATAATAGATAATCACATCATCATCATAAACAGATAATTAATATCATCATCCAAACAGATAATTAAACATTATCATACTTAAACCAAGCATCTCATATCACATAGACATTATCCAACTCATTTTTGAGATCACAATCAAACAATGAAATATCAATATCATCCATCAGCAATGATTTATGAATCACAAACTATAGTTAATTTAAAATGAATTAAATTAACTATTTCCATTTTAATTAATTTAAAATAAATTAAATTAATTACTCATTCCATAAATCCTGCTCTCACAATTATTAATTAGTTATAAATCAAATTAATTAACCATTCTCTAATTACAAGAATAAATTAGTCTTTAATAAATTCCTTAAATGAATTATTCTAAATCATTTATAGCAGATTAACATTTAATTACTTACCCATTAATCATTCCTTAATTTACAATTCTTAATTACATCATTAATTATATTACTTAATGGTCTTCAATCTATATTCAATTACTTATCTAAAATAATTGAGTGATTAATCTTTACTTAAACACAGTTATTAATCATCCCTTGATTAATAACAAACCAGTAATTAATTACCCTTAATTACATATTAATCAATCCATGATTAATTATTCCCATAAATTAATCCTTTGATTAATTACAAAAGAAATTACTCACATTACTTCATTTACAAATCATCTTGTATTAACTTCATCAAGTAATGATCATCCAATTACTATTCTGAGTAATTATGCTCCATTAATTACATTTATATTGATTTATTTCCATTCAATTATCTTGTTGATTTATTGTTCTCAAATAAATCAATTTCTCTAATTCACATCATTAATTATTTTAATTAATGATTTCTAATTTACATTTTCATTTGTTAATTATATTAAGAATACATACCTTCAAATTACAAATATTAATCCTCTTGATTAATATATTCAGTAATTAATCATCCTAAATTAATTACTTCTCAATATCAAGCTTAATTAATCTCTTGATTAATTTTAAGTAATTATATTCTCAATTACTTCCATTAACAACATCATCCAGTTAATTACATCCCGTAATTATCCTTTAATTACTTTTCTAAGTAATTCAATTCCAAAATATCAGTTAATTAAATTAATTAACTCAAATCAGTTTACACAATTAATAAGTAATTAATTTCTTAATTACTCCTCAATAAATAATTTCATTTAAACTATTGAATTAATTAATCTAATTAATTTATTACAAAATCAATCATATTAATTAATTATAACATAATCTGGTTAATGAACTTCATTAATAATTATTTAATTATCAACTTATATTAATTATTATTAATTATAAGTTAATTGACGATTTAAAAATCTAATCTATAGTTCTAAATCACATATTAGTTAATTAATTCATTAATTAACTTTAATTACTACATTTACACTATAATTACTAGATTAATTAATATCTATTATTAATTATTCTACCTAATTAACTTAAAGGTTGATGCACATAAATTCTAAAACTTCATGAATTAAGGCAAACCATTCTCATTATTGATTATATTTTCAATTCCAATATGTTTGAAAACATTTATTTCAATAAATTCTAATTTTATCCTTTATAAAGTTTTTTAACACAAATTTATTTTCAAAACCCTTTTTTTTTTAAACTTACATATTTAATAGCATTAAACTATTTGAATCACTTTTAAATTATAAAACTTTAATTTAGTTTCAAGTCTGGAATTACATATCTAAGTCCTGACTTCCTTTGGAGTTGACATGTCTCAATCTCTTCTTAACAGTTTAAAATTTTCATTTTAACTCAACTTAGTTTGAAAATACTTTAATCATTTACCACTTTTAAATTATTTAAAATTATTTAAATTTTGAAACATTATTATTGTCAACTCTCTTTCGAATCTAAGTTATATTCATGTTGCAAACTTGATTTAAAATTTGAATTGGCATTGAGTTAAATTTAAAACAAAATCCACAAAACAGTTTTAAAAACTGTTACAGGTTTTACAAAACTTGAAAATCAATAACCCGAGCCCCTCCCTCTTTTACTTCGAGAAAAACACGTGAGGTTCCCCGATAAAACAACAACATTGCTTCGAGTTTCCCAGGCGCACGCGCGAAATAGAAACGAGAACAAAACCTGAAAACTACTCACCACCTCCCCTCCCAACCTGTCACCGCCGCGTTCGCACAACGCCGACCTTTTGAAGGCTCGCGCTTCCTGCCATGACATCTTCACCCACCGCACCTCCTTTTCCCAAGACCACGCTTCGCTCGACGCTACGTCGAAGTCGCGGTGGTCAAAACAAAATGCTCCAGTAACACTAGGTTTACCAGAGAAAACTCATCACCGCCGCTACCTCCGACATCATGGCCCCCTTCACCCATTTTTCTTAGGTCCACGGCAGCCTCCTCCACCCCCAGACCGAAGCTCGACGCCGAACACCGCGTTGATCACCAGAAACCACCCCAGATGCAAAAACTGAACATACACGAACTGCTCCCATAATCAAACACTAAAAATTATGTTTTAACCTTTAAAAATCATGTTATAGTTCACTAATTCACTTTGTATTCCTAAATTCCAAAATTTAAAAAGTGAAATTTTTGATTAACCTGAAGTTGTGCCTATGCATTTAGCTTTCCAGAGTTGCTGCTGAGTTCTTTAGTTTGAACATATTTTAAAAATTTAGTACAATGTCTAACAACAATATTTTGTTTATACTCTAGTTCCAAATTCCAAGTAGATTGTGTTTTGGGAACAAAGTTGTTTTAGAATTCAAATTTGTGAACACATGTTACAGCCTGCACACCACCACACCCTACAGGCATAGGCAGAGGATTCAATATGTATATAAATAGATATATACTTATACTATCCATAGACATATATACTACAGATTCATTTCTTAAATAGATATATATATATTTTTTTTTTTATAAAATAAAGTTACTCATTTTCAGCTATGAAAGAACAGAGGCTGTCAAAGCCCAAAAAAAACAGTTCAGACATTCATGTTTCAGATATTCTTATTACTGAATCATCACTATATATGCATTACAAGAATCATCCATCCCAGAGCTTATAAGCAACAGGAATCTACTTATTTAGTTTGATTTAAAAGTTACTCACCAATATGTGAAAGAACAGAGGCATTTTGTTGAAGCAGGCTTTGAAATTTCAGGCTTGAATCTACTGTGACTTCATTCTGCCTTGCTTCTTGAATTTTGTTTAGGTATGAAATAGTTTTACTTTCATATTTTAGTTTGAAATGAAGTTTACTTTAGATTTTCCTTAGTTCGAACTAATATGAAGCTAACATATAGAAAAGGAAAAGAGCGGGGTTATAATTATGTTTCATGAAATAGTGACAGTATTGCATACAATCTTGTATTGTACAGATTTACACCAGAGATATTTATTTAAATTGTGGGCTGATATATAATACTTAGTGTACTAAAAAGATTTTTACATTAATTAGTTTTTGTTTGTTTGCTTAAAGATATTTAATCATGTCTTCCTTCACAAGCTTCATACATACATATTTTTATTTTTGTTGTTACTGTCTTTCTTTGTTACAGTCCTTTACTTCAGGTTCATGCCTATCACACCTATATACTTTATTTTGTTTTATTTCAGCCTGCACACTTTGATTTGTTACTATCACTTGCTTTGTTTATTACTTACAGGTTGACTATCCTATGCCTGCATATTTAGATTTGTTGCTAGATTTTTGTTTTATACTTGATACTTGTCTGAATCTTATTAACAAGTTACTAGCATTATTATTTTATTTAGGTGGCTGAGACAAGAATGTTGAGGAGATCATTAAATGTTATTATCTTGATGCTTTACACTATATACAGTTGTTATATTACTATCATTTGCTTCTAGATATTATTCTTAATGTTTTAAACATATTATATATGCTACAGTTTGCTCATGTTGGTTTACAACTTAAAAACTTATTTATTTTCTAGTTTATTTGTTGTCCTGTTATATTTTAAAATGCATATGAATGTTGTTATTTTATTTTAATTTAACTAATGTTCTACTAACTTATATTTCTTTTCCAATTTATCTTGTAGGCTTGTATTTTTATATGTGTATTTTAATTTTATTTATTTTATAAAAACACATTTATCACTTTGAAATGATAGATAGAATAGATTATCTTTTTATTATAGCTACATATTTTATTAATGTATGATAAAGTATTGTTTTACAAAATTATATTAAAACTCATATATCATTTTAAATCCATAATTTAATCAAACTATACTAAAAAGAAAAGTAAACAAATCTTTTTCTTAGTAAATTAAATTTAAACTTAAATTAAAATAAGTTTTTAAACTATTTAAACATTTATTTATGTATTGAAAATCCTGTATTTATTTATTTATTTAGCTTTGAAAAGTTTGTATTAAATAAAACACAATTTATAATTCACTAAAATGTATATTAACATTTGAAACATAACTTATTAGTTAAACTTTAAAACAAATTTCATCTATTTACAATGTATACAAATATATACATTTATAAATAGAAAACAAATCAATTAATTTTAACAGATATCATTTACCAATTGAATATATATTAAAAGAAAAGCATCAATTCAGATTTTATTATCAAAAATATATCACATCAATTTAATATTTAATGCAGATTATTAAATTGATATTGCTAGAAAATTCCGGGTCGTCACAGATGAGGCATTAATTTATGACCATAAAACAATTATTTCAACCTTAAGTAGTAATCTCTACATAAAGGCAGAGATTAGCATGAGTAGAATGGTCATCCCAAGTTGTATTTCTCATTCTTCTTCTTAGCCTCCATTGTCAAACTTGTAAAATTATATTTTCTTAGAAATGATAAAATGCCTTCTTCCCAAAGTGGATGTATACTCTCTCACGATCGCGGAACCACCATAAATCCACGTGTGAAATCTGTATTTACTTTCATCTATGATCTGTTTAGTTTATTCCCTTTACTCTGATTTTATGGCTTTCGCATTTATTTTGTTTGATTTATCGTCATTTTTGTGAAATCTACCCTAATAGTTTGGTATTAGAGCATTGGAGGTTTTTGTTGAAGGCTAAGGCAAGATGTTGATCGATAAGATGGAAGAAACTAGAGTTGGAAGTGAGGTTAGACCTACCCTGGGGTTTGCACCCTACCCTATGATTTCATATGCAGCATCTGATTCGCGGCTGTCTATGGAATAGTAGAATGGAGATAATGATTTTGAGTAGTGGCAATGGAAGATGGAGGCAGTGCTGAGAAGAAATCATGTACACTAGGTTGTGTTTGACGCAGAATCATTGCCATCAGATATCTCAGAATTGGAAAGGAAAGAGATGGAAGAGTGGCCTGTTACCACCCTCTAGTTGGCCATGGGTGAGAACATCATCCTAGAGATTAGCAGTGAAAATATAGGTGGAGGCTTGTGGACAAAATTAAATGACCTCTACATGAAGAAGCCGCTTACGAGGATGATTTTTTTGAAGACTTTCTTCACCCATAAGATGCGAGAAGTTAGATTGTTGAATGCACATCTTAACTTCATCAATGGCTTGATGATGAAGATGAAAGCGGTTGATTTAAATGTGGACCAGGAGTGAAAGGAAATGGTGTTATTGTGCTCTCTTCCAAAGTGATACATGGTATTCGCTAATAGGTTGATATATAGCAGAAGCACGCTAATATTAGAAGATGTGAAGACGGAACACCTGAGTGAAGAGATGAGAGACAAAATGAAGCTTGTGAGTGAAAGTGGAAAAGTTACTAGTAGTAAAAGACTGTTCATAGAGAGTGGAAGAATGAAGAAGAATAATTTTAAAGGGCATTCTAAACCAAGAAAGCCCAAAAGTGGTTGGTGAGAAAGTCTAGAGACGAGGTGTCATCATTATAAGAAGCACGACTGCCGAAAGAAAGATTATCTAGATTTTAGGAACAGAAATAAAGTGGATGGTTCTTCATCTATTGCGGTGGAGAAGATTGTTTCTAATGATGTGTTGACTTCATCTGTTTTCGATGTATCAGACCATTGGGTCCACATGTTGCTTAGGAAGGATGTATTTCTGTTCTTATGAAGATATGGAGGGAAGTTCTATATTGATGGAGAACAATGCTACTTGGAAGTCATTAGCAGAAGGATCGGTGTGTATTTGCATGCATGATGATGTGGTGCGCACTATCACCGGAGCCGCTATGTTCTAGGCTTCAGGAAATCTCTTCTGTCTTTGGGTCAGCTGGCATCTTTGGGTCACAGAATTATGATAGAGTTGGATACCTTGAAGATGACAAGTGGTGTCCTTGTACTGATGAAAGATGTAATGGTCCAAAGTCTTTATCTACTAAAAAGATTTAAAATTCTTGAAGATTCATGTGTTGTAGTTGATAGTTTTCGAGCTCCGAATAACATCAGACTTTGGCATCTCAGATTGGATCATGTTTCAGAGAAGTGCTTAGGGTTTCTTTATAGAAGGAAGATGATCAAGAGTGATAGCTTCAATCATTTAGAATTCTGCCAGGTGTGTGTATTGAGGAAACAAACAAAGGTTTCTTTTGATGTTGGTTGATATAAACCTAGAGGTGTAAGTATGTCCATACGGATGTTTAGGGACCAGCGGCTACAGATTTTATTAGAGGAGCTAAGTATTTTATCTCTTTTATCGATGATTACTCTTCAAAGAGTTAGATGTTTGTGATGAAAGCTAAGTTGGAGTTATTTGAGAAGTTCAAAACTTAGAAGGCACTGGTAGAGAATGAATTCGGAATGAAGTTGAAGGTGCTGTGTAATGGACGGGGATTTTCGACCCTCGAAAATCGACATTAATACGTCACTATATAAAATGCTGAGCAGTCAAGTGCCATAAATACTGGATCATCAGGCGTAAAGATGAAAAGGTAGAAGAAAAAAAGAAACAACACATAATCTCACAATCGTAGCGGAACAAATTATAATATATAACAACATATTTTTATACAAAGAATCTGTAACTATTTAATATTTATAATCATCAGAGTACACAATCATTACATCAAATCTAGACAGTTATAACAAATTGTCCTCATATAGCAGAAATATTCAAGTATGTGACATACATCTGAACTCCTCCAACTCGTCTCCTGAGCTCCATTGCATTTTAACCTAAATCTGCAATACTCGGTTCGACTCGAGCATTATAATAAAAAAACACCCGAGTCAGTCTAGAAAACCAGCATGAGAAAACACACTCAATTTATTTGTTAACTTTTCAAAATCCTTTGAAAACAAAGGTATCACGTAAGACCACGCCATAAATAAACACAACGGATTTTTACCTTATGATAGCCAAAACATTTTATCAAAATCATCTGATATTATAATAGTGTCTAAATACAAATACTTATCCAAATAGTCGAAATTGTTACATTAATTAAATTACCGCATACTAGGCTCTACAAACAAAATCGTAGGCTCTTATTGGAAAGTGGATACCAATGAATGATAGGGCCACTGGGGTACCGCCAACCACAGTACGCCTCTAGAACAATGTACCGAGGACCATGCCGGGATCCCCTGCTACACAAAACCGGCCTACCCCTTACCTAGGTAGACCAAATATGTTATCACCCCTGGTGTTCCCACCCTTACTAACGAGCGCTCTTTCCATGCACAACCATATCCATAGATTATAGGTTTTCGAGGATATCTAGAAAGGTGATAACATACCCTACTTAGGTGCGACTCACTTAGCCTTGTTGCATCTTCCCTGTTTTACTCATTCCCGGTTAATGAGGTTCGGGGCTAAGCGTTACCTTTCAAGAACAATTTTACTTAGAACACTCATCGTCCTCCAATGGTGATGTTCTGTTAGCATTCGTCCGTACAAGTTGTCTTGGGTTTGGACAAATCGAATCACCGCCTTCATCATCTTCACGGTATCCGTTCGTAACATTCAAACTGGATCGAAGTGGTCTTTGGATAATTTAATCCAACCCGATCTCCTCGAAACAATTAACGAAAATTAGCCAAAACTTGATGGTCGGTTATTTAACTATCATCACACATCCATAAGCAATCATTAGGCATTATTATAAATTTTCCAAAATTTATTTCAATTACCATCATAAGGTATTACTTCCCATAGTTCAACATTTTGGAAATAGTTTTCAACCCTTTTATTTCCACGGAACATTTCCAACCCTTCCTAGTACCTAGAAATTTTTTTCCCGCTTTATTTGATATTCAACACTTGGAAAATGTTCCTTTTATTTCCTTTTCTTTTCTCAAAATTGTTTACAATTTATTTGCAACTCCTTGACTAGTTCACAACGAGTTATATAAATTCCGGGATTCCTTAATTAATTCACTTAATATGCCCAAAACCAACTATACTTGCTTATAGTCCTAATTTCCCTTCTACTTCTTTTAATGAATTCTATTTCATTTCCGAAGCCTACTTTTATTTAACTACTTTGGAATTTTCTAACCTTTTCCAAAAATTCATTTTGAAAATTCTCTTATAAGTCCCATCTACTAAATAATCCTTTCCAACTCCTGAGAAGATTTATAAACAAATTTTAAAACCCTTTCAAAACTCTATATATACATTTGTAAATAAAAATAAGTATTTTAAAGAAAATAATAATAATTTATTTTTTAGACAGAGTCAAATAATTATTTAAAATATGAAAACACCTTTTTGTAACGTCACTTTCAAAGTAGGGTTTTAAATTTAGGATTTTATTAAAATAAATATTAAGTATTTAAAATTCACTTCTGAAATATTCAATATTAACTAACTTTAAAAAATTTACATAGCTTAATAAATTCCATTTTAAAATTTAGAACTTAAATTATTGTTAATTTTTTTATAATCTGGAAAACCAAAATTTTAATTTATAAATTTCTCGATTTCCATCACATTATTTCCATTCTGGTCTCCTTAGCCATCATTCTTTTAAAAATAGTATCCACTATCTTTTCTTACCATATTCCCATATTCAAATATATATTCTTCCTGTAATTTTATATTTCCAATTTATCATCCGGTATCACTTTCCTTCGTTTATAACTTTCATTTATAATTTTTTTTATGATCTTTAGGTTTCACTAAAAATAATCTCATTTTATAAATTCTATTTGATAAATTCATTTTCTTATAAATTCCATTTATTTTTGCCAATCTATCTTAAATATCGATTTCTATCTTAAATATTGATTTCAACTTCTTTTCATATTTTTCGAATATCATTTTAAAATCCAATCTTTAAAAATTTCCTTTACATGCTTATTTTAAATTGTCGTTTGAAATATTTTCCTGTATTGTTTAATAAAATAAAACATTCACCATTTCTTATTCAAACCAATCCCTTCTAAATAACCCAGGTTTCGACATACAAATTTTTATATTAAAAATCACCTTTTAATTCCTCAAAATTTAAAATAATATTTGTGGTATTAAATATACCCAAAATTAATTCCCATGCCATTATAACATTTAAAATTTTCTACACACAACAATCCAGCATTTTATATATATCGGAAATAATAATATGTTTGAAGAATCTAGTTGGATCACTCCAACCTGTTTTTCCTGCGTCCAAGGATGTTAGACATCAATAAAAATACCAATCCCACTTAGAGAGGGATATCGCGGTATATAGGGTCATCCGCTATTATGCGGCGCGCATAAGGTCTCATCCGCTATATATATACGAGAATATGAATCACTTAAATATATTTATAAATACCACTATATATAAATAGTTATCCAATAGATAATTTTAAATTTATAAATCCAATCGACATCCAATAACTTAAATTTAAAAATTGAAATTTAAATACAGTAATCCAAATGAGTGAGAAGTTCTCACCTTTGATATTTGAATTTTCTGATTGATCCGATTTTTTTTCCGGCTTGTAAATTTATCATCCACTAATACAAACTCGTCTTGATTTCATTTATTTTGGAACTCAAATGCAAATTTTATTTATATTAATTAGCTATCTCAAAATTAAATTTTACTTAAATAGCTAAATATATAATTTAACTAAATAGTAGAATTTATACCTCCATCGCTCGTTCCAGGCAACCCGAATGAGGCCCCACTGTTATCGCTGCTCTGGCAGCAGCAACCACTATCGTCGCCCTCGCGCTAGAATGCCAAAACCTCGACCGAACATTACAGTGGAATACGCGATCGCTGCTCCACTGAACATCCTTCAATCATCTTCGATCACCGCTCTACTGAACATCGACCTTGCCGAACTCCCCTTGCCGCAGCTCCAACCCTGGATAATTTGACTACGACCTCGGACCTTCGGTTGCCACCTACTAATGAAATACCAAACCCAAACTGCTCGACTTCAACCGGAACTCGCGACTTCGACTTGCAAACATCACTCCCCCTCCCCACTCCAGCACTTCGATGTCGAGCCCTAAGTCACCGCCTGCGCTCGCATTCCCTTCCCATTTGCTCACCATACTCTGAGCGCTGCGATCGATCGATCAGACTTCGTAATTTCTCTGCTCGATTCTATTTGATTCGCGATTTATGAAAGGGGGAGGAGAACGAATACATGATTTTTTTTTCGACATAAATTTCAGATTGATTTGAAAATGGAGAAGGCAAATCTCGATTTAAAAGAGCGAAGGCAAGAGGCTTGTTTCAGAAGGGTAGGATGGTGTGTTTCAAAAGATATGGTAGCTCTGATTTGAGTTCGATTAGACTTATTTATTTAAATATTGAACATATCTCTTATCACCTACCGTGATATCTCGATCTCCTATTGAGGCGTGCCATCCCACGTCTGCAATGTTAAACCCCCATTCCAAACTTAATGAAAAAGGTTTCGAGTCGAAATTTGATCGTATGGAAAAGATAGCTTTTTGGACCTAATTATTATATTAAATTTCGATATAAATTTTAATGCGTCTATATCCCGTGCGGCCAAACAATAACCCAAAATGCTACCAAATTTGAATTTAAACAATAATACAATATTAAGGATCCAATGAAACTAGTTTCGTCAAATTTCGAGATTGTGCCTCGGAAGGCTATTAAATGTCAATTTGAACAAACTATTTTTAAAATTGAATAAATCCCTTTTAAATACAATTTTAAAACTTATATTATCTTCGTTATCATTAATATAAATTTTACAAGCCTTTAAATAATTTTTATCAAGCTTAAAACTCCATATTCACTGTTTTAACCAATATTCAACTATAAACTTCAATAATTAAATTATCCAATAAATTTCGATATTCAACTTTTGAATTTATTTTATAAAAAAAAATCCTAAATTTTCATATTCAAAATCAATCTATAATCCTAATTTAATATTTATAACCATTAGATATTCAAATTTTATCGTCGAAAAATCCGGGTCTTCATATTCCTCCTCCCTTAAAATAATTTGTCCACGAAATTGCTAAGGCAGGAAAATACTCCAACCCCATTACTTATCCAAAACCCACTCAGTGAAAATTCGATATTCACTTTCCTAATCTTCTAGTTCCATCCCAAAACAATTTGTTTTTAATTCTAATTCCAAAACCCTTTATTCCGATTATAATTCAAAATCCAATTGTCGTTAATTTTTTTTTACAAAAACTTTAAAAAAATTCTAACACCCTGAATTTTCGAATTTTTGTGGCAGAGTCTCCCTTTTACGGAGAGCCTTTTGCGATATGACAGGAGAGATAAATATATATACATCGACCCACACAATCGAAGAACAAAAATATATATCAATATTTTTCTATTTTACAGTACTTAATGCAAAAACATACCTTATTCAGCATTTTTAAGCAAGAAATTACTTCATATGCAAATACGCAACCCCAATCTAGCTAAATAATCCCTCTGGGTACCTGTACTTACTCAATTTAAACCCATAAGTACTAATATGAAATTTAATAACCATTCATTTACCCAATTGGTTTTAAAACACATAGATTCTACAACAATGCATGCTAACAAATATTTATAACGAATTTTGAAGTTCCAATACCCGCTAATTACTTTCAATCTTTCATGTACCATTTCATTCAATTTGAAAAGATTTAGAACAAATTTTCTTGCAACACTTTATTTTAATACCAAACAACTCATATCCATCTTAATTGATTTTATAAAAATCAATTTTATTCACTTCTATTAATCCATAGAATTTTATTTACTTTCCGTTTGCTTCGGAAAACAGTTTTCTATGCAAATTCAGCGCTATTCATTTAAATAAATACCCATTTAAGCTTATAAATATTTTTAATTGATTCCAAATCAATTTATATTAAATTTTATTCTATTTTCAATTGATTCTAAATCAATCCAGTTGCTTTCCATTCATCTCGACTCTCTTTATATTCAAATCCATTTTATTTAAATTGATTTCTATTCAATCGAACTCCAATTCAATTTCTAATTAATTAATCCATTCATTCATATAATCCACTTCAATTTTAATTCCATACTCAAATCCATTTATTTAATATTTCCAGCCATATCAATTTATTTACACTCCAATTGAATTTTATTTATAACCTGAGCTATCACCATTTCAAACTATTTCCATTTTTACTCCACACATTTCTAAATTTTTTTTGATTTAATTTGCTCACCATCTAAGTTGAATTTTATTTATAACTCGATTTTCATTTCCAAATTCCATTTTCAACTCACAATCCTAATTTATTCAACCTAGTTATTATTCATTTTATATCAAATTAAATAAAAAATTATCTAATTAGTTCACTTTCATTTTATAATTCAATATCTGATTTTTATTCCAAAAATCACTTCAACCAATTTACTTGATTTCAATTTTATTTTATAATTCAAGTTTGGGTTTTTATTTCGTTTCCAAAATATCAAACTCTTTTTATTTTGGCTTATCCACTCCAATTTTCAATTTTACAAGTCACACAACTATTATTTTCATATTTCCATCAATTCCATACTCGAGAGTATATTCACATTTATTTATTTTTCTCGAGACTATACATTTGTTTATAACCTAAATATACTTTTATTCGATATATTTCAATTTTAATATGCTATTCTAATTTATTTATTCCCGATTCCAAATTTCACTCAATTTTTTTATTCAAGATTATGTGATTTTTATAATATTCCACAACTCAAATTTTGATACTTACTTCAATTTGACATTATTCCAATTCAATCCATCATTTATAATTTATAGTTATATTGTTAATTTAAAATTCACATTTATATATTTAATTCAATTCCATATAATTCAAACCCCATTCATCTTCTTTGTTTAAATTCCAATTCATTTTAACCTACATTCCGAACCTTATTCGAATTTGTTCATACTTGGATTAATTTCATTCCAACAATTTTATTTTTACTTTATTAGCTTAAATCAAGTAAGATTTTTTCATCACATTCTACTCATTTCCTTTTACTTATTATAATCACTTCATTTAATTTATTTTCTTTAAATTTTACTTAACTTAAATTCCAACTCCATCCAAATCTTCTTTTACGGATTCAATTTATTTAACTTACACAAGTTAATTTTTTTTACTTCATCTTGAAGTTCACCGTTTTGCATGTTTTATTTCAAATCTTATTTCTCTTCTTATTTCACCTCTCTTTGATTAAAATTTTTAGAGTTCAATCACCCGGTTCTTATTTCAAATCATTTGAAATAATATATAACACACATATAAATATATAACCCTGTCTTAACAGTCATTTCCTTCAACTTCAAAAACCCAACTTGATTTTTTATCCTAAACAATTTCCTTGAAATCTCTTTACAGTATTTTTTTCACAAAACCTACATATCAAATTACCACAGTGGCAATCCGTCACCTAGAAACTCGAAAATGAATACTGCTAATGCTGTAGTCATCACTAGAATTATTTTTCAGCGACTAAAGTGAGTTCAGTGTTATATCTCTTCAAAAATCCATTTTTAAAATATTTTTTTTTCGAAAATATTTCCAAAAATAGCACTCTTGTTGTTGTTTTCCATACCACTTTGAAAAGTATTTAATTTTCAACTTCCTGGGATTTAAATTTCCAGATTCCGGTTTAAATCCTGTTTACTTATAAGCTATTTACATATTTTATACTTACACAAATTTTCATTTGGTTTGGTTATATTAACCATTCCCAATTTTATAATCTTGTTTGATTACAATATTATCATCCAAACACCCCAATTGTTTATAATAGTTTCCAGAAAGATTATTACTTTTGTATCAAAATATGGTTTGGGTAAAATTATTTCATTTGCCCACTTTTTAAAGCAATATTATATCGGTTTGCCTATTTTAAGAGTTTAGAAATACCCATCGATACAGTTGTTCAGGCTGTACTATGCAGAATTTATAAACACTCAACCGACAAGTCAACACAATATAAAATAATTTATACTCACTAACAAATACACGCTCATATATATTAATATGCTCAAACTCATTTTAGGATACTGCTGACCCTATCTTCAATGAGTAATCCCCACCAGAGCCAACCTTTAGCTCTGATACCAAATGTAATAGACGGTACACTATAAATTTTTTTATTTTTAGCAGCACTAAATTGCAGCCTTTTATACAAAATGCACTTTATTATATGTCAACTCATACCTCGAATCATATTTAATGTAGCTAAAACGCTGCTTCTCCCAACAATATATCACCTGCGCGCTTTTTATTTTCACCCACGCTCACTTTCGCTCTTCCATAAAAAAATTCCTCATAAAATTCTTTTCCTCTCATTCCACTTTTGCCCCAATTTCTTTTCACTCTCAGATTCCTTAATTTCTTCCCCATGTGGATCGTTTCTTTCCTTCTCTCAACTCTACTCCTCATTTCCACCACATCCGAACATTGTGTCCTCCTTTCAATTTGTACCACATGAATTAATTAGCCCACCTATCAAATAACTCCTTGAATTATTTAAAGTTAGCTTCAGCATTCTCCTCTTCCACTACTGCTCCACCACCAAGATCTAGAACGTTCGCTCATTCCAAAACCCCTTCATTCACCACCATATTCACCCAAAAAGCTCCACTATGGTCCAAGCCAGAAGCTAGGTCATTCATAATGGATATAGGGCAGTGTTTCTACTCAAGTCAGGTGGTCCTTTGCTTAGGGTCGATGCATGCTGACGATCTGCAGTTCTGCTAGTTTGGTGATGCCTATTGGAGTATCCAAGGTCAATAAAGATACGTTCTTTGCCCTTGATCTCGTCATATTTAACGCTTGCTTATTTGAGTAGTTGTCTAATATTTTATATGATTAATTCCATATGAAAATTCGAGTAGAGGTGAAGCAAGGAAAATGTCTTTTGTAATGATTCTATGGATGTAAATTATATTCACCCATAATCAGCAGTTCATAAATATATTTTTGTGCCTGTGTTCAATGTAATAGTCAGAAATAAGGTCTAACTAGTTAAGATGTTGCACGCTTGATAAAATACCATTGAGGTGTAAGCAAAATATGATGAAACATAAAACAGGTTGCACATAGTAATGGTAAACAATACATGATCAGTAGAAAATTATGATAGAAATTATGCTGCATGTACAATTCCATTTGAGAAACATGAGTAGACTATTTATATGTACTAATAAAGTTACTCCATCTGCTATACATGAACACAGACCACATAGAAAAGGAATATTTTAAATGAAGAATAACCTATATGTTCAGCTGGATTAGTAGAAATGTTCATGGGCTCTGATATGCAGCCTAACCTGCATAAATAAAATAGGAGAAAGACAGTTGTAGTGTTATTTTATTGTAAGTTTGGGTGAGTACATAATGTTAATGTAAACCACATTATACAATATGTAAGAAGCAACTACTCATGAATAATTTGAGGATTGCATATGAATTTTCTTAATATTAAAGTTGATATATTGTTACTACTTAGTGGTAATCTGATAGCAAAAGCAAAATAAAGACTAAAGTGCACATGAAGAACATACCTGGATTAGTTTGCAAACTTTATAGACGAGGTATTGGAAGACTGTATCTAGAATTAAGCTAAACTTTTAACATTAGAATCAGGCTTCCTTTTCCCTTTTTCATTTATGATGAAAAATTTCATGCATTATTTAAAGACCCAAAAGTAGCAATAAACATAAATGCTTAGCCTGCTAGGATTCCAACAAAGCTAATCATAACCCCACCATTGCTTTTGTTCTTTTGTTGTGGCTTTTTTTAATTAATTGAATTATATTTATTAGCATTTTTTGTTGAATTCTAAGTTTTTTCGAAACTTAAAATACAAAATAAACATGTTCCCATAGTAATTACGAAGAGAAGCCTATTTTTGTTAGAAAAAGGATTAGCCTAGCAGATTTTCAAAAGGCATCGGATTATGTAACTGCTGACAACATTTGAACATGCAAAAAAATCAACTACTACTAAGTTCAGTGGTTGGTAAGATACAAAAAAAATCAATGAATATAATCACTCACTCAACTACTGCTAATTTTAAAAAGTTGAAACTACACGAGTCTATTGCAAATACATTGATCTAGTATCATACAACTGGGTTAATAGAAAATCCAAATTAAGCATATTTTGCACAATCATCAAAAAATTAGGGCAGAAGAGAATACTTGTACAAAGAATTAAGCCATATTATCGTAGAACATCAGCAGAATTTGTTATCGGACAAGCATACTGTAAGATCAGGGTTGAAAATATTCATTAGAATGACAAAGCTTGTAACTGTAAAACATAAAATGGACAATGACATAGTTGACTGCATATGGACATGATTACCTTAGGAGAAACAGTGCGTTAACGTTGCAGAATCAGGAGAAGCAGAGCAGTTGTCTAATGTCTTGTATGATTGCTTTTTTAATTTTAGTGTTTAGTTTGTCCAGTTTCGCTAAAAAAGCACACGTTGGCATTTTTGGTACCACTTGATTTCTGTTTGCTTACTAAGTTTAATTTCACTGTATTTAGCTTATCTGCCTGATAGATAAATTAGTTCATATGAATAAACTTGCATCAATTGTCTACACGCTGTAGCAGATGTTTAAATTCAGATGGATGCTTAAATTAACATTTTATTGAATTCACAAAATAGATATTTCTGTTTGCTTACTATTGTGTTATTGACTTTTGGATTGTTTAAATTCAAATGGATGCTTTATTAACATTTTATTTATTTCTATTATTTCAATTGTTTCGGTATCAATTTCACTTGTATAACTAATTACTATTTCTACTACACATAAAAAAATTCTTATTTTTTTTAGATCCACTTCCGCCTATTCTGGAATAACAGAATTATCTTTTCTTGTATCAAGTTATTTCCACTTCCCTCCTTATAATTTATTTTTATTAAGATGTTTCATTTATTTGTATTCTAAAGTTGTAATTTTATACATGTATGATCTAAAGTATTTGTAGTTGCAACAAAATTCTCTTTGCAAATGACTATTTAAATTAAATCCCTATTTCTGAGATAGAAAACGCCAACCAAATTGTTCTTGGAAGCTAAACTCCTACAAAAATTTGCTAATGGTGAAAAATGATGTTATTCAATAATAACATACTTAAATAACAACCATTCATAATTATGTAATGCACAACTCAATTTTTAACTTTAGAAAAAGGTTCCAAAGTGCGAGATGGCTTGCATTACATGTTTTCAAAAAATGCGGACCTGAATTGGCATATTGATTTTCTTACAATCACATCAGAAATATGATTTGGTGTTAAAGGTTTTTTCTTTATCTACTTCCATAATTGCTGGGAAATAACATTATATGCACTTTGATGTGTTAATATGAATTTTTCTTCAAATCCATCAGGCCCAGGCTACTTTCATCTTTGGTTTTAAAGGTTTTTTCTTTATCTACTTCCATAATTGATGGGAAATAACATTATATGCACTTTGATGTGTTAATACCTTTTTTACAATAACATTGGCTAGTCTTATATTGTCATGGTTTGTATTATTGTACAAATCAGCGAAATATGTAATAGCCTCTTCGGCTGACTCATATCCACTTTGCATCAAAGTCCCACTTCCATTTATGAGTTGATTGAACTTGTTTTGGTTCCTCTTTTGGACATATATGAACATAAAAGAATTTTGTGCATTTGTCACCCTCCAATAGCCATTTGAACCTTGGTTTCTGTCTAAGCTCTTATGCATGGGTACTTAGTATATGTTGCAGGCTAACTCTACTTCTTTTGTGCTATGTGAGCAATTGTTCATCTTCAGGGTTCTAAATTAGTCTTATGTATATTGCATTATTATGCTCTCTGGTCTTGTCACACCTCTGTTTAACTAATTATCTGTCCTTGCTCCACTTCCTGAGTTTGTTTTTGACATTCTAGAGTTTTTTCAATAGAAGTAAATAATGAATTGCCTTTATGACCTGTGCTCCATCCATTTGCAATTATATGAGAGTAATTTTCCATGCTGACCCATGCATTGTTTTATTTGTATGGTTTACTTTTGTTTGTCTTCTCCAAATTTTCCAGAGAATTCATTGTTGATGAAATTCTATCAATTATGCTTCTGATCATATAGCATCTACCACATCTCCATGTTAATTTTTCACCTGTACTACATGGTTCTTGAAGACCAGCCGATATTAAACAGTTGAAGAGTTCATCATTTTGAGTTTGATTCATGCTATTGCAGCTTCCACCCACCCTGTCTTCAGCTAGCAATACATTGTTGATTTCCCCCACCATCAGGCATGGCTATCTGATTTCATTAACTTCGTCTTTAATATATTTCCATAATCTAGATCTGCAACTATGATTGTTACTTCTGTAAATTGATGACTTTATTTGATGATAACAACGGTCCATTTATATTCAATATTGTTTATTGAGTGTAATGCAGATATCGATTATATAGTATAACAAAAGAAATTTTTTCATCCTAATTCATTTATTTACTTCATTCGCATGTTCCTAAACTACTACTTTTACATTGAAAATTTCATCTACAATTTTTGTTTTTAATACAGTTAGTCTCAACAGCAATTTGGTTATATACAGCGATTTTGAAAGAGAAACGAAATAAATCGAAGATGTGAACGGATTGTCTCTACAACGATTTGGGTATCTCCTTCCATATTTGACTTTAAATACAGTTTTTTTCCTATCCATTCGCTTTTTGAGATTTGTATGTTACCTGCTATGGTATGAGTCTCTATCCATTCATAGTTTATCACTATCTATACTTCACTATATATATTATATCAAAACTTCCACTCCTAATTTTTCTTTTTCCTTATCAATCTCTTTACCTCTCCTACCTACTGTATAACATGCTGATTGTATATTAACACTTATTTCACTCTATTTACTATCTACTAATAATAAAGTTTAATTGTATGGACTAGCTTACCCTCGTCTCCTATTTCAATACTCTACTGCCTATACCGCTGCTGCTATATGCAGCAGCATCGGTGATCTTTTGACGTAAATCAACACTATGAGCCCCTAGATAATTATTAAATTGTTCCTGCATGTTTATGAACACTTCACTTGATCAAGGATATGGATAGTAAGTAATTCACTAATTATAAACCAATACCGATTGATGAATACTATTGTCTTGCATCTTTCATGGTTCTTAATTCTTGATCAAATCTGGACTTTGAGAGTTCTGACTGGCATAATAACTATATAAATATCAAACTAGTCTATTATATATACTGCATGAATAGTTTTGGATCAACACAAGAGATGTAGGAAATTACCTCAGTTCAAAACCGGGGCCTCTGCTTGCCTCAAATTAAACATGTTTTGGCATCTTTTAAATAAGCATAATTAAAGTAATCAATTAATGAAATAAAATCTTGGGGTATAAAAGTATAATTTTAATGGCATTAGTAGGTAAAACCTTAGACATGGACCACAGTTCAAGTCACTGTCCGGTCTGGATAACTATTAGAATGTTCAACAGTATCTTTATCTTACTACTTTTATCACTTCATTATTTTAGTTTATAATTTTTTCTACTCTTAATTGTATGATAAACTAGGTTGGAATCCGTACTTTCAACATAGACGATTGTTGGTTTTGATGTTTGATTTATAAGGTGCAGGCAATTAGTTGAATTGTTACAAGGCATACAGTATACATTGCCTATGTTTTAATGTATTATTGTCTCATTGGTTAATTGTAAAAATAGTAGTACCGGTGGTTTCTAAAAGATATAATGTACCGAAGTTTAATCAAACCGACCGTAGAGAGGTTTGCTTACTGTCACTGGCTAAAATTAATTTTTCCGAAGCCAAAAAAACATGCATACTGTCTTATCGCGATTTACGAGATTTATGAACATAAGCTTTCTTCCGTCTTCATCTCCTCGTATTTCTGCACAATTCCCTCCGTCTCTTTTCTAATTTCCAACTATTCTTTGAAATCAAAACTCCTAATCGAGTGGAGGAAATGAAGACTAGCCTTATGAATCTCAAAATTGAGTGCCAGACAGCAACGTTCGCGGTTCTCATGACCGGGCGTTACATCGTAGGTGCGGGGTCAAGTACGTCCTGATGATCGCTCCTGTGTATGCTGCGGAGATTTCTACACCGTGCTCGAGGGGGTTCCAGACGTCGTTGCCTCATCATAAATTTCAATAAGGTATTATAAATTATATTTTAATTCTCAAAATATATTTTGATTTTCAGTATAATGGATTTTGATAGCTTGATTTTGGTTGATAAACATCAATGTTTTTGGTAGATCCAGTTACGTAGTTGCCAGAATTTGTTTATCGTTTGATGAAAGTAGCTGCTTGTAACTATTATTCCACTTACTGATTTTATCCTTTGTGTTGAGTTTATTCAGTCTTGCTAGGAGAGCACAATGAGGCAACTTAGGGGCATAAGCTTTATCCCAAATCAATTTACACCAACTAAACTCTATGGACTTGTTTCTGATTTGATGCCATGCAGATTTAAAATTGGATTTATCATCTTCCTTTGGCAACCAGTACCAAAAATTCTTATCCCTTTGCTTAGATGAATTTTGATATTCTTGATTATTTGTACAACAAAGGAAGCAAAATAGCTGAAATTTCCACTCCATTGGCAATCATTTAGGAGGTAGGAGACTGTTGTTGGGGCCACCAACCATGGAAAGGTGATGCCAGCCCAGTAGGTCAATTAATGATACGCCGTTCAACCGGGGTTCAAACCACATATTAGTATTTTCACCATCACTAATATTTTTGTCAGTTAATCCTTTGCACAGTGTTCTAGTTTTAAGAAGAGTTTTCCAAGTGTGAGATGCGTTATTATCAACCTGTATAGTCCAAAAATCCCCACTTCTACAATATTTGTTTTTATCCATTGAGCCCAAAGACTTTCGCCTTTTAAAAAATTCCACACTAAATTTGATATTTATAGCCTTGGCAACATCACTAAGTCTCCTGATACCAATTCTACCTTCTTCTTTGGTTTTGCAAACATCTTCCCAAGGCATCTTGTGGGATTTTGATTTCCATATAAAGCTAGCACAAATAGAATTAGTTCTGTGAAGAATAGATGCTGGGACTTGACTAAACTTCACCCCGAAGCTAATCATGGGATATATAATAGTTTTGACTAATTCAAGTCTCTTATATTCAAATGTTTACTACTCCAATAAGAGAACATTTTATTTATTTTGTCAATCAGAGGTCCAAAATCCCTTGCCTTTAGTTTATTATGTGAAAAAGGGATACCAAGGTAGATTAGCCGCCTTGACTTTAATTATTTCAAAAATTAATTGTCTATTGCTAGTTCCTTTTCTGAAGAAGATGTTAGATTGTATTTCATTCATCACTGATCCAGCATGTAGATGCATCTTTTGCATAGTTCTGGTTATAGCATGTGCATTCTCAATTGTAGCTTTTGACATAATTAATATATCATCTGCATACAGAAGGTGAGTGAGTATAGGCTCTACTTGATAAACATGTGTTAAATTTTATTTCAATTGTTTCACATCTAGTAGAATAGTGAGATATTCCATAACAATAGAATATAAATAAAGGAAAAGAGGATCCCCATATCTTAGCCCTTGTTACTCTAGAAAAACCATGAGGTGATCCACTAAGAAGAATAGAGAATGATTGAGTGGAAATACATTCATAGATCAGGTTGGAAAAAAGTATGAAAAAACCATATGAATCAGCATATGATGAATAAATTCTCTACCGATCATGTCATATGCTTTGTATAAATCAATTTTAACACATATGAACTTAGCGTTATGTCTATTAATTTTTCTGACCAATTCATAAGACATTAAAGAATGTTCATTAATTATTCTCCCTGGAATAAAAGCTCTGATTAATGGAAATGAGATCATTCATGTATGCTTTCATTCTGTTATAGATAAGGTTTGTTAGTGTTTTATATGTAACACTACAAAGGGAAATTGGTCTCAGTGATATTTTCAGGATCAAGTATTTTGGCTATTAAGCAAATAGAAGTGTAGTTAATTTCCTTGATAATTTTACTTGATTCTTGACCTCCAAACATAGCCTCCCAAAGATCCATTTTAACTGCTCCCAGCGGAGTTTGAAGAATTTTGAGTTCATCCCATTCGGCTCTGGAGAACTATTATCTTCAATTTGAAATAAAGCTTCTTTAATTTCCTCTAATTGGAATGGTTTGGTCAGATTTTCTCTAGCATTATCAAATAAATCTTTTTTGCAAGTAATGCCTGAAAATTGATTTATATGAGCATATGCATTGAATAAATCAGAAAAATATTTAATTGCTTCTTGTGCAAGATTATCTGATGTTGATTGTAGATTTTCATTAAAATCTAGAATGTATTTCCCTTTATTGTTAAATTTAGGGGTAGCCATTTGGTATAGAAGAATTTTGAAGTTTTATCACATTGTGTGAGCCATTTGGGTTTCATTCTTTATGCATTCTCTGTAGCAACTTTTCTCATAAACTTAGAGAGCTGATCATTTTTTTAAGCATCCTGTAAAACAATGTTATCATTAAGTGGGTTATTAAGAAGCTGTGCATAAAGTTCATTAGCTTCATTTCTACATTGCTCAAGAATTTTTTGGTTACTTTCCATATTTTGCTACCAAGACCTTAAGGCTATTTTAGTAGCTTTCAATTTGCTAATCAGGACATAAAGAGGGTTCCCTTGTACGTTAGAGTTTAGGGATTCCTATACTATGTCCACACAATCCTTATTCAAGTGCCACGAGTGATTGTACCTAAAAGGTATTCTTGCATTGATTACGTGACTAGAGTTGAATTTGATGTGAATGGGCGTGTTGGCACTCAAACAATGATTACGAAAATGAATCCCAAACTCAGTAAATTTGTTATTCAAGCATTCATTAACAAATACTATATCAATTTTACTATGTATTGAAAAAATTTCACCCCTCCTTCAAGTGAAAAAATTACCTGTAAAATCTAGTTCGATTAAGCTAGTTGTGTTTATACAATTGATTGATGAAATTTGTGTCAATTAGGGAAGAAAATATGCCTTGATTAATCCTTTTTTGACTAGATAAAATTGTATTAAAATCACCAAAAATAATTCAAGGTAGGTTGAAAGAGTTAGCCTGAGTGGTAAGGTGCTGCCAAAGTTCTGTACTTTGGTCCGAGTGATCAAAAGCATAAATTATAGTGCTAATTAAGCTCATCTCTCAGGCATTGTGGAGAACGCAAGTTACATATTTACATGATGATATATGACCAAATTGTGGAGTCCCATATTATTAGAATTCTACTTTCGAGATTGTCATTACTATTATGAGGGCATTTCCATTTATTATTAAGTTTATACCCCTGTTGTTCCATATAAGGAACTCCATTAATCAGAAAATGGTGATTTGCTACTTTGATCCAGGGAAGTAGCAGCCCTAAATGTCTTTGATTTTTCATGCTTTTTTCCTTTTGGTTTTTAACCGATTAACCAAACAGTTCCATGCAGGATTATCTATTACGTCTGAACTATTGGTGGCTTTAAATTGAAATGGCAATTCATCTGGTCTGAATCTTCTGGATGTTATTGACCTGGTGACGTAATTGGAATAAAAAGCTTGCTCTGTTGTAGAATTGAGGGGATCTTTAGTAGTATCATTCATGGCCGAAGGCACCTCCATTTATTTAGCCACATCTACTTGATTTGACTCAGCATCAACTATTATCTCATCCTGTAGTTTGACTTGCAAAGGCAATCTGCTATTTAAATTTTCGATGTGTTCGTTGGTTTGTATAAACTAGGACAGTACGCCACTTTCATTTGCATTGTTTTGTTTGGAACTGCTAGGATTTGTTGAAGCTTGAGCATGTTTATTATTATGTTTTGCATCTGACTTTTAAGCATGCATTCTGTTATTGTCTTCCGAGATGGTGAATCTGAGTGTTTCTGATATTTCAGCAATATGATGAAATTGAGTAAACATTACTTTGTCCATTTTTTTCCAGCATCCATTTCAATGTTTTGACTTGAGTTGTTGTTGACTGATTTTGGCACATAGATTTTTGTAAATGACGCTTATTTTTCGAACTGTAATTACAGATCTGGAGTTTCCACTCTATTCAACGTCTTGCATGATAATTTAATTTTCTTTTGTCAGAATGGGAATTTGTCTAGGTTAGTTAAATGAGCTTGAAATCTCAAGTAAAACTCTCGCATAGGATATCTTGATAATGCCTTCTATGAATTTATCCATTTTTATAGGGTTACCTAAGGCCAATGGGACAAATGCCCTCTTCATCAATAATCTAATGGTAAACCTTGGGAGGCGAATCCAAGTAGGAATAGAATGTAGTTCCTTATTTACAGTGGTTCAGGATCCTGAACTCGGCCAGGTAAAACACTCTTAACTACACATTATCGTGTCATGAAACACTAGTACTTTTGCACTTTAACCCAATCGTAACCCATGTTTTTTGACACGTGTTTCTATTTGATTACTAATATGAAGTGATGTGAGAAACAACAAATATATTTTGATAGAAACACGTGGTTGAAAATAAGGAGCTAAGCGTGGAAACTAATTAAGGGGTTTATATAAACACACACATACACGAGTGCAAAAGTGATTTGCATATCATAAAGATCTTTGCAAAAACATATCTTATTCCAATATTTTAACCTATCAAAATTAATCATGCAATATATTATATACTCAAAATACCTATTATATTCTTTAATTTTAAAAATATTATTTTTGGTGCTCAATAGATGTCTGAGTAAGAATTTTCTCTCTCTTTGTAGATATGATGGTGATTATCAGTAGATCATAAATGCAAATTATTGAAACGCGCACGGACGAGATTAAAAAAGATGGGAATGTGAAAGGGATTTATGACGGGAATTTTGATTGCATACGCACACATACATAACTTATATACATAACATAAATACACACACATATATATGTATATGAGTGTATGTATATATGTGGGGAGGGGATTCTCATTGAAATTGAGTTTTCAACTATTGCCTCATTTTATATATATCGAAATTTTCAATTAAATAAAAGTTAATTTTCAAGATCACTGAACGTAATCTTGTTTGAATGTCAAGCATTTTTGAAATTAGCCATCATACCAAAAAGTGAATATGACCTTGCAATTTTATTCAATCTGTTCTGCATGCTTATTTTATTTATCAAATGCTATCCACGACGTTATGATAATTTTGATGTAGTTGCGCTCTAGTTCTATGTGATACTTTTTCAATTACTTTTTTTTTAAATGCAGTTAATTTTTCATCAAATTAATAATAAAGAAAAAAATTAACAAATACTTTTTTCTTTGATATCAAATAATACAACGGTCGGTTTTCCCATTGTGCGGTTATACTAGTATTACAAAGCAGCAGTGCATTAGTGGGATATAGTTGAAACATGTGTAGACATGATACATATGAATATGTAGACGTAGTTTGAGTGCAAATCTGATTTATAGCTAAATTTCATAGATGAAGTGTAGGCAATCATAGTTGCAAATAGAACCATGGATAATTTTGAACCATAATGGGTGTGAAAACAACCTTTGTAAATCCAAACTCATAAAAAATGCAGATAATTTTGAAGCAACTAACCAACTACATCAGTCATAAAATAAATAAACACAATACTATTAACATACTAAAATGTTAGGGAAGAAGATAACATAGAGTAAGTCAATGCATCCAAAGTTCATTAACTTATAAAACATATTTGCAATAGCAATTTTAACTTTAAGAAATAAATTAATATAGACAATTTCATAGATAGTTATGTTTGAAGTGTTTATAGAGTGGCTATAGACACACATGTATAACTTAGTGTTTATGCAAGTATTACCATTATGCAGCCATAAATAATTAATTGTAAATGGGATGTTAGTGTTCTTTAATGATTAGAAGTTATTATTTGTTTAGATAAAGCAACCTATGAAGGCGTAAAAGAACAAAAGTAGTTCAAGACATATATGTTACAGATTCGGGTACATACTAACACGTTGGAAACACAAAGACACAAAGTTCAAATTCAATCTGGCTTAAAAAAAGGAAGTAAAAGTGCTGGTGAAAAATGATAAACTGATTTTAATGAAAATCAATTTATCAAGCATTGGGCCATTGTCATTAACAATCTTCATTGTAGAATTAAGTAAACATTGGGCCATTGTCTTCTTATCCAATTAATAATTAATAATCTTCATTGTAGAATCCGTTCTCTATGTTTGGTTGCTATGACTACTACTTTCTAGATAACGTATCTTGGACCTTAAAAAATACTAGCATGTATTCGTTTGTTAGTGCCGCTAAGCTCCTCTTGGTAAACTCAAATTACATGTACTCGGTTTCATTTCTAAGTATGAAACCTTGAGCCTCGTTATTGACATCATCCGCATATTTTGACCGTGGCCTTCTTCAAAGTGTCGAGTGAAGGAATATGAAAACATTTTTCCCCATCTTATTCTTACCAAGGTTTGTGGTATCATTCACACTTGTTTCAGAGAGTATTTGCACTTGGAATTATCTTATATGATGGTACACGTATATGTTTCAATATAGCTATACACATTTACATATCATCGTCATATGCTTTATCATCGGAGAAAACTGAATTGAAGTTTTAATACATTCATCTTATTTCAGTTAAGTAATTATTCTTCGATGGAAGGTGTCCTCTATTGCAAGCCACATTTTGACTAGCTTGTTAAGGATCTGGAAATTTGAACAAGAATTTCTAGTCATATTCAATCATAATCTAGCACACTATATTCTTTGCCTGAATCCTAACATTTCCTTATCCTATGGCTGCAAAATCAGCTGAGAAACTAACTCCTGAACTATTGACTTCAACTTGCTTATGAATCTATTTTTTCAGTTCCTATTTTAATTATTTTTCTTAAATTTGATAGTCTAACGCATGTATTTCATTTTGATAAAAATACTTGACTGCCAATGCTTATTTGAAATATATATAATGAGATTTACCTGCTAAAAATTATTCAATTCTATACTTGACTGCTAACACAAGAGTTTTAGTTTGTTCTAAATTTTGATAAGAATCATTAAAAAATAATGAGATGAAATAGAATAGCATTGCAAGCATCTATGTCAAATTAAATTGAACTTGAGCTTGCTATATTTGATGCTAAATAAATCCATATTTGCTTTCTTCTACTGCTTTCTAATTGCATTTTTTCCTTATAGGCATATTGGACTTTTGAAGAAGACGGGATTGGACTTTCCACGGTTTATTTTCTCTTTTAGCAAGCTCTTTTTGTTAGATTATGTTACTAACATTTTTGCTTAAAACATGGCTCATGAAATATTGTATATGACTAAACGTTTTTGTATATGAAATTAAGGTAGTTTTGATTATGTTTAATCTTTATAACTGCTTATATTGTCAGATTATGTCTATTAGTATTTTTTGAATTAAACATTTTGTTTTTGAATACATTTTTCATGGCTATTATAACGTTTTAAAACTGCTGTAGTAGATGTTAAATGGAGGAAAACCATTAGTATAACGCAGCATTACGAAAGTGCTGCAAAATATTGAAGAGAAACAAGCCGCAACAAAATGAAAATGCTGCAACTATTAAAACTATCGTCTATATACTGCAATATTTTCTTTTGCAGCGTTTCAAAAATGCCGTTATAGGACTGGTCCTAATAAAGTTTGGTGCTATATTTCCTTTTGTAGCGTTTCAAAAATACCGTTAACTTGTCCTAATGAAGCTTGGCATTAGTCTACATTCTATAAAACGCTGCTAAATGAGTTGGCAATGTTTCAGAAACGCTGCACCGATAATTAACAGCAGCGTTTTATAAAAGCTTCAATATCACTTTTTAGCAACATTTTTGAATATGTTGCGGTATGTCCAGACTCTATTGCGGCATGACATTAAATAGCATTCTTTGAAACGTTGCTAATGAGTACAACAGCATTTTTAAAACACCACAAAATGTCTTTTTTGTTGTAGTGGTAGGGTTTCAACCATCCCGTTAGCGGCCGCTTCTCGCCGTGGCATACATTGGCACCTCGAATTTGCTTTTACGGCCAGTCTCTTGACTGCAACTAACCACTCCGAGACATGTAGGGGTAAGAGTCTCCTGCTCGCTACCAAACACGAAGCTAGAACCCCAATCATGCTGTAATGAAACAAACCTGATCCGGGTCTCTTCGAAACGATTAACGAAAATTGGCCAAAAATTGATAGTCAGTTATTTAACTATCATTACACCTCATAAGCAATCATCAGGCCTTATTATAAAATTTCCAAAATTTATTTCAAAATATCATCATAAGATATTACTTCCCATACTTCAACATTTTGGAAATAGTTTTCAAATCCCTTTTATTTTCACGGAACATTTTAACCCATTCTAATACCTAGAACATTTTCCCACTTCATTTGATATTCAACACTTGGAAAGTATTCCTTTTTTTTCCTTTTCTTTTCTCAAAATCATTTTCAATTTTATTTGTAAACTCCTTGACTAGTTTACAACAAATTCTATAAATTTCGGGATTCCTTAATTAATTCTCTCAATATATCCAAAACCAATTATACTTGCTTACAATCCCAATTTCTCTACTACTTCTTTTAATGAATTTTATTTCACATTCTAAGTCTACTTTTATTTAACTAACTTCGAAATTTTCTAACCTTTTCCCAAACTTTGCTTCGAGAATTCTCTTATAAGTCCCATCTATTAAATAACCCTTTCCAACTCTCGAGAAGATTTATAAATAAATTTTAAAACCCTTTCAAAACTCTATATATACACATTTGTAAATAAAAATAAGTATTTTAAAGAAAATAATAATAATTTATTTTTCAGACATATTCAAATACTTACTAAAAATATGAAAACACCTTTTTATAACATCATTTTCAAAGCAGGTTTTTAAATTTAGGATTTTGTTAAAATAAATATTAAGGATTTAAAAATTCACTTCTGAAATATTCAATATTAACTAACTTTAAAATTTACATAGTTTAATAAATAAAAATTCCCTTTTTAAAATTTAAAACTTAACACATCGTTAAAAAAATTAAATCTGGATAATCAAATTTTCAATTTATAAATTTCTCTGTTTCCATCACATTATTTCCATTCCGGTCTCCTTAGCCATCTTTCTTTTAAAAATAGTATCCAGTATCTTTTTTTACCCTATTCCCATATTCAAATATAAATTCTTCCTGTAATTTTATATTTCCAATTTATCATCCGATATCACTTTCCTTCATTTATAAATTTTGTTTATTAATTTTTTTATAACCCTTTAGATTTCACTAAAAATAATCTCGTTCTATAAATTCTATTTTATAAAGTCATTTTCTTATAAATTCCATTTATTTTTGCCAATCTATCTTAAATATCGATTTCAACTACTTTTCATATCTTCTTAATGTCATTTTAAAATCTAATCTTTAAATATTTCGTTTATATAATTTATTTTAAATTCTCTTTTTACAATATTTTCCTACATTATTTAATACAATAAAAAATTCACCATTTCTTATTCAAACCAGTCTCTTCTAAATAACCCAGATTTCGATATACAAATGTTTATATTCAAAATCTCCTTTTAATTCCTCAAAATTTAAAATAATATTTATGGTATTAAATATACCCAAAATTAATTCCCATGCCATTATAACATTTAAAATTTTCTACACACAATAATCCAACATGTTATATATATGGAAAATACTAATATATTTGAGGAATCCAGTTGGATCCCTCTAATCTATTTTTTCTGCATCTACAGATGTTCGACATTAATAAAAATACCAATCCCACTTCATGGGGGATATCGTGGTATACATGATCATCGGCTCTTATGTAGGACGTATAGGATCTCATCCACTATATATATGCGGGAATATCAATCACTCCAATATATATATATATATAAACTACTATATATAAATAGTCATCCAACATATAATTTTAAATTTATCAATCCAGTCAACATCTAATAATTTAAATTTAAACATTTAAATTTAAATACGATAATCCAAATGAATGAGAAATTCTCGCCTTTGATTTTTGAATTTGTGATTGATCCAATTTTTTTTCCAGCTTGTAAATTTTTCATCCACTAATACAAACTCGTCTTGATTTCATTTATTTTGGACCTCGAATGTAAATTTTATTTATATTAATTAGCTATCTCAAATTTAACTTTTACTTAAATAACTAAATGTATAATTTAACTAAATAACAGAATTTATACCTCCATCGCTCGTTCCAAGCAACCTGAACGAGGCCCCACTATCATCGCTGCTTTGGTAGCAGCAACCACTATCCTCGCGCTCGAGCTGGAATGCCAAAACCTCAACCGAACATCATAGTGGAATACATGATCACTGCTCCACCAAACATCCTTCAATCGTCTTCGATCACTGCTCCACTGAACATCGACCTCGCCAGACTCCCCTTGCCACAGCTCCAACCCTCGATAACTTGACTACAGCCTATAACCTTCAGTTGCCACCCACTAACGAAATTCCAAACCCAAACAGCTAGACTTCAACCGGAACTCGCGACTTTGACCTGCAAGCGTTCCCATCGCCCGCTCCAGCACTTTGATGCCGAGCCCTAAGCCACCGCCTGCACTCGCATTCCCCTCTCATTTGCTCGCCGTACTCTGAGCGCCACGCTTGATCGATCAAACATCGTGATTTCTCTGCTCGATCCTATTTGAATCGTGATTTATGAAAGGGAGGAGGAGAACGAATACGCGATTTTATATTATTATTTTTCGACATGAATTTCAGATTGATTTGAAAAAGGAGGAGGCAAATCTTGATTTAAAAGAATGAAGGAAAGAGGCTTGTTTAAAAATGGTAGGACGACGTGCTTCAGAAGGTAGGGTGGCTCTGATTTGAGTTTGATTAGATTTGTTTAATTAAATATTAAAATATCTTGTATTACCTACCGCCAAATCTCGATCTCCTATTGAGGCACGCCCCCCATGTCTATAATGTTATACCTCATTTCGAGCATAATGAAAATGGTTTCGAGTCCAAATTCGATCGTATGGAAAATATAGTTTTTTGGACCCAATTATTATATTAAATTATGATATAAATTTTAGCACGTTTATATTCCGTGCGGCCAAACGATAACCCCAAATGCTACGAAATTTGAAATCCAATAATAATACAATATTACAGATTCAATGGAACTGGTTTCGTCAAATTTTGAGACTGTGCCTCGGAAAGCTATTTTTAAATGTCAATTTGAACAAACTATTTTTAAAATTAAACTGATCCTTTTCAAATTCAATTTTAAAACTTATATTATCTTCATTATTATTAATATAACTTTTACAAACCTTTAAATAATTTTTATCAAGCTTAAAAATCCAGATTCACTATTTTTAACCAATATTCAATTATAAACTTCAATATAAATTATCCAGTAAATTTCTATATTCAACTTCTGAATTTATTTTATAAATAAACCAAAATTTTAATATAAAAAATCAATATATAATTCAAATTCAATATTTAAAACCATTTAAATATTCACAATTCATTATCGAAAAATCCAGGCCGTCACATGTTGAGATGCGATAATGGCGGTGAGTTCCTTTCTAAGGAGTTCATAAATTTTTATAAGAAACATGGAAGTCAAAGATACTTCACTACACCAAGTGATCCGCAATCAAGTGAAGTCGCTGAAAGGATGAATATGACTCTACTTGAGAAAGCTCGTTGTTTGAGATTCATGATGGATATATCTAAAGACTTTTTGGCTGAAGCTTTATCGACTGCATTATATATTATCAATCAAATTCCATTCTCAGCCATTGATGGAAAGATTACAAAGGAAAGATGGAAAGTTATATCTACACATATCAGTTATTTTCATATATATTGTAGCCGTGTGTATGTTCACCATACGACAAATGACTAGTTGGAGCCTGTAGCCTATAAAGGCATATTTTTGGGCTATAAAAAAGGCATTAAGGGTTATCACATTTGGAACCCAATTGGTGGAAAGGTAGTGCACTCTAGACATGTCACATTTAACGAGCATGCTATTTTCCAGCCAAAGGGGAATCTACCTAGTTCGGTAGATTCAAAAGCTGAAAGGCCTAAGCAGATGGAAACTGTTCTTACATATCAGCCTGTAGTAGAGTTAGGGCTGGAAAAGAAGATAGAGAAATTGCAACCAATGACACATCACATGAAGGTCCATAAAATTGCTCTAGTAATGATGGTGATGGTTATAAAGCTAGAGATGATTCAAATGTCAGCTCAAGGTGGAGTTGATAGACGCTTAGGTGAATTTCACATATTTGAGCTAGTTCTTGAGTTAGAAGGGCACTAAATAGGTATGGAAACTAGAATCATCCATATCTCAGCATTGGTGATCAGTATGATTACGCACTGCATATAGTGCAAGATGAGCCTTTCAACCTTGGGAAGCTATGATTTCAAGTACCGGCTCAAAATGGAAGCATGCTATGGAGGAGGAGATTGATTCGTTGAAGAAGAATTGGTCTTTGGAATTGGTAACACCCCCTCAAGGAAGCAAAGTCATAGAAAGCAAGTGGATATATAAGGTAAAGGATGATGGAGATATAAGGCTATACTTGTTACAAAGTTCGAAGATTGCTCGAACTTGATTCACTTGCTGAAGTGCTAGATGACTCTTGGTGGCATAGGGGTCGAGAATGAATTGGTATATGGAGATGTTTGTTTTGGAGATCGATAGTTCCTATATGGAGAGAGTACTTTCCACATTTTGTTAGCAGGCAGTGCCCTCGTTGGAGCTCGTTAACAAAGTTCAATTGGCGATTGTCATGTCAAAGCCCATTAGGGAAGTATCTATGGTGTCTTGTCCGAGATCTACCTAGAGTAAGAGGATGTATGTGGAGTTGGTAGGCTTGTAGGAAAATATAGTATCAAGGTGGAGATTGTTAGATTTTATGATATAATATTTCCGTACTAAAGAAGATTTGGAAGATATTGTTTATTTCAGTGATATAATATATTCAGTTGCAGAAAATTTGGAAGACATCTGAGATAATTACTCAAATACATTTCCTCTTTTATAGCATTAAAGAGATTTTAACCTGCATGAGAATAAGATTTATTTTAGAAGACTGAATTAATCGATTAATTCTTTGATTAATTAGTTAAAAAAGGAATCTTATTAGGCACATGTAAATTATGAAAAACTAAAAAATCAAATGGATAATTGTTTTCCATATGAATAGAAGAATTGATGAGGCATTGATTTATGACCACAAATTAATTACCTCAACCTCAAGTAGTAATTTCTTTATACGGGCAAAGATTTGTATGAGTATAGTCATCATCTCATGTTGTATTTCTTATTTCTCTTCTTAATTTCCATCATCAATCTTGTGAAATTCTCTTTTCTTAGTAATAACACTACTACAAAACAGGCCATTTGCATCGGTTGTTTACCCCCCTTTTGCATCAGTTCAACAACCGATGCATATGCAACCGATGCAACAGGCTTAACACTTTTGCATCAGTTCTGAAACCGATGCAAAAAGATCCTTTTTGCATCGGTTGTTACTAACAACTGATGCAAAATATCATGGTTGATTGCTTGGACACATCCCCCATGTTGCATCGGTTGTAATGAAAACCGATGCAACAAAGAAACTTGTTGCATAGGTTGTTGTTGAAAACCGATGCAAACTAATCTCTCTATTGCATCGGTTTTTTATAACAACGATGCAAACTAATCCCTCTATTGCATCAGCTATTTATACCTGATGCAAAAAAGCCATTCTCAGAAACCATTATTACAATACTCAAATAGACTCTATATATATATATATATATTATTGATTATGACAAATAATTATTGCATGCAATATTACAATTATTCAAAATTAAATTTGATGGCAAATACATAATCAGATTTAATAAATAGCATAAGTGCACGGGTTAATACATAATCAGATTTAATAAATACAGTACTCTTAGATTTAATAAGTAGTATATTCAGAACTCTTCTCAAAATGCCTGAAGATGAATACGGGTTAGAAGGAAATGGGCCTATTATAGTTCCATGCGATGCAGTTTTTATGGACTGCATCTTGGCTTTGCTTCAGTGTCGAGTTCCGGAAGACCTTAAGTTAACTTTCTTCAATTCTTTATTCCCTAATCAGTGTTCCATGGCTTCTTCATCATTTCATGGATCTGAAAATTGCTGCTGCAAAAAATGAATATTTTTCTATGTTATTCAGTTACTCTTCAGATAAATGATTAAACCGACATGAAAAAAAGACAGAAGAATGTAAACAACTTCTGTAAATACAGATATTACCTCAATAGTTTTCCCATTAGAAGCAGTGACTATGTCACCTGGCCTCATTGCTGTACCACTTATCATATTTTCGCATGCAGCCACGACAAAATGAACCTGAATGCAAGAAATCAACAATCATAATTTCAGCACATCAAGCACTTATCAGAACCTTTTTTCTTTCTTTAATTTCTATTTTTTAAGTAAGCCATAAGCAATACTTGCCTCAACTCCAGCAGGCTTGATTTGTCCAATTGCTTTTGCAGCCCCAAGTGTTGCTGCAGAGCCACCCATATCGAATTTCATGATATCAATAGATGTTCCTGCACCAACCTTGATGTTGTAGCCACCACTGTTATAAACAAGAAGTAAAAATATAATAAAATGAATTTCACTTTATCTGTTACTATTTATCATTAATAAAAATCAAGTTTATCGAGTGATAGTGAAACATATAGTCCAGCGAAAACATAAATGGCATATTAAGATCCCTATGTCATTGATCTAGATTAAAATAAGACTTGACAAGTGAAATTAATTAAACTAATACCATATAGCGAAATTACAACTGAAGCATTACCCAAAAAAGTAACTTTTTGCCGAATAAACGAGACCCATGCATCAATTTACCATAGAATATGGATATATTTTGTCTACTGTCTTCCAAAAAGAGTTTGGAATAATACACAATCATCATATATGTCAAAGTAGCTAAGGCGCAAACCATGAGCCTTGGGCTTTTTGGAGCCTAGGGCCTTTTTGCGTGTCTATACCAGCTTGATATACTATTGTACTAATTACAAATTAAACTTTACACACACACATATAAGTTGATATGGTACGCACAGACGCACGCGTGCGCACACACAAAAGTTTGATGAGCTATTTTACTATCAAAGTTGGACTTGGAGCATGGGTGTTCTCTGTAAGGCCGGGTTTCTCTTGAATGCACAGAAATATTGGAAAAAGGAAAAAATACAGCATTGCATTCTACAGGGTTCATGGTAAAACAATTTTACCTATCAAAAGTCAATCCTTTTCCAACAATTGCCAGTTTTCTTTTCACATCACCATTGTTGGGAGGTTTATAGCATAAATGAATGAAATGGGGAGGATTAGAAGATGCAGCTCCAATAGCCAAGTATGAGCCCATTTTCAATTCTTCGCACTGTTTTACATCTAAAATCTTTGCAGTTAAAACATCACCATACATAGAAGCTATGTTTGTAGCCTCTTCAGCCAGCACCCCTGCAAGTATTGTACTCAACAGATAAACAATCAACTATGATATGATAGAAAAGAGTTATTATGCTTCTGTAAATGGATATTACTACTATTTTTGGAGATGTGTCTACATGAGGACAATCTATGTTTGGAGGATGTTGTTAAAAGTTGAAAACATGTATAAAAAAATATATAGAACCGCTACATATGAATCTTCCATTCTTATTTACCAGGTGTTAGTACATTAGCTGGTGCATTAACCAACTCTCTTCCGAAAATGATACAAGGGCAAACATCACTAGCATACTTGATTTTTCGCTCCAGTTCTGTACCAGTACCCAGACCGATAATATCAGCAGAACTGAGAGTTGTCTTCTTGGCTTCAGATTTGAATCTGTTGTCTTCAAATACTCCAAGCAGAATACCTAAGCATGGATATTTAAGGTATTTAACAGGTAGAAAAATGAACACCATAACTACCAATATCATAACACCATTTGAATAGGCAATCTTGCTAATTAACATAACATATCCACAGAAAATCACTTCGATCTAGAATTTTTTAGGAGTGATAAATAAGATAATATTTATAACCTGGGGGTTAAGGGTCAAATTATGATAGGAAAACAATGTAACTTGAGCCTTTTGAATTGGAAATTCTTGAGGTTTGGGCTACATAATTTATATGTTAATATTCTGACATGTACCTAATGCAATAGATGAAGCAGCATTAAGCTTGAACTCTTCTGAGATTGCACTGGCAAGAACAACAGCAGCGTTTCTAGCATGCACGACCTTTGCAACTAAAGAAATAATCTCCCCGAGTCCTTTATACGGAGTAGACATGGATGATGGCTTAGATAAACCAAGCCCAACCAGACCAACTCTTTTGAAACTATAACCTGGTAATCTGAGCATTGTTGACTGTCCCAGTTTCCCAGTAAAATCTGTTTCTGTTGAATTTTCAGCTAAAAGACCACCGAGCTGTTCATCAAGCTTTCTCAAGATTGGATTCTCAAATTTGGAATTTGAATCCTTTGATAAGTCTTTATCAGTTACAGCAATTGCAAGTATATCTCCTTTCCATTCAGTTACATCAGTATCCTTTGGAGAAAATGTGATCTAATAAAATGAAGTAGATAATTGAGTCTTTGACTGAGTGGATACATGCAAGTTTTGTTCCAAGCTATATGATGCATGACTGATTTTTCTATGATTTACTGCTTCATTTTGGACTTAACATGTATCATTGCCTTATAAGTGTAGAAAAACTAAGTTAATCAAATGAATAAGCTAAGAACATCAAAGAGAAACATAACTAAAATATTATTTATTTATTTTAAAATTTTGTATCAGATTACCAGTTCAATGAATTTGTATCATGTATGAAAGAAATGTCACACAGGTATGCAACAAGATAACAATGCTGAATTGCTAATAAGAAATTATCAAAAAAATCTTAAGTCCTTACCAAAATATTGCCAAGCATACAACTCAAACAAGGCAGCTAAAGATTTTATGCATTCTGATTATTGATATGATATATAAAAAAAATGATTCTCATTGTTAACCATCTGGAATGATGGTTGAAAATATATAAATAATGTTAAAGTTAAATCAACAGGTCATATGTCTATTGAGTATTGACTATTTTAATTCTCTCAAGCTCATTTAAGAAAAAATACTTAAATTTTTATTATGGTATTTAATATGCAAGTAGTGATTCTGGGGTAGTAATAGTTTTTTGTTGGAAATGGAGTTGATGAACTGGGTGGTTTATAACAGTGGAGGGTGATGGTGGGAGGTTGATGTTAGGTTTGTAGAGTGTTTGTGGTTTAAAGGCAATGGAGGAGGAACTATTATGGTATTTGACAGGGAGTGTTGTAGCAGAGGAAAGATGCAGTGGTGATGGTAGATTGGGAATAAAGGCGGTGTCAGGCAGGGAGATGGATGGTTAATGCAGGCTTGTACACTTGGGCGAAGTTGCAGTTGGGTGAAGTTGCACTTGGGTGAAGTTGTAGTGCACTTGGGTGAAGTTGAACTTGGATGGTTTATGGAAACAGATGGTAGCTTATAGCAGTTTGAGGTGAAGTTGCAGTGATTTAGGAAAGTAGAGGAATGTACTAACTGGTATCTTGTAGCAATTTTGGTTGGCAGTAAGGAGGTTTAGGGTGATGACAGCAGTTTCGGGTGGTGGAGGTGGCAGTGCAGATTGAGATGAGTGGCAGTGGTTTTGGGATGAAATTTAATCAGAGAATGAAAAAACAAAAATGACAGATATATTTTGAAATTTATATTGAGGTGGCACTGACTTTTTGTAAGTATATATTGAGCTCCTGTAAATTAAAACGATGCAATGACGTGGTTCAATAGCTTATCATTCATGCTGCGATGCAAGTACAATACTATTCAAGACTACTATTTCAGAGCATAACAAATTTTAACTTATAGCTTTTAAATTAATCTATTCAAGACTACTATTATATTACATTATCATTCATTCATTCGTTTATTGTCAATCTTCACATGAACTGTAGCATACCTATAATTATTGTCTAAGATAGATTTACACATAAAGAAAAGCGGTATAGTAGGATTTATTTGTTCTGTTAATAGATTTGACCGTATAGTTTGTTATTTGACTACTGCAACTTTAATTCATGTATGTGTGTACGATTGTGTCCATCAGTAACTTTATGAAGTTAAAGCAACAAAGAGAATTTAGAAAGTTAGTTAGCTTGACTTAATCAATTGGATTAAATCAAATTGAGTTTATTGTCAAAAAGTAATTATAAAAGTACACAACAACCGTGTAAAAGTTGTAGTGGTTATAATAATAGATAGGTATATGAATGATTAACTCTTTTTTAATTCAGTCTTTGATTCCAGCATTAGTGTTATTTTGAATTTTGAACTACAATAAAATAACTGATGGTTTTATCCTTTTTTTCTTCTTTAACTAAATAAAAGTTCTAGAAGGAAAAAAAATTAACCAGGGTAGTTTCCGCTATGCAACAGTACGGATGGTATAGAAGGAAAAAAACTTTTTCATGTTTAGTAAGAAGAATTAACAACGCTGTAAAGTAAATGTACCTCAAATTTCTATCACACCTACTTCCGGAAGAACATGACATGTCTCCTTTTTCTTGCCTCCATTAGTTCAAAGAGAAATATATACTGTAATAGGAAAAGTAGAATGACATATGTGTATGTCTATAGATAGATGATAGTCAATACTATTCAAGACTACTATTTTTGGATGATTGATTTTACCACAATAAACCCTGCCAAAACTATTTCTGTCACTCGACATCTGCATATAAATTAATGCATATAAATTCAATGTGACATGGAAATGGATAGGTAAAGGATCAGAAAGATAATTCAGCTGTATCTAGTCAATTTCTATTGAATAAAAATAGGATATCTGCCCAAAAAAATTGCAATATACACATACATATATGTATATGTGTATATAGAGTCAGTCAGCTAGTTGAACAATTTTATATTTTTATTTTTGACACAGTTAGAAGGAACAATAATTGCTCCTACGGACTCAAAAGCATGGGGATCAGGGCTACTTCAATGGATTGAGTTTACAAAGCTCAAAGACATCACAATTCAAGGTCATGGCACAATTGAAGGACGCGGTAGTGTTTGGTGGACATACTTCTCAGTGCCCTACAATGACCAGCCAGTAGTAAGTGCAGACTTAAAAGTGAAAAAATGCCAAGCCTAAAACCAACAGTTAAGCGTTATACCGATTACCTTATGCTGATAAACTCATTTGTTTACCGTGTTAAACATATTGACTTCTTTACAATAGGCTTTAAGGTTTTATGGAAGCTAAAACGTAATAGTGACCGGTATAAAAATTCGGAACAGTCCACAATTTCACCTCAAGTTCGATAACTGTGAAGCCATAAAGGTTTATAACATGAATTTATCCTCTCTAGCAACCAGTCCAAATACAGATGGAATCAATCTCCAAAACACTAGGAGCATCATGGTCCATCATATCCACATTGCATGTGGTAAAATACTTCTTTTCCTTAACCGACGTCGATTCTACTTGCACAATTCTAATAAAGATCAATAACGCAGCTAAAATTAAAATAGGAGATGACTGTGTTTCCATCCAAACTGGATGCTCCAATGTAAAAATACACATTATCCACTGTGGCCCTGGCCATGGGATAAGCATCGGAGGGCTAGGAAAGGACAACAGTAAAGCTTGTGTATCAAACATTACAGTTGTAGACACTGACATGCATGACACAATGACTGGGGTCAGAATCAAAACTTGGCAAGGTGGTTCGGGCTTGGTGTATGGAATCTTATTCAGTAACATTAGAATGTACGATGTTCAAACACCTATTGTGATCGATCAATTCTACTGTGATAGAAGCACTTGCAAGAACCAGTCATTAGTAGTAGGATTAGCAAGCATAAGCTATAGAAATATTAGGGGACTTACACTGTGAAGCCTGTGCATTTTGCATGCAGCGATGTTGTTCCTTGCTCTGATCGAATCCATACCCAAGTTATCCAACACTTCTATTCTTGAAAACCTTCAGCGTAGATTTAATGATTTAGGCACTACCAGCCCACTCCGCTTCAGCACACTTAATAGTAAAACATTTTGTTGGGTCATCCGTTCGTCTTACTCATTGACATTGGAACAAGGTTTTATTCATGAGCTGCTCACGTGATTCCTGATATGGACCGTTATGATAACCGAATCCTCCACTATTATCCCTCACGTGAAGACACATATCACGTGACTATATCAGATCGATGAAACCCCACTATGCTCGAATGTTTTCAAAATAGAAATTGAAACCCTGCTCCTACCGTTGAAATACTACTTTAAATTCACCGCTTTGAATAGTTACTGATGAGTTCATTATCTCGAAAGTCACACAAGCCATCTGGAAGAAAATTACACCACCAAACACGTAACACCTGCATTGCTTAATAGTAGTTGTGATTTATGAAATTAGCCCATGCTAATTTTGGGGTTCAAACTCCATGGATGAACACCCATATTCTGAAGGTAGATGGTGTTACTTCCAGATCAACCATTTGTTTATCTCAAGTGTGTGAATCATGAATGTACTCAGATGTAAAACACCAAAACTTTGAATTAGAATTTGAATTAAAATGCTCGGCCTCACCCAAAAAATGCACAGGGATATGAAAACTGTAATAATTTAATACTAGATCCCAATTCAAATAACAATTGCCTATTTCGTAACAAATAAATTGTATGCATTAGGCAATGAGAATTTACTCATACTTGTAGTAACGAATTGTCGAATTTGTCCACAGCAAGCACGATTTCTCTAACTGTAGGATAACAAGTATTTATTAATAAATGTAATCCAAATTCTCATCAGAGAAGCTATCGTGCCCAAATCATCTTTTAATGCTCCTTCCAAACATAAACGACACTGAAACCATTATTTTCCTTTATGATGAATTCGAAAATCAGATAAACTCAGTGATTAAAGGCTTACACAGCCTTGGATGCTATTTAGTTGGCCTTCTTGCCAAATCTTAGAACCGTGAATCTGAGGCCACTGGTATGCCAAATTGCCGCCTGACTTCGATCTTCAACATACTCGACCACGAGCTGATGTTGGAACAGAGGCACGAAAGTTAGCATTTTGTTTATTGGATTTCGAATTTGTGAAAAGCCGTGCTTCCATGCGAAAGGCAGCATTTGGAAAGGGCTTTGGGAAAGTGGTAAGATCATCAGTCGGATTTAATGAGAAGCGGTGAAAATCAATTTCTAGGGTTTTGATTGTTTTGGAGCAGGCGAAATCCTTTTTAGGGAAACGAATGGGAAATAAGCGGTAGAAAAATAGGGGATGGCGGGAATTGAAACTATTTGCATCGGCTTTTGGTGACAACTGATGCAAATTTGATTTTTTTTGACCTATTGCTTTCCACGTACCAATTTCACCGGTTATTAAGATAGAACTGATGCAAATAGTTCTATTTGCATCAGTTTTTACTTCAACCGATTCAAATGAGGCGATGCAAATGGCCTGTTTTGTAGTAGTGTAAAATTTCCTAACCCTAAAGTAGACGTGTACTCTCTTACGATAGTGGAACCACTATAAATCCATAGATGAACTCTCTATTTAAATTCTTCTATGATTTGTTGTTTTATTCTCTTATATTAATTTATTTTATCACACCACAACAAGATCTTATTACTTCCGCATTTATTTGGGTTGAATTATAGTCATTTGTGTGAAATCTACCTTAACACTTGAGAACATGCTTGATGTAGATAATTCATGCCTACGAAATATTCATTTACATGTATGTGAATCTAAAAACATATGTTTTGATATAATAAGTATGTAGATAATAGATATATGATAACATGATAGAGGAACTATAAAAATTTATACCACTCTGAGAATAAACCATGCTTGAATATTTCTACTCCTTACATAAAAGGTTAAGCAAATCCTCCATTTTTGATTATCATCCCAAAACTTTCTCCATTCGTTGTATATGCATATTGGCTTCCCTACTTCTCGAAAAGTCTTTGAACTAAATCGAGAAAAGAATGCTTTATGTTAGAAAAAATCAAGGGCGAACTGATTTGGTATTTTCAACTGTTTTTTGGATATATGATTTGTTAATCTGAAGTAAGTTAATCATCAAACAGAAAAGTGAATAAGATCAGAGAGGTATTCTTTTATTGATATATTTAAACCGGTATATGTAGTTTGACACTCAAAAATATTATAGATATGCATATCAGTATAATCATACGATATTAGCATCATATCACCATGATATGTAATTTGAGATTCAAGTCAGCATGATATCATCAGATATGATATTATATGATTTAGGTCAGCATGAAATGCAGTTTGAGAATCATAATGTTTGACCTGAATCATATAATATCTACAGAAAAATTGTCTGGAAGATAAGATATATTTTTAAAATTAGAAATGCAATCTCATTAACATCTCCTTGCCACACTTAGGAAATGAAAAAATCAATAGTAACATCGACAACACCTGCTGTATACGGTATAAAGAAACTAAGCTCAAATTCGATTTTTTGGAAGTAAATATGAGAAAAGCTACGATAGTCTAATGTTCTTCAAGTCATATAAAGGCTGAGATGAGCGAGAGGCAAGATTGACAACAATTTTACTTTAATATCTTGCGTAAGAATCCATTGAAAGCTAGAGATGAATGATGAAGAAAAGGAACTAGCGTTAAATGAGGAAGACGAAGAAAGAGCTTAAAGAAAAGAAACTAGAATGAGGCAGAAAGAGTTTGAAGTAAAGAAACTAGGGTTTGAAGTACGAAAAAGGAGTTGAGATGGACACTAATGTCAAGGAACATGTACATGTAATAGCTAAGAAATAACAAAATAAAAAAGAGTGTAAAAAATGAAACTAGTCTTCGAAGAAGGAAGAAAGAGTTGAAATGGACTATAATATACATCAACATATACACATAGTTGCTAAGAAAAATAAAATTAGAAAAAATGTAAAGAAAAGAAACTAGCATTAAAAGTAGGAAGAAAGGGTTTAGGTGAGCTATAATATATAGAAACATGTACATATATTAGTTAAGTAAAATAGATGAAAAAAGTGTGAAAAAAAGAAACATTCATGAAACTTTCACAATCATAATTTCCACGCTATATAAAGAACAAAAAAATATTAAGAAACACAATACGTGGACTTAAGTGCAACGCACTTTCAAATGACATGCACTATTTAATTTTCAAAGTATACATATTACATTCAAATGATATGAAGTACTGCAAGTAAAAGTGATCAATCAAATTCACGTGCTAAAATCTCAAATTGCATATCATGTTGACTTGAATCATAAGGTCTCAGCATAAAGTATTTTTTAACTGCCATATCAATGTTAACAAAGAAGCAAATATTAACTCCAAAACCTATAAAAATTAAAAAATACGAAAGCAAAGAATACTACAGGTCATTGAGTACCAACTTTCATTATATATACTATGTTCAAACAACATGAAACTGTAAAAATAAAACTATAAATTTAAGTGAGGCACAAAGACATTGTGTTGAACCAATTCATTATATTGCATTATGAAGTTCAAAATTCTTGTGAAGGTTAACAACCATTTAGCAACTTTTGAAACCAAAACATGAGTAAATTATTCGCATTTGAGTCAATAGGTCAAAAATACGACAAATGGTGCGAGTACATTGGAAAACATATCTATATATATATATATTTACACATTTTTTAACACATCCATCATCCCATTATCTGATGATGTAATTGCACAATTTATTTTTTACTTGACAATTACGAGTAAAAATAAAAGTATTCATCTAATCCAACGACAATATTCACTATAGAAACTTCTTGGAGGCTCACCATTGGTAACCCAAATACAATAACCTCTAATAATAAAATCACAAGTTAGATTTTAAGACTATGCCATTTACATTATAGAGATTGTCATAAAGGTTACATTGTGTAAAATTTATATTGCCTTTTTTTGGCATTCAACGTATGCATTTCTTGAGATTTTATTTTGGTTGTTACTATAATTTCATAGACTGCTCTTCGGTTCAGTACTAAGGAAACGATGAGTTACTAAAATATAAGCACAAGTGAGATAACCTTGCATACATGCTTATTGTAGATAGTTAATATTTAGAAAACTTTCATTTGCATATATGTAAGTTTAAAAACACATGTTTTAATATAATATGTATGCAAATAATTATACCGACAAAAAGATAATAGATATAAGATAACATGATAAAGTGAATATAAAAAAATGTACCACTCCGAAAATAAATTGGGCTTGAATATTTCCACTCCTTACATAAAAAGTTATGTAAATCTTCTATCCTTGATAATCATCTTAAAACTTTCCTCATTCATTGTATATGCATATTGACTTCCTTACTTTTTTTTGTGGTATCACAAAAAGTCTTGCAACTACATGGAGAAGAGAATGTTTTATCTTAGAAAAAATCAAATATGAATTTATTTGGTATTTTCAATTATTTTGAATATACTATTTGTTAATCCAACATAATCTAATAATCAAATAAAAATGAGAATAAGATGAAAGTGATAATTTTTTCTGTAGAAACATTGAAACCTGGATGTACAGTTGGAGATTCAAAGAAACACTAGATATGCATATTAGTAGAGTCATATAATATCAACATGATATGCATTTGCCATTCAGTTCAGCATGATATCACCAGATATCATTTTATATGTCTCATGTTCGCATGATATTTTGTTTGAAAATCATAACGTTTGACCTAAATCGTATGATATCCCCTAAAAAATTTGTTTGAAAGATAAGTTTAGTTACAAAATTTCTTTAACATCTTTTTGCAACATTTAGGACATGAAAAAAGAAAGAGTAAGATAGACATCATCTACTATATACAATATAAAGTAACTTAGATTCAATCTGATTTTCTGAAAGTTGATATGAGAAAAACCTACACTACTTTAAAGTATTTCAGATCATACAGAGGCTGAGATAAGCGAGAGGCAAGATTGATAGCAATTTCTATTGTAATGTCTTATGGAGGAGAACATATCGAAAGATAGTATTGAATGATGAAGAAAAGGCACTAGTGTTGAATGAGGATGAGGAAGAAAGAGTTTGAAGAAAAGAAACTAAAATGAGAAAGAAAGAGTTAGAAGAAAAGAAAATACGAGAAATAAAAAGTTTGAAGAAACGAAGCTAGTGTTAGAAGTCGAAAGAAAAATAAAATACATAAATAAGCGTGATGAAAAGAAACTAGTGTTAAAAGTGGAAAGAAAGAGTTAAGATGGACTCTGATATATAAGAACATTGTAACATCCTAATATTTTTGACCATTCACATCCGCATATGTCGTATTTGAATTGCTCAAAATATTAGGTTGTTAATTTATATTTGACAAAACTCAGCATATATAGTAAATAAAATAATCATAGAATCATAGACACAAAGTAATATAACAATAAGTAGGGGAAACAAAAGAATAGTAGGTCATAAAGCTACTATATATATAACAGAGTTAAAACAAGTTACCACAAAAGTCTCGAATACATAAAAGCTCTGATACAATAGTCAAATACAAGATTAGAATATATCACAGGAGTCAACTGAATAACTATAAGCTGAATAGATAGATAGGTCTCCAAGCGAAGCTCCAACTCCAAAGGCTCAAATGCTGCGACACTCAGTTTGACCCGAGCGTAATGCAAAAACACAAAACACTCGAGTCAGGATTAACATTCTTATATCAATAAATCCAACTCAAGTGAAATATCAACCGAAATACAAGTAACTTAAAAGATGTTTGTGATAACCATCCTCTAAGGATTCATGGAACTATCTAATATGTAGTAATATACGCTATTATAATAATGTCTATAGTAAAGTAAACTATTAAAATAGCGTTAAGGCGTTACCCATATCCCCCTTAAGACATTTTTATATATTCCCATAGTCTATATAGTACCGTACTCTCCCTCGTACCGGGGGTCGTCAGAGGGCACTAAATGGGTATGTTATTGAACAAACTCGTAGTAGTCACGATAAGGTAGGTGACACGGAACAACTAGGCAATGTCAGGGTAGATATTCCAATTACACTTTCAGGCTGTTGGTAACGCATAGCCATAGCTACTGCTCAACTCAATCCACACTCCCAAAAATCCGAGGATGCACCCAATCAATCACAAAGTAATAGAATGGTAACGATGGAGTGTGTCCGATCGGAGGAGCTACCTCACTTGGCCCATCAATTGTTCCTATTTTAGCCACCTTATGCCAACTCACGAGAGTTAGGTCCACGTATATACCTTATATAGGATCGTCACCACTATCCTACTTCATTCTGGAATCTCCACCGCGTACATAGTTGTTAAAGTGGTTTTCAGTATTAGCAGAGAGTATGACAATAATCGATCCCGGTCTTCTTAACAACCAATCGTTATTATAACACCGTGGTCATTTCAAAATACCATACTTCAAAACCAAAATATCATTTCCATTTCAAAACCATATCAATACGATATCATTTCACTTCAAATATATTCATTTTCAAAAATCATAGCATTTTTAAAGTTATAACACTTTCAAATTTATAAATCTTAGAATTTATAACACTTTAGAAATTTTAACACTTGATAACATAATACTTTGAAATTCATAATCTTGAAACTATGACTTCCCGCTTGAACAGTTTAGATATTAATAATAGTATATATAATAAAATAGTTTATAAAATAAAATAGTTTATATAAAAATAGTTATAAGTTAAAATAGTTTATATTAAAATAATTAGTATATTAAAACAGTTTATATTAAAAATAGTTTATATTATAAATGATTTATATTAAAATAGTTTATATTAAAATAATTTATAAAGTAAAAAAATATACATATAGTTTTAAAGATAATCTTTAAAATACTTTATATAATAAAATCGCTTCCTCAAATTTCACAAATCAATTCAAAACAACTTGAATTCCAAAATTCAAATTTAATTCAACCTTAATTCATAAATTTCAACTCAATTCGGTTTCTCAATAAACCATTTCAAATTATATCAATTTCAAATATAGATTTGAGCCACAAAATAAACCATTTCAATTTCGATATATTTTAAAGCTTTAAATATTCCACATTTTCAAAAGTAATATTAATAATTCCATATATATCTTAATTTAACTTCATTATTATTTAGTTTTGAAATATTCACTTAGTAAATCTAATATCATTTAAATAAAACCCCAAATTACAAATAAATTAAATATTTCCTTCAATTTATTTAAACTTGAAATATTCATTTAATCACCTTAAACCAAAATCAAGTTATAAAATCATATCCTTTAAAAATTTAAAAATTCAATAAGTTCCAAGTCGACTTAACTAAATAAAATTATTAATTAATAAAATTTCAAATAAATTCAAATTCATCCTCCCACCCTTAACTTATAAAAATCATTATAAAATCTATTTTAAAATAAAATTATAAATAAATACTGATACATATTATATATTAATTAAATCAAACTTTATTTAATTAAATCTTATTATTAAACTTATTTTATATTAAAACTAATTTATACATATTTTAAAATAGTAAATTTATAAGTAAATTCTTAAAATTTATCATTTCAAAACTAAATTATAATTTTAAAATTTTCAAAGCACAAAATTTTAAAATCATGAATTTAAATATATATAAAATAACATTTTTATATAACATTTAAAATCAATATTTATATAAAACCATATATATTTCTTTTTAAACCTTGGAAACCATTTCAAAAAATATATACAGACGAATGATGTTTGTATATAATTTTCTATCCTATGGTCAGTGATACAGAAATTTATCATTTCAGTCTGCAATTTAAATATCTACGGGTATATTTCTTTTCAACCCGCAATCCGAAATTCAATTCAAATGAAAATCACTTTGGGTTATCATTTCAACCCATAACGATTTTCTCCTATTCTATAGATCGTTTATGTATGTATCATTTCAACCCATAGGGAATTCTATACTAACAGGGAACTTGTAGAATGATAACATATATGATAATAATATAAAAATTAGCAACATGCATATATTATCAGTGATAAAATAAGTAACTGATCATGGCATCAGATGTCACAGGTGAACAAATACAAGTAATAGCATGTCATATATAGCAACTATATAACTAACAACAACATATTTCAATTGTCGTTTCAACTGAAATCAAAATTAATAAATACAAGAACGTTAATCATGATTGATTTCTCACCTTTCGAGGCTAGAGAGTACAGAAGATGACACGTACATGCACACTGATACGGACATGAGAAAATCAAAATGATGCTGTGACCATTTGGAAATTTGCGAGACAAGAGTAAGGCGTAATGAATTGGATCGATGAAGATAAATGGTATAAGTGAACTTATATATATATAAGTAAATATAACTATTTACATATATAAAACATATTCTAAATACAAACACATTTTAAATTAAATATATATACATTTCAAAATCATTGTTTTAAATTGAACACATATATAATACATTTAAAAATCAAACTCCAGTGTACTTTTGTGTAGTAGATATATATATAATACTATAATTTTATACAACATATAATATACAATAATAATATGGTGTTAGCGCCAAAATTGGTCACTAACACCCAAATGTAAATGAAAGCACCAACTAACGGTCACAGATGACAGATAGAATATATGTGGAGAACAATAATATGAAGAAGAGTCGAAATTAAAATGAAAGCAGCAAAGAACACAGATTTTATAGCAGTTCGGCTAACCCCGGCCTACGTCCACTCTAGAAGTTTCCTTTTTGACGTTCGAATCAATTACAGTTACAAACTGATAGAGTAACCTTTGGCCTTAGAAAATTGAAAGTTAGAGAGCGGAGAGAAGAAGATCCCCCATCTGGGGACCCACATGCTATATTTATGGGAAAAACCAGGTCATTGGATCTCCTGAGTAGTTTGGGCCCACCAAGGCCATAGCCAAACCCTACTTCATTATGCCGAGCGAGGTGAGGTATGCTCGGCGAGGTATGCCGAGCGAGGTGGGGTATGCCGAACGAGGTGAGGTATGCCGAACGAGGTGAGGTAGGCCGAGCGAGGTGAGGTACGCCGAGCGAGGTGAGGTATGCTGAGCGAGGGGAGTCTTCCAGACCGAGCCGTGCAACCCCCCAATTCTTGACCAAATGACATATCCAAGTAAACCTCATTCTTTTAAACTGAATCCATCCTATTCCAGCCTCGACAATCGTGAAGTTGGTTGGGTTGAATCCGCCTGTTCATGGCCTTAACTAAAGGCGGGTTAACACTTTGCCCCCCAAAACTTGCCTTGCTATTGGAAGGTGTGTTTTGTAGCTCAATAAGCTGGATGTTCGTATCTTGTTAATGACCTGCAAAGAAATTGATAGTCTTATCTGACCGCGAATGATGATCGTTCACGGTCATATGTCATTCAAGGTAGTATGTGACCATTCGAGTTTGGGTGCCGCTCGCGTAGAATGGTGATCATTCGCGATTGGGTGCCGTTCGAGGCGATTTGTGATCGTTCACGATCGGGTGCCGTTCAAGGCGAGTTGGGACCATTCGCGATCGTGTGCCGTTCGAGGCGATTTTTGATCATTCGCGATCGGGTGCCGTTCGAGGCGAGTTGTGACCGTTCGTGGTCGGGTGCCGTTCGAGGCGAATTGTGATCGTTCGCGATCTGGAGCCGTTCGAGGCGAGTTGTGACCGTTCGTGGTCGGGTGCCGTTCGAGGCGAATTGTGATCGTTCACGATCTGGTGCCGTTCGAGGTGAGTTGTGACCGTTCGCGGTCGGGTGCCGTTCGAGGCGAGTTGTGAGTGCCCGGTGGGGACTTAGTATCACTATTGTCAGATTTCATGTTCGAGTGAGTTTCTGAACTGTTTACTGGGGCGGTTCATCGCCATCTCAGAGCACGTCTAAGGACCATTCGCGACCCCGTACATGTGTAAGTGGCTTAGCCGTCATGGAATCACAAATATCAGATTTTCATTCAAGATGAGTCTTTCAACGGAAATGTCAAACTAAATCCAGTCCAAACACGAGAAATGGAGAATAAAAGAAAACCAGGGACGTCCACGTGCAAACACCTACATTGATGCGATTTATAGTCGTATCAGAGCATGCCTGAGGATCGTTCATGGTCTTGTACATGTGTAATTGACATAATCACATTGTTGTGGAGTTTGCCACTTATTCGTCATTATTTCAATCAACTGATGACAAGCTGACGCCCCGATCCCGAGCCATCCCCAGTAGGTGCATGTGGTGGTCGTTCATGTTCCACCATTGTGGCCCTCCTTCTCACATATTGGGATAGCAGACCGTTCCAGATATGCCCATCAACTTCATCCTTCAAGTGCCTACAATCATTTGTTCTATGACTGTTCATTTCATGGAACAAACAATACTTATCCGATCTTCTTTCATTGCCGGTCGGATCCCTTCTCATTGACCTTCGATAGGGAATCTACGCCCTAGTGTCTTGGTAAATTCGTTCCAAAGTCTCGTTCAGCTCTGAATAAGAGGTGAATCTCGCTTTCTTTCGTGGCCGCATTGGTCCATCATCATTATCCCTAGCCTTCCGTTTCCCTTTATCAGTTTTTGAATCTTTTTTAGAAGGATTTTCACCCTTGACTGCATAAACATCATCTCCTTCTCCTTTCTCTCTCTCAGCATTTGCATTCTCTAACCGTAGAAATCCTTCGGCTTCATGATAAAACTCCCCTAGATCCATAGGTGGATCCCTTGTCAGTGAATTTTTGAACTCTGTTCCATTAGCTATGCCAGATACAGCTGCCATTAAGACCATGGATGGATCTGGTCGATGCACTGATGCTGCCACTGCATTGAATCGCGTCAGAAATCTTCTTAAAGATTCCCCGGTCCTCTGCTTTAGCGCTGCCAAACTCATCACATTTTTAGGTCTCGAAATGTGAACTCTGAACTGCCTCATAAACTTCCCAGTCAACTCGGTCCACGTTCCAATGGAACTGCTCTCCAATTGTCTAAACCATAGTGCTGCTATGTCTATCAGATCAATGGGAAGCATCGGGCCATGACTTCCCCTGATGCCCCCAGCACTTCCATATGCCTCATATACTTTGTTAGATGAACTGTAGGATCCGTCCTTCCATTATACATCTCCAATAATGGCAGCTTAAAATCTGGTGGGTTCCTAGCTCGCCTGATAGTAGGAGTAATGAGACTCCTATTCACATCCTCCAAGTCTTTTTTTACCAATCCACTTCTCATAGCTCGTCTAACCATCACCGCTAGTGTGTCGTTGTCGCCAAGATGTAATCCTTATCCGTTGCCTTCGGTCTGCCCCTCGAGTTCATGAGGAAATTCAAGCACATACTCCTCATCTCGTACTCCTGCACTCCTGTTGGTGTTGGGTCGCACAGTATCATCTGGTATCCCTCCATGGATTGGTCCAACATTTCCTGGTAGTGTGCCCCCTAGTCTAGGTCCATCTAGATTGTTAGCCGTCTGTTGATTGGAGGCTGCCCCCTACTGAGCCATTCCCTCTGCTTGCTGGTTGAGCGCTTCTGAGCCAGCTCCATGGATCTGAGGTCCTGCATTTCCTGCTTGTGCAAATTGTCTGAGAAGAGCCTGCGTCATCTCCTCTTATCTTTTCAACATCGCTTCCATCTCATCTCTAGTGATGTAGATGGATGCTTGACCAGCTCCAGCTCTAGAGGAAGCCTCTTGACTTCCCCCTTGATTGCTCCTTTCCGCCGCTTGCTTCCTTGTTGGTGGTCTAGCCTTGCTTTCCGAAATCCAAGTTCCTAAGTTTTTCAATCCAAAATCCAAGCTCCAAAATTCCCGAGTGTTAGCGTTCTCAGTGGAAGCACCAAAATGTTAGCGCCAAAATTGGTCACTAACACCCAAACGTAAATGAAAGCACCAACTAACGGTCACATATAACAGATATAATATATGTAGAGAACAACAATATGAAGAAGAGTTAAAATTAAAATGAAAGCAGTAAAGAACACATATTTTATAGTGGTTCGGCTAACTCCGGCCTACGTCCACTCCAGAATTTTCCTTTTTATTGATGTTCGAATTAATTACAGTTACAAACTGACAGAGTAACCTTTAGCCTTAGAAAATAGAAAGTTAGAGAGCGGAGAGAAGAAGATCCCCCATCTGGAGACCTACATGCTGTATTTATAGGAAAAACCAGGTTGTTGGGCCTCCTGAGTAGTTTGGGCCCACCAAGGCCAAAGCCGAGCCCTACTTCATTATGCCGACCGACCGTGAGCAGTTGGTATGCCGAACGAGGGGAGATTTGCTGAGCGAGGTGAGGTACGCCGAGCAAGGTAAGGTACGCCGAACGAGGGGAGGTGTGCTGAGCGAAGTGAGGTACGCCGAGCGAGGTGAGTTACGCCGAGCGAATTGAGGTACACCGAGCGAGGTGAGGTACGCGGAGCGAGGTGAGGTATGCGGAGCAAGGTGAGGTACGGCGAGCGAGTTGAGGTATGCCGAGCGAGGTAAGGTATGTGGAGCGAGGTGAGGTACGCCGAGCGAGGTGAGGTATGCCGAGCGAGGGGAGTCTTCCAGACCAAGCCGTACAACCCCCCATTTCTTGACCAAATGACATATCCAAGTGAACCTCATTCTTCTAAACTGAATCCATCCTATTCCAGCCTCGATAATCGTGAAGTTGGTTGGGTTGAATCCGCCTGTTCATGGCCTTGACTAAAGGCAGGTTAATATATGGGCTTGTACATATATATCAAATAAAATTTGCAACAGATAATATAATACAATCATAAGCTTGTACATATGTACAAAATCATATACAATTTATAAACTAATATAACTAGTATACAAATTATATATAAAAGAAAAAACAAACATATAATACTATAACTAAACATATATAAGGCATATATTAACCTATGTATACTTATTTATGTAAATCTTCTACATATGTTCAAACTGCAAATAACTATAACACATATCTAACTTATAATATGCAAGCTGAGATATGATAAAATATACACCTATATATATAGACTCAAATAAAATATATGTGCATGCTTCTCATATATGCAACGTATATACAAATTTTATAAACATTATATACATTGTATATAACAGACTTTATATAATTATATATATATACACACACTTTTAAATATTAAAACAGAATATAACTCTTGTATATTTATACTATAGACACTTATATACCAAAGAAAACAAACAGGATTATAAACTATGAATATATAATATATTATAACATCAAATCATATTATAAAGTACCCTGTAAACATTAGTTGTAATAACTTGTATAAACTGATTTATATAACATGAAACTTGATATATATAAACTTTGTTGTACACACTTCTAATATATGAAAAGTATAAACTTACAATACTACAATATATCTATACTTAAAAAATCATATATATAAAATTACATAGCAACAGACAGACTTCAAACATAACAATAAATATATACATGTGTTAAAAGCCAACATTCTTTCTATATATATGCTAACTCAAACGTAAATATATGTACATATATATGCTTATCTATATATGTACAACTACTATATAACATATATATAATATATGTAACCTATTTACCACCAAAAGGAAGGCAGAGGAAGTGGTTGAGGAGCGATCGCTATTGGAGGGGACGAGGTGGTTAAAGGTGAGTTCGGTTGGGTTCTGCGAGGTGTTGTAGTTTCGGTGGTGGGAAACTTCAGGCGGAGGAGTGACGGTTTCTGGGTACAAGGCTACTGAGGTGGAGATTAGCGCGTTGTACAAGGTGGGAGGAGAAGATGAAGTCTCGGCAAGGCTGGGAAGAAGGAGGGTCATTGGAAGAGGAGCTTGGCAGCTGGGCGTTGGTTGGAGAACAAGAGGCCGCATCGGTTGATCAGGTCACGGGGAGGAAGAAGTTAGGACACGGTGAGGAGCAACGACAGTGGCGTACGAGTTAGCTTCGGTATTGGATTGAAAATAGAGGAGAGAGACGAGTAGAAGAAGAACAACAGTTTTAATTTTTTTTTCACTATTATATTACTGAAATGAAAATAGAACCAAAAGGAAAATACGAACCATCATAAAATAAATAAAAATAGGGAATCGTGTCAGTCATAAAGTTGAATTTTGAGAATAGAAAATGCTACCGGCTATTGACAATTAAACAATGGAATATGAAAGAGACGTTGGAAACCAAAAGCTAGAATTCGGTACCAGTACGATTAATTGTTTTATCGACTTCGTCGAGTACCAAACTTCGAAACACACAAACGAATTTACTGTGGAGATCAGCACGATAAGACGATCAAAACAGTACATAGATATCAGTGATACGAGCATCCTATCAAAATTCAACATTTGGTACTGAAAATGCTGCTAAAATACCAGAACTAAGATAAACGGTGCAATAGCAGTTCAAATTTGACGAAACGAATTATGACGTCACACTCAGAAGAAGATTTACATATTTATTATATAAAATATCCAGGTTTAGAAAATATTTTATTATCATCAAATATTAACTGATTTAAATTGAAATAAAATTACACAGCAAAAGAAACTTACATATTATCCGATGAAAATTTACCATTTGCTATGTTTAAGTAGACGTATTCCAAATAACAAATTTTAATTTCCAAATTCAATTATTTAAAATTTCACAAAAATTCAGTTAATTACGTTATTTTTTTGAGAAAAATGTGTGGTCCTCTAATAAAAGAGGAGAGCACAAATGGAACTATATATATAACACATAATATGGTCCTGCCAACATGCGTGGCAGGTGACAAATCTATGTACTAGTAACAGAGTAAAAACAGGTACCCCTATAATGAGCTCCGGCAAAGCCACCGCCCATTACACCCCAATACTGAGCTCCGACATAGCCACCGCCAGATAATGGGATGTTGGAAGTACCTAGAAAACTGAAATAAAATCTAAATCCAGAGATACTGAAAGTCAACATCATCTATAATGGGGCTCTTTGTAGCTGCCTCTGAAGAAATTGGCTAATCTAGGGAAGAAAATGATCCATAAAGTAGAACTCCACTCTGAAGACTCAATATAGCTGAAGGAAACGCCTGACGCAATCAGTACTCCTGGAAATGGCTATCCTGCACAGTTGTACGAAGACGTAGCTATCCTGTGAACCTGAAAAGAAAAACTAGCAACCTATCTATTCTAAACCTGAAACAAAACTAGGAAAAAATTAGTAAAAATCACATATATGTATATAAACAGAATTATATATATATATATATATATGCTTAAATAAAATCTAAAATGATAAAATAAAGCAAGGATAATCGATTACTAAAAACTAACAATTCTAAAAAGAAAGGGTAATATGATCCATACTGAATAAGATAAACGAACTGAAAACTAGAATAATGATTACTAATCTGTACTATAATATGAATACTCAGTTCAATTTCAAGAGCACACAAGCCCTCTTGAGTTTTAGCAACCGAACAGTCTCCAAATCTATGTTATCTACATCAAAATATTATATGCCCTGGCTATTTTTTGAACAACAGTCACGTTCCTTGATTCCTTTCTGTTCATATCAAGCCTCTCTACTTATTCATTTAAGATTATTATTTCTTTCTATCGTTGCTTGCTTTCTAATTGAAACCTGAACATTAATTTCCCTCTGATTTAGGCCCAAAATCAATTTTCCTTTTTCATCATTTCTTCAAGATGCAAGATAGAGGAGTGAAGGACGGATCGAATCTTATCGAAATATGTCAGCGATCGATGGTGCGGTGGAGCTCCATTCTAGAATGTGAGGTTCGATAGAGATCTGCTGATGCAAGATAGGATTGGGATTTAATCGTTGATCCAAGATCGATTTTCCTTCATATATCCTATTATAGGTAACAATCCAAGCTTTTGTTTATTTATACCATTCAATTTGTTCTTGATTTCTAAGCTTGGTTTTGTCTGGATTTGCTGTGTTGTTTTCATTTTTGTTTTCGCTCTGAAGCTGATTTACATGTTAGAATACTATTGGAGCTCCTGCACCCCTCCTTCACTAGTTATTATACATCAACTGATTTTGTGGTAACCACTACAGTAAGTTCCTATTTGGTGTGATTTGATGCCAATTTTAACTCTATATGAGTTTTTTCTTCTTCTTTTTCAAAATAAATTATCTTTTCATACTTTGGGTACACACATTCTTTCAAGTTGAAGCTTTGTTTGTTTATGAATAATGTATGGTGCCGGGACTTCTGGATCCACTTTAACCTATGTTAGAATAATAGTGAAATAACTTCAGTAAGATTTGATTTTTTTCAACCTAAAATGTGTTTTCATTTTTATTTTTCAATATCTCTATACTTGTTAGATGTAAACTAATCAGAAAGTTGCTTGACTTTGTGTAACTGTCATTGTCAGTAGTTATCTGTATTGATTGCCCTTAGGTTATTTTTGATGAATTTCTATTTTAACTGCTTCTCATCTTTGAATGTTACATGCCGAGCAACCTGAAAGCTTTATCCGGTCTTTTTGATATAAAATATCAAGCTCTGAAATCATGTTGAGATCACCAGAGAGTGAATATATTATTTATCAGCCATTGTTATTATAAATATCAAAGTTATGAATAACCATCTTAATAAAAAATAAAAAAGCTAATAAAATTGAATTGTACAAACTAGTGATTTAACTGTACCTTGTGCATAATGAACCTATTTCCAAAGTAGCTTGATATACTTGGGAATTATAAGATAGATGATGATGCTAACAAATGGATGTATAAGTTAAAGAGGTAAATGAATCTTGCTACTTTTCTAGAATGTTTGCTAATTTTTCAAAGCATCAACCTTCATGCACACCCCTCCATCATTTATGTTTGCTATGTCATCACAATATACAAATGTATGGATTTCTAACTGCCATAGGCGGTCACTACGGCGTTGCAATTTTTAATCAAACTAACTAATATAGATATTTGATTTACCATAACGACAAAAAATATAATTCTCTAAAATCGTTAGAAAAAATTAGGAAACAGCAGAGTTGAAACCATGGTTTGAGAACTCGGTTTCGGTCTCGGTCATTTGAAATTTTATTAGTTTCGACCAATTTCGAAAATTTCGAAAGTTTCGTTTTTTGTTTCGGTTTCGCTCTTTATTTTGCATTTTGGTATCTTTTGAGATAAAACAATGGTAAACAATTTAAATATAATGCAAAATGTAGTTTTTAATGAAATAAAATGTCAACAAGGAAACATTTGATAAGAAACTGTGACAACCCAAAATTTTGGGCAATATCAATTTAATAATATGTATTAATAATTAAATTGATTTGATAATTTTCCTTTATAATTTTAACTTAATTTGGTAAATTTAATTGTTTAAGGTTAATAAATATTTAATTTGGCAATATTGATCAATATCTTTCTAACAATTTAAAATGGATAAGATTTATTTTTCAAAGCTAATAAAATTTTATTCTATTTATAATGTATATATTTGGTATATATATATTGTGAATAGAAGATCTTTTGTTTTAAATAAAAGATTGTATTTTCAAATTGTAATATATATGTATGTATATGTTATAATTTGGAGTTGTTTTGAAATTTAATATAATCTATTGAGAATATATATATATATATATATATATATATATATATATATATATATATATATATATATATATATATGGATGAATATATTGTAATTTGAAGCTTGGTTTTAAAATTTATATTTTTCAAAGGTTAATTTAAGATTAATTCAATTGTTTTCAAAGTATAAGATAACTATTTATTTTTAAATATGATAGTTTAAATAAAGTTTTATTTTGTTTTCTTTAAAAGTGTTTAAATTAAAATGGTTACGAAAATATATATATAAAGTTTTAAATAAACTTTCTTTCTAAATATCTCTTGAACTATAATTGTTTGTAAACATAAGTGATATGTAAATAAATGACTGAATTCATATTTTACATAAATATAAATACAAATTCATATTTCAAATTTATAAGAAAATATATAATACATTTATTTGATTTAAAACATAAGCTATTTATAAAACAAATGATTATAAAATATCACACTTTTATGTTTATTAAAGTTAAAAGTTTATTTACATAAAAATATTTCATAAATGCATATAAATATTTCATAAATACATATATAATTTAAATGATTTAATTAAATGGCGCGAACACTTGTAAAATAACGATGAAATATCTTTAACACTTGTAAACTAAATGGATTTGCATTGACATTTGTTCAATTTATCAACAAGTGGTAACATTTTTAGTTTTATTTTTAAATAAATGTTTAAAGAAGAAAACTAGTTTTTTACAAAAACACTTTTATTCTTTTGTCTTCTTTTCTTAACTCAAACCAAAAAATTATTTTCAAAACCTGAAATTTGAAAAACTAAAAGCAAATGCTAGCTGAAATCTGAACTGAATCTGCAACTTCAAATCTACTGCAATTCAAAGGGAAGTTCAACATGAATTTCAACCATTAAAACAACAATTTGTAAGCATGCAGTAGGATTTCAACAGCAAGCAAAACAAAAGCATTTTTCATATTAAAATTCAAGGCCTGGAAATTAAAACTGCTCTGCTTTGTTCACTGCTTATATAGGTGAGTAAACTTTTTAAAAACAGTTTTAATCATATTATAGTTGAATTTATTTTTGCATGTGATGAATTTAGCTTTGATAATGAATATTTGTTTACATGTATATTGTTATGTAGGCATGTTAAAAATGTGAAATTGGCAGAGAATACATCTGCCTGTATAATTTATCTACTCTATTTTAGTCACTGAAGCTGTTTCCTTAAGGAAAATTCAAAAATCTCTTAAACAAATCAATATTAGACATTGTTATATAAATGAAATTTGTTTGTTAATGTGTACTGAAGATTTTAAAAATAGTTTCTGTAAATTTAAATTTACAAATAATTTTTAAAATGGAAATTACAGTAAAACACTGTTGCATGTCAAAAATTGATATCTTTAATTCTTGCTTTGGATTGTATAGATGGATTAGTAGTTAGAAATAATGAGTTTTAACATGCAATTCATAATTTTTAAATTGATATTCAATTGGGAATCTGGGGATGAACACTTTAGGCAATATGGTGAATTGCCGACGATCAACTCAATGATTTGAGTCGAATTGTTGATAGAAGCTTGCTTTTGTAACATGGATGTTGGGAAAAATGTTCATGAATTTTTTCTATGGTCGAGGAGACCAGATTCAATCGAAGTAGGGTTTCGTCTTTCGTTTTGAAGGCTGTTTTTTTTGCGCCCGTCGCATCATCCCAGGATCACCGGAGGTAATCGTGAGGTGGGGGATGGGGGCGAGGTGATACGGTGATGCTCTGGAGAAGGTACTAGAGATTTCGTTAGCGAGTTCATCAGTGGCAAATGGGTTTTGTGGTCGAAGTTTCTGCAGTTTTTCGAGCTATAGGGGTCGAATTTTGACTTGCGTGTTATTTGTGTGATCTGAGTGTTGGAGGAGGGTCGCGTGTGTTCGTATGGTCGTTGATGATGGTCGCGATGGTCTACGGTGGCCGGAGGCGATGAGGTAGGTGCACGCATGTATGTTTTGTGCATTGGGAAATGGAGTTTGGGGAAAGACGAAGGCTGGGCTCGGGATGGTGCTCGCGTTTTCATTGGGACGACTCGAAGTAGAGGAGCATCGGGTTTGTCTTCGGGGCAGGCTCGGGTTGTTGTAGAGATCGACTCGAGTATTTTAGGTTGTGGGCTTTTCTGGTTAATACCGTATAATGATAAAATGCAAATTAAACTTATTGTTTGAAATTAATAAAATCAAGTTTAAGTTTTTATAAAAGGAAGTAGATTTACAAAATTTTCAAAGTTAAAACTTGTTGTTTTGAAATAAAGTTAATCAAACTTTAAAAAATATTAATTGAATTTATTTTCAAGTTTTAAATTGTTTAAGATGATTTCTTTTGAAAATAATTAACTTAATTAAATTTTGAATTTTAATTTAAAGGAATGTCTTGAATTTAAATATTAAATCAAAGTTTTAAGTAAATTTTTATGTAATGTTTTAAAAACTAAGTTTCAATTATTTTGAAATGAATAAGTTTAAATTTGATGATTAAATTGTTTTAAATTTTAAGTTGATTTCTAAATGTTTTATTTTCAAATAAGGTTATTATTATAATTTTGTAAACCAATAAAATAATTTGTCTTTAAGTTATTAAAGATTTGAATTATTTCAAATAATTAATTTATGGAAATAAATAAGGTTGATTTATTATTGTTATGAATTTAAGAATACTTCATTAACATGATTTGTTAATAAGTAAAAGTTTAATGAAGATAAATGATTATCTTATTTAATATAAGAAGTTAACTAATTATTTAATTTATTTTAAATGATTAGCTAATTGTTAACTTAATTTTTAATAATCACTTAATTATGAATTCATTAAGTGTAATTATTTAATGAAGTAATTAATGGTTAATTATTGAATGTAATTAAGGAAAGAGGAAATTAATTATGGAAGAAATTAAAGTTGAAGTGATTAATGGTTAATCACTAGATGTTATTAATCTAAGGATTAATTAATATAATTGATTTGAAGTTAATTAATTACAGAGTGATTAATTAATTTAGAGAATTAAGGATTATTTAATGATGGAATTAATTACTTGTTAAGTAATTAATTTAGAGAGTAATTAACTAATGAAAGTATTTAGAAGATAATTATTTATGAAATTAATTAAGAGTTAATTACTTAATTAATTTAGTTAATTAATTAATGAGATTAATTAATTAATGAACGTGATTAATTTAAGATTAATTACTAAGTGTAATTAATTAAAAATGTAATTAATTAATAAAGTAATTAATTAAGGATTATTAATTGATGTAATTAATTAATAATTACTTAATGAAGTAATTAAAGATTAATAAATTAGTATAATTAATCAAGATTAATATAATTAATTAAGAAGTTAATTAATTAAGATAAGTAATTACAAGTCGTTAATTACTGTTTATGATTAATGAGATGATTAATTACAAGTAAATTATTTAATTTGTTAAAGGAATTATTAATTAATAAGGATCATTAGTTAATATAATTAATGAATTAATCAAGGTTGATTAATAAAAGTGATTAATTTAAGTGTGATTAATTAATTGTAATTAATTGAGGTTTATTGTAATTAATTATAGTTGATTAATTAATGGAAGTAAATGAAGGATCATTAATTATTGTAATTAATGATAGTAATTAAAGGTTAATTACTGTATATGGTTAAGAGTAATTAATTTATGGAATTAATTAAAGAATTAAAGGCTAATTACTTGAATGTAATTAAAGGATGATTAATCAAGGGAGATTAATTAAAGAAGATCATTAAGAGATCACTAATTTATTTATTTGGAATAAATTAATGAAGAAGGATTTAGGTAATACAATTGATTTACAGTTAATCAACTCTGCTTATGGATGATTGATTAATATTGGATGATTGATTAATATTGGATGATTGATATTGGATGTTGAATGATGTTTGGATGATTTGGGTATGATATCTCTGATGTATGTTATGCTGCTTTGTGAGATGAATGGTTGATATGAATTATCTATTGTGATAATGTGATTCATCTATCTGTTACATCATCCTGGATATAAGTTTAATTGTTTAAAATCCTTAAACAACTTGGACATTAAAATGGCGTTTGGATCCGGTGAGACCGAGATCGGGTTCCATATTTGGATAATCCGAAAACCACACCGATCCAAATTAAATGTTAGGTCGTGAATCCAAGTGGAGCTTAGTGAAGACTCTAGTGTAAGAACTATTCGTCAGTATAACTCTGAGGGTGATTTCGTGATGAGTTTGACGGAAATAGTACTTTCAGGTTCAAGATGGTGATTCAGAGTGCAAGGGCTATGGTCGTTGACTCTGAGGGTGATTCCAAAATGAGTGCAACGAGATAGTGCCTTCGGTTTCGTTCGAACCCGGAACGAACTTGTATGGATTGAATGCTTTCAGAACATAGTCAGGTGGACGATGAGCATTCTAAGATAGATGTGTTCTATAAAGGTAATCTCAGCCTCAAGCCTCATCAACCGGGAATGGCTAAAACAGGGGAGGTGCAACAAGGCTATGTGGGTAGCACCCATTTTAGGGTGAGGTCATCCCTGTCTAGATGTTCCTTTTTTTCCGGCTTAGTGGGTGGTTGGTCGCACCAACCACGGGGTGATCTTACTCGGGACTGTCCAGTAAGGGGCGGTCCCGGCTTTGTATTGCAGGGGATTGGGAGTAATCCTCGGTATAGTGATCTAGGCCACGTATTGTGACAGACGGTACCCTGGTAGCTCTGCCATTGATGGAAACCCATTATTCCTACGAGACTCTACGGTTTTGTTTGTATTACCCACTTTTGTGGCTAGTAGCTGGAATTTAATAGATGTAACAATTTTGGCCATTTCTTATTTACTTGAAAACCGTAGACACTATTATAATATCACTGGATTTCATATCAAATGTTTTGGTTAGCGTAAGGTAAAAACTTTCCATGTTTATGTGTGGGAAGTCTTACATGATACCTTTTATTTTCAAAGGATTTTCTAAAGTTAAGCAATTTTAACCCATTTACTCACACTAGACCCCTGTCTGACCCGAGTGTTTATTTTCTGTTTTATTAAACTCTTGGGTACTCATATTATGTATGAGTAGTCGAGGGATTCAGGTTAGCTTGATGAATTCTGGAGGAATTTTGGAGCAGGAGGCTTCCGCGTGTAGATATATTTTGGTTCCGTTGTGTTTGTATGGTATCTGTATCTTGTGATATCTTGAGATGTATGGTTAGACAGATATTTATAACTGTCTAATATGTGTTGTATAAGTTGTATAACTCTGATGTATATGATAATATGTAATATTTTGTGTGATATATTATATTTCAGTCGTTCCGCTTCGAGTATCTGATGTTGTTGAGTTTCTTCTTTCTTATCTTTTCTTCTTCTATCCCTTTCTTTCTTAATTCATGATGCGTTTTTCTGGAGATAGAAAAACGGGTCATGGCAACTTGGTATCAGAGCATTAGGTTGAGTGGATACCTAGGCTCTGGAGTGGTGTAATTCTTAAGAGAGCGTACTTATAATTTTTATATATAACTATAACTATATATATATATATATGTATATATCTACCTAAATCTGTTGGGTTATCTGTTCGGGTTTTTCCAACATAAGTTTTAGAGGTAGATGTAGTAGTGGGGGTGTGTGTGTGTAACACGACTACCACTAATAGAAGAGGTCCATATGTTTGAGGTTGGAAGTATAATTGTCGAGACTATAGACCTAATACCGTCTCGAGTAAGATTTACAGCTTGGAGTAAGGATTTCTCTGATCTCCGAAGGAATTTTTTTTAAAAGATTCGGAGTCCATCTTTGAAGTGTATGTTTGGATCTGTCGGAAGTGCAGAAGTAAGTGATGATATCTTGATAACTACGTGATGAGATGCAGTATCCATGGATATTTCCGAAGATGTTTTCTCTTGAAGCAGTTTTAGAAGTAGTTGAGGAGCAGTCTTTACCTACCGCAGGGAAGATTCGTCTGTGTAGAAGTTATCTGGATCTTTAACAAGGAGGTTGGCTGTTTTGGAATATGAGACTAAGGTTTATGAGTTTCTTCGCTTTGGCATGGTCTCATTTTTCATCCCTTAAGAAGAGCGAGATGTTGATGCTTGGTTTGGAGCCTAAATTTCTTGAGAGGATGTCTACCATCTCGAAGGTCTGTTGTGTAGTTTGTTGATGGTTTTGGGATTCGAGAAGCCTTTGGGATTAGAAGTCTTTGGTTAGATGTGGTAGCGATGCAGCTCGAAGTGTTCGGTGTGCTGACGAGAAGGTCTTTTAGCTTTGCAGTATCATCAAGGTAGAGTTTGGAAGCAGTAGTGTGGCCGTTTCTCCGATGGTTCAGGAATCTTAGTGGTTCTTCTTTCAGCAGTCTAGGCAGATGGTGAAAGTTTTCTTGAAGGGTTAACCTTGTTTGGAAAAGTTTAAAGCTGTTCTAATTGGTAAAGGGAGGACAGTTTCTTTGGAATCCGAACTAGGTAGGATCGCAAAAGTGACTTGCGATTAGTTTGGGAATTTATCTTAGGCAATCTTTTGTTTGAGATTGAGGTTTCTCATGTAGAAGTAGGAGCTACTGAAGTAATCATAAGTTTGTCTGCATCTGGAGTTGAGTTCCATATTGATTTGGTTCCAGAAGCGATACTGGTGGATAGCCTGGTTGTAGGATGGTTCTTGGAGAAGAAAGAGTTGGTGTAGCAGCTCAGAAATTTTTGGAGTTTGGATTAGTTAGATCTAGTTATTGAGTTGGATTCTGCTGTAAGGTTGTGACCGAGTCAGATGGGTCACTAAGATTTTATGAATTTGATGAACAAAGTTTTCCGGATATATTGGATAAGTTTGTGCTCGTGTTCATCAACAGTATTCTAATCTATTCCAGAATCAGAGTTGTGCAGCGGAAGCGAGGTAGCAGCTGTACGAGGAAGGAAGCAAGTTCAGTTTTCTATTGCTTGGGAAGTAGAGCTTGTGTTCTGGATTTCGACGGATCTTGGAAGACTTTTCTGTTGGATAGGATCCAAAAACTGGTTTTCTTTGGTCTAGTTGTTTCTGGAAGCATCAACATAGGTTGAGCTGATCAGGAAGAGAATTGACAACCCAGGATTGTCTATTGAGTTATGCAGATATGAGATAAGGAGTTTGGAATTCGAAGTTGAAGACTTCATTGTTGTTAAGATTTCTCTGGTTAAGAGAGCAGTAATTGGGTAAGATTGGATCGCTAGTTCTGAGGTATTTGGGATTTCTTATCTGTGTTTTGATAGGATAAGATTGAATTGCCAGTTTGGATAGCTGGAATTCATTATATTTCACGTATCTCTGAGGGAGTACGTGTATGATTCATCGTTGGTTGTGGAATCTGCAGTTCAGTTGGATTTGGAAGTTGTGCTAGAATTGGGTATAATCTAATGTTCTGTTCAGTTTGGTGGATCTAGAGGTGAGAGGAGCTCTGGATTTTGGTGGTGTAGTTAGTTTAGCTTCTGCAGAGCGAGTCTCCTAGTGATTTATACTTGGGAAACCCTAGATAGTATTAGAACATTTATTCTGATTTGCGTCAGGATAATTAGTTAGGTTTGTTTGTTTGATTGATTGCTATGGTTATTAGTTACTGGATGATAGGTATGCTTTGCTGTTTGAAATTAAAATCTTTGCTGGGTTATTAAATTACCTTTGCATTTAAATTTCGGAGACGAAATTCTTTTAAGGGGGAAGGAATGTGACAACCTGGAATTTTAGGCAATATCAATTTAATAATCTTTATTAATAATTAAATTGATTTGATAATTTTCCTTTATAATTTTAATTTAATTTGGTAAATTTAATCTTTTAAGGTTAATAAATATTTAATATGGAAATATTGATCAATATCTTTCTAACAATTTAAAATGGATAAGATTTATTTTTCAAAGCTAATAAAATTTTATTCTATTTATAATATATATATTTGGTATATATGTATTGTGAATAGAAGATCTTTTGTTTTAAATAAAAGATTGTATTTTCAAATTGTAATATATATGTATGTATATGTTATAATTTGGAGTTGTTTTTGAAATTTAATATAATCTATTGATAATATATATATGTATGAATATATTGTAATTTGAAGCTTGGTTTTAAAATTTATATTTTTCAAAGGTTAATTTAAGATTAATTCAATTGTTTTCAAAGTATAAGATAACTATTTATTTTTAAATATGATAGTTTAAATAAAGTTTTATTTTGATTTCTTTAAAAGTGTTTAAATTAAAATGGTTATAAAAAAATATATATAAAGTTTTAAATAAACTTTCTTTTTAAATATCTCTTGAACTAGAATTGTTTGTAAACATAAGTGATATGTAAATAAATGACTGAATTTATATTTTACATAAATATAAATACAAATTCATATTTTAACTTTATAAGAAAATGTATAATACATTTATTTGATTTAAAACATAAGCTATTTATAAAACAAATGATTATAAAATATCACACTTTTATGTTTACTAAAATTTAAAAGTTTATTTACATAAAAATATTTCATAAATGCATATAAATATTTCATAAATACATATATAATTTAAATGATTTAGTGAACACTTGTAAAACAATGATGAAATATCTTTAACACTTGTAAACTAAATGGATTTGCATTGACATTTGTTCAATTTATCAACAAGTGGCAACATTTTTATTTTAATTTCTAAATAAATGTTTAAAGAAGAAAACTAGTCTTTTACAAAAACACTTTTATTCTTTTGTCTTCTTTTCTTAACTCAAACTAGAAAATTATTTTCAAAACCTGAAATTTGAAAAACTAAATGCAAATGCTAGCTAAAATCTGAAACTAAATCTGCAACTTCAAATCTACTGCAATTCAAAGGGAAGTTCAACATCAGTTTCAACCTTTAAAACAACAATTTGTAACCGTGCAGTAGGATTTCAACAATAAGCAAATCAAAAGCATTTTTCAGATTAAAATTCAAGGCCTAGAAATTAAAACTGCTCTGCTTTTTTCACTGCTTATATATGTGAGTAAACTTTTTAAAAACAGTTTTAATCATATTATAGTTGAATTTATTTTTTCATGTGATGAATTTAGCTTTGATAATGCATATTTGTTTACATGTATATTGTTATGTAGGCATGTTAAAAATGTGAAATTGGCAGAGAATACATCTGCCTGTATAATTTATCTACTTTTTTTTAGTCACTGAAGCTGTTTCCTTAAGGAAAATTCAAAAATCTCTCAAACAAATCAATATTAGACATTGTTATATAAACAAAATTTGTTTGTTAATGTGTACCGAAGATTTTAAAAATAGTTTCTGTAAATTTAAATTTACAAATAATTTTTAAAATGGAAATTACAGTAAAACACTGTTGCATGTCAAAAATTGATATCTTTAATTCTTGCTTTGGATTATATAGATGGATTAGCAGTTAGAAATGATGATTTTTAACATGCAATTCATAATTTTTAAATTGATATTCAATTGGGAATTTGGGGATGAACAGTTTCGGCAATATGGTGAATTGCCAACAATCAACTCAATGATTGAGTTGAATTGTTGATCGAGCTTGCTTTTGTAACATGGATGTTGGGAAAAATGTTCATGAATTTTTCCTATGGTCGAGGTGATCGGATTCAATCGAAGTAGGGTTTCGTCTTTCGTTTTGAAGGCTGTTGTTTTTGCGGCCATCGCATCATCCCAGGATCACCGGGGGCAATCGCGAGGTGGGGGATGGAGGCGAGGTGATACGGCGATGCTCTGGAGAAGGTACTGGAGATTCCGGTGGCGAGTTCATCAGTGGCAAATGGGTTTTGTGGTCGAAGTTTCTGCAGTTTTTTGACCTATAGGGGTTGAATTTTGACTCGCGTGTTATTTGTGTGATCTGAGTGTTCGAGGAGGGTTGCGTGGGTTCGTATGGTCGTTGATGATGGTCGCGATGGTCTACGGTGGCCGGAGGCGATGAGGTAGTGCACGCGTGTACGTTTTGTGCACTGGGAAATGGAGTTTGGGGAAAGACGAAGGCTGGGATAGGGATGGTGCTCGCGTTTTCAGGGCGACGACTCGAAGTAGAGGAGCATCGGGTTTGTCTTCGGGGCAGGCTCGGGTTGTTGTAGAGATCGACTCGAGTATTTTAGGTTGTAGGTTTTCTGGTTAATATTGTATAATGATAAAGTGCATATAAACTTATTTTTTGAAATTAATAAAATCAAGTTTAAGTTTTTATAAAAGGAAGTAGATTTACAAAATTTTCAAAGTTAAAACTTGTTGTTTTGAAATAAAGTTATCAAACTTTAAAAAGTATTAATTGAATTTATTTTCAAGTTTTAAATTGTTTAAGATGATTTCTTTTGAAAATAATTAACTTAATTAAATTTTGAATTTTAATTTAAAGGAATGTCTTGAATTTAAATATTAAATCAAAGTTTTAAGTAAATTTTTAAGTAATGTTTTAAAAACTAAGTTTCAAATTATTTTGAAAGTGAATAAGTTTAAATTTGATGATTAAATTGTTTTAAATTTTAAATTGATTTCTAAATGTTTTATTTTCAAATAAGGTTATTATTATAATTTTGTAAACCAATAAAATAATTTGTCTTTAAGGTATTAAAGATTTGAATTATTTCAAATAATTAAATTGTGGAAATAAATAAGGTTGATTTATTATTGTTATGAATTTAAGAATACTTCATTAATATCATTTGTTAATAAGTATAAGTTTAATTAAGATAAATGATTTTCTTATTTAATATAAGAAGTTAACTAATTATTTAATTTATTTTAAATGATTAGTTAATTGTTTATTTAATTTTTAATAATTACTTAATTATGAATTAATTAAGTGTAATTACTTAATGAAGTAATTAATGGTTAACTATTGAATGTAATTAAGGAAAGAGGAAATTACTTATGGAAGAAATTAAAGTTGAAGTGATTAAGGGTTAATCACTTGATGTTATTAATCTAAGGATTAATTAATATAATTGATTTGAAGTTAATTAATTGAAGAGTGATTAATTAATTAAAGAATTAAGGATTAATTAATGATGGAATTAATTACTTGTTGAGTAATTAATTTAGAGAGTAATTAACAAATGAAAGTATTTAGAAGATAATTATTTATGAAAGTAATTAAGAGTTAATTACTTAATTAATTTAGTTAATTAATTAATGAATGTGATTAATTTAAGATTAATTACTAAGTGTAATTAATTAAAAATGTAATTAATTAATAAAGTAATTAATTAAGGATTATTAATTGATGTAATTAATTAATAATTACTTATGAAGTAATTAAATATTAATTAATTAGTATAATTAACCAAGATTAATATAATTAATTAAGAAGTTAATTAATTAACATAAGTAATTGCAAGTTGTTAATTACTGTTTATGATTAATGAGATGATGAATTACAAGTAAATTATTTAATTTATTAAAGGAAATATTAATTAATAAGGATCATTAGTTAATATAATTAATGAATTAATCAAGGTTGATTAATAAAAGTGATTAATTTAAGTGTGATTAATTAATTGTAATTAACTGAGGTTTATTGTAATTAATTATAGTTGATTAATTAATGGAAGTATATGAAGGATCATTAATTATTGTAATTAATGATAGTAATTAAAGGTTAATTACTGTATATGGTTAAGAATAATTAATTTGTGGAATTAATTAAAGAATTAAAGGCTAATTACTTGAATGCAATTAAAGGATGATTAATCAAGGGAGATTAATTAAAGAAGATCATTAAGAGATCATTAATTTATTTATTTGGAATAAATTAATGAAGAAGGATTTAGGTAATCCAATTGATTTACAGTTAATCAATTCTGCTTATGGATGATTGATTAATATTGGATGATTGATATTGGATGTTGAATGATGTTTGGATGATTTGGGTATGATATCTCTGATGTATGTTATGCTGCTTTGTGAGATGAATGGTTGATATGAATTATCTATCGTGATAATGTGATTCATCTATCTGTTATATCGTCATGTATATAAGTTTAATTGTTTAAAACCCTTAAACAACTTGGACATTAAAATGGCGTTTGGATTCGGTGAGACCGAGATCGGGTTTTCATATTTGGATAATCCGAAAACCACATCGATCCAAATTAAACGTTAGGTCGTGAATCCAAGTGGAGCTTAGTGAAGACTCGATGTGTAAGAACTATTCGTCAGTATAACTCTGAGGGTGATTCCATTATGAGTTTGACGGAAATAGTAATTTGAGGTTCGAGATGGTGATTCAAAGTGCAAGGGCTATGGTCGTTGACTCTGAGGGTGATTCCAAAATGAGTGCAACGAGATAGTGCCTTCGGTTTCGTTCGAATTCGGAACGAACTTGTATGGATTGAATGCTTTCAGAACATCGTCAGGTGGACGATGAGCATTCTATGATAGATGTTTTCTATAAAGGTAATCTCAGCCTCAAGCCTCATCAACCGGGAATGGCTAAAACAGGGGAGGTGCAGCAAGGCAAGGTGGGTAGCACCCATTTCAGGGTGAGGTCATCCCTGTCTAGATGTCCCTTTTTTTCGGCTTAGTGGGTGGTTGGTCGCGCCAACCACGGGGTGATCTTACTCGGGACTGTCCAGTAAGGGGTGGTCCCGGCTTTGTGTTGCAGGGGATTGGGAGTAATCCTCGGTATAGTGATCTAGGCCACGTACTGTGAAGGGCGGTACCCCGGTAGCCCTGCCATTGATGGAAACCCATTCTTCCTACGAAACCCTACGGTTTTGTTTGTATTACCCACTTTTGTGGCTAGTAGCTGGAATTTAATAAATGTAACAATTTCGACCATTTCTTATTTACTTGAAAACCCTAGACACTATTATAATATCACTGGATTTCCTATCAAATGTTTTGGTTAGCGTAAGGTAAAAACTTTTCCATGTTTATGTGTGGGAAGTCTTACGTGATACCTTTTCTTTTCAAAGGATTTTCTAAAGTTAAGCAATTTTAACCCATTTACTCACACCAGACCCCCTATCTGACTCGAGTGTTTATTTTCTATTTTATTAAACTCGTGGGTACTCATATTATGTATGAGTAGTCGAGGGATTCAGGTTAGCTTGACGAATTCTGGAGGAGTTTTGGAGCAGGAGGCTTCCGCGTATAGATATATTTTGGTTCCGCTGTGTTTGTATGGTATCTGTATCTTGTGATATCTTGAGATGTATGGTTAGACAGATATTTATAACTGTCTAATATGTGTTGTATAAGTTGTGTAACTCTGATGTATATGATACTATGTAATATTTTATGTGATATATTATATTTCAGTCGTTCCGCTGTGAGTATCTGATGTTGTTGAGTTTCTTCTTTCTTATCTTTTCTTCTTCTATCCCTTTCTTTCTTTATTCATGATGCGTTTTTTTGGAGATAGAAAAACGGGTCGTGACAGAAACTTTAAGCTATTTGATGTTTTAACCAATGTTTCTAGGTATTATAGAGTTAAATAAAACATAGTTTGATGATGCCTTTTCTTTAAATCGGCTATGTAAAAATGTTTACACATGAAAAGTGTTCAAATGTAATGTAATATTTATCAATAATATTTGTTACAGATACCTTTAAATGATATTCTAAAATGTGTTGTTGCTTAGGTCCAGTATTTGATATATCAACAGTATGTCAACGGTACTATAAGAAAGTAACTAACGGCTTTAGACAACCAGAAATGTGTGCATATTTTAATCACATTTTACCCATGTTATAAAATATAATCCATGAGGCTTCATTTTATACAATGCCTAAGCCATTAATATATACAACTAGCCTTAACTTATTTAACACGAAAGCCTAATAATGTGAAGTCAATAATGCATATTTATACTAGAACCATACAAAAATTGATTTTGGAATTATGAATCTTGATGTCTTGCACAACTGTCTTTGTTTGAATATGATTTGCCTAAAGACTCGACAGTTTATGGAGAACTGTACTTATGATATGATTAAGTTTTTCGATATTCACATGTGTAATTTGCATGAAAACAAATATTTTTTTTTACCAGAAATGATGTTACTGCTCATAGTCTCCTCATTTCAAGCACTATATCTTATATTCACTCATGTATGTCATATGAACTCCCTTTAATTGACCTTATGTACAGTTTTGTTAAGTCAAAGGCTTCATAATTGCAAAAGATTATTAGTCATATTTCACTTTTAATTTAGCTTTTTATGGTCTAAGGACGATATGTTGCCATTAGTAACAACATTTTTATGTTTACAACAAGCTAATACCTACTAACATGCCAGGCTTCTCATGCATGTCATATATATGCCAAAAATATAAAAAAATTACCATAGAGGCATTAAAGATTGAGTTTTGTTTGGATGAAGACTTTTGTTTTATTGCTGTAAAAGATGAGATGAAGATAGACATTCATAGCTGATGATAGACTGACTGAAGTTTAAATCACATACCACAAAAGTAAGTTTATTTAAAATTAGTTTCTATTGTCTTCATGCATTCCTAGGAGTTTTGAGTTATTAATAGCGTAGTTAGTATTAAAAAAACTTATGGTTGTGGTTATTGCAAAGGTGTATGTTAATAAATGAGGCAACGACTGTTTTACAAAAAAATTTCTTCTTATTTTTTGATTTACTGCATCTTGGATTGTTCGAAAAATTTATTGTTTTAATGGTTGTTTTACCTTTTATTCCCAATTTTTGCTCTAGGTCGTCTTGAATATTTTTTGCCCATGTGTAAAACTATTGAGGTTTATCACTAACTACATTACAAAGAAAGGCAAGTGTAATAGTCCGCTTTTCCGTATCCCTTGAATATACACTAATCTCCATTGATTAACTCAAGATGAACGGAAATACGAACCATTAGGGTTTAAGAAGGAAGAAAAGAAAAAGAAAGAGGTAGAAGAAGAGATAAGAAGATAGAAAATAGAACAGAACGGAAAGAAATAACAGAACAACAACAGAATCTCACAATCGCAGCGGAACAACATATAATAAATAAATGAATAATCTTTAAACAAAGAACTATATCAGTTATTACATTACATTACATTTCATTACATCAGAGTGTACAACATCAACAACAACAAACAGCGGAAAAGAAATACTAGATACTAGTAATACGTCATGCCATCCAACTTGCCTCCAGCAACTCCTGAATTCCAGAATATCCTGATAAATTTAACTCTTAACTACCCGTGTGGAAATTGGTGGGCACCTAGAGTTTAGGAAGAAAAACAATAAACTCCGAGTCAGTCATGTGACTGGTGTGAGAATTCATAAAACAGTTTATTTATCTTTAAAATCAAAATAGAGGAATATTTTTAAAGTCAATTCGCAATGCTTTTAAGAATGAGACTACCATAAGACCTCCCACCACACTCATAATGCAAACGCAGACTTGGAGGAGATTTCTCCTTATGATAGTCAAAGATGCTTAATACGTATTAAAAAGAAACATTTGATATTATTACTAGTGCATAGTGTATAAAGCGATTTCGAAAGTAGAATATAAATCTTAGCCAGCATAGGTACCATTATAGTATGCTTACTATAGCTACCATATTAAATGGCAGGTTCTACAACTAATACCGTACAAGTTTCGTATTGTTTCTTTGGATTTCCAACGAATGGTCAGGCCAAGGAACTTCCCATTGCCACATGGAAACGCCTCTGGAAGGACGTCCCGAGAACCAAACCGGATCTCTGCCAACACAAGGCCGGGTTACCTTTCAAACTAGGTAACAACTGACACGAGTATGCCATCCCCCGGTCCTTTGGGACCTTTAACCGAGCGCTCGTCATCAACATCACACCATAATACTAAGTGTTTCAACATGATTAAGTATCTGGGCTCCATACCATGATACCACCCTTTTCCAGAAGGAAATGCACATACCCTAAAGGGAGCTACCCCTCATAACCTTTCTGCATCTTTCCTGTTTTGACCATTCCAGGGTATGAGGCTCGACGAAGTCTCGTCCACAAAAACATGCTTTATACAAAAGTTGTGCTTTGGGTCAACAAATGATCATATAAATGATCACCAAGATAGACGATCAAACAAATGATCCTATCACAAATAATCAACACAACGATCATTTCACAGCAACACTCAGTATGTCACATTACCAAATTGGGAGTATATTGCTAATAACCTTCAACTATATAACCTCTGAGATCGTACGTCTTAGAGAAGGGTGTTAAGCTAAGAGAATAAATTCTCCGCCACCAACAGAAATATATTTGAAAGAAATCTGCTTTATATCTCAATTTGTAATGTCAGACACACAATCCATACAAGTCTGTTCCGGGCTCGAACAGAACTGAAGGCACTTACAAAGAAGTCCTTGCAATCCGGATAATCTCTAATCACGTCCGAATTTCCCATCACATATGGAGATCTCTATACCAAGGATCAGCCAGTGCAGAGACAATCAACAAGAAACCCTTTCGTTTTCGAAAATATCCGGTCTTCAACACCGATCTTCAAATGCAATTCATAACGACGTATCACATATTCGGAATGGGTTATACGACCCCAAGGTCCTTTCCCGGTTAACCCGAATAGTGAGCGCTTATTTTAAAAAAAATAAGTGTGGCATTCAATTTCAAGCAAATCACAACAAATACCTATTCAAAGGTAAATATTGATAGTCGGTTATTGAACTATCAATGGATATGCACAACATCACCAGATTCCAAATAATTTTCCAAATTATTTATTTTCCAAAAATATCTTTACAAGATATATATTTTCCATTTTTCAAAAATAAATCAATATTTATTTTTAAACCCATTTTCCCAATTTCATTTATAAATTCCACATTGAATTTACATTTCCAAAATATCTGTGAATATACAATTTCCATTCGATTTCTAATATTCATTTTCAATTTACCTTAAAAAAGATAAATTCAAAATATTCACTTAATATTGGAAAAACATTTCCATACTTATTTATTTATAAGTACTTCACAAGTCTTTTTATTTTCTACACTTGGAAAACATTCAATATACTCTAATCGAAATTAAGTATATATTTCATTCTTTAAGGAAATCATTCTCTTAAACATATTTATTTGGGCCAAAACGAATGTTGCGTAAAACATCGTTACGACAACCCAAAATCACTAGTATAGGGATTCAAAATTAAAATAGATATATAAATCCCAATACTATACAAAACATTTCCTTTCGGAAATCATCTATTATAACAACAGTGTTATAATCTACCATTTCCTTCTATTTCTCGAAAACGTCTATTTCAACAATGAATGTTAAAATCTTATGGTTTCGAATCTTAATACATTTTAAAACATCTTTAGATCGTTTTAATTCTATTTAAAACATCACATCCAAAACAATTTCTTTAACATATTATTCACTATTCAAAAACGTGAATATACTTGTTAACAAATTTTTATCATTTCTATTCATTTTATTTCAAAGGATTATTCACCGTCTAAAACGTGAATATAACTCCATAAATAAGTTATAACAATTAACTTATCAAAATAAATCTTTGCGAATTTATAAAACAATGTTCATAAATTCCATTTCTATTTATTTTATAACAACTTCCCTTTATAAATTCCTTCATTAACCTATTCGATTTATAACTCAATTATATACTGAAAGTCCATATTATAAGTTAAATGCTTATAATTTATTTGTTTGCAAAATCGTTCCTTTAAACTTCATAATTATAAATCTTATAACTTATAAGATTCATTTATTTATCCAAAATCTATTCTTTTAAATAACTTTACAAATTTTATAAATCTACCATTTATAAAATTTCATTTATAACTTCACCGTTATAATCCTATAGATTTCATTCATTTATGAAATTCATTCACAATTCATTCTAACACTTATAAAAGCTCGTTTTACAATTCCAATATTTTTAATTTATAAATATCAATTTATAAATCTTTTATATAGATCAATTTATATTATTCTTTTAAAACGTCTTTAAACTCCTTTATAATTTCATCATTTTGATTTATAAAATAATCAAATTTCATAAATCCTATTTTTAAACTTTTTATAATAAATTCAGAAAATCCCAGTTTAAACTATTTTATAAAATCATTAATCGCATATTTTCAAAAATCAACTTTTAACTATATTTCTCAAAAATCATAATTTTTATAACATTAAAATTATTACGTTTATGTATTTAAGATGAATCAATTCCAAAAATATCTTATAAACGTATATTTCCAAAAATCACTTTAGAAATCCCTTAAAATCAAAATCATTATTTTTAAACTTCAAAATTGGATCAGATGATGCAACACATCAAATAGTCAATCATGACTTTCCAATATCATATATTGATATGATAAACAATCAAATATCACAATATCTGAATCAAATAAATATTTGTGAGGAATCCAGTTGGATCCCTCCAACCTGTTTCCCTGCATCCACAGACATTAGCACAATACCCATTCCACTTCGAGGTGGAATATCGCGGTATATGAGATTTTATAAAATATTATCCGCTTAATAGGCGGCGCAATAGGGTCTCATCCGCTATACAATGCGGGAAATCAATCAACTGCAATATATACATATGCCAATATATATATATTGCTATATATGTAGATATATCCTACTATATCTAATATCACAACCAAATAGCAATCAATCAATAACTGCAAATCCAACTTATAAATTTTTGAGTGAGAAGTTCTCACCTTTGCTTTTATTAGCAATCCATTTCCTTCTTGACTCGATTTCTTGATTTATACCTTGTATAAATATTATATAAATTTATTAACATTCGATCAAATCGAATAATAAATTTTCATTTTTTGATTGTTTAATTAACTAATAGTTTCATTTAAACCAATTTCTTATTTAATAAATTGATTTAACTAAAAATTAAATTTAAACTAAATTTCCATTAATGATTTATTTCTAGTAACTAAACGAATCAAATAAACTTATCAAACAATCCATTAATAAATTCGTTTAACTAAAATTTTGGTTTGAAAAATTAAAATTTTCTTTTAATAAAATATTTAACTAAAAATAATTTTCGAAACCAAATTTAAAACAATTTATTAAACCAAAATGTTTACATAAATGTTTAGAAGTATTTTTTTCGAAGTTTAACTTTATATACAATCCCCTAACACATTTAAAATTTCTAATATATTCTTTTCACTATTCTATCTACATATACATTCCTATTTCAAATTAAATTATGTATTTAAATCAGTATATATATATTTCATAAATCTTATTATATAATTATTATTTTATATTCAGTTTGCAATTAATAAAATTAATTACAATACAAACTTTAAACATAAATTAACTTGGTTTAAACAACAGTTTTTTTTACCTGTATGCTCACTTACTGTTGTAACAAAACAAAAACAAAAACTAATCAAAATAAAACAATACCTAATTGCCTCAGATCCTTGACCTGACTTCTCGGCCTCGACTACAATCCAGCGTTGCCAAACTCTCTTTTAATAACTTAATCAATTTTATTTATCAATTCCCTTTTTTTTAGGAATATCTTTTAGTGAATAAAAATACTTTAAATTAACCCATAGTTTTTAATTTTAAAATAACACCTTAAATTTTAAACAAATTTCTATTTGATATTTAAATTAACCAATGATTTTGTTTTAAACTAATTTTTCTTCAATAAATCTTTTCACCTAGCAAATTAAATTCCTAACAAATTTTCTTTAATATATTATTTTTCTGTATATTAAAATAAAAACCCAAAAACTACTTTTTATACCTTACTGCAATTTAAAATACCATATAAATATATTTGAATTAAATTAAATAAAAAAAATAAAAGCAAAATAAAATTTCTGTTTACTGCGCATATATGTATTTTTCAGTAAGTAGCAAAATGAATTTTACTTGCTGTAATATATATTTTTGTTCTGAATTATGTGCAATTATTTACAGTTATCTTCGTATCCTTTATGATATGATCCAGTAATTTCTTTACTGTGTAAATACATATTCAAATCTATCTTCAAATTTATATTAAATTAAATAAATTATAAATACCTTATTGCTAATTGAAGAACCCAAAACCCCCATCCACGTTTCCCTTCATCACGAACGCGGCTACCACCTTCAATCGCGACCCCAAATTCCTCGTCGCCGCGTTGAGCTGCTACCTCCCAAATTGTTGCCGCTGCCCTCCCTCAAAGTCGCGACCCACTGCAATCGTGACACCCAAAATCTTCACCTCGCGTACGCGAACTCACCAACCATCCTTCTTCCTCACGCGAGCACAAAGAACTCGCGACCTCCCTCGAATCAAACGCGATTGCTGCACTCCAGAATCATGGCCCCAAGCCCTTCCAGATGCACACGCTGGCCTTGAGGAATCGCGAATCAATCGCGCGCCCCATTTATTTGTTTTTTTTCTTCGAACTGATGAAAGAGGGGAGAGAGAGCGGCCATTGTTTTAATTTTGAACGAGACTTCTCGATTTGATTTTCAGAGTGGGAGAGGGATATTTAAAATGGAACGAAGTATGCTCTGCACGATCTCGTTTTCGTGATTTTAGGCAAAAATTTAGGCGTAATGTTAGGGAAGAACGTGCTGTGTTTGACCAATTTAAATTTAAATTTAAATTGAATTCGATTCAATTTCAATGCGTTTACACGTCGTGTGCTCACATAACAACTCCGAAAAATACGAAATTAGAAATCCGGCAATAATTCAATATTACTGACTCAATGGAACTGGTTTCGTCGAATTCCGAGACTGTGCCTCGGAAGGCTATTTTTAAATATCGATTCAAACGATATAATTTCAAAACTGAACAATTCAGTTTCAAATTCAATTCTGAAGCTTCTATTATCTTCAATATTATCAATATAAATTTTACAAGCCTTTGAAATATTTTTAATCGGCTTAAAATTGAAGATTTAAATTTATATTCAACTTTCAATAGATTAAACTTTATAATTTAATCGCCAAATTCATAGTTATATTGAAATTCAATCCAAACCATCATTCAAATATTTAAAAAAAATTAAATATTTTCAAATTAAATTGTTCAAAATTCTGGGTCGTTACAATCTTCCCTCCTTAAAAGAATTTCGTCCCGAAATTACAAGTTAAGAAGAACCATCCTTAATCCCGTCTATTATTTTTCACAATCTAAATAGTTTTATCAACTTTCTAACGTAAATCTTTTTACTAGAGATTCACTATCATTTCAACTAGCTTTCCAACTTCACTTATAATTCCCAAATAATATTGTTCTCCTAACAATTCAAATTTAAATTTAAATTCAATTTCTAAACTTCCAAAATTTTCTCAAAAATTTTCTAACACTCTAAATTTTCGAAAAATTTCGCCAGCGTCTTTTTTGCGCGGCTAGCACGGTACGACTACAAAATGGCACCACGGCCCCTCAGAATCAAAAAGAAAAGAGAAAGCCAAGTGGCTGGAGAAGAAAATCATCAAATTTCATACTGAAATTTAAATACGTACCTTTTTGTCGAGCAATTCAATTTTATCTTTGAAATCTAAATCCCAATTCCTTTATACACCTGTATATCCTGCTATCCATAATATCCAATTCCAACATTCAAACTATTTTGCCAATTCCATTACAAAATTTCCAATATATGCTTCTTTTACATTTTTACTTCACTGTTGAAGTCACATATCCATTTTCAATAAATTTTACATTTCAATTCCATTTGAATTCAATTCACAATTTAAATTCCATTCGAATTCAATTCTCAATTCTAAATATTGAATTCTAACGATTAACTTTCATTTACTACTACTTTAAATTAGTTTCATTCACTAATTCATTTCAAATTTCCATATTCAATTCATCTCGAATTTACTTAATTACTAACAAAGGGAATTTCAATTTATTTCTTTTACTTACTTGAACTTATCTACAAATTCAATTTTATCTTCAAATTTAGCTTACAACTAAACTTTAATTTAACCAATTCAAATTCCAATTCATTAGTCCATGAATTAATAATTTATCAAGTTAGTTTACTTGAATTCAATCCATTTTATTTTATATTTAATTTCATATAATAATGATAATAATTTAATATTACTACTTCCTAACAATCATGCAACCATATACTATAATAATTCATAAAAAATCATTTCTTTTCTATACGAAAATAGTTTTGGGCAAAATTATCTTATTCACCCGATTCAAAAACAATTTTATATTCACTAACAAATACGCACTCATATCTATTATTACACTCAAACTCGTTCTAGAGTACTGCTGACTCTATCTCTAATGAGTAATACCCAACAGAACCATGGTTGTCGCTTAACCATAAGCTCTGATACCAAATGTAATAATCCGCTTTTCCGTACCCCTTGAATATACACTAATCTCCATTGATTAACTCAAGATGAACGGAAATACGAACCATTAGGGTTTAAGAAAGAAGAAAAGAAAAAGAAAGAGGTAGAAGAAGAGATAAGAAGATAGAAAATAGAACAGAACGGAAAGAAATAACAAAACAACAACAGAATCTCACAATCGCAGCGGAACAACATATAATAAATAAATGAATAATCTTTAAACAAAGAACTATATCAGTTATTACATTACATTACATTTCATTACATCAGAGCGTACAACATCAAACAACAACAAACAACGGAAAAGAAATACTAGATACTAGTAATACGTCATGCCATCCAACTTGCCTCCAGCAACTCCTGAATTCCAGAATATCCTGATAAATTTAACTCTTGACTGCCCGTGTGGAAATTGGTGGGCACCCAGAGTTTAGGAAGGAAAACAATAAACTCCGAGTCAGTCATGTGACTGGTGTGAGAATTCATAAAACAGTTTATTTATCTTTAAAATCAAAATAGAGGAATATTTTTAAAGTCAATTCGCAATGCTTTTAAGAATGAGACTACCATAAGACCTCCCACCACACACACAATGCAAACGCAGACTTGGAGGAGATTTCTCCTTATGATAGTCAAAGATGCTTGATACGCATTAAAAAGAAACATTTGATATTATTACTAGTGCATAGTGTATAAAGCGATTTCGAAAGTAGAATATAAATCTTAGCCAGCATAGGTACCATTATAGTATGCTTACTATAGCTACCATATTAAATGGCATGTTCTACAACTAATACCGTACAAGTTTCGTATTGTTTCTTTGGATTTCCAACGAATGGTCAGGCTAAGGAACTTCCCATTGCCACATGGAAACGCCTCTGGAAGGACGTCCCGAGAACCTAACCGGATCTCTGCCAACACAAGGCCGGGTTACCTTTCAAACTAGGTAACAACTGACACGAGTATGTCATCCCCCGGTCCTTTGGGACCTTTAACCGAGCGCTCGTCATCAACATCACACCATAATAATAAGTGTTTCAACATGAGTAAGTATCTGGCTCCATACCATGATACCACCCTTTCCCAGAAGGAAATGCACATACCCTAAAGGGAGCTACCCCTCATAACCTTGCTGCATCTTTCCTGTTTTGACCATTCCGGGGTGTGAGGCTCGACGAAGTCTCGTCCACAAAAACACGCTTTATACAAAAGCTGTGCTTTGGGTCAACAAATGATCATAGAAATGATCACCAAGATAGACGATCAAACAAATGATCATATCATAAATAATCAACACAATGATCATTTCACAGCAACACTCAGTATGTCACATTACCAAATTGGGAGTATATTGCTAATAACCTTAAACTATATAACCTCTGAGCTCGTACGTCTCAGAGAAGGGTGTTAAGCTAAGAGAATAAATTCTCCGCCACCAACAGAAATATATTTGAAAGAAATCTGCTTTATATCTTAATTTGTAATGTCAGACACACAATCCATACAAGTCTGTTCCGGGCTCGAACAGAACCAAAGGCACTTACAAAGAAGTCCTTGCAATCCGGATAATCTCTAATCACGTCCGGATTTCCCATCACATATGGAGATCTCTATACCGGGGATCAGCCAGTGCAGAGACAATCAACAAGAAACCCTTTCGTTTTCGAAAATATCCGGTCTTCAACACCAATCTTCAAATGCAATTGATAACGACGTATCACATACTCGGAATGGGTTATACGACCCCAAGGTCCTTTTCCGGTTAACCCGAATAGTGAGCGCTTATTTAAAAAAAAATAAGTGTGGCATTCAATTTCAAGCATATCACAACAAATACCTATTCAAAGGTAAATATTGATAGTCGGTTATTGAACTATCAATGGATATGCACAACATCACCAGATTCCAAATAATTTTCCAAATTATTTATTTTCCAAAAATATCTTTACAAGATATATATTTTCCATTTTTCAAAAATAAGTCAATATTTATTTTTAAACCCATTTTCCCAATTTCATTTATAAATTCCATATTGAATTTACATTTCCAAAATATCTGTGAATATACGATTTCCATTCGATTTCTAATATTCATTTTCAATTTACCTTAAAAAAGATAAATTCAAAATTTTCACTTAATATTGGAAAAACATTTCCATACTTATTTATTTATAAGTACTTCACAAGTCTTTTTATTTTCTACACTTGGAAAACATTCAATATACTCTAATCGAAATTAAGTATATATTTCATTCTTTAAGGAAATCATTCTCTTAAACATATTTATTTGGGCCAAAACGAATGTTGCGTAAAACATCGTTACGACAACCCAAAATCACTAGTATAGGGATTCAAAATTAAAATAGATATATAAATCCCAATACTATACAAAACATTTCCTTTCGGAAATCATCTATTATAACAACAGTGTTATAATCTACCATTTCCTTCTATTTCTCGAAAACGTCTATTTCAACAATGAATGTTAAAATCTTATGGTTTCGAATCTTAATACATTTTAAAACATCTTTAGATCGTTTTAATTCTATTTAAAACATCACATCCAAAACAATTTCTTTAACATATTATTCACTATTCAAAAACGTGAATATACTTGTTAACAAATTTTTATCATTTCTATTCATTTTATTTCAAAGGATTATTCACCGTCTAAAACGTGAATATAACTCCATAAATAAGTTATAACAATTAACTTATCAAAATAAATCTTTGCGAATTTATAAAACAATGTTCATAAATTCCATTTCTATTTATTTTATAACAACTTCCCTTTATAAATTCCTTCATTAACCTATTCGATTTATAACTCAATTATATACCGAAAGTCCATATTATAAGTTAAATGCTTATAATTTATTTGTTTGCAAAAATCGTTCCTTTGAACTTCATAATTATAAATCTTATAACTTATAAGATTCATTTATTTATCCAAAATCTATTCTTTTAAATAACTTTACAAATTTTATAAATCTACCGTTTATAAAATTTCATTTATAACTTCACCGTTATAATCCTGTAGATTTCATTCATTTATGAAATTCATTCACAATTCATTCTAACACTTATAAAAGCTCGTTTTACAATTCCAATATTTTTAATTTATAAATATCAATTTATAAATCTTTTATGTAGATCAATTTATATTATTCTTTTAAAACGTCTTTAAACTCCTTTATAATTTCATCATTTTGATTTATAAAATAATCAAATATCATAAATCCTATTTTTAAACCTTTTAAAATAAATTCAGAAAATCCCAGTTTAAACTATTTTATAAAATCATTAATCGCATATTTTCAAAAATCAACTTTTAACTATATTTCTCAAAAATCATAATTTTTATAACATTAAAATTATAACGTTTATTTATTTAATATGAATCAATTCCAAAAATATCTTATAAACGTATATTTCCAAAAATCAATTTAGAAATCCCTTAAAATCAAAATTGTTATTTTTAAACTTCAAAATTGGATCCGATGATGCAATACATCAAATAGTCAATCACGACTTTCCAATATCATATATTGATATGATAAACAATTAAATATCACAATATCTGAATCAAATAAATATTTGTGAGGAATCCAGTTGGATCCCTCCAACCTGTTTCCCTGCATCCACAGACATTAGCACAATACCCATTCCACTTCGAGGTGGAATATCCGGTATATGGGATTTTATAAAATATTATCTGCTTAATAGGCGGCGCAATAGGGTCTCATTCGCTATACAATGCGGGAAATCAATCAACTGCAATATATACATATGCCAATATATATATATATATATTGCTATATATATAGATATATCCTACTATATCTAATATCACAACCAAATAGCAATCAATCAATAACTGCAAATCCAAATTATAAATTTTTGAGTGAGAAGTTCTCACCTTTGCTTTTATTAGCAATCCATTTCCTTCTTGACTCGATTTCTTGATTTATACCTTGTATAAATATTATATAAATTTATTAATATTCGATCAAATCGGATAATAAATTTTTATTTTTTAATTGTTTAATTAACTAATAGTTTCATTTAAACCAATTTCTTATTTAATAAATTGATTTAACTAAAAATTAAATTTAAACTAAATTTCCATTAATAATTTATTTCTAGTAACTAAACGAATCAAATAAACTTATCAAACAATCCATTAATAAATTCGTTTAACTAAAATTTTGGTTTTAAAAATTAAAATTTTCTTTTAATAAAATATTTAACTAAAAATAATTTTCGAAACCAAATTTAAAACAATTTATTAAACCAAAATGTTTACATAAATGTTTAGAAGTATTTTTTTCGAAGTTTAACTTTATATACAATCCCCTAACACATTTAAAATTTCTAATATATTCTTTTCACTATTCTATCTACATATACATTCCTATTTCAAATTAAATTATGTATTTAAATCAGTATATATATATTTCATAAATCTTATTATATAATTATTATTTTATATTCAGTTTGCAATTAATAAAATTAATTACAATACAAACTTTAAACTTAAATTAACTTGGTTTAAACAACTGTTTTTTTTTACCTGTATGCTCACTTACTGTTGTAACAAAACAAAAACAAAAATTAATCAAAATAAAACAATACCTAATTGCCTCAGATCCTTGACCTGACTTCTCGGCCTCGACTACAATCCAGCGTTGCCAAACTCTCTTTTAATAACTTAATCAATTTTATTTATCAATTCCCTTTTTTTTAGGAATATCTTTTAGTGAATAAAAATACTTTAAATTAACCCATAGTTTTTAATTTTAAAATAACACCTTAAATTTTAAACAAATTTCTATTTGATATTTAAATTAACCAATGATTTTGTTTTAAACTAATTTTTCTTTAATAAATCTTTTCACCTAGCAAGTTAAATTCCTAACAAATTTTCTTTAATATATTATTTTTCTGTATATTAAAATAAAAACCCAAAAACTACTTTTTATACCTTACTGCAATTTAAAATCCCATATAAATATATTTGAATTAAATTAAATAAAAAAAATAAAAGCAAAATAAAATTTCTGTTTACTGCGCATATATGTATTTTTCAGTAAATAGCAAAATGAATTTTACTTGCTGTAATATATATTTTTGTTCTGAATTATGTGCAATTATTTACAGTTATCTTCGTATCCTTTATGATATGATCCAGTAATTTCTTTACTGTGTAAATACATATTCAAATCTATCTTCAAATTTATATTGAATTAAATAAATTATAAATACCTTATTGCTAATTGAAGAACCCAAAACCCCCATCCACGTTTCCCTTCATCACGAACGCGGCTACCACCTTCAATCGCGACCCCAAATCCCTCGTCGCCGCGTTGAGCTGCTACCTCCCAAATTGTTGCCGCTGCCCTCCCTCAAAGTCGTGACCCACTGCCATCGTGACACCCAAAATCTTTACCTCACGTACGCGAACTCACCAACCACCCTTTTTCCTCACGCGAGCACGAAGAACTCGCGACCTCCCTCGAATCAAACGCGATTACTGCACTCCAGAATCACGGCCCCAAGCCCTTCCAGATGCACACGATGGCCTTGAGGAATCGTGAATCAATTGCGCGCACCATTTATTTGTTTTTTTCTTCGAACTGATGAAAGTGGCGAGAGAGAGCGGCCATTGTTTTAATTTTGAACGAGACTTCTCGATTTGATTTTCAGAGTGGGAGAGGGATATCTAAAATGGAACGAAGTATGCTCTTGACGATCTCGTTTTCGTGATTTTAGGCAAAAATTTAGGCGTAATGTTAGGGAAGAACATGCTGTGTTTGACCAATTTAAATTTAAATTTAAATTGAATTCGATTCAATTTCAATGCGTTTACACGTCGTGTGCTCACATAACAACTCCGAAAAATACGAAATTTGAAATCCGGCAATAATTCAACATTACTGACTCAATGGAACTGGTTTCGTCGAATTTCGAGACTGTGCCTCGGAAGGCTATTTTTAAATATCGATTCAAACGATATAATTTCAAAACTGAACAATTCAGTTTCAAATTCAATTCTGAAGCTTCTATTATCTTCAATATTATCAATATAAATTTTACAAGCCTTTGAAATATTTTTAATCGGCTTAAAATTGAAGATTTAAATTTATATTCAACTTTCAATAGATTAAACTTTATAATTTAATCGCCAAATTCATAGTTATATTGAAATTCAATCCAAACCATCATTCAAATATTTAAAAAAAATTAAATATTTCCAAATTAAATTGTTCAAAATTCTGGGTCGTTACAACAAGTCTTATTTTTATTGCATCGGTTAAATTAAACATTGAAGGTAAAATTCACAATGAAAATAACTAAAATACTAAATAATATAAGTGGAGAAATGAAAAAATTAAATATTGTATAGTAAAACAGTTGATGCTCTAAAAAAACAATCCAAATGTTAGTAACAAATACATCTGTAAGATAATTGGAATTATAAAACGAAAAAGAAAACAATATAGATTGATTATCCTTAAAAGGAATATTTTTGATGAGGCCTATCGAACGAAAAAAGTTCATCATGCTATATTACATTATAGCTTCTTGGTTGAACTAAAATAACATCCATGTCGAACCATATTTTGAACTTTTTTAAATCAGTTCTTTCAAGTAAACTTCTGCAACACACACACGCACTGCATATGAGTACGATGCTAAGTCAAAAAATTACATATTCTACAGGTACATGCTACATGGGAAATAACATGAATCAAGAAGCCTTACATTTTATACTGCTGTTGATTTTTTTGGCAGTTATCTTTTAAAAAGCTACTATTTATACATTACTATATATATGTGTCTGTGTATGTATTTCTGTCTCTATGACTATGTATTAACAATTCCCATGCAATTCATGACACACAGCCATCATAGACGATTTTATATTTACAACCAATAGTACTGTTGACTGCACCTTTTAATCCATCTTCCAAATTTTATTTTAGCGACTTGATGCTATTAATGATATCGCAAGCTTTGCAACGAAGCTATAACCGCTTACTGCCGTATATAAAATTAGGCCTCAAATACGAGTGATAAAATATAATTTACAACTTTACTGAATTCTATTTCTACCTCACTACGCATGTGGGTCTTCATCTTAGTCCATATAGTAGTGGAAGAGTTTTTTAATCATGACTGTAATAATGACAACCTTATTTCTATAATAATGACAACCATAAGGCTGTTTGCAGAACTACCTCCAGTAGCAGCTTTTGAAGTCGTTTGGATAAGGATAGTTGCTGGAACAGATTCCAGCACTATGGAAATAAAGCCAAGTGTTTACCACTGCATTATGTACCGGGGAAAAGGATATGTTGTACAAATTTTATAGTACCTTCAGCATTACCATTTTTTAACAGGCTTTTTCCAGTTTACATTTTGACTGTTGTATGAGTTACAAAACAGTATTTATGTACCTCTGTTAACCCATTGTTGCCTTTCTGAGCAAATATATTTGATGCTTTTGCATTGTCACTTTTGGCAACAAGCAATTATACTATAACTTTTTTAGTGAGTCCGTTTGTGTTCCTCAGATTGATAATTTATTCTTACTTTATAAAAGTAGGTCTCTCTGTTTTATTTGTGATATTTGGTGTTTTGATTAAGTTATCCGTTTTTTGTACCTTTACATTATACTTTATTCTTGATGAAAGATGCATCTTTAGTATTTGAAATGCAAATGAATTAATACTGGTGCATCTTTATATTTCATGATGAATAATGAATTTATGTATTCATATTGTAACGCCCCGGAAATTTTTGAATTTTCGAAAATTCAACATCGATACTCACTTTATCGACTGCCGAGAATCGAAGGCCAAAAACCCGAAATGTTACGGTTTTTAAGAAAAAGAATTTAAGAAAAGAAAAGAGAGAGAAGAAGAGATAAGAAGGTAGAAAATAGAGAGGAAAGAAAAGATAGAGAAACTGGAGAAAATAGAAAATGGAGGGGAAAGAAAAAAAATTAGAACGGAATAGAAAGTAACAGAACAACATCAGAATCTCACAATTCGCAGCGGAACAACATATAATAATAAATGAATAATCTTTAAACAAAGAACTATATCAGTTATTACATTTTATCACATTTCATTACATCATATCATCAGAGCATACAACAACAAACAGTGCAGCGGAAAAGAAATACTATATACTAGTAATACACCATGCCATCCAGCTTGCCTCCAGCAATTCCAGAATATCCAGAATATCCTGATAAACCTAACTCTTAACTGCCCGTGTGGAAATTGGTGGGCACCCAGAGTTTAGGAAGGAAAACAATAAACTCCAAGTCAGTCATGTGACTGGTGTGAGAACTCAAAACAGTTTATTTATTTTTAAAATCAAAATAGAGGAATATTTTTAAGTCAATTCGCAATGCTTTTAAAAATGAGACTACCATAAGGCCTCCCGCACACACACACATGCAAACGCAGAATTGGAGGAGATTTCTCCTTATGATAGTCAAAGATGCTTGGTACGTATTAAAAAGAACATTTGATATTATTACTAGTGCATAGTGTAGAGAAAAATTCATTTCGAAAGTAGAATATAAATCTTAGCCAGCATAGACATTCCGAACTATGCCTACTATAGCTAACTATGTTCAATAGCAGGTTACCGCCACATTCCATAGCAGGTTATACAACTAAAACCGTACAAATCTCGTATTGTTTCTTTGGATTTCCAACGAATGATCAGGCCAAGGAACTTCCCATTGCCACATGAGAACGCCTCTGGATGGACATCCCCGAGAACCAAACCGGATCTCTACCAACACAAGGCCGGGTTACCCCTAACTGAGTAACAACTGACCGAATATGCCATCCCCCGGTCCTTTGGGACCTTTTACCGAGCGCTCGTAATCAATTCACACAATCATAACAAAGTGTTTTCAACATGAGTAAGTATCTGGGCTCCATACCATGATACCACCCTTTTCCAGAAGGAAATGCACACATCCTAAAGGGCGCTACCCCTCATAACCTTGCCGCATCTTTCTTGTTTTGACCATTCACGGGGTGTGAGGCTCGACGAAGTCACGTCCACAAAAACATACTTTATACAAAAGCCATGCTTTGGGTCAACAAATGATCAACACAATGATCACAAGGATAGACGATCAAATAAACGATCCTATCACAAATAATCAACACAATGATCATTTCAGCATCACTCAGCATATCACATTACCAAATTGGGAATATATCGCTGATAACATTCAACTACATAACCTCTGAGCTCGTACGTCTCAGAGAAGGGTGTTAAGCTAAAAGAATAAATTCTCCGCCACAAACAGAAATATATTTGAATGAAATCGGCTTTATATCTCAACTTGTAATGTCAGACATACAATCCATACAAGTCTGTTCCGGGCTCGAACAGAACCGAAGGCACTTACAAAGAAGTCCTTGCAATCCGGATATTCACAATCCTGATCGGATTCACCATCACATATGGAAAACTCAATACCGTAGCTACTCGGTGCAGAGTCAATCGATAGGTCATCCTATCGCTTTCGTAAATACCGGGTCTTCAACACCGGTCTTCAATGCAATTCACAACGACGTATCACATATTCGGAATGGGTTATACGACCCCATGGTCCTTTCCCGATTAACCCGAATAGTGAGCGCTTATTCAAAAATAAGTGTGGCATTTAAATTCAAACAAATCACATCAATTACCCATTCAAAGGGAAATATTGATAGTCGGTTATTGAACTATCAATGGATATGCACACATCACCAGTTTCCAAATAATTTTCCAAATTATTTATTTTCCAAAAATATCTTTACAAGATATATTATTTCATACTTCAAAAATAAATCAATATTTATTTTTAAACCAATTCCACTTTCGTTTATAAATTCCTTAGTGAATTTATAATCCAAAATATCTATGGATATTCGATTTCAATTATTCATTTCAATTTATCTTCAAAAAAGATAAATTCTCAAAATATTCACTTTTTATTGGAAAACATTTCCATACTTATTTAATAAGTAATTCACAAATTTTATTTATTTTCAACACTTGGAAAATATTCAATATACTACAATCGAAATTATGTATATATTTCATTCTTTAAGGAAATCATTCTCTTAAACATTTTTATTTGGGCCAAAACGAATGTTGCGTAAAACATCGTTACGACGTCCCAAAATCACTAGTATAGGGATTCGAAATTAAAATAGATATATAAATCCCAATACTATACAAAACATTTCCTTTCGGAAATCATTTACTATAACAACCGTGTTATAGTCCACCATTTCCTTTTATTTCTCGAAAACGTCTATTTCAACAATAAATGTTGAAATCTATGGTTTCGAATCTCAACACATTTTAAAACATCGTTAGATCGTTTTAATTCAATTTAAACATCTCATTCAAAACAATTTCTTTAACATATTATTCACTATTCAAAAACGTGAATATACTACGTTAACAAATTTCATCCTTTTATTCATTTTATTTCAAAGGATCATTCACAGTTCAAAAACGTGAATATAACTCCATTTATAATTTATAACAATTTACTTATCAAAATAAGTCGTTTTCGAATTTATAAAACAACGTTTATAAATTCCATTTCTATTTATTTATAAAAAAACTTCCTTTTTATAAATTCTTTTATTCACCTATTCCAGTTTATAACTCAATTATAGACCAAAAATTCACATTATAAGTTAAATGCTTATAAAACGATTATTTTACAAAAATCGTTCTTTTAAACTTCATAATTATAAATCTTATAACTTATAAGATTCAATTATTTATCCAAATATATTCTTTAATAATTTCACGAAATTTATAAATCTTACCATTTATAAATTTCATTTATAACTTCACCATTTAAAATTTTATGAATTCCATTCATTTACAAAAATTCATTTTCACTTCATTCAAACACTTATAAAAACTCGTTTTATAATGTCAATATTTCAATTTATAAATATCCATTTATAAATCTCTTAATATAAATCAATTTATATTATTCTTTTTAAACATCTTTAAATTCCTTTAAAAACTTCATCCTTTTGATTCATAAAATAATTAAATTTTATAAATCCTATATTTAAACTGTTCACAATAATTCGAAAATCCCGATTAAACTATTTTATAAAATCATTAGCATTATATTCTCAACAATTAGTTTTTTCCTATATTTTCCCAAAAATCATAATTTTTATAACTTTAAAAATTATAATGTTTATTTATTTAAAATAGATCAATTCAAAAATTATTTTATAAAACGTATACTTTTCAAAAATCACTTTAAACATCATTTTAAAGTTTCAAAATTTGGTCCAATGATGCTACACACCAAATAGTCAATCACGACAACAACGACATCATATATCGTATACGATAATCCATCAAATATCAAAATATCTGAAATCAAATAAAAACTGTTGAGGAATCCAGTTGGATCCCTCCAACCTGTTTTCCTGCATCCATAAACATTAGCACAATACCAATTTCGCTCCAGTACGAAATTATCGCGGTATATGTTTTTAATAAATATTATCCGCTTAATAACGGCGCAATAGGGTCTCATCCGCTAAAAAATACGGGAAATCAACAACTGCAATATATACATATGCCAATATATATATATTGATATTATATATAATACCAATTTCACTGTTTATGAAATATTCGCGGTATATGTTTTTATTAAATAACATCCGCTTACTAACGGCGTATAATGTCTATTTTAACAATTAATAGATATCAATCATCATTCAAACATGCATTCAAATATTTTAAATCCAACTATTTAAAATAAAATCGAAACTAATTCGATTGAGTGAGAAGTTCTCACCTTGATTTCAAATTCCGTTTTAGCGATTTATTTCGGATAAAATTAAACGAACGTTTAATTTTACCCAAAATTCTCACTAACTCCAAACGACTCCAAACCAACTCCATCGCGTAGTGCTCGTCCATACGATTCCAACGCAACTGGTTTCGCGCGTTTTCGACCTCGTATGAAAAAGTTATGAATTTTTAAAGATTGTACACGATTTTATAACTTAATTACAATATAAACTTATAATTAAAACCCACACTTGCTTCTGGGCCGTAGGATTTTGCTTCCCCTCATCTCCACCGTCCCCTTCTTCCTTCTTCCTTCACGCGTTTGCCTCCAGGTAGCAAACTAAAAACCGAACCCATTTAGATAATTAGGGTTAATTTTTTTCACCATCTTCGCTCAACTTGAATTCGATCAGGAAGCTCCCCTTCGAAGCCCCTTCCACCACCTGCCTTCGGCCACAATAGGGAGGAGCTCGGCCCCCTAGGTTGCATGAAAAGTCGTGCGCAAGTCAAGGAGGATGCGGCCCTGTAGCTCCCTCCACACGACACCAAACACGATCTCCACCGTTCACATCGAAGCTCTCGTTGTGATCTTCATCTTTGTAGTTGATACTTTCACGAATCGATGCATGGATTTTGAGAACTTGGAGGGAGAAGTTCGTGAATTTCTGGCCGTGGGTTGAGTTACTGGCGGCTGTGCATTGAATTAGGTTTAGGTTTTTAATTTTTTAATTTTTTTTTGTGATTTATGGTGTATTTATAGGAAAAATTCGAACACTATTCATCCGGAAATCCCGAACTCCGATTTACGCGCCGTAACCAGCGTTTCTAGGGTTTATCCCGCGTTCCGGACACAATGGAACAGGTTTCGGAAGCTAATTCGGTCATATGTGCGAGTTATGGCTGTAAACGCTCAATTTAAATTAAACCGATTTAAATCAATTTCTAGGCGTTTTAATTTGTACCGGACAAACCGTAAATCCAATTGACACGAAATTTGAAACCCACAATAATATCACATTACGGATCCGATGAAACTGGTTTCGTCGAAATCCGAGACTTTTTGAAAAATGGCTATTTTAACTCGCCAAATTAAAATTAAAAATAAATCGATGCGTTTCGAGCTGCCACGATCAAACGATAACTCCGATTGACACGAAATTTGAAATCCGATAATAACTAACTATTACGGATCCAATGGAACTAGTTTCGTTCAATTCTGAGACTGTTCAAAAATTGACTATTTTCACTAGTCGATTTTAATATTAAAATATTCAATTTTCACAAATTAACTCTTAATTCGATTTTAAAAGTTCTAAAATATCGTTCTAACTTCAATATGATAAAATAAAATTTTACAAATCATTTTCTATCATATTTAACTCAATTTTCCAATTATTTCCATAATTTAACGTATTAAATTATCGATTTAATAATCCAATTAAATCCAAAAATTCAAATAAAAATTTATTTGACTTAAAAATTCACTTATAAATATTTAAAATTAATTAAATATTCAAATTTTAATTACTAAAAATTCTGGGTCGTTACACATATGCCATCTTATGCTTCTTCTTTTTATAATTAATAATTTCACCGATTGATTCATTATTTGGTGATGTCTATAATCAGATCATATAAATTATTCAATAAATATGATTCTTTAAGGAAAATAAACTGCCTGTACAAACGTATTGTGATCAGTATCCACATATGTGCCGTTTCCTTCTGCTTCTTGCATCATTCAGCACTTATAATCGGAATTCTTTATACAACAAAATGTGATATTATCGTGTTCTCCCCAATTGTATCGAAGTACCTTTGTAGATATACTTCAATCAAAAATACTACCTACCAATTGATTAGATCATGTACATGGCCCATTAATTGTGCATGTTATTTGAATATGTTTTGTAAATTTACACTTTATGCAAATTTGCATACATGAGTCTTTATATGGAAACATATTAAATTATATTTTACACCTCCATGTGCGAGAATAATTAATATACAAAATATGCATACATGAGTCTTTATATTTCAATCCCTTAACTATGAAAATTATTTTACTTATATTTTACAGTCCATGTGCGAAGCACGGGTTCCCACAAGTATAAAAACAAAGTCATAGTTAGAAATATATATGTGGACCTACAGTAGGAAGCAAATTATTATACACCGGCTGATCATCATTTAAATTAGGAAAGGTATTAGTACAAATATTGTTAATGTCAAAATTATTATTTTTATTTTTGAATATATTAATATCATTACTAACCTTATTAAAATATTCCTTAAAAAGATTATTTTTGGCTAATTTTTATTTTGGATTAGAGATCCAATTTAAGCAAAAAGATGAAATTAAAAATATCAATTTATTAATGTGATTATTATTATTAAAGATTCTTTGATTTCTTTCAAACCAAATGTACCAACTAGATATAGTAAATAAAGTATCAAGTATGTATCTATTATCCTTATTGAACTTAAATCTAAAAGTGTTCCAATAGAAACACAATCAGTAATTCTAGTACTAATATTAAATTCAAAAAATTAAGGGCATTCATAAGAATAAAATAAGTATTCATACAATCATAATAATATGATTAATTTCTTCTAAATGTATGCTACAAAAATAAAATTTATTATCAATGCGAATATTTTTTCCTTTTAAGAATTCTATAGTATTTAATTTACCATGAATAATAAGCCACATGTGTAATTTAGATTTTGGAGGAGTGTTAAATTTCCAAATAAACTTAAAAACATTATTAGTTACACCAGAAAAGTTGATAAATCTATAAAAAGAATTAGTAGAATATTTCTTGCTCTTATCCCACTCCCAACTAATATAATCGTTGTCTTTGTCAATATTATAAAGATTTAATCTAGAAAAAAGCAAATTAAGCTGTCTAAGATTTGAACCTACTAAAATTCTGTTAAAACTAAAAATCCAAAGAGGGTCATTTTCAGAATCAAAAACTTCAGATATAAATGCATATTTGGAGTTACAAATGTCATACAATTCTTTAAACTCATTCCTAAGAGGAGTAGCGAAAATCCAACTATAGTGACAAAAAGATGTATTATTACCTGAGTGAACAATAATATTAACGCCTAAGTTAAAAATCTCACTACCTTTTAAAATGGATGTTCAAAAATAAGATTGCTTACGAGAAACCAAAGGACTAATCTGATAGAGATTATTACTACCATTGTAGTAATATTTAGAAATAATCCCCTTCCAAATGGCATTATCATTGATGTCTCTGGAATAACCATTTACCTAGAAGAGACAAATTCATATTACACAAATTAATGACCCATAAACAACCATCCTTTTTGGACTTACAAATAGTTTCCCAATTTACTAAACATTTGATGCAACTATTTTGATTTTTGCCACTCCATAGGCAATCTCTTCTAATTTTATCTATTTTATCAATCACCCAATCAGGAAAAAGATGCATAGTCATCCAATAAATTGGGAGAGCTGATAAAACAGAATTAATTAAAACCAGTCTACCTGCTCTAGATAAAAATCTCCCATTCCAGTTATAAATCCTATTTTTAATTCTATCTATGATTATTAACCAGTCATCGTGTTTAAATTTAGTAGGTCTAATAGCAAAACCTAGATAGTCAAATGAAAAATTCATAGTTTTACAATTTAATGTATTAGCAACTAAATTTTCAACTTTTTCAAAATCATTTAAAACTAATACAGAACTTTTATCAAATTTATTTTTAAACCCGATAAAAAACTATATGGAATAAACTTATGAGAAATTATGTGTCAAGGAAGATAAGAGGAAAAAAGTAACGTATCATCTGCAAATTGTAGGACTGATACGCCATAACTCGATATATCATTACCTATATTACCCAGAGAACCATTATCAACTAATTTTTTTTAATAATCTTTGCAAAAATATCGGTAACTAAGTTAAACAGAAGGGGCGATAAAGGGTCCCCTTGTCTTAAACCTCTCTTAGATTGAATTTTATTACCTAAAATACCATTTACCATAATACTATAGTTACCAGTTTTAAGCAAATTCATGATCCAGTTAATCCATCTATTACTAAAGCCTCTAGCATGAAAAATATCTACAAGAAAATCCCAATCAACCAAATCTAAAGCTTTAGCGAAGTCTAATTTTAAAATAGCACAAGTAATTTTATTCTTACAATAATGATTAATATATTCTTGAACAACTACCACACCATCTGGGATATTTCTTCCTTTTATGAATGCCGATTGTGGCCAGTCAATTAGGTCATTCATTTTTATACTAAGTCTATTAGCTAAAACTTTAGAAATAATTTTAACAGAGCAATTGATCAATGAAATGGGCCTAAAATCTATTAAATTATTAGCACCTATTTTTTGTGTAATAAAATAACATTTGTAAAATGTAACGACCCGCTATTTGGACTATTCGCATCCGCACATGTCAGACTTGAATAATTCAAAATACCGAATTGTTAATTTAAATTTGGCAAAACTGAACATATACTGTAAATAAATAATCACAGAATCATAGAAACAGGGTAATAATATGCAGCGGAAACAAAAGATAGTAGTTCATCAAGCTACTATATATATAACTGAGCTACATAAGGTACAACAGAAGTCTCAAATACAATAGTCGAATACAATATCAGAATACATTTCTAGAATCAACTGAATATCTGGAAGCTGGATTGATAGCTGGATCTCCAAGCGAAGCTCCAACTCCAAAGATGAGTCTTGAATACTGGTACACTCAGTCTGACCCGAGCGTGAAGAAAAATATAAAACACTCGAGTCAGAATTAACATTCTTATATTAATAAATCCAACTCAAGTGAAATAACAACTGAAATACAAGTAACTCAAAGGACGTTGGAATAAACATCCACTGAGGATCCGTTAAACTATCTACTATGTAGTAGTGTACGCTAAATAGATAATGTCTATCAGTAATATAAAATATCAAAATATTGTTAAGGCATTACCATTATCCCTCTTAACACATTTTATATAAGTGTCATAGACTATACAGCACTGTAAACTCCACCGTAAACTGGTGGGATATCATGGAGTACTCCATGGGTATAACACAAAAACAAATTCGTAGTGGTCACGTATATAGGGATACAAGTATGACAAGGCACATGAGACAATACCCAAGGTAGTGAAACTACCGTTTTCCTGATCCAGACTGGTGAAAACGCATCGCCGCAACGATCGCAACACCCGAAACAACATTCCCAAAATTACGAGGGTGCACCAATCAATAACAAGTAATAAGTAGTTTACGAAGAAGTGTGTTCGCTCGAGGTGGCTAACCCTATTTGGCCCAGCACGGCACCTACTTTAGTCATTTTCAATTTGACACAAGTGTCAAGGCTATCCATTATCGTTCTCTTTCTTCAGTCATCACGTACATCATTCCAACCACTTCATTCTGGAACACACTTCGCGTATAGTTATTGAAGTGGTTTTCGGTTTAGACAGAGAATATGCCATAACCGATTCCGGTTTCTTTAATAACCTTCGTAATTTTTTACCCCGAAACCCAAATTTGCTTCCAAAATCAACTTTCAGGACAAATATTTACAGTCCCGGTAAGCTTATATTATAAGCTACATATATATGGATTACAGACTACCATGTATACAAAACAACATCAAACGGCTCCTATACAACTTATATACAAAAAAGGTGATATATATACCCACAGCCATATAATAACCTATATAGCATACTTGTTTATTTTTTTTTATAAAACTAACATATAAAGCTACCGTATATGCGCAAAAAAATATATGCATAACCAAAAATATACAACATAATACCTTCATGCAAGCTGAGGCTCGGCTTACAGCATGAAAGGCCATGCAAGCGAAATATGGCTTCGAGCAAGACGGAATGAGTACAAGCATGGAGAGGTGGAGGCAGTGGCTGATCGTGCTTGCCAATTTTTGATGGGTGCTTGGTGAACACGGTGGAGGAGGGAATCGGTGGAGGGTTCGGTGATGAGTGGAGGAAGTGGCGGGTCAGAGAGCTCGGGTGGGAGAAGATAGGTGAGGTGTGGAAGGAGGTGGGGTCGATGTGAAGCAGCCGTGGGTGCTCGGCATGGGTGAGAGAGGGAATGAGAGGCGGTTGCGAGTGTTGTGTGGCTGCTCTAGGTAAGGGAGGAGGCCGAGGCTGGGAGCGGCTGCGATAGGTGGCGTTCGGTGATGTAGGCCTTGATGGTGGAGAAGATATGCGGGCTTGCGCGACTAGCAGAGAGGAGAGGGCGGAGGCGGATGTACATTAGTTTGATGTTTGGGTTAGGCGGTAAGAAAGAGAGGAGGGGATGGCTTCAGGAACTAAAAGTGGTAGTGACAGAGAATACGTTTTTCTTTCTTTTGCAAATTATCACTGGAAGAGGAGAGAAAAACAATGTAAATGGAAATAAACTATGCTATGTGGCCTGCAACTAAAGCTTTTTGAAAGAACAGAAAAAAATAACAGAGGGGAGAGAAATGGAGAGACGTCGCCAAAAGTAGGAAAATGAGCTGTCACTTTCTTTGCTTTGGAACCAGTGATACCTTAGTTTTAGGCTATTGGGAATGTATAAATCGAAAGGTCACAATAATGATTTTCGAAAAAATTGAATGCAAACTATTGTAATCATCCAGTAAATCTAAATGGTCACAGAAACCAAAAGGTAAAGATTTGAATACCGATACGGTCATCCATTTTACAGATTCGCCTCGTACCGAGCACTGAAACACAGATACGAATATACTGCGGAGATCAGCACTACGAGACGATCAAAAAGGTATACAGATATCGGTGGTACGATTGAATTATAAAAATTCAAATTTTCTACTAACGGAAAATGTAGCAAAATCACAGAAAAATACGATCGACGGAGCTAGAGATGTCCGAATTTGGAAAAATGAAAAATGACGTCTTGCTCAGAAGATGATTTAGAATTTTTCTATGTAAAAATATTTAGGTTTTGAAAACAATTTATTCATCGCTTTTTAATTGAATAAATTGAAGTAAATTTACGCACGAAATAAACTTTCATATTTTCGGACGAAAATTTACCAGCTGCTATGTTTAACTAGACGCATTCCAAATATCAAATTTATATTTCAAAATTTTATCGTTTAAAATTTCACAAAATTTCAATTACATAAATAAATAAAACAAATAAAATTATAAATAAAACAAATAAAATTATTAAAAATTTACGGGTCGTTACATTCTCCCCCACTCAAAACTTTTCGTCCCCGTAAAGGAAGGAGGTAGGAGAATAGAAACAACCGGAAGAAAATAGAATGAAAAACAAAATAATCAACAGGAAATTATTGTCAAGTACAAAAATTCACAGCTTTTTAGCCTCAAGGACAGATCTTCAATATTTTATCCTGAAGGACAACTTTCTGTAGGTATCAGTTTTTAGTTATTGATAGCAGTTTTTAGGTATCAGTTTGTAGTTATCTGTAGCAGTTTTTAGGTATCAGTTTTTAGCTCGGTATCAGTTTTGTTGTCCTTATGAATAATTTTGAAAAATGTTTGTCCTTGTGAATAAATTTTAGAAGAATGTTTGTCCTTGTGGCAAAAATATTGAGGTCGTGTCCTTGAGGCAAAAAATGTTGAAATTTTTGTCCTTTAAATTAATTCCCCCAATAATCAATAGGTCCAAACCATATAAATTCCATTAATTCAAGATATCTCATTAAGTTGATTTAATTTTAATTTATTTACTTTCAAAACAAAATTTTTATTTTATTAATCACATCTATTGTTCAATTAACTTATTATTCTATTCATCTCCATAAACATTTTAGAATTTAAGTGTGTAACATTTATTATACGCGCTCACATTTTATTTATAAAGACGATTTATATTGTATATTATCCAGTTTTCTTAAATTAACAATTTCAAAGATCATAAATTTGAATAGTCATTTATTATAATCAAACTTTATTCGACAAATTTGATTCTTTTTATTCCAAATTATTATTAAATTTATTCTACTGAATATATCTTATCACATATATTAAGGGTTTTTACACTTATTATAACTACCCATTTTTTTTTAAAATTTCTTTGATATTTTTTTTATTGCATAATATCCAATTACATAGTTAATTTTTTGAAAATTTAGGTAAGTTATATATAATGCAATTGAGTATTATCCAAATAAAATTTTATAATTCAGTTATTTCAAGTTAAATATTTATATAATTTTTTTTCTTCATTTATAATTGAAAATCATCCTTTAATAAATTTTAAGAATTGATTTCCGATTAACTTCAAACCATTTTTATAGATAAAATAAATATACATATACGTAATATATCAAATCAAATTTAAAATTTTCAATATATATTACAAATCAAGTCATGTTTAGAAATTCAAATCAATTTATTTTTCTAAATAAAAGTGTAGCAAGCTACTGACGGTCTCTCCACTTCGAAACTCGAAAATGAATGTCGATGATGCGACCGTCATCATCGAAATTATTTTCCAGCGATAAAAGAGAAGAGCTCTAATTTAATCATTTAAAATTCTTTGAAAACCATTTCTATTCGAAAATATATTAAATAATATACATTTTAAAACTTTAAAAGCCCAAGTATGAAATCACCAGAAATTAAATTCTCAAATTCTTGATTTTAATTCATTTCAAATTCCAAATTCCAAATTCCAAATCAAATTATAACCAAGTTTTATAAATTCATTTATTTATAAGTTGGTAAAATCAATGGTTTATAAAAACAATAAATGAAAATAAAGTATTATCATTTCTAACAACAAATTCATTAACAATTTAATTTCAGAAAAAATTATACTTATATATAATATAATCATACAAAACTTATTTTATTTACCAAATTTGAAAACAATATTGTATTAGTTTGTTCTGTTCAAGTGTTTTAGAAATCCTATCGATAACGTTGATCAGACGAATCGATCGAAAATCCAAATCAACATCAACAACTCAAACAACACGATATACATTAAAACATTTTTAATGTTAATTTACAAATACACTTCTCGCTTGACGATACAAGAATGGATTTCGAAATAAGTATAGAGATTCAAATTTGATGAAATCAAATCAAAGAGAATTTTGATTCGATAATTAGTTCGAAACAGAAGATAAGATAATTCATTTAACAGAATCGGGAGATGGATAAGCTTATTTAATTCATGGGCAACCTTAACCGGGTCGACCATAAGTTCAAGAATAAGATCGATGCAGAATTCCGACGCAAATTGGTATCTGATCTCAAGAAATAGAATCCAGGCATAGCAGGAAATAGATAGCATCGCAAACCGAGGATACAGAAATCTCCGGTAAATCAATGCCTATTGTAAAGGAGTTTCACCGTTTACAAATAATTCGAAGTTTGGCGAGACCGCCGATTCATTATAAGGGTCATTCGAAGAGGAGTTATGGGATGCTCCAAAATTGAAAGAAATCGAATAGTGAGGGACACGAATGAATTTTGGAACCGCAGGAAACGTTTCAAAATTCAAAGGAATCGAGTCAAAAGGAAGAGATTAAATCTCGAATGAGAGTGATTCTGTAAATACATTTACCCTATGTGCTAAATTTTGCCTAGAGCTACCAAAGCTCTGATACCAACTGTAACGATCCATTATTTGGACTATTCGCATCCGCACATGTCGGACTTGAATAATACAAAATACCGAATTGTTAATTTAAATTTGGCAAAACTGAACATATACAGTAAATAAATAATAACAGAATCGTAGACACAGAGTAATAATATGCAGCGGAAACAAAAGATAGTAGTTCATGAAGCTACTATATATATAACTGAATTACATAAGGTACAACATAAGTCTCAAATACAATAGTCGAATATAATATCAGAACACATTTCTAGAATCAACGGAATATCTGGAAGCTGGATAGATAGCCGGATCTCCAAGCGAAGCTCGAACTCCAAAGGCGAATCTCGAATACTGGTACACTCAGTCTGACCAGAGCGTGAAGCAAAACACAAAACACTGAGTCAGGATTAACATTCTTATATTAATAAATCCAACTCAAGTGAAATAACAACTGAAATACAAGTAACTCAAAGGATGTTGGAATAACCATCCTCTGAGGATCCGTTAAAGTATCTACTATGTAGTAGTGTACACTAAATAGATAATGTCTATCAGTAATATAAAATATCAAAATAGTGTTAAGGCGTTACCATTATCCCCCTTAACACATTTTATATAAGTGTCATAGACTATACAGCACTGTAAACTCCACCGTAAACTGGTGGGATATCATGGAGTACTCCATAGGTATAACACAAAAACAAATTCGTAGTGGTCACGTATATAGGGATACAAGTATGACAAGGCACATGAGGCAATACCCAAGGTAGTGAAACTACCGTTTTCCTGATCTAGACTGGTGAAAACGCATCGCCGCAATGATCGCAACACCATGAAACAACACTCCCAAAATTACGAGGGTGCACCAATCAATAACAAGTAATGAGTAGTTTACGAAGAAGTGTGTTCGCTCGAGGTGGCTAACCCCATTTGGCCCGGCACGGCACCTGCTTTAGTCATTTCCAATTTGACACAAGTTTCAAGGCTATCCATTATCGTTCTCTTTCTTCATTCATCACGTACATCATTCCAACCACTTCATTCTGGATCACACTTCGCGTATAGTTATTAAATTGGTTTCGGTTTAGACAGAGAGTATGCTATAACCGATTCCGGTTTCTTTAATAACCTTCGTAATTTTTTACCTCGATTGGTTGTTTAATAAATTTCAAAACCAATTCAAATTCTATTTTAAATTAGAATTTGTAAACCAATATTCCGTTCATCTTTCTATATCAATTTCCATAATTTACGATTCAAAACTTCCAAATTACCAATTCAAAATCTTACAATTCAATTTCAACTTTTATTTAAGCACTTCAAATATTGATTCAAGTTCGTATATAAATTTCATTCAGAAATCATTTATATTAATTTAATTTATCATTCAAATCAATTTAAATTCATTGTTGGATTTCATTCAATATTCATTAAATTTATTTATCATTCAAAACAATTCCTATTTAAATTCTAACTCTTAAGATCAATTACTTAAGTTCAACTTCGTTATTAAAGCTTACAAAATTAAGTTAAATTCAACAAATCAAATTCTTTAAATTACAAGCCTTACATTTGTTTCAATAAAACGCACTTTATTTCTTGTTAAAGAAATTCAATTTCATTTCTTTATTTACATAGTTACAAATTTCAAAACTCAATTAATAAAGAAACTAAATTTCACGTATTCAAGAATTTCAATTTCACTTATTAACTTACTTAAATAATTTTCCAAAGCTAAATAAACAAAGAAACCCAATTTCATTTATTAACGACGTTCAAATTCACTTAATCAAAAGTTCATTTTCACTTATCAAAGAATTCAAATTTTTATTTAATTATCAAATAATTCAATCTTATTCAATTATTAAATAATTCCAAACTTAATTATTAAATAATTCCAAACTTAATAATTAATAATTCCAAAAATTAATTATTAACAATTCCAAATTATAAATTCAAACTTAATTCAATGAATAAATCCAAATCTTATTGTCAAATAATTTATTTTAAAACAACGTTCGTTCAATAACTATTATGTTAATATTTTTGTTTCGGATTTTTAAAATATTAACATTTTCCTTTCATTAAATTCAAGTTCCAACTTCATTTCAAATCTTATTATTTGTTTAAATAAAATCTTTATTTTATTTTTAAATCAAATCATTGACCAATCGGGTTTTTATTTAAATCTCTATCTAAGTCAAGTTCATTTGGGTATTTATCATTTCAACCCGATTCTAATTCAATTCAAAAATCGAAGCATAGAAAAAGGAACTTGCAGTGTGATAATTGGGATTGTTGTTTGTGCAAATTAATATAATTATTTATAGAATCTACACTATCATTTCATGTAGATTAAAGATTATTACACTAATATTAGTACGGTTCTTCACTGGATATCTATTATTCAATTTCATACAACATCAATTTAAACAACAAACATTTAAATGGTTCGAGGTGTATTTTACCAAATTTCTACATGTCAATTAATTCAACATTCAAAGGGTCATATTATGCAAGTGTCATCTAATCAAATTTAACATACATCAAATCTAACTATCCTACGTCAATTTCAATTTCAAATTATTTATCACTTACTACATTAACAATTTAACGTCCAATGTCAACATCAAACAATCAATCATTTAACAACCAAACTGGATTATCATTGTATAAATAACAGATGATGGTGTCAGATGTCACAGGTGAACTGATACAGGTAATAACATATATTTAATAGTGTAAATAACTAACAACAACATATTTCAATTGTCGTTTCAATTGAAATCAAATTTAATAAATATAAGAACATTAATCGTGAGTGATTACTCACCTTTCGAGGCTAGATAGATTGGACCATGGAATGAGTTACGAATCCAAGCACGAATTTTCGAAGCAGAGCTAGATGGTCATGAATTCGACGGACAACTGATAGATAAGGAACGATGAAGCAATCAGAACGATTTGATAGAAACAACAAGTATATATTATTATTATATCTATGAAATCAATATTAAATTGGAAACAACTATCCAAATATCAAGGATATATATTTTGTATTTAAAAATCAATACTTACATATATATACTACAAAACAGGTCTCAAATTTCTATATAAACTCATATATATATATATATATATATATATATATATAACTCTTTATAGGCTCAAACAGAAGAACAATAAACTTGTAAAAAAAATCTTATCAATACAACAGATATAAATGTATAATATAAATATATTAAAACCAAATTTTCTTTGATTCAGAACCCAAATTTGCTTCCAAAATCAACTTTCGAAACAAATATTTACAGTCCCGGTAAGCTTATATTATAAGCTATATATATATATATATATATATATATATATATATATGAATTACTGACTACCATGTATACAAAACAACATCAACCAGCTCCTATACAACTTATAAACAAAAAAGGTGATATATATACCCACTTCCATATAATAACTTATATAACGTACATGTTTATTTTTTTTTATATAAAACTAAAATATAAAGCTACCGTATATGCGCCAAAAAAATATGCATAACCAAAAATATACAACATAATACCTTCATGCAAGATGAGGCTCGGCTTACAACATGAAAGGTCATGCAAGCGAAATATGGTGTAACGTACGCGATTTTTCGTTGCCGAAAAACCGAATAGTTAGGGTTTTAAAAAGAAGAAAAAGACAGAAGATAGAAGAAGAGAGAAAAAGGTAGAAAATAGAGAGAAAAGAAAATAGAAAATAGAACAGAAAGAAAACAACAGAACAATATTAGAATCTCACAATCGCAGCGGAACAACATATAATAGATAAATGAATAATCTTTAAACAAAGAACTATATCAGTTATTACATTACATTACTTTACATTACATCATATCATCAGAGCGTACAACAACGAACAACAACAAACAGCGGAAAAAGAAATACTATATACTAGTAATACGCCATGCCATCCAGCTTGCCTCCAGCAATTCCAGAATATCCTGATAAACCTGTCTCTTGACTGCCCGTGTGGAAATTGGTGGGCACCCAGAGTTTAGGAAGGAAAACAATAAACTCCGAGTCAGTCATGTGACTGGAGTGAGAACTCAAAACAGTTTATTTATCTTTAAAATCAAAATAGAGGAATATTTTTAAAGTCAATTCGCAATGCTTTTAAAAATGAGACTACCATAAGGCCTCCCGCACACACACACACATGCAAACGCAGAATCAGAGGAGATTTCTCCTTATGATAGTCAAAGATGCTTGATACGTATTAAAAAGAACATTTGATATTATTACTAGTGCATAGTGTAGGAAAAATTCATTTCGAAAATAAAGATATAAATCTTAGCCAGCATAGACATTCCGAACTATGCCTACTATAGCTACCATCCAAACAGTGGGGCGCCACCATAAGTGAATGATAGGTTCTACAACTAATACCGTACAAGATCATATTTTTTCTTTGGATTTCCAACGAATGGTCAGGCCAAGGAACTTCCCACTGCCACATGGGAACGCCTCTGGAAGGACGTCCCCGAGAACCAAACCGGATCTCTGCCAACACAAGGCCGGGTTACCCCTAACTGGGTAACAACTGACACGAGTATGCCATCCCCCGGTCCTTTGGGACCTTTAACCGAGCGCTCGTCACCATCATCACACAATCATAAATAAAGTGTTTCAACATGAGTAAGTATCTGGGCTCCATACCATGATACCACCCTTTTCCAGAAGGAAATGCACATACCCTAAAGGGAGCTACCCCTCATAACCTTGCCGCATCTTTCCTGTTTTGAACATTCCGGGGTGCGAGGCTCGACGAAGTCTCGTCCACAAAAACACGCTTTATACAAAAGCTATGCTTTGGGTCAACAAATGATCATAGAAATGATCACAAAGATAAACGATCAAATGAATGATCCTATCACAAATGATCAACACAATGATCATTTCACAGCAACACTCAGCATGTCACATTACCAAATTGGGAATATATTGCTGATAACCTTCAACTATATAACCTCTGAGATCGTACGTCTCAGAGAAGGGTGTTAAGCTAAGAGAATAAATTCTCCACCACCAACAGAAATATATTTGAAAGAAGTCTGCTTTATATCTCAATCGTAATGTCAGACATACAATCCATACAAGTCTGTTCCGGGCTCGAACAGAACCGAAGGCACTTACAAAGAAGTCCTTGCAATCCGGATATCCACAATCCTGATCGGATTCCCCATCACATATGGAGAACTCTATACCGGAGCAACTCGGTGCAGAGTCAATCGACAGGTCATCCTATCGCTCTCGCAAATACCCGGTCTTCAACCCCGGTCATCAATGCTATCCATTACGTCGTATCACTATTCGGAATGGGTAATCCGAATAACGAGCGCAATAATTTAAAAATAAGTGTAGCATTCAAATTCAGCAAATCACAACAAATACCTTTCAAAGGTAAATATTGATAGTCGGTTATTGAACTATCAATGGATATGCACAACATCACCAGATTCCAAATAATTTTCCAAATTATTTATTTCCCAAATTTCATATCTTTACAAGATATATAATTTCAATACCTCAAAAATAAATCAATATTTATTTTTAAATAAATTCCACTTTCTTTTATAAATTCCATAGTGAATTTATATTCCAAAATATTTATGAATATACGGTTTCAATTATTCATTTTCAATTTATCTTCAAAAAGATAAATTCTCAAAATATTCACTTTATATTGGAAAACATTTCTATACTTACTTAATAAGTAATTCACAAATCCATTTATTTTCAACACTTGGAAAATATTCAATATACTTAAATCGAGATTAAGTATATATTTCATTCTTTAAGGAAATCATTCTCTTAAACATATTTATTTGGGCCAAAACGATTGTTACGTAAAACATCGTTACGACAACCCAAAATCACTAGTATAGGGATTCGAATTTAAGATAGATATATAAATCCTAATACTAAATAAAACATTTCCTTTCGGAAATCATTTACTATAACAACAGTGTTATAGTCCACCATTTCCTTCTATTTCTCGAAAACGTCTATTTCAACAATAAATGTTGAAATCTATGGTTTCGAATCTTAACCCAATTAAAACATCGTTAGATCGTTTTAATTCTATAAATTTCATTCATTTATGAAACTCATTCACAATTCATTCTAACACTTATAAAAACTTGTTTTATAATTCAAATGTTTTAATTTATAAATTATCAATTTATAAATCTTTTATATAAATCAATTTATATTATTATTTCAAAACGTCTTTAAACTCCTTTATAATTTCACCATTTTGATTCATAAAATAATCAAATTTTATAAATCCTATATTTTAACTTTTCACAATAAATTCAGAAATCCCAAATTTAAACTATTTTATAAAATCATTAATTCCATATTTTCAAAAATCAATTTTTTAACTATTTTTCTCAGAAATCATAATTTTATAACTTTTAAAAGTATAACGTTTATTTATTTAAAATAAATCAATTTCCAAAAATATTTTATAACGTATACTTTCAAAAGTCACTTTAAAATCATTTTAAAATTCCAAACTTGGTCCAATGATGCTACACACCAAATAGTCAATCACGACTACAACGACATCATATATCGATATGATAATCAACGAATATCAAAATATCCATAATCAAATAAATACTGTAGAGGAATCCAGTTGGATCCCTCCAACCTGTTTTCCTGCATCCAAAGATGTTAGCACAATACCAATTCCGTTCCAGTACGAAATTATCGCGGTATATGGGATTTAAAATATTATCCGCTTAATAGACGGCGCAATAGGGTCTCATCCGCTATACAATGCGGGAAATCAATAACTGCAATATATACATATGCCAATATATATATATATTGCTATTATATATAATACCAATTTCACTGTTTATGAAATATTCGCGGTATATGTTTTTAATAAATAACATCCGCTTACTAACGACGCATAATGTCTATTTTAACAATCAATAGATAACAATCATCATTCAAACATGCATTTAAATATTTTAAATATAACTATTTAAAATAAAAATCGAAACCGATTCGATTGAGTGAGAAGTTCTCACCTTGATTTCAATTTCGTTTTAGCGATTTATTTCGAATAAAATTAAACGAACGTTTAATTTTACTCAAAATTTTCGCTAACTCCAAACGACTCCAATCCAATTCCATAGCGTAGTGCTCGTCCATACGATTCCAACGCAACTGGTTTCGCGCGTTTTCGACCTCGTATGAAAAAGATATGATTTTTTTAAAGATCGTACAAATTTTAATATAAATATTACAACATTTATTTTATTTTAAACTACCCACAGTTCATCACGGCCGTCCAATTTCACCCTGATGAATCTTGGCCCTCCCCTGCATCTACCTTTTTCTTCCAGGTTATGCGAACGCAGCCGTAACCCAAAAACGTGGATCAAACCCTGATTGCCGCACCTCCTATCGACGTCGTGACGTCGATCAAGCTCCATCATTACGCGCGCCTCACTCAGAGCCACCCACGCCGGCCGACGCACCCCCCTCTTGCCTCGATTCGTGTGAAAAACGTGTTCGAACATTCGAGCTTTGCATCCAATTTTAGGTCAATCCACTTCACCAATCAACATCTTAGCCGTTCGATATATCAATCACACTGCCCTCTACAACTTTCATGTAGAAAGTTTCTCAAATTAATGAACGGATTTGGAGAATTTTGAGGAGATAGATAGGAAGATTTCGGCCTTCAGTTTCATCACTGGTGGCTAGGGTTTTTTAAAACCTAATTTTTTATTTTTTTTATTTTGTGAAGAGGATGTTCTATTTATAGAAAATCGAACGAAACACTATTCATTTCGGAATTTTCGGACTCCGATTTACGCGCGATGACCAGCGTTTCTAGGGTTTATCCCGCGTTCCGGACACAATGGAACAGGTTTCGGAAGCTAATTCGGTCATCTGTGCGAGATATGGCAATAAACGTTCAATTTGAATTAAACCGATTTAAACGATTTTCTAGGCGTTTTAGCTTGCACCGGACAAACGGTAAATTCAATTGACACGAAATTTGAAACCATACAATAATATCACATTACGGATCCGATGAAACTGGTTTCGTCGAAATCCGAGACTGTTTGAAAAATGACTATTTTAACTCGCCAAATTAATATTCAAAACAATTTCAATGCGTTTCGAGCTGCCACGATCAAACGATAACTCCAATTGCTACGAAAATTGAAATCCAATAATGGCAAACTATTACAGATCCAATGGAACTAGTTTCGTCCAACTCTGAGACTGTTCAAAAAAATGGCTAATTTCACTAGTCGATTAAATATTAAAATATTCAATTTTCACAAATAAACTTCTAATTCGATTTTAAAAGTTCTAAAATATCATTCTAACTCCAACATGATAAAATAAAATTTTACAAATAATTTTCAATCATATTTAACTCAAATTTCAATTATTTTTGTATTTTCACATATTAATTATTGATTTAATTATCTAATTAAATCTAAATATTTATTCGACTTATTAATTCACTAATTAATATTTAAAATTAATTAAATATTCAAATTTAATTAATAAAAATTCTGCGTCGTTACATACTTCCCTCCTTAAAAGAATTTCGTCCTCGAAATTATTAAGTAAGAAAAGTTACAGAATCTATTAATTTTCCCAAAATCCAAAGTTAAACTTCTTACAATAGCTTTACTAAGTTTCCAAATCATACTTAGTTATCTTTTCAAAAACAACTACTATTGTTTAACTTTTAATTCCAAATCAAAGTTAAAGTTTTAAAAAAATTTCCAATTTTTCTCAAAAATATTCTAACGCCTTAAATTTTCGGAAAAATTCGCCAGAATCTCCTTTGGGCGGCTCGATCCGAAAAAAAATGACAGTATATATACCACAAATATACATCTCATCAAGTAATGAGGCATCCCGCAGGGAAAAAAGTGTAAAAGTACGATATTTAATCCGAGATATGTACCTTATATTTTTATTTAGCGAGCATATACGGCTAATATAGCGCGAAAGCGAGCTCCAAATGCGAAGCAAACGCGATCCGCACCTACTAAACACTCAACAAACAACATGAGAATCATGCATATATGAAAATAGTATCAATATACAACATATAGTAACATAATAACTATATATGCCAACATAGCAAATGCAGTAAAAGCAATATATTCAACCATCAACCAACTAACATCCATAACCAATAAATATTTATTCATATCCTCATTAATATTCAATTAAATGGTTTTTCAATTTAATCACATTTGATTCATTTACATTGGATTTTACTAACATTCATTTTCAATTAGTTTATATTCACTAATTCATATTCAAGTTGGTTTACTTCCAAATCAAATTCAAATCTACTTAAGATTTACTTAACTTCCAATTGAATTTCAATTACTTTAGCTTTCAATTTCATTAACACTATTTAATGAATTATATACAATCAACTAACAATCATATAACAACCAATGTATATTAATTACAACCAAATTCCTTTGCTTATATTCATTCAATTTGGTTTAACACCTTCACTTTCAATTCGTTTAATTAAATTGATTTTCATTCACTTATTCAATTTTCCAATAACATTAGACTTTAATGAATTAACACTTACATTCATTATTTCATATCAACTTAATTTACATTCAATTGATTTATATATTCAATCCATTTATTCAATTCAATTACAAAAGTTGAATTTCATTTATATAACTTAAGTTCACATTTATCACTTAACTTTATCAATTTACTTTGATACCAATATCAACTTCATCCAACATCACTTAAGTTATATTTCATTTTACAAACATCACTTGGTTTTACATAACTTAAATTCCCACTTATAAATCAATTCAGATTTCAATTCTAAAGTAAATTTCAATTTAACTTTAAATTCTTTTTTTTATTATTTACAACTCATATTCATAAATATATTCATATAGTTTCACCTCTTATATATATATAAGTTTATTTCACAATTGTAAATCACTTTAATTATAATTCAATTCTTATAATTCATTTGCTTATACAATTATTTCTTATTTAGATTATTCAAACAACTAAGAAATCAACTTATATACACTTTAATAATTCTGAAAAATTATTCCTTTATATATAAAATATAATCAAGGTAAAATTATTTCATATACCCAATTTAAAACAATATTGTGCCGAATTGTTCTATTCAAGTGTTTATAAACCCCTTCGGCATAGTTGTGCATACCGTGCTGACGAAGGTTAATATGCCACTCAATAAACCAATCATCACAATATAAAACAATTTTTATACTCACTAACAAATACGCACTCGTATCTATTATTACACTCAAACTCATTCTAGAGTACTACTGACTCTATCTCTAATGAGTAATACCCAACAGAACCATGGTTGTCACTTAACCATAAGCTCTGATACCAAATGTAACGTACGCGATTTTTCGTTACCGAAAAACCGAATAGTTAGGGTTTTAAAAAGAAGAAAAAGACAGAAGATAGAAGAAGAGAGAAAAAGGTAGAAAATAGAGATAAAAGAAAATAGAAAATAGAACGGAAAGAAAACAACAGAACAATATTAGAATCTCACAATCGCAGCGGAACAACATATAATAGATAAATGAATAATCTTTAAACAAAGAACTATATCAGTTATTACATTACATTACTTTACATTACATCATATCAATAGAGTGTACAACAACGAACAACAACAAACAGCGGAAAAAGAAATACTATATACTAGTAATACGCCATGCCATCCAGCTTGCCTCCAGCAATTCCAGAATATCCTGATAAACCTGTCTCTTGACTGCCCGTGTGGAAATTGGTGGGCACCCAGAGTTTAGGAAGGAAAACAATAAACTCCGAGTCAGTCATGTGACTGGTGTGAGAACTCAAAATAGTTTATTTATCTTTAAAATCAAAATAGAGGAATATTTTTAAAGTCAATTCGCAATGCTTTTAAAAATGAGACTACCATAAGGCCTCCCGCACACACACACACACATGTAAACGCAGAATCGGAGGAGATTTCTCCTTATGATAGTCAAAGATGCTTGATACGTATTAAAAAGAACATTTGACATTATTACTAGTGCATAGTGTAGGAAAAATTCATTTCGAAAATAAAGATATAAATCTTAGCCAGCATAGACATTCCGAACTATGCCTACTATAGCTACCATCCAAACAGTGGGGCGCCACCATAAGTGAATGATAGGTTCTACAACTAATACCGTACAAGATCGTATTGTTTCTTTGGATTTCCAACGAATGGTCAGGCCAAGGAACTTCCCATTGCCACATGAGAACGCCTCTGGAAGGACGTCCCCGAGAACCAAACCGGATCTCTGCCAACACAAGGCCGGGTTACCCCTAACTGGGTAACAACTGACACGAGTATGCCATCCCCCGGTCCTTTGGGACCTTTAACCGAGCGCTCGTCACCATCATCACACAATCATAAATAAAGTGTTTCAACATGAGTAAGTATCTGGGCTGCATACCATGATACCACCCTTTTCCAGAAGGAAATGCACATACCTTAAAGGGAGCTACCCCTCATAACCTTGCCGCATCTTTCCTGTTTTGACCATTCCGGGGTGTGAGGCTCGACGAAGTCTCGTCCACAAAAACACGCTTTATACAAAAGCTATGCTTTGGGTCAACAAATGATCATAGAAATGATCACAAAGATAAACGATCAAACGAATGATCCTATCACAAATGATCAACACAATGATCATTTCACAGCAACACTCAGCATGTCACATTACCAAATTGGGAATATATTGCAGATAACCTTCAACTACATAACCTCTGAGCTCGTACGTCTCAGAGAAGGGTGTTAAGCTAAGAGAATAAATTCTCCGCAACCAACAGAAATATATTTGAAAGAAGTCAGCTTTATATCTCAATCGTAATGTCAGACATACAATCCTAACAAGTCTGTTCCGGGCTCGAACAGAACCGAAGGCACTTACAAAGAAGTCCTTGCAATCCGGATATCCACAATCCTGATCGGATTCCCCATCACATATGGAGAACTCTATACCGGAGCAACTCGGTGCAGAGTCAATCGACAGGTCATCCTATCGCTCTCGCAAATACTTGGTCTTCAACACCGGTCATCAATGCTATCCATTACGTCGTATCACTATTCAGAATGGGTAATCCGAATAACGAGCGCAATAATTTAAAAATAAGTGTAGCATTCAAATTCAGCAAATCACAACAAATACCTTTCAAAGGTAAATATTGATAGTCGGTTATTGAACTACCAATGGATATGCGCAACATCACAATGTTCCAAATAATTTTCCAAATTATTTATTTCCCAAAATTCATATCTTTACAAGATATATAATTTCAATACCTCAAAAATAAATCAATATTTATTTTTAAATAAATTCCACTTTCTTTTATAAATTCCATAGTGAATTTATATTCCAAAATATTTATGAATACACGGTTTCAACTATTCATTTTCAATTTATCTTCAAAAAGATAAATTCTCAAAATATTCACTTTATATTGGAAAACATTTCCAAACTTACTTAATAAGTAATTCACAAATTCATTTATTTTCAACACTTGGAAAATATTCAATATACTTAAATCGAGATTAAGTATATATTTCATTCTTTAAGGATATCATTCTCTTAAACATATTTATTTGGGCCAAAACGATTGTTACGTAAAACATCGTTACGACAACCCAAAATCACTAGTATAGGGATTCGAATTTAAGATAGATATATAAATCCCAATACTAAATAAAACATTTCCTTTCGGAAATCATTTACTATAACAACGGTGTTATAGTCCACCATTTCCTTCTATTTCTCGAAAACGTCTATTTCAACAATAAATGTTGAAATCTATGGTTTCGAATCTTAACCCAATTAAAACATCGTTAGATCGTTTTAATTCTATAAATTTCATTCATTTATGAAATTCATTCACAATTCATTCTAACACTTATAAAAACTTGTTTTATAATTCAAATGTTTTAATTTATAAATTATCAATTTATAAATCTTTTATATAAATCAATTTATATTATTATTTCAAAACGTCTTTAAACTCCTTTATAATTTCACCATTTTGATTCATAAAATAATCAAATTTTATAAATCCTATATTTTAACTTTTCACAATAAATTCAGAATTCCCAAATTTAAACTATTTTATAAAATCATTAATCCCATATTTTCAAAAATCAATTTTTTAACTATTTTTCTCAGAAATCATAATTTTATAACTTTTAAAAGTATAACGTTTATTTATTTAAAATAAATCAATTTCCAAAAATATTTTATAACGTATACTTTCAAAAGTCACTTTAAAATCATTTTAAAATTCCAAACTTGGTCCAATGATGCTACACACCAAATAGTCAATCACGACTACAACGACATCATATATCGATATGATAATCAACGAATATCAAAATATCCATAATCAAATAAATACTGTTGAGGAATCCAGTTGGATCCCTCCAACCTGTTTTCCTGCATCCAAAGATGTTAGCACAATACCAATTCCGTTCCAGTACGAAATTATCGCGGTATATGGGATTTAAAATATTATCCGCTTAATAGACGGCGCAATAGGGTCTCATCCGCTATACAATGCGGGAAATCAATAACTGCAATATATACATATGCCAATATATATATATATATATATTGCTTATATATATAATACCAATTTCACTGTTTATGAAATATTCGCGGTATATGTTTTTAATAAATAACATCCGCTTACTAACTGCGCATAATGTCTATTTTAACAATCAATAGATAACAATCATCATTCAAACATGCATTCAAATATTTCAAATATAACTATTTAAAATAAAAATCGAAACCGATTCGATTGAGTGAGAAGTTCTCACCTTGATTTCAATTTCGTTTTAGCGATTTATTTCGAATAAAATTAAACGGACGTTTAATTTTACCCAAAATTTTCGCTAACTCCAAACGACTCCAATCCAATTCCATAGCGTAGTGCTCGTCCATACGATTCCAACGCAACTGGTTTCGCGCGTTTTCGACCTCGTATGAAAAAGATATGATTTTTTTAAAGATCGTACAAATTTTAATATAAATATTACAACATTTATTTTATTTTAAACTACCCATAGTTCATCACGGCCGTCCAATTTCCCCTGATGAATCCTGGCCCTCCCCTGCATCTACCTTTTTCTTCCAGGTTATGCGAACGCAGCCGTAACCCAAAAACGTGGATCAAACCCTAATTGCCGCACCTCCTATCGACGTCGTGACGTCGATCAAGCTCCATCATTACGCGCGCCTCCCTCAGAGCCACCCACGCCGGCCGACCGCACCCCCCTCTTGCCTCGATTCGTGTGAAAAACGTGTTCGAACGTTCGAGCTTTGCATCCAATTTTAGGTCGATCCACTTCACCAATCAACATCTCAGCCGTTGGACATATCAATCACACTGCCCTCTACAACTTTCATGTAGAAAGTTTCTCGAATTAATGAACGGATTTGGAGAAATTTGAGGAGATAGATAGGAATATTTCGGCCTTCGGTTTCATCACTGGTGGCTAGGGTTTTTTAAAACCTAATTTTTTTTTATTTTGTGAAGAGGATGGTCAATTTATATAAAATCGAACGAAACACTATTCATTTCGGAATTTTCAGACTCCGATTTACGCGCGGTGACCAGCGTTTCTAGGGTTTATCCCGCGTTCCGGACACAATGGAACAGGTTTCGGAAGCTAATTCGGTCATCTGTGCGAGTTATGGCAATAAACGTTCAATTTGAATTAAACCGATTTAAACGATTTTCTAGGCGTTTTAGCTTGCACCGGACAAACGCTAAATCCAATTGACACGAAATTTAAAACCATACAATAATATCACATTACGGATCCGATGAAACTAGTTTCGTCGAAATCCGAGACTGTCTGAAAAATGACTGTTTTAACTCGCCAAATTAATATTAAAAACAATTTCAATGCGTTTCGAGCTGCCACGATCAAACGATAACTCCGATTGCTACGAAAATTGAAATCCGATAATAACAAACTATTACGGATCCAATGGAACTAGTTTCGTCCGACTCTGAGACTGTTCAAAAAAATGGCTAATTTCACTAGTCGATTAAATATTAAAATATTCAATTTTCACAAATAAACTTCTAATTCGATTTTAAAAGTTCTAAAATATCGTTCTAACTCCAACATGATAAAATAAAATTTTACAAATCATTTTCAATCATATTTGACTCAAATTTCAATTATTTTTGTATTTTCACATATTAAATTATTGATTTAATTATCTAATTAAATCTAAATATTCGAAATAAAATTTATTCGATTTATCAATTCACTAATTAATATTTAAAATTAATTAAATATTCAAATTTAATTAATAAAAATTCTGGGTCGTTACATACTTCCCCCCTTAAAAGAATTTCGTCATCGAAATTATTAAGTAAGAAAAGTTACAGAATCTATTAATTTTCCCAAAATCCATAGTTAAACTTCTTACAATAGCTTTACTAAGTTTCCAAATCATACTTAGTTATCTTTTCAAAAACAACTACTATTGTTTAACTTTTAATTCCAAATCAAAGTTAAAGTTTTCAAAAAAATTTCCAATTTTTCTCAAGAATATTCTAACGCCTTAAATTTTCGGAAAAATTCACCAGAGTCTCCTTTGGGCGGCTCGATCCGAAAAAAAATGATAGTATATATATCACAAATATACATCTCATCAAGTAATGAGGCATTCCGCAGGGAAAAAAGTGTAAAAGTACGATATTTAATCCGAGATATGTACCTTATAATTTATTTAGCGAGCATATACGGCTAATATAGCGCGAAAGCGAGCTCCAAATGCGAAGAAAACGCGATCTGCACGTACTAAACACTCAACAAACAACATGAGAATCATGCATATATGAAAATAGTATCAATATACAACATATAGTAACATAATAACTATATATGCCAACATAGCAAATGCAGTAAAAGCAATATATTCAACCATCAACCAACTAACATCCATAACCAATAAATATTTATTCATATCCTCATTAATATTCAATGAAATGGTTTTTCAATTTAATCACATTTGATTCATTTACATTGGATTTTACTAACATTCATTTTCAATTAGTTTATATTCACTAATTCATATTCAAGTTGGTTTACTTCCAAATCAAATTCAAATCTACTTAAGATTTACTTAACTTCCAATTGAATTTCAATTACTTTAGCTTTCAATTTCATTAACACTATTTAATGAATTATATACAATCAACTAACAATCATATAACAACCAATGTATATTAATTACAACCAAATTCCTTTGCTTATATTCATTCAATTTGGTTTAACACCTTCACTTTCAATTGGTTTAATTAAATTGATTTTCATTCACTTATTCAATTTTCCAATAACATTAGATTTTAATGAATTAACACTTACATTCATTATTTCACATCAACTTAATTTACATTCAATTGATTTATATATTCAATCCATTTATTCAATTCAATTACAAAAGTTGAATTTCATTTATATAACTTAAGTTCACATTTATCACTTAACTTTATCAATTTACTTTGATACCAATATCAACTTCATCCAACATCACTTAAGTTATATTTCATTTTACAAACATCACTTGGTTTTACATAACTTAAATTCCCACTTATAAATCAATTCAGATTTCAATTCTAAAGTAAATTTCAATTTAACTTTAAATTCATTTTTTTTTATTTACAACTCATATTCATAAATATATTCATATAGTATCACCTCTTATATATATAAGTTTATTTCACAATTGTAAATCACTTTAATTATAATTCAATTCTTATAATTCATTTGCTTATACAATTATTTCTTATTTAGATTATTCAAACAACTAAACAATCAACTTATATACACTTTAATAATTCTGAAAAATTATTCCTTTATATATAAAATATAATCAAGGTAAAATTATTTCATATACCTAATTTAAAACAATAATGTGCCGAATTGTTCTATTCAAGTGTTTATAAACCCCTTCGGCATAGTTGTGCATACCGTGCTGACGAAGGTTAATATGCCACTCAATAAACCAATCATCACAATATAAAACAATTTTTATACTCACTAACAAATACGCACTCGTATCTATTATTACACTCAAACTCATTCTAGAGTACTACTGACTCTATCTCTAATGAGTAATACCCAACAGAACCATGGTTGTCGCTTAACCATAAGCTCTGATACCAAATGTAACGTACGCGATTTTTCGTTGCCGAAAAACCGAATAGTTAGGGTTTTAAAAAGAAGAAAAAGACAGAAGATAGAAGAAGAGAGAAAAAGGTATAAAATAGAGATAAAAGAAAATAGAAAATAGAAGGGAAAGAAAACAACAGAACAATATTAGAATCTCACAATCGCAGCGGAACAACATATAATAGATAAATGAATAATCTTTAAACAAAGAACTATATCAGTTATTAAATTACATTACTTTACATTACATCATATCGTCAGAGCGTACAACAACGAACAACAACAAACAGCGGAAAAAGAAATACTATATACTAGTAATACGCCATGCCATCCAGCTTGCCTCCAGCAATTCCAGAATATCCTGATAAACCTGTCTCTTGACTGCCCGTGTGGAAATTGGTGGGCACCCAGAGTTTAGGAAGGAAAACAATAAACTCCGAGTCAGTCATGTGACTGGTGTGAGAACTCAAAATAGTTTATTTATCTTTAAAATCAAAATAGAGGAATATTTTTAAAGTCAATTCGCAATGCTTTTAAAAATGAGACTACCATAAGGCCTCCCGCACACACATACATGCAAACGCAGAATCGGAGGAGATTTCTCCTTATGATAGTCAAAGATGCTTGATACGTATTAAAAAGAACATTTGATATTATTACTAGTGCATAGTGTAGGAAAAATTCATTTCGAAAACAAAGATATAAATCTTAGCCAGCATAGACATTCCGAACTATGCCTACTATAGCTACCATCCAAACAGTGGGCCGCCACCATAAGTGAATGATAGGTTCTACAACTAATACCAGACAAGATCGTATTGTTTCTTTGGATTTCCAACGAATGGTCAGGCCAAGGAACTTCCCATTGCCACATGAGAACGCCTCTGGAAGGACGTCCCCGAGAACCAAACCGGATCTCTACCAACACAAGGCCGGGTTACCCCTAACTGGGTAACAACTGACACGAATATGCCATCCCCCGGTCCTTTGGGACCTTTAACCGAGCGCTCGTCACCATCATCACACAATCATAAATAAAGTGTTTCAACATGAGTAAGTATCTTGGCTCCATACCATGATACCACCCTTTTCCAGAAGGAAATGCACATACCCTGTGACGCCCCACCTCTATACCCACGCTAGCCAAGAACACTCCGGAGTAGTGCTGTCAACTAGCACGGAGAATGAGGCTGTTGAGGAGCGACCATCCATGTAATTGCTTATCACACGGTGGCTATAAATAATCTTCGGAAACAAACATAGAAATAATCATATCACAAATCAGTCACAGACATCCATATCACAAAGGCGGAAGAAGATATGAATATATAACTAACACATGAAAGTGTACATCAGAGTAGTGGTCAGTAAGTTCCACGATAATACAAAAGAATAGCAACACGTGCTATACAAAAGAATACAACTATGAGTCTATATCTCAAGTGTATACAACAAAAACTGCTAATCTAAACAGTTAGCCAAAAGTCAGAGTGATGAATCCCTGGGAAGAAGTCAAGCAGAAGCACCTGTAACATCTCGGTCTGACCCGAGTATTATTTAAGAAAATAATAAACGGGTCAGTCTAGCTATAAATATCAGATGACATGATATAACATAAAAGATATGGCATAAACATAAACATCCATAATGACATACCACTATAAGTATGTAAATAATGATCAACAGAAGATTAATCAATAAAAGATAATCAATATCACAAGAATCTTCTCAAAGATTCGAAAAGGGCATCATACCCCAAACTTGTACTCATAACAAGTCAATGACATAAATTCTAGAAATCAATGCAAGAAGTCCAGAAATCATAGAAAAGAGAAAGAGGCCTATCACATGACGGTCCGAAGACCAAGGGGAGCTACCCCACATGTGTGAATGGAATCACACAGATTAAGGTCCAGACTAACCAAAAAGAAAAAAGGTATGTGTGAGTGGAATCACACAAGTGGTGTCTAGTCTAACCTCGCAACAAGAGACATCGCACAGTTGCTAGTCTAAATCATCAGAATGATCGTCATGATCAACGAGAAGTGTCAATTACACTAAGCTAGTAAATATAGAAGTTTAGCTTCATGTCCCATAACCACTTGCTTAACTTAAATATTTACGAACAAACTGTAAATCTTCACTAATAAAATTGTCACAAGAGGTTCAATCGAACAAGTCCAAGAATTAACCGACGAAGTGAACGCAAGCGTTTCATACCACTTGTTTTACTAAGTCGTTTAATTAGATTTCTCATCCGAGTGAGGTAAAGGTTTGTATATACTAATAGATTGGAAAACGGTTTAAGTAAAGAGCTTTGTTATTAAAAATAGAGTTGAAATTGTTTGTTAAAAGAGTTTTGATATTTACTACTAGTATTGAAACCTTTATATTATAAAGTGACAAAACACAGAAGCAATTGTAGAAACAATCAGTCACAAAAATCGCATACGGAGATGTGAATAAAATCCAAGGAAATCAGCTCAATGTTTTTCAGATAAGATCCCCTACGGAGGGGGGGTCCAGGGGGGGTGGCAACCCCCCAAGGTGGGGGTGCGGGGGCAACGCCACCGCTTACAGGGTTCGACCTGCCCGGTCAGGTCGCGGGGGTCCAGGGGGCAGCGCCCCCGGCGGGGTGCGGGGCAGCGCCCCGACCAAAACGGTACGACCTAGTGAAGACAAAATGAGGTCTAACGACCTAACGACTCAAGGGTCATACGACCTAACGGCTGCGACCTAGGGGTCTAAGGGGTCAAGCGACTTAGTGGTTGCGACCTAGAGGTGTTCGCGACCTAACGATGACTCACGACCCAACATGGCCGACTTAACAGAGGTCGCGACCTAACAGGATAACTCGTGACCGACTTAAGAGTTGCGTGACTGAAGGGTTCCACGACTTAAGGGTTGCACGACTTAAGAGTTGCACGACTTAAGGGTTGCACGACTTAAGGGTTACACGACTTAAGGGTTGCACGACTTAAGGGTTACACGACTTAAGAGTTGCACGACTTAAGAGTTGCACGACTTAAGAGTTGCACGACTTAAGAGTTGCATGACTTAAGGGTTAGGCCAGGAGCGACCTAACGAGATAAGGTCCAACGACCTATCGGGATAACTCGTAAACGACCTATGGATGAACGACTTAACTCCGAACGACCTAAAAATGGCCAGAACGACCTAAGTTTAACTCGTGAACGACTCACGACCTAGGGACGAACGACTTAACTCCGAACGACCTAAAAATGGCCAGAACGACCTAAGTGCAGAAAATTCACCAAAACGCTAAAAATTGGAGTTTTTCGCCAATCCAATCCAAACCAAATGCAAATGTGCATGCAAAAGTGATAGGGAATCATTCCCAACAGTCCAATATAGTTATAGACTAGATTTGTGAGATAAAAATCTCACCTTTGCACCAAATATCAATGAAAATGAAGTTTTAAGCAAGCAAGAATCAATCCTTCTTCTATCTAAGCACAAGAAGCTTGAATCCAATGTCTTCTTCTTGAATTTGGAGTAGAAAGATGGATTGCAATTGAATTTGAGTTGTGGAATTTTAATTTCCCATTCCCTCCACCATTAATGCCAAAGCTTGATTAGTTAGGAAATTTATGAAGAGTGAGGAGAAGAGGGTTGGAACTTTGGCTTAATAGGCTAAACTAACCCAAAGTCCAAAGCGGGAAAAGTTAGTGAAATTTCACTAACTCCAAACCTATCGATGATTATACTTAAAAAAGTTGTAAACGACATTTCGAACTCAATGGAAGTGGTCTCGAGTCCTAATTCGACCGTTTGCAAAAAGTAGCTTTTCGTACCAAAATCCGATTAACGAGTTAATATTTAAATAAAATATTTAAATACAAACTCGATAAATATGCGGGTTGTTACATACCCTAAAGGGAGCTACCCCTCATAACCTTGCCGCATCTTTCCTGTTTTGACCATTCCGGGGTGTGAGGCTCGACGAAGTCTCGTCCACAAAAACACGCTTTATACAAAAGCTATGCTTTGGGTCAACAAATAATCATATAAATGATCACAAAGATAAACGATCAAACGAATGATCCTATCACAAATGATCAACACAATGATCATTTCACAGCAACACTCAGCATGTCACATTACCAAATTGGGAATATATTGCTGATAACCTTCAACTACATAACCTCTGAGCTCGTACGTCTCAGAGAAGGGTGTTAAGCTAAGAGAATAAATTCTCCGCCACCAACAGAAATATATTTGAAAGAAGTCAGCTTTATATCTCAATCGTAATGTCAGACATACAATCCAAACAAGTCTGTTCCGGGCTCGAACAGAACCGAAGGCACTTACAGAGAAGTCCTTGCAATCCGGATATCCACAATTCTGATCGGATTCCCCATCACATATGGAGAACTCTATACCGGAGCAACTCGGTGCAGAGTCAATCGACAGGTCATCCTATCGTTCTCGCAAATACCTGGTCTTCAACACCGGTCATCAATGCTATCCATTACGTCGTATCACTATTCGGAATGGGTAATCCGAATAACGAGCGCAATAATTTAAAAATAAGTGTAGCATTCAAATTCAGCAAATCACAACAAATACCTTTCAAAGGTAAATATTGATAGTCGGTTATTGAACTATCAATGGATATGCGCAACATCACAAGATTCCAAATAATTTTCCAAATTATTTATTTCCCAAAATTCATATCTTTACAAGATATATAATTTCAATACCTCAAAAATAAATCAATATTTATTTTTAAATAAATTCCACTTTCTTTTATAAATTCCATAGTGAATTTATATTCCAAAATATTTATGAATACACGGTTTCAACTATTCATTTTCAATTTATCTTCAAAAAGATAAATTCTCAAAATATTCACATTATATTGGAAAATATTTCCATACTTACTTAATAAGTAATTCACAAATCCATTTATTTTCAACACTTGGAAAATATTCAATATACTTAAATCGAGATTAAGTATATATTTCATTCTTTAAGGAAATCATTCTCTTAAACATATTTATTTGGGCCAAAACGATTGTTACGTAAAACATCGTTACGACAACCCAAAATCACTAGTATAGGGATTCGAATTTAAGATAGATATATAAATCCCAATACTAAATAAAACATTTCCTTTCGGAAATCATTTACTATAACAACAGTGTTATAGTCCACCATTTCCTTCTATTTCTCGAAAACGTCTATTTCAACAATAAATGTTGAAATCTATGTTTTCGAATCTTAACCCAATTAAAACATCGTTAGATCATTTTAATTCTATAAATTTCATTCATTTATGAAATTCATTCACAATTCATTCTAACACTTATAAAAATTTGTTTTATAATTCAAATGTTTTAATTTATAAATTATCAATTTATAAATCTTTTATATAAATCAATTTATATTATTATTTCAAAACGTCTTTAAACTCCTTTATAATTTCACCATTTTGATTCATAAAATAATCAAATTTTATAAATCCTATATTTTAACTTTTCACAATAAATTCAGAAATCCCAAATTTAAACTATTTTATAAAATCATTCATCCCATATTTTCAAAAATCAATTTTTTAACTATTTTTCTCAGAAATCATAATTTTATAACTTTTAAAAGCATAACGTTTATTTATTTAAAATAAATCAATTTCCAAAAATATTTTATAACGTATACTTTCAAAAGTCACTTTAAAATCATTTTAAAATTCCAAACTTGGTCCAATGATGCTACACACCAAATAGTCAATCACGACTACAACGACTCGATATGATAATAAACGAATATCAAAATATCCATAATCAAATAAATACTGTTGAGGAATCCAGTTGGATCCCTCCAACCTGTTTTCCTGCATCCAAAGATGTTAGCACAATACCAATTCTGTTCCAGTACGAAATTATCGCGGTATATGGGATTTAAAATATTATCCGCTTAATAGATGGCGCAATAGGGTCTCATCCGCTATACAATGCGGGAAATCAATAACTGCAATATATACATATGCCAATATATATATATATATTGCTATTATATATAATACCAATTTCACTGTTTATGAAATATTCGCGGTATATGTTTTTAATAAATAACATCCGCTTACTAACTGCGCATAATGTCTATTTTAACAATCAATAGATAACAATCATCATTCAAACATGCAATCAAATATTTTAAATATAACTATTTAAAATAAAAATCGAAACCGATTCGATTGAGTGAGAAGTTCTCACCTTGATTTCAATTTCGTTTTAGCGATTTATTTCGAATAAAATTAAACGGACGTTTAATTTTACCCAAAATTTTCACTAACTCCAAACGACTCCAATCTAATTCCATAGCGTAGTGCTCGTCCATACGATTCCAACGCAACTGGTTTCGCGCGTTTTCGACCTCGTATGAAAAAGATATGATTTTTTTAAAGATCGTACAAATTTTAATATAAATATTACAACATTTATTTTATTTTAAACTACCCACAGTTCATCACGGCCGTCCAATTTCCCCCTGATGAATCCTGGCCCTCCCCTGCATCTACCTTTTTCTTCCAGGTTATGCGAACGCAGCCGTAACCCAAAAACGTGGATCAAACCCTAATTGCCGCACCTCCTATCGACGTCGTGACGTCGATCAAGCTCCATCATTACGCGCGCCTCCCTCAGAGCCACCCACGCCGGCCGACCGCACCCCCCTCTTGCCTCGATTCGTGTGAAAAATGTGTTCGAACGTTCGAGCTTTGCATCCAATTTTAGGTCGATCCACTTCACCAATCAACATCTCAGCCGTTGGATATATCAATCACACTGCCCTCTACAACTTTCATGTAGAAAGTTTCTCGAATTAATGAACGGATTTGGAGAAATTTGAGGAGATAGATAGGAAGATTTCGGCCTTCGGTTTCATCACTGGTGGCTAGGGTTTTTTAAAACCTAATTTTTTGTGTGTGAAGAGGATGGTCAATTTATATAAAATCGAACGAAACACTATTCATTTCGGAATTTTCGGACTCCGATTTACGCGCGGTGACCAGCGTTTCTAGGGTTTATCCCGCGTTCCGGACACAATGGAACAGGTTTCGGAAGCTAATTCGGTCATCTGTGCGAGTTATGGAAATAAACGTTCAATTTGAATTAAACCGATTTAAACGATTTTCTAGGCGTTTTAGCTTGCACCGGACAAACGGTAAATCCAATTGACACGAAATTTGAAACCATACAATAATATCACATTACGGATCCGATGAAACTAGTTTCGTCGAAATCCGAGACTGTCTGAAAAATGACTATTTTAATTCGCCAAATTAATATTAAAAACAATTTCAATGCGTTTCGAGCTGCCACGATCAAACAATAACTCCGATTGTTACGAAAATTGAAATCCGATAATAACAAACTATTACGGATCCAATGGAACTAGTTTCGTCCGACTCTGAGACTGTTCAAAAAATGGCTAATTTCACTAGTCGATTAAATATTAAAATATTCAATTTTCACAAATAAACTTCTAATTCGATTTTAAAAGTTCTAAAATATCGTTCTAACTCCAATATGAGAAAATAAAATTTTACAAATCATTTTCAATCATATTTGACTCAAATTTCAATTATTTTTGTATTTTCACATATTAAATTATTGATTTAATTATCCAATTAAATCTAAATATTCGAAATAAAATTTATTCGATTTATCAATTCACTAATTAATATTTAAAATTAATTAAATATTCAAATTTAATTAATAAAAATTCTGGGTCGTTACATACTTCCCCGCTTAAAAGAATTTTGTCCTCGAAATTATTAAGTAAGAAAAGTTACAGAATCTATTAATTTTCCCAAAATCCATAGTTAAACTTCTTACAATAGCTTTACTAAGTTTCCAAATCATACTTAGTTATCTTTTCAAAAACAACTACTATTGTTTAACTTTTAATTCCAAATCAAAGTTAAAGTTTTCAAAAAAAATTCCAATTTTTCTCAAAAATATTCTAACGCCTTAAATTTTCGGAAAAATTCGCCAGAGTCTCCTTTGGGCGGCTCGATTCGAAACAAAAATGATAGTATATATATCACAAATATACATCTCATCAAGTAATGAGGCATTCCGCAGGGAAAAAAGTGTAAAAGTACGATATTTAATCCGAGATATGTACCTTATATTTTATTTAGCGAGCATATACGTCTAATATAGCGCGAAAGCGAGCTCCAAATGCGAAGAAAACGCGATCTGCACCTACTAAACACTCAACAAACAACATGAGAATCATGCATATATGAAAATAGTATCAATATACAACATATAGTAACATAATAACTATATATGCCAACATAGCAAATGCAGTAAAAGCAATATATTCAACCATCAACCAACTAACATCCATAACCAATAAATATTTATTCATATCCTCATTAATATTCAATGAAATGGTTTTTCAATTTAATCACATTTGATTCATTTACATTGGATTTTACTAACATTCATTTTCAATTAGTTTATATTCACTAATTCATATTCAAGTTGGTTTACTTCCAAATCAAATTCAAATCTACTTAAGATTTACTTAACTTCCAATTGAATTTCAATTACTTTAGCTTTCAATTTCATTAACACTATTTAATGAATTATATACAATCAACTAACAATCATATAACAACCAATGTATATTAATTACAACCAGATTCCTTTGCTTATATTCATTCAATTTGGTTTAACACCTTCACTTTCAATTGGTTTAATTAAATTGATTTTCATTCACTTATTCAATTTTCCAATAACATTAGATTTTAATGAATTAACACTTACATTCATTATTTCACATCAACTTAATTTACATTCAATTGATTTATATATTCAATCCATTTATTCAATTCAATTACAAAAGTTGAATTTCATTTATATAACTTAAGTTCACATTTATCACTTAACTTTATCAATTTACTTTGATACCAATATTAACTTCATCCAACATCACTTAAGTTATATTTCATTTTACAAACATCACTTGGTTTTACATAACTTAAATTCCCACTTATAAATCAATTCAGATTTCAATTCTAAAGTAAATTTCAATTTAACTTTAAATTCATTTTTTTTATTTACAACTCATATTCATAAATATATTCATATAGTTTCACCTCTTATATATATAAGTTTATTTCACAATTGTAAATCACTTTTATTATAATTCAATTCTTATAATTCATTTGCTTATACAATTATTTCTTATTTAGATTATTCAAACAACTAAACAATCAACTTATATACACTTTAATAATTCTGAAAAATTATTCCTTTATATATAAAATATAATCAAGGTAAAATTATTTCATATACCCAATTTAAAACAATATTGTGCCGAATTGTTCTATTCAAGTGTTTATAAACCCCTTCGGCATAGTTGTGCATACCGTGCTGACGAAGGTTCATATGCCACTCAATAAACCAATCATCACAATATAAAACAATTTTTATATTCACAAACAAATACGCACTCGTATCTATTATTACACTCAAACTCATTCTAGAGTACTACTGACTCTATCTCTAATGAGTAATACCCAACAGAACCATGGTTGTCGCTTAACCATAAGCTCTGATACCAAATGTAACGTACGCGATTTTTCGTTGCCGAAAAACCGAATAGTTAGGGTTTTAAAAAGAAGAAAAAGACAGAAGATAGAAGAAGAGAGAAAAAGGTAGAAAATAGAGAGAAAAGAAAATAGAAAATAGAACGGAAAGAAAACAATGGAACAATATTAGAATCTCACAATCGCAGCGGAACAACATATAATAGATAAATGAATAATCTTTAAACAAAGAACTATATCAGTTATTACATTACATTACTTTACATTACATCATATCATCAGAGTGTACAACAACGAACAACAACAAACAGCGGAAAAAGAAATACTATATACTAGTAATACGCCATTCCATCCAGCTTGCCTCCAGCAATTCCAGAATATCCTGATAAACCTGTCTCTTTACTGCCCGTGTGGAAATTGGTGGGCACCCAGAGTTTAGGAAGGAAAACAATAAACTCCGAGTCAGTCATGTGACTGGTGTGAGAACTCAAAATAGTTTATTTATCTTTAAAATCAAAATAGAGGAATATTTTTAAAGTCAATTCACAATGGTTTTAAAAATGAGACTACCATAAGGCCTCCCGCACACACACACACGCAAATGCAGAATCAGAGGAGATTTCTCCTTATGATAGTCAAAGATGCTTGATACGTATTAAAAAGAACATTTGATATTATTACTAGTGCATAGTGTAGGAAAAATTCATTTCGAAAATAAAGATATAAATCTTAGCCAGCATAGACATTCCGAACTATGCCTACTATAGCTACCATCCAAACAGTGGGGCGCCACCATAAGTGAATGATAGGTTCTACAACTAATACCGTACAAGATCGTATTGTTTCTTTGGATTTCCAACGAATGGTCAGGCCAAGGAACTTCCCATTGCCACATGAGAATGCCTCTGGAAGGACGTCCCCGAGAACCAAACCGGATCTCTACCAACACAAGGCCGGGTTACCCCTAACTGGGTAACAACTGACACGAGTATGCCATCCCCCGGTCCTTTGGGACCTTTAACCGAGCGCTCGTCACCATCATCACACAATCATAAATAAAGTGTTTCAACATGAGTAAGTATCTGGGCTCCATACCATGATACCACCCTTTTCCAGAAGGAAATGCACATACCCTAAAGGGAGCTACCCCTCATAACCTTGCCGCATCTTTCCTGTTTTGACCATTCCGGGGTGTGAGGCTCGACGAAGTCTCGTCCACAAAAACACGCTTTATACAAAAGCTATGCTTTGGGTCAACAAATGATCATAGAAATGATCACAAAGATAAACGATCAAACGAATGATCCTATCACAAATGATCAACACAATGATCATTTCATAGCAACACTCAGCATGTCACATTACCAAATTGGGAATATATTGCTGATAACCTTCAACTACATAACCTCTGAGCTCGTACGTCTCAGAGAAGGGTGTTAAGCTAAGAGAATAAATTCTCCGCCACCAACAGAAATATATTTGAAAGAAGTCATCTTTATATCTCAATTGTAATGTCAGACATACAATCCATACAAGTCTGTTCCGGGCTCGAACCGAACCGAAGGCACTTACAAAGAAGTCCTTGCAATCCGGATATCCACAATCCTGATCGGATTCCCCATCACATATGGAGAACTCTATACCGGAGCAACTCGGTGTAGAGTCAATCGACAGGTCATCCTATCGCTCTCGCAAATACCCGGTCTTCAACACCGGTCATCAATGCTATCCATTACGTCGTATCACTATTCGGAATGGGTAATCCGAATAACGAGCGCAATAATTTAAAAATAAGTGTAGCATTCAAATTCAGCAAATCACAACAAATACCTTTCAAAGGTAAATATTGATAGTTGGTTATTGAACTATCAATGGATATGCACAACATCACCAGATTCTAAATAATTTTCCAAATTATTTATTTCCCAAAATTCATATCTTTACAAGATATATAATTTCAATACCTCAAAAATAAATCAATATTTATTTTTAAATAAATTCCACTTTCTTTTATAAATTCCATAGTGAATTTATATTCCAAAATATTTATGAATACACGGTTTCCATTATTCATTTTCAATTTATCTTCAAAAAGATATATTCTCAAAATATTCACTTTATATTGGAAAACATTTCCATACTTACTTAATAAGTAATTCACAAATCCATTTATTTTCAACACTTGGAAAATATTCAATATACTTAAATCGAGATTAAGTATATATTTCATTCTTTAAGGAAATCTGTAAGGACCCAGAATTTTTAGTAATTAAATTTGAATATTTAATTAATTTTAAAAAAAATTAATAAGTGAATTTATAAGTCAAATAAATTTTATTTTGAATTATTGTATTTAATTGAATAATTAAATCGATAATTTAATATGCTAATTTATGGAAATAATTGAAAATCGAGTTAAATATGATTGAAAATGATTTGTAAAATTTTATTTTATCATGTTGAAGTTAGAACGATATTTTAGAACTTTTAAAATTAAATTAAAAGTTAATTTGTGAAAATTGAATATTTTAATATTAAAATCGACTAGTGAAAATAGTCAATTTTTGAACAGTCTCAGAATTGAACGAAACTAGTTCCATTGGATCCGTAATAGTTAGTTATTACCGGATTTCAAATTTCGTGTCAATCGGAGCTATCGTTTGATCGTGGCAGCTCGAAACGCATCGAATTATTTTTAATATTAATTTAGCGAGTTAAAATAGCCATTTTTCAAAAAGTCTCGGATTTCGACGAAACCAGTTTCATCGGATCCGTAATGTGATATTATTGTATGGTTTCAAATTTCGTGTCAATTGGATTTACCGTTTGTCCGGTACAAATTAAAACGCCTAGAAAATCGTTTAAATCGGTTTAATTTAAATTGAACGTTTATAGCCATAACTCGCACAGATGACCGAATTAGCTTCCGAAACCTGTTCCATTGTGTCCGGAACGTGGGGTAAACCCTAGAAACGCTGGTTACGGCGCGTAAATCGGAGTTCGAAATTTCCGAAATGAATAGTGTTTACGTTCGATTTTCTATAAAAGGAGACCATTGCCTTCATAAATAAATAAAAAAAATATTATGTTATGAAACCCTAGCTGCCATATACAGAACCAAGGGCCGAAAATTGCCAACCATCTTCCCCTCAAATCTCCAAATCCGTTCATTAATATCGAAATCTTCCAACTAGAAAGGTGTTAGGCTCGACGAGATCTTGGATGTCAACGGTGGAGATGTGACTTGGAGTGACGTGGTGGCCAGAAATCGAGCTAGAAGCATGGCCGTTCGGCCTAGAACTGCGCGCTGGAATGGTAACCGAGCTCCACCGTAGGGGGGCCGAGTGTAGTGCTCGCGTGAGGCTACAACATGCAACTCTCTGATCAAGTTTTAATCGAGTGTTGGAGTTGCAAGATTCAACCCTAGATTTGGTAAATGGGTTCAAGTGTGCGTTCATGTACTGGAGCTTCTTGCGTGAGGGAGATGGAGTTGCGTTCTACGGCTGTGATGAGTTGGATGCAGGATCTCACGGCCCAGAGATGATTAAGGTTTATAAAAGTATATTTGTGTTGTAAGTATTATAAATAAAAATCGTGTGCAAACTTATAAAATTCATAACCTTTTCATACGAGGTCGAAAACGCGCGAAACTAGTCGCGTTGGAATCGTATCGTCGAGCACTACGCGATGGAATTGGATTGGAGTCGTTTGGAGTTAGTGAGAATTTTGGGTAAAATTAAACGTCCGTTTAATTTTATTCGAAATAAATCGCTAAAACGGAATTTAAATCAAGGTGAGAACTTCTCACTCAATCGAATCAGTTTCGATTTTATTTTAAATAGTTAGATTTAAAATATTTGAATGCATGTTTGAATGATGATTAATATCTATTGATTGTTAAAATAGACATTATACGCCGTTAGTAAGCGGATGTTATTTATTAAAAACATATACCGCGAATATTTCATAAACAGTGAAATTGGTATTATACATAATAGCAATATATATATATATATTGGCATATGTATATATTGGAGTTATTGATTTCCCGCATTTTTTGTTTAGCGGATGAGACCCTATTGTGCCGTTATTAAGCGGATAATATTTTAAATCCCATATACCGCGATAATTTCGTACTGGAACGAAATTGGTATTGTGCTAATGTTTGTGGATGCAGGAAAACTGGTTGGAGGGATCCAACTGGATTCCTCAACAGTATTTATTTGATTTCAGATCTTTTGATATTTGATGGATTATCATATCGATATATGATATCGTTGTTGTCGTGATTGACTATTTGGTGTGTAGCATCATTGGACCAAATTTGGAATTTTAAAATGATTTCAAAGTGATTTTTGAAAATATACGTTATAAAATATTTTTGGAATTGATTCATTTTAAAATAAATAAACGTATAATTTTTTAATGTTATAAAAATTACGATTTTTGAGAAATATAGTTAAAAACTGATTTTTGAGAATACGATGCTAATAATTTTATAAAATAGTTTAATCGGGATTTTAGAATTTATTGTGAAAAGTTTAAATATAGGATTTATAAAATTTAATTATTTTATGAATCAAAAATGGCGAAATAATAAAGGAGATTTAAGACGTTTTAAAGAATAATATAAATTGATTTATATTAAGGGATTTATAAATGGATATTTATAAATTGGAATATTGACATTATAAAACAAGTTTTTATAAGTGTTTGAATGAAGTGAAAATGAATTTTGTAAATGAATGGAAATTATAAAATTATAAATGGTGAAGTTATAAATTTTGTGAAATTATTAAAGAATATATTTAGATGAATAATCGAATCTTATAAGTTATAAGATTTATAATTATGAAGTTTAAAAGAACGATTTTGTAAAATAACCGTTTTATAAGTATTTAACTTATAATATGAACCTTTGGTATATAATTGAGTTATGAATTGAATAAAGGATAATGAGGGAATTTATAAACGTTGTTTTATAAATTCGCAAACGACTTATTTTGATGAGTAAATTGCTGAAACCTATTAATGGAGTTATATTCACGTTTTTGAACTGTGAATAATCCTTTGAAATAAAAGGAATAAAAGGATGAAATTTGTTAACAAGGAATATTCACGTTTTTGAATAGTGAATAATATGTTAAAGAAATTGTTTTGAATGTGATATTTCAAATAGAAATTAAAACGATCTAACGATGTTTTAAAATGTGTTATGATTCGAAACCATAGATTTCAACAATTATTGTTGAAATAGACGTTTCGAGAAATAGAAGGAAATAATGGACTATAACACTGTTGTTATAGTAAATGATTTCCGAAAGGAAATGTTTTGTATAGTATTGGGATTTATATATCTATTTTAATTTCGAATCCCTATACTAGTGATTTTGGGTTGTCGTAACGATGTTTTACGTAACATTCGTTTTGGCCCAAATAAATAAGTTAAAGTGAATGATTTTCCTTAAAGAATGAAATATATACTTAATTTCGATTGAAGTATATTGAATATTTTCTAAGTGTTGAAAATAAATAAAATTTGTGAATTACTTATGAATAAGTAAGTATAGAAATGTTTTCCGATATAAAGTGAATATCTTAAGAATTTATCTTTTGAAGATAAATTGAAATGAATAATTGAAATCGAATATTCATAGATATTTTGGATTACAAATTCACTAAGGAATTTATAAATGAAAAGAAGAATTTGTTTAAAAATAAATATTGATTTATTTTTGAAGTATTGAAAATAATATATCTTGTAAAGATATTTTGGAAAATAAATAATTTGGAAAATTATTTGGAAACTGGTGATGTGTGCATATCCATTGATAGTTCAATAACCGACTATCAATATTTCCCTTTGAATGGGTAATTGATGTGATTTGTTTGAATGTGAATGCCACACTTATTTTTGAATAAGCGCTCACTATTCGGGTTAACCGGAAAAGGACCATGGGGTCGTATAACCCATTCCGAATATGTGATACGTCGTTATGAATCGCATTGAAGATCGGTGTTGAAGACCCGGTATTTGCGAGAGCGATAGGATGACCTGTCGGTTGTCTCTGCACTGAGTTGCAACGGTATAGAGACTCCCTAAGTGATGGGAAATCCGATCAGGATTGTGAATATCCGGATTGCAAGGACTTCTTTATAAGTGCCTTCGGTTTTGTTCGAGCCCGGAACAGACTTGTATGGATTGTATGTCTGACATTACAAATTGAGATATAAAGCCGATTTCATTCAAATATATTTCTGTTGGTGGCGGAGAATTTATTCTTTTAGCTTAACACCCTTCTCTGAGACGTACGAGCTCAGAGGTTATATAGTTGAAGTTATCAGCGATATATTCCCAATTTGGTAATGTGACATGCTGAGTGTTGCTGTAAATGATCATTGTGTTGATTATTTGTGATAGGATCGTTTATTTGATCGCCTATCTTTGTGATCATTTCTATGATCATTTGTTGACCCAAAGCATGGCTTTTGTATAAAGTATGTTTTTGTGGACGTGACTTCGTCGAGCCTCACACCCCGTGAATGGTCAAAACAGGAAAGAAGCAGCAAGGTTATGAGGGGTAGCGCCCTTTAGGATGTGTGCATTTCCTTCTGGAAAAGGGTGGTATCATGGTATGGAGCCCAGATACTTACTCATGTTGAAAACACTTTGTTATGATTGTGTGAATTGATTACGAGCGCTCGGTGAAAGGTCCCAAAGGACCGGGGGATGGCATATTCGGTCAGTTGTTACTCAGTTAGGGGTAACCCGGCCTTGTGTTGGTAGAGATCCGGTTTGGTTCTCGGGGATGTCCATCCAGAGGCATTCTCATGTGGCAATGGGAAGTTCCTTGGCCTGATCATTCGTTGGAAATCCAAAGAAACAATACGAGACTTGTACGGTTTTAGTTGTATAACCTGCTATGGAATGTGGCGGTAACCTGCTATTGAACATAGTTAGCTATAGTAGGCATAGTTCGGAATGTCTATGCTGGCTAAGATTTATATTCTACTTTCGAAATGAATTTTCTCTACACTATGCACTAGTAATAATATCAAATGTTCTTTTTAATACGTATCAAGCATCTTTGACTATCATAAGGAGAAATCTCCTCCGATTCTGCGTTTGCATTGTGTGTGTGTGCGGGAGGCCTTACGGTAGTCTCATTTTTAAAAGCATTGCGAATTGACTTTAAAAATATTCCTCAATTTTTGATTTTAAAGATAAATAAACTGTTTTGAGTTCTCACACCAGTCACATGACTGACTCGGAGTTTATTGTTTTCCTTCCTAAACTCTGGGTGCCCACCAATTTCCACACGGGCAGTCATGAGTAAGGTTTATCAGGATATTCTGGATATTCTGGAGTTGCTGGAGGCAAGCTGGATGGCATGGCGTATTACTTATATAGTATTTCTTTTTCCGCTGCATTGTTTGTTGTTGTTTGATGTTGTATGATGTTGTACACTCTGATGATATGATGTAATGAAATGTAATGTAATGTAATAACTGATATAGTTCTTTGTTTAAAGATTATTCATTTATCTATTATATGTTGTTCCGCTGCGAATTGTGAGATTCTGTTGTTGTTCAGTTGTTTTCTTGTTCCGTTCTATTTTCTATCTTCCCTATCTTTTTCTTTGTCTTTCTTTTTCTTAAACCCATAACATTTCGGGTTTTCGGCCTTCGATTTCTCGGCAGTCGATAAAGTGAGTATCGATGTTGAATTTTCGAAAGTCGAAAATTTCCGGGGCGTTACATTTGGTATCAGAGCTTATGGTTAAGCGACAACCATGGTTCTGTTGGGTATTACTCATTAGAGATAGAGTCAGTAGTACTCTAGATTGAGTTTGAGGGTAATAATAGCTATGAGAGCGTATTTGTTAGTGAATATAAAATTGTTTTATATTGTGATGATTGGTTTATTGAGTGTCATATGAACCTTCGTCAGCACGGTCTGTACAACTATGCCGAAGGGGTTTATAAACACTTGAATAGAACAATTCGACACAATATTGTTTTTAAATTGGGTAAATGAAATAATTTTACCTTGATTATATTTTATATATAAAGGAATAATTTTTTAAGAATTATTAAAGTATATAAGTTGATTGTTTAGTTGTTTGAATAATCTAAATAAAAGAATAATTCTATAAGTAAAAAGAATTATAAGAATTGAATTATAATTAAAGTAATTTACAATTGTGAAATAAACTTATATATATAAGAAGTGAAACTATATGAATATATTTATGAATATAAGTTATAAATAAAAATGAATTTAAAGTTAAATGGAGTATAACTTAATAGATGTTGAATTAAGTTGATATTGGTATCAAAGTAAATTAATAAAGTTAAGTGATAAATGTGAACTTAAGTTATGTAAATGAAATTCAACTTTAGAAATTGAATTTAATTAATGGATTGAATGTTAATCAATTGAATGTGAATTTAGTTGATATGGAATAATGAATAAGTGTTAATTCATTAAAATCTAATGTTATTAGAAGTTGAATAAGTTGAATGAAAATCAATTAATTAAACCAATTGATAAGCAAAGGAATTTGGTTGTAATTAATATACTTTGGTTGTTATATGGTTGTTAGTTAGTTGATTGTATATATTCATTAAGAATTAATGAAATTGAAAGCTAAAGTAATTGAAATTCAATTGGAAGTTAAGTGAATCTTAAATAGAATTGAATTTGATTTGGAAGTGAACCAACTTGAATATGAATTAGTGAATATAAACTAATAGAAAATGAATGTTAGTAAAAACATCCACTGTATATGAATCAAATGTGATTAAATTGAAAACCATTTCATTGAATATTAATAAGAATATGAATGAATATTTATTGGTTATGAATGGTAGTTGGTTGATGTTTGCATTTGTTGTTTTACTGTATTTGCTATGTTAGCATATATAGTTGTTATGGAGATATATGTTGTATATTGATACCATTTTCATATATGCATGTTCTCATGTTGTTTGTTGAGTGATTAGTAGGTGCGGATCGCGTTTGCTTCGCATTTGGAGCTCGCTTTCGCGCTATATTAGCCGTATATGCTCGCTAATAAAATATAAGGTACATATCTCGGATTACATACCGTACTTTTATACTTTTTTCCCTTCGGGATGCCTCATTACTTGATGAGATGTATATTTGTGATATATATACTGTCATTTTTTTTTGGGATCGAGCCGCGCAAAGGAGACTATGGCAAATTTTTCCGGAAATTTAAGGCGTTAGAAAAAATTTGAGAAAATTTGGAAAATTTTGAAAACTTTAACTTTGATTTGAAGTTGAAAGTTAAACAATAGTAATTGTTTTTGAAAAGATAACTAAGTATGATTTAAAGAAAACTTAGTAAGTTATTGTAAGAAGTTTACCTATGAATTTTGGGAAAATTAATAGATTCTATAACTTTTCTTACTTGATAATTTCGAGGACGAAATTCTTTTAAGTGGGGAAGATTGTAACGACCCAGAATTTTTAGTAATTAAATTTGAATATTTAATTAATTTTAAAAAAAATTAATAAGTGAATTTATAAGTCAAATAAATTTTATTTTGAATTATTGGATTTAATTGAATAATTAAATCGATAATTTAATATGTTAATTTATGGAAATAATTGAAAATCGAGTTAAATATGATTGAAAATGATTTGTAAAATTTTATTTTATAATGTTGAAGTTAGAACGATATTTTAGAACTTTTAAAATTAAATTAAAAGTTAATTTGTGAAAATTGAATATTTTAATATTAAAATCGACTAGTGAAAATAGTCAATTTTTGAACAGTCTCAGAATTGAACGAAACCAGTTCCATTGGATCCGTAATAGTTAGTTATTACCGGATTTCAAATTTCGTGTCAATCGGAGCTATCGTTTGATCGTGGCAGCTCGAAACGCATCGAATTATTTTTAATATTAATTTAGCGAGTTAAAATAGCCATTTTTCAAAAAGTCTCGGATTTCGACGAAACCAATTTCATCGGATCCGTCATGTGATATTATTATATGGTTTCAAATTTCGTGTCAATTGGATTTACCGTTTGTCCGGTACAAATTAAAACGCCTAGAAAATCGTTTAAATCGGTTTAATTTAAATTGAACGTTTATAGCCATAACTCGCATAGATGACCGAATTAGCTTCCGAAACCTGTTCCATTGTGTCCGGAACGTGGGGTAAACCCTAGAAACGCTGGTTACGGCGCGTAAATCGAAGTTCGAAATTTCCGAAATGAATAGTGTTTACGTTCGATTTTCTATAAAAGGAGACCATTGCCTTCATAAATAAAAAAAAAAATTAGGTTATGAAACCCTAGCCGCCATATACAGAACCAAGGGCCGAAAATTGCCAACCATCTTCCCCTCAAATCTCCAAATCCGTTCATTAATATCGAAATCTTCCAACTAGAAAGGTGTTAGGCTCGACGAGATCTTGGATGTCAATGGTGGAGATGTGATTTGGAGTGACGTGGTGGCCAGAAATCGAGCTAGAAGCATGGCCGTTCGGCCTAGAACTGCGCGCTGGAATGGTGACCGAGCTCCACCGTAGGGGGGCCGAGTGTAGTGCTCGCGTGAGGCTACAACATGCAACTCTCTGATCGAGTTTTAATCGAGTGTTGGAGTTGCAAGATTCAACCCTAGATTTGGTAAATGGGTTCAAGTGTGCGTTCATGTACTGGAGCTTCTTGCGTGAGGGAGATGGAGTTGCATTCTACGGCTGTGATGAGTTGGATGCAGGATCTCACGGCCCAGAGATGATTAAGGTTTATAAAAGTATATTTGTGTTGTAAGTATTATAAATAAAAATCGTGTGCAAACTTATAAAATTCATAACTTTTTCATACGAGGTCGAAAACGCGCGAAACTAGTCGCGTTGGAATCGTACCGTCGAGCACTACGCGATGGAATTGGATTGGAGTCGTTTGGAGTTAGTGAGAATTTTGGGTAAAATTAAACGTCCGTTTAATTTTATTCGAAATAAATCGCTAAAACGGAATTTAAATCAAGGTGAGAACTTCTCACTCAATCGAATCAGTTTCGATTTTATTTTAAATAGTTAAATTTAAAATATTTGAATGCATGTTTGAATGATGATTAATATCTATTGATTGTTAAAATAGACATTATACGCCGTTAGTAAGCGGATGTTATTTATTAAAAACATATACCGCGAATATTTCATAAACAGTGAAATTGGTATTATATATAATAGCAATATATATATATTGGCATATGTATATATTGGAGTTATTGATTTCCCGCATTTTTTGTTTAGCGGATGAGACCCTATTGCGCCGTTATTAAGCGGATAATATTTTAAATCCCATATACCGCGATAATTTCATACTGGAACGAAATTGGTATTGTGCTAATGTTTGTGGATGCAGGAAAACTGGTTGGAGGGATCCAACTGGATTCCTCAACAGTATTTATTTGATTTCAGATGTTTTGATATTTGATGGATTATCATATCGATATATGATATCGTTGTTGTCGTGATTGGCTATTTGGTGTGTAGCATCATTGGACCAAATTTGGAATTTTAAAATGATTTCAAAGTGATTTTTGAAAATATACGTTATAAAATATTTTTGGAATTGATTCATTTTAAAATAAATAAACGTATAATTTTTTAATGTTATAAAAATTACGATTTTTGAGAAATATAGTTAAAAACTGATTTTTGAGAATACGATGCTAATAATTTTATAAAATAGTTTAATCGGGATTTTAGAATTTATTGTGAAAAGTTTAAATATAGGATTTATAAAATTTAATTATTTTATGAATCAAAAATGGCGAAATAATAAAGGAGATTTAAGACGTTTTAAAGAATAATATAAATTGATTTATATTAAGGGATTTATAAATGGATATTTATAAATTGGAATATTGACATTATAAAACAAGTTTTTATAAGTGTTTGAATGAAGTGAAAATGAATTTTGTAAATGAATGGAAATTATAAAATTATAAATGGTGAAGTTATAAATTTTGTGAAATTATTAAAGAATATATTTGGATGAATAATCGAATCTTATAAGTTATAAGATTTATAATTATGAAGTTTAAAAGAACGATTTTGTAAAATAACCGTTTTATAAGTATTTAACTTATAATATGAACCTTTGGTATATAATTGAGTTATGAATTGAATAAAGGATAATGAGGGAATTTATAAACGTTGTTTTATAAATTCGCAAACGACTTATTTTGATAAGTAAATTGCTGAAACCTATTAATGGAGTTATATTCACGTTTTTGAACTGTGAATAATCCTTTGAAATAAAAGGAATAAAAGGATGAAATTTGTTAACAAGGAATATTCACGTTTTTGAATAGTGAATAATATGTTAAAGAAATTGTTTTGAATGTGATATTTCAAATAGAAATTAAAACGATCTAACGATGTTTTAAAATGTGTTATGATTCGAAACCATAGATTTCAACAATTATTGTTGAAATAGACGTTTCGAGAAATAGAAGGAAATAATGGACTATAACACTGTTGTTATAGTAAATGATTTCCGAAAGGAAATGTTTTGTATAGTATTGGGATTTATATATCTATTTTAATTTCGAATCCCTATACTAGTGATTTTGGGTTGTCGTAACGATGTTTTACGTAACATTCGTTTTGGCCCAAATAAATAAGTTAAAGTGAATGATTTTCCTTAAAGAATGAAATATATACTTAATTTCGATTGAAGTATATTGAATATTTTCTAAGTGTTGAAAATAAATAAAATTTGTGAATTACTTATGAATAAGTAAGTATAGAAATGTTTTCCGATATAAAGTGAATATCTTAAGAATTTATCTTTTGAAGATAAATTGAAATGAATAATTGAAATCGAATATTCATAGATATTTTGGATTATAAATTCACTAAGGAATTTATAAATGAAAAGAAGAATTTGTTTAAAAATAAATATTGATTTATTTTTGAAGTATTGAAAATAATATATCTTGTAAAGATATTTTGGAAAATAAATAATTTGGAAAATTATTTGGAAACTGGTGATGTGTGCATATCCATTGATAGTTCAATAACCGACTATCAATATTTCCCTTTGAATGGGTAATTGATGTGATTTGTTTGAATGTGAATGCCACACTTATTTTTGAATAAGCGCTCACTATTCGGGTTAACCGGGAAAGGACCATGGGGTCGTATAACCCATTCCGAATATGTGATACGTCGTTATGAATCGCATTGAAGATCGGTGTTGAAGACCCGGTATTTGCGAGAGCGATAGGATGACCTGTCGATTGTCTCTGCACTGAGTTGCAACGGTATAGAGACTCCCTAAGTGATGGGAAATCCGATCAGGATTGTGAATATCCGGATTGCAAGGACTTCTTTATAAGTGCCTTCGGTTTTGTTCGAGCCCGGAACAGACTTGTATGGATTGTATGTCTGACATTACAAATTGAGATATAAAGCCGATTTCATTCAAATATATTTCTGTTGGTGGCGGAGAATTTATTCTTTTAGCTTAACACCCTTCTCTGAGACGTACGAGCTCAGAGGTTATATAGTTGAAGTTATCAGCGATATATTCCCAATTTGGTAATGTGACATGCTGAGTGTTGCTGTAAATGATCATTGTGTTGATTATTTGTGATAGGATCGTTTATTTGATCGTCTATCTTTGTGATCATTTCTATGATCATTTGTTGACCCAAAGCATGGCTTTTGTATAAAGTATGTTTTTGTGGACGTGACTTCGTCGAGCCTCACACCCCGTGAATGGTCAAAACAGGAAAGAAGCAGCAAGGTTATGAGGGGTAGCGCCCTTTAGGATGTGTGCATTTCCTTCTGGAAAAGGGTGGTATCATGGTATGGAGCCCAGATACTTACTCATGTTGAAAACACTTTGTTATGATTGTGTGAATTGATTACGAGCGCTCGGTGAAAGGTCCCAAAGGACCGGGGGATGGCATATTCGGTCAGTTGTTACTCAGTTAGGGGTAACCTGGCCTTGTGTTGGTAGAGATCCGGTTTGGTTCTCGCGGATGTCCATCCAGAGGCATTCTCATGTGGCAATGGGAAGTTCCTTGGCCTGATCATTCGTTGGAAATCCAAAGAAACAATACGAGACTTGTACGGTTTTAGTTGTATAACCTGCTATGGAATGTGGCGGTAACCTGCTATTGAACATAGTTAGCTATAGTAGGCATAGTTCGGAATGTCTATGCTGGCTAAGATTTATATTCTACTTTCGAAATGAATTTTCTCTACACTATGCACTAGTAATAATATCAAATGTTCTTTTTAATACGTATCAAGCATCTTTGACTATCATAAGGAGAAATCTCCTCCGATTCTGCGTTTGCATTGTGTGTGTGTGCGGGAGGCCTTATGGTAGTCTCATTTTTAAAAGCATTGCGAATTGACTTTAAAAATATTCCTCAATTTTTGATTTTAAAGATAAATAAACTGTTTTGAGTTCTCACACCAGTCACATGACTGACTCGGAGTTTATTGTTTTCCTTCCTAAACTCTGGGTGCCCACCAATTTCCACACGGGCAGTCATGAGTAAGGTTTATCAGGATATTCTGGAGTTGCTGGAGGCAAGCTGGATGGCATGGCGTATTACTTATATAGTATTTCTTTTTCCGCTGCATTGTTTGTTGTTGTTTGATGTTGTATGATGTTGTACACTCTGATGATATGATGTAATGAAATGTAATGTAATGTAATAACTGATATAGTTCTTTGTTTAAAGATTATTCATTTATCTATTATATGTTGTTCCGCTGCGAATTGTGAGATTCTGTTGTTGTTCAGTTGTTTTCTTGTTCCGTTCTATTTTCTATCTTCCCTATCTTTTTCTTTGTCTTTCTTTTTCTTAAACCCATAACATTTCGGGTTTTCGGCCTTCGATTTCTCGGCAGTCGATAAAGTGAGTATCGATGTTGAATTTTCGAAAGTCGAAAATTTCCGGGGCGTTACATTTGGTATCAGAGCTTATGGTTAAGCGACAACCATGGTTCTGTTGGGTATTACTCATTAGAGATAGAGTCAGTAGTACTCTAGATTGAGTTTGAGGGTAATAATAGCTATGAGAGCGTATTTGTTAGTGAATATAAAATTGTTTTATATTGTGATGATTGGTTTATTGAGTGTCATATGAACCTTCGTCAGCACGGTCTGTACAACTATGCCGAAGGGGTTTATAAACACATGAATAGAACAACTCGACACAATATTGTTTTTAAATTGGGTAAATGAAATAATTTTACCTTGATTATATTTTATATATAAAGGAATAATTTTTTAAGAATTATTAAAGTATATAAGTTGATTGTTTAGTTGTTTGAATAATCTAAATAAAAGAATAATTCTATAAGTAAAAAGAATTATAAGAATTGAATTATAATTAAAGTAATTTACAATTGTGAAATAAACTTATATATATAAGAAGTGAAACTATATGAATATATTTATGAATATAAGTTATAAATAAAAATGAATTTAAAGTTAAATGGAGTATAACTTAATAGATGTTGAATTAAGTTGATATTGGTATCAAAGTAAATTAATAAAGTTAAGTGATAAATGTGAACTTAAGTTATGTAAATGAAATTCAACTTTAGAAATTGAATTTAATTAATGGATTGAATGTTAATCAATTGAATGTGAATTTAGTTGATATGGAATAATGAATAAGTGTTAATTCATTAAAATCTAATGTTATTAGAAGTTGAATAAGTTGAATGAAAATCAATTAATTAAACCAATTGATAAGCAAAGGAATTTGGTTGTAATTAATATACTTTGGTTGTTATATGGTTGTTAGTTAGTTGATTGTATATATTCATTAAGAATTAATGAAATTGAAAGCTAAAGTAATTGAAATTCAATTGGAAGTTAAGTGAATCTTAAATAGAATTGAATTTGATTTGGAAGTGAACCAACTTGAATATGAATTAGTGAATATAAACTAATAGAAAATGAATGTTAGTAAAAACATCCACTGTATATGAATCAAATGTGATTAAATTGAAAACCATTTCATTGAATATTAATAAGAATATGAATGAATATTTATTGGTTATGAATGGTAGTTGGTTGATGTTTGCATTTGTTGTTTTACTGTATTTGCTATGTTAGCATATATAGTTGTTATGGAGATATATGTTGTATATTGATACCATTTTCATATATGCATGTTCTCATGTTGTTTGTTGAGTGATTAGTAGGTGCGGATCGTGTTTGCTTCGCATTTGGAGCTCGCTTTCACGCTATATTAGCCGTATATGCTCGCTAATAAAATATAAGGTACATATCTCGGATTACATACCGTACTTTTATACTTTTTTCCCTTCGGGATGCCTCATTACTTGATGAGATGTATATTTGTGATATATATACTGTCATTTTTTTTGGGATCGAGCCGCGCAAAGGAGACTATGGCAAATTTTTCCGGAAATTTAAGGCGTTAGAAAAAATTTGAGAAAATTTGGAAAATTTTGAAAACTTTAACTTTGATTTGAAGTTGAAAGTTAAACAATAGTAATTGTTTTTGAAAAGATAACTAAGTATGATTTAAAAAAAACTTAGTAAGTTATTGTAAGAAGTTTACCTATGAATTTTGGGAAAATTAATAGATTCTATAACTTTTCTTACTTGATAATTTCGAGGACGAAATTCTTTTAAGTGGGGAAGATTGTAACGACCCAGAATTTTTAGTAATTAAATTTGAATATTTAATTAATTTTAAAAAAAATTAATAAGTGAATTTATAAGTCAAATAAATTTTATTTTGAATTATTGGATTTAATTGAATAATTAAATCGATAATTTAATATGTTAATTTATGGAAATAATTGAAAATCGAGTTAAATATGATTGAAAATGATTTGTAAAATTTTATTTTATCATGTTGAAGTTAGAACAATATTTTAGAACTTTTAAAATTAAATTAAAAGTTAATTTGTGAAAATTGAATATTTTAATATTAAAATCGACTAGTGAAAATAGTCAATTTTTGAACAGTCTCAGAATTGAACGAAACCAGTTCCATTGGATCCGTAATAGTTAGTTATTACCGGATTTCAAATTTCGTGTCAATCGGAGCTATCGTTTGATCGTGGCAGCTCGAAACGCATCGAATTATTTTTAATATTAATTTAGCGAGTTAAAATAGCCATTTTTCAAAAAGTCTCGGATTTCGACGAAACCAGTTTCATCGGATCCGTCATGTGATATTATTGTATGGTTTCAAATTTCGTGTCAATTGGATTTACCGTTTGTCCGGTACAAATTAAAACGCCTAGAAAATCGTTTAAATCGGTTTAATTTAAATTGAACGTTTATAGCCATAACTCGCATAGATGACCGAATTAGCTTCCGAAACCTGTTCCATTGTGTCCGGAACGTGGGGTAAACCCTAGAAACGCTGGTTACGGCGCGTAAATCGAAGTTCGAAATTTCCGAAATGAATAGTGTTTACGTTCGATTTTCTATAAAAGGAGACCATTGCCTTCATAAATAAAAAAAATATATTAGGTTATGAAACCCTAGCCGCCATATACAGAACCAAGGGCCGAAAATTGCCAACCATCTTCCCCTCAAATCTCCAAATCCGTTCATTAATATCGAAATCTTCTAACTAGAAAGGTGTTAGGCTCGACGAGATCTTGGATGTCAATGGTGGAGATGTGATTTGGAGTGACGTGGTGGCCAGAAATCGAGCTAGAAGCATGGCCGTTCGGCCTAGAACTGCGCGCTGGAATGGTGACCGAGCTCCACCGTAGGGGGGCCGAGTGTAGTGCTCGCGTGAGGCTACAACATGCAACTCTCTGATCGAGTTTTAATCGAGTGTTGGAGTTGCAAGATTCAACCCTAGATTTGGTAAATGGGTTCAAGTGTGCGTTCATGTACTGGAGCTTCTTGCGTGAGGGAGATGGAGTTGCGTTCTACGGCTGTGATGAGTTGGATGCAGGATCTCACGGCCCAGAGATGATTAAGGTTTATAAAAGTATATTTGTGTTGTAAGTATTATAAATAAAAATCGTGTGCAAACTTATAAAATTCATAGCTTTTTCATACGAGGTCGAAAACGCGCGAAACTAGTCGCGTTGGAATCGTATCGTCGAGCACTACGCGATGGAATTGGATTGGAGTCGTTTGGAGTTAGTGAGAATTTTGGGTAAAATTAAACGTCCGTTTAATTTTATTCGAAATAAATCGCTAAAACGGAATTTAAATCAAGGTGAGAACTTCTCACTCAATCGAATCAGTTTCGATTTTATTTTAAATAGTTAGATTTAAAATATTTGAATGCATGTTTGAATGATGATTAATATCTATTGATTGTTAAAATAGACATTATACGCCGTTAGTAAGCGGATGTTATTTATTAAAAACATATACCGCGAATATTTCATAAACAGTGAAATTGGTATTATATATAATAGCAATATATATATATTGGCATATGTATATATTGGAGTTATTGATTTCTCGCATTTTTTGTTTAGCGGATGAGACCCTATTGCGCCGTTATTAAGCGGATAATATTTTAAATCCCATATACCGCGATAATTTCATACTGGAACGAAATTGGTATTGTGCTAATGTTTGTGGATGCAGGAAAACTGGTTGGAGGGATCCAACTGGATTCCTCAACAGTATTTATTTGATTTCAGATGTTTTGATATTTGATGGATTATCATATCGATATATGATATCGTTGTTGTCGTGATTGACTATTTGGTGTGTAGCATTATTGGACCAAATTTGGAATTTTAAAATGATTTCAAAGTGATTTTTGAAAATATACGTTATAAAATATTTTTGGAATTGATTCATTTTAAAATAAATAAATGTATAATTTTTTAATGTTATAAAAATTACGATTTTTGAGAAATATAGTTAAAAACTGATTTTTGAGAATACGATGCTAATAATTTTATAAAATAGTTTAATCGGGATTTTAGAATTTATTGTGAAAAGTTTAAATATAGGATTTATAAAATTTAATTATTTTATGAATCAAAAATGGCGAAATAATAAAGGAGATTTAAGACGTTTTAAAGAATAATATAAATTGATTTATATTAAGGGATTTATAAATGGATATTTATAAATTGGAATATTGACATTATAAAACAAGTTTTTATAAGTGTTTGAATGAAGTGAAAATGAATTTTGTAAATGAATGGAAATTATAAAATTATAAATGGTGAAGTTATAAATTTTGTGAAATTATTAAAGAATATATTTGGATGAATAATCGAATCTTATAAGTTATAAGATTTATAATTATGAAGTTTAAAAGAACGATTTTGTAAAATAACCGTTTTATAAGTATTTAACTTATAATATGAACCTTTGGTATATAATTGAGTTATGAATTGAATAAAGGATAATGAGGGAATTTATAAACGTTGTTTTATAAATTCGCAAACGACTTATTTTGATGAGTAAATTGCTGAAACCTATTAATGGAGTTATATTCACGTTTTTGAACTGTGAATAATCCTTTGAAATAAAAGGAATAAAAGGATGAAATTTGTTAACAAGGAATATTCACGTTTTTGAATAGTGAATAATATGTTAAAGAAATTGTTTTGAATGTGATATTTCAAATAGAAATTAAAACGATCTAACGATGTTTTAAAATGTGTTATGATTCGAAACCATAGATTTCAACAATTATTGTTGAAATAGACGTTTCGAGAAATAGAAGGAAATAATGGACTATAACACTGTTGTTATAGTAAATGATTTCCGAAAGGAAATGTTTTGTATAGTATTGGGATTTATATATCTATTTTAATTTCGAATCCCTATACTAGTGATTTTGGGTTGTCGTAACGATGTTTTACGTAACATTCGTTTTGGCCCAAATAAATAAGTTAAAGTGAATGATTTTCCTTAAAGAATGAAATATATACTTAATTTCGATTGAAGTATATTGAATATTTTCTAAGTGTTGAAAATAAATAAAATTTGTGAATTACTTATGAATAAGTAAGTATAGAAATGTTTTCCGATATAAAGTGAATATCTTAAGAATTTATCTTTTGAAGATAAATTGAAATGAATAATTGAAATCGAATATTCATAGATATTTTGGATTATAAATTCACTAAGGAATTTATAAATGAAAAGAAGAATTTGTTTAAAAATAAATATTGATTTATTTTTGAAGTATTGAAAATAATATATCTTGTAAAGATATTTTGGAAAATAAATAATTTGGAAAATTATTTGGAAACTGGTGATGTGTGCATATCCATTGATAGTTCAATAACCGACTATCAATATTTCCCTTTAAATGGGTAATTGATGTGATTTGTTTGAATGTGAATGCCACACTTATTTTTGAATAAGCGCTCACTATTCGGGTTAACCGGGAAAGGACCATGGGGTCGTATAACCCATTCCGAATATGTGATACGTCGTTATGAATCGCATTGAAGATCGGTGTTGAAGACCCGGTATTTGCGAGAGCGATAGGATGACCTGTCGATTGTCTCTGCACTGAGTTGCAACGGTATAGAGACTCCCTAAGTGATGGGAAATCCGATCAGGATTGTGAATATCCGGATTGCAAGGACTTCTTTGTAAGTGCCTTCGGTTTTGTTCGAGCCCGGAACAGACTTGTATGGATTGTATGTCTGACATTACAAATTGAGATATAAAGCCGATTTCATTCAAATATATTTCTGTTGGTGGCGGAGAATTTATTCTTTTAGCTTAACACCCTTCTCTGAGACGTACGAGCTCAGAGGTTATATAGTTGAAGTTATCAGCGATATATTCCCAATTTGGTAATGTGACATGCTGAGTGTTGCTGTAAATGATCATTGTGTTGATTATTTGTGATAGGATCGTTTATTTGATCGTCTATCTTTGTGATCATTTCTATGATCATTTGTTGACCCAAAGCATGGCTTTTGTATAAAGTATGTTTTTGTGGATGTGACTTCGTCGAGCCTCACACCCCGTGAATGGTCAAAACAGGAAAGAAGCAGCAAGGTTATGAGGGGTAGCGCCCTTTAGGATGTGTGCATTTCCTTCTGGAAAAGGGTGGTATCATGGTATGGAGCCCAGATACTTACTCATGTTGAAAACACTTTGTTATGATTGTGTGAATTGATTACGAGCGCTCGGTGAAAGGTCCCAAAGGACCGGGGGATGGCATATTCGGTCAGTTGTTACTCAGTTAGGGGTAACCCGGCCTTGTGTTGGTAGAGATCCGGTTTGGTTCTCGGGGATGTCCATCCAGAGGCATTCTCATGTGGCAATGGGAAGTTCCTTGGCCTGATCATTCGTTGGAAATCCAAAGAAACAATACGAGACTTGTACGGTTTTAGTTGTATAATCTGCTATGGAATGTGACGGTAACCTGCTATTGAACATAGTTAGCTATAGTAGGCATAGTTCGGAATGTCTATGCTGGCTAAGATTTATATTCTACTTTCGAAATGAATTTTCTCTACACTATGCACTAGTAATAATATCAAATGTTCTTTTTAATACGTATCAAGCATCTTTGACTATCATAAGGAGAAATCTCCTCCGATTCTGCGTTTGCATTGTGTGTGTGTGCGGGAGGCCTTATGGTAGTCTCATTTTTAAAAGCATTGCGAATTGACTTTAAAAATATTCCTCAATTTTTGATTTTAAAGATAAATAAACTGTTTTGAGTTCTCACACCAGTCACATGACTGACTCGGAGTTTATTGTTTTCCTTCCTAAACTCCGGGTGCCCACCAATTTCCACGCGGGCAGTCATGAGTAAGGTTTATCAGGATATTCTGGATATTCTGGAGTTGCTGGAGGCAAGCTGGATGGCATGGCGTATTACTTATATAGTATTTCTTTTTCCGCTGCATTGTTTGTTGTTGTTTGATGTTGTATGATGTTGTACACTCTGATGATATGATGTAATGAAATGTAATGTAATAACTGATATAGTTCTTTGTTTAAAGATTATTCATTTATCTATTATATGTTGTTCCGCAGCGAATTGTGAGATTCTGTTGTTGTTCAGTTGTTTTCTTGTTCCGTTCTATTTTCTATCTTCCCTCTCTTTTTCTTTGTCTTTCTTTTTCTTAAACCCATAACATTTCGGGTTTTCGGCCTTCGATTTCTCGGCAGTCGATAAAGTGAGTATCGATGTTGAATTTTCGAAAGTCGAAAATTTCCGGGGCGTTACAAAATCATTCTCTTAAACATATTTATTTGGGCCAAAACGATTGTTACGTAAAACATCGTTACGACAACCCAAAATCACTAGTATAGGGATTCGAATTTAAGATAGATATATAAATCCCAATAATAAATAAAACATTTCCTTTCGGAAATCGTTTACTATAACAACAGTGTTATAGTCCACCATTTTCTTCTATTTCTCGAAAATGTCTATTTCAACAATAAATGTTGAAATCTATGGTTTCGAATCTTAACCCAATTAAAACATCGTTAGATCGTTTTAATTCTATAAATTTCATTCATTTATGAAATTCATTCACAATTCATTCTAACACTTATAAAATATTGTTTTATAATTCAAATGTTTTAATTTATAAATTATCAATTTATAAATCTTTTATATAAATCAATTTATATTATTATTTCAAAACGTCTTTAAACTCCTTTATAATTTCACCATTTTGATTCATAAAATAATCAAATTTTATAAATCCTATATTTTAACTTTTCACAATAAATTCAGAAATCCCAAATTTAAACTATTTTATAAAATCATTCATCCCATATTTTCAAAAATCAATTTTTTAACTATTTTTCTCAGAAATCATAATTTTATAACTTTTAAAAGTATAACGTTTATTTATTTAAAATAAATCAATTTCCAAAAATATTTTATAACGTATACTTTCAAAAGTCACTTTAAAATCATTTTAAAATTCCAAACTTGGTCCAATGATGCTACACACCAAATAGTCAATCACGACTACAACGACATCATATATCGATATGATAATCAACGAATATCAAAATATCCATAATCAAATAAATACTGTTGAGGAATCCAGTTGGATCCCTCCAACCTGTTTTCCTGCATCCAAAGATGTTAGCACAATACCAATTCCGTTCCAGTACGAAATTATCGTGGTATATGGGATTCAAAATATTATCCGCTTAATAGACGGTGCAATAGGGTCTCATCCGCTATACAATGCGGGAAATTAATAACTGCAATATATACATATGCCAATATATATATATATATATATTGCTATTATATATAATACCAATTTCACTGTTTATGAAATATTCGCGGTATATGTTTTTAATAAATAACATCCGCTTACTAACTGTGCATAATGTCTATTTTAACAATCAATAGATAACAATCATCATTCAAACATGCATTCAAATATTTTAAATATAACTATTTAAAATAAAAATCGAAACCGATTCGATTGAGTGAGAAGTTCTCACCTTGATTTCAATTTCGTTTTAGCGATTTATTTCGAATAAAATTAAACGGACGTTTAATTTTACCCAAAATTTTCGCTAACTTCAAACGACTCCAATCCAATTCCATAGCGTAGTGCTCGTCGATACGATTCCAACGCAACTGGTTTTGCGCGTTTTCGACCTCGTATGAAAAAGATATGATTTTTTTAAAGATCGTACAAATTTTAATATAAATATTACAACATTTATTTTATTTTAAACTACCCACAGTTCATCACGGCCGTCCAATTTCCCCCTGATGAATCTTGGACCTCCCCTGCATCTACCTTTTTCTTCCAGGTTATGCGAACGCAGCCGTAACCCAAAAACGTGGATCAAACCCTAATTGCCGCACCTCCTATCGACGTCGTGACGTCGATCAAGCTCCATCATTACGCGCGCCTCCCTCAGAGCCACCCACGCCGGCCGACCGCACCCCCCTCTTGCCTCGATTCGTGTGAAAAACGTGTTCGAATGTTCGAGCTTTGCATCCAATTTTAGGTCGATCCACTTCACCAATCAACATCTTAGCCGTTGGATATATCAATCACACTGCCCTCTACAACTTTCATGTAGAAAGTTTCTCGAATTAATGAACGGATTTGGAGAAATTTCAGGAGATAGATAGGAAGATTTCGGCCTTCGGTTTCATCACTGGCGGCTAGGGTTTTTAAAAACTATTTTTTTTTTATTTTGTGAAGAGGATGGTCTATTTATAGAAAATCGAACGAAACACTATTCATTTCGGAATTTTCGGACTCCGATTTACGCACGTTGACCAGCGTTTCTAGGGTTTATCCCGCATTCCGGACACAATAGAATAGGTTTCGGAAGCTAATTCAGTCATCTGTGCGAGTTATGGCAATAAACGTTCAATTTGAATTAAACCGATTTAAACGATTTTCTAGGCGTTTTAGCTTGCACCGGACAAATGGTAAATCCAATTGACACGAAATTTGAAATCATACAATAATATCACATTACGGATCCGATGAAACTAGTTTCGTTGAAATCCGAGACTGTTTGAAAAATGACTATTTTAACTCGCCAAATTAATATTAAAAACAATTTTAATGCGTTTCGAGCTGCCACGATCAAACGATAACTCCGATTGCTACGAAAATTGAAATCCGATAATAATAAACTATTATGGATCCAATGGAACTAGTTTCGTCCAATTCTGAGACTGTTCAAAAATATGGCTAATTTCACTAGTCGATTAAATATTAAAATATTCAATTTTCACAAATAAACTTCTAATTCGATTTTAAAAGTTCTAAAATATCGTTCTAACTCCAACATGATAAAATAAAATTTTACAAATCATTTTCAATCATATTTAACTCAAATTTCAATTATTTTTGTATTTTCACATATTAAATTATTGATTTAATTATCCAATTAAATCTAAATATTCGAAATAAAATTTATTCGACTTATTGATGGGTGCTTGGTGAATACGGTGGAGGAGGGAATCGGTGGAGGGTTCAGTGATGAGTGGAGGAAGTGGCGGGTCAGAGAGCTCGGGTGGGAGAGGATATGTGAGGTGTGGAAGGAGGTGGGGTCGATGTGAAGCAGTCTTGGGTGCTCGGCATGGGTGAGAGAGGGAATGAGAGGCGGTTGCGAGTGTTGTGTGGCTGCTGTAGGTAAGGGAGGAGGCCGAGGATGGGGGCGGCTGCGATAGGTGGCGTTCGGTGATGTAGGCCTTGATGGTGGAGATGATATGCGGGCTTGCGCGTCTAGCAGAGAGGAGAAGGCAGAGGCGGATACACGTTAGTTTGGCGTTTGGGTTAGGCGGAAAGAAAGAGATGAGGGGATGGCTTCAGGAACTAAAAGTGGTAGTGACAGAGAATACGTTTTTCTATCTTTTGCAAATTATCAGTGGAAGAGGAGAGAACAACAATGTGAATGGAAATAAACTATGCTATGTGGCCTGTAACTAAAGCTTTTTGAAAGAACAGAAAAAAATAACAGAGGGGAGAGAAATGGAGAGACGTGGCAAAAGTAGGAAAATGAGCTGTCACTTTCTTTGCTTTGGAACCAATGATACCTTAGTTTTAGGCTATTGGGAACGTATAAATCGAAAGGTCACAATAATGATTTTCGAAAAAATTGAATGCAGACCATTGCAATCATCCAGTAAATCTAAATGGTCATAGAAACCAAAAGGTAAAGATTTGAATATCGATACGTTCATCCATTTTAAGGATTCGCCGCGTGCCGGGCACTGAAACACAGATACGAATATACTGCGGAGATCAGTACTACGAGACGATCAAAAAGGTATACAGATATCGATGGTATGATTGAATTATAAAAATTCGAATTTTCTACTAACGGAAAATGCACCAAAATTGTAGAAAAATAAGATCGACGGAGCTAGAGAAGTCCGAATTTGGAAAAACGAAAAATGACGTCTTGCTCAGAAGATGATTTATAATTTTTCTATGTAAAAATATTTAGGTTTCGAAAATATTTTATTTTCGTCGCTTTTTAACAGATTAAATTGAAGTAAATTTACGCACGAAATAAACTTTCATATTTTCGGACGAAAATTTACCAGTTGCTATGTTTAACTAGACGCATTCGAAATATCAAATTTATATTTCAAAATTTTATTGTTTAAAATTTCACAAAATTTCAATTAAATAAATAAATAAAAAAAATAAAATTATAAATAAAACAAATAAAATTATTAAAAATTTATGGGTCGTTACATTCTCCCCCACTCAAAACTTTTCGTCACTGAAAAGGAAGGAGGTAGGAGAATAGAAACAACCGGAAGAAAATAGAATGAAAAACTAAATAATCAATTGGTCCAAACCATATAAATTCCATTAATTCATGATATCTCATTAAGTTGATTTAATTTTAATTTACTTACTTTCAAAACAAAATTTTTATTTATTAATCACATTTATTGTACAGTTAACTTATTATTCTATTCATCTCCATAAACGTTTTAAAATTTAAGTGTATAACATTTATTATACGCACTCACATTTTATTTATAAAGACAATTTATATTGTATATTATCTAGTTTTCTTAAATTAACAATTTCGAAGATCATAAATTTCAATAGCCATTTATTATAATCATACTTTATTCGATAAATTTAATTCTTTTTATTCCAAATTATTATTAAATTTATTCTACTGAATATATCTTATCACATATATTAAGGGTCTTACACTTATTATAACTACTCAATTTTTTTAAATTTCTTTGATATTATTTTTATTGCATAATATCCAATTACGTAGTTAACTTTTTGAAAATTTAGGTAAGTTATATATAATGCAATTGAGTATTATCCAAATAAAATTTTACAATTCAGTTATTTCAAGTTAAATATTTATATAAATTTTTTTTGCTTCATTTATAATTAAAAATCATCCTTTAACAAATTTTAAGAATTAATTTCCGATTAACTTCAAACCATTTTTATAGATAAAATAAATATACATATACATAATATATCAAATCAAATTTAAAATTTTCAATATATATTACAAATCAAGTCATGTTTAGAAATTCAAATCAATTTATTTTTCCAAATAAAAGTGTAGCAAGCTACTGACGGTCTCTCCACTTTGAAACTCGAAAATGAATGTCGATGATGTGGCCATCATCATCGAAATTATTTTCCAGCGAAAAAAGAGAAGAGCTCTAATTTAATCATTTAAAATTTTTGAAAACCATTTCTATTCGAAAATATTTTAAATAATATACATTTTAAAACTTTAAAAGCCCAAGTATGAAATCACCAGAAATTAATTTCTCAAATTCTTGATTTTAATTCATTTCAAATTCCAAATTCCAAATCAAATTATAACCAAGTTTTATAAATTCAATTATTTATAAGTTGGTAAAATCAATGGTTTACAAAAACAATAAATGAAAATCAAGTATTATCATTTCTAACAACAAATTCATTAACCGTTTAATTTCGGAAAAATTTATACTTATATATAATATAATCATACAAAACTTATTTTATTTACCAAATTTGAAAAAATATTGTATCAGTTTGTTCTGTTCAAGTGTTTTAGAAATCCTATCGATAACGTTGATCAGACGAATCGATCCAAAATCCAAATCAACGACTCAAACAACACGATATATATTAAAACATTTTTAATGTTAATTTACAAATACACTTCTCGCTTGACAATACAAGAATGGATCAAGATAAGTATAGATATTCAAATTTTATGAAATCAAATCAAAGAGAATTTTGATTCGATAATTAGTTTGAAACAGAAGAAAAGATAATTCAATTAACAGAATCGGGAGATGGATAAGCTTATTTAATTCACGGGCAACCTTAAGCGGGTCGACCGTAACTTCAAGAATAAGATCGATGCAGAATTCCAAGGAAAATCGGCATATGATCTCAAGAAATAGAATTCAGGCATAGCAGGAAATAGATAGCATCGCAAACCGAGGATGCAGAAATCTCCGGTAAATTAATGCCTATTGTAAAGGAGTTTCACCCGTTTACAAATAATTCGAAGTTTGGCGAGACCGCCAATTCATTATAAGGGTCATTCGAAGAGGAGTTATGGGATGCTCCAAGATTGAAAGAAATCGAATAGTGAGGGACACGAATGAATTTTGGAACCGCAGAAAATGTTCCAAAATTCAAAGGAATCGAGTCAAAAGGAAGAGATTGAAACTCGAATGAGAGTGATTCTGTAAATACATTTACCCTATATGCTAAGTTTTGCCTAGAGCTACCAAAGCTCTGATACCAACTGTAACGACCCGTTATTCGGACTACTCGCATCCGCACATGTCGGACTTGAATAATTCAAAATACCGAATTGTTAATTTAAATTTGGCAAAATTGAACATATACAGTAAATAAATAATCACAGAATCACAGACACGGAGTAATAATATGCAGCGGAAACAAAAGATAGTAGTTCATGAAGCTACTATATATATAACTAAGTTACATAAGGTACGACAGAAGTCTCAAATACAATAGTCGAATACAATATCAAAATACATTTCTAGAATCAACTGAATATCTTGAAGCTGGATTGATAGCTGAATCTCCAAGCATAGCTCCAACTCCATTGGTGAGTCTCGAATACTGGTACACTGAGTCTGACCCGAGCGTGAAGCAAAACACAGAACACTCGAGTCAGGATTAACATTCTTATATTAATAAATCCAACTCAAGTGAAATAACAACTGAAATACAAGTAACTCAAAGGAGGTTGAAATAACCATCCTCTAAGGATACGTTAAACTATCTACTATGTAGTATTGTACGCTAAATAGATAATGTCTATCAGTGATGTAAAATATCAAAATAGTGTTGAGGCGTTACCATTATCCCCCTTAACACATTTTATATAAGTGTCGTAGACTATACAGCACTGTAAACTCCACCGTAAACTGGTGGGATATCAGGGAGTACTCCATAGGTATAACACAAAAATAAATTCGTAGTGGTCGCGTATGTAGGGACAAGTATGACAAGGAACATGAGGAAATACTCAAGGTAGTGAAACTACCGTTTGCCTGATCCGGACTGGTGAAAACGCATCGCCGCAACGATCGCAACACCGCGAAACGACACTCCTAAAATTACGAGGGTGCACCAGTCAATAACAAGTAATGAGTATTTTACGAAGAAGTGTGTTCGCTCGAGGTGGCTAACCCCATTTGGCCCGACACGGCTCCAATTTTAGTCATTTCCAATTTGGCACAAGTGTCAAGGCTATCCATTATTGTTCTCTTTCTTCAGTCATCACGTACATCATTCCAACCACTTCATTCTGGATCACACTTCGCGTATAGTTATTAAAGTAGTTTTCGGTTTAGACAAAGAGTATGCCATAACCGATTCCGGTTTCTTTAATAACCTTCGTAACTTTTTACCCCGATTGGTCGTTTAATAAATTTCAAAACAATTCAAATTCGATTTTAAATTAGAATTTGTAAACCAATATTTCGTTCATCTTACTATATCAATTTCCATAATTTACGATTCAAAACTTCCAAATTACCAATTCAAAATCTTACAATTCAATTTCAACTTTTATTTTAACACTTCAAATGTTGATTCAAGTTCGTATATAAATTTCATTCCGATATCAATTATATTAATTTAATTTATCATTCAAATCAATTTAAATTCATCGATGGATTTCATTCAATATTCATTAAATTTATTTATCATTTAAAACAATTCCTATTTAAATTCTAACTATTAAGATCAATTACTTAAGTTCAACTTCGTTATCAAAGCTTACAAAATTAAGTTAAATTCAACAAATCAAATTCTCTAAATTACAAGCCTTACATTTGTTTCAATAAAACGAACTTTATTTCTTGTTAAAGAAATTCAATTTCATTTCTTTATTTACATAGTTACAATTCAAAACTCAATTAATAAAGAAACTAAATTTCACGTATTCAAGAATTTCAATTTCACTTATTAACTTACTTAAATAATTTTCCAAAGCTAAATAAATAAAGAAACCCAATTTCATTTATTAACGAAGTTCAAATTCACTTAATCAAAAGTTCAATTTCACTTATCAAAGAATTCAAATTTTTATTTAATTCTCAAATAATTCGATCTTATTCAATTATTAAATAATTTCAAACTTAATTATTAAATAATTTCAAACTTAATAATTAATAATTCCAAAACTTAATTATTAACAATTCCAAATTATAAATTCAAACTTAATTCAATGAGTAATTCCAAATCTTATTGTCAAATAATTTATTTTAAAACAACGTTCGTTCAATAACTACTATGTTAATATTTTTGTTTCGGATTTTTAGAATATTAACATTTTCCTTTCATTAAATTCAAGTTCCAACTTCATTTCAAATCTTATTATTTATTTAAATAAAATATTTATTTTATTTTTAAATCAAATCATTGACCAGTCGGGATTTTATTTAATTCTCTATCCTAAGTCAAGTTCATTTGGGTATTTATCATTTCAACCCGATTCCAATTCAATTCAAAAGTCAAAGCATAGCAAAGGGAACTTGCAGTGTGATAACTGGGATGGTGTCAAAGTAAATAACACAATAACAACAATCAATAGCAATCCAATAATCATTCAAATAATCCCGAAATAATCGTATTAATTCACATTGTTGTTTGTGCAAATTAATATAATTATTTCTAGAATCTACACTATCATTTCATGTAGATTAAAGATTATTACACTAATATTAATACAGTTCTTCACTGGTTATCTATTATTCAATTTCATACAACATCAATTTAGACAACAAACATTTAAATGGTTCGAGGTGTATTTTACCAAATTTCTACGTGTCAATTAATTCAACATCCAAAGGTCATTTTATGCAAATGTCATCTAATCAAATTTAACATACATCAAATCTAACTATCCTACATCAATTTCAATTTCAAATTATTTATTACTTACTACATTAACAATTTAACATCCAATGTCAACATCAAACAATCAATCATTTAACAACCAAACTGGATTGTCATTGTATAAATAACAGATAATGGTGTCAGATGTCACAGGTGAACTGATACAAGTAATAGCATATATTTAACAGTGTAAACAACTAACAGTAGCATATTTCAATTGTCGTTTCAATTGAAATCAAATTTAATAAATAAAAGAACATTAATCGTGAGTGATTACTCACCTTTCGAGGCTAGATAGATTGGACCATGGAATGAGTTGCGAATCCAAGCACGAATTTCCAAAGCAGAGCTAGTTGGTCATGAATTCGACGGACAACTGATAGATAAGGAACGATGAAGCAATCAGAACGATTTGATAGAAACAACAAATATATATTATTATTATATCTATGAAATCAATATTAAATTGGAAACAACTATCCAAATATCTAGGATATATATTTTGTATTTAAAAATCAATACTTACATATATATACACTACAAAACAGGTCCTAAATTTCTATATAAACTCATATATATATATATATATATATATATATATAACTCTTTATAGGCTCAAACAGAAGAACAATAAACTTGTAAAAAAAATCTTGTCAATACAACCGATATAAATATATTATATAAATATATTAAAACCAAATTTTCTTTGATTCAGAACCCAAATTTGCTTCCAAAAACAACTTTCAAAACAAATATTTACAGTCTCGGTAAGCTTATATTATAAGCTACATATATATGGATTACAGACTACCATGTATACAAAACAACATCAAACAGCTCCTATACAACTTATATACAAAAAAGGTGATATATATACCCTCTGCCATATAATAACCTATATAGCGTACATGTTTAATTTTTTTAATAAAACTAACATATAAAGCTACCGTATATGCGCAAAAAAAAATATGCATAACCAAAAATATACAACATAATACCTTCATGCAAGCTGAGGCTCGGCTTACAGCACGAAAGGCCATGCAGGCAAAATATGGCTTCGAGCAAGATGGATTGAGTACAAGCATGGAGAGGTGAAGGCAGTGGCCGATCGTGCTTGCCAATTTTTGATGGGTGCTTGGTGAACACGGTGGAGGAGGGAATCGGTGGAGGGTTCGGTGATGAGTGGAGGAAGTGGCGGGTCAGAGAGCTCGGGTGGGAGAAGATAGGTGAGATGTGGAAGGAGGTGGGGTCGATGTGAAGCAGCCTTGGGTGCTCGGCATGGGTGAGAGAGGGAATGAGAGGCGGTTGCGAGTGTTGTGTGGCTGCTCTAGTTAAGGGAGGAGGCCAAGGCTGAGAGCGGCTGCGATAGGTGGCGTTCGGTGATGTAGGCCTTGATGGTGGAGAAGATATGCGGGCTTGCGCGACTAGCAGAGAGGAGAGGGCGGAGACGGATACACGTTAGTTTGGCGTTTGGGTTGGGCGGAAAGAAAGAGAGGCGGCGATGGCTTCAGGAACTAAAAGTGGTAGTGACGGATAGTACGTTTTTCTTTCTTCTGCAAATTATCAGTGGAAGAGGAGAGAACAACAATGTAAATGGAAATAAACTATGCTATGTGGCCTGCAACTAAAGCTTTTTGAAAGAACAGAAAAAAAATAACAGAGGGGAGAGAAATGGAGAGACATGGCCAAAAGTAGGAAAATGAGCTGTCACTTTCTTTGCTTTGGAACCAATGATACCTTAGTTTTAGGCTATTGGGAACGTATAAATCGAAAGGTCACAATAATGATTTTCGAAAAAATTGAATGCAGACCATTGCAATCATCCAGTAAATCTAAATGGTCATAGAAACCAAAAGGTAAAGATTTGAATACCGATACGGTCATCCATTATAAGGATTCGCCGCGTACCCGGCACTGAAACATAGATACGTGCGGAGATTAGCACTACGAGATGATCAAAAAGGTATACAGATATCGATGGTACGATTGAATTATGAAAATTCGAATTTTCTACTAACGGAAAATGCAGCAAAATCGTAGAAAATAAGATCGACGGAGCTAGAGAAGTCCGAATTTGGAAAAACGAAAAATGATGTCTTTCTCAGAAGATGATCTAGAATTTTTCTATGTAAAAATATTTAGGTTTCAAAAATATTTTATTTTCATCGCTTTTTAACTGATTAAATTGAAGTAAATTTATGCACGAAATAAACTTTCATATTTTCGGACAAAAATTTACCAATTGCTATGTTTAACTAGACGCATTCCAAATATCAAATTTATATTTCAAAATTTTATCATTTAAAATTTCAATTAAATAAATAATAAAAACAAATAAAATTATAAATAAAATAAATAAAATTATTAAAAATTTACGGGTCGTTACATAAAATTAAATCCACCCAATTGAAGATTTCCATTATAAAAATCATTACACATACTAGTTAAGTCAAATTTTAAAACTTCCCAAAATATTTTATAGAAGAAAATTGGAAATCCATCTGGACTCGGGGATTTATCTCTCGGTAAAACGAAAATGGCCTTTTGGATTTCCTCTTCAGTATAAGGATCATCTAACTCAAAAAGATTAATACTGGAGATAGCCGGATAAAAATCATTCCATCTAACACCAATTCTGCATTTATTTTTATCGCCAAAAATATCTTTATAATAATCTGTGGAAGCCTTATTGAGGTCTCTTTAGTCAACTAATTCTACATTGTTAACTAAAATCGAATTAATTGTATTACTACGTTTTCTACAATTGGCCATATTATGAAAAAAATTAGTATTATAATCACCTTCATTGATCCACTGGATTCTGGATCTTTGCTTCCACATAATTTCCTCTTTTTCAAGACTAGAGTTAAGTTCTTCTTTTAAGTTAGTGAGAACATTCTGCTCGCCATGATTTAGATGTCTAGTTTCTTCTATCTTATTTAATTTAAGCATCTCATTAAGAATATTTTCTTTTTTAGTTTTGATATTACAAAAAATATTTTTTATTCTAGTTTTTAAGCGAAATCCTAAGTTCTCTATGTTTTAAAACAAAAGCTTTAGCTGAATTATCACTATATTTAATATTATAAAAACTCATAGACGACCACTTATTTACAATTAAATTTGATGAGCTAGGATCTAGTAACCACATTTTTTCAAATTTAAAAGATCTACTAATAGCTCTATGGCGATCACAAGTGAGGATAATGGGACAATGGTCTGAAAAAGTGTAAGGCAAACCAGACACTCTACAGATAGGAAAATTATCCTCTATTTCATCACTAACGAAGAACCTATCTAAGAGAGCCATGAGGGAGATTCCCTATTATTACTCCAAATAAATTCTCTATTTGAAAGAGGATTTCAATCAAATTAGAATTAATAATAAATTGGTCAAATTTCTCCATAGCAGAATAGCCTCCCTCTCGTGGAGTACGCTACCCTATAAAACGAGTAACATTAAAATCTCCCCCTAATATCCAAGATCCCGGTGCAAAAGATTTAAACTCAAGGCATTCATTCCATAAAGCCCGTCTATCTATTTTTGAGTTAGGCCCATAAACATTAGAAATATTAAAAAAAGAATTATCAGTTAGATTAATTAGAATAACGTGTAAAGAGTGTTGTTTGTAAATACACTGAAGTAATTTAAAGGAATTATCCCTCCAACCAATCATTAAACCCCTAGAAGAACCTACAGAAGGTTAAAAAACCCATTTTTTAAAAATGATATCCACATAGTCTTCTTTAAAAAATGAATATCAGGACAATCAATTTTAGTCTCTTAAAGGAAAGCAATATCAATAGAATAGTCTTGAAAAAAGATTCTAACCTTATCACATTTATTTAAGTCATTCAAACCCTTAATATTCCAACTAATGATCCTTATATACCAATAAACCTAGCCCTATCAAGTTCCTTACTTCTAATATACTCACGATCTACTTCAACATTAGAAAAAATGAAAGCAATGTCACTAGCTAACAGACTAAACTCAGAAGAAGACAAATTACCTAAGGCATAAGATGAATAAGTACTACCCAAACAAGAAAACATACCTGAGCCTGAATTCGTAGCACCGCTCACGGTACTCGAACCAGGAAACTCACGTGTGGACTGAGAGTGGCTACCCTGTAGCCTAACACTACGACAAATAAAACCACTAGAAGACACGTCCTTCCTACGTCTACCTCTCTTCAATGAAGAAGAATAAGAATCTGAATTACAAGCAATTATGACAGCCTCTTCCATTGACAGATGTGAAGAATCTAAGTCATCCCCAAGCTTCTCCAAAACAAACGCACTACAACTATAGAAGAAACATTACTAAAATCACCAGTACCAACCACTGCCTTATAACCCAACAAAAATTCACCCATAGTATCAACAACACCCTTCCTATCTTCTAAAAAATCAACTACCTTTCTATTTTCAGGCTTTTTCAAATCTATGCAACAGTAACTTGCAAGCTCTGTGCAGCATGCACACCTGAATCCACGTGATTATCTTCCATAATTTCAACAAGAAAAATGTTATCTTCCAACACTGATTCCTTCTCTTCATCAATGTGATTATCTATTGATAAAATCCATTCATAAAAATCTCTTAACTGCCTCAACAAATTGTCACCTTCTAGATCAAGCTCATCCATGATTAGAGACTCCTCAAGCACTATCGAAAACTCATCGATCCAATTACTAAAATCAGATCTACCTTTGCTAAGCTTAGACTCAACTATCAAAAACATATCAACATCTAATGCTTTCAATCTCAAGTCATTTACGTAACTTTCATTGTTCTTAGAGAATAGTTCAATACCACTCCTAATCTCAGAATCACTATCTGATATGAGTTTCTGATGATCAAGATCAAGATCAAACATTAAAACATTTACAGGAGAACTGTCTTTCAAACTTCTACCCATACAGTCAACAGCGGATTCATCACAAACTATTACCTTACTAGTATGAACATATCCATCAGACTTAGCTGCCAAAACATTCTATATGGAATAATTTTCTGAGATAGCCTCTGTTTCTAGACACGCGAATTTATTGGAAGTAAAAATCTTAAAAATTTCCATATTGTGAGAAAATGATTTACCTTTTCTGATCTTTGCTTGAATGAAGCCACTGTTTCATTCAATACCTTTTTCCCTTGCCTTTGTGACAGCCAGAAGATAATTGCATTTACAAGAAGCAACATTTGAATCATACAAGATAGGATCAAATGATGATGATCCTTCACTCCTTTCATTTCCAAAAATAGTTCTTTCCTCCTTATTCTAGAATTCCAGATTTTCCTCTGGATAATTGGCAGAAAAATTAGTTTTTTCAAAGAGATTCTTTGGAACATCAAATCTTTCTCGATAGCCCTATCCAATATTCGGCGAGTTTACAATGTTAAAATGAATTAAAAGATCTTCTAAAAACTTTATGCCCTCGTTTCTTTTTTGCCAAAGATGATCTAATAAAATTCCTTACAACAGAATGAATTTCAGTACAAATTGGAAGCCATGTTCTACCAATAGTGTAGAAGAGACATCGTTATTAGAAGAAAACTCCATTTTACCAAAGTATTGTTCTGGGTCACCAAATCTTGCTTCGTATCCCATACCAATATTTGGAGAATTAACAATATCAAAATGAATTAACATGTCCTCAAGATACTTAATTCCCTCAATTCTTTTCTGCCAATGATAATCGAGGAGAATCCCTTTCAATGACATGCACTTTAAAATGAATTGAATGCCATGTTCTACCAGCGTATCAGAAGAAATGGGTAGACTAGGTTTGATCGAACACCTATTCCTCTTGTGGCCAAACTGTCCGCAAGTGAAACATCTTATTGGATCTCGGCATCGAGACGCAAAATGATTGTTATCTCTACATCTATAATAGAAATTCTGATTAATTTTTGAATCTATCCAATTCATTTTCGACTGCAAGAATCTAGATTTACTTGATGGCAATCGATCCTTAACCACTTGTGCATAAGTACGATGATGAGAAGAATCTCGATTTAGATTTCGATCAAGAGTATCCACTTGTGAAAAAGTATGAATCGAAGATGATTGGAATGGATTTTGAGAGCAGAGACAAGAAACTATCGCCATTAATTACGTTATAAAAATCAACAAAATTTACGGGTCATTACAAACATATACATATAACAACTAAGTAAAATAAAAAAGAGTGGAAAGAAAAGAAACTACTGTTAGAAGTAGGAAGAAAGAGTTGAGAGGACTCTGATATATAAGAACATGTATATATATTAGCAAAGCAAAATAATAATAAAAAGATTGTAAAGAAAAGAAATCAACTAGTTTTAAAAGTAGGAAGAAGGAGTTAAGATGGACTCTAAAATATAGAAACATGTGCATATAATAGTTAAGAAAAATGAAATAAAAAAGAGTGTTATGAAAAGAAACCATTCATGCAAATTTCACAATTATACTTTCCAAATTGTATAAACAATAAAAAAATACCGAGAAACATAATATGTGAACTTTCGAATGATACACATTATTAAATTTCTAGACTATACATATTAAATTCAAAAGATATAAAGTTTTGCAAGGAGAAATGATCAATCAAATTCATGTACTAAAATATCAAACTGCATATCATGCTGACATGAATCATATTTATCAGCATAAAGGATTGTCTGATTGATATAACACTGTTAGAAAGGAAGCAAATATTAATTCCAAAACCTATGGAAATTAAAAATGCCATATGCAAAGAATAAAAGAGGCTACTAACTACTAACTTTCATCATAAATAGTATGTTCAAATAGCATGAAACTATACAAATAAAACTATAAATTTAACTTACTCATGAGATATTGTACTAAACTAATTCATTATATTGCATTAAGAAGTTCGAAATTGATATGTGGGTTAACAATATTTAGCAACTTTTGAAACCAAAAAAATAATTGATTTACACTCCGCTTTATCGGACAAAACAAGACAACTTACACCTGAAATGATGGCGGCTGTTAAAACCATTGTATATAACCAAAGCAGTTGCAAATCCATCATTTTAGTTATCAAAACATGTGGATTGGTGTAGGTTGCTTTGGGTTTGTAAGACTTCTCTATTTTTCATCATCGCTTAATTTGGTGTGGGTACATTAGAAAATGTGCATACTTAAACTTTTTTAACACATCTATCATCCCTCTATCCAGTGATGTAACTGCACCATGTACTTCAACTTAACAGCTACGAGTAAAAATAAAAGTATTAATCCCTCCAACAATAGTATTCACCGCAGAACCTTTTTAGAAGTTTATCACTGGTATCCCATATATTACAATCTCTTATAATAAGACTGCAAGTTGGATTTTCACATCGTAGCTTTAGCATTATAGAGATTAGCATAAAGGTTACATTGTGTAAAAATCTTTTGCCACTTTTGTGCATTCAATAATATATGCATTTCCCGAGACCTTATTTTGATTGTTACTATAATAGTCAGCATTGTGCATATGTAAATTTTCGAAGCTGACATTGTTGAATAATTTTATAGCCTATGCTTGGGTTTCAGGATAAAGGAGACGATGGATTGTTAAAATATAAGTGAAAGTGAGATGACCTTGCAAACATGGATACTATAGATAGTTCGTGCTTAGCAAATGTCTTTTGCATATATATGTGCAAAATCACATTCTTTAATATAATAAGCATGCAAATAATTATATTGAGAAGCGGATAATAGGTATATGATAACACGATAGAGGAAATATAAAAACATACACCACTCTAAGAATAAACCGTGGTCGAATATTTCCACTGCTTCCACAAACGGTTAAGTAAATCATCCATCTTTGATTATCTTCCCAAAACTTTCTCAACTATTGCATATGCATATTGACTTCCTTACTTTTTTATGCCATCACGATAAGTCTTATAACTAAATCGAGAAAAGAAAGTTTTATGTCAAAAAAATCAAATGTGAGTTGTTTGGTTTTTTCAACTATTTTTGGATGTATGGTCCGTTAATCCAATAAACTAATCATTAAAAAAATGAGGATAAGATGAAAGAGATTTTTTATATATGGAAAAAATAAATCCTAGATATGAAATTTGGGATTCAAAACAACCCTGGATATGCATATTAGTAGAATTATGTGATATCAGAATGATATTAGCATCATATGTAGTTTAAGATTTAAGTCAGCATTATATCAACATGTATGATGTGATATAATTTAAGGTCGACATGATATGTAGTTTGAGAATCATAATGCTTCACCTCAATCATATGATATCGTACGAAGATTTAGTTGGAAGATGAGATGTATTCAAAAATTAGACATTTAATCTCCGTGACATGTTTCTGCTACATTAACGACCCAAAAAAGCAAGAGTAAGATAGAAAACACCTGTCGTATACAATATAAATCAACTAAGATTAATTATGATTCTTTGAAAGTTAATATGATACACTGCTTTGAATTCTTTAGGTCATATAGTGGCTAACATGAGCGGAGTCAAAATTTGGAGCAAATTCTATTATAATATCTTACGGAGAAGAATCCATCGAAAGGTGGTGTTGAATGAGGAAGAAAAGGCACTAGTGTTGAATAAGGAAGAAAAAGAACTAGTGTTAAAGAAAGATGTCGATGAAAGAGTTTAAAGTAAAGAAACTAGCATTAGAAGTAGGAAGAAAGAGTTGAGATGAACTCTAAAATATATGAATATGTATGTATAACAGCAAGAAAAATAAAATAAAAAAGAGTGTGAATAAGAGAAACACTTGTTAGAACTAGAAAGAAAGATTTAAATGGAACCTAATATACATGATCATGTATAAATAATAGCTAAGTAAAATAAAATAAGAAAGAGTGTGAAGAAAAGAAACAAGTGTTAGAAGCAAGAGTAAATAATTGAGATAGACTCTAATATATAGGAAAATGATGTAGATATAATAGCTTAACAAAATGAAATGAAAATTCTTTCTCTGATATCTCGGATACAATATACGTATGTATACATGGAAATATAGTTTTTTTGATGAACATTAGTCATTATTAAAAATTTAATACTACACTAAAAAATGTCATAAATATAGCTTATCTTTATATCATTTAATGCTACCAATATCGCCATTGTCCAAAACCACAATCCAGTGGGTTACTTTACACCTGCCCAATATTGAATATACAAAAAATTCATTCATGTCTTCTATTTTTCATAGGTTGAAAATGGGAACTTTACTTTTAGAGGTTCCAAGTATTTCAGAAATACCCATGCTTGCTCAAATTTTGTCTACAATAGCTCATTGTATATTTTGCATTTCTAATTTAGATGTAGTAATTGTCCAAATATTTAGTCTCCATTTTCAAAAGAGGTCACTATTGACACTTCTTAGGTTAATGATCCGTATATGTTCGCATCAACATAGCTCTCATCATTATTAGTTCAGGTATTCTTGAAATTTACACATCTTCAATATATTTGATATCAAGTAGTTTTAAATTTCCTTTTAATTTTAAGTAGACAGTGCAAGCAAAAATATTTTGAAATTGACATTTTCTTTCAATATTTGGTTTCAAAAGAAATTTAATGTATTATCTAAATATTAGCGGTCCATATAACAACATCAACATATACACATCATCAATATAAAATTTCATTCCATTATTTTAAATTTCATTGTTTTTGAAATACATTACTATAAAAGTTATGTATACTTAATTTGAAGAACACTATTATATTGTTTTTAATGATACCTTCAATCTGCCTTCAATCAACAATCTATCTATATATCATTACATTTAAACATGGAAATTGCAATTCAAATTAAAGGCAGCATCGTTTTGTGTGGTTTTCAAGTCGGTAGTGGCACGAGGCAGGGCGAGGCTAGGGTCGATGGAGACGCTGAGGTAGGGATTCCTATGGTTGAAGTGTGGAGGTGTAGGATCTTCGAAGGCGACGGTGGCGAATGAGGGAAGTTGCAATGTCGAGTTGAGTTTTGCACGACCTTGATTGATTAAGAGTGAGATTAAGGCTAAGATAGGTAATTATGTGGGATTAATGACTGAATTAAGAAACTAAATATATTATTTGGTTTGTTAATATTATAAATGCATTAGCTTTTTCCTAAAAGGTCCAAATCGAATGCGGCCAATCACATTTGGCTCATACCAGTGATATCTACATTATGAAATTGGATTGATGGAGATTGGAAATTATTGAATTTTGAGCAAAAGACCGAATTAGAACGCTTCAGCGATGTATGGAATTTCGGTGAGTTTAACTCGCCTTTTTGATTAATCAGGAAGACAAACTATAGATAAATTTTACTATTAGTGTTTGGTTAAAATTATTGGTTGATTTGGTTAAATATTCAATTTAAACGTGATTGAGATTTAAAATTGAAATACAGGAAATTCATTGAGAAACCTGGATTTCTTGATATTGTTACTTATAAATTTCTAGTTATATTGTTGTTGATTCTATTTCAGCTATAACCTTGTTATGTAGTTTATTATTGCTGAATCTTGATTATTTAGCACTATTTGTTATCATATTGTTATATGTTCAAAATTTAACCCCTGTAGTGATAAAATCGATATCAATATTGTTTAAGTGCATCAGTGGCTATTGGCTTAAATTTTGTATTTTGAAAACACTATTGATTGTCAATTGGCTTGAAATTGATTTTTATTTAGAGAATGATTTTAAATTTAACATTTGGGTTTTCAGGAATGATTTAGTTTAAGCGAATTTCGAATTTCTCTATTTTAACCTATCCTTTTTATTTGTTTTTTCCTAGATCATTTAGAAATGCTTTAAAGTTTTTATCTATCATTTGATTATGGCTTAAAGTTTTTTAACTATTATACAATATTGTCTAAAAGTTTTTAATTCTATTTAATATTGGGTTAAAGTTGTTTATTAATATTTTAATATCGTGAATGGTTATTTATTGAAATAACTGATATCATTTGAAGATAATAATATTATTTCTTAATAATATTTTGGAAGTTAATTATTTATTATAATAAGGTTTTTTAAAACTAATTATTAATTATTTCACTAATAATGTTTTGACGTTATTTGTTATTATACTAATAATGTTTTGAAGTAAATTAACTATATGATTAATGATGTAGTAAAAGAAATTGATTATGTTATTAATGTTATTGAAAAGTCACTTTATTGATTATTTATTATGTTTAAAGTTAATCAATTATTCTGATTAAATGTATGTACAAATAATAAATTGGTTTATAAAGGAATTTTGCTTAATAAAGAGTTTATAAATGAAAATGGAGTTTTGGATTTATAAAGAATTTTTAGAAAGGCTTTACAAACAATTTTTGTGAAGGATTTTATTAAATGATTTTAGAAAAGATTTTTATAAAGTAATTTTAGAAGGGATTTTTTAATGGATCTTTATAAAGGAATTTTATAAAAGAATTAAGTTTTTAAATGGGTTTTAAGATTTATAAAAGGAGTTTTATAAAATAAGAAACTTTTATTTATGGGCTTATAGATTTATAAATGGAGTTTTTATAAATAGTTTTATGGATTTATAAAAGAGTTTTATCAATGGTTTTAGAAATTTTAGTAAATAGATGTTCATAAATGAAAGATATTTATTAAAAGGATTAACTGAATAAAGTTATAAAAGAAATTTAGATTGGATTTTCTCAAATTGACCTTCTTAATTTTTATGGTTTGGACATTTGTTCCATACTTAACACTGAAGGAATAGTGTTGGGTTTATCCTTATCTATGTTCCTCTCTAAACAATATTTGTTTTTATACTCTTGATACAATTTTTAATTAAGATATTTTCATAATGTTTTGTGTGTATACTTATACCATTGAGATAAGTATAATAATATTTTTTTCAAGTATTAAAAGAAGTAGAAAGAGGTTTGTAAATAAATATTTGTAAAGATATTGCGATACAAGTACTTACAAAGTGGTTTTTATTAAGGAAATGATTGGTTAAAGAGGTTAGTGGTTGCTTATATGCTAAACCACTATTGTTTTCCTTGTAGAAATAAATACCAGATTTGGATTGTTGTTTTATTTGATATTTAAATAATCGACTGTCAAAATTGGCCAATTTAAATCTATGAATTGTCAGTTTAGGGAGACCATGATCGGATATTTTTTCCAAAAACCATTTAAAACGGAAATAAGCAATCAAATGGAAGACATCTTCAATATGATTGAAGACAAAATTCTTTGAAGTGCAAGAGCTACTTGCTGCTGATCCTGAGCATGATTCCAAAATGGATATAGTAGAGACAGTGCCTTTGGTTTCATTCAGACCTGGAATGAACTTGTATGGATGAATATTGGCATTACATTCCTTCCTGGAGGGCAGTGTTACCATTCCAAGTGGGATTTCTATATTAATGGTAATTGTAGCACCAAGCCTTACACCTGGTAAATGACTATAGCTAGGATGTGCAGCAAGGCTAAGTGTGTCGCTCCCATTAGGGTATGATCATCACTTATCTATATTCGATATTTGTGTATGTTTTGGGGCCGATTATGATTGATTATCATCCTAGGGTGGTAATATTCGATGCTATCTAGTAAGGGAGGGTCGGTCCTGTGTAGTAGAGGTGAAACGTGTTGTAGCCTATGGTACATGTTATCTAGAGGTTTACTAATTATGTGGGTAGACATTTACCCTTTCATAGTTGGAATCCATTTTCCAATACGAGCCTTCGGACTTGATTATATACCTATTATGTTAGAATTTAACCAATGTAACAATTTTAGCTATGAAATATATGTTTTAAATCGTAGGAATTATTAAAATATCAGAGGATTTTCTATAGAAATGTTTCGATTATTGTAAGGACAAACCCATCCATGTTTATGTGTGGTATGGTCTTGCCAGATACCTTTATTTTCAACATAAATTACGACATTAAAATTCAATTCAGGTTTATTTCTGACATTGTCTACCAGATTGATCTAACTATTATTTTATTATAATGCTCAGGTAAGACCGAGCATATCTATAAATCTAGTTTTGATGCTTGGGAGCTTTTGGAAACAAGCTGGATGCTTCTAAGATGTATTAACATACATATAATTTTGGCGGCATTAGTTTTTCATTTAACAATATTTGTGAGCACATATTGTTATAACTATCCAAGTTGATCATTTGTTTAGGGTACTCTGATCGATGTATGCATATTAAACTTTTTCTTTATGTATTAATATGCTGTATATGATGTATTACTCGTCATGATGTAAGATTATGTTATATTATATTATTTATTTTTCCTCAACAATCTGCCTTTTCAACACATAGATACTCGGCATGTGAATATCATGGATATATTAATGTTAGTTTCTAAAGGTCTAAAAAGCGGTACGTCACACTTAGTGTTAGAGCTTAGGTTGAGCAACACCTACGTTTTGGTGGGGGTAACTCATTTATGATAAGGTAAGAGAGACCCTTGGAAGAGTTTGAGTCTATTATATATATGAGTGCGTATTTGTTAGTGCTAAAAAATGTTTTATATTGTATTGATTTATCGGTTGAGTTGTTTATAGATTCTAGTCAGCACAAGAGGAACAACTATATCGATAGGGGTTTCTGAACACTTAAACAAGGAAAATGGACACAATATTGTTTTGAAATTGGCAAATGAAATAATTTTACCTGAATTATATATTGTATATATAAAGGAATAATTTATGATTTTCATAAACTAATGTTATCATGCCTTTTGGATAGGCCGTGATTTTTCCAACTTGGCTAGGAACTGATGGTTATCAACCTTAGGACTCGATTGCATACAATACTATGGACAATGGTCAGGTAGATTCGAACCGGGTCTACAACGACCCGTAAATTTATTACCGATAAATTTTATTTATTTTTAAATAAAAGGTTGATTATACAAATAATATTGCTTTGGGTGATAATAAGTCATAGTAATCATATTCTGAATATATATTTACCAAAAATATTTTCCTAGAGATTTAAATTGATGAAATGACTGAAAACTGTTTTATCGAAAACCAGCTCTATAATTGTAAAACGTCGCGCACGGAGCTAGCTACGTACACTTTATTTTTATAATTGAACAAGAATATGAAATAAAATAATTTATTGTATTTTTGAATATTAAATGTATTTATGGTATTGTCAGTAATGCCCTTAAATATAATAATTGATTTATTACATTTAAATTGAGATTTAATGATTTACTAATAATAATAATTATTCAAATAATTATTTTAATGATGATAATTCATTTTAAATAGTTGTAAATTAATAATAAATCATTTGTAATAATTTTATGAAGTTATGTACTTGATTTGAAAATATAAGAAAAATCGATATCACTTTGTCAGTATAATAGCAATTATTGTAATTATTTGTTAATATTGATTTGTATGGTTTTATAAATTAAATATGAGCATTTTAATTCATCTAAAATGGTAAGAAAATGTTTTTTAATTTTTTTTTACAAATATATGTACGTTAATTTATAAGTGAAAGTATGACTGGAAATCAAGATTAAAATTCGTAACGGTTTGACGTATATAAGTTGTGTAACGTTGTTAATATGACTTAAACACCTATATGACATATTAATACATACATGAACATATATACACATGTCACATGCTGTGACGACCCAGAAATTTTTAACATTTGAAATGGAATATTTAATTGATTTTAAATATTTAGAAGTTAATTTAACTTGAATTTCAAAGTTAACTATGAATTTGGCAATTTAATTATTGAATTTAATTTATTGAAGTTGGGTAAAAATTTGTATCTTTAATTTTAAGCTGATTAAAATTATTTTTATAGGCTTAGAAATTTATGTTGATAATACTGAAGATAATGGAAGCTTCATAATTTAATTTGAAGATGATTTGTTCAGTTTTGGATTTATCGTTCGAATTGATAGTTAAAACAACTTTCCAAGGCACAGTCTCGAAATTCGACGAACCCAGTCCCATTGGATCCGTAATATTGTATTATTATTGGATTTCAATTTTCATAATGTTTGGAGTTGTCGTTTGGCCATACGATAGGCAAACACGTTGGAAATTAAATCGAAATTTAATTTAATAGCTAGATTCAAAAAGCTATCTTTTCCATACGATCGAATTAGGACTCGAAACTTTTTCCTTTGCGTTCGTAATAGGGGTATAACATTATAAATGCCTAGCGGCACGTCCCGATTGGTGATCGGGATTCTTGACTTCGTTTTCTCAACAATTTAAATTTGAATTTAAATTTAAAGATGGATAATGAAACTGCATTGAATACTATAGCTAGCATCACGTATAGGGATTTAAAAACTCGCATTACCTTCCTTAATACGCTTCTTCGTTTAATTAAGTAAAATATAAAGCAGATATTTTTCTGTTGTTCAAAGCTAATCCCAAATTCCTCTTTCATTTGAAATGGCCTAAGCCCCCTTTCTTCTTTGAAGAAAAAAAACAAATTCACGATCGATTTGAGCTTGGCCGTTCCTTTCCTCTCTTCATATTTCAGTTCGAATCGATCATATAAAAAAAATCAAATCGAAGTCCAGGCGGCCGCAAATTCGTGTGGGTTGGTGAATCTGGCGAAGGTGTGAGGGTCGAGTTCAATTGGGGGGTGCACAGTCAGTATTAGGCATCGCGACCCACTGCAGTGACAGCAATAGTGGCAGTCGCGATTTGAAGGCGATGACCTGAGTTGATGTAGGGTTCACGAAGTGGATTGGGTTCCACCTCTAGGAGCTCACGCGTGTGGTGGGAGTCGCGATGTGGGGTCGTCGTCATCGCCTGACGGGTAGTGCGTGTGAGTTCATGAAGTCATCGAGGTGTTCTAGGGTTCGACAATAGGAAATCGAACTGCATTGAGGCCGCGACAGGGCAGGACGGTGGCGACAAGTAGAGGAGGTGGTCGCGATTTCGGCTTGGGGTTCGTGTGGGCATGTGGAGGTGGCACGATGCTTAGGGAAGATCGAAGACCTCGTTCGTGAGCAGTGGTTTGGAAATCAATGTTTGCTTACAGTAAGGTAATCTTTTTATTTGCGTTCGTTTAATTTAATTTTTTTATAACATGTATATATATTTTTGTACAGAAAGGAAAATTTATTCCAGTAAGATATATAAGCAGACTTATTAATCTAAAATATATATACATACAGATTATTCAGTAAATATAAGTATAGAGATAAGATTTGAAAATGGAAAATTTTGAATATATGAAAGTTTATATAAATTAGATTTTTATGGAATTTATGTAGATTATTTTATAATTAATATATATACATGTTTACTAGTTCACTTAAAAAACAAGAATTAGGTGATTAAACCGTTAATTAACTTGTTCCATTATTTTATTTACTAAAAATAATAATTTATTAAGATAACTTATGTGGTTAATAAACTTACATCAATTTTTTTACTAAATTATTTATAAAAGGAAAATTAGTTAAAATAAATTTTTGGTTAAGTAAAACTTAAACGATAATTGACTGTTCGATTTGTTTGAATATTAATGAAATTGTATAAATGTTATACAAGATCAAAAATAATGGAGAAAACAAGCCGTGATGGAAAATGGATTGCATGCGTAGTCAAGGTGAGATCTTCTCACTCAAATTATAATAATTGAAAATTTCAGTTATTAATTGATGGTTGAATTGTGATAGTTAAATATAGAATTTGTTGATGGTGTGCTTGGATGATTAATTTATTATTAGTTATATTAGTTTAGACCTTATGCGCCGCATAATAGCAGAGGTTATTATATTAAACTCATATACCGCGATATTCCACCTCGAAGTGGAATTGGTATAATATACGTATTTGGAGTTGTTTATTTCCCGCATTATATAGCGGATGAGACCCTATTGCGCCGCATAATAGCGGATGATATTTTATAAATCCCATATACCGCGATATTCCACCTCGAAGTGGAATTGGCATTTAATTGTTGTGCTAACGTCTGTGGATGCAGGGAAAATAGGTTGGAGGAATCCAACTGGATTCCTCAAATATTTGAATTAGTTTCAATATTGTGTGTTGATTATTTGTAATCTGTGTGTGACTATTTCTGATTGAGACTATTGAAGGCTATAATTTAGCCGAGTATATTTTGATATCGTAGGATACCAGAAATAAAAAAAAATTGGATTTTGGAAATTTAGTAGAAAATTTATAGTAAATTAATTTTAGGAAATTGATAAAATTTAAAAGAAGGAATTTATTTCAAAAGATAATAAATTTGGTGTTGAAATAAATTTAGAAATCAATTTTGAATTTAATTCGGTGTAGAAAATGAATATTTAGAAATCGATTTAAAAATTGTATATTAATGGGTATTTAGAAGTTTAAAAATTTACGATGGGAATATTATAAAAGAAAGGGAAATTTGTTCTAAAATAAATATTGTTTTATTTTTTTAAAAAAGCGTGGAAAGGAATTTACAGATTTGGGACGTATATTTAAAATAAATCCAAAAAGATTTATAAGTTGATTTGAATGAACCATTTTAGAATGAAATGTGTATTTTCCCTGAAAAGCTGAGAATGTTTTCAATATAGTTTATAAATATAAATTGAAGTTGTAAAGATGGTTTAAGGGAAAGAATGTTTTGGAAATTTTTTTTCACTTAGGTTATTTTGAAACTATTTAAAGCAAAAATATATTTTAAACTATTATGGAAGTGATTATTTAAAGTTTAAATTGATATTTTTTTCAGAAATTGGATATTTAAATAGTTATATCCTATCTTCTAATTTATTTTAAAATTTGTTTTGGACTTGAATTTTTATATGCGATATTAGTATAATATTTTTTTTCATAACTAATATTTAAACAAGTATTTTAAAATAGTTTTATTTTAAATATTTCCAAGTACATTTTGGATAATTATTTTGAATTATTTTAAAATATTTGAACTCGGAAGATTTTCAATGGAAACAAATAAATATTTGGAAATGTTTTCCGCGTAAGGAAAAATGATTTGGAACTTGTTTTCAAGGTATTGAAATGTGGAAAAGTGATTTGAAATTTGTTTTCAAAGGTTTGAAAGGTGAAAATTAATTTGAAATCTGTTTTCAAATGGTTGAAGTGTGAAATATAACTTGCGGAAATATTTTGAAAAATAAATAATTTGGTAAATTTATTTAAATCCGGCAAATTGTTGTGGACATTGATTGATAGTTAAATAACCGACTATCAATATTGGCCTTTTAAATGGCATCAGAATTTCGAGGCGACCGGGAATCCGATTCCAAGTGGATATCCGAAAACCACATCGAAACTTTGTGATGGTGATGGATCTTTAATTTAAAAAGATCAAAGTGAAAATTATTGTGATTTGTTGAAATCCGAATATAACACTTATTTTTAAAAATAAGCGCTCATTATTCAGATTAGCCGGGTGAGGACCTTGTGTCATAAAACCCATTCCGAATAATGATACAATGAAATGGGATTGCATTTGAAGATGGTGTTGAAGACCGGGTATTCTCGAAAACGAAAGGATTACCTGTCGAATGTCTCTGCACCGAGTTGCTCTGGTATAGAGATTGTTTTTTCTCACCCTTTGTGATGGGGATTCCGGACGTGATTAGTGAATATCCGGATTTGTAAGGGCTTCTTTGGAAGTGCCTCGATCACGGAATAGACTTGTATGGATGTGTGTCTGACGTTACACTTTGAGATATAAAGCTAGTTTCTATCAAATACATTTCTGTTGGTGACAGAGAATTTATTCTTTTAGCTTAACACCCTTCTCTAAGACGTACGAGCTCAGAGGTTATGTAGTTGTTGATTATCAATGATATATTCCCAAATTGGTAATGGGGCATACGAAGTCTTGCTGATCATTTGTTGATCAAAGCATGACTTTGTGAAAAGTGTAGCTTTGTGGACGAAATCTCATCGAGCCTCACAAACCAGTAATGGTCGAAACAGGAAAGATGCGGCAAGGTTTCAGAGGTAGCTCCCCTAGGGTATGTCCATTCCTTCTGGAAAATGGTGGTGTTAGGTATGGAGCCCTAATATTTAACTTTTGTGGTTACTGCAAATACTTTTCTTTGTAGTTGTTGGTGTAGAGGATCCTCGAATAAAGGTCGCAAACGACCGGGGGTGGCATATCTTAGGTTTTACTCCCCGGGAAGGGGGTAAATGGCCTTGTGTTGACAGAGATCCGGGTAGTTTCTCGGGACATCCCACTAGAGGCTTACCCATGTGGCAGTAGGAAGTTCCTTAGCCTGACCATTTGTTGGAAATCCAAAGAAACAATACGTGCCCTGTACGGTTTTAGTTGTATAACCTGCTATGGAATGTGGCGGTAACATGCTATTGAACATGGTAGCTATAGTAGGAAAACAATAATGGTTGTATGCTGGCTAAGATTAATATTATACTTTCGAAATGTTTTCTACACTATGCATTAATGATAATATTAAAAAGATTTTGCGTATTAAGCATGTTTGACTATCATAAGGAGAAATCTTCTCCAATTCTGCGTTTGCATTGTGTGTATGGCGGGAGGTCTTATGGTAGTTTCATTTTCCAAAAAGCGTAGCAAATTTCTTTTTATTTTCTTTGTGGAAAATAACTGTTTTGAAGATCTCACACCAGTCCCACGACTGACCTTGCTTATCTTTGTGAAACGAGATGGGGGGTTCTTGCTTTTTGTTTGGTGGCGAGCAGGAGACTCTTACCCCTACACATCCTCTTTAAGGGGTTGGTTAGCAGTAAGGCATGACAGTCGAAAGGCTGGCCGTAAAAGCAAGGGCAGTGTACCATTGTATGCCACGATGGGGCTGGGATGGTTGAAAAGCCTACCAGTCGACATTGGCCGCTGTCAATGGTTGAAAAGCTTAGACCTTTACATTTGGTATCAAACCCTAATGGTTTGGTTTTTCCGGCATTCGATTGTTCGGCATTCGATACAGTGGACGTATCGATGTCGACTTTCGAAAGTCGAAAAAATGGGACTATTACAAGTGATATCAGAGCATTTGGTTAAGCGACAACCCTGGCTCTGTTGGGTGTTACTCATTAGAGATAGAGTCAGCAGTACTCTAGAATGAGTTTGAGTGTAATAATAGATATGATCGCGTATTTGTTAGTGAATAAAAAATTGATTTATATTGTGATGAATGGTTTGTTGAGTGGTATATGGATTCTGGTCAATACGAGTAATTAACGTTATTGATAGGGATCTCTAAACACCCGTACAGGACAATTCGACACGATATTGTTTTAAAGTAGGGTAAATGAAATAATTTTACCCAAAACTATTTTGTACATTAAAAGAATAATTTTCCATAAATTATTATAGTAGTATATGGTTGCTTGTTTGTTTGGAACTGATAATATTGAAGTATTATCATTATTGTTGAATAAGGAATTGAAATTATAATCAAAAGTTTAGAAATGAAATCCATATACAAATGAAATTTGAGAATATAAATTGTAAATGTGATTTATAATTTGAAATAGAACTCCAGAGAAATATTTGAAGGAATTTGAAAGGTTTGAAATTTTGAAGATTTGGAAAAGTTTAAATCCTTTTTAATTTGAAAATGATTTTCAAAGGTTTAGGAAAAGTGATTTGGAGGGATAAAAGCTCTAAACTCTTTTCGGTCGTCGGAAAATAACTTCGGTGATGACTGCAACATCATCGGTGTTCATTTTCGGGTTTCTAGGAGAGGAATTACTACCGAATTATTTTAAAATGGAAGTTGTTTGGAAAATTGGTTTGGTTTTGAGATATTCAAAAGATATTTTGAATTGATTTCAAAAATGATTTTTAAAAGATGAAAAGACTCTGGGATCTAATAAAAATGGCTATGGAATAAAATTTTGTTAAGGTGGGAAATAAAATTTTGGATGAATATTGCAATTAAATGAAAGTGAAATTGAATGTTGAAATTCATTTCGAATTTGTAAGTAAATAGAACTAGAATTGGAATTGAATTTGATTTGTATTAAACAAAGTGAAATATTGAAATAAAATTAGTAAATAAAACTAATTAAAGGAATGACGAAATTGAATATGATTTGAAATGAATTGAATTCCATAATTATAAATAAAAAATAAATTGAATTCATGTGGAATTGGAAATCCGGTTTAAATATAAATGGGTATAAACCAAAATAGTGAATTGAAAATGAACAAAAGAATAAAAACAGGAATCGAAACTGAATATTGAAAACCAATTTGAATTGTGTGAAATAAAATGAAGTTGTAAAATTAGTTTGAAGTGAATTAAAAATAATAAAGGTGGAATAAAAAAATGGTTTGAGATTACATGAATTGGAAGTTGTAATGAATTTGTAAATGAAACTAATTTAAAATAGTGATATGAATCAGTTGTGAATAAAAGATAATCGATAAATTTCGAGATTTAGAAGATAAATTGAATCCAAATAGAATTGAAAGTGTAAATCGAATTCAAATGAAATTGAAAATGCAAGATTGAATGGAAATGGACATATAACTTCAATGGTGAAGTAAAAATGGTATAAGAAGTAAGTATTCAAACTTTGTAATGGAATATGCAAAATGATATATGAATGTTGTAATTGAATATTATGGCTAGTAGAATATACAGGTATGTTACAGGAAAAAGAAAAAAATTTGGAATTGGGATTTGATTTTCGAAGATAAATTTGAAATTGCTCGACAAAAAGGTATGTATTTAAATTTTAGTATGGAATTTGATGATTTTCTTGTCTAGCCACTTGGCGTTTTGTTTTCTCTTTGAAACCTGAGGGCCTGTGGTGCCATTTTATAGTCGTACTGAGCTAGCCGTGCAAAAGGAGACGCTGGCAAAAATTTTCGAAAATTTAGGGAGTTAGAAAAATTTTGAGAAAATTTTGAAAATTTAACAATTTGAATTTAAATTTAAATTTGAATGGTTAAGATTTTCAAAAATTAGTAAGCAATAATAGTGTCTTTAGTAAAGAATTGTTTGGAAAGTTGAAATTGTTAAATTTTGGGAAGTTGTTAAAACTATTAGGGTTAGGAAAATATTAAACGGGCTGAGAATCATTCTTCTTAACTTGTAATTTCGGAATGAAATTCATTTAAAGGAGAAGGATGTGACGACCCAGAAATTTTTAACATTTGAAATGGAATATTAAATTGATTTTAAATATTTGGAAGTTAATTTAAATTGAATTTCGAAATTACCTACGAATTTGGCAATTTAATTATTGAATTTACTTTATCGAAGTTGGGTAAAAATTTGTATCTTCAATTTTAAGCCGATTAAAAATATTTTTAAAGGCTTAGAAAATTTATGTTGATAATACTGAAGATAATGGAAGCTTCAAAATTTAATTTGAAAATGATTTGTTCAGTTTTGAATTTATCGTTCAAATTGATAGTTAAAAACAACTTTCTGAGACACAGTCTCGGAATTCGACGAAACCAGTCCCATTGGATCCGTAATATTGTATTATTTTCGGATTTCAATTTTCGTAATGTTTGGAGTTGTTGTTTGGCCGTACGATAAGCAAACGCGTTGGAAATTAAATCGAAATTTAATTTTATAGCTGGATTAAAAAAGCTATCTTTTCCATACGATCGAATTAGGACTCGTAACTTTTTCCTTTGCGTTCGTAATAGGGTAATAACATTATAAACGCCTAGCGGCACGCCTAGATTGGTGATTGGGATTCTTGGCTTCGTTTTCTCAACAATTTAAATTTGATTTTAAATTTAAAGATGGATAATGAAATTGCATTGAATACTGTAGCTGGCATCACGTATAGGGATTTAAAAACTCTACCTTCCTTAATACACTTCTTCGTTTGATCAAATAAAATATAAAGCAGATATTTTTCTTTCGTTCAAAGCTAATCCCAAATTCCTCTCTCATTTGAAATGGCCGAAGCCCCCTTCTTCTCAGAAGGAAAAAAAAAACAAATTCGCGATCGATTTGAGCTTGGCCGCTCCCTTCCTCTCTTTATATTTCAGTTCGAATCAATCGTATAAAAAAAATCGAAGTCCAGGCGGCCACAAATTCGCGTGGGTTGGTGAATCTGGCGAAGGTGTGAGGCTCGAGTTCTATTGGGGAAGGGGGCGCATCACTAATTAGGCATCGTGACCCACTGCAGTGACAGCAATAGGTGGCAGTCGCGATTTCAAGGCAATGACCTGAGTTGATGTAGGGTTCACGAAGTGGATTGGTTTTCGCCTCTAGGTGCTTGCGCGTGTGGTGGGAGTCGCGATGTGGGGTCGTCATCGTCGCCTGATGGGTAGTGCGTGTGAGTTCATGAAGTCATCGAGGCATTCTAGGGTTCGGCAATGGGAAATTGAACTGCATCAAGGCCGCGACAGGGCAGGGCGGTGGCGACAAGTAGAGGAGGTGGTCGCAATTTCAGCTTAGGATTCGCGTGGGCACGTGGAGGTGGTACGGTGCTTGAGGAAGATCGAAGACCTCGTTCGTGAGCAGTGGTTTGAAAATCGATGTTTGCTTGCAGTAAGGTAATCTTTTGATTTGCGTTCGTTTAATTTAATTTTTTATAACATGTATATATATTTTTGTACAGAAAAATAAAATTTATTCCAGTAAGATATATAAGCAGACTTATTAATTTAAAATATATATACATACAGTTTTTTCAGTAAATATAAGTATAGAGATAAGATTTGAAAATGGAAAATTTTGAATATATGAAATTTTATATAAATTCGATTTTTATGGAATTTATGTAGACTATTTTATAATTAATATATATACATGTTTACTAGTTCACTTAAAAAAAATTAGGTAATTAAACCGTTAGTTAACTTGTTCCATTATTTTATTTACTAAAAATAATAATTTATAGAGATAACTCATGTGGTTAATAAATGTATATCAATTTTTTTATTAAATTATTTATAAAAGGAAAATTAGTTAAAATAAATTTTTGGTTAAGTAAATAAATTAAACGATAATTTATTGTTCGATTTATTCGAATATTATTGAAATTGTATAAATTTTATACAAGGTCAAAATTAATGGAGAAAACCAGCCGTGATGGAAAATGGATTGCATGCTTAGTCAAGGCGAAATCTTCTCACTTAAATTATAATAATTGAAAATTTCAGTTATTAATTGATGGCTGAATTGTAAAAGTTAAATTTAGAATTTGTTGATGTTGTGCTTGGATGATTGATTTATTATTAGTTATATTAGTTTAGACCCTATGCGCCGTATAGTAGCGGAGGTTATTATATTAAACCCATATACCGCGACATTCCACCTCGAAGTGGAATTGGTATTATATACGTATTTAGAGTTGTTGATTTCTCGCATTATATAGCGGATGAGGCCCTATTGCACCGTATAATAGCGGATGATATTTTATAAATCCATATACCGCGATATTCCACCTCGAAGTGGAATTGGTATTTAATTGTTGTGCTAACGTCTGTGGATGCAAAGAAAACAGGTCGGAGGGATCCAACTGGATTCCTTAAATATTTGAATTAGTTTCAATATTGTGTGCTGATTATTTGTAATCTATGTGTGACTATTTATGATTGAGACTGTCGAAGTCTATAATTTAGCCGAGTATATTTTGATATCGTAGGATATCAGAAATAAATAAAATTGGATTTTTGAATTTTAGTAGAAAATTTATAGTAAATTAATTTTAGGAAATTGAATAAATTTAAAAGAAGGAATTTATTTCAAAAGATAATAAATTTGGTGTTGAAATAAATTTAGAAATCAATTTTGAATTTATTCGGTGCTGAAAATGAATATTTAGAAATCGATTTAAAAAATCGTATATTAATGATATTTAGAAGTTTAAAATTTCGTAATGGGAATTTTATAAAAGAAAGGGAAATTTGTTTTAAAAAATAAACATTGTTTTATTTTTTTTAAAAAAGTATGGAAAGGAATTTATGGATTTGGGATGTAAATTAAAATAAATCCAAAAAGATTTATAAGTTGATTTGAATGAACCATTTTAGAATGAAATGTTTATTTTCCCTGAAAAGCCGAGAATGTTTTCAGTATAGTTTATAAATATAAATTCATGTTGTAAAGATGGTTTAAGGGAAAGAATGTTTTGGAAATTTTTTTTACTTAGGTTATTTTGGAAATGTTTAAAGTAAAAATATATTTTAAACTATTTTGGAAGTGATTATTTAAAGTTTTAAATTGATATTTTTTTTAGAAATTGGATATTTAAATAGTTATATCCTGTCTACTAATTTATTTTTAATTTATTTTTGGACTTGAATTTTTATATGCGATATTAGTATAATATTTTTTTTAATAACTAATATTTAAACCAGTATTTTAAAATAGTTTTATTTTAAATATTTCCAAGTATATTTTGGATACGTATTTTAAATTATTTTAAAATATTTGAACTCGGCAGATTTTCAAGGGAAACAAATAAATATTTGGAAATGTTTTCCGTGTAGGGAAAAATGATTTGGAACTTGTTTTCAAGGTATTGAAATGTGGAAAAGTGATTTGAAATTTTTTTCAAAGGTTTGAAAGGTGAAAATTAATTTGAAATCTGTTTTCAAATGGTTGAAGTGTGAAATATATCTTGCGGAAATATTTTAAAAATAAATAATTTGGTGAAGTTATTTAAATCCGGAAAATTGTTGTGGATATTGATTGATAGTTAAATAACCGACTATCAATATTGGCCTTTTAAATGGCTTAGAATTTCGTTGCGACTGGGAGTCGAATTCCAAGTGGATATTCGAAAACCACATCGAAACTTTGTGATGGTGATGGATCTTTTATTTAAAAAGATCAAAGTGAAAATTGTTGTGATTTGTTGAAATCCGAATATAACACTTATTTTTAAAAATAAGCGCTCATTATTCGGATTAGCCGAGAGAGGACCTTGTGTCATAAAACCCATTTCGAATAATGATACGATGAAATTGGATTGCATTTGAAGACGGTGTTGAAGACCGTGTATTCTCAAAAACGAAAGGATGACCTGTCGAATGTCTCTGCACCGAGTTGCTCCGGTATAGAGATTTTTTTATCACCCTTTGTGATGGGGATTCCGGACGTGATTAGTGAATATCTGGATTTGCAAAGGCTTCTTTAGAAGTGCCGTCAGTTCCGTTTGATCCTGGAACGGACTTGTATGGATGTGTGTTTGACGTTACACTTTGAGATATAAAGCTGGTTTCTATCAAATACATTTCCGTTGGTGACGGAGAATTTATTCTCTTAGCTTAACACCCTTCTATGAGACGTACGAACTTAGAGGTTATGTAGTTGATGGTTATTAGTGATATATTCCCAAATTGGTAATGTTGCACAAGAAGTGTTGCTAATCATTTGTTTATCAAAGCATGACTTCGTGAAAAGTGTAGCTTTGTGGACGAAACCTCATCGAGCCTCACAAACCGGTAATGGTCGAAACAGGAAAGATGCGGCAAGGTTTCAGGGGTAGCTCCCCTAGGGTATGTCCATTCCTTCTGGAAAAGGGTGGTGTCAGGTATGGAGCCCTGATATTTAACCTTTGTGGTTACTGCAAATACTTTTCTTTGTGGTTGTTGGTGTAGAGGATCCTCGAATAAACGTCGTAAACGACCAGGGGTGGCATATCTTAGGTTTTACTCCCCGGGAAGGGGGTAACCGGCCTTGTGTTGGCAGAGATCCGGGTAGGTTCTCGGGACGTCCCTCCAGAGGCATACCTATGTGGCAGTAGGAAGTTCCTTAGCCTGACCATTTGTTGGAAATCCAAAGAAACAATACGTGTCCTGTACGGTTTTAGTTGTATAACCTGCCATGGAATGTGGCGGTAACCTGCTATTGAACATGGTAGCTATAGTAGGCATAATATGATTGTATGCTGGCTAAGAATAATATTATACCTTCAAAATGTTTTCTGCACTATGCACTAATGATAATATTAAAAAGATTTTGCGTATTGAGCATGTTTGACTATCATAAGGAGAAATCTCCTCCAATTCTGCGTTTGCATTGTGCGTGTGGCAGAAGGCCTTATGGTAGTTTCATTTTTCAAAAAGCATAGCGAATTTCTTTTTATTTTCTTTGTGGAAAATAACTGTTTTTAAGATCTCACACCAGTCCTATGACTGACCTGGAGTTTATTGTTCCCTTTCTAAACTCTGGGTGCCCATAATTTTCCACATGGCCGGCCTAGAATCAGGTTAGCGGTTATTCGGGAGCAAAGTCAAGAAGTTGCTGTGGAAATCAGGAGTTGGAGCAAACTAGATGGCGAAGCGTATCACTTATATATGTTATATTCCTTTCCGCTGTTTGTGGTTGTACACTCTGATAATGTAATGTGATGTAATGTAATAACTGATATAGTGATTCTGTTTAAAGATATTAATTTATCTATTATATTTGTTCCGCTGTGATATGTGAGATTCTGTTTATTGTTTCATCTTCTTCTTCTACCTCTTCATTCATTAACCCGAAAGACTCGTAAGTTTGTTCCTCTTTGGCTGAAATGTTGTGGAATTTTTCCAGCTCAAAGGGGTACTGATTTGCGGGCCTTTACACATGCATACCTTAACATATGAAATACATACATACATATATATACATATATGAAAATACCAAAGATATTTTACCATTTCCTTACTCCTTAAGCCTTCTCTAAGTCAACAATTACAGATCAAAGGTTACACACTCAAATTGGGACGTGGGGGAATGTCATTTTGGCTAAAATAGTGAGGGGAGGGTAGTGGTTGAAGTAATGATGGTGATGACGGTGGATGATGTAAGAGGGAGAAAAATATCTACCTCTCCACTTGCCTATAAATACCCTCCCATTTTTCCTCTTCTCCATTCTTTCGTAACTCTCTCAAATCTAAATGAAATGATGCAATTTTTTTTATAACATTTACAATTTTAGTATCCATAAGTTTCTAGTCAACACTTCTTCCCATTCGAAGTTTCCAATTCTTAAAACACCATTCTTTCTAAAGCATTTTCGAGCCCAGTTTTAATAGTCGAAAATATCTATTTTCCATTTGTGTATAACTCCACCAAAACTGATCCAAATGAAGTAATTATTTTTACCAAATCATGTAGAATTCCAGTGGGTACAACTTTTATGTTTTGCACTTCTTCCAGTTACTAGTATAACTATGTCAAAATTCCTCTTTTTTACACTGCATTTTCAGGCTTCGTTTTTACGAATCCGAGAACACCCTATCTTCTTTTGATCATATCTTCTTCAAAATTAATCAAAATCAAGTGTTTCTTTTATTTAATTTTAAGAGAAAGAAATTGCAACAACTTTCTAGTTAAAAACATTTTCAAAATTTGAGAGTGAAAGGGTCAAAAATCAAAGAGAAAATGACCTATTTTCGGGTCTAGTTTAGTGAATTCAAGGCAGAAGCTCTACCACTTCTCTTCCATACTTTCGGCCATCCTGTTCAAGTCTTGGCATAGCTTTCTCAAGAGTCTAAGGACCAATTCTAAAAGGTGTCATGCGATCGTAGCGGAACTATTGACTGTTTGGCAAAGTTAGGAAGTAATGATTGTGAGAATTCCTAAACTATAGTATTATATTTTTGGATGAAGATATGATGTTTGCAATGGATGTATAATATGCTTTGTCATCGAGTTTTGTTGTTTAATATGAATGTTAACAATATATATATATATATATATATATATATATATATGCAAGTCACGGAAACACACGTCCATAAGCACAAAGGAAATAACTTTCCTCTATTTTAATGAATTGTTGTATATGGAATGTTAAACCTATTTAAAAAGGTTTTGAATTGATTATGAAATGATTTATAAACAGTTGAAAGTGTTTTCATGAAGTTTGAAAAGTAATGGAAAATTTAGTCAATAATATGCATGTTGCGTAACGGTAGTTCGCGATTTCGTGCCATAAAAGTCAAACGAGTAAACAGAATGGAATTTAACTCAAAATTCTTTGAGCTAAGAATTTTTCGAACTATTATATCCATAATTTTCCAACGAACAAAGAAAATCAAGATTTCGATGAGTAGATTTTGAAATATGAGTAAAACAAATTATAGGAAAACCGCGGTTTTGAAGTTCGGAATACAAAGGTGAATTTATTTGAAAATGATATTTTAAAATTGTTTAAAAATATGGAATAAATATTATAAATGTTTTAGAAGTGATTTGAGTTATAAAAATGAATTTTCAAATGATAAAATGACATCTTGATCAATATAGCTTAAAAAACACTTTTGCAACACTTTTTCGCAGCACTTCTCTATAACTTTTACATTTTAGTTTTAAACGCAACAGTTCTTTTCCAATACTTTTACAAATGTTTCAAATTTTCAGTAAAGTATTTTAAGGATAATTTGAAGGATTTATGAAATGATTAAAGGTTTAATGATTTAGAGTCGATCAAATAACTTGACCGCCTTATGGGTGTCAAAGAGATAGTGCCTAGGCTTGAGTTTGAAAAAACATTTTCCTACTCACCTTGGCTATCTAGACTGGCTCGACGGAGGGGATGGTAAATTTGATTTACTCAGACCAGAATTTTCCAAGGTATATATGATAATATTTTCCAAATTTAAACAACTAGGATTTTATGGAGATAATCTTCTTATACTATGTGTTAAAGCCCAAAGAGGGAACTCGTACTATTCGTAGAATTTAAAAGTTGATTTCGTCGTTGTTACTACCAAATATCCTTTCGACCTCGTCGAAACACCCTATCAAACAATGGTGGTAACCTAATTATTGGTTCTACTGTTGTTGGGTAATTAATTAAATGATGGGTTTCAACTTCGTCGAAAGCTTTCTTCTTTTATAGCTATGGTTTGATCTTTTAGGTTAGGGATTTGGCTGAGTTTAAGGTTTCGACTCACTAAAAAGGTGTACTTTTTGTACTTTTGGAGAGTAGTAGTTTGGAGCTAAGAACCTAAGTGTTTTGGTAAAATAAGAGGTTTTGACTCACTCTGAAGTTATCTTTTCTATTTACAAGAAAACTTGTCAACATCCCCAATGCAATATGAAAAGCAAATGAGTGCATATAAAATAAGATTGTCGAGAAGATTGCTTCTTTAGAAAGCTACCTTTCTACAGGGTTGACTTGGTCTAAACGGTTTCAGAAGTTGGCTTAGAAATGCAGGCAAAGGAAGAAATATCCTGCTCGAAACCCTTCTTTTGAATTGGTCGAAAACAGCTATTCGTGTTGGCTTTCTATTCCTTTCGATCATGTCGAAAGGTTCGTTCTGGCACTTTCGACCATGCGAGAAGGTATACATATTTTATCAAAGTGTGGTAGCTACTCTTGACTTCGTTGGTTTCGCCCATTCAGTTGATGAACCACTTCGAAAGGGTTGCAGATGTAGTGGAGGGTAAACCCCACTTGTAGGGTCGATTTCACCCTAGAGGGGTGAGGGGGTGAATAGGGTGATACTAATAATAATAAAAATTAATGCGGAAGTATACATAGTAATTGCAGCACAGATAATAGAAGAATAAAAGCAGAAATAGAACAACATTGATTTACCTAGCTTTCGCAATACCCTGCCTACATGCTGCTCTCAAGGTTTCTACTAGAAATTAAGTAGTCAAATGCTTACACACGTAAACTTGTGACACCAGCTAACGACTAACCTAACTCTACACTCAAAATCCTGCCACAACTCAGCCACTGAGTTGCGAGTTCCCGAACTACACCACCATAGTTCGTAACCTAGTCACACGACTAGAATTTTACAAAAGTTTTAAAAAATTACAAAATCAAAAACAATAACACAGAGCCTTAATTATAAAATTAAAGCCTGAATCAAATTTATAAAGGGTGGCCCACTTTATATCACAAAAAAATGTCTCCCTTAATATTTCTTTGGCATGAGATAACCTCAATACTTCGACCAACTTTTATACTTCATGAGTCCGATGGCTGCTTCATTCCTCTTTAAAAAATTAGCACCGATTCAAAAATTGGTCGATTGAGTGTTGATTTGGCTTTCCTGTATCAATTGATCCTGACTTCGATTAATGTGCAACGTTTGCTTTGGATTGCTTTGCCAATCGATTGCTGGTTTTTTCATCTTCGGCTGCTCCAATTGTCGAGATTGAATGATTATAAAAATGGTATGTTGTTTTCCTTTTTCGAATTTTGATTATTCTCGACTTCATTCGATATTTATTATTTATTGCTTTCGGTAATTGCTTGAACTCGAATGATTTAACCGCTGATGATGATTTTGGGTTATATAAGGATCAGATACCCTATATTTACGTTCGTATATTTCCTTTTGAATTCTTCATGAGTTTATCCCTTGCGTTGCTTTATGCTTGGATGATGTTGATTTATACTGACTGGTTCAATTCGAATATTTTTCTGTTATGCTTGCTTGTTCACCACGGCTTGCGTTTGGTTTTAAGGATCTATGATGCTTGTTCATCATGCTCGTGACACTTACTGAGTTTGTTCATCTCGACCTTGACTTGGTTATTATAATTCGAAATTTTATAAATTACTTTATTCAGTTCCTATGGCTTTGGTATTTGAGACCGTGATAATATTTTCGGCTGTAACTTCCTTTATTTCTTTACCAATGTTCACACTATTCCTAACACTGTTTTTGTTAGACTGTAAAATGCTTCATGTTATTCATGTTTGATTTTTTTTGCTTGCACTTGTTCCTCTTGGACTCTTCACATGATGTTGTGATCATTTGAAGTCTGGTACTAGTTTGAACCCTTGTTGCATGTGTTGCATTTCTTTGTTCTGGCCTGATACATTTTTGCATATGCACTTTTTATTCATGTGCTTTGCATTTTATTAAACTGGGTTGCCTTTGTGTCCACTTCTTTATTGCATCCCATATTGTTATCACATATATATACATATATGTATGCATGTGTGTTTGTGCATATATGTATGTATGCATGTGATGCCTTGTTCTGCTTGATGCTCTATTGTTACCTCTATTGCATTGTGTCTTCATGAGCATTGCATCCTGTACTCGAGTTGTTCGTGCCTCTGACCTGATACATATGTATGTACTTATATGCATATGTGCATACATATTTCACCTTCCTTGCAGCTTCACTTGTGCACTGGTCTAGTTTTGGTTAACACTTCATGTGTACTAGTTGTTGCATTCATGTTTTACTTATCTGTTTTGGTCTTCCTGCATTTGACTGGAACTACTTGTGTACACTATGTACTTGTGTCATTGATCAGGATGTACTTTGATTTTATGGCCTTGTTACATGTCAGGTTGTTTTGTTTTGTTGAATGTGGTTGGATTTTCTATTAAAATTCAGTTCACCACATTGTATTCACTTGAACATTTTGTTTTCATTCGAAGTTTTGTTTCCTTGTGCATTTTGTAGTCTGGACTTGTGATGGTGTAATAACCCGTCTTTCACTGCACAGAAGAACGTATCATTATTAAGAAAGAAGGGATAGGAAAGAGAAAGGGTAGAAAAGAAAGAACTAAACAATATCAGAATCTCATAATGGAACGAATAAATTATATTATATCACATAAGATATTATATAGTATCATATACATCAGAGATACATAGCTTATACATCACATAATTAGACAGTTATAAACACCTATTGATCATACAACTCAAAATATCACAGAGATACAGACACAGCGGAACCATTATATATCTACACGATGAAGCCTCCTACTCCAAATCTCCTCTAGAATTCGTCAAAGCTAATCTAAATCCCTTGGCTACTCATAAAAATTTGATTACCCAAGAGTTTAATAAAACAGAAAATAAACTCCGGGTCAGACATGGGTCTGGTGTGAGTAAACGGGCTAAAGTTGCTTAACTTTGAAAAACTTTTGAAAAACCAAGAGTATCTCATAAGACTTTCCGCACATAAACATGGCAAATTTTTTACCTTGCAATAACCAAAACATTTGATAGGAAATCTGGTTATAATAATATAGGGTCTAGGGTTCTCAAATAAGTATTCACGTAGCTGAAATTATTGCATTATTAAATTCCAGACTACTAGCCACAAAGTGGGTTAAACAATCAAAACCGTAAAGGCACGTAGGAAAAATTTGTTTTCGTCAATGGCAGGGCTACTGGGGTACCTACCGTCACAGTAACTGGCCTAGATCACCGTACCCAGGATCCACCCTAAATCCCTTGCAACACAAGGCCGGAACCATCCCTTACTGGATAGTCCCGAACAAGACAACCCCAACAGTTGTCGCGAATCAACTCCACACTAAGCCGAATAAAAAGGGACCTCTAGACAGGGGAAAATCTTGTCCTACTTGAGCGCGACTCACTTAGCCTTGCTGCACCTCCCATGTTTTAGCCATTCTCGGTTGATGAGGCTTGAGGCTACGATTACCTTTTCAGAACACATATCTTAAATTGCTCATCGTCCTCCAATGATGATGTTATGAAAGCTCCATCCATACAAGTTCGTTCCGGGTTCGAAAGAAACCGAAGGCATTATCCGTTACACTCATTTTGGAATCACCCTCTGAGTTAACGACAATAGCCATTGCACTCTGAAACTCCATCTCGATCTTCACTTGAGATTCACGACCTACCGTTTAATTTGGATCGATGTGGTTTTTGGATATCCAAATTTGGAAATCCGATCCCAGTCTCACCGAAATCCAAAACGCCATCTTTTAAGGCCAAGTTGTTTTAAGTTAAAATAGTTTAATTTATTATCTATATTCACACTTATAGATAATTCACATATCAAAGATAGATAATCCATATTATCAAAATTCAACCAAAGCATCTCATATCATAGATCATCACATATCCCATATCAGAGATACCAAACAATCCAAGGCATTCAATATAATTCAGCCATTCATAAGCAAAGATTAATTAGTCACACCATCTCTAATTAATTTAAAATAAATTAAATTAATTACATCCATTACTAAAAATCCTGCTTACTTAACCATTAATTAATTTCAAACCAATTAATTAATCATCCTTTAATTATCCATCTTAATTAACCATCCTTGGTTAATTATTCTTTAATTACATTAAGTAATTAGCCTTTAATCAATTACATAAACTAATTATCCCTTAATAATTAATTAACCCTTAATTATTCTCATTAATTAATTATTAATTAATTGCATTAATTAATGATCCTTAATTGATGCATCGCGAGCTATAGATCCACCAAGCTTAAGTAGGCCACGACCTGAAGGCTTAGGTCGGCCACGAGTTAAGGAGGAAGGCTTAGGCCGGCCACGAGCTAAGGAGGAGGTCTTAGGTCATCCACGAGCTAACAAGTCACGTGAAAGGGAGCCACAAGCTAAGAAGGAAGTCTTAGGTCGTTCGGAAGCTTTAAGTCGTTTACGACCTACGGCTACAGGAGCAAACGAAGAGACGAAGCGACCTAACAGGGTTGTGTTAACCCGCCAACGACCTAACAAGATGAAACCATGGGTTGAGTCGTCACCGACCTATGTGTTGTGTTGTAATTATGGTGTGGGATTAGGCTAAGTCGCTGCCGACTCAAGATAAGTCGTAAGTCGTTGTGACTGGAGTCGTTTGTGTTGTAACGTGTTGCTTATGCCAATAGGTCGTAGGTCGGCAAGTAGTTAGGTCGGCCGCGTATATATATTGGTTGTATTTTTTTAGGTCGTACCTAGTTAGGTCGGCCGTGTATTGTAATTCATGAGATTGGTTGTAATTGAGTCGTATGTGGTACATAAGTGCGGGTATGTAGTGTTATGTGGGTTTGATAGGTCGGCAACGACTTAAGAAGTGTTAGGTCGGCAGTGTTAGGTCGGCAACGACTTAAGGGTCTGTGCTATAAATAGGCGTTCGTTGTACTTTGAAAGTTAGGTTCCTTTTTTGAATAAAATTCTCTTTGTTAGCTTTGTGCTTTCATTCAAATTGGTAGTTGAGTGTAATCTCCTATCTCCACTTACGTTATTCGAGTGCGCTCGAATCATAGTTTGTTGAAGCCGATTCATGGAATCTTGTGCGCAAGATCAACGTCGAAGAATCGTAGATCTCTTTTCACGGTATCGTGCGCGATCAACGTGTTAGAGATAGCTAAAATTCGGTATCTTCGGATCAACGAATTTGGGCCTTGCAGTATTTTCAATCCACGGATTGCTACTTTTCACAGTTTCATTTGTTTTCATAATATCCGCTGCGTCATTAATTAATTACTTCCATTAATTAATTAACTATAATAAATTACATTGATCCTTAATTAATTACATTAATTAACTATACTTTAATTAATCACTTCCGTTAATCAACCTTAACTAATCATAACAGTAATTAACCATCCTGTAATTACTTACCTTAATTAATTAACTTCTTAATTAATTATATTAATCCTTTGGTTAGTTACACTAAGTAATTAATCCTTAATTACTTCCATTAAGTAATTTTATTTAATTACTTCCATTAAGTAATTTCCCTTTAATTAATTACATCTAGTAACTACCCATTAATTACTCACACTAAGTAATTACTCTTTATTAATTGCATTAAGTAATTATACTTAATCAATGATCAAGTGATTATCTTTAATTAATTAGTCTAGTTAATTAACTTAAATTAATTAATTAATGACATTGAGTAATTAATCCCTTTAATTACTTCCCATTAATTAATTACTCATAAATTAATTACCTTTAATTACTTAGATTATTTAACCCTTAATTAGACAAATAATTAACTAAATTAATTAAACCAATTATCTTAATTAATTATATTAATTCTTAATCACTAGTTAATGATCCTTAAATTAATTACTTTCATCAACTATCCATTAATTGCTTTCATTAACTAATTATACTTTAATTTTCATTAAATTATTAACTTTAATTAATCCCACTAATTTTATCCCTAATTAATTACAACCTTACTTAATTGAAGAAAATTTCTTTGTCTTAATTAAATACTTCATTACAACATTATACCTCATTAAAAAAACATCGTAATTAATTATATATTTAAACGTATATAATTTTATTTAAAATAAAACAATTTAAATATTTAAATTTAATTATTGAATTTTTTGAAAACTTATTTCAAACTTTTTTTAAAAATTAAATAAATAATTATTCTTTGAAAACTTAATTATTATTCCTTTTAAAACCTATTTACTTTATATATATATATATATTTAAAAACTTGGTTAACATTCCCTATTTATTTTAGACACACTTTTAAACATGGCTAATCTTCTTCTTTTGAAACTAATTATTAAATAACTTTAAAACTTTAAAATTTATTTAAACACTTTGCTTGGAACATAAATAATATTTTAGCTTAGAAAACTTGATTTTTTTTGCTTAAACTTTGAATTTTCTATGCATTAAATAAACCTGGTACACTTTACTTTCTTATAAAAACCAGGTAACCCAAACACTCTAAAAACCCGAGCCCATCACCAGAAAACCCGACCGAGCCCCAAGTCACTCGCACACTACTACGAACCTAATCCTCTTCGAGACAAACACGATGAATCTATGAGGTAAACCCGAGCAAAGCATCTTCCACAATCTAACAAACAATATCAGGCACGAACGTACTCCGTGCACGTGCACGACGAACTTTCATGATGCCGACCATCTCTCCGGCCCTCACCAGACTGCAGACGACCTCGATGAATAATTCAACCAAACAGAACTACGAAATCGATGACCAAACAAAATCGAGTAACTCGATCATGACTGAAACCCATACCTGATCGAAAAACCATCGCTGGCTGTCACCTCCGACCTCCGGTACTCACGCCGCTCAACCCAAAGCCGAGCCACGACATCCAGCTTGGATTCCCCCCTATGCGATCCATCCTTGTGCACCAATGTCATGGCACAAAGCTCAGAAATCATCTCGACCAAATCAATCCACCGAACACTAGTTCGCCCCAGCCTGGCCACTACGGCCAATGATAAATCACCCTGACATCTTTCCAGAGATCGTTAACACCCCGACCACCTCTAGGCCTAACCACGCCGCATACCACATCGCCGATCGACAACAATTGGCCAAAGTCCCTAAATCGATCATCTCGAACTTATCGACAACCTCATGCCTAAAATTCCAGATATTTATACCAAAATTCAAGATTTTCTACCACGAATCCATACATGAAACTCAAACATGAAATCGTATTTATTGATTTCTAACATATAAATTTTTTTACTGTTATTTCTCATTTTAAAATTTATTTACTAATTTAAAATTCCTTAAACCATTTTTATAATTAACATTATATTGTAACAATCATCTTTTATTCAAAAATCAAAGCTTAATATGGTTTCAATTGGGAGATATGAATTTTTGTTTTGAATTTGAACTATGATCATAACAGGGACAAGATATATACATACAGACATATACATTCATATTCATAGAGCTATTCAATCATATTCTAGAATAAAGAACATCCATGCAATCATACTACAACATTTCCATGTAATTTATCACTGGTATCAAGTAAAGTTTTGATGAAAACTGTTTTTTTTACAAAACTATTTACTTACAGTTATTCAACAAAACAGAGAAGCAGGCCTTTGTTCTTGTTTCCAGGAACTTGCATGTGATCTGATTTCTTTGCTTTTGAACGGAATTGATGTTGATTCTTTGCATTGCTCAGGTTAGAGGTTAAAGATGAAAATAGATTAAGTTGTTGATTGAAATTTTCAGCTTGATTTTTTCAGGAAGAAAGAAGAAAGAAAGCAAATGGTTTGAGAAATGAAAGTGTTTTGCAAATAAACAGCCTGGTTTCTTCTTCTAATACTTATTTTTATAATTTGATTTAAGAGAAAAATGAATTGCCACTTGATGATTAAAATGATACATAAGTGACAAGTGTATTTGCCTAAATCCCTTAATTTACAAATGTCCAAACTTGTTTCATATTAATTCCATAGGTTTTATATTAATATGTAAAGGTTATATTTATATATATTAAAATTATATTAATGAAAATTAAAATTAAAAAGAAAGAATATTAAAATTAAAAAATAAACATTTAATTTGAAAATATATGGTTAACTTTTTAAATAGCATTTGAAAAGAATTATATTAAGTTCAATCCTAATTTCCAAATTGCAGTATATATTAAATTTGAAAACATGATTTTATTTGTTAAATTCAAAACAAAGCTTTTCTATTTACAATATACACAAATATATACATTAAATAGAAAACATTTCAATGTTTGCTTTGAAAATTATTATATTGAATTTTAGACCATAACTTCAAACTATAGTATATACACACATATATATTACAATTTGGAAACGTATTCTGTGACGCACCACCTCTATACCCACGCTAGCCAAGGACACTACGGGGTAATGCTGTCAACTAGCGCGGAGAATAAGGCTGTTGAGGAACGACCGTCCGTGTAATTGCTTTGTGCAAGCACCGATATGTCAGATAGTACAAGAAGTCTGACACATCGATACAAACTCAAAGCTACTGCACAGTGGCTATATAAAGTCTTCGGAAACAAACATAGAAATAAGCATAACACAAATCAGTCACAGATATCCATATCACAAAGGCGGAAAAAGATATGAACATAACACTTGAAAGTGTTCATCAGAGTAGTGGTCAGACAAGATCCACAATGTCACAAAAGAATAGCTACAAGTGCTACACAAAATAATATGGATACATCAATGAGTCTATATCTCAAATGTATACAACAAAAACTACCAATCTAAGTAGTTAGCCAAAAGTCAGGGTGATAATCCCAGATGTGAAGTCAAGCAGAAGCACCTGTAACATCTTGGTCTGACCCGAGTATTATTTAATAAGAAAATAATAAACGGATCAGTCTAGCTATAAATATCAGATAAAATGATATAGAATAAGAGATATGACATAAATATATGACAATCCATAAAGCCATATTGTGATAAGTAGGTAATTGAAAATCAACAAGGGATTAATCAATATCACAAGAATCTTCTCAAAGATCAAAAGGAATGTCATACACTATATTATTATTCACCAAAACGATAAGTATTGACAATAATATCAATGCCGATCACAAAAGTCAATGACACCCAAAATTCACCAATGCCCAAATATTGATAAAACTTATCAATGTAAATCACGATAATTGGTGAAACACAAATTCTAGAAATCATCAATGGAAATCCAGAAATCACATAAAGGGGGAGGCCTATCACAAAACGGGAGCATGAAAACTCACCAACACGTGTATCACAAACGGGACGCTATCCCATGGTCGCTAATCATAGAGCCGTGCAACGACGTAGTACAACGGTACGCCCGAGGAACCAGAAACCCGAATTGTTCGGAACAACGACGTAGTACAACGGTACACCCGATGGACCGAACTCCATAAAAGAACATGGGTCGCTAGCCCACAAAAGTTGAGTCGAAACTCCAAATAATACATAGGTCGTTAACCTATAAAAGAAATGAGACGAAACTCAATAAGACGAGGTACTGTCCCCTACGTGGACAAAGAAACATAGCATATCGCTAGTCATAATTACAAAAATGATCATCATCGATCATCAAGAAGTGTCAATTACAATAAGCTAGTAAATATATTAGCTTAGCCTCATGTCCCCTAACCACTAGCTTAACTTAAATATTTACGAACAAATTGTAGATCTCCACTCAATAACCGTCACAAGAAATTCAATCGAACAAGTCCAAGAATTAACCGATGAAGTAAACGCAAGCGTTTCATACCACCTGTTTTATTAAGCCGTTTAATTAGATTTCTCGTACGAGTGAGGTGAAGGTTTGTATATACTAGTATATTGGAAAGCGGTCTTATAAACAAGCTTGATATTGAAAATAGAGTTGAAATCATTTTAATAAAAGAGTTTTGGTATTTACTACGAGTATTGAAACCTTCATATTTTTAAAATGACAAATCACAAAAATGATCGTAGAAACAATCAACCACAAAAGTTCACATCCGGAGACGTGACTGAAAACCCAAAGCATTCGATTCCAAATTCATCGAAGTGGAAATGACCTAGCTACGCAACACGGCGCGACCTAACGGTGGAACGACCTAAGGAAAGAGGTCGAGCGACCTAACATGTTGCGACCTAGCGTTGGCGCGAGGCATAACAGGTGCGACCTAATGAATAATGCGACCTAACTGCATGGTGCGACCTAAAAGGAAATGAAGGCCGAGCGACCTAATGTGCATGCGACCTAAGGGGTAGGCGCGACTTAATTGGACCAACGACATTACCCAAGAGACGCGACCTAACCGGAGCGACCTAGCTGTAGAAAGCCAAGCGACCTAGTAAATGGTACGACCTAACATTGGATCGACCTAGCTTGTCACGACCTAGGCTCGAGCGACTTAAGGAAGTGAAGAAGGCCGAGCGACCTAGCGACTTATTGGTAACGACCTAAGGCCGTGCGACTCAATTTGATGCGACCTAACGACTAAACAAGGCCGAGAGACCTAACGACCAAACAAGGCCGTGCAACCTTAGGGGGTTGCGACCTAATGACCTAAGGCTTAAGAGAAGGACGAACGACCTAACGGCACGCGACCTTACGGCGCGCGAGCTAACTGCAGGCCGAGAATTTGATGCGTGCAGGCCGAGCGACCTAAGGGGTTTGAAGCTCAAAACTCACTCAATTTGCAACCTATTGAGCATGAACGCTAGGGGATTACGCCTATCGGCTACCCGGTCGTATTGGCTACCCGATGCATCACCAAAAACGTGTTCAAACATCAAAGTTGGGATTTTTAAAGATTTGAACCCAAAACACTAAAAATTGGGATTTTTCACCAATTCAATCCAAATCAATGACAAATGCATATGTAAAAGTGTTAGGAATTCATACCCAACAATCAAAGATAGTTATAACAAAGATGTGAGATAGAAATCTCATCTTTACACAAAATCAATGAAGAAGACGCTTGAGAGCAAGGAAGAATCAGTGGCTTCTCTTTGAATTTGGAGTTAGATGTTGGATTTGCAAATGAACTTGAGTTTGGAGTTTTAATTTCCCATTCCTTCCTCCATTTTTGATGAAGCTTGAGTGTTAGGAAATGAAAGTAAATTTATGAAGGGAAGGGGGTTGAGTTAGAGTTATAAGTTTAGGCTAATGGGCTAAACCAAACCTAAAGCCTAAAGTGAAAAAGTAACAAGATTCCACTAACTCCAAACATATAAAAGTTTGTACTTAAAAAGATCGCAAACGGCGTTTTGAACTCAATGGAAGTGGTCCCGAGTCCAAATTCGACCGTATGCAAAAAAATAACTTTTCGAACTATAATCCAACTAAAGATAAAATATTTAAACAAAATGTTTAAATATTCAATCATAAAATATGCGGGTTGTTACAGTCTCCCCTCTTTAAAGAAATTGCGTCCTCGCAATATTTAAGAAGAAAATATAAGGTAACAACCATAAAAGCATATCAACACAAAAGAAATTTGAAATATGAAATTCACCTCATGGAGCACGGGAAAGTAAGTCCGGATGTGTTCGCTCGATGTCTCAAGATTCCCAAGAGCAATCCTTAGGATTTGAGGACCATTGGACTTTAACGAGTGAAACATCTTTATTTCGAAGGCACTTGACCTCCAAAGCAATAATACGAATAGGATGTTGCTCATAAGTTAAATTAGGTGAAACTTCAATTTCTTCCACAACACCGGGCTCAAGAATAGAATCGGAATCTCGAAGGCACTTCCGTAATTGAGAAACGTGAAACACGTCATGAATAGCAGAAAATTGAGCCGGTAATAAAAGGCGATAAGCCATGGAAACAATACGTTCGGTGATGGGAAATGGACCAATATATCGAGGTGCTAATTTTCCCGATCGATTGAAACGTACAACACCCTTCATAGGTGAAAAACGAATAAACACCAGATCTCCCGTAGAGAATTCTAGTTTCCTTCTTCGGTTATCGGCATAGGATTTTTGTCTACTCTGGGCCTCTTTCATCCTATGACGAATAAAGTCAATCTTTTCTGTGGAATCACGAATAAAATATGGTCCTAAAACCAGCTTCTCACCGGCCTCAAGCCAACAAGAAGGAGATCGACATGGCTTTCCATAGAGTGCTTCGAAAGGTGCCATACCAATACTAGATTAGAAGCTATTATTATAGGAAAACTCAATAAGAGAAATATGATCTTCCCATCTTCCACCAAAATCAAGAACACATGCACGAAGAAGATCTTCAAGAGTTTGATTCACACGCTCAGTTTGTCCATCGGACTGGGGATGATAAGCGGTGCTAAAATTAAGCTTTGTTCCTAAAGCTTTTTGAAGACTCTTCCAAAATCCACTAGTAAACAATGGATCACGATCACTAACAATAGAAGAAAGAACTCCATGCAATTTTACAATTTCTTTAATAAAGAGTTTGGCCAAGAGCGGAACGGTTCGATTGGATCGAACGGGAATAAAATGGGCGGATTTAGTAAGTCTATCAACTATCACCCATAAGCTATCATGACCCGAACGAGAACGGGGAAGGCCGTCTATAAAATCCATGGAGATTTGATCCCACTTCCAAACTGGAATTTCTAAAGGTTGCAATAACCCTCCAGGCCTTTGATGTTCGGCCTTGACAAGTTGGAAAGTCATGCAACACTTAACAAAGTTAGCAATATCAGATTTCATTTCCTCCCAATAATAAAGTTGCTTCATATCCGCATATATTTTACTACTACCGGGATGAATGGTAAATTTAGAACGATGAGAATCTTCTAAAATGTCTCTACGAAGACCACTAATATTTGGCACGATAAGTCTACCAAATTTTCGAATACCGCCATGAGAATAAATATCAAAGTCTTTCAAACTTTCAACATCAATTTTATCCCTAAAATTTTGGCCAAGAAGAGCCAAGTTGTGATCTAGCTTTTGAGCGTCAAGAATGCGGTCTAAAAGAGAAGGATGAGCCTCAAGACTACACAAAGCAAGAGATGAACACAAATCAGAAACGCGATCTTGAATCTCACAAGTAGATAAAATCTCAAGATCATTCCATTCGGATATCATCATAGAAACAACCGCTTGTTGCTTGCGACTAAGTGCATCGACAACACGATTACCCTTTCCGGGAGTATAAAGAATATCAAGATCATATGCTGCAAGAAATTCGAGCCAATGTTGTTGACGCAAATTAAGTTCTTTTGAGAAAATAGATACTTCAAAGATTTATGATCGGTGTAAAGAATAATTTTTCTCTCAAAAGATAATAACGCCAAATACGAAGGGCTAAAACAATAGCCGCGAGCTCTAAATCATGAGTGGCATATCTAGTCTCGGCTGGCTTCAATTGCCTAGAAGCGTAAGTAATAACACGTTCCCTTTGCATAAGGACGACACCCAAACCAACGCGACTAGCATCGGTACAAACAATAAAATCTTGGTTTCCCTCGGGAATAACAAGAATAGGAGCATCGGAAAGGAGTTCTTTTAATTTCTGAAAAGAAACTTCACATTTGTCCGACCAAATGTATTTAACACCTTTCTTTGTCAAACTAGTTAGAGGCACGGAAATTTTGGAAAAGTCCTTTATGAAACGACGGTAATAACCGGCCAATCCAATGAAACTATGAATTTCTGTCACACTCTCCGGTCTCTTCCAATTTTGAATCGCTTTAATCTTTGAAGGATCCACGGAAATTTTGGATTTGGAAATAATATGACCGAGAAACTTCACACGAGATTGCCAAAAGCGGCATTTAGAAAAATTTTCTTTCAATTGATTGCTCCTAAGAGTTTCCAACAAAATCCTAAGATGTTTTTCATGCTCCTCCTCGGTTTTAGAATACACAAGAATATCATCAATAAAGATGAGAACAAACCGATCGAGGAAGTCTTTGAAAACTTTATTCATAAGGTCAACGAAATATGCTGAGCATTCGTTAAACCAAATGGCATAACAAGCCATTCATAAGATCCATAACGAGTACGGAACGATGTCAAAGGAATGCTTTCCTCTGCAATACGAAGCTGATGAAAACCGGTAGCTAAGTCTAATTGTGAAAAGACTCTAGCACTACTAAGTTGATCGAATAGATCATCAATCCGAGGTAAAGGATATTTATTCTTGATTGTAAGATCATTAAGCTTGCGGTAATCAACGCAAAGCCTAAGTGTATCATCGGATTTCTTCACAAAAATTGCCGAAGCTCCCCAAGGAGAGAAACTAGAGCGAATAAATTGCTTCGTCTCCAATACGGATAATTGTTTGCGCATCTCCTCATTTTCTTTATTGGACATACGATAAGGAGGACGAGTAATAGGTTGAGCTCCAGGGATGAGATTAATTCTGAACTCAATTGCTCGCTTAGGTGGTAATCCTAAAACGGGCTCAAATAGGTCGGAAAATTCACGAACAACGTGAATAAGAGAAATAATATCTTCCTCATCATCATTATCATCATCATGAGGATTCAAAGAATATAAAGATGCAACCAAGCTGGAATCCGAATCTTTAAGGTCAATAGAAATCTGCTTAACAGATTGAGGATGTCGAAGATGAATAGTTCGTTCAGGACATAGGATTTGGGCTTCATAGCGGTTAAGCCAATCCATTCCCAAAATCATTCCAAAGCCTAAGTAGCGCATAACATGCAAATCGGCTCGGAAAGAAAAATCACACAAATTAATCTCGACATCTTTACAAAGCAAACTGATTGTTGTGGGTCCACCAACCGGATTCGCAATTCTCAAAGAAGTCATTAAAGCGAGAACACTTAAAGAAAAAGTGTCAACAAGTTCTTTTGATATAAAAGAATGGGATGCACCCGTATCAAAATGAACTCGAATAGTTTGATTATGAAACATAATAATGCCATTAAGGATAGAATGAAGAGTACCTTGACCACGAGATGTGTTTCCAGAGGCTTTAGCAACATTAAGCTTTCCCTCCTTCTTGCCCTGAAGTTTAGGACATGAAGATAAAAAGTGACCCAAACTTTTGCAATAGCGACAAAAGAGAGGTTTCGAACATCTATTGGCATAATGGTCCTTAGAACCACAATTTTAGCATTGCCCACTATTAGGGGCAGAAGCCTTTGCCACCGGAATTTCTTGCTTCCCTTTCTTATTGGGATAAGACCCTTTGAACTTAATAGGCCTTTTATTGTTGTTGTTGAATTTTGGTTTGGCACCCACAACATCAGCATCACTCTCTTTATCTGCCTCTTCATGTCGAAGAGCGATATCAACAAGTTGATCAAAAGAAACTTCTAATTTTAGAAGTAATGGCTTCTTGAGATCTTTATTCAAGCCATAGACGAATCTCTGATTTTTCTTCAATGGGGTATTAATGTATTCAACCCCGTATTTAGAAAGAGATTCAAAAGACGCGACATAGTCTACCACGGAGAATTCACCTTGAACAAGGTATATGAATAGACGAGCCAATGTCACCTTCTCAGCTTCTGGCACAAATTTTAACTCGAATCGTTCCTGTAATTTCTCCTAAGTAAGATCCGCTTCAACTATTTCAGAAATAAGAAGTTCATACCAATCCAATGCTCTTTCTTGGAGCATACTAGAGGCCACCAGAACACGGTGAAGGTCAATAAGATTCATGCAAGAAAAGATTCGATCGCATGATCTCAGCCAAGCCTGGATTTCAATAATTGTTTCAGAACCTTTGAATGGCTTTCCACCCAAATTGGTATAATCGTTGCACAAACGTGCAAATCCAAACCTAGGGTGATTAGACTCAAGATTAGATCCGGCTGCTTGAGCATTCCTTACTTGATCAAGAAGCTGCCGAGCAGACATAAATACTCCATCATGGGGAGTAGCACGAGATTAACCGGCGCTGGGATGGCCTGGTCTAACCATTTCTCTTCCTTAAGAAAGAGGGAAGAAGAAAGAGGTTATTCAAAAAATGAATATCAAGCAATCTTGATTGATAAAACAAGGAGTCATAAAGAAAATAGGATGAATCACTACGAAGACTCGAATTAAATCCTAAAGCACGACTCCTAAGATGAACTTAGGACGATGACCCCTGCTAGATTGTTCTACATTGTTTCGAAGATTGGCTCAGATACCAAGCTGTGACGCCCCACCTCTATACCCACATTAGCCAAGGACACTACGGGGTAATGCTGTCAACTAACGCGGAGAATAAGGCCGTTGAGGAGCGACCGTCCGTGTAATTGCTTTGTGCAAGCACCGATATGCCAGATAGTACAAGAAGTCCGACACATCGATACAAACTCAAAGCTACTACACAGTGGCTATATAAAGTCCTCGGAAACAAACATAGAAATAAGCATAACACAAATCAGTCACAGATATCCATATCACAAAGGCGGAAAAAGATATGAATATAACACTTGAAAGTGTTCATCAGAGTAGTGGTCAGATAAGATCCACAATGTCACAGAAGAATAGCTACAAGTGCTACACAAAAGAATATGGATACATCAATGAGTCTATATCTCAAATGTATACAATAAAAACTACCAATCTAAGTAGTTAGCCAAAAGTCAGGGTGATAATTCCATATGTGAAGTCAAGCAGAAGCACCTGTAACATCTCGGTCTGACCCGAGTATTATTTAATAAGAAAATAATAAACGGATCAATCTAGCTATAAATATCAGATAAAATGATATAGAATAAGAGATATGACATAAATATATGAAAATCCATAAAGCCATACTGTGATAAGTAGGTAATTGAAAATCAACAAAGGGATTACTCAATATCACAAGAATCTTCTCAAAGATAAAAAGGAATGTCATACACTATATTATTATTCACCAAAACCATAAGTATTGACAATAATATCAATGCCAATCACAAAAGTCAATGACACACAAAATTCACCAATGCACAAATATTGATAAAACTTATCAATGTAAATCATGAAAATTGGTGAAACACAAATTCTAGAAATCATCAATGGAAATCCAGAAATCACATAAAGGGGGAGGCCTATCACAAAACGGGAGCATGAAAACTCACCAACACGTGTATCAAAAATGGGACACTATCCCATGGTCGCTAACCATAGAGCCGGTGCAACGACGTAGTACGATGGTACGCCCAAGGAACCAGAAACCCAAATAGTTCGGAACAACGACGTAGTACAACGGTATGCCCGATGGACCGAACTCCATAAAGAACATGGGTCGCAAGCCCACAAAAGTTGAGTCGAAACTCCAAATAATACATAGGTCGTTAACCTATAAAAAATGAGAAGAAACTCAATAAGACGAGGTACTGTCCCCTACGTGGACAAAGAAACATAGCATATCGCTAGTCATAATCACAAAAATGATCATCATCGATCATCAAGAAGTGTCAATTACAATAAGCTAGTAAATATATGAGCTTAGACTCATGTCCCATAACCACTAGCTTAACTTAAATATTTACGAACAAATTGTAGATCTCCACTCAAAAATCATCACAAGAGATTCAATCGAACAAGTCCAAGAATTAACCGACGAAGTAAACGCAAGCGCTTCACACCACCTGTTTTACTAAGCCGTTTAATTAGATTTCTCGTACGAGTGAGGTGAAGGTTTGTATATACTAGTAGATTGGAAAGCGGTCTTATAAACAAGCTTGATATTGAAAATACAGTTGAAATCATTTTAATAAAAGAGTTTTGATATTTACTACGAGTATTGAAACCTTCATATTTTTAAAATGACAAATCACAAAAATGATCGTAGAAACAATCAACCACAAAAGTTCACATCCGGAGACGTGACTGAAAATCCAAAGCATTCGATTCCAAATTCATCGAAGTGGAAATAACCTAGCTACGCAACACGGCGCGACCTAACGGTGGAACAACCTAAGGAAAGAGGTCGAGCGACCTAACATGTTGCGACCTAGCGTTGGCGCGAGGCATAACAGGTGCGACCTAATGAAGAACGCGACCTAACTGCATGGCACGACCTAAAAGGAAATGAAGGCCGAGCGACCTAATGTGCATGCGACCTAAGGGGTAGGCGCGACTTAATCGGACCAACGACATTACCCAAGAGTCGCGACCTAACCGGAGCGACCTAGCTGTAGAAAGCCGAGCGACCTAGTAAATGGTACGACCTAACATTGGATCGACCTAGCTTGTCACGACCTAAGCTCGAGCGACTTAAGGAAGTGAAGAAGGCCGAGCGACCTAGCGACTTATTGGTTACGACGTAAGGCCGTGCGACTCAATTTGATGCGACCTAACGACTAAACAAGGCCGAGAGACCTAACGACCAAACAAGGCCGTGCAACCTTAGGGGGTTGCGACCTAACGACCTAAGGCGTAAGAGAAGGCCGAACGACCTAACGACACGCGACCTAACTGCGCGCGAGCTAACTGCAGGCCGAGAATTCGATGTGTGCAGGCCGAGCGACCTAAGGGGTTTGAAGCTCAAAACTCACTCAATTTGCAACCTATCGAGCACGAAAGCTAGGGGATTATGCCTATCGGCTACCTGGTCGTATTGGCTACTCGATGCATCACTAAACACGTGTTCAAACATCAAAGTTGGGATTTTTAAAGATTTGAACCCAAAACACTAAAAATTGGGATTTTTCACCAATTCAATCCAAATCAATGACAAATGCAAATGTAAAAGTGTTAGGAATTCATACCCAACAATCAAAGATAGTTATAGACAAAGATGTGAGATAAAAATCTCACCTTTACACAAAATCAATAAAGAAGAAGCTTGAGAGCAAGGAAGAATCAATGGCTTCTCTTTGAATTTGGAGTTAGATGTTGGATTTGCAAATGAACTTGAGTTTGGAGTTTTAATTTCCCATTCCTTCCTCCATTTTTGATGAAGCTTGAGTGTTAGGAAATGAAAGTAATATTATGAAGGGAAGGGGGTTGAGTTAGACTTATAAGTTTAGGCTAATGGGCTAAACCAAACCTAAAGCCTAAAGTGAAAAAGTAGCAAGATTCCACTAACTCCAAACATATAAAAGTTTATACTTAAAAAGATCGCAAACGGCGTTTTGAACTCAATGGAAGTGGTCCCGAGTCCAAATTCGACCGTGTGCAAAAAGTAACTTTTGGACTATAATCCAACTAAAGATAAAATATTTAAACAAAATATTTAAATATTCAATCATAAAATATGCAGGTCGTTACATATCCTTTAATAAATTAAAACCAAAGACTTCCTATTTTTAGTATATATACCAATACATATACATTATAAATAGAAAACATATTTATTAGCTTTGAAAGATAAATTTTACCAATTAAATATTATTAGTTTTTAAAAGAATAAACTTGCCAATTTAAATTAAAATTATAAAAGAAAATTACCAACCCAATTTTATTATTAATAAAGATTATTAAATTGCTATTGTTCAAAATTCCGGGTCATCATAGATGGTTTGTTAAATGTGGTGGTCCGGGTTCAAGTGCTATTTTGACTTGAGTCTGGACTGGTTCATCTTTGTTGACCTTGTGTGGTCATTGGTATGTGTGGGTTGTTGTAGTTTTTTCAAGTCACCTGAGTTGAATCCACAATTTGGTTGGGTTTGACCTTATGCTCACCTGTCCCTGCAATTTTATCAAGTGTATATCAGTGTGCGCGGTCTTGTAGCATGTACAGTGATACACTGTGCATGTCACAAGTTGTTCGTGTATGAATGGATTCAAATGAAAATAACGATGAACAACCCAAGTAACTGAGGCCAATAATATTTTAAAAACATGCATTTTATTTAACACTACAAAAATATTTCCTTTTCAATTTTACTGCGTCTTTTTATTTTGCAGGTAATTCAGATGCTAGATATAACTTGGAATATAGTTGAAGAACAAATATGAGTGAACGAATGATATGTAGTGAGGTATAAATGTATGTAACAATTGTATAGTGAAAAATTGTGTTTTAATTTGAAATTGTATTGTAATTGAAATTGTGTATATATAGTGAGTACTCAAATTTATACGATTTAAATTTGTAACAAAATACTTGTTTGAATAAAATATTTGTTTGAATTTAAGTTCTGTGTTATTCATTTTGTTTAGCAAATATTTATTTAATTATGCGAAAAATAAAATAGTACGAGAACAAATACAATTAAGTGAATATATATATATATATATATATATATATATATATATTATCATTAAACAAAAATCATATACTAGCGTTTTCAACAATGTCCCTCTTTTAATGATAACAAACATATATTTAAGATTTTGAATTTATTAAATGTATTTGGTCGGTGATGAAATCTATTTGCTCCCTCTATTTGAATGCTCTCCCTCTACAACAAAGCTCCGCCTTCATATATGCATGAAAATAAATAAAAATATGCAAATGAACCTAAATGAAAATATGCAAATAGAAAATAAAAAATAAAAAATTTGACCTTTATGTGGCAAAATCTTTAATTTTCTCTCCTTCTTTTGTTATCAGCAAAAAGGTAATAGTGCTATAAAAATAGAGATAAAGTAATGACATTAACACAACATTAATACCCAATCAAGTATAAATATTAAATTTCAATAAAAAAATCAAACAAAAATCATAAATACCTTGTTAGGCGCATATTCCACTTATAATGATAGGGATGATGTCGGCATATAAAACCATATAGCTGTGTCTATTTGTGGTATATTTATATCATGAATTTTAATATCTACTAACCACGCATAGCCTTTATGACTTTTAAATGAGATTAGTAGTATTCTCAACTTAACAAAATGAATTTCAAGCATCTTCTAACCACGCAAAACCGTAAAGACTTTTAAATGGGATTAGAATTAAAGTATTCATTTAATAATCAATTTTGATATGTGTTCCATACATGCATAATCGTAAGGACTTTTAAACGAGTATGAAAGCACATATACAAATATTCCAAGTAATTCACCTATGCATAACTGTGAGGACTTTTAAATGAGAGTGAATACTTTGGATGTTTTTATTAATAAATAAATAAAATAAAATAAAAAACAAATAATTTTGTAACATTCCCATTTTTAGGCCAAATTAAAATTAGTAATTAATATAATTTTTAGAATAATTGTGAATTAATTTGAAAATGTGGAATATATATATATATATATATATATATATATATATATAACATTTTAAAATAAAGGATTTGATTTGTGAATCTAAATATTTTATAAATGGATTATAATTTGAAATTTGAATTTGAAATTCAAATACATATATGATGAAAATAAATATTTGGAAATAAATTGGATTTAAAAGCTTTATACTTTAAGAAACACACACACGTATATATGAATATCTAATTTTTTATTAGTGATGTATAATTTGATTTCAAATCATTTTTCTAAGTTGTTTAAGAAGTTATATATATTATTTTGGAAAATATAAATGAGATTTAAATAAAAAATTTAAAATAATTCTCTTTTATATACTTGGAAATAAATATAGTTAGTATATATGTAAATAATATATATGTAAATTTATAAGTAATCTATAAACAAGGTTTAAAAAAAAATTATAAATAAAATAAAGGAAAGGATTTGAACATTAAATTAATTGGATTTAACAAGTGTAAGTAAGATAGCATGAATTTGAACAAGTGTTTATTTTATTTATAAGTGTAAACATAATTTAACAAGTGGAAAATATGTTTTAGAATTGTAATATCAAAGTTTTTAAAATTAGGCTTCACTCTTTTCTTCACTCCATAATCTTCTTCTTATCTTTCAAAAGAAAAGGAAGTCTGAAACAAAAAAAAACAACAAATCAAAGAAAATCAAAATCGAAAATAACATCTTCAACTTGATTCATTAACAACTCAAAGATACAAACAAATTCATCTTAGCAATCAAACAAGATCAGAACTTCAACATGTAAGCTTAAATCAGAGAAGAACAAATCAAACTCAATGCAAAGATCCAAGTTTCATCAACCTGGAAAAGTCAAGCATTGATTCAACAAAGGTCATTTTCAGTTTCCAAAACCTGGTAGTAGAAAACAATTTTTTAAAAATCTGAAGCATGCAAGTTAATTTTTTTTCAAAACAACTTGTTTCAACAATGATCAAAAAACCAAAATAGTCTTCAAAATCAAAGCATTTCAGCTTCAAATACATCAAGTTCCAGATTCAAAAATCAAGCCTGTTCCTCTGTTCAATTTCTTCCAGGTGAGCAAACTCCCCTTTTTAAACTTGATCTTCCTTATTATCTTAAGTCTGTGATGATGTTAACTTGGATGTGGTTTGTATAAATGTGAAATTATGTTTGCATGCCTATGTATGTTGTGTGCACAGGCAAAATACATCTCTATTCTTACTTTACAGGTTTGAAACCTGTTCAAAAATCAAAAGCTCTTCTTCCATTTCTTTTTAGGGTTGAGTTTTTAAACAAAATATTTTCAAATTTACAAGATTTAAGTTTTTAAAATGGTTTCAAGTTGAAATTTTTGGTAACTATTTTAAAAATATAAAATAACAGTAAAATCTTTTCAAAACAGAAAAATCAAATGTCTTAAATTCTTGTTTTGATTATATAGCTTGATTCGCCTGTGAAAACTATAATTTTTGACACAGATAACTTAATTTTTTAATATTGGGTATGAAGGAAAATCGTGAGTTGATCAGATTCGCTTAGTTCGTCGATTCTTGGCGAATGATGAGGAGATGGGTGTCATGCTTGATCATGGTGATAGTTGGAAGGATGGCAATCGTCGAAAAAATAATGGTTAAATTTATAATGTGCCATGGAGGTGGCGCATCGTCGAACTAGGATTCGATGACCAGTTTTAGTTGATATCGTTCTTAGGGAAATTTTGTCATCGTTGGTGGACTAACGACGATCGGATCAGGGGGGTTTAATGCATAGTGTCGAGACGAAGCTTCAGTCGGGATGGCATGGATGATCGAGGCTGGGATTGTCCGCGTGGAGGTGGTTTTGTTGACCGGGTTGGTTCCAGTTAGGTGTTCGTATGCTCGATTTTGAATGGCGAAGAAATCATCGAACCTGGGTGGTCGGGTGAGTGAGGGTGGTCGTCAACGATGTGCTGGTGGTTGCGGCTCTGGTCGGAGGCAACCAGATGATCGGTGCACGTGCACCTATGTACATTTTTGCTTGGGTGATTGAGTTGATTGGGGAGGAGGGTTGAAGCTCGAAGAAGGACTCGAGGAAAACAAGAATGGTCTTGGGATTATTATCGGGTGATCGTAAGCATGCTCACAAGTTTAAGAATTTAAAATAAAAACAAGTTGGAAAAAAGGGAGAAATGACTCGGGGCTTTGCATGGGAAATTCCAGATTTGGCTTGGGTTTCACTCGAGTTTTTCTTGGGTACTTGTTTTTTCAGTTTTGAAAATAGAAATCAAGTTTTTTTAAGTTTAAAACTATTTTCTCTATATAATAAATGTTTTGAAATGTTTGTATAATTTATTTAACTTAAATTAATCAAGTTGATTTTAAAGTTTATTTAAATACTTAATTCGGATGATGATAAGATATTTTAAATCATTTGTTAACAATAAATTATTAAAAGAGCTTCCAAAATATATGTATGGAACGAGTTTTCAAGTAACTTCAAAGGTTGAAATTTTAAAGGTATAATGTTTTAAAATTTGTTTGATTTGAATTTTTTTATTATTTAGATCCCTGAGTGTTTTCAAAATATAATGATAATTAAAGATAAATGGTTTATCTTAAGTTAGCTGAGATCATAATTTACTTAAGAGATTATGATTAATAATTTGAGGACAAAATTACTAAATTGATTAAAAGATAATTTGTAATTTAAGGTTAATTAATCAAAGGCTAATTATTAATGTCACTAATTAATATGATTGATCAATGTTATTAATTAATAAATGTGATTAATTAAAGGTCTACTTACTTAATTACTTAAAGAATAATTAATTTAAGGATAATTTAATTAATTTATGTGATTAATTAATTAAGGAAATTAATTTGAGGATAATTAATTAAAGGTTAATTAATGAATGAAAGTGATAAAGGATGATTACTTACTGTAGTTAATTAAGGATAATCACTTATTGTAGTTAATTAAGGGTTATTTAATTAATGTAATTGATTAATTAATGTAATTAATTAAGAATTATTCATTAAAAAATAATTAAGTAATTAGAGGTTAATTATTTAATTAGTAAAGGTTGATTGAATCATTAATTAAGGTTGATTTAATTAATAATTAAAGGTTGATTAATTTATTATTAAAGGGTAATTAATAAATGATTAAAGAACAATTAATCAAAATAATTTATAATTAATTAATGTTAATTAACCAGGATTAGTAATTTATTCATAAGTAATTAAATATGGTTTAAATTAGTTATAATCGGATGATTAATTGATCTTACTTATAAATGTTTGGATTCTATTGAATGTTGAATTGTTTGATATCCCTGATGTGTAATTCTTTGTGATATGAATTATTTTGATTTGAGATGTGATGAATGTAATTTATTTATCTATGATAAATTTATATTTTTTTATCTATGTATCTGTTAATGGAGGTAAGCGTTATAAGATTGTACCGCTTATCGATATTGATGTGCTTGAATTTGTGATGATTGATGACATTGCACTATTGTGTAAAACCCCTGGACTATATCATATACACACAAATATGGATTGCACCAGTGAATCGGTTAAGTCGTAGATATTTTGAATTTAGTATTATTATTCAAAAATGGTTTTGAAGATTGAATTTTGAATCCGAAAATGGTTTGGAATTGGAAGTGGGTTTAATATGAAAATCTTTTGAAAGGAGTTTGAAGATGAAAATTATTTTGAATAACTTGATAAAGTTTTGAAATTTAAATAGATTGATTTGAATTTGAATTCAGGGTTTTGGAGTTCTATACATATATATGTATGTTTATTTGGAAATTATGTTTTAAAATGGTATACAAGTCATATAATGTATACATAGATTATTAAACCATTTTGAAGTGTATTCAATAAATTATTTTGGGGAATTTGAATTAAATTCAATTAGAACTTGCCGATGATACGACAGTTCGCTGATTTTCTGATTCATACTTTTAAAGGCTATAACTTGTGTATATTTGATCAGGTTTTCCGAAATGAAAAGTATTTATTTTCAAATGATAATAGCTTTCAAATAAAGAAAGGATTTCCAGTTTGCGTTGAAAGGATTTCAGTTATGAAATGGAATTGTTTTGAATGCTATTAATGAATCTTTGTGAAAGATTGTTGAACTTTGTAAAATGAATCTTTTTGTTTAAAAGATTAAAGTGGAAAACGGAAAGGTTTTGGGTAATAAGTTGTGACTTAACTAAAATCCCATATATCCATATGTTTTTAAATTAAGCGCCCATTATTCGGTTTAGCCGGGAGAGGACTTTGTGTCATATAACCCATTCCGAATAATAACACGATGAAATGGATAGCATTTGAAGACCGGTGGTGAAGACCGGGTATTTTCGAGAACGAAAGGACTACCCGTCAAATGACTCTGCACTAAGTATATACGGTATAGAGATCTTCATATGTGATGGGGAGTCCGATCAGGATTGTGAATACCCGAATTACAAGGGCTTCTTTTGAAGTGCCTTCGGTTCTGTTCGAACCCGGGACAGACTTGTATGGATGTATGTCTGACATTACACTTTGATATGTAATGCCGGTTTCTGTCAAATACATTTCTGTTTGATGGCGGGGAATTTATTCTCTTAGCTTAACACCCTTTTCTGAGACGTACGAGCTCAGAGTTTATGTAGTTGATGGTTACTAGTGATACATTCCCAATTTGGTAATGTGGCGTACGAAGTGCTACTGATCATTTGTTGATCAAAGCATGGCTTTTTTGAAAAGTGTAGCTTTGTGGACAATACCTCGTCGGACCTCACAACCCAAAAATGGTCGAAACAGGAAAGATGCGGCAAGGTTATAAGGGTCTCGCCCTTTAGGGTATGTCCATTTCCATCTGGAAAAGGGTGGCATCATGATATGGAGGCCGGATATTTAACCTATGTGGTCACCGCAAATTTGTGCTTTGTGGTTGTTGGTGTTGAGGATCCTCGGATAAAGGTCGGTAACGACCGAGGAATGGCATACTCGTGTAGCAGCTACCTAGTTACAAAGGTAACATGGTCTTGTGTTAGCAGAGATTCGGTTAGGTACTCGGGGCGTTTCTCCAAAGGCATACCCATGTGGCCCAAGAAGTTCCTTTGCCTGACCATTTGTTGGAAATCCAAGGAAACAATATGCGCCCTGTACAGTTTTAGTTGTATAACCTTCCATGGAAAGTGGCGGTAACCTGCTATTGAACATGGTAGCTATAGTAGGCATAGTACGAAATGTCTATGCTGGCTAAGATTAATATTATACTTTCAAAAGTTTTTCTGCACTATGCACTAATAATAATATCAAAAGAATTTTGTGTATCAAGCATGTTTGACTATCATAAGGAGAAATCTCCTCCAATTGTGTGTTTGCATTTTGTGTGTGGCGGGTGGCCTTATGGTAGTTTCATTTTCCAAAAAGCACTGCGGATTTCAATTTTAAATTCTTTAGTTGTTTTTTATTCAAGATAAAAACTGTTTTGTTTGCTCACACCAGTCCCATGACCGACCTGGAGTTTATTGTTCCCTTTCTAAACTCTAGGAGCCCATAATTTTCCACATGTGTAGTCTAGAGTCAGATTTTCAAATAACCAAATAGTAGGTGTAGATTTGATGGCAACCAGTCTTTGGATCTTGGTGATCACATCGATGACTGACCTTGCTTAAGATAACTTGATGGTGGTTCGAGCATCTGGTTTGGAGCTTTGGGTATGGAGTTGCATTCTATTGGATTCTCTTTTTCTCTTGGATCTATGAAGATATCTTTTCCGCTGCTGTTCTTCCACTATTGTCTTGTATCTCTAATATATATATATATATATATATATATATATATATATATATATTGGTATTTAGTTGTGTCATTGTTGTATCTGGTTTGTATCAATTCTATATTCATTTCTTTTTCTGCCGTGTTGTTGTACTTAATGTGTGTTATAAGCTTCGACACGAATCGAATTTCAACGGTTGAATCTGTGGCATTCGAATACGGGTGAAGTATGGATATCGATTTTCGAATGCTGTAGTTAGGGTCGTGGCACTTGGTATCAGAGCTGAAGGTTGAGTAAAAACTTTAGCTCAGGAGATTAACACATTAGGTAACTCATTAGAGATAGGGATATATATGCCCTAGAATGAGTATATGCCTAAAATATCCATCTGTATGCCTTAGTAAATTCTCTTACTATCCACTGATAGTGAGTATGAGTGCAAGAAGAGGACGAGGTAGGGGACAGGGGAGTACCACTACAAATGGTCGATACTCTGTAACAACAAGGAAACAATCTTTTCCCTATCAATCTCTTTGATCATCATCCCATTTGAATTTTTTGATGGCTTCATGGCAGCGCCAGGAAAAAGCTTTGGTGGTGGTGGCCCTGCGAATCATTGTGGAAAATTCATATTTCGTAATCTCTTAATCAGTTTTCTATCAATTTCTCGGTTTTAACTATAATAAATTTGACATTTTAATTGGAATAAATTGGTTAAATTGGATTGTATCCGTTTGTCTATTCTTTTGAGTCTAGATATATTCTACGAATAGTTAGTTGAATGCCCCTGCATATTTCGTAGACCCGATGACCCGAGTTTTTCATGTTGTATCGAAAGAATTCGTTCTCATATCTAATGTTGATATTATGATTTGGTAAGCCAAATGCAGAATAAATATTCAGTTTGATTTGGTAAAACTTTCTTCATCTATTATTTGTTTATCTCCATGTCTAGCAAATTTCGAGGGCGAAATTTTCTTAAGAGGAGAATCTGTAACATTCCCGATTTTTAGGCCAAATTAAAATTAGTAATTAATATAATTTTTGGAATAATTATGAATTAATTTGAGAATGTGGGAATAATATATATATATATATATATATTTAATTTATATATAAGATTTTAAAATAAAGGATTTGATTTGGTAAACTAAATATTTTATAAATAGATTACAATTTGAAATTTGAATTTGAAATTCAATACATATATGTTGAAAATAAATATTTGGAAATAAATTGGATTTAAAAGCTTTATACTTTAAGAACAAATATATATATATATATGAATATATGATTTTTTTATTAGTAATGTATAATTTGATTCCAAATCAATTTTCTAAGTTATTTAAGAAGCTGTACATATTCTTTTAGAAAATTTAAATGAGATTTAAATAAAAGATTTAAAATAATTCTCTTTTATATACTTGGAAATAAATATAGTTAGTATATATGTAAATAATATATATGTAAATTTATAAGTAATCTACAAACAAGGTTTAGAACATAATTTATAAATAAAATAAAGAAAAGGATTTAAACATAAAATCAATTGGATTTAACAAGTGTAAGTAAGATAGCATGAATTTGAACAAGCGTTTATTTAATTTTCAAGTGTAAACATAATTTAACAAGTGGAAAATATGTTTTAGAATTGTTATATCAAAGTTTTTAAAATTAGGCTTCACTCTTGTCTTCACTCCACAATCTTCTTCTTATCTTTCAAAAGAAAAAGGAAATTTGAAACAAAACAAAACTATAGATCAAAGAAAATCAAAATAAAATCAATATAGACAATAATATCTTCAACTTGATTCATTAACAACTCAAAGATACAAACAAAGTCATCTCAGCAATCAAACAAGATCAGAACTTCAACCTATAAGCTTAAATCGGAGAAGAACAAATCAAACTCAATGCAGAGATCCAAGTTTCATCAACCTGGAACAATCAAGCATTGATTCAACAAAGGTCATTTTCGGTTTTCAAAACCTGGTAGCAGAAAATAATTTTTAAAAAATCTGAAGCATGCAAGTTAATTTTTTCTCAAAACAACCTGTTTCAACAATGATCAAACAACCAAAACAATCTTCAAAATTAAAGCATTTCAGCTTCAAATACATCAGGTTCCAAATTCAAAAATCAAGCCTGTTCCTCTGTTCATTTTCTTCCAAGTGAGCAAATTCCCCTTTTTAAACCTTATCTTCCTTATTATCTTAAGTCTGTGATGATGTTAAATTGGATGTGGTTTGTATAAATGTGAGATTATGTTTGCATGCCTGCGTATGCTGTGTGCACAGGCAAAATACATCTCTGTTCTTACTTATAGTTTTAAAACCTGTTCAAAAATCAGAAGCTCTTCTTCCATTTCTCTTTATGGTTGAGTATTTAAACAAAATATGTTCAAATTTACAAGATTTAAGTTTTAAAAATGGTTTCAAGTTGAAATGTTTGGTAACTATTTTAAAAATATGAAATAACTGTAAAATCTTTTCAAAACAGAAAATCAAATGTCTTAAATTCTTGTTTTGATTCTATAACTTGATTCGCAGGTGAAAACTACAATATTTTGATATAGATAATTTTTTTTAATATTGTATATGAAGGGAAATCGTAAGTTGATCAGATTCGCTTCGTTCGTCGATTCTCGGCGAATGACGAGGAGATGGGTGTCATGCTTGATCATGGTGATTGTTGGAAGGATAGCGATCGTCGAAAAAATAATGGTTAAATTTATAATGTGCCGTGGTGGTGGCGCATCGTCGAACTAGGGTTCGACGACCAGTTTTAGTTGATATCGTTCTCAGGGAAATTTCATCATTGTGGGTGGACTAACGACGATCGGACCAGGGGGTTTGATGCATAGTGTCGATATGATGCTTCGGTCAGGATAGTGTTGATGATAGAGGCTAGAATTGTAACGACCCAGAATTTCTATCATTTGAAATTCATATATTTAATTGATTTTAAATATTCACAAGTTAATTTTATAAGTCGAATAACTTATATTTGAAATATAAGGATTTAATTGGATAATTAAATTGTTAATTTAATATTTGAAATTGTTGAAATAATTGAAAATTGAATCTAATATGAATAAAATTGATTCATAATGTTGAAATAAATTCCACTGGAATTTAAATGATGTTAGTAAACTTTTAAAATTGAATTAAAAGTTAAATTCTAAAAATTGATTATTTTAATATTTAATTAACGAGTAAAAATAGCCATTTTTCAAACGGTCTCGAATTTCAACGAAACCAGTTCATTGGATCCGTAATGTTAAATTATTGTAAGATTTCAAATTTCGTGTCAATCGGATGTACGGTTTGTCCGGGGCAAATTAAATCGCGTAGAAAATCGTTTAAGTGAATTTTAAATTTAAATTAGTCGATTTGAAAACCTATCATCAAAATACGATCGAATTGGCTCCCGATATATATTCCATTGCGTTCATAATGGGGGTAAAACATTATAAACGCCAGGCGGCACGCTTCGTTTGGAGTTCGAAAAAATTTCGAGTGATTAGTGCACGTAAATTTTCTATATAAGGACCTATGTTTCTTCATTTTGCTAAAACCCAAGGCAAATTAGGGCATGCCGCCATTTACTTTTCAATAGCTGAAATCTTGTCTTCATCTTCTTCATTTTTCTTACAATCCACACATTAATTCGAGAAATCTCCAACTACAAAAATGAAGAGCATATCGAGGTCTATAATCTCAATGGTGGAGATCTGAAACAACATCATGGATCGTCTTGAATCTCGAGGAAAAAGTCACGTGTTTGGACACGTTTTTCAAAGCTTATCATTGAACGAGCTCGACCGGTCATTGGCTGGATGTGGAGTCGAGTGCGAGCTACGTGATGATGAAGCTTGATCGTTGGTGGCACGTAAATTGTTAGGAGAATCGACGGCTTGGGTTTCTTCAAACGCGATGTTGCCTGGGGAAGAAAATGAACATGCGACCGAGATCTAAGGCAAACGAACGGCTATGTTGAAAAAAGGTCTAAAAATAAAAAAAGAAATTGTAAATTGGCTTATATAAAATCGTATAAAGTTTGAAACTGCGTAACTTTTCATACGAGATCCGTTTCGCACGAAACGTATTGTGTCGGGTTCGTATTGACGAGCACTACATTTTTAGAGCTAGATTGGAGTTAATTGGAGCTAGTGTGAATTTAAGGTAAAATTAAACGTGCGTTTAATTTTATTCGGAATAAAATGATGAAATCGCGACTACAAGCAATGTGAGTATAAGTCACATTTTCTTACTCATTGATATTTTTATATAAGTGAGAAATAATTTATTATATGATGATTGATGATTTTTAGGATGATATATGATATATTGGTCGATATTTGGATATATATTCCTGCCTAGTGTAGCAGATGACCCTATACATTCCCGTGTATGAGCGGATGACCCTTTGTACGCGCGTCTGCCTTGAAGCGGACATTGTACACATATTCTAATATGTGTATTTGTTGCAGGTGACAGGTAGGAGGAATCCAACTGGATTCCTCACCAGTATTTATTTGTTTACAGATATTGTGATATATTCTATTATCATATGATATATGATGTTTTGGATGCCGTGATTGATGTATTTTGCGTTTTTGCAGCATTGGGCCTATGTTTTAGAAATTAAAAATGTTAAAGTGATGATTTCCAAATTTAAAAGGAGTTTCAAGTGATTTCGAAAATATATGTTTCGTTGATTTTTGAATTGTAAAGGAATTTAATTTATTTTGAATAAATAAATATTATAATTTTTATGTCATAAAAATTATGATTTTAGTGAAATATAGTAAATTATATTTTTGGAATATGAAATGAACAATTTTGTGGAGATTTTTGAAGTTATAATAAACGGTATATATATATATATAAGATTTATAAAATTGATATTTTATAAATCAAAGTGATGGAATTATAAATAAGTTTTAAAAGTGGTAAAAATGAAGTTGTAAGTATATTTGTAAGTAAATAAGATTTTTCGATTTATAAATTGATGATGATATAAAAGAATTATATCCAAGATTTTAGACAGTGGATAATCCTTTAATTAAATATGTAGAAGTGTTGAATTTGGTAAACGATTTATGTTCACGATTTTGGGCAGTGAATAGTATATTAAATAAATGTTTTGGGAAGTAATCTTTTGAATGGAGTAAAATGTTTTAAACATGTTTTAAAATGTGTTAAGGATCGAAACCAAAGATTTCAATATTCATTTTTGAAATAGACGTTTTTGAAAAGTCTAAGGAAATGGTGGACTATAACACTGTTCTTATAGTAAATGATTTTCGAAAGGAAGTGTTTTGTATAGTGTTGGGGTTTATATATCTATATTATTTTCGAATCCCTATACTAGAGATTTTGGGTTGTCGTAACGATGTTTTACGCAACATTCGTTTTGGCCTGAATAAATGTGTTTAAAGAGAACGTTTTCCTTATAGAATAAAATATATACTTAATCGTTATTTAAGTATATGAAATATTTTTCAAGTGTTGAAAATAAATAGAATTGTGAATTACTTATTATTAAATAAGTATTTGGAAATGTTTTTGAATGTTGAAATGATTTTAAGATTATATCTTTTAAAGATAAATTTAAGTGAATATTTGGCAATGATTTAAATTAATAAATGATTAATTAAAAGGGCCTAGTGATTGTTATGGTGCTGAATATTTGTTTGTTTGCTTTGATAGTTAAATAACCGACTATCAAACTTTGCTAACTTTTAGTTCCTCGACTTGATGTCGGAACTATATAGTCGTATACTTAGTACGTTGCCTTGTGTGTAGGCTTGATTATCATTTGTGTTGAGGATGTTGATTCGTGTAGCGTGGAGTATTACTCCAATCTATCGAGCTTCCTTCTTGGCCCGAAGGATAGCAAGTTGAAAGTTAGAGACGTGATAAGTCCATGAGACTTAGTTGCTGTGTGAGGTTAAGAAACGCTTTTGCGTTGTTGGTGCGTAGAGACTGGGATCGGTTTATCCGAAAACCACTTCAGACCAACATATATGCGACGATTGTGCAAGTTGCTTTGTGATGATATTGTTATTTTGGAGTTTCCTAGTGGGGGACTACTTGTTAATCGTTTAGGGTTTAAATCCCAATATACATCCAGTAGTAGTGGTCTCTTCATTTTGAAATATCCAATGCAAGGACTATTCGCTACTAATCCTAGGAATTTCCCAACAGGATGTGGTAGGAAAGTACTTTCGGTTTGTCCTGTTCCTAGACAACTTGTATGGATGCTTGTCTGACATTGCATTTCTACAGATTACGTATATTGGTTTTTACAAACGTACATCAGTGGTGGCGGAGAAGGCAACTTCTCTTAGCTTATCACCCTCCTTGAGACGTATGAGCTTAAGGGTTATTTTTTATGGAAGGCAATTAGTAGTCAACGGAAATGGCCATGTGGCATTCTAAGTGATGTGATTGTGAAAGGTAATCGTTACCTCATTAGGCATCATCAATCGAAAATGACCAAAACAGGGTTAGATGTAGCAAGGCTAACTGGGTCATTCCCAAATAGGATATGATCATCCTCTTCTAGATATATCTTTACAGGCTATGACGTCGTGTATCTGATTATTGTGGTTTGTATGTTATGAGGGCCCTCGATAAAGATCGGTAACGACCGGAGGATGACATATTCGGTACCATCTAGTTATACAGGTGGGCCGGTCTTGTGTTGGTAGAGAAACTTTGTCATGGTTTCTCGGTACATTCTTCTAGAGATGTACTGCCGAAAGGTAGTTCCTTCGCTTGGTCATTTGTATGGAAATCCAAACTCCACTACATGCTTGCCATTTTGATTGTATTACCCAATTGGGCTATATGCTGGAATTTAATCAATGTAACAATTTTGGCTATGATTAATATTATTTGTATATAGTAGACACTACTATAATATAAGAGGATTTGATATGATATGTTTTAGTTATCGTTAGGTAAAAATATGTCTGTGTTTATGTGTGGACTTGTCTTACGAGATACTTTTTTTTTGAAAACTAAGGAAAAGTTTGGTAATTTAATAAATTCAGTTGAGTGTGTTTCTCATGCTGGTTTACTAGACTGATTCGGGCGTTCTTCCCTTTCAATGCTCGGGTCAGATCGAGTATATTTACAGGTTATGCTTTGGTGCATTTGGAGCTTCAGCAGGAGAGCTGGAGATCTTCATTTTGCATACGCGTATCTATTTTTATTATTGATTATCTGCTGTGCTTAGTTATTTTATATTATCGGCATTTGTGAGGATAGATTATTATAACCGTTCAGGCTGATAATGTAACAACCCTGTATTTTGTGATTTATTTTAATTGTATATTTTAATTATTTTAATTGAATTTTGATTTTAAAACTTATTTTATTTATTTTGAATGATTAATTTTGTTCTTTTAAATATAAACTTTAGTTTTGATATGAATTATCATTCCAAAGCATGACTAAAAAGAATATTTTCCAAAAAGTGAATTTTTGGTCAAAATAGTCAAACTTTGACTTTTATTTTAAAATTTTAAAAGTTTGAGAATTTGAATTTTATCTTTTATTATGAAAGTACATAAAATTTTAAGAACACTGCTTTTTGTTTCGTTGGAAACGGATTTAAATTGTGAAAGTTATGTATATTTCAATATCGAGTGCAATTCGTTTATTCTGCAATTTTATTATTTTAAATAGTATAAATTTTATTTTTCTTTGTCATATTTTATTGTAATAAGTATTGATAAGTTATTTTATGTATGTTTTTGTCTTTTAATATTTTTGAAGTGGGGCAGGAATTTTTCTAGAGCTAGTAGTATTTTTCTTGTAATTTCCATGCCCTGTTTTCAATTTTTAAACATTTTCTTTAGTTCTTTTCTATTTTTCTCCAATTTAATTATTTATTTTATTTTAGAAATGATAAATAAATTTTTTTATTTCAAAATTTTTCTTTAGAATATTTTTAAAAGGAAGTAGATATTTTTCCAAAGTCATTGATGTTTTAATTGTAATTTTTGAACCATGTTTTCAATTTTTAAGCAATTTCCTTAATTCTTTTTATATTTTCTTTAAATTTAATTATATATTTTTATTTTATTTCACTTTGTTTCGGTTTTAGATGTACTTTCTGAAGTTTATTTTGTTTTACTTGATTTAAAAGAAAAGGAAGTATGAAAGGTTTTAAAAGCTAAGAAACGTAAAGTCGTTTCACCGTTTCTTTTACCGTTTCTTTTTCAATCAATGCATCAATTTATTGTAGCCGTTCCTTTTCTTGTGCTTATTCACGTGAAAGTTTCTCATTCCATCAGTAATACACATCCATTTCTGATTTGAGCAAAGAAAAATAAGCAATGGCCTCTCTTCCTCCTCTCATTTTTCTACTTCTTCTTCTTTGTTTTGCTTGATTTTTGCCTTGCTTCTCTTGCTTTGTTTGGCCTAACACCTCCACCATCTCCTCCATCGACCACCACCACTTCCTTCCCCACATCATACATGACCAAAGCCCTTCCTCCACTGACCAGCAAGTGCCATGACCATCCCATGATGCAAAATCCACAAACAACTATGTTAAAACTCCTTAAAAGGCATGTCTAGCCAACTAGTCTTCATCACCATCACCTTAGATGACCTTGGATACCTCCTATTGCTCAACCACCACCTTGACACACCCCTAACCATCACCTTCGTCCTCTGTCCAGATCTAAAACATGCTATAGCCGAGCCATAGATCCATGTAGCCTAGCCCAAAATGAACCAAAAACCCACTATTTGCATAAGCCTCTTCATATTCATGCATAGTAAATCCTCCACCACTTCAATACCTTGTAGCTATGCCTTACAGGACCCAAACCTGAACCAAATTATGTCCAAACCTGATCCAAAACATTCCCTAAGCCGTGCTAGCAAGTGTAGAAGGCAAGGCAAAAGACTGTGGAGTCATATCTCTTTTTGTTCCAAAGTCATTCCTATTCAATGTTGTATTGAATTGTATTTTTTTTGTTTTGTTTGGGTTGTAACACAAGTTCTAAGCTTAGATCTCTTTCCACTTGAGCCTATTGTTGTGTCATCGTACCTTCTGGAATCCGTTGTGTCATTTGTATTGCAATCTCCAGCACAAAAAGGTGAGTAAATCTCACACGACATTTATACTTATGCAGTTGTGAAACAACAACAACTGAATGTGTAGAATTAAATATGATGTTATAACTACCATGAGATTTTTTGTATATATGATGTTAAACCTATTAAATTTCATGTCGTATCATTTGTTATTTATATATTTTGTTAACTGTTCATTTATATCTGTTTATCACACTGCAAGTTCCCTGTAGATTAGAAATCACTATGAGTTGAAATGATACATACCCGAACGGATTTTAGAATAGGGAAAAATCGTTATGGGCTGAAATGATAGGCTTCAACGGTTTTTTATTTAATTTATTTTAACTTGGGATTGCAGGTTTGAAATGATAAAAACCGGATTTTCTTTGTAAATTACGGGTTGAAATGATATATTACCCGTATCACTTTACCTAGCGTAGAAAATTATATACATGCCCGTAGTTAAAATATGTTTTTCTAAAAATTTTAAAATATTTTAGAAATTTAATTATTATAATATTTGATTTGAAATTTAATAAAAATATAACTTTTGTAAAGTATTATTTATTTTTTGGAAATCTATGAGTTAAATAAATTATGGAAAGGTTAGAAAATATGAATGTAAGTTATTTTGGAAATTTTGATTTAATTTTTAATGGAATTTAAATTAACTTTGAAAATATGATAAATCTATGATATTTTGAATTTAAAGTGATTTTATATCATATTAATGATTTTTGGTAAAGTTGAATGTGAAATGAATGAATATTTAAGTTGAAATTTTGAAATATAACTAAAATTGGAAATTTATGAAATTAACTTAAAAGTGAACTTTTAGTTAAGTAAATAAAAATAAAATTAAGTTATATTTGAGAATTTGAACTTTAGTGTTAAGTTGAAATTTAATGTAATGAATTTAAAATTGAATATTGCATTTTAATAAGTGAATTATTATTAAATCTTAATTTTTGAATGGAAATTTAACTTTATAAAATCATGAACTTGAGGAAAATTAAATGATGTTTATAAATGTGAAAATGTATGATTTTATGAGTTAAAAATGTTTTAAATAAAAATATAATTGGTTGAGAAATTATATTGAATATTTGAAGTTAATTGACTGCATTTTTGAAATGCCATTAATTACAATGTAAATGATATTACAGTATTTGTAAATGCTGTAGTTGATGATAATGAACTAAAAAGCTAAATTGAATTAAAAACTATTATAGAAATTTTGTAAGTGCTATAATTTTTGAATTTAACTAAGTTTATTTGGAATTTAAGTAAACCCTATTACAACATTTTAAAATGTTGTCTTTTGTTAAATTGAACTGTTTTGAATGTAACTTTCCGTAGCATTTTCTAAATGCTGCGAAAAGTGGAATTTCACTGTTTTGATAAACGTAAGTGAATAGATGAACTTTGGAAGTTGAAAATTTTGGAAATTTAATAATTTAATTTTTAACATAATAACTTCATTTTTATGATTAAAAATGTTTTTTTTGGAATATAAACTGTTTTGAAATATGAATTGAAATGGTATTTTAAATTGAATAAAATGAATAATGATTTGAAATATGGTTTCGAAAAGATATGATATTTTGATATATTAAAATGATTTGAAATGTGGTTTCGAAAAGATGTGATATTTTGATATATTAAAATGATTTGAAATGTGGTTTCGAAAAGATATGATATTTTGGTATATTAAAATGATTTGAAATGAAGTTTTGAAAGATATGATATTTTGATATTAAATGATTTGAAAATGGAGTTTTGAAGGATATGATATTTTGATATTAAATGATTTGAAACGAAGTTTTTAAAGATATGATATTTTGATATTAAATGATTTGAAACGAAGTTTTGGAAGATATGATATTTTGATATTAAATGATTTGAAAAATGAAGTTTTGAAAGATATGTTATTTTGATATTAAATGATTTGAAACGAAGTTTTGAAAGATATGATATTTTGATATTAAATGATTTGAAACGAAGTTTTGAAAGATGTGATATTTTGATATTAAATGATTTGAAAAATGGAGTTTTGAAAGATATGATATTTTGATATTAAATGATTTGAAAAATAGAGTTTTGAAAGATATGATATTTTGATATTAAAATGATTTGAAAAGAAGTTCTGAAAGATATGATATTTTGAAAATGAAGCTTTGAAAGGTTATGATATTTTGATATATTAAAATGATTTGAAAGGAAGTTTTGAAAGGATATGATAATTTAATATATTAAAATGGTTAGAATGACTAGATATTTATTTTGATACATATTTGAATTGAAAGATATGGTATGATGATATATTGAAATGGTTTGGAAATGATTTAATCTTTGTTTTGATAAAGATTTGGGTTGAAATGATATTTTATTTTGAAGTATATAATATTGTTTTAAAGTTATAACTACGGATTATAATAACGATTGGTTGTTAAAGAGACCAGGATCGGATATTGTCTTATAGCCGGCCAATACCGAAAACCACTTTAACAACTGTGTACACGGTGGAGATTCCAGAATGAAGTAGGATGGTGGCGACGTTCTCGAGGTATATTACGTGGACCCAACTCCCGTGAGTTGGCATAAATGACTAAAACAGGAGCTATACCGGGCTACACAAAGGGTCGCACCCTTTCATCGAGCATGTTCCATCGGAAACCATTCTATTACTTTTGTGATTCGATATGTGGCGCCACTTTGATTCGGGGGTATTGTTCGAGGTGGGCGGAAGCTGCTGGCTTGCTGTCACCACCGGTCCAGGAGTGCAAATGGTGTATCCACCCTGGCATTGCCTCGAGTGCCGTGTCATCTCCTTATATCGAGCCCACTACGATTTTGGTTTTAAAGATCCGTCCGCGTTAAGGTTCACCATCCCCTTAACGCTATTTTCTATATGATTATACTTTACTTATTAGACACTACTGTATATAGCGTATATTACTACATAGTAAATAGTTTAACGGATCCTTAGAGGATGGGCGATCCCAAGCATCTTCTAAGTTACTTGTACCTTTACTACAATTCACTTGAGTTGGTTTATATTGTATAAGTATGTATGTCCTGACTCGAGTGTTTGTATTTTTATTTACGCTCGGGTCAGCCTGAGTTATTCACAGATTTGGATTTCCACTTTCTGGAGATTGGAATCGCTGGAGATTATCTACTTGTCAAGTTTCATCTTTTCAGTTCGGTTGTTCTATTCAGCTTGTACTTGGTTATCATATTTAAACTTCTATTGTACTTTATTTCTTCTATTGTATCTTATGTAACTCTAATATATTTATATAATAGCTTCATGAACTACTATTTCTTTTACTTCCGATGCATTATTATTACTCTGTGTCTGTGATCTGTGATTTTTATTTGCTGCATATTCTGAGATTTCCAAATTTTTATTTACAACGCGGTATTTTGAGCAATTCAATTCCGCATGAGTGTCTACCTATACACTTATGCGAATGGTTGAAAATACCTGGTTGTTACAGATAACTATTGATTGATTTTTGAACTCTGATTTATGTATATATATATACAGTTTCTATTTTGTAAAGATCATTGATATGTTATTATATGTTTTCCGCTGCGATGTGAGATTCCGTATTGTTCTGTTTGGTTTTATCTTCTCTCTTTCTTCTCTTCTCTTCTTCTCTCTTCTTTTCTTTCTCTAGACTTTCCGTCAGTCTGTACTTTTTGGGTCGGACATGTATGGATTATCGTCGATTCAAAGGGTATAGATTTGCGGGTCGTCGTAGTTGGTATCAGAGCTTAGATTTTGTATACTCCTAAGCTTTGATGTGTACTTAGTATAGATAGGGACAGTAGCACCCTAGATCGAGTTGAGTGTATTATATACATGAGCGCGTATTTGTTAGTGAATATGAAATGTTTTATATTGTGTTTGCTTATCCGTTGAGCTGTTTGTGAATTCTGGTTGGTATGTAGATGCCATATTATCGATTGGGATTTCCAAACACTTAAACGAGGCAAGTCGACATAGTATTATTTTAAATTGGGTAAATGAAATAATTTTACCTTTATTTTATTTTATATATAAAGGAATAATTTTTCAAGAATTATTAAAGTATATAAATGAATTGTTTGAATGTTTGAAAATGTAAATATATATATAAGTTAATGAAAGATGTTTAATAATCTTAATGGAAACGACAATTGTAAAAGAATAAATTATATAAGCTAATGAATTATAAAGTATGGAATTATAATTAAAATGATTTACAATTGTGAAATAATCTTATGTATAAGAAATGAAACTATTTGAGTTGTAAATGAAAATGGATTTAACTAAGAATTTGGGAAATTTGAATTCCGTTTATTTTTTTTTAATTTTCAAAGTTAAAGATGTTATACTATTATAAATCTAAATAAGATAAAAGAATTTAGAATGGATCTTATATAAGTGAAGCGAAAATAGTGAAATTATGTAAGTAAAAAATTTGTAAATGTGATTTATAAATAGAAAGAATTTTAAGAAGAATATAAAGCACTGAATTCACTACTATTGCTGGAAAATAATAAGGGTGATGACGCAGCATCATCAGTATCATTTTCGAGTTTCTGTGTGATGGATTTGCTACCAATAGTAAATTGAAATTGAGGTTTGGTTTTGATAAACAATTTGATTTAAAAATCCAAGTTGTAATTGATAAATATAAGTAAAATAAGTTTTGGACTTATAATATATGAGATAATAAAATTTTAGCTTTGGTAAATTTGAAATAAATGTGAGTTAGCATAATAAATGTATGATTTTAAATTTAACTAAGGAAAGTTAGTAAAGTGAATTGGATCTGAAATTATAAAGAATTAGTTTAGTGAATGGAAATGAACTTAGGTAGATGTTCACGGAATTATGAATAAATAAGTTGTATAGCTTATAAAGTGAGAAAATGTAAGTAAAACCAAATATTAAAATGGTTAAACAAATTTTGTTAAGCTAAACAGAATTTGAATTTGAATAAGGATATAAATTTGACTTGAGTAAAAGTTAAATAAAATAGAATTTGAAATGAATTAGAGATGAACTTAAGTTGTATAGTGAAAGTGAAGGTAAATGAAATTGAAATGGAAGATAACATAAGTGATGTTGAATGAAGTAGATTTTGGTATCAAAGTAAATTAATAATGTGAATTAATAAAGTAAAGTGATGAATGTGAACTTGAGTTATATAAAGAAATCCAACTATAGAGGTAAAATGAATTAGCATTAAAAATGTTGTTGTTAAGAAGTTGTGAATTGAATAATTGAATGAAAGTCAATTGAATGTTAAACCAATTGGAATTAGAAGTGTTAAACCAAATTGAATGTAAACAAAGTAAAGTGAATTAATTTGGTTATGTTGGATATACATTGTTTGTTAGATGGTTGTTAATGATTGTATAGAAAATTCATATAGAATTGAATGAATGAAATTGAAAGCTGAATAATTGAATTCGAATGGGAAGTTAAGCGAATTTAAATAGAATTGATTTGATTTGATTTGGTAGATGGAATATGAATTAGTAAATGCGAACTAATTGAATAAATGAATTGTCACGACCCGTCTTCCACTAACCAGAAAGACGTATCATGAATTTAGAAAGAAAGGAATAGAAAGAGAAAAGAAAGAAGAGAAAGAAGAAACAACATTAAAATCTCAACAGCGGAACAAATAAATTATATTAATAACATAATTATTTACATAATATACAACAATAATCAGAGTTACACAACATACACAACATAAACTAGACAGTTATAAACACCTATCTAGTATTTACAACTCAATACAACTTAACAAAGGATACCAACACAGAGAACACACAGCGGAAACTAAATATCTATAACGCTGAAGCCTCCTGCTCCATTTGCTCCCCCATAATTTGTCAAAGCTAACCTGAATCCCTTGGCTACTCGTAAAAATTGAAGTACCCAAGAGTTTAAGAAAACAAAAGATAAACTCCGGGTCAGACATGGGTCTGGTGTGAGTAACAGGTTAAGTTTTCTTAACTTAAAAAAACCCTTTTGAAAAAAAAAGTATCACGTATGACTTCCCACACATAAAGATGGAAAAGTTTTTACCTTACGCTAACCAAATCACTTGATAGGAAATCCGGTGATATTATAATAGTGTCTAGGGTTTTCAAATAAATATGAAATAGCCAAAATTGTTACATTCATTAAATTCCAGCTACTAGCCACAAAAGTGGGTAATACTATCAAAACTGTTGGCACTTATTGGATTTTGGATTTCATACAATGGCAGGGCTACTGGGGTACCGCCTGTTACAGTACATGGCCTAGATCGTCGTACCGAGGAGCCACCCTAACTCCCCTGCAATACAAGGCCGGGACCATTCCTTACTGAACAGTCCCAAACAAGACAACCCCGTAGTTGTTTGCAACCAACTGCCCACACAACCGAATATAAAGGGACTTCTAGACAGGAGTAAATCTCACTCTCAAGTGGGGGCTACCCACGAAGCCTTGCTGCACCTCCCCTGTTTTAGCCATTCCCGGTTGATGAGGCTTGAGGCTACAATTACCTTTAGAGAACACATCTCTTAGAATGCTCATCGTCCACCTGACGATGTTCTGAAAGCATTCAATCCATACAAGTTCATTCCGGGCTCGAACGAAACCAAAGGCATTATCTCGTAACACTAATTTTGGAATCACCCTAAGAGTTAATGACGATAACCCTTGCACTCTGAATCTTCATCTTCACTTGAGATTCACGACCTATCGTTAATTTGGATCGTTATGATTTTCGGATATCCAAACATGGAAACCCGATCCCGGTCTCATCGAAATCGAAAACGTGTCTTTTAGGTCCAAGTTGTTTTAAAGTTTAAAACAATTCAATTCAATATTATCTATATACACACAGATAGATAATACACAACATCACAATAGGTAATCAACATTATCATCACAACCGATAATCCACATTATCATCCCAAACAGATAATTCATATCATCAACTCAATGCAACCATAGCATCCAAATCACACAACATCACTTATCTCATAACTGAGATCTCAACCACTCAGGGTAATCAGTATCAATCAACATTCATAAGCAATGACTTATTAATCATTATTCTATAATTAAGTTAAAACGAATTAAATTAATTACTTTTATTATAATTAAATTAAATTAAATTAAATTAATTACTCATCGATATAAATCTTGCTTACATATCCCTTAATTAATTACAAATCAATTAATTAATTACCCTCAAATAAATTACCCTAATTAATCATCTTGATTAATTATCCTTTAATTACATTCAAGTAATTAATCTTTAATTAATTTCACAAATTAATTATTCCAAACCAAATTCAGTAATTAACCTGTAATTACATAATTAATTAATTAATTATAATCAATTACATTAATCCTTAATTAATTAAATTAATTAATTCCTTCATTGATTAATTGTTCTTAATTAATCCATCCTTAATTACATCATTAATTATTTAAATTCATGATCATAAATTATTCATTTATAATTACCCTATTTAAATTAAATAATTAATTATCAATTATCCATATTGATTAATCACTCTTGATTAATCACAATAAGTAATTTATTACATTTAATTAATTACATCTCTTTATTATCTTCAAAAACTAAATTAACAAATCCAAAATTAATTACACTAAGTAATTAATTATTAATTACTTACTTAAGTAATTAATCTGCATACTAATTACATATTAATTACACAAAGTAATTGAATTCCAAAACTCCTATATTATCCAAGTATCCTTCAATTAAATTACATCAAGTAATTTATCTTCTTAATTACTTCTCTAATAATTATTCACTTTTAATTACACTGGTAATTACTTCTCAAATCAACCAGTGATTAATATAAATTAATTAAACTTAATTAATTAACTTAATTAATCAAAATAAACTTAATTAATTACAATCAGTAATTAATTTTCTTAATTACTTTCATTAAGTAATTATACTTAAACAATTCAATTGATTATCTTTAAATTAATTAATCCAATTAATCATTAAAATTAATTACATTAATTAATTATAAAATAATACTAAGTAAATGTCCTTCATTAACCAATAACAAAACTTTAATTACTTTTTTAAAGTAATTAACTGAATTAATCAATATTAATCCTTAATTTATTTATAAAACTCATTAATTAATCTCTAATTATTAAATTAATCAAGTGATAATCAAAAACTTAATTAATTATTAATTACTTGATTAATAAATTCAAATCATTAATTAAATTAAACCAAATCTAAGTTAATTAATTGATTTCTTAATTACAATTTAATCAATCTTAATTAACTTATTAATCCTTTAATTAATTAAATAAAACCATTAATTATTTAATTAATTAACCAAATTATTAATTAATTAGATTAATTAATTATAAACTTAATTACCTTGATCAATTAATAAATTATTAAGTTCAAATCAATTTAATGACAATCATTAATCTTATTAATGATTTAATTATCATTATCAAAGTAATTTAAAAATAATTTGCTTTCAAATTTTCTCTAAATTCCATTTTAAATTAAAATTAAAATGAAATCAAATTTAAACTTAAACAAGGTTTAAGTACTTAAAACCTTTTTAAAAGAATTACTTATCTCCTAAGTCAAATTTAAAAATAGTTTTAATCCATAATCAATTTAAATAAATTTAAATTATACTTTAAATATATTCAAGTGATTTTGAAACATTTAAATTCAAAAATTATTTTTATTTTCACTAGAATTTAAATCATGTTTTGAATTCAGATTCAAAAATTTAAATTTAAATTCCTGTTTAAAATCTCATTTCAGATTTATAAAACACATGTTATAAATACTATAATATTTAAACTTAATTATAACATTTGAATTTATCAACTTATTTCCTTTTCAAATCCTAAAATTTAAATTCAAATTTGAATTCAGATTTACCATTCAGATTTTTAAACTTAAATTTAAAATCATGTTTTAAATCTCATTTTTTTAAGATTTATAAAACACTTTATGTAAAAACTGTACAGGTTTAAGTTGTTAACCATTTCATCTTTTATAAAATTATTTATTTTCAAAAACTAGAATTCAAATTCATTTTGAATTCATAATTTAAACTTGCTTCAAATTTTGTTTTAAAAACTTACTTTGCTTCCCTTTTATTTTAAATTTTGCTTAAATTTTAAATAAACCTGAAACTATCAGGTTACAGAAACAAAACCTGGAACTAACATTACTCGAGCCATACCTATTTTACTTCGAGTTAACAAGCACCTAACTTCAGGTAAAACTTCAAGTGACACGAGCATTAACTCGAGAACAAACTGCTTCCTCCCAAAATAAACAAACACCTAAGAATACCCAACTCACCAGAAATTAAGAGCACCGTGCACATGCACGGTGGCTCTGACCACCACCGGTCAACTCTGGCAGCATCAACACACCAGAAAACACCCCCTCGCAACATCACGATCATCAAACATATCCCATTCACCTGAAAATCAAAACCTGCCTCACTTCTAAAACCTGGAAACACCAAGCTTCATCAAAAATCAAAAACCTGTCAACGGCCAGAACCTCGACCTCCGACCACCGTTAGAGCCACAACTCCGGCCACATCCTCCTTATGGCCCCAGCTTCCATTCCCTAAAGTTGCTAATTACTCGATCCAACAGAGATATAGAATTGAATCAATTTGTATACTTAAACATAAACAAGGGTTACAGGATAAAATCCCTCACCATTGCTAATCCAAAGATCAATTCATCAATTCGATAATCTTTCTGATGTGCCTGATCACTCTACTACATACAGAAGAAACATCAAAACTCCAGAATTCCAAAATCATCAGAAACACTCCAAAACCCAATTTCGAGTCAAAACAGTAATGCACAGTCAAATCTAACTTAAAATTTATGATTTTACTCTTAAAATTCATGAATTGGTCTAAGGTTTTAATTTGTATACCTGAATTACTAAATTAACAAATTTGAATTTTAACAGTGACATGAGTTTTCACCTTTAAACTTGATTTCCAAAGTAAATTTCAGTTTCTATTTAAGTTAAATAAATTTTTAAAATTTTGTTCATAGCCTAAACAATCAATATTTATTTAAATCCTAAGTTTTAAATATTAATGGATAAAGAGGAATGATTTAAATTGAAACCAGGCTTGAAATCTTAGAACAGAAATGTTCTTCAGGCATTTCAAAATATTTATATAACTCACATCACAAATGCACAGGAGTTTTCAACAGATATACAAATACAACTTATTTAAAACATGATTCAACAACCAGATTCACCTTAATTTTTTTTTAAAAAAGAGTGTTACTCCCCTTTATCTTCAGAAAACATAGCCTCCATTGGAAAAAAAGCTTTTTGAATTCTGTTAACACCCATGCATGCAGGCTTGATCTTTTAAATTTTGAAAAAAAATGCAGACTTTCAACTCCAGGTTGCTTGCATTTGAAACTCTGACCAAAATTAGATGCATGCAGGCCTTTTTGATTTGCTAAGCTGATGGTTATTTTCCAGAGGACCAAAAATTTGCAGGTTGATCTACAGGCCTGATTTTTCAGTGATGCAATGCAGGTTTGTTTGCAATCATTAATTTGAGGAGATGATTTCAGTTATGGTTTGTGAGGGAATTTTTTTAAGTTTTCATATTTTTCTCTTGATTTATTTTAGCTCTAGGTTATGGAAAGAGAATGAGGGAAAAAATGAAAATGGTTAAATGTTGAAATTTATTTTAATTCAAAATAAAGAAAAAGATAAAATAAAACAATGACACTTGTTATGTTTTATTTATTCCTAAATAAACACATGTTGATTTAGATTGTTTAATAGTTAACACATGTCTTTTTTATTTAAATTAGTTATATATTTAAATGTTAATAAATGATTTTTCTTTAATTTATTTATACTCATGTAAATTTCTTATTTAAAGAAAATGTAAATGAAATAAATTATAAATTAAAACTTATTCAAATATTTCTAAGAATCTATTAATTTGGATTTCAAATAAAATTCCAAATTCATATTAAACTTTTGAAATCCAAATTAATATCAATTTATTCAATTTAAAATGATAAATTTTATTTTCTTATTTTAATTCTTTTTATATTTATGGAAAAATGGTACATTTATTAATATGGCTTGAAAATAATCAATTTAACAAATTTTAAATGATCTATAAAGAGATTATAAATCACTTTTATTAATAAATAAATTTAAACCATATGCTATTTGTATTTAAACTTATATAAAATATTCCCAAATCATATTAATTAAATAATATTTAAAAAGAAATAAAATCAACTTTTATTTAAATTTAAAACAAAAATTAAGCTAAGATAAATTTTAAACAATTTAACATTTATTTTAACTTTTAAAAGATAAAAATCACAAATTAAATATTTATTTAATCAGATTATTAAACCAATTCATATATTATTAATCAATTATCATCAAATTAATTTAATTTTATATAAAGATTATTAAATTGATATTGTCAAAATTTCAGGGATATCACATTCCTTCCCCCTTAAAAGAATTTCGTCCCCGAAATTTAAAACAAAGGTAATTTAATAACCTATTTGAAAATATTTTAATTTCAAAACAAAAGCATATATTAAACATATGCTAACAATCATAGTAATTAATTCACCCAATCAAACAAAATTAACTATCTAGACAAAATTCTGGATAGAGTTTCCTCGAGTTTCCCAAGTAAACACCGGGTCACTCGCTCTATAAAACCCAAACAATCAACACTGCTAAGTTACAGAACTCCTACTCATCTAGATCTACAACAGAACAAGATATCAGACTACAGCCAAGTCTTACTCAACCACCAAATCTTCCAGAACAACTGGTTCCAAAACCAGAAATATATTATACACGTACTCCCTCAGAGATACGTAAAACACATCGAATTCCAGTTGTCCGAACTGGCAATTCCATCCAGGAAATCAAACACTTATCCAAAACAGAACACGGAAGAAATCCAAAACATCTCGGTGCTAGCTTACCCACCTTACCATAATTTATAGCTCCAAAAACTGAGAAACTTATCCAAAATCATATCTCCGACTTCAGATCCACAAAACTCTTCAGACGATCTCGGGCTGCCTACACCCTACCTGATCAGCTCAATCCTTGGTAATGTCTCAAGAAATAAACTGGACCAAACCCAATCCACCAGAATGATCCTCCCTGATCAACCAAGATCAAGAACAAACTCCACTCACAACCATCAGAAGGAAACAAACTTCTCCTATCCGGAAAAGAATAACAAATGCACTCCCAAACTGCTTCCGCTGCACAACTCTGATCTGGAGTAGAAAAGAATGCTGATGAAGAACACAAGCACAACTGGACAACATAACCAAAAAGATCTTTGATAACCAAGAGAAAACTCATAAGTTCCTCCAATCCTGAGTTGCTTCAACAAACTCCATTTCAAGGAACCAACCTTCAACTAGTTGAACCACCAATACCACACTTGGGATCCTGGTCGATAAGAGAACTGAATCTCTAGATGCAGACAAACTCTAACTTCTTTGAAGATATCTAGAAAAATCTTCAACAATCCAAGAGAATACTGAATCATCGCAAGTCACTTTTGCGATCAATCCAAATTAAAATCCAAAGAAAATTGTTCTCTCTTTACCAATCAGAACAGCTTATGATGGTCTTGCCAATCCATCGAAGAAACGGATTCACTCAGCTGCTTCTGAACTCCACCTCCAGAAAACTGCTAAGCCAGAACTCCGCCGACACACAGAACACTCCGAGCTGCAATGGTGACACCAATGCCAAAGAATTCCCAATCCAAAGCTCTTCGAGAAACTCGGACTTCAAACCACACGGAAACACCCTGCTGAACTCAGCCACAACACCGAAGCATACCTACTCCCTTAAACTTGTTCCAAAGAAATCATCTTCGAAAACATCCATAGTCACTGCATCTCATCACGCAGCTACTATTCCCTGAGATATCAAAATACCATCACTCGCTTCTGCTCAGCCAACAGATCCAAACTCTACTCATCCAACTTCAAAGATGAACTCCGAACTTTAACAGGTCACCTTCAGAGATCAATGAAGTCCTTGCACCACTGCAAAGCTCACTCGAAACGGTATTAGGTCTACAGTCTCGACAGATACATTTCCAACCTCAAACATTCGAACTCCAACCAGTGGTAGTCGCCTTATACACACCACTACCTCATCTACCTTTATAACTCATATTGGAAAACCCGAACAGGTAACCCAACATATAGGTAGAAATTAATATATATATATATATATATATATATATATATATTAAAAATTACAAATACACTCTCTCAAGATAGACACTACTCCAGAGCCTAGGTATTCACTCAACCTAATGCTCTGATACCAACTGTCACGACCCGTCTTCCACTAACCAGAAAGACGTATCATGAATTAAGAAAGAAAGGGATAGAAAGAGAAAATAAAGAAGAGAAAGAAGAAATAACACTAAAATATCAATAGCGGAACGAATAAATTATATTAATAACATAATTATTTACATAATGTACAACAATAATCAGAGTTACACAACAAACACAACATATACTAGACAGTTATAAACACCTGTCTAGTATTTACAACTCAATACAACTCAACAAAGGATACCAACACAGAGAACACACAGCGGAAACTAAATATCTATAACGCTGAAGCCACTTGCTCCATTTGCTCCTCCACAATTCGTCAAAGCTAACCTGAATCCCTTGGCTACTCGTAAAAATTTGAGTACCCAAGAGTTTAAGAAAACAAAAGATAAACTCCGGGTCATACATGGGTCTGGTGTGAGTAACAGGTTAAGGTTGCTTAACTTAAAAAAACCCTTTTGAAAAGAAAGGTATCACGTAAGACTTTCCACACATAAACATGGAAAAGTTTTTACCTTACGCTAACCAAATCACTTGATAGGAAATCCGGTGATATTATAATAGTGTCTAGGGTTTTCAAATAAACATGAAATAGCCGAAATTGTTACATTCATTAAATTCCACCTACTAGCCACAAAAGTAGGTAATACAATCAAAACCGTTGGCACTTATTGGATTTTGGATTTCATACAATGGCAGGGCTACTTTGGTACCGCCCGTCACAATACGTGACCTATATCACCGTACTGAACAGTCCCGAACAAGACAACCCCGCAGTTGTTTGCAACCAACCGCCCACACAGCCGAATATAAAGGGACTTCTAGACTGGGGTAAATCACACTCTCAAGTGGGGGCTACCCCCGAAGCCTTGTTGCACCTCCCCTGCTTTAGCCATTCCCGGTTGATGAGGCTTGAGGCTACAATTACCTTTAGAGAACACATCTCGTAGAATGCTCATCGTCCACCTGATGATGTTCTGAAAGCATTCAATCCATACAAGTTCGTTCCAGTCTCGAACGAAACCGAAGGCATTATCTCGTTACACTCATTTTGGAATCACCCTCAGAGTTAACAACGATAACCCTTGCACTCTGAATCTTCATCTTCACTTGAGATTCACGACCTATCGTTAATTTGGGTCGATGTGGTTTTCGGATATCCAAATATGGAAACCCGATCCCGGTCTCATCGAAATCCAAAACGTGTCTTTTAGGTCCAAGTTGTTTTAAAGTTTAAAACAATTCAATTCCATATTATATATATACACACAAATAGATAATACACAACATCACAATAGGTAATCAACATTATCATCGCAATCGATAATCCATATTATCATCCCGAACAGATAATTCATATCATCCACTCAATGCAACCACAGCATCCAAATCACACAACATCACTTGTCTCATAACTGAGATCTCAACCATTCAGGGTAATCAGTATCAATCAACATTCATAAGCAATGACTTATTAATCATCATTCTATAATTAATTTAAAATGAATTAAATTAATTACTTCTATTATAATTAATTTAAAATAAATTAAATTAATTACTCATTCATATAAATCTTGCTTACATATCCCTTAATTAATTACAAATAAATTAATTAATTACCCTCAAATAAATTACCCTAATTAATCATCTTGATTAATTATCCTTTAATTACATTCAAGTAATTAATCTTTAATTAAATTCACAAAATAATTATTCCAAACCAAATTCAGTAATTAACCTGTAATTACATAATTAATTAATTAATTATAATCAATTACATTAATCCTTAATTAATTACATTAATTAATTCCTTCATTGATTAATTGTTCTTAATTAATCCATCCTTAATTACATCATTAATTATTTAAATTAATGATCACAAATTATTCATTTATAATTACCCTATTTAAATTAAATAATTAATTATCAATTATCCATATTGATTAATCACTCTTGATTAATCAAATTAAGTAATTTATTACGTTTAATTAATTACATCTCTTTATTATCTTCAAAAACTAAATTAACAAATCCAAAATTAATTACACTAAGCAATTAATTATTAAGTACTTACTTAAGTAATTACTCTGCGTACTAATTACATATTAATTACACAAAGCATTTGAATTCCAAAACCCCTCTATTATCCAAGTATCCTTCAATTAAATTACATCAAGTGATTTATCTTCCTAATTACTTCTCTATGTAATTATTCACTTTTAATTACATTGGTAATTACTTCTCAAATCAACCAGTGATTAATATAAATTAATTAAACTTAATTAATTAACTTAATTAATCAAGGTAAACTTAATTAATTACAATCGGTAATTAATTTTCTTAATTACTTTCATTAAGTAATTATACTTAAACAATTCAATTGATTATCTTTAAATTAATTAATCCAATTAATCATTAAAATTAATTACATTAATTAATTATAAAATAATACTAAGTAAATGTCCTTCATTAAACAATAACAAAACTTAAACTACCTTTTTAAAGTAATTAACTGAATTAATCAATATTAATCCTTAATTTATTTATAAAAATCATTAATTAATCTCTAATTATTAAATTAATCAAGTGATAATCAAAAACTTAATTAATTATTAAGTACTTGATTAATAAATTCAAATCATTAATTAAATTAAATCAAATCTTATTTTATTAATTGATTTCTTAATTATAATTTAATCAATCTTAATTAACTTATTAATCCTTCAATTAATTAAATAAAACCCTTAATTATTTAATTAATTAACCAAATTATTAATTAATTAAATTAATTAATTATAAAATTAATTACCTTGATCAATTAATAAATTATTAAGTTCAACTCAACTTAATGATAATCATTAATCTTATTAATGATTTAATTATCATTATCAAAGTAATTTAAAAATAATTTGCTTTTAAATTTTCTCTAAATTCCATTTTAAATTAAAATTAAAATGAAATCAAATTTAAACTTAAACAAGGTTTAAGTATTTAAAACCTTTTCTAAAAGAATTACTTATCTTCTAAGTCAAATTTAAAAATAGTTTTAATCCATAATCAATTTAAATAAATTTAAATTACACTTTAAATATATTCAAGTGATTTTGAAACATTTAAATTCAAAAACTATTTTTATTTTCACTAGAATTTAAATCATGTTTTGAATTCGGATTCAAAAATTTAAATTTGAAATCCTGTTTAAAATCTCATTTCAGATTTATAAAACACATTTTATAAATACTATAATATTTAAACTTAATTATAACATTTGAATTTATCAACTTATTTCCTTTTCAAGTCCTAAAATTTAAATTCAAATTTGAATTCAGATTTACCATTCAGATTTTTAAATTTAAATTTAAAATCATGTTTTAAATCTAATTTTTTCTTTATATTTATAAAACACTTTATATAAAAAATGTACAGGTTTAAGTTGTTAACCATTTCATCTTTTATAAAATTGTTTATTTTCAAAAACTAGAATTGAAGTTCATTTTGAATTCATAATTTAAACTTGCTTCAAATTTTTTTTTAAAAAACTTACTTTGCTTTCCTTTTATTTTAAATTTTGCTTAAATTTTGAATAAACCTTAAACTGTCAGGTTACAGAAACAAAACCTGAAACTAACGTTACTCGAGCCATACCTATTTTACTTCGAGTTAACAAGCACCTAACTTCGGGTAAAACTTCAAGTGACTCGAGCACTAATTCGAGAACAAACTGCTTCCTCCCAAAATAAACAAACACCCAAGAATACCCAACTCACCAGAAATTAAGAGCTCCGTGCACATGCACGGTGGCTCTGACCACCACCGGTCAACTCCAGCAGCGTCAACACACCAGAAAACACCCCCTCGCAACATCACGATCATCAAACATATCCCATTCACCTGAAAATCAAAACCTGCCTCACTTCTGAAACCTGGAAACACCAAGCTTCATCAAAACTCAAAAACCTGTCAACGGCCAGAACCTCGACCTCCGACCACCGTTAGAGCCACAACTCCGGCCACATCCTCCTTATGGCCCCAACTTCCATTCCCTAAAGTTGCTAATTACTCGATCCAACAAAGATATAGAATTGAATCAATTTGTATACTTAAACATAAACTAGGGTTACAGGACAAAATCCCTCACCATTGCTAATCCAAAGGTCAATTCATCAATTTGATAATATTTTCTATGTGCCTGATCACTCTACTACATACAAAAGAAACATCAAAACTCCATAATCCCAATATCATTAGAAACACTCGAAAACGCAATTTTGGGTCAAAACAGTAACGCACAGTCAAATCTAACTTAAAATTTATGATTTTACTCTTAAAAATCATGAATTGGTCTAAGGTTTTAATTTGTATACCTGATTTACTAAATTAACAAATTTGAATTTTAACAGTGACATGAGTTTTCCCCTTTAAACTTGATTTTCAGAGTAAATTTCAGTTTCTATTTAAGTTAAATAAATTTTTAAAATTTAGTTCATAGCCTAAACAATCAATATTTATTTAAATCCTAAGTTTTAAATATTAATGGATAAAGAGGAATGATTTAAATTGAAACCAGGTTTGAAATCTTAGAACAGAAATGTTCTTCAAGCATTTCAAAATATTCATATAACTCACATCACAAATGCATAGGAGTTTTCAACAAATATACAAATACAACTTATTTAAAACATGATTCAACAACCATATTTACCTTAATTTTTTTTTAAAAAAAAAGTGTTACTCACCTTTATCTTCAGAAAACATAGCCTCCATTGGAAAAAAAAGCTTTTTGAATTCTGTTAACACCATGCATGCAGGCTTCATCTTTTAAATTTTGAAAAAAAAATGCAGACTTTCAACTCTAGATTGGTTGCATTTGAAACTCTGACCAAAATTAGATGCATGCAGGCCTTTTTGATTTGCTAAGCTGATGGTTATTTTATAGAGGAACAAAAATTTGCAGGTTGATTTACAGGCCTGATTTTTCAGAGATGCAATGCAGTTTTGTTTGCAATCATAAATTTGAGGAGATGATTTCAGTTATGGTTTGTGAGGGATTTTTTTAAAGTTTTAATATTTTTTTCTCGATTCATTTAAGCTCTAGGTTATGGAAAGAGAATGAGGTAAAAAATGAAAAAGGTTATAATGTTGAAATTTATTTTAATTCAAAATAAAGAAAAAGATAAAATAAAACAATGACACTTGTCATGTTTTCTTTATTCCTAAATAAACACATATTGATTTAGATTGTTTAGTAGTTAACACATGTCTTTTTTATTTAAATTAGTTATATATTTAAATGTTAATAAATGATTTTTCTTTAATTTATTTATACTCATGTAAATTTCTTATTTAAAGAAAATGTAAATGAAATAAATTATAAATTAAAACTTATTCATATATTTCTAAGAATCTATTAATTTGAATTTCAAACAAAATTCCAAATTCATATTAAACTTTTGAAATCCAAATTAATATCAATTTATTCAATTTAAAATGATGAATTTTAATTTCTTATTTTAATTCTTTTTATTTTTATGGAAAAATGATACATTTATTAATATGGCTTTAAAATAATCAATTTCACAAATTTTAAATGATTTATAAAGAGATTATAAATCACTTTTATTAATAAATAAATTTAAACCATATGCTATTTGTATTTAAACTTATATAAAATATTCCCAAATCATATTAATCAAATAATATTTAAAAAGAAATAAAATCAACTTTTATTTAAATTTAAAACAAAAATTAAGCTAAGATAAATTTTAAACAATTTAACATTTATTTTAACTTTTAAAAGATAAAAATCACAAATTAAATATTTATTTAATCAGACTATTAAACCAATTCATATATTATTAATCAATTATCATCAAATCAATTTAATTTTGTATAAAGATTATTAAATTGATATTGTCAAAATTTCCAGGATATCACATGAATGTTAGTAAAATCCAATGTTAATGAATCAAATGTGATTAAATTGAAAAACCGATTCAATGATTATTAATGAGAAGTGAATTTGTATTGATTTGGTTATGGAGTAGTAGGATGATAGTTGTTTGATGGTTCGATTTGTTGTGGTGATTACATTTGCTATATTGGCGTATGTAGTTGTTGGATTGATATATGTTGTATATTGATATTACTTTCATATATGCACGTTTCTCATTGTTTGTTGAGTGTTTAGTACGTGCGGATGGTGTATGCTTTGCATTTGGAGCTCGCTTTCGCGCTATATTAGCCATATATGCTCGCTAATAATATGTAAGGTACATATCTCGGATTACATATCGTACTTTTACATTTTTTCCCTTCGGGATTCCTCATCCTCGATGATGAGATGTATATTTGTGATATATATATATATATATATATATATATATATTGTTTTTATTTTTTTGGATTGAACCGCGCAAAGGAGGCTATGGCGAATTTTTTTGAAAATTAAGGGCCTCAGAAATTTTTTTCAGAAAATTTGTGAAAACTAAATTTTTGATATTAAGTTAGAAAGTTAAATGATATTAGTTGGTTTTAAAAGATAACTAAGTGTACTTTAAAACCTAGAAAAGTTTTTGTAAGAGTTTAACTAATGGATTTGGGGAAAAAATTAAAAGGTTTAAATGAATTGGACATCTAGTTTGAACAAATTGTTTTGAAAAGTTAATGGATTTTGTGACTTTTTCTTACTTGGTAGTTTCGGGGACGAAATTCTTTTAAGTAGGGGAGAATGTAACGATCCAGAATTTCTGTCATTTGAAATTCATATATTTAATTGATTTTAAATATTCACAAGTTAATTTTATAAGTCGAACAACTTATATTTGAAATATAAGGATTTAATTGGATAATTAAATTGTTAATTTAATATTTGAAATTGTTGAAATAATTGGAAATTGAATCTAATATGAATAAAAATGATTTATATTATTGAAATAATTTCCAGTTGAATTTAAATGATGTTAATAAACTTTTAAAATTAAATTAAAAGTTAAATTGTAAAAATTGAATATTTTAATATTTAATTAATGAGTAAAAATAGCCATTTTTCAAGCGGCCTCGAATTTCGGCGAAACTAGTTCATTGGATTCGTAATGTTAAATTATTGTAAGATTTCAAATTTCGTGTCCATCGGATTTACGGTTTGTCCGGGGCAAGTTAAAACTCGTAGAAAACTATTTAAGTGAATTTTAAATTTAAATTAGTCGATTTGAAAACCTATCTTTCAAATACGATCGAATTGGCTCCCAATATATATTCCATTGCGTTTAGAATGGGGGTAAAACATTATAAACGCCAGGCGGCATGCTTCGTTTGGAGTTCGAAAAAATTTCGAGTGAATAGTGTGCGTAAATTTTCTATATAAGGACCCATCTTTCTTCATTTTGCTAAAACCCAAGGCAAATTAGGGCAGGACGCCATTTACTTTTCAATGGCCGAAATATTGTCTTCATCTTCTTCATTTTTCTTCCAATCCACACATTAATTCGAGAAATCTCTAACTAAAAAAATGAAGAGCATATCGAGCTCTATAATCTCAACGGTGGAGATCTCAAAAAACATCATGGATCATCGTGAATCTCGAGGAAAAATTGCGTGTTTCAACATGTTTTTCAAAGCTTATCTTTGATCGAGCTCGACCAGTCCTTGGCTGGAGGTGGAGTCGAGTGCGAGCTACGTGATGATGAAGCTTGATCGGGGTTTCGATGATCGTTGGTGGCACGTAAATTGATAGGAGAATCGACGGCTTGGGTTTCTTCAAACGCAATGTTGCCTAGGGAAGAAAATGAATGTGCGGCCGAGATCTAGGAAAAAGGAACGAACGGTATGGTGAAAAAGAGTCTTAAAAATAAAAAAATAAATTGTAAATTGATTTATATAAAATCGTAGAAACTTTAAAACTGCGTAACTTTTTCATACGAGGTCCGTTTCGCACGAAACAAATTACGTTGGGTTCGTATTAAAGAGCACTACATTTTAGAGTTGGATTGGAGTTGATTGGATATAGTGTGAATTTTGGGTAAAATTAAACGTGCGTTTAATTTATTCAGAATAAAACGCTGAAATCGCGACTACAAGCAATGTGAGTATAAGTCACTCTTTCTGACTCACTGATATTTTTATATAAGTGAGAAATAATTTGTTATATGATGATTGATGATTGTTTGATGATATATGATATATTGGTTGATATTTGGATATATATTCCTACCTAGTGGAGCAGATGACCCTATACGTTCCTGTGTATGAGCGGATGACCCTTTGTACGCGCGTCTGCCTTGAAGCGGACATTGTACACATATTCTAATATGTATATTTGTTGTAGGTGACAGGTTGGAGGGATCCAACTGGATTCCTCACTAGTATTTATTTGTTTACAGATATTGTGATATATTCTGTTATCATATGATATATGATGTTTTGGATGCCGTGATTGATGTATTTGGTGCTGTTGCGGCATTGGGCATATATTTTGGAAATTAAAAATGTTAATGTGATGATTTTCAAATTAAAAAGGATTTTCAAGTGATTTCGAAAATATATATTTTATTGATTTTTGAATTGTAAAGGAATTGAGTTTATTTTGAATAAATAAATATCATAATTTTTATGTCATAAAAATTATGATTTCTGTGAAATATAGTAAATTATGATTTTTGGAATATGAAATGAGCCATTTTGTAAAATAGTTTAAATGGAGATTTTTGAAGTTATAATAAATGGTATATATATATAAGATTTATAAAATTGATATTTTATAAATCAAAGTGAGGGAATTATAAATAAGTTTTAAAAGTGGTAAAAATGAAGTTGTAAGTGGATTTATAAGTAAATAAGATTTTTCGATTTATAAATTGATGAGGATATAAAAAAATTATATCCACGATTTTGGACAGTGGATAATCCTTTAATTAAATATGTAGAAGTGTTGAATTTGGTAAACGATTTATGTTCACGAGTTTGGACAATGAATAATATATTAAATAAATGTATTGGGAAGTAATCTTTTAAACGGAGTAAAATGTTTTAAAGATGTTTTAAAATGTGTTAAGGATCGAAACCAAAGATTTCAACGTTCATTGTTGAAATAGACGTTTTCGAAAAGTATAAGGAAATGGTGGACTATAAAACTGTTGTTATAGTAAATGATTTTCGAAAGAAAATGTTTTGTATAGTATTGGGGTTTATATATCTATATTATTTTCGAATCCCTATACTAGTGATTTTGGGTTGTCGTAACGATGTTTTACGCAACATTCATTTTGACCTGAATAAATGTGTTTAAAGAGAACGTTTTCCTTATAGAATAAAATATATAATTAATCGTGATTTAATTATATGAAATATTTTCCAAGTGTTGAAAATAAATAAAATTGTGAATTTCTTATTATTAAATAAGTATTTGGAAATGTTTTCCAATGTTGAAATGATTTTGAGATTATATTTTTAAATATAAATTGAAGTGAATATTTGGCAATGATTTAAATTAATAAATGATTAATTAAAAGGGCCTAGTGATTGTTATGGTGCTGAATATTTGTTTGTTTGCTTTGATAGTTAAGTAATCGACTATCAAACTTTGCCAAATTTTTGTTCCTTGACTTGATGTGAGAACTATTTAGTCGTACACTTAGTACGTTGCCTTCTATGTAGGATTGATTATCGTTTGTGTTGAGGATGTTGATTCGTGTAGTGTGGAGTGTTACTCCAATCTATCGATCTTCCTTCTTGACCCGAAGGATAGCAAGTTGAAAGTTGGAGAAGTGATAAGTCTATGAGACTTAGTTACTGTGTGAGGTTGAGAAACGCTTTTGCGTTGTTGGTGTGAAGAGACCGGGATCGGTTTATACAAAAACCACTTCGGACCAACATATATGCGATGATTGTGCAGGTTGCTTTGTGATGATATTGTTATTCTGGAGTTTCGTAGTGGGGGACTGCTTGTTGATCGTTTGGGGTTAAAATCCCAATATACATCCAATAGCAGTGGTCTCTTCATTTTGAAATATCTAATGCATGGACTATTTGCTACTAATCCTAGGGATTTCCCCACAGGATGTGGTAGGAAAGTACCTTCGGTTTGTCCTGTTCCTAGACAACTTGTATGGATGTTTGTCCGACATTGCATTTCTACAGATTACGTACATTGGTTTTTACAAACGTACATCAGTGGTGGCGGAAAAGGCAACTTCTCTTAGCTTAACGCCCTCCTTGAGACGTATGAGCTTAAGGGTTGTATTTTTGTGGAAGGCAATTAGTAGTCAACGGAATGGGCCGTGTGGCATTCTAAGTGATGTGATATGTGATTGTGAAAGGTAATCGTTACCTCATCAGGCCTCATCAACCGGAAATGACCAAAACAGGGTTAGGTGTAGCAAGGCTAAGTGGGTCATTCCCAAGTAGGATATGATCATCCTCTTCTAGATATATCTTTACATGCTATGACGTCGTGTTTTTGATTATTGTGGTTTGTATGCTATGAGGGCCCTCGGTAAAGGTCGGTAACGACTGAGGATGACATATTCGGTACCATCTAGTTATAGAGGTGGGTCGGTCTTGTGTTGGTAGAGAAACTTTGTGACGTTTCTCGGTACATTCTTCTAGAGATGTACTGCCGGAAGATAGCCCCTTCACTTGGTCATTTGCATGGAAATCCAAACTCCACTACGTGCTTGACATTTTGATTGTATTACCCAGTTGGGCTATATGCTGGAATTTAATCAATGTAACAATTTCGGCTATGATTAATATTATTTGTATATAGTAGACACTACTATAATATAAGAGGATTTGATATGATATGTTTTAGTTAGCGTAAGGTAAAAACATGTCCGTGTTTATGTGTGGACTTCTCTTACGAGATACTTTTGTTTTGAAAACTAAGGAAAAGTTTGGTAATTTAATAAATTCAGTTGAGTGTGTTTCTAACGTTGGTTTACCAGACCAATCCGAGCTTCTTCCCTTTCAATGCTCGGGTCGGACCAAGTATATTTACAGGTTATGCTTTGGTACTTTTGGAGCTTCAGCAGGAGAGCTGGAGATCTTCATTTCGTATACCGTATCTGTTTTGATTATTGATCATCCGCTGTTCTTGGTTGTTTTATATTATCGGCATTTGTGAGGACAGATAATTATAACTGTTCAGGTTGATAACTATTGATTGATTGTTGAACTCTGATTTATGTATGTATATATACAGTTTCTATTTTGTAAAGATCATTGATATGATATTATACGTTTTCCGCTGCGATGTGAGATTCTGTATTGTTCTGTTTGGTTCTATCTTCTCTCTTTCTTCTCTTCTCTTCTTCTCTCTTCTTTTCTTTCTTGACTTTCCGTTAGTATGTACTTTTTGGGTCGGACATGTGTGGATTATCGTCGATTCAAAGGGTATGGATTTGCGGGTCGTCATAAGAATCGTCGGCGTGGAGGTGGTTTTGTTGACTGGGTTGGTTCTCGTTAGGTGTTCGTGTGCTCGATTTTGAATGGCGATGGAAACTTCGAACCTGGGTGGTCGGGTGAGTGAGGGTGGTCGTCAACGCTATATCGGTGGTCGAGGCTCTGGTCGGAGGTGGCCAGATGATCGGTGCACGTGCACCTGTGCACATTTTTGCCTAGGCGATTAAGTTGATTAGGGAAGAGGGTGGAAGCTTGAAGAAGGACTCGAGGAAAACGAGAATGGCCTCGGGATTGTAATCGGGTGGTCGTAAGTATGTTAACAAGTTTAAGAATTTAAACTAAAAACAAGTTGAAAAAAGGGGAAATGACTTGCGGCTTTGCATGGGAAATTCCAGATTTGGCTCGGGTTTCACTCGAGTTTTTCTCGGGTACTTGAAATCAAGTTTTCTTTTAAGTTTAAAATAATTTTCTCTATATAATAAATGTTTTGAAATGTTTGTATAATTTATTTAACTTAAATTAATCAAGTTGATTTTTAAGTTTATTTAAGGACCTAATTGGGATGATGATAAGATATTTCAAATCATTTGTTAATGACAAACTATTAAACGAGTTTCCAAAATATATGTATAGAACAAGTTTTCAAGTAATTTCAAAGGTTGAAATTTCAAAGGTATAATGTTTTAAAATTTGTTTGATTTAATTTTTTTATTATTTAGATCCTTGAGTGTTTTCAAAATGTAATGATAATTAAAGATTAATGGTTTATCTTAAGTTAGTTGAGATCTTAATTTAATTAAGCGATTATGATTAATAATTTGAGGATAAAATTACTAAATTGATTAAAAGATAATTTGTAATTTAAGGTTAATTAATTAAAGGCTAATTATTAATGTCACTAATTAATATGATTAATTAATATTATTAATTAATAAGTATGATTAATTAAAGGTCTACTTACTTAATTACTTAAAGAATAATTAATTTAATGATAATTAATTAATTTATGTGATTAATAAATTAAGGAAATTAATTTGAGGCTAATTAATTAAAGGTCAATTAAGTAATGAAAGTGATTAAGGATAATCACTTATTGTAGTTAATTAAGGATAACCACTTATTGTAGTAAATTAAGGGTTAATTAATTAATGTAATTAAGGATAATTAATTAAGTGGTAATTAATTAAGGGTCAATTAATTAATTAATGTAATTAATTAAGGGTTATTAATTAAAAATTAATTAAGTAATTAGAGGTTAATTATTAAAGGTTGATTGAATTATTAATTAAGGTTGATTTAATTAATAATTAAAGGTTGATTAATTTATTATTAAAGGGTAACTAATAAATGTTTATAGGATAACTAATCAAAATAATTTATAATTAATTAATGTTAATTAACCAGGATTAGTAATTTATTCATAAGTAATTAAATCTGGTTTAAATTAGTTATAATCGAATGATTAACTAATCTTACTTATGAATGTTTGAATTCTATTGAATGTTGAATTGTTTTATATCTCTGATGCGTAATGCTTTGTGATATGACTTATTTTGATTTGAGCTGTGATGAATGTAATTTATTTATCTGTGATAAATTTATATTATTTATCTTTGTATCTGTTAATGGAGATAAGCGTTATAGGATTATGCCCTTATCGATATTGATATGCTTGAATCTGTGATGATTGATGATGTTGCACTATTGTGTAAAACCTCTGAACTACACCATACACACACAAATATGGATTGCAAGAGGGAATCGGTTAAGTCATAGATAGTTTGAATTTAATATTATTATTCAAAAATGGTTTTGAAGATTGAATTTTGAATCCAAAAATGGTTTGAAAGGAGTTTGAAGATGAAAATTATTTTGAATAACATGATAAGTTTTGAAATTTAAATAGTTTGATTTGAATTCAAGATTTTGGAGTTGTATACATATATATGTATGTTTATTTGGAAATTATGTTTTAAAATGGTTATACAAGTCATATAATGTATATATCGATTATTGAACCATTTTGAAGTGTATTCAATAAATTGTTTTGGGGAATTTGGATTTAATTCAATTAGAACTTGTCGATGATACAGCAGTTCTCTGATCTTCTGGTCCATACTTTTAAAGGCTATAACTTGTATATATTTGATCAGAATTTCCGAAATGAAAAGTATTTGTTTTCAAATGATAATAGATTTCAAATAAAGAAAGGATTTCTAGTTTGTGTTGAATGGTTTTCAGTTTTGAAATTGAGTTGTTTTGAAAGCTATTTAATGAATCTTTGTGAAAGATTGACGAACTTTGTAAAATGAATCTTTTGGTTTAAAAGATTAAAGTTGAAAATTGGAAAGGTTTTGGGTAACAAGTTGTGACTTAACTAAGATCCCATATATATGTGTGTGTGTGTGTGTTTTTAAATTAAGCACTCATTTTTCGGTTTAGCCGGGAGAGGACTTTGTGTCATATAGCCCATTCGGAATAATGATACGACGAAATGGATGGCATTTGAAGACTTGTGGTGAAACTGGGTGCTTTCGAGAATGAAATGATTACTTGTCGAATGACTCTGCAGTGGGTAGCTACGATATAGAGATCTCCATATGTGATGGGGAGTCCAATCGGGATTGTGAATATCCAGATTGCAAGGACTTCTTTTGAAGTGCCTTCGGTTCTGTTCGAACCCGAGACAGACTTCTTTGGATGTATCTCTAACATTACACTTTGAGATGTAAAGATGGTTTCTATCAAATACATTTCTGTTTGGTGGCGGAGAATTTATTCTCTTAGCTTAACACCCTTCTCTAAGACGTACGAGCTCAGAGGTTATGTAGTTGATGGTTACTAGTGATACATTTCCAATTTGGAAATGTGGTATACGAAGTGCTGCTGATCATTTGTTGATCAAATCATGGTTTTGTGAAAAGCGTAGCTTTGTGGACGAGACCTCGTCGGACCTCACAACCCAGAAAATGGTCGAAATAGGAAAGATGCGACAAGGTTGAGGGTCGCGCGCTTTAGGGTTTATCCATTTCCTTCTGGAAAAGGGTGGTATCATGGTATGAATCCCAGATATATAACCTATGTGGTTACTGCAAATTTGTGCTTTGTGGTTGTTGGTGTTGAGGATCCTCAGATAAAGTCGGTAACGACCGAGGGATGGCATACTCATGTAGTAGTCACGTAGTTACAGAGGTTACCAGGCCTTGTTGGCAGAGATCTAGTTAGGTTCTCAGGTCATCCCTCAAGAGGTGTACTCATGAGGCCCAGGAAGTTCCTTTGCTTAACCATTTGTTGGAAATCCAAAAAACAATACGCGCCCTGTACGGCTTTAGTTGTATAACCTGCCATGGAATATGGCGATAACATGTTATTGAACATGGTTGCTATAGTAGGCATAGTACGAAATGTCTATGCTGGCTAAGATTAATATTATACTCTCGAAAGGTTTTCTGCACTATGCGCTAATAATAATATCAAAAGAATTTTGCTTATCAAGCACGTTTGACTATCATAAGGAGAAACCTCCTCCAATTGTGCGTTTGCATTGTGTGTGTGGCGGGAGGCCTTATGGTTGTTTCATTTTCCAAAAATCGTTGTGGATTTCAGTTTTAAATTCTTTTGTTGTTTTTATTCAAGTTAAAAACTATTTTATTTGCTCACACCAGTCTCATGACTGACCTGGAGTTTATTGTTCCATTTCTAAACTCTGGGTGCCCACAATTTTCCAAATGGGCAGCTTAGAGTCAAATTTTCAGATAATCAAATAGTAGGTGTAGATTTGATGGCATCCAGTCTTTGGATCTTGGCGATCGCATCGATGACTGACCTTGCTTAATACAACTTGATGGTGGTTCGAGCTTTTGGTTTGGAGCTTTGGCTATGGAGTTGCATTCTATTGGATTCTCTCTTTCTCTTGGAGTCTATGAAGATATCTTTTCTGCTACTATTCTTCCGCTGTTGTCTTGTATCTCTGATATATATATATATTGGTATTCAATTGTATCATTGTTGTATCTATTGTGTATCAATGCTATATTCATTTCTTTTTCCACTATGTTGTTGTACTTAATGTGTTATAAGCTCCGACACGAATCGGATTTCAAAGGTCGAATCTGCGGCATTCGAATACAAGTGAAGTATGGATGTCGATTTTCGAACGCTGTAATTCGGGTCGTGACAAATTTCCTGTTAAAGATACGACATTTTGACATACTATATTGGATTTTGATGTGTGATGGTCATTAAAAATATGATTGAAATAAAGGTGGTCATGGAAATTTTACCAAAAAAAGTTATTATAGACCTTGTTTAAATTTTTAAAGAAATTTACTAAATATACCGTCTCAAGTCAAAATATATGATTATTATCAACACTCATCATTTATATTTCACTCACTGTTTATCTTTTGATAATTACTAGGGAGTCAGATTAGTTAACATAGGCATTTAAGATCAAAATAAAAAACATAGAGTCAAATTTCTAAAATGCCTAAACTGAGGTAAAGTCGACAAAAACTATTTTCTGGAAGGGGTTTTGTAAAAATATCTGCCAATTGAGAACTGGTTGAAATGAAATTTATGCAGATATTATCTTTGGAAATATGATCTCTAATAAAATGATGTCTAACATCTATATATTTTGTCCGTGAGTGATGTACAGGATTATTTGTGAGATCAATTGCGCTTTTGCTATCACACATTAGTGGTACACATTTAAAATTTAGACCATAGTCTTGCAAAGTTTGTATCATCCATAAAATTTGAGCAGAGCAACCATCTAGAGCAATATACTCTGCCTCAGTGCTGGCTTATGCAATACAATTCTGTTTTCTACTTGACCATGCAACTAACGAATGTCCTAACATAAAACATGTTCCACTAGTACTTTTTCTATCAACTAGACTTCTAGCATAATCTGCATCTGAATTATTTTTTAATTCAAAGTTATCATTAATTGGATACTAAAGACCAAAACATAGGGTGTGCAATAGATATCTTTTAATCCTTTTAACAGCTTTTAAACGAGATCCTTTTGGATTTGATTGAAATCGCGCACATAAGCAGATACAAAACATGATGTCAGGTCTAGAAGCAGTAAGATAAAAAAGTGATCCAATCATACCGCGAAATTGCTTTTGATCAACTGCCTTACCTATTTCATCCTTGTCAAGTTTAATTGTTGTGCTCATAGGGGTTTTTGTAGGTTTAGCATCTTTCAATCCAAATTTGTTGACAAATTCCCTAATATATTTCGTTTGAGAGATGAATGTACCTTTGTCACTTTGTTTGATTTGAATTCCTAAAAAGAATTTTAACTCTCCAACCAAGCTCATTTCAAACTTCTCCCGCATGACTTTTTAAAATTTCTCGTACAATAAGTTGTTAGAGGAACCATAAATAATGTCATCAACTTATATTTGAACAATCAAAAGATCATTGTTTTTATGCAATAGAAATAATGTGGTGTCTACATAGCCCTTTTTGAACCCATTTTCAAGGAGATTAGTGCTAAGACATTCATACCAAGCTCTAGGGGCTTGTTTTAATCCATATAGTGGTTTCTTAAGTATATATACATGGTTAGGGTATTCATGATTTTCAAAGCCTTCTGGTTGTTCAACAAATACGTCTTCTTTCAACATTCCGTTAAGAATAGCACTTTTAATATCCATTTGTATTAATTAAATTCTTTATAGCAAGCAAAAGCTAACAATGTCCATATGGATTCTAGTCTTGCTACTGGTGCAAAAGTTTCATCAAAATCAATTCCTTTAATTTGATTATAACCTTTAGCAAATACCTAGCTTTATTCCTAATCACATTTCCAGATTCATCAAATTTATTTTTAAAAATGCATTTTGTCCCTACGACTAGATAATCATTAGGTCTAGGTACTAGAGTCAAAACATCATTTCGCTCAAATTGATTTAGCTCTTCTTGCATAGCAATAGACCAATTTTCATCATTAAGAGCTGTATCTATGTCTTTATCTTTAATTTTTGAAATCAATCCCCTGTATAGACACAAATCATACAAATTTCTAAAGGAGGAACGAGTTTGAATACCTGCGATAGGATTTCCTATTACTAATTCTGGAGGATGATTTACTTTGAATTTTAGTCTCACTGGATCCAGATTTCTTTGGACTTCTTTCGTGGTTGTAGTTTCTTTTGATTTTTCATTTTCATCTTTTTCGTTCTCTTCTTCAAAATTGTTTTTGATTGTTTCCTTTTGGTCATCAATACCTTCATCAAATTTCACATTGATTGACTCCATGATTGTTCTCATCCTTTTTTTGTATACTTTATAGGCATTGCTTCTATATGAGTATCCCATGAACATGCCTTCGTCAGCTTTCGGCTTAAATTTTCCTAGCCTGTATTAAGAATAAAGCACGGGTAGCCAAACATCATAAAATATGCAATATTTGGCTTTTTGTCAAACCATAGTTCACATGGTGTTCTCTTAAGAATCGACCTAATTATGACTTTGTTCATTACATAACAGGCTATATTTACTGCCTCTGCCCAAAAAAAAACAAGAGTAGTTCATGCTCGTTTATCATAGGTCTAGCTAACTCCTTTAAAGTTCACTTCTTTCTCTCGACTACACTGTTTTGTTGTGGAATATTTGGGGCCGATAATTCATGTTTAAATCCATTTTCATCACAACAATTTTCAAATTTATAGTTTTCAAATTCTCCACCATGATCACTTCTTTGTGAAACAATAGAAACTCCTTTTTCATTTTTAACTAAGTTTGTGAATTTGGTGAAGTAAGAAAAAGTTTTTGATTTTTTAGCTAAGAAGTATACCCGTGTGTATCTAGAGTAATCATCAACTAAAACGAAACAATATTTTTTACCATCTAAACTTGCAATATCGTTAGGTCCAAACAAATCCGTATGAACTAGTTCAAGGACTCTAGAAGTGCTTACATTATTCTCGGCATGGAAGGATGATTTTTTATGTTTTCCCATAGTACTTGCTTTACATAAAATTTCTGTTTTGAAATCATGTGATGGCAAACCTCTTACCAAGTCTTTTCTTTTTAATTTGTTTAACAGATTCATGCTAGCATTTCCTAATCATTTATTGCATAAATTCACTTCTACATCCTTAGCTACCAAACATTTTGAAACAGTGAGATCATCAATGGATAGGGAGTATATATTACCTTTCCTCTTACCTGCAAATAAGGTTTCTTTGATGAACGGTCAACAATTTTGCACAAGTAAGAATCAAAAGCAACATTCATTCCTTTATCACATAACTGGTTAATTGAGATAAGATTATTATGTAAATTTTCAACATATAATACGTCGTTTAAGGTAAACGCACCATTACCTATTTTACCTTTACAGGTAATTTTGCATTTCTCATTATTGCCCATTGTGACTATCCCACCATTATGTTTTCCTTGGCTAAGAAACTTTGATTTGTCGCCCGTCATGAGCTTGGAACAATCGAAATCTAGATACCATTCTTGTTGTTCCGTGGCCTGCCAATACACCTCGTTTGGTTCTTTACTTTCACTGTCATTTGTTTCCCCTAAGAAACACCGATATACTTTTTCATTGTATTCATTACTAAATTTGTCAAGACAAGACTAGGAGGTTCCCTCGTGAATTACTTCAAGTGTGTGCCAGATTTTGTACAAACAACGTGAAACACGATTAAATTCAATGTGGTCCAATGAGCAAATAATAGAATTCATAGCCTTGATATTATCAGTTAGCAGTTTAATTTCAGAATTTGTCCATTGATCCATAGGTATTTCTATTTCTTGATTATCTATTATAATTGTTGGTGTCCTATATTCTGTTTGAACAATATTCCAAGCATCAATGGATTTTAGAAAATAAAATTCATTCTTTTATTCCAATATGCATATTCACCATTGATCATTGATGGCATAACTATGGACCGACCCTTAGCAAAAGCATTATCAAAAGAACCTATTTTAAAAAATTAAAAAATAAATGGTTTTTGTTCCTAACTCTGATGCCACTTGTAGAATCAATTTCACTCTAGAGGGGGTGAATATGGTGATACTAATAATAATAAAAATTGATGCGAAAATATGTATAATAATTGTAGCACATATAATAGAAGAATAAAAGCAGAAGTAGAACAACACAGATTTACCCAGCTTTGGTAAAACCCTACCTACATGCTGCCCCTAAGGTTTCTACTAGAAATTAAGTACTCAGACGCTTATACACGTAAACTTGCAACACCCGCTATCAACTAGTCTAACTCGACGCTCAAAACCCTGCCACAACTCAACTACTAAGTTGCGAATTCTCGAACAACACTACTGTAGTTCGTAACCTAGTCATAGGACTAGAATATTACAAAAGTTTAAAAGAAAAAAATTACAAAATAGAAAACAATAACACAAAACCCTAGTTATAAAATTAAAGCCCAAATCAAATTTATAAAGGTTGGCCCACTTTATATCAAAAAAAAATCATCTCCTTTAATATTTCTTTAGCACGAGATAACTTCAATACTTCAACTGACTTTTATATTTCGTGAGTCCAATGATTTCTTCATTCCTCTTTAAAAAATTAAGGCTTCACGAAAACTTGAAGAGCCGATTCAAAAATTTATCAAATGAGTGTTGAATTCACTTCAGCTTTCCTTTGTCAATAGATCCTGGCTTCGATTAATGTGTGGTGTTTACTTTGGATTGCTTTGCCAGTCGATTGCTGCTTCATTCGTCTTTTACTGCTCCAATTGTCGAGATCGAATGATTATAAAACTGCTATGAGGTTTTCTTTTTTTGAATTTGGGATTATTCTCGACTTGATTCGAGTTTTATGATTTACAGTTTTCGGTAATTGCTTGAACTCAAATGATTTAACCATCAACGATGATTTTTGGTTATATAGGGATTGAACATCCTATATTTACGTTCGTATATTTCCTTTTGAATTCTTCATGAGTTTATCCCTTGTGTTGCTTTATGCTTGGAGGATGTAAATTTATACTGATTGGTTCAATTCGAATATTTTTCTGTTATGCTTGCTTGGTCACCACAGCTTGTGTTTGGTTTTTAGGATCGGTGATGCTTGTTCATCATGCTCGTGACTCTTGTTGTATTTTTTCATCTCGGTTTTGACTTGGTTATTATAATTCGAATTTTTATGAATTTCTTTAGTCAGTTCGTTTGGCTTTAGCATTTGAGATCATGATAATATTTTCGGCTATGACTTCCTTTATTTCTTGACCAATGTTCCCACTGCTACTTGCACTGTTTTTGTAAGACTGTAAACTACTTCATGTTATTCATGTTTGATTGTTGTATGCCTGCACTTGTTCCTCTTGGAGTCTTCACTTGATTGTTGTGAGCACTTGAAGTCTGGCACTAGTTTGAATCTTTGTTATATGTGTTGCATTTCTTTGTTCTGGCCTGATACATTTTTGCATATGCAGTTTTTATTCAAGTGCTTTGCATTTTGTTAAATTGGGTTGCCATTGTGTCCACTGATTTATTGCGTCCCATATTGTCATTGCATATACATACATACATACAAACATTCATACATACATACATATATATGTATACATGTGCGTTTGTGCATGTATATATGTATGCATGTGATGCCTTGTTCTACCTGATGCTCTATTGTCACCTCTATTGCTTGTGTCTTCATGAGCATTGCATCCTGTACTCGGTTGTTCATGCCTCTTAACTGATACATATGTATTTACTTATATGCATATGTGCATATGTGCATATGTATGTCATTTCGCTTGCTGCTTCACTTGTGCACTGGTCTAATTTTGGTTAAGACTGCATGTGTAATGATTGTTGCATTCATATTTTACTTATCTGTTTTGGTATTCCTGGATTTGAATGGACTCACTTGTGTACACCATGTGCTTGTGCCATTGTTTGGATGTACTTTGATTTTCTGGCCTTGTTACATGTCGGGTTTCTTTGTTTTCATAAACGTGGTTGGCTTTACTATGACCATTCAGTTCACCACTTTGTTTTCACTTGAACATTTTGTCTTCATTTGAAGTTTTGTTGCCTTGTGCATTATGTGGTCTGGACTTCTGATGGTTTGTTACATGTGGTGGTCTTGGTTCAATTGTTGTTTTGACTTGAATCTAGACAAGTTCATCTTTGTCGACCTTGTCTGGTCTATGATATGTGTGGGTTGCTACAGTTTTTTCGAGTCACCTGAGTTGAATCCACCATTTGGTTGGGTATGACCTTTTGCTCACCTGTCCCTGTAGTTTATCAAGTGTATATCGGTGTACGCGGCCTTGTGGCATGTACAGTGATATAATATGCATGTCAAAGTTGTTCATGTATGAATGGATTCAAACGAAAATGATGAAAAACAACCCAAGTAACCGAGGGAAATAATATTTTCAAAAACACACATTTTATTTTACATTGCAAAAATATTTGTTTCAATTTTATTGCGTCGGTGTTTATTTTGCAGGTAATTCAGATGCTGGATACAAATTGAAATATAGTTAAAGAACAAATACGAGTGAATGAGTGATTTGTAGTAAGGTGCAAATGTATGTAACAATTGTATAATGAAAAATTATGTTTTAATTAGAAATTGTATTGTAATTGAAATTGTGTATATAGTGAGAGCTTAAATTGATGCTATTTGAATTTATAATAAAATATTTGTTTGAATAAAATATTTGTTGGAATTTAAATTCCATGTTATTTATTTTATCAGCAAATATTTATTTAATTATGAGAAAAATGAAATAGTACAAGAACAAATACAATTAAATGAATATATATATATATATATATATGTCTTTTATCATAAAAAAAAATCATATATTAGCATATTCAACAACCCTTTCTGAATTTATTTTTCTTGACATTCGGTTTCCAATTGAAAACTAGATTCCCATCGGAACACCCCTTTTGACCAGGTCGAAAGGTGTTCCATCCTTTTGGAGAGGATCCAGTTTTCAGATGCCTAAGCTTTATTTAGTTTACTTCATATAATATCAGCCTGGAATATCCTAAGTTCTATAAACTCATCAATGTCGAAAGATCACCATCGCTCTCATATCCCATTGCTTGGTATTGGTTACGATGGTGATGTGTTTCACATATTTATATCCAAATCGATCCGATCATGTTGCATATACAAAAAGAAGTTACGAGAACAAGATAGAATCATGTGCAATGGATCATTAGCCTAGCTAATGATCATAATGATCTCTCTCATAATCGAAAACCTTATTGAATCCACCATCTCTCCATTATTATTTACCCAAAACGAGTTACGATTGTGAGAACTTTTCCCAAATTAATTTAGGGTTTACAAAGATCTTGTTGTTGCAAAGAAGTTGAAGTAATAGAAATGAGCTTAGGATTCCAATATTCGGTCCCCAAAACTGGACCCCTTGTGTCTTATTTATTTGATAACCTTTTCTTGGGCTTGGACATCTTAATCCGTTATTTGATGAGCCTCTTCTTGGGCTTGGAAATCTTTGTCTGTTGCTGTTTGGTGCTCATGGTTAGCTCATTCTTAAAAGGTGGAACTAAGGACTTATGCAACCTCCCTCTAGGAGGCGCCTTGACCTGACCAGAGGCGCGCGAGGGCTTTGCCGGTTCTTTAACCTGGCTATAGCATAGCGTGAATAAAGGCTTACTCAAAGCTCCCTCCAGGAGGTGCTCTGCCCTAGCCATAGCTTGGTATGTGCAGGGGCTTGTTCGGTATTTTAACCTGGCCATAACATGGTGCAAATGAATGCTTACTCCATCCTCCCTCCAGGAGGTGCCTTGACCTGACTAGAGGCATGGCTAATGGCTTATCCGATGCTTTAACATGGCCATAGCATAGGGCGGTTAAAGGCTCACTCCACCCTCTCTCTAGGAGGTGCTCTGCCATGGCCAACTCGGTGCTAACAGAGGCTTTTTACCGTCTTAGGTAATGTCCAAACGCAAGGAGTATTTCACTCCCAATCATGTAGATTTTTCTTTTGAAGAAAGAGATGCTTTATCCATTCATCTTTGGAAAATATGGTCTCAAATGTTCTGCTTTCCATGTTCTCCAAAACATATTGCCATCTGGTCGACATAACTTATAAGCTCCTGGGGGAATTACTTTGCAAATGATTAAGGGTCCTTCCCAATTCGGTCCCAGGGGTCCATCAACAGTATTCCTTGTATTTGCCATGACTCTTATGTGTACCAAATCTCCTTTCCGAAATTATCATGTTCTTACTTTAGAGTTGGAATATTATGAAATCTTCTTTGATAATATGTTATTCTTATTACTGCTTCATCTCTCAGCTATGTATCAAATCTAAGGTTTCTCTTTTCAGTTCTTGATACATATCGAATGCATAGGCGATTCTTCGTTATGAGGGTATTTTAATCACGATTGGTACCATTTCCTTACACCCATATGTCAAAGAGTGGGGAGTATGTCCATTGTCATTTTAGTAGATGTTCAATAAGCCCATAACATCAGTGGCAGTTGTTCTACCCAGTTTCCTTTTGCTTTATTCAGTCGCCTTTTCAGAATTCTCTTTATGGTTTTATTTGCAGCCTCAACTCCTCCATTTTATTTTGGATGTGTGACAAAGGAAAAGTTCTTAATGATTCCATTCTTGTGATAAAAACAAGAGAATTCCTCACTCTTAATTTTGTCTCGTTGTCGGAAATTATCTTCTGGGAATTCCGAATCTTGTTATGATATTTTGATGATGAATTTGAGTACTTTCCCATATGTAATCTTAGTAAGTGGTTTGCTTCAACTAATTCTATAAAGTAATCTATTCAACTATAGCACATTTTGCTCCCTCTTTTGAGATTGGCAATTTTTCGATTAAATCTATTCCTTATATGTCAAAGGGCCACAGACTTGAGATTAGAGTTAACAGACATGGGGGTAATCTAGGAATTTTTGAGTACTTTTGACACTTCTCACATCTTCTCACATACTCGATGGCTTGGCTTATAATTCAAACCAATAAAGTCCTTGTCTCATTATCTTTTTTCGCCAATTTTGTTCCGTTTGAGTGGTCTCTGCAGAATTCCACATGTGCTTCTGCCATCAATTTTATCCATCATCCAGACTTTCACTTCTTAGGTAGGGAAGAGCATCTCCCTTCTTATAAAGGATTCAATCCATTATTGTGAAGGGTGGAGTGTATCTCCTAATTTTTCTTGCTTCACCTTTGTCAGATGGGAGTATTCCCTTAATAAGATATTCAATGAAGGGTGACATCTCGGTGTTATCATATAAGTAACTTGCACTTAATTGGTTAACCCCTTCATCTGATATTTCTCTATCAATTTCTCTTCCCTCTTCCTCTTGTAACTTGGCTCTAGACCTTGTCAGAATTAGTAGTCCCTTTCCTAGTTCAGAAGCTTTCACTCTAGTACTTTGAATTTCGTGATACCTACTGGAATAATCCGTGTCTCCAGGGCTTCCCTTGAGCTGGCTAGTTTTGCTAGCGAATCTACTTGTAAGCTTTCCGCTCTTGGGACTTGGTGTATTGAAAAGTTTTTAAACAAAGTAAGCATATTTAGTATCTTCTTTACATACAAGGATAGCTTGGAGTCCTTTGTTTGATATATCTGCTTTACCTTATTTACCATTAACTGGAAATCACAAAAGATCCGAATCCATGGAATTTTGAGCTACATTGCTAAATTTAATCCCACTACCATAGATTCATACTCTGCCACGTTGTTCATTGCGAAGAATCCTAATTTCATGTCATAATGTAAGCGATGTCCATCTGGTGCTATGATCATGTATCCTACACCGACCACTTTTTCATTTGACGCTCCATCGACGAATAGTTGCCACATAGGCTTATGATCCTTTTCCTTCTCTGATTTCTCTTTAATGAAGTTAGTGCATTCTCTACAGAAATCTGCTAGTGCTTACCGCTTGATCAAAGATAGAGGTTGAAATCCTATATCATATTGCCTGAGTTCGATTCCCTATTTTACCAACCTTCCTGATGTTTCCAGTTTACCGAATACTTTCTGAAGGGGGAAATTGGTCAATACCTTGATCAGATGTGCTTGAAAATATTGTGACAAACCGGGTTTGGAGATTACCTTTTAATTTTAAATTATAACGGTAGTTATAATTTAATATTGTAAACTAAAATAAAATTAGAGATTTTAAATTGTTTATTTCGAATAAACAATAAATTTTGAGAATAAAAATGAGAAAAATAAAGTTTAAAAGCTTTATATTATTTTTTTAGGTTAATATTGAATGGAAAATGATTTTTATTTAGAGAAAATGCAATAATTTTATCAAGTATTACTAATTACTTCTTTTAATAATTTTTAAAAGAAGTACATGATTTTGGAAAGGTGCTAATTTAAATTAAAAGATGGAATTTGGTTTAAAATTGAAATTAAACCAGTTTGCAATATTTTCTATGTAAGAAAATAATTTTAGTGGAATTTTAGAAGTTAAAAATGTAGACTTTTACATTTATTTATGAAAATAGGGTATTTTTTGTAAAATACAGGTTTTTAATAAAAAAATGTTTTTAAAATACTTAAAATTTTCTTTTTATATAATGTAAAATATTTTATTTCAACTGTTTGGAAGTTTACATAAATTGTTATGCGAAAATTTGAAAGAAAATGTAATTTATTTTGTATAATAGTGTACATATTTGTGCATTTAGTTTAAGTGTGAATTAAGTCCTTAGGATGGTTAATTAATTTTCTTCTCTCGTTTAAGCCCACTTAGCGTAAGCCTACAATTAAGAAATAAGAAGAGAGAATTTTACCTGCACGTAGATTATCTTCTTCTTCTCCAGAAATAAGAAACCAGTAAACAACTTACCACTTTCTCAAATCCAAGCCAAATTTCAATTCCTGTTCATTTAAATTGCTGTTTTAATCGAAATAGAAGAGATTTTAAAAGGTAATCTCACTCCAAACCATTTCTATTTCATCAAAATCTTTGTTTGAGGAGATGATTTTGTGATTTATTGTATATTTCCCTTTCATGTGTTGTTTCTATGTTTTTACAGGATATAGAAGCCTATTCCACCTCAAAGATTGACTCTTTCAACACAAATTCGAGTTTTTATCTTCACTACAACAAGGTAGTTGTAATAATCATAAATCCTAGCTAAGCCCAGCTCAAAATTGCAAGAAATTGTAGAAAAAAATTAGCTTTTGTTGATAATTGTGTAGTTTTTCTGCCGGAAATCTATTCTCTGTTGCGTCTTTGATAGCTTAAAACTTTTGATTTCGACAACAAAATGCTGTCGGATTTCTTGCAATTGGTAGCATACATATTGAACTTCATTTCTGCAAATTTTATTTGAAAAATATTGTCATTTGGATGTTCAAATCAGTGGTAGAAAATCTACTTGAAAGCATATTTTTACCTGTAGAAATTGTTTGCTGAGTTGCTGCAAACATGGCCTAAGTCCATGTTTGAGATAGCATAACCTTTTCATTTTTTATTGAAATTCGTCGATTTTTTTGTTTGAAAGATGAAGTTATCTACTTTAAGCATACCAAATTTCATGTCATTTCGACCTATATAGCTTATAGAAATATGCTGCCAAACTTTGGTCCGGAGCATGTTTTTGCCCAGAATTTTACAGTGAAAACACTGTCTGGGTTCAACTTTGAGACATCATAACTTTATCATACTTTATCCAAATTGCATGATTTCTTTTTTCAAAAGATGAAGTTTTCTAGTACGTGCATATCGAATTGCAACTCAATATGAGGTCATTTGTCCTTTGTTTCATACCTGAAATTTGAACACAAGATGGTTTTCAGGCCGATGAATTTTTTGTTTTTGAACTATTGCAAACATGACCTGAGTCCATGTTTGAGACAACTTAACTTTTTCATTTCCAGTCGGAATTCAACGATTCTTTTTTGGTTTGAAAGACAAATTTTTCTACTTTGTGAACAGTAATTTACAGTTAAATCAAAAGTCATTTGACCACCTATTTTTTTCTTGAAAGTTGAACCCAGAGAAGATTTCAGACCAGGGTATTGTTTTGCCCAAGTGTTTTTATGTTCATTTTCCGTCCGAATTTTGACTTTTACTTCAGTTTTTGTGATATTTCTGAAATATTTCGAGGACTATGATGCCCATCAATAGGTTAGCACAGTTTTGATGAATTTGGAATTCAAATTTTAAATTATTTGAATTTAAATTTGAATTTCGGTTTAAGTGGAATTTTGCTTGTTTTTGTGTCGTTTTCGAGCACTGTTTTCTCCAAATCTTTTTGAAATGATTTTTAACATTTAGGGGATTTAAAAATATTATTATATAATATTTAAAGTATTTTCATGTATAAGACCTATTTATTCTTTATAATAAGGGAAATTTTCAAATATGGTTTTCAAATGGTTTTCGAAATCGGTTTTCAAAGCTTATTTTCAAGGTTAATTATTTTCTATAAAAATACATGCTGTCGAGCGAATGAGAAGGAGAGTAAAACGATAGGGTAAAACACGTAGTATGGGATACGTGCATTTATCCTTTTGGTTAATTCCTTACTTGTCTATTTGTTCATTTTGGCCTATGTGTCTAGTTTACCGATGATATGAGGTGAACCTTTTACTACTTTGAGTATGAAATTTACTAGCAGTTAGTAAACCGTTTAGTGCAAATGGGTGGTATGGGACACACGCTAACACTTTCGAGAGTTTGTGACACATTTGCCTGTTGGCGTGCCTGTACTGGACCTTCAGATCATTTTCCATTGCGGCGTATTTGTCTTTGAACGTTTTCCATTGTGGCGTATTTGTCTTTGGACGTTTGCCATTGTGGCGTATTTGCCATTGCGGCATATTAGTCTTCTGACGTTTTTCTTTGGACGAGGTACCTATTATGTGAAACAGTACTTGGAAAAAATAGCACGTGCAAAACCTTTTTGAGATGATTTTTACCATTGTGTGTCGTAATGTTGGAATCGGTCCTTTGAACCATTCGGTGGCGATTACTTCGTGATTTTTGGAATCTTGGGAGTTCTTTTGAGATTTTCATTGCTTCACTGGCGTGTTGAGATTTGCCTTTTGGCGTGCATATTTTGAGATTGCCTATTGGTGCTATTTATGGTATTTGCCTTTTGGCGTTGTATGAGATTTTTATCTCTTTGTTGACATTTGCCTTATGGCTTATGTCGAGATGAATTTTGCTTATGTTTTTCATGGAGTTGCCGATATGGTGGGTTTGGGATTTACTCTTTTAGGAGTTTACATTTTACTAATATTTAAAGTAATTAATTAAGATAAATGGTCTGTCTTTAATTAATAAAGGTTAATTAGTTAATGTAATTAATTAAAGGTTTATTTAATGAAAGTAATTAAGGGAAATTAATTACATAAATAAAATTACTTAGTATAAGTAATTAAGGATAATTAATTAATGATCAAAGTTGATTAATCAAGTAATTTAAGGATAATTACCAAGTGTAATTAGTTTGTGATTTATTAATAATTACGTATGGTAATGAATTAAGGATAATTAATTAATGCTAACCAATTAAGTGTTAATTAATTAATGGTAATTAATTAAGGATTAATTAATTAATGTAATTAATTAAGGATAATTAATTAAAGAATAATTAAATAATTAAGGGTAAATTATTTAATGATTAAAATTGATTCATTTATTAATTAAGGTTGATTAATTAAATAATTTAAAGTTAATTAATTTATTATTAAAGGTTAATTAATTAAAATAATTTGAAATTGATTAATGTTAATGTTATCCCAACTTTTGGCAAAGTTAAGATATCCAAAATTTGCTAAGAATCAATGATTATTATTCTTGAGTATCAACTATGTACTACAGGATAACCATGGATATCGATGAATTTTGTCCGAGTCCAGATTGAGCTACAATTGATAGGACATGACCAGAAAGATCATAGAAGCCAGTGGTTCAAATTTCAAGTCAATCCGAGTTCGTATGCTCAAGATACGATGGATTCAATTTAAGGGAGATGAACCTTGTTCGGTTCGAATCCATTGATTCGACTCCCCTTACTTCGAATCCATCACTTTGGAATACTTCGAATCCATGAAGTTCGAACCCATCCTCATGTCTTAGTTCGACTCCATCTACTTCGAACCCATCAAGCAAGCAAGCAGTTCGACTCCATCCAAGTGGCCATACTTCGACTCCATCGACCACACATTGGTTCGTATCCACCAAGTACCCTTGCTTTGAATCCATGGAAGAGGTTGTGTTCGAAACCATCCAGTAAAGCATGCCACAATCGATTCGAAGCACCCCTGTTCGAATCTCTTTGTGAACAAAGCCTTCGAATCCACTTGGTCAAGGCAGCAAAGAACATGGAGTCGACCCATTCAACTCGGAGCAATAAGTGGATCGACTCGAAGGATGCGCGCCACCTCATCACAAGACCACGTGCGCTGATGGATTCGAAGGGAGAGGGTTCGAAGGGATCGATTCGACCCTGACAGCCAAATGAAAATCTCCACTTCGAATCGATCATATCTCTGAATCCCTTGATCCAAATGCCATGAAATTTTTACAGGAGCTTCCCTACGTGTTGAAGAATGTCCACGCCAAGTTTCATCACGATCGGACTATTTCTCGATCGATTCAAACCAAGGGTCGAATCGATCCCAATGTGGGCCCGGATCTCCAGGTTTCGGCCATGTGGGCCCCCTCACGTGCCTGAAGCGGTCTACCGGACTTTTAGGAGAAATATCAGCCTCCTACGCCTATAAATAGAGCCCAGGTCATTCAGAAAAAGGGATCGATCTCTCTCTTGCTGGATTTGGATTCTAAAGCGCCGAGACTCTACTAGACTCTACTTTGCACTCCACTCCTACCGTTGTACTCGAATTTTAGAGCTATAATCCATTGTAACCCGCTGTAATCAACTGTAACCAGCGAAGAACATCAATAAAAGTTAAGACCTTTGAAGTGGACGTAGGCCGGAGATAGCCGAACCACTATAAATCATGTGTTCTTGATCATAATTTCTGTTTTGCTGCGTATTGCTTGCTTAGATCCGTGATTTGTGTTTGAATATTGCTGATTTATATTCCAACACCGGTGCTTTCACAATACTTGGGGTTTGTGACCAATTTTGGTGCAAACACTTTGGTGCTTTCACTGAGAAGAACTAGCACCCGCTACATCAGATTCAGAATTCAGATTCAAAAGTTTAAAGAAACCCGCTTCAGAAACAATAACTCGACAAACAAGACAAAGAGCTGATCGGAGCCAACAAGGAGGAAGCCAAGAAGCATCCTCCGGAGCAGGATAAGGACAAGCTTCCGTCTACATCACTAGAGATGAAATGGAGGCTATGGCTAATTCATTGCGCGAAAGCATGATGAAGACCCAACAAGAGATTCTGTAGAATTTCCTCGAACAGGTGAGGGCGGTGAATATGCAAAACCTTGGACCAACTACAACCACTGCTAGTGCGGGACAAGGAATCAGGAATACAGAAGCCAACGAAGGTCAGGTTAAAGACCAGAATGCAGGAGGTGAAGGTGACCAACAAGGACTTGGGGGCAGACCCTCAGGGTCCGATACTGGAAGGCCAATAGACGGAGCTCAACAAGCTGGAGCCCATGCTTATGCTAACGAGCCACCAGAAGAATATGTACCAGAATTCCCTTCAAGGCTCGGGGGGCAGGATAGAAACTTGACAAAGGGCCAACCCTTGGACGGAGACGAGAGAATGATTGGCCTAATGCGACGAATCATGAGAGGAGGATTGCCTAGTGGAGGGCTGGAAGAAGTCAGTCGGAGTCCTTTCACTCCGAACATCCGAAACGCAAGGAACCCTCCAAAATTCAAGCTACCAACGCTAGAATCTTATGACGGGAGGTCAGACACGACCATGCATATTACCAGATATATTAGGCACATGGAAGTGCCGGGGGTATCCGAGGAAGTGATGGCACGATGCTTCCCTCTATATTTATCAGATTTGGCTGCACTTTGGTTCAGACAACTGGAGACTGGATCAATCGGGACATGGGACGAGCTTGTAGATTGCTTCATGAGACAGTTTAGGGTCCACGTGATGCGACCCAAGTGTGTGATGACTTTAGCCTCGGTAAAGCAAAGGATCGGAGAATCCATAAAAGATTTTCTGCTAAGATTCAATGTAACAGTGACTTCTGTAGATCGCCCAGATCCATCGATGATTTTGATGGCGGCGGTGGCAGGAGTCGCGGAGGGCACCAAATTTAAAGATTCTCTAACTAAAGATCCACCGCAAGATCTAGGAGAGTTCTTTCATAAAGCTGAAAAGTTCATTCGATTAGAAGGATCGCGAGCTGAGAGGCTGGAAACAAATGTTGCACAGAGCAAAGGAACCTCCAGAGAACAGTCTGGAGTAGACAAAGGAAAGAGGAAACAGGATGACAGACATGATGGTCCTGATAAACGGAAGAAATTCCGAGAACCAAGATTCAGGCAATACACAGATCTGACTGCAGGCCTGGAACGTATTTACACTGAAACTCGGGGGCAACTCCCCTATCGAAAGCCACCTATAGGGGATCCCACTGAGCGGGAGCGCAGGACTGGAAAATATTGCCTATTCCATGAGCTGGATGGGCACACCACAGATGAATGCCGCCACCTAAAGGATGAGGTGGAAGAACATGCCAAGGGTGGTAGATTGCCACAATTTGTCAGAGAATGGACAGCGGCGGTAAGGCCTGAACAACTACCGCCTCCACCTAACAGGAACGATCCTGGATCGGGATCACGACTCATCATCCACTGATTAAAGATGGCAAGGGCCAAGTCCAGGATTTGGACTTCAGTCGAATGATTCTATTTAGATTTGTTTTCAAAATAAACGGTTACTCCACTTACGCATGTACGGGAACCGGAGAGATCCCTAGGCATGCTCTGAGATGGAGATAAACCGATATGCCCGGAGAGGCAATGTTTAGCTTTTTCTGATGTTTGAGAATGAACATCTAGAACTCGAATTTTAATAAATAAATCAGAATCTCTTGCAATAAACCTTTTGACCAGAGAGTCAGGGGATAAACTTTAAATACCAATATAAAAATGATCGCTTTATGACCCTACCTGGAGAGACGGGGTCTAGAGTGCAAGAAGTGAGTTGCTTCGCCGGAGAGCGACAGGATCAACTCACTTAAGCGCTGTTTCCCCTTCACCAGAGAGTGACAGGATGGGATCCAGCAAGAGCCCGGAGGGGCTATGATCGGTCTCGAACAGCCAAGACATCGCTTAATGTTCAGATACACTGAACCGGAGTGCAAGAAGTGAGTTGCTTCGCCGAAGAGCGACAGGGTCGACTCACTTAAGCGTTGTTTCCCCTTCATCGGAGAGTGACAGGATGGGATCCAGAAAGAGCCCGGAGAGGCTATGATCGGTCTAGAACGAGTAGTCCGGAGAGACTACGGAACTTCATTCGCAACTTCTACAGAAAAAACGAATGCTGATTCGGCTTCGAACAGCCATAAACTTGATTGATAATAATGCAGCTATGAATGAAACGTGAATTTACTACACTCGATTTAAGACCGTTCAAAACATACCTTTTACCAAAAGTCATGTTTTGGGGGGCAAAGTGCTATCCCAACTTTTGGCAAAGTTAAGATATCCAAAATTTGCTAAGAATCAATGATTATTATTCTTGAGTATTAACTATGTACTACAGGATAACCATGGATATCGATGAATTTTGTCTGAGTCCAGATTGAGCTACAATTGATAGGACATGACCAGAAAGATCATAGAAGCCAGTGGTTCAAATTTCAAGTCAATCCAAGTTCGTATGCTCAAGATATGATGGATTCAATTTAAGGGAGATGAACCTTGTTCGGTTCGAATCCATTGATTCGAATCCCCTTACTTCGAATCCATCACTTTGGAATACTTCGAATCCATGAAGTTCGAACCCATCCTCATGTCTTAGTTCGACTCCATCTACTTCAAACCCATCAAGCAAGCAAGCAGTTCGACTCCATCCAAGTGGCCATACTTCGACTCCATCGACCACACATTGGTTCGTATCCACCCAGTACCCTTGCTTCGAATCCATGGAAGAGGTTGTGTTCAAAACCATCCAGTAAAGCACGCCACAATCGATTCGAAGCACCCCTGTTCGAATCTCTTTGTGAACAAAGCCTTCGAATCCACTTGGTCAAGGCAGCAAAGAACATGGAGTCGACCCATTCAACTCGGAGCAATAAGTGGATCGACTCGAAGGATGCGCGCCACCTCATCACAAGACCACGTGCGCTGATGGATTCGAAGGGAGAGGGTTCGAAGGGATCGATTCGACCCTGACAGCCAAATGAAAATCTCCACTTCGAATCGATCATATCTCTCAATCCCTTGATCCAAATGCCATGAAATTTTTACAGGAGCTTCCCTACGTGTTGAAGAATGTCCACGCCAAGTTTCATCACGATCGGACTATTTCTCGATCGATTCGAACCAAGGGTCGAATCGATCCCAATGTGGGCCCGGATCTCCAGGTTTCGGCCATGTGGGCCCCCTCACGTGCCTGAAGCGGTCTACCGGACTTTTAGGAGAAATATCAGCCTCCTACGCTTATAAATAGAGCCCCAGGTCATTCAGAAAAAGGGATCGATCTCTCTCTTGCTGGATTTGGATTCTAAAGCGCCGAGACTCTACTAGACTCTACTTTGCACTCCACTCCTACCGTTGTACTCGAATTTTAGAGCTATAATCCATTGTAACCCGTTGTAATCAACTGTAACCAGCGAAGAACATCAATAAAAGTTAAGACCTTTGAAGTGGACGTAGGCCGGAGATAGCCGAACCACTATAAATCGTGTGTTCTTGATCATAATTTCTGTTTTGCTGCGTATTGCTTGCTTAGATCCGTGATTTGTGTTTGAATATTGCTGATTTATATTCCAATACTGGTGCTTTCACAATACTTGGGGTTTGTGACCAATTTTGGTGCAAACAGTTAATTAACCTGGATTAGTGATTAATCTGGTTTCAATTAATCAGATGATTTAACTAACCTTACTTATGGAAGTTTGGATTGTATTTAATGTTGAACTGTTTCATACCCCTGATATGTTATGCTTTGTGCTGTGAATTGTTTTGGTGTGATCTGTGATGAATGTAATTTATTTATCTGTGATAAAATTTATATTATCTATGGTTCTGTGAATGAAGATAAACGTTATAGATTATACCTCTTATCGAAATTGATATGATCGAATCCGTGATAATTGATGTTGTCGCACTATCGGGTAAAACCCTTGGACTACACCATACACACACAAATATGGATTGCACAAGGAAATCGGTTAAGTCACAGATAATTGAATTAAATATTTTAAAATGATTTTAAAGTTGAATTTTGAATCCAAATGGTTTTGGAAATGAAATTGAATTAAATATGGAAAGTTTTGAAAAGGGATTTTTGAAGATAAATGTTATTTTGGATAACTTGATTAAGTTTTGAAATTGAAATAATTTGATTTGAATTTGAATTCACGATTTGAATTATGGTTGAACAAGTTATATAATGTGTTTATATGGGTTTTAAATCATTATTTTGGAAATTTGAATCTAACCTAGGTTTTATATTTGAAGGGCTTTAATTTGTGCAAATGTAATTGGATTTTTCTGAAATGAAAACTATTTGTTTTCAAATAATAACAGCTTTCATATAAAGAAGGATTTCCAATTTGTATTGAATGATTTCAAATTTGAAATGGAATTGAAATAGTTTTGAAAGCCATGAATAAACCCTTGTGAAAGATGGTTGAACCTTGTTTTGAAATTGAAGAGGATTTTAAATGGTGTATCTTTTACATATAAGATTTGAAATGAGAATTGTTTTGAAAAATTATGAATAAATATCTGGAAATGGTTTTGAAAGTTATGAATTGAGTGTTTGATTGAATGATTGGATGAATTAATCCAATTTGAAAAGCAAAATTGTTTTGAAAGCCGTGAATGAATCTTTGTGAACTTTGTGAAGTGAATCTTTTTGTTTAAAGATTTGGAAAAGGTAATTTGTTTAAACCATTTGTTTTGGGTAATGAGTTGTGACTTAATTGAGATACCATTGTCCATGTGGTTTTTAAAATATTGCGCCCTTTATCCGGTTTATCCGAGAGAGGACCTTATGTCATATAACCCATTTCGAATAATGATACGACGTTATGGATAGCATTTGAAGACCGATGGTGAAGACCGGATATTTTAGAAAGTGAAAGGATAACTCGTCGAATGTTTCTGCACCGGTTGATCCCTGGTATAGAGATTTGATCACCCTTTGTGATTGGAAGTCCGGACGTGATTAGGGATTATCCAGATTTGCAAGGGCTTCTTTGTGAAGTACCTTCGGTTCTGTTCGAACCCGGAACAGACTTGTATGGATTTATGTCTGACAGTACACTTTGAGATGTAAAGCTAGTTTCTAGCAAATATAGTTCTGTTTGGTGGCGGAGATTTATTCTCTTATCTTAACACCCTTCTCCGAGACGTACGAGCTCAGAGGTTATGTAGTTGATGGTTACTAGTGATACATTCCCAATTTGGTACTATGGCATGCTGAGTGCTGCTGAGTGTTACTGACTACTTGTTGATCGAAACACGAATTTCGTGAAAAGCGTAGCTTTGTGGACGAGACCTCATCGGACCTCACTTCCCGAAAATGGTCAAAACAAGAAAGATGCGGCAAGGTTGCAGGGGTCGCGCCCCTAGGGTATGTCCATTCCTTCTGGAAAATGGTGGTATCGTGGTATGGATCCCAGATATTTAACCTATGTGGTTACTGCAAATACATTGCTTTGTGGTTGTTGATGTTAGGGCCCTCGGATAAAGGTCGCAAACGACTAGGGATGGCATATCTTAGGTGTTACTCCCGAGAAGGGAGTAAACCAGCCTTGTGTTGGCAGAGAGCTGGGTATGTGTAACAACCCTGAGATTGCAATTACCGAATGATGAATTAAAATTATGATTTTAATTTAAAAAGGGGGCTAAACAAATTTTTGGGAATTTAAATTTGTAATTTATTTGCAAATTAAAATGTTTTGGGGTAAAATGGAGAATTGTTAAATAAAAAGTGATTATGGGTTAATGGGCCTTATGAGATAATAACATGGTTTTGATTAAAACTAGGATGCCTTAGGATTTTTGGTTCACATGATAACTTATTAGTTTATTTCCTAAGTCCTAATGGGTTTCTAAACCCACTTACCATTACCCATTAGCCTAACCCCTCCTATATAATATCTCAAACCCCATCCAAACCCTAACCCTAACCCTCCTCTTCATAAATTCCAAAACCTAAATCTAAACAAATTAATGGCCTCCACTTAGCTCCTTCTCCTTCTCTTCATAATTTGATTTGCTTAGAAAAAAAAAGGTAATGCAATCTCTCTCTCCTATTATCTAATCTCCTTAATACTCTTTTTATTTCCTTCATCTTGTTTGTAATTATTGTTTTATTTTTATGAAATTTTGGGTCCATGAAGCTTTTTGATCTTGGCTTTGGAGCTTAGGAATTTGGCTTGTTGATTGTGCACTCTAACCATTTGATCATTTGCTTAATTAAGGTAATTACTATTAATTAGTAATTATTGCTAGTTATAATGCTATGATTTGGCCTTGGTTTCCTTTAATTAGTGTTATAATCATTATGTAGTGATTAATGATGGTTATTAGTGATTTTTTTGATGTCAAAAATTGAGAAAAACACCCCTAAACCATAAAAAACTGCATATTTTGCTTGCTGCAAAATGCAGTCTGAAAATGGGCTGAAACAGTGCAGTGACCGGCCCAAACATGGCCCAGAAGCAGCCCGGGCACAGCCCAGGCGTAGCCCGGGCGCAGCCCGGGCTCAGCCCCAGCCCAGGCGGGCTGGGGCGGGCAGCAGATCCCCAGCCCGCATGGGGCTGGGGCAGCCCCTTTCCCCAGCCCGCACGGGGCTGGGGCGGGGCCCAGATCCCCAGCCCGTTAGGGGCTGGGGCAGCCCCAGATCCCCAGCCCGCATGGGGCTGGGGCGGGGCCAGATCCCCAGCCCGCTAGGGGCTGGGGACGGCCCAAACCCCAGCCCGCATGGGGCTGGGGCGGGGCCCCAAACCCCAGCCCGCTTGGGGCTGGGGGCGGCCCCAATCCCCAGCCCGCGCGGGCTGGGGACGGCCCACCTTACCCCAGCCCGCATGGGGCTGGGGCGGGGCCGTTTACCCCAGCCCGTGTGGGCTGGGGCGGCCCACGTAGCCCCAGCCCAGGCGGGCTGGGGCAATATTATGTCCCCAGCCCGCCTGGGCTGGGGCACACGGGCGCGGGCCTTGGCCCGCGTCCCATATCCCCAGCCCAGGCGGGCTGGGGCAGGCCGACGCGGGCCGGGCCCGCGTCCACCAGAAAAGGGAAAAAAAAAAAAAAAAAAAATTTACCTGTGCTTGACTCCGGTTTCAGTTTTTGACCTCTACTTCGTGATGCCGCCCTGATCGCATACGAAGTCGGAATTCGACGTTTTTGGTCTCGTTGGAAAGGTGGAGTTCCGAACTCCATCTCTGTAAAATTTGGACAACATTGGGATTCGTTTGGTACTTCGGTTTTCGTGCCAAAGTTAGACTCTGCTCGCTGTTGGAAAACAGTGTGAATCTTTCTCTGGGTTCAACTTTGAGACGTCGCTGCCACTTCGTCTCAACTCGAAATCCAGAAATTCTTTTTGCATCTTAAAGTAGGGATGTTGGACTATATGCCTACCAGTTTTCATGCCATTTGGACACAGTTTGCTGGTCTAAATAAATTGTCGAACTTGGGTTCGCAGCAGTTTTTGAATGGTTTCAAACACTTAGAATATTTTTGATGATTTTCTGGTTTTCGTCGATTTTGTTGAGATTTGTCTCTGGATTTCATACACGGACTTTATAAAAAGGTTTTAAAAGGATTTTCACTCCAAAATGGCTTTCGAAATTATTATATAATATTATTTTTAATTATTAAATTAATTACTTCATAATAGGAGACTTTTCAAAAGACCGTTTTAAAAGTGATTTCGAAATCTACTACAAATCTGTTTTACACCATTATTTTCTATAATAAAAATCTCACACTCACTTTTAGCACGTCAAGCGAAGTGGAAAGGTGCTTAAACGGTTAGGAAATCTCCGGCCTATGGAAACCGTGTGTATTTTCTTTCCGGTTAATCCCCGACCTATTCGATTGATCGTTTTGACCTTTGGGTCTAGTTTACCGATGATGCGAGGTAGACTTTGTATTGTTTGGAGTGTGAGCTTGCTATTGGTTAGGAAACCGTTTAGTGCGAACGTGGGATATGGGACTCATTGTTAACACTTTGCGGGTTCCTCTCCAAGAAGTTAGTGGCACATTAGCCTCTGGGCGGCCAGTACTGGACCTCTGGGTCACCACGCCTCTGGGCAACCGTCTCTGGACACCTGCTCTATGGAGCAGTTTATTTTCGGCGTGTGCCTCTGGGCCTTTATCCTTCTGGGAAGGATCTCGCCGTTTCGCGCGTTCCGCATCTGTGCGAGTGATCGATCACAACTATACAGTACTTGGCAACAACGACTCTGGTCGGTGCACGTGCAATATTTGTATTATCTGATGATTTTATATCCATTCGAGTATCGCCATTCGGTGTTGGTTCTATGGAACCATACGATGTAAGTGCGATTACCTTGTGGATTCACAGTGTCTCTGGACACTGCTTTTCAGTATTTGATTTCATTGATTTTTCAGTATATCCCTATTGCTCTTTGGAGCATCGATCTTTGCTTGGGCATTGATTATGGACTCTGGTCACTCTTGGGATTATTGCCTATGGGCAACTTTTTATAGCTTTGGCTACGCCGATGATATGAGGCGATTTTATTTATTCTACACTTTGGTGTTTATTTTCTCTTTGGAGATTTTTACTATTGATTGATGATTAGGGATCGTCATTATTCATGTAGTCCATATTACTCTTCTCTTTGGAGAAGTACTGTTTTATTTATGTACTGCATTTTTATATATCTCAGTTATTACTGATTGTTTAGCTAGCCTGACCCGAGTGTTTTCGCTCGGGTCAGACCGAGTTGTTTCAGGTTAGGTCTCTGGACTTAGCTTCTGTGCTTCTGCTTGGACATTATCTGCTATGCTGTTAGATAGCGCTTTTATTTGACCACTATTCCGCTACTCTGTTCTATTCAGACTTTGATATGTACATATTTTTGACTCACATATGTGAGCAGTGGCTTTGTACCCACTTATAGTATTTGGATCTGTATTGATGATGTATTGTTCTGGGATGTTATATCTGTTATGTGATTCTGTTCTGTGATGTTTATCATTTATTGCTATGCTTATTCTGATAAGTCTTTAGCCATTGTAATTTCGTTATAAATATTTATTGAATAGGTCGAACCACTTGAAAAAAAAAAAAATAGATACCATCTTTTCGACGTATTCAGTAGATAGTTATAGCTTGATTACACATGGTCGCTTCCATTATACTCTATTCTCCGTTCTAGTAGACGGTATTACTCCGTAATACTCTTTACTAGAGTGGGCCTTGGAGTGGGGCGTTATAGTTTGGTATCAGAGCAAGGTTCAGAATTAAGCATAACAAACACAGAACGGATACACTTAGTACAATACATTTTAATTGGATCCGAATTAAATCAAATCTCTTCCTTATGCTTATTGATAGATAAGTTAGGAATATGTGTAGGAATTTATTATATTCTGTAGTATTCCTTAATTAAGTATCTATCATTGAATCATGTCTAACTCTAATTCCCGTTGACTTTCAGTATGTCTGGAAGGGGAAGAGGGAGACCCACACGTCAGACTAGTGCTGCTGGACGGTCCAGCAACACTCATCCAGAGGGCGTGTTCATGACTACCGACCAGATCATGGAGCTGGTTCGGAATTCTCAGTCTCATTCTCAGTCTCCAGCCCCAGTTGCTGATGCACCGCGCATGTCTTTTTTCGCGCGTCTCTGTAGTGATTTTACCCATCTCGGAGGAAAGCCGTTCAGTGGCTCCGAGAATGTCTTAGAGGTTCAGGCTTGGATTCGGATATGCGAGCGCATTTTCACTCGTATGGGTATCCCAGATCATGATCGTGTTCTTATTGCTTCTAGTCATCTTCTGAGTCGTGCCCTGGACTGGTACGAACTACTTATTGCCGAGGTCGATGAGACCACACTTACTTGGGCTCAGTTTCGTCAGAGGTTCGAGCTCAAATTCATCCCAGAGTCAGAGAAGAACTCCCTTGCTCGCCGCTTTCTTGATCTCAAGCAGGGGAAGTCCTCCGTATCCGACTATGTCTCTTCCTTCGAGGCCCTGTCCAAGTACGGCCTTGAGTTTATTGCTACTCCTTATAAGAAGAACCTCAAATTTGTTGAGGGCTTGAAGAAATATCTGAAGAGGCATCTTATGCTACAGCTTGAGCTCTCATTCGAGAAGCTAGTCGATGCAGCCCTACATCTTGAGTCAGTCGAGATGGAGCATAGTGATGATGGTGGTGGGGGTTCCAAAAACCCCAACCAGAAGCGGGGTCCATTTCAGAAGAACAAGCCTTGGAACAAGAAGAAGAAGACCGGCAGTTCTGCTGTCCAGGCTCAGCCTCAGACTCAGCCTCAGATTCAGTCACAGCCTAGTGGAACCCGTCCTCCGAGGAAATGCTTCAACTGCGGATCTCCAGATCATTTCATTCGAGAGTGTCCCATACCTCTCTATTGTACTTTCTGTAAGAAGGAGGGACACAGGATCTCCACTTGTCCTATTGCCCCAGCTAGTGCCAAGCCTGGCAAGCTTAATGCTGCCAAGGCTCCTGCATCTTCATCTCCGCCTCGAGGTACGCATCCTTCCGTTCTTGAAGGTTCTATTTTATTTCGTGGTAGATCTTGTAGAGTTCTCTTTGATACGGGTGCCTCTCACTCATTCGTATCAAAGGAGCTAGTAGATGCTTTATCTTTGGATGTTACTTGTCTGGTTTCTTCACTAAGGATTGTGAATCCCATTGGTGGATCCACGACCCTTAGCTTGCTTTGTGAGAATGTAGATATTGATCTTTGTGGCTTTCCTTTTCGTGCGAATCTGCACGTTATGGAGTATTTGGGATTTGACATGATTCTTGGCATGGATTGGCTTGCTCAGCACGACGCCAAAATTATTTGTTCGGAGCGGATATTATTTCTTCGTCATCCTGACTCGTCCGCTCCATTAGCTATTGCTCTTCAGGATGTTGGGATTTCTGATGTTACTCTATTTTCTCTTGATTCACGAGATGAGGATGTGGACATATCTCGTATTCCTATTGTTCGGGATTTCCCCGATATATTCGAGCCAGTATCTGGCCTGCCGCCAAAGCGGGCCATTGAGTTCCGCATCGATCTCATTCCAGGCTCCCACCCAGTTGGGCGTCCTCCCACGAGGATGTCTACTAAAGAGAATGAGGAACTCAGGAAGCAGTTAGTAGAGCTTGAGGCGAAGCAGCTCATTCGGTCCAGTTCTTCGCCATGGGGTGCTGCTGTGGTCTTCGTTAAGAAGCCCGATGGCTCTCTTAGGCTTTGCATTGACTATCGCAAGCTTAATGAGTTGACCATCAGAAATCGTTATCCATTGCCACGGATAGACGATATGTTTGATCAGTTGAGCGGTGCAAAGGTCTTTTCACAGCTCGACCTTGCCACCGGATTTCATCAGCTCCGAGTTGCGGAAGATAGCATTCCTCTTACCGCTTTCCGCACTCGTTATGGTTCTTTTGAGTGGTTGGTCATGCCATTCGGCTTGACGAACGCACCGGCTTTCTTCGTCGATCTTATGAATCGAGTATTCCGGGAATACATCGATAGATTCGTTTTGGTATTCATCGACGATATTCTTATTTACTCTAGATCCGAGGCAGAGCATGCTCATCATTTGCGGATTGTCTTGGATACTCTTCGTCAACATCAGCTTAAGGCCAAGCTCTCCAAGTGCCATTTCTGGGAAAGCAAGGTCAAGTTCTTGGGCCATATTGTATCATCGGAGGGTGTTTCTGTCGATCCTGCCAAGATCGAAGCTATTCAGAATTGGAAGCAGCCCGAGAACGTTCGTGATATTCGCAGTTTCCTTGGTCTGGCGGGTTATTACCGTCGGTTTGTCAAGGATTTCTCTCGAGTTGCACTTCCCCTTACGACGCTGACTCGTAAGGGTGTTCGCTTTATTTGGTCTGATAAGTGTGAAGCTTCTTTTCAGCGATTGAAGGAACTTCTCACTCATGCTCCTATTCTTGTGGTTCCTGAGAGTAACCAGGATCTTGTTGTTTACACCGACGCTTGTGGTAGCGGGCTCGGTGCTGTGCTTATGCAGAAGGATCGGGTAGTTGCTTATGCTTCCAGGCAACTGCGTCCGAATGAGCTTCGCATCCTACTCATGATCTTGAGTTAGCAGCTATCGTCTTTGCCTTGAAGACGTGGCGTCACTTTCTATTAGGCGAACGCTTCACTCTTTACACCGATCATAAGTCGCTGAAGTATCTATTCAGTCAGAGGGATCTCAATATGAGGCAGCAGCGATGGCTTGAGTTTCTCGCCTCATATGATTTAGATATTCAGTATACCCCTGGCAAGGGTAATCGTGTTGCAGATGCACTCAGTCGCAAGCACTCGGCGGTAGTTTCTATGATGATTGCCGAGTGGGATATTCTTGAGACTCTATCTTTATGTGATATTAGAGATCGAGCTCCACCTTCTGATTCTCCGGTCTTATTATTCAACTTGGAAGCTCGTCCTGTCTTATTGGATCGCATTGCCCATGCTCAGCGGCAGGATCCAGACTTATTGCATCTTATTCATCTTCTCGAGTCGGGATCCAGTGATGAGACATTACCGGATTATTCTCTCGATTTTCATCGGTGTCTTCGTAGGAAGAACCGTATCGTTGTACCATCTGATTTATCACTTAGGCGTGACATTCTGGACGAGTGTCATCGCACTAAGTACACTATACATCCCGGTTCGAGTAAGATGTATGCCGATATGTGTCGGCTATATTATTGGGAGGGTTTGAAGAGAGATGTGGCAAGTTATGTGAGCGGTTGCATGACTTGTCAACAGATCAAGGCCGAGCACCAGCGTCCATCCGGTCTTCTTCAGCCTCTAGAGGTTCCATTATGGAAATGGGACCAGATATCTATGGATTTTATTGACGGTCTGCCTCGATCGAGGTCAGGCCATACTTCTATCTGGGTTATTGTTGATCGCTTGACCAAATCGGCTCATTTCATTCCGATTAAGTCCACTCGGACTGCACCTCAGTTGGCCAAGCTCTATGTGAAGGAAGTCGTTCGACTTCATGGCATTCCTAACTCTATCGTATGTGATCGAGACACTATCTTTACTAGTCACTTCTGGAAGTGCCTACAGTCAGCTTTGGGCACAAAGCTGAATCTCTCGACTGCTTATCATCCTCAGACCGACGGTCAGACGGAGAGGGTGAATCGTGTTTTAGAGGATCTTTTGCGCTGTTGTATTCTGGATTTCGGAGGTAGTTGGGAGGATCACTTACCGCTCGTAGAGTTCTCCTACAACAACAGCTATCAGTCTAGTATCGGCATGGCACCTTTCGAGGCTCTCTACGGAAGGCCATGTCGTTCTCCTGCTTGTTGGTTAGAGTCTGGCGAGAAGCTCATTCTTGGTCCAGATTCAGTTCGGGAATCTTCTGAGAAGATCGTGCTTATCCGTCAGAGAATGAAAGAGGCACAGGACCGACAAAAATCCTACGCGGACAACCGTAGGAAGCCTCTTGAGTTCTCCATTGGCGATTCTGTCTTTATTCGGGTTTCTCCCATGAAAGGGGTTGTGCGTTTCAGTTCTACAGGGAAACTGGCCCCTCGCTATATTGGACCATTTCCTATTACAGAACGCATCGGCCCCGTTGCTTATCGTGTGGCTCTACCTGCTCATTTCTCTGGAATACATGATGTGTTCCATGTTTCTCAGCTTCGCAAGTGTGTGCACAATCCTGATTCTATTATCGAGCCTCATATCGTACCTGATTTGGAGATCTCACCCGGTCTATCTATAGAGCAGCAACCTCTTCGTGTGCTTGATTCGGAGATCAGACGTCTTCGAAACAAAGAGGTTCCGCTTGTGAAGATTCAATGGTCGTCTAATCCTAAGGACTGCACTTGGGAGACCAGAGAATTTATCGAGCGTACTTATCCTGGTTTTCTTTCATCTTCCGGCACGGGTGAGCATCTATATTTTATCTACTGTATTCCTTTTGTGGATTAGATGTTATAGACGGCCTCTATATTTAAGGAATTGCGGGGACGCAATTTTCTTAAGGGGGGGAGTATGTAACAACCCTGAGATTGCAATTACCGAATGATGAATTAAAATTATGATTTTAATTTAAAAAGGGGGCTAAACAAATTTTTGGGAATTTAAATTTGTAATTTATTTGCAAATTAAAATGTTTTGGGGTAAAATGGAGAATTGTTAAATAAAAAGTGATTATGGGTTAATGGGCCTTATGAGATAATAACATGGTTTTGATTAAAACTAGGATGCCTTAGGATTTTTGGTTCACATGATAACTTATTAGTTTATTTCCTAAGTCCTAATGGGTTTCTAAACCCACTTACCATTACCCATTAGCCTAACCCCTCCTATATAATATCTCAAACCCCATCCAAACCCTAACCCTAACCCTCCTCTTCATAAATTCCAAAACCTAAATCTAAACAAATTAATGGCCTCCACTTAGCTCCTTCTCCTTCTCTTCATAATTTGATTTGCTTAGAAAAAAAAAGGTAATGCAATCTCTCTCTCCTATTATCTAATCTCCTTAATACTCTTTTTATTTCCTTCATCTTGTTTGTAATTATTGTTTTATTTTTATGAAATTTTGGGTCCATGAAGCTTTTTGATCTTGGCTTTGGAGCTTAGGAATTTGGCTTGTTGATTGTGCACTCTAACCATTTGATCATTTGCTTAATTAAGGTAATTACTATTAATTAGTAATTATTGCTAGTTATAATGCTATGATTTGGCCTTGGTTTCCTTTAATTAGTGTTATAATCATTATGTAGTGATTAATGATGGTTATTAGTGATTTTTTTGATGTCAAAAATTGAGAAAAACACCCCTAAACCATAAAAAACTGCATATTTTGCTTGCTGGAAAATGCAGTCTGAAAATGGGCTGAAACAGTGCAGTGACCGGCCCAAACATGGCCCAGAAGCAGCCCGGGCACAGCCCAGGCGTAGCCCGGGCTCAGCCCGGGCTCAGCCCCAGCCCAGACGGGCTGGGGCGGGCAGCAGATCCCCAGCCCGCATGGGGCTGGGGCAGCCCCTTTCCCCAGCCCGCACGGGGCTGGGGCGGGGCCCAGATCCCCAGCCCGTTAGGGGCTGGGGCAGCCCCAGATCCCCAGCCCGCATGGGGCTGGGGCGGGGCCAGATCCCCAGCCCGCTAGGGGCTGGGGACGGCCCAAACCCCAGCCCGCATGGGGCTGGGGCGGGGCCCCAAACCCCAGCCCGCTTGGGGCTGGGGGCGGCCCCAATCCCCAGCCCGCGCGGGCTGGGGACGGCCCACCTTACCCCAGCCCGCATGGGGCTGGGGCGGGGCCGTTTACCCCAGCCCGTGTGGGCTGGGGCGGCCCACGTAGCCCCAGCCCAGGCGGGCTGGGGCAATATTATGTCCCCAGCCCGCCTGGGCTGGGGCACACGGGCGCGGGCCTTGGCCCGCGTCCCATATCCCCAGCCCAGGCGGGCTGGGGCAGGCCGACGCGGGCCGGGCCCGCGTCCACCAGAAAAGGGAAAAAAAAAAAAAAAAAAAATTTACCTGTGCTTGACTCCGGTTTCAGTTTTTGACCTCTACTTCGTGATGCCGCCCTGATCGCATACGAAGTCGGAATTCGACGTTTTTGGTCTCGTTGGAAAGGTGGAGTTCCGAACTCCATCTCTGTAAAATTTGGACAACATTGGGATTCGTTTGGTACTTCGGTTTTCGTGCCAAAGTTAGACTCTGCTCGCTGTTGGAAAACAGTGTGAATCTTTCTCTGGGTTCAACTTTGAGACGTCGCTGCCACTTCGTCTCAACTCGAAATCCAGAAATTCTTTTTGCATCTTAAAGTAGGGATGTTGGACTATATGCCTACCAGTTTTCATGCCATTTGGACACAGTTTGCTGGTCTAAATAAATTGTCGAACTTGGGTTCGCAGCAGTTTTTGAATGGTTTCAAACACTTAGAATATTTTTGATGATTTTCTGGTTTTCGTCGATTTTGTTGAGATTTGTCTCTGGATTTCATACACGGACTTTATAAAAAGGTTTTAAAAGGATTTTCACTCCAAAATGGCTTTCGAAATTATTATATAATATTATTTTTAATTATTAAATTAATTACTTCATAATAGGAGACTTTTCAAAAGACCGTTTTAAAAGTGATTTCGAAATCTACTACAAATCTGTTTTACACCATTATTTTCTATAATAAAAATCTCACACTCACTTTTAGCACGTCAAGCGAAGTGGAAAGGTGCTTAAACGGTTAGGAAATCTCCGGCCTATGGAAACCGTGTGTATTTTCTTTCCGGTTAATCCCCGACCTATTCGATTGATCGTTTTGACCTTTGGGTCTAGTTTACCGATGATGCGAGGTAGACTTTGTATTGTTTGGAGTGTGAGCTTGCTATTGGTTAGGAAACCGTTTAGTGCGAACGTGGGATATGGGACTCATTGTTAACACTTTGCGGGTTCCTCTCCAAGAAGTTAGTGGCACATTAGCCTCTGGGCGGCCAGTACTGGACCTCTGGGTCACCACGCCTCTGGGCAACCGTCTCTGGACACCTGCTCTATGGAGCAGTTTATTTTCGGCGTGTGCCTCTGGGCCTTTATCCTTCTGGGAAGGATCTCGCCGTTTCGCGCGTTCCGCATCTGTGCGAGTGATCGATCACAACTATACAGTACTTGGCAACAACGACTCTGGTCGGTGCACGTGCAATATTTGTATTATCTGATGATTTTATATCCATTCGAGTATCGCCATTCGGTGTTGGTTCTATGGAACCATACGATGTAAGTGCGATTACCTTGTGGATTCACAGTGTCTCTGGACACTGCTTTTCAGTATTTGATTTCATTGATTTTTCAGTATATCCCTATTGCTCTTTGGAGCATCGATCTTTGCTTGGGCATTGATTATGGACTCTGGTCACTCTTGGGATTATTGCCTATGGGCAACTTTTTATAGCTTTGGCTACGCCGATGATATGAGGCGATTTTATTTATTCTACACTTTGGTGTTTATTTTCTCTTTGGAGATTTTTACTATTGATTGATGATTAGGGATCGTCATTATTCATGTAGTCCATATTACTCTTCTCTTTGGAGAAGTACTGTTTTATTTATGTACTGCATTTTTATATATCTCAGTTATTACTGATTGTTTAGCTAGCCTGACCCGAGTGTTTTCGCTCGGGTCAGACCGAGTTGTTTCAGGTTAGGTCTCTGGACTTAGCTTCTGTGCTTCTGCTTGGACATTATCTGCTATGCTGTTAGATAGCGCTTTTATTTGACCACTATTCCGCTACTCTGTTCTATTCAGACTTTGATATGTACATATTTTTGACTCACATATGTGAGCAGTGGCTTTGTACCCACTTATAGTATTTGGATCTGTATTGATGATGTATTGTTCTGGGATGTTATATCTGTTATGTGATTCTGTTCTGTGATGTTTATCATTTATTGCTATGCTTATTCTGATAAGTCTTTAGCCATTGTAATTTCGTTATAAATATTTATTGAATAGGTCGAACCACTTGAAAAAAAAAAATAGATACCATCTTTTCGACGTATTCAGTAGATAGTTATAGCTTGATTACACATGGTCGCTTCCATTATACTCTATTCTCCGTTCTAGTAGACGGTATTACTCCGTAATACTCTTTACTAGAGTGGGCCTTGGAGTGGGGCGTTACAGTATGTTCTCGAGGCATCCCTCCAGAGGCGTTCCCATGTGGCAATAGGAAGTTCCTTAGCCTGATCATTTGTTGGAAAATCCAATCTCCAATACGTGCCTTGTACTGTTTTAGTTGTATAACCTGCCATTTACTTATGGTGGTCACCATTGTTTAGATGGTAGCTATAGTAGGCATACAATAATGGTTGTATGCTGGCTAAGATTAATATTATGCTTTCGAAAGGTTTTCTATGCTATGTACTAATAATAATATCAAATTGTTTTTGCGTATCAAGCATGTTTGACTATCATAAGGAGAAATCTCCTCCAATTCTGCATTTGCATGGTGTGTGCGGCAGGAGGCCTTATGATAGTTTCATTTTTCAAAAAGCATGTCTGATTTCAATTTTAAATTTTTTGTTGCTTGTTTAAAGATAAACTATTTTAGTTTGCTCATACCAGTCCCATGACTGACCCGGAGTTTATTGTTCCCTTTCTAAACTCTGGGTGCCCATAATTTTCCATACGGGCTGTCTAGAATTGGGTTTTTCAGATAATCAAATAGTAGGTGTAGATTTGATAACATCCAGCCTTTAGATTTAGCGATAACATTTGTTCAAGGTGACTGACCTTGCTTAAGTCATCGTGATGGGGTTTCGAGTTATGGTTTGGATATAACTGCTTTTGGATTGGAGTCTTCAAAGCTTTTGGGTTAAGCTATTTGGTTTGGAGTATTGGAGCTTTGGCTATGAAGTTTTAGATATTGGATTTTGTCTCTCTTTCTCTATTGAAGATCATATTGGAGTTATTTTTCCGCTGTCGATGGTTGCAATGTCTAGACCATCTTGTTGTGTTATTTTCCGCTCTTATCTTGTATCTCTAATAGCATTGATATTGTTGCTGTATCTGATATTTTATCTACTGTTGGATATCAATGTTATATTATTCATTGTTTTCTTCCGCTGTGTTGTTATACTTAATGTGTTATAAGCTCCAGCGAATCGGATTTAAACGTTTGAATTTGGGACATTCGAGTATAAGTGAAGTACGGGTGTTGATTTTCGAACGCGAAAATCCTGACTGTCACATTTGGTATCAGAGCTAAAGGTTGAACTTTAGCTTTTAGAGTATAACACATTAAGTAACTCATTAGAGATAGGATGAAGTATACTCTAGAATGAGTAAATCCCTAAGATATCCGTCCGAATGGCTCAGTAAAGTCTCTTGCTATCCACTGATAGTAAGTATGAGTGCAAGAAGAAGGCGAGATAGGGGACATGGGAGTACCACTTCCAATGGTCAATACACTGCAACAACGGAACCAACTTTCTTCTCAATCTCCTTTGATCCGATTTCAATTCTTTGATTGCTTCGTGGCAGCTCAAGGGAGAAGCTTTGGTGTGGTGGCACTATAAATCATTGTAGATTAATTCTATTTCGTATTCTCATCTTCAGTCTGAACTTCAAATGAATTGGAAATTTTAAATTGATTAATTGAATATGAAGATAAATTTGAATTATATCGATAAAACGATATCGGTTAAAACCAAATTTGAAATTCTATTGTAATTTCTTGTGAGTATCAAAGTCCGAAAAGGGACAAGTTAATATATACTTTGGGGTATTCCGACATGAGTATCGAATCCATACTTAGTGTTTGAGAATTATGGAAGATTAAGCCCATTATCTGTTCTTTTTGGGGTCTGATATATTCTACGAACGGTTAGTTATCTTTCAAACTAACCAATCCCCGTCATATTTCATAGACCGGTGAACCGAGTATCTTGTATAGTATTGAATTAGTTTGTTCTCGTATCTATTGTTGATGTTCTGATTTGGTAAGCCGAATGCAGAACAAATATTTAGTTTAATCTGGTGAACCATATCTTTGATACGTTCATCTGTTCTTTATTATCTTCCCGTCTGGCAAATTTTGAGGATGAAATTTTCTTAAGGGGGAAGTCTGTAACATCCCCGTTTTTAAATCAAATTCAAATTGGCAGTTTATTTAATTTTTGAAATTTAATTGTGAATTAATTTAGCATCTTTCAAATTTTAAATGGATATTTGTTTGTTTGTTAGTATAAATATACATAAATATGATTTTAAAATAGAATTTCTAATTGGAAATTCTAAAATAAATATTTCGAATAATATTTTAATTACAAATTTAATTATGGATTAATTTGAAAATTTGAATTAATATATATATATATCAAAAGATTGTAAATAAAGGAATTTGAATTTGAAATTCAAATACATATATGTTGAAAATAAATATTTGAAAATATTTATAGATTGTGAATGAATAAAATATATATTTATAAAAGATATTGTTTGTTTGTTCATTTATAAATACAAATTGATTGTATATTAATTTTTGAATTTGAAATTTAAAAATAAATGTTTTGAATAATATATTGGATTTGAAAAGCTCTATTTCAAAATTAATAGAAATTTGTTTTCTAATATATATATGTATACTTGTTTATTTTAAAGTATAATAGTTCCAATTTAAATAAGACTTGATATAAAAAATGATTTGTAAAGCTAAATTGAAAAGATATATGTATATATGATAATTTGTTTGGATATAATTTCATTCTAAATCATCTCTTTAATATTTATACAATTATAAATAAAGAAAAGTATTGTAAAATATCACGTAAAAACTACACAAATGTAAGTTTTTATAACATAAGTTTAGGGTAAAAATTTATAAATTAATTAAAGTTGAGGATTTTTACATAAAAACACAAATCTATTACATTTGGAAGATAGACAAAATATGTTTTAACAAATGTGAGATAAGTAGCTATATAGATTTACAATTATAAGCCATGTAAATTGAAATAAACATGTGTAATCATCTTAAACAGAGAGAATTACAAGTGGCATTTTTTTATTTTTATTTTATAAAACAACAAACATTCTTCACAAATCTTCAAACTTGAGTAAGTAAGAAATGTTTCAGATCAGTTTCAATCAAATAGCAATGTTCAAAACAAGATCAAATATCTGAAACAAATCAAAATACAATTTCAAAACCTGAAATAGAATAGAATCAATGCAAATACAAATCAAAACAATGCAAAGACAAAGCAGAAAAGAAATTACAAGCAAGGGACAAATTCAAGCCTGTAAACAAGAGCCAACAAGGAAAATAAATTCATCAACCTGGAAAATCAAATGCAAGTTCAAAACTGGAGCTGAATCAAACAAGTCTAGGACAATCAGAGTTTTCAACATTCAAAATAAGCAAGTACAGATCAAAAAAGAAAATCAATGAAACCTGGAAACAAAGTAAAAGCGAATACAAAAGTTCCAGATCAATGTAAAAAAGGCCTGGCTCTCTCTGTTCTTCATTTTGAGGTAAGCAAACTTGCCAGGCTCTCTCTGTTCTTCATTTTGAGGTGAGCAAACTTGCCTTTGTTCTGATCTTTAATATGATGTTGTGATGGTGAAAATGGTTTGCATGAATGGTTTTTATCTGAAAGACGATTGAACTTCTCTGTATATATCTAAGAAGGCATGTGCATGCCTGTATATGTGTGTATCAATGGCTCTGGTTAGTGACAGGTTTTCCAATTCAAAAAAAGTTTCATATCTTCTTATTTTAACTAATTCAAGTTAGAATTCCTGAAAAGAAAATGTTTGTTTTTACATAAACTAAATATTAAAAATATATTTAAGCATGATAAAATGAAAACTATCTGAAAATTTAGAAAGAACAGCGGAAATGATAAACTTATTAAATCTTCAACTTGAATAATTCATGATTCCAGGTTTATATTCTGTTTTGTTACCTAAATTCCTGATTTTTAAAAATAAAATCGAAATTTTTAAGCAAGTATTCATTGGGCATTTGGGAATTGAACGATTTTGGGTTGATCGGAAAATTCTATGATCAGAGTGGAAGTGAGTCATGATTTCTTAGCCATAGCTAGCTCAGAAGTCAAGTGTCATCAGAAAAATGGCAATGGAAATTCTTAGTAGCCGTGGTGGTTGAACGTTGATATGATAGGGTTTGAGCTCTTGTATTTTTATGGATCAGAAATTGAACTGTTAAGGCGTCCCTGATGGATCGAGTGTCACCGATGTAGGAGGAATGGCTGCGTGGATGGTCAGAGAGTGTTTGGCCGGAGACTCAGGACTTCGGATGGTTGGCATTGTGGGTTCGAGGGGGTTTCAGTTGAAGGGATTTGGTTCTAGGTTTCTCGAATTTGTTCATTCTCGATTTAGGCCTGGTGATGGGAAATTGTTATTCGGGATTGAAGGGTTAGGTGAAGGTTGATGTGCCGGAGGTTGCAGTATCGATCGGAGTAGCTCCGATCATAGGTGCAGCTGTACGGTGCATGTGTGTGTATGTTGGATTGGCGAAGAAGATGAAGGAGGTTGGCTCGAAGTCATGTTTGGGAAAGAAAGGCTGTGGTTCGAGTAGTCGCTCGGGAAGATTTTGCTTGTGCTCGAGTTGTTTTAGAGCTGGTACCAGGTTTTCAAATTTGAAAAGAAACATGATTCCAGGTCTTAAAAGTTTTATAACCAGATTTTTCTGAAAGCATAATTGAGTTTAAAGTTATTCAAATAAAATAACTTTTCAAAATGAATGTTACTATGTTTCTAAAGTAAAGTTAAGCATTCCTTAACAAATTCTTTTAAAATAATTATTTCTGTTTAAAATATGGGATTAGTAAAAGTTTTGAAGTAATTTTTTTTTAATTAATTTAGTTTAAAATTTTCATTTATGTGACCATTACTTATGATTAATTCTTTAAGTTATTTAAACAATGTTTTAATAGTGTAATTAAGAAATTGATAGAAAAAGGGGTAAATGTCTTAATTAACATAAGGTCTTAAGTTAATCATGTGTTAATGATAAATTATTTGAATGGTTTATTAAAGAATTTAATAATATTTAAAGTAATTAATTAAGATAAATGGTTTGTCTTTAATTAATAAAGGTTAATTAGTTAATGTAATTAATTAAAGGTTTATTTAGTGAAAGTAATTAAGGGTAATTCATTACTTAAAGAAAATTACTTAATATAAGTAATTAAGGATAATTAATTACTGATCAAAGTTGATTAATCAAGTAATTTAAGGATAATTACTAAGTGTAATTAGTTTGTGATTTATTAATAATTACTTATGGTAATGAATTAAGGATAATTAATTAATGGTAACCAATTAAGTGTTAATTAATTAATGGTAACTAATTAAGGATTAATTAATTAATTTAATTAATTAAGGATAATTAATTAAAGAAAACTAAATAATTGAGGGTAAATTATTAATGATTAAAAATTGATTCATTTATTAATTAAGGTTGATTAATTAAATAATTTAAAATTAGTTAATTTATTATTAAAGGTTAATTAATTAAAATAATTTGTAATTGATTAATGTTAATTAACCTGGATTAGTGATTAATCTGGTTTCAATTAATCAGATGATTTAATTAACCTTACTTATGGATGTTTGGATTGTATTGAATGTTAAACTGTTTGATACCCCCGATATGTTAAGCTTTGTGCTATGAATTGTTTGGTGTGATCTGTGATGAATGTAATTTATATAACTGTGATAAAATTTATATTATCTATGATTCAGTGAATGAAGATAAGCGTTATAGATTATACCTCTTATCGATATTGATATGATTGAATCTGTGATGATTGATGTTGTTGCACTATTGGGTAAAACCCCTAGACTACACCATACACACACAAACATGGATTGCATGAGGAATTCGATTAAGTCACAGATAATTGAATTAAATATTTTAAAATGATTTTAAAGTTGAATTTTGAGTCCAAATGGTTTTGGAAATGAAATTGAATTAAATATGGAAAGTTTTGAAAAGGGAGTTTTGAAGATAAAAGTTATTTTGAATAACTTGATTAAGTTTTGAAATTGAAATAGTTTGATTTGAATTCGAATTCAAGATTTGAATTATGGTTGAACAAGTTATATAACGTGTTTATATGGGTTTTAAATCAGTATTTTGGAAATTTGAATCTAACCCAGGTTTTATATTTAAAGGGCTTTACTTTGTGCAAATGTAATCGGATTTTTCCGAAATGAAAACTATTTGTTTTCAAATAATAACAGCTTTCATATAAAGAAGGATTTCCAATTTGTATTGAAATATTTCAAATTTGAAATGGAATTGAAATAGTTTTGAAAGCTATGAATACACCTTTGTGAAAGATGGTTGAACCTTGTTTTGAAATTGAAGAGGATTTTAAATGGTGTATCTTTTGTATAAAAGATTTGAAATGAGAATTGTTTTGAAAAATTATGAATAAATCTCTGGAAATGGTTTTGAAAGTTATGAATTGAGTCTTTGATTTAATAATTGGATGAGTTATTCCAATTTGAAAAGGAAAACTGTTTAGAAAGCCGTGAATGGATCTTTGTGAACTTTGTGAAGTGAATCTTTTTGTTTAAAGATTTGGGAAAGGTAATTTGTTTAAACCATTTGTTTTGGGTAATAAGTTGTGACTTAATTGTAATCCCATTATCCATATGGTTTTTAATATATTGCTCTCATTATTCGGTTTAGCCGGAGAGGGCCTTGTGTCATATAACCCATTCCGAATAATGATACGACATTATGGATAGCATTTGAAGACCGGTGGTGATGACCAAATATTTCCGAAAGCGAAAGGATAACTCGTCGAATGTCTCTGCACCAGTTGATCCCGGTATAGAGATTTGATTACCCTTGGTGATGGGAAGTCCAGACATGATTAGGTATTATCCGGATTTGCAAGGGCTTCTTTGTGAAGTGCCTTCGGTTCTGTTTGAACCCGGAACAGACTTGTATGGATGTATGTCTGACATTACACTTTAAGATGTAAAGCTGGTTTCTATCAAATAGATTTCTGTTTGATGGAGGAGATTTATTCTCTTAGCTTAACACCCTTCTTTGAGACGTACGAGATCAGAGGTTATGTAGTTGATGGTTACTAGTGATACATTCCCAATTTGGTAGTGTGGCATGCTAAGTGCTGTTGAGTGTTGCTGATCACTTGTTGATCGAAGCATGGCTTTTGTGAAAAGCGTAGCTTTGTGGACGAGACCTCATCGGACCACATTCCCCGAAAATGGTCAAAAAAGGAAAGATGCGGCAAGGTTGCAGGGGTCGGCCCATAGGTATGTCCATTCCTTCTGGAAAAGGGTGGTATGGATCCCAGATATTTAACCTATGTGATTACTGCAAATACATTGCTTTGTGGTTGTTGGTGTTGAGGGACCTCGCATAAAGGTCGCAAACGACCGGGGATGGCATATCTTAGGAGCTACTCTCGGGAAGGGAGTAAACCGGCCTTGTGTTGGCAGAGAGCTAGGTAAGTTCTTGGGGCGTCCCTCCAGAGGCGTTCCTATGTGGAAATAGGAATTTCCTTAGCCCGACCATTTTTTGGAAAATCCAATCTCCAATACATGCCTTGTACGGTTTTAGTTGTATAACCTGCCATTTAGTTATGGCGGTCGACACTATTTAGATGGTAGCTATAGTAGGCGTACAATAATGGTTGTATGTTGGCTAAGACTAATATTATACATTCGAAAGGTTTTCTACACTATGCACTAATAATAATATCAAATGGTTTTTGCGTATCAAGCATGTTTGACTATCATAAGGAGAAATCTCCTCCAATTCTGCGGATGCATGGTGTGTGCGACGGGAGGCCTTATGGTAGTTTCATTTTCTAAAAAGCATTGCGGATTTTAATTTTAAATTCTTTTGTTGTTGTTTAAAAATAAACTATTTTCGTTTTCTCATGCAAGTCCCATGACTGATCCGGAGTTTATTGTTCCCTTCCTAAACTATGGGTGCCCACAATTTTCCACATGGGCAGTCTAGAGTTGGGTTTTTCAGATAATCAAATAGTAGGTGTCGATTCGATAGCATCCATCCTTTGGATTTGCCGATAGCATTTGTTCAAGGTGACTGACCTTGCTTAAGTGCTCATGATGGGGGTTTGAGTTATGGTTGGGATGTAACTGCTTTTGGATTGGAGTCTTCAATGCTTTTGGGTTAAGCTATTTGGTTTGGAGCATTGGAACTTTGGCGGTGAAGTTTCAGATATTGGATAATGTCTCTCTTTCTCTCTTGAAGATCATATTGGAGTTATTTTTCTGCTATTGCTGGTTGCAAAGTCTAGACCATCTTGTTGTGTTATTTTCCGCTGTTATCTTGTATCTCTGATAGTATTGATATTATTGTTGTATCTGATAATTTATCAACTGTTGGATATCAATGTTATATTATTCATTGTTTTCTTCCGCTGTGTTATTATACTTAATGTCTTATAAGCTCCGGCGAATCGGATTCGAACGTTTGAATCTGCGACGTTCGAATACAAGTAAAGTATGGGTTTCGATTTTCGAATGCAAAAATCCAGACTGTCACAGATTTGATCTTAAATAACTACATTGAGTAATCTGACTCCCTACTAATTATCGAAAAGATAAATAGTGATTGAAAAAAATGACGCGTGTTGATATTAATCATATATTATAACTTTAGATGGTATATTTAGTAAATTTCTTTAGAAATTTGAACAAGATTTATAAAAAAAATTCGTTGGTAAAAATTCCATGATCATCTCTATTTCTATCATACTTCTAACAACCATCACTCATCTAAATTCAATATAGTTTGTCAATATGTGGTATTTTAAATGGGAAATCATTCAATTTTCATTTCATTATTTTTTTAACTAATAAAAAAATCCAAAGTGTTCACTCTCATTTAAAAGTCCTCACGGTTATGCATGTTGGGAATGCATATTAAAATTGATTAATTAAATAGACAAGTTGATTCTAATCCCATTTAAAAGTCCTCACGGTTATGCGTGGTTAGAAGATACTTGAATTTATTTATTTTAAATTTGGGAATACTGCTAATCTCGTTTAAAAGTCCTAACAGTTACGCATGGTTAGTAGATATTCAAATTCCTGATATAAATATGCCACAAATAGACACACTATATGGTTTTATTTGATGACATTATCCCAATCATTCTAAAGTGGAATATGCGTCTAATAGAGTATTTATGATTTTGTTTGATTTTCTATTTAAATTTAATATTTATATTTGATTGAGTTTTAATTTTGTATTAATGTCTATCACTTTATCTCTATTTTTCTAACACTATTACTCTTTTGTTGATAAGAAAAGGGGAAGAGAAAGGTTAAGATTTTAGCAAATAAAAGTCAAATATTTTATTTTCTATATGCATCTAGGTTCATTTATTCATTTACATATTTTAATGCATATATGAAGTGGGAGCTTTGTGTAGAGGGAGCATTCAAATAGGGGGAGCATATTGAATGATCAAATACATTTAACAAATTTAGAATCTTAAATATATGTTTGTTATCATCAAAATGAGGAGATTTTTGAATATGCAAGTATATGATTTTTGTTTGATGATAATAAACATATACATATGTATATATATATATATATATTCATTTAAATGTATTTGTTAATGTACTATTTTATTTTTCATATAATTAAATAAATATTTGCTGAATAAAATAAACAACATAGTATTTAAATTCAAAAAGATATTTTATTCAAACAAATATTTATACAATTTTGAATAGCGCAAATTTGAGCTCTCACTTTATACACACACACACAAATTTCAACTATATTACAATTTACATTACAATTTCAATCATGTCACAATTTTTCATTTACAAATGTCCTCACTACATATCACTCATTCACTCGTATTTATCTTCAACTCCATTCCAGATTGAATCCAGCATCTGAGCAATCTGCAAATATATACATTGACGCAGTAAAATTGAAAAGGAAATATTACTTTAGTATAAAATAAAATGTATATTTTGAAAATATTATTTGCCTCAATTATTTGGGTTGTTCGCCATCATTTAATTTTTGAATTCATCAAACACGAACAACTTGTGACATGCACACTGTATCACTGTACATGCCACAAGACCATGCGCACCAATATGCACTTGATAAAGTTACAGGGACAGGTGAGCACAAGTTCAAACCCAAATCAAAAGCTGGGTTCAACTCAAGTGCAATAAAAAATAATGTCACAATATCAACACAAGGTCAAACCCGAGCTTTAAGCTGGATTCAACACAGATGCAATTCAAAATGCAAATAATTCTCGAGTGAAACAAAGGCCACACAAGCTACATACAGTCTCAAGTGAAAGGCTGGACAGTCCAACCAAAATAATGTACAAATATGCGTACAAACATATACAAGTTCAATGCACAGGGGCTCGAAGGAGAAGCAGCCTTAACAAGTGAATGGCCAAGAAAAATAAACAATAAAGCAACTACAATGATCAGACTCAAGCAAATATATAGCATACATATGGTTGTAGTGAAGACAGAGCTCGAGGCTACACAATGAACCATGTGACCAGACTAAATACAATGCCACAAAGAAAAAACAACCAAGGATTGATACAGTATGCAAATAAAGAAGTGCAAGGCAACAGTGGCAACTTCAAATTATATGGTGATACAGCAATGAGCATTTGAGACAACTTAATGCTAACATGAAGTACAACAGACTCAAGTCTATAACTCAAATGAGCATTAGGGTTTTTATTTTTAAACTGTGTTTACGTTTTTTTTAATTTTTAAACCGTTGTAAATTCTAGTCGTGTGACTACGGGACGAACTACGGTGGTATAGTTCGAGAATTCGCAACTCGGTGGCTGAGTTATGGCAGGGTTTTGAGGGTAGAGTTAAGGCTAGTCGATAGCGGGTGTCGCAAGTTTATGTGTATAAGCGTCTGACTTCTTAATTTCTAGTAGAAACCTTGGGGCAGCACGTGGGCAGGGTTTTGCCGAAGCTGGGTAAATCTGCGTGTTTTATTTTTATTATTCTGCTATTTTCTGTGCTGCTATAATTCTGATAAATCCGTGTTGCAATTAGTTTATATACTTCCACAATTATTTTTTATAATTAACAGTATCACCGTATTCACCCCCTCTAGGGTGAAATTGATCCTACAAATGTCGGTCTTGAGGTGGGCGTCACAGCTTATTTATAATTTAATATTAACAGGTAATCTCTAAACTTAAGTTGTTAAAAATATGCTCTAAGTTTTCGTGCTGTGAGAATCAAGCAATAGGCTAGCTTTTCTATCTCTGGGTATCGAATTTCTGCATCTTCCAGTTGCATGCTTACATAATATACAGGAAGTTGAGCTCCATTTCCTTCTCTTATCAATACTGAACTAACTGCATGCTCTGAAACTGCCATATATAAGTATAAGATTTCCCCATTCTCAGGACTCGAAAGTATCGTTGTTTTTCCACATGGCTTTTTAATTCCTGAAAAGCTTTTCTGCAATCTTCCCCCATTCAAAGTTCTTCTTTTTCTTGATTACATTGGAGAAGGGAATACGTTTATCGGTAGCTTTAGAAATGAACCTTCTTAGGGCGGTTACCCTTCCATTCAAACTCATTACCTCTTTACTGGTTTTGGGTTCGACCATGTCCTTTAATGGCTTGAATTTGGTCGAGACTAGCTTCAATTCATTAGGCACTTACAATGTAGCTAAAAAACTTTCCCAGATGGACTCCACAAAGCACTTCTATGGGTTTAATTTCGTTTGATATTTCCGTAATATTCTGAACATCTATTCCAAATCCTCAAGATGATTCTTAGCCTCTGTAGCATCCCCTATCTAGAGGCCCAAAACTAAGAGCTACAGATGTTGTAGTTATCTATAGTACTATGTTCCGCCGACTAAATACGACTATGTTAATGGTATCTATAATATTAGAAGCATTTGAATACGAAACAAAAAATGGATTTCAAAACAACATTTTCATATTAAATTTCAAAACAGATGTTCCATATGCATAATATATTATCCCAAATACGTTCCCAGGAATAGAAAAAATATACTTATTAAAAAATATACTTATTAAAAAATACACCAAGAGAGGTATATGAAGATACCCCTTTAGATGATCAGAGCCATATAGTCATAATTGACTTAATATAAACATAGCGGAATTAACAACAAAACAAAGAGATGCATCCTAAATAGCTATCTGTTAGCTCCTGCTTGCCTTTGGTAGCCATATTCGTCATCCTAATAAAACTTGAAAAACATTAATCTCTCACCTTCTCAAATCAATCTGAGCACCCGCGAGTTTAAGGGGAAAACATATAATTTGAGTTAGATATAAAGCCTAGTGTGAACAATACTATACATCCCAGTTAAATATGTTAAGTGAGACAACGACGCTTAGCAGAACAGGTCTTCCCTCATTAATATATTTTAAAGCATATCTTTTGCAAATCATTTCCTGCAACCAAAATTGGTTAAATACTATAAAGTATCATTACCTGAACATGCATAAATATTAGGTAATAAATGAACTATCAGTTCAAACACATAAGTTTTGTTTGGTTAACCTTTAACCTTTAGCTGACTCGGGCCAACCAGACAATATAAACCAAATTAATCTAACATCTATTAGGCACTTCACTTATGGACGGTCTGTCCTTGACTATCTGTTCAATACTTCACTTTGGACGGATTGTCCATAACATAATCATCTCTAGGGTCAACTGATCCTAATGGTTTTTCGGGCTCACTAGGAACCTATCTATATATAAATATATATTCTAGTCTGTATGTAATCATAGTTTTAGTCTTACCTGTGACTAAGCCCTATGTACTGGAATTTTGGACAACGATTAGTTGGGTCCAATAGTAGGGCGCGGCCCCATACTAGTTGTAACGACCCAGAATTTCTGTCAATTTAAATTTGAATATTTAATTAATTTTAAATATTAATAAGTGAAATTTATAAGTCGAATAATTTATTTTTCGAATATCTGGATTTAATTGGATAATTAAATCGATAATTTAATAGTTGAAATTAAAGAAATAATTGGAAATTGGGTTAAATATGATTGAAACGAATTGTAAAATTTTATTATATCATATTGAAGTTAAAACGATGTTATAGAACTTTTAAAATTGAATTAAAAGTTAATTTGTGAAAATTGAATATTTTAATATTTAATCGACGAGTTAAAATAGCCATTTTTCAAACAGTCTCGGATTTCAACGAAATTAGTTTCATCGGATCCATAATGTAATATTATTATAGGGTTTCAAATTTCGTGTCAATTGGATTTACGGTTTGTCCGGGGCAAGCCAAAACGCATAGAAATTAGTTTAAATCGATTTAATTTAAAATCGATCGTTTATTTCCGTAACTCGCATAGATGATCGAATTAGCTTTCGAAACCTGTTCCATTGTGTTCGGAACACGGGGTAAACCCTAGAAACGCCAACCGGCACGCTTCGTTCGGAGTTCGGAAATTTTTGGATGAATAGTGTTTCGTAGGATTTTCTATATAAGCACCTTTATCATTTCATTTGCAAAAATAAAACAAAACCCTAGGTCAAAACTACAGCCGCCGCCTCCATATAAACCAATGGCCAGAAATTAGTTTCATTCTTCCCTCAATTACTTCAAATCCGTGAACAATTGGTAAAAGTCATCAACTGCAAACTTGAAGAGGATGATGAGAGCTTCGATTCTATACAGTGATGATCGAATTTAGAGCGTCGTGGTGGTCGCTAGGGGGGCGCGTTCACATCAGGTCGCGCACGGTTTTTGAGGTTGGAGGGGGGCCGAGTTCATCAATGTTCCAGGCGATGGTGCGTGGTGAGGAGGGCTTCGAGGTGGTGTTCTCTGATCATCTTCAAAGTGGATAAAGCTCGAGCGAAATAAAACCCTAGAACGACATTGATGGGTTCGACTGTGTGTGAACTTGATGGAGGGAGAAGCATCAATGTACGGCCACGATTTTCTACAGGGAACGTAGGGCTGTGATTTTCAAGGTTAAAGAAAATAAAAGAAATGTAATATTAATTATGTTGTAATTCGTACAAACTTTAAAATAGTGTATCTTATTCATACAAGGTCCGTTTCGCACGAAATGAATTGCGCCGAGTTTGTTTTGTCGAACACTACGCGATGGAACAGGATTGGAGTCATTTGGAGCTAGTGAAAATTTTGGGTAAAATTAAACGTACGTTTAATTTTATTCGAAATAAAACGCTGAAACTGAATTGAAAGCGAGGTGAGAACTTCTCACTCAATCGAATAGTTTCGATTTAAATTTTAAATAGTTAGATTTAAAATTTATGATTGTATGCCTCAATGATAAATTATTATATGTTATTGATTGAAATAGACATTATACGCCGTATATTAAGCGGAAGTTATTTATTAAAAAATATACCGCGATAATTCCATCTTGATCGGAATTGGTATTATATATGTACTTGGAGTTGATTTTCCCGCATTATATAGCGGATGAGACCCTATTGCGTCGCATAATAGCGGATAATATTTTACAAATCCTATATACCGCGATATTCCGTATTGGAACGGAATTGGTATTGTGCTAACATCTGTGGATGCAGAGAAACAGGTTGGAGGGATCCCACTGGATTCCTCACCAGTATTTATTTGATTACAGATATTGTGATGTTGTTGATTATCATATCGATATATGATATTTGGATGTCGTGATTGACTATTTGGTGCTGTTGCATCATCGGATCCATTTTTGAAGTTTTAAAATAATGATTTTTGATTTTAAAAAGAATTTTAAAGTGATTTTTGAAAGTATACGTTTTATTAAATTTTGAATTGTTAAAATAAATAAACATTATAATTTTATTGTTATAAAAGTTATATTTTTGGAATATAGTACTTAAGTATGATTTTGGAGTTATATAAGTTTTAAATAACGTTTTGTAAATTATTAAAAGGATTGGTTTATTTAAATTGAGATTTTTGAATTATTATAAACGGGTTATATAAAAGATTTCTAAGATTAATATTTATAAATTAAAAATATAGGAATTGTGAAACGAGTTTTTATAAGTGTTAAAATGAAAAAAAAGTGGATGTCATAAGTGAACAAAATTTATAGACTTATAAATTATGATGTTATAAAATGAATAGATGTTGTAAAATAAAAGATTTATGAGTAATTAACTCATAAATCAGATTTGACATTTTAATTGATATTTTTGAATAAAGATAAATGGTTTATAGATGAGATTTATAAAATATATATTTTATAAATCGAAATAAATTGAATTCTAAAAGGAGTTCTGTTAATGTTGAAAATAAGGTTATAAATAAAATCTTATAGGTAATAAGATTTATAATTTGTGAAGTTTTAAAAGAACGATTTTGTAAATAAATGGGTTATAAGTTCTTAACTTATAATATGGACTTCTGGTATATAATTGAGTTATATAAATTAAATTGGATAATAAAGGAGATTTATAAATCGATGTTTTTATGAATAGAAATGGGATTTATAAACATTGTTTTATAAATCTGAAATCAATTAAATTTGATGAATTAAACATAGAAGTTTATTAAAGGAGATATATTCGTGATTTTGGACAGCAAATTATCCTTTGAGTTAAATGTCGTAATAATAAGAGTTTGGTTGAGAATTATATCCACGATTTTGGACAGTGGATAATCTTTTAATAAATGTGTAGAAACACTGAATTGGGAAAATAAAGTATATTCACGATTCTGGGTAGTGAATATATTATTAAATCAAAGTGATATGTTTTTGGGGAAGTGATATTATAAAATGAAATTAATTGATTTAAAGCTGTTTTAAAACGTATTATGAATCGAAACCATAGATTTCAACATATATTGTTGAAATAGACGTTTTCGAGAAATAAGGAAATAGCGGACTATAACACTGTTGTTATAGTAAATGATTTCCGAAAGGAAATGTTTTTATATAGTATTGGGATTTATATATCTATCTTAATTTCGAATCCCTATACTAGTGATTTTGGGTTGTCGTAACGATGTTTTACGCAACATTCGTTTTGACCCAAATAAATGTGTTTAAGAGAATGAATTCTTAAAGAATGAAATATATACTTAATTTTGATTTAAGTATATCGAATATTTTCAAATGTTGAAGATAAATAAGATTTGTGAATTACTTATTTTTAAATAAGTATGGAAATGCTTTTCCAATATGAAATGAAACGTTTTTGAGAATTTATCTTTGTAAAGATAAATTGAAGGTGAATATTTGAAATCGATTTGAAAATCGTATATCCATAGATATTTTGGAAAAGTAAATTCACCATGGAATTTTTAAAAGAAAAGGGAAATTTGTTTAAAAATAAACGTTGATTTATTTTTGAAGTATTGAAATTATATATCTTGTAAAGATATTTTTAGAAAATAAATAATTTGGAAAATTATTTGGAATATGGTGATGTTGTGAATGCCTATTGATAGTTAAATAACGGACTATCAATATTAACCTTTAAATAGGTATTTATTGTGATTTGCTTATATTTGAATGCTGCACTTATTTTCAAAATAAGCGCTCACTATTCGGGTTAGCCGGGAAAGGGCCTTTGGGTCGTATAACCCATTCTGAATATGTGATATGTCGTAATGGATAGCACTGATGACCGGTGTTGAAGACCGGATATTTATGAAAACGGAAGGATTACCGTCGAATGTTTCTGCATCGGCTGATCTCCGATATAGAAATTTATTACCCTTTGTGATGGGAAGTTCGTTTGTGATTAGTGAATATCCGGATTGCAAGGACTTCTTTGTAAGTGCCTTCGGTTCCGTTCGATTCCGGAATGGACTTGTATGGATGTGTGCCTGACCTTACAATTTGAGATGTAAAGCTGGTTTCTATCAAATATGTTTCCGTTGGTGGCGGAGAATTTATTCTCTTAGCTTAACACCCTTAGAGGTTATGTAGTTGATGGTTATTCGTGATACATTCCCAAATTGGTAATGTGGCATACAAAGTGCTGTTGAGCATTTGATGATCAAAGCACAGCTTTTGTATAAAGAGTAGCTTTGTGGACGAGACTTCGTCCGACCTCACACCCCGAAAATGGTCAAAACAGGAAGGATGCAGCAAGGTTATTAGGGGGTAGCGCCCCTTTAGTGTATGTCATTCTTTCTGGACAGAGGTGGTATCATGGTATGGAGCCCACATACTTAACCTATGTTGCTGCTGCAAATTTATTACTTTGTGGTTGTTGGAATCGAGGATCCTCGGATATAGATCGGTTACGATCGAGGAATGACATATTCGTGTCAGTAGTTACCTAGTTTGAAAGGTAACTCGACCTTGTGTTGGCAGAGATCCGGTTAGGTTCTCGGGTCGTCTTTCCAGAGGCGTACCCATGTGGCAATGGAAAGTTCCTTGGCCTGACCATTTGTTGGAAATCCAAAGAAACAATACGATCTTGTACGGTTTTAGTTGTATAACCTGCCATGGAATGTGGCGGTAACCTGCTATTGAACATGGTAGCTATAGTAGGCATAAGTGCGAAATGCCTATGCTGGCTAAGATTTATATCTTTACATTCGAAATGTTTTCTACACTATGCACTATTAATAATATCAAATGTTTTTTTTAATACGTATCAAGCATATTTGACTATCCTGAGGAGAAATCTCCTCCAATTCTACGTTTGCATTGTGTGTGTGTGCGGGAGGCCTTATGGTAGTCTCATTTTCTAAAAAGCATTGCGAATCTATTTTAAAATTATCCTGTACTTTGTTTTAAAAATAAACTATTTTAGTTCTCACACCAGTCACATGACTGACTCGGATTTTATTGTTTTCCTTCCTAAACTCTGGGTGCCCACCAATTTCCACACGGGCAGTCTAGAGTTAGGTTATCAGGATATTCTGGAATTCAGGAGTTGCTGGAGGCAAGCTGGATGGCATGGCGTACTCACTAGTATATAGTATTTCTTTTCCGCTGTTTGTTGTTGTACACTCGGATGATGTAATGTAATGTAATAACTGATATAGTTCTTTGTTTAAAGATTATTCATTTATCTATTATATGTTGTTCCACGGCGATTGAGAGATTCTGATATTGTTCTGTTATTTCTTTTTGTTCTGTGTATATTTTTCTCTCTTTTTTATATTTTTCTTCTTCTTTTACCATAACGGTACGGTTTTCTAGCATTCGATTGCTCGGCAGTTGATACAATGGACGTATTGATGTCGGTTTTCGAGCGTCGAAAAATCGCGACGTTACATTTGGTATCAGAGCTTATGGTTAAGCGACAACCATGGCTCTGTTGGCAATTACTCATTAGAGATGGTGTAGATAGTACTCTAGAATGAGTGTGAGTGTAATAATAGCTATGAACGCGTATTTGTTAGTGAATATAAAAATATTTTATATTGTGTTTGCTTATCCGTTGAGCTGTTTGTGAATTCTGGTCGGTAGATGGGACGCCATATTATCGATAGGGGTTTCTAAACTCTTAAACGAGATAAATCGACATAGTATCATTTTAAAGTGGGTAAATGAAATAATTTTACCTTGATTATATTTTATATATAAAGGAATATTTTTTCAGAATTATTAAAGTGTATATGAATTGATTGTTTGGTTGTTGAAAATATAAATATATATAAGTTAATTAAAAGTTGTTTGAATAAGTTAAAGGAAACATATTGTAAAAGAATAATTGTATAAGCAAACGAATTATAAGTATGAAGTTATAATTAAAATGATTTACAATTGTGAAATGATCTTATATATAAGAAGTGAAATTATATAAGTAAAAGATTTATAAATGTGATTTATAATCTGAAAATAAAATTCCAGAGAAGTATTTTGAAAGGATTTGATATTTTGGAATTTTTTTTTGAAGAAATTAAAGCTCTAAACTCTTTTCGGTCGCTGGGAAATAATTCCGATGATGATTGTAACATCATCGGTGTTCATTTTCGGGCTTCCAAAAGAGGGATTGCTGCCAAATTGTTTTAAATGAAGTTGTTTGGAAAATTTGGGTTTGGGTTTTGAGATTCAAAGGATAATTGAATTGGGTTCAAAAATGGTTTTGAAAGGTTGAAAAGACTTTGGAATCCTATTTAAAATATAAAGGGAATGATGAATGAGTTGATAACTTATACAATTTGAGTTTTAATAGAATAAATTTGACTTAAAGGATGGAGTTAACTTAAAGGAAGTATAAGTAAATCAATAAAATCCAAGTGGTAATTGTAGAATATAAGTTGTATAACTTATGAAATGAGAAAATAAAAGTGAAACCAATTATTAAATTGGTTAAACAATTTTGTTAAGCAAAATAAATCTGAATTTGAATAAGTGATGAAACTTTGACTTTGGTAAAAGTAAATGGAATTTACTTTAGAATTGGAATATGAATTGAATTTATAAGTGGAAACTTAAGTTAAGTTAAACAAATGATGTTTGAAAGAGAATATATGTATAATTCATTAAGTGTTAATGAAATTGAATTAATGAAATTGAAAACTAAAGTAATTGAATCCAAATTGGAAGTAAATGAATATGAACTGAATTTGATTCAATTTGGAAGTAAACTAATGTGAATGTAAATTAGTGAATATGAACTAATTGAAAAATGAATGAATGGATATTTATAAAATCCAATGTTAACAAATCAAATGTGATTTAATTGAAAATCAATTTAATGAATATTAATGAGAAGTAAATTTATATTGATTTGGTTATGGATTTGTTGAATGTTAAATTGGATGATAGTTGTTTGATGATTGCATTAGTTGCATTTGTCGTTTTTGAGTGCATTTCTATGTTGGCATATCTAGTTGTAGTGATATATGTTGTATATTGATATTATTTTCATATATACATGTTTCTCATTGGTTTGTTGAGTGTTTAGTAGGTGCGGATTGCGCTTGCTTCGCGTTTGGAGCTCGCTTTCGCGCTATATTAGCCGTATACGCTCGCTAACAATATATAAGGTACATATCTCGGATTACATATCGTACTTTTACACTTTTTTCCCATGATAACCCTGATTTTATGAACAAGTTTTATAATTTAAATTAGTTCATATTTGTTTTAAATAATAATAATAATAATAATAATAATAATAATAATAATAAACAACTGTTTGTAAGTGTATGGTTTAAATATGAATGTGTACACAATATAGTGCACAAATGTGCACATGTTCTCTACATAATATTAATAAAAAGGAAAAAAATACTTAAAAAAAAAGAAAAAGAAATAAGCTTACATATGATATGCATGTACATAGGCTAGTGCTGCTGGTAAAAGACAAGGCTTGCATGGAAATGGTATGAATCCTTAATAAAACACTTTTACCATTTTCAGTAATTCTTTTTCTTACAAATAAATCAAGACATACATATAACATGACCCGGGGTAGGATTGAAAAGAATAAGTTTTATTTTTATGAAAAGATTATAAGGACCACATACCCATTTTCTTACATCTGAATTAAGAATAAGGCATGATTAGTTATGAGGTAAAATTGACATTGGGTAATTTCTAAAACCCTAGTAGCAGCCAGAGTTTATAAGAAGGCTTAGTGTGGTGAGATCATATACATTTTGCTCTTCATTAACCTAGAGAAAAATAATAAGCACCGGCCATTAGAGTTAGTAGAAGACAGGATATCAAAAAAAAAAAGAGGCTTAGGAAAGACAGAGAAGAATTAAGGTGAGTGATCTCACTGAAAACCTGGCATTAAGTCCTGAATATTGAGGCAGCCTAAATAGTTTTATATTTCATTTATACAATCTGTGTTTATTTTGCTGTGTTAATGATCTGTTTAAGTGTTCAACCCTTCATGTTGATATACCCAGTAAATATAGTTTATGGATTTCCTGTTTAAAATGATCATTTGTGTTATGAATTAACCTTGAGATGAGATGCCTTCTTTTATGTGTTTTCTACATACAGTTATTCATTAAAAGGAAAAAAATCCCAAAGGTAAATGTTGTAAATCTATGGTCTAAAAAAAAAAGATGAAAAGACAAAGATGGAACTGCAGCATAGAGTTGTTGTTGTTTATGTCTCATAATTAATTGAATAAATGGAAAAATAGAAGTGCAAGGCTACACATGTGCTGAGCTTCTATGTTTACAAATAAATCCAGATCAGAATAAAAACTTGTGCCAGATCTTATGAATTAGTAAGTATCTGATTAAACCAGAGGTAAAAAGATGCAACAGGGAATTTGTTTATGACCATATATTCATAACATGATCCATTGAAAACTCATCATCTAAATAACATGTATACTGAGAACTTATATTTGCTTGTATGAGTAAATCTATGAGAACATGATTTATTAATCCTTGAATAATTGCATGATGGTTGAATTATTCATTTTCTCTGATTAAAATGTGAGATGCAAAAAGGGATTAGCACAATTGAAAAAAAAAGAGAAAATTAACACTTAATAATTTAACTAAGGATTTTGGATCTTAGGGCAACAAAGTATAGCTTGGCAAGGTGAACATTGCAATCTCACGCATGGTATTTTTATACCCAGGGGCCTGAGTGTGCTGGGTTAACAGAGATAGTCCAAGGCAGTGTGTGCTTAAAGGAAAAGAAAGTAGCCAAAGACCATATTAAAATTGGCAGAGAACTCTAGAAATAGGTTCAGTAGAGGCTTGGGTGGAATCCCTGATGGCCAGTAAAATTGTAAAAGGGGCTTAATGATTAAATTGATGATTGCATTGGTTGGTTTATGATGCTTGTTTGGAGAATTTTTAAGATTGCTTCTATGAACTGTACCACATGATTTATGAATAAGTTGTTTGTTTTGATATGAATGCACATGCCTTACAAAATCATGCACAGAGGTAATATAGAGTTTTAAGGTATCCAAAGTATTTGCATATCAATGAAGTTATATGAAATCATGTTTTCATGAACATTACTCATACCAGACAATTAGTCTGACCCTTGTGCGTTTGTGCACCATTGGGTGTCTCATATTTATATGAGGCAGCTCATGGTGATTGTGTAGGTAAATAGGAATCTCTTTGGTCAAGATTTGGATGAGTTAGCTGCTAAGGAATTGGATACAATAGTTACAGATTCACTGATATTAAAATAGAAGTTTAAGTTGAAATTATGTTAAGATATGTTAGCTATGTTGTTTGAAAAGAAACCATTGTAGTGTTATTTTCTGTGGGATAAGTATTGAACCCAAAAGTTGTAATTCAATTATAACTTATGAGTTGCTTTTGAAAATGTTTTGACTGTGTGATGTTGTTTCTTCTCTTAACTTCCAGAATACTTAACAAAAATGTGTAGTACTAGAAAATCTAAAATTATAAGTAAGTTCAAATTAAAAGAATGATCTGGTAACTGTTATGAGAAGCTTATGTTTTAAAAAAAATGATATAAAAGCATGGCAAACAATAGCTTTGAGGCACTTAAAGGAACCCAGAATTACAGGTGTTTAGCTTGAGAATGGTGGCAAAAGGAAACAAGGCTAACCTGACCATTCTCACTAAGCCTGGGCTCAACCACCTTTTAATACTTTAACACTTAATTTACATAAGGGCTGAATGCTTCTATTGTCAAGGAATCTCAGTACTTCTACATACCCAAACTTACACACATGCATAGTTAAGAACACAGTAAATACAGGAATGGAATAAAATAAAACAAAATGTATATAGGTAAATGATAGGCCTAGAAGTAATGCTATCAACAGTTATGCAAAGAAATAAGTACAACTGGGAAACTTGAATTGAAAATGGCTTTGCTATGTGAAAATCATATAATAATTTCTTAAAATAGAATTTCCTGCTTCCAAATCTTCATTACTCTGATAGGAAAAAAATAGATGGTATACACATACTTTCTTATATGTAAGTTTAAGATAAATTGAGCTTAACAATATTTTTATATTGGTTTAAAGATCCTGATTAGAAGAGAAGTGTATGAATGAGATTCTCTTGACCAGATGACCACTGAAGAAAAAAAAAATTTAGGAAAGAAAGTGGGTCACCTCATTTGGTATCAGAGCTATGTTGTTAGATAACATAGCAAAATTTTGTATGGATTTGTTTGCATTGAATGTATGAAAGTGTTGACTGCTTTGGATGACTTGTTTTGTTAATACATATATTATTAATATTTCTTATAACTAAATAAGGATAAATTGAAGTGAACTAATTTATAGAAGGTTAGGCAAGATGAACTAACTTAAGTATCATGTCCATAGAAATATGGTGAGACCCAGACAACAAGAGGTAGGACCAAGTGAACCACCCATGGTGAATATGCAAGAATTCATGAGAGCCATAAGGGATGGGGTAGGCAATATGCAAGAAAATCCACATGAGGAGCTCTCCAAACTACTCAAGACCTTTACCAATCTTGGAGGCAAAACTTTTGATGGAACAGAAGGGATCATAGGAGTTCAAAACTGGCTTAGAATATTGGACAGAATTTTTACAGATATGCAAGTTGAAGACCAAAAGAAGAGGCAAATAACATCCAGACAATTGAGAGGAGCAGCTTTGGACTGGTGGGAGGTTATCATAGCTGGAAGACCTAAAGGAGAAGTGATATGGAATCAATTTAAGGAAATGTTGGAGGGAAGATTTATACCTGCATCAGCTAAAGAGTCTTTACTAGAGGAATTCATTAAATTAAGACAAGGGACTATGAGTATTACTGAATGCACACAGAAGTTTGAATCTCTGGCAAAATATGGTGCAGTGCTTATCACAACCAAAAAGGCTAAAAATGGCACATACATCCAAGGACTGAATGCTAGCCTTAGTAGAGCTATGTTGCCATATAAGACATGACATTTGATCAAGTTTTGGATCTGACTTTGAGTATAGAACAGCATGATAAAGCCAGGGAAAATTTCAGAGCACTCAGGAATAACCAAAATAAGAAAGGAAAGAATAAGTTTCATCCTTATGACAAAAAGAAAACAGATGTAGCTTCCACCAAGAAACCAGAAGAAGCCAAGACTGCTGAAGTTAAGAAGAAGATCACTCGTTATAATTGTGGACAAGAGGGGCATATGAAGAATAGGTACACAAATCCCAAACCAGCATCTTTCAAATGTTACCAGTGTGGGAAGGAAGGTCACATAAGGAGGAATTGTCCAGATTTTAAGCAAGGGAAAATGGGAACTTTGGAGGGGAAGGGCAAAGCAACTGAAGAACCAAATGTTGGGAATCATGGCCAAGTTGAAGGTACTTTGCTTATTCACTCAATACCTTTTGCAGTAGTGTATGATACTGGGGTTACACACTCATTGATTTCCCATGATATTGCACAATAATTAAAATTGAATTGTATGATTGTTGATAGGCCATTGCTTATTAAAAGTCCTTTAGGTAGTTCATGTGTTTTGGGTATGATGTTTATGCAACTGGGATTAAATATAGGGGGATATGTGTTTAGTGCAGACCTATATGTGTTGCAATACCCAGGCATAGGAGTTATTTTAGGAGTTGATTGGTTAAGAAAATATAAGGCTGTTATAAATATGGAGACCTCCACCATATCATTGAGAACTTATGATGGAAAAAGGGTAGTTGTTCTTTGTGAAACAAATAAGAACAGAAATATAGCCACCATTGTTACTTTGTCTAGTGAGAAGCACCGGCCTGCATTAGAAGAAATCCCTATGGTAAATCAATATACTGATGTGTTTAGTGAGGTTAAGGGAGTTCCAAATCATAGGCCAGTAGAGTTCTCAATTAAACTAATTCCAGGAGCTAACCCAGTGGTTAAGAGGCCGACTAGGATGAGGCCTAAAGAATTGATAGAACTGAAAAAGCAACTAGTTGAACTAGAAGAAAAAGGCTTCATCAGACCCAGTAGCTCATCATGGGGAGCACCAGTGGTTTTTGTTAAGAAACAGGATGGATCTCTTAGATTATGTATTGATTATAGGGAGTTAAACAAAATCACAGTTAAAAACAAATACCCCTTACCAAGAATTGATGATCTTTTTGATCAATTAAGTGGTGCAAAAATATTCTCCAGACTTGATTTAGCTTCAGGATTTCATCAAATGAATGTAGAAGAGGAAAGCATAAAATACACAGCTTTCAATACTAGATATGGACTTTATAAATTTTTAGTAATCCCATTTGGGTTGAAAAATGCTCCGTCTTACTTTATTGATTTGATGAATAGAATTTTTAGAGAATATTTGGATAAATTTGTATTGATATTCATTGATGATATACTAATTTATTCTAAGTCAGTTGAGGATCATGAGAATCATTTACATACTGTACTTCACATATTGAGGTAAGAAAATTTGAAGGCAAAATTTTCAAAGTGTACTTTTTGGAAAAATGAAATAAATTTTCTGGGACATGTAATATCAGAAGAAGGTATATCTATAGATCCAAATAAGGTAATTGCAGTTCAAGCATGGAAAAGGCCTACTAGTGTCACAGAGGTAAGATCATTTATGGGAATGGCTGGTTATTATAGAAGGTTTATAAAAGATTTTGCAAAAATTTCAATCCCATTAACTAGATTGACTAGGAAGAATCAGGTATTTTCTTGGAATGAGGAGTGTGAGAAAGCTTTTGGGAGGTTAAAAGAAGCATTAATACAAGCCCCAATATTAAAAGTACCCGAGGGGAATGAAAATTTAGTGATATATACTGATGCAAGTGGACAAGGACTTGGGGCAGTATTGATGCAACAACACCAAGTAATAGCTTATGCCTCTAGACACTTAAAACCCAGTGAGGTAAGGTATGCAACACATGACCTTGAATTGGCTGCTATAGTGTATGCTCTTAAATTATGGAGACACTATGTTTTAGGGGCAAAATTTGAAGTGTACACAGACCATAAGTCACTTAAATACTTGTTTTTACAAAAAGAATTAAACATGAGGCAGCAAAGGTGGATTGAACTACTAGCCTCATATGATTTTGAAATATTATACACACCTGGCAAAGCTAATAAAGTAGCAGATGCTTTAAGTAGACAGCATGCTAATGTAGATAGTTAATGATAGAAGAATTTAACACTTTGTCACTATTGATTGACTCAGAAATAGAAAGTGAAAGTGTAGAAAACATGAGCATATGCAGTGAGAATGTAGAGATAGGAAAGTTAAGTTTTGTTACTCTGGGGTCAGAATTAAAAACAAAGGTTGAAAAGCTACAAGGCCAAGACTCATTTTTACATGAGAAGAAATCTCAGATATTAAATGATGGGGCTGTAGAAGGTTTTCTGTTGGATAATCAAGGCCACATAAAGAAAGGAAGAAGAATATGTGTCCCAGAAATTAATGAGTTGAGGCAGGAAATATTGGATGCTTATCACAAAAGTAAATATACCATACATCCAGGAAGCACAAGAATGTATCATAACCTCAAAAGAGATTATTGGTGGAAAGGTATGAAAAGTGAAGTGGCAACTTATGTGTCTAAGTGCATGATTTGTCAACAAGTAAAGGCTGAATATCAAAGACCCTCGGGAATGCTTCAACCTTTACAAATACCACAATGGAAATAGGAAGATATATCAATGAATTTCATTGATGGTTTGCCAAAAACTAGGAGGGGAAATGATAGTATTTGGGTTGTAGTTGATAGGCTAACCAAATCAGCTCATTTCATACCTGTAAAATCAGAAAGGAATGCATGCACATTAGCTCAATTATTTATTAAAGAAGTAGTTAGATTGCATGGAATACCAAAAACTATAGTAAGTGATAGAGATACCATCTTCACTTTAAAATTTTGGCAAAGTTCTCACAAAGCAATGGGGACTGATTTATGCTTGAGTACAGCATATCACCCTCAATCTGATGGTCAAACAGAAATTGTGAATAAATTGCTTGAAGACATATTGAGGGCAAGTGTATTGGATTGGGAGGAAGCTGGGAAGATCACATATTTTTAGCAGAATTTGCATACAATAATAGCCATCACAATAGCATAGGCATGGCACCCTTTGAAGCACTCTATGGTAGACCATGTTTATCACCTTCAAGTTGGATTGAATCAGGGGAGAAGGTGGACTTAGGACCAGAAAATGTAAAAGAGACTTCTGAAAAGATAGCTTTGATTAGGAGGAGAATTGCCTTTGCCCAAGACAGGCAAAAGAAATATGCTGATCAGAGAAGAAAAGCAGTGCAATATGATGTTGGGGACTATGTATTTATTAAAATATCACCTATGAAGAAGGTTCTAAGGTTTGGGAAACAAGGAAAGTTAATTCCCAGATACATAGGACCATATAAATTTTTAGAAAGAATTGGAATGTAGCCTATAAGTTAGAATTGCCAGAGGAGATGAGAGCAATGCATAATGTTTTTCATGTGTCTCAGTTAAGGAGATGGATTCATGATGCAGAGACAATCTTGAAATCCACTAGGGATGTGCAGATTGATCCCAGAATGATTTATGAAAAATAGCCAGTAGGTATTGTTGCAAGAGAAATTAAGAAACTGAGGAATAAAGAAATTAAATTGGTGAAAGTGCAATGGAGCTTTGACCCAAATGATTGCACATGGTAAGTGGAAGATAAAATCAGAAATGATTATCCAAAACTGTTTGATTGAATGAAAGGTATAGCTTATATAGATTGATAAATGCTTTGATTAAATATGCAGTGTGAATTTTTGTTTTAAATATACATAGAGTTTAACTAAAAAAAAAGTAATTTGAGAAAGATTGATTCTCTGGATTGAAAACACTTGAGCTAAGCATGAAAGAATTGTGGGTCACAATTCCCAAAAAGGAGGGGTATATGTGATAACCCTGATTTTATGAACAAGTTTTATAATTTAAATTAGTTCATGTTTTTTTTAAATAATAATAATAATAATAATAATAATAATAATAATAATAATAATAAACTGTTTGTAAGTGTATGGTTTAAATATGAATGTGTACACAATATAGTGCACACATGTACACATGCTCTCTGCATAATATTAATAAAAAGGAAAAAAATACTTAAAAAAAAAGCTTACATATGATATGCATGTACATAGGCTAGTGCTGCTGGTAAAAGACAAGGCTTGCATGGAAATGGTATGAATCCTTAATAAAACACTTTTACCATTTTCAGTAATTCTTTCGCTTACAAATAAATCAAGACATACATATAACATGACCCGGGGTAGGATTGAAAAGAATAAGTTTTGTTTTTCTGAAAAGATTATAAGGACCACATACCCATTTTCTTTCATCTGAATTAAGACTGTGGCAGGATTAGTTATGGGGTAAAACTGACATTGGGTAATTTCTAAAACTCTAGTAGCAGCCAGAGTTTATAAGAAGGCTTAGTGTGGTGAGATCATATACATTTTGCTCTTCATTAACCTAGAGAAAAAAATAAGCACCGGCCATTAGAGTTAGTAGAAGACAGGATATCAAAAAAAAAGAGGCTTAGGAAAGACAGAGAAGAATTAAGGTGAGTGATCTCACTGAAAACCTGGCATTAAGTCCTGAATATTGAGGCAGCCTAAATAGTTTTATATTTCATTTATACAATCTGTGTTTATTTTGGTGTGTTAATGATCTGTTTAAGTGTTCAACCCTTCATATTGATATACCCGGTAAATATAGTTTATGGATTTCCTGTTTAAAATGATCATTTGTGTTATGAATTAACCTTGAGATGAGATGCCATCTTTTATGTGTTTTCTGCATACAGTTATTCATTAAAAGGAAAAAAATCCCAAGGGTAAATGTTGTAAATCTATGGTCTAAAAAAAAGATGAAAAGTAAAAGATGGGACTGCAGCATAGAGTTGTTGTTGCTTATGTATCATAATTAATTGAATAAATGGAAATATAGAAGTGCAAGGTGACACATGTGCTGAGCTTCTATGTTTACAAATAAATCCAGATCAGAATAAAACTTGTGGTTTAGCCAGATCTTAAGAATTAGTAAGTATCTGATTAAACCAGAGGTAAAAAGATGCAACAGGGAATTTATTTATGACCATATATTCATAACATGATCCATTGAAAACTCATGATCTAAATAACATGTATACTGAGAACTTATATTTGCTTGTATGAGTAAATCTATGAGAACATGATTTATTAATCCTTGAATAATTGCATAATGGTTGAATTATTCATTTTCTCTGATTAAAATGTGAGATGCAAAAAGGGATTAGCACAATTGAAAAAAAGGGGAAAATTAACACTTAATAATTTAACTAAGGATTTTGGATCTTAGGGCTACAAAGTATAGCTTGGTAAGGTGAACATTGCAAGCTCACACATGGTATTTTTATACCCAGGGGCCTGAGTGTGATGGGTTAGCAGAGATAGTCCCAGGCAGTGTGTGTTTAAAGGAAAAGAAAGTAGCCAAAGACCATATTAAAATTGGCAGAGAACTCTAGAAATAGGTTCAGTAGAGGCTTGGGTGGAATCCCTGATGGCCAGTAAAGTTGTAAAAGGGGCTTAATGATTAAATTGATGATTGCATTGGTTGGTTTATGATGCTTGTTTGGAGAATTTTTAAGATTGCTTCTATGAACTGTACCACATGATTTATGAATAAGTTGTTTGTTTTGATATGAATGCACATGCCTTACAAAATCATGCACAGAGGTAATATAGAGTTTTAAGGTATCCAAAGTATTTGCATATCAATGAAGTTATATGAAATCATGTTTTCATGAAGATTAAACATACCAGACAATTAGTCCGAACCTTGTGTGTTTGTGCACCATTGGGTGTCTCATATTTGTATGAGGCAGCTCATGGTGATTGTGCAGGTAAATAGGAATCTCTTTGGTTAAGATTTGGATGAGTTAGCTGCTAAGGAATTGGATACAATAGTTACAGATTCACTGATATTAAAATAGAAGTTTAAGTTGAAATTATGTTAAGATATGTTAGTTATGTTGTTTGAAAAGAAACCATTGTATTGTTATTTTCTGTGGGATAAGTATTGAACCCAAAAGTTGTAATTCAGTTAAAACTTATGAGTTGCTTTTGAAAATGTTTTGACTGTGTGATGTTGTTTCTTCTCTTAACTTCCAGAATACTTAACAAAAATGTGTAGTACTAGAAAATCTGAAATTATATGTAAGTTCAAATTAAAAGAATGATCTGGTAACTGTTATGAGAAGCTTATGTTTTAAAAAAAAATGATATAAAAGTATGGCAAACAATAGCTTTGAGGCACTTAAAGGAACCCAGAATTACAGGTGTTTAGCTTGAGAATGGTGGCAAAAGGAAACAAGGCTAACCTGACCATTTCCACTAAGCCTGGGCTCAACCACCTTTCAATACTTTAACACTTAATTTACATAAGGGCTGAATGCTTCTATTGTCAAGGAAACTCAGTACTTCTACATACACACACTTACACACATGCATAGTTAAGAACACGGTAAATACAGGGATGGAATAAAAAAAAAATGTATACAGGTAAATGATAGGCCTAGAAGTAATGCTATCAACAGTTATGCAAAGAAATAAGTACAACTGGGAAACTTGAATTGAAAATGGCTTTGCTATGTGAAAATAATATAATAATTTCTTAAAATAGAATTTCCTGCTTCCAAATCTTCATTACACTGATAGGAAAAAAAAAATAGATGATACACACATACTTTCTTATATGTAAGTTTAAGATAAATTGAGCTTAACAATATTTTTATATTGGTTTAAAGATCCTGATTAGAAGAGAAGTGTATGAATGAGATTCTCTTGACCAGGTGACCACTGAAGAAAAAAAAAATTAGGAAAGAAAGTGGGTCACCTCATTTCCCTGCGGGATGCCTCATCACTTGATGAGATGTATATTTGTGATATATATACTGTCATTTTTTTTTTCGGATCGAGCTGTGCAAAGGAGACTATGGCGAATTTTTTCGAAAATTTTAGGCGTTAGAATATTTTTGAGAAAATTGGAAAATTTTAGAAAACTAAGTTTGGATTTGGAAACTTAGTAAAGATTTTGTAAGAAGTTTAACTATGAATTTTTGGAAAGTTAAACACTTAAGAGATTTGTAAAATCCGATTTGAATGGTTTGTTTTGGAAAGTTAATGGATTCTTTAGCTTTTTCTTACTTGGTAATTTCGAGGACGAAATTCTTTTAAGGGGAAGTTTGTAACGATCCAGAATTTTTGTCAATTTAAATTTGAATATTTAATTAATTTTAAACATTAATAAGTGAAATTTATAAGTCGAATAATTTATTTTTCGGATATCTGGATTTAATCGGATAATTAAATCGATAATTTAATAGTTGAAATTACAAAAATAATTGGAAATTGGGTTAATATGATTGAAAGCGATTTGTAAAATTTTATTATATCATATTGAAGTTAAAATTATGTTATAGAACTTTGAAAATTGAATTAAAAGTTAATTTGTGAAAATCGAATATTTTAATATTTAATCGACGCAGCCATTTTTCAAACAGTCTCGGATTTCGACGAAACTAGTTTCATCGGATTCGTAATGTGATACTATTGTAGGGTTTCAAATTTCGTGCCAATTGGATTTACGGTTTGTCCGGAGCAAGCCAAAACGCATAGAAATTAGTTTAAATCGATTTAATTTAAAATCGATCGTTTATTTCCGTAACTCGCATAGATGATCGAATTCGCTTCCGAAACCTATTCCATTGTGTTCGGAACGCGGGGTAAACCCTAGAAACGCCAACCGGCACACTTTGTTTGAAGTTCGGAAAATTTTGGATGAATAGTGTTTCGTAGGATTTTCTATATAAGCACCTCTATCATTTCATATGCAAAAATAAAACAAAACCCTAGGTCAAAACTATAGTCGCCGCCTCCATATAAACCGATGGCCAGAAATTAGTTTCATTCTTCCCTCAATTACTTCAAATCCGTGAACAATTGGCAGAAGTCATCAACTGCAAACTTGAAGAGGATGATGAGAGCTTCGATTCTATACGGTGATGATCGAATTTGGAGCGTCGTGGTGGTCGCTAGGGGGCGCGTTCACATCAGGTTGCGCATGGTTTTTGAGGTTGGAGGGGGGCGAGTTCATCAATGTTCCAGGCGATGGTGCATGGTGAGGAGGGCTTCGAGGTGGTGTTCTCTGATCATCTTCAAAGTGGATAAAGCTCGAGCGAAATAAAACCCTAGAACGGCGGTGATGGGTTCGGCTGTGCGTGAACGTGATGGAGGGAGAAGCATCAATGTGCGGCCACGATTTTCTACAGGGAACGTAGGGCTGTGATTTGCAAGGTTAAAGAAAATAAAAGAAATGTTACATTAATTATGTTGTAATTCGTACAAACTGTAAAATAGTGTATCTTATTCATACAAGGTCCGTTTCGCACGAAACGAATTGCGCCGGGTTCATTTTTCGAGCACTACGCGATGGAACTGGATTGGAGTCGTTTGGAGCTAGTGAGAATTTCGGATAAAATTAAACGTACATTTACTTTTATTCGAAATAAAACACTGAAACTGAATTGAAAGCGAGGTGAGAACTTCTCACTCAATCGAGTAGTTTCGATTTAAATTTTAAATAGTTAGATTTAAAATTTACGATTGTATGCCTGAATGATAAATTATTATCTATTATTGATTGAAATAGACATTATACGCCGTATATTAAGCGGAGGTTATTTATTAGAAACATATACCGCGATAATTCCATCTTGATCGGAATTGGTATTATATATGTACTTGGAGTTGATTTTCCCGCATTATATAGTGGATGAGACCCTATTGCGCCGCATAATAGCGGATAATATTTTATAAATCCTATATACCGCGATATTCCGTATTGGAACGGAATTGGTATTGTGCTAACATCTGTGGATGCAGGGAACAGGTTGGAGGGATCCAACTGGATTCCTCACCAGTATTTATTTGATTACAAATATAGTGGTGTTGTTGATTATCATATCGATATATGATATTTGGATGTCGTGATTGACTATTTGGTGCTGTTGCATCATCGGATCCATTTTGGAAGTTTTAAAATAATGATTTTTGATTTTAAAAAGAATTTTAAAGTGATTTTTGAAAGTATACGTTTTATTAAATTTTGAATTGTTAAAATAAACAAACATTATAATTTTATTGTTATAAAAGTTATATTTTTGGAAAATAGTACTTAAGTATGATTTTGGAGTTATATAAGTTTTAAATAGCGTTTTGTAAATTATTAAATGGATTGGTTTATTTAAATTGAGATTTTTGAATTATTATAAACAGGTTATATAAAAGATTTCTAAGATTAATATTTATAAATTAAAAATATAAGAATTGTGAAACGAGTTTTTATAAGTGTTAAAATGAAAAGAAATGGATTTCATAAGTGAACGAAATTTATAGACTTATAAATTGTGAAGTTATAAAATGAATAGATGTTGTAAAATAAAAGATTTATGAGTAATTAACTTATAAATCAGATATGACATTTTAATTGAAATTTTTGAATAAAGATAAATGGTTTATAGATGAGATTTATAAAATATATAGTTTATAAATCGAAATAAATGGAATTCTAAAAGGAGTTCTGTTAATGTTGAAAATAAGGTTATAAATAAAATCTTGTAAGTAATAAGATTTATAATTTGTGAAGTTTTAAAAGAATGATTTTGTAAATAAATGGGTTATAAGTTCTTAACTTATAATATGGACTTCTGGTATATAATTGAGTTATATAAATTGAATTGGATAATAAAGGAGATTTATAAATCGAAGTTTTTATGAATAGGAATGGGATTTATAAACAATGTTTTATAAATCCGAAATCAATTGAATTTGATGAATTAAACATAGAAGTTTATTAAAGGAGATATATTCATGATTTTGGACAGCAAATTATCCTTTAAGTTAAATGTCGTAATAATGAGAGTTGTTTGGGAATTATATCCACGATTTTGGATAGTGGATAATCTTTTAATAAATGTGTAGAAACACTAAACTGGGAAAATAAAGTATATTCATGATTCTGGGCAGTGAATATATTATTAAATCAAATGGATATGTTTTTGGGGAAGTGATATTATAAAATGAAATTAATTTTTTTAAAGATGTTTTAAAACGTATTATGAGTCGAAACCATAGATTTCAACATTCATTGTTGAAATAGATGTTTTCGAGAAATAAGGAAATAGCGGACTATAACACTGTTGTTATAGTAAATGATTTCCGAAAGGAAATGTTTTTATATATTATTGGGATTTATATATCTATCTTAATTTCGAATCCCTATACTAGTGATTTTGGGTCGTTGTAACGATGTTTTACGCAACATCCGTTTTGACCCAAATAAATGTGTTTAAGAGAATGATTTCTTAAAGAATGAAATATATACTTAATTTTGATTTAAGTATGTCGAATATTTTCAAATGTTGAAGATAAATAAGATTTGTGAATTACTTATTTTTAAATAAGTATGGAAATGCTTTTCCAATATGAAATGAAACGTTTTTGAGAATTTATCTTTGTAAATATAAATTGAAGGTGAATATATGAAATCGATTTGAAAGTCGTATATCCATAGATATTTTGGAAAAGTAAACTCACCATGGAATTTATAAAAGAAAAGGGAAATTTGTTTAAAAATAAACGTTGATTTATTTTTGATGTATTGAAATTATATACCTTGTAAAGATACTTTTGGAAAATAAATAATTTGGAAAATTATTTGGAATTTGGTGATGTTGTGCATGCCTATTGATAGCAATATTTACCTTTAAATAGGTATTTGTTGTGATTTGCCGGGAAAGGACCTTTGGGTCGTATAACCCATTCCGAATATGTGATACGTAATGGATAGCAATGATGAGCAGTGTTGAAGACCAGATATTTATGAAAACGGAAGGATTACCGTCGAATGTTTCTCATCGGCTGATCTCCGATATAGAAATTTATTACCCTTTGTGATGGGAAGTCCGGTCGTGATTAGTGAATATCTGGATTGCAAGGACTTCTTTGTAAGTGCCTTCGGTTCCGTTTGATCCTGGAACGGACTTGTATGGATGTGTGTCTGACGTTACAATTTGAGATGTAAAGCTGGTTTCTATCAAATATGTTTCCGTTGGTGGCGGAGAATTTATTCTCTTAGCTTAACACCCTTAGAGGTCATGTAGTTGATGGTTATTCGTGATACATTCCCAAATTGCTAATGTGGCATACAAAGTGCTGTTGAGCATTTGATGATCAAAGCACAGCTTTTGTATAAAGCGTAGCTTTGTGGACGAGACTTCGGCCGACCTCACACCCCGGAAATGGTCAAAACAGGAAGGATGCAGCAAGGTTATTAGGGGGCAGCGCCCCTTTAGTGTATGTCATTCTTTCTGGATAGAGGTGGTATCATGGTATGGAGCCCATATACTTAACCTATGTTGTTGCTGCAAATTTATTACTTTGTGGATGTTGGAATAGAGAATCCTCGGATATAGATCGGTTACGATCAGGGAATGACATATTCGTGTCAGTAGTTACCTAGTTTGAAAGGTAACCCGGCCTTGTGTTGGCAGAGATCCGGTTAGGTTCTCGGGTCGTCTTTCCTGAGGCGTACCCATGTGTCAGTGGAAAGTTCCTTCGCCTGACCATTTGTTGGAAATCCAAAGAAACAATACGATCTTGTACGGTTTTAGTTGTATAACCTGCCATGGAATGTGGCGGTAACCTACTATTGAACATGGTAGCTATAGTAGGCATAAGTGCGAAATGCCTATGCTGGCTAAGATTTATATCTTTACTTTCGAAATGTTTTCTACACTATGCACTATTAATAATATCAAATGTTTTTTTTATACGTATCAAACATATTTGACTATCATAAGGAGAAATCTCCTCCGATTCTGCGTTTGCATTGTGTGTGTGTGCGGGAGGCCTTATGGTAGTCTCATTTTCTAAAAAGCATTGCGAATCTATTTTAAAATTATCCTGTACTTTGTTTTAAAAATAAAATATTTTAGTTCTCACACCAGTCACATGGCTGACCCGGAGTTTATTGTTTTCCTTCCTAAACTCTGGGTGCCCACCGATTTCCACACGGGCAGTCTAGAGTTAGGTTATCAGGATATTCTGGAATTCAGGAGTTGCTGGAGGCAAGCTGGATGGCATGGCGTACTCTCTAGTATATAGTATTTCTTTTCCGCTGTTTGTTGTTGTTTGTAGTTGTACACTCTGATGATGTAAAGTAATGTAATAACTGATATAGTTCTTTGTTTAAAGATTATTAATTTATCTATTATATGTTGTGCCGCTGCGATTGAGAGATTCTGATATTGTTCTGTTGTTTCTTTTTGTTCTGTTCTATATTTTTCTCTTTTCTTCTATCTTTTTCTCTTTTCTTCTATCTTTTTATTCTTCTCTAACCATAATGGTACGATTTTCCGGCATTCGATTGCTCGGCAGTTGATACAGTGGACGTACTGATGTCGGTTTTCGAGCGTCGAAAAATCGCAACGTTACACTAGTCCTATCTGGTATTCTAATATCTGAGTCATTTCACGTAGGAATCTCCTTCAGTAATTTTTCTTGAAAACCGTTTTTAAAATGATTTAAAACCTTCAAATCAAACTCACATAAGGAAAATTTCCAATCTCTTTTGCTTTCTCAAAATCCGCTTGCCATGCTATATATATACACTTTACTCAAAACTTACTTGATGATAAACATTTAAACACATGAAAATACCACTTATAATTCCATTAAAAACATCTCTTTCGAAACCAATTAAAACTCTTTATTTTATCTAGGTCGAAAGGCCAAAGCTTTCCTTTTAAAACCATACATAAAACCCCTTTCAAAAACTTTAAAATCTTTCCTTTCGAAGGCCTTAAAACCTTAGACATCATATCTTAAAATACTTCAAAACATTGCCTTTGGAAACATTGGAAAAACCTTCCATTTCAACCCTTTTGAAACCATCAAAAATTAACACCTTTCTATTCCTCCGAAACCATTTGGAAAACCACCCAATCGAAACCATTTTAAATACCTTTTGAAAGCATCAAACTTTAGACTTAACATTTTAAATACTCTTTGGATTCAATTTAAAACATATGGAAAAACCTTTTCTGAAACCTTTGGGTTATACATCAAATAGAAAAAAAGGGGTCAATTAAAACATCTTAGTCAAAACCTTCCTTTCAAAACCGTTTCCTAAGAAAAGAATATATGGTGTTAGAACCATCCCTTTAAAAGTATGGGAGAATCGCCTAATTTTTAAAGTTAAGTATACTTTCCGAAACCATTGACTTTGAAAGGTAGAAGGGCGGCAGCTATGGGTTTCGACCCCTTCGAAAGCTTTATTTAAAACAAAAGAGTGCATCCAAGTAAAAACCTTCCCTTTTGAATTATTTGACCCAGTCGAAAGTAACTGAGTCGAAACCTGTCTCTTTGGAAAGAAAAGCAGGCGCTACCTTTGGTTTTTAAAGCAAACAAACTCCAACCCCTTCGAAACCTAAGGTTTCGACAAAGTACCCATTTACCTTTTTCCAAAATGCTACGTACCAAGTAGCTTGATACCATGCACTTTGGTTTCAAAACCATTGGTGGTGAAAGGTCTGGGTTGAAACCCCTGGTGCCGAAAGTGGTAGAACATGCTAAAATCATGTTGTCGTTATTTTAACTTAAAAGAGGAAACTTTTCAACTAACCTACATTTATTTGTCAAATTTTCATTGGTTGCTAAATACTTTTCAGAAAAGTGTTACCAATAATTTCAGAATTAAACAATGATTTTATTCTATAAAATTCCCCTTCCCCATAATTAAATATATAAAACATTTAAGTCTCATACCTTAAATAATTTTATATACTCATTAAAACACTAAGAAAAAATCCCAGAAAATCTATTTTAATATGTTTTCTACCATATAAAAATTTTGGACCCAAATAACTATTTATTTTGCCGCAAGTAATTTATAACCCAATAAATAATTTTCTTCTCTAGAAAGTTAATATAAAATCCACCATCATTCAAAAAACTATGAAAATTAAAACCCATCTCTAAAATATTATTTCTGATCTACATCTAAATTTTCAAGGCATTAGGATGCCATTAAATAAGGTTTTCCGATCAAAAATATCTTAAAAACTTATATGAACATGCATAGATCATCAACAAGTGTATATAAACTTTCAATCATTTAGAACATGGAATATCATACAAAAACATTTCGGATTCACTTTGAAACCGAAAACTTATAGGAAAATGGGATGTAGTAATCAGTCACCTAGCTTTGTGACTAAAGATGCGAGATTTGATGTTGAAAAGTTCAATTTACTTCTTCCTCTTTGAATCATAGCTTTATCTTCCCTTGAGATTAAAAATAGTGGCTGGCCTTTGTTTCAAATTTTAATTTTTGCAAATAAATTCTAGCGAGGACACACGGTTAGGGTTTAGGGTATTGAAAATTTCATTTTCCTATTTTACCCTTACTTATTTCTAACACTTTTATTCATGTTATCTCATTTTGATTTACATATTAACATGGTATGGCTACTGTCATGCCCAGATTTCAGCGTTCGAAAATCGACACTCGTACTTCACTTGTACTCGAATGTCGTAGATCCAACCATTGAAATCCGACTCATGTCAGAGATTATAACACATTAAGTATAACAACACAGCGGGAGAAAAGAGTAATATCATTAATACATACTAGATACAATATCTGATATAATATGATACAACAGGATATCAATAAAAATTAAAGCCAGAATATATACAACAGCGAAGACAACACAAGAGATGGTCTGGACTTTGCAACCATTAAAAGCAGAAAGATAACTCCAATAGGACTCTGAGTGAGACAACAAGAATCCAAAATCTGATAACTCCATTGCCAATGCTCCAAAGCTAGAAAGACTCCGAACCGAAAAGTGAGAACCACCATCAACACTGAAGTGAAACAACTCGATCCAAATGTGATTGCCAATATCCAGAGATTGAATTCTATCAAATCTACACCTACTATTCAACTATCTGAAAAATCCAACTCTAGATTGCCCATGTAGGAAATTGCGGGCACCCAGAGTTTAGGAAGGGAACAATAAACTGCGGGTCAGGCATGGGACTGGTATGAGCAAACGAAAACAGTTTATCTTTATCAAAAGTAAAACAAAAGATTTTAAAAGTAATCTATAATGCTTTTTGGAAAATGAAACTGCCATAAGGCCTCGAGCCACACACACAATGCAAGCGTAAACTTGGAGGAGATTTCTCCTTATGACAGTAAAAAATGCTTGATACGCGAAAACTCTTTTCATATTATTATTAGTGCATAGTGTGAAAACATTTCGAAAGTATAATATTAATCTTAGCCAGCATATGTACCATTATAGTGTGCCTACTATAGCTACCATGTTAAATGGCAGGTTCTACAGCAAAAACCGTAAAGGGTTCGTATTCGATGATTGGATTTCCAACAAATGGTCAAGCAAAGGAACTTCCTACACAAAATGGAACGCCTCTGGAGGAACTTCCCTGAGAACCTAACGGGATCTGCAACACAAGGCCGGGTCACTTCTATAACTAGGTAACTACTGACATGAGTATGCCATCTCCCGATCGTTACCAATCTTTATTCGAAGCGCTTCTCAACCGACAACCACAAAGCAATAAGTTTAAAGTAACCACAAAGTAAGTATTTGGGCTCCAAACTATGATACCACTAATAATCCATAAGAAAATGGACATACCCTCAGGGGGCGCTACCCCCAAATGACGTTGCTGCAACGATTCCTGTTTCGACCATAACCGGGTTGTGAGGTTTGACGAAGTCTCATCCACAAAGCTACGCTTTTTCACAAAGCCATGCTTTGATCAACAAATGATCAACATCACTCAGCATGCCACACTACCAAATTAGGAGTATATCACTGGTAACCTTCAAATACATAACCTCTGAGCTCGTGCATCTCAAAGAAAGGTGTTAAGCTAAGAGAATAAATCTCCACCACCAAACGGAAATGTATTTGATAGAAATTAGCTTTACATCTCAAAGTGTAATGTCCGACACACAACCATACAAGTCTGTTCTGGGTTCGAACAGAACCGAAGACACTTCCAAAGAAGCCATTGCATTCTGGATATTCACAATCCCGATCGGACTCCCCATCACATATGGAGATCTCTATACCAGCGCGACTCTGTGCAGAGACATTCGACAGGTTATCCTATCGTTCTCGAAAATACCCGGTCTTCACCACCGGTCTTCAAATGCTATCCATATGGTCGTATCATTATTCGAAATGGGTTATATGACACAAGGTACTCTCCCGGTTAAACCAAATAATGAGTGCAATATTTAAAAACATATGGATTTCGGGAATGTCACAACTTAAAGTCCAAAACCTTTCTTTCAAATGGTTTAAACAAATTACCATTTCCAATCTTTTAAACAAAAAGATCCATTTCACAAAGTTCACCCATTTCTCACAAAGATTCATTCATAAATTTCAAAACAATTTCCATTACAATTGGATTAACTCGTTCAATCTTTAAATCAAAGATTCAGTTCATAGCTTTCAAACCATTTCCAAAGATTCATTCATAACTTTCAAAACAATTCCCATTTCAAATCTTTTATATAAAAGATACACCATTTAAAATCTTCTTCAATTTCAAAACAAAGTTTAACAATCTTTCACAAAGATTCATTCATAGCTTTCAAATTTTTTTTAATTTCATTTCAAACTTGAAATCTTTTCAACACCAATTAGAAATTATTTCTTTATAAGAAAGTTATTATTATTTGAAAACAAATAATTTTCCTTTTTGGAATAATCCAATCATATTTGCACAATTTAAAGCACTTTAAGTATAAAACTTGGGTTAAATTCAAATTCCTTAAACAATACTTTTAAAAATGGTTTAAAACCCATATAAACACATTTATAACTTATATATCCTTTTTAAACCATACTTTTCAAACATAGAATTCAATTCCAAATCTTGAATTTAAATTCAATTCTAATTATTTAAATTTCAGAACTTTATCAAGTTATTCAAAATAACTTTTATCTTGAAAACTTCTTTTCAACAGCTTTTCATATTTAACCCAATTCTATTTCCAAAATCATTTGAATTCAACATTCACTTTTAAAACCATTTCAAAAATCTATGACTTAACCAATTTCCTCATGCTATCCATATTTGTGTGTAAGGTGTAGTCCAGGGGTTTTACACAATAGTGCAACAACATCAATCATTACAAATTCAATCATATCAATATTGATAAGCGGTATATTCCTATAACGCTTATCTTCCATTCACTGATTCACGGATAATATAAATTTATCATAGATAAATAAATTACATTCATCACACATAAATTACATTCATCACATTCCAAATCAATTTAATTCATATCACAAAGTAGCACACATCATGGCTAACAAACAATTCAACATTCAATAGGATTCAAACATCCATAAGTCAGATTAATTAATCATCTGATTAATTGAAACCAGATTAATCACTAATCCAGGTTAACTAATAAATTACAAATTATTTTAATTAATTAACATTTAATAATTAATTAACTTTAAATTATTAATCAATCAAACTCAATTAATAAATGAATAAATCTCTAATCATTAAATAATTAAACCTTAATTGTTTAATTATTCTTAAATTAATTATCCTTAATTAATTATATTAATTAATTAGCCCTTAATTAATTATCGTTTAATTAATTACCTTAATTAACTAATCCTTAATTATAAATTAGTTATCTTAAATTAATAATTAATTAACCTTTAATTAACTGTTGATTAATTATTTAAGTAATTATAAATCATCTTTCTTGATTTATCATTAAACCATTATCAAAATCTTTAATAATTAACCTTTAAATTAATAATTAATCATCTTCAGTTAATAAATAAATCAACGTTTAATCGTTAAATAATTAATCCTTAATTATTTAATTATTCTTTAATTATTTGATCAATCAAACCTAAATCATTAAATTAATTTACCTTTATTACTTTTATTAAGTTTTCAGTAATAAACAAATAAATTAACTTAGACTTTAAAAGTTAATTAAGAATTAAAACATTTGTAATATTAATTTACTTCTTCATTATTATTAAGTTTATTTAAAATGAAATTTAAAAATAAAGGTTATGTGTATTTTAAAACATTTTAAAACTTGGTTTATTAAAACAATTTTATTTAAAAAAACCTTCTTAAACATAACATCTAATATTAAAAAAATTGGTTTAAACAAAATTTAATTGAAATAAATTGATTTTTCTTTATGTTTTAAAACTGTTTTCTGAAACACATCTATAAACCCGAGCAAAAACATGTTCTACCTGAGCTTGACCCCGGGCCAACCCACGATTTCATCTACTCCGAGTCCATCCCCTGTTTGCACGTGCTTGAAACCGAGTCCCCTATCTTCTTCCCAGACTTCTCAAACACAGATACATGAAAATGCACGTATATATTAACTGCTAATCGCGGAGCTCCAGCCAGCCTCGCCAACGTCGGTAGATCACCCATCACCTCCTGAGTCGCCACGAACATCTAAATCACCGAGAACGACCACGAATCAAAAACGAGTCGTTCGACCCAAATACTGGAATCAACCCGATCATCCAGAAATCAACTCACATCACCAACCACGACCACCAGCGACCACCAGCGACCACGTTATTTTTACCAGAGCTACTCCACTAGCGCACAAGCATTTTTGCCCTGGTGCGACGTGTTCCGGAGCGACGTGGACGACGCCATTGCTTCGCAAATACCATTGACAAAACACAGTACTTAAACCTTACTTTCGCATTGCGACACCTCTATGATCATCAAAAAATATATGACCATTTTTCCTTCAATCTACAACACTTCATCTTCCTTCAAATTCAAACTCGAGGCTTAATTTCACTCTGACCATCAGGAGTTGACGATCCCCGCAATTCTGTTCAACTTCCACATGCTCAAGGTTTTCTAACTTAAAAATCATGAACTCATATTTAAAAATCATGGTTTATGAAAACGAACCAGATCATAAATTCAAAACTCGAGTTTTAATCAATTTAATTTAGAACAAAATATTGAATTTGTTATGTTTTTATAATTTCCCATAAACCCTTTTATTTTAACTACCTAAAAGTGTTTTAAATTTTTTGTCTTACCAATTCGAACTAGTTTTATTCAGACATCAAAGTCTATAGGTGAATGATTGGAGAGATTTCTGATTTAGGATTCTGTTTCTAGCCTAAAACTCAAGAACATGTATACATATACCTATATAACTGACTTGCACTAATATATTCAAACACACATGCACATTAAACAATATTTCCAGAACATACTTCATGCATCAATCGCAATAACAAAACATATAGGCCAATATAAGTGAGTTTGCTCAACTGAGATTTGACAGAGCAGAGAGGAACAAATAACATGTTTTGATCTTGTAACTGGGAAGCAATTTGAAACTGAAAGGCTGGAAATGATTAAGATGATCTGGATCTTTTTGAGTTGCTTTGATTCGGGTTGAATTTGGACTTTGATCTACTACTTCAAGTTTGATCTTTGTTTTAACTACCTGAGTTGATCAGCACTTGAAGTTTGATCTTTACATTTTAAATTCATAAGTTTCTGAGTGGTTTACAGGCTTGCAGACAAATCTTGTTTTTGATTTCCAAGCGTAAAACTCCCAGGTTTTGCAAACTGAAGTAATGATTTTTTTAGTTCCGGATTGAAGCTGAAACTCAGGATTGCTTGTTAATGTTGAATCTTGAGGCTTTGGTTTGATCATCTTTTAATTTCTGGTTTGAAATGAAAACTGGGAAATTGATTTCGTTGAACTGCTTTGATTTTCAAGCTTTTGGTAATTTGTTTCCTAATTTGTTTTAGATTTTATTTTTGATCTGAGAACTTTTAAATTGCCCTGGTTTATATTTGTGTTTTCCAGGATTGAAGCTTTTCAAGTTTGATTCCTTGATCCCTTTTGAATTGTTGTTTTCAGGTTGGAGAAGTTGTGAAAGAAAGTATGAAGTCTGGATTTCAACTCAAATTCATAATGTTTTATGTAATTCAAATTAAAAGATAAATGCCACTTATAATTCTTTGTTTACACTTGCTAATGCATGAATTAAAATTTTTACAAATGTCATTTTGTGATAAAATTATGTTTAGACCTTGTCTCTAATTTATTTATAATTTATGTCTAAATCCCCCCTTAATCTTTATTTATAAAAACATGTTTTTAAATTATAAATATATATACAACTATGTTTTTATTATTTTTAAATGTATTATGCTTTATTAATTTCAAAAGATAAATACAAGTTAAAATTTTATATTCATTCTTGTTTTAAATTTTAAATTTTAAATTCAAGTCATTGTATAAATCATTACTTTTAAAGAAATTGATCTCAAAATTTAATTGCACATTAATAAATAACACATATATAGATTAATTATAAGTCTTTAAAATATAAATTTAGCTTTTAACAACTTTTCAAAATTATTTATGTCAAATTAAAATTTAACTTTTAAATATCTTTTGAAAATTTACTATATTGAATTCCAATACAACTTTAAAAATATATATTACATATGTATATTATAAATTAGAAAGCAAATTTCTATTAATTTTGAAATAGAGCTTTTCAAATCCAAATATTATTTATAAAAGATTTATTTTGAATTTGAAACCAAAATTCTTTTTATATTTAATTTATATTCATATATTTATGAATAAACAAACAAATGATTTATTTAGTTTGGAAATTTCAAAATGACCCACAGTTTAATCCAAAAATTTATTTTAATCATCAACTTAAATTTAAGTTAAAATGCAAATTACAAATTCGCCTTTTAAGAAAATTTCGTACTTGAAATTTTCTGCAAGGTCCCGCCTTTTCATACGCTTTAAATCGACGATTAACCACACATGTCAGACTTAAACCATACAGAAGGGTGGATTGTTATGGGGTAAATAAGAAAAAGTAGAGGAAGAAAGAAAACCAAACAAAATCTTACAGCGGAACGACAAAATATAATAATTAAATAAACAGTTCATGAAGCTGTTTTACAAAACATTTGATTATACTTATACAATATATATCAGAGTTACACATACCAGAGAATAATCAATAACAATGCAGCGGAATACAAGTGTAGTGGAATAATGTAGTAGATAATAGTAATACACTCTTCGTCTTCGTCCTCCAGAAATAAAGTCGAATCCTGAAATGCTCAGACTGACCCGAGCGAATTGAAAAGACAAAACACTCGAGTCAGAACTAAAAGATCTTACGTAAGTTAAATCAACAGGAATAAATATGAGTGGAACGGCGTCAGAGATGTTTACGGGATTTGACATCTCTTATCTAGTGTCTAACGTGAGTGCAGCAACTTAAGAGATGCTCGGGATTCACATCTCCTAAGGATCCATTAAACTATTTACTATGTAGTAATATTTCGCTATTATAATAATGTATAATAGTAAAATAAACTTACTTTTAAATAGCATTAAGGGATTACCCATATATCCCTTAACACGTAATAGTGCCAATAGTCAATACAGTACCGTAATACCTCCTGGTCGAGAAGCTATCAGAGGATACTACATAGGTACGACACAAATAAAACTCGTACAAGGCGCGCTAGGGTAGGTGACATGACACACAAGGCAATGCCAGGGTAGATATACCAATTACGCACACGGTGGTGGTAACGCGTAGCGCGCAGCTACCACCCACCTCGAGCAATACCCCCAAATCAAAAATCAAAAGTGGCCACCGAATCAATCCAAAAGTCATAGTATAATATCGAAGGGATGTGTCCGATAAGAGGGGCTACCTCCTTTACCCGAGTTCGCTCCTGTTTTAGCCACCTTATGCCAACTCACGGGAGTCGGGTCCACGTATTTACCTCAAAGGAAACACCGCCACCATCCTACTTCATTCTGGAATCCCCACCGCGCATACAGTTGTTAAAGTGGTTTTCGGAGTTAGTTGAGAGTACGACAACTTCCGATCCCGGTCTCTTCAACAAATAAACGTTATTATAACACCGCGGTCATTTCAAAATAATTTATACATCAAAACCAGAATATAATATCCATTCAAACTATATAAATATGATATCATTTCCATTTTTAAAAGCCCAAATCAACATGATATCATTTTTATTCCAAAATATATCCTTTTTCCAAAATCATAGTACTTTCAAATCTATATACCTTGAACCCCATAGCTTTGAAATATAACTTCGAGTACTTAAATGGTTTAAATATTAAATTACTTTATATAACACAATAGCTTTTTTTTTTACTTTCACAAATAAACTCCAAATACCGTTTTGAACCTCCAATTAAACCATTTCAATTTTCATATATTTCAAAGCTTTAAATATTCCACCATTTCAAAACCAATTCTTTGATAATTCCATATATATAGAATTTAATTACTATTATTTAGATTTGAAATGTCTACTTAATAAATCCAATACAATTTAAGTAAAACTTTTAACTTCAACAACTGGATATCCTTTAAAATTCTAAATTTTATTAAATTCCAAATAAATTCCATATTCATCTTCCAACTTTATTCTCATTTAAGTCATTATAAACTCCATAAATTTATTTTAAATAAATGCTTAATCATATTTATCTTAATAAAATCAAACTTAATTATTAACTTCTTTTATACTTCAAATCAATTTTATACATAGCTTAAAACCCAGAGTTTAACTATATATAAAATAACACTTATAAAATATCCAAATCACTGTCTCATAAAACCATATATTTCTTTACAGAACCATAGAAAATCATTTCAAAATATTTTTATATATAGACCACGGTGTCCGTATATAATTTTCTACCCTATGGTCAAGTGATACAGATATTTATCATTTCAATCCGCAATTTTAAAAATAAAAATGCGGTTGTATATCATTTCAAACCGCAATCCCGAATCAAAAATAATAAATAAAGAACTTGCATATTATAATGATATAAAATAAGCATCCATTCATCCATCAACAGATCACACATCCATCACAATCATCATCCAAAACAATCAATCAATATCAATAGATAACTTAAAACATATAACAGGTATTTAACTGGCAGTTATATTCAATAATAAATTCAATAACGATTTAATTTAGATAAATGCAATTTACCGAGATGATGATTACAAATATAAGAAACAGTCATAAAGAAATGCATAATCACAACAAAAATTAAATTTAACAAAAATAATAAACTTAAGAAGTCGTGAGTGGGTTAAAACACTCACCTTTTGAATTTAAATTCAATTTAAACCCAAAATTTGCATAGCCTCCAAATTCATCCAAACATGCGTCAAAATGTTCGGAATTTTAATATTATCCTAACAAAAGAAACCGCGCGTAAATCGGGTATCGTATGTGAAAGTTATTCACGTTATAACGATTTGAAATCAAAATTCAAATAAAAAAATAAAAAAAAAGACACGTACACAAACAAGCCACATCACCATCTCTCTCAGCAAGGAACGCACTATAGCTACACAAGGAAAGGATCACAGTTCAAACCCAATCCAAGCCCGTTGACCCAACCTTTGACCGCCTCTCTTGCCTTCGTCGCACCGCCGTAGGCCGAAGCGCCACTACCTAGGAGCTCGCGCCGCCCCCCTCTACTCACTGCCGAGGTCCGACCACCCCAAACGCCACCGGCCGCCGCACCCCGTCAAACCCTAATACGCCAATTTGGGCCGCTATAGGTCGACCTAGGCCACAATACCACCACCAATCGACTCCACAAGCCTCCCTCTCCAAAACCAGAAAGCAATTTCTCGATTGCTGCCAAATCGAAAACGCCCAAATCGAAAACGCCCAAATCGCACTTAGGTTTCGCGATTTATGAACTTTGACCGAGATTTGCCGTTGGTTCGAGCACCAATTCCAAAAAAAAAACTTGACATAGATTCGTATTGTCGAGATATACGATATATAATTTCTCTGAGGAGTTTGAAATTTTTGGATTTGAATTTGATTTGTGTTTTGATCTAGAATTTGTTTGTCTGCCATTGAAATGAGGAGGTGAAGAGGAATTGTGCGTACAGACAAATGAGAAATAGAGAGGCTAGGGTTGATAATAGGGTCTTTATAGGCAAGATCGAAATAGAACACATGGACCCGATTTAAAAACGCGATGAACGATGAATGACCCGAAAAGCCCGTTCTGACTCCGGAACGAAATTGGGTCAACCTGTATATCAAAATAGATGTTTTAAAATATTTTAAACGCAATGGAAAAGGTTTCAAGTCCAAATTCCATTGTATAAAGAAGTTATGATAAAATCAATATTTTTTAAATTGATTTCAATTGATTTCAATTTCATTGATTTCAAGGCTTTTCGAGTCTGTACGATCAAACAACAAGTCCGATCGCTACGAAACTTGAAATCCTACAATAATTCACCGTTACGGATCCGATGAAACTGGTTTCGTCGAAATCCGAGTCAGTCGCCAAAATGATATTTTTACATTAATTAAATAAATTAATAATTGATTAATTAAATCAAATTTCCAATTTAAATTCTAAAATTGACAATTCTTATCATTTTTTTTATTTCTCAATCATTTGCAATGGTTTTATATAAATTTAAATGTAAATTTAGAGATGATTAATTTTTAAATTCCAATATTAATCTCAATTTCATTAAATTCACAAATTATATATAAAATTCCCAAAATTTCATTTAATTAATTAAATTAATTATTATTCCATTCATTATTGTCAAATAGATGGATTAAACATTGGATTCAAAACTACTACATAAATTTCCTCATATTATCTTCATTTCAAATTGCATAACCTTTAATTTCAATTACTACAATAATTACACTTATTATAATTTGGATTTCAATGGATTGATTTGTTTCAATTCAAATCTTTTATTAAGTTCATTACTATTCTACATAAAGTTAGTTCCTTGTTTTCTTTCCATTCATTACCTTATCATACCAAATTTAACAACTCCTAACCATTGTATTACATTTCACATTAATGTGATATTTATTATAATTTATTTCCAATTAACGTACTTCTTAATTTCCTTTAATTGCAATTTGATTTCCAAATTTTAATTAACATACTAAATAAATAAATAACATATATTAATTCTCACTTATTTTCCTTTGCTTACATTTATAAGTATATTACTTACCAACACAGGTTTAAATTCCATATATAACACAAATTTTAATTAATTTTCATTAACACTCTTTTATTTCATTAATTAATTCAATACTTATATCTTATATTTCATTTATAAACAAACTATAATATTTCCACTCGCTTATCTTATATTGAATTCATAACCCAGTTGTAACATATATAAATTTCCAATTAACACGGGAGCCCACTCAATTTGTTACAAATTTACTTACATTAACACTATTCACTTATTTTGGTCATTATTCCAACATAGGTCACAAATTTGAAAACAATATACATTTCTAATACCTTATTACATTTACTGAAATTTAATTTCCAAATTTACTAAATACAACAAATTATGACCTTACAGTTATTTCAATTAATTGGGATTGCGCTAAATTAATTATTTATTAGCTTACAACAACATTCTTACGATTCACACCCGTTATAAATTCATTAACGGATAACAAATTTTTATTCCTTCCCATATTAAATAACAAAATTGTTTACATAACACTGTTCTTATCCAACTATCATAAATTTTATACTAATTCATCAATTTTGTTCAATTTATAGCCAAGTATAATACTTTTACTACTTCATTTATTAGGATTTCATTCAATTTACTAATAATTAGTTTTAATTACCCTTGCTATATTTCATTTCAGCATTTATTTCAATATTGAATTATAAAGTTTTTTTGTTTCTTCTAAATTTAATTACTCAATTTTTTTAAAATAACCAAATTTAATTATTGAAAATTTTCGGGTCGTTACACTCTCCCCCACTCAAAACTTTTCATCCCCGAAAAGGAAAAGAAGGGAAAGAGTAACTTATAAATCAATATATATTATTCAAAACATTATATTCATAGCAATAAATTTACAGAATAGGATAATTTAAATAAAATTTATAGATTTATAAACAATTAAATCTTTTATATTCAAATTAATAAGGTTTGGAAAACATTTTCAAAATATTTTCTAAGTCCAAAATTTACGGAAATTTTGGCAGAGTCTCCTTTGTACGGGGAGGCTCGGGAGAAAATATAATATCTAAAATAACAATATACAACATATATTTTCCAAAATAATATGTATCCCAACCCGGGAAAAATAATATAATAACGCTATAAACCGTAATCCGAAAACGTACCTATTTGTCGAGCAAATTTACGCTTATTTTATGAAACAAAAAGCTGTTGCGATTGCTTCCATAACTTGTATTTCACTTATATAGTCCATAAGAATTAATAATTATATAAAATGAAATATTTAAAATGGTTTCAACCATAAAAAAACAAATCAATACAAACATCAATCACTTGCAACAAGCAAACAACCATCGCATAAAATCAACACAATTCAACTACTCATCTATATCAGATAAAACGGATAGTTGTTCGGGTTCAAAATTTTAAATTGTACAGAATGAAAAATAAACTATCAAGTGCACCATTTACTCAACAGTCTTAGATGGAACTAATAGATTATTTATTCATCAAACCAAATTTAGAGTATGCTTACCCAAAAAACTATAAACCAAAACAAACAACAACAATTTCAAACAATAGATTAAGTTTATCCTTATTAATTCCATTTATACATTTGTTGTTTGATTTCTCCTTTTCATTCATATAATGGTTTATCCTTTTAATTTACAATTATTTCTTGCAAGTTTTCATTTATTACTTATTCATATCATGAAGTTTTCCTTTTTATTATATTACATTCATTTATTCACAGCTTAATTTAATTTATTTACAGTATTCATTTTTCTGCTTATTTTCAAAATAAATAACTTCGACATTTACTTAAATCTATAATTACTTACTTACAACATTTACCTTCTATCATATTTTATTATTGTAGGATTTCCATTATAACTTAAGTTTATAACACTACAACATCAAATTCTTATTTATTAATGAATTTTCTTGAATACTTTCATTATTTCAAATTTTTACTTGTATAATATCCTATTACATTTTCTTATTAAACATTTCAACTTTTAAATCTTCGATAAGTCAAATATATGCTTTTTAAGAATGCAATTGAAATTTATACAAGTTTATCCCTTTTCTTTTAATTAATTAAATGTTCAATAATCCTATCTTTTGCTTTATAGGTTACAACTTCAACTTCCTTATTATTTGATTTATAGCCAAACATTTAATCTCTTATTTCAATTAGAGGTTCCAATTATTAATTAGTTACATTCCATTTCACTACAATAATTGAAACTATTGATTATCAGAAACATAAGAACTAAATACCGGTTTTAATTTCAAATCATTTTAAAATAATAGATAAATGTATATACTTACAATTTATATCCAATTATATTTAAAATAATTAAAAATTTATAATTGTTTATCAAAATAAACCTACACTAAAATCACTACATTGGCCTTCCCACTTCGAAACTCGGAAATGAATGTCGATGATGCGTGCACTCATCGTCGAAATTATTTCCCAGCGACAGAGAGGGGAGTACAAAATTTATTTCTTTCGAAAATTTCTTTTAAAACATTTCTTTCAAATTATATTGAAATATTTATATCAGAAAATACTTCTAATAATATTATTATTATATTCCAAATCATTTGAAAGAAATTTTCAAAAACCCTAGAACTTAAGTTCTAAATTTCCAATCTTTCATTTATTTGATTTTCAATCTTATTTCAACTATTATTTATAAATTTCATTACCTAACAACCAATATTATTGCAACCAAACATAACCTTTATAAAATTTTACTTTATATATAGAAAATTTAATAGGCAAAATTATTTCATTCACCTATATTTAAAACAAATATTGTGTCGGTCTGTCCTATTAAGTGTTTAGAAATCCCTATTGATGTCATAGCGTCCCATGCACCAACCAGAATTTATAAATACAAAACAGAACAAATTAACACAATATAAAACCTTTTATAACACTAACAAATACGCTCTCTCATATATACACTCAGCGACTCATCACAGTGTATTACTACCCTATTAATAAAGAGTCAGACCCCACAAAGCTAAGGTTTGTCGCTAAACCAAAGCTCCGATACCAGATGTAACATCCCGCCTTTTCGTACACTTTAAATCGATGATAAAACACACACGTAAGACTTAAACCATACAGAAAGGGCGGATTGTTATGGGGTAAATAAGAAAAAGCAGAGAAAGAAAGAAAATCAAACAGAATTTTGCAGTGGAACGACAAAATATAATAATTAAATAAGCAGTTCATGAAGCTGTTTTACAAAACATTTGGTTATACTTATACAATATATATCAGAGTTACACATACCAAAGAATAATCAATAACAATGCAGCAGAATACAAGTGTAGAGGAATAATATAATAGATAATAGTAATACACTCTTCGACTTCATCCTCCAGAAATAAAATCTTCGAATCCTGAAATGCTCAGACTGACCCGAGCGAATTGAAAAGATAAAACACTCGAGTCAGAACTAAAAGATCTTACGTAAGTTAAATCAACAGGAATAAATATGAGTGGAACAGCGTCAGAGATGTTTAGGGATTTGACATCTCCTATCCAGTGTCTAACTAGAGTGCAGTAACTTAAGAGATGCTCGGGATTCACATATCCTAAGGATCCGTTAAACTATTTACTATGCAGTAATATTTCTCTATTATAATAATGTCTAATAGTAAAATAAACTTTTAAATAGCATTAAGGGGTTACCCATATAGCCCTTAACACGTAATAGTGCCAATAGTCTATATAGTACCGTAATACCTCTTGATCGAGAAGTTACCAGAGGATACTCCTTAGGTACGACACAAATCAAACTCGTACAAGGCACGCTAGGGTAGGTGACATGGCACACAAGGTAATGCCAGGGTAGATATACCAATTCCGCACACGGGCTGGTGGTAATGCGTAGCGCGTAGCTACCGCCCACCTCGAGCCACACCCCCAAATCAAAAATCAAAAGTGTCCACCGAATCAATCCAAAAGTCATAGTGTAATATCGAAGGGATGTGTCCAATAAGAGGGGCTACCTCCTTGGCCCGAGATCGCTCCTGTTTTAGCCACCTTAAGCCAACTCACGGGAATCGGGTCCACGTATTCACCTCAAAGGAAACACCGCCACCATCCTACTTCATTCTAGAATCTCCACCGCGCACACGGTTGTTAAAGTGGTTTCCCAAGTTGGCAGAGAGTATGACAACTTCCGATCCCGGTCTCTTCAACAACCAAAAGTTATTATAACACCGCGGTCATTTCAAAATAATTTATACTTCTAAACCGGAATACAACATCCATTCAAACAATATAAATACGATATCATTTCTGTTTTTAAAAACCCAAATCTACATGATATCATTTTTATTTCAAAATATATCTATTTGCCAAAATTATAGTACTTTCAAATCTATATACCTTGAACCCCATAGCTTTGAAATATAACTTCGAATACTTAAATGGTTTAAATGTTAAACTATTTTATATAATACAATAGCTTTTTTAAAATTTCACAAATAAATTCCAAATACCGATTTGAACCTCCAATTAAACCATTTCAATTTTCATATAATTCAAAGCTTTAAATATTCCACCATTTCAAAATTAATTCTTTGATAATTCCATATATATCAAATTTAATTACTATTATTTATATTTGAAATGTCTACTTAATAAATCCAATTAATTTAAGTAAAACTTTTAACTTCAACAACTGGATATCCTTTAAAATTCTAAATTTTATTAAATTCCAAATAAATTCCATATTCATCTTCCAACTTTATTCTCATTTAAGTCATTATAAACTCCAAAAATTTATTTTAAATAAATGCTTAATCATATTTATCTTAATAAAATCAAACTTAATTATTAACTTCTTTTATACTTCAAATCAATTTTATACATAGCTTAAAACCCGGAATTTAACTATATATAAAGTAACACTTATAAAATATCCAAATCACTGTCTCATAAAACAATATATTTCCTTACAAAATCATAGAAAATCATTTAAAAATATTTTTATATATACAGACCAAGGTTTCTGTATATAATTTTCTACCCTATGGTCAAGTGATACGGATATTTATCATTTCAATCCGCAATTTTAAAAATAAAAATGCGGTTGTATATCATTTCAAACCGCAATCCCGAATCAAAAATAGCAAATAAAGAACTTGCAGATTATAATAATATAAAATAAACATCCATTCATCCATCAACAGATCACACATCCATCACAATCATCATCCAAAACAATTAATCAATATCAATATATTACTTAAAATATATGACAGTTATTTAACTGACAGTTATATTCAATTACAAATTCAACAACGATTTAATTTAAATAAATACAATTTACTAAGATGATGATTAAAAATATACGAAACAGTCATAAATAAATGCATAATCACAACAAAAATTAAATTTAATAAACATAAGAAATTTTAGAACTCGTGAGTGGGCTAAAACACTCACCTTTTGAATTTAAATTCAATTTAACCAAAATTTGCACAGCCTCCAAATTCATTCAAACCAGCGTCAAAATGTCCGGAATTTTAAAACGATCCTAACAAAAGAAGCCGCGCGTAAATCAGGTATCGTATGCGAAAGTTATTCACATTATAACGATTTAAAATCAAAATTTCAATAAAAAAAATAAAAAAAAGACACGTACACAAACAAGCTACATCACCATCTCTCTCAGCAAGCAACGCGCTACAGCTACACACGGAAACGATCACAGTTCAAACCCAATCCAGGCCCGTTGACCCAACCTTTGATCGCCTTTCTCGCCTTCGTCGCACCGCCGTAGGCCGAAGCGCCACTACCTAAGAGCTCGCGCCGCCCGCCTCTACTCACTGCCGAGGTCCGACCACCCCAAATGCCACCGGCCGCCGCACCACTTCAAACCCTAAGACGCCAATTCATGCTGCCACAGGTCGAGCTAGGCTACAATACCACCACCAATCGACTCCACAAGTCTCCCTCTCCAAAACCCGGAAAGCAATTTCTCAATTGCCGCCCAAATCGAAAACGCCCAAATCGCACTTAGGTTTCGCGATTTATGAACTTTGGCCGAGATTTGCCATTGATTTGAGCACCAATTCTAAAAACAAACACTAGGAACAGATTCGTATGATCGAGATATACGATATATAATTTTTCTGAATTTTTCTGAGGAGCTTGAAATTTTTGGATTTGAATTTGATTTGTGTTTGGATCTAGAATTTGTTTGTCTACCATTGAAATGAGGAGGTGAATAGGAATTGTATGTACAGACAAATGAGAAATAGAGAGACTAGGGTTTATAATAGGCTATTTATAGGCAGGATCGAAATGGAAAAGATGGACCCGATTTAAAACGCGTTCAACAATGAATGGCCCGAAAAGACGATCGGACTCCGGAACGAAATTGGGTCAACCTGTATATCAAAATAGATGTTTTAAAATATTTTAAACGCAATGGAGAAGGTTTCAAGTCCAAATTCCATTGTATGAAGAAGTTATGCTAAAATCAATATTTTTCAAATTGATATTAATTGATTTCAATTTCATTGATTTCAAGGCGTTTCAAGTCCGTACGATCAAACGACAAGTCCGATCGCTTCGAAACTTGAAATCCTACAATAATTCACCGTTACTGATCCGATAAAACTTGTTTCGTCGCAATCCGAGTCAGTGGCCAAAATGGCTATTTTTACATTAATTAAATAGATAATAATTGATTAATTAAATCAAATTTCCAATTTAAATTCTAAAATTGACAATTCTTATCATTTTTTGATTTCTCAATCATTTACAATGGTTTTAAACAAATTTATATGTCAATTTAGAGATGATTAATTTATAAATTCCAATATTAACCTTAATTTCATTAAATTCACAAATTATAAATAAAATTCCCAAAATTTCATTTAATTAAATAAATTATTTATTATTCCATTCATTATTGTCAAATAGATGGTTTAAACATTGGATTCAAAACTATTACATAAATTTCCACATATTATCTTTATTTCAAATTGAATAACCTTTAATTTCAATTGCTACATTAACTACACTTATTATAATTTGGATTTCAATGGATTGATTTGTTTCAATTCAAATCTTTTATTAAGTTCATTACAATTCTATATGAACTTAATAAATAACATATATTAATTGTCACTTATTTTCCTTTACTTACATTTATAAGTTTATTACTTACCAACACAGGTTAAAATTCCATATATAACACAAATTTTAATTAATTGTCATTAACAACGTATTATTTCATTAATTAATTCAATACCTACATTTATTTATCTTATATTTCATTTATAAACAAACTATAATATTTCCACTCGCTTATCTTATATTGAATTCATAACCCAGTTGTAACATATATAAATTTCCAATTAACATGGGAGTCCACTCAATTTGTTGTAAATTTACTTCATTAACACTATTCACTTATTTTGGTCATTATTCCATACATAGGTCAAAAGTTTTCATTTCTTATATTATCTTAAGAAAAAAATATACATTTCTAATACCTTATTACATTTATTGAAATTTATCTTCCAAATTTACTAAATACAACAAATTATGACCTTACAGTTATTTCAATTAATTGGGATTGCGCTAAATTAATTATTTATTAGCGTACATCAACATTCTTACATTTCATACCTGTTTTAAATTCATTAACGGATAACAAATTTTTATTCCTTCCCATATTAAATAACAAAATTGTTTACATAACACTGTTCTTATCCAACTATCATAAATTTTATACCAATTCATCAATTTGTTCAATTTATAGCCAAGTATAATACTTTCACTACTTCATTTATTAGGATTTTATTCAATTTAATAATAATTAGTTTTAATTACCCTTGCTATATTTCATTTCAGCGTTTATTTCAATATTAAATTATAAAGTTTTTTTTTGTTTCTTCTACTCAATTTTATTAAAATAACCAAATTTAACTATTGAAAATTTACGGGTCGTTACATTTTCCAAGGAGACAACAAAGAACAGATGAAAGATAGAGAAATATCTTTCCAGATCAAACTGAATATCCATTCTGCATTTGGCTTACCAAATCAAAACATTAACAATATGAGAACAATTTCATTCAATACTTCACAAGGTACTCGGGTCACCAGATTTATGAAATAAGCAGGGGCCTCGGTTAGTTCGAAGGATAACTAACCACTCGTAGAATATATCTGGACCAACAAAACAGATAATGGATGCCCAATCCAGGTTGGAATATCTCAAAGTTTACACCAACTTATCCCTCTTCAGACAAGAAATTACAACAAAAATTTCAAACTTTGGTTTTAACCGAAATCGTTTTATCGGTACGATTCAATTTAACTTCACCTTTTGTTAACCAATTTATTTCAAATAAAATTTCAACTTCGTTAAAGTTAAAAAACGAAAAGCTGATAGAAATTTGATGAAGAGAATACGAGATAGAAATTTATCTATAACGATTCGCAGGGCCATCACCACACCGAAGCTTCTCCCTTGAGCTGCCACAAAGCAATCAAAGAGTTTGAAATCGAATCAAAGGAGATTGAGAAGAATTGTTTCCTTGTTGTTACAGAGTATTAACCGTTTGTAGTATAATCCCCTGTCCCCTATCTTGTCCTCTTCTCGCACTCATACTCACTATCAGTGGATAGTAAGAGAATTTACTGAGGCATACAGACGGATATCTTAGGGATATACTCATTCTTGGGTATTTGTAACCCATCTCTAATGAGTTACCTAATGTGTTATACTCCTGAGCTAAAGTTTCAACCTTCAGCTCTGATACCAACTTGTCACGACCCAGATTTCAGCGTTCGAAAATCAACACCCGTACTTCACTTGTACTCGAATGCTGCAGATTCAACCGTTGAAATCCGACTCATGCCGGAGCTTATAACCCATTTAGTATAACGACACAGTGAGAGAAAAGAGTAATATCATTGATACATAATAGACACAATATCTGATACAATATTCTACAACAGGATATCAATACAAATCAGAGCCAAAAGATATACAACAGCGAAAGACAACACAAGAAGATGGTCTAGACTTCGCAACCATCAATAGCGGAAAGATAACTCCAATAGGACTCCGAGTGAGACAGCAAGAATCCAATATCTTGCAATTCCATTGCCAAAGCTCCTAAGCTAGAAAGACTCCAAACCGGAAAGTGAGAACCACCATAAACACTGAAGTGAATCAACTCGATCCAAATGCGATTGCCAATATCCAGAGATTGAAAGCTATCAAATCTACATCTACTATTCGACTATCTGAAAAGTCCAACTCTAGACTGCCTGTATGAAAAATCGTGGGCACCTAGAGTTTAAGAAGGGAACAATAAACTCCGGGTCAGTCATGGGACTGGTATGAGCAAATGAAAGTTGTTTATCTTTATCAAAAGCAAAACAAAATATTTTAAATGTAATCCGCAATGCTTTTTGGAAAATGAAACTGCCATAAGGCCTCCCGCCGCACACACAATGCAAGCGCAAACTTGGAGGAGATTTCTCCTTATGACAGTCAAAAATGCTTGATACGTGAAAACTCTTTCCATATTATTATTAGTGCATAGTTTGAAAACATTTCAAAAGTATAATATTAATCTTAGCCAGCATACGTACCATTATAGTATGCCTACTATAGCTAGCTTGTTAAATGGCAGGTTCTACAGCTAAAACTGTAAAGGGTTCGTATTGGATGATTGGATTTCCAATAAATGGTCAGGCGAAGGAACTTCCTACACAAAATGGAACGCCTCTAGAGGGACGTCTCCGAGAACCTAACCGGATCTCTGCCAACACAGGGTCGGGTTACCTCTGTAACTAGGTAACTACGGACATAAGTATGCCATCTTTCGGTTGTACCAACCTTTATCCAAGCGCTTCTCAACCAACAACCACAAAGCAATAAGTTTGCAACAACCACAATGTAAGTATCTGGGTTCCATACCATGATACCACTTATAATCCAGAAGAAAATGGAAATACCCTCAGGGGGCGCTACCCCCTAATAACCTTACTGCAACGATTCCTGTTTCGACCAAAATCGGGTTATGGGGTTCGACGAAGTCTCGTCCACAAAGCTACGCTTTTTCACAAAGCCATGCTTCGATCAACAAATGATCAGCAACACTCAGCATGCCACACTACCAAATTAGGAGTATATCACTGGTAACCTTCATACACATAACCTCTGAGCTCGTATGTCTCAGAGAAGGGTGTTAAGCTAAGAGAATAAACCTCCGCCAGCAAACAGAAATGTATTTGATAGAAACCAGCTTTACATCTCAAAGTGTAATGTCAGACACACATACATACAAGTCTATTCCGGGTTCGAACAGAACCAAAGGCACTTCCAAAGAAGCCCTTGCAATTTGGGTATTCACAATCCCGATCGGACTCCCCATCACATATGGAGATCTCTATACCTGCGCGACTTAATGCAGAGACATTCGACAGGTTATCCTATCGTTCACGAAAATACCCGGTCTTCACCATCGGTCTTCAAATGCTATCCATATCGTCATATCATTATTCGAAATGGGTCATATAACAGAAGGTCCTCCCCGGCTAAAGCGAATAATGAGCGCAATATTTAAAAACATATCGATATTGGAATCTCAATTAAGTCACAACTTAAAGCCCAAAACCTTTCTTTCAAATGGTTTAAACAAATTATCATTTCCAATCTTTTAAACAAAATGATTCATTTTACAAAGTGCACCCATTTCTCACAAAGATTATTCATAGATTTCAAAACAACTTCCATTTCAAATTGGATTAACTCATTCAATCTTTAAATCAAAGATTCAGTTCATAGCTTTCAAACCATTTCCAAAGATTCATTCACAACTTTCAAAACAATTCCCATTTCAAATCTTTTATATAAAAGATACACCATTTAAAATCTTCTTCAATTTCAAAACAAAGTTCAACAATCTTTCACAAAGATTCATTCATAGCTTTCAAAATTGATTTAATTCCATTTCAAACTTGAAATCTTTTCAACACCAATTGGAAATTCTTTCTTTATATGAAAGCTATTGTTATTTGAAAACAAATAGTTTTCGTTTTTGAATAATCCAATCATATTTGCACAATTTAAAGCTCTTTAAGTATAAAACTTAGGTTAAATTCAAATTCCCAAAATAATAATTTTAAAAATGGTTTAAAACCCATATAAACACAATTATAACTTGTTTATCCTTTTTAAACCATAATTTTCAAACATAGAATTCAATTCCAAATCTTAAATATAAATTCAAATCTAATTATTTAAATTTCAAAACTTTATCAAGTTATTCAAAATAACTTTTATCTTCAAAACTTCTTTCCAAAAGCTTTTCATATTTAACCCAATTCTATTTCCAAAATCATTTGAATTCAAAATTCACTTTTAAACCCATTTCAAAAATCCGTGATTTAACCAATTTCCTCGTGCAATCCATATTTGTGTGTGTAAGGTGTAATCCAGGGGTTTTACGCAATAGTGCAACAACATCAATCATTACAGATTCAATCATAATAATATTGATAAGCGGTATATCCTATAACGCTTATCTTCCATTCATAGATTCACAGATAATATAAATTTATCACAGATAAATAAATTACATTCATCACAGATAAATTACAATCATCACATTCCAAATCATTTTAATTCATATCACAAAGTAGCACACATCTGGGGTAACAAACAATTCAACATTCAAAAGGATTCAAACATCCATAAGTCAGATTAATTAATCATCTGATTAATTGAAGCCAGATTAATCACTAATCCAGGTTAACCAATAAATTACGAATTATTTTAATTATTTAACCTTTAATAATTATTTAACTTTAAATTATTAATTAATCAACCTTAATTAATAAATGAATAAATTTTGAATCATTAAATAATTAATGCTTAATTATTCAATTATTCTTAAATTAATTATCCTATTTAATTATATTAATTAATTAGCCCTTAATTAATTATCCTTTAATTAATTACCTTAATTAATTAATCCTTAATTATAAATTAATTATCTTAAATTAATAATTAATTGAACTTTAATTAACTATTAATTAATTATTTAGGTAATTATAAATCATCTATCTTGATTTATCATTAAATCATTATCAAAATCGTTAATTAATTAACCTTTAAATTAATAATTAATCATCTTTAATAAATAAATAAATAAATCAACCTTTAACCATTAAATAATTAATCCTTAATTATTTAATTATTCTTTAATTATTTGTTCGATCAAACCTAAATCATTAAATTAATTTACCTTTATTACTTTTATTAAGTAATTAACTTAGAGTAATTTATTTCGTTTAACAAATAAATTTACTTAGACTTTAAAAGTTAATTAACAATTAAAACATTTGTAATACTAATTTACTTCTTTGTTATTATTATTAAGTTCATTTAAAATGAACTTTAAGAATAAAGGTTATGTGTATTTTAAAACATTTTAAAACTTGGTTAATTAAAACAATTTTATTTAAAAAAAGCCTTCTTAAACAATTTTTAAAACTTAGATAACATCTAATATAAAAGAAAAATTGTTTAAACAAAATTTAATCGAAATAAATTGATTTTTCTTTATGTTTTAAAAATATTTTCTGAAACACATCTATAAACCCGAGCAAAAACATGTTCTACCCGAGGTTGTCTCTGGGCCAACCCACGATTTAATCTGCTTCGAGGCCATCCCTTGTTTGCACATGCTTGAACTTGAGTCCCCTATCTTCTTCCCCCAACTTCTCAAAATCACCGGAGCTTCGGCCAGCCTCGCCAACGTTAGCAGATCGCCCATCACCTCCTGAGTCGCTACAAACACCTAAATCACCGAGAACGACCATGAATCGAAAACGAGTCGTTCGACCCAAATACTAGAACCAACCCGATTATCCATAAATCAACTCACATCGCCAACCACGACCACGTTATTTTTACCAGAGCTACTCCACTGGCGCACAAGCATTTTCCCCCTAGTGCGATGCATTCCGGAGCGACGTCGACGACGCCATTGCCTCACGAATACCATTGACAAAACACAGTACTTAAACCCTACTTTCGCATCGCGACACCTCTATGATCATCAAAGAAATATATGACCATTTTTCCTTCAATATACGACACTTCATCTTCCTTTAGATTCAAACTGGAGGCTTAATTTCACTCTGACCATCAGGAATTGACGATCCCAGCAATTCCGTTCAACTTCCACATGCTCGAGATTTTCTAACTCAAAAATCATGAATTCATATTTAAAAATCATGGTTTATGAAAATGAACTAGATCATAAATTCAAAACTCGAGTTTTAATCAATTTAATTTTGAACAAGATATAGAATTTGTTGTGTTTTTATAATTTCCCAGTAAACCCTTTTATTTTAATTACCTAAAAGTGTTTTAAAATTTTGATCTTACCAATTCAAAATAGTTTTTTCAGACATCAAAGTCTATAGGTGAATGATTGAAGAGATTTCTGATTTGGGATTCTGTTTCTAGCCTAAAACTCAAGAACAGGCATACATACCTGTATAACTGACACGCACTGATATATTCACACACAAGCACATTAAACAATATTTCCAGAATGTACTTTAAGCATCAATCACAATAACAAAACATATAGGCCAATATAAGTGAGTTTGCTCACCTGAGATTTGACAGAGCAGAGAGGAACAAAGAACGGGTTTTGATCTTGTACCTGGGAAGCAATTTGAAACTCAAAGGCTTGAAATGATTAAGATGATCTGGATCTTTTTTAGTTGCTTTCATTCAGGTTGAATTTGGACTTTGATCTACTGCTTTAAATTTGATCTTTGCTTTAATTACTTGAGTTGATCAGCACTTGAAGTTTGATCTTTGCATTTTAAGTTCCCAGGTTTCTGATTTGAATTTTGTTTTGAACTGAGTGGTGTACAGGCTTGCAAACAAATCTTATTTTTGATTTCCAAGCTTAAAACTACCCGATTTTGCAAACTGAAGTGTTGATTATTTTAGTTCTAGGTTGAAGCTGAAACTCAGGATTGCTTGTTAATGTTGAATCTTGAGGCTTTGGTTTGATCATCTTTTAATTTCTGATTTGAATTGAAAAAAGAGAAATTGATTTTGTTGAACTGCTTTGATTTTCAAGCTTTTGGTAATTTTTTCCTGATTTGTTTCAAATTTTACTTTTGATCTGAGAGCTTTTAAATTTCCTTGGTTTATATTTATGTTTTCCAGGATTGAAGCTTATCAGGTTTGATTCCTTGATCCCTTTTGAATTGTTGTTTTTAGGTTGGAGAAGTTGTGAAAGAAAGTATGAAGTATGGTTTTCATCTCAAATCCATAATGTTTTATCTAATTCAAATTAAAAAATAAATGCCACTTGTTCTTCATTGTTTACACTTGTTAATGCGTGAATTAAATTTTTTACAACTGTCATTTTGTGATAAAATTATATTTAGACCTTGTCTCTAATTTATTTATAATTTATGTCTAAATCCCCCCTTAATTTTTATTTATAAAAACATGTTTTTAAATTATAAATATATATACAACTATGTTTTTATTATTTTTAAATGTATTATGCTTTATTAATTTCAAAAGATAAATACTAGTTAAAACTGTATATTCATTCTTGTTTTAAATTTTAAATTCAAGTCATTGTATAAATAATAACTTTTAAAGAAATTGATTCAAAAGTTAGTTGCACATTAATAAATAACACATATATAGATTATTTATAAGTCTTTAAAATATAAATTTAACTTTAAACAAATTTTTAAAATTATTTATATCAAATTAAAATTTAACTTTCAAATATCTTTTAAAAATTTACTATATTGAATTCCAATACAACTTTAAAAATATACATTACATACGTATATTATAAATTAGAAAGCAAATTTCTAGTAATTTTGAAATAGAGCTTTTCAGATCCAAATATTATTTATAAAAGATTTATTTTGAATTTCAAACCAAAATTCTTTTTACATTTAATTTATATACATATATATGAATAAACAAACAAATGTTTTATATAATTTGGAAATTTAAAATTGACCCACAATTAAATCCAAAAATTTATTTTAATTATCAATTTAAATTTGATTTAAAACGGGAATGTTACAGCTACTCATGATTATAATCAAATCTCAATCTATTAATCATCACATTATTTAGCTCATTAAATATCCTAAATAATATTACTAAAATTATGGAGTGTTACAATGTCACGTTCTAAATTTCAGCGTTTGAAAATCAACACCCATACTCCATTTGTACTTGAATGCGGCAGATCCAAGAGTCAAAATTTGACTCGTGCTGGAGCTTATAACACATTAAGTATGACACAGCGGAAGAAATGAAATAATACATAGGTATACAACATTTGATACAATATTCAGATACAGTGATGATACAATAGAATGATACAATAGATATTAATACTATCAGAGATACTAGAAATAACAGTGGAAAGATAATGTCTTCGATAGAACAAATCTCCGAAGGAAACCAACTCCATAATGCAACTGCAACTCCATCTTCAATCCAAAGCTAGCTCGAACCATCATCACGTTGCACCAAGCTAAGCAAGTGCAGCCGTGAATGCGGAAGACTCCAAAGAATTGCGAAAGCTATTGAATCTACACCTGCTATGGGATTATCTGAAAAACCCAACTCTAGACTTCCTGTGTGGAAAATAGTGGGCACCCAGAGTTTAGAAAAGGAACAATAAACTTCAGGTCGGTCATGAGACTGGTATGAGCAAACAAAAACATTTTATCTTTAAAACAAACAAAAGATTTTAAAATTTGAAATCCGCAATGCTTTTTGTAAAATGAAACTACCGTAAGGCCTCCCGCCACACACACAATGCAAACGCAGAATTGGAGGAGATTTCTCCTTATGATAGTCAAAAATGCTTGATACGCGAAAACCATTTGATATTACAATTAATGCATAGTGTAGAAAAACCTTTCGAAAGTATAATATTAATCATGTAACGAACGAGATTTTCGACTCCCGAAAATCGACATTAATACGTCCACTATATCAACTGCCGAGCAATCGAAGGCCGGAAAACCGAACTGTTAGGGTTAAAGAAGAAGAGGTAAAAGAAGAAAGAAAGAAGAAGAAACAGAAACAATATCAGAATCTCACAATCGCAGCGGAACAACTCATAATAGATAAATGAATAATCTTTAAATAAAAGAACTGTACATTTTCTACATTACATCATCAGAGTCAATATACAACACAACACAATAATGGACAGTTATATAAACCTGTCCTCACAACTGAATACACAGCGGAAAAGATAATATCATATACAAGTGATACGTTTCGCCATCCAGCTCGCCTCTTGAGCTCCACAGAACCTCCTGAATTCCAGAATATCCTGATAACCTGACTCTAGGCTGCCCGTGTGGAAAATGATGGGCACCCAGAGTTTAGGAAGGGAACAATAAACTCTAGTTTAGTCATGGGACATGTGTGACAACTTAAAACAGTTTATCTTCAAAAAAAAACAAAGAAATATTTTAAAATAGATCCGCAATGCTTTAAGAAAATGTAACTACCATAAGGCCTCCGGCCACACACACAATGCAAACGCAGAATTGGAGGAGATTTCTCCTGATGATAGTCAAACATGCTTGGTACGCAAATTTTCTTTGATATTATTACTATAAGTGCAAAGTGCAGGAAAACATTTCGAAAGTACAATATTAATCTTAGCCAGCATAGGTCCCATTATAGTATGCCTACAATAGCTACCATATTAGATGGCAGGTTCTATAGCTAAAATCGTACAAGGCTCGTATTGTTTCTTTTGTTTTTCCAACAAATGGTATGGCTGAGGAACTTCCTATTGCCACATGGGAACGCCTCTGGAAGGACGCCCTGAGAACCTAACCGAATCTCTGCCAATACAAGGCCGGGTTATCTCTGCAAAAGCAGGTAACTACTGACACGAGTATGCTATCCCTCGGTTGTAAACAACCTTTATCCGAGGATCCTCAACAACAACAATCACAATGTTGTATATATTTGCGACATCCACATAAGTTAAGTATCTGGGCTCCATACCATGATACCACTTCTATCCAGAAGGAAATGCATATACCCTAAGGGGCGCTACTCCCTATAACCTTGTTGCATCTTTCCTATTTTGACCATTACCGGGTTGTGAGGTCCGACGAAGTCTCATCCGCAAAGCTACGCTTTTCACAAAAGCTATGCTTTGATCAACAAATGATCAGCAGCACTTCGTATACCACATTACCAAATTGAGAATGTATCACTAGTAACCATCAACTACATAACCTCTGAGCTCTTACGTCTCAGAGAAGGGTGTTAAGCTAAGAGAATAAATTCTCCGCCACCAACAGAAATGTATTTGATAGAAACCAGCTTTACATCTCAAATTGTAACGTTAGACACACATCCGTACAAGTACGTTCCGAGATCGAACGGTACCGAAGGCACTTCCAAAGAAGCCCTTGTAATCCGGATATTCACTAATCACGTCCGGAATTCCCATCACAAAGGGTGATAAAATATCTATATCGGAGATCAGCTGATGCAGAGACATTCGACGGTAATCCTTCCGTTACCGAAAATATCCGGTTTTCAACACCGGTCTTCAAATGCTATCCTTTACGACGTATCACTATTCGGAATGGGATTCATGACCCAAAGGTCCTCTCCCGGCTAAACTGAATGACGAACGCTTATTTTTAAAATAAATGTAGCATTCAAATTCAAGCAAGTCACAATAAATACCCAGTTAAAGGTAAATATTGATAATCGGTTATTTAACTATCAATAGATATGCACAACATCACCAGATTCCAATTTTTTTTTCCAAATTATTCATATTTTTCAAAAATATCTTTACAAGATATTTTTTTTCCACACTTCAACCATTTGGAAACAAATTTAAAATCACTTTTCACCTTTACAACTTTTGAAAACAAATTTCAAACCATTTTCCTTACGCGAAAACACTTCCAAATATTTATTCATTTTCACTGGAAATCTGCCGAGTTCAAATACTTTAAAATAATTTATAACACTTATCCAAAAGATATCGGGAAAACACTTTGAAATAAAACTATTTTTCTTTAAACACTTTACTTAAAGTATTAGTTATAAAAAAATATTATACCAATATTACATATAACTTAAGTCCAAACTAATTTTCAAAATCAAAATTAGTAGATAGAGTATAATTTTAAATAACTATTTTCTAAAACAATTATTGATTAAATCTTAGAAATAATCATTTCTATACCAACTTAATAAATCTTTACTTAAAGGATTTAAAACAATTTAAGAAGTCAATTCCTCCAAAGTTCCTTTAAAACCCAACTTTAGAACTTCCAATTTATACTTTAAAAGCAGCTTTGGAAATATACTCGACTTTCCAGGGAGAATACACTTTCATTTCAAAATGGTCCATTTAAACCAATTAAATAAATCCATACCGATTTATTTTAAATTTACGTTCCGAATCCGTAAATTTATTTCCACATTTTAAAAATAAATCAATGTTTATTTTTAACAACAAATTTCCCTTTCCTTTATAAATTCCATGGTGAATTTAAATTTCCAAATATCCACTGATATACGATTTTCAAATCGATTTCAAATATTCACTTTCAACAATAATTCAAATTTTCAATTGATTTCAAAAACAACCAAACCATATTCCATATTGATTTCCCAAAAAATTAAACACCAAGTGAATTTCATTCAAATCTCAAATTGAAATCAATTTCTTCTAAACCCCAAATCAATTTTCAAATTGATTCCAAATTCGTTTCAAAACACCAAATTAATTTCCAAATGGGTTTTCAAAAGATTTAAATTCAATCACCAAAATTCAATTCCCAAATGGATTTCAAATTTTATTTCCTTTTTAAAAATAAATTCCTTTTAAAGAAAACAAATTCTTTTATTTTTCAAACTCTTAAAAATCCATATTTTGAATAAATTCTTCAACCTTTGAATAATATTACCCGAAATCCATTTATTAAAGCTTTTCCCGAATTTTGAAATTTTATTCAATAAGATTAAAAATAAAACTTTATTTTTTTAAAATTCCTTCTTTTAAATTTATCCAACTCTCAAAAATAAATTTTTAATATAAACTTTCAACCTAAATTTTCAAAAATCAAATTTTTATTTATTTTCGGTGTCCAACGATACCAAAATTATATTCGGCTAAATTTTAGCCTTCAACGATTTCAATCAAAAAGATAATCACACAGAGATTATAAATAATCACACACAACATTGAAACAAATTCAATTATTTGAGGAATCCAGTTGGATCCCTCCAACCTGTTTCCCTGCATCCACAGATGTTAGCACAATACCAATCCCGTTTCAAGACGGGATATCGCGGTACATGGGTTTATATAAAATATTATCCGCTATTATGCGGCGCAATAGGGTTTCATCCGCTATATAATGCGGGAAATCAACTCCAAGTACATATATAATACCAATTCCACTTCAAGGTGGAATATCACGGTATATGGGTTTAATATAATTACCTCCGCTTAATATGTGGCATATAGGGTCTATTTCCACACAAAAAATAGCAATTTATCATTCAATCACACAATCAAGCAATTTTAAATTTAACTATTCAAAATTTAAATCGAAACAAATTTGATTGAGTGAGAAGTTCTCACCTTGCATCCAATATAGTTGTTGTGTTTTATTCCGAATAAAATTAAACGGGCGTTTAATTTTACGCAAAATTCACACTAGCTCCAATCAATCCCAATCCAGCTCCGTAGTGTTCGCGAATACGATCCTAACGCAATTCGTTTCGTGCGAAACGGACCTCGTATGAACAAGATACATCATTTTAAAGTTTATACGAATTTTAATATAAATAAATTTACAATTTCTTTTCTATTTTTTTAACCTAAGTTAAATCTGGCCATTGATTTTGTTACCATCAGATCCAGGCCGCATTCTTTTTCTTCCCATTCCATCAGGTTGCTATCACGTGAAGAAATCCATAGCCGTTCGAATCCTTATATATCGCAACCACCATCTCACATTTTACCACGATCAACTACGACCACTTCGAAGCCACGGCCAAGCTCTACCCACGGCCACAACGCCGATGAACTCAGTCAGCCCATCACCTCAAGAAACGTGTGTGAACGCGTTGCCTTCAAGCTTGATTTCCCACCACATCGTTGCACGAAATTTCATCATCACCTTATAGATCGATAGATCTCGTCATCCGCTTTGATGTTGTAGTTGGAGATTTTTGGGAATAGATGATGGATTGAGAGATAATAAAGGAGGAAATATCGAGCATTCTCGACCATTGAAATAAAACTGGCGGCTAGGGTATAGAATTGAAACCCTAAGTTTAGTTTTGCAAATGAAAAAACTAGGGGGCCTTATATAGAAAATTCTGAAACACTATTCATCCGAAATTTTTCTGAACTCCAAACAAAACGTGCCGCCTGGCGTTTATAATATTTTACCCCTATTCCGAACGCAATGGAATATATATCGGGAGCCAATTCGAAAGTATTTGAAAGATAGGTTTTCAAACCAACTATTTTAAATTTAAAATCCACTTAAACGATTTTCTACGCGTTTTAGCTTGCCCCGGACAAACCGTAAATGTAACGACCTAGAATTTTGAACAATTTAATATGAAAATATTTAATTAATTTTAAATATTTGAAAGATGGTTTGACTTGAAGTTCAAATTTTCAGAATGAATTTGGCGATTGAATTATAGAATTTAATCTATTGGAAGTTGAATAAAAATTTGAATCTTCAATTTTAAGCTGATTTAAAAATATTTCAAAGGCTTGTAAAATCCATATTGATAATATTGAAGATTATAGAAGCTTCAGAATTTAATTAGAAAGTGAATTGTTCAGTTTTGAAATTACTATCGTTGAATCGATATTTAAAAATAGCCGTCCGAAGCACAGTCTCGGATTTCGACGAAACCAGTTCCATTGGGTCCGTAATATTTAATTATTCTCGGATTTCAAATTTCGTATTTTTCAGAGTTGATATGTGAGCACACGGTGAGTAAACGCATTGAAATTTTCAACGAATTCAATTTAAAAATTTAATTTAAAAATTTGTCACCTCGGCACTTTGCCTTTCCAAAAATCACGCTACTCTCCTTCAATAACGCCTGAGATCGTGTAGAGATCGTGCAAGCGCGAAATTCTGTCTCCCTCCATCCCTTTTTAAATAAACACGCAACTTCCTTTCTCGTTCAAACCAAAACAGTTCGAAAGGTCGAAAGAAAAACAATGGCCAAAGCCCCTTAATCTCATTCAAAATCAAATCATTCAACAAAAAAAATGGCCGCCACTTATAAAATAAAAAAAAATGGCCGTAGCCCTAAATCAAAATCGCGAGGCAAGAGGCGCGCGAGTCAGAGGGGGCGGCATCATCTTGGTAGATTCGAATTAGGGTTGATGGGTCGCGCTTGTGTTAGGGTGCACGCGGCGGCGTGGGGCATCGTGTATGAGCCGCGGTCGATCGCAGGCGTGCGAGGAGGGTGCGGCGATTGGGGAAGGCGAGCTCGACATTTCAAATTACCAGCTAGGGCAATTCGTGATGCTGGTGGCGCGCGGTTCGAGCGCGAAGCGGCGGCGGCGCTTGGAGTTTGGGGGGGTCGCGATGACTCGAGCATGGGGGGCGGCTGTGCTCTTCATTTCGCATGAGGTATAAGTTTTTTTTTTTGAAATTTGTTTTACACTATGTATAAATAATAATAATAATAATAAAATATGTAAAGTTTTAAAGTTATAAACAGAAAATAAAATATGTATGTAAACATTTTACAGTAAGAAGAAAAAGAAAATTTATTTACAGTTGTTTTAATTTAAAATTTATAGATATGCAGTTTTAAGTTAAAATTGATTTAAATAAAAGAAAATTTTTGCAGTAAGAGAAATAATATATCACATTATAAGTAAATATGAGTAAGTTATATTAAAAGAAATAGAAATTCAAGTTTTAAGCTTAAAGAAGAAGGAACGAAAATTTAGAGGGTTTAAACAAGTTTTTAGATAATTTAAAACTATTAATGATTAAATTATAAAAGGAAGTTAGTTTGAAATTAAAAGATTTAGTTAAATAAATTTATTTAAGTAAATTTAGTTGAAATTTAAATTTTATTAGATAAATTTGTTAAGAGTAATCTGTTTAAAATTAAAAGGGAATTTGTTTGGAATGAGTGATTAAGCCCAAATTAAATTATAAACTAGTTAAATCAAATGAAAATTTATTATTCGATCTGTTCGAATATTAATAAATTGTGTAAATATTTATACAAGGTATAAATCAAGAAAATCGAGTCAAGATGGGAAATGGATTGCAAAATAAAAGCAAAGATGAGAACTTCTCACTCAAAAATTTAAAGTTGGATTTGCAGTTATTTATTGATTGCTATTTGGTTGTGATATTAGATATAGTAGGATATATCTATATATATAGCAATATATATATATATATTGGCATATGTATATATTGCAGTTGATGATTTCCAGCATTGTATAGCGGATGAGACCCTATTGAGCCGCCTATTAAGCGGATAATATTTTATAAATCCCATATACCGCGATATTCAACCTCGAAGTGGAATGGGTATTGTGCAAATGTCTGTGGATGCAGGGAAACAGGTTGGAGGGATCCAACTGGATTCTTCACAAATATTTATTTGATTCAGATATTGTGATATTTGATTGTTTATCATATCGATATATGATATTTAAAAGTCGTGATTGACTATTTGATGTGTTGCATCATCGGATCCAATTTTGAAGTTAAAAAATAACGATTTTTATTTTTAGGGATTTCTAAAGTGATTTTTGAAGGTATACGTTTATAAAATATTTTTGGAATTGATTCATCTTAAACAAATAAACGTTATAATTTTTAATGTTATAAAAATTATGGTTTTTGAGAAATATAGTTAAAAGTTGATTTTTGAAAATATGAGGCTAATGATTTTATAAAATAGTTTAATTGGGATTTTTGAATTTATTACAAAAAGTTGAAAGTATAGGATTTATGAAATTTGATTATTTTATAAATCAAAATAGTGAAAATTATAAAGGAGATTAAAGATGTTTTTAAATAATAGTATAAATTGATTTATATAAGAGATTTATAAAATTGATATTTATAAATTAAAATATTGGGATTATAAAACGAGTTTTTATAAGTGTTAGAATGAATTGTGAACGAATTTCATAAATGAATGAAATTTATAGAATTATAAACCGTGAAGTTATAAATGGAATTTTATAAGCAGTAGGTTTATAAAATTTATAAGGTTATTAAAGGAATAGATTTGGGTAAATAAATGAATCTTATAAGTTATAAGATTTATAATTTGGGAAGTTAAAGGAACGATTTTTGCAAACAAATAAATTTTAAGCATTTAACTTATAATATGGACTTTCGGTATATAATTGAGTTATAAATCGAATAGGTTAATAAAGGAGATTTATAAAAAAGGAAGTTGTTATAAAATAAATAGAAATGGAATTTATAAACATTGTTTTATAGATCCGCAAATGGCTTATTTTGATAAGTAAATTGTTATAACTTATTTATGGAGTTATATTCACGTTTTAGACGGTGAATAATCCTTCAAAATAAAATGTATAGAAATGATGAAATTTGTTAACAAGTATATTCACGTTTTTGAATAGTGAATAATATGTTAAAGAAAATGTTTTGGATGTGATGTTTTAAATAGAATTAAAACGATCTAACGATGTTTTAAATGTATTAAGATTTGAAACCATAGATTTCAACATTCATTGTTGAAATAGACGTTTTCGAGAAAAAGAAGGAAATGGTGGACTATAACACTGTTGTTATAGTAAATGATTTCCGAAAGGAAATGTTGTGTATAGTATTGGGATTTATATATCTATTTTAATTTCGAATCCCTATACTAGTGATTTTGGGTTGTCGTAACGATGTTTTACGCAACATTCGTTTTGACCCAAATAAATATGTTAAGAGAATGATTTCCTTAAAGAATGAAATATATGTTTAATTTCGATTTAAGTATATTGAATATTTTCCAAGTGTAGAAAATAAAAAGACTTGTGAATTACTTATAAATAAATAAGTATGGAAATGTTTTCCAATGTGAAATGAAACATTTTGAGAACTTATCCTTTTGAAGATAAATTGAAAATGAATAATTGAAATCGTATATTCATAGATATTTTGGGAATATAAATTCATTATGGAATTTATAAATGAAAAGGGGAATTTGTTTAAAAATAAATGCTGATTTATTTTTGAAGTGTGAAAACTATATATCTAGTAAAGATATTTTTAGGAAATAAATAATTTGGAAAATTATTTGGAATCTGGTGACGTTGTGCATATCCATTGATATTTCAATAACCGACTATCAATATTTACCTTTGAATAGGTATTTGTTGTGATTTGCTTGAAATTGAATGCCACACTTATTTTTAAATTATTGCGCTCGTTATTCGAATTACCCATTCCGAATAGTGATACGACGTAATGGATAGTATTGATGACCGGTGTTGAAGACCGGATATTTTTAAAAGCGAAAGGACAACTCGTCGAATGTCTTTGCATCGACTGGTCCCCGGTATAGAGACTCCATATGTGATGGGAAGTCCGGTCATAATTAGTGAATATCCGGATTGCAATGACTTCTTTGTAAGTGCCTTCGGTTCTGTTCGAGCCCGGAACAGACTTGTATGGATTGTATGTCTGACATTACAATTGAGATATAAAGCTGATTTCTTTCAAATATATTTCTGTTGGTGGCAGAGAATTTATTCTCTTAGCTTAACACCCTTCTCTGAGACGTACGAGCTCAGAGGTTATGTAGTTGAAGGTGTTTAGCAATATACTCCCAATTTGGTAATGTGATATGCTGAGTGTTGCTGTGAAATGATCATTGTGTTGATCATTTGTGATAGGATCATTTGTTTGATCGTTTATCTTTGTGATCATTTCTATGATCATTTGTTGACCCAAAGCATGGCTTTTGTATAAAGCGTGGCTTTGTGGATGAGGCTTCGTCGAGCCTCACACCCCGGAATGGTCAAAACAGGAAAGATGCGGCAAGGTTATGAGGGGTAGCTCCCTTTAGGGTATGTGCATTTCCTTCTGGAAAAGGGTGGTATCATGGTATGGAGCCCAGATACTTACTCATGTTGAAACACTCTATTTATGATTGTGTGATGTTGGTGACGAGCGCTCGGTTAAAGGTCCCAAAGGACCGGGGGATGGCATACTCGGTCAGTTGTTACCTAGTCTGAAAGGTAACCCGGCCTTGTGTTAGCAGAGATCCGGTTAGGTTCTCAGGTACGTCCTTCCAGAGGCGTTCTCATGTGGCAATGGGAAGTTCATTGGCCTGACCATTTGTTGGAAATCCAATTCCCAATACGAAACCCTGTACGGTGTTAGTTGTAGAACCTGCCATTTACTTATGGTGGTCACCACTGTATAGATGGTAGCTATAGTAGGCATAGTTCGAAATGTCTATGCTGGCTAAGATTTATATCTTTATTTTCGAAATGAATTTTTCCTACACCATGCACTAGTAATAATATCAAATGTTCTTTTTAATGCGTATCAAGCATCTTTGACTATCATAAGGAGAAATCTCCTCCGATTCTGCGTTTGCATGTGTGTGTGTGCAGGAGGCCTTATGGTAGTCTCATTTTTAAAAGCATTGCGAATTGACTTTAAAAATATTCCTCTATTTTGATTTTAAAGATAAATAAACTGTTTTGAGTTCTCACACCAGTCACATGACTGACTCGGAGTTTATTGTTTTCCTTCCTAAACTCTGGGTCCCCACCAATTTCCACACGAGCAGTCAAGAGTTAAGGTTTATCAGGATATTCTGGAATTCAGGAGTTGTTGGGGGCAAGCTGGATGGCATGGCGCATTACTAGTATATAGTATTTCTTTTTCCGCTGTTTGTTGCTGTACACTCTGATGTAATGAAATGTAATAACTGATATAGTTCTTTGTTTAAAGATTATTCATTTATTTATTATATGTTGTTCCGCTGCGAATTGTGATATTATGATATTGTTCTGTTGTTTTCTTTCTGTCCCGTTCTATTTTCTATCTTTTCTCTCTTCTTCTACCTCTTTCTTCTTTCTTAAACCCTAACATTTCGGTTTTTCGGCAACGAAAAACCGCGTACGTTACATTTGGTATCAGAGCATATGGTTAAGCGACAACCATGGCTCTGTTGGGTGTTACTCATTAGAGATAGAGTCAGTAGTACTCTAGAATGAGTTTGAGTGTAATAATAAATATGAGCGCGTATTTGTTAGTGAATATAAAATGTTTTTGAATCGGGTAAATAAGATAATTTTGCCCAAAACTATTTTTGTATAGAAAAGAAATGATTTTCTATGAATTATTATAGTATATGGTTGCATGATTGTTAGGAAGTGATAATATTAAATTATTATCATTATTATATGGAATTAAATAAGAAATAAAATGGATTGAATTCAAGTAAACTAACTTGATAAATTCATGGACTAATGAATTGGAATTTGAATTGGTTAAAATTAAAGTTTAGTCGTGAGCTAAATTTGAAGATAAATTTGAATCTCTATATAAATTCAAGTAAGTAAAAGAAATAAATTGAAATTCCCTTTGTTAGTAATTAAGTAAATTCGAGATGAATTGAATATGGAAATTGAAATTTAAAATGAATAAGTGAATGTACTAATTGAATCAAGTTAGTGAATGGAATAGATTTGAAATGGTTTGAATGAAATTTGTTTGGTTAATAAAATAAACCAAATGAAAATATGAAATGCAAATTGAACTGGAGTGGAATTAAAATAAATTGAGTTGGCATCAATTTAAATTAGTTATAAACTAGAATGGATATTCTATTAAGTGAATATCATTAAATTTGCATAGAAATAATTGTGTTGACACATTGTATAAAATTATATGAGTTAATGAAAGCAAATAAAATTGATTTTTGAATCAATTAAAATGGTATGAATTCGTTTTGCTTGGAAATGAATAGAATTGAAATTGTGAATGGAATTGAAATGTAAAATTGAATGAGAATAAATATGTAACTTCAACAGTGAAGTAAAAATGTATAAGAAGTACATGTTGTGAAATTTTGTAATGAAAGGTGCAAAATGGTTTGAATGTTGGAATTGGATATTATGACTAGCAGGATATACAGGTGTATTAAAAGAAATGGAATTGAGATTTTGATTTCAAAGATAAAAATTGAATTGCTCGACAAAAAGGTACGTATTTCAATTTCAGTATGAAATTTGGTGATTTTCTTCTCCAGCCACTTGGCTTTCTCTTTTCTTTTTGATTCTGAGGGGCCGTGGTGCCATTTTGTAGTTGTACCGAGCTAGCCGCGCAAAGGAGACGCTGGCGAAATTTTTCGAAAATTTAGGGTGTTAGAAAATTTTTGAGAAAATTTTGAAAGTTTAAAATTTGAATTTGAATTTAAATTTGAATTGTTAGGAAAACAATGTAGGTTGAAACTTATAAGTGAAGTTGGAAAGCTAGTTGAAATGATAATGAATCTCTAGTAAAAAGATTTAGGTTAGAAAGTTGATAAAACTATTTGGATTGTGAAAAATAATAGACAAGATAAGGGCATTCTTCTTAAATTGTAATTTCGGGACGAAATTCTTTTAAGGGGGGAAGATTGTAACGACCTAGAATTTTGAACAATTTAATTTGAAAATATTTAATTAATTTTAAATATTTGAAAGATGGTTTGACTTGAATTTCAAATTTTCAGAATGAATTTGGTGATTAAATTATAGAATTTAATCTATTGGAAGTTGAATAAAAATTTGAATCTTCAATTTTAAGCTGACTTAAAAATATTTCAAAGGTTTGTAAAATCCATATTGATAATATTGAAGATTATAGAAGCTTCAGAATTTAATTAGAAAGTGAATTGTTCAGTTTTGAAATTTCTATCGTTGAATCGATATTTAAAAATAACCGTCCGAGGCACAGTCTCGGATTTCGACGAAACCAGTTCCATTGGGTCCGTAATATTAAATTATTCTCGGATTTCAAATTTCGTATTTTCGGAGTTGATATGTGAGCACACGGTGAGTAAACGCATTGAAATTTTCAACGAATTCAATTTAAAATTTTAATTTAAAAATTTGTCACCTCAGCACGTTGCCTTTCCAAAAATCACGCTACTCTCCTTCAATAACGCCTGAGATCCTGTAGGGATCGTGCAAGCACGAAATTCTGTCTCCCTCCATCCCTTTTTAAATAAACACGCAACTTCCTTTCTCGTTCAAACCAAAATAGTTCGAAAGGTCGAAAGAAAAACAATGGCCGAAGCCCCTTAATCTCATTCAAAATCAAATCATTCAACAAAAATAAATGGCCGCCACTTATAAAATAAAAAAAAATGGCCGTAGCCCTAAATCAAAATGGCGAGGCAAGAGGCGCGCGAGTCAGAGGGGGCGGCATCATCTTGGTAGATTCGAATTAGGCTTGATGGGTCGCGCTCGCGTTAGGGTGCACGCGGCGGCGTGGGTCATTGCGTAGGGGCCGCGGTCGATCGCAGGCGCGCGAGGAGGGTGCGGCGACTGGGGAAGGCGAGCTTGACATTTCAAATTACCAGCTAGGGCAATTCGTGATGCTGGTGGCGCGCGGTTCGAGCGCGAAGCGGCGGCGGCGCTTGGAGTTTGGGGGGGTCGCGATGACTCGAGCAGGGGGGGCGGCTGTGCTCTTCATTTCGCGTGAGGTATAAGTTTTTTTTTTTTGAAATTTGTTTTACAGTATGTATAAATAATAATAAAAAAAAATATATGTAAAGTTTTAAAGTTATAAACAGAAAATAAAATATGTATGTAAACATTTTACAGTAAGAAGAAAAAGAAAATTTATTTACAGTTGTTTTAATTTAAAATTTATAGATATGCAGTTTTAAGTTAAAATTGATTTAAATAAAAGAAAATTTTTGCAGTAAGAGAAATAATATATCACATTATAAGTAAATATGAGTAAGTTATATTAAAAGAAATAGAAATTCAAGTTTTAAGCTTAAAGAAGAAGGAACGAAAATTTAGAGAGTTTAAACAAGTTTTTAGATAATTTAAAACTATTAATGATTAAATTATAAATGGAAGTTAGTTTGAAATTAAAAGGTTTAGTTAAATAAATTTATTTATGTAAATTTAGTTGAAATTTAAATTTTATTAGATAAATTTGTTAAGAGTAATCTGTTTAAAATTAAAAGGGAATTTGTTTGGAATGAGTGATTAAGCCCAAATTAAATTATAAACTAGTTAAATCAAATGAAAATTTATTATTCGATCTGTTCGAATATTAATAAATTGTGTAAATATTTATACAAGGTATAAATCAAGAAAATCGTGTCAAGATGGGAAATGGATTGCAAAATAAAAGCAAAGGTGAGAACTTCTCACTCAAAAATTTAAAGTTGGATTTGCAGTTATTTATTGATTGCTATTTGGTTGTGATATTAGATATAGTAGGATATATCTATATATATAGCAATATATATATATATTGGCATATGTATATATTGCAGTTGATGATTTCCAGCATTGTATAGCGGATGAGACCCTATTGCGCCGCCTATTAAGCGGATAATATTTTATAAATCCCATATACCGCGATATTCCACCTCGAAGTGGAATGGGTATTGTGCTATTGTCTGTGGATGCAGGGAAACAGGTTGGAGGGATCCAACTGGATTCCTCACAAATATTTATTTGATTCAGATATTGTGATATTTGATTGTTTATCATATCGATATATGATATTTAAAAGTCGTGATTGACTATTTGATGTGTTGCATCATCGGATCCAATTTTGAAGTTTAAAAATAACGATTTTTATTTTTAGGGATTTCTAAAGTGATTTTTGAAGGTATACGTTTATAAAATATTTTTGGAATTGATTCATCTTAAACAAATAAACGTTATAATTTTTAATGTTATAAAAATTATGGTTTTTGAGAAATATAGTTAAAAGTTGATTTTTGAAAATATGAGGCTAATGATTTTATAAAATAGTTTAATTGGGATTTTTGAATTTATTATAAAAAGTTGAAAGTATAGGATTTATGAAATTTGATTATTTTATAAATCAAAATAGTGAAAATTATAAAGGAGATTAAAGATGTTTTTAAATAATAGTATAAATTGATTTATATAAGAGATTTATAAAATTGATATTTATAAATTAAAATATTGGGATTATAAAATGACTTTTTATAAGTGTTAGAATGAATTGTGAACGAATTTCATAAATGAATGAAATTTATAGAATTATAAACGGTGAAGTTATAAATGGAATTTTATAAGCAGTAGTTTTATAAAATTTATAAGGTTATTAAAGGAATAGATTTGGGTAAATAAATGAATCTTATAAGTTATAAGATTTATAATTTGGGAAGTTAAAGGAACGATTTTTGCAAACAAATAAATTATAAGCATTTAACTTATAATATGGACTTTCGGTATATAATTGAGTTATAAATCGAATAGGTTAATGAAGGAGATTTATAAAAAAGGAAGTTGTTATAAAATAAATAGAAATGGAATTTATAAACATTGTTTTATAAATCCGCAAATGGCTTATTTTGATAAGTAAATTGTTATAACTTATTTATGGAGTTATATTCACGTTTTAGACGGTGAATAACCCTTTAAAATAAAATGTATAGAAATGATGAAATTTGTTAACAAGTATATTCACGTTTTTGAATAGTGAATAATATGTTAAAGAAAATGTTTTGGATGTGATGTTTTAAATAGAATTAAAACGATCTAACGATGTTTTAAATGTATTAAGATTTGAAACCATAGATTTCAACATTCATTATTGAAATAGACGTTTTCGAGAAATAGAAGGAAATGATGGACTATAACACTGTTGTTATAGTAAATGATTTCCGAAAGGAAATGTTGTGTATAGTATTGGGATTTATATATCTATTTTAATTTCGAATCCCTATACTAGTGATTTTGGGTTGTCGTAATGATGTTTTACGCAACATTCGTTTTGACCCAAATAAATATGTTAAGAGAAAGATTTCCTTAAAGAATGAAATATATGCTTAATTTCGATTTAAGTATATTGAATATTTTCCAAGTGTAGAAAATAAAAAGACTTGTTAATTACTTATAAATAAATAAGTATGGAAATGTTTTCCAATGTGAAATGAAACATTTTGAGAATTTATCCTTTTGAAGATAAATTGAAAATGAATAATTGAAATCGTATATTCATAGATATTTTGGGAATATAAATTCATTATGGAATTTATAAATGAAAAGGGGAATTTGTTTAAAAATAAATGTTGATTTATTTTTGAAGTGTGAAAACTATATATCTAGTAAAGATATTTTTGGGAAATAAATAATTTGGAAAATTATTTGGAATCTGGTGTTGTTGTGCATATCCATTGATAGTTCAATAACCGACTATCAATATTTACTTTTGAATAGGTATTTGTTGTGATTTGCTTGAAATTGAATGCCACACTTATTTTTAAATTATTGCGCTCGTTATTTGGATTACCCATTCCGAATAGTGATACGACGTAATGGATAGTATTGATGACCGGTGTTGAAGACCGGATATTTTTGAAAGCGAAAGGACAACTCGTCGAATGTCTTTGCATCGACTGGTCCCCGGTATAGAGACTCCATATGTGATGGGAAGTCCGGTCGTAATTAGTGAATTTCCGGATTGCAAGGACTTCTTTGTAAGTGCCTTCGGTTCTGTTCGAGCCCGGAACAGACTTGTATGGATTATATGTCTGACATTACAATTGAGATATAAAGCTGATTTCTTTCAAATATATTTCTGTTTGTGGCGGAGAATTTATTCTCTTAGCTTAACACCCTTCTCTGAGACGTAAAAGCTCAGAGGTTATGTAGTTGAAGGTTTTTAGCAATATACTCCCAATTTGGTAATGTGACATGCTGAGTGTTGCTGTGAAATGATCATTGTGTTGATCATTTGTGATAGGATCATTTGTTTGATCGTTTATCTTTGTGATCATTTCTATGATCATTTTTTGACCCAAAGCATGGCTTTTGTATAAAGCGTGGCTTTGTGGATGAGACTTCATCGAGCTCACACCCCGGAATGGTCAAAACAGGAAAGATGCGGCAAGGTTATGAGGGGTAGCTCCCTTTAGGGTATGTGCATTTCCTTCTGGAAAAGGGTGGTATCATGGTATGGAGCCCAGATACTTACTCATGTTGAAACACTCTATTTATGATTGTGTGATGTTGGTGACGAGCGCTCGGTTAAAGGTCCCAAAGGACCGGGGGATGGCATACTTGGTCAGTTGTTACCTAGTTTGAAAGGTAACCCGGCCTTGTGTTGGCAGAGATCCGGTTAGGTTCTCGGGGACGTCCTTCCAGAGGCGTTCTCATGTGGCAATGGGAAGTTTCTTGGCCCGACCATTTGTTGGAAATCCAATTCCGAATACGAAACCCTGTACGGTTTTAGTTGTAGAACCTGCCATTTACTTATGGTGGTCACTACTGTTTAGATGATAGCTATAGTAGGCATAGTTCGAAATGTCTTTGCTGGCTAAGATTTATATCTTTATTTTCGAAATGAATTTTTTCTACACGATGCACTAGTAATAATATCAAATGTTCTTTTTAATGCGTATCAAGCATCTTTGACTATCATAAGGAGAAATCTCCTCCGATTCTGCGTTTGCATGTGTGTGTGTGCGGGAGGCCTTATGGTAGTCTCATTTTTAAAAGCATTGCGAATTGACTTTAAAAATATTCCTCTATTTTGATTTTAAAGATAAATAAACTGTTTTGAGTTCTCACACCAGTCACATGACTGACTCGGAGTTTATTGTTTTCCTTCCTAAACTCTGGGTGCACACCAATTTCCACACGGGCAGTCAAGAGTTAAGGTTTATCAGGATATTCTGGAATTCAGGTGTTGTTGGGGGCAAGCTGGATGGCATGGCGTATTACTAGTATATAGTATTTCTTTTTCCGTTGTTTGTTGTTGTTGTACACTCTGATGTAATGAAATGTAATGTAATAACTGATATAGTTCTTTATTTAAAGATTATTCATTTATTTATTATGTTGTTCCACTGTGAATTGTGAGATTCTGATATTGTTCTGTTGTTTTCTTTCTGTCCCGTTCTATTTTCTATCTTTTCTCTCTTCTTCTACCTATTTCTTCTTTCTTAAACCCTAACATTTCGGTTTTTCGGCAACGAAAAACCGCGTACGTTACAGTAAATCCGATTGACAAGAAATTTTAAATCTTACAATAATATAACATTACGGATCCGATGAAACTGGTTTCGTCGAAATCCGAGACTGTTTGAAAAATGACTATTTTTACTCATCAATTAAATATTAAAATATACAATTTCTACAGTTTGACTCTAAATTCGATTTTAAAAGTTCTATAACATCATTCTAACTCCAATATGATTTAATACAACTTTACAAATCCAATTTAATCACATTAAACCCAATTTCCAATTATTTCTTGTAATTTCAAATATTAAATTATCGATTTAATTATCCAATTAAATCTAGATATTCGAAATGTAATTTATTCGACTTACAAATTTTACTTTGTTAATATTTAAAATCTATTAAATATACGAATTTCAAATGACAGGAATTCTGGGTCGTTACAAACTTCCCCCCTTAAAAGAATTTCGTCCTCGAAATTGCCAAGTAAGAAAAAGTTACAGATTCCATTAACTTTTCAAAACCATTTGTTCAAATTAAATTTCAAATTCATTTAAACATTTTAACTCTTCCGAAATACATAGTTAAACTTCTTACAATAACTTTACTAAGTTTTCAAATCCTACATTTTCATTTCAATTCAGAAATTGACTTTTCGTTAACAAAAATTTTCCTAAACAATTTTCAAAATTTTTCTAACTCTCAAAATTTACGGAAAATTTTGGTAGAGTCTCCCTTGTACGGAGGAGCTTTTGCAATATCACAATAGATATAAATATATACATCGACCCACACGGTCGGAAAAGAGAAAAACAGTTCATATTTCATATTTTTATTGCGTAGGCGTACCTTTTTAGCATTTTTAAGCAAAGCAGATATTTATTAGCATTTTAGAGTGACCAAATGCAGCCAACTACAGCCCCGGTACCTGTACTTACTCAATTTAAACATGTAAGTGACATATATAGGAAATTTATTTACATTTCACTAATTTTCAATAGAAAAAACATAGTTTTCATAAGCAATGCAATCAAAATAATTCCCATAAGCAATTTATAAGGTTCCGATACAAATTTTAATTGCTTACAACCAATTCACATTCGTTCACTTTCAACTCAAATCAAATTACATAGCTTTCCATTTATCAATTCAATTTCATTAGCACTTAATGAATTATATACAATCAACTAACAATCATATAACAACCAAATCATAACCAACATTACCAAATTATTAATTTTACATTCAATTTGGTTTAACACTTTTAATTTCTAATTGGTTGACATTAAATTGACTTCCATTTAATTATTCAATTTCCAGTTTACTAGTTTTTAATAAATTAACATTTACATCCCTTATTCTATATCAATTCTTTTACATTAGATTGATTAATATACAATCCATTTATTAATTCAATTGCTAATTCATTTACCAAATAAGGTTGAATTTCATTCATACAACTCAAGTTCATATTCATCACTTCACTTTATTAATTTACTTCGATACCAAAATCAACTTCATTCAACATTACTTAAGTTATATTCCATTTCAAACATCATTTGTTTAACTTAACTTCAATTTCCACTTATAAATCCAATTCAGATTCCAATTCTAGAGTAAATTCTATTTAACTTTACCAAAGTCAAATTTCGTTACTTATTCAAATTCATATCTCATTTTGCTTAACAGAATTGTTTAACCATTTTAGCATTTGGTTTCACTTACATATATTTCACTGGATTTCCAATTCTACATGAATACAATTTACTTTCATAAAAAAAAATATTGGATTAATTCATTTTAAACCTTATCCATTTAGCCATTCTTCAATTAGTTGCACTTACTAATTTTAGTTTAATACTTCACTTTGTTTTTCACAAATCAAATTCAATTCCAATTCCAGTTCTATTTACTTACAAATTCGAAATGAATTTCAACATTCAATTTCATTTTCTTGCACTTATAATTGCAAATTTTATTTATTCATCCACAATTTATTTTCCAACTTAATAATTGTATTCCAATCATTTAGTCAATTAGACTTCTAAAATTCACCTTTATTCTAATTAACTCACGTCAATTTCAATTTAAATCTGAATTTCCTGTCATCCAAACTTATTTATTATTCCATAAAAATTTTATATAACATTCCAGAGTCTTTTCAATCTTTAAAAAATTATTTTTGAAATCTATTCAAATTATCTTTTGAATTTCCAAAACCAAACTCAATTTCACAAACAACTTCCATTTAATTATAATTCGGCAGCAATTCCTCTCATGGAAACTGGAAAATGAACACCGATGATGTCGTGATCATCATCAGAATTATTTTCTAGCAACCGAAAAGAGTTTAGTGCTTTCTTCCCTTCAAAACAATTTTCCAAAACCCTTGAAAATCATTTTCAAACTCCAAAGAATTTAAATTTCCCAAATCTCAAAATTTCAAATTCTTTAAATTTGTTTTCAATATTACTCTGGAATTCCATTTCAAATTATGAATCACATTTACAATTTATATTTATAAATATATTCATATAGTTTCACTTCTTATATATAAGATTATTTCACAATTGTAAATCACATTAATTATAATCCCATACTTAATAATTCATTTGCTTATACAATTATTCTTTTAATTGACTTATATATATTCTTTCATTTTCAACAACCAAACAATCAATTCATATACACTTTAATAATTTCTGAAAAATTATTTCCTCTATATGTAAAATATAATCGAGGTAAAATTATTTCATTTACCCAATTTAAAATGATACTATGTCGGCTTCACTCGTTTAAGTGTTTAGAAATCCCTATCGATAATATGGCGTCCCACATACCGACTAGAATTCACAAACAGCTCAACAGATAAGCAAACACAATATAAAACATTTTTATATTCACTAACAAATACGCGCTTATATCTATTATTACACTCACACTCATTCTAGAGTACTACTGACTCTAGCTCTAATGAGTAATTCCCAACAGAGCCAAGGTTGTCGCTTAACCAAATGCTCTGATACCACATTGTAACGAAGGAGATTTTCGACTCCTGAAAATCAACATTAATACGTCTAATGTATCAACTGCCGAGTAATCGAAGGCCGAAAAACCGAACTGTTAGGGTTAAAGAAGAAGTGGTAGAAGAAGAAAGAAAGAAGAAGCAACAGAAACAATATCAGAATCTCACAATCGCAGCGGAACAACATATAATAGATAAATGAATAATCTTTAAATCAAAAGAACTGTACATTTTATACATTACATCATCAGAATCAATATACAACACAACACAATAATGGACAGTTATATAAACCTATCCTCACAACTGAATACACATCGAAAAAGATAATATCATATACAAGTGACACGTTTCGCCATCCATCTCGCCTCTTGAGCTCCACAGAACCTCCTGAATTCCAGAATATCCTGATAACCTAACTCTAGGATGCCCGTGTGGAAAATGATGGGCACCCAGAGTTTAGGAAGGGAACAATAAACTCCAGGTCAGTCATGGGACTGGTGTGAGAACTTAAAACAGTTTGTCTTTAAAAACAAACAAATAAATATTTTAAAATAGATCCGCTATGCTTTTAGAAAATGTAACTACCAACAGGCCTCCCGCCACACACACAATGCAAACGCAAAATTGGAGGAGATTTCTCCTTATGATAGTCAAACATGCTTGATACGCAAATTTTCTTTGATATTATTACTATAAGTGCAAAGTGCAGGAAAACATTTCGAAAGTACAATATTAATCTTAGCCAGCGTAGGTACCATTATAGTATGCCTACTATAGCTAGCATATTAGATGGCAGGTTCTACAACTAAAACCGTACAAGGCTCGTGTTGTTTCTTTGGTTTTTCCAACAAATGGTATGGCTAAGGAACTTTCTATTTCCACAGGGGAACGCCTCTGGAAGGACGCCCCAAGAACCTAACCGAATCTCTGCCAATACAAGGCCGGTTTACCTCTGTAAAAGTAGGTAACTACTGACACGAGTATGCTATCCCCCGGTTGTAAACAACCTTTATCCGAGGATCCTCAACCAACAACAATCACAATGTCGTATATATTTGCGACATCCACATAAGTTAAGTATCTGGGCTCCATACCATGATACCACTTCTATCCAGAAGGAAATGCACATACCCTAAGGGGCGCTACTCCCTATAACCTTGTTGCATCTTTCCTATTTTGACCATTACCGGGTTGTGAGGTCCGACGAAGTCTCATCCGCAAAGCTACGCTTTTCACAAAAGCTATGCTTTGATCAACAAATGATCAGCAGCACTTCGTATGCCACATTACCAAATTGGGAATGTATCACTAGTAACAATCAACTACATAACCTCTGAGCTCTTACGTCTCAGAGAAGGGTGTTAAGCGAAGAGAATAAATTCTCCGCCACCAACAGAAATGTATTTGATAGAAACCAGCTTTACATCTCAAATTGTAACGTTAGACACACATCCATACAAGTCCGTTCCGGGATCGAACGGAACCGAAGGCACTTCCAAAGAAGCCCTTGCAATCCGGATATTCACTAATCACGTCCGAAATTCCAATCACAAAGGGTGATAAAATTTCTATATCGGAGATCAGCTGATGCGGAGACATTCGACGGTAATCCTTCCGTTTCTGAAAATATCCGGTCTTCAACACCGGTCTTCAAATGCTATCCATTGTGACGTATCACTATTCGTAATGGGAATCAAGACCCAAAGGTCCTCTCCCGGCTAAACTGAATAACGAGCGCTTATTTTTAAAATAAGTGTAGCATTCAAATTCAAGCAAATCACAACAAATACCCATTTAAAGGTAAATATTGATAGTCAGTTATTTAACTATCAATAGATATGCACAACATCACCAGATTCCAAAAAATTTCCAAATTATTTATATTTTTCAAAAATATCTTTACAAGATTTTTTTTCCCACACTTCAACCATTTGAAAACAAATTTCAAATCACTTTTCACCTTTACAACTTTTGAAAACAAATTTCAAATCATTTTCCTTACGCGAAAACACTTCCAAATATTTATTCATTTTCATTGGAAATCTGCCGAGTTCAAATACTTAAAAATAATTTATAACACTTATCTAAAAGATATCGGGAAAACACTTTGAAATAAAACTATTTTTCTTTAAACCCTTTACTTAAAATATTAGTTATAAAAAAAATATTATACCAATATTACATATAACTTAAGTCCAAACTAATTTTCAAAATCAAAATTAGTATATAGAGTATAACTATTTAATTAACTATTTTCTAAAACAATTATTGATTAAATCTTAGAAATAATCATATCTATATCAACTTAATAAATCTTTACTTAGAGGATTTAAAACAATTTAAGAAGTTAATTCCTGCAAAGTATCCTTTAAAACCCAACTTTAGAACTTCCAATTTATACTTTAAAAGCTGCTTTGGAAATATACTCGGCTTTCCAGGGAGAATACACTTTCATTTCAAAATGGTCCATTTAAAGCAATTAAATAAATTCGTACCGATTTATTTTAAATTTACGTTTCAAATCCGTAAATTTATTTCCACGTTTTAAAAATAAATCAATGTTTATTTTTAACAACAAATTTCCCATTCCTTTATAAATTCCATAGTGAATTTAAATTTCCAAATATCCGCTGATATACGATTTTCAAATCGATTTCAAATATTCACTTTCAACAACAATTCAATTTTTCAATTGATTTCAAAAACAACCAATCAAATTCCATATTGATTTTCCAAAAAATTAAACATCAAGTGAATTTCATTCAAATCTCAAATTGAAATCAATTTCTACTAAACCCCAAATCAATTTTCAAATTGATTCCAAATTCGTTTCGGAACACCAAATTAATTTCCAAATAGGTTTTCAAAAGATTTAAATTCAATCACCAAAAATCAATTCCCAAATGGATTTCAAATTTTATTTCCTTTTTAAAAATAAATTCCTTTTGAAGAAAACAAATTCTTTTATTTTTCAAACTCTTAAAAATCCGTATTTTGAATAAATTCTTCAGCCTTTGAATTATATTACCCGAAATCCATTTATTTAAGTTTTTCCCAAATGTTGAAATTTTATTCAATAAGATTAAAATATAAAACTTTATTTTTTTAAAATTCCTTTTTTTAAATTTATCCAATTCCAAAAATAAATTTTTAATATAAACTTTCAACCTAAATTTTCAAAAATCAAATTTTTATATATTTCCGGTATCCAACGATACCAAAATTATATTCGGCTAAATTTTAGCCTTCAACGATTTCAATCAAATAGATAATCACACAGAGATTATATATAATCAACACACAACGTTGAAACAAATTCAATTATTTGAGGAATCCAGTTGGATCCCTCCAACCTATTTCCTTGCATCCACAGATGTTAGCACAATACCAATCCTGTTTCAAGACGGGATATCGCGGTACATGGGTTTATATAAAATATTATCCTCTATTATGGGGCGCAATAGGGTTTCATCTGCTACATAATGTGGGAAATCAACTCCAAGTACATATATAATACCAATTCCAATTCAAGGTGGAATATCACGGTATATGGGTTTAATAAAAAAACCTCCGCTTAATATGCGGCGTATAGGGTCTATTTCCATACGACAAATAGCAATTTATCATTCAATCACACAATCAAGCAATTTGAAATTTAACTATTTAAAATTTAAATCGAAACAAATTTGATTGAGTGAGAAATTCTCACCTTGCTTCCAATACAGTTACATTGTTTTATTCCAAATAAAATTAAACGCGTGTTTAATTTTACCCAACATTCACACTAACTCCAAACAATCCCATTCTATGTCCATCACGTAGTGTTCGCGAATATCATCCCAACGCAATTCGTTTCGTGCGAAATCGACCTCGTATGAAAAAGATACAGCAGTTTAAGTTTATATCGCGAATACCATCCCAACGAAATCTGGCCGTTGATTTTGTTACCATCAGATCCAGGCCGCGTTCTCTTTCTTCCCGTTCCATTAGGTTGCTACCGCTTGAAGAAACCCATAGCCGTTCGAATCCTTATATATCGCAACCACCATCTCCACGTTTTAGCTCGATCAACTGCGACCACTTTGAAGCCACGACCGAGCACTACCCCCGGCCACAACGCCGATGAACTCGGTCAGCCCATCACCTCAAGAAACGTGTGTGAACGCGCTGCCTTCAAGCTTGATTTCCCGCCACATCCTTGCTGGAAATTTCATCATCACCTTATAGATCGATAGATCTCGTCATCCCCTTCGATGTTGTAGTTGGAGATTTTTGGGAATAGATGATGGATTGAGAGATAATAAAGGAGGAAATATCGAGCATTCTCGACCATTGAAATAAAACTGGTGGCTAGGGTATAGAATTGAAACCCTAAGTTTAGTTTTGCAAATGAAAAAAATATGGGGCCTTATATAGAAAATTCTGAAACACTATTCATCCGAATTTTTTCCGAACTCCAAACGAAGCATGCCGCCTTGCGTTTATAATGTTTTACCCCTATTCCGAACACAATGGAATATATATCGAGAGCCAATTCAAAAGTATTTGAAAGATAGGTTTTCAAACCGACTATTTTAAATTTAAAATCTACTTAAACGATTTTCTACGCGTTTTAGCTTGCCCCGGACAAACCGTAAATCCGATTGACACGAAATTTGAAATCTTACAATAATATAACATTACGGATCCGATGAAACTAGTTTCGTCGAAATTCGAGATTGTTTGAAAATGACTATTTTTACTCGTCAATTAAATATTAAAATATTCAATTTCTACAGTTTGACTCTAAATTCGATTTTAAAAGTTCTATAACATCATTCTAACTCCAATATGATTTAATGCAACTTTAAAAATCCAATTTAATCACATTAAATCCAATTTCCAATTATTTCTTGTAATTTCAAATATTAAATTATGGATTTAATTATCCAATTAAATCTAGATATTCGAAATGAAATTTATTCGACTTACGAATTTTACTTTGTTAATATTTAAAATCAATTAAATATACGAGTTTCAAATGGCAGGAATTCTGGGTCGTTACAAATCCTAGCCAGCATACAACCATTATTGTATGCCTACTATAGTTACCTTCCAAACAGTGGGGCGCCACCATAAGTAGATGGCAGGTAATATAACTAAAACCGAACAAGGTGCGTATTGGATGAATGGATTTCCAACAAATGGTCAGGCTAAGGAACTTCCTATTGCCACATGGGAACGCCTCTAGAGTGACGCCCCGAGAACCTACCTGGCTCTCGGCTAACACAAGGCCGGCTACCGCCTTCTCGGGGAGTAAAACCTAAGATATGCCACCCCCGTTCGTTTGTGACCTTTATTCTAGGATCCTCTACACCAACAACATCGCACAGTAATAAATATACTACAGTGCCCACATGAGTAAGTATCTGGGCTCCATACCATGATGCCATCCTTTTCCAGAAGGAATGGTCATAACCTAGGCGAGCTACCCCTGAAACCTTGCCGCATCTTTCCTGCTTCGACCATTACCGATTTGTGAGGCTCGACGAGGTCTCGTCCACAAAGCTACGCTTTTTCTCAAAGCAGTGCTTTGATCAACAAATGATCAGCAGCACTTCATATGCCACATTACTAAATGTATCACTATTAACCATCCTCTACATAACCTCTAAGCTCATACGTCTCAGAGAAGGGTGTTAAGCTAAGAGAATAAATCTTCAAATAGAAATGTATTTGGTAGAAACTGGTTTTACATCTCAAAGTGTAATGTCAGACACACATCCATACAAGTTTGTTCTGGGTTCGAACAGAACCGGAGGCACTTCCAAAGAAGCCCTTGCAAATCCAGGTATCCACAATCTCGATCGGACTTCCCATCATTTAGGGAATCTCTACACCGGCGTCACTTAGTGCAGAGACAATCGACGGGTTATCCTTTCTTTCTCGAAAATACCCGGTCTTCACCACCAGTCTTCAAATGATATCCATATCGTCGTATCATTATTCGGAATGGGTTATATGACACAAGTTCCTCTCCCAGCTAAACCGAATAATGAGCGCAATATTTAAAAACGTATGGATACGGGATTTTAGTTAAGTCACAACTTATTATCCAAAACCTTTCGTTAAATGGTAAAACAAATTACCATTTCAAATCTTTTTAAATAAAAAGATTCATTTCACAAAGTTCACCAATTTTCCACAAAGGTTCAATTATAGCTTTCAAAACAATTTCAAATTGGATTAACTCATCCAATCATTTAAATTAAAGATTTAATTCATAACTTTCAAACCATTTCCAATCCAAATCTTTTATGTGAAAGATATACCATTTAAATCTCTCTTCGATTTCAAAACATGGGTTAATAATCTTTCACAAAGTTAAAGCTAATTACATTTACATAAGTTAAAGCCATTCATGTATAAAACTTGGGTTTAAATTTAAATTCCCAATACAACACTTTTTAAATGGTTAAAAACTCATATAAACTTCTATATAACTTGTATATTCTTTTTAAACCGTAGTTTCCAAATTATTGAATTCAATTTCAAATATTGAATTCAAATTTAAATCAGATTATTTAAATTTTGAAACTTTATTAAGTTATTCAAAATAACTCTTATCCTTAAAACTCCTTTTCAAAAGCTTTTCATACTTAACCCAATTCCATTTCCAAAACCATTTGGATTCAAAATTCAACTTTTAAAACCATTTCAAAAATCTGTGACTTAACCGATTTTCTCGTGAAATCCATATTTGTGTGTGTGTATAGTGTGGTCCGGGGGTTTTACCCAATAGTGCAACATCATTCAGTCATCACTGATTCAATCACTTCAATCTCAATAAGCGGTATAATCCATAATGCTTATCCTTATTCACAGATTCATAGACAAAGTAAATTTATCAATCAGAAAGATTCACCATTACGATTCGATGTGGGTTTCGGATAACCAACTGGAATCCGACTCCCTGTCGCATCGAAATTCAAATGCCGTTTTACGAGCCAAGGGGTTTTCGTATTCATGCAGAAAAAAATCACAAAAATATCACAATTCGGCACAAAGCAATTCACATCACAAAGTATCACAATCATAACAGGGGTATTAATCAGCTCAAGGCACTTCATAAAATTCAAACATCCATAAGTAAAATCAATTAATTATCTGATTAATTTAAATCAGATTAATGACTTATGAATAAACACTAATCCTTGTCAATTAATATTAATTAATTATAAATCATTTTGATTAATTATCCTTTATTCAGTTATTAATTAACCTCTAATAATAAATTAATTAACCTTTAATCATTAAATAATTATCCTTTAATCAATTATCCTTAATTAATTACATTGGTTAGTTAACCATTAATTAATTACCATTTAATTAATTACAATAAGTAATTATCCCTAATAAATTTCATTTATTAATTAACCTTTAATTAATTATCCTCAAATTAATCACCTTAATTAATTAATCACATAGATCAATTATCCTTAAATTGTAAATAATTAACCTTTTAATCATTAATTAATTACCTAAATCATGTAATTAATTAACCTTAATCAATCTTTAAATAAATCTTTGATTAATCTTTAATTAAACCTCTAATTAAGTAATTTTTCTTTGAGTAATTAATCTTTGATTACTTTTATTAATAAGACCTCAAATATTTAAGATAAATCATTTATCTCGACTATCACTTAATTACATCATCAAACTAAATTTGAAGACACTTAGGGTAATTTAAATGATTAACTTAATATGATTATTCAAAACTAAAACAAGTTTAAAAATCATTTAAATTTAGATTTGGGGTTTGTTATGAGAATTTTGTTAATACTTTTCTTTTGGAAATTTAATTTATATAACTTTGTTTTAATTTGTTTTAAAACTAAATCCTTTCATAATTTTTAAAACTTGCTTAAATTATCAAACTCAAGAAACCCGAGCCAAAACCATTAAAAACTCGATCTATCACACATTTTACTCGAGCTCACCTTCGAGTTCTTTCTCGCGCCTCATATCTTCTATATTTTAAAAACTTGTTCTTGTTTTAAATTCGAAAACCTGGTAACTTAACTCAAATAGCCCGAGACCATAAAACAAAACCCTGGCAAAATCACAATCTACTTCGAGTTCGACCCTGAGATTGGTTCTTCTTCCCAAAGCAAACCACTGACACCACCAATGCACGTACACGTGCACATACGATCGAAGCTTCTCTGATCATCGCCGAGCCCCTCCACAAGTCGTCATTGACTTCATCGATCATCCCCAAATGCCCAGCTCCGATGATTTCATCGGAATTCGAAATTGGCTACTCAGTCCATTTCTGGACTTAAACCTAACATCAGTAAATCGCCTAGTACTATCACCATTGATCAACGGAAACCACGTGCTCACGTTTGGAACTTTGCCTGAGCTCCACACTTCATTTCCTCAAGGACCGGTCGCCTACGATGCTATGGGGACGATGCAGCAACCCTACAATCGACCACGACCAAAAACTGGGTTTAAACCCAATTGCTTCCACGACAGACTTGATCTCCATCAAGTATTTTTCCCTTGTTCTATAATCTTCCAAGCTACCCTCGACGTCGGCCATGACCATCCTTTCCACGCCGATCGTCGGAATATGGCGAATTCCTATTTACTGTTCAACTTCAAATTTCTCGAGCAATACAATACAAAAAAAATCTCAATTGCTCCTTTAGAATTCATGATTTAGGAAGTCGAGCTAGATTATGTGATTAAAACTCAAATTTCAATCAACTAAAATTTGAACAAATTTCGATTTTTACTGTGTTTTAATATTTTCCAGTAAACCCCTTTACTTATAATACTTAAAAATTATTTTTAGAATTAAGATCTTACCAATTCTAACTTGATTCATTTAAACATCAAAGTCTATAGATGATCAATAAGTGGGATTTTAATTTTTTTTGCAGGTTTTTAAATCCCAAAACTAAGAAAGAAGAAATTACTCCCTGTTCCAGGCGTACACAGGCAGTTTTATATAGAGTATTTCAAACTAAAAATCTAGTCAAAACATCCATGCAAACATTATATATATTATCACTACTCGGATTAATCTCATGCATCAAGTAAATTAGGACTTTATAGCTTTGAAATAAGAAGAATTTACTCACATTGTTCAAAAAAAGGAACAAAGAAGTAGGTTCTATTTTTAAATCTGGGATCTTACTTAATTACTTAATCCTTTGCCTTTGATTTTTTGTTTTGAACTGATTTAAATCCTTTAAGTGCTAAACAGAGGTGCATATGTATATATTCATGCTTGTATCCAAACAGCAATCATATTTCTCAAACAACATTCAGCATGCAAACTAAAGTAAAAAAAAAAAGTTTTAAGGGTTTTATGTTTTAAATCTGTATGATATAACAGGGATTTACACATATTCACAAGCATGCATCCATCACAATGTATATATATTCACATACATACAGACATGCAACAGAACAAGCATTTATCATTGCATATAACACAGTTTGGGGGTATGTATGCGCACCTGGAGTTGAAGTGGAGAAGAACAGGGAACATAGAAGCATTTTTTTTTATTTTTTTTGTTTAGCTTGCCTGAAGCTTTGAATTGTTTGATCTATTGATGTTGAGACTGATCTCAGGTTTGAAGATGTTAGCTGACCAGGTTTTCTTCTCAAGTTGAATCTGCATTTTAATTTCCAGGTTGAAGACGATTTCTTCTTTTTTCTCAGTTCCAGGTTGAAAGCTTTGATCTTTACTTTGTCTACAGGTTTGCAAATAGATCTGGTTTTGATGATCTCAAGCTTGCTTCAGATCTGAGGCTTGAGCAAATTTGTTTGAACCCTTTTGCTTTTAGTTTACAGGTTAACATTTCTGGTTTGTTGTTTTGTTTTCCATGTTTGTTGTTGCTTTAATTTGTTTGCTTTCAGGTTTTGTTTCAGATTTTTGAAGAGGAGGAGGTTTGAATTCTTTAAGTTGAAGATTGTATTTGATTTTTGCTCTTGAATTTTCAGTTTTCTTTCTGGTTTTTGATTGCTTTTCTGTTTTACTTTGTGTTTACAGGCTTGGGAAAGATGAACAGCCTGGTTATAGTTTTCAAAATTTGATTCAAAAGGAAATAAATTTCCTTTGCCACTTGTTTACTTTCTTTACGCATGTTTTACACTTGTACATCTTTGTGATTGCATGCCTTACACTTGTACAAAACAACCTATTTTATGTTTACACCCCTTGATTTAATTAGTTAAAATTTTAGTTTTTTTTAAACCCTTATTTTCTTATGTTTACATGTGTATACAAACTATTTTTTTAAACTCCTTTATTTCAAAAGATACATACATACATACATACATACATACATACATACATACATATATAAATGCTTTTATATTTAATTACGTACGTACTATTATATTTAATTTCAAGTATAAAAGAAAAGTAATTTAGAATTTTATCACATCTCATAAATTTACAAACCAATTTTCTTCACGTATATATATATATATATATATATATATATGTGTGTGTGTGTGTGTGTGTGTGTGTGTGTGTGTGTGTGTGCTTTCTTATAAATCTTCAAAAGACATGTATATTTTAAAACTTTTATTAATTCTGGTTTTTTACATTTGCATTCACACATTATATCTATACAACTTTTAAAATCCATCTCATAGAATAAAATTCAAATATCTTTATATTATTTTCTGTTTATATTTGTTTTTATAACTATTAATACAACCATAAGAAAAGATTCTTGTCTGTCTAACATATTTTTATTTATATATTGATATTTAAATGTATTCAAATCTTATTTATATTTAAATCCTTAGTTAGTTTTATATTTACAAATTTTATTTTCTTATATCTATTAACTATGTTTATTTATGTTTTGTACATGTATAAAATTTAAATCTTGTACTTATTACTTTTATATATTTATATACAACTATATTTACTTTCAAAATGTTTAAAATTGAATTCTAATCCAAAATACTATTTTATAAATCGTACTTTTAATTTATTCTGGAATCTTCTTATTTATTCCAAAATAAATCCAATTTGTCTTTAAGATATTCATTGTCAATAAATTAATTAAATTTCAAAATCAAACTGCCAATTATAATTCATTTGTATGACTAAATGAACATATATCTTATTAAATATGAAGTGTTAAATTTTGATTTTATATTTCAAATGACAACAAATTCTAAATAATTTCACAATTAAATCCAAAATTAAATTTGATTACCAATTTTCCCAAAATTAAATCCTAAATATTAAATCAATTATCAAATTATTTTTTGCTAAAATCCAGGAACGTTACAGTTTCTATGACGCCCCATCTCTATTCCCATGCTAGCCAAATACACTACGGGTAATGCTGTCAACTAGCACGGAGAATAAGGCTATTGAGGAGCGACCATCCGTGTAATTGCTTTGTGCGAGCACCGATATGTCAGATAGTTTAAGATGTATCAAGGGGGAATCCGACATGCCGATACAAACTCAAAGCTACTGCATAGTAGCTATATATAATCTTCGGAATCAAATATAGAAATAAGCATAACATAAATCAGTCATAGATAATTCATATCTCAAAGGCAGAAACAGATATGAATATTATACATGAAAGTGTACATCAGAGTAGTGGTCAAACAAGATCCACAATATCACAAAAGAATAGTTACAAGTGCTACACAAGAGAATAAGTATACATCATAGAGTTTATATCTCAAATGTATACAACAAAATGAACTACTAATCTAAGTAGTTAGGCAAAAATCAGAACAGTAAACACTAGAAGTGGAGTCAAGCAGAAGCACCTATAACATCTCGGTCTGACCCGAGTATTATTTAATAAGAAAATAATAAACGGATCAGTCTAACTATAAATATCAGATAAAATGATATAGAATAAGAGATATGACAAAAACGTATAATAACCATAATGCCATACTATGATAAGTATGTAACTGAAAATCTACTATAGATTAATCAATATCACAAGAATCTTCTCCATGATCAAAAGAATGTCATACTCTTTATTTTTATTCACCAAACCATAAATATTGACAATTATATCAATGCCAATCACAAAAGTTAATGACACACAAATTCACCAATGCACAAATATTGATAAAACTTATCAATGTAAATCACTAAAATTGGTGAAACACAAATTCTAGAAATCATCAATGGAAATCCAGAAATCACAAAAAGGGGGAGGCCTATCACAAAACGGGAATATGAAAACTCACCAACACGTGTACCACAAAATGGAACGCTATTCCATGGTTGCTAACCATAAGTTTTGAGCCGGAGCTCCACAAAACGGCCCGAAGACCATGGGTCGCTACCCCACCAATTTTGAGTTGAAACTCCACAGAAACGGGGTTTAGTCTCCCTCGCAGACAAAGAGACATCGCACATTGCTAGTCTAAATCACAAAAATGATCATCATCGATCACAAGAAGTGTCAATTAAAACAAGCTAGTAAATATATGAGCTTAGATTCATGTCCCATAACCACTAGCTTAACTTAAATACTTACGAATAAATTGTAGATTTCCACTCGAAAATTGTCGCAAGAGATTCAATCGAACAAGTCCAAGAATTAACCAACGAAGTAAACATAAGCGTTTCATACCACTTGTTTTACTATGCCATTTAATTAGATTTCTCATACGAATGAGGTAAAGGTTTGTATATGCTAGTAGATTGGAAAACGATTTAAGAAACGATCTTTGTAATAAAATAGTGTTGAAATTGTTTTGATGAAAGAATTTCGATATTTACTACTTGTATTTAAAACCTTTATATTTTTAAAAGTGACAAAACACAAAAATGATTGTAGAAACAACCAATCAGTAAAATTCACATTCGAAGACGTGAATAGAATCCAAAGAAATCGATTCTAAATCCATCAAAATGGAAATACCCAAAAATTCCAAAAATAGAAGTTATCAAAGTCGATAAAGGTGATAACAACTAATCGGAGAAGAATCGAAAAAAGATTGGAAAAGCAAAGCAAAATGAGCATAATAGGCAAAACAGGGAAATAGGAGCAGGTCGGTTGACCGGACTTCCTGAGTCGGCCAACCGAAATAGCCCAGAAAGTTTCGGCTACAGCTTCGATCGACCGACCCAGGTGGTTCGGTCGGCCGAACTGCAATTTCTGCAATTCCTACCCTTTTAATAGAAGTGCAACCTCTCACTCAATTTGCATCCGGTCGAGCACGGACGCTAGGGGATTACGTCCACCGGTGACCCGGTCCTATTGGCTCCTCGATGCATCACCATAAACTTGTTCAAACATCAAAGTTAGGATCTTTAAAGATTTGAGCCCAAAACACTAAAAATTGGAATATTCACAAAACCAATCAAAATCAAAATCAAATGCACATGAATAAGTGTTAGGAATTCATACCTAACAATCAAAGATAATCATAGACTTAGATTTGAGATAAAAATCTCACCTTTCCACAAAATCAATGAAGGATAAGCTTGAAAGCAAAGGAAGAATCAACCACACTTCAACACAACCCAAATGAGCTTGAATCTAAGCTCAAAAGAAGAACATTCCCAAAGTTAGATTTAGGAATTTCTGAAATTGAAAGGATAATGAGTTGGAGAAGAAGAAGATGATGCTTACCAATAGCTTCTCTTTGGATTTGGAGCTAGAACTTGATTTGCAAATGAAAACTAGGGCTTGGAGTTTCAATTTCCCATTCCTCTCTCCATTGTTGCTAAAGCTTGAGTATTAGGAAATAGAAATGAAGTAATGAAGAGAAGAGAGGTGAAGCTTGGGTCTAATGGGCTGAAACAAAACCAAAGCCATAAGTGAAAAAGTAGCGAAATTCCACTAACTCCAAACATATCAAAGTTTATGCTCAAAAAGGTCGCAAATGGCGTTTTGAAGTCAATGGAAGTGGTCTCGAGTCCTAATTCGACCGTATGCAAAAAGTAACTTTTCGGACTATAATCTGACTAACAATAAAATATTTAAACACTCAATCGTAAAATATGCGGGTTGTTACAGACTCCCCTCCTTAAAGAAATTGCGTCCTCGCAATATTTAAGAAGAAAATATTTAGCAACAACCATAAAAGCATATTCAACACAAAAGAAATTTGAAATAAGAGGTTCACCTCAAAGAGCACGAGAAAGTAAGTCCGGATGTGTTCGCTCGATGAATTCTCTAGATTCCCAAGAGCAATCCTTAGGATTTGAGGACCATTGAACTTTATCAAGCGGAACGTCTTTATTTCAAAGGCGTTTGACCTACGAAGCAATAATACGAATAGAATGTTGCTTATAAGTTGAATTAGGAGAAACTTCAATTTCTTCCACAACACCGGGCTCAAGAATAGAATCAGAATCTCGAAGGCATTTCCGTAATTGAGAAACGTGAAACACGTCATGAATAGTAGAAAACTATGTCGGTAATAAGAGGCGATAAGCCACGGAACTAATACTTTCAGTGATAGTAAATGGACCAATATATCATGGTGCTAACTTTCCCGATCGACTGAAACGTACAACACCCTTCATAGGTGAAACACGAATAAACACAAGATCTCCCACTGAAAATTCTAATTTCCTTCTCCGGTTGTCGGCATAGGATTTTTGCCTACTTTGGGTCTCTTTCATCCTATGACGAATAAGATCAATCTTTTCTGTGGAATCACGAATAAAATCTGGACCTAAAACCAGCTTCTCACCGGCCTCTAGCCAACAAGAAGGAGATCGGCATGGTCTTCCATAGAGTGCCTCAAATGGTGCCATACCAATACTAGATTGGAAGCTATTATTATAAGAAAACTCAACAAGAGAAATATGATCTTCCCAACTTCCACCAAAATCAAGGACACATGCACGAAGAAGATCTTCAAGAGTTTGATTCACACGCTCGGTTTGTCCATCAGACCGAGGACGATAAGCGGTGCCAAAATTAAGTTTCGTTCCCAAAGCTTTTTGAAGACTCTTCCAAAATCCACTAGTAAACAATGGATCACGATCACTAATAATAGAAGTAGGAACTCCATGCAATTTAACAATTTATTTGATAAAAATTTTGGCCAAAAGAGGTACGGTTCGATTGGACCGAACGTGAATAAAATGGGCGGATTTAGTAAGTCTATCAACTATCACCCATAAGCTATCATGACCCGAACGAGAACTGGGAAGGCCGTCTATAAAATCCATGGAAATTTGGTCCCACTTCCAAATTGGAATTTCTAAAGGTTGCAATAACCCACCGGGCCTTTGATGCTCGGCCTTAATGAGTTGGCTAGTCATGCAACACTTAACAAAGTTAGCAATATCAGATTTCATTCCCTCCCAATAAATAAGTCGCTTCATATCCACGTACATTTTACTACTACCGGGATGAATGGTAAATTTAGAACGATGACAATCTTCTAAAATGTCTTTACGAAGATCACTAATATTTGGCACGATAAGTCTACCAAATTTTTGAATACCGCCACGAGAATCAATATCAATTTTATCCCTAAAATTTTGGCCAAGAAGAGCCAATTCGGGATCTAGCTTTTGAGCTTCAATAATGCGGTCTAAAAGAGAGGGATGAGCCTCAAGGCTATATAAAACAAGAGATGAACATAAATCGGAAACACGATCTCGAATCTCACAAGTGGATAAAAACCTGAGATCATTCCATTCAGATATCATCATAGAAACAACCGCTTGTTTCTTGTGACTAAGTGCATCGGCAACACGATTTCCCTTTCCGGGAGTATAAAGAATATCAAGATCAAAAGATGCAAGGAATTCGAGCCAACGCTGTTGACGCAAATTAAGTTCCTTTAGGGAAAATAAATACTTCAAAGATTTATGATTGGTATAGAGAAAAATTTCTCTCCCAAAAGATAATGACGCCAAATTTTAAGAGCGAAAACAATAGCCGCGAGCTCTAAATCATGAGTGGTATATCTAGTCTCGGTTGGCTTCAATTGCCTAGAAGCATAAGCAATAACACGTTCTCTTTGCATAAGAACGACACCCAAACCAATGCGACTAGCATCGGTACAAACAATAAAATCTTGGTTTCCTTCGGGAATCACAAGAATAGGAGCACCGGAAAGGAGTTCTTTTAATTTCTGAAAAGAAGCTTTACATTTGACCGACCAAATGTATTTAGCACCTTTCTTTGTTAAGCTAGTAAGAGGCACGACTATTTTAGAAAAGTCTTTAATAAAACGACGGTAATAACCCGCCAATCCAAGGAAGCTACGGATTTCCGTCACACTCTCCGGTCTCTTCCAATTTTAAATCGCTTCAATCTTTGAAGGATCCACGGAAATTCTGGATTTGGAAATAATATGACCAAGAAATTGCACGCGAGGTTGCCAAAAATGGCATTTAGAAAATTTTGCTTTCAATTGATTGCTCCTAAGAGTTTCTAACACAATCTGAAGGTTCTTTTCATGTTCGTCCTCGGTTTTAGAATACACAAGAATATCATCAATAAAGATGAGAACAAATCGATCGAGGAAGTCTTTGAAAACTCGATTCATAAGGTCAATGAAATAAGCCGGAGCATTCGTTAAACCAAATGGCACAACAAGCCATTCATAAGATCCATATCGAATATGGAACGATGTCAAAGGAATACTATCCTCTACAATACGAAGCTGATGAAAACAGGTAGCCAAGTCCAATTGTGAAAAGACTCTAGCACCACTAAGTTGATCGAATAGATCATCAATCCGAGGTAAAGGATATTTATTCTTGATAGTAAGATCATTAAGCTTGCGGTAGTCAACGCAAAGCCTAAGTGTACCATCGGATTTCTTCACAAAAATAGCCGAAGCTCCCCAAGGAGAGGAACTAGAGCGAATAAATTGCTTCGTCTCCAATTCGGATAATTGTTTGCGCATCTCCTCATTTTCTTTATTGAACACACGATAAGGAGGACGAGTGATAGGTTGAGCTCCAGGGATGAGATTATTTTTGAACTCTGTTGCTCGCTTAGGTGGTAATCCTAAAACGGGCTCAAATATGTCGGAAAATTCACGAACAACGTGAATAAGAGAAATAATATCTCCCTCCTCATCATTATCGTCATCGTGAGGATTTAAAGAATATAAAGATGCAACCAAGCTGGAATCCGAATCTTTAAGACCAATCGAAATCTACTTAACAGATTGAGGATGTCGAAGATGAATAGTCCGCTCAGGAAATAGGATTTGAGCTTTATAGCGGTTAAGCCAATTCATTCCCTAAATCATTCTAAAGCCAAGGTAACGCATAACATGCAAATCGGCACGGAAAGAGTAATCACATAAAATAAATTCGACATCTTTACACAATAAACTGATTGTTGTGGATCCACCAACCGGATTCGCAATTCTCAAAGAAGTCATTAAACACGTAACATCCAATGAAAAAGTATCAACAAGTTCTTTTGAAATAAAAGAACAGGACACACCCGTATCAAAAAGAACCCGAGTAGGATGACCACGAAATAAAATAATGCCATCAAGGATAGAATAAGAAATACCTTGACCACGAGAAGTGTTACTAGGAGTTTGTGCCACATTAAGCTTTCCCTCCTTCCTATTTTGAAGTTTGGGACACAAAGATATATAATGGTCCGGGCTTTTGCAATAGCGACAAGCATGGGGTTTTGAACACTTATTCGCATAATGGTCCTTACAACCACAGTTGTAGCATTGCCCACCACTTGAGGTAGAAGTCTTAGTTGCCGGAGAGGCTTGCTTCCCTTTCTTATTGTTGGGATAAGGACCTTTGAACTTATTGGGCCTTTTCTCGTTGATGAAGTTCGGTTTAGCACTCCCAACCTCAACATCACTTTCCCTATCAGCCTCTTCAAGTCGAAGAGAGATATTAATGAGTTGATCAAAAGAAACTTCTAATTTTAGAAGTAATGGTTTCTTGGGATTTTTGTTCAAGCCATAGACAAATCTTTGGTTCTTCTTCAATGGGGTGTTTATGTATTCGACCCCGTATTTAGAAAGTGACTCGAAGGATGCGACATAATCTACCACGGAAGATTCACCTTGAACAAGGTCAATGAAGCGACGGGCCAATATCACTTTCTCAGCTTCTGGCACAAATTTTAATTCGAATCATTCCTGGAATTTCTCCCAAGTAAGATCCGCTTCAATAATTTCAGAAATAAGAAGCTCATACCAATCTAATGCTCTTTCTTGGAGCATACTAGAGGCCACCTGAACTCGGTGAAGATCAATAAGATTCATGCGAGAAAAGATTCGTTCGCATGATCTTAGCCAAGCCTGAACTGCAATAATGGTTTCAGAACCTTTGAATGACTTCCCACCCAAATGGGTATAATCGTTGCACAAACGTGCAAATCCAGACTTTGGGTGAGTAGATTCCGGATTAGAACTGGCTGCTTGGGCATTCTTTACTAGATCAAGAAGCTGCTGGGCAGACATAAATACTCCATCTTGGGGAGTAGCACTAGATTGACCGGCACTGGGACGACCAGGTCTAACCATTTTTCTTCATTAAGAAAGAAAGAAGAAGAAGAAAAAGGTTATTCACAAAATGAATATCAAGCAACAATGATTGATAAAACAAGGAATCACAAAAGAAAATAGTATAGGATGGTTCAAAGACCCGAATTAAATCCTAAGGCACGACTCCTAAGATGGACTCAGGACGATGATCCTTGTTAAATTAGTCTACATTGTTCCGAAGTTTGGCTTTGATACCAAGCTGTGACACCCCACCTCTATTCCCACGCTAGCCAAGGACACTACGGGTAATGCCGTCAACTAGCGCGGAGAATAAGGCTGTTGAGGAGCGACCATCCGTGTAATTGCTTTACCGATATGTCAGATAGTTTAAGATGTATCAAAGGGGAATTCGACATGCCGATACAAACTCAAAGCACTACACAGTGGCTATATATAATCTCCGGAAACAAATATAGAAATAAGCATAACATAAATCAGTCACAGATAATTCATATCTCAAAGGCAGAAACAGATATGAATATTATACATGAAAGTGTACATCAGAGTAGTGGTCAAACAAGATCCACAATATCACAAAAGAATAGTTACAAGTGCTACACAAGAGAATAAGTATACATCATAGAGTCTATATCTCAAATGTATACAACAAAATGAACTACTAATCTAAGTAGTTAGGCAAAAATCAGAACAGTAAACATCAGAAGTGTAGTCAAGCAGAAGCACCTGTAACATCTCGGTCTGACTCGAGTATTATTTAATAAGAAAATAATAAACGGATCAGTCTAACTATAAATATCAGATAAAATGATATAGAATAAGAGATATGACAAAAACGTATAATAACCATAATGTCATACTGTGATAAGTATGTAATTGAAAATCTACTATAGATTAATCAATATCACAAGAATCTTCTCCAAGATCAAAAGAATGTCATACTCTTTATTTTTATTCACCAAACCATAAATATTGACAATTATATCAATGCCAATCACAAAAGTTAATGACACACAAATTCACCATTGCACAAATATTGATAAAACTTACAAATGTAAATCACTAAAATTGGTGAAACACAAATTCTAGAAATCATTAATAGAAATCCATAAATCACAAAAAGGGGGAGGCCTATCACAAAACGGGAGTATGAAAACTCACCAACACGTGTATCACAAAATGGAACGCTATTCCATGGTTGCCAACCATAAGTTTTGAGCTGGAACACCATGAAATGGCCCGAAGACCATGGGTCGCTACCCCACCAATTTTGAGTCGAAACTCCCCAGAAACGGGGTTTAGTCTCCCTCGTAGACAAAGAGACATCGCACATTGCTAGTCTAAATCACAAAAATGATCATCATCGATCACAAGAAGTGTCAATTACAACAAGCTAGTAAATATATGAGCTTAGCTTCATGTCCCATAGCCACTAGCTTAACTTAAATATTTACGAACAAATTGTAGATTTCCACTCGAAAATTGTCGCAAGAGATTCAATCGAACAAGTCCAAGAATTAACCGACGAAGTAAACGCAAGCGTTTTGCCGTTTAATTAGATTTCTCATACGAATGAGGTAAAGGTTCGTATATGCTAGTAGATTGGAAAACGGTTTAAGAAACGAGCTTTGTAATAAAATAGTGTTGAAATCGTTTTGATGAAAGAATTTTGATATTTACTACTAGTATTGAAAACCTTTATATTTTTAAAAGTGACAAATCACAAAAATGATTGTAGAAACAATCAATCACTAAAATTCACATTCGAAGACATGAATAGAATCCAAAGAAATCAATTTCGAATCCATCAAAATGGAAATACCCAAAAATTCCAAAAATAGAAGTTATCAAAGTCCATAATGGTGATAACAACTAATCAGAGAAGAAGAATCGATTAAAGATTGGAAAAGCAAAGAAAAATGAGCATAATAGGCAAAACAGGCAAATAGGAGCAGGTCGGTTGACCGGACTTCCTGAGGCGGCCGATCGAAATAGCCCAGAAAGTTTCGGCTACAGCTTCGGTCGACCGACCCAGGGGGTTCGGTCGGCCGAACTGCAATTTCTGCAATTCCTACCCTATTTAATAGAAGTGCAATCTCTCACTCAATTTGCAACCGGTCGAGCATGGACGGTAGGGGATTACGCCCATCGGCTACCTGCTCCTATTGGCTCCTCGATGCATCACCAAAAATATGTTCGAACATCAAAGTTAGCATCCTTAAAGATGGAACCCAAAACACTAAAAATTGGAATATTCACAAAACCAATCCAAATCAAAATCAAATGCACATGAATAAGTGTTAGGAATTCATACCTAACAATCAAAGATAATCATAGACTTAGATATGAGATAAAAATCTCACCTTTCCACAAAATCAATGAAGGAGAAGCTTGAAAGCAAATGAAGAATCAACCATACTTCAACACAACCCAAATGAGCTAGAATCTAAGCTCAAAAATAGAACATTCCCAAAGTTAGGTTTAGGAATTTCTGAAATTGAAAGAAGAATGAGTTGGAGAAGAAGAAGATGATGCTTACCAATAGCTTCTCTTTGGATTTGGGGCTAGAACTTGATTTGCAAATGAAAACTAGGGCTTGGAGTTTTAATTTCCCATTCCTCTCTCCATTGTTATGAAAGCTTGAGTGTTAGGAAATAGAAATGAAGTAATGAAGAGAAGAGGGGTGAAGCTTGGGTCTAATGGGATGAAACAAAACCAAAGCCCTAAGTGAAAAAGTAGCAAAATTCCACTAACTCCAAACATATCAAAGTTTATACTCAAAAAGGTCGCAAACGGCATTTTGAACTCAATGGAAGTGGTCTCGAGTCCAAATTCGACCGTATGCAAAAAGTAACTTTTCGGACTATAATCGGACTAACGATAAAATATTTAAATACTCAATCTTAAAATATGCGGGTTGTTAAAGATTCCCCTCCTTAAAGAAAATTTCGTCCCCGAAATTTGCCACGGAGACAACAAAGAATGGATAGATACATGGAGATAGAGAATCGACTCATAAATCAAGCCGATTGTCTATTCTGTATTTGGCTCACCAAATAAGAATATAAATAATAGATATGAGAACAAACTCATTCGATACTGAACAAGATTCTCGGGCCACCAGATCTATGGAATATACATGGGCATTGATTAGTTCGAAGGGATAACTAACTGTTCGTAGTATGTATCTAGACCCAAAAGAACAAACAAATGGAATCAATTCAAGTTGAAATATCCCAAAGTATATATACAATTTGTGCCTCTTCGGACTTTGATGTTCACAAGAAATTACTATAGAATTTCAAATTTGGTTTAATCTAAATTGATTTATTGATACAATTTATTTAACTTTATATTTTAGTGAACCAATTTATTTCAAATCAAATTTCAATTTCGCTACAGTTAAAACGACAAGCTGATAGAAATTTGACGAAGAGAATATGAAATAGAGACTTATCTACACGATTCGTCAAGCTACCACGAAGCAATCAAAGAATTGAAAAGACGAATCGAAGGAAATTGATAGGGAAAGTTATTTTCACTGTCGCAGGGTATTTGACCATTTGTGCTGGTACTCCCCTGCCCCCTACCTCATTCTCTTCTCGCACTCATACTCACTATCAGTGGATAGTAAGAGAATTTACTGAGGCATTGGAACGGATATCTTAGGGATATACTCATTCTAGGGTATACTTCACCCTATCTCTAATGAGTTACTTAATGTGTTGTACACCTGAGCTAAAGTTTAAACCTTCAGCTCTGATACCAAGATGTCACGTTCCAAATTTCAGCGTTCGAAAATCGACACCCGTACTCCATTTGTACTTGAATGCCGTAGATCCAAACGTCGAAATTTGACCCATGCCAGAGCTTATAACACATTAAGTATAACATAGCAGAAGAAATGAAATAATACATAGATAAAAAACACTTGATACAATATTCAGATACAATGATGATACAATAGAATGATACAATAGATATCAATACTATCAAAGATACTAGAAATAGCAGTGGAAAGATAATGTCTTTGATAGAATACATCTCCAAAGGAATCCAACTCCATAATGCAACTGCAACTCCATCTTCAATCCAAAGCTAGCTCGAACCATCATCACGTTGCACCAATCTAAGCAAGTGTAGCCGTGAATGCTGAAGACTTCAAAGAATTCCGAAATCTATCGAATCTACACCTACTATGGGATTATATGAAAAACCCAAATCTAGACTGCCCGTGTGGAAAATAGTGGGCACCCAGAGTTTAGGAAAGGAACAATAAACTCTAGGCCAGTCATGGGACTGGTATGAGCAAACAAAAACATTTTTATCTTTGAAACAAACAAAAGATTTAAAATTTGAAATCCGCAATGCTTTTTGGAATATGAAACTACCATAAGGCCTGCCGCCACACACACAATGCAAATGTAGAATTGGAGGAGATTTCTCCTTATGATAGTCAAAAATGGTTGATAAGCGAAAACCGTTTGATATTATTATTAGTGCATAGTGCAGAAAAACCTTTCGTAAGTATAATATTAATCCTAGCGAGCATAAAACCATTATTGTATGCCTATTATAGTTACCATCCAAATAGTGGGGCGCCGCCATAAGTAGATGGCAGGTAATACAACTAAAACCGTACAAGGTGTATATTGGATGAATGGATTTCCAACAAATGGTCAGGCTAAGGAACATCCTATTGCCACGTGGGAACTCCTATGGAGGAACGCCGTGAGAACCTACCCGGCTCTCTGCTAACGCAAGGCCGGCTATCCCCTTCCCGGCGAGTAAAACCTAAGATATGCCACCCCTCAGCCGTTTGCGACCTTTATCCGAGGATCCTTTACACCAACAACATCACACAATAATAAATATACTACATTGCCCACATGAGTAAGTATGTGGGCTCCATACCATGATACCATGCTTTTCTAGAAGGAATGGTCATACCCTAGGGGAGCTACCCCTGAAACCTTGCCGCATCTTTCCTTTTTCGACCATTACTGGTTTCTGAGGCTCGATGAGGTTTCGTCCACAAAGCTATGCTTTTTCACAAAGCCATGCTTTGATCAACAAATGAGCAGTAGCACTTCATGTGCCACATTACTAAATTGGGAATGTATCACTAGTAACCATCAACTACGTAACCTCTGAGCTCGTACGTCTCAGAGAAGGGTGTTAAGCTAATAGAATAAATCTCCGCCACCAAGCAGAAATGTATTTGATAGAAACTGGTTTTACATCTCAAAGTGAAATGTCAGACACACATCCATACAAGTCTGTTCTGGGTTCGAACAGAACCGTAGGCACTTCCGCAGAAGCCCTTGCAAATTCGGGTATCCACAATCTCGATCGGACTTCCCATCACTTAGGGAATCTTTATACCAACTCGACTCAGTGCAGAGACAATCGACGGGTTATCCTTTCGTTCTCGAAAATATCCGGTCTTCACCACCGGTATTCAAATGTTATCCATATCGTTGTATCATTATTCAGAATGGGTTATATTACACAAGGTCCTCTCCCAGCTAAACCGAATAATGAGCGCAATATTTAGAAACATATGGATATGGGATTTCAGTTAAGTCACAACTTATTATCCAAAAACTTTTGTTAAATGGTTTAAAACAGATTATCATTTCAAATCTTTTTAAATAAAAAGATTCATTTAACAAAGTTCACCAATTTTACACAAAGGTTGAATTATAGCTTTCAAAAAAATTTCAAATTGGATTAACTCATCCAATGATTTAAATTAAAGATTTAATTCATAACTTTCAAGCCATTTCCTATTCGAATCTTTTATGTGAAAGATATACCATTTAAAACTCTCTTCGATTTCAAAACAAGGGTTAATAATCATTCACAAAGTTAAATTTGATTATATTTACATAAGTTAAGGCCATTCAAGTATAAAACTTGGGTTTAAATTTAAATTCCCAAAACAACACTTTTTAAATGGTTAAAAACTCATATAAACATCTTTATAACTTGTATAATCTTTTCAACCTGTAGTTTCCAAATTATTGAATTCAATTTCAAATATTGAATTGAAATTTAAATCAAATTATTTAAATTTTAAAACTTTATTAAGTTATTCAAAATAACTCTTATCCTTAAAACTCCTTTTCAAAAGCTTTTCATATTTAACCCAATTCCATTTCCAAAACCATTTGGATTCAAAATTCAACTTTTAAAACCATTTCAAAAATCTATGACTTAACCGATTTCCTCGTGAAATCCATATTTGTGTGTGTATAGTGTGGTCCGGGGGTTTTACACAATAGTGCAACATCATTCAGTCATCACAGATTCAATCATATCAATCTTGATAAGCGGTATAATCCATAACGCTTATCCTTATTCACAGATTCATAGATAAAGTAAATTTATCAATCATAATGATTCACCATTACGATTCAATGTGAGTTTCAGATAACCAACTGGAATCCGACTCCCTGTCGCATCGAAATTCAAATGTCGTTTTATGGGCCAAGGGGTTTTCATATTCACGTAGAAACAAATCACAAAAATATCATAATTCGGCACCAAGCAATTCACATCACAAAGTATCACAATCATAATAGGGTAATTAATCAGCTCAAGGCACTTCATACAATTCAAACATCCATAAGTAAAATCAATTAATTTTTTGATTAATTTAAATCAGATTAATGACTTATGAATAAACACTAATCCCGGTTAATTGATATTAATTAATTATAAATAATTTTGATTAATTATCCTTTAATCAATTATTAATTAACCTTTAATAATAAATTAATTAACCTTTAATCATTAAATAATTATCCTTTAATTAATTATCCTTAATTAATTACATTGATTAATTAACCATTAATTAATTACCATTTAATTAATTACAATAAGTAATTATCCCTAATAAATTTCATTAATTAATTAACCTATAATTAATTATCCTCAAATTAATCACCTTAATTAACTAATCACATAAATCTATTATCCTTAAATTATAAAATAATTAACCTTTTAATCATCAATTAATTACACAAATCATGTAATTAATTAACCTTAATCAATCTTTAAATAAATCTTTGATTAATCTTTAATTAAAGCTCTAATTAAGTAATTTTTCTTTGAGTAATTAATCTTTTATTACTTTTATTAATAAGACCTCAAATATTTAAGATAAATCATTTATCTCGACTATAACTTAATTACACCATCAAATTAAATTTGAAGACACTTAGGGAAATTTAAATGATTTACTTAATATGATTATTCAAAACTAAAACAAGTTTTAAAATCATTTAAATTTAGATTTGGGGTTTGTTTTGAAAATTTTGTTAATACTTTTCTTTTGGAAATTTAATTTATATAACTTTGTTTTAATTTGTTTTAAAACTAAATCCTTTCATAATTTTTAAAACTTGCTTAAATTATCAAACTCAAGAAACCCGAGCCAAAACCGTTAAAAACTCGAGCTATCACACGTTTTACCCGAGCTCACCTTCGAGTTCTTTCCCGCGCCTCATATCTTCTGTATTTTAAAAACCTGTTCTTGTTTTAAATTCGAAAACCTGGTAACTTAACTCAATAGCCCGAGACCATCAAACAAAACCCGGCAAAATCACAATCTACTTCGAGTCCGACCCCGAGCTCGCATCTTCTTCCCAAAGCAAACTACTGACACCACCAACGCACGTACACGTGCACATACGATCGGAGCTTCTCCGATCGTCGCCGAGCCCCTCCACAAGTCGTCATTGACTTCATCGATCATCCCCAAATGCCCAGCTCCGACGATTTCATCGGAATTTGAAATTGGATACTCAGTCCATTTCTGGACTTAGACCTAACATCAGTAAATTGCCTCGTACTATTGCCACTGATCAACAGAAATCACGTGCTCACGTTTGGAACCTTGCCTGAGCTCCACGTTTCATTACGTCTAGGACCGGTCGCCTACGATGCTATGGGGACGACGCGGCAACCCTACAATCGACCAAGACCAAAAACTGGGTTTAAACCCAATTGCTTCCACGTCTGGCCGCCACGACAAACTTGATTTCCACCGAGTATTTTTTCCTTGTTCGACAATTTTCCAAGCTACCCTCGACGTCGGCCATGACCATCCTTTCCACGCCGATCGCCGGAATTTGGCGTATTCCTATTTACTGTTCAACTTCAAATTTTTCGAGCAATACAACACTAAAAAATCTCGATTCTTCCTCTCAATTCATGATTTAGGAATACGAGCAAGATTATGTAATTAAAACTCAGATTTCAATTAACTAAAATTTGATCAAATTTCAATTTTTACCGTGTTTTAAGATTTTCCAGTAAACCCCATTACTTATAATACTAAAAAGATATTTTTAGAATTAAGATATTGCCAATTCTAACTTGATTCATTTAAACCAAAGTCTATAGATGATCAAAAGGTGGGATTTTAATTTTTTTGGCAGGTTTTTAAATCCCGGAACTAAGAACAGAAGAAATTACTCCTTGTTCCAGGCATGCACATGCAGTTTTATACAGAGTATTTCAAACTAAAAATCCAGTCAAAACATCCATGCAAACATTATATATATTATCACTACTCAGATTAATCTCATGCATCAAGTAAATTAGGATTTTTTAGCTTTGAAATAAGAAGAGTTTACTCACATTGAGTAAAAAAAAGGAACAGAGAAGCATGTCCTATTTTTAAATTTGGGATCTTACTTAATTACTTAATCCTTTGCCATTGATTTTCTGTTTTGAACTGATTTAAATCCTGTAAGTGCTAAACAGAGGTGTATATGTATATATTCATACTTGTATCTGGACAGCAATCATATTTCTCAAACAACATTCAGCATGCAAACCAAAGTAAAAAAAAAAAGTTTTAAGGGTTTTATGTTTTAAATATGTATGATATAACAGGGATTTACACATATTCACAGGCATGCTTCCATCACAGTGTATATATATATTCACATACATATAGACATGCAACAGAACAAGCATTTATCATTGCATATAACACAGTTTGGGGTATGTATGCTCACCTGGAGTTGAAGTGGAGAAGAACAGGGAATAGAGAAGCATTTTTTTTTTAATTTTTTTGTTTAGCTTGCCTGAAGCTTTGAATTGTTTGATCTATTAATGTTGAGACTGATATCAGGTATGAAGATGTTAGCTGACCAGGTTTTCTTCTCAAGTTGAATCTACATTTTAATTTCCAGGTTGAAGACGATTTCTTCCTTTTTCTCTGTTCCAGGTTGAAAGCTTTGATCTTTACTTTGTCTATAGGTTTGCAAATAGATCTGGTTTTGATGATTTCAAGCTTGCTTCAGATCTGAGGCTTGAGCAAATTTGTTTGAACCCTTTTGCTTTTAGTTTACAGGTTAACATTTCTGGTTTGTTGTTTTGTTTTCCATGTTTGTGGTTGCTTTTATTTGATTGCTTTCAGGTTTTGTTTCAGATTTTTGAAGAGGAGGAATTTTGAATTCTTTAAGTTGAAGATTATATATGATTTTTGCTCTTGAGTTTTCAGTTTTTCTTTCTGTTTTTTGATTGCTTTTCTGTTTTACCTTGTGTTTACAGGCTTGAAAAGATGAACAGCCTGGTTATAGTTTTCAAAATTTAATTCAAAAGGAAACAAATTTCCTTTGCCACTTGTTTACTTTTTTTATGCATGTTTAACACTTGTACATCTTTGTGATTGCATTCCTTACACTTGTACAAAACAACCTATTTTATGTTCACACCCCTTGATTTAATTAGTTAAACTTTTAGTTTTTTTTAAATCCTTATTTTCGTATGTTTACATGTGTATACAAACTATTTTTTTTCAACTCCTTTATTTCAAAAGATACATACATACATATATATATATATATATGCATTTATATTTAATTACATACATAATATTATATTTAATTTCAAGTATAAAAGAAAAGTAATTTAGAATTTTATCACATCTCATAAATTTACAAACCAATTTTCTTCATGTATATATACATGCTTTCTTATAAATCTTCAAAAGACATGTATATTTTAAAACTTTTGTTAATTCTGGTTTTACATTTGCATTCGCACATTATATCTATACAACTTTTAAAATCCATCTCATAGAATAAAATTCAAATATCTTTATATTATTTTCTATTTATATTTCTTTTGATAACTATCAATACAACCATAAGAAAATGATTCTTATCTATCTAACATATTTTTATTTATATATTGATATTTAAATGTATTCAAATCTAACTTATATTTAATTCCTTAGTTAGTTTTGTATTTACAAATTTTATTTTTTTAATATCTATTAACTATGTTTATTTATGTTTTGTACATGCATGAAATTCAAATCTTGTACTTATTACTTTTATAAATTTATATACAACTATATTTATTTTCAAAATGTTTAAAATTGAATTCTAATCCAAAATACTATTTTATAAACCATACTTTTAATTTATTCTGGAATCTTCTTATTTATTCCAAAATAAATCCAATTTGTTTTTAAGATATTCATTGTCAATAAATTAATTAAATTTCAAAATCAAACTTCCAATTATAATTCATTTGTATAACTAAATGAACATATATCTTATTAAATATGAAGAGTTAAATTTCATTTTTATATTTCAAATGCAACAAATTCTAAATAATTTCACAATTAAATCCAAAATTAAATCCTAAATATTAAATCAATTATCAAATTATTTTTAGCTAAAATCCAGGAACGTTACAGTTTCCCCTCCTTTAAAAAAATTTCGTCCTCGAAATTTGCCAAGGAGACAACAAAGAATGGATAGATACATGGAGATAGAGAGTCCACTCATAAATAAAGCCGATTATCTATTCTGTATTTGGCTCACCAAATCAGAATATCAATAATAGATACGAGAACAAACTCATTCGATACTATACAAGATACTCGGGCCACCGGATCTATGGAATATACATGGGCATTGGTTAGTTCGAAGGGATAACTAACCGTTCGTAGTATGTATCTGGACCCAAAAGAACAAACAAATGGATTCAATTCCAGTTGAAATATCCCAAAGTATATATACAATTTATCCCTCTTCGGACTTTGGTATTCACATGAAATTACGATAGATTTCAAATTTGGTTTAATCAAAATTGTTCTATCGATACAATTTATTTAACTTTATATTTTAGTTAACCAATTTATTTCAAATCAAATTTCAATTTCACTAAAGTTAAAAACGAGAAGATGATAGAAATTTGACGAAGAGAATATGAAATAGAGACTTATCTACACGATTCGTAGGGTCACCATCACACTGAAGCTTCTTCCCCGAGCTACCACAAAGCAATCAAAGAATTGAAAATACGAATCAAAGGAGATTGATAGAGAAAGTTATTTCCATTGTCGTAGGGTATTTGACCATTTGTACTGGTACTCCCCTGTCCCCTACCTCGTCCTCTTCTCGCACTCATACTCACTATCACTGGATAGTAAGAGAATTTACTGAGGCATTCAAACAGATATCTTAGGGATATACTCATTCTACGGTATACTTAACCCTATCTCTAATGAGTTATTTAATGTGTTATACTCCTGAGCTAAAGTTTAAACCTTCAGCTCTGATACCAAGATGTCACGTTCCAAATTTCAATGTTCGAAAATCGACACCCGTACTCCATTTGTACTTGAATGCCGCAGATCCAAACGTCAAAATTTGACTCGTGCCGGAGCTTATAACACATAAAGTATAACACAACGGAAGAAATAAAATAATTCATTGAAATACAACATTTGATACAATATTCAGATACAATAGATATCAATACTATCGAAGATACTAGCAATAACAGTGGAAAGATAATGTCTTCGATAGAATACATCTCTAAAGGAATCCAACTCCATAATGCAACTGCAACTCCATCTTCAATCCAAAGCTAGCTCAAACCATCATCACGTTGCACCAAGCTAAGCAAGTGCAGCCGTGAATGCTGAAAACTCTAAATAATTCTGAAAGCTATCGAATCTAAACCTACAATGGGATTATCTGAAAAACCCAACTCTAGACTGCCCATGTGGAAAATAGTGGGCACCCAGAATTTTAGAAAGGAACAACAAACTCCAGGTCAGTCATGGGACTGGTATGAGCAAAAAAAAAACATTTTTAAAATTTGAAATCCGCAATTCTTTTTGGAAAATGAAACTACCATAAGGCCTCCCGCCACACACACAATGCGGACGCTGAATTGGGGGAGATTTCTCCTTATGATAGTCAAAAATGCTTGATACGCGAAAACCATTTGATATTATTATTAGTGCATAGTGCAGAAAAACCTTTCGAAAGTATAATACTAATCCTAGCCAGCACACAACCATTATTGTATGCCTACTATAGCTACCATCCAAACAGTGGGGCGCCACCATAAGTAAATGGCAGGTAATACAACTAAAACCGTACAAGGTGCGTATTGGATGAATGGATTTCAAACAAATGGTCAGGCTAAGGAACTTCCTATTGCCACATGGGAACGCCTCTGGAGGGACGCCTCGAGAACCTACCTGTCTCTCTGCTAACACAAGGCCGGCTACCCCCTTCTAAGGGTGTAAAACCTAAGATATGCCACCCTCGGTCGTTTGCGACCTTTATCCGGGGATCCTCTACACCAACAACATCACACAGTAATAAATATACTACAGTGCCCACATAAGTAAGTATCTGGGCTCCATACCATGATATCACCCTTTTCCAGAAGGAATGGTCATACCCTAGGGGAGCTGCCCCTGAAACCTTATCGCATCTTTCTTGTTTTAACCATTACCGGCTTGTGAGGCTCGATGAGGTGTCGTCCACAAAGCTATGCTTTTTCACAAAGCCATGCTTTGATCAACAAATGAGCAGTAGCACTTCATGTGCCACATTACTAAATGTATCACTTGTAACCATCAATTACATAACATCTGAGCTCGTACGTCTCAGAGAAGGGTGTTAAGCTAAGAGAATAAATCTCCGCCACCAAAAAGAAATGTATTTGATAGAAACTGGTTTTACATCTCGAAGTGTAATGTCAGACACACATCCATACAAGTCTGTTCTGGGTTCGAACAGAACCGAAGGCACTTCCGAAGAAGCCCTTGCAAATCCGGGTATCCACAATCTCGATCGAACTTCCCATCACTTAGGGAATCTCTATACCGACACGACTCAGTGCAGAGACAATCGACAGGTTATCCTTTCGTTCTCGAAAATACCCGATCTTCACCATCGGTCTTCAAATGTTATCCATATCGTCATATCATTATTCGGAATGGGTTATATGACACAAGGTCCTCTCTCGGCTAAACCGAATAATGAGCGCAATATTTAAAAACATATGGATATGGGGTTTGAGTTAAGTCACAACTTATTATCCAAAACCTTTCATTAAATGGTTTAAAACAAATTACCATTTCAAATCTTTTTAAATAAAAAGATTCATTTCACAATGTTCACCAATTTTCCACAAAGGTTCAATAATAGCTTTCAAAACAATTTCAAATTGGATTAACTCATCCAATCATTTAAATTAAAGATTTAATTCATAACTTTCAAACCATTACCAATTCAAATCTTTTATGTGAAAGATATACCATTCAAAATTCTCTTCGATTTCAAAACAAGGGTTAATAGTCTTTTACAAAGTTAAAGCTGATTACATTTACATAAGTTAAAGCCATTCAAGTATAAAACTTGGGTTTAAATTTAAATTCCTAAAACAACACTTTTTAAATGGTTAAAAACTCATTTAAACTTCTTTATAACTTGTATATTCTTTTTAACCATAGTTTCCAAATTATCGAATTCAATTTCAAATATTGAATTCAAATTTAAATCAGATTATATAAATTTTAAAACTTTATTAAGTTATTCAAAATAACTCTTATCCTTATAACTCCTTTTCAAAAGCTTTTCATATTTAACCCAATTCCATTTCTAAAACCATTTGGATTCAAAATTCAACTTTTAAAACCATTTCAAAAATCTGTGACTTAACCGATTTCCTTGTGAAATCCATATTTGTGTGTGTATAGTGTGGTCCGGGGGTTTTACAAAATAGTGCAACATCATTCAATCATCACTGATTCAATCATATAAATCTCGATAAGCGGTATAATCCATAACGCTTATCCTTATTCACAGATTCATAGATAAAGTAAATTTATCAATCAGAAAGATTCACCATTACGATTCGATGTGGGTTTCGGATAACCAACTGGAATCCGACTCCTTGTCGCATCGAAATTCAAATGCCGTTTTACGGGCCAAGGGGTTTTCATATTCACGTAGAAACAAATCACAAAAATATCACAATTCAGCGCAAAGCAATTCACATCACAAAGTATCACAATCATAATAGGGGTATTAATCAGCTCAAGGCACTTCATACAATTCAAACATCCATAAGTAAAATCAATTAATTATCTAATTAATTTAAATCAGATTAATGACTTATGAATAAACACTAATCCTGGTTAATTAATGTTAATTAATTATAAATCATTTGATTAATTATCCTTTATTCAATTATTAATTAACCTTTAATAATAAATTAATTAACCTTTAATCATTAAATAATTATCCTTTAATAAATTATCCTTAATTAATTACATTGATTAATTAACCATTAATTAATTACCATTTAATTAATTACAATAAGTAATTATCCCTAATAAATTTCATTTATTATTTGACCTTTAATTAATTATCCTCAAATTAATCACCTTAATTAATTAATCACATAAATCAATTATCCTTAAATTATAAATTAATTAACCTTTTAATCATTAATTAATTACCTAAATCATGTAATTAATTAACCGTTATCAATCTTTAAATAAATCTTTGACTAACTTTAATTAAACCTCTAATTAAGTAATTTTTCTTTGAGTAATTAATCCTTATTTACTTTTATTAATAAGACCTCAAATATTTAAGATAAATCATTTATCTTGACTATCACTTAATTACATCATCAAATTAAATTTGAAGACACTTAGGGTAATTTAAATGATTAACTTAATATGATTATTCAAAACTAAAACAAGTTTTAAAATCATTTAAATTAGATTTGGGGTTTGTTTTGAAAATTTTGTTAATACCTTTCTTTTAGAAATTCAATTTATATAACTTTTTTTTAATTTGTTTTAAAACTAAATCCTTTCATAATTTTTAAAACTTGCTTAAATTATCAAACTCAGGAAACCCGAGCCCAAACCGTTAAAAACTCGAGCTAACATACGTTTTACCCGAGCTCACCTTCAAGTTCTTTCCCGCGCCTCATATCTTCTATATTTTAAAAACCTGTACTTGTTTTAAATTCGAAAACCTGGTATTTAACTCAAATAGCCCGAGACCATCAAACAAAACCACAGCAAATCACAATCTACTTCGAGTCCGACTCCGAGCTCGCTTCTTCTTCCCAAAGCAAACTACTGACACCACCAATGCACGTACACGTGCACATACGATCGGAGCTTCTCCGATCATCGCCGAGCCCTTCCACAAGTCGTCATTGACTTCGTCGATCATCCCTAAATGCCCAGCTCCGATGATTTTATCGAAATTCGAAATTGGCTACTCAGTCCATTTCTGCACTTAAACCTAACATCAGTAAATCGCCTCGTACTATTGCCACTGATCAACGAAAACAACGTGCTCACATTTGGAACCTTGCTTGAGCTCCACGCTTCATTTCCTCTAGGTCCGGTCGCCTACGATGCTATGGGGACGACGCGACAACCCTACAATCGACCACGACCAATAACTGGGTTTAAACCCTATTGCTTCCACGTCTGGCCACGGCGACAAACTTGATCTCCATCGAGTATTTTTCCCTTGTTCTATAATCTTCCAAGCTAGCCTCGACGTCGGCCATGACCATCCTTTCCACGCCGATCGTCGGAATTTGGCGAATTCCTATTTACTGTTCAACTTCAAATTTCTCGAGCACTACAATACTAAAAAATCTCGATTCTTCCTCTAAAATTCATGATTTAGGAAGACGGGCAAGATTATGTAATTAAAACTCAAATTTCAATCAACTAAAATTTGAACAAATTTTGATTTTTACTGCGTTTTAATATTTTCCAGTAAACCCTTTGCTTATAATACTTAAAAAATATTTTTAGAATTAAGATCTTGCCAATTCTAACTTGATTCATTTAAACATAAAAGTCTATGCTGATCAAAAGATGGGATTTTAGTTTTTTTGGCAAGTTTTTAAATCCCGGAACTAAGAACAGAAGAAATTACTCCCTATTCCAGGCATGCACAGGCAATTTTATACAGAGTATTTCAAACTAAAAATCTAGTCAAAACATCCATGCAAACATTATATATTATCACTACTCAGATTAATCTCATGCATCAAGTAAATTAGGATTTTTTAGCTTTGAAATAAGAAGATTTTACTCACATTGTTCAAAAAAAAGGAACAGAGAAGCAGGTTCTATTTTTAAATCTGGGATCTTACTTAATTACTTAATCCTTTGCCTTTGATTTTCTGTTTTGAACTGATTTAAATCCTATAAGTGCAAAACAGAGGTGTATATGTATATATTCATACTTGTATCCAGACAGCAATCATATTTCTCAAACAACATTCAGCATGAAACCAAGTAAAAAAAAGTTTTAAGGGTTTTATGTTTTAAATATGTATGATATAACAGGGATTTACACATATTCACAGGCATGCATCCATCACAGCGTATATATATTCACATACATACAGACATGCAACAGAACAAGCATTTATCATTGCATATAACACAATTTGGGGTATGTATGCTCAACTGGAGTTGAACTGGAGAAGAACAGGGAACCGAGAAGCATTTTTTTATTTTTTTGTTTAGCTTGCCTGAAGCTTTGAATTGTTTGATCTATTGATGTTGAGACTGATCTCAGGTTTGAAGATGTTAGCTGACCAGGTTTTGTTCTCAAGTTGAATCTGCATTTTAATTTCCAGGTTGAAGATGATTTCTTCTTTTTCTCTGTTCTAGGTTGAAAGCTTTGATCTTTACTTTTGCTACAGGTTTGCAAATATATCTAATTTTGATGATCTCATGCTTGCTTCAGATCTGAGGGTTGAGCAAATTTATTTGAACCCTTTGTATTTAGTTTACAGGTTAACATTTTTGGTTTGTTGTTTTGTTTTCCATTTTTGTGGTTGCTTTAATTTGATTGCTTTCAGGTTTTGTTTTTGATTTTTGAAGAGGAGGAATTTTGAATTTTTTAAGTTGAAGATTGTATTTGATTTTTGCTCTTGAATTTTCAGTTTTCTTTCTGGTTTTTGATTGCTTTTCTGTTTTACTTTGTGTTTACAGGCTTGGGAAAGATGAACAGCCTGGTTATAGTTTTCAAAATTTGATTCAAAAGGAAACAAATTTCCTTTGCCACTTGTTTACTTTCTTTATGCATGTTTTACACTTGTACATCTTTGTGATTGCATGCCTTTCACTTGTACAAAATAACCTATTTTATGTTTACACCCCTTGATTTAATTAGTTAAAATTTTAGTTTTTTTTAAACCCTTATTTTCTTATGTTTACATGTGTATACAAACTATTTTTTTCAACTCCTTTATTTCAAACGGTACATACATACATACATATACATAAATATATATATATATAAATGCTTTTATATTTCATTACATAAATACTATTATATTTAATTTCAAGTATAAAAGAAAAGTAATTTAGAATTTTATCACATCTCATAAATTTACAAACCAATTTTCTTCACGTATATATACATGCTTTCTTATAAATCTTCAAAAGACATGTATATTTTAAAAATTTTGTTAATTCTAGTTTTACATTTGCATTCACACATTATATCTATACAACTTTTAAAATCCATCTCATAGAATAAAATTCAAATATCTTTATATTATTTTCTATTTATATTTCTTTTTATAACTTTTAATACAACCATAAGAAAATGATTCTTATCTATCTAACATATTTTTATTTATATATTGATATTTAAATGTATTCAAATCTAATTTATATTTAAATCATTAGTTAGTTTTATATTTACAAATTTTATTTTCTTATATCTATTAACTATGTTTATTTATGTTTGTACATGTATAAAATTCAAATCTTGTACTTATTACTTTTATATATTTATATACAGCTATATTTATTTTCAAAATGTTTAAAATTGAATTCTAATCCAAAATACTATTTTATAAACCATACATTTAATTTATTCTGGAATTTTCTTATTTATTCCAAAATAAATCCAATTTGTTTTTAAGATATTCATTTTCAATAATTTAATTAAATTTCAAAATCAAACTTCCAATTATAATTCATTTGTATAACTAAATGAACATATATCTTATTAAATATAAAGAGTTAAATTTTATTTTTATATTTCAAATGCCAACATATTCTAAATAATTTCACAATTAAATCCAAAATTAAATTTGATGACCAATTTTCCCAAAATTAAATCCTAAATATTAAATCAATTATCAAATTATTTTTAGCTAAAACCCAGGAACGTTACATACAATCTCCCCTCCTTAAAGAATTTCGTCCTCGAAATTACGATAAGGAACACGCCAAAACAATCAAAGGTAAAACATCCCGTCAAACAAATCTGGATATATGTATCTAATCCTGCTCTCAGTCTCGCAAGTATAGTCTCTAACATCGTCACTTTACTGGACTTTTACTAATTTGACTGTCTTTTCCTCAAATTCTTCTCTTCTCTTTCAACAATCCTGATAGACTTCCTAACTATAGTCATGTCTAGTTCCACTGTTAAATGTTCTAACACCGTCAGTGATATAGTACTGTCTGGATCCTTTAAACACTTTCTAAGATGAGATATAAGGAATACATCATGGACTTCTGCCAAATTAACCCATAACTCTACTCTATACGCGAGTTTCCTAATCCTTTCTAAAATAGGAAATAGTCCAAGGAACCTCGGTGCAAACTTTCCTATCTTCCCAAACCTAATAATACCTTTCATTGGCGATACTTTAACGAAAACATGACCTTCAACAGATAATTCTAAATCTCTTCGTCTTTTATCTAAATATCTTTTGTGCGTAGACTGAGCTTCCTTCATTCTTGCCCTTATCAAGACAACTTTTTCTGCTGCCTATTTTACCAAATAAGGACCAAGAACTAATTTGTCTGTAGTTTCCAACCAACATGCATGAGATTTGCGTAGTCTTCCATAAAAAGCCTCAAATGGTGCAATTCCTATACTAGCCTGATAACTATTGTTATATGAAAACTCGACTAGAGGTAGGCGGTCTTCCCATGATCCCCCAAAGTCTAATACACAAGCTCGCAACAAGTCCTCCAAGATTTGGTTAACGCTTTCTATCTGCCCATCTGTCTATGGGTGGTAAGCGGTACTTATCTTAAGCTTGGTTCTTAAGCTTTCCTAAAGACTTTTCCAGAACTCGCTAGTGAATAAGGAATCTCTATCACTAACAATACTACTAGAAATTCCGTGAAGTCTAACCACGTTCTTCATAAATAACTTAGCCAATGTAGGTGTCGTCCTGTTTGCCTTAACGAGAATGAAATGGGCGCTCATTGTCAATCTATCTACTATAACCCATATACTTCCATAACCTCCAATAGATCACTGCAATGATCAACGAAATCCATAGAGATGGAATCCCACTTCCATACTAGAATATCGAATGGTTGACGTAATCCACTCGGCTTTTGATGTTTGGCTTACTTGCTCGCAATTCAAACACTGTTTCACCCATAAACCAACATCCCTCTTCATGTTTTCCAAGAGAAACTTCTCTTCATATCATGAAACAACTTCATTCCTCCTAGATGGATAGTGAACTTTGAACGATGGAACTCCTCCAAAACTTTCTTCCTTATGTCTCCCACATTCGGAACACGTAATTTACCAATCTTTCTCAACCATCCATTTTGATTAAGGTTGAAATCCTTTAAATCATCACCCTCCATCCTTTCCTTTAATTTATTAATCCATTCAGTAAAAACTAAATCCTGCTCCTATTTAAAAGCTATCTTCACAATCATTACCAGTCAGACTTTTAAAACGAGACAACCTAGCAGATCCTTCACTAGACTTTTTGTCGGATCTCCACAGTACTCTAAAAGCTGAAAATGCCTCTAAGTGTTTCCATTTTTCTATCATAGCTAACACTACATTTTGATGCCTTCTAAGTGCATCTACAACCTTATTTCCTTTTCCAGGCGTGCACTCTGTTCTAAAATTGTAAGCAGCTAGAACCTCCAACTATCTTTGATGTCTTATGTTTAGGTCCTTCTGAAAACAAGTACTTGAAAGATCTATGGTTTGTATAGAGCTCAAACCTCTCTCCCAGAAGGTAATTCCTCCACACCTTCAATGCAAACATAACTGCAGCTAACTCCAAGTCATGTGTTAGATACCTAACCTCATGTGGTCTAAGCCGTCTAGAAGAGCAGGCAATCACTTTATCCCTCTGCATTAGTACTGCTCCCAACCCAGTACCACACGCATCAATATAAATAAATGAATCTTGGTTCACCTTTGGAACCACTAACACAGGTGCATGGGTCAATAGGTGCTTCAAGCTCTGAAATACTTCCTCACACTTGTTGGTCCATACAAACTTCACATCCTTTCGGGTCAGCTTACTCATCGCTGTAGTTATTCGTGAAAACTTCGTTATGAAACTTCGATATTATCCAGCTAATCCAAGGAAACTCTTTATCCCAATCACTATCTCGGGTCATTACCAATTATTTACCACTTTAAACTTAGTCGAATCTACAAACAAACCCTTCTCTTAGACTACATGGCCAAGAAAAATTCACTTCTTTCTTCCTAAAATGGAACTTCAAAAACTTAGCCTTGAACTGATGCTCCTTTAGCATCTCAAGCACTACTCTAAGATGAACTTCATGCTCCTTCTCATTCTTAGTGTATATGAGAATATCATGTATGAAGACCAGCACAAATCTATCAAAGCGCTCTTAGAAAATCCGGTTCATCAAATTTACGAAGAATGCCGGTGCATTAGTTAATCTGAATGGCATAACTAACCATTTGTATAATACATATCAAGCCCTAACCACCGTCAAAGGAATATGATCCTCTGCCACTCTAAACTAATGAAATCCCATTGCCAAATCCAACTAAGGGAATACCTTGGCTCCATTTAACCGATCGAATAAATCGTCAATTCTCAGCTATGGATATCGGTTCATTTTCATCTTCTCATTTAACTTACGATATTTAATACACAACCTTAACAGTATGTTTAATTTCTCGACAAATAATGTAGTTGCACCCCATGGTGAACTACTCAATCGAATAAACTTCTTTCCTTCAAAACCCACCAACTATACCTTTAGCTCTTTCATCTCTATAGGTGTCATTCTGCTTGGCGGCCTACTTACCGGTTTTTCTCCAAGCAATAAATCAATCCAAAATTCGATGGCTCGTTTCGGTGTCAATCTAATTACCGGCTCAAAAGCATCAGTAAACTCTTTGATACAGCGCACTATGTACGTAAGTCGCATGCCATAGGTCAGCCGCGACATATCTAATTACCGAGTCGCGCCAAAGCACTACTACCACATTTCTTTAGGTCGTCAGCGTGCCACGACCTAACGAGCTACGACCTAAAGAATTAGGTCGCTTGTATATGTTAAGTCGCTCCATTCTTATGTCGCCCCATGGTTAGGTCACAAGATCTAATGTCGCAAATTCCTGAAGCTATGCATTTCCTTAAGTCGCTCAGGCCGCATTCTTCTTTAAGTCGCTCATACCTTAGGTCGCATGATGCCGCATTACCTTGAGTCGCTGAGTCCTTAAGTCGCATGGTCTTGTAATAATTAAGTCGCTTGTTATTGTAACTGGATAAGTCGTAGGTCGTGTGATGTTGTTAAGTTGTGAATTTGAATTTTTTGTAACTTGTACTGTTGATAGGTCGTGAGTCGTTAGTCGCGAGAAGGTTAAGTCGCATATGTTTGGTGTTGTAAAATCTCTATAAATAGGGGTGTTGGTCGTTTGTAAAAGTTGGTTGATTTTGAATAAAATTTTGTTGAGAGCTTTGTGCCTCTTTAAAAATTGGAAGTTGAGTGTGAGCTCCTTTTTCCATCTTCGGTTATTCGAGTGCGCTCGAATCAACGAATTTGAAGCCGATTCATGGAATCTCGTGCGCGAGATTAACGTCGAAGAATCGTAGATCTTCTAATGCGGCATCGTGTGCGATCAACGTGTTGAAGATAGCTAGAATCGGGTATCTCGAGAGATCGACGGATTTGGGCATTTATCTCGTTTTACTTGACACGAATCATTTCGTAAGGAAGAAATTGCATCAATTTGTATCAAACATTGCTAGCACGTCAAGGTTTGTTAATCCGCTACATCAGTTTGGTATCAGAGCTTGAAGAGCTTGAAGAGCTAAGTTGAAGCTAATTGAGATCAAAGCCGAGTTAAGTCGAAACCAAGCTAAGTTAGGCCGAGCCGAGCTAAGTCGAGTTAAGTCGAACTATATCAAAGTTAGATCGGAAAAGAGATTATTTGAAGATCATGCCTCTGAGACGTGCTAATCGATTTCAAACTGTTGAAGATGTATATAGAAGACAAGAAGTTGAGAAGATGGAGCAGCGTATCAATGAAAAGTTCGATGAATGTATTGGAAAGTTAGAGAAGTTGATGAGAGACATGAATCAAAGTCAAAGGAGAACTTCACCAGTTTCGCACCATAGTGGGAACAGAGTTTCACCTTCAGTTTCGGGAGAAAGAGACGTGTGCGGTAGCAGAAATGTAGATGGTCGGAATCGACATTGACATACGTCAGATTTGGAGGAATCCAGTGATGGTGATAATAGCTTTTGTTGAAACCATGGCCAAGGACGAAGCCGAAATATAGATTTCGAAGATTATTGTCGATGGGAGTCGGGGATGAAAACAGAGATTTCAGAATTCAAAGGTGGAATGATAGCGGAAGAATTTCTGGATTGGTTATCAAATGTTGAAGAAACTTTTGACTTCAAGGAAGTACCCGAGCGTCGTAGAGTTAAGTTGGTTGCTACACGATTGAAGGGAAGAGCTATGGCATGGTGGCAACAAACTAAACTTACACGGAAAAGAATGGGAAAGTCGAAGATTGTTTCATGGTTAAAGATGAAGAGTTGATGAAGGCTACTTTCTTGCGTTATAATTATCAGTCTCTTATGTATCAGCGCTTACAAAATTTGAGACAAGGGACAAAGTTGGTAAATGATTATGCAGATGAGTTTTATCAACTGATTGCTAAAAAAGATATCACGAAAACGGAGGAACAGTTGACATCTGGATTTGTTGGAGGATTGAGAATGCAAATACAGGATATGGTGAATACGTTTGATCCAAGATCTGTTGCTGAAGCACACCAGAAGGCCTTAGCTTGGGAGAAGAAAGGTAGAAGAGGAGGTGGTGCGCTTACAAGTTCGATCAATCGGGTAAAAGGGGCTAGTAGCAATACTAATGTTGCCAAGGATGTTAGTAAACCGGTTGTCAATGAAGTTTATAAGACCAAGGTCAACAACAATTTCAAGTGTTATAACTATCAGGAGTTTTGTCATAAGAGCAATGAATGCCCGAGGCCTAAGAAGCGAGCGATGGTTGCTGAGCTTGAGGAAGAGGATGCAGAAATAGAATGTTCCAATTCACCACAAGTTGAGGAGGAAGAAGAATTACTGACGGGAGACGAGGGATATTCTTTAATGATGAAGAGATCTTGCTTGACGCCAAAACAGGAAGAGGAGACTATCTAGTTGAGGAGTAATATTTTTCAGTCGACGTGCACTATTTTGGGAAAGGTTTGTAAGTTTGTTATCGATGCAGGAAGTTGTGATAACATCATTTCTACAGAAGCTGTAAAGAAGTTAGCGTTAAAAACAGAGAAGCATCCCAAACCCTACAAGTTGGCTTGGTTAAGGAAAGGTGGGGAAGTGAAGGTTAGTCGAAGAGCTTGTGTAACTTTTTCCGTCGGAAAGAAGTATAAGGATGAAATTTGGTGTGACGTGGTGGATATGGATGTATGTCATTTGTTGTTTGGAAGACCGTGGCAATTTGATAGAGCCGTGCAACACGATGGTAGGACTAACTGCTATAGTTTCATGTTCAATGGCACTAGAATCACCTTAGTTCCTAAAAAGCGACAACAAGGTGAAAGCAAGTTGGAGGAAATCGAGGAACTAAAGACTCTGTTATCTTTGAAGTAGTTTGTCAAAGAAGTAGAGGATTGGCCTGAAGTATTTCTGTTGATTGGACGTGAAAGTAGTGAAACGGTTGAAATTCCTGAGGAAGTTAAGCCAGCGTTGAAGGAATTTGAAGATGTATTTCCTGAAGAATTGCCAAAAGAGTTACCACCGTTGAGAGACATACAACATCAGATTGATCTTGTTCCGGGAGCTGTGTTATCACATAGACCACATTATGGAACGAGTCCAAAGGAGCATGAAGAGTTGAGAAGGTAGGTGGAGGAGTTACTTGAACAAGGGAGCGTACAAGAAAGTTTAAGTCCTTGTGCAGTACTAGCCTTGTTAGTGCCAAAGAAGGATGGAATTTGGTGAATGTGTACAGATAGTCGAGCACTAAACAAGATTACAGTGAGGTACAGATTTTCGATGCCAAGATTGGACGACTTGTTAGATCAGTTGAATGGAGCTGTTGTCTTTTCAAAGATTGATTTGAAGAGTAGGTATCATCAAATTCGAATTCAACCAGGGGATGAATGGAAGACAACCTTCAGGACACGGGAAGGATTACATGAATGGCTGGTCATGCCATTTGGTCTTTTGAATGCACCAAGTACTTTTATGCGAGTTATGAATCAGATCTTTGACCATTTATTGGAAAGTTCGTAGTGGTATACTTTGATGATATATTGATATACAGTGGAAGCATAGAAGAACATCTACAACACTTGCGGGAAGTGTTGATGATACTTCGTCAGCAGCAATTACGCGGTAATAAAGAAGTGCATGTTCATGATACGCAATATTTTGTTCTTGGGACATGTGTTGTCCAAGGAAGGTATTCATGTGGATCAAGGTAAAGTTGAAGCAATCAAGGATTGGCCGCAACCCAGGACTGTAACTTAAGTAAGAAGTTTCCATGGTTTAGCATCATTCGACCGAAGGTTTATTCCACATTTCAGTAGCGTGATGGCACCAGTAACAGATTGTGTGAAAGGAAAGCAGTTTGTGTGGACTGAAGAGGCTGATTTTGCTTTCCAAAAGATCAAGACACTTTTGACTACAACACCAATTCTTAGATACCTGGACTTTCATTTACATTTTGAGCTGAATACTGATGCGTCTAAAGTTGGAATTGGTGGGGTGTTAAGTCAAAAGGGTCGTCTAATTGCTTTTTTGAGCGAGAAAATTTCTGGATCCAAGAAAAAATACAGTACCTATGACTTGGAGTTCTATGCTATTGTCCAAACCATAAAGCATTGGAGACACTACTTGTTTTATAAAGAGTTTATGTTGTATACTGACCATGAAGCATTGAAACATTTGCAGGGACATGATAAGAATGCAGTCAGACATACTTCATGGATCGCATACTTGCAAAAGTTTACATTTGTTGTAAAGCATAAGTCGGGAGTTACAAATCGAGTAGCAGACGCATTGAGTAGAAGAAATCATTTGATGACTACGATGAGAGTTGAAATGACGGGGTTTGATGTATTTCCAGAATTTTTTGTTGAGGATCCTTACTTTGTTAAGATTGTAGATGCAGTCGAGAAAGGGAAGACGGATGAGTATGTGTTGGTAGATGGTTTTCTATTCAAAGGAAATCGGTTGTGTATACCAGAGTGCAGTTTGTGAATGAAGATTGTGAAGGAATTGCATGAAGAAGGTCATGTGGGAAGAGACCGTACCTTGCAGTTGATTTCTCAATCATATTTTTGGCCTTCCATGAGGAAAGAAGTCTAAAGATTTGTGCAGAGATGTCACATATGTCAAGTTTCCAAAGGGATAGCTACGAATGCAGGATTGTATAAGCCATTGCCCGTGCCTACTAGACCTTGGGTTGATGTTAGCATGGATTTTGTTTTGGGTTTGCCAAGAACTCAACGAGGGATGATTCTATATATGTTGTGGTGGACATATTTTCGAAGATGGCACATTTCATAGCTTGTAAAAATACCGCCAATGCATTCCATGTTGCTCAATTGTTCTTTAAAGAGGTTTATCGACTACATGGGTTACCTGAGACCATTGTTTCTGACCGGGATACTCGATTTCTATGTCATTTTTGGTTGAGTCTGTGGAAGATGGTTGGGACTAAGCTGAATTTTAGTAGCGCTTATCATCCACAAACGGATGGGCAAACAGAAGTGGTGAACAGATGTTTGGGAAACTTGTTGAGATGTCTTGTGAAGGATAATTTAAAGAGCTGGGATGTGAACTTTTATCAGGCAGAGTTCGCACATAATCATGCCGTTAATCGAAGTACCGGATTCGGTCCATTTCAAGTTGTGTATTCAGGCATTCCAAAGGGACCGTTGGATTTGTCGACAGTTCCACGTCAGAAAGGGATTGTTAAACGAGCTTGTGATTTCGTGAATGAGTTGCAGGAGTGTCACAGGATTGTTCATGAACGATTGCTTAAGTCAAATGAGAAGTATAAGCAACTGGCAGATAAGAAGTGAAGGAGTGTGGACTTCAAAGAGGGTGATTTTGTTTATGCAGTATTGACGAAAGATCGTTTCCTAGTTGGAACTTACAACAAATTGAAAGCTCGAAAGATTGGTCCAGTAGAAATCTGGAAGAAGATCAATGAGAATGCTTATCAGTTGAGATTGCCGGATCATATCCGTACTGCAGACGTTTTCAACGTCAAACACTTAATTCCATATCATGGTGATAAGTGTGTCGAAGAAGAGGAGAGTGTGAATTCGAGGTCGAATTCTTTTCAACCAGGGGAGGATGATGCAGCGCACTATGTACGTAAGTCGCATGCCATAGGTCGGCCGCGACCTGTCGAATTAGCGAGTCACGCCAAAGCACTACTACCACATTTCTTTAGGTCGTCAGCATGCCATGACCTAACGAGCTACGACATAAAGAATTAGGTCGCTTGTATATGTTAAGTCGCTCCATTCTTATGTCGCTCCATGGTTAGGTCGCAAGATCTTATGTCGCAAATTCCTGAAGCTATGCATTTCCTTAAGTCGCTCAGGCCACATTCTTCTTTAAGTCGCTCATACCTTAGGTCGCATGATGTCGCATTACCTTGAGTTACTGAGTCCTTAAGTCGTGTGGTCTTGTAATAATTAAGTCGCTTGATATTGTAACTGGTTAAGTCATAGGTCGTGTTATGTTGTTATGTTGTGAATTTTTTGTAACTTGCACTGTTGATAGGTCGTGAGTCGCGAGAAGGTTAAGTCGCATATGTGTGGTGTTGTAAAATCTCTATAAATAAGGGTGTTGGTCATTTGTAAAAGTTGGTTGATTTTGAATAAAATTTTGTTGAGAGCTTTGTGCCTCTTTAAAAATTGGAAGTTGAGTGTGAGCTCCTTTCTCCATCTTCGGTTATTCGAGAGCGCTCGAATCAACGAATTTGAAGCCGATTCACGGAATCTCGTGTGCCAGATCAACGTCGAAGAATCGTAGATCTTCTAACGCGGCATCGTGTGTGATCAACGTGTTGAAGGTAGCTAGAATCCGGTATCTCGAGAGATCAACGGATTTGGGCATTTATCTGGTTTTACTTAACACGAATCATTTCGTGAGGAAGAAATTGCATCAATTTGTATCAAACATTACTAGCACGTCAAGGTTTTTTAATTTACTGCGTCACTCTTTGACTATAAAAAATCAATGAAACTCATCCTCCAACTCCACAACAACCAATAAAGCATTCACTTTGCAACTAGGATTCACGATGGTATAAACTATCCAATCACTGCAATCGGTGTGTCTAAGTGATATTTTCCTATCTTGGCAAATTATCCTAGCATCATTCTTACTTAACCAATCCATACCTAGTATAATCCTAAACCCAACAAAATCAAATACATCTGAATAGAAATCAAAAGTATGACCTAGCAAAACAAACTCAAAATGGTCATACCTTATCCCTAGTGCCACGTATCCTTCTATCGAATTTGCAACTCTAAGGATGTAACTCAATATGAGGGTTCTAGGTTAAGCTTATCTACCAAACATCGAGAAATAAAAGAGTGTGATGCAACAGTATCAAACAGAACACTAATAGACATACCGTGAATCTGTAGCGAGCATCGTAGAGTATCCTTTCCCTTCTCCTGCACCACTGGCCTTGAAGCTGCAGGCTCCAATGCATACATCTTCTCCTTGCCATCTCTAGCAGGATCCTTGCATTGGTTATTGTAATGGCCGATTTGATCATAATTAAAACATATGACATTCTTCTTTCCAATTGCTTCTTTTCCTTTTCCCTTTCCGGTACGGCATTCATGAGCATAGTGTCCTTTCATATCACACTTATAACAGACCACTTCAGATTTTCTTTTCTTCTGTGCTCCTCCCTTCTGAGCATTCTTCCTATGGAAAAACTTTCTTTTCTAGTCTTATCCACTCTAAACCTCCTTCTCTTTCTTCTTTTCCAAACAAGCTAACGCCTCATCCTACCTCAGCGGCATTTTTACAACTACATCATATGGATCCCTTATGTGCGGTAAGGTAGCTCTCGCCAACTCTGCCTTAAAATCTCTAATAAACTTCACATTTCTTTTCATCACTACATCGATGGTGGTATACCTATACCAAACCATATTCAAGAATAAACATCTCCCATTGTTCCAGTTCAGCAAAATTTCTAACAAACACCTATTGCTCCATTACCGACATAAACCTTTCTTGAAACCTCCTCTTAAACTACGCCCAAGTCATTATCTACTCATTAACACCAGTAGTAACAAATAAAGAGAAGCTCCTTGCATCTGTCTTGAAGAAAGTCTCCTTTTACGTTCGTCATTAAGTCCTAAACTTGCAAAAATCCTCTCACAATGTACCGGCCCGTTTTCTAATCAATTGCATCCTCAGTCTCAATGAACAGCTTTCTTCCGAGCTTAGTATGGTGTCTACTCAAGTTGGCATAGTGGTTGACTATCGAAGCTTCCTGAACTCACCCTCCTGTAGCATTCCCTTCGACAACTCTAGCTGCAATTTAAGCTTGCATCATGTTTATGAAAAACTGATAGATGGCTCCCATATCCACTTGAGAAACCCCAGCACCAACATTTTCAGCTTGAGCCTGACCTGGACCTCTTCTAACACTGGGTCGGGCATTTCCATTTGTGGTGGTACTCTCTGCTCCAAGGTTAACTCTGCCTCTTCTTCCATCCATACCTTATTCAGGGCTCGTTAATAATAGATGAATAGCCTAACAATGGTAGGAGTCTAGAGGTAGAGCGTATACTTATGTATATAGCAAATATAAGTACGTTAATATAGCGTTATCCCATACTGCGATCATAAGTCTAATTCCTAAGTATTATGTTCTAAAAATCATTTTTAGTTAAAGTATTTCATAAACCATGCTCTGATACCAAGCTGTAACATCCTCATCTAGAGGCCCAAAACTAAACGCTATAGGTGCTGCAGTCATCTATAGTATTAGCTTTCGTCGAGTAAATATGGCTATGCTAATGGTATCTATATTATTAGAATCACTTGAATATGAAGTAAGCATAGATTTCAAAACAACATTTTCACATAAAATTTCAAAATAAATGTTCCATATACATAGTACATAATCCCGAATACGTTCCTAGGCATAGATAAAATATACTTATTGCAAAATATGCCAAGAGCGCTATATGAAGATACCCCCTTGGATGAATAAAGTCATACATTCATAATTGACATAATACAAACACAGCGGAATTAACAACAAAACAAAGAACATCATCCTAAATAGATATCCATTAGCCTTCTGCTTGCCTCCCGTAGCCTTATTTGCCATTCTACAAAGACCTGAAAATCCTTCGTCCCTCAGCCTATTCAAATCAATTTGTAGCACCCGGGAGTTTAAGCGGAAAAAGCAAACTTTGAGTCGGACATAAAGCCTGGTATGGATAATACTATACATTCAGTTAAATATGTTAAGTGAAACCACACCACTTAGCGGAACGGATTTACCATCATCAACATCTTTTCAAAGCATATCTTTCGCAAATCATTTCCTACAACCAATACTGGTTTAATACTGTAAAGCATCATTATGTGAACATGCATAAATATCATGTAATAAATGAACTGTAATTTCAAACACACAAGTTTTGTTTGGCTAAATTTTAACCTATGGTTGACACGGGCCTACCAGATAATATAAACCAAATTAATCTAACATTTGTAAGAAACTTCACTTCTAGATGGTATATCCTTAACTATCTGGTAAATACTTCTCTTCTTGAAAGTCTGTCCCTAACTTAATCATTTTGCGGTTTAATTAATCCTAATTGTTTTTTGGGCTCACCAACAACCTATCTGTATACAAAAATATATTACTTTCTGCTGGAACCGCCATTGCTAGATTTTAATGACAACAACTATATAATTATGCCAAATAATCTCTAAGCTAACTTGCATGTACATGAGTATCGAAAAGAGACAAACAAATACATTCAACATGAAGATACACATTACAAAAGAGGATAAAAGTATGTATATGGAGATATAAGAAGAGACATATATGATAGAGGCAAGATGAAGGTGACAAACAATGTATTATTAGTCTTAAAGTGTCATATCTACAGTTTACCGATGTTAAAATCTTCTCAAAGTGGTATACACACATATACACACACATTGCAAACATTTTATAACACTAATAAAAGTTTTATTTAAAAAAGCAAAATAACAATAATAATACATGAAGCATGACTTGCTGCATGGAGTAAGACTCAAACACAGATCACTAATTTAGGAGGTAAGTGCTCTAACCGTATGAGTTATGGTAACTATTATTTATCAACATAATTCAGTTGATCGAACAAGGTCATTCAATAGACTAAAATTATGTGCACATGCACAATTTGGCACAAATTTGATATGAATGTTCGGTCGATTGAACTACCTATTTCAGTCGACTAAATTGCATGTTTTTTACACTGATTCCTCTCGGATTTGAATTTTTAATATTTCTGTTGGCTGAATTCTTTTGTTTAGTCGACTGAAATTGCAATAGCTATATTTCAGAAAAGACACTTCACTTCACCAAACAAAGATAACCCTTGATTCAAGAGTTGTTTCCATACCTTTAGATCGCTGCTTTTCACGATAAGTTACAACACTTTAACTCTATAACAGCCTTCATTTCCTTTGTTTTAATTACCAATTTCTGATCTAAATTCTCATTCTTATTATCTGAACTGTTTTGCCATTTGAAATCAATATTTTGTTCAAATCACTTGTTCATTCAAGCAAACCTCATTTAGTGATTTAAAAAACTTCTAATCGACACGTACTACACAATATAGCACAAAGGAGAAGATTATAGGAAGGGTGTACGTTATTGGTTTATCAGTTCTATTCAAGAGCTTATTTAGTCAGAAACAACTTTACTATTTGTATTGGAAGTCCTGTTCGGTTGCTAAGGCGGTAGAAGTCCTATTCGGTTGTCTAGGCGGTAGAAGTCCTATTCGGTTGCTCTAGCGGTGTAAGACCCATTCCTCCGGGTTAAGAGAGGTTAAATTTCAGAGTAGTCTGGGACTGGATGTAGAATAGGAGTTCGAACCAGTATAAAATCGACTGTGTGATCTACTTTACTATTTCTGCTGCATTTACATTGTTTACAACTGTTGGCCTTTATTCAACATGTGCATAGTAATCCATATTTGGTATCGGAGCTAGGAATTTTACCGATCGTCACAACATCATAGATTAATGGCCAAAAAACGATCCAATCAAAAAAACAAGCAAAATCCTATCAAATCCACTGATGAGGACTACAAAAAGGTACTTTCTAATTTACAAATTTTGGCAAATGTAAATAATGAATTAGTTAGTATATGCGATGAAACCTCAAAGCATAATTTTCTTATTTTAGTAAAGATTAATTCAATCAAAACTGAAAATGAGAAATTGAAAAATGAGAAATTAGGTTTAGAAAATCAACATGGTGTTTTGAAAAATAACTTTGAGGCTCTTAAAAATTTTCTTGGTGAACAAAATACTATGTTTGAAAAAGAAAAGGAATTTTTTTCAAAAAAAATTACGGATTTGAAAACAAAATATGATTTATTACAATCATCTTTAGATAGTTTAGAATCTCAAGTTTTTCTTCTCGAAAATGAGAACTGTATTTTAGAAAAGGAAAATTCTGAGTTGAACAAGAAAATTGATATTTTGAAAAACAGTAATATTTCTTTTGAAAATAATATTGTGATTTAAAGATAAATTTGATAAACTTAACACTAAAGTCACAAAATTTAATAAAGGTCAAAATGATTTAATCATGATTTTATCTAGTTCTAGACCTTTACATGATAAAGCTGGTTTAGGATATAATAAAACTGATCATAGAAATAACACTAGATAAGCTTTCATGTGCAGTAATAATGTTAGTGCTAGCACTAGATTTCGAGTAAAGTCTAAATCCAATTTTTATAGAAATTGAATATTGCTATGACCAATAATGTTTATAATATCCCTAGAAGTGCAGAATCATTGATATAAATAAAAATTATCTAAGTATTTGGATTCTTATTAAATGGAAAAATAGAGAAAAGGACATTGATGATTATTTTGATATTGTAATTAATAATGAAAATTATATTTATAGAAGTTCAACCACATCCAAATGGGTATGGTTTCCCAAGACCTAACCCCTTGGACACAAATATAGTGAGTGCGTACCAAAAATGATATTATTTATTGCAGGTACTTAGAGAAACAGAAGGAAAAGTACAGATTTTGGAGTTTTAAAGGATGTTCCATACATTTAGTAGAATTACAAGCTTACGATGAAATATGGACTTCATCAAATATGGTAAAATCGATTTTCTCCATAATTAGTATTGGGTTTATCCCACTATTTACAAGATATTTTATAAATTTATTACATTCCCTCATTATTTTTTATAATGACAAAAGGGAAGAAATTCATATGCATATTGATAGAGGGAGATATTATAATTAGGGGAAGATATTACACATAGGGGGAGCTTTAAACATTTTAATATTATTTTATATAGAATGAATATTTTTAAAATTGTATAGTCGTCATCATCAAAAATGGAGAGAATGTTAGAACCTCTGTGACGCCCCACCCAAAGACCTACATTAGTAAAGAGAATTACTAAGTAATCCTGTCTACTAATATAGAGAATAGGGCTGGTTAAGGGCAACCATCATAGTAAAACGTTAGTTAAGAGCTAAGCATGTAAATTATGTCTTGATTTTTTTCTTTCATTACCTCACAAGTGGTAGACACGCTTAGTCCCTAACTAATGCACACTATGGTGGATTCGGACCATTTCACAAATATTGTAATATACATGCAGATAGAAAGCATCAGTCACAGAACAGAAAACAAAGATCAGAGTGTGTGTGTATATATATAGATTGATACATACATCACCATACATCCCCATAATAATACATCATACAGAAGTAGCAAGGACTACTGAATCACATATACACCCATCCCATGAAATAATATATAATAAGATAACATAAAAGCAGACGACTCTATAACGACATACAAGCGAAAATGATAAGTCCAACAAAAACTATAAAGCTGATCTAAGAAGTGAAGCAATCCAAACTAACCTGCAACTCGGTCTGACCTGAGTGAAAAGCACAGGCTCAGGAAAGCAAAACTTATCAATAGTAAGGATCTTAGTAATAAATGAAAGGGTGAGAATCACTCTATTGTTGCCAACTAAATGAAACATTATTCATCATATCATTCAAAAGAAAGGGGACATCAGTGATTCATCTATCTATTTGAAGGGAATTCAATAAGTAACATGCATATGGTTTCTCTTAAGGACATCTATTAGTAAAGTGGATAAGGGATAAGAACCATATAATAACTTCATAAAGAAACATCAAATCATCATAGTCTTTCATAAGAACTCAATATGAGTTAAAGGCAATCATAATCGAAATCACCATATAGAGTAATATAAATGAAGCCTATATCATACTCAAGGCCGTATTCAAATAACATCACAATAATGTGAAATCGTACATAGAAAACTTCATAGAAAACTGCACGTGCTTTTCATCTTGACGTAGTACTATTATTTGGTACCATATGTCGTGATGATTTGGGGTCATTAACATATTAGCATCATGATCATCTTGATTGACTATAATCGAATATTGTGATGACACCCAAGGCATAAAATCCGAGCAAAACATCATGATGATTGGAATCTAGTAATGACATAAAGAACATCGTAATGGTTCCAATCGTATAACTGGTTTATAGTACTAATAACATCTTAATTGTGTCACAACTTCCCGAATAGGAACCCAATGGGCGTTAATGTACGTCACATACCATACATTCACACCTATTGGTTTACTAATCGTCAGCAGATGCCACATTAGAAAACATTCATAAAAATTCAAATCAAACATACACCACCTTATCTCATTGGTGAGTGCAAAGCACCCAACTCATTGTCTCTCATACTTTGAAGAGTTTAAAGTGGCATCAAGATTTGTCTCATTTCATCGACAAGTAAAAATCCATCTTAAACAATCAAATCCATCATCAATCCATCATAACAATCCTACCTCATGTCCTCGGCAAGTAAAAATATCATAAAACAGTACTTCAAAGCAGATTCGACGGTACAAGTCGATATTAAGCGATTAGGTGAAAACACATGTCCTATACCCTGTATTTTTGCCAAATCGTTTAATTCTCATTCTTATGCGTCTAAAATCTTCTAAACATGCTAAAATATATTTATAATAATTTTATAGAGAAAACGGGATTTTTAAAATATTTTTAGAGATTTTTAAATAAGATATACACGGAAAAATCCATTTATCGAATAGATTATTTATTTACAAAATACTTTTAAAAAAAATAAATAATTACTTAATACCCTTTAAAATGTCTTAAAAAATTTATTTGATTAGCCATAATTTATAAAAAAAATTCAGAAACTTGTTCGAATCCAAAATCAATTAAAACCATCGAATTCTTCAAATATCGACATTTATCGATATTTAGATTGAAATAGAATTTAAATAAAAATTAAATACTAAATTTTTTCAAAATCAAGCCAATCCATTGTCAGATAAAAATACTTAAACATCCATCGTCAACTTATTCATAAAATATTCAAAATCATCGAAATATGCAGTGAAATGGTTAGCGAAAGCTGCAAATAAGAGCAAAAGAACAATTTACCATGCAACAGGAGTTTTGGCTGAATTTGGACAATAATTCAGGGTATCAGAACAATCTAGGTTTCAGAAATTTTTTGCAATGATAAACTGTAACACGAGGGCTATAACATATCCAAAATTGGGAGCAATTTGCTGCAAACCGAAAGAGCTAGGATTTTTGAACATAACACTTTTCACCAAGCAAAATAGAGAAAGATCTTTGGCTGATTTCAACCAATGATTTTCTATACCAAACAATCCAAAATCCAATAATAATTTGCAAAAGTATAATCCAGCACGAATACTGCAATATCTCAAAAATTGAGAGTAATTCGCTACAAATTGAAGAAGATATGATTTTTTGAAAATGACACATTTTCGGCCAACAAACAGAGAAGGATTTATGGCTGATTTCAACCAACGATTTGTTACCAAAAAACAATCCAAAATTCAATGAAAACTTGCGGAAGTGTTTTATAACACGAATGCTACAACATATCGAAAATAGAGAATAATTCGCTGCAAATTGAAGAAGTTATAATTTTTTGAACATGACACTTTTTCAGCCAACTAACAAAGAGATTTTTGGCGGATTTCAACCAATGATTTTCTATAACAAAGCAATCCAAAATTCAATGAAAATTTGGAGAACTATAACACAGCGTGAATGCTACAACATATCAAAAATTGAGAATAATTTGCTGCAAAATATAGAAATTTATGATTTTTTGAAAATGACACTTCTTCAGTCAACAAACCGATAAAGATTTTTGGCTGATTTCAAACAACGATTTGCTAAATAAAAACAATCCAAAATTCAATGATAATTTGCAAAAATATAATACAGCACGAATACTACAACATATCAAACATTGAAAATAATTCTCTACAAATTGAAGAAGTTATGATTTTTTGAACATAGCACTTTTTCAGTCAACAAAAGAGAAAACCTGATAAATATATTGAGCATTGCAAGCAACAAATTGATAGCGAAATTTGATATTCTGCTTTAGCATGCTGTAAGAAAGCTCTTACCTTACTTACCACTTGATTTAGCAATGGTTCAGCAACAAAATGATGGATTTAGCGAGGAAATGGCCTTTAAGAGCCTGTAGACTAAAAAATAGGAACATGTAGAAATAAAATCAATCAAAATAAGATTACAGTAAATAAAAATCTAAACTTTGGATGGATTAGAGGATCTAAAAGGTTTGAGATTACCTGCAGGATAGCTAAGAATCCAATTTAACTCTAGATTCTAATAATTTTAGGTGGATTTTGGATTTTTAAAAGAGACCATTATTGATTTCCCTATTTTGTTTGAAGAGCTCTGTATATATAAATTTTTCTTCTGGAATGAGAAAGAAGAAAGACTACGCTGGTTAATAGAAGCATCCTATGGATAATGGGTAGGCTAACCTTTGGACCCAAACCCAATAAGAATACTTAGAATAATTTTTGTTGTGTTTATATATGTTATAAACACAAATTCCTTCACAACTTTTTGATAAAAATTCCAAATCACATGAAACAAATTGCAATGTTCATGTTTTGGATAAAAGAACATGTTAAAAATGTTATAAACTTAATTTCCCAACTAAAAATATTATTTTCAAGATTTAGTACCAATCATTTACGAATATTCACATTTTTAGTCAAAAATCACTATTTTCATCAATTTCCACCAATAAAAATTTATTACTAAGTTCATTAATGTGTATAAAATTGCTTTTAACATTTTAATAGTTTTAAAACATTATTTAAAATTTAATTATACGACGAAAATTGATTTCCTTCGTGTTTATCCTTTTGTTTAGGGGTAAAAGACTAATATTGGAATAAAACTCCAATATAATAAATTTTAACCCAATAATTTATTTTCATCATTTATTCTCATTCCATACCACCAATAATGAGTTTTAAACCTTATTTCCCATTTGTTTACACTAAAAACCCAACTCTTAATCAACGAACATTGTTTATTTTAAATAAACAATATTATCATCTATTTGTTCCATCTATAAATTTATAATTCCCATATTAAATTATGATTTACATTATAATTTATTATTTTAGTAATCTCTTAAATCTTGGGTTGTTACAAACTCCCCCTTAACAAAATTGCGTCCTTGCAATTCTGAGAAGAAAGTCCATAAACAACATATCAAACCATCACAAGAAATAAAGAACAAATGCTTGAGATAAAGGATTCTCACCAATACCATAAGAAGAAAGGAATCCCGGATATGATCGCTAGATAAATTCTTTGGTTTCCCAAGTGCAGTCATTAGGATTATCGGACCATTAAATCTTAACGAGCGGCACATTCTTGCTTCGAAGGCGCCTTATCTCTGAGTCAAGAATGCGAAAGGACTGCTGCACAACAGATAGGTCTGGTGAGATCTTAAGCCCTAACTGCTCGAAAGGATCAATAATGGAATCAGAATCTCTAAGGCACTTTTGAAGCGAAGATACATGAATACATTATGAATGCCTAAAAAATGAGCTGGACAGGACACTCGGTATGCAACTGAACCACAGCGTTAAGTAATAGGAAGTGATCCTATATAGCGAGGAGCTAATATCCTAGTCGTACTGAATCGCATAACACCCTTCATCGGAGAAACTCGAATGAAAACAAGATCGCCACACAGTAATTTAAGAGGCTTCCTAGGATTTTCCGCATAGGATTTATGATGGCTCTATACCTCTTTCATTCTCCGTCCAATAAGAACGATCTTCTCAGAAGAATCTTGAACAGCATCTGGACCCAACACAAACATCTCTCCAGATTCTAACCTACAAGAAGGTGATCGACATGGCCTTCCATAAAGGTCTTTGAAAGGAGCCATACCGATACTGGACTGAAAGCTTTATTATACGAGAACTCCACAAGAGGTAAATGATCCTTCCATGAACCATCGAAATCGAGAATGAAAGCACGAAGAAGGTCCTCAAGAAAATGATTAAGCCTTTCAGTCTGACCATCAAACAGTTGGTGATAAGCGATACTGAGATTAAGCTTTGTTCCTAAAGCTAGATGAAGGCTGCTACAAAAATGACTAGCAAAGCAAAGGATCACGATCACAGACAATAAAGGAAGAAACACCAAGAAGTCGAACAATTTCTTTGATATATAACTTCGCTATAAAAGGAGCATTCCTATTAGACTTAATAGGTATGAAATGAGAAGACTTCATGAGACGATCAACTACAACCCAAATGCAAAAACCGACCTCGAACGAGGTAGCCGTCAACAAAATCCATCGAAATTTGATCCCATTTCCACAACGGAACCTTTAAAGGATGAACAAGACCGGATGGCAGCTGATGCTCGGCCATAATAAGATGACAAGTTATGCAATTACTTATATAATTTACGACATCACGTGTAACAACCCGCATATTTATCGATTTTATATTTAAATATTTTATCGTTCGTCGGATTTTGGCCCGAAAAGCTACTTTTTGCAAACAGTCGAATTGGGACTCGAGACCCCCTCCATTGAGTTCAAAATGACATTTGCGACCTTTTTGAGTATAAACTTCGATATGTTTGGAGTTAGTGGGATTTTGCCACTTTTCACTTAGGGCTTTGGTTTGGGCTGAGCCCAATAACCCCACTTACTAGCTCAGTTCCAACCCCCTCTCCTCTTCATTACTTCATAATTTCCTAATACATTCAAGCTTCATCAAAAATGGGGGAAGAGAAAAAGAATTAGGAAATCCTAAGCCCTAGTTTCCATTAGCAAATCCATCTTCTAGCTACAAACTTAAGAGAACCCATTGGTAAGCTTTCTCCTCATCTTCTCCAACTCATTCTCTCTTTGATTTCAGAAATTTCCTAAACCTAATTTAGGAAATGTTTCTCTTTTAAGCTTAGATTGAAGCTTCTTGAGTAGTTATTGAAGAGGAATTGACTTCTTCTTCATTTGTTTGGGTTCAAAGGTGAGATTTTTATCTCACATCTTAGTATATAATTATCTTCGATTGTTAGGTATGAATTCCTAACACTTATTTGTGTGCAATTGCTTTTGGTTTGGATTGATTTTGTGAATATTTCAATTTTTGGTGTTTTGGGTTCAATTCTTTAAAAATCATAGCTTTGATGTTTTGATCATGTTTTGGTGATGAACCGAAGAGCTTCTATGGCCGGGTAGTCGATTGGCATAAACCCTTAACGCCATTGCTCGTGCGATTGCTATTTGATCGAGTTTTGCACCTCATTTGAAATAGGGCATGTGAGTGCCAGCAATAGGTTCGGCCGACCGAGCCCTTGGGCCGGCCGACCGACCTGTAGAACGGGCACTTCCTGCCTCTGTTTGGAAGTGCAGGCTACAGGGCTCGGTCAACCAAGCTCAGGGTCCGGTCGACCGACCTGCTACCCCGTGCACTTCTGTTTTTGGTTCAGTCAACCGACTCAGGGAGTCCGGTTGACCGACCTGCTGCTATTTGCCAACTATGCCTATTTTGCCTAGTTGACTGATATTTCCAACTTTAATCGATTTGTGTTATTTCCCTATTTGTTGTTATCATTTGTTATTGACTTTGATGACTTATTTTCTTCGGGAATTCTTGGAATATCCTTTTAGATGGATTTGGTATCGATTTCTTTGGATTTTATTCACGTCTTCGAATGTGAATTTTAGTGATTGATTGTTCCTACAATCTTCTTTGTGATTTGTCACTTTAAAAATATAAAGGTTTTCTATACTAGTAGTAAATATCAAAACTCTTTCTTCAAATGATTTCAACACTATTTTATAACAAAGCTCGTTTTCTCAAACCGATTTCCAATCTATTAGTATATACAAACATTTGCCTCACTCGTATGAGAAATCTAATTAAATGACTTAGTAAAACAAGTAGTATGAAACGCTTGCGTTTACTTCGTCGGTTAATTCTTGGACTTATTCGATTGAATCTCTTGTGACAATTTTCTAGTGGAGATCTACAATTTGTTCGTAAATATTTAAGTTAAGCTAGTGGTTATGGGACATGAAGCTAAGCTCCTATATTTACTAGCTTATTGTAATTGACACTTCTTGATGATCGATGATGATCATTTTATGGTTTAGACTAGCAATGTGCGATGTCTCTTTGTCTATGTGGAGGAATGTTCCTCATTTTATTGAGCTTCGTCTCATTTCTAGCATGGGTCGTACCTATTTAGGTGCGTCGATGTTTGTTTACACATGGGTCGTACCTTTTTAGGTGCGTCGATGTTTATTATGCATGGGGTGTACCTTTTTAGGTGCATCGATGTTTATTTACTTCCTGGAGCAATCGGCTCAATAAGTTGGGACATGGGGCGTATCTTTCTAGTTGCGTCGATGTTCGTCTATGCATGGGGCGTATCTTTCTAGGTGCGGCAATGTTCGACTTTGCATGGGGTGTATCTTTCTAGGTGCATCGGTGTTAGACATTACATGGGGTGTATCTTTCTAGGTGCATCGATGTTTATTTATGCATGGGATGTATCTTTCTAGGTGCATCGATGTTTATTTATGCATGGGGCGTATCTTTCTAGGTGCGTCGATGCTAGAGCATGGGGCGTATCTTTCTAGGTGCGTCGATGTTCGACTGTGCATGGGGCGTGTCTTTTTAGGTGCGTCGATGTCCAGTTTATGGGATTGGCCATCCTTTTATTGTTATTTTTGGATTTCTATTTGATGATTTCTGGAATTTATGTTTCACCAACTTTTACGATTGGCATTGATATATATGTCATTTATTGTGGCTTGGTGAATGAAATTAGGAGTATGACATTTCCTTTGATTCTTAAGTAGATTTTGCGATATTGATTAATCTCTTGTTGATTTTTCAATTACTTATTTATCACAGCTTGGCATTGTGATTATTATACGTTTAGTCATATCTCTTATTCTATATCATTTCATCTGATATTTATAGCTAGACTGATCCGTTTATTATTTTCTTCTTAAATAATACTCGGGTCAGACCGAGATGTTACAGGTACTTCTGCTTGACTTCTCTTCTGGGGTTATCATATGATCTTTTGGCTTACTACTTAGATTAGTAGTTTTTGTTTATACACTAGAGATATGTACTCATAGATGTATTCATTTGTATAGCACGTGTTGCTATTCTTTTGTATTATGGTGGATCTTTTTGACCACTACTCTGATATACACTTTCATGTGTTAGTTATATATTCATATCTTCTTCCGCCTTTGTGATATGAATTATCTGTGACTGATTTGTGTTATGCTTATTTCTATATTTGTTTCCGAAAACTTTTATAGCCACTGTGTAGTTGCTTTGTGTTTGTATCGGTATGTCAGATTTCCTCTTGAAAATTAAATGCATGTTTTACTATCTGACATATCGGTGCTCGCGCAAAGCAATTATACGGATGGTCGCTCCTCAACAGCCTTATTCTCCATGCTAGTCGACAGCATTACTCCGTAGTGTTCTTGGCTAGCGTGGGTATAGAGGTGGGGCGTCACAGCTTGGTATCAGAGCCAAACTTCGGAACAATATGGAATATTATAACAGGGATCATCGTCCTAAGTCCATCTTAGGAGTCGTGCTTTAGGATTTAATTCGAATCTTCGTACCGATTCATCCTATTTTCCTTATGATTCCTTGTTTATCTATCAAGATTGCTTGATATTCAATTTGGTGAATAACCTTTTTCTTCTTCTTTCTTTCTTTCTAAGGGAAGAGAAATGGTTAGAACAGGCCGTCCCCGCGCCGGTCAATCTAGTGCTACTCCCCTGGACAAAGTATTTATGTTTGCCCAGCAGCTTCTTGGTCTAGTAAAGAATGCTCAAGCTGCCGGTCCCAATTTAGAGCCTACTCATCCTAGATCCGGTTTTGCACGCTTGTGCAGAGACTACACCGATTTGGTAGGAAGGCCATTCACGGGATCCGAGAGTGTTATTGAAATTCAAGCTTGGCTCAAATCATACGATCACATCTTTTCTCGCATGAACCTTATTGACCTACATCGAGTCCAAGTGGCTTCTAGCATGCTCCAAGAAAGAGCGCTAGATTGGTATGAGCTTTTAATTTCTGAAATCGTTGAAGCGGATCTCACTTGGGAGCAATTCCGGGAAAGATTCGAATTGAAATTTGTGCCGGAGGCTGAAAAAGTAACTTTGGCCCGGTGTTTTATTGACCTTGTTCAAGGTGAACTTCTGTGACAGACTATGTCGCATCTTTCGAATCTCTATCCAAATACGGGGTTGAATACATCAACACCCCATTGAAGAAAAATCAGAGATTTGTCTATGGCTTGAATAAGAATCTTAAGAAGCCATTGCTTTTGAAACTTGAGGTTTCATTTGATCACCTTCTTGATATCGCTCTTTGTCTTGAAGAGGCCGATAGAGAGAGTAATGCTGAAGTTGTGGTTGCCAAACAGAATTTCAACGACAACACGAAGAGGCCTATCAAATTCAAGGACCCCCACTCCCAACAAGAAAGGGAAGCAACAAACTCCAGTAGCCAAGTCTCCTATCTCTAGTCGTGGACGATGCTACAATTGTGGTTCCACGGACCACTATGCAGGGGAGTGTCCGAAACCCCTCTTTTGTCGCTATTGCAAAAATTCGGGTCACCATATTACTGCATGTCCCGTACTTCAAAGCAAGAAGGGGGGAAAAACTTAATGTTGTGCAAACCCCTAACAACTCTTCTTTTGGTCAAGGTATTTCTCATTTAATCCTTGATTTTGTTTGCCTTGTGATTCTTTTTCTTTAAAAACATATATGGGCTTGATGTCTTCTTTGAGGATTGTGAATCCGGATGGTAGATTCGCAACACTCAATCTGTCTTTACTGATGTCGAGATTATTCTATGTGATTTTTCTGTCCGAGCCGATTTTTACTTAGGCTTCGGAATTTACTTTTGTAAGGATTGGCTTAATTATTGTGAGGCCGTATCCTTTGTCCCATGTGGACTATTCATCTTCGGCATTTTTAATCTGTTAAGCAGATTTCTAATTTTTCTTTGTGATTATGATTCCAACTTAATGGCATCATTTTATTCTTTAAGCCCTCATGGTGAGGAAAGTGTTATTTCTCTTATCTACATGATTTTTTAAACTCTCCGGTATTTTGAATTTGTCTTAGGACTGTCACCTAAGCAATCTTTTAAGTAGTGCTAAGGTCTTATTAGCTCGACCTTGCCATCGATTTTCATTGGCTACGGGTTGCGGAAGTTAGCATTCCACTTACCGCATTCCGCACTCGTTATGATTCTCATGAATGACTTATTATGTCATTCGGTTTATCCAGCTTATTTCATCCATTTTATAAATCGAGTATTCTATGAATATTTCGATGAGATCTTTTTTGTATATATTGATTTTGGATGAAAATAGTAATTTAAAATTTTGCAAATCTTTTTCATAAGATTTATTTATAAGTAAAATTGGATTTTTGTTCTTAAAACGAACAAAGAATATTCTTAAGAGTTTTTTTTAGAAACATGTTTATCACATAGAAGATGATTTTGTGATTGTATTTCCCGTTGAGTGCTTTAAGAATTCTGGTCAATGCGCTTGATCAACGTTATCGATAGGAATTTCCTAAACGCTTTAATGAGATAGTCAGACACATTAAATTGACTTGTAAAAATGTAAATTTTTCAAGAAAGATAATTACTTAAAGATGATTGTAATTTTGAAAGTTTTAGTTTTTCGGGAAAGAGGATTGTTTAAAAGAACTCTTCCTTTCGATACTCTTATTCTTGTGATTCCTGAAGGGGAACCAAGACTTTGCTATTTGTACCGATACTAGTCGTATTGGTTAGGATGTCGTTCTCTTGCATAGGAGAATGTGCTATCACTTGTGCTTCTAAAATCATTATAGCTTATTGAGACTAGATATGCCACTCATGATCTAGTGCTCGCGACTATTGTTTTTACTTTTGGAATTTGGCATCATCATATTTGGATGAGAAATTCGTTCTCTACCTCGATCATAAATCTTTGGAATATTTATGATCTCATAAGGGACTTCATGTTGACTCGAGTTCCTGGCATCTTATGATCTTGATATTCTGGAAATCGTGTTGCCAACGCGCTTTGTCGTAGGCAACGAGGTGTTGATTCTTTGATGATGTCTGAATGGAATTATCTTTTTATCAAGTTCATCAGACGTTTTGATGTATTTTGTTTTATCGAGTTTCATCTCGTTTCTTTTATGGACTCGCATCTGATGTTCGTTTTTTTTTGGTGTTCGGTTCATCGGATATACTGTTATTATACTACATCGATGTTCCGTCTTATCTGGATCAATGGATGTACCATTATTATACTACGTTGTTGCACCAGCTCAATTTTCTGCTATTCTTGACGTTCTCCACGTCTTTTATCTACGGAAATGCCTTAGGGATTCCGGTTTATATTCTTGTGCCCGGTGATATTGTGGAAATTGAAGTTTCACCAGATTTGATTTATGAGCAACATTACATTCGCATCATTGCTTCGGAGGTTGAGCACCTTCGGAATAAAGATATTCTTCTTGAGAGAGTTCTATGGTTCTCAAATCTTAGGGTTTTCTCTTGGGAATCTATAGAATTCATCGAGCGATCCCGTTCGTGCTAACTCCTTCGGGCACTTTATGGTGAACTTCTTATTTCAATTTTCTTTTGTGTTGATATGCTTTTAGGGTTGTTACTCTTTATTTTCTTCTTAAGTATTGCGAGGACGCAATTTCTTTAAGGAGGGGAGTCTGTAACAACCCGCATATTTATCGATTTTATATTTAAATATTTTATCGTTCGTCGGGATTTGGTCCGAAAAGCTACTTTTTGCAAACAGTCGAATTGGGACTCGAGACCCCCTCCATTGAGTTAAAAATGACATTTGCGACCTTTTTTGAGTATAAACTTCGATATGTTTGGAGTTAGTGGAATTTTGCCACTTTTCACTTAGTGCTTTGGTTTGGGCTTAGCCCAATAACCCCACTTACTAGCTCAGTTCCAACCCCCTCTCCTCTTCACTACTTCATAATTTCCTAATACATTCAAGCTTCATCAAAAATGGGGGAAGAGAAAAAGAATTAGGAAATCCTAAGCCCTAGTTTCCATTAGCAAATCCATCTTCTAGCTCCAAACTCAAGAGAACCCATTGGTAAGCTTTCTCTTCATCTTCTCCAACTCATTCTCTCTTTGATTTCAGAAATTTCCTAAACCTAATTTAGGAAATGTTTCTCTTTTAAGCTTAGATTGAAGCTTCTTGAGTTGTTATTGATGAGGAATTGATCTTAGCTTGTTTTTAAAGCTTCTTCTTCATTCGTTTGTGTTCAAAGGTGAGATTTCTATCTCACATCTTAGTATATAATTATCTTCGATTGTTAGGTATGAATTCCTAACACTTATTCGTGTGTAATTGCTTTTGGTTTGGATTGATTTGGTGAATATTCCAATTTTTGGTGTTTTGGGTTCAATTCTTTAAAAATCATAGCTTTGATGTTTTGATCATGTTTTGGTGATGAACCGAAGAGCTTCTATGGCCGGGTAGTCGATTGGCAAAAACCCTTAGCGCCATTGCTCGTGCGATTTCTATTTGATCGAGTTTTGCACCTCATTTGAAATAGGGCATGGGAGTGCCAGCAACAGGTTCGGCCGACCGAACCCCTGGGCTGGCCGGCCGACCTGTAGAACGGGCACTTCCTGCCACTGTTTGGAAGTGCAGGCTACAGGGCTCGGTCGACCGAGCTCAGGGTCCGGTCGACCGACCTGCTACCCCGTGCACTTCTTTTTTTGGTTCAGTCAACCGACTCAGGGAGTCCGGTTGACCGACCTGCTGCTATTTGCCAACTATGCCTATTTTGCCTAGTTGACTGATATTTCCAACTTTAATCGATTTGTGTTATTTCCCTATTTGTTGTTATCATTTGTTATTGACTTTGATGACTTATTTTCTTCGGGAATTCTTGGAATATCCATTTCGATGGATTTGGTATCGATTTCTTTGGATTTTTTTCACGTCTTCGAATGTGAATTTTAGTGATTGATTGTTCCTACAATCTTCTTTGTGATTTGTCACTTTAAAAATATAAAGGTTTTCTATACTAGTAGTAAATATCAAAACTCTTTCTTCAAATGATTTCAACACTATTTTATAACAAAGCTCGTTTTCTCAACCCGATTTTCAATCTATTTGTATACACAAACCTTTACCTCACTCGTATGAGAAATCTAATTAAACGACTTAGTAAAACAAGTGGTATGAAACGCTTGCGGTTACTTCATCGGTTAATTCTTGGACTTGTTCGATTGAATCTTTTGTGAAAATTTTCTAGTGGAGATCTACAATTTGTTCGTAAATATTTAAGTTAAGCTGGTGGTTATGGGACATGAAGCTAAGCTCATATATTTACTAGCTTATTGTAATTGACACTTCTTGATGATCAATGATGATCATTTTATGGTTTAGACTAGCAATGTGCGATGTCTCTTTGTCTATGTGGAGGACTGTTCCTCATTTTATTGAGCTTCGTCTCATTTCTAGCATGGGTCGTACCTATTTAGGTGCGTCGATTTTTGTTTACACATGGGTCGTACCTTTTTAGGTGCGTCGATGTTTATTATGCATGGGGTGTACCTTTTTAGGTGCATCGATGTTTGTTTACTTCCTGGAGCAATCGGCTCAATAAGTTGGGACATGGGCGTATCTTTCTAGTTGTGTCGATGTTCGTCTATGCATGGGGCGTATCTTTCTAGGTGCGTCGATGTTCGACTTTGCATGGGGTGTATCTTTCTAGGTGCATCGGTGTTAGACATTACATGGGGTGTATCTTTCTAGGTGCATCGATGTTTATTTATGCATGAGATGTATCTTTCTAGGTGCATCGGTGTTTATTTATGCATGGGACGTATCTTTCTAGGTGCGTCGATGCTAGAGCATGGGGCGTATCTTTCTAGGTGCGTCGATGTTCGACTGTGCATGGGGAGTGTCTTTTTAGGTGCGTCGATGTCCAGTTTATGGGATTGGCCATCCTTTTATTGTTATTTTTGGATTTCTATTTGATGATTTCTGGAATTTATGTTTCACCAACTTTTACGATTGGCATTGATATATATGTCATTTATTGTGGCTTGGTGAATGAAATTAGGAGTATGACATTTCCTTTGATTCTTGTGTAGATTTTGCGATATTGATTAATCTCTTGTTGATTTTTCAATTACTTATTTATCACAGCTTGGCATTGTGATTATTATACGTTTAGTCATATCTCTTATTCTATATCATTTCATCTGATATTTATAGCTAGACTGATCCGTTTATTATTTTCTTCTTAAATAATACTCGGGTCAGACCGAGATGTTACAGGTGTTTCTGCTTGACTTCTCTTCTGGGGTTATCATATGATCTTTTGGCTTACTACTTAGATTAGTAGTTTATACACTAAAGATATGGACTCATAGATGTATTCTTTTGTATAGCACGTGTTGCTATTCTTTTGTATTATGGTGGATCTTTTTGACCACTGCTCTGATATACACTTTCATGTGTTTGTTATATATTCATGTCTTCTTCCGCCTTTGTGATATGAATTATCTGTGACTGATTTGTGTTATGCTTATTTCTATATTTGTTTCCGAAGATTTTTATAGCCACTATGTAGTAGCTTTGTGTTTGTATCGGTATGTCGGATTTCCTCTTGAAAATTAAATGCATGTTTTACTATCTGACATATCGGTGCTTGCGCAAAGCAATTACACGGATGGTCGCTCCTCAACAGCCTTATTCTCCGTGCTAGTCGACAACATTACTCCGTAGTGTTCTTGGCTAGCGTGGGTATAGAGGTGGGGCGTCACATCATGCTTCATGCCTTCCCAATAATAAAGGCGCCACATAACAACATACATCTTGCAACTACCGAGATGAATCGTATACTTAGAGCGATGACAATCATCAACAATGTCATGCCTAAGTGCCGAATCAGAAGGCACAACAATACGGTCCTTCATATAAGACAATGGTGATGAGAATCAATACTGAAATTCCTCATCTCAACATTATAGGATTTAGATTCACAAAGACGAAGAAGGCGCAATGTCTCGAAATCACGCCGTCGAGCCTCAGAAATACAATCTAAAAGAGAAGCTCGAGCTTCCATACTAAATAATAAGACATGTGAATTGAAAGAAGAAGCTTGATCACAAATATCATAATAGGATAAAGTTTTAAGGACATCCTATTTGGCTAACATAATAGAAACAACAGCTGTATTCTTGCGAGTAAGCGCATCTGCCACATGATTACTTTCCCCAGCGTATACTGAATATAAAATCATATAAGGCAAGAAACTCAAGCCTGCTACCTCATATTAAGCTCATTCTAGGTGAATCGATATTTCAAAGACTTGTAGTCGGTAAAAAGAATGAAATGCTCCCCCAAAAGATAATGGCGCTGAATCTTCAAAGCGAAGGCAATTGCTGCAGGCTCAAAATCATGGGTAGCGTACCGAACCTCATTTGGACGCAATTGCCTAGAAGCATATGCAACTACCTGATCTCTCTGCATCAGAACAAAATTGAGGCCACTATGTTGGCATTGGTATAAACGATAAGATCTTGGTTCCCTTCAGAAACCACAAGGACGGGAGCATTAGTGAGAAGCTCCTTTAATTACTGAAAAGAATCCTTACACTTATCAGACCAAACAAATCGAACGCCTTTCCTCGTAAGGCTAGTCAATGAAGCACGAAACGGGAAAAGTCTTTGATGAAATGGCGGTAATAACCCACCAAACCCATAAAACTACGAATCTTGTGAACATTCTCAGGCCTCTTCCAACTCTGAATAGCCTCGATCTTAGAAGGATCAACAGAAATACCTTCTGAAGATACAAAATTGTCTAAGAACTTCACTCGCTTTTCCCAGAAGTGAAACTTAGAAAGTTTTTCTTTGAGTTAATGCTTTGGGAGAGTACTTAAAACAATTCTAAGATGTCGAGGATGGTCCTTTTCGGACTTCGAATATACAAGAATGTCATCAATGAAAAACAAGCATGGACTTATCGAGATATTCCCGAAATACTCTATTCATAAGACCAACAAAGTAGGCAAGTGCATTCTTTAATCCAAACGGCCTGATGATCCACTCATAAGAACCATAGCGAGTGCGAAATGCGGTGAGAGGAATACTATCTTCCCCGACCCGGAGCTGATGAAAACCAGTGGCAAGGTCTAACTGTGAAAAACCTTAGCGCCACTCAACTGATCGAACATGTCGCCGATCCTCGGTAAAGGGTAACGATTCTTTTTGGTTAACTCATTAAGCTTGCGATAATCGACGCAAAGCCTAAGAGTCCCATTAGACTTTTTCGTGAATACTACCACAACTCCCCTAGGTGAAGAAATAAAACGAATAAAATGCTTGGCTTCAAGATTAAAAAGTTGCTTTTTGAGTTCCTCATTCTCTCATGTAGACATCCTCATGGAAGGGCGACTAACTGGATGCATGGCAGGAATAAGATAGAGACGGAACTCAATAGCTCTCGTAGGAGGTAAACCAGAAGTGGGCTCGAATAAATCTAAAAAGTCACAAACGATCGGGGTGCGAGATAGGTCGTCGTCATCGACTCGAGAGTTAGGAGCAAAAAAAGAAGCCATGGAAACACAATCAAAATCATGAAGTGAAGGAGATAACTGATTGGAAGAATCGGGTTGTCGAATATATAAGACTCGCTCCAAACATAAAATCCTGGCATCCTATCAAACTAGCCAGTCCATTCCCAATATCATATCCAATCCAAGAAAAGGAACACCGTGCAGATTCGCATGGAAAGAAAAGCCACAAATCGAAATCTCAACATCATCACAAAGCAAACTAAGAGTTGCAGATCCACCGATAGGATTCGCAATCCATAAAGAAGTAAGCATATAAGAAACATGTAATTGCAAACCATCAACGAGTTCCTTCGATACGAATGAGTGAGATGCACCCGTATCGAATAGCATTCAAATATAACGATCATGGAATTTAATAGAACCCTCTAAAACAGAAGAGGAAGTACCTCTAAACTGAGTAGCATCTCTAGAAGTAGTAGCCACACTAAGAGGACGCCAACGAGGACCCTTTTCCTTTTTGGGACAAGCTGAAACCAAATGTCCCTCCTTCTTACAATAAAGACAACGCTTAGGATTGGGACACTCTCCCATTGGATGGTCAGATGCATCACAATTGAAGAAGGCAAAAGGCTTATTTGAAGGAGTAGACTGAGACTGAGAAAAACATCCTCCTTATTTCTTCTTCTTTTTAAGATGGAACGGCTTCGACTTGCGAAAAAATTTCTTCTATTCAGGTTTCCATGAACATCTATCTTTTTCCTTCTCGACCGCTTCAAGCTGAAGGGCCTCATCCACAAGCTTTTCAAAGGTGAGCTCAAGGCGAAGCATGAGGGACTTCTTCAGATATTTCTTAAGCCCGGAGACGAATTTAAGATTCTTCTTATAAGGAGTATAGATGTGCTCGAGACCATATTTAGACAAGGCTTCAAAGGATGCAACATATTCGGAAACATCGACTTTCCTTATTTGAAATCAAGGAAACATCAAGCAAGAATAGCCTTCTCGGATTTTGGAATAAACTTGAGTTCGAATCTCTCATGGAACTGATCCCACTCTAGAGTGGACTCACCAATCTCAGCAACAAGTAGATCATACAAATGAAAAGCTTGTGCTTGCAACATACTAGATGCTACAAAGACTCGGTGATGAATTGAGATCTCCATACGACTAAAGATACGCTCATAAGAATTGATCCATGCCTCAACATCTAAAACAGTCTTACTGCCTTTAAAGATCTTACCACCAAGATGTGTGAAGTCGCTACACATGTGCATAAACGTAGATTTGCATGGAGGAGAAGAGTGAGCTAGAGCGGGAGGTTGAGTTCCCCGAATAACCTTAAGGATTTGATCAGTAGACATATAAATGCCTTTAGGACGAGAACCACTAGGCAGTCCCGTCATCGAAGAGCGTCCTCTACATCTACTCAATAAAGCTGGAAGATAAGATAAGATAGGATTATTCATGGGGTAAATAGATATATTAGCAATTCAAGTGCAGAAGTTAAGGAATACTATGAAATATAATTAACATTCCTAGACATATTCCTTTCTATCTTCCCCAAAGGAATTAAAAAGGGACACAAATCAAAATAAGGATAGGGACAAGGCAAGATCAAGGTGAAACCGATCACGATTAAGAGATGATGTATATAGATGTATTATATCTGATGTAGGGTATCTTGTATACTGTTCTGTATATATTACATTATATTCTGAAACAATGCTCGGATACCAAGCTGTGACACCCCCCCAAGACCTACATTAGTAAAGAGAATTACTAAGTAATCCTATCTACTAACGCAGAGAATAGGGCTGGTTAAGGGCGACCATCATAGTAATACGTTAGTTAAGAGCTAAGCATGTCAATTATGTCTGGATTTTTTTTTTCATTACCTCATAAGTGGTAGACACGCTTAGTCCCTAACTAATGCACACTATGGTGGATTCGGACCATTTCAGTAATAATGTAATATACATGCAGATAGAAAAATCTGTCACATAACAGCAAACCTAAATTAGAGTATATATATATAAATACATACATCACCACACATCTCCATAATAATACATCATACATAAGTAGCAAGGACTACTGAATCACCTATACGCACATCCCATGAAATAATATACAATAAGAAAACGTAAAAGTAGACGACTCTAAAACGACATACAAGCCAAAATGATAAGTCCAACAAAAGCTATAAAGCTGATCCAAGAAGTGAAGCAATCCAAACTAACCTGCAACTCGGTATGACCTGAGTGAAAAGCACACGGGTCAGGCAAGCTAAACTTATCAGTAGTAAGGATCTTAGTAATAAGCGGAAGTGTGAGAATCAGTCCATTGTTGCCAACAGAACGACATATTATTCATCGTATCATTCATAAGAAAGGGGACATCAATGATTCATCTATCTGTTTCATGGGAATTTCAATAAGTAATATGCGTATGGTTTCTCTTAAGGACATCTATAAGTAAAGTGGATAAGGGATGAGAACCATATAATAACTTCATAAATAGATATCAAATCATCATAATCTATCATAAGAACTCAATATGAGTTAAAGGCAATCATAATCGAAATCAGCATATAGCATAATATAAATGTATCCTATATCATACTCAAGGCCGTATTCAAATAGCAACATCACAAAAAGGTGAAATCGAACATAGAAAACTTTATAGAAAATTGCACATGCTTTTCATCTTGTCTAGTACTACTATTATTTGGTACGATACGTCACGATGACTCGGGGTCATTAACATCTTAGAATCGTGATCGTCTTGATTGACTATAGTCGAATCTCGTGATAACACCATCCAAGCAAAACATCATGATGATTGGAATTTAGTAATGACATCAAGAACATCGTAATGATTCCAATCGTACACTCGGTTTATAGTACTAATAAAATCTTAAATGTGTCACAACTTCTCGAATAGGAACTCAATGAGTGTTGATGTATGTACCATACCATACCTTCACACCTATTGGTTCACTAATCGTCAGACGATGCCACATTAGAAAACATCCATAAAAATCCAAATCAAACATACACCGCCTCGTCTCATTGGCGAGTGTAAAGCGCACAACTCATTGTATCTCATACTTTGATGAGTTTAAAGTGGCATCAGACTTGTCTCATTTCATCCACAAGTAAAAATCCATCTTAAACATCAAAACCATCATCAATCCATCATAAAAATCCTGCCTCATGTCCTCGACAAGTAAAAATATCATAAAACAGTACTTCAAAAGCAAATTCGACAGTACAAGTCGATACAACTCTAGATTGCAAAATAGGAACATGCAGAAAGAAAATCAATCAAAATAAGATTACAGTAAATAAAAATCCAAACATTGGATGGATTAGAGGATCTAAAAGGTTGGAGATTACCTACAGGATAGCTTAGAATCAAATTTAACTCTAGATTCTAATAATTTTAGGTGGATTTTAGATTTTTAAAAGAGGCCATTATTGATTTCCTTATTTTGTTTTAAGTGCTCTATATATATATTTTTTCTTTTGGAATGAGAAAGAAGAAAGACTATGCTGGTTACTAGAAGCATCTTATGGATAATAGGTAGGCTAACCTTTGGACCCAAACCCAACAAGAACACTTAGAATAATTTTTGTTGTGTTTATATGTTATTAACACTAATTCCTTCATAACTTTTTGATAAAAACTCCAAATCACATGAAACAAAATGCAATGTTCATGTTTTGGACAAAAGAACATGTTAAAAATGTTATAAACTTAATTTTCTAACTGAAAATATTATTTTCACAATTTAATACCAATTATTTACCAATATTCACATTTTTTAGTGAAAAATCACTATTTTCGTCATTTTCCACCTATAAAAATTTATTACTAATTTCATTAATTTGTATAAAAATGCTTTTAACATTTTTATAGCTTTAAAGTATTATTTAAAATTTAATTATACCGTAAAAATTGATTTCCTTCATGTTTACCCTTTTGCTTCGGGATAAAAGACTAATATTAGAATAAAAATCCAATATTATAAATTTTAACCGAATGATTTATTTTCATCATTTATTCTCATTCCGTACCACCAATAAAGTGTTTCAAACTTTATTTCCCATTTGTTTACACTAACAACCCAACTCTTAATCAACAAACATTGTTTATTTTAAATAAAAAAATATTATCATCAATTTATTCCATCTATATATTTATAATTCCCATATCAAATTATAATTTTCATTATAATTAAATATTTCAGTAATGTCCTAACTCCCAGGTTATTACAACCTCTATTATAGGATTTTAATGACAACAACTATGTAATTATGCTAAAGAATCTCTAAGCTAACTTGTACGTACAAGAGTATCAAAAAGAGACAAACAGATACATTCAACAAGAAGATACATAGTGCAAAAGAGGATACAAGTTTGTATATGGAGATACAAGAAGAGACATACACGACAGAGACAAGAAGAAGGTGACAAACAAAGTATTATTAGTCATAGAGTGTCAAGTCTAGAGTTTACATATGTTAAAATCTTCTCAAGTTGGTATGCACACATATACATACATATTTGAAACATTTTATAAAAGTAATAATAGTTGTATTTAAAAAAACAAAACAAAACAATAACAATATTAGTATATGAAGCAAGACTTGAACTTGGGTCATTGGTAAAATCATATTTTAAATGAAAATTCAAGTTTTCAAAAAATGCATGGAGCAAGACTCGAACCTGGGTCGCTAGTTTAGAAGGCACGTGCTCTAACCATATAAGATATGGGTAATTTTTGTTTAACAACAGAATTTAGTCGACTGAACAAGGTCATTCAGTCGACTGAGAATCTATGCACATGCATAATTTTGCACAAATTTGATATGAATGTGTCTACTGAACTACCCGTTTCAGTCGACTGGATTGCTTTTTTTTTGAACTGATTTCTCTCGATTCAAATTTTTAATATTTCAATTGGTTGAATTCTTTTATTCAGTCGACTGAAATTTCATAGTGGCTATATTTCTAAAAAGTCACTTCACTTCATCGAACAGAAACAACCCTTGGTTCAAGAGTCGTTTCAATACCTTTTGATCACTATTTTTTGCGATAAGTTACAACACTTTAACTCTATGTACAACCTTCGTTTCATTTGTTTTAATTACCAATTTATGATTTAAATTCTCATTCTTATTATCCAAAATACCTTGCCATTATCAGTTAATATTTCATTCAAATCACTTGTTCATTCAAGCAAACCTCATTAAGTGATTTAATAAACTTCCAATCTTCATGTACTACACGATATACCAGAAAGGAGAAGATTATAGGAGTGTACGTTATTCACTTATAAGTGCTATTCAAGAGCATATTCGGTCAGGAACAACTTTACTATTCGTATTAGAAGTCCTGTTCGATTGCTCAGGCGGTAGAATTCCTGTTCAGTTGTTTAGGTAGTAAAAGTCATATTCGGTTGCTCAGGCGGTGTAATACCTATTCCTTCGGGTTAAGAGAGGGTTGATAGATAAATTCCAGAAGGAGAGTGGGACCGGACATAGAGTGGGAGTTCGAACTAGTATAGAATCGATTGTATGATCTACTTTACTATTTCCACTACATTTACATTGTTTACAACTGTTGATCATCATTGATCCTATTCATAGAAATTCACACTTTCTGTGTGTAATCATGACTTTAGTCTTACCTATGACAAAGCTCTACACACATGAATTTTGGACAACAATTAGCTGGGAAAAATAGCTAATGTATAGGGCGCGGCCCAATACCAGTCCTATCTGGTATTCTAATATATGAGTCATTTTACTTAGGGATCTCCTCCCATAATTTTCCTTGAAAATCTTTTTAAAAATGATTTAAAACCTTTAAATCAAACTCACATTAGGAAAATATTCAATCCTTTATGCTTTACTCAAAATCCTCTTGCCATGTTATACACACACACACACATTATTTAGACCTTAGTGATGTGAAATATTTAAACACATGAAAATACCCTTTGCAATTCCATTGAAAACATCTCTTTCGAAACCAAGTAAAATCCCTTTATTTTATTTAGGTCCAATGGCCAAAGCTTCCTTTCGAAGCCATACATAAAATCCCTTTCGAAACCTTTAAAATCTTTCTTTTCGAAGGCCTTAGAACCTTAATCATCATATCTTAAAATACTTTAAAATATTGCCTTTAGAAATTTTAGAAAAACCTTCCATTTCAACCCATTCGAAAATATTAGAAATTTAACACCTTTTAACTCGTTCGAAACCATTTGGGAAACCACCCCTACGAAACCATTTTAAATAACTTTTGAAACCATCAAACTTTAGAAACTTAACCTTTCGAAAGCTCTATGTGTTCAATTTAAAACATATGGAAAAACCTCTTTTGAAAACTTTGGGTTATACTTCAAATAGAATAAAAATGGTCAATTAAAACATCTTAGTCGAAACCTTCATTTCGAAACTTTTCCTAAGTAAAGAACTTATGATGTCAGAACCATCCCTTCAAAAGAATGGGAGAATTGGCTGATTTTAAAAGTTAAGTATACGTTTCGAAACCATTAACTTTAAAGGTAGAAGGGCAGCAACTAGGGGTTTTGAATCCTTCGAAAGTTTTATTTAAAACAAAAAAGTGAAACCAAGTAAAAACCTTCCCTTTGAAGTTATTTAACCCAGCCACTGAGTCGAAACCTATCTCTTTCGAAAGCAAAGCAGGTGCTACCGTAGATTTTCAAAAAAAATGTACTCCAACCCCTTCGAAACATAACGTTGCACCAAGAACCCCTTCACCTTTGTCCAAAACCCTACGTACCAAGTAACTTGATACTATGCGCTTTGATTTTGGAACCATTGTGGCGAAAGGTCTAGGTCCGAATCCTCTGTGCCGAAAGTGGGAGAACATGCCAAGATCATGTTATTTTTGTTTTTAACTTAAAAGAGAACACTTTTCCACTAATCTGCTTTTATTTGTTAAATTTTCATTGGTTGCTAAATACTTTTAAGAAAAGTGCTGCATATAATTTCAAAATCAAACCATGATTTTATTTTATAAAATGCCCATTCCCCTTTGATTGAATATTTAAAACATTTTAAGTCCCATACATTAAATTATTTTATATGTTCATTAAAACACTTAGGAAAAATCTGAATTAATACCAAAAAATCTATTTTAATATGTTTCTACCATATAAAATTTTTGGAGCCAAATAACTATATATTTTATCGTAAATAATTTATATCCCAATAAATTGTTTTCTTTACTAGAAAATTAATATAAATCCACCATAATTCATAAAATTATGAAAATTGAAACCCATCTCTAAAATATCATTTCTTATTTAAATCTTCAAGGCATTAGGATGTCATTTAATAGGGTTTTCCTATCAAACGTATCATAAAAACTTATATAAACATGCATAAATCATCGACAAGTATATATAAACTTTCAATCATTTAAAACATGGATATCATGCAAACTCATTTTGGATTCACTTTAAAACCAAAAAATTTATAGGAAAATGGGATGTAGCAATCATTCACCTTACCTTTGGGGTTAAAGATGTGAGATTTGATGTTGAACAAGTCGATTTACTTCTTCCTTTTGAAATCCTAGCTTTGTCTTCCCTTGAGATAAAAAAGGGCAGCCGGCTAGGTTTTCAATTATAATTTTTGCAAATGAATTCAAGTGACGACTAACGGCTAGGTTTTAGGGTATTAAAATGTTCATTTTTCCTGTTTTACCCTTATTTATTTTCTAACACTTTTATTCACGTTATCCCATTTTGATTTACATATTAACATGGTATGACTACCCTTGATTACAATCAAATCTAAATCTATTAATTTTCATATTATATTATTTAATTTAGGTAATTAAATATCCTAAATAATGTTACTAAAAATATGGGGTGTTACAGCCTCGCTAGATTTCACTAACATATCATCCATATGAACCTCCATATTTCGGCCAATTTGCTCATTAAACACTCTGTTGACCGGCCCATTATAAGTAGCCCTTGCATTCTTTAGCCCAAAAGTCATCGCTTTGTAGTAGTAAATTTCCTCTTTATTATGAAGTTAATGTGTCCTTATATGGCTTGAATGTTGGTATTTGATTGTACCGTGGACATGCATCCATAAGAGACAATAATTTGTGAACCGCTTGTTGCATCAAATAATTGATCAATCCATGGTAGCGGGAAACAATCTTTCAGACATCTTTGTTCAAATCTATATAGTTAATGCACTTCCGCTATTTTCCAATTGATTTTTCACAAAAAATGGCTTGGCTAACCATTTTTGGTAGTGTGTTTCTTGAAAAAAACCATTCTCGAGGCGTCTCTTAACTTCTTCTTTCAATGAATCGAATCATACTCTATCAAATTGTCTCTTTTTCTACCTAATTGAGGTTGCTTTTGGACTGATGTTGAGTGCATGACACATAAATGTTGGATCAACCCCCACCATATCATAATGTGATATGGCAAATACGTCCTTGTTAACCTTAAGAAATTGGACCAAATCCTTCTTTAAGTAGCCATCTAATTCTTTTCCCACTTTGCCACCTTGGTAGTATCTTTTGGATCCATGCACGCTCCTCAAGGTCCTATAGGTTCCATCCTTTCTGTTTCCCCTCGGCAGTCGAATTTGGTAACAATTAGGCTTTCTTCAGTGGAATTAGCATCAACTCTCTTCCTTTTGCCTCCAGAGGGAAGGTACCTTTCATACATGTGCTTGTTAGACTTATTAATTTTTATTTTTGCTTTGAACATTAGATGTGAAAATCCATCATCCGAAGGTTATAAAATAGTGGAGGAATAAAATTAAGAAGAATACTACATTTTATATTGATTATGGTAGCAAAATACATCTCTCGAGAGCTGAACTACTTCCCTCGGACAGTGCACCATCCCCTCTTTGTTAAGAACTTTACCATTAGTTGCTTTGGGGAGACAGCTGCATCAATTTCGTCAAGTGTCGACCTGCTAAAGAAGGGGTTGTAGTAAGATGGCTGGTGGATGTTACAAAAATAATCTCAAATGAACTGAAAGATGGTGGCTCCCCCATTTGCACAAGCAGCTACACTTGTCCCCCTTCCCCGAATTAGACCCTTTGTTGTTGAATCCAAAGATGGGTTCTGTGCTGGGCTCCAGTTTTTCCTTATGGATGTTCATTTGGTCGAAGGCATGCTTGAAGATAATATTGACTGCACTGCCTATATCTACGAGAATTTTGGAGACAATGGACAATCCGATTCGAGTAGTAATCATCAATGGATCATTGTGGGAATGGTGAACCCCTATTTTTAGCTCTTGAGGGGTGACAAAAAGATTTGGCATTTAAATATCGATTGGCATTTGAATATCGAGTCGTGGATTATTTAATGGGTGCACTTCTTGGATAGAGAAGACAACTTCTTTAGCCTCCTTAATGTATCTATTTCGAGCCTCTTTGATGTCCCCTCCAAAAGCAACCCACCTTAAAGTACGTCAATTCTATTTATCGGCGGGATTAAGCTCAAGGGGTCTCCATCTTCCAGTTTGTGAGCAACGTATCCAGGGTGCTTTTGTGGACCATCCTTTGTCCATTGAGCTTTCTACTTATCCTAGATAAATTTTTTCAAATGACCCTTGTGGATCAATTTCTAGATGATTCCGGCTAGAGCTTTACACTCAGAGATCTTGTGAAAATTTGCCTTGTGATATGGGTAGTAATCTCCTCTTTTTCTATGTTCTAGTTTTCTGAGCCTTAAAGGAATTTAGGAAGTTGACTCTTTCCTTCGCCACAGCATAAATGTAAGAGGGTGGCTTGTTCAAAGCGATTACATTAGCAATCAGTTCCTCTCATTTCGTTCTTTTATGTCCTCAATCTAGGCCAATTCTTCCTCCTTCCTTCTTGGAGATTGCTTTTCTTTTGGTCTAATACAGCTCATTCATCCTAATGAACTTGTTAGCCTGGAAGTGGAAATCTTATGAAATCTTTACACCCATTAACGAAGAGCTTCTTCTAGAAGGGATGTTCCCTATTTAGCTAGAATGTACCATGATAAGCTTGTATCGGTCATTCATTTCCTTTGCTTTTTGTGCTTCAGCGTTGAAACTGCTCAGATAATCTCCCAAAGATTTCCCTTACCTTTGCTTTATGTTTGCCAGGACTGTATAATCTATAGTGGGATCTTTGAAAATGCAGAATTGGGATGAAAGTTCGTAGGAAACCTACTTCCATAAATATATGGTTTTCTCCCGATACTCTCTGTACACTTAGCCCCAGCTCCTTGGAGAGTGATGGGGAATAATCTACATTTGACAGCTCCTGACGCATTATATAAATCCATCTAGCTAGAAAAAGCCATAACTGATCATTCGGATATGTGACTCCATGGTATTTCATTGTTGGGATCTTTACATCAAATGGGATGACTGTTTCCATAATCTCATCTGTAATGGATGGCACTCGTTTGTAATCATTGGAATTTTATCCTTAGTCCTCTTCCCTTTTGTATTCATTGCATCCTTAATTGCTTTCTTTACTGCATCCTTTAGATTAACTTCAACATTACGATAATTTTTCTTCTCTGACAAGTATTATTTTGACATAGAGTTTCCAGATTTTTCAAGTGATTTAACGAGTACCCATCCTTGATGATTAACTTTAGATTGAGGGCGTTCCTTCTTTTTGGAGGCTGTTAGATCTATCTTGCTTTAGTTTTCTTTGGAGTGAGCTTTCGATTTCTTTCTGGGCGAAACCACCTCATCCCCCCGAGTTGTATTCGCTTTTTTTGAAGACTTCTGAGATAATGCCATTTTGAGGAGCACTTGCATTACTTGAAGCTGCTGCTCCAAGTGTTTAATCTTTATGGTATTTTCATCTTATTGAGCTGGTGATGAAGGCTGCCCTTGAATAACTCCATACAGACTAAAGGTTGGTGATATGTTCTCCTCAAGGGTTGTTGTGTGGATAACCCCTTCATCCATTTCGTTGAGTCTTTAGATTTCATTTTCCTACGTTAAGTTAAATGATCTATAATTGGTCTATAAGATAGTGACAAGGTTGGAGGTTCGAGCCCTCCTTCTAGTGCCAAAAATGTTAACAAGAAAACTTGTCAACATCCCTAATGCAATATGAAAGGAAATGAGTGAATATAAAATAAGATTGTCGAGAAGATTGCTTCTTTCGAACCTTTTGACCAGGTTAATTTAGTTGAAATGGTTTTAGAAGTTGGTTTAAAAATGCAGGCAAAGGAAGAAGCATCTTGCTTGAAACCCTTCTTTTGAATGGGTCAGAAACAAGAATTCGTGTTGGCTTTCTATTCCTTTCGATCATGTCAAAGGTTCGTTCTATAGCCCATTCGACCATGCCGGAAGGTATACATGTTTTTATTAAAGTGTGATAGTTGCTCTTGACCTCATTAGTTTCTCCTCTTTAGTTGATTAACCCCTTTGAAATGGATGCAAATGTAGTGGGGGCGGTAAGCCACTTTTGAATGAATTCTTTTCTTGACATTCGCTTGCAAATTACCAACTAGATTCCTTTTAGAACACCCCTTTCGACTAGGTTGAAAGGAGCTCCATCCTTTCGAACCATATCCAATTTGTTGCTGCCTAAGCTTGATTCCGTTTACTTCATATTAGATCTTCCTGGATGTTCCAAAGTTCTATAAACTCATCAATGTCGAAACATCATCAGCACTCTTATTTTTCATTGCTTGGTATTGGTTACGATGTTGATGTGTTTCACACGTTTATATCCAAATCGATTTTATCATGTTGCATAGACAAAAAGAAATTAAGAGAATAAGATAGAATTATGTGCAATGGATCATTGGTCTAGCTAATGATCATAATGATCTCCCTCATAATAGAAATCCGTATTGAATTCACCATCTCTCCATTATTATTAATCCAAAATGAGTTAAAATTATGAGAGCTTTCCCCAGATTGATTTAGGGTTTACAAAGATCTTATTGTAGAAAAAAGTTGAAGAAAAAGAAATGAGCTTAGGATTCCAAAATCCGGTCCCCAAAACTGGACCCCTTGGGTCTTATTCGTAGATGCAGGTTCGCCCCTTCCGCGCCTATGCTTTCGACTCATTCGAAAGGCCCTTTTTGTGTGCCGGCTCATTCTATAACATCCTCTATCTAGAGGCCCAAAGCTAAGCTCTACAGATGCTGTAGTTATCTATAGCATTAACTTCCAGCGACTAAATACGTCTATGTTTATGGTGTCTATAATATAAAAAGCACTTGAATATGAAGCAAAGCATGAATTTCAAAACAACATTTTTGTCCATTAAATTTCAAAGCAGATGTTCTATATTCCAATTGTATAATCCCAAAATGTTTCTCAGGAAAATATACTTATTACAAAATACGCGAAGAGCGACATATGAAGATGTTTCCTTAGATGATTAGCGCCATATAGTCATAATTGACTTAATATATACACAGAGGAAATGAACACAAAAGAAAGTACTGCAGCTCCAATATAGCTATCCATTAGCCATCTGCCCTGAGCCTACTCAAATCAATTTTGAGCACCTACAAGTTTAAGGGGAAGCATAAACTTCAAGTCAGACATAAAGCCTGGTGTGAATAATACTATACATCCCGTTATTAATGTTAAGTGAGACCATGCTGCTTAGCAGAATAGGTTTCCCCTTACTAACATTCTTTTTAAATATATCTTTAGCAAACCGTTATCATGCAACCAAAAACGGTTAAACTATAAAGCATTATTATGTAAACCTACATATCCCGTAACAAATGGACTATTGTCCGAACATTATAGTTTTGTTTCGCTTACTATTGACCTTTGGTTGACTCGGGCCTACTGGACAAAATAACAAAATTTATCTGATATCTGTTAGAAACACCTCTTCTGGATGGTCTGTCCTTAACTACCTATTAATTACTTCTCTTTGGGAGGGTCTGTCTCTGACTTAACATCTCCCCGAGTCACCTGACCTTAATAGTTTTATGGGCTCACCAATAATCTATATGAATACAAACGTATATTCCTTTTTGTGTGTAATCATAATTTTAGTCTTACACGTGACAAAGCCCTACACACAAGAATTTTGGACAAAACTAGCTGGGGCCAATAGCTAATGTATGTGGCATGACCCTATACCAGTCTCATATGACATTCAAACATCTAAGTCATTTTCACTTAGGGATACCTTCCCATAATTTTCCTTCAAAATCTTTTCATCGGAAATTTATTCAAAACCTTTTAGACCAAAGTTATACAAGGAAAACATTTATAATTTATGCTTTACTCAAAATCACCTTGCCATGTTATATATGTACTTTACTCAAATCTTTGTTGATGAAAACCTTTAAACATTTGAAAGTATCCCTTTTGATCCTATTCAAAGTGCCCCTTTCGTAACCATTCATATAAACCTTTCAAAACCATTGAAATTCCTTTTTGCTTCAAAAGATAAAAACCTTGGGCATCCCTCTTTAAAACCAATAAACATTGCCTTTCGAAACCACAGGAAAAATCTTTCCTTTAAATCATTCAATATTGTTGGAAAATTTTGCTTTAGACCTATCGAAACCATTTGGGAACCTCCCATTCGAAACTTTCTTTAAAACCTTTCGAACGTATTAAAACTTCAAACCCTTCGAAAGCATTTGGGATTCAAATCAATGCATGTGGAAAAACATCTTTCGAAACATTTAAGTCGAAACCATTCTCTTTTGAAACCACTGGGTTATTCTTTTAAAAAAATGACTAAGGGCCACAAGAAAAAGAGTCGAAAGCTTACCCTTTCGAAAGCTATTGCCATGCTAAGAAGTGGTGGTGTCGAAACATCCCTTCCAATAGTATTAGAGAAGCAGCATGGTTTTTATAAAATAAAGCATCCCCTTCGAAAGTTCTATTTTGAAAGGTAAAAAGCAGAAGCAAAGGCTTCAAAATAGGCAAAAGCTATTATTTAAAAACAATGGCGCAACTATTTCGAAACCAACGTCTTTAAACCACTGACTTAGTTAAAAGAAGACTTATTCGAAAGCTATTTCTTAAAAACTTTCCTTTAAATCAATTGACCCAATCGGAAGCCAAATGAATCGAAAACTACTTGGTCCGGTGTTTTTTTCTTTTAAAACAAAAACGCACTTCGACACTTTCACAACCCCTTGATTTCGACTCGTACTTTTCTCCTTTATCCAATTCACGGTGTATCGAAATTGATACTATGTGCATTGGTTTAAGGAAGGAGGCGGAGGGTCTTAGTCAAAAGCAACCTGGGAAAACCACAAAAAGGCGAAACATGCTTTTAGCATGAATTTTTAATTTAAACCCTTTTAGGTAAAAAAAATTTAACTACCTACCTTGTTTGTCAAATACTTATTGGTTTCTAATTTTCTTTCTTAAAAGTTCTGCCATAATTTTTAGAAATAATTAATTTAAATCATTTGCAAAATACCCCTTCTTCTGTAATACATGTACAATATTTAAGTCCCATACCTTAGATAATTTTATATATTCATCAATGCACTTAGGAAAATACTATAAAAATTCTACAAAATCCTTTTTAATATGTTTTCTAACATATAAAAATTTCAGACCCAAATAATTTTTTATTATGTTGTAAATAATTTATAACCCAACAAAATTATTTTCTTCACTAAGATATAAATATAAAATCAACATTAATTCAAAAAATTATGAAAATTGAGATCGATCTCTAAAATAACGTCTATGTTCTATGTCTAAAATCGCAAGGCATTTGGATGTCATTAATTAGGATTTTCATATCAAACATATACTAAAATCCATATGGACAAGTATAAATATTCAACAAGTATATATAAACATTTAACCATCCAAAACATGGCATTATCATGCAAAAATAATTTCCGGTTTACCTTAAAACTGAAAGCTATATAAAAATTGGATGTAGCCATCATTCATCGTAGCTTTGTGATTAAAGATGTGAGATTTGATGTTGAACAAGTTGATTTGCTTCTTCCTCTTGAAAATCCTAGCTTTAACTTCTCTTAAGATTGAAAATATTGGCCAACCTTAAAATATTTTGTGTGAGAATGAAATAAACGTACGTTTGATTTCCTAAAGATTTAGGGTATAAGTTCCTCCTATTTCCAATTTTTCCCTCCCTTATTCCCTAATACTTTTATTCATGTTATTTTCTTAGTTTATTGCACACATATGCAGGACTACCCTTGCTTAAACCAAATCTCAATCTATTATTCGTCTTACATTATTTTATTTAGCTAATTAAATATTATAAATAATGTTACTAAAAATATAGGGTGTTACCGTCTCCTCTCCGTAAAGAATTTCGTCCTCGAAATTACGATAAGGAACACATCAAAACAATCAAAGTTAAAACATACTGTCCAAAAAATCAGGATAAGCGTCTCTAATTCTACTCTTAATTTCCCAAGTACAGTCCCTAGCGTCATCACTTCACTGGGCTTTCTCTATTCTGACTGTCTTAGTTTTCAACATTTTCTCATGTCTCGGGACTATCTGGAGAGGCTTCCTAAATATAGTCATGTATGGTTCCACTAATAAATCCTCTAACAAAGTCGGTGCTACGGTAGTATTTGGATCCCTAACACATTTCCTTTGATGAGATATATGAAAAACATTGTGGATTCCCATCAAATTACTCAGTAACACTACTCTATATGTGAGTTTCCCAATCCTTTCCAAAATAGGAAATGGTCCCGCAAACCTCGGTACTAATTTTCCTATCTTCCTGAATATGATAACACCTTTCATCCCCGATACTTTGACGAAAACATGATCTCCGACCGAGATCACTAAATCTTTTCATCTTTTATCTGCGTAGTTTTTCTGACTGGACTGAGCTCCTTCATTCTCGCCCTTATCAGCTCAACCTTTTCTGCTGTTTCTTTTGCCAAATCAGGACCAAGAATCAATCTATCCTCGGTTTCTATCCAACATGCGAAGGATTTGCATGTTCTTCCGTACAAAGCCTCAAACGGTGTCATTCCTATACTAGTCTGATAACTATTGTTATTACGACCCGTAAATTTTAATGGTTTTAATAACATATTTAACTGAATTTTTGTGAAATTGTAAATAATTAAATTTAGAAATAAAAATTTGATATTTGGAATACGTCTATTTAAACATAGCAAATGGTAAATTTTCATCAGATAATATGAAGATTTATTTTATTATGTAATTTTATTTCAATCTAAATCAGTTAAATTTGATGATAATAAAACATTTTCCAAACCTGGATATTTTTATGTAATAAATTTGTAAATCATCTTCTGAGTGTGACATCATCTTCCGTTTCATCAAATTTAAACTACAATTGCTCCGTTTATCTTATTTTCGGCAAATTAGCAGCATTTTCGGTACCGAATATCAACTTTTGACCGGATAATCGTACCACTGATTTCTGTTTACCATTTTAAGCATCTCGTCGTGTTGATCTCCATGGTGTATTCATTTTTTTGTTCGAAGTCCAAAAGACAGCGAAATCTACGGAACGATTTTCGTATTGGTTCCGTAATTTGGCTTGAATTTCCTATGACCATTCAATTGTGAAACGGCTGAAAACACAAGGGTCGCTGCTTTTCAAATTCTCAGAATTAAATATTTTTGACTGTCACTATTTCCTATGCAAATATACTATACTTTTGTTCGTTCAGTTCCTTCCCTTCGTAGCCGCTCGATTCATTTACACTAGCCTACCACTTTATTATTTCTTGAACTGTTCATCTCCTTTCCCTTCTTGTTCTGTTCAATACCTTTGAATATATATATATATATATATATATATATAAAAGAAAATCCATGTTCATCCGCATCTCCCTTTCTCTCTTGCCGATCCTCCACAGCCGAAGCCATGCTATCAACCGCACCCCACGTGTCCGACCTGCCCAGTCACAACTCGAGTTTTCTTTATCGACCTGACCCTCTATCTCCACCACTAGAAAGCTCCACCACCATCAAGAGTCGAACAACCGCACACGGCCTACCCCAACCCGACCTACCTCAATCCAACATCCATCCCTTCAAGCCTCTACCACCGGTTTCCACCACACTCTCCCCTTCTCTTTGCCGAGATCACCACCATATCCTACCACCGATTTACTTTGACGATCCCTTCGAGCTTGTAACCATCCCGACGACCAGAGCCTGCCATGAGCCACCTCAATCAGCTCGACTGAATCCACCTCCTTCACCTTTTCTTTGCAAAGTTTTTATTTATTTATTTATTTATTTTGTATATTATGTTTATATATATATATATTGTTTTCATATGTAGCTTATATAAATCTTATATATATATATCAGTTATATAGGTGGTTTATTTAAGTATAGATTGTGGCAGTATTGCACAAAGGTGATTATATAAGTTATCTATTATGCATATATTTTGATTTTGTGTACGTGTTTTAGAATTATTTTGATTATATAATATAGTATAAAATTTTGCTTCGTGGATCAATGTTATAGAGTATATATATGTTTACTTTATATATTATATGGTTACAATATAAAGGTACACCTATTACTTTATATATTGTTTTCGAATATAATACTATTTTAAGTATAATTCATGTTGCTTTCAAATTATATAGAGTAGTATAGTGTAATCCTATTCATGTTTATAAGCACGAAATCTATGTTGTACAGGGAAGTTTATATAAAATTTATACTTTATTGAGTTACATGGTTTGTTTAGTCTGGATATGTTTTAATGTATATTGATGTGCTTTTATAAGAGGGTACTTAGTCTATAGTATATAAGTATGTGTGTGTTTATATATGTTTCTATAATCAAGCATAATTGTTTGTATGGATTATTTATGTATGTATAAAGAATGTTGATTTTTAAGGAATATTGAAAAACTAATATATATATATATATATATATATATATATATTGGATTAGCGTTACATTATTTACATATATAGTTATGTCAGTATTATCTTATACCAATATGTTAGTTTATATGTACTGAAAGTACATGTAAGTAGTATACAATCATAGATTAGCTGTTTTACATTTTAAGTTCCTATTTGATCTGTAAGCACATACATACATACATACATACATACATACATACATACATACATACATACATACATACATACATACATACATATATATATATGCTTATATGCTTGTCACATATATATAAGGTTGATTTCAAACTATATATGTATATAAGTTTATAAGAATATTGATTTTAATATTGTAAGTATGTAAGTTTATAGATGCGTTTATATACATTAGTTACAAATAAGTATATGTGAATTTTCTTTTTTCAGTATATATAGATATTTTATACGTTGGTATATAATGTTGATTTGAAAATAAATATATATTTTATTCTAAAATATGTTTTAAATTGATTTTTAGAAAATTTATATATATGTAATATATCCTGTTACATTGATCTCGTGCCATTTTGACTGACATTCTCAATATCAAATCTATCGCAGCAAAATGCTAACATGTTGCTGTCCCGCTCACTTGATCTGTATGCTTGTCTTTGTTTATTCGCTTCCATTCTCATTCATATCTGTAGCCTCGAAAGCCGAGCAATCACTCACGATTAGCATTCTTATATTTATTAAATCTGATTTCAATTGAAACGAAAATTGAAATATGCTGTTGTTAGTTATTTACATTTCTATATATATATGTTATTATTTGAACTTGTTCGCCTGTGACATATGACACCATTGCCTGCTATTTATATTGATGATATTGCCCATTGTATTATTATCATATCCGTTCTCACTCTTACTGTGTTAATATAGAATTCTCTATGGGTTGAAATGATACATACCCAAATGATCTTGTAGAATAGAAGAAATTCGTTATGGGATAAAATGATAAGCCTAAGCGATTTTCATTGAATTGAATTTGGGATTACGGGTTGAAAAGATATATGCCTGTATATATTTAAATTACGGATTGAAGTGATAAATATCTGTATCACTTGACCATAGGATAGAAAATTATATACAAACACCATTATTTTAATAAAATGTTAATATGGAAGTTTATTTTATTGTGTAATTTTATTTCAATAAAAATCAGTTAAATTTGATGATAATAAAATGTTTTCCAAACCTGAATATTTTTATATATTAAATTTTTAAATCATCATCTGAGTGTGACGTCATCTTCCGTTTCATAAAATTTGAAATGCTATTGCTCCATTTATCTTATTTTCAGCAAATTAGCAGCATTTTGTATCGAATATTGACTTTTGACCGAATGGTCATACCACTAATATCTGTGTTCCATTTTGAGCCTCTCGTCATCTTGATCTCCGTGGTATATTCATTTGTGTGTTCGAAGCCCGAAATCCAACGAAATCTACGGAACGATTTCCGTATCGGTTCCGCAATTTGGCTTTTGAATTTCTTATGACCTTTCAATTGTGAAACGGATGAAAACATAAGGGTCACCGCTTTTCAAGTTCTCAGAATTAAATATTTCGAACTGTCACTATTTCCTATGCACTTTTTCATTCAGTTCCTTCCCATCATAGCCGCTTGTTTCATTTACACCAGCCTACCACTTTATTAGTTCTCAAACTGTTCATCTCCTTATCTTTCTTGTTTTGTTCAATCCCCTTGAAAAAATATATATAAAAGCAAATCCATGTTCACCCGCATCTCCCTCTCTTTCATGCCGATCCTCCCCAGCCAAAGCCATGCAATCAACCGCACCCCACGTGTTCGACCTACCCAGTCGCCACCCGAGTTTCCTTTATCGGCCTGACCCTCTATCTTTGCCACTAGAAAGCTCCAACTTCACTGTGAGTCGAACAACCACACACGGCCTACCTCAACCTGACCTCCATCCCTCCAAGCCTCCGCCATTGGTTGCCGCCACACTCTCACCTTCTCTTTGCCGAGATCACCGCTATAGCCTACCATCAATTCACTTCAACCATCCCTTCGAGCTCGTAACCATCCCGACAACCAAAGCCTGTTTGTAAGCCACCTCAGTCAGCTCAGCTGAGCCCACCTCCTGCTCCTTTTCTTTGCAAAGGTTTTTATTTTATTTTGTATATTACGTTTGTATATATGTTGTTATCATATGTAGCTTATATAAATCTTATATATACATATACATATACATACATACATATATATATATATATATATCGATTATATAGGTGGTTTATATAAGTATAGATTGTGGCAGTTTTGCACAAAGGTTGATTATATAAGTTATATATTATGCATATATTTTGATTTTGTGTATGTGTTTTAAAATTATTTTGATTAGGTAATATAGTATAAACTTTTTCTTTGTGGATCAATGTTATAGAGTGTGTGTGTGAGTGTGTGTGTTTACTGTATATATTATATGGTTACACTATAAAGGTACACCTATTGCTTAATATATTGTTTTCGAATATAATACCGTTTTAAGTATAATTCATGTTGCTTTCATATTATATAAAGTAGTACAGTGTAATCTCGTTCATGTTTATAAGTATGAATTCTACGTTTTTATATGGAAGTTTATATAAAATTTATATTTTATTGAGTTACATGTTTTGTTTAGTCGGGATATGTTTTAATGATATTGATGTGCTTTTATAAGAGGGTACTTAGTCTATAGTGCATAAGTATGTGTTGAGCGCGTGCGTGTGTGTGTGTGTATATATATATATATATATATGTATGTATGTTTTTATAATAGAGTATAATTGTTTGCATGGATTATTTTTGTATATATAAAGAATGTTGATTTCTAAGGAACATTGAAAAAATAATACACACACACACATATGGACTTTACGTGTTACGGTATTTATATATATAGTTATGTCTATATTATCTTATACCTATATGTTAGTTTATATGTACTGAAAGTAAATATAAGCAGTATACAATTATAGATTAGTTGTTTTACATTTTAAGTTCCTATTTGATCTGTAAGCATATATATATATATATATATATATATATATATATATGCTTATATACTAGGTATATATATAAGGTAGATTTCAAAGTGAATATATATATATGTTTATAATAATATTGATTTTAATATTATAAGTTTGTAAGTTTGTAGATACTTTTATATACATTAGTTACATATAAATATATGTGAATTTGTTTTATCAAACATGTATAGATATTTTATATGTTTGTATATAATGTTGATTTGAAAATAAATATACATTTTATTTTAAAATATGTTTTACATCGATTTTTAGAATATACATATACATATACATATATATATATATATATATATATATATATATATGTAATATATCTTGTTTCATTGATCTCGTGCCCTTTTGACTAACATTCTCAATATCAAATCTATCGCAGCTCCTGACTAGTCACTATCCCGCTTGCTTGATATGTATGCTTGTCTTTGCCTATTCGCTTCCATTCTCATTCACATCTTATGTTTATTAAGTCTTATTTCAATTGAAACGACAATTGAAATATTCTGCTGTTGGTTATTTACATTGCTATACATATGCTATTATCTGTACCTGTTCACCTGTGACATCTAACACCATTATTTGTTATTTATATTGATGATATATGCCTGTTATATTATTATCATATATGTTCTCACTCTGCAAGTTCCCTGTTAGTATAGAATTTCCTATGGGTTGACATGATACATACCCGAATAATCTTGTAGAATAGGAGAAAATCATTATGAGTTGAAATGATAAACCCAAGCAATTTTCATTGAATTGAATTTGGGATTGCGAGTTGAAAATATATATACTCGTATATATCTAAATTACAGACTGAAGTGATAAATATCTGTATCACTTGACTATAGGATAGAAAATTATATATAGACACCATTTGTCCATAGATATATATTTTTTGAAATGATTTCTATGGTTTTTGAAGAAAATATATGGTTTATTTGAATATTGATTTTATGATATTATATATAACTGTATTTTTATAAAAATTTTAAAATTATACCTTTGAAAATTTTATTGTTATGAGTTAATTTTGAAATTATAGATTTTAAGCATTTATTTATAATTTTACTATTTTTAAAATATATAGATAGATTTAAAGTATATAAATAAATTTAGATAATATGGTTAAGTATTTATTTAAATTATATTTAAGATATAGAGTTTATAATAATTTTTAATAAATTAAGGTTGGAACGGGAAATGGAAACTGGTTTGAAATTGCATTCATTTAAGAGTTATACTCAGATAAATTTGATTTGAAACTTATTTAATTTGAGATTTTAAAGATATGATTTCATAACTTGATTTTGATTAAAAGTGAATTAAATGAATATTTTCAAATTTACATAAATTCATATGGGATATTTAGTTTATTTAAATTTGTAATTTGAAGTTTTATTTAAAAGTTATTGAAATGATTAAGTAAATTTTTCAAAACTAAATAATAGTAAAGTGAATTATATATATATATATATATATATATATATATATATAAAATTATCAAATCTAGTTTTGAAATTGTGGATATTAAAGCTTTGAAATGTATTGAAATTTAAATGGTTTATTTTGTAGTTCAAATTTGTATTTGAAGTCGACATAGTTTGAAATGGTTTATTTTGTAGTTCAAATTTGTATTTGAAGTCGACATAGTTTGAAATGGTTTTGTTGAGAAATTAAACCGAGTTGAAATCGATGAATTGAGATTGAATTAAATTTGAATTTTGGAATTCGAGTTGATTTGAATCGATTGCGAAATTTGAGAAGCTATTTTATTATATAAAGTATTTTTAAATTATATTTAAAACTATTTACATATTTTACTTTATAAATTATTTTAATATAAACTATTTTAATATAAATAATTTTCAATATAAACTATTATAATATACTAATGATTTTAATATAAACTACTTTTACTTATAACTATTTTTAAGCAAACTATTTTATTTTATAAAATATTTTATTATATATACTATTATTAATATCTATGCTATTCAAGTAAGAACTTATGATTTAAAAGTTATGAATTTCAAGGTATTATGTTATTAAGTGTTATGATTTCCAAAGTGTTATAATTTCTAAGCTTTAAAATTTTGAAAGTGTTATTACTTTGGAAGTGCTATGATTTTGGAAATGGATATATTTGAAGTGGAAAATGATATATTGATATGGTTTTTAAATGGAAATGATATTTTGGTTTTGAAGTATAAATTATTTTGAAATGACCACGGTGTTATAATAACGTTTGGTTGTTAAAGAGACCGGGATTGGTAATTGTCATACTCTCTGCCAATGCCGAAAACCACTTTAACAATTGTGTATGCGGTGGAGATTCCAGAATGAAGTAGGATGATGGCGACGATCCTATATGAGGTATATATGTGTACCTAACTCCCATGAGTTAGCATAAGGTGTCTAAAATGTAAGCAATTGACGGGCCAAGTGAGGTAGCTCCTCCGATCGTACACACTCCTTCGATACCATTCAATTACTTTGTGATTGATTGTGTGCACCCCTCTAATTTTTGGGAGTGTGGATTGAATTGGGCAGTAGCTGCGGCTATGCATTGCCAACAACTCGGAACTGCAATTGGTATATGTACCCTGGCATTGCTTAGTTGTGTCGTGTCACCTACCTTAACGAGACCACTACGAGTTTGTTTTGTATCGTACCTACTGAATGCCCTCTAACAATGCCCAATACAGGTGAGATTATAGTACTATATAGACAGTGGGAATATATAAAAATGTGTTAAGTGGGATTTGGGTAATTCCATAACGCTATTTTGATAGTTTACTTTATTATAGACATTATTATGATAGCGTATATTACTACATAGTAGATAGTTCCAAGGATCCTTAGAGGATGGTTATCCCGAACATCCTTTAAGTTACTTGTATTTCAGTTAATATTTCACTTGAGTTGGATTTATTGATATAAGAATGTTATTCCTGACTCGAGTGTTTTGTGTTTTGCTTTATGCTCGGGTCAAATTGAGTGTTACGGCATTCGAGACTCACCTTTAGGTTTGGAACTTCGCTTGGAGATCCATCCATTTAGCATGTAGTTATTCAGTTAACTCCTGTGATATATTCTGATCTTGTATTTGACTATTGTATTGAGATTTCTATGTATTCGAGACTTCTGTTGTATCTTGTCTTAACTTTGTTATATATATATCGTAGCTCCATGAACTACTATTCATTTGTTTCCGCTGCTTATTGTTATATTACTCTATGTCTGTGATTCTATGATTTGTTTATTTATTGTATATGCTGAGTTTTTCCAAATATAAATTAACAATCTGATATTTCAAGCAATTCAAGTCCGATATGTGTGGATGCGAATGGTTGAAAATATCAGGATGTTACAATTGTTATATAAAAATTTGACTAGATGTAGGTGGTCTTCCCATGATTCCCCAAAGTCTGATACACAAGTTCGCAAAAAGTCCACCAAGATCTTGTTAACTCTTTTTGTCTGCTCATCAGTTTGTGGATGGTAAGTGGCACTCATCTTGAGCTTGGTTCCCAAAGCTTCCTGTAGACTCTTCCAAAATTCACAAGTAACAAAGGATTTCTATCAGTAATAATACTATTAGGAATTCCGTGCGGTTTAACCACATACTTCATAAATAACTTAGCCAATACAGGTTTTGTCCTGTTTGCCTTTACCAGAATGAAATGGGCGCTCTTCGTCAATTTGTCTACAATAACTCATATACTTTCTTTGCCTCTGTTAGTCCTCAGCAACCCATCAGTAAAATCTATAGAGATGAATTCCCACATCCATACTGGAATGTCCAGTGGTTGAAGCAATCCACTCAGCTTTCGATGTTCAGCTTTCACTTGTGACAGTTCAAAAACTGTTTCACCTAGAAGCCTACATCCCTCTTCATGCCTTCCCAAAGTTGACTTTTCTTCATATCTTGATACATCTTTGTTCACCCTGGATGGATAGTGAACTTTAAACGATAGCATTCCTCAAAAATCTCTTTCCTTATGTCTCCCATATTTGGAACACATAAACTGCCCTTCTTTCTCAACCATCCATTTTTGTCAACACAGAGGTCATCGCTCTCCGTTCTATCACTTAACTTTCTGATCCGTTTAGCGAAAACTTGATCCTCCTCCTGTTTAGAAGCTATCCTCTTTATCATTACTGGCCAGACTTCTAAATAAGACAACCTAGCAGATCCTTCACTAGACTCTACCCCGGATCTCCATAGTACATTACAAGCCAACAACGCTTCCAAATGCTTCCATTCCACTATCATAGCTAACTCTGCATTCTAATGCTTCCTACTGAGCATATCAGCAATGTTATTTCCTTTTTTGGGTGTGTTCTCTAATCCAAAATCATAAGTGGCCAGAAACTCCAACCATCTTTGTTGTCTCATGTTTAGCTCCTTTTGAGAGAACAAGTACTTCAATGTCTTATAATCGGTATAAGCTCAAACCTCTCTCCTAAAAGGTAATGCCTTCACTACTTCAAGGCAAATATTACCGCATTTAATTCTAAGTAATGCATTGGATACCTAGCCTCATGCGATCTAAGCTATCTAGAAGCTTAGGTAATCACTTTAACCCTCTACACTAGTACAGCCCCAACCCAGTACAGCATGCATCAGTCTAAACAACTTAATCTTGATTCCCCACCGGAACCACGAACACAGGTGCATGGGTCAACAAGGGCATCAAGCTCTAAAATGCTTCCTCACACTTATCGGTCCATACACACTTTACTTCCTTTCATGTTAGCTTAGTCATTAAAATTGCAATCTGTGAGAAATCCTCTAAAAACCTCTAATACTATCCCGCTAATCCAAGGAAACTTCTTATATAAATTACCGTTTTTGGTTTTTTCCAATTATTAACGGCTTCGGTCTTTTTTGGATCAACTGACAGTCATTTCTACGAAATCACGTAACCAAGAAACTTCACTTCTCTCTTCTAAAAATAGCACTTTGAAAACTTTGTCTTTATTTAATGCTGCCTCAGCGTTTCAAGCACAACCCTATAACGACTCGTAAAAATTCGATGTTTAAAATGAATTTGATTAATAAGATTTTTTTATTTAAATTAAGAAGAAATAAAAATCTTAGATTTTATATGGGAGCGAATGTAGAAATTAGTGTATAAATTGTAATTAAAATTTATATTGCAGTTAATTGGAAATAATGTAAATTGAATAGGAACGTAAGTTTATTTATAGGGCATTAATTGATGAATAAAAATTTTGAAACCAAATAAATTTATGGAAAACATTTAATAGTAATCAATGTACATATTAGGCAATTAATAATTTATGGATTTGTTAAGATTTCAAAGTTATAATTGAGTGTAGATAGGAATAATTGGTAATTAATTAAAGTAAGAAAGAAATGTAAATGTTATACCTGGGTTACAAAAAAATTATATACGGAAGTGATGAAAATATGAATTAATTAATGTACGCATTATTCTATAATGGGATAAAACGTAAATTAATGAAATAAAGATAATGCAGGTTGATAAGTATTCATAATGGGTGTGTTGATGTTAAACGTGACTTTAATGATTGTAATATAAAATAACAGAGGTGGAAATGGAAATTAATAGAAACGTAAACTTATTTTAAGGTAGTAATTGGAGAATTGGGAATTTAATTCAAAGGTTATATTAACGGAGGAAATAATACGTATAAATTACAATTTGATTAAATCAATGCAAATTAAGTAATTATAATAAATTGCAGCTGGTAATTAAGTATGAATGTGAGTAAATTTGGCATTTGTGATAATTATAAAATTTTACCCATTCATCTAATTTATTTAATTAAATCTAAATCAATGGCAACATTGTTGTTAATGATAATTGTAAGTGAATTTAAATGTTGAAAGGTAACAATTATTTAGGTTAACCATTTATTTAGTATATTAAGTTAAGAATGGCAATAGATCGCAAATAAATGTAAATTAATTATTTTCGTTTTGTTAATGTGATTAGTCAATAAAGAGGAATTTACATGAAATGAAGCATGCATTAATGAAATGTATTACAATTCAATGTTATTTATACCCATAAAATGTCTATTTAGCGAATAGCAAGATTTTAAATCAATAATCGAATTTATTGAGGTTCCAATTTTTAATTAATAAACATTTAATGTGGAATCAATTACAATTAATTGACTTAAATTATGCAGTTAGGGTAGATTTGTTTTGTAGTTGAAGACTGTTAATTTTATAAGATGAAATTTATGCTAAGCCTATTTACTATATGAAAATTCATTAATTTAAAGAATAGAAAGCAAGATTTATTAATTTGATTTAAGTGCAAAATTCGATAATTGAATTTATTGCAAATAAATGAAATTCAACATTAATTTATCACGCTAATTGAAATGAAAATGAAAGTTGAATATATTAGTGGAATGAAATGTGAGACAAGTGTTAACTATGGCATAGAGTAATAATAGGCTCAATTAAGGGATTGGAATTGAATCTAATCAGTTTAATTGGAATTTATTTAAAATTAATTTGCATTCAATTTATAATAAAGAGATTATTTGAGTAAACGAAATAAAAACTATAATTGAAGAAATTAACATTGAAATTTACAGAGTTATCAACTTTTAATTTACATCTAAACTTGTTTAAATTTTTTTGTAATTGATTAAGAAATATAAAAGTGATAAAATTTTCAATTATAAGAGTGAAATTTAAAGATTGGATTTAATTAATTAATTTACTTATTTATTTGATTAACTAAAAATATAGACAATTGGGTTACTGACTCGGATTTCAACGAAACCGGTTTCATCAGATCCGTAATGGAGAATTATTGTAGGATTTCAAGTTTCGTGTCGATCGGACTTGTCGTTTGATCGTACGGGCTTGAAAACACCTTGAAATAATTGAAATTGAAATCAATTTGAAATCGATTTGAAAATTTTGTTTTTAGCATAACTTCTTCATACGATGCAATTTGAACTTGAAACCTTTTCCATTGCATTTAAAATATTTTAAAACACCTATCTGGATATATGGGTTGATCCATTTTCGTTCCGGAGACAGAACGGGCTTTCTGGGCCACTTTGTCGTTAGCGTGTACATCTATCTTATCTGATCCATCCTATTTCAACTTTTCTCTATAAATATCCTGCTATAAACCCTAGCCTCCCTAATTCCCATTTGTGTGTACGTATATCACAACTCTCTCCTCCTCAATGGCAGACATACAATATCTGTATCCAATTTCCAAATCAAATCAAAGTCAAAAGTCCAAACTCCTCAAAAAATTTGGAAAAATTATATTTAGAAGCCCTCGAAGAGCGGAATCTCCCGGTGAAATTCGTTTTCCAATTTGAATGACCATTTTCCTAGAAATCGAGATTGAACCGTGGTCGTTCGTATTGGATTTGTGATGATCCAACGGTGGATCGTCGACCATTTGTCGATTAGAAGGTGCCGTTGTGAAGCCAATGACGAGCAGCCCACGGATTTTGCATTCGTTCGTCGCATGAGGAGACTAGTCCGCCAGAATTTGGAGTTAAAACTCACGGCGGTGGGGAGAGGTTTCGGCCTCGATTTTCACGTGCATGGCAGATGTAGGGTCGGCCGTGATCGAGCAACGCGGTGGTGACATTGGATTTGGAGATTGGTGTCTCTGGCGGTGACGAAATCGTGGACGAAGTTGATGAAGTGGCGGCTAGGGCACCTCGCGTGTGTACTGTGAAGATGTTAGGGTTTCTAGAAGAGGCACGTGAATGTGAAGAGGGAGGGGAGCAGTATGACATGGCGTGTGAGTTGTTACCTAGTTTGTTTATTTTTTTATTAAATTTTGATTTCAAATCTTTAATTCGAATATCTCTCACATACGAACTCCGTTTCACGCGTAATTGTTTTGTTAGGATCGTAATAAAATTCCAGACATTTTGACACTGGTTTGGTCGGGTTTGGAGACTGTGCAAATTCTGGGTTTAGATTGGATTTTAATTCAATTTAAATTCAAAAGGTGAGTGTTTTAACGCACTCACAACTTCGAAAATTTCTTATGTTTGTTAAATTGATTTATGCTGCGTTTACAAATTTATTTATAACTGTTTGGCATATATTTCATCATTATCTCAGTTAAATTGTATTCATTTAATTTACTTGTTATTTATTTCATTATTGCATATAAACTGTGAGTTAAATTTCTAGTTAAATTTATTATTGCACATAAACTGATTGTCAAATTTTTAGTTAAATTATTTGCATATAAACTGCCAGTTAAATTATCAGTTAATTTATTTTTCATAATAAACTGCCAGTAAATGCCTGTTATTTATGACGTGTTATATATTGATGTATTGTTTAAATTTGATGATGATTTTAATAAATGGTTGATGGATGATATTGGATGAATGGTTGATATATTGTATATTGTTATAAAGTGCAAGTTATTATGCATTTCATCTCATACGGGATTGCGGTTTGAAACGATATACAACCGCATTTTTATTTTTAAATTGCGAATTGAAATGATAAATATCTATATCACTTGACCATAGGATAGAAAATTTTATACAGGCATCGCGGTATATATATATATATATATATATAAATTATTTTTTAAATAATTTTTCTATGGTTTTGTAAGGAAATATATATATAGTTTTATTGAATATCGATGACGGATATTTGATAAAGGTTATTTTATATATGGTTAAATTTTTGGTTTTAAAGTACGTATAAAATTGTTTAAAGTATGAAGTAAGTTTAATAATAAAGTGGATTTTATTAAAATATATTATGCATAAGTATTTACTAAAATTATATTCTAATATAGAGTTTATATTGATTTTCATAAATCAAAGTTAAGGAGATAGTTGAAATTGATTTGAGATTTCAATTAGTTAAAATCTTATTGAAATTTAGATTTAAAAAGAATATGGTGTTATAACTAAATTCGGGTTTAAGATGATATAAGTGAATATATCTAGCCTAAATAAATTGAGGTATATTCAGCTATTGAATTTTGAAAGTTTTATTTAAAGGATACTGGATTTATTAAGTAAGTATTTCAAAACTAAATAATAGTAAACAAGAATTTGGCTCATATATATGAATTAAAAATTTAGTTTTGAAATGATGGAATATTAAAACTTTGAAATATATGGAAATTTAAATGGTTTATCTGGGAATTCAAATCTGTATTTGGAATTGATTTGAGAAATTAAAAAGCTAATTTACTTTATAAAGTAATTTATTATTAAACCATTTAAGTATTGGAAAATTATGTTTCGAAGCTATAGGGTTTAAGATATATATATATATATATATATATATATATATATATATATATTTGAAAATATTATGAATTTGGAAAAAGGGATATTTATGATATCATATTGATTTGGGGTTTAAAAATATAAATGATATCGTATTTATATGGTTTTGAAAGGGATATTATATTCTTCTTTTAAAGTATAAATTATTTTGAAATAACCGCGGTGTTATAATAACGATTGGTTGTTGAAGAGACCGGGATCGGAAGTTGTCATACTCTCTGCCAACTCCGAAAACCACTTAACAACCGTGTACGCGGTGGAGATTCCGGAATGAAGTGGGATGGTGGTGGCGTTTCCAAAGAGGTAAATACGTGGACCCAACTCTCGTGAGTTGGCATAAGGTGGCTAAAACAGGAGCGATTCTCGGGCCAATTGAGGTAGCACCTTTGATCGGACACATCCCTTCGATTTTATACTTTGACTTTTGGATTTATTCGGTGGCCACTTTTGATCTTCTTTTTGGGGGTGTGGCTCAAGGTGGGCGGTAGCTGCGGCTACGCGTTACCACCAGTCTGGATGCGTAATTGGTATATCTACCCTGTCATTGCCTAGTTGTGCCGTGTCACCTACCCTATCGCGCCTTATACGATTTTCGTTTTGTACCATACCTATGGAGTGCCCTCTGAAGACGCCCGGTACGGGAGAGATTACGATACTGTATAGACTATGGGAAAATATTATGTGTTAAGGTAGAAATTGTAAAGCCTTAACGCTATTTAAAAGTAAGTTTATTTTACAATTAGACACTATTATAATAGCGAAATATACTACATAGTAAATAGTTTAACTGATCCTTGAGAGATGTAAATCCCGAGCATCTCTTGAGTTACCGCACTCATATTTATTTTTGATGATTTAACTCACATGAGATCTTTTAGTTCTGACTCGAGTGTTTTTTTTTTCAATTCGCTCGGGTCAGTCCGAGCATTTCAGGATCGAAGACTTTATTTCTGGAGGACGAAGATGAAGATTTCATTGTTATATATTATATGGTTCCACTACACACTGTATTCCGCTGCATTGATATTATTGGTATGTAAACTCTGATATTTATTGTATAAAGAAGAATCAAATGTTTTGTAAACAGGTTATGAATTGTATATTGATTATTATATTTTATCCTTCCGCTGTAAGATTCTGTTTCTTTTTATTTCTTTCTCGTTTTTCTTATTTACCCCATAACAATCCGCCCTTCCGTGTGGTTTGAATTGGCACGTGTGTCGATTTAAAGCGTGTGAAAAGGCGGGATGTTACATCTGGTATCAGAGCTTTGGTTTAGCAATAAACCTTAGCTTTGTTGGGTTTGACTCTTTATTAATAGGGTACTAATACCCTATGGGAGTCGTTGAGTTTATATATGAGAGAGCGTATTTGTTAGTGTTGTAAAAAGGTTTTGATATGGTGTTAATCTGTTCCGTTTCGTATTTATAACCTCTGGTTGATGCATGGGACGCTATGACATCAATAGGGGTTTCTATACACTTAATAGGACAGACCGACATAATATTTGTTTTAATATAGTTGAATGGAATAATTTTGCCTATTATATTTTCTATATATAAATTAAATTTCTTAAATAATATATATATATATATACATATTTGGTTGCAATATATTGGTTGTTAGTAAATGAAATTTATAAATAATAGTTGAGATAAGATTGAAAATAAAATAAATTAAATTGGAAATTTTGGGACTTAAGTTTCGGGGTTTTGAAATTTCTTTTAAATGATTTTGAAATATAATAATAATATTATTGAAAGAAGTATTTTCTGATATAAATATTCCAATATAATTTGAAATAAATGTTTTAAAAGAAATTTTAAAAGATAAAGTTGTTCTTCCCTCTCTATCGCTGAAAATAATTTCGGTGATGAGTGAACGCATCATCGACATTCATTTTCGAGTTTCGAAGTGGTAAGGCCACTGTAGTAATTCTACTGCAGAATTGTTTTGATAAACAAATGTAAATTTTAATTTTTTTAAAATATAATTTGATATATAAATTTGTAAGTGCATATTTATCTGTTATTTTAAAAAAGGATTTCAATAAAAACCTGGTATTTAGTTCTTAATTTTCTGTTAATTAATAATTTCAATTATTATAGTGAAATTGAATGTAACTAATTTATAATTGGAGCCTTTAATTAAAATAAGTAATTTAATACAAGGTTATGAATGAAATTAAAGGAAATTTGAAATTGTAACCTATGAAATAAAGGATACAATTATTGAACATTAAATTAATTAAAGGAAATAAGATAAACTTGTATGATTTTCAATTACATTCTTAAAGATATATATATAACTTACCAAAGGAGATAAAAGTTGAAAATGTTAATAAGAAAATGTAATAGATATTATACAAGTAATTAACTTAAGGTAATGAAAGTAACTAATGGAATTCTTTAATAAATAAGAATTGATATTGGAGTGTTATAAACTTAAGTATAATTGAAATGCTACTAATTTAATATAATAGGAAGGTAAGTAATATAAATAAATGATTGTAAACTTTAGTAAATGAATTAATGTGCAAAGAAATTGAATTAAACACGAATAGCATGAATAACGTGAATATTAATAAATGAAATTATGTAATAATTAATAAATGATGGCATTAATAAATGAAATAAGATTTGTAAGTAATAATGAATAATTGAAATAAACATTGAACTAAGGAATTAAAGAAAAAGGTTGTAAGAAGTAAATGTAATGTAAAGGATAAATCATTATATAAATAAAAGGAAATCAAACAACAATAATATGAAATGAAATTAACAAGAATAAACTAAATCTGTTGTTTGAAATAGTTGTTGTTTGATTTGGTTTATGGTTGTTTGGGTAAGGATACTTTTAAAGTGTTTGGATTGAATGAATAAATCTATTTAGCTTGATCAAAGACTGTTGAGTAAATGATGCGCTTAGTAGCCTATTTTTCATTCCGTACAATTTAAAGTTTTGAACCCGAACAACTATTTGTTTTGTTTGATACGCTTTGATGGTTGATTTGTGCTTATGATGTTTGTTGAAATTGATTTTTGTTGTATTGATTGTTTGTTGTGTTTGAAACCACTTTAGATATTTCATTTTATATAACTGTTAACCTTTTGGAGTATATAAGTGAAATACAGGTTATGGAAGCAATTGCTGCTGCTTTGGTTCCATAAAATAAGCGTTAATTGCCCGACAAATAGGTAAGTTTTCGGATTACGGTTTATAGCGTTATTATTTTGCTTTCCCGTGTTGGGATTTATATTATTTTGGAAAATATATGTTATATATTGTTATATTTGATATTATATTTTCTCCCAAGCCTCCCCGTACAAAGGAGACTCTGTCGAAATTTTCGTAAAATTTTGGACATAGAAAATATTTTGAAAATGTTTCCAAACTTTATAAATTTGAATATAAAAGATTTAATTGGTTATAAATCTATATATTTTATGTAAATTATCCTACTCTGTAATATTTGTGTTATGAATAATATTTGAATAATATATATTGATTTATAAGTTCCTCTTTCTCCTTCTTTTCCTTTTCGAGGACGAAAAGTTTTGAGTGGGGGAGAGTGTAACGACCCGTAAAAATTCGATGTTTAAAATTAATTTAATTAATAATATTTTTTTATTTAAATTTAGAAAGAAATGAAAATCTTAGATTTTGTATGGGAGAGAATGTAGAAATTAGTGTATCAATTGTAATTAAAATTTATATTGCAGTTAATTGGAAATAATGTAAATTGAATAGGAACGTAAGTTTATTTATAGGGCATTAATTGATGAATAAAAAGATTGAAACCAAATAAATTTATGGAAAACATTTAATCGTAATCAATGTACATATTAGGCAATTGACAATTTATGGATTTGTTAAGATTTCAAAGTTATAATTGAGTGTAGATAGGAATATTTGGTAATTAATTAAAGTAAGAAAGAAATGTAAATGTTATACCTGGGTTACAAAAAAATTATATACGGAAGTGATGAAAATATGAATTAATTAATGTACGCATTATTCTATAATGGGATAAAACGTAAATTAATGTAATAAAGATAATGCAGGTTGATAAGTATTCATAATGCGTGTGTTGATGTTAAACGTTACTTTAATGATTGTAATATAAAATAACGGAGGTGGAAATGGAAATTAATAAAAACATAAACTTATTTTAAGGTAGTAATCGGAAAATTGGGAATTTAATTCAAAGGTTATATTAATGGAGGAAATAATACGTATAAATAACAATTTGATTAAATCAATGCAAATTAAGTGATTATAATAAATTGCAGCTGGTAATTAAGTATGAATGTAAGTAAATTTGGCATTTGTGATAATTATAAAATTTTACCCATTTATCTAATTTATTTAATTAAATCTAAATCAATGGCAACATTTTTGTTAATGATAATTGTAAGTGAATTCGAATGTTAAAAGGTAACAATTATTTAGGTTAACCGTTTATTTAGTATATTAAGTTAAGAATGGCAATAGATCGCAAATAAATCTAAATTAATTATTTTTGTTTTGTTAATGTGATTCAGTTAATAAAGAGGAATTTATATGAAATGAAGCATGCATTAATGAAATGTATTACAATTCAATGTTATTTATACCCATAAAATGTCTATTTACCGAATAGCAAGATTTTAAAAAAATAATCGAATTTATTGAGGTTCCAATTTTTGATTAATAAACATTTAATGTGGAATCAATTACAATTAATTAACTTAAATTTTGAAGTTAGGGTAGATTTGTTTTTTAGTTGAAGATGGTTAATTTTATAAGATGAAATTTGTTCTAAGCCTATTTACTATATGAAAATTCATTAATTTAAAGAATAGAAAGCAAGATTTATTAATTTGATTTAAGTGCAAAATTCGATAATTGAATTTATTGCAAATAAATGAAATTCAACATTAATTTATCACGCTAATTGAAATGAAAATTAAATTTGAATATATTAGTGGAATGAAATGTGAGACAAGTGTTAACTATGGCATAGAGTAATAATAGGCTCAATTAAGGGATTGGAATTGAATCTAATCAGTTTAATTGGAATTTATTTAAAAGTAATTTGCATTCAATTTATAATAAAGAGATTATTTGAGTAAACGAAATAAAAACTATAATTGAAGAAATTAACACTGAAATTTATAGAGTTATCAACTTTTAATTTACATCTAAACTTGTTTAAATTTTTTTGTAAATGATTAAGAAATATAAAAGTGATAAAATTTTCAATTATAAGAGTGAAATTTAAAGATTGGATTTAATTAGTTAATTTACTTATTTATTTAATTAACTGAAAATATAGCCATTTGGGTTACGGACTCGGATTTTAACGAAACCGGTTTCATCGGATCCGTAACGGAGAATTATTGTAGGATTTCAAGTTTCGTGTTGATCGGACCTGTCGTTTGATCGTACGGGCTTGAAAACGCCTTGAAATAAATGAAATTGAAATCAATTTGAAATCGATTTGAAAATTTTGTTTTTAGCATAACTTCTTCATACGACGCAATTTGAACTTGAAACCTTTTCCATTGCATTTAAAATATTTTAAAACACCTATCTGGATATATAGGTTGATCCATTTTCGTTCCGGAGGCAGAACAGGCTTTCTGGGCCACTTTGTCGTTAGCGCGTACATCTATCTTATCCGATCCATCCTATTCCAACTTTTCTCTATAAATATTCTGCTATAAACCCTAGCCTCCCTAATTCTCATTTGTTTGTACGTATATCACAACTCTCTCCTCCTCAATGGCAGACATACAATATCTGTGTGCAATTTCCAAATCAAATCAAAGTCAAAAGTCCAAACTCCTCAGAAAAATTTAGAAAAATTATATTTCGAAGCACTCGAGGAGCGGAATCTCCCGGTGAAATTCGTTTTCAAATTTGATTGACCATTTGCCCAGAAACCGAGATTGAACCGTGGTCGTTTGTATTGGACTTGTGACGATCCAACGGTGGATCGTCGACCGTTTGTCGATCAGAAGGTGCCGTTGTGAATCCAATGACGAGTAGCCCACGGATCTTGCATTAATTCGTCGCATGAGGCGACGAGTTCGCCAAAATTTGGAATTAAAACTCGCGGCCGCGGGGAGAGGTTTCGGCCTCGAATTTCGTACGCATTGCAGCTGTAGGGTCGGCCATGATCGAGCAACGCGGTGGTGACATTGGATTTGGAGGCTGGTGTCTCTGGCGGTGACGAAATCATGGACGAAGTTGATGAAGTGGCGGCTAGGGAACCTCACGTGCGTACTGTGAAGACGTTGGGTTTTCTGGAAGAGGAACGTGAACGTGAAGAGGGAGGGGAGTAGTATAACGTGGCATGTGAGTTGTTACCTAGTTTGTTTATTTTTATTTTTATTAAATTTTGATTTCAAATCTTTTCATTCGAATATCTCTCACATATGAACTCCGTTTCATGCGTAATTTTTTTGTTAGGATCGTAATAAAATTCCAGACATTTTGACGCTGGTTTGGTCGGATTTGGAGACTGTGCAAATTTTTGGTTTAAATTGGATTTCAATTCAATTTAAATTCAAAAGGTGAGTGTTTTAACCCACTCACAACTTCGAAATTTCTTATGTTTGTTAAATTTATTTATGCTGCGTTTAAAAATTTATTTATAGCTGTTTGGCATATATTTCATCATTATCTCAGTTAAAATTATATTCATTTAATTTACTTGTTATTTATTTCATTATTGCATATAAACTGCCAGTTAAATTTCTAGTTAAATTTATTATTGCATATAACTGATAGTTCAATTATTTGCATATAAACTGCCAGTTAAATTATCAGTTAATTTATTTTGAATAATAAACTGCCAGTAAATGCCTTTTATTTATTACCTGTTATATATTGATGTATTGTTTAAATTTGATGATGATTTTAATAAATGGTTGATGGATGATATTGGATGAATGGATGTTGTATTGTATATTGTTATAAACTGCAAGTAATTATGCGTTTCATCTCATTCGGGATTGCGGCTTGAAATGATATACAACCGCATTTTTATTTTTAAATTGCGGATTGAAATGATAAATATCCGTATCACTTGACCATAGGATAGAAAATTTTATATAGGCACCGTGGTATATACATACATATATATATATATATATATATATATATTATTTTTGAAATAATTTTTCTATGGCTTTGTAAGGAAATATATAAGGTTTTATGAAATATCGATGACGGATATTTGATAAAGGTTATTTTATATATGGTCAAATTCTTGGTTTTAAACTACGTATAAAATTGTTTAAAGTATGAAGTAAGTTTAATAATAAAGTGGATTTTATTAAAATATATTATGCATAAGTATTTACTAAAATTATATTCTAATATAGAGTTTATATTGATTTTCATAAATCAAAGTTAAGGAGATAGTTGAAATTGATTTGAGATTTCAATTAGTTAAAATCTTATTGAAATTTAGATTTAAAAAGAATATGGTGTTATAACTAAATTTGGATTTAAGATGATTTAAGTGAATATATCTATCCTAAATAAATTGAGGAATATTCAATTAAAGTTTTATTTAAAGGATACTGGATTTATTAAGTAAGTATTTCAAAACTAAATAATAGTAAAAAAGAATTTGGCGCATATATATGAATTAAAAATTTAGTTTTGAAATGGTGGAATATTAAAACTTTGAAATATATGGAAATTTAAATGGTTTATCTGGGAATTCAAATCTGTATTTGGAATTGATTTGAGAAACTAAAAAGCTGATTTACTTTATAAAGTAATTTATTAATAAACCATTTAAGTATTGGAAATTATGTTTCGAAGCTATGGGTTTTAAGATATATATATTTGAAAATATTATGATTTTGGAAAAAGGGATATTTATGATATCATATTGATTTTGGCTTTAAAAATATAAATGATATCGTATTTATATGGTTTTGAAAAGGATATTATATTCTGCTTTTAAAGTATAAATTATTTTGAAATAACCGTGGTGTTATAATAACGATTGGTTGTTGAAGAGACCGGGATCGGAAGTTGTCATACTCTCTGCCAACTCCGAAAACCACTTTAACAACCATGTACGCGGTGAGATTCCAGAATGAAGTAGGATGGTGGTGGCGTTTCCTTTGTGGTAAATACGTGCACCCAACTCCCATGAGTTGGCATAAGGTGGCTAAAACATGAGTGATTCTCGGGCCAATTGAGGTAGCACCTTTGATCGGACACATCCCTTCGATTTTATACTTTGACTTTTGGATTGATTCGGTGGCCAGTTTTGATTTTCTTTTTGGGGGTGTAGCTCGAGGTGGGCGGTAGCTGCGGCTACGCGTTACCACCAGCCCGGATGCGTAATTGGTATATCTACCCTGGTATTGCCTAGTTGTGCCATGTCACCTACCCTATCGCGCCTTACACGATTTTGGTTTTGTACCATACCTATGGAGTGCCCTTTGACGACGCCCAGTATGGGAGATTATGGTACTGTATAGACTATAGGAATATATTATGTGTTAAGGTGGAAAATGTAAAGCCTTAACGCTATTTAAAAATAAGTTTATTTTACAATTAGACACTGTTATAATAGCGAAATATTCTACATAGTAAATAGTTTAACGGATCCTTGAGAGATGTAAATCCCAAGCATCTCTTGAGTTACTGCGCTCATATTTATTTCTGATGATTTAACTCACATAAGATCTTTTAGTTCTGACTCGAGTGTTTTGTTTTTCAATTCGCTCGGGTCAATCCGAGCATTTCAGGATCGAAGACTTTATTTCTGGAGGGCGAAGATGAAGATTTCATTATTATTATTATTATATATTATATGGTTCCACTACACATTGTATTCCGCTGCATTGATATTATTGGTATGTAAACTCTGATATTTATTATATAAAGAAGAATCAAATGTTTTGTAAACAGTTTTATGAACTATATATTGATTATTATATTTTATCCTTCCGCTGTGAGATTCTGTTTCTTTTTATTTCTTTCTCGTTTTTCTTATTTACTCCATAACAATCCGCCCTTCCGTGTGGTTTGAATTGGCACGTGTGTCGATTTAAAGCGTGCGAAAAGGCAGGATGTTACAAACCCTAAGATGGATTTCGTGCTCCTTCTCATGCTTAGAATATATCAATATATCTTCTATAAAACCAACACAAATCTATCCAAGTGCTCTCTGAAAATTTGGTTCATCAAACCTACAAAGAAGGCCGACGCTTTTGTAAGTTCGAACGTCATAACTAACCGTTCGTATGACCCATATCTCATCCTGAACATTGTTAAAGGAATACTATCGTCTGCTACTCCAAGCTGATGAAATCTCGTCACCAAATATAACTGAGAGAATATCTTTGCCCCACTCAACTGATCGAAAAAATCATCGATCCCTGGTAGTGGATATTGATTTTTTATCGACTTCTCATTCAGCTTATGATATTTGATACACAGCCTTAATGATCCATTTGGCTTCTTAGCAAATATATTGGCTGCTTCCCAAGGCAAACTACTTGGTCTGATAAAACTCTTGCCTTCCAAGTTTACTAACCGAGATTTCAACTCCTTCATATCCGTAGGTGTAATCCTTCTTTGTGGCCTACTCACCGGTTCTACACAGGGTATTAAATCAATTCGATACTCATGGCTCGTTTTGGTGGCAATCCAACTACAGGCTCAAATGCATCCACAAATTCTCTAACTACGAAAACTCGATTCACCTCATCTTCCAACACCATAACACCTAACAAAGCATTCACCTCACAACTGGGTTTTTCTACAGTATAAACTATCCGATCATTGAAATGCGAGTGTCTAAGTGATTTTTTCCTATTGAGGCAAAATATCCCAGCATCATAATTACTTAACCAATCAAAACCCAACATAATTCTAAACCCAATAAAATAAAATACATGCAAACTGCGAACAAAGGTGGAACCTAGCAAGTCAAACTCTAAGTGGTCACATTTCATCCCAAGCATCGCATACCATCCTATCGGATTTGCAACTTTTTAGTAAGTAACTAAATATTTGGGTTCTAGGTTAAGTTTAACTACCAAACATCTAAATATAAAAGAATGAGATGCACCATCAAATTAAAAGCTAACAGATGTATCGTGGATCTAAAGCGTACCTCCTAACATAACCTTTTCCTTCTCTTGCGCTGTCGACTTTAACGTAGCAGGCTCCAATGCAAACAATTGGCCATTGTCCCATTTTGCTAGCTCGTTGCACCGGTTGTTGTAGTGCCTACTTTGGTCATAGTTAAAACATCTAATCCTTTTCTTCTCGGCATCCTTCTTTCCTTCGCCTGTCTCGCACTCGTAAGCATAATGGCCTTTCTTATCACACTCATAGCAGACCACCTAAGACTTTCCTTTCTTTGCCGCATCTCATTTTTGAGCATTATTTGTGGGAAAACTTTCTCTTTTTGCCCTGTTCGACCTGGACCTCCTTCCCCTACTTCTTCTCCAAACAAGCTATCATCTCTTCATGCCTCAACGCCATTTCCACCACCACGTCACATGGGTCTCTGTTGTATGGTAAAGTAGCCACAGCCAACTCCGGCTTCAAACCCATAGTACACTTTCAATTTCTTTTCAATACTATGTCAACAGTAGCATAGCCATTGTAACGACCCGTATTTTACGTGTCGATAGATCGTAAAACTGTCAACATTAAGTCGTTGATGTTGTTAAGCCGTTTAGAGTTGAGTCGTATGGAAGTTAACTCAGGTGGTGCTTAAGTCGTGGACGAGTTAAGGGTTAGCTCGTGTGAAGCTTATGTCGTGTGAGAGTTAGGTCGAGAGGAGCGACCTATAGGAGTTACGACTTAAGAATGTTAGGTCGTTAACGAGCTAAAGAATGGAGCGACTTAAGGTAGCTACGGGTTAGAGTAAGTTGACGACTTAGGGGTTGAGCGGTCTAAGGATTGGGATGACCTACAGTAGCTAGCGACTCAGTAGGTTAACGGCTTAGGGGATTAGCCGACTTAAGGTGTTTGCCGGCTTAAGGTAGTTAGCGGGTTAAGGAGGTGAGTCGTGACCGACCTATAGGAAGTAACGACCTAGTGGTTGGTATGTGTTGTAGTTAGGTCGCTGAGTCGTGTGAACGACTTAGTGATAGGTCGTGGCTTCATTGAGTCGTTGGGTCGGCTTAGTGTTAGGTCGTGAACGACCTAAGGCTTGATTCGTGTGTGTTTTAGGTCGTCTCATAGTTAAGTCGTATGATCCTGTGTTGAGTCGTGCCTGTGTTGAGTCGGCAACATAGTTAAGTCGCTAGGTCGTAACTCGCGTGCGAGTTAGGTCGCGAACATGTTGAGTCGCGCGTGTTAGGACGTTGAGTCGGCAGGGGCTTGAGTCGTGAGTCGGCATGTGTGCTGGGGTTTAGGTCGGCAGGGGACTAGGTCGTGTGACCCTGTGTAACGTTAAGTCACATGAGTCGTTAGGTCGTGTGCGTGTTAGGCCGGCTTAGAGTTAGGTCGTAGGACCTGTTAGGTAGTAAGCCGTGGGGGTCTGTTGAGTCGTGGACGACCTATGGGGTAGGTCGGCGGCGACTTATGGGGGCGCGACTCATGGGGATTTCAGCCTATAAATAGAGGGGTTTGGCTCACTTTTTGGCACCGGATTTTGAAGCGACGAAGTGCTGCCATTTTGAGAGCTCGACTACAACACTTCTTCACTTCTTTTCTCCACTCTAATCTAGTGATTCCATCCATCTAAATTGATGATCAAATCGAAGATCCAAGAGCCAAAGTTGAAGATCTTCATCCAACAAAGAGAGATTTCATCGATTGAAGCGAGATTTTGCCGGATCAAGCTTGATTCCTTGCTGTCCAGATCTGGAGTTGGTTGTTTTTGAGGTGTTTAGGTGATTCGGTGAGTGGTAGTTATCTCTCACACGGACCCAAGGGAGTATATTGGATTGGTGGCTTGTTTATGTGTTAAAGATAGTGATTTCTTGCATTTTCCTTAAGTTTGCATGTAGATCTATCACCTATGAAGTTTTGACACCTATTTTACTACATGTTCACTTATGCAAGTTCATTCATCAAGTTGTAGAGATATTGTTCATAATTCATGCTTGTTAGAATGCATGTTAGATTTGAACTCTTTATTTACAAAATTTCCATTATTGTTGTAATTGCTTATTAGACCTTGTTTGAATGATTGATTACTTGGATTGATGTTTGATTTGATTGATTAGTTGATCGATAACTTGATTTGGGGACAAGTTGGTCGAAGATGATTCAAAAGCTAAGTGGAAAGGCTCTTGAATGGTGAAAGCTGCTTGTGGCATATGAAGCGGATGTGGAAGCTTATATGGATAGATTCGATGATGATGGACTTTGCCATGATGCGATGGGGAAAACCATGATGTTGAGATGGGACTTTGCTATGATGCGTTGAAGCAAAGCATGATGTGTGAAAGCCTTGGTTTAATCCAGACGGGATCATCCCAAGCATGTTGATAACTCGGTGATGCGGTCCGGGTTGGTTGATAATGGTGGGCTCGAGAGGCGCTTGAGCTAGTGTGAGAATAGTCGTCGAGGAGGATGACTAGGAGGCTTGGATCTTATCGTTATTGAAGGTTCTAGCATGCTCAAAGCAAGAGTACGTTGGAAAGGGTCACGATGACGTTCCAGACATGGGTCACGATGACGTGTTAGTACTCTGGGCAGATGCGATAGTCCTCGGCACGGGTCATGATGACGTGCGGAGTTATGTCTAGAACCGGGGTTGCCATTAGCCCTTGACGGACGGCTGAAAGAAGGTGCCGGTCATTCAATTAACGGTGAAATCGAGGCAATGATAACAGTGATAGCCAGAGTCATGGATGTTTGGTTGTATCGTCATTCGGACTCAAGAGCGGTGTTTTCTGGGTGCTTATCTGATCTTGGTTTAGGCCTTGGGGGTTTGTACTTGGAAAACATCGACCTTGACTCGAGTGATAATTACTTTACTTAAATTGTCTGCTTTGCTATGCTTGTTTATGCTTAGTGGGTCTTAGGGCTATCACTGTAGAATGAGGTGGAGTGGGATGGTTGAGTTCCTATTCCTTTTATCCTTTATGCTCTTTTGGTATGTTTGATAGTTAATTTACTGCTCACTAAGACTGTTGTCTGACTCAAGGTTTTATGTTCAACTCTTATTACCTTGGGCTGTTCATCCATGTTGGAATGGGCAGACTAGGTAGCAGGTGACAGGTGTTGTTCTTGGCTACCAACGCTGTTGATGACGAAGATGAGCTGGAGGCTAGCATATTATTTTTCTTACTATATGTACTGGATGTTCTGCTGCTTGTATATGTTTTGAGTGTTATGTAGTGAGGCTTGATGTATTGATTGTTCAGATGCTTGTATCAAACCTTTATGAAGTCTATATGATGATATTCTATTATGAGCTTCACTATATACATATATTTCTCTATTGTATTTTGTCCATGCGCTGTGAGTTGTACGATAGAGTTTTGTTGTTTTACCTTACCTTGACCATCGTCCATGGCTGCCTGGCACGCTCTTCAGCGCACTATTTCCTTGTTTTGGTGCGGGAGTCATGGGCGGTCGTCACATTTGGTATCAGAGCTTTGGTTAATCGATTTTGGCCAACGCTCGCTGACGTAACTATGTATGAGAGACGTAATTGTATTTTGATGGATGATTACTATATATATAATATAGTAGTTTAGAGGAATTTGAACTCCTTATGTAGTTGTTTCTCAAGGTGTTCTAAATCATTCCTTTTTGTAGATATTAAGGATGAGTCGAAGTGAGAGACAAGCTGCTAGGGAAAGCCGTGCTGTTGGGGGAGCTACTGATTATGCTGCAATGTTCGAAGCTATGATGACTTCGATCATGAGAAAGATACCAACTTCAAGACCGTCAGTAGATGTTGGAGTTCAAGTTCAAGCTCCAAGACCAGTGGATTTTGCTAAGTTGTGTAAAGACTATACTGCTCTTGGAGGGAAGGTTTTCTTGGGAACAGAATCAACCATAGAAGTTCAGAGATGGATTGATGCTTGTAGAAGGATCTTTGGTGATTAGGAATTGAGGATGCAACTAAGAGAAAGCTTGCATCAAGGCAGCTTCAAGGGAGAGCTTCTGATTGGTGGAATCTATCACCATTGATACTCCATAGGAAGAGATTACTTGGAAGCAATTCCAAGTTAGATTTGAAGCTAAGTTCATTTCTACGGCTCAGAAATTTGTTCTGTTTAAGAAGTTTGTGGAGCTCAAGCAAGGTGGGAGACCAGTTCTTGAGTATGTTTCTGAGTTTGAAGCTTTGTCCAAGTATGCTCGGTCGTATATTGAATCTCCCTATTAGAAGAATGAGAAGTTTGTGACAGGCTTGGACAGTTATCTTGGAAGACAGTTGGTGGATCATCTGGACGATCCATTTGAGAAGCTTGTGGAGAAAGCTCTCAGACATGAGAGTTTGTTTCCTAAGGAAGGGTCTGTTGTTGCTGTGACCAAGAAAGAGTCCAAACCACAACAGGGTGGAAACAAGAAGAGGAAGCAGCAGCAACAGAAGGGTAAGGATGGCTAGAAGAAGCCAAAGGGTGAAGTGACCTGCTACAATTTTCGGCAGAAGGGCCATTTCTCTAGGGATTGCAAGAATCCAAAGGTGCAGTTGAAGTGCCACAACTGTGATAAGCTGGGACATATCAAGAAGGACTGTCCAGAACCGAGGAAAGATAAGCAGATTGTGCAAGCTTATGCTTTGGGAGCTGTTCCATCGTCTTCGAAAGCTCCTACTGTTGATGAGAAAGGGAAGAGTGTGGTGGCTCAAGGTACTCTTTCCATTTGTGGTGTTCCAATTAGAGTGTTCCAGTTAGAGTGTTGTTTGATACTGGGGCGTCGCATTCGTTTGTTTGTGATGATTTGGTAGGCCGATTGGGTTTGGAACCGGAAATTGTTGATAGACCATTGGTTGTGACTAATCCAGTTGGGGATTCGTCTTGTTTGTGTATGGTATGCCGTGGTCTAGTTGTATCGAGTCATGATTGCTCTTTTGTTTGTGATTGCTTTGTTCTGAACTTTGCAGGGTTCGGAATTATATTGGGAATGGACTGGCTTAGGAAGTATGCGGCAAAGATTGATTGTGAGAAACTGGAGGTGACAGTCGGGAATGTGGAAGGGCGAAAGGTTGTGATACGATGTAAGCATGAAGAAGGCGTCTTCATGGGCTTTATGTATTCGCTGGTTGTTCCACGGGATGGACTGTCATCGATGTCGGTTGTGAATGGATTTGAGGACGTCTTTGACGAGGTCAAAGGGTTACCGCCGCATAGGGAGATCGAGTTTCGTATCGATCTAGTTGAGGGAGCCAGACCTGTGGTGATGCCTCTTAGACGGATGGCGCCTAGAGAACAACAAGAGCTGAAGGTGCAGGTTGATGACCTTTTTCGGAAAGGATTCATTCGGCGTAGTGTGTCCGAATGGGGTGCACCAGTTGTGTTCGCAACCAAGGTGGATGGATCGTTGAGGTTGTGTGTGGATTATCGTGAGCTGAATAAGGTGACTAAGAATAACAAGTATCCATTGCCGAGAATAGATGACTTGTTTTATCAGCTTCACGAAGCTAAGGTGTTTTCTCAGATGGATTTGGCAACGGGATTTCACCAGTTGAGGGTGGCTAAGGATAGTGTGCCGAAGACTGCTTTTAGGACACCATCCGGTTTTTATGAGCGGTTGGTAATGCCGTTTGGATTGACTAACGCACCAGCATATTTTGTGGATCTTATGAATAGAGTGTTCAGAGATCAGTTGAACAAGTTTGTACTTGTGTTTGTGGATGATATTCTGATTTATTCCGGAACTGAGGAAGAGCACAAGACAAACTTGCGTATTGTTTTGGAAATCTTGCGGAAACATCAGCTAAAGGCTAAGTTTTCGAAGTGTCACTTCTGGAAGAGTGAAGTGAGGTTCTTAGGCCATGTTATCTCTGGAAATGGAATAGCGGTTGATCCCGCTAAGGTGGCAGCGATCCAGGATTGGATTAGACCTAAGAATGCATCTGATGTGAGAAGTTTTCTTGGATTATCAGGATATTATCGTCGGTTTATCAAAGACTTTTCCAAGATAGCTGCACCGTTGACAGGATTGACGAAAAAGAACCAAGTGTTCAGATGGGATGCTAAGTGTGAGCAAGCTTTCGTAATCCTGAAAGAGCGACTGACAAGTGCTCCTATTTTGACTATTCCGAGTGGGAATGATGAGATGGTGGTTTACACCGATGCTTGTGGTACCAGACTTGGAGCAGTGCTAATGCAAAAGGATAAAGTTGTTGCATATGCAAGTCGACAACTGAAGCCGCATGAAAGGAATTACCCGACTCATGATTTGGAGTTAGCGGCGATTGTTTTTGCTCTGAAGATGTGGAGACATTATCTATTGGGAGTTCGATTCGAGTTGTTTACGGATCATAAGTCGTTGAAGTATCTGTTCTCCCAAAAGGATTTGAATCTTCGGCAGCAAAGGTGGCTAGAGTTTTTGGCATCATATGATTTTGGTATAGCCTATACTCCGGGAAAAGGTAACGCAGTGGCAGATGCGTTAAGTCGAAGACATGCAGGATTGGGAGCCATGTTTTCGGAATGGAAGAATCTTGAGTATTTGGCTGGATTTGACTTCAGGCCTAGATGTGAATTGGAACCTGAGATGTTGGCAAACTTATCGATAAGACCTACTCTTGTGGAAAGGATTGGCGAGAGCCAAAAGCGAGACGATAAGCTTGTCAAGATTATCCGCGATTTGGAATCTAGATTGAATCCAGAAAAGGATAAAGGACTTGAATTCGATCGAGAGGGTTGGCTTCGGAAGCAAGGACGACTAGTTGTTCCTGATACAGATGGATTGAGAGATGAAGTTTTAAGGGAAAGTCATCACTCGAAGTTGGCAATTCATCCAGGTGGAAATAAGATGTATCGGGATATGAAGAGAACCTATTACTGGGAAGGTATGAAAAAGGATGTTGGAAATTTTATTTCCAAGTGTATGAACTGCCAGTTGGTAAAAGCCGAACAGAAAAAGCCAAGTGGATTGCTTCAGCCATTAGAGGTTCCTACATGGAAGTGGGAGCAGATATCGATAGATTTTATCGATGGTCTACCTAGAACCAGGGCAGGAAATGAAGGGATTTGGGTCACTGTAGATCGTTTGACTAAGAGTGCAAGATTCATTCCTGTTCGATCAACTAAGACTGCATCGAAATTGGCTGAGTTGTATGTTAAGTGGATAGTTCTATTCCATGGTATTCCGAAGAGTATAGTGAGCGATCGAGACCCATTGTTCACTAGTGGATTTTGGAAGAGCTTCCAGGAAGTTTTGGGAACCGAGTTGTGTTTGAGTACAGCTTATTACCCACAAACAGATGGTCAGACTGAGAGAGTCAACCGAGTTTTGGAAGATCTCCTAGGGGCATGTGTTTTGGATTTCGGAGGATCATGGGAAGATCATCTTCATTTGGTGGAATTTGCATATAATAAAAGTTACCAGTCAAGTATTGGTATGGCACCGTATGAAGCATTGTATGGAAGACCGTGTAACTTCCGACATGTTGGTTGGAAACTGGAGAAAAGTTGATACTTGGGCCGGAGATGATTCGACGAACTTCGGATTGTATAGAGATCATTCGGCAACGAATGAAAGCAGCCCAAGACCGTCAGAAAAGTTATGCCGATAATCGTCATAAGGATTTGGAATTCGACATAGGCGATATGGTTTTCGTGAAGATTTCTCCACTAAAGAATGTTATTAGATTCGGGAAGAAAGGAAAGTTGACTCCGAGATTTGTTGGACCATTCCCGATCATCGAGCGAATTGGAAAGCTCGCCTATAGATTGGAGTTACCGAAAAAGATGGCGGGTGTGCACAATGTTTTTCATGTATCTTATCTACGGAAGTATGTGCATGACTCGAATACGGTGGTTTCTGCTGATAGCTGTGAAGATTTAGAGTTTGATCCAGTTGTTACGAGACCTCGTAAGCCGCTTCGTGTTGTTGAAACGGACACGAAACAGCTTAGGAGGAAGACGATTACGTTGCTCAAGGTACAATGGAGTAATGATGTTGACAACTGTACATGGGAGGAGGAAGAGAGTATGAAGGCAGCTCATCCTGAACTCTTCAAGGTATGGCCCTAAGGTGTCGTGACATCTCACGAATTTGTAGCTTGTTCTAAGTCTTAGAGTTCTGCATGCTAGGCTAGTAATTGGATGCATGGTTTGTTGATTGCTATGGATGGTAGGCATAAAGAATAATTTTGATTGCTCTTGTTTGTTTGGAATTTCGGGGGTGAAATTCCTAAGGGGGAGAGAATGTAACGACCCGTATTTTACGTGTCGATAGATCGTAAAACTGTCAACATTAAGTCGTTGATGTTGTTAAGCCGTTTAGAGTTGAGTCGTATGGAAGTTAACTCGGGTGGTGCTTAAGTCGTGGACGAGTTAAGGGTTAGCTCGTGTGAAGCTTATGTCGTGTGAGAGTTAGGTCGAGAGGAGCGACCTATAGGAGTTACGACTTAAGAATGTTAGGTCGTTAACGAGTTAAAGAATGGAGCGACTTAAGGTAGCTAACGGGTTAGAGTAAGTTGACGACTTAGGGGTTGAGTGGTCTAAGGATTGGGACGACCTACAGTAGCTAGCGACTCAGTAGGTTAACGGCTTAGGGGATTAGCCGACTTAAGGTGTTTGCTGGCTTAAGGTAGTTAGCGGGTTAAGGAGGTGAGTCGTGACCGACCTATAGGAAGTAACGACCTAGTGGTTGGTATGTGTTGTAGTTAGGTCGCTGAGTCGTGTGAACGACTTAGTGATAGGTCGTGGCTTCGTTGAGTCGTTGGGTCGGCTTAGTGTTAGGTCGTGAACAACCTAAGGCTTGAGTCGTGTGTGTTTTAGGTCGTCTCATAGTTAAGTCATGTGATCCTGTGTTGAGTCGTGCCTGTGTTGAGTCGGCAACATAGTTAAGTCGCTAGGTCGTAACTCGCGTGCGAGTTAGGTCGCGTACATGTTGAGTCGCGCGTGTTAGGACGTTGAGTCGGCAGGGGCTTGAGTCGTGAGTCGGCATGTGTTCTGGGGTTTAGGTCGGCAGGGGACTAGGTCATGTGACCCTGTGTAACGTTAAGTCGCATGAGTCGTTAGGTCGTGTGCGTGTTAGGCCGGCTTAGAGTTAGGTCGTAGGACCTGTTAGGTCATAAGCCGTGGGGGTCTGTTGAGTCATGGACGACCTATGGGGTAGGTCGGCGGCGACTTATGGGGGCACGACTCATGGGGATTTCAGCCTATAAATAGAGGGGTTTGGCTCACTTTTTGGCACCGGATTTTGAAGCGACGAAGTGCTGCCATTTTGAGAGCTCGACTACAACACTTCTTCACTTCTTTTCTCCACTCTAATCTAGTGATTCCATCCATCTAAATTGAAGATCAAATCGAAGATCCAAGAGCCAAAGTTGAAGATCTTCATCCAACAAAGAGAGATTTCATCGATTGAAGCGAGATTTTGCCGGATCAAGCTTGATTCCTTGCTGTCCAGATCTGGAGTTGGTTGTTTTTGAGGTGTTTAGGTGATTTGATGAGTGGTAGTTATCTCTCACACGGACCTAAGGGAGTATATTGGATTGGTGGCTTGTTTATGTGTTAAAGATAGTGATTTCTTGCATTTTCCTTAAGTTTGCATGTAGATCTATCACCTATGAAGTTTTGACACCTATTTTACTACATGTTCACTTATGCAAGTTCATTCATCAAGTTGTAGAGATATTGTTAATAATTCATGCTTGTTAGAATGCATGTTAGATTTGAACTCTTTATTTACGAAATTTCCATTATTGTTGTAATTGCTTATTAGATCTTGTTTGAATGATTGATTACTTGGATTGATGTTTGATTTGATTGATTAGTTGATCGATAACTTGATTTGGGGACAAGTTGGTCGAAGATGATTCAAAAGCTAAGTGGAAAGGCTCTTGAATGGTGAAAGCTGCTTGTGGCATATGAAGCGGATGTGGAAGCTTATATGGATAGATTCGATGATGATGGACTTTGCCATGATGCGATGGGGAAAACCATGATGTTGAGATGGGACTTTGCTATGATGCGTTGAAGCAAAGCATGATGTGTGAAAGCCTTGGTTTAATCCAGACGGGATCATCCCAAGCATGTTGATAACTCGGTGATGCGGTCCGGGTTGGTTGATAATGGTGGGCTCGAGAGGCGCTTGAGCTAGTGTGAGAATAGTCGTCGAGGAGGATGACTAGGAGGCTTGGATCTTATCGTTATTGAAGGTTCTAGCATGCTCAAAGAAAGAGTACGTTCGAACGGGTCACGATGACGTTCCAGACACGGGTCACGATGACGTGTTAGTACTCTGGGCAGATGCGATAGTCCTAGGCACAGGTCATGATGACGTGCAGAGTTATGTCTAGAACCGGGGTTGCCATTAGCCCTTGACGGACAGCTGAAAGAAGGTGCCGGTCATTCAATTAACGGTGAAATCGAGGCAATAATAACAGTGATAGCCAGAGTCATGGATGGTTGTATCATCATTCGGACTCAAGAGCGGTGTTTTCTGGGTGCTTATCTGATCTTGGTTTAGGCCTTGGGGGTTTGTACTTGGAAAACATCGACCTTGACTCGAGCGATAATTACTTTACTTAAATTGTCTGCTTTGCTATGCTTGTTTATGCTTAGTGGGTCTGGGGGCTATCACTGTAGAATGAGGTGGAGTGGGATGGTTGAGTTCCTATTCCTTTTATCCTTTATTCTCTTTTGGTATGTTTGATAGTTAATTTACTGCTCACTAAGACTATTGTCTGACTCAAGGTTTTATGTTCAACTCTTATTACCTTGGGCTCTTCATCCATGTTGGGATGGGCAGACTAGGTAGCAGGTGACAGGTGCTGTTCTTGGCTACCAATGCTGTTGATGACGAAGACGAGCTGGAGGCTAGCATATTAGTTTTCTTACTATATGTACTGGATGTTCTGCTGCTTGTATATGTTTTGAGTGTTATGTAGTGAGGCTTGATGTATTGATTGTTCAGATGCTTGTATCAAACCTTTATGAAGTCTATATGATGATATTCTGTTATGAGCTTCACTATATACATATATTTCTCTATTGTATTTTGTCCATGCGCTGTGAGTTGTACGATAGAGTTTTGCTGTTTTACCTTACCTTGACCATCGTCCATGGCTGCCTGGCACGCTCTTCAGCGCACTATTTCCTTGTTTTGGTGCGGGAGTCATGGGCGGTCGTCACAGCCATACCGAGCTAACTCTTTGAACCTACTAGCATATTCCAGAACTGACATTTCACCTTATTCCAGCTCGGCAAACTTCCAAACCAAGACGTATTGCGCCATTACATACATGAACCTTTCTTGAAACCTCCTAAACTCCACCCACTTCATAGTCTCCTCATCCATGCCAGAAGTTACAGTGTTCCACCAAAACGAAAAGCTCCTTGAAGTTGTCTTTAAGCAAGTCTCCTTTTCTGCTCATCATTAAGCCCTATGTTAGGAAAAATCCTCTCACAATGTAGCAGCCAGTTTTCTACTTTAATAGTATCCTTCGTTCCGATAAACGATTTTCCTCCAAGCCTAGTATAGTCTATGTTCAAGTTAGCATACTGATTGACCATCGGAGCTTCTTGAACTCCTCCTCCAGCAACATTACCACTAACAACTCCAGCTGCGATTCTAGCTTGCATCATGTTTACGAAAAACTAATGTCTACTTGGGGAATCCCGGCACCAACATTCTAAGCTTGAGCCTGACCGCTTCTAACATTTGGTCGGGCATTTCCATTTGTATTGATGTTTTATCCTTTTAGATTGACTCTGCCTCTTCTTCCGTCCATATCTGTATTCAAGCCTCATGAGATATAGAAGAATAGCCAAACAAAGATTGAAGTCTAGAGATAAAGCATAAACTTATATATAGCAAATACAAGTACGTTACTATAGGTTTATCCCATACCTTATCCTAACTCTAATTCCTAAGGATTATGTTTTAAAAATCATTTTAGTTAAAGTATTTCATAAACCTAAGCTCAGATTCCAAGCTGTAACATCCCATGTCTAAAGGCCCAAATCTAAGCGCTACAGATGCTATAGTCATCCATAGTATTAACTTCCGGAGACTAAATAGGACTATGTTAATGGTATCTATAATATCAGAAGCACTTGAATGTGAAATAAAGCACGGATTTCAAAATAACTTTTTTTATCCATTACATTTCAAAGAAGATGTTCCATATTCGAATTACATAATCCCAAAACGTTTCCAAGCAACGATAAAATACACTTATTACAAAATACGCCAAGAGCGACATATTAAGATGCCCCCTTAGATGATAAGAGTCGTATAGTCATAATTGACTTAATACATGCACAACAGAAACAAACACAAAACAAAGTACTACAACTCCTATATTGCTATCCGTCAGCCATCTACTCTTCCCCGATAGCTTTATTCGTCATCCTACTAAAACCTGAAAGAACCTCAACCATCAACCTTATCAAATCAATTTTGAGCACCCAAAAGTTTAAGGGAAAAATACAAAATTCAAGTTGGACACAAAGCTTGGTGTGAATAATACTATACATCCTAGTTATTAATGTCAAGTGAGACCACACCGCTTAGCGGAACAGGTTTCCCTACACCAAAATTCTTTTAAAACATATCTTTAGCAAACCTTTATCCTCTAACCAAAACTGATTAAAACTGTAAAGCATTATTATGTAAACGTTCATATCAGGTAACAAAAGGGCTATCTGTCCATACATTATAGTCTTATTTGCCTTACTATTAACCTTTGGCTAACTTGGGCCAACCAGACAAAATAATAAAATTTATCCAACATCTGTTAGACACATCTCTTCTAGACGGTCTGCCCATAACTACATGTTGAATACTTCTCTTTGGGATGGTCTGTCCCTAACTTAACATCTCCTAGGGTCACCTGAACCTAATTGTTTTGCAGGCTTAGCAATAACCTATCTGTATACAAACATATATTCCTTTTTTATTTTTAATCAAAATTTAGTCTTACCTATGAAAAAGCCCTACACACTGGAATTTTGGACTAAATTAGCTGGGGCCAATAGCTAATGTATAGGGCACGACCCTATACCAGTCCAGTCTGGTATTCTAATATCCGATTCATTTTCACTTAGGGATACCTTCCAATAATTTTCCTTGAAAGCCTTTTGACCTGAAATTGATTAAAAACCTTTTAAACCAAACTTATACAAGGAAAACATTTATACTTTATGCTTTACTCAAAATCAACTTACTATGTTATATGTATGCTTTACTCAAATCATTATTAATGAAAAACGTTTTTAACATTTGAAAGTATCCCTCTCGATACTATTGAAAGTACCCCCATTCATATAAATATTTCGGAACTACTGAAATTCCTTTTTCTTAAAATGCTAAAAATCTTGGGCATCCCTCTTTAAAACCAATAAACATTGCCTTTCGAAACTATAGAAAAAACTTTCGTTCAAATTATTCAAAATCATTAGAAAACCTTTCCTTTAGACCTTTCCAAGCCACTGGAGAACCGTCCTTCGAAACCTTCTTGAAACCCTTTCAAAGGTACTAAAACTTCAAATCCTTTAAGAGCATTTGGGGTTCAAATCAATACATATGGAAAGACACCTTTCGAAACAATTTAAATCAATACCATTCTCTTTCGAAACTATTAGGTTATTCATTTAAAGAGAATCACTAAGGGTCATAAGCAACAGGGTCGACATATTACACTTTCGAAAGCTATTGCTAAGCTTGGAAGTGATGGTTTCAAAACATCACTTCCAAAAGTATTGGAGAAGTGGCAGGGTTGTTATAAAATAAAAACACCCCCTTCAAAAGCTCTGTTTCGAAAGGTAGAAAGCGGCAATAAAGGCTTCGACATAGTCGAAAGCTATTGTTTAAAAACAATGGTGCAAATATTTCGGAACCAACCGTTTCAAACCATTGACTTAGCCGGAAGGAGATTTAGTCGAAAGCTATTTCTTAGAATGACGGTGCAACCTTAAAACCTTATATTTAAATCAATTGACCCAGTCCAAAAGCCAACTGAGTCGAAAGCTACTTGGTTGAAAGCAAGAATGCAATTTTCTGTTTTAAAACAAAAAGGCGCTTTGACCCTTTTGAAATCCCTTGGTTTGGACTCTTACCTTTGCTTTGTCCAATTCACTATTTGCCGAAATTGATACTATGTGCACTAGTATAAGGAAGGAGGCAAAGTGTCTTAGTCGAAAGCAACCCGGGTGAAACCAAAAGATGTGAAACATGCTTTTAACATGAATTTTTGATTTAAACCCTTTTTAAGTAAAAATTTTAACAGACCTGCCTTGTTTGTCAAACTCTTACTGGTTTCTAATTTTCTTTTCTAAAAGTTCTGCCATAATTTTTCGAATTAATTAGTTTAAATCATTTGCAAAATCCCTTCTCCTTAACAAAATATATAAAACACTTAAGTCACATACCTAAACACTTTTATATATTCATCAAAGCACTTGGAAAATTCTACAAAAAATCCAGAAAATCCTTTTTAATATCTTTTCTAACATACAAAAATTTTAGACCGAAATAATTATTTGTTCTACTGTAATTAATTTATAACCCAATAAAACATTTTTTTCACTAGAAAAATAATATAAAATCCACACTAATTTAGAAAATTATAGAAATTGACACCCATCTCTAAAATAACATTCTGGTCTATATCTTAAATCGCAAGCCATTTGGATATCATTAGATAGGATTTTCTTATCAAAATACCATAAAATCCATACAAACAAGCATAAATCATCAACAAGTATATATAAACATTTAATCATCCAAAATATGGCATTATCATGCAAAGATCATTTCGGGTTAACCTTAAAACCGAAAGCATTATAAAAATGGGATGTAAGATCATTCTCCTTATTTTTGTTATTAAAGATGTAAGATTTGATGTTGGACAAGCTGATTTGCCTCTTCCTCTTGAAAACCCTAGCTTGATCATCTCTTGAGATTGAAAATAATGGCCGCCTTAAAATATTTTATATGATAATGAAATGAACTGTGTTTGATTTCCTAAGGGTTTAGGGTGTAAGTTCCTCCTATTTCCCATTTTTCCCTTACTTATTCCCTAACATTTTTATTCATGTTATTTTCTTAGTTCATTACACACATAGGCACGACTATGATTAAATCAAATCACAATATGTTTATCATCTTACATTATTTTATTTTATTTAGTTAATTAAATATTCTAAATAATGTTACCAAAAATATGGGGTGTTACACATTCCTTTCGACTTGGTCGAAAGGCCTCGCCTATCTTCGACGCCGTTGAAGGGTTTCCCTTTTTGGTCCTCTAACTTATCCTTGCTCTTCCCATCTTCTTATTCCTAACCTTTCGACTTAGTCGATAAGGTCTTTTATCAACTTTCCACCTTTATTGAGTCTTTAGTATTCCTTCTTCCAACGTTCTCTAGAACTGCTCTTGATGTCGTCGAATGGGCCTCAAATGCGCTTTTCTCTTCATGTTGCCTTATGGTCATCATGAGTAAGATAAAAGCCTTCGACTCCGTTGGTATGTTGCCCATAGGGGCTTTGAAGTTGTTTAAGTATCAATGGTTTCGATGCAATAACTTTTGAATGCATTCCAGTGGATTGTTGCGGAATCTTCTCTTGATGTCATTGGCTTGGACCGGTTCGAAAGGCATTGGCATACTTTCGAAAGGGTTGTTATAAAGGTGAAACCTTTGGTTCCATAAGGTTAGGTGCGTGTATGAGAGGTTGATGTTCATTGCCATCGAAAGGGGTTTCGAAGCTGTCTTTACTAATCCATTTGTGTTGGAAGGTCTGAAAGGGGCAGAAAGATAGCCATTCTCCCCTTTTTCATCTTTTTTGAAAGCTTTTCTATTGTTTACCACTTATGAGGGTGCCTGATTCTAACGACTCCTTCGAAAGCCTTCTTAATGCCTTTGGAACATTCTTCCACGATCCTTGTTGAAACCCATGTCTGTAATTTCAGTGGAGCCTGGCATTTTTCTTATATTCTTTCACTCCTTTATTCTTATGTGAAATTTATGGTTAACACTTTCGATGAAGTCGACACAAGCAGAGCACAATCGAATCCAGTAGAAGTCTCCGAACAGTTGCAAAAACAAAAGTATCAAAATCTCGCCTTTGTTTAACGAATGATGTACGCACTGATCAATTTCCCTAATTTGATTTCCAAATTAGGCTTTCCACTTTAACAAAGTTAAGAAAATACAAGAGTAGAGTGAATAAATTCAGATCCCCAAAACCAGACCTCTAGGCTCTTATTTATTAGCGCGGGTTGGCACATTTTGACTCAGTGCTTTCGACCTGGTTGAAAGGTGGTCCTGTAGTCCTGTCATCACCTTCGACACTTGCGCATCCCTCTCATTGCATTTGAATGGATATGAATGCTTCCGTTTTCATTGAAAGGGGCAGACGCACTTTTTTCCCTTAAGTTTCTTTATTGTTGCAAGCGTGAAGAAGCATGAGCTGTCAATTTTTTAAATAGGTACATCCTTCGGGTTTCAAAAGGTATTGAAATACTCTAGGTTTCGACCTAGAAGGTAGCTTTTGAACGCGTACTTGCGGATGGATGCAGAAACCCTCTTAGTTATAAAAGGTTTCGACCGGTTTGGAAGGCTGATTCACAATTTCAAAGGCGTTGCTCTAATCAAGGCATCTTTTTGAGTAATTTGAATGAAGGCGAATCATTTGGATTTGAAAGTTTTGGCGTGCATGTGAGTGGTTGTTATTTATTGCCTTTGAAAGATATTCCTCCACTTATTCAGAACGTCTTTATGTAGGAAAAAGTAAATGCTTTGAAATGAAGCTATTGAAACAAAAAGGAGCTTTGGACCCTTTTGAATCCTTCGAAATCTTATGTCATATCTGAATTTCAATTGTAGCATCCCTTTAACTTCTTCGAAAGGCTTTGTTGGTTTTGTCATCTCTTATTCTTCTTTCCCACCTTTTCATTTTGGTTTCAACAAGGTTGAAGTAGGAATTGATGGTAACACTTTCCTCCCCCCCCCCCCCCCCCCCCCGCATACAAAGGGAAGCTTTTGTCATTCCAAGTCAACCATTTCGAACCTACCATGTTCTCCTCCTTTTCATATTCTTACATGAAGCCTAGCCATTCATTTAAATTTGATCATACGGTTTGCCTCCCTTGCTAACTTTTCATCTAAATCATGTTCCACTCTTCCTATCTTTCATTTATCTATAATTAGAAGTAATTTCTTGTAAGAATCAAAGCTTTTAATTTCTCAAGTAATCCTTATTTTCAACAACCAGAAACTCGAATCCAAAGTAAGTTTTCATTATTTATACTTTTCGAACTTACTTTTAATGGTAGATTTTGATTTTTAAAATCCATCCTGTTTGAATCATAATTGTTGTTTCGATTTTATAAAAATAACTTAGGTTTTTTTTTCGCTTAAAAGAATCCCCTTGTTCACTCTCATGGTTTGCGTCAATTTATTTCCCCCATTAATTTACATTCTAAACTCATCAAATTTGGATTTTATTGTTAGTTTTTTAAGTTTGGATTTTCATCTCGAAGGTTTTGCTATTATATATTGTAAATTCATGCTTAAATTCATTTTGTCATCGACTTTTTTAGGTTCTAGGTTAAAATTGAATTTGGGGAAGAAGGAGATTTCCAGTTACTTCAAAGAGAAGTTTTAGCAGTATGAATCACATTTTGGCGCTGCAATTTTATCTTTCTACCCCTTCAAAAGGGATTAAGACTTCAAAATTTTGTTTTGCTTCTTCATCCTCTTTCGATAGGGTCTAAAGGTAGTCCAACGCCTGTCTTAATTGATCATGTCGAGAGGTTGATGTAGTTAATATGAAATGGACCTCTTTGAAAGAAGAATTGTACTTTAGTGGATCCTGATACCTTTCAAAGAAGTTTCCCAATGTGTCATAATAAATAATTATCGAGTACATACTTTCGAAAGCATAATCCTTATTTTATAAGTTTCAAAACGTTTAGTACAAGCTTACTTCCAACTTATTTTAGGAGATGTATGGAGTTAGAGATTCATCATTCATTTTTATAAATTGGTTTGAGGAAAAATCATTGTATATTAAGTAGAAAACCAAGCCAACCTTTTGACTTGATCAAAACCTATTATACTGAATTAGGTTTGGTAATTTTTAAGCATCAGAAGCTTTACTTCCCTTTCGTTTTACTCGAAACCCTTTGTAAGTAATTAAGTTCGACCATCATTTTATATCTATGGTGGCGAAATGTCGCAAGGCCTTTTCACTTTTATGAATATAATTCATTCTCAAACCTTTTGAGTTATTTAGCATATAAGGTTTCGACTGCATTCATATTCTCTTACTGAAATAAACTTCATGGGTTTCGACGGTGTCGAAAAGTTCATTTGTCTTATTTACTGAATGTCATTTGCATTACTTATAATCGAAATGGTTGTCTAAGCTTTGACTTCTTCCTTCAATAAAAAGTTTTCCTTAACCTTTCGACGTTGTTAAAGGGTGTTTGAAAAATGTCCATTTCCATTCTCCCTTTTGATTCTGTCGAAAGCTCAACAAACTTCATTTTCCTAAACTAATTCTACAATTTTTTCAAGGACATAAAATTTTATGTTCTGTTTGATGTTAGAATTATTGTAATAGGTTTTCAATATCCTTGAAAAAATGTTGATATCATAACAAATTATAACTCATAACTGAAATAATTTCACCTTGCAGGATCATCGACATGAAAAAGTCTTCTCAAAAACCATAGCTAGATACATCGCTGGTGATAGAGTCTTCTCCTAAGAAATTGTAGAGACTACTAAACATTCCTTAATATCTACCCAGGATGAGGTGGACGCAATTTTTAGTGACTTTGGTATCACTAGTGTGGAAGCTATTCACCTAAGTGATAGCGACACCATCCAAAACCCATCCGAAGGATATTTTGCCTACAGTGCTATCCACATTTGGCATGGTGGTTTCCTGCCTCTTTCGATATTCTTGGCTAAATTCCTAACCCACTTAGGCATTGCCCTCATTCATCTATCACCAAACTTATATACTTATCTTTTATCCTAGGAACTCATGGAACTGGAGTACAGAATTCCATCACTTAACACTGAAGTTTTGAACTATCTTGGTTGACTAGTCGAACTCAACAACCTGAATAATCAAATCTTTAGAGCCAAACCCCCCCCCCCCCCCCAAAAAAGCTAATATTTGAGGGGTTTAACAAATTCAAAGATTGGGAAATGCAGATCTTCTCATTAAATGCTTCCCCAACATCAATGGGGTTTTCTCTTTCCCTAGTAAGTTGGTCATGGTCTTTATTTTTTCACTTAGTCATATTCCATTTCTAACCCATGCTTCTTTGTTAGGTGCTTTTGCTAAAGAGATGAATAAAGAAGAGAAAAAACTATAAACTCATTGATTGTTGCTTCAAGTAGGATTGGAATAGATTAACTTTGTTAAATCCCTCCAATCTACAAAAGCATTCCCTCTTACCAGTAGGTCAAATGATACTAGTCAACCACCTTTAGTTCAACACACATCTTGAAGCAAGCGCTTTCTTTGTTTAGGTGATCCAAAGAACTTCTCCCCTATGTCACCGATTTTTTCTGATCACTTTGGTAGGCTTAACTGTAGTACTTGTAGTTTGTTACTGTGTTGCTTCTCTAATTACTTTACTGACTTAAAAAATCATTATTTTTTAGCACTTGCCCCTCAGGTTGAACCACTTATAAGTGATCCGGCTCTCCCAACTTCTATGTGTCGTGCTCCATCTTTGTCTTAGGCCATTGCTAGGTCAAAGACGGATGCTAAAAGAAAACTGAGAAAAGTGGCCGAAGTGGAACCATCCCCTAAGAAGTTTAAAATCATTAAAGTTCTTGATTCTCCACCTCTAGAAGAAGAGGAGGCCGTTGATACTAACCGATCTTTGGTGAGTCCGACCATTAACGCTTCTTTTGATCAGCCTAAGAAGACTACCATAAAGGTTGATCTCCTCTCATGCATAGTTATCTCCTGCTCTCCTAGTGCGATTGAACAAATGCAAAAATATTTGGGGACTTCGACCCCCTCCCAAGAGCTAAATCCTTCTAGACCATCATCTGCCATGCCACAAGCAATTTTGAAAAGATAGTCCCATCTATTTTAAATTCTTCATATTTTACCTCTATTTGCCTGCCTTCTCTATCAATCCCTGATAGAACAACATCTTCTAGCATGATTTGTATCATTTAACTTTATTATTACTATTATTATTTCTCTCTAAACGTCGACTTTGATACACTTTTCCTTCTAGATTTCTAAAAGTTGGATTTCTTTGCAAGAAGGCGCATTAAGATCTACCACAGAGACATCTAGGCTTCAAGAAAAAATTTCCAACTTAAACAACCAATTCTCCTTCCTATATGCGGGTGAAAATGAAGCTATGATGGAATTAGAGAGATTGAGAGCTTCTCTTACTCGTTCAGAATCTATTATTTATGAGGAAAGCGAAGTACATCAACCCCTCGTCGATAAGAATTTGGCCTAGAAAATGGCCTTGAATAATTAAGGAAGAAAAAACTCTAATGGTGGCTAAACAATCTTCTCTAGTGAAAAAGCAAAAGAAAAGTAACACACCTCTAAAGATGGCAATCAATGTTATCTCTGACGCAAAGAAGTGAATGTCTCAATTCCTTGATCCCTTGAGGACAACGTTGTTAATTCGTTTGAAGATACCATGATGCTTGCTTACACCGATAATGTAGATAAGTGCCTGGACTTGAGATTTCCTTCTCTTGACCCTTCTTTTGTCAATAGAGTAATGGATAAATTTAAAAGAATGGACCAAGGGTTTAAAGTTTCCGAAAGAGAGGAGATCGATGCCTTTAAAATTTTATCCATCGAAGTCCCTTCCTTCGAAGTAGACTTCAACTCTTAAGATGAAGGTGATCAAGATGGAGTCACCGAGGAAGAGGGTGATAATGATGATGATGATCATGATAATGATGATGATGATAATGATGACATAAATGATGATATTGTAGACGATGGTCAAGGTTACAGAGGTGGTCACATTGATGCTCCTAAAAAAGATGATGATGACAAAACCAAGGCTTTAGAAAAGATCCATCTTAACCCAACTATTCATGAGGCAAGCCCACCTGAACCCCTGCACCTTCTATTCTTCAAGAGGATCCTACTAACATTAATATGGAAGACCAAGAAAGGAAAAGCAGGTTCATCAAATAAAAGTTCTCGTTTCTTGGGTATGGGATACTTTGTTTAAAAGGCTTTCACTTCCAAGATAATAATAGTTTGTATCTTTTATTTTAGGTAAGGAGGAAACCCATTCATCTTTATAAAACTAAGCATGAAAGAAACCAAGTTGAAATAAATAACTTGTATAGAGAGTTAAATAAAAAATTGAAAGAACAAAATATTCTCTCTGATAAGTATCATAAACTTAACAGAATTGCGATAGTGTTAGCCTCTTTTGAAAATCAAGAAGTAGCTCCACGATGGAGAACGGTGGGCATTCGATATGATAATCTTTTGAAAGAGAATCGAGAGTTGATTACTTTCTTTTGGATGCTAATTGAAGAAAGGAACATCCTGGTAGACTTTTTGTACAAAGCCTATTGTAGACAGCCAACTGTAGGCTTCTCATACTCAGTACATTTTATCAAGGGTCTACTTAGGCTTTTACAGAAGGAATATTTGAATGAATTTGGATTTGACCCACATCCTGGAGCATGTTGGAACATAACATGAGTCAGTTGATTCCCCAGGAATTGCTTCCTAAGAAACGTAAGTATATATGGACAAATTTATTTTGGAGTTTCTAAAAAGTAATTTTTTATGAACCAAATGATCAATCATAATTATGTAGTAATATTGGTTTACGAATTTCTTGCTCTAGTTTCCTTTTATACGTAGATGTATTTTATTACGTTATCAGAAAAATAAATGTCTCCCAAGCAGCTTTTGTTTCAAGAGATTACTAAAGCAAGTATGTTAAACTAAGAAGAGAATATCTAGAAAAGGCTTCACTTTAGAAATCTTTAAAATTTTCCGGATATTTCTTTCTTAGAGATTTGCAAATACTTTACATTGAACATCCACGTTTTTATTATTTTCTTGGTAAAGAAAAAGAAAAGCTACTTAAAGAAATTTGGACATATCATACCAAATTGATATGTGGTTATGATAGTCCTCTTACCGAGGAGTAGGACTATAGTATGTATCCTCCGATTGTTACCATAAAAGGATTTAATGTTCCTTTTGATTCAATGGCCTCAATTTCTGCTAACTCCTTGACTAAAACCAAAAAGGTCGTCTCTTAACTTTAAATGTGAAACAAGTGTTAAATGAAATTGTATATTTTATTTTAGTTCTATTTAAATTGTAATCTTCTAATGTTATAAAAAAAGAGATTGATTATTCAAATCTTGACTTTATTTTCTTTTTCTTTGTTTTTTAAACAGGAGATCCAGTTATCAATAATGCCGCTTCTATCAGATTCACCATCTAGTTTCATCAGCATAAGAGATTGGCTGTTAGCAGACGTCCAAAAGAGAAAACTCCTTAATAATCCTCTATTTACTTGATTTCAAAATAATTTTGAAGCTCTTGAATAGCACAAAAGATATCTCCTTCGAAAGATGATCGTTAGAAATCTCAATGACCAGATCGCCACTCTAAAGGTGGATGTTAGGAATAAGAACGAAACAATTTTGTTATTGAATTGCCAAATCAAAAAAAATCAAATCCTTCAATTGATTTTGACCATAAATTGTTCGAACTTCTCCGCCAAATAATTGATTTAGAGTCCAAGTTAAAGGATAGTCAAGCTCTATGTGAATCGGCTGAATTCATTAAGGGGAATAACATCTCAAACACTAATTTACCAGCTTCTCCTATTATTCATTTGTCACAAAATCAACAAGGCCTACCTCCCTTGCCATCCAAAAGTTCCTAACTACAATTTATCCTCCCCTGCCTTAGATGAGAAGATAGTAGGAGAATTGTGCAGGAAAGTGAAATTTTAGATGATTAAGTATTTTGATGAACAATAAAAGGTAAGATACTCGTAACGCATAAATAAATATGCAGCTAGGATTCAAATGCTTGAACATGAAAAGTATCTCCTTTAGAAGCGTATTCCTGATTTAGAAAGGGAGAATAAAACTCTCAAATGTGTAATCAAAGCTTTTAATCGTGCTTTGAAGACTAACATCGAATCTATTGATGATGAGGATAAGATAAGGAAAAGGAGAAAAAGCTTATAGAAGTTCTTCGTATTGCTATTTATCACATCGTTGATCCTTTAATTGTAGAAATCCTGGATAAAGATGCTCATGATTTGTGAAGTAAATATTTCTACTATATGCTTGTAAATAATTTCATAAATTATATATATATATATATATATATTATGAAAATTTTATAAATATCACCTTATCATAATCCTTTCTTATAATGTTGTTTTTGAATCATCTTTTTGACAACTTGTAATATGGCTTTTTTATTTACTAGATCTTCCAATCCTTTTTACTTCCTTTCTCTAAAAAGCATGAAGTAAACAATATTCCTTATTGTTAACTTCGAATTTATATAGAGGTTTATCAACATTACTTGTAGAACTTGATAAAAAGTTATGTTTACATGTGATAGTAAGTGAAAAACAATCCTATAATTGAACTCGGTTGAGTGACTTGAAACCCATCATTGGTAATGACGATAGAGAACCAAGAATTCAATTTCAATTATATTGGAGGAATTCCATAGATCCAATGGTAGAAAAACATAAAACTAATTAAAAATTTAATTGTTAATATTTAGATATTCATCTTCTTGAGATAATTAATAAGAAGTCAATAATGATCGTGTTGTAGAAGTCCAAAAATCATTTTTTGAAAATTCATGGATGAAGTCCAATGACCCAGATTCAAGCATTAATAAATGAAATTAAATAGCTAGGAAGTTCGAAACCCAAATTTGGGTTTAGTGGATGATAACTATAAATCCTTAATAATATTTTCCTTAATTGAAGCCATAGGCCCAGATTTGGGAAAATGTGCTTAGTTCGGTAATTAATAGTAATAGCTTCGAAATCCAGATTCGGGCATTAATAAGTGAAATCCCAAACTTAATAATGAATAACCTAAAACCTAGATTTGGATACTAATAAGCAAGGTTTAGATATTCTTCTTTGATGATTAGTTTTAGTCTGTAATTCTTATCTAAGCCTTCTATTCCATTCCGTTCCTTGGATTTTCTCTTTCGACGTGTGCGAACTCTTTAGGCCTTGTATATCGTTGATGTTTGATTTGCTGCTTCTTGAACTTATATGTCTTAGTCCGTCGTTTGATATACTGCTTCTCGGGCTCGGATGCCTTAATCCATTGTTTGATATTCTGCTTCTTAGGGTTGGATGCCTTACTCCATCATTTGATATGCCGCTTCTTGGGCTTGGACGTCTTAATCCATCGTTGTCTGGTGCGCTTGGTCAGCTTATCCATAAGTAGGACCCAAGGACTTACCCAACCTCCCTCTAGGAGGCGTCTTGACCTAAACATAGTATGGCATGGCCAATGGCTTGTTAATGCTTTAACCTGGCCATAGCATGGCATAGATAAAGGCTTATTCTAACATCCGTCCAAGAGGCGCCTTAACCGGCCATAGCGTGGCTTGGCTAAGGGCTTGACAATAACCTGGTCATAGCGTGGCGTAGATAAAGGCTTACTCTAACATCCCACTAGGATGCGCCTTCACCAGGCCATAGTGTGGCACGGCCGAAGGCTTGTCAATGCTTTAATCTAGCCATAGCGTATCATAGATAAAGGCGTATTCTAATCTCTCTCCATGAGATGCTTTGACTTGGCCAACTCGGCACGGACAAAAGCGTTGACCGTTTAAGGTAATGTCCAAGTGCAATGAGTATTTCACTACCAACCATGTAGATTTTCCTTATTAAATTTTTTCTTTATTGACCTCCTCTATGATCTCTTTACAAACCCATAAATTTTACCTTGTGTAAAAAAATTGATTATCATTCCTTTGACTATTCTTCGATGATTTGTTTCATGACCATTCTTCATATGGTAGTGGAAATAGGATCCCCCGCAGATTCCTTTCATATTTTAGCCTTTTCTTATGTGATGGCCAACTGTTGAACTCTTCCTTGATTAGTAGATAAATTCTCTCGATAGGTGTTGTCAAATTGCATTCCTTAGGAAGTCTCGATTTAAAGTTTGCTTCTTGAGGATGGTTTATTGACCTTTTATTATTTGGTTTCGAAGTTACACCCTCTACGACTAGTTTTCTTTTTAAAACCCTTTGAAGTTCTAGTTTTGGTAGTGTTCCAGATTTTGCTTGATGCCATTTTTGTGTAAAGGCGTTGTAATCAGCCATCATTCCTTCTTCAAAGATCATGCCTTTGGTATAATGTTGAATTGTTTTCCTCATTTGATCAAACAAGATATCACTTCCATTTTCCTTTTCTCCTAAAGAAAAAATATGGGTGAGGCCAATATGGAAAGGTTTAAACTCCATCTAACTGGATCATGGGCTTCAACTTTCTTTTTCTTTATAATCCTTAAAGCCTCTATTCTTAATAGTTGTTCTTCTTGTTGATTTCTATCATTAATTGTGGGAGAATCCAATTAGATGTTGCACCGAGGAGCCTTGCTTGGACCTTTTAACTTTTCTAATCATGATGAAGTAAAGTCCAAAGTAGGTAAGCTTGGAACAGAATTAAGTTAAAGGAAAATGGTGATGGATGTTCAACAAGATTGGAGGTTCAAGCCCTTCTTCTAGCACCACAAACATCAACAAGAAAACTTATCAACACCCCAAAGTAGATTTGAACATGTAGATATGTCCTAATACACTTTTTTTTTGATTATGTTACTGCCTGAAATCCCTTACGACTTAGTCAAAACCAGTTTGAGCTGAAGGGAAAGAAGAACAAAAGGAAAGGCTCCGGCTAGAACTCTCGAAAGAGTCGAAGGGATGCTACAACCAAAATCTAAAAGCTTCAGAGCCTTTCGAAGGGTTCGAAGGATGCTACAGTCAGGTTCAGAAGATTCTTTACCTTTGAAAGGGGCTGAAGGAGTCGAAAGCACCCTTCCACCTTCAGTGACCACCTTTCGAAGCAGGTGAATTCATATGCATAAAGACCTTTCGAATGTGTCAAAGCAGCACCTTTCGAAGACAATGAAGGACAACTCTTCACATACATGCCAAACCTTTCGAAACCAAAGGTTTCGCATTCATTTAAACCACACGAAAGCATGTATTGGCCTAAACAACCCTTTTGGAAACTTAACCAAGCGTTTCGAAATGGTCGAAGCCATTGTTGTCTAGGGACGTTCTGCATCAGTTCACATGCAAGAGTTTAGAAGCAACTAACAACATCGAAACTATCAGCATCTCAACATCTTTTAAACCGTGGAATAAAGCCTATCGACAGAGTCAAAAGCTCTTACAAAGCATAATAGAGGAGAAAAGCACAATCATTCCTTTCGACAAAGGCAGAAGGTAATAAGAGTCAATAAGGCAGTCACCTATCGACTTGGTTGAAAGCATTGGGGTCGAAAGGTGCTAACCTGCATCTGTAAACAAGACCCAAGGGGTCATGTTTTGGAGATCCGAACTCAGTCATTCTAAACATGTACTTTTTAAATCTAAGAGCTGTAAAACCCTAATTTGTAAATCGAATTAGGGAAATTGATTAATAAAGTCTCCTTTGAGCTAATAAAGGGAAGTCATTTATATTTCTATTTACTTTACTATTTGTCAAGCTTTTATCAGGTCTAACCTTATGTTATAGGCATTGATTGTATCGAAATTGTCTCTTCCGACTAGGTCGAAAACCTAATATTCTCAAACACCAGCTGTAGATTTCAGTTCACTTTTCCTAGGACTTCTCCTTTCGATAAAATCAAAACCTTATACCAATCCGCTTTGGCCTTATATTCCCGATCCAAATCTAAGACACTTGCGGGTGCTACTTTCGACAAGATGGAAACCTCAATCCTGAATCTCTATTCTAAGCCATAACCATAAAACACCTAAGCCTTCGACAGTGTCCAAACCCATCAATCCAGACCTTTATCTTAGATTCTTCAAGATAATCATTTAAGTCCTGTAACCATCTCGGAATGAAGACTTTCTAAGGGATGTCCATATCATCTCAGAAAGCTCGAAAGGCTATTAAGCAAAGAAGTAGACCATTTCGACTGAATCGAAAGGAAATCTAAACAATTTTCCACTATAGCAATCTATTCAAAAGGGTGGCCAAGGAAAAAATACACATCTTATTCATCTCAACCTAACCAGAGAAATCCAAAAAGGGATAGACCTTCTTTCTTAACTCAACTTTAGGGTGTTAACAAGATTTCTTATTAAAAGATTAAGTAGAGAAAGTTAGGATCTAATTTCTTCCTTTAATTAACCTTTCGAATAGGTCTTTGTTGTAAAAGTTCTTCCTTGTCCAACCTTTTAACCTAGTTGATACACTTAGATCCCTTTCTTTTAAGTCTTCAAGACCAACCTAGATAGCTTATCAATCGATTCGAAACACCTTATTGAATTAATGGTGGTTACCTTATGGTTGGCTCTATTGTTGTTGGGTAATTGACTAAATGATGGGTTTTGACTTCATCGAAAGCTTGATTCTTTAACAGCCATGGTTTAGATCTTTAAGCCTAGGGATTTTGGCCGAGTTTAAGGTTTTGACTCACTAGAAATGTAAGATTTTGGAGAGTATTGGTTTGGAGCTAAGAATCCAAGTATTTTGGTAAAGTAAGAGGTTTCAACTCACTCGGAAGGTATCCTTTCGATGGAGTCGACAAAAGTAGAACACGGCCGAATCAAGTAAAAGTCTGCAAACAGTTGCACAACCAAAAATATCAAAGTATGTCTTTATTTAACTAATGATGCACACATTGATCTATTTCCCCAATTTGATTTCCAAACTAGCGTTTCGAAATTTACAAAGTTAAGAAAACACAAGAGTCGAGTTGTGACGACCCACATTTCGAAAGATTTAAATCGAAAATAATCCAAACATGTCCATCTCAAACAGTCCGAAATACAGATGACCAATAGGGTTAATTAAGAAGAATAAGAAAAGAAGAAAACAAATACGGAATCTCGCAGCAGAATGACAAAATATAATAATCAGATAAACAGTTCATGAAGTTGTTTATACTATACATTTCATTTAAATTTTACAACATCTATCTAAGTTATGTATACAATGGAGTAATAGAATAATGCAACAGAACAACATGACGCAAGGAAATAATACTAATAATAATATTCCAAATCTTCATCTTCGTTCTACAAAATAAATGATCTTTAATACGCTGAAAACTCAAGGCTGACTCGAGCACTTGAGTCAACTACAATATTCTTATGTGAGTCAAATAAATATCACATATAACAAGAGTGTAATAGCGTCAAAGATGTTTATGAGGTTTTACATCTTCTATCCAGTGTATAATGTGCATGCCATAACATAAGAGATGTTACGAGAATTTCCATCTCATAAGGATCTGTCAAAGTATCTATATATAGTAATATGCTATACATGTAATACCTAATCGACAAAATAAGTATTTTCCTAGCATTAAGGCTTCACATTAATCCCACTTAACGTGTTTATAAGCAATGTCGTATAGTTTTCATATGACATAACCAGTAGAACATCGGTAGATAGGGATGCGCCGTGATACTATAACATTGAACCAAACTTGTAACAACCCTAGTTTTGGTGATTCCCTGTGAAAATAAATTATAACGATGGTTATAATTTAATAATAGAGAAAATAAAATAAAATGGAGAAGAAAATTTGTGAATATTGTTTATTTTAAAAAAATAATGGATTTTTGGTAAAATAAAATGGTATTGGTTCGTTTTGGTTGTTAATAAATTGAGGTTTAGCGAAATATGATGTTTTGGTGGTAAGTTAATTAAATTGGTGAAGTAGAAGAATTTAATTCAATATCATTTATTGTAAACAAATAAATAATGTTGGAAATAAAGTTTTAGAAACTTTGTTATGAGAATTTGCGATAAAAATAAGCATTAGATGATTTTATTTTGATAAAATATAATAATTGTGGAAATTGTGATAAATATTGAATTCTATTAATTTTAATGAAGTTCTAAAATTTAATATGTTGATTTATTTAAATAAAAAGGTGTAAATTAAAGCATTTAATTAAAACTGGAATTTTAATGTTGGAAATTGATTTTTAATGGTTAAAATAACTTTTGTATGTTGATTAAATTTTTTGTTAAACATAGAATATGTTAGTATGATTTTATAAAGTTGAAATCATATAAGTATAAATTGTTTTGATGATTTAAGTAATAATTAGTGTGATAATATGATTATTTCTTATTGTGTATAAGCCCATGTATTGTTTTAACTAAGAGAAAATTATCATCTTCTCAAAAGTGTATGTACAAAGTTCATAAAATTGAAGAAAAAAAAAGGAAAGCCTGAAAACCCTTTCTCATTGAAACCAAGAATCTAATTTCTCCTATTCCTTTGCAAATTAAACATTTAGAAGCTATTAATTTCAGGTAGTCAATCCAAAACCAAAATCAATTTCATCTATTTCAATTTTTTAGAGGTTGTGTTGTCTGTAACTTTTCTCTTCTTTGCTGCACTTCTGTGTATTCTCTTTTTATAAGTTCCTAAAGCTAAATCAAGGCTAAAGCTTCCATCTTCCTCAAGTTTGCTCAAAAAATGTGCTAAGGTGAGTTTATAACTCACACATCTAGCTTAAATCAGGTTTGCAAACTGATAATTGATTGATTTTTGCTTATTGTAAAACAAATTTTGTTGCTTGAATGATTACAGTAAGATAGTGTTCTGGAGTCCTTCTTCTTGTGCTTATATATCTCTGTTCTTGTCATGAATTCTGTAACGACCCGCTATGTTTGACCATTCAAATCGACAATAAAACCATACATATCCGACTTGAATAATTCAAAATACCGAATTGTTAATTAAAATTTGGCAAAACTTAAAATGTACAATAAGTAAATCAATCACAGATCACAGAGTAATATAATGCAGCGGAATAGATAAAGAATAGTAGTTCATGAAGCTACTATATACATCAGAGTTAGAAATTAAATACAACCGAATAGTTCAAATGCAGTGAAGTCCCCAATGCAACGGATGACTTCTCTGAACCAATCAACTGGAAAGGCTGGAATCTGAATCGATAGTTGGATCTCCAAATGAAGCTCCGAACTCCAAAGGTGAGTCTCTAATGCTGTATCACTCAGTCTAACCCGAGCGTAAAGCAAAACACAAAACACTCAAGTCAGGATTAACATTCTTATATCAATAAATCCAACTTAAGTGAAATATCAACTGAAATACAAATAACTTAAAGGATGTTTGGGATAACCATCCTCTAAGGGTCCATGGAACTATCTACAAGGTAGAAATATGCACTATAACATCGTGGTCATTTCAGCTTAACTTATACTTCAAAACCAAATACCATTTTCACTTCAAATATCTCTATATTTCCCAAAATAGTATTTATATATATTAAATAATTTATACAATAAAGTATTTTCAATTCCCTCAACTTAACAAATCGTTTCAACATCAACCCGACCTTCCCATTTAAATTAAATTCAATCTCAATTTATCAATTTAAATTCAACTCAATTCCTAAAATAAACACTTCAATTTATCGATCTCAAATTCGGATTTGTAATCACAAAAATACCCCTTTATATTCCAAAATATTTCAAAACTTTATGTACTCAACGTTTAAACTAAATTTTTATTCAATTTAGTTTCTAAGTAATAAATTCAAATTTGGTTCAACCTAAATTTCACTTTAATTCAATTTAGTTGCTAAATAACAAATTCAACTACGTTGATTTCAAATACAGATTCGAATCTCAACATAAACCATTTAAATTCCAATATAGTTCAAGGCTTTAATATTTAAATGTTCTATATAACAGTTTCATATAGATCTCTATTTAACCTCATTATTATTTAATCTTGAAATACTCCCTTATTAGATCCAATATCATTTAAGTAACCTTAAATTACATTTTACTCAATATTTTCTTTAATTTTATTAAACGTGAAATATTCATTAAATCACTTAAATCCAAAAATCCAGTTACAAAATCATACCTTTAAATTTTCCATTCAATAATTTCAAATTGATTTAATTAAATATATCCTTATTTAAATACCTTTTTTAATAAACCCAAATTTATCTCCCAATCTTAATTATTCAACTTTTTACAACGGTAAATTTTGAAATATAAATCTTAAATAATACTCAAACATATTATACGGATTAAGTCAATCTCAATAATATTATTATTAAATATATATATATATATATATATATATATATATATAATTTCCATTTATATATATAATATTTTAAGAACCAATATTTGTTAAATCCCATATATTTCTTTTCAACTGTAGAAATTTATTTTCAAAATATTTATATGGACCAACGGTGTCTGTATATATTTCCTATCATGTAGTCAAGTGCTACGGATATTTATCATTTCAACCCGTACACTAAATATATACGGGTGGATATCATTTCAACCCGTAATCCCAAATTCAATTAAACGAAAATCGATTGGGTTTATCATTTCAACCCATAACGATTTTCTCCTATTCTAAAGTCCGTTCGGGTATGTATCATTTCAACCCATAATGATTTCTATACTAACAGAGAACTTGCAGAGTGATGACAGATATGAAAATAATAATAACAACAGGCATATATCATCAAAATAAATATAAACAATAGGATATTGTGTCATATCCCATAAGTGAACAGTTATAGATAATAGCATATATAACAATTTAAATAACTACAGCCTCATATTTCAATTTTCGTTTCAATTGAAATCAAATTTAATAAATAAAAGAACGTTAATCGTGAGTGATTTCTCACCTTTCGAGGCTAAACAGATTTGACAAGGAAACGAGCTAAGAATTCCAAGCGACGCTAGATGGATACGATTCGATGGAGAAAACGGGCACGACGGACAAAGCTGATAACAGGAATCGACGGAATCAAATTAGAACCGGATTTGATGAAGAAAATTAGTATAAGAGAATTTGAAAACAATATCCATTTAAAGCACATATACATATATAAATCAAAATAAATATATTATTTTCTTATTAAATTAATATTTCTTTTTAAGACCAATATCAAAACAAAATACGTATGTAAAAAAAATCATTGTTTTGTATTAAAAATCAAATGTAATAAAATTTAAAATAAATATTGTAACTTTCATATTGAAATGTACATAAACACATGCAAGTTTAAAGAAAACAATGTTGAGACCCATTTTCAACATAACTTATATTAACTGTGACAAAGAAAGCTACAAACACTAATACTAACATAACAGTTTTAAATGTATTGTCACAACGTAATTCTTATCATACGATACACCCTACAGAATGCACACTAACTACAAATGCAGACTGTCAACTTATATATGACAAAGAAAAATGCGAACAATGTACCGAATGCAGACCGTACTATAATATCAATTATATATTACTCAAAATCAATATAAAATTTGAAGCACCAACTTATTTTAATTCCGTATATAATTTAAAATCAATAAATAACTTTCAAAAATTAAATATATACAAATAAATAACAGCCTTTTAAAGGTTATAAAAATATAGATATATGTATCTAAAATTTGAATCAATAGTTAATCCCAAAACGTACTATATCCATAAAATTTGAAAAACCCAGTTTACACATATACATATTATACATATATTATATTTTGGAACCAATATTGTATCCAAAAAAACACATACATAAAAAAAATCCAGGTAAATATAAAATTTACATTTTCAAACCCAATACATACAATCAAAATTTGACTCATAAAATAAAACACATGTATAGTTTCACTGTATATATATAAATAAGATTCGAAACCAACAAACAAAACCAGAAAATTTGAAATTTTGTAAAGCTTATAAAGTATGAATATATATATATATATATATATATATATATATATATATATATATAATAAAATAAAACAATAACTTATGCATACAAAAAAAACACAATACTTAACGAGACAAACGCACAAGTTGTATTACCTTTCAAGATATCATATATATATATGTTAAAAGTCTTCTGCAAGGCAAAATAGGTGACAAGGAGAGATACGGCTGCGTGTAAGAGTGTGAAAGAAGTGAGAGGGTGGAGAAAGAAAAATTAAAGAGAAGAAAGTGACAGTAGATCCTTGCTTTACCAAAAAAAAGCTTATAAAGGTGAAATAAAATGAGCCATACAAGAATTAATAATACAAAAAAAACGTACAATTCAAAATAGTGTGGGCCTCAGGTAAATATCCATTCATATCTTTTTTTTGACATATATAAAACATATGAAAAGCTTTAAAATAAAACGGCTATATATTAATTATCATTATAAAACGTTTTAAAGTGACTAGGGAAATAAATATATGGAAATTGATAAAGGAGAATGAAGAGACCCAAAAATGGAATGACAAATAATAATTTTGAATTGATGGGAAAAAAGTAACAGCGGGTATAACCCAAAGTTATAAAGGCAGAGGAAAACGCTTTGCACAATATAAGGTGAGCTTTCAAATTTTTTTGAATGTTTTATAACTTTCCACCTGTAGTGAAGAAAATGGAATTTTAAAAGCAAAAATTAAAGTGACCGTTTCAATTAAATGAATATAAAACGTATGCATGTTTTGTACATTCGTACTTCCAAAATGGTATGACGTGGCAACGGTCGAATTTCAGTAAAAGATGAAAAAAAATGTGAGAATTGAAATAAATAGGAATGAACCGCATTTTTCCAAAACGAAAACGTATGCAACAAATCAGCAAATAAAAACGTGTAGGAAGATGAGTGAAATAAATAGAAAATGTTAAAATATAAATAAATATAACATACATGAAAAGGACAACAGGACGATTTAGAAATTAATAAATGAGAAACGTATATCCCTATACATTCTAGTTTCAAAAAGGACAGAAAATTTTATCAAAAGTTATAAAGAGTTAAAAGCATTGAAACATGGTTTCCGTTGAAATTTATTTTATTCCCAACTGAGATGAGAGAGAAAGGGAAAGATTTCAAACAAATGAATATATTCCAAATGAATGTAATATAAACGGTCATGGTGTGGTTCATTAGAAAATTTAATGCAATTTATAATTGTGTGAGATGTACTTTGATTTAAGGAAAGAAAAAAAAGAAATTAATGTCTTGATTTAATAGTACGTTTCAAATTTGAAAAGAAAAGAGAAGTAAGGGTTGAAATTTTGATTTCAATTATATGTAAACCAAATATTAAAACTTTATTTCAAAATATTATTATTAAAATTTCTCAAAATCCAAATTAAATACGTTATAAAACCAATTAGAAATTAATAAAATTTTATCGGTCGTTACAAATTCATGCCAGAATTTGTACGGATTTTTGCCTACGTGTAGTTGTTTGTGCATGTCAAATTTCATAGCTTGACTCTATCTGAAAGTGCCTGAGATCAATGCTTGAAATTGGAAACGAAACAAGCAAAAATTGCCTGTATCATTCAAGACCTCTAGGTCGACCCAGGTACTACCCTAAGGTCGACCTGAGGCATATATAGGTCGACCATAGCTTCCCTAAGGTCGACCTAAGCCTTATGACGGTCGACCCATATTGTTTTGTTCGTCCATGTTGTTTTCTTTTGTGTTCTGTGCACTGTTTTGGTTTTTTTGCTTATTCCGGTGACTTTTGTGATCAGTTTTTGCATTGTTTTGAAGTGTTTTGAAGGGCTTGAACCTATGATTAGGTAAGCCAACATTTTTGTTGATCCATACTTCGATTGATGTGTTTTTGAGACAATTTATTACGCCGATTTTATTGCATTTTCGGCGATTTCTACTGTTTTAGAGCACGTGTTTTCCAAAAGGATGTTGAAATGATTTTTATAATAAAATAGCTTTTGAAATAAATATTTTACAATATTTATAATTACTTTTAAAGCTACTAAATATTTATATTCTCTAAGATAATGAGAATTTCAAAGCCATGATTTCCAAATGATTTCATAAAATTATTTTAAATCCAGTTTTCTTTAAGCAAAGTGTATTCTATATAAAATACACATTTTTGCACTCATCGAGAGAATGAGGAAGTGATTTAAACGATTTAGTAAAACATGTGGTATGGGACATATGCGTTTAATTTTTTGGTTAATTCCCATCTTGTTCGTTTGAAGTTATTGTTTGATGTGAATTTTTGTTTGATGATAACAAATATATATATATATATCAATATGTGTTTGAAGATTGTACTATATACATATAGGAATAAATATTCATATTGAATAATAATACTATTGCACATAATTTATATAATTCAATCAGTATTTTTATTCAATATAATATTTTACAAAGTTTTCAGCTCTCTCTATATACATATACTTGTTTATAAATTTCATATTCATATTTTCTCTCACTACAACACACAACACTGTACAGTTTACAAAACCATTAATCTGCATCTATCTGCATTGTCCAGCTCCAGTTCTAGTCCTGCCTCCTGTGTACCTGTATAATTAGCAACTACAACAGTAATCTGAAAATAAACAAATTTGAATTTGCAAAAATATAAATTTGTTTTTATTGGTGCCTCAGTTATTTGGGTTGTGTGTCATCATTTACATTTGAATTCACCACACACAAGTCGTGCACATAGATATATACACTTGTATTCCTATCAAGGACAGGTAATCATAAGTGGCTGCAATACACATGTGTACATTCATACACGTGTGCACTGCCTCGCCAACTCGTGTGCGCAGCCAACAAAAGCAAGCATGCAAACAGAAAAACCTAAACAGAGGCAATATGAACAAGTGACTCAGACAAATATACAGAAACATCACAGTGCATCAGTATGCAAATGAACTCGACCAAGTACACAAGTGCAACAGTGTGGAAGCTCAAATCAGTGCACAACAACAACTACACTAAAATCAAGTTCAGGCCAGACCAACTCAATGCAACACAACATCAAAGCACATGTATGCAGACCCAATGCCTCAATGCACCAGTGCAACAACTCAAGCAATGACCAGAACACAAAGGCAGTAGTGTACATGAATACAACTACAAGGCCAGAACAACAACATGAATGCAGCAACAACCAGAATGAATGTCAAAGACCAAACAATAGTGAAGAACACAAGGCATAGCAACTGCAACAAGAACCAACAATGACGACTACAGCCCAATGAACCAGAGACAACAACAGAGCACAATGCACCAAGTAAGTAACAGCAAGCAACATGGTCAGACACACATACTTCAATGATGCAGTCAACAACTACTCAAGGCAACAGTGCAGTGCAACTACACAACTACAAGCGTGTAGAAGCAAATTATATCAAGACTCAGTAAAAAAACAGATATAGCTATACTTCATTGATCAAGCAGAGGTCAAAACAATAAGCAACCCAGTGGCAACATGATCAGAACCACGGCAAATATCAATTCTGAGCCGAGTAGCAGTTTCAAAAGAATCAAGCAACAATAGGCACAAGTGAAGAACCAAATGCATTAGACTCAAATGAACACTACAAGTCACAGTAAACAAAGCAAGGTCACAGTGAAATCAACTTCATCAGAAAAGGGTCAAAGCCAAAGACAGGGATGAACACAAAGATGGCCGAAGCCATGGCAATCAAGATGTTAAACAAGTCGAAGAATATATGCAGTACATACTCAGGTACATCATGAAACCAAAGTCAATTTCACTCGAAAATTAGTTTCATTTCAAAAACGTCATATTTACTTAAACTAAGTCAATTTCACTCGAAAATCATTTTCATTCCAATATAACAATTTCACTTCCAAAATTGTTTCGAATTTCAACTTAGTTTATAACCTCAATTTAACCAAATTCACATTTAAATCCATGATTAACATAAATAGTTCACAACATAAATGGTTTGAATTTTTAGAAAATAGTTTGAATAGTTTTAAATAGTTTATAAAGTTAAAATAGCTAGAATAGTTCGATATTAATTGGTTTGAGTTTTAAAATGGTATATATAGTAAAATAGCTTGGCAAAATAGTTTAAAAAATTTAAAAGATAGATTATTAAATAGTTTATATTAAAATAATTTATTTTGAAAACTATTTCAAATCAAACTGCTTCTTTCCATTCCAATAGCTCTAGACTCGGGTCCAAATTTCAATTAGATTGATTTCAATTTTAAATCTTCCACTACAAATCATCTTTAATCTCAAATCAATTCAAATGAATCAATTTCGATTTAGGTTAGATTAACCTCAATTTCAGTTCAAATTAATTTCGATTTTGATTTTAATTCGAATTAATTTTGATTCCAGTTCGAATTAATTTCAATTTTAAAACGTTCATTTTTAACTTTAAATTCAATTCAATTCTCATTTTAAACCATTTTAATTTATATAAATTTCAAGTCCAATTTTAATTTATCGATTTAATTCACTTAAATCAAATTTAACATCACTATTCATTTAAAGTTCAAATCTTTAAAACAATTCGATTTCGAGCTCAAATTTTAAATATCCATTTAAATTATTTTTACTTGGATTTATTTTGAAGTTTGAATAAAAAGTTCAAATCTTTTAAAGCAGATTAATTTCCATAATTCAAATCATATTTTGATTATAACTTCAAATTTCAAATCAAATTCCTTAAACAATTTCCTTGAACCAATTTCACTTTCAACATTTCAAAACTTGAAATTGAAAATAATTCATTAATCATAAATTCAAATTTTCTTTCAAAAAAACTTTATTTAAATAATTTCAAAACCAATAATTTTAATACCATCTAATTAAACCAGTCAAGTGAATAGTTATTTCAATTTTTGATTGCAGGGATGGATATATATCATTTCAATCCAAAATAAATTTCACTGGTAATATATAATTTCAATATATTTCTTAATTTATTTGAAATAATTCAATTTACGGATTTACATACTGTCAATAATATACAGGGTGATAATAGGGATATATGTAAAGACCTATACTTTTAAATATTTTAAATTATTAAATTTAGTATGATTATTGAATAAAAATTTAAGAAATCATATTTTAATGATTTATTAATGTAGTTACTGAATATGAACATGAATAAAATCTTGAAATAAACAATTTCGAAAATTTAGGAATTAATTGTATTAAAATGAAATTCTATGTATTCAATGTGTTTATAATCAATAGGAAGCACTGAATGATAAATATTGGATTATTGTAAAATGGAAGTAGTTGTTTATTATTTGAATTCGTTTTTAAAAGTAAATTTTATAAGTTAAATAACTTATATTTGAAATAATTCAATTTATTGAATAATTAAATTGAATTTGATATTGGAATTATTTAAATAATTGAATGTGATGCCCCACCTTTATACTCAAACTAACCAAGGACACTACTGGGTAATGCTGTCGATTAGTGCGAAGAATAAGGCTGTTGAGGAGCGACCGTCTATATTGATTTGTGCGAGTATTGATATGTCGGATATTATATCATGCATTTCATTTCAAGAGGAAATCTAACATATCCAATAAAAATCCAAAGTTACTACACAATGGCTAAATGCCCATCGAAAACAAATATAAAATAGGTATAACATAAAATCAGTCATAGATATTTGTATCACTAAGGCAGAAATAGATATGAATATAACACATAGAAGAAAACATCATAGTAGTTGTCATACAAGACCCACTACAACCCAAAAGAATAGGTGCACGGACTATAAAAAAGAATATGAATACATCAAAGAGTCTCTATCTCGTGTACATGAAAGACAAAAAAACTACTAAGCTAAAGTAGTTAGCCAAAAGTCAGAAGGTAGTCCTTGCTAAGAAGTCAAGTGGAAGTATTTGAAACACCTCGTCTGACCTGAGTGCTATTTAAGAAGAAAAATAATAAATGGCTCAGTCTAGCTATAATTATCATGTAAGATGAGAAAGGATAAGAGATATGACAAAATATATACAATAAGAATAAAAATCGTACAATATCTCAAGTTTTCTCAAACATCCAAAAAGAATATCATATTCTTTAATTTTATTCACCAAATCACAAATATTGATAAAGCTTATCAATGCAAATCACAAACGTGGTGAAATACTAATTCCAAAAATCAATATTTAGAAATCCAAAATGCACATAGCGGAGGCCTATCACAAGGAGGAGCATGAAAACTCAACAACATGTGTATCACAAACAGGACGCTATCCGATTGGTCGCTAACCCATAAAAATGAATCGAAGCTCCACAGAACAGGGTATAGTCCCCTCTTGCGGACAAATGAACCGAAGCTCCACAAACGATCAAAAGGCCATGTGTCTCTACCCCACCAAATTAAGCCGAAGCTCCATAAGATGGGGTATAGTTCCCCACGTGGATAAAGAGACTTTGCACATCGAATTCTAAATCACAAAATGATCATCATTGATCAATAAGTGTAAATTTCACTAAGCTAGTAAATAAATGAGTTTAGCTTCATGTCTCATAGTCACTGGCTTAACTTAAATATTTACGAACAAATTGTAGATTCCCACTCGAAAATTATCACAAGATTTCAATCGAACAACTCCAAGAATTAACCTACAAAGTAAACACAAGTGTTTCATACCACTTGTTTTGCTAAGTCGTTTAATTAGATTTCTCATACAAATGAGGTGAAGGTTTATATATACTAGTAGATTGGAAAACAGTTTTAAAATCAAGCTTTGTATTAAAAGTAGAGTTGGAATCATTTTGGCGAAAAAGTTTTAATATTTACTACTAGTATAAAACCTTTGTATTTAAAGGTGACAAAACATAGAAATGGTTGTAAAAACAATCTATCACAAAAATTCACATTTCAATGACGTGAATTAAAACCATGGAAATCGATATCAATTCCATCGAATGGAAACATAAAAGATCCAGAAAAGAGATCATCAAAGTTGATATTGAATGACAATACTATTTGGATAATCAAAAATCGATATATCAAAAATCCACATAAATATAAGCCCAATTTCAGAATTTAACAACAACGGAAGTCTGCGGGAAATCCATAGACGTTGGTCCCTTGTTTTTGGAAATCGTAACCTAAGGTCACAGACGTCTGTGGATAATACACAGACGTCTGTTGCCTATAGCGGGATAGAATTCACAAGGCCCTTAAATGGGAAACCGACACAGCTTTTCAAATTCGGAAGCGATTGAATAAGAAACTACGACTAGGGATTTATGCCAAGTGACAACTGAGCCCTAAAGGCTCTTCAATTCACCCAAAACAACATGTGTAAACACCCATACTAGGGTTTTCATAAATTTCTACTTTGAAATACCAAAATTTGGGAAATTCACCAAACCAAATCAATTCAAAAGTTATTGAATAAGAAATAGATGTTAGGAATTCATACCTAACAACAATCAAAGCTATAGACATAGATATGAGTTGAAGAACTCACCTTTAAACTCAAAAATAGAAAAGATATGCTCCAAAACAAGCTAAGATCAATTTCTCCTCAACTACGCCTCTAGAATCTCCAATCTAGTATCACATGCCAGGATTTCCTAGATTAGGTTATAGGAATTTTGAAAATCGGAGAGAGATTGAGATGGTGAAGCTGTAGAGGATGCTTACCTAAGCTTCTCTTTGATTTATAACTTGAATTTGAATTCCTAAGAAAAGCTAGGACTTAGGAATTTTAATTTCCCTTCTTTTCTCCCATTTTTCCTTTAGCTTGAGAGTGTTAGGAGATAGAGAATGGAATGAACGAAGAAGAGAGGAGTTAGGGTATTTGGTAGAAGGGTTTGAGTTATCTTGTGGGTTAGTGGACTAGAACACAACCTAAAGCCCAAATGAAAATACCAAAATCCTAATCAACTCCAAACACGACAATGTTTATACTTAAACAAGTTGTAAGCATTGATTTGAAATCAATAAAAGTAGTCTCGAGTTCGGATTCGACTGTTTACAAAAGTCACATTTCAGAATCTAACATAATTAACGATGATTTATTTAAATAAAACATTTAAATATATAATTGTAAAACATGCGGATTTTTACATTGAATCTTGAATTAATGTGAACGAAATGGTATCGAAAATTTATTTGAATTTTGTTTAAGTATGAATGAAGATTTTTAACATTTAAAAACATGAATTTAAAGTGGATAATAAAAATTGGAACTTTTATACTTTATTTAATGAGTTAAAGTAGCCATTTTGGCCGTTGTCTCGGATTTCGACGAAACTAGTTTCTTAAGATTCGGAATAGTGAATTATTATAGGATTTCAAATTTCGTAGTGAGTTGAATTGTCGGTTGGCCATGCGAGCTTGAAACGCGTAGAAATCAATTAAATGAATTTAATTAAAATAAATTGATTTTGAAAAACTATCTTCTAAAAATGATCAATTGGCTCTCGAGAATAGTTTCATTGTTCAGAACGGGGGTAAAACATTAGAAACGCTGGGTGGCATCCCTCGATTGGAGCTCAAGAACAATCAGACGTTTGAAGCTATATATTTTCAATTAAAAATAATATTTATTGACTTTATCTTCCTGACAACTCGTACATGCCACCCCTTTATTATCTTATTCGTCACACCTCCCTCCTTTCCACTCACTTAAAATTGCGGCATTAATAAAAAAATGTAAAAAGGGATCGATAAAAAAAATTAAAATCGCTAAGGTGGAGATTCATGCAGGCATTTGTGCGATGCGATGGCGCGCGAGGGGGAAAGCAATTCCCAGTCGTTGTTAGGGTTTCCTTTACACAGTTTGAATTAAATGCAGCTGCTATTGAAAGTTCGTGTCTTGCTCGATGCACTCCTTGTGTTCGACTTAATGCCGATAAGAATTGTGCTCCCAATCACTTTGATATGTGTTCTGTTGATTCTAACCAAGTTGTCGCTGCTGATAAACCCATTGACTTTGTTGCACCTACTGATCTTTCGTGCTTCGCTCCATGCTCCCCTGGTGCTCGACCAAATACCGATGAGATTAGTGCACCCATTCATATAGATAAGATTTCTACTGAATTTACCAAGGCTACTGCTGCTGAAAATCCCATATTGGAGGTGGAGGTGGAGGCAATTTGGTCGACGTGGATGCACGGCAGGTGTGGGTTGAGGTCGATGACTGAGGCAGCGGCGTTTGGGGGGTTTGGTCGGTAAAGAGCTCTAGTGGCAATCGCGATTGTTAAAAAAATGACATTCATGATTTTTAGCTAGGGAGGAGTGGGCCTGGAATGTAATGAAAAGAGGTGGATTATGGCTAAATTTTAGTTAACTATAATATTAGTTTAGTTAATTAATTTTTATAATTATCTCGAATACTAAATATTGCGTAACTTTTGCACATGAGGTATGTTTCTGGCGAAACAAATCACGTTGGAATCGTATGGACGAAGGCTTTAGCATGGAATTGAAGTGTATTTATTTAAAGCTAAAAATATTTTCAGTTCAAATAAAAAGGTGAGTGTTTTATAATGATCACGAAGTACTACAATATTATGCTAGTTAAATTTGAAATTATGAATTGATTTGAATTTATTGATTGTTGTTTGATAAATTTAATTGACATCTGAGTTAACTGATAGAATTTGAATTGACTGTTAAATTGACCTAGAATTAAATTACTGGTAAACTCCAGATTATTGATATCTAATTAATTATGGTGATATTTTAACCGTTTGAATGGTTGATTGTGATGGATGCCAATTGGTTGATATTTGGATGATTAGATGTTTATTTATTTATATATATATCCTGTTGTCATCCAGTATATTATTTATAGTATATAAAACTGTAAATTCAATTACATTGAATAAATTAAGAAATATGTTGATATGATATATATATATATCTATGACATTTATTTTGGATTAAAATGATATGTATCCATCACTGAAATTAAACTGAAATAACTATCACTTGGCCATAGGATAGAAAATTATATACGGAAACCAGATTGGTAAAATCAAATGACAATAAAAAAAATTTGATTTGAAACTATCTAAATGATTTGACTTGAAGAAAGAAAAATAGAATTTATGGAAATAGAATTATTTTCGAACATGAGCTCGAAATGTTGAAATTTAAATTTTGTAACACGAATTGATTAAATAATCAAAGTTGAGATTTTGAAGTTATAATCAAAATATGATTTGAATTTTGGAAATTGATGTGTTTAAAAGATTGGACTTTTATTTGAACTTTTGAATATTGCTAAGTAAAAGTAATCCAAATCGATATTTCAAAAGTTGAGCTCGGAATTGAATTATTTTGAAGAATTGGACATTGAATTGAACATCGAAGTTAAATTTGATTTAAATGATTTAAGTCGATATTCTGAAATCGAGCTTGAAACTGATATAAACCGAACTGGTTTGAAATTGCAAATCGAGTTGAAATTTAACCATTGATTCAAATAGTTGAAGTTAAGATTGATTTGGAATTTAAATTGAAATTAATTTAGAACTGAAATTGATTTGAATTGAAACTGGAATCGAAGTTAATTTGAATTATAATTGGAATTGAAGTTAATTCGAATTGAAATCGGAATGGAATCAATTACATTAAAATGGAAATTGAATTGTTTTAAGTTGGAAAATTTGAAATTGGATCGGTTTGACTTTGAAACTATTTTCAAAATAAATTATTTTTTATATAAACTATTTAAAAACCTATCTTTTTGGATGTTTAAATTACTTTGATTTTCCAAACTATTTTACTATATAAACCATTTGCAATACTCAAACTATTTTATATTAATTATTTTAACTTTTGAACTATTTTATAATTTTTCAAACAATTTTCTAGAAATTCAAGCTGGTCTGAGTGAGAATGTTTATATTTAAATCATGGTTTGAAATGTGAATTGGGTTAAAATAAAGTTATAACCCAAATTGTAATTCAAATCAAATTTTGAAGTGAAAATGACTTTCAAGTGGAAATTGAATATTCTAAGTAAGTATGATATTTAAAAATGAAATTGATTGTGAAGCTAATATGATATTTTTATATCAATTATGAATCATTTTGGAAATGTAAAGGTACAATCGGTGTGTAAAACGAAGTTTGGTTGTTAAAGAGACCGGGTCCTCTTATTGGCGTACTCTTTGTCAATATTGGAATCACTTTAACAACTATGTACGTGGATAGACTCCAGAATGAAGTGGTTGGATTTGGCATCATTTTTTGGATTTGGAGAAAGAGAAAGATGATGGATACACCCCGACATTTGAGCCAATTTGAAATGACTAAAACATGATGGCTTGATAGGGCCAAGTAGGCTAGCTACCCCTAACGGACATTTGTTCTTCGATTTTTCTTCTTGGACCTGGTCCATACTATTATTCTTGATTTTTCTTTTGATTGGTGCACCTTGATTTTGGGATAGCCTCCCTTTGACTCGATATGGGATGGATGGACGCGGTGTACGGTCATGGCTAGGATGCGCAACCACCAGCTCTGCAACCCGAACTGGTACCTTGGGCATTGCCTCATGTGCATTGTCATATTTTAATCCCTATATGAGACCTCTATGATTTTGGTTTAGTGTTATCGTATCACAGCGCATCCCTATCCTCCGACGTTCTACTAGGGCGTTATATGCAAACTGTACGACCGACAATGCTTAGAAAACCATTAAGGGGGATTAATATAAAGCCTTAATGCTAAGAAAAATATTAATTTTACCGGTTAGACATTATATATTTATCGTATTCTACTACATATAAATATTTTGACGGATTCTTAAGAGATGGAAAATCCCATAACATCTCTTGAGTTATTGCACACACGTTATACACTGGATAGAAGATGTGAAATCCCGAAAAAACGTCAGACACTTTTACACACTTGTTATGCGATATCGATTTGGCTCATATAAGGATATTTTAGTCCTGACTCTTTTCATTATGCTCGAGCAACGACCCATAATTTTTGATTATTAAAAATAGTTAATTTAATAAGGTTTTTGATTTAATGTTGGAAGAAATAAATTTTTTTTGATTAAATAATAAGAATTTTACTGGATTAAAATGTAATAACATTAATTTAAAATGATTTATAATTGCTTTGAATGTAATTCCAATTAATTGAAATGATTAAAAAGTTATAATTGGATATAGATTGTAAATTAATTGTAATAAGGTGTGTGTTAATTTACAATTGGATCAAAAGAATAATCGATAATTTAAAAGTTGAATAATCAAGGAAATAGTATGTAACTTGTTGTAATTGATAAAAATAGTGTTGTGGTAGTAGTTATGACATTTGTGTATTGATAACAAGCTTATAATTGTTATTAAATTAAGTACAGGTAACGATTGTCATTTGCTACCAATTTGTTTAATTGTTGGATTCAATTTGAAATCAAATGCAGGTAAATGTAATAAAGTGTTACGTTAATGTAAATTAAGGATTAAGCAAAGTATTTCACTTAAAAGTAAGTTTAAATGAACTGCGCTCATTGTGATAGTCGCTATGGACACAGTTCGACAATGTTATTGAATTTCATTCTAAAATGTTTTGAAATTTTTTTCTGAACTTGATTAGCAACATAAAAAGAGTTAAGTTTGGATAATTTTATTTTATTTATTTAGTAAACTAATTAAAAGTAATTAGTACTTAATTAGTAATTAAGTAAGCGATCAAGGTTTAAGTAACAGTTAAGGAAGGCTGATGATTAATTAGTGATTAAAAAGTTATTAACCAGTGATTTATGAAGTCAAAAAAGTAACAAAATGGTTAATTATTATTAAATTAAGTTAATTAATTGATTAATTATGATTCAATTAAGTGATAATTTAGTTAATTCTTTATTAATTAGGATTTAACTATTAATGAATTTTTTAAACCTTAACCAAGATACATTAGGAAATTAATTAGGACTTAACCAAGTTCATTAAGTTAATTAAAGTTCAATTATGAATTAATCTTGATTCAATTAACATTTAATTAGGATCTAAGCCAATTGAATATACTATAATCTTTTCGGAGATATTTTTGAACTTAATCGGTTATGTATTAAATAAATTTTATTTCTAAGGTTAATTGTTTTCAAAACGAAGGATCTCTCGCATGCACCATTAAGTAGCCAAATGAATTAAAGTGGAGATTATAAAAAATTGACACATTTTATGGGAAGTAAGTTGACTTGTGTTTAGCACAAATGTTGAATATCGGTAACGTGACGAACACAAGTAAGTTAATTTCAATAACCGGGTCATGGTAACTTAAGCATATAGAATATACTTCTATATGTACATTTTTCACCAATAATGGAGGTAAGTATATTTGTAACTTGGACATCTACCTATAATTGATTGTATGTTATGTGTGAATCCTTTACATATCCGATGTTTGGCAATACCCATGTGATAACTTGGATAAGTAAACCCAAATTTAATGATTCATTGTAGTCATTAAGCCTCCGTTTGGTTTGGAAAGTTAATATTTCATTTTCTTTTAAACTGGTCTTCAAGGTTATTCAGTTTTCAACAAGATATTTGAAGAATGATTTAACAATTGTTTTGAATATTATACAAAAAAGTTCATCAATAATTTTGGAGTATTCATAAAGGGAGTTTTAGTAATGTTTTGACTATTTGCAAAAATATTTTATAAATGGTTTTAGATGTCTATAAAGGGAAGTTTAATACAAGGTTCGAAATTTATAAAGAAGTCTATACAACTGGTTTTGAATATTTATAAACAGTCTCAAAATGATTATTGGTGTTGATAAATGTTTTGTAAATGGCTTTGGGTTAAAGCAAACAGGATTTCATGGGTAAGTGAAACTTATAAGGATTTATTGAAGATAATTACAGTAAGGATTCAAGGTTTGGATTTTTCGAGGTTGACCTTTTAAAAATTGGTGGTATGGAACATTCATTCCACATTTAATGCTGAAGGAATAGTGCTTATAGTTATCCTTTCGCTAAATTAAATAATGTAGTTAAATCCAGATAAGTGATTTGGAAATGGGAATTCTGTAAGTGCTTTGTGAATATTCTTATGTGAAGGAGATATGTATATAAATGTTGATAAATGGTTAGGAAAGGAGATTTATAAATGAAAATTATTTGAAGGCTTAACGATTGCTTTAGGTAACTAAATTTCTTGATTTTGTTGTTGTTACTTGATAATTAAATAACCGGCTATCAAATTTTCCTAATTTTACTTAGGAAATATGAATGTAAAATTCGATTTTTCGATAAGGACTCGAATGCTTACTTTCAAAAGAACTGGGAATGAGTCAACCAAAAATTATCGGCTGTTAGTACAGAGTGAATGGGATCGGATTTATATATCCGAAAACCATTTTGAACCGACATGTACATTCGAGTGGAAGACATCCTAATGATGATTGAAGATGGTGCTCTTTGAAGTGCAAAGGCTACCACTGCTAATCCTGAGGGTAATTCCAAAATGGATTTAGTAGAGTTAGTGACTTCGATTTCGTTCAGACCCAAAACGAACTTATATAGATGAACACTGGCATTGAATTAACGATTGGAGGGCATTTTTAGCATTCTAACTTGGTCTACCGTGAGAAAGAAGGTAAGGCATAGCCTCAAGCCTCACAACTGGGAGCAACAGCAAAAATAGGGCTTGGAGTAGAGCTATGTGGTTAGCTACCATACAAACTGGTCACCCCATCCTAGAAGTCCCTTTTTAGAGCCGGTTTGTACGCCAACACCATGCTAGTATAAGGCTTCGGTGTCAACGAGGTGAGGTAATCCAGTCTGCTATATTTAAGCAGCAGCCGGCTCTATGTTTGCGTTAGTGCATTCTCTAGAGATGTATCATCGGAAGGTAGTCCCTTAGCTTGCCATTTTCGGGATCCAATATCCAATACGTGCCTTACATTTTCGATTATAGAGCCTAGTATGTTAGAATGTGAGATGCAAGCATTTCAGTTATTTTATCTATTAACTTCAAACCTAGATACGATGGTAATATCACTGGATTTTGATGTAACATATTTCGGTTGTCATAAGGTAAAAACCCATCCGTTTTTATGTCCGATGTGGTCTTACGAGGTACCTCTATTTAAAAAATTTCAAAATTAGAAATCAGTTTGATTGTTACTTATTATCAGTCCTGATCGGGTGTTATTCCATGTAATGCTCGTGTAGGGACAAGCATGTTCTCCTAGGTTCACTGGATACTTTGGGGTTGGAGAAGAGCTGGATGGTTAGGATGCATTCGCGTATATTTTTCATTCACTGTATTATAAAGTTTGTATATTTGTCAATGTAAGGACATATTTCTATAACTTTCCAAATTTAGGACAAGTCTAGTGTACTCTGATGTTGTATATATATATGAATAAAGATATTTCCTTTTTGTAAATATCATTATTGTATTATATATTATTCAATGTGTTATGAGATTTTATGTTTTTTAGTTTTCTTCTATCTTCTACCTTCTTCTTTCAACCTAACAAATCGGTATTTCCGTCACTTGAATGTTCAGATGTGATACAATGACGTATTAGTGTCAATTTTCAAAGGTCAAAAATCCAGTTCGCTGCAATATGAGATTAAGAGACAATTGGGCATTGCTTTGTGTTAGCCTACATACTTAGTGATATCTCATTTAACGTTGTTTTCTAGTTTTAGACAATGATTTTTGGATATGTATGATTCACCCATTTATGTTGATTAAGTTGTTTCTATTTTAATGTGTTTTAAATGGTGATTACATCTTTACATGGATTTGAGATTAGGTGTAACAGCCCAATTTTTTTTAACAAGTATTTTTTTACTTGTATTTTAAAAACTTTGGGGTTTATTTAAAGTGACTAAAAAAAAAAACAATTGACCAAATTTTTAATAATAAGATCTCTGAAATTTTGACATGGTTAAGAATTAACTTTAATTTGGTAATTTGGGGTTTTGTCGAAGATGGTAAATAACTTAATTTCTAGCCAAATCAAGTTTTAATTAAGAAAACATTAATAGCTTAGGTGGTTAAGACATCTGGGCTATTCACGACAGGTCACGAGTTCGAGTCTTGGCATGGTCAGAATTTCTAATTTTTTTAGTATATAAATGAACTGGGTAATTACGCCTTAAAAAGGGCGCCTAAATTTAGGGAATAAATACCGTGTATATATATATATATATATATATATATATAAGAAAACGTATAGAACTTTAATCCGTTATTTTTCTCTTTCCAGTAAAATTTACTTCCCAATTTATATACATATATAATTTGATTTAAATCATTTCCTTAAAATACTAAATATGGAAATTTAAAGTGTGAAACGGTTAAATTTGTTAAAAGAAAACTCCATTTGAATTTTAATAAAAGGAATTTTGTATATATATATAATATGTGAAAACCAATTAAGTTTGTTAAGTAATAATTTTGAAGAATTTAGTGTATTAATGAACTGTTGGATTTCGCGTTTATAGGACGCGTAAAATTTATGGTACAAGTAACGTAATAAACGTATAAAATTTAAAACGTTATTTTTATATAAATCTTGGGTGTTTTATATTACGTCAGTTTGGCGTATTTTAAAAATCATATTTCAACATCCATATGTATTTAAAATATCGTATCAATGGTCTGTATACAAAATCAACGCTTACTTTAATCACGCATATAAAGTATAGAATCCAAAGCTTTGTATAACTGGCAATTAATATTTTCGCAAGCCTTATCTCAAATCCAGAGGAATAACGTGCATATCCAGGCATCAAAAAAGCACGCAAATCTGAATTTAAAAGAGAAACGTTCAAATCTGTTTGTAACTGTTCTTTAAAATATAATGATAATAATCAACTCTTCCATTTTTGATTTAAACATACCATATATTTCTTCTTAAATCGCGCATATATCATTTGAGAGAAAATCAATTTTGCATTCCTTTGCGCGTGACACAAAATTTTATTCTTTTAACATTTTTGGCATTTGCCTCTTACCTTTTTGTTTCTTGAGCATGTCACTGTATTCATTTATTCACGCAACCTAAATGGACCAATATATTTGATTGCCTAAAATCAACTCATGCATTTAAATTTAACCTTGCCTATCTTTTCAAATTCTCACATTCCTATTTATATCTCTCTGTTTCCACTGTCTTTATTTTGCAAGATAAAATTTTTCGTTCCTATAATCACGCATAAAAGTAAAAATCATATTTAAATATCTTTATGGATTAAAATATCAGTTAGTGATTTTTATAACAAACGTTACTTTTGTTTTAACTGTCAAAATTTGTTTTAAACATTTATAACAAACTTTTGTATCCAAATATCTTTTGCCTAAAATCAATCTCTTGCCTAATATCAGTTCTTCCAAATGCCGTTTCTTCAATCTACAATCACGCAACTATCAAAAAAAAAAAATGTTGAAATCAAAACTCATAAACTGGCAATGAATATCACGCATATAAAATCAAATCTAATTGCTAACCGTGGTCCCTAAAATCACACGGGCCTTATCCATTCAAACAAGATAAAAACTGGAAATAAATCACTGAGCTCTGCTTGCTTTTTCTTTTTCCATTGATTTCGCCTCAAATCAATTCTTTATCTGCAAAACGTTCAATCTTCTATCAATGCTGCCGTTTTTTTTTCAATCTCTTGCCAAGTTATTCACATTCAAACTTTTTGAACGTACGAAATTTTGCTTTATCAATCAATTGTTTAGGCATGCCAAGATATGTTGCCATTTTTGTACCGAGCCCTTTTGATTTTCTTCACGTGTATATGTTTTCTTGCATCTAAAGCAAACTCTCCCCTCTATAAATATATTAGTCTGGTTCGTATTTTATCTCCTCATCTTGCATAACATCATCCATAAGGAGAAAAGCTTCTATCAGGTAATATTACTATTCCTCTTCTTCTTTTGCATCCTCTCCGTTTTCCTTCTTCAGTTTTTTTTCCTTTGCTTTCCCATCTTTTGGCTCGGCCACTCCAACCCTGACTACCACTCTAGTGCTCAGCCAAGTTTCCTACGAGACATATATTTTGAAAAAAAAACCTTGTTTCTAGTAGCAGTGGATATGTGTGTTGATGATGAGGTCTTAAGAGAAATGCATTACCTTGCAAATTCATTCAAGTCAGGTCAATAACCTGTAGGAAGCTAGGTTATGGAATTAGTGTAGTTATGATGTAGTAAGTGTTATTCTGGATGTACTTATCACTAATGATTTGTGCATGTTTTACCATCTTGTAACAGTAGATAGCAGAGAGACGCAAGTTGTAGGCAGAGAGTTGCGTGAGTTTTGTTTTGCATAGGATGTTAGACATGTAAAAAAAAAAAAAAAAAAAAAAAAAAGTAAAAAAAAATAAAACGAGAGTAAAGAAGAATATAACAGAGGGAGAGAAAGAGAGTTTTCAGGGTTCATCAGAATATAACATGTTGACATAGTGAGTGAGCCTTCAGTTGCATATAGGCATATCATATAGGCAGGCTTTTAGTGAAATCTTGACCGTGTTTTAGGTAACTGACTTGGGTAGTTATTCGTTGATGATAGTAAAATTTTTAAAGAAGAAATGATGTATCCGTGCATGTTTTATAAAATATATATATAAGATTCGGTTGAAAAAAAAAGGGAGAAAGCCTGTAATACTTCAGATAACAGAGAAGATGTTAGGTGGAAATGTTTAGTTGCATATAAAAGCATATAACTGCAATATGCTTTATAGTTGCGTGGGACAGTGCATAAGCCTGTAGGTAGTAGAGTATTGGATGCACTTGTACATGCATATATCACGGCCTATAGGAGAAAAACTTCACCATTTTGTTTTAGATGGCCTTTAGGTAAATTTTACCTTGATTTTTGAAATGGCATGGTTCAGTAATGGGTAGGAAAAGTTTCGTTATGTTTTGATAGTATACCCAGTGGAGTGGTCGAGCAAGTCGAACTAATTCTCGGCCTATTTTTAATTTTTGCTTTGACCGTAAATTTCTAAAGTCACGTATCCGGTATTTGGATCTTGTTATAGATTTGAATCTAGGCGTGACATCCGGGATATTTGATCGTTACTCTCTGTTCGTTTCTTTTCCGGTGGATTTTCGTTTTGAATCAAAAAAATTCTGCAGCCTTCAGGTGAGTTTTTCTCACCAGACAAACATGCCTATATTTCTGTGAATTATCGCAAGTGTATGTGTAAATTATTATTTAACTGTTATCTGTCTGTAATATAACGTAGGATGTTAAACTCCATTTAAATTGACACCTCATCAGTTATTTATCTGTTGTAATATTTCTGCAGTTATATTGTTAAATGTTTATTTACTGATTTAAATCATCACTGCAAGTTCCCTATAAATTTAAATCGTTAAGGCTGAAATGATAGGCCTAAAACGATGATTATTATGCATTTATTCAGTTAACTGTTTAATTTTAACTTGGGATTGCGGGTTTGAAATGATAGAACCCGGGGTTTGTAAAATTGCGGATTGAAATGATATAAATCCGTGTCACTTGACCTAGGCTAGAAAATTTTATACAGACCCGTAGTTCCTATAATATTTTTCTGAAATATTTTAAAATTATTTTTAAATGGAAGTTTATAATATTGTGGTTTAATGTATTTAAAGGATTTTTATAAAGATTTAAAATGATTTTTGAATGAGTTAAGATTTTAAATAAATAAATATAACTTATTTGGAAAAAATTCTGGATTTTTGTTAAGATGAGATTTCAGTTAAGAAATAATTGATAATAAGTTGTATTTGGAATTTAAACTAAATTGATAAGTTAATAACCTATTACAGCATTTAAATGCTGTCTTTTAAAATTGGACTGTTTAACACATAAACTTTAGGTAGCATTTCATAGGTGCTGCAGAAATTTAAATTTGATTTATTTAAATTTATAGAAATTTATTTTGGGAATAAGTTAAATTTTTGGAATTTAAATATGTAATTAATAAAAATTAAGAAATGGACTTTGGATAGTTTTAAAGGAAGAAATTGATTTTAAAGTTTGTTAAAAGCAATAAATTCCAAATTAAATTGAATAAGTTGAAATGGTATATTATCAAATGAAATGTTTTAATCAAGAATTTGATATTGAAGGTATTTGAAATATATTTGATTTGTAAAAATACCATTTTTAAACTATAACCACGGGGTATAATAACGTTTGGTTGGCAAAGAGACCGGGATCGGATATGGACATACTCTCTGTCGATACCGAAAACCACTTTGACTAACCGTGTACGCGGTGGAGATTCCAGAATGAAGTAGGATGGTGGTGACGGTTTCTTTAAGGTAAATACGTGGACCCGACTCCCGTGAGTTGGCATAAGGTGGCTAAAACAGGAGCGATTCTCGGATTAATGAGGTAGCACCTCTGATCGAACGCACTTCTTCATATGCCATTCTATTACTCTTGTGATTGTTTTGGTGCGCACCTTTGATTTGGGAGTGTTGTTCGAGGTGGGCGGTAACTGCGGCTACGCGTTTCCACCGGTCCGGATAGCAATTGGTATATCTACCCTGGCATTGCCTAGTTGTGCCGTGTCACCTACCATAGCGAGCCTCCTACGAGTTTCTATTTGTGTCGTACCTATGGAGTACCCTCTGGTAGCTTCCCGATCAGGAGGTATTACGGTACTGTATAGACTATTGGCATTATTTGTGTTAAGGTGGAAAATGTAAAGCCTTAACGCTATTTAAAAGTAAGTTTATTTTACAATTAGACACTATTATAATAGCGCAATATACTACATAGTAAATAGTTTAACGGATCCTTAGAGGATGGGCGATCCCAAGCATCCTTTAAGTTACTTGCTCTATATTACAGTACACTTGAATTAGCTTACACTATATAAGTATGTATGTCCTGACTCGAGTGTTTATGTTTTATGTTACTCTCGGGTCAGCCTGAGTTGCAGTTCAGTTTTCATCCCGGAGCTAGGATTTCTGTAGATCACTTTCAAGCTGCTGGCAAACTTCCTTTCCAGTTCTTTATCTAAAATTTTGAAATCAAGACTAGTGGACATTTGGACTGTTTACTGATAAGTTAAAACTATATTTGGATTTAAGACTATGTAAATTTTACTTGAGTAAGAATATTTATAGTGGCTTCATGAACCACTAAGTATTTTTTTCCGCTGCGAGTATTCTGATTCTGTGTCTGTGATTCTGTGATTAATTATTTACTGCATATTCTGAGTTCTGCCAAATTTATTTTTACGACGCGATATTTTGACCAATTCAAGTCCAACATGTGCGGATGCGAATGGTTGAAAACACCGGGTCGTTACATCTGGTATCAGAGCTTTGGCTCTAGGCAAAACTTAGAATGTATGGTAAATTTGATTTACAGAATCACTTTCATTCGAGCTTGAATCTCTTCCTTTTTGAATTTTTGGAACGTTCCCTGCAGTTTCGAAGTTCATTCATGTCCCTCACTATTTATTTTTCTTTCGATTTGGGAGTATCCCATAACTCCACTTAGGATGATCTTTATAGTGAATTGGCGGTTTCGCCAATATTCTAATATAGCGGTGAAACTCCTTTACAACTAGCATTGATTCACCGGAGATTTATATTTATCCTCGGTTTAGATACTAGTATCTTTGGTTATTCTGAACCCTATCTCTTCAGATCGAATGTAGATTTACCCCATAAAATCCACATCCATCTGACTCTTTAACTCACGGTTGACCAGGTTAAGGTTGCCCGCGATTTATATAAACTTATCTGGTTTCTTATTCTGTAATTTAACCATCGGATCTTCTGATTCCAACTTATCTTTAAATCAAAATTCTATTTAATTTGAGTCCTTCAAAATTTGAATCTCTATCCTTGTTTGAAAAATTTATTCCTATTTGGGAAAAATCTAATATTATATATATAAGTATAATTTTCAAAATTTAACTAGTTGTTTAGAGATAATAGTGTTTGGTTTCATTTATTGTTTTGTAAACCATTGGTTTTGTCTTATATAAATAATTGAATATAAACATGGTTATAAATTTATTTGGAAACAGAAATGAATTTAAAATAAGAATTTAAGAATTCAATTTCGATAGTTTCAAACCTTGTGTTTAAAGTCTTAAAAGGATATATTATTATTTAAATTATTTTCGAATATAAATTTGTTTCCAAAGAATTTTAAGTTTTAAAAATCAGTGCTCTTCTCTTTGTCGCTAGAAAATAATTTCGGGGATGAGTACAACATCATCGACATTCATTTTCGAGTATCGAAGTAAAGAGACCACGATGTAGTTTTGCTTCAAAAATTTAATTAATTTGAATTTCTAAAATATGACTTAATTTATAATATATATAGATATATGATTTAAATTTGATTTGACATATACTATATGTATGTATTTATTTATCTCTAAAGGGTTTGAAGTTAATTGGAAATTTAATTCATAAATTTATGTTAAAAGGTGATTCTAATGATAAAATAAAGTCAAATTTGGAATGAATATTTAAACTTGAATAATATAGTTAGAAAATTTTACTTGTATAAATTGCATGCCAATATAACTTACCTAAATCATTCAGAAATTAACTATGTAATTGGATAATGTATAATATAAAAGGATTTTATAAATAAAAATTTGAGTGGTTATAAAAAATGTTATACACTTAAAGTTTCAGTTACAATAAGACAAATAGAGGTAAATATAAATAAAATAATAATTGAATAATATACAATATCAAATGGTGTTAAAGGAAATTTAGAAATATATTGGAATAGTTATATTAAATATAATCTACTTAATATGTGCGATAAGATATATTAAGCAGAATATATTTAATAATAATCTGGAATAAAGAAAATTAAATTTGTTGAATAAAAGATGATTATTATAAATGACTATACAAATTTCTGATTTTAGAAAATAATTGGATAATAAGATAATTAATTTGGAAATAGTTAAGATTGATTTAACTTCTGTAAAAATCAAATGAATTAAATCAATTATTGAATATTAATTTAAATTGAATTTATATAGTTTAGATATTGAGAAAAATATTTGACATAGATGAGAAAAATATTGAGGAAAAAAAAATTTGAATAAAGAAGAAACTAAATGGGGAATTTAGCTTATTTTGGGAAATGGTAAATTTAATTTAATTAAGTTAAATTATCATTTCAAATTTGGACTAAAATTAAACATTTTAAATTAGAATGTTATAATACCTTATGAAAAATTTGGAGCAAAAAAAAATAAATGATTTTTTTTAGCATTATACAAGTAAATATGTAAATAAATAAATGTTAAAATTTTAAGTATAAATAGATGAAATCAAAGATTAATTTAAAATTGAATTTTATTGTTTAGATTAATGATTCTAATTTAAGTTTCAATTTAGTTTTCTTTCAGGTTGTTTCTATTCCCCTACCTTCTTCCTTTTCGAGGACGAAAAGTTTTGAGTGGGGGAGAGTGTAACAGCCCAATTTTTTTTAACAAGTATTTTTTTACTTGTATTTTAAAAACTTTGGGGTTTATTTAAAGTGACAAAAAAAAAACAATTGACCAAATTTTTAATAATAAGATCTCTGAAATTTTGACATGGTTAAGAATTAACTTTAATTTGGTAATTTGGGGTTTTGTCGAAGATGGTAAATAACTTAATTTCTAGCCAAATCAAGTTTTAATTAAGAAAACATTAATAGCTTAGGTGGTTAAGACATCTGGGCTATTCACGACAGGTCACGAGTTCGAGTCTTGGCATGGTCAGAATTTCTAATTTTTTTAGTATATAAATGAACTGGGTAATTACGCCTTAAAAAGGGCGCCTAAATTTAGGGAATAAATACCGTGTATATATATATATATATATATATATATATAAGAAAACGTATAGAACTTTAATCCGTTATTTTTCTCTTTCCAGTAAAATTTACTTCCCAATTTATATACATATATAATTTGATTTAAATCATTTCCTTAAAATACTAAATATGGAAATTTAAAGTGTGAAACGGTTAAATTTGTTAAAAGACAACTCCATTTGAATTTTAATAAAAGGAATTTTGTATATATATATAATATGTGAAAACCAATTAAGTTTGTTAAGTAATAATTTTGAAGAATTTAGTGTATTAATGAACTGTTGGATTTCGCGTTTATAGGACGCGTAAAATTTATGGTACAAGTAACGTAATAAACGTATAAAATTTAAAACGTTATTTTTATATAAATCTTGGGTGTTTTATATTACGTCAGTTTGGCGTATTTTAAAAATCATATTTCAACATCCATATGTATTTAAAATATCGTATCAATGGTCTGTATACAAAATCAACGCTTACTTTAATCACGCATATAAAGTATAGAATCCAAAGCTTTGTATAACTGGCAATTAATATTTTCGCAAGCCTTATCTCAAATCCAGAGGAATAACGTGCATATCCAGGCATCAAAAAAGCACGCAAATCTGAATTTAAAAGAGAAACGTTCAAATCTGTTTGTAACTGTTCTTTAAAATATAATGATAATAATCAACTCTTCCATTTTTGATTTAAACATACCATATATTTCTTCTTAAATCGCGCATATATCATTTGAGAGAAAATCAATTTTGCATTCCTTTGCGCGTGACACAAAATTTTATTCTTTTAACATTTTTGGCATTTGCCTCTTACCTTTTTGTTTCTTGAGCATGTCACTGTATTCATTTATTCACGCATCCTAAATGGACCAATATATTTGATTGCCTAAAATCAACTCATGCATTTAAATTTAACCTTGCCTATCTTTTCAAATTCTCACATTCCTATTTATATCTCTCTGTTTCCACTGTCTTTATTTTGCAAGATAAAATTTTTCGTTCCTATAATCACGCATAAAAGTAAAATCATATTTAAATATCTTTATGGATTAAAATATCAGTTAGTGATTTTTATAACAAACGTTACTTTTGTTTTAACTGTCAAAATTTGTTTTAAACATTTATAACAAACTTTTGTATCCAAATATATTTTGCCTAAAATCAATCTCTTGCCTAATATCAGTTCTTCCAAATGCCGTTTCTTCAATCTACAATCACGCAACTATCAAAAAAAAAATGTTGAAATAAAAACTCATAAACTGGCAATGAATATCACGCATATAAAATCAAATCTAATTGCTAACCGTGGTCCCTAAAATCACACGGGCCTTATCCATTCAAACAAGATAAAAACTGGAAATAAATCACTGAGCTCTGCTTGCATTTTCTTTTTCCATTGATTTCGCCTCAAATCAATTCTTTATCTGCAAAACGTTCAATCTTCTATCAATGCTGCCGTTTTTTTTTCAATCTCTTGCCAAGGTATTCACATTCAAACTTTTTGAACGTACGAAATTTTGCTTTATCAATCAATTGTTTAGGCATGCCAAGATATGTTGCCATTTTTGTACTGAGCCCTTTTGATTTTCTTCACGTGTATATGTTTTCTTGCATCTAAAGCAAACTCTCCCCTCTATAAATATATTAGTATGGTTCGTATTTTATCTCCTCATCTTGCATAACATCATCCACAAGGAGAAAAGCTTCTATCAGGTAATATTACTATTCCTCTTCTTCTTTTGCATCCTCTCCGTTTTCCTTCTTCAGTTTTTTTTCCTTTGCTTTCCCATCTTTTGGCTCGGCCACTCCAACCCTGACTACCACTCTAGTGCTCAGCCAAGTTTCCTACGAGACATATATTTTGAAAAAAAAACCTTGTTTCTAGTAGCAGTGGATATGTGTGTTGATGATGAGGTCTTAAGAGAAATGCATTACCTTGCAAATTCATTCAAGTCAGGTCAATAACCTGTAGGAAGCTAGGTTATGGAATTAGTGTAGTTATGATGTAGTAAGTGTTATTCTGGATGTACTTATCACTAATGATTTGTGCATGTTTTACCATCTTGTAACAGTAGATAGCAGAGAGACGCAAGTTGTAGGTAGAGAGTTGCGTGAGTTTTGTTTTGCATAGGATGTTAGACATGTAAAAAAAAAAAAAAAAATAAAGAAAAAAATAAAAAAATAAATATAAAACGAGAGTAAAGAAGAATATAACAGAGGGAGAGAAAGAGAATTTTCAGGGTTCATCAGAATATAACATGTTGACATAGTGAGTGAGCCTTCAGTTGCATATAGGCATATCATATAGGCAGGCTTTTAGTGAAATCTTGACCGTGTTTTAGGTAACTGACTTGGGTAGTTATTCGTTGATGATAGTAAAAATTTTAAAGAAGAAATGATGTATCCGTGCATGTTTTATAAAATATATATATAAGATTCGGTTGAAAAAAAAAGGGAGAAAGCCTGTAATACTTCAGATAACAGAGAAGATGTTAGGTGGAAATGTTTAGTTGCATATAAAAGCATATAACTGCAATATGCTTTATAGTTGCGTGGGACAGTGCATAAGCCTGTAGGTAGTAGAGTATTGGATGCACTTGTACATGCATATATCACGGCCTATAGGAGAAAAACTTCACCATTTTGTTTTAGATGGCCTTTAGGTAAATTTTACCTTGATTTTTGAAATGGCATGGTTCAGTAATGGGTAGGAAAAGTTTCGTTATGTTTTGATAGTATACCCAGTGGAGTGGTCGAGCAATTCGAACTAATTCTCGGCCTATTTTTAATTTTTGCTTTGACCGTAAATTTCTAAAGTCACGTATCCGGTATTTGGATCTTGTTATAGATTTGAATCTAGGCGTGACATCCGGGATATTTGATCGTTACTCTCTGTTCGTTTCTTTTCCGGTGGATTTTCGTTTTGAATCAAAAAAATTCTGCAGCCTTCAGGTGAGTTTTTCTCACCAGACAAACATGCCTATATTTCTGTGAATTATCGCAAGTGTATGTGTAAATTATTATTTAACTGTTATCTGTCTGTAATATAACGTAGGATGTTAAACTCCATTTAAATTGACACCTCATCAGTTATTTATCTGTTGTAATATTTCTGCAGTTATATTGTTAAATGTTTATTTACTGATTTAAATCATCACTGCAAGTTCCCTATAAATTTAAATCGTTAAGGCTGAAATGATAGGCCTAAAACGATGATTATTATGCATTTATTCAGTTAACTGTTTAATTTTAACTTGGGATTGCGGGTTTGAAATGATAGAACCCGGGGTTTGTAAAATTGCGGATTGAAATGATATAAATCCGTGTCACTTGACCTAGGCTAGAAAATTTTATACAGACCCGTAGTTCCTATAATATTTTTCTGAAATATTTTAAAATTATTTTTAAATGGAAGTTTATAATATTGTGGTTTAATGTATTTAAAGGATTTTTATAAAGATTTAAAATGATTTTTGAATGAGTTAAGATTTTAAATAAATAAATATAACTTATTTGGAAAAAATTCTGGATTTTTGTTAAGATGAGATTTCAGTTAAGAAATAATTGATAATAAGTTGTATTTGGAATTTAAACTAAATTGATAAGTTAATAACCTATTATAGCATTTAAATGCTGTCTTTTAAAATTGGACTGTTTAACACATAAACTTTAGGTAGCATTTCATAGGTGCTGCAGAAATTTAAATTTGATTTATTTAAATTTATAGAAATTTATTTTGGGAATAAGTTAAATTTTTGGAATTTAAATATGTAATTAATAAAAATTAAGAAATGGACTTTGGATAGTTTTAAAGGAAGAAATTGATTTTAAAGTTTGTTAAAAGCAATAAATTCCAAATTAAATTGAATAAGTTGAAATGGTATATTATCAAATGAAATGTTTTAATCAAGAATTTGATATTGAAGGTATTTGAAATATATTTGATTTGTAAAAATACCATTTTTAAACTATAACCACGGGGTATAATAACGTTTGGTTGGCAAAGAGACCGGGATCGGATATGGACATACTCTCTGTCGATACCGAAAACCACTTTGACTAACCGTGTACGCGGTGGAGATTCCAGAATGAAGTAGGATGGTGGTGACGGTTTCTTTAAGGTAAATACGTGGACCCGACTCCCGTGAGTTGGCATAAGGTGGCTAAAACAGGAGCGATTCTCGGATTAATGAGGTAGCACCTCTGATCGAACGCACTTCTTCGTATGCCATTCTATTACTCTTGTGATTGTTTTGGTGCGCACCTTTGATTTGGGAGTGTTGTTCGAGGTGGGCGGTAACTGCGGCTACGCGTTTCCACCGGTCCGGATAGCAATTGGTATATCTACCCTGGCATTGCCTAGTTGTGTCGTGTCACCTACCATAGCGAGCCTCCTACGAGTTTCTATTTGTGTCGTACCTATGGAGTACCCTCTGGTAGCTTCCCGATCAGGAGGTATTACGGTACTGTATAGACTATTGGCATTATTTGTGTTAAGGTGGAAAATGTAAAGCCTTAACGCTATTTAAAAGTAAGTTTATTTTACAATTAGACACTATTATAATAGCGCAATATACTACATAGTAAATAGTTTAACGGATCCTTAGAGGATGGGCGATCCCAAGCATCCTTTAAGTTACTTGCTCTATATTACAGTACACTTGAATTAGCTTACACTATATAAGTATGTATGTCCTGACTCGAGTGTTTATGTTTTATGTTACTCTCGGGTCAGCCTGAGTTGCAGTTCAGTTTTCATCCCGGAGCTAGGATTTCTGTAGATCACTTTCAAGCTGCTGGCAAACTTCCTTTCCAGTTCTTTATCTAAAATTTTGAAATCAAGACTAGTGGACATTTGGACTGTTTACTGATAAGTTAAAACTATATTTGGATTTAAGACTATGTAAATTTTACTTGAGTAAGAATATTTAACTATGTAAATTTTACTTGAGTAAGAATATTTATAGTGGCTTCATGAACCACTAAGTATTTTTTTCCGCTGCGAGTATTCTGATTCTGTGTCTGTGATTTTGTGATTAATTATTTACTGCATATTCTGAGTTCTGCCAAATTTATTTTTACGACGCGGTATTTTGAACAATTCAAGTCCAACATGTGCGGATGCGAATGGTTGAAAACACCGGGTCGTTACATTAGGTAATCTAATGCCCTAAGGATTATTCTGTATATATTGTTGCCTAGTATCCTAACCCAGCAATATTGGACTGATTTCACAAGATAGATTCGACAGTTATTGATCAAACGATCATGGAGAAATGGTTGTAGAACCCAAAAGCAGTGCTCAAATGGTTATATGAATCCAGGGTTAAACAGAGTTGGTAGATAGATGATGCAGGGTACTAGAAATGTGGGCGATGGGTCGAAACCCAAGGGATCGGCATAGCTTTATGGAATAAGAGGGAATAACATAGCTTAGTGGAATTAGTAGGATAAGCATTACATAATGGAATTCAAGGGATAAGCATGAATTAAGGTGTATGGATCGACATGGTAAGTTGGGAGAGGGGTTGGAATAGAAGAAGCATAAGAGGGCTCAGCAAAGGAATGGGCTGGCATATCTAAGTAAACAGAGGAGGGGTAGGCATGTATTGTAAATCAAGAGCATTCTAACATTTCAGCAATCGGTATATTGAGATCCCCCAGTCCAAAGCAAATGAAATTTGGAGAGAAAGTATATAGAGCTTAGGGATCATGCCCAAAGGATCGCATGCCAAAATTTCTAAAGGACGAGGGGTCGGCACAATCCATTTGGAAGGAACGACTGAAGGTAATTTGCAAGTGGAATCAAATTAAAGATCCACTAGTTGTATGAACTCCATTAATCCAATCAACATGATATTTGAAGAGCCAACATGTCTAAGCATGAAGAAGCCACCATAAGGATTTCTGCCCAAGGACCAACCAATGGAGGGATTGGTACCTATCCTTCTTCATTAGGATTTAGGCTTAGAAACCCCTACGGTGGGCCCATATGGATAAGAAGGTCTTATAGCCGAAGTTTCAATGCCTTCACCCATAAATACTGGCCAAGGGATCATTCTGAAGATCTTTACGCTGCTAGTTTCATAGTCCTTTATCGTAATCAAGTTTTTTCTTTACGTCTTGTTGTCTGCTATTGTAATCAAATTAATAATAAATCAATAAAGAGAATCTTTAAAGTGGACATTAGCATATGATGCCGAATCATTATACGTCCTTTTGTTCTTGATTATTATTTTGATTTACTTATTAGTTTACTCTATTTCTCCATTTTAATTTTATTTTGTTCATTTACTTCTCTACATAAATCTATTCTTGGGGCTTGTGACTAATTTGGTTGTAAACATTTTGATGCTTTCACTGAGAACCTTGTTCTCAGCTCATTAGGATCACCTTTCTTGATAGTGGATTGGATAAATCCCTCTAAGGAGATCCACATTCATCTTAATAAACCTGTATATACTATTTAGATTTACTAAAATCTAAACAAGGAGATCGATAATAGTGATACATAACATGTCTACTTATCAGAATGTGGATGGAAATGAAATCGCCAGCATTTAACAAGGAGCACCAAGCAACCGATCTGTAAATTTGTATGTTGATCGATTAAAGATCTGAACCCTACTGATTCAATAACAAAAGCTGAATTTCAATACTTCATGAGGGAGTTGATTGAAAGCCGTAGACATGTGAGTGAAAAAAATCATATTAATATTTGCCTAATAAACTAGATTACTCAACAACATCATAGGAAGACCAGAAGGGATCCCACTCCTTATTCGGCACTAGAAAGTTCAAGCTCATCAAATTAATACCATAGGTATAGGTGTAACAGCCCGCTATTTTGGACCATTCAAATCGACAATAAAACCATACATGTCTGACTTGAATAATTCAAAATACCGAATTGTTAATTTAAATTTGGCAAACGTAACATATACAGTAAATAAATCAGTCACAGATCACAGACACAGAGAAATAAAATGCAGTGGAATGGATAAGGAATAGTAGTTCATGAAACTACTATATACATCAGAGTTAGAAATAAAATACATCAGAATATCCCAGATGTAGTGAAGTCTCCAGTACGAGCAGATGACTTCTCTGAACCAATCAACTGGATGACTGAAAGGATACATAGCTGGATCTTCAAGCAACGCTCCAACTTCGAAGGTGAGTCTCAAATGCTGTATCACTCAGTCTGACCCGAGCGTAAAGCAAAACACAAAACACTCGAGTCAGGATTAACATTCTTATATATATAAATCTAACTCAAGTGAAATATCAACTGAAATATAATTAACTTAAAGGACGTCTGGGATAACCATCCTCTAAGGATCCATGGAACTATCTATAAGGTAGAAATATACACTATAACACCGAGGTCATTTCAAATTAATTTATACTTCACAACAAAAATATCTTTTCATTTCATATATATATTTTCCAAAATATACATAAATATTTATAGAGTAGAATATTTGTAGTTTCCTCAACTTAACAAATCGTTTTCAAAATCAACCCGACCTTCCATTGAAATTAAATTCAATCTCATTTTTATCAATTTAAATTCAACTCAATTCCTAAAATAATCACTTAAATTTTATCGATCTCAAATTCCAATTTGTAATCACAAATTACCCCTTTATATTCAATATATTTCAAACCTTGAGTATTTAATAATTTCAAAACTAAGGTTGGAATTTATATTCAACAATTTACTGTCCTATTATTCAGTTTTAAAATATTCACCAAATAAATCCGTAAAATAAAACTCAAATTTCTAACAAATAAATATTTCCTTCAATTTATTTATGCTAGAAATATTCATTTAATTTATTTTGAGTAAAAATCCAGTTATAAATATCATACCTTTAAATTTCCCATTCAATAATTTCAAATCGATTTAACTAAATAAAATTCTTAATTTATACCATTTCAGCTAAATCCAAATTTTATCTCCCCACCTCAATTTATCCCAATTATTGCAAAAATCTATTTGAAATATAATTTACATAAATATTTAACATAATTTATGTATTATATCAATCTTAATTAAATTAAATATTATTTCTAAATCTATATATACAATTTTCAATTATATAATATCTTAAGAATCAAATTTATTAAACCATATATTTCTTTCCAAAATTATAGAAATTATTTTCAAAATATTTATATGGACCAACGGTGTCTGTATATATTTCATATCATATAGTCAAGTGCTACGGATATTTATCATTTCAATCCGCATACTAAATATATATGGGTGGATATCATTTCAACCCGTAATCCCAAATTAAATTAAATGAAAATCGTTTGGGTTTATCATTTCAGCCCATAACGATTTTCTCCTATCCTAAAGTTTATTCGGGTATGTATCATTTCAGCCCATAGTGATTTCTAAACTACAAAGAACTTGCAGAGTGATAACAGAAAATACAATAAAATAACAGGCATATATCATCAATAACAATATAATATAAACAACAGGATATTGTGTCATATCCCACAGGTGAACTGTTACAGATAATAGCATATATAACAAATTTAAATAACTACAGCAGTATATTTCAATTGTCGTTTCAATTGAAATCAAATTTAATGAATAAAAGAATGTTGATCGTGAGTGACTGCTCACCTCTCGAGCCTAGAGAATACAGAAGATGACCCGGATATGCATACTGCTACAGACACTGAAATTTGAATTATGAATCGAAGCAAAGCAAAATCGGCACGAATTCTACGATCAAAGCTGATAACAAGAATTGATGGAACAAGTCAGAACGGGATCGGCGAAGATAATGGTATGAGTGGACTCATATATATATAACTATATATATAAAGTCATATTCTAAATTCAACACATATTAAATTAAATTAAATATATATGTATTTATATTTTCCAAAATCATTATTATTTTTATTTAAAACACATAAATTAGAATCAAGCATATATACAATATGAAATTTGAAATAAATACTTATATAAACAGACTAATATTAATCACGTGCTAGGTTACAATAGTGACATATTTTAGCTGTAAGAAAGAGTATAATGAAAGAAGTCAACATCAATTATAATATATTTATATAAACCAAATGTAACATATATTTAGTTGACATAACAAATGAATACTTTTATAAAATAATATACATTGGGCGCTATTTCATAAAAATGCACATACAATACCATTTATATACAAACAACAAAAGTAGCTTATATATATAGATATACTATTTAAAAATCAATATTTACATTTCAACTAACATCAGAAAAAAAATATAAACTTTATACTTTATATATGTTTTATGGAAAAAGAGAAAAAAACAGAACGCAAAGTGGATCCAACGTTTGGAATTCAGGGATTAGTCCTGAAGGCTAATACACCGTCGGATCATTTTTATTAAAATTTGGGATAAATTTTAGTAGAAGAGTAGCAATTTATTTAAAATAACGTGGTGTGAAATGAATTGATGAATAAATAAAGTAACGTATTATTAGTACCCAAATAATCAAATGACACAATACGTTGGTTTCTTAATAACGACAGTAACGTTCAATTTGCTAAAAGTTAATTTAGGACGTTATCTTCATCTTATTTGTAAGCAATTGATATATCATACCTCTTTTAAATTTAAGATCAGCTCATGGCACGGCGTATGAAAATTCAAATTCCATCGCATCATATATTTATTATTTTCAGTTTAGAAATATACGAACTTATCAAAAAAATTTTTTGGCTATAAATGACGTAAAACACCACTGCTTATTAAATTTGTCGTGTACTGCGTTTAAATACTTCCAAAGCGTTTGTCAATTTATTTAAAAGCTATAAAATGAATGGATTGAAAAGAGAAAAAAAGAAAGAAAGAAAAAGTATATATGTATATATAATAATAATAAAACATGGGGAGGGAGACGAAGATACAGATGGTGGTACGTATCTTGTTCTATTCATAAGTAAATATCACCATAAATTCCTTTGCATATTTTTAGTTGCTATAACCAATGCTTTCATACATAACAGGTCCAATCTTATATACATAGCTACATATATTAAAGGGTTATGAAAACTTATATATAGACACCTTATTGTATAATATAAATAACTAGATAAAATGTATATATTAGATAATAGAATACAATAATATAGATGAAAAGAGAATTGCAGCAAGCTAAAATTTATAAAAAAAACAAAGTGTTGCAGGAAGTTGAAAACAACAACTAATGCATTAATATTTATTATATGTTTCGAAATCCATTAGACAAAAGAAAACACAGCTTGTATAACATATCCATTAAACAAAATAGACTATATATAGTACTAGTACATATTCATGCTATATGTAAACATTTAAAAACGAAACATATATTGCAATATGATACGCATACCGTTTATAAAAATATGGATGACGAGGGGAGGAGGAATGGAGTGGGTTGTGGCTCTTGACAGGTGGTTCGAGCTGTGGTGGCGGAGGCTTGACGAAGCTATAGGAAGGAGAACTGGTCCTTTTTCATTTTTCCATCATATGTGTTTTAGCATTGTAATGGGAAAAATCCCTTTTTTTTCAAGAAGCAACATAGCGGAAGAAAAAATGAAGCTAAATAGGCTCAAAGACTACACGTTATAAATATTTAATATAGTTGGACGGTAGGAATGAGTAATCCAGCAACTAAAATTGGAACCATGGAAATAGAGGGGTCATTCGCTAGAATTTAGGAGGTATGAATGGTAACGGTTGTTTGAATTGTATACCAAATATATAACTTTATATTCCATTATTAATTGAATTGGAGAAATGAATGGGTGGAGAATGAGCTGTCCATTTATGATATACTATTACATAAAATTTATTAAAGAAGAAACGGTGGAATAATGATAGATTTGAATTATATACTGGTGTGATGCAATAACAACGGTCAAGTTGATAAGGTGGATATCTAAACAATTTATTGCTTTATTGGAAAGCACGTTAGTGTAGAAAGGCAAGGATATTAAAATGGAAAAAGGAATGGACAGAGAAATTTAAGCGAAGATAAAACGTATAGGAATAAAAATAGAGTAGTGGGATGGTCACAATAATTCAGTGGATAATTAAAGCAACTTTTAATGCCACCAGCAGCACGTTCAAATCTGAAAAGGCAGAGTAACGGACCATATAATAAATTGAAACGATGGATTGATAACAGCTGCAAGTATATATTTAATAGAAAAGAACGGATCAATTTAGCTTGATAAAATTGAAACGAAGATTATATGATTAATTTATTACTTTCTTTCAAAATGAACGTTAAATCAAAACACGCATTTAAAAAAAATGAAATATATATATGCGCGCCCATGAAAACCATATAACTTTAAAACGCTTCCATTTCATATTAATGTCAAATAACAAATATATAATTATTCAAAATGTCACATATATAGTATATTAATTTTATGGTTGTCGTTTCCATGTAATAAATATTCATTTTAAACCAATATTAAAATAATATATATGTATAGTTAAAAATCAATTTTCTAACATAAAACACATATATTAAAGATCAACACACACATATATAATATCTTTTGAAATGAATACTTACGTATATATATATATATAATTATAATATTTTATTACTTTCCTTTTCAAAATATCCAGCAGGAAATCAAACAAACTTATGCACATATATATGCAGATAAACAATATTCTTTATAATACATTGTTAACTTACTCCTTTTTTTCCCTTTTTCTTAAAGAGTATATATGCAGTACAGTTTATAAGAAATTTTTTTTATATAAAACCTTCATATATAACAAAATATATGTATAAAATAAAATTTAAAATCTGCTATGTTTAATTGGACGTAATCCAAATATTAAATTTTTATTTTAAAATATTATTATATAAAATTTCTCAAAAGTTTCAATTAATTATGTTAAATAAAACCATTTAAAACTATTAAAATCTACGGGTCGTTACACTCTCCCCCACTCAAAACTTTTCGTCCCCGAAAAGGTAGGAGGTAGGAGAATAGAACAACCAGAAATAAAATAGATTGATAGACAAGATAAACAATTAATTTAAAACTATATAAATTTTATTTGAAATATTTATTTGATAACTTCATTTGAAATTTAATTTTCTTTAATACTTTAATACTTTTCAAACTCCATTGAAAACAATTATTTACATTATTACTTATATTTACAAAGAAGCTATTGAAATACTAAATCCAAAATTCATAATTTTTAATTTGTTTCAAGATACCTTCCAAATATTATTGTTAGATCACAAATCATTTTTTCTTAAAAAAAATATGTTTTATTTTAGATAAATAACTTCTAAAATATTTATAACACTAAAATTTCTATTAAACCATGTAGTATACAATTAAACAATATTTTAAAGGATATATCCAACAAGAAAGGAAGGTAGATTTGGAATACAGAATCAAGGTGAATAACTAAACTGAGCAGATAAGGTAGATGCAAGGAATAGTATCAGGCACGAATAATTAATCTAGAACCATAAGAATTTAAATTTCAAATTTTAATTCAACTTTTCTTTGTTGGGAAAAATACTTTTAAAATAAATACCTTTATAATAATACTTTTATAATAAAATATTATTATATCGAAATAAATTTTCCTTTTGAAAATACTTTTATAACTCGATGTTTCAACAAGTTTATCCTCGTTCTTGCAGACCATGGCCATGCGTTGATCGGGCGCAAAGCTAGAATTCTTCAAGTACTTAGTAGACTTGTTTCAACACCCAATGAAAATACTTGAAAAACCTTTAAAAGAGATATGGAAAGTACAATCCAAACAAAACAACCAAACCAAAACCTTTGTCCGACCATGGTTCGCAGATACACAATGGTTACGCCTGGATCCCCCAGGAAACAATCTGTATCCGTAAGCTTTCTCAGCCCTACGAGTTACGCCATGATGACTAGTAGAGTGCAGGATACACAATGGTTACGCCTGGGTCCCCCAGGAAACAATCCATACCCCTAGGCTGTCTCAGCCAGGCAGTTTCGCTACTATTCGCAACCTACACAGATTGCAGGATACACAATGGTTACGCCTGGATCCCCCAGGAAACAATCCGTACCCCTAGGCCAGACTCAGCCAGGCAATTGCGCTATGCAGTCGCGAGAGAAAAAAAACCATGGGTTACGCCACGGTGGGAACACTCGAGTATTACATCCGGAAAACCAAAAATCAGAGAGAATAATATCGATAGAATGAATCCACGATGTGGCCACAAAGCGGATATCAAGCAGAAGGCACTTTCCATATCTTTACTTCGAAAATATATATCATATCGTACCTTTTCAAATAACTTTCAAATATCGTACTTATATAAAGTCCATATATATAGGATTTCATTTTTCCCAAATCGAATACTTTCCAAATCAATAGTAGATCAAATCATACTTATATAGACTTCGATTATATAAAATCTCTTTCCAAATTGAGTACCTTTCAAATCAATAGATTTCAAATCAACTTCATACTTATACAATCCATTTTATATAAGTTTGACCACTCCCAAATTAAGTGCTTAATAATATAAGGTTCTCAAATTTCAAATCATTTGAATATCAATTCAGTTTCAAAATCATTTATGATTTCACCAAATTTTCTTCCAAATTAAATATCTAAATTTCAAAGTTCCCAAAATAATAGGTTTAGAAAATTATCCCATTTTCCAAATTAAAATAATTCAAGTCAAACAAATTCATTTCCAAAATCACCATATAAGTACTGGTTTTTAATTCCAATTTAATTTCAAAACCAAATATTTTCCCAAAATAAATTATACTCAAAATGGTTTCCAAATTTATAATTATCCCTTTTTTTTAACTTTTAAACTATCTATTTCTATGTGAAATATCCAATTAACCTTTCTGAAAACAATTATTCAACTATTTTTTTTTTCAAAACATTTCAAAACTAAATTTATATTCTTTATCAAACATTTTATACTCTTCGAAATTTCGTAGCTTTGAAAATTTAATCTCGATTTGGAAGTGTTCGAACATTCAAAATAGTTAGGGAAATCAAATTTTCAATTCAAGAGTTGAAAATCAACAATAAATCAATTATTAAATCCGAAACTCGAGGACTGAACACCGGTCTCATTTTAAATTGTTTCAAATATATACTTATATCTTTCTAAAATATCAAATTATACTTTAGAATTTGAAATCAAAAGCGGTTTTACAAAATCACTTGCATTGCGAAGCTATTAAAGTGGCCTCTCCCCCACTCTGAAACTCGAAAATCAATGTCGATGATGCGTGCACTCATCATCGAAATTATTTTCCAGCGACATAAGTGAGTTCTGGACTTCTATTTTCTTGAAAACTTCTTTGAAATTTCTTCAAAATTATTGGAATTCATTTGAACTCATTTGAAACATTTCTTATTCAGAAAAATACATTTAAATCGTATTATTTTTGTATATTTTCCAAAATCTTAAAACCAATTTCAAAATACCGGAATTCAATTCTCGAATTTCAAATTTAACTTTACAATTATAAATCATTTTTATATAAATCTATTTCTATAAATTTTCAAAATTTCAAATCCTTCCAAAACTTTTATATATAGGGTAACATTTTCACTTTTATATATAGAATAAAATCATAGTTATCAAAATAAAATTTCGGTTTTCAAAAATACAAACAAAACCCGATTTTCAAAGGATGATTCCAGAATGGATTTCAAAACAAATATAGCGATTTAATTTAGAGGAACTCCAATCAATAGAATCCTGATTCGAAGATAGACTCGATCGAAGATGAGATAATTAAATTACAAAATAGAAGATGGATATACTTCTACAAATCGCGGGCGACCTTTACCGGTCAAACGTGATTCCAAAATTAGGTCTGTGTAGAATTCTAAGGCAATTCGACATTCGATCGCCAGAGATATAGAATTCGGCATAACAAGATATAGCAGCATCGTAAACCGAGGATACATAAATCTTCGGTGAGTCAATGCCAATTTAAATGGAGTTTTCACCCCCTTTACAAATCATTCAGTGGAGTTATGGGATACTCTGGAATCAAACGAATATAAATAGGTAGAGACAGAATGAATTTTGGAACCGAGGGACATTCCAAAATTCAAAGGAAATCGAGTCAAAAGGAAGAGATTCAACTCGAGCGAAAGTGATTCTATAAATAAATTTACCATATATGCTAAGTTTTTCCTAGAGCCAAAGCTCTGATACCAACTGTAACAGCCCGCTATTTTGGACCATTCAAATCGACAATAAAACCATACATGTCTAACTTGAATAATTCAAAATACCGAATTGTTAATTTAAATTTGGCAAACGTAACATATACAGTAAATAAATCAGTCACAGATCACAGACACAGAGAAATAAAATGCAGTGGAATGGATAAGGAATAGTAGTTCATGAAGCTACTATATACATCAGAGTTAGAAATAAAATACATCAAAATATCCCAGATGCAGTGAAGTCTCCAGTACGAGCAGATGACTTCTCTGAACCAATCAACTGGATGACTGAAAGGATACATAGCTGGATCTTCAAGCAAAGCTCCAACTTCGAAGGTGAGTCTCAAATGCTGTATCACTCAGTCTGACCTGAGCATAAAGCAAAACACAAAACACTCGAGTCAGGATTAACATTCTTATATCTATAAATCTAACTCAAGTGAAATATCAACTGAAATATAATTAACTTAAAGGACGTTTGGGATAACCATCCTCTAAGGGTCCATGGAACTATGTATAAGGTAGAAATATACACTATAACACCGAGGTCATTTCACATTAATCTATACTTCACAACAAAAATATATTTTCATTTCATATATATATTTTCCAAAATATACATAAATATTTATAGAGTAGAATATTTGTAGTTTCCTCAACTTAACAAATCGTTTTCAAAATCAACCCGACCTTCCATTGAAATTAAATTCAATCTCAATTTTATCAATTTAAATTCAACTCAATTCCTAAAATAACCACTTAAATTTTATCGATCTCAAATTTGGAGTTGTAATCACAAATTACCCCTTTATATTCAATATATTTCAAACCTTGAGTATTTAATAATTTCAAAACTAAGGTTCGAATTTATATTCAACAATTTATTGTCCTATTATTTAGTTTTAAAATATTCACCAAATAAATCCATAAAATAAAACTCAAATTTCTAACAAATAAATATTTCATTCAATTTATGTATACTAGAAATATTCATTTAATTTATTTTGAGTTAAAATCCAGTTATAAATATCGTACCTTTGAATTTCCCATTCAATAATTTCAAATCGATTTAACTAAATAAAATTCTTAATTTAATACCATTTCAGCTAAATCCAAATTTTATCTCCCCACCTCAATTTATCCCAATTATTGCAAAAATCTATTAGAAATATAATTTACATAAATATTTAACATAATTTATGTATTATATCAATATTAATTAAATTAAATATTATTACTAAATCTATATACACAATTTTCAATTATATAATATCTTAAGAATCAAATTTATTAAACCATATATTTCTTTCCAAAATTATACAGATTATTTTTAAAATATTTATATGGGCCAACGGTGTCTGTATATATTTCCTACCATATAGTCAAGTGCTACGGATATTTATCATTTCAATCCGTATACTAAATATATACGGGTGGATATCATTTCAACCCGTAATCCCAAATTCAATTAAATGAAAATCGCTTGGGTTTATCATTTCAACCCATAAAGATTTTCTCCTATTCTAAAGTCTGTTCGGGTATGTATCATTTCAACCCATAGTGATTTCTAAACTACAGGGAACTTGCAGAGTGATAACAGAAAATACAATAAAATAACAGGCATATATCATCAATAACAATATAATATAAACAACAGGATATGGTGTCATATCCCGCAGGTGAACAGTCACAGATAATAGCATATATACCAAATTTAAATAACTACAGCAGCATATTTCAATTGTCGTTTCAATTGAAATCAAATTTAATGAATAAAAGAATGTTGATCGTGAGTGATTGCTCACCTCTCGAGCCTAGAGAATACAAAAGATGACCCGGATATGCATACTGCTACACACACTGAAATTTGAATTATGAATCGAAGCAAAGCAAAATCGACATGAATTCAACGATTAAAGCGGATAACAAGAATTGATGGAACAAGTCAGAACGGGATCGTCGAAGATAATGGTATGAGTGGACTCATATTTATATAACTATATATATAAGTCATATTCTAAATTCAACACATATTAAATTAAATTAAATATATATGTATTTATATTTTCCAAAATCATTGTTTTTTATTTAAAACACATAAATTAGAGTCAATCATATATACAATATGAAATTTGAAATAAATACTTATATAAACAGACTAATATTAATCACGTGCTAGGTTACAATACTGACATATTTAGCTGTAAGAAAGAGTATAATGAAAGAAGTCAACATCAGTTATAATATATTTATATAAACCAAATGTAACATATATTTAGTTGACATAACAAATGAATTCTTTTATAAAATAATATACATTGGGCGCTATTTCATAAAAATGCACATAAAATACCATTTATATACGAACAACAAAAGTAGCTTATATATATAGATATACTATTTAAAAATCAATATTTACATTTCAACTAACATCAGAAAACAAATATAAACTTTATACTTTATATATGTTTTATGGAAAAAGAGAAAAAAAAAACAGAACGCAAAGTGGATCCAACGTTCGGAATTCAGGGATTAGTCCTTAAGGCTAATACACCGTCGGATCATTTTTATTAAAATTTTGGATAAATTTCAGTAGAAGAGTAGCAATTTATTTAAAATAACGTGGTGTGAAATGAATTGATGGAATAAATAAAGTAATGTATTATTAGTACCCAAATAATCAAATGACACAATACGTTGGTTTCTTAATAACGACAGTAACGTTCAATTTGCTAAAAGTTAATTTAGGACGTTATCTTCGTCTTATTTGTAAGAAATTGATATATAATACATATTTTAAATTTAAGATCAACTCATGGCACAGCGTATGAAACTTCAAATTCCATCGCATCATATATTTAGTATTTTCAGTTTAGAAATGTATGAACTTATCAAAAAAAAAAATTTGACTATAAATGACGTAAAACACCACTGCTTATTAAATTTGTCGTGTACTGCGTTTAAATACTTCCAAAGCGTTTGCCAATTTATTTAAAAGCTATAAAATGAAAGGAGTGAAAAGAGAAAAAAAGAAAGAAAGAAAAAGTATATATATAATAAAAAAAACATGGGAAGAGAGACGAAGATATAGATGGTGGTACGTATCTTGTTCTATTCATAAGTAAATATCACCATAAATTCCTTTGCATATTTTTAATTGCTATAACCAATGCTTCCATATATAACAGGTCCAATCTTATATACATAGCTACATATTATAAAGGGTTATGAAAAGTTATATATATACACCTTATAGTATAATATGTATAACTAGATAAAATGTATATATTAGATTATAGAATACAATAATATAGATGAAAAGAGAATTGCAGCAAGCTAAAATTTATAAAAAAACAAAGTGTTGCAGGAAGTTGAAAACAACAACTAATGCAATAATATTTATTATAAGTTTCGAAATCCATTAGACAAAAGAAAACACAGCTTGTATAACACATCCATTAAACAAAATAGACTATATATAGTACTTGTACATATTCATGCTATATGTAAAATTTAAAAACGAAACATATATTGCAATATGATACGCATACCGTTTATAAAAATATGGATGACGAGGGGAGGAGGCATGGAGTGGGTTGTGCCTCTTGACAGGTGGTTCGAACTGTGGTGGCGGAGGCTTGACGAAGCTATAGGAAAGAGAACTGGTCTTTTTTCATTTTTCCATCATATGTGTTTTAGCATTGTAATGGGAAAAATCTCTTTTTTTTTCAAGAAGCAACAGAGAGGAAGAAAAAATGAAGCTAAATAGGCTCAGAGACTACACGTTATAAATATTTAATATAGTTGAACGGTAGGAATGAGTAATCCAGCAACTAAAATTGGAACCATGGAAATAGAGGGGTCATTCGCTAGAATTTAGGAGGTATGAAGGGTAACGGTTGTTTGAATTGTATACCAAATATATAACTTTATATTCCATTATGAATAGGAGAAATAAATGGGTGGAGAATGAGCTGTCCATTTATGATATACTGTTACATATAATTTATTAAAGAAGAAACGGTAGAATAATGATAGATTTGAATTATATATTGGTGTGATGCAATAACAACGGTCAAGTTGATAAGGTGGATATTTAAACAATTTATTTCTTGATTGGAAAGCACGTGAGTATGGAAAGGCAAGGATATTAAAATGGAAAAAGGAATGGATAGAGAAATTTATGCGAATATAAAACGTATAGGAATAAAAATAGAGTAGTGGGATGGTCACGATAATTCAGTGGATAATTAAAGCAACTTTTAATGCCACCAGCTGCACGTTCAAATCTGAAAAGGTAGAGTAACGGACCATATAATAAATTGAAACGATGTATTGATAACAGCTGCAAGTATATATTTAATAGAAAAGAACGGATCAAATTAGCTTGATAAAATTGAAACGAAGATTATATGATTAATTTATTACTTTCTTTCAAAATGAACGTCAAATCAAAACACGCATTTAAAAAAACGATATATATATATGCATGCCCATGAAAACCATATAACTTTAAAATGCTTCCATTTCATATTAATGTTAAATAACAAATATATAATTATTCAAAATGTCACATGTATAGTATATTCATTTTATGGTTGTTGTTTCCATGTAATAAATATTCATTTTAAACCAATATTAAAATAATATATATGTATAGTTAAAAATCAATGTTCTAACATAAAACACATATATTAAATATCAACACACACTATATAATATCTTTTGAAATGAATACTTATGTATATATATAATTATTATAGTTTATTACTTTCCTTTTCAAAATATCTAGCAGGAAATCAAACAAACTTATGCACATATATATGCAGATAAACAATATTATTTATAATACATTGTTAACTTACTCCTTTTTTTCCCTTTTTTTTAAAGGGTATATATGCAGTACAGTTTATACAAATTTTTTTTTTATATAAAACCTTTAAATATAACAAAATATATGTATAAAATAAAATTTAAAATCTGCTATGTTTAATTGGACGTAACCCAAATATTAAATTTTTATTTTAAAATATTATTATATAAAATTTCTCAAAAGTTTCAATTAATTATGTTAAATAAAACCATTAAAAACTATTAAAATTTACGGTTCGTTACAATAGGCGTCATAGGGTCGAAGTAGATCATGTAGAAACATTGGAGCGTTGGTTGGCAGACCATTATGGTCTACCAAGACTGGTTAGTGATGATCCTCCCTAAGGGATCGGTACTGATCCCTCCTCCAGAGGTGGGATTCCCTTGCTACACTTGGGGAATCATGCAAGAGTTATTCCCGAAAGCTTGGATGTTGGAGTTCAATTGAACGCTAACTAGGTGCCCCATCGAAATAACAACCAGATGAATGTCCCTGGTGCACATTAAGACGATGATGGGCTAAGAAGGCATGCAACGACCCGTAGACATCGATCGAACCATTCACGTGAGATGGAGCGTGACCACCGCTTTGCACCACCCATCTAGGCACCAGATTTATTGGCAATGGTCAGATAGTTGGTGAGAGGGAATGAAGGTTTGACGAATGATGACTGGGGAATTTCAAGAAGCCATACCCTATTTACCGACAATGTTTTGCATGTGGAATATCCGAGAGGGTTCGACATAACGTTAATGCCTGCTTATAAGGGAAAAACATACTCTCGAAAATATACTATAAGATACGAATGGCTGATACATTCTTCAAGAGGTAAAGATTCGACCAAATGTAGATGCTTTTCCATAACCCTCTCTAGAATAGCAATGATGTGGTTCATGAGACTACCCCACGATCGATTTCAAGGTTTAATGAACTAGAAACTAAGTTTGTGGAGCAGTTCTGAATGCTTACCTCTCATCCTAAAGACACGATGTCACTTTCCAGTGGAATCCAAGCTTCGGGGGAACCGTTGACCGACTATTTGGAAAGATTTCACACCACTGTGACAGAAGTCAATAACCTAAATGATTATGCTATAATTATAGCCGTGATGAAGGTGATTGATTTGGAATCTAAGTTTGGTGATTGGCTAGCTGGAAAACGGCATGCCACATTGGAGCACTTCTATTCCAAGGCATCTTAGTTTCTGAGGGAGCAGGAAGCCAAGTCCTTTAGGAAAAAGAATGTCGTAGGACTGAATGGAGAAGCGGTACAAAGTAATACTGCAATAAAGCAGTCCGATGACAGTTCTAGGAAAATCCAAATAATTTTCAAAATAAGCCGAATAAAAAAAATAGAAATATACATAGGAATCAAGATCGGAAGAGGGATTCTAGGACTCTAAAGCCTAGGATTCCAATATATGGCAACCACACATCACTAAACACATCCCTAAAGAATATTTATTCATCCACTTGTACTGCCATGCAATGTAGGAAGCCGTTCTAAAAGAGTCATCACATATAGAAACAAGCTAGAAAATATTGTCTGTTTTACGAGTGTTAAGGACACAATACAAATGAGTGTATGCGTCTTGACGCTATCGAAAAGTTGATTCGGGAAAAGAAACTGTAACAGTCTGTGAAAACTCCGTAGGATGACGAACATGGGACATCTGTCCAGAATCGAGGACAAGCTCTGCGTAGGGCTGAGGAGCCTACGTGGACTGGTGGAAGATTAGTGATAAACACGATAGTTGGAGGACCACACCTTGTATGTAGAAGTTTGCAAGAAATGGAGTGTTATGCTAGCACGATAAGGCATGCAGAGTATGAATACTGTTCAAATGAGATGGAGCTCCAATGAAGAAGCAAAGCATGACCGCACCTTGTATATAGAACTATAAGCCCCTATAATTAACCCTGCTTTGGTGAAAAGATTTTTAATTGATTGTGGAAGCTCGGTTAATATAATTTTCAAGAAGGTGTATGATGAGATGAGAATGGAGGCCAAAGATTTAAAACCATCAAAAGCTCGCATATATGGCTCTAATGGCATAGCGATTGAAGCTATTAGTTATGTGAAGTTGCATGTTGAATAGGGAGAAGGTGAACATAGGAGAGTGTAGATCCTACCGTTTATTATTTTGGATGTTGATTCACCGTACAATATTTTTCTAGGTCGACCAGCCCTAACTAAATTTCGAGCAGCTCTAGCTTTATGTTGTTTAACTATAAAGTTTCCGATGGATAATGGTGTAGGAGTCGTTCATGGTGATCAAGCGACTGGACATGCCTGTTATGTAGCTGAGTTGAGAGAAGCGTAGCTCAAGGAAAAGGGAAAGGGTGTGGATAGAGTTGTCTATATCCGAGCCATAGAAGATTGATAATTGGCGGTTGAGCCATGGCTCGGGCGATATAGATCTAAGGGATGACATTGAGGAGCCTAAAGAGACCAAGCCTGTACTGGCCGAGCTGATGATTGATATCACTATCAACCTTGATGACCCATCACGAGTCTTGAAGATTGGATCGCATCTCAGATCCTTAATGACGAAAGAACTTTCTGGTTCTTTTCGAGCAAATCTAGATGTATTCACATGGACTCATTCTATCATGTGTGGGATCTCTCTTTCCGTTGCAAGCCATGCATTGAAAATTAACTTGAAGTATGTTTTCGTGAAACAGAAAAGGTGAGGCATGGATCCAGAGAAATCCATCACACTTAAAGAGAAGAGGAGGTGGATAGACTGAAAATCAATGGGTTTGTCCGTGATGCCCTCTATCCTGAATGGATATCCAATCCCGTATTGGTAAAGAAGGCGAATGGGAAATACAGAACGTGAATTGACCATTCAGATTTGGACAGGGCATGTCCTAAAGATAGTTTTCCCCTTTCGAGGATTGTCAATTAGTTGATTTGACTGCATGACATGAATTGTTATCTACTATGGATGTGTGCTCGAGGTATAACCAAATCCCGATGCATGTCCCCGATCAGAAACACACCAATTTCGTTACAAATTTTGGACTGTATGGTTATGTGATAATGCCATTTGGATTGAAGAACACTAGAGCAACCCATCAATGCTTAGTTAATTGGATGTTTAAAGATCAGATTGGGAAAACAATGGAAGTTTATGTGGATGATATGCTCATGAAGTCATGAAAATCTATCGACCACATTAGTGACTTGGTAGTAATGGTTGACATCCTCAGATATTACAACATGAAAAATCAATCCTTTGAAATGTTAGTTTGGTGTTGCGTTGGAAAAGTTCTTGGACTTTTTTGTCAATGCTCATGGAATAGGAGCTAATCCTGAGAAGATTCAGGCTACTCAAGATATCCAAGTGCGAAGAACCACTAAACAAGTGCAAAGTTTAAAAAAGATGGTTGCTGCCTTAAGTCGATTTATCTTTGGAGCAACGGGCAAATATATTCCTTTCTTTGGTTTAGAAGGGAAAGAGAAATTTCTAATGGACGTGAGATTGCAAAGACGCGTTTCAAGCTATGGATAATCATTTGGAGAGACCCCCTGCTAACAAGAAAACTTTGCCAGCACCTTAAAATAAAGTTTAAAGAGTTGATGTCTCCTTCGAAACCTCCTTTTGAATAGACAAATGTAGCTTACACTCTTCAAATAAGGAAAGACGAACGAAAATTTCCTTTTAGTACCTTTCAATGCAGTCGAAGGTTAATCCTCCTTCTAGGAAATCCTTTCTAATTGATTAGACCGTGACCCTGTCGAAACCACCTTTTGAAGTAGTCAAAATGGCTTACAGATGGGACCCTTTAATCTTAGAGTTTAGTTGAATTGAGTAGGTATCGACAAAGTCAAAGGGTAAGCTTCTACTATATTACAGATTCAAGTTAAAACTCTTTGAAAATGTGTGAAATAGAGGTTTCGACTCCGTCGAAGGGTTTTCTTTTTGCAAGATCGACAGCAGATAAATATAACTATATCAAATATGAACCTCAAAATTGTTATATAATCAAGACTATTATAATCTCTGCTTTTGTTGAACAAAGATAGTTAAATTTACCAAATGCCCAATTTGACTTGGGAACTAAGGCTTACAAACTTCAGAAAATATAAACAAAAAGTGAAAAAAAATCAGATCCCCTAAAAGTAACCCCTAGAGTCTTGTTTATAGGTGTGGATTGGCACCTTTCGACCCCATTCTTTTGACATGGTAGGAAGGTTTGCTTTCTTCCTTTCGTGCGCATCTCTTGAATCATAGCTTTCGACCTAGTCAAAAGGGTTATATGACTGCCCTTCTTCCGCCACTGAAGATTGAGTTCTTCCTGTCTTACGTCATTCCTTTTGACTTCATCGGAACGTTTTTTGTTTGATTGCTTCTAACTTCATTGAAAGTAATTGCTTGATAGCCTTCAACTTCATCGAAAGGTGTATAGATGCGCTTTCCACTTATCCGTTTATATGCTATGTAAGTTAGCATGGGTGCCGGCCTTCAACATAGTCGAAACATGTTCATTGTGGGGTTTCGAATAAGTCGAAACACTACTGGTAGATTAACTATAGAAGGTTCTACTCAAAAGCGTTCTATCTGACCGGTGTGGAACTTTATACTTTTGCATTTATGGACGCCATATTGGATTCACATAATTTCTTTCTTTATTAGCGATGATGGCCCAACCCATTTCGAAAGGCTACATATGCTATCGAAAGGGATGATTTTGCTGAACATATTTCTAGTGGAGGTAAATGAAGCGAAACTAGATCGTTTCAAATGGTTTGGCGTAAAATGTCGAAAGTATGCAATGCATCGCCTTCGTAAGGTACCCTTTGAACACTATGGGAGTTGTTAACATATTTTCCATTGTATTCGAAAGGTGCCATTGGACCTCGTCAAAAACTTTTTGCTTATCCAAGACAATATTGAATCATCCTTTTGACCTCTTTGAAAGGCATGGCCGGCGCTATTATCTTCTTGCCGAAAGTCTTATTTAATGTTTGTAGAGACCACTTCTAATGTCTTTTGGTCCTCACCAATGCTCTTGTTCCTTCTTTCGTACTTTTACTCTTGTGAATAATTTATGAATAACCTCTAGTATGAAAGAAGCTTTTGTTTTTTAGGATAAAAACTCCAATGAATTTCTTTTTCTGCTTCTTGCAAAACCGACAATAGCTTTTATTAGGATCATAACTTTGTTACGAGACCTTGATGGGTTACTCAATAACTCAACACGCTATCTGACAATATTATTAAGCAGATTATCCAAATGTATGATGAAATCTTTTCAATTCCCAAAATAGAAGTATGAAATGATATCACTCGATCCACCGTCGTTATAAACTATCACAAAAGGCCCTTGCATACTCCAGACCCTTTATTCTTGAGATACGTTCTCCTCATTCATTGAGGATTAATTCCTCACTTTTAATAGTTTTACTTGTTTTCCTGTTATATTTTTATTTTAACCCTTGCACCGTATGCCAGCGATTTTCATTTACTCATTGATGAATCAACAGATTGTTTGGTGCAAATGCAGCTTGGTAATTTGGAGATTAGGGTTCTCTATTTTTTCTTTTTCTCTAACCTTTGGTAGAAGCCCATCTGATATTGATAAAATCTTGTATAGAATTCAAATTCTATACAATTCAATGAAAACTTCACAAATTATCATAAAAATTCAATCTAGAATTCCCAAAATCAGAAATGCAATAAGAGATCTTCAAAAATCGAGTAAGGAAACTAAGAATATGAAATTCAAAAATCATCATAAATACCAAAAAGAAAATTAAGAATTCACTAAATCAGAAATCCAATAATAGACGAGCAAAAATCCAATAAGGAAATCAGGATGTGAAATTCGCAAAACATAAAAAAAATTATGAAGGAGATTTAGAATTCACTAAAACAGAAATCCATAAGAGATCATCAAAAATCCAAAAAGGAAATTAGGAATATGAAATTTCCAAATCATCATAAAAATCAACTAGGAAATTTAAAATTTACTAAATCAGAAATCCAATAAGAGATCATCAAAAATCCAATTGGAAATCAGGAATATGATATTCACAGATCATCATAAAAATCAACTAGGAAATTTAGAATTAACTAAATCAAAAATCCATTAAGAGATCATCAAAAATCCAAGAGGGAAATCAGGAATATGAAATTCACAAATCGTCATAAAAATCAACAAGGAACTTTAGAATTCACAAGGCTAAAGATTCAATTAGAAATCATTGTGAAAATTGAGCATAAAAACAAAAAATATAAAATTCACAAATTGTCTTAAAATGTAATATGCAAACTTAGAATTCACAAAACCAAATATTAACTTTTCCATGAAAAGAAACAGCTCAACTGAAAGTTTACGAAATTAAGAATTCAATCAAAATTTGGCAGGATCTCATATCGAAAATAGACTACTTAAAATTTCATTTAGTGTGAGCACCAAATCAAAGACCTGTCTAGTAAGGGTAAACTTATTAGGTTTAAGAAGAAGATTCCTTGGGCCATTTGGCCTTAACTCTAAGGTTATTCCTAAAGCGCCTTTAAGTTATTAGTATCAATGTTATATTGGAGCCAAGTAGTTCTGTAAAGTCATGAAATCATTTGAAATAGTAGTTCCATATTACCAGTCACCCATTCGAAGTAGTAGTTCTGTAAGACCGTTCAACCATTCAGCAGATAGTTTCATTCGATTGTTTAGCTTTTCAGCCGCTCAACTATCCAGCAGATAGTTTCATTCAGTCGACTGGCTGTTCAGCAGTGCTAGCTCCATTTGACTAGTCGGTCATTCAGCAGGGCAAGTTCTGTACTATTGCTTGACCATTTAGTAGTGCATTGGTCAGATAATTTATATATATATATATATATATATTCTTCTATTTTAAAAGGTCACCTTATTTTTAAGGATTCGGGTATGATTTACTCAGCCTATTCTTCGAATGAAATCACTTATATCTTCATAGTAAAAATTTGTTATCTATTCCATTCTTTTGACTTTTCTATAGTTCTTTGCTTTCCATCTCATATTACGAATTTCTTTATCCATTTTTCGTCTCATGTCTCTTTTTTGGATGAAAATTTCTTAATTCTTTGACATGAATACCACTTTCCAAGAATCATATGTTTTGAAGGTTATTAGCGGATATTTTGTCTTTTCTGATCATGATTTTGGATTGCTTATCTGTTCTAGATTATGTTGCAGATGGTGAATAAATTTCTTTCTTTGACCTATGCTCTTTTGGGATTTGGCCTTTGTTTTGAGTTGTAGACATCATTGTCTTTCTACATTTGTTCGGTGTCTCTTCTGGACTTCCCTTTTCTTTAAGGGGTGTGGTTACCCCAAATACTGTGAAAGCACCAGTGCATGAACACAGATTAGTAGTATATGATTACAGATTACAGATATAAATAATGTAGAGGATAAAAATGAAGAATAACAAGCATAAAACAGAAAGAAGTAGATAGAGATACAAGATCTATAGTGGTTCGGCTATCTCCTGCCTGCGTCCACTTCAAAAGATACTCTTTTATTGACTATACTCGCTGGTAATAGTGGATTGCAGTAGTAATTTTTGAGTAAAGCAATGAAGTTTGAGTATAATGGTGATTTCGTTAGAGTCTGGACGTTGCAGAATCAAAAGTCCCTTTTCTATAGGCTTTGGGATGCTATTTATAGGCGTAGGCTGCAAATATCTCGCTCAGATCTAAGAAGACCTCTTCTGCCACATGTGTGGGCCCACGCGATCGATCACATGTGATTTCCACTCGGTCCGTGATTGATAGAATGAAATTCATATCGATCCAAATCTTGCTCAATTGAGCCGAGATCGATCACAAACATTCTTTAGGTTGTACGCAAGCTCCTGTGAAAATTTGATGGCATTTGGACTTGTAGATTACGATATATGATCGATGCAAGTTTGGGTTTTATGTAGGTTGTTTAGTTTGTATCGATCCTCTTCGTATCGATCTATTGTTTTGTTCGTATTGATCGATTGCACTGTTCGTACCGATCATTGTTGCACTATTCGTATCGATCGATTGCAATGTTCGTATCGATCGTTACTGAACTGTTCGTATCGATTATTGTTGCACTGTTGGCATCAATAGATTCCACTGTTCATATCGATCATATTGATCGATTGCACTGTTCGTATCGATCGATTGCACTATTCGTATCGATCGATTGTTCTATTCGTATCAATCGTTGTTGCACTGTTCGTATTGATCATTCGTGCACTGGTCGTGCTGTGTTTTTAATGGATACGAACAGGACGGTTGCATGGTGATGGATACAAATAGATGGATGCGAAATGATGGATACGAACAGATGGATGCATGGTGGATACAAACAGATGGATGCGAAATGATTGATACGAAAAGATGGATGTGTGATGGATACGAATAGATGGATGCAAAAATGATGGATATAAACAGATGGATGTATGATGGATACGAACAAGGCCTTTTAGTGGATGGATAGGAACAGTCGAGGCTTGATGGATACGAACATGACCTTTCAGTGGATGGATACGAACAAGGTGATTATTTAAATCGCATCGATAATGTCTTGAGCATACGAACTCTGATTGACTTAATATTCAAAACCTTGGATTTTATAGCTTTTTTGGTCCTATCATATCAATTGTAGCCCAATCTGGACTCAGAATTTTTTTTATCGATATCCATAGCAGACTTGTGTATTAACGATCTCCGGGACGAACTATCCTCGATTTCCGGTCAAGTTCTTGGTGTCATGATCTTTCCAAAATGTGGCATAACATTTGTTCCCTAAAACATGTCTTTTGGTAAAAGGCATGTTTTGAATAGCTTCAAATCCAAGGTTGTGAGTCCATGTTTTATCCATAGCTATTGTATCCTCAATAAGGTTCGTGGCAACTCGAAGCCGAATCAGTATCCATTTCAGCTTGTGGAAGTCAGTAATCAAATCTTATGGCCTCTTGGGACTATTGACGCCCACTTTGGAGCCTTGCTAAGTTCATTCTAAACTTAATGATCGAATAGAAAGATCATGTCACACTCCGGTGTTGCTTTCTATCCCTTGCACTCATGCCCCAGCGAGGGCATATAAAGATTGTTTGGTCCTTCTAGACTGATCATAGCCTCTTCGGGCTCTTGCTGGATCCCATCCTATCACTCTCCAGTGAAGGGGAAATAACGTCGAGTGAGCCGATCCTGTCACTCTTCGGTGATGCGGCGGCACCCCCTGCACTTCGGTTTAACGTCCCTGAACATTAAGCAATGTCATGACCTAAATCCTAAGCCGACTGTAGCCACTCCAGGCTCTTATCGAACCCTGATCCAATCACTCTCTGGTGAAAGGGGAACGATGTTAAGTGAGTTAATCATGTCGCTCTTGGGTGAAGCAACCCACTTCTTGCACTCCGGACCTCGTCTATCCGGGTAAGGTCATAAAGAGATCAATTTCAAATTGACTTTCAATATTCATCCTTTAACTTTTCGGTCAAAGGTTTATCTTATGAAATTCAAGTTCATTTATTAAATTAAAATTCCAAATGTTCAATCACAAACAAAGGAAAAGTTAAATATTGCCTCTCTAGGCAGAGCAGTCTATTGCCATTTCAAAGCATGCCTGGGGATTTCTCCGGTTTCCTTACATGTGTAAGTTGAATAGCTATTTTATTTTGAAATCAAATCTAAGAAATTTATGCAATCGACCAAAGATCAAGTCCTGGACTTGGTCCTTGCCATCATGATCAATTGATGATGAGTCGTGATCCTGATCCAGGATTAGTGTTGTTGGGTCGAAGCGGTAGTTGCTCAGGTCCTGCAGCCAATGTCCAATCTCTCACGTATTATGGCAATCTACCACTTTTGACATGCTCTTCCACCTCATCTTCGACACTTATCGGTAGTATGCCCTTCTAGCTCATGGAATAGGCAGTACTTTCCACTTTTATGTTCCCGATCTGTGGGATCTCTCCTGGGCAATTTCCAATAGGTGAGCTTCCCCCGAATCTAGCGTAAATCTATTCCAGATTTTCCATCAATTCAACCTATTTTTTGAATCCTGGTTCTCGAAATTTCTTTCGTTTGTCAGGACGATCGTATCTGTCATCCTGCTTTCGCTTTCCTTTGTCTATTCCAGACTATTCTTTTGAGGTTCCTTCGTCTTGCACAACATTTGTTTGTGCCTTTTGGTGCGTAAATCCTCTAGCCGAATGAATCGCTCATCTTCATGATAGAATTCTCCAAGGTCTTGCGGCGGGTCTCTTGCCAACGAATCCTTGAACTTCGTGCCTTCTACAACCCTTGCTAGTGCCGCCATCAAAATCATTGATGGAGCCGGGTGATCAACTGAAGCGACCATTGCATTGAATTGTAATAGAAAACTCATATGGACTCTTTGATCCTCTGTTTCATCGACACTAAGGTCATCACATTCTTGGGTCGGGTCTCGTGGACCCTAAACTGCCTCATGAAGCCTTTCACTAGCTCACCCCATGTTCTAACTGATCCATTATCTTGCTACCTGAACCAAAGCGCAGCCAAATCTTTCAAATATAGAGGGAAACATCGTTCCATCACTTCCTTGGATGCCCCTAACACTTCCATATGCCAGATATATCTGATAATATGCATGGTCAAGTATGACTTTCCATCATAAGCTTCCAGCAAGGGTAACTTGAATTTTGGAGGTTTCCTTGCGTTTTTGATATCCGGAGAGAACGGACTCCGGCTGACTTCCTCTAAGCCTCCGCTCGACATTCCTCCCCTTATAATCCGTCGCACTAGTCCATCCATTCATTCGTCTCCATCTAGGGGTTGTGTCCTTAGCATGTTTCTATCCTACCTCCATATCCCGAAGGGTATTCTGGATAATATTCATGTGGCTCATTCACGTTAGTGTTGGCTCTAGCCTGTTGAGCTCCATCTATGGGTCTTCCAATGTCAGATCCTGAGGATCTACCCCCAGGTCCTTATTGATTGCCTCCATGCTCTGCGTTCTAATCTTGGATTTGACCTCCATCGGTCTCGTAACTCTAGCTCCTTGTCCTATGTCTGCAGCCACTGTAGCCGGTCCAAGGTTCTATGCTCTGACTGCTCTCATCTACTCAAAAAAGCTCTGCATCGTTTCTTTTGTCTCTTCAGCAATCTTTCGTGCATTGAATCCATCATAGCCTCCATCTCGTCCCTAGTGATGTAGATCGAAGCTTGTCCTTCTCCAGCTCTAGAAGAGGCCTCTTGACTTCCCCCGAGTTGGCTCCTTTCTGCCTCTCTGTCTTCTACTTAATTGCCTTTTCATAACTTTTCAGATCTAAATCCTCAAGCCTTAAAATCCAATATCCAAGCGGTAGATCCCTGAGTTCAATTTTTAGTGAAAGCACCAAAGTGTTTGCATCCAAATTAGTCACAAACCCAAAATATCATGAAAGCACCAGTGTATGAACATGAATCAGTAGTATATGATTGCAGATTATAGATCTAAATAATGTAGAGGATAAGAATGAAGGATAACAAACTTAAAACGGAAAGAAGTAGACAAAGACACAAGATCATTGTAGTTCGGCAATCTCTGGCCTATGTCCACTTCGAAAGATAATCTTTTGTCGACTTTGCTCGCTAGTTATAGTGGATTAAAGCAGTAATTTTCGAGCAAAGCAGTGAAGTTTGAGTGCAATGGTGATTTCGGCATAGTGCGGAAATCACGATATCAAAAGTCTCTTTTCTATAGGCTTTGGGATGCTACTTATATGCGTAGGCTGCAAATATCTCGCTCGGTTCTCGGGAGACCTCTTTTGGCACGTGAGTGGCCCCATGCGATCGATCCCGTGTGATTTGCACTCGGTCCGTGATCGATACGAACGAAATTCGTATCAATCCAAATCTTGCCCAATTGAGCCGAGATCGATCACAAACATTATTTAGGTTGTACGCAAACTCTTGTGGAAATTTGTTGGCATTTGGACTTGTACATTGTGAGTTACGATCGACGCAAGTTTTGGTTTTATGTAAGCTGTTTAGTTCGTATTGATCCTCTTCGTATCGATCTATTATTCCTTTCGTTTCGATCGATTGCACTGTACGTATCGATCGTTCTTGCACTGCCCGTATCGATCGATTGCACTATTTGTATCGATCCTTGTTACGCTGTTCATATCGATCGTTATTGCACTGTACGTATCAATCGATTGCACTATTCGTATCGATCGATTTCACTGTTCATATCGATCGATTGTACTGTTCATATCGATCGTTGTTGCGCTATTCGTACCGATCGTTGTTGCGCTATTCGTACTGATCGTTTTCAATGGATACGAACAGGACGGTTACATCGCGTTGGATATGAACAGATGGATGCAAAATGATGGATACGAACAGATGGATGTGAGATGGATACGAATGGATGGATGCGAAATGAAGGATACGAACAGATGGATGCATGATGGATACGAACAGATGGATGCGAAATGTTGGATACAAACAGATGGATACGTGATGGATATGAACAAGGCCTTTTAGTGGATGGATACGAATAGTCGAGGCTTGATGGATACGAACAAGGCCTTTCAGTGGACGGACAATGTGATTGTGGAAATTCCATCGATCATATCTTGAGTATACGAACTTCGATTAGCTTGAAATTCAAAACGTTGGCTTTTATAGCTTTTCTGGTCCTGTCGTATCAATTGTACCTTAATCCAGACTTAGAAAAAATTCACAGATATCCGTAGTTGATTTGTGTATTAACGATCTTCAAGACGAACTATCCTCGGTTTTCAGTCAAGTTCCTGGTGTCACGGCCTTGCCAAAAGGTGGGATAATAGTTAACTTTGCTTATGGGTCTTGACCCAACCCTTCCCCTAAGAGGTGATGTGGATGTTAGGGGTTTTTACCCTTCTTCTAGGAGGTGCTACAGATTGGCCGTAGGCTTTTGTCCTACCTGCCTTAGGTGGTGCTACAGATTGGCCATAGGCTTTTTTGGTGGGTGTAGGACCACCCTCCTTTTGATAGGTGCTACGGATTTACCGTAGGCTAAAACGGTGGGTGCATGACCCCTTCCCTTCGGAACGTTCTACGGATTAGGCTAGAACTTTTATGTGAAAGTTAATTTTTAGCCAGTTAAAATGTTCATTAACATTCTTATGAATATCAAATAATTCTTGTAAATGAACCCTTCTAATATATTAAAGGATTGTTTTTTAAAAAAAGAATTTGGTCATAAGACAACCTTTTTGTAATTTTGCCTTTTGCAAGGGTCTTCAAATCATTCTCATAGAAGATACACAAGTCTCAAATAGGAGATTGGGAGGTCATGATTCATGAACCAATAGTCTTTTAGTTGAGAATAAGAGTCTCTAATTTTTTATTTTTTATTGACAACTTTTGATAGTTTTAAAACATTCTCTTAAAAAGTATGAATGGGTTTGTCCTTGCAAATAGCATTTAGAAAACTTCAAAATATTGGAATTTCTTAATTGTAAGTCCTTGGATTGTATTTACTAATGCTAAAAATTCTTCAAAGATTTCTATAAGTTCATCTCTAAAAATAATCAAGTACTTACTTCCCCTTATTTATAGAGTAACTTGAGAGAAATCCTTTCTAACCATTTGAAATCAGCTTTTTTTTAAAACCCATTTTGAAAAAAAATCAAATAAGCAATTGAAAACAACATCAATGTTTATGGTTATGTTCGCTGAAGTTTTGCTTAGGAAAAAGGATGTCTTGTTCATGAGTCTGAAGACACATAAACCAATATACTTTCATAAATAAAGGCATGCTTTTCCCAACATTCCTTTTCTCGGGTGAGTTTTAGATATTTACCCCGTTTGAGCCTACTATTGAATTTTGGTTATAATCTAGGGTTTCATGGGAGTAGTTCCTTATGCCACATTGATCCAATCTTTGAAATTAGGATGAGTTGTCTCATTCCCAACATTGATTAGTCCTTCTTTAATAACTACATGTTTGTTGTACTTCAAGAGTATGTTGAATGCCATGGACTGGTTTTGTTTTTGCCTATAATAAAACTTGAAATTTGTATTAATATATGACTAATTCAAATTATAATTCATATTAAAGAAGTTATATGCCAAGAAAATTCATATTAGCAAATGTTGTAAGGTTCTATAGCCTTGTCAAAGTTTGAAAATAGAGTTGTTAAACTGATATTCCATCAAGGTTTTAAGTGATTGAATTGCTCTTTTTGAGGTAGAAAATCTTCTTGTCCTTTTTGGCAAACTCTTTTAAGAATCCTGACTTGATTAAGTTCCGAACTATTTTTGCCAAAATACTGCAATTGTCAGTGTCATGTCCATTCACTTTATGATAAGCATAGTAACTATTTTCATCTTTAGGTTCAGCTGGAGTTCTTGTTTTATAGGAAATGGAGGAATTCTCATTATCTTTTGTCATGGCAAAGATATAAGAAAGGGGTTTATTTAATTCCACTGGTTTATATTTAGATGTCGTCGTATGACTATTTTTCTTGTATCCTTCCATCTAAGATTTTTTCTTCGATGATTGATGTTAAACTTTGCTTCCTTCTGTTTTTGTTGATATTTCTTCACAGCATGATGCATTTCTTCCATTTGTACAAACTTCTCGGCTTGAAGGTAGAAGTGCCTGAAATCTTTACACCTATGGATATGAAGGCCTTTCCAGAAAGGTGTTTGTTTGATCAAACTAAATCGAACTGCCATATGGTTTTCTCACTTGGTTGTACTCTCCGCCTTTAATGCTTCTGTATTGAACCTGTTCAATTGTTTGCTAAGTAGTTCTCTTGGTTCTTATTTGCTAGTAGCGAGCAAGATAAAATCCATAGTTGAATTTCTGAATGTATAAAATTGCATCACGAAGTCATAAGAAAATTTTTCCAAAGAGCAGATGGTTTTCACTTGGTAATTCTTATTCCATGAATAGTTGCTTCTTGAAAAGTAGCTGGGAAAATTTGCAGCGAATCGGTCCAGGGGCATTATACAAGTTCATCCAGCTTTCAAAATTTACAAGGTGATTATCTGGATCAGTAGTCCGGTCATATTTTAGTAGGGAATTTGGATATGAAGATGCAGTCTAACCGCCATTATTTCTTTTGGAAAAAGAGTTTTTTTGTAGGATATCATATTTCTCCTGGTCAGGAATTCCTTTTTCTTCAAGTATGTCCCTTATCATTTGGTGTAGGATGTTTTCTTGATTGGCTCTGTTTTTGTAGCAACTTTACTATTTATGTGGATTGGACTATTTGATTGCTTAAGGGATCTTTTAGCTTGACTTTCTTTGTTCAACTCTTCATCTTTTATCTCATTTGGAGATTATGCTTCATCTACTCCTTCCGTAATCCTTAACGATTCTTAAGATGGAGGACTTTCATGAAATTATTGCATTGCCATCATTTGTTATTGTTGATTCTGGAATTTGATCCCATTGTTTTCCAACCTTATTAAGGTTGCCCAGTTTCTATATTCTCTAATTTAAAGTTTGGGATTATGTTATCTTCCAACGTTGATCGTGAAGCAGCTTCTTAGTTTGGATTGTTGTTATTATTCCTGTCTCTTACCATTTTCTTCTTTTGAACAAAGTACTCCATTAATCTTTGGTGAAAGCTTTTTTAAATTAGAGTTTCAAGCCCTCCTTCTAGCACCAAAAATGTTAACAAGAAAATTTATCGACACCTCAAAATAAAGTTTAAAGAGATGATGTTTACTTCGAAACTTCCTTTTGAATAGACGGAGGTAGCTTATACTCTTCTAGTAGGGAAACATAGATGAAAGTTTCCTTTTAGTACCTTTCAATGTAGTTGAATGGTTAATCATCCTTTTATGAAATTCTTTCGAATTGGTTGGAATGTGACTCTGTCGTAACCACCTTTCGAAGTAGTCAAAGTGGCTTACGGATGGGACTCTATGATCTTAGAGTTTAGTTGAATTGAGTGGGTTTTGACCACGTCAAAAGGGTAGGCTTCTACTATGTTATGGATTTAGGCTAAAACTCTTTGAAAATGTATGATCTAGGGTTTTTGACCAAGTCGAAGGGTTTCTTTTTTACCAGATCGTCATCAGATATATATAACTGTATGAAATAAGAATCTCAAAACTGTTATATAATCAAGATTATAATAATCTCTCCTTTTATTGAATAAAGATTGTAAAATTGACCAAATCTCCAATTTGATTTGGGAATAAGGGTTTACAAACATTGGAAAATATAAGAAAAAAGTGAAAGAAATTAGATCCTTTTAAACTGACCCCATGGGTCTTAATTATAGGTGCGGATTGGCACCTTTTGACCCTATGCTTCCGATACGGTTGGGTTTGCTTTCTTCCTTTCATGCGCATCTCTTGAATCGTAGCTTTTGACCTAGTCGAAAGGGTTATATGACTGCTATTCTATTTCTGCAGAAGGTTGAGCTTCTTTCTGTCCTGCTTTGTTCCTTTTGAATTAATCGGAAGGTTTGTCGTCTGATTGGTTCTAACTTCATCGGAAGGTATTGCTTGATAGCCTTTGACTTCATCAAAACATGTATAAATGTGCTTTCAACTTAGTAGTTTATGCGCTATGTAAGTTAGTATAGGTGCGGCCTTCGACACAATTGAAACATGTGCTTCATGGGGTTTCGAATGAGTCAAAACACTGTTGAGAGGTTAACTGTAAAAGGTTCCACTCGAAAGCATTCTATCTGACCGGTGCGAAAATTCATCCTTTTGTGTTTATGGATGCCATATTAGATTCACATAATTTATTTCTTCATTAGCGAGGATGGCTCTAACTATTTCGAAAGGCTACATTTCGAAAGGGTTGATTTGGCTGAACATATTTCTGGTGAAGTTAAATGAAGACGAAACAAGACAGTTTTGATTCGTTCGGCGAAAAATGTAGGAAATATGCTATCCATTGCCTTCGAAAGGTACCATTGGAACACTTAAGGAGCTGTTAACCTGTTTCACATTGCCTTCAAAAGGTTCCCTTCGACGTCGTAGAAAGCTTTTTGCTTATCCAAGACACTACTGAAGCATCCTTTTGACCTCTTCAAAAGGCGTTGCTCATGCTCTTATCTTCTTGTCGAAAGTCTTATTTAATGTTTGTAGAGACCACTACTAATGTCTTCTAGTCCTCACCAATGCTCTTGCTCCTTCTTTCATACTTTTACTCTTGTGAATATTTTATGGATAACACCCTCTATCATGTCGAAGCAAGTGTATTATAAGGAGTTGTACCTTTATTCTGTTGTATCAGCACACACTATAAGTGCCGCCCTGATTTGCGATGGAATCAGATCTAGTGGCCAGTATATAACGTCGGTGAATAATTGACAAGAGCAAAAAGGAACTATCTGAAAAGAGAGAGATTGGCATACTACTTGTTAATTGCATCATGGAAGATCGGTCAGTGCTTTAGAGCACACCGATCAATATTTACACTAGTTGGCCATTACAATAGGTCCTACATTGCCCTATGATGTCTGGAAGGTTACTAAAATGGAATATTGAGCTTAGCCAGTTCGACATTACATATCTTCCTCAAAGAGCTATCCAAGGTCAAGCGTTGGCGAACTTTATACTAGAATTTACCGTACAATATGATCTCCCAGAAGGTATCAAAATCCCTCATATATGATGAATACTGTATACTGATGAAGCATCTGATGATCGTTGCCCTAGAGCTGGGATTGTGCGTGTAACTCCTGAAAACTGGTCAATTTATTATGCTTTAAAGCTTGAATTTCTAGCCACATAATGAGATTGAGTATGATGCGTTAATTACTAGACTTAAAATCGTTAGAAAATTTGGAGTTATGTCCTTTTCAAATCTTTAATGATTCGTAGTTGGTGGTGTATCAAGTTAGAGGAGACTATCAGGCTAAGGGACAGGGGCTTGTTCTGTATCTTACCCTAATTCAAGAGTTGTCAGCAAAATTTGAATACTATGACATTTCACATATCCCATGCAACTAAAATGGGGACGTTGATTCATTGGCAAAGTTCTGTAGTACCAGCGATGCACAGTGGATTGGCTTGGTTCTAGTCTAGATATGAGATACGCTAAGTATAAATATGATGGAAATCGATCAAATACTGGAAGCAAAATCCGAAAGGGAGTCAAGGATGAGTCCATTTAAAGATTATCTACTGCGTGGAATCTTTCCTAAAAAATAAATGAAAAGCAACATATCATTCGCAAAGCTTCGCGGTATATTATGCAAGAAGGAACTATGTATAGAATAGGTTTCTTAGTCCTTTTGCTCTGGTGTATCGCTCATGACGAGATAAAGCAGGTTTTGAAAGAAGTTCATGAGGAACAATGCGACGATCACATAGAGGGGCAAACTCTAGCGAAAAAGGTACTCCATTATGGATATTATTAGCCAACCATAAATAAGGATGGTGTTGACTATGTAAGACAATGCGACAAATGCTAGATATACGCGAAAGTCCCCAAAGCTCCGCCAATAGAAATCACGCAAATGGTCAACCTATGGCCATTCACTATGTGGGGTACAAACATCACTGGAACTTTACTTATCTCTAGAGGTGGTGCAAAACACGCTATTGTTGCGGTTGATTACTTCACCAAATAGGCCATGGCAGAACCGTTAGCTATGATCACAACCAATAAAGCAATCAACTTTATTGTTCGAAACATCATATGTCATTGCGGCCTTCCACTAGCTATTGTAACATATAATGGGACTCAATTCGATAGGGTTGAATTTAAAGACTTTTGTCGAAGGTATTGTATTGGAAAGAGGTTTGCAACGGTCGCTCACCCTCAAGAAAATAGACTGGTTAAAGCTGTAAATAAAATATCATGTCTGTTCAGAAAAGCATTTAGAGGAGGCAAGTGGGTAGATGAACTTCCTACGACACTTTGTGCCTACAAAACCACTCATAAGTCTACGATTGTCCATACTCCATTCGCCCTTGCTTATGGTTCCAAAGCCATTATTCTTGTTGAACTTGAAATCCCTTCTCGTTGAGTGACTTACTACAATCCTAAAGCAAAGAAAGATCTTCTCTTGGAATCTTTGTACTTTATAAATGAGAAGTAGGAAGAAGTCAATTTGAGACCAGCTTCACACCGACATCGTGTCACCCAGTATTACAACACTAAAGTGCGATCAAAAACCTTTGGAATTGATGACCTCATCCTAAAATGGGTTTTTCATACCTCGTCACACATGAATCCAATTTGGAAAGGACCAAATGGCATTAAACATAGGTTTGGAGAAGGAAATTTCAGGCCAGTGAATGTTGATGGTATTACGCTTTTGAGAGCATGGAATAACAAGCATTTATAATGTTATTTCACTTAGATTATTTCCTTTACATTTCAATTCTATTTACATTCAGAATTTTGCTTTACCATTTGACTTTCTGAATATGTAATATGACAGATTATTTTGTTCCTTTCCATTTAATGAATAAAATTTTAAGCTTACTTTGTGTTTATGATTATTATTGCATTGTATGCTAAGCACACAACAAAACTGATTGATATCGATACGTGTGAATAGGCTCCTAGAGTTTGAAATCGATCAATCATACTAATCCCCAATGGGCTCAAACAAGATGAGATCAATTAATTTTCTCGTTTAATAATTCCCATAAATGATCCAAAGAATGTTACACACAGTAAGGAACAAATATGGCTGATAATCTGGAGATTGAAATATTCTCGCCCGAACTGTGGTACTAGAATGAAATCAAGGCAACCAAAAGCAGTATGATTTAATTGATCTTGAAATAACTTTATAAGTCCCTAGAGTGTGCACTAGTGTATAACTATATGCCAGGCGGCGACTGACTGCCCATAAAACAAATCTATGTTCGTAGAGTGGAGATTGGAGTATAAACACAACTAAACAAATGAGTTGATTCTAACCATTTTCTATTCGAAAAAAATAACTTTAGGTCCCCAGAGTGCGGACTTGAGTGTAAACATGAATGAATAGATGAGTGGATTTCGACTGTTCTCTATTCATCAAGAAAACTCTACGTTCCTAGAGTGCAGACTGGAGTATAAACGTGAATGAATTGATTAGTGGATTCCTACCGTTCTCTATTCCGTAAAATAACTCCAAGTCCCCAAAGTATGGACTGGAGTATAAACAAGAATGGATAAATTAGTGTATTTCCACCATTCTCTATTTCATAAACTCCAATCTGAAATCGACAGGAGGAATACAAACTACTAAAAGCTAAATACAAAAGCTCATTATAGTTCCGGCTTGGTGTTCTTTATGACTTAAGGCAACGACCGCAAGGATGCCTAGGGATGGAGATAGTGAATTGGCAATAGAGTTTGCAATCAATGAATTACAAGTACATTGAATGGAAAGTAATCTTCAACTATTTAAATAACAATACACACTATGCTTAACTGAGAACAAAAACTTTTATTTACAAGTGCCAAAATTTCAGAACATGTTATTTCAGAAGATTGGGATTCGTACCCTTACAACTACGACTAGTTAAAGAAATAATTATGCAAACTATATACAATAAACTGAAACAACTACTACTTCTTCGCTTTTCTTTCCCTTTTGGATTTTTCAGAGGCCGAGCCCCTCATACTTCTATTTCGAGACACTTTACCGCCTTTGGCCAAAGAGCTTGTGGAAGTACGAGGAATTTCACCAGGAATCAGCCTTCCTAGTGGAATGATTTGTAACGACACAAGATGAGGATCATTGATTTCTACCTCGATGGGATCACTTTTAGCTTTTCATTTCAGCATCTCCTCCTTATCGATTCTCCTCCTCATGCTAGTTTTATCATTATGCTTGAAGCACTGGTAATTATTACATCATTAGGTCCATCGGCTGGGAGCGTATCTTTGATTTTGTCTTCATCAAGGGCATCGATGACTTGGGCATCGGGCCTCGACATAAGCAGCGGCCGAGTCTTCGGCCATTTTCTCATGATGCTCTATGGTCGGGTCTTATCGGAGCATAGAAGGTCAGCAAATTTTTTTAAAACATGGACATTAGCTAAAAGCCATTGTGCATGAAGATCAAAAACTTTTCATATACGTAGGAGTATAGTATGATACTAGCCTCGGGTTGACTTTCTATAGTCACCGGGGTGCCTCCTTCAATGATGGGAGATAATATTTATTATTCAAATCTAGGCTTATCCATATCATAGCCAAGATTATACTCTGTGTTAAGAGAAGTTTATGGTCCGGCTACTTAGGTTGGAGAGGAACCTTAGGATTGGTTCCTAAAGACTTGAGAATATCCTCTCTTCCTTCAGCAGGTGTAGAAGCCTTGAAAAATTAAATTTTACAGAGGTTGGATCTGAAGGCTCGTTCCCAAAAAGAACCTCCCTCACTAATTCTTCCTTATTAAATTCAGCTTCACCAATCTCTTCCTTCTTCATCTTAACAATATACTCCCAAGATTCAGCAACTGATTCAAGGTAGCCCTCGCCAAGAAAACTTAAGTCGCGGTGGAGAAGAACTTTAGCATTGTGTTTACTGATCAACAGATCGAATAAGTCCTTAATCTCGTTCCTACCGGATTCCATGGCAACTACAACCTAGGAGCTGGCTTGTTCGATCTACTCTTTCCAGTTTCTTCTTCTCGGGACACTTCTGTGAGAACTTCAATTTTTGCAAATTGCTCGTCAAGTTTTGTCTTCAAGCTCCTAGGTCAACGACTTCTTCGCAATACATTTGGGATTCCTTTTAGGCTTTAATTTTCCACCCTTTCGTTCTTTAACAATTCCTCATGTTCCTCAATGCGGTGAGCTAAAGCATCTTTATCCTTTTGTAAGCAGTCCTTTTCTACAATGAGTGTCCTGCTGCGATGAAGTTCCGCTCGAGTTCTTTTTTATGAGTAGTTTATAGATGGCTTACCACCTCTACCATTTCCTTGGCATTCTTTTCCACCCCAGGAAGGTGGGTTTTAATTTCTGGCAACTCAGCGTCCTGGTGCTTGATTACATCCTTGTCATGTATTACTTCCAACATGAGACAGTCTATTTCATGTTATCGCTCGATAGAAACTTCAGAGACTTTTTTGCTTAGTGTATGAATGAGTCGTGTTGCACAAATACGTCATTCACACATGCTAGAGAGCTTTCCTTGGCATTCCCTAGGCTTATGTGAATAGAAGGGATGAATTTAAGAATATCGAAGTAATTTTTTGGTGAAGTGGCCATAAGCTCGGCCAATTTCTCTACAGTGGAAGTGTCAGGAGTAGTTGCTGGCAAAGGCAGATCAAAGGTAGAGAGTAGGTGTTTACTTGATCGGTGCTCATGAGATTATCTGGAGCTTGAAGAGCTGGAGCATTTCTCGTGAGACATAGTGATGTAAGGGCCACTATAAGTAGGTTGTTCTTTACTCTTAACCAAACAATGAGATTGTTTGCCTTGAGGAGACGTTCGATATTGGGATTTTCATTTAAAAGAAGAAGAAGATTCCCTCGAGTGACAACTCATGTTCCATCTGTACCAACCCTGTTATTAAGGACCTAATTAATTATGATTAATTATAGTTGATTAATTTTAAAATCTTGAATTTCTATAATTAGATTATGAAATTCATTCTAGTTTGAATAAATGATTTAAAATTTTATATTTAGATTTAATCAAATATTATCTAATTCAATATTTGAGTTTATGTAAGCCAATTATAGATATTGATTCATATTATATTTTGATTAAATCTAAATATACAATTTTAAATCATTTATTCAAACTAGATTGAATTTCATAATCCAATTATCGAAATTCTAGATTTTAAATTTATCATTGCTAATTAATCGCAATAAATTAGGTCATTAGTAACAGGGTTTTTACAACATGATTGAATAATGTCATAGCCTTGGTTGGTTTTTAGGATTAAGGAAACTGTGAGTTAGTAAAATATAGGTGGGAGTGAGATGATCTTGCAAACATGCTTGCTATAGATAGTTGAGGCCTATCAAACAGTCATTTGCATATGCGTGGATCTAAAAACACATGTATTAATATAATAAGTATGCATAATTATATTGACCAAAAGATAATATCGATAGACCAACTATAACATGTACCATTCGAGAATAAACTTTGCTTGAATATTTTCGCTCCTTGCACAGAAGGTTATGTAAATCCTCCATCCTTGATTATCGTCCTAAAACTTTCTCCATTCATTGTATATGCATAATGACTTCCCTACTCTTTTTTTTGTGACATAATGAGAAGTCTTGCAACTACAATAAGAAGGGAATATTTTATGTTAGAAAAATCAATTGTGAATTTATTTGGTTTTTTCCAATGTTCTTGAATATATGGTTTGTTAGTCTAAAATAAACAAATCATCAAGCAAAAATAAGAATCAGTTGAAAGAGGTAATTTTATTTATAGAAACTTGAAACACATATATTCAGTTTAAGATTTATGCATATCAGTAGAAACATATGATATCAAAATGATACTAGCATGATATGTAGTTTGAGATTCAAATCAGTATTATATCAATAGATATGATATCATATGAATCTAGTTAGCATGATATGCAGTTTGAGAATCACAATGATTGACATAAATCATACGGTATCTATAAAAAGAATAGTTTGAAAGATAAGCTATATTTACAAAACTAGAAATTTAATCATTTTAACATCCATTTGCCACATTTAGAACATGAAAAAAAGGAAGATTAAGATAGATAGCAGTGTATACATTATAAAAAACTATTATTCAATCCAATTTTTTAAAAGTTAATATGAGAAAAACCAGCATTATTCCAAGCTTTTCCGGTAAGATAGAGGCTTAGATGAGCAAGATGCAAGATTAGTAGTGACTTCTACTATAATATCTTGCATAGGAGAACCCATCAAAAGATAACATTGAATGTGGAAGAAAAAGCATTACTGTTGAATGAGGATATGGAAGAAAATGTTTGAAGATAAGAAATTAGAATAGGGAAGAAAGAGTTTGAATAAAAAAAACTAGTGTGAGAAGTAGAAAGAGAGTTGAGATGGACTCTAATATATAGGAAAATTTGTAAATAATAGCTGTGCAAAATAAAATGAAAAAGAATGTGAAGAAAAGAAACCAGTGTTAGAAGTAGGAAGAAAGAGTTAAGGTGGGCTCTATTATACAGGAACATGTAATCGTTATGTAAATTAAAATAAAAACGTGTGATGAGATGAGACTCGTGTTAGAGGTAGGATAAAAGAGGTTGAGATGGAATCTAGTATAGAAAACATGTTCATATAATAGCATAGCTAAATAAAATAAAAAAGAGTATAAAGAAAAGAAACTAGTGTTAGAAGTAGGAAGAAAGAGTTGAGATGGACTCTAATATATAGGAACATGTATATATCATATTTAAGCATAGTAAAATAAAAAAAGTATGAAGAAAAGAAACCATTCATGAATATTTCACAATCATAATTTCTGCACTGCATAAACAATAAAAATAATGAGAAACACAATATGTGAAATTTTAACCCGAAACTATGCAATGCCCTTTCAAGTGGTATGCATTATTAAATTTTTGGAGTACATGTTTTACATTAAATGAAATGATGTTTTTCAAGTAGAAGTGAACAATCAAATTCATATACTAAAGTCTCTCCAAAATCAATAAAAACTAAAAAAATATCAGATGCGAAGAATACCATAGAACATTAACGACCAACTTTCATCATATATAATATGTTAAAATAGCATGAAACAATAAAACTAAAACTATAAATTTAGCCCAGGCATAGAGAAATTGTGCTGAACCAATTCACTATGTTGCACTAAGAAGTTCCAAATTCATTTGAAAGTTGACAATCATTGAGCAGATTTTCAAACCAAAACATAAATAAATGATTTGTGTTTGGTTTCATAGGACAAAATGAGACAACTGATACCTGAAATTAAGGCGGCTGTTAAAACTATTATATGTTACCAAAGCAGTTGAAATTTCATACTTGAGTCATCGAAAAATGTAAAATGATGTAGGTTATTATTGGTTTGGAAGACTTCTCGATTTTCCATCATCGCTTAATTTGGTGCAGGTACATTAAATACCATGCATACTTAAACATTTTTTAATGTATCCATCATCCCCTTTCCGATGACATAACTGCATCATTACTTCTACTTAACAATTACGAGTAAAAATAGAAGTGGCCATCCCTCCAATAAAAATATTCACTACAGAACCTTCTTGGAAGAAAAACATTGGGGACCTACATATTACAACCTCTAGTAATAAGACCATAAGTTGGATTTTAACACCATGGCTTTCGCATTGTAAAGATTAGCATAAATGTTTCACTGCGTAAAATCTCTTTTGCCAGTTTTCTACATTAAAGATTATATGCATTTCTCGAGACCTTATTTTGATTGTGACGATAATACTTAGCATTTTCCTCAATTAAATTTCCATTGCTGGCATGATTGAATAATATTATAGCCTGCTTATGGGTTTCAGGATCAAAGAAACAATGAATTGCTAAAATATAAGCAGAAGTGAGTTCACCTTACTATTTGTTTTGGTGATATAATATGTGCATACCAAAGGAGATTTGCAAGGTATTATTGATTTTAGTGATACAACACTTTTAGTTACAGAATATTTGGAAGATATTTGAGGTAATTACTCAAATATATTGCCTCTTATATAACAATAAAGAGAGAAATGAATTACGTACATGAGAAGAAGAATTATTGGGAGATTCAAACAAGCAATTAAACCCTAACGAGCTGACTAAAGAAGGAATCTTATTAGGTGTATGTAAATTGAGGAAAAATGTAACATCAAATAGATAAACGTTTCCGATATAAATAGAAGAATTGATGAGGCATTAATTTATTACCATAAATCAATTACTTCGACCTTAAGTAATAATCTTTACATAAAGGCAGAGATTAGCATAAGCCGAATCGTCATCTCAAGTTGTATTTCTTATTCTTCTTCTTAGCCACCATTGGTCAAACTTGTAAAATTCTATTTTCTAAGAAATAATAAAATGTCTTCTCCCCAAAGTGGATGTATCTTTCTCGCGATCGTGGAACCACTGTAAATCCTGTGTGAACTCTATATTTACTTTCTTCTATGATCTTTTTTGTTTTTCCCTTTATTATGATTTTATGGCTTTTGCATTTATTTTGGTTGATTTATAGTCATTTTTGTGAAATCTACCCCAACTTTTTGGTATCAGAGCATTGGAGGTTGTTGTTAAAGGCTGAGGAAAGAAGTTGATCGATAAGATGGAAGGAGCTATAGCTGGAAGTGAGGTTAGACCTACCTTGAGGTTTGTACCCTGCATTACAATTTCATATGCATCATCCGATTCGCGGCTGTCTATGGAATGATGGAATGGAGATAATGATTTTGAGAAGTGGCAGTGGAAGATGAAGGCGGTGATGAGAAGAAATCATGGACATTAGGTTGTGTTTGACGTAGAATCATTACTGTTAGATATCCCAGAATTGGAAAGGAATGAGATGGAAGAATGGACCTTTACCACCCTCTAGTTAGCCATGGGTGAGAACGTCATCTAAGAGATTAGTGGTGAAAATATAGGTGGAGGCTTGTGGAAAAAATTAGAGGACCTCCACAAGAAGAAGCCGCTTACAAGATGATTTCGTTAAAGAATTTCTTCACCTATAAAATGCAAGAAGTTAGATTGCTGAAAGCAAATTTTACCTTCATCAATGGCTTGATGATTTAAATGTGAACCAGGAGAAAAACAAAATGGTGTTATTGTGCTCTCTTCCAAAGTGATACATGGTATTCGCTAATAGGTTGATATATGGTAGAAGCATGCTGACATTAGAAGATGTGAAGACGGTACTCCTGAGTGAAGAGATGAGAGATTAAATGAAGCTTATGAGTGAAAGTAGAGAAACTTGTCGTAGTAAAAGACTGTTCGTAGAAAGTTGAAGAATGAAGAAGCATAATTTTAAAGGGCATTCTGAACCAAGAAAGCCCAAAAGTGTTTGGAGAGACAAGTCTAGAGACACTGGGTGTCATCATTATAAGAAGCATGACCGCCGAAAGAAAGATTATATACATTTTAGGAACGAAAATAAAGTGGATGGTTCTTCATCTATTGCGTGGAGAAGATTGTTTCTAATGATGTGTCAATTTCATCCGTTTTCGATGTATCAGATCATTGGGTGCTAGATTTAGGGACGTCTTTCCATATGTTTCCTATGAAAGATATATTTCTATTGTTACGAAGATAAGGAGGGAAGTGCTATATTGATGGAGAACAATGCTACTTGCTAGTCATTAGGAGAAGAATCAGTGTGTATTTGCATGCATCATGATGTGGTGCGCGTTATCACTTGAGTCGCTATGTTCTAGGCTTCAGGAAATCACTTCTATCTTTGGGTCAGCTAGCATCATTGGGTCATATAATTACGATAGAGTTGGATAGCTTGAAGGTGACAAGTGGTGTCCTTGTACTGATGAAAGAAGTAATGTTCCAAAGTATTTATCTACTGAAAAGATTTATAATTCTTGAAGAGTCGTTTGTTGCAGTTGATAGTTCTCGAGCTCTGAATGCTATCAGACTTTGGCATCTCAGATTGGATCATATTTTAGAGAAGACTTAGGGTTGCTTTGTAGAAGGAAGATGACCAAGAGTGATAGCTTCAGCCATTTAGAATTCTGCCAGGTGTGTGTATTTGGGAAACAAACAAAGGTTTCTTTTGATGTCAATTGATATAAAACTAGAGGTATACTAAAGTATGTCCATATGGATGTTTGGGGACCAGTGGCTACAGCTTTTATTAGAGGAGCTAAGTATTTTATCTCTTTTATCGATGATTACTCTTCGAAAGTTTAGATGTTTGTAATGAAAGCTAAGTTGGAGTTATTTGAGAAGTTCAAAACTTGGAAGGCACTGGTAGAGAATGAACTTAGAAGGAAGTTAATGGTGCTGTGTAACAAACAGGGATTTTTGACCCTCGAAAATCGACATTAATACGTCCACTATATAAAATGTCGAGCATTCAAGTACCAGAAATACCAGTTCATTAGGGGTAAAGATGAAAAGGTAGAAGAAAAAAAGAAACAACACATAATTTCACAATCAAAGCAGAACAAATTATAATATATAACAATAGATTTTTATACAAAGAATCTATATCTATTTAATACTTACAATCATCAAAGTGCACAATCATTACATCAAATCTGGACAGTTATAAAAATTTGTCCTTATACAGCAGAAATTTTTAAGTACATGATATATGTTTGAATTCCTCAAGCTCGTCTCCTGAGCTCCATAGCATTTTAACCTGAATCTGTATACTCTTTCTGACCCGAGCATTATAATAAAATAACACCCTAGTCGGTCTGGAAAACCAGCATGAGAAAACACACTCAATTTAAGTTGTTAACTTTTCAAAATCCTTTGAAAACAAAGGTATCTCGTACCACAACATCATAAATAATCAGAATGGGTTTTTACCTTACGATAACCAAAACATTTTATCAAAATCGTATGATATTATAATAGTATCTAAATACAAATACTTATCCAAATAGCCGAAATTTTACGTTAATTAAATTCCAACATATAGGAACTACAAAAAGAACCATAGGCTCTTATTAGAGAGTGGATTCCGACGACAATACACCTCTAGCACAATGTACCGAGGACCACACCGGGATCCCCTACTACACGAGAACGGCCTACTCTAAACCTGGATAGACTGTATATGTTATCACCTTGGGTGTTCCCACCCATACTATCTCCATGCACAATCATATTCATAAATAATAGGTTTCCGAGGACATCTAAAAAGATGATAACATACCGTACTTAGGTGCGATGCACTTAGCCTTGTTGCGTCTCCGCTGTTTTAGTCATTCTCGGTTGATGAGGTTCGAGGATAGGCATTAACTTTCAAGATTATTTTTAATTAGAATGCTCATCGTCCTCCATTGGCGATGTTCTGATAGCATTCGTCCATATAAGTTGTCCTGGGTCAGGACAAACCGAATCACCATCTTCATCATCTTCACGGTATCCATTCATAACGTTCAAACCAGATCGAATTGGTTTTTGGATAATTCAATTTGACCCTGGTCTCTTCGAAACGATTAACGAAAATTGGCCAAAAATTGATAATTGGTTATTTAACTATCACTACACATCCATAAGAAATCTTCAGGCCTTATTATGAATTTTCCGAAATTTATTTCAAAATATCATCATAAGATATTACTTCCCATACTACAACATTTTGGAAATAGTTTTCAAATCCCTTTCATGGAACATTTCCATCCTTTCCTAATACCTAGAAAAAAATTTCCCACATCATTTGATATTCAACATTTGGAAAATATTCCTTTTATTTCCTTTTCTTTTCTCAAAATCGTTTACAATTTTATTTGTAAACTCTTTGACTAGTTTACAACAAGTTCTATAAATTCCAAGATTCCTTAATTAATTCTCTTAATATGTCCAAAACCATGCATGCTTGCTTATAATCCCAATTTCCCTTCCACTACTTTTAATGAATTCTATTTCATTTTTGAAGCCTACTTTTATTTTATTACTTCGGAATTTTCTAACCTTTTCCCAAAGTTCATTTTGAGAATTCTCTTATAAGTTCATCTACTAAAAAAACCCTTTCCAACTCTCAAGAAGATTTATAAACAAATTTTAAAACCCTTTCAGAACTTTATATATATATACACATATACATATATATATTCACACACATTCGCAAATAAAAATAAGTATTTTAAAGAAAATAATAATAATTTATTTATAAGACATAGTCAAATAATTATTTAAAATATGAAAACACCATTTGATAACATAACTTTCAAAGCAGGTTTTAAATTTCGTATTTTAATAAAATAAATATTAAGTATTTAAAATTCACTTCTGAAATATTCAATATTAACTAACTTTAAAATTTACATAGTTTAATGAATAAAAATTACCTTTTTAAAATTTAAAAATTAACTTATTATTAAAAAAGATTAAATCTAGATAACAAAATTTTCAATTTATAGATTTCTCGATTTCCATCATATTATTTCCATTTCGGTCTCCTTAGCCATCTTCCTTTTAAAAATAGTATCCACTATCTTTTCTTACCCTATTCCCGTATTCAAATATATATTCTTCCTGTGATTTTATATTTCCAATTTATCATCCGATATCACTTTCCTTCATTTATAAATTCATTTATAAATTTTTGTATAACTCTATGCGTTTCACTAAAAATAATCTCGCTTTATAAATTTTATTTTATAAATTCATTTTCTTATAAATTCCATTTATTTTTGCCAATCTATCTTAAATATCGATTTCAACTTCTTTTTATATTTTTCGAATATCATTTTATAATCCAGTCTTTAAAAATTTCTTTTATATAATTTATTTTAAATTCTCTTTTTAAAAATACTTTCCTACATTATTTAATAAATCAAAAATTCACCATTTCTTATTCAAACCAATCTCTTCTAAATAATCCAGGTTTCGATATACAAATTTTTATATTAAAAATCTCCTTTTCTTTCCTCAAAATTTAAAATAATATTTATGATATTAAATATACCCAAAATTAATTCCCATGCCATTATAACATTTAAAATTTTCTACACACAATAATCCAATATTATATATATAACTAGTATTATTGAGGAATCCAGTTGGATCCCTCCAATTTTTTTTTCCTACATCCAGAGATGTTAGACATCAATAAAAATACCAATCCCACTTCGAGAGGGATATCGCGATATATAGGGTCATCCGCTATTATGCGGAGCACATAGGGTCTCATCTACTATATGTATATGCGGGAATATCAATCACTCCAATATATATACAACTATATATAAATAGTCAACCAACATATAATTTTAAATTTATCATTCCCATCAACATCCAATAATTTAAATTTTTACATTTAGATTTAAATACGGTAATCAAAATGAGTGAGAAATTCTCACCTTTGATTTTCGAATTTTCTAATTGATCCATTTTTTTTTCCAGCTCGTAAATTTCTCATCTTCTAATACAAACTCGCCTTGATTTCATTTATTTTGGATCTCGAATGCTAATTTTATTTACATTAATTAGCTGTCTCAAATTTAGCTTTTACTTAAATAAATAAATATACAATTTAACTAAATAACGGAATTTATACCTTCATCGCTCGTTCCACCAACCTGAACGAGGCCCTACTGTCGTCGATGCTCTGGTAACAGCAACCACTATCACCGCCCTCGCGCTGGAATTCCAAAACCTCAATCGAACATTACGGTGGAATACGCGATCGGTGCTCCATTGAACATCCTTTAATCATCTTCGATCACCGCTCCACTAAACATCGACCTCGCCCGACTCCCCTTGCGGCAGCTCCAACCCTGGATAACTCGACTACGACCTCCAACCTTCGGTTGCAACCCATTAATGAAATCCCAAACCTAAACTACTCGACTTCCACCCAAACTCATGACTTTGACCTGCAAACGTCCCTCTCTCCCCTCCCTTCCGCTGCAGCACTTCGACGACGAGCCTTAAGCCACCGCCTATGCTTGCGTACTCCTTCCATTTTCTCACCGTCCTCTGAGCGCTGTGCTCGATTGATCAGACGTCGTGATTTCTCTGCTCGATCCTATTTGATTCGCGATTTATGAAAGTGGGGAGGAGAATGAATACGTGATTTTTTTCTGACACGAATTTCAGGCTAATTTAAAAAATGAGGGGCAAATCTCGATTTAAAAGAACGAAGGCAAGAGGCTTGTTTTAGAAGGGTAGGACGGCGTGTTTCAGAAGGTATGGTGGCTCTGATTTGAGTTTGATTAGATTTATTTATTAAAAAATTGAAATATCTCGTATTACCTACCTTGAAATCTTCATCTCCTATTGAGGCATGCCACCCCGTGTCTGTAACGTTATACCCCCATCCCAAACACATTGAAAAAGGTTTCGAGTCGAAATTCGATCGTATGGAGAAGATAGCTTTTTGGATCCGGTTATTATATTAAATTTCAATACAAATTTATCGCATTTTTATCCCATGCGGCCAAACGATAACCCCAAATGATACCAAATATGAAATCCAATAATATTACAGTATTATGGATCCAATGGAACTAGTTTCGTCGAATATCGAGACTATGCCTCGGAAGGCTAGTTTTAAATGTCAATTTGAATATATTATTTTAAAATTGAACAGATCCCTTTTAAATTCAATTTTAAAACTTATATTATTATTAATATAAGTTTTACAAGCCTTTAAATAATTTTTATCAAGCTTAAAATTCCAGATTCACTATTTTAACCAATAATTAATTACAAAATTCAATCACTAATTATCCAATCAATTTTTATATTCAACTTCTGAATTTATTTTGTAAATAAACATAAATTTTCAAATTCAAAATCAATCAATAATTCAAATTCAATATTTAAAACCATTAAATATTCACAATTTATCGTCAAAAAAGCCGGGTCGTCACATTCCTTCCCTCTTAGAATAATTTCGTCCCTGAAATTGCTTAGGTAGAAAAATACTCCAACCCCATTACTTATCCAAAACCCACTTAGTGAAAATTCAATATTCACATTTCTAATCTTCTAGTTCCACCCTAAAATAATTTATTTTTAATTCTAATTCAAATACCCGCTATTCCGATTAAAATTCGAAATCCAATTGTCATTAGCAAAAAATTTCCAACAACTTTCTAAAATTTTCTAACACCCTAAATTTTCAAAAAAATTTGGCAGATTCTCCCTTGTATGGAGAGCCTTTTGCAATATGACAGTAGAGATAAATATATATACATCGACCCACATGGTTGGAAAATAAAAATATATATCAATATTTTTCAATTTTCCAGTATTTAATCTCAAAACGCACCTTATTTAGGCTTTTTAAGCACTATTGAGCAAGCAATTACTTCGTATGCAAATACGCAACCCCAATCTAGCCAAAAAATCTCTCTGGGTACCTTTACTTACTCAATTTAAACCCATAAGTACTAAAATATGAAATTTAATAACCTTTCATTTACTCAAATGGTTAAACCACATATATTCCATAATAATGCATGCTAACAAATATTTATAAGGAATTTTGTGGTTCTAATACCCGTTAAATTACTTTCAATGCTTCGTGTACCATTTTATTCAATTAAGAATGATTTACAACAAATTTTCTTGCACCACTTCATTTTAATGCAAATTCGGGACTATTAACTTAAATGGATACTCACTTAAGCTTATAACTATTTTTAGTTGATTCCAAATCAATTTATATTAAACTTAATTCTATTTCTGATTGATTTAAATCAATTCAGTTGCTTTCCATTCGTCTCTACTCTCTTTATATTCAAATCCATTTTACTTAAATTGATATCTATTAAATTGAACTCCAATTCAATTACTAATTATTTAACTAGTTCATTCATTTAATCTAATTTAATTTTAATTCCATACACAAATCCATTTATTTAATATTTCCAGCCATATCAATTTATTTACACTCCAATTGAATTTTATTTATAACACGAGTTATCACCATTTCAAACTATTTCCAATTTACTCCATACGTTTCCAAAAAAATTTATTTAATTTTCTTACCAGCTAAGTTGAATTTTATTTATAACTCGATTTTCATTTCCAAATTCCATTTTCAACTCACAATCCCAATTTATCCAACCCGGTTAATATTCCTATTATATCCAATTAACAAATTCATTATCTAATTAGTTCACTTCCACTTTATAATTAAATATCTTATTTTATTCCAAAAACCACTTCAACCAATTTACTTAAGTTCAATTTTATTTTTAATTCAAGTTTGGATTTTTCTTTCGTTTCCAAAATATCAAACTCTTTTTATTTTGGCTTATCCACTCCAATTTTCAATTTTACAAGTCATACAACTATTATTTTTCAGTTTTCCATCAATTCCATACTCGAGTATATTCACATTTATTTATTTATTTATTTTACTCGAGACTATACATTTATTTATAGCCTAAATACACTTTTATTCGATTTATTTCAATTTTTAGAAGCTATTCTAATTTATTTATTCCCGATTCCAAATTTTTAATTAATTTTTTTATTCAACATTATATTGTTTTTATAATATTCCACAATTCAAATTTTTATACTTACTTCAATTCGACATTATTCCAATTAATCCATCTTTTATAATTTATAGTTATATAGTCACTTTAAAATTCACACTTATATATTTAATTCAATTTCATATAATTCAAACCCAATTCACCTTATTAGTTTAAATTCCAATTCCTTTTAACCAACATTCCAAACCATATTCGAATTTGTTCATATTTGGATTAATTTCATTCCAACAATTTTATTTTTACTTTATTCAGCTTAAATTAAGTAAAAAATTTCATCACATTCTACTCATTTCCTTTTACTTATTATAATCACTTCATTTAATTTATTTTCTTTAACTTTTACTTAAGTTAAATTCCAACTCCATCTAAATTTTCTTTTACGAATTCAGTTTCTTTAACTTACACTAGTTAAAATTTTACTTCATCTTGAAGTTCACCCATTTTCAAGTTTTATTTCAAATCTTATTTTTCTTTTTATTTCACCTCTCTTGAATTAAAAATTTTAGAGTTCAGTCACCCGGTTCTTAGTTCAAATCATTTGAAATAATATATGACTCATATATAAATATATAACCCTCTTAACAGTCATTTCCTTCAACATCAAAAACCTAATTTTATTTTTTATCCTAAAAAATTTCCTAAAAATCTCTTAACAATATTTTATTTTCACAAAACCTCCATATCAAATTACTACGGTAGCAATCCGTCATCTAGAAACTCGAAAGTGAATACTGGTGATGCTGCAGTCATCACCAGAATTCTTTTCCAACGACTGTAGTGAGTTTAGCGCTATGTCTCTTCCAAAATCCATTTTTAAAACATTTTTTTTCGAAAATATTTCCAAAAACAATACTCTTATTATTATTATTTTCCACACCACTTTGAAAAATATTTCTTTTTTAACTTCCCGGGATTTAAATTTCCATATTTCGGTTTAAATCCTGTTTAATTATAATCCATTTATATAATTTATACTTACACAAATTTTCATTTGGTTATATAAACCATTCCCAATTTTATAATCCTTTTTTATTACAATATTATCATCCAGAAAACCCCAATTATATATAATAGTTTCCAGAAAGATTATTATTTTTGTATCAAAATATGGATGGGGTAAAATTATTTCATTTCCCCACTTTTTAAAGCAATATTGTATAGGTTCTCCTTGTTTAAGAGTTTAGAAATCCCTATCGATACAGTTGTCCATATTACACCGACTAGAATTTATAAACAATCAACCAATAAGTCAACACAATATAAAATAATTTATATTCGCTAATAAATACACGCTCATATCTATTAATACACTCAAACTCATTCTAGGGTACTGCTGACCCTATCTCCAATGATTAATCCAAATTAGAGCCAAAGTTCTCGCTTAAACTTCATCTCTGATACTAAATGTAATGGACGGTACGCTTTTCAACCATCCCATTAGTTGCCACTTCTCGCCATGGCATACATTGGTACCTCGAATTTTCTTTTAATGCTAGCCTCACGACTACAACCAACCAATCCGGGACATGTAGGGGTAAGAGTCTCCTGCTCACCACCAAACACGAAGCGAAAACCCCTTATCATGCTGTAATGAAACAAATCTGATCCCCGTCTATTCGAAATGATTAATGAAAATTGACCAAAAATTGATAGTTGGTTATTTAACTATCATTACACATCCATAAGCAATCATCTGGCCTTATTATAAGTTTTTTGAAATTTATTTCAAAATATCATTATAAGATATTACTTCCCATAATTCAACATTTTGGAAATAGTTTTCAAATCCCTTTTATTTTCACGGAACATTTCCAAACCTTCCTAATATCTAGAATATTTTTCCCACTTCATTTGATATTCAACACTTGGAAAATATTCCTTTTATTTCCTTTCTTTTCTCAAAGTCATTTACAATTTTATTTGTAAACTCTTTGACTAGTTTACAACAAGTTCTATAAATTATGGTATTCCTTAATTAATTCTCTTAATATATCCAAAACCAATTATACTTGCTTATAATCCCAATTTATCTTCTACTTCTTTTAATTAATTTTATTTCATTTCTGAAGCCTACTTTTATTTAAATACTTCGATATTTTCTAACTTTTTCCTAAACTTTGCTTTGAGAATTCTCTTATAAGTTCCATCTATTAAATAGCCGTTTCCAACTCTCAAGAAGATTTATAAATAAATTTTAAAACCCTTTCAAAACCTATATATATACACATAAGTAAATAAAAATAAGTATTTTAAACAAAATAACAATAATTTATTTTTCAGACATATTCAAATACTTATTTAAAATATGAAAACACCTTTTTATAACATCACTTTCAAAGCTGGTTTTAAATTTAGTATTTTATTAAAATAAATATTAAGTATTTAAAAATTCACTTTTGAAATACTCAGTATTAACTAACTTTAAAATTTACATAGTTTAATAAATAAAAATTCCATTATTGAAACTTAAAATTTAACATATTGTTAAAAAAAAATTGAATATAGATAACCAAATTTTCAATTTATAAATTTCTCGATTTCCACCACATTATTTCTATTTCGGTCACCTTAGCCATCTTCCATTTAAAAATAGTATCCACATCTTTTCTTACCCTATTCCCAGATTCAAATATAAATTCTTCATGTAATTTTATATTTCCAATTTATCATCCGATATCACTTTCCGTCATTTATAACTTTTATTTATAATTGTTTTATAACTCTTTGGATTTCACTAAAAATAATGTCGTTTATGTATTCTATTTTATAAAGTCATTTTCTTATAAATTCCATTTATTTTTGCCAATCTATCTTAAATATCGATTTCAACTTCTTTTCGTATTTTCCAAATATCTTTTTAAAATCTAGTCTTTAGATATTTCATTTTTATAACTTATTTTAAATTCTCTTTTTACTATTTTTCGGCATTATTTAATACAATAAAAATTCACCATTTCTTATTCAAACTAATCTTTTCTAAATAACCCAAGTTTCGATATGCAAATTTTTATATTAAAATTTTCTTTTAATTCCTTAAAGTTTAAAATAATATTTATGGTATTAAATATAACCAAAATTAATTCCTATGCCATTATAAAATTTAAAATTTTCTATAGACAATAATCCAACATTTTATATATATAGAAAATATTAATATATTTGAGGAATCCAGTTGGTTCCCTCCAACATGTTTTTCCTGCATCCATAGATGTTAAACATCAATAAAAATATCAATCCCACTTTGAGGGGATATCATGGTATATAGGGTCATCTGCTATTATGCGGAACACATAGGGTCTCATCCGCTATATATATATGTATGTATGTATGTATGTATGTATGTATGTATGTATGTATGTATGTATGTATGTGTGTGTGTGTATATATATATGCGGGAATATCAATCACTCCAATATATATACTACTATATATAAATAGTCATCCAACTGATAATTTTAAATTTATCAATCCAATCAACATCTAATAATTTAAATTTAAACATTTAAATTTAGATACGGTAATCCAAATGAGTGAGAAATTCTCACCTTTGATTTTCGAATTTTGTGTTTGGTCCAATTTTTTTCCAACTTGTATATTTCTTATCCACTAATACAAACTTGTCTTGATTTTATTTATGTTGGACCTCGAATGCAAATTTTATTTATATTAATTAGCTATCTCAAATTTAACTTTTACATAAATAACTAAATAAAATTTAACTAAATAACATAATTTATACCTCCATTGCTCGTTTTAGGCAACATGAAGGACGCCCCACTGTCATCGTTGCTCTGTAGCAGCAACCACTATCCTCGCCCTCGCGTTGGAATGCCAAAACCTCGACCAAACATTACAGTGGAATATGCGATCGCTACTCCACCGAACATCCTTCAATCATCTTCAATCACCGCTCCACCGAACGTCGACATCGCCAAACTCCCCTTGCCGCAGCTCCAGCCCTCGATAACTCGGCTACGACCTCCAACCTTCGGTTGCCACCGACTAATGAAATCGCAAACCCAAACTGCTTGACTTCAATTGGAATTCAAGACATCGACCTGAAAACGCCCCCGTCCCCCAGCTCTAGCACTTCAACGTCGAGCCATAAGCCATTTCCTACGCTCGCATTCCCCTTTCATTTGCCCGACGCACTACCGCGCTCGATCGATCTGATGTTGCGATTTCTCAACTCGATCCTATTTGATTCGCGATTTATGAAAGGGGAAGAGAATGAATATGCGATTTTATATTTTTTTTCTTTTTTTTTCCGACATGAATTTCAGAATGATATGAAAACGGAGGAGGCAAATCTTGATTTAAAAAATTGAAGGCAAGAGCTTGTTTTAGAAGGGTAGGATGACATGTTTCAGAAGCTAGGGTGGCTTTGATTTGAGTTTGATTAGATTTATTTATTTAAATATTGAAAATATCTCGTATTACCTATCGTGAAATTTGGATCTCCTATTAAGGCATGCCGCCCCAAGTCTATTATGCTATACCCCCATTCCAAATACAATGAAAAAGGTTTCGAGTCCAAATTCGATCGTATGGAAAAGATAGCTTTTTGGACCCAGTTATTATATTAAATTTTGATATAAATTTTAGCGCATTTATATCCCGTGTGGCCAAATGATAACCCCAAGTGCTACGAAATTCAAAATCCAATAATAATACAATATTACGAATCCAATGGAACTGGTTTCGTCGAATTTCGAGACTGTGCCTCGAAAGGCTATTTTTAAATGTCAATTTGAAAAGACAATTTTTAAAATTGAACAGATTCCTTTTAAATTCAATTTTAAAACTTAAATTATCTTTATTATTATTAATATAAATTTTACAAGCCTTTAAATAATTTTTATCAAGCTTAAAACACCAGATTCACTATTTTAACCAATACTCAATAATTAACTTCAATAATTAAATTATCCAATAAATTTCTATATTCAACTTTTGAATTTATTTTATTCATAAACCTAAATTTTCATATTCAAAATCAATCTACAATTCAAATTCAATATTTAAAACTAATTAAATATTCACAATTTGTAGTCGAAAAATCTGGGTCGTCACATGTTGAGATGCGATAACGGTGGTGATTTCCTTTCTAAGGATTTCATAAATTTTTAGAAGCAACATGGAAGTCAAAGACACTTCACTACACCTAGTGATCCGCAATCAAATGAAGTCACTCAAAAGATGAATATGACTCTACTGGAGAAAGTTCGTTGTTTGAGATTTACGATGGATTTATCTAAAGGCTTTTGGGCCGAAGCTTTATCGACTACATTATGTTTTATCAATCAGATTCCATGCTCTGCTATTGATGGGAAGATTCTAGAGGAATGATGGAAAGGTATATCTATACATATCAGTTTTCATATATATGGTGGCCATGCGTATGTTCACCATACAGTAAATGACTAGTTGGAGCCTGTAGCCTATAAAGGCATATTTTTGGGCTATAAAAAAGGCATTAAGGGGTATCACATTTGGAACCCAAATGATTGAAAGGTAGTGCACTCTAGACAAGTCACGTTTAATGAGTATGCTATGTTCAAACCGAAGGGGAATCTACCTAGTTTAGTAGATTCAAAAGGTGAAAGACCTAAGGAGATGGAAACTGTTCTCACATATCAGCGTGTAGTAGAGTTAGAGCTAAAAAAGAAGATAGAGAAATTGCAACCATCGAAACATCGCATGAAGGTCCATACAATTGCTCTAGTAATGATAGTGATGGTCATAAAGCTAGAGGTGATTCTGCTATCAGCTCAAGGTGGAGTTGATAGATCCTTAGGCAAAGTTACGCCTATTTGAGCTAGTTCTAGAGTTAGAAGGGAACTAAATAGGTATGGAAACTAGAATCATCCATATCTCAACATTGGTGATCAATACGATTACGCACTGCATATAGTGTAAGATGAGCCAATCAACCTCGTGGAAGCTATAAGTTCGAGTATCGGCTCGAAATGGAAGCATGCTATGGAGGAGGGGATTGATTCATTGAAGAAGAATCGGTCTTTGGAATTGGTAACACCCCCTCAAAGAAGCCAAGTCATAGGATGCAAGTGGATATATAAGGTGAAAGATGATAGAGATATAAGGCAAGACTTGTTACAAAGTTTGAACGTTGCTCAAACTTGATTCGCTTGCTGAAGTGCAAGATGCCACTTAGTGGCATAGGGGTGGAGACTGAATTGGTATATGGAGATACTTGTTTTGGAGATCGATAATTCCTATATGGAGCAAGTACTTTCCATATTTTGTTAGCAAGAAGTGGCCTTGTTGGAGTTCGTTAACAAAATGTAATTGGTGATTATCATGTCGAAGCCCATTAAGGAAGTATCTATGTTGTCTTGTCCGAGATCTACCTGGAGTAAGAGGATGTAAGTGGAGTTGGTAGACTTGTAGGAAAAATATAGTATCAAGGTGGAGATTGTTAAATTTTGTGATACAATATTTCTGTACTAAAGAAGATTTGGAGAATATTTTTTATTTCAGCGATATAATATTTCCAGTTGTAGAAAATTTTGAAGATATTTGAGGTAATTACTCAAATATATTTCCTCTTTTATAGCATTAAAGAGAGTTTAACCCACATGAGAATAAGAACTATTTTGGGAGACCGAATTAATCAATTAATTCTTTGATTAATTTATTAAAAAAGGAATCTTATCAGTACATGTAAATTATGAAAAACTGAAAAATCAAATGGATAATTGTTTTCCATATGAATAGGAGAATTGATGAGGCATTTATTTATGACCATAAATCAATTACCTCAATCTCAAGTAGTAATTTCTTTATAAAGGCAAAGATTTGTATGAGTATAATCATCATTTCAAGTTCTATTTCTTATTTCTCTTCTTAACCTCCATCATCAATCTTGCAAAATTCTCTTTTCTTAGTAATAAAACATCCCACCCCTAAAGTAGATGTATACTCTCTCACGATAGTGGAACCACTACAAATCCGTGGGCGAATTCTCCATTTAAATTCTTCTATGATTTGTTATTTTATTCTCTTATATCTATTTGTTTTATCACATCAGAAAAAGATCTTATTGCTTCCACATTTATTTGGGTTGACTTATAGTCATTTGTGGGAAATCTATCCTAACACCTGAGAGCATGCTTTATGTAGATAATTCATGCCTACGAAACATTCATTTACATGTATTTGAATCTAAAAATATATGTTTGATATAATAAGTATGCAGATAATAAATATATAACAACATAATAGAGGAAATATAAAAATGAATGTCACTTTGAGAATAAACCATGCTTGAATATTTCTACTCCTTGCCCAAAAGGTTTGGTAAATCCTCCATTTTTGATTATCATCCCAAAACTTTCTCCATTCTTTGTATACGCCTATTGACTTCACTACTATTCGAAAAGTCTTGTAACTAAACCGAGAAAAGAATGCTTTACGTTAGAAAAAATCAAGGTGAATTGATTTGGTATTTTCAACTATTTTTTGGATATATGATTTGTTAATCCAAAGTAAGTTAATCATCAAACAAAAAAGCGAATAAGATCAAAAAGATATTTTTTATTGATATATTTAAACCCATATATGTAGTTTGACAATCAAAAAACTTGTAGATAGCATATCAGTATAATCATAGGATATTAGCATCATATCAACATGATATGTAGTTTGAGCTACAAGTCAGCATGATATCATCAGATATGATATTATATGATTTAGGTCAACATGAAATGCAGTTTGAAAATCATAATGTTTGACCTGAATCATATGATATCTATAGAAAAATTGTTTGAACGATATGATATAGTTTTAAAATTAGAAATGCAATCTCATTAACATCTCTTTCCCATACTTAGGAAATGAAAAAATCAACAGTAGCATCGACAACACCTGCTATATACAGTATAAAGAAACTAAGCTCATATTCGAGTTTTTGAAAGCAAATATGAGAAAATCTACGATACACTAGTGTTCTTCAAGCCATATAAAGGATAAGATGAGCGAGAGGCAAGATTGACAACAATTTTACTATAATATCTTGCGTAAGAACCCATTGAAAGCTAGATTTAAATGATGAAGAAAAGGAATTAGTGTTAACTGAGAATGATGAAGAAAGAGTTTAAAGAAAAGAAACTAGAATGAGGGAGAAAGAGTTTGACGTAAAGAAACTAGTGTTAGAAGTAGGAAAAAGGAGTTGAGATGGACTCTAATGTATAGGAACACGTACATGTAATAGCTAGGAAATAATAAAATAAAAAAGAGTGTAAAAAACGAAACTAGTCTTCAAAGAAGATAGAAAGAGTTGAAATGGACTATAATATACATGAACATATACACATAGTTGCTAAGCAAAATAAAATTAAAAAAATGTAAAGAAAAGAAACTAGCATTAAAAGTAGGAAGAAAGGGTTGAGATGAGCTATAATATATGGAAACATTACATATATTATTTAAGAAAAATAAAAGAAAAAGTGTGAAAAAAAGAAAGCACTCACGAAATTTTCACAATCATAGTTTCTACACTATATAAAGAATAGAAAATATTGAGAAACACAATATGTCGACTTAAGTGCAACGCACTTTCAAGTGACATGCACTATTTACTTTTCAAAGTATACATATTACATTCAAATGATATGAAGTATTCTAAGTAAAAGCGATCAATCAAATTCATGTGCTAAAATCTCAAACGGCATATCATGTTGACCTGAATCATAAGGTCCCATCCTAAAGTGTTTTTGTAACAACCCGATATTTTCAGCCATTCGCATCCACGCATGTCGGACTTGAATTTCTCAAAATACCGCATTGTAAATAAATTTGGAGCAAATGAAAAACAATCACAGAATCACAGACACAGATATATCAGAATAACTCGCAGTGAAAATTTAAAATACCATAGTAGTTCATGAAGATACTATAACAGTATCAGCAAATATATAATATCAGTTTGAAAAACATATACAATAGAAATATCAAATACATATAAGTTTATAAATGCCAAAACTAAAATAGAACAACTGAAATTGAAAGGGAATAGATAACTAGACAAGCAGAATCTCCAGCGATTCCTAGTCCAGAAAAGAAATCCAAAGCTAAGCTGTAAATGTTCAGGCTGACCTGAGCGTAAAGTAAAACACAAAGCACTTGAGTTAGGATATACATACTTATATAAGGTAAACCAACTCAAGTGAACTGTAGTAGTAATGCACAATAACTTAAAGGATGCTTGGGATCGCCCATCCTCTAAGGATTAGTTAAACCATAAATTAAATGCATTCCTTGGTTAAAATTCCAAAATGGTATTTTATACTTCAAAATCAAATATCATTTCAAAATTTAATATCATTTCAAATCCATTTTAAAATATCAAAATATCATATCCTTCCAAAACCTCATTCATTCTTATTTAAATTAAATACCATTTCAAATCACATTTCAAAATGGTTTATATTTCAAATCAACTATTCCATTTAAAACATTTAAAAATGAAGTTATTATATTTAATAATCAAATATTCAATTCTCAAAATTTTACCATTTTCAGAATTCATTTACTCACTTTAATTTATTAAAGTAGTGAAATTTCAATTTCGCAGCATTTAGAAAATGCTTGGAAAATTTACATTTGAAAACAATTCATTTAACAAAGATAGCATTTAAAACTGCCGTAATAGGTTTTAGTTTCAAATAAAAGCTTTAGTTTAACTCTGCAACTACAGCACTTATATAGTGTTGTAATAGCCCTTAGTTCATTTTTGCCTTTTAGTTCATTTGTATCAACCACAACATTTAGAATTCATGTAATATCCTTTACTAAAATGCTGTTAAATTAAATTTCAAATTTTCAATAAAATTTCATAGACAATTATATTTTAATTTAAATCATTTTTAACTTATAAAAATCATAATTTCTCACTTTAAAACAATCATTTAAATACCCATTAATTTATGATTTTTATAAAGTGAGATTTTCATACAAAATCAAATTTTAAAAATTTACTTATTAAATAAATGTAAAATTTTATAGCATTTCATTTACATTACATTTTAATTAAATCTACCATTGAATTTCAATTCCATTTTATTTCTTTAACTTAACTTTTATTTTTAAAACACATTTCACATTTTCTAAGTTAAGTAATATTTCAAATTTCAATTTTAAACATTTATTTATTTAATCTTTTTTAATTTACAGAAAAAAACAATAACACTTTATAAAATCATTTTAAATTCAAATTTAAATCAAATTATCATATTTTCTTACTTAACTTAAATTCCATTTATAAACAAAATCATAAATTCCAAAATTTACTTATATTTCAAATTCTACTTTACTATTTATTTATTTCACTTATTTAACTTGTAGAAAATCACCAATATTTTATAAAAATAATTTATAAATTAAATTTAAATCAAATTATCATAATATTGACATTTTAAAAATATTTTAATTTTTTAGAAAAATACATATATTAACCACGGGTCTGTATACAATTTCTAACCTAGGTTAAATGATACGAATAATATATCATTTCAATCCCTAAATTATAAAGAAAAATCCAGGTTCTGTCATTTCAAACCCGCAATCCTAAGTACAATGAAATAAATAAAAATCGCTCAGGCCTATAATTTCAGCCCATAAAGATTTTTCCCTATTATAAAGTCCATTCGGGTATGTATCATTTCAACCCATAGTGATTCTAATCTACAGGGAACTTGCAGTGTGATAAACTGATATAAATAAACAGTATACATTATATAACAGTAATAGGTGATATGACAGGTGTATAAACAGGGTGATCGTCATATAAATAATATCACAGGCAGGTATAACATGATAATATAGTCTACACATTCACATGCGTTCAATTTACTAGTTATATAAGTACATATGTCATGTGAGAATTACTCACCTCTTAATGATGGAGTTATCAATTTAAGACACACAAACAAAGATCCAGAAGAAATTATAACACGAATACGGATTCAAGTGAGGGAAGAGCCAAAGTGATAATCTTGTACATAGCAAACAAAACAATATACTGAAAACATGAATTTACAACACAAATACAACATTAAACAACTTGAAAATAAGGAACAACAAAGAACTAAACAACTTGATCATTGCCTTAACCATAACATGCTCAGACTAGGGTTCTACTCTTCTCGGCCATAGTGGTGATTTGGGCTAAGATATGGCATGCATGTGCACGGATACAAGGAGTGGAGCGGCTTGAGTTACAACATAAAGGAATACAAAGGGTTTAAGGCAATTAGTGGATATTAGTGCAACCACATGGCTCGGCCTGAGTTCATATGGGCTTAGCTATGCAAGGTGAAGGTCAGGTATGATCTGGTGTTGTGGCCAGAGGTGGTGGAGGAGCAGGCGGCGGTGGCTATGGAGGTGGTCAAGGTGGAAAATGAGGGGTAGGTGCAAAATAAGGGGTTCGGCTAGGCAATTGCATGGAGTTCGTGGAATTTTGTGGTGCAAACAAACTAGGCAGGCCACGGCCTGGTCAAGACAGAGGAGAAGGATGGTGGGGTGGCCAGGGATGGTGGTGGAGTTGGTCAGAGGAGGTGATAGTGGGGTATGGTCGAGCAAAACATGATGTATCTAAGGCAAAAATCAAAAGAAAAATCAATAAAAATGAAAAGAAAAAGTGTAAAAGAAGAAGACATTACCAAGGGTTTTTCTTCAGATCTGAACTTGAATGAAAAGTGAAGTGATAGAAGTGTTTTTTTTATGTGAAATGCATAGAGAAACACATGGCTAAAGGCTTGGGAAAAGGCAGCCCAAAATATGAAGAGATGCGTAGGTGAAAAGTCATAATAAATGAAGAGTTTTTGCCTCTTCAATTTACCATTTCCGTATTTTCTTTATTCAAATAAATAAAAGAAAAAAAACAAGTAAATAAAATAAAAATGAATACAAAATAATGTGAAAATGAAATGAATAAATAAATTTTAGAAAAAAATAGAAAAATAAAAGAAAATAGTTGATTATATGTAAAATAGTATTGAAAATTAAAAATAAAATATAACTAGTTTTGGAAAAATAACTATAACACCTTAAAAATGTTTTTAAAAATAAAATATATACATAGAATGACATATTACACACATATATATATACAAATTAGAACAATATTTGACAAATAAAAATATTATTTATATAAATTAAAACCGATAATTTTGTTAAATAGACCAATTTACATACAATATTGTAAAAAGCATAACTTTCACAATATAAATCGATTTCAATGAAACAAAAGTAGTATTCTAGAAATTTAATTTATTTTCATAATAAAAGATAAAAATTCAAAAATTCAAAAATTTTAATTTAAATTTAAAAGTCAAAGTTCGACCAAATTGACCAAAATCCACATTTTCTGGAAATATTCTATTTATTCAGGTTTGGAATTATAATTCACACAAAAATCAGAATTTATAATTAAAATAACAAAATTTATCCATTTTAATAAATATAATAAAGTTTTTAAATCAGGAATTTCAATTTAAATAATTAAAGTATATAATTAAAATGATCACAAATACAGGATTGTTACATTCTCCCCCACTCAAATCTTTTCGTCCCTGAAAAGGAATGAGCAAGGAAAATAAGGAAAAGCAAGATAGAAAAAAAAAATAGTACCCGAAAAGCAAATAATTCTGGATTCGAAGCACGTATGCTCTCCTCGTCTCCTAGGTACAATCTCGAACATCAGTATACCACTATACTTTGATCAGACTAATAGATTTCCTTCTTAGCTGCTTCGTACCTCTGTAGACAATACGAAGTGGCTTACTCTCGACAGTCAGATTAGGCTAAATATCCAAACTATCAAAAGTAGAAGGCTGAACAAAAAGAGATGGGTCATGAAGATACCAGCGAAGATGTGAGACGTGGAATACAACATGCACTCCAGAAAGCTTCTCGGGCAAATCCAAACGATAAGCCAAAGAACCAACTCTTTCCACAATGCGAAAAGGACCCTCGAAGAGGAAGAAGGTAGGAGGATAAGAATAGTTAGAAACAAAAATAGGTTGAAATAAAAGGATGAACCATTATTTTAAAACCATATAAATTTCAATTTAAAATTTTTATGACATTTTAAACATTTTATAATATGATGAATAGTCATTCGATTCAAATTTATTAGTTCAAAGTAAACAATATTTAAAACATTTTAAATTATTTAGGAAAGTAAAATAAATGATCAAAATATCCTTTATATAATACTTTATCAAAATACTTTTATAACTCGATGTCTTAACAAGTTTACTTTCATTCCTGTAGACTCTAGCCATGCGTTGATCAGGCGCAAAGCTAGAATTCTCCAAGTACTTAGTAGACCTGTTTCAACACCCAGTGAAAATACTTGAAAAACCTTTAAAACAGATATGGAAAGTACAATCCAAACAAACAACCAAAACAAAACATTTGTCCAACCATGGATCGCAGATACACAATGGTTATGCCTGGATCCCCCAGGAAACATCCATACCTGTAAACTAACTCAGCCTGCGAATCACGCCATGATGACTAGTAGACCGCAGATCATAGTGGTTACGCCTGGATCCCCCAAGAAACATCCGTACCCTTAAACTATCTCAGCCAGCGGATTTCGCTACTAATATGACCTACATAGATTGCAGGATACACAATGGTTACGCCTGGAACCCCCAGAAAACATCCATACCGCCAGGCCATCTCAGCCAGGCGAATTACACTACGTAGTCGCGCTCATAAGACCATGGAGATCACCATGGAATTGGTTGGACACTCGAGTACCATATCCGAAAAACACAAATCAGAGAGAATAATATCGATAGAATGAATCCACAGTGTGGCCACAAAGCGGATATCAAGAAAAAGACACTTTCCATATCTTTACTTTGAAAATATGTATCATATAGTACCTTTCAAATCACATTCAAATATCATACTTATACAAAGTCCATCATGTAAAATTCCATTTCAAATCGAATACTTTCCAAAATCAATAGTATATCAAATCATACTTATATAGACTTTGATTATATAAAATTTCTCTTTCCAAATTGAGCACCTTTCCAAAGCAATAGTTTCCAAATCAACTTCATACTATACATATCAATTTTATATAAGTTAAATAGCTCACACATCAAGTTTTCGATACAACAAGGTTCCCAGTTTCAATTCCTTTTCAATATCAATTCAGTTTCAAAATCATAAATGATTTCGTCAAATCATTTCTTCCAAATTACATATACTCAGTTTCAAAGTTTCTTAAAACAATTGACTTAGAAAATAATCCAAATTTCCAAGCAGACAAAATTTATGTCAAACAAATTCATTTCAAAAACCATCATATAAATACTGGGTTTTACTATCCAATCTATTTTTCAAAACCAAATATCTTTCTCATAGTCAATTATACCCAAAATGATTTCCAAGTTTATAACTATCCCTTTAAAACCTTTAAACTATTTATTTCTATTCAAAGATTAGTTTACCTTTTTCAAACTATTTAAAACTAAATTGTAATTCAAAACATTCCAAAATTAAATTCCATGTCAGTATAACTCAAAATAGTCTTATTCATTTACTTAACAAAACAGTTCAACTCGTTTACCTAATCGAGTGATTTATATTTTTCCAAGATTATTTAGTTTTGAAATTTAAACCTTGACTTGGAAGTGCTTGAACTTTAAAATATAGTCGAAGAAATCATATTTAAAATCCAAAAGTTGGAAATCACCAACAAATCAGTAAATCAATTCTAATAGATAAGGTTATACCAAAGCAATCTGGAACTCGAGGACTGAACACCGGCTTTGTTTATATCATTTCAAATATATAGATACACACACACACACACATATCCTCCGAATATCAAATCATACTTCGAGATCTGAAATAAAAATTGGTTTCAGAAAATCACTCGCATAACAAAGCTACTAGAGTGGCCTCTCCCCCACATAGAAACTCGAAAATCAATGTCGATGATGCATGCATTCATCACCAAAATTATTTTCCAACGACATAAGTAGGTTCTGGACTTTTATTTTCTTGAAACTTCTTTGAAATCTCTTCGAAATCATTGCAGTTCGTTCGAATACATTTTAAACATTTCTTATTCAGAAAATATCTTTAAATCATATTATTATTATATATTTTCCAGATGTTAAAACCGATTTCAAAACACCGGAGTTTGATTCCTCGAAATTCAAATTCAAAACCCTTCGGTTATAAATCATTTTTATATAAGTCAAATTCTTATAAAATGTTCAAAATTTCAAATCCTTTCGAAATTTAAAATTTTCATTTTTAAAAGGTATATAATCCTTATCGAAAACATTTCACTTTTACATAAAAAGTGGTCATCCTTATCAAAATAATAATTTCGATGCATGCACAGTTTCAAAATACATCCAAACACAAATTTCCAAAGAATGATTCAAGGATGGGTTTCAAACAAACAGAGATTCGAAATTAGAGGAACTCTAATCAAATAAAATTCTGGTTCGAAGATAAGCTCGATTGAAGATGAGATAATTTAATTACCCGATAGAAGATGATAAGCCTATATAAATCGCGGGCGACCTTAACAGGTCAACCGTGACTTCAGGAATATAACCAATTTGAAAATCTAAGGAAAATCGACATTCGATCGATAGAGATAGAATCCAAGTAGAGAAGAAGGAAGATAGCATTGAAATCCGAGGATACAGAAATCTCTAGTGAATCAATGCCAATTGTAAAGGAGTTTCACCCTTTTACAAATCATTCAAGGATTTGCGGAATCACCGATCTTTACAGAGGTCAGTGGAGTTATGGAATGCCCAAAATCAAAAGGATAAAATTAGGAAAGACAAGACTGGATTTCAGAACAAGTGGGAGCGTTCTAAAGTTCAAAGGAATCCTAATCGATAAGATTCCTAACCAAGAGATTTCTAACAAGGTGGATCCGAAGGGATGAAGTTCAAAAAATCTTGATTTCAAAATAAGGGAAAATTTTATACCAATATAATCTTTGAAATCCTTTAAAATCATTTTGTACTTCGAAAGTATGTTCTCTCACAGGAAATGATCCTTAGATTGATTTCACTCATTCTAGGGTATTTCTACCCTATACCTAATGAGTTTTTGCTCCGCAGGCTAAGGTTTGCCTAAAAACCAAAGCTCTGATACCAACTGTAACAACCCGATTTTTTCAGCCATTCGCATCCACACATGTCGGACTTGAATTTCTCAAAATACCGCATTGTAAATAAATTTGGAGCAAATGAAAAACAATCACAGAATAACAGACACAGATATATCAGAATAACTCGTAGCAGAAATTTAAAATACCATAGTAGTTCATGAAGCTACTATAACAAAATCTCAAAAGCATACATAATATCAGTTTGAAAAACATATACAATAGAAATCTCAAATACATATAAGTTTATAAATAACAGAACTGAAATTGAACAACTGAAACTGAAAGGGAATAGATAACTCCAGCGATTCATAGTCCAGAAAAGAAATCCAAAGCTAAGATGTAAATACTCAGGCTGACCCGAGCGTAAAGTAAAACACAAAACACTCGAGTCAGGACATACATACTTATATAATGTAAACCAACTCAAGTGAACTGTAGTAGTAATGCACAATAACTTACAGAATGCTTGGGATCGACCATCCTCTAAGGATCAGCTAAACCATAAATTAAATACATTCCTTGGTTAAAATTCCAAAATGGTATTTTATACTTCGAAATCAAATATCATTTCAAAATTTAATATCATTTCAAATCCAATTTAAAATACCAAAATATCATATCCTTCCAAAACCTCATTCATTTTTATTTAAATTAAATACCATTTCAAATCACATTTCAAAACGGTTTATATTTCAAATCAAATATTCCACTTAAAACATTTAAAAATGAATTTATTATATTTAATAATCAAATATTTAATTCTCAAAATTTTACCATTTTCGGAATTCATTTACTCACTTTAATTATTAAAGCAGTGAAATTTCAGATTCGCAGCATTTAGAAAATGCTATGGAAAATTTACATTTGAAAACAATTCATTTTAACAAAGATAGCATTTAAAACTGCTATAATAGGTTTTAGTTTCGAATAAAAGCTTTAGTTCAATTCTGCAACTACAACACTTACATAGTGTCGTAATATCCCTTAGTTCATTTTTGCCTTTTAGTTCATTTGTATCAACCACGGCACTTATAATTGCTGTAATATCCTTTACTAAAATGCTGTGAAATTAAATTTAAATTTTCAATACAATTTCATAAACAATTATACTTTAGTTTAAATCATTTTTAACTTATAAAAATCATAATTTCTCACTTTAAAACAATCATTTAAATACCCATTAATTTATGATTTTTATAAAGTGAGATTTTCATACAAAATCAAATTTTAATAATTTACTTATTAAATAAATGTAAAATTTTATAACATTTCATTTACATTACATTTTAGTTAAATTTACCATTGAATTTAAATTCCATTTTATTTCTTTAACTTAACTTTTATTTTTAAAACACATTTCACATTTTCCAAGTTAAGTTATATTTCAAATTTCAATTTTAAACATTTATTTATTTAACTATTTTTAATTTATAGAAAAAATCTATAATACTTTATAAAATCATTTTAAATTCAAATTTAAATCTAATTATCATATTTTCATAATTAACTTAAAATTCCATTTATAAACAAAATGATAAATTCCAAAATTTACTTATGTTTCAAATTCTACTTTACCATTTATTTATTTCACTTATTTAACTTGTAGAAAATCACTAATATTTTATAAAAATCATTTTTAAATTAAATTTGAATCAAAATATCATAATATTGACATTTTAAAAATATTTTAAATTTTTTGGAAAAATATATATATTAGCCACGGGTCTGTATACAATTTCTCACCTAGGTCAAATGATAGGGATAATATATCATTTCAATCCCTAAATTATAAAGAAAAATCCAGGCTCTGTCATTTCGAACCCGCAATCCCAAGTAAAATGAAATAAATAAAAGTCACTTAGGCCTATCATTTCAGCCCATAACGATTTTTGCCTATTCTAAAGTCCATTCGAGTATGTATCATTTCAACCTATAGTAATTCTAATCTACAGGGAACTTGTAGTGTGATAAACTGATATAAACAAACAATATACATTATATAACAGTAATAGATGATATGATAGGTGTATAAACAGTGTGATTGTCATATAAATAATATCACAGGCTGGTATAACTTGATAATATAGTCTACAGATTCACATGCGATCAATTTACTAATTATATAAGTTCGTATGTCGTGTGAGAATTACTCACCTCTTAATGCTGGAGTTAATAAATTCAGACACACAAACAAAGATCCTGAAGGCATGATAGCACGAATACGGATTCAAGTGAGGGAAGGGCCAAAGTGATAATCTTGTACATAGCGAACAATTGAAAACATGAATTTACAACAAAAATATAACATTAAACAACTTGAAAATAAGGAACAACAAAGAACTTAACAACTTGACCATTGCCTCAACCATCACATGCTCGGACTAGGGGTCTACTGTTATCGGCCATAGTGGTGATTTGGGCTAAGATATGGCATGCATGTGCACGGATACAAGGAGTGGAGTGTCTTGAGTTACAACATGAAGGAATACAAAGGGTTTAAGGAAATTAGTGGATATTGGTGCAACCACATGGCTCGGCCTGAGTTGATATGGGCTTGGCCATGCAAGGTGAAGATTAGGAGGGGTCTGGAGTTACGGCCAGACGTGATGAAGGAGCAGGTGGCGGCGGAGGCTATGGAGGTGGTCAAGGTGGAAAATGAAGGGTGGGTGCAAAATAAGAGGTTCGTCTAGGCGATTGCATGGAGTTTGTGGAATTTTCTGGTGTAGACAAACTAGGCATGCCACGACCTGGTCAAGACAAAGGGGAAGGATGGTGGAATGGTCATGGATGGTGGTGGAGTTGGTCGCAGGAGGTGATGGCGGGGTATGGCCGAGCAAAACATGATGTATCTAAGGCAAAAATCAAAAGAAAAATCAATAAAAATGAAAAGAAAAGTGTAAAAGTAGAAGATACTTGACAGATCACCTGGTATGGAATCGCCAATTCACCTGGACTAACCGTCGAGCCGAACCCGCCTTAGCGAAACTTGACAGATTCCTATACAAATCGTCATGGGAAGATCTTTACCCTCTTTCCTCGGTCTCGGGCCTCGCCTCAATAATTTCTGATCACTGTCCTCTCATTTTGGATTCCGGATCTCTTCCCCTAGGCAGGCACCCCTTCAGATTCGAGCATCTTTGGCTCTTGGAACCCTCCTTTGACAACTTCATCAACCAGATCTGGTCTCAGCCGTCGGATATCCAATCGACCTCCGCCAGAATAGTGCTCAAGCTTCGCTCCCTCAGAAAGATCATTAGACCGTGGGCCAGATCCATTTGGGGGTCCCTTCGCTCGTGCATCTCATCCACTCAAGATGAAATCCTAGACCTGAACATCATTGAAGAATGTCGGCCTCTTCTAGACTCGGAAAAGAGCTCGCCTGCTTGCTCTGGAATTGGATCTGGACAGACTTATCAAGCAAGAAGAAATTGGATGGAAACAGAGATTAAGGGATAAATGGTTAGAGGATGGAGACAGAAACACCCCCTTCTTCCATCGCTTGGCCAGTGGACGTCGTAGATCGCTCCTGATTTCTGAATTATACCATAATAACATCTCTTACTGCGGATCATCTTCGCCTATTCACCAACTACTTCAGAGATATCCTTGGTAAGCAATCCGCACCGCTTCCAGACATCAACTGGCCGCTTCTTTATCCTTCCCCCACCAACATCCCCATCGATCACCCGTTCTCTGAGGAGGAGATCTGGGCCGTCCTAAACGAGATGTCTGATGATAAAGCGCCTGGTCCAGATGTCTTTGGCCCTCTTTTCTTTAAGCATTTCTGGAACACAGTTAAATTTGATATATTAGAAATGTGCAAGGAATTCCAATCGGACCCATCGGTTATCTCGAGACTTAATTATGCGAGCATCATCCTCATCCCTAAAATCCCAGGTGCTAATTCCCTCCCCTCTTTCCGACCCATCAGCCTTCTCAACACTACCTTTAAAATCATTACTAAAGTCCTCGCCAATCGCCTCCAACAAGTTATCGCCCCCCGGTCGGAGCTGAACAGTCCGCCTTCATACTCGGGAGAAACATTTTAGATTGCATCGCCACAGCTCAAGAAATCATTTCCGTCTGTCACCACTCTTCGACCCCTGGTGTTCATCTTAAACTCGATTTTTATAAAGCCTTCGACACGGTGAATTGGAACTTCATTCTCGCCCTTATGTCTAATAGGGGCTTCCCCCCAAAATGGTGCAATTGGATCAAGCATATTCTCATTTCGAGCCTCTCATCATTTCGATTAACGGTGTTTCCGGGGGACACATAAAATCGGCTCGGGGTTTGAGACAAGGTGACCCCCTTTCACCTCTCATCTTCGTCCTTGTTGCAGATGTCTTTAACAGAATGATCAAGCTGGCATCAACCAACTGCCTCTTCTCCGGTATTGCTCTCCCGGATTCGTCTTTGTCGGTTTCCAATTTCCAACTCGCAGATGACACAATCATTTTCGTCTCCCCCCAAGAGAATTATATTCGCTGCCTAAAGGTGGCCCTCTATACCTTTGAGCGCATATCTGGGCTATCCATCAATTTCAGCAAGAGTTTGATCATCATGTTGGGAACTCGGATCACCTTGGCCCTCCCATATCATCGATGCTCAACTATGAGCTTTCGGATTTCCCGCCTTCCTACCTCGGTATCAATCTCAGACCTACCAAACTCCATAGATCCAACTGGTTCCCCCTCATCTCCAAGATTGACTCTAGACTAATGGGATGGAAGGCTTACTCTCTATCTTCCGCAGGCCGGCTTGTCCTCGTCAGATCAGTCCTTTCAGCCATTCCAACTTACTGGATGTCCTTCTACAAACTCCCCTCCTGGGTCATCAATCATTTGGATAGAGTCAGAAGATCCTTCCTGTGGAATGGTGGCGGTGCCAAAAGACTGGTCAGCTGGGATACTATCTGTTTGCCTCTGAACAATGGAGGTCTTGGCATCACCAACCTCAGAATCTTCAACATTGCTCTACTTTCTAAATGGATTTGGAAGATTCTCTCACCGGACTACTTCATTTGGAAAGACTGGATCCTCTCCCTTCATTATCATTCCAAAAGTCGTCTTATCCTCCATCGTCCTCCGTGTAAGAAGCCCTCTCCTTTTTGGTCTGGTGTGATTCAAGTCATCCCTCGAGTTAAATCCTTATTCCATGTGGCCATTGGCAACGGCAACAACAGTGCTTTTTGGCTCGACACTTTGTTCAGCCAACTCCCCCTTGCCAAATCATTGCCGAGCCTCTTCCCTCACTCGAATACCCCGTCGATTTCAGTAAGTGATTGTGCCACTCGTGGACAGGATTCCCTCTGCCCACCTTCTCTTTTTAGCCCTGACACTTTTTCTGACCTTATCTCCGCAGCCAACATCCTTCATTCCCTTCACCTCTCTAACCACCAGATCGCTTCATTTGGGCACCGGCGCCTGCTTTCGATTTCTCGTTTGCCTCCTGCTATTCCTTTCTGCATAACCCTGGATGCCTCTTTTCCTTCCCCATACTTTGGAAGTGCCCTATTCCACCTCAAATTGCTTTTTTCCAATGGTGCCTCGTGCATAATCGTATCAATACTAAAGATCGACTCTGCCGCCTTCAAATACGTATTGATCCTGTCTATGTCTTCTGTTCCGAGCAGTGTGAGAGTATTCCCCATTTGTTTAAAGATTGTGACTTTACTTACTCGATCTGGGCAGCTTCGAGTGCTCACATTCTTGGTTTTGTCCCTGATCCGCCGACCATTTTCGATCACTGGCAGTACAATCACCAAAATCTATCTCTGGATGTCTTTACTGCTATTTTTTGTTGGGTCATTTGGAAGGAGCGAAATGCACGTGTATTTGCTAAACTCGGATCTCAAGTTGAAAGTATCGCCAGACGTATTTCTCATCTTTTTAGCATTTGTACAGGTCGCAGCTTGTCGGCTCCACTCAAACTCCACATCCCGCAGCGTAGCTCTTCCCTAGTTGAATCCCTTGGCAGTAGCTCAGCTTTCTCACCAAACCACAGATAATCATCAGTTGCTCCAAGATTCACCCAGTTCTCCTACTGCAGTTGGATCGTTTTGTTCAGTGGTGATTACTTGCATCTTCTGTTTTGTTAATGAGTGTTGCTTTAAGTACTATGTGTTGTTGTTGATACTTTCTTTTGGCGCTAGCGATCAAGCATGTTGATCGCCTTATATACTCCTTTATATATATATATATATATATGTATGTATGTATATATATGCTACTAACCGGCTGTGTAGTTTCACGCTACACACCCGTCATGCTCAAAAAAGTAGAAGATACTGCCAAGGGTTTTTCTTCAGATCTGAACTTGCATGAAAAGTGAAGTGAGAGAAGTGTTTTTTTAAGTGAAATGCATAGAGAAACACATGGCTAAAGGCTTGGGAAAAGACAACCTAAAATATGAAGAGATGTGTACGCAAAAAGTCAAACGAAATGAAGAGTTTTTGCCTCTTCAATTTACCATTTTCCTATTTTCTTTATTCAAATAAAACAAAAGAAAAAACATGTAAATAAAATAAAAATGAATACAAAATAATGTGAAAATGAAATGAATAAATAAATTTTATAAAAAATAGAAAAATATAAGAAAATAGTTGATTATATGTAAACTTGTATCGAAAATTAAAAACAAAATATAACTAGTTTTGGAAAAATAATTACAACACCTTAAAAATGTTTCTAAAAATTAAATATATACATAGCATGACATATTGCACACATATATACAAATTAGAATAAGATTTGACAAATAAAAATATTATTTATACAAATTAAAACCAATAATTTTGTTAAATAAATCAATTTACATAAAATATTGTAAAAAGCATAACTTTCACAATATAAATCGGATTTCAACGAAACAAAATGAAGTATTCTTGAAATTTAATTTATTTTCATAATAAAAGATAAAAATTCAAAATTTCAAATATTTAAATTTGAATTTAAAAGTCAAAGTTTGACCAAATTGACCAAAATCTACATTTTTTGGAAATATTCCATCTATCCAGGTTTGGAATTATAATTCACACAAAAATCAAAATTTATAATTAAAATAACAAAATTTATCGATTTTAATAAATATAATAAAGTTTTTAAATCAGGAGTTTCAATTTAAATAATTAAAGTATACAATTAAAATTATCACAAATACAGGGTTGTTATAGTTTTTTAACTGCCATATCAATATTAACAAAGAAGCAAATATTAACTCCAAAACGTATGAAAATCAAAAAATACAAAAGAACTCCAAAACGTATGAAAATCAAAAAAATACAAAAGCAAAGAATACTATAGGTAATTAACTACCAACTTTCATTATATACACTATGTTCAAACAACATGAAACTGTACAAATAAAACTATAAATTTTAACTCTAGCACAAAGACATTGTGTTGAACCAATTCATTATATTGCATTTTAAAATTCATGGGAAGGTTAATAACCATTTAGCAAATTTTGAAACCAAAACATTAGTAAATTATTTGCATTCGAGTTAATAGGTCAAAAATATGACAAATGGTGCGAGTGCATTGGAAAACATGCATATTTACACTTTTTTTAAAACATCCATCATCCCTTAATCTAATGATGTGATTGCATAATTTATTTCTACTTGACAATTACGAGTAAAAAAAGTATTCATCCAATCCAACAATAATATTCCTACAGAAACTTCTTAGAAGCTCACCATTGGTAACCCACATATTATAACCTCTAATAATAAGATCATAAGTTGGATTTTTAGAATGGGCCATTTACATTGTAGGAATGGAACAAAGGTTACATTGTGTAAAATCTATTTTGCCTCTTTTCGGCACTCAGCATATGCATTTCTTGAGATTTTATTTTGGTTGTTACAATAATATCATAGCCTGCTCTTCAGTTCGATACTAAGGAAACGATGAGTTGCTAAAAAATAAGCACAAGTGAGATAACTTTCGGTACAAGCTTATTGTAGATAGTTCATATCTACAAAACATTCGTTTGCCTATATGTAAATTTAAAAACACATAATTTTATATAATATGTATGTAAATAATTATACTGACAAACAGATAATAGATATAAGATTACATGATAGAGCGAATATAAAAACATATACCACTCCGAGAATAAATTGGGCTTGAATGTTTCCACTCCTTGCATAAAAATTTATGTAAATCTTTTATCCCTGATGATCAACTTAAAAATTTCCCCATTCATTGTATATGCATGTTAACTTTCTTACTTTTTTGAGGTATCATAGAAAGTCTTGCAAGTACATGGAGAAGAGAATGTTTTATGTTAGTAAAAATCAAATGTGAATTTAGTTGGTATTTTCAACTATTTTGAATATATGATTTGATAATCCAATATAATCTAATAATCAAATAAAAATAAGAATAAGATGAAAGAGATAATTTTTTTCTGTAGAAACAGTGAAACCTGGATATATAGTTTGAGATTCAAAGAAACCCTAGATATGCATATTAGTATAATAATATAATATCCGCATTATACGTATTTGCAATTCAGTTCAGCATGATATCACCAGATATCATTTTTTATGTCTCAGGTTAGCATGATATTTTATTTAAAAATCATAATGTTTGACCTAAATCGTCTGATATCCCACGAAAAAATTGTTTGAAAGATAAGTGTTATTTAAAAAATTTCTTTAACATCTTTTTGCAACATTTAGGACATGAAAAAAGAAAGAGTAAGATAGACATCATCTACTATATACAATATAATGAAAGTAAGATTCAATCTGATTTTTTGAATGTTGATATGAGAAAAACCTACGCTACTTTAAAGTATTTCAGATCATACAAAGGCTGAGGCGAGCGAGAGGCAAGATTGACAGCAATTTCTACTGTAATATCTTATGGAGGAAAACTATCGAAAGATAGTATTGAATGATGAAGAAAATGCACTAGTGTTGAATGAGGATGAGGAAGAAAGAGTTTGAGGAAAAGAAACTAAAATAAGAAAGAAAGAGTTAGAAGAAAAGAAAATACGAGAAAGAAAAAGTTTGAAGAAACGAAGCTAGTGTTAGAAGTCAAAGTAAAATAATATATACAAAAAAGCGTGACGAAAATAAAATAGTGTTAAAAGTGGAAAGAAAGAGTTAAGATGGACTCTAATATATAGGAACATATACATATAACAATTAAGTAAAATAAAAAAGAGTGGAAAAAAGGAAACTACTGTTAGAAGTAGGAAGAACGAGTTGAGATGGACTCTAATATATAAGAACATTTATATTTATTAGCAAAGCAAAATAATAATAAAAAGATTGTGAAGAAAAGAAATTAACTTGTTTTAGAAGTAGGAAGAAAGAGTAGAGATGGACTATGAAATATAGGAACATATGCATATAATAGTTAAGAAAAATGAAATAAAAAAGAGTGTTATGAAAAGAAACCATTCATGCAAATTTCACAATTGTAATTTCCACGTTGTATAAACAGTAATAAATATCGAGAAACATAATATGTGAACTTTCGAATGATACATATTATTAAATTTTTAGACTATACATATTACGTTCAAACGATATAAAGTTTTGCAAGGAGAAGTGATCAATCAAATTCATGTACTAAAATCTCAAACTGCATAACATGCTGACATGAATCATATGTATCAGCATAAAGGATTGTCTGATTGATATAACACTGTTAAAAAAGAAGCAAATATTAACTCCAAAACCTATGAAAATTAAAAAATACCATGTGCAAAGAATAAAAGACGCTACTAACTACTAATTTTCATCATATATAGTATGTTCAAATAGCATGAAACTGTACGAAAACACTACAAATTTAACTTAGACATGAGATATTGTGCTAAACTAATTCATTATATTGCATTAAGAATTTCAAAATTAATATCTGGGTTAATAACATTTAGCAACTTTTAAAACCAAAACACAAATAATTGATTTACACTCCGCTTCATTGGACAAAACAAGACAACTTACACCTGAAACGATGGCAGTTGTTAAAACCACTGTATATAACCAAAGCAGTTGCAAATCCATCATTTTAGTTATCAAAATATGTGGAATGGTGTAGGTTGCTTTGGTTTTCTAAGACTTCTCTATTTTTCATCATCGTTTAATTTGGTGTGGGTATATTAGAAAAAATATGCATACTTAAACTTTTTTAACACATCTATCATCCCTCTATCCAGTGATATAACTGCATCATTTACTTCTACATAACAGTACGAGTAAAAATAAAAGTATTAATCCCTCAAAAAATAATATTCAGTGCAGAACCTTTTTAGAAATTTATAATTGGTAACCCACATATTACAATCTATAATAACAAGACCACAAGTTGGATTTTCGCACTGTAGCTTTAGCATTATAGAGATTGGCATAAACGTTATATTGTGTAAAAATATTTTTCCACCTTTCTGCATTCAAAAATATATGCATTTCTCGAGACCTTATTTTGATTGTTACTATAATAGTCAGCATTATGCATAAGTAAATTTTCGAAGCTGACATTGATGGATAATTTTATAGCCTACGCTTGAGTTTCGGGATAAAGGAGACGATGGATTGTTAAAATATAAGTGAAAGTGAGATTACATTGCAAACATGAATGCTATGGATATTTCGTGCTTAGCAAATGTTCTTTTACATATATATGTGTAAAAACATATTCTTTAATATAATAAGTATGCAAATAATTATATCAAGAAGCGGATAATAGGTATATGATTACACGATAGAGGAAATATAAAAACATATACCGCTCTGAGAATAAACCATGGTCGAATATTTCCACTACTTCCACAAAAGGCTAAGTAAATCATCCATCCTTGATTAACTTTCTCACCTATCGCATATGCATATTGACTTCCTTACTTTTTTTGACTTCTTTACTTTTTTTTGTGGCATCACGATAAGTCTTGCAACTAAATAAAGAAAAAAACATTTTATGTCAGCAAAAATCAAGTGTGAATTGATTTGGTTTTATCAACTATTTTTGGATGTATATTTCTTTAATTCAATAAACTAATCATTAAACATTGAGGATAAGATGAAAGAGATTTTTTATATATCGAAAAAATAAATCCAAGATATGTACTTTGGGATTCAAAAAAAACTAGATATGCATATTAGTAGAACCATATGATATCAGAATGATATAAGCATCATATGCAGTTTACGATTTAAGTCATCATAATATCGTCAGATATGATATCATAGTATTTAAGGTCAGCATGATATGTAGTTTGAGAAACATAATGCTTGACCTCAATCATATGATATTGGTACAAATAATTAGTTGGAATATAAGCTATATTTAAATATTAGACATTCAATCTTTGTAACATGTTTTTGCAAATTAACGACCCAAAAAAAGCAAGAGTAAGATCGACAGCACTTGTCATATACAATATAAATAAACATAGATTACATCTGATTTTTTGAAATTTAATATGAGAATAATTTACACTGCTCTGAAATCTTTAGGTCATATAGAGGCTAACATGAGCAGAATCAATTTTTTTTAGCAATTTCTACTATAATATCTTACAGAGAAGAATCCATCAAAAGGTAAAGTTGAACGAAAAAGAAAAGATACAAGTGTTGAGTGAGGAAGAAAAAGGACTAGTGTTAAATAAGGATGAGGAAGAAAGAGTTTAAAGTAAAGAAACTAGCATTAGAAGTAGGAAGAAACAGTTGAGATGAAATCTAAAATATATGAATATGTGTATATAACAGCTAGACAAAATAAAATAAAAAAGAGTGTGAATAAGAGAAACCACTGTCAGAACTAGAAAGAAAGAGTTAAGATGGACTCTAATATTCATGATCATGTATAAATAATAGCTAAGCAAAATAAAATAGGAAAGAGTGTGAAGAAAAGAACCTAGTGTTACAAGTAAGAGGAAATAATTGAGATAGACTCTAATATATAGGAAAGTCATGCAGATATAATAGCTAACCAAATAAAATAAAAATTCTTTCTCTGATATCTCCGACGCACTGTACGTATGTGTAAAGGGAAATACCCTTTTTTTATGAACATTAGTAACTTATTAAAAATTTAATACCACACTCTAAAATGTCGTAAATATTGCTTATCTTTATATCATTTAATGCTACCAATCCCTCCATTGTCCAAAATTGCAATCCAATGGGTTGCTTTACACCTACCCAATATTGAATATATAAAAAGTTCATTCATGTCTTCTATTTTCTCAAAATGGGAACTTTACTTTTTAAGGTTGCAAGTATTTCACAAATATCCATGCTTGCTTAGGTTTTGTCTACAACAACCCATTGTAAATTTTGCATTTCCAATTTAGATGTAGTAATTGTCCAAATATTTCAGTCTCCATTTTCAAAAGAGGCCAACATTGCCACTTCTTGGGTTAATGATCCATATATGTTCGCATCAACCTAGCTCTCGTCACTATTAGTTCGGGTATTCTTGAAATTTACACATCTTCAATATATTTGATATCAAGTAGTTTTAAATTTCCTTTTAATTTTAAGTAGACAGTGCAAGCAAAAATATATTGAAATTAACATTTTCTTTCAATATTTTCTTTCAAAAGAAATTTGATGTATTATCTAAATATTAGCTGTCTATATAACAACATCAACATATGCACATCATCAATATAAAATTTCGTTCAATTATTTTAAATTTCATTGTTTTTGAAATACATTCATATAAAAGCTATATATTCTTAATTTCAAGAACACTATTAGATTGTTTTTAACGATACTTTCAATGAGCCTTCAATCAACAATCTTTCTACATATCTTTACAGTTAAACATGGAAATTGCAATTCAAATTCGAAGGCAGCGTCGTTTTGTGGGGTTTTTATGTCGGTAGTGGCATGAGGCAGGACGAGGCTAGGGTCGATGGAGACACTAAGGTTGGGCTTCCTATGGTTGAAGTGAAGAGGTGTTCAACCATCGAAGGCGGTGGTGGCAAACAAGGGAAGCGACGACGTCGAGTTGGCTTTTACATGGCCTTGATTGATTAACGAGCAAGATTAGAGCTAAGATTGGTATTATGTGGGATTAATGACTTAATTAAGAAACTGTGACGACCCGAGATTTTGGCAATATTATTTACATAAGCATTTAATCTAATTAAATAAAATACAAACTTATCATTTTAAAAATAAATAAGATTTTTGGGACATTTGCTATTTATATATATGTGTGTGTACTGTGAAGGAAATTGTGATTTGAAAATTTAAAATAAAATATTTAAAAAATATTTAAAATAAAAATCTATTTTTTTCACATTAAATTAAAGGCTCTACCTTATTAACATTTGATTTATTTATATATATATATATATATATATATATATATATATATATGGATGTAATCTAAATAATAATGCTTAAAATAAAATCAATCTTATCAACATTAAATATAAGTATAAGAATATATGAATATTAATTAAGTGTTTGATAGTAAGCTTAAAATAGAAATAAAAATAATAAGGATTTATGTTAAAAATAAGTGTATAAGTGGGTTTATGTGTATGCAAGGTAAAAACAAAACATCTATGTACATAAAAAATAAATAGGACAAGTATGTATGTATGTGAAGTTTGTATATGCAAGGCTAAAAGAAAAATTGAAATACCTGCATATACAAATCAAATAGGATAAGTATGTAAACAGGATGGGAAACATTTTCATTAAATACTATCAATTCTAGCACAAAACAAAAGTAATTTCGCAACCTTGTAAATTACATCAGTTCAAAGAAAATCTTGCCTGGTCAAATAAATATCTCTGACCAAAGAAATGAAGCTTGCACCAGGAAATACCTACCCTATAAAATTTATTCTCTATATATGTACATCTATTCTTGTTCCAGTTTGTTCTCAAAACACAGTAAACCGAAAGAAGAAGAAAAAGAAAGCATCACCAAATTTACGAACTTAAATAACAACTCAACTGAATAAACAAGAAGATCAAAAGGTTTTAAGCAGTAGCAGCTTTTCAACATAGTATTGGTTCTCTGTTCAAACTCTTTTTATCGAGTAAACATATTATTCTAAGACTAAGTATAAATAAATCTGTGTATATGATTCATAGATAATATTGTGCTTTGCTTGTGTATTTTTTTTAGTTTGTAACTCTGTGTGTATATACCTGATGATACTGGGTATATAGGATGCCTGTTTCTTCTCTGTTTTACTACAGAATTGAAACTTAACAAAGGAATTCAATATACCTTCATCAAGGCATTGATAGGCTTAGAGTTTAAAACAAAACAAGTTTGTATAAGGATAAATCAAGATCTAAAAATTGTTTTAAGCATGTTGGTGAAATATTACAGCTAGATCTTAGTTTTTCATAGTAGAATTTAAATATATGTTAAATTCGAAAGTTGTAGATTGTTAATTCAATTATATAACCTGAATCTCCTTTAGAAAATAGGATTTTTAAGATTAAAATGGTGATTTTTAGTTTAGTGTGATAAGGGAAGTTTGGAGTTGAACAGAAACATGTTTTAATCATTTTCTGGCAATCAGAAGCATATTGGGTGTTGAGTTTTTGGTTGAGGCAAGCTGGGCAATGGGTGAAGTCGGGAAAAATGGTCGTGGCCGTTCCAGTTTGTCATAGCATTGGAGATGAACAAATTTAGTTGTAAACTCTAGTTCTGGTTGGGGGAGAAAAATTGGGTCACCGTGGTTTCTTCGGTGCATCGAGTTGCATGAGCTTCAGGGAAATGGTGGCGTAGAGAATCAGCGAGGTGAGGTCAGAGTTGTAACACCTCAGGTGGTCGGCGGGAGTAGGGCGTAGTAGTTTTTTCTGGTGAAGTCGAGCTCCTGTTTCGAACTGGAAACTCAATTTCGATTGGGGTGTTGGCGTTGAGTCGTCCATGGCGATCGAATGTCACGACGTTGCGTGACTTGCCAGAGGAAGCGCAGTTCGTCGGAAGGTTGTCGAGGCGCCGTGCACGTGCATGGCCTTGAGATGGTGTCAGGAAGTTCTGAGTGGTGAACGACTCGAGTTGATGCTCGAGGAAATGAATGGGCTACTTCGAGTGAGAACCTGAGTGCGTGAGTGTTTCCTGTTATTGAAGTTTATAACTTAAACTAAGAAAAGAGAAACGTATGAGAGGAAGGAAGGACTCGGGGAAGATAAGGGAGAAACTCGAGTATCAATTCGAGTAAACCTGGGGGCATTCTCGGGTTTTGATTTTCAACTTGCAGTCCAATAAAAGTGAAGTTCCAGCTAATCATTTCAACAAGTCTAAGTATTTACGACTAATTAATGTTTGATAATTTAAGTAAAGAATTTATTTTAAGTTTACTTATTTAAGAGAATACCTAAGAACGTTTTAAATCTTAATTAATATTCTAATTAAGTAGTTAGTTTAAGATAAATATTAAATTTAATTAACATTAAAGCTTTTTAGTTAGTAATAATTTGATTTCAAAGTCATTAAGGAAGATTGTAAAATGTTAAGTAGGAAGATAATTAAGATAAATAATTATTATTAATTAATTGTTTGAAAAGGGAAGTAAGAATGATTAATTAATTTATGGCTGTAATTAATTATGTGATTAGAGATTAATTAATTTGTTATTAAAGATTGATTAACAAATGATAGATTGTTTAATTAATTGAAATTAAGAATATTAAATTAACTACTTAAAGTTAATTAATATATGATTAGTAGTTAACTAATTAAGTAATTTAATTAAGAATTAATAAGTGATTAATTAAGTAATTAGTGATAAATAAATAGGTTATTAAGTTTTATAAATTAATAATTAAGGTTATTAATTAATAATTAAGGAATAATGAATCAAGTAATTAAGGTTTAATTAATTTAAAAGTAATTAATTAATTAAATGGAATAATTAATTAACGATTTATCAATCAGGATTAAAGTTGCTTGCTTAAGGATGATATATGGGTAGAATATCTGGATTTGTGATATCTATTGGGTGATATTCTGTGATACTCCGTGATATGCTTTGGATATATCTGTGATGGTTGAGTATGATTTATCTGTGATAAATGCTATGTGAATTCAAAGTGTTGAATTTAATTGTTTAAACTATTAAACAACTTGACCTTTAAAATAGCGTTTGGATTTCGATGAGACCGAGATCAGGTGTCAGTTATGATTATCGGAAAACCACATCGATCCAAATTAAACGATAGGTCGTGGAATCTCAAGTAAAGATCGAGATGGTGTTTTAGAGTGCAAGGGTTATCATTGTTAACTCTGAGTGTAACGAGATAATGCCTTCGGTTTCGTTCGAACCCACTTCGAATTTGTAACCTACAATGATTCTTTATATATTGATTTGTGCTATCAATAGGCAGAAATGGAATGATTTAAATGACTGGACCATTTAAAACCAAGTGAAAATACTTAGGAATTGATTTGTGGATATAAGTATTGGCTATAACTGATAATGAACTCAAGTGAAGTACGAGTTACCCGGGAGTTTTCTTTATGATTTGAATTTAGTATTTCAAATTATATGGGTTTACTCATGCTAGTTTCCAGCCTGACCTGTGTGTTACTTTGATGTAATGCTCGGGTCTGACCGAGTATTACAGATTTTCAAGTAAGGACGTTCCAGAGCTCAGGAGGCGAGCTGGATGGCAAGAACGTATGGAGTGATTCCGTTGTATTATATTGTTGTATATCTGTGACATTATGATTGTGTATATCTAGTGCCTATATATATGTATAACTCTGATGTATTATAAATATATTTGACAAATATAGAAGTCTTTTGTAAACTGTTATTATTTGATATTATATTTTCATACACTGCGAATGTGAGAATCTTTGTGGTGTTTCTTCTTCTTCTTCTTCTTCTATCTCCTTCTTCTTTTTCTTAACTATCTGAAAATTTCGGGATCGAAAATTTAGAGTAGTTACAGTTGGTATCAGAGCTGAAGGTTAAGCGAAAACCTTGGCTCTGGTGGGTGTACTCATTAAGGATAGGGTAAGTAGTACCCTAAAATAAGTTGAGTGTGTGTGTGTGTATGACAGCATACTTGTTATTTTCTTATATAAAGTTTTTAAACGATTTTATATAACAATCTATTTTGATATACAAGGCAATATTTCTTTCTAATAAATATTAAGGTAATGGGATGTTAAATTATTGAAATTAAGTAAGAATTTAAGTGGTAAATATATATATCCAAGTAGAAATTGAATAGAATATACCATTCATATAAGGAAAATTAGAATTAAATTTGGTTTCAAACTAAAATAAAATAAAATGGTTATTGTATCAAATACTGGGATGTTTGTTTCCTAAAAATGATAAAGCAAAATGAAATGTGTTAAGGAAGTAAATTTTTAGGTAAGTATGACTTGTAAATTGATGTAGGGTTTTAAATTGTGAAGTTAGAATCCTAAGATTTAAAAACATTTGAAATTTGTTTTCAAACTGTTAAAGGAAATGATAAATAATATTTCTCAGAATATTTCTGAAAGTAATCTTATTTTGAAATAAGAAGTTGTTTGAAACTTTGTTTGGAATTAAAAACTAAAGGTGTTAAAACATAAGGTATAACTTGGTAAGCAAATTAATATAAGAGTAAAGGTTGAATTCTTCTAATTAAGTCTAATTTATAGGTTAGGAAGTCCCTCTAGAATTCAGTCTTTGAGAGAGATGACTAAGAGTGAAGAATGGAAGGTTAGACGCAGAGAGCAAAGAGCAGCTGTACGTAAGGACCGAGAAGAAGAAATTCAAGAGTATGAGAAACATGTTAAGGAAAGGGCCGAACCAGGACCTTATGATAATGCCACCTGCTACAGATGTTTCAATAAGGGTCATTACGCAGCCAAATGCAGTAAAACAAGGGAGGAATTGAAGGGTACATTCCATCGGTTTCACTCTGAGATCTTGTGCTGTAAGTGTCATAAGAAAGGACATTTCCTAAATCATTTCCCTAAAGTGAGTAAGGCGAAGCATAAACCATTTGAACCGGTCGTTGAGTCGACTATTTGCTATCATTGTTAGAAGACGGGGCACATTTCCTGGAATTGTTCCGAGAGGCAGAAGAGGAGTAAAGCTATGGAACGTACTGTTGGAGGCATGAAGGTTATCCAGATTGATTGCAGGATAGAAACACTTTGTGGTAAATGTTATAAGTGGGGACACCCTGTTGAGAAGTGTATGTTCGGGCTTTGCCCTTTGGAAGGAAGTCCATAGAAAGGATTCTTGTAAGAATATTAGGGCTCTGTTCTTTCCAAACCTCTAGGTTATAGAAAGGCATCTAGATTTATGACTTTTGTAAGACTCTTATTTTGGACAAATGTATGTAATCTATGAACTACTAGTATGTAGTCAATTAATGTATGAAATATTTTGTGGTAGTACAATCCAATATAAAATGTTCTTTATCTATTGAGAATTGGACTCAGAATTAAATTGTTTAAAGATTTGGATTATTGATTTAATAATAAAGGTTAATCTAATTTAAGGGGTTAAATCAACATTTGGAAATTTAGCTCGAATTTATATAAGTCGAGATGGGTTAAAGTTGAGATTTAGATTTCATTAGTTCAAATTGAATTTAGTTTGAATTAATTAGAATTGAAGATGGATAAGTATAAAATTCAAAGGGAAAATTTGAATTGGATTAATTTGAAATTAAATCGAAGATTTAATGAGTTCAAATTCAAATAGGAATTGGAACTAATTCATAGAAATTGAAATGATTTGAAATCAAAGTGGATTCAATTTGAAATTCGTCTAAATTAATTTGAATAATTTGGGATTTGTAGCTAAAGTGAATATGTTTAAATCAAATGGAATTTGATTTGAATTTGGAAAGAAATTGAGGTTAATTCAACTTGAATTGGGGATAAATCAAGTTCAAGGGAAATAGGAGTTATTCAAATTTGAATTGAATCAATTTAAATGGAAGCGGAAATTTAAATTGAGTTGATAGGGAATTAAACAGTTTGGTTCTAGACTAATTTTAAATAAATCATTTTGAGATAAACTGTTTTAAGTCTATTTTCCTAACTATTTACTACACAAATTTTCTTTTTAAATTCCAAAACTATCTTATATTTATTTAACAACTACTTTCAGAACTATTTAACTATTTTATAACTATTTTATAATCTAATTATTATTTTTCCAACTACTTTATAACTAGTTACTATTTCACAACTATTTTGCAATTATTTTACTATTTTTCAACTATTACAATTACTTAACTATTTTACAGCTATTTTACAAATTAATAATTATTTTTCAATTATTTATCTATTTTTATATTTTTCAAGCTATATTCTAAATATAAACTGGTCGGAGTTCAAACTGTTATTGATTAAATACCTAACTGAGTAAATAATTGAAGTGATAATCCAAATGGGAATTAAGGCAAATGTGAATGAGTGAATAAAATCAACGTGAGGGTGAATAGAAGGGAATTGTAACAGCCCGCAAATCCGTACCCCTTGAGTTAACACTATTCTACATCAATCAACTCACGTTGAACAGAAATACGAACCATTAGGGTTAAAGAAGAAGAGGTAGAAGAAGAAAATAGAAAACGACATGAGAATCTAACCATCGCAGCGGAAAAAATATAATATATAATAAATGATCTTTACAAAAAAACAAATATATATGTTTATCATTACATAATCAGAGTACATCAATCACATTACACACAATTAGACAGTAATCATAACCTGTCCTCACACAACTGAGTACACAGCTAACCAACACAGCGGAATATATAAAACAAGTACGGAAGTACGTATCGTCATCCAGCTCGTCTATTGATCTCCACAGCATCATATCTTGTATTCTATAATACTCGGTCTGACCCGAGCATTACAGTTAAATAACACCGAGTCAGTCTGGAATACCAGCGTGAGAAATCACACTCAAATTGATTATTAAAGTTTCAAAAATCATTTGGAAATAAAAGCATCTCGTAAGACCATGCCACAAATAAACATGTCGGGTTTTTACCTTACGATAGCTAAAACACTTTTTATTAAAATTCTTTGATATTGTAATAGGGTTTATATACAAATACTTACTGAAATAGCCGAAATTGTTACATCTATTAAATTCCAGCTGCTAGCCACAAAGTGGGTAATACACACAAAACTCGTAAAAGGTGCATAAGGAGAATGGATATCCAAATAATGACTAGGCACTAGGGTACTACCTGTCACGGTACGTGGCATAGATCACAGTACCAAGGATCACTCTCGACCCCTTGCAACACAATACCGGGACTACCCCTTACTGGATAATCCCGAGTAAAATCACCCCACGGTTGGGATCAACAACCGCACCACTAAGCCGAATAAAAAGGGAAATCTAGACAGGGATGACCTCACCCTGAAGTGGGTGCTACCCACCTAGCCTTGCTGCATAACCGCTGATTTTCAGTCATTCCTGGTTGATGAGGATTGAGGATAAGCGTTACCTTTTAGATCATTTCACTTAGAATGCCCATCGTCCACCTGACTATGTTCTGAAAGCATTCATCCATACAAGCCCATCCGGGGTTCGAACGGAACCGAAGGCACTTTTCCTACTACATCCATTTTGGAAATACCCTTAGGATTAGTAGCGACTAGCCCTTGCACTTCACTACTCCATCTTCGACTCTAAACTCATTTTTCCACGAAAACGTACAAACCGGATTGAAGTGGTTTTCGAGAAATTAATCTCCATCCCAGTCTCTTCGAAACGATCAGCGCATCTGGCCAATATTGATAGTCGGTTATTTAACTATTAATTAACATTCACAAACAACCATCAAACAATAAATAATTTCCCAAATTATTTATTTATCTCAAAATACCTTCACAAGATATATTTCCATTTTCAACCCTTTTGAAAACAGTTTCAAACTACCTTCCTCTTACAGAATAAATTTCCCAAATATTTTCTATTTCCACTGAAATCACCAAGCACAAAACTTTAGATTTTTAAAATAATTTAAACACTTTATTGTAAAATATACTTTAACATTTAAATTTAGAAAAAACTACTTTAATACTTTAGTAAAAATAAAACTTTAGAAATAATAATTAAAATAAGGTTACTTTATAAAATATAAAACAAGATTTTCTCTTTTAATAACAAATGCCAAGTCACTTTTAAATAATTACTGCTATAATAGATTAAAAGAAAATACTTACTTTAGAATTTAAATGTTTAGAAAGAATAAATTTTCTAAAACATGCATTTTAAAACAACATCTAAACTTTTAACTTATATTTAAAAATTTACTTTGAAAATGTACTTGGCTATCCAGGTAAATATACTTCTCTTCACATCCCTTTAAAAATAAATCGCTATTTATTTTTAAACAAATTTCTCATTTCTTTAAAGTTCCAACTTCAACCACTTAAATAAATTTTCAAATTGATTTCCAATTTACTCCATTTTGAAATAATTTTCTTTACTTACTCAATTCATTTCAAAATCCATTAATTATAGACTTTATTATTATTTTTCTTTCATTTTGATTTTAAATCTTTTAACTGAAACATACCAATTTCAGATGTTCCAAATTTCTCGTTATTCTCTTCAATAATTGAAATCTTAAATTTAAAATAAATGCTTTATTCTTTTAAATAATGACACAGAAGTTTAAAATTCATTATCTTCCTGTTTATTCAAAATTCCCTTTTCATATACAGAATTTATTTATTAGAAATTTAAAATCACATTTATTCTTTTCCGAATCATTCTTAAATTTATTTAAATTCTCTATAATTATTTCACTTACAAATTCTTTTCCTTTTATTTTCAAAAATCCAATTCTATATATTTTGATAGCTCAGTGTAACGAAATATATTCAAGTAAACCATAGCATTCGACATTCCAATTATCAATTATATTCATCGTAGAATATCGAATATTCATAACAGAGAATATTAAACAATATAAATAATTTTGAGGAATCGAGTTGGATCCCTCCAACCTGTTTCCCTGCATCCACAAGTGTTTGCACAATATTACCAATTCCACTTTGAGGTAGAATATCGTGGTATATGGGATTTAGATATAATATCATCTGCTATTATGCAGCGCATAGGGTCTCATCCGCTATATAATGTGGGAAATCAATCATTCCAAGATATATTATATACTATAGTATAGCACATCCAAACAATTCAATCATTCGATCAATTATTTAAATTTAACTATTAAAATTTAAATATCAACCAGATGAGTGAGATTAACTCACCTTTGATTTTCGTTTGCAACCCACTTCAATATTGCCCTGGTTTACCCGATTTGACCTTGAATAATCAATCTATACGGCTTTATTAATAATTTGAATTAACCAAACAATTTTATTATCATTTATTAATTTAAGTAACTAAGAAATTTAGTTTAAACTGATAATTTCCCATCCAGATTGTATATAAAAATAATTTATATATGCCAAATCTTATGTATATGCATATTTTCTTCTTTGAACCTTATATATACATATATATATCTATAAAGTCTAATAAAATACGATCTCCTTTTTAACCTATATATTAAAATAAAATTATCTTATTACGGTAAACTATAAAATTTAATAATCATTTTTATTATTATCTTCCTATAAATCGAAAAATTTCCTATATAAAATTTAAATCAAACAACCCACAACTTTTATTTTTATTTATTTTTATAAAACAAAATAAATTTATAATCATTTTACTATAATAATCTTTTCTTTCCCTAGATATATATATTCTTCTCATACAAGAATAAATTAAATAAACAGAAAATACCAACTCATCTCGATCGCTCGAACCCATTGACCCCTCCTGAGTCGCGACCCGCTTCGCCTGCCTTCACCGAGTTCATCGACGACCAACGTCTCCCCATCGAACCCTTGGCCTGCGCAAGCCTAACTACACTCCCTGCCCTACCTCGCGCCTGAACGCCCTTGGTTCATGAGCTCGTCGATCTCGAGCGACTTCGAATGCCCAGGCCTTGACGAGTTTGTTGAACTCGATTTGATCATAGATTCGAACTAGAATTTTCGCTCAATTTCGACTGATTCGAAAGAAATTCGTTCGTTCGTTTATTCAATTTCGATTTGCCCTAAACGAAGGGAGCGGCCATTATATTTCATTTATTTCGAATGAAAATAATTTCGTTCTGTTGATTTTACTTGGCCATTATTTTCTCTTGTTGAAGTTAATTCATTCTTTCTGATTATGAAAGGGAACAACAAGATTTAACGACAATGGATAGCGTAAGGGAGAAGGAAAAATAGCTACAGTGTTTTTGAGAGACTGGAAAAAGGCTGATGTGATATAATTTCAACTACAGTTGACTAGTATAAATATTCAATTTAAATTTAAATCCAAATTGTTTCGATAAATGCAACTTAAAAACTTGACCTTCTATCGAGGCATGCCACCAGGCATTTATAATGTTATACCCCTATTCCGAATGCAAGGGAAAGGTTTCGAGTCCTAATTCGATCGTATGGCGAAGATAGCTTTTTGAAGCAGTTAAACATTGAATTTTTCGATATAAATTTCAGCGCGTTTATATATCGTATGCTCACACAATAACTCCAAATGTTATGAAAACTGAAATCTGATAATAATACAATATTATGGATCTAATGGAACTGGTTTCGTCGAAATCCGAGACTGTGCCTCGGAAGGCTATTTTTAAAAATCAATTTTAACGATAAAATTCCAAAACTTAACTAAACACTTCCAAATTCAATTTTAACACTTTTACTATATTTGGCACTATCAATATAAATTTTATAAACCTTCAAAATATTTTTAACTGGCTTAAAACTCTAGATTCAATATTTTAGCCAACTTCCAATTATTAAATTCAATTATTTAATTATCAAATAAATAGTGATATTTGAAATTCAAGCTAAAATTAACCTTTCAAATATTTAAAATCAATTAAATATTTCAATTTCTAATATCCAAAAATTATGGGTCGTCACAGTAATTGATTTAACTGATAATCAATGAAGATAAATACGTAGGATGTACGTATTTTATTCTATTCGCATAGCGATTTGATCCAGATTCGAGCACAGAATTTCGAGATAGTTATATCGATCCAAGTTGGGATTTTTACCTGATTTTCGACGGCGACCCTAGATATGGATTGTTGATTGGTTCTGGATATTCTCTATCATAGTTATGGCTATGCAAGGAGAATGACGATTTCTGATCAAGAAGCCAGATCTGAGTCCGCACTAAGAAGTCGGGTGGACGATACTAGTTCGGAAGTGAAATTGTGTGATCGAGTGAGCGATCAGATTGGTATAGCGTACGGATGATAAGTGTACATCATACGGATTTGAATGAAATTGACATTGAAAATTTGTGAATAAGAAATGTGAAATGATTTCTTTTGAAACAAAAGTATATTTTGTGAAATATACAATGGATAAAAGTGAAAGTTGGATATTTGTATGATGATAACTAAGATGGAAACAACTTTATACAAAAAAAAAATAGAAAAAGAAAGGTGTAATCAAATTTGAATATTTGATTTTGAATAAACAAAGTTATATATCTTTGTTATATAAGATAAATCTCCCCTTGTTGAATCAATTGCCAGAAGAAAAGAATTTTGAAAGTGTTTGAAGTATAAAAAGGATTATACAAATTTGAAATGATCCAAAGTTTTTAAAAATTATATACATACATACATAAAGGATCTTATGAGGATTTTGGAAAAAGGTTTTAGGAACCTTTGGATTTGGAAAGGCTTTTGATTTTTGGGTAAAATAAATATTGGAATTTGGAAAGCCTAATTTGAGAATTATCGATTTTGGGATAATCTATTTTGAGAAAAGAAGATTTATATGAGATTCATACTAGGTGTCTGATTTGGACGATACTATATGTGTATAGTATAAAGTGTTTTGACAATGGCTCTGGGGAAAAAGGCGCTCCCTTGAAATGAAATTCTCAGGAGTGCCACAGGGTGGTACTGCCTTGAACCCTAAGGGGGGTTCTAAAGTTGATCTTGGGAGGAGTCCGGACAAAACTAGTTCCTGAGGATTATGAGTAGTGTGTAGCGAAAGCCGAGGGCGCTTATGCCTACAGAGGCATTTGAGTTATGTTGTGACGACAGTGTAACTCGATGTCACTGCGATCTACTGCAGACCATAGCAAAAGTCATGTGCGAAGCTGAGAGCCAACAGTCTACGTTTGATTTTATATCCATAGACTGCGACCTATGGTAACATAGCGAAAGTCAGGTGTGCTGCTGAGCGCCAATAGTCTGCATTTGACATCGGTAGACTGCGAACTATGTGGGAGTGGAGAAGTTTAATTTTTGGCAGCGAAAATCGAGGGCGCTGATGCCTACAGTTACATGGACTTTTGCTGTGATGGCAACGTAACCCTGGAATGTAACTGCGATCTGTTATGCGTTCCAAGGCATAATCAAGGGGCGCGGAGTGCTTACAATTACATGGACTTTTTCTACGATGGCAAGGTAACCCAGGATGTAACTACGACCGTGGATGAGGGTGATGATTTCCAAAGCATTCTCACCAAAGATATTTCCTCTATTTTGAAAAACTGTTTTCTATATTTTCAATAGAATTATTTTTCAAAGTATTTTCCCTGGATGTTGAAAACGGGTCTACTAAGCACTTATAGATTTCCAATCGTACGCCTGATCAACGTATGACCGAATTTCTATGAGAACATGGATGGACTTGTCGAAACATTGAGTTATAAAAATATTTTTGTAAAAATTATTATAGTAATATTATATAGATTTTTAAATTAGTTTAAAAATGATCAAAGAAAATTTAATTGATTTTAAGCATTTTAATAATTCTGGCTTCGTTCCTTTTCGAGGACGAAAAAATTCAAAGGGGGGAGGAATGTGACGACCCAGGATTTTGGCAATATTATTCATATGAGCACTTAATCAAATTAAATAAAATACAAATTTATCATTTTAAAAATAAATAAGATTTTTGGGACATTTTCTATATATATATATATATATATATGTATGTATGTATGTATTGTGAAGGAAACTGTGATTTGAAAATTTAAAATAAAACCTTTCAAAAATATTTAAAATAAAAATCTATTTTTTTCCACATTAAATTAAAGGCTCTACCTTATTAACATTTGATTTATATATATATGGATGTAATCTAAATAACAATTCTAAAAATAAAATCAATCTTATCAATATTAAATATAAGTATAAGAATATATGAATATTAATTAAGTGTTTGATAGTAAGCTTAAAATAGAAATAAAAATAATAAGGATTTATGTTAAAAATAAGTGTATAAGGGGGATTATGCGTATGCAAGGCAAAACCAAAATATCTACTTACATAAAAAAAATAGGACAAGTATGTATGTATGTGAAGTTTGTATATGCAAGGCTAGAAGAAAACTTAAAATATCTATATATAAAAATCAAATAGGATAAGTATGTAAACAGGATGGGAAAAATTTGCATTAAATACTATCAATTCTAGCACAAAACAAAAGTCATTTTGCAACCTTGTAAATTATATTAGTTCAAAGAAAATCTTGCCTGGTCAAATAAATATCTCTGACCAAAGAAAAGAAGCTTGCACCAGTAAATACCTATGCTGTAAAATTTATTCTCTATATATGTACATCTATTCTTTTTCCAGTTTGTTCTCAAAACACAGTAAGCCGATAGAAGAAAAAAAGCATCACCAAGTTTATAAACTTAAATAACAACTCAACTGAATAAACAGGAAAATCAAAAGGGTTTAAGCAGTAGCAGCTTTTCAACACAATATTGGTTCTCTGTTCAAACTCTTTTTATCAGGTGAGTAAACATATTATTCTAAGACTTAAGTATAAATAAATCTGTGTATATGATTCATAGATAATATTGTGCTTTGCTTGTGTATTTTTTTTAGTTTGTAACTCCGTGTATATATATGTTGATACTGTGTATATAGGATGCCTATTTCTTCTCTATTTTACTACAGAATTGAAATTTAACAAAGGAATTCAATATACCTTCAACAAGGCATTGATAGGCTTAGAGTTTAAAACAAAACTAGTTTGTTTAAGCATAAATCAAGATCTAAAAATTTTTTTAAGCATATTGGTGAAATATTACAGCTGGAAACTTAGTTTTTCATAGTAGAATTTAAATACATGTTAAATTCGAAAGTTGTAGACTGTTTATTCAATTATATAACCTGAATCTCCTTTAGAAAATAGGATTTTTAAGATTAAAATGGTGATTTTTGGTTTAGTGTGATAAGAGCAGTTTGGAGTTTAATAGAAAATGTGTTTGAATCATTTTCTGGCAATCAGAAGCATATTGGGTGTTGAGTTTTTGGCCGAGGCTAGCTGGGCAATGGATGAAGTCGAGAAAAATGGTCGTGGCCATTCCAGTTCATCATAGCATTGGAGATGAGCGAATTTAGTTTTAAACCCTAGTTCTGGTTGGGGGAGAAAAATTGGGTCACCGTGGTTTCTTTGGTGCATCGAGTTGCACGAGCTGAAGGGAAATGGTGGCATGGTGAATCAGTTAGGTGAGGTCGGAGTTGTAACAACTCGGGTGGTCGGCGAGAAGTGGGCGAAGTAGTTTTGTCTGGTGAAGTCGAGTTCCAGTTTCGAACTGGAAACTCGATTTCGATTGGGGGTTGTTGGCGTTGAGTCGTCCATAGCGATCGAGTGTCACGACGTTGCATGACTTGCCAGAGGAAGCGCAGTTTGTCGGAAGGTTGTCGAGGCGCCATGCACGTGCACGGCCTTGAGATGGTGTCAGGAAGTTCTGAGTGGTGAACGACTCGAGTTGATGCTCGAGGAAATGAATCGGTTGCTTCGATTGAAAACCTGAGTGCGTGAGTGTTTCCTGTTATTGAAGTTTATAACTTAAACTAAAAAAAAGAGAAAAGAGAAACGTATGTGAGGAAGGAAGAAGGACTCGGGGAAGATAAGGGAGAAACTCGAGTATCAACTCGAGTAAACCTGAGGGCATTCTCGGGTTTCGATTTTCAACTTGCAATCCAATAAAAGTGAAGTTCAAGCTAATCATTTCAACAAGTTTAAGTATTTATGACTAATTAATGTTTGATAATTTAAGTAATGAATTTATTTTAAGTTTAATTATTTAAGAGAATGCCTAAGAACATTTTAAATCTTAATTAATATTCTAATTAAGTAGTTAGTTTAAGATAAGTATTAAATTTAATTAACATCAAAGCTTTGTAGTTAGTAATAATTTGATTTCAAAGTCATTAAGGAAGATTGTAAAATGTGAAGTAGGAAGATAATTAAGATAAATAATTATTATTATTTAATTGTTTGAAAAGGGATTTAAGAATGATTAATTAATTTATGGTTGTAATTAATTATGTGATTAGAGATTAATTAATTTGTTATTAAAGATTGATTAACAAATGATTGAGTGTTTAATTAATTTGAAATTAAGAATATTAACTACTTAAAGTTAATTAATATATGATTAGTAGTTAACTACGTAATTTAATTAAGAATTAATAATTGATTAATTAAGTAATTAGTGATAAATAAATGGGTAATTAAGTTTTATAAATTAAATTTAAGGTTATTAATTAATAATTAAGGAATAATGAATTAAGTAATTAAGGTTTAATAAATTGATTAAGAAGTAATTAATTAATTAAATTGTTTGAAATGGAATATTTAATTAATGATTTATCAAGCAGGATTAAAGATGCTTGCTTAAGGATGATTATATGAGTAGAATATCTGGATTTGTCATATCTATTAGGTGATAGTCTGTGATACTCTGTGATATGATTTGGATATATCTATGATGGTTGAGTATGATTTATCTGTGATAAATGCTATGTGAATTCAAAGCGTTGAATTTAATTGTTTAAACTATTAAACAACTTGAACTTAAAAATGGCGTTTGGATTTCGTCGAGACTGGGATCGGATGTCAGTTATGATTAACTGAAAACCACATCGATCCAAATGAAATGATAGGTCGTGGCATCTCAAGTAAAGATCAAGATGGTGTTTCAGAGTGCAAGGGTTAACGTCGTTAACTATGAGTGTAACGAGATAATGCCTTCGGTTTCGTTCGAACCCACTTCGAATTTGTAACCTACAATGATTCTTTATAGATTGGTATATGCTATCAATAGGCCGGAATGGAATGATTTAAATGACTGCACCATTAAAAACCAAGTGAAGATGCTTAGGAATTGATTTGTGAATATAAGTATTGGTTATAACTGATAATGAACTCATAGTGAAGTACGAGTTACCTGGGAGTTTTCTTTATGATTTGAATTTAGTATTTCAAATTATATGGGTTTACTCATGCTGGTTTCCAGCCTGACCTGTGTGTTACTTTGATGTAATGATCAGGTCAGACCGAGTATTACAGATTTTCAGGTAAGGACGTTCCGGAGCTCAGGAGGCGAGCTGATGGCAAGAACGTATGGAGTGTTTCCCCTGTATTATATTGTTGTATATCTGTGACATGATGATTGTGTATATCCGGTGTCTGTATATATGTGTAACTTTGATGTATTATAAATATATTTGACAGATGCAGAATTCTTTTGTAAACTGTTATTATTTGATATTATATTTTCATCCACTGCAAATGTGAGAATCTTTGTGGTGTTTCTTCTTCTTCTTCTTATATCTCCTTCTTCTTTTTCTTAACTATCTGAAAATCTCTGGATCGAAAATTTCAGGCTGTTACAGAAACTAAATATATTATTTGGTTTGTTAATCTTATAAATGCATTAGCTTGTTCCTAAAAGGTCCAAATTGAACGCGACCGATTGCGTTAGGCTCATACCTGCGATATCTACATTATGGAATTGGATTGGTGGAGATTGGAAACTATCGAATTTTAAGCTAAGGACCGAATTAGAATGCTTCAGCGATGAATGGAATTTCAGTGAGTTTAACTCACCTTTTTGATTAATCAGTAAGATAAATTGTTCATAAATTTTACTATTATTGTTTGGTTAAAATTACTGGTTGATTTGGTTAAATATCCGCTTTAAAAGTGATTGAGATTTAAAGTTGAAATACAGGAATTTCGTTGAGAAACCCGGATTTCTTAATATTGTTACTTATAAATTTCCAGTTATATTCTTGTTGATTCTGTTTCAACTACAACCTTGTTATATTGATTATTATTGCTGAATCTTGATTATTTAGCACAATTTGTTATCATGTTGTTATATGTTCAAAATTTAACCCCTGTAGTGATAAAAATCAATATCAATATTGGTTAAGTTTATAAAAGAATTAAGTTTTTGAATGGGTTTTAAGATTTATAAAAGGAATTTTATAAAAGAAGAAACTTTTATTAATGTGTAACAGCCCATATTTTGATAATTAAAAATATTAAATTTAATAAGGTTTTGGGCTTTAATATTGTTAGAAATTAAAATTTATGATTTATTAAATTGAATCTTATTAGATTTGAAATTTTCACTTTAAGATAAATCTTAAAACAAACAATTTAATGAGATAAAACATATAATTGGCTAATATTGATTGAATGTAATTGACTACTATACGATGTTAACGCAATTTAAATCAATTTAAATAATAAAGGTTAATAAGGAATAGAATAAATGATGTATAAATTGATGTAATCTTATGTTATTAATTGCAATTGGTTTTAATATGGAGTATGAAATCAATTATTTTGTACATAAATTTATTAACCTTTCTTTGTAAAGAATAAGTTAATAGATATAGATTATTAACGTATAACCATTGTTTCATTTATTTTCTTATTATTAAATCGGTTAGAAATTTATTTTGTAATTAATGGAGAATTAACGTAATTAAAATATTACAATTGATATATGAAGAAACGTTAACTGTTGAGTAGTGAGTGTAAAACTTATGTCAATCAATTGCATAAGGGAATAGTTGATTTAATAATAAGAATGTAAATCAAAATAAAAGGATTTGTTTGAAATTTAAATATATAATGAACATGTTTTATTACATTTGTAATTAAATGATGGAATTAAATTAGTATATAGATATTGGGTTTAAAATAGAAAATTGGATTTCAAAGGAAACAATTGGATTAATTATCTTCTCTGTACTAGGGTATGTTTTGAGATTTAATCATTGTAAGTAATAGTAATTATATCTTGCCATTAATAAGAGATAGAAGTAAATGGTAATTAATTAATGATATGTGCAACATATGTTTTATGTTAAAAATATAATGAGAATTTCATTGAGAAATATTACGTTCGAATTGTAAGCACTTAAATTTGGTACAAATATAATGATAATATGAAATTAATTGATAAAGAAATGATGTGGTTGTACGAAATATTATTTCTATGACTCTTTAATGGGATAATCTTTAAATATAAGTTGGTTTAATGAAAAGAACATTTATTTTCAAATAAAATGGATCTTTCATTTGTGAATGTAGTTTTAATTTCGTTAAGATAAAGAATAGAATGATTGATTTAAGGGAAGAAATATAAGTATATTTGAACTGTGTTTTAGCATATAGATGGATTGCAAGAGTGGAAAAATAATTTATTTAAGTTATTTATTTCTCTACTGTATAAGCAACAAATTTATAAATGTGCTTAAATGACTATAGGAAACAATTATTCTATTTTTCATCCATTTTAGTTGTCTGTTTTGAAATTTAACTTTACAAGTAACTGTAATTAATATAATTGAAATATTTCAATGAGAAGGGAAGAAAACGTTGACTGCAATTGATAGATTTAATAAAAGAAACGCATCTTTTGTGTTAAACAGAAAGGATGTTTTAATGGAAATAAAAGATCATTTTGGGAAAACCAAATTGAACGTTTTCATTTTTATGGTAAGTAATTTTATTTATTTTGCATAGATAAAAAAATTAAATGCGTACAACTTTGAATATTATTTAAGTTAATGAAGTCAATTTGGTTACGTTTCACAAATTGAATTTCAAAAAGGTTATGCGATGTACATGGTCCCTTCATTTCTTTTGTTATTAATTGTTGCATGTTTTGAGACGTATAAAAATAATACTTTCATTTTGAACAAGAATGATTTTGGATAAAAAAATTGAATTTTAGAATAACACACACACACACACACATTAATATTCAAACTTTTAAATATATCAGAGGGTTCATGGTTGTGTAAATATCATGGAATCAATTAGAAATTACTCTTTTTTTTCAGTTGTACATTGATTACATAAATTTATATTCATTTTTCCATTTTATATACGGTTAAAATTTGTAAATGGGTTGTATTAATGCGACCATTACAGTAATTAAAAAGTAAAGTAAATCATTTTTATAGTGCATAGGTTGATATATATTCATTAATCAATAAAATTTGTTTGAGTAATGTAAATAAATATATATTGACTGTTTGTTTAATTGATTGGTTGATTGTTAATTGATTGATTGAGTTAATGTAGTGTGCACATATATTAGCATAAAACGAATGTTTTAATATGGAATTAAATAATGTAAATATATGTATATTTGGGTTTATTGATATAAATTAATTGGAGCAAGTTTTGGAATGTGGACCCAAAAGGTTTGTTTATAGGAAATAGGTGGTCCCTTCATTTACTTTACATTTTTTATCACCTTGCAATCTCTCTCTTTTCGTTTTCAAGTAGTCTAATAATTAAACTACTCATTCATTTCTTATAAATTAATGGTTGTTTCATTTGATTTATTTATAATTAATAATTTCCACATTCTTTTCATTTGTTTCTCCTTTATTCGTTTGCTCTTTTTAAATGCTTTACCTGAAGTTTTTTCCTTTTCTGTTTTTTTCGTTTCAAATGCGAACATCCAAATTAATATGCATGCCATCTAATTAGCATTTACTATTTTCCGTTTCAAAAGTTTATTTTGCTTATGCATCATTAGTTCTTGTAGCTTCCTTTCATTCGCAATTCTGGAAGCTTCATATTTAAAACGGAAGATTTATTTTTATCTTTATTGATATATTTATTCCTTTAGTTTACATCTTTCAATACTACATTTTAGGGCTATTCATATTTTTACTTTATTTCAATTCCTAGTTTGTTTATATATACCTTACTAGCTTTTCATCCTTTTTTCCATCTTCATTCCTGTAGCCTCATTTCTAATCTCATCTTCTGTAGCTTCATTTTTTCAAATAAAATTTTCATCTCATTTCTTTTCACTCTTCACCTTCCTCATTCCCTTTTCATTTTTTTTCTTTTTTAAATCTCCTTCTTCTCTTTTTTTTGGCTTCATTTTTATGCTTTTTTTATTCTTCTTCAAATCTTCTTCTTTTTAAAAGCTTCCTTTTCTTTTTTTTAATTCATCTTCTTCTTTAATTTTTTTCTCTTTTAAACCTTCTCTTCTTTCTATGTCTTTTTCTTCAAATCTAGATTTATACAATTTTGTCTTCAAAACTTTCTATAAAAAAAAGATTAAGATAGCAAGGAAACAAAATAAAATGAGAAAGTAGTTGCAGATCCAAATCTAGCTAGAAAAGGGAAAGCAAAACGGTGAGTGATTTAACCCACTCACGCAATACTAAAAATTCCATTGCAAGTTAAATAAAATATATGATGTGATATATAATTTTTTTTTAAGTTTGTTGATTTAAGTTCACATCTGAATTGATATTGAATCTGAATTGACATTTAATTTCATATTGGAATTTAATTGATAGTTAAACCCCGATATTGATAACTATTATATGTTGAAATATTTTGGTTGATTTGGATGTTGTTTGAAATGGATGCTTATTGATTGATATGTTGGATGTATGGTTTTTTTTTATTGTAATATGTCCCTGTTATCGCCTTCTATATTATTGACATCATTTAAGTGGTCCTCTGAATCATTTTAAAATTGGATAATTAAGACAATTAAATTATGGGTTGAAATGATATATACCCATACAATTTCTTGAATTTGGATTATTTATTAAAACTGAATTATTTAAAAAGTTTATGTTATTAATTTAAACTTTGGATTTATTTTAAATAAAGAGGTTAAAATTGGTATTTCAAATTATTTGAAATCCCGTAAATTACTGCACTCACGATGTACACTTGATAGGAGATGAAAAATCTCATAACCTCTCTGAAGCCATTGCACTCATATTTTTATTTGAGATTGATTTGACTAACATAATAATTTTTAGTTCTGACTCGAGTGTATTGTTTTTCATTATGCTCGGGTCAGTCTGAGCTTTTTTAGTGTACTGAAGACCATTTTATTTTCTGGAGGAAGAAGACGAAGATGAAGATTCAGTATATTATTGCTATTATTATTATTATTATTATTATTCCACAGCTGCATTATATTTTTATTTTCTGATGTATGTATAACCTTGATTTGAATTGTAAAAGTATAATCAAATGTCATTTGTAAAACAGCTTCATGAACCGTTTATTTGATTATTATATTTTGTCATTCCGCTGCGAGATTCTCTGTTTTATTTTTCCTTCTTTTCTATTATTTTCTTATTTACCCCATTAACAATCCTCCCTTTTGAATGGTTTGAATCAGACATGTGTGGTTTATTGTCGATTTAAATCGTCCAAAAAGGCGGATCGTTACATAATGGGTTTATAGATTTATAAATGGAGTTCTATAAATAGTTTTATGGATTTATAAAAGAGTTTTATCAATGGTTTTAGAAATTTTAGTAAATAGATGTTAATAAATGAAAGATATTTATTAAAAGGACTAATTGAATAAAGTTATAAAAGAAATTGAGATTAGATTTCCAGAAATTGACCTTCTTAATTTTTATGTTGTGGATATTTGTTCCATACTTAACACTGAAGGAATAGTGTTGGGTTTATCCTTATCATGTTCCTTTCTAAACAATATTTGTTTTAATACTCTTGATATGATTTTGAAATAAGAGATCTTCATAATGTTTTGTGCATATCCTTATACCGTTGAGATAAGTATATGAATATATTTTTTTGGCAAGGCCGACGGTTTTATAGTGGACCGACCACTTTTATTTCGAACGTAATAAAGTTGAAGTACAAGAGTAAGGTAGAGACACCTTAGCTACTATGATAGATAGTAATATAATACAGCACAGGAGTGTGACAGACATGTCACAGCTACTAGATATAAATAACTAGAGTAGTTCTCCTCCGCAGAGGGAGAATCACCTACACCCTCGTCAGCCCGGGTTGAATCCAGAGGACCACACCCCAGAAGACCAAAGAAGGGGCGAAAATGAGTAGCAAGAGAAGGATCATAACTGTCAACGTCAGAGGAGTAAATAAAAGTTCGATCCCAGGCAGTGTCAGCTAGGATAACAGAATTTTTCTCAGCATAAGATCCATCCAGATCAAGAATCAAGGACTCCCCAGAAATTCTGTAATAGAGGCATCGAAGGTCCAATAGATCATCAGATACATATCTAAAGTAGGAGTCATCCACAGGGTTGAATCTCATCTCTGAATGACGATCAACCCAACAATGTTCAGTCTCGGCCCAAACAACGAGAGGCGGAGAGAGAACCGGCTCAACAGACAGAACAGAAGGAACGTCAGCAGGAACTGGGGACGTAGGCCGCACTAAGGTAGGAGAAGGACCAGGGGCAGGAGCAACCAGGGAGACTTTGGGAACCCATTTCCTAAGTGGAGGCCGAGGCAGAGGAATCTTTGGCGTAGCTGCAGATACTTCAGAGTGCAAGCACGCAGAGGCAACATGGCCAAAAGAGTGACAGGAGGAACAAATATCAGGGACCCATCCATAACGAACGCGAACATCCACCACGTGACCAACAGCTAGTTGTACAGGAATAGAGGTTGAAAGCAGCTTAAGGGGAGAAATATCAATCAGAGCCTTGGCATAAACAAGCTTATCACGCGCAAATGTATTAGAGTCAAAACAAATCAATTTACCAACATTGCATGCAAGCCAATTCAAACCAAGCAGAGGTTGAAGAGCAGAAGGGATTTGAGAGAAATAAACCCAAATAGGGACAGATAAAACTTGTTCACGAGCACTAGCAACCGTCGGTGTCCAGGGGGTAATAATAAAAGGCTGACCATCAATGAAGGTTGGCTCAGACTCAAGAACACGACTTCGCTCCTCAGGGGAGGAGAACAGAAGGTAGTACAAGGAATCAACCAACTTAACTCTAAGACCACCTTGTAGTCTCCAGGCCCTACGACAAACAGCAGCCGCATCAAGAAGACGATGTTTAGGGTCCAAAAAGAAACCAACTACGTATCCTGACCAAAAGTCCAAACCAGCTTGCATTACACTGGAGGAGGGATCTTCACCCCGTTTTCCTCGACGATTTTGAAATCAACTGGTTCATAAACTCCTGCGTTTCGGGGCATTGATGTAAAAAGGGAAGACCAAGATTTAGGTACATATGGGCAAGGAGCAGCAGGGCGACACTCCTCAACACCTGTAATGGCCACAGGTTGTACAATTCCAGGGGCATTAGCATTAGTGGGTATAGAATGCTCAGTGCAGTTAACATTTGGAGCATAATTCGTAGTGGAAATACCACAAACATCTGATGTGCCTCGCCCACTTCTTGGGAGACTGACAGAATAACACCCATGGATTTGGTCATTCACACCAACGACCACACTAGGCACACACTCATCCATCACAGGAGACTTGCCCACATCACAGCCCTCATCCTGGAGCATAACAGGTTAGTGAACAACCTTGATCACTTTAGAACAGACATCAGATGAGTTTGCTCCAAATTCCCCTGAAGCATATAGACAAACAGGAGATGAGCATTGAACATATTCAGCAGCAACGCCCAACCCCGCTTCTCTACAACACTTGCCACCATCACCAGACCTATTGCAAAAAGCAGACAAAACAAGACCAGCACAATCCTTCACCAAATCTGTCTTACCCATTACACAGTTGATGTTCACAGGCAAAAGTGCATTCGGTTCAAGGGGAGGCAACACTGCGTGTACGGTGTCAGAAGCCACGACTCCATAATTATCAGACGTGAGCGGTGGAAATTCGGCGAGGGAATGTATAAAAGGTTTGGCAGCGGACTTGGATTTGTAGGGGCGTCCTGACCTAGTCGATGATGTGGCGGAGGAGGGGGGGTGGAGAGGGACGAGGCGGAGAGGAGGACATGGATGAAAGACGGATATGAAGAGGGAGGAAATCACAACGAGGAAGAAATGTAATTCTACAAAAATAAATCGCCAGAAGCGGCCATTAGGATTTTCCAAGTAGTGAAAGAAGTTGAAATGGGTTTGTGAATAAATATTTGTAAAAGTATTGCGATACAAGTATTTACAAAGTTATTTTTTTATTAATGAAATGATTGGTTAAAGTGTTTAGTGGTTGTTGATATGCTTAACCACAGTTGGTTTCCTTGTAGAAATAAATTCCAGATTTGGATTGTTGTTTTATTTGATATTTAAATAATCGACTATCATCAGTGGCCAATCTAATACTATCATTGTCGGTTTAGGGTGACCATGATTAGATATTTTTGCCAAAAACCATATCAAACTGAAATAAGCATTCAAATCGAAGACATCTTCAGTATGATTGAACACAAAATTCTTTAAAGTGCAAGAGCTACTTGTTGTTGATCCTGAGCGTGATTCTAAAACGGATATAGTAGATGCAGTGACTTTGGTTTCATTCAGACCTGGAATGAACTTATATGGATAAACGCTGGCATTACATTCCTTCCTGGAGTGCAGTGTTAGCACTCCAAGTAGGATTGCTATATTAAAGGTAATTGTAGCACCATGCCTTACATCAGGTAAATGACTATAGCTGGGACGTACAGTAAGGCTAAGTGGGTCACTCCCATTAGGGTAAGATCATCACTTATCTAGATTCAATATTTATGTAAGCTTTGGGGCCAATTATGATTGTTTACAATCCTAGGGCAATCATGTTCGGTGCTATATAGTAAGGGAGGGTCGGTCCTGAGTAGTAGAGGTGCAACGTGTTGTAGCCTCTGGTACATTTTATTTAGAGGTCTACTAATTCAGTGGGTAGACACCTACCCTTTCATAGTTGAAATCCATTTTCCAAACGAGCCTTTGGACTTGATTATATACCTATTACGCTGGAATTTAATTAATGTAACAATTTTAGCTATGAAATACATATTTTAAACCGTAAAAATTATTACAATATCAGAGGATTTCCTATATAAATGTTTCGATTATTGTATGGACAAACCCATCCATGTTTATGTGTGGTGTGTTCTTGCCAGATACCTTTATTTTCAACACAAATTTACGTCATTAAAATTCAATTCAGGTTTATTTCTAACATTTTTTACCAAATTGATCTGACTATTATTTTATTATAATGCTCGGATATGGCCGAGCATATCTATAGATCTAGTTTGGATGCTTGGGAGCTTTGGGAAACAAGTTGGATGCCTCCAAGATGTATTCACATACATATAATATCTACGACATTAGTTTTTAATTTAACAACATTTGTGTTGACATATTATTATAATTATCCAAGCTGATCATTTGCTTAGGGTACTCTGATTGATGTATGTATATTAAACTCTTTGTGCATTAACCTGTTGTATATGATGTATTACTCGTCGTGATGTAAGATTCTGTTATATTATTTTCGTTATTTATCCACAACAATTTGTCTTTTCAACACTTAGATACTCGGCACGTGAATATCATGGATATATTAATGTTTGCTTTTAAAGGTCGAAAAGGCGGTACATTACACTTAGTGTCAGAGCTTAGGTTGAGCAACACCTACGCTTTGGTGGGGGAAACATATTTAAGATAGGGTAAGAGAGACTCTAGGAAGAGTTTGAGTCTATTATATATACACGAGTGTGTATTTGTTAGTGCTAAAAAAATGTTTTGTATTGTATTGATTTATCGGTTGAGTTGTTTATAGATTCTAGTCAGTATAAGAGGAACAAGTATATCGATAGGGGTATCTGAACACTTAAACAAGGAAAATGGACACAATATTCTTTTGAAATTGGGCAAATGAAATAATTTTGCCTAAATTATATATTGTATATATAAAGGAATAATTTATGATTTTCATAAACTAAGTATATGTTATCTTGCCTTTTGGTAAGCTTGTGATTTCACCGACTTGGCTAGGAACTGATGGTTCAACCTTAGGAATCGACTGCATGCAATACTATGGACAATGGTCTTGTAGATTCGAACCTGGTCAATAACGACTCGTAAATTTATAACTTTAATAAATTTTATTTATTTTTATATAAAAGGTTAATAATACAAATAATATTATTTTAGGTGATAATAAGTTATAGTAATCATATTATGAATAGATATTTACTAAAAATATTTACCTTGGGATTTATATTGATAAATGACCGAAAACTGTTTTATCGAAACCAGCGCTATAATTGTAAAACATCAGGCACGAAGCTAGATACATACACTTAATTTTATAACTAAACAAGAATATGAAATAAAATAATTTATTGTATTTTTGAAAGTTAAATGTATTTATGGTATTATTAGTAATGCCCTAAAATATAATAATTGATTTATTAAATTTAAATTGAGATTTAATGATTTAATAATTATAATAATTATTTTAATGATGATAATTCACTTTGAATAGTTATAAATTAATAATAAATCATTTGTAATAATTTTACGAAGACATGCACTTGATTTCGAAAATATAAGAAAAGTCGATACCACTTTGTCAATATGATAGCAATTAGTGTAAATAATTGTTAATATTGATTTGTATGGTTTTATAATTGATATGTGATCATTTTAATTAATCTAAAATGGTAAGAAAATGTTTTTAATTTTTTTTTACAAATATATGCACATTAATCTATGAGTGAAAATATGACTGGAAATTGAGATTAAAATTCATAACGGTTTGACATATATAAGTTGTGTAGCATTGTTTATATGAGTTGAACACCTATATGACATATTAATACATACATGAAAATATACACACACACACATGTCACATGCACACTTGAACATATGAAATACATAGATACAAACATACATATACGAAGTAATGATGCCGATGATGGTGGATGATGTAAGGGGGAGAAAAATATCTACCTCTCCACTAGCCTATAAATGCCCACTCATTTTGCCTCTTCTTCATTCTTTCGTAACTCTCTCAAATCTAAACGAAATGATGCAATTTTTTTACAGCATTTATAATTTTGGTGTTAGAACTTTCTTGTTGACCACTTCTTCCCATTCGAAGTTTCCAATTCTCAAAACATCATTCTTTCTAAAGCATTTTCGAGCCTAGTTTTAATGGCCGAAAATATCTCTTTTCCATTCATGTATAACTCCCGCAAAACTGGTCCAAATAAAGTAATTCTTTTTTTCAAACCACGTAGAATTTCATTGGTTGCAACTTTTATGCTTTGCACTTCGTCTAGTTCTTAGTATAACTATGTCAAAATTCCGCTTTTTTATATTACATTGTTAGGCTTCGTTTTTACAAATCCGAGAATACCCTATCTATTTTTTATCATAACTTTTTCAAAATTAATCAAAGTTAATCCAAATTAAGTGTTTCCTTTATTCAAATTTAAGAGAAAAGAAATTGCAATAACTTTATAATTAAAAACATTTTTAAAATTTGAGAGTAAGAGGGCAAAAATCAAAGAGAAAATGAACTATTTTCGGGTCTAGTTTAGTGAATTCAAGGCCGAAGCTCTACCACTTCTCTTTCATACTTTTGTCCATCCTCTTCAAGTCTTGGTAAAGCTTTCCCTAGAGTCTAAGGACCAATTCCAAAAGGTTACATGCGATCGTAGTGGAACTATTGCCTGTTTGGAAAAGTTAGGAAGTAATGATGGCGAGAACTCCTAAACTATAGTATTATATTTTTGGATGAAGATATGATGTTTGCAATTGATGTTTAATATGCTTTGTCATCTAGTTTGGTTATTTAATATGAATAGTAAATATATATATATATATATATATATATATGCAAGTCACGGATATACCCGTCGATAAGCATAATGGAAATCACTTTCCTCTATTTTTAATGAATTGGTGTATATGGAGTGTTAAAAATCTTTAAAAAGGTTTTAATTTGATTATGAAATACTTTATAAATAGTTAAAAGTGTTTTGGTGAAGTTTGAAAAGTAATGGAAAATTTAGTTAACAATATGCACGTCGCATAACGGTAGTTCGCGATTTCGTGCCATAAAGTCAAATGAGTAAATAGAATGGAATTTAACCCAACATTCTTCTAGACAAGAATTTTCCGAACTATTATATCCATAGTTTTCCAACGAAGAAGGAAAATTGAGATTTCGACGAGTAGATTTTGAAATATGAGTAAAACAAGTTAATGGAAAATCGCGGTTTTGCAGTTCTGAATACAAAATTGAATTTCTTTGAAAATAATATTTTAAAATTATTGAAAAATATGTAATAAGTCGTATAAATCTTTTAAAATGTTTTAAAAGTGATTAGAGTTATAAAAATGAATTTTCAGATGATAAAATGTCGTTTTGATCAATATAGCTTAAAAAGCACCTTTGTAGCACTTTTTCGCAACACTTTTCTATAACTTTTAAATTTTAGTTTTAAATGCAGCAATTCTTTTCCAATTCATTTATAAATGTTTTCAAATATTCGATAAATTATTTTAAAAATAATTTTAAGGATTTATGGAATTGTTAAAGGTTTAATGATTTAGAGTCGATCAAATAACTTGACCCTCTTATGGGTGTCAAAGAGATAGTGCCTAGGCTTGAGTTTGGAAAACCATTTCTTGCTCACCTTGGCTATAGAACTGGCTCGACGAAGGGGATGGTAAATTTGATTTACTCAAATCAAAATTTTCCAAGGTATACAGGATAATATTTTCTAAATTAAACAACGTGATTTTTATGGAGATAATCTTCTTATACTAAGTGTTGAAGCCCAAAGAGGGAACTCTACTATTCATAGAATTTAAAAGGTGATTTTGCCATTGTTACTACCAGATATCCTTCCAACCTTTTCGAAACACCCAATTGCAACAATTATGGTAACCTAATTATTGGCTCTAATGTTGTTGGGTAATTAATTAAATGATGGGTTTCGACTTCGTCGAAAGCTTTCTTCTTTTATACATATGGCATGGATCGTTTAGCTTTAGGATTTGGCTGAGTTTAAGGTTTCGACTTACTAAAAAGGTGTACTTTTGGAGAGTAGTAGTTTGGAGCTAAGAACCCAAGTGTTTTGATAAAGTAGGAGGTTTTGACTCACTCAGAGGTAATCCTTTATATTAACAAGAAAACTTGTTAACATCCCCAATGCAATATGGAAGGAAAATGAGTGCATATAAAATAAGATTGTCGAGAAGGTTTCTTCTTTAGAAACCTACATTTCGATAGGGTTAACTTAGTCGAAATGGTTTCAAAAGTTGGTTTATATATGTAGGTAAAGGAAGAAGCATCTTGCTCGAAACCCTTCTTTTGAATTGGTCGGAAACAGCTATTCATGTTGGCTTTCTATTCCTTTCGATCGTGTCGAAAGGTTTGTTCTGGCCCTTTTGACCATGCCAGAAGGTATACATATTTTATCAAAGTGTGATAGGTGCTCCCGACCTCATTGGTTTTTCCCCTTCAATTGATGAACCCCTTCGAAAGGGTTGTAGATGTAGTGTAACAACCCGCTATTTTAGACTATTCGCATCCGCACATGTCCGACTTGAATAACTAAAAATACCGAATTGTTAATTTAAATTTGGAAAAACTGAACATATACAGTAAATAAATAATCATAGATCACAGACATAGAGTAATAAATGCACCTGGAACAAAAGATAGTAGTTCATGAAGCTACTATATAAATAACAGAGTTAAATATGTTACAACAGCAGTCTCGAATACAATAGTCAAATACAAGAATCAGAATATATCACTAGAATCAACTAAATTTCTGAAAGCTGGATAGATAGCTGATCTCCAAGCGAAGCTTCAACTCCAAAAGTGAGTCTCGAATACTGGTACACTCAGTCTGACTCGAGCGTAAAGCAAAACACAAAACACTCGAGTCAGGATTAACATTCTTATATCAATAAATCCAACTCAAGTGAAATAACAAAGTAACTCAAAGGACGTTGGAATAACCATCCTCCAAGGATCCGTTAAACTATCTACTATGTAGTAATATACGCTAAATAGATAATGTCTATCAGTAATTTAAAATATCAAAATAGTGTTAAGGCATTACCATTATCCCCTTTAACACATTTTTATATAGGCGTTATAGTCTATACAACAATGTAAACTCCACCGTAAACTGGTGGGATATCAGGGAGTACTCCACAGGGATAAGACAAAACAAATTCGTAGTGGTCGCATATATAGGGATACAAGTATGACAGGGCACATGAGGCCATACCCAAGGTAGTGAAACTACCGTTTGCCCGATCCGGACTGGTGAAAACGCATCGCTGCAACGATCGCAACACCGCGAAACAACATTCCCAAATTACGAGGGTGCACCAATCAATAACAAGTAATGAGTAGTTGTTCACGAAGAAGTCTGTTCGCTCGAGGTGGCTAACCCCATTTGGCCCGGTACGGCTCCTGTTTTAGTCATTTCCAATTTGACACAAGTGTCCAGGCTATCCATAATCGTTCTCTTCCTTTAGTCATCATGTACATCATTCCAACCACTTCATTTTGGATCACACTCCGCGTATAGTTATTAAAGTGGATTTCGGTTTAGACAGAGAGTATGTCCATAACCGATTTCGGTCTCTTTAATAACTTTTGTATTTATTACACCGATTGGTCGTTTAATAAATTTCAAAAAACCAAATCAATTTCAATTCCAATTAGAATTTGTAAACAAACATTTCATTTGCCTTTCTAAATCAATTTCCATAATTTACGTTCCAAAACTTCCAAATTTACCATTTCAAAACTCTATAATTCAATTTCAATTTTTTATTCAAAACAATTCAAATATTGATTCAAGTTCGAACATAATTTCATTCCGTAATCATTTAAATTAATTTAATTTAACATTCAAAACAATTTAAATTCATTGATCGATTTTATTCACTATCCATTAAGTAAATTTGTCATTCAAAACAATTTCTATTTAATTCCAATTCATTTAATCGACTACTTAAGTTCAACTCCATTATATCCAAACTTACAATGGATTTAAATTAGATTCGTCAAATCAAATTCTTCAAATTACAAGTCTTACATTAATTTCAATAAATCACATTTTTAGTTCTTGTTAAAGAAATTCAATTTCACTTATTTATTTACATAGTTACAAATTCCAAAACTCGAATTATAAAGAAACTTAATTTCACTTATTCAAGAAGTTCAATTTTATTTAATTATTAAATAATTCAATCTTATTTAACTATTAAATAATTTCAAAACTTAATTAATAATAATTTTAAAACTTAATTATTAAATAATTGCAAAACTAATTCAATCATTTCTTAAATGAAACAACGTTCTTTCATTAATTACTTTTTTCATATCTTGTTTCAGATTATTAAATATTAACATTTAATTTCACTAGAATTCAAATTTCAAGTTCATTTAAAACCATTATTATTTTATTCAAATAAAATCTTTATTTTTATTTTTAAATCAAATTATTAACCAATCGGTTTTTTATTTAATTCTCTATCCTAAGTCAAGTTCATTTGGGTATTTATCATTTCAACCTGATTCCATTTCAATTCAAAAATCAAAGCATAGCAAAGGGAACTAGCAGTGAGATGACTAGGATGGTGTCAAAGTAAATAAATAAGCAATTGCAATATTAATAACAATCCAATAATTAAGTCAATAATGCCGAAATAATCGTATTAATTCGCATTGTTGTTTGTGCAAACTAATATAATTATTTCTAGAATCTACACTATCATTTCATGTAGATTAAAGATTATTACACTAGTATTTATCCGGTTCTTCACTTGATATCTATTATTCAATTTCATACTACATCGATTTAAACAACGTACATTTAAATGGTTCAAGGTGTAATTAACACTATTTCTATGTCAATTAATCTAACATTTAAAGGGGGTCATATTATACAAATTTAACTAATCAAATTAACCACATATCAATTTTAAATTATTAACTAACCTACATCAAATTCTATTGCATATTATTTATCAGTTCAACATTAACAATTTAACGTCCAATGTAAACATCAAACAATCTATCAATTATCAACCAAACTGGATTATTACTGCATAAGTAACAGATAATGGTGTCAGATGTTACAGGCGAATTGATACAGGTAATAATATATATATATGACAGTGTAAATGACTAACAGCAGCATATTTCAATTGTCGTTTAATTGAAATCAAATATAATAAATAAAAGAACATTAATCGTGAGTGATTGCTCACCTTTCAAGGCTAGAGAAATTTGTCGACAGAACAAGCTACGAATTCCAAAGTAAAGTAGGATTTGTACGAATTCGATAGACAAGCTGAGAATAGATGAAATTAAATCAGAACTGGATCGATGAAGATAATGGTATAAGTGAATTCATATAACTATGTATAACTATATACATATTCTAAATTCAAGAACATATTAAATTTTATTTCAAAATTATTGTATTGAAATAAAACACATGTCAAAACCATTTCTTATATCTGTTAATATCAATATCTAATTTTAATCTATCAGTGGAAAATCTATATGATTACATGAATTGTTATAACTTGGTTCACATCTATATTTTAAATAAAAATGTATACGTATAATTTAAAAGTAAAAAATAAACTTATATACCTATATACTCCATAATCCTAAAACATATATACGTATATAAAATTAAAAATCAATACTAACTTATACAAGTAAACCGTCGTACCGTAACTTGCGTCAATCTTACATATATAAAGTACAAATTGGGTATACAAAAAAAATCAAATACACATATACACATTGTATTCAAGATCCAACCAACAATTTTATAGATATGCGTATCCATGTGACAAATCATACAATATATATAACTTAATATATAAAATATACACAGTACATGAATATATTTGCAAATAGCTTAATTACCAGTACTTATATAAACTATAAACAAATATACCTTTACACAAACAGATCATAATGTATAAAATTCTATGTATATATAAACATCTACAATATATACATGTAGCATTAAACACATATAAAATATATACTGTAAACTAGATCTTATATATTGGTATATTTACAACGATGAGATATAAAAGAAAGAAACCAAGCAGCGTTTGGATTTAAAATATATACAGTTAAATCTTTATATATGAAGTAACATAATGTACAGAACACTGCAAAACAACGATATACATTAACTAATACCTTAGAACTCTTATAAAACTATTTTATACAAACAAATAAACAGCTTTATAAAATACTATATATACGGCATAACAATAATAGGCGAACCGTATTATATATATATAACTTAAAAAAATATACATAGCACCTATCAATAGAAGAGGAGGAGTGCGCCCACTACTAGAGGAAGAGAAATGATTGCTCAACACTTGAAGCTTGGGCTGGCGTGGCTCTGCACAAGGGTTAAGTCGTGGGATGGTAGATCTGGGTTCGGTTGATGGGTCTTGGTCTTGAGCAATGGTGGTTTCGGCACTTGCTGGGTGGAGGCCGAGGTTAACAACGATGTGGTGGTTGAGTCGTTCGGCGGGGTTTGCAGGCTTTGGGTTGTTGTATGTGGGGTGGCTGACGCTTAGCAAGTAGGAAGGCAAAACAATATGATGGTTGACGTTGTTCTTGGCTTCGGGTGGAGACTGCTGCGTTTGGTTCGTGGTTGCAGGGTGCCGGAGATGTAGGCGATTGGTAGCTGTTAAGGGGAAAGAGGTGTGGTTGCTCGACAGTATGGTGGAGGAGCTTTGGGTTAGTTCGTCAAGTGGTGGAGGAGTGGAGCTGTCGCAGGGTCGAGATTGGCCGTGGGAGGCAAGGGATGATGGGCGGAGGTTGATGGAGACTCGGACGATGGAGGGTTAGCAGCGACGAGTGGTACTAGTGGTCGGAGAAGTAAGGTTGCAGGCGCTCGGGTTTTGCTGTGCAAGGGAATAAGGCGAAGGGAGGAGAGGTGTGGGTGGTGCATGGCAAGAGAGAGAGGGAGAGAGAGGAGGAGGGGAGAGAAAACTCACTGTTAATGTGGGTTTTCATGCATATATACGTGCATGCTAGGAAAGTGAAGTGGTTTTTGGCCTTAATGTTGCTGTTGCTAAGGAGGTGGAAGATCAAGCTTAGGTGGCCGAAACTTGAGAAGGGAAGAAAGGAATTAAAAGAAGAAATGTGATTTAAACTTACTATATAATTTCTTCTACAGAAAGAGGAGTAGCAACAAAACATTGGAAGTGACTGGTGAAATATTAATGTAGGGAATTGTAAATTTCCAAAGTGCTTGAATTTAAAGAAATTAAATGCTAGTGTCCATTGGAATTTACACAGTGGATAAACGAATAGACAAAGAATTCTAAAGGGTCAAAACGGTACCGATATGGAAGGCTTTTCGCAAAGGGCAACGTACAACGGACTCCGAATTTGACAATCGAATATACCATAGAGATCAGCACGACGAGACGATCAAAACGATATACGGATATCAGTGGTACGATTGAATTATAAAAATTCGAATTTTCTACTAGCGGAAAATGCAACATAAATGTAGGAAAATAAGATCGACGTAGCTAAAAAAGTACGAATTTGGAAAAACAAAAAATGACATCTTGCTCAAAAGATGATTTAGAATTTTTCTATGTAAAAATATTTAGGTTTCAAAAATGTTTTATTTTCATCAATTCTTAACTGATTAAATTTAAATAAATTTACGCACGAAATTAAACTTCATATTTTCGGACGAAAATTTACTAGTTGCTATGTTTAACTAGACGCATTTCAAATATCAAATTTATATTTCAAAATTTTATTGTTTAAAATTTCACAAAATTTCAATTAAATATATAAATAAAATAAATAAAGTTATTAAAAATTTATGGGTCATTACATTCTCCCGCACTCAAAATTTTCGTCCCCGAAAAGGAAGGAGGTAGGATAATAGAAACAACCAGAAGAAAATAGACTTGAATTACAAAACAAAACAATTAATTTAAACCATATAAGTTTCAATTTAATTAATTAATATTCAATAATTAATTTAAATTCAAGATATTTCATTAAGTTGATTTAATTTAAATTTATTAATTCCTTCAAAGCAAAATTTATTTAATTTATCTCATTTATTCATTATCTTATTATCCAATTGTCCGCTATTAATGATTTTCTAAAATCATAAACTTGAATAGTCATGTATTATTATCATATTTTTATTCGAAAAATTTTAGTTCTTATTTATTCCAAATTATTATTAAATGTACTTCTCTTAATATATCTTATCCCAATATTAAGTATATTTACAGTTATCATAACCACTCAAATTTATTTATAAATTCCCTTAACATCATTTTATACTGTATAATATTCGATTACATAGTCAACTTTTGAAAATTTAGGTAAGTTATGTTGAATGCAATTGAGTATTATACAAGTAAATTTCTAATTCAATTCTCTCAAGTTTAATTATTAATTCAAAATTTTGGTTTCATTTATAATCGAAATCATCGTTTACCCAAATTTTAAGAATTTAATTTCCGATTAACTTCAAACAACTAAGAGATAATTATGTATGTGCTATGTATATCAAATCAAATTAAATTTAAAATAATATACCTATATATATAAATCAAATAATAATTAAGAAATATAAATCGATTTAATTTCCAAAACAAAACTGTAGCATAGCTATGAATTGGTCTCTTCCTTTCGAAACTCGAAAACTAATGTCGATGATGCGGCCGTCATCACCGAAATTATTTTCCAGCGACAAAAGAGGAGAGCACTGAATTAATCATTTAAAATTTTTTGGAAATGATTTCTATTCGAAATTACTTTATATAATATGCATTTTAAAATTTTAAACCCAAAGTTTGAAATCACCGGACATTAAATTTTCAAATTCCTGATTTAAATTCATTTCAAATTCCAAATCAACTTATAACTAAGTTTTATAAATTCATTTATTTATATTGCAATAGTTAATGGTTCACAAAACAATAAATGATAATCGAATATTATCATTTCAACAATAAATTTATTAACTATTTAATTTCGGAAAACATTAACTTATATATATAATATAATCATACAAAATTTATTCTATTTACTAAATTTGAAAACAATATTGTGTCATTTTGCTCTGCTCAAGTGTTATGGAAATCCTATCGATAACGTTGATTAGACGAATCGATCGAAAACCCAAATCAACATTAACAACTCAAACGACACAATATATACATATATATAAAACATTTTAATATTAATTTACAAATACACTTCCTCGCTCGACGATACAATAATGGACTTCAAAGAAAGGATAGAGATTCAAATTTGATGGACTCAAATCAAAGAGGGTTCTGATTCAAAGATAGGTTCGAAACAAAGATAAGGTGATTAAATAACGAAATAGAAAGATGGATAAGTATATACAAATCACAGGCGACCATAACCGGGTTGACCAGGACTTCAAGAATAAGATCGATGCAGAATTCCTAGGTAAATCGATATTCGATCGCAAGAGATAGGGTTCAGGCATAGCAAGAGATAGATAGCATTGTAAACCGAGGGTACATAAATCTTCAGTAAATCAATGCATATTGTAAAGGAGTTTCACCCCATTTATAAATCAATTTGAGATTGGCAAGACACCCGATTCATTATAAACGTCATTCGAAGTGGAGTTACGGGATACTCCAGAATGAAAAGAAGACGAATAGTGAGGGACACGAATGGATTTTGGAACCGCAGGGGATGTTTCAAAATTCAAAGGAATTGAGTCAAAAGGAAGAGATTCAAACTCGAATGAGAGTAATTCTGTAAATACATTTATCATATATGCTAAGTTTTGCCTAGAGATACTGAAGCTCTGATACCAGCTGTAACGACCCACTATTTTGGACTATTCGCATCCGCACATGTCGGACTTGAATAACTCAAAATACCGAATTGTTAATTTAAATTTGGCAAAAATGAACATATACAGTAAATAAATAATCACAGATCACAAACACAGAGTAATAAATGCAGCGAAAACAAAAGATAGTAGTTCATGAAGCTACTATATAAATAACAGAGTTAAATATGTTACAACAGCAGTCTCGAATACAGTAGTCAAATACAAGAATCAGAATATATCACTAGAATCAACTGAATTTCTGAAAGCTGGATAGATAGCTGGATCTCCAAGCGAAGCTCCAACTCGAAAAGTGAGTCACGAATACTGGTACACTCAGTCTGACCCGAGCGTAAAGCAAAACACAAAACACTCGAGTCAGGATTAACATTCTTATATCAATAAATCTGACTCAAGTGAAATAACAACTGAAATACAAGTAACTCAAAGGACGTTGGAATAACCATCCTCTAAGGATCCGTTAAACTATCTATATGTAGTAATATACGCTAAATAGATAATGCCTATCAGTATATTAGGTATCAAAATAGTGTTAAGGCGTTACCATTATCACTCTTAACACATTTTCATATAGGCGTTATAGTCTATACAGCACTGTAAACTCCACCGTAAACTGGTGGGATATCACGGAGTACTCCATAGGCATAACACAAAATAAATTCGTAGTGGTCGCGTATATAGGGATACAAGTATGACAGGCAGATGAGGCAATACCCAAGGTAGTGAAACTACCGTTTGCCTTATCTGGACTGGTGAAAACGCATCGCCGCAACGATCGCAACACCGTGAAACAACACTCCCAAATTACGAGGGTGCACCAATCAATAACAAGTAATGAGTAGTAGTTTACGAATAAGTGTGTTCACTCGAGGTGACTAACCCCATTTGGCCCGGCACGGCTCCTGTTTTAGTCATTTCCAATTTGATACAGGTGTCAAGGCTATCCATAATCGTTCTCTTCCTTCAGTCATCGCGTACATCATTCCAACCACTTTATTCTGGATCACACTCCGCGTATAGTTATTAAAGTGGTTTTCGGTTTAGACAGATAGTATGTCCATAACCGATTCCGGTCTCTTTAATAACTTTCGTAATTATTACACCGATTGGTCGTTTAATAAATTTCAAAAAACCAAATCAATTTCAATTTCGATTAGAATTCGTAAACCAACATTTCATTTGCCTTTGTAAATCAATTTCCATAATTTACGTTTCAAAACTTCCAAATTTACCATTTCAAAACTCAATAATTCAATTTCAATTTTTTATTTAAAACAATTCAAATATTGATTCAAGTTCGAATATAAATTTCATTCTGTAATCATTTAAATTAATTTAATTTAACATTCAAATAAATTTAAATTCATTGATCGATTTTATTCAATATCCATTAAGTAAATTTGTCATTCAAAACAATTTCTATTTAATTTCAAATTCATTTAATTGACTACTTAAGTTCAACTCCATTATATCCAAACTTACAATGGATTTAAATTAGATTCGTCAAATCAAATTCTTTAAATTATAAGTCTTACATAAATTTCAATAAATCATATTTTTATTTTTTGCTAAAGAAATTCAATTTCACTTATTTATTTACTTAGTTACAAATTCCAAAACTCGATTTATAAAGAAACTTAATTTCACTTATTTAAGAAGTTCAGTTTTATTTAATTATTAAATGATTCAATCTTATTTAATTATTAAATAATTTCAAAAATTAATTAATAATAATTTCAAAAATTAATTATTAAATAATTGCAAAACTAATTCAATCATTTCTTAAATGAAACAACGTTCTTTCATCAATTAATTTGTTAATATCTTGTTTCAGATTATTAAATATTAACATTTAAATTTCACTAGAATTCAAATTTCAACTTCATTTAAAACCCTTAATATTTTATTCAAATACAATCTTTATTTTTATTTTTAAATCAAATTACTGACCAATCGGTTTTTTATTTAATTCTTTATCCTAAGTCAAGTTCATTTGGGTATTTATCATTTCAACTCGATTACATTTCAATTCAAAAATCAAAGCATAGAAAATGGAACTTGTAGTGTGATAACTGGGATGGTGTCAAAGTAAATAAACAAGCAATTGCAACATCAATAACAATCCAATTATTAATTCAATACTCCCGAAATAATCGTATTAATTCGCATTGTTGTTTATACAAATTAATATAATTATTTCTAGAATCTACACTATCATTTCATGTAGATTGAAGATTATTACACTAATATTTATCTTGTTCTTCACTTGATATCTATTATTCACTTTCATACTACATCGATTTAAACAGCATACAATTAAATGGTTCAAGGTGTAATTAATACTATTTCTACGTCAATTAATCTAACATAAAGGGGGTCATATTATACAAATTTAACTAATCAAATTCAACACATATAATTTTTAAATTGTTAGCTATCCTACATCAAATTCAATTGCATATTATTTATCACTTCAACATTAACAATTTAACGTCCAATGTAAACATCAAACAATCTATCAATTATCAACCAAACTGGATTATCATTGCATAAGTAATAGAAAATAGGGTCAGATGTCACAGGTGAACTGATACAGGTAATAATATACATATGACAGTTTAAATGACTAACAACAGCATATTTCAATTGTCGTTTCAATTGAAATAAAATTTAATAAATGAAAGAACATTAATCGTGAGTGATTGCTCCCCTTTCGAGGCTAGAGAAGTTTGTCAACAGAACAGGCTACGAATTCCAAAGTAAAGCAGGATTGGTACGAATTTGATAAACAAGCTGAGAGTAGACGAAATTAAATTAGAACTGGATCGATGAAGATAATGGTATAAGTGAATTCATATAACTATGTATAACTATATACATATTCTAAATTCAACACATATTAAATTTTAAATATATTTTATTTCGAAATTATTGTTTTAAAATAAAACACATGTCAAAACCATTTTTATATCTATTAATATCAATATTTAATTTAAATTTATCAGTGGAAAATCTATATGATTACATAAATTGTTATAACTTGGTTCACATTTATATTTTAAATAAAAATGTATACGTATAATTTAAAAGTCAAAAATAAATGTATATACCTATATACTCCAAGATCCTAAAACATATATAGGTATATAAAATTAAAAATCAATACTAAATTATACAAGTAAACCATCGTACTGTATCTTGCATCATTCTTACATATATAAAGTACAAACTGGGTATACAAAAAAATCAAATAAACATATACATAGTATTAAAGATCCAACCAACAAATTTATAGATATGCGTATCCATGTGACAAATCATACAGTATATATATAACTTAATATATAAAATATACACAGTACATGAATATATTTGCAAATAGCTTAACTGCGGGTACTTATATAAACTATAAACAAATATACCTTTACACAAACAGATCATAATGTATAAAATTCAGTGTATATATAAACAGCTGCAATATATATATGTAGTGTTTGCGTCAAAATTGACCGCAAACACCCAATATCATGAAAGCACCCGTTTATGAACACAAATCAGTAACAATCAATATAAAACTCAGATCTATGCAGTATCAATCACAATAATTCACAAATAATAATCACAAACACAGGATTTATAGTGGTTCGGCGATCGTGCCTACGTCCACTTTGAAGTTGGTGACTTTATTGATATTCTCTTGATGATTACAGTTGATTACAGCGGATTACAATGGATTATAGCTCTGAAATTCGAGTACAACGGTAGTAGTGAAGTGAAAAGTAGAGTCTGGTAGAGCCCCGGTGCTTCCGAAACCCCTTTCTTGAATGACCTGGGGCTCTATTTATAGGCGTAGGAGGCTGATATTTCTCCTAGAAATCCGGTAGACCGCTTCTGGCACGTGAGGGGGCCCACACACCCGGATTCTGGAAATCCGCGCCCACTTTGGGATCGATTCGAACTAGGGTTCGAATCGATCAAGCAAGCATCCAATCGAGGTGAAATTTGGTGTGGACATTCTTCAATGTACAAGTAAGCTCCTGTAAAAATTTCATTGCATTTGGACTTGTAGATCTCGAGTTATGATCGATTCAAGATTGCATTTTCGGTTAATGTGCTCCATTCGAATCGACCTCCTTCGAATCGATAGGGTCGAATCGATGGCTTTGCGCGTGGTGTTGTTGACATGGCGCGCTTTCTTCGTATTGATCCGCCTTTCACTCCGAGTTGACTGGGTCGAATCCACGTTTTTCGCCGCTTCGACTTGGTGGATTCGAGGGAATGGATTCGAGGCAAGGTGCATTCGTATCGATCGTGGCCTATAACAGTTAATCGATACGAAGCCGCCTCAACCGGATCGATTCGAAGCCAGGCACAGGATGGATTCGAAGTATAGTTGCTTCATGGACTCGAGGTACTTTGCCCTGATGGTTTCGAAGGAAGGCCATTGGGATGGATACGAAGGTGTCGATGCGTAGTCCATGGATTCGAAGTAGGAGGAACTCGATGGATTCGAAGAACTTCCAAGCTTGATGGATTCGAAGTAGATGGAGTCGAACCGATGGCTGCGAACATAATTTCTGGCCAGCGATTCGAACTATGGGGTATCCTATGGATTCGAACCGAACAAGGGCTATCTCTCTCAAATTGAATCCATCATATCTTGGGCATACGAACTCGGATTGGCTTGAAACTTTGAAATGTTGGCTCTCGTGGCTTTGCTTGTCATGTCCTATCAATTGTAGCCTGATCCGGGCTCGAACAAAATTCATCGATATCCGTAGAGAAGTGAAGTACAACCAATCTCTGAGACGAACTGTCTTTTTTTTGACTGATCTTTTGGTATCACGGCTTTGCCAAAAAGCGGGATAACATTTGCCCCCCAAAATATGCCTTGCGGTAGGAAGGCGTGTTTTGTAATGCCATGATCTGGATGTCCATATCCTGTTGATGTCCTGCAAAGGAATTTACAGTTTTATGCGACCTCAGATAACGACCGTTCGAGATGGAGATATTTGAGATGAAGTGCGACCGTTCATGGTCAAGCGCCTGACTTCAAATGACGATCGTTCGGGATCGAGCCATTTGAGGTGAAGTGCGACCGTGCGCAGTCAAGTGGCGGACCTCAAATGACGACCGTTCGCGATCGAGCCATTTGAGGTGAGGTGAGTTGTGCCGTTCGGGGCGAGTTGTGCTGTTCAAGGCGAATTATGACCGTTCGAGGTCGGGTGTCGTTCGAGGCGAGTTGTGACCGTTCGAGGTCAGGTGTCGTTCGAGACGAGTTGTGAACTATAGAGGTCGGTGCCGTTCGTGGCGAGAAAGTGTGCCCGGGAGGGCTTGGTATTGTTGATACCAGGTTCACGTTCGAGTGGGTCCCTGGATCATTTGTCAGGGCGGTTTATCGCCATCTCAGAGCATGCCTAAGGACCGTTCGCGACCCCGTACATGTGTAAGTAGCTTAGCCATTTGAGAATTATCAGAATTAAATATCTATTCAACAGATGAGTTTTAAAATAGAAATGTCCAAACAAACAAAGTCCAAATGTCCAAATCAAAATGAAACAAAAGCAAAGCAAGGATGTCAAAGTGTAAGTCCCTACTACGAAACGATCAATGATCATTCAGAGCATGCCTGGGGATCGTTCGCGACCTCGTACATGTGTAAATGATTTAGTTGCGTTTGTGGGAAGCTTACGACTTGTCCATTCGTTATTTCAATCAATTGATAATTAAACGGTGTCCCGGTTCAAGGCCACCTCTGGCTGATGTAGACGGTGGTCGCTCCGGCTCCACCGCTGAAGCTCGCCTCCTCACATACTGAAGGAGCATACTGTTCCTGATATGCTTCCACCTCGTCCTTCAGATGCCTACAATCATTAGTGTTATGACCGTTTAATTCATGAAATACACAAAACTTATCTAATCTTCTTTCGTCAGAAGTTGGATCCCTTCGCATCGGTCTACGATACGGAACCTTCTCTTTGGTATCCTGATAAATTCGTTCCAGACTCTCATTCAGCTCAGAGTAAGTGGTGAATCGTGGCTCCCTCCGTTGCCTCTTTGACCTGTCATTATAATCCTCATCCTTTCAATTTTAATTATCCTTGCCCGAGTCCTTTTCGAAAGGCTTTTTGTCTTTAAGCACATAAACTTCTATTCCCTCTCCTTCTTCTCTTTCTGCATTCGCATCCTCTAATCGTAAAAACTTTTCTGCCTCGTCGTAGAATTCCGCTAGATCCACAGGCGGATCTTTGGTCAATGAATTTTTGAACTCTGTGCCATTAGCTACTCCAGACACAGGTGCCATCACCACCATAGATGGATCTGCTCGATCCACCGAAGCTGCTGCTGCATTGAATCGCGTTAGATAACTCCTCAAAGTCTCTCCGGCTTTCTGCTTTAAAGTTGCCAAAGTCATCACATTCTTAGGCCTTGTAATGTGAACCCTGAATTGCCTCATAAATCTCTCAATTAAATCATTCCATGTTCCGATGGATCCATTCTCCTATTGTCTAAACCACAATGCTGCAATATCCGCCAAGTACAATGGAAAGCACCGGGCCATAACCTCCTCTGATGCCCCCAGCACTTCCATATGCCTCATATACTTCGTTAGATGAACCGTGGGGCCCGTTCTCCCGTCATACATGTCCAATGATGGTAACTTGAAATCCGGTGGGTTCCTAGCTCGTCTGATTGCTGGAGTAAAAGGACTCCTATTAACATCCTCCAAATCTTTGTTTACCAAACCACCTCTCATAGCTCTTCTAACCATCTCCGCCAATTTTTCATTGTCTCCGAGATGCAATCTTCGTTCATTACTTTCAACCTGTCCCCCAGTTCACGAGGGGATTTTGGGATCTGCCCCCTTGACTGAGCATTCACTCCTTTACTACTCCCGGGTTGTGCAGATGTTCCTCTTTCTCTCTCTGAAATTGGGTCAACGTTCTCCATGGGTGTGCCTCCTAATCCAGGTGCTACGCCGGATGGTCCTGCTTCGTTCTAAACTCCCTCCGCTTCTCTATTCTGTGCTCCAAGTTTTCCTATCTGTTGAAACAAACTTTGGATCAGCTCCTCCTGTTTCTTCATCATTGTCACCATCTCATCCCAAGTGATGAAGATCGATGCTTGATTCGCTCCTGAAGAAGCCTCTTGACTTCCTTGGTGTTCACTTCTCTCTGGCCTTTGTCTCTTACTTGTTTGTCTCGTCATGGTTTCTCAAATCTGAACTTTCAAACTTTCTGAATCAAATTCTAATTGGTAGAACTCCTGAATTTTCAATTCTCAGTGAAAGCACCAAAATGTTTGCGTTAAAATTGACCACAAACACCCAATATCGTGAAAGAAACCGTTTATGAACACAAATCAGCAACAATCACTATAAAACTCAGATCTAAGCAGTATCAATCACAATAATTCACAAATAATAATCACAAACACAGGATTTATAGTGGTTCGGCGATCGTGCCTACGTCCACTTTGAAGTTGGTGACTTTGTTGATATTCTCTTGATGATTACAGTTGATTACAGCGGATTACAATGGATTATAGCACTGAAATTCGAGTACAACGGTAGTAGTGAAGTGAAAAGTAGAGTCTGGTAGAGTCCCGGTGCTTTCGAATCCCCTTTCCTGAATGACCTGGGGCTCTATTTATAGGCGTAGGAGGCTGATATTTCTCCTAGAAATCCGGTAGACCGCTTCTGGCGCGTGAGGGGGCCCACACACCCGGATTCTGGAAATCCGGGCCCACTTTGGGATCGATTCGAACTAGGGTTCGAATCGATCAAGAAAGCATCCAATCGAGGTGAAATTTGGTGTGGACATTCTTCAACGTGTATGTAAGCTCCTGTAAAAATTTCATTGCATTTGGACATGTAGATCTCGAGTTATGATCGATTCAAGATTGCATTTTCGGTTAATGTGCTCCGTTCGAGTCGACCTCTTTCGAATCGATAGGGTCGAATCGATGGCTTTGCGCGTGGTGTTGTTGACGTTGTGCGCTTGCTTCGTATCGATCCGCCTTTCACTCCGAGTTGACAGGGTCGAATCCACGTTTTTCGCCGCTTCGACTTGGTGGATTCGAGGGAACGGATTCGAGGCAAGGTGCATTCGTATCGATCGTGGCCTATAACAGTTGACCGATACGAAGCCGCCTCAACCGGATCGATTCGAAGCCAGGCACAGGATGGATTCGAAGTATAGTTGCTTCACGAACTCGAGGTACTTTAACCTGATGGTTTCGAAGGAAGGCCATTGGGATGGATACGAAGGTGTCGATGCGAAGTCCATGGATTCGAAGTAGGAGGAACTCAATGGATTCGAAGGACTTCCAAGCTTGATGGATTCGAAGTAGATGGAGTCGAACCGATGGCTGCGAACATAATTTCTGGCCATCGATTCGAACTATGGGGTATCCTATGGATTCGAACCGAACAAGGGTTATCTCTCTCAAATTGAATCCATCATATCTTGGGCATACGAACTCGGATTGGCTTGAAACTTTGAAATGTTGGCTCTCGTGGCTTTGCTTGTCGTGTCCTATCAATTGTAGCCTGATCCGGGCTCGGACAAAATTCATCGATATCCATAGCGAAGTGAAGTACAACCAATCTCTGAGACGAACGGTCTTTTGTTTTTGACCGATCTTTTGGTATCACGGCTTTGCCAAAAAGAGGGATAACATGTAGCATTAAACACATATAAAGTATGTACTGTAAACCAAATCTTATATATTGATATATTTACAATGATGAGATATAAAACAAAGAAACCAAGTAGCATTTGGATTTAAAATATATACAGTTAAATCTTTATATATGAAGTAACATAATGTACAGAACACAGTAAAACAAAGATATACATTAACTAATACCTTATAACTCTTATAAAAACTATTTTATACAAATAAATAAATAGCTTTGTAAAATACTATATATACGGCATAATAATAATAGGTGAACCGTATTATATATATAACTTAAATATATATATATATATATATATATATATATATATATATTTACATATATATATAGCACCTATCAATAGAAGAGGAGGAGTGCGCCCACTACTAGAGGAAGAGAAATGATTGCTCAACACTTGGAGCTCGGGCTGGCGTGGCGCTGCATAGGGGTTAAGTCGTGTGATGGTATACCTGGGTTTGGTGGATGGGTCTCGGTCTCGAGAAATGGTGGTTTTGGCACTTGCTGGGTGGAGGCCGAGGTTAACAACGATGTGGTGGTTGAGTCGTTCAACGGGGTTTGCTGGCTATGGGTTGTTGTACGTGGGGTGGCTGACACTTAGCAATTAGGAAGGCAAAACAATATAATGGATGACGTTGTTCTTGGCTTCGGGTGGAAACTATTGCGTTTGGTTCGTGGTTGCAAGGTGTCGGAGATGTAGGCGATTGGTAGCTGTTAAGGGGGAAGAGGTGCGGTTGCTCGGTAGTATGGTGGAGGAGCTTTGGGTCAGTTCGTCAAGTGGTGGAGGAGTGGAGCTGTCGCTTGGGTCGAGATCGGTCGTGGGAGGCAAGGGGTGATGGGTGGAGATTGATGGAGACTCGGACGGTGGAGAGTTAGCAGTAACGAGTGGTACTATTGGTCGGAGAAGCAAGGTTGCAGGCTCTCGGGTTTTTCTATGCTAGGGAATAAGGCGGAGGGAGGAGAGGTGTGGGTGGTGCATGGCAAGAGAGAGAGGGAGAGAGAGGAGGTGGGGAAAGAAGGCTCACTGTTAATGTGGGTTTTCATGCATATATACGTGCATGCTAGGAAAGTGAAGTGGTTTTTGGCCTTAATGTTGTTGTTGCTAAGGAGGTGGAAGATCAAGCTTAGTTGGCCGAAACTTGAGAAGGGAAGAAATGAATTAAAAGAAGAAATGTGATTTAAACTTACTGTATAATTTTTCCTACAGAAAGAGGAGCAGCAACAAAACATTGGAAGTGACCGGTGAAATATTAATGTAGGGAATTGTAAATTTCCAATATGCTTGAATTCAAGGAAATTAAATGCTAGTGTCCATTGGAATTTACACAGTGGATAAAGGAATAGACAAAGAATTCTAAAGGGTCAAAGCGGTACCGATACGGAAGGCGTTTCGCAAAGGGCAACGTACAACGGACTCCGAATTTGACTATTGAATATACCGTAGAGATCAGCACGACGAGACGATCAAAACGGTATACGAATATCAGTGGTACGATTGAATTAAAGAAACTCGAATTTTCTACTAGCGGGAATGCAGCAAAAACGTAGGAAAATAAGATCGACGGAGCTAAAGAAGTCCAAATTTGGAAAAACAAAAAATGACGTCTTGCTCAGAAGATGATTTAGAATTTTTCTATGTAAAAATATTTAGATTTCGAAAACGTTTTATTTTCATCAATTATTAACTGATTAAATTGAAATAAATTTACGCATGAAAATAAACTTTATATTTTCGGAAGAAAATTTACCAGTTGCTATGTTTAACTAGACGCATTCCAAATATCAAATTTATATTTCAAAATTTTATTGTTAAAATTTCACAAAATTTCAATTAAATATATAAATAAAACAAATAAATTTATTAAAAATTTATGCGTCGTTACATGTAGTGGAGGGTAAACCGCGCATGTCGGATCGATTTCACCCTAGAGGGGGGAGGGGTGAATATAGTGATAATAATAATAAAAATTAATGTCGAAATATATATAATAATTACAGCATAGATAATAGCAGAATAAAAGCAAAAATAGAATAACACAGATTTACCCAACTTCGGCAAAACCTGCCTACGTGCAGCCCCTAAGGTTTCTACTAGAAATTAAGTACTCAGATGCTTACATACGTAAACTTGCAACACTTGCTATCGACTAACCTAACTCTATGATCAAAACCCTGCAACAACTCAGCCACTAAGTTGCGAATTCTCGAACAACATCACCGTAGTTCGTAACCTAGTCACATGAGTAGAATTTTACAAAAGTTTAAAAGAAAAAATTACAAAATAAAAAACAATTACACAAAACCCTAGTTATAAACTCATAGCCCAAATCAAATTTATAAAATGCCGGCCCACTTTATATTACAAAAAAAAATGTCTCCCTTAATATTTCCTTGCCACGAGATAACTTCAATGCTTTAGCCGACTTTTATACTTCATGAGTCCAATGGCTGCTTTGTTCCTCTTCAAAATATTAGGGCTTCGTGAAAACTTGAAGCGCTGATTCAAAAATTGATCGATTGAGTGTTGAATTCATTTTGACTTTTGCTTTATCAATTGATCCTGGCTACGATTAATGTCCGGCTTTTTCTTTGGATTGCTTTGCCAATCGATTGCTGCTTCATTTGTCTTCAACTGATCCAATTGTCGAGATCGAATTATTATAGAACTGGTATGTAGTGTGCCTTTTTTGAATTTTGATTATTCTCGACTTGATTTGAGTTTTATTATTTATTGCTTTCGGTAATTTCATGAACTCGAATGATTTAACTAGCGATGATGATTTTAGGTTATATAGGGATCGAACACACAATATTTATACTCGTATATTTCCTTTTGAATTATTCATGAGTTTATCCCTTGCTTTGCTTTATGCTTGGACGATGTTGATTTATACTGACTGGTTCAATTCGAATAATTTTCTATTATGCTTGCTTGGTCACCATGGCTTGCATTTGGTTTTAGGATCTGTGATGTCTGTTCATCATGCTCGTGACTCTTGTTTAATTTGTTCATCTCGACCTTGACTTGGTTATTGTAATTTGAATTTTTATGAATTTCTTTGATCAGTTCCTTTGACTTTGGTATTTTGGATCGTGATAATATTTTCGGCTGTGACTTCCATTATTTATAGACTAATGTTCACACTACTACTTGCACTATTTTTATAAGACTGTAAACTACTTCATATTATTCATGTTTGATTGTTGTATGCCTGCACTTATTCCTCTTGGAGCCTTCACTTGATTATTGTTAGCATTTGAAGTCGGGTTCTAGTTTGAACCCTTGTTGTATGTGTTGCATCTATTTGTTCTGGACTGATACATTTTTGCATAAGCACTTTTTATTCAAGTGCTTTGCATTTGTTAAACTGGGTTGCCTTTGTGTCCACTTCTTTATTGCATCCCATATTGTCACTGCATATGTGTGTGTGTGTGTGTGTGTGTGTGTGTGTGTGTGTCTATGTATACATGTGTGTTTGCGCATGTTTATAACTATGTGATGCCTTGTTCTGCTTGATGCTGTGTTGTCACCTTTGTTGCATTGTGTCTTCATGAGCATTGCATCCTGTACTCTGGTTGTTCATGCCTCTTACCTGATACATGTGTATTTACTTATATGCATATGCGCACACATAGGTCACTTTGCTTGCTGCTTTGCTTGTGCACTGGTCTAGTTTTGGTTAATACATAATGTGTACTGGTTGTTGCATTCATGTTTGACTTATCTGTTTTGGTCTTCTTGCATTTGACTGGAACCACTTGTGTACACTATGTACTTGTGCGATTGATCTGGATGTACTTTGATTTTCTGGCCTTGTTACATGTCAGGTTACTATGTTTTCTTGAATGTGGTTGGCTTTGTTACAACCATTCAATTCACCACTTTGTTTTCACATGAACATTTTGTTTTCATTCGATGTTTTATTTCCTTGTGCATTTTGTAGTCTGGACTTGTGATGGTTTGTTAAATGTGGTGGTCTGGGTTCAAGTGTTTTTTGACTTGAATCTACACTGGTTCATCTTTGTTGACCTTGTATGGTCTTTGGTATGTGTGGGTTGCTGTAGTTTTTTCGAGTCAACTGAGTTGAATCCATCATTTTGTTGGGTTTGACCTTGTGCTCACCTGTCCCTACAGTTTTATCAAGTGTATATCGGTGTGCATGGACTTATGCCATGTACAGTGATACACTATGCATGTCATAAGTTGTTCGTGTACGTATGGATTCAAATGAAAATGATGATGCAAGGCAAATAAGATTTTCAAAAACACACACTTTATTTTACACTGCAAAATATTTCTTTTTCAGTTTTACCGCGTCTGTTTATTTTGCAGGTAATTTAGATGTTGGATGTAAATTGGAATATAGTTGAAGAACAAATACGAGTGAATGAGTGATATGTAGTGAGGTGCAAATGTATGTAACAATTGTATAGTGAAAAATTGTGTTGTAATTTCAAATTGTATTGTAATTGAAATTGTGTATATGTAGTGAGAGCTCAAATTTATACTATTTGAATTTGTAATAAAATATTTTTTGGACAAAATATTAGTTTGAATTTAATTTCTATGTTATTTATTTTATTTAGCAAATATTTATTTAATTATGTGAAAAATAAAATAGTGCAAGAACTAATACATTTAAATGAATATATATATATATATATATATATATATATATGTTTATTACCACAAACAAAAATCATACACTAGCATATTCAACAATTTCCCCCTTTTGATGATAACAAACATATATTTAAGATTTTGAATTTATTAAATGTATTTGGTCATTGATGAACTCTATTTGCGCACCCTATTTGAATGCTCCCCCTCTACAACAAAGCTCCCCCTTCATACAGGTATGAAAATAAATAAAAATATGCAAATGAATCTAAATGTTAATATGAAAATAAAAAATAAAAAATAAATTAAAATATTTGACCTTTTTGTGACAAAATCTTAACATTCCCCTCTCCCTTTTGTTATCAGCAAAAGGGTAATAGTATTAGAAAAATAGAGATAAAGTGATAGACATTAATACAACACTAATACCCAATCGAGTATAAATACTAAATTTCAATAAAAAATAAAACTAAAATCATAAATGCTTTGTTAGGCGCATATTCCACTTTAATAGATAGGGATGATATCGGCATATAAAACCATATAGCCGTGTCTATTTGTGATATATTTATATCATGAATTTGAATATCTACTAACCATGCATAACAGTTAGTGCTTTTAAATGAGATTAGTAGTATTCCCAATTTAAAAAAATGAATTTCAAGCATCATCTAACCATGCATTACCGTGAGGACTTGAAAATGGAACTAGAATCAACTTGTTTGTTTAATAATCAATTTTGATATGTGTTCCATACATGCATAACCGTAAGGACTTCTAAATGAGCATGAAAGCACATAATCATGAGGACTTTTAAATGAGAGTGAATACTTTGGATATTTTTGTTAAAAAATAAATAAATAAAATAAAATAAGAAAACAAATAATTCCTTTTAAAAATACCACATTTTGACATACTGTATTCGATTTTGATGTGTGATGGTCGTTAGAAATATGATAGAAATAAAGATGGTCATTGAAAATTTACCAACAAAAGTAATTATAGATCTTGTTTAAATTTTTAAAGAAATTTACTGAATATACTATCTCAAGTCATAATATAAGATTAATATCAACACCCATCATTTATATTTTAGTCACTATTTATCTTTTGATAATCATTAGGGAGTCAGATTAGTTAACATAAGCATTTAAGATCAAATTCAAAAATATAGAATCGAAATTCTGAAATTCCTAAACTGAGGCGAAGTCGACAAAAACTATTTTCTTGGAGGGGTTTTGTAAAAATGTCTGCCAACCGAGAATTGGTTGAAATGATATTTATGCGGATATTTTCTTTGGAAATATGATCGCTAATAAGATGATGTCTAACACCTATATGTTTTGTCCATGAGTGATTGACAGGATTATTTATGAAATCAATTGCACTTTTAACACAATAGTGGTACACATTTAAAATTTAGACCATAGTCAAGCAAAGTTTGTATCATCCATAAAATTTGAGCAGAGCAACCACTTAGAGCAATATACTCTGCCTCAGTGGTGGAAAATGCAATACAATTTTGTTTTCTGCTTGACCCTGCAACTAACGAATGTCCTAACATAAAACACATCCCACTAGTACTTTTTCTATCAACTAGACTTCTAGCATAATATGCATCTGAATATCCTTTTAATTCAAAGTTATTATTAATAGGATACCAAATACCAAAACGTGGGGTGTGCAACAGATATCTTATAATCCTTTTAATAGCTTTTAAACGAGATTCTTTTGGAGTTGACTGAAATCGTGCACATAAACAGACAGAAAACATGATGGCAGGTTTAGAAGCAGTAAGATAAAGAAGTGATCTAATAATATATAGATATTGCTTTTGATCAACTGCTTTACCTTTTTCATCCTTATCAAGAATAATTTTTTTTCTCATAGGGGTTTTTGCAGGTTTAGCATCTTTCAATCCAAATTTGTTGACAAGTTCCCTAATATATTTCGTTTGAGAGATGAATGTACCTTTATCACTTTGTTTGATGTGAAATCCTAAAAAGAATTTAAACTCTCCAAACAAGCTCATTTCAAACATCTCCTGCATGAATTTTTCAAATTTCTCATACAAGTTGTTAGTGGCACCATGAACAATGACATCAACATATAATTGAACAATCAAAAGATCATAGTTTTCGTGTAATATAAATAATATAGTGTCTACACAGCCCTTTATGAACCCATTTGCAAGGAGATAAGTGCTAAGACATTCATACTAAGCTCTAGGGGCTTGTTTTAACCCATATATTGCTTTCTTAAGTTTGTATATATGGTTAGGGTATTCATGACTTTCAAAGTCTTCTAGTTGTTCAACAAATACATCTTCTTTCAACGTTCTGTTAAGAATGGCACTTTTAATATCCATTTGTCGTAGTTTAAATCCTTTATAGCAAGCAAAAGCAAACAATATCCTTATGGATTCTTGTCTTGCTATTAGTGCAAAAGTTTCATCAAAATCATTTCCTTCAATTTGATTATAACCTTTAGCAACTAACCTAGCTTTATTTCTAACCACATTTCCTGATTCGTCAAATTTATTTTTAAAAATCCATTTTGTCCCTACGATTGGATAATCATTAGGTCTAGGAGCTAGGGTTCAAACATCATTTCGATGAGATTGATTTAGCTCTTCTTGCATAACCATGGAGCAATTTCATCATTAAGAGCTGTATCTATGTCTTTGGGTTTAATTTTTGAAATAAACCCACTATATAGACACAATTCACACAAATTTCTAAAGGAGGAACGAGTTAGAATACCGGTGATTGGATTTCCTATTACCAATTCGGGAGGATGATCTGCTTTGAATTTCAGTCTCACTGGATCCATATTTCATTGGACTTCTTTCATCATTGTAGGTTTTTTTTTTCATTTTCAACTTTTCTGTTCTCCTTTTCAACATTGCTTTTGATTGTTTCCTTGTTTTGGTCATCAATACCTTTATCAAATTTCACATTGATTGACTCCATGATTGTTCTCATCCGTTCTCTATAGGCATTTATTCTAGATGAGTATCCCATGAACATGCCTTCATCAGCTTTTGGCTCAAATTTTCCCAGTTGATCACCAGTGTTACGAATAAAACACAGACAACAAAAAATCTTGAAATATGCAATGTTTGGCTTTTTGTCGAACCATAGTTCATATGGTGTTCTCTTAAGAATCGGCCTAATCATGATCTATTCATCACGTAGCAGGCTGTATTTACTACCTCTGCCCAAAAAGACAAGGGTAGTTCATATTCCTTTAACATAGATCTAGCTAACTCTTGTAAGGGTCAATTCTTTCTCTCGACTACTCCATTTTGTTGTGGAGTACGTGGGGTAGAGAATTCATGTTTAAATCCATTTTGATCACAGTAATTTTCAAATTCATAATTTTCAAATTCTTCACCATGATCACTTCTTGGTGAAATAATAGAAACTCCTTTTTCATTTTGTAATAATTTTGTGAATATGGTGAAGTAAGAAAAAGTTTTTAATTTTTTAGTTAAGAAGTATACCCATGTGTATCTAGAGTAATCATCAACCAGTACGAAAAAATATTTTTTACCATCTAGACCTGCAATATTGTTAGGTCCAAACAAATCCATTTTAACTAGTTCAAAGACTCTAGAAGTGCTTATAATGTTCTTGGCATGGAAGGATGATTTTTTAAGTTCTCCTATAGTACACGCTTTACATAAATTTTCTGTTTTGAAATCATGTGATGACAAACCTCTTACCAAATCTTTTCTTTTTAATTTATTTAATAGATTCATGCTAGCATTACCTAATCGTCTATACCATTAATTTACTTCTACATCCTTAGCTACCAAACACTTTGAAAGAGTAAGACCATCAAAGGATAGAGAGTATATATTACCTTTCCTCTTACCTGAAAATAAGGTTTCTTTTGATGATTGGTCAATGATTTTTCACAAATCAGAATCAAAAGAAGCATTCATTCCTTTATCACATAACTGGCTAATTGAGATCAGATTATAGTGTAGATTTTCAACATATAATACATCGTTTAAGGTAAATGTACCATTACCTATTTTACCTTTACTGATAATTTTGCATTTCTTGTTGTTGCCCATTGTGAATCTCCCACCTTTGTGTTTTCTAGGCTAAGAAACTTTGATTTGTCGCCCATCATGTGCCTGGAGCCACCAAAATCTAGATACCATTCTTGATGTTCCTTAGCCTGCCAACACACATTGTTTGGTTCTTCACTTTCACTATCATTTTTTCTCCTGATAAACACTGATTTACTTGTCATTGTATTCGCTACTAAATTTATCAAGACGAGATTGGGAGGTTCCTTCGTGAACTACTTCAAGTGTGTGTCAGATTTCCTGTGCAGTTGAACAATGTGAAACACGATAAAATTCAGTTTGGTCTAATAAGAAAATAATAGAGTTCATAGCCTTGATATTAGCAGTCATTAGATTAATTTCAGAATTTGTCCATTGATCCATAGGTTTCTCTATTTCTAGATTATCTATCATAATTTTATGTGTCCTATATCCCGTTTCAACAATATTCCAAGCATCTATGGATTTTAGAAAAAATTTCATTCTTCTTTTACAATATGCCCATTAATCATTGATCATTAATGGCCTAACTATGGACTGACCCTCAGCAAAAGCATTATTAAAGAAACCCATTTAAAAAAATTTAAACAATAAATGGTTTTTGTTCCTAGCTTTGATGCCACTTGTAGGATCAATTTCACCCTAGAGCGGTGTGAATAGGGTGATAATAATAATAATTAAAATTATTGCAGAAATATATATGATAATTGCATCACATATAACAGTAGAATAGAAGCAGAAATAGAACAACACAGATTTATCCAGCTTTGGCAAAATGCTGCTTACATGCTGCGCCTAAGGTTTCTACTAGAAATTAAGTTGTCAGATGCATACACACGTAAACTTGCGACACCCATTATCGACTAACCTAACCCTACGCACAAAAGCATTCCATAACTCAGCCAATGAGTTGTGAATTCTTAAACCACACCATTGTAGTTCGTAGCCTAGACACATGACTAGATTTTTACAAAAGTTTAAAAGAAAAAGTTGCAAAACAAAAAACAATGACATAAAACCCTAGTTATAAAATTAAAGCCCAAATCAAATTTATAAAGGCCGGCCCACTTTATATCAACAAAAAAAAATCTCCTTTAATATTTCTTTGCCATGATATATCTTCAATACTTTGGCCGACTTCATGAGTCCAATGGCTGCTTCGTTCCTCTTCAAAAAATTAGGGTTTCGTGAAAACTTGAAATGCCGATTCAAAAATAGATCGATTGAGTGTTGAATTCACTTCGGCTTTGCTTCATCAATTGATCCTGGCTTCGATTAATGTGTGGCGTTTCCTTTGGATTGCTTTGCCAATCGATTGCTGCTTCATTCCTATTTGGCTGCACCAATTGTCGAGATCGAATGATTATAAAACTGGTATGCAATGTGACTTTTATGAATTTTGATTATTCTCGACTTGATTCGAGTTTTATGATTTATTGCTTTCGCTAAATGCTTGAACTCTAATGATTTAACTGCCAATGGTGATTTTGGGTTATATAGGGATCGAACACCCTATATTTATGTTCATATACTTCCTTTTGAATTCTTCATGAATTTATCCCTTGTGTTGCTTTATGCTTGGACGATGTTGATTTATACCGTCTAGTTCAATTCAAATATTTTTCTGTTATGCTTGCTTGGTCACCATAGCTTGCGTTTGGTTTTTAGGACCTGTGATGCTTGTTCATCATGCTTGTGACTCTTGTTCAATTTTTTCATCTCGGCCTTGAATTGGTTGTTGTAATTCGAATTTTTATGGATTACTTTTCTCAGTTCCTTTGGCTTTGGACTTTGAGATCGTGATAATATTTTAGGCTGTGGCTTCCTTTATTTCTTGACCAATGTTCGCACTACTACTTGCACTGTTTTTGTAAGACTGTAAACTACTTCATGTTATTCATCTTTGATTGTTATATGTCAGTACTTGTGCCACTTGGAGTCTTCACTTGATTTTTGTGAGCATTTGAAGCTTGGTACTAGTTTGAATGCTTGTTGTATGTGTTGCATTTCTTTGTTCTGGCCTGGTACATTTTTACATAGGCACTTTTTATTCAAGTGCTTTGTGTAACGATCCCGATCTTGAATCAAATTTAAATTGGTAATTTAAATTTATTTTTGAATTAAATTATGAATTTTTGGTGAATTTATTTGAAATTTCCAAATTTAATAAGATGTATGTTTATATATTTATATAAATGGATATTTTAAGATAATTTGAATTTGATTTGAATATAGAAAGATGAATATATGATATATATGAAAGTTGTATTTCGAAATTAATACAATGATTTTTAATATATGCAAAAGTATAAGCTTGTAAACATAATAACAAGAAGGTTTAAAAACAAACATTAACAAAATAATTTGCACTAGGGACTTAAACATAAATTTGAATTTTTTTACAAGTGTTCATATTTACAAACAAATGTAAGATAAATAAAACCTAGCATTACAAATGGCAAAAAAATATTCTTTTAACATAAAATGTTAATAATAAAAGTAATAATAAGAGAAACCAATCTAAAGAAAAAGAAAATCTGTTTATTTCAATTCTCTTACTCTCCACCTAAAACCAGGTTTTCATTTCTTCTCACTACTAAAACCTGTATACAAAAGAAAATCAAAAGAAAACCAAATCTCAAAGTTCAAAACCAGATCAGTTTTCAAAAACAAACAAGCTTCAAGAAAATTTAAATTGGAAAACAAAACAACAAGCTCAAGCCTAGTAATTGAAACACAAGACAAAGATCAGAGAAAATCAGAAGCCTGCTTTCAAAGTCTTCAACCTGGATCAAAGCATTCAGGTTCAAATTCAAAACAACAATAAAAAATTCAACTCAGTTTCAGCAACTAAATAGCAAGACAACTCAACCCACAATCAAACTGGGTGCATTTCAAAATTATGTGAGCAAATCAAAGTTAAGGGAAAATTTCAAGTTTCCAGTTGTTTTCAAATTCAAGCTTCGAGACTTCCTTTCTGCTTCTCTGTTTGCAAATATAAGGCGAGCAAACTCACTAAATCTATTTATATCTCTTGATTTTCTGGATTGATGATGAAAGTATGTCAGGAAAATGTTTTATTTTTGCCTACATGTTTATATATACATTGAATATGATGTGTGCATATCAGGATATATGAATTCTTCAGCCTCTGTTTTTTTAGACCAAATTCGATTTAAAATCAAACTCCTCTTCCTCCAATCTGCTTAAGAATGTGTAGACCCAAATTTTTTTGAGAATAAAAATTACTTTAAAAGAAAAAAAATAGCTTGAAAATGAATATCAGAAGTGAGTGAAGTAATTATGCAAGGAATAATTATTTTTATACAGTAATGAGAGGAAAATGATTAAGTATAAAATGAATTCAAAAATTCACATGACTTGTATATATGTGAATATTGAGAAGCATGGGATGATAAAATAAAATAAAATCCTCTTGGTAATTAAAATGCATAAAAATCAGTCAAGAAATATTTATGAGTGTGAATGCATTTTTGAAATAAATCAAGAGAGGAATAAATGATAAAATAGGTCAACTGAAAATTAAACTTATAAAAAAATAATATAATAACTTGGGTATAATAAAAATACATTGTCAAGATGAGTCATAGGAAAACAATGTGCAGGTAAAAATCATGCAAATAGCATGCATTTAGAAAAGAGAAAAGCAAACTGTTTAACCAGAAATAGAAATCAAAAGAAAAATGGCATATTTAGCCACAACTGCACACACCTAATTCTCTGAGTAATGCAAGGTTAAAATGGGTTTTCCCTTTAGTAAAACCCTAGTAAAATGATTTAAATAAAAAGGGAAAGCAGAGGTTTTCTCTGAGGGAAAAACAGAAACACATTAAAAAAAAAAACTCACACTGTTTTCAAGCTTAGGCATTCTCGGGGAAAGGAAGAGAAAGGTGAGTGATAATCACTTAGGAGATTTAAGGCATTAAGACCCAAGTAAGGGCAGCCAATTATTTTATATGAAAATCATATTATGATTTCTGTAAATCTTTATTTCTCTGAATAAATATACGATGATCATGAATGGCATTTTGGTTGAATTTCTTTTGGTTGCTGTTTTGATTTGTTTTTGGTATTGACTATTTTTGTTTTGAAATTTGTTTAATCAAACATATATTCATATTATAGAAATAGATTTTAATAATCCAGTTTTATATGAAGAATAAGCAAAATGTTTTACTAAGAAATAGGATATTAAAGGGAAATGAAGTGGGCAGTGTGAATAATGAGATTCATACTCATGCCTAGCTCATATTAAAAATGATATGAACAATGCAATACTACAAACATATGCTGATTTGTTCAGATCATGAGTCAATATGTTTTTGTGGGTTTTTCTTAAAAACCCTATCCTATGTTCTCAGTAAAATAAATACAGCATTTCTCATGGTAACATCAGATTTATGCAAGCAATGGGAAAATTTCCAGAAATAAATATACAGGCAGTTTTCCTTGATCTACTCATCATCAGGTGGATGATGGGTATGTGCATGACTTGTTTAAGTCCTGAAGGCCTCTGTGCAAAGGTTAACAGAATTGAGTCCTTTGCTATGCACACTAGTGTTCAAAGGCAAGAGTTTAGACCATATAAAAATGTAAAATGGAACTGGAAATGAAGGCTGTGGAATTTAAGAGTTTAAATCCATAGGAGTTTTGTACGTGTACAATTGAACAAATTGGATGAATGACTGCTTGAATGTATGCTGGATGTATAGGTTTAAATTATACATATGCTAAAGCTTATTATGGAACTGGAAAGCATCAATCACCATATGATCTCTGCACAGTCTTAAAAGAATCTTACAAGTTATTTTTAATATTGATTTCACTCATACCAGAAATTTATTCTGACCCTATTTATTGCCCTTGCAATATTTGGGGTGTCTCATTTTATTGAGGCAGCTCAAAATATTGTTGCAGGTAGAGATGTATGAATAGCTTGCTTGCTTGGAAAAAAATTAGAAGACCTACTTGAGTTTTAAAAATGCAGTAGTTCATTGTGATAAAGATAGCTAAGAAAACTTTCTTAAGTCTATGTAGATCTTTCAGTATTATAGTGGTTTTGTTCATTTGAAAAGAATTTGTAAAACTTAAATATTATATGTGTCTTGAGCTTCTGATCTAAGTAACTGACTTTGATGGTTTCTGGTGGGTTGTGATGGAGAAAATTATGCCATGTAATTTAATATGTGGACATGCTTTCTTTATCAAAGCTTGTTAAATTTTTAAATAGAAAAGCTGCAGTTTTTTATGGATAAGCATATAGCAAAAAATTGTTAAGTGATATTTGAATCTGGCATGGGCTAACCAGAAGAGCTTGACCCTGACTTATAACTGATATAAAACCATGAGAAGCTTGAAATCTTAACCTATTAATTCCCCTTGAACATCTGATTTTCCAGTAAAGAATTTGCATTGTATTGTAAAGTAAAAATGAAATACATGCTTTATACTTATATCTAGAATGCAACTATATTGAACTGAGCTTAGCTAACCACCTATTTGGTTTAAGTTAAGTGAGTTTGTCTTCAACAAATCTGTTGAAAAAAAATGCATTGCCATGAAGCCCACCTAGGTATTAAACATGCTAATAATCCCACTGTTTGATTGATCACTATCAATTGTCTTTTTATCTGAGAACCTATCAGTACCTTCTCAAAATGTTCATCTGAAATTTTGCATTAGACTGATTTTGGTATTGCTCCAATCATTCTGTTTTCATATACATGCAAGTCTATACCTGGTATGCTGGATTAAGTTAGCATTTTGCTTGCCTGTAGTTTTTCTTCTGCCTGGTCTATAACATACTTATCACCAAATGTTCACAAGATTATTACCAATATTATAAATTAAGACATGAGTATGTTTACCTGACATAAACATTGTTTGAATAAGTAATAAGCACCCCAGGATTAAACCCATGGGATGTTAGACCATAGATCAAATAATTTTGTTTAAAAAAAACTCTGGAAAACAGTACAAATGAAAATATGAGGAACCAATACTTTATTTTTGTATTAGTCAATCTTGAGTCATTATAAAAGAAGATAAAATCGGAATTATGTATTAGTCAATCTTGAGCCAGTGAAGAGATATAAGTGTAGAAACAAGCTATGTGACACAAGACATTTCAATAATGAAAAATATTGTGTGAATTAAAATTCTTTGCTACTTTAAACACTCTGATTTGCAAGGAAACATTTATATATCCTCATATATAAAAATGTTAGGAATTGATTTAAACACTGATATGTTTATATTAGTAAAAATTCAGGATCCGGGAGAATGAATTTAAAGAAGTGATCACTCACACACACACACACACACACACAGATATATATATATAACTCACTTAAAATCACACAAAATTTGAGTATAATGAAGAGGGTCACTTCAGTTGGTATCAGAGCTATGTTGTTAAAACATAGCATACATATATTATCCAATCTTCTTGTATGGGAAAAAATTCCAAAAAAAAAGGTATATATAATGTTATATACAATAATGATAAAAATCAATATACACAATAGAAATAAATTGCAGAAAATAATTAAATAAGACTTATGACTAACTAGCTATGCAATTGAATAGTGAAACATGGTAGGAAGACCCCCAAGCACTGGAGCAGGACCCTCAAATGTGGCACCATTGGTTAATTTGCAAGATTTGGTGAGAGCATTAAGGGAGGGAGCAGTGCAGAGGGAAGAAAATCCTCATGAGGAATTAGCTAAGCTATTGAAGACATTTTCAAATTTAGGAGGCAAGGATTTTGAAGGCACTGAAGGAGTAATGGGAGTGCAGACATGGTTGAGAACTTTAGAAAGAATATTTGCAGACATGCAAATTAATGATCAAAGAAAGAGGCACATAGCTTCAAGAAGACTCAAAGGGGGAGCATTGGATTGGTGGGAGGTGATCATCACACGGAGGCCAGAAAATGGGATAACATGGGATCAATTCAAGGAGATGCTTGAGGCAAGGTTTGTTCCAGCAACAGCTAAGGCAACATTGCTTGAGGAATTCATAAGGCTGAGGCAAGGATCGATGAGTGTGACTGAGTACACTCAAAAATTTGAGAGTTTGTGTAAGTATGGAACAATGCTAATAGGAAATGAAGAATCAAAGAATTCAAGATTCATTCAAGGACTCAATGCTAGTTTGAGTAGGGCAATGTTACCATACAAAGACAGGACATTTGATCAAGTCATAGATCTTACTCTTTCCTTTGAACAACATGACGATGCCAGAGAAAAGTTTAGGAGTATGAGGGCAAATAGTCAAAAGAAAGGGAAAATAGGATACATCCTTATGATAAAAAGAATGCAAACAGGAAAGTTGAAGGAGCAATTAGTGGGGAAGCTAAGAAGAAGATTACTTGTTATAACTGTGGCAAAGAAGGACACATGAGTAAAAGGTGTCAAGAAGCTAAGAAGGCACCATTTAGCTGCTATAACTGTGGGAAAGAATGTAAGGACCCGATTCTTCGACTTTCGAAAATTCAACATCGATACTCACTTTATCGACTGCCGAGCAATCGAACGACGGAAAACCGAACACTTAGGGTTTTAAGAAAAAGAAAAAGAGAGAAGAAGAGAGAAAGGATAGAAAATAGAGAGTAAAGAAAATAGAAAATAGAACGGAAAGAAAACAACAGAACAATAACAGAATCTCACAATTCGCAGCGGAACAACATATAATAATAAATGAATAATCTTTAAACAAAGAACTATATCAGTTATTACATTTTATACATTACATGTCATTACATCATATCATCAGAGTGTACAACAACAACAACAAACAGTGCAGCGGAAAAAGAAATACTATATACTAGTAATTACGCCATGCCATCCAGCTTGCCTCCAGCAACTCCTGAATATCCAGAATATCCTGATAAACCTAACTCTTGACTGCCCGTGTGGAAATTGGTGGGCACCCAGAGTTTAGGAAGGAAAAAAATAAACTCCGAGTCAGTCATGTGACTGGTGTGAGAACTCAAAACAGTTTATTTATCTTTAAAATCAAAATAGAGGAATATTTTTAAAGTCAATTAGCAATGCTTTTGAAAATGAGACTACCATAAGGCCTCCCGCACACACACACAATGCAAACGCAGAATCGGAGGAGATTTCTCCTTATGATAGTCAAAGATGCTTGATACGCATTAAAAGAAAATTTGATATTATTACTAGTGCATAGTGTAGGAAATATTTCGAAAGTAGAATATAAATCTTAGCCAACATACGACCATTATCGTATGCCTACTATAGCTACCATCCAAACAGTGGTGACCACCATAAGTGAATGGCAGATTCTACAACTAATACCATACAGGGTTTCGTATTGGGATTTGGATTTCCAACGAATGATCAGGCCAAGGAACTTCCCATTGCCACATGAGAATGCCTCTGGATGGACATCCCCGAGAACCAAACCGGATCTCTACTAACACAAGGCCGGGTTACCCCTAACTAAGTAACAACTGACCGAATATGCCATCCCTCGGTCCTTTGGGACCTTTCAACCGAGCGCTCGTAATCAATTCACACAATCATAAAGTGTTTTCAACATGAGTAAGTATCTGGGCTCCATACCATGATACCACCCTTTTCCAGAAGGAAATGCACATATCCTAAAGGGCGCTACCCCTCATAACCTTGCTGCATCTTTCCTGTTTTGACCATTCCCGAGGTGTGAGGCTCGATGAAGTCACGTCCACAAAAACATACTTTATACAAAAGTCATGCTTTGGGTCAACAAATGATCATAGAAATGATCACCAGGATAGACGATCAAATAAATGATCCTATCGCAAATAATCAACACAATGATCATTTCACAGCAACACTCAGCATGTCACATTACCAAATTGGGAATATATCGCTGATAACCTTCAACTACATAACCTCTAAGCTCGTACGTCTCAGAGAAGGGTGTTAAGCTAAAAGAATAAATTCTTCGCCACCAACAGAAATATATTTGAAAGAAATCTGCTTTATATCTCAATTTGTAACGTCAGACATACAATCCATACAAGTCTGTTCCGAGATCGAACAGAACCGAAGGCACTTACAAAGAAGGCCTTGCAATCCGGATATCCACAATCCTGATCGGATTTCCCATCACATATGGAGAACTCTATACCGGAGCAACTCGGTGCAGAGTCAATCGACAGGTCATCCTATCGCTCTCGCAAATAACCGGTCTTCAACACCGATCTTCAAATGCAATTCATAACGACGTATCACATATTCGGAATGGGTTATACGACCCCATGGTCCTTTCCCGGTTAACCCGAATAGTGAGCGCTTATTCAAAAATAAGTGTGGCATTCAAATTCAAACAAATCACATCAAATACCCATTCAAAGGGAAATATTGATAGTCGGTTATTGAACTATCAATGGATATGCACACATCACCAGTTTCCAAATAATTTTCCAAATTATTTATTTTCCAAAATATCTTTACAAGATATATAATTTCGATACTTCAAAAATAAATCAATATTTATTTTTAAACAAGTTCCCCTTTCTTTTATAAATCCCATAGTGAATTTATATTTCACAATATCTACTGATATACGATTTTCAATAGGTTTCAATATTCCTTTTCAATTTATCTTCAAAAAGATAAATTCTCAAAATATTCACTTTATATTGGTAAACATTTCCATACTTATTAAATAAGTAATTCACGAACCTATTTATTTTCAACACTTGGAAAATATTCAATATACTTAAATCGAGATTAAGTATATATTTCATTCTTTAAGGAAATCATTCTCTTAAACATATTTATTTGGGCCAAAACGAATGTTGCGTAAAATATCGTTACGACAACCCAAAATCACTAGTATAGGGATTCAAAATTAAAATAGATATATAAATCCCAATACTAAACAAAACATTTCCTTTCGGAAATCATTTACTATAACAACAGTGTTATAGTCCACCATTTCCTTTTATTTCTCGAAAACGTCTATTTCAACAATAAATGTTGAAATCTATGGTTTCGAATCTCAACACATTTTAAAACATCGTTAGATCGTTTTAATTCTATTTAAAACATCACATTCAAAACAATTTCTTTAACATATTATTCACTATTCAAAAACGTGAATATACTACGTTAACCAATTTCATCATTTCTATACATCTCATTTTAAAGGATTATTCACTGTCTAAAACGTGAATATAACTTCATAAATAAGTTATAACAATTTACTTATCAAAATAAGTCGTTTGCGAATTTATAAAACAACGTTTATAAATTCCATTTCTATTTATTTTATAACATCTTCCTTTATAAATTCCTTTATTAACCTATTCGATTTATAACCCAATTATAAACCAAAAGTTCACATTATAAGTTAAATGCTTATAAAACGATTATTTTACAAAATCGTTCTTTTAAACTTCATAATTATAAATCTTATAACTTATAAGATTCAATTATTTATCCAATTGTATTCTTTAATAACTTCACAAAATTTATAAATCTTACTATTTATAAATTTCATTTATAACTTCACCATTTATAATTTTATAAATTTCATTCACTTATGCAATCCATTTTCACTTCATTCAAACTCTTATAAAAACTCGTTTTATAATTCAAATGTTTTAATTTATAAATATCAATTTATAAATCCTTTATAAAATCAATTTATACTATTATTTTAAAACATCTTTAATCTCCTTTATAATTTCATCATTTTGATTCATAAAATAATTAAATTTTATAAATCCTATATTTAAACTTTTTATAATAAATTCAAAAATCCAATTTAATTATTTTATAAAAACATTAACCCATATTTCTCAAAAATCAATCTTTAACCGTATTTCTCAAAATCATAATTTTTATAACTTTAAAAATTATAACGTTTATTTATTTAAAATGGATCAATTCCAAAAATATTTTATAAACGTATACTTACAAAAATCACTTTAAAATCATTTTAAAGTCCCAAAATTTGGTTCAATGATGCTACACACCAAATAGTCAATCACGACTACAACGACATCATATATCGATATGATAGTCAATCAAATATCAAAATATCTGAAATCAAATAAATACTGTTGAGGAATCCAGTTGGATCCCTCCAACCTGTTTTCCTGCATCCACAAACATTAGCACAATACCAATTTCGCTCCAGTACGAAATTATCGCGGTATATGGGATTTAAAATATTATCCGCTTAATAACGGCGCAATAGGGTCTCATCCGCTATACAAATGCGGGAAATCAATAACTCCAATATATACATATGCCAATATATATATATTGCTATTATATATAATACCAATTTCACTGTTTATGAAATATTCGCAGTATATGTTTTTAATAAATAACATCCGCTTACTAACGGCGCATAATGTCTATTTTAACAATCAACAGATAACAATCATCATTCAAACATGCATTCAAGTATTTTAAATCTAACTATTTAAAATAAATATCGAAACTGATTCGATTGAGTGAGAAGTTCTCACCTTGATTTCAATTCTGTTTTAGCGATTTATTTCGAATAAAATTAAACGGACGTTTAATTTTACCCGAAATTCTCACTAACTCCAAACGACTCCAATCCAATTCCATCGCGTAGTGCTCGTCCATACGATTCCAACGCAACTGGTTTCGCGCGTTTTCGACCTCGTATGAAAAAGTTATGATTTTTACAAGTTTTACACAATTTTAATTACTAATTTACAACAAAATTAAATTTTTAAACCTAAGCTAAATCCAGGCCGTTGATTCCTCTCATCTCCACATCAGGCTGTCACTCCCCTTCTCCTCTCTCACGTATCACGCAGCCGAACCCAATTATCATGCTAGGGTTAAGAAACGCACCCCTCAAACCACGACTAAACTCGATCATCTCCTCACCATCGAAGCGCCATCACCATGCCACCCCGCGGCCGGAGCTAGGCGGAGCTCGGTCGCCCCTAGCCTCCAGAAAATGACCATGAATGCGATGACTTTGAACGCAAATTGCCAGCGATCGGTAGCTTCGATTCCGATCATAGCCGTTGAGATTAAAGATCTCGACGTACTCTTCATCTTTCGTGTTGGGAGTTTTCGATATTAATGAACGGATTTAGAGATTTGAGGGGAAGAAGGTCGCGTGTTTCTGGCCTTCAGTTTTTAGGGTGGCGGCTATAAACGTTTAGGGTTAGGTTTTTTTTTTTTTTTTTTTTTGAGTGAGGGGGCTATTTATAGGAAATCGTTGAACACTATTCATCCGGGAATTCCAAACTCCGATTTACGCGCCGAAACTGACGTTCCTAGGGTTTACCCCGCGTTCCGGACACAATGGAATAGGTTTCGAAAGCTAATTCGGACATCTGTGCGAGTTATGGCTATAAACTTTCAATTTAAATTAAACCGATTTAAGCGATTTTCTAGGCGTTTTAATTTGTACCGGACAAATGGTAAATCCAATTGACACGAAATTTGAAACCTTACAATAATATCACATTACGGATCCGATGAAACTGGTTTCGTCGAAATCCGAGACATTTTGAAAAATGGCTATTTTAACTCGCTAAATTAATATTAAAAACAATTCGATGCGTTTCGAGCTGCCACGATCAAACGATAACTCCGATTGCTACGAAAATTGAAATCCGGTAATAACTAACTATTACGGATCCAATGGAACTGGTCTCGTCCAATTCTGAGACTGTTCAAAAATTGACTATTTTCACTAGTCGATTTAAATATTAAAATATTCAATTTTCACAAATAAACTTTTAATTCGATTTTAAAAGTTCTAAAATATCGTTCTAACTCCAATATGATAAAATAAAATTTTACAAATCATTTTCAATCATATTTAACTCAATTTTCAATTATTTCCATAATTTAACGTATTAAATTATTGATTCAATTATCCAATTAAATCCAATTATTCAAAATAAAATTTATTCGACTTATAAATTCACTTATTAATATTTAAAATTAATTAAATATTCAAATTTTAAATACTAAAAATCCTGGGTCGTTACAATCTTCCCCCCTTAAAAGAATTTCGTCCTCGAAATTAACAAGTAAGAAAAATTACAGAATTTATTAACTTTCCAAAATTCATAGTTAAACTTCTTACAATAACTTTACTAAGTTTTCAAATCATACTTAGTTATCTTTTCAAAACAACTACCATTGTTTAACTTTCAATTCCAAATCAAAATTACAGTTTTCAAAAATTTTCCAATTTTCTCAAATTCTTTCTAACGCCTTAAATTTCCGGAAAAATTCGCCATAGTCTCCTTTGCGCGGCTCGATCCGAAAAAAAATGACAGTATATATATCACAAATATACCTCTCATGAAGTAATGAGGCATCCCGAAGGGAAAAAGTGTAAAAGTACGGTATGTAATCTGAGATATGTACCTTATATTTTATTAGCGAGCATATACGGCTAATATAGCGTGAAAGCGAGCTCCAAATGCGAAGCAAACGCGATCCGCACCTACTAAACACTCAACAAACAACATGAGAACATGCATATAGACAATAGTTATCAATATACAACATATAGCAACAAAATAACTATATATGTCAACATAGCAAATGAAACAAAAGCAATAAATGCAAACATCAACCAACTATCATCCAACTAACATCCATAACCGATAATTATTCATTCATACTCTCATTAATATTCAACGAATTGGTTTTTTCAATTTAATCACATTCGATTCATTCACAGTGGATGTTTTTATTAACATTCATTCTCAATTAGTTTATATTCACTAATTCATATTCAAGTTGGTTCACTTCAATTCTATTTAAGATTCACTTAACTTCCAATTGGATTTCAATTACTTTAGCTTCCAATTTCATTAACTCAATTTCATTAATACTTAATGAATTATATACAATCAACTAACAACCATATAACAACCAATGTATATTAATTACAACCAAATACCTTTGCTTATCAATTGGTTTAATTAAATTAATTTTCATTCAACTATTCAACTTCCAATAACATAAGATTTTAATGAATTAACACTTACATCCATTATTTCATATCAACTTAATTTACATAACTTAAGTTCATATTTATCACTTAACTTTATTAATTTAGTTTGATACCAAAATCAACTTCATTCAACATCTCTTAAGTTATATTTCATTTTATAAACATCACTTTGTTTCACTTAACTTAAATTCCCACTTATAAATCAATTCAGATTCCAATTCTAAAGTAAATTTCCATTTAACTTTAAATTCATTTTTATTTACTACTCATATTCATAAATATATTCATATAGTTTCACTTCTTATATATATATAAGTTTATTTCTCAATTGTAAATCACTTTAATTATAATTCAATTCTTATAATTCTTTTGCTTAAATTATTCTTTTATTTAGATTATTCAAACATACATTCAACTTATATACACTTTAATAATTCTGAAAAATTATTCCTTTATATAAAAATATAATCAAGGTAAAATTATTTCATTTACCTAATTTTAAAACAATACTGTGTCGAATTGTTCTGTACAAGTGTTTAGAAACCCCTTCGGCATAGTTTTGCAGACCGTGCTGACGAAAGTTCATATGCCACTCAATAAACCAATCATCACAATATAAATCAGTTTTATATTCACTAACAAATACGCTCTCATAGCTATTATTACACTCCAACTCATTCTAGAGTACTACTGACTCTATCTCTAATGAGTAATACCCAACAGAACCATGGTTGTCGCTTAACCATATGCTCTGATACCAAATGTAAGGACCCGATTCTTCGACTTTCGAAAATTCAACATCGATACTCACTTTATCGACTGCCGAGCAATCGAACGACGGAAAACCGAACACTTAGGGTTTTAAGAAAAAGAAAAAGAGAGAAGAAGAGAGAAAGGATAGAAAATAGAGAGTAAAGAAAATAGAAAATAGAACGGAAAGAAAACAACAGAACAATAACAGAATCTCACAATTCGCAGCGGAACAACATATAATAATAAATGAATAATCTTTAAACAAAGAACTATATCAGTTATTACATTTTATACATTACATTTCATTACATCATATCATCAGAGTGTACAACAACAACAACAAACAGTGCAACGGAAAAAGAAATACTATATACTAGTAATTACGCCATGCCATCCAGCTTGCCTCCAGCAACTCCTTAATATCCAGAATATCCTGATAAACCTAACTCTTGACTGCCCGTGTGGAAATTGGTGGGCACCCAGAGTTTAGGAAGGAAAACAATAAACTCCGAGTCAGTCATGTGACTGGTGTGAGAAGTCAAAACAGTTTATTTATCTTTAAAATCAAAATAGAGGAATATTTTTAAAGTCAATTCGCAATGCTTTTGAAAATGAGATTACCATAAGGCCTCCCGCACGCACACACAATGCAAACGCAGAATCAGAGGAGATTTCTCCTTATGATAGTCAAAGATGCTTGATACGCATTAAAAGAACATTTGATATTATTACTAGTGCATAGTGTAGGAAATATTTCGAAAGTAGAATATAAATCTTAGCCAACATACGACCATTATCGTATGCCTACTATAGCTACCATCCAAACAGTGGTGACAACCATAAGTGAATGACAGGTTCTACAACTAATACCGTACTGGGTTTCGTATTGGGATTTGGATTTCCAACGAATGATCAGGCCAAGGAACTTCCCATTGCCACATGAGAATGCCTCTGGATGGACATCCCCGAGAACCAAACCGGATCTCTACAAACACAAGGCCGGGTTACCCCTAACTGAGTAACAACTGACCGAATATGCCATCCCCCGGTCCTTTGGGACCTTTCAACCGAGCGCTCGTAATCAATTCACACAATCATAAAGTGTTTTCAACATGAGTAAGTATCTGGGCTCCATACCATGATACCACCCTTTTCCAGAAGGAAATGCACATATCCTAAAGGGCGCTACCCCTCATAACCTTGCTGCATCTTTCCTGTTTTGACCATTCCCGAGGTGTGAGGCTCGACGAAGTCACGTCCACAAAAACATACTTTATACAAAAGCCATGCTTTGGGTCAACAAATGATCATAGAAATGATCACCAGGATAGACGATCAAATAAATGATCCTATCGCAAATAATCAACACAATGATCATTTCACAGCAACACTCAGCATGTCACATTACCAAATTGGGAATATATCGCTGATAACCTTCAACTACATAACCTCTAAGCTCGTACGTCTCAGAGAAGGGTGTTAAGCTAAAAGAATAAATTCTTCGCCACCAACAGAAATATATTTGAAAGAAATCTTCTTTATATCTCAATTTGTAACGTCAGGCATACAATCCATACAAGTCTGTTCCGGGATCGAACAGAACCGAAGGCACTTACAAAGAAGTCCTTGCAATCCGGATATCCACAATCCTGATCGGATTTCCCATCACATATGGAGAACTCTATACCGGAGCAACTCGGTGCAGAGTCAATCGACAGGTCATCCTATCGCTCTCGCAAATAACCGGTCTTCAACACCGATCTTCAAATGCAATTCATAACGACGTATCACATATTCGGAATGGGTTATACGACCCCATGGTCCTTTCCCGGTTAACCCGAATAGTGAGCGCTTATTCAAAAATAAGTGTGGCATTCAAATTCAAACAAATCACATCAAATACCCATTCAAATGGAAATATTGATAGTCGGTTATTGAACTATCAATGGATATGCACACATCACCAGTTTCCAAATAATTTTCCAAATTATTTATTTTCCAAAATATCTTTACAAGATATATAATTTCGATAGTTCAAAAATAAATCAATATTTATTTTTAAACAAGTTCCCCTTTCTTTTATAAATTCCATAATGAATTTATATTTCACAATATCTACTGATATACGATTTTCAATAGGTTTCAATATTCCTTTTCAATTTATCTTCAAAAAGATAAATTCTCAAAATATTCACTTTATATTGGAAAACATTTCCATACTTAGTAAATAAGTAATTCACGAACCTATTTATTTTCAACACTTGGAAAATATTCAATATACTTAAATCGAGATTAAGTATATATTTCATTCTTTAAGGAAATCATTCTCTTAAACATATTTATTTGGGCCAAAACGAATGTTGCGTAAAACATCGTTACGACAACCCAAAATCACTAGTATAGGGATTCGAAATTAAAATAGATATATAAATCCCAATACTAAACAAAACATTTCCTTTCGGAAATCATTTACTATAACAACAGTGTTATAGTCCACCATTTCCTTTTATTTCTCGAAAACGTCTATTTCAATAATAAATGTTGAAATCTATGGTTTCGAATCTCAACACATTTTAAAACATCGTTAGATCGTTTTAATTCTATTTAAAACATCACATTCAAAACAATTTCTTTAACATATTATTCACTATTCAAAAACGTGAATATACTATGTTAACCAATTTCATCATTTCTATACATTTCATTTTAAAGGATTATTCACTGTCTAAAACGTGAATATAACTTCATAAATAAGTCATAACAATTTGCTTATCAAAACAAGTCGTTTGCGAATTTATAAAACAACGTTTATAAATTCCATTTCTATTTATTTTATAACATCTTCCTTTATAAATTCCTTTATTAACCTATTCGATTTATAACCCAATTATAAACCAAAAGTTCACATTATAAGTTAAATGCTTATAAAACGATTATTTTACAAAATCGTTCTTTTAAACTTCATAATTATAAATCTTATAACTTATAAGATTCAATTATTTATCCAATTGTATTCTTTAATAACTTCACAAAATTTATAAATCTTACTATTTATAAATTTCATTTATAACTTCACCATTTATAATTTTATAAATTTCATTCAAATGCGGGAAATCAATAACTCCAATATACATATGTCAATATATATATATTGCTATTATATATAATACCAATTTCACTGTTTATGAAATATCCGCGGTATATGTTTTTAATAAATAACATCCGCTTACTAATGACGCATAATGTCTATTTTAACAATCAATAGATAATAATCATCATTCAAACATGCATTCAAGTATTTTAAATCTAACTATTTAAAATAAATATCGAAACTGATTCGATTGAGTGAGAAGTTCTCACCTTGATTTCAATTCCGTTTTAGCGATTTATTTCGAATAAAATTAAACGGACGTTTAATTTTACCCAAAATTCTCACTAACTCCAAACGACTCCAATCCAATTCCATCGCGTAGTGCTCGTCCATACGATTCCAACGCAACTGGTTTCGCGCGTTTTCGACCTCGTATGAAAAAGTTATGATTTTTACAAGTTTTACACAATTTTAATTACTAATTTACAACAAAATTAAATTTTTAAACCTAAGCTAAATCCAGGCCGTTGATTCCTCTCATCTCCACATCAGGCCGTCACTCCCCTTCTCCTCTCTCACGTATCACGTAGCCGAACCCAATTATCATGCTAGGGTTAAGAAACGCACCCCTCAAACGACGACTAAACTCGATCATCTCCTCACCATCGAAGCGCCATCACCACGCCACCCCACGGCCGGAGCTAGGCGGAGCTCGGTCGCCCCTAGCCTCCAGAAAACGACCATGAATGCGACGACTTTGAACGCAAATTGCCAGCGATCGGTAGCTTCGATTCCGATCATAGCCGTTGAGATTAAAGATCTCGACGTACTCTTCATCTTTCGTGTTGGGAGTTTTCGATATTAATGAACGGATTTGGAGATTTGAGGGGAAGAAGGTCGCGTGTTTCTGGCCTTCGGTTTTTAGGGTGGCGGCTGCAAACGTTTAGGGTTAGGTTTTTTTTATTTTTTATTTTTTTTTGAGTGAGGGGGCTATTTATAGGAAATCGTTGAACACTATTCATCCGGGAATTCCAAACTCCGATTTACGCGCCGAAACTGACGTTCCTAGGGTTTACCCCGTGTTCCGGACACAATGGAACAGGTTTCGAAAGCTAATTCGGATATCTGTGCGAGTTATGGCTATAAACGTTCAATTTAAATTAAACCGATTTAAGCGATTTTCTAGGCGTTTTAATTTGTACCGGACAAACAGTAAATCCAATTGACACGAAATTTGAAACCTTACAATAATATCACATTACGGATCCGATGAAACCGGTTTCGTCGAAATCCGAGACATTTTGAAAAATGGCTATTTTAACTCGCTAAATTAATATTAAAAACAATTCGATGCGTTTCGAGCTGCCACGATCAAACGATAACTCCGATTGCTACGAAAATTGAAATCCGGTAATAGCTAACTATTACGGATCCAATGGAACTGGTCTCGTCCAATTCTGAGACTGTTCAAAAATTGACTATTTTCACTAGTCGATTTAAATATTAAAATATTCAATTTTCACAAATAAACTTTTAATTCGATTTTAAAAGTTCTAAAATATCGTTCTAACTCCAATATGATAAAATAAAATTTTACAAATCATTTTCAATCATATTTAACTCAATTTTCAATTATTTCCATAATTTAACGTATTAAATTATTGATTCAATTATCCAATTAAATCCAATTATTCAAAATAAAATTTATTCGACTTATAAATTCACTTATTAAGATTTAAAATTAATTAAATATTCAAATTTTAAATACTAAAAATCCTGGGTCGTTACAAAGAAGGTCCTATTAAAAGAAACTGCCCAGAGTTTAAAAAGGGAGCAAAGGTAGGAGCATTGGAAACAAAGGCAAAGGCAAATGCAGCAGGAAGCTCTGGACAATTGGAAGGTATACTTCTAATTAAAAGTTACCCAATCACAGTTATATATGACACTGGAGCCACACATTCTCTAATATCACAAGACATAGTGGATAAATTAGCTCTCACATGCAACAAAGTTGAAAAACCCTTGTTTATTCAAAGTCCCCTGGGTAGCTCTTGTTTGCTACGATTAAAATGTTTGGGAGTAGAATTAAACATAGGGGGAAATGTGTTTAAATCTGATTTGTTTGTATTGAAATACCCTGGAATAGGAATTATTTTAGGGGTAGATTGGTTGAGTAAATTCAAAGCAATATTGAATTTAGAAAACTTCACAATATCTTTGAAAACAGAAAATGGTAAAAATATTTTAGTCATGAGTGAAATAGCTAAAACAAATTGCCTTAATCAAATATGGAGTATGACTGAAAAGGAATTAATTTTGGAAGGCATAGAAGTGGTAAGAGAGTATCCAGATGTTTTTGGAGAGGTAGTAGGGGTACCAGACAATAGACCAGTTGAGTTTCAAATAAGGTTAATTCCTGGATCGAGTCCTATCATCAAGAAGCCTACTAGAATGAGCCCAAAAGAATTAATAGAATTGAAACAGCAGCTGGAAGAATTGGAGCAGAAAGGCTTCATAAGGCCTAGCAGTTCAAACTGGGGTTCTCCAGTGGTGTTTGTGAAAAAGCATGATGGTACACTAAGAATGTGTATTGATTATAGGGAACTAAATAAAGTCACCATCAAGAACAAATACCCACTCCCCAGACTTGATGATCTATTTGATCAATTTAATGGAGAAAAGGTCTTTTCAAGGCTAGACTTAGCCTCTGGGTTTCATCAGATGAAAGTAGAGGAAGAAAGCATTAAGTACACTGCCTTCAATACAAGGTATGGATTGTATGAATTTTTGGTGATGCCTTTTGGATTGACAAATGCACCATCCTATTTTGTAGACTTAATGAATAGAACATTTAGAGATTTTCTAGATAAATTTGTAGTTGTCTTTATTTATGATATATTAGTGTACTCAAAATTAGAAGAGGAGCATGCAAGGCACTTGCATTTGATTTTATCAAGGCTAAGAGCACACAATTTAAAAGAAAAATTAAATAAGTGCACATTTTGGCAGAATGAAGTGAAGTTTTTAGGACATATTATATCTCAACAAGGCATTAGAGTAGATCCAAACAAGGTCATGGCAGTTCAATCTTGGAGCAGACCCAAATCAGTGACTGAGGTGAGATCATTTTTAGGAATGGCAGGCTATTATAGGAGATTTATAAAAGACTTTGCAAGAATAGCCATCCCACTGACCAAGTTAACTAGAAAAGAACAACCATATGTGTGGACAGAAAAGTGTGAACAAGCATTTGTTTCACTAAAGAAAGCATTGATGGAAGCTCCAGTTTTACAAGTACGAGAGGGAAATGAAGGATTAGTAGTTTACGCAGATGCTAGTGGATCTGGACTAGGGGCAGTGCTCATGCAACATGGTAGAGTCATAGCATATGCATCTAGGCAACTTAAGCCAAATGAAACAAGGTATGCCACACATGATTTAGAACTTGCTGCAGTAGTATATGCATTGAAGCTATGGAGACACTATTTGTTAGGTGCTAAGTTTGAATTGTTCACAGACCATAAGTCACTTAAATATTTGCTTTCCCAAAAAGACTTGAACATGAGGCAACATAGGTGGGAAGAATTCCTAGCTGCCTATGATCTTGATATATTGTATACCCCAGGAAAAGCTAATAAAGTGGCAGATGCATTAAGTAGACACCAAGCAAAATTGGCAAGCCTAATGATGGCTGAGTTCAGGGATTTGACAATCCTTAGTGAGGTTGAGGTAAAGGAAGAAATTGGGGTATTGGATAAGGCCCACAGTGAGATGATTAAGTATGGTAAATTAAGCCTCATTTCTTTAAAGTCAACACTAGTTGACAAAATAGGACAAATGCAGGATCAAGATACAAGTTTGAAGGAGAAAAAGAACATGATATTACAAGGCATGACAGTGGAAAACTATGAGGTAGATGATAAAGGATACTTAAGGAAAAAGGGGAAACTCTGCATACCAAATGTAGAGGAACTGAAGCAGGAAGTTATGAATGAACATCATAAAACAAAATATACTATACATCCAGGTGGTACAAAAATGTACCATGATCTTAAGAGAAATTACTGGTGGCCAGGGATGAAAGGAGCAGTGGCAAAATATGTGGCGAATTGCTTGACATGCCAACAAGTAAAGGCAGATTATCAAAGACCCTCAGGCCTATTACAACCTTTGGAAGTTCCTACTTGGAAATGGGAAAGCATATCAATGGATTTTGTGGATGGTCTGCCAAGAACAAGAAGAGGCAATGATAGTATTTGGGTAGTGGTTGATAGACTTACAAAAACAGCACACTTCTTTCCTATAAATTCAAACAGAAATGCCCATAAACTAGCTTAATTATTTGTGAAAGAAATTGTGAGGTTGCATGGTATCCCCAAGAATATCATTAGTGATAGAGATTCTTTGTTTACATCAAGGTTTTGTGGTAGCTTTCAAGAAGCTATGGGAACATAATTAAGCCTAAGCACAGCCTACCACCCACAAACAGATGGGCAAACTGAAATTGTTAATAAGGTTTTAGAAGATTTGCTTAGAGCGTGCATACTTGATTTTGGAGGCAACTGGGAGGATCACATTTATTTGGCTGAATTTTCTTACAATAATAGCTATCAGTCCACTATAGGAATAACTCCCTTTGAGGCTTTGTATGGGAAGCCTTGTTTATCTCCTGCATTTTGGATGGAGGCAGGAGAAAGAGTGTTGCTTGGACCAGACAATGTAAAAGAAACTTCTGCAAGAATTGAATTAGTGAGGTAAAGAATGAGAGTAGCCCAAGAGAGACAGAAAGCATATGCAGATAAAAGGAGAAGGCCGGTAGAATTTGAGGTGGGAGACTATGTGTTTCTCAAAGTTTCACCAATGAGGAAATTATTGAGATTCGGCAAAACAGGGAAACTGTCACCAAGGTATATAGGACCATATGAAATTGTTCAAAGAATAGGGACTTTAGCTTATAAATTAAGGTTACCAGAGGAACTAAGCAACATACATGATGTATTTCATGTATCACAATTGAGAAAATGGGTGCATGATAAGGAGACCATTCTTGAATCTCCTACACATGTTGAAATTCAAGAGAATCTGGTTTATAAATAGGAACCGGTGGGTATTGTGGCTAGAGAAGAAAAGAAATTGAGAAATAAAATAGTTAAACTAGTTAAAATCCAATGGAGTTTAGATGGAAATGACTGCACATGGGAGGCTGAAGATAGGATGAAGGATAAGTATCCTAATCTATTTTCTGCTTGAAGGTATGTCTAGAACTGTAATAACTTTAAAGGTTACTTAAGTATATTTGACTGATTTTAGATATGTTTGAAATATAATAATAAACCAATATATAATTGTGGGACACAATTCCTCTTAGGAGGAGAGTATGTGAAGACCCAAATTTTTTTGAGAATAAAAATTACTTTAAAAGAAAAAAAAATAGCTTGAAAATGAATATCAGAAGTGAGTGAAGTAATTATGCAAGGAATAATTAATTTTATACAGCAATGAGAGGAAAATGATTAAGTATAAAATGAATTCTAAAATTCACATGACTTGTATATATGTGAATATTGAGAAGCATGGGATGATAAAATAAAATAAAATCCTCTTGGTAATTAAAATGCATAAAAATCAGTCAAGAAATATTTATGAGTGTGAATGCATTTTTGAAATAAATCAAGAGAGGAATAAATGATAAAATAGGTCAACTGAAAATTAAACTTATAAAAAAAATATAATAACTTGCGTATAATAAAAACAAATTGTCAAGATGAGTCATAGGAAAACAATGTGCAGGTAAAAATCATGCAAATAGCATGCATTTAGAAAAGAGAAAAACAAACTGTTTAACCAGAAATAGAAATCAAAAGAAAAATGGCATATTTAGCCACAACTGTACACAGCTAATTCTCTGAGTAATGCAAGGTTAAAATGGGTTTTTCCTTTAGTAAAACCCTAGTAAAATGATTTAAATAAAAAGGGAAAGCAGAGGTTTTCTCTGAGGGAAAAACAGAAACACATTAAAAAAAAAAAAAGAGCTCACACTGTTTTCAATCTTAGGTATTCTCGGGGAAAGGAAGAGAAAGGTGAGTGATAATCATTTAGGAGATTTAAGGCATTAAGACCCAAGTAAGGGCAGCCAATTATTTTATATGAAAATCATATTATGATTTCTGTAAATCTTTATTTCTCTGATTAAATATATGATGATCATGAATGGCATTTTGGTTGAATTTCTTTTGGTTGCTGTTTTGATTTGTTTTTGGTATTGACTATTTTTGTTTTGAAATTTGTTTAATCAAACATATATTCATATTATAGAAAGAGATTTTTATAATCCAGTTTTATATGAAGAATAAGCAAAATGTTTTACTAAGAAATAGGATATTAAAGGGAAATGAAGTGGGCAGTGTGAATAATGAGATTCATACTCATGCCCAGCTCATATTAAAAATGATATGAACAATGCAATACTACAAACATATGCTGATTTGTTCAGATCATGAGTCAATATGTTTTTGTGGGTTTTTCTTAAAAACCCTATCCTATGTTCCCAGTAAAATAATACAGCATTTCTCATGGTAACATCAGATTTATGCAAGCAATGGGAAAATTTCCAGAAATAAATATACATGCAGTTTTGTAAAATAAGATTAAGACAGAATGATTTTGGGATGTGCAATTTTGCATGAATGCTTTGTATGATTGGATGTAAACCCTTGAGTGAGTTTAAGAAATTTTGGGGTTTATGTAATGAAAGGAAGAACATGAGCATGTCAGGAATTAAAAAGGAAAAAAAAGGAAACTCCTCAGCAATTAAATGAGCATGGTCTCCAAATTACAAAGTAATTTAGGAGAAGTGCCTTGATCTACTCATCATTAGGTGGATGATGTGTATGTGCATGACTTGTTTAAGTCCTGAAGGCCTCTGTGCAAAGGTTAACAGAATTGAGTCCTTTGCTATGCACACTAGTGTTCAAAGGCAAGAGTTTAGACCACATAAAAATGTAAAATGGAACTGGAAATGAAGGCTGTGGAATTTAAGAGTTTAAATCCATAGGAGTTTTGTACATGTATAATTGAACAAATTGGATGAATGAACACTTGAATGTATGCTGGATGTATAAGGTTAAATTATACATATGCCAAAGCTTATTATGGAACTGGAAAGCATCAATCACCATATGATCTCTGCACAGTCTTAAAAGAATCTTACAAGTTATTTTTAATATTGATTTCACTCATACCAGAATTTTATTCTGACCCTATTTATTGCCCTTGCAATATTTGGGGTGTCTCATTTTATTGAGGCGGCTCAAAATATTGTTGCAGGTAGAGATGTATGAATAGCTTGCTTGCTTGGAAAAAAATTAGAAGACCTACTTGAGTTTTAAAAATGCAGTAGTTCATTGTGATAAAGATAGCTAAGCAAAATTTCTTAAGTCTATGTAGATCTTTCAGTATTGTAGTGGTTTTGTTCATTTGAAAAGAAATTGTAAAACTTAAATATTATATGTGTCTTGAGCTACTGATCTAAGTAACTGACTTTGATGGTTTCTGGTGGGTTGTGATGGAGAAAATTATGCCATGTAATTTAATATGTGGACATGCTTTCTTTATCAAAGCTTGTTAAATTTTTAAATAGAAAAGTTGTAGTAGTTTATGGATAAGCATATAGCAAAAAATTGTTAAGTGATATTTGAATCTGGCATGGGCTAACCAGAAGAGCTTGACCCTAACTTATAACTGATATAAAACCATGAGAAGCTTGAAATCTTTACCTGTTAATTCCCCTTGAACATCTGATTTTCCAGTAAAGAATTTGCATTGTATTGTAAAGTAAAAATGAAATACATGCTTTATACTTATATCTGGAATGCAACTATATTGAACTGAGCTTAGCTAACCACCTATTTGGTTTAAGTTAAGTGAGTTTGTCTTCAACAAATCTGTTGAAAAAAAAAATGCATTGCCATGAAGCCCACTTAGGTATTAAACATGCTAATAATCCCACTGTTTGATTGATCACTATCAATTATCTTTTTATCTGAGAACCTATCTGTACCCTTCTCAAAATGTTCATCTGAAATTTTGCATTAGACTGATTTTGATATTGCTCCAATCATTCTGTTTTCATATACATGCAAGTCTATACCTGGTATGCTGGATTAAGTTATCATTTTGCTTGCCTGTAGTTTTTCTTCTGCCTGGTCTATAACATACTTATCACCAAATGTTCACAAGATTATTACCAATATTATAAATTAAGACATGAGTATGTTTACCTGACATAAACATTGTTTGAATCCCAGGATCAAACCCATGGGATGTTAGACCATAGATCAAATAATTTGGTTTAAAAAAAAAACTCTGGAAAACAATAAAAATGAAAATATGAGGAACCAATACTTTATTTTTGTATTAGTCAATCTTGAGTCATTATAAAAGAAGATAAAATCGGAATTATGTATTAGTCAATCTTGAGTCAGTGAAGAGATATAAGTGTAGAAACAAGCTATGTGACACAAGTCATTTCAATAATGAAAAATATTGTGTGAATTGAAATTCTTTGCTACTTTAAACACTCTGATTTGCAAGGAAACATTTATATATCCTCATATATATAAATGATAGGAATTGATTTAAACACTGTTATATTTATATTAGTAAAAATTCAGGATCTGGGAGAATGAATTTAAAGAAGTGATCACTCTCAGACACACACACACACACACACACACACACACACACACATATATATAAACTCACTTAAAATCGCACAAAATTTGAGTATAATGAAGAGGGTCACTTCAAACCTGATCTTTAAAAAGAATATGTCAATATCATCAAGATTTTACTTTTTAAAATAATCTCAAAAAGAAATATTGTGAGATTATTTCGAAATTAAGAAGAACAGTATAAAGAATCAAATTATGTCAAAAATTAGTTGTTTAAATTTGGATTCTTACTTATATCATCTGATTCATAATTAAAAATGGAATTTTTAAAAGTAAGATTAAAATTTTTTAGTTTATAAAGTATAAGGATTTTTGGGTTGAACAGAATCGAGCATTTGCTCGATTCCTGGCGATCAGCAATGGAAGGAAGGCTGAGTTTTGGGCTAAAGAAAGCTTGGAGTATGAAGTATTTAGGAAAAATAGCCTCTGAATTTTCAGACCATCGTGATGATCATGCGACGTGGAAATAGGGTTTGACTGCGTGTTTTTGATTGACATGGAACCGGGGTTTTTGCGTGGCCATTGGCGAACTGGAAGTAATCGCACTAGGGGAAAAGTTTCATGGGCCATCGGCGATGATGTGGTCGGAGTTTCGCAATCTCCGGTGAACTGCAGCGGCGAGTCGAGGATTTTTCTTTGATGGTCTGCTTTGTTCCAGAATTGTCTAACATGTACGAATTCAATATCGGGGACGCTTTCGAAGATTTGTTTGTTTGAGTATGTCCATGGTGATGTTGTCGACTTGTCGAAGGTAACGTGGTTGAGCGAAGATCGTCGTAATGTTCGTGGATGCGTATATGGGCATGAATGTGTGTTGATGTTATTTGGGGAAAAAGAAGGTGAAACTCGGGTCCAAGCTCGTGGAAGCGATCGTTTTTCTCGAAGCAACAAAAGTTTGGGTTGGCCTGGGGGATCGCTCGGGTAGATCGTAATTTTGCTTGGGGGATGGCTCGGGTTTGCTGATGTATACAAAACAGTTTTAATTTTTTTTAAAGAAAATTAAGTTATTTAAAAAAACTAATTTGTTAAAGCCAATTCTCTTTTTATATTATATGTTATCTAAGTTCTTAAAATTGGTTAAGATGGTTTTTGAATAAATTGTTTTAATTAACCAAGTTTTAAATGTTTAAAATATACCAAAACTCTATTTTGAAAGTTTATATCAAATAAACTTAATAATATTTAAAGAAGTTAATTAATATAAAGGATGTTTTAAAATGGATAATTAACTTTCAAAGTTTAAATTAACATATTTGTTAAAGGAAATTTATTATTTGTGGTTAATTACTTAATAAAAGTAATTAAAATAAATTAATTAATAATTAAGTTTAATTAATCAAGTAATTAATGAATAATTAATTAAAAATAATTAGTTAACTGAAAGTAATTAAGAATGGATAATTAATGATTAAAAAAATTGATTAATCAAATGTTTAAAGGTTAATTAATTTAAAGAATAATTAATTAATGTGGTTAATTAATTAAGGTAATTAATTTGAGAATAATTAATTAAGTAAAATTTAATTAATTAATGAAAGTAATTAAGTGATGATTATTAATTAAGGATTAATTAATTAAATCTTTGTAATTAATTAAGGATAATTAATCGAAGGATTATTATTAATTAAAGGTTAATTAATGATTAATTAAAGGATAATTAATAATAATGGTTTGTAATTAATTAATTATTAGTTAACAATGATTAGAAATTTATCCATAGGTAATGATCAGCTTTTAAAATTAATCAGATGACTAGATGATTATAATTATGAATTTATAGATAGTATGGAATGCTGTGAATTATGTTAATATCCCTTATGTGTAATGTTATGTGATATGTTTGTGTTGTGGAATGTAATTTATTATCTATAATGCATTTATGTTATCTATTTGTGATTTTGTGTATATAGATAAGCGCTATAGGATTATACCGCTTATCGATATTACTATGATTGTATCTGTGATGATTTATGATGTGATGGTTGATGATGTTGCACTATTAGGTAAAACCCCTGGACTACACTATACACACACAAATATGGATTGCACGTGGAAATCGGTAAAGTCACAGATTATTTTTAAAAATAATTTTGAATTTGAATTTTAAATCCAAATGGTTTTGAAAATGGATTGGGTTTAAAGTGAAAAACTTTTGAAAAGGTGTTTTAAAAATGAAAGTTATTTTGAATAACTTAATAAAGATTTGAAATTTGAATAATTTGATTTAAATTGGAATTCAATATCTGAAATTGAATTATATATTTGGTATTTATGACGTAAAAAGGATATAAAAGCTATGAATGTGTTTATATGGGTTTTTTAAACCATTTTAAAAGTATGGTTTTAAGAATTTGAATTTAACCCAAGTTTATATATGAAAGGCCTTAACTCATGCAAATATAATCGGGTTTTCCAAAACGGAAACAAGTGGTTTCAAATAATAATAGCTTTTATATAAGGAAAGAATTTCTAAATTATGATGAAAAGATTTCAAGTTTGAAATAGAATGGCTTTGAAAGCTATAATTGAATCTTTGTGAAAGATACTTGAACCCTATTTTGATATTGAAGAGGATTTTAAACGGTGTATCTTTTATATATAAAAGATTGAAACGGGAAGTGTTTTGAAAGTTATGAAGGAATCTTTGGAAATTGTTTTGAAAGCTATGAAATGAGTCTTTGCTTTAAAAGATCGAATGAGTTAATCCAATTTGAAATGGAATTGTTTTGAAAGGCTATGGATGAATCTTTGTCAAAGATTGGTGAACCTTGTTTTAAATTGAAAGGGATCTTAAAAGTGAATCTTTTGTTTAAAAGATTTAAGTGTGGAAATTGTTTAAACCATTGAAGGTTTTTGAAATGAATCTTTTTGTTCAAAAGATCGGGAATGGTAATTTGTTTTAACCATTTGAATGAAAAGTTGTGGTTAATAAGTTGTGACTTAACTAAAATCCTATATCCATATGTTTTTAAATACTACGCTCATTATTTGGTTTAGCCGGGAAAGGACCTTGTGTCATATAACCCATTCCGAATAATGATACGACGTTATGGATAGCATTTGAAGACCGGTGGTGAAGACCCGGTATTTGCGAGAACGATAGGATGACCTATCAATTGTCTCTACACTAAGTAGCTACGGTATAGAGATTCCCTAAGTGATGGGAAGTCCGATCAGGATTGTGAATACCCGGATTGCAAGGGCTTCTTTGGAAGTGCCTTCGGTTCTATTCGAACACGGAACAGACTTGTAGGGATGTGTGTCTGACATTATACTTTGAGATGTAAAACCAGTTTCTATCAAATACATTTCTGTTTAGTGGCGGAGATTTATTCTCTTAGCTTAACACCCTTCACTGAGACGTACAAGCTCAGAGGTTATGTAGTTAATGGTTACTAGTGATACATTCCCATTTTGGTAATGTGGCATATGAAGTGCTGCTGATCATTTGTTAATCAAAACATGGCTTTGTGAAAAAGCGTAGCTTTGTGGACGATACCTCATCGAGCCTCACAATCCGGTAATGTTCGAAACAGGAAAGATGCGGCAAGGTTTCAAGGGTAGCTCCCCTAGGGTAGGACCATCCTTTCCGCAAAAGGGTGGTATCATGGTATTGAGCCCAGATACTTACTCATGTGGACACTGTAGTATATTTATTACTGTGTGGTGTTGTTGGAGGGCCCTCGGATAAAGGTCCCAAAGGACTGGGGTGGTATATCCTAGGTTTTACTTCCTGGGAAGGGGGTAACCGGCCTTGTGTTGGCAGAGAGCCGGGTAGGTTCTCACGGCGTCCCTCCAGAGGCGTTCCCATATGGCAATAGGAAGTTCCTTAGCCCGGACATTTTTTGGAAATCCAATTATCCAATACGCGCCTTATATGGTTTTAGTTGTAGAACCTGCCATCTAACATGGTAGCTATAGTACGCATATTATAATGGTACGTATGCCGGCTAAGATTTATATTATACTGTCGAAAATGTTTTCTACACTATGCACTAATAATAATATCAAAGATTTTTCTCGTATAAAGCATAATTGACTATCATAAGGAGAAATCTCCCCCAAGTGTGCGATTGCATTGTGTGTGTGCCAGGAGGCCTTATGGTAGTTTCATTTTCTAAAAAGCATTGCGGATTTCAATTTAAACTCTTTTGTTGTTTTTAAAGATAAAACTATTTTTGTTTGCTCACACCAATCCCATGACTAACTTGGAGTTTATTGTTCCTTTCCTAAACTCTGGGTGCCCACTATTTTCCACACGGGCGGTCTAGAGTTGGGTTTTCAGATAGTCGAATAATAGGTGTAGATTCGATAGCCTTCGAAGTCCTTGGATTGGTAGCTTTTAGTCTTTGGGATCTTCTTCAGTCTTGGACGACTGACCTTGCTTAGCTTGGTGCAACTTGATGGTGGTTCGAGCTATTGCAGGAATGGTGCTTTTGGAGTTAGAGTTTCTCCTGTTGTTTGGAGTTTTTTTTGGCTCCACTGCTATATCATATTGTTATTCCACTGTAGCATTGTTATCTTGTATCTTTGATATTGATTCATATTGTATCATTGTTGTATCGAATGTTGTTTATCAATGATATTCATTTTATTTCTTCCGCTGTGTTGTACTTAATGTGTTATAAGCTCCAGCGAACCAGATTCGACGTTTGGATCTGCTGCATTGAGATACGAGTGTCATATTGGTGCCGATTTTTGAAGGTCGAGTTAGGGTCGTTATAATTGGTATCAGAGCTGAAGGTTGAACTTTAGCTCAGGAGTATAACACATTAGGTAACTCATTTGAGATAGGGTGAAGTATACCCTAGAATGAATAATCCCTAAGATATCTGACTGAATGCCACGGTAAATTCTCTTACTATCCACTGATAGTGGGTATGAGTGCAAGGAGAGGACAAGATAGGCGACAGGGAAGTACCACTTCATATGGTCAATGCCCTGTAACAATAATGGAAACAATCTTTTCCTATCAATTTCTTTTGTTCCTCATCTCTACTCAATTCTTTGATGGTTCCTGGCAGCTCCAGGAAGAAGCTTCGATATATTTGCATGGGACATAAAATCCAGATAGGTCAGAATTGTTTGTTTGGATGAATTGTTTGCTTTGGTTGCTATGGTTGATAGGTATATTTTGGCTGTTAAAACCAAATTTTTTGGATTGCATCCATATATCTATTTATTCTGTTGGGTCCAGGTATATTCTACGAATGGTTAGTTATCTTTCGAACTAACCAATACCCCTGTATATTTCGTAGTTCCGGTGACCCGAGCATCTTGATTCGTTCTTGTATCCATTATTGATATTCTGATTTGGGAAGCCAAATGCAGAATAGATATTCAGTTTGACTTGGTGATTCATCTCTCGATCTTTCTATATTCTTTGTTGTCTCCCTGGAAAATTTCGGGGGCGAAATTTCTTAAGGGGGAATCCGTAGTGATCTCGATCTTGAGTCGAATTTAAATTGGTAATTTAAATTTATTTTTGAATTAAATTATGAATTTTTTGTGAATTTATTTGAAATTTCCAAATTTAATAAGATGTATGTTTATATATTTATATAAATGGATTTTTTTAAGATAATTTGAATTTGATTTGAATATAGAAAGATGAATATATGATATATATATATATATATATATATAAGTTATATTTTGAAATTAATACAATGATTCTTAATATATGCAAAAGTATAAGCTTGTAAATATAATAACAAGAAGGTTTAAAAACAAACATTAACAAAATAATTTACATTAGGGACATAAACAAAAATTTGAATTTTTTTTTACAAGTGTTCATATTTACAAACAAATGTAAGATAAATATAACCTAGCATTACAAATGGCAAAAATATGTTTCTTTCAACATGAAATGTTTATAAAAAAATAATAATAAGAGAAACCAATCTAAAGAAAAAGAAAATATGTTTATTTCAATTCTCTTACTCTCCACCTAAAACCAGGTTTTCATTTCTTCTCAACACTAGAACCTGTATACAAAAGAAAATCAAAAGAAAATCAAATCTCAAAGTTCAAAACCAGATCAGTTTTCAAAAACAAACAAGCTTCAAGAAAAGTTAATTTGGAAAATAAAACAAGAAGCTTAAGCCTGGTAATTGAAATTCAAGACATAGATCAGAGAAAATCAGAAGCCTGCTTTTAAAGTCTTCAACGTGGATCAAAGCATTCAGGTTCAAATTCAAAACAACAATCAAAAATTCCACTCAGTTTTGATCCAGTAACTAAATAGTAGGATAACTCAACCCACAATCAAACTGGAAGCATTTCAAAATTAAGTGAGCAAATCAAAGTTCAAGGAAAATTTCAAGTTTCCAGTTGTTTTCAAATTCAAGCTACCAGACTTCCTTTCTACTTCTCTCTTTGCAAATATAAGGTGAGAAAACTCATTAAAACTATTTATATCTCTTGATTTTCTAGATTGATGATGAAAGTATGTCAGGAAAATGTTTTATTTTTGCCTACATGTTTATATATACATTGAATATGATGTGTGCATATCAGGATATATGAATTCTTCAGCCTTTGTTTTTTTAGACCAAATTTGATTTAAAATCAAACTCCTCTTCCTCCAATCTCTTTAGAACCTAATCTTCAAAAAGAATAAGTTAATATCATCCAGATTTTAATTTTGAAAATAATGTCAAAAAGAATTATTGTGAAATTATTTTGAAATTAAGAAGAACAGTATAAAGAATCCAATTATGTCAAAAATTAGTTGTTTAAATTTAGATTCTTACTTATATCATCTGATTCATAATTAAAAATTAGGATTTTTAAAAGTAATATTAAAAAAAATTAGTTTATAAAGTGTAAGGACTTTTGGGCTGAACAGAATCGAGCATTTGCTTGATTCCTGGTGATCAGCAATGGAAGGAAAGCTGAGTTTTTGGCAGAAGCAAGCTTGGAGTATGAAGTATTTAGGAAAAATAGCCTCTAAATTTTCAGACCATCGTGATGATCATGCGAGGTGGAAATAGGGTTTGACTGCGTGTTTTTGATCGACGTGGAGCCAGTGTTTTTGCATGGCCATTGGCGAACTGGAAGTAGTCGCACTGGGGGGAAAAGTTTCATGGGCCATCGGCGATGATGTAGTCGGAGTTTCGCAATCTCCGGTGAACTGCAGCGTCGAGTCGATGATTTTTCTTTGATGGTCTGCTTTGTTCCAGAATTGTCCAACATGTACGAATTCAATATCGGGGACGCTTTTGAAGATCTGGTTGTTTGAGTAGGTCCGTGGTGATGTTTTCGACTTGTCGAAGGTAACATGGTTGAGCGAAGAGTGACGTAACGTTCATGCACGTGCACGCGTATGTGGGCATGACTGGGTGTTTATGTTATTTAGGGAAAAAGAAGGTGAAACTCGGGTCCAAGCTCGTAGAAGCAATCATTTTTCTCGAAGCAACGAAAGTTTAGGTTGGCCTAGGAGATCGCTCGCGTAGATCGTAGTTTTGCTTGTGGGATGGCTCCGGTTTGCTGATGTATACAAAATAGTTATAAATTTTTTTACAAAAAATTAAGTTATTTAAAGAAACTAATTTGTTAAAGCCAATTCTGTTTTTATATTAGATGTTATCTAAGTTCTTAAAATTGGTTAAGAAGGTTTTTGAATAAATTGTTTTAATTAACCAAGTTCTAAATGTTCAAAATATTCCAAAACTCTTTTTTAAAAGTTTATATCAAATAAACTTAATAAAATTTAAAGAAGTTAATTAATATAAAGGATGTTTGAAAATGGTTAATTAACTTTCAAAGTTTAAATTAACATATTTGTTAGAGGAAATTTATTATTTGTTGTTAATTACTTAATAAAAGTAATTAAGATAAATTAATTAATAATTAAGTTTAATTAATCAAGTAATTAATGATAATTAATTAAAAATAATTAGTTAATTGAAAGTAATTAAGAATGGATAATTTATGATTAAAAAATTGATTAATCAAATGTTTAAAGGTTAATTAATTTAAAGAGTAATTAATTAATGAGGTTAATTAATTAAGGTAATTAATTTGAGAATAATTAATTAATTAAAGGTTAATTAATTAATGAAAGTTATTAAGGGATGATTATTAATTAAGGATTGATTAATTAAATCTTTGTAATTAATTAAGGATAATTAATCGAAGGATTATTATTAATTAAAGGTTAATTAATGATTAATTAATGGACAATTAATAATAATAGTTTGTAATTAATTAATTATTAGTTAACCATGATCATAAATTTATCCACAGGTAATGATCGGGTTTAAAATTAATCAGATGACTTGATGATTATACTTATGAATATATGGATAGTATGGAATGCTGTGAATTATGTTGATATCCCTTATGTGTAATGTTATGTGATATGTTTGTGTTGTGGAATGTAATTTATTATCTATAATGCATTTATGTTAACTATCTGCGGTTTTGTGTACAAAGATAAGCGTTATAGGATTGTACCGCTTATCGATATTGCTGTGATTGTATCTGTGATGATTAACGATGTGATGGTTGATGATGTTGCACTATTGGGTAAAACCCCTGGACTACACTATGCACACATAAATATGGATTGCACATGGAAATCGGTTAGGTCATAGATTTTTTTATAAATATTTTTGAATTTGAATTTTAAATCCAAATGGTTTTGGAAATGGATTGGGTTTAAAGTGAAAAACTTTTGAAAAGGTGTTTTAAAAATGAAAGTTATTTTGAATAACTTAATAAAGATTTGAAATTTAAATAATTTGATTTAAATTGGAATTCAACATCTGAAATTGAATTCTATATTTGGTATTTATGACGTAAAAAGGTTATACAAGCTATAAATGAGTTTATATGGGTTTTTTAAACCATTTTAAAAGTATGGTTTTGAGAATTTGAATTTAACCCAAGTTTATATTTGAAAGGCCTTAACTCGTGCAAATATAATCAGGTTTTCTGAAACGAAAACATGTGGTTTCAAATAATAATAGCTTTTATATAAGGAAAGAATTTCCAAATTATGATGAAAAGATTTCAAGTTTGAAATAGAATTGTTTTGAAAGGCTATGAATGAATTTTTGTCAAAGATTGGTGAACCTTGTTTCAAATTGAATGGGGTCTTAAAAGTGAATCTTTTGTTCAAAAGATTTAAATGTGGAAATTGTTTAAACCATTGAAGGTTTTTGAAATGAATCTTTTTGTTTAAAATATTGGGAATGGTAAATTTTTTTACCATTTGAATGAAAAGTTTTGGGTAATAAGTTGTGACTTAACTAAAATACCATATCCATATGTTTTTAAATATTGTGCTCATTATTCGGTTTAGCCGGGAGAGGACCTTGTGTCATATAACCCATTCCGAATAATGATACAACGTTATGGATAGCATTTGAAGACCGATGGTGAAGACCGAGTATTTCGAGAACGATAGGATGACCTATCGATTGTCTCTGCACTGGGTAGCTACGGTATAGAGATTCCCTAAGTGATGGGAAGTCCGATCAGGATTGTGAATACCCAGATTGCAAGGGCTTCTTCGGAAGTGCCTTCGGTTCTGTTCGAACCCGGAACAAACTTGTATGGATGTGTGTCTGACATTACACTTTGAGATGTAAAACCGGTTTCCATCAAATACATTTCTGTTTGGTGGCGGAGATTTATTCTCTTATCTTAACACCCTTCTCTGAGACGTACGAGCTCAGAGGTTATGTAGTTGATGGTTACTAGTGATACATTCCCAATTTGGCAATGTGGCATATGAAGTGATGTTGATCATTTGTTGATCAAAGCATGGCTTTGTGAAAAAGCGTATCTTTGTGGACGAGACCTCATCGAGCCTCACAAACCGGTAATGGTCGAAACAAGATAGATGTGGCAAGGTTTCAGTGGTAGCTCCCCTTGGGTATGACTATTCCTTCTTGAAAAGGGTGTTATCAAGGTATGGAGCCCAGATACTTACTCATGTGGACACTGTAGTATATTTATTACTGTGTGATGTTGCTGGAGAGCCCTCGGATAAAAGTCCCAAAGGACCGGGGGTGGTATATCTTAGGTTTTACTTCTAGGGAAGGGGGTAGCCGTCCTTGTGTTGGCAGAGAGCCGGGTAGGTTCTCGGGGCTTCCCTCCAGAGGGGTTCCCATGTGGCAATAGGAAGTTTCTTAGCCTGACCATTTGTTGGAAATCCAATCATCCAATACGCGCCTTATACGGTTTTAGTTGTAGAACCTCCATCTAATATGGTAGCTATAGTAGGCATACTATAATGGTACGTATGCCGACTAAGATTAATATTATACTTTCGAAAATGTTTTCTACACTATGCACTAATAATAATATCAAAGAGGTTTCTCGAATAAAGCATATTTGACTATCATAAGGAGAAATCTCCCCCATGTGTGCGATTGCATTGTGTGTGTGCCGGGAGGCCTTATGGTAGTTTCATTTTCTAAAAGCATTGCGGATTTCAATTTAAACTCTTTTGTTGTTTTTAAAGATAAAATTATTTTTGTTTGCTCACACCGGTCCCATGACTGACCTGGAGTTTATTGTTCCTTTCCTAAACTCTGGGTGCCCACTATTTTCCACACGGGCAGTCTAGAGTTGAGTTTTCAGATAGTCGAATCATAGGTGTAGATTCGATACCCTTCGAAATCTTTGGATTGGTAGCTTTCTGTCTTTGGGATCTTCTTCAGTCTTGGACGACTGACCTTGCTTAGCTTGGTGCAACTTGATGGTGGTTCGAGCTATTGCTGGATTGGTGCTTTTGGAGTTAGAGTTGCTGTTGCTTTTTGGAGTTTTTTTTGGTTCCGCTGCTATATCATATTGTTATTCTGCTGTAGCATTGATATCGTGTATCTCTGGTATTGATTCATATTGTATCATTGTTGTATCGAATGTTGTATATCAATGATATTCGTTTCATTTCTTTCGTTGTGTTGTACTTAATGTGTTATAAGCTTTGGCGAACCAGATTCGAAATTTGGATCTGCGGCATTTGAATACGAGTGTCGTATTCGGTGCAGATTTTCGAAGGTCAAGTCAGGGTCGTTATACTTTGCATTTGTCAAACCTGGTTGCCTTTGTGTCCATTTATTTATTGCATATATATACATACATACACACACACATATATACATGTGTGTTTGCGCATGTATATATGTATGCTTGTGATGCCTTGTTCTACTTGATGCTCTGTTGTCCCCTTTGTTGCATTGTATCTTCATGAACATTGCATAATGTACACTGTTTTTTCATGCCTCTTACCTGATACATATGTATTTACTTATATGTATATGTGCATACATAGGTCACTTTTCTTGCTTCATCACTTGTGCACTCTCTAGTTTTGGTTAATAATTCATGTGTAATGGTTGTTGCATTCATGTTTTACTTATCGGTTTTGGTCTTCCTCCATTTGATTGGAACCACATATGTAGACTATGTACTTGTGAAACTGATCTACATATACTTTGATTTTATGGCCTTGTTACATGTCAAGCTGCTTTGTTTTCTTGAATGTTGTTGGCTTTGTTATAACCATTCCGTTCACCACTTTTTTTTCACTTTTTTGTTTTCATTTGATGTTTTGTTGCCTTATGCATTTTGTGTTCTGCACTTGTGATGGTTTGTTACATGTGGTGGTCTAGGTTCAAGTGTTGTTTTGACTTGAGTCTAGACTGCTTCATATTTGTTGACCTTGTCTGGCCTTTGGTATATGCGGGTTGTTGCAGTTTTTTTAAGTCACCTGTGTTGAATCCACCATTTAGTTGGGTTTGACCTTGTGCTCACCTGTCCCTGCAGTTTTATCAAGCATATATCGGTGTGCACGGCCTTGTGGCATGTATGGTGATACACTATGCATGTCACAAGTTGTTCGTATATGAATGGATTCAAACGAAAATGATGATGAACAACCTAAGTAATTAAGGGAAATAAAATTTTCAAAAACACACATTTTATTTTACATTGCAAAAATATTTATGTTTCAATTTTACTGCGTCAGTGTTTATTTTATAGGTAACTTCAATGCTGGATGCAAATTGGAATATAGTTGAAGAACAAATAAAAGTGAACAAGTGATATGTAGTGAGGTGCAAATGTACGTAACAATTGTATAGTGAAAAATTGTGTTGTAATTTGAAATTGTATTGTAATTGAAATTGTGTATGTAGTGAGAGCTCAAATTTGTATTATTTGAATTTGTAATAAAATATTGTTTGAATAAAATATTGTTTGAATAAAATATTTGTTGGAATTTAAATCCTATGTTATCTATTTTATTTAGCAAATATTTATTTAATTATGTGAAAAATAAAATAGTACAAGAAAAAATACATTTAAATGAATATATATATATATATATATATATACATATATATGTTTATTATCATCAAACAAAAATCATATACTAGCATATTCGACGACCCCTTCCGAATGAATTCTTTTCTTGACATTCGGTTGCCAATTACAAACTGGATTCTCTTCGGAACACCCCTTTTGACCAGGTTGAAAGGTGCTCCATCCTTTTGGAGTGGATCCAATTTTCAAGTGTCTAAGCTTTATTCAATTTACTTCATATAAGATCGGCCTGTATTATTCTAAGTTCTATAAACTCATCAATATCCAAACATCATCATCACTCTTATTTCCTATTGCTTGGTATTAGTTACGATGCTGATGTGTTTCACATGTTTATGTCTAATTCGATCCGATCATGTTGCATAGAAAAAAAGAAGTTAAGTAAACAAGATAGAATCATGTGCAATGGATCATTAGCTTAGCTAATGATCATAATGATCTCTCTCATAATCGAAATCCTTATTGAATCCTCCATCTCTCCATTATTATTAAACCGAAACGAGTTACAATTGTTAGAGCTTTTACCCAAATTAATTAGGGTTTACAAAGATCTTATTGTTGCAAAGAAGTTGAAGAAAAAGAAATGAGCTTAGAATTCCAATATCCGGTCCCAAAAAATAGACCCCTTGGGTCTTATTTATTTGATGAGCCTCTTCTTGGTCTTAGACATCTTAGTCTGTTATTTGATGAGCCTTTTCTTAGGCTTGAAAATCCTTTTCTATTGTTGCTTGGTGCCCATAGTTAGCTCATTCTTAAAAGCGGGAACTAAGGACTTACGCCACCTCCCTCTAGGAGGCTCCTTGACCTGACTAGAGGCGCGGCCAAGGGCTTTTCCGGTGCTTTAACCTGGCCATAGCATAGCGCAAATACTCAAATCTCCCTCCAAGAGGTGCCCTGTCCTGGCCCTAGCTTGGCATGGACAGGGGCTTGTTCGGTGCTTTAACCTGGACTTAGCATGGTGCAAATTAAGGCTTACCCCGTCCTCCCTCTAGGAGGTAACTTGACCTGACTAGAGGCGTGGTCAATGGCTTATACGATGCTTTAACATGGCCATAGCATAGGGCGGTTAAAGGCTCACTCCATCCTCTGTCTAGGAGGTGCTTTACCCTGGCCAACTCGCTTCTGGCAGAGGCTTTTTACCATCTTAGGTAATGTCCAAATGCGAGGAGCATTTCACTCCCAACCATGCAGATTTTTCTTTTGAAGAAAGAGATGCTTTATTAATTCATCTTTGGAAAATATGGTCTCAAATGTTCTGCTTTCCATGTCCTCCAAACCATATTGTCATCTAGTCGACATAACTTATAATCTCCTGGGGGAATTACTTTGCAAATGATTAAGGGTCCTTCCTAATTTGGTCCCAGGGGTCCATCAATAGGATTTCTTGTATTTGCCATGACTCTTTGGAGTACCAAATTTCCTTTTTCAAATGATCATGTTCTTACTTTAGAGTTGGATTACTATGAAATTCTTCTTTGATAATATGATGTTCTTATTGTTGCTTCATCTCTCAGCTCATGTATCATATCCAAGGTTTCTCTTTTCAGTTCTTGATTCATATCGAATGCATAGGCGATTCTTCGCTATGAGGGTATTTCAATGACGATTGGTAACATTGCCTCACACCCATATGTCAAAGAGTGGGGAGTATGTCCTATCATCATTTTAGTAGATGTTCTATAAGCCTATAACACCAGTGGCAGCTGTTCTACCCAGTTTCCTTTTATTTTATTCAGTCGCCTTTTCAAAATTCTATTTATGGTTTTATTTGCAGCCTCAACTGCTCCATTTGCTTTTGGATGTGCAACAGAGCAAACGTTCTTTCTGATTTCATTCTTGTGACAAAAGCGAGAGAATTCCTCACTCTCAATTGTGTCCCGTTGTCGGAAATTATCTTCGAGGGAATTCCAAATCTTGTCATGATATTTTGATGATGAATTTGAGTACTTACCCAGAAGTAATCTTTGTAAGTGGTTTCGCTTCAACCAATTATGTAAAGTAATCTATTGTAACTACAACGTATTTTGCTCCCTCTTTTGAGATTGGCAATTGTTCGATTAAATCTATTCCTCATATGTCAAAAGGCCACAGACTTGAGATTATAGTTAACAGACTTGGGTGTAATCTGGGAATTTTTGAGTACTTTTGAAACTTCTCACATCTTCTCACATACTCGATGGCTTGGCTTACAATTCGAGGCCAATAAAATCCTTGTCTCATTATCTATTTTGCCAATTTTGTTCCATTTGAGTGGTCTCTGCAGATCTGCAGAATTCCTCATGTGCTTCTGCCATCAATTTTACTCCATCATCTGGACTTACGCATCTTAGGTCGGGAAGAGCATATCCCTTCTTATAAAGGATTCAATCCGTTATTGAGAAGGGTGGTGCTTATCTCCTGATCTTTCTTGCTTCACCTTTGTCAGATGGGAGTATTCCTTTAACAAGATATTCAATGATAGGTGACATCTAGATGTTATCATATGAGTAACTTGCACTTGATTGGTCAACCCTTTCATCTGATATTTCTTTATCAATTTCTCTTCCATCTTCCTCTTGTAACTTAGCTCTAGACTTTGTTAGAACTAGTAGCTCCTTTCCTTGTTCAGAAGCTTCCACTCCAGTACTTGACATTTCTTGATATCCTACTGGAACAATTTGTGTCTCCCGGGCTCCCTTTGAGCTGGCTAGTTTTGCTAGCGAATCTGCTTGTGAGCTTTCCACTCTTAGGACTTGGTGTATTGAAATGACTTTAAAAAAGTAAGCATTTTTAGTATCTTCTTCACATAAAGGGATAGCTTGGAGTTCTTTGTTTGATATATCTACTTTACCTGATTTACCATTAGCTGGGAATCACAAAAGATCCAAATCCATGGAATTTTGAGCTTTAATGCAAAATTTAACCCCACTACCATAGATTCGCACTCTATTACATTGTTCGTTGCGGAGAATCCTAATTTCATGGCATAATGTAAGTGGTGTCCATCTGGTGTTATGATCATATATCCTGCAATGGCCACTTTTTCATTTGAAGCGCCATTAATGAATAGTTGCCACATAGGATTTTGATCCTTTTCCTTCTCTTATTGCTCTTTAATGAAGTTAGTGCATTCTCTATAGAAATCTGCTAGTGCTCTCCCCTTGATCGAAGATCGCGGCTGAAATTCTATATCATATTTGCTGAGTTCGATTCCATATTTTACCAGCCTTCCTGATGTTTTCGCTTTACTGAAAACTTGCTTAAGGTGGAAATTTGTCAATACCTTGATCTGATGTGCTTGAAAATATGCTCTAAGTTTTCGTGCTGTGAGAATCAAGCAATAGGAAAGCTTTTCTATCACTGAGTATCAAATTTCTGCATCTTTTAATCCCATGCTTACACAATATACAAGTAGTTGAGATCCACTTCCTTCCCTTATCAATACTGAACTGGCTGCATGCTCTGAAACTGCCATATATAAGTATAAGATTTCCCCATTCTCAGGACATGAAAGTATCTATGGTTTTTCAAAATGGAATTTTAATTCTTGAAAATCTTTTCTACAATCTTCTCCCATTCAAAGTTCTTCTTTTTCTTGATTACGATGAAGAAAGGAATACATTTATTGATAGCTTTAGAAATGAACCTTCTTAGGTCAGCTACCCTTCCATTCAAACTCATTACCTCTTTGTTTGTTTTGTGTTCGGCGATGTCCTTTAATGGCCTGAATTTGGTCAGGACTAGCTTCAACTCCTTAGGCACTTACAAGGTAGCCGAAAAACTTTCCCGGATGGACTCCACAAAGAACTTCAATGAATTTAATTTCATTTGATATTTCTATAATATTTTGAACATCTCTTCCAATTCCTCAAGATGATTCTTAGCCTCTGTAACATCCCCTATCTAGAGGCCCAAAACTAAGAGCTACAGATGCTGTAGTTATCTACAGTACTACGTTCCGCCGACTAAATACATCTATGTTAATGGTATCTATAATATTAGAAGAACTTGAATACGAAACAAAACACAAATTTCAAAACAACATTTTCATATTAAATTTCAAAACAGATGTTCCATATACACAATACATAATCCTGAATACGTTCCCAGGCATAGATAAAATATACTTATTACAAAATACGCCAAGAGAGGTATATAAAGATCCCCCCTTGGGCGATCAGACTCATGTAGTCATAATTGACTTAGTACAAACACAACGTAATTAACAACAAAACAAAGAGATGCATCCTAAATATCTATCCATTAGCCTCCTTCTTGTCTCCGGTAGCCATATTCGTCATCCTACTAAAACTGAAAAAACCTTAATCGTTCAGCCTACTCAAATCAATTTTGAGCACCCGAGAGTTTAAGAGGATAACGTAAACTTAGAGTCAGACATAAAGATGTTATGAATAATACTATACATCCTTGTTAAATATGTTAAGTAAGACAACGCCGCTTAGCAGAACAGGTTTCCCCTCATTAAAATATTTTTAAAGAATATCTTTTGCGAATCATTTCCTGCAACCAAAACTGGTTAAATAGTATAATGCATCATTATCTGAACATACATAAATATCAGGAAATAAATGAACTTTTTGTCAAAACACATAAGTTTTGTTTGGTTAACCTTTAACCTTTAGCTGACTTGGGCCTATCAGACAATATAAACCAAATTAATCTAACATCTATTAGGCACTTCACTTCTGGATGGTCTGCCCTTAACTATCTATTAAATACTTCACTTCTGGACGGTCTGTCCATAACATAATCATCTCCTAGGTCAACTGATCCTAATGGTTTTTTGGGCTCACTAATATCCTATCTGTATACAAATATATATATTCTAATATATGTGTAATCATAGTTTTAGTCCTACCTGTGACTAAGCCCTACATACTGGAATTTCAAACAATAATTAGTTGGGGCCAATAACAAATGTATAGGGCATGGCCCTATACTAGTCCCATCTAGTATTCTTATATCTGAGTCATTTTACTTAGGGATCTCCTTCCATATTTTTTCTTGAAAACCTTTTTCAAAATGATTTAAATCCTTTAACTCAAACTCACACAAGGAAAATTTCTAATCTCTTATGCTTTCTCAAAATCCCCTTGCCATGCTATATATATATATATATACACTTTACTCAAAACTTAGTTGATGAGGAATATTTAAACACATGAAAATACCTCTTATGATTCCGTTGAAAACATCTCTTTCGAAACCATGTAAAACCCCTTTATTTTATCTAGGCCGAAAGGCCAAAGCTTTCCATTTAAAACCAAACATAAAAACCCTTTCGAAAGCTTTAAAATCTTTCCTTCCAGAAGCCTTAAAACCTTAGGTATCATATCTTAAAATACTTCAAAACATTGCCTTTGGAAACTTTGGAAAAACCTTCCATTTCAACCCTTTCGAAACCATCATAAATTAACACCTTTCGATTCCTTGGTAACCATTTGGAAAACCACCCCTTCGAAACCATTTTAAATACCTTTCAAAAGCATCAAACTTTAGAAACTTAAACTTTTAAATGCTCTGTGGATTCAATTTAAAACGTATGGAAAAACCTCTTCTGAAACCTTTGATTTATACATCAAATAGGATAAAAAGGGTCAATTAAAACATCTTAGTCAAATTCTTCCTTTCGAAATTGCTTCCTAAGTAAAGAACTGATGGTGTCGGAGCCAACCCTTCAAAAGTATGGGAGAAGTGCCTAATTTTAAAGTTAAGTATACCTTTCGAAACCATTGACTTCGAAAGGTAGAAGGGCGGCAGCTAGGGGTTTCGACCCCTTCGAAAGCTTTATTTAAAAGAAAAGAGTGCATCCAAGTAAAAACCATCCATTTTGAATTATTTAACCCAGCCGAAAGCAGGTGAGTCGAAACCTATCTCTTTCGAAAGCAAAGCATGTGCAACCCTTGGTTTTTAAAGCAAACATACTCCAAACCCTTCGGAACCTAAGGTTTCGACCAAGTACCCATATACCTTTTTCGAAAACGCTACGGACCAAGTAGCTTGATAACATGCACTTTGGTTTCGAAACCATTGGTGGCGAAAGGTCTGGGTCGAAACCCCCGGTGCCAGAAGTGGCAGAACATGGTAATATCATGATATTTTTGTTTTAATTTAAAAGAGAAAAAATTTCAACTAAAATGCATTTATTTTCAAATTTTCATTGGTTGCTAAATACTTTTTCGAAAAATGTTGCCAATAATTTCAGAATTAAACAATCATTTTATTTTAAAAAATGCCCATCCCCCATAATTAAATATATAAAACATTTAAGTCTCATACCTTAAATAATTTTGTATATTCACTAAAACACTTAGGAAAAATCCTAGAGAATCTATTTAATATGTTTTCTACCTTATAAAAATTTTGGACCCAAACAACTATTTATTTTGCCGTAAGTAATTTATAACCCAATAAATCATTTTCTTCTCTAGAAAATTAATATAAAATCCACTATAATTCAGAAAACTATAAAAATTGAAACTATCTCTAAAATATTGATTCTGATCTACATTTAAATTTTTAAGGCATTAGGATGCCACTCAATAAGAATTTCCTATCACACGTATCTTAAAAATTTAACTGAACATGCATAAATCATCAACAAGTATATATAAACTTTCAATCATTTAAAACATGGCATATCATACAAAATCATTTCAGATTCACTTTAAAATTGTAGGGTGGATCTTGAAAGATATGAAAGATCTCCCTCCAAGAAAAATTTATAGTAAAATGGGATGTAGTAATCATTCACCTTAGCTTTGTGATTAAAGATGTGAGATTTGATGTTGAACAAGTTGATTTACTTCTTCCTCTTTAAATCCTTGATTTATCTTCCCTTGATATTAAAAATGGTAGCTGGCCCTTGTTTTAAATTTCAATTTTTGCAAATGAATTCAAGTGAGGACTCACGGCTAGGGTTCAGGTTAATAAAATGTTCATTTTCCTGTTTTACCATTACTTATTTCTAAAACTTTTATTCATGTTATCTCATTTTGATTTACATATTAACATGGCACGGCTACCCTTGATTACAATCAAATCTCAATCTATTAATCATCACATTATTTAGCTAATTAAATATCCTAAATAATGTTATTAAAATTATGGAGTGTTGCAATCTCCCCTCCTTATAGAATATCTTCCTAGAAATTATGGCAAGGAACACGTCAAAAATATCAAAGGTAAAACATACCATCAAACTAATCAGTATAAGTGTCTCTAATCCTGCTCTCAGTCTTCCAAGTATAGTCTCTAACATTGTCACTCCACTGGACTTTGCTAATTCGACTGTCTTTTCCTCAACTTTTCTTATCTCTCTCAACAATCCAGATAGGCTTCCTAACTATAGTCATGTCTGGTTCCACTACTAAATCATCTAACCCTATCGGTGCTATGGAAGTGTCTGTATCCTTGACACACTTTCTAAGATGAGATATATGGAATACATCATGGACTCCCACCAAACTACTTGGTAACTCTACTCTATACGCGTGTTTTCTAATCCTTTCTAAAATAGGAAATGGTCCAACGAACCTCGATGCTAACTTTCCTATCTTCCCAAACCTAATAATACCTTTCATTGGCAATACTTTGACGAAAACATGATTTCCAACAGAGAATTATAAATCTCTTTGTCTTTTATCTGCATAGCTTTTCTACGTAAACCGTGCTTCCTTCGTTCTCGCCCTTATCAAGTAATTTTTTTATGTTATCTCTTTTACCAAATCAGGTAATTTGTCTCCAGTCTCTAATCAACATGCATGGGATTTGCATAGTCTTCCATACAAAGCCTCAAACGGTGCCATTCCTATACTAGTCCGATAACCATTGTTATATGAAAACTCGACTAGATGTAGGTGGTCTTCCCATAATCCGCTAAAGTCTAATACACAAGCTCGCAACAAGTCCTCCAAGATCTTGCTAACGCTTTCCATCTGCCCATCTGTCTATGGATGGTAAGCGGTACTTATCTTGAACTTGGGTCCTATACTTTCCTGAAGACTTTCCAGAACTCGCTAGTGAATAAGGAATCTCAATCACTAAAAATACTACTAGAAACTCCATGAAGTCTAACCACCTTCTTCATGAATAACTTATCCAATGTAGGTGCCTTCTCGTTTGCCTTAATGCGAATGAAATGTGCGCTCTTTGTTAATCTATCTACTATGACCCATATAATTTAATTCCCTCTATTAGATCTCTGCAATGCATCAATGAAGTCCATAGAGATGAAATCCCGCTCCATAATAGAATATCCAATGGTTAACGTAGTCCACTCAGCTTTTGATGTTTGACTTTTACCTGCTGACAATTCAAACACTGTTTCACCCATAAGCCAACATCCCTCTTCATGCCTTCCTAGAAGAAACTTCTCTTCACATCTTGATAAATCTTTGTTCCTGCTGGATGATAGTGAACTTTGAACGATGGCATTTCTCCAAGACTTCCTTCCTTACGTCTCCCACATTCGAAACACATAATCTACTCTTCTTTCTCAACCATCCATTTTGGTTAAGCCTAAAATGCTTTAGGTCACCGCTCTCTATCCCTTCCTTTAATTTTTTAATCCATTAAGTAAATATTAGATTCTTCTTCTATTTAGAAGCTATCTTCTCAATCATTATCGGTCGGACTTCAAAACAAGACAACCTAGCATATCCTTCACTAGACTCAGCCTCGGATCTCCATAGTACTCTAAAAGCTGACAATGCTTCTAAGTCTTTCCATTCTTCTATCATAGCTAACACTACATTTTGATGCCTCCTACTAAGTGCATCTACAACTTTATTTCCTTTTCCATTTGTGTACTCTATTCCAAAAAGTAATAAGCTACAACTTCCAACCACCTTTGTTGTCTTATGTTCAGCTCCTTCTGAGAGAACAAGTACTTGAACGATTTTTTATCTGTATAGAGCTCAAACCTCTCTCCTATAAGTTAATGCCTCCACAATTTCAATGCAAATATAACTGTAGCTAACTCCAGGTCATGTGTTGGATACCTAACCTCATGCGGTCTAAGCTATCTAGAAAATTAGGAAATCACTTTACCCCATTGCATTAGTAGTGGTCCCAACCCAGTACTACACGCATCAATATAAATAAATAAATCTTGATTACCCTTTAGAACCACTAACACGGTTGCATGGGTCAATAGGTGCTTCAAGCTCTGAAATGTTCCTCACACTTATTGGCCCATACGAACTTCACATCCTTTCACGTCGGCTTAGTCATCAGTGCAGCTATTCGTGAAATATCCATTATGAACCTTCAGTAATATCTAGCTAATCCAAGGAAACTCTTTATCTCGGTCACTATCTCCGGTCTTTTCTAATTATTAAACGCTTTAAACCTAGTTGGATTTGAACAAACCCTTCTCTTAGATAACATGGCCAAGGAAATTCACTTCCTTCTTCCAAAAATGAAACTTCAAAAACTTAGCCTTCAACTGATGCTCCCTTAGCATCTCAAGCACTAGTCTAAGATGAACTTCATGCTCCTTCTCATCCTTAGTGTATATGAGAATATCATCTATGAAGACCAACACAAATCTATCCAAGTGCTCTCAGAAAATCCGGTTCATCAAATCTACAAAGAATGCCAGTGCATTAGTTAATCCGAATGGCATAACTAACCTTTCATATAGTCCATATCGAGTCCTAAACATCGTCAGGGGAATACGATCCTCTACCACTCTAAGCTGATGAAATCCCGTCACCAAATCCAACTGCGAGAATACCTTGGCTCCACTTAACCGATCGAACAAATTGTCAATTCTCAGCAACAGATATCGGTTCTTTATCATCTTCTCATTCAACTTACGATATTCAGTACGCTGACTTAACGATCTATTCAATTTCTTGGCAAATACTGTAGTTTCACCCTAAGGTGAACCACTCAGTCGAATAAAATTCTTGTATTCCTAATCCACCAACTGCACTTTTTGCTCTTTCATCCCTACAGGTGTCATTCTGCTTGGCAGCCTATTTACCGGTCTTGCTCCAAGCAATAAATCAATCCAAAACTCAATGGCTCATTTCAATGGCAATCTAACTACCATCTCAAATTCATCGACAAATTCTTTGACCATAAAAACTCGATGCAACTCATTCTCTAACTCCACAACACCTAATAAAGCATTCACTTCGCAGCTAGGATTCACGTTGGTATAAACTATCCGATCACTACAATCGGGGTGTCTAAGTGATATTTTCCTACCTTGGAAAAATATCCTAGCATCATTCTTACTTAACCAATCCATACCCAGTATAATTCTAAACCCAACAAAATAAAACTCATGCAAACAGCAATCAAAAGTATGACCTAGTAGATCAAACTCAAAATTGTCACACCACATCCCCAGTGTCGCGTATCCTTCTATTGGATTTGCAAACCTTAAGGATGTAACTAAATATGAGAGTTCTAGGTTAAGCTTATCCATCGAACATCGAGAAATAAAATAGTGTGAGGCATCAGTATCAAACAGAACGCTAATAGACATACCATGAATCTGTAGCAAGCATCCTAGAATAGCCTTTCCCTTCTCCTGCACCACTGGTCTTGAAGCTGCATGCTCTAATGCATACATTTGCTCCTTTCCATCTCTAGCAGGCTGCTTGCATTGGTTATTGTAATGGCCGATCTGATCATAATTAAAACATCTGACATTCTTCTTTCCAACTGCTTCTTTTCCTTTTCCTTTTCCCTTTCCGGTACGACACTCATGAGCAAACTGTTCTTTCTTATCACACTTATAACAGACCACTTCATATTTTTCCCCTCTTCTGTGCTCCTCCCTTTTGAGCATTCTTCTTATGGAAAAACTTTCTTTTCTAGCTTTGTCCACTCTAAACCTCCTTCTCTTTCTTCTTTCCCAAACAAGCTAATGCATCTTCCTGCCTCAGCGCTATTTCTACGACTACATCATATGGATCCCTTATGTGTAGTAAGGTAGCTCTCGCGAACTCCGCCTTGAAACCACTGATAAACTTCTCGTTTCTTTTCATCACTGCATCGACGGTGGTATACCCATACCGAACCAACTCTTCAAATCTTTCAGCATACTCAAGAATAGACATCTCCTATTGTTCCAGTTCTGCAAAATTTCTAACCAACACCGATTGCGCCACTATTAACATAAATCTTTCTTGAAACCTCCTTTAAATTACACCCAAGTCATTGTATCCTCATCTACACCAGTAGTAACAGTGTTCCACCAATAAAGAGCAGCTACCTAAAGCTGTCTTGAAGAAAGTCTCCTTCTATTTTCGTCATTTAAGTCCTAAATCAGCATAAATCCTCTCACAATGTACCAGGCAGTTTTCTATATCAATTGCATCCTCAGTCCTAATGAACAGCTCTCCTCCAAGCTTAGTATAGTATCTACTCAAGTTGGCATTATGGTTTACTATCGGAGCTTCCTAAACTCTCGCATCTGTAGCGTTCCCTTTGACTACTCTAGTTGTAATTCCAGCTTGCATCATGTTTATGAAAAACTGATACATGGCTCCTATATCCACGTGAGGAACCCCCGCACCAACATTTTTAGCTTGAGCCTGACTTGGACCTCTTCTAACATTGGGTCGGGCATTTCCATTTATGGTGGTGCTCTCGCCTCCAAGGTTAACTCTGCCTCTTCTTCCGTCCATATCTGCATTCAAGGCTCGTGAGATATAGATAAATAGCCTAACAATGATATGAGTCTAGAGATAGAGCGTATAGTTATGTATATAGCAAATATAAGTATGTTACCAGCGTTATCCCATGCTACGATCATAACTATAATTCCTAAGGATTATGTTCTAAAAAGCATTTTTAGTTAAAGTATTTCATAAACATGCTCTAATACCAAGCTATAACATCCTTTATTTAGAGGCCTAAGACTAAGCGCTACAAGTGCACAGTCATCTGTAGTATTAAATTTTGCTGACTAAATATGGCTATGCTAATGTTATCTATACGATCAGAAGCACTTAAATACAAAGTAAAACACGGATTTTAAAACAACATTTTCACATAAAATTTCGAAATAAACAATACCAAATACGTTCCCAAGCATAGATAAAATATATTTATAACAAAATACGCCAAGAGCACTATATGAAGATACCCCCTTGGATGAACATGGTCATACGGTCATAATTGAATTAATACAAACACATCGGAATTAACAACAAAACAAAGAACTACATCATAAATAGATATCCATTAGCCTTCTGCTTGCCTCTAGTTGCCTTATTTGTCGTTCTACTAAAGCCTGAAAATCCTTAATCGCTCAGCCTACTCAAATCAATTTTGAGCACATGGGAGTTTAAGGGGAAAATATAAACTCTTAGTCAGACATAAAGCCTGGTGTGGATAATACTATACATCCGGTTAAATATGTTAAGTGAGACCACACCACTTAGAGGAACATGTTTCCCCTCATTAACATCTTTTTAAAGCATATTTTTTGCAAATCATTTCCTGCAACCAATACTGGTTAAATACTGTAAAGCATCATTATGTGAACATACATAAATATCAGGTAATAAATGAACTGTAAGTTCACACACATAAGTTTTCTTTGGCTAAATTTTAACCTTTGGTTGACATAGGCCTACCGGATAATATAAACCAAATTAACCTAACATTTGTTACATACTTCACTTCTAGACGGTTTGTCCTTAACTATTTGTTAAATACTTCTCTTTTGGATAGTCTGTGCCAAACTTAATTATCTTGCAGGTCAGTTGATCCTAATTGTTTTTTAGGCTCACCAATAACCTATATATATATATATATATTTATATATATACAAATATATATTCCTTTCTGTTAGAACCTACATTGTTGGATTTTAATGACAACAACTATACAATTATGCCAAAGAATCTCTAAGCTAACTTGCACATACATGAATATCAATAAGAGACAAACAAATACATTCAACATGAAATACATAGTACAAAAGAGGATAAAAGTACGTATATGGAGATACATGAAGAGACATATACGATAGAGCAACGCAAAGATGACAAACAAAGTATTATTAGTCATAGAGTGTCATGTCTTGAGTTTACCGATGTTAAAATGTGGTATACACACCGTATACACACACTTTCGAAACATTTTACAACAATAATAAAAGTTTTATTTAGAAAAAACAAAATAAAATAATAACAATAACAATAATAATATATAAAGCAAGACTTGAACTTGAGTGATTGGTAAAATCATATTTTAAATGAAAAATCAAGTTTTCAAAAAAAAGCATGGAGTAAGACTCGAACATAGGTCACTAATTAAAAGGCAAGTTCTCTAACCGTATGAGCTGTGGTAACTTTTGTTTACCAATAGAATTCATTCAATTGAAAATGGTTATTCGGTAGACTGAAAATCTTTGCACATGCACAATTTTGCACAAATTTGATATAAATGTTCAATCGACTAAACTACCTATTTCAGTCGACTAAATTGCATGTTTTTTGTACTGATTCCTCTCGGATTTGAATTTTCAATATTTCAGTTGGCTGAATTCTTTTGTTCAGTTCATTGAAATTGCATTGGCTATATTTCTCAAAAGACACTTCATCGAAAAGAAACAACCCTTGATTCAAGAGTTGTTTCCATACCTTTTGATACTGCTTTTCACGACAAGTTACAACACTTTAACTCTATATATAGCCTTCATTTCATTTGTTTTAATTACCAGTTTATGATTTAAATTCTCATTCTTATTATCCAAACTATCTTGCCATTTGCAGCCAATATTTCATTCAAATCACTTGTTCATTCAAGCAAACCTCATTAAGTCATTTAATAAACTTGCAATCTTTATGTACTACACGACATACCACAAAGGAGAAGATTATAGGAAGGGTGTATGATATTGACTTATCAGTGCTATTCAAGAGCATATTTAGTCAGAAACAACTTTACTATTTATATTAGAAGTCCTGTTCGGTTGCTTAGGAGGTAGAAGTGCTATTCGGTTGTCTAGGCGGTAGAAGTCATGTTCGGTTGCTCAGGTGGTGTAATACCTGTTCCTCCGAGTTAAAAGAGGTTAAATTTCGAAAGCAATCTGGGACTGGACGTAGAACGGGAGTTCAAATCAGTATAAAATCGATTATGTGATCTACTTTACTATTTCCTCTGCATTTACATTGTTTACAACTATTGGCCATTTTTGATCCTGTCCATAGAAATTCTCATTTGGTATTCAGGGCTTGGAATTATATCGATCATCGCAACATCATAGAATAATGGCTAGAAAAAGATCTAATCAAAATACAACAATAAAAATCTCTATCAAAGCCACCAATGAGGACTATAAAAAGGAACTTTCTAATTTAAAAATTTCAGTAAATGGTAATAATGAATTAGTTAGTATATGCGATGAAATCTAAAAGCATAATTTTCTTATTTTAGAAAAGATGAAATCAATCAAAATTGAAAATGAGAAATTAACTTTAGAAAATCAACACAGTGTTTTGCAAAATAACTTTGAGGCTTTTAAAGATTTTCTAGATGAACAAAATAATACGTTTGAAAAAGAAAAGGAAATTTTTTCAAAAGAAATTAGGGATTTGAAAAGACAAAATGTTTACTAAATAATCTTTATATAATTTAGAATCTTGAATTTTTCTTCTCGTAAATTAGAACTATATGTTAAAAATGGAGAATTCTGAATTGAACAAGAAAATTGATATTTTGTAAAATAGTATTCTTTTGAAAATAATAATTGTGACTTTAAAGCTAAATTTGATAAACTTAACACTGAAGTCCCAAAATTTAATAAAGGTCAAAATGATTTAATCATGATTTTATCTAGTTCTAGACCTTTACATGATAAACTAGTTTAGGATATAATAAAAATGATCGTAGAAATAGGAGTAGATACGCTTCCATGTACAGTAAAAATATTATGCTAGTACTAAATTTTGAGTAAAGTCTAAATCCAATTTTTATAGAAATTCAAATACTGCGATGACCAATAATCTTTATAATATCCTTAGAAGTACAAAATTATTGACAGGAAATAAAAATAAAAATTATCTAAGTATTTGGGTTCTTATTAATTGGAAAAATAGAGAAAAGTACATTGATGATTATTTTGATCTTGTAGTTAATAATGAAAATTATATTTATAAAATTTTAACCACACCCAAATGGGTATGGTTTCCCAAGACCCAACCCTTTGGACGCTTACATAGTAAGTGGGTACCAAAAATGATTATTATTTATTGTAGGTACTCAAAGAAACAAAAGGAGAAGGATAGATTTTGGAATTTTAAAGGATGTTCCATACATTTAGTAAAATTATGTGCTTACAATGAAATATGGACTTCAGAAAACATGGTAAAATCTATTTTCTCCATAATCAGTATTGGGTTTATCCCACTATTTACAAGATATTTTGTAAAATTTATTATATTCCCTCATTCTTTTTTATAATGACAAAGGGGAGAAATTCATATGCATATTGGTAGAGGGGGATATTATACTTAGCTGGAGCTTTAAACATATTAATATATTTTATATAGAATGAATATTTTTAAAATTGTATAGTTGTCATCATCAAAAAGGGGGAGAATGTTAGAACCTCCATTATTGGATTTTAATGGCAACAACTATACAATTATGTTAAAGAATCTCTAAGCCAACTTGTTGGTACTTTAGTATCAAAAAGAGACAAACAAATACATTCAACAAGAAGATACATAGTACAAAAGAGTATAAAAGTTTGTATATGGAGATACAAGAAGAGACATACACGATAGAGACAAGATGAAGGTGACAAACAAAGTATTATTAGTCATGAGTGTCAAGTCTAGAGTCTACAGATGTCAGAATCTTCTCAAAGTGGTATACACACATATACATACACATTCGAAACATTTTATAAAAGTAATAAAAGTTTTATTTAAAAAAACAAAACAACATAATAACAATAACAATAATAATATATGAAGCAAGAGTTGAACTTGGGTCATTGGTAAAATGATATTTTAAATGAAAAACAAGTTTTCAAACAAATGCATGGAGCAAGACTAGAACTCGGGTCACTAGTGTAGAAGGCACGTGCTCTAACCGTATAAGTTATGGGTACCTTTTGTTTATCAACAGAGTTCGGTCATCTTAACTAGGTCATTCAGTCGATTGAGAATCTTTGCACATGCACAATTTTGCACAAATTTGATATGAATGTTCAATCTACTGAACTACCCATTTTAGTCGAATGAATTGCAATTTTTTTGTACCGAGTCCTCTCAGATTCAAATTTTTAATATTTCAGTTGGCTGAATTCTTTTTTTTAGTCGACTGATATTGCATAATGGCTATATTTTTGAAAAGTCACTTCACTTCATCGAACTAAAACAACCCTTGATTCAAGAGTTGTTTTTGTACCTTTTGATTGTTGCTTTTTATGATAAGTTACAACACTTTAACTCTATATACAGCCTTCATTTCATTTATTTTAATTACCAATTTCTTATTTAAATTCTCATTCTTATTATCCAAACTATCTTGTCATTTGCAGTCAATATTTCATTCAAATCACTTGTTCGTTCATCAACCTCGTTAAGTGATTTAATAAACTTCCAATCTTCACATATTACATGAGCTACCACAAAGGAGAATATTATAGGAAGGGTGTTTGTTATTGACTTATCAGTGCTATTCAAGAGTATATCCAATCAGAAACAACTTTACTATTTGTATTGGATGTCCTGTTCGGTTGCTCTGGCAGCAGAAGTCCTATTCGATTGTTTAGACGGTTAAAGTCATGTTCGGTTGCTTAGGTGGTGTAATACCTATTCCTCTAGGTTAAGAGAGGGTTGATAGATAAATTCCAGAAGGAGTCTGGGACTGGACATAGAATGGGAGTTCGAACCAGTATAAAATCGACTGTTTGATCTACTTTGCTATTTCCGCTGCATTTATATTGTTTACGACAATTGGTCATCTTTGATCTTATTCATAGAAATTCACACTTTCTATGTGTAATCATAACTTTAGTCTTACCTGTGACCAAGCTCTACACACTTGAATTTTGGATAACAATTAGTTTCGGGCCAATAGCTAATGTATAGGGCGCAACCCTATACTAGTCCCATATGGTATTCTAATACTTGAGTCATTTTACTTAGGGATCTCCTCTCATAATTTTCCTCGAAAACCTTTTTAAAATGATTTAAAACCTTTAAATCAAACTCACACAAGGAAAATATTCAATCTCTTATGCTTTACTCAAAATCCCCTTGCCATGTTATCTATATATGTACATACTTTATTTAAACCTTAGTGATGAGAAATATTTAAACACAAGAATATACCTCTTGCAATTCCATTGAAAACATCTCTTTCAAAACCAAGTAAAACCCCTTTATTTTATCTAGGTCTAAAGGCCAAAGCTTTCCTTTCGAAACCATACATAAAAACCCTTTCGAAACTTTTAAAATCTTTCTTTTTGAAAGCCTTAAAACCTTAAACATCATATCTTAAAATAGCACAAAATATTGCCTTTAGAAACTTTGGAAAAACCTTCCATTTCAACCCTTCTGAAAATATCAAAAATTAACACCTTTTAACTCCTTCGAAACCATTTGGGAACCACCCCTTCGAAACCGTTTTAAATAACTTTTGAAAGCACCAAACTTTATAAACTTAACCTTTCAAAAGCTCTATGGGTTCAATTTAAAACATGTGGAAAAACCTTTTTCGAAAACTTTGGGTTATACTTCAAACAGAATAAAAAGGGTCAATTAAAACATCTTAATCAAAACCTTCCTTTCCAAACTTTTCCTAAGTAAAGAACTTATGGTGTCGGAACAATCCCTTCGAACGAATGGGAGAATTGGCTAATTTTAAAAGTTACGTATACTTCCCGAAACCATTGACTTCGAAAGGTAGAAGGGCAGCAGCTAGGGGTTTCGACCCCTTCGAAAGCTTTATTGAAAACGAACGAGTGCAACCAAGTAAAACCTTCCCTTTGAAATTATTTAACCCAGCCGAAAGCAACTGAGTCAAAACCTATCTCTTTTAAAATAAAAGCAGGAACTACCTTTGGTTTTCAAAACAAACGTACTCTAACCCCTTCAGAACCTAAGGTTTCACTAAGAACCCCTTCACCTTTGTCCAAAACGCTACGTGCCAAGTAACTTGATACTATGCACGTTGATTTCAGAATCGTTTGTAAAAGATCTGAGTCGGAACCCTCGGTGCCGAAAGTGGCAGAACATGCCAAAATCATGTTATTTTTGTTTTTAACTATAAAGAGAAAAAATTTCAACTAGACATCCTTTATTTATTAAATTTTCATTGGTTGCTAAATACTTTTAAGAAAAGTGCTGCCTATAAATTCAGAATTAAACGATGATTTTATTTTATAAAATGCCCCTTCCCCTTATTAAATATATAAAACATTTTGAAGTCCCAAACATTAAATTAATTTATATATTCACTAAAACACTTAGGAAAAATCTAGAGTAACCCCAGAAAATCTATCTTAATGTGATGCAGCAAGGCCTATGGGAATTCAGAAGTTAGACCATATTAAGTCGTGCACGAGTCAAGGAGCTTCGGATTTAACTCGTAAGTCGTACACGAGACAATTGAAGGAGATATATGAGAGGGATGCATCTCTTAACGGCTTAAGTCATACGTGTTTGATGAGTCGTTCACGGGTTAATAGATGCATGAGTCGTTTCCGACCTAACGAAGCTTGGAGGAACGAGCTACGGCTTAACAAAAAGGGAGATGAGGCATCGGACTTGAGTCGTCTACGACTCAAGAGCATGGAACGTTTCCGACCTAATTGGGCGAGAGAAGAGGAGGCACGAGATAACAGATACGTGAGTCGCATACGAGTTAAGGAAACAAGGTTACGACTCAAGGGGATCGTGGGGTGTTCGTACCTGATGAGTCGTACACGACTCAACAACTTATCCATAAGTCGTGCCCGAGTTAGCATCAAGAGGGAGAAGGGTTCAACTGATGGAGGCTTGAGTCGGTGGAGGGACTACGACCTAGATGAGTCGTCCAGTGTTAAGTCGGTTGAGTCGTGAGTCGCTGGGCTTGTTGAGTCGTGTTGTATTTAGGTCGTTACCGACCTAGAGGTTATGTGTGTTGTATTGTAGGTCGTTACCGACCTATGGATGTGTGAGATGTATGGTACTAAGTCGTGTGCGACTTGGGGGTTGAGTCGGCAAGAGTTGAGTCGGTCATAGATGTAATGTGTTAGGTCGTTAACGACCTTGGATGAGTCGGTTGTATTTTGGTCTGTTGTAAAAGCGTTGAGTCGCGAGTGTTAAGTCGGTCACGACTTAAAATGGGTCGTGAGTCGGTGCCGACCTAAGAGATGGGTGTTGTTTGTTGTGTTGAGTTGTAATTCTCTATAAATAGCGTGTGTGTTGTAATTTTTTTGGAGGTTGAATATTGAATAAAATTTCCTTTTGTTAGCTTTGTGCTTTCATACCAATTGGTAGTTGAGTGTAATCTCCTATCTCCTCTTTCGGTTAATCGAGTGCGCTCGATTCAACGAACGTAGAAGCCGATTCACGGAATCTAGTGCGCTAGATCAACGTGCGAAGAATCGTAGATCTTTGAACACGGTATAGTGCGCTATCAACGTGTTTGGGATAGCTAGAGTTCGGTATCTTTGGATCAACGAACTTGGGCAATTTTGGTATTTTCAACTCACCAATTGCTACAATTCATTGATTGAAGTTTTGCTTGATTAATCCGCTGCGTCATTATTGGTATCAGAGCCATACTTAGCCAATCATAGCTAAGTTGATTCTTGGAGCCAAGTTTTTGAAGTTGGAAGTTGTTCATCGTGTTCATATTGAAGTTGTATCAAGTTGGGGGTGTTTGATCCATTGTTTTTTGGATCAAGGTGAACAAAGGTGTTTGAATTGGACTTGTGGAAGTTTTACGCGCCAAGGTTTGAAGTGTAGGACCTTGCCGAGCTAAGTCTTTGCCGACTTAGTGGTGAACCGAGATAGGTTGGTGCGAGCTAGTTTGAGCCGTGCCAAGTGATTGAGTTGAAGGCCGATCTAAGGGTGAGCCGAGATAAGTTGGGGCCGACTTTACTTAAGTCGTAACTCGTTGCCGAGTTAAGGGTGAGCCGTATAAAGCATTGTGAGACAAAGGAGCCGTGTTGTTGGGCCGAGCTTGCTTCATTGTGTTGAAAGTTTTCAAAGACTTGTGTTAGATTGTTGAAGAGTTTGGGAAGTTTTTCAACCATGCCACCGAGGAGAGCTAACCGTCATCAAAACGTTGAAGCTTTGTATCGTAGAGAAGAAGCTGAACTTATGGAACAACGTATTAATGATAAATTCGATGAAGGCATTGGTAAACTGGAGAAATTGATGATTGATATGAGTCAGAATCGAAGAAGAGTTTCACCTGAATCAAACCGTGGAAATAGCAGAGTTTCATCACATTCTGAACGGGAGAGAAGAGGAAGTCAAGAGCATAGAAGTGTTGACAATCGAAGTAGGAGGAATGTTGATGATCATGATAGAAGGGATGTTGGTAGTAGGAGTGGTGTTAGAGATGTTGGAGGACGAGAACGACAACGATATACATCAGACTTTGAGGATGAGTTTGACGGTGAAAGAGGCAGTGTTCATTACAGAGATAGAGATCAAGGACAACGTTCGTATCGGGTTATTGATGATGATCGACGTTGGGAATCGGGTATGAAGATGGAAATTCCGGAGTTTAAAGGCGGGATGGTTGCTGAGGAGTTCTTAGATTGGTTGTCTAATGTGGAGGAAATCTTTGATTTCAAGGAGGTGCCGGAGAATCGAAGGGTGAAGTTGGTTGCTACTAGGTTGAGGGGGAGAGCTTTGGCGTGGTGGCAGCAAACTAAACTTACTCGAGAACGAATGGGGAAGTCAAAGATAGAATCTTGGGAGAAGATGAAAAAGTTGATGAGATCTACATTTTTGCCTTATAACTACCAATCACTTATGTACCAGAGGTTGCAGAATCTGAGGCAAGGGACAAAATCTGTTAGTGATTATGCTGATGAATTTTACCAACTCATCGCCAGGAATGATATCATGGAAACAGAAGAACAGCTAACTGCTAGATTCATTGGGGGCTTGAGAATGCAGATCCAAGATATGGTTAATATGTTTGATCCTAGATCAGTAGCAGAGGCACATCAGAAAGCGTTAGCTTGGGAGAAACAAGGAAGGCGTGGAGGTGGTGTGTTTACTAATTCCAATAATCAAGCAAGGGGTGTTGGCGGAAGTTCTAGTGTTCCTAAACCTGTTACAAAGCCAGTGGTGAAGGAGGCAGAGAAAGCGAAGGCTAGTAGTGTTTTCAAATGTTATAATTGTCAGGAGTTGGGTCACAAAAGCAACGAATGTCCGAAGCCGAAGAAGAGAACCATGGTTGCAGAGGTTGAGGCAGATGATGGTGAGGAGGCAGAGTATTCAAATGTACCTTATGTTGAGGAGGAAGAAGAAGTGTCGGGAGATGAAGGATGTAATCTTATGATGAGGAGAAGTTGTTTGACACCAAAGCAAGAGGAGGATTGTAGTTGGCTGAGAAGCAATATTTTTCAATCGACATGTACTATTCTGGGAAAGGTCTGCAAGTTTGTTATTGATGCAGGAAGTTGTGATAATATTATTTCTACAGAAGCAGTGAGAAAGTTGAACTTGAAGACCGAGAAGCATCCTAAACCATATAAGCTAGCATGGTTAAGGAAAGGAGGTGAAGTGAAAGTGTGTCGAAGAGCTTGTGTGAATTTTTCTATTGGGAAAAAGTACAAAGATGAAATCTGGTGTGATGTCGTAGATATGGATGTTTGTCACTTATTGTTGGGCAGACCATGGCAGTTTGATAGAGCAGTTCAGCATGACGGTCGTGCCAACAGTTACAGTTTCATGTTCGAGGGTACTAAAATCACTTTGGTTCCCAAGAGACAGCAACAGAAGGAGAGCAATCTAGAAGAGATTGAAGAATTGAAACTCTGTTGACTTTGAAGGAGTTTGTCAAAGAAGTGGAGGAAGAACCGGAAGTGTTTTTGTTGATTGGGAGAGAGAGCAGTGAAGAAGTAGAGATTCCAGAAGAAGTAAAACCTGTTTTGAAAGATTTTGAAGATGTTTTTCCAGAGGAATTACCGAAGGAGTTACCGCCACTTAGAGACATTCAACATCAGATTGATCTTGTTCCAGGAGCAGTGTTACCACATCGACCACATTACCGAATGAGTCCAAAGGAACATGAGGAATTACGAAGGCAGGTGGAAGAGTTGCTTGAACAGGGACGTATTCAGGAAAGTTTGAGTCCATGTGCTGTGCCAGCATTGTTGGTACCCAAGAAGGACGGAACTTGGAGGATGTGCACTGATAGTAGAGCTTTGAATAAGATCACTGTACGTTACAGATTTCCTATGCCAAGGTTGGATGATTTGTTGGATCAGTTGAGTGGGGCAACTATATTTTCAAAGATTGATTTGAAGAGTGGTTATCATCAAATTCGTATCAGACCTGGAGACGAATGGAAGACAGCTTTCAAAACTAGAGAGGGGTTGTACGAATGGTTGGTTATGCCATTTGGTTTGTCTAATGCACCTAGTACATTCATGCGGGTGATGAATCAAATTTTTAGACCACTCATTGGAAAGTTCGTCGTGGTTTATTTCGATGATATTTTGATTTATAGCAGGAGTACGGAGGAACATGTTCTACATTTGAGGGAAGTGTTGCTTATTCTTCGTGAAGAACAATTTTATGCTGCTACCAAGAAATGTGTGTTTATGACACCTAGTGTTTTATTCCTGGGTTATGTTGTTTCAGGGAAAGGTATTCAAGTTGACCAGAGTAAAGTTGAAGCAGTCAAGAATTGGCCACAGCCAAAGACAATTACAGAAGTGAGAAGTTTTCATGGGCTAGCGTCATTCTACCGAAGGTTCATACCACACTTCAGTAGCGTGATGGCTCCAGTTACTGATTGCATGAAGGGGAAGCAGTTTGTGTGGTCAGAGGAAGCGGGGGTTGCCTTTGAGAAGATCAAGGAATTGTTGACGTCTGCACCAATTCTTGTTTTACCAAATTTTCAGTTGTTGTTTGAATTACACACTGATGCTTCGAAGGTTGGTATTGGAGGAGTTCTGAGTCAGAATGGGAAGCCAGTTGCTTATTTCAGTGAAAAGTTGTCAGGGGCGAAGACGAGATACAGCACATACGATGTTGAGTTTTATGCTGTTGTACAGGCTGTTAAGCATTGGAGACATTACTTATTTCAGAAGGAATTTGTTCTGTACACTGATCACGAAGCTTTGAAACATTTACAGGGGCAAGATAAGATTTCTGCGAGACATGCGTCATGGATTGCTTATTTGCAGCAGTTTACTTTTGTCGTTAAGCACAAATCAGGGGTGACGAATCGAGTAGCAGATGCTTTGAGTAGGAGGAGCCATTTACTAACGACAATGAAGGTGGAAGTGACGGGGTTTGAAATGTTGCCAGAGATGATTGAAGAAGATCCTTACTTTGTGAAATATGTTGAAAAAGTGAAGGATGGGAGTACCGATGAATTCATGTTGGTTGATGGTTTTCTGTTTAAAGGAAATCGTTTATGTATTCCGGACTGTAGTTTGAGGATGAAGATTGTGAAGGAATTGCACGAGGAAGGACATGTTGGCCGTGATCGTACTTTACAGTTGATTTCGCAGTCTTACTTTTGGCCGTCGATGAGGAAAGAGGTTGAAAGATTCGTGGAGCGATGTCATATTTGCCAAGTTTCAAAAGGAACAGCAACGAATGCAGGATTGTATATGCCATTACCAGTACCATCTAAGCCATGGGTTGATATTAGCATGGATTTCGTTTTGGGTTTGCCAAGAACTCAAAGGGGAAATGATTCGATATTTGTTGTGGTGGACAGGTTTTCAAAGATGGCACATTTTGTTGCTTGCAAGAAGACAGCAGATGCAGTTCGAGTGGCACAGTTATTTTTCAAGGAGATTTATCGACTTCATGGTTTACCAGAATCTATTGTTTCTGATCGAGATACTCGTTTCCTGAGTCACTTTTGGCTGAGTTTGTGGAAGATGGTCGGAACAAAGCTGAATTTTAGTAGCGCTTACCATCCACAAACTGATGGGCAGACAGAAGTTGTTAACAGGTCATTGGGAAATTTGTTGCGTTGTCTTGTACAGGATAATTTGAGAAGTTGGGACATGAAATTATGCCAAGCTGAGTTTGCTCATAATCATGCAGTGAATCGTAGCACAGGATTCAGTCCATTTCAGATCGTTTATTCAATTTTACCCAGGGGACCGCTAGATTTGGCAGTAGTACCACAGTCGAAGGGAACAGTTAAACGTGCTGTTGATTTTGTTGACGAGCTGACTGAATGTCATAGAATCGTTAAGGAACGATTGGAAAAGTCGAACGAGAAATATAAGAAGTTTGCAGATTTGAAACGTCGAAATGTTGAACTTAATGAAGGCGATTTGGTTTATGCTGTGTTAACAAAGGATCGTTTTCCAGTGGGTGCTTATAACAAGTTGAAGGCGCGAAAAATTGGTCCAGTTGAAGTTTTGAAGAAAATCAATGAGAATGCTTATCGATTAAAGTTACCAGATGATGTTTATACTTCTGATGTTTTTAACATCAAACACTTAACTCCGTATCATGGGAATGAGATTGTTGAGGAAGAATTTACAAATTCGAGGTCGAATTTTTCTCAACCAGGGGAGGATGATGCAGCAAGGCCTATGGGAATTCAGAAGTTAGACCATATTAAGTCGTGCACGAGTCAAGGAGCTTCGGATTTAACTCGTAAGTCGTACACGAGACAATTGAAGGAGATATATGAGAGGGATGCATCTCTTAACGGCTTAAGTCATACGTGTTTGATGAGTCGTTCACGGGTTAATAGATGCATGAGTCGTTTCCGACCTAACGAAGCTTGGAGGAACGAGCTACGGCTTAACAAAAAGGGAGATGAGGCATCGGACTTGAGTCGTCTACGACTCAAGAGCATGGAACGTTTCCGACCTAATTGGGCGAGAGAAGAGGAGGCACGAGATAACAGATACGTGAGTCGCATACGAGTTAAGGAAACAAGGTTACGACTCAAGGGGATCGTGGGGTGTTCGTACCTGATGAGTCGTACACGACTCAACAACTTATCCATAAGTCGTGCCCGAGTTAGCATCAAGAGGGAGAAGGGTTCAACTGATGGAGGCTTGAGTCGGTGGAGGGACTACGACCTAGATGAGTCGTCCAGTGTTAAGTCGGTTGAGTCGTGAGTCGCTGGGCTTGTTGAGTCGTGTTGTATTTAGGTCGTTACCGACCTAGAGGTTATGTGTGTTGTATTGTAGGTCGTTACCGACCTATGGATGTGTGAGATGTATGGTACTAAGTCGTGTGCGACTTGGGGGTTGAGTCGGCAAGAGTTGAGTCGGTCATAGATGTAATGTGTTAGGTCGTTAACGACCTTGGATGAGTCGGTTGTATTTTGGTCTGTTGTAAAAGCGTTGAGTCGCGAGTGTTAAGTCGGTCACGACTTAAAATGGGTCGTGAGTCGGTGCCGACCTAAGAGATGGGTGTTGTTTGTTGTGTTGAGTTGTAATTCTCTATAAATAGCGTGTGTGTTGTAATTTTTTTGGAGGTTGAATATTGAATAAAATTTCCTTTTGTTAGCTTTGTGCTTTCATACCAATTGGTAGTTGAGTGTAATCTCCTATCTCCTCTTTCGGTTAATCGAGTGCGCTCGATTCAACGAACGTAGAAGCCGATTCACGGAATCTAGTGCGCTAGATCAACGTGCGAAGAATCGTAGATCTTTGAACACGGTATAGTGCGCTATCAACGTGTTTGGGATAGCTAGAGTTCGGTATCTTTGGATCAACGAACTTGGGCAATTTTGGTATTTTCAACTCACCAATTGCTACAATTCATTGATTGAAGTTTTGCTTGATTAATCCGCTGCGTCATAATGTGTTTTCTACCATATAAAAATTTTGGACCCAAATAACTATATATTTTGCTGTAAATAATTTATATCCCAATAATTCATTTTCTTCACTAGAAAATTAATATAAATCCACCATAATTCATAAAATTATTAAAATTGAAACCTATCTCTAAAATATCATTTCTGATTTAAGTCTTTAGTGCATCCTAATATCTTTCGAAGAAGTTGCCCAATGCATCTTAATAAATAATTATCGAGTACATACTTTCGAAAGCATAATCCTCATTTTATAGGTTTTGAAACCTTTAGTACATGCTTACTTCCAATTTATTTTAGAAGATGTATGGAGTTAGAGTGAGAAATGCGGATTATGGATCTTAAGGCTAGGATTAACACTGGAGGGGGGTGAATAGTGTTAATAAAGAATTACTAAATCTTTTTGAGTTTATATTAATTTAGACACCGATGTATGCAATATACAGACGCAGATATGATCACAGAAACAAACACATATGCAAAAATAAAATAAAAGTAGTAAAGGAAAGAACACACCCGATTTTATACTGGTTCACAATTACCATACATCCAGTCCCGCAACACAAGTACGGATTTGCTTTCAAAAGCAATTGTACAATTACACCCTCGGTTTCAAGGCTACGAGGTACACCCTCCAGAATTTCTATTCTTCGGGTAGAGATACTTGATTTCCAGGCTACAAGTTTACCCAATTGATTTACCAAGGCTACAATCACACCTTTTCTCTCTTGATTGATTTCCAAGGCTACAATCACAACTTTTCTCGCTTAATAGATTACAAAGAAGTCTATAACTATGAATAGCACTGAGAACCTTGTAGAGATAGTGATAGAGAATCAAACTAGAAATAGTCGAGTTCGATTCAATGTTGATTTCGGCAGAGTAATGGTAAGAATATGTATTAAGAAATGTGGAAGAAGAAGAGGAGTGAAAAACCAGAAAATATAATGAAAAATTCGTTGAAACTAACCCCTATTTATAGAAGAACAACAGCCATGTTCATTCATGAAGAGTTATGGCGAATAGACACTTCTTTTGAAATTTAAATTTTGAACTCAACTGACACCATGTTGACATAGGGTACTTGGACATGTCGACATCCCAATGGACTTTTTGGAGTTTTGATTTTCTTTGAAAATAACTTTTATTTTATATTAAAACTATTTTGAACTTTATAAATATACTTGACTATAGTTAAAATTCATAAGTAAATATAGAGAATAATATATATAGAATTTAACTATAATTTTATATTTAAATCTAAAGATAAATATTTAAAAGTTAAATATATTATATTAAAAGATAGTTTAAAATCAGGAGTAATTTGACTTTGAAATTAAAGATAATTTTGAGGCTAAAATTATTTAAAATTAGTATAGAGGGTTTTGAATCTTTTATAAGGAAAGTTTTGAAAAACATTTTGAAAACGGGATATAATTTTGAAAAATCATTTTGAATAAAAAGTTAGAGGATACAAAACAATGTTCCACTAAATTTTTCGTAGGTTCCATCCTACTTAGGGTTCCATCCCTTAAACAGGCTCGAAGTGGATTCCATTCCACGAATAAATTGGATTTTAAGATGCCAGTGCTTTTCTATGAGTTTTAACAAAATTCGTAATAAAAATACTTAACCTTGAAATCTTGAACTCTTGATAATCTTGATACTCATGAGTCTTTTATCTCGATATCTTGAATCTCTATACTGTACAGTCTTCATTCTTGGTACCTGCATGGTTAAATCCTGCATATACATATTTATCTAAACTTATAATCTTAGTATTTATATTTTATAATCTATTCTAAGGTTGTTGTCATCAAAACCATCATCTCATGAACTAACAATCTCCCCCATTTTGATGATGACAACCTTTGTTTATAAAATATTACTTCTATCCTAATAACTCCCCCTAAAACTAATAAACTCCCCTTTAATTTATGCCTAACTAACCTATTTTATATTTCTCCCCCTTTGTCATCAACAAAAAAGTCACTCCAAACTATATAACTCCCCCTAAAACTAACACTCTATGACATGTGATTATAATGATAGTGTTATCATAAGCAATCATCACTCAAATCTAATACTAAAACACAGTCCTAAACTATTAACTATCCTAACTAATAATTCACGATAGTACTTATAATTAAGACTCATATAAGAACACGATTTATTTATTACGTATGAAGTTGTATATACACGAGCTTTTAGAAAACATAAAGAAACACAAACAACAATGGAGAAGAAAGAAAAGAAACTATTGTGTGTTTTTAAACAAAGGAGATATGTGAATCGAACAGTTTGGATAGTGGAAATGGAAATTTCCACGATGTTCGAAAAGATTTCCATTCTTGTCAAAACGCACTTCTCCGACGCACACGACTTGGTCATCATCGTCCTCATGCTCTTCTTTCATGGGTTCTTCTTCTTCTTCGCTGGCCTCTTGTTCTTGATTGAGTGAAGAGTCTTCATCAATCAAGATAAGGTTGGCCTGGTTATCCATTAGAAATTTTTGCAAATTCCTAAGAATCTTGCCTTGCCTCTCTTGTTCCTTTGCCTTACAAAGTTGAGTCACTTGAATTTCAGTTATCATCTGAAGTGCATCCTTCAGAAAATCCTCTATTTTAGTCACACGAGCGGGAGTAGTACGTTGAAATGGACCGGGAGTAGTACGTTGAAATGGACCAGACGTAGGAGAGGGGAATGAAAAGGTTGATTTTATGTTTGATTTGGAAGAGGAGGCCATTGATTATTCGATTTCAGAGAGAAGAACAGAGAGATAACAGAAAGGATGAATAAAATTTCGAAAATGTGAAGAATATATAACCAATTATTTTGAATTTTGGTTGGAAAATTTTCAAAATTTAAAAACGTTGCATGTCGACATGGTTATATGGGGGATGTCGACATGGTCCTTTTTATTTTTACTATTTGATTTTAATATTAATTATTAACTATACTTGTTATTTATATTTTATATTTCAGTTATAGAACAAATACCTAATTCTCTTCTTAATTTAGTAAAAATTGATTCATTTAAGGGTTTTGTTCAAATATCAGCAATTTGATTTTCAGAATTGATATAATCGAGAGTAACTACTTTCTTACTTATATTATCTCTGAGAAAATGATGTCTGATATCAATATGTTTAGTTCGAGCATGTTGAGTAGTATTTTTGGATAAATTTATCGCACTCGTATTGTCATAATAAATTGGTGATTTTGAAAATTTTAAACCAAAATCTTTTAAGGTTTGTTACATATATATTACTCGAGAGCAAGCCAAAGCAGCAGAAATATACTCTACTTCAGTTGTTGATAAAGAAACTGTGTTTTGCTTTTTACTAAGCCAAGAAACCAGAGAATGTCCCAAAAAGTGACAAGTCTCACTAGTACTTTTTCGGTCTGATTTACAACCAGCATAGTCAGCATCACAGTAAGATATTAAGTTAAAAGAATCATTTTTAGGGTAGAATAAACCATAATCATATGTATGTTTAACATATTTTATGATTCGTTTTACGGCTTTTAATTGGGTCTCTTTAGCTTGGGATTGATATCTGGCACAGAGACAAACACTATGCATGATATTAGGTCTACTGGTAGTAATATAGACTAGTGATCCAATCATTCCTCTATATAGTTTTTGATCTACATCTCTCGAGAGATCTTCTTTACTAAGGTACTCATTGGTTGCCATGGGAGTGGGTTTTCCACTCGCAGTGGTCAAACCAAATTTACTAATTAGGTCTTTAGCATATTTTTCCTGACTAATAAAGATACCATTATCTAATTGTTTTATTTGTAATCTTAAAAAGAAATTTTATTCACCCATATGACTCATCTCAAACTCTTTTGTCATTATTTCAGAAAATTCTTTATTCATTTCAAAATTAGTTGAACCAAATATGATATCATCCACGTAAACTTGTACTAGTTGAATATCATTTTTATTTCTTTTAATAAAAAGAGTATTATCTACTTTACCAATTTCAAAATTAGATTGCAATAAATAAGATCTTAGTCTATCATACCAGGCTCTAGGAGCTTGTTTTAGACCATATAATGCTTTCTTAAGTTTGTAAACATGATTTGGTAATTTATTATTTTAAAAAAGTGGTGGTTGTTCAACATATACTTCTTTTACAAATCCATTTAAAAAGGAACTTTTAAATCCATTTGAAATAATTTGAAATTATTATGATTTGCGAAAGCAAGTAGAATCCTAATGGCTTCTAATCTTGCTACGGGAGCAAAGGTTTCATCAGAATCTATTACTACTTCTTGACAATAACCTTGAGAGACTAATCGAGCTTTATTTCTTACTACTTCTCCTTGTTCATTCATTTTATTTTTATAAACCCATTTAGTTCCAATTATAGTTTTATTTTCTGGTCTAGGAACAATTTCCCAAACATCATTTTTAGTAAATTGATTTAATTCTTCTTGCATAGCCAAAATCCATGAATCATCAGTTGATGCTTCGTGTGGATTTTTGGTTTCAATAGTTGATATAAAAGCTACATTACTCATTTGACTTAGTTGATTTCTAGTTTTAACAACAGATTGCATATCTCCCAGTATATTTTCTATAGGATGATCTTTTAAAAGTTTTTTCCTTTTATTAGGATGATCAATTTCATTATTAATTTCAACTGATTCTTGATTTTGAGAGATTAAATCCGCTTCAGCATTTGTGTCTTCAATTTTTTTTAAAATATTCATCAAATGAAACATGCATTGTTTCTTCAATGGAATTAGTTTTTAAATTAAACACTCTGTACGCTTTGCTTCTATTAGAATATCCAATAAAGATACCTTGGTCGGATTCACGATCAAATTTATCTAAATTATCTTTTGTATATAAAATAAAGCATTTACTTTCAATAATTCTGAAATAAGATACCTTAGGTTTCTTTGAATAAAGAAGTTCATAAGATGTCTTATCAGTTAGAGTTCTAATTTAGATTCTATTTAAAATATAACAGGCGGCAGCAACTGCTTCTGCCCAAAAATTCTTTGGTAAATTACTATATGTATAGCATAGTTCTCGCACACTCTTGAATCGTCCTATTTACGTTCTTACTACTCCGTTTTGTTGTGGAATTCTTGGAAATGAAAAATTGTGAGTTATTCCCTTTTTATTGCATAATTCCTCAAACTTTTCATTTTCAAATTCACCACCGTGATCACTTCGAGTAGTTATAATTATCAGAGAAAATAGCTTTTGAATTCTTTTTGAAAATGTCTTAAAACATTCAAAAGTATCACTTTTATGTTTCAAAAATATTGTCCATGTAAATCTAGAATAATCATCTACAATTAAAAAAACATACTTACTACGATTTATTGAATGAATTTGAGATGGACCAAATAAATCAAGATGAAGTAATTCAAGAGGTTTTGAAGTTGAAATCATATCTTTTAACTTGAAGGAATTTTTTCTAAGTTTTCCTAATTGACAAGCATCACATAAAATACCTACTTTAAAATTCATTTTAGGGAGACCTCTTACTAGATCATGTTTTGACAGTCTAGATAAGAGTTTGAAATTCAAATGCCCAAATCTCTTATGCCAAATCCAAGGGTCACTTGTATTTGCCAACAAACATAGGTTATCATTTGAAACTTTCATACTAAGAATATAAATATTCTTTTTCCTGACTGTAACGACCCAGAAATTTTAGTAATAAAAATTTGAATATTTAATTAATTTTAGATATTAATAAGTGAATTTATAAGTCGAATAAATTTTATTTTGAATAATTGGATTTAATTGGATAATTAAATCGATAATTAAATATGTTAAATTATGGAAATAATTGAAAATTGGGTTAAATATGATTGAAAATGATTTGTAAAATTTTATTTTATCATATTGGAGTTAGAACGATATTTTAGAACTTTTAAAATTGAATTAAAAGTTTATTTGTGAAAATTGAATATTTTAATAATAAACCGACTAGTGAAAATAGTCAAATTTTGAACAGTCTCAGAATTGAACGAAACCAGTTCCATTGGATCCGTAATAGTTAGTTATTACCGGATTTCAATTTTCGTAGTAATCGGAGTTATCGTTTGATCGTGGCAGCTCGAAACGCATCGAAATTGTTTTAATATTAATTTGGCGAGTTAAAATAGCCATTTTTCAAAAAGTCTCGGATTTCGACGAATCCAGTTTCATCGGATCCTTAATGTGATATTTTTGTATGGTTTCAAATTTCGTATCAATTGGATTTACCGTTTGTCCGGTACAAATTAAAACGCCTAGAAGATCGTTTAAATCGGTTTAATTTAAATTGAACACTTATTGCCATAACTCGCACAGATGACCGAATTAGCTTTCGAAACCTGTTCCATTGTTTCCAGAACGCGGGGTAAACCCTAGAAACGTTGGTTACGGCGCGTGAATCGGAGTTTGGAATTTCCGGAATGAATAGTGTCGTTCGTTCTTCTATAAATAGCCCTCTCTCTCTCTCTAAAAAATAATAATAATAATAAACCTAACCCTATTATGCACAGCCGCCACCCCCTCAACCCACGGCCGAAAATCACCCATCTTCTCCTCCAATTATCTTCCAATCCGTAAATATTTAGCCAAAGTCTTCAACTACAAGAACGTAGAGGGTGGAGAGACGAGTATATCCAACGGCTGTGATTGAATTTGGGCGAGTGGATCATGGGATAATGGGCCGCGTTCGTGTGCGTTTTGGGCACGAATTCCCACGTAAATTTAGGGCCGAGCTTCGCAAGCCTCTGGGCGGTGGTGGAGTGAGGGACGAGCTTTCTAATGGCGTCACCTGATCGATTTTTAATCGAGCGAGGAAGTTGCAACATCAAAACCTAGTTCGTGACTTTATGGGTTCATATGCGTATAGGTTGTCTGTAGATGGAACGAGAGGGAGAAGGGGGGGCTGCGCACGGTTCAGATGCAAGGGGGTGGGATCCAATGGCTCTGGAATAGTTAGGTTATAAAAATAAAGTAATTTGTTGTAAATTATTATATATAAATCGTGTAAAATTTCATAAAATCATAACTTTTTCATACGAGGTCGAAAACGCGCGAAACCAGTTGCGTTGGAATCGTATGGACGAGCACTACGGGTTGGAATTGGATTGGAGTCATTTGGAGTTAGTGAGGATTTTGGGTAAAATTAAACGTCCGTTTAATTTTATTCGAAATAAATCGCTAAAACGAAATTGAAATCAAGGTGAGAACTTCTCACTCAATCGAATCAGTTTCGATTTTAATTTTAAATAGTTAGATTTAAAATATTTGAATGCATGTTTGAATGATGATTGTTATCTATTGATTGTTAAAATAGACATTATGCGCCGTTAGTAAGCGAATGTTATTTATTAAAAACATATACCGCGAATATTTCATAAACAGTGAAATTGGTATTATATATAATAGCAATATATATATATTGGCATATGTATATATTGGAGTTATTGATTTCCCGCATTGTATAGCGGATGAGATCCTATTGCGCCGTCTATTAAGCGGATAATATTTTAAAATCCCATATACCGCGATAATTCCGTACTGGAGCGGAATTGGTATTGTGCTAATGTTTGTGGATGCAGGAAAACAGGTTGGAGGGATCCAACTGGATTCCTCAACAGTTTTTATTTGATTTCAGATATTTTGATATTTGATGGATTATCATATCGATATATGATATCGTTGTTGTCGTGATTGACTATTTGGTATGTAGCATCATTGGACCAAATTTTGGAATTTTAAAAGGATTTCAAAGTGATTTTTGAAAGTATACGTTTATAAAATATTTTTGGAATTGATTTATTTTAAATAAATAAACGTTATAATTTTAATATTATAAAAATTATGATTTTTGAGAAATACAGTTAAAAGTTGATTTTTGAAAATATGGGATTAATGATTTTATAAAAGAGTTTAATCGGGATTTTTGAATTTATTATAAAAAGTTTAAATATAGGATTTATAAAATTTGATTATTTTATAAATCAAAATGATGAAATTATAAAGGAGTTTAAAGGCATTTTTAAAATTGTAATATAAATTGATTGTATTAAAAGATTTATAAATTGATATTTATAAATTAAAATGTTGGAATTATAAAACGAGTTTTTATAAGTGTTAGAATGGACTGCGAATGAATTTCGTAAATGAATGAAATTTATAGAATTATAAACGGTGAAGTTATAAATGGAATTTTATAAGCAGTAGGTTTATAAAATTTATAAAGTTATTAAAAGAATAGATTTGGATAAGTAAATGAATCTTATATGTTATAAGATTTATAATTTGGGAAGTCTAAAAGAACGATTTTGTAAAATAATCGTTTTATAAGCATTTAACTTATAATGTGAACCTTTGGTTTATAATTGAGTTATAAATTGAAATAGCTTAATAAAGGATATTTATAAAGAAAGTAGTTATAAAATAAATAGAAATAGAATTTATAAACATTGTTTTATAAATTCGCAAACGACTTATTTTGATAAGTAAATTGTTGAAACATATTAATGGAGTTATATTCACGTTTTTGACTGTGAATAATCCTTTGAAATAAAATGAATAAAAGGATGAAATTTGTTAACAAAGTATATTCACGTTTTTGAATAGTGAATAATATGTTAAAGAAAATGTTTAGGATGTGATATTTTAAACAGAATTAAAACGATCTAACGATGTTTTAAAATATGTTGACATTCGAAACCATAGATTTCAACATTCATTGTTGAAATAGACGTTTTCGAGAAATAAAAGGAAATGGTGGACTATAGCACTATTGTTATAGTAAATGATTTCCGAAAGGAAATGTTTTGTATAGTATTGGGATTTATATATCTATTTTAATTTCGAATCACTATACTAGTGATTTTGGGTTGTCGTAACGATGTTTTACGCAACATTCGTTTTGGCCCAAATAAATATGTTTAAGAGAATGATTTCCTTAAAGAATGAAATATATACTTAATCTCGATTTAAGTATATTGAATATTTTCCAAGTGTTGAAAATAGATGGATTTGAGAATTACTTAATAAGTAAGTATGGAAATGTTTTCCAGTATAAAGTGAATATTTTGAGAATTTATCTTTTTGAAGATAAATTGAAATGAATAATTGAAATCGTATATGCATAGATATTTTAGAATATAAATTCACTATGGGATTTATAAAAGGAAGTGGAATTAGTTTAAAAAAATAAATATTGATTTATTTTTGAAGTGTGAAAATTATATATCTTGTAAAGATATCTTTGGGAATTAAATAATTTGGAAAATTATTTGGAATCTGGTGATGTTGTGCATATCCATTGATAGTTCAATAACCGACTATCAATATTTACCTTTGAAAGGTATTTGTTATGATTTGCTTGAATTTGAATGCTACACTTATTTTTAAATTATTGCGCTCGTTATTCGGATTACCCATTCCGAATAGTGATACGACGTAATGGATAGCATTGATGACCGGTGTTGAAGACCGGATATTTTTGAAAGCGAAAGGACAACTCGTCGATTGTCTTTGCACCGAGTAGCTACGGTATAGAGACTCCCTATGTGATGGGAAGTCCGGACATGATTAGTGAATATCCGGATTGCAAGGACTTCTTTGTAAGTGCCTTCGGTTCTGTTCGAGCCCGGAACAGACCTGTATGGATTATATGTCTGACATTACAAATTGAGATATAAAGCCGATTTCTTTCAAATATATTTCTGTTGGTGGCGGAGAATTTATTCTTTTAGCTTAACACCCTTCTCTGAGACGTACGAGCTCAGAGGTTATGTATTTGAAGGTTATCAGCGATATATTCCCAATTTGGTAATGTGACATGCTGAGTGTTGCTGTGAAATGATCATTGTGTTGATTATTTGTGATAGGATCATTTATTTGATCGTCTATCTTGGTGATCATTTCTATGATCATTTGTTGACCCAAAGCATGGCTTTTGTATAAAGTATGTTTTTGTGGACGTGACTTCGTCGAGCCTCACACCCCGGAATGGTCAAAACAGGAAAGATGCGGCAAGGTTATGAGGGGTTGCTCCCTTTAGGGTATGTGCATTTCCTTCTGGAAAAGGGTGGTATCATGGTATGGAGCCCAGATACTTACTCATGTTGAAAACACTTTATGATTGTGTGAATTGATTGCGAGCGCTCGGTTAAAGGTCCCAAAGGACCGGGGGATGGCATACTCGTGTTGTAGTTACCTAGTGATAAAGGTAACCCGGCCTTGTGTTGGCAGAGAGCTGTTTAAGTTCTTGGGACGTCCATCCAAAGGCGTTTCCATGTGGCAATGGGAAGTTCCTTGGCCTGATCATTCGTTGGAAATCCAAATCAGATTCAATTCTATTTAAGATTCACTTAACTTCCAATTGAATTCCCAATTACTTTAACTTTCAATTTCATTAACTCAATTCCATTAATACTTAATGAATTATATACAATCAATCAACTAACAACCATATAACAATCAATGTATATTAATTACAACCAAATTCCTTTGCTTATATTCATTCAATTTGGTTTAACACCATCACTTTCAATTGGTTTAATTAAATTGATTTGCATTCAATTATTCAACTTCCAATAACATTAGATTTTAATGAATTAACACTTATATTCATTATTTCATATCAACTTAATTCACATTCAATTGATTTAACATTTTATCCATTAATTCAATTCAATTAAAAAAGTTGAATTTCATTTAAATAACTTAAGTTCATATCTATCACTTAACTTTGTTAATTTACTTTGATACCAATATCAACTTCATTCAACATCACTTAAGTTATATTCATATAGTTTCACTTCTCTTTGAGATAAAACATAATTTTTTTTATATAAATGATTTAATTATCATTTTTCAAACACATTTGAAAACATTTATTTTCAAATTCAATTTTTTAATTTCATTTCAAATCAAAGATTTGAAATATTTACAAATTCAACCCTTAATAAATTTAAACCAAGTTAAACTCTTTTAAAAATCAATTATCGTAAAACATTTACCTTTATAAAGAAATTATGTAAGAGTTTAAACCAATTTGTTTAAATTCAAATCGTTTTATAAAATATACTTGAACATTTTAAAGTTGTTTAAATACTTTAAACTTTATCAAACTTCACTTATTCAAACAAGAATTCAAAAGTTGATTTGAATTCCATCTTTCAAATTCTGATTTTTAAACTTACATGAAAGTCTGTTTTAAATTAAAATTCTGTTTAAAAATTAAACAGACAGGTTTCAAAAAAACATGTAACAAGACAAAAACTGACCCGAGGCTAGAAATAAAATGCTTCGAATGAAACACTTCACAACTTCGGGTCCGGCACTCAAATTACCCGAGCCAAACACGAAACTCTCTCGAGTTTCCCTGTAGTTCTTCTTCTTCTCCCTTGTTTTTTTTTCTTTACTGTAGTTTAAGTTTTACCTAAACTAAGAATTAAAGCATCGGGTTCGAAACCCACCCGCGATCAAAACCCCGAAGCGACCCACCTAAAAACTCGAGCACAACATCATCTTCCCCAAAGTTTGCAACAACCCAGATACTACATGTGTCAGTGCACCATGCACACCACCATGTCAACTTCCGATCGACTTCACCAGCATCTACAGGTCGACAACGACCATCACAAACCAACCCAACATCCAAAACACATGACATCATCGTGATTCAAAAACGAGTATAACAGCACTCAACTGGAACCAGCCCCAGTTACCAAAATCACCGCCGCCGCCACGATCAACCACCAGAGATCACGCGGTCTCGCCTGAACCACCGCCTCCGATCCCTTCTTCTATTTCCCCGGTCGCAATTAGCTCAGATCCATCGACGAAACTACAACAACTAAATGTTAGATCCTGACAAAAACATGAGTCTGAACCCTAAATTGGATTCGCGCGACCACCACGGTGTTAAAAAAAATCACCTAGTATTTTTCCTAGGTTCTCTGATGCCCCAGCCATCTTCACTGATGATTACAGCGATCCATTCTGCTCCGTTCATCGAAATTCGACCAAAGTTCGAATATCGTTCATCTCACGATTTCACACTCGATAGCAAACTAAAAATCTTAAATCTTATTTTAAAAATCATAATTTTTAAATTCGAATCTGGTGATGTAAATGAATTGGGAAATTTTAATACTTGAATCAAGACAAAATTTTGAACTCTTGCTGTATATCTTCTTCTCTGACAAATTTTTCATCATTTTTATCTTCAAATTTATTTTTAGACGTTAGATCTTGATTTTATAAACACATTTCCTTTAGATCCTAAAGTCTAAAACAAATCAGAGGAAAAGGAATTTTATTTTGAATAGGGTTTGAACCCTGTAACCTTTAAACAGAGAAGATAATGTCTAGATAACAGACATGCACAACAACATATATATATATATATATATATATATATATATAGACATGATTATCAGCTAAACAATCCCTTTCCATAATATACTTCAAACATCAACTCAGATATCAAAATATATAGATGAGTTTGCTCACCTTGTAGTGGAACAGAGCAGCATATTTTGATGATTTTGAACATAGAAGCAAAGAAGAATCTTAGCCATGAACTTGCATGCTTGATTTGTTTAAAGCTTCCAGGTTGAAGACTTTTGAACTTTCTGTTTTGATTTTTAAACTTGCTTGCACAGATTTGAATGTACTCAAACATAAAGTTGCAGATTAAAAATTGTTGTTTGATTTGGTTGCCAGGTTTTTAACTTGAATTGATTTTTTCCTTTGCTTATATTCATTCAATTTGGTTTAACACCATCACTTTCAATTGGTTTAATTAAATTGATTTGCATTCAATTATTCAACTTCCAATAACATTAGATTTTAATGAATTAACACTTATATTCATTATTTCATATCAACTTAATTCACATTCAATTGATTTAACATTTTATCCATTAATTCAATTCAATTACAAAAGTTGAATTTCATTTAAATAACTTAAGTTCATATCTATCACTTAACTTTGTTAATTTGCTTTGATACCAAATGTAACGTCCCGAAAATTTTCGACTTTCGAAAATTCAACATCGATACTCACTTTATCGACTGCCGAGAAATTGAAGGCCGGAAACCCGAAATGTTATGGTTTAAGAAAAGGAAAGAGGTAGAAGAAGAGATAAGAAGATAGAAAATAGAGAGAAAAGAAAATAGAAAATAGAACGGAACAGAAAACAACAGAACAATAACAGAATCTCACAATTCGCAGCGGAACAACATATAATAGATAAATGAATAATCTTTAAACAAAGAACTATATCAGTTATTACATTACATCACATTACATTACATCATATCATCAGAGTGTACAACAACAACAACAAACAGCGGAAAAGAAATACTATATACTAGTAATACGCCATGCCATCCATCTTGCCTCCAGCAACTCCAGAATATCCAGAATATCCTGATAAACCTAACTCTTGACTGCCCGTGTAGAAATTGGTGGGCATCCAGAGTTTAGGAAGGAAAACAATACACTCCGAGTCAGTCATGTGAGTGGTGTGAGAACTCAAAACAGTTTATTTATCTTTAAAATCAAAATAGAGGAATATTTTTAAAGTCAATTCGCAATGCTTTTAAAAATGAGACTACCATAAGGCCTCCCGCACACACACACAATGCAAATGCAGAATCGGAGGAGATTTCTCCTTATGATAGTCAAAGATGCTTGATACGCATTTAAAAAGAAACATTTGATATTATTACTAGTGCATAGTGTAGGAAAATATTTCGAAAGTAGAATATAAATCTTAGCCAACATACGACCATTATCGTATGCCTACTATAGCTAACTATGTTCAATAGCAGGTTACCGCCACATTCCATAGCAGGTTATACAACTAAAACCGTACAAGTCTCGTATCGTTTCTTTGGATTTCCAACGAATGATCAGGCCAAGGAACTTCCCATTGCCACATGGAAACGCCTCTGGATGAACGTCCCGAGAACTTAACCAGCTCTCTTCCAACACAAGGCCGGGTTACCTTTATCACTAGGTAACTACTACACGAGTATGCCATCCCCCGGTCCTTTGGGACCTTTAACCGAGCGCTCGCAATCAATTCACACAATCATAAAGTGTTTTCAACATGAGTAAGTATCTAGGCTCCATACCATGATACCACCCTTTTCCAGAAGGAAATGCACATACCCTAAAGGGAGCTACCCCTCATAACCTTGCCGCATCTTTCCTGTTTTGACCATTCCGGGGTGTGAGGCTCGACGAAGTCACGTCCACAAAAACATACTTTATACAAAAGCCATGCTTTGGGTCAACAAATGATCATAGAAATGATCACCAAGATAGACGATCAAATAAATGATCCTATCACAAATAATCAACACAATGATCATTTCACAGCAACACTCAGCATGTCACATTACCAAATTGGGAATATATCGCTGATAACCTTCAACTACATAACCTCTGAGCTCGTACGTCTCAGAGAAGGGTGTTAAGCTAAAAGAATAAATTCTCCGCCACCAACAGAAATATATTTGAAAGAAATCGGCTTTATATCTCAATTTGTAATGTCAGACATATAATCCATACAAGTCTGTTCCGGGCTCGAACAGAACCGAAGGCACTTACAAAGAAGTCCTTGCAATCCGGATATTCACTAGTCACGTCCGGACTTCCCATCACATAGGGAGTCTCTATACCGTAGCTACTCGTTGCAAAGACAATCGACGAGTTGTCCTTTCGCTTTCAAAAATATCCGGCCTTCAACACCGGTCATCAATGCTATCCATTACGTCGTATCACTATTCGGAATGGGTAATCCGAATAACAAGCGCAATAATTTAAAAATAAGTGTAGCATTCAAATTCAAGCAAATCACAACAAATACCTTTCAAAGGTAAATATTGATAGTCGGTTATTGAACTATCAATGGATATGCACAACATCACCAGATTCCAAATAATTTTCCAAATTATTTAATTCCCAAAGATATCTTTACAAGATATATAATTTTCACACTTCAAAAATAAATCAATATTTATTTTTTTAAACTAATTCCACTTCCTTTTATAAATCCCATAGTGAATTTATATTCTAAAATATCTATGCATATACGATTTCAATTATTCATTTCAATTTATCTTCAAAAAGATAAATTCTCAAAATATTCACTTTATACTGGAAAACATTTCCATACTTACTTATTAAGTAATTCTCAAATCCATCTATTTTCAACACTTGGAAAATATTCAATATACTTAAATCGAGATTAAGTATATATTTCATTCTTTAAGGAAATCATTCTCTTAAAAATATTTATTTGGGCCAAAACGAATGTTGCGTAAAACATCGTTACGACAACCCAAAATCACTAGTATAGGGATTCGAAATTAAAATAGATGTAACAACCCTAGTTTTAGCGATTTATTTTATCTTAATTATTTAAATTTTGATATATATTTTATATAATTGTATTTAACAATATAGTTTAATTAGTTAAATTGGAGATATATTTTTATAAAATTTTATATGTCAAAAAAATTAAATAATAACTGTGAAATTTAAGCTAGGTTTGAACGGTTAAATTTCGCGTTCAAAAGACGCGTCAGTTATAGGGTATAAACAATGTAATGAAACGTGTGTTTTTAAAAAATGTTACTTTTGTGAAAATTTTTGATGTTTTAGACTGCGTCTGTTGAACGTAGTGTAAAAATAATATTTTCAAATTTTTCTGAAGAAAAATATTGGTCCGTGATTTTAAGACGAACGTTATTTCATTTTAAAGGACCATTTGTTTATAACTTTGCATACGTTTTTTTTTTATATATCAAGCCTACACAAATGTTCACCTCTTAAAAAAATTTTGACTTCAAACTAAATCATAACACATATATATATGAGTTTGAGAAAATTCATAGAATAAATGTTCGAAAATAAAATGCACGCTTGAAAAAAAAAACTGGAGCATGCATCTGATTCTTTTCTTCTACCTCTATCTCATCAGTTACCAAACATTTATCTCGCAAGCCTTTATCATATGATCAGTTTTCTTCAAATCAATGTTGCCTACGTTGCCAAGAATCACGCAAATACTTGTATCGAATATCAAACTTTGTTTTTAAAACCCCGCTTTCATCAGTTATCAAATTTAATGCACGATATAAAACTGAAACAAGCATCAATCCTTCCTTTACTTCAGCCTTTCAGTTATCAAAGCATTTATCTCGGCCTTGAATGAATTGATAAATGTGAGCAAGAATTTTACCATATGGCAAATCAAATTCAAAGCCTGACTTCCATAAATCAGAGATCAATGCTTGTGTTATTCTTGTGTAACTGATGAGAATGAATTCTCGTCCACACCAATAGTATTAATACAAATAAAACTGACACTCCCCAAATCTCGCAAAGCACTGCCTATATATATCCATATACCCACCCATCAGTCTTCCACATTTTGATCTGCTTTTCATTCTTTTCCTCTGCTCAAAGCCATCAGGTAAATTTTATTTCATCTTTTCTCTTCTAAGTTTCTCTGCCTTTTGTTTGCTCGGCCACTAATAGATGGCGAGATCTGGTGTGTATGGTATAGGCAGAGGTGCTGTTTTCCAGTCTGCATTGATTTTGAGATAGGCTGAAATTGGTTTTAGGAATTTGTCTGCATTCATGTTATAGGACATGCTGAAAAAAAAAACATTTATAAGAATTAAGGAAGGAAGATTGAGTAGCTTGATGGTCTGGAACAGTGAGAGGTCATGCATACATGTTCAGTGAGTCTGTGCATTCATAAAACATGGGCATGACAGTGGGTTTGGTAGCACTGGGTTTGGGTAGTTGTCTTGCATATTTTAGTTTGAAGGCTGGACAGTGTAGACATCTGGAGTAGTGGAGTTGGAGAGGGTCCCTGTGCATGTTGAGGAAGTGCATGTACACATGACAGTTTGGTGAAACCTGGAAGTCTGTTGAAGCCTGGAATTGTGATACATAATTGAAGTGAGGGGTTGATGCAAATAAAAAGGGAAGGGGTTAGTTAGTTGGGAAGTTCAGAGAAGGGGAGAGTTTGTGAGAAAAAAAAATATAAGAAGTGAGCATTCAGATCAGTGTTGTTGAGACACAGGTGAGGCCTCAAAAATTTGACTCGGAGATTTTACAAAATTTCCCGAAGAAATTCACTGATTGACCCGAAGTAGAGGAGGAGGTGACTCGAAGCAAATATGTGGTGGCTCGGGTAGTAGGAGAGACCTCTGCATACTTTTGTCATCTGCATATTTCAGTTGAATCTGGAGAGTAGATTTAGGATAAAAAAGAAAAATATTATAAACCAGTGTAAAATAAGTTAAGAGTCAAGATTAGAAAAAAAAAGAAAGGGGGAAAACATAACACAGCCGGCATATAGGAAGAGAGTGAAGTCTGTGCATGTACATTTCAGTTTTCACCTGTGCACTTTCAATAGCTGGATATATCTATGAGTTGCTGGGTTTGATTTGCTTTGGAACTGGACTATGTTTGGCAAAGGCATAGGGTTTGGTGGAAGTGGGAGGCACGGCAGTGAGGCAGTGTCAGTGGGTTGGGGTAGGCTTGCAGGAGGATGATTGTGTAAAGTCTGGAAGGCGGATTGGTGAGGGATTGAGAAAGCATGATATAATAGGTGTAGTATTTTCTGGAAAACGTGAATATAGGTTGAAATAGGATAGGCAACAGTAAAGTTAAAAATGTGTTGTTTGATCTTATGCGCGGTAGGGTGGTCGAGCAAGCAAACGAATTCTCGTTCTCTTTTTAATCTTTCGTTGACTAAAAATTCTAAAGTCGCGTTTCAATATTTTGAATTTTATTCTAGATTTGGATCTAGGCGACGTCCGGGAATTTTGATCGTTACCTTCTGTTACTCTGTACCGGTGAACAGTCGTTTTAAAAATTTCAAAATTTTCTGCAAAATCCAGGTGAGTATTTCTCACCAGACATACGTACATATATTTTGGTAAATTATTGCAAGTGTATGTGTAAAATTGTATTTCACTATTATCTGTCTGTAGTGTAATATAGAATGATGGACCCCATTTAAATTGACACCTCATCAGTATTATCTGTTATATTATTTCTTCAGTTATGTTATTGTTTATTTACTGCCTAAATCACCACTGCAAGTTTCCCTGTTATTATAGATGGTATGGGCTGAAAGGATAGGCCTAATTGATTATTATTGTTCACTTGTTCTGTTAACTGCTGTAAATTATCTTGGGATTGCGGGTTCGAAATGATAGAACCCGGGGTTGTATAAATATCGGATTGAAATGATATAAATCCGTTCCACTTGACCTAGGCTAGAAAATCTTATACAGGCCCGTGGTTTATATATATTATTTTCTGGAAATATTTTAAATTATTTTAAGAAATTGAGGATATTCTAGTAAAAATTTTATAATGTTTTAAATGTTAAAAATAAATAAATATAGAATAAAATTTTAGTATAACTTGTTCCAAAATTTTTGGAGTTTTGAAAGAATAAGATTTAAATTTAGAAAATTATATATATATAACAAGTTATATTTAGAAATAGATTTTTAATCTAAAAATCTACAACAGCATTTAAATGCTATCTTTTGAAATTAGACTAGGTTAAACTCTTAACTTTAGACAGCATTTTGATGCTGTAGAAGATGAATTTGATTTATTTGGAATTCTATAGAAATTTTGAGAATAAGCTAAACTTTGGAATTTAATAAATAAAAGAATCTAAAATTTGAGTTTGGATAGATTTTTGAGGAAAATTTGATTTCTATGTTAAAGGAAATAAAATTCCAAATTGGTTTGAATAAGTTGAAATGATATCTTTTCAAGGAAAATGTTTGGATCAAGGATTTGAAAATTTAAGGTACTTGAAATATATATATATATATTGATAAAAAAAAATACCATTTTTTTTAAACTAAAACCAAGGGTTATAATAACGTTTGGTTGGCAAAGAGACCGGGATCGGATATGGGCATACTCTCTGTCGATACCGAAAACCACTTTGACAACCGTGTACGCGGTGGAGATTCCAGAATGAAGTAGGATGGTGGTGACGGTTTCTTGAAAGGTATATACGTGGACCCGACTCCCGTGAGTTGGCTTAAGGTGGCTAAAACAGGAGCGATCGACGGATTAATGAGGTAGCTCCTCTGATCGAACACACTTCTTCGGTTGCCATTCTATTACTCTTGTGATTGTTTGGTGCGCGCACCTTTGATTTGGGAGTGTTGTTCGAGGTGGGCGGTTGCTGCGGCTTCGCGTTACCACCGGTCCGGAAGCGTAATTGGTATATCTACCCTGGCATTTCCTAGTTGTGTCGTGTCACCTACCATATCGAGCCTTGTACGAGTTTGGTTTTCTCCCGTAGCCCGTGTGGTATCCTCTAGTTGCTTCCCGATCAGGAGGAGCTACGATATTGGATGGACTACTGGGACTATTACGTGTTAAGGGCTATATGGGTAACCCCTTAACGCTATTAAAAAGTAAGTTTATTTTAATATAGACACTATGGTAATAGCGCAATATACTATATAGTAAATAGTTTAACGGATCCTTAGAGGATGGGCGATCCCAAGCATCCTTTGAGTTACTTGCTCTTTACATTACAGTACACTTGATTTAGCTTACCTCATATAAGTATGTATGTCCTGACTCGAGTGTTTTGTGTTATTTTACGCTCGGGTCAGCCTGAGTTGCAGATTCAGCTTTTCTTTCTGGAGCTAGGACTAGATCACTCTTGCTAGTTGGAAGCTTCTTCGTCTTTATCTATTTTGTAATTCAAGACATTTTGGAAGACTATGTTTTATTATGGCTTAAAAATTTGTATTAAAGTTTTGAACAATGTATTTCTGTTTGTAAAAGTTTCCAGTGGCTTCATGAACCACTGTAGTATTTTATATTCCGCTGTGAGATTCTGATATCTGTGTCTGTGATTCTGTGTATTTGGTTTCATTTGTTCCTTAGCTATATTTACAATCTATTATTTTGAACTATTCCAGCTCGACAATTATCATATTTGTCGAATTCGAATGGCACGAAATAGTGGGTCGTTACAGTTGGTATCAGAGCGAGGTTTATCCATAGCTAAGGAACAAAAAAAAAACTCATTAGAGATAGAGTAGCAATACTCTAGAATGAGTGAAGTCAAATTCCGGAATCTTTTCTTGTGAGAGAACGTATTTTAAAAATATAAAATGATTTCAAAAAGATTTTAAAGGAAGTATTTTAGTATAAAATTTCCTATTTTAAAATAAGTTTCCAACACTTCTTCTTTCTCTCCATCGTTATATTCGAGCTCTTGTTAGTTTCTTAATTTTATCTTATCCTAGAACATCTGAATATATTTTTTCCTCTATCCTTAGTATCCGATCCCGAATCTTTCAGGATGAATAGAAGAGATAATCGTGGTCGAGGGCAAGCTGTTCCTCCTCCGGTTGCCCCAGTCCGATTCACAAAATTGTGTAAGGACTATGTTGAATTGGGTGGCACCAAATTTATGGGTACGGAAACCATCATAGAAGCTCAACAATGGCTTGGGGACTTAGAAAGGATTTTCTCCTGCCTCGAGATTACTAATGCCCAGCAGAGGCAACTCGCCGCCTGGCAAATGAAAGGCGCTGCTTTAAACTGGTGGCTATCTATTACAGCTCAAACAAATGAGGCTGACATCACTTGGGAGCAATTTAGGGAGGCCTTTTTGGCCAAGTGGATGCCCGAAGCAGGCAAGTCTCAACTCTATCGAGACTTCATGGATCTAAAGCAAGGCAGTATGACCTTCACGGAGTATGACAGGAAATTCAACGAACTCTCTCAATATGGTCTAAATCTGATTGACACTCCGCTCAAGCTGAACGAGAAGTTTATAGCTGGCGCTCGACCCGAGTTCTACGATCGACTCATTACTCATGTGCATGGGTCGTTCACGGCATTGATGGATATGGCTCTCAGGTATGAGAACCCTACCTCTAAGGCCACTCCTGCTGCTTCTTCTGCATCAGCCCAGTCCTCTGGAAATTCAAGGAAGAGGAAGTCAAATTTCTACCGCAATAAGAAGAACAGGACTCAAGGGTTGGGATCATCATCATCTTCTGCTTCTTCGAAGCCACCTGTAGATCTGTCTACCATTACTTGCTACCGATGCGACAAAATGGGACACTACGCTAGTAGTTGTCCTACTTTGGGTGCTGCCATTCCACCACCAGCTCAGTTTGCTAGGAGAGATCTTTGTCATATCTGCCTCCAGCCAGGACACTACAAGAAGGATTGTCCCACTCAGAAGAGGGGCACAACATCCGGAGTCTTTGCAGTAACTTCTGCACTTCCTACAGCTCCGCAACCTGCACCAGCTCCAGCTCCAGATGACTCACAAGGTACCCTTCAAAGTTCTTTTACCTTGCATTTTCATCCTGTAAGAGTTCTCTTCGATACCGGAGCTTCCCACAGCTTCATTTCGTCAGATCTCTGTGATAGGTTTGAAAATCTTCTTACTCCCGAGTATTCTTCTGTACCTTTATGTGTTTCAAACCCCATTGGCGGTCCTGCGAACCTTAACAAAGTTTGTAGGGATGTGAAACTCTTTCTTGGAAATTATCGCTTCACTGGAGACTTCTATGTTCTGGGCTTTGACGCTTTCGATCTTCTTCTCGGAGGCGACTGGCTAGATAAACATGATGTCAAAATTTCCTGTAGTTCCCGAACTGTTTCGCTTGTTGGTGATAAGGGTGATTCTTTAGTGATCCAGTGTAAATTGCCTCAGGAGTTTGCTGGTAGTTTCATCTATTCTCTCGACACTTTCCCGGATGATATCCATTTGACCCCTGTAGTCAAACTATTTCCCGATGTGTTCGGTGAAGTCACTTCTTTACCTCCAAAACGGGAAATTGATTTCCGTATCGACCTTATTCCGGGAGTACGACCTGTAGTCCTTCCACCTAGAAGAATGGCACCACGGGAAAAGAGCGAATTAAGGAATCAGATTCAAGACCTATCCTCCAAAGGTCTGATCAGACCAAGCTTCTCTGAATGGGGAGCAGCTGTTGTCTTTGTCACAAAATCCGATGGTTCTCTTAGGATGTGTGTTGATTATAGAGAACTCAACAAGCTTACCATGAAGAACAGATATCCTATGCCCCGTATGAACGATATGTTCGATCAACTCTATGGAGCGACTGTTTTCTCTCAGCTTGACCTAGCCACAGGTTTCCATCAGCTTAGAATTGCTGAGGAGAGCATCCCCAAAACTGCTTTCCGTACTGAAAATGGCTTCTTTGAATGGCTAGTTATGCCTTTTGGCTTGACTAATGTCCCTGCTTTCTTCGTAGACTTGATGAATCGTGTCTTCCGCGATGTACTAAATAAATTTGTCCTTGTCTTTATTGATGACATCCTTGTTTTCTCCAAGTCTGAGGAAGAACATAGAGTTCATTTGAAGTATGTTTTAGAGACTCTTCGGAATCACCAATTGAAGGCTAAGTTCTCTAAATGTCATTTCTGGGAAGAAGAAGTCCGATTCCTCGGGCATATTGTCTCTAGAGAAGGAGTTTCTGTTGATCCAGTCAAGATCGCTACAATCAAAGATTGGGAAGAACCTAAGACTCCTACCGACATCCGCAGTTTTCTAGGCCTTGCCGGCTACTATCGAAGGTTCATTGAGAATTTTGAACGGATTTCGGCACCTCTGCCTGCTCTAACTCGGAAGAACGTCAAGTTTGTATGGAGTAGTAAGTGTAAAGCTGCTTTCCAGGAATTAAAAGATAAGCTCACCTCCGCACCAGTACTTACTGTACCAAATGGAAGTGAAAGATTAACGGTATTCACCGATGCTTGTCGAGAAGGTTTGGGAGCAGTGCTAATGCAAGATGGGAGAGTAATTGCTTATGCTAGTCGTCAGCTGAAGACACATGAAGCTAACTATGCTGCCCACGATTTAGAATTGTTAGCTGTTGTATTTGCTTTGAAGCTTTGGAGACACCATCTCTTGGGAGCTAAGTTTGATCTCTTCACTGATCATAAATCTCTGAAATATATCTTTACCCAGAAGGATTTAAATCAGAGACAAGTGCGATGGCTCGAGTTTCTTGCTTCTTATGATCTCGACATCAACTATACTCCCGGAAAAGCAAATGTAGTGGCTGATGCGTTGAGTAGGAAGAAGTCTTTGTTGTGCCAACTTATTGTTTCTTCTCCTCTTTTGGACCGTATCGTGGCTAAACAAGATGAAGATGGGAGGCTTAGAGCTATGAAGGAGAATGTCCGGAGCAGAGGTAGTAGTAGTTCTGATGGAAAGGGAGCTCAGATTGATGATAGAGGGATTTTAAGGATAAATGGAAGGATTTGTGTCCCAAATGTTGATGGTTTAAGGCAGGAATTGCTTCGGGAACATCACCAGTCCCGACATTCCATCCATCCTGGCATAGCCAAGATGTATCAGGATTTGAAGAAGCTATATTGGTGGAGAGGTATGAAGCGAGATGTCTCTATCTTTGTGAGTAGATGTGCGACTTGTCAGCAAGTCAAAGCAGACCATCAGAAGACACCCGGTTTGTTACAGCCTTTAGAGATTCCAAACTGGAAGTGGGAGCAAGTTTCTATGGATTTTATCGATGGTTTACCGAGATCTCGGAAGGGAAATGAAAGCATTTGGGTCATTGTAGATAGACTAACTAAGTCCGCGGGTGCGGCGCAGTGGAAAGGAGGCTTGGGTTCTGGTAAAAAGACCCAAGTTCGATTCCTACCGCGCGCTTCCCTATCCTATATAAACTCCTGAGGAGGGTACAGTAAAGCCTTCCGCTAATCCAAGCCCCCATACCCCCCGGTTAAATTCCATGTATCTCACCTTCGTCGCTGTCTTCACGATCCATCTCTTGTCATCCAGCCTACTGCTCTTGATGGTTTGGACATCGAACCTGATTTAACTATTGAAAGGAAGCCGCTTCGTATCATCGATCGAGGTACGAAACAGCTTAGAAGGAAGTCTGTCCCTTTGGTCAAAGTGCAATGGAGCACCGATGAGCGAGATTGCACATGGGAGACGGAGGAGAGCATTCGTGCTTCAAATCCGGAACTATTCGTTTAAGGTACTTGTTTATTTAGCTTATCTTCCTTTGATTCTTTTCTTTCGTTCCTTTTCGAGGACGAAAAGTTCTTGAGTGGGGGAGAGTGTAACAACCCTAGTTTTAGCGATTTATTTTATCTTAATTATTTAAATTTTGATATATATTTTATATAATTGTATTTAACAATATAGTTTAATTAGTTAAATTGGAGATATATTTTTATAAAATTTTATATGTCAAAAAAATTAAATAATAACTGTGAAATTTAAGCTAGGTTTGAACGGTTAAATTTCGCGTTCAAAAGACGCGTCAGTTATAGGGTATAAACAATGTAATGAAACGTGTGTTTTTAAAAAATGTTACTTTTGTGAAAATTTTTGATGTTTTAGACTGCGTCTGTTGAACGTAGTGTAAAAATAATATTTTCAAATTTTTCTGAAGAAAAATATTGGTCCGTGATTTTAAGACGAACGTTATTTCATTTTAAAGGACCATTTGTTTATAACTTTGCATACGTTTTTTTTTATATATCAAGCCTACACAAATGTTCACCTCTTAAAAAAATTTTGACTTCAAACTAAATCATAACACATATATATATGAGTTTGAGAAAATTCATAGAATAAATGTTCGAAAATAAAATGCACGCTTGAAAAAAAAAACTGGAGCATGCATCTGATTCTTTTCTTCTACCTCTATCTCATCAGTTACCAAACATTTATCTCGCAAGCCTTTATCATATGATCAGTTTTCTTCAAATCAATGTTGCCTACGTTGCCAAGAATCACGCAAATACTTGTATCGAATATCAAACTTTGTTTTTAAAACCCCGCTTTCATCAGTTATCAAATTTAATGCACGATATAAAACTGAAACAAGCATCAATCCTTCCTTTACTTCAGCCTTTCAGTTATCAAAGCATTTATCTCGGCCTTGAATGAATTGATAAATGTGAGCAAGAATTTTACCATATGGCAAATCAAATTCAAAGCCTGACTTCCATAAATCAGAGATCAATGCTTGTGTTATTCTTGTGTAACTGATGAGAATGAATTCTCATCCACACCAATAGTATTAATACAAATAAAACTGACACTCCCCAAATCTCGCAAAGCACTGCCTATATATATCCATATACCCACCCATCAGTCTTCCACATTTTGATCTGCTTTTCATTCTTTTCCTCTGCTCAAAGCCATCAGGTAAATTTTATTTCATCTTTTCTCTTCTAAGTTTCTCTGCCTTTTGTTTGCTCGGCCACTAATAGATGGCGAGATCTGGTGTGTATGGTATAGGCAGAGGTGCTGTTTTCCAGTCTGCATTGATTTTGAGATAGGCTAAAATTGGTTTTAGGAATTTGTCTGCATTCATGTTATAGGACATGCTGAAAAAAAAACATATTTATAAGAATTAAGGAAGGAAGATTGAGTAGCTTGATGGTCTGGAACAGTGAGAGGTCATGCATACATGTTCAGTGAGTCTGTGCATTCATAAAACATAGGCATGACAGTGGGTTTGGTAGCACTGGGTTTGGGTAGTTGTCTTGCATATTTTAGTTTGAAGGCTGGACAGTGTAGACATCTGGAGTAGTGGAGTTGGAGAGGGTCCCTGTGCATGTTGAGGAAGTGCATGTACACATGACAGTTTGGTGAAACCTGGAAGTCTGTTGAAGCCTGGAATTGTGATACATAATTGAAGTGAGGGGTTGATGCAAATAAAAAGGGAAGGGGTTAGTTAGTTGGGAAGTTCAGAGAAGGGGAGAGTTTGTGAGAAAAAAAAAATATAAGAAGTGAGCATTCAGATCAGTGTTGTTGAGACACAGGTGAGGCCTCAAAAATTTGACTCGGAGATTTTACAAAATTTCCCGAAGAAATTCACTGATTGACCCGAAGTAGAGGAGGAGGTGACTCGAAGCAAATATGTGGTGGCTCGGGTAGTAGGAGAGACCTCTGCATACTTTTGTCATCTGCATATTTCAGTTGAATCTGGAGAGTAGATTTAGGATAAAAAAGAAAAATATTATAAACCAGTGTAAAATAAGTTAAGAGTCAAGATTAGAAAAAAGAAAGAAAGGGGGAAAACATAACACAGCCGGCATATAGGAAGAGAGTGAAGTCTGTGCATGTACATTTCAGTTTTCACCTGTGCACTTTCAATAGCTGGATATATCTATGAGTTGCTGGGTTTGATTTGCTTTGGAACTGGACTATGTTTGGCAAAGGCATAGGGTTTGGTGGAAGTGGGAGGCACGGCAGTGAGGCAGTGTCAGTGGGTTGGGGTAGGCTTGCAGGAGGATGATTGTGTAAAGTCTGGAAGGCGGATTGGTGAGGGATTGAGAAAGCATGATATAATAGGTGTAGTATTTTCTGGAAAACGTGAATATAGGTTGAAATAGGATAGGCAACAGTAAAGTTAAAAATGTGTTGTTTGATCTTATGCGCGGTAGGGTGGTCGAGCAAGCAAACGAATTCTCGTTCTCTTTTTAATCTTTCGTTGACTAAAAATTCTAAAGTCGCGTTTCAATATTTTGAATTTTATTCTAGATTTGGATCTAGGCGACGTCCGGGAATTTTGATCGTTACCTTCTGTTACTCTGTACCGGTGAACAGTCGTTTTAAAAATTTCAAAATTTTCTGCAAAATCCAGGTGAGTATTTCTCACCAGACATACGTACATATATTTTGGTAAATTATTGCAAGTGTATGTGTAAAATTGTATTTCACTATTATCTGTCTGTAGTGTAATATAGAATGATGGACCCCATTTAAATTGACACCTCATCAGTATTATCTGTTATATTATTTCTTCAGTTATGTTATTGTTTATTTACTGCCTAAATCACCACTGCAAGTTTCCCTGTTATTATAGATGGTATGGGCTGAAAGGATAGGCCTAATTGATTATTATTGTTCACTTGTTCTGTTAACTGCTGTAAATTATCTTGGGATTGCGGGTTCGAAATGATAGAACCCGGGGTTGTATAAATATCGGATTGAAATGATATAAATCCGTTCCACTTGACCTAGGCTAGAAAATCTTATACAGGCCCGTGGTTTATATATATTATTTTCTGGAAATATTTTAAATTATTTTAAGAAATTGAGGATATTCTAGTAAAAATTTTATAATGTTTTAAATGTTAAAAATAAATAAATATAGAATAAAATTTTAGTATAACTTGTTCCAAAATTTTTGGAGTTTTGAAAGAATAAGATTTAAATTTAGAAAATTATATATATATAACAAGTTATATTTAGAAATAGATTTTTAATCTAAAAATCTACAACAGCATTTAAATGCTATCTTTTGAAATTAGACTAGGTTAAACTCTTAACTTTAGACAGCATTTTGATGCTGTAGAAGATGAATTTGATTTATTTGGAATTCTATAGAAATTTTGAGAATAAGCTAAACTTTGGAATTTAATAAATAAAAGAATCTAAAATTTGAGTTTGGATAGATTTTTGAGGAAAATTTGATTTCTATGTTAAAGGAAATAAAATTCCAAATTGGTTTGAATAAGTTGAAATGATATCTTTTCAAGGAAAATGTTTGGATCAAGGATTTGAAAATTTAAGGTACTTGAAATATATATATATATATTGATAAAAAAAAAAATACCATTTTTTTTAAACTAAAACCACGGGTTATAATAACGTTTGGTTGGCAAAGAGACCGGGATCGGATATGGGCATACTCTCTGTCGATACCGAAAACCACTTTGACAACCGTGTACGCGGTGGAGATTCCAGAATGAAGTAGGATGGTGGTGACGGTTTCTTGAAAGGTATATACGTGGACCCGACTCCCGTGAGTTGGCTTAAGGTGGCTAAAACAGGAGCGATCGACGGATTAATGAGGTAGCTCCTCTGATCGAACACACTTCTTCGGTTGCCATTCTATTACTCTTGTGATTGTTTGGTGCGCGCACCTTTGATTTGGGAGTGTTGTTCGAGGTGGGCGGTTGCTGCGGCTTCGCATTACCACCGGTCCGGAAGCGTAATTGGTATATCTACCCTGGCATTTCCTAGTTGTGCCGTGTCACCTACCATATCGAGCCTTGTACGAGTTTGGTTTTCTCCCGTAGCCCGTGTGGTATCCTCTAGTTGCTTCCCGATCAGGAGGAGCTACGATATTGGATGGACTACTGGGACTATTACGTGTTAAGGGCTATATGGGTAACCCCTTAACGCTATTAAAAAGTAAGTTTATTTTAATATAGACACTATGGTAATAGCGCAATATACTATATAGTAAATAGTTTAACGGATCCTTAGAGGATGGGCGATCCCAAGCATCCTTTGAGTTACTTGCTCTTTACATTACAGTACACTTGATTTAGCTTACCTCATATAAGTATGTATGTCCTGACTCGAGTGTTTTGTGTTATTTTACGCTCGGGTCAGCCTGAGTTGCAGATTCAGCTTTTCTTTCTGGAGCTAGGACTAGATCACTCTTGCTAGTTGGAAGCTTCTTCGTCTTTATCTATTTTGTAATTCAAGACATTTTGGAAGACTATGTTTTATTATGGCTTAAAAATTTGTATTAAAGTTTTGAACAATGTATTTCTGTTTGTAAAAGTTTCCAGTGGCTTCATGAACCACTGTAGTATTTTATATTCCGCTGTGAGATTCTGATATCTGTGTCTGTGATTCTGTGTATTTGGTTTCATTTGTTCCTTAGCTATATTTACAATCTATTATTTTGAACTATTCCAGCTCGACAATTATCATATTTGTCGAATTCGAATGGCACAAAATAGTGGGTCGTTACAATAGATATATAAATCCCAATACTATACAAAACATTTCCTTTCGGAAATCATTTACTATAACAATAGTGCTATAGTCCACCATTTCCTTTTATTTCTCGAAAACGTCTATTTCAACAATGAATGTTGAAATCTATGGTTTCGAATGTCAACATATTTTAAAACATCGTTAGATCGTTTTAATTCTGTTTAAAATATCACATCCTAAACATTTTCTTTAACATATTATTCACTATTCAAAAACGTGAATATACTTTGTTAACAAATTTCATCCTTTTATTCATTTTATTTCAAAGGATTATTCACAGTCAAAAACATGAATATAACTCCATTAATATGTTTCAACAATTTACTTACCAAAATAAGTCGTTTGCGAATTTATAAAACAACGTTTATAAATTCTATTTCTATTTATTTTATAACTACTTTCTTTATAAATCTCCTTTATTAAGCTATTTCAATTTATAACTCAATTATAAACCAAAGGTTCACATTATAAGTTAAATGCTTATAAAACGATTGTTTTACAAAATCGTTCTTTTAGACTTCCCAAATTATAAATCTTATAACTTATAAGATTCATTTACTTATCCAAATCTATTCTTTTAATAACTTTATAAATTTTATAAACCTACTGCTTATAAAATTCCATTTATAACTTCACCGTTTATAATTCTATAAATTTCATTCATTTACGAAATTCATTCACAGTCCATTCTAACACTTATAAAAACTCGTTTTATAATTCCAACATTTTAATTTATAAATATCAATTTATAAATCTTTTAATACAATTAATTTATATTACTATTTTAAAAATGCCTTTAAACTCCTTTATAATTTCATCATTTTGATTTATAAAATAATCAAATTTTATAAATCCTATATTTAAACTTTTTATAATAAATTCAAAAATCCCGATTAAACTCTTTTATAAAATCAATAATCCCATATTTTCAAAAATCAACTTTTAACTGTATTTCTCAAAAATCATAATTTTTATAACATTAAAATTATAACGTTTATTTATTTAAAATAAATCAATTTCAAAAATATTTTATAAACGTATACTTTCAAAAATCACTTTGAAATCCTTTTAAAATTCCAAAATTTGGTCCAATGATGCTACATACCAAATAGTCAATCACGACAACAACGATATCATATGTCGATATGATAATCCATCAAATATCAAAATATCTGAAATCAAATAAAAACTGTTGAGGAATCCAGTTGGATCCCTCCAACCTGTTTTCCTGCATCCACAAACATTAGCACAATACCAATTCCGCTCCAGTACGGAATTATCGCGGTATATGGGATTTTAAAATATTATCCGCTTAATAGACAGCGCAATAGGGTCTCATCCGCTATACAATGCGGGAAATCAATAACTCCAATATATACATATGCCAATATATATATATATTGCTATTATATATAATACCAATTTCACTGTTTATGAAATATTCGCGGTATATATTTTTAATAAATAACCTCCGCTTACTAACGGCGCATAATGTCTATTTTAACAATCAATAGATAACAATCATCATTCAAACATGCATTCAAATATTTTAAATCTAACTATTTAAAATTAAAATCGAAAATGATTCGATTGAGTGAGAAGTTCTCACCTTGATTTCAATTTCGTTTTAGCGATTTATTTCGAATAAAATTAAACGGACGTTTAATTTTACCCCAAATTCTCACTAACTCCAAACGACTCCAATCCAATTCCATCGCATAGTGCTCGTCCATACGATTCCAACGCAACTGGTTTCGCGCGTTTTCGACCTCGTATGAAAAAGTTATGATTTTATGAAGTTTTACACGATTTATATATAATAATTTACAACAAATTACTTTATTTTTATAACCTAACTATTCCAGAGCCATTGGATCCCACCCCCTTGCATCTGAACCGTGCGCAGCCCCCCCTTGTCCCTCTCGTTCCATCTACAGACAACCTATACGCATATGAACCCATAAAGTCACGAACTAGGTTTTGATGTTGCAACTTCCTCGCTCGATTAAAAATCGATTAGGTGACGCCATTAGAAAGCTCGTCCCTCACTCCACCACCGCCCAGAGGCTTGCGAAGCTCAGCCCTAAATTTACGTGGGAATTCGTGCCCAAAACGCACACGAACGCGGCCCATTATCCCATGATCCACTCGCCCAAATTCAATCATAGCCGTTGGATATACTCGTCTCTCCACCCTCTACGTTCTTGTAGTTGAAGACTTTGGCTAAATATTTACGGATTGGAAGATAATTAGAGGAGAAGATGGGTGATTTTCGGCCGTGGGTTGAGGGGGTGGCGGCTGTGCATATTAGGGTTAGGTTTATTTTATTTTATTTTAGAGAGAGAGAGGGCTATTTATAGAAGAACGAACGACACTATTCATTCCGGAAATAACAAACTCCGATTCACGCGCCGTAACCAACGTTTCTAGGGTTTACCCCGCGTTCCGGACACAATGGAACAGGTTTCAAAAGCTAATTCGGACATCTATGCGAATTATGGCAATAAACGTTCAATTTAAATAAATCCGATTTAAACGATCTTCTAGGCGTTTTAATTTGTACCGGACAAATGGTAAATCCAATTGATACGAAATTTGAAACCATACAATAATATCACATTACGGATCCGATGAAACTGGTTTCGTCGAAATCCGAGACTTTTTGAAAAATGGCTATTTTAACTCGCCAAATTAATATTAAAACAATTTCGATGCGTTTCGAGCTGCCACGATCAAACGATAACTCCGATTGCTACGAAAATTGAAATCAGGTAATAACTAACTATTACGGATCCAATGGAACTAGTTTCGTTCAATTCTGAGACTGTTCAAAAATTGACTATTTTCACTAGTCGATTTATTATTAAAATATTCAATTTTCACAAATAAACTTTTAATTCAATTTTAAAAGTTCTAAAATATCGTTCTAACTCCAATATGATAAAATAAAATTTTACAAATCATTTTCAATCATATTTAACCCAATTTTCAATTATTTCCATAATTTAACATATTAAATTATCGATTTAATTATCCAATTAAATCCAATTATTCAAAATAATATTTATTCGACTTATAAATTCACTTATTAATATCTAAAATTAATTAAATATTCAAATTTTTATTACTAAAATTTTTGGGTCGTTACACTGACTCCCTCAAATATAATGGTTGAATTATTATCTTCAATGTGACATTTATCTTTTTCAAATTTAATTTTATATCCTTTATCAAACAGTTGACTTATACTTAGCAGATTATGTTTCAGATTCTTAACTAGCAAAACATTAGTAATAGTAGGAGTTTCAGAATTACCGACTTTGCCGATGCTAATCACATATCCTTTTGAATTATCTCCAAAATTAACGAGTCCTCCGTCTTTGTATATTATATCATTCAGTATATCTGGATTGCCAGTCATGTGCTAGAACATCCACTATCAAGTATCCATTTGTTCTTTCTAATCTGCACAATTTGTCCGTTGTGAATTGATTCCTCAACACCCATAAAGCATGATTCCCGCACATTAAACAATCTTGGTAGAAAACTTGACTTTGAATATTGATTATATGCAGACTCAAGAAACAATGATGGTTTGAATACTTTTAAACTAGTATTAACAAATATAGCCATTTTAAAAACTTTTTCAAAAATCAGATTATGAAACTTTCAAAACCTTGCTCTGATACCAATTGTGAGAAATGCAGATTACGGATCTTAAGGCTAGGATTAACACTAGAGGGAGGGTGAATAGTGTTAATAAAGAATTACTAAATAGTTTTTAGTTTATGTTAATTTAGACACCGATGTATGCAATATACAGACACGGATATGATCGCAGAAACAAACACAGATGTAGAAATGAAATAAAAGCAGTAAAGGAAAGAACACACCGGATTTTTACAGCTTCGGAGTTACCCTACATCCAGTCCCGCAACACAAGTACAGATTTCCTTTCAAACGCAGTTGTACAATTACACCCTTAGTTTCAAGGCTACAAGGTACACCCTCCAGAATTTCTATACTCTGGGTAGAGATACTTGATTTTTGGGCCATAAGTTTACCCAATTGATTTACCAAGGCTACAATCACACTTTTCTCTCTTGATTGATTTCCAAGGCTACAATCACACCTTTTCTCGCTTGACAGATTACAAAGAAGTCTGTAACTCTGAATAGCACTGAGAACCTTGTAGAGATAGTAATAGAGAATCAAACTAGAAGTAATCGAGTTCGATTCAATGTTGATTTCGGCAGAGTAATGGTAAGAATATGTATTAAGAAATGTGGAAGAAGAAGAGGAGTGAAACCAGAAAATCTGTTGTAAAATTCGTTGAAACTAAACCCTATTTATAGAAGAACAATAGCCATGTCCATTCATGAAGAATTATGGTGAATAGACACTTCTTTTGAAATTTAAATTTTGAACTCAACTGACACCATGTCGACATGGGGTACTGGGCATGTCGACATCCCAAAGGTTTTTTTGGTGTTTTGATTTTCTTTGAAAATAACTTTTATTTTAAATTAAAACTGTTTTAAACTTTATAAATATAATTGGCTGTAGTTAAAATTCATAAGTAAATATAGAGAATAATATATATAGAATTTAACTACAATATTATATTTAAATCTAAGTATAAATATTTAAAAGTTAAATATATTATATTAAAAGAGAGTTTAAAATCAGGAGTAATTTGACTTTGAAATTAAAGATAATTTTAAGGCTAAAATTATTTAAAATTAGGATAGAGGGTTTTGAATCTTTTAAAAGGAAAGTTTTGAAAAACATTTTGAAAACAGGATATAATTTTGAAAAATAATTTTGAATAAAAAGTTAGCGGATACAAAACAATGTTCCACTAGATTTTTCGAAGGTTCCATCCTTCTTAGGGTTCCATCGCTTTAACAGACTCGAAGTGGATTCCATTCCACGAATAAATTGGATTTTAAGATGCCAGTGCTTTTCTATGAGTTTTAAAAAAATTCCTAATAAAAATACTTAACCTTGAAATCTTAAACTCTTGATAATCTTGATACTCATGAGTCTTCTATCTCGATATCTTGAATCTCTGTATTGTACAGTCTTCATTCTTGGTACCTGCATGGTTAAATCCTACATATACATATATATCTAAACTTATAATGTTAGTATTTATATTTTATAATCTATTCTAAGGTTGTTGTCATCAAAACCATCATCTCACGAACTAAAAGTTAGAGATTCATCATTCATTTTTATAAATTGATTCGAGTAAAAAAACATTCTTTATTAAGTAGAAAACCAAGCCAACCTTTCGAATTGATCAAATCCTATTATACTGAATTAGGTTTGGTTATTTGTAAGCATCCGAAGCTTTACTTCCCCTTCTTCCTACACAAAACCCTTTGTAAGTAATTGAGTTCGACCATCATTTTATGCCAATGTTGTCGGAATGTCCCAAGGCCTTTTCATTTTTATGAATATAATTCAAACTCATACCTTTTGATTTAATAAGCATATAAGGTTTCGACTACATTCATATTCTCTTAGTGAATTAAACTTCATGAGTTTCGATAGTGTCGAAAGGTTCATTTGTCTTGTTTACTGAATGTCATTTACATGACTTATAATCGAACCGGTTGTCTAAACTTCAACTTCTTCCTTCAAGAAAAAGGTTTTCCTTGACCTTTTGACATTGTTAAAAGGTGTTTGATGAATGTCCATTTCCATTCTCCCTTTTGACTCTGTCGAAAGCCCAAAAAAATTCATTTTCCTAAACTAATTCTACCATTTTTTCAAAGATATAAAATTTTATGTGCTGTTTGATGTTAGAATTATTGTAATAGGTTTTGTATATCCTTGAAAAAATGTTGGTATCATAACAAATTATAACTTATGACTGATATGATTTCACCTTGTAGGATCATGGGCATGAAAAAGTGTTCTCAAAAACCATAGTTAGGTACGTCGTTGGCTATAGAGTCTTCTTCTGAGAAAATTGTAGCGACTTCTAAAAATTCCTTGATATCTACTCACGATAAGGTTGATGCAATTTTTAGTTACTTTGGTATCACTGAGGTGGAAGCTATTCCCCTAAGTGATAGCGACACCGTCCAAAACCCACTCGAAGGATATTTTTCCTACACTACTATTCATATTTGGCATAGTGGTTTCTTGCCTTTTTCGAATTTCTTGGCTAAATTCCTAACCCACTCGGGCATTGCTCCCATTCAACTATTACCAAACATACATACTTATCTTCTATCATAGGAACTCATGGCACTGCAGTCCAGAATTCCATTACTTAACGCTAAAGTTTTGACCTATCTTGGTCGACTAGTCAAACTCTACAACCTGAATAACTAAATCTTTAGAGCCAAACCCCCCAAAAATCTAATATCTGAGTGGGTAAACAAATTCAAAGATTGGGAAATGCAGATCTTCTCATTAAATGCTTCCCCAACATCAATGTGGTTTTCTCTTCCCCTCGTAAGTTGGTCACAGTCTTTATTTTTTCATTTAGTCACATTCCATTGCTAAACTATGCTTCTTTGTCAGGTGCTTTTGTTAAAAAGCTGAATGAAGAGGAGAACAAAACTATGAACTTGTCGATGTCGCTTCAAATAGGATTGGGAATAGATTAACCTTGGTTAATCCCTCCAATCTACAAAAGCATTCCCTCTTACCAATAGTTTAGAGGATACTTGGCCAACCACCATTAGATCAACACACATCACGAAGCAAGCGCTTTCTTTATTTGGTTTATCCAAAGAACTTCTCCCCTATGTTACCAATTTTTCCGATCACTCCGGTAGGCTTAACTGCAGTACTTGTAGTTTTTTACTACGTTGCTTCTCTAATTATTTTGCTAACTTATTTTTTTTTAATTTTTAGCACCTGCTCCTCATGTTGAACCACATACAAGTTATCCGGCTCTCCCAACTTCTATTTCTCTTGCACCATCTTAGTCTCAGGCCATTGCTATGTCTGATGGCCGCTAAAAGAAAACTGAGAAATGTGGCTGTGGTGGAACCATCCCTTAAGAAGTTAAAAATCGTTGAATTTCCTAATTCTTCGCCACTAGAAGAAGGGGAGACTGTTGATACTGACATATCATTGGTGAGTCCGACCATTGAAGCTTCTCTTGATCAGCTCAAGAAGACTTCCACAGAGGTTGATCCCCTCTCGTGCATTGTTATCTCCTGCTCTCCTAGTGTAATTGAACAATTGCAAAAATATTTGGGGACTTCGACCTCTTTTCAAGAGCTAAATCCTTCTAGACCATCATCCCCCACGCTACAAGAGATTTTGAAAAGATAGTCCCATCTATTTTACATTCTTTATCTTTTGCCTCTATTCGGCCACCTTCTTCTTTTCTAACATAATGGATCACTATCGATCCCTGATTGAACAACAACTTCTGGCATGCTTTGTATCATTTAACTTAATTATGATTATTAATAATAATAATAATTCTTTGTAAACGTCGGTTTATGATATACTTTTCCTTTTAGATTTCTAAAAGCTTGCTTTCTCTTCAAGAAGCGTATTAAGATATACCATAGAGACATCAAGGCTTTAAGAATAAATTTCCAACTTAAACAACCAATTCTCCTCCCTGTCTACGAGTGAAAATGAAGCTATGATGGAATTGTAGAGATTGAGAGCTTCTCTTGCTCAATCAAAATCTGTTATTTCTGAGGAAAGCAAAGCATATCAACTCCTCGTCGATAAGAATTTGGCCTTGAAAATGGCCTTAAAAGAATCTTAGGAAGAAAAAACTCGAATGGTGGCTAAACAATCTTCTCTAGTGAAAAAGCTAAAGAAAAATAATACATCTCTAAGATGGCTATCAATGTTATATCAGATGCAAAGAAGCGAACGTCTCAATTTCTTGATCCCTCGAGGACATCATTGTTAATTCTTTTGAAGTTGCAATGATGCTTGCTTACATTGATAATATAGATAAGTGCCCAAACTTGAGTTTTGCTTCTCTTAATCCTTCTTTTGTCAATAGAGTTATGGATAAAATTAAAAGAGTGGAGCATGGGTTTAAAGTTTCTAAAAGAGAGGAAATCAATGCCTATAAAATATTATCCTTCGAAATCCCTTCCTTCGAAGTAGACTTTATATCTTAAGATGAAGGTGATAAGATGAAGTCGTAGAGGAAGAGGCCGGTAATGATGATGATGATGATCATGATAATGATGATGATGACAAAAATGATGATAATGTAGATGGTGGTCAAGGGTTCAGGTGGCGACAGAGGTGGTCACACTGATGCTCATGAAAAAGATGATGATGACAAAACCCAAGGCTTCAGAAAAGATCCATCCTAGTCCAACTATTCAAGAGGCAAGCCCACCTGAACCACCTGCGCCTTCTATCCTCTAAGAGGATCCTACTAACATTAATGTGGAAGACAAAGAAAGGAGAAGCGGGTTCGTCAAACAAAAGTTCCCATTTCTCAAGTATGGGATTCTGTGTTTAAAAGGCTTTCACTTCCAAGACAATAATAGTTTATGTCCTTTATTTTTGGTAAGGAGGAAACCATTCATCTTTGTAAAACTAAGCTTGAAAGAAACCAAGTGGAAATAAATAGCTTGTATATAGGGTTAGATAAATAATTGAAAGAACATAATATTCTCTCTGATAAGTATCATAAAATTAAAAGAAGTGCGGCAGTGTTAGCCTCTTTTAAAAATCAAGAAGCAGCCCCACGATTAAGAAGGGTGCGCGTTCGATATGATAGTGTTTTGAAAGGGAATCGAGAGTTGATTATGCTCTTTTGGATGCTAATTGAAGAAAGGAACATCCCGGTAGACTTTCGATACAAAGCCTACTGTAGGCAGCCAATTATAGATTTCTCATACTTAGGTGATTTTAGCGAGGGTCTATTTAGGCATTTACATAAGGGATATTTGGGCGAATTTGGATCTGATCAACATCCTAGAGCATGTTGGAACATACCATGAGTTAGATCAATTCCTTAAGAATTGCCTCTTGAGCAGCTTAAGTATTATAAAGACAAATTTATTTCGAAGTTTTTAAAAAGTAATTTTGTATAACCAGATGATCAATCATAATTATGTAATAATATTGGTTTATGAATTTCTTGCACTAGTTTCTTTTTATACTTAGATGTATTTTATTATGTTGTCACAAAATGAATGTCTCACTGGCAGCTTTGTTTCAAGAGATTACTAAAACAAGTATGTTAAACTAAGAAGAGAATATCTAGTGAAGGCTTCACTTTAGAAATATTCAAAATTTGCCAAATAATGCTTTCTTAGATATTTGCAAAGACTTTACATGGAACATCCACGTCTTCATTTTGATTTTCTTGGTAAAGAAAAAGAAAAGCTACTTAAAGAAATTTGGACATATCAGACCAAATTGACATGTGGTCATGATAGTACTCCCACCAGGGAGTAGACTATAGTAAGTGTCCTTCGGTTATTAACCCAAAAGGATTTATTGTCCCCTTTGATTCAATGGCTACCCTTTCCGCTAACTCCATGACTAAAGCCAAAAAGGCCGTCCCTTAACTTTAATTGTGAACAAGTTTTAAATGAAATTGTACATTATATTTTAGTTCTACTTAAGTTGTAATCTTCTATTGTTATAATAAAGAGATTGATTATTCAAGTCTGGACTTTATTTTCTTTTCCTTTGTTTGTTTAAATAGGAGATCTAGTTGTCAGTAACGCCGCTCCTATCAGATTCATCATCATGTTTCATCAACATAATAGGTAGGCTGTTAGCAGACGTCCAAAAGAGAAAACTCCTTAACAATCCTCTATTTACTTGATTTTAAAATAATTCTGAAGCTCAGAATAATTCAGAAGATATCTTCTTCGAAAGACGATCGTTAGAAATCTCAATGACCAGATCGCCACTCTAGAGGCGGACGTTAGGAATTAGAACGAAACAATTTTGTTATTGAAGTGCAATATCAAAACAAATCAGATCCTTTAACTGATTTTGACCATAAGATGTTCGAACTTCTCCAGTAAATAAGTGGTTTAGAGATTATGTTAAAGAATAGTCAATCTTAATGTTAATCGGTAGAATCCATTATGGGGAATAACATCTCAAACATTGATTTACCAGCTTCTCCCGTTATTCATTTTGTCACAAAATCAACATGGCCTACTTCCCTTGCCATCCAAAAGTTCCCTACTATGATTAATCCTCCTCCGGCCTTAGATGAGAAGATAGTAGAAGAACGGTGCAGGAAAGTCAATTTTGAGATGATGACGTAATTTGATGAACAACAAAAGGTAAGATACTTGCAACGCATAAATGAATATGCAGCTTGGATTCAAATGCTTGAACGTGAAAAGTATCTCCTTCAGAAGCGTATTGCTGATTTAGAAAGGGAGAATAAAACTCTCAAAGGTGTAAACAAGCTTTTAATCGTGCTTTGAAGACTAACATAGAATCTATTGATGATGAGGATAAGATAAGGAAAAGGAGAAGAAGCTTATAGAAGATGTTTGTATTGCTATTTATCACATCGTTGATCCTTTAATTGCAGAAAACCTAAATAAATCTCTCAAAATTTGTGAAGTACATATTTGTACTTTATATTTGTAAATAATTTCATAAACTATGTATATTATGAAAATTTTGTAAATATCACCTTGTCGTAATCCTTTTTATAATGTTTTTTCTGAATTAGCTTTCTGACAACTTGTGCTATGACTTTTTTATTTGCTAGATCTTCCAATCCTTTTTACTTATTTCCTTTCCATGAAAAGCATAAAGTAAAAAAATATTCCTTATTGTTAACTTGGAATTTATATAGAGGTTTATGAGCATTACTTGTGGAGGTTGATAAAAAGTTATGTTAGCATATGATAGTACGTGAAAAGAAATTCTATAGTTGAATTCAGTTGAGTGTCTTGAAATTCATCGTTGGTAATGATGAGAGAGAACCAAGAATTCAATTTCAATTATATTGGAGGAATTCCATAGATCCCATGGTAGAAAAACATAAATTCAATTATTAATATTTAGAGATTCATCTTCTTGAGATAATTAATAGGAAATCAATAATGATTGTGTTACAAAAGTCCAGAAATCATTTTCTGCAAATTCATGAAAGAAGTCCAATGACACAGATTCAGGCAGTAATAAATGAAATTTAATAGCTAGGGAGTTTGAAACACGGATTCGGGTATTAGTGGATGATAACTAGAAATCCATAATAACATTTTTATTAATAGAAGCCATAGGCCCAGATTCGGGAAAATGAGTGAAGTTTGGTAACTAATAGTGATAGCCACGAAATCTAGATTCTGGTATTAATAAGTGAAATCTCAAACTTAATAATGAATGAACCAAAACCCAGATTCAAGTACTAATAAGCGAGTTTTAGAAATTCTTCTTTGATTATTAGTATTAGTTTATAATTCTTATCTAAGCCTTCTGTTCCATTCCGTTCCTTGGATTTCCTCTTTCGACATATATGAACCCTTTAGGCTTTATTTGTAGTTGATGTTTGATTTGTTGCTTCTTGAACTTATATGTCTTTGTCCATCATTTCATATGTCACATCTTGGGCTCGAACACCTTAGTCCTTTGTTCGATATTCCGCTTCTCGGGCTTGGATGCCTTAGTCTATCATTTGATATGCCGCTTCTTGGGCTTGGATGTCTTACTATTGTTGTCTGGTGTGCTTGGTCAGCTTATCCACAAGCAAGACCCAAGGACTTACCCAACCTCCCTCCAAGAGGCCCCTTGACCTAGCCATAGCGTGGCGTGGCCAATGGCTTGTCAATGCTTTAATGTGGCCATAGCATGACATGGCTAAAGGCTTACTCTAACCTCCCTTCAAGAGGTGCCTTGAACTGGCCACAGCGTGGCATGGCCAAAGGCTTGTCAATAACCTGGTCATAGCATAGCGCAGATAAAGGCTAACTCTAACATTCCTTTAGGATGCGCCTTCACCAAGCCATAGCGTGGCACGACCAAAGGCTTGTATATGCTTTAATCTAGCCATAGCGTGGCATAGATAAAGGCTTACTCTAACCTCCCTCCAGTAGGCACTTTGACTTGGCCAACTCGACATGAACAAAGGCTTTGACTGTTTAAGATAATGTCCAAGTGCAAGGAGTATTTCACTCCTAACCATGTAGATTTTCCTTATTAGATTTGTTCTTTATTGACTTCCTCTATGATCTCTTTATAAACCCATAAATTTTACCTTTTCTAAAAAATTTGATTATTATTCCTTAGACTGCTCTACAATGATCTGTTTCACAACCATTCATCATATAGTAGTGGCAGTAGGATCCTTCCAGATTCCTTTCATATTTTAGCCTTTTCTTATGTGATGGCCAATATTTGAGCTCTTCCTTGGTTTGTAGATAAACATTCTAAATTGGTGTTGTCAAATTGCATTCCTTACGAAGTCTCGATTTAAAGTTTTCTTCTCGAGGATGGTTTCTTGACCTTTTATTATTTGGTTTCGGAGTAACACCCTCTACGACTGGTTTTCTTTTTAAAACCCTTTGAATTTCCTGTGTTGATAGTGTTCCAGTTGTTGCTTGATGCCATTTGTGTGCAAAGGCGCTGTAATCGGCCGTCATTCCTTCTTCAAAGATTGTGCCTTTAGTATAATGTTTAATTGTTTTCCTCATTTGATCAAACAAGATATCATTTCCATTTTTCTTTTCTCATAAAGAAAAAAATAAGGCTGGGGCTAATATAAAAAAGGGTTTAAACTCCATCTAACCGGATCATAGGCTTCAACTTTCTTTTTCTTTATGATCCTTAAAGCCTCTATTCTTAACAGTTGATCTTCTTGTAGATTTCTATCATTAATTCATTCATGGGAGAGTCCAATTAGATGTGGCATCAAGGAATGTTACTTGGATCTTTTGACTTTTCTAATCACGATGATGTAAAATCCAAAGTAGGAAAGCTTGGAATAGAATTAAGTTGGAGGAAAATGGTGATGGATGTCCAACAAGTTCGAAGGTTCAAGCCCTTCTTCTAGCACCACAAACATTAACAAGAAATTTGTCGACACCCCAAAGCAGAGTTGAAAGTGCAGGTATGTCCTAATAAACCGATTTTTGATTATGTTGCTACCTAAAATTCCTTACGACATAGTCGAAACCAGTTTGAGCAGAAGGCAAAGAAGAACAAAAGGAAAGGCCCCGACTAGAACTCTCGAAAGAGTCGAAGGGATTCTATAACCAAAGTCCAAAAGCTTCAGAACCTTTCGAAGGGGTCGAAAGGATGCTACAGTTAAGGTCCAGAAGATTCTTTACCTTTCAAAGGGCCCGAAGAAGTAGAAAGCACCCTTCTGCCTTTAGTGACCACCTTTCGAAGCAGGTGACTCCATATGCATAAAGACCTTTCGAATGAGTCAAAGCAACACCTTTCGACGATAATGAAGGACATCTCTTCATATACACGTCAAACCTTTCGAAACCAAAGGTTTCGCCTTCACGCAAATCAGTTGAAAGCATGTATTGGCCTGAACAACCCTTTTGAAAGCTAAACCAAGCCTTTCGAACCGGTCAAAGCCATTATTGTCAAAAGAGGTTCTGCATCAGGTCACAGGCGAGAGTTCAGAAGCAACCAACTGCATCGAAACCATCAGCCTCTCAACATCTTTGAAACCACTAAATAAAGCATATCGATAGAGTTGAAAGCTCTTACAAAGCAACATTGAGGAGAAAAGCACAACCATTCCTTTCGACAAAGGCATAAGCAAATAAGAGTCAATACGGAAATCACCTTTCGACTTGGTTGAAAGCATTAGGGTCGAAAGGTGTTGACCCGCTCTATAAATAAGACCCAAGGCGTCATGTTTTAGGGATCCAAACTCAGTTATTCTAAACTTGTACTTTCTTAACTCTAAGAGCTGTAAAACCCTAATTTGTAAATCGAATTAGGGAAATTAATTAATAAAGTGTCCTTTGAGCTGATAAAGGGAAGTCTTTAGTATTTCTAATTATTTTACTATTTGACAAGCTTTTATCAGGTCTAACCTTATGTTATAGGAATCGACCATATCGAAATTTTCTCTTCTAACTAGGTCGAAACCCTAATATTCTCAAACACCTGTTGTAAATTTCAAGTCACTTTTCCTAGGACTTCTCCTACAGATAAGGTCAAAACGTTATACCAATCCGCTTTGGCGTTAGATTCCCTATCCAAATCTAAGACACTTATGGTGCTGCTTTAGATAAGATTGAAACCTCAATCCTCAATCTCTATTCTAAGCCATAACCATAAAACACCTAAGCCTTCGACAGGGTCGAAACGCATCAATCCAAACCTTTATCTCAGATTCCTCAAGATATCCATTTAAGTCCTGCAACCACTTCAAAAGGAAGACTTTTGAAGAGATTTCCATCTCATCTCAGCAAGCTCAAAAGGCTATTAAGCAAGGAAGTAGACCATTTCAAGTAAATCGAAAGGAAATCTGAACAAGTTTCCACTATAGCAATCTATTCGAAACGGTAGACAAAGAGAAAATACACATCTTATTATTCTTAACATAACCAGGGAAATCCAAAAAGGGATAAACCTTCTTTCTTAATCAACTTTGGGGTGTTAATAAGATTTCATGTTAGTAGATTAAGTAGAGAAAGTTAGGATCTAATTTCTTCCTTTGATTAACCTTTCGAATAGGTCTTTGTTATGAAAACTCTTCCTTGTCCAACCTTTTGACCCAGTTGAAACTCTTCTATCCCTTTGCTTTTTAAGTCTTTAAAACCAACCTACATGGCTTATCAATCAATTCGAAACACCCTATTGAATCAATGGTGGTAACCTAATGGTTGGCTCTAATTTTGTTTGGTAATTGACTAAATGATGGGTTTTGACTTCATTGATTGTTTGCTTCTTTAATAGATATGGTTTTGATCTTTATGCCTAGGGATTTTGGCTAAGTTTAAGGTTTTGACTCACTAGAAAAGTGAGCTTTTGGAGAGTAGTGTTTTGGAGCTAAGAACCTAAGTGTTTTGGTAAAGTAAGAGGTTTCAACTCACTCGAAAGGCATACTTTCGATAAAGTCGAAAAAAGAAAAACACAATCGAATCCAGTAAAGACTCCAAACAGTTGCATAACCAATGATATCAAAAAAAATTCTTTTTTAGTTAATGATGTACACACTGACCAATTTCCCTAATTTGATTTCCAAACTAGCGTTTCCAAATTTACAAAGTTGAGAAAATACAAGAGTAGAGTTGTGACGACCCACATTTTGGAAGGTTTAAATCGACAATAATCCAAACATGTCCAACTCAAACAATCCAAAATACAGATAATCAATGGGGTTAATCAAGAAGAATAAGAAAAGAAGAAAACAAATACAGAATCTCGCAGCAGAATGACAAAATATAATAGTCAAATAAACAGTTCATGAAGCTGTTTATACTATACGTTTGATTTAAATTTTACAACATCTATCTGAGTCATATATACAATGGAATAATAGAATAATGCAACAAAAAAAATGATGCAGGGAAATACAACTAGAAATAATATACCAAATCTTCGTCTTCGTTCTCCAGAATAAATGATCTTTAATATGCTAAAAACTCAGGTCTGACCCGAGCATAAAGTTAAACAATACACTCGGGTCAAAACTAAAATATTCTTATGTGAGTAAAATCAATATCACATATAATAGGAGTGTAATAGCATCAAAGATTTTTATGACGTTTTACATCTCCTATCTAGTGTATAATGTGCGTGCCATAACATAAGAGATGTTACGATATTTTCCATCTCATAAGGATCCATCAAAGTATCTATATATAGTAATAAGCTTTATATGTAATATATATTTAATAAAATAAATATTTTCCTAGCGTTAAGGCTTTATATTAATCTCCCTTCAGGCCTTTTTAAGCAATGTTGCACAGTTTGCATATGTTATAACCAGTATAACGTCGGTAGATCCGGATGCGCCGTGATATGATAACACTGAACCATCTTGTAACATCCTTGGTTTGGGTGATTACCTATGAAAATAAATTATAACGACGTTTATAATTTAATAATGGAGAAAATAAAATAAATTGGAGATGAAATTTGTTAAAATTGTTTATTTTAAAAAACAATGGATTTTTTGCAAAATAAGATGATATTGGGTCGGTTTGGTTGTTAATAAATTGAGATTTATGGAAATATGATGTTTTGGTGGTAAATTAATTAAATAGGTGAAGTAGAAGAATTAAATTCAACATCATTTATTGTAAATAAATAAATAATGTTGGAAATGAAGTTTTAGAAACTTTGTTATGAGAATCTGTGATAAAAATAAGCATTGGATGATTTTATTTTGACAAAATATAATAATTGTGGAAATGGTGACAAATATTGATTTCAATTAATTTTAACGAACTATTAAAATTTAATATGTTGATTTATTTAAATAAAAAGTGTAAATTAAAGCATTTAATTAAAAATGGAATTTTAGTGATGGAAATTGATTTTGAATGGTTAAAATTACTTTTGTATGTTGATAAAACATTTTGTTAAACATAGAGTATGTTAGTATGATTTTATAAAGTTGAAATCATGTAAGTATAAGTTGTTTTGATGATTTAAGTAATAATTAGTGTGATAATATAATTATTTCTTATTGGGTTTAAGCCCATGTACAGTTTTAACTAAGACAAAATTATCATCTTCTCAAAAGTGTATGTACAAAGTTCATAAAATTGAAAAATAAAAGGAAAGCCTAAAACCCCTTTTCCCTTGGAAACCTAGAATAAAGTTTCTCCAATTCCTTTGCAAATTAAGCATTTTGAAGCTATTAATTTCAGGTCATTAATACAAAACCAAAACCGATTTCATCTATATCAATTTTTCAGAGGACGTGTTGTCTTTAACTCTTCTCTTCATTTCTACACAACTGTGTATTCTCTTTTTACAGGTTCCTAGATCTAAATCAATGCTAAAGCTTCCATCTTACTCAAGTTCGCTCAAAAATTGTGCTAAGGTGAGTTTATAACTCACAAATCTAGCTTAAATCAGGTTTGCAAGCTGATAATTGATTGATTTTTGCTTATTGTAAAACAAAATCTGTTGCTTGAATGATTAAGTATTTTAGAGTCGTTCTTCTAATGCTTATATGTCTCTTTCTTGTCATGAATTCGTGTCGGAATTTCTCCGAATCATTGTCTATGTGTAGTTTTTTGTGCATGTCAAATTTCATAGCTTAACTCTATCTGAATGCGCCTGAGACCATGCTTGAAATTGGAAACGAAAGAGGCAAAAATTTCCTGTAACATTCACGACCTCTAGGTCGACCCAAGAACACTAGGGTTCGACCCTAAGGTCAAACCAGGAACACTGGACGTCAACCCTAAGGTCGACCTGAGGCATATATGGGTCGACCCTAGCTTCCCCATGGTTGACCTAAGTCTTATGAGGGTCAACCCATGTTGTTTTGTTCGTCCAGGTTGTTTTCTTTTGTGTTATGTGCACTGTTTCGGTTTTTCTCCTAATTCCAGTGACTTATGTGATCAATTCTTGCATTGTTTTAAAGTGTTTTGAAGGGCTTGAACCTATCATTAGGTAAGCCAACATTATTGTTAATCCACACTTCGGATTGATGTGTTTTTGAGACAATTTCTTATGTTGATTTTATGGCATCTTTGGTGATTTCTGCTGTTTTCAAGCACGTGTTTTCTAAAACGATGTTGAAATGATTTTTGTAATAAAATAGATTTCAAAATAAATATTTTACAATATTTATAATTACTTTTGAAGCTACTAAAAATTTATATTCCCCATAATAAAGAGAATTTCAAAGCCATGATTTCCAAACAATTTCAGAAAATTATTTTAAAGCAAAATTTCTTGAAGCAAAGTATTTTCTATATAAATATGCATTTTTTCACTCTTCGAGAGAACGAGGAAGTGATTTAAAAGATTTAGCAAAACATGTGGTACAGGGCACATGCATTTACTTTTTTGGTTAATTTCGGTATTGTTTGTTTGAAGTTATACACATTTCATGGACCTACGGGTTGATTGCCAGTATTGGACCTTCGATTCATTTTGTCTTTCTAGTTGTTTGTCCTTCGGGATATTTGTCATTCGAGTTGTTTGTCCTTCGGTATGTTTGACCTTCGGGTTGTTTTGCCTTCGGGTCATATTAGGCGCCTTATTTGTGATATAATACCTAACGGGCTTCGATTATTTCATTAAGCACGTGCATCTTTTGTGATATTTATTGATTTATTTTTGATTTTCGAATGTTTTTTCCATTTCCAGATTATTGGGCCATTGAACCGTTTGAGGATTTATTATATGGTGGTTACATTTAGAGTTTTGAACTCTTAACCGAGTTTTACATATTAGGATTTGGGGTTGCTATCCCTTGGCATATTTTGAGATTTTTTATTTTCTATTTAGAAGTTATGGTGTTGATGGATGCCATTATATTGGTTGTTGTTAATGCCGATGATATGAGGCGAATATTTGTGACTAAATGACGTTGTAGTTGAATTTGCCTCTTTCGAGAAACCCTCATATGATGTTTTGGTAGTTGATACATATATATTTGTTGTTGCTTCTTCTCTTTTGAGAAGAAATATTATCATTTATCCTTATACTTCATTTATCTTGTGCTAATCAGTTTATTTAAGCTAGACCGACCCATGTATTTTATATACTCGGGTCAAACCGAGTTGTTTCAGGTTAGTCACCTGTTGTAGATTACTGCTATGCTGCTTCCGCTATGGATTTTCTTGCTTTCTTTTGGATGCTAGTCATCTTTTGTGTAGCCTTGTAGTTATTTTGTGAACTATGATATATACATATTCTTTTTACTCGATGTATATATTATGGTCTATGTACCACCACTGTTGTATCATTACGTAGTGAATTATGGTGTATCTGTATATATGTATATATATGTGTGGACTATTCTATAATATGTTGTATTCTTTTTGCTACATTTTTCTGTGACATATTTGTAAGCCACTGTAGTTTTATGTTAAAAATTTATTGAGTATGTCGATCCACTTGAGAAAGGTAAAAGAAAAAAATTATAGCACCCAATCGATGTATTCAATACATGTTTAAGACAAGACTAACGGATGGTCGCTCCTAACCAGCCCTGTTCTCTGCAATAACAAACAGTACTACTCCATAACTCTTTGTTAATGTGGGTCTCAGGGTGGGGCGTCACAAAATCGTAGTGGTCTCATATGAGAATAAAAGTATGACAAAGCATGTGAGGCTATGCCCTAGGTAGGATATTACCAGTTCAAGTTGTATGGTTTGTAGTAATGCATCATAGCCATGACCGCCCATCGCGTCCACCCATCCCATATAGAGTCAAAGGGAGGGTGCATAAATCGAAACCAACAACAAAGTTAATAGTATGGACCGAGCCCACAAGAAAATTGAAAATGGTTATTCGCTAAGGGTAGGTAGCCTACTTGGCCTGGATCAAGCCATCCTGTTTTAGTCATTTCAAATTGACACAAAGTGTCAGGGCTATCCATCATCGTTCTCTTTCTTCAAATCCAGCAAAACATACACTAAATACAACCACTTTATTCTAGAGTCTCCTCTACTTACATGGTTGTTAAAGTTGTTCCAACATTAACATAGGGTATGCCAATAATCAACCATGTTCTCTTTAACAACCAAACGTCATTTTACACATCGTTGGTTCTTATACATTTCCAAAATGATTCATACTTGATATTAAAATATCATATTCACTGCAAAGTGATATTCACTTAAAAATATCATTTTAAAATCATTATTGTCACCTCCGAATTAATTTCATTTCAAAAACATCACATTTACTTAAAATACGTCAATTTCACTTGAAAATCATTTTCATTCCAATATCACAATTTCGCTTCCAAATTCGTTTCGAATTTCAACTTAGTTTATAACCTCAATTCAACCAAATTCACATTTAATCCACGATTTAAATATAAACAGTTTGAATTTTTTAAAAATAGTTTGAATAGTTTTAAATAGTTTAAAAAGTTAAAATAGTTAAAATAGTTAGAGCAGTTTGATATAAAATGTTTTGAGTATTGAAATGGTATATATAGTAAAATAGTTTGGAAAATTAAAAAAAAAAACTAAATATTTAAAAACAAAAAATATTAAACAGTTTGTATCAAAATAATTTATTTTGAAAACTGTTTCAAATCAAACCACTTCTTTCCATTTCAACAGATCTGGACCTAGGTCCAAATTTCAATAAAATTGGTTCAATTTCAAATCTTCCACTACAAATCATCTTTAATCTCAAATCAATTCAAATTGAAACAATTTCAATTTAAATTAAATCAACATCAATTTTTGTTCAAATTAATTTCGATTTCAATTTCGATTTTAATTTGAATCGATTTCGATTTCGAATTTAATCGCAATAAATTTCGATTTCGATTCGAATTAATTTCAATTTCAAAAAATTCATTTTTAACTTCAAATTCAATTCAACAATTCGATTTAATGGTTTAAATTTCAATTCAATTCTCATTTTAAACAATTTCAATTTATATAAATTTCATGTCCAATTTCAATTTATCGATTTAAATCACTTAAATCAAATTAAACTTCACTGTTCAATTTAAGGTTCAAATCTTTAGAACAATTCAATTTCGATCTCAAATATTAAATACCCATTTAAATTACTTTTACTTGGATTTATTTCAAAGTTAGAATAAAAAGTTCAAATCTTTTAAAACAGATTAATTTCCATAATTCAAATTATATTTCGATTGTAACTTCAAATTTCGAATAAAATTCTTTAAACAATTTCATTGAACCAATTTCACCATCAACATTTCAAAACTCGAAAATGAAAATAATTCAATAATCATAAATTCAAAAAAAAAAATCAAACACAATATTATTTAAATAATTTTTGAACCATTTAATTTAACCAATCAAGTGAATAGTTATTTCAATTTTTAATTGTAGGATGGATATGTATCATTTAAGTCCAAAATAAATGTCATAAGTAATATATCATTTCTAACTATTTCTTAATTTATTGGAAATAATTCAATATACAGATTTATACACTGTTAATAATACATATGGTAATAATATGGATACATGTAACGACCCATACTTTTAAATATTTTAAATTATTAAATTTAATATGATTATTGAATAAAAATGTTTGGAAATATTAATGTAGTTACTTTTAAATGTCATAGGTAATACATTGACTGGTAGGTCAAACATTCGACTGGTGAGTTGAATATCGACTGGTGGCTCGATTGAAAGTCCGATGGGACTTTATTTAGACTGGTGGGTCGATTACAGTACTCGGCAGGCTTCGGCCATTTGTTGAAAAGCATGTGATGATGATATGGATCCATTTTTATTATATATTTTGGATACTTTTAAATGTTTTCACCTTCTATTTGGTGTTGGTGTTATACATAGCTTTAGTGTTATACGATGATTTTATATACAAGGTGGCTGCATTTATGGTGTTTTGAACTATTATACGAGTTTTATATGGTGTTTCGGTGATTTCCATCTTGGTTTTTATTGGTGTTAAGATTTTCTATCGCTTAACCTAAAGAAGTAAGCGAAATTGATGTTGATGAAAATAGATGTTATTTATTACATGAGATTTATATGTTCTGAGCTCTTAACTGAGTTCCATGAGTTATGAGATTTCTGAGATTTCTGTGGTATTCTTCTGATATTTTCTATGATTTTATCAGAATATATATTATGAGTAACCTTTTAAGAAGGAAACATTAGTATTGATCAGGTGTCATTTATGAGTTAATCCTTGTGATAATTCAGTGTTTTCCATCGCTCGAAATCTGATTAAATCTGAACTTATATCATTCCTTTTGATTAAAGGCATGTTTCCTTATGAGAAATTACATCTCATTTATCATCTGCTAATTGGTTTATTTAAGCTAGACTGACCCATGTATTTTTATATACTCGTGTCAGACCGATTTATTTTAGGTTAGTCATCTGCTGTTGATTACTGCTTAGCTGCTTTTGCATTGTATTATCTATTGGTGGTCTTTTGTATAGTTTTTTGTGGTACTTATTTTTTTTGACTTAATGTATTTTATTATGCTTTATTTACCACTTCTATTGTATCATTATGTAGTGTACTATGATGTATTTGCGTATATGCATGTGTGTGTGTGTGTGTGTGTGTGTGTGTGTGTGTTTGACTACTGTTCTATGATCTGTTATGTTAATTGTTGTTATATTTTGTTCTGATAGATTTGTTAGCCACCGTAGTTTTGTGTTAAACATTTATTAGGTATGTCGATCCACTTGAGAAAGAAAAAAAGAAAAAAAATTAGAGCACCCAATCAACGTATTCAATAGATGATTAAGACAAAACTTATGGATGGTCGCTTCTTAACAGCCCTATTCTCTACACTAGGAGTCAGTATTACCTAGTAATACTCTTTGTTAGTGTGGGCCCCAGGTTGGGGCATCACAGCTTGGTATCCGAGCTAAATTTGGAACAAAATATGATAAACACAGAACAGAACATGTATTATAGTACATCGAAGTATAGTACAAGTGTTAACATTATTCCCAATCGTCGTTATCCTTAATCGTCCCTTTAGTCTTTTCGTGTCGTTGGTGGGTAGATAATAATTTTTGAAAATATTATAAGATTTTGAATGTTACCTGTGCTAAAATGTGATATTTATAAAATAGTAAAAATTAGACCTTATATGATTTAGATTTAAATTGTGTGTCTTGATTTATTAGTGATCATAGTTGCGCAGCGGAAACGGTAGGACTATTTACGCTGAGCACTTGCGGTAATTGTTTTAATAAATGTTCGTTTGATTGATAGTTACATAGATGTTTTATAAAATAGTAATTATTAAAAAAATATAATGTAATGAGCCAGTAATTTTAATTATTTTTAATAATGTAATTAAAATGGAATTTTTTTTGAAAGTTTAAATAATTGAATTTGGAAATAAAAATTTGATATTTGGAATACGTCTACATAAACATAGCAAATGGAAAATTTTCATCTGATGATATGGAAGTTTATTTTGTTGTGTAATTTTATTTAAATTTAAATCGGTTGAAATTGATGAAAACTAAATGTTTTCGAAATTTGAATATTTTTATATAATAAATTTGTAAACCATCTTCTGAGTGAGACGTCATATTTCATTTCTCCAAATTTGGACTTCTCTAGCCCCATTTATCTTATTTTTGACAAATTGGCAGCGATTTAGCTACGAAATATTGACTTTTGATAGCGTGGTCGTATCGTTGATATCTGTGTACCGTTCTGATTGTCTCGTCATGCTGATTTCTTTAGTATATTCGTTTTTTAATTTCGGTTCCCGGTACATGGCAAAGTCGGTGAAAGGTTAACCATACTGTTATTCGTTTTGAGCCTTTTTTGTTTCTATTGTCCTTTCATTGTATGTCGTGTTAAATCCAACATCTATTGCTTTTTCATATTCCCAAATGCCAAACCAGTAGCTGTCACTATTCCCCGATTACAATTAATACAACCGGCTCCCATTTATCCTCTTTTTCTTGTGTTCTATCCGTTTCCTTCTTTATAAAATAAAATAACATAGCTACATTGCCTGAGAATTCTAGCTACTCATTTCCTTTATCCACTTTTCTTTCTTCTTCTTTCCTTTTTGTCTTAACCCATCACCGAAAACCGCCTTCACTTCCCTCTTCGACGAATCCGACCATGCACCCTGACCGTGCCTCCTCTATTTGCCTGCACGCGCCCACCTGGATCTGCCCCTTACCAAAACATCCCTTCACGACAACTTCTTGTTAACCTACCGCCCATCTGTATTTTGATCCACCATTGTTCCCCTTCAAATCCGCCAATGCATCAACTTCCACATCCACCCACTTCACCTACACGCGCAGCACCAACCCCCTCAGCCTTGTGCTACTACGCATAGCTCGACCTCACACTTTTTCTCTCCTCTCCCTCATTGCACGCTAGCCAAGATCCACTCCTCCACAGCCATCGTTCATGACCCGAGCGCTGCCTCCATCTCCTAGGTCGAGAGCAGCCTGCCCTCTAATTCAACAACCTTGTCAACCTCCCTTCCACATCCTTCCCTCTGTGTGCTTATCCCCTTCCCTCTCCAATTCTTCATGCTCAGCCCGCCTTTCACAAACCACCTCTACGCCTTAACCAGTAGCCACCCGAGCCTCTCCACCATTGTCGACCACCAACTTCGCCTCATGAATCGTCAGCGACCCCTTCTTTCGCCTACACCCTAGATCCAACTGTCCCTCTCCTAGCTCGTCTCCGCCTCTCCACTTCCGAGAAGACATTCACTTCTTCTTCTTTGAAAAAGGTGACTATTATATTTTATAGGAAAGTGTATGTATATATAAATGGTTTGTTCTGTTTATCTATTCTAAAAAGTATATATTATAAAGGTGAAGTTTTGTTTTTTGATTGTTCTATAATAATATATATATGTTATAAGTAATTCAAATCTATTTGTTATATTTAAAATTTTGTATAAGTGATATATATATATATATATATATATAATCTGTTTGTATGTCAGCACTTATACTTAATCTGTTGAAAGGTATGTAAGTTTATGTACGATTGTTGCGGTTTATATATATTATGTGTGTGTGTGTGTGTGTGTGTGTGTAAGAAGTGAAATTTTATGTCAACTGTATATAGGTTATTTATTTAGAGTATGTAATATTTGCAGCTTTTATATGTATATAATATTGATTTAACAGTATATATATTTTAGTTATGTGTATATGCTTTTTCTAGTTAAATTATATGTAAGGTTGTACATATTAGTTTCTATGTAATAGTTATATGTATAGGATATCATGTCATTTAAATTTCACATCAGAAGATATAGATTATAAAGTATATATATGTCAGCCTGCTCTATCATCATTCCAGTAAGTTTTCTCTTTTGGGTAAAATATATACTGTATCTACTATATGTTGACAATATAAATTTAATATGTTTAAATATATATAAGCTATTTTATTATTTTTAAATATATCTTTGATATGTTATATTGATATTTTGAAAGGAATAACATATAACATATATGTATTTCACATTTTGATTATGTTTATAATATATAAGTATTGATTTAAATTATAATATGTATATTTTTCCATCAATCTCTAGCTATTAATTGCTTTGTTTAGCCGCTGTTCAGATTTACAACAGCAGTTCTAACCTTGTCACTGTCCCGTTCGCTTGATCTGTGTTCTTGTCTATGTCTATTTGCTTCCATTCTCGTTCATCTCTCTAGCTTCAAAAGGTGAGCAATCACTCATGATTAACGTTCTTGTAGTTAGTAAATTTGATCTCACTTGAAACAACAATTGAAATATGCTGTTAAATTTAAATTGCTAGTATATGCCATTATCTGCAATTGCTCACCTATGATATAAGGCACCATATCATGTTGTGTATATTTTATTTATATTTGTTACTGATGATATATGTCTGTTGTTGATATGTTATAGTATTATCATATTTGTTCTCACTCTGCAAGTTCCTCAATTAGTTTAGAAATCCCTATGGGTTGAAATGATACATATCCAGGATTGTGGCTTGAAATGATATATAGCCGTAGATATTTAAATTGTGGATTGAAATGATAAATATCAGTACCACTTGACCATAGGATAGAAAATTATATACGGACACCATTGGTCTATTTTGAAAAATGATTTTGAATTTTGGAAGGAAATATATGGATTTTAGTAATGTAAAGATATTTTATATTGAAAATTTTAGGTTCTTAATTATATGTTTTGGAAATTTTAATTTATAAGTTAGTTTTAAAAATATAATTTTTAAGTTTTTTCTTATTATTTTATTATTTTAAAAAAATATAAAATAAGATTTAAATTAAAAAAATTCATTACATTGGTTCATAATATCGTTAAGTATTTATTTAAATTTATATTAATATTTTAAAAATATTTTTTTTAAATTTTAATAATAGAGGTTTGTAAGATAAATTAATGTTGACTTGGAATTTAAATGGGTTAATAAGTGAATTTAAATGAGAATTGATTTAAACATATTGATTTTTGAGGTTTTGAAAGATATGATTTATAACTTGATTTGATGAAAAGTTATTAAATTAATATTCTCAAATTTAAATAAAATGGAGATTGAATATTTAATATTAATTTAAATATATAAATTAGGATCTATAACAAATTGTTATTAAAATGGCTAAGGGAATATTTTCCAAATTGAATAAAAATTAAAGTTAAAATGTTGGAATATAAATGAAATTTATATCGTGAATGGTTGAATATTTAAACTTGAAATCTTGAACTTCAAATTGAGTAAACTGGAGTTAATTTAAATTGAATTTTGGAATTTAAGATATTTTTTGAATCGATTTATGAAATTGGAGGAAACTATTTTATCATATAAGCAATTTTTAATATATACAAACTATTTTAATTTATAACTATTTTAATATATATGCTATTGTCAACATCTAAACTGTTTAGGTGGAAAGTGCTATGATTTTAAAGTGCTATGATTTCAAAGTGCTATGATTTCAAAGTGTTATGATTTCGGAAGTGTTACAGTCTTTGAAATGTTATGATTCTGAAAATAAATTTTATTTAAGGTGAATAATGATATCAAATTGATATGGTTCGAAAAGAGTATGATATTTTGATACGAAGTATGAAATATTTGAAATGAAATGACCATGGTGTAAAATAAGCGTTTGGTTGTTAAAGAGATGGGATCAGATATTTTCATAGTCTCTGCCAATACCCAAAATCACTTTAACAACTGTGTACGTGGTGGAGATTCCATGATGAAGTAGAATGGTTTGATGATGATCCTACATTGTTTTTACATAGCCCTGACTCACATGAGTCAGCTTGATGCGGCTAAAACAGGAGCCACACCGGGCCAAGTGAGGTCATTCCTTCTATCAGAAACATTTCTTCGATACCATTCTATTGCTTTTGTGATTTGATTCGGTGCACCTTTAATTTGGGAGTGTGTCACAAGGTGGACGGTAGTAGCTGCTATGCGTTACCACTAGTCCAGATCCGCAAATGGTATATCTACCCTAGCATTGCCTCGAGTGCCTGTCGCATGCCCTATCATGCCTTCTACGAGTTTGTTTTGTACCATACCTATGCAGTGTCCTCTGTGTAAACCTCCAGTTTACGGAGGAGCGTACGACATTGTATAAACTGTGGGAATATATAATATGTGTTAAGGAGGATATGGGTAACGCCTTAATGCTATTTTAATACTTTTACTTTATTATAGACATATTATAATAGCGTATATTACTATATGTTAGATAGTTCCACGGATCCTTAGAGGATGGAAATCCCAAACATCCTTTAAGTTACTTGTATTTTAGTTGACGTTTCACTTGAGTTGAATTTATTAATATAAGAATGTTAATCCTGACTTGAGTGTTCTGTGTTTTGCTTTACGCTCGGGTCAGACTGAGTGTCATAGCATTTGAGACTCACCTTTGGAGATTGAAGCTTTGCTTGAAGATCTATCATATCTATTCAGCTTTTCCAGATGATTTGTTCAGAAATGCCATCTGTTTGTATTCGAGACTTCATTGTATTTGAGATATTCTATTGTATTCTATTTCAACTCTATTGTTTATATAGTAACTTCATGAACTACTATTTATCTATTCCACTGCTTTTTTATATTACTCTATGTCTGTGATTCTGTGATTGATTTATTTACTGTATATGTTGGGTTTTGCGAAATATAAATTAACAATCTGACATTTTGAGGAATTCAAGTCCGACATGTGTGGATGTGAATGGCTCAAAATATCAGTCATTACAGTTGGTATCAAAGATCTGATTTAGGCAGAACTTAGCATATAGAGTAAATTTAATTACAAAATCACTTTCGTTTGGGCTTAAATTTCATCCTCTTTGATTCGATTTCTTTCTTACTATGGAACACTCTCCTTTGTTCTAAAACTCTCCTTGTCCCTCCCCATTCGTGTTCTTCTTGATAATGGACCATCTGATAGCTTCATTTGCGTTCCCGCCAACCTCAATATGATCTGTAAATGGGGTGAAACTCCTTTACAACAAGCTATGTCCTTGGTCTTGGATGCTGTTATTTCTTGAATAGCTTGAACCGTTTCTCTAGTGGACGATCTAGAAAATTCTCTTGTGATCCAATGTTGATTGCCTCAGATTTTATAGGCAGTTTATCTCCTCCCTTGATTCTCAACCTAGGGATATCGACTCCAACCCGATAGTCAGGGATTATCCTGATGTTTTTGTGAATTCACATTTCTCCCATTTAAGCGGAAAATTAATTTTCGCAAAAAAATCTTACTCCTGGAATCTCGGTTGACCCGGTTAAGGTCGCCGCGATTAATATTAGTCTATGCATTCATTCCTTTTGTAATTTAATTATTTTATCTTCCTTTCGAGTCTACCTTCGTTGTAAGAATTCACTTTGACTAGGGTCCCTCTGATTTGAATCTCTATCCTTGTTTTAAATACATCCTTGAATCATCCTATGAGGAAGTGTAATTGTAATTAATATAAAAATGTTTTATATTGTGTTGTTTGAGTTGTTAAGTTTGAATTTTGGGTTTCGATCGATTCGTCTGGCCAATGCTATTGATAGGAATTCCAAAACACTTGATTAGAGCAAACTAACACAATATTATTTTCAAATTTGGGTAAATGAAATAAATTTTATACGATTATATTATATATATATATAAGTATAAATTTTCATAAATTAAATAGTTAACTGAATTGGTTGTTAGAAATGTTAATATTTGATTTCCAATTATTGTTTAGTAAATCATTGACTATTGCCACATAATATAAAAAATGAAAACATAAACCATGGTTTATAAATTGATTTGGAATTTAAATTAAGAAACTGAGAATTCAATTTTTGATATTTTAGAAAATTTGGTTTAAAATTTTAGGGTATAATATTTAAAAGTAATTTCGAATAGAAATCGTTTCCAAATTAAGAGTTTTAAATCAGTACTCTCCTCTTTTCTCGTTGGAAATTAATATCGATGACTACTGCATCATTAACATTCATTTTTGGGTCTCAAAAAGGAGAGACCACTTAATAGATTTTCTATAGATTTTGTTTTGTAAAATGGATTTGATTTGAATTTTTGATATGATTTGATGTATAATATATATATATATATATATATATATATATATATATATCAAATTTGTTTAAAGTGAAACCGAAAATTTAATTTTTACATTTATGTTAAGTGATAGTATCAATGATTGAAATGAAATTTTGAATAATTGGAGTGTTTAAAATAAGAAATGGAATTTAAAACAACTTGAAATAGTGAACTAGGATAAATTAATTTGTATAACACTCATTGGCATTCCAAAAGATATATAACTTACTTGAAATATTCAAACGTTATAATGTTAACGTAAATAGGTAATTGGAATTTTTACAAGAAAAAATTTAAGTAATTGAAACTAAAAATTTTCTTGATGAAAATGTTAAATAAAAGGTGGACTTGTATAGTGCTAAAATTACACCTAATGACATTAATATAACTTACCCGATTATAAAAAAAAAGGTTAAATTTCTTATGAGGATATGTAGCTAAATAATATATGATATAAAGTAATTAATAAAATGGTCAAACCAAATTTTTATTAAAAGAAAGGGTGTTTTATTAAGGGAATTTATAGATAATAAATTGGACAATAAAGTGAATAATAAAAAGAAAGTTTACTGGTTGAATAATATTGTAACGACCCGAGATTTTCGACCCTAAAAATCCGACACTAATACTTTCACTGTATAGAATGCCGAGCAATCGAGTGCCAAAAATCCCAGAATGTTAGGGTAATGATGAAAAAGGTGGAAGAAGAAACAGGAAATAAAAGCACAGAATCTCGCAATCGCGGCGGATCAAAATATAATATACAAATAACAACATTTACACAAAGAAGGTTGTAAATGTAATTTACATACAATATATCAGAGTACAATCATCCGCAAATAAACTGCACAGTTGTAACAACTTGTCCCTGAATACTATCAATACAGACAATAAAGTCCTTATACACAACGGAATCAATACGTCTCTGCCATCCAGCTCGCCTCCTATGCTCTAGAACGTCCTAACCTGAAAATCTGTAATACTTGGTCTGACCCGAGCATTACAATAAAGTAACACCCGAGTCAGGCTGGAAACCAACGTGAGGAAACCCATTTAAATTGAAATACTAGAGTTGTAAATATGTATTTGAAAATCAAGGTAACTCGTTCAACATTACGAGTTCTTATCTTGTTATAACCAACACTTTGTTACTAAGTCCATTATTTAAAAATAACTAAGTGTGGTTACTTATTCAGAAATAGTCTAGTTTACATGATTTATTTAATCCCAGTTCTTTTTGATTCTACAAATCAAACCCGTAAAGATTTAAGTACTTATTAAATAGAAGTGGTTCCGGATATCACTGACATCTGATCCCGGTCTCTTTGAATCCAAAGGCCAACTTTTCAGCCAAATTGTTTTTAGCAAAACAATTCAATTTCAGGATGTCCACCAGAGGCAACCCCTTCCTACTTGCCCTATATTTTTTTTCTATGTTATATCCCAAGATCCACTCTGATCAATATAAAAATATTGATATGCTTCTTTGTGACAACCATTTAAATGTTCACATGGATTTTTCCTATGTCAGAGTACATTTTATCTGTATTTATTTCTTTTGAACGACTCAGCCCCTTTTTTTCTAAAAAAAAATATCACCCAGATCTCCTCTATTCATTTGATTAATTCCTATTTATTTTCTTAAGTTTATCACTGGTATGGTAAATGAAGCATATGAGTTAACCCATAGCATTTCAACTTACCAAAACTTTCCCTTTCAATGACCAAATTGAGACTGTGCATGTTTCTGTGCAACTGTTTGCACATAATCATGCACAACTGCAGTTTACTTCCTCTTTGGTCCTTAAGTGGACTAATTTTTGTTTAGGTATGATTCTGAAATGAATTAGTTGAATCTACAATTTTCACTTATACCAATAATTACCAAATGCAATTTTACTTCTGAGTTACCCCTTCTATGTTATTCTTTTCTTTTCTGTCCCTAGTATTTCTTATCTCATGATGTTAGTAGTGACTAGATGAACAGGTTCTAGTTTTTCCTAAACAAATTAATACATAAGCATACTAGTTTACTTATGCTTCAGACCCACTACCAATTTCCTTATCTCATTTTCAAGAAATAGGTATGTTCACAGTTTCTAACATGAAGCTAAAGGCCTTATCATCTTTTACTGAAAATAATGTTCATTACAACATACTTTTTCCCAATTATCCTTTACATAGTAATAAAGTTTTTCTTGCACAATTTGAAACATCATTACATAAAGCTTTTACTGAAAACAAAACAGAAGAACCACTCTCCTACAAAATCCTAGCTTAGTTAGTTTGCAATTCCTTCAAGCATCATATGTCTGCATCTTACTATTTGGCATCCTTTCTTCCTGCAACCATCTCAGGGTCTGCTTCACAATGCAAGTGAAACACCCATTTGATGCAAGCAACAAACAGGTCAGATTGAAATCTGGTATGAGTAAGTTCAATTGACAAATACATAAGATTTATGAAACTGGTTCCATATCTCCTTAATTTCAGATACTAACTGTTTTACCAAATTGTTAACCCCTTTCATCAGGTACACATTTTTGTTGTGTCTTTACAGTGAAATGAATGAATTGTTAAATGCATGTATAAGTGCTTAAACCAATTCCTTAGCAGAAATTCTTATTTCAAGAATTCATAGCAGCCATCATACAAATCACACAGGCATTTCATAACCATTGAACAAGCAAAACTCCTACCATTTAGCTAAAGCATCAAAACTGGTCTGCATACCAGTACTCACCATACTCTTAGCATATACATCTTTGCTTATCAATCCATAACACATTTTTTTTTAAGAGTCCAGTATCACATTTTGTAGTTGCACTGGTGCACACTGCCTGGAAGCTACTGTTTGATTTTCCAGTGCACTACTAGCTTTTGGACATAAACATGTCATGTGCAAACTTACACCCCAACCTTGATGCAAGCCAACTACCATGTCATACCCCCTTCCCTCATATCCGACCTGATAGAGGTGACCCATGCCTTGAGTTTAATTACTAAATTCTTTCCCATGACCCCCTATTACCTATGCAGTGTCATGCCCCACCCTGTTGTACCCCTAATCAATGCATACAAGCAGTTTTATACATCCATCAACCATTCAGTAACCCATGTATTCAACCATCACTCATATTTGAAAGTCATTTCAAGTTAATTTCCTGCAGAAACATATTTTTGGTTGAAGCATAACTCAGAGTATTTCCAAATGGAATGCTACTAGGGTTCTCTAGCAATAAGGTCCTTGTAGCCATCCCATGTATTATAATGTATTTTCTCAATAACCTTATTTCCAGAGGGTACCCTATGATGCATCAAGATTTAACATGTGGAACTTCCACTGTATCTCAATCATCTTTTCAAATGCAAGACATAAGCCAGAGGATTCCCTTCCCCTTACTGCCTTGCACCCTACTTTTCTTGCTAGTATATACTTAAACCAAAAACATTTTCTCAAACTTAGAATTCCACCAGTAAGTCAGTTATTATCATACTATCATTAAATTAACATGTACAATCAAGTCATAATTTAAATAGTAACAAAGCACTGCAAAACACAAAGTCCAGAAACAACAGGAAATTGTCAACTAAAATGCATATAAACATCACAGAAAAATCAAGATAAGATAAAGGTTTTATGGCTGCCTTTCATAGGTCTTAATGCCTTGCCAAGTGAGGATTTACTCACCATGTTTCTTCTTCCTAGGTCTTGATTCAAGTTTGCCATTGTTTTTCCTTAATATGTTGCTTACTTCCCTTTTCTGTGTTTTGATTTCTGGCCTTCCAATGTGCACCCGTATGAGATAGTATGGTATATAGTGGAGTTGTTAGGGTTTTAAGGTTAGTTAGGTAATTTATTTTCATCAGAAATTCCATCATCATTCCCTAATTTCACCCAACAGTTTACCCTCTCCCTGCAGTTCTCCTTTTTCCCTGTCTTAACCCTTTTTGGCAAAGTTCTTTCACACATTTCATGCATGAATTCTTTGGCTCAGGCATTCCTTGTCTTTTCTGGGTGTTATTTATGCATATAATTTTTATTTGGACGGCCAGCTAGGTGTGTGTTTCTGCTAACTACTGGGTATATGCATGTGCGACGACCCGACTTCCTATCTCCAGGAAATCGCGTTGCCGATGAAGAAAGAAAGGGATAGAAGAAGAAAAGAAAGAGAAAGAAGAACACAAACAACATCAGAGAACTCACAGCGGAACGAATAAAATATAATAATTAACATAAAATATTACATAATATCAGATTACATCAGAGTTACACAACAAACAACACATATTAGACAGTTATAAACTTCTGTCTAATTCATACAACTCAAGTACAACAGAAGAAACATGTACCAACACAGCGGAACCATAACATATCTACACGTCGAAGCCTCCTGCTCCATTACTCCTCCAGAATTCGTCAAGCTAACCTGAATCACTTGACTACTCATACATAATATGAGTACCCAAGAGTTTAATAAAACAGAAAATAAACACTCGGGTCAGACAGGGGTCTGGTGTGAGTAAACGGGTTAAAATTGCTTAACTTTAGAAAACCTTTGAAAAGAAAAGGTATCACGTAAGACTTCCCACACATAAACATGGAAAAGTTTTTACCTTACGCTAACCAAAACATTTGATAGGAAATCCAGTGATATTATAATAGTGTCTAGGGTTTTCAAGATAAAATACAGAAATAGCTGGAATGCTTACATCTCACGTTCCAACATAGTTGGGCACAATCAAAACCGTACAGGCACTTATTGGATTTTGGATTCCATACAATGGCAGGGCTACTGGGGTACCGCCCGTCACAGTACGTGGCCTAGATCAACGTACCGAGGAGCCACCCTAACTCCCCTGCAACACAAGGCCGGACCCATTCCTTACTGAATAGTTCCAAATGAGACCACCCCGTGGTTGGCGCGACCAACCACCCACACAGCCGAATAATAAGGGACTCTAGACAGGGATGAATCTCACTCTCAAAGTGGGGGCTACCCACGAAGCCTTGGCGCACCTCCCCTGTTTTAGCCATTCCCGGTTGATGAGGCTTGAGGCTGCGATTACCTTAATAGAACATATCACTTAGAATGCTCATCGCCCGCCTGACGATGTGTTGAAAGCATTCGATCCATACAAGTTCGTTCCGGGTTCGAACGAAACCGAAGGCACTATCTCGTTGCACTCGTTTTGGAATCACCCTCAGAGTCAACGACCATAGCCCTTGCACTCTGATTCACCATCTCGAATCTATAAGCACTATTCCGTCAAACTCATTACGGAATCACCCACAGAGTTATACTGACGTATAGCCCTTACACCTCGAGTCTTCACTTGCTCCACTTGGATAAACGACCTAACGTTTAATTGGAATCGATGTGGTTTTCGGATTCCAAATATGGAAACCCGATCCCGGTCTCACCGAAACCAAACGCCATTTTAATGTCCAAGTTGTACTTAAGGGATTTTAAACAGTTTAAACTTATATACAGGATGATATAATAAACAGATAGATGAATAACATTATCACAACAGATAATCATATCAAACATTCATCTCATAAACAGCATATCACATAACAGATATATCCAAATCATCCAATATCATTCAATCACTCAATATCAATCAACATTCAATATCAACCAATCATCCAATATCAATCATTCATACAGAATTGATTAACTCTAAATCAATTTAATTAACCTATAATTAAATTAATTACTATCCTTTAATCACTTGGATTATCCTAATCCTGCATCATTTATTTATTACAAATCAAATTAAATTAATCATCTCTTAATGATTATCTTTAATTAATCTTCCTTGATTAATTATCTTTAATTACATTCAAGTAATTATTCTAAACCATATTCAGTAATTAACTTTTAATTACTATCATTAATTATAATAATTAATGATCCTTCATTAATTAATTATCTATAATTAATTACATTAGAGCTTAATTAATTACAATTAATTAATCACATTTTAATTAATTACTTTTATTAATCACCTTGATTAAATTCATTAATTACATTAACTAATGATCTTTATTAATTAATTAACCTTTAATTAATTAAATAATTAACTTATAATTAATCATCTTATTAATCATAAACAATAATTAACAATTTGTAATTACTTATCTTAATTAATTAACTTCTTAATTAATTAACTTCTAAATTAATTATATTAATCCTTGATTAATTAATCCAATTAATTAATCTTTTAATTACTTCATTAAGTAATTATTAATCAATTTAAATTAACGATTAATCCTTAATTAATTACTTAATTAATTAATTACATTTTAATTAATTACTTTTAGTAATTAATCTTAACTTAATCACATTCATTAATTAATTACATTAATTAATTAACTAAAATAAATTAAGTAATTAACTCTTAATCTTACATAAGTAATTATCTTTAATTACTTCATTAATAAACCTTAATTACTTCCTTAATTAATTACTTAACAAATAATTAATTCCATCATTAATTAATTCTTGATTCTTTAATTAATTAATTACTTCATAAATAATTAATTTTAAAACAATTATATTAATTAATTCTTTAATTAATAACATTAAGTGATTACCCATTAATCACTTTAACTAATTACTCCATTATTAATTACTTCCATAAGTAATTAACCTCCTTAATTACATTCAATTATTAATCATTAACTACTTCATTAAGTCATTACACTTAATTAATTATAATTAAGTGATTATTTAAAATTAAATAAATAATTAACTAATTATTTAAAATTAATTAAACAATTAATTAATTAACTTCTTATAATTTCAAAATCTTTAATTAGTTAAGAAAACATTTATTGTTAATTAAACTCTTTACTTATTAATAAATCATTCTAATTAAGTATTCTTATATTCATAACAAAAATGAATTTTAATCATATTTATCTTCATAAATAAGTTATTTGAATTAGTTCAAATTTTCATAATTTAAACAAAACTATTCAATTTGGTTTACCAAAATTGTTACTTTACTTCATTTGAAAAAAAAAACATTCAGAAGACAAATTTTTAAAATCTAAAACACTTTAAATTTTCTCATTCCCACTTCTTCATTTTGAATAAAATTTGAAACTCAAGTTTAAACATTACTTTAAATTTTGCTTAAAACTTTTGGTTTAATATTTACATTCAAAACACTTCTTTAAAATTGGATTTCAAATTTAATTAAGATAATCACTTTCAGAACAATCATCTTAAAATATATGAACCTGAAATATAAATTTAATTTACATTTTAAATGTTTTGTTTGCCTTTATTTTAGAATAACAAATTCAACTTTGAAAATTGTTTCTTATATAAACTTGTTTACAAATATTGAAGCTTGATTTTTCAGACATTCAATCTTGAGTTACTTTTATTGCTCGTCTTCAATTTGTTCAATAACAGGTTTATAGCTCAGCAACATTATCATTTAAGCTACAGTAATTAAACTAACACATCACCCTATACCCAAGTAAACCCAGCAGCACACCCAAATCCAATTCCTTCGAGTCGCACGCGAGCACAACCCGAGACCTTCCCCGAGTCTCCACCCAGCTACCCCGAAGACAACCCTACTTCAAGTCACACGCAAACTCACGCGAGCTACTTCGAGTTGTTCCTGAAATGTACGCAAGTTCCTTCGAGTTTTCACTCGTCTTCTCCAATCGAACAGCTTCCCTGTACAAGCCGTGCACACCCACGTTCATGTGCACCTAGCACATCACCTCTGACCATGCTACGTCGCCGCAACAATTGCCGCCGATCATATAACCGCACGTGAGCACGAAACCAAACTCAGATCTTTCAATCCTCTCATGAATCGAATTTCGACCCCACTGCTCGAAACACTGAAACAACCTCGACCTCAAAACCCAACCACCATTGACGAACTCACGACCGGAAACTCCGGTAATCCTTCCAAAGCACCACGGTAACCCCCTGCTACCATCCACCTCATTGCGATCAAACCCGATTCACAATTCTCGATACAATTGCCACGACAACCCAGGGCAGCAAACCACACTACTAAACCCTAGTTTGATTCAAATCGAACAAATCACTTATTTAAAAATTTTAATTGTATTTTTCCCCGAATCCCTAACATTCAAGCAAGCTACAGCCCAAATTTCAACGCAAATTATTGCGTAAATCATCTGCAATACACAAAAGTTCCCAAAATGTTCAAACTCGAATTTCTCTACGAATACTCAACTAAAAATCACAAGTAACATATCAAAATTCATGATTTTCTATCTTGATTACATGCATGTTATTCAATTTAAATTTTAAAGATAGTTGATTTTTAACAAAAATCCTATTTTAACAGTAAATTCCCTCTTTTATAATTATTTGTTGCTTTTAAAAATTTGAAACTATTTTTAAAATTACTACCAAACATTATCATACAGTTTTTATTCACATATCACGTTCAAATAAGGTATAGATTGGAAGATTTTACATTTTCCTTTAAGAAGAACAACCTCTGTAAAATACAGAGATGAATATACAGGTTCATCTATACTTAAGCATCCCATACCATCAATCATTCATGTACAACAGTTCTAATGCAAACATGTATTCTATATCATAGCAAATTCTACACATGCAACATCAAATTCAACTTCAGATTTGTTAAAAACTGTTTTTAAAAGAATTTACTCACCTGATTCAAGAATGCAGAGCAGAGAACAGAACTAGCTTTATTTCTTTAATTCATAAATGCATTTGTTGAAGAAAATCCTTTGCATGCTGTTGTTTTAACTTGTTGTGCTAATCTTCAATTTGAATGCAGGTTGCAGATTTGAAATTGCAGTTGAACTGCAGATTTTTATGAGCTTCCAGCTTGATTTTCATTTGCTTCTTTTTGACATGCAGGTTGAATTGATATGAAGTTGTAGTTGAATTTTATTTGCATTTGCAGGTTTAACTTGATGAATTGCAGGTTGAACATCATTTTGAAATACAGGCTTCCACTTGCATGCTGAAGTTTTTATTTCCAGGTTTGGATTTTATTTTAAGATTTTTGAAGTAGCCATTATTTTTAGTTAAGAAGTGTAAACAAGGGAATGAAAGTGTTTTTGAGAAAATTAGTTTTCTTCTTTTATTATTTAATAAAAATATATTGCCACTTGTTCCTTATTTGAACAAATGTCATTAAATTTATTTGATTGCCTTACATGTGTTATAAGTGGTGTTAATATGTTACATTTGTATTAAGTGTTTTAATAAATTTTTATTTAGTTTAAATGTAAATATAACTTACTTTCTTATTTAAGTTTCTTAGTAAATAAATTCTTATATATGTATTTAAAACCTAAAACATTATACATATTCATTTATAACCAATTTAATTTGAACATTTTAAGAAAATAAAAAAAAAATAAAACATTGATTAATTCCTTTATAAACTACCATATTTTAAATAAACAACTATCATATATTTTGAAAACAAATCTTGAATAAATCTTTAAATTATCTCTTGAAAAATTTTAAGTTTTAAAACAAAGCTCCAATTACATTATTCATTCATATCTAAATTATTAATGGATTAAATTAAATTTCAAAACAACTCAAACTATAACATATAAATACATATATATTATAATTTGAAAATTCATCTTTAAAACAAAAGATCTCCTATTTACAATATATATCAAATGTATACATTATAAATAGAATAAAATTTTATTAGCTTTTGAAAAACAATTCTTATCAATTTTATTGCCAGATTATAAATTCATTAACCTTTAAAAGATTACATTAGCCAATTTTAAATTAAAATTACAATGAAAATTATCAATCCAATTAAATTATTAACACAGATTATTAAATTGTTATTGCCCAAAATTCCGGGTCGTTACAATCCTCCCCCCTTAAAAGAATTTCGTCCCCGAAATTTAAAACAAAGGTAATTTAATAACCCTTAAAAGATTTTAATTTAAAACAGCAAAGCATTCCTATCAACCAGCTACTAACATCCATAGCAATCAATCAAACAAACAAACCTAACTAATTATCCTGACACAAATCAGAATAAACTTCTAATACTATCTCGAGTTTCCCAAGTATAAATCACCGGGAGACTCGCTCTACAAAAACCAACAACTAACTACACAACCAAAAATCCAGAGCTCCACTCATCTCTAGATCCTTCAATCTGAACAGAACATCAGATTACTTTCAAATCCATCTCAACATCTAACTCCAACTGAACTACAGATTCAACAACCAATGATGAATCATACACGTACTCCCTCAGAGATACGTGAAATACAATGAATTCCAGCTATCCAAACTGACAATTCAATCTTATCCAATCATACTGCTCTCTTAACCAGAGAAATCTATCAACAACGAAGTTTCCTACATCGAATTCCAATCTCCTTATCTCAAATCTGCATAACTCAACAAACAATTCTGGGCTACCAATCTTCTCCAGATCAGCTCAATCTATGCTGATGCTTCCAGAAACAACAAGACCAAAGCAAACAAGCTTCAGGATTCCATTCAACAGAAAAGCCTTCCAATATCCGTCGAAATCCAGAACACAAACTCCACTCCAAAGCAATAGCAAACAGAACTTGCTTACTTCCTTATACAGCTGCTACCTCGCTTCCGCTGCACAACTCTGATTCTGAAATAAATGAGAATACTATTGATGAACACGAATACAAACTTATCCAATATATCCGGGAAACTTTGTCCACCAAATCCATAAAAATCTGAGTGACACATCCGACTCAGTCACACAACCTTATATCAGAATCCAATTCAAAACTGGATCTGACCAATCCAAATTCCAAAAATTTTCCGAGTTGCTACACCAACTCTTTACTTCTCCAAGAACCATCTTACTACCAGGCTAACTTCGAAAATTGCTTCTGGAACCAAAACAATATGGAACTCAACTTCAGATGCATACAACCTCTGATCATTTCAATAGCTCCTACTTCCACATGAGAACCCTCATCTCAAACAAAAGATAATTCCCAAATAAGACGCAAGTCACTTTTGCGATCCTACCTAGTTCGAATTCCAAAGAAACTGTCCCCACTTTACCAATTTAGAACAGCTTAAAGCTTTTCCAAACCAGGTTAACCCTCCAAGAAAACATCACCACCCTCAGCCCGGACTGCTAAAAAGAAGAATCACAAGATTTCTAAACCCCCAGAGAAACAACCAACCTTGCTGCTTCCAAGCTCTACCTCGATGATACTGCGAAGCCAAAAGACCTTCTCGTCAGCACACCGAACATTTCTGAGCTGCACTGCTACCACAGCTATCCAAAGACTCTAATCTAAGTCTTGTCAAAACCCAAAACCTTCAACAAACCACACAACTGACTTCCGAGATGGCAGACAACTTCTCAAGGAACTCGGACTCCAAGCCAAGCATCCACAACTCTCTTACCTTAAGGAATAACAAGTGAGACCATGCCAAAGCAAAACGACTCATAGACCTTAGTCTCATATTCCAAAACAGCCAATCTCCTTGCTAAAGATCCAGATAACTTCTACACAGATGAGTCTTCCCTATGGTAGGTAAAGACTGCTCCTCAACTACTTCTAAAACTGCTTCAAAAGAAAACATCTTCAGAAAATATCCAAGGATCACGCAGTTACCAAGATATCATTACTTACTTCTGTACTTCCAACAAATCCAAACTCAAGAATAATTCGCTTACCCAAGCGAAATCCCAACTTACACTCCAAAGATAATCTCCGAATCTTCAAAATGATTTCTTACGGATATCAGAGAAATCCTATACTCCAAACTACAAAACTTACTCGAGACGGTATTAGGCCTACAGTCTCGACAAAAACTTCCAACCTCAAACATATGGAACCTCTTCCATCAGTGATAGTCGTGTTACACACACAAACCACTACTACTCCATCTACCTCTAAAACTTACGTTGGCAAATCCGAACAGATAACCCAACAGATCAGGTAGATATAAATATATATATAGTTATATATAAAAATTACAAGTACGCTCTCTCAAGAAAGACACACTCCAGAGCTTAGGCATTCGCTCAACCTAACGCTCCCTAAAGAAAGACACACTTCAGAGCCTAGGTATTCACTCAACCTACTGCTCTGATACCAAGTGCGACGACCCGACTTCCTATCTCCAGGAAATCGCGTTGCCGATGAAGAAAGAAAGGGATAGAAGAAGAAAAGAAAGAGAAAGAAGAACACAAACAACATCAGAGAACTCACAGCGGAACGAATAAAATATAATAATTAACATAAAATATTACATAATATCAGATTACATCAGAGTTACACAACAAACAACACATATTAGACAGTTATAAACTTCTGTATAATTCATACAACTCAAGTACAACAGAAGAAACATGTACCAACACAGCGGAACCATAACATATCTACACGTCGAAGCCTCCTGCTCCATTACTCCTCCAGAATTCGTCAAGCTAACCTGAATCACTTGACTACTCATACATAATATGAGTACCCAAGAGTTTAATAAAACAGAAAATAAACACTCGGGTCAGACAGGGGTCTGGTGTGAGTAAACGGGTTAAAATTGCTTAACTTTAGAAAACCTTTGAAAAGAAAAGGTATCACGTAAGACTTCCCACACATAAACATGGAAAAGTTTTTACCTTACGCTAACCAAAACATTTGATAGGAAATCCAGTGATATTATAATAGTGTCTAGGGTTTTCAAGATAAAATACAGAAATAGCTGGAATGCTTACATCTCACGTTCCAACATAGTTGGGCACAATCAAAACCGTACAGGCACTTATTGGATTTTGGATTCCATACAATGGCAGGGCTACTGGGGTACCGCCCGTCACAGTACGTGGCCTAGATCAACGTACCGAGGAGCCACCCTAACTCCCCTGCAACACAAGGCCGGACCCATTCCTTACTGAATAGTTCCAAATGAGACCACCCCGTGGTTGGCGCGACCAACCACCCACACAGCCGAATAATAAGGGACTCTAGACAGGGATGAATCTCACTCTCAAAGTGGGGGCTACCCACGAAGCCTTGGCGCACCTCCCCTGTTTTAGCCATTCCCGGTTGATGAGGCTTGAGGCTGCGATTACCTTAATAGAACATATCACTTAGAATGCTCATCGCCCGCCTGACGATGTGTTGAAAGCATTCGATCCATACAAGTTCGTTCCGGGTTCGAACGAAACCGAAGGCACTATCTCGTTGCACTCGTTTTGGAATCACCCTCAGAGTCAACGACCATAGCCCTTGCACTCTGATTCACCATCTCGAATCTATAAGCACTATTCCGTCAAACTCATTACGGAATCACCCACAGAGTTATACTGACGTATAGCCCTTACACCTCGAGTCTTCACTTGCTCCACTTGGATAAACGACCTAACGTTTAATTGGAATCGATGTGGTTTTCGGATTCCAAATATGGAAACCCGATCCCGGTCTCACCGAAACCAAACGCCATTTTAATGTCCAAGTTGTACTTAAGGGATTTTAAACAGTTTAAACTTATATACAGGATGATATAATAAACAGATAGATGAATAACATTATCACAACAGATAATCATATCAAACATTCATCTCATAAACAGCATATCACATAACAGATATATCCAAATCATCCAATATCATTCAATCACTCAATATCAATCAACATTCAATATCAACCAATCATCCAATATCAATCATTCATACAGAATTGATTAACTCTAAATCAATTTAATTAACCTATAATTAAATTAATTACTATCCTTTAATCACTTGGATTATCCTAATCCTGCATCATTTATTTATTACAAATCAAATTAAATTAATCATCTCTTAATGATTATCTTTAATTAATCTTCCTTGATTAATTATCTTTAATTACATTCAAGTAATTATTCTAAACCATATTCAGTAATTAACTTTTAATTACTATCATTAATTATAATAATTAATGATCCTTCATTAATTAATTATCTATAATTAATTACATTAGAGCTTAATTAATTACAATTAATTAATCACATTTTAATTAATTACTTTTATTAATCACCTTGATTAAATTCATTAATTACATTAACTAATGATCTTTATTAATTAATTAACCTTTAATTAATTAAATAATTAACTTATAATTAATCATCTTATTAATCATAAACAATAATTAACAATTTGTAATTACTTATCTTAATTAATTAACTTCTTAATTAATTAACTTCTAAATTAATTATATTAATCCTTGATTAATTAATCCAATTAATTAATCTTTTAATTACTTCATTAAGTAATTATTAATCAATTTAAATTAACGATTAATCCTTAATTAATTACTTAATTAATTAATTACATTTTAATTAATTACTTTTAGTAATTAATCTTAACTTAATCACATTCATTAATTAATTACATTAATTAATTAACTAAAATAAATTAAGTAATTAACTCTTAATCTTACATAAGTAATTATCTTTAATTACTTCATTAATAAACCTTAATTACTTCCTTAATTAATTACTTAACAAATAATTAATTCCATCATTAATTAATTCTTGATTCTTTAATTAATTAATTACTTCATAAATAATTAATTTTAAAACAATTATATTAATTAATTCTTTAATTAATAACATTAAGTGATTACCCATTAATCACTTTAACTAATTACTCCATTATTAATTACTTCCATAAGTAATTAACCTCCTTAATTACATTCAATTATTAATCATTAACTACTTCATTAAGTCATTACACTTAATTAATTATAATTAAGTGATTATTTAAAATTAAATAAATAATTAACTAATTATTTAAAATTAATTAAACAATTAATTAATTAACTTCTTATAATTTCAAAATCTTTAATTAGTTAAGAAAACATTTATTGTTAATTAAACTCTTTACTTATTAATAAATCATTCTAATTAAGTATTCTTATATTCATAACAAAAATGAATTTTAATCATATTTATCTTCATAAATAAGTTATTTGAATTAGTTCAAATTTTCATAATTTAAACAAAACTATTCAATTTGGTTTACCAAAATTGTTACTTTACTTCATTTGAAAAAAAAAACATTCAGAAGACAAATTTTTAAAATCTAAAACACTTTAAATTTTCTCATTCCCACTTCTTCATTTTGAATAAAATTTGAAACTCAAGTTTAAACATTACTTTAAATTTTTCTTAAAACTTTTGGTTTAATATTTACATTCAAAACACTTCTTTAAAATTGGATTTCAAATTTAATTAAGATAATCACTTTCAGAACAATCATCTTAAAATATATGAACCTGAAATATAAATTTAATTTACATTTTAAATGTTTTGTTTGCCTTTATTTTAGAATAACAAATTCAACTTTGAAAATTGTTTCTTATATAAACTTGTTTACAAATATTGAAGCTTGATTTTTCAGACATTCAATCTTGAGTTACTTTTATTGCTCGTCTTCAATTTGTTCAATAACAGGTTTATAGCTCAGCAACATTATCATTTAAGCTACAGTAATTAAACTAACACATCACCCTATACCCAAGTAAACCCAGCAGCACACCCAAATCCAATTCCTTCGAGTCGCACGCGAGCACAACCCGAGACCTTCCCCGAGTCTCCACCCAGCTACCCCGAAGACAACCCTACTTCAAGTCACACGCAAACTCACGCGAGCTACTTCGAGTTGTTCCTGAAATGTACGCAAGTTCCTTCGAGTTTTCACTCGTCTTCTCCAATCGAACAGCTTCCCTGTACAAGCCGTGCACACCCACGTTCATGTGCACCTAGCACATCACCTCTGACCATGCTACGTCGCCGCAACAATTGCCGCCGATCATATAACCGCACGTGAGCACGAAACCAAACTCAGATCTTTCAATCCTCTCATGAATCGAATTTCGACCCCACTGCTCGAAACACTGAAACAACCTCGACCTCAAAACCCAACCACCATTGACGAACTCACGACCGGAAACTCCGGTAATCCTTCCAAAGCACCACGGTAACCCCCTGCTACCATCCACCTCATTGCGATCAAACCCGATTCACAATTCTCGATACAATTGCCACGACAACCCAGGGCAGCAAACCACACTACTAAACCCTAGTTTGATTCAAATCGAACAAATCACTTATTTAAAAATTTTAATTGTATTTTTCCCCGAATCCCTAACATTCAAGCAAGCTACAGCCCAAATTTCAACGCAAATTATTGCGTAAATCATCTGCAATACACAAAAGTTCCCAAAATGTTCAAACTCGAATTTCTCTACGAATACTCAACTAAAAATCACAAGTAACATATCAAAATTCATGATTTTCTATCTTGATTACATGCATGTTATTCAATTTAAATTTTAAAGATAGTTGATTTTTAACAAAAATCCTATTTTAACAGTAAATTCCCTCTTTTATAATTATTTGTTGCTTTTAAAAATTTGAAACTATTTTTAAAATTACTACCAAACATTATCATACAGTTTTTATTCACATATCACGTTCAAATAAGGTATAGATTGGAAGATTTTACATTTTCCTTTAAGAAGAACAACCTCTGTAAAATACAGAGATGAATATACAGGTTCATCTATACTTAAGCATCCCATACCATCAATCATTCATGTACAACAGTTCTAATGCAAACATGTATTCTATATCATAGCAAATTCTACACATGCAACATCAAATTCAACTTCAGATTTGTTAAAAACTGTTTTTAAAAGAATTTACTCACCTGATTCAAGAATGCAGAGCAGAGAACAGAACTAGCTTTATTTCTTTAATTCATAAATGCATTTGTTGAAGAAAATCCTTTGCATGCTGTTGTTTTAACTTGTTGTGCTAATCTTCAATTTGAATGCAGGTTGCAGATTTGAAATTGCAGTTGAACTGCAGATTTTTATGAGCTTCCAGCTTGATTTTCATTTGCTTCTTTTTGACATGCAGGTTGAATTGATATGAAGTTGTAGTTGAATTTTATTTGCATTTGCAGGTTTAACTTGATGAATTGCAGGTTGAACATCATTTTGAAATACAGGCTTCCACTTGCATGCTGAAGTTTTTATTTCCAGGTTTGGATTTTATTTTAAGATTTTTGAAGTAGCCATTATTTTTAGTTAAGAAGTGTAAACAAGGGAATGAAAGTGTTTTTGAGAAAATTAGTTTTCTTCTTTTATTATTTAATAAAAATATATTGCCACTTGTTCCTTATTTGAACAAATGTCATTAAATTTATTTGATTGCCTTACATGTGTTATAAGTGGTGTTAATATGTTACATTTGTATTAAGTGTTTTAATAAATTTTTATTTAGTTTAAATGTAAATATAACTTACTTTCTTATTTAAGTTTCTTAGTAAATAAATTCTTATATATGTATTTAAAACCTAAAACATTATACATATTCATTTATAACCAATTTAATTTGAACATTTTAAGAAAATAAAAAAAAAATAAAACATTGATTAATTCCTTTATAAACTACCATATTTTAAATAAACAACTATCATATATTTTGAAAACAAATCTTGAATAAATCTTTAAATTATCTCTTGAAAAATTTTAAGTTTTAAAACAAAGCTCCAATTACATTATTCATTCATATCTAAATTATTAATGGATTAAATTAAATTTCAAAACAACTCAAACTATAACATATAAATACATATATATTATAATTTGAAAATTCATCTTTAAAACAAAAGATCTCCTATTTACAATATATATCAAATGTATACATTATAAATAGAATAAAATTTTATTAGCTTTTGAAAAACAATTCTTATCAATTTTATTGCCAGATTATAAATTCATTAACCTTTAAAAGATTACATTAGCCAATTTTAAATTAAAATTACAATGAAAATTATCAATCCAATTAAATTATTAACACAGATTATTAAATTGTTATTGCCCAAAATTCCGGGTCGTTACAGCATGTGTATCCCTATGTGTGTATATTTTCTCTACCCACACAAACTACTGTGTTTGCACTCATGCTATGAAAGTTAGAGCTAAAATTTTCTCAGGATATTCATGCATTTCATTCAGCTATGATGCATACATACCTGATGGTCATGCACTGATTTCTTTATGTATTCATTTATATTATTGTATATTTTTTTTTCTTGCAAGATTCTTACTGAATTTCTTGCTCTAATTTGTACACTACAACAATGTGCACATGCACCACTACATACATCTTCACAGTATAAATATATATTTCAGAAAACTGTTTTTATATATTAGTTTATTTATTTGTTTATATGTATTTTTTTTAAAATAAAAATTCAAATGACCTAAATTTCTACATGCTTGATTAACCAGGGTTGTCACATACACCCCTTCTTTAAGAAATTGTGTCCCACAATTTAACACTTCTTGCCATGTAAATCAAGGGTCAAACATAAATACATATTCTTAATTCAACCAAAACAAACCAGCACACATAATATTGGATGTCATGTTCAACTAAGAAAATTTAAGCATGAATATTAAAATACCTCTGCCTTAACTAGCTGCTGCAAATAATTGAGGGTATTGAGCCTTTATCTTGTCTTCAACCTCCCATGTGCAGTCATTAGGGTCCAAACTCCACTGCACCTTTACCAGTTTAATTATTTTGTTTCTCAATCTCTTATCTTCCTTAGCTGTAATGCCCACTGGCTTCTTCTCATATACCAGGTCAGGTCTAACTTCCACTTTACTTGGTGGCTGAACTACTGAAGCTTCATCGTGCACATATTTTCTCAATTGTGATACATGAAATACATTGTGTATTCCACTCATCTCTTCTGGCAATTTCAACTTGTAGGCCATCTTTCCTATCCTTGCAATAATCTCATATGGTCCTATATACCTTGGGGTTAGTTTCCCTGCCTTGCCAAATCTCAACACTTTCCTCGTTGGTGAAACCTTTAAGTACACACATTCTCCTATCTCAAATTCAAGTGGCTTCCTTCTCCTATCTACATATGATTTCATTCTGTCTTGTGCTTCCTTCATTCTCTGTCTGATCAGTGAAACTTTATCATTTGTCTCTTTTACATGATCTGGTCCCAACATTACTCTATCACCCACCTCTAACCAGCAAGCAGGTGACAAACAAGGCCTTCCATACAAAGCCCCATAGGGTGCCATTCCTATACTACTTTGGTAGCTGTTGTTGTAGGCAAATTCTGCCAAATGTAGGTAGTCTTCCCAATTCCCACCATGATCCAGCACACAAGCTCTAAGCAGATCCTCCAAGAATTTATTAACTACCTCTGTTTGACCATCAGTTTGGGGATGGTAGGCTGTGCTCAAGCACAACTCAACCCCCATTGCCTGTTGAAAGCTACTCCAGAACTTAGATGTAAATATAGTATCTCTGTCACTAATAATGGTGGTAGGTACCCCATGTAACCTTACTATCTCTTTCATGAAGACTTGTGCTAGTTTTGGTGCATTTCTATCACTCTTTACTGGTATGAAGTGTGATGATTTGGTTAGTCTGTCCACCACCACCCAAATACTGTCATTTCCTTTCTTTGATTTTGGCAAGCCATCAATGAAATCCATTGATATGCTTTCCCATTTCCATCTTGGAACTTCCAAGGGTTGCAGCAGTCCACTGGGTCTTTGATACTCAGCCTTGACTTGTTGACAAGTCATACATTTTGCCACATATTCACCCACACTTCTCTTCATTCCTTTCCACCAATAGCTTCTTTTTAGGTCATGATACATTTTTGTGCCACCTGGATGTATGGTGTACTTTGATTTGTGAAGAACATCCATGATTTTCCTTTTAAGTGCTTCTGTATCAGGTACACATAACCTCCCTTTATGTCTCACACATCCTTTTTCATCCAGTTCAAACTTGTCTAGCTTTACACCCCTTTTTAACAACTCCTTCTTTTCTCTCAAGAACACATCAGTGTCTTGTGACTGGTTCACTTCTTCCACTAAATCTGACCTTATTGTGATAAGGCTGAGCTTACCATAATGCTCCACATCCTTACCCACCTCCATTGCTTGTTCTCCCATGTATTCTATCTCTACATCTGTCAGTGTTAACAACCCTTTAAACTCCTGTATCAACAGTGTAGCCAACTTGGCATGTTGTCTACTTAATGCATCTGCCACTTTATTTGCTTTTCCTGGAGTGTACATAATGTCCATATCATAGGCAGCAAGAAATTCCACCCACCTATGTTGTCTCATATTTAAATCTTTTTGAGAAAATAAATACTTTAAAGCCTTGTGATCAGTATAAAGTTCAAACTTTGCTCCTAACAGGTAGTGTCTCCAAAGCTTTAGTGCATATACCACTGCTGCCAATTCCAAGTCATGTGTTGCATACTTGGTTTCACTGAGTTTCAATTGTCTTGATGCATAAGCTATAACTCTACCATCTTGCATAAGGACAGCTCCTATACCTGATCCACATGCATCAGTATATACCACTAAATTATCATTGCCCTCTGGGATTTTCAGCACTGGTGCTTCCATCAATGCCTCGTTTAATTGGTTAAATGCCTCTTCACATTTCTCAGTCCACATAAAAGGCTGGTCCTTCCTTGTTAACTTGGTTAGTGGAATTGCCTTTTTAGCAAAATCCTTTATGAATCTCCTGTAGTATCCAGCCATACCCATGAATGATCTGATTTCAGTGACATTGCTGGGTCTTTTCCATGCTTGCACTGCCATGACTTTACTTGGATCTACTGAGATTCCTTCTTGAGAAATTATGTGGCCCAAAAATTTTATTTCATTCTTCCAAAAAAGAACATTTTGCAAACTTGGCTTTAAGGTTTTGTTGCCTTAGTCTACTCAGTACCATATGCAAATGCTCTTCATGTTCATTATCTGTCTTGGAATACACTAATATATCATCAATGAAAATCAGCACAAATTTATCCAAATAATCTCTGAAAATTCTATTCATCAAATCTACAAAATAGGATGGTGCATTTGTCAAACCAAATGGCATTACTAAGTATTCATACAAGCCATACCTAGTGTTGAAAGCTGTATATTTGATGCTTTCCTCTTCTACTTTCATTTGGTGGAAACCAGTTGCTAAATCAAGTCTAGAAAATACTTTAGCACCGTTTAGTTGATCAAAGAGATCATCAATCCTAGGTAGAGGGTATTTGTTTTTGATAGTGACTGAGTTCAGTCCCCTATAGTCTATACACATTCTTAAAGAACCATCATGTTTCTTAACAAACACTACTGGTGATCCCCAATTTGAACTGCTAGGCCTAATAAAACCTTTTTGTTCTAATTCCTCTAGTTGTTTCTTCAACTCACTCAGTTCTTTAGGACTCATCCTATTTGGTCTCTTGATGACAGGGCTTGTTCCTGGTTTAAGTCTTATTTGAAATTCTACTGGTCTGTTGTGGGGAATGCCATTCACTTCACCAAACACATCAGGGTATTCGTTAACTATGGGTATCTTATTTAAACTTAATTCAACTTCACCACTGTTCAAGTTGAATACCTTTCCCATACCCCTATCCTTGGCTGCCTCATACATAACCACAACCCTCTTTCCATCAGGAAGTTGTAGTGAAAGGGTAGAATTTCCTAAATTAATAATAGCACAAAAGCTTTTTAACCAATCCATTCCCAGTATGACACCCAGCTTGGGGTAATTCAACACATATAATTCTGAGATAAAGGTGTGACCACCCATGCTTATTTCTACTTGCATGCATTTCATGTGGGTAATGCAGGAGCTACCTAAAGGACTATCAATATGCAGTGGCTTATCAACAAGAATACATATTAACCCTAATTTCTGAACTATATCATATGAAATAAAAGAATGTGTGGCTCCTGTGTCAAAAACAACTGATATGGGTATGCCTTTTATAAATAACATACCTTCCACTTGGCTTGGTGCATCCATTGCCTTGCCTTTTCCCTCAAGTACAGCTACTCTTGCCATCTCTGGACACTGCTTCTTCATGTGCCCCTCTTTTCCACAGTTGTAGCATCTAAGAACAGTTGACTTGGGTGCTTGGCATTTGGTTTTAATATGGCCTTCCCTTCCACAATTGTAACAAATCACTTTAGATTTCTTGTTGTCAGAGTTTGTGTGACGACCCGGAATTTTCTAGCAATATCAATTTAATAATCTGCATTAAATATTAAATTGATATGATATATTTTTATTAATTAAATCTGAATTTGATACTTTTCTTTTAATAAATATCTAATGGATAAATTTAATCTGTTAAAAATTTAATTGTTTGTTTTCTATTTATATATGTATATATTTGTATACATTGTAAATAGATGAATTTGTTTTAAAGTTTAACTAATAAGTTATGTTTTAAATACTAATATACTTTTTAGTGAATTATAAATTGTGTTTTATTTAATACAAACTTTTCAAAGCTAAATAAATAAATACAGGATTTTCAATACATAAATAAATGTTTAAATAGTTTAAAAAACTTATTTTAATTTAAGTTTAAATTTAATTTACTAATAAAAAGATTTGTTTACTTTTCTTTTTAGTATAGTTTGATTTAAAATATGAATTTAAAAATATATATGAGTTATATATATAATTTTGTAAAACAATACATTAATATACACTAATAAATATGTAGTTTATAATAGAAAGATTTATTCATTTTATGTATCATTTCAAAGTGATAAATATGTTTTAATAAAATAAATAAAATTAAAATACGCATATAGAAATATAGGTAAGTACATAAGTTAAATCATAATAGCATAATAACTATAAAGTTAAATTAGTTTTCAAACATAGACATAAAGCAAAATATACATAAAGCTATAAAATTAGAAGTTAACATACTGTATAAGTTACATAAAAATAAACATATAGGATACACTCATAGATTAAAGCTAAGTATAGATACTTTTCAAATTTACAATAACAAAGACAGCAACAAAATGAAAGATATAAAATATCTTTGTGTGCATGCCAGATAAGTATACAACTGCATATATATGTTTAAAGCATCTAGATAAATATGCAGGCCAATGAGCAAATATAAGTGTGCAGGCCAAATTGTATGAACAAAGCAAATGATAGTAACAAATCAAAGTGTGCAGGCTGAAATAAAACAAAATAGAGTATATATGTGTGATAGGCTTGAACCTGAAGTAAAGGACAGTAACAAAATATACAACTGTATATGTTTGAAGCTTGTGTAGGAAGACATGATTAAATATCTTAAGCTAACAAACAAAACTAATTAATGTAAAATCTTTTTAGTACACTAAGTATACATATCAGCCACCATTAATAAAATATCTCTGGAAACAAATCTGTACAACCAAAAGATTGTATGCAAATATTGTTATAGTTTCATGAAACATAATTATAACTCTATCACTTATTTTTTTTATAAATTTGTATTTTCAGTTCGAACTAGGCATAAACTAAAATAAAACTTCATTTCAAACTAAAACATGAAAATAAAACCATCTCAAACTTAAACAAAATTCAAGAAGCAAAGTAGAATGAAGTCACAGTAGATTCAAGCCTGAAATTTCATGCCTGCTTCAATAGAGTGCCTTTGTTCTTCTATATTATCGGTGAGTAACATCACATCTATATATGTTTAAGTATATTTATTTTGCTATATGTTCTTTCTGAAAATTTAGTTATTTGTGAGTAACTCCATTTATAAATCTGAGTATCTGGTTGTTTACTTCAGCATGAAATTTATTTGCATACTGTTGAATACTTGTGTATTTTGCAATGATGTCTGAATATTAAAAACCTGTGAGTAACTTTTTTTTTAAATACTTAGTAATCTGGTTGCTTGATGAAGTATGAAATAAATATGTTGTTGATCATAAAGTAAATTTTAAACTTGAATTCAAGTTAGATAAGGAAGAACTGTTTAACTGTGAGTAACTCCTTTTTAAAAAAAGCTTAAGTAACTTTTAATTTGTTGATTGTGAAAAACCTCTGAGATGAAATATGCTTTGTTTACATATATAGGGTTGATAAATTTGGAGTTTATAAATGTTTGTTAATATGCTTCTGTTGTATTCAGGTAACTCTTAGTTCAGAAAATTAAAAGTTGATCAAAATGCAAATCTATTCGTCTAATCTTTGTTAGAGTTAGAGATCTGAATAATTTAAGTTTGTTAATTCATGAGTTTAAGTTTAGAATTACACTTAAAGCAATATAGTCTTGAGTTTTACCTGGAACAAAATCTAACTTGCAGTGAAGCATATGCTTGTTCTCTGTTACTCCCTGTAAAACAAAATTTTGCTATTAAACCTTGTTTACTTCATCCCTGATTTATGCTTGCGCTTCAATTTCAAGCAAATGATGTTTGTATCATCTCAAACTAAGTCTAAGCATTTATTTAAGATAAAACAACTTAAAATTTTCATCTGGAACACAATTTTTTTTTTGAGCAAAATTCCTGCTCATAACCTAGTTGTAGTAGCCGAAGTATTGGGTTCTGTTCGACGCCATCAGGCGATCGAGTGCCGTGAATCTTTGTGAGGGGGTAGCTCAGTCTTTGATGCGTTCATGGCCGGAGTTTCTTGTCGCCACGTGGTCAGGGTTGGGGAAGAGCGGCGTTGACAGTTTTGAGGGGAGGTGAGGTTCTGTTGTTTCCAGGTTCTGTAATTTGTTTCCATTCGCGCGTGCCTGGTGAGAAACTCGAAGCAGCTCGTATATTTTCTCGGGGAGGTCTCGCGTATAACTCGAAGCAAACACAGGGGGAGCTCGGGTAGTGGTAATTGTCCTGTATTTTGTACAACCTGGAACTGTTTTAACTGTTACAACTGTTTTTAAAACTTTGTTTTAAAATCTAAAATCAAAGTTAAAAACCTAGATCTAAATCAAAGTTTAACTGTGAATCCAAGTGAGTTTTGAAAATAAAGTTGGTATAAATAAGTTTTCAAAACTTAAATTCATTTTAATAATTTAAAGGTGTTTAAGGTTTAAGTTTATTCAAAAATGATTTGAATTCAAAAATGAAATATAGAATGGTTAAGAAAGTATATAGACAAGTTGACTCCAAAGAAATCTGGACTTAGTTATGAAAAGTTAGATTTAGAACTAAAATAAAGTTTTATAATTTAAATTCATTCAAATAAGTTTTAGTTGAAATTGAATGTGTGAGATTTCAAAGAGTTTTGAAAAAAAAAAAAAATTAGTTATAAAACTTTATTAATGATAAATTGGTTTATTTAGAAAGTAATTTAAACAAATGTTTTAAAAAAAACATATTGGAATTTTACTTTAATTCATGAAGTTTTAGAAGCATTAACTCTTAAGTTGATTAAGTAAGAATTATTAATGATTGAAATTAATTAAACAAGTAAGTATAGTGTAAAAGTAGTAATTAAAGTTAATTAATGAATTAATTAACTAATATGTGATTTAGAACTATAGATTAGATTTTTAAATGGTTAATTAACTTATAATTAATAATAATTAATATAAGTTGATAATTAAATAATTATTAATGAAGTTCATTAACCAGATTATGTTATAATTAATTAATATGGTTGATTTTGTAATAAATTAATTAGATTAATTAATTCAATAGTTTAATTATAAATTATTTATTGAAAAGTAATTAAGAAATTAATTACTTATTAATTATGTAAATTGATTCGAGTTAATTAATTTAGTTTAATTAACTGATAATTCGGAATTGAATTACTTAGAGAAGTAATTGAAGGATAATTTCGGGATGTAATTAATTGGGTGATGTTATTAATGGAAGTAATTGAAATATAATTACTTAAAATTAATCAGGGGATTAATTTAGAATGTTATTGAGAAGTAATTAATATTGAATGATTAATTACTGTTTGTTATTAATCAAGAGGATTAATAATTGTAATTTGCAGATGTGTATTCTTAATATAAATTAACAAATGAAGATGTAATTAGAAATCATTAATTAATAATTAATGATGATATTGATTTATTTGAGAATAATAAATCAACAAGATAATTAGAAAGGTAATAAATCTATATAAATGTATTTAATTAATGGATTTATTCAAGATTTATTTTTGTAAATAAATTAAGGAAATTACTGGGATGTTGCAAAAGATATTTAAAGCAAAGATGATTAATTTGAATATATATATAAGTAATGGATAATAAGATTAAATTAAGAAATCATTTAATGATTTGATATATGTGAATATAAGTGTAATTAATGGAGCATAATTACTCAGAATAGTAATTGGATGATAATTACTTGATGAGATTCATTCAAGATGATTTGTAAATGAAGTAATGTGAGTAATTTCTTTTATAGTTAATCAAAGGATTTATTTATGGGAATAATTAATCATGGAATGATTAATTTGTAAATAAGTAATTAAGGATAGTTAATTACTGGTTTGTTATTAATGAAGGGGGTGATTAATAATTGTGTTTAAGTAAAGATTAATCACTTAATTAATTTAAATAAGTAATTGAATATAAATTGAAGATCATAATTACTATAATTAATGATGTAATTAAGAATTGTTTAATTAAGGAATAATTAATGGGTAAGTAATTAAATGTTAATCTGCTATAAATGATTTAGAATAATTCATTTAAGGAATTTATTAAAGACTAATGTATTCTCGTAATTAGAGAATGATTAATTAATTTAATTAATGATTGTGAGAGCGGGATTTATGGAATGTGTAATTAATTTAATTTATTTTAAATTAATTAAAATTGGAAGTAGTTAATTTAATTCATTTTAAATAACTATAGCTTATGATTCATAAATCATTGCTTATGGATGATATGGATATTTCACTGATTGATTGTAATCTCAGGAATGAGATGGGTAATGTCTATGTGATATGGATGCATGTTTTAAGTATGATAATGTTTAATTATCTGTTTGGATGATAATATTAATTATCTGTTTATGATGATGATGTATTATCTATTATGAGATGTGAATTGTCTATCTGTGCATATTGATGATATTGAATTCACTGTTAAGACTAAATAGACAACTTGGCCTTAAAAGACACGCTTTGGATTTCGATGAGACCGGGATCGGGTTTTCCGCATTAGGAACATCCGAAAACCACATCGTTTCCAAATTAACGTTAGGTCGTGAATCTGAAGTGAAGATGAAGGTTCAGAATGCAAGGGTTATCGTCGTTAACTCTGAGGGTGATTCCAAAATGAGTGTAACGAGATAATGCCTTCGGTTTCGTTCGAACCCGGAACGAACTTGTATGGATTGAATGCTTTCAACACATCGTCAGGCGGACGATGAGCATTCTAAGAAATATGTTCTATAAAGGTAATCGTAACCTCAAGCCTCATCAACCGGGAATGGCTAAAACAGGGGAGGTGCAGCAAGGTTAGGTGGGTCATGCCCAAGCAGGACAAGGATATTCCCCTGTCTAGATGTCCCTTTTTATTCGGCTTAGTGGGCGGTTGGTCTGCAGCCAACTGCGGGGTGTATCTTGTTCGGGACTGTTCAGTAAGGAATGGTTCCGGCCTTGTGTTGCAGGGGATGAAGGGAGTAATCCTCGGTACGGTGATCTAGGCCCCGTACTGTGACGGGCGGTACCCCAGTAGCCCTGCCATTGTATGGAATCCAAAATCCAATAAGTGCCGTACGAATTAGTTGTGCCCAACTATGTTGGAATGTGAGATGTAAGCATTTCAGCTATTTCTGTATTTTACTTGAAAACCCTAGACACTATTATAATATCACTGGATTTCCTATCAAATGTTTTGGTTAGCGTAAGGTAAAAACTTTTCCATGTTTATGTGTGGGAAGTCTTACGTGATACCTTTTGTTTTCAAAGGATTTTTCAAAATTAAGCAACTTTAACCTGTTACTCATACCAGACCCATGTCTGACCCGAAGTTTATTTTGTTTTTCATAAACTCTCGGGTACCCAAATTTTTACGGGTAGCCAAGGGATTCAGGTTTAGCTTTGACGTATTCTGGAGGAGCAATGGAGCAGGAGGCTTCAGCGTTTTAGATATATTTAGTTCCGTTGTGTGGTATCTCTGTGATGTACTGTGTATTGAGTTGTATTAACTAGACAGGTGTTTATAACTGTCTAGTATGTGATGTATTATCTGTATAGCTCTGATTGATGTATATATTATGCAAATACTTATGTGATTAATATATTTTATTCGTTCCGCTGTGAGATTCTGATGTTGTTGTTCTTTCTTCTCTATCTTTTCTATTTTCTCACCCTTTTCTTTCTTATTAACGATGTTACTTCCTGGGAGTAGGAAGTGGGGTCGTTACAGTTTGTCACTTTACTTCCTTCCTTGTTCATTGCTTCTCCCTTCTTCCTCTCATATGGATGTGCTCTATTCTTTCCTTTCTTGTTATTCCTGAAGTTGTTGAACTTTTCTCTGGCATTGTCATGTTGCTCAAATGACAGTGTCAAATCCATGACTTGGTCAAATGTTCTATCTTTATATGGCAACATGGCTCTACTCAATCCAGCATTCAACCCTTGAATGTACCTAGCATTCCTTGATGTTTCATCTGGAATTAACACTGTCCCATATTTAGACAACCCTTCAAACTTCTGAGTGTATTCAGTAACACTCATAGATCCTTGTCTCAACTTGATAAATTCCTCAAGCAATGAAGCTTTTGTTGATGCTGGGACAAATCTGGCTTCTAACATCTCTTTGAACTGATTCCATGTGATTTCTTGTTCTTGTCTGCCTGCAATAATCACTTCCCACCAGTCCAAAGCTATGCCTTTCAGTTGTCTTGAAGCTATTTGCCTTCTTCTCTGATCATTGACTTGCATATCTCCAAAAATCCTTTCCACTGTTCTTAACCATGCCTGGACCCCTATGGCATTTTCTGTGCCATCAAAGCTACTGCCTCCCAGATTTGTATATGTTTTAAGCAATTTGGACAGCTCCTCATATGGGTTATCTACCCTAGGTGCCATTCCATCCCTCAGTATTTGAACAATATCTTGCATGTTAATCATTGGGGGACCAGCAGCCATTCTAGTTGCTTGCTCAGTAGTATTAGAAGATTGACCATTTTCTCTTTCTCCTGTGGCTTGGGGATTGATTCTAACTCCTCTGGGCCTCTATTGAACATTTCTAATGTAGTTAGTTCTGATTCTTATTCACTACTTTTGCTTTTTAAAACTAACAATGAACTTATTTGTTTATAACAGGCAAACTAACTCAAACATGCAGCAAACAATGCAAACAAGGCATACAGATTCAAACAAATATTTATTTCGGCTATGTATTTATTAACATGGCTCTGATACCAACTGAGACAATCCCTTCCTACTTGCCCTATATTTTTTTTCTATGTTATATCCCAAGATCCACTCTGATCAATATAAAAATATTGATATGCTTCTTTGTGACAACCATTTAAATGTTCACATGGATTTTTCCTATGTCAGAGTACATTTTATCTGTATTTATTTCTTTTGAACGACCCAGCCCCTTTTTTTCTAAAAAAAAATATCACCCAGATCTCCTCTATTCATTTGATTAATTCCTATTTATTTTCTTAAGTTTATCACTGGTATGGTAAATGAAGCATATGAGTTAACCCATAGCATTTCAACTTACCAAAACTTTCCCTTTCAGTGACCAAATTGAGACTGTGCATGTTTCTGTGCAACTGTTTGCACATAATCATGCACAACTGTAGTTTACTTCCTCTTTGGTCCTTAAGTGGACTAATTTTTGTTTAGGTATGATTCTGAAATGAATTAGTTGAATCTACAATTTTCACTTATACCAATAATTACCAAATGCAATTTTACTTCTGAGTTACCCCTTCTATGTTATTCTTTTCTTTTCTGTCCCTAGTATTTCTTATTTCATGATGTTAGTAGTGACTAGATGAACAGGTTCTAGTTTTTCCTAAACAAATTAATACATAAGCATACTAGTTTACTTATGCTTCAGACCCACTACCAATTTCCTTATCTCATTTTCAAGAAATAGGTATGTTCACAGTTTCTAACATGAAGCTAAAGGCCTTATCATCTTTTACTGAAAATAATGTTCATTACAACATACTTTTTCCCAATCATCCTTTACATAGTAATAAAGTTTTTCTTGCACAATTTGAAACATCATTACATAAAGCTTTTACTGAAAACAAGACAGAAGAACCACTCTCCTACAAAATCCTAGCTTAGTTAGTTTGCAATTCCTTCAAGCATCATATGTCTGCATCTTACTATTTGGCATCCTTTCTTCCTGCAACCATCTCAGGGTCTGCTTCACAATGCAAGTGAAACACCCATTTGATGCAAGCAACAAACATGTCAGATTGAAATCTGGTATGAGTAAGTTCAATTGACAAATACATAAGATTTATGAAATTGGTTCCATATCTCCTTAATTTCAGATACTAACTGTTTTACCAAATTGTTAATCCCTTTCATCAGGTACACATTTTTGTTGTGTCTTTACAGTGAAATGAATGAACTGTTAAATGCATGTATAAGTGCTTAAACCAATTCCTTAGCAGAAATTCTTATTTCAAGAATTCATAGCAGCCATCATACAAATCACACAGGCATTTCATAACCATTGAACAAGCAAAACTCCTACCATTTAGCTAAAGCATCAAAACTGGTCTGCATACCAGTACTCACCATACTCTTAGCATATACATCTTTGCTTATCAATCCATAACACATTTTTTTTAAGAGTCCAGTATCACATTTTGTAGTTGCACTGGTGCACACTGCCTGGAAGCTACTGTTTGATTTTCCAGTGCACTACTAGCTTTTGGACATAAACATGTCATGTGCAAACTTACACCCCAACCTTGATGCAAGCCAACTACCATGTCATACCCCCTTCCCTCATATCCGACCTGATAGAGGTGACCCATGCCTTGAGTTTAATTACTAAATTCTTTCCCATGACCCCCTATTACCTATGCAGTGTCATGCCCCACCCTGTTGTACCCCTAATCAACCTTCACATGAAAATCCCATCACAATATTTATTCAAATAAAATGTCTTGCATTTTGTATTTAACTGTTCATTTCAGGTTGTTCCAGTTTAAACTATTCATTGATTAGATTAACTAGTCACACAATTCATTATTTTACTTACAACAGAACTGATTATTTTCAAATCATGTTGAATCAGCATTAAACCAAATACAAACCATTTTTATTTTATTCTAATTAAAAATCTAGAATTAACTAATAATTTTCAAGTGTAATTACCTTATGACCTTTAATTAAGTAAAGGTTTGATCATTTCATTTTATCATTAACTATTAATGTAACGACCCAGAATTTCTGTCAATTGAAATTCATATATTTAATTGATTTTAAATATTAACAAGTAAAATTTATAAGTCGAATAATTTATTTTTCGAATATCTGAATTTAATTGGATAATTAAATCGATAATTTAATATTTGACATTTCAAAAATAATTGGAAATTGGGTTTAATTTGATTGAAAAAGATTTATAAAGTTGTATTAAATCATATTGGAGTTAGAATGATGTTATAGAACTTTTAAAATTGAATTAAAAGTTAATTTGTGAAAATTGAATATTTTAATATTTAATTGACGAGTTAAAATAGACATTTTTTGAACAGTCTCGGATTTTGACGAAACCAGTTTCATCGAATCAGTAATGTTGTATTATTGTATGGTTTTAAATTTCGTATCAATCGGATTTACGGTTTGTCCGGGGCAGGCTAAAACGCGTAGAAATCAATTCGAGTGAATTTTAAATTTAAATAATTTGATTCTAAATCGTATCTTCCAAATATGAATGAATTGGCCTCCGATATATATTCCATTGCATTAAGAATGGGGGTAAAACATTATAAATCGTAGGCGACACGCTTCGTTTGGAGTTCGGAAAAATTTCGGGTGAATAGTGTTTGAGAATTTTCTATAAAAGGACCTAACTTCCTTCATTTTACACTCAACCCTAATTCTAAACCCTAGCCGCCACTCAGAAATTAATGGCCGAAAATTATTCATCTTCTTCCCTCATTTTCTTCAAATCCGTAAAATGATTCAACAAACTTTCAACTGCAACTTCGTAGGGCACGTCACGAACTACGATTTCAACGGCTATGATCGTGAACAACGTCGTAGATCAACGGCAAAGCTCAGTTGAACGCGTGCGTTCAAGCACGAATTCCGAGGCCAATATAGGGCCGAGCTCGAAGTGCTCTTGGCCGAGGGTGGAGCTCATCATGGCAAGTTGAACGGCACCATTTGATCGCGTTGAAAATGCTCAAGTAGGGCGCGCTAATCTAGGGTTTTGAACGTGTATTTGGGTTCTTCGGTCGCGTTTACCTGATGGGGAAGAGATAGATGCGCACGGCCACGATTCATCTCCTGGAATGCACGGCCGAGATCAGTTTAGGGTTAAAAAATTTAAATTAAAAATTGAATTTGTTTATATTATAAATTGTGTAAACTTTGTAACTCGATAACTTGTTCATACGAGGTCGAAAATTTATGAAACGACTTGCGTCGGGTTCGTACTGATGAACACTACGCAATGGAGATGGATTGGAGTTGATTGGAGCTAGTGAAAATTTTGGGTAAAATTAAACGTGCGTTTAATTTTATTCGAAATAAAACACTGCAACCGCTATTTGAAACAAGGTGAAAACTTCTCACTCAATCGAAATTGTTTCGATTTAAATTTTAAATTGTTAGATTTAAAATTGCTTGATTGTGTGATTGAATGATAAATTATTATCTATAGTATTGGAATAGACCCTATACGCTGTATATTAAGCGGATGTTATTTATTAAAAACATATACCGTGATATTTCATCTTGAATGGAATTGGTATAATATATGTATTTGGAGTTGATTTTTCTGCATTATGTAGCGGATGAGACCCTAATGCGCCGTATAATAGCGGATAATATTTTATAAAACCCATGTACCATGATATACCGTATTGAAGCGGAATTGGTATTGTGCTAACATCTGTGGAGGCAGGAAAACAGGTTGGAGGGATCCAACTGGATTCCTCACCCGTATTTATTTATTTACAGATATTGTGATATATTCTGTTATCATATTGATATATGATGTTTGGATGCCGCGATTGTTATATTGTTGTTGCAGCATTGGGCCTATTTTTGGAGTTTTAAAAATGTTAAAGTAAGAATTTTGATTTTAAAAAGGATTTTCAAGTAATTTTTGAAAGTATACGTTTTATTTATATTTTTGGAATTTATTTATTTTAAATAAATAAACATTATAATTTTAATGTTATAAAAATTATGATTTTTTTAAAATATAACCGAAATGTGATTTTTGAAATATGAAGTTAATGAATTTTACAAAATAGTTTAAATTGGGATTTTGGAATTATTATAAACGGTTTATATAAAAAAAGGTTTATAAAATTGGTATTTGTAAATTAAAATATTGGAATTATAAAACGAGTTTTTATAAGTGTTAAAATGAAATATAAATGGATTTCGTAAGTAAATGAAATTTATAGATTTATAAATTGTGAAGTTATAAAATGAATAGATTTTGTAAAATAAAAGATTTTTTTAGTTAAATTTACTTATAATTTGGATTTAGCAACTAAATAAGATATAATAGAATTCGTAAATAAAGTGATTTTATGACTTGAAGTTTTTATAATATATAAATGTGAATTTATAAACATTGATTTATAAATTCAAGATTGATTGGATCTGATAAGTTAATTTTTATAGCTTATTAAAGGAGTATATTAACGATTTTGGGACAGTGGATAATCCTTTAAGTCGAATATGTAAAAGTGTTGAATTTGGTTAATGATTTATATTCACGATTTTGAACAGTGAATAATATATTTAAGAAATGTTTTAGGTTCTGGCCTTTTAAATAGAATTAAAAAAAATTGAAGTTGTTTTAAAATGTGTTAAGGATCGAAACCATAGATTTCAACATTCATTGTTGAAATAGACGTTTTCGAGAAATATGGAAATGGTGGACTATAACACTGTTGTTATAGTAAATGATTTTCGAAAGAAAATGTTTTATATAGTATCGGGATTTATATATCTATCTTAATTTTGAATCCCTATACTAGTGATTTTGGGTTGTCGTAACGATGTTTTACGTAACATTCGTTTTGACCCAAATAAAGGTGTTTAAAGAGAATGTTTTCCTTAAAGGATAAATTATATACTTAATTGTAATTTAAGTATATTGAATATTTTCCAAATGTTGAAAATAAAGAGTTTTGTGAATTACTTATTATTAAATAAGTATGGAAATGTTTTCCTATATGAAGTAAAATGTTTTGAGATTTTATCTTTTAAGGATAAATGGAAAGTGAATATCTGAAATCGATTTGAAAATCGTATATCAGTGGATATTTGGAAATTTAAATTCACCATGGAATTTATAAAGGAAATCGGTAAGGATTTATTTAATTGCTTTAAATGAACCATTTTGAAATAAAAATGAATAAGTATGGAAATGCTTTCCATTGAAGAAATTTAAATGGTTTAGAGAATATATCTTTTTAAAGATAAATTAAAGTGAATATCTAGCAAGTTATTTAATTTACGAAAGATTAATGAAAAGGGCTTAGTGATTGTTATGGTGCTGGATATTTGTTTGTTGGCCTTGATAGTTCAATAACCGACTATCAATATTTATCTTTAAATGGGTATTTATGGTCATTTGGTTGAATTTGAATGCTACACTTATTTTTAAAAATAAGCGCTCGTTATTCTATTTAGTCAGGAGAGGACCTTTGTGTCATAAATCCCATTTCGAATAAGTGATATGTCGTAATGGATAGCATTTGAAGACCGGTGTTGAAGAGCGGATATTTTTGAAAACGGAAGGATTACAGTCGAATGACTCTGCATCGGCTGATCTCTGATATAGAAGTTTTATCACCCTTTGAGATAGGAAGTCCGGTCGTGATTAGTGAATATCCGGATTGCAAGGGCTTCTTTGGAAGTGCCTTCGGTTCTGTTCAATCCCGGAATGGACTTGTATGGATGTGTGTCTGACTTTACAATTTGAGATATAATGCTGGTTTCTATCAAATATATTTCTGTTGGTGGCGGAGAATTTATTCTCTTAGCTTAACACCCTTTTCTGAGACGTATGAGCTCAGAGGTTATGTAGTTGATGGTTACTAGTGATACATTCCCAAATTCGTAATGTGGCATACGAAGTGCTGTTGAGCATTTGTTGATCAAAGCGTGGCTTTGTATAAAGCGTGGCTTTGTATAAAGCGTGGCTTTGTATAAAGCGTAGCTTTGTGGACGAGACTTCGTCGAACCTCACACCCCGGAAATTGTCAAAACAGGAAAGATGCGGCAAGGTTATTAGGGGATAGCGCCCCCTTAGTGTATGTCATTTCCTTCTGGATAGAGGTGGTATTATCGTATGGAGCCCTGATACTTAACCTATGTTGTTGCTACAAACTTATTATTTTATGGTTGTTGGTGAATCCCGGGATTTAGGTCTGTTGCGACCGGGGGATGGCATATTCGTGTCAATAGTTACCCAGCTAGGGGTAAGCCGGCCTTGTGTTGGCAGAGATCCGGTTAGGTTCTCGAGGCGTCTTTCCAGAGGCGTACCTATGTGGCAGTGGGAAGTTCCTTGGCCTGACCATTTGTTGGAAATCCAAACTCCAATACGCATCTTGTACGATTTTCGTTGTAGAACCTGCCATTTACTTATAGTGGCGCCCCACTGTTTTGATGGTAGCTATAGTAGGCATACGATACTGGTCGTATGTTGGCTAAGATTTATATCATTACTTTCGAAATGTTTTCGTACACTTTGCAATTATAGTAATAATATCAAAGAAAATTTGCATATCAAGAATGTTTAACTATTATAAGGAGAAATCTCCTCCGATTCTGCGTTTGCATTGTGTGTGTGTGCGGGAGGCCTTATGGTAATCTCATTTTCTAAAAAGCATTGCGAATCTAATTTTAAATATTTCTTTGTTGATTTTTAAAGATAAACTGTTTAAGTTCTCACACCAGTCCCATGACTGACCTGGAGTTTATTGTTCTCTTCCTAAACTCTTGGTGCCCACCAATTTTAACACGGCAGTCTAGAGTCAGGTTATCAGGTTATTCTGGAATTCAGGAGTTGCTGTGGAGATCAGGAGCAAGCTGGATGGCATGGCGTATCAACTAGTATATAGTATTTCTTTTCTGCTGTTTGTTGTTGTATACTCTGATAATGTAATGATAATGTGATGTAAGGTAATAATTGATATAGTTCTTTGTTTTAAAGATATTCATTTATCTATTATATGTTGTTCCGCTGCGATTGTGAGATTCCGATATTGTTCTGTTGCTTTTTCTTTCTTTCTTCTTCTATCTTCTACCTCTTCTTTAACCCTAACGGTACGGTTCTCCGGCCTTCGATTGCTCGACAGTAGATACAGTGGACGTATTAATGTCGACCTTCGTGGTCGGAAAAACTTGGGTCGTTACATTTGGTATCAAAGCATATGGTTAAGTGACAACCTTGGCTTTGTTGGGTGTTACTCATTAGAGATAGAGTCAGCAGTACTCTAGAATGAGTTTGAGTGTACTAATAGATATGAGCGTGTGTTTGTTAGTGAATATAAAAATGTTTTATATTGTGTTTGCTTATCCATTGAGCTGTTTATGAATTCTGGTCGGTGCAGGAAGTACAACCGTAATTGATAGGGGTTTCTAAACTCTTAAACGAGGTACACCGACATAGTATCATTTTAAATTGGGTAAATGAAATAATTTTACCTTGATTATAATTTATATATTAAGGAATAATTTTTCAGAATTATTAAAGTGTATACAGATTGATTGTTTGATTGTTGAAAATGTAAGAATATATATAAGTTAATTTAAAAGATGTTTGAATAATCCGAATAAAAGAATAAATTGCATAAGCAAATGAATTATTAAGATGGAATTATAATGAATATGATTTACAATTATGAAACGATCTTATATAAGTAAAGAGAAAATAGTGAAATTATATAAGTAAAATATTTGTAAATGTGATTTGTAATTTGTAGTACAATTCCAGAGGAATATTTGGAAATGTTTTCAAAGGATTTGCAATTTGGAAAAGATTAAATTCCTTTTTTAGTATGAAAATGATTTTCAAGGGTTTTGGAAAATTGTTTTGGAGGGATAAAAGCTCTAAACTCTTTTCGGCCGCTGGAAAATAATTCCGATGATGATTGCAACATCATCGGTGTTCATTTTCGGGTTTCCAAAAGAGGGATTGCTGCCAAGTTGTTTTAAATGGAGGTTGTTTGGAAAATTTGAGTTTGGGTTCTGAAATTCATAGGATAATTGAATTGATTTCAAAAATGGTTTTGAAAGATTGGAAAGACTCTGGAATGTTATATAAATGATTGGAATACAATTATTAAGTTGGAAAATAAATTGTGAAAGAATAAACAAAATTTGCAAGTGCAAGAAAATGAAATTGAAATCCATTTCGAATTTGTAAGAAAATAGAATTTAATTCAGAATTGGAATCTGAATTGGATTTATAAGTGGAAATTTAAGTTAAGACAAAAAAAAAGATGTTTGAAAGGAAATATAACTTAAGTAATGTTGAATGAAGTTGATTTTGGTACCGAAGTAAAATGAGTAAAGTGATAAATACAAACTTGAGTTATATAAATGAAATTCAACTTGAAATGTTAAATGAATTAGCAATTGAATTAATAAATGGATTGGATGTTAATCAATCGAATGTAAATAAGGTGATATGAAATAATGAATATAAGTGTTGATTCATTTAAAGCTAATTGAATAAATTGAATGAAAATTAAAATAGAATATCAAACCAATTGGAATTAAAAGTGTTGAACCAAATTGAATGTAAAGAAAAAGTAAACAAATTTGGTTATGTTGGTTATACATTGGTTGTTAGATTGATTGGTGGTTGATTGTATATAATTCATTAAGTGTTAATGAAATTGAATTGATAAAATTGAAAGCTATGAAATTTGATTTGAATTTGGAAGTGAACCAACTTGAATGTAATTTAGTGAATGTAAACTAATTGAATATGAATGAATGAATGCTATTAAATCCAATGTTAATGAATCAAATGTGAATTAAATGGAAAACTAATTCATTGAATATTAATGAGAAGTGAAAGTGTATTGATTTGGTTATGGATGTTAGTTGAACGCTAGTTAGTTGACGGTTGGATTTGTTGTTTTGACTACATTTGCTATATTGGCATATATAGTTGCTGGTATATGTTGTATATTGACATTACTTTCATATATACATGTTACTCATTATTGTTGAGTGTTTAGTAGGTGCGGATTTCGCATTGCTTCGCATTTGGAGCTCGCTTTCGCGCAATACTAGCCGTATATGCTCGCTAATAATATATAAGGTACATATCTCGGATTACATATCGTACTTTTACACTTTTTTCCCTGCGGGATGTCTCATTACTTGATGAGATGTATATTTGTGATATATATAATTCCATTTATTTTTTTGGATCGAGCCGCGCAAAGGAGACTATGGCGAAATTTTCTGAAAATTTAAGGCGTTAGAATAATTTTGAGAAAATTGAAATTTTTTTGAAAAGATAACTAAGTATGATTTGAAAACTTAGTAAATTTATTGTAAGAAGTTTAACTATGGATTTTGGGAAAGTTAAAAACTTAAGTGAATTTGAAATCTAATTTGAATGGATGTTTGAAAAGTTAATGGATTCTGTAACTTTTTCTTACTTGGTAATTTCGAGGACGAAATTCTTTTAAGGGGGAAGTTTGTAACGACCCAGAATTTCTGTCAATTGAAATTCATATATTTAATTGATTTTAAATATTAATAAGTAAAATTTATAAGTCGAATAATTTATTTTTCGAATATCTGAATTTAATTGGATAATTAAATCGATAATTGAATATTTGAAATTTCAAAAATAATTGGAAATTGGGTTTAATTTGATTGAAAATGATTTATAAAGTTGTATTAAATCATATTGGAGTTAGAATGATGTTATAGAACTTTTAAAATTGAATTAAAAGTTAATTTATGAAAATTGAATATTTTAATATTCAATTGACGAGTTAAAATAGCCATTTTTCAAACAGTCTCGGATTTCGACGAAACAAGTTTCATCGGATCAGTAATGTATTATTATTGTATGGTTTCAAATTTCGTGTCAATCGGATTTACGGTTTGTCCGGGGCAGGCTAAAACGCGTAAAAATCGATTCGAGTGAATTTTAAATTTAAATAATTTGATTCAAAATCGTATCTTCCAAATGTGATCGAATTGGCCTCCAATATACATTCCATTACGTTCGAAATGAGGGTAAAACATTATAAACGCCAGGCGCCACGTTTTGTTTGGAGTTCTAAAAAATTTCGGGTGAATAGTGTTTGAGAATTTTCTATAAAAGGACCTAACTTCCTTCATTTTACACTCAACCCTAACCCTAAACCATAGCCGCCACTCAGAATTTAATGGCCAAAAATTATTCATCTTCTTCCCTCATTTTCTTCAAATCCGTAAAACGATTCAAAAATCTTTCAACTGCCACTTCGTAGGGCACGTCGCGAACTACGATTTCAACGGCTACGATCGTGAACAACGTTGTAGATCAACGGCAAAGCTCAGTTGAACGCGTGCGTTCAAGCACGAATTCCGAGGCCAATATAGGGCCGAGCTCAAAGTGCTCTTGGCCGTGGGTGGATGTAACGACCCGCAACCCTATTTTCAATCAATCCATAAAAATCTTGCAATTAATTTTTTTTTTAACATTTTTCTGTTGATCTAGAATCAATACACCAGCTCCATGTCAAATTTCAACAACAACAATTGTTTGAATCATCAGAATTTCATGAAAATGCATTTTTGGTTCACTAACCAACTGCTCTATGCATAGTTGTCTAAAATTTTTAAAGTTTGTCTTAAAATTCATAGTTTTGTATGTAGTTTCAAATTATAAGTTCAAGTTTACAATTCGAGATATTCGAATTTTGGCCTTTGTTTTATGTTTACTGTAAATTTAAGTTTACAGTACTTATATCTCACAACTACCTAAAAAATATTCCAAACCTTAATCTTTAGCATAAACAAAATTTATTTAGTTTAGTTACTAATTAAAGGAAATGATTTTATATAGGAAGTATGATATATTCTCTGCTTTTCTTTATCTCAGCAAAATTTGAAACCTGGAAGAACATATTATGCAGTACTCACAGTAAATAGCAAACATTCCAGAACATAAACATCAACATATCAATTCTTTCAGAAGTAATTATTAAAAGTTAGATTTTAAATAAGTTTACTCACCACTCTACTGTTGAAACAGAGAGTATTGGATGATGATAGAAGACAGCAGTTTGAAGTTTTGAATTCTGTAACTCTTCTTTGCTTCCCGAATTTTTATTTGAACTTGAAAATATGAAATTTTGTTTATACTTCTCTTGCTTTTTAGATTTTGTTTAAGTTATGGAATGAACTAAATGGAATGATAAACATATCTATATATGTCTTTGAACAAGATACCTTCTGGAACAAGCTTTAACTTGGCATAATATCTTGCTTTATTATATATATTTTTTTATGTAGTAAAACCTGAGATGATTTGAGTATTTCGGCTGGAAGATATGTTTCCAGATATAAAGGTGGGCTAATTAAATGTTCATGTTTTTGTATTTGTATACACTAATTAGTATTTGCTGACACAAACATTTTGTTCAAAGATATTTGCAGGTTTTTGTGTTTGTACTAAGATGTGAATATTTGTTTTCTTATGTATATACAGTTTACTTGCAGATTTTGGTTTGTACATAAATGTTTTATTTGATATGAATACTTGGCTTACCTATGCATATAAAGTTTACTTGCATGTTTCATTTTGTCTTCATACTTATGTTAACATATAAATAATGTTTGCAGACAAGTTAATTCTGTTTAAAGATATTTGATCTTAACATGGTTACATTTTCTATTTATATCTTATATTCATGACAAAGTTTTGTACTTATGTTCATGTAGACTTATGTTTATAACTATATTTTAAGTTATACTTATATTAAATATTTGTAAGCTTATTTTATTTTAATTATAAAAGTTGTCATTTAGAAACACTACTTAATCTTATTTTTCATTAAAGTTAAATATTCCAAATATTTGATTTGTAACTTATATTTGCATTAATGTATTTATATTTAATATGAATATGATTGTGTTATTATACTCATCAATATTAACTACATTTATACTTTTGATATTAAATGTCATTAATATATAATTTTTAATTTAATCGAATAAAACAGATTTAATTTTAAATATTGTTAAAAGAGTCTATTTTACATTTTGAAATTATAAATTCCCTTATAACACTTATACAACTAATAATATCCAAAATCATATTTATTTCAAAATGAAAATCTTGTATTTTATTAAAATTTAATTAAAAACTTATTATAATAATAGGGTCAAAATTCCGGGATGTCACATTCCTCCCCCCTTAAAAGAATTTCGTCCCCGAAATTTAAACAACAGTTAATTTCAAAAGCTTAATATTAACAATCTAAACATATATATCATCCATACAAAACAAACAATCAAACAGTCAATTCCAACAACATTACTAGCTATCCGGACATAAATTTGGATATGCTTTTCTAAAACTATCAAGAGTTTCCCAGGTACAATCTCTGGGATCCTCACTCCATTGCACCTTGACGAGTTTCACCACTTTGTTCCTGAGTTGCTTCTCGTCTTGATCTACAATCTGAACAGGATCTCTAACCACAGTCAGGTTGGGTTCAACTTCTAAATCTTCTTGAACAACTGGTTCTACCACCAATGATGGGTCATGAATATATTTCCTTAAATGAGACACATGAAATAAATTGTGAATCCCAGACATTCGTTCTGGTAATTCAATCCTGTAGGCTACAGTTCCAATTCTTTCTTGTATTCGGAATGGATCAATATATCTCGGAGCAAGCTTTCCCCTTTTTTCGAATCTTATAGCACCTTTGATCGAGGAAACTTTGATAAAAACTAAATCTCCAATCTCAAATTCTAAGGTTCTTCGTCTCTTATCTGCATATTTCTTCTGACGATCTTGAGCAGCTTTCATCCTTTTCTTGATAAGCTCAACCTTCGCAGAAGCTTCACGAATTAGATCGGGTCCGAGCACAAGTCGATCATTCGATTCAATCCAACAAGATGGGGATCTACACGGTCTTCCATACAGAGCTTCATAAGGAGCCATCTTAATACTCGCTTGATAACTGTTATTATAAGAAAATTCCACTAAATGAAGATGGTCTTCCCATGATCCACCAAAATCCAATACACAGGCTCGCAGCATATCTTCCAAAATTCAATTAAGCCTTTCCGTTTGTCCGTCTGTCTGCGGATGATAGGCTGTACTTAATCTCAAACTTGTTGCCATTGCTGATTGCAGAGCTTCCCAGAATTTACTAGGGAAAATAGGATCACGGTCACTTACTATGCTGACAGGTACACCATGCAATCTGACTATCTCCTTCAAGAAAATTTCTGCTAGGGAAACTGCAGTACGAGTCGCCTTAACGGGTATAAAATGGGCACTCTTCGTTAAACGATCCACAATAACCCATATTCCTTCATTTCCTTTCCTGGTTCTAGGCAAACCGTCGATGAAGTCCATCGAGATCATCTCCCACTTCCAATCTGGAATTTCCAAAGGTTGCAATAATCCTGCAAACTTTTGTTGATTTCCCTTCACTTGCTGGCAGATGGCACAACTATTTACAAAAGCAGCTACATCCTTCTTCATATTCGGCCACCAGAAAACTCTCCTCATATCTTTATACATCTTCGAGATTCCCGAGTGAATGTTCAATTTGGAGCGATGACACTCAGCAAAGACTTCTTGCCTCAATCCATCAATATTAGGCACACACAAACGACCATTAATCCTTAAAGCACCTTGATCGTTTCTTGGAGAGATGGAACGACTTCCAAAAGAGATAAGACCGCATTTCTACTAAGAGCATCAGCCACGACATTCGCTTTTCCCGGAGTATACAAAATATCCAGATCATAAGATGCCAAAAATTCGACCCATCTCTGCTGTCTCAAATTAAGATCTTTTTGAGAGAAAATATATTTCAACGGTTTGTGATCCGTGAATAACTCTAACTTTTCTCCCAAAAGATAATGTCTCCAGATCTTCAAAGCAAAAACAATAGCTAACAGTTCTAAATCATGCGTAGCATAGTTCTTCTCATCTGATTTCAATTGCCGACTAGCATACGCAATTACTCTGCCATTCTACATCAGAACTGCACCCAGTCCAACTAAACATGCATCCGTATAAACTTCAAATTTGCTCTTTCCATCCGGAATAGCAAGTACTGGTGCACAGGTTATCCTTGTCTTCAATTCCTGAAAATCTTCTTTACACTGAGGTGTCCACTTGAATTTAGCTCCTTTCCTAGTCAGCTTGGTCAGATGCGAAGAAATTTTGGAATAATCCTTAATAAATTTTTTGTAGTAGCCAGCCAAACCCAGAAAACTGCGAACTTCAGTCGGTGTCTTCGGCTGTTTCCATTGCAAAATAGTTTCAACCTTTGCTGGATCTACAGAAATGCCTTCACCAGAAACAATGTGCCCTAAAAATTTAACTTCTGATTTCCAGAAATGGCACTTTGAAAACTTTGCCTTCAACACATGCTTCCTCAAAGTTTCTAATACAATCCTTAAATGATGCCTGTGCTCTTCTTCCGATTTGGAGTAGACCAAGATATCATCAATGAATACTAGCACAAACTTATTCAACACATCTCTAAAGACTCGGTTCATGAGGTCAACAAAATAGGCAGGAGCATTGGTTAACCCAAAAGGCATAACCAACCACTCATAAAAACAATTCGGTCCCCTAAATGCTGTCAAGGGAATACTATCTTCAGCCACTCTTAATTGATGGAATCCTGAAGCTAGATCTAGTTGAGAAAAGATAGAAACTCCATGCAACTGGTCCAAAAGATCATCAATGCGAGGAAAAGGATATTTATTTCGAATGGTCACTTTGTTCAATTCTCTATAATCAACACAGAACCTTAGCGAACCATCCGATTTGGTGACAAGCACCGCAGCAGAGCCCCAACAAGAAAAACTGGGTCTAATCAAACGCTTCTCCAAAAGATATTGTGACTGCTTAATCAACTCTTCTCTCTCTCTACGAGGCATTCTCCTACTGGGTTGAATCACTGGCACAGCTCCTGGAATCAAATCAATACGAAACTCTATTTCTCGATGTGGCGGTAGACACTTAACTTCTTCAAAGACATCAGGAAAATCTTGAACCACATCGATTTCTTCAACTTTCTCTTGAGAAGTCTCAACTTCTAGCAAAAGACTACTCAAGTGCAATCCAGAACTATCGCACGATACTTTGGCAATCCTACCCAAATCAGTCTCCAATGAAACTGTCCGCTCATCACAATTCAGGACTGCTTTATACTTATCGAGCCAATCCATTCCCAAAATAAGATCAAATCCCTTAAAACTTAACACATACGGGTCACAAGAGAAACTGTGGGACAAATAAGAAAGCTTCAAGTCCTTACATATTGTATCTAATTTGGTTGCTCCACCTATAGGATACAATAATGGGTCGATCCACGGTACTAGGGTTGAGAGAAAACTTTTCTACCGATTCCAGAGATATGAAACTCAAAGATGCACCCGAATCAAACAAAACTTTAATAAATTTGCCATCTAAGAGAAGGGTACCTTCCAAAACTCCTTTTCCTTGAGAAGAAGAAGATGGACCTGCTTCCAAAGCAAAAACTTTATCCTGCAGTGTCCTCTGCAAAAGTGGACAATTCTTAATCATATGACCGGGCTGACGACAATTAAAACACAACGATCTTTGAACTACTGCCAATCCTGGACCACTCTGTCGTTGCTGTTGCTGAGATCCTCCTTGAGAACACTGGTTTGCCAAATGTCCAATTTGCTGACAATTATAACACTTACGGGGTCCGTTATTGCTTCCTCCTGATTTCTTTCCCTTAGCTTGCCTTTTCCAAAGTGGATTAAACTTTCTTTTATTTGGGCTAACGAAATTCCCTCTCGAAACTGTTGCTGTTGCCTCTGATTTCTTGCTCATCAAATTTTCATACCTTAAAGCTATATCAACTAAATCAAAAAAAAGATCCCTTCAAGAGCACCATCATCTTATCGTGAAATTCGGACCTCAATCCTTGCATAAACTTTTCATTCTTCTTGAGGGGAGTATCAATGAGTCCTGATCCACAACACGAAAGTACGTTGAATTTGGTCTCATACTCAGAAATAGTCATGCTTTCCTGCTTCAAATTCAGAAAATCCTGGTACAATTGAGTTTTCCTTGCTGTTGGCATAATCTTTTCCTCAAATAACTCCTTAAATCTTTTCCATGAAATATCTTCTTCAGGAATATTTGCAATTGTTGCATCCCACCATGCTGCTGCGCCTCCTTGCAATTGCCACGATGCCATTTCCCTTTTCTGATCATCCGACAATCTCATACTCTTAAAAATGCGCTCACAAGAGCGTAACCAGGCTTGAAATTTAACAATCTATTCTGAACCTTTAAATGGTTGGCCTCCAAGATTGATGAAATCTTTACATAAGGCTGCAAAACTATCTTGAGGCGGTACTGGATTTACAGCCTCTCTAGCAATTTGACTTCGAACATTATCAATTGAAGTACTGGCCCTAACTCTTCCTCTTCTTCCAGAACTCATGTTGGACATTATCAATCGAAGTACATAATCCTTTCAAGTTACCTGTTCAGGTGGCCAACAAATTTTGATAGGTATATAATTATATGAAAATACAAATACACACTCTCAAGATAAATATTACTCCAGAGCCTAGGTACTCGCTCAACCTAGTGCTCTGATACCAGCTGTAATGACCCGTAACCCTATTTTCAATCAATCCATAAAAATCTTGCAATTAAATTTTTTTTTTAACAATTTTCTGTTGATCTAGAATCAATACACAAGCTCCATGTCAAATTTCAACAACAACAATCGTTTGAATCATCAGAATTTCATGAAAATGCATTTTTGGTTCACTAACCAACTGCTCTATGCATAGTTGTCTAAAAATTATAAAGTTTGTCTTAAAAATCATAATTTTGTATGTAGTTTCAAATTATAAGTTCAAGTTTACAATTCGAGATATTCGAATTTTGGCCTTTGTTTTATGTTTATTGTAAATTTAAGTTTACAGTACTTATATCTCACAGCTACCTTAAAAAAATTCCAAACCTTAATCTTTAGCATAAACAAAATTTATTTAGTTTAGTTACTAATTAAAGGAAATGATTTTATATAAGAAGTATGATATATTCTCTACTTTTCTTTGTCTCTGCAAAATTTGAAACCTGGAAGAACATATTATGCAGTACTCACAGTAAATAGCAAACATTCCAGAACATAAACATCAACATATCAATTCTTCAAGAAGTAATTATTAAAAGTTAGATTTTAAATAAGTTTACTCACCACTCTACTATTGAACAGAGAGTATTGGATGATGATAGAAGACAGCAGTTTGAAGTTTTGAATTCTGTAACTCTTCTTTGCTTCCTGAATTTTTATTTGAACTTGAAAATATGAAATTTTGTTTATACTTCTCTTGTTTTCAGATTTTGTTTAAGTTATGGAATGAACTAAATGGAATTATAAACATATCTATATATGGCTTTGAGCAAGATACCTTCTGGAACAAGCTTTAACTTGGCATAATATCTTGCTTTATTATATATATTTTCTTATGTACTAAAACCTGAGATGATTTGAGTATTTCGGCTGGAAGATATGTTTCCAGATATAAAGGTGGGCTAATTAAATGTTCATGTCTTCGTATTTGTATACACTAATTCGTATTTGCTGACACAAACATTTTGTACAAAGATATTTGCAGGTTTTTGTGTTTGTACTAAGATGTGAATATTTGTTTTCTTATGTATATACAGTTTACTTGCAGATTTTGGTTTGTACAAAAATGTTTTATTTGATATGAATACTTGGCTTACCTATGCATATAAAGTTTACTTGCATGTTTCATTTTGTCTTCATACCTATGTTAACATATAAATAATGTTTGCAGACAAGTTAATTCTGTTTAAAGATATTTGATCTTAACATAGTTACATTTTCTATTTATATCTTATATTCATGACAAAGTTTTGTACTTATGTTCATGTAGACTTATGTTTATAACTATATTTTAAGTTATACTTATATTAAATATTTGTAAGCTTATTTTATTTTAATTATAAAAGTTGTCGTTTAGAAACACTACTTAATCTTATTTTTCATTAAAGTTAAATATTCCAAATATTTGATTTGTAACTTATATTTGCATTAATGTATTTATATTTCATATGAATATGATAATGTTATTATACTCAGCAATATTAACTACATTTATACTTTTGATATTAAATGTCATTAATATACAATTTTTAATTTAATCGAATAAAACAGATTTAATTTTAAATATTGTTAAAAGAGTCTATTTTACATTTTGAAATTATAAATTCCCTTATAACACATATACAACTAATAATATCCAAAATCATATTTATTTCAAAATGAAAATCTTGTATTTTATTAAAATTTAATTAAAAACTTATTATAATAATAGGGTCAAAATTCCGGGATGTCACATTCCTCCCCCCTTAAAAGAATTTCGTCCCCGAAATTTAAACAACAGTTAATTTCAAAAGCTTAATATTAACAATCTAAACATACATATCATCCATACAAAACAAACAATCAAACAGTCAATTCCAACAACATTACTAGCTATCCGGACATAAATTTGGATAAGCTTTTCTAAAACTATCAAGAGTTTCCCAGGTACAATCTCTGGGATCCTCACTCCATTGCACCTTGACGAGTTTCACCACTTTGTTCCTGAGTTGCTTCTCGTCTTGATCTACAATCTGAACAGGATCTCTAACCACAGTCAGGTTGGGTTCAACTTCAAAATCTTCCTGAACAACTGGTTCTACCACCAATGATGGGTCGTGAATATATTTCCTTAAATGAGACACATGAAATACATTGTGAATCCCAGACATTCGTTCTGGTAATTCAATCCTGTAGGCTACAGTTCCAATTCTTTCCAGTATTCGGAATGGATCAATATATCTCATAGCAAGCTTTCCCCTTTTTTCGAATCTTATAGCACCTTTGATCGAGGAAACTTTGATAAAAACTAAATCTCCAATCTCAAATTCTAAGGGTCTTCGTCTCTTATCTGCATATTTCTTCTGACGATCTTGAGCAGCTTTCATCCTTTTCTTGATAAGCTCAACCTTCGCAGAAGCTTCACGAATTAGATCAAGTCCGAGCACAAGTCGATCATTCGATTCAATCCAACAAGATGGGGATCTACACGGTCTTCCATACAGAGCTTCATAAGGAGCCATCTTAATACTCGCTTGATAACTGTTATTATAAGAAAATTCCACTAAATGAAGATGGTCTTCCCATGATCCACCAAAATCCAATACACAGGCTCGCAGCATATCTTCCAAAATTCAATTAAGCCTTTCCGTTTGTCCGTCCGTCTGAGGATGATAGGCTATACTTAATCTCAAACTTGTTGCCATTGCTGATTGCAGAGCTTCCCAGAATTTACTAGGGAAAATAGGATCACGGTCACTTACTATGCCGACAGGTACACCATGCAATCTGACTATCTCCTTCAAGAAAATTTCTGCTAGGGAAACTGCAGTACGAGTCGCCTTAACGGGTATAAAATGGGCACTCTTCGTTAAACGATCCACAATAACCCATATTCCTTCATTTCCTTTCCTGGTTCTAGGCAAACCGTCGATGAAGTCCATCGAGATCATCTCCCACTTCCAATCTGGAATTTCCAAAGGTTGCAATAATCCTGCAAACTTTTGTTGATCTCCTTTCACTTGTTGGCAGATGGCACAACTATTTACAAAAGCAGCTACATCCTTCTTCATATTCGGCCACCAGAAAACTCTCCTCATATCTTTATACATCTTCGAGATTCCCGAGTGAATATTCAATTTGGAGCGATGACACTCAGCTAAGACTTCTTGCCTCAATCCATCAATATTAGGCACACACAAACGACCATTAATCCTTAAAGCACCTTGATCGTCCACCTTGAAATCTGAATATCGACCGTCTTTAGTTCCAAGAATTATCTCCTCAAAAGATTTATCCTCCATTTTCTTACTAATGATCTTTTCTTGGAGAGATGGAACGTCTTCCAAAAGTGATAAGACCGCATTTCTACTAAGAGCATCAGCCACGACATTCGCTTTTCCCGGAGTATACAAAATATCCAGATCATAAGATGCTAAAAATTCGACCCATCTCTGCTGTCTCAAATTAAGATCTTTTTGAGAGAAAATATATTTCAACGGTTTGTGATCAGTGAATAACTCAAACTTTTCTCCCAAAAGATAATGTCTCCAGATCTTCAAAGCAAAAACAATAGCTAACAGTTCTAAATCATGCGTAGCATAGTTCTTCTCATCTGATTTCAATTGCCGACTAGCATACGCAATTACTCTGCCATTCTACATCAGAACTGCACCCAGTCCAACTAAACATGCATCCGTATAAACTTCAAATTTGCTCTTTCCATCCGGAATAGCAAGTACTGGTGCACAGGTTATCCTTGTCTTCAATTCCTGAAAATCTTCTTTACACTGAGGTGTCCACTTGAATTTAGCTCCTTTCCTAGTCAGCTTGGTCAGATGCGAAGAAATTTTGGAATAATCCTTAATAAATTTTCTGTAGTAGCCAGCCAAACCCAGAAAACTGCGAACTTCAGTCGGTGTCTTCGGCTGTTTCCATTGCAAAATAGTTTCAACCTTTGCTGGATCTACTGAAATGCCTTCACCAGAAACAATGTGCCCTAAAAATTTAACTTCTGATTTCCAGAAATTGCACTTTGAAAACTTTGCCTTCAACACATGCTTCCTCAAAGTTTCTAATACAATCCTTAAATGATGCCTGTGCTCTTCTTCCGATTTGGAGTAGACCAAGATATCATCAATGAATACTAGCACAAACTTATTCAACACATCTCTAAAGACTCGGTTCATGAGGTCAACAAAATAGGCAGGAGCATTGGTTAACCCGAAAGGCATAACCAACCACTCATAAAAACAATTCGGTCCCCTAAATGCTGTCAAGGGAATACTATCTTCAGCCACTCTTAATTGATGGAATCCTGAAGCTAGATCTAGTTGAGAAAAGATAGAAACTCCATGCAACTGGTCAAAAAGATCATCAATGCGAGGAAAAGGATATTTATTTCGAATGGTCACTTTGTTCAATTCCCTATAATCAACACAGAACCTTAGCGAACCATCCGATTTGGTGACAAGCACCGCAGCAGAGCCCCAACAAGAAAAACTGGGTCTAATCAAACCCTTCTCCAAAAGATATTGTGTCTGCTTAATCAACTCTTCTCTCTCTACGAGGCATTCTCCTACTGGGTTGAATCACTGGCACAGCTCCTGGAATCAAATCAATACGAAACTCTATTTCTCGATGTGGCGGTAGACACTTAACTTCTTCAAAGACATCAGGAAAATCTTGAACCACATCGATTTCTTCAACTTTCTCTTGAGAAGTCTCAACTTCTAGCAAAAGACTACTCAAGTGCAATCCAGAACTATCGCACGATACTTTGGCAATCCTACCCAAATCAGTCTCCAATGAAACTGTCCGCTCATCACAATTCAGGACTGCTTTATACTTATCGAGCCAATCCATTCCCAAAATAAGATCAAATCCCTTAAAACTTAACACATACGGGTCATAAGAGAAACTATGGGATAAATAAGAGAGCTTCAAGTCCTTACAGATTGTATCTAATTTGGTTGCTCCACCTATAGGATTAGATACAATAATGGGTCGATCCACGGTACTAGGGTTAAGAGAAAACTTTTCTACCGATTCCAGAGATATGAAAGTCAAAGATGCACCCGAATCAAACAAAACTTTAATAAATTTGCCATCTAAGAGAAGGGTACCTTCCAAAACTCCTTTTCCTTGAGAAGAAGAAGATGGACCTGCTTCCAAAGCAAAAACTTTATCCTGCAGTGTCCTCTGCAAAAGTGGACAATTCTTAATCATATGACCGGGCTGACGACAATTAAAACACAACGATCTTTGAACTACTGCCAATCCTGGACCACTCTGTCGTTGTTGTTGCTGAGATCCTCCTTGAGAACACTGGTTTGCCAAATGTCCAATTTGCTGACAATTATAACACTTACGGGGTCCGTTATTGCTTCCTCCTGATTTCTTTCCCTTAGCTTGCCTTTTCCAAAGTGGATTAAACTTTCTTTTATTTGGGTTAACGAAATTCCCTCTCGAAACTGTTGCTGTTGCCTCTGATTTCTTGCTCATCAAATTTTCATACCTTAAAGCCATATCAACTAAATCAAAAAAAGATCCCTTCAAGAGCACCATCATCTTGTCGTGAAATTCGGACCTCAATCCTTGCATAAACTTTTCATTCTTCTTGAGGGGAGTATCAATGAGTCCTGATCCACAACACGAAACTACGTTGAATTTGGTCTCATACTCAGAAATAGTCATGCTTTCCTGCTTCAAATTCAGAAAATCCTGGTACAATTGAGTTTTCCTTGCTGTTGGCATAATCTTTTCCTCAAATAACTCCTTAAATCTTTTCCATGAAATATCTTCTTCAGGAATATTTGCAATTGTTGCATCCCACCATGTTGCTGCGCCTCCTTACAATTTCCACGATGCCATTTCCCTTTTCTGATCATCCGACAATCTCATACTCTTAAAAATGCGCTCACAAGAGCGTAACCAGGCTTGAAATTTAACAATCGGTTCTGAACCTTTAAATGGTTGGCCCCCAAGATTGATGAAATCTTTACATATGGCTGCAAAACTATCTTGAGGCGGTACTGGATTTACAGCCTCTCTAGCAATTTGACTTCGAACATTATCAATTGAAGTACTGGCCCTAACTCTTCCTCTTCTTCCAGAACTCATGTTGGCCATTATCAATCGAAGTACATAATCCTTTCAAGTTACCTGTTCAGGTGGCCAACAAATTTTGATAGGTATATAATTATATGAAAATACAAATACACACTCTCAAGATAAATATTACTCCAGAGCCTAGGTACTCGCTCAACCTAGTGCTCTGATACCAGCTGTAATGACCCGTAACCCTATTTTCAATCAATCCATAAAAATCTTGCAATTAATTTTTTTTAACATTTTTCTGTTGATCTAGAATCAATACACAAGCTCCATGTCAAATTTCAACAACAACAATCGTTTGAATCATCAGAATTTCATGAAAATGCATTTTTGGTTCACTAACCAACTGCTCTATGCATAGTTGTCTAAAAATTATAAAGTTTGTCTTAAAAATCATAATTTTGTATGTAGTTTCAAATTATAAGTTCAAGTTTACAATTCGAGATATTCGAATTTTGGCCTTTGTTTTATGTTTATTGTAAATTTAAGTTTACAGTACTTATATCTCACAGCTACCTTAAAAAAATTCCAAACCTTAACCTTTAGCATAAACAAAATTTATTTAGTTTAGTTACTAATTAAAGGAAATGATTTTATATAAGAAGTATGATATATTCTCTACTTTTCTTTGTCTCGGCAAAATTTGAAACCTGGAAGAACATATTATGCAGTACTCACAGTAAATAGCAAACATTCCAGAACATAAACATCAACATATCAATTCTTCAAGAAGTAATTATTAAAAGTTAGATTTTAAATAAGTTTACTCACCACTCTACTGTTGAACAGAGAGTATTGGATGATGATAGAAGACAGCAGTTTGAAGTTTTGAATTCTGTAACTCTTCTTTGCTTCCTGAATTTTTATTTGAACTTGAAAATATGAAATTTTGTTTATACTTCTCTTGTTTTCAGATTTTGTTTAAGTTATGGAATGAACTAAATGGAATTATAAACATATCTATATATGGCTTTGAACATGATACCTTCTGGAACAAGCTTTAACTTGGCATAATATCTTGCTTTATTATATATATTTTTTTATGTACTAAAACCTGAGATGATTTGAGTATTTCGGCTGGAAGATATGTTTCCAGATATAAAGGTGGGCTAATTAAATGTTCAGGTCTTTGTATTTGTATACACTAATTAGTATTTGCCGACACAAACATTTTGTACAAAGATATTTGCAGGTTTTTGTGTTTGTACTAAGATGTGAATATTTGTTTTCTTATGTATATACAGTTTACTTGCAGATTTTGGTTTGTACAAAAATGTTTTATTTGATACGAATACTTGGCTTACCTATGCATATAAAGTTTACTTGCATGTTTCATTTTGTCTTCATACTTATGTTAACATATAAATAATGTTTGCAGACAAGTTAATTCTGTTTAAAGATATTTGATCTTAACATAGTTACATTTTCTATTTATATCTTATATTCATGACAAAGTTTTGTACTTATGTTCATGTAGACTTATGTTTATAACTATATTTTAAGTTATACTTATATTAAATATTTGTAAGCTTATTTTATTTTAATTATAAAAGTTGTCGTTTAGAAACACCACTTAATCTTATTTTTCATTAAAGTTAAATATTCCAAATATTTGATTTGTAACTTATATTTGCATTAATGTATTTATATTTAATATGAATATGATTGTGTTATTATACTCATCAATATTAACTACATTTATACTTTTGATATTAAATGCCATTAATATATAATTTTTAATTTAATTGAATAAAACCGTTTTAATTTTAAATATTGTTAAAAGAGTCTATTTTACATTTTGAAATTATAAATTCCTTTATAACACATATACAACTAATAATATCCAAAATCATATTTATTTCAAAATGAAAATCTTTTATTTTATTTAAATTTAATTAAAAACTTATTATAATAATAGGGTCAAAATTCCGGGATGTCACGGTGGAGCTCGTCATGGCAAGTTGAACGACACCATTTGACCGCGTTGAAAATGGTCGAGTAGGGCGCGCTAATCTAGGGTTTTGAACGTGTATTTGGGTTCTTAGGTCGTGTTTACCTGATGGGGAAGAGATAGATGTGCACGGCCACGATTAATATCCTGGAATGCACGACCGAGATTAGTTTAGGGTTAAAAAACTTAAATTAAAAATTGAATTTGTTTATATTATAAATTGTGTAAACTTTGTAATGCGATAACTTGTTCATACGAGGTTGAAAATTCATGAAACGACTTGCGTTGGGTTCGTATTGACGAACACTACGCGATGGAGCTGATTGAAGTTGATTGGAGATAGTGAAAATTTTGGGTAAAATTAAACGCACGTTTAATTTTATTTGAAATAAAACACTGCAACCGCTATTTGAAACAAGGTGAAAACTTCTCACTCAATCGAAACTGTTTCGATTTAAATTTTAAATTGTTAGATTTAAAATTTCTTGATTGTGTGATTGAATGATAAATTATTATCTGTAGTATTGGAATAGACCCTATACGCCGTATATTAAGCGATGTTATTTATTAAAAACATATACCACGATATTTCATCTTGAATGGAATTGGTATTATATACGTACTTGGAGTTGATTTTCCCACATTATATAGCGGATGAGACCCTATTGCGCCGCATAATGGCGGATAATATTTTATAAAACCCATGTACCGTGATATTCCGTATTGAACCGGAATTGGTATTGTGCTAACATCTATGGATGCAGGAAAACTGGTTGGAGAGATCCAACTGGATTCCTCACCCGTATTGATTTATTTACAGATATTATGATATATTCTGTTATCATATTGATATATGAAGTTTGGATGCCGTGATTGTTATATTTAGCGTTGTTGCAGCATTGGGCCTATTTTTGGAGTTTTAAAAATGTTAAAGTAACGATTTTGATTTTAAATAGGATTTTCAAGTGATTTTTGAAAGTATACGTTTTATTTAAATTTTTGGAATTTATTTATTTTAAATAAATAAACGTTATAATTTTAATGTTATAAAAATTATGATTTTTGTGAAATATAACTGAAATGTGATTTTTGAAATATGGAGTTAATGAATTTTATAAAATAGTTTAAATTGGGATTTTTGAATTATTATAAACGGTTTATGTAAAAAAGATTTATAAAATTGATGCTATAAATTAAAATATTGGAATTATAAAACGTGTTTTTATAAGTGTTAAAATGAAATATAAATGGATTTCTTAAGTAAATGAAATTTATAGATTTATAAATTGTGAAATTATAAAATGAATAAATCTTGTAAAATAAAATATTTTTTTAGTTAAATTTACTTATAATTTGGATTTAGCAACTAAATAAGATATAATAGAATTCGTAAATAAAGTGATTTTATAACTTGAAGTTTTTATACTATATAAATGTGAATTTATAAACATTGATTTACAAATTCAAGACAGATTCGATTTGATAAGTTAATTTTTATAGCTTATTAAAGGAGTATATTCACGATTTTGGGACAGTGGATAATCCTTTAAATCGAATATGCAAAAGTGTTGAATTTGGTTAACGATTTATACTCACGATTTTGAACGGTGAATAATATATTTAAGAATTGTTTTAGGTTCGGGCCTTTCGAATAGAATTAAAACGATTTGAAGTTGTTTTAAAATGTGTTAAGGATCGAAACCATAGATTTCAACATTCATTGTTGAAATAGATGTTTTCGAGAAATAAGGAAATGGTGGACTATAACATTGTTGTTATAGTAAATGATTTTCGAAAGAAAATGTTTTATATAGTATTGGGATTTATATATCTATCTTAATTTCGAATCCCTATACTAGTGATTTTGGGTTGTCGTAACGATGTTTTACGTAACATTCGTTTTGACCCAAATAAAGGTGTTTAAAGAGAATGTTCTACCTAAAGGATAAATTATATACTTAATTGTAATTTAAGTATATTGAATATTTTCCAAATGTTGAAAATAAAGAGTTTTGTGAATTACTTATTATTAAATAAGTATGGAAATGTTTTCCAATATGAAGTAAAATGTTTTGAGATTTTATCTTTTAAAGATAAATGGAAAGTGAATATCTGAAATCGATTTGAAAATCGTATATCAGTGGATTTTTGGAAATTTAAATTCACCATGGAATTTATAATAGAAATTGGTAAGGATTTATTTAATTGGTTTAAATGAACCATTTTGAAATAAAAATTAATAAGTATGGAAATGTTTTCCAATGAAGAAATTGAAATGGTTTAGAGAATATATCTTTTTAAAGATAAATCGAAGTGAATATCTAGCAAGTTATTTAATTTATGAAAGATTAATGAAAAGGGCCTAGTGATTGTTATGGTGCTGGATATTTGTTTGTTGGCCTTGATAGTTAAATAACCGACTATCGATATTTACCTTCAAATGGGTATTTATGGTCATTTGCTTGAATTTGAATGCTACACTTATTTTTAAAAATAAGCGCTCGTTATTCGATTTAGCCGGGAGAGGACCTTGTGTCATAAATCCCATTCCGAATAAGTGATATGTCGTAATGGATAGCATTTGAAGACCGGTGTTAAAGACCGGATATTTTTGAAAACGGAAGGATTACCGTCGAATGACTCTGCATCGGCTGATCTCCGATATAGAGGTTTTATCACCCTTTGTGATGGGAAGTCGGTCGTGATTAGTGAATATCCGGATTACAAGGTTTGGAAGTGCCTTCGGTTCTGTTCGATCCCGGAACGGACTTGTATGGATGTGTGTCTGACATTACAATTTGAGATGTAAAGCTGGTTTCTATCAAATATATTTCTGTTGGTGGCGGAGAATTTATTCTCCTAGCTTAAAACCCTTCTCTGAGACGTACGAGCTCAGAGGTTATGTAGTTGATGGTTACTAGTGATACATTCCCAAATTGGTAATGTGGCATACGAAGTGCTGTTGAGCATTTGTTGATCAAAGCGTGGCTTTTGTATAAAGCGTAGCTTTGTGGACGAGACTTCGTCGAACCTCACACCCCGGAAATGGTCGAAACAGGAAAGATGCGGCAACGTTATTAGGGTATAGCGCCCCCTTAGTGTAAGTCGTTTCCTTCTGGATAGAGGTGGTATTATGGTATGGAGCCTTGATACTTAACCTATGTTGTTGCTGCAAACTTATTATTTTGTGGTTGTTGGTGAATCCCGGGATTTAGGTCGGTTGCGACCGGGGGATGGCGTATTCATGTCAGTAGTTACCCAGCTAGGGGTAATCCGGCCTTGTGTTGGCAGAGATCAGGTTAGGTTCTCGGGGAGTCTTTTTAGAGGCGTACCTATGTGGCAATGAGAAGTTCCTTGGCCCGACCATTTGTTGGAAATCCAAACTCTAATATGCACCTTGTACGGTTTTAGTTATAGAACCTGCCATTTACTTATGGTGGCGCCCCACTGTTCAGATGGTAGCTATAGTAGGCATACAATACTGGTCGTATGTTGGCTAAGATTTATATCATTACTTTCGAAATGTTTTCCTACACTTTGCACTTATAGTAATAATATCAAATAAAATTTGCGTATCAAGCATGTTTGACTATCATAAGGAGAAATCTCCTCCGATTCTGTGTTTGCATTGTGTGTGTGTGCGGGAGGACTTATGGTAGTCTCATTTTCTAAAAAGCATTGCGAATCTAATTTAAAATATTTCTTTGTTGATTTTTAAAGATAAACTGTTTAAGTTCTCACACCAGTCCCATGACTGACCTGGAGTTTATTGTTCTCTTCCTAAACTCTGGGTGCCCACCAATTTTAACACGGGCAGTCTAGAGCCAGGTTATCAGGTTATTATGGAATTCAGGAGTTGCTGTGGAGATCAGGAGCAAGCTGGATGGCATGGCGTATCAACTAGTATATAGTATTTCTTTTCCGCTGTTTGTTGTTGTAAACTCTGATAATGTAATGATAATGTGATGTGATGTAATAACTGATATAGTTCTTTGTTTTAAAGATATTGATTTATCTATTATATGTTGTTCCGCTGCGATTGTGAGATTCTGATATTGTTCTGTTGCTTTTTCTTTCTTTCTTCTTCTATCTTCTACCTCTTCTTTAACCCTAACGGTATGGTTTTCCGGCCTTCGATTGCTCGGTAGTTGATGCAGTGGACATACTAATGTCGACCTTCGTGGTCGGAAAAACTCGGGTCGTTACAATTAACTAAATACAACTATTTATTTACTTTAATAAACCTTAGTAATTGATAAATAATCACCTTAACTTAATTAATTTTAAATTCAAATTACTTTGTTTATCCTAGCCATTACCAATCCCAAAGTTTGAGTTAACTTAAGGTTTTTAAAATACTTAATTAAAATAACCATAACTAATTACTTTAAATCTATTTTCTTTTCATTTTCTTCCCATTTTCTTTCTTTCCAATACAAATAATTTTATTTTTGATGTCACAAAATATCCAAAATATATTCATCCAATCCATAGCATCCAATAGCTTATATTTTCAATATCATCTATCATAGGTTATCAATTAAATCATAATCACAGACTATGAACAGAAATTTCAATATTTTTGAGGAATCCAATCGGATCCCTCCAACCTATTTTCCTACATCCACAGATGTTAGCACAATATAAAAACACCAATCCCACTTTGAGATGGTATATTGCGGTACAAAGGGTCATTGCTATTATGCGGGGCGCATAGGTTCTCATCCGCTATATAATGCGGAAATATCAATCACTCCAATATATATATATACACACACTATATATAATATCACATCCAGACTGATAATAATAATCAATTCAAGCAATCAATCAAATAATTTAATTTAACTGATTAAATTAATCGGCAATCCAGTTTGAATGAGATTTACTTACCTTTGATTTTATGGTTTGGAATCCATTCCAGTCTCGCCTCGGTTTCTCGATTTTGACCTTGCATAAACATTTGGTAAAACTGGACAAATCAATTACATTTAATAATTTAACTTATCCAATAATTTAATTAACTAGTGATTTAGTTCTAAACTAATAATTTTTCCCTTTCAAAAATCTTTTAGTAACTAAAATAAATTAAATAAGTTAATTAAACAAATTCATCAATAAAGTACATTGTTTTAAATAAGCTAGTAGATTTTAAATGTGTATATGTATACTTTATTTTATTTTCAAAATGATCTACATAGGTTTTAAAAATCTTATTTTTTATATAAACTCTTATATTCCAATATCTTATATATTTATTTATTTATCATTTATTTATCTTTTTGTTTCCCAATCAAATATACATATATATATATATATATATATTTATGAAAATAGAATTTCTTTATATGTCTTACTTAAAAAATATTTTTCTCTGTTTTTTTTATCATGTCCATATATATTCAATTGAAATAAATTTTATATGTATATCTTACTGTAAAAATCAAAGATTAAGTTATATAAATATTTTTCCTCTCTGTAAATACAAGAACAATACTTTTCTTTACCGTAAAACTTCCTTATAAAAATCTAGGTTTTAAAAAAATTTCTTTTCTGCATGTATATCAAAATTTTCTAATATATATGCTTAAATTAAAAGAACAGGTATCTTACTACCTCCAGATCGACTGCACTGCAACAATACACATCAACTACATCATCGCGAACCTTCCGCCACATCGTCGGCCTCATCGCTTCCCAATCAACGCCGACCTGCCGCGGTCATCCATGCGTGCACGAGCGCCAGCCCCCATCGAGCCAAAATCGAAGTCGTCGATCCTCTCAACCTCATGAATTTTGCTGCAATTGGAATCACGCCCAAATCATATCTGCTATTGTTATTATTTCAGTAGATTCCCAATTTTCGAAAAGAATAGGATCTCATATTCCTGAATTTGAACCTCGAACGTGATTTTTCGATGTCGCCCGTTTTTTTATTTGTCTTGAACCATTTTTTTTGAAAACGAGGGTGGTCATTGTTTTGAATTTCGTTTTATGTTCGATTTGGAAGGGAGAAAAGGGGATTCAAAATTTAAAGGAGACTCGTTTTCTCGTTTTTTTCTTGTTTTAAAAGTTTTGAACTCGGCTGTTAAAATAAAGGAAGAAGAAAGATACCTTGCGTGAAAATCTTGCCTTGATACAGTAACCAACGAGATGATAGCAAAAACGTCCGATGTGAAGAGTATTTCAGCTTATGGTTAACAGAATATGAATATATATATATATATATATATATTTAATTAATTAATTAAATTTAGACGGTCTTCATAAATGCAACCCAAAAACTTGACCTCCTATCGAGGCATGCCGCTAGGCGTTTATAATGTTATACCCTATTTCGAACGTAGTGGAAAAGGTTTCGAGTCCTAATTCGATCGTTTGGAGAAGATAGATTTTTGGATCCAGTTATTATATAGAATTTTCGATATAGTTTCAGCGCGTTTATATATCGTGCAACCACACAATAACTTCAGATGCTACGAAAATTGAAATTCGATAATAATACATTATTACGGATCAAATGGAATTGGTTTCATCGAAATCCGAGACTGTGCCTCGGAAGGCTATTTTTAAATGTCAATTTAAATGGTATATTTCAAAACTGAACTAACCAATTTTAAATTAAATTTTAAAGCTTCTATTATCCTCAGCATTATCAATGTAAATTATCTAATAAACGGTGATCTTTGAAATCCAAGTTAAAAATTAACATCTAAATATTTAAATCAATTAAATATTCCAATTTCAAATATCCAAAATCCCTGGTCGTTACATTCCTCCCCCCTTAAAAGAATTTCGTCCCCAAAATTACTAGCTAAGAGGAATGGTCCACAATCCATTTACTATTTTATAAAACCTAATAGTTTCAACCACTTTCCAAACTCTTCCATAGCTTCCAAACAATATTACTTCTTCAACCATTCAAATTATAATTTAAACTAAATTTTAAATTATCAAAATTTTCTAAAAAAAATTTCTAACTCCCTGACTTTTCAAAAAAATTCGCCAGTGCCTCATTTACGCAGCTTGCTCGGAACAACTACAAAACGCCTCTACAGGCCCAAAATTTCAAATGGAAATAAAACGCTAAGTGGCTAGATTAGAAAATCATCAAATTCCATACAACAATTTAAATACATACCTTTTGTCAGGTAATTCAATTTTATCTTCTGAAATCAAAACCAATTTCCCTTTTCTTTTCATTACTTGTATCATACTTAGCAATAATATCCAATTATAGATTTCAAAATCATTTTGTTCATTTCTTTTCAAAATTTTCAATATTTGTTCTACTTAAGTCATACAATTTACATATACCATCGGTAAGCAATATCAAATTCGATCGCTCGCTCGAACACACAATTTCATTTCGGAACTGGTATCGTCCACATAATTCTCTAGTGCGGACTCAGATCTGGTTCCTTGATCAGAAACCGTCATTCTCCTTGCATATCCATATAATATGATAGAGAATTTTCAGAATCAATCAAAAATCCATATCCAGGGTTCGCCGTCAAATATCGAGTGAAAAATCCCAACTCGGATCGATATAAATATCTTGAAATTCTATGCCCGTATCTAGATCAAATTGCTATGTGGATAAAATAATGTACGTACATCCAACGTATTAATTTCCAATTGATTGTTGTTTATATCAATTCTTCTCCCTTTATTTTTCATATTTATTTTGATTTATATTCACTTATTTACAATTTCCCTTATCACCACTTTTAGTAAACTCTCATTCAAATATTAACTTAGTATATTTCTCAACTCAGAATTTACTAAAGAATTTCACCATCCATTTAAAATCCAGTATACATATTTTATATACTCTTCATATTTACCTTCACTTTACCACATAAGCTTTTATATCTATTTCATTTAACTCAAATTTCCAATTCTACTTGAATTCGATTTACCTTTTATTTTTATTCATTACCAAAATTATCTTTATAAAAATACTTTTTATAACTCTTTTGTTTCAAAATTTTGAAACACCTTGAAATCTACATAATATTACCAAAATAGTTTTATATAAAATATTTTTATACTCGACGTGTCAACAAATCCATTCTTGTTCCATAGAAATTCAGTCATACGTTAATCAGACGCACGACTGAAAATCTATAAGTACTTAGCAGACCCGTTTTCAACACCTAGTGAAAATACTTGGAAAAAACTTTATAGAATTTTTTTTTGTGAGAATGCCCTGGAAATCGTCAACCCCTCCATAGTCGCTGTTAGCCTGATGATTATGTCGCCATCCCCGCGAAACCACAGAAAACTGTAGGTATTTGCACCCCTCGATTACACCATGGAACCCCCACAGATCGCAAATACACCCAGGGTTACATTGCCATCATGGAAAAAACCATGTTACTGTAGGCATCAGCACCCTCAAATTTCGCTGTCAAATGAAACTTCACCACGTAGACCATATAGATCGCAAACTACATCAGTCGAGTCCCAATGTAGCCTGTAGGCACTCACTACCACATGACTTTCGCCATGTCTTCATAGATCGCAGTCTACCGATGTTACATCGCTCTCCAAGCGAAAAGAAACGTAGACTATAGGCAATCACTGCCCCTCGACTTCCGCTATGGAGCACAGTAGATCGCAGTTACACCAAGTTACACTGTCGTCTTAGCATAACCCAATGTCTCTATAGGCATTAGCGCCCTTGACTTTCGCTACCCCAACCTTAATCCACAGGAACTAAAGTTTAGTCCGGAGATCCTCTGAGATCAAAATTTAGAACCACTCTTAGGGCTCAAGGCAGAACCACACCATGGATCTCCTACTATAAGTTTCAACTCTGAATGGGAGCGCCTTTTTCCCCATAACATTCTCAAAATATTTTATACTATACACATATAGTATCTTTCAAATCATACTCTTTATATGTATCACATATAAACTTCAAAATCGATACTTCAAAATTAATAATTCTTAAACTTGGCTTTCCAAAATCCGAAGATTGATTTTTTTCCAAAATCAAAAGCCTTTAAAAATCAATAAGTTCCACTCTGACCGGTTTGAAATTTAGAAAATAGTTCGAATAGTTCAACATAGTAAACAGTGGTAAAATTGTTAAATAGTTGTAAAATGGTTAAATAGCTATTATAAGATACTTTTAGCTTTAAAAAGAAAGGTTGTATAGTAAATAGCTTGAAAAATATATTTAAGACAGTTTATATTGAAACAATTTATTTGAAAATAATTTCAGAGCCAAACTGGTTCAATTTCCCAACCTCCTGTTTCAATCAACTTCAATTCCATTCCCATTTAAGTTGATTCAATTCAATTAATTCATTTCAATTCCACCTTTGAATTAATACCAAATTCATACCCAATTCCAACCATCTTGATATAAATTCAAGTTCAGTATCCACAATGTTGATTTAATCCCTTAAATCAAATTAACCCATAATCTTTTATTTATAACCCAAGTCTTAAAAAAATCTAATTCTAGGTCCAAATTCCAAATATTATTTTAAATTATCTTTACCTAACTTATTTCAAGGTTCGAGTGGGAGTTCAAATCTTTTTGTGCAATTAAATCTTCGGAATCCAATTTATTGCCCACTTTTAACTTCAAACTTTGAAACGAATTCTTAAAAAATTTCAGTTGGCAAGTTCATTTTTAGCACTTAAACCTTATGTTCAAAGTGATTCCATTTCTATAATTCCAATTTTATTTCTAAAAACCAAAATCATTTGAATAGTTTTAAAAATAAAGTTTTATTTCCATTTAATTTTAGCAATAGGTGCATATCATTTCAATCCACTTCTTAATTCAATCGAAACAATCCAATTTACTGTTATATATATATATATATATATCACTAACCAACAAGTTGATAGCATAATATGTCAAAGTAATTAAACATCCAAATTATCCAAAGCACAAATCAATAACATTCATTACCAATTTCCATAACTCAAACTCGTTTGAGATCACACATAGCTCCCTTTTCAATTTAACCTATTTAACTTCCCAAATTTAAATCTCAACCATTCAACCTTACTCAATTTAAATTTTCCATTCATATTTAAATTTTCTACCAATATCTTTTCCCACTTACAAGTTCAAAAACTTAATTTCTCTTTGGGTTATAATCTCACTTCAGGGGAAATTCAAAATTCAACATTTAGTGTTTTCTACAAATCAACTTTGTTATTTGTATATCCATACATATATGTACATTTATTTCATTTTCACGCCAAATCGTACCTTAAACTTTTAAACCATTCTTTGTTTTCAATTCAAAACAATTTCCTTTGGAAATCTCAAAACAACTCTTGTTTTAAAAAAACTAATGTTCTCCCCAAAGCTACCATTGGTGTTTCTTTCGGTTGCACCTCTAGTGTTTGTAAGAATGCATTAGTCAGGAATCCTCAGTCTGCTGATTCGAGTGCCGATATTTTGGTTCCTCCTCCGCCTCGGCCTGTCCCAAAGTGGTCATCCTTGTTTACTAAGCTGCCTAATAATGCCGGTTTGCATTCACCGCGTCTCTTTGATATAGTTGAGCATGAGGGCGTGATGATTCCGCCTTCGGAAGTAATCATGGCCGGTGTGAATTTTTGGAAAGACCACTTGGTTGGTTTTTTTCTTGACTCCAATACTCCCTATCATCTTGTTAAGGCGAGGTGCAACTCCGCGTGGAAGCCAAGGGGTGGTCTGAGTGTTCACTTTGATAACGAAATGTTTTATTTTAAGTTTTCGCATAGTGATGAAAGGCAACGAATTCTAGAGGCCATTCATTATTACAATTTGGTGTCCTTCTATGGATCGTGCGAAGGAGCAAGTGCTATCTATTCCTGTCTGGGCCCATTTTTCGCATATTCCATCTGTTCTACAACCTCTTATCATGATCGACTGGCTAGCTGGTCTTATAGGAAAGGTGATATGTTATGATGCAAATACTGTAGCCAGAAAGAAGCTAGTCTATACCAAAGCTCTAATTGAGAATACTCCTGATAAACATCTGCCTTGCGTTTTAAAGGTCAGATTAGATGTGGGCCGCGTTGCTGAGGTCAGAGTTTGCTACAGTTGCAAACCTGAGATTTGCATGTCTTGTCAGTCCTTTGGGCATATTGCTGATTCTTGCTCTTTATCAGTTGTTCCCTTTATTGTCCGGTCTCCTCTTCCTCATCCTACTCTCCGTCAATGGGTTCCAAAAGTCCCTCATGTTTTCCCCTTAGTTGATGCTCCCGTAGCTCCCATTGCTATTGCCCCCTCTGTGGAACCACCTGATGTTGCTTCGGTTTGTGAAGCTCCCTTTGTTTCTTCTCCAGTTATAGTTGCATCCTTTATTTCTCCTTCTACTACCCTAGAGGAGATTCCTTCTACTTCCACTTCTGATATCATTTCCAGGAATTCTGTAGAACGTGCTTAGGTTCATGCTCCTTCTGATATGAGATGTTCTCCTGAGAGGGATACCTTTTATGCTTTTATCAGTGACATTGGGGGTGAGGATCGGTTTCTTATCTACCATATTATGGGAGACGGTTTGTGCCTCACTAGGGATTGTGCAATTGGAGAGGAGAACAAAAGTAAGTTTTGTAATGTCACTTTGGATAGGAAATTTATTTACTCTCCCGACTCTGTTGGTTATGATCCACATCTAGTTGCTCTTTTCTCGGGATTTTCTCTTATTATTGGTCCTTCTTCGGATGATGGTCGTGATTGTTCTCCCTCTTCTGAGGAAGCTTAAGCTATTTTTAGCAGTTTAGGCTTCTTTTTCTAGCTCCTATGCTTTATTTTCTCCTTTTTGGGCTTCCTATCCGTTTAGTTGTTCTGTGCATGTGCAGAGCACCTGTTTGTTCATTTATATACAGTGGCACGGCCCACTCTAAAGATGGCTAGCTTTGCTAAAAAAAAGATTCCTACATTCAAAAATATTCTAAATAATATTATTTATTATTCCTTTAAACACTTTGAAACAACACCCAAAATTTTTTGGACTTGGATTTTAAAACTTCACAATTTAAATCTATTTTAGTTTATAAATTTTTTCTTCCTAAAACATTTCACTTTGCTCTTTCATTATTTATTCTGAAAATAAATGCAACGACCTAGAATTTCAGTCATTTGAAATTTGTACATTTAATTGATTTTAAATATTTAAGTTAAGTTTATAAGCTGAATAAATAATATTTCGAATATCTCGATTTAATAGGATAATTAAATTGTCAATTTAATATTTGAAATTGAGGAAATAATTATATTTTGAATTTAATGTGAATGAAAATGATTTATAAAGTTGAATTAAATCTTATTTGATTTATAATGATGTTAGAGAACTTTTAAAATCGAATTAAAAGTCAAATTGTAAAAATTGAATATTTTAATATTTAATTGACGAGTAAAATAGTCATTTTTCAAACAGTCTCGGATTTTGATGAAACGAGTTTCATCGGATCCGTAATGTTATATTATTGTAATCCATAATGTTATATTATTGTATAATTTCAAATTTCGTGTCAATCGGATTTACGGTTTGTCTTAAGCAAGCTAAAACACGTAGAAATCGGTTTAAGTGAATTTTAAATTTAAATATTTGATTTGAAAACCTATCTTCCAAGTACGATCGAATTAGCTTCCGATATATATTCCATTGCGTTCGAAATAGGGGTAAAACATTATAAACGCCAGGCGACATGCTTCGTTTCGAGTTCGAAAATTTTCGAGATGAATAGTGTTTTGTAATTTTCTATAAAAGGACTTAAGAATTTTATTTTTCGCTCAAACCCTAATTCATCAAGGTCAGGCAGCCACTTAAATATTCAATGGCCGAAAATCGTTCGTTTTCTTTGCTCGATTTCTTCCTATCCACACATTAATTCAAAAAATCTTCAACAGCGACTTCGTAGAGCACGACGAGATCTAGCCGATCAACGGTTATGATCGAAAAGTACGAATAGGATCGACGGCTATTTTCATTCGAATGGCTGAAGTTCATGCACAGAAATCAAGCCGATATGGTGACCAAGCTCCCTGATGTTGTAGCCATGGGTGAAGCTCGAGTAGGCGAACAGTTTGGTGGTGGTTCATCGACCCCTAGGGTTGTGTGGAGGTTGCGAAAATTCATTAAAAAGAGGCGGCTATGGGTTTATGCGAACGTGAATTAGCTGATGGAGGAAGAAACAAATTTGCGGCCAGATCTTGCTTGACCAAAACATGCGGCCGTGATTTGATGTAGGGTTTTAAATATAAAATAAAAGTGAAAATTATTATATTATAAATTCGTATAATGTTTAAAATATCGTAACTTTGTCATACAAGGTCCGTTTCACACGAAACGAATTGCATTGGAATCATATCGACGAACACTATGCGATGGAGCTTGTTTGGATTTGATTGGAGCTAGTGTGAATTCCGAATAAAATTTAACGGTCGTTTAATTTTATTCGGAATAAAACAATGTAACTGCGATTGGAACCATTGTGAGTACAACTCACTCATTCTGACACACTGATATTTTTATATAAGTGAGAATAAATATTATTTATGATGATTGATGATTGGTTGGATGATATATGATATATTGATTGGTATTTGGATATATACCTGCCTAGTGGAGCAGATGACCCTATACGTTCCTGTGTATGAGCGGGTGACCCTTTGTACGTGCGGCTGCCTCGAAGCGGACATTGTGCACATATTCTAATATGTATATTTTTTGCAGATGATAGGTTGGAGGGATCCAACTGGATTCCTCATCAGTATGGATTTATTTACAGATATTGTGAAATATGCTGTTATCATATGTTATATGATGTTTTGGATGCCGTGATTGTTGTATTTAGTGCTATTGCAGCATTGGGCCTATATTTTAGAATTTAAAAATGCTAAAGTGACGATTTCCAAATTTAAAAGGATTTTAAAGTGATTTTTGAAAGTAAACTTTTATTGAATTTTGGAATTGATTCCTTTTAAATAAATAAACGTTATAATTTTAATGTTATAAAAATTATGGGTTTTGTGAAATAAAACCAGAATATGATTTTTGAAATGTGAAGTTAACTATTTTGTGAAATAGTATACTTTGAGATTTTTGAATTATTATAAATGGTTTATAAAGAAGATTTATAAAATTGAATTTTTATAAATCGGAATAATTGATTTATAAAGGAGTTTTTATAATTGTTAAAATGATGTTATAAATGGATTTTATAAAAGTATAGAGTTTACGATTTGTGAAGTCATAAAATGAATTGTAAATAGATAATTATAAGTAATTTACGTATAATTTGGATTTTTGGAACATAAATGGGATAAACGAGTTTGGTCAATAAAGTGATTTTATAAATTGAAGTTTTTATATAAATATAAATGGAATTTATAAACATTGTTTTGTAAATCCGATAACAATTGAATTTGTTAAGTTTAATATAGAAGTTTATTAAAGGAGATATATCCATGATTTTGGACAGTGGATTATCCTTTGATAAATGTGTAGAAATATTGAATTTGGATAGAGAACTATATTCATGATTTTAGACAGTGAATAATATATTAAATAAAATGGATATTTTTGGAAAGTGAATATTACTAAGTTGAGTTGAAGGATTTTAAAGATGTTTTTAAATGTGTTGAATATCGAAACCATAGATTTCAACATTCATTGTTGAAATAGATGTTTTCGAAAAGTATAAGGAAATGATGGACTATAACACTGTTGTTATAGTAAATGATTTTCAAAAGGAAATGTTTTTGTATAGTACTGGGGTTTATATATCTATCTTATTTTCAAATCCCTATACTAGTGATTTTGGGTTGTCATAACGATGTTTTACACAACATTAGTTTTGACCCAAATAAATGTGTTTAAGTGAACGTTTTCCATAAAGAATTAAATATATACTGAATCGTGATTTAAGTATATGTAATATTTTCTAAGTGTTGAAAATCTAAATTGAATTGTGAATTTCTTATTATTAAATAAGTATATGGAAATGTTTTCCAATATGAAGTGAAATGTTTTGGAAATATATCTTTTTTTAAAGATAATTTGGAGTGAATATTTGGCAAGTAATTTAATTAGTATAAGATTAAATAAAAGAGCACAGTGATTTTTATGGTGCTGAATATTCGTTTGTTTGCTTTGACAGTTAAATAGCCGACTATCAAACTTTGCCAATTTTAGTTCCTCGACTTGATATGGAAACTATTTAGTCGTACACTTAGCACGTAGCCTTCTGTGTAGGCTTGATTATCGTTTGTGTTGAGGATGTTGATTCGTATAGTGCGCAGTATCACTCCAATCTATCAAGCTTCCTTCTTGGCCCGAAGGACAGCGACTTGGAAGTTGGAGATGTGATAAGTCTATGAGACTTAGTTTCTGTGTGAGGTTGAGAAACGCTTTTGCGGTGTTGGTGCGAAGAGACCGGGATCGGTTTATACGAAAATCATTTCGGACCAACGTATATGCGACGATTATGCAGGTTGCTTGTGATGATATTGATATTCTGGATTTTCATAGTAGGGGACTGCTTGTTGATCGTTTGGGGTTAAAATCCTAATATACATCCAATAGCAGTGGTCTCTTCATTATGAAATATCCAATGCAAGGACTATTTGTAACGACCCGTATTTTACGTGTTGACAAATCGTAAAATAGTTGCATTAGGTCGTTGATTTTGGTAAGTCGTTTAGAGTATGAGTCGACCAAAGTTTAAGTCGTGTTAAGTTATCTCGTGTGGTGCTTAGGTCGTATGAGAGTTAGGTTGAGTGGAGCGACCTATAGAAGTGACGACCTAAGTGTATTTAGCGACCTATAGGATTTGGAGCGACCTATAGACTTGACCGACCTATAGATACTAGCGACTTAGTGAGGTAGAGCGAGCTAGGGAGTTAGGTCGTATGATAGTTAGGTCGGTGGAGTTTTGGAACAAACTAAGGAAGCTAGCGGGTTAACGAGTTAAGGTGGTTAGCGACCTAAGGAGATAGGTTGGTTAGGGGTTAAGGGCTTAAGGTTTCGACCGACCTAAGTATGGAGCGACTTAAGGTAGTTAGCGAGTTAGTGGCTAGCGGCTTAGGGAGAGGTCGGTTGAAGCGAGTTAGCGACCTAGTGGTGAGTGTCGGGTTATAGTTAGGTCGTGAGAAGACCTAAGGTAGCAAGCGACTTAGTGTTAGGTCGCGTAGCTGTGTTGAGGGATAGGTCGTAACTCGCATACGAGTTAGGTCGCGCGTGTTTTAGGGCCGTTGGATCTGTTAGGTCGTGTGACCCTGTGTAGCGTTAAGTCGCATACTAGTTAGGTCACATTAAGGTATAAGTCGTTAGGTCGTGCCCAGTTTGGTTTAGTGTTAAGGCCTAGGTCGATAGGTCGGCTAGGTGTTAAGTCGGCCATAGGGTTAGATCGTTAGACCGTTAGGTCACGAGGAGTGTTAAGTGTTGAGTCGCTCATAAGGTTAAGTCGCTATGCCGTATGTTGGTTAGGTCGTAGGTCGTAGGTCTTTAGGTCATTAGGTCGGAGGTTTTATGTCGTTAGGTCGGCAACGACCTAGGGGCGAACGACCTAATTTTCAGCCTATAAATACACGTCCATATCTTCACTTTTTGGCACCGAATTTTGAAGCGACGAAGTGCTACCATTTTGAGAGCTCGACTACAACATTTCTTCACTTCTTTTCTCCACTCTAATCTAGTGCTTACATCCATCCAAGGTTGAAGATCCAAGATCCAAAGTTAAAGATCTACATTCTTCAAAGAGAGATTTCATCGATTGAAGCGAGATTTTGTCGGATCAAGCTTAGTTCTTCGCTGTCCAGATCTAAAGTTGTTATCTTTTGAGGTGTTTAGGTGTTTTGGTGAGTGGTAGTTATCTCTCACACGGACCCAAGGGAGTATATTGGATCGGTGGCTTGTTTATGTGTTAAAGATAGCGATTTCATGCATTTTCCTTAAGTCTGCATGTAGATCCATCATCTATGAAGTTTTGATATCCATTTTACTACATGATTACATATGCAAGTTCATTCATCAAGTTATAGAGATATTTGCTTATGATTCATACTTGTTAGATTTGGACACTTTAATTACCAAATTGCCATTTTTGTATAATTGTTTATTAGATCTTGTTTGAATGTTTGATTGCTTGGATTAATGATTGATTGGATTGATAGATTGTTGCAAATTAGCTAATAGTTGATTTGGACAAGTTGGTCGAAGATGATTCAAAAGCTAAGTGGAAAGGCTCTTGAATAGTGAAAGCCGCTTGTGGCATATGAAGCGGATGGTGAGGCTCATATGGATATATTTGATGATGATGGACTTTGCTATGGTGTGATGAAGCAAAGCATGATGATGATGATGGACTTTGCTATGATGCGATGGAGCAAAGCCTGATGTGAGAGCTTGGTTTAGTCCAGACGGGATCATCCCAAGCATGTTGATAACTCGATGATACGGTTCGAGTTGGTTGATAATGGTAGGCTCGAGAGGCGCTTGAGCTAGTATGAGAATAGTCGTCGAGGAGGATGACTAGGAGGCTTGGATCTTATCGTTATTGAAGGTTCTAGCATGCTCAAAGCAAGAGTACGTTGGGACGGGTCACGACGACGTCTCAGACACGGGACACGATGACGTGTTAGTACTCTGGGCAGATTCGATAGTCCTAGGCACGGGTCACGAGGACGTGCAGAGTTATGTCTAGAACCGGGGTTGCCATTAGCCCCTGACGGACGGCTGAAAGAATGGTGCCGGTCATTCAATTAACGGTAATATCGAGGCAATGACAACAGTAATAGCCAGAGTCATGGATGTTTGATTGTATCATCATTCGGCCTCAAGAGCGGTGTTTTCGGAGTGCTTATCTGATCTTGGTTTAGGCCTTGGGGGTTTGTACTTGGAAAACATAGACCTTGACTCGAGTAATTATTGCTTTACTTTAATTGTCTGCTTTGTTATGCTTGCTTCTCCTTAGTGTGTATCTGGGGGCTATCACTGTAGAAAGAGGTGGAGTGGGATGGTTGGGTTCCTATTCCTTTTATCCTTTATGCTCTTTTGGTATGTTTGATAGTTAATTTACTGCTCACTAGGACTTTGTCTGACTCAAGGTTTTATGTTCAACTCTTATTACCTTGGGCTGTTCATCCATGTTGGGATGGGCAGACTAGGTAGCAGGTGACAGGTGCTGTTCTTGGCTTCCAACGCTGTTGATGACGAAGACGAGCTAGAGGCTTTTGCATATTGTTTTCTTACTATATGTACTGGATGTTTCGCTGTTTGTTTGATACTCTGAGTGTTATGTAGTGAGGCTTGATGTATTGACTATTCAGATGTTTGTATAAAACTATTATGAGTTTATATGATGAGATTTTGTTCTATGGTGCTTCACTATGTATACTTTTCTATTGTATTTTATCCATGCGCTGTGAGTAATACGATAGAGTTTTCTGTTTTATCTTACCCTGACTATCGTCCATAGCTGCCTGGCACGCCTTTCAGCGCACCATTTCCCTGTTTTAGTGCGGGAGTCATGGGCGGTCGTCACACTATTCGCTACTAATCCTAAGGATTTCCCTACAGGATGTGGTGGGAAAGTACCTTCGATTTTTCCTGTTCCTGGACAACTTGTATGGATATTTGTCTGACATTGCATTTCTACAGATTACGTACAATTATTTTTACAAACATACATCAGTGGTGGCGGGGAAGGCAACTTCTCTTAGCTTAACACCCTCCTTGAGACGTATGAGCTTAAGGGTTGTATTTTTGTGGAAGGCAATTAGTAGTCAACGGAAATGGCCGTGTGGCATTCTAAGTGATGTGATATGTGATTGTAAAAGGTAATCGTTACCTCTAGCCTCATCAACCGGAAATGACCAAAACAGGGTTAGACGAAGCAAGGCTATGTGGGTCATTCCCAAGTAGGATATGATCATCCTCTTCTAGATATATCTTTGCACGCTATGACGTCGTGTATCTGATTATTGTGGTTTGTATGCTAGTGGGCCCTCTGTAAAGGTCGGTAAGGACCGGAGAATGACATATTCGGTACCATCTAGCTATAGAGGTGGGCCGATCTTGTGCTGGTAGAGAAACTTTGTGATGGTTTCTCGGTACATTATTCTGGATATGTATAGCCGGAAGGTAGTCCTTTCACCTGGTCATTTGTATGGAAATCCAAACTCCACTACGTGTTTTCCATTTTGACTGTATTACCCAGTTGGGCTATATGCTGGAATTTAATCAATGTAACAATTTTGGCTATGATTAATATTATTTGTATATAGTAGACACTACTATAATATAAGAGGATTTGATATGATATGTTTTAGTTATCGTAAGGTAAAAACACGTCCGTGTTTATTTGTGGACTTGTCTTACGAGATACTTTTGTTGTGAAAACTAAGGAAAAGTTTGGTAATTTAAATAAATTGAGCTGATTGTGTTTCTCACACTGGTTTACCAGACTGATCCGGGCGTTCTTCCCTTTCAATGCTAGGGTCAGACCGAGTATATATACACGTTGGTGCTTTTAGAGCTTCAGTAGGAGAGCTGGAGATCTTCATTTTCGTACATCCGTATTTGCTTGATTATCCGTTGCATTGCTTAGTTGTTTTATATTATCGGCAATTGTGAGGACAATTTATTATAACTGAGACGACCCGACTTCCTCACCATAGAAAATCGCATCATTTCGAAGAAAGAAAGGGATAGAAAAGAGAAAAGAAAGAGAAGAAAGAAAGAACAACACCAGAATCTCAACAGCGGAACGAATAAATTATATTAATAACATAAGTATTACATAATATACAACAACTATCAGAGTTACACAGACAATACATCACATACTAGACAGTTATAAACACCTGTCTAGTTATTACAACTCAATACAATACAAAGAAACCACTCAGAGATACCAACACAGCAGAACATTATATATATAACTATAACGCAGAAGCCTCCTACTCCATTGCTCCTCCAGAATACGTCAAAGCTAACCTGAATCCCTTGGCTACTCGTAAAAATTTGAGTACCCAAGAGTTTAAGAAAAACAGAAAATAAACTCCGGGTCAGATATGGGTCTGGTGTGAGTAACAGGTTAAAGTTGCTTAACTTTGAAAACCTTTGAAAACCTTTGAAAACAAATGGTATCACGTAAGACTCCCCACACATAAACATGGGTTACTTTTTACCTTAAGCTAACCAAAACAATTGATAGGAAATTGGGTGATATTTTAATAGGTCTAGGTTATTCAAGTAAATTAGAAAATAGCCAAAATTGTTACATTCGTTAAATTCCAGCATACATAAGTTTACAATCAAATCCGAGGGCACTTATTGGATTTTGGGTTTCCATCAATGACAAGGCTACTGGGGTACCTCCCGTCACAGTATGGGGCCTAGATCACCGTACCGAGGATTACTCCCTATCCCCTGCAACATAAAGTCGGAACCATTCCTTACTGAACAGTCCCGAACAAGACAACCCCGCAGTTGTGATCAGCAGCCGCCCACACAGCCGAAATAAAAGGGACATCTAGACAAGGGTAAATCTCATCCTACTTGGACATGACCCACTTAGCCTTGCTGTACCTCCCCTGTTTTAGCCATTCCCGGTTGATGAGGCTTGAGGCTACGATTAGCTTTAGAGAACACATCTCTTAGAATGCTCATCGTCCACCTGACGATGTTCTAAAAGCATTCAATCCATAAAAGTTCGTTCCGGGTTCAAACGAAACCGAAGGCATTATCTCGTTACACTCATTTTGGAATCACCCTCAGAGTTAACCATAATAACCCTTGCACTCTGAATCTTCATCTTCACTTCAGATTCACGACCTATCATTAATTTGGATCGATGTGCTTTTCGGATATCCAAATCTAGAAACCCGATCCCGGTCTTATCGAAATCCAAAACGTATCTTTTAAGGCCAAGTTGTTTTAAAGTTTAAAACAATTTCAATTCTATTATCTATATACACACTGATAGATAATTCACATATCACAACAGATAATCAATATTATCATCATAACAGATAATCCATATTATCATCACAAATAGATGATTCATATTAACATAATGCAACCAAAGCATCCATATCACACATCATCACTTATCTCATATCTGAGATCTCAAACTATTCAAGGCAACCAATATCATCCATTCATACATAAGCAATGATTTACGTAATCACATCATCTATAATTAATTTTAAATGAATTAAATTAATTACTTCATCTCTAATTAATTTAAAGTGAATTAAATTAATTACTTCATCATTTTAAATCTTGCTTACTTAACCATTAATTAACTACAAAATAATTAATTAATTACCCTCTAATTAATCACCTTAATTAATCACCCTTGATTAATTATCCTTTAATTACATTCAAGTAATTATCCTTCAATTAATTTCTCAAATTAATTATTCTCACACAATTACAGTAATTAACCTTTAATTACTTTATTAATTAATTAGCTATAATTAATTACATCAATTCTTAATTAATTACATTAATTAATTACCTTAATTACTTATTATTGATTAATTAATCTTAATTAATCAATCCTTAATGACATCATTAATTATATTAAAACCCTAATTACATTTTAATTACTTACATTAAGTAATTAATCTTTAATTAAACCACATTTATTAATCACACTTGATTAACCATATTCAGTAATTAACTACCCTTAATTACTTCATTAAATAAATTAATTACTCCTTAATTAATTTCCTAATTAATCCCTTGATTAATTACAAAGTACTTTAATCCAAATCACTTCCATTATTAAACCATCTTCCATTAATTACATCCAGTAATTACCATTAATTACTTCGCTAAGTAATTATACTCCATTAATTACATTAAGTAATTATTTAACAAATAATCAAGTGTTTAAATTAATTAAAATTAATTAATTAACTTAAAAAAATTACATTTAAACTTAATTGATTTCATTAAGTAATTAATCCCTTAATTACTTCCATTAAGTAATTACACATAAACAATTTCGCAAATGATTATCATTAATTAATTAATCTAATGAATTATTAAAATTAATCACATTAATTAATTATTAAATAATCTTAAGTTAATGACCTTTATTAACTATTACCAATTCTATAATTACTTTTCTTGAGTAATTAATTTTAGATTAATATTATTAATTACAATTTAATTTATCTTTAGTTATTCATTAATTAATCTCTAATTATTTAATTAAGTAAGCGTTAATTGTAACTTAATTAATCCTTAGTTACTTTATTAATTAATCTTTAATCATTAATTAGTATTCTAATTAATAATCCTTAATTACAAATTAATTATTCCTAATTAATTAATCTTAAACCTTAATTAATAAATTAAAATCCTTAATCACTTATTTAATTAATCCAAATCATTAATTAATTAAATAAATAAATTATCCATTTAATTATCTTAATAATTTAATGAATCCAAATCATTAAATTCTATTTATCTTTAAGATAAAACATTTCTTACTTAATCAAAGCATTTAAAACAATTTTCTTTCAAATTTACTTTAAATTTCATTTTAAATTTAAGATTTTAAAATGAATACAAATTTAACTTAAACAAAGTTAAAAACAACTAAAAAACCATTTTATCTCACAAGTTAAAGAAATATTCATTTTATAAAGAAGTTTAAAATAATTTAAAACCCAATTCATTTTTAAATTCAAAACAATTTAAAAATACACTTTAAACATTCCAAGTTATTTAAAACAATTCCAATTTAAAAATTTCCTTTAATTTCAAAACTGAAATACAGATTTAATCTTGATTCCAGATTTAACTTAAATTTTAAAATCTTTACTTACATTTTAAATCTTCATTTTAAAATCCAAACCATTTAACCATTTTTAAAGTAGTTAAAATAATTTAAATTTAAAAACTTCATTTTATTTAAAAAAATTGAGATTTAAACTCAAATCCCATATTTTAAAACTTAGATTTAAACTTATTTTAAAAATCTATTTTACAATTTAAACTTTTCAGTTTAAGTTCAAACCAAATTCACTTAAACACTTAAAAGTTGTTAAAACCAATTTAAATTTCAAAAACTTAAATCATTTCAAAACTAAGATTCAAACTGCTTGAATTCAGATTCAAACTGAGGTTTAAAATTTAATTTATTTATTTTTTTACATTTTAAACTTTAGTTTTAAATTTAAAAACAGAACAGGCTTCTGTTTTTAAAACCTGTTACAAAACAATATACTCGAGCCAAAGCCTAAAATGACTTCGAGTCCAAACCTAAACTGCTTCGAGTTAAACACTCGAATCACTCGAGAACAACTCGAGACAATCGAAACCCACAAACAAAACTTCACCAGAAAATCCACAGTGCACCGTGCACATGCACGGTGCCTTCGGCCACCTTTGATCAACTTCGCGACCTCCCCACAGTCGACGATCATCACTTCAGATCATCTAAACAAAAATCCAATCGATTCATACTCGAAAACACAATCGAGAACCCTGAAGCAAACCTGGAACAAAACTAGAACATCACAATCAAACCTGGAAACGCCTTATTCCCATAACTCTGGCCACCAAAAGAACAGCGCCTCCGGCCACACGTTCGCCAACTACCCTGCTACCATCCCTCAAAAACCCGTTGAACTCGATCAACCCAATAAGCCGTGGTGATCGATTCACTCCACCTTGTTAAAACTAGGGTTCCAACCTTCAAACCACAACCACCACCTCCACAGTTTCCTGATCATCTTCCTACTAATTTTCCCATCTTCACTGATCACTCCTCCACCTCCAGAAGCAAACTCGACACCTCCAATCATTTATATCAACAGAGATACCCCAAAATACACAATCCAGACAATATAGAACTGCTCTCTGATTCTAACACTAAAAATTGTAATCTTGCTTTTAAAAATCATGATTTTGCATAATGATTTGATTTATAACCCTGAAACATCGAATCAAGGTATTTGAATTTTCACTAATTTAATGTTCGATCATCTGTTTATAAATTCCAGAGACATTCGCATATTATTTCAACTTAAGTACAATTTAAACTGAAGTTTGTAATTAAACAAACAAGTTTGATTTGCATATTAAGTTTAAACAAAGACAAGATCAAAAGATTTGAATTTTTAAATCAAAACTGGAAAACTGGAAGGTAAAAGCAGAGAATACTCTGATGAAACAACTTGCAGACTACACATGCATATACTCACAGCAGATACCATACAATACACATTCATCTCAAATTAACTAGCATGCAACCAAATTTACCTACTTAAATTTTAAAGGTAAAGTTACTCACCTTAAACAAAAGACAGAGCACCAGATTTGAAAACACCCTTTGAAAATCTTTTGAACTCTTTAAACTGAAATCCCTTTTTGCTTAAAAAGTTGAGTTGTTGAATGCCTTTTTTCTTAAACTTGAGTTGCTTGGAATGTTGATTTATAAACTTGCATGCAAAGTTCCATCTTAAAAGAAAATGCAGGCTACAGATTTTGAAGATAATGAATGCAGGCTTTCTTGCACCAGATTTGAATACTACATGCATGCTTTTTATTAAAACTTGCTTTGGAACTGAGTTGCTTGATTTGAAGAATGTAGTTGCTTTTGTTTAAAAATGTGCAGGTTTGCTTCAGATTTTCTTTGCATGTGAACAGGTATTGCATCAGATTTTGATTTGAGGAAACGGGTTTACATATTTTTTTTATGAGGAGTGATTACTGATTTCTGTATAGAAATGGTTTGCAGATTTTCTTTTTCTTTTCTCAGTTTTTAGAGTAACAAGTTTCAGCTGAAAATAATTTTTCTTTACTTAGAAATGAAAATGAGAAAAAGAAAAAAGAAAGGAGGATGTATATATTTATATAACTATTTTATTAAAAATCAAAGAAAAATAAAAATACAATATGACACTTGTCATCTCCCTTATTTAATATGTTAACACATGTGCTTAGATGGTTTTATTAACTTACAAATGTAATTTTACATGAAAAAATGAATTTATAAATGGATAAAGCTTTTATTAATTAATTTCCTAATAACTAGATACTAATTTTAATTAATATAAATAAGAATACTTTTTAAAAGAAATAGAATAAAAGAAACTATATTTATACAAAAATCATTTTTGTCATACCTTTAAATCCAAAAAATATATATCAAGATATATATATATATATATATATATATATCATCTCTTTTGAAATCTAAATATACATTTAATTCAATTTTAAATACAATTTAAAATCAAATTAAAAAAAAAATTAAACAATTTAAACTTAGCAATTTAAAACCATATAATTATTTATTAAATAGCTTTTGAAAAGCTTATATTAAATAAAATCAAATTTCCAGAAATATTAGAATTAGAAAATATGTTTTATTTGTTAAATTTAAAACAAAGCTCATCTATTTACAATATAAACCATATATTTACATTGTAAATAGAAACCAATTTGTTAGCTTTAAAAGATAAAATCTATTAATTGAGTATTTATTAAAAGAAGATTATTAAATTAATTCAAATTTTATTAACAATAATTATCAAATCAATTTAATTTTTAACACGGATTATTAAATTGATATTGCCAGAAATTCTAGGATATCACAATAACTATTCAGGCTGATATCTATTGATTGATTGTTGAACTCTGATTGATGTGTATATATATACAGTTTCTTTTTTGTAAAGACCATTGATATGATATTATATATTTTCTGCTGCGATGTGAGATTTTGTATTGTTCTGTTTGGTTCTATTTTCTCTCTTTCTTCTCTTCTCTTCTCTTCTTCTCTCTTCTTTTCTTTCTCTTGACTTTCTATCAGTTTGTGCTTTTTGGGTCAGGCATGTGTGGATTATTGTCGATTCAAAGGGTATCAGATTTGTTTGATTATGTTCAGCATGGTAGAGGGTTCTCGCTTTTGTGAACAGTGACGAAGCTTAGACACTTACCACTACATGTCCCTAATGTGAAAGGGTTGGTTGATAGCCGAGAGGCTTGCCGTGAAAGAAGATCCGAGGTACCACATATTGTCACCTCCATGTTGAAAAGCATGAGTGCCCTCGTGTTTAAAAGCAGAAGGGTAGCGGGATGGTTGAAAAGCCTACCGAGGCGGGTATGGAAAAAACCCGTTCGTCACATTTGGAATCAGAGCTTAGATTTTGTATATTCCTAAGCTTCGATGTGTACTCCGTATGGATAGGGACAGTAGCACCCTACACCGAGTCTGAGTATATTATATATATGAGCGCGTATTTGTTAGTGAGTATAAAATGTTTTATATTGTGTTTTCTTATTTGTTGAACTGTTTGTGAATTTTGGTCGGTATGTGGGATGCCATATTATCAATAGGGATTTTCAAACTCTTAAACGAGGCAAGTGGACATAGTATCATTTTTAATTGGGTATATGAAATAATTTTACCTCGATTATATTTTATATATAATGAAAATGATTTTTCAAAATTATTAAAGTGAATATAAACTGATTGTTTGGTTGTTGAAAATGTAAATATACACACACACACACACACACACACACACATATATAAGTTAATGAAGATGTTTGAATAGTCTAAACAAAAACAAAAATTTTAAAAGAATGAATTATATAAGAAAATGAGTTATAAAAGTTGGAATTATAATTAAAATGATTTACAATTGTGAAATAATCATATATACAAGAAATGAAACAATATGTGTTATAAATAAAAAAAGGATTTAAACTAAGAATTTGTGAAATTTGAATCCTGTTGATTTTGGTAGTGGTTTTCAAAAAGTTAAAGAGATTATATTGTTATAAATCTAAGTAAGATAAATAAATTTGGAATGATCTTATATAAGTAAAGTGAAAATAGTGAAATTATATAAGTAAAAGATTTGTAAATGTGATTAATGAATAAAAAGAAATTTTTTAAAAGAATATAAAGCATTGAATTCACTACTGTTGCTGGAAAATAATAAGGGTGATGACTGCAGCATCATCAGGATCATTTTCGAGTTACTGTGTGATGGATTTGCTGCCAATGGTAAATTGAAATTGAAGTTTTGTTGTGATAATTGATTTAAAATCCGAGTTGGAATTGATAAATATAAGTAAAATAAGTTTTGGACTTATAATATGAAGTAAGAATTCACTTTAGTAAAGTTGAAAGAAATTTGAGTTAGTAAGTGAATTATATGATTTGAAATTTAACTAAGGAAAGTTAAATTGAATTGAATTTTAATTAGATTAGATAAGTGATTATATAATATGAATTTGGAAGTTTAGATAAATAAGTTGTATAACTTATAAAAAGAGAAAAAGTAAGTAAAACCAATTGTTAAAATGGTTAAACAATTTTGTTAAGCAAAACAAAATCTGATTTTGAATAGTGATATGAATTTGACTTTAGTAAAAGGTTAATGAAATAAATTACAGAATGAACTTCAGTTGTTTAGTGAAAGTGAAGGTAAATGAAATTGAAATGAAAGATAACTTAAGTGATGTTAAATGAAGTTGATTTTTGGTATCGAAGTAAATTAATAAAGTGAATTAATAAAATGAAGTGATGAATGTGAATTTGAGTTATAAAATGAAATTCAACTTTAATTGTAAAAGTGAATTAGTGAATGAATTGTGAATCGAATGTTGATCAATCAAATGAAAATGCAGTAGTTAAATGAATTAGAAATTGAATACCCACCAATTGAAATTAAAAGTGTTGAACCAAATTGATTGAATGTAAAGTAAATTAATTTGGTAAATGTTGTGTATGCATTGATTGTTAGATGAATGTTAATCGATTGTATAAAAAAAATCATATGAAATTGAACTAATGAAATGGAAAGCTAAGTAATAGAATTCAAATTAGAAGTTAAGTGAATTTAAATAGAACTGAATTTGATTTGATTTGAATTGGAAGTGAACAAACTTGAATATGAATTAGTGAATGTAAACTAACTTGAATTCGAATAAATAAATATTAGTGAAATCCAATGTTAATGAATAAAACATGATTTAATTGAAAATCAATTTAATGAATATTAATGAAAAGTGAATGTATATTGATTTGGTTATGGGTTGATTAGATAGTTGTTGGATGTTTGTTGGATGTTAGTTGTTGGATGGTAGGATTTGTTGCTTTTGTTGCATTTTCTATATTGGCATATATAGCTGTTGATATATGTTGTATATTGATGTTACTTTCATATATACATGTTCTTATTTTTTTTTGAGTGTATAGTAGGTGTGTATGGCGCTTGCTTCGCTTTTGGAGCTCGCTTTCGCGCTGTGCTAGCCATATATGCTCGCTAGTAATATATAAGGTACATATCTCGGATTACATATCGTATTTTTACACTTTTTTCCCTTCGGGATGCCTCATCCATGATGATGCGATGTATATTTATGATATATATATATATATATTGCTATTTTTTTATGGGATCGAACCGCGCAAAGAAGACTATGGCGATTTTTTTTGAAAATTTGAGGCGTTAGAAAATTTTTGGGAAAATTGTAAGATTTTGATAACTAAAGTTTCAGTTTATGAGTTAAAAGTTAAATGATATTAGTTGGTTTTGAAAAGATAACTATACATAGATTTCAAAACTTAGTAAAGTTTTTGTAAGAAGTTTAACTAATGGATTTTAAGAAAAGATAAAATGTTTAACTTTTGTTAAATCTAGTTTGAACGATTTGTTTTGAAAAGTTAATTGATTTTATGGCCTTTTCTTACTTTGTAATTCCGAGGACAAAATTCTTTTAAGTAGGGGAGAATGTAACGACCCAGAATTTCAGTCATTTGAAATTCGTAGATTTAATTGGTTTTAATATTTAAAAGTTAAGTTTATAAGCTGAATAAATAATATTTCGAATATCTCGATTTAATTGGATAATTAAATTGTCAATTTAATATTTGAAATTGAGGAAATAATTAGAATTTGAATTTAATGTGAATGAAAATGATTTATAAAGTTGTATTAAATCTTATTTGATTTAGAATGATGTTAGAGAATTTTTAAAATCGAATTAAAAGTCAAATTGTAAAAATTGAATATTTTAATATTTAATCGACGAGTAAAAATAGTCAATTTTCAAATAATCTTGGATTTCAATGAAACCAATTTCATCAGATGCGTAATGTTATATTACTGTAAGATTTCAAATTTCGTGTCAATCGGATTTACGGTTTGTCCGGGGCAAGCTAAAACGCGTAGAAATCGATTTAAGTGAATTTTAAATTTAAATATTCGATTCGTAAACCTATCTTCCAAATACGATCGAATTGGCTTCCGATATATATTCCATTGCGTTCGAAATAGGGGTAAAACATTATAAACGCTAGGCGGCACGCTTCGTTTCGAGGTCGAAAATTTTCGAGATGAATAGTGTTTTGCAATTTTCTATAAAAAGACTTGAGAATTTTATTTTTAACGCAAACCCTAATTCATCTAGGTCAGGCCGCCACTTAAATATTCAACGGCCGAAAATCGTTCGTTTTCTTCACTCGATTTCTTCCTATCCACACATTAATTCGAAAAATCTTCAACAGCAACTTCGTAGAGCAGGACGAGATCTAGCTGATCAACGGTTATGATCGAAAATAAGAAGAGGACCGACGGCTATTTTCATTCAAACGACCGAAGTTCGCGCACCGAAATCAAGCCGAGATGGTGACCGAGCTCCCTGATGTTGTAGACGCGGGTGAAGCTCGAGAAGGCGAACACTTTGGTGGTGGTTATCGACCCCTAGGGTTGTGTGGAGGTTGCGAAAATTCATTAAAAAGAGGCGGCTATGGGTTTATGCGAACGTGAATTAGCTGATGGATGAAGAAACAAATTTGTGGCCAGATCTTGCTTGACCAAAACGTGCGGCCGTGATTTGAAGAAGCGTTTTAAATATAAAATAAAAGTGAAAATTATTATATTATAAATTCGTATAATGTTTAAAATATCGTAACTTTGTCGTACAAGATCCATTTCGCATATTGATGAACACTACACGATGTAGCTGGTTTGGAGTTAATTGGAGCTAGTGTGAATTTTGGGTAAAATTAAACGGTTGTTTAATTTTATTTGGAATAAAACACTGAAACTGCGATTGGAACCAACGGGAGTACTACTCACTCTTTCTGACTCACTGATATTTTTATATAAGTGAGAATAAATATGATTTATGATGATTGATGATTGTTTGGATGATATACGATATATTGATTGGTATCTGGATATATACCTGCCTAGTGGAGCGGATGACCCTATACGTTCCCATGTATGAGCGGATGACCCTTTCTATGCTTGTCTGCCTCGAAGCGGACATTGTACACATATTCTAATATGTATATTTGTTGCAGATGACAAGTTGGAGGGATCCAACTGGATTCCTCACCAGTATTGATTTATTTACATATATTGTGATATATGCTGTTATCATATGATATATGATGTCTTGGATGCCGTGATTATTATATTTAGTGCTATTGCAACATTGGGCCTATATTTTGGAATTTAAAAATGTTAAAGTGATGATTTCAAAATTTAAAAGGATTTTAAAGTGATTTTTGAAAGTATACGTTTTATTAAATTTTGGAATTGATTCCTTTTAAATAAATAAACGTTATAATTTTTATGTTATAAAAATTATGGTTTTTGTGAAATAAAACCGGAATATGACTTTTGAAATGTGAAGTTATCTATTTTGTGAAGTAGTATAATTTGAGACTTTTGAATTATTATAAATGGTTTATAAAGAAGATTTATAAAATTGAACTTTTATAAATCAGAATAATTCATTTATAAAGGAGTTTTTATAATTGTTAAAATGATGTTATAAATGGATTTTATAAAAGAATAGAATTTACGATTTGTGAAGTTATAAAATGAATGAATTTGTAAATAGAGAATTATAAGTAATTTACTTACAATTTGGGTTTTTGGAACATAAATGGGATAAATGAGTTTGGTTAATAAAGTGATTTTATAAATTGAATTTTTTAGATAAATATAAATGGAATTTATAAACATTGTTTTATAAATCCAAAAACAATTGAATTTGTTAAGTTAAATATAGAATTTTATTAAAGGGGATATATCCACAATTTTGGACAATGGATTATCCTTTGATAAATGTGTAGAAATACTGAATTTGGATAGAGAACTATATTCATGATTTTAGATAGTAAATAATATATTAAATAAAATGCATATTTTTGGAAAGTGAATATTATTAAGTGGAGTTAAAGGATTTTAAAGACGTTTTTAAATGTTTTGAATATCGAAACCATAGATTTCAACATTCATAGTTGAAATAGACGTTTTCGAAAAGTATAAGGAAATGATGGACTATAACACTGTTGTTATAGTAAATGATTTTCGAAAGGAAATGTTGTTGTATAGTATTGGGGTTTATATATCTATCTTATTTTCGAGTCCCTAAACTAGTGATTTCGGGTTGTCGTAACGATGTTTTACGCAACATTCGTTTTGACCCAAATAAATGTGTTTAAGTGAACGTTTTCCTTAAAGAATTAAATATATACTAAATCGTGATTTAAGTATATGTAATATTTTCTAAGTGTTGAAAATCTAAATTGAATTGTGAATTTCTTATTATTAAATAAGTATATGGAAATGTTTTCCAATATGAAGTGAAATGTTTTGGAAATATATCTTTTTTTAAAGATAATTTGAAGTGAATATTTGGCAAGTAATTTAATTAATAAAAGATTAATTAAAAGGGCCCAGTGATTGTTATGGTGCTGAATATTTGTTTGTTTGCTTTGATAGTTAAATAACCGACTATCAAACTTTGCCAAATTTTAGTTCCTCGACTTGATGTGGAAACTATTAAGTCGTACTCTTAGCACGTAGCCTTCTATATAGGCTTGATTATCATTTGTGTTGAGGATGTTGATTCGTATAGTGCGGAGTATTACTCCAATCTATCGAGCTTCCTTCTTGGCCCGAAGGATAGCAAGTTGAAAGTTGGTGAAGTGATAAGTCTATGAGACTTAGTTGCTGTGTGAGGTTGAGAAATGCTTTTGCGTTGTTGGTGCGAAAAGACTAGGATCGGTTTATCCGAAAACCACTTCGGACCAACGTATATGCGACGAATGTGCATGCTGCTTGTGATGATATTGATATTTTGAAGTTTCATAGTGGGGGACTGCTTGTTGATCGTTTAGGGTTAAAATCCCAATATACATCCAGTAGCAGTAGTCTCTTCATTATGAAATATCCAATGCGAGGACTATTCGCTACTAATCCTAGGGATTTCCCGACAGGATGTGGTAGGAAAGTACCTTCGGCTTGTCCTGTTCCTGGACAAATTGTATGGATGTTTGTCTAACATTGCATTTCTACAGAATACGTACATTGGTTTTTACAAATGTACATCAGTGGTGGCGGAGAAGGCAACTTCTCTTAGCTTAACACCCTCCTTGAGATGTATGAGCTTAAGGGTCGTATTTTTGTGGAAGGCAAGTAGTAGTCAACGGAAATGGCCGTATGGCATTCTAAGTGATGTGGTTTGTGATTGTAAAAGGTAATCATTACCTCTAGCCTCATCATTTTCGTACATCCGTATTTGCTTGATTATCCGCTGCATTGCTTAGTAGGGGCAGGCATGTGTGGATTATTGTCGATTCAAAGGGTTCAGATTTGTGGGTCGTCGCAATAAACATCCCTATTAAGTTACAATCACAAATGTTAATCATCATATTCTGAAATCAACACACCATATGTTACATAATAATTGGACACCACAATCTGGGTAATTTATTTCATATACTTGAAAGTTCATTTGAATTATTTCCCGGATTAAAATTAAGGTTTGAATCCATTTTAACTCAGCATATTTGCTAATTTATTCTTACCCAAATTCTATTTGATTATATATATATGTGTGTGTGTGTGTATCGCCATTTAAATTTTATAATCTAATTTAATTTCAATAATCAACCAACTATCTTAATATACCTTAATAATTAGAAATATATTACTTTAGATATCATAATATAAGCTTATATAAAAATCATTTTTAAAACCGTTTTTTAAATCATTATATGAGAAAATAACAAGTACGCTCTCATATAATACACTCAACTTATTCTAGGGTATTACTGATCCTATCTCTAATGAGTAATCCCCACCAGAGCCAAGGTTCTTGCTTAAACTTCAGCTCTGATACCAAATGTAATGACCGGAGATTTTCAACCTTGCAAAATCAGACACTAATACTTTCACTATATAGACTGTCAAGCAATCGAGTGCCGGAAATCCTAGACTGTTAGGATATAGAAGAAAAGAAGTTGAATAAGAAACAGAAAATAAAAGCACAGAATCTCACAATCGCAGTGGATAAAAATATAGTATACAAAGAATAGCATTTACACAAAGAAAGCGGTAAATGTTAATTTACATACAATATATCATAGTACAATCATTCACAAATAAACTGGACAATTGCAACAACTTGTCCCCAAATACTATCAATACAGACTATATAGTCTCTACCACACAACGGAATCAATACGTCCCTGCCATCTAGCTTGCCTCCGAAGCTCTAGGACGTCCTAACTTGAAAATCTGTAATACTCGGTCTGACCCGAGCATTACAATAAAGTAACACCCGAGTCAGGCTGGAAACCATCGTGAGGAAACCCATTTAAATTGAAAAAATAGTGTTGTAAATATGACTTTGAAAATCAAGGTAACTCGTTCAACGTTACGAGTTCTTATCTTGTTATAACCAACACTTTGTTGCTATGTCCATAAAATAACTAAGTGCAGTCACTTATTCAAAATAGCCGGGTTTACTTGATTTATTTAATCCCAGCCCTTTTTGATTCTACAAATAAAACCCGTAAAGATTTAAGTAGTTATTAAATCGAAGTGGTTTCGGATATCGTTGATATCCGGTCCCAGTCTCTTCATATCCAAATGCCATCTTATCAGCTAAGTTTTTTTTAACAAAACAATTCAATTTCAGGATTTCCACCTTCACATCAAAATCCCATCACAATATTTATTCAAATAAAACGTCTCACATTTTATATTCAACTCTTCATTTCAAGTTATTCCAATTTACATTGTTCATTAACTAGATTAACTAGTCACGCAATTCATTATTTTACTTACAATAGAATTACTTATTTTCAAATCATGTTTAATTACCATTAAACCAATTACAAACCATTTTTATTTTATTCTAATTAAAAATTTGGAATTAACTAATAATTTGCAAGTATAATTAACTTATGAGCTTTACTAAATTAAAGGTTTGTAACATCCTGGCTTTTTGTATGCTTTAAATCGACGACAAAACCTCACACGTCAGACTCAAACCATACAACAGGGCGGATTGTTATTTGGGTAAATAAGAAAAAGCAGAGAAAGAAAGAAAAAACAAAAAAAAAACAGAATCTTGCAGCGCAATGACAAAATATAATAATCAAATAACAGATCATGAAGATGTTTTACAAAACATTTGATTATACTTTTACAACACAGAATCAGAGTTACATATACCAAAGAATAATAAATAACAATGCAGCGGAACAATGTTCCCACATCAAGTTGAGGAACTACAATTTTGGCAAAGTTTGATAGTCGGTTATTTAACTATCAAAGCAAACAAACAAATATTCAGCACCATAACAATCACTAGGCCTTTTAATTAATCTTTTATTAATTAAATCACTTTCCAAATATTCACTTTAAATTATCTTTAAAAAGATATATCTTCAAAACCATTTCAACTTCTGTATTGGAAAACATTTCTATATACTTATTTAATAATAAGTAATTCACAATTCTATTTATTTTCAACACTTGGAAAATATTTCATATACTTAAATCACGATTAAGTATATATTTTATTCTATAAGGAAAACATTCTCTTTAAACACATTTATTGGGTCAAAACGAATGTTGCGTAAAACATCGTTACGACAACCCAAAATCACTAGTATAGTGATTCGAAAATAAGATAGACATATAAATCCCAATACTGTACAAAAACATTTCCTTTCGAAAATCATTTACTATAACAACAGTGTTATAGCCATCATTTCCTTATTTTTCGAAAATGTCTATTTCAACAATGAATGTTGTAATCTATGGTTTCAATACTTAACACATTTTAAAACATATTTAAATCATTTAAATCCATTTAAAATATCACTTCCCAAAACATTTATTTATTTTCAAAAGATTATTCACTGTCCAAAATCGTGAACATAGTTCATTTATCAAAATCAAAACTTCTACACATTTATTTTAAAAGATTATCCACTGTCCAAAATCGTGGATAGAATTCCCAAGTAAATTCTTTATTATTTCATCATTTAACTTAAAGGATAATTCGCTATCCAAAATCGCGAATATATCTCCTTTAATAAGCTTTCATATTTACTTATCAAATTCAATTGATTTCGGAGTTATAAAACAATGTTTATAATTTCCATTTATATTATAAAATTTTCCATTTATAAAATCAAATTCCATTTATTATTTTATAAGAACTTCGACTTATAAAATCCCTTAATTTGCAAATTCAATTTATATCTAATTTAAATGCCAAAATCCAATTTATGAGTTAATTACTTACAAATCATTTATTTTACAAATTCATTTATTTTGTAACTTCACAATTATATATCCTATTCACTTATAAACTCCATTTATAACTTTATTTTAACACTTATAAAATTCGTTTTATAATTCTAATATTTTAATTTGTAAAATATCAATTTTATAAATCTCCTATATAAACCATTTTACAAAATAGTTAACTTCACATTCCAAAAAATCATATTTTGGTTTTATTTCACAAAAATCATAATATCAATTATATTTCCCAAAAATCATAATTTTTATAACAATAAAAATTATAACATTTATTTATTTAAAATAAAAAATTCCTTTAACACTTCAAAATTCAATAAAACGTATATTTTCAAAATCACTTGAAATTCCTTTTAAATTTGGAAATCATTACTTTAACATTTTTAAATTATCAAATAGGCCCAATGCTGCAACAGCTATAATACAACAATCATGGCATCCAAAACATCATATATCATATGACAACAGAATATATTACAATATCTGTAAATAAATCAATACTGGTGAGGAATCCAGTTGGATCCCTCCAACCTATCACCTACAACAAATATACATATTAGAAATATGTGTACAATGTCCGCTTCGAGGCAGACGCGTGTATAAAGGATCATCCGCTCATACACGGGAACGTACAGGGTCATCTGTTCGATTAGGAAGGTAAATATATCCAAATACCAATAAATATATCATCCAAACAATCATCAATCATCATACAATAAATTATTTCTCACTTATATAAAATATCGGTGAGTCAGAAAGAGTGAGTTGTACTCACATTGCTTGTAGTCGTGATTCCAGCATTTTATTTTGAATTAAATTAAACAAGCATTTAATTTTATCCAAAATTTTCACTAGCTGAAATAAATCCTAATCAAGCTCCATACTATAGTGCTCGCCAATACAAATCCTACGCAGGTCGTTTCGTGCGAAACGGAGCTCGTATGAAAAAGTTATACAGTTTTAAAGTCCATATGAATATATATAATATAATTTACTATTTCCTTTTTTTATTTTAAACCTTTAATAATCTCGGTCGCTCATTTCAAAAATGTAGATCTTGGCCATATGATTTTATTTCTTCTTCTTCCCTGGTATTGTTCGAGAAAACGAAACCCATGCCGCCGCAAAACCCTAATTCTCGAGCCACCAATAGTTGATCGTAATTCGATCGAGCAGCGCCACATCGAAGCTCCACTGTGCCTTTACTTTCGATCGAAGTATAGGAGAGCTCGGCTCCATCTGTCATAGAAAACCGCATGTGAACGTCAATCGTTCAAACACCTATTGTCGTTGATCCATGCAATGAAACTCGATCATCTTTGTATGGATGTGAAGTTCACATCACTCTAGATAATTTCTTAGTTTAAAGCATTTGATGATAGTGAGTGGGTTGAGAGAGAATAAGGAAAAAAAGCTTCGAAATTCTCGTCCATTGATTTTGTACGTGATGGCTAACTCTAGCTAAATTAGGGTTTTGGCAAATGATGAAAACTAAGGTCCTTTCATAGAAAATTTCGCGACACTATTCACTTGAAATTTTTTCGAACTCCAAATACAATGTTTTACCCCTATTCCGAACACAGTGGAATACATATCGGGAGCCAATTCGATCGTATTTGGTAGATGGTTTTCAAATCGACTATTTAAATATAAAATTCACTTAAACCGATTTCTACGCGTTTTAGCTTGCCCCGGACAAACCGTATTTCCGATTGACATGAAATTTGAAATCTTAAAATAATATAACATTATGGATCAAATGAAACTGGTTTCATCGAAATCCAAGACTGTTTGAAAAATGACTATTTTTACTCGTCAATTAAATATTAAATATTAAAATATTCAATTTCTACAATTAACTTTTGATTCGGTTTTAAAAGTTTACTAACATCATTTAAATTCAACTAGAATTTATTACAACTTTATAAATCGTTTTTATTCACATTAAATCCAATTTCTAATTATTTATGCAATTTCAAATATTAAATTAACAATTTAATTATCCAATTAAATTCAAACATTCGAAATAAAATCTATTCAGCTTATAAACTTAACCTTTAAATATTTAAAATTAATTAAAATACGAATGTCAAGTGACTGAAATTCTGGGTCGTTACAATAATAATAATTTGGAGTGACAAATTGATTTATAAATTGTCTATTTGAACAAACAATGAATTTGAGCAAAAATCTACTTTTGGTGTTTATGGAAATTTTATTTGAAACAAATAATAAAATGTTGTTAATAAAATTTGAGTAGTTTAAAATGTAGAAAATATTCTAATTTATAGTGTGACATAATTTATTTTATGATATGTTCATTTTACAAAATCGTATGTAATTTTTTTATAGAGTAAAGCATTTCAAAACATAGAAAAATGGTTGAGAAAACTATAAAATTTGGCTAAGTGTTCAACATTGCTAATTGGGTTGGATATTGGGTCCAAACCCATTGTCTCATTTCTTAAATTAGCCTTGGGAATGAACCATACGTTTATTCTTTCTATCCTCCCCATTGTAACGACCCAGAATTTCTATCATTCGATATTCGTATATTTAATTGATTTTAAATATTCACAAGTTAATTTTATAAGTCGAATAACTTATATTTCGAATATCTTGATTTAATTGGATAATTAAATTGTTAATTTAACATTTGAAATTACGTAAATAATTGGAAATTAGATTTAATGTGAATAAAAATGATTTATAAAGTTGTAATAAATTCTAGTTGAAGTTAAATGATGTTTGAGAACTTTTAAAATGGAATTAAAATTTAATTTGTAGAAATTGAATATTTTAATATTTAATTGGCGAGTGAAAATAGCCATTTTTCAAATAGTCTCGGATTTCGATGAAACTAGTTTCATTGGATCCGTAATGTTAAATTATTATAAGATTTGAAATTTCGTGTCAATCGGATTTATGGTTTGTCCGGGGCAAGCTAAAACGCGTAGAAATTCGTTTAAGTGAATTTTAAATTTAAATAGTCAATTTGAAAACCTATCTTTCAAATACGATCGAATTGGCTCTCGATATATATTCTATTGCATTCGAAATGAGGGTAAAACATTATAAACGCCAGGCGGCACGCTTCGTTTGGAGTTCGGAAAAATTTCGGATGAATAGTGCGCGCGAATTTTCTATATAGGGCCATCATTCTTTCTATTTGCAAACCAAATAAGCCCTAGGGTTTCATAGCCGCCACTTTCACTTTAATAGCCAGAAACTTCCCTCATTCTTTCTCGTTTTTTCTCATGATCCATCAACAATTACAAAAAAGTTTCAACTACAAAGTTGTAGATCGTCACGAGAACTTTGAAATCAACGGCTACGATCGCAAAATACGCTACGGATTGTTGGCAATTGGCATTCGAAGGATGTGCGTTCGTACATGATTTGCGAGGTGAGATGGCAACCAAGCTCAACCTGCTCACAGCTGGGGGTGTAGCGCGTGATGGTACTCGTGATGTCGTGGTTCGATCGACGTCTCGATCAACGTAGAGGGCACGACTAGCTAGGGTTTGACCGAGCTATGGGTTTGATGCTCACGTTTTTCACAGGGTAGAAGAAGCATTAATGCGCGACCGGGATTGGAGTATGCAAGATGAACGGTCCAGATGCAAGTTAGGGTTTGAAAATTTAATTAAAAGTGTGAAATGAATTATATTAAAAATTGTATAAACTTCTAAACTGCATAACTTTGTCGTACGAGGACCGTTTTGCACGAAACGAATTGCGTTGGGTTCGTGTGGACGAAACTATGGGATGGAGCTGGTTTGGAGCTGATTGGAGCTAGTGTGAATTTTGCGTAAAATTAAACGCGCGTTTAATTTTATTCGGAATAAAACACTGAAACTGCGACTGCAAACAATGTGAGTACAACTCACTTTTTCTGACTCACTGATATTTTTATATAAATGAGAAATAATTTGTTATATGATGATTGATGATTGTTTAGATGATATATGATATATTGGTTGATATTTGGATATATTACCTGCCTAGTGGAGCAAATGACCCTATACGTTTCCGTATATAAGCGGATGACCCTTTATACGTGCGTCTGCCTCGAAACAGACATTGTACACATATTCTAATATGTATATTTGTTGCAGGTGATAGATTGGAGGGATCAAGCTGGATTACTCACCAGTATTTATTTGTTTACAGATATTGTGATATATTCTGTTATCATATGATATATGATGTTTTGGATGCCGTGATTGATGTATTTGGCGTTGTTGCAGCATTGGGCCTATTTTTGGAATTTTAAAAATATTTAAAGTAACGATTTGGAATTTAAAAGGATTTTGAAAGTGATTTTGAAAATAAATGTTTCATTGAATTTTTGAATTGTTAAGAATTGATTTATTTTGAATAAATAAATATGAATATTTTTATGTTATAAAAATTATGATGTTTTGGGAAATATAATTGAAATCGGTTTTTGTGAAATATGGAGTTAATGATTTTTTAAAAGTAATTTAAATTGAGCTTTTTGATTTATTATAAATGGGTTATAAATAAGATATAAAAAATTGAATTTTTATAAATCAGAATAATGGAATTTTAATGGAGTTTTTATAAATGTTAAAATGGAGTTATAAATGAATCATATAAGTAATAAGATTTATAATTTGTGAAGTTATAAAATAAATGATTTTGTAAATAAATGAATTATAAGTATTTAACTTATAATTTGGATTTTTGGTATATAATTGAGTTATAAATGGAATTGGTTAATAAAGTGATTTTATAAGTTAAAGTTTTTATAAAATATAAATTTGATTTATAAACATTGTTTTAGAAACCCGAAATCAATTGATTTTGACAAGTTAATATAGAAGTTTATTAAAGAAGATAAATCCATGATTTTGGACAGTGGATAATTCTTTAATAAAAATGTGAAATAGTAATGAATTTGGTATAAGAGATATATTCATGATTTTGGTTAGTGAATTATCCTTTAAATTAAAGGTGTAGAAGTATTGAAATTTGGTTAGGGAATTATATTCACGATTTCGGACAGTGAATAATATGTTAAATAAATGTTTTCGAAAGTGATATTTTAACTGAAGTTAAATGGTTTAAAGACATTTTAAAATATGTTAAATATCGAATATATAGATTTCAACATTCATTGTTGAAATAGACGTTTTTGAGAAGTAAGGAAATGATGGACTATAACACTATTGTTATAGTAAATGATTTTCGAAAGGAAATGTTTTTGTGTAGTATTGAGATTTATATATCTATCTAAATTTCGAATCGCTATACTTGTGATTTTGGGTTGTCGTAACGATGTTTTTCGCAACATTCGTTTTGACCCAAGTAGAGATGTTTAAAAGAATCTTTTCCTTAAAGAATAATATGTATACTTAATCATGATTTAAGTATATGTAATATTTTCGAAGTGTTGAAATAAATAGAATTGTGAATTACTTCTTATTAAATAAGTAAATGTTTTCCAATATAGAAGTGAAATGGTTTTGAGAATATATTTTTTAAAGATAATTTGAAGTGAATATTTGGAAAATGGTTTAATTAATGAAAGATCAATTAAAGGGCCCAATAATTGTTATGGTGTTGAATATTTGTTTTTTTTTATAGTTAAATAACCGACTATCGAACTTGGCCAAAATTTTTGTTCCTCGACTTGCTTTGGGAACTATTTAGTCGTACATTTAGTAGGTAGCCTTCTATGTAGACTTGATTATCATTTGTGTTGAGGATGTTGATTCGTATAGTGCGGAGTACTACTCCAATCTATCAAGCTTCCTTGTTGGCCTGAAGGATAGCAAGTTGAAAGTGGGAAACGTGATAAGTTTATGAGACTTAGTTGCTGTGTGAGGTTGAGAAATGCTTTGGCGTTGTTGGTGCGAAAAGACCGGGATTGGTTTATCCGAAAACCACTTCGGATCAACGTATATGCGACGATTGTGCAGGCTGCTTGTGATGATATTGATATTTTGGAGTTTTATAGTAGGGGACTGCTTGTTGATCGTTTGGGGTTAAAATCCCAATATATATCCAGTAGCAGTGGTCTCTTCATTATGAAATATCCAATGCGAGGACTATTCGCTACTAATCCTAGGGATTTCCCAACAGGATGTGGTAGGAAAGTACCTTCGGTTTGTCCTGTTCCTGGACAACTTGTATGGATGTTTGTCTGACATTGCATTTCTATAGATCACGTACATAGTTATCGTAAGGTAAAAACATGTCCGTGTTTATGTGTGGACTTGTCTTACGAGATACTTTTGTTTTGAAAACTAAGGAAAAATTCGGAAATTTAATAAATTCAGTTGAGTGTGTTTCTCACGCTGGTTTACCAGACTGATCCGGGCGTTCTTCCCTTTCAATGCTCTGGTCAGACCGAGTATATTTACAGGTCTAGATTTGATGCCTTTGGAGCTTCAGTAGGTGATGCAGCGCATCATGCTTTAGGTCGTAGGTCGTGTTCCTTAAGTAGCCAGCGACCTAGCGGGTTACGGTACCTAGAGAGTTAGCGAGTCAACTAGGGTTCGAATGCTTGGCCTTAAGTCGGCTGCAACCTAGCGAGTCATGCCATAGCGGGTTATACCAACAGCAATCTATGTCGTCTGAGCGACCTAGCGAGTTTTTCCGCAGTTCTTTATGCCGCTATCTTTCTTAAGTCGCTGATTGCTTTAAGTCGCTCACCATGACAGGTCGCTGTCCTTAAGTCGCTCATCACTTAAGTCGCTCATTCACTTTAGGTCGCATGAAGCTTATGTCTTTAGGTCGCTTCAGTTAGGCCGCATTCTCACTTATGCTGCTTCCATATGTCGTTCATGCATCCAAAGCCACATGGTGTTAAGTTGCGTGATGTTGTATTTTGTTAAGTCGCGTAATGTTGTATTTTGTTAAGTCGCGTGATATGTATTATGTTAAGTCGCGTTATGTTGTTTGTTGTTAAGTCGTGTATGTTGTTATGTTGTAATTTCCTTGTAATGCTGATGTTAGGTCGTGAGTTGTTGATGCTAGGTCGTAGGTCGTCGTGTGTTAGGTGGGCTGGGTTGTGTTGTATAATCTCTATAAATAGGGACGTGATGTCATTGTAAAAAGAGAGTTGATTTTTGAATAAAATTTGTTTGTGTGCTTTTTGCCACTTTTGTTGAAGTTGAGTGTGATCTCCTTCTTCTTCCATCTTCGAATATTTAAGTGCGCTCGAATCAACGAATTTGAAGCCGATTTACGGAATCTCGTGCGCGAGATCAACGTCGAAGAATCGTAAATCTTCTAACGTGGAATCGTGCACGATCAACGTGTTAAAGATAGCTAGAATCCGGTATCTCGAGAGATCAATGGATTTGGGCATTTATCGTACTAGTAGGTTTACTTGACACAAATTCATTTTATGAGGAACAAAGTTTGCATCAATTTTTATCAAAACATTATTAGCACGTCAAAGTTTTGTCAATTCCGCTGCGTCAGTTTTGGTATCAAACCTTGAAGAGCTTGCAGAGCTAAGTTGAAGCTAATTAAGATCAAGTCCGAGTTAAAGCCGAACCGAGCTAAGTGCAGAACCAGGTTAGGTCGAAGCCGAGCTAGTGCAGAGCCGAGTTAAAGTAGTATTTGTGTTGGATCCGATTTTGTTGATAATCATGCCTCCGAGACGTGCAAATCAATTTCAGAATGTTGAAGATGTGTATCGAAGACAAGAAGCTAAACAGATGGAGCAGCGTATCAATGAAAAGTTTGATGAAGGTATTGGAAAGTTAGAGAAGTTGATGAGAGACATGAATCAAAGTCAAAGGAGAACTTCACCAATTTCGCACCATAGTGGAAACAGAGTTTCACCTTCAGTTTCGGGAGAAAGGCGAATGTCGCTACAATCTTATCGAGATAGAAGAGAATCATCAGTTTCAATGAGAAGATAACACCATGAGTATAGAAATGAAGAGAGAAGAACTCATCGGTAGTTTGAAGATGATCCTTATCGTGATGCTGAAAGACATGATAGAAGGGCATGCGTGATCATAGAGATGTAGATGGACGAGATCGATATCGACATACATATGATTTTGAAGAATATGGTGATAGAGGAAGTATTCATTATCGAGATCGAGACCAAGTGCGAAATCGATATCTTGATTCAAAGAATGATCGTAAGTGGGAATCAGGTATGGGGATGGAAATTTCAGAATTCAAAGGTGGTATGCAAGTAAAAGAATTTCTTGATTGGTTGTCTAATGTTGAAGAAATTTTGGAATTCAAGGAGGTGCCTGAGAATCGCAGAGTTCAGTTAGTGGCTACAAGGCTAAGGGGAAGAGCTATGGCATGGTGGAAGCAAACTAAACTAACACGGGAGAGAATGGGAAAATATAAAGTTGTCACTTGGGAGAAGATGAGAAAGATGATGAAAGCAACTTTCTTGCCATATAATTATCAAACTCTTATGTGTCAACGTTTGCATAACTTGAGACAAGGGACGAGGCAGTTAATGATTATGCGGATGAATTTTATCAACTTATTGCAAGAAATGATATTATAGAGACAGAGGAACAGCCAATAGCTAGATATATTGGAGGGTTACGAATGCAAATTCAAGACATGGTGAATATCTTTAATCCAATGTCTGTTGCTGAAGCACATCAGAAAGCCTTAGCTTGGGAGAAACAAGAGAGACGAGGAGGTGGTGTGTTTACAAGTTCCAATAATCAGAATAAGGGTGCTAGTAGCAATGCTAATGTTTCCAAGGAAGTTAGTAAACCAGTTGTCAAAGAAGCCGCTAAAGCGAAGGTCAATGATAGTATCAAGAGCTATAATTGTCAGGAGTTTGGCCATAAAAGCAATGAATGTACGAAGCCAAAGAAGAGAGCATTGGTTGCAGAAGAATGTGAATATGAGAATGAGGAAGCTGAAGTTGATTATTCTCAACCATCAAAGTTTGATGATGACGAAGAAGTTGTGTCAGGAGATGAAGGATGTAACTTGATGATGAGGAGGTCTTGTTTAACGCCAAAGAAAGAGAATGATTCTAGTTGGCTAAGAAGCAATATTTTTAAGTCTACATGTACTATCTTGGGAAAGGTTTGTTGGCTTGTTATTGATGCGGGAAGCTGTGATAACATTATTTCTGAAGAAACCGTTACGAAGTTAAGCTTGAAGACTGAAAAATACCCTAGACCTTACAAACTGGCATGGTTGAAGAAAGGTGGAGAAGTGAAAGTGGGAAGGCGAGCTTTTGTTACATTTTCTATTGGGAAGAAATACAAAGATGATATATGGTGTGATGTAGTTGACATGGATGTTTTTCATTTACTATTGGGAAGACCATGGCAATATAATAGAGCTGTACAACATAATGGTCGCACCAACAGCTACAGTTTCATGTTCAAAGGTACTCAAATTACTTTGGTTCCTAAGAAGCGTGAGCAAAGTGAAAGTAAGTAATAGAAGAAGGTGGAATCAACTAGCCTATTATCTTTGAAAGAATTTGTTGAAGAAGTGAAGGATAGTCCTGAAATGTTTATGTTGATTGGGTATGAAGCAAGTAAACATGTTGAAATTCCTGAGGAGGTTAGGCCAGTGTTGGATGGGTTTGAAGATGTTTTTCATACCGAATTGCCCAAGGAATTACCTCCGCTGAGTGATATACAACATCAGATTGATCTAGTGCCAGGTGTTGTTTTACCGCATAGGCCACATTATCGAATGAGTCCAAAGGAGCATGAAGAGTTGAGGAGACAGGTTGAGGAATTGCTTGAGCAAGTGCGTGTTCGAGAAAGTCTCAGTCCTTGTGCTGTACCAGCTTTGTTAGTACCGAAGAAAGATGGTTCGTGGAGAATGTGTACGGATAGCAGGGCACTCAACAAAATAACTGTTCGTTACAGATTTCCTATGCCAAGACTTGATGATTATTTGATCAAATCAGCGGGTCTATAATCTTTTCAAAGATCGATCTTAAGAGTGGTTATCATCAGATTCGTATTAGACCAGGTGATGATTGGAAGACCGCATGCAAGACTCGAGAAGGATTATATGAATGGCTGGTCATGCCGTTTGGTCTATCTAATGCACCAAGTACATTTATGAGGGTGATGAATCAAATTTTCAGACCTTACATTGGGAAGTTTGTTGTTTTTTATTTTGATGATATCTTGATCTATAGTGCAAGCACAGAGGAGCATATTCAACATTTGCGGAAGGTGTTAATTATTCTTCGACAGGAAAAGTTCTATGCAGCAATGAAGAAATGTGTGTTCATGACGCTAAATGTTTTATTTCTGGGTTATGTTGTGTCTGAGGAGGGGATACAAGTGGACCAGAGTAAAGTAGACGCAATTAGAAATTGGCCACGGCCCAAAACTATAACAGAAGTTAGAAGTTTTCATGGGTTAGCTTCATTTTACCGAAGATTTATACCACTCTTTAGTAGTGCGATGGCCCTTGTTACAGTTTGTATGAAAGGAAAGAAATTTTTATGGACGGAAGAGGCAGGATTTGCTTTTGAGCGAATCAAGGAACTTTTAACCTCGGGACCGATTCTAGTGTTTCCAGATTTGCAGTTGCTATTTGAGTTACATATGGATGCATCGAAAGTTGGAATTGGAGTAGTGTTGAGTCAGAAGGGTCGTCCAATTGCTTATTTCAGTGAAAAACTTTCTGCAGCAAAGATGAGATACAATACTTATGATGTGGAGTTTTATGCTATCGTGCAGGTTGTGAAACATTGGAGACATTACTTGTTCCATACAGAATTTGTTTTGTATACGGACCATGAAGCATTAAAGCATTTGCAAGGGCAGGATAAAATTGCTGCTAGACATGCATCGTGGATAGCTTATTTGCAGCAATTTACGTTCGTCGTCAAGCATAAGTCTGGAGTAACTAATCGCGTTGTCGATGCATTGAGTCGGAGGAATACTTTACTAACAACTATGCGAGTAGAGGTGATGGTTTTTGACTTACTTCCAAATTTGCGAGTAGGGAAGCATGGATGGATATGTGTTGGTTGATGGCTTTCTATTTAAAGGAAATCAGTTGTGTATTCCATATTACAGTTTACGAATGAAGATCATCAAAGAATTGCATGAAGAAGGACATGTGGGCCGCGATCGTACTTTGCAATTGATCTCATAGTCTTATTTTTGGACATCAATGAGGAAAGAGGTTGAAAAGTTTATTCAGAGGTGCCATATTTGTCAAGTTTCAAAGGGGACCGCGACAAATGCAGGTTTATATTTGCCGTTGCCTATACCTACTAAGCCATGGGTGGATGTTAGCATGGACTTTGTGTTGGGTTTGCCGAGAACACAACATGGCAATGATTCTATCTATGTGGTGGTTGATCGTTTTTCAAAAATGGTACATTTTATTGCATGCAAGAAGACGACAGATGCAGTAAATGTTGCACAGTTATACTTCAGAGAGCGTCTTCATGGGTTGCCTGAATCTATTGTTTCAGATAGAGACACTCGTTTTCTGAGTCATTTTTGGATGAGTCTATGGAGAATGGTCGGGACAAAGCTGAAATTTAGTAGTGCTTATCATCCACATACGGATGGACAGACGGAGATTGTGAACAGATCCCTAGGTAATCTATTGCGATGCCTCGTAAATGATAATTTGAAGAGTTGGGATTCCAAGCTGTGTCAAGCTGAGTTTGCACACAACCATGCAGTTAATTGTAGCACTGGGTTCAGTTCTTTTTAGGTTGTTTATTCAACTATTCCTAAAGGACCGTTAGATTTATCTACAGTACCACAGCAGAAAGGAGTGATTAAACGGGCTAGTGATTTTGTGAATGAGTTGCAAGAATGCCACAAGGTTGTGCATGAACGATTGCATAAGGCGAATGATAAATATAAGCAATCTGCAGATATTAAACGACGAAATGTTGAATTTAAGGAAGGAGATTTTGTGTATGCAATATTGACTAAGAATCGATTTCCCGTTGGTTCTTATAACAAATTGGCTGCTAGAAAGATTGGTCCTTTGGAAATCGTGAAGAAGATCAATGAGAATGCTTATCAGTTAAGATTGTCGGATCATATTCATACTGCTGACGTTTTCAACGTCAAACATTTGATTCCGTATCATGAGCACAAGCTTGTCGAGGAAGAGGAAAGTGTGAATTCGGGGTCGAATTCTTTTCAACCAGGGGTGGATGATGCAACGCATCATGCTTTAGGTCGTAGGTCCCGTGCCTTAAGTCGCCAGCGACCTAGCGGGTTACGACCTAGCGAGTTAGCGAGTCAACCAGGGTTCGAATGCTTGGCCTTAAGGTTGCTGCGACCTAGCGAGTCATGCCATAGCGGGTTATACCAACAGCAAGCTATGTCGTCTGAGCGACCTAGCGAGTTTTGCCGCAGTTCTTTATGCCGCTATCTTTCTTAAGTTGTTGATTGCTTTAAGTCGCTCACCATGATAGGTCGCTGACCTTAAGTCGCTCATTCACTTTAGGTCGCATGAAGCTTATGTCTTTAGGTTGCTTCAGTTAGGCCGCGTTCTCACTTATGCTGCTTCCTTAAGTCGTTCATTCATCCAAGGCCGCATGGTGTTAAGTCGCGTAATGTTGTATTTTGTTAAGTCGCGTAATGTTGTATTTTGTTAATTCGCGTGATATGTATTATGTTAAGTCGCATGATGTTGTTTGTTGTTAAGTCGTGTATGTTGTTATGTTGTAATTTCCTTGTGACGCTGATGTTAGGTCGTGAGTCGCTGATGCTAGGTCGTAGGTCGTCGTGTGTTAGGTCGGCTGGGTTGTGTTGTATAATCTCTATAAATAGGGACGTGATGTCATTGTAAAAAGAGAGTTGATTTTTGAATAAAATTTGTTTGTGTGCTTTTTGCCACTTTTGTTGAAGTTGAGTGTGATCTCCTTCTTCTTCCATCTTCGGATATTCGAGTGCGCTCGAATCAACAAATTTGAAGCCGATTCATAGAATCTCGTGCGCGAGATCAACGTCGAAGAATCGTAGATCTTCTAACGCGGAATCGTGCGCGATCAACGTGTTGAAGATAGCTAGAATCCGGTATCTCGAGAGATCAACGGATTTGGGCATTTATCGTACTACCAGGTTTACTTGACACGAATTCATTTCGCGAGAAAGAATGTTTGCATCAATTTGTATCAAAACATTATTAGCACGTCGAAGTTTTGTCAATTCCGCTGCGTCAGTAGGAGAGCTGGAGATCTTCATTTCTTATACGCGTATCTGTTTTGATTATTGATTATCCGTTATGCTTTGTTTGTTGTTGTATATTATCGACAATTGTAAGGACAGGTTATTATAACTGTCCAAGCTGATAACTGTTGATTAATTATTGAACTCTGATTGATGTGTATATATATACAGTTTCTGTTTTATAAAGATCATTGATATGATATTATATATTTTCCACTGCGATGTGAGATTCTGTGTTATTCTGTTTGGTTCTATCTTCTCTCTTTCTTCTCTTCTTTTCTTCTCTCTTCTTTTCTTTCTCTTGACTTTCCGTCAGTTTGTGCTTTTTGGGTCATACATGTGTGGATTATTGTCGATTCAAAAGGGTACGGATTTGCGGGTTGTCACATTTGGTATCAGAGCTTAGATTTTGTATATTCCTAAGCTTTAATGTGTACTCAGTATAGATAGGAACAGTAGCACCCTAGATTGAGTTTGAATGTATTATATATATGAGTGTGTATTTGTTAGTGAATATAAAATGTTTTATATTGTGTTTGCTTATCCGTTGAGCTGTTCGTGAATTCTGGTCGTGATGTGGGACGCGACGTTGTCGATAGGGATTTTTAAATACTTAAACGAGGAAAGTCGACATAGTATTGTTTTAAATTGGGTAAATGAAATAATTTTATCTCGATTATATTTTATATATAAAGGAAATAATTTTTCAGGAATTATTATAGTGTATCTAACTGATTGTTTGGTTGTTGAAAATGTAAATATATAAAAGTTAATGAAAGATGTTTGAATAATCTAAATAGAAACAACAATTGTAAGAGACTAAATTATATAAGCAAAAGAATTATAAACATGGAATTATAATTAATATGATTTATAACTGTGAAATAATCTTATATATAAGAAGTGAAACTGTATGAATATATTTATAAATATGAGTTATAAGTAAAAATGAATTTAAACTAAGAATTTGTGAAACTTGAATCCCGTTTTATTTTGGAAGTTGCTTTTCAAAGTTAAAGAGGTTATATTATTATAAATCTTAATAAGATAAAAGAACTTGAAATGATCTTATGTAAGTAAAGTGAAAATAGTGAAATTGTATAAGTAAAAGATTTGTGAATGTGATTTATGAATAAAAATAATTTTTTTTAAAAGAATATAAAGCACTGAATTCACTACTGTTGCTAGAAAAATAATAAGGGTGATGACTGCAGCATCATCAGTATCATTTTCGAGTTTCTGTGTGATGGATTTGCTACCAAAGTAAGTTGAAAATTGAAGTTTTATTATGATAAAAAAATTCAATTTAAAATCCAAGTTAAAATTGTTAAATATAAGTGAAATGAGTTATGGATTTATAATATGAATTATAAAATTTAACTTGGTAAAGTTGAAATAAAATTTGAGTAGCATAATAAAATGTATGATTTGAAATTTAACAAAAGGAAAGTTAAATAAATTGAAATGAAATCAAACTTAAGTGGTTAAAGAAATTTTTAAGCAAAACAAAATCTGAATTTGAATGGTGATATGAATTTGACTTAAGTAAAGTTAAATAAGATAGAATTTCAATTGAATTAAAGTGAACCTAAATTTTATAAGTGAAAGTAAATGCAAGTAAGAATGAAATGAAACATAAATTAAGTGATGTTTAATGAAGTTGATTTTGGGTATCGAAGTAAATTAATAAAGTGATGGATGTGAACTTGAGTTATATAAAGAAATTTAACTTTAGTGGTTAGATGAATTAGCAATCTAATTGAAAATGAATTGATGTGGAATATTGGATGTAAGTGTAAATTCATTTAAAGCTAATTAAAAGCGTTGAACCAAATTGAATGAATGTAAAGTAAATAAATTTGGTAATGTTGGATGTGCATTAGTTGTTAGATGGATGTTAATTGATTGTATAGAAATTCATATGGAATTGAATTAATCAAATTGAAAGCTAAAGTAATTAAATTCTAAATAGAAGTGAATTCTATGTAATTAGGAAGCGAACCAACTTGAATGTAAATTAGTGAATGTAAACTAATTGAATATGAATAAATGAATGTTAGTAAAATCCAATGTTAATGAATCAAATGTGATTAAATTGAAAATCAATCCAGTAAATATTAATGAGAAGTGGAAGTATATTGATTTGGTTATGGATTTGTTGGATGTTAGTTGGATGATAGATGTTTGATGATTGGATTTGTTACTTTTGTTTCATTTTCCATATTGGCATATATAATTGTTGGTATATGTTGTATATTGATATTACTTTTATGTATACATGTTTCACATTGTTTGTTGAGTGTTTAGTAGGTGCAGATGGCGCTTGCTTCGCATTTGGAGCTCGCTTTCGCACTATATTACCCGTATATGCTCGCTAATAATATATAAGGTACATATCTCGGATTACATATCGTACTTTTACACTTTTTTCCCTTCGGGATGCCTCATCCTTAATGATGAGATGTATATTTGTGATATATACATTGTTATTTTTTTCCAGATCGAACCGCGCAAAGGAGACTATGGCAAATTTTTTTGAAAATTTAAGGCGTTAGAAAATTTTGGAAAAATTGGGAAAATTTTGGATTTTAAGTTAAAAAGCTAAACGATATTAGTTGGTTTTAAAAATATAACTATATATGGATTTGAAAACTTAGAAAAGTTTTATAAGAAGCTTAACTAGATGATTTTGGGAAAGTTAAACACTTAGAGATTTGATAAATCTAGTCTGAACGATTTGTTTTGAAAAGTTAATGGATTTTATGGTTTTTTCTTACTTAGTAACTTCGAGGATGAAATTCTTTTAAGAATGGCAGAATGTAACGACCCAGAATTTTTGTCATTCGATATTCGTATATTTAATTGATTTTAAATATTCACAAGTTAATTTTATAAGTCGAATAACTTATATTTCGAATATCGAGATTTAATTGGATAATTAAATTGTTAATTTAATATTGAAATTGCGTAAATAATTGGAAATTGGATTTAATGAATAAAAATGATTTATAAAGTTGTAATAAATTCTAGTTGAATTTAAATGATGTTAGAGAACTTTTTAAATTGAATTAAAAGTAAATTTGTAAAAATTGAATATTCTAATATTTAATTGGCAAGTGAAAATATCCATTTTTCAAACAGTCTCAGATTTCGACGAAACCAGTTTCACTGGATCCGTAGTGTTAAATTATTGTAAGATTTCGAATTTCTTGTCAATCGAATTTACGGTTTGTCCGGGGCAAGCTAAAACGCGTAGAAATTCATTTAAGTGAATTTCAAATTAAAATAGTCAATTTGAAAACCTATCTTTCAAATACGATCAAATTAGCTCCCGATATATATTGTATTGCGTTCGGAATAAGGGTAAAACATTATAAACACCAGGCGGCACGTTTCGTTTGGAGTTCGGAAAATTTTTCGGATGAATAGTGCGCGCGAATTTTCTCTATAATGCCATCATTCTTTCTATTTGCAAACCTAATAAGCCCTAGGGTTTCATAGCCACCACTTTCACTTTAATGGCCAGAAAACTCCCTGTTCTTCCTCGTTTTTCTCACGATCCATCAACAATTACGAAAAAGTTTCAACTACAAAGTTGTAGATCATCGCGAGAATTTTTGAAATCAACAGCTACGATCGAAAAATATGCTACGGATTGGTGGCAATTGGCATTCGAAGGACGTGCGTTCGTACGTTATTTGCGAGGTGAGATGGCAACCGAGTTCGACCTGCTCGCAGCTGGGGGAGTAGCGCATGATGGCGCTCGCGATGCCATGGTTCGATCAACGTCTCGATCAACGTAGAGGGCGCGGCTAGCTAGGGTTTTGACCGAGCTATGGGTTTGATGCTCGCGTTTTTCACTGGGAAGAAGAAGCATTAATGTGCGACCTGGATTGGAGTACGCAAGATGAACGGTCCATATGCAAGTTAGGGTTTGAAAATTTAATTAAAAGTGTGAAATTAATTATATTAAAAGTTGAATAAACTTCTAAACTGCATAACTTTGTCGTATGAGGTCCGTTTCGCACGAAACGAATTGCATTGGGTTCGTATGGACGAAACTACGGGAAGAATCACACTCTTTCTGACTCACTGATATTTTTATATAAGTGATAAATAATTTATTATATGATGATTGATGATTGTTTGGATGATATATGATATATTGGTTGATATTTGGATATATTACCTGCCTAGTGGAGCAGGGAATTATATTCACGATTTTGGACAGTGAATAATATATTAAATAAATGTTTTGGAAAGTGATATTTTAATTGAAGTTAAATGGTTTAAAGACGTTTTAAAATGTGTTAAATATCAAATACATAACTTTCAACATTCATTGTTGAAATAGACATTTTCGAGAAGTAAGGAAATGATGGACTATAACACTATTGTTATAGTAAATGATTTTCGAAAGGAAATGTTTTTGTATAGTATTGGGATTTATATATCTATCAAAATTTCGAATCCCTATACTTATGATTTTGGGTTGTCGTAACGATGTTTTACGCAACATTTGTTTTGACCCAAATAAAGATGTTTAAAAGAATCTTATCATTAAAGAATAATATGTATACTTAATTGTGATTTAAGTACATGTAATATTTTCTAAGTGTTGAAAATAAAAAGAGTGTGAATTACTTGTTATTAAATAAGTATTTGGAAATGTTTTACAATATAGAAGTGAAATGGTTTTGAGAATATATCTTTTTAAAGATAATTTGAAGTGAATATTTGGCAAATGGTTTAATTAATGAAAGATTAATTAAAGGGCCCAATGATTGTTATGGTGCTGAATATTTGTTTGTTTGTTTTGATAGTTAAATAACCGACTATCAAACTTGGCCAAAATTTTAGTTCCTCGACTTGATGTGGGAACAATTTAGTAGTACACTTAGTACCTAGCCTTCAGTGTAGGCTTGATTATCATTTGTATTGAGGATGTTGATTCGTATAGTGCGGAGTATTACTCCAATCTATCGAGCTTCCTTATTGGACAGAAGGATAGTAAGTTCAAAGATGGAAACATGATAAGTCTATGAGACTTAGTTGCTGTGTGAGGTTGAGAAACGCTTTTGCGTTGTTGGTGCGAAGATACCGGGATCGGTTTATCCGAAAACCACTTCGGACCAACGTATATCGACGATTGTGCAGGTTGCTTGTGATGATATTGATATTTTGGAGTTTCATAGTAGGGGACTACTTGTTGATCGTTTGGGGTTAAAATCCCAATATACATCCAGTAGTAGTGGTCTCTTCATCATGAAATATCCAATGCAAGGACTATTCGCTACTAATCCTAGGGATTTCTCGACAGGATATGGTAGGAAAGTACTTTCGATTTGTCCTGTTCCTGGACAACTTGTATGGATGTTTGTCTAACATTGCATTTCTATAGATTACGTACATTGGCTTTTACAAATGTACATCATTGGTGGCGGAGAAGGCAACTTCTCTTAGCTAAACACCCTCCTTGAGACGTATGAGCTTAAGGGTTGTATTTTTGTGGAAGGCAATTAGTAGTCAACGGAAATGGCCATGTGGCATTCAAGGTGATGTGATATGTGATTGTGAAAGTTAATCGTTACCTCGTCGGGCCTCATCAAGCGGAAATGACCAAAATAGGGTTGGATGTAGCAAGGCTAAGTGGGTCGTTCCCAAATAGAATATGATCATCCTCTTCTAGATATATCTTTACATGCTATGACGTCGTGTATTTGATTATTGTGGTTTGTATGCTATGAAGGCCCTCGGTAAAGGTAGGTAATGACCGGAGGATGATATATTCGGTACCATCTAGTTATAGAGGTGGGCCGGTCTTGTGTTGGTAGAGGATCCTTAGTGATGGTGCTCGTTACATATTTTTAGAGATGTACCGCCGGAAGGTAGTCCCTTCACCTGGTCATTTGTATGGAAATCCAAACTCCATAAGATGTTTGCTATTTTGATTGTATTACCCATTTGGGCTATATGCTGGAATTTAATCAATGTAACAATTTTGGCTATGATTAGTATTATTTGTATATGGTAGACACTACTATAATATAAGAGGATTTGATACGATATGTTTTGGTTATCGTAAGGTAAAAATACGTCCGTGTTTATTTGTGGACTTGTCTTACGAGATACTTTTGTTGTGAAAACTAAGGAAAAGTTTGGTAATTTAAATAAATTGAGATGATTGTGTTTCTCACACCGGTTTACCAAACTGATCCGGGCGTTCTTCCCTTCCAATGCTAGGGTCAGACCGAGTATATATACAGGTTATGCGTTGGTGCTTTTAGAGCTTCAGTAGGAGAGCTGGAGATCTTCATTTTCGTACATCCGTATTTGCTTGATTATCCATTTCATTGCTTAGTTGTTTTATATTATCGGCAATTGTGAGGACAGTTTATTATAACTGAGACGACCCGACTTCCTTACCATGATTAATATTATTTGTATATAGTGGACACTACTATATTATAACATGAGATTTGATATGATATGTTTTAGTTATCGTAAGGTAAAAACATGTCTGTGTTTATGTGTGGACTTGTCTTACGAGATACTTTTGTTTTGAAAACTAAGGAAAAGTTTGGTAATTTAATAAATTCAGTTGAGTGTGTTTCTCACGCTGGTTTACCAGACTGATTCGGGCGTTCTTCCCTTTCAATGCTCGGGTCAGACAGAGTATATTTACAGGTCTAGATTTGATGCCTTTGGAGCTTCAGCGGGAGAGTTGGAGATCTACATTTCATATACGTGTATCTCTTTTGATTATTGATTATCCGCTGTGCTTTGTTTGTTGTTGTATATTATCGGCAATTGTGAGGACGGGTTATTATAACTGTCCAAGCTGATAACTATTGATTGATTATTGAACTCTGATTGATGTGTGTATAGATGCAGTTTCTATTTTATAAAGATCATTGATATGATATTATATATTTTCCGCTGCGATGTGAGATTCTGTATTGTTCTGTTTGGTTCTATCTTCTCTCTTTCTTCTCTTCTCTTCTTCTCTCTTCTTTTCTTTCTCTTGACTTTCCGTCAGTTTGTGCTTTTTGGGTCGAACATGTGTGGATTATTGTCGATTCAAAGGGTGTGAATTTGCGGGTCGTCACAACCGTTCACTTCTTCTAACCTCCCCATTCACTTCTTCTAACCTAGAAAGCTCCAAAACCCAAATAATGGTTTCTCCCCCAAGTCCAAATCTAAGCTCCAAATTAATTAAAAATCAAGGAGAAATTGGTAGTAAATCAAACACTACATGTTTCTAGCTTCAATCCAAGACCAAAGTTCAATCTTTGCTTGGTAAATCTGCTAATTTGCTGCAAATAAATCCTAAGGTGAGTTATAAACTCACACTTCTAACTCAAACAAGCTAGCATGTCGATTATATTTTGTTTCTTTATTGGTTGCTGAACAAATTTTCTACGATTTAACCTGAAATGAATTTAGCCATATCTCCCTCATTTCTTATCCAAATTTGATGATTTTAACAATTATGGAATGTGCGTAATTTGTTCTAAAAGTTTCATGTTTTGAGTTTTATGAAATTTTAGAGTTAAATTGGTCGAAACTGTACTTTTTTGTTGCTGTCCCGAGAGCAAAACGACAGCGACAATGAATTTAGATCTGAGAATTGTTTGAGTCATAACTTTTTCATCCCTTATCAGAATTCAATGATTTTTGATGTCATATAAAGCTTAGGAAATTGTCTACAACCTTTCTTTTAATCACTTTATGAAATTTTGACGATTAAAAGGACGAAATTGGGTTTGAAACAGAGGGTATATTTCAGGCTATATATTTTCTAAGTTGAAACTGGAAATTAAAATTGACATAACTCTTTTGTTACGTATCGTAATTCTATGATTTTTGATGTTCTGGAAAGCTTTAAATATCCTCTATAACTTTCATGTTGCATGCTTTCTCAAATTTTGGATTGAATAGGGGTGAACTGGCTAAACAAGCCGTTGGTCTTTGTTTTTCCTATGTATTCACTTCCTGGCATGAGTCCGACTTTGAGACGTCACAGTTTCTTCATCTCTTATCGAAATATAGCATTTCTTCTTATAATTTAAAGTAAAAATGTTGATCTTTATTTCTACAAATTTTCTGGTCATTCCGACCATGCTAACTTGTATATATCTACTGTTGAACTTGGACTCACAACTTGTTTTTATCGGAATTTTATAAGTCTAAACTTTCGATATTTTTCTGTATTTCTTGATGATTCTTTCCAGATTTCATATATGGGCTTTATAAAATGATTTTTGAAATGTTTTCAAGTAAATTGGTTTTTTTGGAATAATTATTATATATAATTTTAAGTATAAAACTTTAGTATCTCTATAATAAGATAGATTGCAAAAGCGGTTTACAAAGTGATTGTAAATTGTGTTAAAAGCTCGTTTTGTCCAACTTATAATTTCTATATAAAATGCATGTTTTTGTACTATTCAAGCGAATGAAATGGATAATTAAACGGTTTGGTAAAGCATGTGGTATGAGACACGTGCGTTTGTCTTATCAGTTAATTCCTGACTTGTCTGTTTGATCGCTTTGACTTTCGGGTCGAGTTTACCTATGAGATGAGGTAAACTTTTTACTACTTTGAGTGTGAAATTTACTAGCGGTTAGTAAACCTTTAGTGTTAGCGTGTGTTATGGGACACACGTTAACATTTTTTGGTTTCCTTTCCTAGAGTTTATGAAACATTTTCCTGTTGGCGTGCCAGTACTGGACCTTCGGGTCATTTGCTATTGCGGCGTATTTATCTTCGGACGTTTTCCATTGCATCATATTTGTCTTTGGACATTTGCCATTGCGGAGTATACATCTTTTGACGTTTGTCTTTGGGCAAGATACCTATTGTATGAAACAGTACTCGAAAAAAATAGCACGTGCAAAACCTTTTTGAGATGATTTTTACCCTTGTGTGTCGTCATTTTGGAATCGATCCTTTGAACCATTCGGTGGCAATTACTTCAGGATTTTTGGAATCTTGGGAGTTCTTTTGATATTTTTATTGCCTACACTGGCATGTTGAGATATGCCTTTTGGCGTGTGTATATATATATATATATATATTTAGATTGCATGTTGGCGCTATTTATTGGATTTGCCTTTTAGCGTTGTATGAGATTTTTATCTCCTTCTTGACATTTGCCTTATGGCTTATATAGAGATGGCTTTTGCTTATGTTTTCCTCAGAGTTGCCGATATGGCGGGTTTAGGAATTAATCTTTTAGGAGTTTATATTATACTATTCCCTAAACCACTCTTATTTGATTTATGATTGCCGATGATACGAGGCATGCTACATTTTAGCGATACATGATATTTTACGTCGCCTTTGTGTTTTATGCTTATTGAAGCAATAGTGTTCTATCACCTCGTGTAACCATATATGCCATACATGATGCATATCCTCTATATGTCTATGGTTAGCTTTCTTATTGTCTCTTTTTGTTTAAGATGAATATCACTATGCTCTATTATTCTGCTATCAACTTTTACTGATTCGTTTAGCTAGATTGACCCATGTATTTTATACTCGGGTCAAACCGAGGTGTTTCAGGTTAGGTACATTTGGACTTAGATTATTCTACTTCTGCATGGACTATTCTTCTAGCTCTATTTGTTATAGCTTTTTGTGTAGTCCTTTTTATTGGCACTCTAATGTATATTATTTTGACCCATATTTGGGTTGTGGTCATCATAACACTTTGATGTATCATTTTAGATTGTATTAGCGATTGTATCTATACTTTTGCATATGTTCTGTAATGTTATTTACATTTGAGTTGTTATGTTTTGTTCTGATAGATCAGTTAGCCATTATAGTTTTGTATTAAACATTTATTGGATAAGTCGATCCACTTGAGAAGAAAAAAATAGATAGCACTTATCGATGTATTCAGTGGATAGTTAAGACAAAGCTGTGACGATCCGAACTCGATGCCCAACAAACGATATCGAAATCTGTATCGCCGAAGCTTGCAACAACATTAGATGATAAACAACATAGCGGAAAAAAAGATGATTACATTGATATACAACATAGATACAATGTCAGATACATTATTTGATACAACATATCCAACACCAACAGAGAATATATATAACACAACTCCACAGCGGAAATATATCAACATTAGCAAAGTCTCCAAGAGAATCCAATACTGCAACTCCAAACCAAAAATCCAATGCCAAAGCTCTAAACTTCAAGCTCGAACCATCATTAAGCTGAACTCGTAGCAAATGCAATCCCAAATGCGATTGCCAAACCAATAACTTCAAAGATCCAAGGACTAAAGAAGTTTTCCAAATGCTACCAAACCAAAGACTTCGAAGGCTATCTAATCTATACCTATTATTCGATTATCTGAAAACCCAACTCTAGACTGCCTGTGTGGAAAATTATGGGCACCCAAAGTTTAGGAAGGGAACAATAAACTCCGGATCTGCCATGGGACTATTATGAGCAAACAAAAACAGTTTTAAATAAAAATAAACAACAAAAGAATTTAAAACATTGGATCCGCAATGTTTTTTTGAAAATGAAACTACCATAAGGCCTCCGGGCACACACACCATGCAATCGCACACTTGGGGAAGATTTCTCCTTATGATAGTCAAACATGCTTACTACGTAAAATCATTTTGATATTATTATTAGTGCATAGTGGAAAACATTTCGAAAGCATAATATTAACCTTAACTAGCATAGGTACCATTATATTATGCCAGGTATAGCTACCACCTGAGGTGGCAGGTTATACAACTGCAATTGTAAAGGGCTCTTATTGATGATTGGATTTCCAACAAATGGTCAGGCTAAGGAACTTCCTACTGCCACATGGGTACGACTCTGGAGGGACGCCCCAAGAACTTACCCAGCTCTCTGCCAATACAAGGCCAGTTTACCTCCTGCCCGGAAGTAACACCTACAAAGTATGCCATCCCCGATTGTTAGCGACCTTCATCCGAGGATCCTCAACCATAAAGCAATAACCACAAAGTAATAAATTTGCAGTGTCCACATGAGTTAAGTATCTGGGCTCCATACCATGATACCACCCTTTTCCAGAAGAAATTGTCATACTCTAGGGGCGCGACCCATGATAACCTTGCTGCATCTTTCCTCTTTCGACCATTTTCAGGGTGTGTGGTCCTGATGTAGTCTCGTCCACAAATCTACGCTTTTCACAAAAGCCATGTTTTGATCAACAAATGATCAGCAGCACTTCATATGCCATATTACCAAATTGGGAATGTATCACTAGTAACCATCAACTACATAACCTCTAAGCTCGTACATCTCAGAGAAGGGTGTTAAGCTAAGAGAATGAATTCTCCGCCACCAAACAGAAATGTATTTGATAGAAACCAATTTTACATCCCAAAGTGTAACGTTAGACACACATCCATACAAGTCTATTCCGGGTTCGAATAGAACCGAAGGCACTTCACAAAGAAGCCCTTGCAATCCGGGTATTCACAATCCTAATCGGACTCCTCATCACATATGGAGATCTCTATAACATAGCTACTCGGTGCAGAGTCATACGATGGGTAATCCTTTCGTTTTCGAAAATACCCGACCTTCACCACCAGCCTTCACCACAGGTCTTCAAATGCAATCCATAACATCGTATCATTATTCAGAATGGGTTATATGACACAAGGTCCTCTCCCACCTAAACCGAATAAAGAGCGCAATACTTAAAAACATATGGACACTGGGATCTCAGCTAAGTCATAATTTAAAACCCAAAACTTTCCTTTCAATTGGTTTAAACAAATTACCATTTTCAAATCTTTACACAAAAAGATCCATTTCACAAAGTTCACCCATCTTTCACAAAGATTATTTCATAGCTTTTCAAAATAAGTTCCCTTTCAAATGGGATTAACTCATCCAATCTTCAAATCAAAGACTCAATTCATAGCTTTCAAAATCGTTTCCAAAGATTTATTCATAATTTGGAAAACCGTTTTCATTTCAAACTTGAAATCCTTTTAACACAAATTGGAAATTGTAACAACCCGATATTTTCAGCCATTCGCATCCACACATGCCGGACTTGAATTGCTCAAAATACCGCATTGTAAATAAATTTGGAGCAAATGAAAAACAATCACAAAATCACAGACACATAAATATCAGAATAACTCGCAGCGGAAATTAAAATACCATAGTAATTCATGAAGCTACTATAACAAACTCTCAAAACAATTACATAATAGCAGTTTGAAAAACATGTACAACAGAAGTCTCAAATACATAGAAGTTTATAAATACCAGAGCTGAAATAGAACAACTGAAACTGCAAGGGAACAGATAACTAGACAAGCAGAATCTCCAGTGATTCCTAGCTCCAAAAAAGAAATCCAAAGCTAAGATGTAAATATTCAGGCTGACCCGAGCGTAAAGTAAAACACAAAACACTCGAGTCAGGACATATATATTTATATAATGTAAACCAACTCAAGTGAACTGCAGTAATAATGTACAATAACTTAAAGGATGCTTGGGATCGCCCATCCTCTAAGGATCGGTTAAACCATAAATTAAATACATCACGTAGTTAAAATTCAAAAATGGTATTTTATACTTCGAAATCAAATATCATTTAACAATTCAATATCATTTCAAATCCATTTCGAAATATCAAAATATCATATTTTTCAAAACCACATTCATTTTATTTAATTTAAATACTATTTCAAATCATATTTTCAAAATATCAAAATATTTCAAGCTAAAGTATTCCATTTAAATCATTTAAAAATGAAGTTATTATATTTAAAAATCAACTATTCAATTCTCAAAATTTTACCATTTTCAAAATTCATTTTTTCACTTAAATTTATTAAAACGGTGAAAATTCAACTTTCGCAGCACTTAGAAAATGCTACGGAGAGTTATGTTTAAAAATAATTCAATTAGCAAAAGATAGCATTTAAAATTGTGTAATAGGTTTTAGATTTCCAATAACTTTAGTTAAATTCAGCAACTACAGCACTTGCAAAGTGCTGTAATAGCCCTTAGTTCATTTTAGCAATTTAGTTCATTTATATCAATTATAGCATTTACAAAACGGTGTAATATCTCTAACTTTTAGAAATGATATCATTTCAGGAATGTTGTCAATTTAAATTCCAAACTTTCACTACAATTTCATAGACAATTAAAATTTATTTAAATCCATTTTTAACTTATAAAATCATATTTTCTCACTTTAAAAACAATCATTTAGATACCCCTTAATTTATGATTTTACAAAGTGAAATTTTCACAAATAATTATCAAATCTTTAATAATTCACAAATAAATGTAAAATTTTATAAAATTTCATTTACTTTACATTTTAAATTTAATTTACCATTTCATAAATTTAAATTTAAATTCCCTTTTATTTTTCATAAATTAACTTTATTTTAAAACACATTTTACATTTTCCAAGTTAAGTTATATTTCAAATTTCAATTTTAAAACATTTATTTATTTAACTATTTTTGAGTTTATAGAAAAATCAATAGCACTTTATAAAATCATTTTTAAATTTAAATTTAATCGAATTATCATATTTTCTTACTTAACTTAAACTTCATTTATAAACAAAATCATAAATTCCAAAATTTACTTAGATTTCAAATTCTACGTTAGCATTTATTTATTTCACTTATTTAACTTGTAGAAAATTACTAATATTTTATAAAAATCATTTTTAATTAAATTTAAATCAAAATTCCATAATATTTACATTTTTTTAATATTTTAAAATTTTTGGAAAAATATATTTTAACCACAGTCTGTATAAAATTTTCTAACCTAAGTCGAATGATACAGATAATAAATTATTTCAATCCGTAACTTAAAAAGGAAAATCCGAGTTCTATCATTTCAAACCCGCAATCCCAAGCAAAAGAAAATAAATAAAAATTGCTCAGGCCTATCATTTCAGCCCATAACGATTTTTCCCTATTCTAAAGTTCGTTCGGGTATGCATCATTTCAACCCATAGTGATTCTAATCTACAGGGAACTCGAAGTGTGATAAACTGATATAAATAAACAGAATAGCAAGACATAACAGTAACAGATGATATAACAGGTGAATAAGCATGGGTGAACATCATATAATCGTAGCATAAGCAGTTAAAACATGATGATATGGTTTACAGATTCAATTGCGATCAGTTTACTAGTTATATAAGTATAAACTGTCTGGTGAGAATTACTCACTTGTTTCAACTTGGAGATAGCACGGCAAAGCACACTAACGAATATCCAAAAGGCACGATAACAACAATTTGGATTCAAGTGAGGCAAGAACCAAGCTAGAGATCTTGTACACAACCCATAAACAAGACAAATATAAATATGATTTCAACACCAAAATATACTTATGATTTTCAACATAGAGTACACATTGAAACAATTTAAAACAAAGCAACAAATCACAACATGATTTTCCCATGCCTCAACCATCACATGTGCTCTGCCTAGGGGTCATAAATGTTCGGCCAAAGTGGTGCATAAGGCTAGGGTATGGGTTCATATAGGCTCGGCTAGCTAGTGATAAAGGAGTGGAAGTTACAAGGGTAGGAAATACTAAGGTTTCAAGGCAAATGAATGGGTTTTTAGTGCACCACCTAGGCTCATCCTGACATGGATTTGGCCTGGCCATGCAAGGTGAAGGTCAGGTGGGGTCTGGAGTGTCGACCAGAGGTGGTGGAGGGACTGGTGGCGGCGGCTAAGGAGGTGGTCTTTGTGCAAATTGAAGTGTATTTGCATTTATGGTTCGTCTATGGCAAGTTCAAGGGGATTTGTGAAGTTTTTATGGTGCAAGCAACATAAGGGGGTCTCGGCCTGGTCATGACAAGTGGAGAGGCTGGTGAAGTGGCTGTAGATGTGGCGGTGCTGGACGGTGGAGGTGGTGGAGGAGTATGGCCTAGCAATTGTATGGAAGAGGTAAGGCAAATTCACAAAGAAAAATCAATAAAAGAAGTTGAGAAAAGAGGAAGACATTACCCTATCTTTCAAATCTGAAACTTGCATGCATAACGAAATGGAAAAGGGTTGTTTTCGTGAATGGAGAAAAAGAAGCCACTGCTATAGGGTTGGGAAAGGTCAGCCCAAAGAATGAAGAGGTGGAAAGTGAAAAGTCAAAAGTTAAAAAGGCAAAGTCTCTTGATGTTTCCCTTTTCTTTGTTTCAAATAAGTAAAAACAAAAACCAGGTAAACAAAATAAAACCGAATACAAAATAAAGTAAAAACGAAATAAGTAAATAAATTTTATAAAAATATAGAAAAAAATATAATAATATAGTTATTATATGTAAACTAGTATTGAAAATTGAAAATAAAATATAACCAGTTTTTGGGAAAACAACAACAACACTTTAAAAATGTTTTAAAAATAAAACATAAACATAACATGTCATAATACACACATATACACAAATTAGAACAAGATATGACCAATAAAAATATTATTTATATAAATTAATATAAACGATATTGTTAAATAAATCAATTTGCACACAATACTGAAAAAACATAACTTTCACAATTTAAATCAGATTTCAACCAAGCGAAAGGCAGTATTCTTAAAATTTAATTTATTTTCATAATAAAAGATAAAATTTAAGAATTCAAATATTTACATTTTAAATTTAAAAGTCAAAGTTTGACCAGATTGACCAAAACCCACATTTTCTGGAAATATTCAATTTATTCATGTTTGAAATTATAATTCACATAAAAATCAAAATTCATATATAAAATAACAAAATTTATACATTTTAATAAATGTAATAAAGTTTTTAAATCAGGAGTTTCAATTTAAATAATTAATATAAACAATTAAAATAATCACAAAATACCGGGGTTGTTACAGAAATTCTTTCTTCATATGAAAGCTATTAGTATTTGAAAACAAATTAGTTTTTGTTTTGGAAAAATCCGACTACATTTTCACAAGTTAAATCCCTTGGGTTAAATTCAAATTTCCAAAACAATACTTTTAAAATGGTTTAAAACCCATATAAATACATTATATAACCTGTATAACATTTCTAAATCATAATTTCCAAACATAGAATTCAATTTCAAATTTTGAATTCAAATTTAAATCAAATTATTTAAATTTCAAAACTTAATCAAGATATTCAAAATAACTTTTATCTTTAAAAACTCCTTTTCAAAATTTCATACTTAACCCGAACCCATTCCCAAACAATTTGAATTCAAAATTTAACTTTAAAACCATTTCAAAAAAAATCTATGACTTAACCAATTTCCTCCTGCCATCCATATTTGTGTGTGTATAGTGTAGCCTAAGGGTTTTATAAAATAGTGCAACATCATCAATCATCACAGATTCAAGCATATCAATATCGATAAGCAGTATATTCCTATGACGCTTATCTTCCATTCACATATTCACGGATAAATAATATGAGCTTGAATCAATCAATTCATATCACAAAGCATCACACCACAGAGATATCAAACAATTCAACGTTCAATTGAATCCATTGAATCCAAACACCCATAAGTCAGATTAATTAATCATTTGATTAATTTAAATCAGATAATTACATATGAATAAATTACTATTCCTGGTTAATCAACCATTAAATTTATTACAAATCATTTAATTAATTACCCTTTAATCTTTTATTAATTAACCTCAATTAATAAACTAATTAATCCTTTAACTATTAATTAATCAACCTTAATTAATAAATCAATTAACCTTTATTCATTAAATAATTAATATTTAGTTATTTAATTATCCTTTAAAATTAATTACCCTTAATTAATTAATTAATAAATTAATTGACCCTTAATTGATTACCATTTAATTAATTATCCTTAACTAATTATAATAAGTTATTATCCCTAATTACTTAATTAACTTTAACCATTAATTAATTACTTTAACTAAGTAATTATCTTTAAGTAATTAATTACCTCTAATTACTTTCCATTTCTTAATTACTTTAATAAATTAACCTTTAATTATTAAGTAATTAACCGTTAACCTTTTAAATTAATAATCATTTATTCTTTAACTAGCAATTAATTAAGCTTAATTACTTATATCATAAATTACTAAATTAATTAAAAGATAAACCATTTTATCTTTATTTTAGTTACATCAACTTAATTTAATTAAATCCTAATCACCTTCATTAATAAATCATTAATTAATTCTTAATTATAAATTAATTAACCCTTATTTTTTTTAATCATCCTTAGATTACTTATACACTTAATTAATTTAAAGATAAATCATTAAAATAATTAATTAATAAACCTCATAATTCATCATTATTAACCATAAATTTATTTAAGAGATTAAGGTTAATTAAAAATAACATTTTATCCTGATTAACTCTTTAATTAACAATAATTTAAGAATTAATTATAAATATTGATCTCATAATCGAAGGACTTAATTACTTAAAACATAACGTTCTTAACCCTTTAATTATCCAATTTTAAATCAAGACAATCATTTTAAAAAACATAGGTTTAAAAAATGTTTTAAAATTTAAATCTGGTTTTTAAAGTTAAAACTGTTTTTTTCAAGTCAAACTCGAAATTCGCTCGAGTGTTCCCCGAGTCAAACATTACTTGCTTCGAGTCTTCCCTGCATCAAAACCCAAACTAACCTGTATGCTTTTCATACATAAAAAATTTGGTTAAGTTTTTAAAGAATCTGGTACAACACAAAATACACTCGAGTCAACACTCGAGCCAAATGACCTGCTTCCCTGAAAATTTCTTCGAGTCCTCCCTTTCTTTCCCAGACCAATGTCTACTGACACAACCCAAGTGTTCGGTCGACCTCGCCATCTTCCACCAGTTATCGACCATCCCCTTATGCCCTCTGACCACCCAGATCAGTGAAACACCGTCGAACTTGAATTTCAACTGTTCGACCCAAATCTGGAACAACTACGATCACCAAAGATCGCCTCAAACTCCCATCTCCGACCATCAGAGGTCATGCCAATGCACTCGAAGCTTCCTCTACATCCAACGTCTCGATTCCACCAGGTCCGGTGGCACTCAATCCACCAGAAGCACCATAGTAGCTTGATTTCTGACCTCGACCCAAATGAGACTTAAAAACCCTATCACCGTTCCCCAACCATTCCAGTCATCTGAAAAATGTGCGAACATTTTTCCGAGATTCGTCGATGCCCCATCCTTCTCCAGAACCAACCACGACTTCTATAGCTTCGCCATTCATCGGGTACTGACGAAATTTCACTTTCTGTTCAACTCGCAATTTCCAATAATTTACCAAAATAAAAATCCCGAATTTATCCTTAAAATTCATAGTTTTTAAAATCTAGATAGTTGATGTAATTGAAATCCGAAATCATGATACTTGAATTTGCCATGATTTTAAGTTTTCACTGTATTTTTCAAATTTTCAGAAGAAACCTTAATTAGTTTTGCTTAAATTTATTTTTAATACTAAAAACATGTTCAAACAAACAATTTTGGTTTAAGTCTTAAAGCTTAATAGAAATCAGGGAAGGAGCAAACTTATTTTGAATAGGTTTTTGAAAACTGAATCAAGAACTGAAGCTTAACCTCCTGGTTTCCAGACACGTTCAAGCAAATATGAACATATATACACACGAACGTGCATGCATATTAACAAACATACAAACAACTTCAAGTATATTAGGGTTTAAGAATTTGCTCGCCGTGTTGTTTTAAACAGAGGACTTGAACCTGTTTTGAACTGTAATGCTTTGAATTTGTAGTTGATGTTTGATTCTTGTTTTTATTTGAAGCCTGGCTTAATTTCCAGACTTGATCTTTCACTTAGTTGCTTCACAACAACAACCAATTTTGAACAAAAACTTGGATGCTTTTGATTTTTTCTTTGTTGAAGTTGTCTGCTTGAACCTGATGCTGATTCCAGGTTTGAACTCAAATTTGATTCCAGATTTAATTTTTTATTTACATTTTTGGCTTTCCAGTTTTTGTTTCAAGTTTGTATTTGTTTAAATCCTTGTTTTTGTTTTGATATTGAGATGATTTTTTTCCTTTTTTTTCAAATTTCAGGTTTGATGTTGAAGATATGAGAAGTGGAATGTAATTTAGTTTTTTTTACTCTTTAATTTATAAAATTTTAATTTATTTCAAAAAAGATTAATGCCACTTGTTACCATAATTTAACACTTGTAAAAATTTGTGTCTATTTCTTTACACTTGTTATATGTAATTAAAATTGTGTTTAAATCCTTTATCTTGATTAATTTAAAAATTTTGTTTCAACCCTTTATGCTATCATAATTTGTGTAATATATTTTTAAACACAACAAATAATTTTTTTTAAATATAACTTTATATCATATTAAAATTTATGAAACATGTTTTATCTTTTATTAATATGTCTTAAATTTTAAAAAGGTATATTCATATCAAAACTTTATATTTATTCTAACTATATTTATCTTCAAATATAAAAGAGAAGTAATTTAAATCATCATGCAAATCTTGTTTAATTTCAAAAGATTTGTATATTAAAACATTTATCCATTCTTCTTTTTAAAATATATACATTTTCTTTATTAATCATTTATATAATCTTTTAAAGAAAAATGGTTTTAAAATTTATTTACACATGAATAAATATATTAGAATTTTATTCTTAATTAGCCTTTGAAAAAATTATTATATCAATTAAAAATATCATTTTCAAATAAAAATGCATATTTAATAAAATTAGAATCATATTCTTATTAATTTGAAAATAAAATTTAAAACCAATTTATCACCAATATATTTATTTTTGAGTTTTCAAATTCAAATTTCAATTAAAATTTATATATATATATATATATAAACATCTAATATTTTATTTTATTTTGGAAAAATTCAATTTAATTCACAATTTTAATTTTAAAAATTAAATTAATTATCAAATTAAACTTGGCTAAAATCCGAGAATGTTACAGATTTCCCTCTTTACCAAAATTTTCTTGCGAGACAACAAAGAACGGATGAAAGATAAAGAAATATCTTTTCAGATCGATGGAATATTTATTCCGCGTTCGGCTTACCAAATCAGAATATCAACAATAGATATGAGAATGAACTCATTCCATTTCTCACAAGATACTAGGGTCATCGGATCTACGAAATATGTAGGGACACTGGTTAGTTCGAAGGAATAACTATTAGAATATATCGAGTCCCAATGAAACAGACAAAAATAGGTTCGACTACGATTTCAGATTCAAGATTTAACTTATTTATAATTTGCTGAGAAGTTGTGAAGACCCAAAAATTTTGAGATAAAAATAATTTTAAAATGAAAAAAAAAATCAGTTAACAGAAAATAACCGAAGAATAAAATAGCTTGAAAATAAATATCAAGAGTGAGTGAAATAATTAAGTAAGAGGATAGTTGTTTTTAATACATGGTGATGCGAAGAAAATGATTAAGTATGAATGAGTTTTTTTTACATCCACCTATCTCACATAAATATTGTATAAGAATAACCAGAGAAATATGAAGTGATAAAAGTAAATGCTTCTGATAATTAAAATGCATAAAACCAGTTTAGTATTATTTGTGCATAAATACATTTTAGAAATAAATCAAGAGAAAAATAAATGGGCTGAAATATTAGCAAGGAATCAATATATGTGTGAACACTATAGGGTTAAGAAAATATGTAAGAAAGAGAAGCCACATGAAAATAATGTGAAACATGCAAATAGCATGCACACAGGAAAAGGCAGAAAAGCAACCAAATACCAGAAATGGAAATTAAAAAGAAAATGGCCTAATTAGCCATAAACATATACAGATGATTTTCTAAATTATATGAGGATAAAATGGGTTTTCCTCCATTAAAACCCTACCTAAATGATTTAAATCAAGGGGAAGCACCAGTTTGTTTCTGAAAGAAAATAGAGAAACATTTAAAAAAAAACAAACTCACACTGTCTTCAAGCTCAAGAATTCTCGGGAAAAGAAAAAGGAAGGTGAGTGATTAATCACTTATGAGATTTAAGGCAATAAGACCCAAGTTAAGGGGAGCCAAACTAATTTATGTAAAATCATATTATATTTCTCTACTTGATTTTATTCTCCGAATGAATACATGTTGATCATGGATGGAATTTTGGTTAAACCTTTGGTTGATGTTTTAATCTGTTTTGATTTGTTATGGTTGTTTCAATTTTTGCTTTGAAATATAATTAATCCAACACCTACCCTGATCACAGAAATGGGTTTTATAATCCAGTTTTTATAAGAGAATGAGTAAATATTTTACTGAGAAATAGGGTATCAAATAAATAAATGAAGTAGGCAGTGTGAATAATGAGGTTCATGCTCATATCTAGTTCATTCAAAAATTATGTGAACAAAGCATTATTATACATGTGCTGATTTGTTCAGATCATAAGCCAATACGTTTTATGGGTTTTTCTCAAAAACGATATCCTATGTTCTCAGTAAAATAAATATAGTATTTCATATAATTTCACCAGATTTATGCAAGCAATGAAAAATTCCTAGAAATAAAAATATGATTAAGTAAAAATGACTTTGAAATAAGATGTGGAATTTTGTATGAATGTTTTGTATGTCTGGATGAAATCTTTGAACGAGTTTAATAATTTTCAACTTATTGCAATAAAGGGAAGAACATAAGCATTTCTGGAAATTAAAAGGAAAAATTCCTCAGATAATAAATAAGCACGGTCTCTAAATTATAAAATAATTTAGGAGTAGTGCCTTGATCTATTCATCATCAGGTGGATGATGGGTGTGTGCATGACTTGCTTAAGTCCTGTAGGCCTCTGTGTAAAGGGTTAACAGAACTAAACCCCTTTACACTGCACACATAGTGTTCAATGGCAAGAGATCAGACCAAATAAAATGAAGAATGGGATTGAGAAATTATGCAATGGAATTTAGGAAGTTAATCCATAGGAGCTTGTGCATGTACAACTGAATGAAGTGAATGGATGAATGCTTGGGTGTATGTTTGTTAGATAAGTTTATATACACACACACACACACACACACACACACACACACACGGGTTTTAACATGAAATTGAATGGCATCAAACATATATGCTCTCTGCACAGTTATAGGAATTTACAAGTTATTCTAATCCTTGATTTCACTCACACCAGAATTTATTTCTGACCCTATTTGTTGCCTTTGCAATATTTGGGGTGTCTCATTTTTATTGAGGCAGTTCAAAGTATTGCTGCAGGGAAAGATGCATGAGTAGCTTGCTTGCATTGATATTTGAAGATCTTGATGAATTTAAAAATGCTTAGGGAAAAGTAGTTGTATTATTGTAATAAATAAGCTAGGAAAAATCTTTTATGTCTTATGTATTTTTCATAATTTGGTGCTTATTGGGTTGTTGAAAAGAACATGAAGAAACTGAAGCATTATGTGTGCTTGTGGATTATTGATTAAGAAACAGATGTGCTTGTGAGTTATGGAATTAAGTAATAGATTCTGAAGTAAATCTGATGGACTAGAATGAATGAGAACATACCATATAATCTGATATGTGGATATGTTTTCTCTGACATATTTGTGTTAATTCAATTATAATGTTCAAGTCACACTTAAATAAATATGTGCCAAATCTTTAAAATAAGTTGGTTGAATATGGTCTCGGCTAACCAGTAGGGCTTAGACATGTCTTGTAATTGATATAAGCACATGTCAAGCTTGAAGACCTGGTCTGTAATTCAATCTAGGCATTTGATTTTCCAGTAGGAATTTGTATTGCTTTGTGTAGTAAGTTCATATGTATGCTTGGTACTTGTAGGCTTTACTGCAACTATACTTAACAAACCTTAGTATCTTGATATATGACTCAAGTCTGGTTGCATCTGGTCATAACCAAACCTGCTGTAGTTTAAAATATCATGTAGTCTGGTTTGTAATGAGTATGTCCATTACTCCACAACACATTGATCACTATCATTTGTTATCTACTTAAGAGAACATCAGTTGTCTACATAATAAGTTCATCTGAGAATTTGCATTGGTCTGATTTGTGACATTGCCTTGATCATCCTGGTTTCATGTACATGCCCAGTATTCATTTAGTATGTTAGACTGTGTTTGCACTTTCTTGTTTGTACTATTTTATCTGTTTGATCTTTAAACTAGTTTACCACCTTAATGTTCATATGATCATTGCATACTTTATAAACCGAAGTATGAGTATTTTACCTGACATAAAATTTTTGAGTTTGAAATAAGAGTCCCGGGCTAAACTAAAATGTATGAGTTGTTTAACACTCTATAATAATTAAAAATCACAAGTATCAAATTCCTAAATCCCAAAGATCAAATCCATGAGATGAAAATCCAAAAATCAATTAATCTGGACTATAGAACTATTTAGGAAATAAAACAAGAAAATAATAAGATCTAATATCTGAATTATATTTTATTCAAGCTTGAGTTTTTTTTTAAAAAAAAATAAGGAGATTAAAAAGAAGAAATGGATGAAATGGCTATGTGACACAAAATCTCTCAAATGTGAGAAATATTGTGTGATTGAATTTCTTTGCTATTTTAATTACTCTGATAGGCCAAGAAACATTTATATATCTTCATATATATAAATGACATGATATGATTTATATACTAATATTTTTATATTGGTAAAATTATGGATCTTGGGAAAAAATTAAATTAAGAGAAGTGGTCTATTGTTTTAATCAGAAAAAAAAACTCATCTGAAAATTACTAAAAATAAATGCTAAGAGAGTTGGGTCACTTCAGAAGTAAAACTAAGTATAGCTCCCGTGTCGAACAAAACTCGAACAATTTTATCGCAAACGAGAAAGTTACCTTCTAAAATTCCTTTTCCTTTATCAGCCTTTGAGGTTGAAGGATCATCTCTGATTGCATACACTTTGGCTACTTGAGCTTGCTTCAGTGCTAGGCAATCCTTGATCCTATGTCCTGGCTTGTGGCAGTAATAGCATTCCCTAGATTCATGTTCTGGCTTCATAAATTGCTCCCTCTTTCCTCACTTCCTGGGATTCATGCAACTGTTCAAGTAATGGCATTTCTCCAAGCAATTGAAACAAGTAACATCTTTCACCTTGTTATCCTGTGTATTCTTCTTTCCTTTGCCTTGCCACGGTTTCTTTCCGTCGAACTTCCTTTTTCTCCAATTCAGATTGCTTGCATTTCCCTTCTCCTTTAAAACTTCTTGTTCATCTAGGGTGGCGTATGGATAGCCCATATCTATCAATTCAGAAAAAGATTCCTTTACATGAGCAGCCATTCTTTCGTGGAATTTCCTGTTCATCCCCCGAATGAACTTTTCATTCTTTTTTAAAGGTGTATTTACTAGCTCTGGACTAAAACGAGATAATTCATTGAATTTGTTCAAATAGTCCTAAAACGATAAACTTCCCTGCTTCATGTCCATGAACTTCTGGTACATTCAGGAGATACCAATAGACGGCATATATCGCTACTCGAACACTTCCTTGAAATGACTCCATGTGAACTCATCCGCCGGCTCATCCACAGTAACTGTCTCCCACCAAGCTAAGGCCTCTTCCTGGAGTTGTCAGGAAGCTATCAATCACATCTGATCATCTTTCAATTTTAGTCCTTTGAAAATCCTTTCGCACGATCAAATCCAGGCTTGTGCTTCGGTAATGGTTTCCTTGCCGGTGAATGGCATTCCACCAAGTCTGAAAAAACTTCGACATAAATCAGCCAGATTCGGCTGAGGTTGAGTGGGAATAGCTGCTCCCGTTGTTGCAGGGCCTTGACCAGTTGAAGTGGTACTTCCTCGTCCCTACCTAGTCCTCTTCTTCCACTCATTCTTACTATTTGTAAATAGTAAGAAAACCGATTTAGGCATTTGGATGAGATATCTTAGGGAATAACAACGGTTTAAAGAAAATAGACTGAGTAATTTGGGTTTTCGGTTTCACGGGTTGTACTCATTCTAGGGTATACTTCACCATATCTCTAATGAGCCATCTAATATGTTACACTCCGTAGCTAAAGTTCTTACTCAACCTTTAGCTCTGATACCAAATGTGACAATCCAAACTCGATGCCCGACAAACGACGTCGAAATCCATATCGCCCGAGCTTGCAACAACATTAGATGACAAACAACATAGCGGAAAAAAGATGATTACATAAATATACAACATAGATACCATGTCAGATACATCATTTGATACAACATATCCAACACCAATAGAGAACATATATACAACACAACACCACAGTGGAAATATATCTACATTAGCAAAGTCTTTAAGAGAATCCAATACTACAACTCCAAACCAAAACTCCAAAGCCAAAGCTCTAAACTTCAAGCTCGAACCACCATTAAGCTCAACTCGTAGCTAATGCGCTCCCAAACGCGATTGCCAAACCAATAATTTCAAAGATCCAATGACTAAAGAAGTTTTCCAAATGCTACCAAACTGAAGACTTCGAAGGCCATCGAATCTACACCTATTATTTGATTATCTGAAAACCCAACTCTTGATTGTCTGTATGAAAAATTGTGGGCACCCAGAGTTTAGGAAGGGAACAATAAACTCTGGGTCAGTCGTGGGACTGGTATGAGCAAACAAAAACAGTTTTAAATAAAAACAAAACAACAAAAAGAATTTAAAACATTGAAATCCGCAATTTTTTAGAAAATGAAACTATCATAAGGCCTCTTGGCACACATAACAAGCAATCACACATTTGGGGGAGATTTCTCCTTATGATAGTCAAACATTCTTACAAGCAAAATCCTTTTGATATTATTATTAGTGCATAGTGGAAAATGTTTCGAAAGCAAAATATTAATCTTAACCAACATAATTACCATTATACTATGCCAGCTATAGCTACCACTCGAGGTGGCAGGTTATACAACTGCAATCGTAAAGGGCTCGTATTAGTGATTGTATTTCCAACAAATGGTCAGGCTAAGGAACTTCCAATTGCCACATGGGTACGCCTCTGGAGGGACTCCTCGAGAACTTACCCAGCTGTCTACCAACACAAGATCGGTTTACCTCCTACCCGGAAGTAACACCTACAAAGTATACCATCCCTGATCGTTAGCAACCTCTATCAGAGGATACTCAACCACAAAGTAATAAATTTGCAGTATCCACATGAGTTAAGTATCTGGGCTCCATAGCATGATACCATCTTTTTCCAGAAGAAATGGTCATACTCTAGGGGCATGACCCTTGATAACCTTGCTGCATCTTTCCTATTTCGACCATTTCCACGGTGTGAGGTCCTGATGCTGTCTCGTCCACAAAGCTACGCTTTTCATAAAAGCCATGCTTTGATCAACAAATGATCAGTAGCACTTCGTATGCCACATTACCAAATTGGGAATATATCACTAGTAACCATCAACAACATAACCTCTGAGCTCATACGCCTCAGAGAAGGGTGTTAAGCTAAGAGAATAAATTCTCCGCCACTAAATAGAAATGTATTTGATAGAAACCAGCTTTATATCTCAAAGTGTAACATCAGACACACATCCATACAAGTCTGTTTTGGGTTCGAACAGAACCGAAGGTACTTTACAAAGAAGCCCTTGCAATCCGGGTATTCGCAATCCCAATCGGACACCCCGTCACATATGGAGATCTCTATACCGTAGCTACTCAGTGCAGAGTCATTCGATGGGTAATCCTTTCGTTTTCGAAAACAGGAAATTATTGTCAAGAACAAAATTTCACAGCTTTTTAGCCTCAAGGACAGACCTTCAATACTTTATCCTGAAGGACAACTTTCTGTAGGTATCGGTTTTTAGTTATTGATAACAGTTTTTAGGTATCAGTTTGTAGTTATCGGTAGCAGTTTTTAAGTATCAGTTTTAGCTCGGTAGCAGTTTTGTTGTCCTTGTGAATTAATTTGGAAAATGTTTGTCCTTATGAATAATTTTTAGAAGAATGTTTGTCCTTATGCTAAAAATATTGAGGTCGTGTCCTTGAGGCAAAAAATATACAAATCTTTGTCCTTTAAATTAATTCCCCCATTCGAAAATACACGGTCTTAACCACCGGTCTTCGAATGCAATCCATAATATCGTATCATTATTCGAAATGGGTTATATGACACAAGGTCCTCTCCAGGCTAAACTGAATAATGAGCACAATATTTAAAAACATATGGACATTGGGATCCCAGTTAAGTCACAACTTAAAACCCAAAACTGTCCTTTCAAATGGTTTAAACAAACAGGAAATTATTGTCAAGGACAAAATTTCACAGCTTTTTAGCCTCAAGGACAGACCTTCAATATTTTATCCTGAAGGACAACTTTCTGTAGATATCGGTTTTTAGTTATTGATAGCATTTTTTAGGTATCAGTTTGTAGTTATCGGTAGCAGTTTTAGCTCGGTAGCAGTTTTGTTGTCCTTATGAATAATTTTGAAAAATGTTTGTCCTTATGAATAATTTTTAGAAGAATATTTGCCCTTGTGGTAAAAATATTGAGGTCGTGTCCTTGAGGCAAAAAATATACAAATCTTTGTCTTTTACTTTACACAAAAAGATCCACTTCACAATGTTCACCCATCTTTCACAAAGATTATTTCATAGCTTTTCAAAAAAATTCCCTCTCAAATTGGATTAACTCGTCCAATCATTAAATCAAAGACTTAGTTCATAGTTTCACAAATCGTTTCCAATGATTTATTCATAATTTGGAAAACTATTTTAATTTCAAACTTGAAATCCTTTTAACACAAATTGGAAATTCTTTCTTTATATGAAAGCTCTTAGTATTTGAAACAAATAGTTTTCGTTTCGGAAAAATCTGATTATATTTGCATAAGTTAAAGCCCTTGGGTTAAATTCAAATTCCCAAAACAATACTTTTAAAATGGTTTAAAACCCAGATAAATAATTATATAACTTGTATAACATTTCTAAATCATAATTTCCAAACATAGAATTCAATTTCAAATTTAGAATTCAAATTTAAATCAAATTAATTAAATTTGAAAACTTAATCAATATATTCAAAATAACTTTTATCTTTAAAAACTCCTTTTCAAAATTCCATATTTAACCCAAATCCATTCCCAAACTATTTTAATTCAAAATTCAATTATTAAAACCATTTCAAAAAAATCCGTGACTTAACCAATTTCCTCGTGCAATCCATATTTGTGTGCGTATAGTGTAGTCTAGGGGTTTTACACAATAGTGCAACATCATCAATCATCACAGATTCAAGCATACCAATATCGATAAGCGGTATATTCATATAACGCTTATCATCCATTCACAGATTCACAGATAAATAATATGCATTCATCACAGATAAAATAAATTACATTCATCATAGCTTGAATCAAACAATTCATATCACAAAGCACCACACCACAGAGATATCAAACAATTCAACGTTCAATTGAATCCAAACACCCATAAGTCAAATTAATTAATTATTAGATTAATTTAAATCAGATAATTACTTATGAACAAATTACTAATCCTGGTTAATTAACCATTAATTTGTTACAAAACATTTAATTAATTAGCCTTTAATCATTTATTAATTAACCTCCATTAATAACTAATTAATCCTTTAACTATTAATTAATCAACGTCAATTAATAAATTAATTAACCTTTATTCATTAAATAATTAATCTTTAATTATTTAATTATCCTTTAAAATTAATTACCCTTAATTAATTAATTAATAAATTAATTGACCTTAATTAATTACCATTTAATTAATTGTCCTTAATTAATTATAATAAGTAATTATCCCTAATTACTTAATTAAGTTTAACCATTAATTAATTACTTTTAACTAAGTAATTATCTTTAAGTAATTAATTACCTCTAATTACTTTCTATTTATAAATTACTTTAATAAATTAACCTTTAATTATTAAGTAATTAACCTTTAACCTTTTAAATTAATAATCAATTATTCTTTAACTAGCAATTAATTAACCTTAATTACTTATATCATAAATTAATTAATTGATTTATTAAAAGATAAACCATTTTATCTTTATTTCAATTACATCACTTAATTTCATTAAATCTTAATCACCTTCATTAATAAATCATTAATTAATTCTTAATTATAAATTGATTAACCTTTATTTTCTTTTAATCATCCTTAGATTACTTATATACTTAATTAATTTAAAGATAAATCATTAAAATCTTTAATTAATAAACCTCATAATTCATCATTATTAACCATAAATTTATTCAAGAGATTAAGGTTAATTAAAAACAACATTTTATCTTGATTAACTCTTTAATTAACAATAATTTGGGAATTAATTATAAATATTGATATCATAATCAAAGGACTTAATTACTTAAAACATAACTTTCCTAACCCTTTAATTATCCAATTTTAAATCAAGACAATCATTTTTAAAAACATAGGTTAAGAAAATGTTTCAAAATTTAAATCTGGTTTTTAAAGTTAAAATTGTTTTTTAAGTCAAACCCGAGACTCGCTCGAATGTTCCCCGAGTCAAAACATTACTTGCTTCGAGTCTTCCCCACGTCAAAACCCAAACTAACCCGTATGCTTTTCATATTTTAAAAAAAATTGGTTAAGTTTTTGAAGAACCCGGTACTACACAAAATACACTCGAGTCAACACTCTAATCAAATGACCTGCTTCCCCGAAAATTACTTTGAGTCCTCCCTTTCTTTCCCAGACCAATGTCTACTGACACAACCCAATTGTTGTGCATGTGCACCAGAGCTCTGACAAGCTCTGGTCGACCTCACCACCTTCCACTAGTCAACGACCATCCCCTTACGCCCTCTGACCACCCAGATCAGTGAAACACCGTCGAACTCGAATTTCAATTGTTCGACCCAAATCTGGAACAACTGCGATCAACAAAGGTCGCCTCGAACTCCCATCTCCGACCATCAGAGGTCACACTAATGCACTCGAAGCTTCCTCTACATCCAATGTCTCGATTCCCCTAAGTCTTGTGGAATTCGATCCACTAGAAGCACCGTAGTAGCTTAATTTCCGACCTCGACACAAATGAGATTTAAAACCCTATATCACCGTTCCCCGACCATTCTAGTCATCTGAAAAATGTGTGAACATTCTTCCTAGATTCCCCAATGCCCCAGCCTTCTCCAGAACCAATGATGACTTCCATAGCTTCGCTCTTCATCAGATATTGATGAAATTTCACTTTTTGTTCAACTGGCAATTTTCCAAAATTTACCAAACTAAAAATCCTGAGTTTATCCTTAAAATTCATAGTTTTTAAAATCTAGTTAGTTGATGTAATTGAAATTCGAAATCGTGATACTTGAATTTGCCATGATTTTAAATTTTCACCGTATTTTTTAAATTTTCAGAAGAAACTTTAATTAATTTTGCTTAAATTTATTTTTAATACTTAAAACATGTTCAAACAAACAATTTTGGTTTGAATCTTAAAGCTTAATAGAAATCAGGGAAGGAGCAAACTAATTTTGAATAGGTTTTTGAAAACTGAATCAAGAACAGAGGCTTAACCTCCTGGTTTCCCGACACGTTCAGGCAAATATGAACAGATATATACATAGACATGCATGCACATTAACAAACACACAAACAACTTCAAGTATATAAGGGTTTAAGAATTTGCTCACCATGTTGTTTTAAACAACGGATTTAAATCTGTTTTGAACTGTAATGCTTTGAATTTGTACTTGATGTTTGATTCTTGTTTTTCTTTGAAGCCTGGCTTAATTTCCAGACTTGATCTTTGTCTTAGTTGCTTTGAAATAGCAACCAGTTTTGAACTTAAACTTGGATGCTTTTGAATTTTTCTTTGTTGAAGTTGTCTGCTTGAACCTGATGCTGATTCCAGGTTTGAACTCAAATTTGATTCCAGATTTAAATTTTTATTTGCATTTTTGTTTTTCCAGTTTTTGTTTTAAGTTTGTTTTTGTTTTGATGTTGAGATGATTTTTTTTTCTTTTTTTTTCTGATCTCTGGTTTGATGTTGAAGATATAAGAAGAGGAATGTAATTTAGTTTTTTTACACTTTAATTTATAAAAATTTAATTTGTTTGAAAAAACATTAATGCCACATGTTACCATAATTTAACACTTGTAAAAATTTATGTCTATTTCTTTACACTTGTTATATGTAATTAAAATTATGTTCAAATCATTTATCTTGATTAATTAAAAAATTGTGTTTTAACCATTTATGCTATCATAATTTGTGTAATATATTTTTAAACAAAACAATTAATTTTTTTTCAAATATAACTTTATATCATATTAAAATTTATGACACATGTTTTATCTTTTATTAATATGTCTTACATATAAAAAGGTATACTCATATCAAAACTTTATGTTTATTTTAACTATATTTATCTTCAAATATAAATGAGAAGTAATTCAAATCATCATGCAAATCTTGTTTAATCTCAAATATTTGTATATTAAAGGCTTTATCCATTCTTTTTTTTAAAATATATACATTTTCTTTATTAGTCTTTTATATAATCTTTTAAAGCAAAATGGTTTTAAACTTTAATTACACATGAATAAATATATTAGAATTTTATTTTTAATTAGCCTTTGAAAAATTTATTATATCAGTTCAAAATATCATTCTCAAATAAAAATGCATATTTAATAAAATTAGAAACAAATTCTTATTAATTTAAAAATAAAATTTAAATTCAATTTATCACCAATATATTTATTTTGGAATTTTCGAATTCAAATTTCATTAAAATTTATATATATATATATATATATATATATATATATATATATGACTATTATTTTATTTTATTTTGGAAACATTCAATTTAATTCACAATTTTAATTTTGAAAATAAATTAATTATCAAATTAAACTTGGCTAAAATCCGGGAATGTTACAAAGCTTATAGATGGTCGCTCCTATCCAACTTTATTCTCCACATTAGTAGACAGTATTACCTCGTAATACTCTTTGTTAATATAGGTCTTAAATTGGGCCATCCTAGCTTGGTATCAAAGCTGAGCTTAGAACAAAATATGATAAACATAGAACATAACGCATATTACAGTACATCCTAGTATAATACAAGTGATAACATAATTTCCCACTATCGTATTCCTCAATCGTGCCTTTAGTCTTTTCATTTTCTTAGAATGGATAATAAGTTTGAAAACATTATAAGGGTTTTAAATATCACTATTTTTAAAATAGTAGAAATTAGACCTCATATGGCTTAGATTTAAATTATGTGTTTTGATCCTTAGTAATTAGAGTTGTGCGGTAGAAATGGTGTGACCGCTTTTGCTATGGGGACATTTAATGCTTTGTATTTAATAAATACTTGTTTGATAAATGTGTGTTAGCATAGTAATTGTTGAAATAATATTGAGTAGGTGATATAATTGGGATTTAGAAACCTACTCAATGCAAGTGATAAGAACTTGCGATGTCTTCAAGTTGTAGCTACCGGAAGAATTATTAGAAAGATTAAATTTTGAAAATGGAATTTAATTCATAATTGGTATTTAACCAAAGGTTAAAATGAAATAAAAATTTAATGTTTAAGAATTTCATGGGGCATTTTAAAGAAGTAAAATTATTAAAACAATTTTTAGGAAAGAAGCATCCATGTGAATGGAAAATCTTTTTAATAAGAGATATACTTATGTATATAACTTGATTGTTTTATGAATTGATTGTATGGTTGTATAACTAGAAAATGTTTTATGTTTTGAAAAGAAACATTGTTACAACCAATTTTAAGATTCCTTAATAAATCAAAACAGGTTTTATAATTTCTCATGTCAATTGGCTAATAAGTATTTTAAGAATTCTGGTCGATGCGTCTGATCAGTGTTATCGATAGGGATTCCTAAACGCTTATGGTAAGATGTGATACATGCTTTTGAAATGGAAATAAATAATATTTAATAGTATAGATGTTGAATGCAAAATATGTAGATATTGAAAAGATTTTGAAAATTTTAAATTTCCATTTGAGATAAGTATTTTGTATATACTTAAGGACTTATGAAAATAATGTGACATAGAGGGCAATGGAGAGGCAATGTTGATCTTGGTCAACTTTGCAGTCCTTGATAATGTAATTCACTATAAATGTGTTAGTTAGATGTTATCATTTTATAAATTCATAATTGGAAATTTTGAATATGGTTTTTTTAAATAAATTATATTCATTATTAGTTATAATACATGTTTGTGAAAGTTTACATACATGGAAAATTTAAAATGCTTAAGTAAGTTTTGGGTAAAGTATTTTTGGAAAATATTACCTTATAGTAATTTATTTATATGGAAAATAATTTTAATTAAGGAAATACCTTAATTGGATGAAACTATCATGTGATAATGATTAATAAAACATAGTAGTTAAATTAAGAAAACGAATTGTTTAGAAAACAAAAATATTGATTGGAATGAGGTTTAATAAAAAGTAAAAGGATGGTTATGAAGATTAGTTCAAACATTTAGTCATTTGATTAATAATAAGTGGAAAAAAAAGTATGCTTTGGGAAAATTTAAGAAAATGCTAATTTGGTGCTTTTAAATCAGTGTGAAATTTCATAAGGAGCAAAACCATTAGAGCAAGTTTGGTTATGAATTTATATTTTGTTAAAAACTTGTTAATTACGTATTTATGAAGTTCAATTGAAAACAAGTTCGAATTAGTGAATATTAGGCACACATCCCTAAAAGCAAAATTAATTCACTAAAACTTCTCCCGTAGGAAAATATACTTTGCAGGTCCCTATTTTTCATTTCGGCTATTTTTTCCCTAAAATACCCTTCCGCGTCTTGCATGATTGACTTTAATAACGAGCTTATCTTTCTTTATTTCATCTTTTTCTCCATTGGCGAACTTATCTTTCTTGATTTCATCTTCTTCTTCAATGGCGAGCTCAGCTTTCTCGATTTCAATGGAAAACTGCAATTATACATAATAGTTGCAGAAATGTCTACAATTATATGCAATTGTTGCAGACATTTCTGCAAGTATATGCAATAGTTGCATTTCTGCAACTATATGCAATAGTTGCAGACATTTCTACAAGAATATGCAATAGTTGCACTTCTGCAACTATATGCAATAGCTGCAGACATTTCTGCAAGTATATGCAATAGTTGCGTTTCTGCAAATATGCAATAGTTGCAAAAATGTCTGCAACTATGTAAAATAGTTGTAGATATTTCTACACTATACCATATAGTTGCAGAATTGTCTGCAAATATGTAAATTTTGAAAAAAAATTGAAAATATTCAAAATTTGCTGAATTGTCTGTAAATATAAGAAATAATTGCACATTTACTACAAATATGAATTTTTGGTATCAACAATGGATCTCATTGTAAAGATCATAAAATTTGTGATTTTTTTGGTGAAAACGGTATGTTGATCCGATTTTTCTACATAATGTTATACGTGTTTGAAATGTTAAAAACATAAAGGGTATTGGGGTCTTTTTGCGTGCGTGAATATGAAAATAGGGACCGGAAATGTAAGTTTAGTTTGAGAAGAATGTTCTCTCTATTTTGAAACTTAGTAGGGATGTAAGCCAGACTTACCCTCTGAATTAAGTATCAACCTTGGCCAGTTCTTAGTAATAATAAAATAAATGTATGGCTTGGATTAAGAGAAAATTGAATATAAAAGATTCATTTATTATAAAATGCAAATTTTTGTGAAAAATTAGAAATAATAATAAAAAGGGCAATAAGATAAGATTTTTAATTATGAAAGCAATAAAAAAATTAATATGTAATTCCAAAGTCTAGTTTGGGTAGACATTGTTTCTTACTAATATTAGAAAGTAATTATTTTAATTAAAATATGAATCTTCTTTTAAAAGACTTGTTTGTTAATTGGGAAAAAGTTATCATTGTAAACCATTTTGAAAGTTTGTTGTATGTATTATAGTGTAATTCTAGATGTCTTGGTTTTCAGGAGAAAAGGATCACGTAATAAATGTTTTAGAGAAAAGATTTTTGATCTAAAATTATGTAGTTTGGATTTAAAAATGGTTTGAAAATTTTGACAATAAAATGTCTTATGTCAGAAAATTTTAATTGAAAAGTGCTATTTTAAAACAACGATAACTTGTGATTTACAAATCCAAATGAGTCCATTCTTTTTGCAAAATAAAGTGCTCTCAATATGCTAGAAATCGTCTTTGTATCATTTTTGAAAATTTTACATTTTTCTTTTCAAAAATGAGTTTGAAAAATGATGGACATCTTTGTCCTCTTTTATAATTTCTGAGTTTAAAGCTGAAAGTAAATTGGGCATAACTTTCAGAAACGTAAATCTGATTTTGATGATCTTTATATCGTTAGAAATCTTGGACTTAGTATAATAACTTTTATTCTATGAGTATTTTCAGATTATGAGTTTTACTATGTCAAAATCCAGAGTCTTTGTAGCATGTCTAAATTTGAAAATTTAGAAGGTTTGAGTTGTTGTCTTATTTATACTATGATTTAAACACTTCATATGTTTATAAGTGCATGCTAATATGTTTCGATAAGTTAAGTGTAGGTGCAAAAGGATATTTGAATGATTAATTAGCAAAATAGTAAGTATAAAAGTAAGCATGCTCGCATTTTAAACGCCAAAAATGAAAGATATGAATTGTTAAGTGTTTATATGTTAAGAATTATATATATATATACACACACATATATATATTTACATATATATTGTGTTTCGATCTTTTAGATGAAATATATGTAATTCATATTTATTAAATTATAAAGGGCTCTACATGCAAAGGAGGCTCTGTCGAATTTTTCGAAGGATTAAACACTTAGGAAAATTTTGAGAAAATTTAATTAGTGAATAATTAATCGATGAAGGGTCTAATAAGTGTCCTTTTAAATTATAAAGTAAAAGGGTTTAAAATTTGATGAATTTAGTGGAAAAAAATATATTACTTACTGTAGTATATTTATTTTTGAATTAGAGTATGGAACAACTCTAATTTAATTTACTTTAAATTTAAAGTAAAGATGATTGAATTAAAAATTTAGGTAAGAGACTTTAAAAATTTTCAAGTATCGAAGTTTGAGTTTTGTGTACAAAAGAAAATGGATTTGAGTGGAAACTCTTATAAAAAAATTTTGAAAAATTTCTTGTAATACATTCTTGTGTGTCTTGCCTTAGTGCGATTCTTGTGATGACTTGCATTCATGCAGTCATGTGTTATGGTGGTAGCTTGAAATGCCACTTATCTTTTGTTGAATCCTCTTTTGACGGTTGTGCTTATTTGTGTTGCTCCTTTAAAGGAGTTAAGTGCATTTCAGTATATTCGGAAAGTTGACTTCTAGTTACATGGGACCATTTACTGTTACTGAACGTCTTGGTTCGGTTACATTCATGCATCGTTTTCCGTTGAGTTTTGGGTATTCATGATATGTTCCAGGTAACCCAATTTCATTGTATCTTCGAGATTTAATCTCGATTGTTAATTCTCTTATGTTGCATGATTATGAGTCTCATCGACTTTGTATTGTGTCGAACTCTACTCGTGTAGTTGTTTCAAAGATTAAGCACCTTCGAAATAAGAATGTTCCGCTTATGAAATTCTTTAGTCCGCTAACCCTAAGTATTGTACTTGGGAAACCATAGGATTTGCCGAGCAAACTTGTCCTGATCCTTTCATCCTTTGTTGAGGGTGAATATCTATGATCCTATCCTTTGATTTGAATCTTGTTGTGATGAAATAGATGTTATAGATAACTTCCATTATAGATATTGCGGGGACACAATTTTCTCAAGGGGAGTCTATAACAACCTGCAGATTTGTGATTACCTGTTAATAAATTAATATGTGATTTTAATTAAATTAGAGTTAATAATAATAATTTGGAGTGGTAAATTGATTTTTAAATTGTTTATTTGAATAAACAATGAATTTGAGGAAAAAAATCCATTTTCGGTGTTTATGGAAATTTCGTTTGAAACAAATAATAAAATGTTGTTCACAAAATTTTAATGTTTAAAATGTAGAAAATATTTTAATTTATAGTATAACATAATTTATTTTATGATATTTTCATTTTACAAAATTGTATGTTAAATTTTTATAGAATAAAGCATTTTAAAACATAGAAAAATGGTTGAGAAAACTAAAAAAATTTGCTAAGTGTTTAACATTGCTTAATGGGTTGGATATTGGGTCCAAATCCATTATCTCATTTCTAAAATTAGCCTTGTGAATGAATTGTATGTTCATTCTTTCCATCCCCCTCATTCTCTTCTCCTAACCTAGAAAGCTCAAAAACACAAATAATGGTTTCTTCTCCAAATCCAAATCTAAGTTCCAAATTAATTAAAAATCAAGGAGAAATTTGTAGCAAATCAAATTCTACATGTTTCTAGCTCCAGTCCATGACCAAAGCTTCAATATTTGCTTGGTAAATCTACTAATTTGCTGCAAATAAATCCTAAGTTGAGTTATAAACTCATACTTCTAACTTAAACAAGCAAGCATGTTGATTATATGTTTTTTCTTTGTTGGTTGCTGAAACAAATTTTCTACGATTGAACCTGAAATGAATTTGGCCATATCACCCTCGTTTCTAACCCAAATTAGATGATTTTTAATGTTCTAGAAAGTTCATACTTTGTACTAAAAGTTTCATGTTTTGATTTTTATTAAATTTTGGAGTCAAATTAGTCAAAACCGTACTTCTTTGTTGCTGTCCCAAGAGCAAAACTACAGCGATAATGAATTTAGATCTGAGAACTGTTTGAGTCGTAACATTTTCATCCTTCGTCGGAATTCAATGATTTTTAATGTCCTGGAAAGCATAGGAAATTATCTACATCCTTTATTTCAATCACTTAACGAAATTCTGATGTTTCAAGGATAAAATTGGGTTTGAAATAGGGGGTATATTTGAAGCTGTGTGTAACAGCCCGCAAATCCGTACCCCTTGAGTCAACACTATTCTACAACAATCAACTCAAGTTGCACAGAAATACGAACCATTTGGGTTAAAGAATAGGAGGTAGAAGAAGAAAATAGAAAAACAACAACAGAATCTAACCATCGCAGCGGAATAAAATATAATAGAAAATAAATGATCTTTACTCAAATCAAATATATCTGTTTATATATATTACATCATCAGAGTACATCAATCACAGCTCAACAGCAATATCAATAACATACAAATGGATACTCAACAACTCAATACAGCGGAATATATATATAAACAAGTATGAATGCACGTATCGTCATCCAGCTCGTCTCCTGAGCTCCACAGCATCATATCCTGTATCCTATAATACTCGGTCTGACCCGAGCGTTAGTTAAATAACACCCGAGTACTTCTGGAATACCAGCGTGAGAAAATCACGCCCAATTGATTATTAAAGTTTCAAAAATCTTTTGAAAACAAAAGCATCTCGTAAGACCATGCCACAAATAAACATGTCGGGTTTTTACCTTACGATAACTAAAACAATTTTTATAGAAATCCTCTGATATTATAATAGGGTCTATATACAAATACATATAAAATAGCCGAAATTGTTACATCTATTAAATTCCAGCTACTAGCCACAGAGTGGGTAATACAAAGAAAACTCGTATAAGGCTCGTAGGGAGAATGGATTTCCAACCAACGACTAGGCACTGGGGTACCACCTGCCACAGTACGGGGCCTAGATCACCGTACCGAGGAGTACGCCCGCTCCCCTGCAACACAAGGCCGGGACTACCCCTTACTGGATAATCCCGAGTGAGATCACCCTGCGGTTAGGATCAACAACCGCCCACTAAGTCAAAATAAAAAGGGACATCTAGACTGGAATGACCTCACCCTGCTTGGGTGCCACCCACCTAGCCTTGCTACATAACCCCTGATTTTCAGTCATTTCCATTTGATGAGGCTTAAGGTTAAGCGTTACCTTTTAGAACAATATCCCTTAGAATGCCCATCGTCCACCTGATGATGTTTCGCAAGCATTCGTCCATACAAGTCCGTCCCGGGTTCAAACGGAACCGAAGGCACTATTCCTACTGCATCCATTTTGGAAATATCCTCAAGATTAGTAGCGACTAGCCCTTGCACTTCACTTCTCCATCTTCGAATCCAAAATCGTTTTCACGAAACATACAAACCGGATCGAATTGGTTTTCGAGAAATAAATCTCGATCCCGTTCTCTTCGAAACGATCAACGCAGTTTGTCCAATATTGATAGTCGGTGATTTAACTATCAATTTATATTCACAAACAACCATTCAACAATAAATAATTTCCCAAATTATTTTTTTAGCCTCAAAATATCTTCACAAGATATATTTCTATTCTCAAAACCTTTTGAAAACAGTTTTCAAAACTATCTTCCTTTCTCGGAATAAATTCCAAGTACTTCTATTTCCACTGGAATTACCAAGCACAAAATTTTTGATTTAAAATAATTTAAAAACACTTTATTGCAAAATATATTTAACATTCAATATAGAAAAATTACTTTAGTACTTAAGTTAAAATAATACTCTAGAAATAACTAAAATAAGGTTACCTTATAACTATACATTAGATTTTCTTCTTTAAACAAAATACCAAATCGTTCTTTAAATAATTATTACGATAATAGATTAACTAAAACACTTACTTTGGGATTTACTTCAAAATACTTAAATTAAGACTACTTCAATAATTTACTAAAAATACATACTATATAGACATTGAAAATAAGGTTACTTTAAAAAAAAACTTGGCTTTCACCTTTCAAACAAACACTAAGTCACTATTTATAAATATTTATTACAGTAATAGATTTGAAAAATATTTACTTAAGAATTTAAAATAATAAATTTTCTAAAACATGCTTTTTAAAACAACATTAAAACCTTTATCTTATATCTAAAAGTTTACTTTGAACGTACTTGGCTATCCAGAAAAATATACCTCTCTTGACATTCTTCCTTAAAATTTCAATTTCAAACACTTGAATCAATTTCCAAATTTATTTCCCATTTACTCCCTTTTAATTCAAAATCTATTAATTTCAGATTTCATTTCTTAATTATGATTTACAGTACTTTAACTAAAAATTCCAATTTTTAGATTTCTCAATTACTTCTTTATTCTTTTATACAAATTTAAAACTTTAAGTTTAAAATAATTCTTTATTCCTTTAAAATAATACCACATAAATTTACAATTCATTAATTACTGTTTATTCAAACTCTTTTCTTTCCGTACTCGAAGTTATTTATTATTATTTTCATATTACTTCTATTTCTTTCAACCCATTCTTAATTTATTCAAATTTCCTATAATTATTTTACTCACAAATTCATTTCTTTTATTCTTTTTCCAAAATCCAATCTATATAAATTTGGTAATTCATTATGCCCAAATATATCCAATCAACCATAACATTCAATATTCCAATATAACTCATCATAGAATAACAATATTCACAGTAGAGAATATTAAATAATTTAAATAAATGTTGAGGGATCCAGTTGGATCCCTCCAACCTGTTTTCCCTGTATCCACAGACGTTAGCACAATATAGTATATCAATTCCAAAATATCATACTATATCACATCGATCAATTCAACCATCCAAACAATTATTTAAATTTAATCATTTAAAATTTAAATTTAATTTAACTGAGTGAGATTAACTCACCTTTGATTCAAAATTTGCAGCCTATTTCACTCCAGCTTGTTTCCATGATTTAAACCTTGTATAAATGAAATTCCTGAATTTTTTAACATTTAAACTAATCGAACAGTCCATAAGCATTTAATAATTTAATTAACTAGTAATTTATTAACCCAGTACTTCTGAAGTATGTATATACATATTTTCCTCTTTGCCTATACATCTTAAAACAAAACTGCCTTTGGTTTTTTTTTTTAAATAGATTATCTTTAGTAAACCAAAACATGTATATCCATTTTATTTCTCATCTTGAAATAGCATCTAAAATTATAAAAATTTATTGATGTTGAAAAATCAACTGTACATAAACCTCCAATGTTATAAAATTCCCTTTTATAAAATATGTTTAGTGAAATGAGTCTATTCAACAGATTAAATTAAACTTGTAACATAAAATATTTATATATATGTGTGTGTGTGTGGATCGTATGGTATTTATTTTCTTTGAACTGCATAACTAAGATGATCTGTACAGACCAAAGGTTATAAAACCCCTATTTTTTTATTTTTTTATATATACAACCATAGAATTAATTGAAATAAGCTATATCTTAGTGCCTCGACACGTCGTCAAACCCCCAAATCGGAGAAGCTCGAACCCTATCTAAGCATACCCGTGCTCGACATCGAGCTATTCGCGACCTGGCCGTCGAGCTGTTGTGGCCCCAACGTCGACGGCAAATCAAACAACCAACGCCACCGACGAACTCGACTTCGCCGCTTCGATCGACCCCCCTTGCGCACGCGAGGCATAACTTCCCTCTTTCCTTTCTGAACTCGAGCACGAGCATTCATCAATCGTACTCGCGAAACCCTACAGCCACGCGTGCCTCGATCTCATCGCGATCGTCATCGCGACCTACCGCAACACGGTACCCACATCGATCCACCGCCGCGATGTCGTTCCCCCTTTTTGCTTTGAGATACGGGGGACGCGATTCAATATTAGGAAGCGATCGCCTCTTTTTTTCGGTTTACTGATTTGAAAATTAATGGCTTCGACCATTGTTGATTTTCGAATTGAAGGGGAGTAACGAAAGTGATTTTTATTTTAGTTCTGGTATGCTCTAGCGTTTATACAAAGGACAAGACATGAAATTGAGGAGAAAGTAGCGTGCTGGGGAATGGATTGAAAATGGTGTATACAAGAAGCCTGATAAATGAAATTAAATTTCATTGAATTTTTATCAATTAAATGGTCAGCGCACTTATATATCATACACTCACACACTAGCTCCAAAAACTACGAAAATTGAAACTCGATAATAATTCAATATTACGGACTCAATGAAACTGGTTTCATTGAATTCTGAGACTGTGCCTCGGAAGGCTATTGTTAAATTCAATTTAAACGATATATTTTCAAAACTGAACAAATCATTGTTGAATTTGATTTTAACACTTCTATCATCTTCAACGTTATCAATATAAATTTTACGAACCTTCAAATTATTTTTAACAAGCTTAAAATTCCATATTCAATATTTTACTCAGTTTTAAATTGTTTAATTCAATAATTTAATTATCAAATAAATTGTAATATTCTTGATTCAAGTTAGAATTGATCTATTTAATATTTAAAATCAATTAAATATTCCGATTTTAAATGCTTGAAAATTTCAGGTCGTCACACTGTGTATTTTCTAAGTTGAAACCAGAAATTAAAATTGCCATAACTCTTTCGGTACTTATTGTAATTCGATGATTTTTGATGTTCTGGAAAGCTTAGAATAACCTCTGTAACTTTTTTGCTTCATGATTTCTCAAATTTTGGATTGAATAGGGGAGAACTGGCTAAACAATCCATTGGCCTTTATTTTTCCTGTGTATTCACTTCCTGGCATGAGTCCGACGTTGAGACGTCGCAGTTTCTTCATCTCTTATCGGAACTCAGAGATTCTTTTTGCAGTTAAAGTACAAATGTTGAACTTTCTTTCTACAAATTTTTATGTCATTCCGACCATGTTAACTTGTACATATCTATTATTGAACTAGCACCCACACCATGTTTTTATTGAAATTTTATAATTTTAAACTTCCAATATTTTTCTGTTTTTCTGGATGAATCTTTCTGGATTTTGTAACGACCTGCTATTTTCAACCATTCGCATCCGCACATGTCAGACTTGAATTTCTTAAAATATCGGATTGTTAATTTATATTTTGCAAACTCAGCATATATAGTAAATAAATCAATCACAAAATCACAGACATAGAGTAATACAATAATACGCAACGGAATAATAGTAGTTCATGAAGCTACTATAAAAATATCAAAGTTAGAAATAGAATACAATATAATATCTCAAATACAGCGAAGTCTTCAGTACGAACAAATGACTTCTCTGAACCAATCAACTGAAAAAGCTGAAAGCTGAATCGATAGTTGGATCTCCAATGAAGCTCCAAACTCCACAGGTGAGTCTCAAATGCTGTATCACTCAGTCTGACCCGAGCGTAAAGCAAAACACAAAACACTCGAGTCAGGATTAATGTTCTTATATCAATAAATCCAACTCAAGTGAAATATCAACTGAAATACAAGTAACTTAAAGGATGTTTGGGATAACCATCCTCTAATAGTCCATGCAACTATCTACAAGGTAGAAATATACACTATAACACCGAGGTCATTTCAAATTAATCTATACTTCACAACAAAATATCATTTCATTTCAAATATATATATTTCCAAAATATATATAAATATTTTATAAAGTAGAATATTTGTAATTTCCTCAAACTTAACAAATCACTTCAAAATCAACCCGACTTCCCTATTCAAATTAAGTTCATCTCAATTTATCAATTTCCATTCAATTCAGTTTCCGACCGAACAAATTCAAATTATATATATTTCAAATACAGATCTAGATCACAAATTAACCATTTAAATTCTAGTATATTTCAAAGCTTTAATATTCAACATTCCAAAGTTCAATTTAACAGTTTCATATAGATCTTGATTTAACCTTATTATTTAGTCTTGAAATTTTCGCTTAATAAATTCAATATTTATTAAATAACCTAAATTTACCTTTAAACTAAATATTCCTTTCGATTTGTTTAAACTTGAAACTTCCATTTACTCATTTAAATCAAAATCAAGTTATTAATCAAATCTTAAGTTTCAAATTAAATAGTTCAAATCAATCCAATTAAGTAGAATTTTTAACTAAATACCATTTCAAATAATTCAACTTTATCTTCTCAAACTTAACTTATTCAAATTATTACAACAATCAATTTTGAAATATAAATTTAAATAAATACTTAAACATATTATATGGATTGATTCAATCTCAATAATATTATTATTAAATCTATATATAAGATTTCCATTTATATATAATATTTTAAGAACCAATATTTATTAAAAACCATATATTTCCTTTCAAACTATAGAAATTATTTTCAAACATTTATATATATATGTGGACCAACGGTGTCTTTGTATAATTTCCTAACCTATGGTCAAGGGATACGGATATTTATCATTTCAATCCGAAATTTAAATATACGGGTATATATCAATTCGACCCGTAATCCCAAATTCAATTTAATTGAAAATCGCTTGGGTTTATCATTTCAACCCATAACGAAATTCTCCTATTCTAAAGTCCGTTCGGGTACGTATCATTTCAACCCATAGTGAATTCTAAACTACAGGGAACTTGCAGAATGATAACAGATAATAAAATAAAATAACAGGCATATATCATCAATACCGATATAATATAAACAACAGGATATGGTGTCATATCCCACAAGTGAACAATTGTAGATAACAACATATATAACAATGTAAATAACTAACAGCAGCATATTTCAATTGTCGTTTCAATTGAAATCAAATTTAATAAATAAAAGAACGTTAATCGTGAGTGATTGCTTACCTTTCGAGGCTAGAGAATACAGAAGATGACATGGATACGCACACTGATACGGATATTGAAATTGAATTATAAAGCCGAGTACGAATTTCAAAGCAAAGTAGGATTGGCACGAATTGGACGAACGAGTCTGAAAATCAAGAATTGATGAATTGAATCAGAATCAGCCTAATATATACAGAAATGTTTGCTAAAATCAATATTGCATCTCTAAGAAAATTTAAAGTCGAAGCAGATACATATATTTTACATTTTTTTACTCAATGCATAAACCAATAGTTTTAACGTATGAAACAAACATACATATTAAAAAAATCTTTATATTTTTCCATACCTTTTTAATTTTTACACATAAATCAAAATTTCTATTTACAAATCTAAGACCCAACCACCACATACGACCTATGTATATAATATCATTAGGATTTATATGCATAATCAATGAGTTTTATAGATTTCTATATACTCTGTTTATATGTGGTCTGTGACTCTCTGTTCTTTATTAACAGCACCTTAAACTCTTCTATATGGATGAATATATAAGCACATATATACTAATATATGTTGGATTATGCAGACCGAACATATGCAACTACTGAATATATTATATATTATATAGCTAAATATACAACATGCAAACCATTGCCTCACACTCAAAACAAATGAACTTTTATAACCTGTACATATATTCACAAATGTATATAGTTTATAAACATTTGTATCTGACTGTACCAGAACACAATGACATTATATATATATATATTATAGCTTATATATTATACTAACTTTATAGGCTAATGATTTTAACGCATAACTCTATATACAACAGTAACCTAGTGTTGCCGATTATAATATATTATATAATATAAAAACATCATGTTGTAAATCAAATAACTCATATTACATATTAACCAGATAACTTTAAATATAACCAACAACAAGCTATTTAACCCTTTAAATATAATACTGTAATCCAAATAACTTACTTTATTATTATTAGAAAAATTTACTCCTATATAAAAATTTAATATATCTCCTACTAAAATGCATGCCATTGTATGAATTCATAATTTTCTTAACAAATAACTAAGTTATCAAATACTTACATGACATATGGTACACATATAGAGTCATATATGCACGCAAGTTCAAACACAACAGGCTTCATGCATCAACTTCCTACAGTTTGACGGAACGTCAAAATAAAGGAGCTCATAGATGAAAAAAGTGGCCACGTGATGGGAGAGGTGGAGGAAATGGCGAGGTGGGGAGAAGAATTTAGAGGCGGGTCTGTTGATGGCTCGGCAAAGGGTGGTTGTGCGCGATTTTGGAGGTAAGGAAGGCATCGATGGTTTTATTTTTTTTATTCTAAATTTTTTTACCCTCTCTTCTTGCCGAGTGAAATATGAAGATGGATTTGTCAAATATATTGAAAGCAGAGGATAGGGAGGGGAGAAGCAAAGAAATATAAAATGGAAAAACTGAACTGTCAAAAGTTAAAAAAAGAAAAAAATATTTCAGCGGTTAAAACAAGCAACGTAGGAAAAACGAATAGGCACAAATTGGGAAACGTATCACGTAAATAATAAATATAAAGTAGCAGGTGAGGATTTTAGGCAATAAATATTCACGTTGATTTTTATATATGCAAACAAAATATGAGCTATAGCCAAATCAAATAATGAAAAGAGGAAAAACGTACGTACGTTATACGTTTCTTCCAGTGATCGTGCAGAACAATAGATAAAGGGAGAACTTTGCGCTGAGAGAAGAAACAAAATGGAAGATCTCATAAATAAATACGAATATTAATTAAAATTTAATAGTTTCAAACAATGAATAGTCAGATGAAGATAAACAAATAGCAACCGTCAAATCTCTTGATTTTCTGAAGGTTAATTAAAGCAACAATGTAACGACCCAGAATTTTTATTAATTAAAAATTGAATATTTAATTAATTTTAAATATTAATAAGTAAAATTTATAAGTCGAATAAATTTTATTTCGAATAATAGGATTTAATTGAATAATTAAATCGATAATTTAATAGGTGAAAATACAGAAATAATTGAAAATTGAGTTAAATATGATTGAAAATGATTTTTAAAATTTTATTTTATCATATTGGAGTTAGGATGATATTTTAGAACTTTTAAAATCGAATTAAAAGTTAATTTGTGAAAATTGAATATTTTAATATTAAATCGACTAGTGAAAATAGCCAATTTTCGAACAGTCTCAGAATTGGACGAAACTAGTTCCATTGGATCCGTAATAGTTTGTTATTACTGGATTTCAATTTTCGTAGCAATCAGAGTTATCGTTTGATCGTGGCAGCTCGAAACGCATCGAAATTGTTTTAATTTTAATTTGGCGAGTTAAAATAGCCATTTTTCCAAAAGTCTCGGATTTCAACGAAACCAGTTTCATCGGATCCGTAATGTGATATTATTGTATGGTTTCAAATTTTGTGTCAATCGGATTTATCGTTTGTCCGGTGCAAGCTAAAACGCCTAGAAAATCGTTTAAATCGGTTTAATTTAAATTGAACGTTTATTGCCATAACTCGCACAGATGTCCGAATTAGCTTCCGAAACCTATTCCATTGAGACCAGAACGCGGGATAAACCCCAGAAACGTCAGTCACCGCGCGTAAATCGGAGTTCGGAAAATCCGGGATGAATAGTGTCACGCGAATTTTCTATATAAGCCCCCTAAACATTCATTTTGCAAAAAATATATCAACCCTAGGGTTTTAGAAACCGGTAGCCGCCACTTTATGAATGAATGGCCGAAAATTATCAACTTCATCCATCAACATTTACAAGAAACTTTCTACATGAAAGTTGTAGATCACGTTGCGAACTACCTATCCAACGGTCATGATCACGTTTAGAGCTTTAAATCAACGGCAATTGGCTCGAGAAGGCACCACAGTCGCGCACCGCATTTCTATGCGTGGGGGAGGCCGAGTTTAGTGATGCTTGGGCCGAGCATGGAGTAGAAGATGCTCTTCAAGGTGGAAGCTTTTGATCGAGGTAGAAGCAAGCAGGGAGGTTGCATAAATTAACCCTAATTTTTGTGCTATGGGTTCTTGTTGCGTTTTTTTGTTTCTGGGAGAGGAAACACGTGAGTTTGGGGGAGAAGCAAGGGACGGCCTGATGTTGGGGTGATGGGATCCTACGGCTATGATTTAGTTAGGTTGAAAATAGTTAATTTATGTTGTAAATTAGTTTAAAAATCATAACTTTTTCATACGAGGTCGAAAACGCGCGAAACCAGTTGCGTTGGAATCGTATGGACGAGCACTACGCTATGGAATTGGATTGGAGACGTTTGGAGTTAGTGAGAATTTCGGGTAAAATTAAACGTCCGTTTAATTTTATTCGAAATAAATCGCTAAAACGAAATTGAAATCAAGGTGAGAACTTCTCACTCAATCGAATCGGTTTCGATTTTAATTTTAAATAGTTAGATTTAAAATTCTTGAATGCATGTTTGAATGATGATTATTATCTATTGATTGTTAAAATAGACATTATGCGCCGTTAGTAAGCGGATGTTATTTATTAAAAACATATACCGCGAATATTTCATAAACAGTGAAATTGGTATTATATATAATAACAACATATATATATTGGCGTATGTATATATTGCAGTTGTTGATTTCCCGCATTGTATAGCGGATGAGACCCTATTGCGCCGTCTATTAAGCGGATAATATTTTATATCCCATATACCGCGATAATTTCGTACTGGAACGGAATTGGTATTGTGCTAACATCTTTGGATGCAGGAAAACAGGTTGGAGGGATCCAACTGGATTCCTCAACAGTATTTATTTGATTATGGATATTTTGATATTCGTTGATAATCATATCGATATATGATATCGTTGTAGTCGTGATTGACTATTTGGTGTGTAGCATCATTGGACCAAATTTTGGAATTTTAAAATGATTTTTAAAAGTGATTTTTGAAGAGTATACATTTATAAAATATTTTTGGAATTGATCCATTATAAGTAAATAAAGGATATAATTTTTATGTTATAAAAATTATGATTTTTGAGAAATATAGATAAAAACTGATTTTTGAAAATATGGGCTTAATGATTTTATAAAATAGTTTAAATTGGGATTTTTGAATTTATTATAAAATTTTAAATATAGGATTTATAAAGTTGATTATTTTATAAATCAAAATGATGAAATTATAAAGGGGATTAAAGATGTTTTAAAAGAATAATAATATAAATTGATTTATATAAAAGATTTATAAATTGATAATTTATAAATTAAAATATTTGAATTATAAAATGAGTTTTTATAAGTGTTAGAATGAATTGTAAATGAATTTCATAAATGAATGAAATTTATAGAATTATAAACGGTGAAGTTATAAATGGAATTTTATAAGCAATAGGTTTATAAAATTTATAAAGTTATTAATGGAATAGATTTGGATAAATAAATGAATCTTATGAGTTATAAGATTTATAATTTGGGAAGTTTAAAGGAACGATCTTGTAAACAAATAAATTATAAGTGTTTAACTTATAATGTGAACTTTTGGTTTATAATTGAGTTATAAATCGAATAGGTTAATAAAGGAAATTTATAAAGGAAGTTGTTATAAAATAAATAGAACTGTAATTTATAAACGTTGTTTTATAAATTCGCAAATGACTTATTTTGATAAGTAAATTGTTATAACTTATTTATGGAGTTATATTCACATTTTAGATAGTGAATAATCCTTTGAAACAAAATGAATAGAAAGGATGAAATTGGTTAACAAGTATATTCATGTTTTTGAATAGTGAATAATATGTTAAAGAAATTGTTTTGAATGTGATGTTTTAAATAGAATTAAAACGATCTAACGATGTTTTCAAAACGTGTTGAGATTCGAAACCATAGATTTCAACATTCATTGTTGAAATAGACGTTTTCGAGAAATAAAAGGAAATGGTGGACTATAACACTGTTGTTATAGTAAATGATTTTCGAAAGGAAATGTTTTGTATAGTATTGGGATTTATATATCTATTTTAATTTCGAATCCCTATACTGGTGATTTTGGGACGTCGTAACGATGTTTTACGTAACATGCGTTTTAGCCCAAATAAATATGTTTAAGAGAATGATTTCCTTAAAGAATGAAATATATACTTAATCTAGATTTAAGTATATTGAATATTTTCCAAGTGTTGAAAATAAATAAAATTTGTGAATTGCTTATGAATAAATAAGTATGGAAATATTTTTCCAATGTGAAATGAAACGTTTTGAGAATTTATCTTTTTGAAGATAAATTGAAATGAATAATTGAAATCGTATATGCATGGATATTTTGGAATGAAAATTCACTATGGAATTTATAAAAGAAAGGGGAATATGTTTAAAAATAAATATTGATTTATTTTTGAAGTATTGAAAATTATATATCTTGTAAAGATATTTTTGGAAAATAAATAATTTGGAAAATTATTTGGAATCTGGTGATGTGTGCATATCCATTGATAGTTCAATAACCGACTATCAATATTTGCCTTTGAAAGGTATTTGTTGTGATTTGCTGAATTTGAATGCCACACTTATTTTTAAATTATTGCGCTCGTTATTCGGATTTCCCATTCCGAATAGTGATACGACGTAATGGATAGCATTGATGACCGGTGTTGAAGACCGGGTATTTGCGAGAGCGAAAGGATGACCTGTCGATTGACTCTGCACCGAGTTGCTACGGTATAGAGTTCTCCATATGTGATGGGGAATCCGATCAGGATTGTGGATATCCAGATTGCAAGGACTTCTTTGTAAGTGCCTTCGGTTCTGTTCGAGCCCGGAACAGACTTGTATGGATTGTATGTCTGACATTACAAATTGAGATATAAAGCCGATTTCTTTCAAATATATTTCTGTTGGTGGCGGAGAATTTATTCTCTTAGCTTAACACCCTTCTCTGAGACGTACGAGCTCAGAGGTTATGTAGTTGAAGGTTTTTAGCAATATATTCCCAATTTGGTAATGTGACATGCTGAGTGTTGCTGTGAAATGATCATCGTGTTGATCATTTGTGATAGATCATTTATTTGATCGTTTATCTTTGTGATCATTTCTATGATCATTTGTTGACCCAAAGCATGGCTTTTGTATAAAGTATATTTTTGTGGACGAGACTTCGTCGAGCCTCACACCCCGGAATGGTCAAAACAGGAAAGATGCAGCAAGGTTATGAGGGGTAGTTCCCTTTAGGGTATGTGCATTTCCTTCTAGAAAAGGGTGGTATCATGGTATGGAGCCCAGATACTTACTCATGTTGAAACACTTTATTTATGATTGTGTGATGATGGTGACGAGCGCTCGGATAATGGTCCCAAAGGACCGGGAGATGGCATACTCGTGTCAGTTGTTACCCAGTTAGGGGTAACCCGGCCTTGTGTTGGCAGAGATCCGGTTTGGTTCTCGGGGACGTCCTTCCAGAGGCGTTCTCATGTGGCAATGGGAAGTTCCTTGGCCTGGCCATTCGTTGGAAATCAAAAGAAACAATACGATCTTGTACGGTATTAGTTGTAGAACCTATCATTCACTTATGGTGGCGCCCCACTGTTTGGATGGTAGCTATAGTAGGCATAGTTCGGAATGTCTATGCTGGCTAAGATTTATATCTTTATTTTCGAAATGAATTTTTCCTACACTATGCACTAGTAATAATATCAAATGTTCTTTTTAATGCGTATCAAGCATCTTTGACTATCATATGGAGAAATCTCCTCCGATTCTGCGTTTGCATGTGTGAGCGTGCGGGAGGCCTTATGGTAGTCTCATTTTTAAAAGCATTTCGAATTGACTTTAAAAATATTCCTCTATTTTGATTTTAAAGATAAATAAACTGTTTTGAGTTCTCACACCAGTTACATGACTGACTCGGAGTTTATTGTTTTCCTTCCTAAACTCTGGGTGCCCACCAATTTCCACACGGGCAGTCGAGAGTTAGGTTTACCAGGATATTTGGGAATTCAGGAGTTGCAGGAGGCAAGCTGGATGACATGGCGTATTACTAGTATATAATATTTCTTTTCCGCTGTTTGTTGTTGTTTGTTGTTGTACACTCTGATGATATGATGTAATGAAATGTAATGTAATGTAATAACTGATATAGTTCTTTGTTTAAAGATTATTCATTTATCTATTATATGTTGTTCCGCTGCGATTGGGAGATTCTGATGTTGTTCTGTTGTTTTCTTTCTGTTTCGTTCTATTTTTTTCTCTCTATTTTCTATCTTTTTCTCTCTTCTTCTACCTTTTTCTTTTTATTAAACAATGAGAATTCGTATTTCTGTTCATCTTGAGTTAATCTATGGAGATTAGTGTATATTCAAGGGGTACGGATTTGCGGGTCCTCACATGTGGTATCAGAGCATATGGTTAAGCGACAACCATGGTTCTGTTGGGTATTACTCATTAGAGATAGAGTCAGTAGTACTCTAGAATGAGTTTGAGTGTAATAATAGCTATGAGAGCGTATTTGTTAGTGAATATAAAATTGTTTTATATTGTGATGATTGCTTTGTTGAGTGGTGTATGGATTCTGGTTAATATGAGTAATTAACGTTGTTGATGGGGATCTTTAAACACTTGTACAGAACAACTTGACACAATATTGTTTTAAAATTGGGTAAATGAAATAATTTTACCTTGATTATATTTTATATATAAAGGAATAATTTTTCAGAATTATTAAAGTATATAAGTTGATTGTTTAGTTGTTTGAATAATCTAAATAAAAGGATAATTGTATAAGCAAAAGAATTATATGAATTGAATTATAATTAAAGTGATTTACAATTGTGAAATAAACTTATATATATAAGAAGTGAAACTATATGAATATATTTATGAATATGAGTTGTAAATAAAAATGAATTTAAAGTTAAATGGAAATTTACTTTAGAATTTGGAAGCTGAATTGATTTATAAGTGGGAATTTAAGTTATGTAAAACCAAATAATGTTTGAAATAAAGTATAACTTAAGAGATGTTGAAGTAAGTTGATTCCGGTATAAAAGTAAATTATTAAAGTTAAGTGGTAGATACGAACTTAAGTTATGTAAATGAAATTCAACTTTTGTAATTAAATTGAATTAATGGATTAAATGTTAATCAATTGAATGTAAATTAAGTTGATATGAAATAATGAATGTAAGTGTAATTCATTAAAATTTAATGTTATTAGAAGTTGAAAGATTGAATGAAAATCAATTTAATTAAACCAATTGAAAGTGATGGTGTTAAACCAAATTGAATGTAAAGTGAATAAACATTGGTTGTTATATGATTGTTAGTTGATTGTATATAATTCATTAAGTATTAATGAAATTGAGTTAATGAAACTGAAAGCTAAAGTAATTGAAATTCAATTGGAAGTTAAGTGAATCTTAAATAGAATTGAATTTGATTTGGAAGTGAACCAACTTGAATATGAATTAGTGAATATAAACTAATTGAGAATAAATGTTAGTAAAAACATCCACTGTTAATGAATCAAATGTGATTTAAATTGAAAACCATTTCATTGAATATTAATGAGAATATGAATGAATATTTATTGGTTATGAATGTTAGTTGGATGATAGTTGGTTGATGGTTGAATATATAGCTTTTGTTGCATTTGCTATGTTGGCATATATAGTTATTATGTTTCTGTATGTTGTATATCGATACTATGTTTATGTACATGTTTATCATTTGTTTGTTGAGTGTTTAGCAGGTGCGGATCGTGTTTGCTTCGCATTTGGAGCTCGCTTTCGCGCTATATTAGCCGTATATGCTCGCTAATAAAATATAAGGTACATATCTCGGATTAAATATCGTACTTTTACATTTTTTCCCTGCGGGATGCCTCATTACTTGATGAGATGTATATTTGTGATATATATACTGTCATTTTTTTTTTCGGATCGAGCCGCGCAAAGGAGACTATGGCGAATTTTTTCGAAAATTTAAGGCGTTAGAAAAATTTGAGAAAAATTGGAAAATTTGTGAAAACTATAATTTTGATTTAGAAGTTGAAAGTTAAACAATAGTAGTTTGATTTTGAAAAGATAACTAAGTATGATTTGAAAACATAGTGAAGCATTGTAAGAAATTTAACTATGAATTTTTGGAAAGTTAATAGATTCTGTAACTTTTCTTACTTGTTAATTTCGATGACGAAATTCTTTTAAGGGGGAAAGTATGTAACGATCCAGAATTTTTATTAATTAAAAATTGAATATTTAATTAATTTTAAATATTAATAAGTGAAATTTATAAGTCGAATAAATTTTATTTTGAATAATAGGATTTAATTGAATAATTAAATCGATAATTTAATAGGTGAAAATACAGAAATAATTGAAAATTGAGTTAAATATGATTGAAAATGATTTGTAAAATTTTATTTTATCATATTGGAGTTAGGATGATATTTTAGAACTTTTAAAATCGAATTAAAAGTTAATTTGTGAAAATTGAATATTTTAATATTAAATCGACTAGTGAAAATAGCCAATTTTCGAACAGTCTCAAAATTGGACGAAACTAGTTCCATTGGATCCGTAATAGTTTATTATTACTGGATTTCAATTTTCGTAGCAATCGGAGTTATCGTTTGATCGTGGCAGCTCGAAACGCATCGAAATTGTTTTAATTTTAATTTGGCGAGTTAAAATAGCCATTTTTCAAAAAGTGTCAGATTTTGACGAAACCAGTTTTATCGGATCCGTAATGTGATATTATTGTACGGTTTCAAATTTCGTGTCAATCGGATTTATCGTTTGTCCGGTGCAAGCTAAAACGCCTAGAAAATCGTTTAAATCGGTTTAATTTAAATTGAACGTTTATTGCTATAACTCGCACAGATGTCCGAATTAGCTTCTAAAACCTGTTCCATTGAGTCCGGAACGCGGGATAAACCCCAGAAACGCCAATCACCGCGCGTAAATCGGAGTTTGGAAAATCCGGGATGAATAGTGTCGCACGAATTTTCTATATAAGCCCCCTAAACATTCATTTTGCAAAAGATATGTCAACCCTAGGGTTTTAGAAACCAGTAGCCGCCACTTTCTGAATGAATGGCCAAAAATTATCGACTTCATCCTCAATTATCTATTCATCCATCAACATTTACAAGAAACTTTCTACATGAAAGTTGTAGATCACGTTGCGAACTACCTATCCAACGGTCATGATCACGTTTGGAGCTTTAGATCAACGGCAATTGGCTCGAGAAGGCACCACAGTCGCGCATGCATTTCTATGCATGGGGGAGGCCGAGTTTAGTGATGCTTGGGCCGAGCATGGAGTAGAAGATGCTCTTCAAGGTGGAAGCTTTTGATCGAGGTAGAAGCAAGCAGGGAGGTTGCATAAATTAACCCTAATTTTTGTGCTATGGGTTCTTGTTGCGTTTTTTTGTTTCTGCGAGAGGAAACTTGTGAGTTTGGGGGAGAAGCAAGGGACAGCCTGATGTTGGGGTGATGGGATCCTACGGCTATGATTTAGTTAGGTTGAAAATAGTTAATTTATGTTGTAAATTAGTTTAAAAATCATAACTTTTTCATACGAGGTCGAAAACGCGCGGAACCAGTTGCGTTGGAATCGTATGGACGAGCACTACGCTATGGAATTGGATTGGAGTCGTTTGGAGTTAGTGAGAATTTCGGGTAAAATTAAACGTCCGTTTAATTTTATTCGAAATAAATCGCTAAAACGAAATTGAAATCAAGGTGAGAACTTCTCACTCAATCGAATCGGTTTCGATTTTAATTTTGATAGTTAGATTTAAAATTCTTGAATGCATGTTTGAATGATGATTGTTATCTATTGATTGTTAAAATAGACATTATGCGCCGTTGTAAGCGGATGTTATTTATTAAAAACATATACCGTGAATATTTCATAAACAGTGAAATTGGTATTATATATAATAACAATATATATATATATATATATTGGCGTATGTATATATTGCAGTTGTTGATTTCCCGCATTGTATAGCGGATGAGACCCTATCATGCCGTCTATTAAGCGGATAATATTTTATATCCCATATACCGCGATAATTTCGTACTGGAACAGAATTGGTATTGTGCTAACATCTTTGGATGCAGGAAAACAGGTTGGAGGGATCCAACTGGATTCCTCAACAGTATTTATTTGATTATGGATATTTTGATATTCGTTGATAATCATATCGATATATGATATCGTTGTAGTCGTGATTGACTATTTGGTGTGTAGCATCATTGGACCAAATTTTGGAATTTTAAAATGATTTTTAAAAGTGATTTTTGAAGAGTATACGTTTATAAAATATTTTTGGAATTGATCCATTATAAATAAATAAACGATATAATTTTTATGTTATAAAAATAATGATTTTTGAGAAATATAGATAAAAACTAATTTTTGAAAATATGGGGTTAATGATTTTATAAAATAGTTTAAATTGGGATTTTTGAATTTATTATAAAAGTTTAAATATAGGATTTATAAAGTTGATTATTTTATAAGTCAAAATGATGAAATTATAAAGGGGATTAAAGATGTTTTAAAAGAATAATAATATAAATTGATTTATATAAAAGATTTATAAATTGATAATTTATAAATTAAAATATTTGAATTATAAAACGAGTTTTTATAAGTGTTAGAATGAATTGTAAATGAATTTCATAAATGAATGAAATTTATAGAATTATAAACGGTGAAGTTACAAATGGAATTTTATAAGCAGTAGGTTTATAAAATTTATAAAGTTATTAAAGGAATAGATTTGGATAAATAAATGAATCTTATGAGTTATAAGATTTATAATTTGGGAAGTTTAAAGGAACGATCTTGTAAACAAATAAATTATAAGTGTTTAACTTATAATGTGAACTTTTGGTTTATAATTGAGTTATAAATCGAATAGGTTAATAAAGGAAATTTATAAAGGAAGTTGTTATAAAATAAATAGAACTGTAATTTATAAACGTTGTTTTATAAATTCGCAAATGACTTATTTTGATAAGTAAATTGTTATAACTTATTTATGGAGTTATATTCACATTTTAGATAGTGAATAATCCTTTGAAACAAAATGAATAGAAAGGATGAAATTGGTTAACAAGTATATTCACGTTTTTGAATAGTGAATAATATGTTAAAGAAATTGTTTTGAATGTGATGTTTTAAATAGAATTAAAATGATCTAACGATGTTTTCAAAACGTGTTGAGATTCGAAACCATAGATTTCAACATTCATTGTTGAAATGGACGTTTTCGAGAAATAAAAGGAAATGGTGGACTATAACACTGTTGTTATAGTAAATGATTTCCGGAAGGAAATGTTTTGTATAGCATTGGGATTTATATATCTATTTTAATTTCGAATCCCTATACTGGTGATTTTGGGACGTCGTAACGATGTTTTACGTAACATGCGTTTTGGCCCAAATAAATATGTTTAAGAGAATGATTTCCTTAAAGAATGAAATATATACTTAATCTAGATTTAAGTATATTGAATATTTTCCAAGTGTTGAAAATAAATAAAATTTGTGAATTACTTATGAATAAATAAGTATGGAAATGTTTTTCCAATGTGAAATGAAACGTTTTGAGAATTTATCTTTTTGAAGATAAATTGAAATGAATAATTGAAATCGTATATGCATGGATATTTTGGAATGAAAAATCACTATAGAATTTATAAAAGAAAAGGGAATCTTTTTAAAAATAAATATTGATTTATTTTTGAAGCATTGAAAATTATATATCTTGTAAAGATATTTTTGGAAAATAAACAATTTGGAAAATTATTTGGAATCTGGTGATGTGTACATATCCATTGATAGTTCAATAACCGACTATCAATATTTGCCTTTGAAAGGTATTTATTGTGATTTGCTGAATTTGAATGCCACACTTATTTTTAAATTATTGCGCTCGTTATTCGGATTTCCCATTTCGAATAGTGATACGACGTAATGGATAGTATTGATGTCCGGTGTTGAAGACCGGGTATTTGCGAGAGCGATAGGATGACATGTCGATTGACTCTGCACCGAGTTGCTCCGGTATAGAGTTCTCCATATGTGATGGGGAATCCGATCAGGATTGTGGATATCCGGATTGCAAGGATTTCTTTGTAAGTGCCTTCGGTTCTGTTCGAGCCCGGAACAGACTTGTATGGATTGTATGTCTGACATTACAAATTGAGATATAAAGCCGATTTCTTTCAAATATATTTCTGTTGGTGGCGGAGAATTTATTCTCTTAGCTTAACACCCTTCTCTGAGACGTACGAGCTCAGAGGTTATGTAGTTGAAGGTTTTTAGCAATATATTCCCAATTTGGTAATGTGACATGCTGAGTGTTGCTGTGAAATGATCATTGTGTTGATCATTTGTGATAGGATCATTTATTTGATCGTTTATCTTTGCGATCATTTCTATGATCATTTGTTGACGCAAAGCATGGCTTTTGTATAAAGTATGTTTTTGTGGACGAGACTTCGTCGAGCCTCACACCCCGGAATGGTCAAAACAGAAAAGATGCAGCAAGGTTATGAGGGGTAGCTCCCTTTAGGGTATGTGCATTTCCTTCTGGAAAAGGGTGTATCATGGTATGGAGCCCAGATACTTATTCATGTTGAAACACTTTATTTATGATTGCGTGATGATGGTGACGAGCGCTCGAATAAAGGACCCAAAGGACCGGGGGATGGCATACTTGTGTCAGTTGTTACCCAGTTAGGGGTAACCCGGCCTTGTGTTGGCAAAGATCCGGTTTGGTTCTCAGGGACGTCCTTCCAGAGGCGTTCTCATGTGGCAATGGGAAGTTCCTTGGCCTGACCATTTGTTGGAAATCCAAAGAAACAATACGATCTTGTACGGTATTAGTTGTAGAACCTATCATTCACTTATGGTGGCGCCCCACTGTTTGGATGGTAGCTATAGTAGGCATAGTTCGGAATGTCTATGCTGGCTAAGATTTATATCTTTATTTTCGAAATGAATTTTTCCTACTCTATGCACTAGTAATAATATCAAATGTTCTTTTTAATGCGTATCAAGCATCTTTGACTATCATAAGGAGAAATCTCCTCCGATTCTGCGTTTGCATGTGTGTGTGTGTGTGTGTGCGGGAGGCCTTATGGTAGTCTCATTTTTAAAAGCATTTCGAATTGACTTTATTCCTCTATTTTGATTTTAAAGATAAGTAAACTGTTTTGAGTTCTCACACCAGTCACATGACTGACTCGGAGTTTATTGTTTTCCTTCCTAAACTCTGGGTGCCCACCAATTTCCACACGGGCAGTCGAGAGTTAGGTTTACCAGGATATTCGGGAATTCAGGAGTTGCAGGAGGCAAGCTGGATGACATGGCATATTACTAGTATATAATATTTCTTTTCCGCTGTTTGTTGTTGTTTGTTGTTGTACACTCTGATGATATGATGTAATGAAATGTAATGTAATGTAATAACTGATATAGTTCTTTGTTTAAAGATTATTCATTTGTCTATTATATGTTGTTTCGCTGCGATTGGGAGATTCTGATGTTGTTCTGTTGTTTTCTTTCTGTTTCATTCTATTTTCTTTTCTCTCTATTTTCTATCTTTTTCTCTCTTCTTCTACCTTTTTCTTTTTATTAAACAATGAGAATTCGTATTTCTGTTCATCTTGAGTTAATCTATGGAGATTAGTGTATATTCAAGGGGTACGGATTTGCGGGTCCTCACAAACAAATTGATTGGACGACACGTTTTGAATTTTGTATAGTTCACAATTTAAACGGAAGGAGATTGAAGAGTCAAAATTTTTGGTACCGTTCACAATTTAAACTGACAAAGATAAGGTAAGGAATATGTATGTAAATTTTGTACAGAATATGATACGTTTGTTGAAGCCAATAGCACCAAAAATCTAGGAATGAAAAAGGCAACACGGAAAAGAATGGAACAAATAGAAATGAAATGTATCAAATTAAACATGAGCAGTTTTAGAAGCAACGGTCAAAAATTTTCTTCCAAAAATCGTGGCTACTGATTTGTTTCCAGTAGCTAAGGTATGAAATTTGTGAGGGTGTAATAAATGCAGAATTTTAATTGAAACGTATGCTCAAATAATTAACAAAAGGAACGTGATTAGAAACTATTCGTTTCTTATTTATTTATTTATTTCTTATATAGTTAGTATAATATACGCTAAATTTATAACAAAAGTAACGTATCTAAATTTATACATTACTTATTTATTCTCTACCTATTTTTAGTAAATAAACGTTTTAAAGAATATTCATTAGCTACGCACCATTATATGCTAACTAAATAAATCAAAACGGATATAAAGTACAAATTAAAACCTGTATTTTGAATAGCCTATTTATACTCTATTAACTTTAAAATTTATTACTTAATTAACTTTTGGTTTGTTTATATTAGTTTCATTTACTTAACATTTAACACATAACTGATGTATATACGTAGAAAAAAACGTAAAATTTATTTCCTATATATTATTTAATTTAAAATTTTATTTATTAATCAATTAACTAAGAAACAAATGTGTATACGCATAACGTTTATTTCTTTTACAGAATATTAATTACTTGATTTAGAGGTGTATAACAATTTTTAAAAGAACAAAAGTGGAAATAAAATGTTGTTACCAATATATTAAGTTAAGTAAAAAGATTTGGAAGTTAGAATTTAAAAGATTTAAATTCCAATAAATGTTAAACTTTAACCAAAAATAATAATTATAGAATTGGCTTATATTAATAAAATTTTGGTGACTATTTATAATTAAATAAAAAATATTCAACTTTTTTTTTGTAAATTAAAACCCCAAAGTTTATAAATAAAAGAATAAAATACTTGTTAGAATTTTTGGGTTGTTACAGATTTCATACATGGGTTTATAAATGAGCTTTGAATTTTTTTTCAAGTAAATGGTTGTTTTGGAATAATTATTATATATTATTTTAAGTATAAAACTTTAGTATCTCTATAATAAGATAGATTGCAAAAGCGGTTTATAAAGTGATTATAAATTGTTTTCAAAGCTCATTTTCTCCAACTTAAATTTCTATATAAAATACACTTTTTTGCACTATTCGAGCGAATAAGAAGGAGAATTAAATGGTTTGGTAAAACATGTGGTATGGGACATGTGCGTTTGTCTTATCGATTAATTCCTGACTTATCCGTTTGATCTTTTTGACCTTCAGGTCGAGTTTACAGATGAGATGAGGTAAACCTTTTACTGCTTTGAGTGTGAAATTTACTAGCGGTTAGTAAACATGTAGTGCGAACATGTGGCATGTGACACAAGTTAACACTTTTCAAGTTCCTTTCCGAGAGATTGTGGCATATTTGCCTATTGGCGTGCCAGTACTGGAACTTCGGGTCATTTTCCATTGCGGTGTATTTGTCTTCGGACGTTTACCATTGCGGCGTATTTCTCTTTGGATATTTTCCATTACTGCGTATTTTACATTGCGGCATATAATTATTTTGACATTTACCTTTGGGCGTGGTACCTATTATGTGAAACAGTACTCCGCAAAAATAGCAAGTGCAACACCTTTGGGATGATTTTTACCCTTGTGTGTCGTCGTTTTTGAATCGGCCCTTTAAACCATTAGGTGGCGATTACTTCAGGAATTTGGACTCTTAGGAGTACTTTTGAGATTTTATATTGCCTACACTAGCATGTTGAGATATGCCTTTTGGGGTGTGTGTGTGTGTATTGAAATTGCCTATTAGCGCTATTTATGGGATTTGCCTTTTGGCGTTGTATGAGATTTTTATCTCTTTGTTGACATTTGTCTTATGGTTTATGTCGAGATGGCTTTTTCTTATGTTTTCCTTGGAGTTGCCGATATGGCGGGTTTGGGAATTACTCTTTTAGGAGTTTACATTATACTATTTCCTAAATCATTCTTATTTGATTTATGATTGCCGATGATATGAGGCACCCTACATTTTTAGCGATCATGAGATTTTTCATCTACTTTGTGTTTTAGCTTATTGAAGAAATAGTGTTCGATCACCTAATGCAACCATATATGCCGTACATGATGTGTATCCTCCATATGTCTATGGTTAGCTTTCTTATTATTTCTTCTTGTTTAAGAGGAATATCACTATGCTCTTATGCTCTATTATTCTGTTATCACCTTTTACTGATTCATTTAGCTAGACTGACCCATGTATTTTATGCCCGGGTCAGACCAAGGTGTTTTAGGTTAGGTACATTTGAGCTTAGCCTATTCTGCTTATGCATGGACTATACTGCTAGCTCTTTTTGTTATAGCTTTTTGTGTATTCCTTTTTGTTGGCACTCTGATATATATTATTTTGACCCATGTTTGGGTTGTGGTCGTCATACTACTTTGATGTATCATTTTGGATTGTAATAGTGATTATATCTGTAGTTATGCATATGTATGCATTTCGGCCGTTCTGTGATGTTATTTACATTTGGGTCGTTATGTTTTATTCTGATCGATCAGTTAGCCACTATAGTTTAATATTAAATATTTATTGGATATGTCGATCCACTTGAGAAGAAAAAAATAGATAACACTTATCGACATATTCAGTAGATAGTTAAGACAAGGCGGGTGATGGTCACGATGGAGAAGGGAGGAGCTGTGGCAGATGGTGGGGATTGGTCGGCATGGGTTTGGTTCTTTTTTGAAGGGAGATGTGTGTTAGATTGAGAAGAAATAGAGAGGGTGGCATACAAGAAGGAGATGTGGAAATGCATGCAAATATAGAAGCTCGTGGTTTCAATTTTACAACTTCATATATCAAATTTTGTTCTTTCTTTTTTTCCCAAGAGCTAGCAACTAAAAGGAAAAGGAAGTAGGAGAAAAAGAAGTAGATTAGGCAAAAGATTTATGAACTGGTTCAAGGCTAATAGAAAGACCACGTATCAGTTTCCCAGGAAATAAATAGAACTTTTTATATTAAATGCTATAATATACTTCTCAAATGAAACCGAGGCCAAAAGCAAATATAATTTAACGTTGGAAAAACAAAAAGCCAGAAGACAGTTAAATTCTGGAAATATAAAACATTAGTTGCTATTGGTTTGCATGGTGGATAGATGAAAGGCATAGGAAATCCAAAAGCCCAAATATGGAACTAATACGGTAAATTGTTTTTTCGATTCCGCCGCGTATCGGTCTTTGAAATACACAATTAATATAGTATGGAGATCAGCACGACAAGGCGATCAGAACGATATACAGATATCTACGATACGACCATCCTATCAAAAGTCGATATTTGCCGCCAAATTGTTGCTAATTCATCAAAAATAAGATGAATAGGCTAGAGAAGTCCAAATTTGACAAAACGAATCATGACGTCTCACTCGAAAAACATTAAAAAAATTCTTATATAAAAATATAGAAATTTGGAATATATTTTATTTTCATCAATTTAACTGATTTTAAATTGAAATTGAAAATTACACAATAAAACTAGCTTTCATATTTTCCAATAAAAAATTAACAATTGCTATGTTAAAATAGACGTATTCCAAATATCAAAATTTCAATTCAAAATTTTATTGTAAAATTTTAAGCAAGATTTTAGTTAATTACGTTATAAAAACCGTTAAAATTTACGGGTCGTTACACTCTCCTCCACTCAAAACTTTTTGTCCTTGAAAAGAAATGGGATAGGAGATTGGAAAAGCAGAGAAAAATATAGATTCAAAAGAAACGGTATTTGATACAACAGTAAATTTTAATGCCATATAAATTTTATTTATTTTAAAATTGATTATGTTAGCACCAAAATTGGTCACTAACACCCTTGAGTAGAGTTATGTGGAGAGATTAATGAAGAGAGTGAGTTAGAACTGAAAAATAGTGTAATTCAATGCAAAAAGGAATAATAAAAACGAGAACACCAGATTTATGGTGGTTCGGCGTAATTGCCTACATCCACTTTGAGTTTAATCTTTATTTCTTTCTCAACTACTTGAATACAGATACAATCTGTAAATCAATAACTTGAATACAAGTTTGGTGAAAAGAGAAGAGTAGAGAAAATGGCAGAGTCTCCCCAGTGTTCCCGAAAAAAGGTCCCTTTCAGTGTGCCCCTGCCCTTCTATTTATAGACGAAGATGGGTTGGACTTCCCTGGTGGGCCTGGTGGCTGAATATCTCGGTCCAAATGGAATAAGCCCTGTGTGCTGAGTGGAACATGTCGAACGGTCGGCATGCCGAGTGCAAACCTGGATGGACGTACGTTCTTCAATGCCGAGTACAACCCTTAACTGCCGAACGTTCTTGGTGCCGAGTGCTCCTATATGCCGAGCATTCCATAATTGCCGAACGATATACAATATCGAACGATTCTCAATGCCGAGCGTCCTTCTAACGTCGAACGCTCTTGATTGCCAAAACATGTCGACTGCATCAAACCCATATATCCTCAGGCCCTTCTTGGTCAGAATCTTGTCTAATGCTAGTGATAATTTCTTCAACTGTCGTCTTGTAACCTGGCCAAGATGCCGGTTAACATTTGCCCCCCAAAGTGTATCGTGTGAAGCAACACAACACGCTTTGAATCAGCGAGCATTCCTTGTCTTCAGAAAGAAATCCATCATGTTTCTTGAGTAGTCATTATCCTTCGACTTTATCCTCTCAAGCTATCATATCCTTCTTTGGCCGTCTTGATGCTTGGTTGATTCCCAATATTATAAATCCGGGGTTGTAGTTCATCAGTGACCACCCGTGTCTGATTCTACAGTGCTAGCATGCTTCGGCTATCTGATCTAGTCTTTTCTTAATAACCCTTAGTGAGAATTCAATTTCTGTTGATTTCAAGAAGTCAGACTTGTTCGGATGCACACATGCACATTTGGGTACATGTTCTTTCCATTGGCTCTCGAATGCGTTTTATATGCTCATAAGTCGTCGCCAACTCCGTCCAGTTTAATTGCAATTCAATTGCGATTCTTTGTTTGTATTTTCTGTGAAATAAAGATTGCAATCAACCACTTAAGGAGTTTTCCAAACCCCTCTTCAGTACAGACTCTATGATTTTGTTCGCAGCTTCAACCTGTCCATTTGCAGGTATAATGGATCATGGAAGGTCATAAGGACAGATGACTTTACGGATAAACAAGTTGATTATTTTCTTCATCTTGCTCGTGGTTAAGAGTTCTTTATCTGCCCATTTGGTGAAGTAATCAATTACTATGATGGTGCATTTCGCACTACCTTTCGGATCGGCAAGAAGATGATTTCAGTGCCCCCAAATGGCAAATGGCTATGGACTAGCCATTTGAATAATTTCCATCGGTGGGGTTCCTGGATTTTTGCAAACATCTTGCACTTTTCGCATTGTCTAGCATGATCGACCGTATCTAGATTGATAGTTGGCCAATAATACCTGTAGCAGAGTATCTTCTTTATCAAGGTTTTCCCCCTGATGTTATTACCGCATTCTTCTTCATAGAATTTGCTCAAGATATCATCATGGGCGATGCGCCGAAGCATGGGGATGGACAAACTCCTTTTGACACACGACTTATTCTTAGATGATTTGGCATGAAGCTTTGAGGAGGATCTGTCGTTTTCCATTCCTCCGTTCAGTAAGAATTCCTCATTGTAGATAGTCTCTGACAGGAATCAACCATGACACCTTTTCATTTTGTTCGCTGAGTACATGTGTAATGATGTAATACGTGAAGTCGGTTAGTGGCTCTTGGACTTGGCTGAGATAAGGAGCAAGACAATGCCCATAGCAAGATCAACTTCCTTAAATTTGTATACAACCAATCAAGAATCACAAAAGATATGTAAAGTTTTCACTTCAAATCCTCTAGCAAGCTTGAGGCTGGTAGTCAAGGCTTCATACTAAGCAGCGTTGTTTGTTATAAGTAAATCGAGTTTCAGGACGTAGCAGATTGATCGTTCCTCAAGAGTCATTATCATGACTCGAGTCATTATCATGACTCCTATGCCATAATACTGATAATTAGATGCTCCATCCGCGTACATTTTCCATCTTATGGTTGGTTCTCTACTACTCTTCAAGTAGTCATCTGAGGTAGTGAATTTGGGTGTGAGGTCTGCTAATTTCAGTCCTTGGATAGCCCTTCGAGGGAAATAAGTGATATCGAATTAGCTTAGTTCAATATTCTATTTAAGTAGTCTTTCAGACGTCTCAGGTCATTGTATGCCCTGTCGCAACGGCTGGTAAGCATAGATGCTGATGGAGTGAGCCTAAAAGTAAGAGTGGAACTTTCATGATGAAATCAATTGATATCGTGCTAGCTTTTGTAGCTTCGGGTTGATATCCAATGCATGGCTCACGATTGTTAATGAAATCACATATGCATGCCAGAATGGGTCCAAGGGAGCATATCATCATTTATTCAGAAAAATCCAACTAATTCTTCTATCATCACTACACTGAGCTGTGATCCGATATTTAGCACCCGGGATGGGGTCACCATGGCTGGCTGTAATGTCGACCGTCAGCTTAACAGGTGCCATCCCAGATTCTTTGAGTACAGATGTAACTATTTTGCATTACATTCTTGGGACGAGCAATGTTGACGGTTACTCTAGTCGAATCCTAGATTCTTGTCATGAGTTATTACGTCTAATAGTGAAGGACTCTGAATGCTCTAATAGATGATCAGCGAATAGCCAAAGATCAGGCTTAAAAGCGCATTGAAGGAAATGTCGGTGGGTGTCAGCCTTGAGTGGCGTGCAACTGTATAGCTGGATCTTGCTATGAGTTTGAATTTGCTTGTATATTCGAGTAATGCACTTTCTATTCAATGCATTCGCGATCCATTGCCCGTCCTTCGAGTTGGAGTGAAAGTCAATTGCCCATGAGCTAAGGTATCGATTTAATGATTCAATCTCTAGGCATCCTTTCGGTCGTCTCCTTGAGCAACTGTAAGCACTATATATAAGTTTTAATACTGAGCTATCGTAGCCAGTTTTAGGATGACCATGCGTCTTCTCCCAATCTCGAGTTGATAAATGTACTGCATGGACGGTTAATTCTCGTCTTAGCTATGTTTATGTTTTCACCTAAGTTCCAAAGACATAGAGGTGATCAGTGAATAGTCGGCTCACATTCATCTTGCTCCTCGCTCGTGCCCCCAGGTCTGGGCATACACCGATAAGTAGGAAGGCCAGCCATGCCCACTTTAGCTTTACTCTCTTTCCCGTTGAATCGTGGGATCATGTCAATCGATGGGAGACTATATCTCGGATTTTATCGTGATTTTTCATTCCAAGAGGAATACTTCGATGCCACGTCATTTTCAAGACATAATTTTGACACTAGACGGTCAGCCACGTCCATTTTGGTTCATGTCCCGTAATCAGATCTCGGGGTAAAGTTGGTGTAAATGCGGTCAAGTCATGCTCATCCAGCTTCATACTCCTCCTGATGGATCGAAGGAGGGTGCTGGAGAATTTTTTGACCAAGTCGTCATGGTTTACAATCCTTTCCACACTCTGGAGGTCATAGCTTTTTAAGAAACATCCGAGTCACATTCGTATGTGCTTGGTGCGGATCGGTATTGACCCTCGATCTGAGGTATGATATATTCGATTGCTTGTAGCTTTGGATGCCATTTCGATTGGTTCTGTATTGAGGCTTCCCCATGCTCCCAGCATTGATTTGGCCAGGCCACTAGTTGGATGGTCGAACTCCATCCTTAGCGGGTTAATAATCCTTCGGTCGATTCCATGCCGAAGTTTGCGTAATAGAGAATGGTCGGAATCCACTCGTCTATTTATCGATGTTTATACACCACTCTTCATTCTGGTGACTTAGTGTTATTCTCCCCCAGGTTGATTCGCGCCCAATTTGTACTCATGCTTCGGTCCATGCTCCGGGGACTTAGAGATTTGTCGAACGGTTTATGCTTTAGTCCACAGTTCGAGACGCAGGGATTTTTGTCAACTCGTTTATACTCCAGTCCGCATTCTAGGATTTTAAAGTAATCTAGTCCGCTTCTGGGATTTGGAGGTTCTTCTCAAGTCTTCTATAATCTAGTCCGTGCTCTGGGGACTGAGAGTACCGTAGTCCGCACTCTGGGGATGTAGAGGTATTTTTAAGCCGTTTATACTCTAGTCCGCACTCAGGGGACTAGGAGCACTTTAGTCCGCACTCTGGGGACATAGAGGTTTCTGAGTCGTTTATACTCGAGTCCGCACTCTGGGGACTTAGAGTACTCCAGTCCGCACTCTGGGGACTTGGAGGTTTAAGTCGTTCATATTCGAGTCCGCACTCTGGGGACTTAGCGTACTACAGTCCGCACTCTGGGGACTTGGAGGTTTAAGTCGTTTATACTCTAGTCCGCACTCTGGGGACTTAGAGTATTCCCGTCCGCTTCAGGTGATTGGAGCGCTTGATGAAGACAAGTCCGGAACCTCCTCCTATACCGACGGGGGTTATGAAGTAGAAATTACAGGCGCCTCTAATCACACATCCGAATTGAGCATGAAGGAGCCGCTCGAGAAAGAGAAGGTCAGGGTCAAGGTCGAGCCCCGAGTTGTGGACTTGGACGATCCTTTAAACAAGCCGTTGAAGGTCATCCTTCCTGGCGGGTCCAAGCCTATGGAAGTTCTCCGTACTTCTTCAGTTGCTACCCCTCTATCAAAGAAGAGCACCAAGGGTAAATGCTATGGAGAGGAGCCGTCCGGAAAGGAGTTGACGAAGTACAAGAAGTGATTACTATCCTCGTTCAACGAGAGTTAGTTTAAGTCATGTAATTATTTTCATCTATTTCCTTAGTCATTGTAAATAGAATGTCGACTCCGAACTTTGGAGGGGTTGTAATAGGAACTCATTTCTCATTAAAGTTTAGTTCCTTTTTCCATCTTACAAAAGACTCTTATTGTTCAGTTTTCTTTGTGACTGTGATGTTGATCCAAGCAGTTGTGAGTAACATAGACTTCTCGGTCCATCTTCATATAACTCGGAAACGCTTCGGGAGTTGTTGAACTTCCATTCTGTGCTTCGAGCACTTAGAATACATTCTAGCCCGTATGTCAGGGATTTGACAAATTCAAGTCATCTGTGTCATAGTTCATATTCAGGGAACTAGGAGATTCGAATTGCTTATATTCGAGTCCGCACTCTGGGGACTTAGAGTACTCCAGTCCGCACTCTAGAGACTTGGAGGTTCAAGTCATTCATACTCTAGTCCGCGCTCTGGGGACTTAGAGTACTCCAGTCCGCGCTCTGGGGACTTGGAGGTTTAAGTCATTTATACTCTAGTCCGCACTCTGGGGACTTGGAGATTTGAGGCGTTTATACTCTAGTCCGTGCTCTGGGGACATAGAGTACTCCAGTCCGCACTCTGGGGACTTGGAGGTTTAAGTCATTTATACTCTAGTCCGCGCTTTGGAGACTTAGAGTACTCCAGTCCGCGCTCTGGAGACTTGGAGGTTTAAGTCGTTTATACTCTAGTCCGCGCTCTGGAGACTTAGAGTACTCCAGTCCGCGCTCTGGGGACTTAGAGGTTTAAGTCGTTTATACTCTAGTCCGCGCTCTGGGGACTTAGAGTACTCCAGTCCACGCTCTGGGGACTTGGAGGTTTAAGTCGTTTATACTCTAGTCCGTGCTCTGGGGACTTAGAGTACTCCAGTCCGCACTCTGGGGACTTGGAGGTTTAAGTCATTTATACTCTAGTCCGCGCTCTGGGGACTTAGAGTACTCCAGTCCGCGCTCTGGGGACTTGGAGGTTTAAGTCGTTTATACTCTAGTCCGCGTTCTGGGGACTTAGAATACTCCAGTCCGCGCTCTGGGGACTTGGAGGTTTAAGTCGTTTATACTCTAGTCGGCGCTCTGGGGACTTAGAGTACTCCAGTCCACACTCTGGGGACTTGGAGGTTTAAGTCGTTTATACTCTAGTCCGCGCTCTGGGGACTTAGAGTACTCACGTCCGCGCTCTGGGGACTTGGAGGTTTAAGTCGTTTATACTCTAGTCCGCGCTCTGGGGACTTAGAGTACTCCAGTCTGCGCTCTGGGGACTTAGAGGTTTAAGTCGTTTATACTCTAGTCCACGCTCTGGGGACTTAGAGTACTCCAGTCCACGCTCTGGGGACTTGGAGGTTTAAGTCATTTATACTCTAGTCCGTGCTCGGGGACTTAGAGTACTCCAGTCCGCGCTCTGGGGACTTGGAGGTTTAAGTCATTTATACTCTAGTCCGCACTCTGGGGACTTGGAGATTTGAGTCGTTTATACTCTAGTCCGTGCTCTGGGGACATAGAGTACTCCAGTCCGCACTCTGGGAACTTGGAGGTTTAAGTCATTTATACTCTAGTCCGCGCTCTGGGGACTTAGAGTACTCCAGTCCGCGCTCTGGGGACTTGGAGGTTTAAGTCGTTTATACTCTAGTCCGCGCTCTGGGGACTTAGAGTACTCCAGTCCACGCTCTGGGGACTTGGAGGTTTAAGTCATTTATACTCTAGTCCGTGCTCTAGGGACTTAGAGTACTCCAGTCCACGCTCTGGGGACTTGGAGGTTTAAGTCGTTTAAACTCTAGTCCGTGCTCGGGGACTTAGAGTACTCCAGCCCGCGCTCTGGGGACTTGGAGGTTTAAGTCATTTACAATCTAGTCCGCACTCTGGGGACTTGGAGATTTGAGTCGTTCGTACTCTAGTCCGTGCTCTGGGGACATAGAGTACTCCAGTCCGCACTCTGGGGACTTGGAGGTTTAAGTCATTTATACTCTAGTCCGCGCTCTGGGGACTTAGAGTACTCCAGTCCGCGCTCTGGGGACTTGGAGGTTTAAGTCGTTTATACTCTAGTCCGCGCTCTGGGGACTTAGAGTACTCCAGTCCGCGCTCTGGGGACTTGGAGGTTTAAGTCGTTTATACTCTAGTCCGCGCTCTAGGGACTTAGAGTACTTCAGTCCACGCTCTGGGGACTTGGAGGTTTAATTCGTTTATACTCTAGTCCGTGCTCTGGGGACTTAGAGTACTCCAGTCCGCACTCTGGGGACTTGGAGGTTTAAGTCATTTATACACTTGTCCGCGCTCTGGGGACTTAGAGTACTCCAGTCCACACTCTGGGGACTTGAAGGTTTAAGTCAGTTATACTCTAGTCCGCGCTCTGGGAACTTAGAGTACTCCAGTCCGCGGTCTGGGGACTTGGAGGTTTAAGTTGATAGTAGTCGTATTTCCACTCTTCAATTTGTATTCATCTACCGTATCGAGGCTAATGTTGTCGAATGAACAGTGGAACCACGTTTGCTCATGGAATGGGATCTTGTCCCCAGCTCAAGGGACGAAATTTGAAAAATGGACGATCGATTCTCGTCCGCTTTGTAATTACGGCTCTTCCAATCGAGTCAAGGAAGGAGGTATATGACAGATGGTTGGATCACATCCGTGTTGGGTTAGATAACAGAATCTCTTACAATTTGCTCCTTATCTCCTTCTTTTGTGTTGAAGGCAGGATTTGGTGTGTAGATGATCAAATCATGTCCACTCTAGACAGGTCTTGGCGTCACTGAGCTTCAGAAGAGGCCTCTGTATTTTGTCGAACTTCGTTCCGTGACTCGATTTGAGTGATGATCGAGGCATACTCATTCCAAACCTTGCTTGGTCCCCCAATCAAATGTGGAGGTCGATGAATGTGAGGTCAGACCTGCTCACTTTGTATTGGTCTCTGATCGTGATGAGCTTTTCAATATCTAGTCCATAGCCCCAAATCAAAGGCACGTGATTGGTGATAAGCGATTGAATTATGCTCGTCCAGATATAACTCATACGTCCGATCATGGTCTGCATGGATTGGTTGGCGACCAAATCCGAGTACCTGGTCACATTGATAAGTGAAGCAGCGTCGTGTGCTCGCTATTCGACTTTGCCCCTGGCTCCTTTCAAAGGGATGTTGGCCGTCAGCGGTCCAATTGATAATCATAGCCTTTTATTAATAGGCATCGGATGTTCGCTGCCCGCCATTCTGCAGGACTTGTACATACTATTGAAGCGTTCCTATCCAGATCGGCTTTTCGATCACACCTCAGAGGTGTTTGTAATCGTCCGTGTTAGGATCAGTGAGCATCTGGGAATATACAACATTCCCTTGATTTTCTTTAGACTTCGGTGTACTCTCTCGAGGTTGGTTTCCAATACCCCTCCGAGTCATGAGTCTTCAAGTAGAGGTTGTCAATTGAATCTTTCAAAGAGCATATGAGCCAAATTTTGAGGTCTTGTTTTGGCTACTGGGATCTGCATCCGTAGCCAACGGGCCTTCATTGTTATTTTTCTTAGTCTGTTCTGCTGCTTCACACTTTTGTTTAGATTCATTTTTGTCATAGAAACGATCTATGGTCGAAGGAGGCTCTCCAGCTGACTGGCTGCCAAAATATATATGGAGGTCGATTCTCCTCAAGGGTGATCGGTATGATATCCCTTTGAGAGTATCGTTCGAGTAGCGGTTGTTTGTCCGTTCCCTTGTTGCCTTTCAGAAGACGTCGCTAGATCCTCTATGCCCTGGTCGATCAGGGGAGGTAAGGGAAGTAGATAGAATGCTCCTTTATTAAGTTGACTCGTACCCGAAAATATTTTTTTTCTTCTAAAAATAGGGGTCATTCGGCATTAGAGAGCGCTCGGCATTTAGAGAGCGTTCGGCCTTCACACTGTTCGGCATTCCATAGTGTTCGGCATCCACACTATTTGGCATTACCGAGTCGTTCGGCATAAAATACCGTTCGGCATTACAGAGCTGTTCGACATTCTGATGTCGTTCGGCCTAAATTTCTATTCGGCCTTCTTTCTGTTCGGCCAAACTTCTACTCGGCCAAATTTCTAGTCGGCCTAATTTCTACTCGGTCAAATTTCTATTCGGCCAAATTTCTGCTCGGCCAAATTTCTGTTCGGCCTAGAGGTATTATCGGCATTCAGATGTATGGATCGGCCTGGAGTGTTCGGCATACTCCTTTTCTGGGGCGATCGGCATTCGCCTTTTCTGGAGTGGTCGGCATACGCCTTTTCTGGAGTGTTCGGCCAAAATGGTTCGGCCAAAGTGGGTCGGCATGGAGTGCTCGGCCAATGCCTTTTCTGAAGCGTTCGGCATGCCTTTCTGAAGCGTTCGGCATGCCTCTTCTGGAGCGTTCGGCATGCCTTTCTGGAGCGTTCGGCATGCCTTTCTGGAGCGTTCGGCATGCCTCTTCTGGAGCGTTCGGCATGCCTTTCTGGAGCGTTCGGCATGCCTCTCTGGAACGTTCGGCATGCCTCTTCTGGAGCGTTCGGCATGCCTCTTCTGGGGGATTGACTGAATTGCCTTCAGAAGAGGGTCGGCCTTCATTCAACTTGAGTGCAAACTTCAACGTCTAATCCCCGAATCTTGCATACATCAGTCAATCCAATCTACGGCTATCAGCTTCCTTTAGATTTCTTTCAAATCTGAGTAGAATAGGAGCTTTCTAGTAGACAACTGGATCTATCTCGCGAATATGGAAATCCACTAGTAGACGATCAGATCCAATCAAGCTGAGAATTCAATTCTCAGTGAAAGCACCAAAATGTTAGCACCAAAATTGGTCACTAACACCCTTGAGTAGAGTTATGTAGAGAGATTAATGAAGAGAGTGAGTTAGAACTGAAAAATAGTGTAATTCAATGCAAAAAAGAATAATAAAAACGAGAACACCAGATTTATAGTGGTTCGGCGTAATTGCCTACATCCACTTTGAGTTTAATCTTTATTGCTTTCTCAACTACTTGAATACAGATACAATCTGTAAATCAATTACTTGAATACAAGTTTGGTGAAAAGAGAAGAGCAGAGAAAATGGCAGAGTCTCCCCAGTGTTCCCGGAAAAAGGTCCCTTTTCAGTGTGCCCCTGCCCTTCTATTTATAGACGAAGATGGGTTGGACTTCCCTGGTGGGCCTGGTGGCTGAATATCTCGGTCCAAATGGAATAAGCCCTGTGTGCTGTGTGGAACATGCCGAACGGTCGGCATGCCGAGTGCAAACCTGGATGGACGTACGTTCTTCAATGCCGAGTACAACCCTTGACTGCCGAACGTTCTTGGTGCCGAGTGCTCCTATATGCCGAGCATTCCATAATTGCCGAACGATATACAATATCGAACGATTCTCAATGCCGAGCGTCCTTCTAACGTCGAACGCTCTTGATTGCCAAAACATGTCGACTGCATGAAACCCATATATCCTCAGGCCCTTCTTGGTCAGAATCTTGTCTAATGCTAATGATAATTTCTTCAACTGTCGTCTTGTAACCGGGCCAAGATGCCGGTTAACAGATTAATTTTCAACAAATTTGGTTTTCAAGCCATTTTATTTAAATCAATAATACTCATTTATATTCATATTTTGTTGATTTCAATTCGAGCTATTTTCATTTAATTTGATTTGTTTCAATTTATCAATAATTGTTACAAAATTTCTTTCAAAACAAAATTTATTGTATTTAACTAGTTCTCCTTTATTTATCTAATTTATTTCACTTAATATATATTTGCAACATATATTACGTGTATAAACATTTATTATTCCAATATTATTCAACAAATTAATTATTGTTCAATTTATTACCTAATTAATTATTTAAAACTTCCCTTAACAAATATAATTTTTGGACATCTTATTACTTATATATTTACACTGTATATTATTTAATTACATTCGAACTCTTTCTAGGTAGGTTTTATTCATGTCTTTGAATATAATTGAACACTATACAAATTTACCATTTATTTACAACATTTTATTAAGCAAAAATTTAGTTTCAACTATTTTTCCTTAAATTTCTCTTGTATAACTTTTAATTACATATTCACCCTAACATTTTAGCTTTTGAATATTCTAGGTAAGTTATATATATTAGAATGCAGTTTAGTATTATACAAATAAATTTTATCTCATTTCAACTGTTTTAAGTTGACCAAGTTCTATTTTCATTTTAAACACATTAATTTTTCAAAATTTTACTTTATTTCAATCATTGAAACGATCACTTAACCTAAATTTAAAAATTAAATTTCCAATTTCACTTTAAACAAATTTGAAATAAATATATATATTTTATACATCAAATCATATCAAAATTCAGATCAAATCCATTTCGTAAAACAAAAGTGCACAAAGCTATTAAGTGGTCTCTCCACGTTGAAACTTGAAAATGAATGCCGCTGGTGCTGCAGTCATCATCGAAATAATTTTCCAGCGACAAAAGAGGGGGGTACTAACTTATTTCTTTCAAAATTATTTTTTGAAACAATTTCCATTCGAAAATACTTTCAAATAATATATTTTCCAAAACCTTTGAAACCAAATTTTGGAAATACCAAAAATTGAATTCTCAAATTCTTAATTTAAATTTTAAATTCCAAATCAATTTATAAACCATGTTTTATAATTTTATTTATTTACATCATGTTGCAATAGTGAATAGTTTGCAAAACAATAAACGAAAATCAAATATTATCATTTCTAATAACCAATTTAATTAACTATAAAATTTAAGAAAGTTATAATTATATATATATAATAGAATTGTGCAAAATTTATTTCATTTGCCAAATTTGAAAACAATATTGTGTTAGTTTTCCTTGTTCAAGTGTTTTGGAATTCCCGTCGATAGCGTTAGCCAGACGAATCGATCGAGACCCAAAATGAACTTAACCAATCAAACAACACAACATAAAATAAGTTTATATTGATAATAAATACACTCCCTAACGAGATGATTTAAAACTAGATTTCAAACAGGGATAGAGATTCAAATTCAGAAGGACCTGATCAAAGAGAATCTTAACAAAGACAAATAGGCTCGATAGTGAGACAAGGTAAATACATTACAAAAGAGAAAAGATGGATAGACTTATATAAATCGCGGACAACCTTAACCTGGTCACCCGAGATTCCAGGATATGATCGATGCGGAGATTCAATTTTCTGCTTAACTGGGAGAGGTGACTTTACAAAAACATCAGGATATTCCCTGATTATCACGGTGTAGTTAAGATCACTAGGCTGAGTATCAAATGAAAGGTAGAACTGCCTGCACAACTGAAGGCATTCGACATTAGATCGCAAAAGAATTTTTCCCGGGTTATGTACCGAGAACGGTTTGGGCTCTTTAAGAAATAACAACAACATAACCGAGAATGTAGAAATCTCCGGTGAATAGACGCCGTTGAAAGGAGTTTCACCCCGTTACGAATCATATTTAGGTTGGTAGGACAAGAATGGTGCTATGGGATGCTCCAGTATCAGGGAGAATACGAATAAGACACGAATGGATTTCAGAACAAATGGGAGAGTTCCCAAAATCCAAAAGGTATCCTAAGCAAAGAGAATCCTAACGAAGAAATTCAAGCTCGAATGAATATGATTCTATGATTAAAATTTTGCACCATATGCTAAGTTTTCCTAAACCAGAGCTCTAATACCAACTATAACGACTCGGTATTTCGAACCGTTCGGATCCGCACATGTCGGACTTGAATTGCTCAAATTGTCAGATTGTTAACTTATATTTGGCAAAACACAGTATACACAGTAATTAAATCAATCACATAATCACAGATACAGAGTATTACAACAATAAGCAATGGAGTTCACGAAGCTACTATAAACATCAGAGTCTGAAATAAAATATAGCATAATCTCAAATACAAATGAATCTCTAATACATAGGCAACTGATGAGTCCGAACACAAACGACGAGAATAAACTGACATAACTGAAAGCTGAATAGTTATAAATGGATCTCCAAGCAAAACTCCAATCTCCAAAGGCGAGTCTCAAATGCTGTATCACTCAGTCTGACCCAAGCATAAAGCAAAACACAAAACACTCGAGTCAGGATTAACATTCTTATATAGTAAATTCAACTCAAGTGAAATGTCAACTGAAATACAAGTAACTTAAAGGATGTTTGGGATTTCCATCCTCTAAGGATCCGTGGAACTATCTACTATGTAGTAATATACGCTATTATAATATGTCTAAAGTAAAGTAAACTATTAAAATAGCGTTAAGGCGTTAGCCATATCCCCCTTAACACATTTTATACAATGCCGTAGTCTATACAAATACTGTAAACTCTACTTGAAAGTGGGCAATCAGGGAGCACTCCATAGGTACGACACAAAATAAACTCGCAGAAGGCGCGATAGGGCATGTGACAAGGCATGCGAGGCAATTCCAGGTAGATACACCGTTTATGTATCCGGACTAGGGGTAATGCATAGCAGCTACTACCGCACAACTCGTGGCACACTCTCAAATCAAAGGTGTACCCAATCAAATCACAAAAGCAATAGAATGGTATCGAAAAAATGTGTTCGATCGGATGAATAACCTCACTTGGCCTGGCATGGCTCCTGTTTTAGCCACATCAAGATGACCCACGAGAGTCAGGGCTACGTAAATACCGTATAGAATCGTCACCAAACCATCCTACTTCATTCTGGATTCTTCACCACATACACAGTTGTTAAAATGGTTTTTGGTATTGGAAGAGAGTAGGACAATATCCGATCCTGGTCTCTTTAACAACCAAACGCTTATTTCACACCGTGGTCATTTCATTTCAAATGGTTCATACTTCATGTCAAAATATCATATTCATTTCAAAACCATATCAAATTCGATATCATTATTTAAAAAAATATTCACTTTCAAAGTCATAACACTTATAAAATTATAAAACTTTTGAAATCATAACACTTTTGAAATCATAACATTTTGAAATCATAACGCTTTGAAATCATAATACTTGTGAAAACATAACACTTTTGAAATCATAACACTTCCGTACTTATGACATTTTTAACTTAAAAAATTTGGTACTGAAAATAGTATATATATTAAAATAATTATAAATTAAAATAATCTATATATATAATAAAATTATTTTCCTCTGATTTTGCAAATCGTTTCGAATCATCTTAAATTCCAAAATTCAATTTAAATCAATTCCATTTTAACCATTTAAATTTTAGTGTTTAAAGATTGAAGTTTAAATATTCAAACATTTACAATATAAATTTCATTTATATTTCGACATTCAACTGCATTTTTTTTTCAAATTGGAAAATATTCACTTAACTATTTTAATAACAATTTATTTAAATCCCAATTTATATATTTAAATCAATATTAAATATTCAATCTCAAATTTATTTAAAATTAAGAATATTCGTTTAATCACTTTTTATCAAATCACTTATAAATCTTATTTTTCCAAAATCTCAAAATCAATAAGTTCAAATAAATTTATATTTAAATTTAATTTTTTACTAGTTTTAAATTCCAAGGCAACATTAATTTATCTTCCCAACCTTTATTATTAAAGTTATAAAAATCTATTTTTAAAAATATTAATATAAATTTAAATAAATACTTAAACATATTATATACCAATTAAATTAAATTTTATTACATTAAATCTTATTATTAAGCTTATTTATTAAACCTTATTTTTATATATTTTTAAAATAATAAATTCATAAGAAGATCTTAAAATTTATATGTTCCAAAACTAACTTATAAATTAAAATTTCCAAAACATATTATTTAAAATCTAAATTTTTAGACATATACAGAAATTACATTTATAAATATTATATAAAATAATATTTTTTAAAACACATATATTTCCTTTCAAACTTTAGATATCATTTTTCAAAATATAGACCAGTGGTGTCCGTATATAATTTTCAATCCTATGGTTAAGTGATACAGATATTTATCATTTTAATCAGCAATTTAAATATTTACGGGTATATATCATTTCAACCCGCAATCCCAAAAATGCAAAATCTATGAAAATCGCCTGGGTTTATCATTTCTACCCATAACGATTTTCCATTATTCTACAGGATCGTTTGGGTATGTATCACTTCAACCCATAGAGAATTCTAAATTAATAGAGAACCTATAGAGTGAGAACAATAATATAACATATCAGTAACAGGCCTATATCATCAGTGATAAATTAAATAGAATATATACAACAGGAATGGTGTCATATATCACAGGTGAACAACTGCAGATAATGGCATATCATGTTTAACAATTAAATAACTAACAATTCAAATTTAACATCATTTTTCAGTTATCGTTTCAAGTGAAATCAAATTTATTAAATATAAGAATGTTAATCATTAGTGATTACTCACCTTTCGAGGCTAGAGAGATAAAAAGAACAAGGTGGTGAAGATGGTGTTACGATCACGCACCCAGTTAAGGACACACCACTCGAATGCAGATTCGTAGAGCGATGAAGCTAGAAATTTGAATCGGTGGAAACGAATCAAAGCTAGTTTGAACGAAGACCTATAGATTGAAATGAAATGTATAATATATCGTTATATTTTTTCTCAAAATCAATGTAAAATTTAAAACACATAGATATAAATCAGAATCTAATACATACATACATATATTTAAAAATCAAAAAAAGTAGAGTCAAGCAGCTTCTTAACAATGAGAAAAACAAACCTATGTATTATAAAGATCCAAACATTTATATTATATTTTAAAACTTTATATATATATATATATTTTAAAAATCCTATTATCCATATAACTCTATTATATACATAAATAAACTCGTGGATGCTTATATAATTCAAGATCAAATAAGCCTCGATATAAAACAATGACTTTGTAACTCGATTTTATATTATATAAAATATGAAGGCTTCAAACAGATTGTATACAACTGGTATAGATTATTATTATTTTATGCGACAGACTACTATGTATACATTGTAACTCTATTTATATAACTACATACAACTTACCTATATTGTAACGACCCGAAAATTTCGAACCCGAAATTTCCAGATAGTTAGTGAAAAGAAGAAAGAGAAAGAAGAAAGAGATAGAAGAATAACAGAAAAGAAACACACAATCTCACATTCGCAGCGGATAAAATATAATATCACATAAATAATAGTTTTACAAGAAGAACTATATCATTACACTAATATCTTTATATATCTGAGTTACATCATTACACAAATACCGGAAAATTTATAAAAAAAACTAACTTGTCCCAGATAAATATAGCAAAACACCTCATACGTTCCTGCCATACAGCTCGTCTCCTGAGCTCCAGAACGTCCTTACCTGAAAATCTGTAATACTCTGTCTGACCCGAGCATTACATCAAAGTAACACCCGGGTCAGGCTGGAAACCAGCGTGAGTAAACCCATCTAACTTGGAATACAAAAGCATATAATTTATATAAACCCGGGGTAACTTATATCAATCTACATTTCACAAGTTATTTTACATCAACCATTTCACACATCAATTTCTAAGTGCCAAAACTTAGATTTAAATGGTCTAGTTTACTTAAGACTTTTCACTTCAGCCTATCAGTTTCACATATCAAATTATAAGAATCGAAGTGGTTTCGTGTATTTACTAATACCCGACTCCGGTCTCTTTGAATCCAATATCATCTTAACTTAAATTATTCAAGTTATGTACAATTCAATTTTAAATATAGGATGTTACAGTAATTCATCATCAATCGATAGCCACATCATCATAGTTAAAATCAAAATATATCTTATCATATAGCATTACTGACCACAAATTAGGGATAACGATTAAATAAAGGCTTCCACTATCATTCTATTTATCCCTCAATTAATTTCACAAATTAATTTATCCTTACCAAATACCATAATTATTAATCATCCTTGCTTAATAACATCCGGTAATCATCTGCCTTTAATTACTTCATTGAATAAATTAATCCTTAATTTATACTCTAATTATTCCCTTGATTAATTCCATTCTGAAATCAACTATTCTTAATTACCTATTTCAAAAATTAATTACCCTTCATTAATTATCTCAATTAATCCCCTGATTAATTACATAGGAATTTAATATAAACCAAATTACTTTCATCATCAACATCTCTAATTACATCAAGTAATTATCATTAATTACTCCCTTTAGTAATTACACTTCCATTAATTACGTTGAGTAATTATTATCAAATCATCAAGTGATTAAAATTAATTAAACTTAATTAATTAATTTAAACCAATCACATTAAACTTCATTAATTACATTTAAGTAATTAATTTCTAAATTACTTCCATTAAGTAATTATATTTAACAATTCTCAAATGATTATCATCAATTAATTAATCCTTAGTAAATGACCTTCATTAATTGTTTAACAATTCATTAATTATTTATCTAAAATAATTAACTTATTTCAATCATTATTAAATTCAATTTAATTAATCATTTATTAACCCCTAATTATTTAATTAAGTGTTAACTATAACTTAATTAATTCCTTATTACTCGATTAATTAATTATTCCTAATTACAAGTTAATTATTTTAAGAATAATAAATCTTAAACCTTTAAGTTTAAACCTTTAATTACATTACATTTCAATTACCAATTTAAATTCAAATTTCTTTAAAACAATTTTAACAATACTTTTTTTAAAGTATTTTTAAACAAAAATTGAATTTAAAACTAATTCATTTCCAACTATGATTCAAATTTAACTTGAATCCATAATTTAAATTAGATTTAAAACTCATTTAAATCTTTTGCTTTATACTTTTAAATTTAAGTATAAATTTGGGAAATAGGTCAAGTTTTCAAACTTGAATCAACTAACTCGAGTGACCCATAATTCACTCGAACAAATCACTAAATAACTCGAGTAAAACACTAAAATTACTCGAGTAAAACACTCCACTTGAATTCATTCAAACACAAATACTGACCGGTTTACACAAAGCCTGTAACTATTATCACACCGAGCCCACTCAACAACTCCTTCGAGTCCCAAACCTCACTGCTTCGAGCAAAAATATGGATAAACCCGTAATACTCGAGAACCCATTCTTTCCCAAAATCAACAACTGACACACTTTGATAGCTGTGCACCTGCACCACCGCTTCCATCAACTACGACCTCTCGCGACCACATACGCAAGTCGCCGACCACCTTCCAATTCGATTACGACCATCGAACTACTTTCAGAAACCAAAAATAAAATCGAGCTTCAAGCTCGAAACAGGAAAAATGTCAAGACCTTGATACCATTCAAATCCCCATACACCGACCACCAGAGAGAATTTCACCTCCGGCTACGTCCACTTCCACACTCCATCTCCCATTTTCCCAAATTTGGAAAAACTCGGTTGCCTCCAGAAATCGCGGCGATCCCATTTTACTGGTGAATAGAAAACTAGGGTTATAATCTTCAATCCCTAATCTCCACTACCTCAATACTTTAATCCTCCTCCCCATATTTTTCCTTGATTCAACTATCACTACTCCATCACCAGAAATGATATTGGCCACCCCGACCATCTAGGTTGACAGAACCATACCAAAATACTATTTCTGGCTAAATCAGTAATGCCCAATCAATTTAAATCCAAAATTCTAATTTTAGTTTTAAAATTCATATCTTTGTTTATGAAATCATCTTATACACTTGAATCAAGAAATCTGAAAAGTTAAAATTTTAATTGCAAAAGTTTGTCCTGATATTCTTTGTGTTTTCCAGAAGCAATACAGGTTTTTATCTTATCTTTTCATATTAAATAAAACTTCAAACATTTAACTTATGTTTACAGCTATATTTTTTTGTGATGTTATACCCATGCAAACCCCACTGCTTAGAGATCGAATGCTAGAAATCTATTTAGGTGAATGATTTCAATTTTTATATCCAGGCTTTAAAAACTTGAAATTTAGACATATATACAGAGTTTAACACACAAACATATATGCAGAACCATTTTTAAACATCATGCACTGCATAAGCCATAACATATTTCATTAATCATCACATGCAAATTCAAGGTATACCAAATTTTAGAGATTACTCACCTTTAAAACTCTGAATAGAGCAATAGTTTGAAATCTGTACTGTCTACTTAATTTAGATCTGAATCCTCTTTATTTATTTGAACCTGAGTTGCTTCCTTGATTTGCTTCAGATGAAAGCAGGATTTAATTTAGCTTTTTCCTTGAAAAAAAACCGAAGCTTGAATGTTGATCGAGTTGCTATTGTTTCGGTCTGAACTTGATTAAGTTGATGCTTAAACTGACTATTTAATTTCTTGCTTCCAGCCCTTGAAAGTTTTGAACTTGAATTAATTATTGAGATGATCAGATCTTTGCTTTAACTTGATTTGAAAACTGAAGTGCTTTGCTTGCTTAGTTGAATTTCTAGTTTTCTTTGCCCCTTTTTTTTTTAAGAACAGGAAAGAATTTTGAAGAGAAGAAACATTAAGTTTATATAAATTTGTTTGTGATTTATTTAAAATAAAAGAAAAATAAAATGCCACTTGTTATCTTGCATACATCCATTTATTTACACATGTCCAAACTTGTATTATCATGCATACAAGTGTATTCCTCATTTATTCTTAAATTGCCAAGTGTGTTTATATTATTTTTTTTAGATTTAGATTTGATTATTAAATTAATTACTTATTATTATAATTGATTTTAAATCTTAATTAAATATTTACTTAAATACTTATGTTTTGATCAAATTAAATGTATCATATATTTATATGCTTGAGAATTAATTTAACTCTATATAAAATTACTTTTTATAAAATTACATATCTTAATGTTTATTTGAATATATTTATTATTATTTTTTTTTAAAATAAAACAAAATAACTTTTATTATGAAATACAATTTAAACCTTAAGATTTTAAAAAAAAACAGATTTTTACTTTAATTACTTTGAAGATATAAGATAGACCTTTAAATTAACCTTTGAAAAGTTTCAATACTATTTCAATCAAATTCACCAATTCATAATTTAAGTCCAAACTATATTATTATTTTTATTTTAAGATATATATTCTTTTAAATTCCATTATTAAATTTAAATTCAAAATATATCTAAAATCAAAATTTAAAACATCACACTATTAATTAATTGGTTATTTACATTTGAAAATAACAATTTTTATCAATTTTAGACAATTTAATTAAGAGATTTTCACATTTTAAATCTCCTGAAATTCCTGGATATCACATTCCTCCCCCCTTAGAATCTTTTCGTCATCGAAAAGAGACGAAGCAAGAATTATTAAAATGCTTAAATTCAGATAAATTTTTCCTTAATCATTTTAAAATACTTTAAAATCTATATATAGTATTATCAAAGTAGTTTTATAAAAATATCATTCTATAACTTGATGTTTCAACAAGTCCATCTTCGTTCTCACAGAAATTCGGTCATGCGTAGGACTGAAAATCTATAAGTACTCAGCAGACCCATTTTCAACACCCAGTGAAAATATTTTAGAAAATATTTTTATTAAAAATATAGAAAACAGTTTTTGAAAATAGAGGATATATCTTTTGGTGAGAATGCTCTGGAAATCATCAACCCCCATCCATGGTCACAGTTACATCCAGGGTTACGTTGCCGTCGCAGCAAAAGTCCATGTAACTGCAGGCTCTCCGCGGCCTCTCGATTACGCCATGGAACCCACACAACAGATCACAGTTACATCCAGGGTTACGTTGCCATCACAGCAAAAGTCCATGTAACTGCAGGCTCTCAGCGGCACACACGACTTTCGCTATGGTATACTCTACTCATAATCCTCAGGAACTAGTTTTGTCCAGACTCCTCACAGGATCAACTTTAGAACCCCCTTTTGGGGCTCAAGGCAGCACCACCCAGTGGTACTCCTGAGAAGTCCATTCCAAGGGAGCGCCTTTTTCCCCAGAGCCATCATCAAAACATTTTATACTATACACATATAGTATTTTCAAATCATACACCTAGTATGATCTCATACAAATCTTCTTTACACAAAATTGATTATTCCAAAATCGATAATTCTTAAACTAGGCTTTCCAAATTCTCATATTGATTTTACCCAAAAATCAAAAGCCTTTTCCAAATCCAAAGGTTCCCAAAACCCTTTTTCCAAAATCTTCATATGATTCTTTATATATATATATATTCAGATATATAAAATCTTTAAAAACTTTGGATCATTTCAAACTCGTATAAACTCCTTTTATACTTCAAACATTTCTTAAAACCCTTTTCTTCTGGCAAAAGATTCATCAAGGGGAGTTTCATTTTATAAAACAAAGATACTTAACTTTGTTTACTCAAAAATCAAATATTCAAATTTGATTACTCTCTTCAATATCATTTTCATTTCAATCCGTACGATGTACACATATCATTCGTACGCCATACAAATCTGATCGCTCACTCGATCACACAATTTCATTTCCGAACTAGTATCGTCCACCTAACTTCCTAGTGCGGACACAGATCTGGTTTCTTGATCAGAAACCGTCACTCTCCTTGCATAGCCTAAATATGATAGAGAATATCCAGAACCAATCAACAATCCATATACAGGTTCGCCGTCGAAAATCGAGTGAAAAATCCCACTCGGATCCATATAACTATCTCGAAATTCTGTGCTCGAATCTAGGTCAAATCACCATGCGAATAGAATAACATGCGTACACCCTACGTATTTATCTTTATTGCTTATTAGCCAAATCAATTTCATTTCTATTCACATTCACTTAAATTTTCATTCACCAACTCACAATTGCTTTAATCCATTTGGATTATCACCTCTATTCTTACCTCGATTGGGTATTCAACCAATAAACAGTTTAAACTCCGTCCAATTTATATTTAGAAAATAACTTGAAAAAAATTAAAAATGATAAGTAGTTGGAAAATAATTACTAGTTTGTAAAATAGGTGTAAAATAGTTCAGTGATTGTAAAATAATTGGAAAATAGTTAAATAGTCATAGAAATTTTAAATAATTACAAAATAGCTATAAAATAGTAATTAGTTGTTGAAAATAGTAATTACTTTATATAATAGTTAGAAAATTGTTAGACAGTTTCAAAAATAATTGTAAAACAAGTATAAGATAGTTTGGCTTTTAAAAGAAAGGTTGTTTATATAATGAATAGCTTGAAAAAATAGGCTTATATTAAAATAGTTTATATTAAAAATAATCCAGAGTCAAAACTGTTCACTTCCCAATCTCCATTCTCATCAATTCAATTTAAATTCCCTTTTACATTTAAATTGACCCAATTCCAATTTAAATAACTTCAATTCCCATTGAAATTTATTCAATCCCAATTCAAGTTGTATTAACCTCAGTTCTTCCCAAATTTAACTTTATTCAACCATGATCTCAAATTCTGCTAATTCTAATAAATTTCAATTGAACTAGTTCCAATATCAATTCATTTCAATTCCAGTTTGAATTAATCCCAATTTCAAACTCCATTTCCAAATCATGTTGAATTATTCTTGATTTCTTTTCAAATTCAATTCAAATTTCATTTGAATTTAAAACTTATTCAACTTTAATTACAATTCTAAATTATTCAAATCAATTCGGACTAATTTCAAATTGAACCCACTTCAATTTCAAATCATTTCAAATTAATCCAATTTAAATTTTCCATTTGAATTTTATACTTATACATCTTCAATCACAATTTCAATTAATTCAAATCAAATTCAATTTGAACTAATTCAAATTTCAAATTTAAACCATCTCTCATTCATTTAAACAATTCCAATTCACAACTTAAAGATTTTTAACAACAATAGGATGATATTATCTAATTTATTTTAAAAACATCCATTCATTTTAAATTTCTAGATCTCAAACCCAATTTGAGATCACTCAAACTCTCAATTACAATCAACCATTTAACTTCCCAAGTTAAATTTTAATTTCATCTTAAAATTTATAAATCAGGTTGATCTTTCCAACTTATTTAACTCTTCCTCAAGTTAAACTTAATTCACTTAATCATGTCAACCTTATCCAATTTGAACTTCTATTTCAAATTTTAAACTCCACATAAATAATCTTCCCACTAATTAAGTTCAAAACTTTCACTTTGGGTATCATATCTCATTCCAAATTGAAAACTTAATATTTAGAGTTTATTTCAAACTACCTTTGATACTATGTATATCTACCTATGTACATATTAATTTCTACATATCAAGTTACACTTTAAAATTTTAAATCACTTTTAGTTTTTAATTTAAAACAAATTCCTTTAAATTTTCAAACAACTCTTTGTTCGAAATAGGATCATTTCATTCAAATGCATTAAATTAATTATGTCATTAATTAATTCTAATTAATCACATTCGGTAATTAACTTATTTCTTAATTACCTTCATTTAGTAATTGTCCTTTAAATTACTTGCCTCTAGTTACTTCATTAAGTAACTTCCTCTTAATTTATCATTTTCAATTATTCTCCATTAATTAATCTCATTAAATAAAGTTTAATTAATTACATTAATTGATTATCCTGAACCCTTTCCCAATTTCAAGATTTAATCCAGTTTGAATCCATTTCAAACTTGTCTTTAATTTAATTTCAATTTGGTTGAAATTCTATTACCACTTAATTCTTACTATTACTTTTAATTTAATTAATACTACAACAGATAATCTATTTCTTATATAAGATTCATTTACTTTTGAAATCATTTAAAAACCTTTATATAAGAAAATAACAAGTACGCTCTCTCATACACACACACACACACACACACACACACACACTCAACTCATTCTAGGGTACCACTTACCCTATCCTTAATGAGTAATCCCACCAGAGCCAAGGTTCTCGCTTAACCCTCGGCTCTGATACCAAATGTAACGACCCGAAAATTTCGAACCCGAAATTTCCGGATAGTTAGTGAAAAGAAGAAAAAGAAAGAAGAAAGAGATAGAAGAAGAACAGAAAAGAAACACACAATCTCACATTCGCAGCGGATAAAATATAATATCACATAAATAATAGTTTTACTAGAAGAACTATATCATTACGCTTATATCTTTATACATCAGAGTTACATCATTACACAAATACCGGACAATTTATAAAAAAACTAACTTGTCCCAGATAAATATAGCAAAACACCTCATAGTTCCTGCTATCCAGCTCGTCTCCTGAGCTCCAGAACGTCCTTACCTGAAAATCTGTAATACTCGGTCTGACCCGAGCATTACATCAAAGTAACACCCGGGTCAGGCTGGAAACCAGCGTGAGTAAACCCATCTAACTTGGAATACAAAAGCATATAATTTATATAAACCCGGGGTAACTTATATCAATCTACATTTCACAAGTTATTTTACATCAACCATTTCACATATCAATTTCTAAGTGCCAAAACTTAGATTTAAATGGTCCAATTTACTTAAGTCTTTTCACTTCAGCCTATCAGTTTCACATATCAAATTATAAGAATCAAAGTGGTTTCGTGTATTTACTAATACCCGTGTGACGCCCCACCTCTATACCCACGCTAGCCAAGAACACTCCGGAGAAGTGCTGTCAACTAGCACGGAGAATAAGGCTGTTGAGGAGCGACCATCCACGTAATTGCTTATCACACGGTGGCTATAAATAATCTTCGGAAACAAACATAGAAATAATCATATCACAAATCAGTCACAGATATCCATATCACAAAGGCGGAAGAAGATATGAATATATAACTAACACATGAAAGTGTACATCAGAGTAGTGGTCAATAAGATCCACGATAATACAAAAGAATAGCAACACGTGCTATACAAAAGAATACAACTATGAGTCTATATCTCAAGTGTATACAACAAAAACTGCTAATCTAAACAGTTAGCCAAAAGTCAGAGTGATGAATCCCTGGGAAGAAGTCAAGCAGAAGCACCTGTAACATCTCGGTCTGATCCGAGTATTATTTAAGAAAATAATAAACGGATCAGTCTAGCTATAAATATCAGATGACATGATATAACATAAAAGATATGGCATAAACATAAACATCCATAACGACATACCGCTATAAGTATGTAAATAATGATCAACAGAAGATCAATCAATAAGAGATAATCAATATGACAAGAATCTTCTCAAAGATTCGAAGGGGGCATCATACCCTAAACTTGTACTCATAACAAGTCAATGACATAAATTCCAGAAATCAACACGAGAAATCCAGAAATCATAAAAAGGGAAAGAGGCCTATCACATGACGGTCCGAAGACCATGGGGAGCTACCCCACATGTGTGAGTGGAATCACACAGAATGAGGTCAAGACTAACCAAAAAGCAGAAAGGTATGTGTGAATGGAATCACACAAGTGGTGTCTAGTCTAACCTTGCAATGAAAGAGACATCGCGCAATTGCTAGTCTAATTCATAAAGCGATCATCAAGATCAACGAGAAGTGTCAATTACACTAAGCTAGTAAATATAGAAGTTTAGCTTCATGTCCCATAACCACTTGCTTAACTTAAATATTTACGAACAAACTGTAAATCTTCACTAATAAAATTGTCACAAGAGGTTCAATCGAACAAGTCCAAGAATTTACCGACGAAGTGAACGCAAGCGTTTCATACCACTTGTTTTACTAAGTCGTTTAATTAGATTTCTCATCCGAGTGAGGTAAAGGCTTGTATATACTAATAGATTGGAAAACGGTTTAAGAAAAGAGCTTTGTTATTAAAAATAGAGTTGAAATTGTTTGTTAAAAGAGTTTTGATATTTACTACTAGTATTGAAACCTTTATATTATAAAGTGACAAAACACAGAAGCAATTGTAGAAACAATCAGTCACAAAAAATCGCATACGGAGATGTGAATAAAATCCAAAGAAATCAGCTCAATGTTTTTCAGATAAGATCCCCTACGGAGGGGGGGTCCAGGGGGGTGGCAACCCCCCAAGGTGGGGGTGCGGGGGCAACGCCACCGCTTACGGGGTTCGACCTGCCCGGTCAGGTCGCGGGGGTCCAGGGGGCAGCGCCCCCGGCGGGGTGCGGGGCAGCGCCCCGACCAAAACGGTACGACCTAGTGAAGATAAAATGAGGTCTAACGACCTAACGACTCAAGGGTCCAACGACCCAACGACTCAAGGGTCCAACGACTCAGCGACTCAAGGGTCCAACGACTCAGCGACTCAAGGGTCCAACGACTCAGCGACTCAAGGGTCCAACGACTCAGCGACTCAAGGGTCCAACGTACGACTCAACGACTCAAGGGTCCAACGACTCAGCGACTCAAGGGTCCAACGACTCAGCGACTCAAGGGTCCAACGACTCAGCGACTCAAGGGTCCAACGACTCAGCGACTCAAGGGTCCAACGTTCGACTCAGCGACTCAAGGGTCCAACGACTCAGCGACTCAAGGGTCCAACGACTCAGCGACTCAAGGGTCCAACGACTCAGCGACTCAAGGGTCCAACGTTCGACTCAGCGACTCAAGGGTCCAACGACTCAGCGACTCAAGGGTCCAACGACTCAGCGACTCAAGGGTCCAACGACTCAGCGACTCAAGGGTCCAACGACTCAGCGACTCAAGGGTCCAACGACTCAGCGACTCAAGGGTCCAACGACTCAGCGACTCAAGGGTCCAACGTTCGACTCAGCGACTCAAGGGTCCAACGACTCAGCGACTCAAGGGTCCAACGACTCAGCGACTCAAGGGTCCAACGACTCAGCGACTCAAGGGTCCAACGACTCAGCGACTCAAGGGTCCAACGTTCGACTCAGCGACTCAAGGGTTCAACGTTCGACTCAGCGACTCAAGGGTCCAACGACTCAGCGACTCAAGGGTCCAACGACTCAGCGACTCAAGGGTCCAACGACTCAGCGACTCAAGGGTCCAACGTTCGACTCAGCGACTCAAGGGTCCAACGACTCAGCGACTCAAGGGTCCAACGACTCAGCGACTCAAGGGTCCAACGACTCAGCGACTCAAGGGTCCAACGACTCAGCGACTCAAGGGTCCAACGACTCAGCGACTCAAGGGTCCAACGTTCGACTCAGCGACTCAAGGGTCCAAAGACTCAGTGACTCAAGGGTCCAACGACCCAACGACTCAAGGGTCCAACGACTCAGCGACTCAAGGGTCCAACGACTCAGCGACTCAAGGGTCCAACGTTCGACTCAGCGACTCAAGGGTCCAACGACTCAGCGACTCAAGGGTCCAACGACTCAGCGACTCAAGGGTCCAACGACTCAGCGACTCAAGGGTCCAACGTTCGACTCAGCGACTCAAGGGTCCAACGACTCAGCGACTCAAGGGTCCAACGACTCAGCGACTCAAGGGTCCAACGACTCAGCGACTCAAGGGTCCAACGACTCAGCGACTCAAGGGTCCAACGTTCGACTCAGCGACTCAAGGGTCCAACGACTCAGCGACTCAAGGGTCCAACGACTCAGCGACTCAAGGGTCCAACGACTCAGCGACTCAAGGGTCCAACGACTCAGCGACTCAAGGGTCCAACGACTCAGCGACTCAAGGACGAACGACTTAACTCCGAACGACCTAAAAATGGCCAGAACGACTCAAGTGCAGAAAATTCACCCAAAACGCTAAAAATTGGAGTTTTTCGCCAATCCAATCCAAACCAAATGCTAACATGCATGCAAAAATGATAGGGAATCATTCCCAACAGTCCAACATAGTTATAGGCTAGAATTGTGAGGTAAAAATCTCACCTTTGCACTAAAATTTATGAAGATGAAGCTTGAAAGCAAGGAGAAGCAATCCAAAGCTTGAATCCAATATCTTCTACTTGAATTTGGAGTTGAATGATGGAGTTGCAATTGAATTTGAGCTTGGAGTTTTAATTTCCCATTCTCTTCACCATTAATGCTAAAGCTTGAGTTAGTTAGGAAATTTATGAAGAGTGAGGAGAAGAGGGTTGGAACTTGGGCTTAATAGGCTAAACTAACCCAAAGTCCAAAGCGGGAAAAGTTAGTGAAATTTCACTAACTCCAAACCTATCGATGTTTATACTTAAAATGTTGTAAACGACATTTCGAACTCAATGGAAGTGGTCTCGAGTCCTAATTTGACCGTTTGCAAAAAGTATTTTTTCGGACCAAAATCCGATTAACGATTTAATATTTAAATAAAAATATTTAAATGTAAACTCGATAAATATGCGGGTTGTTACAACCCGACTCCGGTCTCTTTGAATCCAATATCATCTTAAATTAAATTATTCAAGTTATGTACAATTCAATTTTAAATATAGGATGTTACAGTAATTCATCATCAATCGATAGCCACATCATCATAGTTAAAATCAAAATATATCTTATCACATAGCATTACTGACCACAAATTAGGGATAACGATTAATCAAAGGCTTCCACTATCATTCTATTTATCCCTCAATTAATTTCACAAATTAATTTATCCTTACCAAATACCATAATTATTAATCATCCTTGCTTAATAACATCCTGTAATCATCTGCCTTTAATTACTTCATTGAATAAATTAATCCTTAATTTATTCTCTAATTAATCCCTTGATTAATTCCATTCTGAAATCAACTATTCTTAATTACCTATTTCAAAAATTAATTACCCTTCATTAATTATCTCAATTAATCCCCTGATTAATTACATAGGAATTTAATATAAACCAAACTACTTTCATCATCAACATCTCTAATTACATCCAGTAATTATCATTAATTACTCCCTTAAGTAATTACACTTCCATTAATTACGTTGAGTAATTGTTATCAAATCATCAAGTGATTAAAATTAATTAAACTTAATTAATTAATTTAAACCAACCACATTAAACTTCATTCATTACACTTAAGTAATTAATTTCTAAATTACTTCCATTAAGTAATTATATTTAACAATTCTCAAATGATTATCATCAATTAATTAATCCTTAGTAAATGACCTTCATTAATTGTTTAACAATTCATTAATTATTTATCTAAAATAATTAACTTCTTTCAATCATTATTAAATTCAATTTAATTAATCATTTATTAACCCCTAATTATTTAATTAAGTGTTAACTATAACTTAATTAATTCCTTAGTACTCGATTAATTAATTATTCCTAATTATAAGTTAATTATTCTAAGAATAATAAATCTTAAACCTTTAAGTTTAAACCTTTAATTACTTTACATTTCAATTACCAATTTAAATTCAAATTTCTTTAAAACAATTTTAACAATACTTTTTTTAAAGTATTTTTAAACAAAATTTGAATTTAAAACTAATTCATTTCCAACTATGATTCAAATTTAACTTGAATCCATAATCTAAAATTTAGATTTAAAACTCATTTATATCTTTTGCTTTATACTTTTAAATTTAAGTTTAAATTTGGTAAATAGGTCAAGTTTTCAAACTTGAATCAACTAACTCGAGTGACCCATAATTCACTCGAACAAATCACTAAATAACTCGAGTAAAACACTAAAATTACTCGAGTAAAACACCCTACTTGAATTCATTCAAACTCAAATACTGACCGGTTTACACAAAGCCTGTAACTATTATCACACCGAGCCCACTCAACAACTCCTTCGAGTCCCAAACCTCACTGCTTCGATCAAAAATATGGATAAACCCGTAATACTCGAGAACCCATTCTTTCCCAAAATCAACAACTGACACACTTTGATAGCTGTGCACCTGCACCACCGCTTCCATCAACTACGACCTCTCGCGACCACATACGCAAGTCGCCGACCACCTTCCAATTCGATTACGACCATCGAACTACTTTCAGAAACAAAAAATAAAAATCGAGCTTCAAGCTCGGAACAGGAAAAATATCGAGACCTGGATACCATTCAAATCCCCATACACCGACCACCAGAGAGAATTTCACCTCCGGCCACGTCCACTTCCACACTCCATCTCCCATTTTCCCAAATTTGGAAAAACTCGGTTGCCTCAAGAAATCACGGCGATCCTATTTTACTGGTGAATAGAAAACTAGGGTTATAATCTTCAATCCCTAATCTCCACTGCCTCAATACATTAATCCTCCTCCCCATATTTTTCCTTGATTCAACTATCACTACTCCATCACCAGAAATGATATTGGCTACCCCGACCATCTAGGTTGACAGAACCATACAAAATACTATTTCTGGCTAAATCAGTAATGCCCAATTAATTTAAATCTAAAAATTCTAATTTTAGTTTCAAAATTCATATCTTTGTTTATGAAATCAGCTTATACACTTGAATCAAGAAATTTTAAAAGTTAAAATTTTAGTTGCAAAAGTTTTTCCTGTTATTCTTTGTGTTTTCCAGAAGCAATACAGGTTTTTATCTTATCTTTTCCTATTAAATAAAACTTCAAACCTTTAACTTATGTTCACCGCTATATTTTTTTTATGATGTTGTACCCATACAAACCCACTTCTTAGAGATCGAATCCTAGAAATCTATTTAGGTGAATGATTTCAATTATTATATCCAGGGTTTAAAAACTTGAAATTTAGACATATATACAGAGTTTAACACACAAACATATATGCAGAACCATTTTTAATCATCATGCACTGCATAAATCATAACATATTTCATTAATCATCACATGCAAATTCAAGGTATACCAAATTTTAGAGATTACTCACCTTTAAAACTCTAAACAGAGCAATAGTTTGAAATCTGAACTGTCTACTTAATTTAGATCTGAATCCTCTTTATTTATTTGAACCTGAGTTGCTTCCTTGATTTGCTTCAGATGAAAGCAGGATTTAATTTAGCTTTTTCCTTGAAAAAAAACCGAAGCTTGAATGTTGATCGAGTTGCTATTGTTTCGGTCTGAACTTGATTAAGTTGATGCTTAAACTGACTATTTAATTTCTTGCTTCGAGCCCTTGAAAGTTTTGAACTTGAATTAATTATTGAGATGATCAGATCTTTGCTTTAACTTGATTTGAAAACTGAAGTGCTTTGCTTGCTTAGTTGAATTTCTAGTTTTCTTTGCCCCTTTTTTTTTTAAGAACAGGAAAGAATTTTGAAGAGAAGAAACATTAAGTTTATATAAATTTGTTTGTGATTTATTTAAAATAAAAGAAAAATAAAATGCCACTTGTTATCTTGCATACATCCATTTATTTACACATGTCCAAACTTGTATTATCATGCATACAAGTGTATTCCTCATTTATTCTTAAATTGCCAAGTGTGTTTATATTATATTTTTAGATTTAGATTTGATTATTAAATTAATTACTTATTATTATAATTGATTTTAAATCTTAATTAAATATTTACTTAAATACTTATGTTTTGATCAAATTAAATGTATCATATATTTATATGCTTGAGAATTAATTTAACTCTATATAAAATTACTTTTTATAAAATTACACATCTTAATGTTTATTTGAATATATTTATTATTATTATTTTTTTAAAAATAAAACAAAATAAACTTTTATTATGAAATAAAATTTAAACCTTAATATTTTTAAACAAAATAGATTTTACTTTAAGTACTTTGAAGATATAAGATAGACCTTTAAATTAAGCTTTGAAAAGTTTCAATACTATTTCAATCAAATTCACCAATTCATAATTTAAGTCCAAACTATATTATTATTTTTATTTTAAGATATATATTCTTTTAAATTCCATTATTAAATTTAAATCAAAATAAATATAAAATCAAAATTTAAAACATCACACTATTAATTAATTGATTATTTATATTTGAAAATAACAATTTTTACCAATTTTAAACAATTTAATTAAGAGATTTTCACATTTTAAATCTCCTGAAATTCTAGGATATCACATATATATATTATATCTTTGAAATCAATGATTATAATAAAATGAATATAAACTTTACACTGTTACATAGACTCAAAACTGATCATTGTAAACCTTATATATTTTCTGTTCACAGCAACCAGGAACCAGATTACTACATACACACACACACAACTAACATATATATTACAATTAAATATGCTCATCAACTAAAAAAATATATATAAACAGACTTTTATGCAGATTTATATACATATCTATAATTTTATAAAGTCTTTCGTATAACTAGCAAAATTTATACTTATATCTAAATGAACAGGTTATATGCATAACTTATACATATTATAACTTTTTTTAAAAAAGTTACACTATAAATAAATTTTTAACTTATATACCTCTACTGCCAATCGAAGAAAGGAGGGAGACAGAGTACCCTTTAGCCAATATATATATATATATATATATATATACGTTATATATATAGACTTTCTGACATGTTATATATAAAATGTATATGTGTGTGTGTGTGTGTGTGTGTAAAGATAAGAAGAAAAAGTCTCTCACTATGAAATAGAAGTAGATGATGCTGACGAGTGAGAGGAGGCCGATGTCATAGGTTATGGGGTTTGCGTGCTTGCATGGCAATAAGGGAGAGTGAAAGGTGACGGGTGGAGAGGGGTTGATGGTGGAGGATGAGTATTTGCGGCTGTCCATTGGCCCGTGGGAGGGTGATTGGCTGGTTGCACGAGTGGAAGGGGCGGTTACGGGTACAAGGCGGGTGATGGTCATGGTAGAGAAGGGAGGAGCTACGGCAGATGGTTGGGATTGGTGCTTTGTTGAAGGGAGACATGGGTTAGATGGAGAAGAAATAGAAAGGGTGGAATACATGAAGCAGATGTGGAAATGCAAGAAAACATAGGAGTAGGTGGTTCAATTTTACAACTTTATAAACAAATTTTGTTCTTCCTTTTTTTCCCAGGAGCTAGCAACTGAAAGGAAAAGGAAGTAGGAGAAAAAGAAGTAGATTAGGCAAAAGGTGTATGAACTGGTTCAAGGCAAATAGAAAGACCACGTATCAGTTTCCTAGGGAATAAATACAACCTTTTATATTATAATGTTATAATATATTTCTCCAAGTTAAACCAAGGCCAAAATCAAATATAATTTAATGCAAGGAAAATAGAAAGCCAAAAGGCAGTTAAATTTTGGAAAAATAAAACGTTAAGTTTGCATGGTGGATACATGAAAGGCATAGGAAACCAAAAGGCCTAATACGGAACCGATACGGCAAATTGTTTTACCGATTACGCCGCATACCAATCTTCGAAATACACAATTAAATATACTATGGAGATCAACACGACGAGGCAATTAGAACGGTGTGTATATATATATATATATATATATATACCAGCGATATGACCATCCTATCAAAAGTCGATATTCATTGCCAAATTGCTGCTAATTCATCAAAAATAATACAAGCGGGACTAAAGAAGTCCAAATTTGATGAAACATACTATGATGTCTCACTCAGAAAACATCAAATATTTTTCTCATATAAAAATATTCAGATTTGAAAAATATTTTATTTTCATCAATTTAACAGATTTTAAATTGAAACTGAAAATTACACAATAAAACTAGCTTTCATATTTTCCAATAAAAATTTACCAGTTGCTATGTTAAAATAGACATATTCCAAATATCAAACTTTCAATTCAAAATTTTATTGTAAAATTTCAACCAAGATTTCTGTTAATTACGTTATAAAAACCACTAAAATTTATGGGTCGTTACAAATTCACTATGGAAATTTCTTGGAAGCTTATCATTGGGAACCCACATATTATAACCTCTAATAATAAGACCACAAGTTGGATTTTCAGACTGTGCCTTTTGCATCGTAGAGATTGGCATAAAGGTTACATTTCATAAAATCCTTTTTGCCTATTTTTGCCATTCAATAATATTTGCATTTCCTGAGATCTTATTATGGTTATTACAATAATAATATCAAAGCCAGCTCTTTGGTTTTAGTATTAAGGAAATGATGAGTTGCTAAAATACAAGCATATGCAAGATAACCTTACATACATGCATATTATAGATAGTTCATGTTTAGAAAATGTTTGTCCATATATATGTAATTTGAAAAAAACATGTTTTTATACAATATGTATGCAAATAATTATATTGACAAATAGATAATAGATATATGATAAATGATAGAGCAAATATAAAACCGTATATTACTCCAAGAATAAACCGTACTTGATTATTTCCACTCCTTACATAAAAGGTTATGTAAATCCTATATCCTATATTATTAGCCTAAAACTTTCCCCATTCATTGTATATGCATATTGACTTCCTTACGTTTTTTATTTTTGTGGTATTAGAAAAAGTTTTGCAACTACAAGGAGAAGGGAATGTTTTACATTAGAAAAAAGCAAATCTGAATTTATTTGGTATTTTCAACTCTTTTGAATGTATGATTTGTTAATCTAATATAATCTAATCGTAAAATGAAAATGAGAATAACATAATTTTTTCTATAGAAACAATGAAAAGTCAAATAACAACTAAGATGGACTCTAATAGATACGACCATATACATATAACAACTAAGTAAAATAAAAAAGAGTGTGAAGAAAAGAAATTATCATTAGACGTAAGAAGAAAGAGTGGAGATGGACTCTAATATATAAGAACATGTATATATATATATATATATATATATATTTGGAATGGTACTTTATAACATATCCCATGTCAATAAACGTTCAAAAGCAAGTTTCGAACTTGTGACCTCTTGCACCAAAGCCGAATCAATTAACCACTTGGACAATGGTGCTTGTCAGAACATGTATATATTATAGCAAACCAAAATAAAATAAAATGAAATAAAAAACATTATCCATTTATCTGATGATGTAACTACGTAATTTAATTCTTCTTAACAATTACGAGTAAAAATAAAAGTGTTCATCCCTTCAACAACAATATTCATGTGGAAACTTCTTGGAAGCTTACCATTGGGAACTCAAATATTATAACCTCTAACAATAAGATCACAAGTTGAATTTTCAGACTGTGCCTTTGCATCGTAGAGATTGGCATAAAGGTTACATTGCGTAAAATATTTTTTTTCCCTCTTTTAGACATTTAAGAATATTTGTATTTCTTGAGATATTATTTTTTTATTACTATAATAATATCATAACCTGCTCTTCGATTCCAGTATTAAGGAAACGATTGTTGCTAAAATATAGGCATAAGTGCGATAACCTTGCATGCATGCTTATTATGGATTGTTCATGTTTAGATAATGTTCATTTGCATATATGTAAATTTAAAAACACATGTTTTAGTATAATATGTTGCGAATAATTATACTGACAAATAGATAATGGATAATTGATAACATGATATAGCAATAATTAAAACATATACCACTCCGAGCACAAAATGTGCTTCAATATTTCCACTCCTTACATAAAGTGTTATGTAAATCCGGCATTCCTGATTATCAGCCTAAAACTTTCCCCATTCATTGTATATGCATATTGACTTTCTTACTTTTTTTTGTGGTAACAGAAAAATTCTTGCAAGTACTTGAAGAAGAGACTATTTTACGCTAGAAAAAAATCAAATTTGAATTTATTTGGTATTTTCAACTATTTTGAATGTATGATTTATTAATCCAATATAATCTAATCATCAAACAAAAATAAGAATAAAATAACTTTTTTCTATAGAAACAATGAAAAGCAAAATAACAGCTAAGACAGACTCTAATATATAGGTACATATACATATAATGGCTTAGTGAAATAAAAAAGAGTGTGAAGAAAAGAAACTAGTGTTAGAAGTAGGAAGAAATAGTTGAGATGGACTCTAATATATAAGAACATGTCTATATAATATCAATGCAAAATAAAATAAAAAAGACCATGATTAAAAGAAACTAGTTTTAGAAGTAGGAAGAAAGAGATGAGATTGACTCTAAAATATAGGAATATGTACATATAATAGTTAAAAAAATGAAATAAAAAAGAGCGTTATAAAAAGAAAACATTCGTGTAAATTTCACAATTGTATAAATAGTAAAAAATATCGAGAAACATAATATGTGAATTTGTAACTGGAAATGTGCAACACACTCTCGAATGATACCCATTATTAAATTTTGAGACTATACACATTACATTCAAACGATATAAAGTTTTGCAAGTAGAAGTGATAAATCAAATTCATGTACTAATATCTCAAACTACATATCATGCTGACCTAAATCATATCGCATCAGCATAAATGATTATTTGATTGCTATAACACTGTTAATAATGAAATAAATATTAACTCCAAAGCCTATTAAAATTAAAAAATACCATATGCAAAGAATAAAAGAGGAAACTAACTACTAACTTTCATCACATATAGTATGTTCAAATAACATAAAACTGTACAAATAAAACTATAAATTTAACTTAGGCATGAAATAATGTGCTGAACTAATTCATTATATAGCATTAGGAAGTTCTAAATTAATATGAGGGTTAACGAACGTTTGGCAACTTTTGAAACCAAAACATAAATAAATGATTTGCATTCCGCTTCATAAGACAAAACAAGATAACTTATACCTAAAATGATGGATGCTGTTAAAGCCACTGTATATACCAAAGTAATAGCAAATCCATCATTTGAGTTACCAAAACAAGTGGAATGGTGTAGGTTGCCCTGGATTTGTGAGATTTCTCGATTTTCCATCGTCGCTTAATTTGGTGTGGGTACATTAGAAAATGTTTGTATATAATCATTTTTTTAGCACATCTATTATCCTCTATTCAGTGACATGACTGCGTCATTTACATCAACTTAACAGTTATGAGTAAAAATAGAAGTATTTGTCCCTCTAATAAGAATATTCACTGCAGAACCTTTTTGGATGCTTATCATTTGTAACCCACAAATTACAATCTTTAATAATAAGACCACAAGTTGGATTTTCACACTACAGCTTTTGCATTATAGAGGTTGGTATAAAGATTACATTACGTAAAATATCTTTTGTCTCTTTTGTGCATTTAAGAACATATGCATTTTCCAAGACCTTATTTTGATTTTACTATAATTGTCAGCATTGTCCAAAAATAAATTTCCAAAGCTGACATTGTTGAATAATGTTATAGCCTACGCTTGGGTTTTCGTATTAAGAAGACGATGGTTTGTTAAAATATAAGTGAAAGTGTGATGACCTTGCAAACATGCTTGTTATAGATAGTTCATTCTTAGCAAACATTTGATTGCATATATAAGTGTAAAAACACATTCTTTAATATAATAAGTATGCAAATAATTATATTGACAAGCGGATAATAGATATATGATAACACGATAGGGGAACTATAAAAACACGTAACACTCTAAGAATAAATTGCGCTCGAATATGTTCACTGCTTCGACAAAAGGTTAAGTAAATCCACCATCCTTAATTATCTTCCCAAACTTTCTCAACTACTGCATACGCATATTGACTTCCCTACTTTTTTTGTTTTTGTGGCATCACGAAAAGTCTTGCAACTAAATCAAGAAAAGAACATTTTATGTTAGCAAAAAACAAGTGTAAATTGATTTTTTTTTTCCAACTGTTTTTGGATGTATGGTTTGTTAATCTAATAAACTAATCATTAAACAAAAATGAGGATAAAATGAAATAGATTTTTCATATATAGAAACAACGAAACCTAGATATGCAATTTGAGATTCAGAAAGCCATGGATATGCATATTAGTAGAAGCATATGATATTAGAATGATGTCGGCATCGTTTGAAGTTTAAGATTTATGTCAATAATATATCGGCATATATAATATCATATGGTTTAAGGTCGACATGATATGCAGTTCAGAATCATAATGCTTGATCTCAATCACATGATATTAGTACAAAGAATTATTTAGAAGATAAGCTATATTTACAAAATCGAAATTCAATCTTAGGCAACACCTTTAGTATACAATATAAATAAACTAAGATTAAATTAATTTTTTGAAAGTGAATATGAAAATAATTTACACTGCTCTAAATTCTTCAAGTAATATGGAGGCTAACAGAGCAGAGACAAAATTTGTAGCAATTTCTACTATAATATCTTACGGAAAAGAATCCATCAAAAGGTAGTGTCAAATGAGGAAGAAAAGGCATTAGTGTTGAATGAGGAAGAAAAATCACTAGTGTTAAATAAGGAAGAGGGAGAAAGAGTTAAAAAAAAAGAAACCAGCATAAGAAGTAGAAAGAAAGAGTTGGCATGAATCCTAAAATGTAGGAATATGTATATATAATAGTTAGACAAAATAAAATAAAAAAGAGTTTGAATAAAAGAAACTGGCGTTAGAACTAGAAAGAAAGAGTTAAGATAGACTCTATTGTACGGGATCTTGTATAAATAATAGATATGCAAAATAAAATAAGAAAGAGTGTGAAGAAAAGAAACTAGTGTTAGAAGTAAAAGGAAATAGTTGAGACAGTTTCGGATATATAGGAACATCCTGTAGATATAATAGCTAAGCAAAATAAAATAAAAGATTCATTCTCCGGTATCTTGGATGCAATGTATGTATACATGGAAATATAGTTTTTGTATGATTGTTGGTTATTTATTAAAAATTTAATACTACACTCAAAAATGTTGTAAATATAGCTTATCTTTATATCACCTAGTGCTACCAATCTCTCCGTTATCTGAAACTGCAATCCAATAGGTTGCTTTACACCTGCCTAATATTGAATACACAAAAAGTTCATTTATGTCTTCAATTTTTTCATAAGTTGAAAATGGGAACGTTACGTTTTGAGGTTGCAAGTATTTCACAAAACCCATGCATGGTTAGGTTTTGTTTGTAGCATCTCATTGTATAATTTTTATTTCCAATTTAGATGTAGTAATTGTCCAAATATTTTGGCCTCCATTTTCGAAAGAGGTCGATATTCGACACTTGTATGATTAATAATCCGTTTATGTTCGCATCAACCAAGATCTCATCATTATTAGTTTAGGTACTCCCAAAATTAACACATCTCCAATATATTTGATATGTCGATATTCGACACTTGTATGATTAATAATCCGTTTATGTTCGCATCAACCAAGATCTCATCATTATTAGTTTAGGTACTCCCAAAATTAACACATCTCCAATATATTTGATATCAAGAAGTTTTAAATCTCCTTTCATTCTAAGTTGATAGTGCAAGCAAAAATATATTGAAATTAACTTTTTATTTCAATATTTTGTTTAAAAATAAATATGATGTATTATCTAAATATTTGTAGTCCATATAACTACTTCAGCATATACACATCATCAATATAACATTTTGTTCCATTATTTTAAATTTCATTGTTTTTCCTATAAAAGATATATATATTCTTAATTTTAAGAATACTATTAGATTGTATTTAATGATACTTTCAGTCAGCCTTCAATCAGTAATCTTTCTACATATCTTATCATTTAAACATGCCGGTGGCAATTGAAATTCGAAGGCAACGTCGCTTTGTAGGGTTTTCCAGTCGATGGTGGAACGAGGCAAGGCGAGGCCAGGGTCGATGGAGACGCAGAGGCTGGGCTTTTATGGTTAAAATGCAGAGGCGTCAGATCATCGGAGGCAGTGGTGGCGAATGAGGGAAGCAGCCACGTCAAGTTGAGTTTTGCATGGCCTTGATTAATTAACGAGCAAGATTAGGGCTAAGATAGGTAATTAAGTGGGATTAAAGATGTAATTAAGAAAATAATTATATTATTTGATTTGTTAATCTTATAAATGCATTAACTTGTTCATACAAGGTCCAAATTGAATGCGGTCAATTACATTAAATTCCTAACTATAATACCTATGTTATGGAATTGGATTGGTGGATATTGGAGATTATTGAATTTCGAGCTAAAGACCGAATCAGAATGCTTTAGCGATAAATGGAATTTCGGTGAGTTCAACTCTCCTTTTTGGTTAATCAGTAAGAAAAATTGTAGATAAATGTTACTGTTTTTGTTTGGTTAGAACTAATGATTGATTTGGTTAAATATCTGCTTTAAATGTAATTGGCATTTAAAATTGAAATACATGAATTTCATTGAAAAATCCAGATTTCTTGAATTGTTACTTTAAAATTTTTAGTTATATTCCTATTGACACTATTTCAGTTATAACCCTGTTATATAGATTATTATTGTTGAATCTTGATTATTTAGCACTATTTGTTATCATTTGATATATATTCAAAATTAAAACCCTATAGTGACAAGAATCAATATCAATATTGATTAAGTGCATTGGTGGCTATCAGTTGAAATTTAGTATTTTGAAAACACTATTGATTTCTGTTTTGTTTGAAATTGATTTTTATTCAGAGAATAGTTTTCAACTTAACCTTTAGGTCTTATGGAATATTTTATTTTAAGAGAATTTCGAACTTCTGTATTTTACCTACCCTTTTTATTTGTTTTTTCCTAGATCATTTAGAAATGTTTAAAGTTGTTAAACCACCATTTAATAATGGTTTAAAGTTTTTAACTATTATTTAATAATGTTTAAAAGTTGTCTATTTCTATTTAATATTAGGCTAAAGTTGTTTATTAGTATTTAATATTGTGAACGTTTATTTAAATAATTGATATTGTTTGAAGATAATAATAATTATTTCTTAATAATATTTTGGAAGTTAATTATTTATTACAATAAGGTTTTTGAAAACTAATTATTTATTATAATAATGTTTTGAAGTTATTTGTTATTATACTATTATTCTTTTCAAGTAAATTAATTATTTCATTAATGATGCTGTAAAAGAAATTGATTATGTTATTAATGTTCTTGAAAAGTCACTTTATTATTTATTTATGATGTCTAAAGTTAATCAATTTATCTGATTAAATGTATGTATAAGTAATAAAGTGGTTTATAAAGGTATTTCGTTTAATAAAAAGTTTATAAATGAAAATGGAGTTTTAGATTTATAAAGAATTTTGATAAAGGCTTTATAAGCAATATTTTAAAGGATTATAGAAAAAATAAATTATAAAGTAATTTTTGAAGGGATTTTTATAAATTATTTTTATAAAGGAATTTTACAAAAGAATAAAGTTTATAGGTTTAAAGATTTATAAAAGTAATTTTATAAAGGAAGAAACTTTTATAAATGTGTTTATAGATGTATAATAGGAGTTTTATAAATTGCTTTGTAGATTTAAAAAAGAGTTTTACCAATGGTTTTAGATATTTTTGTAAATAGATGTTCATAAATAAAAGAGATTCATTAAATGGATTTATTAAAGGAATTTATAAAAAGAAATTGAGATTGGATTTCCCTAAATTGTCCTTTTTAATTTTTATGGTGTGGATATTTGTTCCATACTTAACATTGAAGAATAGTGTTGGGTTTATCCTTTTATTTATTCTTTCAAAAACATTTGTTTTCATACTGTTGATATGATTTTGAAATAAGAGATTTTCATATTGTTTTGTGAATATACTTATATTGTTGAGATAAGTATATGAAAAATTGTAACGACCCCAAATTTTGGAATTTGTTTTTCTTCCAATAGTTAATGTAAATTTCGAATAAATTTTAGAATAAATAAATTTTTTGAATATTTAGCTTGTGTTTGAATTGGGATTTACAAAAATAATAATCAAATAGATATTAAACTTTAAAAGGAATTAAAATGAGTATTGACGTTAAGCAAATACTTTAGATGAACTTATAGTTATATAAAATATGAGAAGTAAAATATAATACAAACAAATGTATTACAATAATAATAAATATATTTGTATTGACATACAAGACAAGTATATAGACAAATGTTTGATAAGTAACACATAGCTAAATTCAAACAACATGTTAAATAGAAGTTAATTTATTTTACAAAGTAATAAAGATGAAAATAAATGAAAACAAAGCAAGTATTAAACTAGTAAACTAAAAACAAAAAATGAAAGCAAGTAAAATAAAATATGTATAGACAAAATATGACATTAACAAAAGATCTGCAGCCACCACAATCTCATTGGATAAGGAAGAGACGCAGGCAAGTATGGAAAACAAAGTATAAAGAAAAGGAAGAAGCCACCATTGTCTATCTAATATGGTACAACTAATTAATGCAAATAATCTTCAGCCTCCAAAAATAAGATATCCCTGTCCAACTTTTTGAAAATAATAATAATAAACCACCAAGTATAAAACCAAAACCACTTCAGCCGAAAATAGGTATAAACAAATAAAAGAAATCAAACAAATGAATGCAACTATCTAAAGTACTTGTACAAATGTAAAATAAGTATGAACAAAACAAAGTAATAAATGCAGACAAGTCAGCCGAGCAAACAATGCAGGTAAGAAATAAAGAAAAAAAATATAATAAAAATAAAATAAGATATGCATGGAGACAAATAGTACCTTGGCATTAATGCAAGCCACCATAACAAGTATCATCAACCATAAACAAAAGAAAATCTGCATAGTTAATAAATAAAAAGAAAAAAAATATGGTACAAAGCATTATAATATCACCCTGTTGTACTAACTACAGCTTGCAAACTTCATATATACATCCACTCCTCATTTTAATTCATTCTTGGCTAAAGAAAAAGCTGAGTAAAAATTGAAATGAGCAATAACTTGAAGCAAAATTTTCAATGATTCAGATCTGAAGCACTTCAGATCATCAAACTCTAGCTTGCAAAAGCATTTCCACTTTCAAGTTCAAATCTTGATCTCTGTAATCATCTTCCCTCAAAACAAAAACCCTGTAAACAATTTTCTCTAAGCTGTAACCAGATTCCATCTTCAAACTGCAAGCCTGGAATCAAGTTGAATCATCATGTTCCTGTCTTAGCATTCCAGTTTCTAAAGTTTCAAACAAGGCAAAGTTTCAGAAATCGAATATAGATGCAAGTGAATTCAAGCTACAATTTCAGGTCTCAACTACATCAAAATTCAGATCTGAATCAAATAAAATCCTTCTCTTGCTTCTCTGCAAATCCAGGTTTTACTGGTCTCTGTCTTCAACTTAAAGGTGAGTAACATTATTTTAAAATCATAAGTATATGAATCTGGATTTCATGGTTAGGCTCTGAAATAAGTATGCTTTGCCTATATGTATATTTCTGTGTATATATGAATGGATGTTTGGTTATTTGTTGTAAACTCTGTAATAATCTGTGGAAGTTGCCAAGCTTGAATTTTGATCTAAAATTTATTATCCCTTGATCTGATAACCTTTAAGACTTAGACTACAAACAAAATTGTTTGTTTCATCCTAGTTTAGGATTTAAAATTTTATTTAGGAAAAAAAAAATTATTTGCTCTGGGAATCAAAGAACAACAGAGAAAATTTGTACAAGTCAAAATTCAAGTATGTTATTTTATAAATCCAGGATTATAATTGGAATACATTAACTAAAACATGATTTTTAAAACCAAAATCACAATTTTTAGTTTGGGATTCAAGGTGCAGTTTTTGTTTGATCGAATTGAGTGTTTTGAGTCGCCTTTGGCGATCAAGTTGACCGAAAGGGCCTTGGTTGTTTGAGGAGATAGAGGAGGCTACAGGAATGCCTGGAAAATTAGTTGGAGGTGGCGAAAATAACGGCGGCGACGGCGGCGTGGGATTTTATTTTGTAAACCTAGTTTTTAAGCACATAAGAAACTTGTGCACCGCTGTCTCGTAAAAGCACCGAGTGTCTCGGGGTTCTGGAGATGGTAGGGGGTCGAGTTGACGCGTCGATGGCCGGAGTTGTAGGCTGGCCAGTGGTCGGGAGTCGGAGAACGAAGCGTTGACAGGTTGGGGTCGCGATGGTTCGAATGTTTTCCAGGTTTGGGTTCGAATGCTAGAATTCGATTTTCAGAGGAGTTCGAAGTTTTGTTGATCGGAATCTGATGTGGGATGGATCGTCGACTTGCTCGAAGCATGGGTGGCGACCGGAAGTGGCGAACAATGATGTGCACGTGCACGAGTCAGAAGTCTAGCCAGGTGATGTTATTTGGGTAGAAGCAGCGTTCTAGTGGGTTTTTACCCGAAGTGGTACTCGAGTAAATCGAGTAGGTGACTCGAAGCAAATCGAGTCTGGTCTCGGGTCAAATTCATGTTCCAGGCTTCAAACCTGAAACTGTTTTGTCTGGAAATTTTAAAACCAGATTTAGTTTTGAAACCAAAGTTTAAAAAAAAACTGAGTTCAAATGAAAATGTAAACATAAATTCAAGTTGAATTAGAATTTAGTTTGGACATAAATAAAGCTTTAAATTCAATTCGTTTTAATAAAAAAAATTTTAATAATTATAATAAGTTAAGCAAGTTTTTTTGAAATATTTTAAGTAATGATAACAATTAATGTTGACAATTTGAAGTTAAGACTTCATTACAATTTCAATTATTTAAGGAAATATTTAACAACGTTTTCTAAAATCTTAATTTATATTTTAATTGAGTCGATAATTTAAGTTAGTTTTTTTTCAAAGTTTAAGGAAGGTTTTAAAATGTTAAGATAAATAATTATTATTATTAATTAATGGTTTTGGAAAGTAAAAAAAAAATTAATTGATAATTAATTAAATAATTAGAGATTTATCAATTTGCTATTTGAGATTGGTAAATTTATAATTTAAAGTCAATTTATTTGTAATTAGGAATTGTTAATTACAAAGATGGTTAAAGTAAAGATGTTTAAATAAGTTAAGTGAATGAATTAAAGGTTAATTAAATAATCTAAAGGTTAATTATTTAAATAATTTAAAAAATTGATTAATTTAATTAATAAATGATTAAAGGACAATTAATCAAATGATTTGACATTAATTAATGTTAATTAACTAAGATTGATGACCCATTTGACTTAAGTTAATCAGATAATTGGATTGATCCCACTTATGGATGTTTAGAATTTTTTTTTGGATGTTGAATTGTTGATATCCCTGATATATGATGCTTTGTGATATACCCTAATTTGTGTTGTGATCTGTGATGAAATTTATTATTTGTGATATATATGTGTGATCTGTACAATAAGCTTTATAGTTTATATCGCTTATCAACTATATTTCTGTGTTTTAATCTGTGATGATTGAAATGATGTTGCACTATTGTGTTAAACCCCTGGACCACACCATACACACACAAATATGGATTTCACGAGGAAATCGATTTAAGTCACGGATTTTGAAACGATTTTAAATAGAAAATTTAAATTCAAATGTTTTGGAAATAGGATTGGATTTAAATGTGAAAAGCTTTTGAAATGGAATTTCAAAGATGAAATTTGTTTTGAGTAAATTGATTAAGTTTTGAAAATTTAAATATTTTGATTTAAATTTGAATTCAATATTTGAAATTGAATTCTATGATTTGGAAACTAGGGTTTAAAAGGGCTATTCAACTTATGAATGAGTTTAGATGGTTTAAACTATTTTAAAGGTATTAATTTGAGAATTTGAAATTAAGGCTGTAACTTGTACAAATGAAAATTGGATTTTTTCTGAAACGAGAACTATTTGTTTTCAAATAAATAAAAGTTTTCACATAAGTAATGAACTTCCAGTTGGTGTTAAAAGATTTTCAAATTTAGAATGAAAAGGAAACGTTTTGAAAAGCTATGAATGAATCTTTGGAAGTGAAATTGAAAATTGTAAGTTAAATCTTTGATTTGAAGATTCAATGAATTAATCCAATTTAAATGGAATTGTTTTGAAATACAGGAATGAATCTATGAGAAACTAGGTGAACTTGTGAAATAAATCTTTTTGTAAAAAGAATTTGAAATGATAATTGGTTTAAACCATTTGAAAGAAAGTTTTGGTTATTAAGTTGTGACTTAATTGAAATCCCAATATCCATATGTTTTTGAAATATTGCGCTCACTATTCGGTTTAGCCGGGAGAGGACCTTTGTGTCATATATCCCATTCCGAATATGTGATACGTCGTTATGGATAGCATTTGAAGACCGGTGGTGAAGATCGGATATTTTCGAAAACGAAAGGGTTTCTTGTCGATTGTCTCTGCACTAGCTGATCCCCGGTATAGAGATCTCCATATGTGATGGGAAATCCGGACGTGATTAGGGATTATCCGGATTGCAAGGACTTCTTTGGAAGTGCCTTCAGTTCTGTTCGAGCCCGGAACAGACTTGTATGGATTGTGTGTCTGACATTACAATTTGAGATATAAAGCAGATTTCTTTCAAATACATTTCTGTTGGTGGCGGAGAATTTATTCTTTTAGCTTAACACCCTTCTCTGAGACATACGAGCTTAGAGGTTATGTAGTTGAAGGTTATCAGCGATATATTCCCAATTTGGTAATGTGACATGCTAAGTGTTGCTGTGAAATGATCATTGTTTGATCATTTGTGATATGATCATTTGTTTGATCGTTTATCTTTGTGATCATTACTTTGATCATTTGTTGACCCAAAGCAGCTTTTGTATAAAGCGTGGCTTTGTGGACGTGACTTCGTCGAACCTCACACCCCGGAATGGTCAAAACAGGAAAGATGTAGCAAGGTTATTAGGGGGTAGCGCCCCTTTAGGGTATGTACATCTCCTTCTGGATAGAAGTGGTATCACGGTATGGAGCCCAGATACTTACTTATGTGGACATCACAAACTTATATATATCTTGTTTTGTGATTTGATGTTGGGGCCCCGGTTAAAGGTTGTTACAACCGAAAGGTGGCATACTCGTGTCAGTAGTTACCCAGTTAGGGGTAACCCGGCCTTGTGTTGGCAGAGATCCGGTTAGGTTCTCGGGACGTCCATCCAGAGGCGTTTCCATGTGGCAATGGGAAGTTCCTTGGCCTGACCATTTGTTGGAAATCCAAAGAACCAATACGAGCCTTGTACGGTTTTAGTTGTAGAACCTGTCTCCTCAGGAGGCAGCTATAGCGGGCATAATATAATGGTACCTATGCTGGCTAAGATTTATATTCTACTTTCGAAATTGTTTTCTACACTATGCACTAATAATAATATCAAAGAAATTTTTTGCGTATTAAGCATCTTTGACTATCATAAGAAGAAACCTCCTCCAAGTCTGCGTTTGCATTGTGTGTGTGGCGGGAGGTCTTATGGTAGTTTCATTTTCAAAAAGCATTGCGAATTTGCTTTAAAATTCTTTTGTTGATTGTTTTAAAAGATAAACTGTTTTTGTTGCTCACACCAGTCCCATGACTGATCCGGAGTTTATTGTTCCTTTCCTAAACTCTGGATGCTCATTATTTTCTACACGGGCAGTCTAGAGTTGGGTTTTTCAGATACTTAGGTTCAGTAGATTTTATCTGGAGCTAGTTCAGTCTTTGGTTCGCACCTATCTTGCTTATCTTTGTGCATCGTTATGGGGAGTTCGAGCTATTTCTGGATTGGCGCTTGAAGATGGAGATTATCCGCTGCTAATGTTATCATTTTCTTTTCCGCTGCTATTTGTTGTATCATATCTCTGATGTATATTGATATGTATTGTATCACTCTGTTGTATCAGTGTTGTATATCAATGTATTATTCTTTTTATTCTGCTGTGTTGTTTACTTAATGTTGTTATAAGCTCCGGCGAATCGGAATTGAACGGTTGAATCTACGGCATTCTAATACGATTTGAAGTATGAATGTCGATTTTCAAGCGGGAAAAATCCATGACGTTACATTTGGTATCAGAGCTAAGGTTGAACTTTAGCTCAGGAGTATAACACATTAAGTAGCTCATTAGAGATAGGGTGAAGTATCCCTAGAATGAGTATATCCCTAAGATATCCGTTTGAATGCCTCAGTAAATTCTCTTACTATCCACTAATTGTGAGTATGAGTGCGAGAAGAGGACGCGATATGGGACAGGGAAGTATCACTATAAATGGTCAATTTCCTGCAACAGTGGAAACAATTTTTTCTCTATCAATCTCTTTTGTTCAGAGTCTCTTTTCAATTCTTTGATAGTTCCTGGTAGATCCAGGAAGGAAATTCGATATACTGATATGGGACATAAACTCCAATTTGGTCAGAATTGTTTGTTTGGATGGATTGGTTGTTTTGGTTGCTTTGGTTAATAGGTGTACCTTAGTTTTAAACTAAAAAATAATAATTTGAAATTGTTCCTCTATCTTTTATCTATCTTCGTTATCTCTCTCTGGCGAATTTCGAGGACGAAATTCTTTTTAAGGGGGGAAGTCTGTAACGACCCCAAATTTTGGAATTTGTTTTTCTTCCAATAGTTAATGTAAATTTCGAATAAATTTTAGAATAAATAAAATTTTTGAATATTTAGCTTGTGTTTGAATTGGGATTTACAAAAATAATAATCAAATAGATATTAAACTTTAAAAGGAATTAAAATGAGTATTGATGTTAAGCAAATACTTTAGATGAACTTATAGTTATATAAAATATGAGAAGTAAAATATAATACAAACAAATGTATTACAATAATAATAAATATATTTGTATTGACATATAAGACAAGTATATAGACAAATGTTTGATAAGTAACACATAGCTAAATTCAAACAACATGTTAAATAGAAGTTAATTTATTTTACGAAGTAATAAAGACGAAAATAAATGAAAACAAAGCAAGTATTAAACTAGTAAACTAAAAACAAAAAATGAAAGCAAGTAAAATAAAATATGTATAGACAAAATATGACATTAACAAAAGATCCGCAGCCACCACAATCTCATTGGATAAGGAAGAGACGCAGGCAAGTATGGAAAACAAAGTATAAAGAAAAGGAAGAAGCCACCATTGTCTATCTAATATGGTACAACTAATTAATGCAAATAATCTTCAGCCTCCAAAAATAAGATATCCCTGTCCAACTTTTTGAAAATAATAATAATAAACCACCAAGTATAAAAACAAAACCACTTCAGCCGAAAATAGGTATAAACAAATAAAAGAAATCAAACAAATGAATGCAACTATCTAAAGTACTTGTACAAATGTAAAATAAGTATGAACAAAACAAAGTAATAAATGCAGACAAGTCAGCCGAGCAAACAATGCAGGTAAGAAATAAAGATAAAAATATATAATAAAAATAAAATAAGATATGCATGGAGACATATAGTACCTTGGCATTAATGCAAGCCACCATAACAAGTATCATCAACCATAAACAAAAGAAAATCTGCATAGTTAATAAATAAAAAGAAAAAAATATATGGTACAAAGCATTATAATATCACCCTGTTGTACTAACTACAGCTTGCAAACTTCATATATACATCCACTCCTCATTTTAATTCATTCTTGGCTAAAGAAAAAGCTGAGTAAAAATTGAAATGAGCAATAACTTGAAGCAAAATTTTCAATGATTCAGATCTGAAGCACTTCAGATCATCAAACTCTAGCTTGCAAAAGCATTTCCACTTTAAAGTTCAAAACTTGATCTCTGTAATCATCTTCCCTCAAAACCAAAACCTTGTAAACAATTTTCTATAAGCTGTAACTAGATTCCATCTTCAAACTACAAGCCTGGAATCAAGTTGAATCATCATGTTCCTGTCTTAGCATTCCAGTTTCTAAAGTTTCAAACAAGGCAAAGTTTCAGAAATCGAATATAGATGCAAGTGAATTCAAGCTACAATTTCAGGTCTCAACTACATCAAAATTCAGATCTGAATCAAATAAAATCCTTCTCTTGCTTCTCTGCAAATCCAGGTTTTACTGGTCTCTGTCTTCAACTTAAAGGTGAGTAACATTATTTTAAAATCATAAGTATATGAATCTGGATTTCATGGTTAGGCTCTGAAATAAGTATGCTTTGCCTATATGTATATTTCTGTGTATATATGAACGGATGTTTGGTTATTTGTTGTAACCTCTATAATAATCTGTGGAAGTTGCCAAGCTTGAATTTTGATCTAAAATTTATTATCCCTTGATCTGGTAACATTTAAGACTTAGACTACAAAAAAAATTGTTTGTTTCATCCTAGTTTAGGATTTAAAATTTTATTTAGGAAAAAAAAAATTATTTGCTCTGGGAATCAAAGAACAACAGAGAAAATTTGTACAAGTCAAAATTCAAGTATGTTATTTTATAAATCCAGGATTATAATTGGAATACATTAACTAAAACATGATTTTTAAAACCAAAATCACAATTTTTAGTTTGGGATTCAAGGTGCAGTTTTTGTTTGATCGAATTGAGTGTTTTGAGTCGCCTCTGGCGATCAAGTTGACCGGAAGGGCCTTGTGTAACGACCCGGAATTTTGGACAATATAAATTTAATAATCTGGGTTTAAATTTATATTGAATTGATAATTTTTGTTAATAAATTTGATATTGATTCAATAATCTTCTTTATTTAATTATTTAATTTGTGAAATTATTTTTAATGAGTTAATAAATTGTTTTCTATTTAATAATGTATATGTATTTATATATATATTTTAAATAGACAAGTTGTTTTTATTTAAATTAGTATGGTATAATTTTAATATGTTTTGAAAATAGAAATTGTGATTTATTTTGGATTTAAGCTTTTCAAATATATTTAATTAAATAACTATATGTTTTTAAATATGAGATAAATGTTTTAACTAGTTTAAAATTTCATTTTAATTCAAGTTGTATATTAAAAACTCTTTTATAAATTTGCTTGAAAAGTTTCTTTTCAAATGAATAACTTGTATATCATTTTATTTATAATAATAATGCTTTGCTTTATTTCTTTAGAGAATCATTTAATTCATAATTATGTATAAGATTTAATTAACTATGTTTAATCCTTATTTAACTTTAATTAAACATATTTATTAATCAAAGACAAGTGTATGTGTATTAAAGCTTAAAGCTAACAAGTGTTCATTTTAAAAGACAAGTGTCAAATTTATTTTCTTTTTCTTTATTTCATTTTCTGAAAATACATTCTTGTTAACTTGCTTTTCATTCATATCATTTTGTTATTCATTCATATTCATTTTCTCATTCCTTAATCAAGAAAAACCAAATTACATTCTCACAACCAAAATCCAAATCTGCATTCTTCAATATTCAAACTTGCATCAATTTGAAAGCAAACACCTGCATTACAAATCTGCATATCCCAAATTACAAACCTGCAAACTCCTCTTTCCAAAATTACTACCTGCATTTCAAATCTGAAACACAAACAAATCCCTCTTTTCAAAATACAAACATGCATTTGAATCTGGAAATGCAAGAAAGCCCTGCATGTTCTTGCATCTGCAAATTCAATCAAAGACCTGCATGCAACAGTTTGACAACCTGCACAACCATTTGAAGCCCTGCCTTTCATTTGCAAGCATAAAGATCTGCATCCTTCAACATATACAAATCTACATGCATTCATGGATCTTCAATATATGGTAAATCAAGATTAAAGCAAGCAAGGGTTTGCATTTCTTTGCATCTGGAAAACAATTTGAAGCCTGCATGCATCATTTAAAAGCAAGATAGGGGTCTGCATTCTTGGCATTTGAACTGGAGGTGCTCTGCATAGTTGATTATGCTCTGCATTTTGGCAAATAAGGTGAGTAACACTTAATTTAAAGTAAATTAAGTAGGATTACTTGCTTGATTTTATACTGAGTTAAATGTTTGTACATGTTTTCATTTTTACTGCCTGTGCATATATGAATGCAATGCATGTATTGATTTCAGGGATCTGATAGCTATAGTTTAAGTTAAAATTTGATAAATAGTTTTTCTTGCATTAATCTGGTTGTTACCATGGATTAGCATTTGAATGTAAATGGGTTTATTACATGGTAAAATAAGTTTTAAGGCTATATAAGTTGATTTGTTTTCTGTGATGTCTGAAACCATAAAACATAAACTAAATTCTGTAAAAGAAAAATTTGGGAAATATAGGTATCATGAATTAATATTCAGATGTACTTATAGAATCATTAAGTGAATGCTAGAATCTTAAATCAAAAATTAAAGTTTATAGAGTCAAGCAAAAGGGCAGTTTCAAATGAACTGTATTATACATTTTGATCAAGATAAATTGATCTTTGCATTGGATTGGAGTGAAATTGGTTCTGGAATGAATGTAGCTATCAATGATCATAGAAAAATTATTGAATTGATTTACAATTCAAGCTTGAGAGTGGAATTTGGGATTTTAGGTGATGAACCCCAGTTTATGTGGGTTACAGATTTGGGTCGATTTTGAACTCCTCTGTGCATCGAGTTCAAAGATGTTTAGGGTATTGATGGATGGTGAAATGATGAAGCTCGTGCCGGAGTTTGGATGTTGATAGTGGTCGGAGGTGGTTGATACTGGTGTTGACAGGTTGAGGAGGAAAACTGGGTTGTTTTGTTCCAGGTTTTGTAGTTGTTTGGGTTGCAGGGATTTTTACTCGGGTTGGTGTCGGGGGAAATGGGAATTGTCTCGAAGCGAGTAGGGGATTTACTCGAAGCAAAATAGGGTGTTCAGTGTATTGGTGTTTCAGGTACAACAGACCTGTTCTGTTCTGTTTTTAAGATTTTTTTTTAAAAAAGTGAAGTTTTAGTTTAATCTGGAAATTAAACTTAGGATCAAACGTGAAGCTAAGGATGAATTCAAATAGTTTGAATTTAAATTTCTTTGAAATAATTAAGGGAATTTTAGGTGTTTTGTTTCAGGACTAAGGAAAACAGTGTTGTTTCCAGGTTTTTAAAAGGTGAAAGTTGAAGTAATAATAGCAATCTAAACTTGAATTTGAAATCAGGTGGAACCTGAATTTAGTTATGGATTTAAATAATTCAAATATGAAATTTGAAAACATTTTAAAATTCAAGAATGTAAGGGGTTTTAAATTTGACAGAAACTGTTACTGTTTCCTTTAGTAAAAGTAAAAGTGTTTAGCTATAAATTTGAATCTGAACCAAGTTTAGGATTTTTAAAACTGAATTCAAGTATGAATTCAACTAAGTATGAATTCTAATTCAGGAAAAAAAAAAAAAAAAAAATTCAAAGTTTAAGTTTTTTAAATAAACAGAAAACTGTTTCTGTTTTAAATATAAAGGTAAGTTCAAATTTTAAGTGGAGATGTAAAAAAAACTGAGTTTAAGTTGAAGTTTGAAATGAATTCAAATTTAATTGTCTGGAATTTGAAATCATTTATGTTTTCAAATTTAAATTTGATTTTAAACTCTCTAGTATAAATGCATTGAGTTTTGGCAATTGAATTGAAAGGTTGAATATTTAAAATTAGGAATTTAAATGAATTGAAATTTAAGTTTTTAAATCTGGATTTAAAAATTTAAATTTCAGTTTTAAAGTAAAGATTTAAATTTAAATTGTTTTTAAATGATTTACATTTGAATTGAAGGTGAAATGGTAGAAAGAGTTTAAACTAAATTGAAAATGGAAGTTATATTTCAATTTTGAGATTTTAAAAGCAATTTTTAAATTAGTTTGAATTTGATTTTAATTCGAATTTAAATCTTTTAGAACTTATCAATTAATTAGATGTTTCTTGTAAACATATAAGATTTAGTTTTGTATTGTTTTAAAATCTTATCTAAAATAAGTTTGAATCTTAAGTTTAAAAGAGAATGTTAATTGGAATTTAATGTAAATTTTAAAACATTTTGTTTTTAAATGCATGATTTAAATAAGAAATGTTTTATCTTAAGATAAATAAAAGATTTATGATTGGAATCATTTAATTATTATGGTAATTAAGATGAATATTAATTATTTAATTAATTAATAATGTGGATGTTTAATTAAATAATTAATGATATTTAATTTGATTTGATATTAATTAATTAAGTTTAATTAATCTATAATTAAGGATGATTAATTAAATTTTAATTTATGATTAAGATTTGTTTAATCAAGTGATTAATGGTAATTAAGTTTTTAATTAACACTTAGTTAATTAATAATTAGAGATTAATTAAATAGTAATTAAATATTAATTACTAAATAACTAATGATGATTTATTTAAGTAATTCTTAATTAAGTAATTAAGAAATATTAATGAAGTCATTAACAATTAATTAATGTGATTAATTTTTGATAATTAATTAGATTAATTAATTAATTAATAATTAATTGTTTAGGTTTAATTACTTAATGAAAGTAATTAGTGAATTAATTACTTGATGTAATTAAGGTTAATATGGTTTGTTTAGGTTAATTAATTAAGTTTAATTGATTTAAACATTTAGTATTGTTTGATAATCACTTTATGTAATTTATGAATTTGTAATTACTTAAAGAAGTAATTAATAATTACAGGATGTAATTAAAGATGTTTGATATAGAAGTAGTTTGAATTTAAATTACTTTGAAATTAATCAAGGGGATTAATTTAGAAAATTTAGAATAATTATTGGGTTGAGTAATTAATGTAGTTAATTACTGAATGATTATTAATCAAGTGTGATTAATATATATGTAGGGTTTAATATAATTAACTTGTGTAATTATCTTATAAGCTAATTACTTATTGTAGTTAGAGATAGTTAATTAGTAATAATTAATTGAATGATGATTTATAAATTGATTTGAAATCAATTGATGGTTAAGTTAAGCAGAATTTTAATGATGAAGTAATTAATTTAATTCATTTTAAATTAATTAGAGATTGAGTAATTAATTTAATTCATTTTAAATTAATTATAAGTGGTGTGATCATTAGATCAATTACTTATGTTTGATGATTTGTATTGGTTGTTTGGTATGGATTTGTAATCTCAGTTGTGAGATGGATAGTGTATGTGATATGGATGCATTGGTTGCTCTTGGATGATAATATGGGTTATCTGATTTTGATATGAATTATCTGTTGATAATGATAAGGCTGATTATCTATTGTGTTGAGAATTATCTATATGTGTATATTTAGATAATGAATTGAATTGTTTTAAACTTAAAACAACTTGGCCTTAATAAGACACGCTTTGGTTTTCGATGAGACCGGGATCGGGTTTCCATATTTGGACATCCGAAAACCACATCGATTCCAAATAACGTTAGGTCGTTAATCCAAGTGGAGCGAGTGAAGACTCGAGGTGTAAGGGCTATACGTCAGTATAACTCTGTGGGTGATTCCGTAATGAGTTTGACGGAATAGGTCTTATAGATTCGAGATGGTGAATCAGAGTGCAAGGGTTATTGTCGTTAACTCTGAGGGTGATTCCAATATGAGTGTAACGAGATAATGCCTTCGGTTTCGTTCGAACCCGGAACGAACTTGTATGGATTGAATGCTTTCAGAACATCGTCAGGAGGACGATGAGCATTCTAAGTGATATGTTCTATAAAGGTAATCGTAACCTCAAGCCTCATCAACCGGGAATGGCTAAAACAGGGGAGGTGCAGCAAAGCTTCGTGGGTAGCCCCCACTTGAGAGTAAGATTTACCCCTGTCTAGAGGTTCCTTTATATTTCGGCTGTGTGGGACGGTTGATCATGACAACCGTCGGGGTTGTCTTATTTGGAACTGTTCAGTAAGGAACGGGTCCGGCTTTGTGTTGCAGGGGAGTTAGGGTGGCTCCTCGGTACGGTGATCTAGGCCACGTACTGTGACGGGCGGTACCCCAGTAGCCCTGCCATTGTATGGAATCCAAAATCCAATAAGTGCCAACGGTTTTGATTGTATTACCCACTTTTGTGGCTAGTAGCTGGAATTTAATAGATGTAACAATTTCGGCTATTTCTTATTTACTTGAAAACCCTAGACACTATTATAATATCATCAGATTTCCTATCAAATGTTTTGGTTAGCGTAAGGTAAAAACTTTTCCATGTTTATGTGTGGGAAGTCTTACGTGATACCTTTTCTTTCAAAGGTTTTTAAAAGTTAAGCAACTTTAACCTGTTACTCACACCAGACCCATGTCTGACCCGGAGTTATTTCTGTTTTTCTATAACTCTTGGGTACTCAAATTTTTATGAGTAGTCAAGAGAATTCAGGTTAGGATTCAGGATTGGCTTTGACGATTTGTGGAGGAGCATATGGAGCAGGAGGCTTCTGCGTATAGTTATATAATTCCGCTGTGTTTGGTATCTCTGAGTGTTGTGTTTGATTTGAGTTGTATAACTAGACAGGTGTCTATAACTGTCTAGTATGTGTTGTATATGTCTGTGTAACTCTGATATTTGATGTATACTATGTAATATTTTGTTATAAATATAATTTATTCGTTCCGCTGTTGAGATTCTTGTGTTGTTTCTTCCTTCTCTTCTTTCTATTCTCTTTTCTATCCCTTTCTTTCTTTATTCATGACGCGATTTTCTGGGAGTGAAAGTCGGGTCGTGACACCTTGGTTGTTTGAGGAGATAGAGGAGGCTACGGGAATGCCCGGAAAATTAGTTGGAGGTGGCGAAAATAACGGCGGCGACGGCGGCGTGGGATTTTATTTTGTAAACCGAGTTTTTAACCACATAAGAAACTTGTGCACCGCTGTCTCGTAAAAGCACCGAGTGTCTCGGGGTTCTGGAATTGTAGGGGGTCGAGTTGACGCGTCGATGGCCGGAGTTGTAGGCTGGCCAGTGGTCGGGGGTCGGAGAACGAAGCGTTGACAGGTTGGGGTCGCGATGGGTTCGAATGTTTTCCAGGTTTGGGTTCGAATGCTAGAATTCGATTTTCAGAGGAGTTCGAAGTTTTGTTGATCGGAATATGATGTGGGATGGATCGTCGACTTGCTCGAAGCATGGGTGGTGACCGGAAGTGGCGAACAATGATGTGCACGTGCACGAGTCAAAAGTCTAGCCTGGTGATGTTGTTTGGGTAGAAGCAGCGTTCTAGTGGGTTTTTACCCGAAGTGGTACTCGAGTAAATCGAGTAGGTGACTCGAAGCAAATCGAGTCTGGTCTCGGGTCAAATTCATGTTCCAGGCTTCAAACCTGAAACTATTTTGTCTGGAAATTTTAAAACCAGATTTATTTTTTAAACCAAAGTTTAAAAAAAATACGGAGTTGAAATGAAAATGTAAACATAATTTCAAGTTGAATTAGAATTTAGTTTGGACATAAATAAAGCTTTAAATTCAATTCGTTTTAATAAAAAAAAATTAATAATAATAATAAATTAAGCAAATTTTTTTGAAAAAATTTAAGTAATGATAACAATTAATGTTGAGAATTTGTAGTTAAGACTTCATTACAATTTCAATTATTTAAGGAAATATTTAACAACGTTTTCTAAAATCTTAATTTATATTTTGATTTAGTCGATAATTTAAGTTAGTTTGTTTTCAAAGTTGAAGGAAGGTTTTAAAATGTTAAGATAAATTATTATTATTATTAATTAATGGTTTTGGAAAGTAAAAAAAAAATTAATTGATAATTAATTAAATAATTAGAGATTTATCAATTTGCTATTTGAGATTGGTAAATTTATAATCTAAAGTCAATTTATTTGTAATTAGGAATTGTTAATTACAAAGATGGTTAAAGTGAAGATGTTTAAATAAGTTAAGTGAATGAATTAAAGGTTAATTAAATAATCTAAACGTTAATTATTTAAATAATTTAAAAAATTGATTAATTTAATTAATAAATGATTAAAGGACAATTAATCAAATGATTTGACATTAATTAATGTTAATTAACTAAGATTGATGACCCATTTGATTTAAGTTAATCAGATATTTGGATTAATCCCACTTATGGATGTTTAGAATTTTTTTTTGGATGTTGAATTGTTGATATCCCTGATATATGATGCTTTGTGATATACCCTAATTTGTGTTGCGATCTGTGATGAAATTTATTATTTGTGATATATATGTGTGATCTGTACGATAAGCTTTATAGTTTATATCGCTTATCAACTATATTTCTGTGTTTTAATCTGTGATGATTGAAATGATGTTGCACTATTGTGTTAAACCCCTGGACCACACCATACACACACAAATATGGATTTCACAAGGAAATCGATTTAAGTCACAGATTTTGAAACGATTTTAAATAGAAAATTTAAATTCAAATGTTTTGGAAATAGGATTGGATTTAAATGTGAAAAGCTTTTGAAATGGAATTTCAAAGATGAAATTTGTTTTGAGTAACTTGATTAAGTTTTGAAAATTTAAATATTTTGATTTAAATTTGAATTCAATATTTGAAATTGAATTCTACGATTTGGAAACTAGGGTTTAAAAGGGCTATTCAACTTATGAATGAGTTTAGATGGTTTAAACTATTTTAAAGGTATTAATTTGAGAATTTGAAATTAAGGCTGTAACTTGTACAAATGAAAATTGGATTTTTTCTGAAACGAGAACTATTTGTTTTCAAATAAATAAAAGTTTTCACATAAGTAATGAACTTCCAATTGGTGTTAAAAGATTTTCAAATTTAGAATGAAAAGGAAACGTTTTGAAAAGCTATGAACGAATCTTTGGAAGCGAAATTGAAAATTGTAAGTTAAATCTTTGATTTAAAGATTCAATGAATTAATCCAATTTAATTGGAATTTTTTTGAAATACAGGAATGAATCTTTGAGAAACTAGGTGAACTTGTGAAATAAATCTTTTTGTAAAAAGAATTTGAAATGGTAATTGGTTTAAACCATTTGAAAGAAAGTTTTGGGTATTAAGTTGTGACTTAATTGAAATCCCAATATCCATATGTTTTTGAAATATTGCGCTCACTATTCGGTTTAGCCGGGAGAGGACCTTTGTGTCATATATCCCATTCCGAATATGTGATACGTCGTTACGGATAGCATTTGAAGACCGGTGGTGAAGACCGGATATTTTCGAAAACGAAAGGGTTTCTTGTCGATTGTCTCTACACTGGCTGATCCCTGGTATAGAGATCTCCATATGTGATGGGAAATCCGGACGTGATTAGGGATTATCCGGTTTGCAAGGACTTCTTTGGAAGTGCCTTCGGTTCTGTTCGGGCCCGGAATAGACTTGTATGGATTGTGTGTCTGACATTACAATTTTAGATATAAAGCAGATTTCTTTCAAATACATTTCTGTTGGTGGCGGAGAATTTATTCTTTTAGCTTAACACCCTTCTCTGAGACATACGAGCTCAGAGGTTATGTAGTTGAAGGTTATCAGCGATATATTCCCAATTTGGTAATGTGACATGCTAAGTGTTGCTGTGAAATGATCATTGTTTGATCATTTGTGATATGATCATTTGTTTGATCGTTTATCTTTGTGATCATTACTTTGATCATTTGTTGACCCAAAGCAGCTTTTGTATAAAGCGTGGCTTTGTGGACGTGACTTCGTCGAACCTCACACCCCGGAATGGTCAAAACAGGAAAGATGAAGCAAGGTTATTAGGGGGTAGCGCCCCTTTAGGGTATGTACATCTCCTTCTGGATAGAAGTGGTATCATGGTATGGAGCCCAGATACTTACTTATGTGGACATCACAAACTTATATATATCTTGTTTTGTGATTTGATGTTGGGGCCCCGGTTAAAGGTTGTTACAACCGGAAGGTGGCATACTCGTGTCAGTAGTTACCCAGTTAGGGGTAACCCGGCCTTGTGTTGGCAGAGATCCGGTTAGGTTCTCGGGACGTCCATCCAGAGGTGTTTCCATGTGGCAATGGGAAGTTCCTTGGCCTGACCATTTGTTGGAAATCAAAAGAAACAATACGAGCCTTGTACGGTTTTAGTTGTAGAACCTGTCTCCTCAGGAGGCAGCTATAGCGGGCATAATATAATGGTACCTATGCTGGCTAAGATTTATATTCTACTTTCGAAATTATTTTCTACACTATGCACTAATAATAATATCAAAGAAATTTTCTGCGTATTAAGCATCTTTGACTATCATAAGAAGAAACCTCCTCCAAGTCTGCGTTTGCATTGTGTGTGTGGCGGGAGGTCTTATGGTAGTTTCATTTTCAAAAAGCATTGCGAATTTGCTTTAAAATTCTTTTGTTGATTGTTTTAAAAGATAAACTGTTTTTGTTACTCACACCAGTCCCATGACTGATCCGGAGTTTATTGTTCCTTTCCTAAACTCTGGATGCTCATTATTTTCTACACGAGCAGTCTAGAGTTGGGTTTTTCAGATACGTAGGTTCAGTAGATTTTATCTGGAGCTAGTTCAGTCTTTGGTTCGCACCTGTCTTGCTTATCTTTGTGCATCGTTATGGGGAGTTCGAGCTATTTCTGGATTGGCGCTTGAAGATGGAGATTATATGCTGCTAGTGTTATCATTTTCTTTTCCGCTGCTATTTGTTGTATCATATCTCTGATGTATATTGATATCTATTGTATCACTCTGTTGTATCAGTGTTGTATATCAATGTATTATTCTTTTTATTCTGCTTGTTGTTTACTTAATGTTGTTATAAGCTCCGGCGAATCGGATTTGAACGGTTGAATCTACGGCATTCGAATACGATTTGAAGTATGGATGTCGATTTTCAAGCGGGAAAAATCCGTGACGTTACAAAAATTTTCAAGTATTAAAAGAAGTAGAAAGGGGTTTGTACATAAGTCTTTGTAAAGATAGTATGACACAAGTATTTACAAAGTGGCTTATATTAATGAAAGGATTGGTTAATGCGGTTAGTGGGTTCTTATATGCTTAACCACTGTTGGTTTCCCTATAGAAATGAATCCCTGATTTGGATTTTGTTCTATTTGATATTTAAATAATCTACTATCAAAATTGGCCTATTTTAAACTATCGTTGTTGGTTTGGGAAAACTGGGATCAGATACGTTTTCGAAAAATTACTTCAAACTGGCATAAGTATTCAAATGGAAGACATCTGCAAGATGATTGAAGACAACATTCTTTAAAGTGCAAGAACTGCTTGTCGTTGATCCTGTGGGTGTTTCCAAAATGGATGTAGTAAAGGTAATGCCTTCGGCTTCATTCAGACCTAGAACAAATTTGTATGGATGAATGCTGGCATTATATTCATGCCTGGAAGGAAATGTTAGCATTCCAAGTGGGATCGCTATATTAAAGGTAATTGCAGCCCCAAGCCCCTTACCTAGTAAATGACCAAAGTCGGGAAGTGCAGCAGGGCTAAGTGGGTCGCTCCCATTAAGGTATAATCATCACTTATCTAAAATTGATATTTGTGCATGCTTCGGGCCCCATTATGTTGTTTATCAACTTATTGGTGATCGCATTCGAAGCTATCCAATAAGGGAGGTCCAATCCTTAGTAGCAATTATGCATTGTGTTGTAGCCTCTAGTACATTTTATCTAGAGGTTTATTGATCGAGTGGGTAGTTACCCTTTCATAGTTGGAATCCATCTTCCAATATGAGCCTTCTGACTTGATTATATACCTATTATGCTAGGTTTAATTAACGTAACAATTTTGGCTATGATTCAATTTTATTTTAAACCATAGAAATTATTATAATACCAGAGGATTTCTCATAGAAATGTTTTGGTTATCATAAGGACAAACTCATCTGTGTTTATATGTAGCATGGTCTTATGAGTTACCTTTATTTAAAAAAACATTTATGGCACTACAATTCAATTTAAGTTTACTTCTGTTAACAAGAAAACTTGTCAACATACTCAAAACTATGTGAATGGAAAATAGGATTATTTGTACAACAAATCATTACTATTGAAAGAGGATTAGAAGTGATTGCTCCCCTTGAAAACCCTCTTTCGATCAGGTTGACCTAGTCAAACTACTTTTAGGGGATAATTGGCATATTGACAGTGAGTCACTGATCAGATTAACCTTATCAAAATGAAGGTAAAGGAGGAAGCATCTTGTTCGAAACCCTCTTTCGAATGAGTCGAAAATTGCTATTTATATTGAAAATTCACCACTTTCGACTATTTCAAAAGGTCATGTCATGCCCTTTCGACCATATCGGAAGGGCTGTTATGCCTTTAAAAAGAAGTAGCTGCTCTCGACATCATTGGTTCATTATTTACTGAGGGACTTCTTCGAATGGGCTGAAGATGTAGTTGCGTGTGTATTTCTTTCGAAAGAATTAATCCTTATACGATTGCTTGTCATTTATGAACTAGATTTTTTGTAACATCCGCCTTTCTATACGCTTTAAATCGACGATAAACCACACATGTCAGACTTAAACCATACAGAAGGGCGGATTGTTATTGGGGTGAATAAGAAAAACATAGAAAGAAAGAAAACAAAAAAAATCTCGCAGCGGAATGACAAAATATAATAATCAAATAACAGTTCATGAAGCTGTTTACAAAACATTTGATTATACTTATACAATATATATCAGATTTACATACCAGAGAATAATAAAATAATGCAACGGAACAATGTAGTAATTAATAGTAATAATACAATCTTCGTCTTTGTCTTCCAGAAATAAGGTCTTCAAATCCTGTAATGCTCAGACTGACCCGAGCGAATTGAAAAGACAAAACACTCGAGTCAGAACTAAAAGGTCTTATGTAAGTTAAATCAACGGTAAATAATATGAGTGGAACGGCGTTAGAGATGTTTACGAGATTTGACATCTCCTATCCAGTATCAACGTGAGTGAAGTAACTTAAGAGATGCTCGGGATTCACATCTCCTAAGGATCCGTTAAACTATTTACTATGTAGTAATATTTAGATATTATAATAATGTCTAATAGTTAAATAAACTTAATTTTAAATAGCGTTAAGGGGTTACCCATATGGCCCTTACCATGTAATAGTCCTAGTAGTCCATCCAGTATCAGCGCATCTCCAGATCGGGAGACTACCCTAAATACTCCACGGGCTACGGGAGAAATCCGAACTCGTACAAGGCACGCTAAGTTAGGTGACATGGCACAACTAGGCAATGCAATGGTAGATATACCAATTACACTTCCGGACCGGTGGTAACTCGTAGCAGCTACTACCGCCCAACTCGAGCCACGCCCCCAAAATCAAAAGGGCCTAAATCAATCACAAAGTTATAGAATAGTATCAGAGTAGTGTGTCGGATTAAAGGTGCTACCTTCTTAGCCCGTCGATCGCTCCTGTTTTAGCCACCTTATGCCAACTCAGGGGAGTCGGGTCCACGTATATACCTCAAAGGAAACGCCGCCGCCATCCTACTTCATTCTGGAATCTCCACCACATACACGGTTGTTAAAGTGGTTTTCAGAGTTGGCAGAGAGTATGACAACTTCCGATCCCGATCTCTTTAACAACCAAACGTTATTATTACAAAGTGGTCATTTCAAAATAGTTTATACTTTACAACCAAAATATCATTGCCCTTTCAGAACCAAATCAATACGATATCATTTTCATTTCAAATATATCCTTTTCCAGAACTATAGCACTTTCAAATCATAGTACCTTCTCATAACTTTGAAACATAACTTCCAATACTTAAATGGTTTAAATAATAAAATACTTTATGTAATAAAATGGCTCCTTTAATTTCACAAATCAATTCCAAATTTAGATTTGCACCTCCAAATAAACCATTTCAATTTCCATATATTTCAAAGCTTTATATATTCCACCATTTCAAAACTAATTCTTTGATAATTCCATATATATCAAATTCAATTACTATTTTTAGATTTGAAACGTTTGCTTAATAAATCAAATATCATTTAAATAAAAAATTTAAACTTCAAATAACTGGGTATTCTTTCAAGTTATTTAACTTGATATATTCATTTAAATCTACTTGATATTCATTTAAATCACTCTAAACCAAAATCACGTTATAAAAATCATACCCTTTAAAATCTCAATTTTACCTAAATTTCAAATCAAATTTATTCGAGTATAATTCTTATATAATTTTATTCAAATCAATCTCATATTTATCTTCCAACCTCAAATTTATTTAAGTCGTTTATAAACTCTATATACAATATAATTTAAACAGATACTTAACCATATTATATAAAAACAATCATACTTTATTATTTAACTTATTTTATATTTCAAACAAATTTATACATAGCTAAAAAGCAATAATAAAACAACATTTATATAACATCTAAAATCAATAATTATATAGCCCGTATATTGCTTTACAAAACCATAGAAATCATTTCAAAATATTTTTATATATAGACCACGGTGTCCGTATATAATTTTCTATCCTATGGTCAAGTGATACGGATATTTATCATTTCAATACGCAATTTAAAATATAAATACGATTATGTATCATTTCAAACCGCAATCCCGAATGAAATAAAAATGCATAACAACTTGTAGTTTATAACAATAGAAAATACAACATCCATTCATCCAATATCAATCATCAACCATTTATCACAATCATCATCCAATTCAAACAATAACATCAGTATAGAACAGATAATAAATAACAGGCATTTACTGGCAGTTTATATTCAATAATAAATTAAATAACAATATAACTGGTAGTTTATGTGCAATAATAAATTAAATAATAATTTAATTCAATAAATTCAATTTAACCGAGACGATGATTAAAAATATGCCAAACAGTCATAAACAAATTTCTAATCACATCATAAATCAATTTAACTAACATAAGAAATTCTAGAAGTTGCGAGTGGGTTAAAACACTCACCATTTGAATTTAAATTGAATTCAAATCCAACTAAAACTCAAAATTTGAATAGTCTCAAAATTCATCCAAACTTGCACCAAAATGTCTGAAATCTGAAGAAGATCCCAGTGCAAAAAACCTCGGCCCAATCCGAGCTCATATGTAAAAGTTACGTAGGTTAGAACGTTGAAAAATCAAAATTTAAAATTAAAATAACAGAACAAAAAAATAAAACAGCTTACGCCACATCAGCGTCCTCAAGAAAACAGCCTTATTGCTCTCGTTCAATTGACCTAGCCCGCCACCAATTATTCTACCATCCTGGTCATCACCGGCGACGATCGGCCCACACTCTGAAGCCACGGCTGAGCTCTCCTTCCCTACGCGACTCCCCTCGGCCTCTCCACATTCTTCCCATGTCGTCGATCGATGCGTATAATTCCAGCCGCCACCCTTAAAGGCTAAGCCCTAATCGAAGAATCACGGTGATTCATCCCTTGAAACAACGAGCGAACCCCTAGATGAACTCCACTCGACCATCTCTCCACATCTGTACTAACGAATCAACGATCCATCAACATTGATCACGACCCAATTGAATGGCCGAGACTCATCCATTGATTTCAAGAAAAACAATGACTCCCATAATGAATTTCAGATCAGAGATGCGCTTGTCGAGAGCTTCAAATTGACATAAAATCTGATATATATTGAGGAATTTGTTATTTGAAGTAGAAATTTTGATTTGCAATTGACTGTAAAATTAGAATTGGCCTGCCACTGCGAAAGAGGAGCAATTGAAATTGTACGTATAGAAAAATGAACATAAGAAATATGCTAGGGTTTATAACGAGGTATATGTATGCAAAGCTGAAATTAGAATGGACCGGATTGGTTTGGATCGAAAGTTGAACGATAAATGGCCCAAAAGCCCGTTCTGATTCCGAAACAAAAATAGGTCAAACCATATATCAAAATCCATGTCATTAAATATTTTAAACGCAATCGAAAAGGTTTCAAGTCCAAATTCTGTCATATGAAGAAGTTACGCTAAAATCAAGTTATTTCGAATTAATTTCAATTGATTTCAAGGCGTTTCGAGTCCGTACGATCAAATGACAAGTCCGATCATTACGAAACTTGAAATCCAACAATAATTCACCGTTACGGATCCGATGAAACTAGTTTCGTTGAAATCCGAGTCAGTGGCCAAAATGGCTATTTTCCAGTTAATTAGATAAATTAATAATTAATTAATTAAATCACCTTCTCAATTTCAATTTCAAAATTAATAAATCATATCATTTTTGATTTCTTAAACAATTACAGTAATTTAAACAAATTTAGATGTCAATTTAATGTTGATTAATCCATTAATTGTAGTGTTTAATTTCAATTTCATTAAATTCAAAACTTATAAATTAAAATCCCCAAAATTCATTTATTAAATTTTTTTAAACCTTATTATTCATGTCTTTTATTACAACAAGGATATAACTAACATTGTTCTAAATTTTGGTACTTAATATTCCCAATTTCCTTTTAATTTCTATTTTCGTAATATTTAATTATTAATTTTTCATTTAATTCCAAAAAATCCAATTATTAAATTTAAATAATAAATCTTGATTCCCATGCTTTTTATTCAATCAATCATTATCATATTCATACTTATTATCAACCAACAATTATTACAATTAATTATCTAATATTGATTTTTTCAAATTACCGCTTATTACATATTATTTCGTCAAATAATATAACCTTGAATTTTATTTCCTAATCTACTATTTACAATCAATTATGACCTTGTAATTGCTTCAATTAATTGGTTTTGCACTAAATTAGTTACTTATTAACTTGCATTAACATTATTACCTTTATTTTAGTGATTTCATTATTAAATTACAAATTTTTATTTTCTTTCCGAATTAATTTACCAAAACTTATTTTTACAAAATTTAATTATTGAAAATTACGGGTCATTACACACACCCCACTCAAAACTTTTCGTCCCAAAAAATGACAAGAAGGGAAAGAAAGAATTGAGCAAACAATATCTTATTCAAAAATATTAACTTTATAAGCGATTAAATTTACAAAATTAATTAATTTAAATAAAATATACCAATTTATAATCATTAAATCTTTTTATACTCGAATTAATAAAGTTTGGAAACATTTTTTAAAATTTTCTAATTCCAAAATTTACGGAAAATTTTGGCAAAGTCACCTTTGTACGGGGAGGCTCGGAAGATAATATAATATCAAATATAACAATATATATCACAATATCACAAAATAAAATATCCCAACAACGGAAAAACAATATAATAACGCTATAAAATCGTAATCTTAGAACGTACCTATTTGTCGGGCAATTTTCGCTTATTTTATGAAACCAAAAGCAGTAGCAATTGATTCCATAACCTGTATTTCACTTATATAATCCAAAAAGAGTTAATAATTATATAAAATGAAACAATTAAAGTTGCTTCAACTACTAACAAACAATCACTATAAACAACAATCATTCGCAACCAACAGCATACACATCAAATACAAATCAACCATCCAAGCAAGACAAACAATTGGCTTGTTTGGGTTGAGACGCTTTAAATCACATAGAATGACAAATAACTATGAAGTATTCCACTTACTCAACAGTCTAAGATAAATTCAATAGATTATCCATACATCCAAGAAAATTTAAAGTATCCTTGCCCAAACAACCATAAACGAAACAAATAACAATTCTAAACAACAGATCAAGTTAATTTTTCAATTTCATTTCATAACCTTTGTTGTTTGATTTCTTTTTCATTCATATAATGATTTATCTTTTTAATTTACATTTATTTCTTGTAAATTTTCATTTCCATCCACTCATTCAGTGTTTATTTCATTTACTTTCATTTATTACTTGTAATTATTCATTTTCATTTTTATTTATTCAGGTCATGTCACTTTCTTTTTATTGCATTATATTTATTCATTCATTCATTATAGCATAACTTCATTTATTTACATTCATTTCTTTATAGTATTTATGTTCAATTAAATTTCTTAGCATATCAATTCATCTACTTATGTTTTTAATTACTTTCTTATAATATACTTTCTATCACAATTTATTATAGTAATATTTCAATTATAACATAAGTTTATAACAGCTACAACATCAAATTCTTATTTATTAAAGAATTTCATTGAATACTTTCATTATTTCAATTTTTTACTTGTATAATATCCTATTACATTTCTTATAAGCATTAGAACTTTTAATATTTGGTAAGTTATATATATGCTTTTAAGGACGTAATTGAACGTTACACAAGTTTAATTTATTTCATTTAATAAACTTAATGTCCAATATTAATAGCCTTTGTGACGCAGCGGATATTAACGGATGACGACGAAATGAAGATTTCGTGTCAAACTAATCGAAGAACGATTAGATGAAGCAATATAAATCGATGGATTGAAAGATACTGAATGCCCAAATTCATTGATCTCCAAAAGATGCCGAATTCTAGCTATCCCCAACATGTTGATCGCGCACGATACCGTGTTAAAAGATCTATGATTCTTTGACGTTGATCTCGCGCACGAGATTCCGTGAATCGGCTTCAAATTCGTTGATTCGAGCGCACTCGAATACCGCAAATGGAGATAGGAGATAACACTCAACTACCAATTTCAAAGAGGCACAAAGCACTCAAACACAAAGTTTCATTAAAAATCAACTAACTTTACAAATGACACGACCCCCATATTTATAGGCAGTTTACAACTCAACACTGTTCACCGACCTAACATATCTGCGACCTACGACCTAACGTAGGTTGTTAACGACCTAACACAAAATAGCATGCAACTTAACGACACAGTAAATGTTATCAACTTAAAATGCAAATAGCTTACGACCTAATTACAACATGAGTTACAGCACGCGACCTACGACTTAACAAAAGCACGGCCACAGAAAGCTTGAGCGACCTATCGACTTGAGTGACTTCAGGAATGTAACGGCCTAAGGTCCCGCGACCTAAGTTGGAACTGAGCGACCTAACACATTAGGTCGTAAGTCGTTGGCGACCTAAAGAAAGCGGCATAACTGTGTCTTCCTTCTTCCGTTTCTCATAAGGTCGTAAGTCGCTAGGTCGTTTGCGACCCAAGGAATCCGAGTGACTTAAAGCAGGAAACGACATAAGTTCCAGTTGGCGTAACTTGCTAGGTCGCTTGCTTAGCTTGCCACTAGTAGTTTGCGCTACATCATCCTCCCCCGGTTGACAAGAATTCGACCTCGAATTTGCACCTTCCTCTTCCACAACAAGCTCATTCCCATGATATGGAATCAAGTATTTGACATTGAAAACATCAGAAGTATGAACATTATTCGGCAACCTCAACTGATACGCATTCTCATTGATCTTCTTCAAGATTTCCGCTGGACCAATTTTTCGAGCTTTCAACTTGTTGTATGTTCCAACTGGAAAACGATCTTTCGTCAAAACGGCGTAAACCAAATCACCTTCTCTGAAGTTCACACTCCTTCGCTTCTTATTCGCCATTTGTTTATACTTCTCATTCGATGCGAGCAATCGTTCATTAACAACTTTGTGGCATTCTTGCAAATCATTCACCAAATCACTAGCTCGTTTAACAACCCCTTTCTGGAATGGAACTATCGATAAATCCAGTGGTCCCTTTGGAATTGTTGAATAAACAACTTGAAACGGACTGAATCCAGTACTTCGATTCACAGCGTGATTATGTGCAAATTCCGCCTGACATAACTTCATATCCCAGCTTTTCAAATTTTCTTTCACAAGGCATCTCGATAAGTTTCCCAACGATCAATTCACCACTTCCGTTTGCCCATCTGTTTGCGGATGATAGGCGCTACTAAACTTCAGCTTCATTCCATCCATCTTCCACAAACTCATCCAAAAATTACTTAAGAAACGAGTGTCCCTGTCTGAAACAATAGATTCAGGTAATCCATGAACTCGATAGATCTCTCTGAAATATAATTGAGCGACATTAACGGCATCTGCAGTCTTCTTACAAGCAATAAAATGTACCATTTTTTGAAAACCTATCCACCACAACAAATATAGAATCATTCCCCCTTTGAGTTCTAGGCAAACCCAAAACGAAATCCATGCTAATATCAACCCACGGTTTAGTAGGCACAGGTAATGGCATATATAACCCCGCATTCGTAGCTAATCCCTTGGAAACTTGACATATGTGACATCTCTCCACAAATCATTCAACTTCTTTTCTCATGGAAGGCCAAAAATATGATTGAGAAATCAACTGCAAAGTACGATCTCTACCCACATGACCTTCTTCATGTAACTCCTTTACAATCTTCATTCGCAAACTTCCCTTGGGTATACATAATTGATTCCCCTCGAACAGAAAACCATCCACCAAAATATACTCATCCATCTTCCCTTTTGTGACTTCATCCATAACCATAGCAAAGCAAGGATCATCCACAAGCAATTCTGGCAACACATCAAACCCGGTCACTTCAACTTTCATTGTAGTCAATAAATGATTTCTCCTGCTCAATGCATCTGCCATGCGATTCGTAATTCCCGACTTATGTTTCACTACAAATGTAAATTGCTGCAAGTATGCAATCCACGATGCATGCCTAGCTGCTATCTTGTCCTTCTCTTGCAAGTGTTTTAACGCCTCATGATCAGTATAAAGAACAAACTCCTTCTGAAACAGATAATGCCTCCAGTGTTTCACGGCTTGCACAATAGCATAGAATTCTACATCATAAGTATTATATCTCATTTCGATTCCCGAAAGCTTCTCACTGAAATAAGCAATAGGACGTCCCTGACTCAACACTTCGATGCATCAGTATGTAACTCAAACAACAACTGAAAGTCTGGTAATACTAGAATTGGTGCTGTCGTCAAAAGTTCCTTGATTCGCTTAAAAGCAAATCCTGCTTCCTCTGTCCATGAAAATTGCTTCCCCTTCATACAATCAGTAACTGGTGCCATCACGCTACTGAAATGTGGAATAAATATTCGATAGAATGATGCCAACCCATGAAAGCTCCTCACTTCAGTAATTGTCTTGGGTTGTGGCCAACTCCCGACAGCTTTCACCTTTCTTTCATCCACCTGAATACCCTCCTTCGACGGAACATATCCCAGAAACAAAACACTGTGCGTCATGAACACGCACTTCTTCGTTGCTGCATAAAATTGCTCCTGTCGTAGAATAAACAGCACTTCTCGCAAATGCTGGATATGCTCTTCCATACTCCCACTAGAGACCAAAATATCATCAAAGTAAACTACTACGAACTTCCCAAGAAATGGTCTGAAAATCTGGTTCATCACTCTCTTAAAAGTACTAGGAGCATTTGACAAGCCAAACGGCATAACCAGCCATTCGTATAGACCTTCCCTAGTTTTAAAAGCAATCTTCCACTCATCACCCGGTCTAATACGAATCTGATGGTATCCACTCTTCAAGTCAATCTTTGAGAACACAATAGCCCCACTCAACTGATCAATCAAATCATCGAACCTCGGCATAGGAAACCCGTATCTCACAGTGATCTTGTTTAGAGCCCGACTGTTCGTACACATCCTCCACGAACCATCCTTCTTCGGTACCAATAAGGCTGGCACTGCACAAGGACTCAAGCTCTCCTGAACACGCCCTTGTTCTAACAACTCCTCCACCCGCCTTCTCAGTTCCTCATGCTCCTTAGGACTCATCCTGTAATGTGGCCTATGAGGTAATACCTCCCGTGGCACAAGATCAATCTGATGCTGAATATCTCTCAATGGTGGTAACTCGTTTGACAACTATTAAGGAAACACATCTCTGAATTCTTCCAATACTGGCTTTACTCCCTTTGGAACTTCAACAGATTCAGTAGTTTCATGTCCAATCAACAAGAACACCTCTGGACTCTCCTCTACTTCTCCAACAAACTCCTTTAAAGTCAACAAAGTCTTCTGTTCCTCAATCTCTTCTGACTTGCTCTCTTCTTGCTGTCTCTTCTTCGGAACTAAAATGATCTTAGTACCCTTAAATATAAAGTTGTAGCTATTGGTTCGTCCATCATGCTACACTTCTCGGTCATACTGCCATGGTCTTCCCAAAAGCAAGTGACAAACTCCATCTCCACCACATCACACCAGATCTCGTCTTTATACTTCTTCCCATTAGAGAATGGAACATGAACTCGCCTGTCCACCTTCACCTCTCCTCCTTTCCTTAAACACGCTAACTTGTAAGGATTTGGATGCTTCTCCGTCTTCAACTTCAACTTTCTCACAGCTTCGGTAGAAATGATATTGTCACAACTTCCCGTGTCAATCACAAATTTACAAACCTTCCCCAGTATAGTGCATGTCGACTGAAAGATATTACTCCTCAACCAACTAGCCTCATCCTCTTGTTTTTGTGTCAAACAAGATCTCTTCGTCATTAGATTACATCCTTCATCTCCCGACGCGATATCATGTTCATTCCCCTCAACTGGACTAGAATAACCTTCACCAACATCCTCATCCTCAGCTTCAGCAACCATCACTCGCTTCTTAGGCTTTGGACATTCATTGCTCTTGTGACCAAACTCCTGGCAATTAAAGCATTTGATACCACTACTGGCCTTGGTCTTAGCAACTTCATTGACAACCGGTTTATTAACAGCCTTGGAAACATTAGCACTGCAACTAGCACCCTTATTCTGGTTGTTAGAATTCGTAAACATACCACATCCTTGTCTCCCTTGTTTCTCCCAAGCAAGTGCTTTATGATGTGCTTCTGCAACAGATCTCGGATCAAACATATTCACCATATCCAGGATCTGCATTCTCAACCCTCCAACAAACCTAGCAGTGAACTGTTCCTCTGTCTCCATGATATCATTCCTAGCAATCAGTTGATAAAATTCATCCGCATAATCATTCACCGACTTCGTTCCCTGTCTCAAGTTCTGCAATCGCTGATACATAAGAGATTGATAATTATAAGGCAAGAAAGTAGCACTCATCAACTTTTTCGTCTTCTCCCATGACTCAATCTTTGACTTCCCCATTCTCTCCCGTGTAAGTTTAGTTTGCTGCCACCATGCTAAAGCTCTCCCCCTCAACCTTGTAGCAACCAACTTAACTCTACGATGCTCGGGAACTTCTTTGAAGTCAAAAATTTCTTCAACATTAGATAACCAATCCAATAATTCTTTAGCTACCATTCCTTCTTTGAATTCTGGTATTTCTGTTTTCATCCCCGACTCCTATTTACGATCATCTTCAACATCTCGATATTGATTTCGTACTTGGTCTCGATCTCGATAATGAACATTACATCTATCACCATCTTCATCAAAATCAAATGTACGTCTATATCGATCTCGACCATCAACATCTCTATGATCCCACATATCTCTTCGACTATGTCTTTCATCATCACGATATGGTTCATGTTCATACTCCCATGGAGTTCTTCTCTCTTTATTTCTATACTCATGATGATCTCGCCTTGTTGAAACTGATGACTCTCTTCTATCTCGAACAGATTGTAGTGACACCCTCCTCGCTTCCGTAACCGATGGCGAAACTCTGTTTCCTCCATGGTTCGAGACTGGCGACCTTCTCCTTTGACCTTGATTCAAATCATTCATCAATTTCTCTAACTTCCCAATTCCTTCATCAAACTTTTCATTGATTCGTTGTTCCATTTGCTCAGGTTCTTCTCTTCTATACAATGCTTCAACATTTTGATGATGGTTAGCTCTTCTCGGTGGCATGATTAAACATTCACAACCTAACTCGGCTCGGCTTTGAACCCTTCAAAGTGATGCACGGCTTCAACTTAGGTTCTCGGCTTGAACTTCAACTAGCTCGGCCTTGATCTACAAAGTGATGCACGCCTCCAACTTTAGCTCGGATCTGAACTTGAATAAATCTCCCTCAAACTTGAACAAGCTCGGCTCTATCTCAAACTTCAACACTTCACTTAACTCGGCTTTGCTTGATTTAGCTCGGCCTTGACTCTTCAAACTCTTCTCTTTGGCTCCAAGGACTCGGCTTAGCTATGATTGGCTAAGTCTAGCTCTGATACCAAACTGACACAGCGGATATTAACGGATGACGACGAAATGAAGATTTCGTGTCAAACTAATCGAAGAACGATTAGATGAAGCAATATAAATTGATGGATTGAAAGGTACCGAATGCTCAAATTCGTTGATCTCCAAAAGATACCGAATTCTAGCTATCCCTAACACGTTGATGCGCACGATACCGTGTTAAAAGATCTATGATTCTTCGACGTTGATCTCGTGCACGAGATTCCGTGAATCGGCTTCAAATCCGTTGATTCGAGCGCACTCGAATACCGCAAATGGAGATAGGAGATAACACTCAACTACCAATTTCAAAGAGGCACAAAGCACTCAAACACAAAGTTTCATTAAAAATCAACTAACTTTACAAATGACACGACCCCCATATTTATAGGCAGTTTACAACTCAACATTGTTCACCGACCTAACATATCTGCGACCTACAACCTAACGTAGGTTGTTAACGACCTAACACAAAACAGCATGCGACTTAACGACATAGTAAATGTTAACGACTTAAAATACAAATAGTTTACGACCTAATTACAACATGAGTTACATCAAGCAACCTACGACTTAACAAAAGCACGGCCATTGGAAGCTTGAGCGACCTATCTACTTGAGTGACTTGAGGAATGTAACGACCTAAGGTCCTGCGACCTAAGCTGGAACTGAGCGACCTAACACACTAGGCCGTAGGTCGTTGGCGATCTAAAGAAAGAGGCATAACTGTGTCTTCCTTCTTCTGTTTCTCATAAGGTTCTAAGTGGCTAGGTCGTTTGCGACCCAAGGAATCCAAGCGACTCAAAGCAGGAAACGGCATAAGTTCCAGTTGGCGTAATTTGCTAGGTCGCTTGCTTAGCTTGCCACTAGTAGTTTGCGCTGCATCACTTTGTTTTATAGGTTACCATTTCAAATTTCTTTTAATCCTATTTATAACTTAGCATTAAATCTCTCATTTCATTTTGGAGTTTCAATTATTAGTTAAATTCCATTTTACTACACTAATTAAAGCTATTGATTAACGGAAATTTAAGAACTAAATACCGGGTTAAACTTCAAATCATTTAAAATAATAGATAAATGTACATACTTGCAACTTATATATCCAATTAGATTTAAAATAATTTTAAATCTATATTTGTTTATCAATAAAAATCTGCAGTAAAACTACCATAGTGGTCGTCCCACTTCAAAACTCGAAAATGAATGTCGATGATGCGTGCACTCATCACCGAAATTATTTTCCAACGACAAAAAGGGGAGTACAGAACATATTTCCTTCCAAATTTTTTTTAAAACATTTCTTTCAAATTATATTAAAATATTTATATCAGAAAATACTTCTAAATTATATTATTATTATATTCCAAAATCATTCGAAAGAAATTTTCCAAACCCCTGGGACTTAGGTTCTAAATTCCCAGTTTATTCTCATTTGTTTTACTTTCAATTTATTTTCAACCAATATTTATAAATTTCACTGCATAACAATCAATATATTACAACCAAATATATATATCATTTATAAAAAATATATTTTATATATAGAAATATAATAGGAAAAATTATTTCATTCACCTATATTCAAAAAAAATATTGTGTCGGCCTGTCCTATTAAGTGTTTAGAAATTCCTATTAATGTCATAGCGTCTTATGCACCAACCAGAATTTATAAATACAAAACGGAACAAATTAACACAATGTAAAAACTTTCTATAACACTAACAAATACGCTCTCTCATATATATATACGCTCAGTGACTCATCATAGGGTATTACTACCTTATTAATAAAGAGTCAGACCCAAAAAGTTAAGGTTTATCACTAAACCAAAACTCTAATACCAGATGTAACATCCCGCCTTTTGTACGCTTTAAATCGACGATGAACCACACACGTCAGACTTAAACCATATAGAAGGGCGAATTGTTATTGGAGTGAATAAGAAAAATAGAGAAAGAAAGAAAACAAAACAGAATCTTGTAGCGGAATGACAAAATATAATAATCAAATAACAGTTCATGAAGCTGTTTACAAAACGTTTGATTATGCTTATACAATACATATCAGAGTTACACATACCAGAGAAAATAATACAATGCAGCGGAACAATGTAGTAATTAATAGTAATAATACAATTTTCATCTTCGTCCTCCAGAAATAAGGTCTTCAAATCCTGTAATGCTCAGACCGACCCGAGCGAATTGAAAAGACAAAACACTCGAGTCAGAACTAAATGATCTTATATAAGTTAAATCAACAGTAAATAATATGAGTGGAACGGCGTTAGAGTTGTTTACGGGATTCGACATCTCCTATCCAGTGTCAACGTGAGTGAAGTAACTTAAGAGATGCTCGAGATTCACATCTTCTAAGGATCCGTTAAACTATTTACTATGTAGTAATATTTCGCTATTATAATAATGTCTAATAGTAAAATAAACTTAATTTTAAATATCGTTAAGGGGTTACCCATATATCCCTTGCCACGTAATAGCCCCAGTAGTCCATCTAGTATCAGTGCATCTCCAGATTGGGAGACCACCCTAAATACTCCACGGGCTATGGGAGAAAACCAAACTCGTACAAGGCGCGCTAGGGTAGGTGACACGACACAGCTAGGTAGTGCCAGGATAGACAGACCAATTACGCTTCTGGACCGGTGGTAACACGTAGTAGCTACTACCGCTCACCTCGAGCCACACCCCCAATACCAAAAGGGCCTAAATCAATCACAAAGTAATAAAATGATATCGAAGGAGTATGTCCGATAAAAGGTGCTACCTTCTTAGCCCGTCGATCGCTCCTGTTTTAGCCACCTTATGCCAACTCACAGGAGTCGGGTCCACGTATATACCTCAAAGGAAACACCGCCACTATCCTACCACATTCCGGAATCTCCACCGCATCACGGTTCTTAAAGTGGTTTTTGGAGATGGCAGAGAGTATAACAACTTCCTATCTTGATCTCTTTAACAACCAAACGTTATAATTACACCGCGGTCATTTAAACATAGTTTATACTTTACTACCAAAATATCATTGCCCTTTCAGAACCAAATCAATACAGTATCATTTTCATTTCAAATATATCCTTTTATAGAACTATAGCACTTTCAAACCATAAACTTTACAACTCATAACTTTGAAACATAACTTCCAATACTTAAATGGTTTAAATATTAAAATACTTTATATAATAAAATAGCTCCTTTAATTTCACAAATCAATTCCAAATACAGATTTGAACCCCAAATAAATCATTTCAATTTCCATGTATTTCAAAGCTTTATATATTCCACCATTTCAAAACTAATTCTTTGATAATTCCATATATATCAAATTCAATTACTATTTTAGACTTGAAATGTTTACTTAATATGTGATGACCTGGAAATTTTAACAATTTAAATTGGAATATTTAATTGATTTTAAATATTTGAAAAGTTAATTTTAACTTGAATTCCAAATATCAATATTTACTTGATAATTAAATTATTGAATTATATAATTTGAAATTGGATAAAATGTTGAATCTAGAATTTTAAGCCTGTTGAAAATAATTTGAACGCTTATAAAATTTATAGTGATGATACTGAAGATAATAAAATGGTTGAAATTTAATTTAAAGGTGATTTGTTCAATTATAATAATATATCATTTAAATCGATATTTAAAAATATCCTTCCGAGGCACAATCTCGGAATTTGACGAAACCAGTTCCATTGGATCTGAAATAGTTAGTTATTATCGAATTTTAATTTTCATAGCAATCGGAGTTGTCGTTTGACCCTGGCAGCTCAAAACGCATAGAAACTATTATAATCGATTTGATTTAAAATTGATCGTTTACTTCCGTAACTCGTGCATATGATCGAATTAGCTTCTGAAACACGTTCCATTGTGTTCGGAATGCGGGTAAAATCTTATAATCTACTAGCGACACTCCTTAAAAGGAGTTCGGAATTTTAAGAAGCATTTAACGAGGCATTTTGGAAGCTTTATAATATAATAAAATTTAAAGTCAACTAGACAAAGATATTTATATTAACAAAACACGCGCACTCAAGAAGCTTCCCCAAAATCTATATTTTTATCTCCGTCTCCTCTTTATTTTACGGAAATCAAATTTCATTTAGATGAAAACCCTTCTCTGGTTCATAAGCGAAATTAAATATTTAATGGCTTCTCCTCTATCTTTCTTCACTTCGTCTCAAATTAATATTCCTGTAGCCGAATCGATTTCAATCCAAACGACTTCAAGGCCGAGTTTTTAGGAATTCGCGAACCATTCCTAGTCGCGACGTTGTGGCGATCGCCAGGGCCGAGGTGTGCTGTCGCGATCTTCTAAGGGCTTCATGCTAGTTTGGGGAAGGTGTTGTTCGATCGGAGTTAGGGAAAACACGGCCGTGACGTTGGAAGCGTGAAAACTAGGGTTTTAATTTAGGCTTGATTTTGAGATCGGTGTTGTTGGAACTACAGTGGTCTGGTGGTTCAGTGATGTTTTCTATGGTTGGGATTTGATGGAAGATTGCAATGTTTTACAGTGTTTGTAGAGGCAACAGTCAAGTGGTTTTGTGTATTAAAGGGAGTTGTAGTTGTTGTAGATGTACAAGTGTACAGGTTGTTGGTTTATGAGCAACAAAGATGAAAGCAATGATGGTTGAAGATGAAATGATAGTGGGTAGTTAGTGTGGGGGTAATATGGTGATCAAGGAAGGTGGTTATTCTGACATAAATGGATCGGTAAAGCAGAAGTATGATAAAGGTGAATACCAGAGATATGTATGTAAATTGTTTGGGTAAGGTTGGGGTCACCTTGCTTCCCAGGCCATGCAAACGAGGATGCTTCTAGCGACGCACTATCTTGGAAGAGTCGTGAATTTGGGGTCCAAAATCATGGTGAAGTCAAGGCAATTTTGAAGTGGATAGCAAATAAAAAGCAAAGGTGAGTAAACCTCACTATGTTGGATTTTTATTTAAATTTAAATGGTTAAATTTAAATAATTGGTTGAATGATTAAATTGATTGGATGTGCGCTTATGATGTTGTGACTTTGGTCTTGGTTGATTCTCGAGTTAATTGTGGTTTGACTCGAAGTATTTGGGTTTTAAATTGTTTTAAACTTAAGTCATAAGTAAGAAAATGTTTTCATTTTAATATTAATAAAGGCTTATGATTCATGATTCATCAAATTAGAAGGGTAATTAAAATGTATAATTAATTAATTCATTTAATTAATGATTTGGGGTTTAAGTTAATTTATTAAGTTTAATTAATTTAGAATAATCAAATGGATGGTTTGATCAATAATTACTTAATGTAATTAATAAAATATAATTACTTTGTGAAATTAATCAAGTGATTAATTAAGATAGTTAATTAAGGAGTAATTAATTTGTTTAATGAAGTAAATAAAAAGGTAGATAATTACAGGATTGAGATAAATCAAGAATGATTAATATTTGCAGTTTAATTAATGATTAATTATTTAATATAATTAATTTAACTTAGGATAAATTGAAATATAATTGGAAATCATAAACATATAATTTACGATGTAATTAAAGATTGATTAATTAAGATTGATTAATCCATAATAAGTGACTTATGAGAAATTAATTAATATAAGTAATTAAGGATAAATGAAATTAATATAGTTAATTAATTTATGAGGTAAGTGAAGATTACTTATTGATTTTGGTAAAGGATAATTAATATCATGAAATTAATTAAAGATAATTACTTGAATGTAAATGAAAGATAATTAATCTAGGGTGATTAACTAAGATGAATAATAAAGGGATGATTGACGAACTGGTTTGAAATTAATTAATGTTAAATGAAGAAATCTAAGTGGTTGAGGTTAATAATTCAAACAGGATTAATTAAATTAAATTTGTATGTGAGTAAGCTTTGCTTATGAATGATTGAATGGTATTGGATGCTTTGAATAAGTTGACATCTCTGATATGAAATGTTGTGTATTTAATTTGATTAACTTGGGTTAGGATGACATGAGACTCGATGAGACCGGGGTCGGGTATTAGGAAATACCCGAAACCACTTCAAATGTTTATAGATTGACGTGTAAAATCTATTGGTTGGAATGAAATGATTCAAGTGAATTGGGCTATTAATTTGAATTCAGTAATTAGAAAACTTATGTGTGAAATAAGTGATGTCCATAACATATTGTGAACTTGTGAATTGATTCAAGTTACCCCGGGTATTATATAAGTTAAATTCTTTGCATTCCATGTTAAATGGGTTTACTCACGCTGGTTTCCAGCCTGACCCGGGTATTACTTTGATATAATGCTCGGGTTAGACCGAGTATTACAGATTTTCAGGTAAGGACGTTTTGGAGCTCAGGAGTCGAGCTGGATGGCAGAAACGTATGAGTATTATTGTATATCTGAGGCATGGTAAATTGTGTATATCCATTGTCTGTATAAATGTGTAACTCTGATGTATTATAAATGTAATTAACAGATACAGAATGCTTTCGTAAACTGTTATTATTTATTATTATATTTTATCCACTGTGAATGTGAGATGTTGGTATTTCTGATCTTCTTCTTCTTCTATCTCTTTCTTCTTTTTCATAACTATCTGGAATTTTCGAGATCGGAAATTTCAGATCGTTACATAATAAATCAAATATCATTTAAGTAAAACTTATAAACTTCAAATAACTAGATATTCTTTCAATTTATTTAACTTGATATATTCATTTAAATCATCTTGATATTCATTTAAATCACTCTAAACCAAAATCGCTTTATAAAAATCACCTTCAAAATCTCAATTGTGATGTCCCGGAATTTTGGCAATATCAATTTAATAATCTGAATAAAAAATTAAATTGATTTGATAATCTTTGTTAATAAGATTGGAATTAATTTAATAATCCAATTGAATAAATATTTATTTGATAGATTTTATCTTTTAAAAGCTAATAAATTGTTTTCTATTTATAATGTATATAGAAATTGTATATATTGTAAATAGATAAGCCTTGTTTTAAATTTAATAAATAAATAAATCTTGTTTTCTAAATATAAATATATCTTTGGTAAATTGGGAATTATGATTTTATTTGAAGTTAAACTTTTAAAAGCTATTGAATAAATAATATATGGTTTTAGATTGATAATATAAAAGTTTAAATTATTTAAATTGATTTTGAGTTTAAATTTAAATAAATAAACAATAAAGTTTATTTTGATTTCCTTTTTAAATATAGTTGGATAAAATAAGTAATTTATTAATAAAGAAACAATTTCTTTTATAAATTATTTAAAGTTATCAAAATTGTTATTTTCAAAATATGATAATAAGGTATTGTTTTTAACAAATATATTTTAATAAAAATAATTGTTTTTCAAAATTGAATTATGTAGTTATATATATATATAACTTGATTTCAAAATTTAATTTTATAATTTGATTTGAATTTGAATTTAAAGCTTTGAAATTTAAAGTATAAATATTTTTAATTGTTTTGGATTTTAAAATATTTGTATAAACTTTTATTTTATAAATATAATTGAATTTATTCATTTCAAAATTATCTATATGTGAATAAGTATATATTAACTAATTAATTTAAATGTATTCATCTTATATTAACATCTAATTAAATACTAATTAACATTTAATTATAACTAAATTACCTTAAATGACATGTGTTAACTAATTAACATACCTATATGACAAATGTTAAAAGCGAAGACAAGTGTCATTTATTTTTTTTTCTTTTATTATTATCAATAAGTATTTCAGTTTTTATATATAAACAAATCTTCTTTCATTCTTTTTTTTCTAAATCTAAAATGCAAAGAAAATCTGAAAAACACTTCCTTTGAAACCAAAATCAGAAATTAGAACAAGCTTGAAAATTTCATCTTCATTTTTAAAACCTGAAACAGTTAAAACCTGTAATCCACTTCCAAATCAAAGCCTATCAACAAACTTTCAAAGAAACCTATAACTTTTGCAAACATGCAAAAGATCAGAAGCCTGCATCATTTAGAATCTGGAATTCAAGCAGCTGCATGCGTGTAGTTCCTTTTTAAAAATCAAGTTTTAAGCTTCAGTAACTCAAGTCTTATCAAAGCAACTTAGTTTCTAAAAGCAAAGCAATTTTTCCAGTTTTAAAAAGTTCAAATGTTTCAAGACTTTTCAAATAAAATCTGGAAGGCTCTGCTCATATTTTTAACAAGTGAGTAACTTATAAACTTAAAGTAAATTATGGTTGCATGTTACTGTTGTGGAAAATATAGCAATTGTGTATATTTACAAGTATGTGCGTGTAGATATATTGATGAATTTTTGTTGTATGAAGTATGCATCTGAATATCTGGGCATCTCTGTTCCCAAATTTAAAAATTCTGGTTTTTGATTTAAATTCAAACCTCTTAGTTTAGTCACTGTTAAAAACCTAAGTTTCAAAAGAAACTTGTGTGTTCCATCAAAGATTTAGTTAAAAATTCATTTAAGTAAAATAATTTGGAAACTTCATTGAGAATCAAGGAGAAAAATGAGCAAACTTAATATAAGTAAAATTCAAACATCTAAATTTATAAATTCAAGAATGTAAACTGTATTCTTATCCTAAGACATGATTTTTGAAGCTATTCATAATTTAAAATGTTGGGATGAGTGTGCAGTTCTGAAATGAACTGAAAATGAAAAATTTGGTATTCTAGGGTAATCTCTGCTATCTGGGTGGTCGGGATTTTTGACATGGATGGAGGGGTGAACGGAGAAAGGAGGAAAAATATTTGAAGATGATCAGTATCACTATGGTGGTGGCAGCAGTGAATTCTTGCTTAGAACCCTAGTTTTAACTAGGCATTTTGTTTTGATCGGTACGACCTGTAGAAATGATCGAGTTCAACGAGGTTTTGACAGATGGAAGCTTGGTCGTAGATGAGAGCATGGTCAGAATTTCTGGGTCTCTGGTGGTCGGAGGGCGGTGTACGAGGCTATGACAGGTTTGGGGTTTATATCGTTCTTCTGTTCCAAGTTTGGGGTAAAAGTCTCGAACTAGATTTTGAGAGTTGGAGTTCGATCTGATGATCGTGGTGTGACGTTTGAGTGTAGGAAGATGTGGGAAGACCACTGAAGATGGCCGGAGATGATCAACGGACCGTGCACATGCACGGTACACTATGATGCTGATGATGGCTGTTTGTTTTTTAGTAAGAGGGTTACCTGGGTTTTTTACTCGAAGTCGGTAGTTATGTTGCTCGAAGATTTTTGCCGTGGACTCGAAGCAAAATTTGCACTGGCTCGGGTATAGTTATGGTAACGGGTTTTAAACTGAAACCTATATTGTTTTGTTATATTTTTTTTAAAAACTGAAGTATAAAGATGTTAAGCAAAGAAGTATGGGCTAGGGTAAAGTATTAGTGTTACAGGTTTTAAAGTATAACCTGTTCTGTTTAAAAAATTTAAAATGAAATTAAAAATTGAGTTTAAAATGAAAGCAAAGGTTTATACTAAATTTAAATCCAAGTTAAAACCTGGAATTCAAGTTTAAGTTTAAATCTCAGATTTGAAAATAAAATAAAGCTTTTCAAAAAAATTGAATTGTTAAACTACCTTAAAATGTTTAAGTAGTTGAATTTTAAAATAAAGTTTTAAAATATAAGTAGAGTTTTAAAATCTGAAGGTTTATCTAAATTCAAATTTAAATATGTATTCAAATTTTTAAATGAAGAAAAGTTTTTAAATTTAAGTGATTTAAACAATTTTGAATGTTTAAAATGTAATTCAAATTGATTTGAATTTAAATACGAATTTGGTCTTAAATCCTTCTAAACTTCTGTGTTAAATGAGTATTACTCTAACTTGTGAAATGAAAGGTTTTACAAATGTGTTTTAAACTTTGTTAAAGAATTTTTTTATTCAATTTAAACTTTGAAATTAAAATGAAATTTGAAGGTAAATTTAAAGTAAATGGTTCTAAATACTTTGTAAATGATAACTTGATCATTAATAAGAACAAAGATTTATCTTAAAGTAAATTAGAATTTAATTCATTAAATTTATATGGAAATTAAATAGATAATTTATTTATTTAATTAATTAATGATTTGGATTAATTAAATAAGTAATTAAAGGTTAAAATTAATTAATTAGTGATTGAGATTAATTAATTAGGAATAATTGTTTTATAATTAAGGATTTTTAATTAGATTTTAATTAAGAATTAATTAATCAAGTAATTTAGAATTAATTAAGTTTCAGTTAACACTTAATTAGTTTAATAATTAAAGGTTAATTAATTTATTATTCAAGATTAATTAGTTTTAAATTAATATTGATTGATGAAAGTTAATTACTTGAGAAAAGTAATTAAAGAATGATTAATAGATAATGAAGGTCATTAACTAAGGATTATTTAATAATTAATTAATATGATTAGTTTTAATAATTAATTAGATTAATTAATTTAATGATAATCATTTGTGAAATTTATTTAAGTTTAATTACATAATGGAAGTAATTAAGGAATTAATTACTTGAGTTTAAATGTAATTTGTTTAAGTAAGCTAATTAAGTTTAATTAAGTTAAACATTTGATGCTTTGGTGATTATTACCTAATATAATTAATAGATTGAAATTACTCAGTGGAGTAATTAAATGATAATTACCGGATGTAATTAATGGAAGATGGTTAAATAGTGAAAGTAATTTGGATTAAATTCCTTAGTATAATTAATCAAGGGATTAATTATAGAAATTAATTAAGGAGTAATTAATTTGATAAGTAATTAAGGGTAGTTAATTACAGAGTATAATTAATCAAAGGTGATTAATAATTATGGTTTAAATGGAGATTAATTACTTTATGTAATTAATTTAAATAAGATAATTAATTAAAAATAATTTAGGATTATTAATTAATATAATTAGTGATGTAATTAATATTGATTAATTAAGATTAATTAATCAATGATAAGTGATTAAGGGTAATTAATTAATTGTAATTTATTAAGGTTTAATGTAATTAATTATAGTTAATTAATTAATGAACTAATTAAAGGTTAATTACTGTATTTGGTTTAGAATAATTAATTTGTGAAATTAATTGAAGGATAATTACTAGAATGTAATTAAAGAATAATTAATCAAGGGTGATTAATTAACTTGATTAACTAGAGGATAATTAATTAATTAATTTGTAATTAATTAATGGATATGTAAGTAAGATTTATATTGATGTAAATAATTAATTTAGTTCACTTTAAATTAAGGTAATTAATTTAATTCATTTTAAATTAATTATAGATGATGTGATTATAGATCATTGTTTATGTATGGATGGATGATATTTTTTTTTTTTGCAGAGTAAGCGGGGTTGAAATCTGGCCCATACCAGCTTTATTAAAAAAAGGAAACTAAATACAACATGAAGAAGAAAAAAAGCAATCTGACCCCAAAACAAAAGGAACTACGGAGTCCATGGTTCAATTTGATGGTCTAAAAATTCATGCTTGCTAACTCTCATTCAAGCTAAAATTTCATGCTTAAGAGCTACCCAAAGCCCTAACACACTCCTGCATTTACCTTCAAACACCCTGCTATTCCTTTCACACCACACAATTTTCATCAGTTTTTTAAGAATGAAGAAAAATAGATTTTCCTCACTTTGTTCCACTTAGTTGCATTCCAAATCAGCGACCACTACTGGGTGAAGTCGACAGGCGCACCAACAATGCCAAACTTGATCAACAAATCACACCAAAGCTGAAGAACAGTAGGACATTCAAAGTACAGGTGCTGTATAGTCTCATTACAGGCATAGCACAAGATACATGTAGTGGGCACAAACATTCCATACTCAACAAGCTTCATTCCAGTCAGAAGAGAATCATTCACAACCTTCCAAAAGAGGATGGATGGATGATATTGTTGCCTTGAATGGTTTGAAATCTCAGATATGAGATAAGTAATGTTGTGTGATATGGATGCATTGGTTGCATTGTGACGATGATATGGATTATCTTTGATAATGATGATATGTATTATCTGTTGTGATAATAATGTTGATTTTCTATTGTGATATATGAATTATCTATCTATGTGTATATAGATAATGAAATTGAATTATTTTAAACATAAAAACAACTTGGCCTTAAAAGATACGCTTTGGATTTCGATGAGACCGGGATCACTTTTCCAGATTTGGCAATCCGAAAACCACATCGATCCAAATTAACGATAGGTCGTGAATCTCAAGTAAAGAGTGAAGACTCGAGGTGTAGGGACTATTCGTCGTTAAAACTCTGAGGGTGATTCCAATACGAGTTTAACGGGGTAGTACTTTCAGATTCGAGATGAAGATTCAGAGTGCAAGGGTTATTGTCGTTAACTATGAGGGTGATTCCAAAATGAGTGTAAGGAGATAATGCCTTCGGTTTCGTTCGAACCCGGAACGAACTTGTATTGATTGAATGCTTTCAGAACATTGTCAGGTGGACGATGAGCATTCTAAGATAAATGTGTCCTATAAAGGTAATCGTAGCCTCAAGCATCATCAACTGGGAAAGGCTAAAACATGGGAGGTGCAGCAAGGTTAAGTGGGTCATGCCCAAGTAGGACGAGATTTTCCCCTGTCTAGAGGTCCCTTTTTATTCGGCTTAGTGGGCTGTTGGATATGCGCATCAACTGCGGGGTTGTCCTGTTCGGGACTATTCAGTAAGGAATGGTTCCGGCTTTGTGTTGCAGGGGATTGGGAGTTATCCTCGGTACGGTGATCTAGGCCACGTACTATGACGGGTGGTACCCCAGTAGCCCTACCTTTGTATGGAATCCAAAATCCAATAAGTGCCAACGATTTTGATTGTATTACCCACTTTTATGGCTAGTAGCTGGAATTTAATAAATGTAACAATTTCGGCTATTTCATATTCACTTGAAAACCCTAGACCTATTATAATATCACTGGATTTCCTATCAATTGTTTTGGTTAGCGTAAGGTAAAAACTTTTCCATTTTTATGTGTGGAAAGTCTTACGTGATACCTTTCTTTTCAAAAGGTTTTTAAAATTAAGCAAATTTAACCTGTTACTCACACCAGACCCATGCCTGACCCGAAGGTTATCTTCTGTTTTCTTAAGCTCTTGAGTACTCAAATTTTTACGAGTAGCCAAAGGATTCACGTTAGCTTTGACGAATTGTGGAGGAGCAATGGAGCAAGAGGCTTCAGTGTTGTAGATATGTTTAGTGTTCCGCTGTGTTGGTATCTCTGTGTTTTCTATGAGTTGTATTGAGTTGTAATAAATAGACAGGTGTTTATAACTGTCTAGTATGTGTTGTATAATCTGTGTAACTCTGATAGTTGTTGTATACTATGTAATATTTTATGTTATTAATATAATTTATTCATTCCACAGTTGAGATTCTGATGTTGTTTCTTCTTTATTCTCTTTCTTTTCTCTTTTCTATCTCTTTCTTTCTTACTAATGATGCGTCATTCTGTGGAGATGAATGGCGGGTCGTTAAAGTGGTATCAGAGCACTAGGTTGAGTGAATACCTAGGCTTTGGAGTGGATTCTTTCTTGAGAGTGCGTATTTGTAATTTTAAATGTATTTATATATATTTATCTATTTCTACCTATCTGTTGGGTTACCTATTCGGGTTTTCCAATATAAGTTATAAAGGTAGATAAGGTAGTGGTGTTTGTAACACGACTACTACCATTGGTTGGAGTCTGATGTTTGAGCTTGGAAGTGTATCTGCCGAGACTGTAGACCTAATACCATCTCGAGTAAGTTGTGAAGAGTGTAGAGATTGCATTGATCTCCGAAGGAAACCTTTTTAAAGGTTCGGGGTCCATCTTTGAAGTGCAGAGTTTGGTGAGTAGAATCTGGATTTGTCGGTTGGGTAGAAGTGAGTGATGGTATCTTGATACCTTAGGAAGTAGTAGCTACGTGATGAGATGCAGTGACCATGGATTATGTCCAAAGACGTTTCTTTGGAACAAGTTTTAGGAAGTGTGTCTGCTTCAGTGTTCTGGCTGGGTTCAGCGGGATGTGGTGGTCGGCTTTGAAGTCCGAGTTTCTCAAAGAGCTTTGGATCGGGAAGTTTTTGGCATCGGTGTCAGCGGTGTAGCTCGGAGAATTCTGTGTGCTAGCAGGAAGTTTTCTAGCTGAGTAGTTTTTCTGGAGGTGGAGTTTAGAAGCAGCAGAGTGGATCCGTTTCTTCAATGGATTGACTAGACCAGCGTAAGCTGTTCTGATTGGTAAAGAGAGAACGGTATTTCTTTGGAATTTGATCTTGGTTGATCGTAAAAGTGACTTGCGATAGTTGAATGTTCTCTTGGATTGTCAGAGATTTTCCGGATGTCTTCAGGGAAGTCAGAGGCCGTCCGCATCTGGAGTTTGAGTTTTCGTATCGATAGGATTCCAGGAATGACTCCGATGGTTCAATTTAGTCGAAGGATGGTTCTTAGAGATTGAGTTGGTGAAGCAGCTCAGGTTTTGGAGGAATTTCAGAGTTTTCTTGTATGGATCTGTTGAACCATATTTCTGGGATGTGTTGTCCAGTTTGTGCTCGTGTTCTTCATCAGCATTTTCTTATCTACTTCGGATCAGAGTTGTGCAGCGGAAGCAGTTTGGAAGTGTTTCTGTAGTCTTTTTTGGAATTAGGAGAAGTTTGTTGTCTTCTGATGTTTAACGAGTAGAGTGTGTTCTTGGTTTTGGATTGATCTTGAGGAGATCATTGTGTTAGGTTGATTGGTCTAGTTTGTTTCTAGAAGCATCGGCTAAGGTTGAGCTGATCAGTTTGGATGTTGACAGCCCGGGATCGTCTGAAGATTTTTGTGGATAAGAGACGAAAGAATTTGGATTCGGAGTCGGAGATTTGATTTCGGATAAGTTTTCTCCGATTAAAGGAGCTATAAGTTTTGGGGTAAGGCTGGGAAGCTAGCTCCGAAATGTTTGGATCTTTCTGTGTTCTTGTGAGGATAAGTGTTTGGTCTACAGGATTGAATTGCTAGTTTGGATAACTGGGATTCGATATGTTTCACGTATCTCTGAGGGAGTACGTGTATGATCTATCTCTGGTATTGGAACGAGCAGTTCAGGAGGTTTGGTTGTTAAGTCAGACTTGTCTGTAGTCCGATATCCTATCTAGTTTTGCAGATCTAGATGAGTAGGAGCTCTGTAGCTTAGTAGTTTTGATTGTTTGGATTCTGTAGAGCGAGTAACCCGGTATTTATACTTGGAAAACTCGAGGAAACTCTATCCAGAATTTTTGTCTGGATAATTAGATTGTTTGATTGGATGAATTGATTGCTATGGTTGTTAGCATATGATTGATATATGCTTGTGTTTTAAAATTAAGTCTTTAAATAGATTATTAAATTACCTTCGTTTTAAATTTCGGGGACGAAATTCTTTTAAGGGGGAGCAATGTGATGTCCCGCAATTTTGGCAATATCAATTTAATAATCTGAATAAAAAATTAAATTTATTTGATAATCTTTATTAATAAGATTGGAATTAATTTAATAATCCAATTGAATAAATATTTAATTTACAGATTTTATCTTTTAAAAGCTAATAAATTGTTTTCTATTTATTATGTATATAGAAATTGTATATATTGTAAATAGATAAGCCCTGTTTTAAATTTAATAAATAAATAAATCTTGTTTTCTAAATATAAATATATCTTTGGTAAATTGGGAATTATGATTTTATTTGAAGTCAAACTTTTAAAAGCTATTGAATAAATAATATATGGTTTTAAATTGATAAGATAAAAGTTTAAATTGTTTAAATTGATTTTGAATTTAAATAAATAAACAATAAAGTTTATTTTTATTTCCTTTTTAAATATAATTGGATAAAATAAGTAAATTATTAATTTCTTTTATAAATTATTTAAAGTTATCATATTTGTTATTTTCAAAATATGATAATAAGGTATTGTATTTAACAAATAGATTTTAATAAAAATAATTTTTTTTCAAAATTGAATTGTGTAGTTATATATATATATAACTTGATTTCAAAAATTTAATTTTATAATTTGATTTGAATTTGAATTTAAAGTTTTGAAATTTAAAGTATAAATATTTTTAATTGTTTTGGATTTTAAAATATTTGTATAAACTTTTATTTTATAAATATAATTGAATTCATTCATTTCAAAATTATCTACATGTAAATAAGTATATATTAACTAATTAATTTAAATATAAGTTTACATTTATCTTATATTAACATCTAATTAAATACTAATAAACATTTAATTATAACTAAATTACCTTAAAAGACATGTGTTAACTAATTAACATACCTATATGACAAATGTTAAAAGTGAAGACAAGTGTCATTTATTTTTATTTTTCTTTTATTTTTATTAATAAGTATTTCAGTTTTTATAAATAAACAAATCTTCTTTCATTCTTTTTTTCTTTCTAGATCTAAAATGCAAAGAAAATCTGAAAAACACTTCCTTTGAAACAAAAATCAGAAACAAGAACAAGCTTGAAAATTTTTCATCTTCATTTTTAAAACCTGAAACAGTTAAACCCTGTAATCCACTTCCAAATCAAAGCCTATCAACAAACTTTCAAAGAAACCTGTAACTTTTGCAAACGTGTAAAAGATCTGAAGCCTGCATCATTTAGAATCTGGAATTCAAGCAGCTGCATGCATGTAGTTCCTTTTTAAAAATCAAGTTTTAAGCTTCAGTAACTCAAGTCTTCATCAAAGCAACTTAGTTTCTAAAAGCAAAGCAATTTTTCCAGTTTTAAAAAGTTCAAAAGTTTTAAGACTTTTCAAATAAAATCTGGAAGGCTCTGCTCATATTTTTAACAAGTGAGTAACTTTTAAACTTAAAGTAAATTATGGTTGCATGTTACTGTTGTGAAAAATATAGCAATTGTGTATATTTACAAATATGTGTGTGTAGATATATTGATGAATTTCTGCTGTATGAAGTATGCATCAGAATATCTGGGACATCTCTGTTCCCAGACTCAAAAATTCTGGTTTTTGATTTAAATTCAAACCTCTTAGTTTAGTCACTATTAAAAACCTAAGTTTCAAAAGAAACTTGTGTGTTCCAACAAAGATTTATTTTAAAATTCATTTAAGTTAAATGAATTGGAAACTTCACTGGGAATCAAGGAGAAAACTAAGCAAACTTAATATAAGTAAAATTCAAACATCTAAATTTATAAATTTAAGAATGTAAACTGTATTCTTAAACTAAAACATGATTTTTGAAGCTAAATTCATTATTTAAAATGTTGGGATGAGTGTGCAGTTCTGAAATGAACTCAAAATGAATAAATTTAGTATTCTGGGGTGACTCTGCTATCTGGATGTCGGGATTTTTGACATGGATGGAGGGGTGAACGGAGAGAGGAGGAAAAATATCTGAAGGTGATCAGTATCACTGTGGTGGTGGCAGCAGTGAATTCTTGCTTAGAACCCTAGTTTTAACTAGGCATTTTGTTTTGATCGGTACGACCTGTAGAAATGATTGAGTTCAACGAGGTTTTGGCAGATGGAAGCTTGGTCGTAGATGAGAGCATGGTCGGAGTTTCTGGGTTTCTGGTGGTCGGAGGGCGGTGTACGAGGCTATGACAGGTTTGGGGTTTATATCGTTCTTCTGTTCCAGGTTTGGGGTTAAAGTCTCAAACTCGATTTTGAGAGTTGGAGTTCGATCTGATGATCGTGGTGTGACGTTTGAGTGTTGGAAGATGTGGGAAGACCACCGAAGATGGCCGACATGATCAACGGACCGTGCACATGCACGGTACACTTTGATGCTGATGATGGTTGTTTGTTTTTTAGTAAGAGGGTTACCCGGGTTTTTTACTCAAAGTCAGTAGTTATGTTGCTCGAAGATTTTTGCTGTGGACTCGAAGCAAAATTTGCACTGGCTCGGGTATAGTTATGGTAACAGGTTTTAAACTGAAACCTGTATTGTTTTGTTATATTTTTTTTAAAACTGAAGTATAAAGATGTTAAGCAAAGAAGTATGGGCTAGGGTAAAGTATTAGTGTTACAGGCTTTAAAGTATAACCTGTTCTGTTTAAAAAATTTAAAATGAAATTAAAAATTGAGTTTAAAATGAAAGCAAAGGTTAATACTAAATTTTAAATCCAAGTTAAAACCTGGAATTCAAGTTTAAGTTTAAATCTCAGATTTGAAAATAAAATAAAGCTTTTTAAAAAAATTGAATTGTTAAACTACCTTAAAATGTTTAAGTAGTTGAACTTTAAAATAAAGTTTTAAAATATAAGTAGATTTTTAAAATCTGAAGGTTTATCTAAATTCAAATTTAAATATGTATTCAAATTTTTAAATGAAGAATTTTTTTAAAATTTAAACGCTTTAAACAATTTTGAATGTTTAAAATGCAATTCAAATTGATTTGAATTTAAATACGAATTTGGTCTTAAATCCTTTTAAACTTCTGTGTTAAATGAGTATTTCTTTAACTTGTGAAATGAAAGGTTTTAGAAATGTGTTTTAAACTGTTAAAGAAAATTTGTATTCAATTTAAACTTTTAAGTTAAAACGAAATTTAAAGGTAAATTTAAAGTAAATGGTTTCAAATACTTTGTAAATGATAACTTGATCATTAATAAGAACAAAGATTTATCTTAAAGTAAATTAGAATTTAATTTATTAAATCTGTATGGAAATTAAATAGATAATTAATTTAATTTAATTTAATTAATGATTTGGTTTGATTAAATAAGTAATTAAAGGTTTTAATTAATTAATTAATGGTTGAGATTAATTAATTAGGAATAATTAATTTGTAATTAAGGATTTTTAATTAGATTTTAATTAATAATTAAGAATTAATTAATCAAGTAGTTTAGAATTAATTATGTTTCAGTTAACACTTAATTAATTTAATAATTAAAGGTTAATTAATTTATTATTCAAGATTAATTAGTTTTAAATTAATATTGATTGATGAAAGTTAATTACTTGAGAAAAGTAATTAAAGAATGATTAATAGATAATGAGGTCATTAACTAAGGATTATTTAACAATTAATTAATATGATTAGTTTTAATAATTAATTAGATTAATTAATTTAATGATAATCATTTGTGAAATTTATTTAAGTTTAATTACATAATGGAATTAATTAAGGAATTAATTACTTGAGTTTAAATGTAATTTGTTTAAGTAAGTTAATTAAGTTTAATTAAGTTAAACATTTAATGCTTTGGTGAATTATTACCTAATATAAGTAATAGATTGAAATTACTTAGTGGAGTAATTAAATGATAATTACCGGATGTAATTAATGGAAGATGGTTAAATAGTGAAAGTAATTTGGATTAAATTATTTAGTAAAATTAATCAAGGGATTAATTAAAGAAATTAATTAAGGAGTAATTAATTTGATAAGTACCTATGGGTAGTTAATTACAGAGTATAATTAATCAAAGGTGATTAATAATTGTGGTTTAAATGGAGATTAATTACTTAATGTAATTAATTTAAATAAGACAATCAATTAAAAATAATTTAGGATCATTAATTAATATAATTAGTGATGTAATTAATATTGATTAATTATGATGAATTAATCAATGATAAGTGATTAAGGGTAATTAATTAATTGTAATTAATTAAGGTTTAATGTAATTGATTATAGTTAATTAATTAATGAAGTAATTAAAGGTTAATTACTGTATTTGGTTTAGAATAATTAATTTGTGAAATTAATTGAAGGACAATTACTAGAATGTAATTAAAGAATAATTAATCAAGGGTGATTAATTAAGTTGATTAACTAGAGGATAATTAATTAATTTAATTTGTAATTAATTAATGGATATGTAAGTAAGATTTATATTGATGTAAGTAATTAATTTAATTCACTTTAAATTAATTAGAGATGGAAGTAATTAATTTAATTCATTTTAAATTAATTATAGATGGTGTGATTATAGATCATTGCTTATGTATGGATGGATGATATTATTGTCTTGAATGGTTTGAAATCTCAGATATGCGATAAGTAATGTTGTATGATATGGATGCATTGGTTGCATTATGACGATGATATGGATTATCTTTGATAATGAAAATAAGGATTATCTGTTGTGATAATAATGTTGATTTTCTATTGTGATATATGAATTATCTATTTGTGTCTATATAGAAAATGAAATTAAATTATTTTAACTTTAAAACGACTTGGCCTTAAAAGATATGCTTTAGATTTCGATGAGACCGGGATCGGTTTTCCAGATTTGGATATCCGAAAACCACATCGATCCAAATTAATGATAGGCCGTGAATCTCAAGTGAAGAGTGAAGACTCGAGGTGTAGGGACTATTCGTCGTTAAAACTTTGAGGGTGATTCCAATATAGTTTAACGGGGCAGTACTTTCATATTCGAGATGATGATTCAGAGTGCAAGGGTTATTGTCGTTAACTCTGAGGGTGATTTCAAAATGAGTGTACTGAGATAATGCCTTTGGTTTCGTTAGAACCCGGAATGAACTTATATGGATTGAATGCTTTCAGAATATCGTTAGGTGGATGATGAGCACTCTAAGATAAATGTGTCCTATAAATGTAATCGTAGCCTCAAGCCTCATCAACCGGGAATGGCTAAAACAGGGAGGTGCAGCAAGGCTGAGTGGGTCATGCCCAAGTAGGACGAGATTTTCCCCTGTTTAGAGGTCCCTTTTTATTCGTCTTAGTGGGCAGTTGGATATGCGCACCAACTGCGAGGTTGTCCTGTTCAGGACTGTTCAGTAAGGAATGGTTCCGGCTTTGTGTTGCAGGGGATTGGGAGTGATCCTCGATACGGCGATCTAGGCCACGTACTGTGACGGGCGGTACCCCAGTAGCCCTGCCATTGTATGGAATCCAAAATCCAATAAGTGCCAACGATTTTGATTGTACTACCCACTTTTGTGGCTGGTAGCTGGAATTGAATAAATGTAACAATTTCGGCTATTTCATATTTACTTGAAAACCCTAGACCTGTTATAATATCACTGGATTTCCTATCAAATGTTTTTGTTAGCGTAAGGTAAAAACTTTTCCATGTTTATGTGTGGGAAGTCTTACGTGATACCTTTCTTTTCAAAAGGTTTTTAAAATTAAGCAACTTTAACATGTTACTCACACCAGACCCATGTCTGACCCAGAGTTTATCTTCTGTTTTCTTAAACTCTTGGGTCCTCAAATTTTTACGAGTAGCCAAGGGATTCAGGTTAGCTTTAACGAGTTGTGGAGGAGCAATGGAGCAGGAGGCTTCAGCGTTGTAGATATGTTTAGTGTTCCGCTGTGTTTGGTATCTCTGTGTTTTCTCTGAGTTGTATTGAGTTGTAATAACTAGACAGGTGTTTATAACTGTCAAGTATGTGTTGTATAATCTATGTAACTCTTATAGTTGTTGTATGCTATGTAATATTTTATGTTATTAATATAATTTATTCGTTCCGCTGTTGAGATTCTGATGTTGTTTCTTCTTTCTTCTCTTTCTTTTCTCTTTTCTATCCCTTTCTTTCTTATTAATGATGCGTCATTCTATGGAGATGAATGGCGGGTCGTTACATCAATTTTATCTTAATTTCAAACTTAATTTATTCGAGTATAATTCTTATATAACTTAATTAAATCAATCTCATATTTATCTTCCAACCTCAAATTTATTTAAGTCATTTATAAACTCTATATGTAATATAATTTAAACGGATACTTAACCATATTATATAAAAACAATCAAACTTTATTATTTAAATTATTTTATATTTCAAAACAAATTTATACATAGCTATAAATCAGTAATAAAATAACATTTATATAACATCTAAAATCAATAATTATATAAACCATATATTTCTTTACAAAACCATAGAAATCATTTCAAAATATTTTTATATATAGACAATGGTGCCTATATATAATTTTCTATCCTATTATCAAGTGATACGGATATTTATCATTTCAATCCATAATTTAAAATATAAATACGTTTATGTATCATTTCAACCTGTAATCCCGAAAGAAATAAAAATGCATAATAACTTGCAGTTTATAACAATATAAAATACAACATCCATTCATCCAATATCAATCATCAACCATTTATCACAATCATCATCTAATTCAAACAATAACATCAATATAGAACATATGATAAATAACAGGTATTTACTAGCATTTTACATTCAATACTAAATTAAATAACAATCTAATTGGTAGTTAATGTGCAATAATAAATTAAATAACAATTTAATTCAATAAATTCAATCTAACTGAGATGATGATTAAAAATATACCAAACAGTCATAAATAAATTTCTAATTACATCATAAATCAATTTAACAAACATAAGAAATTTTAGAAGTTGTGAGTGGGTTAAAACACTCATCTTTTGGATTTAAATTGAATTCAAATCCAACTTAAACCCAAAATTTGAACAGTCTCAGTATTCGTCCAAACTAGCGCGAAAATGTCCCGAATCTGAAGACGATCCCAGCACAAAAAACCTCGTCCCAATTGTATGTAAAAGTTACGTAGGTTAGAACATTGAAAAATCAAATTTAAAACTTAAAATAACAAAATAAAAAAATAAAACAGCTTACGCCATGTCAGCGTCCTCAAGAAAACAGCTTTACTGCTCTCGTTCGATTGACCTAGCCCACCGCCAATTATTCTACCATCCAGATCATCATCGGTGACGATCGGTCCACACTCGAAAACCACGTCTGAGCACTCCTTCCCTTCGCGACTCCCCCACGTTCTTCGCACGTCTCCGATGAACGCGCATAATTCCAGCCGCTGTCCTTAAAATCTAAGCCCTAATCGAAGAATCATGGTGATCCATCCCTTGAAACGACGAGCGAATCCCCTAGATGAATTCCACTCGACCATCTCTCCACATCTGTACCAACGAATCAACGATCCATCAACATTGATCACGATCCAATTGAACGGTTGAGACTCATCCATTGATTTCAGGACAAACATTGACCCCAATCGAAAAACGAATTTCAGATCAGAGATGCGCTCATCGAAAGCTTCAAATTGATATAAAATTCGATATGTATTGAGGAATTTGAAATTTGAAGTAGAAATTTTGATTTGCAATTGACTGTAAAAATTAAGAGTTGGTCTGCCATTGAGAAAGAGGAGCAATTGGAATTGTACGTACAGAAAAATGAACATAAGAAATAGGCTAGGGTCTATAACGAGGTATATATATGCAAAGCTAAAATTAGAACGGACCAGATTGGATCGAAAGTTGAACGATAAATGGCCAAAAAGCCCGTTCTGATTCCAGAACGAAATTGAGTCAACCCATATATCAAAATAGATGTTTATAGATATTTTAAATGCAATGGAATAGGTTTCAAGTCCAAATTCTATCGTATGAAGAAGTTATGCTAAAATCAAGTTATTTTAACTTGACTTCAATTGATTTCAATATAATTGATTTCAAGGGGTTTCGAGTCCGTACGATCAAATGACAAGTCCGATCATTACGAAATATGAAATCCTATAACAATTCACCGTTACGGATCCGATGAAACTAGTTTCATCAAAATTTGAGTCAGTGGCCAAAATGGCTATTTTCCAATACATTAAATAAATTAATAATTAAATAAATCACTTTTTCAATTTCAATTTCAAAATTAAAAAATCATATCACTTTTTATTTCTTAAAAAATTATAGTAATTTAAACAAATTTAGATGTCAATTTAAAGTAGATTAACCCATCAATTGCAGTGTTTAATTTCAATTTCATTAAATTCAAAAATTATAAATTAAAATTCGCAAAATTCATTTATTAAATTTTTTAAATCTTGTTATTCACGTCTTTTATTACAACAAGGATATAACTAACGTTGTTCTAAATCTTGGTACGTAATGTTCCTAATTTCCTTTTAATTTCTATTTTCTTAATATGTAAATATTAATTTCTCATTTAATTCCAAAAAATCCAATTATTAAATTTAAATTAATAAATCTTGATTCCCATTCTTTTTATTCAATCAATCATTATCCTATTCATACTTTATTATCAACCAACAATTATTACAATTAATTATCTAATATTGATTTTTCCAAATTACCGCTTATTATGTATTATTTCATTAATTAATATAACTTTGAATTTTATTTCCCAGTCTACTATTTACAATCAATTATGACCTTGCAATTATTTCAATTAATTGGGTTTGCACTAAATTAGTTATTTATTAACTTGCATTAACATTATTACCTTTATTTTAGTGATTTCATTATTAAATTATAGATTTTTATTTTCTTACCGAATTAAATTACCAAAACCTATTAATTTAACAAAATTTAATTATTAAATTTTACGGGTCGTTACATTTTTTGTGACATCCCTTTCGACTAGGTTGAAAGAGATTTCATCATTTCGAAATAGATCTAATTCATAATTTTGCAAGCTCAATTTGGCGTATTTAAAAGAAGATAATTTTGGATATTTACAAGTTCTATGAACATATCAATGCCGAAACATCATCATCATCTTCATTTGTCATTATGTATTGTTTATTGCAATGATAATGTCGCATGTATATGTCCAAGTTGATCCTTGGCTTTGCATAAGAGAGAAATAAGTTAAGAAGATAAGATATCATCGTATGCAATTGATCATTAGTCTAGCTAATGATCATAACGATCTTCATCATAATCGAAATCCTTAATGAATCTGTGCATATCTCCTTTTTCCATTAATCCAAAATAAGTAACAAGTTTGAGAGCTTTTTCCTCAAATTAATTTAAGGTTACAAAGATTTTGTTGTTGCAAAGATGTAGAAGTAGAAGAATGAGCTTTGGATTATCGAAATTCGATGCCCAAAATTGGACACCTAGAGTCTTATTTATAGATGCAGGTCGCCTCCCTTTCGTGTCCATTATTATTCGAACTAGTCGTAAGGCCCTCAAATCTTCCGCTTCTATCCTTTCGACGTGGTCGAAATGGGTCTCTCTCTTTCTTCAATTGCATGCTTTCGACACTGTCGAAAGGCTTCCTTTCTGAGCTCTCTCACTCATCATTACTCTTCCCATTCCCTTATCCCAAACCTTTCGACCCAATTGAAAGGGTCCCTTGTCCACCTTTCGGGGTTATCAAGGTCTAGGTGTTTCTTTTCTTTGGTTTCTCTTATGTTACTTTCTACTTCATTGAAAGATCTATAGATGCTCTCCTTCTCTTTATGTTGCGTTGTTGTCATAAGAAGTAAGGATGCGAGTTTTCGACTCCGTCGGTAATTCGTTTACATGGGTTTCGAAGATGTTGAAGTGTTGATGGTTTCGATGTGTTAGGTAGTTTCCAAATGCATGCTTGCGAGTTGATTTAGAACCTTCTCTCGATTTTATAGGCTTCGATCGGTTTGAAAGACTCGACTTTGCTTTCGATGGGGTTGTTTTGAGTAATTTGAATTAAGGTGAAACCTTTGGTTTCGAAAGGTTTGGCACACATATGAAGGTTTATTATTCATTGCCTTTGAAAGGGATTCCAAATCCATTCCTGCTTTTTCTATATATGCAAATCAATTTGCATCGAAAGGTTTAAATGAGACGGAAGGGTAGCCTTGCTTTCTTTTTCATCCTTTTGACGGCATTTGCACTGCTTATCATTTGTGATGGCGCTTGGTGTGATAACCCGGATTTTTGGCATCTGACAATTGGATAATTAACTGGTTCTATTTAGTTGAACAGATAAAATTCTGATAATTTTAAAAAATCTGAATATATATATAAATGTATTTAAAATTATAATAAATAATTTTCTATAAGTAGTAAACCTTAAGGTGAATTAAAAATACGTAAATAGACATATGCAAACTTTATAGTATTGAATTTTTTAGTGTGTTCATATATACAAGTGCGTGTACATACATATTTATATTATGATTAGGAAACTATTGATTTGAGTTCAACATGACGATTTTCAAAGGCTATTTAAGTAAACTATATTTTCAAACATCAAAGAATAATATCTATATATATTTATTCTATTATGACTTAAATTTGAAATAAGAATTAAATAATTGGATTTAATGTACTTTCCTTTTAAAAAAATTAAAAAAAATTATCCGTGAAATAATCCAAGTTGTGTATATATATAACATAAAACAATTTCTCTAAACATAGAATAGAAAATAAGTATAAAAGAAAGAAAACATAAGAAATAAATAAATATAAATGATAAATACTTGAAGACATTTGTAAGCTTGGTAATCATATATTTAAACAAGTGTACTTAAGTTAACACGCAAATAAACATGTGGCACATTTGGTTTTTCTCTTAAATTTAAAAATATATAAAATTGATTTGTAAAGAGGGTGTTTACTGCAAAAAAAGAAGAAACTCTTCACATTTTTTCTCCTCAATAAATTTCTTCTCCCTTCTTCCAAACGCTGAAACCAGAAAGGGATCAAAACAAAGTCAAGTTCAACTAAATTCGTATCAGATCAGCAAGCACAAATCTCCAGTTTTAAGTTTTTAAGAGATCAAAGCAAATTCCAGTTTCATAGAGCATTCCCTGTTCATCGACAAATGTGAGTAAACTCTAAATTTTTTTTGGAATATCTTGAATTTTCATGTGACGATTCTTGAAAATATGGTATGAATTATGCTGTGCATGTTAATTTAAAATGATATTATATATATATATCTATGTATGTATATGTATATGTATATGTATATATATCTCTCTGTGTGTGTGTGTATTAGTATCTTTGTACATGTCTGGAATAGGCATAACAAGCCTCTGTTTAACATTTCAAGTTTTAAATCTGATTAAAAAATTCAAATCATCCGATTTATTGATTTTTAGACCTTGATCTCCAAATAGGAAGTGTTTGTGTGTGTACAACATCATCTTTAAAATTTGATTCAAGTGAAAATAATGAGTTAATTTCTCAGCAATAAATTTTTACAGTAATTAACAAATAGGAGTCAAATTTCAATGTTTGGATTATCTAAACGAAAACGTATTGCAATTTGTTGAATTTAGAAATAGGAATCATGATTTTTAGGCTTGGAGTTGTAGGGAATTCTTGAGATGATCGGAATTAGGGTTTTCGTCTATTATCGACGAATTGCGTGGAATTGTTTACTGCAATTTTGATTGGAACAGGCTGGGTTCTCGAGTGTCGTGGGAAAAATGGAGTTAGGATTTATCGAGAACTGAAGAGGAAAAACGGAGTCGATTAGGGTTTTAGGTTGAGCCTTGGCCGGGTTTGTTGACTGGATGTTCGCGGCAACGTGATTGTGTCGAGTAGGACCGAAGGTAGAGGAAAAGGAAGACGGAGGTCAGGCAAAGGTATTGGCAAGAGGACAGGTTCTCCGGTGGTCGTAGATGGAAAGGCGAGGTGGACTCGACGATGGGTTCTGGAGTTAGTAGAGGTTCAACCGTCCGATTTAGAATTTGCGAAGGGTTCGTCGACCTAGATGGTCGGTTCAACTCTGGGGTAGATCGTCGAGGTGTTGATGATAGAAGCGAGGTTCGAAGCCGGCCAGGTGAAGTGTGCACGTACACGTGTGCTACTTGTATCAGTTGGATGCTAAGTGTTTTGGGGCACCGAAGAAGAAGGATTATACTTCGGGTAGGATGGTGCTTTGCGCGTAGTAGTTCTCGAGATTTTAGCATGAAACAATGATGAGAATGGCACGGGTCTAGCTCGAGAAACTATAGGTCGGATTCAGAATTTTTGATTGTGGGGATATCAGGTTTTAAATAAAGGAATAATAAGTTCTAAAGTATTAAGCAAATGGTTAAACCAATTTTTAAGTTAAACAAAAAAATCAAGTTTAAACCTAATTTCTTAAAACTATTTTTTTTATAAATAATGATGTTTTTTTAAATGTTGACTAATTAAAGTTGAATATTTTATTTTTACTTAGATTAAGAGAATCTGAAGTTGGTTTTAAACTTAATTAATAATGTAATTAAGTAATAATTAAAAAGGATGAAGTGTTTTATCATTAAACTTAAGGACTCTTTTTAATTTACAAGTTACTGATAGTTAATACCAAGTTTATTAAATTTCGATGAAGATTAAGGAAGTGGTAAAGATAAACGGGTTATCTCAATGTTAGTTAAGGTCTTGGATAATTAATGATTAATTAAATTAACGAAGTAATTAAAGGGAAATAAATTAATTAATGATTAAGGATTAATTAGTTAATGATTAAGGGTTATAAATTAATTAGAGATTAAGTACTTAAATGATAATTAGTTAATGTAAGTAATTAAAGATTAATTTGTTAAGGGTTAATCAAATTTAATTATTAGTTAGAGGATAATTAACAAATATTTAAAGGTTAATTAATTGAGGATAATTAACCAATGGGATAGTTACTTAATGAAAGTAATTATGATGCATAATTAAAGGATGATTAATTAATGGTTTGAAATTAATTAATGTTGGGTAAGGAGGATTTAAAAGTAATTAAATTGATTAGAAATGGTACAATTAATTTATCTTGCTTATATATGATTGAGATATACTAAACGACTTAGATTATTTGATATCTCTGATATGTGATTTGTGATGCTTTTTGATATAAGATAATTTGTTAAACAGTGATAATGTGATTTATCTATGTGCGATAAATTATTATGTGGATTGATATCCTGAATATAAATTGTATTGTCTAATCTTAAACATTTTGTCTTAAAGAATAAACAATGGATTCGAGGAGACCGAGGTCGGGTATCAGTAAATACCCGAAACCACTTCGATTTGTAAACTACAATTAATCCTTTATAGATTAGACTTTGGAATAAATGGGCTGGAATGAAATAATTTAATGAACTTGACCGTTAAATCCGAGTAGCGATATTTAGATATGATTTGTGAAATGTGTACTGGACTATAACAAGTTGAGAACATGTAGTGAAAAACAAGTTACCTTGGGTTTTAAATAAGTTTGTGCATTAGAATTTCACGTTATATGGGTTTACTCACGTTGGTTTCCAACCTGATCCGGGTGTTACTTTGATGCAATGCTCGAGTCAGACCGAGTATTACAGATTTTATGGTAAGGACGTTACCGGAGCTCAGAAGGCGAGCTGGATGTCAGAAACGTATGGAGTGTATTCCGCTTTGATATATTGTAGTTTATCCGGGACATGTTGATTTTAACTGTCCAGTGTTTGTGTAAATGTCGTAACTCTAATGTATTGATGTAAATTAAATAATACAGTTTTCCTTTGTGTAACGACCCAGAATTTTTAACAATTTAATTTGAGAATATTTAATTAATTTTAAATATTTGAATGATGGTTTGAATTGAATTTCAAATTATCAGAATGAATTTAGCGATTAAATTATAGGATTTAATCTATTGGAAGTTGAATAAAAATTTGAATCTTCAATTTTAAGCCAATTAAAAATATTTCAAAGGCTTGTAAAATTCATATTGATAATATTGAAGATTATAGAAGCTTCAGAATTTAATTTGGAAGTGAATTGTTCAGTTTTGAAATTATATCGTTGGAATCGATATTTTAAAAATAACCGTCCAAGGCACAGTCTCGGAATTCGACGAAACCAGTTCCATTGGGTCCGCAATATTGAATTATTCTCGGATTTCAAATTTCGTATTTTTTCGTAGTTGATATGCGATCACACGGTGAGTTAACGCATTGGAATTTAAGTCGAATTCAATTTAAATTTAAATTTATTAATTAGTCAACATGTACACGTTATCTTCCCTAAAAACATGCCCAGTATCACGCAGATGATCACGGAGGCAAAACACGTTCTCTCTGTAAAATCGTGCAACCCATGTTCTTTCTGTTTTAAAATACCATCTCTCCCTCGTTCGCTCTTCAGATTCAAAGAAGAAGAAAAAGAGAACGAACAAAAATTTAATGGCCGAAGCCCTCCCTCCCCTCTCGTTCAAAATTTAATCAAAGCCGAGGTTGAAATCTTCGTTCGCGAGTTTGATCTCGAGCATCGCAAGAGGGCGCGCGCTCGAAGCATGAAGTGGCGTTCGTGTTTGCCACGATTGGGAGGGGCGGCACTCGAAATTGGGGTCGCGCTCGCGTTGGGGCGCAGTGGCGGCGAAGGGTTCTCGAGCACGTTAGCGTGGAGAAGCGGCGCGCGATTCGAGGGAGCGGCGGCAGCAGCAAGTCAGGGGGTGGTCGCCTGAGGTTGAGTTTTGCAGTAAGGTAAGTTTTTTTTTTTTATTTTATTCGATTTCTAAAACTAAATATATATATACACAGTGAGTTAGTATATAAGTAAAACTGTTAATTAAACCAAGTTAATTTAAGTTTAAAATCTGTTTTAATTTAAGATGATAATTATATGTATATGCAGTTTTTAAATGTATAAGCATGGGGATATTAAAAATGTTTGAATGTAAAATAATTAGTTTAATTAATTAATTTATTTAATTATCTTCGTTACCAAAGATTTTTTTTTAAAAAGGGAATATAATTTTAAAAGTATTAGTTAAGTTGTTATAAACAATAGTTTACGATAATTAATTTGTTTTATCTATTATAGTTACTAAAAAGTAAATTTTTAGTTAAATCAATTATTAAAGAAGAAAATTTAGTTTTAAAATTAAATTGTAGTTAAATAAATTTATTTAAGTAAATTTAGTTGAAATTTAAATTTTATTAGATAAATTTGTTAGGAGTAATTTGTTTAAAATTTAAGGTGTTATTTTAAAATAAAAAAAAACTATGGGTTAATTTAAAGTATTTTTATTCACTAAAAGATATTCCTAAAAAAAGGGAATTAATAAATAAAATTAATTAAGTTATTTAATGGTAAGTGATTTTTCACTTAGTTCAAATATTCTACTTAAAAGGAAAAATTTATTTATAACAAATTTAATAGTTAAAAACCAAAATTTGTTAGTTGATTTAATTTATTTAAGTGAGAAATTAAAATTTTCGTCTAGTTCAAATATTTATAAATCGTATAATGTTTATATACCTTAAATGAAAGTATCAAAGAAAATTTAGTTCTTGAATTAAATTTTTATTTAAATAAATTTATTAAAGAAGAAATTAGTTTAAAACAAAATCATCAGTTAATTTAACTATTAAAATGAAATCATCGATGAATCAAAATTATCAAATAAAAAAAAATTATTCGATTTGTTCGAATATTAATAAATTGTGTAAATATTTATACAAGGTATAAATCAAGGAAATCGAGACAAGATGGGAAACAGATTGCAAAATAAAAGCTAAGGTGAGAACTTCTCACTCAAAAGGATTTATTTAAATTTTAAATAGTTAGATTTAAAATTGTTAGTTGTGTTGACTGAATGCCTGAATGATGATTGTTATATATATATATATATATATATATATATATATATATATATATATATATATATATATATATATTGGATGTGAATAGACCCTATACGCCGTTAGTAAGCGGAGGTTATTTATTACACACATATACCGCGATATTCCACCTTGAAGTGGAATTGGTATTATATTAGTATATAGCAATATATATATATATATATATATATATATATATATATATATATATATATTGGCATATGTATATATTGCAGTTGATTGATTTCCCGCATTGTATAGCGGATGAGACCCTATTGCGCCGCCTATTAAGCAGATATTATTTTATAAAATCCCATATACCGCGATATTCCACCTCGAAGTGGAATGGGTATTGTGCTAATGTCTGTGATGCAGGGAAACAGGTTGGAGGGATCCAATTGGATTCCTCACAAATATTTATTTGATTTTAGATATTGTGATGTTTGATTGTTTATCATATCGATATATGATGTTTAAAAGTAGTGATTGACTATTAGATGTGTTGCATCATCGGATCCAATTTTGAAGTTTAAAAATAACGATTTTGATTTTTAAGGGATTTCTAAAAGTGATTTTTGAAAATATATGTTTATAAAATATTTTTTGAATTGATTCATCTTAAATAAATAAACGATATAATTTTTAAATGTTATAAATTTATGATTTTTGAGAAATATAGTTAAAAGTTGATTTTTGAAAATATGAGATTAATGGTTTTATAAAATAACTTAAATTGGGATTTTTGAATTTATTATAAAAAGTTGAAAATATAGGATTTATAAAATTTAACTATTTTATAAATCAAAATGATGAAATTATAAAGGAGTTTAAAGATGCTTTAAAATAATAGTATAAATTGATTTATATAAGAGATTTATAAATTGATATTTATAAATTAAAATATTTGGAATTATAAAACGAGTTTTATAAGTGCTAGAATGAATTATGAATGAAATTCGGAAATGAATGAAATTTATAGAATTATAAACGGTCAAGTTATAAATGGAATTTTATAAGCAGCAGGTTTATAAAATTTGTAAAGTTATTAAAATAATGGTTTTGGATAAATAAATGAATCTTATAAGTTATAAGATTTATAATTATGATGTTTAAAGGAACGATTTTGTAAACAAATAAATTATAAGTATTTGACTTATAATATGAACCTTCAGCTTATAATTGAGTTATAAATCGAATAGGTTAATAAAGGAATTTATAAAAGGAAGTAGTTATAAAACAAATAGAAATAGAATTTATAAACGTTGTTTTATAAAATTCGCAAACGACTTATTTTGATAAGTTAATTTTTATAACTTATTTATGAAGTTATATTCACGTTTTAGACAGTGAATAATCCTTTAAAATGAAATGTATCGAAATGATGAAATTGGTTAACGTAGTATATTCACGTTTTTGAATAGTGAATAATATGTTAAAAAATTGTTTTGAATGTGATGTTTTAAATAGAATTAAAACGATCTAACGATTGTTTTAAAAGCATTAAGATTCGAAACCATAGATTTCAACATTTATTGTTGAAATAGACGTTTTCGAAAAATAGAAGGAAATGGTGGACTATAACACTGTTGTTATAGTAAATGATTTTCGAAAGGAAATGTTTTGTATAGTATTAGGATTTATATATCTATTTTTAATTTCGAATCCCTATACTAGTGATTTTGGGTTGTCGTAACGATGTTTTACGTAACATTCGTTTTGGCCCAAATAAATATGTTTAAGAGAATGATTTCCTTAAAGAATGAAATATATACTTAATCTCGATTTAAGTATATTGAATATTTTCCAAGTGTTGAAAATAAATAGGTTCGTGAATTACTTATTAAATAAGTGTGGAAATGTTTTCCAATATAAAGTGAATATTTTGAGAATTTATCTTTTTGAAGATAAATTGAAAAGGAATATTGAAACCTATTGAAAATCGTATATCAGTAGATATTGTGAAATATAAATTCACTATGGAATTTATAAAAGAAAGGGGAACTTGTTTAAAAATAAATGTTGATTTATTTTTGAAGTATTGAAAATAATATATCTTGTAAAGATATTTTGGAAAATAAATAATTTGGAAAATTATTTGGAAACTGGTGATGTGTGCATATCCATTGATAGTTCAATAACCGACTATCAATATTTCCCTTTGAATGGGTAATTGATGTGATTTGTTTGAATTTGAATGCCACACTTATTTTTGAATAAGCGCTCACTATTCGGGTTAACCAGGAAAGGACCATGGGGTCGTATAACCCATTCCGAATATGTGATACGTCGTTATGAATTGCATTTGAATACCGGTGTTGAAGACCGGATATTTTCAAAAGTGAAAGGACAACTCGTCGATTGTCTTTGCACCGAGTAGCTACGGTATAGAGACTCCCTATGTGATGGGAAGTCCGGACGTGATTAGAGATTATCCGGATTGCAAGGACTTCTTTGTAAGTGCCTTCGGTTCTGTTCGAGCCCGGAACAGACTTGTATGGATTGTATGTCTGACATTACAAATTGAGATATAAAGCCGATTTCTTTCAAATATATTTCTGTTGGTGGTGGAGAATTTATTCTCTTAGCTTAACACCCTTCTCTGAGACGTACGAGCTCAGAGGTTATGTAGTTGAATGTTATCAGCGATATATTCCCAATTTGATAATGTGACATGCTGAGTGTTGCTGTGAAATGATCATTGTGTTGATTATTTGAGATAGGATCATTTGTTTGATCGTCTATCTTGGTGATCATTTCTATGATCATTTGTTGACCCAAAGCACGGCTTTTGTATAAAGTGTGTTTTTGTGGACGAGACTTCGTCGAGCCTCACAAACCGGTAATGGTCGAAACAGGAATTGTGCGGCAAGGTTCTCAGGGATCGCTTCCCTAGGGTATGACCATTCCTTTTGGAAAAGGGTAGTATCATGGTATGGAGCCCAGATACTTACTCATGTTGAAACACTTATTATTATGGTGTGATGTTGGTTAGAGAGCTCTCGTTTAAAGGTCCCAAAGGACCGGGGGTGGCATATCTGAGGGTTTGTAATATCCCTTGGGAAAAGGGGTTCCCGGCCTTGTTTAGCAGAGAACGGTTTGGTTCTCGGGGCGTCCTTCCAGAGGCGTTTTCATGTGGCAATGGGAAGTTCCTTGGCCTGACCATTTGTTGGAAAATCCATTCTTCAAATACGAGCCTTGTACGGTTTTAGTTGTATAACCTTCCATGGAATATGGCGGTAACCCGCTATTGAACATGGTAGCTATAGTAGGCATAGTTCGAAATGTCTATGTTGGCTAAGATTTATATCTTTACTTTCGAAATGATTTCTCATACACTATGCACTAGTAATAATATCAAATATTCTTTTAAATACGTATCAAGCATCTTTGACTATCATAAGGAGAAATCTCCTCCGATTCTGCGTTTGCATTGTGTGTGTGTGCGGGAGGCCTTATGGTAGTCTCATTTTTAAAAGCATTGCGAATTGACTTTAAAAATATTCCTCTATTTTTGATTTTAAAGAAAAATAAACTGTTTTGAGTTCTCACACCAGTCACATGACTGACTCGGAGTTTATTGTTTTCCTTCCTAAACTCTGGGTGCCCACCAATTTCCACACGGGCAGTCAAGAGTTAAGGTTTATCAGGATATTCTGGAGTTGCTGGAGGCAAGATGGATGGCATGGCGTATTACTAGTATATAGTATTTCTTTTTCCGCTGCACTGTTTGTTGTTGTATGTTGTTGTACACTCTGATGATGATGTAATGTAATGTATAAAATGTAATAACTGATATAGTTCTTTGTTTAAAGATTATTCATTAATTATTATATGTTGTTCCGCTGCGAATTGTGAGATTCTGATGTTGTTCTGTTATTTCTTTCCGTTCTATTTTCTATCTTTTCCCTCTTCTTCTTCTCTTTCTTCTTTCTTAAACCCTAACATTTCGGGTTTCCGGCCTTCGATTTCTCGGCAGTCGATAAAGTGAGTATCGATGTTGAATTTTCGAAAGTCGAAAATTTTCGGGACATTACGCTTGGTATAACTACTATTTTATTTGATATTATATTCTGATCCGCTGCGAATGTGAGAATTTTTGTTTTGGTGTTTCTGCTTCTTCTTCTTCTATCTCTTTTCTTCTTTTTCCCTAATTATCTGGAATTTTCGAGATCGAAAATTCCGGGTCAATACATTTTGGTATCAAAGCAGAAGGTTAAGCGAGAACCTTGGCTCTGGTGGGTTTACACATTAAGGGTAGGGTCAGTGATACACTAGAATGAGTTGAGAGTATATATATGAGAGCGTACTTGTTATTTTCTTATATAAAGGTTTAAAAATGGTTTTAAAAGTAAATTACTTTTATATAAGTTTATATTTTGATATATAAAGCAATATTTCTTTCTAATTATTATAAGTACTAAGAAATTGGTTGTTGATCATTGGAATTAAATAAAAACAATGAGAGTTAAGTAGTAATAGTAATACAACCAAATTGAAAGTAAATGAAGATAAGTCTGAAATAAGAGCCAAACTGGAAATAAATCCTGAATTTGTAGAAGCAAGAATAAGATAAAAATGAATATGTATATATGTATGGATATACATAATAACAAAGATAATTTGAAATAAACTCTAAGGTGTTGAGTTTTGATTTTCCCTAAAGTGTGATGTAAAAACCCAAAGTGTTATAAGTCTTTGAACTTATAAGTAAGAAAGAATACTGATAGAAATTTAAAATTTTGAAATGGAGAATTCAAATTTGAGTAAGGTTAACAGGATTAAATTGAATTTAACTTGGAGGAAGTTAAATAAATTTGAATGTACAGCCTGATTTGGAAATTTCAAGATGAAATTGAGATTTAACTTAGAAAGTTAAATGGTTGATTTTAATAGGAAGTATGTGTGATCTCAAAATGGGTTTGAGATCTGGAAATGGGTAATGGATACTATGGCGGGATGTTTTAAAATAATTTGGAATGTTTATTTATTTTATCCTGATATCACCCTGTCATTATTAATCTTTAAACTGTGAATTAGATTAGTTTAAAACTAATTAAAAGTGTATTTAAATATTCTATGTATCCATTATTGGGTAAATGAAAAAGAAAGCCTTAATTTGAAATTATTTAAAGGTCTTAATGCTGGAAGCAAATTTGTAATTATGGAATGGGATCACATTGAACTTAAGATTCAAATGTTAAAGATGAACTTGTAAATTAATATTGTTTAAGAATCGGTTTCAAAGTTGGAAGATAAAATTGAACAATAAATTGAATTTTGTAGATAAAATTGTTTTGAACTTTTATTTGAACTTTGAAATAAGTTAATTAAAGGTAATTTAAAATGGAATTTTGAAATTTAGACTCACAATTATACGGCTTAAAGATTTAAGTTGTTGATTTAAAAAGGTAAAGGTTAATTTGATTTACAAGATTAAATCAACATTTAAAATTCAACTCGAATTTATGAAATTCGAGATGGTTTTAAGTTGAGATTTGAATAGAATTATTTTGAATTAAATGGAAATGAGATTGTAGTTGAACAAGTTTAAATTCAAATGGAAATTGATTTAAATTCGGGAAAAGAATTGAAGTTAATTCAAATTGAATTGGAATTGAATCAATTTAATGGGAAGAGAAATTGATTGGAATGAGAGATTGGGAATTGAACAGTTTGGCTCTAAACTATATTTTCCAAATAAATTGTTTAAATATAAGTTGTTTTTAATTCTATTTTTCCTAGCTACTTACTATACAACTTTTTTTTTAAACCCAAAACTATCTTATACTTGTTTTACAACTACTTTTGGAACCATTTTATAATTACTTAACTATTTTATTAGTATTTTACGACTACTTATCAATTTTAAACTTTTCAAGCTATTTTCTAAATTTAAGCTGGTCAGAGTGCAAACTGTTTATGATTAAATATCCATTTGAGATAAGAATTGGGTTGATAATCCAAATGGGGATTGAGGTAATTGTGAATAAATGAATAAGAATCTAAGGGAATGTGAATAGAAAGGAGAAATTGATTTAGCTAATAATCAATGAAGAAAATACGTAGGATGTGCGTATGTTATTTTATTCGCATAATCATTTGATCCAGATTCGAGTATTCAATTTTGAGATAGTATATCAATCCGAGATGGGATTTTTCACTCGATTTTCGTCGGCGAACCTGGATACAGATTTTTGATTGGTTCTGGAAATTCTCTATCATATTTAAGACTATGCAAGGAGAATGACGGTTTTCGATCAAGAAACCAGATCTGAGTCCGCACTAGGAAGTCGGGTGGATGATACTAGTTTGGAAGAGAAATTGTGTGATCGAGTGAGCGATTAGATTGATATAGCGTATGGACGAATATGTGTACATCGTACGGGTTTGAATGAAATTGATATTGAAAATTATGGAAAAGAACTGTAAAATGGTTTTGGAAATGAAAAGTATATTTGTGAAATATATGGTGAAATAAAGTGGAAATTGGGTATTTCTATGGTTAAAATTTACTTTATGAAAGTAAGTAATATGGTAAGTGACTTTATTGAGTAATCAAACTTGAATATTGATTTGGCATAAATTATGTATATGTATTTGATAAACTCCCCTTCTTGAATCTATTGCCAGAAGAAAAGGGTTTCTGAAAAGTGTTTGAAGTATAAAAAGGGAATTTATGCAAGTATGAAATGATTCAAAAAAAAGACTTTTTAAGGTTATATATATTTATATATATAATGGATCTTATGAGAATGATTTTGGGAAAAAAGGTTTTGGAACCTATGGATTTTGGAAAGGCTTTTGATTTTTAGGGAAAATCAACTTTGGAAATTTGGAAAGGCTAGTTTGAGAATTATCGATTTTTGGATAATTGATTTTGAGAAAGAAGATTTATATGGGATTCATACCAGGTGTTTGATTTGAAAGATACTATATGCGTATAGTATAAAATGTTTTAAAAATGGCTATGGAGAAAAAGGCGCTCCCTTGAAATGAACTTCTCAGGAGTACCATAGGTTGGTACTGCCTTGAGCCTCGAAGGAGGGAGGCTCTAAAGTGGATCCTATGAGGAAGTCCAGACAAACTGAAGTTCCTGAGGATGATTGGGTAGTGGAAGTCGAGGGCGCTGATGCCTACAGAGGTATTTGGGTTACACTATGACGATAATGTAACCCGATGTCGCTGCGATCTACTACGGACCATAGTGGAAATCGTGTGGAGGTAAGTGTCAACGGTCTACGTTTGATTTTGCCAGAAAGGCAACGTAACATCGGTAGACTGCGATCTATGGTCGAGGGGAGAAGTTTCATTTTTGGCAGCGAAATTCGAGGGCGCTGATGCCTACAGTTACATGGACTTTTGCTATGATGGCAACGTAACCCAGGATGTAACTGCGATCTGTGGCGGGTTATATGGCGTAATCGAGGGACGCGGAGTACCTACAGTTATCTATGGATTTTGCGGGGTGGTAACGTAACCATCGGGTTAACTGCGACTATGGAGGGGGTGATGATTTCCAAAGCATTCTCACCAAAGATATTTCCTCTATTTTCAAAAATGTTTTCTATATTTTCAATAAAATATTTTCCAAGTATTTTTACTGGGTGTTGAAAATGGGTCTGTTAAGTACTCATAGATCTTCAGTCCTACGCCTGGTCAACGTATGACCGAATTTCCGTGAGAACAAGTATGGACTGGTTAAGACATCAAGCTATAAAAAGTATTTTTATAAAACTATTTTTTCAATACCGTGTAGATTTTAAAAGTGTATTAAAAATTCTTAATAAAAAGGGAGTTATAGTTTAAAAATGTTCAAAGAGTAATTTATCTGATATAAATAAATTATGGCTTCGTTCCTTTTCGAGGACGAAAAGATTCAAAGGGGGGAGGAATGTGATAACCTGGATTTTTGGCATCTGACAATTGGAAAATTACCTAGTTTTATTTAGTTGAATAGATAAGATTTTAATAATTTTAAAATATCTGAATATATATATATATATATAAATGGATTTAAACTATAATAAATAATTTTCTGTAAGTAGTAAACCTTTTGGTGAATTAAAAATATGTAAATAGATATATGCAAACTTTATAGTATTGAATTTTTTAAGTGGTTCATATATTCAAGTGTGTGTGTATATATATTTATATTATGATTAGGAAACTATTGATTTGAGTTCAACATGATGATTTTCAAAGGCTATTAAAGTAAACTCTATTTCCAAACATCAAAGAACAATATCTATGTATATTTATTTTATTATGGCTTAAATTTGAAATAAGAATTAAATAATAGGATTTAATGTACTTTATTTTAAAAAAATTAAAAAAAATTATCTGTGAAATAATCTGTAATATATTTGCAGTAACCACATAGGTTAAGTATCTGGGCTCCATACCATGATACCACCTCTATCCAGAAGGAATGACATACACTAAAGGGGCGCTACCCCCTAATAACCTTGCCGCATCTTTCCTGTTTTGACCATTTCCGGGGTGTGAGGCTCGATGAAGTCTCGTCCACAAAGCCACGCTTTACAAAAGCAGTGCTTTGGGTCAACAAATGATCAAAGTAATGATCACAAAGATAAACGATCAAACAAATGATCCTATCACAAATGATCAACACAATGATCATTTCACAGCATCACTCAGCATGCCACACTACCAAATTGGGAGTATATCACTAATAACCTTCAACTATATAACCTCTGAGCTCGTACGTCTTAGAGAAGGGTGTTAAGCTAAGAGAATAAATTCTCCGCCACCAACAGAAATATATTTGAAAGAAATCAGCTTTATATCTCAATTTGTAATGTCAGACATACAATCCATACAAGTCTATTCCAGGCTTGAACAGAACCGAAGGCACTTACAAAGAAGTCCTTGCAATCCGGATATTCATTAATCACGTCCGGACTTCCCGTCACTAAGGGTGATAAAACCTTTGTACCGGAGATCAGCCGATGCAGAGTAACTCGACGGTAATCCTTCCATTTTCACAATTATCCGGTCTTCAACACCGCTCTTCAAATGCAATTTATAACGACGTATCACATATTCGGAGTGGGTTATACGACCCCATGGTCCTTTCCCGGTTAACCCGAATAGTGAGCGCTTATTTTAAAATAAGTGTGGCATTCAATTCAAGCAATCACAACAAATACCCATTTAAAGGTAAATATTGATAGTCGGTTATTTAACTATCAATAAAGATGCGCCACATCATAAGATTCCAAATAATTTCTCAAATTATTTAATTTCCTAAAAATATCTTTACACGATATATAATTTTCCACACTTCAAAATTAACAACGTTTATTTTGAAACCAATTTTCCTTTTTCATTTATAATTTCCATAGTGAATTTATATTTCAAATTATCTATTGATCTACAGTTTTCAATAGGTTCAATTATTCAATTCCAATTTATTTTTAAGAAGATAAATTCTCAAAAACGTTTCATTTCATATTGGAAAAGCATTTCCATACTTATTGTAACAACCCGCATATTTATCGATTTTTATATTTAAATATTTTATTTAAATATTTTATCGTTAATCGGATTTTGGTCCGAAGCTACTTTTTGCAAACGGTCAAATTAGGACTCGAGACCACTTCCATTGAGTTCGAAACGTCGTTTGCAATCTTCTAAGTATAAACATTGATATGTTTGAGGTTAGTGGAATTTCACCACTTTTTCACTCGAGCCTTTGGTTTGGACTTTTAGCCCATTAGGCCCAAGTTCCCCCCTTCTTCTTCATTGCTTCATTTCATTTCCTAACACTAAAGCTTCAACAAAAATTGTGAATGGAATGAGAAATTAAAACTCCAAAGTCTTTGTTTTATTGCAACTCCAACATTCAACTCCAAATTCAAGAAGAAGACATCGGATTCAAGCTTGTGGTTGCTTCTCCATTTGCCTTCAAGCTTTGTTCTTCATTTTCATTGGGTTTTGGAGCAAAGGTGAGATTTTTATCTCACAATTCTAGTCTATATCTATCTTGGGCTATTGGAAATGCATCCCTATCATGTTTGCATGCACATTTGCATTTGGTTTGGATTGGATTGGCGAAAAACTCCACTTTTTAGTGTTTTGGGGTGAATTTCTGGCTTAGGTCGCTCTGTCCCCCTTAGGTCGCCCAGCATCTATAGGTCGTTCGCGTGGAAAAGTCGTCACCTTCATTTGGGTCGTTTCTGGCCTTAGCCCATTCGTCCACTATAGGTCGTTAGGCCTTAGGTCGCTTGGAGTTAGGTCGTAGGTCGGCAGGTCTTCAGCTCGCACGCGTTGAAAAGGCGCGTCTGGAGTTAGGTCGTTCGCGAGTTAACGTTAGGTCGTTTGCGAGTTAGCGCCCTAGGTCACTCGCGTATAGCTCGTTCGGAGTTAGGTCGTTAGGCCTTAGCTCGTATGGCCTATGCAATTTGGTTAGGTCGTCCAACCTCAACACCTTAGGTCGTACCCCTTAGGTCGTTAGACCTTAAGCCTTCACTATTGGAACTTGTTAGGTCGTAGCAACCATAGGTCGTAGGTCGCTCACACGGAGTTAAGTCGTAGGTCGTCTCCGACCTTATATCGCTCAGCCAGGTTTCACTTTAAGTCGTTAGGTCGTTTGGACCTTGTTTCCAGTTAGGTCGCAAGACCCTTAAACCGTTAGGTCACTAGGTCGCGATGTTTTAGGTCGTTGCACCCTATCCCTCTATAGGTCGTTCGACCTTGCTAACTTTTAGGTCGCGAGTTTTATAGGTCGCTCGACCCTATTCCCCTTAGGTCGTTAGACCTCATTTTGTCTTCACTGAGTCGTACCGTTTTGGACGGGGCGCTGCCCCGCACCCCGCCGGGGGCGCTGCCCCCTGGACCCCCGCGACCTGACCGGGCAGGTCGAACCCCGTAAGCGGTGGCGTTGCCCCCGCACCCCCACCTTGGGGGGTTGCCACCCCCCCTGGACCCCCCCTCCGTAGGGGATCTTATCTGAAAAATATACAACAGAACTTGCTGAGCTGATTTCCTTGGATTTTTATCACATCTTCGAATGTGACCTTTGTGATTGATTGTTTCTACAATCGCTTCTGTGATTTGTCACTTTAAAATATAAAGGTTTCAAAACTAGTAGTAAATATCAAAACTCTTTCAACAAAATGATTTCAACTCTATTTTTAATAACAAAGCTCTTTTCTTAAACCGTTTTCCAATCTATTAGTATATACAAGCCTTTACCTCACTCGGATGAGAAATCTAATTAAACGACTTAGTAAAACAAGTGGTATGAAACGCTTGCGTTCACTTCGTCGGTTAATTCTTGGACTTGTTCGATTGAACCTCTTGTGACAATTTTATTAGTGAAGATTTACAGTTTGTTCGTAAATATTTAAGTTAAGCAAGTGGTTATGGGACATGAAGCTAAACTTCTATATTTACTAGCTTAGTGTAATTGACACTTCTCGTTGATCTTGATGATCGCTTTATGAATTAGACTAGCAATTGCGCGATGTCTCTTTCATTGCAAGGTTAGACTAGACACCACTTGTGTGATTCCATTCACACATACCTTTCTGCTTTTTGGTTAGTCTTGACCTCAATCTGTGTGATTCCATTCACACATGTGGGGTAGCTCCCCATGGTCTTCGGACCGTCATGTGATAGGCCTCTTTCCCTTTTTATGATTTCTGGATTTCTTGTGTTGATTTCTGGAATTTATCTCTTTGACTTGTCATGAGTACAAGTTTAGGGTATGATGCCCTCTTTGGATCTTTGAGAAGGTTCTTGTGATATTGATTTATCTCTTATCGGTTGATCTCCTGTTGATCATTATTTGCATACTTATAGTAGCATGTCAGTATGGATATTTTATGTTTATGCCATATCTTTTATTTTATATCATGTCATCTGATATTTATAGCTAGACTGATCCGTTTATTATTTTCTTATAAATAATACTCGGGTCAGACCGAGATGTTACAGGTGCTACTGCTTGACTCCTCCCCCAGTGATTCACTACTCTGACTTTTGGCTACTTGTTTAGATTAGCAGCTTTTGTTGTTTACACTTGAGATATAGACTCATAGTTGTATTCTTTTGTATAGCACGCGTTGCTATTCTTTTGTATTATCGTGGATCTTTTTAGACCACTACTCTGATGTACACTTTTATGTGATATTTATTCATATCTCTTTCCGCCTTTGTGATATGGATATCTGTGATGATTCGCATGTTATGCTTACTTCTATATTTGTTTCCGAAGATTATTTTATAGCCACCGTGTGATAAGAAATTACATGGATGGTCGCTCCTCAACAGCCTTATTCTCCGCGCTAGTTGACAGCACTACACCGTAGTGTTCTTGGCTAGCGTGGGTATTGAGGTGGGGCGTCACACTTATTTAATAATAAGTATTTCATAAATCTTATTTATTTTCAACAACTTGAAAATATTCAATATACTTAACCCATAGTTAAGTATATATTTCATTCTTTAAGGAAACGTTCTTTTATTCACTCTTATTTAGGTCAAAACGAATGTTGCGTAAAACATCGTTACGACAACCCAAAATCACTAGTATAGGGATTCGAAATTAAAATAGATATATAAATCCCAATACTATACAAAACATTTTCTTTCGGAAATCATTTACTATAACAACAGTGTTATAGTCCATCATTTCCTTATTTTCTCGAAAACGTCTATTTCAACAATGAATGTTGAAATCTACGACTTCCTTTCCTTCTATTTCTCAAAAACGTCTATTTCAACAATGAATGTTGAAATCTATGTTTTCGATACTTGATGCATTTTAAAACATCTTTAAATCGTTTTAAATTCTATTTAAAACATCCTTTTCCCAAAAGATATCCATTTTCTTTAATAATATATCCATTGTTCAAAATTGTGAATATAGCTCCTTTAATAAATTTTAATATTAAATTTATCAAATTAAATTTGATTTTCGAATTTATAAACATTGTTTATAAATTCCAACCCTATTTATAACTTTGATTTATAAATTTCCTTTATTAATCCAATTCAATTTATAAAATTCAATTTTATACCAAAAGTCCATATTATAAGTTAAGTACTTATAATTCATTCATTCATTTACCAAATCGTTCTTTTTAAGCTTCACAATTTCCAAATCTTATTGCTTATAAGATTCTTTTATATTCCATGACAATTTCAACTTATAAAAAAAATTCCTTTATTTACAATTTCTATAAATATCTCATTTAAATGCCCAAAATCCATTTTATAAGTTAATGACTCATGAATCTTTTATTTTCAATATCTATTCATTTTATAACTTTCACAATTTACAAATCTATAATTTTCAATGATCCATTTTATACTTCATATTAACACATAATAAACTTGTTTATACTTCCAATATTTTTATTTATAAATATCAATTTATAAAATCTTTTATATTCATCCTTTATAATAATTCAGAAATCCAATTTTAAATTATTATATAAATCTATTTATTTTTAAAAACTACCTTCGGTTATATTTCACAAAAATCTTAAATTTTATAACTTTAAAAATTAAAATTTTAATTTATTTAAAATGAATCAAGTTCAAAAAAAAAACTTTGAAAAATCACTTTAAAAGCCTTTACAAATTCAAAAATTGTTATTTTTAACTAAAAAAAATGGATCCGATGATGCAACAGCATCCAATAGTCAATCATGGCAACAAATATCATATATCGATATGATGATCGTAATCATCAAAATATTTATAATCAAATAAATATTTGTGAGGAATCCAGTTGGATCCCTCCAACCTATTTCCCTGCATCCACAGACGTTAGCACAATACCAATTCCACTTCGAGGTGGAATATCACGGTATATGGGATTTTTAAAATATTATATCCGCTTAATAGGCGGCGCAATAGGGTCTCATCCGCTATACAATGCGGGAAATTAATCAATTGCAATATATGCATATGCCAATATATATATATATATATATATATATATATATATATATATATATATATATATATATATTGCTATATATAGATATATCCTAAAATATCTAATATCACAATCAAGCAAACAATCAATCAATCAATCAACAAATTTTAAATATAACTATTTAAAATTTAAATACCCTTTTTGAGTGAGAAGTTCTCACCTTAGTTATCTATTTCGCAGTCCATTTCCGTCTCAGCTTGTTTCCGTGATTTTAAAACCTTGTATAAACAATTTATACAATTTATTAATATCTGAACTGAATCGAATAATTTAAATTCCTATTGGGTAAATTTAATTAGCCAACGATTTTATTAATTAAATTTTAAACCAAAAATTTCCTTTATAATTTATTTTGGCGTTATGAACTTGTAGCATAACTAATTAATTTCGAAAATATTCACTTATTAACCTTTTTTTTTTCTTCATAACTTTGCTAATACAAACTTAACCAAAACTTCCATTTTTTTTTTCAAAACTTTATTTGTATACAATCTTCTATTTTTCTGTAAATTTATAAAAATCTGCAGTATATTAAAATTAAATTAAAATTTACTTGTTTCTGAACATATCTGCATATTTTATTTTTACAAACTTCTGAATTTTAAATTTCTATCTAACATCTAAATTTAAATAAGCTATAAACATTACCTAACAGCCTCCCTCAAATTGACGACAAATGCCGAAACGCGAATTGCACCAAAACCCAATGTCAACGCAAACCCAAACCCAGCCTCCATCACCACCTCACCACCTCGAATCGCGACGTGCTGCAGTTGCCAAACCTTCGATCTCAAGTTCGCATGCCCTTGTTTTCGACATCAAGTCGTCCGCCTTCGCCGTTCGACTAGCCACGGCCCACCCCCTGGAGCTGCGACCCTCCATGACCTCGAGACGCCGCCCCTTCGACGAACCCAAGTCACCACGCAGACCTCGACGACCCCCACCTTCAAACGCCACCGCGGCCTTACGCAATTGCACGACATCGGCCATGCCTCCCCATCGATCGCCTGCTCGAAATCGAGCTCCCCTTGAATCGCGACATTGAATTGATACCGGTCGCCATTTTTTTTTTCTTTTGAAATAAATTGAAAGAGGGGAGTGAATGCGGCTATTAGATTTTTGAAACGAGAGGGTTTGGTTTGAAAGAGAGAAAAGTTTCGTTTGTTGTTTTTTTCTTTTTTCTTTTTCTATAAGCAGCGGCCATTATTTGTTTCATTTGAGGAGCTCGGCATGTTCTTCGATTTGATTTAGAACTGAGGAATGAGGGAGAGGGGAAGAGGGAACAGAAGTACGTGATGTTTCAGGGAATAGGTCTGCGTACACGATCTCGTTCGTGATTTTAGGCGTATTTTTAGGAAGCTACGGTGTTTCTGATGTTGACTAAAGTGCAAATTTTAAATTCAAGTTGAACTCGATTAAATTTCAACGCGTTTACTCACCGTGTGCTCACATATCAACTCTAAAAAATACGAAATTTGAAATCCGGTAATAATACAATATTACGGACCCAATGGAACTAGTTTCATCGAATTCCGAGACTGTGCCTCGGAAGGCTATTTTTAAATATCAATTCAAACGATATAAATTCAAAACTGAACAAAGCAGTTTCAAATTCGATTCTGAAGCTTCTATTATTTTCAGTATTATCAATATAGATTTTACAAGCTGTTGAAATACTTTTAATCAGCTTAAAATTGAAGATTCAAATTTTTATTCAACTTTCAATAGATTAAATTTTATAATTTAATCGCCAAATTCATTCTAAAAATTTGAAATTCAAGTCAAACCATCATTCAAATATTTAAAATTAATTAAATATTTTCAATTTAAATTATTCAAAATTCTGGGTCGTTACATAATCCTAGTTGTATCTATATATAACATAAAACAATTTCTCAAAACATAGAATAAAAAAATAAATAAGTATAAAAGAAAAAAAACATAAGAAATAAATAAATATAAATAATAAATACGTGAAGTCATTTGTAAGCTTGGTAATCATATATTTAAACAATTGTACTTAAGTTAACATGCAAATAAACATGTGGCACATTTGGTTTTTCTCTTAAATTTAAAAATATATAAAATTGATTTATGAAGAGGCTGTTTACTGCAAAAAAAAAAGAAACTCTTCACATTTTTTCTCCTCAATAAATTTCTTCTCCCTTCTTTCGAAAACTGAAACCAAAAAGGGATCAATATAAATTCAAGTTCAACTCAATTCGAATCAGATCAGCAAGCATAAATCTCCAGTTTCAAATTTTTAAGAGATCAAAGCAAATTCCAGTTTCATAAAGCTTTCTCTGTTCATCAACAAATGTGAGTAAACTCTATAATCTTTTTTGAATATCTTGAATTTGCATGTGATAATTCTTGAAAATATGATATGAATTATGTTGTGCATGTCTAGAATAGGCATAACAGGCCTATGTTCAATATTTCAAATTTTAAACCTGATTCAAAATTTCAAGTCATCCAATTTATTGATTTTTAGACCTTGATCTCCGAATAGAAAGTGTTTGTATGTATACAACATCATCTTTAAAATTTGATTCAAGTGAAAATAATGAGTAAATTTCTTAGAAATAAATTTTTACAGTAATGAACAAATAGGTGTCAAATTTCGACTACCAAATTTCCATGTTTGGATTATCTAGATTGCAAACGTATTGCAATTTGTTGAATTTAGAAATAGGAATCATGATTTTTAGGCTTGGAGTTGTAAGGAATTATTGAGATGATCGGAATCGGGGTTTTCATCTACTGCCGACAAATGGCATGGAATTGGTTACTATACTTTTGATTGGAAGAGGCTTGGTTCTCGAGTGTCGTGGGAAAAATGGAGTTAGGATTTATCCAGAATAGAGGAGGAAGAACGGTGTCGATTTAGGGTTTTAGGTTGAGTCTTGGTCGGGTTTGTTGACTAGATGTTCGCGGCAGCATGATTGTGTCGAGTTGGATCGGAGGTGAAGGAAAAGGAAGATGGAGGTCAGGCGAAGATATTGGCAAGAGCACAGGTTCTCCGATGGTCGGAGATGGCAAGGCGAGGTGGATCTCGGTGATAGGTTCTGGAGTCAACAGAGGTTCAATTGTCCGATTTCGAATTTGCGAAGGGTTCGTCGACCTAGATGGTCGGTTCAACTTTGGGGCAGATCGTCGAGGTGTTGATGATCGGAGCGAGGTTCGAAACCGGCCAGGTGAAGTGTGCACGTACACGTGTGCTACTTGTATCAATTGGATGCTGAGTGTTTTGGGGCATCGAAGAAAAAGGATTATACTTTGGGTAGGATGGTGCTCTGCGCATAGTAGTTCTCGAGATTTTAGCGTGAAACAATGATGAGTATAGCACGGGTCTAGCTCGAGAAACTATAGGTCAGATTCAGAATTTTTGATTGTAGGGATATCAGTTTTTAAATGAAGGAATGGTAAGTTCTAAAGTATTAAGCAAATGGTTAAATCAATTTTTAAGTTAAACAAAAAAATAAAGTTTAAACCTAATTTCTTAAAACTATTTTTTTATAAATAATGATGTGTTATTTAAATGTTGATTTGTTAAAGTTGAATATTTTATTTTAACTTAGATTAAGAGAATCTTAAGTTGGTTTTAAACTTAATTAATAATGTAATTAAGTAATAATTAAAAAGGATGAAGTGTTTTATCATTAAAATAAAGGAATCTTGTTAATTTATAAGTTAATGATAATTAATATCAAGTTAATTAAATTCCGATGAAGATTAAGGAAGTGGTAAATATAAACGGGTTATCTTAATGTTAGTTAAGGTCTTGGATAATTAATGATTAATTAAATTTATGAAGTAATTAAAGGGAAATAAATTAATTAATGATTAAGGATTAATTAGTTAATGATTAAGGGTTATAAATTAATTAGAGATTAAGTACTTAAATGATAATTAGTTAATGTAAGTAATTAAAGATTAATTTGTTAAGGGTTAATCAAATATTTAAAGGTTAATTAATTGAGGATAATCAACCAATGGGATAATTGCTTAATGAAAGTAGTTATGATGCATAATTAAAGGATGATTAATTAACGGTTTGAAATTAATTAATGTTGGGTAAGAAGGATTTAAAAGTAATTAAATTTATTAGAAATGGTACAATTAATTTGTCTTGCTTATATGTGATTGAGATATACCAAACGACTTAGATTATTTGATATCTCTGTTATGTGAATTGTGATGCTTTTTGATATAAGATACTTTGTTAAACAGTGATAATGTGATTTATCTATGTGCGATAAATTATTGTGTGGATTGATATCCTGAATATAAATTGTATTGTTTAATCTTAAACATTTTGGCTTAAAGAATAAACATTAGATTCGAAGAGAACGGGGTCGGGTATCAGTAAATACCTGAAACCACTTCGATTTGTGATCTACAATTAATTCTTTACGGATTTGACTTTGGAATAAATGGGTTGGAATGAAATAATTTAATAAACTTGACCATTAAATCTGAGTAGCGATACTTAGATATGATTTGTGAAATGTGTACTTGACTATAACAAGTATAGAACTTGTAGTGAAGGACAAGTTGCCCCTGGTTTTAAATAAGTTTGTGCATTAGAATTTCATGTTATATGGGTTTACTCACGCTAGCTTCCAGCCTGACCCAGATGCTACTTTGATGTAATGCTTGGGTCAGACCGAGTATTATAGATTTTCAGGTAAGGACATTAACGGAGCCCAGGAGGCGAGCTGGATGTCAGAAACATATGGAGTGTATTCCGCTGTGATATACTTTAGTTTATCTGGGACATGTTTATTTTAACCGTCCAATGTTTGTGTAAATGTTGTAACTCTAATGTATTGATGTAAATTAACTAGTACAGTATTCCTTTGTATAACTGCTATTTTATTTGATATTATATTTTGATCCGCTGCGAATGTGAGAATCTGTGTTTTGGTGTTTCTGTTTTTTATTCTTTTATCTCTTTCTTCCTTTTCCCTAACTATCTGGAATTTTCGAGATCGAAAATTCTGGGTCGTTACACTTGGTGCTTGCGATTCTTTAAAAAGCCTTCTTAATGCCTTCGAAACACCCTTCCATGAACCTTAGCGAAACCCATGCCTGTAATTTTAGTTGACCCTGCACTTTTATTCGTCTTCTTTCGTACTTTTTTATTAAGTGAATTTTATGCTATCATTTTTGTCACCTTGTATGAATTAAACTTTTGATCTTTAGGACAAAAATTTCACAACTTCTTTGCTCTTAATACCTTATTTTCCTGCAAAATTCAAAGCAGGTAACATTTTCCATTGCTAACTCATTATGTTGTATAAATACTTCGTGATAAGTCGGTATAGTAGTGCTTCTAAATTTAAATGGCTAGATAATCATAATCCCGATTTAATAAAGGATACAAGGTCCGTAATTAATAGTTATACATGCATATAGTAATTAAAGTATGAGAATTTCCCGTTGGAAACAGCCGATGTCTAGAAATAGGAGGTCATAAGCTATCATCTGGAAATAAGTCTTTATAATCCATATATCTTTTTTTGGGGAATAAGTAATATGAGTTTAGAAACTCTTATTGGAGATAAGAATGATCCAGGAGTCTAATATTCAAATGTTGATGAACGTCGATTAGAATTGCAAACTAATAACCCTGATTTGGGTATTAAGAGGACTAGCTCGAAGTTTTTAGATGAAGACTTAGATGTCTTTTGTAGTTGCAACACAGATGCTTTAAAACGCAGATCCATTAATCAATAGACGGAGTCCAAAATTGATGATAAAAGACACAAAATTCAAATTCAGGTATTAGAAAGTTAAGAAGTCTAAACCCAAATTAGGGCTTCAACAAGTGAAGGATAGAAGTTAATAGTAAGATGTCTAGAACCCAGATTCAGGTTTTAATGAGTGAGATTCAAAAATAATCTTCATAATAGAACGCTCAAACCCAGATTCAGGTATTAGTGGTAGATAATAAGAAATCCATAATAATTATCTTCATGACAAAAATCTCAAGCCTAGATTAGGGCATAATGTTATACGATAAGAAACCTATAATAATTATCTTCATAATAGAAATATCAAGGCCGAATTAGGGCATATGTTGGGTAATCAAAAATCCATAATAATTATCTTCATGAAAGAAGCTTCACGCCCAGATTTGGCATTAATAAGTGAAGTCTAATAATAGTTTTGAAACTAGATTTGGATATTATAAGATCATAGATCATTTTTAATGATCCGAAACCCAGACTCGGTATTAAAAGATGAAGTTCAGACTCTGATTAGGGTATTAATAGTTGTTGTTCTGTTTTACTTCTTAAATTATTTCTTCTTTGGAATGTGTAAACACTTTAGGCCTTGTATGTAATTGTTGTTTGATTTGCTGCTTCAAGCCTGGATATCCTAGTCCATTATTTGATACACTGCTTCCCGGGTTTGGCGTCTTAGTCCACTGTTTGATATGCCACTTTTAGAGGCTTGGACATCTTAGTCCATTGTTTGATGAGCGACTTCTTGGGCTTGGGTATCTTAGTCTATTGTTTGATGAGCCACTTATTAGGCTTGGACATCTTAGTCCATTGTTTAATAAGCCACTTCATGGGCTTAGATAACTTAGTCCATTGTTTGATGAGCCACTTCTTGGGCTTAGACATCTTAGTCCATTGTTGTTTGGTGCACTTGATTAGCTTATTCTCAAGCTGGAATCAAGGACTTACACAAACTCCCTCCAGGAGGGCGCATTAACCTGACCAGAGGCTTGGCCAAAGCTTGTCAATGCTTTAACCTGGCCATAGTGTGGCATGGATAAAGGCATACACTCCTCCCTCCAAGACGTGTACTAAACTGGCCATAGTGTGGCGCGGACATGGGCTTGTCGATGATTTAACCTAGCCTTAGCATGGCGTGGATAAAGTCTTACACTCCTCCCTCCAAGAAAAGCCTTGTTCTAGCCATAGCGTGACGTGGAAAAGGGCTTGTCAATGCTTTAACCAGGCCATAATATGGCATGGATAAAGGCTTAAACTATGCCATCCAGGAGGTACTCTGCCCTGGCCAACTCGGTGTGCACAAAGGCTTTGACCGTTAAAGGTAGTGTCCAAATGCAAGGAGAATTCTACTCCCAACCAGGTAGATTTTTTCTGAAGAAAGAGATGCTTTATTAATTCATTGTAGTAAAATATGGTCTCAAATGTACTGTGTTCAATGTTCTAGAAACCATATTGTCGTCCGGTGGGCATAACTTGTAGGATCCTGAGGGAATTAGTCCGCAAATGATTAAGGATCCTTCCAAATTTGTACTAGTGTTGGCCATTACTTGTCAGAGTACAAGATCTCCTTCTTGAAATGATCTTGTTCTTACTTTTGAGTTCTGATATTTTGAAATTCTTCTTTGATATTTTGCTATTTGAATTGTTGCTTCATCTCTCAACTCATGAATCAAATCTAGTGATTCTCTTTTTAGCTCTTTGTTTAAATCGAATACATATATGATCCTTCCATGTAAGGGTATTTCTTTCTCAATCGGTAGCATCGCCTCACACCCATATGTTAATGATTAGGGTGTATGTCCTGTTACTGTTCTAGTAGATGTTCAATAAGCCCATAATACAAATGGCAACTCTTCTACCCAATTTCCTTTAGTTTTGTCCAGTCGCTTATTTAAAATTATTCTTATAGTCATATTTGCAGCCTTAACTACCCCTTTTACCTTTGGATGTGCAATGGAGGAAAAGCTCTTAATAATTCCATTCTTATGATAAAACCAAGAGAATTCTTCACTCTCAAACTGTGTTCCGTTGTCGGAGATAATCTTATAAGGAATTCCAAATCCGGTTATTATATTTCTAATGATGAATTTGAGTACTTATCCAGAGTGATCTTTGGGAGTGGTTCGGCTTCAATCAATTTAGAGAAGTAATCTAAGGAAACAACAACATATTTTACCCCATTTAGCAATTGGCAATAGGCTAATTAAATCTATTCCCTACATTTCAAAGGGCCATGAACTTGAAATTGGGGTTAACTGACTTGGTGGTAATCGGGGAATCATCGGATACTTTTGGCATTTCTCGCACCTCCTTACATATTCGATGGCTTGGCTTACCATACCAGGCCAATAAAACCTTATCTCATTATCATTTTTTCTAAACTTATTCCATTAGAGTGGTCTTCGCAAATCCCTCATGTGCTTCTGCCAACAATTTTACCCAATCTTCCAGGCTTGAGCATCTTAAGTAAGGTAACGCATATCCTTTCTTTTAAAGGATTTCATCCACTATTGTAAAAGTTAGAGCTTATTGCCTGATTTTTCTTGCCTCGCCCTAGTCAGACCGCAGTGCTCCTTTAGAAAGATATTCAATGATGGGCGACATCCAAGTGTTATCATATGGTTCATTCATTCTTGATTAATTAACTCTCTCATTTGATACTTCTTTACTAATTTCTCTTCCTTCTTTCCCTTGTAACATGGCTCGGGGCCTTGTGAGAACTAACTGTTCCTTTTCTTGTTCTGATGTTCCCTCTTTAATACTTGGAGTTTCTTGGTATCCTACTGGAACAACCCATGTTTTTGAGGCTCCCCTTAAGAAAGCTAATTTTGTTAATGAATCTGCCTTCCAGTTTTCTCCTCTCGAAACTTGATGAATGGGAAAGTCTTCAAAAAAGCAAGCATTTAGCATCTTCTTTACATATAGAGATAGCTTGGCATCTCTTGTCTGATATACTTGCTTTATTTGATTTACCATTAGTTGGGAGTCACTAAAGATTTGAATAAAAGAATCGATGAATTCAAGTTGGTTTTCAGTCTTGGGCACATTTTCGTTTTCTGAGCTGCTACAAGCATAGCCTGAGTCCATATTTGATATTTCATATCTTTACCATTTCCAGTTAGAATTCAGTTAGCCCTTTTCCAGTTCATAGATAAATTGTTATATTTTGTGTCTATCAAATTTCAGACCATTCCGAGGTCATTAAGCCATTCGAAATATGTCTGAAAGTTGAACCCGGAGAAGAATTCAAAGCTGGAACATAAGAGACTACTTCACCAAGACAACGATGAACATCAATGCTGAATCCCTCAACTCCAAGGGATTTTGAGCACTAGTACCAAAGTTAACCCCGCCACCATTGATTCATATTCAGCTAAATTATTTATTGTGGGAAATCCTAACTTCATCGCATAATGTAAGTGGTGTCCATCTAGTGTTATTATCTCATATCCTACATAGGCTCCTTGTTCATTCGATGCACCATTGACAATTAACTACCACATAGCTTCCAATTCCTTTATTTTTCTGATTGTTCCTTAATGAAGTTACTACACTCGTTAATAAAATATATAAATTCTTGCTCTTTTATTGTAGCTCGCAGCCGAAACTCTATATCATACTGGCTAAGTTCAATTCCCCATTTTAATAACCTACCCGAAGGAAACTTACTTGAGGAGAAAATTGGTCAACACCTTGATTGGATGTGCTTGAAAGTATGCTCTAAGTTTTTACGCTATGAGGATCAATCAATAAGCATGCTTTTCTATCACTGGGTACCGAACTTCACATCCTTTAATCGCCTGCTTACATAACATAATGGAAGTTAAGCCCCACTTCTCTCTCTAATCAACACCAAACTGACCGCATACTTGGAAAATTCCATGTATAATTATTAGATTTCTCCATTCTCGGGACTAGATAGTATCAATGGCTTTTCCAAATGGCTTTACAACTCCTGAAAAGATTTTCTACAATCTTCCCCCCATTCAAAAATTCTCTTCTTCTTAATTACATCAAAAAAGGGGATATATTTGTCAGTCACTTTGGAAATAAATCTGCTTAGAGCGGCTATCCTCCCGTTCAAACTCATTACCTCTTTACTAGTTTTGGGTTCAACCATGTCCTTGATAGCTTGATTTTTGTCTGGACTTGCTCAATCCCTTGAGCACTCACAAGGTAACTTATAAACTTCCTTTAATGGTTTCCAAAGGAGCATTTCTTTGGGTTCTGTTTCATTTATTATTTCCGTAGTGTTCCGAACAACTCTTCTAGATCTTCAAGATGATTTTTAGCCTCGTCAGACTTCACTAGCATGTCATCCACATAAACCTCCATATTTCGGCCAATCTGCACTTTGAACATCCTAATAACCTGCATTTGATAAGTAGCCCTGCATTCTTTAGTCCAAAAGGCATTGTCTTGTAGTAGTAGATTCCCTATTCGACAATGAAACTAGTGTGTTCCTCATCCGATTTGAACATAGGTATTTGATTGTATCCTAAATATGCATCCATGAAAGATAATAATTTATGTCCACTAGTTGCACCAACCAACTGATCAATTCGTGGAAGTGGGAATCATTCTTTCGGACAAGCCTTGTTCAAGTTAGTAGAATCAATGCAAGTCCTCCAATATCTATTTGATTTCTTTACCAACACTGGGTTTTCTAACCATTTTAGTTAGTAGATTTCTCGAATAAACCCATTTTCAAAGAGTCTTTTAACTTCTTCTTTTAAGGCATCAGATTGTACTCTATCTAATTGTCTCTTTTCCGGTCTAATGGGGGTTGCCTCCAGATTGATGCTTAGTGCATGACACATGACCGATGGATCAATCCCTACCATATCTGAATGAGAAGAAGCAAATACGTCCTTCTTTGTCTTAAGACACTAGATTAAGTCTTCCTTCATGTTGCTATCCAATTCCTTTCTTACTTTGACTACCTTAGTGGAATCATCTGAATCTATGCATGCCTCCTCAAGGTCTCCTATAAGTTTTATTCTTTCTGTTTCCCCTCGGCAACCAAATTCAATGACTATTGGGATTTCTTCAAGATAATTAGCATCGACTATCTTATTCTTACCTCTAGGAGGAATATGCCCTTCATACATGCATCTGTTAGTCTTATAGATTTAATTTTTGCTTCGAATGTGGGATGTAAAAATCCATCATCCAAAGGCTGAAAAACAGTGGAAGAATCAAAGTAAGCACAAGTCTCCCTTTTATACTGGTAAATTGTAGTGAAATACATTTCACGAGAGCTGAACTGCTCTCCTCGTACTATGCCCCGGCCTGTCTTTATCAAGAATTTCATCAAGGGTAGGACTGCCAAAGAAAAAATAATAATAGTATGGTTGGTTGATGATCACAAAGAGAGTCCTGAAGTTCTGCAAAATATTGGCACCCCCATTTGCACTAGCAATTTTACTTGCCCCACTGAAGTTGACCCTCTATTGTTAAATCCGAATATTGGTTCCATGTTGGGCTCTAGCTTATGCTCAGGGATGTTCATCTGATTGAAGACATGCGTAAAGATCAGTGCCTGGTCAATTGGATGTTTAAAGATCAGATTTAAAGAACGATGGAAGTGTATGTAGATGATATGTTTGTAAAGGCACGACGATCAAGCGACTACATTAGAGACCTGATAGAAATGTTCGACATCCTTCGACATTATAAAATGAAAATAAACCCTTTAAAGTGTTCTTTTGATGTTGCATCTGGAAAATTCTTGGGCTTCATTGTTAATACCCGTGGAAAAAAAGCTAGTTCTAGGAAGATCTAGGCTATTCGCTATATCCGAGTGCCAAGGATTATTAAACAAGTGCAGAGTCTGAATAGGAAATTTGCTACCTTAAGCCGATTTATTTCTAGAGCAATCGACAAATGCATTCCTTTCTTCGTCTTGATTAGGAAAGGGAAAAGAAATTTTGAATGAACATAGGATCATAAAGATGTATTTCGAGCTTCGGTGAATCATTTGGAGAGACCTGCCATGTTGTCAAAGTCGGTGGATCATGAAGGTATATACATTTATTGGTCGTATTGGCACATGCTATAAGTGCCACATTGCTATGGGAGGAGGATCGGATCCAGAGGCATGTGTATTACGATAGCGAATAATTAACGGAAGCTGAAAGGAACTATCTGAAAATTAAGAAACTAGCATACTGTTTGTTGATTGCATCACGAAAGTTCCACCCATAATTCCAGGCACACCCGATTAATGTTTATAGTGACCAGCCTTATGATAGGTCCTACAGCAACCTAAGACTTCTAGAAGATTACTCAAGTGAAATATCGAGCTCAGTCAATTCGGTATTACTTTCTCCCCTTGATGGCTGTCCAGGGTCAGACATTAGAAGATTTTATGGCATAGTTCACTGCACGGAATGAATTTTCGAAAGGCAAAGAAATCCCTACAATATGGTGAAAATTGTGTACTGATGAAGCGTCTAATGATCATCATTCTGGAGCTGGAGTTGTGCTTGTAACTCCCAAAGAGTGGTTAATCTGTTATGCCTTAAAGCTTGATTTCCCAGCAACTAACAACGAAGCCAAGTATGAAGCTTTGATTGTTGGACTTAGACTCGCCAGAGAACTGGGAATAAAGTCCCTTGAAATTTTTGCGATTCGCAGTTGGTATGTACCAAGTCAAGGGAGATTATCAAGCTAAAGGACAATAGGTTGCTCCATACCTTAGAAAAGTGCAAAAGTTATTAGAAGAATTTCAACATTGTGATATTTGTATATTCCATAGGATTAAAATAGAGAGGCCGACTCATTGAAAAGTTTGCTACAACCGGTGATGTGTAGCAGATGGGTTTGGTTGTGGTTGAAGTATTAAATGCCCCAAGTATAAACATGATAGAAATCGATAGGACACTAGAAGAGGGGCCTGAAAGGGAATCGTGGATGACTTCAATCAAAGACTATTTATTATAGGGTGTTATTACCAAATGAAGGAATGAAAACGAAAAATCCTTCGCAAAGCTTCACTGCATATCATGCAAGAAGGAATTATGTACAGGAAAGGTTTCTCTGTTCCCTTAACCGGTGTGTCACTCATGATGAGACAAAAAATTTCCTAAAATAAGTTCATGAAAGGAAATGCGACGATCACACTAGAGGGCAAACTCTAGCAAAGAAAATTCTTCGCTTTGGGCATTACAGGCTAACCATAAATCGATTCATCACTGACTATGTGAGATGTTGTGAATAGTGCAAGATATATGCAAAAGTTCCAAGACCTCCGCCGATGAAAATCACACAATTGGACGCTGTTTTCCATATAGGGTATGGACATTATCGGTTCCTACTAATCTTTATAGGTGATGCAAGTTGCGCTATTGTCGCCGTTCATTACTTCACCAATTTTCGAAACGGAACCCTTAGCCACGATCACAACCAAGAAAGTAATGTACATTATTGTCTGAAATATCAAACGATGTTTCGGTCGACCATGAACTATTGTAATCGATAATGGAACTCAATTCGATAGTGCAGAATTCAAAGACTTTTGTCAGAGATATTGTGTTGAAAAGAGGTTTTCAATCGCTTACCCTCAAGAAAATGGACAGGTTGAAGCAATTAAAAAAATCATGAAGTCCATTTTGAAGAAGCAATTGGAAAAGGCTAGAGGTAGTTGGGTGGATGAACTCCCTACAGCACTATGGGCTTATAGGACCAACCATACTCTATTTACCCTTGCTTATGGTTTCGAAGCAATCATTCCAGTTGAGCTCGAAGTTCCTTCTTACCGAGTGACATACTATGATTCCGAAGAGAATAAAAATCTCCTCTTGGAATCTCTTGACTTTATAGATGAAAAGCGAGAAGAAGCCGATTTGAGGTCAGCTACGCATCAAAACTGGGTTGCCCTATATTACAACATTAAAGTCCGAACTAGAATCTTTGAAATCGTCGATCTCAACCTACAATGGGTTTTTCCTACCTCGTCACATGAATCTAGTCTGGAAAGGAACATATGTCATTAAGTAGAGGCCTGGAGAGGGAACTTTAAGACTGGAGATTGTTGATGGAATCACACTTCAAAGGGCATGGTAGTGAGCATTTACGACACTGTTTCACTTAGTTTAATTCCTTTTTCATTTTAGTTGCATTTGCTTTCATAATTTTCTTTATCATTTGATCTTCAAGATATGTAATATGACATATTATGTCATTCATTTTCGTTTAGAAAATAAAGCCTTGGAATCCTTTTGTATTTATGTTTGTTGTAGCATTGTATACAAGTCACATGAGGAGGCGGAAATAAATAAGAGCGATCGTGACACGACAAAATCCTCGCGAAATTAAACTCCTAACTCTCGGAGGCAAATCAATCAATTAAGTAGAATACTATCTGATTCTTTCTTAAATAACTCTAAGTCCCGAGAGTGTGAATTGGAGTATAAACATAAATAGGGTGTGAATCGACCGCCCGTGAAATAGCTCTAAGTCTCGGGGTATGCATTGGAGTATAAACATAAATCGGGTGTGAAATGACCACCCATGAATAACCGTAAGTGCCCAGAGCGCGGATTGGAGTATAAGCATAAATCGGGTGTGAACCGGTCACCCATGAAATAACTCTAACTCCCAGATTGCAGGTTGGAGTGCAAAAATAAATCGGGTGTGAACCGACTATCCACGAAATAACTCTAATCCCTCAAAGTGCGGGCTAACGTCTACACACAAATTGGGTGCGATTCATCACCCATCAACTAACTCTTATCTTCGAAGCACGAATATGAATATAAACAAATACATGAGTGCAGTTCGGTTGCTTACTACACTATAAACTCTTGACCGAAATCGAGAGGAGTAGTTTAAACTCGCTAAAATTAGAGTTCAACCATCCACTACCTAACTCCACTAACCTGATAATGGGGGTAAGAGCACAGTTACTCAAACACTGAGTTCTACAAGCATAACATTAAGGCTCGAGCCTAGTGTTTGATACGATTTGAGGCCACGAAACCAAGGAGGCCATAGGATGGATAAATCAGATTCATATTCGAATCGACAAGTAGTGAATCACAAATACATAACATAAAAAATGTGACAGCTTGGTCATTTAAACAAGTGTATCTAAAAATTATACACAAAAAATAAACGAATTATTATTAACACTAAACTTTTTGCACACAATACAGGTTTATCCAAAATGAAAAATAAAGGTGGAGGTCATACCTAAACAAACATGACCGGCAAAAAGTAACAGTAGCCATCCAAGCAATTTACATGTCACTCCAACCCAAATATTATATTTTGGATTTCCTATCTTTCCTTTTCTTCTTTGGAGTGGCCTTTTCCAAACTGCCACTTGACCCTTTCTTCGATCCTTTTTGCCTTGGCTTCTCTTTGAAGAAGCATCTTCAGTTGTATGGATTAAGGCAGTATCATCTTCAGAAGCAGGAGGGATCGAGGGATTATCAGCAACAGAAGGAGGAGAGATAGCATCCTAGGAAATTGTCTTTCTATGAAGGACCATCTGGAGCGGGACATGAATCAGTTCATTGAAGCCCAAATCAACAGGATTGGATATTACCTTCTTCTTCAATAATTCTTCCCACTCAACATGCTCTTTCATGCTGAGCTCGTCAGTGGGGTTGGAAGAACCCGTAATCACAACATCCTCATCAAAGGGAATATCATTGTGTAGGTCACTTCTTTGCTTGAATAATGCCTCCATGAATTGATCATTAATGATAAAGGCTTTTTCTTGAGCACCCTAAGCAATGGCCGAAGTTGTAATTCTAATGGATTCTATTGCGAGCGCTTGTGATTCCAATTGAAGCTCTTGTGAGGGAAGAAGAGTGACACCTGATAGATTCAAAGATAAGAAAAAATAGGCAAAATAATAAAAATATCAACTTGTAACACCTCAACTTTTTGAAAGATGGGAAATTTCGATGGAATACCTTCCTCAATGTGGCACACAAGTTGAGCCAAAACATCCTCAAAACCCGCGTAGGAATTGGAGAATGTTGTGGCTTGTCTGGATCATACCCAGGAATGGTTGAAGAGCCTGCTATGGAGTTAGGGATGACCTAGGGTGTCGGGGGCAATTCAATTGTAATGGGTTGTGCCGACCTAGATCCTTCATCCACTTCATGTGAAGAAGCAGCAATAGATTATTTCTGTTGTGTAAGCTTGATATTGTGTAATGATTTGGGTTCATCACCTAATAACATTTCACTTTCAAGCCTAGACAGGTCAATGTCATCCGAATTAAGAAGTTTCTTTTCTTCGGCAACAAGAAATTCCTACACATGCCAGTGCTGGTAAGGATAATCATCACTAAGCCATGTTAAATTTCTATGATTGACAATCTACTAAAGTTGTGAAGAATAAGAAGTGAGTCAAGCTCATCCATTATCTCCTCCCTAACCTTATCCTTGGCAGCTTCTGCTTCATGCCGAATAAGTGCATCAACATTTTTAGCCCTTTCAACAACTATATCTCTCTTAAGTTTGACATTTACCAAATCATCACAAGCATCTTGAGCTGTTCTCCAGGCATCATCTTTTTCCTTATTTATATACTTGAGCTTGGCCTTGAGGTCCTCTATCACCTTCAAGGCTATGGATTCATTACATTAAGCTGTATCCCACTAAAGCACTATCTCTTGATTCGATGATGTAACACTTAAACCGTATCATGATGACTGGATTTCATCTTCTCCATAGATCTGACAACGACATTTGGTTTTCCTTCGGCATCTGCTAGAGAGGTCCTTAAACATTTATCTTGTTTTTCAAGGTCAATAATTCTTTTATCTAGAGGTTCATAGCATTTTAGCTCTTCAATCTCTGCTGCAAGCTCGAAGGAGGCTTTTGGCATTTTCTCTACTGCCTTCATCCATTCATGAAACATCATGTGGATGTCAGTGGCACAGTCAATGGTCATTTTCTAAACATGGTCTGAGACCCTCTTTAACTTGGGAGGGATAATGAATCCTTCAAAACAAAAGCTTGGAAACTCTATACGAAACTGTACCATAAGAGCAGCTGGATTGATCGTAGGATCTTTAGTAGCAGCTTCAACATTAGTACTTTCCTTGCCAAGCCTTTGGGAAGCAGCATGTGCACTATGGTGACTACGATCGCTAGACCACTAAGAATGAGAATAAACCAAAGGAAGTGGAGGCATTAAAGCAGGAGGATATGAAATTATAGGGGCATACCCTTCCAGGAGTCTATGAGCTCTGTTATCCCATGATGGAACTAACAAATCGTCAAAAGGAATTCTGTGCCTTACGCGAATTTGGCAAAGAGCATTTTACATATTTTTAGAGGCTACCAAATAAGTAGGGTTCTAAAAAATAACTGGGTCCTCTAGACTGTCGGGGGTTGGATCTGTAACCTCCAGTGGAAGGATGGGAACTGCATAAGAAAGATCAAATCTAGGGCCCATGCTTTCCAGCTGTTCCCAATGATGACTAAAGGATGGACTATCCGATTCAGTTGCATAACTTGATTCCACGTCAGGTTTATCTTGTTGAGAAAATGATCCAACTGGCATAGCTACAAGATGCCCAAAACTTCTAGAATCCATTGCTGTTAAACTTAGTAAAATTCATGGTTAGATAAAGTAAGCTATACCGCTAGTGCATAGTGAGTGCTAGTATGGTGTAGTGAAGTGCTATACATTACTGTAATAAGCTGTAAGAAACTAAAGACAAAAAAGACAATGAGACTTTGGAGCTTGACCGAAATGACCATCATCGTTGATAGTCTCAACCAATTCCCTACATCGTTAGAGAATGATTCATCCTGAGTTTCGAGATCAATTGTCAGTTTGAGATCAGTTTTTTTGTTCAAGTCAAAGATGAGCTTAAGAGAATTATTTAAGGCATAGGTTCATGTCATAGTTCAAAATGTCATGGATTTTTGAATGTGCAATTCGAGTCATATGCAAGTTCAAATGTCCGTTCAAGTATGCATGGCCGAAGCTCATCATTGGGTTTAAGTTCATTCATTTAAGTTCCATTTTAAAATTAGTTACGAATGGTCAATTCATCCACTAATGCATAGCTGATCCTTTCGAGATGATCATTTGTGAACTATCATACTATAATCATCAGCAACAGCCGAGCCAACATCCCATCCAATCGATCATTTATCTCCAAACTCCAACTGATCGTTCATCTCCAATCTCTAACCGATTGTTCATCTCAGCCATCCTATACGACCGTTCTTTCGACTTTACCCCCTTTTCAACCAATCATTCAATCCATCCCTTCATCCGATCATTTAAGACGGATTGTCCCACATCAAGACAGCCCATTCATCTTCTCCAAAAACTATCGGCTGAAGCTTCCATCTCCTCCTCCCACTACTCGCTCCATAGATTGAATCGAACATCACGAAATTGATGAAACCCAAAGGCTCATGCTCGACTCATAACGAAAATTTGAATCAAATTATCTAGGTTAGAATCTGAAAAGGGAAATAGATTTAGATTCGAAGCAAGGTAATATCTGGGGGAGTGCTTGAATAATGATTAACTTGAAGAGATGTGATTTAGTTTTGAGAAAATTGGATCGTTTCTTCTACCGAAAAGAAAAGAAAGTGGAACAATTTTTTGCTTCTCAACTGAAAATGATACATAATGAAGGATGAAGGAAAAATGGAAAAGTAAAGGTGCTTATATAGGTAGGGTCTATGTCGATCGTTCGTGGCCCTGAAGTTATGTTGATCGTTTCGAGGTAACTATCTTATGCCGATCGTTGTAAAAGCAGACTAGATGCCAACCATTTTAAAGCAAGGGCATTGGACCAATCATTCCATAACTAGGAAGATCCAAAGATTGTTTTTGAAAAGTAAACAATCGGTGGAAAAAATATATATAAATAAAAAGGGAGAAAGTGAATAAGGGAATAACGATCAGCAGTGAACATTTTTTAAGAAATATGCAAATAAGAATAATGATTGTTAAAGATTGTTTATAAAAATATCAAAACATAACAACAAGACTTGAACATGTAACCTTGATTGGGAGTCATGTACGAACATATATACGTGTTAGTATATGTTTTTAAATCGTCGAAAATTGAATGATCACCTGAAATCGACCAGAGAAAAATTAAAGACAAATTGCTGAAGCTTAGAAATTGGTAGAAACAAAGCAGAATGATCACTAACAAGTTATGATCCCGCATCTATACGATTAGAAATCGACCAATTATCATGACGAATAAGAAAAATACTACCCACGATAAGAAAATAACTCAATGGAAAGATAACGACTGTTCGATGAACCAGTTGGATTTCTCTCCAACGATTCTAGCTTGCAATGATTCAAAACAAAAATGCATCTTGTTTGAAACAAGACATACTTTAGGGGACAAACGTTATCCTATCTTTTGACAAAGCCGTGATATCATCGACTTGGATAGGAACGGATGGTTATCAACCTTTGTAATCATTATATACAATATTATGGATAATGGTCGATCAGATTCAAACTGGGTCCCTGTAACAACCCAAAATTTAACCTATAATAAGTAATTAATTCGTTAATTAATTAGATAATAAAATAACTTTGAGAAATTTTCAAAATTGAGCGACGGGAGTTGCACCATTGTGTCCGTGTTAATTTTCTGGTCAATTTCCACATATAGAACATCATAATCCAAGTTGATATGAACGAGATATGAATTGAACAAGATAACAAAAAAAATTATATGGCCAGGCCATTGGCCGGTCGACCTGGGAAAAGGGTTGTCAACCACCTGGTCGACCCGCCAGCCCTTTTTGGGCGAATAAACGTATGTTTGTTCATTCGAATGTTTAGCCGCCTTTAGATGTATTTTGCATTGTTTAAACTGATCTGGTCCTTCCATTCATGCATCCGACGACCCATATTCAGACTATGACATGGTTGCATCTATTCAATCCCCAAATCCAACGGTCTGAGATCCACTTCTACCCCTATAAATAGAACCCTAGGCCTAACACTTTTTCTCATTCTTAGATTTTCTTCAATTGGGTTCATCTATTCAGGAAGGACCCTAAGCAGAATAATTTTCCAAGGAGGAAATTATTTTGAATAAAAATATTTAGCAAACCTAAGTGGACCCATGAAGGCCTATAGGGGAGAGCTAAGGACCAAAGGTGAGTGATTGAAATTATTTTAAATTTCTTTAAGTAATTTAAAATAATAGGGTTTCCAATAGTTGTAGTTTTACTACGGTTTTTGAAGTAGCCTTTTTGATAATTTATTCACAATTTTAAGTATTATTTTCAGTTAATTTTAGTTTATTTCTAGCTTTTCCATTTATTTACATTTTTATTTATAGTATTTTAGTTTATTTACTGCTATTTATGCGCTATTTACATCTTCTTCTTATGCCTTGGATTTCCTTCAATTTTCAGTTTTCCTCTATTCCTCTTTCTTCTTCATGTATGGATTATAATAGAATTAACATGAAATTTGATTAAATTATAAGAATTATGAAATAATGGAATATTATATATAAATTATAAAGACTGTATATATAAATGGAATTGGAGTGAATTATGCCTAATTATGGAATTAATTGGGCCGAATTAAAGAGATTTGCCTAGTTATATCTTAGAATTATAACTAAGAAGGAATAAAAGAAGAAAAGAAGCTTTTTTAATACCTTGACCTTGGGTTAAGTAATAAGCATGATTATAACGTAGATGATAATAAGAAATTGAACAGAATAAGAGAAAGTGCTTCAATTATAGGCAGCCCGGTAATATAAGTAGGTGTTGTCCACGGAGAACTGGTCAAGGAGCGAGTGCGCCGGCTGCACAGATTCAAGCGTTAGACGTGGCACCACCCAGTAGCATTATGGATAGAGGTAGGAAAGTCATAGTTGATGGTTTGATTTCTATATCAAATTTTCCTATTCGGGCTTTATTCGATTCTAGAGCATCCCACTTTTTTACTTCTGGTTCTCTTGTGGATTGTTTGCACTTAGACTTTTCTTTAGTAGTAGACCCTATTATTATTTCAAACCCTATAGTTGGATCAACACACTTGTCTATGGTTTGTAAGGGTTTGAAAATTTATATCCTAGGCGTATAATTTGACTGCGATGACTATTTTTTGGTATTCTGGGGTATGGGATGATCTTAGGTATGGATTGGCTATCCACAAAAAGAGCTATTTTAGACTGTGAGAGGAGAGTCGTTAGATTAAAGACTTGCAGTGGTCGGGCTCTCGAGGTATCTTGTGACCCACAAGGGTCAGTCATGTTGATCTTTCTCTATTTGCTTGATTCATCTTCAGTGGAGTTTGATTCAGCTCCTGTCGTCAGAGATTTTCACGACTTCTTTAAGGAGGTAAGGGGACTGCCCCCCAATATAGAAATTGACTTCAGAATTTATTTGACCGAGAATGCTAAGCCAGTGGCATTACCAGTAAGGCACATGGCACCTAGGGAGAGGAAAGAATTGAGCAAACAAGTCAGTGATCTTTTGGATAAGGGTTTTATAAGAAGGAGCATATCGGAATGGGGAGCACTAGTCATCTTCGCTACTAAAGCGGATGGTTCTCTTCGACTTTCTGTTGATTAAAGAGATTTAAATAAGCTCACCATGAAGAACCGATATCCACTCCCTAGGATTGATGATCTTTTTGACCAATTAGTTGGCTCTTCAATTTTCTCTCAGCTTGATTTAGCCACAGGATTCCATCGTTTAGAGTCGCCGATGACAGCATAGATAAGACTGCGTTTAGGACTTTAGACAGACTTTGTGAGTGGGTGGTTATGCCTCTTGGGCAAGCCAATGCCCAGCCTACTTTGTTGACTTATGAGCTGCATCTTTAGAGAAGTCCTAAATAAGTTCATGGTGGTATTCGTGGATGACATCTTGGTATTTTCCAAGAATATGGAGGAGCATACTGTTCATTTAGAGGAGGTCCTTCACACACATCGAATTCATCATTTGACAAATAAGTTTTTGAAGTGTCACTTTGGGAGAGAGGAGGTATGTTACTTAGGGAACGTGGTCTCGAAGGAAGATTTGGCTGTTGACCCTGCCAAGGTTATTGTAGCATAAGTTTGAAGGTCCCCAAGAATGTCACCGAGCTTAGGAGCATCCTAGGATTGGCTGGCTATTATAGGAAGTTCATTGGGGACTTTTCCAAGATTTTGGCACCGCTCATGAGCCTTATTAAGAAGAATAAAGATTTCGTGTAGGACATGAATTGTGAGGATTCCATCACAAAGCTTAAGAGGGCCCTTACTAGTACACCAGTGTTAGTACTACCCGATGGAGCTAAGCCTTTTACCATATACACTGATGCATGTGGGACAGGCCTAGGAGTGGTTTTGATGCAAGAAGGGAGGATGGTATGTTATGGTAGTAGGTAGTCGGGGACGCATGAGAAGAACTACCCTACCCATGATTTGGAATTGGCCGTCATAGTGTTGGCACTCAAGTCTTGAGGGAACTGTTTGCTTGGAGAGAGATTTAAGCTTTTCACCAACCATAAGTCATTGAAGTACCTATTCTCGCAAAAGGACTTGAACTTGGGGCAATAGAGATGGATGGAGTTTTTAGCCTCGTACGATTTTGAGATTGCCTATACCCCTGGCAAGGGTAATATGGTTGTGGATGCATTGAGTAGGAAGAATGCTACCCTTTGTCCTTTGTTCTAGAGTGGAGGAGCTTGGAGTTTTTTTCTACTTTTGATTTTAAGCCCTCTACGGACAATACTTTCGGATTGTTGGCAACAATAGATGTGAGGCCTATCCTTATGGATCAAATTGGCTCGAGGCAGCAAGGAGATTCAGAACTCATGAACATTATGGATAGGATTAGCTAAGGAGATGTCTCTAGACATCTCCAACAATATTCCATTGATAGCAAAGGTTGACTTAGGAGGTATGGGAGGCTTTGTGTTCCACGCGCTAGAGATTTGTTGAGAGCAGTTTTAGAGGAAGCCCACCATTCCCGTATGACCATTCATCTGGGTGGTGACAAAATATAGTGGGAAATGAAAAGGATGCACTATTGGAATGGCATGAAGAAGGATGTAGCAAATTTCATAGCTAAGTGTCTAATATGTCAAAGGGAAAAGGTAAAGTGGCAAAAGCCCGGTGACCTACTTCATCCCTTAGATGTGCTAGAGTGGAAGTGGAGAAACATTTCTATGGATTTTATAGATGGTTTGCCCTGTTCTAGGAAGGGGAATACTAGCATTTGGGTGATTGTTGATCGATTGACCAAGAGTGCCCACTCATCCCAGTTAAGAGCAAGCGCACAACATCATGTTTGGCATCCCTTTATGTTCCAGAGATAGTCCAACTTCACGGAGTCCCTTCTAGTATAGTGAGTGATAAAGATCCCATTTTCACTAGTGAGTTTTGGAGGAGCTTACAGGAGACGCTAGGGACGCATCTTAGATTAAGTACGGCCTATCACCCTCAGATGAGTGGCCAAACGGAGAGAGTGAATAGAGTGCTTGAGGATTTGGTATGGATGTGCATTTTGGACTTTGGAGGAACTTGGGAGGAGCATCTTCCATTGGTTGAGTTTGCATATAATAACAATTACCAAGCGAGCATAGGGATGGCACCATTTGAGGCTTTATATAGGAGACCTTGCAAGTCCCCTTCATGTTGGGTGGTGTCTACGGAGAAGTTGCTACTTAGGCCTGACAGGGTGAGGGAAACATCAGAGAGAGTGGATTTAATTCTACGGAGAATGAAGGCAGCCTAAGATAGGCAGAAGTCTTATGTGGATAAACAGAGGAGAGATATTGAGTTTGAGATAGGGGGCTTAGTTTTTATCAAAGTATCCCCGCTTAGGAAGGTAGTAAGATTCAAATCGAATGGAAAGTTATCCCCCAGATTTGTTAGACCATTCCCAATCATGGAGAGAGTTGGGAGGATGCCTTACCGAGTGAAGCTACTAAAGAGGCTCGCGGGTGTGCACGATGTTTTCCATGTTCGCACTTGCGAAAGTGCTTACATGACTCAACGGAGGTTATAGAGCCCAGTCAGTTAGAGGAGGTGGAAGTAGAAAGGAAAGAATCCGTTTGGCATATCCCCACAAAGATTGCTAGAAGAGACATCAAGCGACTAAGGAATAAGCAGATTCCGCTAGTGAAAGTGCGGTGGGGAGATGTTGTTGCAGACGCCACGTGGGAAGCTGAAAAGAAGATTCGTACTTCTTAGCCTCATCTTTTCGAAAATAAGTTGTTAAAATTTCGTACTTCCATCTTTAGTTTTGAATATGCTCTTTCCTTTATTATCCTTTGGAAGGGTGGAACTTAGGATTTAACCTATGGATGGAAGAATTTGATGTAAACATGTTATTAGGACATGTTATGAATGATGTATGCTAGTGGTTGCAAGTTTTTGCTAGTGGATGCTAATGGATGCATATAGGTACACTAAGCACTATTATTCTTTAGGGATCAGCCTAATAAGGACACTAGAGCATATGCATATGGATGTGTATGCATTTTTATACTAATTTTCATGGTTGCTATAAATGGATGATTCACATGATCGTTTTATTTGAATGATGTTTGTAGCATGCATGTAGAACTATTAGTTGTCATTTAGGAATTTTTGCATTCATTTGGATACATGGCATGGACATGATTGCCTATAAGGAGGTCAACTGAGTTAGTGAACCACCTAATCTTTTGCATTAGATAGGGACATTTACGCTACACTAATTGCATAAGTATCATAAATTGCATTAGAAAAACTTAAGGACAATGGATGAATGATTGATGATAGAGTAGTTGATTGTAGAATTGGATGAAAACATTTAGTACATTCTTTTAGCCTTAGAGATTTCGGGGACGAAATCCCTTAAGAAGGGGAGAATGTACCAACCTGAAATTTAACCCGTAATAATTAATTAATTTGTTAATTAATTAAATAATAAAATAACTTTGTGAAATTTTCAGAATTGAGCCACAGGAGTTGCACCATTATGTCCGTGGTAATTTTCTGGTTAATTTCTATATATAAAATGTCATAATTCGAGCTAAAATGAACGAGATATGAATTAAACAAGAGAACGAAAAAAATTATATGGCCAGGTCGATCAGGGAAAGGGGAGGTCGATTGCCTGATCAACCCATCTTCCCTTTTTAGGGCGAACGAACGTTCGTTCGAAAATTTAGCCGACTTTACATGTATTTTGCATTGTTTAAACTAATATGGTTCTTCCACTCATGCATCTGATGGTCCCTATTCAGCCTATGATGTAGTTGCATCATATTCAATCCCCAAATCCAACGGTCTGAGATCCACTTCTACCCCTATAAATAGAACGCTAAGCCTAACACTTTTTTCATTCTAAGATTTTCTCCAATTTGGTTCACCTATTCGGGAAGGTCCCAAAGCAGAATAATTTTCCAATGAGGAAACCGGTTTAAATAAAAATATGTAACAACTCCAAGTGAATCCCTGAAGGCCTAAAGGGAAGAGCTAAGGACCAGAGATGAGTGATTATAACTATTTTAAATTTCTTTAAGTAATTTAAAATAATAGGGTTTACAATAGTTGTGGTTTTACTATGACTTTTGAAGTAACCATTTTAGTTATCTATTTACAGTTTTTAGAAGTATTTTCAGTTAATTTTAGTCTATTTCTAGCTTTTCCATTTATTTACAGTTTATTTATAGTATTTTAGTTTATTTACTATTATTTATGCATTATTTACATCTTCTTCTTACGCCTTGGATTTCCTTCTATTTTCAGTATTCTTTTATTCCTCCTCCTTCTTCTTCACGTATAGATTAGAATAGAATTAACGGAAAACTGGATAAACTTATAAGAAATCCGAAATAATGGAATATAAGATGTAAATTATAAAGACGGTAGTATAAATGAATTGGACTAAAATTATGCCTAATTATGATATTAATTGAACTGAATTAAAGAGATTGGCCTATTTATAACGTAGAATTATAACTAAAAGGGAATAAAAGAAGAAAAGAAACTTATTTTCATACTTTGACCTTTGGTTAAATAATAAACATGATTATAACGTAGGTCATAATAAGAAATAGAATAGAATAAGGCTTATTTTTAGAATTAGGATAAATTAATAAGCACAGATCGTAAGAACAAGAGTAAAGGCTTATTTAAATAATTTATCTAAGTTTATAAGCAAAGAATTAAAGTAGGACCTGTACCAAATAGTATTCCCCTATTAATTTCTTGGGTATAGTGTTTCACATAATCCTGAAGTGAGATGAGGGGAATGCTTATGCTAGTAGTGGTAGTAATTTTTCAACATAGAGATGTTCGAATCACAGGGGATTTGGACAAGGGCGCTATTAGATATTGTTTGGATGACGGGACAGTACCGGCAGCATTCCCTTATATTTTCTATGGACACGGTATTTCACATAATCCTGAAGTGAGACGAGAGGCACGCTTATGCTAAGTCGAGGTAATAATGTGACCCAATAGGTGAAGCAACAGGTATCATGAGTATGGTAGAAGTTATGCATGCAACTTCCATTTCGGTGCTTAGTAATCGCTATGAGATCTAAGCGCTTAGTATGTGTGTCTTCCATAGACACCATTGCCTTTTATGTAGGGAGCTATGTATCGTCTAGTCCAAAGTGGGTGCTTTGTGTATCATTCGGAGTTACCATTGGCTGTTATGAAAGGAGTTATATAGCGTCTAGTCCACAGTAAGTTCTATGGAGTAGCAGGCCGTTCAAAGGGTAGGTTTGGATTTCAACCTAATTATAGGATTAGGAATTCAACCTAATCAAGAAACTATCAAAGACAAGTGCAAACAATCAAAGTTGACCTATCTTATCAATTGTAATAGTTTAGTCATATTTTCTAGTTTAACTCTTTCTTATTTCCTTTTGTATATACTAGAACTATTAAAGAGTCTATTACCTTTACTTTGCTTAAAGATTCTAGTAATTACTATCACTCGCCATATTTTTAGTCCGACCCACTCCTCTATTTTCCCCTCCCCCCATATGCAATCAAGGGAGAGGGCAGCAGATTGTAGTTGCTCGGAGGCTTCTTGGAGAAGATTCTGTTATGCATTTCCCTACTTTTATTTCTATTTTTTTTTGTACTGGCACTTGAGAGGGATATTTATACTCTGATTTTTCTGGGACAACAAGTTTTTATTTCATGAGACATATTGGGTTGTGAGACATGTTTGTTGTAATTGGTATTTGGCTTATTTGGTTTGTGAAACACTTATGATGTTTTTTTTAAATAATTTATTATTTTAGTTTCCTCTATTTTTACCTATTTTTGTCTTGTGAATCTTAGTCTCTGTTAGTTTCAGTTATACCTACAACGCACCACGCCTTTTAATGTGTCCATTTGGGTATATTAAGGGGTATGGGGTGTTTCAGTCCCAATCGAGGTGCGATCAGGATAGATGGCTCGCATAGCCCCATGAAGTTATATTTCAAATTTGGAGTAGATCGGAGTTCGTATGCTCGAGTTAGGGACAAAGCAAGGATTTATATGGATACGATCCATAAAACCGCTCAATTCAGCATAGATAGATCGATATCTCAAAATCTGGAAGGCCAATTCACTTGAAACTTTTAGAGCATCAGTATAATGAAGAGTGGAGCTCATAAAAACAATCACACATTAAGATTCTCGAGATATGAAGATGGTCGATCGTTTTGGTCGATCAATATTTGCCAATCCTTCATAATGATCGATGAATGTCCATGTGTAGCAAAGGTTGATCCATATCTCATAATCTATAGCTCAGATTAACTTTATATTTTGGGGACAGCCTCAAGAGGCATATGGGACCCATCAAAAATGACCGCATATGGATTGGAGGCAAAAATATCGATCGGTGGAACTTTCTCTGGTCATTCCAAATTATCAAGTTAGGGCCATAGATCGTTATGGTTGGCCCATATAGACCTAGAAAGCATTCTATCGAAATTTTAGCGAAATATCTCATCATCTCTCTCTATAAAATTAGGCCTTTTGGTTCCTTTTGAGGATCTTAACGCGGCTAGTTACTATAGACTCTATTGTAATCAAGTATATGTTATTTACTACTTCTGTAATCAAATTAAAAGTAATTAATAAATGATAATCATCAATGTGGATGTAGGCATACAATGCGAAACCACTATAAATCATTGTCTTCGAAAACTATGGTTTCTCTGTCACTAACTGATCTATTTGCTCTGCTTAATTCTGTTTTTCCTCACTTACTTCTCTATAGAAACTATTCGCAGGCATTTGCGACCATTTTGGGTGCAAACGGTATAATTATTTATGGTGTTTTTGTTTGTTAGGAAATAATAATATTTAATTATTATTATTTATTTTTTGATTAGGCATGCTCACCCAGTTAAGAGCATGGGCTATTGTTTGCTGGCTGAGTAGTTGCAATGAACCAGTTGTAACGACTAGCAAATTTATCAATTTGATAAATTATATTTATTTTTAAAATATTTGAATATAATATTTTTAACATAGATTATGATGTTTGAATATTAAATAATAATGGTAATAAGTATTTACAAAAATACATACTTTGAGAAAAATAGCGATAAAATGACCGAAAGACATTTTATCAAAAAACAACTCTATAATCTTCAAACGTTGCACATAGAGATGGGGCATGAAATAAAATTTATAGGAATATGAAATAAAATTATTTATTTTATTTTTAGAAAAAACAAAGATATTTATGAAAACATCAATGGTGCTCTAATATTTAAATATTGATTTACGAATTTAAATTGAGATTTAATGATTTAGTAATTATTATAATAATTCAAATAATTGTTTTTAAATTATAATAATTTATTTTAGATAGTCACAAAGTGATAATAAATCATTTATAAAAGTTTTATAAAGATATATGTTTGAATTGAAAACTATAAAAAATGAATTTCGCATTATCGATATAATAGCACTTTTTGTGAACAATCGGTTAACATTTATTTTTATGGTTTTATAATTCAAATGAGACCATTTTAATTAATTAATATTGATAAGAAATGAATTTTAAAATTTTGTTAATATTTATATGTAATTTAGTTAATAAGTAAAATTGTGACTGTGAATCGACTTCTCGATTTTCAACGGTTTAACAAACAAAAGTGGTTTCAAGTCGTTGCAACATTGTAAGGCACTAACACATATTATCAACATGTTTTATTCATGTTATCTCATTTTTATTTACATATTAACAAGGCAAGGCTACCCTTAATGATATTCAAATCTCAATCTACTAATCATCTTACATTATTTTATTTACTAATTAAATATCCTAAATAATTAGGGTGTTAAAATATGCTCTTCTTAAAGAATTTCGTCCCTGAAATTACGATAAGGAACACATCAAAACAATCAAAGGTAAAACATACCATCAAAAAAAATTAGGATAAACATCTCTAATCCTTCTCTCGGTCTCCCAAGTACAGTCTCTCTCGTCGTCACTCCATTGAACTTTTACAAGTTTGACTATCTTGTTCATCAACTTCTTCTCATCTCTCTTGACTATCCAGATAAGCTTCCCAACTATAGCTGTGTTTGGTTCCACTACTAAATCCTCTAATACGGTCGGTGCTATAGTAGTATCTAGATCCCTAGCATACTTACTTAGATGAGATATATGGAAAACATCATGGTCTCCTTTCAAACTACTCGGCAACTCTACTTTATATGCAAGTTTCCTGATCCTTTCTAAAATAGGAAATGGACCTTCGAAGCATGGTGCTAACTTTCCTGTCTTCCCGAACCTGATAACACCTTTCATCGATGATACTTTGATGAAAATATGATTTCCAACGGAGAAATCTAAATCTTTTCGTCTTCTATCCGCATAGCTTTTCTGCCTAGATTGAACTTCCTTCATTCTAGTCCCAATTAACTCAATCTTCTCGACAGCTTCTCTCAACAAATCCAGACAAGGAACCAATCTATCCCTGGTCTCTAGCCAACATGTAGGGGATTTGCATGGTCTTCCATACAAAGCCTTAAACGGTTCCATCCCAATAATTGTCTGATAACTGTTTTTATACGAAAACTCGACTAAATGCAGATGGACTTTCCATGATCCTCCAAAATCGAATACACAAGCTCTTAACAAGTCCTTTGAGGTCTTGTTGATTCTTTCTGTTTGCCCATTAATCTGTGGATGGTAAGCTGTACTCGTCTTGAGCTTGGATCCCAAAAGCTTCCTGTAGACTCTTTGAGAACTCACTAATGAATAAAGAATCCCTATCAACAACAATACTACTAGGAATTCCGTGCAGTCTAACCACGTTCTTCTTAAACAACTCACCAAAATAGGTGTCATCCTCGTTGACTTGGCTAGAATGAAATGGGTACTCTTTGTCAGTCTATCTTGTATGACCCATATACTTTCATTTCCTTTACTAGATCTTCGCAACCAATCCCATACTAGAATATCTAATGGCTGAAGCAATCCACTTGGCTTCTGATGTTCGGCTTTCATTTTTTGACAGTTCAAACGCTATTTCACCCATGAGCCAACATCCCTCGTCATTCCTTCCAAGAAGAAACTTCTCTTCATATCCTGATACATCTTCTTTCCTCTTGGATAAATAGTGATCTTCGAACGATGGCATTCCTCCAAAAGTTCTTTCTGTCTCCCACATTTAGAACACATGATCTGCCCTTCTTTCTTAACTGTCCACTTTGGCCAAGACTAAAATCTTTCAAGTCATCATTCTCTGTTCCATCATTTAATTTCTAGATCCTTTTGGTTAACACTAGACCCTCATCCTATTTATAAGCAAACTTCTCAATCAATACTGGTTGACTTCTAAACAAGATAATATAGCAGATCCCCTACTAGACCCGGCCTCGGACCTGCACTGTAATCTACAAGCTGTCAAGGTTTCCAAGTCTTTCCATTCTGCTATCATGACCAATACTACATTCTAGTTATTCTTACTAAGTGCATCTGCAACTTTTTTGACTTTCCTTAGTGTGTACTCTATTTTAAAATCTCGAGTGGCTAAAAACTTCAAACACCTCTGTTATCTCATGTTTAGCTCCTTCTGAGAGAACAAGTACTTCAACGACTTATGATATGTATAAATCTCACACCTCCCTCCCAAAAGGTAATTCCTCCACACCATCAAGGAAAATATTACTGTAGCTAACTCCATATCATGCGTCAGATACCTGACCTCATGCGGTATGGGCTGTCGGGACGCATAGGTAATCACTTTACCCCTCTGCATTAACACAACTGCCATTACTGCTCCACATGCATCAGCATAAACAACTAAACCTTGATTCCCCTACAGAACAACCAATATAGGTCCATGGGTCAATAAGTGTTTCAAGCTTTGGAATACTCCCTCACACTTATCGGTCCACACAAAATTCACGTTCTTTCGCATTAATTTGATCATCGGCGCTATTATTCGCAAAAAACCTTCTATAAACCTTCGATAATATCCGACAAATCCAAGGAAACTCTTTATCTTGGTCACTGTCTTGGGTCCGTCCTTAACTATATGTTATATACTTCTCCTCTAGACGGTATGTCCCTAACTTAACATCTTCCAGGGCCAACTGGTCCTAATGGTTTTGCGGGCTCACAATAACCTATCAGCATACAAACATATATTCCTTTCTGTGTGTAATCATAATTTTAGTCTCACTTGTGACAAAGCCCTACATACTAGAATTTTGGACTAAATTAGCTGGGGCTAATAGCTAATGTATGGGGCGCGACCCTATAAGAGTCACATCCGGTATTCTAATATCTGAGTCATTTTTACTTAGGGATCCCCTCTCATAATTTTCCTTGAAAACCTTTCTCAAAATGATTTAACACCTTTAAATCAACTCACATAAGGAAAATACATATACTCTATGCTTTACAAAAAATAACCTTGCCATGTTATATATATAGACACACACACATTTTACTCGAACCTTAGTTGATGAAAACATTTATGCACTTGAAAGTACGCCTTACGATTCTATTGAAAGTTCACCTTTCTAAACCATTGAAAGTATCTCTTTCGAAACCAAGTAAAAGCCATTATTTATCTAGGCCAAAAGGCCAAGACCTTCCTTGTGAAGCCATTCTCAAACCCCTTTCGAAAACTTTGAAAACCTTTCTTTCGAAAGCTTTAAAACCATAGACATCATATCTTAAAACACTCCAAAACATTTCCTTCAGAAACCTTGTAAAACCTTCCATTTCACATTCGAAATAATTCCTTTAAAACATTTGACCCAGTCGAAAGCCAACTAATTTGAAACCTAACCTTTCAAAAGTAAAGCAGGTGCTACCTTTTATTTTAAAGCAAGGCATACTCCAACCCCTTCGGAACCTAGCGTTTTGACTAAGTACCCTTCGCCTTGATCCAATGTGCTACATGCCAAGTAGCTTGATACCATATGCATTGGTTTCGAAACCAATGGTTGTAAAAGGTCTGGGTTGGAACCCCCTATGCCGAAAGTAGAAGAACACACTAAAAACGTGTTATTTTCATTTTTGACTTAAAAGAGAAACTTTTTAACTAACCTGCTATTGTTTTTGTCAAAATTTCATTACTGCTAAATACCTTTTTCAAAAGTACTGTCAATATTTTCAGAATTAAACAATGATTTTATTTTGCAAAAATGTCCCTTCTCCTTAATTAAATATATAAAACATTTAAGTTCATAGCTTAAATAAATTTATATATTCATCAAAACACTTAGGAAAATTCTATAAAAATTCCAGAAAATCCTTTTCAACATGTATTCTAACATATGTAAATTCCAGACCCAAATAATCATTTATGTTGCCGCAAATAATTTATAACCCAATAAATCATTTTTTCCGCTAAAAAATTAATATAAAAACCACATTAATTCATAAAATTATAAAATTTAAAACTCACCTCTAAATCTTATTTTTGGTCTACATTTAAATTCTTGAGGCATTTTAATGTCACTTAATACAGTTTTCATGTCAAACATATCATAAAAATCAATATAAATATGCATAAATCATCAAGTATATATAAACTTTTAATCATTCAGAACATGGCATAAACATGCAAAAATACTTTAGATTATCCTTAAAAACTGAAAACCATAAGAAAATGAGATGTAGTAATTATTCAACTTTGCTTTGTGATTAAATATGTGATATTTGAATTAAACTCAATGTTGATTATGCTTCCTCTTTTACTTTCTTCTCCTTACTCTTGAAAAAGGTGGCCGGCCTCACCATACTTTTAATTTTTGTAAATGAATGGAAGTAAGAACCCAAGGCTAAGGGTGTAGGGTGTTAGAGAGCCTTTCTTCATAATTTACCCTTTACATATTTCCTAACATGTTTTATTCATGCTACCTCATTATGATTTACATATTAAAAGGGCATGGCTACCCTTAATGATATTCAAGTCTTAATCTACTAATCATCTTACATTATTTTATTTAATTTACTAATTAAATATCCTAAATAATGTTACTAAAAATATAGGGTGTTACATATTTGTTTTAAATATAAAAAGTTTGGAAATGAATTACATAATAAAATAATATTGTGAAATGGTTTTAAAGTGAATATGAGATTTAATATAGTAAATATTTGTTTAAATAATTAAAAATTGTTTACAATTGTTTCTTAAACAATAAAAATCAATATGGAGAAGTTTTGATAAGTTATGAAAAAATAATTCAAAATAATGCATGTCGCGTAACGGCACTTCGCAATTTTGTGCTTGTAAAGTTAAATGGACATATATAATGGAATATAGCTAGGAATTCTTCAACACAAGAATTATTTCAGCTATTATATTCATAGTTTTCAAACAAAATAAAAAAATCGATATTTCATTTAGCAAATTTTGAAAATATTAGCAAATCAAGGTCTCAAAATAATCACGTTTTTGTGATTCAGAATGCATAAAGGGAATTCCTTTAAAATGATATTTTTTAAATTGTTAAATTATGGCATAAATTCTATAAATAATTTAAAAGGGATTTGAGTTATATAAATGAATTTCTAAAAGATAGAAAAGTCGTTGATTAATATTGATTTTAAGTACTATTTGCAGCACTTTTTAATAATTTTTGGAAACAATGGTTTAAATTAATTATTCTTTCTCGAATCTTTTGTGAACCTTTCCAAATAAATAAAAAATTAATTTAAAGATGATTATGAGATTTAAAAATGAGTATGTTTAAACAACTAGTACAATTGTTCCATTTATGAGTGCCATAAAAAATCCGACTGAGGAATGAACTAAATTGAAATGAAAGTCCATATACTATAAAATAATTAAAAGTTAATTAAGTATTTTGAAAGATTTAGAGTTGATCAAATAACATGACCGCCTTATGGGTAACGAGAGATGATCTCTAGGATTGGTTTTGGGAAACTAGTTTCCTGCTCTCCCTAGCTACATGGATTGGCCCGACGTAGGAAATAGTAAATTTGATTTAACCGGATCAAATTTTTTTAAAGCATAAAAGATACAATTTTCTGGATTAAAGTAATCTGGATTGCGAAGAAATGATCTTCTTATACTTCGAGGAGGGAATCAGTACTGTTCGTGTGAGTTGAAAAGGTGATTTCACCGTTACTCCATGGATAGTAAAGGTTGAATATGGAAATCGATATGAGCGGGATTAGTATAATTTCCATAATCCTTTTTACTCAATAAATTTTTCCAATATGAGATTTATATAAATAATTTAGAAATGTTTTCCTAAATAAAAGAGGAAATGATTTGGAATTAATCTTATATTTGAAAAGGTTAAATTAACCAAAAGGATTTAATAAATAAGGCTTAATGATTCCATGTACTATTAGGAAGATAAATGGAATGATTTAAGATAATATAACTTTCTGAGATATCTATGAATGAACAAAAAGATGAATTAAATTGGATGATGATTGATAATAACATATGAACTTAAAAAAATTTAATCGATGATTGGTTCAGAGGAACCAGGGTCGAAAATGGGTAACTCCTATCTGAAAACCACTTTGTACCAATGTATACATTCGGAAGTAAAGGCATGATGAAGATGATGATATTTGAAGAGTGGGATCTTCATGATGAAGGGCTACTTTCCACTAGTCCATTGGGGTGAAATTTACCATATCATATATTTATAGTGGCATTAGTGCTCTATTATGAAAATTTCGATTACAAGGACTAACCACTACTAATTCTGAGGAATTCTTGAAAGGATGTTGTAGAAGGAATGACTTTGGTTTCATTTAGTGCTAGAATGAACTTGTATAGACGAATATCGGAAATTGCATTTTTGGGATCGCGACATTGACTTTTACAAATGTACATTTGTTTAGTGGCAGTGAAGGCAACTTTTCTTACTTAACACCATTCTTTGAGACATGCGAGCTCAAAGTTTTTATGTTTGTGAAAGTCAATAGTGATCAAAGGAATGAAAATGTGTCATTCATAGTGTAACCTGTTATAATCAAAACATGGCTTTGAGAAAAAACATGGCTTTGTAGAGCGTAGCCTCACATCCCAGGAATGATACGGGATACTATTACAAAGAAAACTTGTTAAAACCCAAAATTAGAGTAAAAGAAGTAGGTTTATCCCTTTTTCGATTTCCTTAGTTAGGTTGAGGAGAACAAGATATATATTTTCTCCTTGGCTACCCTTTCAAACATATTGATGTAGTGAAAACTTGTTCAGATTGACCTCTCGATCTAGTCGAAATGGTTTATATCTTTACTGAACAGCCTTTCGAGCTTGCTAAGATGATATAAATGTCATTTTGAAAGCCTTCCCTTGTAAGTGGTTACAAAACTTTAATGGATATCCTAAGAAATCTGATATTAAGTTCTGGCTTTATTAGTTTTGAACCTGCCGAAGTCTTCATTTGCTGAGTAGTTAGGGTTTCGATCGAGAATATCAGGTTAAGGTTTCGAACTTGTCGAAAGCAGAAGCCCAAGGGAATTTAGCTTGGAATTTATAATTTAATTTACTTGAATAAAATAGGTTTCAATTGAGTCAGAAGGTCCCCTTCAATACGGTCGATACCTATAACACAAGGTTAGATCTGATAAAAGCTTGAGAGATAGTAAAATAATTAGAAATACTGAAGACTTCCTTTTCTCAGCTCAAAAGCAACTTTATTAATCGATTTCCGTAATTCGATTTACAAATTAGGGTTTTACCGCTCTTAGAATTTAGAAAGTACAAGTTTAGACTGACTGAATTCAGATCCTCTAAACCAAACCCCTTGGGTCTTATTTATAGATGCGGGTCGGTAATTTCGATCCCAATGCTTTTGACATGTTGGAAAGGTGGTTGCTGGATTAACTCTAATATGCTTCCGCCTTTGCCGAAAGGAACAGTTGTGCTTTTCTCCTCTATGTTGCTTTGTTAGAGCTTTTGACTCTGTCAATAGGCTTTATTTAGTTGTTTCGAAGATATTGAGATGCTGACGGTTTTGATGCTGTTGATTGCTTCTGAACTCGTGCTTGTGCTTAATGCGAAACCTGCCCAGACAATAATGGCTATGACCTCTTCGAAAGGCTTGGCTTAGCTTTCAAAAGGATTGTTCAGGATAATACATGCTTTCGAGTGGTTTGATCAAAGGCAAAACCTTTGGTTTTGAAAGGTTTGGCACGGGTTTGAATAGTTGCCCTTCGGTGTTTTCGAAAGGTGTTGCTTTGACTCATTCAAAAGGTCATTATGCATATGAAATCACCTACTTCGAATGGTGATCATTGAAGGCGGAAGGGTGCTTTCGACTCCTTCGATCCCTTCGATAGGTAAAGAATCTTCCAATCCTTGACTGTAGCATCCTTTCGACCCCTTCAAAAGGTTCTGATGCTTTTAATCTTTGACTATATCATCCCTTCAACTCTTTCGAAAGGTTTTTCGAAAGCCTTAACCAAAGCCTTTTTTGCTTGGTCTTCTTTATCTTCTGCTCAAATTGGTTTTGATTAAGTTGAAAGGAATTTTAGGTAGTAACATTTGCCCTCCTTGTAAAGGGATGCACTTGAATTTCCAAGTCAACTATGTTGAAACCCAAAAACTTCTCGCCTTTTGGCATTCCCGCATGAATCTAGACCGTTTATTTAAATCTGATCTAACGGCCTGTCACTTTGGCTGACTTTTTTATAAATTATGTCTTTTTCTTCTTCCCCTTTCACTTTTCTGAATATTGAGCGAAATTAAAGGAATTTTCAAATTTTCAAATTTCTTTTTCCTCAATCAAAGAAGAAACCAGATCTAATCGTAAGTTAAAATTATTTTTGCCTTTATAATCTTTATCTCCTTTTATTTCACAACGAATTTCATTTTTTTTTCTCGAATCTTTTAATCGGGATTTTTAATTAAAAACTACTCGAATTTTAATTTTACTGAAAGCATGTTTGATTTGATTTACCTCTTTGGGTCTTGTTAATCTACGATAGATTTCGCTTCAAACCCTACGGTTAGGATTTCAACTTTTGTTTTGATTTTACTGGAAATGTTTGAGTTTTAAAATTCAATTCATCTGAGAGAGTTTTGCGATTCAATTTCATGAATCGATAAGATTTATCTCTTATTTTGAACCTAATTTCCGCGTTCAAGATTGTTGCTAATTTTTAGAAAATTTGAATCCTTATTTTGAAGATTTTGAAATTGAGGACATTGATTCATGTTTAAATCTATTAGCTTAATGGTTTTGATTCAATTTTTTATTCATTTTTTGAATTCCTAGGTTGAAATTGTGTTTGGAGAGGAAAGAACTATATGTTTTCTTTGCCCACAGGATTTGGAATTGTACGGATTAAAATTCGTGCCACATATTTATTTTTCTGCCCCTTTGAAAGGTTTTAAGGCGACAACTTTTAATTTGCTTTCTTATCCTCTTTTGATGAGATCGTGAGGTATTAAGGCGCTAATTTAATCGACCTTATCGAATGGTTATATTGTAAAGTGGAATGCAGTTACCCCTCTCGAAGCAAAATGTTTCGACCTAATCGAAACCTTTTATGTCGACTAAAATTTTGTTTTTAGCATGCTTTCGAAACCATGATGCCCTTTCGACCCTTTTGAAACCTTCTACAACTAATGAGTCAAAACCTTATATAATTACCTTTCTCCAATATCGTCGAAACGTTCGAAGTTCTCTTATTTTTATCATTATGATTTTAACTTAGAACCATTTGACTCAATGTGTATGTAAGGTTTCGACGGCATTCATTTTCCCTTACAAAAACTCAGGACTGTAAGTTTCGACAGTGTCGAACAGTGTTCGTTACCTTGTTTATTGAATATTAGCAGTGTATATTTTTGTTCAAATCCTTATGTTGGTTTTAACCATTTCCTTCTAACAACATGGTTTCTATTGAGCATTGGGCATTGTTGAAAAGTGTCAGTTAGTCATATACTTCAACCCTTCATTTCGACCTTGTCGAAAGCTCGGTGAATGTTCATATTTTAGTTTCCGACATTGTTGAGATGTGTTTGTCAAATGTTAATTCTTCCTCTTCCTTTCGAGTCTATCGAAAGCTCCATATTCCCACTTTTTAACTTTAACATTCTTCCAAGAAATTGAAGTTTCATGCTTAGTTTTATGTTTAAGTTGTCATATTAGGTTTTACCCAATTCTTAAAAGAATGATAGGTTCTCCAAAGAAGGTTGAACTTCCTTTAGAGCATTCTCCGATATTTACACAAGATGAAGTAGACGCCATTCTCAATGACTATGAAATTACCGCTGTGGAAGCTATCCCACCTAGGGAATCTGACACCATCAACAACCCTACCGAAGGGCTCTTTGCTTATACTACCATTTATACATGGCATGGACGGTTTCTTCCTTTTACAAAGTTCCTATCTAAGTTCCTTTCTCATCTCAAAATTACTCCAATCTAGCTGTCCCCGAACGTATACACCTATCTTCTATCGTTGGAGTTGATGGCATTAGAGTCTGGCCTCCCTTCTTTAAATGTTGAAGTATTGAACTATTTGATCCGAATAGTCAAGCTTGGCAATCTCAATAGCTATATCTTTAGGGAAAAACCTCCGAATAAGCTAATATTAGAGGAGGTTATCACGGTTAGAGACTGGGAGAACCAGTTCTTCTTCGTCAAAAGCTTCCCAAATATCAATGGGACATTTTCTACTCCCCGTAAGTTCAAATTTTCATTATTTTCCTTCTATCTCATTATTTTTCTTATCTATTCTTTGTCTTATGTCAGGTGCTGCTGCCAAAGAACCTAATGAGGTCGATAAAGAATGGTGCAGTCTCTAGTCGCACCTTCTAATAAGATTGAAAAACTATTGAAGCTGCTGAACCCATCTAACTTGAAGAAGCATTTTCTTCTCCCCTCCGGTCGAAGGATTTTGGAGCAACCTCCTTTGATCCAACACACATCATGAAGTAAACGCTTCCTTTCCTCGAGATGCACAAATCTCTCCCATTTTACCTATTAGCTCCAACCATTCCGATAAATTATAGACACAACATTTGCTTTCTACTTCTACATTGCTTTCTGAATTATTCTGCTAACTTATAATTTGTTCAAACTCTCTTCAACTACTCTTCAGGTTAAAAAGCCTGCTAGTGGTACTGCTCCTCCTCCTACAACTTCTCATGCACCATCCATTGCTCAATCTCTTGCCAAAACTAAGACGGTCGTCAAGAGAAAGCTGGAGCAATCAACTACAGTGGAACCTCCTCCTAAGATAGCCAAAGGTTTTGATGTTCCTGATTCGTAAAAGGAGGAGTCTTCATCTCTCGATAAAGCTTTCGAGAGAAAAAATGTTGAAGCTCCTCAAGATAAATCCAAACAGACTTTTATTGCAATCAATCCTCTCTCTCGTATCACTGTTTCGAGCTCTCTTGCTACCCTCGAGAAGATGCAAAAAGCTTTGGAGTTGACCCCTTCTCAAAAATGTATCCCTCTAAGACCTACAACACCTTCTCCCTTCATTAATTTTAAAGAGATAGCCCATTCTTTCTTAAATTCTTAGTCTTTTGCCTCCGTCCACCCGCCTTCCATCATTTCAGACTTGGCGGGTCACTACCTTTCTTTGATAGAATAACAGTTCTTGGTAAGTTTCTCTTAACTTGACTTTATCATTATTGTTCTTCTCTAAATTTCGGACTTGTACTGCATTTCTTCTTTTAGATTTCCAACAGTTGGTTAATTTTGCACGAACAGGCATCTAAATCATCTATCGAGTCTTCCAAGTTTCAGAAGGAAATTTCTACCTTGAAGAATCAATTCTCTTCCTTATTCATGGAAAAAGATGAAGCCACCTCTGAACTGGAGCGATTAATAACTTCTCTCGCCCAGTTGGAATCTGCTATCATGGAAGAAAGAAAGGCTTTCCAATTCCTCACCGCTGAAAATTTTGCAGTGCAACTAACCATAAAGGAATCCAACGAGGAGAAGGCTAGAGTGGCAGCAAAGTACGCCTCTTTGAAAGTGAAGTTGAAGAAAGACAATGCTTCCTTGAAACTGACAATCAATATCATTTTAGACGCCAAACAAAAGTATCTCAGATTCTTAATACTACCCTTAAAGAGATCATGATGAATTCTTTCGAGGAGGCTCTAATGCTCACTTACGCAGAAAATATCAGTAAATGCCCTAATATTAGTTTTCCATTGCTTGACTCTTCCCTTATTAAAGGAGTTATGGGAAAGATCAATCTAATGAAGCAAAGAATTGAGGCTATAGAAAGAGAGAAAATCGATGCCTCCAAGATTCTCTCTTTTGAAGTCCTTCCTTTTGAAGTTGAATCCAACTCAGAAGATGAAGGAAACAAAGATGATGCTGCCAAATGGGAGGAAGATAATGATGATTACAACAATGAAGATGATAATGATGATGATGATAACAACAATGGCGGTCAAGGTTTAGGTGGCGACAGAGGGGGCCATAATAAGACTTCTAATAAAGATGGAGATGATAATACCGGGGCTTCTTTGAAACATCCATCTCCTTACAAGGCATCCCACCTGAACCGGCTTCACCTTATGCCCCTCAAGAAGATCTAGCTTTTGTTGATGTTAAAGCACCAATGGTGAAGGGGCAGCTTCACAAGCATCAGTCCCAGTATCTCAGGTATGGGATTCTTTGTTTACAAATTTTATATTGAAGGCAATAATAGTGTAGATCTTTTATCTAAATAAAAAGGAAATCTATACACCCTTATAAAACTAATCTTGAAAGAAAATAAGAGGAAATAAATAGTCCATATACGGAGTTAGGCAGGCAGTTGAAGGGGCACAATGTTCTTTTTGATAAATGCCATAGACTCAATAGAAGTGCGACAGTGTTAGCATCTTTTAAGCATCAAGAAGCTGCCCCATGATTAAGGAGAGCGTGCCTCCATTATGATGCTCTTCTTAAAGAAAATCGAGAATTAATCACCCTCCTTTGGATGTTGATTGAGAGAGAGACATTTTAGTTAAATTCCTATATAATGCCTATTGTAGAGACCCAATTGTTGACTTTTCATATTTAGGTGAATTTAGCGGGGGTCTACTTAGGCGCTTTCATAAAATATACTTGTACAAATTCGAATCTGACCTGCACTCTGGAGCTTATTGGAATTTACCACAAGTTAGATTCATTCCCCAAGATCTACCTCTTGAAAAACTTAAGTATTATAAAAATAAATTTGTCTCTGAATTCTTTACTAAGTCAATCTCATATGAACCAGATGAATAAGTATAAACATGTAACAATATATTGATTTTTATATATTTGATTTGGTCTTGCTTTTTTATGCGTAGCTTCAATTAATTATGTTATCACAGAGCGACTGTTTATCAAGCCAACTTGTTTCTAGGGACTATTTAAGTCAATATGTTAAACCGAGAAGCTTTTAGCTGAAAAAACATCAATTTAAAGTCTTCAAAATTAGCAAGATACTATTTTCTTAGAGACTTGCAAAAACTTTATGTGGAACATCCTCGTCTCTTCTTTGATTTCCTTGGCAGCGAAAAAGAGAAGCTACTTAAGGAAATCAAGACATTCCATACTAAGTTAATTTGTGGCTGCAACTAGCCCTCCAGCTTGGGTATGGGACTATAGCAAATGTCCACCAGTGATTACTCTGGAGGGACTAAATATTCCTTTTGATTCTACGATTATTCTTTCTTCTAATTCATTAGATAAAGTTAGAGATATTCTTTCTCATCTTTAGATATAAAACAATTGTCTATTATATCTTTTGGTTTTGTTGTCATTTAAATTGTAATCCTTTATCGTATTAATAAAGAGATTTTTCATTCTGATTTTTTTCTTTTTATGTAATTAGGAGTTACAATTATCATCAGCTCCTCCCTCACTCGATTCAGGCCACGCCCCACTAACCTTAGAGATAAGCTATTAACAGAATTTGAAAGCATTAAACTCCTTGAAGATACCATACTTGCACGCTTTCATGTTAATACCAAAGCTTTAAGGTGGCACAAGAGATACATAATTCAGAAAACTATCGTTAGCAACCTTAAGGATCAAGTTATCAACTTAGAGGCTAATATCAAAAGTAAAGATGAAATGATTTCCGCACTGAAGCGACAAGTCAAGTCGAATCCTTCAATCGATTTCAATCACAAGATGTTAGAACTTCCATAAAAAAATAAGTGATTTGGAGTTTAAATTGAAGGACAGTCAAGCTCAGTGTGAGTCATTGGAATATATAATGGGGGATAGCATTCCAAGTGTTGCTTTACCGACTCCCTGCTCTACTGCTCTCATTACCAGACCTACAAGGTCTAATTCCCTCACTAATCAAAAATTCCTCGCAGTGATCAATCCTCCATCGGGCTTAGACGAGAGAGTTTTCGGCAAATGGTGCAGGAAAGTTAAGTTTGAAGTGGCTAAGTACATCGATGAACAACAAAGAGAGAAACATTCGTAGAGCATAAATGAGTATGCCACCAAAATTCAAGAACTTGAACGTAAGAGTTACTTCCTTAAGAACCGAATCGTGGAATTATAAAGGGAAACAAAACACTTAGAGGTGCAAATAGAGCTTTCAACCATGCTTTGATGACTAGTGTCGACGCAATCGATGACGAAGATAGGATAAGGAAGAAAGAAAAGAAACTCAAAGAAGTCCTCTGCATCGCAATTCGTCACATAGTTGATCCTTTGATTACTGAGAATCCAAGCAAGGCTATTCAAGATTTATTATAGACTTGTATTCATGAAATGTATATAATTGTTCTGTATATATGCAAATAAATTCATAAGTCATGTAAATCATATAAACTTTGTAAATATCACCTGATTTGTGATTCTTTCATGTAATGTCATTCCTAAAATGCTTGTTTGATAGCTTTTACCACGATTTCTGTATTTGTCGAATCTTTCATCCTACTTTGTTGTTCTAATTTCACCGAAAAGTATGAAGCAAACAAGATTTCCTATTGTTAGCTTGAAATTGACGTATAAGTCTATGTATATTATTCGCATAGATTAACAAATCATTATGTTAATCGTTTGAAAGTAGTTTATATCAAATGTCTAAATCTCATCTTCGACCATGATGAGAAATAATTAAGAATTTAGCTTTAACCATTTTATTGGAATATTTGAAATATGTTGATATAAAATCTTTCCCCGAAGTTGGGATAAATATTAGAGAGTTATTATCTAGAGATAGTTGATAAAGAGCTAAATAGGAGAAAATACAGAAATCATCATCTAAACATTTGCAGTAAAAATCCAATGACCCGTTCTCGGGTATTAATAAAGTTTGAAAACGTAGAAATCTGAAACCCAGATTTGGGTATTGATAGAAACTCATAATAAAGATATTCTTGAGAAAAGTCTTTGTCCCAAATTCAGGCATTAGTGGTGGATAATTAGGATTCTACAAAAATCTCAAGCCCAGATTAGGGCACTAATAAGAAATAGTATTGAAACCCAGATTCAAGTATGATAAAGAGAGTAAGTGCTTGATAAAGACTCAAAACCCAGATTCGGGTATTAATAAATGAAGTTTAGAAATGAAAGTCCTAAAACCTAGATTCAGGTTTTAATAGGCGGAGTTCTGTTCTACTCCTCTAGTCTTCTTCGACATGTATGAACCCTTTAGGTCTTGTATGTAGTTGTAACTTGATAGGTTGCCTCTTGAGCTTGGACACTTTGGTCCATAATCTAATGTGACGTTTCTCCACATTGGACATCTTAGTCTCTTGAAGATATGCCATTTCCTAGGCTTAGACATCTTAGTCCATTGTTTGATGAGATTCTTTTTAGACTTGAACATCTTGGTCCATAATTCGATGAGCCTCTTCTTGGGCTTGGACATCTTAGTCCATCAGCTGATCAACCTCTTTTTCGGCTAGGACATCATAGTCTATTATTTGATGAGCCTCTTCTTAGGTTTGGATATCTTAGTCCACTATTTTATGAGCCTCTTCTTGGGCTTGGACATCTTAGCCCTTTATTATTTGGTGCTCTTGGTTAGATCATCAAAGAGGCTAGAACCAAAGACTTACCCAACCTCTCTTTAGGAAGCACCTTAACCTGGCCAGAGGCACGATCAAGGACTTGTTCGGTGCTTTAACATGGCCATAGCGTGGTGTGGATAAAGGCTTACTCCGTCCTTCCTCTAGGAGGTGCCCTGCCTGGCCATAGCATGGCACGGACAGGGGCTTGTTCGGTGCTTTATCCTGGCCAAAGCATGACATGGATAAAAGCTTACTCTGTCCTCCCTCCAAGAGTTGCCTTGACCTAACTAGAGGCACCGCCAAGGGCTTCTCCGATGCTTTAACCTAGCCATAGTGGCGCGGTCAAAGGCTTACTCTGTCCTCCTTCCAAGAGATACTTTGCATTGGCTAACTCAGCGTGGATAGATGCTTTCTACCATCTTGGGTAGTATCCAAATGCAAGGAGTATTTCACTCCCAACCATGTAGATTTTCCTTAGAAAAGTAACTCTTTATTGATTTTTCTCAAGTTCTCTTTTTACAAATTCATCAATCTTTCCTTAATGGAAAAATTTAATTACCGTCCCTTTTAGGGCTCCGCGTTGGTTGGTCTTCTGTCCATTCATCATATGGAAATTACAATAGGATTCCCCCATGTTTCTATCATATTTTGGCTTCTTTTTATCAAAGGCCAATAATTAAGCTCATCCTTTATTAGCAAGTAGACATTCTTTATGGATATTGTTAGATTGCACTCTTTAGGAAGTCTTTACTTAAGCTTGTTTCTTGAGGATGGCTTCTTAATTTATTATTACTCGGTTTTGGACTTTCCCCTTTGATAACTAGTTTTCTCTTTAAAACACTCTAGGGTTCCGATGAAGGTATTGTCTCCCTTATGACTTGACTCCATTTGTTTGCAAAAGCGTTGTAATCTACCATTATTCCTTCTTCAAAGATTATGCCTTCAGCATAGTGTTGGATTGTTTCCTCATTTGTCCAACAATTTGTCACTTTTATTTGCCTTTCCTAGGGCAAAGATAGGGGTAGAGCCAATATGAAAAGGATTTATGCTTCAATTTTCTAGATCATATGATTCTGCTCTTTTCTCTTTTATAATCCATAGAGAATTTAATCTTAACATTTTTCTCTTCATGTGGTTTGGAATCCTGAGTTGTCCTTGGGGAAAATCCTATTAAACGTGGCTCTAAGAATCCTTGCATAGATCTTTGATTCTGCTAATCATGATGAATTATGGCCATGAGTATTTAATCTTGATGTAGAATTTAGTTAGAGATAGGTGGTGGTGGATATTCAATAGAGTCGGAGGTTCGATCCCTCCTTCTAGTGCTAAAATGTTTAAAGAAAACTTGATAACGCCCTAATGTTGAGTTAAGGAAGTAGGTTTATCCCTTTTGAGATTTCCTTAGTTAGGTTGAGGAGAATAAGATGCGTGTTTTCTCCTTGGCTACCCTTTCGAATAGATTGTTATAGTGAAAACTTGTTCAGATTGACTTTTCGATCCTATCGTAACGTTATATTTCTTTACTTAACAGCCTTTCAGGCTTAACTAAGATGATATGGACGTCCTTTCGGAAGCCTTCCCTTTGAAAGGGTTAAAGGACTTAAATAGATATTCTAGGAAATCTGAGATAAAGGTCTGGCTTGATAGGTTTCGACCGTATTGAAGGCATAAGTTGTTGAGTGGTTAGGGTTTCGATTAAGACTCTAAAGTTAAGGTTTCGACTTTGTCAAAAGCAGAAGCCCAAAGGTAGCTTGCCTAGAATTTATAACCATTGTTAATTGTTTCGATCAAGTCGAAAGAGACCTTTCAATGCGGTCGATACCTGTAACACAAGGTTAGACCTGATAAAAGCTTAAGAAATTGTAAAATAAAATTAGAAGTACTTAAAACTTCCCTTTATTAGCTCAAAAGAAGCTTCATTAATAAATTTCCCTAATTCGATTTACAAATTAGGGTTTTACCGCTCTTAGAATTTTGAAAGTACAAGTTTAGAGTGACTGAATTCAGATCCCCTAAAACAGACCCCTTGGGTCTTATTTATAGTTGCGGGTCAACACCTTTCGACCTAAACGCTTTCGGCCTGGTCGAAAGATGGCTGGCGTACTTACTCAAATATGCTTCCGCCTTTGTCAAAAGGAATGGTTGTGCTTTTCTCCTCTATGTTGCTTTGTAAGAGATTTCAACTTTGTCGATAGGCTTTATTCTGTGGTTTCGAAGATGTTGAGATGTTGATGGTTTCGATGTTGTTGATTGCTTCTGAATATTTTCCTGTGACTTAATTCGGAACCTCTCTGGACAATAATTGCTTCAACCGGCTCAAAAGGCTTGGTTTAGCTTTCGAAAGGCTTGGTTTAGCTTTCGAAAGGGATGTTTAGGCCAATACATATTTTCGCGTTGTTTGAGTGAAAGCGAATCCTTTGATTTCAAAAGCTTTGGTGTGTATTTGAAGTGTTGTCCTTCATTGTCTTTGAAAGTGCTGCTTTGACTCATTCGAAAGGTCTTTATGCATATGACATCACCGATTTCGAAAGGTGAACACTGAAGGAAGAAGAGTGCTTTCGACTCCTTGGAACCCTTGGAAAGGTAAAGAATCTTCTGGTCCTTCACTGTAGCAACCTTTCAACCCATTCAAATGGTTCTGAAGCTTTTAGACTTTGACTGTATCGTCCCTTCGACTTTGTCGAAAGGTCTAGTCGGAGCCTTTTCCTCTTGTTCTTCTTCGTCTTTTTCTAAAACTAATTTTGGCTAAGTCGAAAGGAATTTTGGGTACTAAAAGGTACTATGTGGTTTGAAGGACAAATTCCATGTTATTATTGAGGGAAGATGTCCTACTAGGCACTCGTTGCCTTATTTATCGACGGAAAGGTATAGAGGCTAACAGAGATTGTGAAAGCCACTTAGTAATACTCTATTCCATTATAGTGTAGTAGTATAGTTCCGAGGCTGATGAAGATTGTGTAAAGCCACTGGTGTGAACTAGGGCTGTTATATGTGGGTTTTTGGGTCATAATGGTCACTTGTTCCCTATCATGTTGGAAATCCAATTCTAATACATTGCCTTTACGGTTTTGATCGTAGAACCTACTTTTGAAAAGTAACTAGTAAGCCATTAAATTTAACTAATGTAACAATTTCGACTATTTCAAAAGATTATTTGAAAAGTGTTTTCGAAGGAAAGTTATTAGAAATAATATCGAACTATTTTGGTATAAAAGTGTTTGGTTATCATAAGGTAAAAACCCATATGTACTTTTGTGTGGGCGTGGTTTTATGAAATATCTTCTTTTCAAAGGTTTTTATTGACACTAGCATGATCTATACATAAAAAAAAATCGAGTATCTCACGCTAGTTTATCAAGCCTAATCCTTTATTTTTAATACCCGTGTCAAATCCGAGTAATTTTAGGTTTAGTTAAAGATGCTTGAAATTTCCAAAAGAGAGCTGGAGATCTTCATCTACATATGGACGTACTCTATTATCCACTTCATCTATTGCATTTGTAAGGATAGCGGATTTGTAACTGTCTAAGCGGAATTCAGACTAGACTATGATAGTGAATTCAAAAAAATTCACTATAAAGATTATTGTTGAAATAATGTATGTTATCCATTCATGTGAAATTCTATTCTATCTTTATTTTCTTTTTCCTTTAACAATCAGGCTTTTTGGCACTTAGATTTGTGGCCATGAATACAGAGGATGTATTAATGTCGATTTTCAAGGGTAAAAAATCCAGTTGTTAACATTTAGTATCAAAGCTTAGGTTGATAGAACACCTAGGCTTTGTTAGAGATAGGTCTCATTGTTGATAGGGTTAGCAATACGTAGAATGAGTGACTCGTTGGGGATAATGTTAGTGATACCCAAGAATGAGTTTGAGAGTATTATATATATGAGCGCATATCTGTTATTTGATATAAAAATATTTCATGGGGATTAATCTGTTGGGTGGTTTATGAATTCTAGCCGCTGAATAAAGAGTTCCATGTAATGGATATGGATTCCTAAATACTTAAACAAGGCAAATCGTCACACTACTTTAAAAGAGATATATTTTATACAATCAAAATTATAAATATTTGTGTGATTTGGAAAATTTATAAGATGTTATCCCTTTGAAAAATTCCAAGAATAAGGTCTTGAACTGTTTGGAGATGGTGGGAATAATCTTTTAAGAATCGAACATATGTTAGCTTGGGCGAAAGTTATCGAATACTTGATAAATTATTCTTCTTATCATTATACAACTAAGACAAGTTCAAATTCGAACAAGTATGAATCAAGTAATTTGGATAAGTCAAGAAATATAGTGGTATGAAATTTCTGATGATGTTTTGGTTTATCACTATGGCCAGGATGACTTCTCATACAACAGGTAATGGGATTTCGGTTGATTCCAAAGTAGGCACAAAGGGTACTGTACAAAATAAGGTGGAAGAAAAATAAAAACTAGGATCTTATGCTAGAACCTTCTGTTACAAATATGGTAAAGAAGGGAATTTTGCAATTCTATGAAAGGATAGGGAAGAAAAGGAAAGGGATAAAAGGAAACCAGAGAAAAAGAAGAAGAAAAAATCTTTTAGGGTTGATATATTCCTTTTCAAGTGTAAAAGGCAAGGACTTTTTTTACATGAATGCTCTAAAAAAATAAGAAACCCATAATTCGGTCAAGAAAGGAAAAGGGTTGCTACCATTGCAAAGGATTAGGACATATAACCAAAGAATGTCCTTGAACTTGCATTTGGTGCTTCCTAGGGAAATACTTAGTGAAGATTGTCCAAAAATGAAGGGGCTGACATAGGACTCAAATATAAAGCATTGTCTACAACAAAAGTGATCAAATAATAATATATATAGTAGTTCAAGTATTTGTATATAAGATGGTGATGTATGATAGGTTGTATTCCCTTGTGGTTATCTTTAAAAGTTTGTAACACAGGTTGGGGTTTATAATGAATGTATAAATATAATAGTAATAGATAAATCTCTTTATCGAACATTTTCTCTATGTATTTCTTTTATCTTCCATTAAATCAATTTAATAATATATTTAAAAAATAAAAAGTTAAAGGATATTAGAAATGGCTTATTAAAAAGTATTTAAATTAAGAAACTTAATTAAGAATATATTTTATAAAGATACCTTTTACAAAATAAAATGTAAAAGATATATGTTTAATAAAAAGGAATTTTAAGACTCCTATCTTATTCTTTTGAAAATTTAAAAGGAAAGTTATCTAAATATAATTTATTAAAAAAATTTCACAAAGATTTTGAGATAAAATTTTAATAAGAGAAGTTATTAAAAAATAATAAGAAGTGCTAAATTATTTTTTAGTTTGAAATGGTTTCTTGGAAAAAAGGGATAAAAGTATTTGAAAAGAATAAATGGTTTTTTAAAACCAAAGATAAAAGGTTCATAGAGTTTTTTTTTAAATATGTATGTTGTACATAGATCATTTCGTCACACGATTTTGATCTAGGATTCGAGTATGGAACTTGGAGCTGTTTACACCGATCTGAAAAAGGATTTATCACTCGATTCTTAACGACAAATATCGATAAGGGTTTGTGTTTTGACACTTATGTTTTCTATCATAGTTGAGAGCTATGCAACGAAAACTAAAAATTCTGATTGGAAAGGCTAATCAAAATCCATGCTAGAGGATCGAGGGATCAATACTCTTCGGAAGTAAAGTTGTGTGTTTAAATAATAGATAAAATCGGATGATCTGTATGCAACATATGAATGTATGTTTATAAATAAATATTTTAGGCAAATAACATTGGGTTCTGTTTTGCTGTAATTTCAGGGATGAAATTATTTTAAGGAGTATGCAATGACCTGCAAATTTATTAGCCTGATAAATTATATTTATGTTCAAAATATTCAAATATAAGATTTTTTAACATAGATTTTTATGTTTTGAACAATAAATAATAGTGGTTATAAATATTTACAAAAATATATACTTTGGGAGAAATAGCGATAAAATGACCAAAACCATTTTATCGATAAACATCTCTATAATAGTCAAACGTCGCACACGGAGCTAGAAATATACACTTATTTTTATCATTGTACAGTAAAATGAAATGAAATTATTTATTTATTTTTAGAAAAAATAAAGATATTTATGACATCTTTAGTGGTACCCTTATATTTAAATTTTGATTTACGAATTTAAATTAAGATTTAATAATGTAATAATTATTATAATTATCCAAATAATTGTTTTAAATGATAATAAACCATTTTAGATAGTTATAAAGTAAAAATGAGTCATTTATAATAGTTTTATAAAGATATATATATTTGAATTAAAAAATGTAAAAAATGGATATCGCTTTATCGATATAATAGCACTTTTTACAACAATCATTTAACATTGGTTTATATAGTTTTTTATTTCAAATGAGACCATTTTAATTTGTTAACAATGATAGGAAATGATTTTTCAAATTTTGTTTACATTTATTTGTGATTTGGTTAATGATGAAAACGTGATCAGGAATCAGCTCCCCGATTTTCAACGGTTTAAGAAAATGAAAGTCGTTTCAAGTCGTTGCAACATTGCAAATGACACTACACACACATACATAGAGTAAAAATCGAATACTGACATGTACATATACATAACATGTATAACAAATACATATATACACATTTGGGAAAATATATAAACATTTTATAAAGACTTCACCATTAAGTAAGATGAAGTCAAAACCACAAGCATAAGTACATGAATGGATGGTTTAGAAGAGGGTGAAGTAATGGATGCACATTAAGGATAGGGACAATGTGTGGAACATGATGGAAAAGGAGAGGGTGGATGCACAAGGTGATGGTGTTGGATAATGATGATATTTTAGACATATTTTTTTACTTTTTTTCCTATAAATACAAAGCCTACCTCCTTTCACTCATGAACACTTTATCTTGGAATATCCTAAGCTTCTTTATCTCCTTCATTCTCTACATTAATGGATCCTAAGTCATAGAAAAAAATTAGGAGTAAATAATGCAAAAGAATATCAACATCTAGCCACTTCAAAACAAGCTTGAACCAATTCTCTACCCTCCTATAACACAAGATCACCACCTACTTCTTCTTTTGCCAAGCACTCAACCTTGAAGAAGCATGGCCAATCCAATTCAAGCCAAGGCCTAATGAACAGGAAGAAGGAGAGGAGTTCGAGAAGCTCCGGAGCAAGAAAAAGAGGGAGAAGTGCTGCCGAAATCGGTTTGGGAACATATGAAATTTTTGGTGGAGTGGATAAAAATAGTGAGTACTTAATGTTTATTAAACGATAAATTATATCTATAACTATTTTTAAGTATGATGATATGACCATTTAACCTCTTAACGATTTGTATGAATGTTTGATAACTTGGTTGATTATATTGTTGAATATATGGATATCGATATAGTTGATAACTCGGTTATGATAAATTATGAGAAATCATAATAAAAATGGTTAAGAAATTAACCATTTTTAATTAATAAAAAATGAATTCATATTAATATGTGTATGGAGTTTATTGAACCTCTTGAAGTTTTAAAAAAAAGTTTGAAAACAAATCTATTCAATTATATATAATGTTCAATAAGTGACCATTTATATTCTTGCTTCTCATTCATTCTTACTTCCAATCCTCTTCTCTAATTAATATGAGAGAAAAAGTTTCACTTACCCCTCTAATAATTACTTACCATTTCAAGTTTCAAATTAAGTTTCCAATATATGTTAACAATATGCCCTTTCAAATTTCTACATCAGCTATTCAAAAATGTTCCACGCTCATTTTCTCTTCTTACTTTCATTTCTCAACCTCTTATCTAAAATAAATCATTTTCTATTTTTGCTATTCAAAAAGTTCTATGCTCATTTTTTCAACTTCTTACCTAAAATAAATCATTTTCTATTTCAGCTATTTAGGAAAATGTTACATGCCCATTTCCTCTTCTTACTTCCATTTTCTCAACTTTTTATCTAAAATATATTTTTAAATCCATAAATATTATCATATCCTATGTTTTCTCCTTTTGGATCCAAATAAAAATTAAATCCTTTGGCTATAATCATAGAATTCTCTCTTCCACGTTTTATAATATGCTTCATGCTTTTAGGTATGTAATATATTTTTTATTTGATTTTATGTTGGTTGATCTAAATTAGAGTGGCTTGGTGCTGCCACTAAAACAAATTAATATGTGAAATAAAATATCACTTAATCTTCAAGAAATGGTCATTTTCATAGATCGTGGTTGGAAAAATCAAGCTAACAGAAATTATTCTTCCAAAAAGTTACTTCAATCATCTTTCTTTATTTGCAGATGAGAGATTTTGATTTTATTTCCATGGTAACTCCGATCCTTAGAACCAAATTATTATAACTAGAATTTGATTTGTTTCACCAATAGTTATTAACCTTGCAATAATCTTAAATTATTTATGATTTTATTGATGTATCGCATTATATTTCTACCATACTTCCAATGCTACTGATCAAAAGATCCCCAAAAATCTTGGCTGACTGGATCGATCAAGCTCGATTTAAATGTTTGAATTGTATTTTATTATTTTTCTTTTCATTTAATTTGATGTCGAATTTATTATTTTTTATTAAAACTGCTGATCTTTTCTTTGAGTTTTATGCATAGATTTATGTCTTCATATGAACTTTTTTCGGTTTGTAGGATTATGGGATTGATTATTTATTTGTAGTAGGTTACTGAATTTATAAAATGCTATTTGGAAATAAAATCTTATTTTTACAGCATATAACTCTTTATTTCATACATTTCACTTTGTAATATTCTTATTTCGATGTACAATAGTCATACATCTATTTTTCTTTATTCCTACAATAGTTCTTTTGCCACTTCTCTTAATTTTTCAACTCAAGAATTTTTGTATTTCCTCAGCTATTTCCCATATTCAATAGTTTCAAAAACTTCGATCGATTTTATTATGATTGGAATTCAATTTAATTGAATAATAGTTCTTCCATTATTTGTGAGTATACACATATTATATAGTGATTGTATGTAACAATTCAAGTTTTAAGCCAAATTTAATTTGATAATTAATATAAAACTTTGAACTAAATGTGAATTAATTTTAATTTTTCCCAATTAAATAAAAACATTTGTTTGTTTATTCACATATATATATAATTGAATATAAATAAAATTTTGGTTTGAAATTCAAGATAAATATCTTATTGATAAATTGGATTTAAAGAAAACTTTATATTTGAACTAAAATATAATATATGATTGCTTATTAATGGGTAATTAGAATTAAAATTATTTTCAAGGATTAATAAAAGCTTTGAATACACACACACACACATATCTTTTAAATTAAATAAGATTTAAGAAAAGGTTTAATATAATTTCTTTCAAAATACACTTCAACTAAGATTTGTATAGATTTAATAGCATAAGAACATAATAATTAAAATTTGAGTAGAATTTGATAAAAAAATTAATAAACATTTTCTTTTAAAATTTAAACATATAAAAGTAATTAAAAGAACAATAATAACATGCAAAATAACATGTGTTAGCATTTGAGCATTGAATTATACAAGTGTGAAATTTTAGTATACATTAGGACATTTGTAAGTTTAATACAACATGCAACTACAAGTGTTAACATAGATGAACAAGTGGCTTAATCTCTTTTAAACTAAAATATATACAAATATATGTATAGAAAGAAAGAAGGCTGATGAATTCATTTTTCAAAATTTTCTTTTCATCTCCATTTCAAAACTGAAATTTAAAATCAAAAACAAACAACAGTTTTTCTTTTTCAACCTAAATCAAAACTTGAAAACAAGTGAAAATCAGAGAAGTAAAATCATCTCAGCAATCAAACAAGATCAAAACTTTAACCTGAAGCTATGGATTCAACTCAAAACAAATATCAATCTGATCAGAAAACAAGAAAATTTAAAAACAAGCCTGGAAGCTATCAACCTGTATTAAGTCTTCAACAAACCTGAAAGCTTAAGGAAAAATTCAAATCAAATTCAAGTCTGAAGTTAGGATCAGATCATTTTCTATTTCCATGTTGTCAAACATCAATCAAAAGTTTCCAGGATCAAGGCAACTTCTAGTTTTTAAATTCTAGACAAAACTCTCCGCTCTTCATATCCAGACCTCTGTCTTCATCTCCAGACCTCTGTCTTCATCTAGGTGAGCAAATATACCCAAATATTTGTGTATACATGTTGATGCTTGTGTTAACACTTGAAGTATGCACAGATAAATGTTTTTTCAGTTTTTAAGTATGCCTCCATGTATATGTTTATGCATGAAAATGACTGCATGTCTGTGTGTATATAGATATTAGTCTCTGTTTAGTCTCAGACTGAAGAACAAACCTTTAAAAGTCCATATCTCCTCATACAGTCAAATATATGCTTTGATCTTAGAATGAAAGATGATCATTTCAGTGTAATATTAATTTTAAAATTAGTTTCAAGATTTTATATTTAGAAATTTTACAAAAAAATATAAAATACAGAGATGATCCAAATATAACTCAAAAATCCATCATCTTAATTTCAGAATTTGATTACAGAACTAGATTAGTATTAGAAAATGATGAATTTTAATAATAATATGTTGATTTTAAGTTGATGGATATTGAGAATTTTTGGGTTAAAAGAAAATCGTGTTTTGACCAAATTCCGATGATCGATGAACTTAGGGTCAACGCGATCAAGGTGGAAGGTGGAGTGTTTGTAGTAGATCGACGGAAAAATGTTCGAAATTTTTTGATGATCGGAGTGATCGGGAAATGATGAAATAGAGTTTAAGGCTTGCGTTGGATTGCCGTCGTTCTCAAAGGAATTGCGGCAACGTCGAGGCGCCAGGGTCGATCGAACCAAGGGGGATCGGTGCGTTAGATCATGATGTTGCTTTGGGCAGAGTGGCAGGGTTCCAGGTGGTCAGATCGTCGGCGTCGAGGCATTTGTATAGATCGAATCTGGTTCTACAAAAGCATCGACTAGCTCAAATTCGAATTCGATTTTGTTTCAAGGATCTGGTATTTAGGAAGCTTGTGGAGGTTGTCGTCGATGTATTGGCGATCGGAGTTTGAGTCAGAGATGGCCAGCTTGCTTGTACACGTGCACGAGTATCAATGATATCTGGGTTAGTCGTGAAGTTGGGGGAGAAGAAGGATGCTCGGGTTTCGACTCGGGGAAATGATGGCATAGCTCGAAGCAAAAGAGAGAAGGGAGAAACTTGAAGTAAGGCTCGGGTAAAACAAGTGTACATCTCGGGTATGTAATTTTAAGAGTTTTAAAAAATTTAAATTAAACAAGTTTTTCATTTAATCAAATTTTAAACCCTTTTCTTGATTTATTCTTGTAAGATAATAAATGTTTATTTTTAGTTTTGAATAAATTAAAGGTTTTAAAATATTTTAATTAATCAAGTTTGAAATATTTTAATCTTTTATAAATTTTTAATTTTATTTTAAATATATATATAATAGTATAATTAAGAATTTAATTAAGAAGATTAAATATTTTTAATTTACTTAAAGGCTTTAAGATATATTAGGTTATAATGATGATTTATCTCAAAGGTTGTTTAAAATAAGATTTAAACGATGATTTTGTAATTAATTAAGATAAATAGGTTATCTTAAGATTTAAGGATCATTAATTTAAAATTTAATGATAATTACTTAATTAAAGGTTAATTAAGTATTAATCAAGGATTAATTAATTTGTTAAAAGTTAATTAATTAATGATGAGTAATTAAAGGATGATTACCGAATGAAATCAATTAAGTATAATTACTTGATGTATTAATGAAAGATTATTACTTAAAATAATTAACGGATAATTACTTAATGTAATTAATGAAAGGATGAGTTCTTAATGTTTAAAAGATTATTACTTATTTAAAGATGATTATTTTGTGTAATTACATTTAAGGATAATTGATCAATTAAGATTAATTAATGTAGGTAAATAAGGGTAATTAATTACTTAAAGATAATTACTTAATGAAAGTAATTAAGGATAATTAATTTATTTATTAAGTTTAATTAATGATAATTAATTAATGGATAATTACTTGATGTTATTAATTTATGATTTATTAATATAAGTGATTAGGGATAATCACCTATGGTAATTAATTAAGGGTAATTAATTAAGTAGTAATTAATTAAGGGTTGGTTAATTAATTAATTAATGTAATTAATTAAGGATAATTAATTAAAGAATAATTAAATAATTAAGGGTTAATTATTTAATGATTAAAAGTTGATTTATTTATTAACTAAGATTGATTAATTAATGATTAAAGGTTAATTAATTAATGATCAAAGGTGGATTAATTAATGGTTAAAGGTTAATTAATTAAAGGTTAATCGCTTAATGTAAGTAACTAAAAGATAATTTATAAAGGTTGATTGATTTATTCATTAAGGTTGATTAATTTATTTATTAAGATTCTAGGAATGGCGTCCTCCGCAAATTCATCTGCCCGTTCCACTGCAACTGCCATTCTGACCAGATCGCTGTAGCTTCTCCATTTATCGCGTCTTTCCTTCTCCACGTTTCGACCATGCCCGCTTCTCCACTACTTCCATCCCTCCCCGTAGCCCTCTCTTCTGCGCCTTCTTCTACAAGATCTGGTAGGTCCTTCAAGAAACCCCTTGTTTCGTCCTTGGTCTCGCCGCATTTGTTCTCTGTCACTGAGTTCCCTCCATTGCCAACTATCGTGAATGCAGATCTCGTTACTCGCGAATGTACCAGTGAGTGCTCTGAGTTGTTGCCAGTTTTGTTACCTTCAGATAACATCCCTGATAATTGTCCTGTACCCGTGATTGACAATGTGGTTGTAATCCCTGGTGATATTGGTGTGGTTTCTGATGTGATTGGAAGTGTGGAACGATCAGCCGCTAATAAACTTTCGAGTAATGTTGGATGTACACCAGGTGTATGTCTTAATGCACGTGAGAAATTTGGTCCCAATGTGTTAGGTTCTGGTGCCTTATTGCATGCGGCCTCCCCTGCAAGCTCTCATCCCTTGCGTGCTCCCTCTGTTGGTGTTCCCGCTGACGAGCAGTTTCCTCTTGCTCCTTCCCCGACTTGTCCCAAAACTTGGACTTCTCTATTTTCATCTCTGCCCCGAAACGCTGGAACCTATGAACCTGTAGAATTTGAAATCGTTGAGGTTGATGGAGTGATGATTCCTCCTTCAAATGTTATGCAAGCTGGTTTGGACTATTGGTCGGATTATTTGGTTGGGTTCTTTTTGGATCCTCTTCAGCGTATCCATGATGTGGCTTCTGTTTTGCATAGGGCTTGGCGGCTGCGCGGGGATCTTAATGTTAAACTTATCGACTCCATGTATTTCTTGTTGTTTTCCTCCGCTATGGATCGCACTCGTGTGCTTGAGGCCGAGCCTTCTTTTTTTGATGGGAAACCACTTATTATAACTCCTTGGTCTCCAACGGTAGCCAGTGCACGTGAACAAGTCCTTTCCATACCAGTTTGGGTTTATTTTTCTCAGATTCCTTCTGCTCTTCAGCCGCTGCTTGGATTGAATTGGCTTGCTTGCAACGTTGGAAAATTGAGATGTTTTGATGCTAATACGGTAGCGCGTGAAAAAATGGTGTACGCTAAAGCCCTGATTGAAATCACCCCTTCTAAGCCTCTCCCTTCCTCTATTCCTGTACAGCTAGCTGTTGGCCATGTTGTCGATGTCCGTGTCCGTTATGGGTGGGTCCCGGACATTTGTACCTCCTGTCACTCCTTTGGCCACTTAGTATCTGCCTGCACGCATTCTGCTGTTTCTGTTGTTGCGCCAAAGATCCCTCTGCCTCGGCCTTCGCTCAGGAAGTGGGTTCCCAAAGTCTCTCTGGTTGCTCTGCCTCAGCCTCCTGTTTTTTGGGTTGATTCTGAGAGATGTTGGGTTGATCGATGTTCCAATTTGCGTTTCAACCCCGTGGACGGTTGCTATTTTAGATATGTTACTGCTGATCTCAAGGATCCACGACGTCTTTACTATAGACCTAATGGTGATTCCTTGATTCTTGATTTGGATGGATTGTATGCCGAATTGAATTCTGTCATGCTTGCTGACTCTACCTGGGACCGATCTTTTATTTATTCCTCTGACGTTGACATTTATGATCCTTGTATTGCCACCCTATTTCGCCCCTTTATTGGTCTACTTGGGGACGGCACCTTGGTCTCTCCCCTGGAGGAAGATGTTGGTGGTGGTTCTTCCTCTCTGGAGGAGACTTAGTCTTTGTACGTTATTTTTGTAGCTGTGACATTCTGTCACACTCCTGTGCTGTATTTTATTCTTTTTTTTTCAACCATAGTAGTTAAGGTGTCTCTACCATACTCCTGTACTTTATGATGTTATTACGTTCGTAATAAAAAGTGGACGGTCCACTATAAAACCGGCTGGCCTTGCCCAAAAAAAAAATTATTTATTAAGGTTAATTAATTTATTATTAAAGGTTAATTAATAAATGATTAAAGGATAAATAATTAAAATAGTTTGTAATTAATTAATGATTAATTAACAAGGATTAGTAATTTATTCATAAGTAATTAATCTGATGTAAATTAAGTAGATGATTAATTGATCTTACTTATGGATGTTTGGATTGTATTGATTACTTCGAATTGTTTGATATCCCTGATGTGTGATATGCTGTGATATAATTGAGCTATGAACTATGATTTATTTATCTGCGATGTATTTACATATTTACCTATGAATCTGTGAATGAAGATAAGTGTTACAGTATTATACCGCTTATCGATATGGTTGTGCTTGAATTGATGATGATTGTGATATTGTATTGTTATGTGCAAAACCCCTAGACTACACCACACACAAATATGGATTGCACAGGAATTGGTTAAGTCACAGATATTTGAATTTAATATTATTTTATTCAAAATGATGTAATGGTTTTAAAAGATGAATTTTAAATCCAAAATGATTTGAAAATGAAATTGAGCTGAATATAAAAAGCTTTTGAAAAAGAAGTTTTGAAATTAAAATTTAGTTTGAATATTATATAACTTGTTAAAGTTTTGAAATTATTTTGGAACTTATGGTTTGAAAGATTTATATAATCTATACAATATATATATATGGATTTAAAACTATTTTAAAATTGTTTTGGGAATTTGAATTTAATTCAAATAGAATTGTCGATGATAAGGCAGTTCGTTGATTTTCTGATTTATACTTTTAAAAGGATATAATTTGTGTATATTTGATTGGATTTTTCCGAAACAAAAAATATTTGTTTTCAAATAATAATGGCTTTCATATAACGAAAGAATTTCCAGTTTTGTTGAAAGGATTTCAAGTTATTGGTGAATCAAATTGAAAATAGTTTTGAAAGCTATGAATAAGTCTTTATGAAAGATTTCGTGAACCTTTTTTTAGATTGAAGAGGATCTTAAAAGGGTGAATCTTTTGTTTTCAAATAATAAAGAGTGGAAATTTGTTTAACCATTCAAAAGAAAGGTTTTGGGAAATAAGTGTTGAAAAGTTACGACTTAACTAAGATCCCCTATATCCATATGGTTCTCAAATTAAGCGCTCATTATTGATTTAGCCGGGAGAGGACTTTATATCATAAAATTCATTCCGAATAATGATACGACAAAATGGATAGTAATTGAAGACCGGTGGTGAAGACAGGGTATTTTTCGAGAACGAAAGGATTATCTATCGAATGTCTCTACACTGAGCCGCGCTGGTATAGAGATCTCCATATGTGATAGGGAGTCTGATCGGGATTGTGAATACCCGGATTGCAAGGGCTTCATTGTGAAGTACCTTCGGTTCCATTTGAACCCGGAAGAACTTATATGGATGTATGTTTGACGTTACACTTTGAGATGTAAAGCTGGTTTCTATCAAATACATTTCTATTTGGTGGCGGAGAATTTATTCTCTTAGCTTAACAACCTTCTATAATGCGTACGAGATCAAAGGTTATGTAGTTGATATTTACTAGTGATACATTCTCAATTCGGTAATGTGGCATGCTAAGTGCTTCTGATCATTTCATTGATCAAAGCATGGCTTTTATGAAAAGCGTGGCTTTATGGACGAGACCTCGTCGAACCTTACACCCTAAAAATGGTCGAAACAGGAAGAATGCAGCAAAGTAATGAGGGTCAAGCCCTTTAGGGTATGTACATTTCCTTCTGGATAAAAAGTGATATCATGGAATGGAACCCAAATATTTAACTTATGTGGTTGTTGCAAATTTGTTGCAATTTGTTGGTGTTGAGAGCTCTCGGATAAAGGTTGGTGATGACCTGGGGATGGCATTACTCGTGACAGTTAGTGACCTAGATACAAAGGTAACCCGGCCTTGTGTTGGCAGAGATTCAGTTAGGTTCTTGGGTCGTCCCTCCAAAGGCGTGCCCATGTGGTGTAGGAAGTTCCTTAGCCTGACCATTTGTTGGAAATCCAAAGAAACAATATGAGCCATGTACGGTGTTAGTTGTATTACCTGCCATTTACTTATGGTGGTGACCTGCCGTTTAATTGGTAGGTATAGTAGGTATACCATTATGTGGTATGCTGGCTAAGATTAATATTATACTTCTAAAATGTTTTCTACACTATGCACTAATAATAATATCAAAAGGATTTCGCGTATCAAGCATGTTTGACTATCATAAGGAGAAATCTCCTCCAATTGTGCGTTTGCATTATGTGTGTGGCGAGAGGCCTTATGGTAGTTTCATTTTCCAAAAAGCATTGCTGATTTCTTTTTATTTCTTTTTTTTCAAAAATAAACTGTTTTTTACTAACACTAGTCTCATGACTGACCTGGAGTTTATTGTTCCCTTTCTAAACTGTGGGTGCCCACAATTTTCCACATGGGCAGCCTAGAGTTATAATTTCAGATAATCAGCCAGTAAACATAGTTTTTGGCAATCTTTAGGTTTTCGCAATTGAATTCTGCACCAAGTTTGCTTAACATTAGCATGATGGGGGTTTTATCTTTTGGTTTGTGAGTTTTTTTTCCAAGGAGTTTTGGAGCTTTGGATTGGAGATGTAGGATGTGGATTCATTCTCTTTTGAAGAACATGTTGGAGTTATCTCTTGCATTGTTATTCCGCTGTTGTATATTGTCTCTGATATTGATAATTCATTTTATAAGATTATTGTGTCCATTGTTGTACCAATGATATTCATTTCTATTTCTGCTGTGTTGTTGCATTTAACGCGTTATAAGATCCAGCGTACCATGCTCAACATTTGAATCTACGACATTTGAATACGAGTGATGTATTTGAATGTTGATTTTCGAAGGTCGAGTCAGGGTCGTTAAATTTGGTATCAGAGCTGAAGGTTGAGTAAAAACTTTAGCTTAGGAGTATAACACATTAGGTGACTCATTAGAAATAGGGATATAAATGCCCTAGAATGAGTACATCCCTAAGATATCCGTCTGCATGCCTCAGTAAATTCTCTTCCTATCAACTAATGGTAAGTATGAGTGTAAGAAGAGGATGAGGTAGGGGACAGGGGAGTACCACTACAAATGGTCAATACCTTGTAACAACAAGGAACAAACTTTATCTATCGATCTCTTTTGATCATCATCTGATTTCAATTCTTTAATGGCTTCATGGCCGCTACAAGAAGAAGCTTCGGTGTGGTGCCGGCCCTGCAAATCGTTGTAGATAAGTTCCTAATTCGTATTTTCATCAGTTTTCCTGTCAGTTTTTCATTCTTAACTTTAATAAATTTGAAATTTTATTTAAAATGAATTGGTTAATAAAATATGAAGTTATGTTGAATTGTATCCGTCTGTTTGTTCTTTTTGTATCCGGATATATTCTACGAATGGTTAATTACCAATTCGGACTAACCAATGCCCCTACATAATTCGTAGACTTGATGACTTGAGTATTTCGTAAAGTATCTTATGAGTTCGTTCTCATAATTATTGATGATATTTGGATTAGGTAAGCCAAATATAGAATTGATATTTAGCTTAATCTGACAAACCATTTCTCTATCTATTATCTATTCTTTATTTTATCCCTATCTAGCAAATTTCAGGGACGAAATTTCATTAAGGGAGAATCTGTAAAGATCCCGGTTTTGAGAAATTTTATAACTAATATAAAATTTTGAATTTAATTGTGAATTAATTTGAATTTTTCCCAATTAAATAAAAACATTTTTTTGTTTATTCATATATATATGTATCTAAAATTGAATATATATAGAATTTTGGTTTGAAATTCAAGATAAATATCTTATTGATAAATTGGATTTAAAGAAAACTTTATATTTGAAACTAAAATATAATATATGATTTCTTATTAATGAGTAATTTGAATTAAAATCATTTTCAAGAATCGATAAAAGCTTTAAATATATATATATACATACACACATATCTTTTAAAATTAAATAAGATTTAAGAAAAGATTTAGTACAATTTCTTTTAAAATATACTTGAACTAAGATTTGTATAGATTTAAAAGCATAAAAACATGATAGTTCAAATTTGAATAGAATTTGATAAAAAAGATTTAATATACATTTTTCTTTTAAAATTTAAACATATAAAAATAATTAAAAAAAACATTAGTATCATGCAAAATAACATGTATTAGCATTTGAACATTGAATTATACAAGTGTGAAATTTTAATATACATTAGGACATTTGTAAGTTTAATGCAACTTGCAATTACAAGTGTTAACATAGATGAACAAGTGGCTTAATCTTTTTTAACTAGAATGTATAAAAATGTATGTATAAAAAGAAACCAGGCTGATGAATTCATTTTTTTTCAAAATTTTCGTTTCATCTCCATTTCAAAGCTGAAATTTAAAATCAAAAACAAACAACGATTTTTCTGTTTCAACCTGAATCAAAACCTAAAAATAAGTGAACATTAAAGAAGCAAAATCATCTCAGCAATCAAACAAGATCAAAACTTCAACCTGAAGCTATGGATTCAACTCAAACAAATATCAATCTGATCAGAAAATAAGCAAATTTAAAAAAAGACTGGAAGCTATCAACTTGTATTAAGTCTTCAACGAACCTGAAAGCTTAAGGCAAAATTCAAATAAAATTCAAGCCTGATGTTAGGATCAGAACATCTTCTATTTCCATGTTTTCAAACGTCAATCAAAAGTTTCCAGGATCAAGGCAACTTCTCGTTTTTAAATTCTAGACAAAACTCTATGTTCTTCATTTTCAAGCCTCTGTCTTCATCCAGGTGAGAAAATATACCTAAATATGTGCATATACATGTTGATGCTTGTGTTAACACTTGAAGTATGCAAGGGTAAATGTTTTTTCAATTGTTAAGTATGCCCACATGTGTATATATACATGAAAATGACTGTGCATGTTTGTGTGTATATAGATATTAGTCTCTATTTAATCTCAGACTGAAGAACAAACCTTTAAAAATCCATATCTCCTCATACAATTAGATATATGCTTTGATCTTAGAATGAAAGATGATCATTTCAGTGTAATATTAATTTTAAAAATAGTTTCAAGATTTTATATTTAGAAATTTTACAAAAAAAATATAAAATACTGGGATGATCCAAATATAACTCAAAAATCCATCATCTTATTTTCAGAATTTGATTAGAGAACTATATTATTATTAGAAAATGATGAATTTTAATAATAATATGGTGATTTTAAGTTGATGGATATTGAAAAAAATTGGGTTAAACGAAAATCGTGTTTTGACTAAATTTCGATGATCGGCGAAGTTAGGGTCAACATGATCAAGGTGGAAGCTGGCTTGTGTGTAGTAGATCGACGGAAAAATGTTCATAATTTTTTTCAATGATCGGTGAAATCGAGAAATGATGAAGTAGGGTTTAAGGCTTACGTTGGATTGTCATCGTTCTCGAAGGAATTGCGGCAACGTCAAGGCACCGAGGTCGATCGGACCCGGGGGGATCGGTGCATTGGATCATGACGTTGCGTTAGGTAGAGTGGTAGGGTTTCAGGTAGTCAGATGGCCGACGTCGAGGCATTTGTATCGATCAAGTCTGGTTCCAGAAAACCATCGACTAGCTCAAATTTGAATTTGATGTTGTTTCAAGGATCTGGGTATTTGGAAGCTTGTGAAGGTCGTCGTCGATGTATTGACGATCGTTAGTTTGGGTCGGAGATGGGCAGCTTGCTTGTACACGTGCGCAAGCATCAATGATATCTGGGTTAGTTGTGAAGTAGGGGGAGAAGAAGGATGCTTGGGATTTCACTCAGGGAAACAATGGCATGGCTCGAAGAAAAAGAGGGAGGGAGAAACTCGAAGTAAGGCTCGGGTAAAACAAGTGTTTGTCTCGGGTTTGTAATTTTACAAGTTTTAAAAAATTTAAATTAAACAAGTTTTTCATTAAATCAAATTTTAAACCCTTTTCTTGATTTATTCTTGTAAGATAATAAATGTTTATATTTAGTTTTGAATAAATTTAAGGTTTTAAAATATTTTAATTAATCAAGTTTGAAGTGTTTTAATCTTTTATTAATTTTTAGATTTATTTTAGATATATATATAATAGTATAATTAATAATTTAATTAAGAAGATTAAATATTTTTAGTTTACTTAAAGGTTTTAAGTTAAATTAGGTGATAATGATGATTTATCTCAAAGGTTGTCTAAAATAAGATTTAAATGATGCTTTTATAATTAATTAAGATAAATAGGTTATCTTAAGATTTAAGGATGGTTAATTTAAAATTTAATGATAATTACTTAATTAAAGGTTAATTAAATATTAAGCAAGGATTAATTAATTTGTTAAAAATTAATTAATTAATGATGAGTAATTAAAGGATGATTACTTAATGAAATCAATTAAGTATAATTACTTGATGTAATTAATGAAAGATTATTACTTAATATAATTAAGGGATAATTACTTGATGTAATTAATGAAAGGATGATTTCTTAAAGTATAAAATATTATTACTTAATTAAAGATAATTATTTTATGTAATTACATTTAAGGATAATTAATCAATTAAGATTAATTAATGTAGGTAATTAAGGGTAATTAATTACTTAAAGATAATTACTTAAGGAAAGTAATCAAGGATAAATTATTTATTAAGTTTAATTAATGATAATTAATTAAAGGATAATTACTTGATGTAATTAATTTGTGATTTATTAATAAAAGTGATTATGGATAATCACCTATGGTAATTAATTGAGGGCAATTAATTAAGTGGTAATTGATTAAGGGTTAATTAATTAATAAATGCAATTAATTAAGGATAACTAATTAAAGAATAATTAAATAATTAAGGTTAATTATTTAATGATTAAAGGTTGATTTATTTATTAATTAAGATTTATTAATTAATGATTAAAGGTTAATTAATTAATGATCAAAGGTAGATTAATTAATGGTTAAAGGTTAATTAATTAAAGGTTAATCAATTAATGTAAGTAATTAAAAGAGAATTTATAAAGGTTGATTGATTTATTCATTATGGTTGATTAATTTATTTATTAAGGTTAATTAATTTATTATTAAAGCCTAATTAGTAAATGATTAAAGGATAATTAATTAAAATAGTTTGTAATTAATTAATGATTAATTAACCAGGATTAGCAATTTATTCATAAGTAATTAATTTGACTTAAATTAATTAGATGATTAATTGATCCTACTTATGGATGTTTGGATTGTATTGAATACTTGGAATTGTTTGATATCCCTGATGTGAGACGTGCTGTGATATGATTGAGCTATGAAATGTGATTTATTTATCTGTGAAGTATTTATATATTTACTTATGAATCTGTGAATGAAGATACGCGTTACAGTATTATACCGCTTATCGATATGGTTGTGCTTGAATTGATGATGATTGTGATATTGTGTTGTTATGTGCAAAACGCCTAAACTACACCACACACAAAAATATGGATTGCACGAGGAATTGGTTAAGCCAAAGATATTTGAATTTAATATTATTTTATTCAAAATGATGTAATGGTTTTAAAAGATGAATTTTACAACTGAAATGATTTTAAAATGAAATTGAGTTGAATATGAAACGCTTTTGAAAAAAGAAGTTTTGAAAATAAAGTTTAGTTTGAATATAATATATCTTGTTAAAGTTTTGAAATTATTTTGGAACTTATGGTTTGAAAGAGTGATATAAGATATACAATATATATATGGATTTAAAACTATTTTAAAATTGGTTTGGGAATTTGAATTTAATTCAAATAGAATTGCCAATGATAAGGCAGTTCGCTGAGTTTCTGGTTTATACTTTTAAAAGGATATAACTTGTGTATATTTGATCGGATTTTTCCAAAACAAAAAGTATTTGTTTTCAAATAATAATGGCTTGCATATAATGAAAGAATTTACAGTTTTGTTGAAAGGATTTCAAGTTATTGGTGAATCAAATTGAAAATAGTTTTTAAAGCTATGAATGAATCTTTGTGAAAGATTTGGTGAACCTTGCTTTTAAATTTGAAGAGGATCTTAAAAGGGTGAATCTTTTTTTTTAAAAGATAAAGAGTGGAAATTTGTCTAAACCGTTTAAAAGAAAGGATTTGGGAAACAAGTGTTGAAAAGTTGTGACTAAACTAAGATCCCAATATATCCATATGGTTTTAAAATTAAGCGCTCATTATTTGGTTTAGCCGAGAGAGGACTTTATATCATAAAACCCATTCCGAATAATGATACGACGAAATGGATAGAAATTGAAGACCAGTGGTGAATAATACGGATTTTTCGAGATCGAAAGGATTACGTTTTGAATGTCTCTGCACTAAGTCGCGTCGGTATAAAGATCTCCATATGTGATGGGGAGTCCGATCGAGATTGTGAATATCCGGATTGCAGGGGGTTCTTTGTGAAGTGCCTTCGGTTCCGTTTGAACCCGTAACGGACTTGTACGGATGTATGTCTGACGTTACACTTTGAGATATAAAGCTGGTTTCTATCAAATACTTTCTGTTTGGTGGTGGAGAATTTATTCTCTTAGCTTAACACCCTTCGCTGAGACGTACGAGCTCAGAGGTTATGTAGTTGATATTTACTAGTGATACATTCCCAATTCGGTAATGTGGCATGCTAAGTGATGCTGATCATTTGTTGATCAAATCTTGGTTTTTATGAAAAGCGTAGCTTTGTGGATGAGACCTCGTCGGACCTCACATCCCATAAATGGTCGAAACAAGAAGAATGCAGCAAGGTTATGAGGGTCACGCCCTTTAGGGTATGTACATTTCCTTCTGGATAAAAGTGATATCATGGTATGGAGTACAGATATTTAACTTATGTGGTTGTTGCAAATTTGTTGCAAGTTGTTGGTGTTGAGAGCTCTCGGATAAAGGTCGGCGACGACCGGGGGATGGCAATACTCATGACAGTTAGTTACCTAGTTATAGAGGTAATCCGGCCTTGTTGGCAGAGATCCGGTTAGATTCTCGGGGCTTCCCTCTAGAGGCGTACCCATGTGGTGTAGGAAGTTCTTTATCCTGACCATTTGTTGAAAATCTAAAGAAACAATACGATCCCTATACGGTTTTAGTTGTATTACCTGCCATTTACTTATTGTGGTGACCTGCCGTTTAATTGGTAGCTATAGTAAGTATATCATAATGTGGTATGCTGGCTAAGATTAATATTATACTTTCGAAATGTTTTCTGCACTATGCATCAAAAATAATATCAAATGGATTTCGCGTATCAAGCATGTTTGACTATCATAAGGAGAACTCTCCTTCAATTGTGCGTTTGCATTGTGTGTGTGGCGGGAGGACTTGTGGTAGTTTCATTTTCCAAAAAGCATTGTGCATTTCTTTATATTTCTTTTAGTTTTGTTTGTTTCAAAAATAAACTGTTTTTGTTTGCTCACACCAGTCCCATGACTGACCTGGAGTTTATTGTTCACTTTCTAAACTCTTGGTGCCCACAATTTTCCACACGGACAGCCTAAAGTTATAATTTCAGATAATCAGCTAGTAAACATAGTTTTTGGCAATCTTTGGGTATTGGCAAACGCATTCTTCCAAGTTTGTTGTGACGACCTGGAAATTTTTAACATTTGAAATGGAATATTTAATTGATAGATTAGTTTAACTTGCATTTCAAAATTAACTATGGATTTGGCAATTTAAATTGTTGAATTTAATTTATAAAAGTTGGATAAAAATGTTGAATTTTCTATTTTTAAGCTGGTTAAAAATAATTTGATGGCTTAGAGAATTTATATTGACAACACTGAAGATAATGGAAGCTTCAGAATTGAATTTGAAAGTGAATTGTTCAGTTTTGAATTTTTAGCATTTGAATCGATATTTAAAAATAGTCTTCCAAGGCACAGTCTCGAAATTCGAAGAAACCAGTTCCATTGGATCCGTAATATTGTATTATTATCGGATTTCAATTTTCATAGCAATCAGAGTTGTCGTTTAACCCTGGTAGCTCAAAACGCGAAGAAACTATTTTAATCGATTCAATTTGAAATGGATCATTTACTTCCATAACTTGCATATATGATCGAATTATCCTCCAAAACACGTTCCATTGTGTTCGCGATGCAGATAAAACCTTATAAATGCTAGGTGGCTGGCCTTGATAGGAGTTCGGGATTTCGAGTTAGGTTATACGAGATATTTTGAATATAAAATTTAAAAAAAATCAATTAGAAAAGTCAAACTATATCTTATCCTATTCTCATGCCTTCTTATCCACTCTGTAATACGCTTCTTCTCGTTCAAAAACAAAACGAAATTTTTTTCTTCTTCTTTTAAATTTAATTTCGAGATTTCCAACTCGTTCAAAATTTTGAGCGTGCTTTAGAATCGTGGCAGCTTCTTTTCTTAAGAAACCAAAACCCTTCTCTCTTAAATTAAAATCCCCAAACTAAAACCAATTCGAATAGGAACAATGAATCTCGTATCGGAGAAATTGAACGAGCCGAGCCCTCCTCGTTTCATGCGATCGAATTTGGGTGGAGCGGCGCTCATGTGATGGTGCTGGCGATGGCGGGGTTGTCGTGATGACTTTAAGGGAGCTAGGACTGGCGGCGACGCAAGCAAGGGCTGAGGTGTCGAATCGCATGGGTGTCGGCAAGCTCGATGGCGGCGCGTGCGGCATTCGCGAAGGGAGTCGGCATGCAATTAGTGAGCTCGTGAAGGTTAGGGGTTCAGCAGCGATCGTCGAATGAACTCGAAAAGCAGGGTTTCGTGGCGAATTTGGACATGAGGTACGATTTCCTTTTGTTATAAATTGAAACTAAATAAATAGAAGTTTACATACATATATACAGCAAAAAGAAGAAAAAATTCTGTTTAAAAATTTCATTATGTATATTTATGTAAGCAGAATTTTTTTTTTTGAAAAGACTTTGAAAATATATATAAAGATTTTTAAAATGTTTGAAGAACTTATAAAAGTTAGATTTTTTGGAAATCTATAATCTATTTTTCTTAAGTGTAACAAAAATAAATTTAGTAAAGGAAAATTTGTTTTAAATTTAATTTTTAGTTAAATCAATTTATTAAAAAGGAATTGGCTTAAAATTAAAGGTATTGGCTTAAAATGAAATCACTGGTTGATTAGAATTGTTAAAAGGAATAAATTGTTCGATTTATTCCGAGTATTAATCAATTATGTAAAATTGTCTATACAAGGTCTAATACTGTAAAGAAGATAAGTCGGGATTGGTAACAGATTGCAAACGATAAAATCAAAGGTGAGATCTTCTCACTCAAATTTTAATAATTGAAAATTTCAGTTATTGAGTTATGGTCGAATTGTGATAGTTAAATTTAGTTGTTGATTGTGTGCTTGGAAGATTGATTTATTATTAGTTATATTAGTAGACCCTATGCGCCGCATAATAACGGATGATATTATATTAAACCCATAAACCGCGATATTCCACCTTGAAGTGCAATTGGTATTATATGTATTTGGAGTTGTTGATTTCCCGCATTATATAGCGGATGAGACCCTATGCGCCGCATAATAGCGGATGATATTTTATAAATCCTATATACCGCGATATTCCACCTCGAAGTGGAATTGGTATTTAATTTTTGTGCTAACATCTATGGATGCAGGGAAACAGGTTGGAGGGATTCAACTGGATTCCTCAAAATATTTGATTTGTTTCATATGTTGTGTGTTTATTTATTTATAATCTGTGTGTGATTATACTGTGATTAAAATCGTTGAAGGCTAAAACTTAGCCGAATTTTTTTTGGTATCGAAGATACCAGAAATAAATAAAATTGAATTTTTAAATTTGAGTAGAAAATCTATAGTGAAATCCTATTGAATAAAATTCCAAAATATAGGAAAAGTTTAATAAATGGATCTCAAGTAATAATATTCAAAAGGTGAAGAATTTATTTTAAAAATATGGTTTTTTAAATAATTTAGAATGGATAAAGGAATTTATTTTCAAAAAAATAAATTTGAAAAATTGATTTGGTGTTAAAAGAATAAATCTTTGGGAAATCCATGTGAAAATTGATTCGGTGTCTGATTTAAAATCAAATTGGTGTTGAAATAAAATTCAGAAATCAAATTGGAATTTGATTTGGTGTTTAAAATAAATTTAGAAATAAATTTGAAAATTGATTGTGTAGTGATAGTGGATATTTGGAAGTCTAAGGGAATTTTGTTTTAAAAATAAACGTTGTTTTATTTTTAAAGGTGTGAAAAGAAATTTACAGATTTGGAGTGTAAATTAAAATAAATCGAGAAGAAATATTAATTGACATAAATGAAAGAAAATTCTTCCCTAGAAAGCCGAGTATATTTTAAAATAGCTTTTGAAGTATAAATTAAAAGTTCTGGAAATTGATTTTGAAGAATATTGTGGAGAAATTATTTTTAGGATTGTTTTAAACCTCTAAAATAAAGATTTATTTAATTACTTATAGAAGGGAGTATTTTAAAGATAAAAAAGTTGATATTTGTTTTAGAAAAATGATTATTTAAATAGTTATATCCTATCTACTAATTTTATTTTAAAAATTAGTTTGGACTTGAATTTTTATATGAGATATTAGTATGATATTTTTCATAACTAATATTTAAGCAAGTGTTTTAAAACAGTTTTATTTTGAATATTTCCAACTATATTTTGGTTAAGTGAATTGAACTATTTTAAAATATTTGAACTCGGCGGACTTTTAGAGGAAATAAATAATATCGGGAATCTTATTCCGCAAGTGAAAAGTGATTTGAAATTTGTTTTCAAATAGTTGAAGCGTTAAAAATATATATCTTGCGAAGATATTTTGAAAATAATAACTGGGGAATTATTTAGATCTTAGTGATTGTTGTGTGATTGATAGTTAAATAACCGACTATCGATATTTGCCTTTAAATGGCATTTGAATTTCGATGAGACCGGGGGTCGGATTCCAAGTGGATATCCGAAAACCACATCGAACCTTCGTGATTGTGATGGATCTTTTATTTAGAATACCAAATTGAAAGTTGTTGTGATTTGTTGAAATCTGAATGTAACACTTATTTTAAAAAAAAATAAGCGCTCGTTATTCGGATTAGCCGAGAGAGGACTTTGTGTCATAAAACCCATTCTGAATAACGATACGGCGAAATGGGGTTGCATTTGAAGATGGTGTTAAAGACCGGGTATTTTCGAAAGCGAAAGGATTACCTGTCGAATGTCTTTGCACCGAGTTGCTCCGGTATAGAGATTTTATCACCCTTTGTGATGGGGATTCCGGACGTGATTAGTAAATATTCGGATTTGCAAGGGCTTCTTTTGAAGTGCCTTCGGTTCCGTTCGATCCTGGAACGGACTTGTATGGATGTGTGTGTGACGTTACACTTTGAGATGTAAAGCTGGTTTCTATCAAATACATTTCTGTTGGTGGCGGAGAATTTATTCTCTTAGCTTAACGCCCTTCTCTGAGACGTACGAGCTCAGAGGTTATGTATTTGATGTTTACTAGTGATGCATTCCCAATTTGGTAATGTGACATATGAAGTGTTGCTGATCATTTGTTGATCAAAGCATGACTTTGTGAAAAGTGTAGCTTTATGGACGAGGCCTCATCGAGCCTCACACCCCGAAAATGGTCGAAACAGGAAAGATGCGGCAAGGTTTCAGGGGTAGCTCCCCTAGGGTAAGTCCAATCCTTCTGGAAAAGGGTGGTGTCAGGTATGAAGCCCTGATATTTAACCTTTGTGGTTACTGCAAACACTTTTGTTTGTGGTTTTGGTGTAGAGGATCCTCATACAAAGGTCGCAAACGACCGGGGGTGGCATATCTTAGGTTTTACTTCACGGGAAGGGGGTAACCGGCCTTGTGTGGCAGAGATCCGGGTAGGTTCTTAAGACGTCCCTCCAGAGGCGTACCCATGTGACGGTAGGAAGTTCCTTAGCCTGACCATTTGTTGGAAATCCAAAGAAACAATACGCGCCCTATACGGTTTTAGTTGTATAACCTGCCATGGAATGTGGCTGTAACCTGCTATTGAACATGGTAGCTATAGTAGGCATAAGTGCGAAATGCCTATGCTGGCTAAGATTAATATTATACTTTCGAAATGTTTTCCACACTATGCACTAATAATAATATCAAAGGATTTTGCGTGTTAAGCATGTTTGACTATCTTAAGGAGAAATCTTCTCCAATTCTGCGTTTGCATTGTGTGTGTGGCGGGAGGTCTTATGGTAGTTTCATTTTCCAAAAGCATAGAGGATTTCTTTTATTTTCTTTGTGAAAATAATTGTTTTTAAGATCTTACACCAGTCCCACGACTGACCTTGCTTATCTTTGTGAAGGGTGAGTTTATTGTTCCCTTTCTAAACTCTGGGTGCCCACAATTTTTCCACACGGGCAGCCTAGAGTCAGGTTATCATTATTCGGGAGCAAAGTCAAGAAGTTGATGTGGAGATTAGAAGCAAGCTGGATGGCGAGGCGTATCACTTATATATGTAATATTCATTTCCGTTGTTTGTTGTTGTACACTCTGATAATGTAATGTGATGTAATGTAATAACTGATATAGTGGTTCTGTTTAAAGATATTTATTTATCTATTATATTTGTTCCGCTGTGAAATGTGAGATTCTGTTATTGTTTCTGTTTCTTTTTCTATCTTCTTATTCTTCTACCTCTTTCTTCTTTAACCCTAATGATTCGTAAGTTTGTTCCTCTTTGGGCTGGATTGTTGTGGGATTTTGCCAGCTTAAATGGGGTACGGATTTGCAGGCCATTACAAGTGGTATCAGAGCATTTGGTTAAGCGACAACCCTAGCTCTGTTGGGTATTACTCATTAGAGATAGAGTCAGTAGTACTCTATAGTGAGTGTGAGTGTAATAATAGATATGAGCACGTATTTGTTAGTGAAAATAAAATTGTTTTATATTGTGTTGACTTATCGGTTGATTGTTTATAGATTCTGGTCGGTACAGTTTGGCCAACTGTTTCGACAGGAGTTTCTAAACTATTAAATAAGTTAAATCGACACGATATTATTTTAAAATTAGGGTAATTGAAATAATTTTACCCAAACTATTTTCGTATATGAAGGAAATAATTTTCAAAGGTTTTGGTAAAGTGTTTTGAAGGGATGAAAGCTCTAAACTCTTACGGTCACTGGAAAACAATTTCGGTGATGATCGCGACATCATCGTTGTTCATTTTCAAGTTTCCAAGAGAGGAATTGCTGCCAAATTGTTTTAAATAGAAGTTGTTTGCAAACTGGGTTTGGTTTTGAAATTTAAAGGATAATTTGAATTGTTTTCAATAATGGTTTTGGAAAAGGTGGAAAGACTCTGGAATTTTATTAAAAATAGGTATGGAATGATAAGTTTGAAAACTTAGGAAATTCAGATTAAACTAAAATTAACTTGAGTTAATTTGGATAAAAGTGAATTTGAGAAGTCTTATAGACTAAATGATTGGAATATTATTAAGATGGAAAATAAACTGTGAATGAATGAATAAATTTGCAATTGCAAGTACATGAAAGTGAATTGAATGTTGAAATTCATTTCGAATTTGTATGTAAATAGAACTAGAATTGGAATTGAATTTGACTTGTTATCAGCAAAGCGAAGTATTGAAATAAAAATTAGTAAGTGAAACTAATTAAAGGAATGACGAAATTGAATATGATTTGAAATGAATCTAAATTAAATAATTGTAAACGAAAGTAAATATATTAACAAAGGTGAATAAAATTGAATTTTTAATCAATTGGAATAATATGAGTTTGTTTGAAATTAAAAAATGAATTGAATGCAAGCAAGTGGGTTGTAAACCCTTCAAATTGAATGAAAATGGTATATGAATTAATTGAAAACAGTTGAATTAGTATTAAAACTATATAAATTGCTTGCGGAAAGTGTTTAGTGTGCATTGCTTTTAGAATTCATGTGTTTAACTATTGCAAATAAGTGAAATGTTGTTAAACTTTATATATATGACACTGACATGTTTTAGTTGAGTAAGTACAGGTTCAGGGAAGTTGTTGGGCTGGATTTGATTGCGCAAAATGCTAATTAAATAAGCCGCTTGCTTAAAAATGCTAAATAAGGTATGCCTACGCAATAAAAATAGGAAATATGAACTGTTTTTGTTTTTTCTGAGCGGGTGGGTCGATGTATATATATATTTATATCTTTTGTCAAATTGCAAAAGCTCCTCCGTACAAAGGGGACTCCGCCAAAAAATTTCGAAAATTTTGGGAGATAGAAAAAAAAAGTGAGAAAATTTTTTGTTAGCGACAAACGATTTCAAATTGAAAATTGAAGTAAATAGGCAATTGAAAATAAATTTTTGGGGATGAACAAAAGAATAAAATTGGAATTGAAACTGAATATCGAAAACCAATCTGAATCGTGTGAAATAAAATGAAGTTGTAAAATTAGTTCGAAGTGAACTAGAGATAATAAAGGTGAAATAAATAAATGGTTTGAGATTACATGAATTGGAATTTGTAATGAATTAGTAAATGAAACTAATTTAAAATAGTGCAGTTGTGAATGAAAAATTGATAGAATTTGATATTAAGAAGTTAAACTGAATCCAAATAAATTAAAATTGTAAATTGAATTCAAATGAAATGGAAAATGCAAGATTGAATGAAAATGGATATGTAACTTCAATAGTAAAGTAAAAATGGTATAAGAAGTACATATTGAAAATTTTGTAAAGGAATGTGCAAAATAAATTTGAATGTTGTAATTGGATATTATGGCTAGCAGGATATACAGGTGTATTAAAGGAAATGGAGTTGGGATGTTGATTTTGAAGATAAAATTGAATTGCTCGACAAAAAAGGTACGTATTTAAATTTTCGTATGAAATTGGGTGATTTTCTTGTCCAGCCGCTTGGCTTTTTGTTTTCTCTTTGAATCCGAGGGCCTGTGGTGCCATTTTGTAGTCGTATCGAGCTAGCCGCGCAAAGGAGACGCTGGCGAAATTTTTCAAAAATTTAGGGAGTTAGAAAAATTTTGAGAAAATTTTGAAAATTTGAAATTTGAAATTAAAATTAAACTTGAATTATTGAGGAAAACAATGTTGTATGGGAACCATGAAAGATTTCGGAAAATCAATTGAAATGATAATGGATCTTTAATAGAAAATTTTGTTTTGGAAAGTTGAAACTGTTTGGTTTGGAAAATATTAAACGGGTTGAGGATTATTCTTCTTAACTAGTAATTTCGGGACGAAATTCTTTTAAGGGGGGAAGGATGTGACGGCCCGGAAATTTTTAACATTAGAAATGGAATATTGAATTGATAGGTTAGTTTAACTTGCATTTCAAAATTAACTATGGATTTGGAAATTTAAACTATTGAATTTAATTTTTTAAAGTTGGATAAAAATATTGAATTTTCTATTTTCAAGCTAGTTAAAAATAATTTGATGGCTTAGAAAATTTATATTGACAACACTGAAGATAATGGAAGCTACAGAATTGAATTTGAAAGTGAATTGTTCGGTTTTGAATTTTTAGTGTTTCAATTCGACGAAACCAGTTCCATTGGATCCGTAATATTGTATTATTATCGGATTTCAATTTTCATAGCAATCGGAGTTGTCGTTTAACCCTGGCAGCTCAAAACGCGTAGAAACTATTTTGATCGATTCAATTTAAAATTGATCATTTACTTCTGTAACTTGCGTATATGATCGAATTAGCCTCCGAAACACGTTCCATTGTGTTTGTAATGTAGATAAAACCTTATAAATGCTAGGCGGCACGCCTCGATAGGAGTTCGGGATTTCGAGTTAGGTTATACGAGATATTTTGAATATAAAATCTAAAAAAAATCAATTAGAAAAGTCAAACTATATCTTATCCTATACTCATGCCTTCTTATCCACTCTGTAATACGCTTCTTCTTGTTCAAAAACAAAATGAAATTTTTTCTTCTTCTTTTAAATTCAATTTTGAGATTTCCGTCTCGTTCAAAATTTTGAGCGTGCTTTAGAATCGTGGCAGCTTCTTTTCTTAAGAAACCAAAACCCTTCTCTCTTAAATTAAAATCCCCAAACTAAAACCAATTCGAATAGGAACAATGAATCTCGTATCGGAGAAATTAAACGAGCCGAGCCTCCCTCGTTTCATGCGACCGAATTTGGGTGGAGCGGCGCTCATGTGATGTTGCTGGCGATGGCGGGGCTGTCGCGATGACTTTGAGGGAGCTAGGACTGGTGGCGACGCAAGCAAGGGCTGAGGTGTCTAATCGCGTGGGTGTTGGCAAGCTCGATGGCGGCGTGCGCGGCATTCGCGAAGGGAGTCGGCATGCAATTAGTGAGCTCGTGAAGGTTAGAGGTTCAACAGCGATCATCGAATGAACTCGAAAAGCAGGGTTTCGTGGCGAATTTGGACAGGAGGTACGATTTCCTTTTGTTATAAATTCAAACTGAATAAATAGAAATTTACATACATATATACAGCAAAAAGAAGAAAACATTCTGTTTAAAAATTTCAGTATGTATATTTATGTAAGCCGAATTTTTTTTTGAAAAGACTTTGAAAATATATATAAAGATTTTTAAAATGTTTGAAGAACTTATAAAAGTTAGACTTTTTGGAAATATATAATCTATTTTTCTTAAGTGTAAAAAAAAATTTAGTAAAGGAAAATTTGTTTTAAATTTAATTTTTAGTTAAATCAATTTATTAAAAAGGAATTGGCTTAAAATTAAAGGTATTGGTTTAAAATAAAATCACTGGTTGATTAGAATTGTTAAAAGGAATAAACTGTTCGATTTATTCCGAATATTAATCAATTGTATAAAATTGTCTATACAAGGTTTAATACTGTAAAGAAGACAAGTCGGGATTGGTAATAGATTGCAAATGATAAAATCAAAGGTGAGATCTTCTCGCTCGAATTTTAATAATTGAAATTTTCAGTTATTGATTTATGGTTGAATTGTGATTGTTAAATTTAGTTGTTGATTGTGTGCTTAGATGATTGATTTATTATTAGTTATATTAGTAGAACCAATGCGCCGTATAATAGCGGATTATATAGTATTAAACCCATATACGGCGATATTCCAACTTGAAGTGGAATTGGTATTATATATGTATTTGGAGTTGTTGATTTCCCGCATTATATAGCAGATGAGACCCTATGCGCCGCATAATAGCGGATGATATTTTATAAATCCCATATACCGCGATATTCCACCTCAAAGTGGAATTGGTATTTAATTGTTGTGCTAACATCTAGGGATGTAGGGAAACAGGTTGGAGGGATCCAACTGGATTCCTCAAAACATTTGATTTGTTTCATATGTTGTGTGTTTATTTATTTATAATCTGTGTGTGATTATACTGTGATTAAAATCGTTGAAGGCTAAAATTTAGCCGAATATATTTTTGGTATCGAAGATACCAGAAATAAATAAAATTGGATTTTTAAATTTAAGTAGAAAATCTACAGTGAAATCCTATTGAATAAAATTTCAAAATATGGGAAAAAGTTAATAAATGGATTTCATGTAATAATATTCAAAAGTGAAGAATTTATTTTAAAAATATGATTTTTTAAAAATTTAGAAAGGATAAAGGAATTTATTTTAAAAAATAAATTCGAAAAATTGATTTGGTGTTAAAAGAATAAATCTTTGGGAAATCCATAGGAAAATTGATTTGGCGTTTGATTTAAAATCGAATTGGTTTGAAATAGAATTCTGAAATCAAATTGGAATTTGATTTGGTGTTTAAAATAAAATTTGGAAATCAATTTGAAAATTGATTGGGTATTGATAGTGGATATTTAGAAGTCTAAGGGAATTTTGTTTTAAAAATAAAAAAAAATATTTTTAAAGGTGTGAAAAGAAATTTACAAATTTGGAGTGTAAATTAAAATAAATCGAGAAGATTTATTAATTGACATAAATGGAAAGAAAATTATTCCCTAGAATGCCGAGTATATTTTAAAGTAGCTTTTGAAGTATAAATTAAAAGTTCTAGAAATTGATTTCGAAGAATAATGTGGAGAAATTATTTTTGGGATTGTTTTAAACCTTTAAAATAAAGATTTATTTAATTACTTATAGAAGGGAGTATTTTAAAGATAAAAACTTGATATTTGTTTTAGAAAAATGATTATTTAAATAGTTATGTCCTATCTACTAATTTTATTTTAAAAATTAGTTTGGACTTGAATTTTTATATGAGATATTAGTATGATATTTTTCATAACTAATATTTAAGCAAGTGTTTCAAAATAGTTTTATTTTGAATATTTCCAAGTATATTTTTGATAAGTGAATTGAATTATTTTAAAATATTTGAACTCGGCAAACTTTTGAAGGAAATAAATAATATCAGGAATCTTATTCCCCGAGTGAAAAGTGATTTGAAATTTGTTTTCAAATATTTGAAGTGTTAAAAATATATATCTTGCGAAGATATTTTGAAAATAATAACTGGGAAATTATTTAGATCTTAGTGATTGTTGTGTGATTGATAGTTAAATAACCGACTATCCATATTTGCTTTTAAATGGCATTTGAATTTCGATGCGACCAAGGGTCGGATTCCAAGTGGATATCTGGAAACCACATCGAACCTTCATGATTGTGATGGATCTTTTATTTAAAAGACCAAAGTGAAAATTGTTGTGATTTGTTGAAATCTGAATGTAACACTTAATTTTTTTTAAATAAGCGCTCGTTATTCGGATTAGCCGGGAGATGACTTTGTGTCATAAAACCCATTCCGAATAACGATACGACGAAATGGGATTGCATTTGAAGATGGCGTTGAAGGCCGGGTATTTTCGAAAGCGAAAGGATTACCCGTCGAATGTCTCTGCACCGAGTTTTTCCGGTATAGGAATTTTATCACCCTTTGTGATGGGGATTCCGGATGTGATTAGTAAATATCCGGATTTGCAAAGGCTTCTTTTGAGGTGCCTTTGGTTCCGTTCGATCCAGAAACGGACTTGTATTGATGTGTGTCTAACGTTACACTTTGAGATGTAAAGCTGGTTTCTATCAAATACATTTCTGCTGGTGGCTGAGAATTTATTTTCTTAGCTTATCACCCTTCTCTGAGACGTACGAGCTCAGAGGTTATGTAGTTGATGGTTACTAGTGATTCATTCCCAATTTGGTAACGTGATACGAAGTGTTGCGATCATTTGTTGATCAAAGCATGACTTTGTGAAAAGTGTAGCTTTGTGGACGAGACCTTATCGAGCCTCACACCTCGAAAATGGTCGAAACAGGAAAGATGCGGCAAGGTTTCAGGGGTAGCTCCCCTAGGGCATGTCCATTCCTTCTGGAAAAGGGTGGTGTCAGGTATGGAACCATGATATTTAACCTTTGTGGTTACTGCAAATACTTTTCTTTGTGGTTGTTGGTGTAGAGGATCCTCGTATAAAGGTCGCAAACGACCAGGGGTGGCATATCTTAGGTTTTACTTCCCGAGAATGGGGTAACAGGCCTTGTGTTGGCAGAGATCCGGGTAGGTTCTTGAGACGTCCCTCCAGAGGCGTACCCTTGTGGCAGTAGGAAGTTCCTTAGCCTGACCATTTGTTGGAAATCCAAAGGAACAATACGCGCCCTGTACGGTTTTAGTTGTATAACCTACCATGGAATGTGGCGGTAACCTGCTATTGAACATGGTAGCTATATCATGCATAAGTGCGAAATGCCTATGCTGGCTAAGATTAATATTATACTTTCGAAATTTTTTCCACACTATGCACTAATAATAATAATAATAATATCAAAGGATTTTGCTTATTAAGCATGTTTGACTATCATAAGAAGAAATCTCCTCCAAGTCTGCGTTTGCATTGTGTGTGTGGCGGGAGGCCTTATGGTAGTTTCATTTTCCAAAAGCATAGCGGATTTATTTTATTTTCTTTGTGAAAATAACTTTTTTTAATATCTCACACTAGTCCCATGACTGACTTAGAGTTTATTATTTCCTTTCTAAACTCTGGGTGCCCACAATTTTTCACACGGGCAGCCTAGAGTCAGGCTATCATTATTCGGGAGAAAAGTCAAGAAGTTTTTGTTGAGATCAGGAGCAAGCTGGATGGTGAGGCGTATCAACTTATATATGTAATATTTCTTTCCGCTGTTTGTTGTTGTACACTCTGTTAATGTAATGTGATGTGATGTAATAACTGATATAGTGGTTCTGTTTAAAGATATTTATTTATCTATTATATTTGTTCCGCTGTGAAATGTGAGATTCTGGTTCTTCTTCTTCTTCTACCTCTTTCTTCTTTAACCCTAAAGATTCGTAAGTTTGTTCCTCTTTGGGCTGGATTGTTGTGAGATTTTGCCAGCTTAAATGGGTATGGATTTGCGGGCCTTTACATTTGCTTAACTTCAGCATGATGGGGGTTCTAGCTTTTGGTTTGTGAGTTTTTTTTTCCAAGGAGCTTTGAAGCTTTGGATTGGAGATGTAGTATGTGGATTCATTCTCTTTTGAAGATCATGTTGGAGTTATCTCTTCCGTTGTTATTCCGCTGTTGTATCTTGTCTCTGATATTGATAATTCATTTGTATCAGATTGTTGTATCCATTGTTGTATCAATGATATTCATTTTTGTTTGCGCTGTGTTGTTGTACTTAATGTGTTACAATCACCAGAGAACCAGACTCAACATTTGAATCTGCAGCATTTGAATACAGGTGATGTATTTGAGTTTCGATTTTCGAAGGTCTAGTCAGGGTCGTTAAATTGTATTTATACCTTACTTTCAATGTTAATGTTCTATGGAAATATTATTTAAAGATATCCAAAAAAAATCTCTAATTCATTTGAGATCGATCGATGAGTCTAATTTTATTTTCCTTTTCATTTAATTCATTGTTCATTTTGTTGTTTGGATTGATACCATTGAGTTTGAACTCAAACTTTTACTTTTATTTGCTATATTTCTTTTCATTTAATTCATTGTTGAATTTGTTGCTTTTGTTTATTAATGAGTTATGTCTTCTTATGAGCTTTTTTCGATTTGTAGGGTTATGATAATTATTTGTAGTTGGTTACTGGATTTATAAATACTATTTTGTAAATGAAATCTTGCTTTTATAGCATTTGACTCTTTATTTCATATGTTTCCCTTTGTAATATTCTTATTTCAACGTACAATAATTATACATTTGTTTTTCCATTATATTCTTTCAATATTTCTTTGGCCCCTTCTCTTTATGTTTCAACACAAGAATTTATGTATTTCCTCAGTTATTTCCCATGTTCGTTAGTTTCGAAAAACTTTGATCAATTTTATTTTGATCAGATCACAATTTAATTTAAATAATAGTTCTTCCCTTTGTCCTTGTCTTATATTATTTGTGAGTATACACATATTTTATAGTGATAATATTTCTACCTTACTTTTAATGTTAATGTTTCTATGGAAATATTATTTAAAGATATCCAAAAAACCTCTAATTAAATTGAGATCAATCAATAAGTTTAATTTTATTTGTCTTTTCGTTTAATTCAGTGTTCAATTTGTTGTTTTGATTGATTCCATTGAGTTCGATCTTAAATTTTTACTTTTATTTTGCTATATTTCTTTTCGTTTAATTCGATGTGGAATTTGTTGATTTTGTTTTATATTACTAAGTTCATTTCTTTGCTTAGAATTTTTGCCTCAAATTGTGTTTCTTCTAAAAAAGTATTCATTTCCTAAGTTTATGAGTTTTTTTCCTTCATTTGTTTTATAGGAGATTGCTTGATATATAATTAAGTAGACACCATAATTTTTTTTTATTTCCAAAATCTATAATATATAAAGTTGAATTATATTTTACTATAAAAATTTATACTTAAATAAAATTTCCTTTTAGTTTTACTTGAGAATATGAACTTTGTTTCTATTATGAATGGTTTATTACTACATAGACATCAAATAATCTTCATATCTGTATATTCTATTAGATATAAGGTTGATCTTTATTCAATTCTTAATGATCTCATAAATGAGGTAATTATCTGTTATTTTCTATAGAATTAGCTAGAAGTTACGCTATTTTAAATTTTACTTTGGATTATTATAGATAATATTGGATGAAAGATGTAGATAAGATTAATGTTTATAAGTAAACTAATTTCAATTTAATGGTTCATATCGAATGATATTACATGCAGTTGACAAAAGAATAAATAGTTATCAATTTCATGTAATTTGAATTTAAACTAATTAGAAAACTAATTACAATTAAATTGCTTTTATCGAAATTAAATTAAGTGGGAAAATTGACCACACAAGTTCAAATAACTTTTGCTTTTGTGATATATTAAGAATACTTTTTAATTTTACTTAATTGCATATTTTATGCACCATTATTATATCATGTTGTATATTTCATACTCTATTATTTGCACATATTTGAATATGCAGTTGGAAACATTAAAGTTTGTACAATGCGTAGCAGATGTTTGAGTATCCATAAATCTAGGAGATTTTGTCGATATGACATTAATGTGTCAAAGGATACGAGGATAGAGAGAAAGTCAACTTATAATATGATGTGCACAAAGGTAAATATCAAAAAAATTGATATTATTAGTTTGTTTTTTGATGATATCATTCCTTTCATTTGTAAACATTATATTTCATTTTCGTAGAAAATTCATTGCAATTGGTAACAAGAATATCCACGTTCAATGAAATAGTAGATTAGAACAATGTCCATTTTGAAAGAAATTAAGGAATTTTTTGTTGTTATATTTGTTAGTATCAATCAAAACATAATGTATGACATATTATATATGTGCTCATCCAATATACTTTTTTGTTATAATATCTAACCATCAATTTTATAATATAAATAACTTTAATGTTTAACCATTCATCTTTGTTTTTTTCCTCATAAGTTAGAGAGTTAAATCCTTTTTTCGGCGAATTAAATTTTTGTTTTACATATTTCCCATCCTTACATTAAACACCACATTCATAATCACTTTGTAACCTACTCACTTCATTTTATCTTCATGTCCCTTCCTAATATGTTTTTATCACATATTACCATAAGTACATTTAGCCTTTTCATATTCATCCTTCGTTCACTTTCGTTAACCTTTTGAATTAATGTCATTTTATTACTCTAAATATTCCTTTTACATCCTTTCAAATCCATTTCTCTATTATTTTAATTGCATACCTTCCTTGTTCATCTTCATTCTCCATTACTGTAATATCATTTTTTACGTTAATCCCAACTTTAATTTATAACTTATTTAATTAATTTTATTATCTTCTACTTTATTAGTCCAATATATAATTATGACAAAAGGCTTTATTCTACTTACGTTGTTTCTTTCTTAACATCTATTTAGGCACCATAAAAATTTCTTTATTGATCCTCCTAATATTGCAAAATTATCACTTATGAGTATGTTTCTATGTTATGATAAAAAAATTACTTTTATGTTTCATAAGTTTGAATCCTATATTATTATCTTCTTAACTTTTATCATGACTATGTATTAATTGCCCATAGTGGTTCAATGTTTTATCTCCTTCTTTCATGGTATTTAATTTCAAGACTATCCATAGTGTTCGATGTTGCACAAAAATTACAAAGCTTATGAGCATGGCTTAGCTATTGGTATAACTTATTCTATTTATACTAAAGCATTTTAATTGCTGTTAAAAAACCATTTCTTCTTTCTCTCTCTATTTTTAAGGGCGTTTGATTTTAAAATTTCCATGGTGGTTGAATGTTGCGCTAATGATAAAAATTGCATGTATCGTTAGTAGTAGATATTGATCTATTTTCCCACCTTTTATTTATGACTTGAGTGAGTTCTAAGTTTACTAAATAAGGTTAATAAAAGTAATCCTTAAGTTGGTAAAAAGAGCAAAAATTATTTATAATGAGTTGTTAAATGGTGAATCATTTTGACTACGAGGAACGTAAATAGTCAATTTTTTACATTAAAAGGTTTTATTGTGGGAAGAATAAAACAAAACATCCTCCTCTTATTAGATCTTATTAAAATTACTAAATCGTCATCTCTTTCTTCTTAGTTTCCAATTCATGTACATATTGCACCATAAAATTTATCTTTTCATCTCCAATCCTAAATCCTAGATATTTAATTATGACCATGGAGCAAAACTTACCTCAATCTTAATTTTCTCGACCTTCATCAAAATCTAAAATAGACAAAATAACATGGGTATTAATTTATTTTCATTAATTCAAGATTCTAATTATGTTTTTTGAGGATATTATGGATATAAAGTGTTATAATTTTATACAAAAAATGACTATAAGTTTGAAGATACACCATTCGGCAATTCCTTTTTATATCATTTCTTTTTCTATAGGAGAATATGTCAAGAGAAATTAATTTGGTAATATAGCTAAATTTAGTGGATGAATCAAAATAATAGGTACCTATTTTTTCTAAAAAAAGGAAAAGATTTGTGTTATATTCTTATTCTTTTTAATAATGTAACTTTTTTGGAAGATGATAATATAAGAACTATCTAATGAAAATATGATTAATATGTGAGAAAATTAAGAATAATCTTTAATATGTGAGCCAAATTTGATTTAGTGTGAGTTGCGACTAATTCAAATTCAATCAAACTAAATTTAAGTATAAATTCAATTAGTAAATGCAATTAATATGGCAACTAATGAAGTAATTAAAGTCAAAAAAAGTTATTACTCCATTTATTTTTATTTAACTTGATCTTTTACAAAGTATTTTGAATAAACAAAATAAAAGAAGCTAAATACATAAACTTTTTATGTGAAAAAAAAGAATAATGCTTAACAAAATACATATTCAAGTTGGTTCAATGACCTTGATTTTGTATATGTGTGCAAAACTCAAAATATTACTTATTTCATATTTATGGTTTGGGGCACATGCATATGTGTCCAATGTGACTTTTAAACTTAAATCATATTATGTAATTGTAAAATAAAATAACTTAATCTTCTTCTAATTCTATCATAATATTTTCATTTACATCGTCCATATTTCCAAAAAAAAAATTGTATGCTTCCTTGGTCCACTCATTAATTACCTTCATATTCTAAATTCTTATCCAATCACTTCAAAAACATTATAGCTATTTCACTTAAGTATTTTCAAATACAAACTTTAAATAATAATATTTCAACTACAAATGTGTTATTCATTTATCCAACCAATTTTTGTATGCATAATTAGAAAACCTAAAATTTATCGAAATAATTATTTATTTCAGCAAAATTTAATAATTTTATATTCAAATTGAACAATAACATGACAACATTCATGTAACGAATAATACTTTCTTAAAATAATAACAAATTCAAACAATAATATCCTACTTGCTTAATGGAATTTATTTCACATACACAATTTTAATAAAAATTAACCCTCTAAATAAATAGATAAATTCCAAATTATATTCTACGTACTAGCCATGCTAGACCTTAATTAGACATGGACATTTCTCAAAAACCCATATACACCAAGTTTATTACTTACATACCTTTTGTTTTAGAACTTCATATAAGATTGTAAAGAATTTTATAAATTTCCAATATTGAATAACTTTCTTAATCCCGTAATTGTATTTCTAATTCTTTTGTTGTTTACTTGATATTAATAACGACAAGCAAGTGTTAAAAGATAAATGAGCGAAGGATCCGATTTAAGGATTTGAGAAGTTCCAGTGTCGTTATTTCCCTTTCAATTTGTTATTTCATATTTTAATGTTTCCAACTCATTATATTGTTATATCAATCTTTGTACTGTAGTTTCGCCTTGGTGACTAATAGTATAAAGTTCTTATTAATTGAAATTGTGGGATCTGAAACAATGCTTGGAAGAGCAAACTAGATAATTATGTATTATTATTAGACACTCCTACGATTTTTTTGTTTTGTTATAATATGTTTTATAGCTCAAATTTCTTGAGTGTATGAAGTCATTTCTTTTTATGTCTATAACCACAGGTAAACTAATTTATAATTTTTTTTCATTATTGTATAATGATAGCATATGCATTGTAACATCCCGCCTTTTCGCATGCTTTAAATCGACACACGTGCCAATTCAAACCATACGGAAGGCGGATTGTTATGGGGTAAATAAGAAAAACGAGAAAGAAATAAACAAATAGAATCTTACAACTGAAGGATAAAATATAATAATCAAATATACAGTTCTTAAAGCTGTTTACAAAATATGTAATTTTACTTATACAATATATATCAAAGTTATACATACCATAGAATATCAATAGTGCAGCGGAATACAATAGTGTAGTGGAATAATATAGTAGATAATAGTACTATTAATCGTCGTCTTCTTCCTCTATAGCTAAAATCTTCAAATCCAGAAACGCTCGGACTGACCCGAGCGAATTGAAAAGACAAAACACTCGAGTTAGAACTAAAAGATCTTATGTAATTTAAATCAACAGAAATAAATATGAGTGCAGTAACTCAAAAGATGCTCGGGATTTACATCTCTTAAGGATCCGTTAAACTATTTACTATGTAGTATATTTCGCTATTATAATAGCGTCTAATTGTAAAATAAACTTACTTTTAAATAGCGTTAAGGGGTTACCCATATAGCCCTTAACACAAATAATGCTAATAGTCTATACAGTACTGTAATACCTCATGATCGGGAGGCTACCAGAGGATACTCCATAGGTACGACATAAATAGAAACTCATACAAGGCGCGATAGGGTAGGTGACACGACACAACTAGGCAATGCCAGGGTACATATATCAATTACGCTTCCAAGTCGGTGGTAACGCGTAGCTGCAGCTACCGCCCACCTCGAGCCACACCCCCAAATAAAAAATCAAAAGTGGCTACCGAATCAATCCAAAAGTTAAAGTATAATATCGAAGGGATGTGTCCGATCAAAGGTGCTACCTCAATTAACCCGTCAATCGCTCCTATTTTAGCCACCTTATGCCAACTCATGGGAGTTGGGTCCATGTATCTACCTCAAAGGAAACGCTGCCACCATCCTACTTCATTCTGGAATCTCCACCGCGTACACGGTTGTTAAAGTGGTTTTTGGAGTTGGCAGAGAGTATGACAACTTCCGATCCCGGTCTCTTCAACAACCGAACGTTTTTATAACACTGCGGTCTTTTTTTTTCAAAATAGTTTATACTTTAAAACCAGAATATAATATCCCTTTCTAAAACCATATAAATACGATATCATTTTCTTTTTTTTCTTTTTTTTTTGAAACCAAATCAATATGGTATCATTTCAATTATATCTTTTTTCTAAAACCATACCATTTTAAAATTTATAATACCTCGAAACCATACGTTAGAATTATAACTCTTCAAAACATAATACTTGGAAATCCATACTTTAAAACCATAACTTCGAACTTAAATGGTTTGGATATTCAACAGTATATAAATTAAAATGGTTTGAATTTAAAATTACTTTATAAAGTAAATAATTTCCACGACTTTAGAATTTTATTCTCTTTAAATTAAGTCTAAATCCATAAAATTTAAATTCACTTTCAGTTTCAATAAACCACTTCAGTTTCAATATATTTCAAACTTTGAGTATTAAACAATTAGAAACCAAGGTTGGAAATTTCTTTTCAACCATTAAAAGTCCTATTATTTAGTTTGAAATATTTGCATAACAAAACCATAATCATTTAAATAAAACTCAAATTACCTATAACTAAATGTTTCCTCCAATTTATTTATACTAGAAATGTTCATTTAATTCGTCTCGAATAAAAATTCAGTTATAAATATCATACCTTTTAACATTTCAAGTTAATAAATACTACATCATCTTATGGAGTTTAATTCTTAAAAAACTCAATTCCAAATAGATTTCCAATTTAACTTCTGATCTCAATTGATTTAAATCATTAAAACTCTATATATACATATTCAATATCTTAACATGTACTTAACCATATAATATAAAAAAATCAAACTCCATTATTCAACTTATTTATTTGATTAACAAATTTATACGTAGCTTAAATTCAAAATTTTAACTATATATGTATATAAAATAAAATTTATATAAATAAAATTTTGATATTTATTTAACCGTATCCAATCCAAACCATAGAAATCATTTTCTAAATATTTATGTATATAGACCGACGGTGTCTGTATAAAATTTTCTATCCTATGGTCAAGTGATACGGATATTTATCATTTTAATCCGCAATTTAAAATAAAATGCGGTTGTGTAACATCTCGGAATTTTTAACAATATCAATTTAATAATCTGTAATTAAAATTAAATTGATATTGATATTCTGATAATAATTATTCAAATAGATTTAATAATCTTCTTCAATAAATATTTAAATTGGTTATTTTATCTTTTAAAAATAATGATTGATTTGTATTTACAATATGAATATATGGTTTATATTTTAAATAGATTGGTATTTGTTTTAGTTTTAATAAGTAAAGCATATTTTCTAGTTGTAGTAATTTGGAAATTTGTTTTATTTAATATTTAAGCTTTTCAAAATTAAATAAATGATTTTGGTTTAAAATTAATAAATGAATCATGTTTTAAAATTCTAATATATAAATTATAAATTGGAAATTTTGATTTTAATTAGTATTGAGTTTTTAAAACTATTTCAATAAAATATGATTTTTAAAATTGATAAAAAAATATTAAATGTTTTAAATTAAATTAGATTGAGTTTTAAATTTAGAATGATCAAATAAAATGGATATTTTATTGGTAAGAATATAATTTCTTTTAAAATGATTTTTATTTCAAATTGAATTTATATTTACAACTTGATTTGAAAATAATTGATTCTTGAATTAAGTTTGAATTTAAGTTCAAGGTATAAATTAAAAATTTGTTTAATTGTTTTAATTTTTATTTGTGTAAGTTTTATAAAACTTGATTTGTTCTTATTTCATTTATAAATTCATAAACATATTAATATAAACTAACAATTTAAAACTAAGCTAATAAAACATACACTTGTATATTTAAATACTAATTACTTTTAAAAGAGAAAACAAGTGTTAAATACATATGCATTCTTTGACAAGTGTTCTAAATATTTGACAAGTGTTAATTTTGTTTTTATTTTTCTTTTATTACATTAAATCTGAAATACATTAGTTAAGATTGCATTTTCATTCATATTGCATCTTCATTTTCTTTAATCAAAAGAAAATCTTCAAACTTCTTAAAATCAAAATCCGCAAATCTGCAAATCCCTGTAACTCATCAACGATCAATCTGCATATCCAAAACAATGTTCTAATCTGCATATTCAAAGCAAATCTGCATTCTCTCAAATTCAAACATCTGCATATTCCTCCTCTTCAAAATCAAATCCACCTTCACCTAAAATACAAAACATTTGACCGCAAAAATCATATTGAGCCTGCATTTTTTTCTTTCTGCATTCTGTTTAAAGCCTGGAGTGTAAACCATCTGCATGCATGAGGGTTTAGCAATTGCATTTATCGCTGCATGCAAGTAACTAGGAAGAAGCATGAACATTCATCAAAAAAACAAAAAGTCAAAACTCATATTTTAACAGAGTCGAGCCAGCATTTTTTGGTGATTTCTGCAAAACTCAACTGAGCTCTGCCTTCTTTCAGTTAGGTGAGTAACTCTTTTAAAAATTTAAAATCTAAATTTTGGTTGCATAATTTTATGTTTAGATGGATAAGCATTTAATCTCATTTGAAGTAAAAATTTGATGTAGGTATATTATGTGTGCATGTTGTTCTTTAGTATGGCTTGTTCTGTTATGATTTTTGCCCAGGCAAAAACTTTCTTTAATCTTTATCTTTAATTATGTTTCTGATAAAATGAAATTAATTAAGCAAACATTGTTTGATTTTCTTAGGTTAATATTTAAAACTTTAAGAAAATTTAAATATCACGAGTTGTCTCTGAAACACAGAGCAACATCAATGCATGTTGATTTCATTAAATCCCAAACATGTTTATTTATTTATTCAGTATCATAAATCAAAAATACTATCTGCAACTAGATTTTTAAATCAAAGATTGGAATTTTTAGATAGTAGATGAAGTTGCTTTTGGGTTTTGAACTTAAATTAGAATTTTAGTAAATTCTGATGATCTGTGTATAATGGAGGCTTGGTGTTCTTCCTGGTGATGGAAGAGAGGTAGGTGAAGTTAGGAAAAATACTAATTAATGATGAAATTCATTGGAATGGTTGCGGTAGGGAAATTTTCTGTGGAACCCTAGTTTATAATGGGTTGAAGAATTGGCAATTTTTGGGTTGTAGAGATGACCGAGTGCTTTGGTGTTTGGGAAATGAGTAGAGGGTGTGTAGGAGTGTTCGTGGCCGGAGAGGTTGGTTGTCAGGTGGTCGGAGGGAGGAGAATTTGTTGTTGACAGGTTTGAAGGGGAAACTGTGTTTGTTTCCAGGTTTTGGGTTTAAGACCCTCAAAATCGAATTAGTGGTTTGAAGCATGAATCGAAGGTCGTAGTGGGAAGCTAGGTTGGAATCTGATGAGATGCGATGGTCGTTGGCGATCATCAATGGCCGGAGGCGCCGCGCATATGCACGGTGAAGTAGGGTACAGGTGATGTTGGTTAGTTGAGGGAGGACTCGGGTAAACTCCGCTATGACTCGAAGTGAAGTAGTGTTTTCCTCGGGGATGTGGGGTTGCAAACTCGAAGTAAATTTTGTGGGGGTTCGAGTGTTTTTTTTTGTTTTACAGGTTTTATAAAACCTGTAACCTCTGGGATTAAAAACTTGTAAAAGCCTGAATCATTTTAATGATTTAGAAAATTTAAATCATTTTTGAATTCAAGTTTGAATTTATTTGAATTCAAGTTAATTTAACATTCCAGTTTAAATAAATAAAGTGTAAAAGAATTTTTACAGGTTTGATAAACCTGAACCTGTTTTACAACCTGACAGTATTTGAGTTTTTAAAATTTAAGCTGAATTTAAAAAGTGTAGAGCAAGTTTTTAAAACAAAATTTTGAAACAAGTTTAAAATCTTAATTCAAGATAAGTTTGAATTATAGATTTTAAAAATATATTAGTTTCATAAAATGAAAGGTTTTTAACAACTTTGAAACTTGTTAAAGTGTTTTATAAAATGTTTTAAAAATCTGAAGTTAAGATTTAAACAAGGTTTAAAATTTAAATTTAAATCTGGATTCAAAGCTAATTTGAATCTTAAGTTTAAAACTGGAATCGAAGTGGAATATGTATTTCAGTTTTTGAAAATTAAAAGAAAGTTTGAAGTTGCAAGATTTAAACTAAATATAAATTAAGTTATTGAGATGCTAAAGTTAGAAATTGTTTAAACTTTGATAAGTTTAAATTATTTTCATTTTAAAACTTGTATTTAAAATGAAATTTGGAAACAAGTTCAAAAGTACTTTGTTGAAAAAAAAAAAATTTAAACATTATTTTGAAATGTCTTATTTTAAAATTTAGTTAAGAATGAACGCTTTGAAATTAATTTATTAAAAAAGTAATTGAGTAATAATTAATTAATTAATTTAATTAATTATTAAGGTTTAATGCATATTGATTTAGGGGTTAATCAATTTTGAAATCTAGATCATTAATTAGATTTTTAATTAATGATTAATAAATTATTAATTAAGTAATTAAATTTTAATCAAGGTTAATTTAATTAAATAATTAGACTTTAAACTATAGATAATTAAAGTTAATTAAATTGTAATTAATTTAAGTTAATTACTTTATAAAAAATTAGGGAAGGGTTAATGATGGTCATTAACCAGGATTATTTAAATAATTAATTGATGTGATTAATTTTTATAATTAATTAGATTAATTAATTTATTAATAATCAATTGTAAATGGTTTGAGTAATTACTTAATAAAGTAATTCAGAAATTAATTACTAAATGTAATTAATTTAGTTTAATGGGATTGTTTAATTTAATTAATTAAGTTTAATTAATTTTAAACATCTGGGTTTATAAATAATTACTTATGTAATTAATGATTTTGGAATTACTCAGTTAAGTAATTGTTTAATAATTACATATTGTAATTAAGGAGATGTTTAAGTATGAGATAATTTGGATTAATTATTTAGTAATTAATCAAATAATAAATTAAGAAATTAATTTAAGGATAATTAATTTGGTTTAATATAGTGATTAAGTTAGTTAATTACTTGGAGTAATCAATTTAAGGAATAATTAAGGATCATTAATTATTTAATTAATGATGTAATTAAAGTTGATTAATTAATCAATAATAAGTAATTAAAGGTAATTAATTAATATAATTAATTAAGGATTAAAGTAATTAATTATGATTAATTAATTAATTGAAGTAATTAAAGGTTAATTACTGTTTAGTTGAGGATAATTAGTTTGTGAAATTAATTAAGGATAATTACATGAATGTAATTAAGAGTAATTAATCAAGAGTGATTAATTAGGATGATTTATTTTGAATGATTAATTGATTTCAATCAATTAAATAGATGGGTAAGCAAGTTATAATTTGGTGAAGTAATTAATTTAATTCATTTTAAATTAATTAAAGACGTAGTAATTAATTTAATTTATTTTAAGTTAATTAAAGATGGAGTAATTAATTTAATTCAATTTAAATTAATTAGAGATTAGTGATAGTTAATTTAATTCATTTTAAATTAATTATATTGTGATGAGTAAATCATTGCTTATGGATGAATGGTTGAACTTGATTGTCTTGGATGCTTTGTGATCTCAGTAATGAGATAAATGATATTGTGTGGTATGGATGTTTGACTGTATTGTGATAACGTAGGTTATCTATTGTGATGGTGATATATGGAATATCTATTTGATATTGATAATGTAGACTACCTGTTATGTGATAATGTTGATTATCAGTTATGATGTTGTGATAATTATCTATCTGTGTGTATATAGATAATATTGAATTGAATTGTTTTAAACCTTTAAAACAACTTGGACCTTAAAAGACACGCTTTGGTTTTCGATAAGACCAGGATCGGGTTTGCTTGTCTTAGTGAAATGTGATGGGGGGTTCTCGCTTCGCGTTAGGTGGCGAACGGGAGACTCTTACCCCCACACGTCCTCTTTACGGGGTTAGTTTGCTAGGTGCTTACAGTCGAGAGGCTGGCCGTAAAAGCAAATCCGAGGTACCATTGTGAGCCACGGCGGGGCTGGGATGGTTAAAAAGCCTACCAGTCAAGTGAGTCGCTATCGATGGTTGCAAAGCCTAGACTATCACATTTGGTATCAGAGCATTTGGTTGAGTGAATACCTAGGCTCTGTAGTGGTGTCTTTCTTGAGAGAGCGTATTTGTAATTTTTAATATAAATATATATGTATATTTTATTTCTACCTATCGGTTGGGTTACCTGTTCAGGTTTTCCAATATAAGTTATAAGGTAGATGGGGTAGTAGTGTGTGTAACATGACTACTATTGGTTGAAATTTGAATGTTTTGAGGTTGGAGGTGTTTTGTCGAGATTGTAGACCTAATACAGTCCCGAGTGAGTTCTGTAGTGATGAAGGACTTCATTGATCTCTGAAAGAAACCCGTGAAGGTTCGGAGTCTATTTCTGAAGTTGGATGAGGAGTGTTTGGATCTATTGATTGAGCAGAAGCGAGTGATGGTATTTTGAATACCTCTGGGAGTAGTAGCTGCGTGATGAGATGCAGTGAATATGGATGTTCCCGAAAATGTTTTCTTTGGAACAAATTAAGGAAGTGAGTCTGCTTCAGTGTTGTGGCTGTGGTCAGCTTGAGTTTCTGTTTGCTTTGAAGTCCGAGTTTCTCGGAGAGCTTTGTCTTGGAATTCTTTGGCATCGGTGTCAGCAGTGCAGTTTGGAGTGTTCTCGGTGTTGGTAAGAGATCTTCTGGCTTAGCAGTTTTTTCTGAAGTGGAGTTCAGAAGCAGTTGATTGGACCCGTTTCTTCGATGGGTTGGCTGGTTAAGTGTAGGCTGTTCTGTTTGGTAAAGGAAGAACAATTTTCCTTGGAATTGGTTTAGTGGTCCGCAAAAGTGACTTGCGATTATTTGAGAGTTCTCTTGGGTTATCTGAGTTTTCTGATGTCTTCAGGAAGTCAGAGTTTTGTCCGTATTTGGAGATTGAGTTTTTCTTATCGACTGGAATTCCAGGAGTGGTACCGGTGGTTCAGCTTTATAGAAGAATGGTTTCAAGGAGATTGAGTTGGTGTAGCAGCTCGGGGTTTTGGAGGAACTTCTGAATGATTCTTATGGATTTGTTGAACCATATCTCTGGATGTGTTGTCCTGTTTGTGCTTGCATCCTTCTTCAGCATTCTCTTCTACTTTGGATCAGAGTTGAGCAGCGGAAGCAGTTTGGGAGTGCATCTGCTTTACTTTTTCTAGACAGAAGAAGTTGTTGTCTTCTGATGTTGAGAAGTTGAGTTTGAGTTGTTGGTTTTGGTAGATCTTGAGGAGATCATTTTGTTGAGTTGATTGGTCCAGTTTGTTTCTAGAAGTATCAGCAAGGTTGAGCTGATCAGTAAGTTGTAGACAGCTCAGGATTGTCCGAAGAGTTTTTGTGGATAAGAATCGGAGGGATTTGGACTTTGAAGTCGGAGATTTAATTTTGGATAAGTTTTCTCCGATCAAGTGAGCTATAAGTTTGGGTAGGTCTGAGAAGTTTGCTCTGTAGTGTTTTGGAATCTTTTCTGTGATCTTGAAGGTCAAGTGATTGATCTACAGAATTGAATTTCCAGTTTGGATAACTGGTATTTGATGAGTTTCACGTATCTCTGAGGGAGTACGTGTATGGTCTATCTCTGGTTGTGGAACCAGCAGCTCTAGAGTTTTGGTTGTTGATTCAGACTCGTTTGTAGTCTGATACCTTGTCTAGTGTTTTAGATATATTTGTATAGGAGCTTTGTAGCTTCATAGGTATTGATTGTCTGATTTCTGTAAAGCGATTATCCCGGTATATATATATACCTGGGGGAAACTCGATGAAATTCTATCCAGAATTTGTCCCGATAATTAGATTTGTTTGATTGGTGGTTTTGGTTGTTAACGTATGTTTGATATCTGCTTGTATTTTAAAATTAAATCTTTAATGAGATTATTAAATTACCTTTGTTTTAAATTTCGAGGACGAAATTCTTTTAAGGGGGAAGGATTGTAACATCCCGGAATTTTTAACAATATCAATTTAATAATCTGTAATTAAAATTAAACTGATATTGATATTCTGATAATAGTTATTCAAATAGATTTAATAATCTTCTTCAATAAATATTTAAATTGGTTATTTTATCTTTTAAAAATAATGATTGATTTCTATTTACAATATGAATATATGGTTTATATTTTAAATAGTTTGGCATTTGTTTTAATTTTAATAAGTAAAGCATATTTTCTAGTTGTAGTAATTTGGAAATTTGTTTTATTTAATATTTAAGCTTTTCAAAATTAAATAAATGATTTTGGTTTAAAATTAATAAATGAATCATGTTTTAAAATTCTAATATATACATTATAAATTGGAAATTTTGATTTTAATTGGTATTGAGTTTTTAAAACTATTTCAATAAAATATGATTTTTAAAATTGATAAGAAAATACTAAATGTTTTAGATTAAATTAGATTGAGTTTTAAATTTAGAATGATCAAATAAAAAGGATATTTTATTGGTAAGAATATAATTTCTTTTAAAATGATTTTTATTTCAAATTGAATTTATATTTACAACTTGATTTGAAAATAATTGATTCTTGAATTAAGTTTGAATTTAAGTTCAAGGTATAAATTAAAAATTTGTTTAATTGTTTTAATTTTTATTTGTGTAAGTTTTATAAAACTTGATTTGTTCTTATTTCATTTATAAATTCATAAACATATTAATATAAACTAACAATTTAAAACTAAGCTAATAAAACATACACTTGTATATTTAAATACTAATTACTTTTAAAAGAGAAAACAAGTGTTAAATACATATGCATTCTTTGACAAGTGTTCTAAATATTTGACAAGTGTTAATTTTGTTTTTATTTTTCTTTTATTACATTAAATCTGAAATACATTAGTTAAGATTGCATTTTCATTCATATTGCATCTTCATTTTCTTTAATCAAAAGAAAATCTTCAAACTTCTTAAAATCAAAATCCGCAAATCTGCAAATCCCTGTAACTCATCAACGATCAATCTGCATATCCAAAACAATGTTCTAATCTGCATATTCAAAGCAAATCTGCATTCTCTCAAATTCAAACATCTGCATATTCCTCCTCTTCAAAATCAAATCCACCTTCACCTAAAATACAAAACATTTGACCGCAAAAATCATATTGAGCCTGCATTTTTTTCTTTCTGCATTCTGTTTAAAGCCTGGAGTGTAAACCATCTGCATGCATGAGGGTTTAGCAATTGCATTTATCGCTGCATGCAAGTAACTAGGAAGAAGCATGAACATTCATCAAAAAAACAAAAAGTCAAAACTCATATTTTAACAGAGTCGAGCCAGCATTTTTTGGTGATTTCTGCAAAACTCAACTGAGCTCTGCCTTCTTTCAGTTAGGTGAGTAACTCTTTTAAAAATTTAAAATCTAAATTTTGGTTGCATAATTTTATGTTTAGATGGATAAGCATTTAATCTCATTTGAAGTAAAAATTTGATGTAGGTATATTATGTGTGCATGTTGTTCTTTAGTATGGCTTGTTCTGTTATGATTTTTGCCCAGGCAAAAACTTTCTTTAATCTTTATCTTTAATTATGTTTCTGATAAAATGAAATTAATTAAGCAAACATTGTTTGATTTTCTTAGGTTAATATTTAAAACTTTAAGAAAATTTAAATATCACGAGTTGTCTCTGAAACACAGAGCAACATCAATGCATGTTGATTTCATTAAATCCCAAACATGTTTATTTATTTATTCAGTATCATAAATCAAAAATACTATCTGCAACTAGATTTTTAAATCAAAGATTGGAATTTTTAGATAGTAGATGAAGTTGCTTTTGGGTTTTGAACTTAAATTAGAATTTTAGTAAATTCTGATGATCTGTGTATAATGGAGGCTTGGTGTTCTTCCTGGTGATGGAAGAGAGGTAGGTGAAGTTAGGAAAAATACTAATTAATGATGAAATTCATTGGAATGGTTGCGGTAGGGAAATTTTCTGTGGAACCCTAGTTTATAATGGGTTGAAGAATTGGCAATTTTTGGGTTGTAGAGATGACCGAGTGCTTTGGTGTTTGGGAAATGAGTAGAGGGTGTGTAAGAGTGTTCGTGGCCGGAGAGGTTGGTTGTCAGGTGGTCGAAGGGAGGAGAATTTGTTGTTGACAGGTTTGAAGGGGAAACTGTGTTTGTTTCCAGGTTTTGGGTTTAAGACCCTCAAAATCAAATTAGTGGTTTGAAGCATGAATCGAAGGTCGTAGTGGGAAGCTAGGTTGGAATCTGATGAGATGCGATGGTCGTTGGCGATCATCAATGGCCGGAGGCACCGCGCATATGCACGGTGAAGTAGGGTACAGGTGATGTTGGTTAGTTGAGGGAGGACTCGGGTAAACTCCGCTATGACTCGAAGTGAAGTAGTGTTTTCCTCGGGGATGTGGGGTTGCAAACTCGAAGTAAATTTTGTGGGGGTTCGAGTGTTTTTTTTTTGTTTTACAGGTTTTATAAAACCTGTAACCTCTGGGATTAAAAACTTGTAAAAGCCTGAATCATTTTAATGATTTAGAAAATTTAAATCATTTTTGAATTAAAGTTTGAATTTATTTGAATTCAAGTTAATTTAACATTCCAGTTTAAATAAATAGAGTGTAAAAGAATTTTTACAGGTTTGATAAACCTGAACCTGTTTTACAACCTGACAGTATTTGAGTTTTTAAAATTTAAACTGAATTTAAAAAGTGTAGAGCAAGTTTTTAAAACAAAATTTTGAAACAAGTTTAAAATCTTAATTCAAGATGAGTTTGAATTATAGATTTTAAAAATATATAAGTTTCATAAAATGAAAGGTTTTTAACAACTTTGAAATTTGTTAAAGTGTTTTATAAAATGTTTTAAAAATCTGAAGTTAAGATTTAAACAAGGTTTAAAATTTAAATTTAAATCTGGATTCAAAGCTAATTTGAATCTTAAGTTTAAAACTGGAATCAAAGTGGAATATGTATTTCAGTTTTTGAAAATTAAAAGAAAGTTTGAAGTTGCAAGATTTAAACTAAATATAAATTAAGTTATTGAGATGCTAAAGTTAGAAATTGTTTAAACTTTGATAAGTTTAAATTATTTTCATTTTAAAACTTGTATTTAAAATGAAATTTGGAAACAAGTTCAAAAGTACTTTGTTGAAAAAAAAATTTGTTTTAAACATAATTTAGAAATGTCTTATTTTAAAATTTAGGTAAGAATGAATGCTTTGAAATTAATTTATTAAAAAAGTAATTAAGTAATAATTTATTAATTTATTTAATTAATTATTATGGTTTAATGCATATTGATTTAGGGGTTAATCAATTTTGAAATTTAGATCATCAATTAGATTTTTAATTAATGATTAATAAATTATTAATTAAGTAATTAAATTTTAATCAAGGTTAATTTAATTAAATAATTAGACTTTAAACTATAGATAATTAAAGTTAATTAAATTGTAATTAATTTAAGTTAATTACTTTATAAAAAATTAGGGAAGGGTTAATGATGGTCATTAACCAGGATTATTTAAATAATTAATTAATGTGATTAATTTTTATAATTAATTAGATTAATTAATTTATTAATAATCATTTGTAAATGGTTTGAGTAATTACTTAATAAAGTAATTCAGAAATTAGTTACTAAATGTAATTAATTTAGTTTAATGGGATTGTTTAATTTAATTAATTAAGTTTAATTAATTTTAAACATCTGGGTTTATAAATAATTACTTATGTAATTAATGATTTTGGAATTACTCAGTTAAGTAATTGTTTAATAATTACAGATTGTAATTAAGGAGATGTTTAAGTATGAGATAATTTGGATTAATTATTTAGTAATTAATCAAATAATAAATTAAGAAATTAATTTAAGGATAATTAATTTGGTTTAATATAGTGATTAAGTTAGTTAATTACTTGGAGTAATCAATTTAAGGAATAATTAAGGATCATTAATTATTTAATTAATGATGTAATTAAAGTTGATTAATTAATCAATAATAAGTAATTAAAGGTAATTAATTAATATAATTAATTAAGGATTAAAGTAATTAATTATGATTAGTTAATTAATTGAAGTAATTAAAGGTTAATTACTGTTTAGTTGAGGATAATTAGTTTGTGAAATTAATTAAGGATAATTACATGAATGTAATTAAGAGTAATTAATCAAGAGTGATTAATTAGGATGATTTATTTTGAATGATTAATTAATTTCAATCAATTAAATAGATGGGTAAGCAAGTTATAATTTGGTGAAGTAATTAATTTAATTCATTTTAAATTAATTAAAGATGTAGTAATTAATTTAATTTATTTTAAATTAATTGAAGATGGAGTAATTAATTTAATTCAATTTAAATCAATTAGAGATTAGTGATAGTTAATTTAATTCATTTTAAATTAATTATATTGTGATGAGTAAATCCTTGCTTATGGATGAATGGTTGAACTTGATTGTCTTGGATGCTTTGTGATCTCAGTAATGAGATAAATGATATTGTGTGGTATGGATGTTTGACTGTATTGTGATAACGTAGGTTATCTATTGTGATGGTGATATATGGAATATCTATTTGATATTGATAATGTAGACTACCTGTTATGTGATAATGTTGATTATCAGTTATGATGTTGTGATAATTATCTATCTGTGTGTATATAGATAATATTGAATTGAATTGTTTTAAACCTTTAAAACAACTTGGACCCTAAAAGACACGCTTTGGTTTTCTATGAGACCGGGATCGGGATTCCATATTTGGATGTCCGAAAACCACATTGATTCCAAATAACGTTAGGTCGTGAATCCAGGTGGAGCGAGTGAAGACTCGAGGTGTAAGGGCTATACGTCAGTATAACTCTGTGGGTGATTCCGTAATGAGTTTGACGGAATAGTACTTATAGATTCGAGATGGTGGTATAGAGTGCAAGGGTTATTGCCGTTAACTCTGAGGGTGATTCCAAAATGAGTGTAACGAGATAATGCCTTCGGTTTCGTTCGAACCCGGAACGAACTTGTATGGATTGAATGCTTTCAGAACATCGTCAGGCGGACGATGAGCATTCTAAGTGATATGTCCTATAAAGGTAATCGTAGCCTCAAGCCTCATCAACCGGGAATGGCTAAAACAGGGGAGGTGCAGCAAGGCTTCCTTGGGTCGCACCCACTGGAGAACAAGATTGATCCCTGTCTAGAGGTCCCTTTATATTTCGGCTGTGTGGACGGTTTTGAGCTCCAACCGTCAGGGTTTACTTGTTCGGAACTATTCAGTAAGGAATGGGTCCGGCCTTGTGTTGCAGGGGAGTGGGAGTACTCTTCGGTACGGTGATCTAGGCCACGTACTATGACGGGCGGTACCCCAGTAGCCCTGCCATTGTATGGAATCCAAAATCCAATAAGTGCCAACGGTTTTGATTGTATTACCCACTTTTGTGGCTAGTAGCTGGAATTTAATGAATGTAACAATTTCGGCTATTTCTTATTTATTTGAAAACCCTAGACACTATTATAATATCATCGGATTTCCTATCAAATGTTTTGGTTAGCGTAAGGTAAAAACTTTTCCATGTTTATGTGTGGGAAATCTTACGTGATACCTTTCTTTTCAAAAGGTTTTTGAAAGTTAAGAACCTTTAACCTGTTACTCACACCAGACCCATGTCTGACCCGGAGTTTGTTTTTGTTTTTCATAAACTCTTGGGTACTCAAATTTTTATGAGTAGTCAAGGGATTCAGGTTAGGATTCAGGTTTGCTTTGACGAATTATGGAGGAGCAAATGGAGCAGGAGGCTTCTACGTGTAGATATTTAGTATTCCGCTGTGTGTTCGCTGAGTTGTTGTATTGAGTTGTATAACTAGACAGGAGTTTATAACTGTCTAGTATGTGTTGTATATCTGTGTACTCTGATAATAGTTGTAAACTATGTAATATTTATGTTATTAATATAATTTATTCGTTCCGCTGTTAGATTCTGATGTATTGTTTCTTTCTTCTCTTCTTTCTATTCTCTTTTCTATCCCTTTCTTTCTTAAAGATGATGCGATTTTCCGGGAGTGGAAAGTCGGGTCGTCACAGGTTGTATATCATTTCAAACCGCAATCCCGTATGAAATGAAAATGCATAATAATTTGCAGTTTATAACAATATAAAATACACATTCATTCATCCAATATCAACCATCAACCATTTTATCACAATCATCTAATTAAATCAATGGCATTAATATATAACGGAAAATAAACAACAGGTATTAAATAGAAGTTTAATTCAATGATAAATTAAATAACTGTTTAACTGGCAGTTTATATGCAATGAATATTTAATTTACAAATTTAACTTGCAATTTAAATGCAATGAATAAATTAAATAGCAATTTAATTTAAATAAATGAGATTAACTGAGATGATTAGAAATATGCCATACAACCATAAATAAATTTTAAATCACATCATATATCAATTTAACACACATAAGAAATTTTAAAAATTGTGAGTGGGTTAAAACACTCACCTTTTGAATTTAAATCGAATTTAAATCTGATTTAAACCCAAAAGTTGAACAGTCTCCAAATCCGTCTAAAAAAAGCCAAAATGTCCGAAATTTTATTACGATCCTAACAAAAAAATCGCGCATGAACTGGTGTTCGTATGTGAAAGTTATGTTGATTAAACGAGATGATTTTCAATTTAAAACAAATAAAGAAAAATAAAATTCAAATCACACGTCACCTCTCTCTCGACACGTCATCATGCAAAACATAGAACCCTATCCAGCAAACACGGTCGCATGCAATACACAGCCGCCACCTTCATCCAAAACGCCGGCAACCTCTGCCCATCGCGCCACCAACCAAGGCCGACCGCACCTTCCCTGACGCCGCTATCAACACGCCACCCCCAAATCGCGGCTAGAAGTAGCAGTCGCCGCCCCATATTTCATCAACCCTAAACGAAAAATGCCGCCAATCCGACCGTCGATTCATCAAACCAATCGCCTAGATGCGATCCCCTCGGCTTTCTCTCCAAAACCCAGGAAGGGTATGTCGATCCGTCGAGTTTGATTTCGACGTTATGAACGGCCGAGACTTCTTCGATTTTTACCGGTCAAATGACAAACTGAATCAAAAAACGAACACCATCAGTGAATTACGCTAGTCGAGAGCTTCAACATACATTTTTTCCAGATTTTTCTGAGGATTTTGAATTTTATGCTTTGGATTTGATTTTCAATTGGATCTGGAAATATAGAATTTTGTCTGCCATTGAGGAAGAGGAGGAATAAATGAATCTACGTACAGACAAACGAGTATTAGGGAGGCTATGGTTTATAGAAGGATATTTATAGAGAAAGTTAGAATAGAATAAATGGATCGGTTGAATACGCGCTAACGACAAAGTGGCCCAAAAAGCCCGTTCTGACCCCGAACGAAATTGGGTAAACACATATATCAAAATAGGTGTTTTAAAATATTTTAAATGCAATGGAAAAGGTTTCACGTCCAAATTCCATCGCATGAAGAAGTTATACTAAACTCAATATTTTCAAATTGATTTCAATTGATTTCAATTAAATTGATTTCAATGCGTTTCAAGCCCATACGATCGAACGACAAGTCCAATCGATACGAAACTTGGAATCCTACAATAATTCGTCGATACGGATCCGAAGAAACTGGTTTCGTCGAAATCTGAGTCAGTGGTCAAAATGGCTATTTTTCCATTAATTAAATAAATTAAAATTAATTAAATAAATCAACTTTTCAATTTCAATTCGAAAATTTGCCAAATTTCATCACTTATGATTTCTTAATCATTTACAATGATTAACCAAATTTAAATGTCAACTTAGAGGTGAATAATTTATAAATTTCAATATTAACCTCAATTTCATTAAATTTTAAATTAAATTTCTATAATTTCCATTTAATTAAATTAACCCATAATTATTCCATTCATTATTTTCAAATAGATGGGTTTACCATTGGATTCAAAATTATTATATAAATTATTTTCATATTCCATCTAGATTTCAAATAACGTATTATTTAGCTATTTCAATTTCATTTAATTTCAATTTATCTTATTATCAGAAATTAAATTCCAATATATTGATAAAACTTTATTTCCATTCCTTATAATTCAACAAATTGTCCAATATGAATAACCTTAACATCATTTCCTTTAATTTAAATCATATATTCATTCATACACCATTAGCAAAACATTATTACCCATTACTACCCTAATTTACTAATATAACCCTTAATTTGTTTAATTTCAATTGATTACCCATTTAATTATTAACCCAAATAAACGGGTAACTTATAATAAATTCATTGGCCAATTAATTAGGTAATATTCAAATAATTTGTTATCAAAACCTTTAATTACACATAGGAATTCATTATTCACAAACAAATGTTACAATTCTTGTATGGTATTGATTTTATTCAAATTATTACGCATTACTTCCTTAGTTGATAACTTTTGAATTGATTCCCCGATTCCCAAATTTATATTAATGTAACATTTCCTTTAGATTTATTGCAATGATTTCCAATTCAATTGAATGAATTAAATATATATGTATAACTCATAACAATTTGTGGTCACAACTCTCGATCACCTTTTATAAGTTTATTATTTCCACTCCAATAATCGTCATTTATTATATATGTATAAATTAATTAATTCAATATTTAAGTTCGTTTTCCTATACTAATTTATTACCAAGTATACATTTTCTCTATTCCAACAAATTGGAATTCCATTCAATTACTACCTTGAAATAAGTTTACGTTTCTATTAATTTCCATTCACACTTCCGTTATTTTATATTACAATCATTAAAGTAATGTTTAACATCAACACAACCATTATGAATACTTATCAACCTGCATCATCTTTATTACATTAATTTACGTTTTATCCCATTATAAATAAATGCGTACATTAATTAATTCATATCTACATCCACTTCCATATATAAATTTTGTAACCAAGTTATAACATGTACATTTGTTTTTCTTATTTTAATTAATTACCAAATATTCCTATTTACACTCAATTATAGCTTTGCAATCTTAAAATCCATAAATTGTCAATTGCCTACTATATACATTAATTACTATTAGATATTCTCCATAAATTTATTTACTTGATTTCAAACTTTTTATTCATCAATTACTGCCCTATAAATAAACTTACGTTTCTATTCAATTTGCATTATTTCCAATTAATTGCAATATAAATTTTAAATTGTTAATTTTAATTTCATTTGCTACATCTAATTTCTAACATTCATTCCAATATAAATTATAAGATTTTTTTTCTTCTTTTCCTTCTAAATTTAACAAAAATCTTATTAATTTAACTCATTTTAATCATCGAATTTTACGGGTCGTTACACTCTCCCCCACTCAAAACTTTTCGTCCTCGAAAAGGAAAAGAAGGGAAAAGAGGAACTTATAAATCAATATATATTATTCAAATTTATAAAGTTTGGAAACATTTTCAAAATATTTTCTATGTCCAAATTTTTACGAAAAATTTCGACAGAATCTCCTTTGTACGGATAGGCTCGGGAGAAAATATAATCTCAAATAAAACAAAATATCACATATATTTTCCAATATAATATATATCCCAACAAGGTAAAATAATATAATAACGCTATAATCCATAATCCGCAAACATACCTATTTATCGGGCAATTAATGCTTAATTATGAAATCAAAAGCAGTAGCAATTGCTTTCATAACTTAAATTTCACTTATATAAAATTCCAAAAAGGTTAACAATTGTATAAGATGAAATATTTAAAGTGGTTTCAACCATCAACAATCAAATCAATACAACATCAAACACTTGCTACAAGGCATACAACCATAAAATCAATCATTCTTCACATCAAACAAACAAATAGTTGTTCGGGTTCACAACTTTAAATTGTACAGAATGAAGATTAAACTACTAAGTGTACCCTTCACTCAACAGTCTTAGGTGAAACTAAATAGATTATTCATACATCCAAACAATTTTAAAGTTTCCTTACCCAAACAATCATAAACTAAAAGTAAACAATATTTCCATTTCATCCTTATTAATTTCATTTCATACACTTGTTGTTTGATTTCCTTTTTATTTATACAATGATTTATCTTTTTAATTTACATTTATTTCTAACAAACTTTTAATTTCGTTTATTCATTCAATGTTTGTTTCATTTATTTTCACTTATTACTTACAATTATTCATTTCCATTAAATCAGGTCATGTCGGTTCCTTTTATTTTATTATAATTATTCATTCATTTATTACTGCATGACCTCATTTATTTACATTCATTTATCAATAGTATTCATGTCCCATTCAGTTTCTTAGCGTTTCCATTTTATTTACTTAATTTTACACTCATCTATTTGTAATACTTACCTTTAATTATATTTACTTATAGTAAAATTTCAATTATTACTTAAGTTTATAAAAATAAATTCTCATTTATAACAGCAAATTCATTGAATACTTTCATTACCTCAAGCTTTACTTGCAAGATTTCCCATTACATTTTCTTATTAACATTGTAACTTTTATTATATGGTAAGTTATATATATGCTTTAAGAATGAAATTGAAAATTATACAAATTTATCTCATTTCTTTTAATTTAGTCTAATATTCAATAATTTAGAGGTTCAATAATTATATCCTTTGCTTGTATTGATTATAAATTTCAACTTCCCTGTTATTTCATTTATAACCTATCATTTAATCTCTTATTTTAATTAGGGGTTTCAATTATAAATTTAGTTACATTTCATTTCACTAAAATAATTAAAACTATTAATTACTGGAAATTTAAGAATTTAAATACCAGGTTAATTTCAAATCATTTTAAAATAATAGTTAAATTTATATTTACAATTTATATCCAACTATATTTAAAAAAATTCAAGATTTACATTTTTTATCAAAAATGAATCTGCAGTAAAACTACTACAATGGTCTTCCCACTCCGAAAATCGAAAATGAATGTCGATGATGCGTGCACTCATCACCGAAATTATTTTCCAGCAATAGAAGAGGAGTACATAACTTATTACTTTCCAAAATTTCTTTTAAAACATTTATTTCAAATTACATTGAAATATTTATATCAGAAAATACTTCTAATACAATTATTATAATATTTCAAAATCATTCAAAGAAATTTCAAAACCTTGGAACTTAAGTTCTAAATTTCCAATTTCCATTTATTTTATTTCAACTATTATTTATAAATTTCCTTACCTAACAACCAAATAACCTTTATAAAATTTACTATATATATAGAAAATATAACGGGCAAAATTATTTCATTCACCTATATTAAAACCAAATATTATGTCGGTCTGTCATATTAAGTGTTTAGAAATTCCTATTGATGTCATAGCGTCCCATGCACCAACCAGAATTTATAAATACAAAACGGAACAAATTAACACATTATTAAATTATTTTTATAACATTAACAAATATGCTCTCTCATATATATACACTCAGCGACTCCCATAGGGTATTACTACCCTATTAATAAAGAGTCAGACCCCACAAAACTAAGGTTTATCGCTAAACCAAACCTTTGATACCACATTGTAACAACCCGCCTTTTCGCACGCTTTAAATCGACACAAGTGCCAATTCAAACCATACGGAAGGCGGGTTGTTATGGGGTAAATAAGAAAAACGAGAAAGAAATAAACAAACAGAATCTCACAGCGGAAGGATAAAATATAGTAATCAAATATACAATTCTTAAAGCTGTTTACAAAATATTTAATTTTACTTATACAATATATATCAGAGTTATACATACCATAGAATATCAATAGTGCAGCGGAATACAATAGTGTAGTGGAATAATATAGTAGATAATAGTACTATTAGTCGTCGTCTTCTTCCTCTAGAGCTAAAATCTTTAAATCTTGAAACGCTCGGACTGACCCGAGCGAATTGAAAAGACAAAACAATCGAGTCAGAACTAAAAGATCTTATGTAAGTTAAATCAACAGAAATAAATATGAGTGCAGTAACTCAAAAGATGCTCGGAATTTACATCAAGTATCCGTTAAACTATTTACTATGTAGTATATTTCGCTATTATAATAGTGTCTAATTGTAAAATAAACTTACTTTTAAATAGCGTTAAGGGGTTACCTATATAGCCCTTAACACAAATAATGCCAATAGTCTATACAGTACCGTAATACCTCCTGATCGGGAGGCTACCAGAGGATACTCCATAGGTATGATACAAATAGAAACTTGTACAAGGCGCGATAGGGTAGGTGACACGGCACAACTAGGCAATGCCAGGGTAGGTATACCAATTACGCTTCCGAGTCGGTGATAACGCGTAGCCGCAGCTACCGCCCACCTCGAGCCACAACCCCAAATAAAAAATCAAAAGTAGCTACCGAATCAATCCAAAAGTCAAAGTATAATATCGAAGGGATGTGTCCGATCAAAGGTGCTACCTCAATTAACCCGTCAATCGCTCCTGTTTTAGCCACCTTATGCCAACTCACAGAAGTTGGGTCCACATATTTACCTCAAAGGAAACGCCGCCACCATCCTACTTCATTCTGGAATCTCCACCTCGTACACGGTTGTTAAAGTGGTTTTCGGAGTTGGGAGAGAGTATGACAACTTCCGATCCCGTCTCTTCAACAAACGAACGTTTATGTAACACCGCGGTCTTTTTTTTCAAAATAGTTTATACTTTAAAACCAGAATATAATATTCCTTTCCAAAACCATATAAATACGATATCATTTTGTTTTGCTTTTTTTTTGAAACCAAATCAATATGGTATAATTTCAATTATATCCTTTTTATAAAACCATACCATTTTAAAATTTATAATATCTCGAAACCATACGTTAGAATTATAACTCTTCAAAACATAATACTTGGAAATCCATAGCTTTAAAACCATAACTTTGAACTTAAATGGTTTGGATATTCAACAGTATATAAATTAAAATGGTTTCAATTAAAATTACTTTATAAAGTAAATAATTTCCACGATTTTAGAATTTTATTCTCTTTAAATTAATTCTAAATCCATAAAATTTAAATTCACTTTCAGTTTCGATAAACCACTTCAGTTTCAATATATTTCAAACTTTGAGTATTAATCAATTAGAAACCAAGGTTGGAAATTTCTATTCAACCATTAAAAGTCCTATTATTTAGTTTGAAATATTTGCATAACAAAACCATAATCATTTAAATAAAACTCAAATTACATATAACTAAATGTTTCCTTTAATTTATTTATACTAGAAATATTCATTTGATTCGTCTCGAATAAAAATTCAGTTATAAATATCATACCTTTTAACATTTCAAGTTAATAAATTCTACATCAACTTATGGAGTTTAATTCTTAAAAAACTCAATTCCAAATAGATTTCCAATTTAACTTCCGATCTTAATTGATTTAAATCATTAAAACTCTATATATACATATTCAATATCTTAGCATTTACTTAACCATTTAATATAAAATAATCAAACTTCATTATTCAGCTTAGTTATTTTATTTAACAAATTTATACATAGCTTAAATTCAAAAATTTAACTATATATATATAAATAATATTTATATAAATAAAATTTTGATATTTATTTAACTGTATCCTATCCAAACCATAGAAATCATTTTCAAAATATTTATGTATATAGATCGACAGTGTCTGTATAAAATTTTCCATCCTATGGTCAAGTGATATAGATATTTATCATTTCAATCCGCAATTTAAAATAAAATGCGGTCGTATATCATTTCAAACCGCAATCCCGAATGAAATGAAAATGCATAATAGCTTGCAGTTTATAACAATATAAAATACACATTCATTCATCCAATATCAACCATCAACCATTTTATCACAATCATCCAATTAAATCAATAGCATCAATATATAACGGAAAATAAACAACAGGTATTAAATAGCAGTTTAATTCAATAATAAATTAAATAACTGTCTAAATGGCAGTTTATATGCAATGAATATTTAATTTACAAATTTAACTTGCAATTTAAATGCAATGAATAAATTAAATAGCAATTTAATTTAAATAAATGAGATTAACTAAGATGATGACTAAAAATATGCCATACAACCATAAATAAATTTTAAATCACGTCATATATCAATTTAACACACATAAGAAATTTTAGAAATTGTTAGTGGGTTAAAACACTCACCTTTTGAATTTAAATCGAATTTAAATCCAATTTAAACCCAAAAATTGAACAGTCTCCAAGTACGTCCAAACCAGTGCCAAAATTTTCGGAATTTTATTGTGATCAGAACAAAAGAATTGCATATGAATTGGTGTTCGTATGTGAAAGTTATGTTGATTAAAGGAGATGATTTTCAATTTAAAACAAATAAAGAAAAATAAAATTCAAATCACACGTTACCTCTCTCTCAACACGTCATCACGCAGAACGTAGAACCCTATCCAGCAAACACGATTGCACACTATGCACGGTCGCCACCTTCATCCAAAACGCCGACCACCTATGCCCATCGCGCCACCAACCAGGGCCGACCGCACCTTCCCTGACGCCGCGATCAACACGCCACCCCCAAATCGCAGCCAGAAGTAGCAGCCGCCGCCCCATATTTCATCAACCCTAAACGAAAATTGCCGCCAATCCAACTGTTGATTCATCAAACCAATTACCTAGATGCGATCCCCTCGGCTTCCTCTCCAAAACCCAGAAAGAGTTTGTCGATCCGTCAAGTTTGATTTCGACGTGATGAACAGCCGAAACTTCTTAGATTTTTACGGGTCTAACGACAAACTGAATCAAAAAACGAACACCTCCAGTGAATTACGCTAGTCGAGAGCTTCAACATATATTTTTTCTAGATTTTTCTGAGGATTTTGAATTTTATGCTCTGGATTTGATTTTCAATTGGATCTGAAAATATAGAATTTTGTCTGCCATTGAGGAAGAGGAGGAATAAATGAATTTACGTATAGACAAATGAGGATTAGGTAGGCTAGGGTTTATAGCAGGATATTTATAGAGAAAGTTAGAATAGAATAAATGGATCGGGTTGAATACGCGCTAACGACAAAGTGGCCCAAAAAGCCCATTCTAAACCCGGAACGAAATTGGGTCAACCCATATATCAAAATGGGTGTTTTAAAATATTTTAAACGCAATGGAAAAGGTTTCACGTCCAAATTCCATCGTATGAAGAAGTTATGCTAAAATCAACATTTTCAAACTGATTTCAATTGATTTCAATTAAATTGATTTCAAGGCGTTTTAAGCGCATATGATCAACCGACAAGTCCGATCGATACGAAACTTGAAATCCTACAATAATTCACTGATACGGATCCGATGAAACTAGTTTCGTCGAAATCCGAGTTAGTGGCCAAAATGGCTATTTTTCCATTAATTAAATAAATTAAAATTAATTAAATAAATCAACTTTTCAATTTCAATTCGAAAATTTGCCAAATTTCATCACTTACGATTTCTCAATCATTTACAATGATTAACCAAATTTAAATGACAACTTAGAGGTGAATAATTTATAAATCTCAATATTAACCTCAATTTCATTAAATTATAAATTAAATTTTCAAAATTTCCATTTAATTAAATTAACCCATAATTATTCCATTCATTATTTTCAAATAGATGGGTTTACCATTGGATTCAAAATTATTACATAAATTATTCTCTTATTCCATCTAGATTTCAAATAACGTATTATTTAGCTATTTCAATTTCATTTAATTTCAATTTATCTTATTATCAGAAATTAAATTCCAATATATTGATAAAACTTTATTTCCATTCCTTATAATTCAACAAATTGTCCAATATGAATAACCTTAACATCATTTCCTTTAATTTAAATCATCTATTCATTCATAGACCATTAGCAAAACATTATTACCCATTACTACCCTAATTTAATGATATAACATTTAATTTGATTAATTTCAATTGATTACCCATTTAATTATTAACCCAAATAAGCGGGTAACTTATAATAAATTCATTGACCAATTAATTAGGTAATATTTAAATAATTGTTATCAAAACCTTTAATTACACATAGGAATTCAACAAATGTTACAATTCTTGTATGGTATTGATTTTATTCAAATTATACGTATTACTTCCTTAGTTAATAACTTTTGGATCGATTCCCCAATTCCCAAATTTATATTAATGTAACATTTCCTTTAGATTTATTGCAATGATTTCCAATTCAATTGAATGAATTAAATATATATGTATAACTCATAACAATTTGTGGTCACAACTCTCAATCACCTTTTATAAGTTTATTATTTCCACTCCAATAATCATCATTTATTATATATATATAAATTAATTAATTTAATATTTAAGTTCGTTTTCCTATACTAAATTTATTACCAAGTATACATTTACTCTTTTCCAACAAATTGGAATTCTATTCAATTACTACCTTAAAATAAATTTACGTTTCTATTAATGTCCATTCACACTTCCGTTATTTTATATTACAATCATTAAAGTACATCAACACAACCATTATGAATACTTATCAACCCGCATCATCTTTATTACATTAATTTATGTTTTATCCCATTATAAATAAATGCGTACATTAATTAATTTATATCTACATCCACTTCCATATATAAATTTTGTAACCAAGTTATAACATGTAAATTTATTTTTCTTATTTTAATTAATTACCAAATATACCTATTTACACGCAATTATTGCTTTGCAATCTTAACAATCCATAAATTGTCAATTGCCTACTATATACATTAATTACTATTAAATGTTCTCCATAAATTCATTTACTTGGTTTCAAACTTTTTATTCATCAATTACTGCCTTATAAATAAACTTACATTTCTATTCAATTTGCATTATTTCCAATTAATTGCAATATAAATTAAATTGTTAATTTTAATTTCATTTGCTACATCTAATTTCTAATATTCGTTCCAATATAAATTATAAGATTTTTTTTCTTCTTTTCCTTCCAAATTTAACAAAAATCTTATTAATTTAACTCATTTTATCATCGAATTTTACGGGTCGTTACATGTATGATGCAAATTTTTTTTGTATTGTTTATATGTATGCATAGTTACTTGAATTGAGCCATTGTGTATGAATTATTTTATTAATAACGATCTCTCAAATCAATATCTTAGCCTTATAGCTTAAAATTTGATGTGTTGAGATGCTTAATTATTTATAGGTGTATTATGTAATTATTTTAATCTTCTTTTGCATGGTGCATGACTGTAGTTGTACATACATATACAACGACGCACTATTGTGTTTTCTGGATAAATAATTTTGAATATTCAAATTATAGAGAATATTTAAATGTAAAATATATATTGGAAATAATGATTTTACATGAGTTAGTCATAAAAGGGATACTCAACCAGATTTACAAAAATTATAGCTGTAATCCGTACACGTAGCACGGGTTCGCACTGGTGTTATAATAATATAATATTATGAAATGGCTTAAAAGTAAATATGAGATTTAATATGGAACATATTTGTTTAAATGATTTACAATGGTTTGTAATTATTTATGAACAATAAGATTTAATTTGGAGAAGTTTTGACAAGTTTTGAAAAATACGTCAAAATAAAGAGCGTCACGTAACGGTAGTTTGCAATTTCACACCGAAAAAGATAAACAAACATATGTAGTGGAATATAGCTCGGAATTCTTCATGATAAGAATTTTCCAAACTAGCATATTCGTAGTTTTCAAACTAAGGAAACAAATCACGATTTTGTTTAGTAGATTTTGAAAATATGAGAAAATTAAGTGTTCAAACTAATCGTTGTTTTGCAGTTAGGAATCCATAAAAGGAATTCCTTTAAAATGATATTTTCAAATTCTTTGAATATGGAATAAATTCTATAAATCTTTTAAAATGTTTTAAAATTTATTGGATTATATAAATGAATTTCTAAAGATAGAAAAGTCATATTGATCAATCCAGCTTTTAAAACACTACTTGCAGCACTTTTTCATAGCACTTATTTATATCTTTTGGAAACTATGGTTTTAACTTAATTATTCATTTTTGAATCATTTATTGGCCTTTTCAAATAAATAATTAGGTACTTTAGAGTTGGTTAAGAGATTGAAAAATGGGTATGCGGAAATGACTAGCACATTTGTTTAATTTTTGAGTGTCATAGAAAATCTGATTAAGGAATGGAATAGATCAAAGGGAATGAAAGAAATGCGGATTACGGATCTTAAGGCTAGGATTAACACTAGAGGGGGGGTGAATAGTGTTAATAAAGAATTACTAAATCTTTTTGAGTTTATATTAATTTAGACACAGATGTATGCAATCTACAGATATAGGGATAATCACAGAAACAAACACAGATGTAGACATAAAATAAAAGCAGTAAAGGAAAGGACACACCGGATTTTATGCTGGTTCGAAGTTACCCTACATCCAGTCCCGCAATACAAGTACGGATTTCCTTTCAAAAGGAATTGTACAATTACACCTTCGATTTCCAGGCTACGAGATACACCCTCCAGAATTTCAATCCTCTGGGTAGAGATACTTGATTTCCGAGCCATAAGTTTATCCAATTGATTTACCAAGGCTACAATCACACCTTTTCTCGCTTGATTGATTTTCAAGGCCACAATCACACCTTTTCTCGCTTAATAGATTACAAAGAAGTCTATAAATCTAAATAGCACCGAGAACCTTTTTGAGATAGTGATAGAGAATCAAGCTAGAAGTAATCGAGTATGATTCAATATTGATTTCGGCAGAGTAATGGTAAGAGTATGTATTAAGAAATGTGGAAGAAGAAGAAGAGTGAAAAACCAGAAAATCTGATCAAAAATTCGTTGAAACTAACCCCTATTTATAGAAGAACCATGGCCATGTCCATTCATGAAGAGTTATGGCGAATAGACACTTCTTTTGAAATTTAAATTTTGAACTCAACTGACACCATGTCGACGTGGTCACCATAGGCATGTCGACATCCCAAAGCAATTTTTGATGATTTGATTTCTTTGAAAATAACCTTTATCTTATATTAAAACTATTTTAAACTTTTCTAATATACTTGACTATAGTTAAAATACATAAGTAAATATAGAGAATAATATATATATAATTTAACTATAATTTTCTATTTAAATCTTAAGTATAAATATTTAAAAATTAAATATATTATTTTAAAAGATAGTTTAAAACAGGAGTAATTTTGACTTTGAATTTAAAGATAATTTGAGGCTAAAATTATTTAAAATCAGGATAGAGGTTTTTGATGCATTTAAAAGGAAGGTTTTGAAAACATTTGGAAAACAGGATATAATTTTGAAAAATCATTTTGAATAAAAAGTTAGCGGATACAAAACAATGTTCCACTAGATTTTTCGTAGGTTCCATCCGACTTAGGGTTCCATCCCTTTAACAGGCTCGAAGTGGATTTCATTCCTTGAATAAATTGGATTTTAAGATGTCAGTGCTTTTCTATGAGTTTTAACAAAATTTCTAATTAAAGAATAAATTACTTCAATTCTTGAACTCTTGATATTCTTGATACTCATGAGTCTTCAATCTTGATATCTTGAATCTCTATATTGTACAGTCTTCATTCTTGGTACCTGCATGGTTAAATCCTGCATATACATATTTATTTAAACTTATAATGTTAGTATTTATATTTTATAATCAATTCTAAGGTTGTTGTCATCAAAACCACCATCTCACGGACTAACATCTCCCCCTTTCTGATGATGACAACCTTTGTTTATAAAATATTACTTCTATCCTAATAACTCCCCCTTAATCTATAACTCCCCCTTAATTTTACGCCTAACTAGTCCTATTTTATATTTCTCCCCTTTTTTCATCAACAAAAACTAACTCCCACTCATTCTTGGACTTGAGTACCTGTATTAATAAACTATACAATGGAATATATAATAGATAGATTAAGAAATAATTATCCTTATGAACATGATAATTAATCAAGGATTATATAAATTTCAATACATACATATATTTATACATGTTTTATGTAGCAACCATCAAACCAATTTAAGAAATCAATCCACACCGAGTATCAATCCAAACCAAATCAAATTAATTCAAACAAACAATTCAAACAAAGCAAACAAATAAAAATCAAACGTTACGTGGAACTTCCACCCATCCTTCTTCTCCAAAGATTGGATCTGCCTTAATAGCATCCCAATTATCATTGTCGTTGGTGAGAGAGACTGGAGGATGTGCTTCGTTATCATCCTTGTATAGGGAGGAGATCATCCATCATATTGCATCGAAATGCCTTTCTTGCTCCTTGATCATCTATATTTGACTAAATTCTTAGTGTCGTTGGTATGAACGAGAGAATACTCTTGAACGAATTAAGAGTTTCTTCAAGATTTTTGAATAAATTGTGAATTGGATTAGCCATAGTTGAATATGTGAAAGAAATGAAGAATTAGAAGATAGGAAATAATTTTCAGTGAAGAATTTTGGAAGAAATAAGTATATATAGGTGTGTAAATTCGTTTGAAATGAATAGACATATGTGTGTTATTTAAATTTCAAATTCAAAATCAATTGTTATTTCTGACCAGTACATGTCGACATGGTCATAGAGGGGATGTCGACATTGGTTAGTGAAAACTTACGACTAATTTGATTTTGTGAATAATTGTGTGTGAGTGTGTGTATATATTATACTGACATTTATTCTGGAGATAAGATAAGGTAGATAATAAAAAAGAAATTTCATTTCATTGCATACTAAGATGTTACAATGATTAAACACCCACCAAACTACATAAACTTTCAAATTAAACAAACTAAGACACATATAACAAGATAAGAAAAGATAAAAATATTTAGAGGATGATGATGAAGAAGAAAGTCCAAGTTTCTTGCTGATTTTGGAAATGAACTTGTTCATCTTGGATGAAATTTTGTCCTTCTTACTAACGGATCGTTTAAGAATCCGTTGATTCTCAACAATCGTCTTTTGAATTTTGAGAAGGGTTTTGGTGGATGGATTAGGAGGATAGTCAAATCTTTTCAAAGAGGTTTCACCTTCTTCTTCAATTTCCATTTCATCCCCTTCTTCTTCTTCTTCCTCTTCCTCGTCTTTCATTTCCTCATGAGCCAAATGCTCTTCCTTTTCAGCAAGGGTCTCATAAGGTTGAAAAACAAATGGAATTTTCATAAGCGAAATGTTGGAATGATTGAAAAATTTTCTAGAAACAAATTCTTCGCCTTTGAAATCCACTCCAAAATAGTAAAAAATCCGAGTGAGATAAATTCTATGATATAAAGTAATCTCACCCATTTCAAGATTTTTAGGACGAAGTTCATCCAAAATAACTTGCGCCCAATTTATGTCATAATTTCCAAAAATAGCAAAAAGAGCTTTGAAAACTTTTGAAGTAGGATTTTTAAAATTCCCTGATCTTGAGTCAAAGTATGCTGCAAAAGAAGATTGACAATCCTTGCCTTTGGTCGAAAATTTCGATTTTTTAATTCAAAATTATCATTCACTTCGAAAATGTGATGAAATGTGTCACGATCATTTTCATCAATTTTAAAATTAGAAAGATCCATTCCCGTACACTTGCAATTGAGAATGGTACCCAAAAGATCACAATTCAAAAAATTCTAGTGCCTTTAACACTACTTCAAATTTCATCCTCGTTTCCATGATAAAATCCTCGGTTTAAATTAGCATAGAAAATTTTGACAAGATTTGGATAGCAAACAAAATCATTTTGAGAAGCATCAATAAGACTAAGAACTCCATTGTTTGCAAAAAGAGAACCAAGTTCATAAGAAGAGAAATCTTGAAAAATAGCAAACTTTCCGAGATGGACTTTGGCATAATTAGCATAATTGATGTATGCTTTTATTGCCTCCGGATCATTGAATAATTGCTCTTTTATTTTTTTGGAAATTCTCATGGTGGAGGGGTTGCTTGAAGAAGCCATTAAAGTAGAGAGTAGAGAGCTTGAAGTTTTGAAGAGAGGGTTTGAATTTGAAAATGAGAGTGAAAAGATATGATAAAAGATAGTGAATAAATAGATTCTCAAAGGACATATTCTCTGGTCAAAAGGTAGCTTTTCAGAGAATTAAATGAAGTGAAAAGGTGGAGGGAAATTCAAACATTTGAATTCAAAGTTTGAAATTCAAATTCTGGTACCCATGTCGACATCATGGCAGGGACCATGTCGACATGTGCCAGTGAATTTTGATAATTTATTTTTCCTAAGTTCTCTAAAATATATGTATATGTATATATATATAAACATACTTATTATTATTAATGTGTATATATATATCTGAAATATTTTTAGTATATTTCAGAAAATTATACTACTAAAAGATAATAAAAATAATAATAAGATAATAAGATAAAAATAAAAAAAATAAAAATTCAAACAACACACCAATTTCAAAATCAATCAATCAAGCAATCAAGCAACTAATTCTAAGCAAGCAATTTCAACCAATTGTATTGTAAACGTGTACCTTTTTCTGAGTTGGTTTCTTTGAATTCGTCGGAGTCGTAAACAGCTGTGAAACACAAATTCGAATTATCTGTCTTCTGATCATCATCACTTGAGGACGAGTCTGAGTCATCTAGAGTAGTAGTAAATGCACGCTTCCGTTTCTTTGCTGGATCATTGTTCATGGGAGGATTTTGCCTATCTGGATACGGATACTCTCTTTTGAAATGGCCTGGTTCATCACAGTTGTAACATTTGACATTATTTGGCACTACATTCTGATTTCCAGAGTTCTATAGTTGTTTCTCTTGAGATTATTCATCTTTTTGTATTTCAGGAATTTCCTAAAATTTCTGGTCATAAAGGCTATCCCTTCATCATTATCGCTGTTTGAGACTGATCCATCGGTCAATGCATTGAATGCCATTGATTTCTTTTCAGATGCTTTGTTTTCTCTTCTCCCGATCATTTGAACTTCATACGACGTTAGATTTTCAATTAATTCTTCTATCTTTAAAGTACTGATGTCATTTGCCTCTTCAATAGCAAGTGTCTTTTGATCCCATTCTAGAGTAAGAGAATTTAAAATCTTTCTGAATTGATCTTCTTCAGAAAATTCCTTTCCCAAAGATATTAGAGAATGCACAATATCCTGAAATCTACTATACATATCTGAAATAGGCTCATTAAGATTCATTTTAAATAATTGAAACTGATTTGTGAGCATAGAAATTTTGGTCTGTTTAATTTTGCTTGTTCCTTCGTGAGTAACTTGCAAAGTTTTCCAGATTTCATATGTAGACTTACAAACTAACACTCTATTGAATTCTTTTCATCTAGTGAACAAAAAAAAATATTCATTGCCTTATAATTATTTTGTGCAACAGTCTTTTGCTCAGCAGTCCACTGTGCAAAATCAGTTGTGGGTTCAGAATATTCAGTTTGTGTAATATTCCAAGTGTCTAATCCTATACATTGTAAGTATATTTTCATCCTACATGCCCAATATGCATAGTTACTGCCATTAAAAAGTGGTGGTCTGGCAGTAGACTGACCTTCTACAAATGAACTAGCGACAGGAATACTAGTGTTAGTAAAAGTATCGGTATTGGTAGCCATTTTGAAAACTTTTCAAAAATCAGATTATGAAACTTTGAAAACCTTGCTCCGATACCAATTGAAAGAAATGCGGATTATAGATCTTAAGGCTCGAATTAACACTAGAGGGGGGATGAATAGTGTTTATAAAGAATTACTAAATCTTTTTGAGTTTGTATTAATTTAGACACAAATGTATGCAATCTACAAATATAGGGACAGTCACAGAAACAAACACAGATGCAAAAATAAAATAAAAGCAGTAAAGGAAAGAACATACCAGATTTTATATTGGTTTGGAGTTACCTTACATCTAGTCCCGCAACACAAGTACGGATTCCTATCAAAAGCAATTGTACAATTACACCCTCGATTTCAAGGCTACGAGGTACACCCTCTAGAATTTCAATCCTCTGGGTAGAGATACTTGATTTCCGCGCCACAAGTTTACCCAATTGATTTACCAATGCTACAATCATAACTTTTCTCGCTTGATTGATTTTCAAGGCCACAATTACACCTTTTCTCGCTTAATAGATTACAAAGAAGTCTGTAACTATGAATAGCACTGAGAACCTTGTTGAGATAGTGATAGAGAATCAAACTAGAACTAATCGAGTATGATTCAGTATTGATTTCGGTAGAGTAATGGCAAGAGTTTGTATTAAGAAATGTGGAAGAAGAAGAGGAGTGAAAAACCAGAAAATCTGATCAAAAATTCGTTGAAACTAACCCCTATTTATAGAAGAACAATAGTCATGTCCATTCATGAAGAGTTATGGCGAATAGACACTTCTTTTGAAATTTGAATTTTGAACTCAACTGACACCATCTCGACATGGTCACCATAGGCATGTCGACATCCAAAGCAATTTTTGATGATTTGATTTTCTTTGAAAATAACATTTATCTTATATTAAAACTATTTTAAACTTTTCTGATATACTTAACTATAGTTAAAATACATAAGTAAATATAGAGAATAATATATATAAAATTTAACTATAATTTTATATTTAAATCTTAAGTATAAATATTTAAAAGTTAAATATATTATTTTAAAAGATGGTTTAAAATCAGGAGTAATTTTGACTTTGAATTTAAAGATAATTTTGAGGCTAAAATTATTTAAAATCAGGATAGAGATTTTTGATGATTTTTAAAGGAAGGTTTTGAAAACATTTTGAAAGTAGGATATAATTTTGAAAAATCATTTTGAATAAAAAGTTAGCGGATACAAAACAATGTTCCACTAGATTTTTCGTAGGTTCCATCCTACTTAGGGTTCCATCCCTTTAACAGACTCGAAGTGGATTTCATTCCACGAATAAATTGGATTTTTAGATGCCAGTGCTTTTCTATGATTTTTAACAAAATTTCTAGTTAAAGAATAAATTACTTCAATTCTTGAACTCTTGATATTCTTAATACTCATGAGTCTTCAATCTTGATATCTTGAATCTCTATATTGTACAGTCTTCATTCTTGGTACCTGCATGGTTAAATCCTGCATATACGTATTTATCTAAACTTATAATGATAGTATTTATATTTTATAATCTATTCTAAGGTTGTTGTCATCAAAACCATCATCTCACAGACTAATAGGGAAATCCCAGATACTCTAAACTAACTAAAAGTTAATTAAGTATGTTAAAAGATTTAGAGTCGATCAAATAACTTGACAACCTTTTGGGTGACAGAGAGGTAGTCTCTAGGGTTGGATTTGGGAAATCGTTTGCCTACCCACCTTAGCTAATTAGACTAGCCTGACGGAAGGGATAGTAAATTTGATTTATCGGGTAAAAATTTTCCAGAATATAAAAGATATAATTTTCCAAATTTGAATAACCTGGATTGCATAGAAATGATCTTACAATACTTGGTATTAAATTCCAAGGAGGGAATCAGTACTATTCGTGTGAATTTAAAAGGTAATTTCCTTATTATTCAGTGGATAGTAAAGGTTGAATATGGAAATCGTTTGAGTAGAATTATTATACTCTCTGTGATTCTTTTTACTCAATAATGTTTTCCAATATGAGATTTAAATAAATGATTTGGAAATATTTTCCTATATAAAAGGTGAAATTATTTGGAATTGATCCTATGTTCAAAAAGGTTTAATTAACTTAAAGGGTTTAACAAATGATGCTTACTAATTCCATATAATATAAATAAAATAAATGGAATGAGTTAAGATAATATGTCTCCTTGAGTTATTTATGGATGAATAAAAGGATGAATTAAATTGAATAATGATTGATATCACATATGAACTTAACATCTTTTTAATCGATGATTGGTTCGGAGAAACTAAGGTCGGAATTAGGTAACTCCTATTCGAAAACCACTTCAAACCAATATGTACACTTCGAACCAATACATACATTAGAAAATGATTGTGATTAGTTTCTATAATCGAATATTTTCACAATGGCGCACTACTCCCACCATAAATATATAATACGGTAAATTTCACCCCGAGGGGTTGATACGGGATACTGTGTGGTCTGTAGGACAAATCTCAGGCTATTATTGGGGAAGATGTCCCTTTAAGCACTTGTTACCTTATTATATGGATGAAAAGGTGTGGAGGTTGACAAAGATCGTGCAAAGCCAATGAGTAATACTCTGTTCCATGGTAGTGTAGTAGTATAGTTCGGAGGCTGGCGAGGATCGTGTAAAGCCACTGGTGTGAATCAGGATTGTTGTACGTGGATTTTCGGGTTTGAATGGTCACTAGTTCCCTATCATGTTGGAAATCCAATTCCAATATGTTGCCCTTATGGTTTTTATTTAGGAACCTACTTTCAAAAATTAGCTAGTAAGCCATCAAATGCAATTATTGTAACAACTTCGGCTATTTTGATAGATTATTTGGAAAGTGTTTTCAAAGAAATGTCATTAGAAATAATATCAAATTGTTTTGGTGTAAAAATATTTGGTTACCATAAGGTGAAAACCTGTTAGTATTTATGTGTGGGCATGGTATTATGAAACACCCTTTTTTTTCAAAGGTTTTGATTGACATTACATGATCTATACATTAAAAAACTTCGAGTATCTCATGTTGGTTTATCAAGCCTAATCCGCGTAATGTCAATACTCAGGTCAGATCCGGGTAGTTTCAGCTTTAGTTGAAGAATCTTGAGTTTCCAAAGGAGAGCTGGGGATCTTCATCTACGTATGGATATATTTTACTATCCAGTGCATCTATTGCATTTGTTTTTATTTTTCAGCATTTGTAAGGACAAAGGATATATAACTGGCTAGGATGAATCCAGGTTAGCCTCTAATATTGTATTCAAAAAAAATTCCGCTGTAAGGATTATTATTTAAATAATATATGTTATCACATTCATCTAAGATTCTCTTCTATCTTTATTTTCTTTTTTCCCTGAACAATTGGGTTTATTGTCACTTGGATTTGCGGGACGTCAATACCGCGGATGTATTAATGTCGATTTTCACGGGTCAAAAATCTAGTTTGTTACACTAGTTTATAGGTTTAGACCATTATGGTTGATTAGTAGCAGTTTATCTCTTTCGATACATGGGTGGGACAGACTAGTAATTGTGGAAACAGTTAAAAATGAACACCTTGTGTAATCAGTCTCACAATTTGACAACAGGGCATTTGTTGATTATATTGGGTTAAAATTTAACTAATAAAAGTTATTTGTTATAATTTGAATAAAGATATATATTTGTGAAATGGTTTTATATAAGGAAGTGAAATTATATAAATGTAGTTTATAAATAAAAGGGATTTAAGATGAAAATTTGGGGACTTAAATCCCGATGTATTGAAAATTGTTTTCCAAAATGTTTTATAAAAATAATATTTGTAGTATTTGGAAGGATTTTTGAATAGAAATACCGTTAATGGATTTTAAAACTTATAGAAATCACTTATTACCATCAGTATTCACTTCAACCTTGTCGCGGGAAGAGTATAAAAAAGAATTTACAAAGAAAGAGAGCAGTAACAAGACCTTTCGAAGGAGTCGAAGGGATGCTTTAGTATAAAATTAGATAAGTTGAACACTTTCGAAGGTGATAGGGCGATCCATTCAAATCGATAGACTTCTTTTGAAGCGGTAGCTTCCTCAGGCCTAAAGGAATGTCGAATGTATTGAAGCTACCTTTCGAAGGCAATAGATCGTAGGTTTTTTCATGAGCACTAACCCTTTCGATACATGGGTTTCGTCAATGCTTACCTTCCACAATAGAATGTATGAACGAAGCTACACATTCAAAAGCATATGTAAGCCTTTCGAATCGGTTGAAACCATCCAGTTATAAAGGAAAGTTTGCTTAAGTTCAATGTAGCATTACCACCTACCAGAAAATGGGAGTTCCGCATTAGTCAACATGTATGCCTTAGAAAGCTACCTTTCATGCTTAAACTTTCCGCTATGTTTCGACACCTTTAAAGGCACAGAGATATACATATCGATAGAGTCGAAATCTTACATCTTTTATTACTTGCAATAGCAAAGCAACACAAAGTGGAGAGAGAACCTTGCCGTAACGACCCAGAATTTTAATCATTCGGAATTTGGATATTTAATTGATTTTAAACATTAACAAGTTAATTTTAAAAATTGAATAACTTATATTTCGAATATTGTGATTTAATTGGACAATTAAATTGTTAATTTAATATTTGAAATTGCATAAATAAATGGATTTTGAATTTAATGTGAATTAAAATGATTTATAAAGATGAATTAAATTCTATTTGAATTAGAATAAGGGTAGAGAACTTTAAAAATTGATTTAAAAGTTAATTTATAGAAATTGAATATTCTAATATTTAATTAATGTGTAAAAATAGTCATTTTTCACACAGTCTCGGATTTTGATAAAACTAGTATCATTGGATCTGTAATATTATTATAGGATTTCAAATTACGTGTCAATCGGATTTATGGTTTAGCCGTGGCAAGCTAAAACGCGTAGAAATTTGTTTAAGTAAATTTTAAGTTAAAATAAATCGATTTGAAAACCTATCTTCCAAATACGATTGAATTGGCCCCCAATATATATTCCATTTTATACGGAATAGGGGTAAAACATTATAAACGCTAGGCGGCACGCGTCGTTTGGAGTTCGAAAAAATTTCGAGTGAATAGTGTCACGAAATTATCTATATAAGGCCACATTTTCTTCACAACTGCAAAACCTAATTTCTGTAACCCTAGCTGCCATCTTATTTTCAATGCGCAGGAATTTCAATTCTTCCCCCTTTAATCTCTCTCAATCTGTAAATGATTACGTAAAACTTTCAACTAAAAAAAGTAGAGTACATCGAGCTCTATAATCCCAATGGTTATGATCAAATTTAAGGCAATGGATCGACGACAATCTTAGTTTGAACGTTGTGCTCTCGTGGTCGATTGGGGATGAATGATGGCACCATGGGGGACCACACCTAGCACAAAAGTCAAGGGTTGGTAGGGGAACATGTTGGCGTAGGTTGATCGACCTTCGGCCGTCGATAGGGTGGTGCATCATCAAAAAAATCACAGCGGCTGCAGGTTTAAACGCGTGCGTGAACTGTTGGGGAAGAGAAAAAGTGGACGGCCATATCTCATGTTGATTGAGTCAAACGGCCAGATTTGAGAGGAGGTTAAAAATTAAAAAAAATTGTAAATTATATTATATATAATAATTCGTATAAACTTTAAAATGTGGTAACTTCTTCATACGAGGTCCGTTTTTGACGAATCAAGTTGTATTGGGATAATATTGACGAGCACCACATTTAGATATGATTTGGAGTTGATCGGAGCTAGTGAAAATTTTAGGTAAAATTAAACGTGCGTTTAATTTTATTCAAAATAAAACACTACAACTGCTATTGGAATTAAAGTGAGTACAACTCACTCTTTCTGACTCACTTATGTTTTAATATAAGTGAGAATAAATTTTATTTATGATGATTGATGATTATTTGGGTGATATATGATATTATATATATATATATATATTGGTATTTAGATATATTACTGCCTATTGGAGCAGATGAGACACTATACGTTCCCGTGTATGAGCGGATGACCTTTTGTATATGCTACTGTCTTGGAGTGGAAATTGTACACATTTTCTCATATATATATTTGTTGCAGGTAATAGATTGGAGGGATCTAACTGGATTTCTCACCAGTATTGATTTTATGTACATATATTATGATATATGTTATCATATGATATATGATGATTTGGATGTCGTGATTGATGTATTTAGTGTTGTTGCAGCACTAGGCCATATTTTGGTAATTTAAAAATGTCAAAGTGATGATTTCAAATTTAAAAGGATTTTCAAATTGATTTTGAAAATATACGTTTTGTTAATTTTTGAATTGTTAAATAAATGGATTTATTTTAAATAAATAAAAGTTATAAATTTTATGTTATAAAAATTATGGTTTTTGTGAAATATAATCAGAATGTGATTTTGGACTATGGAGCTAACTATTTTGTAAATAGTTTAAATTAGGATTTTTGAAATATTATAAACGGTTATATATCATATTTATAAAATTGAATTTTTATAAATCAAAGTAATGGGATTATAAAGGAGTTTTATAAGTGTTTAAAAATGAAGTTATAAATGGGATCTTATAAGTGAATAAGATTTAAAGATTTATGAATTTATGAAGTTAAAAAAGAATGAATTTGCAAATAAGAGATTTATAAGGAATTAACATATAATTGGATTTTGGTATGTAAATGGGACATAAATGAGATTTGTTGGAAAAGGATTTTATAAATGGAAGTTTTTATAAAATATAAATGGAATTTATAAACTTTGTTTTATAAATTCAAAATCAATTGATTTTGATAAGTTAAATATAAAAGTTTATTAAAGGAATTATATTCACGATTTTGAACAGTGGATAATCCTTTAATTAAATAAGTAGAAGTATTGAATTTGATTAGAGAATTATATTCACAATTTTGGACAGTGGATAATCTTTTAAAATTAAATAAATGTTTCGAAAAGTGATATTTTAAATGGAGTGAAATGGTTAGAAGATGTTTTAAAATGTGTTAAGTATCGAGTACATAGGTTTCAACATTCATTGTTGAAATAGACGTTTTCGAAAAGTAAGGAAATGATGGACTATAACACCATTGTAATAGTAAATGTTTTTTGAAGGGAGATGTTTTGTATAGTATATGGGATATATATATCTATCTAATTTTCAAATCCCTATACTAGATATTTTGGGTTGTCGTAACGATGTTTTATGCAACATTCATTTTGACCCAAATAAATATGTTAAGAGAATATTTTCCTTAAAGAATGAAATATATATACTTAATCTTGATTTAAGTATATGTAATATCAGCACATTTCGAAACTTTTGTGACCTTCTATGGCTACTCCCGCCCATCCCCTATCCCATTCTCCATCTTTTCTAACTGTCCCACCCATAACTCCAACGACCCCCTACCAAACTCTCCTCTCGCCTTACCACCGCCTGTTCCACCCCCTCTCAAGCCTAAACCTTTTTCAGACTCTTCTTCCACATCATCTTCCTGGTCCTCTCTTTTTAAAACCAAACCTTGAAATGCTAGCCTGTACTCCCCAATTGATTTTCCCCTTGTTTACGATGGACTTGCTTCAGTTCCTCCGAGTGGAGTGATTAAAGCTAGTAATGATATTTGGGGTGAATGGTTGGTAGGTTTCTTTCTTGATAAACCCCTGTCTTATCTAACTGTAATCAATCATCTGAAGAAGCTTTGGAAGCTTAAAGGAAAAATTTCAGTTAAATCTGATGGAATCTTGTTCCTTTTCCATCTATCTTGTGTTGATGACAGAAGGAAAATAATGGAATCCGACCCTATATTTCTTAGGAACAAGATTTTCATTGTAAAGGCTTGGGATCCAACTATTGGAAACAGCTGCAGTACCATTAGATCAGTTCCAATATGGTTAAAATTATCCAATATACCTCTATTTGCTTGGTCTCACTTAGGTATTAACTGGCTTGCCTCAAGAATTGGAAGACTTTTACGTATGGATTCTTCCACTGAAAGAATGGAGGGAATTGGATTTGCTAAGGACTTGGTAGATGTCACTCCAGATTATGAATTGGTCGATGAGTATCCTGTGAAACTTCTTGATGGATATACACAAATGGTGCAGGTTAGCTACCTCTGGAAACCTGAAATATGTACTCACTGTAAGGAATTTGGCCACTTGACTAATTTTTCCTTGAAGGAATGTGGGGAAAATGATAGGAATGAGGTAGAAATAGTTTCGAAGAAGAAAATCCAAGAAGGTAAAATTACAGAGCATGAGGTAGGCAAACAGTTAAATAAAAGCAAACAAGTTTGGATAAAAGTTGCCAATAAAAAAGCAAAAACCAGGGTAAGTAACGTATAGAAATTGCCAGAACTGAATAAGAATTAGGTGTTTGATGAGAGAGCTGAGGGAAATACTGAAGTATAGCAACAAATGGTGAATAGAAAAAATGTTGAAAAAAGTGGAAATGAAAATTATGTGGAAGTTGGTAGAGCAGACAATGATCAAGAATGTGTCCTGACATATAATAAACTTGAAGTATTAAATGATATGAATGATGCAACCAATGTGGGGATTGAAACAAATATTAGGGAGGAAGTTGATGAGGAGGAAGTAAATGTAGTTGAGCAACTAAATTCAAATAATGGAATTATGGATGCTAAGCAAGTTGGAAATGAGCATATAGCATGCAGAATTGATGAAGCACTATTTTTGCAGATTCAAACTGTTGAGCATGGGAACCAGTTTTTGCATGCATATGATAATCTTCAGATGCAAGCAAAACAATCTGAACAAAGCAAGCAAAAGAATGCCCAAAGTCCACAAACTACCCACACCATGCAAAATTCCTTTACCTCATTTCAAACAAAATCCAAACCCTCCCCGGATCCTAATCAAGAAGAGTTATTCTGTAGTTTATTGCAACGTCAATATCTGATTTAATCTTCTTTTTGAATCCTTCTTCTCTCACCTCGGTTCCTTCAGCCTCTACACTTTCAGCACCTCCTATCAAACCTCCCTCAAGTCAACCTTATGCCTTTTTAGGTACAATACCAGGATGGATTACACCACCCTCTTCTCCAAAAGATCCATCGTATGACAACCGTGTCTCTACTAAAAATGACAAATCCAAGAAGAATAAAAAATCCAAGAGTTAAAACCCAGTCATAACAAGAATACATTCTCCCATTACTATGAGCATGAAAGAAGCTAATCACCTCTCCCTAGTTTAATCTATGATAAACAATATTGGTGCATGGAACATTAGAGGATCTCATAATTTCCTCAAGTTAGATCAGGTCAAGCATTTAATCTCCACTCATCATCTAACCTTGCAATCCTTGAAACTAAGTTGAACATACCCCTAACAATTTCTGCTGCAAAGTACGTAAACCCTACTTGGTCCCTTTATCACCATCTTCCTGAAGCTAGCTATGGTCGCATTATGGTGCTTGACAATCCCGTTGAGCTCTCCCTTGAACTCCTTTTTGCTACACCACAAATAATGCACTTTCACGCCAAGTACTTCAATCCCTCCTCCTCTTTCTACATTTCTTTTGTCTATGCTTCTAACTCTCAAACCTCTAGACAATCCCTTTTCAACCTTATTCCTGCTCTCAGGCAAGAAACGCATCCTTGGGTTATTGTTGGTGATTTCAACAGTTGCTTATCCTTGTCTGACAACATGGGGGCCTACCTCTCACGCCAAGGGATATCCTCCCCATGAATTTTTCCATTAATGATTCTTCTTTAATCCCTATTCACAAAGTTGGTGCTCTCTTCTCTTGGAACAATAGATCTAGGAGTGGAGCAAGAACTTTTACCAACATTGATCATTCCTTTTCCAACTATAAAGCCCTTACCACATGGCCAAAAATTTCCACCTTCCTGCCCTAACCAATCCTTTCTGACCATTCTCCCCTCATCATATCCACTGGGAAGCTGCCCCACGGAGTCAAAAGAGGTTTTAAATTCTACTATACTTGGGTCCTTGACCCCGAGTATAATAATATTATAAAATCATCTTGGTCTTATGATTATTTTGGAAACCCTATGTATATTTTTTTGTAGAAAGCTCAAGGCAACAAAAGAAGCCTTAAGTGTTTGGGCAAGAGCTAAGTTTGGCAATGGCAATCTAAAATCCACCATCCTTAAGGTTTAGCTCAAGGAAGCTCAGGATCTGATGATGGCTCATCTAGACAATTCCCATCTAGCTGTAAAGGAAGCTGCTCTCTTCAATGACCTCAACCAAGCTCTGGTAGCTGAATGTGATATGAACAGACAGCAACTAAGAATCAAATGGGCAGCTGAAGGGGACAGGAACTCTAAAAATTTTCATGCCTCCCTAAAGGTAAAACATTCACAAAATAACATCAATTCCATTTATGATGAAGCAGGAACCTTGAACTCTACCCCTGAGATAGTTGACAAAGCTCTTCTCCTGTATTATACTGTCCTCTTTGGAAAAGAAAATAATTTTAACCCAGAGCTAGACCAACTTTCTAGTATTTCTCTGCCTAGAGTTAATAATGATGAAGCTAAAAAGCTGGTGGATAAAGTGACTAATGAAGAAATAAAGAACACCCTTTCTGCTATGAATAAGAGCTTAAGTGGTGGACCTGATGGTTTTAATGTGGTTTTTTTTATTTCCAGTTGGGATATAGTAGGTGGGCATTTCTGCAAGGCAATGCATAATTTCTTCGATAAATTTAAGCTTCTTAAATCTGTGAATGCCACAAAACTGGTTTTAATCCCTAAGAGCATGCCTAAATCATTAGTATCTTCCTTTAGACCCATTTCCTATTGAATGTTGTTTACAAGTGCATATCAAAAACTATTGCTTCGAAGCTTGTTGCAGTTTTGGAAAGAACTATTTCCAAAAATCAGGTAGCTTTTTTACATGAAAGAAATATTCTAGACAACATTTATGCTGGCCCACGAGCTTTTAAAAGGGTATCGCTGTGTTAATGCAACTCCTGGAACTATGTTAAAGCTTGATTTAAAGAAGGCATACGATAGCATTCAGTGGAAATCTGTTGATAGAATTATGTCACTCATGGGTTTTCCTAAATTATTTGTTGCTTGGATTTATGAGTGCATCTCAACACCCTCTTTCTCTCTGATTTTTAATGGTAAAAACATCGGTTTCTTTGCATCTAAGCAAGGTATAAGGCAGGGGGACCCGCTTTCCTCCTATGTCTTTATCATGGTTATGGAAGTTTTTACTTGCTTGATAAGACCTTTGTATCAAAGCAAGCATATACATTATCATTCCAAATGTAAATACCTCCAAATGACTTCCCTTCTTTTTGCTGATGATATCATGATATTCACCAAGCTGAACCTTCCATCCATTGAATGCATTAAAAGAGCTCTTCATAACTTCTACATGATGACAGGTCTTAAGCTTAATCTCAATAAATCAAGTATTTTGTTCTCTGGGATTTCAAGCTTGCATGAACAGAATCTTTCCTCCTATGCTGGAATGCAATCAATGAATCTTGTTATGACTTACCTTGGCCTGCCTCTCTGTACTTCTAGGGTAACTCAAGCTAATTGTCAATCTCTTTATCAAAAAATAACTGGTGTCATGGGGTGTTGGGCAAACAAATTCTTGTCTCAAGCCGGCAGATTAGTTCTCATCAAATCTGTTAGCTTCTCCATGATGGTCTATTGGGCAAGAGCATACATTCTACCTATTAAGCTTTTGAAAATGGTTAGAAGAGCCATGATGAGATTTTTCTGTTTTGGCTCTATTAATTCTAAGAAAATGGTTCCTTATTCTTTCTCTATTTTTGAGAAACTAAAAAGCAAAGGGGGCTTGGGCTTGTACAACATAGAAGTATGGAACAAAGCTGCTTACAGTATTCATTTTAACGCTCTGTTGCAAAAGAAGGACACTTTATGGGTCAGGTGGACTCTCAGGTATAATGTTGGGGCTAAGAACTTTTGGCTTATGGAGGTTCCTCAACCTTGCAGTTGGACATGGAGAAGTATATTGAATTTGAGAAACACTTTAAAACCTTTTGTTCAGATCAAACTATCTGACAAAAGCACTTGTAATTTTTTGAATGAGCCATGGATAAGTAAGGGTGTTATTCTAGATCAGCTCTTCACTTCCCAGCAAAAATTTCAATCTGGTATTGGTTCAAATGCTCTAGCTATTGACCACAATGATAATGGTGTGCTTGTGCTGCCTTGTACTAGCAATCAGATAGTCAGAGCCTTTTAGAATCAATATGTTACAAACAAATATGAGATTCAAGATCACGACACAGTTCAATGGAATGATAAAGCTCACACTATCTCTTGTATTTATGAGGCCTTGTTGGGAATGGGTTGTTTGCCCAACTGTATGTGGAGCAAGGTTACTTGTGCTATCACTTCTACCAGTAGTGATAACCTGATGCTATGGAAGGTTAGGAACAAGGCTTTGTTAACAAGAGATAAGCCGATTAGGTTTGGAATGTAAATGCCATCCTTGTCTGAGCTATGCAACATTCACAGTGAAAGTATCCAGACTAGTACTTTGAGTGTCCTTATGTTCAACATCTCTGGAGCAAAATGATGAGTAAAATTGGGAGGGTGGCTGTATCTTCAGTTTCTGCTATTCAATGGGGTATAATTGAGAAAGCAACTAGGTGGAGTGATGAGAACAAATTTCTTCTTTTCTTCATCCTGAAAAAGCTTTGGAAAGTAATATGGAAAGAAAGGAACAGGAGGTGTTTTGATGGAATCAAGAGGAGCCATGAAGTTTAATGGATTGACTTAAGGCATGAAATTTTAATGGGAATGAGGGCTATGTGCAAGCTTTTCATTATCACCAGATCGAGCCTTGGATCCCATAGTTTTCTTTGCTTTTCCCTGTGTTTTATTTTTTACTACTCTTTGTTTCTCTTCTGTGGATGTATTTTTTCTTTTTCAGTTTCTTATCCTTTTCTTGTCTTAGCTTGCTCTGTTGCTTTTCCTTTTATTAATAAATCTCGTAGGGGTCCAGTCTAACCCTGCTTGTTCTGCAAAAAAAAAGTATATGTAATATTTTCTAAGTGTTATAAATAAATTGATTTGTGAATTACTTATTATTAAATAAGTATATGGAAATGTTTTTTCAATATTGAAATGGTCTTGAGCATATATCCTTTTTAAAGATAATTTGAAATGAATATTCGTAAAGTGACTTAATTAATAAAAGATTAATTAAAGGGCCTAGTGATTGCTTATGGTGCTAGATATTTATTTGTTGCTTTGATAGTTAAATAATCGACTATCAAATTTGGCCATTTTAGTTCCTCGACTTGATGTGGGAACTATTTATCATACACTTTGTATGTAGCCTTCTGTGTAGGCTTGATTATCGTTTGTGCTGAGGATGTTGATTCATGTAGTGTGGAGTGTTACTCCAATCTATTGAGCTTCCTTCTTTGCCGAAGGATAGCAAGTGGAAATTTGGAGACGTGATAAGTCAATGCGAATTAGTTTCTATGTGAGGTTGAAAAACGCTTTTGCGTTGTTGGTGTGAAGAGGTCAAGATCGGTTTATCCAAAAACCACTTCGAACTAACATTTATGCGACGACTGTGTAGGTTGGTTGTGATGATATTGATATTTTCATAGTGGAGGATTGCTAGTTGGTCATTTGGGGTTAAAATCCCAATATATGTATAATAGCAGTGGTCTTTTCATTATGAAATATTCAATGCAAGGACTATTTGCTACTAATCCTAGGGATTTCCTGACAGGATGTGGTAGGAAAGTACCTCAGGTCTATCCTATTCCGGGACAACTTGTATGAACATTTGTCTAACAATGCATTTCTAAAATTACGTGCATTGGTTTTTACAATCGTACATCAATGGTGGCAAGGAATGCAACTTCTCTTAGCTTAACACCCTCCTTGAGACAGACGAGCTCAAGGGTTGTATTTATGTGGAAGGCAATTAGCAATCAACGGAAATGGCCGTGTAGCATTCAAAGTGATGTGATTTGTAATATGTGTAAGGTAATCATTACCTCAGGCCTCATCAACCAAAAATGGCCGAAACAGGGTTAGATGCAGCAAGGCTAAGTGGGTCGCTCCCAATTTGGATATGATCCTCCTCTTTTAGATATATTTCTTCCTGCTATGACATTTGGGATGTAAATTATTGTGGTTTGTATGCTATGAGGGCCCTCGTGAAAGGTCGGTAACGACCAAGGGATGTATATTCAGTACTATCTAGTTTCAGAGATAGGTCGGTCTTGTGTTGGTAGAGGATCCTTTGTGATGGTCCTCGGTACATTCGTCTACTAATGTACTGCCGGAAGGTAGTCCCTTCACCTGGTCATTTGTATGGAAATCCAAACTCCACTACGTGCCTGCCATTTTGATTTTATTACCCATTTTGGGCTACATGTTGGAATTTAATCAATGTAACAATTTCGGCTATGATTAATATTATTTGTGCAATAGACACTATTATAATATAGGAGAATTTGATATGAAATGTTTAAGTTATCGGAAGATAAAAACATGTCCGTGCTTATGTGTGGGTGTTGTCTGACGAGATGCTTTTGTTTTGAAAGGAAAAGTTTGGTAATTTAATAAATTAAGTTGAGTGTGTTTCTCATGTTGGTTTACCGGACTGATCTGGGCGTTCTTTCCTTTCAATGCTCGGGTCAGACAGAGTATATTTACAGGTTTAGATTTGGCGCTTTTGGAGCTTCAGTAGGAGAGCTGGAGATCTTCATTTTCGTACAAATGTATCTATTTATTATCTGTTAATTAGTTGTTGTATATTATCGGCAATTGTAAGGACATGTTATTATAAATGTCCAGGATGATACTTAGTGATTGATTGTTGAACTCTAATTGATGTGAGTATATATAGTTTCTGTTTTGTAAAGATTATTGATATGATATTATATGTTATTCCACTGTGATATGAGATTCTATATTGTTCTATTAGTTCCCTCTTCTCTCTTTCTTCTCTTCTCTTCTTCTCTCTTCATTTCTTTCTCATGACTTTCCATCAGACTGTGCTTTTTGGATTGGACATGCATGGATTATTGTCGATTCAAAGGGTATGGATTTGTGGGTCATCAAATATAGTATCAAAGCTTAGATTTTTTTGTATTCCTAAGCTTTAATGTATACTTAATATAGATAGGGACAGTAGCACCCTAGACTGATTTTGACTGTATTATGTATATGAGCACCTATTTGTTAGTGATATAATATTGTTTTATGTTGTGTTTACTTATCCGTTGAGTTATTTGTGAATTCTGGTTGGTATGTGAGATGCCATGTTATTGATAGGGATTTCTAAACACGTATACGTGGCAAGTTGACATAATATTATTTTTAAATTGGGCAAATGAAATAATTTTACCTCGATTATATTTTATATATGAAAAAACAATTTTTCATAAATTATTAAAGTGTATGTAAATTGATTTTTTGGTTGTTTAAAATGTAAATATATATAAGTTAATATAAATGTTGTTTGAACAATCTAAATAAAAACAACAATTGTGAAATACTTATATATAAGAAATGAAACTATTTGAGTTATAAATAGAAAATGAATTTAGACAAAGAATTTGAAAATTTGAATCCCATTGATTTTGACAATTATTTTTCAAAATTTAAAGAGGTTATATTATTATAAATATAAATAAGATAAATGAATTTGGAATGAATCTTATTTAAGTAAAGTAAAATAGTGAAATTATATAAGTAGAAGATTTGTAAATGTGATTTATAAATAATAAAAGGGATTTTTTTAAAAGAATATAAAGCATTGAATTCACTACTGTTGTTGGAAAATAATAAGGGTGATGACTGCAGTATCATCAGTATCATTTTCGAGTTTCTGTGTGATGGATTTGCTACCAATAATAATTGAAATTGAAGTTTTGTTGTGATGAATAAATTCGAATTTAAAATCCAATTTGTAATTGATAAATATAAGTAAAATTAGTTTTGGACTTATATTAAGAAATAAGAAATTGAGTTAGCATAATAAAATATATGAATTGAGATTTAACTAAAGGAAAGATAAATAAATTGAATCGGATTTGAACTAGATTAGATAAATGATTATATAATATGAATTTGGATGTTTAAATAAAGAAGTTGTATAACTTATAAAATGAGAAAAGGTAAGTAAAACAAAATATTAAAATGGTTAAATAATTTTGTTAAGCAAAACAAAATCTGAATTTGAATAGTGATATGAATTTGACTTAAGTAAATGTTAAATAAAATAGAATCTAAAATAAATTAGAATTGCACTTAAGTTGTGCAGTGAAAGTAAATGCAAGTGAGAATGAAATGGAACATAACTTAAGTGATGTTGAGTAAAGTTGAATTTGATGTCAAAATGAGTTAATAAAGTGAATTAATGAAATGAAATCATTAAACGAATATGAATTTGAGTTGTATAATTAAATTCAACTTTAGTTGTTGAATAAATTAGCATTAGAAATGTTGTTGTTAGGAATTGAATAAAACTTAAGTTAAACAGTTGTGAATTAATAATAGTATCGGAAGTGTTGTATAAAATGTGAATACAGTGAATACAAGTATTCAATCTAAATTGAATGATTGAATGAAAGTCAATTATATATTAAACCAACTGAAATTAAAAATTCTAAACCAAATTGAATGTAAGCGAATTAAATAAATTTGGCTATATTGAATATGCATTGGTTGTTAGATGGTTGTTAGATGGTTGTATACAAATTCATTAAGTGTTAATGAAATTGAATTAATGAAACTGAAAGATGAATAATTGAATTCAAATTAGAAGTAAGGGAATCTAAATAGAATTGAATTTGATTTGGATTTGGAAGTGAACGAACTTGAATGTAAATTAGTGAATGTAAACTAACTGAATTTGAATAAATGAATGTTAATAAAAATATCCATTGTTAGTGAATCAAATGTGATTAAACTGAAAACCAATTCAATGGATATTAATGAGAAATGAATTTATATTGATTTGGTTATGGATTTATTGGATAGATATTGGTTGGTAGGATGGTAGTTGGATGATAGTTGTTTGATGGTTGGATTTGGTGCGTTTTGTTGCATTTGCAATATTTGCATATATAGTAGTTGTATTGGTATATGTTGTATATTGGTATTACTTTTCATATAATACATGTTTCTCATTTGTTTGTTGAGTATATAGTAGGTGCGAATGGCGGTTGCTTTGCATTTAGAGCTCGCTTTCGTGCTATATTAGCCATATATACTCGTTAATAATATATAAGGTACATATCTCAGATTACATATCGTACATTTATAATTTTTTTCCCTACGGGATGCCTCATCCTCGAAGATGAGAAGTATATTTGTGATATATATATATATATATATATATATATATATATATATATATGTTGTGATCCTACTATGATCGTACCGCATAAAGGAGGCAATGGAAAAAAAAATTTGGAAATTTAAGGCGTTAGAAAAAAATTTAGAAAAATTGGAAAAAAATTTATAACTAAAATTTTGATATAGAGTTGAAAGTTAAATGATATCAGTTGGCATTGAAAAGATAAATAAGAAAGGATTTGAAACTTAGAAATTTTTTATAAGAAGTTTAACTAATGGATTTTGAAAAAAGTAAAAGGTTTAAATGATTTGGTAATCTAGTTGAACGAATTGTTTTAAAAAGTTAATGGATTTTGTGGCCTTTTCTTACTTGGTAATTTCGGGACAAAATTTTTTTAAGCTAGGGAGAACGTCAAGACCCAGAATTTTAGACTTTTGAAATTCGTATATTTAAGTGATTTTAAATATTCATAAGTTAATTTTACAAATTGAATAACTTACATTTCGACTATAGTGGTTTAATTGGATAATTAAATTGTTAATTTAATATTTTAAATTGCAGAAATAAATGGATTTTGAATTTAATGTGAATGAAAATGTTTTATAAAGATGAATTAAATACTATTTGAATTTGAATGAGGTTAGAGAACTTTTAAAATTGATTTAAAATTTCATTTACAGAAATTGAATATTTTAATATTTAATTAATGTGTAAAAATGGTCATTTTTCACAAAGTCTCGGATATCGACGAAACTAGTTTTATTAGATCTATAATGTTACATTATTGTAGGATTTCAAATTTCATGTCAATTGGATAAACGGTTTAGCCGTGGTAAGCTAAAATGCGTAGAAATTTATCTAAGTAAATTTTAAATTAAAATAAGTCGATTCGCAAACCTATCTTCCAAATACGATCGAATTAGCCCCTGATATATACTCCATTGTATTTGGAATAGGGGTAAAACATTATAAACGTCAGGCTGCATGCTTCGTTTGGAGTTCGAAAAAAATTTGGGTGAATTTTGCAAAATTTTCTATACAAGGCCACATTTTCTTCGCAATTGCAAACCCTAATTTCTATAACCCTAGCCGCTTTATTACTTTCAATGGCCAAGAATTTTGATTCTTCCCCCTTTGACCTCTCTCAAACTATAAAAAATGATGTAAAACTATCAACTACAAAAACGTAGAACATCGAGCTCTATAATCCCAACGGCTATGATCGAAGTTAAGGCAACGGATCGACGACAATTTTAGTTTGAACGTTGCGCGTGTCATGGTCGATTAGGGGTGAACGGCAGTACCATGGGGGACCGCATTTGGCACAAAAGTCAAGGGTGGGTAGGTGAACATGTTGGCGTAGGTTAATCGACCTCCGATCATCGATAGGGAGGTGTAGCATCAAAAAAATCATGGCGACTATGGGTTTAAACATGTGCAAGAACTGTTTGGGAAGAAGACAAAGTGGATGGCTAGATCTCATGTTGATTGAATCGAATGCCCTGTAACAACCCGCATATTTTATGATTGTATATTTAAATGTTTATTTAAATATAGCATCGTTAGTCGGATTTAAGTTCGAAATGCTACTTTTTGTGAATAGTCGGATTAAAGTTCGAAATGCTACTTTTTGTAAAGTCGAATTAAGACTTGAGACCCCTTCCATTGAGTTCAAAATGGTATTTGCGACCTTTTTTAGTATAAACATCGATATGTTCGAAGTTGAGTAGAATTTTTCTATTTTTCTATTAGGCTTTTGGTTTGGGTTTCAGCCCATTAACCTAACATATTACCCTAACTCCACCCCCTCTCCTCTTCATTCATTCTATTAATTTCCTAAAACTTAAACTAAAGAAAAAATGGTGAAAGAGAAGAAAATAAAATTCCTAAACCTAGTTTTTCTAGGAAATTCAAATTCAAGCTCCAAAATCAAAGATAAGCTATGGTAAGCATCCTCTTCATTTTCTCCATCTCAAACTCTCTTCAATTTTCAGAAATTCCTAAACCCTAACTTAGGAAACATTTGCTTATGAGCTTAAATTCGAGCTTCTTGGGTTGAAGTGAAGAGTGGTTGATCTTTCCTTTGTTTTAAAGCTTCCCATTCGTTGTCTTTTGGGTTTAAAGTTGAGTTTTTGAACTCATATCTACGTCTATAGCTTTCAATGCTGTTAGGTATGAATTCCTAACATCTAGTCATGTTCATTTGCTTTTGATTTGAATTGATTTGGTGAATTTTTCAATTTTGATGTTTTAAAGTCAAAATCATTAAAAATCCTATGTTGCATGTTTGGACATGTTATTTGGGGTATATCGAAGGGCCTATAAGGTTGGGTTACTGCTTGGCATAAATGCCTAGTCCCCGTCGCTCGTACGATCGCTTCTGAATTGATTTGGCCATCATTGGCCTAGGCGAATTTCTGCCCAGTTGAACCAACCAGACGTCTGGTTGGTAATTTCAGACGTCAGGTCATGGTCCCTGGAGAAAAAATATAATATGGTAGAAAATAAAAATGGCAGAGCCTTGGACCAATCGTCTGGTCCAAACCTACCAGACGTCTGGTTAGTTTTCAAACATCTGGTTAGAGCTCAGACTTCTGGGAAGGTTCTAAAATATTTCCAGAACCCAAATCCAGACGTCTGGATGAACCCTTAGACGTATGGAACTGTTCAGTTTTGCCTATTTGCCTATTTTTTGAGTGAATTTCCAATGTTTATCGATTTTTGATGATCCGATTAGTTGTTATCACTTTTATCGACTTTGATGACTTCTTTTTCTGAATTTTTTGGAATATCAATTTTGATGGATTTGGTATCAATTTCTATGGATTTGATTCACGTCTTCGAATGTGAACTTTTGATGATCGATTGTTTTTACAATTGCTTAATTTGATTTGTCACTTTAAAATACAAAGGTTTCTATACTAGTAGTAAATACTAAAACTCATTCATCAAAACGATTTCAATATTTACTTTCAACATAAACTCGCTTTTAAAACCGTTTTCCAGTCTATTAGTATATACAAACCTTTACCTCATTTATTTGAGAAATCTAATTAAACGACTTAGCGAAACAAGTGGTATGAAACGCTTGCGTTTACCTTGTCGGTTAATTCTTGGACTTGTTCGATTGAAATCTTGTGACAATTTTCGAGTGGAAATCTACAATTTGTTCGTAAATATTTAAGTTAAGCCAGTGGTTATGGGACGTGAAGCTAAACTCATTTATTTACTAGCTTACAATAATTCACACTTTTATTGATCAATGGTGATCATTTTATGGTTTAGACTAGCGATATGTGATGTCTCTTTGTCCACGTGGAGGACTGCACCTCCTTTTATTGAGCTTCGTCTCATTTCTTTTATGGGCTAGCGACTCATGTTCTTTTATGATGTTCAGTTCATCGGGCATAATGATGTACTACATCGTTGTTCCGGCTCATCGGTTTCATCGGGAGTAATGCTGTACTATGTCGTTGTTTCGTATTAATTGAGTTTCAAGTTCATCGGGCGTAACGCTATACTACGTCGTTGTTTCAGATTAATTGAGTTTCAAGTTCATCGGACGTAATGTTGTACTACGTCGTTGCTCTGGATTAATTGAGTTTCAGGTTCATAGCGATGTAACGCTGTACTACGTCGTTGTTTCGGATTAATTGAGTTTCAGGTTCATCGGGCGTAACGCTGTAGTACATCATTGTTCCGGATTAATTGAGTTTCAAGTTCATCGGGCGTAACGTTGTACTACGTCATTATTCTGGATTATTGGAGTTTTGGGTTCATCGGGCGTAACGCTGTACTATGTCGTTGTTCCGGATTATTGGAGTTTTCAGTTCATCGGGCATAACGCTGTACTACGTCGTTCCACCGGGTCTATGGTTAGCGCCATGGGATAACGACCCGCTTGTGATACATGTGTTGGTGAGTTTTCACGATCCCGTTTGTGATAGTCCTCCCCTTTTGTGTTTTCTAGATTTCTAATTATTGATTTCTAGAATTTTTGTTTCACCAATTTTTGTGATGGGCGTTGATATGTTTTGTTAATATTTGGGGTTTGGTGAATATGCTAAAGAATATGACATTCTTTTTGGTCTTTTGAGCTTGAGATATTGTATGATTTTTATTGTTATCTGATGTATACTTGTTATAGTATGGCATTATTGTTATCATATGTTTTTGTCATATCTCTTATCCTATCTCATTTTATAATATATTTATAGCTAGACTTATCCGTTTATTATTTTCTTCTTAAATAATACTCGGGTTAGACCAAGATATTTCAGGTGCTTCTACTTGACTTCTTATCAGGGTCCGTCATCTGACTTTTGGCTTTTAACTTAGTAGTTTTTGTATTTATACATTTGAGATAGAAACTCCTTGATGTATACATATTCTTTTGTGATGTAGTGGATCTTACATGACCATTACTTTGATGTACACTTTTATGTGTTATATTCATATATGTTTCCGTCTATCTGTGATTGATTTATGTTATGCTTGTTTTATATTCGTTTCTGAAGATCACATAGCCACTGTGTAGTAGTTTTGAATTTGTAATTAATGTGTCAGATTTCCTCATGAAATGAAATGCATGTAATACTATATGACATATCGGTACTCGCACAAAGCAACTACATAGATGGCCGCTTCTCAACAGCCTTATTCTTCGTGCTAGTTGACGGCATTACTCCGGAGTGTCCTGGCTAGTATGAGTATGGAGGTGGGGCGTCATAGCTTGGTATCAGTGTCAAACTTCGAAACAATATAGAATATTATAGCAAGGATCATTGTCCTAAGTCTTTCTTATGAATCGTGCCTTAGGATTTATCTGAGTCTTAGGACCCGCTCTATCCTAATTTCTCTTATGATGCCTTGTTTTATTAATCAAGTTTGCTTGATATTCATTCTGAGAATAACTTTTTTCTCTTCTTTCTTTCTTTATTAAAGAAGAGAAATGGTTAGATCCAGCCGTCCTATCACCGGTCAATCTAGTGCTACTCCTCCACATGGAGTATTCATGTCTGCCCAGCAGCTTATAGATCTTGTAAAGAATGCTCAAGAACTTGTAGACCTATTCCAGAGCCTACTTATCCTAAACTGGGTTGCACGCTTGAGATTATACCGATTTGGGTGGAAGGCCATTCAAGGTATCCAAAAGCGTTATAGAAATCCAAGCTCGGCTTAGAACATGCGACCGCATCTTTTCTCGCATGAATCTTGTGAATTCACATCGAGTCTAAGTGGCTTCTAGCATGCTTCAAGAAAGAGCATTAGATTGGTATGAGCTTTTGATTCGGAAATCGTTGAAGCGGATCTTACTTGGGAGCAATTTCGAGAAAGGTTCGAGTTGAAGTTATTGCCAAAAGCTGAAAAGGTAACTTTGGCCCGGCACTTTATTGACCTTGTTTAAGGTGAATAATCCATGACAGACTATGTCGCATTTTTGAATATCTCTCTAAATATGGGGTTGGGTACATTAATAACCCATTGATGAAAAATCAGAGGTTTGTCTATGGGTTGTATAAGAACCTCAAGAAGCCATTACGTTTGAAACTAGAAGTTTCTTTTGATCAGCTTGTTGATATCGCTCTTTGACTTGAATAGGCCAATAAAGAAAGTGATGTTGATGTTGTGGGTGCCAAACAGAACTTCAACAATAAATGAAGAGGCCTACTAAGTTCAAAGGCCCCAATCCCAACAAGAAAGGGAAGCAAGAAATTTCGGTAGCAAAGACTCCTACCACTTGTCGTGGACAATGCTACAATTGTGGTTCTACGGACCACTGTGTAAATAGTTGTCCAAAACCACTTTTTTGTCGTTATTGCAAAAGCTTGGGTCATCTTATATCTACATGTCCCACACTTCAAAGTAGAAGAGAGGGCGAGCTGAATATTGTGCAAGCTCCTAGTGACACTTCTCTTGGTCAAGGTATTTCTTATTCGGTCCTTGATGATATTTGTTTTGTGATTATCCTATTCGAGTTCTTTTTGATATGGGTTCATCTCAATATTTTATATCAAAAGAACTTGTAGATTCTTTTTACTTAAACATTACGGGCTTGATGTCTACACTGAGAATTGCGAATCCATTTGGTGGGTCTGCAACACTCAGTTTACTTTGTAAAGATGTCGAGATTATTTTATGTGATTATTCTTTCCGAGCCGATTTGCATGTTATGCATTACTTAGGCTTCAGAATTGATTTTTGGGAAAGGATTGGCTTAATCATTATGAAGCCATATCCTATGTCCCGAGAGGACTATCCATCTTCGACATTCTCAATCTGTTCAGCAGGTTTTTAATTTTTCTTAATGATTTCGATTCCAATTCGATGGCATCATTTTATTCTTTAAATCCACATGATGAGGGAAATGTCATTTCTCTCATTCAAGTAGTTTGTGAATTTTTTGGTGTTTTTGAGCTTTTCTTAGGATTATCACCTAAGCAATCTATTGAGTGGTGCTAAGGTCTTTTCAGTTCGACTTTGCCACCAGTTTTCATTAGCTATGAGTTGCGTACGATAGCGTTCTACTAATTGTATTCCGTACTTATTATGATTCTTATTAATAGCTTGTTATGCCATTTGGTTTGATGAACCCTCCAGCTTATTTCATCCATCTTATGAATTAAGTATTCTGCGAGTATCTCAATGACTTTATCCTTTTATTCATTGATTATGGGTGAAAACGGCAATTTAAAATTGTAAATCTTTCTAATAAGATATATTTATAAGTATAATTGGATTTTGTTCCTAAAACGAACAGGGAATCTTCGTAAAAATTTTAAGATATATGTTTTATCATATAGAAGAAGATTTTGTGTTGTATTGCCCATTGAGTGCTTTAAGAATTCTGGTCGATACGCATGATCAACGTTATCGATAGGAATGTCCTAAACGCTATGATATGACAGTTAGACACATTAAATTGACTTGTAATAAATTAAATTTCTAAAAAGAAGATTACATAAAGTTAATTATAATTTTGAATGTTTTAAGTTTTTCGGGAAAGAGGATCATTTAAAAGAACTCCTTTCTAATGCTCCTATTCTTGTGATCCCCGAAGGGAACCAAGACTTCATTGTTTGTATTGATGCTCGTCGTATTGGTTTGGCTGTCGTTCTCATGCAAAAAGGGAACATGTTATCACTTATACTTCTATACAATTAAAGCCTACCGAGACTAGATATGCCGCTCATGATCTATTGCTTGCGGCCATTGTTTCCGCTCTTAGAATTTGATGTTCATTCGTGTTTCACCTATGAAGGGTTTTGTGTGTTTCAGTCGATCGGGAAAATTAGCGCCTCGATATATTGGCCCATTTCCATCACCGAATGCATTGGTTCCATGACTTATCGCCTTTTATTGCCGACTCAATTTTCTGCTATTCACGACATTTTCCACGTCTCTCAACTACGGAAATGCCTTAAGGACTTCGATTCTATTCTTGAGCCCGGTGTTATTGAAGAAATTGAAGTTTCACCTAATTTGACTTATGAGCAACATCCTATTCATATCATTGCTTTGGAGGTTAAACGCCTTCGAAATAAAGATGTTTCGCTTGTGAAGGTTCAATGGTCCGCAAATCCTAAAGATTGCTCCTGGGAATCCAGAGAATTCATCGAGCGAACACATCCGGACTTACTCTCTCGAGCTCTTTAAGGTGAACTTCTTATTTCAAATTTTCTTTTATGTTGATATGCTTTTATGGTTGTTACTCTTCGTTTTCTTCTTAAGTATTGCGAGGACGCAATTTCTTTAAGAAGGGGAATCTGTAATAACCTGCATATTTTACGATTGTATATTTAAATGTTTTATTTAAATTAAGCATCGTTAGTTGGATTAAAGTCCAAAATGCTACTTTTTGTAAACAGTCGAATTAGGACTCGAGACCCCTTCCATTGAGTTCAAAATGGCATTTGCAACCTTTTTGAGTATAAACATCAATATGTTAGGAGTTGAATAGAATTTTTCTATTTTTCTATTGGGCTTTTAACCCAACATATTACCCTAACTTCACGCCTTCTCCTCTTCATTCATTCTATTATTTTCTTAACACTTAAACTAAAGAAAAATGAGGGAAGAGAAAAGAAAACAAAATTCGTAAACCCTAATTTTGCTAGGAAATTCAAATTTAAGCTTCAAAATCAAAGAGAAGCTTCGGTAAGTATTCTCTTCATCTTCTCCATCTCAATCTCTCTTCAATTTTCAAAAATTCCTAAACCCTAACTTAGGAAATATTTTCTTATGAGCTTAGATTCAAGCTTCTTGGGTTGAAGTGAAGAGTAGTCGATCTATCCTTTGTTTTAAATCTTCTCATTCTTTGTTTTTGAGTTTAAAGGCGAATTTTTGAACTCACATCTATGTCTATATCTTTAATTGCTGCTAGGTTTGAATTCCTAACATCTATTCATGTTCATTTGCTTTTGATTTGAAATGATTTGGTGAATTTTTCAATTTTGATGTTTTGAAGTCAAAATCATTAAAAATCCTATCTTTGATGTTTGGACATGTTATTTGGGGTGTATCGAAGAGATTATAAGGCTGGCCTATCGTTTGGCATAAATGCCTAGTCTCTATCGCTCGTCCGATCGCTTCCGAATCGATTTGGCCATCATTGGCCTAGGAAAATTTCTGCTTAGCTGAACCAACCAGACGTTTGGTTGGTAATTTCAGACGTCTGTTTATGGTCCGTGGAGAAAAATACAAGACAACAGAAAATAAAAATGGTGGAGACTTGAACCAGACGTCTGGTCCAAACCTGCCAGATGTCTGGTTAGTTATCAGACGTCTGGTTAGAGCTCAGATGTTTGGGAGGATTTTGAAATATTTCCAGAACCCAATCCAGATGTCGAATGAACCCCTAGACGTCTGGAACTATTCTGTTTTGCCTATTTGCCTATTTTTTGAGTGAATTTTCAATGTTTATCGATTTTTGTTGATCCCATTATTTATTATCACTTTTATCGACTTTGATGACTTCTTTTTCTGGAGTTTGGGAATATCCATTTTGATGAATTTGGTATAGATTTCTATGGATTTGATTCACGTCTTCGAATGTGAATTTTTGGTGATTAATTGTTTTTACAATCATTTTATATGATTTATCACTTTAAAATACAAAGATTTCTATACTAGTAGTAAATACTAAAACTCTTTCATCAAAACAATTTCAACATTTACTTTCAATATAAAGCTCGCTTTTAAAACGGTTTTCCAATCTATTATTATATACAAACCTTTACCTCATTCGTTCGAGAAATCTAATTAAACAACTTAGCAAAACAAGTGTTATGAAACGCTTGCGTTTACCTTGTCGGTTAATTCTTGGATTTGTTTGATTGAAATCTTGTGACAATTTTCGAGTGGAAATCTACAATTTGTTCGTAAATATTTAAGTTTGGCCAGTGGTTATGGGACATGAAGCTAAACTCATTTATTTAATAGCTTAGTGTAATTCACACTTTACTGATCCATTGTGATCACTTTATGGTTTAGACTAGCGGTATGCGATGTCTCTTTGTCCACGTGGGGGACTGTACCTCGTTTTATTGAGCTTCATCTCATTTCTTTTATAGGCTAGCGAACCATGTTCTTTTACAGAGTTTCGTTCATCGGATGTGACGATGTACTACGTTGTTCCGGCTTATCAGATTCATCAGGCGTAACACTGTACTATGTCATTGTTTCGGATTAATTGAGTTTCAGGTTCATTAGACGTAACGCTGTACTACGTTGTTGTTCCGGATTATTGGAGTTTCGGGTTCATCGGGCATAACATTGTACTACGTCCTTGTTCCGGATTATTGGAGTTTCGGGTTCATCGGGCGTAACGTTGTACTACGTTGTTGTTCCGGATTATTGGAGTTTCAGCTTCATCGGGTGTAACGCTGTACTACGTTGATGCACCGGTTCTATGGTTAGCGGTGTTGGGATAGCGACCCGTTTGTGATACACATGTTGGTGAGTTTTCATGTTTCCGTTTTGTGATAGGCCTCCCCCTTTGTGTTTTCTGGATTTCTAATTATTGATTTCTGGAATTTGTGTTTCACCAATTTTTGCGATTGGCATTGATATATTTTTTCAATATTTGGGGTTTGGTGAATAAGCTAAAGAATATGACATTCTTTTTGGTGTTTTGAGGATATTCTTGAGATATTGTATAATTTTTGTTATTATCTGATGTATACTTGTTACAGTATGGAATTATTGTTATCATACGTTTTTGTCATATCTCTTATCCTATCTCATTTTATATGATATTTATAGTTAGACTGATCAATTTATTATTTTCTTCTTAAATAATACTCAGGTCAGACCAAGGTATTTTAGGTGCTTCTACTTGACTTCTTATCAGGGTCCGTCATCTGACTTTTGGCTAAATACTTTAACTTAGTAGTTTTTATTTTTATACATTTGAGAGAGAGACTCCTTGATGTATGCATATTCTTTTGTGATGTAGTGGATCTTACATGACCTCTACTTTAATGTACACTTTTATGTGTTATATTCGTATCTGTTTTCGCCTTAGTAATATGAATATCTGTGACTAATTTAGGTTATACTTATGTTATATTTGTTTCCAAAGATCACATAGCCACTATGTAGTAGTGTTGAGTTCGTAATTGATGTGTCAGATTTCCTCATGAAACAAAATGCATGTTATACTATCTGACATATCGGTACTCGCACAAAGCAACTACACAGATGGTCGCTCCTCAACAGCCTTATTCTTCGTGCAAGTTCACGGCCTTACTCCGCAGTGTTCTTGGCTAGTGTGAGTATAGAGGTGGGGCGTCACAGCCTAAATTTGAGTGAAGGCTAAAAATAAATAAAATTGTGAATTATATTATATATAATAATTCGTACAAACTTTAAAATGCTATAACTTCTTCATATGAGGTTCGTTTCTGACGAAACAAGTTGTGTTGGGATCGTATTGACGAGCAATACATTTAAATCTGCTTGGAGTTGATTGGAGCTGGAGAAAATTTTGGGTAAAATTAAACGTTTATTTGGAATAAAACAATGCAACTACTATTGGAATCAAAGTGAGTACAACTCACTCTTTCTGACCCACTGATATTTTTATATAAGTGAGACTAAATTTTATTTATGATGATTGATGACTGTTTAGGTGATATACGATATACTACATATATATTGATTGGTATTTGGATATATTCCTGCCTATTGGAGCAGATGAGACCCTATACGTTTCCGTGTATGAGCAGATTACCTTTTATATGCATGTCTGCCTTGAAGCGGACATTGTACGTATTTTCTCATATGTATATTTATTGCAAGTGATAGGTTTAAGGGATCCAACTGGATTCCTTATCAGTTTTGATTTTATTTACAGATATTGTTATATATGATGTTATCATGTGATATATGACGATTTGGATGCCATGATTGATGTATTTAGTGCTGTTGCAGCATTGGGCCATATATTGGTAATTTAAATGTTAAATGATGATTTCAAATTTAAAAAAATTTATATGTGATTTTGAAATATACATTTTGTTAATTTTTGAATTGTTAAGTAAATGGATTTATTTTAAATATATAAAAGTTATAATTTTTATGTTATAAAAATTATGATTTTTGTGAAATATAATTAGAATGTGATTTTTGAAATACAGAGTTAACTATTTTGTAAATAGTTTAAATTGGGATTTTTGAATTATTATAAACGGTTATATGTAAGATTTATAAAATTAAATTTTATAAATCATAGTAATGAGATTATAAAGGAGTATTATAAATGTTTAAAAATGAAGTTATAAATGGAATCTTATGAGCAAATAAGATTTGTAGATTTATGAATTCGTGAAGTTAAAAAAGAAGGAATCTGCAAATAAGAGATTTATAAGGAATTAACTTATAATTGGATTTTGGCATGTAAATGGGATATAAATGCGATTTTTTAGATAAGGAATTTTATAAATGGAAGTTTTATAAAATATAAATGGAATTTATGAACATTGTTTATAAATCCGAAATCAATTGATTTTGATAAGTTAAATATAACAGTTTTTTAAAGGAATTACATTTACGATTGTGGACAGTGGATAATCCTTTAATTAAATATGTAGAAGTATTGAATTTGGTTAGAGAATTATATTCACTATTTTGAATAGTGAATAATCTTTTCAAATTAAATAAATGTTTTGAAAAGTGATATTTTAAATGGAGTGAAATGGTTTAAAGATGTTTTAAAATGTGTTAAGTATCGAATACATAGATTTCAACATTCATTTTTGAAATAGACATTTTCGAGAAGTAAGGAAATGATGGACTATAAGACCATTGTTAGAGTAAATGATTTTCGAAAGGAGATGTTTTGTATAGTATATGTGATTTATATATCTATCTGATTTTTGAATCTCTATACTAGTGATTTTGGGTTGTCCTAACGATGTTTTCCACAACATTCCTTTTGACCCAAATAAGTATGTTAAGAGAATGTTTTCCTTAAAGAATGAAATATATATATACATATATATACATATATATATATACATACATATATATATATATATATCTAATCCCAATTTAAGTATATGTAATATTTTCTAAGCGTTGAAAATAAATTGATTTTTGAATTAGTAATTATTATAAAATTATATGGAAATGTTTTTCCAATATTGAAATGGCGTTGAGCATATATCCTTTTTAAAGATAATTTGAAGTGAATATTCGAAAAGTGATTTAATTAATAAAAGACTAATTAATGGGCCTAGTGATTGCTTATGGTGTTAAATATTTGTTTGTTGCTTTGATAGTTAAATAATCGAATATCAAATTTGGCAATTTTAGTTCCTCGACTTGATGTGGGAACTATTTAGTCGTACACTTAATACGTAAACTTCTGTGTAGGCTTGATTATCGTTTGTGTTGAGGATGTTGATTTGTGTAGTGCGGAGTGTTACTCCAATCTATCGAGCTTCCTTCTTGGTCGAAGGATAGCAAGTTGAAAGTTGAAGACATGATAAGTCTATGAGACTTAGTTTCTATGTGAGGTTGAGAAACGATTTTGCATTGTTGGTGCGAAGAGACCGGGATCGGTGTATCCGAAAACCACTTCGGACCAACATTTATGCGACGATTGTGCAGGTTGGTTGTTATGATATTAATATTCAAGAATTTCATAGTGGAGGGTTGCTTTTGATCATTTGGGGTTAAAATCCCAATATGCATATAGTAGCAGTGTTCTCTTCATTATGAGATATCCAAAGGACTATTCGCTACTAATCCTAGGGATTTCACGATAGGATGTGGTAGGAAAGTACCTTCGATTTGTCCTGTTCATAGACAACTTGTGTGGACGTTTGTCTGACATTGTATTTCTAAGATTACGTACATTAGTTTTTACAATCGTACATCAATGGTGGCGGAGAAGGCAACTTCTCTTAGTTTAACAACCTCCTTGAAACATACGAGCCCAAGGATTGTATTTTTGTCGAAGGCAATTAGTAGTCAACGGAAATGGCCATGTGGCCTTCATAGTGATGTGATTTGTGATTTGTGAAAAATAATCGTTACCTCAGGCCTCATCAACCAGAAATGACCGAAACAGGGTTACATGCAGCAAGTCTAAGTGGCTAGCTCCCAATTAGGATATGGTCATCATCTTCTAGATATATTTCTTCCCGCTATGACATTCAGGATGCAAATTATTGTGGTTTATATGCTATAAGGGCCCTCGTGAAAGGTCGGTAACAATCGGGGGATGATATATTCGGTACTATCTAGTTATAGAGATTGGCTGGTCTTGTGTTGGTAGAGGATCCTTTGTTATGGTCCTAAGTATATTCGTCTAGAGATGTACTGATGGAAGGTACTCCCTTCACCTAGTCATTTGTATTGAAATCTAAACTCCACTACGTGCCTGTCATTTTGATTGTATTACTCATTTTGGGCTATATGATGGAATTTAATCAATGTAACAATTTCGGCCATGATTAATATACAATAGACACTATTATAATATATAAGAGAAGTTGATATGAAATGTCTTAGTTATGGTAAGGTAAAAACATGTCCGTGTTTATGTATGGGCGTGTCTTATGAGATACTTTTGTTTTGAAAGGAAAAGTTTGGTAATTTAATAAATTCAGTTGAGTGTGTTTCTCACGCTGGTTTACTAGACTGATCCGGACATTCTTTTCTTTCAATGCTCGGGTCAGACCGGGTATATTTACAAGTTCGGATTTGGTGCTTTTGGAGCTTCAGTAGGAGAGCTGTAGATCTTCATTTCTGTATACATATACTTGTTTATTATCCGCTGCTTAGTTGTTATATATTATCGGCAATTGTAAGGACCGGTTATTATAACTGTCTAGGCTGATACTTAGTAGTTAATTGTTGATGTCTGATTGATGTATGTATATACAATTTCTGTTTTGTAAAGATTATTGAAATGATATTATATGTTATTCCGCTGCGATGTGAGATTCTGTATTGTTCTGTTGCTTCCCTCTTCTCTCTTTCTTCTCTTCTCTTCTTCTCTCTTCTTTTCTTTCTCACGACTTTCCGTTGGTCTATGCTTTTGGGTCCGACATATGTGGATTAATGTGGATCCAAAAGATACGAATTTGCGGGTCATCACACTTTCCCTTTTTATGAAGTCAATAAAGTTCTATTTTAAAGCAAAGTCAAAGAGCGTCGAAACTTTAGCAGCAGCGAATGGTCTTCAAGGTTCTACTTTCGATTAGTTCGAAAGGTCTGAATCGAAAGGGTTCAAACAACACCTATAAATAAGACCCTAGGGTAAGGTTTTGGGGATTCGATTTCATTCACTTTATTCTTGTACTTTGTTGAATTTGTAAACCCTAATTCTCAAATTGGATTAGGGATTTGACCAATTTGTGTTACTAAAGCTACTAGCAATAGAAGGGAAATGATAACCAATGCAAGTTTTGGCAATTTGGATGTATTAACTGTTTTAATATTCCTTGAGATTCTTTCTATGACTTTCTTATGTCAACATGATGTAAAGGTCACCTTTTGAGGAAGTTGAAACCTTTTATCTCAACTAATGTCCTTAGATCCTTAGGTCCTAACATCAAGTCATCGAAAAGATAGCTTTTGAAGAAGTCAAAATCTTTCAATTCAACTCATATTCTTGGATCATTGGGACCAATCCTCGAGTCACCTTAACCACCCTAAAGAAGGTTTGAAAGGATACTAAACAAACTAGTTAAGTTCGAAAGGTTTTAAAAAAAGGGAAAAGGGTGTCTCGACCGAGACCAAAGTTTATATAAAAAGGAGTTTCAACTATCACAACTGATTCAAAAGGTGGACTTAAGGGAATCTGTTAGATCAACTAATTTCCCATCGGATTAGATAATAGCCAAAAAAATTAAATTAAAAAATAAGCGCAAGTGCACGGCGACAATTATAGTACGTGGCGAGTACGGATCGATACGTAGGGAATTGTATTGATTTAAAATTCTATTCAATAAAATTAACAAAGAGTTTGAAATTGTTGTAAGCTAAATATGTAGAAAAATAACAAAAGAAAGTGGATAAAAATATAAGAGTAGAAGGTAATTTAGAGGCAATGTCCTTCTCAAGATCACATGAATCAACATATATGAAATTATGATCTCTTTTGGTCACTAGTGGATTTAGTTGATACGTTTGTCATAAGTATGACCTATTTGTGCTATCAATTAGCCCAATATAAACCATCAAAGTTTAACACACCTACCATATCACTTCTTAACTCTCATGAGTATTGACATTGAACTTGAAAATAAAATCTATTCTAAGTACGATCTATTCACTATTGATTAGTAATATAGACTATCAAATTTTGGTTTTAAATTCACCTTATTACCATAATCATATGTAGATGAAGAGGTAATTTGTTTTTGTGTTTGTTTAAGCATATCCTATTTTGTGTAAACAACATAGGCTACCAAATTCAAAGCTAAAACAACAAAGTATTTACCACATCAAACATTGTTATTAAGCATAAAAGGAGATAATGTATTAGAAAAATGTTGAATCTATATGATTAAGAGAGCTTCATTACCCCTAAGTTGAAGGGGTTTAGCTTCTTATATTTGTCATCATTTCAAAAAATGTAGAGTTCAACACGAACATAAAAAAGAGGAAAAGAGCGCTAATTAAAATAAAAGGAGAATTAATCTACTTGCATAAATAAGTCTAAATTACTAACATGGAAGGAAAGAAAGAATGTAATTAGAAAAGATAATGAATTAAAATTGCATAAAAAAGTTACATATGAAGAAAATGGCTAAGTAGCCATGAAAAAGAAAGAGAAGGCTAAGAGCACATTACATAAAATATAAGGGGTATTTATACATGTTTTGAAACCATGATCACATTTTTGGAGACCAACCAAATTGCCTTTAAGGAAGTGTGGCCACCAAGATATCATTAGTCTCTAATTAATTCATCATCCATTATGCACGTAACTTTAACCTCCACTAACATCTGCATCAGCTCCTAATTGTTGATTAAGATAAGTGGGTAGCTGGGGCCCCCATTATGCATGAGTTGAATTATTTCCATCTTCATTCCTTTGTTTCCATCCTTTTGCATGCGTGAATACATAAAGCCTCTTGTAATCTCCATCCAATTTTCCTATGAATAAAAATAAAATATGCAAATAAATATTCTCAAATTAATATATACACAAAAATGACCATTTTGGACCTATATGAAGATAAATAAATGGAAATTTGAAAATAGTTTGAATTTTGGTTTAAATGTGTTCAAACACCCTATATGCTCATTTATTCAATTGACTTAAATTAAATATGGAAGTAAAAATATGCACATTTACGTGCACATCAAATACACCAACACTTATCTTTTTATTCGTCCTTGAATAAACTAAAACTAAGATAAATCCATTTTTGTTGGAAGCACGAATGCATTGAGTGTATGCAACAAGCCATTAAACCTCTAGGTATCCCTAGTAGGACGAGTGTTGTCTCCTGAGGGTTTTCAGTGGATACTACTCACAAAATTCAAATGCAAAGTGAAAAATTCCTAAATGCAAGATTTATTTACAAAGATACGGATGCAAGTTTTTGAAAATTTTTAGAAATGAAAATTTTACTTTTAAATTGACACGAATAAGTTAAATATAATTTTTGGTCATTCTCATGAAATTTATTCATTTTAGTTGTCAAAATTTCCAATAAAAACTAAGTTATCATAACAAATAGACTTTAGTTTGGTTAGTTGTTTCGGTTGATAACATAGTGTAACCATGAAATAGATCCTTAGTTGATTATCAAAGTTTTTCAAAGTGGTATTTTCGTTTCTTCTGAATAACAAGTCAAATCACATAAGTTAAAATAGTGCTCGGATTTCATTTGCTTACTTTCTCTTATTTGAAAATTTTATTGATATTAGCAATATTTACATATGACTAACTCTTAAAACTGAGGCTGGATATATCACCCATGCACTGCCTTATGGGCTTACGTAAGGGGGACACAGAGCGTGGCGAGTGAACACAGAGTGAACACATAAGTGTGTTCACTTACTTACTATAGGCATTATTAATAATAAAAAAATCATATGCATACGCCTAACTTGGATAAACTGAGGCGAGATATATCGATCATGCATGGCCTTTCGGGCTTACGTGAGAAGGGCATAGAGCATGGTGAGTGTACACACTTCGGTGACCTATATTTACATGAAAATGAAACGACTACTATTTACACAACATCAGAAAATATGCCATCAAAGAGTAATTGAAATGGTCTTTCAAAGACCTATTCATTTGTCTCATCAAGTATGAGAGACACAATTGAAGCTTAGAAAGCTAAACCATAAAAGATTTCAAAGTTGAATGTTGATTTGAAAAAACGAATGTCGTTTTATTAAAAATCGGTTGAGTTGTTTTATTTTCGATGATTTTTTGGGTTGATAGAACAATTAGTTGAAGTTTAAGTTTATTTTCATCAAATTGAAATTCAAGCTTATCATTGAAAACTTCTTCAGAATTATTGAATTCAAAATCCAAATGGTGATTTAAATCTTCCCCATCAGAATTTAACTACTTATCTTCGAAAATTCCATAAAATTTATGTTCACAAAATTCATCTTACTTTGTTGAATTATTCACAACTTCATTGCATATATAAATTTCAAAATCCAAAATTGTTATATTCAATTTTTCAAAATCATTAAAAGGAAGATAGAATTTTAAATATGGTTCCACACTCTTAGAAGAATTGAAATCCAATTCAATTATCGCATTTTCAACAACTTCATTAAGATTGTTGTTTTCAATTTCAAAAGTTGTTATTTGAAAATAGTCAATTTTGGAAAAAAGTGGATTATTATTTGACTCGTCACATGTTAGGATTTGATTATGTTTCTCATGTTGTTTCGTGTAGGTTTCAAACAACAAGTTCATGTGATCATTGTGAATTTTGTCCATTTTTTTAAAAAATCAGATTAATAATTGTTAATTTGAGCATTTTCAATTTAAAATTGTTGAGAATAAAAATTATCCATTAAACCATAGTTGAGATTATTCACATTGCCAAAATTATTTGAAAAGTGGTTTACATTTTCTTTTTGATTTTGAATTCATTTTGGAGTTCGTAATTGAATTGGCATGAGTTATAATCAAAGTTATTTGAATTTTGAAGTGAACTCAAATTTTGATTATTTTGAAATCCTTGACTTGAGTTATTGCACAAATATGGATTACACAAATCATTTATTCAATGATCATTTTATGTAGAGAGTTCAAGTAAAGATGAAATTGTTTCGATGTTATTTTCAAGAGTTAAGGGTTGGTCATCATTTTGAAAATTTTATGGTACAAAATTCAAATTGTTTGTACAATAGTTGTTATTGAAATATTCATAAGAATTTGATATGAAATTATATGGATCATATTGATTTTCAAAACTACCGTAAAATTCATGTCAATTGGGAAACTCAGACATTTTCAAGAATGTTTTTTCCTTAATTTTTTTGGATTGTTTTCGTTGATTTTTTGTTTATAAAGGAAAACTATTTACCAAAAGGATTATATTTTTCAAAAGGGAAATATGATTTTTGTTTTATTTTTGGATCTTTAAACTTTTTTTTTTTGAAAATATTATTAATTTTTTTGGATTTTTGCTTTCCTAAAAAAACTAACTTAATTTTTTTGGATTTTTTATTTTGGTTGAAAAAAGAATTTTAAAGAAAAAGATTTAAAAAACTAAATGAAGGAAAATTTGCAAAACCTTTTTAGTTTTGGATTTTGAATTTTTTTTTTAAATATGCATGAACCGATGCAACTAAATGAACGCAAAGGACTTAATTACAAAGTTTTTGTCCTAGGTAGCTCCTAAGCCAAAATTGTATTATCATACTTTGTCTTAATTCAACAAGATAGTTCACAGCCGGGTAACAGACAAGATTTATTGGTGCACCATGAATCACCGTAGCAATGCAGCCGAAGGTTTAAGTAACTTCAGAAAACAATAAGTGTAATTTTTACGAATCACCGTAATATTTAGAACTGATTATTGCTCTGTCACAGCTTAGACACTAAGAAGTTAAATTGTCGAAAGAAGACAACTTGTCAATATACAATTAAGTCTCAGATAAGCTCGTGACATCCTTAAGTTCGAATATCTAACTGTTATTATTAGCAAATTCTAGGATGAAATGCAATTATTCAACTAGGAAATGGATGATGAAATCCCCGACCTTAAGTGGATTTGGGTATTGCCCTTAAAAAAGAAAAATAAGATGCTATGAATGCAAAATGGAAACTAAACATGAATTATCGATGCAACTATGAATGAAATTTGTTTTTGTGTTTGTTTTTGAATTTTTTTTATAAAATGCAAACAAGCAACAGTGCAAAGCAAAATAAAAACAAGAGGAGCACAATACCAAAGCGTGCAGAATTATTAGCAATTTATTTTAAAGCGCAAAATGATTTTTTCCTATAAGCAAGAGAGCAATTTATTTTTTAGCAATCTAATCTCCTTCTTTTTATTTTCTACTTTTGCAACCTGACACTAGAAACACGATATATACAGGTATTATTTTTTTTTAAATTTTTTTGAAGAAAGAAACTAAGAAAAATTTGAAACTAAAACAATTTGCCAAAACAAAATTCATTAAACAAATAAAATCTAAAACAATTCGTTTTTTAAGGAGAAGAGAAGAATGGAAAATAGATTTTTTTTTTTTGAATATTTTTAACAATAAAATAGAACAAGAAAATGTTTTAACAAAAGAACACAAAAGGATTTAAAAAACAAAATAATTTAATCAACACGGCCCATCAAGCAAAGCCCAAACCGCTGCATCTTCTATCTGATAAAAGAATTTTACTCAACCAAATTCGTATTCTCAAATTCATTCAACCCAAATTCATTTTCAAGAGAATACCAAAATCAGAGAATTTGAACTTCATTTAAAATTAATTGCTTGTTTCGGGTTGTGATGGTGTTACATTGCTGGAAGTTGGTCGAAGTCGTGATTTGTTCTGAAGTAGGGTTCGAATCGAGGTTGACGGTGGTGGATAAGTTGCAAGGAGGTTTGTGGCACTGTTGTGCAGCCTGAGGAAGATTGGGTGATGGTAGTATTGATGGATGTAGAAGCTGTAGTGATGAAAGAAGACGTCGTGGGATGACGTTGCTGTAGGATGAATGTGCACTCAGTTTGGAAAAGGAGGTGATGAATGGTGACTGGTGGTTGTGACAGAGTGATTCAAGTTAGCAGAGTTGATGAAGTTTAGGGCAGTTTGCAGAGGTTTATGGGGATATGCAGCAGTGGATAGGCAGTAAGCGGTTGGGGTGGTCTGATGGCTTATTAAGGCAGTGCAAATTGATTGAAGAAGGATGTTGAAGTGGATACTGCCATGGTATTTTGTTGTGACAGCAAATTTTTTTTTCTTTTTTGCTGTTGTGCAGTAGGAAGTAGGTAGTGGTGGTTATGGCAGGTAAATGTGGGTTGGTGATTGTTCGAAGCAATGGCAATGGCAAGTTGAGTTGATTATGGTTATGGCACTGTGGTGTCGGATGTGGCAGGTGTAGGTGATGGCTGGTTTATTGACAGGGGGTATGCAAGAGAACGTGCACCAGGCAGAAGTTAAAGGCAGTGGTAGCCTGCATGTTTGTGATATGGTGAAGGGCAGTGAGTAGTAGTAGTTTTGGTTGCTGTTAGTTTGAGTATGGTGATGTTATGATGGTTCTGTGGTGGGTTTGTTTGCTGCTGACAGTAAGGTAGGGGAGAAAAAACAGTTGTTTAGTGGAAATTGAAGTGGCTGGGAGTGGCAGAATGTATGTAATAGATTTTTTATAAATTGGAGAATGAATGTCAGGAGGTGGGTAAAGTGGTATAGTTAACATTTGGGGTGGTGGTAGGTGCAGTTTATATGAACTGGGAAGGTAGTTTGGTACAGAAGTGTACAAGGGTCAGACAGTTATGAATGGTGCACAGTTGATAGCAGGAAGTTAGTGGTTATGGGTAGTGGAAGTAAGTTGATGTAATAAGTTGCAGTAGTGATGTAAGCAAGTTGGTGGTTATGAATGGTGCACAGTTTATGTGGGTTGATGTAAGAAGTTGCAGTAGTGAATGGTTAAGAGGAGTTTTGAAGTATGGATCTTTGCATATATGGTAATGGTTGTTGAAGATGTTTATGTTGCAGGAGTATGAAGTTTGCACTGTTGCACTGGGTAGATATTGTCGTTGGTTGGTAGTGGTTAGATGCTGGGGTTATTTGAATGATGTGTGTAGAGTGTTTGTATGCAGGCGCACAATTGCACAGAGGGTATGTAGGCAATTAGTTGAAGGAGCAGTGAATGGTAGGGAGGTAGTGTGACAGACAAAATTTTCAACCCTCAAAAATTGACATAAATACGTTCATTGTATAACATGTCGAATAATCGAATGTCGGAAAACCCAATAGTTAGGGAAAAAGAAAATAAAGAGGCAGAAGAAAATGGTAGCTAGGGGAAAACTCGAACATTTATTCCAGTTATTGCCATCACTTTTGATTTTCGACCAAATTCGAACGGCCCTCGAATTTAGCTAAAATTTTTAGAAGCTTCAAATTCTCCCCAAGCAGTTTCATTGCGAAGCTCTCGTCACCATGATCGGAACGTAAAAAGTTTCATCCAATCCCGACCTCGCATGAATAAGATATGCATTTTTAAAGCTTACATGAACTTTAATATTATAATTAGTATACAAATCCATTTCATTTTTTTTTTTTTAAAAAAGAGAAAGCCTACTACCTATAAGCTAATAGACCCGCCCCTCTTCTCCCTGCATCTTCTCCGAACACTGATGCCTGTACACAAGACACCATCTCCAACCCACGACCATGCACGCTGCAACGATGATATCGTGAATGACATGCCGAAACCACAAATGAATATCACCGACGAGATTCTCCTCCCATTTCCCATGCCCTCGACCCACTGACAATGCTTGATACCCACCCTCGTTCATCGTGACATCGCCGTTCTCCCATAATGTCGCGACCACCATTCGAGAGTCGCACACCACCAAACTTCTCCCCCAAGTGTGCCTTGACCTGCTCATCCCAAATCTACACTCCAAACTCCACTTCGGCCTCACAATCGAGCCCAAATTTCAAAACCTAGCTCACGCGTCCAAAAAAGTCAAGCACCAAAACGACGTCACACCCATCAATACTTATACTAGATTGAAGATAACGAAGAAATGGGATTTTGGAAAATGGTTTTGGATTTTTTTCTCGAGGATTTTATGAGAAATGATTTTTTTAGGTTTGATATTTTTTCTCTCTAACTGTTTGACGACGTTCTTTAAAAGGAGAAGGAGGATGAGATGTTTGCATGTTTGAATAGGTAAAGTCACGATCGTAGTTGCAGAAGATAAGATAGGTTTGACTAGAATATACATATATATATATATATATATATACATATATATATATATATATATATATATATATATATATATGTATATATATGTATATGTGTGTTAAAATTCAAAATGTCTCAACCTAGGTAACTTAAAATCTTGCACCCCTATCGAGATGTGCCACTATATGTTTATAATGTTATACCCCTATTCCGAATGCAACAGAAAAGGTTTCGAGTCTTAATTCGATCGTATGGAGAAGATAACTTTTGGATCCAATTATTATATTAAATTTTCGATATTAATTTCAACGCGTTTCCATCTCGTACGACCAAACAATAACTTTAAACGTTACGAAATTTGAAATCTGATAATAATACACTATTAGGGATTCCATGGAACTGGTTTCGTCAAAATCAGAGACCGTGCCTCAGAATGCTATTTTTATATGTTAACTCAAACGAGATATTTCTAAAATCGAACAAATCGCTTTTAAATCCAATTAAAATTTTTATTTACCTTCATTCTTGTAATATAAATTTAATAAGCCTTAATTATTTTTATCAAGCTTAAAACTAAAGATTCTATTATTTAAGTAATATCCAATTATTAAATTATACAATAAATCATTATATTTGAAATTCAACTTAAAAATTAACTTTTTAATATTTAAAATCAGTTAAATATTAGAGTTTCAAATAACTAAAATTCTGGGTCATTACATTCCTCTCCCCTTAAAAGAATTTCGTCCGCTAAATTGTCATGGTAAGAAGAATGGTCCGAAACTCAATAACTTTCCCAAACCCAACCAGTTGAAACAACTTTCCAAATTAATTTGTTGAAACCACAATATCACCTTTTCTTAATTTCTGAATTCATCTATAGATTCCAATTCATATTATTTACTCAATAATTTCTAGTTATAACCCAAAATCAAATTTTAGTTATTAACATCAAAATTTTCTAACTCCTTAATTTTTCGAAAAATTTCGTCAATGTCTTCTTTGCGCGGCTAGATCCAAACAATTACAAATCGCCACTACGGGCCCAAACCAGCCAAAGAAAACAAAAGCCAAGTGGCTCAATCTTAAAATCATCATTTTCAAACATCAAAATAAACATGTGCCTTTTTGTCAGGCAATCCAATTTTATTTATGAAACCAAAGGCATCAATTTAGCCTGCACCTTACTTACCAATAATATCCAATCATATAATTTCAAAATCATTTACGTAGCATTTTCGATTTCCAATATTTATTTTACCAAAACCCGTATGATGTACATACATCATCCATACGCAATATCAAAATGATTGCTCACTCGACCACACAATTTTACTTCCGAACTAATATCGTTCATACGACTTTCTAATGTGGACTCGGATCTAGTTCGTTGAACAAAAACCATCATTCTCCTTGCATAGCCATTCACTATGATAGAGAATTCCAGAATCAATCAAAAATCCATATCCGGTGTTCGCCATCGAGAATCGAGCGAAAAATCCTAACTCGAACCGACATAAATTAAATCGAAATTCTGTGCTCGAATCTGGATCATTCTGTCATGCGAAATAAATAATATACATACAACTTACATATTTATTTCAATTGATTTCTTAGCTATTATAAGGTTTCTTATTCACATTTATTTCATTCACTTTCAAATTTTCACTTTCAAATTTTCACTTTCAATTATCCAATTTGATCTGCATTCAAATATTTACTTGGTATATTTTCCAACACCAATTATCTGTTAAGAATTTCCTCATTAGATTTTCTTAAGTCAAATATAAACATTTCATACAAAAATTCTTATGTTTATTACCACTTCACCACTTAAATTTATATCCATTTCTATTCAAATTCAATTTCAATTTTCCAATTTCACATTTGATTTTTATCAATCAACATTCCAAACCATATCCAAATAAATAATCAATTTAATTAGTTCATTTATCCCAAATCTCAATCAGTAGATTCTGTTTCCAATAATTATTCATTTAGCCTACTTAAGCTAAAATTTCAAAATTCACTTTATTTAACTTAATTCAAGTAGAATCCCATTCCATAATTCAATTCCAAATCTTTACTTTTCTTGCATTCTCAATCAACAATTTTAAACATTGTCATAACTAGCTAATTTTCAAATTCTATAAGTTATCAAACTTATTTTTCCTATTTCCAAATAAACATTTCAAATCAAAAATCCCAGAGTTTAACAATTTGTTCTAAGTACTTCAAATCATTTTCGAAATCATATTTATATTTACAAAATTCCTTGTTGTATCAAATTATCCCTTTGAATTTTAAAGCCAAAACTAGTTTTCTAAAACAAAACCTAATTATAGCAATTCCTCCCTTGGAAACTCGAAAATGTACGTCGATGATGCTGCAGTCATTAGTGAAATTATTTTTCAGCAACCGAAGTGAGTTCAGTGTTGTTATTCCTTTAAAATTCCTTTTAAGTATTTCCAATTCAAACATATTCTCCAAATAATGTCACTATTATTTCCCAAGACTTTGAAAAAGATTCCAAAACTAACGGGAATTTAAATTCCCAAATTCCCAGCCTTCAAACCCTTTTAACAAATCATATTTAGTTATACTTCTGGGATTTGATTTCATTTCAATTATAAATCACATTAATATAATTCCATTTCGTTATATGAAATTATTCTTAACCTTTGATTATAATATCAACTTTTATATAATCACCACGACAACAAATAATAATAGTTTAATATTACCATTTTCTAACAACCAAGCACACCATATATAACTATAATAATTTATGAAAACTTATTTCTTTCGTATAAAAATAATCTGGGTAAATTATTTCATTTACCCCATTCAAAACAATACCATGTCGAATTTCTCTGTTCAAGTGTTTAAAGATCTCTATCAATAACGTTAATTACTCGTATTGACCAGAATACATAAGCCGTTCAAAAAATCAACCAACACAATATAAAATATTTTATATTCACTAATAAGTACGTGCATATATCAATTAATACACTTAAACTCATTGTAGTATGCTACTGACCCTATCTCTAATGAGTTACACCATCAAAGCGAAGATTCTAGCTTAACTTTCAGCTCTGATACCGAATGTGACGACTGGAATTTTCGACCCTAAAAAATCGACATAAATACGTTCACTATATAACATGCCGAATAACTAAATCCGAAAAACCCGATAGTTAAAGGAAAAGATAATGAAGAGGTAGAAGAAAATAGAACAACAACACAGAATCTCACAAACGCAACGGAGCTATATATAATAGATAGTAACATGTCTTTATCAAAAAGAAATGCAACTGTTATTTATACGTTAAATCATCCGAGTACAATGGTGAACAAACCAATACTGGAAAGATATAGTAACTTGTCTTCACAAGTGCTAAATATACATCTTTCAATACACTGCGGAATAAAATCAAATACGTGTAATACGTCTTCGTCATCCATCTCGTCTCCTAAGCTCCATAACATCATATCCTGAATCTACAATACTCAGTCTGACCCAAGCATTATAATAATATAACACCCGAGTGAGTCTGGAAAACCAGCGTGAGAAAACACACTTAATTTGAATTTTTAAATTACCAAAATTCTTTGAAAAATGAAGGTATCTCGTAAGACCGTGCCACATATAAGCACGACGGATTTTTACCTTGCGATAAAACAAAATATTTTATATCAAAATCATCAGATATTATAATAGTATCTAAGTACAAATACTTATTCAAACAGCGAAATTGTTACATTATTAAATTCCAACATACTAGGCTCTACAATCAAAACCGTAAAGGCACGTATTGAAGAATGGATTCCATGCAATGACTAGGCATTGGGTACAACCTATCACAGTACACATCTAGAAAAATGTACTGAGGACCTTGCCAGAATCCCCTACAGCACAAGATCGATTCTACCCCTAACCTAGATAGTACCGAATATATTACCACCCTGGGTATTCCCACCCTTATCAAGAGCTTTTTTCCATGCACCACCATATCCATAATTACTAATATATCCGAGGGTCTTTAAAAAGGTGATAACATACCCTAATTGTGTGCAACCCACTTAGCCTTACTGCATCTCCCTTGATTTTCAGCCATTCCGTTTGATGAGTCTTGAGGCTACGCTTACCTTTTTAAGGAATTTATGCTTGGAATGTTCATTGTCCTCCAATGACAATGTGTTGAAAACATTCATCCAAACAAGCCCATTCTTGGTCTGAACGAAACCGAAGGCGCTATTCCTACTACATCCATTTTGGAATCTTCCTCAGGAACAGTAGCGATTAGCCTTTGCACTTCAAAGCTCCATCTTTGTTTCCATGCTCTTGTCTTCACTTCGAAGCATATGCGTTGGATCGAAGTGGTTTTTGGGTAACTTATCTGATCCCAGTCTCTTCGAAACAACGTTCGATATTTCCGGTAAACTCAACCTCGGTTCTTTTAGGAAATAAATAGACGAAAATAAGATCGGAGATCATCTCCTAAGCATTAGTAGACATATTTCCTTACCATCGTCCTAGAAGAACGAAATAAGTTTATACATATTGTATAGCACCTTCGAAGGTAACTATACCATATAATTCTCGTGTTTCTCCTAGATATTTGCAAAGTTATGTTTTTATTCTAGATTTTATAGTCCGTTATTTAAATATCAAATAAACAATTATTCAACCAAGAAGTTCATTTACCAAGAATTTCATTTACCACTGAAAACATTAAGTCTCATTTAATTTAAATTTTAGTAAATTAAATCTCTTTATCAAAAAGGTATATACTTATCTTATCAGAATAAGTATGTTCACAAACCATTCCCTTTGAAAATATTTGAAAAACCTTTTAAAATAAATATGGAAAGCACCATGCGGTATCGGCCATGGATTCGCGGCTCAATGATTACGTCTCTATCCCAGGGAAATCCAAACTTAACTATAGGCACTCTCTGCCTCCTTATTTCGCCATGAAAGTATACCATTACTTTCTGAAAATTTTATTCAATAATTATCTCAAAATAATGCTTATAAAGTTTCTATAATAATTTTTCAAGTTTAATTTAGGGAAATACTCTTAAATGAAAGTTCTTATATAAAACTATACTAATATTGAGTAGTTTATCTTTTAAAATAATAATACCGATTAATTCTGATTTATTAATAAAATTCTAATCGATTTAATAACACTTATAATTCTTTTTGACAATTTAAAAATATTTAAATAACTAACTTTCGAAAATATTTTTATGCTCACCTAGTTTAATAATTAAAAATCCTCTATTTAAAACAAATTCAACCTCTCGATAAAATATATTTTTCTTCTATTCCATAATTTAGAAATCTTATCAAAGTACCAGTATAACAAATTTTATATTTATTTCCAACTTCCCTTCTATTCTCCCAATCTATTAAAAATCTCGATTTTAAAACCCTTTAATATTTAAAACGAGTGTCACTTAAGAATGATTACTTAAAATCCTTTATATACATTATTCCAAAATCTCTGTTTACAGTATCACGTAATAGTTAAGTACAAATTTAAACCATTTATTTTATCCAAATCAATTTCTTTTAACTAATTCAAATCTCTATATAAATATTTTACTTCCAAAATCTATTTTTAATTTCTTTTCAAATTCAAAATATATATATTTGTGGTATTTTAAAATACCAAAATCTAGTTCAATGCTACCGTAGCATCCAATAAATTCAGATCACAGTATAATATATCACAGATTATTCAACATATCATAAATCACTATATATGAAATTAAATTCAACATTTTTGAGGAATCCAGTTGAATCCCTTCAACCTGTTTTTCCCTATAACCACAGATGTTAATACAACAAAAAAATACCACTCTCGCGTCCTGGCGGGACATCACGGTAATATAGTGTTATCTGCTATTATACGGGATGCATAGGGTTTCATCCGCTAAAATATGCAGGAATATCAATTCAGCTATTAATATATATACTAATATATATAATATAGCATCCAATTGATAATAATAATTATCAAATCATTCAATCAACCAATAATTAAATTTCAACATTTAAAATTAAACTAGCAATCCAAAGATGAGTCGGATTTACTCACATTTATTCCAGTTATTGCCTTCACTTCTGATTTTCTACAAAATTCGAACAACGTTGGAATTTAGCTAAATTATATAAAAGTTTAAAGTTCGCCCAAACTAATTTCATTGCGAAGATCTTGTCACCGCAATCGCAACGCAAAAAGTTTCGTCCAATTCTAACCTCGCATGAATAAGATACGCATTTTTAAAGCTTACATGAACTTTAATATTATAATTAATATACAAATATGTTTAATTTTTCTAAAAAAAGAGAAAGCCCACTACCTATAAGCTAATAGACTAGGCCCACTTCTCCTTCCATCTTCTCCAAACACTGATGCCTGTACACAAGACACCATCCCCCCACCGACCGTGCACGCTGCTCGATGATACCGTGAATGACATGCCGAAACCACAAATGAACATCGCCGATGAGCTTCTCCTCCCATTTCCCATGCGCTCTACCTACTAAAAATGCTCAATACCCACCCTTGTTCATTGCAACATTGTCGTCCTCTCCTAATGTCGTGACCACTATTCGAGAGTCGCACTCCATCAAACTTTTCCCCCAAGTGTGCCTTGAACTGCTCGTCCCAAATCTACACTCCAAACTCCACATCGGCCACACAAACGAGACCAAATTTCAAACCTTAGCTCATGCGCCCAAAAGTTGACCACCAGATCGATGTCGCACCCATCAATACTCATACCAAATTAAAGAGAATGAAGAAATGGGATTTTAGAAAGTGGTTAGACTTTTTTTCTTGAGTATTTTGTGAGAAATGATTTTTTTTAAGTTTGATATTTTTTTCTCTAACTGTTCGACTGCGTTCTTTAAAAAAAGAAGGAGGATGAGATGTTTGCGTGTATGAATAGATAAAGTCATGATCATAATTGTAGAAGATAAGACAGGTTTGACTAGAAATATATGTATATATATAAATTAAATTTTAAAATATCTCGATCTACGTAACTTAAATTCTCAAACCCCTATCGTGATGTGCCGCTGGGCGTTTAAAATGTTATACCATTATTTCGAACGCAATCGAAAAGGTTTCGAGTCCTAATTCGATTATATGGAGAACATAGCTCTTTGGACCCAATCATTATATTAATTTTTCGATGATTTCAATGCATTTCTATCTCGTACAGCCAAACGATAATTTCACACGTTACGAAATTTGAAATCCAATAATAACACACTATTATGGATCCAATAAAACTTGTTATGTCGAAATCCGAGAATGCGCCTTGGAAGGCTATTTTTACATGTTAATTCAATGAGGTATTTTTAAAACCGAACAAATCACTTTTAATCCAATTTAAAATTTTATTTACCTTCATTCTTGTAAGTATAAATTTATTAAGCTTTAAATTATTTTAATCAAGCTTAAAACTCAAGCTTCTATTATTTAAGTAAATTCCAATTATTAAATTATCCAATAAATCATTATATTTGAAATTCAAGTTAAAATTTAACTTTTTAATATTTAAAATCACTTAAATATTCCAATTTCAAATAACCAAAATTCTGGATCGTTACAGGTAGGCAAGGTTGTAGGATGGCAAGATGATGATGGAGTGGATGTCTGTTGGTGTTGCAGTGTGTGCAGTGTTGTAATAAAGCAGAGGTTATGCATGTATGAGATGTTCTGGTTGTGGTTTGACAGTGTGTGTTATGTCAGTGGCAAGGGGATGTAGTTCAAGCAACTAGAGAAGCTGAAATGGCAGTCGTGGTTGGTCAGTGGTGTGTGATGTATATATATTGGCTATGTGATATATATGTATGGTCTGTTGGTTGCCGGTTTAAGTGGTTGTGGGTATGGAGACGGGGGACTGGAGTGACCGGGAAGAGAGAAGTTGTCGATGATGATGATGCAATGGAAGTAGTGTGAAGTTGCTATGGGGTTGTTGTGGTAATGCAAGCAATTATGTTGTGTGGCAGTAGAGGAATATTTGTGAGGAATGTCAGTCGGGGATGATATGCACACAAAAAACGAATGCAAGTTGAAATTGTAAAAAGAAACCGTAAAGGAGGAAAAAAATTGTAAAAAGAAGGTGAAATGGAATAATTTTTTTTCTTTTTTTCAATATGAAATTGTGTATAAGATTTTTTTTTAAATACGCAAATGCAATGCAAATAGAAAACAACAAGCACCAAATCAAATGAGAACAAAAATCACATAAACAAACAGCAATAAAATTATTTTTTCTAAATGCAAATTAACACGCAAAACAAACACACAATAAAATCAAACAAAAATAATTTGAAGAATTGAAATAAAAATAAAATTAATTCCCTAGCAACGATGCCAAAAACTTGTTGGATCGGCTAATTTCCTATCGGATTAGAAAATAGCCGAAAAAATTAAATTAAAAAATAACCGCAAGCACACGGCGTCCATTTCTTATATATGGCGAGTATGGGTCGATCCATAGGGAATTGTATTGATTTAAAATTCTACGCTATCAAATTAATCAATAGTTGGAAATTGTTTTAAGATAAAAAATGTAGAAAACTAACAAAATAAAGTGGACAAAAATATAGGAGTAGAAAGCAATTTAGAGGCAATGTCCTTCTCAAGATCACATAAATCAACATATATGAAATTAAGATCACTCTTTTGGTCATTATTGAATTTCGTTGATATGTTTATCATAAGTACGGCCTATTTGTGCTATTATTTATCCCAACATAAATCATCAAACTTTAACACACCCACCAAATCACTTCTTAACTCTCATGAAAATTAACAATGAACATGAAAATAAAATATATTCTAAGCATGATCTATTCACTACTGGTTAGTAATATAGACCATCAAATTTTGATTTTAAAATTCACTTCATACCATATTCACATGTAGATGAAGATGTAATTTATGTTTATGTTTGTTTATGCATAACCTATTTGGTTTCAATAACATAAGCTATCAAATTCAAAGCTAAAACAAAAAAGTATTTACCACATCAAACATTACCATTAAGCACAAAAAGAGATCATAGATAAGCAAAATGATGAATCTACATGACTAAGAGAGCTTCATTACCCCTAATTTGAAGGTGTTTTTCTTCTCATACTTGTTTTCTTTTCAATAAATGTAGAGTTCAACATGAACAAAAACAAGAGGAAAAGAGAGCTAATTAAAATAAAAGGAGAATTAATCTACTTGCATAAATAAATTTGAACTACTAACATGGAAGGAAAGAAAGCATGTAAATAGAAAAGAGAATGAATTAAAATTTCATAAAGTAATTACATAAGAAGAAAATGCTAAGTAGCTGTAACGACCCAGAATTTCTGTCAATTAATTTTTTTATATTTAGTTGATTTTAAATATTAATAAGTGAAATTTATAAGTCGAATAAATTTATTTCGAATATCTGGATTTAATTGCATAATTAAATCGATAATTTAATATTTGAAATTCCAGAAATAATTAAAAATTGGGTTTAATATGATTGAAAATGATTCGTGAAGTTATATTAAATCATATTAGAGTTAGAACAATGTTTGTGAGCATTTAAAATTGAATTAAAAGTAAATTTGTGAAAATTGAATATTTTAATATTTAATCGACTAGTGAAAATAGTCATTTTTCAAACGGTCTCGGATTTCGATGAAACCAGTTTCATCGGATCCATAATGTCAAATTATAGCAAGGTTTCAAATGTCTTCTCAATCGGATTTACCGTTTGTCCGGGGCAAGCCCAAAGGCATAGAAATTAGCTTAACCGATTTAATTTTAAATCGATCGTTTATTGCCGTAACTCGCACAGATGATCGAATTAGCTTCCGAAACCTATTCCATTGTGTCGAGAATGCGGGGTAAAACCTAGAAATGCCAGTCACTATGCGAGATTTGGAGTTCGGAAATTTGAAGTGAATAGTGTTTTTCATTCGATTATCTATAAAAGCACCCCTTGTGTTCACAATTGCAAAACCCTAACTGAGATTAGGTCAGCCGCCACTAACTTATATTCAATGGCCAGAACCTTTTGACCTTTCTTCCTCAATATCTCACGATCTGTTCAAAATTAGGCTTCGGCATCTAAACGAGTAACGTAGAGCTCGAGATGATCTTTCAATCCATACGGTTGTGATCAAAATTCGATAGGTGGATCAACATCTACAAGGCTGCATTCTCCCACTAGTCACGCACGAAATTCAAAGGGATATTGAGGCCGAGTTTCAAGCTATTGTAGCCGTTGGTGAAGCTCGAGTAGGCGAGCAAGTTGGCAGTGTTTGATCGACCAAGAAGTGAGGAGGGGTGGTGCGGCAATCTAGGGTTTCAAACGTGCAAATGGGTTCACGGTCGCGTGATAACCTGGGGGAAAAGATGATTGCGCGCACGGTCCTAATGGGATGAAGGAAATCCAGCGGTCCCGAGAGTAAGGGTTTTAAAATTAAAAGAAATTTGTAAATTATTATATATATTAAATCGTGTAATCTTTGTGACATCATAACTTGTTCATACGAGATCAAAAATATATGTAACAACCCGCATATTTATCGATTTTTATATTTAAATATTTTATTTAAATATTTTATCGTTCGTCGGATTTTGGACCGAAAACCTACTTTTTGCATACGGTCGAATTAGGACTCGAGACCACCTCCATTGAGTTCAAAATGTCATTTGCGACCTTTTTGAGTATAAGCTTCGATATGTTTGGACAAAGTTGATTTTTGCTACTTTTTCCCGCTTAGGGCTTTGGTTGGGCTGAGCCAATTAGTCACTTAACTCAGTTCCAACACTCTCCTCTTCATTCACTTCTCTTCTATTTTCCTAACACTCAAGCTCAAGCAAAAATGGAGGAAGAGAATGGGAAATAGAAATTCCTAAGCCCTAGCTTGCTTTGCAAATCCATCTCCTTGCTCCATAGTTCATGAGAACCCATTGGTAAGCTTCCTCTTCTTCTTCTCCAACTCATTCTCTCTTTGAATTTCAGAAATTTCCTAAACCTAACTTAGGAAATATTCTTCTTTTTAGCTTAGATTCAAGCTTCTAGAGTTGGATTTGAAGAGTGGTTGATTCCCCTTTGCTTTCAAGCTTCATCTTCATAAATTTAGTTCAAAGGTGAGATTTTTATCTCACATCTATGACTATAATTATCTTTGGTTGTTGGGTATGAATTCCTAACACTTCTTCATGTGCATTTGCTCTTGATGTGGATGGGTTTTTTGAATACTCCAATTTTTTGGTTTTTTAAGTCAAATTTGTGTGAAATCCTTTTATGGATGTTTGATCATGCTTTTGGTGATGCATCGAGGAGCATATAGGGCCGGGTTGCCGATTGGCATAAACCCTTAGAGCCAATGTTCGTCCGGTTGCATTTTGGAAGAGTTTGCTCTTCATTTGATTAAGGCTGAAAAACAGCCCAGGCATGATTCAGTCGACTGAAAACTCTGTTCAGTCGACTGAACCTGAAACCCGAGAGTTTCCACGCATGATTCAGTCGACTGAAAAACTCTGCACAGTCGACTGAAACTGGAAACAGAAAGTTTCCTGAACCTGGAAAATTTCCAGGCACAGGGTCAGTCGACTGAAAACTCTGTTCAGTCGACTGAACCTGCTGTTTTAGTCCAATTTGCCTTTTTGGATTGAATTTCCAATTTAAATCGATTCGTGATGGTCCTATTTATTGTCATCATTTATTATCATCTTTGATGACTTATTTTCTTTGGGAATTTTAGATATATCCACTTCGATGGATCCTTTATCGATTTCATTGGATTTTTATTCACATCTTCGAATGTGATCTTTGTGATTGATTGTTTCTACAATCCCCCTTGTGCTTTGTCACTTTAAAGATATAAAGGTTTTCTATACTAGTAGTAAATATCAAAACTCTTTCCTCAAACGATTTCAATACTATTTTAATACCAAATTCGTTTATAAAACCGTTTTCCAATCTATTAGTATATACAAACCTTTACCTCACTCGTATGAGAAATCTAATTAAACAACTTAGTAAAACGAGTGGTATGAAACGCTTGCGTTTACTTCGTCGGTTAATTCTTGGACTTGTTCGATTGAATCTTTTGTGACAATTTTCTAGTGGAGATCTACAATTTGTTCGTAAATATTTAAGTTAAGCTAGTGGTTATGGGACATGAAGCTAAGCTCATATATTTACTAGCTTAGTGTAATTAACACTTCTCTATGACCATGACGATCATTTTTGTGATTTAGACTAGCAATGTGCGATGTCTCTTTGTCTGCGTGGGAGACTAAACCCCGTTCGTGTGTCATATTTGTGGGGTAGCAACCCACGGTCTTCGGACCATTCGTGTGTCAGGTCTTCGGACCATTCGTGTGTCAAATTAATGTCTAGCTACCATGAGATAGCTTCTCGTTCGTGTGTTACAGCTGTTGGTGAGTTTTCATGCTCCCATTCATGTGATAGGCCTCCCCCCCCCTTATTTTGTGATTTCTGGATTTCTTGTGTAGTCTTCTGGAATTTGTGTGTCATTGATTTTAGTGATTTCTGGATTTTTTGTGTAGTCTTCTGGAATTTGTGCGTTATTGACTTTTGCAATTGACATTGATATTATCGTCAATATTTGTGGTTTGATGAACAAAATAAAGAGTATGACACTTCTTGGATTCTTGTGTAGATATTGTGATATTGATTAATCTCTTGTTGATTATCAACTACTTATATATCACAGCTTGGCCTTGTGATTATTATGTGTTTAGTCATAACTCTGGTTCTATATCGTTTCATCTGATATTTATAGTTAGACTGATCCGTTTATTATTTTCTTGTTAAATAATACTCGGGTCAGACCGAGATGTTACAGGTGCTTCTGCTTGACTTCTCTCTTGGGATTGATTTCTCTTGCTTTTGGTTAACTACTTAGATTAGTAGTTTTTGTTGTATACATTTGAGATATAGACTCCATAATGTATACTTGTTCTTTTGTGTAGTTCATGTAACTATTCTTTTGTGATATTGTGGATCTTTTTAGACCACAACTCTGACATACACTGCCATGTGTTAATTATATATTCATATCTTCTTCCGCCTTTGTGATATGAATTATCTGTGACTGATTTATGTTATGTTTATTTCTATATTTGTTTTCGAAGATTTTATATAGCCACTGTGTGATAGCTTTGAGTTTGTATCTGTATGACGGATTTCCTCTAGAGATGAAAATTTATATTTTTATCTGGCATTCCGGTACTCGCACAAAGCAATTATACAGATGGTCGCTCCTCAACAGCCTTATTCTCCGTGCTAGTCGACAGCATTACTCCGTAGTGTTCTTGTCTAGCGTGGGTATAGAGGTGGGACGTCACAGCTTGGTATCAGAGCCAAACTTCGGAACAATGTAGAATAATTTAGCAAGGATCATGTCCTAAGTCTTTCTTAGGAGTTGTGCTTTAGGATTTTATTCGGGTCTTCGTACCGATTCGTCCTATTTTCTTTATGATTCCTTGTTTTATCTATCAAGAATTGCTTGATATTTATTTTGAAAATAACTTTTTCCTCTTCTTTCTTTCTTTCTTAAAGAAGAGAAATGGTTAGACCAGGCCGTTCCAACGCCGGTCAATCTAGCGCTACTCCTCAGGATGGAGTATTCATGTCTGCTCAGCAGCTTCTAGATCTTGTTAAGAACGCTCAAGCAGCCGGACCCAATCCAGAGCCTACTCATCCTGGATCCGGTTTTGCACGCTTGTGCAGAGACTACACCGATTTTGGTGGAGGGCCATTCAGGGGATCCGAGAGTGTTGTTGAAATTCAAGCTTGGCTCAAATCATGCGATCGCATCTTTTCTCGCATGAATCTTATTGACCTTCATCGAGTCCAAGTAGCTTCTAGCATGCTCCAAGAAAGAGCATTGGATTGGTATGAGCTTTTAATTTCTGAAATCGTTGAGGCGGATCTTACTTGGGAGCAATTCCGGGGAAGATTCGAATTGAAATTTGTGCCGGAGGCTGAAAAAGTAACCTTAGCCCGGCGTTTCATAGACCTTGTTCAAGGTGAATCTTCTGTGACAGACTATGTCGCATCCTTCGAATCTCTGTCCAAATACGGGGTTGAGTACATTAATACCCCATTGAAGAAAAATCAGAGATTTGTCTATGGCTTGAATAGGAATCTTAAGAAGCCATTACTCCTGAAACTTGAGGTTTCATTTGATCAGCTTATTGATATCGCTCTTCGTCTTGAAGAGGCCGATAATGAAGGTGATGTTGAAGTTGTGCGTGCCCAACAGAACTACGACAATAACTTGAAGAGGCCTATCAAATTCAAAGGCCCCGATTCTAATAAGAAAGGGAAGCAACAAACTCAGGTAGCAAAAGTTCCTACCTCTAGTCGTGGACGATGCTACAATTGTGGTTCCACAGACCACCAAGTAAAGGAGTGCCCGAAACCCCTCTTTTGCCGCTATTGCAAAGGTTCGGGTCATCTTTTATCTTCGTGTCCTAAGCTTCCAAGCAAGTGAGAAGGAAAGCTGCAACTTTTGGTCAAGGTATTTTCATTCAATCCTCGATGGCATTGTTTTAATTCGTGAGCTTTCTATTTGAGTTCTTTTTGATATGGGTTCCATCTCATTATTTTTATATCAAAAGAACTTGTTGATTCTTTTCTTTGAATATTTTGGGCTTATTGACTTCATTGAGAATTGCGAATCCGGATGGTAGATCCGCAACACTCAATTTGCTTTTGTTTAGATGTCGAGATTGTTTATGTGACTTTTCTTTCCGAGCCGATATTTTTGCTTTGGCTTCGGAATTGACCTTTCTGTAAGGATTGGCTTAATCATTGTGAAGCCCATATCCTATTTTTTCGAGTGGACTATTCATCTTCGACATTTTCAATCTATTAAGCAGATTTCTATTTTTCTTTGTGATTTTGATTCCATCTTGATGGCATCATTTTATTCTTTAAAGTCCTTATGGTGAGGAAAGTGTTATTTCTCTCATCTAAATAGTTTGAGAATTTTCCGGTATATTTGACTTGTCTTAGGATTATGACCTAAGTAATCTTTTGTGTGGTGCTAAGGTCTTTTTAGTTCGACTTTACCACCGTTTTCATTTGCTACAAGTTGCGGAAGTTAGCATTTCACTTATCGCATTCCGCACTTGTTATGATTCCTATGAATGAATTATTATGTCATTCAATTTGTCCAGCTTGTTTCATCCGTTTTATAAATCCAATATTCTATGAAAATTTCAATGAGACCATTCTTATTTATGGATTTTGGATGGAAATAGAAATTTAAAATTTTGCAAATCTTTTTCATAAGATTTAATTATAAGTGCAATTTGATTTTTTTCTCTTAAAACGAGCAAAGAATATTCTTAAAACTTTTTAAGAGATTTATTTATCCTAGAAAAGATGACTTTGTGATTGTATTGCCCGTTGAGTGCTTTAAGAATTTTGGTCGATGCGCTTGATCAACGTTATCGATAGGAATTTCCTAAACGCTTTGATGTGACAATCAGACACGATATATTGACTTGTAAAAATGTAAATTTTTGTAGAAAGATTATTACATAAAAGTAAAAATGTAATTTTGAAAATTTTAACTTTTCGGGGAAGAGAATTATTTAAAAAGAACCCTTCCTTTCAATACTCTTATTCTTGTGATTCCTGAAGGGGAACCAAGACTTTGCTATTTGCACCGATACTAGTCGTATTGGTTTGGAATGCCATTCTCTTGCAAAGGAAAACGTGCTATCACTTGTGCTTCTAAATCATTATAGCTTATCGAGACTAGATATGCCACTCATGATCTAGTGTTCGTGGCTATTGTTTTTACTTTTGGAATTTGGTATCATCATTTTTGGATGAGAAATTTGTTCTCTACCTCGATCATAAATCTTTGGAATAATTATTTTCTCACAAGGAACTTCATGTTGACTCGAGTTCCTAGCATCTTATGATCTTGATATTCTTTTATTCCCGAAAAGGGAAATCGTGTTGCCAATACGCTTTGTCGTAGGCAACAAGTGGTTGATTCTTTGATGTTGTCTGAATGGAATTATTTTTCTATCAAGTTCATCGGACGTTTTGGTATACTTTGTTTTATTGAGCTTTATCTCATTCCTTTTAAGGACTAGCGTCCGATGTCCTTTTATTGTGTTCGGTTCATTGGACGTACCGTTTTTGTACTACGTCGGTGTTTCGAAAATCATTCGGGCTTCGGTTCATTGGACGTACCGTTTTTGTACTACGTCGGTGTTCCGAAAATCATTCGGGCTTCGGTTCATTAGACGTACCGTTTTTGTACTGCGTCAGTGTTCCGAATTATTTGGGATTTGATTCATCAGATGTACCGTTGTACTACATCGATGTCTTTGTTTTTGATTCATCGGATGTACCGTTGTACTACATCGATGTCTTTGCTATTTGATTCATCGGATGTACCGTTGTACTACATCGATGTCTTTGCTATTTGATTCATCGGATGTACCGTTTGTACTACATCGATGTCTTTGCTTTTGATTCATCGGATGTACCGTTGTACTACATCAATGTCTTTGCTATTTGATTCATCGGATGTACCGTTTGTACTACATCGATGTCTTTTCTTTTGATTCAACGGATGTACCGTTGTACTACATTGATGTCTTTGTTTTTGATTCATCGGATGTACCATTGTACTACATCGATGTCTTTGTTTTTTGATTCATCGGATGTACCGTTGTACTACATCGATGTCTTTGCTATTTGATTCATCGGATGTACCGTTTGTACTACATCGATGTCTTTGCTTTTGATTCATCGGATGTACCGTTGTACTACATCGATGTCTTTGCTATTTGATTCATCGGATGTACCGTTTGTACTACATCGATGTCTTTTCTTTTGATTCATCGGATGTACCGTTGTACTACATCGATGTCTTTGTTTTTGATTCATCGGATGTACCGTTGTACTACATCGATGTCTTTGCTATTTGATTCATCGGATGTACCGTTGTACTACATTGATGTCTTTGTTTTTGATTCATCGGATGTACCGTTGTACTACATCGATGTCTTTGTTTTTGATTCATTGGATGTACCGTTGTACTACATCGATGTCTTTGCTATTTGATTCATCGGATGTACCGTTGTACTACATCGATGTCTTTGCTATTTGATTCATCGGATGTACCGTTGTACTACATCGATGTCTTTGCTATTTGATTCATCGGATGTACCGTTTGTACTACATCGATGTCTTTGCTTTCGATTCATCGGATGTACCGTTTGTACTATATCGATGTCTTTGATTTTGATTCATCGGATGTACCGTTGTACTACATCGATGTCTTTGCTATTTGATTCATCGGATGTACCGTTTGTACTACATCGATGTCTTTGCTTTTGATTCATCGGATGTACCGTTGTACTACATCGATGTCTTTGCTATTTGATTCATCGGATGTACCGTTTGTACTACATCGATGTCTTTTCTTTTGATTCATCAGATGTACCGTTTGTACTACATCGATGTCTTTTCTTTTGATTCATCGGATGTACCGTTGTACTACATCGATGTCTTTGCTTTTGATTCATTGGATGTACCGTTTGTACTACATCCATGTCTTTGCTTTTGATTCATCGGATGTACCGTTTGTACTACATCGATGTCTTTGCTTGGGTTCATTGGGCGTACTGTTTTTGTACTACGCTGATGTCCCAAATTGTTTGAGTTTCTAGTTTTTCGGGCGTACCGATTTTGTGCTACGCCGTTGCACCGGCTCAATTTTCTGCTATTCTTGACGTTCCCCACGTCTTTTATCTACAGGAATGCCTTAGGGATTCCGGTTTTCATTCTTGAGCCCGGTGTTATTGTGGAAATTGAAGTTTCACCAGATTTCTTGCTAACTCTTTTGTGCATTTTATGGTGAACTTCCTATTTCAAGATTTTCTTTTGTGTTAATATGCTTCTATGGTTGTTAGTTCATATATTTCCTTCTTACTTATTGCGAGGACGCAATTTCTTTAAGGAGGGGAGTCTGTAACAACCCGCATATTTATCGATTTTTATATTTAAATATTTTATTTAAATATTTTATCGTTCGTCGGATTTTGGACCGAAAACCTACTTTTTGCATACGGTCGAATTAGGACTCGAGACCACCTCCATTGAGTTCAAAATGTCATTTGCGACCTTTTTGAGTATAAGCTTCGATATGTTTGGACAAAGTTGATTTTTGCTACTTTTTCCCGCTTAGGGCTTTGGTTGGGCTGAGCCAATTAGTCACTTAACTCAGTTCCAACACTCTCCTCTTCATTCACTTCTCTTCTATTTTCCTAACACTCAAGCTCAAGCAAAAATGGAGGAAGAGAATGGGAAATAGAAATTCCTAAGCCCTAGCTTGCTTTGCAAATCCATCTCCTTGCTCCATAGTTCATGAGAACCCATTGGTAAGCTTCCTCTTCTTCTTCTCCAACTCATTCTCTCTTTGAATTTCAGAAATTTCCTAAACCTAACTTAGGAAATATTCTTCTTTTTAGCTTAGATTCAAGCTTCTAGAGTTGGATTTGAAGAGTGGTTGATTCCCCTTTGCTTTCAAGCTTCATCTTCATAAATTTAGTTCAAAGGTGAGATTTTTTTCTCACATCTATGACTATAATTATCTTTGGTTGTTGGGTATGAATTCCTAACACTTCTTCATGTGCATTTGCTCTTGATGTGGATGGGTTTTTTGAATACTCCAATTTTTGGGTTTTTTAAGTCAAATTTGTGTGAAATCCTTTTATGGATGTTTGATCATGCTTTTGGTGATGCATCGAGGAGCATATAGGGCCGGGTTGCCGATTGGCATAAACCCTTAGAGCCAATGTTCGTCCGGTTGCATTTTGGAAGAGTTTGCTCTTCATTTGATTAAGGCTGAAAAACAGCCCAAGCATGATTCAGTCGACTGAAAACTCTGTTCAGTCGACTGAACCTGAAACCCGAGAGTTTCCACGCATGATTCAGTCGACTGAAAAACTCTGCATAGTCGACTGAAACTGGAAACAGAAAGTTTCCTGAACCTGGAAAATTTCCAGGCACAGGGTCAGTCGACTGAAAACTCTGTTCAGTCGACTGAACCTGCTGTTTTAGTCCAATTTGCCCTTTTGGATTGAATTTCCTATTTAAATCGATTCGTGATGGTCCTATTTATTGTCATCATTTATTATCATCTTTGATGACTTATTTTCTTTGGGAATTTTAGATATATCCACTTCGATGGATCCTTTATCGAATTCATTGGATTTTTATTCACATCTTCGAATGTGATCTTTGTGATTGATTGTTTCTACAATCCCCCTTGTGCTTTGTCACTTTAAAGATATAAAGGTTTTCTATACTAGTAGTAAATATCAAAACTCTTTCCTCAAACGATTTCAATACTATTTTAATACCAAATTCGTTTATAAAACCGTTTTCCAATCTATTAGTATATACAAACCTTTACCTCACTCGTATGAGAAATCTAATTAAACGACTTAGTAAAACGAGTGGTATGAAACGCTTGCGTTTACTTCGTCGGTTAATTCTTGGACTTATTCGATTGAATCTCTTGTGACAATTTTCTAGTGGAGATCTACAATTTGTTCGTAAATATTTAAGTTAAGCTAGTGGTTATGGGACATGAAGCTAAGCTCATATATTTACTAGCTTAGTGTAATTAACACTTCTCTATGATCATGACGATCATTTTTGTGATTTAGACTAGCAATGTGCGATGTCTCTTTGTCTGCGTGGGAGACTAAACCTCGTTCGTGTGTCATATTTGTGGGGTAGCAACCCACGGTCTTCGGACCATTCGTGTGTCAGGTCTTCGGACCATTCGTGTGTCAAATTAATGGCTAGCTACCATGAGATAGCTTCTCGTTCGTGTGTTACAGCTGTTGGTGAGTTTTCATGCTCCCATTCATGTGATAGGCCTCCCCCCCTTATTTTGTGATTTCTGGATTTCTTGTGTAGTCTTCTGGAATTTGTGTGTCATTGATTTTAGTGATTTCTGGATTTCTTGTGTAGTCTTCTGGAATTTGCGCATCATTGACTTTTGCAATTGATATTGATATTATCGTCAATATTTGTGGTTTGATGAACAAAATAAAGAGTATGACACTTCTTGGATTCTTGTGTAGATTTTGTGATATTGATTAATCTCTTGTTGATTATCAGCTACTTATATATCACAGCTTGGCCTTGTGATTATTATGTGTTTAGTCATAACTCTGGTTCTATATCGTTTCATCTGATATTTATAGTTAGACTGATCCATTTATTATTTTCTTGTTAAATAATACTCGGGTCAGACCGAGATGTTACAGGTGCTTCTGCTTGACTTCTCTCTTGGGATTGATTTCTCTTGCTTTTGGTTAACTACTTAGATTAGTAGTTTTTGTTGTATACATTTGAGATATAGACTCCATAATGTATACTTATTCTTTTGTGTAGTTCATGTAACTATTCTTTTGTGATATTGTGGATCTTTTTAGACCACAACTCTGACATACACTGCCATGTGTTAATTATATATTCATATCTTCTTCCGTCTTTGTGATATGAATTATCTGTGACTGATTTATGTTATGTTTATTTCTATATTTGTTTCCGAAGATTTTATATAGCCACTGTGTGATAGCTTTGAGTTTGTATCTGTATGTCGGATTTCCTCTAGAGATGAAAATTTATATTTTTATCTGGCATTCCGGTACTCGCACAAAGCAATTATACAGATGGTCGCTCCTCAACAGCCTTATTCTCCGTGCTAGTCGACAGCATTACTCCGTAGTGTTCTTGTCTAGCGTGGGTATAGAGGTGGGGCGTCACAATATACGAAACAAATTGCGTTGGCTTCATTTTGGCGAGCACTACGCAATGGAACTGAATTGGAGTCATTTTGAGCTAGTTTGAATTTTGGGTAAAATTAAACGTACGTTTAATTTTATTCGAAATAAAACGCTGGAACTGAATTGAAAGCAAGGTGAGAACTTCTCACTCAATCGAATCTGTTTCGATTTAAATTTTGAATAGTTAGATTTAAAAATTCTTGATTGTGTGATTGGATGATAATTACTATCTGTTGTATTGAAATAGACCCTATACGCCGTATATTAAGCGGATATTATTTATTAAAAACATATACCGCGATAATTCCAACTTGTATGGAACTGGTATAATATATGTACTTGGAGTTGATTTTCCCGCATTATATAGCGGATGAGACCCTATTGCGCCGCATAATAGCGGATAATAATTTATAAATCCCACATACCGCGATATTCCATCTCAAAGCGGAATTGGTATTGTGCTAACGTCTTTGGATGTAGGGAAACAGGTTGGAGGGATCCAACTGGATTCCTCAAACATTTGAATTTGTTTTAATGTTGTGTGTTGATCTATTTATTGATCTATTTATAATCTGCGTGATCATCTTGGTGATTGAAATCGTTAAAGGCTAAATTTTAGCCGAATAAATTTGGTATCGTTAGATGCCGAAAATAAATAAAATTTGATTTTTGAAAATTTAAGTTGAGAATTCATAATAAAATTTAATTTTGGAATTGATTCATTTTAAATAATAAACGTTGTAATTTTTATGTTATAAAAATTATGATTTTTGTGAAATGTAACTGAAATGTGATTTTTGAAATAAGTAGTTGATTAATTTATAAAAAATGGTTTAAATTGAGATTTTTGAATTATTATAAATGATTTATATAAAAGATTTATAAAATTGATATTTATAAATTAAAATATTGGAATTATAAAATGAGTTTTTATAAGTATTAAAATGAAATAAAAAATGGATTTCATAAGTGAATGAAATTTATAGATTCATAAATTGTGAAGTTATAAAATGAATAGATTTTGAAAAATAAAAGATTTATAAGTAATTAACGTATAAATTGGATTTTGGCGTTTAAATGAGATATAAATAAAATTTGTTGATTAAGGGATTTTTATAAGTTGGAGCTTTTATAATATATATATGTGTGTGTGTGTGTGTGTGTGTGTGTGTGTGTGTAAACGTTTTTTTATAAATCCGAAATCAATTGAATTTGATAAATTAAACATAGAAGTTTATTAAAGGAGATATATTCATGATTTTGGACAACGAATTATCCTTTAAGTTAAATGTTGTAATAATAAGAGTTTGGTTGGAAAGTATGTTCACGATTTTGGACAGTGAATATATTATTAAATAAAATGGATATGCTTTGGGAAAGTGATATTTCAAGTAGAATCAAAACGATTTAAAGATGTTTTAAAATGTATAAAGTATCGAAACCATAGATTTCAACATTCATTGTTGAAATAGACGTTTCGAGAAATATAAGGAAATGGTGGACTATAACATTGTTGTTATAGTAAATGATTTTCGAAAGAAAATGTTTTATATAGTATTGGGATTTATATATCTATCTCAATTTCGAATCCCTACACTAGTGATTTTGGGTTATCGTAACGATGTTTTACGCAACATTCGTTTTGACTCAAATAAATGTGTTTAAGAGAATGTTTTCCTTAAAGAATAAATTATATACTTAGTTGTGATTTAAGTATATCAAATATTTTCCATATATTGAAAATAAATAGATTAGTGAATTACTTATTATTAAATAAGTATGGAAATGTTTTCCAATATGAAGTGAATGTTTTGAGATTTTATCTTTTAGAGATAAATTGAAAATGAATATTAGAAATCGATTTAAAAATCGTATATTCATAGATATTTTGGAAATGTAAATTCAATATGGAATTTATAAAAGAAAGGGAAATTTGATTAAAAATAAACATTGATTTATTTTTGAAGTGTGGAAATAAATTTACGGATTTGGAACCTAAGTTTAAAATAAATCAGTAAGGATTTATTTGATTGATTTAAATGAACCATTTTAAATTGAAAATGGACAAATATTTGGAAGTGTTTTCCGTTTAAGGAAATTGATTTGAAATTCGTTTTCAAAGATTGAAAGGTGGAAAATGATTTGAAATTGGTTTTCAAATGGTTGAAGTGTGGAAAATATATATTGTAAAGATATTTTTGGAAAATAGATAATTTGGGAAATTATTTGAAATCGGGTGGTGTTGTGAATATTGATTGATAGTTAAATAACCGACTATCAATATTGACCTTTAAATTGGTATTTGTTGTGAATTGGTTGAAATTGAATGCTACACTTATTTTTAAATTATTGCGCTCGTTATTCAGACTACCCATTCCGAATAGTGATACGACGTAATGAATAGCATTGAAGACAGGTGGTGAAGACCGGGTATTTGTGAAAATGATAGGATGACCTATCGATTGTCTCTGCACCGTTAGCTACGGTATGGAGATTTCCTTTGTGATGGGAAATTCGATCGGGATTGTGAATACCTGGATTGCAAGGGCTTCTTTTGAAGTGCCTTCGGTTCTGTTCGAGCCCCGAACAGTCTTGTATGGTTACATGTCTGACATTACATTTTGAGATATAAAACAGATTTCTTTCAAATACATTTCCGTTGGTGGTAGAGAATTTATTCTCTTAGCTTAACACCCTTAGAGGTTATGTAGTTGAAGGTTATTAGCGATATATTCCCAATTTGGTAATGTGGCATGCTGAGTGTTGCTGTGTGATGATTATTTATTGATCATTTGTTGATCAAAGCGTGGCTTTGTGCCTAGCTTTGTGGACAAGACTTCGTCAGACCTCACTCCCTGGAAATGGTCAAAACAGGAATATGCGGCAAGGTTATGAGGGTCGCACCCTTTAGAGTATGTCATTTCCTTCTGGAAAGGGTGGTATCATGGTATGGAGCCCAGATACTTACTCATGTTGTCACACTATATTTATTACTATGTGATGTTGGTTATCGAGCGCTCGGATAAAGGTCCAAAGGGACCGGGGGATGACATATTCGTGTAGTAGTTACCTAGTTACAAAGGTAACCCGGCCTTGTGTTGGCAGAGATCTAACCATAATGTTAGGTTCTCGGGATGTCCCGCTTGAGGCGATCTCATTGACAGTAGGAAGTTCCTTAGCCTGACCATTTGTTGGAAATCCAAATAAAACAATGTGCATCTTGTACGGTTTTAATTGTATTACCTGCCACGGAATGTGGCGGTAACCTGCTATTGAACATGGTAGCTATAGTAGGCATACGATAATGGTCGTATGTTGGCTAAGATTTATATTCTATTTTCGAAATGCTTTCTACACTATGCACTAATAATAATATCAAAAATGATTTGTTTTGCGTAGTAAGCATCTTTGACTGTCATAAGGAGAAATCTCCTCCACTTCTGCGTTTGCATTGTGTGTGTGCAGGGAGGCCTTATGGTAGTTTCATTTTCCAAAAGCATTGTGGATATTTTTCACTTCCCTTGTTGTTGTTGTTTTAAAGATAAATAACTTCTTTAGTTCTCACACTAGTCCCAAGACTGACTTGGAGTTTATTGTTCCCTTCCTAAACTCTGGGTGTCTAAAATTTTCACACGGGCAGTCTAGAGTCAGGTTATCAGGATATTATGGAATTCGGGATTTGCTGTAGAGATCTGGAAGCAAGCTAGATGACATGGCGTATTAACTAGTATATAGTATTTCTTTTCTGCTGTTTGTTGTTGTAAACTCTGATAATGTAATGTAATGTAACGTGATGTAATAATTGATATAGTTCTTTGTTTTAAAGTTATTCACTTATCTAGTATATGTTATTCCGCTGCGATATGTTAGATTCTAATATTGTCTCTGTTCTGTTTTCTTACTTCTTTTATCTTTTTCTTCTACCTCTTCTTTTTAATCCTAACAATTCGGTTTTCCGGCATTCGATTATGCGGCATTTGATACAGGGGACGTATTAATGTCGATTTTCGAGCGTCGAAAAATCGCGTCGTTACATGTGGTATCAGAGCATTTGGTTAAGTGACTACCTTGGCTCTGTTGAGAATTACTCATTAGAGATAGAGTCAGTAGTACTCTAGAATGAGTGTGATTGTAATAATAGATATGAGCGCGTATTTGTTAGTGAATATAAAATTGTTTTATACTGTGATGATTGGTTTGTGGAGTGGTACATGGGTTCTGGTCGGTATAGTCTGTACAACTCTATCGATAGGGATCTCTAAACACTTGTACAAAACAATTCGACACGATATTGTTTAAAATAGGGTAAATGAATAATTTTACCCAAAACTATTTTGTATATAAAAGGGAAATAATTTTTGTAAATTATTATAGTATATTGCTGCTTGCTTGTTAGGAATTGATAATATTAAATTATCATCATTGAAATTGAATAAGAAATTGGAATCATAATCAAAAGTTTAGAAAATAAAATCCATATACAAATGGAATTTATGAATATGAATTGTAAATGTGATTTATAATTTGAAGTAAAAATTCCAGAGAAGTGTTTGGAAATGTTTTGAAGAAAATTTGAAAATTTTGGAGATTTGGGAAGTTTTAATCCCTTTTTGGTTTGAAAATAATTTTCAAAGGTTTTGGAAGGATAAAAGCTCTAAACTCTTTTCGCTCGCTGGAAAATAATTTCGGTGATGATCATGACATCATCGGTGTTCATTTTCGGGTTTCCAAAAGAGGGATTGCTGCCAGATTGTTTTAAATTAAAGTTGTTTGGAAAATTTGGGTTTGGTTTTGAAAATTCAAAGGATAATTTGAATTGTTTTCAATATTGGTTTTGAAAGGTTGAAAAGAATCTGGAATCCTGTTTTAAATATTTATCGAATTGGTAAATGAGTTGGTAACTTATACAATTTGAACTTTGACAGAATAAATTTAACTTAAAGGATGGAGTTAAATTGAAGTAAATATAAGTGAATCAATCAAATAAAGTGAATTTAAAGAAAGGTCTAATAAGCTAAGTGAAATGATTACTTAAAGAAAATTTATTAAGTTGAAAATAAATTTGGGTTAGTAACAAATGAATTGGAAGTGAATTTGAATTATGAAAATAAAATTGTGAATGGGTGAATAAATTTACAATTGCAAGAAAATGTAATTGAAATTTAATGTTGAAATGGAATATAACTTAAGTAATGTAGAATGAAGTTGATTTTGGTACCGAAGTAAAATGAGTAAAGTGATAAATATAAACTTGAGTTATATAAATGAAATTCAATTTGGAATGTTAAATGAATTAGCAATTGAATTAATGAATGAATGTTAACAAATCAAACATGCATAAATGGGAAACCAATTTGAATTGTGCAAAATGATTTTTGAATATTGTAATTGGATACTATGGCTAGCAGGATATACAGGTGTATTAAAAGAGATGGAATTGGGATTTTGATTTCAAAGATAAAATTGAACTGTTCAACAAAAAGGTACGTATTTCAATTTCAATATGAAATTTGATGATTTTCTTGTCCAGCCGCTTGGCTTTTCGTTTTCTTTTGAAATTGGGGGCCCGTTGTGGCATTTTGTAGTCGTACTGAGCTAGCCGCGCAAAGGAGACGTTGACGAAATTTTCTGAAAATTTAAGGCGTTAGAATATTTTTGAGAAAAATTGGAAAATTTTGAAAACTATAACTTTGACTTTGGAATTAAAAGTTAAACACTTAAGAGATTTGTAAATCAAATTTGAACGATTTGTTTTGAAAAGTTAATGGATTTTGTGAATTTTTCTTACTTGGTAATTTCGAGGACGAAATTCTTTTAAGAGGGAAGTTTGTAACGACCCAGAATTTCTGTCAATTAAAATTTGTATATTTAATTGATTTTAAATATTAATAAGTGAAATTCATAAGTCAAATAAATTTTATTTCAAATATCTGGATTTAATTGCATAATTAAATCGATAATTTAATATTTGAAATTCCAGAAATAATTGAAAATTGGGTTTAATATGATTGAAAATGATTCGTAAAGTTATATTAAATCATATTTGAGTTAGAACAATGTTTGTGAACTTTTAAAACTGAATTAAAAGTAAATTTGTGAAAATTGAATATTTTAATATTTAATCGACTAGTGAAAATAGTCATTTTTCAAACAGTCATGGATTTCGACGAAACTAGTTACATCGGATCCGTAATGTCAAATTATAGTAAGGTTTCAAATGTCGTGTCAATCGGATTTACCGTTTGTCCGGGGCGAGCCCAAACGCATAGAAATTAGCTTAACCGATTTAATTTTAAATCGATCGTTTATTGCCGTAACTCGCACAGATAATCGAATTAGCTTCCGAAACCTATTCCATTGTGTCCAGAATGCAGGGTAAACCCTAGAAACGCCGGTCACCGCGCGAGATTTGGAGTTCGGAAATTTGGAGTGAATAGTGTTTTTCGTTCGATTATCTATAAAAGCATCCTTTGTCTTCACAATTGCAAAACCCTAACTGAGATTAGGTCAGCCGCCACTAACTTATATTCAATGGCCAGAATCTTCCGACCTTTCTTCCTCAATATCTCACGATCTGTTCAAAATTAGGCTTCGGCATCTAAACGAGAAACGTAGAGCTCGAGAAGGTCTTTCAATCCATACAGTTGTGATCAAAATTCGAGAGGTGGAGAACATCTACAGGCTGCGTTCGCCCACCAGTCACGCACGAAATTCAAGGGGAAATTGAGGCCGAGCTTCAAGCTATTGTAGCCGTTGGTGAAGCTCGAGTAGGCGAGCAAGTTGGCAGTGTTTGATCGACCTAGAAGTGAGGAGGGATGGTGCGGCAATCTAGGGTTTCAAACGTGCAAATGGGTTCACGGTCGCGTGATAACCTGGGGGAGAAGATGATTGTGCACACGGTCCAGATGGGATGAAGGAAATCCAACGATCCCGAGAGTAGGGGTTTTAAAATTAAAAGAAATTTGTAAATTATTATATATATTAAATCGTGTAATCTTTGTAACATCATAACTTGTTCATACGAGGTCAAAAATTTACGAAACGAATTGCATTGGCTTCGTTTTGGCAAGCAGTACGCAATGGAACTGGATTGGAGTCATTTGGAGCTAGTTTGAATTTTGAGTAAAATTAAACGTACGTTTAATTTGATTCGAAATAAAACGCTGGAACTGAATTGAAAGCAACGTGAGAACTTCTCACTCAATCGAATCTGTTTCGATTTAAATTTTAAATAGTTAGATTTAAAATTGCTTGATTGTGTGATTGGATGATAATTACTATCTGTTGTATTGAAATAGACCCTATATGCCGTATATTAAGCGGATGTTATTTATTAAAAACATGCACCGCGATAATTCCAACTAGTATGGAATTGGTATTATATATGTACTTGGAGTTGATTTTCCCGCATTATATAGCGGATGAGACCCTATTGCGCCGCATAATAGCGGATAATATTTTATAAATCCCATATACCGTGATATTTCGTCTCGAAGCGGAATTGGTATTGTGCTAACGTCTTTGGATGCAGGGAAACAGGTTGGAGGGATCCAACTGGATTCCTCAAACATTTGAATTTGTTTCAATGTTGTGCGTTGATCTATTTATTGATCTATTTATAATCTGCGTGATTATCTTTGTGATTGAAATCATTAAAGGATAAATTTTAGCCGAATATATTTTGGTATCGTTTGATGCCGAAAATAAATAAAATTTGATTTTTGAAAATTTAAGTTGAGAATTCATAATAAAATTTAATTTTGGAATTGATTCATTTTAAATAAATAAACGTTGTAATTTTTATGTTATAAAAATTATGATTTTTGTGAAATATAACCGAAATGTGATTTTCGAAATAAGTAGCTGATTAATTTATAAAAAATGGTTTAAATTGAGATTTTTGATTTATTATAAATGATTTATATTAAAGATTTATAAAATTGATATTTATAAATTAAAATATTGGTATTATAAAACGAGTTTTTATAAGTATTAAAATGAAATAAAAAATGGATTTCATAAGTGAATGAAATTTATAGATTTATAAATTGTGAAGTTATAAAATGAATAGATTTTGTAAAATAAAAGATTTATAAGTAATTAACGTATAAATTGGATTTTGGCGTTTAAATGAGATATAAATAAAATTTGTTGATGAAGGGATTTTTATAAGTTGGAGTTTTTATAATATATATATATATATATGTATGTGTGTGTGTGAATTTATAAACGTTGTTTTATAAATCCGAAATCAATTGAATTTGATAAATTAAACATAGAAGTTTATTAAAGGAGATATATTCGTGATTTTGGACAACGAATTATCCTTTAAGTTAAATGTTGTAATAATAAGAGTTTGGTTGGAAAGTATATTCACAATTTAGGACAGTGAATATATTATTAAATAAAATGGATATGCTTTGGGAAAGTGATATTTTAAATAGAATTAAAATGATTTAAAGATGTTTTAAAATGTATAAAGTATCGAAACCATAGATTTCAACATTCATTGTTGAAATAGACGTTTCGAGAAATATAAGAAAATGGTGGGCTATAACATTGTTGTTATAGTAAATGATTTTTGAAAGAAAATGTTTTATATAGTATTGGGATTTATATATCTATCTCAATTTCGAATCCCTATACTAGTGATTTTGGGTTGTCGTAACGATGTTTTACGCAACATTCGTTTTGACTCAAATAAATGTGTTTAAGAGAATGTTTTTCTTAAAGAATAAATTATATACTTAGTTGTGATTTAAGTATATTGAATATTTTCCAAATGATGAAAATAAATAGATTGGTGAATTACTTATTATTAAATAAGTATGGAAATGTTTTCCAATATGAAGTGAATGTTTTGAGATTTTATCTTTTAAAGATAAATTGAAAATGAATATTAGAAATCGATTTAAAAATCATATATTCATAGATATTTTGGAAATGTAAATTCAATATGGAATTTATAAAAGAAAGGGAAATTTGTTTAAAAATAAACATTGATTTATTTTTGAAGTGTGGAAATAAATTTACGGATTTGGAACGTAAGTTTAAAATAAATCGGTAAGGATTTATTTGATTGATTTAAATGAACCATTTTAAATTGAAAATGGATAAATATTTGGAAGCATTTTCCGTTTAAGGAAATTGATTTGAAATTCGTTTTCAAAGATTGAAAGGTGGAAAATGATTTGAAATTTGTTATTAAATGGTTGAAGTGTGAAAAATATATCTTGTAAAGATATTTTTGGAAAATAAATAATTTGGGAAATTATTTGAAGTCGGGTGATGTTGTGAATGTTGATTGATAGCTAAATAACCGACTATCAATATTGACCTTTAAATAGGTATTTGTTGTGAATTGGTTGAAATTGAATGCTACACTTATTTTTAAATTATTACGCTCGTTATTCGGACTACCCATTCCGAATAGTGATACGACGTAATGGATAGCATTGAAGACCGGGTATTTGTGAAAATGATAGGATGACCTATCGATTGTCTCTGCACCGTTAGCTACGGTATGGAGATTTCCTTTGTGATGGGAAATTCGTTCGGGATTATGAATACCCGGATTGCAAGGGCTTCTTTTGAAGTGCCTTCGGTTCTGTTCGAGCCCGGAACATACTTGTATGGTTACATGTCTGACATTACATTTTGAGATATAAAGCAGATTTCTTTCAAATACATTTCCGTTGGTGGCGGAGAATTTATTCTCTTAGCTTAACACCCTTAGAGGTTATGTACTTGAAAGTTATCAGCGATATATTCCTAATTTGGTAATGTGGCATGTTGAGTGTTGCTGTGTGATGATTATTTATTGATCATTTGTTGATCAAAGCGTGGCTTTGTGCCTAGCTTTGTGGACGAGACTTCGTCAGACCTCACTCCCCGGAAATGGTCAAAACAGGAATATGCGGCAAGGTTATGAGGGTCGCGCCCTTTAGGGTATGTTATTTCCTTCTGGAAAGGGTGGTATCATGGTATGGAGCCCAGATACTTACTAATGTTGACACACTATATTTATTACTGTGTGATGTTGGTTATCGAGCGCTCGGATAAATGTCCAAAGGGACCGGGGGATGACATATTCGTGTAGTAGTTATCTAGTTACAAAGGTAACCCGGCCTTGTGTTGGCAGAGATCTAACCGTAACGTTAGGTTCTCGGGGCATCCCGCCAGAGGCGATCCCACTGATAGTAGGAAGTTCCTTAGCCTGACCATTTGTTGGAAATCCAAATAAAGCAATACGCATCTTGTACGCTTGTAGTTGTATTACCTGCCATGGAATGTGGCGGTAAGCTGCTATTGAACATGGTAGCTATAGTAGGCATACGATAATGGTCGTATGTTGGCTAAGATTTATATTCTATTTTCGAAATGCTTTCTACACTATGCACTAATAATAATATCAAAAATGATTTGTTTTGCGTAGTAAGCATCTTTGACTATCATAAGGAGAAATCTCCTCCAATTCTGCGTTTGCATTATGTGTGTGCGGGGAGGCCTTATGGTAGTTTCATTTTCCAAAAGCATTGCGGATATTTTTCACTTCCCTTGTTGTTGTTGTTTTAAAGATAAATAATTGCTTTAGTTCTCACACTAGTCCCATGACTGACCTGGAGTTTATTGTTCCCTTCCTAAACTCTGGGTGCCCAAAATTTTCTCACGGGCAGTCTAGTGTCAGGTTATCAGGATATTCTGGAATTCGGGAGTTGCTGTAGAGATCTGGAAGCAAGCTAGATGGCATGGCGTATTAACTAGTATATAGTATTTCTTTTCCGCTGTTTGTTGTTGTAAACTCTGATAATGTAATGTAATGTGATAATTGATATAGTTCTTTGTTTTAAAGTTATTCATTTATCTAGTATATGTTATTCCACCGCGATATGTTAGATTCTGATATTGTTTCTGTTCTATTTTCTTACTTCTTCTATCTTTTTCTTCTACCTCTTCTTTTTAACCCTAACAATTCGGTTTTCCGGCATTCGATTATGCGGCATTTGATACAGGGGACATATTAATGTCGATTTTCGAGCGTCGAAAAATCGCGTCGTTACAGTAGCCATGAAAAAGAAAAGAGAGCTTTTTTCAGCCTAAAACGAGACTATTTAAAGAGGAGGCTAAGACTTCTTTACATGAAACATAAGGAGTATTTATACATGTTTTTAAACCCTAATCACATTTTTGGGGACTACCCAAATTACCCTTGAGGAAGTGTGGACACCAAGTTATCATTACTCTTTAATTAATCTATCATCAGGTATGCATGTAACTTTAACCTCCACTAACTTGTGTATTAGCTGTAGATTATGGTAAGTGGGTAGGTGCTGTCCTCCATGATGCATGAATTGAATTATTTCCATCTTCATTCTTTCGTTTCCATCCTTGTGCATGCATGAATACATGAAGCCTCTTTTAAATTCCATCCAGTTTTCCTACAAATAAAAATAAAATGTAAAAATAAATATTGCAAATTAATATATGCACAAAAACGACCATTTTGCTCTTATATGAAGGCGAATAAATGATGATTTGAAAATAATTTGAATTTTGGTGTAAATATGTTAAAGCACCATATATGCTCATTTATTTAATTAAATTAGATTAACTATGGAAGTAAAAATATGCACGTTTACATGCACATTAGAATCGAAAGGTTTTAACTATCTCTATCCGTTCGAGAGGTGGTTTCGAAGGTGACGCCTACACTTTAAACTCCTTTTTGGGGGCGTTGACAAGTTTTCTTGTCAACAATGTGGCACTAGAAGTAGGGCTTGAAACTATGGCTTTGTTGCTTCTAACTTTACTTTCCTCTAACCGAATTTTATTCCAAGCTTACCTACTTTAGACTTTATATCACCATGGTTAGCAAAATAAAAAGGTCCGAACAAGGATCCTCAGAGCCAATCCAATTGGATTCTCCTATAGAACTGTTAACGATTCTAAACTACATGAAGAGAAAATGTTTAGATTAGAAGCTTTGAGAATCATAAAAAAGGAGCTGAACCTTATGACCTAGAAAAATTGAGTTTAAACCCTTTTCACATTGGCCCCACACCTGTCTTTGCCTTAGGAGAAATTAAAAATGAAAGTGATAAGTTGTTTTACCAAATGAGAAAGAAAATTTAACTCTATACTAAAGGCACAATCTTTGAAGAGGGAATGATGGCTGATTACAATGCCTTTGCCCACAAATGGCATCAGGCAACTAGTCGAACATTGCCTATATGTGAACTTCTAAAGGTTTTGAAAATGAAATTGGTCGTCGAGAGCGAAGCTTTAGAACCAAGTAATAAAAGATCTAGTAACCATCCTCAAAGGAAATTTTCAAGTTGAGACTCCCTAATGAATGCAATCTGACTACATCGATTGAAAATATTTATTTCTTGACAAAGGAAGAACTCAACTATTGGTTGTTCTAGAAGAAAAAGCCTAAATATGAAAGGATTCGGGGAGGATCCTATTGTCGCTGTCACATAATGAATGTGCATGACACAAATCAATGTAGAGCAATTGAAGGAAAGGTGATAAACCTTTTCAAACAAGGAAAAATTAATAGATTTGTAAAGAGATCCTAATCGAATTCAATAAAGCACCACTTTTATAAGAAAAATCTACACGATTGGAAGTAGAATTCTCCTTACACTTGGAAATTATCTTAAACGGTCAAAGCCTTTGTCTGCACCGAGTTGGGAAGTTCAAAGCACCTCTTGGAGGGAGGTTAGAGTAAGCCTTTAACCGTGCAACACTATGGCTAGGTTAAAGTATCGGCAGGCCTTTGATCGTGCCACGTTATGGCCAATCAAGGTGCCTCTTGGAGGGAAGTTATAGTAAGCCTTTATCCATGCCGTGCTTTGGCCATGTTAAAGCATCGACAAGCCCTTAATGGCGCCATGCTATAGCTAACTCAAGGCGTCTAGAGGGAAGATGGAGCAAGCCCTTGGTCCCACCATGCTATTGCCTGACCGAGGCACCGTATAAACCTTCAGTTCCGCCTAAAAGGCCTAGCTGGAGCACCTCCTGGATGGAGGTTAGGTAAGTCCTTTGGTCTTGCTTGTGATAAGCTAACCAAGCACACCAGATAACAACGGACTAAGACGTTCAAGCCTGGTAAGTAGTGTATCAAACAAGGGACTAAGATGTCCAAGCCCAAGAAGCTACATATCAAACAACGAATGTGATGACCCACATTACGAAAGGTTTAAATCGACAATAATCCACACATGTCCAACTTAAATAATCTGAAAAATAGATAATCAATGGGGTTAATTAAGAAGAAAAAGAAAAGAAGGAAACAAATACAGAATCTTGTAGTAGAATGACAAAACATAATAATCAAATAAGCAGTTTATAAAGATGTTTGTATTATACATTTGATTTATAAATTTACAACATCTATCGGAGTTATATATACAACAGAACAAAATAATAATGCAATTGAACAAACAATGCGGTAAAGTAATATTTGTAATAATAATGTACCAAAGCATCGTCTTCGTCCTTCAGAAAATACGACCTTCAATACGCTGAAAACTTAGGGTGACCCAAGCATAATGAAAAGACAAATCACTCGATTTAGGACTTAAATATCTCTATTTTTATGGGGCTTACATCTCCTATCTAGTGTATAACGTGCATGCAATAACTCAAGCGATATTACTGGATTTTCTATCTCTAAAGGATCCATCAAAATATTTATTTATGGTAGAATACGCTATATATGTAATGTCTAATCAGCAAAATAAATATTTTTCTTAGCATTAATGCTTTACATTAACCCCCCTTCACGTCTTTTTAAGCATTGTCGTACAATTTGCATATAACGCCCCAATAACACATCTTGGGATAGAGATGCACCTTTATATGACAAAACTAAACCAAAATCGTAGTGGTCTCATATAGGGATAAGAGCACGACAAGGCACGTGAGGTAATGCCCATGGTAGGATACTACAAGTTCAGGTCCATCCATCCCATATCGAGTCAAAGGAAGGTCATCCCAAATCAAGGTGCACCAATTGAGACCAACAACAAAAGTAATAATATGGACTAAGTCTAAGAAGAAAATCGAAGAACGAATGTCCGTTGGGGGTAGCTAGCCCACCGGACACTGTCAAGCCGTCCTGTTTTAGTCTTTTCAAATTGGCATAACTGCCAGGGTCTATCCATCATCGTTCTCTTTCTTCAAATCCAATAAATGTACACCAAATCCAACCACTTTGTTCTAGAGTTTCCTCCGCGTTATTAAAGTGATTCCAATATTGACAGAGAGTATTAACAACCAAACGCGGTTTTGCACACTGATTAGTTCTTTTACATTTCGAAAACTATTCATATTTGATATCAAAATATCTTATTCGCTTCAGAAATCTTTTTCACTTAAAAATATAATATTTACTTCAAAGTATCTTATTCAGTTTGGTATGTCATTTTCACTTGAAAATATCATTTCATTCGAATTATAGTGAAAATAATTTATAGGAAAATAGTTTATACTGAAAATAATTTCAAATTCAAAATTGTTTCTTCCTATTTCCAATAAATCTCGATCCAGTTCCATATTTTAAATCAATCCGATTCAATTTCAATTCTTTCAATTCAAATTATCTTAAATCTCAATTCAATTTAAATCAACCCAATTTCAATTTCAATTCAAATCAATTTCAATTTCAATTCCAAGTTAATTTCAATTACAAACACGATTAAACTATTCGATTTAGTGGTTTAAATTTCTATTCAATTCTCAATTTTAAAACATCTTAATTTATATAAATTCCAAGTACAATTTCAAATTACTATTTAAATCACTTAAATCAAATTTAAACTTCAATATTCAATTTAAGGTTCAAGATTTTAAAATAATTCAATTCCAAACCCAAATTTGAAATATCGATTGATATCACTTTTACTTAAATAACTTCGAAGCTAAAGTAAAAGTTCAAATCTTATTAAACAATTCAATTTCGATAATTCAAGTCATATTTTAATCATGACTTCAAACTCCAATTAAATTCTTTAAAATAATTTCTTTTAACTAAATTTAATTCCAACATTTCAGTCTTGAATTCATAATTAATTCAATCTTCATACATTCGATTTTATTTCTTTAAATCAAAATCGTTTAAATAATTTCAAAGCCAAGGCTTTTAAAATTGTTTAATTTAACCAATTCGGTGTTCGTATATAATTTTCTATTCTATGGCCAATTGATTAGTTATTTCGAAATATTTCAAGAATGGATATATTTCATTTCAGTCCAAATCAAAGCGTCATAGGTATATATCATTTCAACCTATTTCTTAATTTATTCGAATATAATTCAGATAACAGTTTATATGATGTCAATAATATACATGGCAATAACCGGAATATATAAAAATAAATAAGCATTCAAAGCATCAAAAATAGCAACCAATACCATCCATCACAATCAACATTCCAATTAGTCAATTTATCATAACAGTTAACCAGTTATCAATAATCAGGAATTTAATTGGCAGTTTAATTTCAATTTCAATTTAACTATCAATTAGTTACCAAATAACAGTCAATAAAATTAAATTACTTCATGATATCAATTCAATTGGTATAAAAATATTTAGTACTTTGTGAGCGTTTAAAACACTCATCTTTATTTAAAGCTAAAAATTTCTCAACTTCAAATAAATTCCAATCCAATTCCATGTCATAGCCTTCGTCAATACGAATCCAACATAACTCATTTCGCTTGAATCAGACCTCGCATGGAAAAGTTATGTAATTTTAAACATAACGATTATAATTAACAGATAATTACGACAATAATTAAACAATTAAACTTAATCATCCAATAACCTAATAATCTCTCTTATGTTCTCCTGCTGCAGGCCGAACACGATGCTCAGGTCGCGATGAAGCTTTATTTTATATTTTAATTTTTTTATCAACAAATCATGAATGCCATTGCCGGCATCCCCAACGCCGTCGACGTCGCCACAGGCCGCGACGGCCTCCTCTCCAACGCCAGCCACCCTCAGTCGATCGTACAACCCAAAAGGACACACTCGAATGCGGCAGAAAATTTTCCACCTTATCGTTAAATTTGACGATCCGACCGTCTAAAGCGTAGAGCTCGATGAGATCTATGATTTTCCATTCTGAGTTATTCAATTTCATTGAGTGGTTATGAGAAAATAAGGTAGGAAGATCAGAGAACATCGATGATTAATTTGCGTAAAGAATGGCTGCGTTTTAGTTAGGGTTTGGTTTGATGAAAATGAACGTAGCCTAATATAAGTTTCCAACCCGATTCACACATAAATTTTCTTAACCTCAAAAGTAGCACACCGATTGGCGTTTTATATGTTATGCCCTCATTCTGAACACAATGAACTTGTCTTGGGAGCTAATTCCATCATATGAAGAAGATAACTTTTCAAAATCAAACTATTTTAATTAAAATTCTGAAAATAAATTCTACATGTTTCAAGCTCGCACAGCCAAATAATAAGTCTGATTGCTACAAAACTTGAAATCCTATAATAATTCATTATTACAGATCCGATGAAACTAGTTTCGTCGGAATCTGAAAGAGTGCCCAAAAAGGCTATTTTTACTCGGTAATTAAAACAAGTAATTTCTAAAAATAAATTTAGTTACTTTAAATTCAATTTTAAAATTTAACAATCTTCATTTTCTTTTAAATAAAATTTAAATCAACTTTTGAAATCATTTTCATTCATATTTAATTTTGGATTTAATTATTTAAATAATTCCAATATTAAATTTAAACAATTTAATTATCAAATAAATCACCATATTTTAAATATAAGTTATTTAACTTTTAAACGAATTCAAATAATAAAACAACCACTTCCATTTTATAGTAATCAACATTTATTATTCAATTACAGCCATTGATCATAAGCACATTCAATATATAGAATTTCATTTCAATACTTGTTATTGCCTAAATCTTCGGAATAGGTTATTTCAAAAAATTTATTCAAGTTTATATTCAATAAACTACATTAATAAATCATTAAAATTTTAAATTCTAACTGTTTTTGTTCATTAATTACAATAAATTTAATAATTTAAAATAGTTAAAAATACGGGTAGTTACAATGGACTAAGAAGTCCGGGCCTGCGAAGCGGCATGTCAAACAATGACAACATACAAGACCTAAAGGGTGGCATGTGTCAAAGAATCAAAACCCAAAGAGCAGTGTAGAAAAGAAGGCTTAAATAAAAATCTACAGCCTCTGAGTAGTTCCTAAAAAGAGAATTTCAGAACTTCGTTTAAGAAAACCTGAATCTAGGTTTTAGGTCTTTACTATTAATTTCTAGTCTTCATCATACCCAAATCTAGGTTTCGAGGTTATTACTATTAATTTCTCGATTTCACACATTAGTGCCCGAATTTGGGCTCCAGACTTCTATTATGGAGGCCATAATTATGGATTTATGGCTATAATCTACTAACACCCGAATATGGGTTTTAGGTCTTTTAACTTTCGAACTTCGTTCATTACAGGGTTCTAGAGAAACTGATATTGAAATTTCTATGAATTTCTAGTCTTTAATTAAAATCGAGATCTATCTCATTAATGCCCGAATAAGGGTCACTGGACTTCTACTACAAGCTTTTAGATGACGATTTCTGGACTTTTATTAAATGAGTATTATTGGCTTTCTATTTATTGTTTCTAGAAGAGGATTTCTTGACTTCTATAATGGAATCCGGAATTGGATTTCTAGTTCTTCATCATTAGATTTTTGGTATTCTATCAATATAGTTGAAGTTGAATTTTTGGCTCTCTCTCTCGTCATCACCAAAGATGGGTTTGAGGACATTCAACCGTATCTAGTTATGGAATTACTTCTCACTTTTTGTCACTCCCAAGAATAATGCTGATAAAGTAACATATAGATTTCAAGTTAACGATAAATAATATTGTTTATCTCATAATTTCTAAGAAAATGAGATCAATAAAGGAGACCAGATGGATCAACAAATGCAAAATCCATAATTCAAGTTATTAGAATGCAGATTCTAAAACAACATTGTAAGAAAAGGCTACAAATTAGGTGATATTTACATAATTAAATAATTTATGAAATTATTTACAAGTATACAATACAAGTGTATGTTTCGCAAATCCTAAGTTGTCCTATATAGATTTTCAGCAATCAAAGGATTAAAAATATCTCGAATTGATATAAAAAGAATCTTTTAAGTTTCTTTTCCTTTTTCTTCATATCATTAGCCTCATCAAGGGAATAAATACGAGATTTTAAAGCACGGTTGAAAGATTTATTAGCACCGTTAATGGTTTTATTCTATATCTCTAAATCAGCAATGCATTTTTTGAAGAAGATACTTTTAATGTTCAAGTCTTTGAATCTTAGCTATGTATTAGTTGATGCATTGCAAATATCTCTCCCTCTGATGGTCAACAAAATATCTCATCATTTCAAACTTGAGCACCCTGCACCATTCTCCTACTACCTCTCATCTAAACCGGGGGAGGGTTAGTTATAGTAAGAAAATTTTAAATTGCAAGAGATAAAGATCCTGTTGTTTTTACTACCGATGACGTGATTAGAAAGTCGGTAAATCGATATTCAGAACTTGTTCCCCATGATGAATTCCAATGATTTGCATTGAGATTGACTCTCGTTTAACTTAATGTATGTAACGACCCGAAAATTTCAATCTCGAAATTTCTAGTTAGTTAGGGAAAGAAGAAAGAGAAGGAAGAAGAGGAAGAAAACAGAGACACCATAACACAGAAACCTCACATTCGCAACGGATCAAAATATAATATCACATAAATAACAGTTTTACAAAGAAGAACTGTATCAGTACATTTATATTATTATACATCAGAGTTACAACCATTATCAATCACTGGACGGTTTAAAACAACATGTCCTAGTTATTCAACTATAATATATACAGCGGGTACGCTCCGTTCCTGCTATCCAGCTCGCCTTCTGAGCTCCAGAACATCCTTACCTGAAAATCTGCAATACTCGGTCTGACCCGAGCATTACATCAAAGTAACACCTGGGTCAGGCTGGAAACCAGTGTGAGTAAACCCATCTAACATGATGACAAAAAGCATACAACTTATATAAACCCGGGGTACTCGTATCAATTTACAAATTCACAATTTTTTGTCGACATCCCTAATATCACACGTCAATATCTAAGTGCCAAAACTTAGATTAACAGTCAAATTCACTTAAATCATTCCATATCAGCCTGTGGATTTCACATATCAATTTATAAAGAATCGAAGTGGTTTCGGGTATTAACTAATACCCGACTCCGGACTCTTCGAATCTCATGTCATCTTAACCTAAGTTATTCAAATGAAATACAATTCAAACTTTAAATACAGGATGTCATTGTTTTAACCCAACATACTATATCATAAAGCATCACACATAGCATACCAGAGATATCAACTAATCTAAGGCATACAATAACATTCAATTATTCAAAAGCAAGATTAATCAACTTCACCATCTTACTTAATTTAATTAATCACAAATGAATTAAATTAATTACTTCAGTTACTTTTAAATCCTGCTTATTAATTTATTACAAACCAATTATTTAATCACCCAATAATTTTCTATCTAACTTAATCACCCTTGATTAATTATACTTTAATTACATTAAGTAATTAGCCATAAATAAACTATCCTTAGCCATTTACAGTAATCACCCTTAATTAATTACTCAAGTTTATTATCTTATAACCACTTAAATTGATTAATTATCCTTTAATTAATCACACTCATTAATTAACTAACCCTTAATTAATTTCCTTAATTAACCAATCCTTTAATTAATTATACAAAGTAATTAATCCTTAATTAATTCAATTAAGCAATACCCTTCTTATTACTTCATCAAGTAATTATCCCCTTGGTTAATTATCTTTAAATTAATTAACCTTTGATTATTAAATAAATAAATAAATAAATCCTTTAATTACTTACATTAAGAAATCATAATTTGAGTAATAAGCCTCTAACCATTAATTTATAACCTCTGATTATTTGATTAAAAAAAACTTTAATTGCAAAATAACTAATCTCTAATTAATTTCTTACGTCCCTAAATTATCAATTAATTGTTCCTTAATTATTAATTAAATATTAAATCATTTATCTTAATTATCTTTTTGATTTTCATTTAAAATCTCATTTAATAACCTTGGAATCAAATATATCATTAACTAATGATTAACTTAATACTTTAATTAAAATTGATAAACAATCACTTATCTTAATTAACTATTTGATTCCATGATTAATTAAGTTTAAAGACAAATGCAGATTAATTTAATTAATAATTTCCTCAACTTAAATTAATAACATTAATTAATCAATCATTTATTAAAAATAGTTTAAAGATAATTAGTTTTGAATTTAACTTAGTTAAACATAAAAACTATGGGTATAAACATTTACCCGAGAAAAATTCTTGGTTACTCAATCAGGCTCCCAAGATTCTCAAATATTTTCCCAAGCTCCCTCTTCTCTTACTTTTTTCTTCTTCTTAGTTTAAGTTTTAAAATCTGACAAAAACTTTACCCTTTACATGCTAACTCCTTGTGTACAACACGAAGATGAACCTGAACCAAATCACCAATATCTCGAGACAAAACCCGAGTCACAACTTCTACACAAAACACATCCATTCAAACCAAAACTAATGACACCCAAACCATCGTGCACATGCACCGATAGACAAGCACCCTCCGACCATCGCCGAAAACTTCGGTAGATCACCCATGACACCCACAAACACTCAGGCCATACAGAACCCTGTAACAACCTCGAATCTGAAATCGAGTTATTCAAGTATCTACAGATCCATATTTCTCATCGAAAACCACCTCAAATCGCCGCCCACTAGTCGCTAGAGACCCCGCAACTACTGCCATAGCTACTCCGACCAATCATGCATTGAACTCTCTTGGACCGGTCAAGTCCGATCCTATATCGACGGCAGAATCCTTCTTAAAACTTCGTCCACCAAGATGGCCCACTAAACCCTATAATCACCTCTCCGCGACACCATGGCGAATGATGACTACCTCGACCATTTTTGTCGTGACCTACACATTCCTTACTTGCTTCAGTGCTCATCACGAAACTCCTAACCTCGCCTAACATCAGAGATTATTCGAAAACCCAAATACGTTCATCTTACGATATCTCTTGTTTTAAACACTTAAAAATCATGATCTTATTTTTAGAAATCATTGTTTTCGATATCAAACCCGACTACATACCTGAATTAACTAATTTCTTTCCTCGAGATTTTAATATGGTATAACTCTTACTGTTCTTCTCTTTTGTTTATACAACTACCATCAATTTTTTTTGCAGGAATATTTTTAATTCCATTTTCTTGTGATTATACACAAGTTTTGCTCATAAATCAAATCCAAAGAAGATTAGGGGAAAGACATTTTTTGATTTCTTGAACATTCTTAAACCTGTAGTACTAAGAACAGAGCCTAGATTACTTCCAGACATTCATACCAACATCTATACACACAAATATACATGCATTTCTGATAACAAATCATGCAATCACAAATCATAATTTACTTAAAGAAAATTTCAACATGCATCCATATTTAAAAATCATATCAATATTTATTACCCAATTACTTCTAGTTATACTGCATGAAGTCAAATTTTAAGATAATTTTCAAGGCTTTGTTTACTTGCAAATGCCAAGGTTTAAAAAATTTTGGTTTCATTACCAAAATTCATTATTTCAAAAAGCAAAACTATTTATATATTCAAACAAGAAAATTTAAACATTTCATTTTCTATCCTGACCTGATTTCCACTATATCCTTCATTTTTCTGGCCATTAACTTAATAAATTCTTTTGAAAATATTTTTAAAAGTAGTATTTCATTCATGTAAACAACTTTCCTTTCTGATCATAACCAATAGTGGTCGAGATGTAGAGATGTGAATTTCTTTAGATGATTTTGAGCCTGTAAAGTAAAAAAATTAGAGGCATGCACAACTAAATTCATACATACCTATTTACGCACAGCAAATCTACCTTTATGCCAGACAAAACCCATTTATTCATCCATATAAAGCATTTTTATAATTATTTCTATGATTACTTGTTGTATGCATACAGAAAAATAATAATACTAATCTAGCTTCAGCAGTGTAAAGTCTACTCACCTGTTTGATGAAGAATAGAGAAGCAATCTTTGAAAATTTAAAAGTCTGGAAACTGTTTCGAATAGAGGAAATTTTCTTCTGAAATCTGGAAATGGCTTGATTTATGAACTGCGCTTGATTATGATCAAAGATGATCTCTGAGTCATTGCTTAGTAATGTTCGAAATGCATTTGAATTCTCCACTATGCTTCTTGTTTGATCTTAGAACTGCTCCCAGGTTTTGACTTTGATTTCTAAACTGAATTGTTTATGTTGATTTTTCTTCTTTTGGTTTTGCTTTTGAGATAATGAGAAAAATGATTTAGAAATGAAAATCAACAGGTTTCTGCCTAAACATTTTAATATATTCTTTTAAATTAGAAGAATAATGTTTTTGCCATTTGTTATTTCAAGTTAACACATGTTTTTAATGCATATAAATTTTAACTTACACATGTTAAATTATATCTCTAAAATTCTTACACTAGTTCAATACTTGTTTTATTGTTTTACAAATGTTTAATATCTTTTTAAATTGCTTACTCTTGTATTAACTCCATGTTTCCAAATATTTACATATGCTTATTTACATTAGTAAATATTTATACTAAAAATTTAGTTCTATACTTAAAAAAATATCTTAAGTGTATTAATATTTAAATTACCCCTTTCTATTTACCAATTTACAATTAAAAAGAAAATGATAAAAATTCCAATTATACTTTTATCTTAAATTTTCTATTGAGAAATTTACTTTCCTTAATTTATATAAAATATTTTAAATAAAATTATATGAAAAAATTATATTTTTAATGAAATCATACATATATTTTATATCCAATGTATAAGATATTTCACTCTTTGAATTTCCAGTTCAAATTCAAATTCCAATTTAACATTCGATCTAAAAAAACAAATAAACAAACACCAATTCAATTTGTAAATGATAATTCCATTTAAAATCTATTTATACCTATAAACAACACATTATTATTATTATAGTTTTGAAAAATATCTATTTTTCCAAAATAATTATACTAGAAAAAAAATTATCAAACCAATACTTATTCAAGTACATATTTTTATTACCAGAATTGTTTATTTAACTTATAAATTATTATTTCTACTGATTAAACACAGTTAAATTATCAATTACAGATATCCTAAAGTCCGGGTTATCACAATGTAACATTCTCTGCCTGGAGGCTAAAACTAACGACTACGGATGCTACAGTCATTTATAGTTATTAATTCTCAGCGACCAAACACGGTGATATTAGATACATTGACACATAGAAAAACAAGAATATGGAAAAAAAATCGAACAACAAAATAAATTACACATTCCATTTCAAAATATTCCCAATTGATTACATAATCCCAATTCACAGACCACATTCAGATAACATATAATTATTACAAAATACGCCAAGAGCGACATATGAAGATGCCCATTTGGTAGATCAGAGTATATAGACAGGAAAGAAAACAATTTTCCTTTACAAACCAACACATAGCGAAAATAAAAGAATTCTAATAATAATATTGCCTCCTGCTCGTCCTCGGATGCTTTATTCGTCTATAGGAACATCTGGAAACCTTAACTCTCAAAATACTCAAAATCAATTAAGTACTCGAGAGTTTAAGAAGAAAATAAAAACTTCGAGTCAGACATAAAGCCGGGTATGAAAAATAACACACCTAAACCATTTAGATATCAAGTGACACCAAGCCACTTAGCGGAATGCGTTTTTCCTTTACTAGTATCCTAAAAACATTTATAAAACCATATAATGTGATCTTACCTCCACAATGGTCAAAACACAGTATTTCAAAACAATATGATGATGAAATGAAAAACGATTAAATCAATTTTGGATCTCCCATCCCCATTCATTCTAACTATTTGTCTCAATTATAGTTTCTAGGGTTACTATTAACCTGTTAAATGTTAAGTACTATCTGTCCAATTATTTTGTTTACCACTAAGAACCTATTGGTAAACCTAATATCTTATTTCTCATCCAATTTTTTATGGGCTAACAAGGAACCTATTAGATGACTACCAATATCTTAATCCAAATATAGTTTTCATAGCTAACTACAAACCTATTGGGCCTGGCCAGTATCAAATCATAGTTTTCAGAGGCTAACTTTTAACTTATTGGCCCCTGCCAATATCTTACAGTTTTTATGGGCTTACTGCAAACATATTGGTCCCTGTCAATATCTTTAATTAAATTTTTTACATCTATTTATTCATATTCACTACTGGGTCAACATAACTAGTTATCCTGCCCTTTCCTCAAAATACAGTTACGGGTTAACAACACCATGAATAACGTTTCAAAATCTTTATTTATGCCATGGTTATTACTTTCAAAAACGATTAGGTTTATTATTTGAAACCATAAAAACATCTTTTTCGAAACCTTTTGATAGCCTCCTTCGAAAGTAAAGACTTCTTTTCAAAACATTATACACATACCTTTCGAAGGCCTTAGTAAACATTCTCTTTCGAAACCTATTATACCTTTCGATGGTATCAAACCATCTTTATAGAACATAAAGCTTCGCTACAAATGAAGGTACCCCTTTCGAAAACATTAGGTTTAAATCTTTAAAAACATCATCTGGATCATGATGGTTATATACGTAAGTATCTCTTTAGAGAACAATAAAATTTAGTTTGGGAAAATATTGATGGTTCTGAAACCATCTTAGTCGAGAGCAAAAGACAAAAAAATTAAAACTTTGAAGAACAGAGTCGAAAAATCTTTCGACTCCATCACCTTCGAAACCCTCAACCCCTTTGAACATATAGGAAAGGCTTTAGTAAAACAGAAGCAACCCCTCCAACAACATAGATGACTTCATTGCAACCGAAAGGTGAATTAGCAGCTTGTTTTCGACTGGATGAAACCTCTCCTTTTGAAAGCAATTATTTAAAGAAAAGGTGCTCTTTGAAAAGAAAATACTTTAACATGACATGGCAACCTTCTTCAAAAGCTAATTTTAAATCCTTATCGACAGCAGAGCTTTCGACTTTGTCCATAGCTTTAGTTAAAAGAAGGCAAGGCTTTAACCTTTGAAAACAAAGTAGGGTTTCGACCCCATCGAAGCTACCCCTTCCGACACCATGGCTTTTGCCTTCCTTCTAATCCGCTGCATACCACCTAAGTGATATCTTGTGTATTGGTTTTGACTACATGGGTTTTGACTATGTTGGTTTCGACTGGGATAAGGCGGAATCAAAAGAGTCGAAAGATCCTTACTAATAGGGGCGGAACACCTTTTCTTGATTTAAAGGTTGAATTATAGCACTTTTAGTAATTACTTTCTAATAAATTGCCTATCTGTAAACTATTGATTGGTTGTCATAAAAAACTTCAAACACTTTACTTTTAAAGCCGCCGCATTAATTCAGATCCAGATTAATGGAAATTAACGTTAAAACCTTTCCACATAACAAAAAACCAACAATTGCTAAAAAGACCTTCTTTCAATATAATTTATTTCCTATAGTATATCAACTGGGAATTATCCCCAAAAATCATAGAAAATTAATTTCATCATGTAATCAAACATATTAAAATTTTAGACCCTATTTCTTCTTGAAATTCTCAAAATAAATTTTAAACACAATTATACCATATCTTTCATCAAAAATTCATAATAAAATTTCCATAATTTGGAAATTTTTGAAAATTAAAACCCATCTCCAAAATCATGTTTTACTTAGCATAAAATTTTTCCACGGCAATTGGAAATCACATAATCTCAGTTTTATTCTAAAACAGCACAAAATTCATGTGCTTATGAATTAAAACAAATCATTATAGTATAACTCCAGCATATCATCATCCATTTTATCACAAAAATGAATTTAAATCATAAATTCGAAACTATATAGTCATAGAATAAAATAGAGATGGTAGAAGATTATTTTTCACCTTAAACTTGATAAGGAATTTGAGTTTGTTGTTGATTAATCCTCCTTAGCCTTTGATCTTTAACTTTCGATTAAAATTTCCCTTCTCCTTTGTTAATGGTCGGCTCTATTAGGGTTTTGCGTTTATTTTGATTTGAGGAAAAAAGTGAATGTGAATGGACAAAATGAGAAGTTATAGCCATGTATAATTAATTGGCTAATTTACTAATATGCCCACATGTGGTTCAATTAACCTTTAAACCAATTTAAAGCCAAATTACTTTGTTAATAAGCATGGCCCTATTATGTTATTTAATTAAATATCAATTTCCTTATCATCGTTATTCTATTTAATTTATCGAATTAAATTTTCTGAATAACGTTATCAAAAGTTAAGGATGTTACAGGCTCCCTCACTTAAAGAAATTCGTCCTCGAAATTCAGTAAGGACTAAATACTAAACAAAGCAATCTTGTGTAACAACTCCTAACAATCATACCAGTCTAACTAACAAACAACTATCTATACCAATCTGATATTGATATACCCTCGAAGAAGTTCAAGTTAAGTATCTCTAATCCTATCCTATGTCTCCCAGGTACAGTCCTTCTCATTGTCGCTCCACTGAAATTTCACCAACCTGACTATCTTGTTCCTTAATTTTTTCTCATCTCTAGCTACAACCCTAACTAGTTGTCTAAAAAAAGTCCAATTATGCTATACTACTAAGTCATCCAACCTTATTGGAGGAAAGTAGTCCCTGAATTATGCACATACTTGAGAAGACGAGATACATGAAATACATTATGGACACCTGCCAAATTGCTCGACAACTCTATTCTGTTTGCGAGCATTCCAATCCTCTTTATAGTCTGTAATAGACCTACACCTCTTATCTCCAACTTAGAATTCTAGGTCCTTATACCTCTTATCTGCGTAACTCTTCTGTCTAGATTGAGCTTCCTTCATCCTTCCCTGGATTAACTCAATCTTCTCCGACGTCTCTTCAACCAAATCTAGATCTAAGACCAATCTGTCTCCAGTCTCCAGTCTCCGACCATCATGCTGGTGATTTGCATGGTCTTCCATACAAAGCATCAAACGGTTCCATTCCTATATTAGTCTAGTAACTATTATTATAGGAAAACTCAACTAAATGCAGACGATCTTTCCAAGATCCACCAAAGTCTAATACACAAGTTCTCAATAAGTCTTCGAGTACCTTATTGACTCTCTCTGTCTGCCCATCCGTCTGAGCGTAATATGCAGTACTAATGTTAAGCTTGGTATTCATCACTCCCTGTAGACTCCTCTAGAATTCACTGTGAACAATGCATCTCTATCACTGACTATACTACTAGAAATTCCATGCATTCTAACTATATTCTTCAGGAATAACTTTGCTAAAATAGGTGCCGTTCTGGTTGACTTAACTGGAATGAAATGGGCACTCTTGGTCAATCTGTCCACTGTTACCCACATATTTTTCATTACTTCTATTTTACCTTGGCAACATGTCTATAAAATACTTGGATATCGAATCTCATTTCCAAACTTGAATCTCCAAAGGCGGTAGTAATCCACTTAGTGCATGATGTTCAGCTTTCACTTGTTGACAGTTTACACACTTTCTAACCCACAAGCCAACATCCCTCTTCATGCCTTCACAATAGAAGCTCATCTTCATATCCTGATATATTTTGGTTCCTCCAGGATGAATCGTAAACCTGGATCGATGACATTCTCCAAGAACTTCTTTATGTTCTCCATATTTGAAACACACAACCATCCCTTCTTTCTTAGCCATCCTTTATGGCGAGGGCTAAAATCCTTTAAATCATCGATCTCCGTTCCAATTTCAAGTCTTTTGATCCTCTCTGCTAGTACTAGATCCTCCTTTTGTTTAAAAGCAATTCTCTCAATCAATACTGGTTGAAATTCTAAACAAGACAACCAGGTGGTACTCTGGCTAGAACTAGCAGTCGATCTTAACTACACATCACAACTAACTAAAGCTTCTAAATCTCTCCATTACGCTAACATAGCTAACACCACATCTTGATGTTTCTGCTAAGGGCCTGGTGTATACTCTATACCAAAATCATAAGCAGCTAAAAACTCATGCCACCTCTCATGTCACATATTCAACTCCTTCTGAGAGAATAAATACCACAAAGATTTATGATTGGTATATAGATCAAGTCTCTCACCTAAGAGATAATGTCTCCAAATCTTCAATGCAAAGATCACAGCTTCCAACTCCAAATCATGAGTAGGATATCAAACCTCATGCGGCCTAAGATGCCTAGATGCGTAGGCAATGACTTTACCACTCTACATCAACACTGCTCCTAATCCAGTTCCACGCGCATCGGTATACACCACCAATCCTTGGTTTCCGTCTGGAACTACTAATACTGGTGCATTAGTCAACAAAAGATTTAACTTAAGGAATGCCTTCCCACATTCGTCGGACCAAACAAATCTCACTTCCTTCCTTGTCAGCTAAGTTAAAGGTGCTGCTATCCGCGAGAAATCCTTAATGAATAGTAGCTAAGAAGTCCAAGAAAAGTCCTGATCTTAGTCACCGTCTCTGGTCTCTTCCAATTATCACAGCTTGGATCTTATCTAGATCGACCCACAATCCTTTCTCTAAAACCATGTGACCAAGAAACTTTACTTCTTTCTTACAGAAATGACATTTGGTAAACTTCTCCTTTAGTTGATTCTGCCTCAGCGTCTCAAGCACCATTCTAAGATCAACTTCATGCTCTCTCCCATCCTTAGAGTATACTAGAATGTTATCTATAAATACTAGTACAAACCTATCCAAGTACTTTCAGAAAACTCGGTTCATCAATTCTCCAAAGAAAGCAGGTGCATTCATCAATCCAAATGTCATTACCAATGTAACGATCCTGATTTTAAAGACGAATTTAAATTTATAATTTAATTTAATTTTAGATTGAATTATGGATTTGGTTGAATTTTTCAAATTAAATAAGATGTATTTACTTATTTGTTTTTGAATTTGATTTGAAACTCAAAGCGAATACATTGAATTGAATTTTAAATAAAGTTTTTTTAAAATAAAATATATGTATAAAATAAATACCTTAAAATTTTGGTTATGTAAACTATAAAAATATAAAAGTAAAAATAAATAAACTAAACAAAGTAAAACTTAACAAACAATTTACGTTGTGTTTTAAAATCAATGTACATCTATAAAATAAAATACAAATATATATAGGATAAATAAAAAAATGAACTAACACGTAAAGTGAAATCTAATAACAAATTTAAATGGAAATTTATTTATATTATAAGTAATATTATAAAGTTAAAGTGTAAGACCAAACATAAGTGTGAACAGTTGAAAAAGAAAGAAAGATATTAAAAGCTTAAGTATGCAATACAAAATAATACAAAACAAGTACAAACAAATACAAGAAGAAAATGTATTTGTACATGAAGTAAAAATAATAACAACAAGTAAACATATCTATGAAGCCACAAGACAGTGCAGACACATTGCATACAAACAAATTTAAATGGGCAAATAAAATTAAGTATACAAAGAAAGGAACAAAAGTACATTCTGGTATGTTTCTGTGAAAAACAAAGTATTGTTAAGCTTGCAAAAGAAAGAACAAAGCAAACAAAAGCATTTTGTCAAGACAAAGCTGCAGCTCACCATACTGCTATCATCATAGCCGAGACAAGCAAGAACAAAGCAAGAATAAAATATGTAAGGCAAGCAAATAAAAGTATCTAAGTACAAAGCAACAAGTACTAAAGGAGAAAAATATAGTATATTCAAGTATGCAGGCTGTAAACCAGGCATGGAGCAATTAATGCAAAGATAACATTCCCTATTCAATACTATTTCTCTTTTATATATATCAACCTATAAAACTTTCTTTCCTATATATTTTCATCAATTCGTTCCTTGAAGCTAAAATCTGAAGTAAACAAATCATTCAAACTTAAACACCATTCAACTTAAACAATAATACAACTCAAACCAGAGAAGTAAAAAAAAAAAAAAAAAAAAAGAGGGAAGCTTCAGCAAGTAAATCTACAACTTGTTTCAACATAAAGAAAGCTCTGTTCTTCTTCTGGAATGCATCTGTGAGTAACTTAAATTTTAAAATACTTAATTATATATGTTGCTTACTTATTGTCTGAGATGTGTGTGTGTGTGTGTGTGTGTGTGTGTGTGTGTGTGTGTATATATATATATATATATATTTATGCATTCCTGTGTATGTATGTTGGTGTTTAAATATATGGATATGTCTGCCTGTACAAATTTAGTTACCTCTGTTCTTCTTCTGGAATGCATCAGTGAGTAACATCCACCTTTTAAAATTTTAACAAACTTGACTTTGTTGCATTTACATCTGGAAACAAGTATAGTTTACATATTTGAATACTCCGAGAGTACACATAAGTTTATAAACAGTTTTATTTTGATCTGTGTGAATTTACTTATGTGTTCATTTTCTGGAAACACAAGTGAGTAGCATATTTTTCATAAAACTTAAAGGTATATATATATATGGTTTCTCTGGACAAATTTAAAAGCTGGAAGTAATTATACAGGCTATTGTTGTACAGGTTCTCTGTGTTGTGGTTTCAAACTCAAAATTCTTATTGAAGAAAATAAACTATTTACTCTCGTTCTATGTATTGTTTGGGCTTAAGTTTCAAACAAAAATCATTTGTTATATCATAAATTAAAGATAAAAAATTTATTAAAGAAAAACACACAGGTTAATAGCTCTGGAAAGCAAGAATACTGAGCAAGCTTGAAAATATGTTGAAATACAAATGTTTTAATTCATAATTTCAAGCATATAAACTGAATTCTCTTACTTAAACTTGATTTTTAAAACAAACATCATGATTTTTAGGGCTAAGATAAAAGAGCAGTTGCGAGATGAACGAGATATGGTTTTGGGGAAAAACCTGATGATCGGCGTGTTAATTTTTGGCAAAATTTGGCGTGGAGGTACTAGTATGATCGTAGATTATAGGAAAAACACTGAAAAAAATTTCGAATGAGTAAATTTTTGGGTTGGATCGAAACTAGGGTTTAAGAGGGGTAATGGGTTTGGCTCGGTTGTCGAGGCAATGCGAGGGCGTCAGGGAATTAGAGGCGATCGCACCGGGGGGAGTAGTTGCGTGGGTCATCGGCGAAGCTTCAGACCAAGTTTCGAGGTGGCCGGTGGTCGTGGGAGATGGAACGATGGGTTTGTGGGTGGTCGATTTTTTGGGTCAGTGGGTTCGAATGGGTCGATTTTGATCTGATCGAAATTTCTTCGATCTAGTTGATGCTTTGGGGTCTCGCGTGTTCGTGTGTGTGTGTGGGATGGACGCGGTGCTCATCGGTGGCCGGAGGAGCGTGGGTAGGTGCACGGTGCACGTGTGTGCACTGGGGAGGAAGGAAGGTGAATGACAGGATGAACTCGAAGAAGAAGAGGGGGACGCGGGGCATTGCTCGAGTTTTTGCGTGAGCGACTCGAGAAATTGTATGAGTTGCCTGAGGGGTAGGCTCGAGTGAATGTTGAAGTACGGGTTTTACAGTAACCTGTTTGTTTTGTCCTGTTTTTAAATATGTGTTTGTTTACTGAAGTAAGGTTTTAAAACTGAAGTTTAAGACAAGTTTTAAAACCTGGGTTTAAAAGCAAATTTTAAGATGCAAATTTGAAATAAAACCAGTTTATAAAATATAAACATTTAAACCATTTTAAATGTTTAAAGCAAATTTAATAAGGGTTTTAAAAATTCGAAATCTAGGATTTAAAACAAGTTTAAATAAAAGGTCTAAATACAAATTCAAATTTAGATTGTACAATTAGATTTTGAATAGAATAAAATTTTGTTTTAATTCAAACTTGTTTAATAACTTTAAAATGTTATTGAAGTCAAGATGGAATTCAGATTAACTCTTGAATTCTGGTTTGAAATAAATGAAGTTTATAAAAATTTAAAGTATTTAAACAACTTTAGAATGTTCACGTATATTTCATAAAATGATTTGAAATTGAATAATTGGGTTTAAACTCTTATATAAATTTCTTCATAACGATGGGTAAAGATTGGTTAACTAAATTTTTAATTGTAATTAGTAATGGATGATGGGTAATAAATGAATTTGCAATTAACTACTTAAGTTAACAAATGAATGATTAACAGTTAATTAATTTAGTAATTTAATTGAGAATTAAATGATTAATTAATTGAGAATTAATGGTTAATTAAATAATCAGTGATTAATTATATGATTTCAAAGGCTAATTAAAGGGTAATTAACAATAATTAAATTGAGTTCAATTACTTAAGAATAGTAATTAAATAATTATGAATAGTTAATAAGGATCATTTACTTGAGATTTATTTGACAATTTATTAATGTGATTAATCTTGATAATTAATGTGATAAATTAATTTGTGGATTGTATTAAGTATAATTATTTAATAACAGTAATTTAGAAATAAATTATTCAATATAATTAATTGGGTTAATCAAATCTGTTTAAATTAAATTCTTAATTTAATTAATTCAGAATAATCACTCGATAATTTTGGAAAGGTAATTACCTAGAGAAATAATAAATGGATAATTTATTCATAAGTAATTAATTAAATTGGAAATAACTTGAATCAATTAGGATTAAACGATTTATTAATCCTGTTTATGAATGATTATCAAATGCCTGACCTTACTTATGAATAATTGTATTGTATGAGTTGCCTTGAATTGTTTTTCTTATCTGATTTGTGATATTTTGTTATGTAGATTGAGCTGTGTATATTTATTTACATCTGTATATTATCTGTGAATCTGTGAATGGACGATAAGCGTTATAGTTTATATCGCTTATCGAATATATATTGTTGTATTTGAATCTGTGATGATTGAAATGATGTTGTACTATTGTGTTAAACCCCTGGACCACACCATACACACACAAATATGGATTTCACGAGGAAATCGATTAAGTCACAGATTTTTGAAATAGTTTTAAATTTGAATATTTGAATTCAAATGTTTTGGAAAAAGATTTGGGTTTAAAGTGAAAAGCTTTCGAAATGTAATTTCATAAATGAAATTTATGTTGAATAACTCGATAAAATATGAAGTTGAATAATTTGATTTGAACTTAAATTCAAGATTTGAAATTGAATTCTATGATTTAAAACTAGGGATTAATGATATTATACTAGTCATTATGAGTTAAATCATTTTTAAAGTATTTTTTTTGGGAATTTGAATTTAACCCAGGGATTTCAACTTGTATAAATGAATCAGATTTTCAAAATGAAAACTGTTGTTTTCAAATGATAAACACTTTTAGATAAGAACTGAGATTCCAGTTAATTAGGGGAATTTCAAGATTGAATAGAGAAATGATTTTCCTAAGTTATGAATGAATTCTTTTTGAAAGCTATGAATTAAATCTGTTTATTTTTAACAGATTTAAATTGATGATTTGTTTAAATCAAATTGAAATGAAATTGTTTTGAAGGCTATAAGTTAAATCTTTGATTTAAAGATTTAACGAGTTAATCAAATTGAAATAAAAATTGATTGGGAAAATCTGTGAATGAATCTTTTGTTTAAAAGATTAAAATGTGAAAATTGTTTAAACCGTTAAAGGTTGTGAAAATGAATCCTTTTGTTTAAAAGATTTGAAATGGTGATATGTTAAACCATTTGAAGAAAAGTTTTGGGTAATAAGTTGTGACTTAATTGAAATCCCAATGTCCATATGTTTTTGAAATACTGCGCTCACTGTTCGGTTTAGCCGGGAGAGGACCTTTGTGTCATATATCCCATTCCGAATATGTGATATGTCGTTATGGATAGCATTTGAAGACCGGTGGTGAAGACCGGATATTTTCGAAAACGTAAGGACAACTCGTCGAATGTCTTTGCATCGAATGGTCCCCGGTATAGAGACTCCATATGTGATGGGGAGTCCGAACGTGATTAGTGAATATCCGGATTGCAAGGACTTCTTTGTAAGTGCCTTCGGTTCTGTTCGAGCCCGGAACAGACTTGTATAGATTGTATGTCTGACATTACAAATTGAGATATAAAGCTGATTTCTTTCAAATATATTTCTGTTGGTGGCGGAGAATTTATTCTTTTAGCTTAACACCCTTCTCTGAGACGTACGAGCTCAGAGGTTATATAGTTGAAGTTATCAGCGATGTATTCCCAATTTGGTAATGTGACATGCTGAGTGTTGCTGTGAAATGATCATTGTGTTGATTATTTGTGATAGGATCATTTATTTGATCGTCTATCCTGGTGATCATTTCTATGATCATTTGTTGACCCAAAGCATGGCTTTTGTATAAAGTATGTTTTTGTGGACGTGACTTCGTCGAGCCTCACACCCCGGAAATGGTCAAAACAGGAAAGATGCGGCAAGGTTATGAGGGGTAGCTCCCTTTAGGGTATGTACATTTCCTTCTGGATAGAGGTGGTATCATGGTATGGAGCCCAGATATTTAACCTATGTGGTTACTACGAATTTATTACTTTATGGTTGTTGGTTTTCGGAATCCCGTGAGAAAGGTCGTTTACGATCGGGGAATGGCGTGCTCGTGTCAGTAGTTACCAGTTAGGGGTAACCCGACCTTGTGTTGGCAGAGTTCCGGTTTGGTTCTCGGGGATGTCTTTCCAGAGGCATTCTCATGTGGCAATGGGAAGTTCCTTGGCCTGACCATTTGTTGGAAATCCAAAGAAACAATACGAAACTTGTACGGTATTAGTTGTAGAACCTATCATTCACTTATGGTGTCGCAACACTGTTTGGATGGTAGCTATAGTAGGCATAGTTCGAAATGTCTTTGTTGGCTAAGATTTATATCTTTATTTTCGAAATGATTTTTACTACACTATGCACTAGTAATAATATCAAATGTTCTTTTTAATGCGTATCAAGCATCTTTGACTATCATAAGGAGAAATCTCCTCCGATTCTGCGTTTGCATTGTGTGTGTGTGCGGGAGGCCTTATGGTAGTCTCATTTTTTAAAAGCATTGCGAATTGACTTTAAAAATATTCCTCTATTTGATTTTGAATAAAAGATAAACTGTTTTTGTTGCTCACACCAGTCCCACGACTGATCCGGAGTTTATTGTTTTCTTTCCTAAACTCTGGGTGCTCATTATTTTCTACACGAGCAGTCTAGAGTTGGGTTTTTCAGATAGTCAAGTTTAGTAGATTATCTAGAGTTAGTTCAGTCTTTGGATCACACCAGACTTGCTTGTCTTGGTGCATCGTTATTGGGAGTTCGAGCTATTGCTGGATTGGTTATTGGAAATGGAGTTGCAGTTATTTCTGGAGTTCTTCCTTGAAGACTATCTTAGAGTTATATTGTTCCGCTGCTATTTTATTGTATCATATCTCTGATGTATATTGATGTCTATTGGATCATCTGTTGTATCAGATATTGTATCAAAGCTGTATATCAATGTATTATTCTTTTATTCCGCTATGTTGTTTACTTAATGATTGTTATAAGCTCCGGCGAATCGGATTTGAACGGTCGAATCTATGGCATTTGAATACGATATGAAGTATGGATGTCGATTTTCGAGCGGGCAAAATCCGAAACGTTACAACCAACTACTCATATGAACCATATTTAGTCCGTAATGTCGTCAAAGGAATGCTATCCTCCGCCACTCTTAACTGATAAAAATATATCACCAAATCCAAATGGGAAAATACTCTAGCTCCAATGAACTGACAGTTCATCTATTCTTGGCAAAGAATACCTATTCTTAACCGTCCATTCGTTTAACTTACGATATTCAATACACATCCTCAATGACCCATCTGACTTCTTCACGAACACCACGGCCGCTCCCCAAGACGAATTACTTGGTCTAATAAAACTCCTTCCTTCTAGATCCACTAGCTGCACCTTCAATTCCTTCATCTCAGTTGGTGTCATCCTGCTAGGTGGTCTACTTACAGGTTCAGCTCCTGGCATAAGATCTATTTTCGAGGGTTGTCCAATGACTAGCTTAAAAACATCTGCATATTCTCTTGCTACCTAAACCCGACTTAACTCATTTCCTACCTACATATCATTAAGCATAGTACTAACACTTCGGTCGCTGTTCTCTACTGAGAATATCACTCGATTATGACTATTAGGGTGTCTCAGTGGTATTTCTCTGTCCTGGAAAATTATTCTAGCCTCATACCTACGCAACCAATCCATACCCAAAATGATCCCAAAATCTACGAAATAAATAACATGCAAACTGCATGCGAACTTATGACCTAATAAGTTAAGTTCTAACTGGTCATAACTTAACCCTAGAGTTGCATACCCTCAATTGGATTCACAACCCTTAAGGAAGTAATAAGGTTAGTGGGTTCTAGACATAACCTATCAACCAAACACTGAGATATAAATAAATATGATGCCCCACTATCAAAAAGTACTCTAACTTAAATACTCTGAATCAAAAGCGTACCTTCAATTACAATCTTTCCCTTATCTGCTGTAGTAGGCCTTAATGGCCCTATAAAAAAACCATTTCCTTTGTCTTCCTTAGCTAGCTTTGGACACTAATTGTTGTAATTCCCAACTTGATCATAGTTGAAGCATTTCACATTCTTCTTAACTACAGCCTTTCTTCCATTTCCTAACTGGCATTCATTAGCAAAGTGACCCTTCTTGTCACACTTATAGCAAGCAACCTCAACCTTTGACTTCTTGGCCGTATCTCCGTTCTAGGCTCTCTTTTCTCAAAGAACTTCCACTTCCTCCTTTGAGAACCCTGAGTTTCCCCAATGTTCTCTTTAGCTAAATCAGCAGTAACTCCTCATTTTGAATGGCCTTCTCCACCACTATACTACAAGGATCATGAACATGGGTCATGGTCATCTTAGCAAGCTCGGGCCTTGGTCCTTGAATAACTTCTCATTCCTTTTGTTGTCAGTATCTAGAATAACATACCCATATCTAGGCAGCTCTTCAAACTTAGTACCATTCTCCACTATTGACATCTCTCCTTGTACTAAATCCATAAATTTCCTCATCGGCACAGACTTTGCAAAATCAGATACAAACTTCTGCTCAAATCTCGTCTTAAAATCATTCCAAGTTAACTGCTATTTAGGAACCCTGGCAGAGACACTATTCCACCAATGTAGTGCTGTCCCCTGCAACAGTCTAGAGACCAACCTCCTCTTTTGCCCATCATTCAGATCTAAATCAGCAAATATATGCTCACAATGCAACAACCAATTTTGAAATTTATGGCACTCTCCATTCCCAAGAATGGCTTCCTATCCAAATTGGTGTAATCTCTGATTAGCAAAGCAACATTCGCTACTGGAGCCATAGAGTTAGCTCCTTCTCAATTTCCAGCAGTAGCTCCAACTTGCATCAAACCGGCTAAGAACTGATACGTCACTCCCATATCTACTGGTGGATTTCTAGGACCTACATAGGGTTTGACATTTTGGTACTAACATTAGTCAGTCGACCTGGGTTTCTCCTAGTAGTGGGTCGAGCATTTCCAATAGTTTTGGTGCTTCCTCCACCGAGATTGCCTCTTCTATTTCTTGCTTCCATATCTCCTTTCTCGTAATCTACATACGAGCCTTAGTAAGATATAGAAGAACGACCTATTAGAGAGGGGAACACGTACTTATATATATATATATATATATATATATCAAATACAAGTACGTTATAACCCACGCTCCAATTATATTTTCACATTCATTGTATTATGTTTGGAGAAATCTTTTAGGTTTACGTTTCTTTTAATGTTTCATAAACCAATGCCCTGATACGAACTTGTAACAACCCTCTAGTTGGTGGCCCGAGACTAAGGGCTACGAATGTTGTAGTCATCCATAGTTATAAATCCTTGGTGACCAAACACGGCGATATTAGATACATTAATACACAAAAACACAAGTACATGGAAAAAAATAAAACAACAAAATAAATTCCACATTCCATTTCAAAATATTCCAAATTGATTACATAATCCCAATTCGCAGACCACGTTCAAATACATATAATTATTACGAAATACACCAAGAGTGACATATAAATATTCCCCTTGGTAGATCAGAGTATATTTAGGAAAGAAAACAATTTTACTTTACAAACAAACAAACAACGGAAATAAAAGAAATCTAATAACAATATTGCCTCCTGCACGTCCTTAGAAGCTTTATTCGTCTAAAGGAACACCCGAAAACCTTAACTCTCAACCTACTCAAAATCAATTGAGTGCCGGAGTGTTTAAGGGGAAACAAAAACTTTGAGTCGGACACAAAGCCCGGTATGAATAATAATTCTCCATCTCAAACCATTTAGATATCTAGTGAGACCATACCGCTCAGCGGAACAAATTTTCCCCTCACTATTATTCTAAAACATTTATAAAACCATATGCTATGCGTCTGCATCCACAATGGTTAAAACATAGTATTTCAATACATTATGATGTTATGCATAACTATTAAATCAATTCTAGATTACCTATCCTCATTCACTCTGACTCTCTGTCTCAATTATAGGTTCTAGGGTTACTATTAAACTGTTAAATGTTAAGGACTATCTGGCTAACTACTTAGTTTTCGTGGGATCGCTAAGAACCTATTAGTAACCCCAATATCTTATTCCTTATCCTATTTTTCATGGGTTAACTTGGAACCTATTGGCTGACTGCCAATATCTTAATCCGGATATAGTTTTCATGGGCTAACTACAAACCTATTGGGCCCTTTCATATCAACTATAGTTTTCATGGGCTGGCTATGAACCTATTGGCCCCTGACAATATCATACCGTTTTCATGGGCTAACTACAAAACTGTTGGCCTCTTTCAATACCTTTAATTAAATTTTTAACATCTGTTTAGTTATATTCACTACTGGGTCAACCTTACTGGTTATTCTGCCCTTTCCACAAAATACAATTATGGGTTAATAACACTATGAATAACGATTCAAAACCTTTGTTTATGCCCTGGTTCTTACTTTAAACTAAGATTGGGTAAATGTTTTGAAACCACAAAAACATCTCTTTCGAAACCTCTAGATAACCTCCTTAGAAAGTAAAGACTTCTTTTCAACATTATATACATATCTTTTAAAGCCCTTAGCAAACATTCTCTTTCCAAATCTCTTATACATTTCGATGGTATCAAATCATCATTATAAAACATAAAGCTTCGAAACAAATGAAGGTAACCCTTTCGAAAATATTGAGTTTAAATCTTTAAAAACACCAATTGGGTCACGATGGTTATATAGGAAAGTATCTCTTTCGAAAACAATAAAATAAGTTTGTGGGAATATTGCTGGTGTAGAACCATCTTAATTGAAAGAAAAAGATCTTAAAAATAAAAACTATGAAGGACAGAGTCGAAACCCCATTTCGAATCCATCACTTTTAAAACCCTCAACCCCTTTAAAAGCATGTAGGAAAAAGGATTAAGTAAAACAGAAGCAACCCCTCCGACAACGTAGATGATTTCAATGCAGTCGAAAGGGGAATTATCAGCTTGGTTTTGACTGGGACGAAACCTCTCCTTTCGAAAGCAATTATTTAAAGAAAAAGGTACCCTTTCAAAAGCAAATACTTTAAAATGACAAGATAACCTTCTTTGAAAGCTAATTATAAATCCTTTCCAAAAGAATAGCTTTCGACTTTGTCAATAGCTTTAGGAAAAACAAGGCAAGGCTTTAACTTTTGAAAACAAAACCTGGTTTCAACCCAAACGGAAGCTACCCCTTTCGACACCATGGCTTCCGCTTCCTTCCAATCCACTGCATACCATCTCAGTGATATCTTGTGTATTGGTTTCGACTTTATGGGTTTCGGCTATGTTAGTTTCCACTGGGATGAAGCGGGATCAGAGGAGTTGAAAGGTCCTTACTAATAGGGGCGGAACACCTTTTTCTGGTTTAAATGCTGAATTATAACATTTATATTAATTACTTTTTAACAACTTGCCCATTTGTAAACTTTTGATTGGTTTTCATAAAAACTTTTCAAATACTTTACTTTTAAAACTACCGCACTAATCCAGATCCAAATTAAAGTAAATTAACCCTTCCACATCATCGAAAACCGACATTTGCTAAAAAGCCCTTCCTTCAAAATAATTTATTTCTCATTGTAAATAAATTGGAAAAAATCTCCAAAAATCACAGAAAATCAATTTCATCATGTAATCAAACATATTAAAATTTCAGACCAATTTTCTTGAAGTTCTTGAAATAAATTTTAAACCCAATTATATCATACCTTTCATTAAAAGTTCATTATAAAATTTCCATAGCTTGGAAAATTGAAAAAGTAAAACCCATCTCAAAAATCATGTTTTACTTAACATAAAATTTTTCCATGGCAATCTGAAATCTTATAATCTTAGTTTTACACTAAAACCATACAAAATTCGTGTGCTTATGAATTAAGACAAATCATCATAATATAACTCAAGCATATCGTCATCCATTTTATCGCAAAAATAAATTTAAATCATAAATCTAAAACCATATAAGCATAGAATAAAATAGAGATGGTAGAAGGTTATTATTTACCTTAAACTTGATAAGGAATTTGAGATTTGTTGTTGATTAATCCTCCATAGATTTTAATCTTTAGCTTTTGATTAAAACTGAAAATCCCCACACCCCTTAATATACGCAAAAGGACACATTAAAAGGCGTTGTGCGTTATAGGTATAAATAAAATAAACAGAGACTAAGATTCACAAGATTAAAATAGGTAAAATAGCGGAAACTCAGATAATAACTTTTTTAAAATAAAACTTTCGTAATTGCTTCATAATAAGTCAAATAATAAGTACAATATCAATATCTTAAAACCCATCATGTCTTATGAAATAAAAATTCATAATCTCAAAATTAGAGTACATAATTTCCCTCAAAATAAGCCAGTACACAGAAGGAACTAAAACTGAAGTAAAAGAAATATATGGTAGAAAACTACTCCATGAAAATCTCCAAGCAACCGCAAGTCTATAGTCCTCTTCCTTGATTGCCTATGGGGGGAAAAGGGTAATTAGAGGAGTGAGTCAGACTAAAAGTCTAATGAATGATAGTAATTACTAGAGTCCTTAAGCAAGATAAAAGTAAAAGACTCTGCAACATTTCTAACATAAATAAGGAAATATGAAAGTGATAAACTTCAAATAAATACGATTAAATATTACTCATGATAGGTTAACTTTGATTGCTTGCACTTGTTGTGATTTAATTAGGCTGCATTCCTAATCCTGTAATTAGGATGTGTTCCTAATTCTACCCTTTTGACCGGCCTGCTACTCCATAGACTTTTCTGTGGACCAGCTGCTATATAACTCCCTACACAGCAGCCAATGATATCTACAGAATATGCATGGAGCAACTACTGCAGATTTATATGACATATATAACTCCCTACACTGAAGGCAATGGTTTCTACTAAGACACCATGCCAAGCGCTTGAAACTTATAGGTATTACTGAGCAACCAAATGGAAGTTGCACGCATAATTGCCAGCATGCCTATGCTACCTTTTGCTCCACCTATAGGGTCTTCTTATTACCTCCAACGTACAGCATAGCTTGCCCCTCATCTCACTTCAGGTTAATGCAAGATCACCGAGTGTCCATAGAAAAATAGGGGAAATGTTGTTGGTACTGGCCCTTCATCCAAACAATATCTAGTTGCGCCCCATATCCAAATCCCCGTGATTTGGACTTCTATTTTACAAACTACTACCATTCTTAGCATAAGAGTGCCTTAGGGAATGCTATTTGGTATAGGTCCTACTTTCATTATTGCTTATTAACTTAGATAAATTATTTCAATAAGCCTTTATTACCATACTTACTTTCTACACTTATTAATTTATCCCAAGCCTTAAAATAAGCCCCATTCTGTTCTTTTTCTTATTATAACCTATATTATACTCGTGCTTATTATTTAAACCAAGCTATAAGTGTGAAAATAAGATCCTGTCATCTTTTACTTCATTTAGTTATAATTTTAAGTTATAACTATGCCAATTATCTTTACTTAGTCCAATTATAATTATAATTAGACGTAATTTCAGTCCAATTCCATTATTCATTACAGTCTTTATTATTTACATCTTATTTTTTCATTTAATATTCTTACTTATAAAATTCATATTTGCGTTCAATTTATTCCAATCCATATGAGCAGAAAAGGGGAATGAAGAGAATAGACGCTTGCATAAAATCCAAAAAGTCAAAAAGATGTAAATAAGAAATAAATAATAGTAAATAAACTTAAATACTGCAAATAGGTTGTAAATTAATAAAAAAGCAATGCTTAACACTAATAATTTATATTTAACAGCAGTAATAATAAAATTACAAAAAGGAACAGCTGAATAGACTGAACATGATTAAAAGTTGTAAATAGTTACTAAAAAAGGCTATTTCAAAAATCGTAGTAAAAGTACAACTATTGAAAGCCATAATATTTTAAATTACTTAAATAAATCTTAAAATAATTACAGTCACTCACCTCCGGTTTTAAGATCTTCCTTTGGTCTTCTCGCATCCACTTGGAGTTGTAAAATAATTTTTATTGAAAAGTTTCTCTCCTCGGAAAATTATTCCGTTTTTTAGAGTCCTTCCTGTATAGTTGAACCCAAGCGGAGAAAATCTAGAATGAGAAAAAGTTTTAGGTCTTGGGGTCTATTTATATGTGTAGAAGTGGAGCTTAGATGGTTGGATTTGGAGATTGGATAGGATGCAACCACATCATAGGCTGAATAGGGGCTATTGAATGCAGAAAAGGAGGGACCGAATTAAACGAAATGGCACAAATGACGTGTTCCGATGCTTCTCATTCATTCGAACAAATTAACGCTCATGCGCCTGCAAAATTACAAGGTGGGTCGACCGCCCCTTGCCCAAGTCGACCGGTCGGTCGATCTGACTGTGAATATTTTTCTTCAGTTATATTTCTACTTATTTTGTTTATTTTATAACTTAGTCATATTAGGTCGGTTTCTGACGTTCTATATATGAAAATTGATCGAAAAATTACCACAGACACAATGGTGCAGCTCCCGTGGCATAATTTTGATAATTTCACAAAGTTATTTTATTATTTAATTAATTAACAAACTAATTATTATGTGTTTAATTATGGGTTGTTACATTCTCCCCTCCTTAAGGGATTTCGTCCTCGAAATCTCTAAGGATAAAATAATGTACAAAATGTTGTCATCCAATTCTACAACCAACTACCCAATCATCAAAAATTCATCCATTGTCCTTAAGTTTTTCTAATGCATTTTATGATACTTATGCGATTAGTGTAGTGTAAATACCCCTAACTAATGCAAAAGATTTTACGGTCCACCGATTCAGATGACCTCTTTTTATGCAATCATGTCCGTGCCATATATCCAAATGAATGCAAAAATTTCCTAGTGACATTAATAATTCTATGTGCGTGCTACACACATCATCCAAATGAAACAATCATGTGATAAACATCCATTTATAGCAATCATGGAAATAAAATAAAAATGCACAAACATCCATATGCATATGCTCTAGTGTCCTAGTTAGGCTGATTCCTAATGAATAATAGTGCATAGTGTACCAATATGCGTTCATAGCATCCACTGGCAAACACTTGCAACCACTAGCACATATCATTCAGAACATGTTCTATTAATATGTTTACATCAAATCCTACCATCCGTAGGTTTAAAGATATTAGATTTTTTAATTTTTCTTTTATTATAACGTCTTCTTATTACGCCTAACAGTTTTATACCCTAATTTATTGGAATTACTTTCTCTTATTGGAAACTATTAGTGGTAAAACCTTCTATGAATCCTTTAAAAGAGGATTTTATGTTTATGTGAAATTATAAGGAATTTCTTTTATATTTTTCGAAATAGGCTATATAAAATATGGTGCTTTCCATACCTTGTTTATCTCTTTCACTTATTCCTTATAACTTACACAAAACATCTTCATTTATAATTTGGTTTCATAGAAAATTTTATCATTATTCATTTTGTTCCAATAGATTAAAGTATTTTTAATTTATATTCTCTTAAAGTAGACAATTTCTATGAAATTTACTAATTTCCTAATTTTAACTTACACTTTTCTTTTTAGAAAAACTCATTTTCAAAGCTATTTTTAATATATTCATAACTGGAAAACGTTTCCTCATACTTATTTGAATATTTAATGTACTTACAAACCACTTTATTTCTATACGTGAAAATTTTCTTCAAAGCACATTTTTTTGTGGGTCAAAACAAATGTTGCGTAAAACACTATTACTACAACACAAAAATACTAGGGTATGGATTTAATTAAAATAAATACTAATAAACCTCATATACTATGTAAAAACATTTCCTTTGGAAGTCGCCTACTAAACAATAGTGCTATGGTCTATGCTCCCTTTACTTTTCACAAAATCATCTATCACAACAACAAATGTAGTAACCTACGTTTTTGATACTTAATGACCTCTAGATTTTTATATTTAAAATCTTTGTTTATCAACAAAGAAACTAGCGAGCTATAATTCTTCAAAAAGAATCTTGCTTTTAAAAAAATTTATATCATATAAAAACCAATTTAAATTTCAAACCATTTTTTCAAAAAACCCAATATTTATTTCCTAAATGAAAATGTTAACTTTGAAATTTTTTAAATCCATCAATTACACTTTTTATTTGTCCAACTTTTTAAATCTCGAAAATTTCATTTTATTGGAGTTAGCATAAAGTGGATCTTCTACTTACTATCCTAGAAGTACTAAACTAAAGGCTTTTACTCATATTCCTCTTGTACACACATATTTATTTTAAGGCATCACCGTTAAATCCACTTGTCTAAGACAATTATAATTTCTGTAATTACCTACACATGGACTTTCTCTGCTTATCTACTAAATTTTATTGTACATCTCTAACCTTTGCCTACCTCTTTTTGGATTTCCATAATCCCAATCCTAAATGTAAAAAAACGTTTCTTAAATCCCTATCATGTGTAGACATTCTCTATGTCCCAATAAATGCACTTCAAAAGTGATACTTTAAGAACACTACTCTCAACTGACGAACATGAAGCATACAAAGAACCTCCTTTAAGTGAATAACATGCTCTTCCATACTTCTTGGAAATCACCAAAATGTCGACCATGAATACCATCACAAACCTTATCTTTGGACATCTCTCAAAATAAGGTTCATCTAATCTATAGAATACGCTGGGACATTGGTTAGCCCAAAAGTCATGACTAACCACTCAAAGAATCCACCCGTTGTCCTAAATGCGGTCTTATCAATGTTACCATCAATGACCCTAAGATGATGAAATCCAATGGCTAAATTAAGCTGAGGAATACTAAAGAGCCAACTAACTGGTTGAAAATATCATTTATTCTAGAGAGTGAATAATGGTTCTTCTTTGTGAGCTTATTCAATTCTCCATAGTAAATGCAAAGTCGAAGAGAATCACCCGCTTTGGTAGCGAAGACGATGGGCGCTCCCTATTCTGATATGTTTCTTCTTATGAAACCTTTTTTCAAAGCTCACGGATCTGCTTGCTCGATCCCTTCCTTTCTATAGGCGCCATATGCCCTACGGATAATGCTACTTGCTAGCCAAATAAATCCTGAAGTCAACCTCTCTCTTATGGGTTAGTCCCCTAACCTCCTCAAAGATGTCTAGAAATATCTTTGACGACAAGAACCAAATTTAACTCCGGCGATTATGAATAGAGGGAATAAAGGAAGCTCAACATAAATGACCCTTGCGGGTCACAAGAAATCTCAAGAGTTCTACTGATGCATGTCTCTAGTCTAATGACTCTCCTCACGCAGTTAATATAACTCCCTATGTGGATAGCCAATCTATTCCCAAAATCATATGTACCCCAAAAATCCCAAAATATAGGCATCATAGTCAAATTCTACGCCTAATATATAAATTTCAAAACCCCCGCAAACCATAGACAAGAGTGCCGACCATCCCATGAGGTTTGAAACAACAATGGAGTCTACTACTAAAGAGATGTCTAAGTGCAAAAATCCACCAAAGAACTAGAGATGAAAGAGTATGATGCTCTAGGATCGAAAAGAGTCTGAATGGAAAAATCAGAAATAGAAACCAAATTTCCTACCTCGATCCGGGCCGTTGCTAGAAGGTGTTGCATCCAAAGCCTAAATCTATGATGTAGGTGCATTCGCTCCCTGCCTTATCTTTTGAGCACATAACTTACTAAAGTGACCAAGCTGTGCACAATTGAAACACCTTCCCTTCATTCCAATCTTCTTACTATTACTTGCGTAATGACGAGTCATTCTACCACGGTTACATCTCTCACTTTTCTTGATTTGCTTCTTAGGGCCTTCCCTTTTCCTTTTATCCTTCTTACCCTTCCACCATGGCTTCTTAGAGCTTGCAGGAACTACCTTAAGCTCTTCTTCCAAATGCCAAGATATAGGTTGACTACTTTATCGGTCCTCCAAACCTCACTACCTAAACCTTCGCTCCATATCATCCAACCTAGCTCTGTTGAATATGCAAGTATATGATTTTTGTTTGATAATAATAAACATATTATATATATACACACACACCAGTATGGACCCGTGCTTCGCACACGGGCTGTTTGTATTATTGTATACGTTGATAATTTGTTTGAGCCATTAGTTATACAAATTGAAAATTCTTTCATATGCTAGTAACCGTATGAGCGTAGACATGTAAAGGGAAAGTGGGGGCATTTTTGGAAGTTCAAAATGACACCGAGTAAATTAGTTCAACGAATTTTCTTTATTAGCAGTATATATATATTCATTTAAATGTATTTGTTAATGTAATATTTTATTTTCACAGAATCAAAAAAATATTTTCTGAATAAAATAAATGGCACAGAATTTAAATTCAAACAGATATTTTATTCAAACAAATATTTTATTACAATTTTGAATTGTACAAAATTGTGCACTCACTATATACATATAATTTAGATTACATCACACTAACATAAATTTACACCTCACTACAATTCACTCATTCACTTGTATTTATCTTCAACTCCATTCCAGATTGAATCCATCATCTGAGCAATCTGCAAAATAAAAACTAACGTGGTAAAATTGAAAAGAAAATATTTTGCGGTATAAAATAAAATGTGATTTTGAAATATTTTTTTTCCTCGGTTATTTGGGTTTCTCGTCATCATTTAATTCCGAATTCATAAAACACGAATAACTTGTGACATGCACAGTGTATCAGTGTACATGCCACAAGGCCATGCATACCAATGTACACTTGATAAAATTACAGGGACAGGTGAGCACAAGGTCAAACCCAAGCTTTTTGCTGGATTTAACTCAGGTGCGATTTCAAAAATCAACACGAAGTTCAAAGTGAACCAGACAAAATTGAAGCAAATACCAAACCAGTACAACATATGTACTCAATACAACTACAAATACAATCAAGTCACAAAATCAAGTAAAGCAATAAATTATCGAACCAGTCGATACAATGCATCAGTAAAGAAAAATTCAGGTGATCCGTGAAGAATACAAGACTGGCAACAAAATGCTCCAAGTCAAACTCAATGAAACAACACTTCAACACTACGGCAACTACAAGTGATCAAGAATCAAGTCAAAGACAACTATAGTCTTATAGGAACCACGACCAAATTCAAGCACAAGACTCGACCAAGAAAATGACGTACACAAGTGAATGCAACTGCGACATATAACATGAATATGTTCGATGGGTAATGCACAGTGAAGACTAATAGGCACAAATCGATAATAGTCCAACATACATCAGTGCACATACATGGCAAAGTTCGAACAAGTTCAAACCAATATAGTGGCCATGATTAAAACATCACCAGAACAAGAAACAACATGCACTTGTATAGATATGCAACAGCATGTACAAGCAACTCACTATAATGCATCGCTGAGACACGAGTACAGGACACAAATGCAACATGAAAACTACAAACATATGAAGATCAGTCAAGTGAAATATCATGTGCAACAACAATAGTTCAAAAATGAACCAGTGAAGACTACAAGTGCAAAGCACCTGTCAAGACACAACATAGCAGTATGGAAGTGAGACTACAAGCAGTTCAAGTGAGATAGAATCACAAATGTACTCTAGAAAACCAGACCACATGAGACATGTACTCGATGCAGAAAAATAGTTAAATAACACTGTATAAACATACGTATATGTAAGTACCAGACACCAATAGTGACATGCACAGATATACAAGAGAAAGGTACACAAGTGTGTGGCAATATGGAAGTAGTGTGAAAGTGAGACTACAACCTAGTACAGTACAAATGCTTTCAGACTTGAAGCAATAGACTACAAAATGTTAAAATAGCAAAATGCACATGGTCAAGCAACTGAATATGCTACAAGTTTAACAAGATATATATATATATATATATGTATGTATATGTATATGTATATATATATATATGCAATGTCGACATGCACACAGTAGTACACTTGATGAAGCTGCAGTAAAATTCAAATTGATCAAGACGAAAAAAGGTAGCAGTGTAAAATCGAGTCAATGCCACAGGAACTTCTATTTAAACAAGTCAAAGTAATAATGGTGAAGCAATGCAAACTGCCTCGAAGCAAATTTAAACTCAATGCACAAGACTGCAATGAGACAGCAAGCACAATGAAATCAAAGTGCAGTATAACCAAATTGTCCAAGCTTGATTTAACTTCAAAACATATATGTATGTAGTGAAACCAGAGACAACATCATATAAATGGTCAAACTACAGAACATTTGTTATGAACCAGTCAGAAAACATCATAAATATGCAATGGTCGAATTCACAGAGCAAAAAGAAATTTAACAGGCCGAAGTCAAACCAGAAAATTCACGGACCAAATTAGAAATCAAAACCTTGATAATCAAATAAACCCATTGAGCCGTGGTGACCAAGGCTAAAATCGAAGCCATGTTAAACAAGCAACGAAATTATACGAATTGAAGAAGTCAGAGAAATCACCATTATTCAAGCATAATCAAATGGCCAAACAAAATTATCAGATGAGTTCAAACAATTAATTCGAACGAAACTTTAGGGAATTAAAACCCTGTATAAACCATAACATCATCGGCATAACAAAACCGTTCGAGTACAAACAATATCACAGTGCATAGAATCAATTAGGAACTTGAATCAAAGTCCAGCATAATATAAATTGAAAAGGGGATAAACGTACCGATTCAAAGCATCATACAATCTCGACTAATTGAAGTAGCCGAAAGAATTTCGGAGATAGAGAGTCAACTATCAAAATAAAGCAATATCCACTATAGCCGACCAACATTCTACCGGCGACTTCAAATTATCCAAAGCACTAATTATTGAAAAAGGAATGAACGAGTAAGAGAACGAGGCCATCATTTTTACAGAGCAAAGCGGGCCGAAGAAATAATAGGGGAAACGTTTTTTATCACTTATTCTATTTGGGACGACTTTGTTTTATTTGGGTTTTAATTATATAAGGCTTTAGTTAATTAGGGCTTTTGTTTTCTAATTGTTTTTAAATTTGTATTTTCTTCTTTAAACATTTGTAACTTCTAGTCGTGTGACTAGGGCATGAACAACGGTGGTGTAGTTCGAGAATTCGCAACTCAGTGGCTGATTTGTGGCAGGGTTTTGAGCGTAGGGTTAGATTAGTCAATAGCGGATATTGTGAGTTAACATGTGTAAGTGCATGACTATTTAATTTCTAGTAGAAACCTTGGAGGCAGCATGTAGGCAGGGTTTTGCCGAAGCTCGGTAAATTCTGGATTGTTCTATTTCTGCATTTTTATATTCTGCTATTATTTTTGCTCCTATTATTCTGCTGCAATCAGTGATGCGATTATTTATATACTTCCGCAATTAATTTTTATAATTAATAGTAACACCCTATTCATCCCCCTTTAGGGTGAAATCGGTCCTACAAGTGGTATAAGAGCTAGGAATAAAAGCCATTTTTGTTTTAAAATTTTGATTTGTCAAAAACCAATTTTTTTTTAAATTTGAATTTTTAAAAAAGGCTTCTTTGAATAATGACTTTGCTGAGGGTCGGTCTAATATTATTCCTCCTGTTTTTGATGGAACAAATTTTTTGAATTGGAAATTAAAAATGGAATTTTATTTAAAATCTGTTTACATTAAATGTTGGGATATTATTGAAATAGATGAGAAAAATACTTCAATTAATGTTCTTGCTATGCATATAATATGTTTTCATATTAATCAAGATATTTTTAACTTTTTCTCTCATTGTGAAAGTGCACCGAAAATCTGGAATACCTTTGATGCAATATATGGTGCAAAAGTCAGCAGCAATGAGAAATTTTCCACAATAGACTTAGTTAAAAAAACATGCTTAACAGGATTGGTAAAAGGCAGCAGTGACGATGATGTTGATGATGGAGCGGCTGAGCTGGCGCTGTTAATGAAGAGATTCAAAAAGTGAAACCGCAAATACGGAAATCCAGCTCAAATCAAAAATTGAAAAGTAGAATAGCCAAAGCACTAGAAAACTAAGAAGAATAGGAGATCTATGCCACAAGTGCAATGAACCCCGTCATGTCGAACCCAATTGTCCTCGAAATCAACACGGCTAGGAAAAGAAATCAAAATAAGAAGTGCAGCCACATGGAATAAAAGTGATGATGACCATAAAAGTACTAGCAGTGAGAGTGAGAAAGGAGATATGTGCTTTCAAGGTGATATAACTGATAGTGATGATGATGAGCCAAGCGAGGTATCAAAACTCACTCACTCAGAATTACTTATATATTTCAATGAAGTAAATGGCTGTTTTGAACGACTTAGCGAGAAATACGCTAAAGTTGAATTGCAAAGAGATACTTTTATAGAATTAAATAAACAGCTTGATCAATTGTTTAAAAACTATCAAAGCAAAATCGCTAAGTCTGATAACTGTCCAACATTCGAAGAAGAGATTAAAAAATCAGAAATTAAAATTAAATTACTTGAAAATGAAATTCTGATTTTGAAAGAAAGCGAAACCAAAAGGAGAGAAAATTCTATTAATAAGTGCACATAATTATTAAACGAAAATGAATCTCTCAAAACACAAGTCCAAATATTGTCTACAACTTTAGGAAAATTTTCCAAAAGTGAAAGATCACTAAGTAAGCAAACAGGAAAACAAACTGTTAATACAGATAAACAAGGACTTGGGTATACTCACTCTGAATATGTTAGAAGTAAAATTAATCAAATCAAATCCGAATGCACTATTTGTAGAAAAATTAGACACAATCAAAATATTTTTTGGTCCGTACCCAAAAATGTGAAAACCATACCAATTTGGGTTCCGAAAGGCATGAATATAAAATCCTTCAAAGTTAAACAAACCTAAATGCCAAAATGAACATACATAAATAGTTTTGAGTCTACAAAAAATTATATTTCAAAATTTGTTTCCACTAACAAACATGGACCTATAAAAACAAATATGTCACAAAATTCTTCTCTCGTGTAGGTACGGTGGCAGGCTAAGGAATAACAACAGTGGTATCAGGATTCTGGCTGTTCCAGGAACACAACGGCGACAATGCAAAGTTCCTTAGCCTAGTACAAAGGTAACATAATCGCAATGGACAACAATGAAAAATTATCATAAAGGTAAAAGAGGTAACGGTATATTTATTCTGAATGATATATTTAATGTGATGATCTGCACCATAATTTGAATTTAATTCAGCCAGTTATTGATAAAGAAATTAATGCTGATTTTGATTTTGAATTATTCAAAATAGTTGGGCAATTATATTCTTATGTCGAGAACACTTTAAAATTCACTAGAGTCTTTGAACTACTTCATATAGATTAGTTTGGAGTAATGATGGTGTTTTATTGGTTGGTGATAATATATTTGGCTATTTTACGGCTGAATCTATATTCATGGTTTTTATTTATTGGAATGGCTTCAATTAAAAAAGTTCATTTAAAAGTTGTAAAAAGGATTTCAAGAAATTGTTGCAACTTAACGGTCTGGTCTTTGACTTTCATCTAATGATAATTTTGAGTCAAAGGGAAAATTCAGATGCAGATTACACTGATAATCAAGTTGATAGAAAAATTACTAGTGGAACGTGATATATCTTGAGATATATAGTAGCTGCATCATTTTCAAAGAAAACATCTGCATATTTTTCACTTGAAATAATTTTCAAATAGCAAACATTTTTCTAAAACCCCTTCCAGAAAATCATTTTGCTGACCTTCATTTTAAAAAATTTAATGCATAACTATTTTTGGATTTGATTTTAAACGACTACATCAACTAATCTTACTTCCTAATGATCATCGAAAAGATAGATAGTGACTGAAAAAGTAATGAGTGTTGATATTAATCATATTTTATAACTTGAGATGGTATAATTAGTAAATTTTGTTAGAAATTTAAATAAGAGTTATAAAAACTTTTTGTTGGTAAAAATTCCATGACCATCTCTAACTCTATCATATTTCTATTGACTATCACTCATCAAAATCCAATATAGTATGTCAATATGTGGTATTTTAAACAGGAAATCATTCGCTTTTCATTTTTTTAAGAAACAAAAGCTTTCAAAGTATTTGCTCTCATTTAAAAGTCTTCACGGTTATGCAAGGGTGAATTACTTGAAATTTCTGGTTATGTGATTTCATGCTCATTTAGAAGTCCTCACGGTTATGCATGTATGGAACACATATCAAAATTGATTGATTTAATAGACAAGTTGATTCTAATCCCTTTTAAAAGTCCGCATGGTTATGCGTGGTTAGAAGAATCTTGAAATTCATTTTAAAAAAAATTGGAATACTACAAATCTCATTTAAAAGTCTTAACGGTTATGCATGGTTAGTAGATATTCAAATTCCTGATATAAATATACAACAAATGGACACAACTATATGGTTTTATATGATGACAGCATTCCTATCATTCTAAAGCGGAATATGCGTCTACCAGAGTATTTATGATTTTGATTTTTTTAGTGAAATTCAATATTTATATTCGATTAAGTTTTAATGTTATATTAATGTCTATCACTTTATCTCTATTTTTCTAACACTATTACTCTTTTGCTGATAGCAAAAGGGGAGAGAAAAGTTAAGATTCTGGTAAATAAAGGTCAAATATTTTATTTTGTATTTTCTATATGCATCTAGGCTCATTTGCATATTTTAATTTATTTTCATGCATATATGAAGGGAGAGCTTTGTGTGGAGAGGTAGCATTCAAATAGGGTGAGCAAATTGAATGATCAAATACATTTAATAAATTTCAAAATCCTAAATATATGTTTATTACCATCAAAAGGGGGAGATTGTTGAATATGCAAGTATATGATTTTTTTTATGATAATAAACAAATATATTCATTTAAATGTATTTTTTAATGTACTATTTATTTTCATAGAATTAAAAAATATTTACTAAATAAAATAAATGACATAGAATTTAAATTCAAACAAATATTTTATTCAAACAAATATTTTATTACAATTTTGAATAGTACAAAGTTGTGCTCTCACTATATACATACAATTTTGATTACATCACACTATACATACATTTGCACCTGACTACAATTCGCTCATTCACTTGTATTTATCTTCAACTCCAATTCAGATTGAATCTAGGATCTAAGCACTCTGCAAAATAAATACTAACGCATAAAATTCAAAAGAAAATATTTTGCGGTATAAAATAAAATGTGATTTCAAAAATTTTTACTTGCCTCAGTCATTTGCATTTTTCATCATCATTTAATTCTGAATTCATCAAACACGAACAACTTGTGACATGCATAATGTATCACTCTACATACCACAAGGCCGTGCATACCAATGTACACTTGATAAAATTACAGGGACAGGTAAGCACAAGGTTAAACCCGAGCTTTTTGCTGGATTCAACTCAAGTGCAATTTCAAAAATCAACACAAAGTTCAAAGTGAACCATAAAATATTGAAGCAAATACCAAATCAGTACAACACAAGTGTACTCAATACAACTACAGATGCAAGCAAGTCAAAAAATCAAGTGGAGCAATAAATTATCGAACCAGTCGATACAGTGCATCAAGTGAAGCAAAATTCATGTGAACCATGAAGAACACAAGGCTGGCAACAAAATGCACCAAGTCGGACTCAATGAAACAACACTACAACACTACGACAACTACAAGTGATCAAGAATCAAGTCAATGACAGCTAAAGTCTTACAGGAACCAAGACCAAATTCAAGCACCAGACACGACCAAGACTACAATGTACACAAGTGAATGCAACGACGACATATAACATGAATATGTACGATGTGTAATGCACAGTGAAGACTAACATGCACAAATCTACAACAGTCCAACATACATCAATGCACAAACATGGCAAAGTTCGAACAAGTTCAACCCAATACAGTGGCCATGTTTAAAACATCACTAGAACAAGAAACATCATGAACTTATATACATATGCAACAGCATGTACAAGAAACTCACCACAATGCATCACTTAGACACTAGCACAGTACACAAATGCAACATGAAAACTACAAATATACGAAGATCGATCAAGTGAAATATCAAATGCACAACCAATAGTTCAAAAATGAACCAGTGAAGGCAACAAGTGCAAAGCACCTGTCCAGACACAACACAGCAGTATGGAAGTGAGATTACAAACAATTCAAGTGAGATAGAATTACAAATGTACTCGAGAAAACTAGACCACATGAGACATGTACTCGATTCAGAACAAAACAATGAAATAACACTATATAAACATATGTATATGTAACTACCAGACTCCAACAGTGACATGCACAGATATATAAGTGAAAGGTACACAAGTGTATGGCAACAGGAAGGAGGGTGCAAGTGAGACTACAACCCAATACAGTACAAATGCTTTCAGACTTCAAGCAACAGACTACAAAATGTTAAAATAGCAAAATGCATATGGTCAAGCAACTAAGTATGTTACAAGTTCAACAAGATGTATATATATGTGTGTGATGTCGACATGTACACAGCAGTACACTTGGTGAAGCTATAGTAAAATTCAAATTGATCAAGCCTGTAAAAGGCCCGCAAATCCATACCCCTTTTGAGCTGGAAAAATTCCACAACAATTCAGCCCAAAGTGGAACAAACGTAGGAGTCTTCGGGTTTAAAGGAGAAAGAGGTAGAAGAAGAAGAAGAAGATGGAAGAAGAACATAAACAATAAACAGAATCTCACATATCGCAGCGGAACAAATACAATAGATAATTGAATATCTTTAAAATAAAGAACTATATCAGTTATTACATTCCATCACATTACATTTTCAGAGTGTTACAACAACAAACAACGGAAAAGAATATAACATATACTAGTGATACGCTTCACCATCCAGCTTGCTCTTGATCTCCACAACATCTCTTTTTCAACTTCGCTCCAGCATAATGATAACCTGACACTAGGCTGCCCATGTGGAAAACTATGCGCACCCAGAGTTCAGAAAGGGAACAATAAACTCCAGGTCAGTAGTGGGACTGGTGTGAGATCTTAAAAACAGTTATTTTCACAAAGAAAATAAAAGAAATCCGCTATGCTTTTTGGAAAATGAAACTACCAAAAGGCCTCCCGCCACACACACAATGCAAACGCAGAATTAAGGAGATTTCTCCTTATGACAGTCAAACATGCTTAATATGCAAAATTCTATGATATTATTATTATTAGTGCATAGTTAGGAAAAAAATTCGAAAGTATAATATCAATCTTAGCCAGCATAGGCATTTCACACTTATGCCTACTATAGCTACCATGTTCAATAGCAGCTTACCGCCACATTCCATGGCAGGTTATACAACTAAAACCGTACAGGGTGCATATTGTTTCTGTGATGTCCCGGAAATTTGGGCAATATTTATTTAATAATTTCATTTATAATTTATTTTAAAATGTGAAATACTGATTTAATAATCCAATTCAAATATAATTTTCTTTTTAAAATTTATAATTATTTTGTTAATAAATGATATTATTTTGAAAATTTATAATAATGATTTAATTTGAAAAGCTTATTGTTTTAAAATGTTAAAAATATTTTTATGATAAAATTTCCTTTCTAAGCTGATTTAAAAATATTTATTTATAATGTATATATGTGTATACATTGTAAATAGGAGTTTTGATTTTAAATTTTAATTTTAAATTTAATAAAGGATCTTTTCAAATTTATAATATATATAGGAATATAATTTATGTATTGATTAAATTAAATTGAAATAGTATTAAAACTTTTCATAAGTCAATTTATAAATCTATCCTGTATTTTTAGAAGGATATTATGGTAAATACTTTGTTATAAATATATAGTTAAGAATTGTATTTTTATAATAAAGTTTATTTTGTTTTATTTTAAAATTGTTTTGAAATAAATTTAGTTTATTTATATTAGAATATGTTAATTTGAAAACTCTTGAATAAAATATAATTCAACATTTGTTCTTTTCTTTTTAAAAAGTTTCTCTTTTGAAATTTGTTTTAAATAATTCTTAAAATATTCAAACAAATATTTGTATATGTTTGGATAATTCATTTGTAAAGACTAAATACATATGAAACATATATAAACATCTTAAATTTAAATTAGATTGGTTTTATCTTTAATTAAAAACATTTGTAAACATATAAATTCATCTTATTATCTAAATCATACATGTGTAAGCTTCATATTTTTAAAATTGACACTTGTAAATAAATCTTTACATTCAAATAACAAGTGGCATTCTAAAACCTATTTGACTTTATTATGTTAGATAAAACTTAAACATATCTTTTGGTTTCAAACCATTATCTTCTTTGTAAAATTAAAATTCAGATCTATTGAAACTGAAATCAACTTCACTCAAAAATCCACAACCCAAACTCAATCTCTACTTTGCAAATAAATTCAGTCAAGATCTGCAAAACAAATTCTTGTAAACCCTGCAAAAGAAAAATTCCACAAACTATACTCAAATCTAAACTCTGCATATTCTTTAAACCTGCAAATTCTGTTAACCTGCAACCCAATCTCTACTCTGCAAATCAAAGTTTTTGAATCTGCAAACAAACAAAGTTCTGCAAACCAACTTCTTCAACCTGTGGGAAATAATCTGCAATCTGAAAGATCAATGCAAGCAAGGTGAATCTGGAAGCATGCAGACCAAAATCATTGGCAAATGCAGTTCCAAAGCTTGAAGCATCATGGCATCATCAAGTGCAAATTCAAATAGGACTGCAAGCATCATGATATCACCAAAATTCCCACTAGCATGCAAGCAGATTCAAGCATGCAACAAAATCCAGGGTGCAGGGAAATGAATGGCAGATGTAATGCTTTCTGCTTTCCAAATTTAAGTGAGTAAATCTATGGTTTAAAAACAGTTCTTCATTTAATAATAAAAAAATAAAAAAATCAAGCTATCAAGATTTACAGAAACTAAAGTTAATTCCAAATGCCTTCAAATAAGAACTGTAAATCAGTGATAACTAAAGACTGTTCTGTTTTTTTAATAAGTAACCTTAAAATTTTATAGGATGTACTAAATTTATCTTTGCATAAGTATTGATATAACTGAGTATGTCTTGTTTGTTCTATGATGGATGCTCTGTGTTTTTCTGGAATATGCAGGAAAGTGTGATGTGAATATTTTGTGAATATGCCTGCATACATTCTTGTTTATGCAGACAGTTGTGATGAAAAATTTCTACAAGCTTGCCATGGTTTTTATTAGGATTTTAAATACAAATCCATTTAATTATGTCTGAATCTTAGTTAGGAAGTATGGTGTGAATAAATTGTGTTTGTTCTGCATAGATTAGGCCTGTAAATTTTTAATTTAGAAAATTAAAACCTGATACTTGAGAAAATCAAGAACAACAGTCAATAGTTACCAGAAGTGAAATTTGTAAACATCTTTAAAATTATTCAAACAAGTTTTAAGCTTTAATGCATGTTTAAAAATATGGAAAATAAAAACATGCATCAGGTTATAAAGCTACTGAGTAGTCTGTGATTTTGGTCTGTGCAGTAGTTGAGATTTTTGGGTATAAATTCATAAGTTACTTGGGGATCTGAAATTTCATCTGAAGATGGGAGTTTGACTGGGAAATGAGGGGAAAATAAGGGAAGTTGGTCATAGAGTTTGTGTTGATGGCAAGAGTGGGTTTCAGGTTTGAATTCCAATTGAAAGTGATGAAGTTTTGTCACTGTTTGAAACTATGTGATGGTTCGAGTGTACTGAGAATTTGGGGTATTGCAAAAGGTGTATAGGAGGAGCAGTGGCCGGAGTTAGAGGCCATAAGATGACCAGAGTGAGTTGTGATGATGGTTGACAGGTTTTGTTGATTCTGGTGCAAGTTTTGGAGGTGCAGGTTTGGTGACTCGAAGATGGTACAGTGCAGTTGCTGTTGTGACTCGAAGGAAGATATGGATTGACTCGAAGTAATTTGTGATGGTCTCGGGTTAGTGTGCAGGGTATAAACCTGAGTTGGGTTTTTTTTTAAAATCTGGAAATTTAAAATGTTTAAAAGCTATGAGTTAAATTCAAGTATAGTTTGAATTGAATTCAAGTAAGTTTTGAATTCAGGAAGTTTAAATGATAATTTAAATTTGAGGAAGATTTAAATTTTAAATCTGGGAAAACAATAAATGTAGTTTTCAGGTTTTAAATCCAGATTTTAATTAAAAACAGTTTTGTTTTTTTTTAAAATTTTGAAAGGAATTCAATGTTTAAAATTTAGGTTCAAATTCAGGTTTGAATTTGAATTAGATTCAGGAATACTTTGAATTCAAAATGAAACATTTGAATGATAAGCAAGATTTAAAATTGGGTTTGAAATCAAATTCAAATATGATTTCAGTTTTTACTTTAAAACCAGTTTTAATTCAAATCAGTTTGAAAAGTTTTAAATATTGAACAAAAATGTTATTAAGTAGAATTCAAATATGAATTTGATTTCAAACAAAGGTTTAAATTTAAAAGATTTCTTCTTTTAAGTATTAAATAAAATTATGATATGTTAACTTTAAATAGAAAGTTGAATTAAATTTTAGGAATTTATTATTTTAATACATTTTGAATATTAATTAAGTTATAAATAAGTAAATGAATTATTTTGGGAAAAATTAAGGATTTACTTAATTATTTGATTTTAATTTATAACTTGAATTAATTTATAATTAAAAATGATTAATGTATAATTAATTCAAGTAAGGAATTAAACGAAATGCAGTTAATTATCAAGGATAATTAATAATTAATTAATGTAATTAATTTTGATGGATTAATTAGATTAATTAATTTAAGATAATCAAATGTAATTTAAGTGTAATTACTTTATAAAAGTAATTAAGGGATTAATTATTTATTGTAATTGATTCCAATAATGTGCTTTGTTAAATTAATTAATTTAGTTTAATTAATTTAAGAATAATTTAATGATAATAATTACTTAATGTAATTTATGGAGCAGATTACTTAGAGAAGTTGTAATTGATAATTACTGGAATGTAATTAAGGAAAGATGATTTATTTAAAAGTAATTTGGATAATTACTTTTGTAATTAATCAAGGATTAATTAATAAAGATAATTAATTAGTGGATAATTAATTTATTAAGGAAGTAATTAAGGGTAGTTAATTACTGGATTTAAATATTAATCAAGGTGATTAATAATTGTAATTAATTTTAATTGAGTAATTAATTTAAATATTAATTAGAGATCATTAATTATTATAATTAATGATGTAATTAAGAATTGTTGATTAAGTAATAATTAATTAATTAAGTGATTAATCAATTGTAATTAATTAAGGATAAATGTAATTAATTATAGTTAATTAATGAAGTAATTAAATGTTAATTACTTATGATAAGGTTAATTAATTTTATGAAATTAATTTAAGACTAATTACTTATTGTAATTAGTGAATGATTAATCATAAATGTTTAATCAAATTGAATACTTAATGAATGATTATTTAACTAGGTTGATTAATCAATAGATTTATAAGCAAAATTTATAGATGGATAATTAATTTAATTTATTTTTAAATTAATTAAGGATAGAAGTAATTAATTTAATTCATTTTAAATTAATTATAAATGATGAGTAATATATCATTGCTTATGGATGATATTGATATGCTTTTGGATGGTTGTGATCTCAGAAATGAGATGAGTAGTATCTATAGGATATGGATGCTTAGTTATAGTATGATGGATTATTTGGTTGTGATGGTTGTTGTTGTGATGTTTGACTGTTGTGATGATTATCTGTTGTGATAATGTTATGAGTTATCTATTATGATGTGAATATGTAGTTTATCTATCTGAGTGAAATAGATAAAAGTAAAATGAGTTAATTGTTTAAAACCCTTAAGTATAACTTGGACATTAAAATGGCGTTTGGTTTCGGTGAGACCGGGATCGGGTTTTCATATTTGGATATCCGAAAACCACATCGATTCCAATTAAACGTTAGGTCGTTAATCCAAGTGGAGCAAGTGAAGACTCGAGGTGTAAGGGCTATACGTCAGTATAACTCTGTGGGTGATTCCGTAATGAGTTTGACGGAATAGTACTTATAGATTCGAGATGGTGATTTAGAGTGCAAGGGTTATTGTCGTTAACTCTGAGGGTGATTCCAAAACGAGTGTAACGAGATAATGCCTTCGGTTTCGTTCGAACCCGGAACGAACTTGTATGGATTGAACGCTTTCAGAACATCGTCAGGTGGACGATGAGCATTCTAAGATAGATGTGTTCTCTAAAGGTAATCGCAGCCTCAAGCCTCATCAACCGGGAATGGCTAAAACAGGGGAGGTGCAGCAAGGCTTCGTGGGTCGCACCCACTGGAGAGCGAGATTTACCCCTGTCTAGAGGTCCCTTTATATTTCGGCTGTGTGGACGGTTGAGAGCTCCAACCGTCGGGGTTATCTTGTTCGGAACTATTCAGTAAGGAATGGGTCCGGCCTTGTGTTGCAGGGGATGAAGGGAGTAATCCTCGGTACTGTGATCTAGGCCACGTACTGTGACGGGCGGTACCCCAGTGGCCCTGCCATTGTTGGAAACCCATTTTCCCTACGAGACTCTACGGTTTTGTTTGTATTACCCACTTTTGTGGCTAGTAGCTGGAATTTAATGAATGTAACAATTTCGGCTATTTCTTATTTACTTGAAAACCCTAGGCACTATTATAATATCACTGGATTTCCTATCAAATGTTTTGGTTAGCGTAAGGTAAAAACTTTTCCATGTTTATGTGTGGGAAGTCTTACGTGATATCTTTTGTTTTCAAAGGATTTTCTAAAGTTAAGCAACTTTTAAACTATTTACTCACACCAGACCCCTGTCTGACCCGAGTGTTTATTTTCTGTTTTATTAAACTCTTGGGTACTCATATTATGTATGAGTAGTCAAGTGATTCAGGATTGCTTTGACGAGTTATGGAGGAGCAAATGGAGCAGGAGGCTTCTGCGTTGTAGTTATCTATTTTCCGCTGTGTTGGTATCTCTGAGTCATCTCTTTGAGTTGTATCTTGTACTGTTTAGAGATGTATAACTAGACAGGTGTTTATAACTGTCTAGTATGTGTTGTATTGGCTGTAAAACTCTGATGTATATGATACTATGTAAAGTATTTATGTGATATATTATATTTGATTCGTTCCGCTGTGAGATTCTGATGTTGTTTGTGTTCTTCTTTCTCTTTCTTTTCTTCTTCTATCCCTTTCTTTCTTCTTAGCGATGCAATTTCCTGGAGTTTGGAAGTTGGGTCGTTACAACGTGGTATCAGAGCATTAGGTTGAGTGAATACCTAGGCTCTGTAGTGGTGTCTTTCTCGAGAGAGCGTACTTGTAATTTTAAATATAAATATATTTAATTCTACCTATCTGTTGGGTTACCTGTTCAGGTTTTCCAATATAAGTAATAAAGGTAGATAGGGTAGTGGTGTGTGTAACACAACTACCAATGGTTGGAGTTCTGAGTGTTTGAGCTGGGAAGTGATCTGCTAGGGCAGTGTTGGGCATCTTGAGTAGTTTGGCAGTTTGGTGTGAAGGATTTTTCTGATCTCTGGGGGAGAATCTTTTCAAGATTGGAGTGTATCTTTGGATTTTAAGCTTGATTTCACTCGTGTGAGTTGATTTTTCTTGAGTCTGGATCAGTTTGGAGTACTGAAGCCAGCAATGATATTTTGGCAACCTTAGGAAGGAGTTCTGTCTGTATTTGAGTATGAGACTCAGTTTGGCAGAGTATTATGTGCTTGGTTTGAAGGCGAGTTTCCTGAGGGATATCTGTCTTTTGAAGGCTCTTTTGTGGAAGTGGCAGGTGTAGCTTTGAGATTCGATGAGTTTTTGGTAAGAAAGTTTTTGGCAGCAGTAGCAGCCGTGAGTGGCCTGTTTCTTCATTGGTTCTGAAGTCTCTGTGATTCTTTTGTCAGTAGGCCGGGCAGATGGTGAAGCTTGTCCGTTTCTTCTGGAAGCTCAGCTGGGTGTGATGTTTGTGGTTGAAGATGGACCACTAGTTTCCCTTTTGATTTAAAGGCTTTGGCTGTTCTGATTGTTGAAGAGAAAACGATCTGAACTGAATAGAATCGCAAAAGTGACTTGCGATGATCCGGAAGTTTCCTGAGTAACCTTTGTTTGGATTGAGGCATCTCCAGAAGATGTTTGAGTTATCGAAGTGGTTTGGTATTTTCTGGATGTCTTCGAAGGAGTTAAGTTTTGCATCCGCATCAGGAGATTGAGTTCTGTTTCGACTTGGTTTTTGGAGATTTTATGGAATTTGATGAACAATGTTTTCGGGATAAGTTGATCAAGTTGTACCTGTGTTCATCAACAGCATTCTCGAATCAGAAGTGCGCAGTGGAAGCATGGTGGCAGCTATTCCAGAATAGGAGCACCCGATTCTTTGGGGATTTGTGTTTTGTCTTGGATCAGAGGATTTCTACGGGAAATTCGCTTAATCTGGAGACTTGGATGTCTTGTGCATCTGTTCTGTTTTCCGAATAAGTGTTGTTTGTCTGAAGTTTTCTGATATCTGGGGTAGAGTTTGTGTGATGGATTGGATTGATCTAGAAGTTGAAGGCAGCCCAGGATCGACAGGAAAGATTTGTGGATAGGAGATTGGACCTTTCTGTTTTCTCTCAAGGGTTAAGTGATTGATCTACAGGATTGGATTGCCAGTTTGGATAACTGGGATTCGGTGAGTTTCACGTATCTCTGAGGGAATAAGTGTATGATCTATCTCTGGTTGTGGAACCAGCAGTTTTGGAGTTTTGGTTGTTGAGTCAGACTCGTTTGTAGTCTGATATCTTTTCTTGTGTTGTAGATATAGTTGTATAGGAGTTTTTGGAGCTTCTTAGTATTGATTGTTTGGATTCTCTAGAGCGAGTATCCCGGTATATATATATACTAGGGGAAACTCGATAGAATGTTATCCAGAATTTGTTTGGATAATTAGGTTTGTTTGATTTGATTGAATTGGTTGTTTTGATTGTTAGCATATGTGTGATATATGCTTGTGTTTTAAATAAAATTTTTAAAGAGATTATTAAATTACCCTTGCTTTTAAATTTCGGGGACGAAATTCTTTTAAGGGGGGAGGAATGTGATGTCCCGGAAATTTGGGCAATATTTATTTAATAATTTCATTTATAATTTATTTTAAAATGTGAAATACTGATTTAATAATCCAATTCAAATATAATTTTCTTTTTAAAATTTATAATTATTTTGTTAATAAATGATATTATTTTGAAAATTTATAATAATGATTTAATTTGAAAAGCTTATTGTTTTAAAATGTTAAAAATATTTTTATGATAAAATTTCCTTTCTAAGCTGATTTAAAAATATTTATTTATAATGTATATATGTGTATACATTGTAAATAGGAGTTTTGATTTTAAATTTTAATTTTAAATTTAATAAAGGATCTTTTCAAATTTATAATATATATAGGAATATAATTTATGTATTGATTAAATTAAATTGAAATAGTATTAAAACTTTTCATAAGTCAATTTATAAATCTATCCTGTATTTTTAGAAGGATATTATGGTAAATACTTTGTTATAAATATATAGTTAAGAATTGTATTTTTATAATAAAGTTTATTTTGTTTTATTTTAAAATTGTTTTGAAATAAATTTAGTTTATTTATATTAGAATATGTTAATTTGAAAACTCTTGAATAAAATATAATTCAACATTTGTTCTTTTCTTTTTAAAAAGTTTCTCTTTTGAAATTTGTTTTAAATAATTCTTAAAATATTCAAACAAATATTTGTATATGTTTGGATAATTCATTTGTAAAGACTAAATACATATGAAACATATATAAACATCTTAAATTTAAATTAGATTGGTTTTATCTTTAATTAAAAACATTTGTAAACATATAAATTCATCTTATTATCTAAATCATACATGTGTAAGCTTCATATTTTTAAAATTGACACTTGTAAATAAATCTTTACATTCAAATAACAAGTGGCATTCTAAAACCTATTTGACTTTATTATGTTAGATAAAACTTAAACATATCTTTTGGTTTCAAACCATTATCTTCTTTGTAAAATTAAAATTCAGATCTATTGAAACTGAAATCAACTTCACTCAAAAATCCACAACCCAAACTCAATCTCTACTTTGCAAATAAATTCAGTCAAGATCTGCAAAACAAATTCTTGTAAACCCTGCAAAAGAAAAATTCCACAAACTATACTCAAATCTAAACTCTGCATATTCTTTAAACCTGCAAATTCTGTTAACCTGCAACCCAATCTCTACTCTGCAAATCAAAGTTTTTGAATCTGCAAACAAACAAAGTTCTGCAAACCAACTTCTTCAACCTGTGGGAAATAATCTGCAATCTGAAAGATCAATGCAAGCAAGGTGAATCTGGAAGCATGCAGACCAAAATCATTGGCAAATGCAGTTCCAAAGCTTGAAGCATCATGGCATCATCAAGTGCAAATTCAAATAGGACTGCAAGCATCATGATATCACCAAAATTCCCACTAGCATGCAAGCAGATTCAAGCATGCAACAAAATCCAGGGTGCAGGGAAATGAATGGCAGATGTAATGCTTTCTGCTTTCCAAATTTAAGTGAGTAAATCTATGGTTTAAAAACAGTTCTTCATTTAATAATAAAAAAATAAAAAAATCAAGCTATCAAGATTTACAGAAACTAAAGTTAATTCCAAATGCCTTCAAATAAGAACTGTAAATCAGTGATAACTAAAGACTGTTCTGTTTTTTTAATAAGTAACCTTAAAATTTTATAGGATGTACTAAATTTATCTTTGCATAAGTATTGATATAACTGAGTATGTCTTGTTTGTTCTATGATGGATGCTCTGTGTTTTTCTGGAATATGCAGGAAAGTGTGATGTGAATATTTTGTGAATATGCCTGCATACATTCTTGTTTATGCAGACAGTTGTGATGAAAAATTTCTACAAGCTTGCCATGGTTTTTATTAGGATTTTAAATACAAATCCATTTAATTATGTCTGAATCTTAGTTAGGAAGTATGGTGTGAATAAATTGTGTTTGTTCTGCATAGATTAGGCCTGTAAATTTTTAATTTAGAAAATTAAAACCTGATACTTGAGAAAATCAAGAACAACAGTCAATAGTTACCAGAAGTGAAATTTGTAAACATCTTTAAAATTATTCAAACAAGTTTTAAGCTTTAATGCATGTTTAAAAATATGGAAAATAAAAACATGCATCAGGTTATAAAGCTACTGAGTAGTCTGTGATTTTGGTCTGTGCAGTAGTTGAGATTTTTGGGTATAAATTCATAAGTTACTTGGGGATCTGAAATTTCATCTGAAGATGGGAGTTTGACTGGGAAATGAGGGGAAAATAAGGGAAGTTGGTCATAGAGTTTGTGTTGATGGCAAGAGTGGGTTTCAGGTTTGAATTCCAATTGAAAGTGATGAAGTTTTGTCACTGTTTGAAACTATGTGATGGTTCGAGTGTACTGAGAATTTGGGGTATTGCAAAAGGTGTATAGGAGGAGCAGTGGCCGGAGTTAGAGGCCATAAGATGACCAGAGTGAGTTGTGATGATGGTTGACAGGTTTTGTTGATTCTGGTGCAAGTTTTGGAGGTGCAGGTTTGGTGACTCGAAGATGGTACAGTGCAGTTGCTGTTGTGACTCGAAGGAAGATATGGATTGACTCGAAGTAATTTGTGATGGTCTCGGGTTAGTGTGCAGGGTATAAACCTGAGTTGGGTTTTTTTTTAAAATCTGGAAATTTAAAATGTTTAAAAGCTATGAGTTAAATTCAAGTATAGTTTGAATTGAATTCAAGTAAGTTTTGAATTCAGGAAGTTTAAATGATAATTTAAATTTGAGGAAGATTTAAATTTTAAATCTGGGAAAACAATAAATGTAGTTTTCAGGTTTTAAATCCAGATTTTAATTAAAAACAGTTTTGTTTTTTTTTAAAATTTTGAAAGGAATTCAATGTTTAAAATTTAGGTTCAAATTCAGGTTTGAATTTGAATTAGATTCAGGAATACTTTGAATTCAAAATGAAACATTTGAATGATAAGCAAGATTTAAAATTGGGTTTGAAATCAAATTCAAATATGATTTCAGTTTTTACTTTAAAACCAGTTTTAATTCAAATCAGTTTGAAAAGTTTTAAATATTGAACAAAAATGTTATTAAGTAGAATTCAAATATGAATTTGATTTCAAACAAAGGTTTAAATTTAAAAGATTTCTTCTTTTAAGTATTAAATAAAATTATGATATGTTAACTTTAAATAGAAAGTTGAATTAAATTTTAGGAATTTATTATTTTAATACATTTTGAATATTAATTAAGTTATAAATAAGTAAATGAATTATTTTGGGAAAAATTAAGGATTTACTTAATTATTTGATTTTAATTTATAACTTGAATTAATTTATAATTAAAAATGATTAATGTATAATTAATTCAAGTAAGGAATTAAACGAAATGCAGTTAATTATCAAGGATAATTAATAATTAATTAATGTAATTAATTTTGATGGATTAATTAGATTAATTAATTTAAGATAATCAAATGTAATTTAAGTGTAATTACTTTATAAAAGTAATTAAGGGATTAATTATTTATTGTAATTGATTCCAATAATGTGCTTTGTTAAATTAATTAATTTAGTTTAATTAATTTAAGAATAATTTAATGATAATAATTACTTAATGTAATTTATGGAGCAGATTACTTAGAGAAGTTGTAATTGATAATTACTGGAATGTAATTAAGGAAAGATGATTTATTTAAAAGTAATTTGGATAATTACTTTTGTAATTAATCAAGGATTAATTAATAAAGATAATTAATTAGTGGATAATTAATTTATTAAGGAAGTAATTAAGGGTAGTTAATTACTGGATTTAAATATTAATCAAGGTGATTAATAATTGTAATTAATTTTAATTGAGTAATTAATTTAAATATTAATTAGAGATCATTAATTATTATAATTAATGATGTAATTAAGAATTGTTGATTAAGTAATAATTAATTAATTAAGTGATTAATCAATTGTAATTAATTAAGGATAAATGTAATTAATTATAGTTAATTAATGAAGTAATTAAATGTTAATTACTTATGATAAGGTTAATTAATTTTATGAAATTAATTTAAGACTAATTACTTATTGTAATTAGTGAATGATTAATCATAAATGTTTAATCAAATTGAATACTTAATGAATGATTATTTAACTAGGTTGATTAATCAATAGATTTATAAGCAAAATTTATAGATGGATAATTAATTTAATTTATTTTTAAATTAATTAAGGATAGAAGTAATTAATTTAATTCATTTTAAATTAATTATAAATGATGAGTAATATATCATTGCTTATGGATGATATTGATATGCTTTTGGATGGTTGTGATCTCAGAAATGAGATGAGTAGTATCTATAGGATATGGATGCTTAGTTATAGTATGATGGATTATTTGGTTGTGATGGTTGTTGTTGTGATGTTTGACTGTTGTGATGATTATCTGTTGTGATAATGTTATGAGTTATCTATTATGATGTGAATATGTAGTTTATCTATCTGAGTGAAATAGATAAAAGTAAAATGAGTTAATTGTTTAAAACCCTTAAGTATAACTTGGACATTAAAATGGCGTTTGGTTTCGGTGAGACCGGGATCGGGTTTTCATATTTGGATATCCGAAAACCACATCGATTCCAATTAAACGTTAGGTCGTTAATCCAAGTGGAGCAAGTGAAGACTCGAGGTGTAAGGGCTATACGTCAGTATAACTCTGTGGGTGATTCCGTAATGAGTTTGACGGAATAGTACTTATAGATTCGAGATGGTGATTTAGAGTGCAAGGGTTATTGTCGTTAACTCTGAGGGTGATTCCAAAACGAGTGTAACGAGATAATGCCTTCGGTTTCGTTCGAACCCGGAACGAACTTGTATGGATTGAATGCTTTCAAGACATCGTCAGGTGGACGATGAGCATTCTAAGATAGATGTGTTCTCTAAAGGTAATCGCAGCCTCAAGCCTCATCAACCGGGAATGGCTAAAACAGGGGAGGTGCAGCAAGGCTTCGTGGGTCGCACCCACTGGAGAGCGAGATTTACCCCTGTCTAGAGGTCCCTTTATATTTCGGCCGTGTGGACGGTTGAGAGCTCCAACCGTCGGGGTTATCTTGTTCGGAACTATTCAGTAAGGAATGGGTCCGGCCTTGTGTTGCAGGGGATGAAGGGAGTAATCCTCGGTACTGTGATCTAGGCCACGTACTGTGACGGGCGGTACCCCAGTGGCCCTGCCATTGTTGGAAACCCATTTTCCCTACGAGACTCTACGGTTTTGTTTGTATTACCCACTTTTGTGGCTAGTAGCTGGAATTTAATGAATGTAACAATTTCGGCTATTTCTTATTTACTTGAAAACCCTAGGCACTATTATAATATCACTGGATTTCCTATCAAATGTTTTGGTTAGCGTAAGGTAAAAACTTTTCCATGTTTATGTGTGGGAAGTCTTACGTGATATCTTTTGTTTTCAAAGGATTTTCTAAAGTTAAGCAACTTTTAAACTATTTACTCACACCAGACCCCTGTCTGACCCGAGTGTTTATTTTCTGTTTTATTAAACTCTTGGGTACTCATATTATGTATGAGTAGTCAAGTGATTCAGGATTGCTTTGACGAGTTATGGAGGAGCAAATGGAGCAGGAGGCTTCTGCGTTGTAGTTATCTATTTTCCGCTGTGTTGGTTCTCTGAGTCATCTCTCTGAGTTGTATCTTGTACTGTTTAGAGATGTATAACTAGACAGGTGTTTATAACTGTCTAGTATGTGTTGTATTGGCTGTAAAACTCTGATGTATATGATACTATGTAAAGTATTTATGTGATATATTATATTTGATTCGTTCCGCTGTGAGATTCTGATGTTGTTTGTGTTCTTCTTTCTCTTTCTTTTCTTCTTCTATCCCTTTCTTTCTTCTTAGCGATGCAATTTCCTGGAGTTTGGAAGTTGGGTCGTTACAGTTTCTTTGGATTTCCAACAAATGGTCAGGCTAAGGAACTTCTATTGCCACATGGGTACGCCTCTGGAGGGATGTCCCGAAAACCTACCCGACTCTCTGCCAACACAAGACCGGTTAACCCCTTCCCGGGGAGTAAAACCTAAGATATGCCACCCTCGGTCGTTTGCGACCTTTATCCGAGGATCCTCTACACCAACAACATCACACAGTAATAAATATACTACAGTGTCCACATGAGTAAGTATCTGGGCTCCATACCATGATACCACCCTTTTCCGAAAGGAATGGACATACCCTAAGGGAGCTACCCGTGAAACCTTGCCGCATCTTTCCTGCTTCGACCATTATCGTTTTGTGAGGCTCGATGAGGTCTCGTCCACAAAGCTACGATTTTTCACAAATCCATGCTTTGATCACAAATGATCAACAAATGATCATCAACACAAAGCAACACTTAGCATGCCACACTACCGAATTGGAAGTATATCGCTGATAACCTTCAACTACATAACCTCTGAAACTCGCATGTCTCAGAGCAGGGTGTTAAGCTAAGAGAATAAATTCTCTGCCACCAACAGATATGTATTTGAAAGAAATCTGCTTTATATCTCATAGTATAGTGTCGGACATACAACCGTACAAGTCTGTTCCGGGTTCGAATAGAACCGAAGGCACCTCGTCCAATAAAGGAAGAAGCCCTTGCAAATCCAGGTATCCACAATTCCGATCGGACTCCCCATCACATGTGGCGATCTCTATACCGGAGCAACTCCGTGCAGAGACATTCGACAGGTTATCCTAACATTTTCGAAGACACCTGTTCTTTATCACCGTCTTCAAATGCTATTAATTTCGTCGAATCACTATTCAAAATGGGTTATATGACACAAAGTCCTCTCTCGGCTAATCCGAATAATGAGCGCTTATTTTTAAAAATAAGTGTTCAATCAGATTTCAAAAAATCACAACAATTTCCAATTTGATCTTTTAAACAAAAGATTCATCACAATCACAAAAGTTCGATGTGGTTTTCGGATATCCACTTGGAATCCGACCCCCGGTCACATCGAAATTCAAATGCCATCAAAAGGCCAATATTGATAGTCCGTTATTTAACTATCAATCAACATCCACAACAATTTGCCGGATTTAAATAAATTTCCCAAATTATTTATTTTCAAAATATTTCCGTAAGATACATTTCACATTTCAACCATTTGAAAATAGATTTCAAATTACTTTCCACATTTCAATACTTTGAAAACAAATTTCAAATCACTTTTCCTTATGCAGAATACATTTCCAAATATTTATTCATTTCCACTGGAAATCTGCCGAGTTAAAATAATTCAAATCACTTATCCAAAATATTCTTGAAACATTTAAAATATAACCATATTAAACACTTACTTAAAATATTGGTTATGAAAACATTATACTAATTGTCACATATAAGATTTTAAGTCCCAACTAATTTTAAAATAAAATTAGTAGATAAGGTATAACTATTTAAATAGTCATTTCTTAAAACAAATATCAATTTTAATCTTTAAAACAATCCCTTCCATAAGTAATTAAATAAATCCATACTTTAAAGATTTGAAACAAGTTAAGAAAATAATTTATCCAAAGTATCCTTTCTAAAACTATTCTAAAAAAATTCAGTTTATATTTATAGGCTACTTCGAAATCGTACTCAGCTTTCCAGGGAAAATACATTTTCCATTTCAAAATGCTTCATTCGAATCAATTAGTAAATCTTTCTTGACTTATTTTAAATTTAGGTTTTGAATCCGCAAAATCCTTTCACACTTTTAAAAATAACCAAATGTTTATTATTATTTTTCACACTTTTAAATAAATTTTCCTTTCCTTTATAAATTCCCATTGTGAATTTAAACTTCTAAATATCCATTGATATACGATTTTCAAATCGATTTCCAAATATTCATTTATCAGCACCGAATTAAATTCTAAATTAATTTCCAAATTTATTCTCAAATACCAAATCAATTTCCAAAATTGATTTCTAAATTTAATTCAACAACAAATTTATTATCTTTTGAAACAAATTCCTTCATTTAAATTTATTCAACTTTCTAAAATTAATTTACTATAAATTTTCTACTAAATTTCAAAAATCAAATTTTATCTATTTCTGGTATGCTACGATACCAAAAATATATTCGGCTAAATTTTAGCCTTCAATAGTTTCAATCACAAATAATCACACACAGATTATAAATAATCAACATACAATATTGAAACAAATTCAATTATTTGAGGAATCCAGTTGGATCCCTCCAACCTATTTTCCCTACATCCATAGACGTTAGCACAACAATTAGATACCAATTCCACTTCGAGATGGAATATCGCGATATATGAGATTTATAAAACATCATCCGCTATTATGCGGCGCAATAGGGTCTCATCCGCTATATAATGCGGGAAATCAACAACTCCAATATATACTATATGCTACTATATATATATAATATCATCCGATGAATAATTATTATAAATCAATCATCCAAGCACACAGTCAATCAATTTTAAATCTAACTATTCAAATTTAAATCTAACAATATTTGATCGAGTGAGAAGATCTCACCTTAGATTTTAATTTGCAGTCCATTTCCATTCCAGCTCGATTTCACGATTTTTTTTAAACCTTGTAACAAAAAATTATATGATTTAATTAATATTCGAAAAAATTGAATAATAAATTTCCATTTAATATATTTATATAATTCGAACTAAAAATTGAATTTCTTAAACCCATTTTTCTTTTATAAATTTAAGTAACAAATAATTTTGATTTTAAACTAATACTTTTAATTTTAAACAAAATTTTCCTTTTTCTAAAAAAATCCTTTAGTAATTAAAATAAATTAAATACATTAATAAAAAAATTAATCATTAAATCCATTATTTTGTTTAAAATAAACTAGTAATATTTAAAATGTAGATAGTTATTATCACTGTTATTTTTCATTTAAAACAAAACCGTTTTGAAATCAACAAATTTAAAACTTACTGTTTTCAAAAATGCCAATTAAAAATTGATGTTAATATATATTTCTGCAGTTATAATTTTGCAAACCATACAAAGCTTCTACTTGATTTCATGTGTATATTTTATATATTAAGCCAAGCTTTAAATCGAGACAAATAAATCAATACCTCACGGAGATGATCAATCGAGATATCCTAGCCCACGGATTCGAACGACACACCCCCTTGCAGACGACATCGTCGCCGTGCTTGGCCATCCAAGCTAACAACCTCACGTCGATACTCGTTCTTGACTGCTTCAACCATTCCGCGGCATCGCAATGCCCAATTTCTCGAAACCCTAGCCGCATGCGAATTCAAAGACAACTTGATTTCCAAAACAAAGTCGCGTGACTCGACATCGGCCCTTCCCTTGATTTCGCCGCCAGGTAGGTGCCTCCAAACGTGCGACGCCTCGATCTTCCAGAACCCAAATCTTCGTCGAGCTCGTGTTGTCTCCTATCGATGTCGAAATCGACGTCGATCTGAAGAGGAACGCACGATTTCCTTTTTTATATATAAATTAAGACGATTTGTTTTGCCATGAACTTGAACTGGAGGGCAACTTCGAACTCGAGAAGAAGGAAGCAGCACCCTTTTTGGTTTCGCTATTTTTTTCTTAAGCCGATAAGAATAGAATGACCGGTTTTAAAAACAAGGGGAGGGTATACGATACTTTATCTCGTGACTGGCAGATATGAAATTTGAAGAGAAGGAATGCGTGTTTGAGAAGGGAACGAGACATATTACGGCTTGACCTGATTTTAATTTGACTTTGATTTGATTTAATAAAGTTTTATTTAATTTTCAAAATATCTCGTTCTAGCAACTTAGAATTTTGGTCTCCTATCGCGACGTGCCGCTAGGCGTTTATAATGTTATACGCCTATTCCGAACGCTATAGAAAAGGTTCGGGTCCAAATTCGATCATATGGAGAAGATAGCATTTTGGACTCAGTTATTAAATTAAATTTCGATTTAATTTTCAACGCGTTTGCTTATCATACGGCCAAACGATAACTCCAAACATTACAAAAATTGAAATCCAATAATAAAACAATATTACGGATCCAATAGGACTAGTTTCGTCGAAATCCGAGACCGTGCCTCGGAAGGCTATTTTTAAATATCAATTTAAACGATATAAATTCATTATTAAACAAAACATTTCCAAATTAAATTCTGAAGCTTCCATTACCTTTAGTATTATCAATATAAATTTTCTAAGCCATCAAACTATTTTTAACAAGCTAAAAATTGAAAATTCAAATTTTTACCCATCATTAATAAATCAAATCCAATAATTTAATTGCCAAATTCACATTTATATTCGACATTCTAGTTACTCTAACCTACAAATATCTAAATCAATTAAATATTTCATTTTCAAATGTTAAAAATTTCCGTGTCGTCACATTCTTCCCCCCTTAAAAGAATTTTCCCCCGAAATTACTAGTTAAGAAGAATGATCCTCAACCCGTTTAATATTTTCCAACCCAAACAGTTTTTCAATTTATCAACCCAAATCTTTTTATTAAAGTTTCATTTCAACTAATTTTCCACGATCTTCCATAATTTCCAAACAATATTATTTTCTTTAACAATTCAAATTCAAATTTAAATTCAAATTTTAAATTATCAAAAAATTTCTAACTCCCTAAATTTTCGGAAAATTTCGCCAGCGTCTCCGTTGCACGGCTAGCTCGGTACGACTACAAAATGGCACCACATGCCCTCAGATTCCAAAAGAAAACAAAAGGCCAAGTGGCTAAACAAGAAAATCATCAAATTTCATACTGAAATTTAAATACATACCTCCTTGTCAAGCAATTCAATTTTTATCTTCGAAATCAAAATCCCAATTCCATTTCCATTAACATACCTGTATATCCTAATATCCATAATGTCCAATTTCAACATTCAAAAATCATTTTGCACATTTTATTACAAAAGTTTAAATACTTTCTTCTTATACCATTTTTACTTCACTATTGAAGCTATATATCCAATTTCATTGAATCTCACATTTTTAATTTTACTTGAATTTAATTTTCACTTTCAATTCTATTTGGATTCAATTTATCTTTTGAATCTCGAATTTTATCGATTATTTTTCATTCACAACTGACTCATATCATTAATTTTAAATTAGTTTCATTTACTAATTCATTCCAATTCATTTTATCGCAACCTCTTTTTTTACCTTTATTATCTTTAGTTCACTTCGAACTAATTTTACAACTTCATTTTATTTAAAACAATTCAAATTGGTTTTCAATATTCAGTTCCAATTCCAGTTTTTATTCTTTTCTTCAATCCCAAAAATTTATTTTCAATTCACCATTTTGGTTTATAACCACTTATATTTAAACTGGATTTCAAATTCCATATGAATTTAATTTACCTTTCGTTTATAATTATTGAATTCGATTCATTTCAAGTCATATTCAATTCCATCATTCTTTAATTAGTTTTATTTACTGATTTTATTTCAATATTTCACTTTGTTTAATACAAATCAAATTAAATTCCAATTCCAGTTCTATTTACTTACAAATTCGAAATGAATTTCAACATTCAATTCACTTTCATGTACTTACAATTGCAAATTTATTTATTCATTCAATATTTATTTTCCATCTTAATAATTTTATTCCAATCACTTGAGTCTATTAGACTTCTAAAATTCACCTTTATTCAAATTAACTCAATTCAATTTCAGTTTAAATCTGGATTTCCTAAGTCTTCAAACTTATAATTCCATAACTATTTTTAATAAATTTCCAGAGTCTTTCCACCTTTTCCAAAACCATTATTGAAAACAATTCAAATAATCCTTTGAATTTTAAAACCAAACCCAAATTTTCCAAACAACTTCCATTTAAAACAATTTGGAAGCAATTCCTCTTTTGGAAACCCGAAAATAAACATCAATGATGCTGCAGTCATCGCCGATGTTATTTTCCAACGACCGAAAAGAGTGTAGTGCTTTTATCCCTTCAAAACAGTTTCCAAAACCTTTGAAAATCATCTTCAAAATCAAAAGGGACTTAAACTTTCCAAATCTCCAAAATTTTCAAATTCTTTTCAAAACATTTCTCAGGAATTCCATTTCAAATTACAAGTCACATTTACAATTTATATTCTCAAATTCCATTTGTATGTGAATTTATTTCTTAACTTTGGAGTTAGGATTTCAATTTCCTATTCAAATGATTATAATATTATCACTTCCTAACAATCAAGCAACATATACTATAATAATTTACAAATATTATTTCCTTTATCTACGAAAATAGTTTTGGGTAAAATTATTTCATTCACCCTATTCTAAAACAATATCGTGCTGAATTGTTCCGTACAACTGTTTAGAATCCCTATCGATAGAGTTGTACAGACTATACCGACCAAAATCCATATACCACTCAACAAACCAATCATCACAATATAAAACAATTTTTATATTCACTAACAAATACGCGCTCATATCTATTTTTACTCTCAAACTCATTCAAGAGTACTACCGACTCTATCCCTAATAAGTAACACCCAACAGAGCCAAGGTTGTCGCTGAACCAATTGCTCTGATACCACTTGTAAAAGACCCGCAAATCCGTACCCCTTTTGAGCTGGAAAAATTCCACAACAATTCAGCCCAAAGTGGAACAAATGTACGAGTCTTCGGGTTTAAAGGAGGAAGAGGTAGAAGAAGAAGATAGAAGAAGAATATAAACAATAAACAGAATCTCATATATGGTAGTGGAACAAATATAATAGATAACTGAATATCTTTAAGACAAAGAACTATATCAGTTATTACATTCCATCACATTACATTATCAGAGTGTTACAACAACAAATAGCGGAAAAGAATATAACATATACTAGTGATACACTTCGCCATCCAGCTTGCTCCTGATCTCCACAGCACCTCTTTTTCGACTTCGCTCCAGCATAATGATAACCTGACTCTAGGCTGCTCGCATGGAAAATTATGGGCACCCAGAGTTTAGAAAGGAAACAATAAACTCCAGGTCAGTCGTGAGACTGGTGTGACATCTTAATAACAGTTATTTTCACAAAGAAAATAAAAGAAACCCGCTATGCTTTTTGGAAAATGAAAATACCATAAGGCCTCCCACCACACACACAATGCAAACACAGAATTGGAGGAGATTTCTCCTTATGATAGTCAAACATGCTTAATACGCAAAATCCTTTCATATTATTATTTTTAGTGCATAGTGTGGAATTTTTTTGGAAAGTATAATATTAATCTTAGCCAGCATAGGCATTTCGCACTTATGCCTACTATAGCTACCATGTTCAATAGCAGGTTACTGCCACATTCCATGGCAGGTTATACAACTAAAACTTTACAGGGTGCGTACTGTTTCTTTGGATTTCCAACAAATGGTTAGGCTAAGGAACTTCCTACTGCAATATGGGTACGCCTCTGGAGGGACGTCCCGAGAACCTACCCGGCTCTCTGCCAACACAAGGCCGGTTAACCACTTCCCGGGGAGTAAAACCTAAGATATGCCACCCCCGGTCGTTTGCGACCTTTATCCGAGGATCCTCTACACCAACAACATCGCACAGTAATAAATATACTACAATGTCCACATGAGTAAGTATCTGGGCTCCATACCATGATACCACCCTTTTCCAAAAGGAATGGACATACTCTAAGGGAGCTACCCCTGAAACCTTGTCGCATCTTTCTTGTTTCGACCATTACCGGTTTGCGAGGCTCGATGAGGTCTCGTCCACAAAGCTATGCTTTTCACAAAACCATGCTTTGATCACAAATGATCAACAAATGATCATCAACACACAGCAGCACTTAGCATGCCACACTACCAAATTGGGAGTATATCGCTGATAACCTTCAACTACATAACCTCTGAAACTCGCATGTCTCAGAGCAGGGTGTTAAGCTAAGAGAATAAATTCTCTGCCACCAACAGATATGTATTTGAAAGAAATCTGCTTTATATCACAAAGTGTAGTGTCAGACATACAACCATACAAGTCTGTTTCAAGTTCTAACAGAACCGAAGGCACCTCGTCCACTAAAGGAAGAAGCCCTTGCATATCCGAGTATCCACAATTCCGATCGGACTCCCCATCACATGTGGAGATCTCTATACCGGAGCAACTCAGTGCAGAGACATTCGACAGGCTGTCCTATCGTTTTCGAAGACACTTTGTCTTCACCACCGCCTTCAAATGCTATTAATTTCGTCGAATCACTATTCGGAATGGGCTATATGACACAAAGACCTCTCCCGGCTAATCCGAATAATGAGCTCTTATTTTTAAAAATAAGTGTTCAATCAGATTTCAAAAAAATCATAACAATTTTCACTTTAATCTTTTAAACAAAAGATCCATCACAATCTCAAAGATTCGATGTGGTGTTCGGATATCCACTTGGAATCCGACCCCCGGTCGCATCGAAATTCAAATGCCATCAAAAGGCCAATATTGATAGTTGGTTATTTAACTATCAATCAACATCCACAACAATTTGCCGGATTTAAATAAATTTCCCAAATTATTTATTTTCAAAATATTTCCGCAAGATATATTTCGCACTTCAACCATTTGAAAATAGATTTCAAATTACTTTCTACATTTCAATACTTTGAAAACAAATTTCAAATCACTTTTCCTTACGCGGAATACATTTCCAAATATATATTCGTTTCCACTGGAAATCTTCCGAGTTAAAATAATTCAAATCACTTATTCAAAATATTCTTGGAACATTTAAAATAAAACCATCTTAAATATTTACATAAAATATTGGTTATGAAAACATTATACTAATTATCACATATAAGATTTTAAGCCCGAACCAATTTTAAAATAAAATTAGTAGATAAGGTATAACTATTTAAATAATCGTTTCTTCAAACAAATATCAATTTCAATCTTTAAAATAATCCCTTCTATAATTAATTAAATAAATCCATAGTTTAAAGAATTGAAACCAGTTAATAAAATAATTTATCCGAAGTATCCTTTCTAAAACCATGCTAAAAAAATTCAGCTTATATTTATATGTTACTTCGAAATCATACTCAACTTTCCAGGGAAAATACATTTTCCATTTCAAAGTGGTTCACCCGAATAAATTAATAAATCTTTCTTGATTTATTTTAAATTTACATTCTGAATCCGTAAATTCCTTTCACACTTTTAAAAATAACCAAATGTTTATTATTATTTTTCACACTTTTAAACAAATTTTCCTTTCCTTTATAAATTCCCATTGTGAATTTAAACTTCTAAATATCCATTGATATAGATTTTCAAATCGATTTCCAAATATTCATTTATCAGCACCGAATTAAATTCTAAATTAATTTCCAAACTTATTCTCAAATACCAAATCAATTTCCAAAATTGATTTCTAAATTTAATTCAACAACAAATTTATTATCTTTTGAAACAAATTCCTTCTTTTAATATTATTCAGTTTTCTAAAATTAATTTACTATAAATATTCTACTAAATTTCAAAAATCAAATTTTATCTACTTTTGGTATGCTACGATACCAAAAATATATTCGGCTAAATTTTAGCCTTCAAAAGTTTCAATCACAAATAGTCACACACAGATTATAAATAATCAACATACAATATTGAAACAAATTCAATTATTTGAGGAGTCCAGCTGGATCCCTCCAACCTGTTTTCCTAGCATCCACAGACGTTAGCACAGCAATTAAATACCAATTCCACTTCGAGGTGGAATATCGTGGTATATGAGATTTATAAAATATCATCCGCTATTATGCGGCGCAATAGGGTCTCATCGGCTATATAATGTGGGAAATCAACAACTCCAATATATACTATATACTACTATATATATAATATCATCCAGTGAATAATTATTATAAATCAATCATCCAAGCACAAAGTCAATCAATTTTAAATCCAACTATTCAAATTTAAATCAGAACAGTATTTGATTGAGTGAGAAGATCTCACCTTAGCTTTTAATTTGCATTCCATTTCCATTCCAGCTCGATTTCACGATTTTTTTAAACCTTGTAACAAACAATTATATGATTTAATTAATATTCGAACAAATCGAATAATAAATTTCCGTTTAATAGATTTATTTAATTTAAACTAAAAAATAAATTCCTTAAACCCAGTTTTCTTTTATAAATTTAAGTAACTAACAAATTTGATTTTAAACTAATACTTTTAATTTAAACAAAAATTTTCCTTTTTCTAAAAAAAATCCTTTAGTAATTAAAATAAATTAAATACATTAATAAAACAAATTAATCACTAAATTCATTATTTCGTTAAAATAAACTAGTAATATTTAAAATGTAGATAGTTATTATTATTATTATTATTTTTCAATTAAAACAAAACTGTTTTGATATCAACAAATTTAAAACTTACTGTTTTCAAAAATGCCAATTAAAAATTGATGTTAATATATATTTCTGCAGTTATATTTTTGTAAACCATACAAAGCTTCTGTTTGACTTCATGTGTATATTTTATATATTAAGCCAAGCTTTAAATCGAAGCAAATAAATCAATACCTCACGGAGACGATCGATCGAGATATCCAAGCCCACGGATTCGAACGACACACCCCCTTGCAGACGACATCGCCGCCGTACATGGCCATCCAAGCTAACAACCTCGCGCCAATACTCATTCTCGACTGCTTCAACCATTCCACGGCATCGCAATGCCCAATTTCTTGAAACCCTAGCTGCACGCGAATTCAACGACAACTTGATTTCCAGAACAAAGTCGCACGACTCGACATCGGTCCTTCCCATGATTTCGCCGCGAGGTAGGTACCTCGAAACTTGCGACACCTCGAGCTTCCAGAACCCAAAACTTCGTTGATCTCGTGTTGCCTCCTATCAATGTCGAAATCGACCTCGATCTGAAGAGGAACGCACAATTTCCTTTTTTTCTTTTTTTTCTTTTTTATATAAATTAGGATGACTTGTTTTGCCACAAACTTGAACTGGAGGGTAGCTTCGAACTCGAGAAGAAGGAAGCGGCACCCTTTTTGTTTTCGCCTTTTTTTCTTAAGCCGATAAGAATAGAACGAGCGGTTTTAAAAACAAACGGAGGGTATACGACACTTTATCTCATGATTGACATATTTGAAATTTAAAGAGAAGGAATGCGTGTTTGAGAAGGGAACGAGACATATTACGGCTTGATCTGATTTTAATTTGACTTTGATTTGATTTAATAAAGTTTTATTTAATTTTCAAAATATCTCGTTTAGCAACTTAGAATTTTGGTCGCCTATCGTGACGTACCGCTAGGCGTTTATAATGTTATACGCCTATTCTGAACGCAATAGAAAAGGTTCCGGGCCCAAACTCGATCATATGGAGAAGATAGCTTTTTGGACTCAGTTATTAAATTAAATTTCAATTTAATTTTCAACGCGTTTGCTTATCGTACGGCCAAACGATAACTCCAAACATTACAAAAATTGAAATCCGATAATAAAACAATATTACGGATCCAATGGGACTATTTTCGTCGAAATCCGAGACCGTGCCTTGGAAGGCTATTTTTAAATACCGATTTAAACGATATAAATTCGAAATTAAACAAAACATTTTCAAATTAAATTCTGAAGCTTCCATTACCTTCAGTATTATCAATATAAATTTTCTAAGCCATCAAACTATTTTTAACAAGCAAAAAATTGAAAATTCAAATTTTTACCCATCATTAACAAATCAAATCCAATAATTTAATTGCCAAATTCACATTTATATTCGAAATTCAAGTTAAACTAACCTACAAATATTTCAAATCAATTAAATATTTCATTTTCAAATGTTAAAAATTTCCGTGTCGTCACATCCTTCCTCCCTTAAAAGAATTTCGTCCCGAAATTAATAGTTAAGAAGAATGATCCTCAACCCGTTTAATATTTTCCAACCCAAACAATTTTATCAATTTATCAACCCAAACCTTTTTATTAAAGTTTCATTTCAACTAACTTTCCACGATCCTCCATAATTTCCAAACAATATTGTTTTCTTTAACAATTCACATTTAAATTTAAATTTAAATTCAAATTTTAAATTATCAAAAATTTTCTAACACCCTAAATTTTCGGTAAATTTCGCCAGCGTCTCCTTTGCGCGGCTAGCTCGGTACGACTATAAAATGGCACCACAGGCCCTCAGATTCCAAAAGAAAACAAAAGGCCAAGTGGCTAGACAAGAAAATCATCAAATTTCATACTGAAATTTAAATACATACCTCCTTGTCGAGCAATTCAATTTTTATCTTCGAAATCAAAATCCCAATTCCATTTCGTTTAACACACCTGTATATCCTGATATCCATAATGTCCAATTTCAACATTCAAAATCATTTTGCACATTTTATTACAAAAGTTTAAACACTTACTTCTTATACCATTTTTACTTCACTATTGAAGTTATATATCAAATTTCATTCAATCTCACATTTTTAATTTTACTTGAATTTAATTTTCACTTTCAATTCTATTTGGATTCAATTTATCTTTTGAATCTCGAATTTTATCGATTATCTTTCATTCACAACTGAATCATATCATTAATTTTAAATTAGTTTCATTTACTAATTCATTCCAATTCATTTTATCCCAGCCCCTTTTTTCACCTTTATTATCTTTAGTTCACTTCGAACTAATTTTACAACTTCATTTTGTTTCACACAATTCAAATTTGTTTTCAATATTCAGTTTCAATTCCAGTTGTTCAATCCCAAAAATTTATTTTCAATTCACCATTTTGGTTTATAACCACTTATATTTAAACTGGATTTCAAATTCCATATGAATTTAATTTTCCTTTCGTTTATAATTATCGAATTCGATTCATTTCAAGTCATATTCAATTTCGTCATTCCTTTAATTAGTTTTATTTACTAATTATATTTCAATATTTCACTTTGTTTAATACAAATCAAATTCAATTCCAATTCCAGTTCTATTTACTTACAAATTCGAAATGAATTTCAACATTCAATTCACTTTCATGTACTTGCAATTGCAAATTTATTTATTCATTCACAATTTATTTTCCATCTTAATAATTTTATTCCAATCATTTGAGTCCATTAGTCTTCTAAAATTCACCTCTATAAAATTAACTCAAGTCAATTTCAGTTTAAATCTGAATTTCCTAAGTTTTCAAACTTATTATTCCATAACTATTTTTAATAAAATTCCAGAGTCTTTCCACCTTTTCCAAAACCATTATTGAAAACAATTCAAATTATCCTTTGAATTTCAAAACCAAACCCAAATTTTCCAAACAACTTCCATTTAAAACAATTTGGCAGCAATTCCTCTTTTGGAAACCCGAAAATAAACATCAATGATGCTACAGTCATCACCGAAGTTATTTTCTAGCGACCGGAAAGGGTGTAGTGCTTTTATCCCTTCAAAACACTTTCCAAAACCTTTGAAAATAATCTTCGAAATCAAAAGGGATTTCAACTTTCCAAATCTCAAAAAATTTCAAATTCTTTTCAAAACATTTCTCTGTAATTCCATTTCAAATTACAAATCCTATTTACAATTTTTATTCTCAAATTCCATTTATATGTGAATTTATTTCTTAACATTGGAGTTACGATTTTAATTTCCTATTCAAATGATAATAATATTATCACTTCCTAACAATCAAGCAACCATATACTATAATAATTTACAAAGATTCTTTCCTTTATCTACAAAAATAGTTTTGGGTAAAATTATTTCATTCACCCTATTTTAAAACAATATCGTGCTGAATTATTCCATAAAAGTGTTTTAGATATCCCTATCGATAGAGTTGTACGGACTATACCGGCCAGAATCCATATACCACTCAACAAACCAATCATCACAATATAAAACAATTTTTATATTCACTAACAAATACGCGCTCATATCTATTTTACACTCAAACTCATTCAAGAGTACTACTGACTCTATCTCTAATGAGTAACACCCAACAGAGCCAAGGTTGTCGCTTAACCAATTGCTCTGATACCACTTGTAAAAGTCCCGCAAATCCGTACCCCTTTTGAGCTGGCAAAATTCCACAACAATTCCGCCCAAAGTGGAACAAATGCACAAGTCTTCGGGTTTAAAGGAGAAAGAGGTAGAAGAAGAAGAAGATAGAAGAAGAACAGAAACAATAAACAGAATCTCACATATCGCAGCGGAACAAATATAATAGATAACTGAATATCTTTAAAACAAAGAACTATATCAGTTATTACGTTCCATCACATTACATTATCAGAGTGTCACAACAAAAAATAGCGGAAAAGAATATAACATATACTAGTGATACACTTCGCCATCCAACTTGCTCCTGATCTCCACAGCACCTCTTTTTCGACTTCGCTCCAGCATAATGATAACCTGACTCTAGGCTGCTCGCATGGAAAATTATGGGCACCCAGAGTTTAGAAAGGAAACAATAAAATCCAGGTCAGTCGTGGGACTGGTGTGACATCTTAAAAATAGTTATTTTCACAAAGAAAATAAAAGAAATCCGCTATGCTTTTTGGAAAATGAAACTACCATAAGGCCTCCCGCCACACACACAATGCAAACGCAGAATTGGAGGAGATTTCTCCTTATGATAGTCAAACATGCTTAATACGCAAAATCCTTTGATATTACTATTATTAGTGCATAGTGTGGAATTTTTTTGGAAAGTATAATATTAATCTTAGCCAGTATAGGCATTTCGCACTTATGCCTACTATAGCTACCATGTTCAATAGTAGGTTACCGCCACATTCTGTGGCAGGTTATACAACTAAAACCGTACAGGGTGCGTATTGTTTCTTTGGATTACCAACAAATGGTCAGGCTAAGGAACTTCCTACTGCCACATGGGTACGCCTCTGGAGGGACGTCCCGGGAACCTACCCGGCTCTCTGCCAACACAAAGCCGGTTACCCCCTTCCCGTGAAGTACAACCTAAGATATGCCACCCTCGGTCGTTTGCAACCTTTATCCGAGGATCCTCTACACCAACAACATCGCACAATAATAAATATACTACAGTGTCCATATGAGTAAGTATCTGGGCTCCATACCATGATACCACCCTTTTCCAAAAGGATTGGTCATACCCTAGGGGAGCTGCCCCTGAAACCTTGCCGCAACTTTCCTGTTTCGACCATTACCGGTTTGTGAGACTCGATGAGATCTCGTCTACAAAGCTACGCTTTTTCACAAAGCCTTGGTTTGACCACAAATGATCATCAACACACAGCAGCACTTAGCATGCCACACTACCAAATTGGAAGTATATCGCTGATAACCTTCTACTACATAACCTCTGAGCTCGTATGTCTCAGAGAAGGGTGTTAAGCTAAGAGAATAAATTATCTGCCACCAACAGATATGTATTTGAAAGAAATCTGCTTTTTATCTCAAAGTGTAGTGTCAGACATACAACCATACAAGTCTGTTCTGGGTTCAAACAGAACCGAAGGCACCTCGCCCAATAAAGGAAGAAGCCCTTGCAAATCCGGGTATCAACAATTCCGATCGGACTCCCCATCACATGTGGAAATCTCTATACCGGAGCAACTCGATGCAGAGTGTGACGCCCCACCTCTATACCCACGCTAGCCAAGAACATTACGGTGAATGCTATCAACTAGCACGGAGAATAAGGCTGTTGAGGAGCGACCATCCGTGTAATTGCTTTGTGCGAGCATCGATATGTCAGATAGTATAACATGCATTTTTTTATCAAGAGGGAAATCCGACACACCGACACAAACTCAAAGCTAGTACACAGTGGCTATAATATCTTCAAAAACAAATATAGAAATAAACATAACATAAATCAGTCACAGACAATTCATATCACAAAGGTGGAAATAGATATGAATATTACACTAGGAAGTGAACATCAGAGTAGTGGTCTAAAAAGATCCACAATATCACAAAAGAATAGTTACACGAACTGCACAAAAGAATAAGTATACATCATTGAGTCTATATCTCAAATGTATACAACAAAAACGACTAATCTAAGTAGTTAACCAAAAGTCAAGGAGGTAATCCCGGATGTAAAGTCAAGTAGAAGAACCTGTAACCTCTCGGTCTGACCCGAGTATTATTTAATAAGAAAATAATAAACGTATCAGTCTAACTATAAATATCATATGGCATGATAAATAATTGAAAGATATGACATGCACATATAATAACTATAATAACATACTATAGCAAGCATGTAAATGATAATCGATAATAGATTGATCAATATCACAAAAATCTTCTCAAAGATAGAAAGGAATGTCATACTCTATATCTCCTTCACAAAAATCATAAATATTGACAATTATATCAATGCCAATCACAAAAGTCAATGACACGCAAATTCACCAATGCACAAATATTGATAGAACCTATCAATGAAAATCACGAAAATTGGTGAAGCACAAATTCTAGAATTCATCAATAGAAATCCAGAAATCACAAAAAGGGGGAAGGCCTATCACAAACGGGAGCATAAAGCTCACCAACACGTGTATCACAAACGGAACGCTAATTCCATGGTTGCTAACCATCACAAATTGAGCCAAAGCTCCACAAACGGCCCTAAGATCATGAGTTGCTACCCCACCAATTTGAGTCGAAACTCCACAAAACGGGGTTTAGTCTCCCTCGTAGACAAAGAGACATCGCACATTGCTAGTCTAAATCACAAAAATGATCATCATTGATCATCAAGAAGTGTCAATTACACTAAGTTAGTAAATATAAAAGTTTAGCTTCATGTCCCATAACCACTTGCTTAACTCAAATATTTACGAACAAATTGTAGATCTGCACTAGAAAATTGTCACAAGAGATTCAATCGAACAAGTCCAAGAATTAACCGACGAAGTAAACGCAAGCGTTTCATACCACTTGTTTTACTAAGCCGTTTAATTAGATTTCTCATCCGAATGAGGTAAAGGTTTGTATATACTAGTAGATTGGAAAACGGTTTAAGAAACGAGCTTTGTAATAAAATAGTGTTGAAATTATTTGAAGAAAGAGTTTTGATATTTACTATTAGTATAGAAACCTTTATATTTTTAAAGTGACAAATCACAAACATGACTGTAGAAACAATCAATCATAAAAATTCACATACGAAGACGTGAATAAAATCCAAAGAAATCGATACAGGATCCATCGAAATGGATATTCAAGAATCCCTAAAAAGGAGTCATCAAGGTCATAATAGATGATAACGACAAATAGGAAACAATACGAATCGATTAAAGTTGGAAATTCAAACAATTAGGCGAAGTAGGCAAAATTGCAACGGTCGGTCGGCCGGCTACAGAGCTCGGTCGACCGGACCAGAAAAACAGAAATGCTCGGGGTAGCAGGTCGGTCGGCCAAACCCTGTAGTTGGTCGACCGAACCATAAACAGAGAAGTGCTTATGCACTTGGAAGCAGGTTGGTCGGCCGGCAGCAGGGCTCGGTCGACCGGACCTGTTTCCAGTCTCTTCCCAGCCCATCCAAATGAGGTCCAACCTCGACCAAATTGCATTCGCTCGAGCAGCGGCGCTAAGGGTTTATGCCAATCGACTACTCGGCCCTATAAGCTCTTCGATGCATAACCAAAACACATTCAAACATCAAAGTTAGGATTTTTAAAGATTTGAACCCAAAACACTAAAAATTGGAATATTCACCAAATCAATCCAAACCAAAAGCAATTGCACAAGAATAAGTGTTAGGAATTCATACCTAACAATCGGAGATAACATAGACTAAGATGTGAGATAAAAATCTCACCTTTGAACCCAAACGATTGAAAAGAAGCTTGGAAGCAAAGGAGAATCAACCGCTCTTCAAATCCAACTCAAGAAGCTTGATTCTAAGCTTTAAAAGAAGAACATTCCCAAAGTTAGGTTTAGGAATTTCTGAAATCGATAAGAGAATGAGTTGGAGAAGAAGAAGAGAAGCTTACCAATGGGTTCTTCTATTAGTTTGGAGCTAGAGTTTGATTTTGCAAAAGAAAACTAGGGCTTGGAGTTTTAATTTCCTCTTCCACTCTCCATTAATATAAAAGCTTGAGTATTAGTAAATGAGGAATGAAGTAATGAAGAGGAGAAGGGGTTGGGACTGAATACATAAGTGGGGTTATTGGGCTCAGCCCAAACCAAAGCCCTAAGTAAAAAGTAGCAAAAATCAACTTACTCCAAACATATCGAAGCTTATACTCAAAAAGGTCGCAAACGGTATTTTAAACTCAATGGGAGGGGTCCCGAGTCCTAATTCGACCGTATGCAAAAAGTAGCTTTTCGGACTAAATTCCGAGTATCGATAAAATATTTAAATAAAATATTTAAATATAAAAATCGATAAATATGCGGGTTGTTACAGACTCCCCTCCTCAAAGAAATTGCGTTTTCGCAATATTTAAGAAGAAAATATAAAGTAACAACCATAAAAGCATATTCAACACAAAAGAAAATTGAAATAAAAGGTTCACCTTAAAGAGCACGGGAAAGCAAGTCCGGATGTGATCGCTCGATGAACTCTCTAGACTCCCAAGAACAATCCTTAGGATTTGAAGACCATTGAACTTTCACAAGCGGAACATCCTTATTTCAAAGTCGTTTGACTTTCAAAGCAATGATACGAATAGGATGTTGCTCATAAGTTAAATTAGGCGAAACTTCAATCTCTTCCACAACACCGGGCTCAAGAATAGAATCGGAATCACGAAGACATTTCCGAAGTTGAGAAACGTGAAACACGTCATGCATGGCAGAAAACTGAGCCGGTAATGATAGGCGATAAGCCATGGAACCAATACGTTCAGTGATAGGGAATGGCCCAATATATCGAGGCGCTAACTTTCCCAATCGACTGAAACGTACAACACCTTTCATAGGTGAAACACGAATGAACACAAGATCTCCCACAGAAAATTCTATCTTCCTTCTTCGATTATCGGCATAGGATTTTTGTCTGCTCTGGGCTTCTTTCATCCTATGTCGATTAAGTTCAATCTTTTCTGTGGAATCACGAATAAAATCTAGACCTAATACCAGCTTCTCACCGGCGTCAAGCCAACAAGAAGGAGATCGGCATGGCCATCCATAGAGTGCCTCGAAAGGTGCCATACCAATACTAGATTGGAAGCTATTATTATAGGAAAATTCGACAAGTGAAATATGATCTTCCCAACTTCCACCGAAATCAAGCACACAAGCACGAAGAAGATCTTCAAGAGTTTGATTCACACGCTCGGTTTGTCCATCGGACTGGGGATGATAAGCGGTGCTAAAATTAAGCTTCATTCCCAAAGCTTTTTGAAGACTCTTCCAAACTCCACTAGTAAACAATGGATCACGGTCCCTAACAATAGAAGTAGGAACCCGATGCAATTTAACAATTTCTTTGATAAAAAGTTTGGCCAAAAGAGGAACGGTTCGATTAGATCGAACGGGAATAAAATGGGCGGATTTAGTAAGCCTATCAACGATCACGCATAAACCATCATGACGCGAACGAGAACGGGGAAGGCCGTCAATAAAATCCATGGAAATTTGATCCCACTTCCAAATTGGAATTTCTAAAGGTTGCAATAACCCACCGGGCCTTTGATGCTCGGCCTTAACGAGTTGGCAAGTCATGCAATGCTTAACGAAGTTAGCGATGTCAGATTTCATTCCCTCCCAATAATAAAGCCGCTTCATATCCGCATACATTTTACTACTACCGGGATGAATGGTAAATTTAGAACGATGGGAATCTTCTAAAATATCTTTTCGAAGATCACCAATATTTGGCACGATAAGTCTACCAAATTTCCGAATGCCGCCACGAGAATCAATATCAAAGTCTTTCAAACCTTCAATACCAATTTTATCCTTAATATTTTGGCCAAGAAGAGCCAAGTCGGGATCTAGCCTTTGAGCTTCAAGAATGCGGTCTAAAAGAGAAGGATGTGCCTCAAGGCTACATAAAACAAGAGATGAACATAAATCGGAAACACGATCTTGAATCTCACAAGTGGATAAAATCTCGAGATCGTTCCATTCGGATATCATCATAGAAACAACAACTTGTTGTTTACGGCTAAGAGCATCGGCGACACGATTACCCTTACCGGGAGTATAAAGGATATCAAGATCATATGGTGCAAGAAATTCGAGCCAACGCTGTTGACGCAAATTAAGCTCCATTTGAGAGAACAAATACTTAAAGGACTTATGATCGGTATAAAGAACAAATTTCTCTCCTAAAAGATAATGACGCCAAATCCGAAGAGCAAAAACAATAGTGCGAGTTCTAAATCATGTGTGGCATATCTAGTCTCGGCCGGCTTTAATTGCCTTGAAGCATAAGCAATAACACATTCTTTTTGCACAAGAACGACACCCAAACCAACGCGACTAGCATCGGTATAAACAACGAAATCTTGATTCCCCTCGGGAATAACAGGAAAAGGAGCATCAGAAAGGAGTTCTTTTAATTTCTGAAAAAAAGTTTCACATTTGTCCGACTAAATGTATTTAACACCTTTCTTAGTTAAGCTAGTGAGAGGCACGACAATCTTAGAAAAGTCTTTGATAAAACGGCGGTAATAACCTGCCAATCCAAGAAAACTACGAATCTCCGTCACACTCTCCGGTCTCTTCCAATCTTGAATCGCTTCAATCTTTGAAGGATCCACTGAAATTCCGGATTCGGAAATAATATGACCGAGAAACTTCACACGAGATTGCCAAAAGTGGCACTTAGAAAATTTTGCTTTTAATTGATTACTCCTAAGAGTTTCCAATACAATCCGAAGATGCTTCTCATGTCCCTCCTTGGTTTTTGAATACACAAGAATATCATCAATAAAGATGAGAACAAATCGATCGAGAAAATCTTTGAAAACTCGATTCATATGGTCAACGAAATAAGCCGGAGCATTCGTTAGACCAAATGGCATAACAAGCCATTCATAAGATCCATAACGAGTACGGAACGATGTCAAAGGAATGCGATCCTCTGCAATATGAAGCTGATGAAATCCAGTAGCTAAGTCCAATTGTGAAAAGACTCTAGCATCACTAAGTTGATCGAAGAGGTCATCAATCCGAGGTAAAGGATATTTATTTTTGATAGTAAGATCATTAAGCTTACGGTAGTCAACGCAAAGCCTAAGTGTACCATCGGATTTCTTCACGAAAATAGCTGAAGCTCCCCAAGGCGAGGAACTAGAGCGAATAAATTGCTTGCTTCCCCTTTTTGTTGGGATAAGGGCCCTTGAATTTGTTTGGCCTCTTCTTGTTGTTAAAGTTTGGTTTGGAACCCACCATTTCAACATCACTTTCCCTATCCGCCTCTTCAAGACGAAGAGCGATATCAATGAGTTGGTCAAAGGGAACTTCTAATTTTAGAAGTAATGGCTTCTTGAGATTTTTGTTTAAGCCATAGACGAACCTCTGGTTCTTCTTCAATGGGGTGTTGATGTATTCAACCCCGTATTTAGAGAGAGATACAAAAGACGCGACATAATCTGCCACGAAAGATTCACCATGAACAAGGTCTATGAAACGGCGAGCCAAAGTCACCTTCTCAGCTTCTGGTACGAATTTTAACTCGAAGCGCTCTCGGAATTTCTCCCAAGTGAGATCCGCTTCATTTATTTCATAAATCAGAAGCTCGTACCAGTCTATGCTCTTTCTTGGAGCATACTAGAAGCCACCTGAACTTGGTGAAGATCAATGAGGTTCATGCGAGAAAAGATTCGATCGCATGTCCTTAACCAAGCCTGGACTTCAATAATAGTTTCAGAACCTTTAAGTGGCTTCCCACCCAGGTTGGTGTAATCGTTGCACAAGCGTGCAAACCCAGATTTAGGGTGAGTAGGTTCCGGATTAGAACCAGCTGCTTGAGCATTCGTAACAAGGTCAAGAAGATGCTGGGTAGTCATAAAAACTCCATCTTGGGGAGTAGCACTAGATTGACCGGCGCTGGTACGGCCAGGTCTAACCATTTCTCTTCCTTTAGAAAGAAATAAAGAAGAAGAAAAAGGTTATTCACAAAATGAATATCAAGCAATCTTGATAGATAAAACAAGAAATCATAAGGAAAATAGGATGAATTGGTACGAAGACTCGAATTAAATCCTAAAGCACGACTCCTAAGATGGACTTAGGACGATGATCCTTGTTATAATATTCCATATTGTTCCGAAGTTTGGCTCTGATACCAAGCTATGACGCCCCACCTCTATACCCACGCTAGCCAAGAACATTACGGTGAATGCTGTCAACTAGCACAGAGAATAAGGCTGTTGAGGAGCGACCATCCGTGTAATTGCTTTGCGTGAGCATCGATATGTCAGATAGTATAACATGCATTTCTTTATCAAGAGGGAAATCCAACATACCGACACAAACTCAAAGCTACTACACAGTGGCTATAATATCTTTAGAAACAAATATAGAAATAAACATAACATAAATCAGTCACAGACAATTCATATCACAAAGGCGGAAATAGATATGAATATTACACTAGGAAGTGTACATCAGAGTAGTGGTCTAAAAAGATCCACAATATCACAAAAGAATAGTTACACAAACTACACAAAAGAATAAGTATACATCATGGAGTCTATATCTCAAATGTATACAACAAAAACTACTAATCTAAGTAGTTAACCAAAAGTCAAGGAGGTAATCCCGGATGTAAAGTCAAGCAGAAGCACCTATAACATCTCGGTCTGACCCGAGTATTATTTAATAAGAAAATAATAACGGATCAGTCTAGCTATAAATATCAGATGACATGATAAAGAATTAAAAGATACGACATGCACATATAATAACCATAATAACATACTATAGCAAGCATGTAAATGATAATCGATAACAGATTGATCAATATCACAAAAATCTTCTCAAAGATAGAAAGGAATGTCATACTCTATATCTCCTTCACAAAAATCATAAATATTGACAATTATATCAATTCCAATCACAAAAGTCAATGACACACAAATTCACCAATGCACAAATATTGATAGAACCTATCAATGAAAATCACGAAAATTGGTGAAGCACAAATTCTAGAATTCATCAACAGAAATCCAGAAATCACAAAAAGGGGGAAGGCCTATCACAAACGGGAGCATAAAGCTTACCAACACGTGTATCACAAACGGAACGCTAATTCCATGGTTGCTAACCATCACAAATTGAGCCGAAGCTCCACAAACGGCCCGAAGACCATTGGTTGCTACCCCACCAATTTGAGTCGAAACTCCACAAAACGGGGTTTAGTCTCTCTCGTAGACAAAGAGACATCGCACATTGCTAGTCTAAATCACAAAAATGATCATCATTGATCATCAAGAAGTGTCAATTACACTAAGTTAGTAAATATAAAAGTTTAGCTTCATGTCCCATAACCACTTGCTTAACTCAAATATTTACGAACAAATTGTAGATCTGCACTAGAAAATTGTCACAAGAGATTCAATCGAACAAGTCCAAGAATTAACCGACGAAGTAAACGCAAGCGTTTCATACCACTTGTTTTACTATGCCGTTTAATTAGATTTCTCATCCGAATGAGGTAAAGGTTTGTATATACTAGTAGATTGGAAAACGGTTTAAGAAACGAGCTTTGTAATAAAATAGTGTTGAAATTATTTGAAGAAAGAGTTTTGATATTTACTATTAGTATAGAAACCTTTATATTTTTAAAGTGACAAATCACAAACATGATTGTAGAAACAATCAATCATAAAAATTCACACACGAAGACGTGAATAAAATCCAAAGAAATCGATACAGGATCCATCGAAATGGATATTCAAGAATCCCTAAAAAGGAGTCATCAAGGTCGTGATAGATGATAACAACAAATAGGAAACAACACGAATCGATTAAAGTTGGAAATTCAAACAATTAGGCGAAGTAGGCAAAATTGCAACAGGTCGGTCGGCCGGCTACAGAGCTCGGTCGGCTGGACCAGAAAAACAGAAATGCTCGGGGTAGCAGGTCGGTCAGCCGAACCCTGTAGTTGGTCGACCGGACCATAAACAGAGAAGTGCTTATGCACTTGGAAGCAGGTCGGTCGGCCGGCAGCAGGGCTCGGTCGACAGGACCTGTTGCCAGTCTCTTCCCAGCCCATCCAAATGAGGTCCAACCTCGACCAAATTGCATTCACTCGAGCAACGACGCTAAGGGTTTATGCCAATCGACTACCCGGCCCTATAAGCTCTTCGATGCATAACCAAAACACATTCAAACATCAAAGTGAGGATTTTTAAAGATTTGAACCCAAAACACTAAAAATTGTAATATTCACCAAATCAATCCAAACCAAAAGCAATTGCACAAGAATAAGTGTTAGGAATTCATATCTAACAATCGGAGATAAACATAGACTAAGGTGTGAGATAAAAATCTCACCTTTGAACCCAAACGATTGAGAAGAAGCTTGGAAGCAAAGGAGAATCAACCACTCTTCAAATCCAACTCAAGAAGCTTGATTCTAAGCTTTAAAAGAAGAACATTCCCAAAGTTAGGTTTAGGAATTTCTGAAATTGATAAGAGAATGAGTTGGAGAAGAAGAAGAGAAGCTTACCAATGGGTTCTTATATTAGTTTGGTGCTAGAGTTTGATTTGCAAAAGAAAACTAGGGCTTGGAGTTTTAATTTCCTCTTCCACTCTCCGTTAATATAAAAGCTTGAGTATTAGTAAGTGAGGAATGAAGTAATGAAGAGGAGAAGGGGTTGGGACTGAATACATAAGTGGGGTTATTGGGCTCAGTCCAAACCAAAGCCCTAAGTAAAAAGTAGCAAAGATCAACTTACTCCAAACATATCGAAGCTTATACTCAAAAAGGTCGCAAACGGTATTTTAAACTCAATGGTAGGGGTCTCGAGCCCTAATTCGACCGTATGCAAAAAGTAGCTTTTCGGACTAAATTCCGAGTATCGATAAAATATTTAAATATAAAAATCGATAAATATGCGGGTTGTTACACAGAGACATTCGACAGGTTATCCTATCGTTTTCAAAGACACCCGGTCTTCACCACCGTCTTCAAATGCTATTAATTTCGTCCAATCACTATTCGAAATGGGTTATATGACACAAAGTCCTCTTCTGGCTAGTCCGAATAATGAGCGCTTATTATTAAAAATAAGTGTTCAATCAGATTTCAAACAAATCACAACAATTTCCACTTTGATCTTTTAAACAAAAGATCCATCACAATTACAAAGGTTTGATGTGGTTTTCGGATATCCACTTGGAATCCGACCCCCGGTCGCATCGAAATTCAAATGCCATTAAAAGGCCAATATTGATAGTTGGTTATTTAACTATCAATCAACACCCACAACAATTTGCCGGATTTAAACAAATTACCCAAATTATTTATTTTCAAAATATTTCCGCAAGATATATTTCACACTTCAACCATTTGAAAATAGATTTCAAATTAGTTTCCACATTTCAATACTTTGAAAACAAATTTCAAATCACTTTTCCTTGTGCGGAATACATTTCCAAATATTTATTCATTTCCACTGGAAATCTGCCGAGTTAAAATAATACAAATCACTTATCCAAAATATTCTTGGAACATTTAAAATAAAACCATCTTAAATACTTACTTAAAATATTGGTTATGAAAACATAATACTAATTATCACATATAAGATATTAAGTCACAACTAATTTTAAAATAAAATTAATAGATAAGGTATAACTATTTAAATAATTATTTCTTAAAAACAAATACCAATTTTAATCTTTAAAATAATCCCTTCTATAAGTAATTAAATAAATCCATATTTTAAAGATTTGAAACCATACTCAACTTTCCAGGGAAAATACATTTTCCATTTCAAAATGGTTCATTCAAATCAATTAATAAATCTCTCTTGATTTATTTTAAATTTTCTTTCCGAATCTGTAAATTCCTTTCACACTTTTAAAAATAACCAAATGTTTATTATTATTTTTCACACTTTAAACAAATTTTCCTTTCCTTTATAAATTCCCATTGTGAATTTAAACTTCTAAATATCCATTGATATACGATTTTCAAATCGATTTCCAAATATTCATTTATCAGCACCGAATTAAATTCTGAATTATTTTCGAAATTTATTCTCAAATACCGAATCAATTTCCAAAATTGATTTCTAAATTTAATTCAACACCTAATTTATTATCTTTTGAAACAAATTCCTTCTTTTAAATTTATTCAATTTTCTAAAATTAATTTACTATAAATTTTCTACTAAATTTCAAAATCAAATTTTATCTATTTCTGGTTTCCTACTATACCAAAAATATATTTGGCTAAATTTTAGCCTTCAACAGTTTCAATCATAAATAGTCACACACAGATTATAAATAATCAACATACAATATTGAAACAAATTCAATTATTTGAGGAATCCAGTTGGATCCCTCCAACCTGTTTTCCCTACATCCACAGACGTTAGCACAACAATTAAATACCAATTCCACTTGGAGGTGGAATATCACGGTATATGGTATTTATAAAATGCCATCTGCTATTATGGAGCGCAATAAGGTCTCATCCGGTATATAATGCGGAAAATCAACAACTCCAATATATACTATATACTACTACATATAATATCATCCAGTGAATAATTATTATAAATCAATCATCCAAGCACACAGTCAATCAATTTTAAATCTAACTATTCAAATTTAAATGAGAACAATATTTGATTGAGTGAGAAGATCTCACCTTAGCTTTTAATTTGCAGTCCATTTCCATTCTAGCTCGATTTAACGATTTTTTTAAGCCTTGTAAAAAACAATTATATGATTTAATTAACATTCGAAAAAATTGAATAATAAATTTCCATTTAATAGATTTATTTAATTTAAACTAAACATAAATTTCTTAAACCCAATTTTCTTTTATAAATTTAAGTAACTAACAATTTTGATTTTAAACTAATACTTTTAATTTTAAACAAATTTTTCCTTTTTCTAAAAAAAAATCCTTTAGTAATTAAAATAAATTAAATACATTAATAAAACAAATTAATCACTAAATCCATTATTTTGTTAAAATAAACTAGTAATATTTAAAGTGTAGATAGTTATTATTATTATTATTTTTCATTTAAAACAAAACTGTTTTGAAGTCAACAAATTTAAAACTTACTGTTTTCAAAAATGCCAATTAAAAATTGATGTTAATATATATTTATGCAGTTATATTTTTGCAAACCAGACAAAGCTTCTGCTTGACTTCATGTGTATATTTTATATATTAAGCCAAGCTTTAAATCGAAGCAAATAAATCAATACCTCACGAAGACGATCAATTGAGATATCCAAGGCCACGGATTCGAATGAAACACCCCCTTACAGACGACATCGCTGCCGTGCTTGGCCATCCAAGCTAAAAACCACGCGCCGATACTCGTCCTCGATGCTTCAACCATTCCGCAGCATCGCAATTCCCAATTTCTCGAAACACTAGCTGCACACGAATTCAACGACAACTTGATTTCCAGAACAATGTCGCGCACTCGACATCGACGCTTCCCTCCATTTCGCCGCCAGGTAGGTGCCTCAAAACGTGCGACACCTCGAGCTTCCAGAACCCAAATCTTCGTCGAGCTCGTGTTGCCTCCTATCGATGTCGAAATCGACCTCGATCTGAAGAGGAACGCACGATTTCCTTTTGTTTCTTTTTTATACAAATTAGGACGACTTGTTTTGCCACAAACTTGAACTGGAGGGCAGCTTCGAACTCGAGAAGAAGGAAGCGGCACCCTTTTTGATTTCGCCATTTTTTCTTAAGCCGACAAGAATAGAACGAGCGGTTTTAAAAACAAGGGGAGGGTATATGATACTTTATCTCGTGATTGACAGATTTGAAATTTGAAGAGAAGGAATGCATGTTTGAGAAGGGAACGAGACATATTATGGCTTGACCTGATTTTAATTTGACTTTGATTTGATTTAATAAAGTTTTATTTAATTTTCAAAATATCTCTTTCTAGCAACTTAGAATTTTGGTCTCCTATCGTCACATGTTGCTAGGCGTTTATAATGTTATACACCTATTTCAAATGCAATGGAAAAGGTTCCGGGTCCAAATTCGATCATATGGAGAAGATAGCTTTTTGGACTCGGTTATTAAATAAAATTTTGATTTAATTTTCAACGCGTTTGCTTATCGTACGACCAAACGATAACTCCAAACACTACAAAAATTGAAATCCGATAATAAAACAATATTACGGATCCAATGGGACTAGTTTCGTCGAAATCCGAGACTGTGCCTCGGGAGGCTACTTTTAAATATCGATTTAAACGATATAAATTCAAAATTAAACAAAACATTTCCAAATTAAATTCTGAAGCTTCCATTACCTTCAGTGTTATCAATATAAATTTTCTAAGCCATCAAACTAGTTTTAACAAGCTAAAAGTTGAAAATTCAAATTTTTACCCATCATTAATAAATGAAATCCAATAATTTAATTGCCAATTTCACATTTATATTCGAAATTCAAGTTAAACTAACCTTCAAATATTTAAAATCAATTAAATATTTCATTTTCAAATGATAAATGATAAAAATTTCAGGGTCGTCACAAAGCCAGACAAAGGTAGCAGTGTAAAATCAAGTCAATGCCATAGGAACTTCTATTTGAATAAGTCAGAGTAATACTGGTGAAGCAATGCAAACTGCCTCAAAGCAAATGAAAACTCAATGCACAAGACCGCGATGAGACAGCAAGCACAATGAAATCAAAGTGCATCATAACCAAATTGTCCAAGCTAGATTTAACTTCAAAACATGTATGTATGAAGTGAAACCAGAGACAACAACATATAATTGGTCAAACTACAGAACAGTTGTTATGAACCAGTCAGAAAACATCATAAGCGTGCAGTGGTCGAATTCAAGGAGCAAAAAGAAATTTAATAGGTCGAAGCCAAACTAGAAAATGCACAGACCAAATTAGAAATCAAAACTGTGGTAATCAAGCAAACCCATGGAGCCTGGTGACCAAGGCTAAAATTGAAGCCGTGTTAAACGAGCAACGAAATTATTCGAATTGAAGAAATCAGAGAAATCACCATCATTCAAGCATAATCAAATGGCTAAACAAAATTATGGACGAGTTCAAACAGTTAATTCGAACGAAACTTTAGGGAATTAAAACCCTATATAAACCATAACATCATCGGCATACAAAAATCGTTCGAGTTCAAGCAATATCATAGTATATAGAATATATTAGGAACTTGAATCAAAGTCCAGTATAATGTAAATTGAAAAGGGGACAAACGTACCGATTCAAAGCATCATACAATCTCGACTAATTGAAGTAGCCGAAAGAAGACCGGAGATAGAGAGTTGACTGTCAAAACACACTAATATCCACTATAGTCGACCAACATTCAAGTGGTGACTTCAAATTATCCAAAGCCCTGATTATTGAAAGAGGAACGAGCGATTAAAAGAACGAGGACATCATTTTTATAGAGTAAAGCACTCCAAAGAAATAATAGGGGAAACGTTTTTTTATCACTTATTCTATTTGGGTCGGCTTTGTTTTATTTGGGTTTTAATCATACAAGGTTTTAGTTAATTAGGTATTTTGTTTTTTAATTGTTGTATTTTCTTCTTTAAATATTTGTAAATTCTAGTCGTGTGACTAGGGCATGACCTACGGTGGTGTAGTTCGAGAATTCGTAACTCAGTGGCTGAGTTGTGGCAGGGTTTTGGGCGTAGAGTTAGGTTAATCGATAGCGGGTGTGGTGAGTTTACGTGTGTAAGCTTTTGACTACTTAATTTCTAGTAGAAACCTTGGCGGCAGCACATAGGCAGGGTTTTGACGAAGCTGGGTAAATTTGTGTTGTTCTATTTCTGCATTTTTATATTCTGCTATTATCTGTATTGTTATTTTTTTGCTGCAATAAGTGCTGCGATTATTTATATACTTCTGAAATAAATTTTTATAATTAATAGTATCTCCTTATTCACCCCCCTTTAAGGTGAAATCGATCTTACAGGCTCATGTCTCCTTGAAATTCTCCATGCCAGAAAACGTTCTGCCCCCTATGCTATTGAGTCCTTGCATAGCTTAGAAAAATCAGCTGGTGTAGGTAGATTAAAGGGATTTCCATCTACTGGTGTTGTATTGGGCGCTTGCCCTTGTAGCCTTAGTACCATTGCTCTATGAAACCAGTCAGCCATACTATGCAAAGAAAAGGAAACTTTGGCTCAAAAGAATCAAAAGAAGGTTGAATTGGACTTTGAGGGGATTTTTTATAAAAACTCTTTTATATTAATTTTTTTTCCAAAAGTTCTTTTCTGAAAAATATTTTTGAACTAATTTATTTTGAAAAAATACTTTATTTTCAAAATAAAATTTTGGAATCTTATAACCTTAGACTCTAATACCAAGTGAAGCACCCCACTCCCCTTAATATATCCAAAAGGACACATTAAAAAGCGTGGTGCGTTGTTGGTATAAATAAAACTAAAAGAGACTAAGGTTCACAAGTCAAAAATAGTTAAAAACAATGGAAACTAAGATATTACTTCTTTAAAATAAAACTCTCATAATTGCTTCATAATAAGTCAAATACCAAATACAATATCCATACCTTAAACCCATCATGTCTTATGAAAAAAAAATCATAATCTCCAAATTAGGGTACATAATATTCCTCAAAATAAGCCAGTGCACTGACGGAACTAAAACTGAAGTAAAAGAAATACATGGCAAAAAACTCCTCCAAGTAAATCTCCAACCAACCGCAAGTTTACAGTCGTCTCCCTTGGTTGCCTATAGTGGGAAAAGGGAAAATAGAGGAGTGAGTCGGACTAAAAGTCCGGTGAATGATAGTGATTACTAGAGTCTTTAAGAAAGATAAAAGTAATAGACTCTACAACAGTTCTAGCATAAATAAGGAAATAGCAAAGAGAAAAATTGGAAATAAATACGATTAAATATTGCAAATGATAGGTTAACTTTGATGGCCTGCACTTATTCTGATTTAATCAGGCTGAATTCCTAATACGGTAATTAGGATGTGACCCTAATTCTACCCTTTTTGATCAGCCTCCTACTCCATTGACATTTCTGTAGACTAGGTGCTATATAACTCCCTACATAGCAGCCAATGGTATCTATTGAAGATGCACAGAGCAACCACTACGGATCTGAACGACATATATAGCTCCTTACACAGAAGGCAATGATGTCTACTAAGACACCATGCTAAGCACTTGGAACTCATAGCTATTACCGAGCACCCGAATGTAAGTTGCATGAGCAAATGCCACCATGCCCATGCTACCTTTTTCTCCACCTATTGGGTCTTCTTATTACCTCCAACGTACAACATAGCATGCCCCTCATCTCACTTCGGACTAATGTAAGATCACCGTATGTCCATAGAAAAATAGGGGAAATCTTGTTGGTACTGGCCCTTTATCCAAACAATACCAAGTTACTCCCCTAATCCAAATCCACATGATTTGGACTTCTATTTGACCACTTACTAACATTCTTAGCATAAGCGTGCCCTAAGGAATGCTATTTGGTACAGGTCCAACATTCTTCTTTGATTATTAACTTAGATAAATTATTAAAATAAGCCTTTGTTACCATTTTTGCTTTCTACTCTTATTAATTTATCCCAAGCCTTAAAATTAGCCCCATTTTATTTTTTTCTTATGATAACCTATGTTATGGTCATGCTTATTACTTAACCCAAGGTCTAAGTGTGAAAATAAGATTCTTTCATTTTTACTTCATTTAATGATAATTCTAAGTTATAACTATGCCAATTATCTTTATTTAGTCCAATTCTAATTATAATCAGGCGTAATTTCAGTCTAATTCCATTATTTATTACTGTCTTTATAATTTGCGTCTTATTTTTTTCATTTTATGTTCTTATATATAAATTCCATATTTGCGTTCAATTTAATTTCCAATCCATACGTGCAGAAAAGTGGAATAAAGAGAATAGACGCATGCATAAAATCCAAAACATCGAAAAGATATAAATAAGAAATAACGAATTGTAAATAAACTTAAATACTGCAAATAGACTGTAAATTAATAAAAACCTATGCTTAACAGTGATAATTTATAATTAATGGAAGTAATACTAAAGCTACTAAAAGGAATAGCTGAATAGACTGAAAATGATTAAAAACTATAAATAATTACTGAAAAAGGCTATTCCAAAAATGTAGTAAAAGACAACTATTGGAAATCCTATTATTTTAAATTACTTATAGAAATCTTAAAATAATTACAACCACTCACCTCCTGTCCTAAGCTCTTCCTTTATTTTCTCGGATCCACTTGAAGTTGTAAAATAAGTTTTATTAAAAAGATTCACTCCTTGAAAAATTATTCCATTATTTTAGGGTCCTTCCTAAAAAGGTGAACCCAAGCGGAGAAAATCTAGATTGAGAAAAAGTGTTAGGTCTAGAGGTCTATTTATATGTGTAAAAAGTGGATCTCGGACCATTGAATTTGGAGATTGGATAGGATGTAACGACGTCATAGGCTGAATAGGAGCCATCAAATGTAGAAACGGAGGGACTGAATTAAACTAAAGGGTGCAGATGACGTATTTCGATGCTTCTTATTCATTCAAACGAATTAACGATCGTGTGCCTGCAAAATTACAAGGCGAGTTGACTGGGCGGTCGACCGTCCACTTGCCCAGGTCGACCTGGCCATGTATATTTTGTTCCATTATATTTTTGCTTATTATGTTTATTTTGTAACTTGGTCATATTAGCTTGGTTCTGACGTTCTATATATGGAAATTGACCAAAAACTTACCACGTTCACAATGGTGCAACTTCCATGGCTTAATTCTAATAATTTCAAAAAGTTACTTTATTATTTAATTAATTACTACAGGTTAAATTTCGGGCTGTTACAAAAATTCCACTTCTTCTTTGTTAATGGTCGCCTCTACTAGGGTTTTGCGTTTATTTTGATATGAGGTATAAAAATGAATATGAATGGAAACAGTGAGAATTTATAGCGATGTAAAATTAATTAGCTAATTTACTAATATGGCCATGTGTGGTTTAATTAACCTTTAATCTAATTTAAAGCCTAATTACTTTGTTAATAAGCATGACCCTATTATGTTATTTAATCAAATCTCAATCACCTTTTCATCCTTAATCTATTTAATTTATCTAATTAAATTTTTTGAATAATGTTGTCAAAAATAAGGGATGTTACACTTAATCTCCAAATCGCTTATTTGCTGAAGAAGCTCGTACATCTTATGATCAAAATCAATTAAAGGGTTCATTTAATTTGGCGCTTCAACATGGAAATGTTTCATTCTCATTCTTTATGTCTGCTCGAAGATTGGCAATTTAATTGTTAAGGTTTCTAACAATTGTCTTTTGAAGAAAATATCTCATATGCCATTCCACAGCTTCGACATTGCCTTGGAAGCCAGTAGAAAGAGGATCCTTAAGTAAATGCCTCTTTCCAACATCGACGATTAATCTATCTCTGATGCTAGTGAAGCGGGATATGGAATTCGACGAGAGTGGTGCGATAGCTAGTTGTGTGTTCTATTTAAACAAAAAGAAAACAAAGTCAAAACTCAAATAACCAATCTCTTTTATTACAACAATAAAGATTACAATTCATGAAGATGTAAAACAAAATGTATAATCTCATTGTTATAATCAAACACTTGTTTTACACTTAAAAGTTGAAAAATGGAAATTTTGACTTTGTTCAAAGAATTAGCAGAAAGAGTAACTATCGAATTGAAAGGGACATTAAATCCTTCCGGGGTAATCACTAGAGGATACTTGCTATAGTCCTATTCCCCACAAGAAGGACTATCATGACCACATATTAATTTGCTATGATATGTTCGAATTTCCTTAAGAAGGTTTTTCTTTTCTTCGCCAAGAAAATCGAAATGAAGGCAAGGATATCCCATATAAAGTCTCTACAGGTCCATAAGAAAGCACTACCAAGGCAATTTTGAGGATTTCAAAAGCTAGGCCTTTTCTAATAATCTCTTCTTAATTTGACATATTTGCTTAAATAATCTCTAGAAACATGGCTACCTAAGAGAAACTTATTTTAATAACATAACAATACATGACTAAGTATAAAAAGAAGTTTGTACAGAAAATTTAATGATCAATGCTGTTACATAGTTACAAATGTTCATCCTATTTATAAAAAATTGACCTTTCGAATATCTCGGAAATAAATTTATCTTTATAATATTTGATTTTTTCTGGATCCAACTCATATGGGATTGATTTGGTCCATGGTAAGTTATACCAAGCCTCTAAGTATGGATCATGTCCAAATTCATCCAAATATAATGCCTAAATGAAATTCCACTAAAATCACCCAAGTATGAAAAATCTACAGTTGGGTGTCTACAATAGGCTTTGTATAAGAAATCTACTTGGGTGTCCCTTTCTTCAACCAACATCAAGAAGAGTCTTATTAGCTCCCGGTTCTCTTCCAAAAGCTTATCAAATCGAAGATGTGTCCTCTTTAGTCGGTGGGTTGCTTCCTAATCTTTGAAAGATGCCAACACCACGTCACTTGTATTAAGCTTACGATACTTGTCAAAAAGTGCATGTTGTTCTTTAATTACTTATCTAACTCTCTATACAAGCCTTTATTTTTTCTTTTTTTCTTTCAGGCTTTGTTTTTATTAAGTTGGATAAATTTCTTTTTTATCCAAAATAAAATGATCTCTACTATTGTTATCTTGGGAGTGAAAGCCATTTGGACAAAGAATCCTATACCTAAGAAACATGAATAAAAGTTTGCGGGGCTTCTTTTTCTCCGTTTTTTCTTTGACATTAATGTTGGCAGCTTCATCATGAAGATCAAAAGGCTTGGGAAGTTCAGTTGGGCTTCTTTCACGATCACTAGGATCAGGGTTAACTTTTTCTGAAGCCCTGAGGAGATCATCGCCTTCTTTTCCATGAGCATCGACATGACCACCCTCATCGCCGCCTAAAACCTGACCTCAATCTTCACTATCAAGATTATCATCACTGTTATCATCGTCATTATCTCCATCATTACCGACTTCCTCTGCGGCAACTTTGTTGTCATCGTCTTCTTCCTCGGAGTCAATAAATTCCTCATTCCTAAAGTAGTGTTGAATGTGTTGCAGCTACCTTTCGAAGGTGACAGATTAGGCTTTTGCATGAGCACTAACCCTTTCAAAACATAGATTTCGTCAACCATTACCTTCCACAACAGAATGTATGGCCAATGCTACCTCTCCGAAAGCATATATCCGCCTTTCGAATAGGCTAAACCATCCAATTATAAAGGAAAGTTTGCTTAAGTTCAATATAGCATTCTTATATACCAGAAAATGGTAGTTCCGCATCAGTCAACATGTATGCGATTGAAAGCTACTGTCCTCGCTTAAATTTTTTTCTATGTTTCGACTATTTTAAAGGCATAAAGATACACTTATCGATATAGTCGAAAGCTTACATCTTTTCTTAGTTGCAAAAGAGTAGCAACACGAACAGGAGTGCAACGACCCGCAAATCCATACCCCTTGAGTCAACACTATTCTACATCAATCAACTCAAGTCGAACAGAAATACGAACCATTTGGGTAAAAAAAGAAGAGGTAGAAGAAGAGAAAACAGAAAAACAAAATCTTACCATCGCAGCGGAAATAAAATATAATAGATATTCAATAATCTTTACACAAAACAAATACATCTGTTTATATATTACATCATCAGAGTATACATCAATAACATACAACTGGACAATAACCATAACCTATCCACACAATCTGAATACAGAGCGGAATATTCAAACAAATACGGAAGTACGCATCGCCATCCAGCTCTTCTCCTGAGCTCTATAGCATCCTTTCCAGTTTCCTATAATACTCGGTCTGACCCAAGCATTATAGTTAAATAACACCCGAGTCAGTTTGGAAAACCAGTGTGAGAAAGCACACTCAAATTGATTATTAAAGTTTCAAAAGTTCTTTTGAAAACAAAAGCATCTCGTACGACCACGCCACAAATAAACATGTCGGGTTTTTACCTTACGATAGCTAGAACATTTTTATTAAAATCCTCTGATATTATAATAGGGTCTATATAGAAATACTTATTAAAATAGCCGAAATTGTTACATGATTAAATTCCAGCTACTAGCCATAAAGTGGGTAATACAAACAAAACTCATACAAGGCGCGTAGGGAGAATGGATTTCCACCTAATGACTAGGCATTGGGTACCACCTGTCACGGTATGTGGCCTAGATCACATTACCGAGGATCACTCCCGACCCCCTGCAACACAAGACTCGGACTATCCCTTACTGGATAATCCCGAGTAAGATTACTCCACGGTTGGGATCAGCAACCGCACCACTAAGCCGAAATAAAAGGGACATCTAGACAAGGATGACCTTACTCGAAAATGGGTGCTGCCCACCAAGCCTTGCTGCATAACCCCTGATTTTCAATCATTCCCGGTTGATGAGGCTTGAGGCTAAGCGTTACCTTTTTGAAAATATCCCTTAGAATGCCCATCGTCCACCCGACGATGTTCCGAAAGCATTCATCCATACAAGTCTGTTCAGGGTTCGAACAGAACGAATGGCACTATTCCTACTACATCCATTTTGGAAATAACCTCCGGATTAGTAGTGACTAGCCCTTGCACTTCACTGCTCCAACTTCGAATCCAAACTCGTTTTTCCACGAAAACATACAAACCGAATCGAAGTGGTTTTCAAGAAATAAATCTCGATCCCGGTCTCTTTGAAACGATCAGCGCATTTGGCCAATACTGATAGCCGGTTATTTAACTATCAATTAACATTCACAACAGCCATCAAATAATAAATAATTTCTCAAATTATTTATTTATCTCAAAATATCTTCGCAAGATATATTTCCATTTCAACCCTTTTGAAAACAGTTTCAAACTATCTTCCTTTTGCAGAATAAATTTCCCAAATATTTCTATTTCCACTGAAATCACCATGCACAAAACATTAGATTTTTTAAAAAGAATTTAAAAACACTTTATTATAAAATATGATTTAACATTGAAATTTAGAAAAACTACTTTAATACTTTGCTAAAAATAATACTTTAGAAATAATTAAAATAAGGTTACTTTATAGAATATGAAACTAGATTTTCTCCTTTAAACAAAATACTAAGTCACCTTTAAATAATTACTACGATAATAGATTTGAAAAATACTTACTTTAGAATTTAAAAATTTAGAAATAATAAATTTCCTAAAACATGCTTTTTAAAACAACATTAAAACTTTTATGTTATATTTAAAAATTTACTATGAAAACGTACTTGGCTATCCAGGGAAATATACTTCTTTTCACGTTGTTAAAATAAATCACTGTTTGTTTTTAATCAAATTTTCTCATTCTCTTAATAAATTCCATCGTGAATTTATTCTCCAAAATATCCACTGATATATTACTTCACTTTCATAAACCCAGTTTATAAATTCCATAGTCAAATTCTCCTATAAAAATCACGGTTTTACACAATTAAATCAATTCCCAAATTTATTTCCAATTTACTCCATTTATCCCAAATTCCATTAACTTCAGATTTTATTCCTTAATTATGATTTAAAATACTTTTAACTGGAAATACCAATTTTAGATTTCCCAAATTACTTCTTTATCCTTTAAAATAAATTTAAACCTTAAATTTTAAAATAATTCTTTCTTCCTTTAAATGATATCACTTAAGTTTAAAATTCATTAATTTATGTTTATTCAAAATCTTTTTTTTCCCATACTCGAAATTTATTTATTAGAATTTTAAAATCACTTTATTTCTTTTCCAATTCATTCTTAAATTTATTCAAATTTTCTATACTTATTTTACTTAAAAATGCACTCTTTATTTTCTTTTCAAAAATCCAATTCTATATATTTTGATAACTCAGTGTACCGAAATATATTCAAGCAACTATAGCATTCAATATTTCAATATAATTCATCACAGAATATCCAAATAATCATAACAGAGAATATTAAACAATTTAAATAAATGCTGAGGAATCCAGTTGGATCCCTCCAACCTGTTTTCTCTTCATCCGCAGATATTAGCACAACATAAAATACCAATTCCACTTCGAGGTGGAATATTGCGGTATATGGGATTAAATATAATATCATCCGCTATTATGCGGCGCATAGGGTCTCATCCGTTATATAATGCGGGAAATCGAACATTATAAGATATATTATATACTATAATATAGCACATCAAATCAATTCAACCATTCAATCGATTTTTTAATTTTAACCATTTAAATTTAAATTATACCAGATGAGTGAGATTAACTCACCTTTGATTTTAGTTTGCAATCAATCCAAACCGGCTTGTTTCTCCATGATTTTAGACTTTGTACGAACATTAGATGATTTTTATTAATATTCGAATAAATCGAACAATTAAATTTCCGTTTGATAAATTTAATTAACCAATGATTTTATTTTAAACTAATAATTAAATTTTAATATTTTTAGTGACTAAAATTTAAATAGGTTAATTAAACAGGCTAATCATCATAATACTTTATTCTAAAACAATTAGTAACTTTAAAGCGTATTTATGTACATTTATTTTCTTCTGAGACTATATATATATATACCGGCATAGATTAAAATCTAATTTTTATATAAACTTTTTTTTCAAATATATATATATATATATATATATATATATATTCTTGCTGTTTATCTATACATGTGTACTGGCTACTATTTTCCCAGAAAAATAAAGCTTGATTAAAATTAAACTTGTCAATTCCTCTTTTATTTTTATTTTATCTAATCAGTATATACATTTAAATATAAACGAAAAGGAAGCAAAAGAACGAATACCTCACATGCACTATGAACCCAGGCACTATCGCGATCGCCATGACCCACCATCCCCAAATCGCCGTCGAACCTCTAGATACCCCATCGCAGCCACCCCGACCTCCTTCACAACCGATTGCAATCCATCTCTTTGCTCTGCTCGAACTCATCGCGTCGCCATAACACGGGCTCGAACTCGACCTCCTCAACATCGCAGCTAGCCTCCTGCCTCACCACCCCATAACTTCTCCAACGCGCGCGCATCGAGTTCTAAAAAAAATCATGACAAGGTTGAGATTCGACTCGCTTTCGTGAACCCGAGGAAGCCTTAGGAAGTTAATACGAGATCGTTGATCGATCGGTTCCGATTTATTGGATTGATTTCAAAAGAGACGAAGGGAATTTTGACCTATATAATTTTCCCAAATTGTTCGGCCATTACTTTTTTCTGAACTTTGATTTTTTTCTGAAAGAAGAGGTTCGGTTCTATCTTTAAGGAAAAGGGTTGGTGATGTTATTAAAAGAGGGAACATGGATATGAAAGGAAGTCGGTGTGCTGTCTTGGCTGCTACGGTGCTTTGAAAAGCAAAAGGCTGATGAGAAGGGAAAAGCTTTGATGAGAATAAACTTTCACCAGATGTTGGCTAGTATATAAATATATATATATATATATGTATATATGTATATATTATTAAATTCATATTGTCTCGATTTACATAGCTTGAAACCTTGACCTCCTATCAAAGCGTGCCGCTAGGTGTTTATAATGCTAAACCCCTATTCCGAACGAAATGGAAAAGGTTTCGAGTCCTAATTCGATCGTATGGAGAAGATAGCGCTTTGAACCTAATTATTATATTAAATTTCGATTTAATTTTAGCGTGTTTATATATCGTACGCTCCCACAACAACTCCAAACACTACGAAAATTAAAATTCGATAATAATACAATATTACGGATCAAATGGAACTGGTTTCATCGAATTCCGAGACTGTGCCTCAGAAGGCTATTTTTAAATTCAATTTAAAACGATAAAATTTCAAAACTGAACAAATCACTGTTAGATTCAATGTTAACACTTCTATTATCTTCATTGTAATCAATATAAATTTTATAAGCCTTCAAATTATATTTTAACAGGCTTAAAATCCCAGATTTCATATTTTATCCAATTTCCAATTATTAAATTCAATAAATAAATAGTAATATTCGTAATTCAAGTTAAAAATTACTCTATTGAATATTTAAAATAAATTAAATATTCCGATTTTAAATGCTCGAAAATTCCGGGTCGTCACATTCCTCCCCCCTTAAAAGAATTTCGTCCCCGAAATTAATAGTTAGGAAGAATGGTCCAATACCCGTTTACCTTTTTCCCAAAACCAAACAGTTTCTAACAATTCAACATCCTACCAATCTATCTTTTTATAGAAGACCCATTATCATTCTTACTAACTTCCCAAACTCTCCCATGGTTTTCAAACAATACTTTTTGCTAAGTTATTCAAATTTTAATTTTAAACCAAATTTTGAATTATAAAAATTTTATCAAAAATTTTCTAACTCCCTAAATTTCCGAAAAAATTTCGCCACCATCTCCTTTGTGCGGCTAGCTCGGTACAACTACAAAATGCCTCTATGGGCTCCCGAATTTCAAAAGAAAACAAAAGCCAAGTGGCTAGATCAAAAACCCAATCAAATTTCATACAGAAATTTAAACACATATCTTTTGTCTAGCAATTCAAATATATCTTCTGAAATCAAAACCAATTTTCCTTTTTCCTTTACAATACCTGTATATCCTACATAGCAATAATAACCAATCACAACATTCCAAAAACATTTTATCGACTTCCTTAAAATGTCAATATTTATTCATTCAAATATTAACTTAGAATGTATTTGTAATATCGATTTCCAATTAAGAATTCACCATTCCTCTCTTAAGTTTAGTATAAGCATTTTATATGCTTCTTTTTTTATTTTCACTTCACCACTTTAGTTTATATCTACTTTTATTCAAATTGGTTCTCCATTTCTATCTGAATTCAATTTATTTTCAATTCAGAATATTGAATTTTATCTTCCATTGATACTGATTCATATCATTATTTTAAATTAGTTACATTCCCTAATATATTTCAATTTCAAATCTGAAATCGTTTTGTCGTTAACAAAATTTTTTCTAACTCCTATAATTTTCGAAATTTTTTGGCAGAGTCTCCTTTGTACGGAGGAGCTTTTGCAATTTGACAAAAGATATAAATATATATACATCGACCCACACGGTCGGAAAAACCAAAAACAGTTCATATTTCCTATTTTTATTGCGTAGGTGTACCTTTATTTAGCATTTTAAGCAAGCGGCTTATTATTTAGCATTTAGCGTGGCCAAAATCCTACCAAACGGCCTTCCTGGTACCTGTACTTACTCAATTCAGACATATAAGTACTAAATATATGCAATTTATTAACATTTCACTTACTTTCAATAGTTAACACATAAATTTCACGTATAATGCACGTTATAAAATTTCCATAAGCACATATAAGGTTCCAACACTTATTACAATTGCTTACAACCAATTCTCAAACCATTCCATTCAGTTTAAGTGATTTACAACTTACTCTCTTATATTTAATTCTTTCCAACCAAAACAACTCATATTCATTCCAATTGATTTCTAAATCATCCTATTTCACTTCTAATAACTCATAGGATTTTAGCTAATCTCGTTTACATCAAACGATCAATTTTCTTATGCAATTTGGCAATATTAATGTGAATAAATAATTACTTAAGCTTTATAACCATTTAAATTGATTCCAACTTAATTTACACTTGATCCCATCCCATTTTAATTTATTTCACAAACTTTCATTGCATTTTCTTTCATATCCAAAAAGTTTGATTCAAACCATTTTATTAAACTCGACAACCAATATATTAAATAACTATCTCATAATTTACTTACGTTATTTATTTTCTTCAAACAGTTCCACCCGATAACTTAAGTTTATTTTATTCCACCAACTTTTTAAATCCTTGATTTGATTTTTTCTTTGATCAAATCCCAACCATTTTACTAATTTATTCGATTAGTTTATTCTTTTATCCATTTTTAATTCACATTAACAATTCATTATTGAACTTATTAGTAATAAGGTCATTCAATTTATGCTTGAATTGGATTTGTTTACAACTCACACAAAAACTATTTTAACAAATTCAATACTTACTTGGCTTACATTTATTTATTTAAGTGAGAATTTTATTCCATTCAATATTATCTATAACTCAACTGAATTTATTTCAATTCAATTTTATTTAGCTTAACTCCAGTTAAATCTACATACATACCATTCATTGGAATTTTGTTATGCTAGGACTTAATTCCATTTAATATCATTCCAATATCCAATTTCAGTTCATTTACTTACAATTATAAATTCATTTATTCATTCACAAATTCATTTTCAACCAAGAATAAAGTTTATTTCCAACATTGATTATTTTAGTCCATTTGAACTAATTTTTTTCCCTTCAAACTTAAGTTCAACATTCAGTTGCAATTCGCTTTTAAATTTTTATAAGCTACTCACTTATTAACATTCATTCTTCCCCATCTATTTACAATCACTCCCGTTTATATTTTTTTTCGAATCGGGATTATATATTTAATTTAGCCAAATATATATTTTTATTCAAATTTTAACTTTTATAAGCTTTCCCACTTATTTTAATCTAATTCTTCTTAAGTTAAATTTCTATTCTAAACAAATTTCAAACTTATATAAGTTCCCAAATTTATTCTTTAAGCATCTCCAGTTTATTTCCAGAGTTTTAAGCTATTGCTTAAACATTCCAAAATACTTTAAACCGACACCAGAGTTTTCAACAATCACATAAGTATTTCAAAATCCCTTTTGAAATTATTTATATCCAAAATCCTTTGGTAAATTCAATTTATCTCTTTGAATTTCAAAACCAACCCAGTTTTGCAAACAATTCCAATTTAAAACAATTTGGTAGCAATTTCTCTCTTGGAAACTCGAAAATGAACATCGATGATGCGGTAGTCATCACCGAAGTTATTTTCTAGCAACCGAAAGAGTTCAATGCTTTTATCTCTTTTAAAAACCCTTCAAATATTTTTACATTCCAAATCTCTCTAGATTTCAAATCCGATACAAAAATATTTCTCAAATATATATCATTTTTCCCAACTCTTCGCGAATCATTTTCAAATTCGAAGGAATTTAAATTCCTAAATTTTCAAATTCCAAATTATTTAAATTTATATTCACACATTACTTTGGAATTTTATCCTATTTTAATTATTAATCACACAATAATTCACATTTATAGTTTATATTTACAGACTTCATTTGTATATGAATTTGTTCCTTAGTTTTTAATTATGTTTTCTATATCTTATTCAATTATGAATCACATTTACAAATCCCACTTATTTATTCATTTATTCCTTCATCTTTGTTTATTAATTCAATTTATTATTCAATTTTACACATTAATAATAATTTAATATTATCATTCCTAACAACCAAGCATCCATATATAACTATAACAATTTACGAAAAATCATTTATTTTATATACAAAAATAATTTTGGGTAAAATTATTTCATTTACCCTATTTAAAACAATACTGTGTCGATTTATCTTATTTAAGAGTTTAGAAATCCCTATCAATAACATGGTGTCCGACACATCGACCAGAACCCATAAACACTCAACCGACAAATCAACACAATATAAAACAATTTTATATACACTAACAAATACGCGCTCATGTCAATTAATACGCTCAAGCTCATTCTAGAGTACTATGGACTCTATTCTATGAGTAATTCCCACCAGAGCCAAGGTTATTACCAACCTAATCTTTGATACCACTGTAACGGCCCGCAAATCCGTACCCCTTGAGTCAACACTATTCGACATCAATCAACTCAAGTTGAACAAAAATATGAACCATTAGGTAAAAGAAGAAGAGGTAGAAGAAGAGAAAACAGAAAACAGAGAACAACAACGGAATCTTACCATCGTAGCGAAAATGAAATATAATAGATATTCAATAATCTTTACACAAAACAAATACATCTGTTTATATATTACATCATCAGAGTATACATCAATAACACACAACTGGACAATAACCATAACCTTTCCACACAATCTGAATACACAGCGGAATATTCAAACAAATACGGAAGTACGCATCACCATCCAGCTCATCTCCTGAGCTCTACAACATCCTTTCCTGTTTCCTATAATACTCGGTCTGACCCGAGAATTATAATAAATAACACCCGAGTCAGTCAGGAAAACCAGCGTGATAAATCACACTCAAATTGATTATTAAAGTTTCAAAAATTCTTTTGGAAACAAAAGCATCTCGTAAGACCACGCCACAAATAAACATGTCGGGTTTTTACCTTACGACAGCTAAAACATTTTTATTAAAATCCTTCGATATTATAATAGGGTCTATATACAAATACTTATTAAAATAGCCGAAATTGTTACTTGATTAAATTCCAGCTACTAGCCACAAAGTGGGTAATACAAACAAAACTCGTACAAGGCGCGTAGGGAGAATGGATTTCCAACTAATGACTAGGCACTGGGGTACCACCTGTCAAAGTACGTGGTCTAGATCACATTACCGAGGATCACTCCCGACCCCCTGCAACACAAGACTCGGACTATCCCTTACTGGATAATCCCGAGTAAGATTACTCCACGGTTGGGATCAGCAACCGCACCACTAAGCCGAAATAAAAGGGACATCTAGACAAGGATGACCTTACCCGAAAATGGGTGCTGCCCACCAAGCCTTGCTGCATAATCCCTGATTTTCAGTCATTCCTGGTTGATGAGGCTTGAGGCTAAGCGTTACCTTTTTGAACATATCTGCCAATCGTTCACCTGACGATGTTCCGAAAGCATTCATCCGTACAAGTCCGTTCCGGGTTCGAACGGAATCGAAGGCACTATTCCTACTACATCCATTTTGGAAACATCCTCAGGATTAGTAGCGACTAGCCCTTGCACTTCACTGCTCCAACTTCGAATCTAAACTCGTTTTTCCAACGAAAACGTACAAACCAGATCGAAGTGGTTTTCAAGAAATAAATCTCGATCCTGTTCTCTTCGAAATGATCAGGCCAATATTGATAGTCGGTTATTTAACTATCAATTAACATTCACAACAACCATCAAACAATAAATAATTTCTCAAATTATTTATTTATCTAAAAATATCTTCGCAAAATATATTTCCATTTCAACCCTTTTGAAAACAGTTTCAAACTATCTTCCTTTTACAGAATAAATTCCCAATTATTTCTATTTCCACTAAAATCACCATGCGCAAAACTTTAGATTTTTTTTAAAATAATTTAAAAACACTTTATTATAAAATATGCTTTAACATTTAAATTTAGAAAAACTACTTTAATACTTTGCTAAAAATAATACTTTAGAAATAATTAAAATAAGGTTACTTTATAAAATATAAAACTAGATTTTCTCCTTTAACCAAAATACTAAGTCACCTCTAAATAATTACTAAGATAATAGATTTGAAAAATACTTACTTTAGAATTTAAACATTTAGAAATAATAAATTTCCTAAAACATGCTTTTTAAAACAACATTAAAACTTTTATCTTATATTTAAAAATTTACTTTGAAAATGTACTTGGCTATCCAGGGAAATATACTTCTTTTCATATTCTTAAAATAAATCACTATTTGTTTTTAAACAAATTTTCTCATTCTCTTAATAAATTCCATCATGAATTTATTCTCCAAAATATACACTGATATATTACTTCACTTTCATAAACCAAGTTTATAAATTCCATAGTCACATTCTCCTATAAAAATCCGGGTTTTACACACTTAAATCAATTCCCAAATTTATTTCCAGTTTACTCCATTTATCCCAAAATCCATTAACTTCAGATTTTATTCCTTAATTATGATTTAAAATACTTTTAACCGGAAATACCAATTTTATATTTCCCAAATTACTTCTTTATCCTTTAAAATAAATTTAAACCTTAAATTTTAAAATAATTCTTTATTCCTTTAAATGATATCACTTATGTTTACAATTCATTAATTTCTGTTTATTCAAAATCTTTTTTTCCATACTCGAAATTTATTTATTAGAATTTGAAAATCACTTTATTTCTTTTCCAATTCATTCTTAAATTTATTCAAATTTCCTATAATTATTTTACTTATGCACTCTTTATTTTCTTTTCAAAAGTCCAATTCTATATATTTTGATAAGCTCGGTGTACCAAAATATATTCAAGCAACTATAGCATTCAATATTTAAATATAATTCATTATAGAATATCCAAATAATCATAATAGAGAATATTAAACAATTTAAACAAATATTGAGGAATCCAGTTGGATCCCTCCTACCTGTTTTCCCTACATCCACAGATATTAGCACAACATAAAATACCAATTCCACTTCGAGGTGGAATATCGTGGTATATGGGATTAAATATAATATCATCCACTATTATGCGGCGCATAGGGTCTCATCCGTTATATAATGCGGGAAATCATATATTCCAGGATATATTATATACTATAATATGGGACATCAAATCAATTCAACCATTCAACCAATTATTTAGATTTAACCATTTAAATTTAAATTATACCAGTGGAGTGAGATTAACTCACCATTGATTTTAGTTTGCAATCCAATCCAAACCGGCTTGTTTCTCCATGATTTTAGACCTTGTACAAACATTAGATGATTTTTATTAATATTCGAATAAATCGAACAATTAAATTTCCATTTGATAAATTTAATTAACCAATGATTTTATTTTAAACTAACAATTAAATTTTAAAATTTTTAGTGACTAAAATTTAAATAGGTTAATTAAACAGGCTAATCATCATAATACTTTATTCTAAAACAACTAGTAACTTTAAAACGTATATATGTATATTTATTTTCTTTTGAGACTACATATATATATATATATACCTATATAGATTAAAATCTAATTTTTATATAAACTCTTATTTTTTTCAAATATATATATATATATATATATATATATATTCTTACTGTTTATCTATACATATGTACTGACTACTATTTTCCCAGAAAAATAAAACTTGATTAAAATTAACCTTGTCAATTCCTCTTTTTTTTTTCCAATCAGTATATACATTTAAATATAAACTAAAAGGAAGGAAAAGAACGAATACCTCACATGCACTATGAACCCAGGCACTATCGCGATCGCCATGACCCGCCGTCCCCAAATCGCCGCCGAACCTCCAGATACCCCATCGCAGCCACCCCGACCTCCTTCACAACCGACCGCAATCCATCCCTTTGCTCTACTCGAACTCATCCCATCGCCAAAACACGGGCTCGAACCCGACCACCTCAACATCGCGGCTAGCCTCCTGCCTCGCCACCCCATAACTTCTCCAACGTGCGCGCATCGAGTTCTAAAAAGAATAACGACAAGGTTGAGAATCGACTCGGTTTCGTCAACCCGAGGAAGCCTTAGGAAGTTAATACGAGATCGTTGATCGATCGGTTTCGATTTATTGGATTGATTTCAAAAGAGAAGAAGGGAATTTTGATCTATGTAATTTTCCAAATTGTTCGGCCATTACTTTTTTCTGAACTTTGATTTTTGTTCTGAAAGAAGAGGTTCGGTTCCATCTTTAAAGAAAAGGGTTGCGTGATGTTATTAAAAGAGGGAACATGGATATGAAAGGAAGTCGGCGTCCTGTCTTGGCTGCTACAGTGCTTTGAAAAGAAAAAGGCTGATGAGAAGGGAAAAGATTTGATGAGAATAAACTTTCAGTTGATGCCGGCTAGTGTGTGTGTGTATATATATATATATATATATGTGTGTGTGTGTGTGTGTGTGTGTGTGTGTGTGTGTATTATTAAAGTCAAATTGTCTGGATTTACGTAGCTTAAAATCTTGAACTCCTATTGAAGCGTGCTGCTAGGCGTTTATAATGTTAAACCCCTATTCCGAACGAAATGGAAAAGGTTTCGAGTCCTAATTCGATCGTATGGAGAAGATAGCGTTTTGAACCTAGTTATTATATTAAATTTTGATTTAATTTCAACGCGGTTATATATCGTACGCTCCCACAACAACTCCAAACACTACGAAAATTAAAATTCGATAATAATACAATATTAAGGATCAAATGGAATTGGTTTCGTCGAATTCCGAGACTGTGCCTCAGAAGGCTATTTTTAAATTCAATTTAAAACGATAAAATTTCAAAACTGAACAAATCACTGTTAGATTCAATTTTAACACTTCTATTATCTTCAGTGTTATCAATATAAATTTTATAAGCCTTGAAATTATATTTTAACAGGCTTAAAATCCTAGATTTCATATTTTACCCAATTTCTAATTATTAAATTCAATAAATAAATAGTGATATTCGTAATTCAAGTTAAAATTACTCTATTGAATATTTAAAATCAAATAAATATTCCGATTTTAATGTTCGAAAATTCCAGGTCGTCACGAGGGGGGAGAAACTTGCCCTTTAGTTGAAGTCAAAAGCAATCAAGTTCTATTTTAAACAAATTCAAAGGGCGCCCAAACTTTAGTGACAATGAAAGGTCCTCAGGATACTCCATTAGACTAGGCCAAAATGTCTAATTTGAATGGGTTCAACCAGTGCCTATAGATAAGACCCTATGGGTCTTGTTTTGGGGATCTGATTTCATTCTCTTGGTTCTTGTACTTTCTTGAATTTGTAAACCCTAATTCTTAAATTGGATTAGGGATTTGACTACTTTGTATCACTAAAGCTTCCAGCAATAAAGGAAAAAAGATAACCAAAGCAAGTTTATGGCATTTTGGATGTGTTAGCTGTATTAATGTTCCTATGAGATTCAATAAATGATTTTCTTATGTCAACATGATCGAAAGGTCATCTTTCGAGGAAGTCGAAACCATTTAGCTCAACTAATGTCCTTAGATCATTAGGTCTTAACCTCGAGTCTTTGAAAGGACAGCTTTCGAAGAAGTTGGAACCTTTCAGTTCAACTCATATCCTTAGATCATTAGGACCAATCCTCGAGTCATCTAAACCACTTCGAAAGGAGGTTTCAAAAGGATACTAAACCAACTAAACTAGTTCGAAAGGTATTACAAAATAAGAAACAGGTGTCTTGACAGTGACAAAATGTTATAAAAAAGGACTTTCAACTGCCTCAACTAATTGAAAAGATAGACTTAAGGGAATTGAAAAGTTTTAACTATCTCTATCCATTCGAAAGATGGATTCGAAGGGGGCACCTATATTTAAACTCTACTTTGGGGTGTTAACAACCTTGTTAATAGCACTAAACTCACTTTACTTATCGAAAAATAATTCCGATGATGACTATAGTATCATCGGCGTTCATTTTTGAGTTGTATGTGATGAATTACTCTCATAGTAGTACCGTTTTAGTATTTCTTGGTAAATAAAGTTTTTTTATTTTCCAAACAATGATTTGATATACCAAAAAAAGGTATGTATAGTATTATTATTTCAAATTGATTTGAAGTAAAAACCATATGTTAATTTAGAATTCCAAATTGATTTGAAATGAAAACTAGATGTTTAATTCTGAAGTTTTCAATTAAGCTATTATATGATGCACGTACCCTACGCAGTAGAGAAGTACATCTAATTTTGATATTGTGTTTGTGAAATTTCCCTATATTAAAATGAAACTGAATTTTCAATGATTTTGGACAGTTTGAAAATCCTATATATTTATAGAAATTTAAGCTAAGTGTTCACTGAAAATATAAGAAAATAAGTTTTTGTAACTTATAAAATTCAAGATGATAGTAAATTAAACTAGTTTTAATTTGTTAAACATTTAGGTTAAGTAAAACAAATCTATAATTTGTCTGTATATATGCTCTTAGGATGTAGAAGAGTATTGTATGAATATGAGCTTAAGCTAGGGAATGAAATATAACGTAGGTAAAGTTAAATAAAATGATTTTAATGAAATAGGTCTTAAAGGATTTAGTAGCAAATGGAACACTGTTGATATTATTAAATGAAATTTCAAATAAAAGGCAATTGGTATAGTTTGGAATCAAATTGGAATAAATAAGTAGGATGGACGTAGATCGTTTTATTTACAAAAGAATCCTTGATCTAGATTCGAGCACTTGAATTCGAGATGATTTTCACCGATCCAAACTAGAATTTTTCACTAGATTCTTGATAATGGATAGATGATACATATTTTGATATCATTATGATGTTATCTATCATACTATATGGCTATATAAGGAGAATAATAGCTTATAATTAAGAAGCCTGATCGGAGTCGGCACTAAAGAAGTCGAGGGAATGATACTAAACCAGAAGTGAAATTTGTGTGATCAAGCGAGTGATCCAGTTTGATATTATGTACAAATGACATATGTACTTTGTATGTGCTTTAATATAATTGTAGACTTCTCTATTCTGTAATGCAAGTTATATAATTTGATATTGCATGTTTGTTTAAGATAATTGTAGACCTTTTCTTTTCAAATCTAATCTACAAAAATAATTTTCCTATTTCCTGTTTTAAATAAAAATATGTATGTGAGTTAATACATATATATTTTACAAAATTAAAAACATAATTACTTTTATATCTTACTGTATTTATATTCTCTTATCTGTATTCAAATATCACCCTGAAAAATCAAGCTAAATCGAAAGGAGAAAGATTGAATACCTAGCTGAAAAAAACAACTCAGGCAACTGCACCTCGGCAAGCCCAAACACACGCGACCAACTTGATCTGCTCGCGACCCATCCGCGAACCTAAAACGTCGTGCCTTCCACAACTCCACCGCAACGTGCCACACTTGATCCATTGAGGCGCCTCGATGCCCTGAACCCGACTCCATCGTCCCTTGTTCGAAACGAAGGCCATACTTCCCTAAGTCGAATCCCTAGAAAACATCAGATCGACGAAACTGTCAAGTTCCTCAAGCCATGCTCGCCCGAATCACGACGACATCGCATTGATTCTTCGATCTCAAAAAATTGGAGAAGCCCGACCCCCCTTGAATAAGTTTCAAACGAACGTTAATTTGGGTTTGAACAGATACGAGACAATCATGTTCGAACGAAACGAAATTCGATTTCGATTTAAAGAAAGTGGGACTTCGGCTTGCATATTTCTTTTTTTATTGAAATCGAACAGAAGGGAAAGGAGACGAAGAGCGAGGAAATTTCGGCCATTGATTTTTTTCTGTTTGCAAATGATTTCGAATTGAGGAAAGGAAAAGAGAGTACTGCATGATTTAACAAAGTGGAAGGGGAAATGTTGGACTAAAAGAAAAGAAAGGAAGCAAGCATCTCAAGCACGTTTCCTAGGTTGGGTAGGTTTGTTTGCACAGGTATAGGATAGGGGCTGAGATGAAAGGTTGATGGAAAAGGATTTCTGCTGTGATTGACTAGGATGTGTGTGTGTGTGTGTGTGTATTAATTAAATACAATTTGTCTCAATTTATGTAGTTTAAAACCTCGGCCTCCTATCGATGCGTGCCGCTAGGCATTTATAATGTTATACCCCTATCCCGAACGCACTAGAAAAGGTTCTGATTCCTAATCCGATCGTATGGAGAAGATAGCATTTTGGATCCAGTTATAATACTAAATTTTCGATATAAATTTTAGCGCGTTTATATATTGTACGCTCACACAATAACTCCAATTACTATGAGATTTGAAATTCGATGATAATACAATATTACGGATTCAATGGAACGAGTTTCGTCGAATTCCGAAATTGTGCCTTAGAAGGCTATTTTTAAATATCGATTTAAACGATATATTATTAAAACTGAACAAATCACCTTCAAATTAAATTTTAATCATTTTACCATATTCAGTATCATCAGTATAAATTTTATAAGCCTTCAAATTATTTTTAATAGGCTTAAATCTCCATATTCAACATTTTACCCAATTTCAAATTATATAATTCAATAATTTAATTATCAAGCAAATAGTGATATTTAAAGTTCAAGTTAAAATTGACCTTTTAAATATTTGAAATTAATTAAATATTCCAATCTAAACTGTCCAAAATTCTGGGTCGTCACATCCTTCCCCCTTAAAAGAATTTTGTCCCCGAAATTACTAGTCAGGAAGAATGGTCCAATGCCCGTTTACTTTTCCCCCCTAAACCAACAGTTCAACATCCTACCAACTATCTTTTTATAAAAGACCCATTATTATTCTTACTAGCTTCCTAAACTCTCCCACAATTTTCAAACAATACCTTTTGCTCAATTATTCGAATTTCAATTTAAAACCAAATTATGAATTATCAAAAATTTCTCAAAAAAATTCTAACGCTTTAAATTTCCGAAAAATTTCGCCAACGTCTCCTTTGCATGGCTAGCTCGGTATAACTACAAAATGCCTCTACGGGCTCCCAAATTCCAAAAGAAAACAAAAAGCCAAGTGGCTAGATCAAAAACCCAACCAATTTCATATAGAAATTTAAACACATACCTTTTTTAGCCGGGCAATTCAAATTATCTCCTAAAATCAAAACAATTTTCCTTTCCCTTTATAATACTTGCATACCCTACTTAGCAATAATATCCAATCATAACTTTTAAAATCACTTTATACATTTACTTATAGAAGTTTTCATATTTACTTCTATTAAAATTAGTTTTTCCCATTTCCATATGAATTCAATTTATCTTTAATTCTGAATAGTGAATTTTATCTTTCATTTATAACTGATTCATATCATTATTTTAAATTAGTTTCATCCACTAATTTATTTCAGTTTTCAATTTGAAATCGTTTTGTCACTAAGAAAAGTTTTCCAAAAAATTTCAGAAAATTTTCTAACTCCCAAATTTTCAGAAAATTTTGGCAAAGTCTCCTTTGTACGGAGGAGCTTTTGCAATTTGTCAAGAGGTATAAATATATATACATCGACCCACATGGTCGGAAAAACAAAAACAGTTCATATTTCCTATTTTTATTCCATAGGCGTACCTTTATTTAGCATTTTTAAGCAAGCGGCTTGTTATTTAGCAATTAGCGTGACCAAAATCCTGCCAAACGGCCTCCCGGTACCTGTACTTACTTAATTCAAACATGTAAGTATAAAATATAGGGAGTTTATTTACATTTCACTCATTTTCAATAGCTAACATATGGAATAAGCAATGCATACTAAACAATTCTTATAAACAATTTTAAGATTTCGACACTAATTTGAATAGCTTCCATCCAATTTTTTTTATTTAGTTAGAATGGTTTATTATTCAATCACTTATATTCAATTCCTTTTTAATCCAAACGAACCCAATTCACTTCAATTGATTCGAAAATCAATTATTATTAAAGTCTCTTCGCATATTAACTTATTTACAAGCCATACACCTGCATTTCATTCCATTTTCGCAATTTGTTTCATTCAAAGACATTTTATTAAGCTTGGCACATTCAACACTTATAAGTTAATAACCATTTCCTAAATAAATTTAACCCGAACTTTTATTTAATCGACTTTCACTTTTGCTCGAAGCCAAACTTCTATTAATTTTAAACTTAAGTTAATTACTTTCTTCAAGTTATTTCAACTTCATAACTTAAGCTCACTTCTATTTAATTTGATTCTCATAAAATTCAATTACCCCACTCTTTATCCATTTTAATTTTAATTCACATTCTCAATTTATAATAATAATATCCAAGCACATATTTAACTCATTTATACTCGAATTAGATTTTATTTGTAACTCAAATCATTTCTATTATAATCCAATTAGATTTTATTATTACAACATCTCCACTTATTTTAATTCATTATCAAATCCAAGTCGAATTCTATTTCAAATTTGAGTTTATTTCCAAACTTCATTATTAACTTACAATCCATTTTATTTAACGGAGTTAAATTATATTAACATACTCTATCAAATAATTTATTTAGCTAATTAGCTTACTTCCAACTTTTAAATCAATATTCGATTTTATTACAAAAATCACTTCATTAAATTTTCTTGAGTTCACTTTTTATTATTATTCCAGTTTGGATTTTCTTTCATTTTCCAAAATTCCAACACCTTTATTTTAAAATTTTAGAAATACCTTTAAATTCACATAATACTGTTAGAATTGCTTTTTACAAAAATACTTCTTATAACTCAATGTCTCAACCAGCCCATCCTTGTTCTCACAGAAATTCGGTCATACGTTGATCAAGCGTAGGACTGAAAATCTATAAGTACTTAGCAGACCCATTTTCAACATCCAGTGAAAATACTTGGAAAATAATTTTATTGAAACTATCGAAAACATTTTTTTGGAAACAGAGGAAATATCTTTGGTGAGAATGCTCTAGAAATCATCACCCCCATCCATGGTCGTAGTTACATTCCAGGGTTACGTTGCCATCGCAGTAAAAGTCCATGTAAGTGTAGGCATCAGCGCCCCTCGATTACGTCATGGAACCCTCAACAGATCGCATTTGCATTCCAGGGTTACGTTGCCATCGCAGCAAAAGTCCATGTAACTGTAGCCATCAGCGCCCTCGATTTTCGCTATCAAAATGAAACTTCTTCACTCCCACATAGGTCGCAATCTACTTATGTGAAATCAAACGCAGATTGTTGGCTCTCAGCAGCGCACACGACTTTCGCTATGTTACCATAGGTCGTAGTCTACACATATAAAATCAAATGCAGACTATTTGCTCTCAATGGCATACACGAGTTTCTCTATGGTCTGCAATAGATCGCAGTGACATTGAGTCACATTGTCGTCACAATATAACCCAAATGCCTCTGTAGGCATCAGCTCCCTCGACTTCCGCTACACTCTACTCACAATCCTCAGGAACTAGTTTTGTCCGAACTCCTCACAGGATCAACTTTAGAACCCCCCTTAGGGTTTAAGGCGGTACCACCCTGTGGTAATCCTGAGAAGTTCATTTCAAAGGAGCGCCTTTTTCCCCAGAGCCATTATCAAAACGCTTTATACTATACACATATAATATCTTCCAAATCATACACCTAGTATGAATCTCATATAAATCTTCTTTTCTCAAAATCGATTATCCCAAAATCGATAATTCTCAAACTAGGCTTTCCAAATTCCAATATTGATTTTATCCAAAAATCAAAAGGCTTTCTAAATCCAAAGGTTCCTAAAACCTTTTTCCAAAATCCACATAAGATCCTTTATATGTATATGTATATATATATATATATATATATATATATATATAAAAATTTAAAACTTTGAATCATTTCAAACTTGTATAAAACTCCTTTTATACTTCAAACATTTTCAAAATCTTTTTCTTCTGGCTATAGATTCACAAATGGAGATTTATCTTATATAACCAAGATATATAACTTTTTTTATGCGAAATCAAATATTCAAATTTGATTACTCTTTTTTATAAAGTTGTTTCCATCTTACTTATCATCATAAAAAAAATATCTAACTTTCACTTTTATCCATTGTATATTTCACAAAATATACTTTCATTTCAAAAGAAATCATTTCACATTTCTTATTCATAAATTTTCAATATCAATTTCATTTAAATCCGTACGATGTATACATATCATCCGTACGCTATACCAATCTGATCGCTCACTCGATCACACAATTACACTTCCGAACTAGTATCGTCCATCCAACTTTCTAGTGCGAACACAGATCTGGTTTCTTGATCAAAAACCGTCATTCTCCTTGCATAGCCATAACTATGATAGATAATATCCAGAACCAATCAACAATCCATATCCAGTTTCGCCGTCGAAAATCAAGTGAAAAAAATCACAACTCGGATCGATATAACTATCTTGAAATTCTGTGCTTGAATCTGGATCAAATCACTATGCGAATAGAATAATATTCGTACATCCTACGTATTTATCTTCATTGATTATCAACTAAATCAATTTCTCTTTCTGTTCACATTTCCTTTTATTTCTATCCACATAATCACAATTGCCCTAAATCCACATTTGGATTATCATTTCAATTCTTACCTCAGTGGATATTTAATCAACAACAGTTTGAACTCCTACCAGTTTATATTTAGAAATTAGCTTGAAATTTTTTAAAAATAGATAAGTAGTTGAAAAATAATTATTAGTTTGCAAAATAGCTGTAAAATAGTTGAAAAATAGTCAAATAGTTATAGAAATTTTAATTAATTGTAAAATAGTTGTAAAATAGTTAACTAATTGTAAAATAGTTGGAAAATAGTAATTAGTTTACAAAACAGTTGAAAAATTGTTAAATAGTTCCATAAATAATTGTAAAACAAATATAAAGTAATTTGGCTTTAAAAAGAAAGGTTGTATATATTAAATAACTTGGAAAAAAATAATTTTTATACTAAAACAATTTATATTGAAAATAGTCTAGAGTTAAAACTGTTCACTTCCCCATCAATTCAATTTAAATTTCCATTTCCATTTAAATTGATACAATTCCAATTTGAATAACTTCAATTTCCATTTAAATTGATTTAACCCTAATTCAAGTTGAATCAATCTTGATTTCATTCTAAATTCAAATCAAATTTCATTTGATTTTAAACCTACTCAACTTTAATTACAATTCCAAATTATTCCAATCATTTTGGACTAATATCAATTGAACCTACTTCAATTTCAAATCATTTCAATTCAATCCAATTCAAATTGTCCATTTAAAATTTTAAACTTATACATCTTCAATCACAAATCCAATTAATTCAACTCAGATTCAATTTGAGCGAATTCAATTCAAATTTCATATTTAAACCATCCCGAATTATATAAATTCGAGTTACATTTTTAAATGTTGATTTAATCCTTTGAATCAAATCAACTTATCTCTTTAAACCATTTAATTCTGGATCCATTTCAAACTTACCTTCATTTAATTTTAATTTGGTTGTATTTCTATTACCACTTAATTCTCACTATTAAAATTTTCAAATAATACAACAACCAATTACCTTAATATTTATTAGAAAGAAATATTGCTTTATATATCAAAATATATTCTTATATAAAATCATTTAAAACCTTTATATAAGAAAATAAGAAGTACGCGTACTCAACTAATTCTAGAGTGCTACGGACTCTATTTAATGAGTAATGCCTACGGAGCCAGGGTTCTCGCTTAACCTCGCTTTGATACCAACTGTAACGACCCAGATTTTTCGATCCCGAAAAATCTAGATAGTTAGGAGAAAGAAGAAAGAGATAGAAGAATAAGAAGATTATAAACCCCAACATCTCACAATCGCGGCGGATAAAATATAATAACAAATAATATCAGTTATACAGAGGAATTCTGTATCTGTCAAATACATTTATAATACATCAGAGTTACAGGCACGGGATATACACAATCATCATGTCTTAGATATACAACAATATAATACAGCGGAAACACTCCATACGTTCTTGCCATCCAATTCGCCTCCTGAGCTCCAGAACGTCCTTACCTGAAAATCTATAATACTCGGTCTGACCCGAGCATTACATCAAAGTAAAAACCCGGGTCAGGCTGGAAACCAGCGCGAGTAAACCCATCCAACATGGAATACAAAGCATACAACTTATATAAAACCCGGGGTAACTCGTATCAATTTACAAATTCACAATTTGTTACAGACATCACTTATTTCACACATCAATTTTCTAAGTATCAAAATTTAGATTAAATAATCTAATTCACTTAAATCATTTCATTCGGGCCTATTTATTTCACATATCAATTTCTAAAGAATCGAAGTGGTTTCGGGTATTTTCTAATACCCAACCCGGTCCCTTCGAGTCTCATTCAAGGCATCCAATACCATTCAATCATCCATAAGCAAACTTGATCACTTCCAAAATAAATTTAATCACTTCTAATTGAATTACTAACCTCAATCACTTAGATTTAATTAATCTCAAATCAATTAATTAATGTCCCTTAATTATCCATTTTAATTAATCACCCTGGATTAATTATCCTTCAATTACATTCAAGTAATTATCTTTAATTAATTACACAAATTAATTATTCTTAACCCAAAACAGAAATCAATCTTTAATTACTTCACAAATTAATTAACTATAATTAATTACATTAATCCTTAATTGCTTATATAATTAATTTCTCATAAATCACTTATTATTGATTAATTAATCTTAATTAATTAACCTTTAATTACATCATTAATTATATAAATTAATGATTTCTAATTACATTTTAATTTATCCTAATTCTAATTCAATTACATTAAGTAATTAATTATTAATTAAACCACAAATATTAATCACTCCTGATTAATCTCAATCAGTAATTAACTGCCTTTTATTTACTTCACTAAATAATTTAATTACTCATTTTAGAAAAGAAGTTTAAAGGAATTTAAAACCAAATTCATTTTTAGATTCAAAATCAATTTTAAAATGCACTTTAACGTTAAAGGTGTTAAACAATTTAAATTTAAAAACATTATTTGTTCAAAACTGAGATTCATCAACTTGAATTCCAGATTTAACTTTGTTTTAAAACTTGTTTTAAATCTCTACTTTACAATTTAACTTCAGTTTTTAAAAATCACTTTTATTCTTTCCAATTCATTCTTATTTTTATTCTATAATTATTTCACTTCCAATATTTACTCTTATGTTTCTTCCAAAAATCCAATTCTAAATATTTTGAAGACCCAGTGTACCGAAATGTGTTCAAGCAAACCATAGTATTCAATATTCCAATTATCAATATAATTCATCACAGATCATCAAATATTCATAACATAGAATATTAAACAATTTAAATAACTTTGAGGAATCCTGTTGGATCCCTCCAACCTGTTTCCCTTCATCCACTAAGGTTAGCACAAAATATAATACCAATTCCACTTCGAGGTGGAATATAGTGGTATATGTAAGGACGCGGATTTTTCACGCTCGAAAATCGACATCCATACTTCATATCGTATTCGAATGTCATAGATTCGACCGTTCAAATCCGATTCGCCGGAGCTTATAACAATCATTAAGTAAATAACACAGCGGAATAAAAGAATAATACATTGATATACAGCTTTGATACAATATCTGATACAACAGATGATCCAATAGATATCAATATACATCAGAGATATGATACAATAAAATAGCAGCGGAAAAGAAACAGATAACATCAGCAGCGGAACAAATAACTCTAAGATAGTTTTCAAGGAAGAACTCCAAAACTGCAACTCCATCTCCAAGAACCAATCCAGCAATAGCTCGAACTCCCAATAAACATGCACCAAGCTAAGCAAGTACAATCCATATCCAAAGACTGAACTAGCTGCAGATAATTCACTGAACCTGACTATCTGAAAATAACCCAACTCTAGACTGCTCGTGTAGAAAAATTTTGAGCACCCAGAGTTTAAGAAAGAAACAATAAACTCTGGATCAGTCATGGGACTGGTGTGAGCAAAAAAAATAGTTTATCTTTTAAAACATTCAACAAAAGATTTTCAAAGTCAATTCGCAATGCTTTTTAAAAATGAGACTACCATAAGGCCTCCCGCACACACACACAATGCAAACGCAGAATCGGAGGAGATTTCTCCTTATGATAGTCAAAGATGCTTGATACGCATTAAAAAGAAACATTTGATATTATTACTAGTGCATAGTGTAGGAAAAATTATTTCGAAAGTAAAGATATAAATCTTAGCCAACATAAACATTTCGAACTATGCCTACTATAGCTACCATCCAAACAGTGGGGCGCCACCATAAGTGAATGATAGGTTCTACAACTAAAACCGTACAAGGTACGTATTTGAAGAATGGATTTCCAACAAATGGTCGGGCAAAGGAACTTCCCAAACCCCGAAATGGAACGCCTCTGGAAGGACGTCCCCGAGCATCCCAAATGGATCTCTGCCAAACAAGGCCGGCTACCCCTTTCCCAGGGAGTAAGAAACCTCAGATATACCACCCCCGGTCCTTTTGGACCTTTATACGAGGCCTCGATTCCAACAACACCATACAGTAATAGATATAGTGTATCCACATGAGTAAGTATCTGGGCTCCATACCATGATACTACCCCTTTCCAGAAGGAATGGTCCTACCCTAGGGAAGCGATCCCTGAAACCTTGCCGCCACGATTCCTGTTTCGACCATTACCGGGTTGTGAGGCTTGACGAAGTCTCGTCCACAAAGCCACGCTTTGGTACAAAGCCATGCTTTGGGTCAACAAATGATCAAAGTAACGATCACAAAGATAAATGATCAAACAAATGATCATATCACAAATGATCAACAATGATCATTTCACAGCAACACTCAGCATGTCACATTACCAAATTGGGAATATATCGCTGATAACCTTCAACTACATAACCTCTGAGCTCGTACGTCTCAGAGAAGGGTGTTAAGCTAAGAGAATAAATTCTCCGCCGCCAACAGAAATATATTTGAAAGAAATCAGCTTTATATCTCAAATTGTAATGTCAGACATAACAATCCATACAAGTATGTTCTGGATTTAGAACAGAACCGAAGGCACTTCCAATGAAGGCCTTGCAATCCGGGTATTCACAATCCCGATTGGACTTCCCATCACTTAGGGAGTCTCTATACCGTTGCAACTCAGTGCAGAGACAATCGATAGGTCATACTATCGTTCTTGCAAATACCCGGTCTTCACCACCGGTCTTCAAATGCTATCTATAACGACGTATCACATATTCGGAATGGGTTATACGACCCAAAGGTCCTTTCCCGGCTAACCCGAATAGTGAGCGCAACATTTAAAACATATGGATAAGGAATTCCAATTAAGTCACAAATTAATAATCCAAAACTTTTCTTTCAAATGGTTTAAACAAATTACCATTTCAAATCTTTTTAACAAAAGATTAATTTCACAAAATTCCATTTACGGATTTCAAAACAATTTCCATTTCAATTGGATTAACTCGTTAAATCTTTAAATCAAAGATTTAATTCATAGCTTTCAAAATTCGATTAACTTGTTGAATCTTTAAATCAAAGATTCAACTTATAGCTTTCAAAATCATTTCCAAGGATTCATTCATAGCCTTTCGAAAACAATTTCAATTCAAGTTGGATTAACTCATTCGGTCTTTGAATCAAAGATTTATTTCATAGCTTTCAAAACATTTCAATTCTATTTCAGCTTGAAACCTTTTCAACATAATTGGGAGATCCATTCTTTAAAATGAAAGCTATTATTATTTGAAAACAAGTAGTTTTCGTTTCGAAGAAATTCGATCTTAAAAATAAATCTTTAGTGTTAATTCAAATTCCCAAAAACAACACTTCAAAAATGGTTTAAAACCCATATAAACTTGTATACCGTTTAATATCATTAATACTGAATGTAGAATTCAATTTCAGATATTGAATTCCAATTTTAATCAAATTATTCAAATTTCAAACTTAATCATGTTGTTCCAAATAACTTTCATCTTTGAAATTCCATTTCAAAAGCTTTTCACTTTAATCTCAATCCATTTCCAAAACATTTGAATTCAAATATTCAATTTTATAAATCATTTGGAAATCTGTGACTTAATCGATTTCCTCGTGAAATCCATATTGGTGTGTGTATAAGTGTGGTCCAGGGTTTTAACACAATAGTGCAACATCATTCAATCATCACAGATTAAAAACACATAAATATGGTAAAGTGACAAGCGATATAAGTATAACGCTTATCGCTCATTCACAGATTCACAGATAATATATAAATGTAAATAAACGAATGAATCATACTCAGCTCAATCCACAAAACATATCACAAATCAGTTAGGACAATCAATTCAAAGTATCTTATACTATACAATCATTCATAAGTAAGGTCAAACATTCAATAATCATTTGAAAGTAGGATTAATTAATTGTTTAATCCTAATTAATTCAATTTATTTTCAATTAAATTAACTACTTATGAATTTATTATACAATCCTGATTAATTTATTACAAATCATTTGATATAATTAATTAATCAAACTCTTAAATTAATTAAATTATTCTTAATTAATAAATTAATTAGATTAACCTTAAGTTAATTACAAAATCATTCAACCTTAATTAATTTCATTAAATAATTATCTTTAAGTAATTAATTATCTTTATAAATAAATCAACATTCTAATTACATTAAATGAAATTTTTCCTTAATCACTTGATTAATTAACTTTAGTAATTAACTACTTGCAATAACTAATTAATCTTCAATTAATTATAACTCATTAATTAATTAATCTTTAATTAACTATCATTCAATTAGTTATCCTTAAGTGGCTACAATAAGTGCTTATCCCACATCACTTGTTTTAATAAATCACAATTTAATTACATCGAGTAATTATACTTAAATCTTTTGATTAATTATCCTCTAATTAATCATCCTTTAATTAGTATCATCAAAGTCCCATTTGTAAAACATTTATAAGTTAATGAAATTAACCTATCATATAATCCTTTTAGAACAAATCAATTTTGAATATTTAAATTTATAAAACTCTATTTTATTTTAAAATTTGGGATTCAATTTTGATTCAGGTTCAGTTTTCAAGTTTTCAAGTTTATTTTAAATACAAGTCTTCCATTTCACTTAGTTGCTTAAACCCTTTTTAAATTACTAAAACAATTTAAATTTTAAAAACTTTATTCCAAACTAAACCTCAAATTAACCCTAAATTCATGTCTAAACTTTTAATTTAAAACTTAGTTTAACTTTGTTTGAAATTTTAAATGTAGTTTTAATGTAAAACAAAAAAAACAGGACATGCAAACCTGTGCCAACATTCTACCCGAGGAAATCACAATATACACTCGAGTATACACTCGAGTTCCCTTCCTTTCTTCCCCGAATTCTCTACTTCCTCTCTCACATACTTTTCTTTGCGAAAGTTTGTTTTAAACTTGTAAACCTGGAGAGCGAGTTATGTAAACAAAAATGACCCAAGCCAAACCATATTTTACACGAGCTACTCGAGTACCCTCAACCCCATCTTCTTCTCCAACAAGCGCTTTCCCAGATACACGATCGGCCGCGTGCACGTGCACACTGGGTCGAAGTGCCACCGACCATCATTCCGATCACCTCCATGTCACCAACGATCACGCATACAATCCCTTGTACTCAGATTTTCGAAATTGTCAGAGAATCAAAATCGCACCATACCAACCATTCCTGGCACTAACATGACCAACCCAAAACAACTCGCGTCCCCACATGCCGCCACCAGAAGCTTTGCAACTCCGGCTGAAGCTCCCATGATCACCCACAATTCGTTCCCCCACGACCGATGTAAATCCGAAGTCTTGACGAAATCACGGTGACCAGTTTCACCCCCCTCACTAAAAACTAGGGTTAAATCCAAAATCACCCTCGTTCGCCATCCACAATACATTATAAAATTATCGAATATTTTTCTGATGGTCTTCAATCTTCCAGCGAGCTTCAACTTCAATCTCGAGATCTAAAAACCCTCTAAGCATCATAATTTCGTTAAAACCCAATTTAAGTTCAACCAGCAAGTTTTCGTAATTTACTAATTTAAAAATCTTGGTTTCTCTTTTAAAAATCATGATTTCCTAAAGTAAATCATGCCGTATAAGTAAATCAAAAATTTATGATACCTAAATTTTGACATCAATTTGAGTTTTACTGCATATTTCTTCCTCCAGTAAAAGTTATTTTCAAATTTAACTTAAAACAATTTTTAAAAGTTAGATTTTGATTGTATGAACAAAGTTTGTTTAAATCTTGAAGCCTATAATGGATCAGAGAAAGGAGTATTGGTTTTTTTTTCTTTTTTCTTTATTTGCAGCCTGTAAGTTTGAACAGGATATATTCATACCTGTCATCAGTTATAAACCCAATCACACACTTATATACACATAAACTCAGGCACAACATTCATATATATTCACAACATAGCTTCTCATACGAATCCAAACATCCAGATAAAAATCAGGGTTAAGAGGTTTGCTTACATGTTTCCTGAAAGAACAAAGAAGAACAGAGCATGTTGTTTTGTTTTGTTTACCTCATTCATTTTTTTTTTCTTTTGTAATGGGTTTTTAAGCTTGTAAATTTAACAAAGAGTATACATTTGTGAATATATAACATACACACAGACATGCATTCTCACAGAACATCATAGTTCAAAGCAACTTTCACAACAGCTAGAAGTATCACATATATAAATAGATTAAATCATTAGAACAGGTCAGTTTGCTCACCTGTCTATTGATAAAACAGAGGAGAATCAGGCTTGAAAATAAAAGTTACTCACTTTGTTTTTCCAGAGAAGAACAGAGAACTGCTAACGATTTCCTTTTGCTCTGGTTTGTTTGATTTGAAAGCCTGCTTTGCTTTGATTTGAGTAAAACTTGTATCTAAATTTACTTAGCTTCAGAATGGAACCTTGATCCACTTGAAGTTGTTTCTATTTGTCTCAGGTAGAATTTCTTTCTTTTATTTATTGAAGAAGAGTGTAAACTTTTGAATTGAAGATTAATAGTCAGGCTTTCTTCTTTTTATGGATGATGATGTTTACATTCTTTTCTCTGGTTTTGCTTAACTTCCTATAGCTACGAACCAGAACAAAGTTGATGTATATATGAAGAGTATAGTTGTACAAATAGGTGTTTGTACAATAGAAAGCATGCTGAAGACATTTGCATTAAATGCATGAGGCATGTTACATTTATTACCATTGTACAATATCCTTTGTTTATTCCTTTGCATTTCTTTGTTTCGGCTGAAGTGATTTTGCTTTACTTGTTTATGCATATTTATATTTTAATTTGTTTGTTCATATCTAAATATATCTTGTTCTTTGCTTTTCAAGCCTGCATACTTACTTACCTTTGCTTGTCTCGGCTATGCAGATTTTGTGGTGGCTGATATATTCTCTGGTGTACAAAAGTTATGTGGCATTAATTGCCTTCGTACAAATATATGTTTATTTATCTATATGCTAGTAACTTCCTTTGGAAGCTAATACATGTATATATTAAGCTTTGTTTTCATGTTTATATTTTATTTGCTTTCCTTGTTTGCTCGGCTGAAGCTTTGTACATTGCTTTACCTGAATATTTTTACTTTGATCTTGCTTTTACAAGTTTATACTTTAATATAAAGTTTTGTTTGTTTGTTTCACTTTCACACTATACATTTTTTGATGTATTTTATAATACAATTTTTTTTTGTGCTTTATTTTACTTTGTATATTTGCTTATATTTTAACTTCAATATTTATTTCAAAATTTTTGTTATATTTACACAACTTCTAAAATCCATTTCGTAAGATTGAATTCAAATATCTTTATATTAATATTGTTTAAAAATAACTCAATACTAAATTTTAAAATAATTTATAAAAGAAACAATATCTTTCTTAACAAATAACATATTTTATTTGGATTTGGATAAACTCAAATCAATTTATCCTTTAATTTCACAATTTTAAATCAAATAAAATTAAATCATCAATTTAAAATAAATTAAAATTCGAGATCGTTACAGACTTCCCCCCTTAAAAGAATTTCGTCCTCGAAATTCGCTAGAAAGAGATAACGAAAATAGATGAAAGATAGAGAAATATCTTTTCAGATCAAACTGGATATCAATTCTGCATTTGGCTCACCAAATCAGAATATTAACAATAGATACAAGAAATTACGATAGAATTTCAATTTGGTTTTAAACAAAATCATTTTATCGATACAATTCTAATTATTCTTCATATTCTATTAATCAAGTTAACTCAATTTAAAATTTTCAATTTCAAATTCATTAAGGTTTAAATCAAAAGGCTGATAAGAAACCGATGAAGATACGAAGTAAGGATTTTCTACAACGATTCGTAGGGCCATCATCGCACCGAAACTTCTTCTGGAGCTGTCACGAAGCAATCAAAAGAATTTAGAATCGAATCAAAGAAATTGATAAGAAAGTTATTTCCACTGTTGCAGGGTATTGACCATTTATAGTCGTATTTCCCTGTCCCTATCTCGTCCTCTTCTTGCACTCATACTTACTATCAGTGAATAGTAAGAGAATTTACTAAGGCATTCGAACGGATATCTTAGGGATTACTCATTCTAGGGTATAATTCACCCTATCTCTAATGAGTTACTTAATGTGTTATACTCCTGAGCTAAAGTTTAACCTTAGCTCTGATACCAAATGTAACGACGCGGATTTTTCGCGCTCGAAAATCGACATCCATACTTCATATCGTATTCGAATGTCATAGATTCGACCGTTCAAATCCGATTCGCCGGAGCTTATAACAATCATTAAGTAAATAACACAGCGGAATAAAAGAATAATACATTGATATACAGCTTTGATACAATATCTGATACAACAGATGATCCAATAGATATCAATATACATCAGAGATATGATACAATAAAATAGCAGCGGAAAAGAAAAAGATAACATCAGCAGCGGAACAAATAACTCTAAGATAGTTTTCAAGGAAGAACTCCAAAACTGCAACTCCATCTCCAAGAACCAATCCAGCAATAGCTCGAACTCCCAATAAACATGCACCAAGCTAAGTAAGTACAATCCATATCCAAAGACTGAACTAGCTCCAGATAATTCACTGAACCTGACTATCTGAAAATAACCCAAATCTAGACTGCTCGTGTAGAAAAAATTTTAGCACCCAGAGTTTAGGAAAGAAACAATAAACTCTGGATCAGTCATGGGACTGGTGTGAGCAACAAAAACAGTTTATCTTTTAAAACATTCAACAAAAGATTTTCAAAGTCAATTCGCAATGCTTTTTAAAAATGAGACTACCATAAGGCCTCCCGCACACACACACAATGCAAACGCAGAATCGAAGGAGATTTCTCCTTATGATAGTCAAAGATGCTTGATACGCATTAAAAAGAAACATTTGATATTATTACTAGTGCATAGTGTAGGAAAAATTATTTCGAAAGTAAAGATATAAATCTTAGCCAACATAGACATTTCGAACTATGCCTACTATAGCTACTATCCAAACAGTGGGGCGCCACCATAAGTGAATGATAGGTTCTACAACTAAAACCGTACAAGGTACGTATTTGAAGAATGGATTTCCAACAAATGGTTGGGCAAAGGAACTTCCCAAACCCCGAAATAGAACGCCTCTGGAAGGACGTCCCCGAGCATCCCAAATGGATCTCTGCCAAACAAGGCCGGCTACCCCTTTCCCAGGGAGTAAGAAACCTCAGATATACCACCCCCGGTCCTTTTGGACCTTTATACGAGGCCTCAATTCCAACAACACCACACAGTAATAGATATAGTGTATCCACATGAGTAAGTATCTGGGCTCCATACCATGATACTACCCCTTTCCATAAGGAATGGTCCTACCCTAGGGAAGCGATCCCTGAAACCTTGCCGCCACGATTCCTGTTTCGACCATTTCCGGGTTGTGAGGCTTGACGAAGTCTCGTCCACAAAGCCACGCTTTGGTACAAAGCCATGATTTGGATCAACAAATGATCAAAGTAATGATCACAAAGATAAATGATCAAACAAATGATCATATCACAAATGATCAACAATGATCATTTCACAGCAACACTCAGCATCTCACATTACCAAATTGGGAATATATCGCTGATAACCTTCAACTACATAACCTCTGAGCTCGTACGTCTCAGAGAAGGGTGTTAAGCTAAGAGAATAAATTCTCCGCCACCAACAGAAATATATTTGAAAGAAATCAGCTTTATATCTCAAATTGTAATGTCAGACATAACAATCCATACAAGTCTGTTCGGGATTTAGAACAGAACCGAAGGCACTTCCAATGAAACCCTTGCAATCCGGGTATTCACAATCCCGATTGGACTTCCCATCACTTAGGGAGTCTCTATACCGTTGCAACTCAGTGCAGAGACAATCGATAGGTCATACTATCGTTCTTGCAAATACCCGGTCTTCACCACCGGTCTTCAAATGCTATCCGTAACGACGTATCACATATTCGGAATGGGTTATACGACCCAAAGGTCCTTTCCCGGCTAACCCGAATAGTGAGCGCAACATTTAAAACATATGGATAAGGAATTCCAATTAAGTCACAACTTAATAATCCAAAACTTTTCTTTCAAATGGTTTAAACAAATTACCATTTCAAATCTTTTTAACAAAAGATTAATTTCACAAAATTCCATTTACGGATTTCAAAACAATTTCCATTTCAATTGGATTAACTCGTTAAATCTTTAAATCAAAGATTTAACTTATAGCTTTCAAAATTCGATTAACTTGTTGAATCTTTAAATCAAATATTCAACTTATAGCTTTCAAAATCATTTCCAAAGATTCATTCATAGCCTTTCGAAAACAATTTCAATTCAAGTTGGATTAACTCATTCGGTCTTTGAATCAAAGATTTATTTCATAGCTTTCAAAACATTTCAATTCTATTTCAGCTTGAAACCTTTTCAACATAATTGGGACATCCTTTCTTTAAAATGAAAGCTATTATTATTTGAAACCAAGTAGTTTTCGTTTCGAAGAAATTCGATCTTAAAAATAAATCTTTTGGGTTAATTCAAATTCCCAAAAACAACACTTCAAAAATGGTTTAAAACCCATATAAACTTGTACACCATTTAATATCATAAATACTGAATATAGAATTCAATTTTAGATATTGAATTCCAATTTTAATCAAATTATTCAAACTTAATCAAGTTGTTCCAAATAACTTTCATCTTTGAAATTCCATTTCAAAAGCTTTTCACTTTAATCTCAATCCATTTCCAAATCATTTGAATTCAAATATTCAATTTTATAAATCATTTCAAAATCTGTGACTTAATCGATTTCCTCGTGAAATCCATATTGGTGTGTGTATAAGTGTGGTCCAGGGTTTTAAAACAAAAGTGCAACATCATTCAATCATCACAGATTAAAAACACATAAATATGGTTAAGTGACAAGCGATATAAGTATAACGCTTATCGCTCATTCACAGATTCACAGATAATATATAAATATAAATAAACGAATGAATCATACTCAGCTCAATCCACAAAACATATCACAAATCAGTTAGGACAATCAATTCAAAGTATCTTATACCATACAATCATTCATAAGTAAGGTCAAACATTCAATAATCATTTGAAAGTAGGATTAATTAATTGTTTAAACCTAATTAATTCAATTTATTTTCAATTAAATTAACTACTTATGAATTTATTATACAATCCTGATTAATTTATTACAAATAATTTGATATAATTAATTAATCAAACTCTTAAATTAATTAAATTATTCTTAATTAATAAATTAATTAGATTAACCTTAAGTTAATTACAAAATCATTCAACCTTAATTAATTTCATTAAATAATTATCTTTAAGTAATTAATTATCTTTATAAATAAATCAACATTCTAATTACATTAAATGTAATTTTTCCTTAATCACTTGATTAATTAACTTTAGTAATTAACTACTTGCAATAACTAATTAATCTTCAATTAATTATAACTCATTAATTAATTAATCTGTAATTAACTATCATTCAATTAATTATCCTTAAGTGGCTAAATTAAGTGCTTATCCCACATCACTTGTTTTAATAAATCACAATTTAATTACATCGAGGAATTATACTTAAATCTCTTGATTAATTATCCTTAAATTAATCAACCTTTAATTAGTATCATCAAAATCCCATTCATAAAACATCTATAAGTTAATGAAATTAACCTATCATATAATCCTTTTAGAACAAATCAATTTTGAATATTTAAATTTATAAAACTCTATTTTATTTCAAAATTTGGGATTCAATTTTGATTCAGGTTCAGTTTTCAAGTTTTCAAGTTTATTTTAAATACAAGTCTTCCATTTCACTTAGTTGCTTAAACCCTTTTTAAATTACTAAAACAATTTAAATTTTAAAAACTTTATTCCAAATTAAACCTCAAATTAACCCTAAATTCATGTCTAAACTTTTAATTTAAAACTTAGTTTAACTTTGTTTGAAATTTTAAATGCAGTTTTAATGTAAAACAAAAAAAACAGGACATGCAAACCTGTACCAACATTCTACCCGAGGATATCACAATATACACTCGAGTATACACTCGAGTTCCCTTCCTTTCTTCCCCGAATTCTCTACTTCCTCTCTCACATACTTTTCTTTGCCAAAGTTAGTTTTAAACTTGTAAACCTGGAGAGCGAGTTATGCAAACAAAAATGACCCGAGGCAAAACCATATTTTACACGACCTACTCGAGTACCCTCAACCCCATCTTCTTCTCCAACAAGCGCTTTCCCAGATACACGATCGGCCGCGTGCACGTGCACATTGGGTCGAAGCGCCACCGACCATCATTCCGATCACCCCCATGTCACCAGCGATCACGCATACAATCCCTTATACTCAGATTTTCGAAATTGTCAGAGAATCAAAATCGCACCATACCAACCATTCCTGGCACTAACATGACCAACCCAAAACAACTCGCGTCCCCACATGCCGCCATCAGAAGCTTTGCAACTCCGGCTAAAGCTCCTACGATCACCCACAATTCGTTCCCCCACGACCGATGTAAATCCGAAGTCTTGACGAAATCACGGTGACCAGTTTCACCCCTCTCATTAAAAACTAGGGTTAAATCCAAAATCACCCTCGTTCGCCATCCACAATACATTATAAAATTATCGAATATTTTTCTGATGGTCTTCAATCTTCCAGCGAGCTTCAACTTCAATCTCGAGATCTAAAAACCCTCTAAGCATCATAATTTCGTTAAAACCCAATTTAAGTTCAACCAGCAAGTTTTCATAATTTACTAATTTAAAAATCTTGGTTTCTCTTTTAAAAATCATGATTTCCTAAAGTAAATCATGCCGTATAAGTAAATCAAAAATTTATGATACCTAAATTTTGACATCAATTTGAGTTTTACTGCATATTTCTTCCTCCAGTAAAAGTTATTTTCAAATTTAACTTAAAACAATTTTTAAAAGTTAGATTCTGATTGTATGAACAAAGTTTGTTTAAATCTTGAAGCCTATAATGGATCAGAGAAAGGAGTATTGGTTTTTTTTTCTTTTTATTTCTATTTTCTTTATTTGCAGCCTGTAAGTTTGAACAGGATATATTCATACCTGTCATCAGTTATAAACCCAATCACACACTTATATACACATAAACTCAGGCACAACATTCATATATATTCACAACATAGCTTCTCATACGAATCCGAACATCTAGATAAAAATCAGGGTTAAGAGGTTTGCTTACATGTTTCCTGGAAGAACAAAGAAGAACAGAGCATGTTGTTTTGTTTTGTTTACTTCATTCATTTTTTTTCTTTTGTAATGGGTTTTTAAGCTTGTAAATTTAACAAAGAGTATACATTTGTGAATATATAACATACACACAGACATGCATTCTCACAGAACATCATAGTTCAAAGTAACTTTCACAACAGCTAGAAGTATCACATATATAAATAGATTAAATCATTAGAACATGTCAGTTTGCTCACCTGTCTATTGATAAAACAGAGGAGAATCAGGCTTGAAAATAAAAGTTACTCACTTTGTTTTTCCAGAGAAGAACAGAGATCTGCTAATGATTTCCTTTTGCTCTGATTTGTTTGATTTGAAAGCCGGCATTGCTTTGGTCTGAGTAAAACTTGTATCTGAATTTACTTAGCTTCAGAATGGAACCTTGATCCACTTGAAGTTGTTTCTATTTGTCTCAGGTAGAATTTTGGATCTGCTTTTTTTTTATTGAAGAAGAGTGTAAACTTTTGAATTGAAGATTAATAGTCAGGCTTTCTTCTTTTTATAGATGATGATGTTTACATTCTTTTCTCTGGTTTTGCTTAACTTCCTATAGCTTCGAACCAGAACAAAGTTGATGTATATATGAAGAGGATAGTTGTACAAATAGGTGTTTGTACAATAGAAAGCATGCTGAAGACATTTGCATTAAATGCATGAGGCATGTTACATTTATTACCATTGTACAATATCCTTTGTTTATTCCTTTGCATTTCTTTGTTTCGGCTGAAGTGATTTTGCTTTACTTGTTTATGCATGTTTATATTTTAATTTGTTTGTTCATATCTAAATATATCATGTTCTTTGCTTTTCAAGCCTGCATAATTACTTACCTTTGCTTGTCTCGGCTATGCAGATTTTGTGGTGGCTGATATATTCTCTGGTGTACAAAAGTTATGTGGCATTAATTGCCTTTGTACAAATATAAGTTTATTTATCTATATGCTAGTAACTTCCTTTGGAAGCTAATACATGTATATATTAAGCTTTGTTTTCATGTTTATATTTTATTTGCTTTCCTTGTTTGCTCGGCTGAAGCTTTGTACATTGCTTTACCTGAATATTTTTACTTTGATCTTGCTTTTACAAGTTTATACTTTAATATAAAGTTTTGTTTGTTTGTTTCACTTTCACACTATACATTTTTTGATGTATTTTATAATACAATTTTTTTTTTTGTTTATGCTTTATTTTACTTTGTATATTTGCTTATATTTTAACTTAAATATTTATTTCAAAAATTTTGTTATATTTACACAACTTCTAAAATCCATTTCGTAAGATTGAATTCAAATATCTTTATATTAATATTGTTTAAAAATAACTCAATACTAAATTTTAAAATAATTTATAAAAGAAACAATATCTTTCTTAACAAATAACATATTTTATTTGGATTTGGATAAACTCAAATCAATTTATCCTTTAATTTCACAATTTTAAATCAAATAAAATTAAATCATCAATTTAAAATAAATTGAAATTCGAGATCGTTACAGAATATGAGATTTATATAATATAATCCGCTATTATGCGGCGCATAGGGTCTCATCCGCTATATAATGCGGTAAATTAATCACCCAATATATACTATATATTACAATACAATATAGCACATCAAATCAATTCAATCATTCAACCAATTATTTAAATTTAACCATTTAAATTTAAATTAAACCCAAATGAGTGAGATTAACTCATCTTTAATTTGTCTGCGAGTCATTTCCATTTCGCCTTGTTTTCTTCCCATATTTGACCTTGTTTAACAATTTACGATTCATTAACATTCGAACTTATCGAAAATAAATTTCCATTCATTAGTTTGATTTAAATTATAATTTTAATCTTAACAAATTTCCTTTTACACAAATAAACTATATACATTCCGAAAATCTAATCTTTATAACCTCTCCAAGATTTTAAAATCTTATATTTCCCAAAATCATTTATATATATGTAACGCCCCACCCCGAGACCTACATTAGTAAAGAGAATTACTAAGTAATCCTCTCTACTAATGTAGAGAATAGGGCTGGTTAAGGGTGACCATCATAGTAATACATTAGTTAAGAGCTAAGCATGTCAATCATGTCTTGATTTTTTTTCCATTACCTCATAAGCCGTAGACACGCTTAGTCCCTCACTAATGCACACTATGGTGGATTTGGACCATTTCAGAAATAATGTAATATACATGCAAATAGAAAACATCAGTCACAGAACAGCAAACCCAGATCAGAGTCTAAATAAATACATACATCACCATACATCTCCATAATAATACATCATATATAAGTAGCATGGACTACTGAATCACATACCATCCCACAAAATAATATACAATAAAACACATAAAAGCAGACGACCAAAAAACGACATCCAAGCCAAAATGATAAGTCCAACAAAAGCTATCAAGTTGATCCAACAAGTGGAGCAATCCAAACTAACCTGCAACTCGGTCTGACCCGAGTGAAAAACACACGGGTCAGGCAAGCTAAACTTATCAGTAGTAAGGATCTTAATAATAAGCGGAATGGTGAGAATCACTACGTTGTTGCCAACGGAACGACATGTTATTCATCATATCATTTATAAGAAAGGGGACATCGTGGATTCATCTATCAATTTCAAAGGAATTCAATAAGTAACATGCATATGGTTTCTCTTAAGGACATCTTTATGTAAAGTGGATAAGGGATGAGAACCATATAATAACTTCATAAAGAAACATCAAATCATCATAATCTGTCATAAGAACTCATTAAGAGTTAAAGGAAATCATAATCGAAATCACCATATAGAATAATATGAATGTAGCCTATATCATACTCAAGGCCATATTCAAATAACATATCACAAAAAGGTGAAATCGAATATAGAAAACTTCATGGAAAATTACACATGCTTTTCATCTTGACTAGTACTACTATTTTTGGGTACTATACGTCGTGATGACATGGGGTCATTAACATCTTAGCATCGTGATCATCTTGATTGACTGTAGTCGAATATCGCGATGACACCCAAATCATAAAACCCGAGCAAAACATCATGATGATTGGAATCTAGTAATGACATCAAGAACATCGTAATGATTCCAATCTTATACTCGGTTTGTAGTACTAATAACATCTTGAAAGTGTCACAACATCTCGAATAGGAACCCAATGGGTGTTAATGTACGTCCCATACCATACATTCGCACCTATTGGTTTACTAATCGTTAGTCGATGCCACATTAGAAAACAGTCATAAAAATTCAAATCAAACATACACCGCCTCGTCTCATTGGCGAGTGTAAAGCACCCAACTCATCGTGTCTCATACTTTGATGAGTTTAAAGTGACATCAAAACTTGTCTCATTTCATCGACAAGTAAAAGTCCATCTTAAACATCACAACAATCATCAATTCATCATAACAACCCCGCCTCATGTCCTCGGCAAGTAAAAATATCATAAAACAGTACTTCAAAGCCGATTCGACAGTACAAGTCCGGTATTAAGCGATGAGGCGAAAATACATGTCCTATACCACGTATTTTCGCCAAATCATTTAATTATCATTCTTATATGCTGAAAATCATCTAAATAGGCTATAATATATTTAGAATAATTTTATAGAGAAAATGGGATTTTTAAACAATTTTTAAAGATTTTAAATAAGTTATATAAGGAAAAATCCATTTATCAAATAGATTATCTATTTATAAAATACTTTAAAAAATAATTGCTTAAAAATCCTTTAAAATGTCTTTAGAACATTTATTTAATCAACCATAATTTATAAAGAATTTTAATAAACTTATTCGAAACCAAAATCAATTAAAACCATCGAATTCTTCAAATATCGACATTTGTCGATATTTAGATTGAAATAGAATTTAAATTCGTAAAATTTCCAAAACCAAGCACTTCCATTGCCAAATAAAAATACTTAATAATTCATCATCGAACTTATTCAACAATATTTAAAATTCAGCGAAATTTGCAGTGAAACGGATAACGAAAGCGCAAATAGAAGCAAAAGAACAATCTACCAAACAACTTATATTTTGGCTAACTTTGGACAGTAATTTGGGGTGGAAAAACAACCCAAATTTTAGCCAAATTTTGTTTTTTTTATACTATGACATGAGGACTATAACATATCCAAAATTTGGAGCAATTCACTGCAAAATGAAAGAGTTATGATTTTCCAAACATAGCTCTTTTCAGCAAGACAAAAAAAAACAAGATTTTTGGCTGTCATGAACCAACGATTTTCTATAGCACAACAATCCATAATTCCATAAAAAAAATCAGAAATATTGCTCCATCCAACTATTATAACATATCAAAAAATTGGGGCAGTTAGCTGTAAATTGAAGAAGCTATAATTTTTCAAATGTGATGTATTTTAGGCCAATACACAGAGATCAGTTTTTAACCAATTTCAAGCATTAATTTTGCAGATCGAAACAACTGTAAATTCATTGAAAATTTTCTGAAGAAATGAACCATCCAAGTATTGCAAGATAACAAAAATCGAGGTTTATTGACCATACATCAAAGAAGATATGATTTTTCTAATATGATGTATTTTCGGCCAGTAATCAGAGATCAGTTTTTGGCTAATTTCAGGCATAAATTTTTCAGATCAAAACAACTGAAAATTCGTTGAAAATTTTCATAAGCAATGAACCTTCCAAATATTGCAACGTACCAAAAATTGAGGTTCATTGACTATAAATTGAAGAAGATATGATTTTTCTAAAATGACGTATTTTCGGCCAGTAATCAGAGATTAGTTTTTGGCCAACTTCAAGCATAAGTTTTCCAAATCAAAACAGCTCCAAACTCATTGAAAATTTCCAGTAACATTTAACAATCCATGTAATGCAACATATCAAAAAATCATGTGCATTGAATGTAAATTGAAGAAGATATGAATTTTTGAACATGGGGCTTTTTCAGCCAGCAAAACAGAAAATGAATTCGATAAATTGAGCAATTCCATCAACAAATTGATAGCAAAATTTGATTTTTTTTTTTTTTAGCTTGCTGTAAGAAACTCGTACCTTTCTTACCACTTGATGTAGCAATGGTTTCAGCAACAATATGATGGATTTAGTAAGGAAATGGCATTCAAGAGCCTGTAGATTGCAAAATAAGAACATGCAGAAAGGAAAACAATCAAAATAAGATTACAGTAAATAGAAATCCAAACTTTGGATGGATTAGAGGATCTAAAAGGTTGGAGATTACATGTATGATAGCTTAGAATCCAATTTAACCCTAGATTCTAACAATTTTAGGTGGAATTTGGATTTCAGAAAGAAGCCATTATTGATTTCCCTATTTGTTTTAAAAGCTCTCTGTATATTTCTTTTTTCTTCTGATATGAGAAAGAAGAAAGATTGGAACGATGGTTGCTAGAAGCACCTTATGGATAATGGGTAGGCTAATATTTGGACCCAAACCCAATAAGAATACTTAGCATAATTTTGTTGTGTTTTTATATGTTATTAACACTAATTCCTTCATAACGTTTTGATAAAAACTCCAAATCTCATGAAACAAATTGCAATGTTCATGTTTTGGATAAAAGAACATGTTAAAATGTTATAAACTTAATTTTTTAACTAAAAATATTATTTACACAATTTAATACCAATTTTTACCATTATTCACATTAATAGGGAAAAAAATCAATATTTTCATCATTTTCCACCAATAATTTTTTTACTAAATTCATTAACGTGTAACATTTTAATAGCTTTAAAACATTATTTCAAATTTAATTATACTACAAAAGTTTATTTTCTTCTTGTTTACCCTTTTGTTTCAGGATAAAAGACTAATATTGGAATAAAATTCCAATATTATAAATTTTAACCCAATAATTTATTTTTATCATTTATTCTCATTATGTACCACTAATAAAGTGTTTTAAGCTTTATTTCCCGTTTATTTACACTAAAAACCCAATTCTTAATCAAAAAACATTATTTTATTTTAAATAAACAATATTATCATCAATTTATTCCATCTATAAATTTATAATTCAATATTAAATTATAATTTACATTATAATTTAATATTTCGGTAATTTCCTAAATCCTGGGTTGTTACAATACACACACACACACACACACACACACACACATTTACTGTTTATCTATGTATATCTATATTTTAAATAGATAATAATAATTTACAATTAAGAGGAACATTATATACTAAAACAAAAATCTATATAGATTTTGAAAACTTTCCAACATTTAAAATTCCTACTGTATATTTTCCTGTCATACCAAAATTAAAAAATTTTCTTTTCAAATCTAATCTACAAAAATAATTTTCCTATTTCCTTTTTTAAATAAAAATACGTAGTTGAGTTAATACATATATATATTTACTAAATTAAAAACATAATTACTTTTATATCTTACTGTATTTATATTCTCTTATCTGTATTCAAATATCTCCTTGAAAAATCAAGCCACATCGAAAGGAGAAAGAATGAATACCTAGCTGAAAAAACAACTCAAGCAACTGCACCTCGGCAAGCCCTGACACACGCGACCAACTTGATCCGCTCGCGACCCATCCATGAAACTAAAACGTCGTGTCTTCCACAACTCCACCGCACTGTGCCACACTTGATCCACTGAGGCACCTCGATGCCCCGAACCCGACTCCATCGTCCCTTGTTTGAAACGAAGGCCATACTTCCCTAAGTTGAATCCCAAGCAAACATCAGATCGACGAAACTGTCGAGTTCCTCAAGCCGTGCTCGCCCGAATCGCGACGACGTCGCATTGATTCTTCAATCTCGACAAATTGGAGAAGCCCGCCCCCTTGAATAAGTTTCAAACGAACGTTGATTTGGGTTTGAACAGATACGAGACAATCATGTTCAAACGAAACGAAATTTGATTTCGATTTAAAGAAGTGGGACTTTGGCTTGTATATTTCTTTTTTTATTAAAATCAAACAGAAGGGAAAGGAGATGAAGAGCGAGGAAATTTCTTCCATTGATTTTTTTTCTGTTTGCAAATGATTTCGAATTGAGGAAAGGAAAAGAGAGTACCACGTGATTTAACAAAGTGAAAGGGGAAATGTCGGACTGAAAGAAAAGAAAGGAAGCAAGCATCTCAGGAACGTTTCCTTGGTCGGTTAGGTTGGTTTGCACAGGTATAGGATAGGGCTGAGATGAAAGGCTGATGGGAAAGGATTTCAGCTGTGATTGACTAGGATGTGTGTGTGTGTATTAATTAAATACAATTTGTCTCAATTTACATAGTTTAAAACCTCGACCTCCTATCGATGCGTGCCACTAGGCGTTTATAATGTTATACCCCTATCCCGAACGTATTGGAAAAAGTTTCGAGTCCTAATTCGATCGTATGGAGAAGATAGCATTTTGGACCAGTTGTAATATTAAATTTTCGATATAAATTTTATCGCTTTTATGTATCGTACGCTCACACAACAACTCTAATTACTACGAGATTTGAAATCCGATAATAATACAATATTACGGATTCAATGGAACGAGTTTCGTCGAATTCCAAAACTGTGCCTCAGAAGGCTATTTTTAAATATCGATTTAAACGATATATAATTAAAATTGAAAAAATCACCTTCAAATTAAATTTTAATCATTCTATTATCTCCAGTATCATCAGTATAAATTTTATAAGCCTTCAAATTATTTTTAACAGGCTTAAAACTCCATATTCAACATTTTGCCCAATTTCAAATTATATAATTCAATAATTTAATTGTCAAGTAAATAGTGATATTTGGAATTCAAGTTAAAATTAACTTTTCAAATATTTAAAATCAAGTAAATATTCCAATCTAAATTGTGCAAAATTCTGGGTCGTTGCATTTAACTTTTGTGTTTTCCAGAATATTTTTATTTAAGCGGATTATGAACTTCTCTATTTAACCTAACCATTTTATTTGATTAATTTAAATCATTTAAAAATGTTTAAAATTTGTTTAACTATCATTTAATAATAGTTTAAAGTTCTTTTACTATTGTTTAACAATGTTGAATTAATACTGGGTTAAAGTTATTTATTAATACTTTAATATTATGAAAATTTATTTATTTAAATAATTGATATTGTTTGAAGATAATAATAATAATTATTTATTAATAATATTTTGGAAGTCAATTATTTATTATAGTAAGGTTTTTGGAAATTAATTATTAATTATTATGTTAATAATGGTTTGAAGTTATTTATTATTATACGAATAAGGTTTTATATTAAATTAACTATTTCACTAATAATAACCTAAAAGAAGCTGATTGTGTTATTAATATTGTTGAAAACTCGCTTTATTTTTTATTTATGATGTTTAAAGTTAGTTAATAAATTTGATTAATTATATGAACAGATACTACATTGAAGGAATTTCATTTAATGAAGAGTTTATAAATGAATATAGAGTTTTGGATTTATAAATAATTTTTATAAAGGCTTTATAAAAAAAATTTATAAATGGATTTTAGAAGAAAATTTATAAACTAATTTTAGAAGGGATATTTATGAAGGATCTTCATGAAGGAGTTTTTTAAAAGAATAAAGTTTAAAATTGATTTATAGATCTCTAAAAGTTTTATAGAAGAAAAACTTTTATAAATGGGTTTATAAATTTATAAAAGGAGTTTTATAAATAATTTTATGGATTTATAAGATAGTTTAATCAATGGTGTAATAATCCCCCTTTCCGATCCCCAAAAGCTGACACTAACATGCCCACGATATTCATTTGCCAAACAACCAAGTGTTGTTAAGATACATAATTAGAGAAAAGAAAGAAGAAAACAAGAAGAAAGCTAAACAACACTAAATCTCATAGCAAAACGATTAATATATAATATGAAACAGAACTTTACAAAGAAAAGAAATAACTAATATATACATACATCCAACCAGATTTCACTAACTAACAATCAGCCTGGACAGTTATAACAAAATGTCCTCACAAGTGTTGATAAATAAAAAACAAAATCCAATGGAACGTCTAGGATCTCCTACCTGTTTTTTGTGCTCTAAAACTCCTCAATGTATGTAAATATGCTCGGCCTGACCCAAGAACAATAAGAAAATAACGCCGGGTCAATCTGGAAACCAGCATGAGAATGACACCTAATTGAATTTTTAAGTTATGAAAACCTTTCAAATCAAAGGTATTTCATAGGACTACGCCGCACATAAATACAGATGTGTTTTTACCTTACGATAATCAAAACATTTTCCATAGAAAATCTAGTGATATTATAATAATATTTAGAGTACAAATACTTATTAATCAAAGCTGAAATGGATACATTAATTAAATTCCAGCATTCTAGGTTCTACAATCAAAATCATAAGGCGAATGCGATCGATACTACGATAAGGTAAGTAACTACATTTCGATGGTACATCTCTAGATAAAATGCCATGGGGTCTGAAAAGAATATCTTGTAACCCTACCACACAGGACAGGCTAACACTTGACTAGTAGTGTCGAATATGATTACCCCTTTCATTAATAAGCTCTGAAGCATACATGAGTAGATAATAATCGATCTATATTTGGAATAACCGTACCCTGATGGGACTGACCAACTAGGCCTTACTGCATGATCGATTTTTGTCATTTTCCAGTTGACGAGACTTGATGCTATGTTTTACAATTATATAGAACTTCCTACTTGGAATACTAACAATGCCCTCCACGTACCAGTGCAATACAAGCATTCATCCATACAAGTTTGTTCTAGGACTGAATGAAACCGAAGGCACCACCTCTATTACATCCATTTTTGCCTGGATTAGTAGCAAATAGCTCTTGCACTTCAACATTCCGTCTTCGATTTCTTACTCTTCAAGATGTTTCAGTTCGAAACGCTTAAGTTAGATCGAAGTGTTTTTCAGATAACATATCCGCTCCCGGTCTCATCGAAACAACTTTCGATAGTTTTGGTAAACTCAACCATAGTTCATTTGGAAATATGCAAAAAAGAAGATAAGAGTGGAATCCACCTCCTAACAATTAAATGAACGGGTTTCCTTACCAATTGTCCTAGAAGTAAGGAATGGGTTTTACGTATGTATAGCACCACTGATGGTAGTTGTACCATATAATTCGAATGTTTCCCCTAGATATTTTCAAATTTACGTTTGGGTCCAAATTTGTTAGTTGATTATTTAATTATCAAATAAACAATCCCTCAAGTAGTGATTTTCAAAAGGAAACAACATCGGTTACGCATAAAGTAACCATTAGTCGCTTAATTTATTCCATTAATTAATTAAACCTTTACGCAAAATACGGGCATCCATATACCTTTATAAATATTGTTTCCAAATCCTTTATATATTTTTCAATATTTGAAAATATCGACATACTTATCTCAACAATATTAGTATACTCACAAAAGCATTTTACTTTCACTTAGAGAACTTTTCTACATGCATATATTCAAATAGTCACTACATTCTAATATTTAGAAAAATGTACTCATATACTTATCTCACAAGTGTAAGTATATTCTACAAATCTTAAGAAAACATCCATTTCGAAAATCACATATAATTGGTTTTAAAACAAATGTCAATTTTAAAATTTATACCACTACATCCAAAACATTCCTTTATTTTTGTATGACTCTTTCCTATTCACCACTCCATTCGTATGTTCCTTTAAAACCCTTTACTTATAAATCACTTTTGTGAATAAATCATTTATAAGAACCCATTATACAATACCCTTTACAAACTCCTCTTATAATTCAAAGTATAATTATAACACTCCTAATTTATTTATAGAACTCTCTTATAAATACATCTCCATAACTCTTTTATAAAGTCAAATTCGTTTAAAATATTCTCTTTAAGAACTTTGTAAATAAAATTTCCACTTAAATTATTTTTATTTTCAATCCAAATTTCAAATATAAACCCTAACTCCAAGTATGGCTGAATCCCAAATATCATTCAGAATTCATTTATTCCAGACAACATGATCATTTCATATTTTTAATTAATTCCCAAAATAAAATTTATTTCTTCAGTTTATCAAATGATATTGATTTCCTTTTATAAGATATACTTATAAACCCTTTCTTTATTTTATACAATCCTTCTTTTGTAAGTCTATTCTCTACTTATAGTATAATATTTATAAATCTAGAACATTTTATGCAAACAATTCATAAGTATTATTCAAATATTTCTATCTTCTTTGAACCTACAAAATCCCTTTAAAATAAAAGCTAACCTTTAAATTTTCCTTTTAAAATAAATATTCATAATAATAATAATAATTTCTAAAAAAATATTATAAATAACCTATTTAAAAACATTTACTTATAAAAATATGAATTAAAAAAGGATAAATAGGAATAAAGTTGAAAGTTTAAAAACTCATTTAAGTTTAAATATCTTGGAAATTCCAAAATAGTCGGATCAAAAATCAATTTCCAAACCAAAATTATTTCCGAACCAAATCAACATTTAATAGTATTTCAAAAATATAATCTCGTGGCCAATAGTTGCTATAGCACTTAACAAATTTTATTCTAACCTTTTACTCTAAAAGGTTTAAATTTTACATATGTCGGTGTCACACTCAATATTGTCGAACAATCCAGTTTTAGCATTTAACAAAGATATATAACTAAAATAAAACAACAGTTAAATGACTAGAATTTTAAAATAACATATTGAGAAATCCGGATTTTTCAACAATTTTCCCTATATTTCAAATTTAAATCTCTATCACTTTAAAAGTAGATATTTACCCAGATCAGCTAATATTTTCATCCAAATGCAAATAAAAAATTTTAACTACTATATAAATTGCTAGTTAACCAAAAGACCGAGTTCAACTCACGAGAGTCTCAGTTTCAGCTTTCACGTTTTGAGAATTTTGCATAAAATTTCAATACCTTCAAACTCCATCAAACCAATTCCTAAGCATATGCTAACGTCATATCGAGTGCAACCCAAAAAATCCATGCTTGAATCTAACATCGTATGAGCAAGTTATGTTTTTTATAAGATTTTGATTTATAAAATTAATTTAAATACTAATTTTGCATTTACACGAAATAAAACTAAGCCCAGTCCAAATATGCAAACTCGATCCAAAATTTACCCCATTCTTCTTCCCCGTTCAATTTTTCCCAAGCCGGTACATGAATCGTGTACACACAAGCCTCCACACCTCCTTTAGTCGACGAAATTTCGAATCGATTTGGTCAAACTACTTCTCATGTCAAACCATACATTCCCAGAATACAATTTTGTTCACACTTTTTTTGAAGTGTGAACAAAATACTTTTCTCCTATTGAAGGAATTTAGCGAGTCATATATGGGACCCCTTGAATTCCTCCAATAGAAACAAGGTGTTTTCTTCACACTTTGAAAAAGGTGTGACCAAAATCACTCTCACTTTCCCATACCCATCACGACTCACATGACCTCATCAATCAAATTCCAACCAAACACCTTCTTGCTACTACCTAAAGTTGCGTTCTACCTTGACCACTATGAGCGCCTCTTACCTATGGCAAACGCCATCTCTCGCAAATCGAATCCATTATGGCATTGAAATAAGCTCCGATATCTCTGACTAAATCGCGATCGAACCATAATTTTTTGCTGCCTCAACACACGCGACCATCGAAACGGTGACGCACCTCTCCAGAAGATCACCCAAAGCACTCCATGCCACCAAGAACCCAAATCAACATCCCAAAGTACAAATCACTTCCCATACATAGAGAAATTGGAAAACCTAGACAAAACCTTCTTATTGCTCACTTTCGAACACTCTAACGAGATCATTGCATCCACTTACACAAGCCTAGAATGTAGATCTAACCAAATGAGACTCTAGATAAAACTTTATCTATTTTTTCATTTTTATACGGGTTGATTTTTAATTTTAATGATCGGCCATGTGAAGGAAAGAGAATAGACATGGAGTATGCAATAAAGGGAGGGTCGGAATTTTTGTGTGCGACCTTGCACAAATTGGTTTCAAGTGTTGGTTATATAAAATATGTATTTATTAGTGCCTCGCTGCGCAGCTTTCCATTCACATATGAACCACAAACGATAGAACCAAAATATAGTCGTGCTCAGAATAGTGATGCAATCCCAAAACAATAATACTATACACTGAATATTGAATTATGTAAAATCGAAAAAATACTATTGTTTGTTGAAAAATTGTCAAACAACAAATTTATATTTTTTCCAAATCAAAAATTATGGAAAAATTAAATAAAATAATTTAAAAATTCCTAAATAAAAATTGATTCATAAAAAATAAAAATATATTCTCTGATTATTTATTAGAATCATTTATTACTCTAAATATATTTACAAAATGAATTCACATTATTATTTATTTTTTTAAAAGGAATTAAATAAGTCCATTTAACCCTTAAAATTAATATTCAATTGTAAACCCCATTAATTGAAACACCATTTAGCTCAATTCAATATTTTAAAAAAAAATCCTTATATTTGAGTTCCAAATATTAATTTTTTATCATAACCCCTAAATTGAATTTATGTTATTAAACCTTTTTAAACTGATATTTTAACAATTAAAATTAATTAAATATTCAAAATTAAATGACCAAAATTCCAACTTGTTACATTCATCCTCCTTAAAATAATTTCTTTCCTGAAATTTTCAAGGTAGGAAAAAAGCCTCCAAATCGATTTAGTTTTCAAAACCAATTAAGTGAAAATTATGTTAATCTTCTAAGTCTTGAAATTATGAAATTTTTTGGTAGTGCCTCCTTTTCACTGCTCGATCGATAAAACTTCAAATCGCCACTACAGGCCCAAACCAATCCGATTAAAACAAAATCCTAGCGATCTACCATTTCTGGGGCATAAAATCATCAAACCAAACAACAATATAAACATGTACCTATTCATCGGGCAACCAAAATTTGCTCATGAAACCTACATCTCACTTACACATTATACGCAACTATTTAACTCGTAGTTGTTCCCATTTTCATTCCCAAAGGTCAAACATATTATTCATTTAAGCCCGTGGAGTACATATATATCATCCATACACAATACCGAATCTGATCGCTCGCTCGATCATACAATTTCAATTCCAAACTAGGATTGCCCACTCGATTCCCTAGTATGGACTCCGATGTGGTTCTTTGATTAGAAGCCAACGTTCTTCTCGCATAGCCATAAACTATGATAGGAAAATTCAGTACCACATCAAATCAGTATCCAGTGTTCGCCGTCAAGAATTGACTGAAAAATCCTAATTCAGAAGGGTGTAAATCACCTCGAAATCGTGTGATTGAAACCAGATCAAATAGTTATGCGATAAATGATCTACATGCAAATTACATATTTATTTATTTAGTTTTCCAAAATCATACCAAATTCTTTTTGTTCACATTCATTATCAAATTTCCATTTAATTATACTAGTAATATATTCCATTTAATGCTAAAATTTATTTATGAACCATTTCATAAAATCCACTTTATAAAGCTCTTTTCAATTAATTTTTAAGTTAAATCTCATCTCATGGCTTGATTTATAACACACACTTATGTTATTACAATCATTTTAAAACTTAAGTTTGCCCGTCAATAAACTATAACTTCCCTTTTTAATTCTCTCATACCCTTAAGTTATTTATAAACAATTTATAAAGTACACTTATGTTTATAATCCAATTTAGAATTATCTCCATATTAATATAGTACCCTTTTATATCCAAAAGAGTATATATACAGTTTATATTTTTCCATCCTAAACCAAAGTATTTAACCATGTTAAAATTTTGTTTACCATTCCATTTCTCAAAATTATAAGCTATAGAAATTTATTTTCTTATGTTTTCATAAACACTTAGCATAATTTTCCTATTTTACTTGGAAGTTTTTGACTATCTAAAATTGTCAAAAATTCCTTTTTATTTTCGTAAATGAAAATTCTCAAACAACATCACAAAATGTGATGCATAAACCAAACGATCTAAACGGATAGGACAGATGAGTCCATAATATCACACAACTGAAAATTTAGAATTTAAGCACCCATTTTTATTTCAAAACATTTTGAAAGTATAATATGTATATCTCCCTGAATTTCAAATCATTTTTGCTTCACCACAAAAACTTCCCTTGGCAAATCGCCATTGTAACAATACGTTACTTAGAAACTCAAAAATGAATTTCGATGATGCTCCGGTTATCCCCAGAATTATTTTCCAACGATTGAAGTGAGTTTGGTGCTTTTTATAAAACTTTAAAAATCCATTTTAAAACATTTCTAGTCAAAAATATTCAAAAATAATACTATTATTAATTTCCAAATCTTTGGAAACAATTTTCAAAACACTGGTTCTTAATTTCTCAAATTCCCTATTTAAAATCCTTATTTATTTATAAAGCTTATCTTTTTAAATCTAACTTTTATACAATTACTTCTTATATCAAAACATTTCCCATATCTGTAGCTTCTATTTAGTACTTAATAAACAACGTCATTAAAATTCTAAATACTAATTTTTAACGTAGCTATTTCATCAAACGCCTTATAGTCAAATCATGAAAATAAATTCAAAAAGTGTTTGTATTCAATGTAATTGAACAAAAATGCCCATAAACTATCTGAGCCCAACCAATCAACAATAAAGGATACTAATTTAATTACCATTCTCTAGCAACCAAAAAAACCATATATAACTATATTAATTTCTGAAAATTATTCTTTTATATATGAAATATAATTTAGGCAAAATTATTTCGTTTACCAATTTTAGAATATACCATGTCAGTTTATCTTGTTTAAGAGTCCATAAACACCTACCATACGGTTGTACCTTCTGTATTGACTAGAATTCATAAACCACTAAACTGATAGACTAATACAATATAAATTGTTTTGCAAACACTAACAAATACACCCTCATATATGTAATACACTCAACCCTCATAATATTGCATTCCATTACCAATCCCCTGATGGGTTGTCCCACCAAAGCCATGATTCTCTCTTAAACTTGTGCCCTAATACCAAGTGTAACAAGTCACCTTTTCGATCCTTAAGTCGATGCTAATATGCCCACAGTATTCACATGTCGAACAACCTAGTGTCGGGAAGATAGTTAGTTAGGGGAAAAAAAGAAGATAAAAAGAAAAATAAACAATACAGAACCTCATAGTGGAATGATTAATATATAATATGAAATAGAACTTTATGCAAGAAAGGAAATAACTGTAATATACATACATCCAATTAGATTTCAATAACCAACATTCAGCCTGCATAGTTATAAAAATATATCCTCACAAGTGCTGATAAATAAACAACTAAATGCAGCTGAAATTAAACAAGTGTGGTACTATGTCTAGGGCCTCTTGCCCATCTCATGAGCTCTAAAGGACTCTAATCTGAATATGTAAATATGCTTGGTCTAACCGAAGCATTATAGAAAATAATGTCGGGTCAGTTTAGTAAACCAGCGTGAGAATCAAACCCAATTATATTTTTTATGTTATGAAAACCTTCCAAATCAAAATTATCTCGCAAGATCACACCACATATAAACACGGACCGTTTTTAACTTATTATAACCAAAACATTTTCCAGAAAAATCTAGTGATATTATAAGAATGTCTAGAGTATAAGTACTTATTGATCATTGCTGAAATTGTTACATTAATTAAATTCCAGCATACTAGGTTCTACAATCAAAACCATAAAGGATGTATAGAAGATTAGATTCCATACTGAAAAGATAAGGAACTACCTTCTGATGGTTCACCTCTAGATAAAATGAAATAAGGACGAACAAGAAAATCTTGTAGCCCTGCCACACAGAACATCATACCACTTGACTAGTAGTACCGAATATGATCACCCTTTTCATTAATGGGCCTCGAAGCATAGATGACTAAGTAGTAATTGATCTACATTTGTAATGACCATACCCTGATGGTAGCATCCCACTTGGCCTTGCTGCATACCTTATTTTTTTCATTTCCTGGTTAATGAGGCTTGCGGCTACGTTTTACCTTTATATAGCACTTCCCACTTGGAATAATAACACTGCCTTCAAGGCAAGAATGCAATGCCAGGATCATCATTACAAGTTCATTTTGGGACTGAACGAAACCAAAGGCACCACTTCTACTGCTTCCGTTTTGGAATCATCCACAGGTTTAGTGGCAAATATTCTTTGCACTTCAAAACTCTATCTTCGATTCCATACTCTTCAATATATCTTCGGCTCGAAATGCTTGAGTTGGATCGAAGTGATTTTCGGGTAACACATCCAATCCTTGTCTCTTCGAAACATTTATCACCCAAAATCACTCCAATTTTGTCGAAACCTAAAAGAATACAAACGAAGGATTTATGAAGAATGATAGCAAAAGAATGACCTTTCGAAAGAGTCGAAGGGATGCTTCTACAAATGTTGGATGAGCCAAGGACTTTCGAAGAGGTCGAAAGGGGAAGAGGCTACCCTTCTACTTTAGCTAACCCCTTTCAAAATAGTTGGTTCCGCATGCATAATGAAGTTTCATATGTGTTAAAAGAACCTTTCGAAGGTATCTAGTAATAGGCTTCCGTACATGTATCAAACCTTTCAAAACAGATGGTTCCTCCATTGTTTATCTTTCATAGAAGAATATTTTTCCAAAGCGACCCCTTTGAAAGCATAAATCAGGCTTTCGAATCAGTTGAAACCTTCCATAAATATAAACAAGATCTCACATATGACCAATATTGCTTCCTCAAACACTAAAAGATGGGGGTTATGCATTAATCAATAGGAATTCTTTCGAAAGCCGGCTTTCGCAACTAAGCCTTCTATTATGCTATGAGGCATTCGACACGTACAAAATACCCTTTTGACAGTGTAGAAAGCCTCCAAAAATGCATGAAAGTAGAGTGCAAATGGATTCGATACCCAATGATGGAAGATTCAAGTGTTTCGAATGCTTAAACAAAGAAATCATCTTCACCTTCCATAAGCCTTGAATGTATCTAGTTCGAACGCATTTGAACATCCTTTCCTACTCACACGACATATCCCAACAAAGTGAAGGTCGCCTCTATACCTTTTAATGGAGTCATAAGCACAAAAGTTCCATTCAAATGCGAAGTTGGAAAGGCACCCTAAATTTAATAGCGATAAAACGTCATCAAGGCACCCTTTCAACTAAGTCGAAAGAACAGATGCGAAGGGGTCCAACTTACGACAATAAATAGGACCTAAAGGGTGTTATTAAGGGGATCCGAATTCATTCATTCTAAACTTTTTCTTTTCTTGACTTTGTAAACCCTAATCCTTAAATCAAATTAGGGATTCCATTTCCCTGTGACACTTAGTCCTTTTGTGCTAATGAGAATTATTGATAAAGCAAGTGCATGGTATTTTCAAATACATAAAACCTAAATCAATGTATGTTTATGTATTCACTATAGAGTTCCTGTAACGATCCGGAATTTTTGTCATTTGATTTTGAATATTTAAGGGGTTTTAAATATTAATTTTGAATATAATTTGATTTTTGGATATGAAGATATTGGTTGAAAATTTTAAAATGAAATTAAATTCCAAATATAGCGATTTATTGAATTAATTTAATTGTTGAATTTATAATTAAAAATCATTAGAGTTGTTTATGAATCAAAAAGATTTCTAATGTTAGCATAAATTCTATTTGAATTATAAATTAGTTAGTATGATTTTAAACTAAAATTTTAAAAGATCTCGCAATTTTTGAAAACGTTGATTTAATCGACATGTTAAAATAGCGATTCGGGGAACGGTCCCGAAATTCGATGAAACTAGTTCCATTGGATCCATAATAGTGTATTATTATCGAATTTCAAATTTTGTAGCGTTTGGAGTTATCGATTGATCGTACAGGAAAGAAAAGCTTTGAAATTAATATTGAAATTTAATATAATATTTGGGTCCAAAAATCTATCTTCTCCATATGATTGAATTAGGATTCGAAACCTTTTCCATTACATTTAAAATAAGGGTATAACATTATGAACGCCTAGCGGCTTGCCTCGATGGGAGTTCGAAGTTTTAAGTTATACTAAACGGGATATTTTGAGAAATAAATATATTATACATGAATCCAAAGTCAATTATTTTCTCTCTCAAACCACCTTAACTGGTCAATTTATACTCAAACCCAAACCCCTCTCTTTTACAAAATGCGACATCTCTTTATTCTTTTAGAAATTAACTCATTCAATAAAAAAAAATCAATTCATTCGTCGAAAGTCACGACTTGGTAATCGAAGATGAGGCGAGTTGCAACATGAAGTTTCGTGTCTGGCTATTGATGCGTGAGCACCCGGCATCTGAACGACCATGGGATCGAAGTCGTGTGTAATCTGGAGTAAGGGGAGAGGTGTCGCGCTCGAGTCATAGGCGGCTAATGGTGGCGTCTTAGAAAATCTCACGACTCTGATGCTCTTTGGTGATTGGATGATTATAGACCAGGTGGAGGTCGGCGATGGTGGGCTTCGGTTTAGGGATTGGTGATGTTTACCGGCGTTGGCTGGGAGGTGTGTTGCGTGTGCGTATCGAGGAGGGAAGACAGGAATGTTGGTATAGTGGCTTGATGTGGGTTGGTTGCTGACGCATAGTTAGCAGTGGTGAAGGCGATTTCAATTAGGTATATTTTAAACTACTGTTAATTCAGTTCAGTAAAAAAAAGTTTATTAATCCACATAAAATTTATACGAAGTTTAAATCAAATGTGATAGGCTGTTTAAATTCGTAGCTGGGAAATCTACTAGAGTTAAAAACAAGAACGGATCGAACTTAAATATCAAGATGAGAAATTCTCACTCATTTAGATTGCCAATTTAATTTTAAATAGTTAAAATTAATTATTTATTACTTGGTTAGATTTAAAAATTATTATCTGTTTAATGATGTATTACATATATAGTAGTATATATTCTAGTATTTGGAGTGATATTCTCGCACATTATAGCGGATGACACCCTATACGCCCCGCATAATAGCAGATGACCCTATATACCGCGATACCCCCCTTAAAATGGGATTAGTATTTTTATGTTGTATTAACATTTGCGGATGCATGAAAACAGGTTCGAGGATCCAAATGGATTCCTTAAATTGTTGAATTTAATTACATATATTCTGATATATGGATTGTGTTTGAATCGACTTTATAGATTATTATTGTAATTGAATAATTGGATACTAAAGTAGCATTAGCCTGAATTTTTCTATTTTAAATACCATAATATTATTTTTGGAATTTGAAGAAACTTAAAAGGAGATTTTGAATATAAAATTATTTATATCGAAGTTGGGATTTATTTTAAAAGAAATTGATTTGGGTAAAACAATAAATTGATTTTTGGGCTGTATTAAACTACTCGGAAAAAATAATAATTAAATAGAGGTTTTTTTAAAATAATTTATATAAAGGATTTTTAGAAAAGGGATTTTTAAAATTATATTTTTGAAAAATATGAAAAGGAGTTGAAATCGAATCAAAGATAAATTGGCAAAAATGAATAAAATTTGTAAGGAAAATGAATTTACGAAATGGAATTTATAAATTAGATTATTATAATAAAAAAGTGAAATTCAGAGAAGTATATATTTATAAACGAGTTTACAAATAGAGGAAATGAATAGCAGGTGAAAATTTGGGAATATAAGATTCATAGAGTGAATTTATATTAAAATATGGAAATATGATAAGGAAAGTAGTGGATACATTTTTTTGAAAAGCAAAAATGCATAAGGAGATTGAAATGGAAGTGATGTGATTCGAGAGGAATTTACAAAATTGAATTGGTTATTGACGTTTTAAAGATATTTTTAATTCTAAGAATTTAAGTTTGCTTTTAAAAGGAAAATTTTATTATTTAAAACAATGGAATTTTAAACTACTTAGGATTGAAATACTTCGGTAAGTAGATTTTCATAAACCAATTATTTATTTTAGTAAATTCTAACTGTTAAAATCAGCTTTGAAAACTTATTTTTATCTAAAAATGAGTTATTGATGTTTATAAAGGTGTTTTCAATATTTTAGATAATTACTTAAACATGTTTTAAAAATAAATTATATTTTTTTGTAAATACTTTTTTGTTTTATATATAGAGTTTTAAAGTCACTGAAATTTTTTATTTATAAATTCTCTCGAGATTCGTAAATGGGGCTTTTAAATGGATATGATTTTGGGGGGACGAATTTTATAAGGGATTTGGAAGAAATGCAATTTCAAAATATTGAATATGGGAGCTTCGAAAATTAAATCTGAATTCAAAAAAATTATAAATTGTTTTGAATGGGGTATAAATAGGTATACTGGGTTTTGGAGATAGAAAAGGGAAATTATTAGTGATTCCTAAGACTTATGAGATAAGTTACGAAATATTCTCTTAAGTATTGATATTTGAACAGATTTTGGAAAATAAGATTTACAATATCTTCCCAAGTATAAAAATGGAAATTTGGAAATATTTCTAAGTGTTGAGATGGTTTGGAAGTATCCTGTTATGGATTTAGTTATTTGAAATTGTTTTCAAATATTGGAATATGGAAAGGGATTTGAATAAATATCTTAGTAAAGATATTTTGAGAAAAATGTTGAAGAACTATAAAATAATGGCCTAGTGACTTCTTATGGATGTTTTGTTAATAGCCAAATAACTGACTATCAATATTAGCCAATTTTGTTAATCATTTCGAGGAGACTGGGATCAGATTTAATTATCTGAAAACCACTTTGATTCGGTTTGAACATTACGAATGAATACCGTGAAGATAGTGAAGACGGTGATCTGGTTTGTCTAGACCCAGAACGACCTGTATGGATGAATACTATCAGAACATCGTCATTGGAGGACAATGAGCATTCTAAGTGGAATCGTTTCTTGAAAGGTAGCATTTAGCCTCAAGCCTCATCAATCAAGAATGACTAAAACAGGAGAGATGTAGCAAGGCTAAGTAGGTCGCATCCAATTAGGGTACGTTATCACTTTTCTAGATATCCTCGAAGATATATAAACTATGGATATGGTTGTGCATGAAAGATAGAGCGCTCGATTGTTAAAGGTGGGAACACCCAGGGTGATAACATAGTCGATCTATCCAGGTTAGGGGTAAGCTAGTCTTGTGTAGTAGGGTATCCCGGTGAAGTCCTCGGTACATTGTTCTAGAGGTATATTGTGGTGGACAGTACCCTTGTGGCCCAGTCATCGTATGGAATCCATTCTCCCATACGAGCCTTTACGGTTTTGTTTGTAGAGTCTGATATGCTGGAATTTTATTTAATGTAACAATTTTTGCTATTTAAATAAGTATTTTTATTTAGACACTATATAATATCACTGGATTTTCTATAAAATGTTTTGGTTATCGTAAGGTAAAAACCCATCGTGTTAATATGCGACGTAGTTTTACGAGATGCCTTTATTTTTCAAAGGATTTTGATAACTCTGTAATTCAAATTGAATGTGTTTTCTCACGTTGGTTTTCCAGACTGACTCTGGTGTTATTTTATTATAATGCTCAGGTCAGACTGAGTATTACAGATTCAGGTTTAAATGCTATGGAGCTCGAGAGACGAGTTGGAGGAGTTCAGACGTATATCACGTACTTGGTTATATTCCTCTGTATGTGAGTTATGTATATCAGGATAGGTGATTATAACTATTCGGATTGATGTTTTAATTTTTGTACTATGATGATTGTAAGTATAAACTGTTATAGATTCTTTTGTACAAAAATCTGTTATTATCTATTATATTTTGTTCTGCTACGTTTGTGAGATTCTTCATTTGTTGTTCTATTTTCTTCTACGTTTTCTTCTTTACCCTAAATGAGCTGGTATTTCCGGCACTCGATTGCTCGGCATTTTATACAGTGGACGTATTGATATCGATTTTCGAGGGTCGAAAATCCCTATTTGTTACACTTGGTATCAAAGCTGAAGGTTAAGAGAGAACATTGGCTCTGGTGGGAATTACTCATTAGAGATAGTGTTAGTAGTACTCTAGAATGACTTGAGTGTATTAAAGATATAAGCCCGTAATTATTAGCGAATATAAAATAGTTTTATATTATGTTGACTTATCTGTTGTGTAGCATATAAACTCTGGTCGAATAGCGGGATGCCACTAAAATCGATAGGAGATTCTAAACACTTAAACATGGTAAACTGGCATGGTATGGTTTTGAGGCGGGTAAATGAAATAATTTTACCCAAACTATATTTTGATATGAAAGAAATAATTTTCTAAAAATTGTTATACCGATTTGTTTGGTTGTTATTATATAATCAAAATAAGATTATAAAATTGGAAATGGTTTATATAACCAAAGAAAATTTTGTATAATTATGAATTATACAAATGGATTATAGTTATAATGGATTCAAACCAGAATTTGAGATTTAAACTCCTGAAAGCTTTGAGAAATGTTTTAAAAGGGCTTGAAGTAAGTATTGGAAAATTTTGGAATCCTTAAAGTTTAAAAATGTTTTCTAAAGTGTTTGAAAGGAAAATGGAGTAAAATTTGAGATTTTTGAAGAGAAAATTGTTTTAGAAGGATTTTGAAAGTGATATAGAATTGTACGCACTTCGATCGCTGGAAAATAATTCTAATGATGAAGACCGCGTCGTTAGTGTTCATTTTCGAGTTTCTAAATGAAGGATTGCTACCGAAATAATTGATTTGGAGATTTTTTTGGAAAACAAAGGTTGTTTGGAAATTGCCAGAGAATTTGTTTGGATAGAACCAAGTTTAAGTTTAAAATTCTAAGGAATGGTTTGTTGAAACAAAGAGTTTTATATATATATATATATATGTAATATATATGATTTCAAAAATGATTTGTAACGTTTGCGATTTTTCATTGCCGAAAAACCGAAATGTTAGGGTTTAAGAAGAATAAGAAAAGGGTAGAAGAAGAGACAAAAGGATAGAAAATAGAACGGAACACAACAGAAGAACAACATCAGAATCTCACAATTCGCAGCGGAACAACATATAATAAATAAATGAATAATCTTTACACAAAGAACTATATCAGTTATTACATTACATCACATAACATTACATTACATCAGAGTGTACAACATCAAACAACAACAAACAGCGGAAAAATATACTATATACTAGTAATACGCCATGCCATCCATCTTGCCTCCAGCAACTCCTGAATTCCATAATATCCTGATAAACCTAACTCTTGACTGCCCGTGTGGAAATTGGTGGGCACCTAGAGTTTAGGAAGGAAAACAATAAACTCCGAGTCAGTCATGTGACTGGTGCGAGAACTCAAAACAGTTTATTTATCTTTAAAATCAAAATAGAGGAATATTTTTAAAGTCAATTCGCAATGCTTTTAAAAATGAGACTACCATAAGGCCTCCCGCACACGCACACATGCAGACGCAGAATCGGAGGAGATTTCTCCTTATGATAGTCAAAGATGCTTGATACGCATTTAAAAAGAACATTTGATATTATTACTAGTGCATAGTGTAGGAAAAATTCATTTCGAAAATAAAGATATAAATCTTAGCCAACATACGACCATTATCGTATGCCTACTATAGCTACCATCTAAACAGTGGTGACCACCATAAGTAAATGGCAGGTTCTACAACTAAAACCGTACAGGGTTTCATATTGGGAATTGGATTTCCAACAAATGGTCAGGCTAAGGAACTTCCCATTTCCACATGAGAACGCCTCTGGAAGGACGTCCCCGAGAACCTAATCGGATCTCTGCCAACACAAGGCCGGGTTACCCCTAACTGGGTAACTACTGACACGAGTATGCCATCCCCCGGTCCATTGGGACATTTATCCGAGCGCTCGTAACCAACATCACACAATCATAAATAAAGTGTTTCAACATGAATAAGTATCGGGGCTCCATACCATGATACCACCCTTTTCCAGAAGGAAATGCACATACCCTAAGGGGCGCTACCCCCAATAACCTTGCCGCATCTTTCCTGTTTTGACCATTCCGGGGTGTGAGGCTCGACGAAGTCACGTCCACAAAGCCACGCTTTATACAAAAGCTGTGCTTTGGGTCAACAAATGATCATAGAAATGATCACAAAGATAAACGATCAAACAAATGATCATATCACAAATGATCAAACAATGATCATTTCACAGCAACACTCAGCATGTCACATTACCAAATTGGGAATATATCGCTGATAACCATCAACTATATAACCTCTGAGCTCGTACGTCTCAGAGAAGAGTGTTAAGCTAAGAGAATAAATCCTCTGCCACCAACAGAAATATATTTGAAAGAAATCTGCTTTATATCTCAATTTGTAACGTCAGACATACTATCCATACAAGTCTGTTCCGGGATCGAACAGAACCGAAGGCACTTACAAAGAAGTCCTTGCAATCCGGATATTCACTAATCACGACCGGACTTCCCATCACATATGGAGTCTCTATACCGGGGACCAGTCGATGTAAAGACATTCGACGAGTTGTCCTTTCGCTTTCAAAAATATCCGGTCTTCAACACCGGTCATCAATGCTATCCATTATGTTGTATCACTATTCGGAATGGGTAATCCGAATAACGAGCGCAATAATTTAAAAATAAGTGTGGCATTCAAATTCAGCAAATCACAACAAATACCTATTTAAAGGTAAATATTGATAGTCAGTTATTGAACTATCAATGGATATGCACAACATCACCAAATTCCAAATAATTTTCCAAATTATTTATTTCCCAAAAATATCTTTACAAGATATATAATTTTCACACTTCAAAAATAAATCAACGTTTATTTCCAAACCAATTTTCCCAATTTCATTTATAAATTCCATATTGAATTTATATTTCCAAAATATCTGTGAATATACGATTTCAATTATTCATTTTCAATTTATCTTTAAAAAGATAAATTCTCAAAACGTTTCATTTCACATTGGAAAAACATTTCCTTACTTTTTAATAAGTAATTCACAAATCCATTTATTTTCAACCTTTGGAAAATATTCAATATACTTCAATCGAAATTAAGTATATATTTCATTCTTTAATGAAATCATTCTCTTAACCATATTTATTTGGGCCAAAACGAATGTTGCGTAAAACATCGTTACGACAACCCAAAATCAATAGTATAGGGATTCGAATTTAAAATAGATATATAAATCCCAATACTATACAAAACATTTCCTTTCGGAAATCATTTACTATAACAACAGTGTTATAGTCCACCATTTCCTTCTATTTCTCGAAAACGTCTATTTCAACAATGAATGTTGAAATCTATGGTTTCGAATCTTAACACATTTTGAAAACATCATTAGATCGTTTTAATTTTATTTAAAACATCACATCCAAAACATTTTCTTTAACATATTATTCACTATTCAAAAACGTGAATATACTTTGTTAACCAATTTTATCATTTCTATTCATTTTATTTTAAAGGACTATTCACTGTCTAAAACGTGAATATAATTCCATAAATAAGTTATAACAATTTACTTATCAAAATAAGTCGTTTCCGGATTTATAAAACAACGTTTATAAATTCCATTTCTATTTATTTTATAACTACTTCCTTTATAAATCTCCTTTATAAACCTATTCAATTTATAACTCAATTATAAACCAAAAGTCCATAATTTAAGTTAAATACTTATAATTTATTTGTTTGCAAAATCGTTCCTTTGAACTTCCCAAATTATAAATATTATAATTTATAAGATTCGTTAATTTACCCAAAACTTATTTTTTTAATAACTTTTACAAATTTTATAAACATACTGCTTATAAAATTCCATTTATAACTTCGCCGTTTATAATTCTATAAATTTCATTCCATTATGAAATTCATTTAAAATTCATTCTAACACTTATAAAAACTCGTTTTATAATTCCAATATTTTAATTTATAAATATCAATTTATAAATATCTTATGTAAATCAATTTATACTATTATTTTAAAACATCTTTAATCTCCTTTATAATTTCACCATTTTGATTTATAAAATAATCAAATCTCATAAATCCTATATATTAAACTTTTTACAATAAATTCAATAATCCCGTTTTAAACTATTTTATAAAATCATTTACCTCATATTTTAAAAAATCAACTTTTAACTATCTTTCTCAAAAAAACAAAATTTTATAACATTAAAATCTATACGTTATTTATTTATAATGGATCAATTCCAAAAGTATTTTTATAAACGTATACCTTCAAAAATCACTTTAAAAATCATTTTAAAATTCCAAATTTGGCCCAATGATGCTACATACCAAATAGTCAATCACGACAACAACGACATCATATATCGATATGATAATCCATCAAATATCAAAATATCTGAAATCAAATAAATACTATTGAGGAATCCAGTTGGATCCCTCCAACCTGTTTTCCTGCATCCAAAGATGTTAGCACAATACCAATTTTCGTTCCAGTACGAAATTATCGCGGTATATGGGATTTATAATATTATCCGCTTAATAGACGGCGCAATAGGGTCTCCTCCTCTATATACTGCGGGAAATCAATTCCAAGTACATAAATAATATCAATTTCACTGTTTATGAAATATTCGCGGTATATGTTTTTAATAAATAACATCCGCTTAATAACGGCGCATAATGTCTATTTTAACAATCAGTAGATAAAAATCATCATTCAAACATGCATTCAAGTATTTTAAATCTAACTATTTAAAATTAAAAATCGAAACCGATTCGATTGAGTGAGAAGTTCTCACCTTGATTTCAATTTCGTTTTCAGCTTTTATTTCGAATAAAATTAAACGCGCGTTTAATTGTACCCGAAATTCTCACTAACTCCAAACGACTCCAATCCAATTCCATAGCGTAGTGCTCGTCCATACGATTCCAACGCAACTGGTTTCGCGCGTTTTCGACCTCGTATGAAAAAGTTATGATTTTTCAAAGTTTATACGAATTTTATAAACCAATTTACAACATAAATTTAATTTTTCTAAACCTAAACCATTCAGAGCCTTTGGATCCTGCTCCCTGAAATCATGACCGTCCCAAGCTTCTTCATCTTCCATGTTCCATCTACAGGCAACACACGCAAGGACCGAACCCATCAAAGCAACTAGGGTTTAATTTCGCAACCACCTCGTCGACATCCACCACGATCAGAAGCTTCCACCTTGAAGAGCATCACGTCCTCTACCTTCGGCCACCCCCTTGTGAAGCTCGGCCATCTCCTGCTCATCGAATGTCGTGCGCAGCTGGCCACGAACGCGGCTACCTTGATGAAGATACGTAGCTCCAAATGCGATCTCCACCGTTGAAAACGTAGTTCTCATCGCCCTCTACCATATTGCAGTTGACACTTTTTGCTAATTCTCGATGGATTGAGAGATTTAGAGGGAAGGAAATGAACAAATTTCGGCCATAGGTTCTGTAGGTGGCGGCTGGAGCTTTGAAATTAGGGTTAGGGTTTTAATTTTTGCAAATTTATGAAGAGAGGGGGCTTTTACAGAAAATTTACGCGACACTATTCATCCCTGATTTTCCAAACTCCAAACGAAGCGTGCCGGTTGGCATTTCTAAGGTTTACCCCGCGTTCCGAACACAATGGAACGTGTTTCGGGAGCTAATTCGGTCATCTGTGCGAGTTATGGCAATAAACGTTCAATTTAAAATTAAACCGATTAACCGATTTTCTAGGCGTTTTAGCTTGCACCGGACAAATGGTAAATCCGATTGACTTGAAATTTGAAACCATACAATAATATCACATTACGGATCCGATGAAACTAGTTTCATCGAAATCCGAGATAGTTTGAAAAATGATTATTTTAACTCGCCAAGTTAATATTAAAAACAATTTCGATGCGTTTCGAGCTGCCACGATCAAACGATAACTCCGATTGCTACGACAATTGAAATCCGATAATAACAAACTATTATGGATCCAATGGAACTAGTTTCGTCCAATTCTGAAACTGTTCGAAAATTGACTAATTTCACTAGTCGATTAAATATTAAAATATTCAATTTTCACAAATTAACTTTTAATTCGATTTTATAAGTTCTATAACATCATTCTAACTCCAATATGATAAAATAAAATTTTACAAATCATTTTCAATCATATTTAACCTAAATTTCAATTATTTCTGTATTTTCACATATTAAATTATTGATTTAATTATTCAATTAAATCCAATTATTCGAAATAAAATTTATTCGACATATAAATTTCACTTATTAATATTTAAAATAAATTAAATATTCAAATTTTAATTAATAAAAATTCTGGGTCGTTACATGATTTGAAATAGATTATGCGTGTTCGAATTCTAGAAATACTTATTTAAAAGTTCTAGAGAATATCTGAAAAATAAGTTTTTAAAACTTATAAGTGGAAGATGATATTTATAAGGAGGGAAGTGTGAAAAATTACAGATGAAATAAAATTTAATGTGAGAAAGTTGAAACGGAATTCAACTTAAATTATGTTGAGTAAATTAAATTTTAGAAATTTAATTGAATGGATTTGAATTTAATTAATATAGCGTACTAATGAAATGGGAGTTAACTTAGCAAAGTAATTGGAATATATAATAAAATTAAAAGGATTAAAAATAAAATTGTTTGGAGTGAAATTGGTTTAAGTATGAATAACTCGAATTTGATTTCGAAATGTTGGTTAAAAGGAATTGAGATTTAAATAAAAAGGTGAATTAGATTTGAGTCATATGGAAATTGAATTAAATATGAAAATGTGAATTATAAAGTGACTATATGACTATATGTTGTAAAACCTAGATTGGATTAGAAATAAGATTGGATTGAAGTAAATATAAATTTTGAATTGTGAAATATTATATAACCATATGGTATAAAATTTGAATGAAATAAAATTCAAGTGAAGAATTAGAATTGTGAATAAATAAATAGCATATAAAATTTCGAAAAAAATGGAATAGAGCAAAAAAAATGATGTGATATTTTAAAGTGAAGAAATAAAATCCAAACTTGAGTTATAAAATAAATTTGAACTCAAGTAGCTAAATGAAGTGATTTTTGGAATAAAAATCACATATGGAACAAAAATTGAAAATGAACTAATTATGTAAGTTAATTTAGTAGGGAACTTGAGTTATAAATTAAATTCGACTTAAAAAGTAAGCGAATTAAATAAAAATGGAAATGTAATCAAACAAAATAGAAATGGATTGAAATAGAAATGACTTTGAGTTACAAATAAATTCAATTTGAGTATAAATAAATTGAATATGGCCTTAATATCATTTAAATAAATAAAAATGAATTCGAGTAAGGAATTAAAAATTGAAGTGGATTAAATGAATGAACTAATTAATTAATTAGTAAATGAAATGGACGTTGGTTGAAATAAAAATAAACCTAAGTCATAAGGTGGAAACAATTTAAAAAATGGATTAACTTATGTAAATATTTTGGATGGAAGTTTGGCTCGAATAAATTGTGAAATGGTTATTTAATACGTAGCGTGGGATGATTCCAAGATTAGTGAAGTGGATTTGAATATAATAAATGTGGATATTAATGAAACATAAATGAATTGATGGAGAATAAATTTGAAATGGAATAGATCCAAATATCAATTGATTTGGAATCAATTTAAATAGTTATAAGCTTAAACGCTTATTTTATTGAATGATATTGCTGAAATTGCATAGAAAAAAATTGGCATTGGCATAAACGAAAGTAAATAAAATTCTATGAATTAATTGAAGTTAATAAAATTGATATTTAAATTAATTTGGAATGGATATGAAGTTTATTTGGTATATAAATAAATTGAATGCATGTAAAGTTAGTTGCGTCATTTAAATTGATTGAAATTGTATATAGATCAATGGAAAATAATCAAATTAGTATCAGAACCTTATAATTGCTTATGATTATATGTTAGAATGCATTATTTATGAAATCTATGTGTTTTAACCATTTGAACGAAGGAAAGGTTATTGAATTTCATGTTTTTAGTACTTACATGTTCAAATTGAGTAAGTACTAGTATATGGAGCTGTTTTCTTGATTTTTGATCGTGCAAACTACAAATAAAATAAGTCGCTCGCTTAAAAATGCTAAAAATAAGGTATGTTTTTGGATTAAATACCGTGAAATACAAATATTGATATATTTTTTTCGACCATGTGAGTCGATGTATGCATATTTATCACACTTGTTTTATTGAAAAAGGTCCTCCATACAAAGTTCCAAGAAATTTCGAAAATTTAGGGTGTTAGAAAATTTTTGAAACTTTTGGAAAATTTTTGTTAACGACAATTTGATTTCGAATTATAACTAGAATAAAGGGTTTTGGAATTAGAGATGGAAACTAAATATTTTGGTTGGAACGAAAAGATAAAAAAGGTGAATATTGAGTTTCGACTAGTAGGTTTTGATAAGTTAATGGGTTTGGAGCATTTTTCCTGCCTTAGCAATTTCGGGGACGAAATTCTTTTCAAGGGGGAGGAATGTAACTACCTGGATTTTTCGTCGTTTGATTTTGAATATTTAAGTGGTTTTAAGTTTTGATTTGAAATATAGTTTGATTTTTGAATATGAAGATTTTGGTTGAAAACTTTAAAATGAATTTAGTTCCAAATATAACGATTTACTGAATTAATTTAATTGTTGAATTTATAATTGAAAATCCTTAAATAATTGGAAAATGATGTTGTTTATGAATCCAAAAGATTTCTAATTTTGGTACAAATTCTATGTGAATTATAAATTAGTTAGTAAGATTTAAAACTGAAATTATGAGCGATTTCATAATTTTGGAAAACGTCTATTTAATCGACGCGTTAAAATAGCGATTTGAGGCACAGCCTCGGAATTTGACGAAACTAGATCCATTAGATCCGTAATATTGTATTATTATCAAATTTCAAATTTTGTACCATTTGGAGTTATCATTTGATCGTACAGGATAGAAACGCGTTGAAATTGATATCGAAATTTAATATAATATTTGGGTCCAAAAAGCTATCTTCTCTATATGATTGAATTAGGACTCGAAACCTTTTCCATTGCGTTCAGAATAGGGTATCAAATTATAAACGCCTAGTGCCATGCCTCGATAGGAGTTCAAAGTTTTAAGTTATATTAAGCGGGATATTTCGAGAAATAAATAATATTACATATGATTTCAAAGTCAATTATTTTCTCTCTCAAACCACCTAAACCATTCAATCTTATACCTGAAGCCAAACCCCTCTTTTTAAAATTGTGACACCACTTTCTTCTTTCAGAAATTAACCCGTTCGATTAAAAAAGATCAAATCAATCGTCAAAAGTCGCGACTTGTTAATCGAAGATGAGGAAAGTTGTAGCATGGAGTTCCGTGTCTGGCTATTGTCACGCGAGCATCTGGCATCTGAACGACCATGGGGTTGATGTTGCGTGTGATCTAGAGTAAGGGGAGAGGAGTCACGCTTGAGTCATAGGCGGCTGATGGTGGCGTCTCCGAAAATCTTGCGATTTTGATGCTTGTTCGCGACTGGATGACTGAAGACCAGGCGGAAGTCGGCGATGGTGGGCTTCGATTTAGGGATTGGTGATGTTTATTGGCGTTGGCTAGTAGACGCGGTGCGTGTGCATGTCAAGGAGGGAAGATAGGAATGTTGGTGTAGTGGCTTGATGTGGGTTGGCTGCTGAGCATAGTTAGCAGTGGTGATGGCGATTTCTGTTGGGTATATTTTAAACTATTGTTAATTTAAGTTAATTCAGTTTAATAAAAAAAGTTTATTAATCCATATAAAATTTATACAAGGTTTAAATCAAACGTGATCAACTACTTAAATTCATAGCTGGGAAATCTATAAGGTGGAGTTAAAAACTGCAACAGATTGAAATTAAATATCAAAGTGAGAAACTCTCACTTATTTGGATTGCCAATTTAATTTTAAATGGTTAAAATTAATAATTGATTGCTTGGTTAGATTTAGAAATTATTATCTGTTGAATGGTAATTACATATATAGTAGTATATATACTAGTATTTGGAGTGATATTACCGTACATTATAGCGGATGAGACCCTATGCGCCCTGCGTAATAGTGGATGACCATATATACCGTGTTATCGCCCTCGAAGTGGGATTGGAATTTTTATGTTGTATTAACATCTATGGATGTAGGAAAACAGGTTGGTGGGATCCAACTGGATTCCTCAAAATGTTGAATTTAATTTCATATATTCTGATATATGGATTGTGATAGAATAATTAGATGCTAAAGTAGCACTGGGACGAATTTTTGTATTTTAAATACCATAATATTACTTTTGGAATTTGAAGGTATTTAAAAGGAGATTTTGAATATAAAAATATTTATATCGAAGTTTGGATTTATTTTGAAAGAAATTGATTTGGGTAAAACAATAAATTGATTTTTGGGTTGTATTTAACTACTCGGGAAAAAATGATATTTTAAATAGGTATTTTTTTTAAATAATTTATATATAAATAAGGAATTTTTTAAAACGATATTTCTGGAAAATTTGAAAAGAAGTTGAAATCAATATTAAAGATAGATTGACAGAAATGAACAGAATTTGTAAGGGAATTGAATTTACAAAGTGGAATTTATAAATTAGATTATTTTAATAATAAAAAGTGAAATTCAGAGAAGTATATATTTATAAACGAGGTTATAAATAGAGGAAATCAATAACATATGAAAATTTGGGAATATAAAATTCATAACGTGAATTTATATTAAAATATGGAAATAGCATGAGTAGAGTAGTGGATACTTTTTCTTGAAAAGCGAAAATGTTTAAGGAGATGGAAATGGAAATGATGTGATATGATTTGAGAGGAATTTATAAAATCGAATTGGTTATTGAGGTTTTAATGATATTTTTAATTCTAAGAAGTTAAGTTTGCTTTTAAAAGGAAAGTTTTATTATTTAAAACAATGAATTTTAAACTGGTTAGGATTGAAATACTTTGGTAAGTAGATTTTCAAATACCATGTATTTATTTTAGTAAATTCTAACCTTTAAAATCAGCTTTGAAAAATTATTTGTTTATCCAAAATTGAGTTATTGATGTTCATAAAAGTGTTTTCGATATTTTAAGTAATCATTTAAACATGTTTTAAAAATAATTTTTTTAAAATACTAATGTGATATATATATATATATTGGGTTTTAAAGTGATTGAAATTTTTATTTAAAATTCTCTCAAGATTCTTAAATGGGGCTTTTAAATGGATATGATTTTGAGGGTAGGAATTTTATAAGGGATTTGGAGGAAATAGAATTTCAAAATGTTGAATATGGAAACTTCAAAAAAGAAATATATATTCAAAAAAAATTATAAATTCTTTTGAATGGGGTATAAATAGGTATACTGCGTTTTGGAGATTGAAAAAGGGTACTATTAGTGATTTCGAAGAATTATGAGATAAGTTACGAAATATTCTCTTAAGTATTGATATTCGAAATTGTTTCGGAAAATAAGACTTATAATATCTTTCCAAGTATAAAAATGAAAATTTGGAAATATTTTAAGTGCTGAGATGTTTGGAAATATCATGTTATGGATTTAAGTATTTGAAATTGTTTTCAAATATTGGAATATGGAAAGGGATTTGAATATATATCTTAGTAAAGATATTTTGAAAAAAATGTTGAAGAATTATAAAATAAAGGCCTAGTGACTGCATATAGATGTTTTATTGATAGTTAAATAACCAACTATCAATATTGGCCAATTTCATTAATCGTTTCGAAAAGACTGGGATCAGATTTAGTTATCCGAAAACCACTTCGATCTGGTTTGACGTGACGAATGGATACCATGAAGATATTGAAGATGGTGATCCGGTTTGTCTAGACCCAGGACAACTTGTTGCTAGGAAATCCAATCTACGGTTTCGATGACAATAAATATACAATGGAAATCAAATACACATACGTATTTACATATACAGGAACTTGTTGAACAACGTCACTAGAAAGACAAGAATAAGGCTCAAAGGACACTACAAGAGACAACAATTTTATAGGTACAAAGAAGCAAAAGAAAAGATGCACAAAACAGACAAGCACCAGTATCAGACGTCTGGGTGCACAAGCCAGATGTCTAGAAAAGTCCTTTGGAACAGCAAAAAGGCTCAGCCATCAAAAAATTTACTGTGTTCAAAAAATATATAGTATCAGACGTTTGAAGCAAATACCAGACGTCTAAATTCAAACTCGAATTTCAGAAAAGAACTACAACTGCCACATGCGAATGGACATCTCCGCTTCTCTTTGCCACAACTCTTCACCATCAATAGAAGCAACTTTAGAGCATTCGTTAATGGATGAAACTACTCAAGATACCTATCTACAACTATATATAGCATCAAGAATCTAGAGAACATACTTACCTTACTCATTTACGCTTTCTAATTCCATACTCTTGATCTCTACACTCTAGCAATCTTTACTTGTATTCACTCTTCCATATACTCAGTTCTTCATAAACAATATTCTTCAGATATATATTGGAAGCAATTGTACTAATTATTCAACATCCTTGTTATACTAGAACACACATTTGACAGGAAAAACTTATTGTAACCAAGCCTATTCCTTCAGGTGAAGCGAGGGTTTTTGATAGTTGAATTCCGAAGGGGAGCTTCGGGACTAGACGTAGGATACGAGGTCCGAACCAGTATAAAATTCTGGTGTGCTTATTCTATATTTACTTAGATTAATATTATTTTAGTTGCATCATATATTTTTTTCACATTTACTTGCATATACACTACATGATCCATCCTGTAGACTTTCAATTGGTATCAGAGCAAGGTTTGATCAAAGTACAGTAACACATGTTTGAATCGCTTTAATATGGTTATTATTTTTCAAGAAGGACAAACCACAACACGCCCTCCACTTTTAATGGTTCTAATTATGCATATTGGTCAACACATATGAGAATTTTTATGGAAGCTAATGAATTAGAAATTTGGTCAGCCACTCAAAATAAATATGAAGTACCTGACAATGCTATGAACACATGGAATGATGCACAAAAAACCCATAGCTTCTAATAATGCCAAAGCTATGAATGTTTATTTTGTTCATTAGATGAGAATGAATTTTCACCTGTCATGTTATGTAACACTACATGTGATATTTGGCATACCTTACAAGTTAACATGAAGGCACAAACAAAGCTAAACAAACTAAAATTTCAATTTTACAAAATCAATTTTCATCATTTAAAATGAAACAAAATGAATCTATAGTGGACATGCACTCTAGATTCCAAGCTATCCAACATGATTTAATGGAACTTGGAGTTAAATTCACAAATTTTGACTTAATATCTAGAATACTCAATTCTTTAAATCTAGAGTGGGAAAGAAAAGTATTAGCTATCGAAGAAGCTAATGACCTCTTAACACTCTTAGTTGAAGAATTGGTAGGAAATTTAATGTCCTATGAAGCTAATCTGCAGGTAAGAAAAGAACAAAATTTGGAGAAGAAAAACGTAGCATTTCCAGCAACAAATGAAGACTCTGATTTAGACGAAGAAGAAATCGTATTTATTGCCAAAAACTAGAACAAATTCAAGAACTTTAGAAAAATAACCAGATTTCAGAAAGGAGGAAAGTCAAGCTCAACAAATTAAAAGTCAATCAAATGCTATGAATGTGATCAATTTGGACACATGAAGAAAAATTGTCCCAAGCTCAACAATGATAAAAAGAAGAACAAATTTGAAAAATTCAAAAACAAGAAAACTTTCAAAGTAACATGAGATGATTCGAACTCTTCATCATCATCCGATAGTGACAACGATAGGTACAAAGAACAAGCTAATGTATGTTTATGGCTCAAACTGATGAGGTATGTCCGAACTTAGCTATGATGAATTATTAAACTGAGCATGGAATTAGATGAAAAATTTAGACAAATTAAAAAATTGATTAAAGAACACATAGCCAAAACAAATAGATTAGAACTTGAAATAGGAATGTTAAAGGATGAAAAAATTATTATAGAGGAGGAACTAAAATTATCTCAAGAAAAAATTAAAAGTAGTTTAGTTGGAAATGAGACTATATCTATTGATTTTGGAAAAGTTAATCTAGAAAAGAATAACTCGTTAAAAGAAAATATCAACTTGAAAAATAATATAGAAACATTGAAAATTAAAAATTTTGAATTAAAAGAAAAATAGATAAAATTACAAATAATGTTTCAAAATTTAATAAGGGAAAATAAGATTTGGAAAATCTTATCAAAACTTTTAGGTAATAGAAATGGAATAGGATTTAAAAATATTCCTAAACAAAAAGGGAATAATATTGTGAAATATAGTTTTATTTATCAAAAGACTAAAAGATCACCTAATTCTAATACGAATACCAAAAATATAAAATTTTGGATTCTTAAGACAAATAATAATTTGATTAGACAAAAACATCTTAATATTTTTATGGATAACGTAGTCTATAATAAAAATTACGTTCATAAAGGCACCAAACCTTCTTGGGTGTGGCTACCAACTCCTCCTAACATCTAAGACCCTAACAAAGTATATGGGTACCAATTAAATCATTTTTTATTTTGTAGGTACCTAAAATAAAAATAAGGAGAAATGGATACTTGATAGTGGCCACTCCAAGCATATGGCGGAAACTTGAAAATGTTATCAAATATAACATACATCGATGATGGAACGGTAACTTTTGGAGATAACTCAAAAGGATACGTCGTTGGCATCGGAGAAGTCATCAAATCTGGTATTTCTAACTCTCGTATTATTTCAAATATTTTGTTAGTAGAAAATTTAAAACAAAACCTACTTAGCATTAGTCAATTATGCGATAAAGGTTTCCAAATTAATTTCGAAAAAGATAGATGTAATATTTTCGACAATAACAAACAACTTATCTTTGAGGGTTTTAGAAACAAAAATATTTATGTCTTAAATATGAATATAAATCAAAATTCAAATTTATGCTTAACAGCCAAACATGATGATCCATGGTTGTGGCATAAACGATTCTTTCATATTAATTTTAAATATATTAATAAATTAGCAAAATATGAGCTAGTTAGAGGTTTTCCTAAAATAAGTTATAAAGTAGAAAATTTATGTGATGATGTCAAATCGGAAAACTAAAGAAAAGCTCTTTTAAATCTAAAAATAATATTTCTACAAAACAACCATTAGAATTATTACATTAAGATTTATTTGGTCGAACTCAGGTATGATCTATAAATCACAACAAATATGTTTTCGTAAAAGTTGATGATTTTTCAAGATATACATGGACCTTATTTTTAAAACATAAAAGTGACACTTTTGGCATGTTTAAAATTTCTACTAAAAGAATTAAAACTCAAATGGATTTGAAAATTAAGAATATTCGGAATGATCACGGTGGAGAATTCGAAAATGATCTTTTTACTAATTTTTGTAATAAAAGGGGATAGGTCATAATTTCTCTTTTCCCCGCATACCTCAACAAAATGGAATAGTAGAAAGAAACAATGAGACGTTACAAGAATGTGCACGAACATTATTAAATAATAGTGGTATACCAAAATATTTTTGGACTGAAGCTTTTGCTACGGCTTGTTATGTTTTGAATCGAGTAACCATACGATCTATGACTAAACATACTTGTTTCAAAAAAAATTGAAAGAAAACCTAAAGTATCATGCTTTAAAATTTTGGGGTAAAAATGTTTTATATTAAATACAAAAGATAATTTAGGAAAATTCGACCCGAAGGCCGATGAAGGAATCTTTATTTGATATTCGGATCGTAGTAATCCGTATAGAATTTTTAATAAACGTACTAACACAATCGAAGAAAGATTACATGTTTCATTTGATGAAAAATTCCTTAATCATAATACTAATGACGATGAAGAAATTATTCCAATAACAAATACAACAAATTCATCTAATAATGAGACAAATGCACAAAATAACACTTTAGTATCACCCCCTAAAATTCTAAAAGATCATCCAAAAGATAATATCATTGGAGATCTTAATTCTATAGTAACTAGAAATAAACTTAATCAAATAAGTCATATTGCATTGGTATCAAATTCTGAGCCAAAAAATTATAAAGAAGCTTCAAACGATAATTTTTGGATATTGCCCACGCAAGAAGAATTAAATCAATTTGAACGTAATAACGTTTTTGAGAATTAGTACAAAGACCAGAAAATCAATCAATTATTGGAACAAAATAGGTATTTAAAAACAAAGTAGATGAAAACGGAAATATAGTTAGAAATAAAGCACGTTTAAAGGTTATAATCAAGAAGAAGGTATAGACTACGACGAAACTTTTACTCCAGTAGCAAGACTCGAGGCCATACGTACATTACTTGCTTTTGCAAGCCATCACAATTTTAAATTATTTCAAATAGATGTCAAAAGTGATTTTTTTAAATGGTTTTATTAAAGAAAATGTATATGTTGAACAACCTCCATTATTTGTTCACGAAAAATATCCCGATCATGTTTCCAAACTGCACAAAGCCTTATGTGGTTTAGACCAAGCCCCTCGTGCCTGGTACGAACGTCTTAAGAATCATTTAATTACATCTGATTTTCAAATAGGTAAAAAAGATATGACTTTATTTATTAAACAAAAAAATAACGACATCTTAGTTATACAAATTTACATAGACGATATTTTTTTAGTTCAACTAAGGAAAATCTTTGTATTCAATTTTCAAATATTATGAAAAAAGAATTTGAAATGTCTCACATGGGTGAATTGAATTTCTTTTTAGGTTTACAAATAAAACAACTTAAAATGATATTTTTATTCATCAAGAAAAATATTGCAACGATTTATTACGTCATTTTGGAATGGATAAACTTAAGCAAACCAACACCAATGAGTACTAATATTCACTTGGAAAAAGGTGATGACGGAAAAGATTTTGACGAAAAATTATATCGTAGTATGATTGGCTCCTTACTATATTTGACGGCCGTCGACCCGACATTATGATGAGCGTATGTCTTTGTGCCCAATTTCAAGAAAAACCAAAATAATCTCACCAAGGAGCTGTTAAACGTATCTTACGATATTTATCTAGTACTAGAGATTACGGTTTGTTTTATCCCAAGGGATCATCGTTTGAACTTGTTTCATATAGTGACGTGGATTTCGGTTGATGTAAAACAGATCTTAAGAGTACTAACGGAACGTGTCATTTTATCGGGCAATCGTTGGTTTCATGGTTTAGCAAAAAGCAAAACTGTGTCTCTTTATCTACTTGTGAAGCCGAATATATTTCAGCGGCCTTAGCATGTGCACAAGTGATTTACATGCAACAAACGCTTAAAGATTTCGAAAAATTTATCGATAAATCGCCAATATATTATGATAATACGAGTGCAATTGTAAACCACTCACGTACTAAACACATAGATATACGACATCATTTTTATGCGATAATGTAGAAAAAGGGATTATTACATTAGAATACATAAATATTGAGAATCAAGTAGCGGATATTTTCACAAAACCACTAAATGAATAAACGTTTGTTAAACTACGATGTGATTTAGGAATATGTTCTCTTAATGATCTTCTCAGGTAATTCTACATTTCATTCATTCTATTTTTGGTTAAAAAAAGTTATCCACAAATTAAAAAATTTAACACTAACCAACAATTTTTTAGAAATTTGTTTTTCTGCAATTAACTATGTATAACCTTTAAACGATGTATAAATAGCCTTTCTTTTTACAAAAGAAAAAATAGAATAATATATATATATATATAGATTTTATATTCCTTTTACAAACAAAAGAAGAAGAAAAATGTCTTTCGACAACTCTCATCTCTCCTTCTCAACACCAACCTCGAATAGTTCAGCAGATACCCCTCATCGACTTCCTACTCCTACACCAAGTCAAGAGCCAACCTATAAGTGGTCCTCCTACCACACGGGATTCACTCCCGATAAAAAATGGTCCAAACTATCTCTATTTGTATCTTCTAATACCAAGGAGAAAATCGATGAGATATGTCATTACCAAAAGTAACAAATAGATTTACAACAAGAATTATACTTTGAACAAAAAGTCACTACGCGACGATTAAGTTTTCTAGAGCAATTAGCTATCAAATTTTGCAATTCGTGAAAAAAGAATGTACATGAACCACTTTCGATTCCTTGCAATCCTCTAGATCCTTCTGCATCTCATCGTATACCTTGGGATCCTCCACCTATGCAATTTTTTGGTTCCCTAAGAACCAACGAACGCGGAAATATTTGGTCTCCACTCAAGCCGTGGAAGGATAACATCTCTGAAGATCGCAATGCTCCATCTTCATCTCAATAAAATTGTTTATTGTTTTTTTATCTACTTGTATTTGTTTTTGTTTTCAAAAATAATAACATTATGTGTCAATAAATGTGATCTCTCGAAAATCACGCATAACTTTCAAAAATCAGATTATTTTTAGACATATTAAAGATTTCAAACGTCTATGCAATGCCCTTAGACGTCTGACATCTTTGTGACACACCATTTTTTACTACCGTGCATATATCAGACGTCTGGTATAAACTTCCAGACGTTTGAAAATTATCTCTGCCTCATAAAAATACAAAACAATCTATTTCAGATGTCTGAAACAATGACCAGACGTCTGAACAAAGTCTTTGCCTCTTTAAGATACAAATTCAGGCCATTTTCAGACGTCTGATCTTATATCCAAATGTCTAAGAAAAGAATCTGTCTTCAAAAAATACACTTCTGCCAATTCCAGATGCATGTTTCTATATCCAGACGTCTTACAACACTTTTTGTCTTCAAAATTTACAAATGTTATCTACTCCAGACGTCCGCCAACGACTTCCAAACGCCTGACCATATTTACTTTGTTCATTCTAGGTTAAAATCAGACGTATGATTCACTTCCCAGACATCTGAAATTCAATCGACGGCCTTAAGTACCTTATAACGACTATTTTACCTAAATTTTTACTTCACATTTCATTTCGTTTCTTTTTCATATCCAAAACCTAACTTTTCAAATCGCTTTCTCCATAAATTCACATGATATCATGGCGCCCAAAACTAAAAACCCTAAAATTTCAAAGAGAAAGCAAAAGCAAGCGACATCCACCAACCCGCAAGTGTGCTCTGATGGTCAAATTGAGAGGTGGATGAAAAGAGTGCCTCATTCAATCAAAAGATATGATGATATTCAGAAGAAGAAGCTACATACAAGTCCTTTCTATAATTTGCTTAAATATCCTTCGTACGATTTGGATGAAATGTGCGAGAATGTTGGCTAGAAACATTGATTTCCTTCAACTCCAATAGTGTCCAAATCGATCAGCTCGTCATATTCCTTTTCTATGCTAATCTCGATAGCACTACCGTATGGAAACCGACAATGATGATAATTGGCTTTAGTCAAGTGTTTACGACAACACTATTCGTCTAACTCCGGGAATGATAGGCCGTACTTTAGGTTGTTCTGATTCCGGAGAAGATTTATATAACATCCTGGATATGCACCTAAAACCAAGAGATAATGTTACCCATCAAATTTGGGAAGACGAAATGCCAAGATTTGCTTCCAAACGCTTGCGACCTTAGGTAAGACATGATTATCAACACAATCATTCCTCGCCTTGTTGGTCATGAGAAAATAATAGAATTAGAGCACAAAGCGCTATATGCCATCTTTAGTGAAACGAGGGTAAATTAGGCGAAATTCATATTTAATGAGCTTAAACACTATTGGACTCAATCACGTCCATCTATCATCTACCTTACCTACATCATGCATCTTTTGAAAGCTTACAATATTCAATCATATTTATCTACTTTTGAAGAGATTTCTGCCAAGTACGCCTCCACAAAGTTCTTCTCTCTTATGCATTTACCAGAAAATCCTTCGGATTTTATGTCATTTGAAGAGTGGACGGAACGTCGTCAACAAGCCGGACAAGCTAGACCTCAACCTCATCAACAACCACCACAACTATCATAAGAAGAGGAACAACATCACAAACAAAATCCTCCTCCTCCTGCACCTGCACCTTATGATTATCCAGGCCAAGATAACATTTTGTAGACTCACTTCAAGACTTAACTCCCCAAAATCAACATATATTATCATGAAATCAAAAATTATTGGCTAGCATATTGATATCTTTGAAACAACGTTTGCTTCTCGCCTAGCCATAGTTGAAACATCGCTTTCAACAACTTTATCCGTTCCAAAAGAGGTTCTTTAACGAGTCAGTGGCCCTATACCACCATCATAAGATTTGTTAACTCTAGTGCCTTCTCCTCCACCTTCAAAACACTCTAAACTTTTTAAAGTGGAAAAATAACCTCTCGAACATACTCCAACATCTCCTAAAAAACAAGCTAGTTCTTTGAAGAATGAGATGAAGGAGATGATCAAGCTCAAGCTTCCCAAAAAGATCCTTAGATATTTTTTAATAATAATTTTCATCTCTGTAATGAAATCAAAAATATATGCATGTAATTACTGTATTTTATGATTATAAAAAGTGCTTTTTTGGTTTGTTACTTCAACATGAGTTGTTATAATCTTTCAGAAATTAGTAAATATTCCAAATTAACAGTGTGTACATGCTATCTGCATTATAGATATTCTACTTTTTGATAATGTCAAAGAGGGAGAAATAATGGTAAGCACATATTCAGGGAAGATTTATAAAATTATATCTAAGTTTATTGTATAGTTGTCATCATCAAAAGGGGGAGAATGTTAGGAACTCCAATCTACGGTTTCGATGACAACAACTATACAATGGAAATCAAATATACATATATATTTATATATACAGGAACTTGCTAGAACAACATCACTAGAAAGACAAGAACAAGGCTCAAATGACACTATAAGAGACTACAAGTTGATAGGTACAAAGAAGTAAGAGAAAAGATGCATAAAACAGACATGCACCAGTATCAGACATCTGGATGCACAAGCCAGACGTTTGAAAAAGTCCTTTGGAACAACAAACAGGCTAAACCAGATGTCTAGTTATAGCACTTAGACGTCTGAAAATCTACTATTTTCAAAAAATATATAGTATCAGACGTCTAAAGCAAATACCAGACGTCTGAATTCAAACTCGAATTTCAGAAAAGAACTGCAACTGCTATATGCAAATACATCTCCGCTTCTCTTCGCCACTACTCTTTACCATCATCAGAAGCAACTTTAGAGCATTCATTAATGGATGCAACTACTCAAGATACCTATCTACAAGTATATGTAGCATCAAGAATCAAGAGAATGGACTTACCTTACTTACTTGCGCTTTCTAATTCCATACTCTTGATCTCTGCACTCTAGCAATCTTTACTTTTATTCACGCTTCCATATACTCAGTTCTTCATAGACAATATTCTTTAGATATATATTGGAAGCAATTGTACGAATTAGTCAACATCTGTAGTATACTAGAACACACATTTAACAAGGACAATTTATTGTAACCAAGCCTATTCCTTCGGGCAAAGCGAGGGTTTTTGATAGTCGAATTCCGAAGGGAAGCTTCGGGACTGGACGTCGGACGGGAGGTCCGAGCCAGTATAAAATTCTAGTGTGCTTATTCTATATTTACTTAGATTAATATTATTTTAGTTGCATCATATATTTTTTCACATACACATGCATATACACTACACAATCCATGTAACAACCCGCATATTTATCGATTTTTTTATATTTAAATATTTTATTTAAATATTTTGTCGATACTCGGAATTTAGTCCGAAAAGCTACTTTTTGCATACGGTCGAATTAGGACTCGGGACCACTCCCATTGATTTTAAAATGCCATTTGCGACCTTTTTGAGTATAAGCTTCGATATGTTTGGAGTAAGTTGATTTTTTCTACTTTTTCACTTTGAGTTTGGGTTTGGGTTCAGCCCTATGTTTAACTTATACTCAAATCTGAGCCACTCCTCCCCATTCACCCTCACTTTCTCCTCTTTTCAGTTCTAAAGCATCAATGGTGGGAGAGATGGGAAATTAAAACTCCAAAACCCTAGTTTTCTTTTGCAAATCAAACTCTAGCTCCAAACTAATAGAAGAACCCATTGGTAAGCTTCTCTTCTTCTTCTCCAACTCTTTCTCTCTTTGATTTCAGAAAATTCCTAAACCTAATTTGGGAAATGTTTCTCTTTTAAGCTTAGAATCAAGCTTCTTGAGTTGGATTTGAAGAGTGGTTGATTCCCCTTTGCTTTCAAGCTTCTTCTTCAATTGCTTGGGTTCAAAGGTGAGATTTTTATCTCACATCTATGCTTATATTTATCTTCGAATGTTAGGTATGAATTCCTAACAATTATTCGTGTGCATTAGCTTTTGGTTTGGATTGATTTGGTGAATATTCTAATTTTTGGTGTTTTGGGTTCAATTCTTTAAAAATCATGGCTTTGATGTTCAAATGCGTTTTTGATGATGCATCGATGAGCCAATAGGATCGGGTAGCCGTTGGGCATAATTCCCTATCGTCCGTGCTCGTTCGGTTGTGAATTGGTGGAGTTTGCACATCAATTAATTGGGTTTCAATTTGCAGAACATCAGGGTCGGCCGACGGAACCCGTGGGACGGTCGACCGACCTGCTACTAAGGTGCATACGCACCTTTCTGTCTCTGGTCCGGTCGACTGGCTACATGGCTCAGCCGACCGACCTGCTTCCCGAGATATTTTTGGAACAGGGTCCGGTCGACCGAGCTCTGTAGCCGGCCGACCGACCTGATGCAATTTTGCCTATTTCGCCTAATTGCTTGAATTTCCAACTTTAATCGATTCGTGTTGTTTCCTATTTGTTGTTATCATTTATTATGACTTTGATGACTCCTTTTTAGGGATTTTTGAATATCAATTTCGATGGATTCTTTATCGGTTTCGTTGGATTTTTATTCACATCTTCGTATGTGAATTTTAGTGATTGATTGTTCCTACAATCTTCATTGTGATTTGTCACTTTAAAAATATAAAGGTTTTGAATACTAGTAGTAAATATCAAAACTCTTTCTTCAAATGATTTCAACGCTATTTTAGTACAAAGCTCGTTTCTTACACCATTTTCCAATCTATTAGTATATACAAACCTTTACCTCACTCGTATGAGAAATCTAATTAAACGACTTAGTAAAACAAGTGGTATGAAATGCTTGCGTTTATTTCCTCGGTTAATTCTTGGACTTGTTCGATTGAATCTCTTGTGACAATTTTATAGTGGAGATCTACAGTTTGTTCGTAAATATTTAAGTTAAGCAAGTGGTTATGGGACATGAAGCTAAACTCATATATTTACTAGCTTAGTGTAATTGACACTTCTCGTTGATCATGACGATCATCTTTGTGATTTAGACTAGCAATTGTGCGATGTCTCTTTGTCTGCGAGGGAGACTAAACCCCGTTTTGTGGAGTTTCGACTCAAATTGGTGGGGTAGCAACCCATGGTCTTCTGGCCGTTTGTGGAGCTTCGGCTCAATTTGTGATGGTTAGCAACCATGGAATTAGCGTTCCGTTTGTGATACACGTGTTGGTGAGCTTTATGCTCCCGTTTGTGATGGGCCTTCCCCCTTTTTGTGATTTCTGGATTTCTTGAGATGATTTCTAGAATTTGTGCTTCACCAATTTTCGTGATTTCCATTGATAAGTTTTATCAATATTTGTGCATTGGTGAATTTGTGTGCCATCGGCTTTTGTGATTGACATTGATATAATCGTCAATATTTATGGTTTGGTGAACGAAATAAGGAGTATGACATTTCTTTGATTCTTGTGTAGATTTGGTGACATTGATTAATCTCTTGTTGATTTTCAATTACTTATATATATCACTGCTTGGCATTGTGATTATTATGTGTTTAGTCATATCTCTTATTCTATATCGTTTCATCTGATATTTATAGTTAGACTGATCCGTTTATTATTTTCTTATTAAATAATACTCGGGTCAGACCGAGATGTTACAGGTGCTTCAGCTTGACTTCTCACTTGGGATTGATTTCTCCAACTTTTGATTAACTACTTAGATTAGTAGTTTTTGTTGTATACATTTGAGATATAGACTCCATAATGTATACTTATTCTTTTGTGTAGTTCGTGTAACTATTCTTTTGTGATATTGTGGATCTTTTTAGACCACTACTCTGATGTACGCTTCCTAGTGTAATATTCATATCTATTTCCGCCTTTGTGATATGAATTGTCTGTGACTGATTTATGTTATGCTTATTTCTATATTTGTTTCTGAAGAAATTATAGCCACTGTGTAGTAGCTTTGAGTTTGTGTCGGTATGTCGGATTTCCCTCTTGATAAAGAAATGCATATTATACTATCTGACATATCGATGCTCGCGCAAAGCAATTACACGGATGGTCGCTCCTCAACAGCCTTATTCTCCATGCTAGTTGACAGCATTCATCGTAATGTTCTTGGCTAGCGAGGGTATAGAGGTAGGGCGTCACAATCCATCTTGTAGACTTTCACTTGTGTGGACGAATGTTATCAGAACATCGTCATTGAGGATGATAGGCATTCTAAGTGGAAATGTTTCTTGAAAGGTAATGTTTAGCCTCAAGCCTCATCGACCTGGAATGACTAAAAAAAGGGAGATGTAGGAAGGTTAAGGGGGTCGCACCCAATTAGGGCATGTTATCACTTTTCTAGATATCCTCGGAAATATATAAACTATAGATATGGTTGTGCATGAAAGAAGGAGCGCTCAATTGTTAAGGTTGAGAACACCTGGGGTGATAACATATTCGGTTTATCCAGGTTAGGGGTAGGCCGGTCTTGTATAGCAGGGGATCCCGGCGTGGTCCTCGATACATTGTTCTAGAGGTATACTTTGATGGACAGTACGCCAATGGCCCCATCATTATATGGAATCCATTCTCAATACAAGCCTTTACGGTTTTGTTTGTAGAGCCAAGCATGAAGGAATTTAATTAATTTAACAATTTCGGCTATTTGAATAAGTATTTGTATTTAGACACTATATAATATCACTGGATTTTCTATAAAATATTTTAGTTTTCGTAAGATAAAAACCGTCATGTTTATGTATGACGTGGTCTTACGAGATGCCTTTGTTTTTCAAAGGATTTTGATAACTCTAATAATTCAAATTGAGTGTGTTTTCTCATGCTGGTTTTCTAGACTAACTAGAGCCTTATTTTATTATAATGCTCGAATCAGGCCGAGTATTACAGATTTAGGTTTATATGCTATGTGGCCTAGGAGATGAGCTAGAGGAGTTCAGATGTATATCACGTACTTGGTTATTTTTCGATGTGTGAGTTATGTATATCAAGACAGGCGATTATAATTGTCTAGATTGATGTATTGATTTTTGTACCCTGATGATTGTAAGTATAAATAGTTACAGATTCTTTTGTATAGAAATCTATTATTATATATTATATTTTGTTCCGCTGCGTTTGTGAGATTCTATGTTTGTTGTTTTATTTCCTTCTATCTTTTCTTCTTTACCCCAAATGAACTGGTATTTTCGGCACTTGATTGCTCGGCATTCTATATAGTGGATATATTAATGTCGATTTTCAAGGGTCAAAAATCCCGGTTTGTTACAGTTCTCGCATCAGTGCTTATCTAAAGATACCTTTCGAAGAAATAAAACCCTTTCAAAATAGTTAAAACCTTTTGATCCCATTAAGCCACAACCTTAAATTACCTCAACCATTTCGAAAGGTGGTTTCGAAGGAGTCCCAAATTACCTCGACTTATTCGAACAAAGGTTTTTAAGAGTTCATTCTCACTTTTAATCTTACTTTGGGGTGCTAACAAGATTTCTTGTTAACATTGTTGGCGCTAGAAGGAAGGCTCGGACCTCTGACTTTATTGAATTCCCAACCTTACTTTTCTCTATCCATATTCCATTCTAAGTTAACCTTAAGCCCTACACCATAATGCTTAGAAAAGTCAAAAAGTTCGAGCAAGGATCTTCAAAACCACACTTGGCTGGGTCCTATAATAAAATTGATGAAGATTTAAGACTATATGAAGAACAATGTTAAGGTTGAACGCTTTAAGTGTCATGAAAAAGAAAAGAGACGAATCTTATGATCCAAATAGTTGGAGCCTAAACCCATTCCATATTAGCCCTACACCCATCTTTGCTTTAGGCGGAACAAGATGTAAAGTGAAAATTTGTATGTTCTAATGAAGAAGGCTATGCAGTGCTATGCAAAAAGGACAATTTTTGAAAAAGGAATGATGGCCGATTATTACACCTTTTCTCAAAAGTGGCATCATGCAGCAAGTGGATCATTACCTATATATGAGCTTTGAAAGGTTTTTAAAAGGAAATTGGTCATTGAAAATGAAGTTCCCGAATCGAGCAAAAAAAACTAGAAATCAACCTCAAAAGGCAAGCTTCAAATCAAGACTCCCTAAAGAGTGCAACTTGGCTACATCAATTGAGGAGATCTACGTATTAACAAAGGAGGAACTCAATTATTGGTCGTCTAAAAAGAAAGAGCCCAAGTAAGGAAGGAATAAGGAAGGAATTTGGAAGGATCTTACTTCCATTACCATATAACGAATGGACACGAAACCAATCAATGTAGAGCTCTTGAAGGAATGATTATCAACTTTTTCAAACAAGGGAAAATCAATAGATTTGTCAAGAAATCCAAGTCGAGCTCAATAAATCGCCTCTTTACGAAGGAAAATCTACATGGTTGGTAGCAGAATTCTACTGAAACTTGAAAATTACATTAAACGGTCATAAGCCTTTGTCCACGCTAAGTTGGCCACTTTAAAGTGCCTCTTGAAGGGAGGTTAGAGTAAACCTTTATCCACGCTATGCAATGGCCAGGTTAAAGTATCCATAAGCCCTTGATCATGCCACACTATGGCCAGATCAAGGCGCCCCCTTGAGGGGGGATGGAGTAAATCCTTGAATGCACCATGTCATGGCTAGGTCAAGGTACCGACCATCCTTTATTCCTACTTGTAAGGCTTGGCTAAAGCACCTCCTAGAGGGAGGACGGAGTAAGCCCTTGATCCCACCATGTTGCGGCCTGGTCAAGGCATAGAAAAAACCTTCAGTCATGCCTATGAGGCCTGTCTAGAGGGCCTCCTTGAGGGAGGTTAGGTAAGTCATTTGGTCTTGCTTATGAATAAGCTAACAAGCACACCGGACAACAACAGACTAAGAGTCCAAGCCCAAGAAGTGACACACGAAGCGTTATCAATATACGAAGCCTAAAAGAAGGCATATATCAAAAGAGTCAAGTACAATGCATCGGAGAGGTGGCACAAAGCAAAAGAAGCAAATAGCCAAAGCCCCAAAGAGTAGTTCAGAACAAAAGGCTCAAATAAGAAATTTCGAATTTTAAAAAATAATATTTTCTAAACTTTCCTTCTTATTGCCAACTACGGATTTCTAGTCTTCTATTATTTTAGTACGATAATTCCCAGACTACATTAATCATTCATGGTCTTCGACTAATTTCCAGAAGATGATTCCTGCACTTCTCTTATTAGTACCTGAATCTGGGTTTCAGGTCTTCTATTATAAGTCTGTGGTCTTCCACTACATTTAAAAGATGACTTCTGGGTCTTTATTACTAATACCCGAATTTTGGTCTCCTATCTTCTACTATTAATTTTCTGGATTACACTTAACAATAACCATATCTATGTTGCGAGTTTTCTGTTATTTCTAAATGATGAATTCTAGATTACCATTATCACAAGACAATTATTCTCGGTCTTATATAAGTTATTTCTAGAAGGGAATTTGAATTAATAAATCAAGACTTGAATTTCTACACCCGTATTACTAATTCCATTTTTGGACTTCTCGCATTACCAAAATTAGATCTCAAGGCTTCTATTTTTACTATGCAATGAGAATTTGTCGTCCAAAGATAGTAATTGATGAGAAGTCTACAACTGGGAATGATTACGAATAGCTGCTAACTCATATTTTTCTTAGATTTAGATTTCTTGAATTCTATTATCAAGAATTCTAATACGATTGCCAATAATATGGACAAATCACCAAGCATATTCTTACGTAGATTTTAGATTAATGATAAGAAATGTTGTCTACCTTGTACCTTGTAGAAGAATAAGGTTGATAAGGGCGACTAAATGATTCAACAAATAAAAGAAACTATAGCCAAAGTATCAAAAAGTAGACTCGAAAACAACATTACAAAATTCAAGGAAAGGAAACAAACCAGGTGACATTTCCATCATTTCATATTTTAAAATATTATTTATAAATCATTTCATGAGTATGCGCTTCAGAGATCATCTACAATTGTAACACCCTGCATTTTTATATAGTTAGAAATTAACAAATAAACGATAAGCATTGAAAAATAAATATTTTGAACTGCAGTTTCATATTGGGAAAGCATTATAGTTTATTTGTGCTCTTGGTCATACAAATTTGATGCTGCTCTTTGTAGTTGCTTGTGACTTGCTGAGCTTTTGTGTAATTCATGTTATAGCGGCGAGGCAGTACACGCGTGCGTGTACTGCAGCCACACGGTATTCATTGGGTACATCATCACTGTAGTGGCAAGGTAGTGCACGCAAGAGTGAACTGCAGCCACACGGTATTGATTTTATTGATATTCTATTTTGTTTTGATTTATTGATCTTTTTCATATTCCATATGCTGTAGTGGCGAGGCAGTGCACGCATGCGTGTATTGCAGCCCTACTCGAATTAATATTTTAATTGATATTTCAATGGTTTGAACTGTTTTTTTTATTCAATTCAATATTCTGAATTGTATTCTGATTTGGTTTAATTTGCTGATTTGTGTTTAACACTGTTACGTGTTATATTTATCGTTATCCGATTTCTTTATTTAAGGATCGAATAGACGAGATTTATTGTGACTGTCGTCTATTCATTATTTAATTATTATTGCTTCTATGCTTTAATAACTGAGTTTGAATTAGACTGACCCGTGTATTTTTTTCTTTTGAATTTAATACTCGGGTCAGACCCGAGTTATTTCAGGTTGTAGATATCTTGCTTTGGGTTGCTGTTTGAGCTATGAAGACTTTTCTTATCTTTTGGGAGTTGTCGTGTCATAGTACAGGTTGATATGTATTCATGTATATTAGTCGTTAATGTACTTGTATATGTAACTTCCTGAGTCGACTGTTGTAGTTGTATCAAATGTATTGTATCATATGTATTGTATCACATGTATTGTAACTGACATCAGTTATTGTATATATGAGATTTTCCGTTTTTTCTGTGTTCCGCATTTACATTATCTGTTTTATTATTATATTTACTGTCCTAAACTATTATGAACCATCGTAGTTCGTTTTATACTGGAATTGGGGTATGTCGATGGGAGTAAATAAATCAGAGATGAAAAATGAAAGAATATATATACCACTCCTATCGAGATAACCAATACTAGTGTAAGGCCTAACTACTGATGGCCGCTCCTCAACAGCCTTATTCTCCGTGCTAGTTGACAGCACTACACCGTAGTGTTCTTGGCTAGCGTGGGTATAAAGGTGGGGCGTTACAGCTTGGTATCAGAGCCTGGGGTTTAGGACAAATATAAAACATAACTTAGATAGTACATGTGTTACAACTATTTGTCGATGTTTTATCTCTCATCTTTGTATATGATTATCTTTTATTGTTAGGTATGAATTCCTAACGCTTACTCATGTGCATTTGATTTTGATTTCGTGAAAGTATTTTGGCTTCGGCCTCCATTTGCTTTGCGAACTCAAGTTGAGTTTTTGATGATGAGGATTTTGTTCTTGTGTTTTCGGCTTTGAATTGATTTAGCCGATGTTGATTTTGTTCGAATCTCAGCGATTTTGAACTTGATATTTTGTTTTTTCCTCGGCTTGATGTCCATTCGACTTCGGTCACTTTGTTTTTGTGAAATTGCTAATTTCTTGATTTCCAAGACTCTGACTTTGTTTGCCGTTGAATTCTTTGATGATGATGTTGATTCGTTTTGTCCGCGACTTTGGCCATTAATTGTTGACTTCGACATTGACTTGATTTTTATTTTGTTGAAGTCATCTATGCGTTTATGCTCGTTTTGCTTTGTTTTTCCAATAGTTAATCGATTCTCCTTTTTCGATTAGTTATTATCACTTATGTCGACTTTGGTAACTTCTATTTCTGGAATTTTTGAGTATTTCTACTTTGACGGATTTGAAATCGAATTCTTTGGATTTTATTCACGTCTTCGAATGTGAATTTTAGTGAATTGATTTGGTTTCCAAATTTAATCGATTCTTGTTTATTCCCCGATTTGTTGCTATCATTTATTAGCAACTTTGATGACATTTTCTTCGGGATTTTCGTGAACATACTTTTTGAAGAACTTAGTATCGATTTCTTTGGATTCTATTCACATCTTTATATGTGAATTATTGTGGTTGATTGTTTCTACAATCATTTTTGAGATTGTCACTTTAAAAATATAAAGGTTTTCTATACTAGTAGTAAATATCAAAACCCTTTTCTCCAAACGATTTCAAAACTATTTTACTACAAAGCTCTTTTCCTAAACCGTTTTCCAATCTACTAGTATATACAAGCCTTTACTTCACTCGAATGAGAAATCGAATTAAACAGCTTAGTAAAACAAGTGGTATGAAACGCTTGCGTTTACTTCGTCGGTTAACCCTTGGACTTGTTCGATTGAACCTTTTGTGACAATTTTCTAGTGGAGATCTACAGTTTGTTCGTAAATATTTAAGTTAAGCAAGTGGTTATGGACATGAAACTAAACTTTTATATTTACTAGCTTAGTGTAATTGACACTTCTCGTTGATCATGACGATCATTTTATGATTTAGACTAGCAATTGTGCGATGTCTCTTTGTTGGCTTTCTGGTTAGGCTAGACACCACTTGTGTGATTCCATTCACACGTACCTTTTTTCTTTTTGGTTAGCCTAGACACCATTTGTGTGATTCCATTCACACATATCTTTTTGCTTTCTGGTTAGGCTAGACACCACTTGTGTGATTCCATTCACACATACCTTTTTGCTTTTTGGTTAGCCTAGACACCATTTGTGTGATTCCATTCACACATATCTATTTGCCTTCTGGTTTGGCTAGAAACCACTTGTGTGATTCCATTCACACATACCTTTTTGCTTTTTGGTTATCCTAGACACCATTTGTGTGATTCCATTCACACATATCTGTTTGCTTTCTGGTTAGGCTAGACACCACTTGTGTGATTCCATTCACACATACCTTTTTGCTTTTTGGTTAGCCTAGACACCATTTGTGTGATTCCATTCACACATATCTTTTTGCTTTCTGGTTAGGCTAGACACCACTTGTGTGATTCCATTCACACATACTTTTTTGCTTTTTGGTTAGCCTAGACACCATTTGTGTGATTCCATTCACACATATCTTTTTGCTTTCTGGTTAGGCTAGACACCACTTGTGTGATTCCATTCACACGTACCTTTTTTCTTTTTGGTTAGCCTAGACACCATTTGTGTGATTCCATTCACACATATCTTTTTGCTTTCTGGTTAGGCTAGACACCACTTGTGTGATTCCATTCACACATACCTTTTTGCTTTTTGGTTAGCCTAGACACCATTTGTGTGATTCCATTCACACATATCTATTTGCCTTCTGGTTTGGCTAGAAACCACTTGTGTGATTCCATTCACACATACCTTTTTGCTTTTTGGTTATCCTAGACACCATTTGTGTGATTCCATTCACACATATCTGTTTGCTTTCTGGTTAGGCTAGACACCACTTGTGTGATTCCATTCACACATACCTTTTTGCTTTTTGGTTAGCCTAGACACCATTTGTGTGATTCCATTCACACATATCTTTTTGCTTTCTGGTTAGGCTAGACACCACTTGTGTGATTCCATTCACACATACTTTTTTGCTTTTTGGTTAGCCTAGACACCATTTGTGTGATTCCATTCACACATATCTTTTTGCTTTCTGGTTAGGCTAGACACCACTTGTGTGATTCCATTCACACGTACCTTTTTTCTTTTTGGTTAGCCTAGACACCATTTGTGTGATTCCATTCACACATATCTTTTTGCTTTCTGGTTAGGCTAGACACCACTTGTGTGATTCAATTCACACATACCTTTTTGCTTTTTGGTTAGCCTAGGCACCATTTGTGTGATTCCATTCACACATATCTATTTGCTTTCTGGTTAGGCTAGACACCACTTGTGTGATTCCATTCACACATACCTTTTTGCTTTTTGGTAAGCCTAGACACCATTTGTGTGATTCCATTCACACATATCTTTTTGCTTTCTGGTTATGCTAGACACCACTTGTGTGATTCCATTCACACATACCTTTTTGCTTTTTGGTTAGCCTAGACACCATTTGTGTGATTCCACTCACACATACCTTTTTGCGAGGTTAAGCTAGACATCATTTGTGTGATTCCATTCACGCATACCTTTTTGCTTTTTGGTTAGCCTAGACCTCATCTGGGTGATTCCGACTCATCCATATGGGGTAGCTCCCCATGGTCTTCGGACCGTCATGTGATAGGCCTCTTTCCCTTTTTCTGTGATTTTTGGATTTCTTTAGTAGATTTCTAGAATTTGTGTTTTCTGGATTTCTTGTGTAGATTTCTAGAACTTGTGTTTTCTGGATTCCTTGTGTAGATTTCTAGAATTTGTGTTTCCTGGATTTCTTGTGTAGATTTCTAGAACTTGTGTTTTCTGGATTTCTTGTGATGATTTCTAGAATTTGTGCTTCACCAATTTTCGTGATTTCTATTGATAAGTTTTATCAATTTTTGTGCATTGGTGAATTCGTGTGTCATTGACTTGTTATGAATACAAGTTTAGGGTATGATATCCCTTCCTATCTTTGAGAAGATTCTTGTGACATTTTTTATGAATGAAAATTCATTGGTATTATATTTTGATGTCAATTATTTTGATGAGATTTTGACGTATTAACTTCAGTAACCGTCAATTTTAAAATGAATTTTCAAGCGGTTATCCCGCAATGCTGATTTTGTTGTCCGTTTTTACGGTATTTTGAGAAGTGCAATTTCCTTATCGAAGTTGCTACTGATGTTGCTGTTTTAATCACGTGTTTTAAAAATTGTTTCAAAATTAAAATTAAAATTGTTTTCAAAATTTTTACAGTTTACGCTTTCAAAAGAATGAGGAAGCGATTTAAACGTTTCAGAAAAATCGAGGACCATGACCCCTTTCGTTTACTGATTCGTTTAATTCCGGACTTGTCCGTTTGAGAACGTAAAATGTTATTTATTTAAAATACACAATTTTGCACTTTCAAGGAAACGATGAAGTAAATTAAACGATTTAGTAAAACTCTTGTTTATGGGACATGTGCATTTGCTATTTCGGTTAATTCCGGACTCGTTAATTGAAATATTTGTGATTTCTGATTATCGTTTTTGATAATCAGGTATTTGTTGTTCTGATTATCGTTTTTGATAATTAGATATTTGACATTTGATTATTGTTTTTGATAATCGAATATTTATTGTTTCTAATTATCGTTTGTGATAATTAGATATTTGTGGTTTGATTATCGTTTTTGATAATCGAATATTTGTTGTTTCTAATTATCGTTTGTGATAATTAGATATTTGTGATTTGGTTATCGTTTTTGATAATCGAATATTTGTTGATTTGGGATTTGATTATCGTTTTTGATAATCGAATATTTGTTGTTTCCGATTATCGAATTTGATAATTGGATATTTGTTGATTTGAGATTTCTAATTATCATTTTTGATAATTAGATATTTGCAATTTTGCGACTGGTGATTTTTGTTTTTCTAATTATCTTTGTTGATAATTAGATTTTGCTGTCTTCTAATTATCGTATCGATGATTAGATATTGCTGTTTTGTGATTTCTGTATTCTGATTATCTAATTGATAATTAAATTTTGTAGAGAATATGTGAATTTCTTTTATGAAATTAAAAGATTTTTTTGGTGTTTATATTGTACTACGGTGGTGTACCGGCTCAATTTTCTCCTATTCATGACGTTTTCCACGTCTTCCAATTACGGAAATGCCTTAGGGATTTTCGATTTTTATTCTTTGAGCAACATTCTATTCACATCATTGCTTCGGAGGTTGAGCACCTTCGAAATAAAGATGTTTCTCTTGTGGAGATTCCCAATGGTTCTCAAATTCTAGGGATTTCTCTTAGGAATCCAGAGAATTCATCAAGCAAATACGTTCAGGCTTTCTCTTTCATGCTCTATATGGTGAACTTCCTATTTCAAATTTCTTCATCTTTTGATGATATGCTTTTATGGTTGCTATCTTTTGTCCCTTTATTCCTTATGATTGCGAGGACGCAATTTCTTTAAGGAGGGCAGTCTGTAACAACCTGGTATTTCGTACCGATTAATTATGGTCTTGGGACGATTACTTTTCCTAGCTATTGCCAATTGAAGTTTTTAAATTTGAATTAAAATTCTTTTATAAATTGTTAAAAAGATTGATGGGCTTTGAAAATTAGATAGTGGCCCATGTTTTTATGAGGCAGTGAAAATTTACAAAAGTAAATAGCCGTTCCTTTTTCTTCATTTTCGTTCGACCCGACATCTTTCTCATTTTCGCTCGAAAACCCTAAATAAAAGAAAGATAATGGCGGCCCCTCTTCTTCGTTCCTCCGTGAAAACTAGGGCTTCGTGAGTATTTTTAAAGCCGCATCTTGGTCGATTGAGTGCAGTTCTCGTTGCTTGCTTCGGCAATCGGCGGCTCCTTCAACTTGCTCCTGGCCGCTTCTTTTTGGGTCGAGTTCGACTTCGCTTCGGACAAAGGTGAGTTTGCTCACATCTAATTCATATCTCGAGTTAATTTAAGGTTCGAATTCTGTGATTTCGTTCAAATTCAATTGTTTTGCTTGGCCATTCGATTTTGTTTTAATATTGGAGATGATTTTGACATGGTCGCCTTGGCCCTGACTTTGTTTCGATGTTGATGTCTTTTATCTGACTTGGTTCGATTCCTTAAATATTTAGCTTCGGCCATGCTTGGTTATCACGTCACTGTTGAAATTCGTGGCCACTTTGGTCTGTTTTGCAATTGACTTTGGTCATATAATTTTGTGTACGTGTTTTCCCTAACTTGTCATCCATGATCTTTGATATTGTTCGAGCTTGTCTTTGTGTTGCTTGAATTTGAATCTGGGTTGCATTTATTATGCTATGCACTGTGTAATTTTATCTTGGTTCTGGAATTTTATGTGGTCTTGTTGACATGTTGAGTTTATTGCACTTCGTGTTAGCATTGGCTAGTCTCGACTTCCTTCTGGTAGTCGCTGTATCGAGTTGCACCAGTCTTTGCATTTATTCTAGGCATCGTATCATTTGGGTTGGGCGTTGTTTTGAACTGTAGTTCTTTGATGAGACTATATTTGTGCATGATTCAATCCGAACCTGCATTGTTTAACTGGTTAGTCTGTTCTTTGTTCCACCTGGTGACATGTTTTGTGTCATCTTGAAGTCTGATTCATTGCGTGTTTGTGATGAACTCTTTGGTTTGGCCTAGTTGCTATTTTCTTGTACCCACACTTCAAGTTTTTGTTGTTTCATTTTGCATGTTCATTGTAGTCCGATATGTGCACTGACATGAGTCCGAGCCTTTTTCCCACTGTTGGTTCATATTGCATTCACTCTCCACTAGTACATGTTTTCATTGTGTATATATATAACACTGCTCGGTCTATATGCACTTAGTTTGTTCTCGTATGTGTTGTGGTGCCATATTTTGGTGCCCTCACCATCATACTGCTGTGTACTTGCAGTGGTATGGCCCGGTTCACTGTCTAGTTCATTTGCACTTTGCCTTCATGTGTTTACACTGTCCAGTTCCATTTTGTAGTTCACTGGTCACTGTATACATGTTCTGTTGCTCCATGTTACATTGAACACTCCATTTAATCTACTTGCATTGTCCCCTTCGACCTCGGCCATGTTTTCATCTGAGTTTGCATATCATAGCGTTGGTCATTGCAATTGGAGTTTGGGGTGTTTGACATATGTGCAGTCTTGTTCAAAAGTTTATGCATACTTGTTCTTCATATAGTCCACTGTATTAAGTTTGGAACATGGCTATTTCATTATGTGTCTGCTGTACATGTGACTGTCCATCCATGTTGTAAGACCTGTAGCATGTTTTGTTCATGCATTTTGATGGTACAGTCCAATTTCCTTTAGTGTTCACTGGTGCATTAGGTTGTGTCATTTGAAGCTTGCTTATCTTATACCACTTGTGCATGCCCCTTTGTCTTGTGCAGTAGCATTTTGGTCTTGCTTGCATTATTCATTTCTTTGTTGCATGCATGTTGACTTCGGCCTTGATGTTGTTATGTGATTCCCCGACTTTGTATTATCTTCGGCCATCACTCGTGTTGTGGTATCAAACTGCAGTTTCATATTGGGAAAGCATTATAGTTTATTTGTGCTCTTGGTCATACAAATTTGATGTTGCTCTTTGTAGTTGCTTGTGACTTGCTGAGCTTTTGTGTAATTCATGTTATAGTGGCGAGGCAGTACACGCATGCGTGTACTGCAGCCACACGGTATTCATTGGGTACATCATCACTATAGTGGCAAGGCAGTGCACGCAAGCGTGAACTGCAGCCACACGGTATTGATTTTATTGATATTCTATTTTGTTTTGATTTATTGATCTTTTTCATATTCCATATGCTGTAGTGGCGAGGCAGTGCACGCGTGCGTGTACTGCAGCCCTACTCTAATTAATATTTTAATTGATATTTCAATGGTTTGAACTGTTTTGTTTATTCAATTCAATATTCTGAATTGTATTCTGATTTGGTTTAATTTGCTGATTTGTGTTTAACACTGTTACGTGTTATATTCATCGTTATCCGATTTCTTTATTTAAGGATCGGATAGACGAGATTTATTGTGACTGTCGTCTATTCATTATTTAATTATTATTGCTTCTATGCATTAATAACTGAGTTTGAATTAGACTGACCCGTGTATTATTTTCTTTTGAATTTAATACTCGGGTCAGACCCGAGTTATTTCAGGTTGTAGATATCTTGCTTTGGGTTACTGTTTGAGCTATGAAGACTTTTCTTATCTTTTGGGAGTTGTCGTGTCATAGTACAGGTTGATATGTATTCATGTATATTAGTCGTTAATGTACTTGTATATGTAACTTCCTGAGTCGACTGTTGTAGTTGTATCATATGTATTGTATCATATGTATTGTATCAGATGTATTGTAACTGACATCAGTTATTGTATATATGAGATTTTCCGTTTTATCTGTGTTCCGCATTTACATTATCTATTTTATTATTATATTTACTGTCCTAAACTATTATGAACCATCGTAGTTCGTTTTATACTGGAATTGGGGTATGTCGATGGGAGTAAATAAATCAGAGATGAAAAATGAAAGAATATATATACCACTCCTATCGAGATAACCAATACTAGTGTAAGGCCTAACTACTGATGGCCGCTCCTCAACAGCCTTATTCTCCACGCTAGTTGACAGCACTACACCGTAGTGTTCTTGGCTAGCGTGGGTATAGAGGTGGGGCGTCACAAGTGGAGCATCTGTATTATAGGCCTTACAAAGCAATCCTTTATAGATGTAGCTACGAAACGCTCGCGGAGAAAGACGATGGAGTATCTTTATTGTAGGCCTTATAAACCAGTCCTTTATAGATATAACCTACGGGGCAAAATGATGGAGAATCTGTATTGTAGGTCTTACGAAGCAGTCCTTTACAGATGTAGTTACAAAATGCTCTCGAAGCAAGAAGATGGAGCCCTTTTCGAGGAGGATACGGAAGGTACCATGGGTGGTACCTAGGACAAATATGGTCATTGGGCATATAGCTATATATATATATATATGTATGTATGTATGTATATTAGTTATTAGGTTTTAATCTACTATGGAGTAGATGGGCACGGTTCACGAACATAGGCGAGAGTATTGTAAGCTAATGAACCTAATATAAGAGTAAATGGAAATAAAATAATATATGTAGAATTAAGCCTAGAAGTATACAATTTATTCATTCACCCGAACTTTTGTTATGACCCCCTCCTCATAACTTCCTACAGGTTAGGTAGGTGGCAGAGACTTCTTAGCTTTATGACACTTGCCTAAAATGTGTTATTTTATGGGTGAGTATTTACTTACTATTATGTTTTAAATTAATTCTGCTGTGAGATAATTAATTGAGCTTTGACATATTTAACTTTGCCTATTTGCAGGATACCAGATACTCAACTCGGGCTTTAGTAGGCTTGGGTTTTAGCATGTTTGCGAAAAATCCAGACCACTAAATTTGGGTTGTTACAACAACCTTCTTTAAATTATCAGCAATTAAATGATCAACAATATGGCAAATTGCTATACAAAGAATTTCTTTGTGCTTCTTTTCCTTCTTCTTAAGCTTGTCAACATTATCAACAAAATCAACATGAGTCTTCAAAGCATGATTGAAAGTGTTTTTGGCACCTTTAAGGGTCTTGTTTTGTCTTTATAAATCGATGATATGCTTTTGAAGAAGATATTTTTCATGTTTAAGCCTTTGAATTTTAGTTGCATACTCATTGATGCGTTGCAAGTATCTCACTTTCTATTGATCGTCAAAGTATCATATCATTTCAAATTTGACATTTCTACACCATTCACCCACTGCCTTCTTGTCTAAACTCGAAGGAGGGTTTATAATAGTGGAGAATTTTTGAATAGCTAAGGAAGTAGACCTTGTCAATTTCACAACCGATGAGGTGATTAGAGAAGTTGGTAAATCGATAATTGGAATTGCACCTCCACGATATATTCCATGGATTTACACCGAGCTTGACTATCTTTTAATTTTATCTCCAAATCACTTACCTGTTGGAAAAGCTTAGACATCTCATGATCGAAGCCGATCAAAGGGTTTGATTTAATTTGGCATTACAATTGGGAAATTATTTCATCTTTATTCTCGATGTCTACTTTGAAACTAGTGATTTGATCATTAATGTCTCTAATAATTGCTTTTTGATGTAAAAATTTTCCTACGCCATTCCAATGCTTCAGTATTATCTTGAACTCGGGAAGACAAAGGATCTTTGAATATGCTTGTCCTTTCAAGATCTTCCATCAAACCTATCTCTACTACCAGTGAAATGAGATATTGGATCTAATGAGAGTGGTGTGGTTGCTTATTGTAATTCTTATTCGAATAAACAAAAAAAATTAATATCCAAAGAACAGATTTCCTTTATTACAATAGTAGAGGTTATAGATCTAGAAGAAATAAAACAAAGGGTACAATATCAACGTTATTGTCAAATACTTGCTTTGCCATATCACATTAAAGTCCATTAATGGCATTTTTAACTTTATACAAAGAATTAGCGTAAAGTTTGATTGTCGATTCAAAATTGGCATTAAATCCTTCTAGGGTAATAACTAGGGGACATTTGCTATAATCCCATTCTCCAGGCAGAGGATTATCACAACCATAAATCAATTTTGTTTGATATGTTCGAATTTCCTAAAGGAGATTCTCCTTTTCTTCGCCTAGAAAACCAAAGCGAAGGTAAGGATGTTGCATATAAATCTTCTATAGATCTTTAAGAAAGCAATATCTAACGAATCTTAACGATTTCAAGAGCAAGGCCTTTTTCAGTAATCTCTTCTTAATTTGACGTATTTGCCTAAGTAATCCCTAGTAACAGGATTACTTGAGTGGCATTTACATTGTAATAACATAATAAAATACGACCAAGCATAAAAGAAAATTAGCACAGAAAACTTACAGATCAATATTATTACATGGTCACAAATTTTCATCTAGTTCGTACAAGATTGATTTTTTGAATAACTCGAAAATGAATTTATCCTTATAATAATTAATTTTTCTAGAGTCAATGCGCGAGGAATTGAGTTGACCCATGTTATGTTCCAACAAGCCCCCAAATGAGGATCAGATCAAAATTCGCCTAAGTACCTCCCATGTAGATATTTACGTAGACCGCCACTAAAATCACCCAAGTATGAAAAATCTATAGTTGGATATCTACAATAAACTTTATATAGAAAGTCTACTAGGATATCTCTATCCTCGATAAACATCCAAAAGAGGGTTAACAATACTTTGTTCTCTTCCAAGAGCTTTTCATAGCGCAGGCATGGCCATTTCAATCGAAGGGCCGCTTCCTGATCTTTAAAAGATGCTAATAATGAATTGCTTTTATTAAGCTTATAACACTTGTCAAAGAGTGCATTGTGTTCTTTTAATTGTTTATCTAACTCCTTATACAGGCTATTTACTTCTGCATGTTTTCTTTGCAGCATTGTTTTATAAAGATGAATGGATTTCTTCCTTATCTAAAATGGGTAGTATTACCCAATGTTATCTTGGAAGTGAAAGTCATTTTGAAAAAGAATTCCATAGCTAAGAAATTGGGATTAAAATTTGTAGGGCCTACTTTTTCCTCTGTTGCTCTCCAACATCAATATCATCGTCTTTTTCATGGAGATCAAAGGTTTTAGGGAATTTAATTTGACCCATTTTGAAGTAATTAGGACTTTGGATAACTATATCTGAAGCCTTGAAAGTGTCATCATCAACCCCTCCGTGAGAGTCATCATGATTGCCCTCGTTGTCGCCAGAACCTTGACCTTTATCGTCATCATTAAGGTTATCATTGTCATTGTCATCATCATAGCACCTTCTTCGGCAATAATTTCGTTATCCTTGTTGTCTTCCTTCCCTTTTGAATCAGAATCTTCATCTATACGAGGGACTTTGAATGGTAGAAGCTTTGAGGCATCAATTTCTTTTCTATCAGAGACCTCAATCCCTTGCTCCATTTCTTTGATTTTATCCATGAATTAACCAATGCAGGATCGAGCGAGGGAAAGCTTAATTCTTGGACTTCTCTATATTAGCGAAGTAAGCTAGAATGAGGGCATCCTAGTAAGAATTTATGACGATATCATTTAGAGAAGTCCTCAGAAATTTAGCAAACTTTTGTTTAGCCTCGAAAATGGCTTTGATGGCCATGGTTAAAGAAATATTTTCTTCTCCAACTTCTTTTTGAAAAAAAGTACATTTCTTCTTGAGAGAAGCGTGTTTAGAATTCATCTTGGCCTTTTTGTCCTTTGACTCTTTCAGAGTCATTTTCAATGCCAAGACTTCATCGGCTAAGATTTGTCTAGCCTTCCTCTCCTCGGATGTTGCAGATTTTGCTTGAAAGAGAGAAGCGCTCAATATTTCTTGTTCCCTCACTACGTTTACTTTAGCAGCGGATAGGGAAGTGATCTAATTATTTATAGTTGAAACATCTTCATTGAACTTTGACGTCATAGTGGAAGACTTTGACACTTTTTCTTGGAGGGAGTACTAGCTTTTGGAAATCTGAAAGGAAAAGTAAAACATGAGCCAAAATTCAATATAAAATAGTAACAAGAAAATCACATAGTATGGAACATACCGAAAGTTGTTATTCAATGAGAGATCGATAATAACTTAACGGATCGGGTACAGAGAAAGCGGTTGAATAGAAGAGAATGATGGAGAGTTCATAATTAATTGCACGATATTCTCAATATCATTAGGAGACACTGGTGATGAGGGTCTAGGGGAACTAAACTCCTTAGAGGAGTTGAATTGCCTAAATCCTTCTGCATTTGCTCAATGACACTTGGAGAATTGGACACAACTATGTGAGACATGAAGTCAGCCTTTGAAGGATCATTCTAGGTTGTTCAGTAGTGTTGTCAAGAGAAGGACCTTCTAAAGCTTTACCCACATCAACAAGTTTCACCCTCTTTTGGAGGAAGAGAAGGTTGGATGCTGGTTATTTTAATTTTCTTGAAAGGAGGACCTGCAAGTGTCAGACCGCTTAATTTTCTACTAGCAATCATTCTAGACCTAGCAATAGCTTTAGTCGAAGCTAAAGCACAAGATTCAAAAGATAGAGGGAGTGTATCACATGTATTTAATTTTGTCAGAGGAGCGGCTGTTAAAACCATAAAGCATGGGTTGGAAAAGCAATCTGAAGTGTAACATGATGATAAGTCATAAATGGTACACTTAAGTTTACCAGGTTAGTTGGGTCAATTCGGAGATAAGGGTGAAAAAATTTTGTGGTCACCCAAGAGTAAGAAGCGTTAGGTTTTGAAAGTATGTTGGGCAAGGGGAGGTTGTCCAAGAATCCTCTGGCCTTTTGGAAGGAGAGAACGTTTCTGAAGATTGTTAGGAGATAGCAATGAGAGCTTATTCCTAATGCTATTTATGGCAGCAGTTAACAACTTCACAATTCTCTTGCCTCCATAATTACAGTCCTTAGGAGCATGGCCTAATGAGAAAATGTAATCCAGAAAAAAAATTAATGCAAACAATGGCAATGTTCCATTTAAAGGAGAAGAGAAGGCTCCACTAATACTTTGAAAGCATTTGATTTGATAAAGTACTCTATTATTAATAAATATAGTTATCCACACAATTCCACTTAGATATATACATTGTCAAAACACTATACCCCAATTAAGTTGAAAAATTCGAAACAAAATGGCATTGACACCGACGAAATTGTATTGAAATGTTTCGATGATGTCCATATTGGGAAGTGGTATAATCCAATTAAATATTATGGGTTCAGAATTAGTCGAAACGATATAATAGAAAAGTGATACAATAGATCAGTCGAAATCAGTATAGAAAATGAATCTATAATCATCTTACACAAATCATAAACTTGAATCCTTTTCAAAATTCAAAAAGTAACACAAACTTAAACCCTCAGAATTTGAAACCGAAATTGAACGTGAAAAATTGATCCAAAATATAGAATAATAGATGCTCACCTTAAATCTGGACTTGCGTCTCCCGAAATTAAGAATTCAATGAGAGGTTGAATTTTTGATTCTTGCTCTAAGATTTTTTAATCCCAGGTAAATGAACAGAGGGAAGAAGGAAGCATAATTTATAAGCAAAGCAAAGGCAATAAAATCCATTTGATCATATTTAAATGAACGTCGAAGATTTATTTAGGAAATTCAAAAGGCAGGAAAATTTTGTGCTAAAATAATGATGAGTGTCGAAATAGTTGAACTGAAAAGTCAAGAGCATCCCTTCATTAGGGAGCAAGTGTTATCATCAAAAATCACTCCAACTTTGTTAAAATCTAAAAAATACAAAAAAATGATTTATGAAGAACAATGATAATAGCAAGATCTTTCCAAAGAATCGAACGGGTGCTTCTGCAAATGTTGGATGAGCAAAGGACTTTTGAAGAGGTTGAAAAGGGATGAGGCTGTCCTTTCACTTCTGTTACCCCCTTCGAAATAGTTGGTACTACATGCATAAAGGAGTTTTGTATGTGTTAAAAGCACTTTGTGAAGATATCGAATAACTGGCTTTTGCACATATATCAGACCTTTCAAAACGAATTTTTCCATAGTTGTTTACCTTACCAGAAAAATAATTTTCCAAAGCGGCCCATTAAAAAGCATAAATCTGCCTTTCGAATCGATTTAAACATTCCACAAACGTAAAGGATGTCTCATATATGACCAATATTGCTTCCTCAAACACCAAATGTCGTCCAGGTTTTTAACCCAGTAGAATCTAAGGGAAGTTGGAACAGCTTCATTAAGTCAAAACAGATTATGAGCTGACCAAAAAGACTAGGAGAACTAACCAAGAGAGATTAGAAGCAAGGAAAGCAAGAACACAGTAGGGTGATGGATCGCTAGCGATCTATAATGTTCACCCATAGATCCACAAATCCTCTTGCATCGAGGTCCAATAAGTATTCAAAGAATAGTTGCCAAGTTTGAGGGAATTCTGAGCTAGTTAAATCAAGAAGCAAGCATTTGTCTTATTCAATCAGTAGTTTGATGATACCAATGTGTCAATCAACATCATAAAAAGGCAAAAATGCTACGAAATCACATAGGGAACACTAACTGAGATAACAAACGAGATCCAAAAGACAAAGCTTAGAGTTCCACTAAGTACATGGATCGGAAGCGATCCATACCATTTTGCCAGTCGCCATATTCTTTAGAGGAGAGGATATGTGAAGCGTCTCAAGCCATTGGATTGCCAGCAAGCCAAAAGCTATGGATCACTAGCGATCCATAGCCTATCAATCGTTGTTGATCCATCGTGTTAGTTCAATTACTGGTGAAACTAACAGTACACCTTTGTACGTTCATTTGCAAGCATCTGGAAAGAAGGCCTAGCCCAATACCTCTGCAACCCAATAAATACGAACCTACCTACAACATAAATTGGATCTTCTGTACTATCTACAAAATCTCTGTAGAATTTATCGTTCATTCTTCTTCCTCCACACAATGGTCATCCATAAAGTTCACTATGATTCTCCAGTGAACTCTAACATTGAGGACTTGATCTATCTAACATAGTTCAATTGCATTGTAATCAGGATCAAATTGTAATAGCAGTCAATCAATAAGAAAAGTTAGAAAGTGGACGTAGGCTTCGTTAACAGTCGAACCATTATAAAATTCTCTTGTCTTCTTTTTGCTCTATCTACAAGTTATTACTTCTTATCTCTATTATATTTGCCCTGATAAACCAGGCTGATGCTTTCATACGAAATCTAGGGTGTTGATCAACTTTTCGAGTCAACATTTTGGTGCTTTCACTGAGAGGCCAACTTAGGGATTTTATCTAGATATCTACATTGGATCAGATAGGTTCAGAAGTTAGATCCTCAAATTCTTCTTAAAAGATCTATTGCTTAGAATCAATGGCTCTCGGAAGAAAAAGACTTGCTTCGGAAGATCCATAGCGGTGGTAATAGCCAGAGAAGAGATGAATCATCAACAAATCGAAGTAAATGGAAACAACGTAGGAGATCAGATGCCCGAATCCTCTGATCAACGTGAAGTTGTTACAAGGGATGAATTGAGTAAAATGGTTGATGAAATAAATCAAAAAATGGAAAGCAGTCAAAAAGCTCTTATGGAGAAGCTTAATGTCCTTTTGACTTTATAATCACATCCTGCTCCAAGGATAATGGCAGAACCCACAGCTCCCTTAGAATAAGAAAATTCTTCGGTTTCTGTCTAAACAGAAGAAAGGGGAAGCAGCCGCAAAAAGGAGAAATGGTTGGAACTATAGGAATCGACATAGAAGGAAATTCAAGTACTCCACCGACTTCAAGGAAACTAGCCATGAACTTGAACCTAGGAGCGAAGACTGCACAAGAGGATATAGACTTGGACCTCTCCGACTTGTAAGATGGAGAGTAATCAAACAACGGCAAGTTGGAAGGAAATGTCAATGCCTTTGATAAAGCCAGGATGTCAAAACAGCCCCAATCAGGCCAACCACAAGCCAACGTTATCCCAAGGGAGTGGCTCTATTGAAGACATGAGTACTTAGGCTTCAACCCACTCACCAAGTCTGTTTGCAAAGCCAAATGCTTCGTATAGTGACAGACAGCCCTCCCTCGCACTACTAGACATCTAAGGCTATATTGCAGATATGATCAGGCGATAGATGGATAAGAATAAGAATAGAAGAAATGATGATTGGGGATTCGCTCTAAGTTGGACTCCCTTCACTGATGAGATCTTGAATGAGCAATACCTAGAAAAGTTCATCATGCCGACTATCCCATCCTATGACTAAACAACAGACTCAAAACCCCATCTATACCAGTATAGTTGGTTCACAGACAGAGCGAATGCTTCAGACATTGTCCGATGTAGATGTTTCCTAATTTTTTAGAGGAAATTGCTTCCTTGTGGCTCATTAGGCTTCTGCCAAGGTTAATCTCCACTTTCGATCAATTAGCGGCAAGATTCCTCGATCAATTCCGGCTTTACACATTGTAGCCTAAAGATGTGATGTCCCTGTCTAGACTATTCTAGGGACACAACGAATCACTGAAGTTTTCGTAAACATATTCAGTATCCTAGTGATGGAAGTTAGCAATCTGAACGAAGATATGGTTTTAATGGCTTTGGTCCACGCCATCCACCCCAAAACATAGTTTGAAAAGTGGATCAAAATGAAACAACCTACCACTAGGAAGGACTTCAATTGCAAGGTGAGTCAATACTTGAGATTGTTGGAGGCACAAGAGTTAGGAAGGAAGTCTATTGTTTGCAACCGATAAACATTTGGCAGAGTAACATGACGATGAACCGGAACATTGGTGCCTCTACATCCGCCGAAGGAAGTGCAAGAAAAAATAGAAACCAAAAAAGGAAAAGTTAGAGTTTCGGAAAATGTAATGGTAAAAATAAGAGACTTGAAGGCTTCAGGCCTGAAGACTACACCCCCCTCCAATGATACTCCGAAAAATATCTACCTTACTACACAGGGGACAGAGGAGTACAAGAAACCCCCTAAAAAGGAAGCAACTAAACAAAAAAACTACTCGGGAAGGTTATGTCGCTTCTACGAGATGCATGGTCATAACAAGAACGATTGCCATCACCTAAAGAACTTGATTGGAGGGCTAATCTAAGAAAACAAGCTTTAGCAATACGTTTGATAATCTCAATATCCTGACCAACCCGCGGCTCCCCATGCTCCTAAGAATCGAAGAAACTAAGCTAGAACTAGCGAAGAGGGATCTAAGCGAATGGATCAGAGATTCATCATTGGAACAATATCTGGAGGATCTCATCCCACACAAAGGAGTTGGGGAGAAACGGAGTGATATGCTAGCTTACTACAACACCCTCTAAAGGATTCGTTCCTCGTGATCGAGGATTGAACCCCCAGCCAAGCAGTAGAAAACTCTAAACGATGATAAAATATTTCGAAATTGGGATACCGAAAGGATTAAAGCTCCAACTCTCAATCCCATGATGGTGACAACAGAGAACAGACCCACTGTCATCTGACAAGCATTGTTGACAATGATAGTTCTATGAATATTATTTTCAAATGCACCTTTGCCAGATGAAGATCAGCATGAGACAGGTATCTGCATGTCAAACGAAAATCCAAGTATTCATTGGCGAACCCAAATAACTTGTCGGGGTGTTTGACTTGCCTATAGAACATGGAGAAGACGATAGAAGAGTCACCCTCATCTGAACTTTCGTAATTATAAATAAAACTTCCGCATACAACACCCTCTTAGGATGGCCCGTGCTGTCGGATTTCAGAATCGCTTTTGCCTAGTGGTGCCTTGCCATGAAATTCCTAATGGCAAACAAAACAGATGTGGTTAAAGTAGATCAATGTGCCACCGAGGAATGTTGTATTGCACAACTATGTGAATCCAAAAGAAAGCACAAAGGGAAAATTGTGGGCATAACTCACCGTTTTCGCAAACCTGCCAAATAGCAATTACAAAGCTACCCCAGGCTTGCACATCCTAGCCGATTCAACAAGGCTTTGGACCCTAGAAAGAAGAGTTCAGGGTAGCACCGACAGAATTGATGGTATATGTTCCTATTGATATGGTTGACCCGACGCGGGTCCTGAAAATTGGATTGCACCTTGAAAAAAAGATGCGACTAGAACTCACCAAATTTCTTCATGCCAACTTGGATGTTTTCACTTGGACACATTTTGATATGTGTGGGGTATTGCTAGAAATTGCATGCCATGTGCTCAACATTGACCTCAGGTTTACACCGGTAAAGCAAAAGAGGTACAACATGGGCCCCGAGCGATCCAAGGTATTGAGAGAAGAAGTAGACAAGTTAATGGCCATATGTCTTATCCGTGATGCGACCTACTCGAATGGGTACCTAACCCAGTTTCGGTCGAGGAGTCCAATGGGAAATGGCGAACTTGCATCAACTACTTAGAATTAAAAAAAGTCGACCCGAAGGATAGTTTTCCGCTACCCAGAATTGACCAGCTTGTGGGCGAGAGGGTTAGGCATGAACTACTATCATTTATGGACGTGTACTATGGTTGCAATCTGATCTTGATGCACGAACCCGACCAGGAAAATACTAGCTACATCACCGACTTAGGATTGTACAGCTATAGGGTAATGCCATTTGGTTTAAAATACGCACGGGCAACCAACCAAAGATTAGTAAATGCTATGTTTAAACATCATATCGGAAAGACAATGGAGGTCTATGTGGACGACGTGTTGGTGAAATCACAAGTAGCAACCAATCACCTAGATAAACTCATCAAAATGTTTTGAATACTCGAAAAATATAGAATGAAATTCAACCTACTCAAATGTCACTTCAGGGTAGCATTCGAAAAGTTCATAGGATTCATAGTAAGCACTAGAGACATTGAAGCAAATCAAAAGAAAATAACTGCCTTATGAGAAGTCTAAGCCCCGAAAAACATGAAGGAGTTACAAACGTTGAATGGGAAACTGCAATGCTAAGCCGGTTCATCTCGAAAGCCACCAACAAGTGTATATCGTTCTTTGATGCATTAAAGAATGGAAAGAAAAACTTCGAAAAGAATAAGGCTTGTCAAACCAAATTTGAAGAGTTCTTGTGACATATGGAAACCCCACCAATCCTCTTAAAGCCAGCAAATGGAGAGGGCTTATTCATCTACTTAGCAGTCTTGCCTCACGCTTTGAGCACTGCCCTTATGTGTGAAGAAGCAAGAATTCGGCAACTGATATACTCCATTAGCAAGTAGTTCGCCGGAGCCGAGAAAAACTACCCAAAACTAGAAAAGCTATAGTATTGCCTCTTGATCACATCTAGGAAGTTACGACTGAATTTCCAGGCGCACCCGATCAAAGTGCTGACTAATCAGCCTTTGAAGCAAGTGTTGTACCAACCCGAAACTTCTAAACAACTCCACAAAATGAATTTTGAATTGAACCAATATGATATCACTTAGCATCCGAGAAGGGCAATCAATGGGCAAGTGTTGGCAGATTTTATCGTCGAGTTTACCATATAAGACGATGAAAAAGAAATAATGTTGGAAGTGGAAACACGATGGAAACTCTTTGTTGATGGCATGTATAATAACATCTGCTCAGGCGCAGGGGTAGTGCTTAAAACCCCCAAAGGACACGCCATTGGCTTTGCCTTATGCTTAGAATTCCCTGCGACAAATAACGAAGCTGAATACAAAGCATTGATAAAAGGACTGAAAGCTATGAAGAAACTTAGAATAAAGTTCATTCACATCTACAGCGACTCTCAACTAGTTCTCTGCTAGGTGAAAATTGAATACTAGACTCGAGGGGAGAACCTTGGCCCATATCTATCTGAAGTACAAGAGTTGTTGAGCGACATAAAACACTATACCATAACTCACATCCCACTAGAGCAAAACACAAGGCTGACTACTTAGCTAAATTGGCCTGCTCCGGAGAAGCTCAATCATTGGGACTAGTCCTGGTTGAGACCCTGACTGCCGAGTCTAAACGAAATGGATGTCGATTGGATTTTTGAAACGACTATTGAACTAGAAACGTGGATGACGCCAATCAAAGACTACTTGCTATAGGAAATCTACCTATAAATAGGAAAGTAGCGAAAAAAGCTTATTCGGAAGGCACCATGATTTATAATGCATGATGGAATACTCCACTGAAGGGGGTACTCTATCCTTTTGCTCAGATGTGTGATCGATGACAAAACCCAGCGGATCCAGAAGGAAGTTCATAAAGGCAGCTATGGAGGCTATACTGGGGGGTAAACCCTTGCAAAGAATATCCTCCAGTGTGGATATTTCTGGCCAAAGGTAAATCGCGATGCAGCAGATTATGGCAAATGGTGTAACTAGTGCTAAAGATTTAATAGGATTAGAACAACTCCCTTAACAAAGCTAATGTAGATGGTCATCCCATGGTCGTTCGCAATATGGGGAACTGACCTGGTTGGCATATTGCCAATAGCTAAAGGAGGGGCTAAGTATGCTATGGTTGTCCTTGGCTATTTAACAAAATGGGCTGAAGTGGAACCACTGGGCAGCGTTACCACAAGGAAGTCATTAATTTTGTCACTAAAAACATTATTTGCAGGTTTGGTGTCCTATAGAAAAGCATTACGGATACGGGACCCAATTCAAAAGCGTCGAATTCAAAGACTTTTCCAAATGCTTCCGATCATGAAAAGCTTTTCCGCGATCGCTCATCCCCAGGCAAATGGTTAAGTGGAAGTGATAAATAGGATCATCAAGTCAACTATCAAAAAGCGACTAACTAAACATAAATGGAATTGGGTTGATGAACTTCCACTCGTATTTTGGGCTTATAGAACAACACACCAAGCAGCAACAGGGCATACTCGATTCGCCTTGGCTTATGATTCAGAAGTAATGTTTCCCACCAAATTAGAAGTCCCCTCTCATCCAAGGTAGAATTTCAATAAAGGAAATACGAGCAGCTCCTACTTGAGTCACTTAATATGATTGACGAGAAAAAGGAAGAAGGCGAGTTGAGGACTACTGCTCGCCAAAAAAGGTCGCACAGTACTTCAACTCCAAAGTTCACAATTAAACCTCTGAATTGGGCAACCTCGTCCTCAAACAAGTCTATCCCGTACCAAGAGCCTTCAGACCAAATTGGAAAGGGTCGTATGTGATCAATCAAAAGCTTTGGGATGGAACTTTCAAATTGACAACCGTTGATGTAATCCAAGTTCTCCAAGCATGGAACAGTGTATCACTACATCATTACTTTATCTGAAACTATCTTATGTACCCCCTATTTTTTAGCAAATAAGTCATCCCAGGATACCGAAGGCATTGTAAATAGTTATAATTTGCCCAAATTTTCTTAATTGAATTGCTTTATGTACCAATAAAACTGCATTCTTAAAAGTAATCTGTTGAGTCGATGGGGTCAAATCGGCTCAAATCATCCAATCGGTACTTCAGATAGTGGAATCATGCCCGAGTATGCCCCACTTGCTCGACAGGTCGACAGAAGCAAAACGACACAAACTGATGGATCGGCGGAACCCGATCCCCGCTTTATAAGAGCCGATTTTGCTGCAGCAGCACCATGGAGGCTCAAAATCAAAGTCGTGCTTCCTATAAGCCCAGCACACTTTCAAAAGCCACGCCATAAAAGTCGCGCGCACTTCTAAAACCCACGCATTTAATAAGTCATGCATACATGTATGTACTAGCATTGCCTTGGCGATACCGGAAAGCTTGTCTATTGCAGGAATAATAAGATTCAACCCACTCTCAATATCAGGAGCAATAGGTATGAATCCAACAATGCCAGAATACTACAAGTCCGTAGAAAATTCCAATTGTTGACCAATAGTGAACTTTGAAATTAAGCCTTTCGATGGGGATAGGAACTACAAAATAAATCCGGTGACAAAAAATAAAAAAATACTTGGATCAACCTATCGTTTGTCAGGTGATCGGTGTAAACAGCCTCTTAGTTGGGGGGCATACTGGTACTCTAATAGAAATACTCAAAAACAAAAAGCATTTCACGGTTCTCTTACTCCAAATAAAGAATTTGGCGATAATCACAGGATTAGATAAAATGAAACAGCTGTAAATGAAATTGACGTAAGTGCATAAAATACAGATAAGTAGATAGGTAAGGTTATAATCAATATGTCAACGTAGTATTACTTGTAACTTTTTTGTACAAAGTCAAAATGTGGGGGCCGTATCCATATAATACCGGTCAAAAAAAAGGAAAAACACAGACACTACAACAAAAGTAGTTAGTGCAAACTTCGCACTTGAACAAAAGAAAATGTCTTAAAAATTGACTCCACTGCCATCCGGACTCTCAACGCCTCTTTCGGCTGCTACCCTTCCTTCCTTTAGTTGGAAGTTTTTGCTTCCCTTTAGAATCTCATCCAAAATTAATGTCACTGCCTATGATATCAACTATCTCTTCAATGTTGGCATCTCCTTCCTCCTTTGCAACCTTCTTGAAAGATTCCCCTTTCGTCTTGCACCTCCAAGGTTGTTGGGAGCTGTTCGAGGATTTATAGCTTCAGCCTTTTCTTTCCTAACAATAACCAGTTGCTCGGATTTACGTGGCTACTTAGTTCGGACCTCCTGCCCCTAAGCGTCGGCTGCCTTAAAGTCTTCCTCCAAAGATACAGAAGTGTCATCTAAGTGGTGTAATGTAGTGATCTTCTTAGACTCTACCTCGGATGCGAATCGGACACAACAATCGGAGCAGCTATGGAGACAAGCACCGAGGCAATTGAAATAGCGATGGGACCGAGCATCAAAAAATAGATGAATCAATAGGTAAGGAAGACGGACCTATAAGATCAAAAATGGAAGCATGAATTCATCTTGTTCTTGCGGAGTGAGATGGAAATTCTCAAACTTGGGGGAAACATGATGGTTACCTACATTAGAGGAATAGCCAAAAATGTCGATCTTATATTCCTTGCCTTCTCCTTCTTTTGATTGTTACAAAATCTTCAGAGAAGCTTTAGGCCTAGAACTCGTCGACTGATCGTAAGGCCGTCTTGACGATTCGCCAAGTCTGAAAATAAGGGGCTCAGGTACCATTTTGGTAGTTGCAATTATAGCGATATCGGTAGCTTCATGTTCCCTCTCAATTCCTAAGATCTCTTGGCCCTCTATTAGCGCTTTATTTGAAAACTCATTAAAGTAGGAATCCTCTAGCTCTCGCTCAGTATGGACATTCCCGCTATCTTAAAAATGGGTTAAAATTTCCTCCCAAACCACGGTGAGAGGTCATGGGAACTTAGGGCCCAAATAGCTAAGACTCCCCTGATGCAAAGGGAGTTGATGTAGAATTTTAAGATGGTATCGTCCATTTTGTTCGTCTTCCTTTCAGAATTGTCCTATAGCTCCAAATAATACGCTTTAATAGTGACCTTTTCAACTTAAATACGAGATTTGTCGGCCCTAAGCTGCGCAACTCTTTCTTGGAGCAGAGCAATCGTTTAGGCTTAATAGAAAATGGTCTTATCATGGGACTTCATGATCTTCTCATATTCCATGATTGTTTTGTTATTCCCTTCGACAAATTGACATGATCGGCTATAGTTTTCTTTTGGGCTTCAATAATCATGTTGCAAGCTTCAAGCTCCTCCCTCAACTTAACTTCGTCCACATAGGCCTTCTTAATTTCATCTCGAAAGACGATCTCTATTTTTGCATGGGCCTCTTTCAGCTCTTTTAGCAAGCCGACATTATTCTTACCCTCCTAAAGCACCATGTCCCACTCTTGTATCAGTCGTTCAATTATGGCGTCACGTTCCGCTAATGCCTTCTTGAAGTCATCCTTATTCGATTCAAAGGGAAGGATCTCTTGTTAATTATTGTGGTTCGTATCGGCCAGCTGCTTTCATAGCTTTTCCCAGCCTTCCGCTTGCTTTAAGTTGCTTTGGATTGCCTGAAGATGGGGTATATGGGAATATTTGTGGATTGAGCGAAGGTCGCGGTCTAATTTAACCCCCTTTAAAAACCACCTACGGAGCACCGCTTCAAGTGTAAGGGGACCAGATAGAAGAATGTAAGCTGATCTCCAATGAGGGCATGAAGAGCCTGGGGTAACGGCCACGTGGGACTATAGGACTTGAGATAAAGATTGAGCTTGAATGGGGGAAACCAGAATTTCAAGACCAATAGAAGCTGGGGACAGGGCAAAGACCTATTACTCAGTAAGTTGAGAACCACGATCAACCTTTGACTTCTTGGACGGTTCCTCTCGGTCATCAAAGGTTTTTCTCTTTTCGGAGCAACTTTTATACATCCGACCCCATACCCTCTCATCCCGACGACGGGCTTCGGCCTCCAAATCCTTATGCCTTGTCCATTCCACCTCGGTCTTGTGAGGTTGATGAAGAATTATAGACCGTTTTGACCAAGGTTGCAAATCAGTATATTCCTTGAGATTGTTGTGAAGACCACGTTCTCTCATGGTACCTGACCAGAAGAATAAATAAAGAGCTTTAGTAACAGAAAAAAGGCTTGAATATTGCATATGTAAATGAACATGACCCTAGTGAAACATGTAAAGTGTCTTAAGGGGTAAAATTGCGTCACAAACCTGATCGGGAAGCCACTACGGTAGAAAGCAGGCTCATTCCGGGCTTAATATTGCCCAGGCAAGGAGATGTCTCTTCGAACCTGAAATCTTCCCCGATAAGTTCGTCAATATGTATATAGACATTGCTAAAACCCTCGAAGTCTACACAAACACCTTTAATCGAGGATTCCTAATGACTTTTGACTATTGGGGCAGCATCTTTATTGCGGGTTTCCCGGGAAGACGGGTCTGGACTAAAGTGACTCATTCTTGGAGTCTCATCACACGATTCGAAGTCTCCATCACTGAAGTCAGCGTCGAAGTCATCATCACCGTAAGAGGAATCATAACTAATACCCTCAAATTCACCCTCTACATTTTCTTTTTCCATCGTAGCCTTGCCTTCTCATTGTTTAAACACTTCTTCCCCTTCCTTTGGAATCCGGTGCATTTTGGCCAGACAGTTGGCTTCAGTCTCGAAATCTCCTCCCTCGTGAGTTTCTTTGGCTGGCTCGCCAGATAAGCCTTCCTTTTCTTGAAAAACACCCTCTTTGGAACCATGTGACGAATTAGTGGAGCATGTTCATATTCTAAAACGAGTAGGAGACGGGACCAACCGCTACGGCGGATCACCCTGGATGCAACAATCCATAGCGGAGCAAGTTTTCATCCATCAACAAAAATTTAACCGATCGTTCCCTATCATCTACAACCTTCAAGGCATGGAAAATTTGGTCGAGTGATAGGTCTTTATTCAGCATCAGAATAATTGTAGGAAGTATTTAACTTATCATAAATCCCATAGCATATCAAAACTCAATAAGTAAAGAAGAACTTACCCTACATTGTCTAAAGGAAGTTAAACCCTTCGGGATATCTAACGAAGAAGTACGGAGTCTTGAATTGAGATGAATTACTTTGCAGCTGCAACATAATCTTGCGATTCCTCTAGGCCTTGATGATGACAAGGGACAAGAACTCGTCTCACCTCTTAAACGAGATAAAATATCTTAGCATGTTGAAACTCGTGGCACGGTTAAACTTCCACGTAAATATAACGTGTAGGCAAGTCAAGATAGCATATTCATTATGGTGAATTAGGAACGAGACAAATCCCAAATTCGAAAGAGTTTTTCTCGAGAAGTCATTGAAAGGGGGCACTACTCCGTTTAGGCATATACATTGATGGCAAACAGTATATCCCAGAGGCGGCATACATGCAAAAACATTCTTCTTTGTGGGGCTCATGTCATCCTCCGGAATGCTGTGTTATAAGCAATGCTATGCAAAACCTTAGCGGGGATTATGGAGGAATTTCTCTTCAGTGGATTAATAAGAATTTGAAATTTGAAGGAGTTCGATCCACGAATGGATCAACTGGGACTAGGTGACTATATTCAGCCCATGAAGCAAAAGAGGAAGGGGCGATGGACCATGATTCAGCTTTTAAAAGTGATGGACTTCCTCTACTGGACTTACGATGAGAAAGATGGATACTTCATTATATACAAAAGGTATTATGTCCAAAGAGGTCAAGTAATTCTATCTTTAACTAAAAATTCCCCTACAACACTTTAGTTTCGAAGGAATACCGACTTATGCCGACACACCGTATTTCAAGTTTATACCGGGTAAGTGTAGTGTGTTATTTATGGGGGATGGGATTGGTGTCCTGAACACTACAAATGCTCTATCCCACGTAGATAGTTCATTCACAGTAGGAAAAGGGCTTTTTGTATCATTTTTGGAATTATTTCTTCTACACTTACCCATTCTCGATCAACGATCGATGACGGATCCATTATCCAAAGCAGAGAAAAATCTTCCCAATACATGTATACCGAGTGTACAAAAAAAGAGTAATACGAATTCTCCCAAGGCGATAACAACATAAGCTGCTTGCGAGATGCTATCCTAAGCCGTTATCCCCCTCCGAAAGGGTTAAAACCAATTGGTGATACCTAGCGTTGTATCATCAACATAGCTTAGTGCAAGTCAATTTTGATTCTCTTGAAAAAAATAACAAAACATGTTAAAGCACCGTGACAAGGCCTAATTGTTGTTCCATAAAGAGACTCGATTTACTATCTTCTTCCAAAAAATCACAATCAACTTGGACTTTCCACGATAATCATCATGAATACAACTTCGTCATCATATTGCTAAATGAACGTCAAAATCAGCATCACCCACCTCGAATCAAGAATCAAAAGGCAAAGATGGTTGGAGTTTTCAACCCAGTGATCCAAGTGAAGAGGAGTCGGTGGTGATCCAAGAAACGAGTTGATGGAGTTGGGGTTTGGTCGATGGTGATCAAGAAGGAGATGGGGTTGAAGTCAAAGCGACAACGAGCCTTAGATTGGTCAATGGTGAGAGGTTCTGGTGATAGATAATCGACGATGGTGACGATGTGAAAGGATTTAGGATTTTTTCAAGGTTTGGGTCCAATCGCAAGAGGTAGCTCGAATCATAAGTAGCAGCTCGTGTGGCAATGATAAGTATGGAGGATGGATCGGCTTAAGATAACTATATAGGAGATTGCACGAGGAATAAACACTAATTCATTGGATCGCTAGCGACCCATCAAATCGCATTCAATCAGTTCAAATTTAGACAGTATGATCTACATGTTGTTTAAAGGCATTTTAAAAGAGCATAGCTCAGCTGGTCGAGGACTACCTTGCAACTATGGAACAAAGTTCCTAGAGGTTGCGGGTTCAAGTCCCGCAGCTGAGATATGTTTCCCTTAAGGCCTTGAGCGGTCTATCCTCAACAAAGCCGAAAATGGTAGAGGATTAATGCTCTTGGCTGGGCTAGCTAAAAAGGGAGGTTAGTGTGGCGGACAGCTGTATCCCCTAGCTCTACTCTTCGAAGTAGGGTTTTATAAAATGTATTGGGTCAAATATTGGTTCGTCATAACAAGCAATGACAATTTATGTCAAAACTTAACGAGCAACTGAATAGCCAAGTCTAATTCACGGGGCCTTAACATATTACTTGAACCTCGCTGAGCAAAAACTAAATGGTAATTACTTCTAGAGCATGCCTTGTTTCCAACGAAGGAATACTCTTGGGGGAAAATATTATCCAAGTTTTAACCTATCAGAATTGAAGGGAAGTTTGAACAACTTTGTCGAGTCAAAACAGCTTAAGAGCCAACCAAAAAGACTAAGAGAACTAACAAAGAGAGATCAGAAGAAAAGAAAGTGAGAACACATAAAGGAGATGGATTGCTAGAGATCCATCATTTATGATCGCTAGTGATCTATAGTGTTTGCTCATAGATCCACGATTCCTTTTGTATCAAGGTCCAATAAGTATTCTAAGGATAGTAGCTAAGTTTGAGGGAATTCCAAGTTAGTTAAATCAAGAAGCAAGCATTCATCTGATTCAATTAGCAGTCTGATGATACCGGTGTGGGGATTGTCATCAAAATAAGGAAACAATGCTAAAAAATTACATGGGAAACATCAACATGAGATAAAAATGCGATCCAAAAGAAAAAGTTTAGAGTTCCACCAAGTATATGGATCGCAAGCGATACATGCACCATGGATCGCTAGCGATCCTTGCCATTTTACTAGCTTGCCATATTCTTTAGAGGAGAGGATGATGTGAAGCATCTCAAGCTATTGGATCACCAGCAAGCCAAAAGCTATGGATCACTAGCGATCCATAGCCTATGGATCGATGGCGATCATCATGTTAGTTCGGTTCATGGTGAAAGTTACAGTGCACCTTCTTACGGTCATTTGCAAGAACCTGGCAAGAAGGCCTCGCCCAATAACTCTTCAACCCCTATAAAATGATCCTACCTGCAACATAAGGTGGATCTTTTGGATTGTCAACTGAAATTCAGCATAAATTATCCTTCATTCTTCTTTCTTCACACAACGGTCAGTCGTAAAGTTCACGGTGATTCTTTAGTGAACTCTAGCATTGGAGACTTGATCAATCTAACATAATTCAATTGCACTATAATCAGATATCAACGTGTAATAGAAGTCAGTCAATAAGAAAATTATAAAGTGGACGTAGGCTTCGTAAATAGCGGAACCACTATAAAATTCTCTTGTCTTCTTTTATTCTCTCTCTAAAAGTTGTTACTTCTTGTCTCTATTATATTTGCCTTTATAAACAGAGCTGGTGTTTTCACAGTCAATCCACGGTGTTGATCCACTTTTCAAGTCAACACCAAAAGATGGGGGTTCCACATTAATCAAAAGGAATGTTTTCCAAAGCTACCTTTCGCAACTAAGCCTTCTACTATTCTACGAGTTACTCGAAGCCTAGAGAAACCCCTTTCGATGGTGTCGAAAGCCTCCAAAAGTGCATGAAATTTGAGTGCAAACCGATTCAATACCCAATGATGGAAGATTCAAATGTTTCGAAAGCTTAAACAAAGAAAGCATCATCACCTTCCATAAGTGTTGAATGTGTACCTTTCGTACGCATTTGAATATCCTTTCCTGCATTCACGACAGATTAACAATAAGGTGAAAGTCGCTCCAATACCTTTCGATGGAGTCGAAAGCACGCAACTTTCTTTCAACAAACGGGTTTAGAATAACACCCTAAATTCAACAGCGATGAAAGGTCATCAAGGCGCCCTTTCGACTAAGTCAAAAGAACTGATGCGAAAGGGTCCAACCTGTACTTATAAATAAGATCTTAGGGTGTTTTTTAGGGGATCTGAATCCATTTCTATACTTGTTCTTATCTTGAGGTTGTAAATGCTAATCCATAAATCAAATTGGGGATTTCCATTCCTCCTAATACTTAGGCCTCTTGTGCTCATGAGAATTATTAATAAAGAAATTGCATGGTATTTTCAAATACATAAAACCTAATTCAATGCTTGTATATAGATTAGGCTAAGAGTTCCTGCATCAATGCTTATCGAAGGGATGCTTTTCGAAGGAATAAAACCCATTCAACACGGTTCAAACCCTTAGAGGCATTAAGCCACAACCTAAATTACCTCAACCATTTCAAAAGGCAGTTTCAAAGAAGTGTCAGATTACCTAGACCAATTCGAAATGAGGTTTCAAAGAGGCCATTCTCAGTTTTAATCCTACATCGGGGTGTTAACAAGATTTCTTATCAACAGCAGATAACATCCGATAGTTTTAGCTAAACTCAACCCTGATTCATTAGGAAATAAGAAAAAAAAGACGAGAGCTGAGTTCAACTCCTAACTATTGAATAAACGGGTTTCCTTATTAATTGTCCTAGAAGAACGAAACAAGTTTATATGTATAGTATAGCACCACCAATGGTAATTGTACCATATGAGTGCCGTGTTTCTCCTAGATTTTTCCCAAATTATTTGGGTCCAAATTTGATAGTCGATTATTTAACTATCAAATAATCATTCAAGCAAATATTTTATTCCATCAGGATATAACACAGGTTAACCACAAAGTGACGACTAGCTTCTTAATTTATCCCTTTCGTTAATTAACCCCATTTATAAAATCTGAGTACCAAAATACTTTTATAAAGATATGTTTCCAAATCCGTTATACTCTTTTCAATATTTTAAAATATCGACATACCTATCTCAACAATACAAGTAAACTCGCAAAAGCATTTCACTTTCGCTTAGAGAACTTTTCTGCATGCTTATATTCATAATATAAGTATATCCACAAAATCAATACATTCCAATATATAGAAAAATGTTCTCATATACATATCTCACCAGTATAAGTATATTTACAAATCTTAACAAAATCCATTTCCAAAACCACACCTGATTGGTTTTAAAACAAATTTATCAATAAATCCAGAACATCCTTATTTTGTAAGACTCTTTCCTATTCACCACTACATTCATAAATTTATTTACAACACTTTATTTATAAATCTCTTTTGTGAATAAATCATTTATAAGTACCCATACACAATACCCTTTATAAACTCCTCTTATAAATTCAAAGTATAATTATAACACTCCTAATTCATTTATAAAACTCTCTTATAAATACATCTACGTTCATAACTCTTTCATAAACTCCAAATTCATTTATAGAGTTGTCTTTATAAACTTTCCAAACAAAATTTCCCGCTTAAATTATTATTATTTTCAATCCAAATTCCAGAGGTAAAGCCCAACTCCAAGTATGGTCGAATCTCAAGTATCATTTAGAACTCATTTATTCCCGATAACATAAACATTTCATATTTTCAGTAAATTCCCAAAATAGAATTTATTCCTCCAATTTATCAAAGGATATTGATTTCCTTTTGTAAGACATACTTATAAATAATTCCTTTATTTTATGAGATCCTTTATTTGTAAATCCATTTTCCACTTATAATATAGTATTTATAAATCAACAACATTCTATACAAACAATTCATAAACATAATTTCAAATATTTCTATATTCTGTGAGCCCGAGAAATCCTTTTAAAATAAAAGGTAACTTTTCTAAATTTTCCTTTAAATATAAATATCTATAATTATAATAATTTCTAAAAAATAAAACTTTTAAAAAAATTATTTAAAAAACATTTACGTGTATAAATATGAATTTAAAACGAATAAATAGGAATTTGAATATAAAATTGAAGGTTTAAAAGCACATATAAATATCATGGAAATTCAAAAATAATTGGATCAAAAATCAATTTCCAAACCAAGATTATTTCCAAACCAAATTAACACTTAATAGTATTTCAAAAATACTATCTCGAGGACAGTAGTTGCTATAGCACTTAACAAAGGTAATCCTAACCTTTTACACTAACAGGTTTAAATTTTACATATGTCGATGTCACAACTAATATTGCCAAACAATCTACTTTCAGCATTTAACAAACTATACCACTGGTATATAACTAAAGTAAAACAATAGGAAAATAACTAGAATTCTAAAATTAAAAATATCGAGAAGTCCGGATTTCTTAATAATTTTTCCTGTATTTCAAATTTAAATCTCCATGCCTTTGAAAAGTAGATATTTAACCGGATAAGCTAATATTTTTGACCAAACACAAATAATAAATTTTAACTACTATATAACATTATTAGTTAACTAAAAGAGTGAATTTAAGCCAATAAATTTTCAGTTGTCACTTTCGCATTCTGGTCGAACGATTTTTGCGCAAAATTCCAATAGCTTCAAATTTCATCAAACCGATTCTTAAGCATAGCTAACTTCATAACTAGCGTAACGCAAAATTCCACGCTTGAATCCAACATAGTACTCGCAATTTATGATTTTATAAGTTTTTGATTCTAAATATAATTAGTTTGAATACAAATTCACATTTACCCTAAATAAAACAAAGCCTAACCCAAATTTGCATCCTGATAAAAAAATTCCCCAATTCTTCTTCCCCGTTCAATCTTCCCATGCCTATACATGAACCGTGTACACGCACGGCTCCACCCATCCTCCAATCAACGAAACATCGAATCAACTTCGCTTAACAACTTCTCATCTTGAACCCGACTTGCCCATACCTATCATGACCAGCATGACCTCACTAAAAAAATTCTGACCGATCGCCTACCTGCTACTGCCCAAGGTCGCGTTCAATCTCTGCCACCATTACCGCCTCTTACCTAGGCCAAACGCCATTTCTTGCAACCTTGAATCCATTCATGCTATTAAAAAGAGCATCGGTACCTCTGACTAAATTGGGACCTAACCATAATTCTATGATGCCTCGACACAAGTGACCATCAAAACGTCAATGTAACTCTCCAAAATATCATAAAAATTGCTCCATGTCACTAAGAATCCAAATCAACATCCCAAAGTACAAATCACTGCCCATACTTAGAGAAATTGCAAAACCTAGACAAAGCCTTCTTACTTATAACACGCTTAATTTTAAATAACATTATTTAGGAGATTTATTTAGATAAATTAATAGAATAATGCAGAGACAAGGGTAATGAGGGGATTGATATTTGAAAACTAAGGAGAGGTCGTGCCTCAACTAAATGAAATCGTAAGAATATGTATATAAAATGGTTTTATAAGTTAAGAGAATATGGGAACGATATTATGGGAATAGTCGTATATAACCCTACAAACCCTAAACCCTTACCTCATCCTAATTTCAAACATTCATCAAACAAAAACAAAAGAAATCAAGGCCGGCCACAACTCTTGGAGAAAAGAGGATCAAAATCAACTAAAAGCTAAGGGTTCGACAAGGAAGAGTTTAGTAAAATCGAATCTCAAGTTCCTTACCCAAACAAGGTGAATAATAATCAAAACCATCTCATCTATGTCTTAATGAACATTCTTATTTCGGGTTTAAGGTTTTAAAACCATTTGGATGGTTTAAATGATAATATGCTTTGATTTTATGGCATGTTTGATCTAAACAACTATATTTGAAAAAGGTTTGATTCAATTTTAAGGTTGGTTTCGAATGCCATGAAGATTAGATATGTTATATAAAACATTATTTTGGAGATGGATTTAAATTTTCAAAATTATCCAAGCTGTGGATAATTTATTATGAATTTTAAATGGAAGAAATCAATAATTTAGGTTTAAAATTAATTTCGACAACTATATAATGTATTTTAGGTCCAAAATGTATATGCGTTAGAAAACATATTAAAAGTGAATGAAGATAATTTTTGGGATTTTCCCTAAGTGGTTTACTATGGGAATTGAATTAATTAAGTTGGAGGACTTAAATGTCTTAATTATTCTGTTAAAAGGATGGGCTTTTTTGCTAAAATATTTTTAATTACTAAATGATGAATTTGGCAGTTTATAAAGGATTTGCCACCCGATCATATTTGACAAACAAGGTAAGTTAGGTATAAAGAAATTTCTTTTAAATGTATAGAAATTAGTTTTGCTTTGAATTACAAACTTACCACTTTCACTTGCATGCTTTCAAAATCATCCCAGATTTCCTTTGATACCCATTCGAAACCAATACACATGATATCAAATAGCTCATTTGTAGTGTATTGGAGAAAGGCGTAAGGGGATGGTGTTAAAATTTTGCTAACGAAGGGGTGGATGCCATATTTAATAACATTTGAATTAACCCTGGGCAGAATTTCAAAGAAGATTTGAAGAAAGGTTTTTATCTGAAATTTCCAAGTCAGTATTGCTGAGAAAGTTCATGGATTTAGTGTAAGGTGAGATGTCTGTGACTAAATACACTACAAAGTTTAATATATTATCTAGATATGGATATGCTACCATTAATTCCTTCATCGAAAGAAACAAGAAGTTTATTCAAGGGCAAGACCCAACATTGTTTGGGTGATAATGCCACAATTATATAATCCAAGTACTGTTATTGTGAAGATGGAAATCCAGAATAAAGAGATGCTTTCTATTTATGGAAGGATAAGTAGGTTAAAACCCAAGGTTTTCTGGGTAAGAGGAGAAATTTTTTTAAGAAGAAGAGAACCCAGAAGGGAGAAGCTGCCAAGAATGCAAGGCTAATCTAGTTTGCTTTAAGTGTGATAAGAAGGGACATTATGCTCATGAATGTCGAATTGGAAAAGGGCACAAGGCTGTAAACAAGAAAATGGTGAAGTGCTTTAATTGTGACCAGATTGGGTATTACAAGAATTAATGTCCAGAACCGATCAAGGCAGACAAGGGAAAGGTCTTTAATGTTGGACCATCGTCTTTATGGTCAACTATTTTTGAGGAAGGAAAGACTATGATTGAAGGTATGCTTTTGATTTAAAGTATACCAGTTAAGGGTACTATTTGAGACTGGTGCATAACATTCATTTATATCTCGATGCTTGGTTGATAGGTTATGCTTAGAACCCTCATCCCTTGTTACTTCCTTAAGGGTTGTGAATAAGATAGGATGGTATACGACTTTGGGGATGAGATATCACCAGTTAGAACTTGATCTGTTAAGGAAATATTGCTAAGACACCCTAATGTTATAACCGAATTTTATTCTTAATGGAGAATTCAAATCGGAATGCTTGTGCTTTGTTAAGTGTTATGGAAGTAAAAGAAGAGTTGAGTCATGTTAGGGTAGCAAGAGAGTTTGTATATGCTTTTGAGCCAGTTATAGAATTACCCCTAAAACAAGTCGTTGAGTTTCAGATAGATCTTGTGCCAGGATCAGAACCTGTAGTAGACCACCTAGTAGGATGACACTGACCGAGATGAAGGAATTGAAGGTGCAACTAGTGGATTTAGAAGGGAAGAATTTCATTAGACCAAGCAGCTCGCCTTGGAGAGTGGTCACGGTGTTCGTAAGGAAACTAGACGTGTCGTTAAGGATTCATATCGACTATCTTTAGTTGAACAAGAAGATGATCAAGAATAAGTATCCTTTGCTGAGAATCGATGATTTATTTTATCAGTTATGTGGAGCTAGAGTATTTTCTCAATTTGATTTAGCGATAGGTTTCCATCAGTAAAGAGTGGCAGTGATAGTATTCCGTTAACGACATTTTAGACTAGGTATGGTTCGTACGAATGGTTAGTAATTCCATTCAGGTTAACGAATACACCAGCTTTCTTTATGGATTTGATGAACCGAATTTATCTGAAGCACGTGCATGAGTTCGTATTGGTATTTATATATATACTACAAGGATAAGAGAGAGAATGAAGCTCATCTTAGAGTAGTTCTTGAGAAGCTAAGAAAGCAATAGAATTCGTGGCCGGCTAAACGCTCGAGCATTTGGTCGATAAAAGGAAGAGGGAAGTGATCTTATGTGCTGCGAAATTTAGTTTTTGATAGTCAGTGCAAACATACCGACCCGTTTGAGTGTGGGTTTGAAAAGTTCGTTTGAGTCGTTCTTGATAACAGTAAGCCCGGACCTTTTTGCCACGACATGAATTGGGCTAACCCATGAACTATCAGAGAATGGTTATATGATACCATTATCAAGAAGTTTAATAATTTCCTCATGCATAGCATCCTTCATTTTTTGGATAAGCCTTCATTGCACATCACGAACAAGCTTGGCATCTTTGATTAAATGAATGAAATGTTGAACAAGAGCAGGACTAATTCCCTTTATATCGGTGATCGACCTTCCAAATGCTTCCTTGTTTTTCAAAAGGATTGGAAGTAATGAAGTTTCTTGATCAAATTAGAGAGTTGAAGAAATTATGACGGGAAATTTTTCATTGTCATCTAAGTATGCATACTTAAGGTGATCGGGAAGGGGCTTGAGGTCCAATTTCAGAGGTTGCTCAATCAAAGAATTAGGTTGAGATTGGGGCTCAACTAGAAGCAATTCAAAGGGGAGTGTGTATTCAATATCGTTGGGAATTTTGTGAAACAATCCTTCATACTCGGCCTCGCGTTCATCATTAAGGTGAATCGTCTGGTTTTTGAAGTTTTCATGGATTACACTAACTTCAAATGTTTGGTCACATGGTTCATTCGGTTTATTTTCATGATTGAAAATGTTAGGATCCAAAGTCATGTTTCCAAAAGAAATTATCAACGAACCGTTGCGACAATTGATTAAGGCATTTAAGGTGGTTAGGAATGATCGGCCAACATCAAAGTGATTTGACTAATAGGGTTGGTCATAGGTTGTGTTTTGAGAACGATAGAATCAACGGGGAATATGAATTTCCCCACTCTAATAAGCTATCCTCAATTTCTCCCACGGGCTTCTTATTGGAACGATGAGCGAATTGAAACATGACCTTTGTTGGTTGGAGCTTACCTAAGCCTAATTGTTCATACATAGAGTAGGGAATCAAATAGACACTTGTGCCTAAGTCTACCAAACATTTGATAACCGTCCTGTCTCCAATTGTACACGAGATTGTGGGAAATCCAGCATCTTTGTATTTTAACTAGAATGGATTGGGACAAGACTTCACTCAAACAAGTGGCTAAGAAGACTTTTTTGGGCACTCAAGTGTGTCGCTATTAGGTACACAAGTCCTTAAGAGATTTAGACTAAGTTGGGATTTGTTGAATGATGTCAAGAAGCGGGATGTTAATGTAACGACCCTGAATTTTCGACCTCAAAAGTCGACACAAATATGATCACCGTAGAAGTGCCGAGCAATCGATTATTTCATATTTATATACATGCAAGCACATTAATTCATCCATGCAAACATTATTCACAACATCACTATAAGATTTTATCACATATATCAAGATATAACCGGATTTAACTTTTAAAAATGATTGTTTACTTACCAGTATATTTATAAACAGAGAACGGAGCTTCTCTTTTTTGATCAGGCACTATTACTTGATTTTGATCTGATCTTTGAAATACTTGGGTTGATTTGAAATTTGATCTTGAATCTTTGCTTGCTCATGTTGAATTTTGTGACGACCCGGAAATTTTAACGAATTAAATTGGAATGATTAATCGATTTTAAAATATTTAAAAGTTATTTTTAACTTGAATTCAAGGTATCAATATTTACTTGATAATTAAATTATTGAATTATATGGTTTAAATATTGAATCATATAATTTGAAATTGGGTAAAATGCTGAATATGGAGTTTTAGGCCTGTTAAAAATAATTTGAAGGCTTATAAAATTTATATCGATAGCACTGAAGGTAGTGAAAGTGTTGAAATTTGAGTTTGGAAGTGTTTTGTCCAGTTTTAAAAATATGTCGTTTAAATTAAATTTAAAAATAGCCTTCCGAGACACAGTCTCGGAATTCGACGAAACCAGTTCCATTAGATCCGTAATAGTTAGTTATTATCGGATTTCATTTTTTGTAGTAATCGAAGTTGTCGTTTGACCTTGGCAGCTCAAAACGCTTAGAACTATTTTAATCGATTTAATTTAAATTGATCGTTTATTTCCGTAACTCACGCATACGATCAAATTAGCCTCCAAAACACGTTCCATTGTGTTCGGAATGCGGGTAAAACTTTATAAACGCCTATCGGCATGTCTGATTCGGGGTTCGAGGTTTCGTGTTATGCGTAGCGAGATATTTTTGATTTTTAATTATTAAAATCAGGTGTACTCAAGAAGCAGTTCACATCTTTATTATCACGTTTTCGTTCCCCTCTCTTGATTCTTAAGCAGATATCAAACTCGATGAAAAAAATGGCCGAAGCCCTCGCACAAAAAAAAAATATAATACCGAAACAAATCGGTCGGCGAATCGCGATGTATAAACTCAAGTTCGAGTTCTAGGGGGGTTTCTACCGAAGTCGCGGGGTTCGACATCGCGAGATCTAGGGCATCGCGTGCGCGAAGGAGGTATTGAAGGCGGTCTCGAGTGGCGTCGCGTTGGATGCTGGTGGGGTTACCGATTCATCTTCGACTGCGATTGGCAGTGGAGGCTAGGGCGTCGCGAGCACGTCAATGGCAACAAGGCGCATGGGAAGCAGTTTAGGGTTCGAACGATTAGGGCTTGGGGTCTGCTCGATTTTCGGTTTCGGCATATGACATCGAGGTATAACTTGTTTCCAATTTACAATATATTTATCAAAGATTGATTTTATGGTACTGTATATGTGCAGTAAGAAAGTAGTTGATTCGAACTCTGTCTGTGTGTGTGTGTGTGTGTGTGTGTGTGTGTGTGTGTGTAGGTCATAGGAAGAAAATATATAGCTCAGAAATTGAATTTTACAGTAAGGATCTATATATCTTGATATATACAGTAAACCAGATAAAAGAGAAAATATATATGTATGTATATATATATATATTAAGCTTTACAGTAGTAAAATTATTTTTTATAAATGTGTATATATATATAGTTCAAAGATAAAATAGGGAAATAAAAGGATTTATGTATACACCTTCTAAACTTACTAGATTAATTCTAAAATATTGAATTACGAAAATATTATTTGTCTAACTAACCTATTTAATGATTTTGGTCACTAAGGATATTTTATTTAAAATTAGTTTAAAAATAAATTATTAGGTAATTACGTTATAAAATAGTAACCAATTGTTCAATTCATTCAAAATATTAATAAGTACACATATATACCTATTTCTATTTACTAGTGAAATTTTTAAATAATGAATTATGGGAAGTTATTTGATCTTAGTCACTCAAAGAAAATTTATAAAAAGGAAATTAGTTAAAATTAATTTAATAGATGTAATAGGCTGATCGATTGGTTCAATGTTAACAAATTGTAAATGTTTATTCAAGGTTTGAAATCTGAAAGGAAAACAAGCTGGTTGGAGTGGATTTCAAACCAAAATCAAAGGTGAGTAACCTCATGTTTCTGGATTTTTTTTAATTTAAATTAAATGGTAAAATTCAAATGATTGTTTGAATGGTTGAAATTGAATTGATGTGCTATATTATATAGTAATGTATAGTCTGTATTGAAATGGGTGATATTATGTGATGAATATTTTTGATAATTGGATGTTGTGGTTTGTTTGGATATTTCGGTACCCTGAGTTATCGAAATATATAAAATTTGATTTCGAAAGAAAATAAATGGTGAAAATTTGAAAGCGAAATAATTATAGAATACGATAAAAATGAATTGGAAAGAAATAGAAGTGATATTAAAAAACTAGAGTTAAATTGTAAAGTAGAGATTTAAAACAAGTTCTAAATCCAAGTAAAAATCTAACAAATAAAGTTTTAAAATATTAAGTGGTTTTAATAACTTGAATGTCAAAGTGCAATTGTAAACCGAATTGAATTTAAACATAAATGTGGTTTTAAATTCCTTTAAGCTTCCATTATAAAAAGAGAAATTAAACCAGATTAGAATAAATTGAAATGTAATAAGAAATCATTAATTTATATAATTAATGATGTAAATAAAGAATGATTAGTTAAGAAAATAAATCAATATAAGTGACGTATGAGAAGTTAATTAATATAAGTAATTAAGGATTTATGTAATTAAAATAGTTAATTAACTCATGAAGTAATTAAGATTTCTTATTGATTTTGGGTTAACAATTATTAATATCGTGAAATTAATTAAAGATAATTTCTTGAATGTAATCGAAGGATAATTAATCCAGGGTGATTAATTAAGATGAATGGATATGGAAGAGTTGATTAATTAATTGATTTGGGATTAATTAATGAAGAAATCTAAGTGATTGAAGTTTGAAATTCATTTAGAATAAATCGAATTGATATGTATGTGATTAAGCTTTGCATATGGATGATTGAATAGTATTGTATGCTTTGAATGAGTTGATATCTCAGATATGAAATGTTATGTATATTTCATTTGGATAAATTGGGTTAGAATGACACGAGACTCGAAGAGGGTGGTGTCGGGTATTGGAAAATACCCGAAATCACTTCGAATTTTTATAAATTAATTTGTGAAATCAATAGGCAGGAATGAAATGATTTAACTGGATTGGATTATTTTATCTAAGTTTGATACTTAGAAATTGATATGTGAAATAAGTGTTGTCTATTATGAATTGGATAAATTGATATACGGTACCCCCGGGTTCATATAAGTTGTTTGCTTTGGTATTCCATGTTAGTTGAGTTTACTCACGCTGGTTTCCAGCCTGACCTGGGTGTTACTTTGGTGTAATGCTCGGGTCAAACCGAGTATTACAGATTTCAGGTAAGGACATTCTGGAGCTATGGAGGCGAGCCGGATGGCAGGAACGTATAGAATATTTCCGCCGTGTTATACTATTGTAAATCCGTGAGATGATAATTGTGTATATTCAGTGACTGTGAATATGAGAAACTCTGATGTATTTAAATGTAATTGACAAATATAGTATCCTTTTGTAAACTGTTATTATTTATTATTGTATTTTATCCGCTGCGAATGTGAGACGTTGTTGATTCTGTTCTTCTTCTCCTTCTATCTCTTTCTTCTTTTTCATAACTATCTCGAATTTTCGGTTTCGAAAATTCTGGGTCATTACAAACTTGAAGTTGTTTTGATTTCTTTTTAGTTTTTATTTAGAAGAAAATGAAAGTAAGAAAAGAGTTTGAGAAAATAGATCTATAGAAGATTTTAAACTGGAAACAGCCTTCTCGAACATTTTATTTATATTTCAAATTTAAAAGAAAAGGGATATTCCACTTTTATTTTGCAAGGCATACACAAGCTACAAATGTCCTAATCTATATTTAAATATCTTTTTATGTTTTTATTAATTATGTTTTATGTTTATATATTTTCGTATTTACAAACCATATTTATTTCTTGTATAATTTTTTAAAAGAAAGTATTTTAAACCTTTTATTATATCTTATTTTAAGCTATCATACTTTTGAATAAATAAATATTTATCTTTAGAGTTTTTAAAATATAAAATTTAACTTTAAATAGATTTTGAGAATTATTGTATTGAATTCAAATCAATGCTTCCAAATCACAGTATATATATATATTATAATTAGAAATATCTTATGTGAATTTTTGATATATACATATATATATATATATATATATATATATATATCCATACTTTTAAAAACTTCCATATATTCTACTTCTCATGGCATATAGATACATAAATATACACACACACGTATACACTTATAATTTCAACATTATAAAATTTGCATATATCTATTTATATATTTTTTAATTTACTGTAAGATTCATCATTTCCAAAGATTTATAATTCAACATTTATTATAGTTTCAAATCCATTTATATATATATGTCCAAATATTTTAGTTACTGGAATTTTATTTTTTCAACTAAATAAAAATCGGTATCTCAATAGTAAAAATCAGCTAATTATCCAATTATCAGATGTCCAAAAATCTGGGTTATCACATTCCTCCCCCCGTTAAATCTTTTCGTCCTCGAAAAGGAACAAAGAAAGAATTTTAAATTTTATTGTTAATTATCAATCAAAGTACTCTTTTTAAAAAAAAATTAAAACACTTTTTAATCTACATAATATTGCAAATATAGCTTTATAAAAACACTTTTTATAACTCGATATCTCAACAAGTCCATCCTTGTTCTCACAGAAATTCGGTCATGCATTGATCAGGCATAGGACTGAAAATCTTTAAGTACTTGGTAAAACCATTTTCAACACCCAGTGAAAATACATGGAAAATATTTTGTGAAAATATAGAAAACATTTTTGGTGAGAATACTTTGGAAATCGTCACCCCCTCAATGGTCGCAAGTAGCCCGATGATTACGTCGCCATCACGACAAAACCATAGAAAACTGTAAGCATTCGCGCCCCTTGTTTCCACCACAGAACTGCCACAGAACACAGCTACACCCGGGGTTACGTTGCCATCATGGAAAAAACCTATGTAACTGTAGGCATCAGCGCCCTCGAATTTCGCTGCCAAATGAAACTTCACCATTCCCACATAGATCGCAGACTGCATCAGTCGAGTCCAATGTAGCCTGTAGGCACTTACTGCCACACGACTTTCGTTATGTCTTCATAGACTACCGATATTATGTCGCCCTCGTAGCGAAATCAAACGTAGACCGTAGGCAATCACTGCTATTGACTTCTGCTATGGTGCGTAGTAGATCGTAGTGACACCTAGTTACACTGTCGTCACTCCATAACCCAAGTGTCTCTATAGGCATCAGTGCCTCGACTTTCGCTACCCAACCACAATCCTCAAGAATCTTAGTTTGTCTGGACCTCCTCCCAGGATCAAATTTAGAACCCCACTTGGGGCTCATGGCAGAACCACCCCATGGATCTTCTACTAGAAGTTCATGTAAATGGGAGCACCTTTTTGCCCACAGCCATTGTCAAAACATTTTATACTATACATATATAGTATCTTTCAAATCATACTCTTTATATGCATCACATATAAATCTCCTTTACACAAAAATAGATATCTCAAAATCGATAATTCTCAAACTTGACTTTCCAAATTCCCAAAATTGATTTTTCCCAAAAATCAAAAGCCTTTCAAAATCCATGGGTTCCAAAAACCTTTTTCCCAAAATCATTCTCATAAAATCATTTATATATATAGATGTATATATAAGGTTATTCCTTCCAACATGAAAATTCTTTGGATCACTTCATACTTGTATAATTCCCTTTATATACTTCAAATATTTTTCAAAAATCCTTCCTTCAGGTTATAGATTCAACGAGGGGAGTTTATCAAATATAACAAATATATAACTTTATTTATGCCAAATCAAATATTCCAGTTTGATTTCTTTATAAAGTTATTTACCACCTTACTTGCTCTTCGTAAAGTGAATTTCAATCATAGAAATATCCAACTTCCATTCTTATCCATATATATTTATCAAAATATACTTTTCCATTACAAAAAACATTTTTACATTTCTTTTCAAAATATCCATTTTATTCAAGCCCGTACGATGTACATATACCATCTGTACGCAATATCAAATTCGATCGCTCCCTCGATGACACAATTTCACTTTTGAACTAGTATCGTTCACCCAATTTCCTAGTATGGACTTAGATCTGGTTTCTTGATTAGAAACCGTCATTCTCCTTGCATAGCCATAACTATGATAGAGAATTTCCAAAACCAAAAAAAATCCATATCTATGGTTCGCCGTCGAAAATCGACTGAAAAATCTCAACTCAGATCGATATACTATCTCGAAATTCTGTGTTTGAATCTGGATCAAATCATTATGCGAATAGAAAAATATACATATATCCTACGTATTTATCTTCATTGATTATTAACTAAATCAATTCTCTTTTTATTCACCTTCATTTTGATTTTATTCACCTATTCACAATTGCTTCAATTTCCATTTGGGTTATCACATCAATTCTTATCTCAATTGGTATTTAATTATAAACAATTTGCACTCTGACCAGCTTGAATTTTGAAAATAGCTTGAAAAATTTTAAATGGATGAGTAGTCGTAAAATAGTTATTAGTTTTAAAATAGTTGTATAATAGTTAAGTAATTATAAAATAGTTGTAGAATAGTTGAATAGTTGTAGAATAGTTAGATAGTTGCAAAATAGTTGTAAAATAGTAATTAGTTTGTAAAACAGATGTAAAATAGTAATTAGTTTTCAAAGTAGTTGTAAAATAAGTATAAGATAGTTTGGGTTTTAAAAGAAAGGTTGTATAGTAAATAGCTAGGAAAAATAGATTTAAAACAGTTTATATTAAAACAATTTATTTAAAAATGGTTTCAGAGTCAAACTGGTTCATTTTTCCAATCTCCACTTCCAATCAATTTTAAATTTACAATCCCATTAAATTGATTCAATTTCAGTTCAATTTAAATTAACTTCAATTCCTATTCCAAATTCAAATCAATTCCCATTAAATTTACTTATTCAACTTTGATTTCAGTTTCAATTAATTCAAAACAAATTTCAATTTGAACTAATTTCAATTTCAGTCTCAACTTTTAAACCATCTTGAATTATATAAATTCGAGTTAGATTTCCCAGTATTGATTTAATCCCTTGAATCAAATTAACCCTCACTTTTAATTTAACAATCTAAGTTTTTAAACAATTCAATCCTGAGTCCAAATTTCTAATATTCATTTAAATTATCTTTATTTTTACATAAACCTATTTCTAGGATCAAATAATAGTTCAAATCCTTTTAAACAATTTAATCTTCGGAATCTAATTTATTACCTAATTTTAACTTTGAAATCAATTCTTAACAATTTTAGTTTGCAAGTTCATTTTAAACATTTAAACCTTAAGTTCAAAATGATTCCATTTCCATAAGTTCAATCTTCAAAAATCAAAATCATTTAAATGTTTTCAAAATAAAGTTTAATTCCATTTAATTTCAGCAATGGATATATTATCTCAATCTACTTCTTAGTTCAAAAATAATCCAATTCACAGTTTTATAGATTATTAATAACAACAGGATGATAGCAAGCAAATAAACATCAAAATTATCTAAAACATCCATCAATAGCATCCATTACCCATTTCCAGAACTCAACCCATTTTGAGATCCCATATAACTCCCTTTACAAATCAACCCATTTAACTTCCCTAAGTTAAATCTCAATTTCATTTTGAAGTTTCCAATTAAGGTGGTTCATTCTAAACTTATTTAACTTCCCTTAAGTTAAATTCAATTTACTTAATCCAGCCAACCTTACTAAATTTGAATTCTCCATTTCAAATTTTAAACATTTTATCAATATCCTTTCCCACTTATAAGTTCAAAAACTTATTTTACTTTGGGTTTTTACATCGCATTCCAGGGGAAAATTCGAAACTCAACACTTATTGTTTATTTCCAAACAACTTTGATATTATGTATATCCCACATATATACATATCTATTTCATTTGCACTAAGTCATACTTCCAATTTTAAATCATTCTGTTTTTAAAATTTCAAACAAATTCCTTAAAAAAAAATTAAAAAATCTCTTGTTTTTAAAATAAGACTCTTACATTCAAAAATATTCTGAATAATATTATTTATTATTTCTTTTAACATCTTGAAACAGTTTCAAATTTTCTGGACTTAGATTTCAGAAATTCACAATTTAAATCCCTTCCAATTTACAAATCATGCTTATCTGAATTGTTACTTCCTTAGAACATTCCATTTTGCTTTATCATTAATTATTATTAGAAAACAAACATCCTATTTCAATAAAAAAAATTAGACATAATAACCATTTTATAATGATAACCAAGATTATCGTATCTGGAGACCAATTCACTACATATTATCTCATAATTTGTTGGAAAAATCAAAACAAGGTAACTTTTTCAACATTCTGAAAATAATTCTACAAATTTAAGGATTTTATTATCTGGTTTAAAACCATTTCTATCTTATCTTATTTGCATAGTTCATAGTATCCAGTTCCAGTTTGGATATATATATATATATATATATATATATATATATATATATTACCACTTAAATTCTTTTGATCTTATTCAATTTCAATAACCAACAACCAATTATCTTAATATATAATAATTAGAAAAATTATTGCTTTATGTACCAAAATATAAACTTATATATAAAAATCATTTTTAAAACCATTTTTTTAAAATCATTATATAAGAAATTAACAAGTACGCCCTCATATAATACGCTCGACTCATTCTAGGGTACTACTAACCCTATCCTTAATGAGTAAACCCACCAGAGCCAAGGTTCTAGCTTAACCTTCTGCTCTGATACCAAAATCTAATGACCCAAAAATTTTCGACCTCAAAAGTCGACACTAATACGTTCACTGTAGAAATGCGAGCAATCAAATGTCGGAAATTCCAGATTGTCAGGGTTAATAAGAAAAGAGGTAGAATAAGAAATAGAAAACAAAAACACAGAAACTCACATTCACAGTGGATCAAAATATAATATACAAATAGCAAACTTTACACAAAGAAAGCTGAAAATGCCAATTTCATACAATATATCAGAGTACAATCATTCACAAATAACTGGACAGATATAATAATATGTCCTAGACTACTATCAATACAATCTCAAATACACAGCGATGTACGCCATACGTTCCTGCCATCCAGCTCGCCCTTGAGCTCCAGGACGTCCCAACCTGAAAATCTGTAATACTCAATCTGACCCAAGAATTACAATAAAGTAACACCCAGGTCAGGCTAGAAACCAGCGTGGGTAAACCCATAATATTTGAAATACTAAGTTATAAAACTTATTTGCAAACCAAGGTAACTCGTTCATCACTATGAGTTCTTATCTTGCTAAAGCCAATACTTATTTCACAAAACGATATCTGAGTACCATTACTTAGTTTAAATGGCTATGTTACTTAATTTATTCCCTTCTAGCCTATTTGATTCTAAAATCAAATCTATAAAGAATTTGTAGATTACTAATCGAAGTGGTTCCGGATGTTGCTGATATCCGACTCCGGTCTCTTCGAATCCAATACCATCTTTAAGCCAAGTTAATTACGTTAAACAATTCAATTTATATTTAGAATAACGTATTCTCACAGTAATACATCATAGGTAGATAAACCACATTACCACAGTTCAACTAAAGCATTCATATATCACAGAGCATCGCAAATTATCAGACTAAAGATATTGAGTAATCCCAAATATTCAATACAATTTGATCATCTATAAGCAAGATAACTGGTCACGCCATTCTAATAATTTTAATTAACACACAATAAATTAATTACTTTTGAATCCTGCTTAATTATCATTAATTAATTTCAAACCATTTATTATAATAATAATAATAATAATAATAATTGACATTAATTAATTATTCTTCAATAACTTAAGACCTTATTTAATCAAAGACACATTTATCTTAATCAATTACTTAATTATCATTTAAATTTATTTAAATTAAATGCTTGAAATTAATTTATACAAAATCACTTGAGCCCTTATGATTAATTAAAATTCAGTATATTTATCTTTAATCATTTACTTAATTACATAATTTTATTTTTGAAAACACTTAGGGATTTAATTAAATAATTGACTTAATATATAATTATTCAAATCAAATCAGCTTAAATTCAAAACACATTTGACTTTATAATTTAAATGTTAAAACTTGTTTTGAAAACTTGATCAACGCTTGCTTTGAACTTGTCTAATATTTTACTTTGAAAACTTGCATTTTTCTTTCGCTTTCAAAACTTGTTAACAAAATTTACTTCCATTATAAAATTAGGAAACCCTAGCCCTAATTGAAAATACCCGAGCCACACTCTCTTCTCATCCCTCCGATAAAACTCGAGTTCGAACTCGGGCTAAACCCTGCCTTCCACGAAGCCTCCAAAACACACACAACCACAGATACAAAAGGACATACATGTACATGTACACGCGATCACCATCGCTCCGATTATCGCTGCTATCACCAGCACGTCGACGTCGTCTCACTAGTTCGACCCGACCAACCAGGACTTGGATCCCACCTTCAAAATGAAATCGAGAAAAACGAGAACCACCTGGAACGAAACCCAGTCACCCAACCACCTTGCATCGCCAGATTCCGATCGTCAGAAATCTCGTCGTTGAGCCCACACCATCGCTAGAGCTTTACGCTCCACTTCCCCTACTCCGATCAAGCCTGACGCCGCCGTCATAATGAACCCGAGAACATTGTCGAACCCAACAGGGCTTAAAACCCTAAAATTTTGCCATTCATCTACCTCGATGAACAATAAACCCTTCGATCGTTTTTCCCGAGTGCCTCGACCTCCGAACGACCTCCATCAACGACTTCGACCACCCTAAATCCTCCAATCGCCAGACAAAGTTCAATATCCGATCAACTAGGAAATTCTTAACAAATTCTAGCTTAAAAATCTTTAAATCTTTATCAAAAATCTCCATTTTCTAGTTCGAATCTAATTCTATAATCAAAACATGAAATTAACATAATCGATTTTTTTGACTTGAAATGATTTTTTACTGTTGATTCTCAATTCAAAATAATTACAAAATATATAAATTAGAAATTATTTTTAAAAACGATGTTACATCCATACACACATTTTCCCTTCAAAGATCGTAGCCTAAAATTGAACATATGACGAGAAATTGAATTTATTTGAATGTGCTTGAGCCTGTTATATAACAGTGACATATATATACATTTACACAGACATGCACGGATTATTTCATATTTATATACATGCAACCACATTAATTCATCCATGCAAACATTATTCACAACATCACGACAAGATTTTATCACATGCATCAAGATATGAACCGATTTAACTTAAAAAATGATTGTTTACTCAACTATATATTTATAAACAGAGAACAAGCTTCTCTTTTTTGCTCAGGAACTGCTATTTGATTTTGATCTGATCTTTGAAATACTTAGGTTAAGTTGAAATTTGATCTCGAATCTTTGCTTGCTTAGGTTGAACTTGAAGTTGTTTTGATTTCTTTTTAGTTTTTATTTAGAAGAAAATGAAAGTAAGAAAAGAGTTTGAGAAAATAGATCTGTAGAAGATTTTGAACTGGAAACATCCTTCTCTAACATTTTATTTATATTTCAAATTTAAAAGAAAAAAGATATGCCACTTGTATATTGCATGGCATACACAAGCTACAAATGTCCTAATCTATATTTAAATATCTTCTTATGTGTTTATTAACTATGTTTTATATTTACATATTTTCTGTAACAAACCAGAGTTTTACAATAATTAATTTTTGTTGTTAGATGATTAATATTGTTGGCAGACTGCTATTTGGAGTTTTTTAATCGGTTGAAATTCGTTTAAAAATTTGATTAAGTTTTGTTTGGGCTTTAGAAATTTATCCCGACCCACGTTTATCATGGGTGCCGTGTTATCTCGAGTAAGACCCGTCCCTCTCTATTTTCATTTTATTCGAAAACCCTAAACAATCGAAAAAGAAGAAAAAAGAAAATGGAGGCTTCGTTTCTCAAAAATTAGGGTTTCGAGTAATTTGTTGAGGCCGATTTCAATGGCTCGAGTCGAAGTCGATTTCCTGCTCGAATGGTCGCTCGTCTCTGAGATGCTCGGCTCCTTCTACTCGTCGAAAAGATGAGTAATTTTATTACTCACATCTAATTTAAAGTCATATGATCTTTTGTTTTTGATTTCCATGGTTTTGATTTTGTTGGAAATTGCTGCTTTGTATTCTTTGGCCTTCGAGTTGATTTTATTTGGCCTTCAGTCATTTTTGTGAAACTCACTGATTGATTGTTTTGAAACTTCTAATGTTTAAAAATGTCGACCGTGATTCCGGCCTGGTTTGCATTTGAATTTGTTATGTTGAGCATTGATTCTGGTGTATTGGCTTCGGCCGTTATGTCGCTGAATTGGGTTTTACTTTCTGGTCGTCTTCGGCGTTGATTTTGAAGTCGCGATTTCTTGAGTACCATGAACTTGAATCTTTAGTGCTTTGACTTCGGTCGTTTTGATATGTGAAAATATTCGAGTCTGAAACTTAACTAGACTTCGATGGTTTGGACTGTTTCTGATGGACTGAGACCCTGCTTTGATTTGTTCATTTCATCATTTTGGTTGAACTATTGTTTTTCTCTGTACTACTGAGTATAGTGTTTCGTTCTCCTACCTTTTTCAATTTATTTGATTAGTACGGGTTTGATCTCTGACTTGGTGGTGACATAGTTGTTCAAGTTAATACAACTCGACTTGTTCGATTCTTTGTCTGTGAATCGGCCACGACTTTGTTTATGTGATGTTGTTATCTGGTCATCCAAAATTTGAACTGCAGGCGACTTTTTCTTTGAACTGCAGTTGTTGAATTCAAATATTTTTTTTTGAAAAAGCAGTACATTTTAATTGTTACACTTGCTCGATCCATTTCAATGTTGCTAGCCTTTGCCTTTTTCGGCACAGTGCCTTGTTCTTGATTGCAATACATGTATTGCCTGGTTTTATAGTTGTATACATGTTGCATTTTTGAGTGCACTGCTTGGTCTGATGTCCAATGTTGCCACCTCTGATCGGTTACATTTTGCCATATTATAATTTGATCTTTGGTGTACTGGGACATGCGAGCCTCTGTGCTTGCTTATTCCTATTTCTTTGAATTCTCTGTTGCTTTGGACTTGAAGTCTTGATAGCATTTTTGCTTTGCAGTTGTGTTGAGTCAAGTGACTTGACCTTCTTGCATTTTGTGGTAGTTTGGTGCCTTCTTGAATTTTGCAGTCCTGTTGTACATGATTGCCTCTTTGAATCTGGGTAGCTCGTCACTGTGTTGCACTTGCTTGACCCAGTTTTGTAGTTGCATACTTGTGCACTTTTCATGTTTTCCCTTGGTATCGTTGCAGTATACATATGAGATTGATTCATATTTATACTGTGTACTGAGCATTTCTTTGTAGTTTAGAAGTGCCTGACCACTTTATTTGCCTGGGTGGTCTGGTTCATCTCGAGTCTTTGAGTATTTAAGCATCATGTTGAATCTGATGTATTTGTGTGTACTTGCTGTTGCATATAGCTATGGCTTTGTCACACCTATGTTTTAAAAAAAATCACTTATGCATTTGCTGTTTGGACCCGTATACTTATGCACATCCTCTGTCTGTGATATCAAAGTTTGACTTGATCGAGTTGCTGCCATTACTGTTGGCACTGACTTCACCATGTCTGCATTTTGATAATCTGGTGGTTGTTGACACTTAGTACTCGACTATGGCCAATTGTGTTTACTGCCTCTTTGGCCACTTTCAGGAATCAACTACTGATCCATGCTTTCGACATATATGTTGTTTACAACTGTTTCATTTGTTGATGTATCTGGACATGTAATTGTAGTCTTTTCATTGCTATGTGGTTTTGAACTTCACTGAGTTTGTTGCTTTTCACTGTTGCATCTCAATTGAGTGTACTTTGTTCACTTGATGGCTTCAAGCTTGAACTACTTTGTTCTTGTTTTGGTATGCCACTGTTTATGTACCATGTCCATGTTGTGCTGTCCAGTTGAGTACGGCACTTGAGTTGTCGTTGCTTGACTGTTTAGTTTCTTTAGTATGCAGTCTTGCCCTTGTTGGTTTGCATTGCATTGATGTAATTGGATTTGTTTTCGAATTCACTTGAGTTGAATACGGTATTTTGGATTTGACCTTGTGTTCGTCTGTAAAATTTTCATTGTGCACATACGTGCACATTGTCCATGTCTGTCTGCATAGACCATTGAGGCCGTGGCATTGATATTTGATTCTTCATTGATTTTGGTTCGTTGATCTTTTGGGTACATCATCGCTGTAGTGGCAAGGCAGTGCACGCAAGCGTGAACTGCAGCCACACGGTATTGCTTTTATTGATATTCTAATTGCTTTTGATTTATTGATCTTTTGCGTATTCCATATGCTATTGTGGCGAGGCAGTACACGCGTGCGTTGTACTGCAGCCCTACTGGAATTGACGTTCATCACCGTAGTGGCGAGGCAGTGCATGCAAGCGTGCACTGCAGCCCTATCGGGTTTGAAGTTTTAATTGATAGTTTAATTGTTTGAATTGTTTCATATGTCCAATTCAATACATTTTTAATCTTATTTTGATTTGGTTTAATTTGATGATTTTGTTGTTGTCTTATTATCAATTTGATAATTAGATTATGAGTTTTTAATTGTTTATATAATAATTAGAATTTGTCGATAATTGCCGTTTAGGCAATTCTGTTGTTTTCTAAATTATCTTCATTGATAATCTTTTTAATTTATCTTCGTTGATAATTTGGATTTGTTGTTTAACACTGTTACGTGTTATATTTATCGTTATCCGATTTCTTTATTTAAGAATCGGATAGACGAGATTTATTGTGACTGTCGTCTATTTGATTATTTAATTATTATTGCTTCTGTGCATTAATAACTGAGTTTGAATTAGACTGACCCGTGTATTATTTTCTTTTGAATATAATACTCGGGTCAGACCGAGTTATTACAGGTTGTAGGTATCCTGCTTTGGATTGCTGCTAGAGCTATGAAGTCTTTTCTTATCTTTTGGAGTAGTTGCTGTCATTTTTAGTAGTCAGTATATTTATATAGGTTGTTATGTATTCATGTATATTAATCACGATAATGTACTTGTATATATAACTTCTTGAGTCGACAGTTGTAGTTGTATCATATGTACTGTATCACATGTATTGTAACTCACATCAGTTATTATATATATATGAGAATTTTTGTTTTATCTGTGTTCCGCATTTATATTATCTGTGTTATTATTATATTTATTGTCCTAAACTATTATGAACCATCGTAGTTCGTTTTATACTGGAATTGGGTATGTCGATGGGAGTAAATAAATAAGAGATGATAAATAAAAATATATACCACTCCTATCGAAATAACCAATACTAGTGTAAGGCCTAACTACGGATGGCCGCTCCTATCCAGCCTTATTCTTCGTGATAACAGACGGTATTTCCTTTAATACTCTTTGTTATTGTGAGCATAGAGGTGGGGCATCACATTTCCATATTTACAAACCATATTTATTTCTTGTGCAATATTTAAAAGAAAGTATTTTAAACCTTTTATTATATCTTATTTTAAGCTATCATACTTTTAAATAAATAAATATTTATCTTTTAGAGTTTTCAAAATATAGAATTTAACTTTAAATAGCTTTTGAAAATTATTATATTGAATTCAAATCAATGCTTCCAAATCATAATATATATACATACATATATATATACACACATTTGTTAGCGCCAAAATTGGTCACTAACACCCTTAGAGAGTTTAGAGAGATTGTGTAGAGAGAGTAATGAAGAAAATAAATTAAAACAGAGAAGATAATGTAAATTAAAATGCGGGAGACGAGAACACAGAATTTATAGTGGTTCGGCGTTGTAGCCTACGTCCACTTTGAAGTTGATCATTTATATTTCTTCACTTTAAACTTAATTATAGATACAATCCACCCTTGAGTATTCGAATACAATTGTGAAATAAAAGTAGAAGTTTTTGGATGAGGTTTGAATGAGGCAGAGTCTCCCCTGTGTTCTCTGAAATCTGATCCCCTTTTTCTATGCCCCTGCCCCTCTATTTATAGACGAATGTGGGTTGGACTTCCCTGGTGGGCCAGATGGCTAGACAGCTTGGTCCAGATAGGACGCACCCTGCATGCTGAGTGAAATAGGCCGAACGGTCGGCATGCCGAGTGAAGAAGGGTCTGCCGTGTGCAATCTTGGACTGCCGAACGTCTCTTATTGCCGAGTACAAACTTACGCCGAGTACAAACTCACGCCGAGTACAAACTTACGTCGAGTACAAACTTATGCCGAGTACAAACTTATGCCGAGTACAAACTCACGCCGAGTACAAACTTACGCCAAGTACAAACTTATGCCGAGCATCCTCTTATGCCGAGTACAACTCTGTGCGGCCGGATGTTTAGTTTCCTGGTCGATTTTCCAGGTAACATTTTGCCCCCCAAAGTACACCGTGTGTTCAAACAGGGTGTGCTTTGAGCTACTGGATCAGGGCATTGTCACCGGGTGCTAAGGATGCCGAACGATACGAGTGCCGAGTGGAACCGTTTCGTCCGGTAGAGCCGGTCAAAGCCTCTTCGAATTCTCCTTCCTCCTTATAAAGACCGCCTCCTTCTTCTTCCTTTCTTTACTTTTACTCCTGCAATTCCGAATTTTCGAACCACCCTTGCAATCAAAATCCAAGGACTTCTCAAACCTTTCTAAAGCTCGATCCACGAACTAGGTACAATCCCTTTACCTAACTCCTTTTCCTGGTGAGTTCCCACTGATTCACATGGGTTCATCCGAATTTTTACTTGAAGTGTTTTCAAAGTTGAGCGATGCGAGGTAGGGAGAGAGAGAATCAAGTACGAATGCCTTGTAGGATTCGAGAGGGAGTAAGGCGGAGGAGAGGAAGGTATGAAGGCTATGCCGAGTGTTAGGACTCGGTATGATCTTAGTTCGACCGGCACAACGACGGCCGAACGATGGGTTAGAAGGAAGATGTGAAAATCAGTGGGTAGGCCGGGCGTTGTTTCGGCCGAATCGTGTTTTGGCCGAACGATATTATCTCAGTGCGAACTGAGGTTCGGCCGAACGATGGTCGTGGGCCGAATAGTAGTCTTGCCGAGTCACCAATTAACCGAACAAACTGGCATGCCGGACATAGTTGAATGCCGAACATAATTAGAAGCCGAGTATAAACCAATGCCGAACATATACAAATGCCGAACAAACTAAGTGCCGAGCAGACCTTAGTGCCGAACAAACAGTGGCCTTGCCAAATTTCATAATTGATCATGCCGAACAAACTTAGACCGGACAAACGTATCCTCATGCCGAACAACATAACTGCCGAACATACTTACTGCCGAACATACTTATATGCCGAACAAGCAGTAAATGCCAAACATACTTTTATGCTGAACATAGTTAGCATGCCGAGCGTAATTAGGTGCCGAATATATACTAATGCCGGTCATACCAAAATGCCGAACACTCTCAATTTGTCGAACATACATAACACGCCGAACATAATCAATCATTTCCCAACTTCATAACTAAACTTTACTTGGCACAAACAGTCAATTACTTCCAGTGTCTTATTGTAGTCGTTATTCGGAAGGCTTTCGGAGACAGTCAGCGATGACGGTTTTTGAAAGCGATGTTTTTAGGCTTGACGTTATATTAAATGCTTATGCACGATTGATTGCACTAGTTCACACACCACATGGGGGGGTGGGGGGGTATCTGCGTTGTTAATTCTAACGTCGATTATTTTTCGAGCATAGTTCACACAGGTGCTTGGTTGGGTCTGCTATTTATTCAAGATGTCCAAAAGATCCAGTTCGGCTACACTTTCTGACAAGCCTGGGCCGTCTTCTAAGCGAACGGCCCCCGACGCATCTGACCCGTCAATTTCTCCCGCTCATGACTGGGCTCCCGACACTTTGGAATTGGCTAGTTTACTAGATGACCCAGTTGACTCACAAGCTTCAAGAGTCACTGAAGTTGCTCTTAAGCGGATATGTTCTATTCATGGCATCCCGTTCGCTGATGTGCTCGTTCCATCGGGGCATGATCGCCCACACCTGCCCCCAGTGGGATATACGGCGTGTAGCAAATTCATGTGCTGGGTTGGTAGCGTGCCACCTTTCAACCTATTCCTCCGTGACGTGCTGCGGTACCTAGATGTTGCCCCGTCTCAACTTCATCCAAACGGTCACGCTTTCATTTATGGCACGTACATGCTTTTCATGGCCGTCTTCTCTTGGCCTCCAATCCATGGCGATATAAGGTACATATACATGACCAAGAAACGGGGAGACAGCCCCTCTTACATGTTCCTTGAGCCACATTGGAAGTGCCAGCTTTTCACCAGCGCGTGGAGTAGCAAATTCGCCTTGTACAAACAGGAGTGGTTTTACGTGCGTTGCCCCCAGGGTTTTGCGAGGCGATGGATTGAAGGAAGTAAGTCTTTTCTTTGAGTTGATGTCCATTCCCGATTGAGGTTGAACTTCTCCTAACTCATTGTTCTATTTTTCAGATTTCGTCCCCCGTCCCGAAGGCCGGGGGTATTCTGATGCTGTCGACGCTATTAGAGCTCTTCCTGCTGAAGAGCGAGATATCCGAGCCCTCATTTCTAATGAGTCATTATCAAAGTTCGGTTTGCTAGCCCCTGGCCGCCGGGTTAGTCTTCCAAAGGGCGCCTCGCTTCCCAAGCCCGTACACGTCAGAGGGAAAAAGCTGCCTGAATCATCCATTCGCCCTTCTCTTGAAGCTCCGGAAGAAGGGGAAATTCCAGGCGAGTCACCCGAAAGGCAAGGTGAGGATTTGGGCTCTGCAGCCGAAGTTCATGATATTGAAACGTCATCTTCCCCTTCGAAGGGGAAAAAGGAGCTGGCGTGCAAGTCGAGGAAGGAGAAAGCTGGTGGGACTTCCAAAGTTACGCCTACTCAGCCAGAGAAAGAGGCTTCTCCACAGCGCGTTGAAAGTTCTCTGAAGGGCTTATCGAATCTCTCCATTCCCGAAGACTTGCTCAACTATGATTTCAACGATCCGGAGCTTTTTAAGTTTCGCTCGCCCATCAGGGGCGATGCGGGTGTCCTGGCCCCGATCCAAGGGGAAAAGACTCCCGTTAGCAAAGCCACTGGTCCGTCGGGGGGTAGCACTAGGACACACACAGACACATGCATTTCACTTTGCATCTACCTTTCTTTCACCATTCTGCTCTTTCGCTAATTCGCTATTGTTCGATTGCAGGTGACATGGGGCGCTCTCATGGATACGACCGCCTTCGCGGCTCATCGACTTTATGCCGGTCTAGTCGGGACGCGGGCCTCGGGAAGCGCCGAGACAGAGACAGCGACAACGACCGAGATTATCATGCCCGGGACTCGTCATCCTGGAAGAAAACTTATTATCAGCCCGAGCACTGCCAGGAGACCTCATCTCATCAGGAGCGAAGCAAAGACAAACGTGGCCATGAGAGGTCGCATTCTGATGCTCCCCGGGACCAACACTCTGACTCTTCTTCTACCCGGCACTCCCGAGATTCTCATAGGAAGGGCGAACTCTCAAATCCGCCTCCTCCCGCTCCTGTAACAGACCCTACAGTGCTGGAGAGATTGAACGAACTTAAGGCTAAGTTTCCGAAGATTTGTTTTGATGGGTTAAAGTTCCTCCCGGCGATCCATCCTATTCCCGGAGATGTTAAACAAAATGCTATCGCCTGTACCAACGACGTCTACGTGCAACATGATGCGTTCGTTCACCTCGCTGAGAAACTTTCTGAAGTCTCTATGGAGCGCCAGCATGAAATTGACCGCCTAAAGCTTGAAGCTATTCATGACAGGGATATCATTAAGGCACAGGATGAAGAAATTGCTGCCTATAAGTCCGAGCTTGAAGCTACTCGTCAGAGCGCTAAGGACACTGCCGAGGCTGTTTCCCGCCTCGAATTAACTCATAAGAAAGAGCTTGATGAAGCGGTTCAACGGTGTGGGGCATTAGCTTTGGATAAAGACTCCGTTCAGAAGGAGCGGGACACACTTAGTTATCGGGTCAAGGAACTTGAGGAGCAACTTCTCGTGGAGAGGAAAGAGAAAGTGGCTGCCCAGGTTGAGGCACAACATTATTGCCATGAGATTGTCGCCACCTGACTCCTAGAGGAGAAACTAAAGGACGATCTCTCCAAAGTTGAGGCCCTAAAACATGAAGCCCGTGAGGAGGGCAAAAAGATAGCGACTGCCGATATCGACTCTCGCCTTGAGGCAGCTAGGGAAGAAGGTAGGGAGGAAATTAAGGCTGAGTTCGACCCGCTGATCGCCGAGTTCAATGCCCGAGTCCTCATGCACAGGGATTTAACTTTTCTGGACGACGGTTACCTCGAGTCTCTGATCGAGGCATGGGAGACCTTGATTCAGATCAAGAAGGTCGAGAGCGGTGCCGAAGAAGTCGATGAGGAAGCTTTAATTAAGGAGTTCTTGAAAGGAAAAGAACCCTCAGACCTATCAGCGGCCAAGGCCCTTTACAGCAAAGATTTTCCTTCGAGGAAAGGAAAGGAAGTGATTTCAGGTCCATCCGGTGCTATGCCCCCAGTTCATGCGCCTACCCAGCCGGCTAGCCGGCCGACGCTTGATCCCTTCGAGCGGCATCTTGGCTACGACCCGGATGCCCCCGGGCTTGGCGTTCATGTCCTATCTCCCATCCCGGAGGGTGAGACCCCTCTGACAACCGAGATCCCACCAGCGCCCGGTAAGCGATCTCTTTGTTTTATAGGGTTCCCGTGTTTCTCTGGAAGCTGCCGCGCCCTAACACTTGTTTTCTTGTGACTTTGTGCAGGCCGCTCTGACCCCGAGCCTTCTCCGAGGAGCGATGCCGCCAAGGAGGTGGAGACAAAGGCGAGTGAGGCCACTCAAGTCGGCGGAGATCCCGGCCCAGATGCTCAAGTAATCGGGGCACTGGATGAAGGCAAATCTGACTCTTCCTCGGAGGGTTTCGAAGTAGACATCACAGGCGCCTATGAGCACACATCCGACTTGAGCATGAAGGAACGGCTCGAGAAAGAGAAAAGAGATACGATCTCAGTCAAGGTCAAGCCGCGTGAAGTGGACCTGGGTGATCCTCTGAACAAACCATTGAAGGTCATTCTTCCTGGCAAGTCCCAGCCCATGGATGTTCCCCCTACGTCTTCGGTCGTCACCCCTCCGTCAGGGAAGGATTCCAAGAGTAAGCGCTCTGGGAAGGAACCGTCCGAGAAGAAGTCGAAGAAACACAAGAAGTGACCGTCGTCCTCGTTCAACGAGAACTAGCTTAAGTCATGTACTAATTTTTGTAGACTGTACAAATAGGCTGTTGGCTCTGGACTTCGGAGCGTTTTTTGTAACGGGAAGTTTTTTTTTCATGAATAAAATTTGATCTTCACTTGTGTCTTCTTAAAAGACTTTTATTATTCAGTTTCTTTTATGGTTGTGATTGAAATCTGAATTATTGTGGGTAACTTGGACTTCTCGGTTTGCCTTTACATGGCTTGGGAGCTTTCCTGGATTTGATCAATCCCCACTTGGTGCTTCAATCACTTGGAATATTTCATAGCCCGTATGTTGGGGACTTGACGTATCCAAGTTATTTGTGTCGTAGTTCCTATTCAAGGAACTCGGAGGTCTGATCTACTTGTAATTAAGTCCATACCCCGGACATCGAGTACTCCAGCCTGTGCCCCCGGGGACTTGGAGATTTCGAATCGTTTATACTCGAGTCCGCACTCCGGGGACTTAGAGTACTCCAGTCCGCACTCCGGGGACTTGGAGATTTTTAATCGTTTATACTCGAGTCCGCACTCCGGGGACTTAGAGTACTCCCGTCCGCACTCCGGGGACTTGGAGATTTTTAATCGTGGTGCTCGAGTCCGCACTCCGGGGACTTAGAATACTCCCGTCCGCACTCCGGGGACTTGGAGATTTTTAATCGTTTATACTCGAGTCCGCACTCCGGGGACTTAGAGTACTTCCGTCCGCACTCCGGGGACTTGGAGTTTTTTAATCGTTTATACTCGAGTCCGCACTCCGGGGACTTAGAGTACTCCCGTCCGCACTCCGGGGACTTGGAGATTTTTAATCGTTTATACTCGAGTCCGCACTCCGGGGACTTAGAGTACTCCAGTCTGCACTCCGGGGACTTGGAGATTTTGAATCGTTTATACTCGAGTCCGCACTCCGGGGACTTAGAGTACTCGAGTCCGCACTCCGGGGACTTGGAGATTTTGAATCGTTTATGCTCGAGTCCGCACTCCGGGGACTTAGAGTACTCCCGTCCGCACTCCGGGGACTTGGAGATTTTTAATCGTTTATACTCGAGTCCGCACTCCGGGGACTTAGAGTACTTCCGTCCGCACTCCGGGGACTTGGAGATTTTTAATCGTTTATACTCGAGTCCGCACTCCGGGGACTTAGAGTACTCCCGTCCGCACTCCGGGGACTTGGAGATTTTTTGTCATTTACTATAAGCGTTCGTACGCTAGCCAGGATATCATAATTTTTAATTGCGCATCATAGGAATATCATACAAAGAGACATTGGTCATTCATGGAAAAGATGGCTTCAAGCCTTTATTGATGAAAACAAACTGTATTATCTTATTACATGCCAAGAAGAAAGCATACTGGAAATAAATGCAACTACCGCATAAAGGAAATAGACTAAGTGTAATAACGCCGCAAATGCTCGTTGTTCCATGCTCGGGGTAGTGTCGCACCATCGACGGTCGTTAGCTTGAAAGTTCCTTCTCCAAGCCTCCGTTCGATGACGTATGGACCTTCCCATGCGGGATTCATGTGCGAAGGGGTCGGAAAGACTCATTTCAAAACGAGATCTCCCACATTAAAGGTTCTTGGCTGGACTTTTCCATTATAATATTTAGCGACTCGGTGCCTGTATGAGGCTGCTCTCAAATCGGCTTCTTCGCGTTTCTCATCAATGAAGTCTAATGATTCCAATAGGAGATCTTGGTTTGACGCAGGATCGTAATAGGTTACCCGGTGTGACGGAACTTCGAGTTCTACGGGTATGACGGCTTCCGTGCCGTATGCCAGTGCGAATGGGGTGTGGCCAGTCGCGGTTTTGTGGGTAGTTCTATAGGCCCAAAGCGCCGTTGGGAGTTCAACCACCCACTTGCCTCTAGCCTTTTCCAAACGCTTCTTCAATATGGACTTGATGATTTTATTGACGACTTCTACTTGCCCGTTCGCCTTCGGGTGAGCAACTGCTGCGAACCTTTTTTCAATGCCATACCTCTGACAGAACTCTTTGAATTCCTTGCTTTCGAATTGAGTTCCGTTGTCCGTTATGATGATCCGTGGGAGGCCAAAACGACATATGATATTTCGTACAACAAAATTAATGACTTTCTTGGTGGTGATGGTGGCCATTGGCTCTGCTTCCGCCCACTTGGTGAAATAATCGACTGCCACTATTGCATATTTCGCGCCTCCTTTGGCTATGGGCAGAGATCCAATTAGGTCGATTCCCCACATTGCAAATGGCCAGGGACTAACCATTTGTGTGAGTTTCGTTGGCGGAGCTCTCGGAATCTTTGCATATATCTGGCATTTGTCGCATCTTCTCGCATAGTCTGCAGCATCCCGATTTACAGTTGGCCAATAATATCCGTAACGAAGGATTTTTCTCGCCAAAGTTTGCCCCCCGGTATGATCACCACATTCTCCCTCATGGACTTCTTCCAACACCCGTTTTACCTCGTCATGGGCCACGCACCGGAGTAAGGGGGTCGAGAATCCCCTCCGATACATTATCCCGTCTTGCATTACATAACGCGAAGCCTTACGAAGGACTTGGCGTCTTTCGCTCCTTTTCTCAAGTAAGTCCCCGTATAGAAAGTATTGTTTGATCGGGGTCAGCCATGATTCCCTTTCGAGTTCGGTCTCCAAGACAAGGTCTATCTCCATCATGTCTATACTTGGTGCAAGCAGGGTCTCGATAGGGAACAATCCCATCTGCTGTGCATCGCCAGTACTCGCGAATTTAGCCAACGAGTCGGCCTCCCTGTTCTGTTCGTGCGGGACATGCGAAATGTCATAATATTCCAGGTTTACTAGTAGCTCCCGGACCCGGGCAAGGTAAGGAGCCAGTCTCTATCCTTTCGCTTGGTAGTCTCCCCGTACCTGATATACCACCAGCTGTGAGTCGCAGAAGATTTCGATGGACTTCACCCTCAGTTCATTGGCAAGTCTTAAGCCAGCAATCAGTGCTTTGTATTCGGCTTCGTTATTTGTTGCTGTAAATTCGAGCTTCAAAGCGTAGCAAATCGATCGGTTTTCGGGAGTTACCAGAACTATCCCAGCTCCCGACCAACGGTCGTTAGATGCCCCGTCAGTGAACATCTTCCATCGGACAGGAGGGATTACTTTGTGATTTTCACTTGGTTCATCCGGAATGGTGAACTCAGCAACGAAGTCAGCTAGTGCTTGCCCTTGGATGGTCCTTCGCGGCAGGTAGGTGATATCAAACTGGCTTAACTCGATGTTCCACTTTAGCATCCTACCGGAAGTTTTCGGTCGTTGGAGTACCGGTCACAAGGGTTGGTCAGTGTAAACACTGATTGAGTGCGCCTGAAAGTAGGGACGAAGCTTGCGTTATGCAATCACCAGGCAATAGGAAAGTTTCTCGATCTTTGGATAATTCTTTTCTGCCCCCGTCAGTCGTTTACTAACATAGTACACCGGCCTTTGAACCTTGTCTTCTTCGCGAACTAGGGCTGTACTGATAGCGTGTTGAGATACAGCCAAATATACGTACAACGTCTCGTGGTCTACTGGTTTTGACAGCACTGGAGGACTTTCCAAGTGTCTTACCAGGGCTCGAAATGCTTCCTTGCAATCAGTCGTCCATTCGAAGTTTCTCTTTCCGTTCTTTATGATATCGAAGAAAGGAACACACTTATCTATGGCTCTGGATATGAATCGACTGAGCGCAGCTACTTTTCCGTTCAAGCTCTGTACCTGTTTTATGGTTCTGGGTGCCTGTATATCTCGGATGGCCTGGATCTTCTCCGGATTAGTTTCAATTCCCCGTGCATTCACAATGAATCCCAAGAACTTCCCTGATGCCACGCCGAAGGAACACTTTGAAGGATTGATCTTCATCCCATAGTGCCTTAGTACACCGAACATTTCTGCCAAGTCTTGGATGTGGTTGTTTGACTGTCGTGACTTCACGAGCATGTCATCCACATAGACTTCCATTGTTTTCCCAATCTGATCTTTGAACATTCGATTTACCAGATGCTGGTAAGTTGCTCCGGCGTTCTTCAGTCCGAAAGGCATCACTACATAGCAGTATAACCCAACATTTGTGACGAAGCTGGTGTGTTCTTGGTCTGGGATGTGCATCGGAATTTGGTTGTATCCAGAGTATGCATCCATAAATGACAATAACTCATGCCCTGCAGTTGAATCGACCAGTTGATCAATTCGTGGTAGCGGGAAGCTATCCTTCGGGCATGCTTTGTTTAAATCAGAATAGTCAACGCAGGTTCTCCATTTCCCGTTTGCTTTCTTTACCAACACAGGGTTGGACACCCATTCCGGGTAGAGGGCGTCGCGGACAAACCCATTGGCTTTGAGTTTATCCACCTCCTCTTTGAGAGCTGTAGACCTTTCCGGGTCCATGCCTCTCCTTTTTTGCTTCACAGGTACGTGTTTCGGGTCTATATTCAACATATGGCTCGCAATTGCAGGGGAAATCCCACACATATCAGAGTGTGTCCAGGCGAAGACATCAAGATTCGCTCGGAGGAAATCAGATAAATTCTCTGCCATTAGGGGATTGAGCTGTGACCCAATTTTAAGAACTCGCGTCGGGTCGATGTGGCTAACTGGAATATCAATTGTTAGTTCGGCCGGTGCTGCGTATGGTTCCCTGGGTTCCCCTTTGTCATCTCTCGGATCTATGTCTTCAATGATCCGAGAATGTCGCCCGAGCCAGGGCTCGGGAGCTAATTGTCAATCATTGGAATTCGAGATGCGGACGATGTTGTCCGCAGTTTTCCCCTTTTCTCTGCGCTGGGCCTCTCTCAGCTCAGCCACGTAACATGCACGTCCGGTTGCTTGGTCGCCATGAACTATGCCAACTCCTTTGTCTGTCGGGAATTTTAGTGTGAGACACCACGGGGCCAAGACTGCTCTGAAATCTGCGAGGGCTGGTCTTCCCAAAAACACGTTGTATGGTGAATCAACATCCAGCACTATGAATGGTAGGATTCGCACTCTCCTGCGTTCGCCTTGTCCCAGTTCAACTGGTAACTCCACATATCCTACTGCGTCTGTGGCTACGCCGTTAAAGCCATGGATTCGGGCTTTAGATGGTTTCAAATCCTTAGTCTCCAGCTTCATTTGGTCATACGCTTTCTTGAAGATGATGTTAACGGAACTTCCGCAATCAATTAGGATTCTCCTTACGAATGACGGTCCGATGGTTGCGGATATGACCAATGGATCGATGGTGGGAGCTTCCACCTTATCCGCATCTCTATTCCTGAATATAATATCGTCGTGCATCGTGCGCTGCTGCTTTGCGGGAGCTCCATCCTCCACATTTGAACAGTACTCATGCTCTGTATGTCTCAAGGAATTAGCATATCGCTTCATTTCCTGCCAACTTTTATCCGCAGGATGAGGTCCACCAGCAATTGTGTTAATAATCAACCTTCCCACAGTTCGAGTAGGTTGCTCCGGTTGGTGTAGAGCTGGGCCACGTCCGGGGTCTGAAGTCTCTTGTCTTCCTTCTGGCGTATCTTTGACGAATTCCTGCAGCTTCTTCTGCCTAATCAATTTCTCAATAGCGTCATGGAGATGCCTACATTCGTCTGTGTTGTGTCCATAAGACTCGTGAAAGCGGCAGTACTTTCCAGTCCGCTTTTGCTCCTCTGTTGATTCCTTAGGGCGTGGTTTTCTGTATTGAAAAGTGTTGCAGGTCGATAAGTAGATGTTTTCAAGAGACGCATTAAGTGGAGTGTATTCGTCGTAGGTTGGGATCCTTGACTTCCATCTCCCCGTTTCTTTCTTCTTTCCAAGATTTCCACTTCCAGTTCCCTTAGACTGCCCGGGCTTATTTTGGACGCTGGCCTGTGTCTTTCCAGGGTTATCGTCGGTTGCTTTCATGGCGATGTTGCCCTTTACAGACTCCTGAACGGACCCTGGTGCCTTGTCTTTCCTTATCCACCGAGCTTCTTCTCTCCTTATGAACTGGTGGGCTTTCGAATAGAAACGTTCCAACGTAGCCGGTGGCTTTCCTGCCAACCAATCCCCAAATTCAGAGTCTGGATCCACTCCACGCATTGCTGCCATCAAAATCGCATGGTCGTTTGGATTGCTCACTTCAGTAGCGGCAACATGAAATCTCTGCAAGTATGCTTTTAGTGATTCTCCAGGAACTTGGGTCACGCTTGATAAAGACATCACATCCTTGGGTCGAGTGGCGTGTATCCTGAATTGTTCTATGAATTTCCTTGCTAATTCATCGAAGTTTGAGATGGACCGTGGAGGAAGTCGAGTGAACCACATGGTGGCAATTCCGGACAGGGTTATTGGAAAGCACCTGCACTTAGTTGCGTCGTTGGCCCTTGCTGAATCCATCATCCATCCATACGTCATTACATGTTGTCTAGGGTCAGTTTTTCCTTCATAGGCGGGTATGGTGGGCATGTTAAACTTCCTTGGGTATTCAGCCTGTAGAATGGTATCTGTGAAGGGAGTATGACTCTTAGACATTCCCCAATCTTCATTAGTCAAACCTTGATTCTCTCTCATCAACTGTCGGACCATAGCTGTCAAATCCGGAGTTTGTATGGTAGGAGGAAGGTTGGGGTCCGCTCCACGGGCTTGATTTCTAGTAGAACGATCAATGGCACCTGCTTGGTCATCTTCATCCTTGCGGCGTCTACGCCTGGGTGGTTCATCAGCTGAAGTTGAGCTATCATCTTCAGAGTAGGGGACAGGGCTACCTCCAGCATTATGATGCTGCTGTTGAGCAAGTTGGGTCATGAGGTTAGCATTAACTTGCATTTGCTCAGCGAGTTGCCTTCTGCTTTCCGTAAGCTCTTTTATCAAGTCATTCAATTCTGCTCGTGAAACAGCCTCCGCTTGGTTTTGGCTGGAGGGTCCCATGCCTCGAATTGCTTGTTGATCGTTAGGTCCAAGTTGTTGAACACTAGCAGTTTCGCGGGCATCTACGTTTTGGGAGGTCGATCTTGTTCGTGGTCTTCCCATGGTAGAGTCGTTGGTTGTAACTCTGAGTAGAATCAACAGATGCCTTATGGATAATTACGGATCTTCTTCGGGGGATTTAAGCAATCCAGTAGCTACAAAGTAGATCCTTACAACCTGAGAATTCAATTCTCAGTGAAAGCACCAAAATGTTAGCGCCAAAATTGGTCACTAACACCCTTAGAGAGTTTAGAGAGATTGTGTAGAGAGAGTAATGAAGAAAATAAATTAAAACAGAGAAGATAATGTAAATTAAAATGCGGGAGACGAGAACACAGAATTTATAGTGGTTCGGCGTTGTAGCCTACGTCCACTTTGAAGTTGATCATTTATATTTCTTCACTTTAAACTTAATTACAGATACAATCCACCTTTGAGTATTCGAATACAATTGTGAAATAAAAGTAGAAGTTTTTGGATGAGGTTTGAATGAGGCAGAGTCTCCCCTGTGTTCTCTGAAATCTGATCCCCTTTTTCTGTGCCCCTGCCTCTCTATTTATAGACAAATGTGGGTTGGACTTCCCTGGTGGGCCAGATGGCTAGACAGCTTGGTCCAGATAGGACGCACCCTGCATGCTGAGTGAAATAGGCCGAACTGTCGGCATGCCGAGTGAAGAAGGGTCTGCCGTGTGCAATCTTGGACTGCCGAACATCTCTTATTGCCGAGTACAAACTTACGCCGAGTACAAAGTCACGCCGAGTACAAACTTACGCCGAGTACAAACTCACGCCGAGTACAAACTTACGCCGAGTACAAACTTATGCCGAGTACAAACTCACGCCGAGTACAAACTCACGCCGAGTACAAACTTATGCCGAGTACAAACTTATTATATTGAATTCAAATCAATGCTTCCAAATCATAATATATATAAATACATATATATACACACACATTATAATTAGAAATATCTTATGTGAATTATATATATATATCCACACTTTTACAAACTTCCATATATTCTACTTCTCATGGCATATATATACATACACACACACACACACACACACACTCTTATATACTTGTATATGTATACACTTATAATTTCAACATTATAAAATTTGCATATATCTATTTATATATTTTTTAATTTAGTATAAGATTCATCATTTCTAGAGATTTATAATTCAACATTTATCATAGTTCCAAATACATTTATATATACATATATATATATATATATATTAATTATCAGAATTTTATATGTTCAACTAAATAAAAAATCTGTATCTCAATAGTAAAAAATCAGTTAATTATCCAATTATCAGATGTCCCAAAATCTAGGTTATCACGGTTAACTTTCACCTATTTAAAAATTTAGCATCTCGGTCAGAGTGTTTCTTGGGTCGAAGACGATGTGGAAATGGAACATGATACTCAATAGGCTTGTCTACATGAATGGAAGAAGAATTTGGATTGGCATTTGATTCGAGGTTTGGCTCCACGTTCTGTTCAGATTTGTTTGTTGTTTTTGAAGTGTCGAAAGGGATTTTTAGCAAATCGCTTGGATGAACGACTTGATTTTAACGTAGGGTTGTGATAGCATTAAATTGGGTGACGTTGTTATCTTGAACAATATGGGCTTGATTCGAATTACCCTTTTGATTTCTGGGATTTGGAACAGGTTGGCTTGGGAATGGTCCTTATTCATGTTCACTCATAGACGTGGCTAATTGACTTATTTGCATTTCAAGTTTAGCAATTGATTGCCTTGTGTTTTGCATATACGAGGTTAATAAATTTTGGAAATTGTTGTTTGATTAGAGGCTTTGAGTGGTTGTTTTAGCCCACATTTCAAGAGTTTTTTCAAGTGAACTTAAACATTTATCATCTTGGGAGGGGGAGCAAAATTATTGTTTAATTGTTGCAGTTTTTTATGAGATGGACCCGTAAAGTTTGGTTGGAAATGATTGGGCTAAAAGGTAGGATTTGAAGCATTATTTGGAAATGCTTGAAAATTAGGATGAATCACATTCGTGTCGGGATTATTTTGGTTCCATGCAAAATTCGGATGATTTCTCCAACCAATATTGTGTGTTAGAGAAAACAGGTCATTTTTAACTTCATTGAAAGCATTGAGCTATTCAACCTTATTAGGCCACTGATCGGCTATATGATTAGGATCGTTGCATTTATAACACATAGGTTGGGAAGTTTGGTTCATTTAGTTTGATGAGAAAACATTGTCGAATTTATTAATCATTGCATCGATTTTAGCTTCCAAAGCGAAAGATGATCCTATCGAGTATGTACTCCATCGTTAATAAATTGATTTTCGTATGAATGTTCCCATTGGAACAATTTTTCGACTAGGTTTTCGAGAAATTTCCTCGTGATGTTGGGCGAAAATGTTTCCTTGCCACATTGATTCGAGCATGGTTCATGAGCTGTTTTCAAGTCTATCATGTAAGATTTGGCAAAGCTTTCATTTTTTGAAGTTTTGATGTGGCAATTTTATCAAGAGCTCATTAAAGCGTTCAAAATATTTTCCAAATGGTTCTCCCCTAAATTGATGAAAATTGATGATTTTGTTTCGGATTTTAGATGTTTTTTCCAAGGGGTGGAACTTTTTTAAGAAAACTTTCACAAATTCTTTCCAAGTTTTAATTGAAATAGATGGTAAGTTATACTATCATTTTTTAGCATAAGTCGTAAGAGCGAATGGAATTAATCAGAGTTTGATTCCATCATCAAAAAGTTATTGGAGTTTCATGGTTGTGCAAAACTTGTTCGAATTTCATCAAGAAAATGTATGGGTCATCTGGTTCAAAATTGCCAAATTTTGGAAGCATGGCAATATGGTTCGAGCGATTTTCAAAATGGCTACCCTTAGGAGCAGGTAACGTGATGCAAGGAGTAGAAACTCTATAGGGAAAGATTCTATACATAAGGGTTCGAGGGGTGTTCTCGTTCGTCATTTCAGGAAGATCGTTTGTTCGAGTTAAACGATTTGTAGAAGGGTCACGAGTCCAACAATTCGTAGAAGTGTCACGAATCCAAATACTCATGCACTAGCTAGAAGGAATCATTGGACTTTGGATTTTTTTTAGAAAACGAAGCGAGAAATTGTTTATGGTTTTTTTTTATGTTTTTTTGAAGGGAAAAATATTTACAAAACGAATTTATTTCTTCAAAAGGAAAATATGATTCTTTTTTTTTGAATTTTCAAATTTTCTTTTTGAAAAGATTATGTATAATTTTTCTTGGATTTTTGTTTTTTTGTAAAAAGAAACTTAATAATTTTTTTTGATTTTGATTGAAAATTTTCAAAGGAAAGGATTTAAAAGAATTTTCTTTGGATTTTAAAAACTAAATCAAGTTAAATTTACAATATGTTTTTGGTTTTGGATTTTGGATTTTGATTGAAAATTTTCAAAGGAAAGGATTTAAAAACTAATCTAAGGAAAATTTAAAATTTTCTTTTATTTTTGGATTTTGAATTTTTCTTTTTTCTTAAGGGAAAATATTTACTAAAAGGTATTTATTTTTCAAATGGGAAATTTTATTTTTGTTTTTGTTTTTGAATTTTCAAATTTTTTCTTTTTTATATGTTTTTGAAAAGTTTATATATATTTTTCTTAGATTTTGTTTTACAAAAAAAGAAACTTAAGAATTTTTTAAAATTTTTATTTTTGGATTGAAAATTTTCCAAGGAAAGGATTTTTTGGATTTTTTAAAAAAAAACCAAGTTAAGTTAAATTTACAATTTTTTTTTGGTTCTGGATTTTGGATTTTTTTCTTAAATATGCATGAACTAATGCAACTAAATTAATGCGAATGACTTAATCACAAATTTGTCATCCTTAGTAGCACCTAACCCAAAATTGTATAATTATACTTTGTCTTAAATCAAAAAAATATTTCATAACCAGCTAACGGCCAGGAGTTATCAATGCACCACAAATCACCATAGCAATGCAGCCGAAGGTTTAAGTACCTTCAAAGAAACAACCAGTATAATATTTATGAATCACTGTATTACTTATAACTAATTATTGTTTTGCTGTAGCTTTGACACCAAGAAATAAAATTGCTCAAAGAAGATAATTGTAAAAATACAATTAAACCCTACGTGGGCTTGCGACTTCCTTAAGTCTGAAGCCTAACCGTTATTATTAGTCAATTTCTAGGATGAATTGCAATTTGTGGGCCAAGGAAGGAGTGATAAAATCCCCCACCTTATATGAATTGGGGTGTTGCCCTTAGAAAATAAAAAATAGATGAGATGAATGCAAACTGAAATTAAATGTGTATTAACAATGCAACTACGAGTGTAATTTGATATTTTTGCTTTTGAAATTATATATATATATATATATATATATATATATGTATATGTATGTATGTATATGTATATATATGTATATATGTATGTATATATGTATGTATGTATGTGTGTGTGTATGTATGTGTGTGTGTGCGTCTATATTTTATAATATATATATATATATATATATATATATATATATATATATATATATGCAAATACAAGCAACCAACAATGCAATTAAAATAAAACCGACGATTAGGACACGATATCAGAGCGTGCAACATTATTATCAATTTTTTATTATGCAGTTATTTTTTTTAGTGCAATTAGCAAGCAAAGCAATTATTTTTGGCAAACGGTTTTTTCCTTATCTGCATTGACAACCTGAAAATGTAAAGTCGAAATTGAAAGAATTTTTTTTTAGAATGGAACACAAAACAAAAGCAATTTTTTTATATATTTTATTTTAAAGGAAAAAGCAAAAGAAACTTAACAAAATAAAAGGAAAACTAAAACAAACAATTTTAATACAAGAAAACTAAAATGGAAAATTTTCTATTTTATCATTTTTTTTGTATTTCTATGAAAGAAGAAACTAAATTAAAATTAAACAATTGAAAATAAACTTTTTTTTAAAGCTCCAATAGGGCCCCAGCCCACAAATTTATCTGTTTCTCTCATGAATTTCATGAAAAATCCAAAAGAAAACAAATTTCACGAATTCTGTAAAAATTCAAGCTTCTCTCACAAATAAACACAATTCACGCTTCTCTCACGAATTCTCTAAAACCAATTCGTGAATTCCTAGTCAAAATCAATTGCGGCGTGGGGGGTTACAATCGAGGTTGGGGGCGCGAATTGTTTGCGAGGGTTTGGAATTGGTGGTCAGAAGTTTGGTTTTTGAAGTTATAGACGTGGAAAAGGGCAGTGGGAATTGACTGTTGTTTAGGAGAGTGTTGACGGTTACTTGGTGGTGGTTTGTATGGGGAGGAGGAGGGCAGAGAAGTGGGATCGCAGAAGGGAATTAGCAGTGATGTGAGCTGGAGGTGATGGTTCTGGTCTATGGCAATGTGTGATGACACCAAGGGTATTTAGGCAGAAATGAATTTGCAGAATTTGCAGCAGTATTGGTCATGAAAGCAGTTGAAACTGTGTTGGCAGTGAGTTGTGACTGGGATGGTAGAGTAGGGTGGTTTGAATACAGCAGTGGTTTGGTTGATGTCAGATGTACTTGAGAGTGAGGAGGAGGGGCAGTGATAGGGTAGTGGTTGGTGTTGGTAATTGTATTGATGTTTGTGATGATTATAGAAGTGGTTGGTCTGTGTGTTTTTGATGTGGTCAGACAGAGTGGAGAAAGAGGAATGTAGGTTGGGTATGTGTTGTTTAAATGTAACAGTAATGGAGAAATAAGTATGGTGGAAGTGGATGTGCAGTTGATATGGTGATGAGCTGCAGCTATGTGGTTGCAGATATGGCAGAAATGACTGTAGGCTGGATATATCAGGATGACAGTGGATCAAAATTCAAACAAAAACTAATAAACATAGCTACTGCGTGGTGTTTCAGAAATGACAGAGGTGATTGAATGGTTTTGGTAGTGAATGGTCCGATGGTCTGTGAATGGTTTTGGTAGCATTTGGGTGGTAGTCATAGGTGTGTTGGTATGTGATGTTTATGGCAATTCGGAGGGGGAGTGTGGAATTATGGTTAACAGAAGTTTGATATGCACTGGGTTGTGGGTTGTGTACGAAGAGGAGGAGGAGGTGGTCAGTATATGAGATTTGAATATGTTGATGGCTGTTTTGGTTGTGTTTTTCTGGTGATGTAGGGGAGAAGTTACACTGTAGGAGATGATTAAGGATTGTGGAAGAAACAGTGAACTGTGGAAGGGCAGATAGAATCAGGTTTAGCTGGAATGGTGGTTTTGTTGGCAATAGTTTAGTGGTAGTTAACTGTTGGAGACGAATGTTAGAAGAAGTGTGTGTGGTTTGTGTTGAGAAGAGATGATGGTGAAACGGTTGTAGTTTGTGGTAGGAGCTGAAGTCAGTTAGTATGTACAGTTGTGTAAGGATATGAACAGTGGCTTTGTGATGTGCACAGTGATGGTTGAAGGCTGTGCACAGGGTGGATGACAGAAATGAACAATGCAGTATTGCAGTAGCAATGTTCGGGGCTGACAGCAAGGAGGTGGAAGAGATGCAAGCAGTATAGTGTCAGTTTGTAAATATCAAAATTTGTAGAAATGTGAAATGCAAATGCAACTGGTATTACAAAAACAACAAGCACTCAATTCAAAATGCAAGCAAAAATCAAACAATAACCACAACACAAATTGTTTTAATTGCAATTCACACATAAAATTATTACACAATAAAATCAAACAACAAATAATTTGAAGAATATAAATTAAAATCAAATTAATTCTCCAGTAACGGCGTAAAAAACTTGTTTAACGACTAATTTTCTATCGGATTAGAAAATAGCCGAAAAATTGAAATAAAATAACCGCAAGCGCACAATGTACAATTTCAGTATATGACGGACATGGATCGATCCACATGGAATTTTATATATTAAAAATTTCTATTCAGTCAAAGCTAACCAAACTTGAGATTGTGATTAGCTAAAAATGTAAATACTAGCTAGAACAAGTGAATGAAAATACGAGATTAGAAAAAAAAAAAAAAAAAAGACAAATCCACTCTCATATTTTCACACTAAGCAACATAAAAATAATTTATGATCTCCATTTTGATCTCAAATGTAACTAGTGATGTATTTATCATAATATGGTTTACTTATGTTATTAATTAACATAACTTAAATCATCAAACTATAATACAACAACCAAAGCCACTTTACCAATCTCATGAAAATGAAGTCAAAGCAAAAGCTATTTTAAGTATGATCTATTTACTATTGTATTTAGTAACATAAATCGTTAAATTTTGATTCTACTTTAATTTCGTAATCAAAAATCAATTGGTAAAATGATGATGTAAATTGTGTTTATATTTAAGTAAGAATATTCTATTTGTAAATACAACATAGGCAATCAAATCCACTAATAAACTTACATCAATCATCTTTATTTTCATGCAGCATAAAAGAGATCATAAATCACAAAATATGTTGAATTTACATAATTTTAGAGAGCTACATTACCCTTAAATTGAAGGGGTTTAGCTACTCATTTGTATTATCATATCAACACATGCAAATTTTAACATTTAAACAAAAGCAAAGAAAGTAACAGCTAATGAAAATGGAAAAAGAGCTAAACTACTTGCATAAAAATAAAACTAAAATAAGTTCATAAAAGAAAAAGCTAATCTACTAACATGAGAATGAATAAAGCATGTAAATAAAAATGAGCACAAAATGGAAGAGCATGTAGAAAAAAAACGAAGCTTAGGAAGCCATTTTATTTGAAGCTACAACTTGCATTCGAATATCATAAGTGATTAAAAGATCCATTGTATGGCCATAAGAGGGTTATTTATACATGTACAAAATTCTAATCTTTATTTTAAGGGGCTTACCAAAATACGCTTTAGGAAGGGTGGCCACCAAGTTATCATTAGTCCAAAATTAATCCATCATCGAGTACGAATGTAACTTTAACCTCCACTAACTTATGCATTGGCTCCTAATTGTAGATTAAAGTAAGTGGGTATGTGTGAGTTGAATTATTTACATCTTCATTCCTTTGTTTCCATCCTTGTACATGCATATTTCCATAAAACCCTCTTCATATTTGCATCCAAATTCATACAAATAAAAATAAAATGTGCAAGTGAATATTCTCAAAATTAATATATGCACAAAATTACCATTTTACCCCCAAATTGATGTATGAATGATGATTTGAAAGCATTTTTGAAATTTGGTTTTAAACATGTAAAAATACCCAATTATGACATTTATTTAAATAAAAATAGACTAAATATGGATGTAAATATATGCACATTTACGTGCACATCAACAAACTTGCCACTTCCATTTGCTTTCTTCTGAAATCATCCTAGATTGCCTTTCGAACTCATTCGAAACTAATACATATGATATCAAATAGTTGGTTTGTAGTGTATTAGAGAAAGGCGAAATGGGATGGTGTCGAAAGCTTGCTTTAAAAGGGGTGGCTGCCATTTTTAATAACTTTCAAATCAACATACTTCTTTGTTTTGCTTTCGAAAGAGACGCCGCTTACTTTGCTTTTAAAAGATGTTTTCGAAAGGGTCGAAGTTACATTTATATAGCTTTCAAAGGGACCGCCATTTACTTTTATTTTAAGTAGTTTTCGATTGAGTCGCCGCATATTAGGTTTTGAAAGGTGTTGTGAAGGGTAGTATAGTAGCTTTTAAACTAGTCAAAACCTAATTGCCGTCTTCATACCTTTTGAATGAGTTAAATGCCACTTTTCTTTATACCCTTATAACAACGTGTTCAAAAGGGGGGCTTCTATTTTATTAATATTAAAGACACTTCCTAATGCTTTCGAAAGGGTCCATGTAGTCATTTATATAAAAGGTTTGAAGGCAATGGTTTTGAAAGGTTGTCTTGAAGCTATAATTTTCCCTTAATTATTTTACTTAAAGGCCTGATTTCAAAAGGGTGGTTTCGAAAACACCTGTTCCCCCAAACTATTTTACTTGAAGATTAATGTTTTCGAAAGGGTTACTTTCGCTTATGTTCACTTTAACCCAGAAGTTATATTTAAGGATATACCCAATGATTTTGAAAGAGACACTTTCAAATGGTTTCGAAGCTATTTTTCTGAAAATTTGACTTAAGCTAAGTGGTTACGAAAGATAAGCTTTGATACTTCTGAAGGTTATAATTTAATGGTTTTGAAAGTAAGATTTCAACACTTTCGAAAGGAATATTTCTAAGTGTTTTGAAAATAAGGTTTGAATACTTTCGAAGGGTATGTTTCGACGGTTTTGAAAGAGTGGGTTTAAGGTTTCGAAAGCCTTAGTTTTCAAAGAAAAGAAACCAATCTCGATTTTAAGATAAACCGATGGAAATATGAAAGAGCTTTTGAAATGTCATTTAATTTTGGAGTATTTGAAGAAGCCTTCCTTGCAAAAGATAATAGGTTAAAGGTATTAACCATGTTTCATTTGAAAATGGTTACAAGGATCTTAAACCATGGAAGTTTGTGTTATCATGTTATGATCAGTTGTCATGTGTTCTTCTTTTTTTAAGATATTCACTTTATAATCTACTCATAACTGCATTTTGGGGGTATTTAGGGAAGAATAAGCAGCTAGGTTGATCCAATAGTGAATATACATTGAGTTAACCTATTTGTGAGTAGAATTGCATCCAGAAAGTCGGGTAGACCAGAATGTAAGATGCCCAAAGACTGATAAAAAAGTTGTTAGTTTAGACAGATTCATAGTAAAACCATGAAAATTATATTTGAAAATTATTATTAGCAAGGGCCAATAGGTTCCTAGTGATCCCATGAAAACTATATCTTGATAAAGTTATTGACAAAGATCAATAGGTTCGTCGTTAACCCAAGAAAACTATGATATGAGATAAGTTATTGGAGAACCAAATAGGTTCATAGTGGGTTCATGAAAAATATAATTGAATAAAGTTATTGGTAGATACCAATAGGTTCTTAGTGAACCCACAAAAACTATGAAACCAGGCAGATGGTCCATAAGCTTTGAATAGGCTATTAGTCAACCCATGAACACTAATATGTTAAAAGTGACCATAGTTGAGACAGATAGTGTGACGACCCGCCCTTCTACTACCAGAAAGACGCATAATTATTAAGAAAGAAAGGGGTAGAAATAGAAAAGAATAGAAAAGAAAGAACAAAAACATCAGAATCTCACAGCGGAACGGAACAAAATATAATATATCACATAACTATTACATAGATTTCATATATCAGAGTTATACAATATCAATACACATGACAATCATACATACATCTGTCACTATATACATCAGAGATACAGTATACATCAAATAACACAGCGGAACTAAATAGATATCTACATACGTCTGGAAACGCCTGCTCCAAGCTCCTCCAGAATCAAAATCCAAACCTATCACTTGGCTACTCGTAAAAATTTGAGTACCCAAGAGTTTATGAAAAAACAAAATATAAATTACGGGTCAGACATGGGTCTGGTATGAGTAAACGGTTTAAATTGTTTAATTTTGAAAAACCTTTTAAAACAAAGGTATCACATAAGACTCCCCACAAATAAATACGGGTAAGTTTTTACCTTACGCTAACCAAAACATTTTATAGGAAATCCAGTGATATTATAATAGTGTCTAGGGTTTTCAAGTAAAATACAGAAATAGCTGAAATGCTTACATCTCACATTCCAACGTAGTTAGGCACAATCAAAACATACGGCGCTTATTGGAAATTGGATCCCATACAATGGCAGGGCTACTGGGGTACCGCCCGTCACAGTACGTGGTCTAGATCACTGTACCGAGGAGCCACCCTAACTCCCCTGCAACACAAAGCCGGAACCATTCCTTACTGAACAGCCCCGAACAAGATAACCCCGCAGTTGGTGCGCATATCCAACCTCCCACACAGCCGAAATAAAGGGACATCTAGACAGGGGTATATCTCGTCCTGCTTGGGCATGACCCACCTAACCTTGCTGCACCTCCCCTGTTTTAGCCATTCCAGATTGATGAGGCTTGAGGCTGCGATTACCTTTACAGGACAAATTTCTTAGAACGCTCATCGTCCGCCTGACGATGTGTTGAAAGCATTCAATCCATACAAGTTCGTTCCGGGTTCGAACGAAACCGAAGGCATTATCTCGTTACACTCATTTTGGAATCACCCTCAGAGTCAACGACGATAACCCTTGCATTCTGAAAACACCATCTTGATCTTCACTTGAGAATTCACGACCTAACGTTTAATTTGGATCGATGTGGTTTTCGGAATATCAATTGGATACCCGATCCCGGTCTCATCGAAATCCAAACGCCATTTTAAAGGCCAAGTTGTCTAATTAACTTAAATAGTTTAATAATTTAAATTCAACAATTGAATTAACATAACATTTATCACAGATAAATCATACACAATTGCCATGGATATACTACAGCATATCAGTGAGCATCACAGAATATCATCAATAGACATCACAAACAAATATTCTACACCTACAACATCCATAAGCAATCATCTTAAGTTCTTATTGTGATTAATTTAATTACTTGAGAGTTAATCTCTTAACCCCGTTTAATCACTTATTTCACTTCAAATTAACAAATCATTTCTTAATTAATATTTATATCTAAATTGCTTAATTACTTAATTACTTTATTCATTATTTACTTAATTACTTCCTTAATTAAGTTATCTAACTTTAATTACTTAAGTAATTATTTCTTAATCACTATTTTTTCGACCTAAATAGAACTTAATTACCTGTTTATTTATTGCTAATTGTTTCATTAATCATTTCTTAATTCTTAGTTAAATCACTTGATTAATTAACTATTAATCGTTCATTTATTAATTAAGTGGTTAATTACAATTTCACTTATTTTTTTATAATACGCTACTAATTAAAATTACAAAGTAATTACTCTTAATTACTTCTGCATCCAATCAATTAATATTGATCATTCACATAATTAACATTCAATTCTTCTTAAATTTTGATATCAATCATATTACTAACTGAAACATTATTTGTTATTTTACTTAATTTGTTACTTAATATTAACAAGATTTTAAAAACAAGGTTAAGCTTAACAAAAGAAAACAGTTACTTTAAAATACTTAATCATGAGTTAACTTGTTAATAGACCTTAACTATAATAATCAAACTTGAATTAAATTTTACTTGAATCTTGAACAGTATTCACTTTACTGTGAAACTTTACTGAAACCTATATATACTAACGATGTTCATAAAATCTTACACTCAGATATAAAAGACCCGAGATCTCCCCTGCAAAACTCAAATGCTGCTTCGAGTTGTTCGCTCCTTCACCCGAGTTCCCAACCCAGTAACGCGAATTCCATCTTCTTCCTTTTTTTAATTTACAGCAAGTTTTCATGTGAACTTAATCATAAGATAAACAACAGAAGATATACGCACTCGAACTCAAAGGAAACTCGAAGCAAACAACCAAAATCCTCGAGAATAACTCGAGACAGTTCCCCTCCCTTCACGCACTGATATGCCACCGTTCTGTACACGTGTACAGCGCCGCTCGTGGCTCCGGCGATCTTCTGAGACTTCGCGCAAATCCAAACTAGCACGAATACGTGAAATCCAAAGTCGCATACCACCAAAAATTCCAATTCAAAAATTTTGCAGTTCGAATGAAAGGGACGGTCGACCTCACTGCAAACAAAACGTCGCGCCACCAAACATGGTCCACCGGAGGCGATGGAAACTCGACTACACCACGTCAACGTCACCAGAAACCTTCCACCCGAGCCTCTGTCCACTCGATCACGTGTACACGTCGATTCCCTCATTTCACTGCCAGGTACATAAACACGCAGAAAACCCTATGTTGACCTCGTACCCCAAATCTATGCAATGGAAAAACCCTTGAATATTTTTCCTAAGATCACTAAACTTCATACTTGCTTCGATTTGAATTTCAGCATTTTATAATGAGTAATTTTCGAGAATTTGATAAAAGTTCAATTTTTGTTCAACATCAAACTGCTCTTGATATATTGAGCTAAAAATCCTCATTCAATTTTTAAAAATCATAACTTGTAGTCATAATTCAAGATATAAGTTTGAATTACCTTTTATATGATTGAATTTATCAGTGTTTTTGTTTTTTTCTTGATTGACTGTAAACAGTTTTCCCAGAAGTATAAGCAGGTTTTTAAAAAAGAAAATTTTGATTGAAGTTCAAATAACAAGTTTTGTTGAATAACAAATTTAAAACTTACCATAATCAAATGGAAACAATTCAAATTTTAATTGTTTTAACCCTGTAACACAAAGCAGAGAACAGCATCTTCAATATATTCTAAGTTCAACTTGTATAAAATCTCAGAAACATATCAAAACAAAGCACATGCAATAAATATATAAATCTCATGAAATTATCTTACTGATTTAATTAACTTAAAATTGAAATTTAAGTTTACTCACCTCAAATAATTGTTGAATAGAAAACCCCTTTTATATCTTGAAAGCTGCAGTTTAAAAACTGTCTGATGCTAGTTCATGAATCTGCCTTTTTCCTTTTAGATTTGAATATGTTTCATTTTCTTGTTTCAGTTTCCTCTGGTTTCTTTTTTTTTCTCTTTTTGTTTCACGAACTTGAAGTAGCATGAGATATACATATAAATATAGAACAGAGTGGGAAGGCTTCAACTGGACAGTAGCTTCTTGATTGAACAGGTTTATAAATATCTTGACTTGACAAATGTAGGCTGAGATATTAGCATTAAATGTTTGTTTACCAAATAGGTTTACACACTCATTATCTTCAGCTGTACATAATATTCGTATACTATTGTTTTGTACCATGCATAAGGATATTGATTTGTTCCTCTTCATTTTGCAGGCCAGCATAGCTTGCACAAGAAGCTACTCATTTGTTCATATTTGCTTTGTACCTTAATTAGTTTGCTTATTTATTAAAATATTTGATGACAAAAGAAATTCATGTAAAGGTAATTACTTGCAGGTAGGTCTAAGGCTTGTGAAAGAAGATGTGTTTATATGTATTTGTCTTATTATTTCCAGTTTGAACTTCAATATACAAATATGTTTGTGTAAATATATTTGTCTTCTTCCTTGATTCGTATACACTTGTTTGACTTAGAATTTCTAGCTTAATAATTCATATATTTATGTCAGGCTTACATTTCTTTGATCTTGTAAGTGAAAATAAGTTGGTTTGTTATTAGCTTCCAGTTTGAATATATATGTGTCATATTTCATTTTACTTTGCTTACAAATTTTAAGGTTATGTTGTATGCTTGTTTATCTATTTTAATTCTATTTGTGTTATTTTATTTTATATATATATTTATTTCTACTCTATACTTTGTTCTTAATTTAGTTATATTCATGTGTTATACTTAATATTCTTATATTTATATTCTTAGCTGTTAATATTCAAATTAGATTCGTGAGTTTACTCATTCTTTATATTTATTTTATTTAAATTTAACTATAAATATTTAAATTATGCACAATATGATTTATTTACATTTATACTTATTTATATTTATCTCCACTTGTATTTTATTTAAATTATATGCATAAATTTGACTTATATTTCACATTTATATTTTAATTCTATTTCACACATTATCATTCATATGTATACCTACCAAATATAAACAAAGTAAGATATTTTAATACAATCATTAAAGACAAATTTTATTATGAATACCATTGAGATAATTTATTAAACTTTTCAAATTAATTTCCCTTTAAAAAAATACCATTTATATAAACAATGGCAATTATTTCAAAATCATATCCGTTTCAAATGAATAAGTATACATTTTATTTAAATTGATTTAAATATTTATTAAAATAAATAGGGCCAAAATCTCGGGTCGTTACATTCCTCCCCCCTTAAAAGAATTTCGTCCCCGAAATTTAAAACAAAGATAATTTAAAATTTGCCATATCAACCGTTCAAACATACATATCATTCATATATCAACAAACAACCAACAATCTATTTTAACAAACATCGCTAACTACCCGGACACAAATCCAGATCAGCTTTCTTAAACTATCCAGAGTTTCCAGGTGACATCTCTGGAATCCTCGCTCCACTATACTATGACCAGCTACACTACTATACTCCTGAGTTGCCTCTCACCTTAACTAACAATCCGAACAGAATTTCTATCCACAGTCACATTCGGCTCATCTTTCAAGTCTTCCTGTACTATTGATTCTACAACTAATACTGGATCAAGAACAAATTTCTTTAGATGGGTCACACAGAATACACTACGAATTCCAGACATCTGTTCTGACAATTCGACTCTGCAAGCAACAGCTCCAATCCTTTCAATATCCGAAATAGTCCAATATATCCTGAGTCAAGTTTTCCCGCCTTCCGAATCTAATAGTTTCTTTAATCGGGAAACTTTAGTCAAAAACAAATTACCAAGCGCAAATTCCAATTGTCTCCTACTTATCTGCGTACTTCTTCTTCTGACGGTCTTGAGAAGCTCTTATCTTATCCCTTGATAAGCCTAATCTTAACAGAAACTTCACAAATCAAACTGGTCCAAACGCAAGATAGTCTTCCACAATCTATCAAAATCCAAAACTCAAACTTGCCGCATATCCTCTAAAATACGGTTCAGTCTCTCTGTTCGTCCGTCTGAGGATAATAGGCTGTACTAAATTTCAAACTCGATCCCAAAGCCAATTGTAGAACCTTCGAGAATTTTGCTGGTGAAATATAGGGTCACGATCACTTATTATGCTAACAGGAACGCTAAACAATCTTACTATTTTTCTCAAGAAAAAATTTGGCCTGAAACAGTAGTCCGAGTTACCTTAACTGGTATATAATGAGCATTCTTAGTTAATCGATCCACAATAATCCATATTCCATCGTTTCTTTTCTTGGTTCTTGGCAAACCGTCGATGAAATCCATCGAAATCATCGCCCACTTCCATCTGAGATTTCTAAAGATTGCAATAATCCTAGACAACTTCTATTGATCACATTGACTTGCTGATAGAAAGTACAACTATAAACGAAAGCAACTACAACCCTCTTCATGCTTGGTCTCCAGAAAATTCTTCTCATATCTTTATACATCTTAAAGATTCCGGGTGAATATTCAGTCTGGAGTGATGTTATTCAGCTAAAACTTATTGCCTCAATTCACCTATATCAAGCACACAAACGGCCACTAATCCTTTAAGCACCTTGATCATCTACCTTAAAATCTGAACACCTTCCATCCTTAGTTTAAGAATCAATTCCTCAAAAGATCTATCCTCCCTTAGCTTACTTATGATTCTGCCCTGGAGAGAAGGAATAATTTCTAAAAGAACAATACTGCATTCCTGCTAAGAGCATCAACCACAACATTCGCTTATCCTGTGTATACAGAATATCCATATCATATGATGTCAGAAATTCGACTCACCACAGCTGCCTCAGACTAAAATTCCCTTAGAGAGAAAGATATTCCAATGGTTTGTGGTCCGTTAATAACCCAACTTCTCTCCCAACAGATTATGCCTCCTAATTTTCAAAACAAACGCAATGGTTAACGACTCAAGGACATGCGTAGCATAGTTCCCTTCATGATGCTTTAATTGCTGTCACGCATACGAAGTTACTCTCCACTCTGCATCAACACTGCCTCCCAAACCAATTATACAAGCATTCGTATAAATTCCAAATCTGCCCTTCCCTTCCGGAATAACAATCACTGGAGCACTAGTCAGCCTCGTCTTCAATTCTTAGAAAGCTTCTTCACACCGGGTGTCCATTTGAACTTAGTTCTTTTCCTTGTCAACTTAGTCAGATGTGAAGAAATCTTGGAAGAGTCTTTGATAAATTTTCCTGTAGTAGCCAGTTAAACCAGAAAATTATGAATTTCCATCGGTTGCTTCGGTTGCTTCCATTCAAGAATAGATTCTCCCTTCGCTGGGTCTACAGAGATATCTATACCAAAATAATGTGCCCCAAAAATAACTTCCAATTTCCAAAAAATGGCACTTAAAGAACTCGCCTTCAAAACATGCCTCCTCAGTGTCTCCAATACTATTCTCGAATACAACTTGAGCTCTTCTTCAAACTTAGAATTTACATAAACAAACTTATTCATACTCCTATCGATCCATCCGATTTAGCGACAACATCGTCATAGAACCCTAACAAGAAAAGCTAGACTTGATTAACTCCTTCCCCAGAAGATCCTGAATTTGCTCAACTAACTCTACTTCCTTTCTCGGAACCAACCTCCAACTAGGCTGAATTACTAGCACTACCCTGGAATCAAATCAACACGAAACTCTATCTCTCGATGGGAAGACAAACAATTAACTTCTCGAATACATCAGGAAAAACTTGGTTCACATCAATACTTAAAAAAAATCTCAACTCCATGAAAAAGATTACACAAATGAATTCCAGAATTATCGCACAACACTCTGGCAATTCTACCCAAATAAGTTTGTTCTCCCTTCACAGTCCAGAACAGTCATATACTGTTTGGTTCAATCCTTCGAAGAAATGAATTCACTCTGCTACTTCTGAAATCACCTCAAGAAAACTGCTAATCAACAAACCTTCTCGACAGTACACAGCACACTCCAAGCTATAGGGCTAACCTCAATGTCCAAAGACTTCTATTCAAAGCTCTTCGAGAAACTCGAGCCTCAATCAAACAAAAAAATACCTTACTGAACTTAGTCACAATTCCGAAACGGACATACTTCCTTAACTTGTTCCAAAGAAACATCTTCAGAGACATCCAAACTCACTGAGTCTTATTACGCATCTACTACACCCTGAGATATCAAGATATCATGCCTTGCTCCTGTCCATTCGACAGATCCAAAGCCACTTTACCAATCTCATGAAAATGAAGTCAAAGCAAAAGCTATTTTAAGTATGATCTATTTACTATTGTATTTAGTAACATAAATCGTTAAATTTTGATTCTACTTTAATTTCGTAATCAAAAATCAATTGGTAAAATGATGATGTAAATTGTGTTTATATTTAAGTAAGAATATTCTATTTGTAAATACAACATAGGCAATCAAATCCACTAATAAACTTACATCAATCATCTTTATTTTCATGCAGCATAAAAGAGATCATAAATCACAAAATATGTTGAATTTACATAATTTTAGAGAGCTACATTACCCTTAAATTGAAGGGGTTTAGCTACTCATTTGTATTATCATATCAACACATGCAAATTTTAACATTTAAACAAAAGCAAAGAAAGTAACAGCTAATGAAAATGGAAAAAGAGCTAAACTACTTGCATAAAAATAAAACTAAAATAAGTTCATAAAAGAAAAAGCTAATCTACTAACATGAGAATGAATAAAGCATGTAAATAAAAATGAGCACAAAATGGAAGAGCATGTAGAAAAAAAACGAAGCTTAGGAAGCCATTTTATTTTAAGCTACAACTTGCATTCGAATATCATAAGTGATTAAAAGATCCATTGTATGGCCATAAGAGGGTTATTTATACATGTACAAAATTCTAATCTTTATTTTAAGGGGCTTACCAAAATACGCTTTAGGATTACAAAGTAATTACTCTTAATTACTTCTTCATCTAATCAATTAATATTGATCATTCACATAACTAACATTCAATTCTTCTTAAAATTTGATATCAATCATACTACTAACTGAAACATTGTTTGTTATTTTACTTAATTTGTTACTTAATATTAACAAGATTTTAAAAACAAGGTTAAGCTTAACAATAGAAAACAGTTACTTTAAAATACTTAATCACGAGTTAACTTGTTAATAGACCTTAACTATAATAATCAAACTTGAATTAAATTTTACTTGAATCTTGAACAGTATTCACTTTACTGTGAAACTTTACTGAAACCTAATTTACTAACGATGTTTATAAAATCTTACACTCATATATAAAAGACCCGAGATCTCCCCTGCAAAACTCAAACGCTGCTTCGAGTTGTTCGCTCCTTCACCCGAGTTCCCAACCCAGTAACGCGAATTCCATCTTCTTCCTTTTTTTAATTTACAGCAAGTTTTCATGTGAACTTAATCATAAGATAAACAACAGAAGATATACGCACTCGAACTCAAAGGAAACTCGAAGCAAACAACCAAAATCCTCGAGAATAACTCGAGACAGTGCCCCTCCCTTCACGCACTGATACGCCACCGTTCTGTACACGTGTACAGCGCCGCTTGTGGCTCCGGCGATCTTCTGAGACTTCGCGTAAATCCAAACTAGCACGAATACGTGAAATCCAAAGTCGCATACCACCAAAAATTCCAATTCAAAACTTTTGCAGTTCGAATGAAAGGGACGGTCGACCTCACTGCAAACAAAACATCGCGCCACCAAACACGATCCACCGGAGGCGATGGAAACTCGACTACACCACGTCAACGTCACCAGAAACCTTCCACCCGAGCCTCTATCCACTCGATCACGTGTACACGTCGATTCCCTCATTTCACTGCCAGGTACATAAACACGCAGAAAACCTTATGTTGACCTCGTACCCCAAATCTATGCAATGGAAAAACCCTTGAATATTTTTCCTAAGATCACTAACCTTCATACTTGCTTCGATTTGAATTTCAGCATTTGATAATGAGTAATTTTCGAGAATTTGATAAAAGTTCAATTTTTGTTCAACATCAAACTGCTCTTGATATATTGAGCTAAAAATCCTCATTCAATTTTTAAAAATCATAACTTGTATTCATAATTCAAGATATAAGTTTGAATTAGCCTTTTATATGATTGAATTTATCAGTGTTTTTGTTTTTTTCTTGATTGAATGTAAATAGTTTTCCCATAAGTATAAGCAGGTTTTTAAAAAAGAAAATTTTGATTGAAGTTCAAATAACAAGTTTTGTTGAATAACAAATTTAAAACTTACCATAATCAAATGAAAACAATTCAAATTTTAATTGTTTCAACCCTGTAACACAAAGCAGAGAACAACATCTTCAATATATTCCAAGTTCAACTTGTATAAAATCTCAGACACATATCAAAACAAAGCACATGCAATACATATATAAATCTCATGAAATTATCTTACTGATTTAATTAACTTAAACTTGAAAAGTTTACTCACCTCAAATAATTGTTGAATAGAAAACCCCATTTATATCTTGAAAGCTGCAGTTTAAAAACTGTCTGATGCTAGTTCATGAATCTGCCTTTTTCCTTTTAAATTTGAATATGTTTCATTTTCTTGTTTCAGTTTCCTCTGGTTTCTTTTTTTTTTTCTCTTTTTGTTTCACGAACTTGAAGTAGCATGAGATATACATATAAATATAGAACAGAGTAAGTGATATACCACTTTGAGTAAGTGATATACATATAAATATAGAACAGATTTGGACATCTAATTACATATCCTTTGTAACGTCCCGGAAATTTTCGACATTCGAAAATTCAACATCGATACTCACTTTATCGACTGCCGAGAAATCGAAGGCCGGAAACCCGAAATGTTAGGGTTTTAAAAAGAAGAAAAAGAAGAAAAGGATAGAAGAAGAGGGAAAGGATAGAAAATAGCGAGGAAAGAAAATAGAAAATAGAACGGAATAGAAAACAACAGAACAACATCAGAATCTCACAATCGCAGCGGAACAACATATAATAAATAAATGAATAATCTTTAAACAAAGAACTATATCAGTTATTACATTACATCACATTTCATTACATCATATCATCAGAGTGTACAACAACAATAACAATCAACAACATCAAACAGCGGAAAAAGAAATATTATATACTAATAATACGCCATGCCATCCAGCTTGCCTCCAGCAACTCCTGAATATCCAGAATATCCTGATAAACCTAACTCTTAACTGCCCGTGTGGAAATTGGTGGGCACCCAGAGTTTAGGAAGGAAAACAATAAACTCCGAGTCAGTCATGTGACTGGTGTGAGAACTCAAAACAGTTTATTTGTCTTAAAATCAAAATAGAGGAACTATTTTTAAAGTCAATTCACAAAGCTTTTAAAAATGAGACTACCATAAGGCCTCCCGCACACACACACAATGCAAACGCAGAATCGGAGGAGATTTCTCCTTATGATAGTCAAAGATGCTTGATACGCATTAAAAAGAACATTTGATATTATTACTAGTGCATAGTGTAGAGAAAATTCATTTCGAAAATAAAGATATAAATCTTAGCCAACATAGACATTTCGAACTATGCCTACTATAGCTACCATCCAAACAGTGGGGCGCCACCATAAGTAGATGGCAGGTAATACAACTAATACCGTACAAGGCTCGTATTTGAAGAATGGATTTTCCAACAAATGGTCAGTCCAAGGAACTTCCCATTGCCACATGGAAACGCCTCTGGAAGGACGCCCCGAGAACCAAACCGTTCTCTACTAAACAAGGCCGGGAACCCCTTTTCCCAAGGGATATTACAAACCCTCAGATATGCCACCCCCGGTCCTTTGGGACCTTTAAACGAGAGCTCTCTAACCAACATCACACCATAATAATAAGTGTTTCAACATGAGTAAGTATCTGGGCTCCATACCATAATACTACCCTTTTCCAGAAGGAATGGTCATACCCTAGGGAAGCGATCCCTGAAAACCTTGCCGCACAATTCCTGTTTCGACCATTACCGGTTTGTGAGGCTCGACGAAGTCTCGTCCACAAAAACATACTTTATACAAAAGCCATGCTTTGGGTCAACAAATGATCATAGAAATGATCACAAAGATAGACGATCAAACAAATGATACTATCACAAATAATCAACACAATGATCATTTCACAGCAACACTCAGCATGTCACATTACCAAATTGGGAATATATCGCTGATAACCTTCAACTACATAACCTCTGAGCTCGTACGTCTCAGAGAAGGGTGTTAAGCTAAGAGAATAAATTCTCCGCCACCAACAGAAATATATTTGAAAGAAATCGGCTTTATATCTCAATTTGTAATGTCAGACATACAATCCATACAAGTCTGTTCCGGGCTCGAACAGAACCGAAGGCACTTACAAAGAAGTCCTTGCAATCCGGATAATCTCTAATCACGTCCGGACTTCCCATCACATAGGGAGTCTCTATACCGTAGCTACTCGGTGCAAAGACAATCGACGAGTTGTCCTTTCGCTTTCAAAAAGATCCGGTCTTCAATACCGGTCTTCAAATGCAATTCATAACGACGTATCACATATTCGGAATGGGTTATACGACCCCATGGTCCTTTCCCGGTTAACCCGAATAGTGAGCGCTTATTCAAAAATAAGTGTGGCATTCAAATTCAAACAAATCACATCAAATACCCATTCAAAGGGAAATATTGATAGTCGGTTATTGAACTATCAATGGATATGCACACATCACCAGTTTCCAAATAATTTTCCAAATTATTTATTTTCCAAAATATCTTTACAAGATATATTATTTTCAATACTTCAAAAATAAATCAATATTTATTTTCATACAAATTCCACTCTCTTTTATAAATTCCATAGTGAATTTTCATTCTAAAATATTCATGAATATACGACTTCAATTCGATTTCTAATATTTATTTTCAATTTATCTTCAAAAAGATAAATTCAAAATATTCACTTAATATTGGAAAACATTTCCATGCTTATTAAATAAGTAATCCACAAATCTTTTTATTTTCTACACTTGGAAAATATTCAATATACTTAAATCGAGATTAAGTATATATTTTATTCTTTAAGGAAATCATTCTCTTAAACATATTTATTTGGGCCAAAACGAATGTTGCGTAGAACATCGTTACAACGTCCCAAAATCACTAGTATAGGGATTCAAAATTAAAATAGATATATAAATCCCAATACTATACAAAACATTTCCTTTCGGAAATCATTTACTATAACAACAGTGTTATAGTCCACCATTTCCTTCTATTTCTCGAAAACGTCTATTTCAACAATGAATGTTGAAATCTATGATTTCGAATCTTAACACATTTTAAAACATCGTTAGATCGTTTTAATTTTGTTTAAAATATCACACCCTAAACATTTTCTTTAACATATTATTCACTATTCAAAAATGTGAATATACTACGTTAACAATTTCATCATTTCTATACATTTCATTTTAAAGGATTTATTCACAGTCAAAAACGTGAATATAGCTCCATAAATAAGTTATAACAATTTACTTATCAACATAAGTTGTTTGCGAATTTATAAAACAACGTTTATAAATTCTATTTCTATTTGTTTTATAACTACTTCCTTTTTATACATCTCCTTTATTAACCTATTCGATTTATAACTCAATTATAAACCAAAAGTTCACATTATAAGTTAAATGCTTATAAAACGATTATTTTACAAAATCATTCTTTTAAACTTCATAATTATAAATCTTATAACTTATAAGATTCAATTATTTATCCAAATATATTCTTTAATAACTTCACAAAATTTATAAATCTTACTATTTATAAATTTCATTTATACCTTCACCATTTATAATTTTATGAATTCCATTCACTTATGCAATCCATTTTCACTTCATTCAAACTCTTATAAAAACTCGTTTTATAATTCAAATGTTTTAATTTATAAATATCAATTTATAAATCCTTTATAAAATCAATTTATACTATTATTTTAAAACATCTTTAATCTCCTTTATAATTTCACCATTCTCTTGATTTATAAAATAATCAAATTTTATAAATCCTATTTTCAAACTTTTTATAATAAATTCAAAAATCCCGATTAAACTATTTTATAAAATCATTAGCCTCATATTTTCAAAAATTAAACTTTAACTATATTTCTCAAAAATCAATCTTTAACCGTATTTCTCAAAATCATAATTTTTTATAACTTTAAAAATTATAACGTTTATTTATTTAAAATGGATCAATTCCAAAAATATTTTATAAACGTATACTTTCAAAAATCACTTTAAAATCATTTTAAAATCACAAAATTTGGTTCAATGATGCTACACACCAAATAGTCAATCACGACTACAACGATATCATATATCGATATGATAATCAATCAAATATCAAAATATCTGAAATCAAATAAATACTGTTGAAGAATCCAGTTGGATCCCTCCAACCTGTTTTCCTGCATCCACAAACATTAGCACAATACCAATTCCGCTCCAGTACGAAATTATCGCGGTATATGAGATTTAAAATATTATCCGCTTAATAACGGCGTAATAGGGTCTCATCCGCTATACAAATGCGGGAAATCAATAACTGCAATATATACATATGCCAATATATATATATTGCTATTATATATAATACCAATTTCACTGTTTATGAAATATTCGCGGTATATGTTTTTAATAAATAACATCCGCTTACTAACGGCGCATAATGTCTATTTTAACAATCAATAGATAACAATCATCATTCAAACATGCATTCAAATATTTTAAATATAACTATTTAAAATAAAAATCGAAACCGATTCGATTGAGTGAGAAGTTCTCACTTTGATTTCAATTTCGTTTTAGCGATTTATTTCGAATAAAATTAAACGCGCGTTTAATTTTATCCAAAATTCTCACTAACTCCAAATGACTCCAATCCAATTCCATCGCGTAGTGCTCGTCCATACGATTCCAACGCAACTGGTTTCGCGCGTTTTCGACCTCGTATGAAAAAGATATCAATTTTCAAAGTTACACGATTTATATATATATAATTTATAACATTTATTTATATTTTTAAACCACAACCAAATCATCGCCGTTGATTTCCTTATGCAAAAATCTGGGCCGCACTCACGTCTTCATCCCCAAACGCAACATCTACAGGCTACAACATGCGAGAACCCATATGCCGTGATTTAGGGTTTCATGCCGCACCACCAACGTTGATCAAAACGTCATCATACCACCACCAACACGAAGGTCTCACCTTGCTCCTTCACCGCCTCCAACCCCATAGCACTCGGCTGCCCATATCCATCGAAATGCGTGCCCAAAGCCGGCCACTTTAAACCCAATTTCACGACAATCCAAATATCAATTTCCCATCATAGCCGTATAGATACAAAGCTCTCCCCGAGCTCTTGAACTTTCATGTTGAAGATTTCGTGAAATATTGCATGGATTGGAAGTAATTGAGGGATGAAAGCAAACAATTTTCGGCCTTTGGTTTTGTATACGGCGGCTAGGGTTAGGGTTTAGAAAATTTTTTTTTCTCTTGAGAGTGAAGGCTATTTATAGAATTTTGAACGAACACTATTCATCCGGTTTTCCAGAACTCCGATTCACGCGCCGTAACCAGCGTTTCTAGGGTTTACCCTGCGTTCCGGACACAATGGAACAGGTTTCGGAAGCTAATTCGGACATCTGTGCGAGTTATGGCAATAAACGTTCAATTTAAATTTAACCGATTTAAACGATTTTCTAGGCGTTTTAATTTGTACCGGACAAACGGTAAATCCAATTGACACGAAATTTGAAACCTTACAATAATATATCATTACGGATCCGATGAAACTGGTTTCGTCGAAATCCGAGACTTTTTGAAAAATGACTATTTTAACTCGCCAAATTAATATTAAAAACAATTCGATGCGTTTCGAGCTGCTACGATCAAACGATAACTCTGATTGCTACGAAAATTGAAATCCGATAATAACTAATTATTACGGATCCAATGGAACTGGTCTCGTCCAATTATGAGACTGTTCAAAAATTGACTATTTTCACTAGTCGATTTAATATTAAAATATTCAATTTTCACAAATTAACTTTTAATTCGATTTTAAAAGTTCTAAAATATCGTTCTAACTCCAATATGATAAAATAAAATTTTACAAATCATTTTCAATCATATTTAACTCAATTTTCAATTATTTCTATAATTTAACATATTAAATTATCGATTTAATTATTCAATTAAATCCAATTATTCGAAATAAAATTTATTCGACTTATAAATTTCACTTATTAATATTTAAAATTAATTAAATATTCAATTTTTAACTTAATTAAAATTCTGGGTCGTTACATCCTTATTGATATACCACTTTGAGTAAGTGATATGTTAAACAATGAAAGTTAAGTGTTAACTTTATTGAGATAGTCATTGATTATATAAATATCTATTATTAACTTTGAAAGTTAAAATGAATGATAGGTAGCTTGCTTAAGTACCATGGTGATCGTTGAGGCTCTATCAAATTGGAAACAAGTTTATGATTTGGAAGTTAATTTAAGAACAATTATTATCTATTATAAAGATTTAAAGATAATTTTTATTTAGCAATAAGATTTTAAAGGGAACAAATATTTATTAATAATGTTTTAAAGAAAATTAATAATTGTTTTAATAAGTGTTTAAGTCAATTTATTTTAGTACTATGATTTTTAAAAGATATTTCTTGAAGTTATTTAAGAATATTTATTTATTATCTTAGTTGTAATTAAATTATTATTTTAAAATGTTTTAATTTAATTATTTATTTGAAGTGATATAACTACATTGTAATTTTAATTAAAGTATTTAATGGATTTAAGTTATTTAATTATATCCATAGGTTAATTAATTATCGTATTGATATTAGTAAAATATTATTCGATTATTATATTAATAACGTTATAAAGTTAATTAATTATTATATTAATATTGTTCAGAGTTGACTTATTAATATTATAATATTGTTCAAATTTAATTTAATATGTTATTAATGAGATTCTAAAGTTATTATTTTTAATGTGTTTAATTAAAATTAAATAAATGGATATTTAAATAGTAACTTGTTGTTTAAAGTTATTTTAAATAATTTATGGTTTATCAAGGAAACCTTACCGAATTAAAGAGTTTATTAAATAAGTTTGTTTAAATATGGGAAGAGTTTTGTGAATGGTTTTGAATATTTATAAAAGTATTATAAATGAGTTTTAAAGATTTGAAAGGAGAAGTTTTATAAATAGAGTTTTGATATTCATAAAGAATATTTATAAATAGATTAGAGATTTATAAAGGAATTTTTTAATTAGATTTGGAGACATTTATAAGACAAAAAGATTTGGAAAGAAATGGTTGATTTTCATGGCATAATTCAAGAGGAAAGGATTGCCTACATTTTACTTTGGATTTGCTAGGATAGCGACGTAACCATTGAGTAAACTGCGATCCATGATTGTCACCGAACGATGCTTTCCACATCTATTTTTAAACATATACAGTTATTTTTGAAGCAAATGGTTTGTGAATATACTTATTCCCATGAGTTAAATATATGAATTTTTTGAAAAAGAGATTCAAGTTAATGAAATTTAATTAAACAAGGCTTAGCGATTTCAATGAGAAATGTAATCATTGTTTGAAAGTTTGTTTTTTTGACGGTTAAATAATCGACTATCAAATCTTGGCCTACATATGCAATCCTTCTTAATTTTGATGGTACGGAAATATTTCCTACTTAACACAGAAGGAATTTAACTCTGGAAATATCTAAGGGAAATATGGGGACTACATGGCATAATTACCGTCGGTGGTGCAATATTGTGCGTATAAAATCGTTCTCTTCTTCTTGGACAAATGAAAAGGAGATCCATCCACTTAAACTATTAGCGGTGATCTCCACTCTTATGTGTTGTCTGACTATTTCCTAAAGAACAAGCATTAAGCATTTTGGAAAATTGACGATTGGTTTTTGGAGTACCAGGAAAACCGAAGAGCGTACTCATAAGAGATGACTCGAAAATCATTACTACTCTGAAACCATATATGGTTTTGTAGAAGAGTTTCATGATATATTGAGATGTTGGAATCCATGTGTGATTCTAAACCCGTTGGGGTATGGGAATCAATGGATGATTCCAAGATCTATTCGAGATATGAGAATCCGTGTTTGATTTTGAGACCCGTTGAAATATGGGAATCCATGCGGGATTCCATGATCTATTTTAGTGGCGGTGTATGAGATGGAATGCCAGATGTAGCCTCATCAGCGGTAATGACTAAAACCAAAGATAGGAGGAAAGGCCAATAGGGTCGGCAAACCCAGAGGGTGCAGTCGGCTTGACGTTGCCTATAGTTGTTATGCATGGGGCAATGCGCTCGGTCTTAGTGAGGCCAGCTATGTTTTTCTTATGGTACCTCACCAGGGATGTATGCTGCTTTAGAAGGATATCACGGATCCTTGTGTAGGAGGACCGTTCCTCGAAATACTAATGCACCTCCACGAAAATCCTACACAATTAGCGAACGTGCCTTATCGATTTTTGATTATATACCTAGTATTGCTGTGATGTACAATCATGAGCATTACAACTACTTGAATATTATTATTTTCACCCATAGACATTATTATAATAACAATGGATTTTCTTATGTAAAGGTTTTGGTTATCATAAGGTACAAAACAAGTCTGTGTTTTTATGCAGCCTGGTCTTGTGAGATACCTATGATTTTAAAGTATTTTACCGGTTATAATAAATAAAAATCCCTGTGGTTTGAGTTTTTCAAGTTGGTTTTACTATACTGGCTAGGGCGTTGGTTTTCCTATAAACTCAAGTCAGATCGAGCATATTTCTAAGTTTAGTTGGATGTTTTGGAGCTTCAAAAGACGAGCTGGAGGCCAAGAGACGTATTCACGTACGTGCTTAATTTTAAGTTTCATTCGTTTTTGTATTTATCAGCAATTGTGAGGACAGGTCGTTGTAGGTGTCCGCGCTAAAATAGGCTAGTATACTCCTATTGATGTCTGTATATACTCATATTACAGCTTGTTTTTGTATAAATTTTTGTTTTATACTACAAATTATTCGTTCCGCTATGAGATTATGTGCTATTTAGTTTCTTCTAGTCTTCTTTCTTCTTTCTTTCCCCTAACTATCTACCTTTCCGTTCAATTTGAGTGGGTCGCGTAGGGTTTATTGGCTACTTAAACTGTACAGAAAAGTAGGTCGTTACATCTTTGTAAAGGTATTTTTGTACATATATTTAAAAAAGTGATTTTGATTAATAAAAGGATTAATTAAAGAGGTTAGCAATTGCTTATTTGCTAAACGAATGTTGGTTTCCCTATGAAAATAAATCCTTAATTTGGATTGTTTTATTTGATAGGTAAATTACTCACTATATAACTTGGCTAGATTGAAACTATCATTGTCGGTTCGGGGAGACCGAGATCGGATATGTCATCCGAAAAACACTTTGAACTAGCATAAGAATTCAAATGGAAGACATCTTGAAGATTATTAGAAAAAGTTCTTTAAAGTGCAAAGGTTACTTGCTGCTGATCCTAAGGATGATTAAATAAACTGATGTAGTAGACGTGATGCCTTCGGTTTCATTTAGACTAAACGAACTTATATGGACGAATGCTGCCATTGCATTTCTGCCTGGAGGGCGATGTTAGTATTGCAGGCGAATTGCTATATAAAGGTAATCGTAGCCTCAAGCCCCACGTCTAATAAATAAAAAATATGGGATGTGCGACAAGGCTAAGTGGGTTGCTCCCATTAAGTGTAATCATCCCTATCTAGAATTGATATTTATGTATGCTTTGAGGCCCATTATGGTAGTTCATCAACCTAGGAGTGGCCAAATTCGACACTAGTAAAGGGTAGGGCCGGTCCAGAGTAGCAGAGGTGCAACGTGTCATAGCCTCCAGCACATTTTATCTAGAGGTGTGCTGGTTCGGTTGATAGTCCCTTACCTTTTCATAATTGGGATTTTTCAGTATAGCCTTCAATGTTGATCGTATACCTATTATGCTAGGATTTAATTAATGTAACAATTTCTCTATGATTCAATATTTATTTTAAACCATGGACATTATTATAATATTTGAGGATTTCTTATAGAAATATTGGTTATCGTATGGTAAGAACCCATCTATGTTTATGTATAGCATGGTCTTACGAGATACCTTTATTTTCCAAAAATAATTATAACATTAAAGTTCAATTGAGGTGTGTTTCTCATGCTGATTTACCATGTAAATCTGGGTGTTATTTTATTATAATGCGCATGTTAGATTGAGTATATTTATCGATCGAGTTGGATGCCTGTGAGCTTCAGGAAACGAGCGGGATGCCTCCAAGATGTATTCACGTATAATTTACTTTTGCTGCATTAATTGAGTTATTTAACGACATTTATAAGAATAGGCTGTTATAACTATCTATGTTGATCATTGTTTAGGGTGCCCTGATTGATGTGTGTATATTAATTTTTTTTTGTGTAAAGATATGTAGTATATCATATATTACCCATTACGATGTGAGATTCTATTTTGTTCCATTCTTTCATTTTTCCCAATAGTTTGTCTTTTTGGCACTTGGATGCTCGGCACTTGAATACCATGGATGTACTAATTTAGACTTTTGAAGATCGAAAAGGCAGGATGTCACAGAATATCTTAACTACATTCCTTCACATCCGTTTACATCACATGATAATATCTAAACTACATTCCTCCATGTTTTTAAACTTGATTGTTGATACTAAGGTATGTGTAGTGTAATAATATGAAATTTCAAACACTTTGTATTTAAATATCTGAATTATTTGATATTTTTGTCTAAGAATTAATGTGATTAAATATGATTTTATCACATTGTTAAACACTTTATACACACACACACTAATGTTAAAAAACTTATTTTTGAAATATGTTTACAAAATATACACTTTGGATAAAAACAAAAAGTTTGATCGAAAAATATTTTGTTAAAATTCGACATTTTGTACTATTACTATTTCGCAATTCGTATAGTAAAATATGCACATACAAGTTAATAACACATAAGTTAATCACATATTAATTAAAGTAAGATATATTAATAAAAGAAAACAAAATTCCATAAAACAAGGCAAGGATTAAGGACCATTTTAAGGATCTTGCTGTAAGAAGCATGTTTCATGGCGTGGAAGTGGTTATCCTTAATGGCCGAGGAAGGGGTTATGAACAATTATCCATACATTTCCTAAGCCTATATATAGATGAAAGGCTACACTTTATTCTCTACACCAAATTCACTTCTAACATAAGGTCTTTACTCCTTTCTCTTCTCCTCTTCTCCTCTTCATATCTTCTCTTCTATGGCTGCAAGGGCCTTAGGACATGGGCTTTGGAGGAGGAAGGTGGTGGTTATGACATGAGTATAGTGGGTGGAGGAGGCTAGGGCATGAGCCTAGGAGGAATGGTGGTTTAGGGCGTGTGCAAGGAAGGAGTAACAAGGTATAGCCGTGAACAAATGGAAGAGGATGAATGATTTTAGTGACGTTTTGGTTTGAGTAGGAGGTGATAGTAGAAGTGTTGATTGATTGAATGTTGGTAGGAAGTAAATGAGTTGAATAAATTGAGTTAATCTCACTTTGAATCACTTGATAATCACTTATTTATATTACTTATTAATCACTTAAATTGCTTGCTATTAGTGATAATAATGGACATTATCTATTTAAAGTTGTACTCTTGATCATATGATAAATGATTGCTTATATGGTTGTTAAATATGTTTGGATTATGGTTGTTTGATTACATAAAAGTTTGCTTGTGATAGATATGATTATTATGGTCTATAAGTTGAAAATAATATACGATGAGAAATTATAGCTATGTAAATTAACAATGCACTTCTTAAGAAAATTATTCATATTATACCCAAAAATAATATATGTACAACTTATGTTAGTCCTCTTTGTTTTTAAAACCAGTTGAAAAGGTATAATAAAGGGAATCCAACCTTTCAACTAAGTCGAAAGGTTGAAAAAGAAGAAGTTTTAACTAAAACAACACGTTTCGAAAGGTATTTTAAGGGAATAATAAGGTTTTAACTATCTCTATCTGATCAAAAAGGAGTTTCGAAGGAGACATCTATACTTTAGATTCTGTTTTGGGGTGTTGACAAGTTTTCTTGTTAACATTTTTGATGCTAGAAGGAGGGCTTGAACCTCCAATCTTGTTGGACTTCCAATTCCACTTTCATCTAACCCAATTATATTCCAAGCTTACCTACTTTAGACTTTACATCATCATGTTTAGAAAAATCAAAAGGTCTAAGCAAGGGTCCTCAAAGCCTCATCCAATTGGATTCTCCCGTAGAACAGTTAATGATTCTAATTAACACAAAGATTAAATGCTGTGATTAGAATTTTTAAGCATCATAAAGAAAAAGAAAGCTGAATCTTGTGATCCAGATGATTGGAGTCTAAACCCTTTTCCCATTGGGCCCACACTTATCTTTGCCTTAGGAGGAACAAGTAGTGAAAGTGATAACTTGTTTGACCAAATGAGGAAAACAATCCAACAATACACTAAAGGCACAACCTTTAAAGAGGGAACGATGGTTGGTTACAACACCTTTGCACATAAATTATATCAAGGAATAAGTGGGGCATCTCCTACATATGAACTTTAAAAAGTTTTGAAAAGGAAACTGGTCATTGAGGGTGAAGCTTTAGAACCAAGTAATAAAATATCGAGAAACCTCCTCTAAAGAAAAACTTCAAGTCAAGACTCCTTAAGGAACGCAATTTGAAAACTTCAATTGAGAATGTTTATTTTCTAACCAAGACCTCAATTATTGGCCATCACAGATGAAAAACCTAAATATGGAAAGAACCAAGGAGGATCCTATTGTCACTACATATGATGAATGGACATGATACAAATCAATGCAGGGTATTGGAAGGAATGGTGATCAGTTTCTTCAGATGGGGCAAAATCAAAGAATTTGTAAAGAGATCCTAGTTGAATTCAATAAAGAACCACTTTACTAAGAAAAATCTACACGGTCAGGAGTAGAATTCTCCTTGCACTTTGACATTACCTCAAACAATCAAAGCCTTTATCCACGCCGAGTTGGACAGGTCAAAGCGCTTCCTGGCGGGAGGTTAGATTAAGCCTTTATCTGCGCTACACTATGGCCAGGTTAAAGTATCGACAAGCCCTTGGCCACGCCATGCTATGCTATGTCAAGGTGCCTTCTAAAGGGAGGTTAGAATAAACCTTTATCCACCCCATTCTATTTCCAAGTTAAAGCATCAATAAGCCCTTGATCACGCTAAGCTATGGCCAAGTCAAGGCGCTTCCCGGATGGAGGACGAAGTAAGCCCTTGATCCTGCCATGCTATGACCTGCCAAGGCACCAAATAAGCCTTCAGTCCTACTTATAATCCTGGCTAGAGCGCCTCCTAGAGGGAGGTTGGGTAATTCATTAGGTCCTGCTTGTGGATAAGCTAACCAACCTCACCAAACAACAATGGAATAAGACGTCCAAGCTCGAGAAGCGGCATATCAAACAACGAACCAAGATGTCCGAGCCCGAGAAGCGACATAAGATGTCCAAGCCCAAGAAGCAGCAAATCAAACAGAGACAACATGTAAGGCCTAAAGGGTATCAAATGTCAAGAGAGTCAAAACCCAAGGAGTGGTATAGAACATAAGGCTCAAATAAGAATATACATCCTCCGACTATTTATCAAAGAAGAATTTTTTAACTTCACTTATTATTATCCAAATCTGGGTCCCGATTCTTTCATTATTAAGATCGGAACTTCCGCTATTATTACCCAAATCAGGGTTTTCTGTCTTTACTAATAATCTATGGTCTTCATCGTACCCAAATCTGGGTTTCGGGGCTATTATTGGACTTTACTCGTTATTGCAAGAATCTGGCTATAAGTGTCTATTATGGAGAATGAATTTTTGGTAATCATCCACTAATACCCGAATCTAGTTTTTGGATCATTTGACTTTTAAATTTCATTCGTTGTCGCCCAAATCTGGGTTCCAAAGAAAACGATAATGATAATTCTACTAATTCCTAATATTCAATTAATCTCGAGATCTATTTCACTAATGTCCAAATCAGGGTCAGTGCAGTTCTACTATAAACTTTTAGAAAATAATTTCTGGAAGTCTATTACACGACTAATACTGACTTTTTTTATTAGCTATCTCCAAAGATGAATTTCTAACCTTCTATTATTGAATTCAGAATTGGATTGTTGCCTCTATATCATTAGAATTTTAGTATTCTATCAATATAGTTAAAAGTTGAATTCCTTGCACTTTTTCATCATTACGAAAGACAGGTTTCAAGACATTCAACCGTATTCAATTCTAAAATTACTTCTCACTTATTATCATATGTTTACATAATGATCTGTTAAACTCCACTAATAATGTGGATAAACTTCTATATAGATTTCAAATTAACGATAAAGAATATTGTTTACTTCAAACTTATCAGGGAAATAAGATTATTAAGGAAGATTGAATGGGTCAGCAAATACAAAAAACCATAGCCCAAGTTATCATAAAATAAATTCAGAAACAACATTGTTAGAAGGACTATAAACCAGGTGATATTTACATAATTAACATAATCATTTACAAGTGTACAACACACAAGTCTTGAGTAGTCTTATTTAGATTTTCAGCAATCAAAGGTTCGATAATATGATAAATTGATGTACAAAGAATCCCTTTAAGATTCTTTTCCTTTTTCCTTACTTCATCAGCATCATCGATGGAATCAATGCGAGCCTTTAAAGCAAGATTGAAAGCTTTATTAGCACCTTTAATGGTTTGGTTCTGCCTTTCTAAATCTGTGATATACTTTTGAAGAAGATATTTATCATGTTTGAGTTTTTGAGTCCTCTCTGCGTACTTCTTTATACGTCGAGAATGCCTCACTTTTTGTTGGTCAAGAAAATATCTCATCATTTTAAATTTAACCTTTCTGCACCATTCTCCCACAACTCCCTCATCTAAGCCAGGCGGAGGGTTAGTCATAGCTGGAAATTTTTGAATAGCTAAAGATGAGGACCATGTAGGTTTTACAATGGACGAAGCAATTAGAGAAGTTTATAAACTAATATTTTGAATGTTATTCCCCATGATAAACTCTAAGGGTTTGCACTGGGCTTGACTGCCTCTAATTTTATCTTCTAAATCACTTATTTTTTGAAGGAGCTTAGACATATCTTTATCATAATCAATCAAGCTGTTTGATTTAACTTGACGCTTTAATTGAGAAATTGTTTCATCTTTGTTCTTGATGTTCGCTTCAAGACTTGTAATTTTATCGTGAAGGTCTCTAATAATCGTCTTCTGAAGCAAAAATTTCCTACGCCATTCTAACACTTTAGTGTTGCCTTAAAGAATAGTAGACAAATAATCATTAAGAAGCTTCCTCTTTTTGATATATGCTAACAACCTATCTCTGATGCTGATAAAACGAGATGTTGAATCTAAAGAGAGTGGTGTTGTAGATAAATATATCTCCTATTTAAACAAACAAAAAGAAAATAAAGTCACGACTCAGATGACCAATCTCTTTTATTATAATAATAAAAGATTACATCATAAGTAGAAATGAAACAAAAAGTACAATTTCATTGGACACTTGTTTTAAACTTAAAGTTGAGAAACCGCAGTTTTGACTTTATTCAAGGAATTAGTTGAAAGAGTAACCGTTGAATCAAAAGGAGCATTAAATCCTTTCAGGATAATCATAGTAGGATATTTGTTATAATCCCATTCGCCTGTAGGAGGACTATCAACGACCACATATTAATCTGGTATGATATGTTCAAATTTCCTTTAGATATTTTTCTTCGTCTTCGCCAAAAAAAATCAAAATGAAGGCGATGATGTTCCATCTAATGTCTTTACAACTCCCTAAGACAGCAATATCTGGCTAATTTTGAAGATTTCAAAAGCGAAACCTTTTCAAGATAATCTCTTATTTGTTTAGCGTATTTGCCTAAATAAACTTTAGAATTATGGCTGCCCAGGAGACATTTATTCTATGGTAATGTAATAAAATACAGCTAAGTATAAAAGGAAGCTGGAACTGAAAATTCACAATTCAATGTTATTACATAATTATAAGTGTTCATTCGGCTTATACAAAATTGACATTTTGAATAACTCAGAAACAAATTTTTCCTTATAATATTTAGTTTTTTTATGAGGCAACTCATAAGGAAATGATTTGACCGGTGGTAAATTCTAGCAAGTCCTCGGATGTGGATCAGATCCAAATTCATCCAAATATCTCCTACGTAAATGCCTAAATATACCCCAATATAATCCCCTAAGTAAGAAAAATCTACAACTGAATGTCTATAGTAGTGTTACTCGGTTTCTTAGCCCGACTACCAGTTGCTAATTGTAGAGGTTTGGATTGAGTCAAAATGATATTTGAGTCAGTGGAAGGTTGAGAATTTTAAAAGGTTGACACGAATTGGGAGGTTCAGCATATATACGTATCGTTCGGCACGAAAGCACGGATCGGCCTATATACACAGCCTGACCTTTATACATGGCTCGGGTTATGTGAAGGTTCGTCATGTATGTGTGCTTCCGTCGAGGAACGTTGGCGTGTGTCGCTCGGCAGAGGGAAGGTGTTGCTAGGAATTAAATGAATATCGCTCGGCTAGGGGAGACGTTGTGCCATTCGGTTTGGGTAGTACGGTATGTACCGTTCGCCGAGATGTTTTGACGGAGTGGCTCGGTCAAGATGGAGTTGGTGCCAGTGGCTCGGTGTGAATAGTTCGGCCTTGGTCGTTTGGTTGATTATGGTTCGGTCTTATAGGTGCCAAGTCGTGCATCGCTCGGAGAAGGAAGGAAAGGCGAGACGGTTCGGTCGTTCGAGACGGTTCGGTCGATCGTCGTTTAGCATTCTCAGGTTGTTAAAATCTACTTTGTCACTACTGGATTGAAGAAATCCCCCGAGGAAGATCCAAGTTAGTTCACAAGAAGTTCATAGATTCTACTCAGAGTTCCTACCAATAACTCTACAATGGTAATACTGCATACCAGATCAGCCTCTTACAGTGCGGATGTCAACGAAACCGCTAGCGTCCAACAAGTTAGACCCAGCAATCAACAAGCTAATCCAGTGTAGGGACGGCCACTGTCCTACAGAAGTTGTCATTAGAACGGAGTTCAACGAGCTGATGAGAGAACTCTTGGAAAGCAGAGACAACTTAATGAGAAAATTCAAGCAAATGCCAACCTCATGACTCAGCTTACTCAACAACAGCATCAGAATGCTAGAGGAGGTCCCACTGCATAATCCTCATCCGGCAGCTCTGCTTCGTCTGATGAACCACCCAGTTGTGAAGTCCCATTTTTCCGTACCCTTTGAATCGATAATAAATCACACATGTTTAGCTAAATTATATGAAAATACGGAACATGAAGGGTAATAAAGAAAAATAGACATAACGGAATCTCACACGAATGGAATAACATATAATATTGAACAAATATTTTTACAGCAGAAAACTTTTAAAATACATGTATCATAGTCTAAGCTAAATTCAGCCTGGACAGTTATAAACATCTGTTCTTACAATTGCTGACATACATCAAACTAAAACAAACTAAGTATAGCGGATAATAGAATATGTCCATACGTAGATGAATATCTCCAGCTCTCCTTTGGAAATTCCAACCGTCTTCGACTAACCTGAAACTACTCGGATCTGACCTGAGTAATGAAAATACCCAGATCAGGCTTGATAAACCAGCGTGAGAAAAACTCAATAATAAATGACGTGTCATATATCAGCCTTTGAATAAAAACTTTTGTAAAGAAAGAGTATCTCATAAGACCACGCTCACACATAAACACGGATGAGTTTTTACCTCATGATAACTAAAACACTTTTATATTAAAACATTTGATATTATTTCTAATGACATTCTTTGAAAATTTGCAAATAAACTTATTAATCTTAGCAGAAATTGTTACCATTATTAAATTCCTGCATATTAAGCTCTACAAACAAAACCGTAGGTTCTTAATGGAGAATGAATTTCCATACAAGTGACTAGGTGAAGGATCTACCTTCCTAATGGGTACACCTCTAGATGGATGTCCCGAGGAACCATCACAAAGCTCCTCTACCAACACAAGATCGGCCTACCTCCATAACTAGATAGCACCGAATGTGTCATCCCTCGGTCGTTACCAACCTTTATCCGAGCTCTCGATTTCCATACACCACATTAATTTACATCCCGAACGTCATAGCGGGAAGAAATATATGTAGAAGGGAATGATCATAACCTAATTGGGAATGACCCTATTATCCTTGCCGCATCAAATCCTGTTTCGGTCATTTCTGGTTTGATGAGGCTTGAGGCAACGATTACCTTTTCACGTAGCACATATCATATCTCTGAATGCCACATTGCCATTTTCGTTAACTACTAATTGTCTTCCATAAAAATACAACCCTTAAGCTCGTATGTCTCAAGGAGGGTGTTAAGTTAAGAGAAATTGCATTCTCCGCCACCACTGATGTACGTTTGTAAAAACCAATGTATGTAATCTTTAGAAAGCAATGTCAAACAAACATCAATATAAGTTGTCCAGGAACAGGGCAAACCGAAGGCAATCTCCTACTACCACTAGTAGCGAGTAGTCCTTGCAATCCGAAAAATCTCCATCATGAGGAGACCACTTCTATAAATAACTCAATAAAGGGGGCCAACCGGATTATGTTCAACAAGCAGTCTCCACGCTATGAAGATCCACGGTCTTCAATAATCATCATCTTGAACATGTCTTCATGTTCGAACGTACACATTAGTTTGAAGTGGTTTTCAGATAGGAATCATCCAAATCCAACCCTGGTTCCTTCGAAATCCAATTACCAATAAAAAGTGAATATGACTAAACCGGATTTATTAAGTCTCCTTTCACTTTAATTCTTTTCGGATGATTTCGAAATATCTTTCTCTTGACTTAGGATAATTCTAAGTAATTAATTCTTTTGCTTTGGAAAATTTCTCAATTTTTTCTCACTTAACTCTCGATCCAAAATTCATTAACTTTTAGGAGGATCAAAAACAATGTTATTTAAGACATCGTTTACGACAAACCCTAAATCAATCTTAGCAGCATTTTTTTTAGTAAATAGAAATCATTCATTCTGGAGATTGCTTAAATTTTGAATGATACTAATCTTCTTTTATTTTGGAAAACTTAACGGAATCTTTTTATTTAAGAGCATTCGGGCTTTCCTTTCGATCTATTTCACCCTTCGCCTAAGAAAAAAATCATAGGCCAGGTAATTTTAGGGCACTGGTTGCTCCATCACTAACCTTAGTTGAACACCTTGTTTTATCTTTCCAGATCTCACAGGCGGAACAAATGTACTAGTCGTTTTCACATACTCGGTCTATCAACTTTTTTTAAAAAATTTATTATAAAGATTTCAAATTATCTTTTAAAATGATTAATTATCCTTTTTAAAACATTCACAATTGGTTCTGAGAAAAGTCATTACATTTAAACTCATATTCCAAAAGTTATAGAATTCGCAGCAGAAAAGTGCTGCGGAAAGTGCTATATAAGCTTATTTGATTTAAACGACTTTTAAACATTAGATAATTCATATTTTCCAATCCATGTCTCTTTTAAACTATTTAAATAGATTCATCAAATTTATTTTATATTTTTCCATAACAAAAAACGTTCATTTAAATAGATTTCCTATTACAGTCGCTTAATTGCACTAGCGCGATATTTCTAGGGAATTGTTTTGGACTTAATTCAAAATCTACTCAACGAAACTTTCGTTTTCTTTCTTAGTTAGAAGATATGGATATAATAGTTTGGAATTTTCTTATCTCGAAGAATGCCAAGTTATATTCCACTCTACACATTCGTATGAACTTTTTGACGCGAAATCGCGAACTACCGTTGCGTGACGCACCTAGTTTTAACTTATTTTTCAATATTCGAAATAATTTATTTCAATTGGATTTTATCACTATAAATCAATATTTTCACTTTTTAAAGTATTTAAAATATATTTTCACTATTACCATATTATAATATTATTTTATTCAGATTATTTTAATATTAATTTTCAAATTCCAATTTCAATTCAATTTCAATTCTAACTTCAAATTAACATATTTAAAATTTAGTTTTCAAATCTAATTTCAATTTAAACTTCAATTCAATCTCAAACTAAACTTCACTTTTTAGAATCGATTTTAATTTCAATTTCACTGTTCATCTCAATTTCAATTTCAAATTAACTATCCTTTTTAAATCCATTACACTTCAAATTTCATATTCTCTTTTCTTTTTACTTTAATTTCACTTCTAATCGAAAAGAGACTTATTTTTCTAAAATATCTCATATCACTAAAATATGGTCTTATTAACAAAGGGATCACTTAATCAAAATGAACATAACCAATATTCATATTTATCACTAACATAACATCCATTCAACCAATCACATAACATATGATTTCAAATCCAACATTCACTATTTATACCATAACGAAATACAATATCACAATTCAATTATCTAACCATCAAATCATCCATATTAACAATCAAATAAACATTCATATGTCATAAGGATACAAATATGATTGTTTTAACATAACCAAAATAATTAAAAAGCGATGAGAATTCCTCACCTTCATATCCATTCCATCAATCTTTTTGTAGGCTAACGTGCTTTTCGAACAAATGCACTTTTTTCGAACATTTTGAACTCTCGCCTTTATTTATTTCCTTTCGAACCGCTTTTGTTTTCCTTCTTTTCTTTTTTTTAATTTGGCTAAAAGCTTTTAGGAAGGGAATGGGTGTACGACCTTGGGTATGTGAGTGAGGAGGAGGGTACGGCTTGTATGTGCATGGGTAGGTGGGTTTTAGGTTCATCCTTGGGTGTAGGAGGGTATAGCTTTGGTGTGTAGGGGGTACGGCCTAGGTAAGCTTAGGTTTGGTGAGGAGGAGTGGTTGTGCGTGTGTTATAGGGGGTTTGGGTGGTGGTATGGTTGAGTTTTGGTGATGTGGAGGTGATAGCTTGAAGGTAGAAGAGAAGTGGAAAAAGTAGAGAAGGATTTTGGAAATTTTGTTAAAGAAAAGTGTAGTAAAAATGAAGAGGTTTTATGTTGTACATATAAGTGAAGATTTTGGTGGTAAATGACAATAATACCCTCTTTATTTTTAAATTTAAATATATATTTTCTTTTATGTGAAAGGAGAGATTTGATATGCATCAATAAGTGATGGCAAAAATAGGAAAGATTACTTACTTTTCCTTTCTTAAATTTTTTATTTTAAAGAGTGGACTTTTGCATTGATTTGATTTGCATTAAATGGATTTGTAAATATGCATTAATTGTGAGCATACATGTCATTAATTCGTTTAGTTAGTTATCTTTTCACTTTCCATTTGCTTGAATTCAAGGTGTATTAGTTACATCATGTATAAGAGAAAAGAAGTGTGTGTAATGATGTTGTTTTACAAAAGCTTTAATTAAATTTAAATTTGTCAAATCATTACTTTTACATTTTTTTTATTTATGTTAACTTTTTCAAAAGTAAACTCTTTTTGTCTTTAGTACTAAATGTAAAGTGTTTTAAATAGTTTGTAAACTTGTATTTATGTGTTAGAAAATGTATCAAGTTGCAACAACTTGTCGACAACTTGTTTCTGTTGAAAATTGTGTTTTTGTCGACAAATTTTACAGTCAAAATTTGACGTTTTTGTTGAGCTATATATTGAAGTAAGTTCAAACTTTAAAATGAACTTTTTACTTCTTTAAATAAATTAAAACATGTCTATTTATATTTAAAAATCATATTTAAATAATATCAAAATCCTTAATTTTATAGTGTATGTAAAACTGACAAAATGCGACAAAATTTGGTTATTTTTGTAAAATGATTATTAACATACTTTTAAAATATTAATATACTTTTATTATCTTTATTAGATGTTTTAAATAAGATTTTGCTTATCAAATAAATATTTAAACCTATTTATTTAAGCCAATTTATATTTAACAAAACTTAACTTTTGTTGATTTGTTCTAAAATCCAAATTTGCACTTTTTAATATATTAACTGTAAGATTAGATAATTATTTATTATATATAACTTTTTATCTAAGATTTAAATTCCGTTTAAAGTTAAAACGAACGAAATTTCTTATTTTTTTCGAAGTAGCGAAATTACGGGTCGTTACATTCTCTCCTCCTTATAAGCATTTCATCCTTGAAATGAAAGTTAGGTAAAGGAATCTATCTCATAATCGTATCCTAAAAAATTTTGACTTATTTATACTGATGATAGAAAGGAAGATGGTCGATATCATAACAACACTAAAACAAATGATGCTAAACATACATATAGAGATTCCCTACACTGACCTGAGTATCTATCACGCACTTACGGTTATATATATATACACGCGCATCAAGTCAAACTTCTATCCTACCCATCCTAGTGCATACTGCACACTAAAGATAGAATATACAACAACCAAGTAATACTATACATCCAAAAACAACCAAATTGATACTATATCAATGAAAATGAATACATCCACATAACTCATACCCTGACTTGAGCATGCACCACACCTAAGGTCTATATATATACATATATCAAAACATAAGTCTAACTCTTATCTCTTAGTGTCTACTGTTTAAGATAATTATCAAATTACCATGTGGATAGACCAAAAAATCATACTATATGTATTATTTGATTTGATCTACTATTCAAATCCACGACTTTTCTTCTGAACTAGTATCGATCCTCGGATTTTCTAGTGCGAACTTTGATCAGACTTCTTGATCATAAAACCTTGCTTTCGTTGCACAGCTCTCAACTATGATAGAAAACTCGTGTACATAATAATAAACTCTCATCAATGCTCGCCAACAAGAATCTAGTGATAAATCCTTTTTCGGATTCGTGTAAACACCTCAAAGTTCTATACTCAAATCTTAAATCAAAATTTATGTGCCGAAATGATCTACGTTTAACTTATGTACTTATTCACATTCATCTTAACCTAATACATTTCTTCAAAATTTCTATTAATCCATGTTTATTGCACATCCATTCACTTTTTACTGAATCCATTATTACTTAAGCATACAAATATGACTTAAACTTGTGTAATATACCTTTACTTTCTAAGAGTATATATACATATCCCCAAACTTCAAATTGTTATCACTTCAATTATGGTGTTTAACTAATGTTGAATTCTACTATTATCTCAAATTAGTAAGTTATAAAACTTAATCCTTATCTTTCTTTATCTAAGGTCTTAATTTAGCTAATATTATTTATTTTATCCATATATTAATAAGACAACTTTTCTAAGTGCACATCTTTTTCTTACCGATTCTATGATTAACTACTTAACTTATTTACCTATCCATTTCTAAATAAATTTTCTTAACTTAAATCCATCAAATACCATATGGTCAAATTATGAAACTTAATTCACATGATATTTGTTACTTAGGCATTTTCATCCAAACAATCAACTTACTAACCATATTATTCAAAAATATCCACTTCTATTCTTACTTCATTTTTAATTACAAATGGTACCCTAAATGTATCACTAATTCACATTTTTTATTAGGGTGATATTTCTTATACCTCTTGTTCCTAAATTTCACTTTGATTTTAACATAGTCAAAATGTCTGAATTTCAAATTAACTTATCTCTTTAAAAGTTATAAAACTTATCCTTTTATAATATATTTAGTAAAAAGTCTCAACTTACACAACACCAGAACTGTCATTTTGTAATGGTTATAATCGTTGCTAATCAAATTCCCAAGGGATATAACCGTTGGTAGCAGGTACGTTATAATTTTTTTACATATTTTGTAACGGTTATAACCGTTGGGAATTTTGGTCATTCTCAACGGTTATAACCATTAGGAATTTTAGAACTCCCAACGGTTATAACCATTGGGAATGACCAAAATTCCCAATGGTTAGCCGTTGGGAAAAACCGTATGGAATCTTCCTAATTCCCAACAGTTATAACCATTGAAAATTACCAATATCCCCAACGGTTATAACCCTTAGAAATTACGGTCTTTCCCAACAGTTATTTGATTACCTTTAAACCTAATCCAATAAAGCATGTAACTGCAACAGGATTTTTTTGAATAGTTGATATAAATTTTTTTATCAGAAAGCACGCGCAAGTTTCATTATAGAGAAGACATGGAATAATTAACTTACTCATTATATGCATAAGTTTGATCTAATGTTACAAATGTTCTACATCCCATATAAATTCATTATCATAATTTATTTTTTCTATATGTTATGTACAATTGCATTACAAACTAGCAAGAATTGTTCTCGATTGGATATCACTCTTCTTCCCCTTAGAAATAAACAATAAGTTTACCGCAAATTCTACACTACAGAACTGCAGTTGATGAACTTGCAAGCTTGTAGCAAGATTCATCATTCACCCTATGTGCAATTTATCCTCTGTTATTATGTTCTTGACAAAGAGTCTTGGCGTGTAAGTTCATAAACAGCAGGCTGTACTTCACTTCTATTGCTGGCGGAAGTTGACCACAGGAATAAAAATGAAGTATATATGCTAACGTGACTGCAAAAAAAAAAGGGAGAAAAAAATCAGTATAAGTTTTATGCTTTAAACTAAAAAGTGACAGTAACATAACCAATAATAATAGTAATACAATTGCACGGTTGGGCAGATAAGAGTCTTAGGTTCTTTTCCCCTATGTATAATAGCCAAGTAATGGTACAAAAGAATAGAGTTAAGATTTTACCCATGCCAAACCCAATAGCTTTGATGATTTTCCAGCTTCCAGCATGTCGCAGCAAAAGCTAGTGCAGCAAATCCTACAAGCGGCCAGTGGAACCTTTTATTCAATGTACTTATGAGATTCCGGAATCATCTTCTAATATTTTGCCAGCTGAAACAACACAAACTAAATATAACATCAACCTAAACAAAAATGTATAAACAGGCTTGTATATAGCTACATACACACACACATGCAGGCTATCAGTTACACACACTACTCACCAACTCAATTTTATAAAAATAGTAATATATATATATATATATATTACTTCCTTCCCTCATCATCAAATGAATGTAACTTATTTATAAGCTCAGTTTTAAACTGAGGCACAGTACCTTAGTTACAATGTAACGCCCCGCCTTTTCGCGCACTTTAAATCGACACACGTGCCAATTCAAACCATACAAAAGGGCGGATTGTTATGGGGTAAATAAGAAAAACAGAGAAGAGAGAAAAAAACTAAACAGAATCTCACAGCGGAAGGATAAAATATAATAACAATTATACAGTTCATGAAACTGTTTACAAAACATTTGATTCTTCTTTATACAATAAATATCAGAGTTCACATACCAATAAATCTCAATGCAGCGGAATACAGTGTAGTGGAACCATATAATATATAATAATAATAGTAATGAAATCTTCGCCTTCTTCCTCCATAAAAATCTTCAAATCCTGAAACGCTCAGACTAACCCGAGCGAATTTGAAAAGACAAAACACTCGAGTCAGAACTAAAAGATCTTATGTAAGTTAAATTAACAGAAATGAATATGAGTGCAGTAACTCAAGAGATGCTCGGGATTTACATCTCCTAAGGATCCGTTAAACTATTTACTATGTAGTATATTTCGCTATTATAATAGTGTCTAATTTTAAAATAAACTTACTTTTAAATAGCGTTAAGGCTTTACATTTTCCACCTTAACGCATAATATATTCCCATAGTCTATACAGTACCGTAATCTCCCCCGTACAGGGCGTCGTCAGAGGGCACTCCATAGGTATGGTACAAAACCAAAATCGTATAAGGTGCGATAGGGTAGGTGACACGGCACAACTAGGCAATGCCAGGGTAGATATACAAATTACGCATCCGGGCTGGTGGTAACGCATAGCCGCAGCTACTTCCCACCTCGAACAAACTCCCCTTACAATCAAAAGTAAAGGTGGCCACCGAATCAATCCAAAGTCAGAGTATAGTATCGAAGAGGAGTGTCCGATAAAGGGCGCTAACCCCCTCGGCCCGAGAATCGCTCCTGTTTTAGCCACCTTATGCCAACTCACGGGAGTCGGGTCCACGTATTTACCTTAAAGGAAATGCCACCACCAACCTACTTCATTCTGGAATCTCCACCGCGTACACGGTTGTTAAAGTGGTTTTCGGAGTTGGCAGAGAGTATGACAACTTTCGATCCCGGTCTCTTCAACAACCAAACGTTATTATAACACCGCGGTCATTTAAAAATAATTATACTTTTAAAACCAGAATATAATTATCCATTTCAAAACCCATAAATACGATATCATTTCCTTTTAAAACCCAAATAAATATGATATAATTTTATTTCAAATATATTTCTTTTCCAAAATCATGCCACTTTTTAGATTTATAATACCTCGAAACCAAATATTTGAAATTTAACATTCAACATAATACTTCGAAATCAATAGTTTTAAAACCATAACTTTCAAAACTTAAATGGTTTGGATATTCAACGGTATATAAAATAAAACAGTTGAATTTAAAATTTCTTTATAAAGTAAATAATTTCCATGCCTTTACAATTTTATTTACTTTATATTCAGTCTAAACCCATAACCTTTAAATTCACTTTCAGTTTGAATCTTATTTTATATAAGATCAAAATTAATATTTGTTTAACTGCATCCTATCCAAACCATGGAAATCATTTCAAAAATAATTATATACATATCGCGGTGCCTGTATATAATTTTCTATCCTATGGTCAAGCGATACGGATATTTATCATTTTAATCCACAATTTAAAAATAAAAATGCGGTTATATATCATTTCAAACCGCAATCCCGAATGAAATGAGAATGCATAATAACTTGCAGTTTATACAATGTAAATACAACATCCATTCATCCATCATATCAATCATCAACATTTATCAATTTATCATCCAATTCAAACAATCACATCAATAAATAATAATTAATTACTGACAGTTAATTTTTCAAAAATGAATTAAATAACTGTTCGAGTGTAGTTTATATGCAATAATAAATAAATTTGACTAGCATTTTTAATGGCAGTTTAAATGCAATAAATAAATAAATTAACAATTAACTGGCAGTTTTAAATGCAAAAATGAATTAAATAACGCGTAAATTAACTGAATGCAATTTAACTGAGAAAATGATGAAATATATGCCAAACAACTATAAATAAAATTTTAAACACATCATACATCAATTTAACAAACATAAGAAATTTTAGAAATTGTGAGTGAGTTTAAAACACTCACCTTTTAAATTCAAAATGAATTTAAATCCAATTTAAACCCAAAAATTTGACCGTCTCCAAATTCGCCCAAACCAGCGTCAAAGTGTCAGGGATCTCAATACGAACCTAGCGGAGAAAACCGCGCGTGAAATAGAGTTCGTATGTATGAGTTATGATTATTAGAACTAATTGAAATTGAGATTTACAAAAATAAATTAAACAAAAATAAAATACCATGCCACATCCACTCTTCCCACGTGAAAAACGCGTATGCTTCTTCTTGATTGCAAGCTTTGTTTCATAATTTTTCTTTTATTTCGATTTACTTTAATTTTCCTCCTTATTATATGAATGTACGTATTTTTAAAAGGTTTGAAAAAAAAAGATTTGAAAAAGAAGATTTGAAAAAGAAGAATTGAAAAAGAAAAGGATTAAAATAAGAACTGAAAATGGAAGAGAAGATCTAGATTTGAAAAGAAAGAAGAAAGTTTGAAATAGAAGAAAATTTGAAGAAGAAGAATATTTGAAGAGGAAGGAAAAATTAAAATGAGATATAATAAGGAGATTTGAAGAAAAAAAAAAGAAGAAGGAGATTTGAATGGAGGATAGGGTTTCATTTGCATTATATCGTATTTATAAGGTTACAGTTAGGTTTAGGGACAAAGAGATTTGAAAGGAGAGGCTGCTATTAATTAGAAATAAAGTAAATATGAACAGCCCTTTTTTTTTAAAAGTAGCAGGTATTAAAAAGAGGTAATTATTAATTAGAAAGGAAATGAATATGGAGGGACAAAAATAAATGACACGTTTCATTAGTTTGATTCTAAATTAATTAAGTGCTAGATACATAAAAGTTTGAATACATCATATATATTCGTACCTTAACTATGTGTCAAAATTGCTAAACATATATCAAGTACGATTAATTGGTGACAATATATAGGAATAAACAAGAATAAATGTAGAGGCAATCACATAAGGATCTAATAGGGAAGGAGATAAAAAGTAACGACGTTGATTAATTCCACTTTCCCACTTTAGCCAATTTATTAATACGACATTTAATTATCATGCAAGTTGTATTATGACTAGAAAACATAAACAACAAACAATAAATTAACATGTATATAATATTACCTCACTTTTAAATTGTTTGACAAAAAAAATAAAAATTAAATCATGCTTTAGCAATTTGAAATTAAAATATTAAATGTTTATATGTATACACATGCACACAAACACACATACATGTGTGTATAAAGATTAAACCAAAGCTTATTAATTAATTCAAAGCATACTCCCATACCACATTAAATTATCTAATGCATTTGTAAGGTTATGTATACTTGAAGTCAAAAATACATATATACACATAAATTAAACTTTTTACCTTAATGAAATTTATTTAAATTTTTAACAAAACAAAACTGGAACACGACAAATTAAGCAATATAGTAATAAACCTTTAAGATCCTTAAATAAGGACATTTGAGATAATAAATTAGGTAACAAATTTAAATATTGTTGTAATCAAAATCAAAGCTTAGATTTATTATCGAAAAATTGTTAAGCATATGTAAACTTCTATTATAATTTATTAGATTAAGAACAAATAATTTATTCAACAAAGTATTCAAATTTCATAATATATTCAATTCAAGATAAAGTGACAATACGTGTATACAATATTTCTGTTTCAACACAAATGCAAATTATATGTATATAAACTTTCAGATAAAAAAAATGCAATTTGGTTTAAGAGTTTAAAACATGGATCTATAATTAAACATTCTTTTAATATATATATATATATATATATATATATATATATTGTTTTGATTTATCAAATTAAAAGTCAAACTAATTCATTCAACAACAAAAAATTAAAATAAATAAATAAATGTTGATTCCCATTCTTAAATTCACTATTGATCATATTACCATCCTGGGTACCATTTATTTTAAACCTAAAATTTTCACTTCATCATCATGTATTAATGTCATCCAATTTCTACTTATTATTATTTCTTAGTCTACATTCTATAACTTACTTTGTATAATTTTTCTTATTAATTTTCTTAGTTATCAAAACTTAAACTTTATTCCCCAAAACCACAAATTATTACTTAACATAAATCTACTCTTTCATTACTTTACGTTCACACTTCCGTTACTATCAAATAAATCACCAGTTACGTTATCATCAAACCAACATAAATTAATATTTTAAATGCTTACATTTATTTCTCTTATATGGTTATTATTTATGCACTTGTGCTAACTTTTATTACCTAAATTTTCCATTATTATAAGCCTTTAATATTTCCATTTAAATTAAATATAAATTTCAATTCAATCCATCCTTTATTACATCAACTGTTACTTTAATTTACATTAACCAACGTATAATTAAGATTTATTTGTAATCGATCACCAAATTTTATTTTAACTTATTAAATAAACAAGCAACCTAAAAATTGCAACTTATATGCTTTTAATTGCATTGATAATTAAACTTATTAGCTTATATAAACACTATTATCATTAATTGCAAACGGATTACCAATTTTAGTCATTACCCCAAATAACTAACGTATATTAATCTACATTATTCCCAAGTTACAAATTTTGAATTAATTACTATTTATTATTATCGTTTCACTGATTAATTTAACATCTGCATTGGTTTTTCTTATAATAAATTTATTGCCCAATACTCCTATATTCATCTTAGATTTGTTCAAATGGCTATATTTCAATTTATAACCAAAATTTTCTATTGATTTCCCATTTTAATTTATTAGACTCCATTAACGTAATAGTTAAATATTAATTTCACTTAGTTGTAATAAATCCACAAATTGAATTTCAAATTTCAAATACATTCATAAATCTTGGTTTTTCACTTCTTAAATCACCCAATTGTCATATTATAAATAAAATTAACATTGATTGCATCTTCTAGAATTAACAAACTTCAATGCCAATCAAAACTACCTTAACTACACAAATTGGGTCAAAAGTTTTCAATTGTTTTCGCATTAAAGTTTATTAACTACCCAAATAGGATCTTATCAATTGTAATTATTTAACTTTAATTACCTTTAAGCTTATTTCAATTATTCTCATTTATTCCCTACCAATATTCGTTATCATTTATAAATGTCATGTCAGTTTCTTCTTTTATTGCAATGTATTCATTCATTCATTCATTATTGCATAATTTCATTTATATTTTATTTATTCATTTATAGTATTTGTGCTTAATCCAATTTCTTAGCAACTCAATTGTTTACTAAAGTTTATACCCAGTTATTTATACTTTCCTTTATTACTTACAATCTTATTTCATTCATAAATGCCATCATTTAACAATTTATTGCATAAACTTCATTCATTAATATTCGTGCTATTCATGTTTAATTCAATACCTTTGCACATTATTCATTTACTAAAGTTTACGATCATTTATTTATATTACTTACCTTCTTATTATATTAAATTAGTAGCATTTCAATTTTTACTTAAGTTTATATTTCCAACCAATTACTAAAATATCTTACATAATATTGAATTCATTCAACTACCTCTGATTATAACATTTCATTAGTTAATTCAATATTCTTGTTTGTTTCCTAAATTAAATTTATAACCAAGTATGACAAATTTCATAAATTTAATTAATTTCTATTTCATTTTTTTTTTGAATTTGTAAATCTTAATTTCAATCGCTACATTAAATTTCTAACATTTGCTTCGTTATAACTACTAGAATTTTTATTTCTTCCTAAATTAAATTGCAAAATTTAAATCAAACTAACAAATCTATTAATCAAAATTTACGGGTCGTTACACTCTCCCCACTCAAAACTTTTCATCCCCGAAAAGGAAAAGAAGGGAAAGAGGAACTTATAAATTAATATCTATTATGTAAATCATTATATAATCATAACTTTAATTGGATTATATAAAATGAAATATTAAAAATGGTTTCAACCACAAACATCCAATTCAATACAAACAACCATCAATAAACAAAATCACTACAACATCAAAGACTTGCAACAAGGCATACGACCGTAAAGACAATCATTCATTCATATCAAACACAACAAATAGTTGTTCAGGTTTAGACACTTTAAATTGTACAGAATGAAAATAAACTACTTAACTCATCATTTACTCAACAGTCTTAGATGAAACTAAATAGATTATTTATTTATCCAAACAATTTTAAATTTCCTTACCCAAGCTACCATAAACCAAAACAACAACAACGATTAGTTTATTCTTATAAATTGTATTCATTTTCATTTATTGCCTACAATTATTCATTTCATTATTTCAAATTTCTACTTGTATAATATTCTATTACAATCTCTTATTAAACATTTCAACTTATGTTATTTAAGGGTGTAATTTGAAAGTTATACAAGTTTGTTCCATTTCCTTCAATTAATTCATTGTTCAATAAATTTTTACCTTTTTCTTATAAGTTACAATTTCAACTTCCTTTTTATTCCTTTATAACTTAGCCTTAAATCTCTTACCTAAATTAGAGGTTTCAATTATTAATTACTTACCTTTCATTTCACTACAATAATTGAAATAATTAATTAATGGAAATTTAAGAATTTAATACCGGGTTAAAATTTCAATTTATTTTAAAACAATAGTTAAATATATTCTTACAACTTATATATCTCTAATTATATTTTTCCAAGAATGAATCTGCAGTAAAACTACTACAGTGGCCTTCCCCCTTCGAAACTCGAAAATGAAAATCGATGATGCGGCCGCCATCACCGAAATTATTTTCCAGCGACAGAGAGGAAAGTACAAAACTTATTTTCTCCAAAATCTTATTTAAAACAATTCTTTTGAATTATATTCGATTATTTATATCAGAAAACTTATAAACAATATTATTATATTCCAAAATTTATTCGAAAGAAATTCCAAAACCCCGGATCTTTAGTTCTAAATTTCCAAATTTCATTGATTTTATTTTCAATCTTATTTCTATTATTATTTATACACTTAAATACCTACAACCAATCTATTGCAGCCAAATATAGATATCATTTGAAAAAAAATATATTTTATACATAGAAAATATAATAGGCAAAATTATTTCATTCACCTACATTAAAACAAATATTATGTCGGTCTGTCCTATTAAGTATTTAGAAATCCCTATTGATGTCATAGCGTCCCATGCACCAACCAGAATTTATAAATACAAAACGGAACATATTAACACAATATTAAAACCTTTTTATAACACTAACAAATACGCTCTCTCATATATATATATATATATACTCAGTGAATCCCATAGGGTATTATTATCCTATTACTAAAGAGTCAAACCCCACAAAGCTAAGGTTTATCGCTAAACCAAAGCTCTGATACCAGATGTAACACCCCGCCTTTTCGCGCGCTTTAAATCGACACACGTGCCAATTCAAACCATACAAAAGGGCGGATTGTTATGGGGTAAATAAGAAAAAAGAGAAGAGAGAAAAAAACTAAACAGAATCTCATAGCGGAAGGATAAAATATAATAACAATTATACAGTTCATGAAACTGTTTACAAAACATTTGATTCTTCTTTATACAATAAATATCAGAGTTCACATACCAATAAATCTCAATGCAGCGGAATACAGTGTAGTGGAACCATATATTATATAATAATAATAGTAATGAAATCTTCGCCTTCTTCCTCCAAAAAAAATCTTCAAATCCTGAAACGCTCAGATTGACGCGAGCGAATTTGAAAAGACAAAACACTCGAGTCAGAACTAAAAGATCTTATGTAAGTTAATTTAACAGAAATGAATATGAGTGCAGTAACTCAAGAGATGCTCGGGATTTACATCTCCTAAGGATCCGTTAAACTATTTACTATGTAGTATATTTCACTATTATAATAGTGTCTAATTGTGAAATAAACTTACTTTTAAATAGCGTTAAGGCTTTACATTTTCCACCTTAACACATAATATATTCCCATAGTCTATACAGTACCGTGATCTCCCCCGTACTGGTCGTCATCAGAGGGCACTCCATAGGTATGGTACAAAACCAAAATCGTATAAGGCGCGATAGGGTAGGTGACACAGCACAACTAGGCAATGCCAGGGTAGATATACCAATTATGCATCCGGGCTGGTGGTAACGCATAGCCGCAGCTACCGCCCACCTCGAAAAAACTCCCCCTAAAATCAAAAGTAAAGGTAGCCAACGAATCAATCCAAAGTCAGAGTATAGTATCGAAGAGGAGTGTCCGATAAAGGGCGCTAACCCCCTTGGCCCGAGAATCGCTCATGTTTTAGCCACCTTATGCTAACTCACGGGAGTCGGGTCCACGTATTTAGCTTAAAGGAGACGCCGCCACCAACCTACTTCATTCTAGAATCTCCACCGCGTACACGGTTATTAAAGTGGTTTTCGGTGGCAGAGAGTATGACAACTTCCGATCCCGGTCTCTTCAACAACCAAACGTTATTATAATAACGCGGTCATTTAAAAATAATTATACTTTTAAAACCAGAATATAATTATCCATTTCAAAACCCATAAATACGATATCATTTCCTTTTAAAACCCAAATAAATATGATATCATTTTATTTCAAATATATTTCTTTTCCAAAATCATGCCACTTTTTAGATTTATAATACCTCGAAACCAAATATTTGAAATTTAACTTTCAACATAATACTTCGAAATCCATAGTTTTAAAACCATAACTTTCAAAACTTAAATGGTTTGGATATTCAACAGTATATAAAATAAAACAGTTGAATTTAAAATTTCTTTATAAAGTAAATAATTTCCACGCCTTTACAATTTTATTTACTTTATATTCAGTCTAAACCCATAACCTTTAAATTCACTTTCAGTTTGAATAAAAACACTTCGATTTCAATATTTTCAAACTTTGAGTATTTAATAACTTTCAAAACTAAGGTTGGGAATTTCTATTCAACAATTCATTGTCCTATTATTTAGTTTTGAAACGTTTACATAATAGATCTATAACCATTTAAAATAAAACCCAATTTATTAACACTAAATATTTTCTTCCATTTATTTATACTAGAATTATTCATTTAATTTATCTTGAATAAAAATCCAGTTATAAATATCATACCTTTAAAATTTCCAAGATTAATAAGTTTACACCAACTTGTGGAGTTTAATTTTTAAATAAGCCCAATTCCAAATAAATTTCCAATTAAATTTCCAATCTTAATTGATTTGAACTATTTAAAACTCTATATATACACAATATCTTAAACCTGTACTTAATCATAAATATAAATTATCAAACTCCATTTTTCAACTTATTTATTTCCATTCAACCAATTCATATATAGCTTAAATTCAATAATTTAACAATATATGTATATATAAAATAAGATTTTATATAAGATCAAAATTAATATTTATTTAACTGAATCCTATCCAAACCATGGAAATCATTTCAAAAATAATTATATATATATATCGCGGTGCCTGTATATAATTTTCTATCCTATGGTCATGTGATACGGATATTTATCATTTCAATCCGCAATTTAAAAATAAAAATGCGGTTATATATCATTTCAAACCGCAATCCCGAATGAAATGAGAATGCATAATAACTTGCAGTTTATACAATGTAAATACAACATCCATTCATCCATCATATCAATCATCAACATTTTTTCAATTTATCATCCAATTCAAACAATCACATCAATAAATAATAATTAATTACTGACAGTTAATTTTTCAAAAATGAATTAAATAACTGTTCAACTGTAGTTTATATGCAATAATAAATAAATTTGACTAGCATTTTTAATGGCAAATTAAATGCAATAAATAAATAAATTAATAATTAACTGGCAGTTTTAAATGCCAAGATGAATTAAATAACGCGTAAATTAACTAAATGCAATTTAACTGAGAAAATGATGAAATATATGCCAAACAACTATAAATAAAATTTTAAACACATCATACATCAATTTAACAAACATAAGAAATTTTAGAAATTGTGAGTGGGTTTAAAACACTCACCTTTTGAATTTAAATTGAATTTAAATCCAATTTAAACCCAAAAATTTGACCGTCTTCAAATTCGCCCAAACCGGCATCAAAGTGTCTGGGATCTCAATATGAACCTAGCGGAGAAAACCGCGCGTGAAACGGAGTTCGTATGTATGAGTTATGATAATTAGAATTAACTGAAATCGAGATTTACAAAAATAAATTAAACAAAAATAAAATACCATGCCACATCCACTCTTCCCACGTGAAAAACGCGTATCCTTCTTCTTGATTGCAAGATTTGTTCCATAATTTTTCTTTTATTTCGATTTACTTTAATTTTCCTCCTTATTATATGAATGCATATATTTTTAAAAGGTTTGAAAAAAAAAGATTTGAAAAAGAAGATTTGAAAAAGAAGAATTGAAAAAGAAAAGGATCAAAATAAGAACTGAAATTGGAAGAGAAGATCTAGATTTGAAAAGAAAGAAGAAAGTTTGAAATAAAAGAAAATTTGAAGAGAAGAACATTTGAAGAGGAAGGAAAAATTAAAATGAGATATAATAAGGAGATTTGAAGAAAGAAGAAGAAGAAGGAGATATTGATGGAGGCTAGGGTTTCATTTGCATTATATCGTATTTATAAGGTTAGAGTTAGGTTTAGGGACAAAGAGATTTGAAAGGAGAGGCTGCTATTAATTAGAAATAAAGTAAATATGAACAGCTTGGTATTGAAATATAGTAAATATGAACAGCCTTTTTTTTTAAAAAAGTAGCAGGTATTAAAAAGAGGTAATTATTAATTAGAAATGGAATGAATATGGAGGGACAAAAATAAATGACACGTTTCGTTAGTTTGATTCTAAATTAATTAAGTGCTAGATACAGAAAAGTCTGAATACATCATATATATTCATACGTTAACTGTGTGTCAAAATTGCTAAACATATATCAAGTACGATTAATTGTGACAATATATGGGAATAAACAAAAAAAAATGTAGATGCAATCACATAAGGATCTAATAGGGAAGGACATAAAAAGTAACGACGTTGATTAATTCCGCTTTCTCACTTTAGCCAATTTATTAATACGACATTTAATTATCATGCAAGTTGTATTATGACTGGAAAACATAAACAAAAAACAATAAATTAACATGTATATAATATTACCTCACTTTTAAATTGTTTGACAAAAAATAAAAATTAAATCATGCTTTAGCAATTTGAAATTAAAATATTAAATGTTTATATGTATACACATGCACACAAACACACATACATGTGTGTATAAAGATTAAACCAAAGCTTATTAATTAATTCAAAGCATACTCCCATACTACATTAAATTGTCTAATGCATTTGTAAACTTATGTATACTTGAAGTAAAAAATACATATATACATATAAATTAAACCTTTTTACCTTAATGAAATTTATTTAGATTTTTTACAAAACAAAACTGGAACACGACAAATTAAGCAATATAGTAATAAACCTTTAAGATCCTTAAATAAGGACATTTGTGATAATAAATTAGGTAACAAATTTAAATATTGTTGTAATCAAAATCAAAGCTTAGATTTATTATCGAAAAATTGTTAAGCATATGTAAACTTCTATTATAATTTATTAGATTAAGAACAAATAATTTATTCAACAAAGTATTCAAATTTCATGATATATTCAATTCAAGATAAAGTGACAATACGTGTATACAATATTTCTGTTTCAACACAAATGCAAATTATATGTATATAAACTTTCAGATAAAAAAAATGCAATTTGGTTTAAGAGTTTAAAACATGGATCTATAATTAAACAATCTTTTAATATATATATATATATATATATATAATTGTTTTGATTTATCAAATTAAAAGTCAAATTAATTCATTCAATAACAAAAAAATTAAAATAAATAAATAAATGTTGATTCCTATTCTTAAATTCACTATTGATCATATTACCATCCTGGGTACCATTTATTTTTACCTAAAATTTTCACTTCATCATCTTGTATTAATGTTATCCAATTTCTACTTATTATTATTTCTTAGTTTACATTCTACAACTTAATTTGTATACTTTTTCTTATTAATTTATTAATTATCAAAATTTAAACTTTATTCCCCAAAACCACAAATTATTACTTAACATAAATCTACTCTTTTATTACTTTACGTTCATACTTCCATTACTATCAAATAAATCACCAGTTACGTTATCATCAAACCAACATAAATTAATATTTTAAATGCTTACATTTATTTCTCTTATATGGTTATTATTTATCCACTTGTGCTAACTTTTATTACCTAAATTTTCCATTATTATAAGCCTTTTATATTTCCATTTAAATTAAATATAAATTTCAATTCAATCCATCCTTTATTACATCAACTGTTACTTTAATTTACATTAACCAACGTACAATTAAGATTTATTTGTAATCGATCACCAAATTTTATTTTAACTTATTAAATAAACAAGCAACCTAAAAATTGCAACTTATGTGCTTTTAATTGCATTGACATTTAAACTTATTAGCTTATATCAACACTATTATCATTAATTGCAAACGGATTACCGATATTAGTCATTACCCCAAATAACTAACGTATATTAATCTACATTATTCCCAAGTTACAAATTTTGAATTAATTACTATTTATTATTATCGTTTCACTGGTTAATTTAACATTTGCATTGGTTTTTCTTATAATAAATTTATTGCCCAATACTCCTATATTCATCTTAGATTTGTTCAAATGGCTATGTTTCAATTTATAACCAAAATTTTCTATTGATTTCCCATTTTAATTTATTAGACTCCACTAACGTAATAGTTAAATATTAATTTCACTTATTTGTAATAAATCCACAAATTGAATTTCAAATTTCAAATATATTCATAAATGTTGGTTTTTCACTTCTTAAATCATTCAATTGTCATATTATAAATAAAATTAACATTGATTGCATCTTCTAGAATTAACAAACTTCAATGCCAATCAAAACTACCTTAACTACACAAATTGGGTCAAAAGTTTTCAATTGTTTTCGCATTAAAGTTTATTAACTACCCAAATAGGTATCTTATCAATTGTAATTATTTAACCTTAATTACCTTTAAGCTTATTTCAATTATTCTCATTTATTCCCTACCAATATTCGTTATCGTTTGTAAATGTCATGTCATTTTCTTCTTTTATTGCAATGTATTCATTCATTCATTCATTATTGCATAACTTCATTTATATTTTATTTATTCATTTATAGTATTTGTGCTTAATCCAATTTCTTAGCAACTCAATTGTTTACTAAAGTTTATACCCAGTTATTTATACTTTCCTTTATTACTTACAAATCTTATTTCATTCATAAATGCCATCATTTAACAATTTATTGCATAAACTTCATTCATTAATATTCGTGCTATTCATGTTTAATTCAATACCTTTGCACATTAATTCATTTACTAAAGTTTACGATCATTTATTTATATTACTTACCTTCTTATTATATTAAATTAGTAGCATTTCAAATTTTACTTAAGTTTATATTTCCAACCAATTACTAAAATATCTTACATAATATTGAATTCATTCAACTACCTCTGATTATAACATTTCATTAGTTAATTCAATATTCTTGTTTGTTTCCTAAATTAAACTTATAACCAAGTATGACAAATTTCATAAATTCAATCAATTTCTATTTCATTTTTTTTTGAATTTGTAAATCTTAATTTCAATCGCTACATTAAATTTCTAACATTTGCTTCGTTATAACTACTAGAATTTTTATTTCTTCCTAAATTAAATTGCACAATTTAAATCAAACTAACAAATCTATCAATCAAAATTTACGGGTCGTTACATAAAATGAGGCGCCTCGGTTTAGAACTTGTTCATCATCAAATGAATGTAACTTGTTTATATAGAATCAACCTTATGTTTCCCTTTCTCTAGGCTCTTTTCTGCATCAATTAGCATGAGAGGTAATTTTGGAGCCTAAGTAGGGCCAATTGTTGACTTAGTTACCATTTCTATAAGTAAAAACATAATTGGACGAGTAGTAATAAGTGAGAATAAAATCTACGAAGAGAGAAGTTGAGTTGTAAAAAGAAGTATGTCCAATATATGCTTACAAATCATGCGGTGTAACCAAATGGAAAGTGAAATACCAACTAACCATTAGATCCGTGTTATATTTAACAAGACTGGCTCATATTTATCAAGTAGTAAATCAATTAACCAACTATCAAGTATCGAGCATATGATAATTACTACATACAAGAGTTAATTATTGTTGAACTACTTACTGGGAAATAACGTGAAATAATATAACAAATATTTCAAATGGGCGACTTATGCCACCACCTGTTTTGGTTGGATATTTTAAGGGGGAAAAAGAGAGAGAGAATACAACCAATAACTGTTATCAATTTTACAGGTTTCCTATCCTTTTTTCCCTTATGATTTTACAGGTTTCTATACTTCGCCTCAATCTCACCCTACTAAGACTAATAATATCGTTAGCTTTGTTAATAAGTTCATTCGGTTTTAGGATCAGTTTTTTTATTTCTTTTTTTGGAACGAACTTATTTTTTCTGCTAATAAATCAAAAAATTGTATCTACTACTAAATCAAATGCGCTACAGTGAAGCTTTTTGGGGTATTCGTTATGTATAGTCTTCGCTATACAAAATTGATGGTGTAAATAGTTCTAAAGTTATCAACTTAACATCCATTAGTTAAGTTTCAAATTTCACCCAAAAAATAATAATAACTTACCTGTTTCTCAAAGGTTCAGTAAACCCTAGTGCCTTTGAAGTCATGAAACGGTATAGGAAGACCACTTCCTGCCAAAGCACATGCACCAAGAGGACAATAATTCAATCGATTCTTGCAACCAAGAAAGCGGCCAATATCATGTTCAAGATACAAGAAATGCAAATGCATATGTCAAACATCGGGCCTGTTTCGATAAATCAAAATAATCTCAAACAGAAAAAACATTCAAGTAGAAAAGGAAAGACAAACAGGAAAGTTGCAGCATGCACTTTTGCAAAACATATGCAAGCATGCTTCTGATAATTTAATAATTAAAAGTGGCATCTTATCAATAGCCTTCAGAAAAATGGATATCTGCAAAATGTTGTTCAAATTTACTCCAGATCGGGAACTGCAAAATCTCAGACCATTCCCACTAACCCCAAACAAATCACCTGTCCAGAAACCTTCCATTCCTCCTTCAGTTCAAAATGATAACGAAGTGTCCACTTCACCAGCTCAGCAAGTGCAAAACGGTGGCCGAGTTCCAGCTTCACCAGTCCAGACCCTATATTATACTCCATAAACCAGGCAGTTCGGTTCTTTCAGTAAAGCTATGATCTCAAGAGATAACACCAAAGTAAATAACAATACTAACAAGTCTTCGGTTAATGGGCAGAAAACTATTGGTTCATTTCAGCTTGATGATGATGATTTTCCTACCTTGGGTTCCAGTTCTCTCAGTAAACCTGTGGAAAAGCCTGGTCGATTCATAAGATAATATATGTATGACTAGGATCATAATGATAGTTATGTGAAATTTGTAAAAGGATTTTTTTATTTTTGATTTTCTATAGCTGTATTTATTATGTATATTTTTTTGCTTAGGTCATAATGTTGCATGTCTAGGGTCGAGCCTAAGACATTTGGTAGCATATTGATTATTTATTTGTTGTGTATGGAAGCTAAGCACAATGTATAATTATTTTGCAACATGTATGAAAAAATTTGAGTAGGAATTTTTTTTACTCATTTTTTATGGCATATTTTATTTTGAATGGAACCTAAGCACAATATTAAATATACATGCAAGTTATATTATTATGTGGTTGCAAGGTGGTGGATTTTATTTCCGAGTCTGTTAGTTTTGCGTTATAGCTAGTTAGTATAGATTTTGTATGTGTTTGTTAATAACCACACATATTTGCATGTACATACATACACAAGCACTTATTTATTTATACGAAGTACAAACACGCTACAGTTATGTAAATATATACAATTTTCTCACATATGATGCATACACACATACCAGGTCGACCGTACTTGATGCTGCAGCCATTGGTTCATTTTTTTAATGTATATAAGATATAAATGGTGTATTATGGCCAACCATGAATGATTCTCCTACTTAGTGCAGACCAACATGTTTTTGCACCTTAGTTTTGTTAACTGTAATTGTAGAACTTAGAACTAAATGATTTTTCTCTAAAAGTAAAACATCCGAAGAATGGAACTATGAAGGGTTATAACTATATCAATTTCTTGAAAAGAAAACAACGATTATTTCAACATGGAAAGTGCACAAATTAACATTACCCTTGCACTACATTAGTCTTTATATGAAATAGAAATAACTTTCCATACCTCAAAATTGCAGTTTGAAGATGCCATGTACATGATCATATCAAAGAATTAAGGAACATGAAAAAAAAACAAAGAAACATGTTCCGACTGAATAGTATCCAACGGTGTAACTGGAATGGTCCGTCCAAGCGAAATGCTTTAAAGCTTAGGCCTCTTGGAAAAATGGTGTTGCAAAAGGCAGATCAATATACACTGTTATAGTGGCACGCTATCGGTCAAACAGAGTAATTCGAGGCTTTAGTACATACATAATTGGCAAAGGAAAAGAAAGCAATAAATGTGTAGTCAAAATTAGGTGCATTTGTGGAAAAAAAATGAGTAGCCTGTTTCGGTTTGTCATTTGAATGGAACAATTAGTCTTTGGTTGACTGGGTGTGATTTTTTAAGAAAGTTATATACACTTTGTTAGTTAACTGATTGAACAGGCAACCCATGAGCATGATTTTGATCCGGTGGTGATATGTTAGCGCGTCCAATGAGGACGAGAATTCGACATGAGAAAATGAATGCTTTAAATAACAGAAAGAAATCACTGTAAGAAACACCAATGATTCAATATATCAGACTCAATGTTTACGCCGACCATATCCAATGCATATGGACCAGGCACAGATCTATGGCTAAGGCACACTGGGCTACAGCCTCAAGTGGTATATTTGAAATATCGTGTGCACAATAATGGCAAGAAATTCTAGGTTAGTGAGTCCAGTGTGTATAATATTGCAACTAATGTCATTCATTGCATGTTCTTGGTATTCTTAATTCTAACTTAAATCTTATCAAAAATGAAGTAAAAAAAACAAAATTATTTTCAGTGACCAAATATGGAAAGTTAAATGGAAGCAACAAATTTCTAATTCATATCTATGCTTCTCTCTTCTACCCTAATGATTTTTTTTTTTGCTCTTGTTTCTTTCATATCTTTCATTGAACCACCAATAATCCTATCATATGTAAAATATGAAAAAAATCGAAGAATAAAATAACTTAGAAAAGAGAAACCGACGTTCGAATTTGGAGATGGGGCAGAATTACGCCAGATTCAAAAAGCCTGCATTTATTTTGGAATGAGGGATCTTATAGCAATGAAGAGGAGGCAAATCGCTGGAAAAAAAGTTGAAGTTACACCAAGTATACAGTTTGGGGATCTGACATTGAATGGTTCTACGGAAATTTGGTAATTTTGTTGTATTAGAGTTTATTTATTTTTTATTTCTTTTGGTTGATTTATGTGTTTATTCGTATGATGTGTGTGATTTTTATTTAATTGTGTCGTTGTTTAGTTAAATGCTTTAATTGTTTGTTTGATTAAATAACAGGAATAACTAGCACGTGTCCTGCAAAAATGTAAAATTACATTTTATATATATTCAATGGAAAACTTTTGCGTTAGAAAGATAGTAGCTACAACAACAGCAATTCACAAAATTTTGCATTAACAAGTGACGGTTTTGACATATCAAAGATCGTCCCTATGAGTGCATTAGCTTTTAATTGGAAGCCAAGCATGCCTACAGTTTCCAATACAAAAGTTTATAAGAATACTTTGGAAACTATTTTAATACTCAATTATTAAAGTACTTTGGAAACTATTTTAATACTCAATTATTAAAATACTTTGGCCAAAGATGGGCTGAACAAGAATGCAAATGCAGCCAAAATCAGTACAATAGCAGCATGAGCACTATTGACAATTATCGCATGAACCAACGTACACATGCATATATTATACAGACAACCCACAGTTGTACAGATTACATAAACCATAGAATATATGAGGTCATCAGCAGCAGAGACAACATATATACCCCTAATATTAGAATGGCAGGAAGATAATCTGATTACGAAATAACATGTTGATGGTGCTTTAAAATCTGATGCAAATAATGTGAGGCGTTCACAGGGAATCGCAACATGCATAGAATTGCATGAAAACATGAATGCAAAGGAGAAACTAAGTAGTGTTTTTAAATGTGCAGTAAGTCGGCATAAAATCAGATATTGCTTTCTACTTTGTACAATTCAAAATTGACGCTAATACAAGAATATTTTGGAGAATGGTCCATTTACATACAACTCTAAAATCATTACTATTAAGAAATGGATGCCTGGAATCAATTTGGACAAAGATTACTTCAGTTCTATTCTAGTGTGGACGAAAATGCAGATCGATGATCTTAAACTGTGGGATAAAGAGGCGCTGCGTAGATTAGCCAGCGTACCATTCAAGCCACTAAAACTTGATTATTTCATTGCATGAGAAGACATAATTACATATGCTAATGTGCCTGTTGAAATGAATAGCAATAGCAATATAGGCTACCCAAAAAATATTAAAGCAGTGTATTTTAATGGTTATATTGCCAAATTTCAATCACTTATGATTATAAAACCCAAAAGTGTTCTTACAGCAAAATATATGGACATGCTGAAGAGAAGTGTATTAAAAATCTAAAGCCACAGTGAATACCGAACGAAGGTAAAGATTCACATGATAACCCAAAAGAAGATGGTTTTACATCAAGCAAAAATACTAAACCACAAACCAACAGCCACTGTAATCGCCTAACCACAATGGCAGATTAAAAATGCACATATCTAACTGAAAAGAAAAGAGTGGTACCTTACAAGAGAAGAACTTGTTCACCTGGGATCTTCGGAGTTTATTGTCAGCTGTGAATTGACAACAATGCATTCAACAATAGTTGAACACATTTACCATTAATGTTAAAAAGCTAAAACGAAAAAGATAAAACGAAAAAGACTGGAATAAATATACCTGAATCGAAATTCAAATAGAAACCAAAAACACTAGACTTTGATTGGATAAGGCAGAGGATGACAAACGAAGAGGAGGCAATGACAAACGAAGAGGAGGCAATGACAAAATAAGGTGGAAGTGGTGATAAATCAGGCGGAGGCGATGACAAAATTAGGAGGTGGAAAAACAAGGCAGAAGATGCTCCTGAACGATGCAGAGGCAGTGACAAAACAAGTGGTGGCAAAACAAGGCGAAAGCGGCGCTTGAATGGTGCAAAGACCGAAACCCTAGACTGAAAGTGGGAAGGAATAATGAAATGGAAAAACGTAACCGTTAGAAGTGGGATTGGGAAAAATAAAGGATAAATTACTATCCTGTCCACTTAAGTTTCGTGAATTTACGAAATTACCATATTTAGTATCGGTAATAACTGTTGCAACACGTCCCAATGGAAATAACCGTTAGCAATTGGTTACAGTAATAATCGTTGCAAATTGACAATGAAAAAGTGTTGAAAAATGCCCTATTTGGTGTTGTGTTAGGTTTATCTTTTTCCTATCTTATTGATAAGAATTTTTCTAAGTATGCATTTTCTTTATACTTTTTCCAATTACAACTTCTAGCTTCAATATCAACATCAAATATCTTATAGTCGAATTGTGAATTTTACTTCACAAGATATTTGTACTTAGCTTTTAAATCAATCCATTATGATAATCACTTAATCATTCTTATTTCTTATTACTAAATATCTAAGGGTACATGATAAAAGTTTTAAATTCTAGCTTTCAACTAATTGATTCTATATGGAATATCTTATAGTCAAATCGTGTAATTCTAATAACAAGATATTCATATTTTAGTTTTACTAAACTCAATTTCAAATAATTTTTAATTTTTAACCCAAAAATAATATTATCCTCTTTAATATTTTTAATATAAACCCAAGGTAATATTATTTCATTTACCAATTTATTTAAAACAAAATCACTTTTATAGTATCTACAAATACGCGCTCATGTGTATGTATATATGTATATATATATATACATATATATATATATATATACACATATATATATATATATATATATATATATATATATATCATAAATCATTCTACGGTGTCACTAAGCCTATCCCTAATGAGTTACTCATCCTAGGATATTACTGATCCTATCTCTGATGAGACTTACCCCTATCAGGCTTCGGTGTTCGCTCAACCAAAAGCTCTAATACCAAATGTGAAGGCCCGTTTTTCCGTACCATTTGAATCGACAATAAACCACACATGTCCAACTCAAGTTGTACGAAAATGCAAAACATAAAGGGTAATAAAGAAAAGTAGAACAGAACAGAATCTCACATGAATGAATAACATATAAATATTGAACAAATATTTTTACAGCGAAAAACTTTTAAAATACATATATCAGAGTCTAACCCAAATTCAGCCTAGACAGTCATAAACATCTGTCCATACAATTGCTGACATACATCAAACTAAAACAAACTAAGCATAGCGGGTAATAGAATATGTCCATAAGTAGATGAATATGTCCAAACGTAGATGAATATCTCCAGCTCTCCTTTGAAAATTCCAACCGTCTTCGACTAACCTGAAACTACTCGGATCTGATCCAAGTGTTGAAAATACCCGGATCAGGTTTGATAAACCAGTGTGAGGAAAACTTAATAATAAATGACAGTGTTATATATCAGCCTTTGAATAAAAGATTTTGAAAAGAAAGAGTTTCTCATAAGACCACGCCCACACATAAACACAAACGGGTTTTTACCTTATGATAACTAAAATAATTTTATATCAAAACATTTGATGTTATTTCAAATGACATTCTTTGAAAACATTTGTAAATTAACTTATTAATCTTAACCGAAATTGTTAGCATTATCAAATTCCAGCATACTATGCACTACAAACAAAACTGTATGTTCTTTTGGAGAATGGATTTCCATACAAATGCCAGTTGAAGGATCTAGCTTCCGATTGGGTACACCTCTAGATAGATGTCCCGAGGAACCATCACAAAGCTCCTCTACCAACACAAGACTGGCCTACCTCTATAATTAGATAGCACCGAATATGTCATCCCCCGGCCGTTACCGACCTTTATCCGAGCGCTCGATTTCCATACACCGCATTAATTTACATCCCGAACGTCATAGCGGGAAGAAATATATCTAAAAGGGAATGACCATACCCTAATTGAGAATGATCCACTTAGCATTTCCGCATCTAATCTTGTTTCGGTCATTTTCAATTTGATGAGGCTTGAGGCAACGATTACCTTTCCACATAGCACATATCATATCTCTAAATGCCACATTGCCATTTCCGTTAAGTACTAATTTCCTTCCACAAAAATAAAAATCTTAAGCTCATATGTCTCAAGGAGGGTGTAAAGCTAAGAGTAGTTGCCTTCTCCACCACCACTAATGTATGATTGTAAAAACCAATGTACGTAATCTTTAGAAATCCAATGTCAGACAAACATCCATACATGTAGCCCAGGAACAGGACAAACTGAAGGCAATATCCTACTACCGCTAGTAGCGAGTAGTCCTTACAATCCGAAAAATCTCCATCACGAGGAGCCATTGCTATAAATAACTCCATAAAAGGGGCCAACCAGAGTATGTTCAACGAGCAGTCTCCACTGTATGAAGATCCATGGTTTTCAATAATCATCATCTTCAAGATGTTTTCACGTTCGAGCATATACATTGGTTCAAAGTGGTTTTCGGATAGGAATCACCCAAATCCGACGCCGGTTCCTTCAAAATCCAATTACCGATAAAAAGTGAATATGAGTAAACATGATTTATTAAGTCTCTTTTCACTTTAATTCTTTTCGGATGATTTTGAATTCTCCTTCTTTTGACTTAGAATAATTCTAAGTAATTAATTCTTTTGCTTTGGAAAATATCTCAATTTTTTTTTCACTTAACCCTCGATCCAAAATTCCTTAACTTTTAGGCAGGTCAAAAACAATGTTTTTTGAGACATCGTTTACGATAAACCCTAAATCAATCTTAGCAACATTTTTTTTGAGTAAATAGAAATTATTCATTCTGGAGATTGCTTAAATTTTGGATAATATTAATCTTCTTTTATTTTGCAAAACTTAACAGAATCTTTTTATTTAAGAGCATCCGGGCTTTCCTTTCGATCTGTTTCACCCATCGCCTAAGAAAAGAAAACATAGACCAGGTAAGTTCAGGGCACTACTTGCACCATCCCTAACCTTAGTTAAACACCTTGTTTTATCTTCCCAGATCTCACAGGCGGGACAAAGGTACTAATGTTTTCACATACTCAGTTATCAACTTTATTTTGGAATTTATTATAAAGATTCCTAATTATCTTTTAAAACACTTAATTATTCATTTTAAACATTCATAATTGATTTTGAGAAAAGTCGTTACATTTAAACTCATATTCCAAAAGTTATAGAATTCGCAGTAAAAAAGTGCAATGGAAAGTGCTATATAAGCTTATTTGATTTAAAAAACTTTCAAAATTCGACAGTTCATATTTTCCAATCCAAATCTCTTTCAAACTATTGAAATAGATTTATAAAATTTATTTCATATTTTTCCATAATAAAGAAACCATTCATTTAAATTGATTTTCTGTTACGGACACTTCATTGCACTAGCGCGATTTTTTTAGAGAATTTTTTTGGACTTAATTCAAAATTTACTCAACGAAACTTTGATTTTACTTCTTCGTTTAGAAGATATGGATATAATAGTTCAGAATTTTCTTATCTCGAAGAATTCCGAGCTATATTCCACTGTACACATTCATTTGAACTTTTTGACGTGAAATCGCGAACTATCGTTGCGCAACGCACCTAGTTTTAACTTATTTTTCAATATTTAAAATGATTTATTACAATTGGATTTTATCACTTATAAAATCATTATAAATCAATATTTTCACTTTTTAAAGTATTTAAAGTATATTTTCACTATTACCATATTATAATATTATCTTATTCACATTATTTTAATATTAAATTTTAAATTTCAATTTCAATTTATTTTCAATTCAAACTTCAAATTAAACATATTTAAAAATTAGATTTCAAATCTAATTTCAATTTAAACTTTAATTTAATCTAAAACCAAAATTCACTTTTTCAAAATTGATTTCAATTTCACTATTCATCTCTATTTCAATTTCAAATTAACTATCCTTTTTAAATTCGGTACACTTCAAATTTCAAATTCTCTTTTATTTTTACTTTCATTTCACTTCTAATTGAAAAGAGACTTATTTTTATAAAATATCTCATATCATTAAAATATGGTCTTATTAACAAAGGGATCACTTAATCAAAATGAACATAACCAATATTCATATTTATCACTAACTTAACATCCATTCAACTAATCACATAACATATGATTTCAAATCCAACATTCACTATTTATACCATAACGAAATACATTATCACAATTAAATCATCTAACCAACAATCAAATCATCCATATTAAAAATCAAATAAACTTTCAAATGCCATAAGGGTAAAAATATGAATGTTTTAACATAACCAAAATATAAAATAAAAAGCGATGAGAATTCCTCACATTCATATCCACACCGTCTAGGCAAACGTGCTTTTTGAACAAATGCACATTTTCCGAACGTTTTGAACTCTCGCCTTTATTTATTTTCCTTCCAAACCGCTTTTGTTTTCTGTAACAACCCCCAATTTTGTACCATTCAAATCGACAATAATCCACACATGTCAGACTTGAATGATGCGAAATAACAGATTGTAAATAAATTTGGAGCAAATGAAATCAAATATACAGAATCACAGACACAGAACAAACAGAATAACTCGCAGCGGAATATAAAATAACATAGTAGTTCATGAAGCTACTATAACAGAGTCTCAAACCAAATACATAATATAGTCTGGAAAAAACAACAGAATAGAAATCCCAAATACATAGAAGTTCACTAATACATGAGATAAACTAATACAGCTGAAACAGACGTAGATAAATATGTAGATAAGTAGAAACTCCAGTGAAAGACCAGCTCCAGGAAGAGAATCCAAAGCTGTGAATACTCAGGCTGACCCGAGCGTAAAGTAAAATACAAAACACTCGAGTCAGGACAATATATACTTATATAATGTAAACCAACTCAAGTGAACTGTAATAAAGATACAAGTAACTTAAAGGATGCCTGGGACCGCCCATCCTCTAAGGATCCGTTAAACTATTTACTATATAGTAATATTTCGCTATTATACTAATGTCTATAGTAAAATAAACATACTTTTAAATAGCGTTCCGGGCTACCCATATCACCCTTCACACATAATAGTCCCAGTAGTCCATCCAATATCATGCCATCTCCATTCCAGGTGACTGTCAGAGGATACCACACGGGCTACGGGAGAAAGACAAACTCGTAGTAAAGGCTCGGTATGGTAGGTGACACAGCACACAAGGCAATGCCAGGATAGATATACCAATTACGCACACGGGCTAGTGGTAACGCAGCAGCCACATACGCCCACCCCGAAAAACACTCCAAAAAATCAAGGGGTGCACCCAATCGATCACAACAGTAATAGAATGGTATCGAAGAAGTGTGTTCAGCCAGAGGTGCTACCTCCTTTGGCCCGAGATCGCTCCTGTTTTAGCCACCTTATGCTAACTCACGGGAGTTAGGTTCACGAAATGTACCTTAGGAACGTCGTCACCATCCTACTTCATTCTGGAATCTCCACCGCGCACACAGTTGTTAAAGTGGTTTTCGGTATCGACAGAGAGTATGTCCATATCCGATCCCGGTCTCTTTAACAACCAATCGTTATTATAACCCGTAGTTATAATTTCAAAAATGGTATTAATTTCTCAAAATCCAATATCATTTCAAATCCATTTAAAAATATCAACTTATCATTTCATTTGAAAAACATATTCATTTTTTTTATTCAATTTAAAAATACCATTAATATTTCAAAATAGTTCAATTCCAGCAAATTACTTCGTTTAAATCCTTTAAAAGTGAAGTTATTACATTTAATAATTAAATTATTAAACTTCCAAAATTTTCAACTTTCAAAGTTCATTCATTCACTTAATTTTAACAAGACAGTGAAAATTCAACTTTCGCAGCATTTGGAAATTGCTACAGAAAGTTATATTCAAAACAGTTAAATTTAACAAAGACAGCGTTTAAAATGCTGTAATAGTGTTACATTAGTTTCAAAGAAAAAAACTTAGTTTAATCAAACAATTATATTTTCTATAATTCACTTTTAACTTATAAAATCACATAATTTTACTTTTATAACCATCATTTAATTTTCTTTAATTTGATGATTTCATAAAGTTAAATTTCCATTTAAAAATTCATATTTAACACTAATTCACTTATTAAATTGCAGTGTCCAATTTTAAATTCATTACATTTAAATTTCAACATAACACTTAAGTCAAAATTCTCAAATATAACATAGTTTATATTTTTATTTACTTAATCAAAAATTCACTTTTAAGTCAATTCCAAAAGTTCAAATTTTAGTTACAATTTAAAATTTCAACTTAAATATTCATTCATTTCACATTTCAACTTTATTAAAATCATTAATATGATATAAAATCACTTTAAATTCCTTTAATTTCAAATTATCATAAATTTATCATGCTTTCGTATTCTATTTAATTTCAAATTATAATTAAATCAAATTTCCCAAAATAGCTTACATTCAAAATTTTCTAACATTTTCGTTAATTTATTTCACTTGTAATTATTCAGAAAATCAATAATATTTTACCAAAAATAATTTTTAATTAGGTTTAAATCAAAATATTTTAATATTTACATTTCTAAAATAATTTTAAAAATTTTAGAAAAATATATTAACTACGGGTCTGTATATAATTTTCTACACTAGGAAAAGTGATACGGGTAATATATCATTTCAACCCGTAATTTACAAAGAAAAATTCGGGTTTTTATCATTTCAAACCCGCAGTCCCAAGTAAATGAAATAAATTTGAAAATCATTCAGGCCTATCATTTCAGCCCATAATGATTTTCCCTTATTCTAAAGTCCGTTCGGGTATGTATCATTTCAACCCATAGTGATTCTAATCTAAAGGGAACATGCAGTGTGATAAACGGATAAAATAACAGAAAAGCATAATATAACAGTAACAAATGTCATAATAGGTGTTTAAGCATGGGTGAACATCATATAATAGTGACATAGCAAATAATAATATGGTGATGCAGTTTACATATTCACAAGTGATCAATTTACTATTCATATAAGTATAAAACTGTCTGGTGAGAATAACTCATTGTTTTGAGCTGATGACACAACGAAGAATTGCACAAACGGGATCTACACAAGCACAAAAGCACGACACAGATACGAATGGAGGAGCCAAGGATTAATTCCCTTGAATAGCAATCAAACAAAACAATATAACAATTATAAGGTTTCAGACCAAAAATACGATAAACTATGCTAGAAATAACTTCATAAAACAAAGCTGAAATGCTTTGCACTTGCTTCCGACATCCCATAGGCTCGGCCAGAGGTGGAGTATAGGTCTAAGGCAATGGTTTTGGGTCAGGTCTGTGTTGCTAAGGTCGGCCTAACATGAGTTTGTTGATGGCAAAAGTTATGGAGATGGAACAACAACACAACAAGGCGTAACTACTAACAACATCACAAGTTTCAAGCAAACAAAGCTCGGCCAAGGCTGCTGTGGTCACGGCCAGAGGAGTGGAGTCCACTGTGGTGACGCGGCAGAGGGTTCTGGAGGTGCTAGAGGTGGTGGTGGTCATGTAGGTGGAGGCCATGGGTGGTGAAAGTGGTGGATGTGAAGGCTTGTGCTTGGCTAGGTCAAGATGTTGGAGTTTGGTGAACTTGGTGAAGGAACTACCACCAAGGGTGGTACGGATGGGGATGTTCAGTGAGGAGGAGGTGCTGGTGGCGTGCTCAGGTGGTGGTGGTGGTGGCAGGGGCTGGAGAGGGGCATGGCCGATCCTATGATAAAGAAGATCAAGTGCAAATCAAACGAAAAATCAGCATAAGTGAACAAAAGGAGATAAAAGAAAAATAGAATTTTACCAACTTCTCAACAAGTGATGGCCGAATTTTTTTTTAATGAGATGAGAAATGATGTACGTGAATGAATAATGGAGGTAGGCAGCTGAAGTATGTGAGTTATTATGGCTAATTGATGGCAAAAGTAAGTTAAAAATGTGAAAAGGCGGGAAAATCAAAAGCCATTGGAAATAAAAAGTCACAAACCCTTTCAATTTACCTTTAATTATTTATAAAAGTTTATATATTCTAAAATAACAATATTATCAGATAAAATTTCGAAACTTTAAAATAATATAAAAATATATATACCGTTTATTAATTATATAGAGTAAAATTAAGGAAAAATAGTTAAAACAGTGAACTAGACAAGAAAATTTAAAAGTAAATGAAATAAATAAAAATAAATTCATATGAGCTTGTAAAGTATTTTTAAAAATAAATAATAACATAAAACAAAATTTTATTCACAAAATAAATATTTAAAATTTAATTTAAATATAATTTTTAATGCAGAAAATAGCAAAAAGGGGAAAACAGCCCTTAAAAATAGGAAATCAATACAGTAAATTTTGAAAAAATTCTATTATTATTTTTAAAATATTTAGAGATGAAATTTCACAAATAAAACAAATTTAAAATAAAATATAGAAATTTAAAATGAAGAAAATGACAGAAAATTAGAAAACAGCCTTTAAAAATAGGAAATAAATACAGTAAATTTTGGAAAAATTACATTTTCATTTTAAGAATGTTTAGAAATGATATCACATAAATAAACAAATTTAAATTAATTTCAAAATGAAATAAAGTCAAATTTAAATATATAGTCAAAATCTGGGGTTGTTACACTCTCCCCCACTCAAATCTTTTCGTCCTCGAAAAGAACGGAAAGGAAAAAAAAAGAAACAAGATGGAGAAACAAAATAGTACCTGAAACGAATAGTTCCGGATTCGAAGCACGAATGCTCTCCTCCGTTTCCCAAGTACAATCTCGATCATCAGTACTCCACTGTATTTTGACCAGATTAACAGATTTTCTTCTGAGCTGCTTCGTATCTCTATCGACAATACGAAGTAGCTTCCTCTCAACAGTCAGGTTAGGCTCAATATCCAAACTATCAAGAGCAGAAGGCTGGACAATAAGAGATGGATCGTGGAGATGACGGCGAAGATGTGAGACATGGAATACATCATGCACTCCAGAAAGCTTCTCGGGCAAATCCAGACGATAAGCCAAAGAACCAACTCTTTCCATGATGCGAAAAGGACCAATGAACCTGGGAGAAAGCTTCCCTCTACGACCAAAGTGAATGACATTCCTCAAGGGAGAAACTTTAAGGAACACCTGATCACCAACAGCAAATTCCAAATTTCACCTACGCCTATCAACATATTTCTTCTGTCTATCCTGAGCGACTCTCAACCTCTTCTTAATCTCCTCAACTTTCTCAGAAGCTTCCAAAATCACTTCAGGACCAAGAACCAAACGATTACCGGATTCAATCCAGCAAGAAGGAGATCTACAAGGTCGCCCGTATAAAGCAGCAAACGGAGACATTTTGAGACTGGCCTGAATGCAAAGATGGAATGAGATAGATAAAAAGATCAAGAATAGACTGAGAACAGAAGATAAGATAATACGATAGCTATTATTGTAGGTAAATTCGGCAAGATGGAGATAATCTTCCCAAGATCCTCCATAATCAAGCACACAAGCACGAAGAAGATCCTCGAGAATCTGATTTACTCTTTCCGTCTGACCGTCGGTCTGAGGATGATAAGTAGTGCTCAGATTCAAACGAGTACCCAAAGATTCCTGAAAAGCCTTCCAGAACTGACTAGTAAAGATAGGGTCATGATCACAAACAATACTGAGAGGAACACCATGGAGACGAACGATCTCTCTCATGTAAATCTCAGATAAACTAGAAGCAGAACGAGTAGACTTGACCGGAATAAAATGAGCGGACTTGGTCAGTCTATCAACAATAACCCAGATACTCTCATTGCCTTTCCGAGTCCTCGGTAAACCATCGATGAAATCCATGGAAACCTGTTCCCACTTCCAATTAGGAATCCCGAGGGGCTGCAACAAGCCAGGGGTCTTCTGGTGATCGGCTTTGACTTGCTGACAAGTCGCACACCGACTAACAAAGATAGAGATATCCCTCTTCATCCCCTTCCACCAATAAAGCCTCTTCATATCCTGATACATCTTCGACACACCAGGATCAATAGACAGTCTGGATCTATGATTTTCCTGAAGCAACTCCTGTCTCAAACTATCAACCTTCGGAACACAAATCCTGTCGTTAATCCGCAAAATCCCTTTGTCATCAATCTGAGCTCCACTACTACCTCTACTACCACCAACTCTTCTACGAACACTCTCCTTCATCAATCTAAGCATCTCATCCTCATCCTGCTTAGCCATAATCTGATCCAGAAGAGGAGAAGAAGAAACAACAAGCTGACACAACAAAGCCTTCTTCCGACTCAGAGCATCGGCCACAACATTAGCTTTACCGGGAGTATAGTTAATGTCGAGGTCGTAAGAAGCCAGAAACTCAAGCCAACAAACTTGCCTCTGATTCAGATCCTTCTGGGTGAAGATATATCTCACAGACTGATGATCTGTGAAAAGCTCAAACTTGGTTCCAAGAAGATGATGCCTCCAAAGTTTCAAAGCAAAGACAACAACAAGTAACTCTAAATCATGAGCAACATAATTTGCTTCGTGGGTCTTCAACTGATGGCTGGCATAGGCAATAACCTTACCATCCTGCATGAGAACAGCACCCAAACCCTCACGACTAGCATCAGTATAAACTGTAAATCCCTCACTCCCATTTGGAACAGTAAGAACTGGTGCGGAAGTTAGATTGCTCTTCAACTCATTGAATGCAGCCTTACACTTATCACTCCAGACAAATCTGGCATTCTTCCGAGTTAAAGCTGTGAGAAGTGCAGCAATCCGAGCAAAATTCTCAATGAATCTCCGTTAGTAACCGGCAAGGCCCAGAAAACTACGAATATCAGATGGAGTCTTTGGAGTTTCCCAATCCTGGAAAAATCGGGGAAAAATAAAGCAATAGGAAAAAATAGAATTATTAAAATGATAGAGAAAGAGAAAAAAGAAAGACTTACATTGATTGCAGCAATCTTAACTGGATCAACAGAGACTCCATTACTAGAAACAATATGCCCGAGATAACGGACTTCATCCTTCCAGAAATGGCATTTAGAAAATTTAGCCTTTAACTGATGATTTCTGAGAGTCTCAAGAACATATTTCAAATGCGACTTATGCTCATCCTTAGTCTTAGAGAAGACAAGGATATCATCAACAAAGACTAGCACAAATTTATTAAGCACATCACGAAAAACACGATTCATCAAATCAACAAAGAAAGCAGGAGCATTAGTCAAACCAAAAGGCATGACTAACCATTCATAAAATCCATTCTCAGTGCGGAAAGCAGTCTTGGGAATGCTATCATCAGCAACCCTGAGCTGATGAAAACCTGTGGCAAGGTCAAGCTGAGAGAAAATAGTGGCACCATGAAGCTGATCAAACATATCATTGATACGAGGCATAGGATATCTGTTTTTCATAGTGAGCTTGTTCAGCTCCCTATAATCAACACACATCCGAAGTGAACCATCAGATTTGGTGACAAAAACTACCGCAGCTCCCCATTCAGAAAAACTGGGCCTAATCAGACCTTTGGAAGATAAGTCTTCAATTTGCTTTCCCATCTCAACCTTCTCGCGGGGTGCCATTCTTCTAGGAGGAAGAACAATAGGTCGAGCACCAGGAATAAGATCAATCCGAAAATCAATTTCTCGCTTCGGAGGTAAAGAAATGACTTCTCCAAATACATCGGGATATAATCTAACCACAGGGGTTGAATCAAGATCACTGGAAGAAGAATCCAAAGAATAAATAAAGTTGCCAGCAAAATCCTGAGGCATGCGGTACTGAATAATCAAGGAATTCCCTTGATCATCAACAAGCTGAACAGTCCGGGCTTTACAAGAGATATGAGCATTATGATTCACTAACTAATCCTGACCAAGCAATAAATCAAAAGCATCGAAGCCCAGAATATAAAAATCACCACTAAAGCGATGATCGGAATGGAGAAGTTTCACCTCTCGACAAATCCGATTAAGGTTAGCAGGACCCCCAATAGGATTTGAAACACATAATGGAACAGAAGTATACTCAGGAGAAAGGAGATGTTCAAACTTATCACACAAATCAATAGAAATAAAACTGTGTGAAGCACCAGTATCAAACAACACACGAACAGGATGATGAAATAAAGTAAATGAACCCTGGAGTGTACCTTGGTCATCACTAGGAGCAGGGGCAGGTGGAGGAACTGGAGATGAGGCAGAAGTGACAGCAAATATACCAGAAGGAGTACCCCTCTGCTGGGTAGGGCAATCCTTCTTAAAATGACCTGGCTGGAGACAGATATGGCAGAGATCACGTCTAGCCGACTGAGCAGGTGGAGGAACTGCAGCACCTGATAATGTGGGACATCTATTGGCATAGTGCCCTCTCTGATCACACCTAAAACAAGTGATGGAGGAGAGATCAACTGGTTGCCTCTGAGCAGGGGCAGATGATGAAGATCCCAAACCAGGACGCTTCTGCCAATTCTTCTTCTGCTGCTGGAAATTTGGCTTACGCTTCTTGGAAACTGCAGAGGAAGACTGAGCACCAGAAACAGCAGGACTTTTGGATGTGGGATTCTCATAGCGAATAGCCATATCCATAAGCTGGGTGAAAGAACCATGAACATGAGAAATAAGGCGACTATAATACTCTGGCTGAGCACCAGCAATAAATTTCTCATTCTTCTTAAGAGGGGTATCAATAGGGCCAGGACCGAACTTGGAAAGTTTATTGAATTTCCTCTCATACTCAGAAAAAGACATGGTACCCTGCTTCAGATCCATAAACTCACGATAAAGCTGAGATTTCCCGGCTTCTGGCATCCATTTTGCCACAAAAGCCTCCCTGGAAAAGAGATACAGAAAACAAGCTTAAGATAGATTCAAAGAAAGGAAAAATAGGAACAAAATTAAGATAACCCAAAGGATACCTAAACTGCTCCCAAGTGAGATCAGCCTCGACGGTGTTAGCCGTAACGGACTCCCACCAATCTAAAGCAGAATCATGCAACTGCCAGGCTGCAAGCTGACGCTTCTGAGCATCAGTAATGTCAAGACCAGTAAATATCCTCTCAAGACTCCGCAACCACTGCTGATCCTCAATGATAGTCTCTGAACCGGTGAATGGGGTTCCACCAAGTTGAGAGAATTCCTTACAAAGAACAGTGAACCTGACTGGAGCAACAGGTTGAGGAGCTGGGGCAATACCGCGACCCCTAACTCTGGCATTTCTCCGATTCATCCTGAAAAATATCAAGAATGAATTTAGGATAAGAATAAAGACAATCCGAAGACAAATTAAGATAAGGCAAGATAATACACTGGGATGAATATCTTAAAGAAAGAAAAGATCCTAACAAGATAGATACGAAAGAAAGGAAAGTTAGAAAACATTTGAAAATCCTTTAAAAGCAAGAAAAATTTATATATCAAAATAATCTTTGAAAATCCTTTGAAAACATTTTGAAAATCATTTTATACTTTGAAAATACGTCTCTCACAAAGATATGATTCTGAGATTGATTTCACTCATTCTAGGGTGGAAATACCCTATCTCTAATGAGTTTTTGCTCCGCAGAGGCAATGGTTGCCAAAACCAAAGCTCTGATACCAACTGTAACAACCCCCAATTTCGTACCATTCAAATCGACAATAATCCACACATGTCAGACTTGAATGATGTGAAATAACAGATTGTAAATAAATTTGGAGCAAATGAAATCAAATATACAGAATCACAGACACAGAACAAACAGAATAACCCGCAGCGGAATATAAAATAACATAGTAGTTCATGAAGCTACTATAACAGAGTCTACAACCAAATACATAATATAGTCTGAAAAAAACAACAGAATAGAAATCCCAAATACATAGAAGTTCACTAATACATGAGATAAACTAATACAGCTGAATAAGAAGTAGATAAATATGTAGATAAGTAGAAACTCCAGTGAAAGACCAGCTCCAGGAAGAGAATCCAAAGCTGTGAATACTCAGGCTGACCCGAGCGTAAAGCAAAACACAAAACACTCGAGTCAGGACAATATATACTTATATAATGTAAACCAACTCAAGTGAACTGTAATAAAGATACAAGTAACTTAAAGGATGTCTGGGACTGCCCATCCTCTAAGGATCCGTTAAACTATTTACTATATAGTAATATTTCGCTATTATACTAATGTCTGTAGTAAAATAAACATACTTTTAAATAGCGTTCCGGGCTACCCATATCACCCTTCACACATAATAGTCCCAGTAGTCCATCCAATATCATGCCATCTCCACTCCGGGTGACTGTCAGAGGATACCACACGGGCTACGGGAGAAAGACAAACTCGTAGTAAAGGCTCGGTATGGTAGGTGACACGACACACAAGGCAATGCCAGGGTAGATATACCAATTACGCACACGGGCTGGTGGTAACGCAGCAGCCACATACGCCCACCCCGAACAACACTCCAAAAAATCAAGGGGTGCACCCAATCGATCACAACAGTAATAGAATGGTATCGAAGAAGTGTGTTCAGCCAGAGGTGCTACCTCCTTTGGCCCGAGATCGCTCCTGTTTTAGCCACCTTATGCTAACTCACGGGAGTTAGGTTCACGAAATGTACCTTAGGAACGTCGTCACCATCCTACTTCATTCTGAAATCTCCACCGCGCACACAGTTGTTAAAGTGGTTTTCGGTATCGACAGAGAGTATGTCCATATCCGATCCCGGTCTCTTTAACAACCAATCGTTATTATAACCCGTAGTTATAATTTCAAAAATGGTATTAATTTCTCAAAATCCAATATCATTTCAAATCCATTTCAAAATATCAACTTATCATTTCATTTGAAAAACATGTTCATTTTTTTTATTCAATTTAAAAATACCATTCACATTTCAAAATAGTTTAATTCCAGCAAATTACTTCGTTTAAATCCTTTAAAAGTGAAGTTATTACATTTAATAATTAAATTATTAAACTTCCAAAATTTTCAACTTTCAAAGTTCATTCATTCACTTAATTTTATCAAAACAGTGAAAATTCAACTTTCACAGCATTTGGAAATTGCTACAGAAAGTTATATTCAAAACAGTTAAATTTAACAAAGACAGCGTTTAAAATGCTGTAATGGTGTTACATTAGTTTCAAAGAAAAAAAAAACTTAGTTTAATCAAACAATTATATTTTCTATAATTCACTTTTAACTTATAAAATCACATAATTTTACTTTTATAACCATCATTTAATTTTCTTTAATTTCATGAAGTTAAATTTCCATTTAAAAATTCATATTTAACACTAATTCACTTATTAAATTGCAGTGTCCAATTTTAAATTCATTACATTTAAATTTCAACCTAACACTTAAGTTAAAATTCTCAAATATAACTTAGTTTATATTTTTGTTTACTTAATCAAAAATTCACTTTTAAGTCAATTCCAAAAGTTCCAATTTTAGTTACAATTTAAAATTTCAACTTAAATATTCATTCATTTCACATTTCAACTTTATTAAAATCATTAATATGATATAAAATCACTTTAAATTCCTTTAATTTCAAATTATCATAAATTTATCATGCTTTCATATTCTATTTAATTTCAAATTATAATTAAATCAAATTTCCCAAAATAGCTTACATTCAAAATTTTCTAACCTTTTCGTTAATTTATTTCACTTGTAATTATTCAGAAAATCAATAATATTTTACCAAAAATCATTTTTAATTAGGTTTAAATCAAAATATTTTAATATTTACATTTCTAAAATAATTTTAAAAAATTTAGAAAAATATATTAACTATGGGTCTGTATATAATATTCTACACTAGGAAAAGTGATACGGGTAATATATCATTTCAGCCCGTAATTTACAAAGAAAAATCCGGGTTTTATCATTTCAAACCCGCAGTCCCAAGTAAATGAAATAAATTTGAAAATCATTCAGGCCTATCATTTCAGCCCATAATGATTTTCCCTTATTCTAAAGTCCGTTCGGGTATGTATCATTTCAACCCATAGTGATTCTAATCTAAAGGGAACTTGCAGTGTGATAAACGGATAAAATAAAAGAAAAGCATAATATAACAGTAGCAAATGTCATAATAGGTGTTTAAGCATGGGTGAACATCATATAATAGTGACATAGCAAATAATAATATGGTGATGCAATTTACATATTCACAAGTGATCAATTTACTATTCATATAAGTATAAAACTGTCTGGTGAGAATAACTCACTGTTTTGAGCTGATGACACAACGAAGAATTGCACAAACGGGATCTACACAAGCACAAAAGCACGACAAAGATACGAATGGAGGAGCCAAGTATTAATTCCCTTGAATAGCAATCAAACAAAACAATATAACAATTATAAGGTTTCAGACCAAAAATACGATAAACTATGCTAGAAATAACTTCATAAAACAAAGCTGAAATGCTTTGCACTTGCTTCCGACATCCCATAGGCTCGGCCAGAGGTGGAGTACAGGTCTAAGGCAATGGTTTTCGGTCAGGTCTGGGTTGCTAAGGTCGGCCTAACATGAGTTTGTTGATGGCAAAAGTTATGGAGATGGAACAACAACACAACAAGGCGTAACTACTAACAACATCACAAGTTTCAAGCAAACAAAGCTCGGCCAAGGCTGCTGTGGTCATGGCCAGAGGAGTGGGGTCCACTGTGGTGACGTGGCAGAGGGTGCTGGAGGTGCTGGAGGTGGTGGTGGTCATGTAGGTGGCGGCCATGGGTGGTGGAAGTGGTGGATGTGAAGGCTTGTGCTTGGCTAGGTCAAGATGTTGGAGTTTGGTGAACTTGGTGAAGGAACTACCACCAAGGGTGGTACGGATGGGGATGTTCAGTGAGGAGGATGTACTGGTGGCGTGCTCAGGTGGTGGTGGTGGTGGCAGGGGCTGGAGAGGGGCATGGCCGATCCTATGATAAAGAAGATCAAGTGCAAATCAAACGAAAAATCAGCATAAGTGAACAAAAGGAGATAAAAGAAAAATAGAATTTTACCAACTTCTCAACAAGTGATGGCCGATTTTTTTTTTAATGAGATGAGAAATGATGTACGTGAATGAATAATGGAGGTAGGCAGCTGAAGTATGTGAGTTATTATGGCTAATTGATGGCAAAAGTAAGTTAAAAATGTGAAAAGGCGGGAAAATCAAAAGCCATTGGAAATAAAAAGTCACAAACCCTTTCAATTTACCTTTAATTATTTATAAAAGTTTATATATTCTGAAATAACAATATTATCAGATAAAATTTCGAAACTTTAAAAAAATATAAAAATATATATACCATTTATTAATTATATAGAGTAAAATTAAGGAAAAATAGTTAAAACAGTGAACTAGACAAGAAAATTTAAAAGTAAATGAAATAAATAAAAATAAATTCATATGAGCTTGTAAAGTATTTTTAAACATAAATAATAACATAAAACAAAATTTTATTCACAAAATAAATATTTAAAATTTAATTTAAATATAATTTTTAATGCAGAAAATAGCAAAAAAGGGTAAAACAGCCCTTAAAAATAGGAAATCAATACAGTAAATTTTGGAAAAATTCTATTATTATTTTTAAAATATTTAGAGATGAAATTTCACAAATAAAACAAATTTAAAATAAAATAAAGAAATTTAAAATGAAGAAAATGGCAGAAAATTAGAAAACAGCCTTTAAAAATAGGAAATAAATACAGTAAATTTTGGAAAAATTACATTTTCATTTTAAGAATGTTTAGAAATGATATCACATAAATAAACAAATTTAAATTAATTTCAAAATGAAATAAAGTCAAATTTAAATATATAGTCAAAATCTGGGGTTGTTACATTTTCTTTTGTTTTCCTTTTCTTCTCTTCTTTTTTTTAATTTGGCCAAAAGCTTTTTGGAAGGGTATGAGTGTACGGACTTTGGTATGTGTGTGTGGAGGAGGGTACGGTTTGTAGATGCTTGGGTAGGTGGGTTTTAGGCTCGGCCTTAGGTGTAGGAGGGTGCAGGTTTGGTGTGTACGGGGCTACGACCTTAGTAAGCTCAGGTTTGGTGAAAAGGAGAGGGTGTGCATGTGTTATAGGGTGTTTGGATGGTGGTATGGTTGAGTTTTGGTGATGTGTAGGTGAGAGCTTGAAGGTAGAAGAGAAATGGAGGAAGTAGAGAAGGATTTTGGAAATTTTGTAAAAGGAAAGTGGAGTGAAAATGAAGAGGTTTGAGGTTGTATTTATAAGTGAAGATTTTGGTGGTAATGACATTAATACCCTCTTCATTTTTAAATTTAAATATACATTTTCATTTATGTGAAAGGAGAGATTTGATATGCATTAATGGTGATGGTAAAAATAGGAATGGTTACTTTCTTTTCCTTTCTTAAATTTTTTATTTTAATGAGAAGACTTTTGCATGATTTGATTTGCATTAAATTGATTTATAAGTATGCATTAATGGTGAGCATATGTGTCATTAATTCCTTTAGTTAGTTATCTTTTCACTTTCCATTTGCTTGAATTCAAGATATATTAGTTACATCATGTATAAGAGAAAAGAAGTGTATGTAATGATGTTGTTTCATAAAAGCTTTAATTAAATTTAAATTTGTTAAATCATTATTTTGCAATTTTTTATTTATGTAAATTTTTTCAAAAATAATTTTTTTTGTCTTTGGTGATAAATGTAAAGTGTTTAAATAGTTTATAAACTAGTATTTATGTGTTAGAAAATGTACCAAGTTGCAACAATTTGTCGACAACTTCTTTTTGTTGAAAACGATGCGATTATCGATAAATTTTACAGTCAAAATTTGACCTTTTTGTTAAGCTATATATTGAAGTAAAACAAACTTTAAAATAATCTTTTTACTTCTTTAAATAAATTAAAACATGTCTATTCATATTTAAAAATCGTATTTAAATAGTATCAAAATCCATAATTTTACAATGTATGTAAAACTGACAAAATGCAACAAATTTTGGTTATTTTTATAAAATGATTAATAACATACTTTTAAATATATTAATATACTTTTATTATCTTTATTAGATATTTTAAATAAGATTTAACTTATCAAATAAATATTTAAACCTATTTATTTAATCCTTTATTTATATTTAACAAAACTTAACTTTTGTTAATTTGTTCTAAAATCCAAATTTGTTCTTTTTAATTTATTAACCATAAGATTGGATAATTATTATTATATTTAACTTTTTATTTAAGATTTAAATTCCTTTTAAATTTAAAACGAATGAAATCTCTTATTTTCGAAATAGCGAAATTACGAGTCGTTAAAAGCATTTCGTCCTCGAAATGAAAGTTAGACAAAGGAATCAATCTCATACACGTATTCTTAAAAATTTTAACTTATTTATACCGATGACAGAAAAGAAGAAGGTTGGTATCATAACAATACTAAAACAAATGATGCCAAACATACATACAGAGATTCCCTACACTAACCTGAGTATCTATCACGTACTTATGGTTATATGTACATACATCAAGTCAAACTTCTATCCTACCCATCCTAGTGCATACTGCACACTTAAGATAGAATATACAACAATTAAATAAGACCATACATCCAAAAACAGCCAAACTGATAATATATCAATATAAATGAATACATCCACATAACTCATACCCTAACTTGAGCATGTACCACACCTGAGGTCTATATATACACACATATATCAAAACATAGGCCTAGCCCTTATCTCTTAGTGTCAACTATTTAAGATAACTATCCAACTGCCATGTGGACAGACCAAAAAATCATACTATCTGTATTATTTGATTTGATCTACTATTCGAATCCACAACTTTTCTTCTGAACTAGTATCGATCCTAAGATTTTCTAGTGCGCACTTTAATCAGACTTCTTGATCATAAACCCTTACTTTCCTTGCACAGCTCTCAACTATGATAGAAAAATCATGTACATAATCATAAACTCCCATCAATGCTCGCCGTCAAGAATCAAGTGATAAATCCTTTTTTGGATTGGTGTAAACAACTCAAAGTTTTGTACTCAAATCTTAGATCAAAATTTATATGCCGAAATGATCTACACTTAACATATATACTTGTTCACATTTATCTTTACCTAATACATTTCTTTAGAATTTCTATTAATCCAAGTTTATTTCACACCCATTCACTTTTTACTAAATCCATTATTACTTAAGCATACAAATATGACGTAAGCTTATATAATATACCTTTAATTCCTAAGAGTATATATACATATCCCCAAACTTCAAATTGTTACCACTTCAATTATGGTGTTTAATTAATATTGAATTCTACTATTATATCAAATTAGTAAGTTATATAACTTAATCCTTATCTTTCTTTACCTAAAGCCTTAATTTAGCTAATATTATTTATCTCATCCAAATATTAATAAGACAACTTTGCTAAGTGTACATCTTTTTCTTACTGATTCTATGATTAACTACTTAACTTATTTACCTATCCATTTTCTATATCTTTCTTTATCTAAGGTCTTAATTTAGCTAATATTATTTATCTCATCCATATATTAATAAACAACTTTTCTAAGTGTACATCGTTTTCTTACTGATTCTATGATTAACTACTTAACTTATTTACCTATCCATGTTTTAATTAAATTTCTTAACCTTAAATCCATCAAATACATTATAGTCAAATTGTGAAACTTAATTCATATGGTATTTGTTACTTAAGCATTTTCATCCAATAATCAACCTACCAACCATATTATTCAAAAATATCCACTTCTGTTCTTACTTCATTTTGAATTATAAATGTTACTCTAAATGTATCACTAGTTCCAATTTTTTATTAGGATGATATTTCTTATACCTCTTGTTCCTAAATTTTACTTTGATTTTAATCTAGTCAAAGTTTGTCTAAATTTCAAATTAACTTATCTCTTTATAAGTTATAGAACTTATCCTTTTATAATATATTTAGTAAAAAGTCTCAACTTAGGTTTATCTTTTTCCTATATTGTTGATAAGAATTTTTCTAAGTATGCATTTTCTTTTTACTTTTTCCAATTACAACTTCTAGCTTCAATATCATAATTAGATATCTTATAGTCAAATTGTTAATTTTACTTCATAAGATATTTGTATTTAGTTTTTAAATCCATCCATTATGATAATCACTTAATCATTATTATTTCTTTATACTAAATATCTAAGGGTATATGATTAAAGTTTTAAATTCTAGCTTTCAACTAATTGGTTCTATATGGAATATCTTATAGTAAATCGTGCAATTCTAATCACAAGATATTCATATTTTAGTTTTACTAATCTCACTTTCAAATAATTTTTGATTTTAATCCAAAAATAATAATATCTCCTTTAACATTTATAATATAAACCCAAGGTAATATTATTTTATTTACCAATTTCTTTAAAACAAATCATTTTTATAATGCCAACAAATACGTGCTCGTGTGTATGTGTGTGTGTGTGTGTGTATAATACTCTCGTAAATCATTCTAGGGTATTACTAACCCTATACCTAATGAGTTACGCATCCTAGGATATTACTAATCCTATTTCTGATGAGACTTACCCCTATCGGGCTTCGGTGTTCGCTCAACCAAAAGCTCTGATACCAAATGTGAAGGTCTGTTGTTCCATACCCTTTGAATCGACAATAAACCACACATGTCCAACTCAAGTTTTATGAAAATACGGAATATGTAGGGTACTAAAGAAAAGTAGACAGAACAGAATCTCACACGAATGGAATAACATATAATATTGAACAAATATTTTTACAGCGAAAAACTTTTAACATACATATATCAAAGTCTAACCTAAATTCAGCCTGGAGAGTTATAAACATATGTCCTTGCAATTGCTGACATGCATCAAACTAAAACAAACTAAATACAATGGATAATAGAATATTCCCATACATAGATAATATCTCCAGCTCTCCTTTGGAAATTCTAACCATCTTCGACTAACCAGAAACTATTTGGATCTGACCCGAGTATTGAAAGTACCCAGATCAGGCTTGATAAACCAGCGTGAGAAAAACTCGATAATAAATGACAGTTTCATAGTTTGAATAAAACCTTTTGAAAAGAAACGGTATCTCATAAGACCACGCCCACACATAAACACAGACGGGTTTTTACCTTATGATAACTAAAACACTTTTATATCAAAAAATTTGATTTTATTTCTAATGACTTTCTTTGAAAACATTTGCAAATAAACTTATTAAGCTTAGCCGAAATGTTACCATAATTAAATTCTAGCATACTAGGCTCTACAAACAAAATCGTTTGTTCTTATTGGAGAATGGATTTCCATACAAATGACTAGGTGAAGGATCTACCTTCCGAATAGTTACACCTCTAGATGGATGTTCCGAGAATCCATCACAAAACTCCTCTACTAACACAAGACTGACCTACCTCTACAACTAGATGGTACCGAATATGTCATCCCCCGGTTGTTACCGACCTGTATCCGAGCGCTCGATTTCCATATGCCACATTAATTTGCATCCCGAACGTCATAGGAAAGAAGAAATATATATAGAATGGAATGATCATATCCTAATTGGGAATGACCCACTTAGCCTTGCCGCATCTAATCTTGTTTCGGTCATTTCCGGTTTGATGAGGCTTGAGGAAGCGATTACCTTTTCACATAGCACATATCATATCTCTGAATGCCGCATTGCTATTTCCGTTAAATATTAATTGCCTTCCATAAAAATGCATCCCTTAAGCTCGTATGTCTCAAGGAGCGTGTTAAGCTAAGAGAAGTTGCCTTCTCCGTCACCACTGATGTAAGGTTTGTAAACCAGTGCACATAATCTTTAGAAATGCTATGTCAGACAAACATGTATACAAGTTGTCCACAAACAAGACAAACCGAAGGCAATCTCCTACTACCTATAGTTGAGAGTAGTCCTTGCAATCCGAAAAATCTCCATCACGAGGAGACCACTGCTATAAATAACTCTATAAAGGGGGACAACCAGAGTATGTTCAACAAGCAGTCTCCATGCTATGAAGATCCATAGTCTTCAATAATCATCATCTTCAACATGTCTTCACGTTCGAATGTATACATTGGTTCAAAGTGGTTTTCGGATAGAAATCATCCAAATTCGACCCTGGTTCCTTCGAAATCCAATTATCGATAAAAAGTGAATATGAGTAAACATGATTTATTAAGTCTATTTTCACTTTAATTCTTTTAGGATGATTTCGAAATCTCTTTCTTCTGACTTAGTATAATTCTAAGTAATTAATTCTTTTTCTTTGGAAAATATCTCAATTTTTTCTCACTTAACTCTCGATCCAAAATTCATTAACTTTTTGGCGGGTTAAAAATTTCAAAGTGGTTTTCGGATGGAAATCATCCAAATTCGACCCTGGTTCCTTCGAAATCCAATTATCTATAAAAAGTGAATATGAGTAAACATGATTTATTAAGTCTATTTTCACTTTAATTCTTTTCGGATGATTTCGAAATCTCTTTCTTCTGACTTAGTATAATTCTAAGTAATTAATTCTTTTTCTTTGGAAAATATCTCAATTTTTTCTCACTTAACTCTCGATCCAAAATTCATTAACTTTTTGGCGGGTTAAAAACAATATTATTTAAGATATCGTTTATGATAAACCCTAAATCAATCTTAGCAACATTTTTTTTGAGTAAATATAAATCATTCATTCTAGAGATTGCTTACATTTTGGATAATACTAATCCTTTTATTTTGAAAAACTTAACAAAATCTTTTTATTTAAGAGCATCTGGGCTTTCCTTTCGTACTGTTCCACCCCTCGCCTAAGAAAAGAAAACATAGGCCAGGCAAGATCAGGGCACTGGTTGCTCCATCCCTAACCTAAGTTAAACACCTTGTTTTATCTTCCTAGATCTCACAAGCAGGACAAATTTACTAGTCGTTTCCATATACTCAGTTTATCAACTTTATTTTGGAATTTATTATAAAGATTCCAAATTATCTTTTAAAATGCTTAATTATCCTTCTTAAGACATTCACAATTGATTTCGAGAAAAGTCGTTACATTTAAACTCATATTACAAAAGTTATAGAATTCGCAGTAGAAAAGTGTTGCGGAAAGTGCTAAATCAGATTATTTTAGTATTAATCTGATTTATGACAGTGCATATATATTTATAATTCATATTTCTCATGTTGGTTTGCCAAGCCTGATCCAAGTACTCTTAATACTTGGGCCATATCCGAGTTGTTTCAGGATTAACTGAAGACGCGTGGAATTTCAAAATGAGAGCTATAAACATTCATCAATGTATGGACAAAGTTTACTTTTCCATTGTGTTTGTTGTATTTCAACATTTGTAAGGACAGGAGTTCTTAACAGTTATGGTTGAGCTTGTATTAAACTCTGGTATACGTATTTCAAAATTTCCGTTGTAAAGATTATCGATATTATAAATTATTCCATTTGTGTGTGATTCTATTTTTTCTTTATTTTCTTTTACCCATAACAATCTGTGTTTTGTCACTTGAATGCTAGGCATGCAATATAGTACGTTTATTAGTGTCGATTTTCAAGGGTCGAAAATCACATTCGTTATGTGCGTTTCTATCATTTTCTTCTTATCTTCGCCTCATACATAAGTCTCCAAAAGTAATTTATTTTAATCTGAATCATGAAGGCCTTAGATGATATATTGTACGAGTTCTTATCCAAGCTTTCAATAAAAGAAGAATGAAAAACAACCATTGTTTTAAGAAAGCTTCACTAAATTTTTGACAATAAATATTTTGTCCACCATATTAAAAAAATGTTCCTTACATGTTCGATCTGACCACTCCTCTTTTAATCACAAACCATCATGATGGTAATAATAACTTTATCATAACCTTATGTTTAGGCCATTCTTATTCTCCACCTAAACTATATCATATTTTCATTAGCAATGATATTGTTAATCAATACGGGACAAAAATCGTTGGTTGGATAATGATTATTGCATTGCAAACTCATGTAATGGCCTTTTACACGTTGTATCTTACAATAAGAATAGGAAACAACCTATAATCATATGTAGTCCTATTAATAAGGAATATGCAATTGTTCATCATGTTTCACATGGGGTTGTTATCGTTTTTCTATTTAAATAGGCTATTGTATGTAAAAGGAAAATCACAAAATTCTTGTAATAGTAGGTAGAGTAATCATGGTGTACTTGTCAGGCGTTGATTCTTCATGGAGAGAACTCGATGCTATGTATGTGTATAAACTATATAAGGGACCAATAAACCTTATATTTCATCATTATTGATACGTTTAATAGTGAAATGAAGAAGTTTTTGATGTCTTTTGATGTGGACAAAGAAAAAATAGTATATAAATGGAAGTTCCATCTAATTTTAACCCATGGGATTGTGTCGGGATTCGATAATTGAGTTAGAAGGATAAATTTCTTTCATATCATTAATGATGTTTTGTTGAAATTTTGACGATTAGTGATTTTTTATTGGCGAAAAAACATAGTGTTCCACTTCCTCATGTATTTTCCAGAGTAAAAAAATAAGTATTCATTGGTACTGAAATTTGGGAGAGAAGTGATGAAGTGCATGTAACATTACTGAAGGATGTGATAATGTTAAACTATTATAAAGGTGAAAAGGGAAGATATGCCTATTACAAGTCCTCTTTTACTATTTTGAATGATTATAGGAAATGGGAGTTATTTACCGACTACAAATCAAGCTTTCTATTATTAAGAATGGTTGTTGCCGAAGATAAATTTTTTGAATTCTTATTTTACAAGAATTAGACTACTTATTGCTTTTCTAATCTAAGAAATTAGTCTTTTCTGTAATTGATTCAAATAGATATTCAGTTCATTTTGCATTGAAAAATAAGTCGGTATATTATAATCGATACTTGTTACTTCAAATAGTATTTTCAATTCATTTTGTGATTCGCACCAATCCGAAAAAGGATTTCGTACTTGATTCTTGTTAATGAACACTTGATTCGGATTCTCGATATGGTACTGAGTATTATATTGATATGTAAGGAGAACGGAAGTTTCGAATCGAGGAAGCTGACCAGGGACCGCAATAGGGGTGTCTATAAGCGATACACTTCGGAAGTGAAGATTTATGTATCCGAGCAAGTGATCAGATCAAATATTTCATTCGGGTGATTTATTTACAACATATAGACTTAAGCATATTTGTATATTTGTTATGTGACTTAAGAAAATTGTGAACCTAACAAAAATTCCAAATCATTTTGATGGTCAATTTACATTTTAAATGGTGTTAATTGTTAGTTTATTCATCTATGGAATTTGATTTGATTGATAGTGTGATTTATGGATTATGGTTTATAAAATTGTTGTTTGTTAGGACTTAAATCCCAAGGTTTCTGAAGAGTTAATTTCGAAGGAATTTGAGAAAGGAATAATAATATCATTATTTTTAAAGTTTTGCTGAAATATTATTATTTTAGCCTATTTGAAAAGAGTTTTTATGAAGAGATTTTTTCGAATATTTTTGGTTAGGACTAAATTTAGGAGAATGGGTGTTTTTTGATTTGGAAGACTCGACTGGTATATTTATTTTTCTAATTTTTACTTTAGGAGGAACTAGAATACCACTATATGCTCCGTATTGTTGTGATTCTAGAGTTATACCATTCTTTAATAGGAGGAGCCCCCTCTTTATCATAATTGATTTTGGTTTTGATTCTCTTTAGATGAATTTGAAAATATATTTTTGAAAACCTGGGCATTTAGTTCTTAAATTTATCTTTTAAATGATTAGACACATAGTATTTTATTATAGGGTTTTTTTTGTACTTTTGGTTGCGTATGGTTGCTATCTTGTTTATATTGCCTGTGTATTTCCCTTTTATTAGCACGATTCACTTTTGAATTATGTAAATATAGGCAATCAGGAGATTTCTACTTGATTTCTTGCATACCAACATTCGCATCGAGATAGTAAACTGCTTGCAAAAAAAGTCAAACATAAAGAGGTACATAGTAGATATAAGAATTGAAATTAGTTGATGATTTTATGCCCAAGAAATGGGAGGCCATTTGTCCTTTATTTTCTTTTGATTGGCTTGGGCTCGTAGTGGTGATTCTATTTTTCCCGGTGGAGCCGTGGCAAGGAGACACTCCCGAAATTAATCCACAAATTTAAGAGATTTGCAAATTTTATAATCTATTTAAAATAATTGATTTTGAAAGTTAAGGGTTTTCAGGCATTTTTTCCTACTTTGGGAATTTCGGGAACGAAATTCTTTTAATGGTGGGGAATGTAACATCCCGGAATTTCTTCATTTTTTTCAAATAGTTAATTAATTTAAATAACCAGTGTTTAAAAATATAAATAAATTATATTGAAATTTACGTATTATTTAACTCTTTGAATTGAGAATTAAATATTTGAATTGGGAATTAAATATTAATAAAAGGGAATTGATAGCTTTATTTAACTCGTTTTAAATAATAAATAATAATGGTAAATTCATTCTGTAAATTTATTTACAATAATAAATAGTTCAAATAAATAATTAGTTAATAAAACGACTTGTTTTTTGTTATAGTATTTTTAATTGAATATATTAATTTTTTGCATAATTTTTAATTTTGAAAACATTTAAATTGTTGTTTGACAGTTTTATAGCAAATGATGGTATTTTTGAAATTTCAATGAATGAAATAACCAGTGTAATTTATTATTGTTTTGTAACCTTGTCGCTTTTTGGTGCACGGTCATATTTTTTATTTTTGTTGTTCGCGGCCCGAATGCTAACGCAATATGTGTAGCGGAGTACCAAAAATAGTGTTTTTTAATAAATCAAAATTCAAAAATCGAAGGTTTATTCAAAATCTTCGAATATGATACTTAATTGGAAATATTGCTTAACTTGCAAATTTGTATATAACTTAAGAAATCTTATTTATTTTGTGTGTAAAAGGGTGTTTGATCGTTTATAAATTGGGTGAAAGAAAAAAAATGTACTTGAACACTTAACCATTTTACATCTCAGTAACCTCTTCCCTCCTTTCTTCTTTTTCGGTTTCAAACCGGTTAAAAAAAGGATATCCACTTTCTTAAATGCAAATAAAATCATTTACTGAATGAAAATTTGCAAAACTGCTTCTTTGAACTCATTGTGAGGTAGGGATCGAATCCTTAGTGCCATAGTTAAGTGTGGCATTCGTTGGTGGTGTTTAATATATGGATGTCTTGCCTAAGCTTTCGATTCCTTGGTTAGGCAGTTGGTGATGAGCCATAGTGTGTTTAGATTTGGATGTCTCTTGTTGAGCAGCACCCTTCTATAGTTTTTTGGGCGCTTAGCTTTGATTGAAGACTTGCAACCTTTCTAGTCGCACGGCTAGGGGACGTGGATGCATTGTAGGAGAGGATTTAACGACCTAGAATTTATCGCTTTGATTTGTGAATATTTAATTATTTTTAAATTTCCAAATAATTATTGTAATCGTTAAAATAACCCTCTTTAATTTATAACTACTAACCGTGAAATTATTTTCAAGATATGTTTACAAAAATAATTAGTATATGGAAATTAGAAAATGTGACTGGAAAGATTTTTCAATTTTTTTTAATTTTTCTCCATTGAAAAGTTGTTAAAAGGAAACACTTTAATAAATTTAAACTCGTTTATATAAAAATGTGTATTTAACTAAGTGTGTTAAAAGTGTAAATGTAGTCTTGACAAGAAGTCTAGTAAACTCCTCAAAGCAAAGTTTAAGAAGGAAACGATCCCTTCGAAATCCCTATTGAGTGAGTCGAGAGGGCCTTTATACCTTTAAAAAGGGGAATCCTTTCAAAGGAAATGATTCTGCTGTCATGGAGGGGTTCCTTCGAAAGCAATTAGATGTTTTGAAGCATTCAAACACCTTTCGAAGGAGACCTCCCAAAGGATATGAAATTAATGATCGCATGGTGAATCCTTTAGAAACCCCTTTCGAATGATTCGAGAGGGTCTTTATAGCTTCGAAGGGATTCAGAACACCACATACATAATAAATAAGAAATAGACGCAATATGCTATGGAAACCCATCTTGGATAAATGATGCAGTCCAATTGACTTGATTTTATTGGATTATCATCATCATGTCATTTTAGTATTACACGAGCTTTATACATGACGATAATATGCTTTGAAATCAAGATATCCAACTAAACTCGATAGCATTGCATATTCCAAATAAGAGTTAGGAAGTAAGTCAGTATCATGTGCAATTGGTCATTAGACATGCTAATGGTTTAAATGATCATCCTTATATTCGAAATCAATATTAGATCCATGCATCCCCTCGTTTTTATTTCTCAAAATTGGATTACATGTAATAGAATTTTCCTCTAATTGGTTTAGGGTTACATGGATTTGTTTTTGCTAAGAAGTAAGAATAAAATTTAATAATCCAAAAATTGGTCCCGAACTTGGACCCTAGAGTCGTATTTATAGATGCATGTTGCACACTTCCGCCATTGCCCTTTTCAAGTCGTCAAAATGTCTCTTTTCTTACCTTACGCATCCATCCTTTCGCTTTCATTCTCCTGTCTTTGTCGGAAGTATGCTAGTGGAAAATATCGATCCGTTGTTTACAAATATTGCTTTTGCGTACGACTCGAGCCTTTCGACATCATCGAAAGTACACTTCCATTAGTAGAAAATAAGTCATGGTTCATCATTATGCTATTTAAATGTAAGCGGAAGCACTTTTAACTTCTTCATTTCCATCGAAACCTCTCCATTTTTGTCAATGTCTGGTATTATCATATAAATTGCCGCTTAATTGATTGAGGCAAGATATTTGGATGGTTTCGAATGGGTTTTATAGTGACGAAAGGTTATTTGTGATGGAAGAAGCTTCTTGTTCATCAAATTATAGTTGCGAAAGGTGGCTCTCAAAAGCATCTCCTTGGTTAGTATGAAAGATCATCCTTTGCAATTTGTGGAGGAAATATTGGTTAAATGTGAAACCTCCCTAATATTTGTGAAAGAATTCAACCGTTTCGAAAGGCTAGTCTTTGCCTTCGAAACGGTTGTTTTGTCATAATCTTCTCCAACCGTTTCAAAGGGTCTAATACAGGTGCGGAAGCTCGTTATTTGATACCTTCGAAAGGCATTGTTAACACATTCAAATGTTCGTTATGCATGCAGACCTAGCTAATTCGAAAGGATTAACAGAGTCAAAAGGATAGCTTTGTGCCCCCTTTCGACTAGTTCGAAATCCCTTATTTCACTTAATGCTTGCTGGAGCATTAGGTGCTTGCGGCAGCAATCCAACCACTTCAAAAGCTATTCCACTTCCTTCGAAATATCACTTTTGAACCATAGAGAAACCATTCTTTTTAATTCTTATGAAGCTTCTATAACACTTTCATATGTCTTTTTTCATACCTTTGTTCTTAAGTGAGCTTTGTGGTTAACATTTTCCACCTCCAACCCCACCCCCCAATGTAAGAAAGAAGCTTTTGTTCTCTAGGACAAAAATATAATAAGTTTCTTTTTGCACTATTTCATCCTCAATGTCCTTATTTTCCTACAAATTACAAAATAGGCAACATTCCTTATTTATTCAAAACTCATGTTAGAATGTGTTCGGTAGCTTGTTCATAATACTGTTGGAGACAATATTAAAATTTCTAATAACTTAATTCCAAAATTCTAAATCTAGGAACTACGGAAATTAATAGATCATTATCTAGTGTTAATAAGTGATGAGAAACCGCAGTTGGGAATGATTGAAGATCCAAAATTCTTATCTGGCAAAAATAATAGAAGTCCCAAACTCCAACTTTGGTAATAAGGAATGAAGTCCAAAGATTCAACTCTTGTTATGTCAATAGAAGTCTAGGAAACTAATTATGGAATTAATAATATGGGACCATAAATTTGGACCAGCACTAATAATAGAAGAGAAATCTTCTTCTGGTTATAATTGGTAGAATACCAATAACAATTGTTTGGTAATAAAAGGCTAGATATTATCATCTAGAAATAAGTCATAGAAAGCCATGAACACTCATTTCGGAATAAATAATAGGAGTTTAGAAATCCTCACATAGAAATAATAGAAGTCCTGAAACCCAGTTGATAAGTGTTGTCTGAAAGTTAATAGTAGAAGACCAGAGACTCTAATTCTAGTTTTAGTATGATAGATCTAGAAATCGATAAAAGATTAGAAGCCCATAATAGAGGTTTCTATAACAACATTCTTGGAGTCCAGATTCAGGCATTAATGAGTGAACTCCAAAAATTAATAGCAAAACATCCAAAATATTGATTTGTATAGTAAAAAGTGAAGAATAGAAATTATTAGTAAAAGACCTGAAACCCGATTCAGGTATTAATAAGCGAAGACCAGAAATTAATAGTGAAAGATATGAAACCCAGATTCGGCCATTAGTTAGTGAAGCTCTGAAATCATCCTTTGGAAATTAACCAATAGCAGTAAATTCTTATCAAAGCCTTTTGTTCTGCACCACTTTTTGGGCTTCAATTGTCAAAATGTTTTTTTTCAAGTTTGCTCTTCCGGTTCTCGAGTCTTTAGACATCTGCCACCTTTTATGCTTTGTATACTATTATTGTTTGGTGTGCCACTTTATGGGCTTGAATGTCTTAGTCTGTTGTTGTTCGGTGTGCTTGGTTAGCTTATCCACAAGCAGGACCCAAGGACTTACCCAACCTCCCTCTAAGAGGCACTCCAGCCAGCCTTATAAGCAGGACTGAAGGCTTGCTCGGTGCCTTGCCAGGCCATAGCATGGCGGGATTAGGAACTTACTCCATCCTCACTCTAGGAAGTGCTCCAGCAAGGCCATAAAGGAGGGACTAAAGGCTGGTCAATGCTTTCACATGGCCTTAGTGATGCGCATTTAAGGGCTTACTCTGTCCCCCTTTTAGGAAGCGCCTTGATCTGACCATAGCGTGTCGCGATTAAGGGCTTGTAGATACTTTACCCTGGCTATAGCGTGGTGTGGATAAAGGATTACGCTGTCCTTCTTCCAGGAAATGCTTCGACCTAGCCATCTCGGCGTAGACAAAGGCTCAGGACCATTTAAGGTTGTTCCAAAAATTCTACTCCCAACCATGTAGACTTATCATAGGAAAGAGGCACTTTATTCATTCATTATGGGAAAATATGATTGCAAGTGTCTCACATTCCATGTTCTAGTAACCATATTGCTATATGGCAGACAAAGTTTGTAAGCTCCAAGAGGAATTACTTTGCACACGATCAGGGGACCATCCTAGTTTGGTCCTAGTGGTTCATTTGTAGGATTCCTTATTTGTATTTGCCATCACTCTTTAGAGCACTAAATCTCCCTCTGGAAATGACCTTGTCTTTACTTCCGAATTGTAGTATTTCGAGCATCCTCTTTGACATTCGACAGTCCGAATAGTTGCTTCATCTTTTACCTTATGTATTAAATCCAACAACTCTTTCTTCAATTCTTGTTTTGGATCGAATGCACATACGATTCTTCGACGCTAGGTTACCTCAATTTCGAATGGTAACATTGTTTCGCACCCATATGTTAGAGAGTAAGGTGTATGACCCGTTGCAGTGTTGGTGGATGTATAATAGACCTAGGGTACAAGTGGCAATTCTTCTACCCAATTTCCTTTTGGCTTTGTGCAATCATTTTTTAAGGTTAGTCTTAATATTACTATTTGCTGCTTCTACGACTTCACTAGCATTTCGAGGTGACATGGAAGAAAAGCTTTAGATAATTCCGTTCTTATGGAAAAATCTAGAAATTTCTTCACCTTCAAATTACGTTCCGTTGTAAGATATAATCATGTAAGGGATCCCGAATCTAGTACTGATGTTCTTGATAATGAACCTTGGCACTTTTCTAGAAGTGATTTTGGGGAGTGGCTCTGCTTCTACCCCCTTAGTAAAGTAATCAATAGCCACTACAGTATATTTCACTCCACCTTTGGAAATCGACAATGGTCTGATTAAATCTATTCCCCATACAACAAAGGTCCATGGGCTAGTGATTGGGGTTAATTAGCTTGGTGGTAAAGGGCGAATCTTTGAATACTTTTGGAACCTTTCATATTTATTTACATACTCTATAGCTTGACCTATCATTTAAGGTCAAGAGAAACCTTGTATGATTATTTATTAGCCAACTTTATCCCATTGGAATGTTCTTTGCAAAATTCTTCATGTGTTTCCCCTAATAATTTCATCCCATCTTTCGGACTCATGCATCTTAAGTATAGAAAGGTGTATCCATGTTTATAAAGAATCCCGTCCATCATTGTGAAGTTTGGAGCCTGCCATTTGATTCTCCTAGCTTCCATTTTATCAAATGTTAACATCTCATTAGTAAGATGTACTACAATATGTGTCATCCAAGTGTTACCATAATAATTATCTGTCTTTAGATGATTGGGCTCCCCCCATGGAATTTTTTTATTAATTTAAATTTCTTCTCTTTCTTTTACCATGGCTTGGGATATAGTAAAAACCAATAGTTCCTTCCCTAGTTCGGGCATTTCTTCTTCAATACTAGCATTTGCTTAATACCCTACCTATACAATATGGGTTTCTAGAGCTCCTCTTAAGCTTGCCAATTTTGCTAATGAATCTGCGTGAGAGTTATCTTCCATTGTGACTTGTTGTAAGCCTTTTTTCCATCTTTATGACATATAGAGCTACTTTAGCATCTTTAGTCTAGTATCTGCTTTATCTGATTCACCACTAGATGAGAGTCTCTAAATATTTGAATTAGTGGGATTTTAAGTTGTAAAGCCAGAGCTAATCCTGCCACCGTTGATTCATATTCAACTACGTTATTTGTTGTCGAGAACCCTAGCTTCATTAGATAGTGTAGGCAATGGCCATCGGGTGTGATTATGACATACCCCGCTCTAGCACCATACTGATTTGATGCCCGATCCACAAGTAGTTATCGCATGGGCTTTCAGTCTCCCTCTTACTCTGATTGTTCCTTAACAAAGTTTGTAGCTTCATCAATAAAGTCTGCTAACGCCTGCCCTTTAATTGTTGTTCATGGATGAAATTAAACATCATATTGGCTAAATTCAATTCCCTATTTTACAAGCCTTTTTGAGGTCTCGGGTTTATTGAAAACCTGTTTAAGTGGAAGTTAGCGAATACTCTGATTGTATGCGCTTGAAAGTTTGCTTTGAGTTTCCATGCTATTAGTATCAAATAGTAAGCTAACTTTTCTATGACTGGATATCAAACCTTGGCATCCTTCAACCATCAGCTTACATAATACATGGGAAGTTGAGTTTCATTTTCCATTCTAATTAGAATAGTACTAACCGCATGTTCATAAACCGCCATATATAAATATAGGCTTTCTCCATCGTCAGGGCTGGATAATTCTAGTGGTCTTTCTAAATGATTTTTTCATTCTTGGAAGCTTCCTTATAATCTTCTCCCAACTCAAAATTCTTTCTTTTTATAAACACGTTAAAGAAGGGGATGCATTTATTGGTTTTCATGGAGACGAATCTTCTTAGGACTACAATTAAACCATTCAAACTCATTACATCTTTGCTGATTTTAGGCTTTTCCATGTCTTTGATAGCTTGGATCTAGTCGGACTGGCTTTTATTCCTTATGCGCTAAAGATGTAACCTAAGTGTTTTTTGGAATGATCTCCAAGTGAACATTTTTGAGGATACAATCTCATTTGATAGCTTCGTAATACTTCAAACATTTCTTCAAGATCCTTAAGATGATTCTCAGCTTCATGAGATTTTTTTAGCATATCACCCATTTATGAAAGTGTACTATGGACCATGTAATATGGGTATACGAAAATACAGAGTATAATGATGATAATTGTATGGCAAATAGTGCAGATTGTAAAAGTATTAAAGTAAAATGACACCAGAATTTTTATACTGGTTCGGAGCACCGTCCTACGTACAGTCCCAGAATCCTTTCTGGAATTTCACTAAAATAACAACCCTCACTTAACCCAGAGGAACAGGTCTATACAACCCCTGAGCAACCGAATAGGGACCTGAGCAGTAGAACAGGATTTTGCCTCAATAGCTGAATAGGACTTCACACGCCTGAGCAGCAGAACAGGAATTCATCAAATACAAAAGATTGTTTTGACTTTATGTGTTCTAACAACACAGATTTTTCAATTGTAGCACGCCCTTCCTATAATCTTCTCCTCGAGTATAAATATATATATTTGAAGTTTATGAAGAATAGAAAGGTAAAATATTGCTTTAATGCAGAATAATTGAAAGTTTAATAGCAAATAGATTCCAGAGAGTTAGATTAGAGAGATAAGAAAATTAGGTTGTAATTCGGTGATTTGGAATCAAGTTGGAGTATGCATTTATAGAGGTTAGAAAGCAGCAACTATTGGTGAAGAGTTTCGATTGAAGTGTTGCATCCAAATCTTTTCGTAGAGGTTCGTTACACTTCAAGTCGTGTCTTTTCAAAAAATAGATGTTGTAGAAATTCAGTCAACTGAGCCTCTGGGTCAGTCGATTGAATATTCAAACGAATTTTTAAATATATATATTTGTATATCTGTGCATCTGTGCATGTCGTACAGATTTTCCAGTGCCAGTCGACTGAACCTCTGGGTCAGTCGACTGACCTGGTAAAATCTGTGCAATATGCAAAGATTACACAGGTACAGTAATATATACAACTTTAAAACCTTTTTTATATATTTTATATGCTTATATATATAATATTTGAGAATAAGATGATTAAATATATAAGCTAACATATATGTAATCGAGGAGGGATTTTAACAAAATTGACCTAAGACTCAAAACTAAAATAATATAATATAATTGATGCACCGCTTTTGAAGTCTTGTCTCCTTGTAGTATATATTCTCTTTTTACCATAGTGATAGCTTCGTGTCATGAATCAAAACCAAGTCTCAACATTCTCCCCCTTTTTGATTGATGACAACCTGTAAATAGATATAGATATTCGACTGTATATGTATGTAAATACTTACTCCCCCTGAATCTTTGATAACTCTATATCATGCATTCTCAACATTAGTAATAATATTCCCCTTTATCATCGATATAAAGGAATAAGAAATATAAAAGTATGAAGCCATAATGTCATAGATATTATGAAGAAAAACTTATAAAAGTATGAAGCCATAATTTCATAGATATTATGAAGAAAAACAACCATTCAAACATTAAAATTCCATAAACAGGATTCTTTGAAATAAAAGAACAGAGTGGCTATTTAATACAAGCCATACGAAATAAATACTAATGTTTTTATAAAAAGATAACATCTTATGCGATTGCTTGCTTATCCCTATCACCATGTGATGTTTGACCACCACTAATGCCTTCATCTCCATCATTGTCACTACTACTGGCCTGATCATCGGAAGAGGATGACCAAGTGAAGACGGGTTGCTTACCCAGATCGCCTATTACAATCGTGGAAGTGCCGGATGAACATGAAATAGCTTGCCATAACTTCGTAAAAAATCCTTTAACCTTGTAAAGCTTTTTGTCTACTTTAGCGATATGAGTTTGAAGAACTTGTTGGTTACGGCATATCATAGAAATTGACTCATATGGAGGTAGGCCCGGATTAGGGATCAAAATTTCATCTTGTTGACGATGGGTTGATCTTTGGCGGGATGGATGTTGAGATGCTTCGCCATGTTGTTGTGGTTGAGCTTGAGATAATTTTCGTTGAGTCCATTCTTCGAAAGAAATGATAGGAGGTGGTCGAGCAACCGGTAGCTTTATTAATGCTAAAGTGCGAGAATTTAAATATCCAACGGTAGAAAGCGGCGTGTCGGGTTCCGGAAGCTCATAAGCCTTTAGCAGTTGCATAATATATTCACCATAGTAGATGACATTCATTCGACCGTTGTTGAAGCTAAGGAATTCATCAAGAATTAATCATAGCCAATTGACTTTAATGTTTCCGAAGATAACGTACAAGGCTTTAAAGTTATGTTCATAAACAAGTTCATAACTCATCGTTCATGGAGTTACAGTTTTCATTAATGCTCGATGTATAGTTCTTGATCTTGGCCTCAATGACATGGACATAAGTTGGTGCATGTCGTCTTTTAAAAATAAATGACTTGTATGGTCACGAACGACCAAATCACAATCAACATTGTTCAATTCTATACCATCATTCTCGAATCTCAAGATATGAGGCATTCGATCTAAGGAGAAAAAGACTGGTTTTCCACAAACTAGACTCCACACACAATCTTCATGATTTTGAACGGTTTGATGACCCAAGTTAAGATTTGCATAGAATAGTTTGACCATTATTTGATTAATTTTGTGTTTATTATCGTCAATATTAAATAAAGATTCCAAATTGCTCCTTCGAGCCAATTTTTGTATATGTACAAAGAGAAAGCGGAAAACTTTACAAACGAACCTTCAAAGATGCGAGAATCTTGCATTGTGAGAATCTTGCATTCTTCTCCATCTCCTAATTGCGGTATAAACAAATAGCCATTGTTGGATTTGCTCGTTTGAAGGAGGTTGAGAAGAATAAAAAGCTTGTCCTTTTCTCTTAGGAGCCATTAATTTGAATGTTTGGAGGTTTTTTTAAAAGCTAGGGTTTTGGAAAAATTTTAAATCTGAGATGAGAGTGGTGAGAGAAGGAGAAAGTGAAAGCTAATAGGTGGAAAGTGAGTGGGTAGGAACATTAAATGTGTTGAGATTCACGATTCAGTCGACTGAATTAGTGGTTCAGTCGACTGAATACAAAAGTTAACAAAATTTCGACCTTCTGGTTCAGTCGACTGAATAAGCGTAATTCATCTTCTGGTCTAGTCAACTTAGCCAATGTGGCATTCTACTGGCTGTGCCTTTAAAAAAAATTCTTCGGTGTCAGTCGACTGACACCCTCGTTCAATCGACTGACCGGGGTGAATTTTCCCAATCAATGTAGGTTGAGTAAATTTTTATAAATTTTTATACCTATGAACATGATAAGTTTATTTTAGAATATTATAACTAGTATACATTTTGATGATATGAAGGAGAAAATGAATTATTTCAAAAACAAAACGTATATACTTTAGTAGAATTATTCGAAAATAAAACAAAACATAATAACAACTATGTTTATTTCGAAGGGCTGGGCGTTTTGTAGCCCTTTATTTGTTTGCGACAAGCATTCGATGCTTCATTTCGATCCCATGAATTTGATGAGACCGGTGGTCGCAGTGGGATGATGTCGAAGGTCGTCTGATAGGAAAAACAGCATGTTCGTCTATTGGATGTGAAGAGGCCCCGCAAAACATCATAGCAATATGCTCGATAATTCCTAATCGTCTGGAGTTAATCTTTTGTTCGTAGTACATTTCACGTTGAAGCATCAGTGATTCTTGTTGATAGTGATGTAAATCATCTATTTTTTCTTAGTGTTTGGAGATATGTCAAACGTCCTTTTCTTTTTTTCCGGAGTACATCCGATATAATATGTAGAAGATGGTGAAGTACGATGAACGGGAGTCTTTGGTGAATCGTTAGAAGCTAGAATTTCAATGGAGTCGGTGGATAAAGAAGTTGACATATTGAAAGATAGTTAGTATTCTATTTAGTTTGTTTTTCAGTTCGATTGTATGAAAAAAATAGGGTAGGCATATCTATTTATATCCTAAGTTAGAGTAAAAGAAGGTAGAAATAAATGGCTTGTCTTGAATTTAGCCAAGTAAAAGTGTAATTCGTTGGTTTTTCTGTTATTTGTTTTATCTTATGAAATTTAATGTTCATAAAAGAAGTAAAGTATATTTATAAAATTAAGTGTTACACATAATTCTAGTATGTTGATGTCACCATATACTAAAGTCCCCATACTAGACTATAACAGAAAGAATCGATAGCTCAGGTGGTTAAGACACTTGGGCTATTCACAGCAGGTCATAGGTTTGAGTCTTAGCATGGTCAGAATTATGAATTTTTGTAAAAAATATATTTTTCATCTTTTAGTCATAGTTTTGCATTTCATTATTTATATACCTTTAATTGACATTATATCAACTCACGACCTAATTTTATAAAATTATTTTCTAACAATAGTTTAGTAAAATATCAACTAGTTGATTTTCTGATGGAACGTAGTCTAAATTTATTACATCCTTTTCTATATTATCGCGTAGAAAGTGATGTCTAATATCTATATATTTAGTTCTTGAGTGGTTTACTGGATTTTTGGATAGATTTATTCACTAGAATTATCGTGGTAAATTGTTGATTTTGATAGATTAACTCCGAAATCTTGAAGTGTATGTTGCATATAAATTACTTATGTGCAAGCTAGTGCCGTAGAAATATATTCTGCTTCACAAGTTGATAGTGAGACACGGTTTTGTTTCTTGCTAAACCATGATATTAAAGATTGAAGTGACACGTACCGCTTGTACTTTTTCTATCTGTTGATCCTCCAAAATCATCATTGCTGTATGATACTAACTCGAACGAGCACTCTTTCGGATAGAAAAGTCCGAAATCTGTAGTCTTACTAAGATAACGCAGTATTCGTTTTTGGGCTCCTAAATGTGATTCTTTCGGGTTAGCTTGAAATCGTGCACATAGACACACACTCATCATAATATCTGGTCTATTCGCTGTTAGATAAAGTAGTGATCCTATCATACTACGATATAGTCTTTGGTCTACTCTTTTACCATTTTCAACTTTATCAAGATGTGCTGTTGTGCTCATAGGTGTTGGTTTGGCAGAACAGTTTTCCATTCCAAAACGTTTGATAAGTTTATTACAATATTTTTCTTGATTAATAAATATTTCATTTGAAACTTGTTATATTTGAAGACCTAGAAAATATGATAATTCTTCCATACGGGACATTTCAAATTCTCTAGCCATTATTTCATAAAATTCTTTACATAGTTCATTATTAGTTGAGCCAAATATAATGTCGTCTATGTATATTTGAGTTATCAAAATATCATTTTTAGAATGTTTTATAAATAAAGTTTGATTTACTTTTCCTATTTCAAATCCTGAATCAATTAAATAGCTTTTAAGTCGTTCATACCAAGCACGTGGTGCTTGTTTTAAACCGTATAAAGCTTTCTTAAGTTTATAGACATGATTTCGGTATTTTTCATGAACAAATAAAAGAGGTTATTCGACATAAACGTTTTCTTTAATATAGACATTTAAAAATGCACTTTTAACATCCATTTGATAGAGTTTAGAGTTATTAAAACATGCATGCACCAATAAGATTCGTATTGCTTCTAGTCTAGTGACTAGAGCAAACGTTTCTTCGTAGTCTATTCCTTCATCCTGGTTATATCCTCGTGCTACTAGTCTTGTTTTATTTCTAATTATACTTCCTAATTTGTCTGCTTTATTTTTATAAACCTATTTAGTTCCTATAACAGTCTGATCGGTCGGTCCGGGTATTAGTTTCCAAACTTCATTTCGTTCAAATTGATTTGGTTCTTCTTGCATAGCAATAATCCAATTTTCATCGGGTGATGCTTCCTTAGTATTTTTAGGTTCTATAATAGAGAGAAAAGTTACATTACACATTAAATTTAGTTGATTTCTATTTCGAACATTTGAATTTATTTCTCCGATTACATTTTCTGTAGGATGATTTCGTAAGATTCTTTGAGGAGATCTTATTGTATTAGTTATATTTCTATTTTCTAAATTATTAACAATATTTTCATTTTCCCTACAATTATAAATAATATCGTCATCATCTTTTGAATTGTTTATTATTATATTTGTTTTATTATTATTAAGTAGATCAATGTCATTATTTGTTTTTGAAAAAATTTAGAGTTCTCATCAAAAGATACATGTAGTGTTTCTTCAATAGTATTAGTTCGTTTATTGAAAATTCAATAAGCTTTGCTTCGATTCGAATATCCAAGAAATATTCCGTCACATTTTGAATCAAATTTACCAAGCTAATCTTTGGTATTTAAAACAAAACATTTTGAGCCGAATATTTTAAAATAAGACATGTTTGGTTTTATACCGTTAAAAAATTCGTAAGGTGTATTCTTAGTGAGGGGTCTGATAGAAACACGATTTAAAACATAACAGGCAGTTGCAACAGCTTCTGCCCAAAAATGTTTTAGTAATGTACTTTCATTTAGTTAAGTTCTTGCACATTCTTGTAGAGTTCAATTTTTTCCTTCTACAACTCCATTTTGTTGTGGAGTTCTACGAAACGTAAAAGTATGAAATATTCCTCTCTTTTTACAATAGTTATCAAATTTTATGTTTTCAAATTCACCTCCATGATCACTTCTAATATTTTTAGTTCTAGTACCTTTTAAATTTTGAATTTGTTGAGCAAATGTTTTGATATTTTCAAAAGTATCATTTTTATTTTTCATAAAGATAGTCCATGTATATCTAGAAAAATAATCAACTATTACAAATATTTATTTATTGTGATTTATTGATTGAAATTGAGTAGGTCCAAATAAATCCATATGAAGTAATTCAAGTGGTTGTAATGTCGAAATAACTTTCTTAGATTTAAACGAGGATTTAGTTAATTTACCTAATTGACACGAGTCACATAAATTATTCACTTTAAAATTCATCTTTGGTACCTTTCACGAAATTATTTCTAGAAATTTTATTTATATTTTTGAAATTGATATGACAGAATGGTTTATGCCATATCCAAGGATCAATTTCTTTGGCTATTAAACACATGTTTGAGTTATGATTAACTTTCATATTCAAAACGTAGATGTTTTTATCTATATTTCCTTCAAAGATAAGATTTTGATTTTGATCAAAGATGCTACATTTATTTTTAGAGAAGGATATTTTAAAACCTTTATCGCATAACTGACTTATACTTAATAGATTATGTTTTACATTCTTAACTAATAAAACATTTATAATAAGAGGTAAATTAGATGTACCGTAATTGCTCAAACCGCCTTTGCCGATGATATAGCCCTTGGAATTATCTCCAAAAGTGACAGAACCTCCATCTGAGTATGTAATATTTATTAGCATATCTTTGCCTCCTGTCATGTGTTTTGAGAAACCACTGTCGAGTATCCATTTTTCTCTTTTCTTGAGTGGAAGCTACAAAAAATATGAGATAATGTTGGTACCCACTTTTTAATAGGGTCCTAAGAGATAGGTCTTAGGAAACCAAACCCAAGTGGGTTTTGTATCCCCTTTATAAATATAATTTTTATTATTATGAACATCTTTTATTAATGAACTAATATACTTTTTCCTTATTAACTTGTTATTAGTTCTAAGTACCTGTATATTTATAGTTTTAAAAACTAGTCTTGAAGATGTGGATGTTTTATTAGACTTAACTTTTGAATTACTAGATTATGAATTATTGACTTTCTTATTATATCTTTAAACCATTTTTATTGTTAACAGGTTGTGAATTTTCAATAATTCTAGATAAATTTTCTCTTCCTTTATTAAAATTTGAAACGTATTTCGTGATTCCTTCTAGTTTGGTCTTTAGACTTGAATTTTCTAGTTCTACCATTTTAATATTAGTTTTTAAAACTTGATTTTCAGAAACAAGAGCAACATTCTTTTCTTTTTGAGTTTCAATTTCTTGAATAATTAATATAAGTTGAGAATTAACATTTGAAAGAGATTCTTGAGTTTTTTCAAGTTCTTCTTCCAATATTTTCTTCTCGTCTTTAAGCATACCTCTTTCGAATTCTGCCTTGTTCTGATTTTCTACATCCTCTTTATATTTTCTTTTGAGATTTTTTAAATTATCTAATAATTCAGAATTTATCTCTATCATATCATCAAAAGTTAAATCACTAACCTCATTATCTTTGGCCACAAAGCATATATTGGCTTATTCATTATCACTGTCACTTTCACTTTCAGAGGAAGAGGAGGAATCTGAATCATCCCATGTAACTGAAAAGGATTTTCTTTTCAATTTGTCCTTCCTTTTATTTCGATATTCTTTCTTTTTATCTAGACAGTCCTTCTATATATGCCCCTTTTTGAGATAGTTAAAGCACTCCATAACTGATGAAGACGGTAGTTTATTACTGTTTGAGATCCTCTTGCCATTATTTGTGTTTCCTTTTCTATATTTCTAGAATTTTTTGAAGTTTTTGGCAATAAAGGCTAGGTTGTTTTTGTATGAATCTGATTCTTCTTGTTCTTCATGAATACTATACTCTTTTTATCTTGGGCTTGAATTCATCTAACATGCAAATTTACTCCATAGGACATTAGATTTCCTATTTACTCTTCTGGAGTTATTTTGAAAATATCGTTTGCTTCTTCAATAGCGAGAACTTTTCTTTTCCATTCTTCCGTTAAAGAGTTAAGGGTTTTCAATACAGTATCGAAATCTGAATATATTTCTCCTAGTCCTACTAATGAATGATAATATCCTAATATCTTGAGTACATATCATTTATAGATTTATTTTCTTTCATTCTAAAGTTTTTGAAATTGACTTTTGAGCTTGGATATTTTCTTTGTTTGACCTTGTTGGTTCCTTCGTGTGTAATTTTGAGTGTACGCCATATTTCATATGAAGTATTGCACATGCTAACACGGTTACACTCATTTTTATCTAAGGCACAAAACAACATATTCATGGCTTTTGCATTAGCCGTGGCATCTAATTTCTGTGTATTTGACCAAGTAGAATACTCTTCAGTAAGAATAATATATTCTGTCTGAGTTATACTCGATGAATCAAAACCATTTGCTTTCATATATATTCTCATTAATGTGGTCCAATAGTTACAATTCATGCCATTAAATGGCGGTGGACGGGTAATGGATTGTCTTTCAATGAAGCTAGTGTTAATGTTAGTGCTAGTGCTAGTGTTAGTGTTTATATTATTAGATTATCAAATAACTGTGTTATGGTTATATGATAACCTGGATCTGATACCAAATGAAAGTGTGCTATGGATCATGTAATATGCATATATGATAATACAGAGTATAGTGATGATAGTTATATGGTAAATAATGCGGAATATGAAAGCAGTAAAGTAAAATGACACCAGGAATTTTTATACTGGTTCGAAGCATCATCCTACGTCCAGTCCCAAACTCCTTTTTGGAATTTTACTAAAACAACAACCCCCACTTAACCTGGAGGAACATCTCTATACAACCCCTGAGTAGCCAAATAGGGATCGGCGCAGCAAAATAGGATTTTCCCTCAGCAGCCAAAGAGGACTTTACACGCCTGAGCAGCAGAATAGGACTTCAACAAATACAAAAGACTGTTTTGACTTATGTGTTCTAATAACATCAATTTGTCACTTGTAGTATGCCCTTCCTATAATCTTCTCCTCGAGTGTGTGTGTGTGTGTGTGTGTGTGTGTGTGTGTGTGTGTGTGTGTGTGTGTGTTTAAAGTTTATGAAGAATAGAAAGGAAAAATATTGCTATAATGCAGAATAATTGAAAGTATAATAGCAAATAGATTCCAGAGAGTTAGATTAGAGAGACAAGAAAATTCGATTATAATTCGGTGATTTGGAATAAAGTTGGAGTATGTATTTATAGAGGTTAGAAAGCAGCAACTGTTGGTGAAGAGTTTCGATTGAAGTGTTGCGTGCAAATCTTTTCGTAGAGGTTGGTTACTCTTCACAAAAAGTCGTGTCTTTACAAAAAATAGATGTTGTAGAAATTCAGTCAACTGAGCCTCTGGGTCAGTCGAGTGAATATTCAAACGAATTTTTAAATATATATTTGTGTATCTGTGTACCTGTGCATGTTGTACAGATTTTCCAGTGTCAGTCGATTGAACGTCTGGGTCAGTCGACTGAACTGGTAAAATCTATACAATATGCACAGTTTACACAGGTATAGTAATATATACAACTTTAAAACACTTTTTTATGTATTTTATATGCTTATATATATATATAACATTTGAGAATAAGATGATTAAATATATAAGCTAATATATACGTAATCGAGGAGAGATTTTAGCAAAATTGACATAAGCCTCAAAACTAAAATAATATAATATAATTGATGCACCAGTTTTGAAGTCTTGTCTCCTTGTAGTATATATTCTATTTTTTTCGTTGTGATAGCTTTGTTTCATGAATCAAAACCAAGTCTCAACAATATAACATTTATATTTCATTCAATCTCCTCCATGAACATTCTGTTGACACTCCGATAAGTAGCTCCCGCATTCTTCGGCCCACAAGGCATTGCTTTATAATAGAAAGTTACCTAATCGGTAACGAAGCTTGTATGCTATTATCTTGTTTAAACATGGTTGTTAACACTAATTCTCACATCAAACACCAAGATGTGTAAAGGAGAAGGATGTATGACAGATGATAACATCAACAAAGCCTTTCAAATGAGTCGAACGAATGCTACAGCCGAAAGTCCAATGTGTTACAAACTTTCGAAAGGGTCGCAATGGTCCAAAGCACCCTTTTGCTTCAATTGCTTCCTTTCGAAACAGATGCTTCCTCCTGCATAAAGACGTTTCAAGTAAGTAGAGGAATACCTTTTGCAGGCAGCAAATAACAACCACTCACATGCATGCCAAACATTTTGGAACCAAAGGTTTCACCTTTATTCAATTAGTTAGAAAGATGTTTTGATTAGAGAAACCCCTTTAAAGGCATAACTAAGCCTTTCAAATCAGTCGAAACATTTCATAACTAAGAGGGGTTCCAGATCAACCCCTATGTATGTTTTGGGAAGTTACCTTCAGCATTGAAACCCTTAGCATTTCAATACCTTCGAAACTCCATTGATTTATCTATTGACCGAGTCAAATGCTCATGCTTCATCATACTTGCAACAACAAAGCAACATATGGTGGAGAAATGCACCTACCCCTTTCGATGAAGACGAGAGCACTCAAGTCCATTCAGATGCAATGCAGAAGAATGACCTAACGTTAATGACAACGAAAGGTCTTTAAGGCTGTTTTTCGACAAAGTTGAAAGCACTAAGTCAAAAGGTTCCAACCCGCACCTATAAGTTAGACCCTAGGGGTCTGGTTTAAGGGATCCAAATTCATTCGCTCCATTCTTGTATTTTCTTAAATCTACAAACCTTAATTTCAAAATCGGCTCGGGGACTTGATCAATTTGTACAACATTAGCTTAATGAAAGCAAGGTTATGATACTTTAGAACATGTTGCTGTTTTCAAAATCTTATTGGATTAAATTATGATTTTCTTGTGTCAACTTGATTAAGGGGTCATCTTTTAAGTGAGTCAAAACCTTTAACTTAGCCTACCTCCTTAGATTTATAGAACAAAACCCAAGCAATCAAAGAGGCCAGCTTTCAGCGAAGTCAGAATCTATCCATTTAAATTATATCCTCAAATCATTAGAGCCAACCTTTAAGACATCTCAACTGTTTCGAAAGGGGGTTTCGAAAGGATAACTATTCAAACAAAGCAAGATTGAAAGACTTAAAAGAATGGGATGTAGGCATTTTAACTGAGTTGAAAGGTTGAATAAAGAGAAGTTTTTACCACAATGACCTATTTGAAAGGTAGAGTAAAGGGAGTAGCAAGATTCTAGCTGCCCCTACCTAGTCAAAAGGGGGTTTCAAAGGATACTCCTACACTTTAAACTCTACTTTGAGGCGTTGATAAGTTTTCTTGTTAACATTTTTAATGCTAGAAGGAGGACCTGAACCTCCGATCTTGTTGAACTTCCAACTCCACTTTCCACTAACCTAATTCTATTCCAAGCTTACCTAGTTTAGACCTTACTTCATCATGATTAGCAAAGTCAAAAGATCCGAGCAAGGATCCTCAGAGCTACATCTAATTGGATTCTCCCATGGAACATTAAATGATTCAAACATACATGAAGAACAATCATTAAGAATGGAGGCTTTAATGATCATAAGGAAAAATAAAGTTGAATCATATGAACTAGTTAAATGGAGTTTAAACCCATTTCATATAGGCCCCACTTTTATCTTTACCTTAGGAGAAACGAAAAATGAATGTGATAAATTGTTTGACCAAATTAGGAAAGCAACTCAATTCTACGCCAAAGTCATAATCTTTGAAGAGGGAATGATGGCTGATTATAATGCCTTTGCACACAAATGGCATCAAGCAACGAAGGGGACACTGCCTACATAGGAAATTCAAAGGGCTTTAAAAAGAAAACTAGTCGTTGAGTGTGAAACTTCAAAACAAAGTAACAAAATATCTAAACACCATCCTTAAGAAACAAGCTTCAAATCGAGACTCCTTAAAGAATGCAATTTGACAACATCTATAGAGAACGTTCACTTGCTAACCAAAGACGAACTTAATTATTGGCAGTCCTTGAAGAGAGAGCCTAAATATGAAATGAACCTAGGGGGATCCTATTGCCACTACCATATGAAGAATGATCATGAAACAAATCAATGCAAAGCACTCGAAGGAATGATAATCAACTTTTTCAAATGACACAAAATTAATGGGTTTGTACAGAGATCCTAGATGATGTCAATAAAGAATTGCTTTACTTAAAAAATCTACATGGTTGGAAGTGAAATTCTCCTTGCTCGAGGACATTACCTTAAACGGTTAAAGCCTTTTTCTGCACCGAGTTGTCCAGGTCAAAGCGCCTCCTAGAGGGAGATTAGAGTAAGCCTTTATTCGTGTCATGCTATGGCCAGGTTAAAGCATTGACTAGCTCTTGACTACGCCATGCTATGGCCAGGTAAAGGTGCTTCCTGGAGGAGGATGGAGTAAGCCCTTGGTCCACCTTGCTATGGCTTGGCCAAGGCACTAAACAAGCCCTTGATAGCGCCATGCTATGACCAGGTCAAGGCACCCCCTAGAGGTAGGATGGAGTAAGCTTTTGATCCTGCCATGCTATGGCATGGCCAAGGCACTGAACAAGCCCTTGATTCCCTATGCTATGGCAAGTCAAGGCACCTCTTGGAGGGAGGATGGAGTAAGCCCTTGGTCTCGAATGCTATAGCCTGGCTAAGGTACCAAACAAGCCCTTGATCGTGCCATGCTATGGCTAGGTCAAGGCGCCTCCTAAAGGGTGATAGGGTAAGTCCTTGGGTACTTCTTGTGGATAAGCTAACCAAGCGCACTAGACAATAATGGACTAAGACGTCCGACATATCAAATAGTGGACTAAGACGTCCAAGCCCAAGAAGCGGCACATCAAACAATGGACTAAGTCGTTCGAGCCAAAGAAGCGACATGGAAAATTGGAACAATATACAAAGCCTAAATGGTAACACATGCCGAAAGAGTCAAAACCCAAGGAGCGGTATAGAACAGAGGGCTTAAATAGGAATCTCCAGCCTCCTATTAATTATCAAAAAGAATTTCTAAACTTCACTTATTAATACCCGAATCTCGATTCCGGGTCTTTAATTATTAAGTTCGGAACTTCATTTATTAGTACCTGAATTGGGGTTACAGGTCTTTACTAATAATTTATAGTCTACATCATAGTCGAACCAAGATTTCAGGACTATTACTATTATTTACTAGGATTCAACCACTAATACCCGAATTTTGGATTAAGATTTCTACTATGAAGATTATTATTTAGGATTACTAGTTATCATCCATTGATACCTAAATCGGGGTTTTGAATCTTTCAACTTTTGTCCATTAATACCCGAGTCTGGGTTCTACAATAATTTGATATTAGGATTTCTATGAATTTCTAATATTCAATTAAGCTCGAGATCTATTTTACTAATGTCCAAATCAGGATCACTGGACTTCTACTGCAAACTTTCAGACAACGATTTTTTGGATATTAGTATTGACTTTTTATTATCTATCTTCAAAAGATGAATTTCTGAACATCTACAATTAAACCCATAATTAAATTTCTAGTTCTTTATCATTATTTCTAGTATTCTAACAATATAATTAAAGTTGAATTCCTGACTCTCTCCATTATTACCAAGGATGGGTTTCAAGACATTAAATCATATTCAATCATAGAATTACTTTTCACTTATTATCATATGTTTACACAATGATATGCTAACCTCCAATAAATATATATATATATATATATATAATTTTATATAGATTTCAAGTTAAAAATAAATAATATTTTTTTCTTTGAAATTTTCAAGGAAATAAAATCAGTAAGGGAGACTAAATGCGTTAACAAATATAAAGCCATAATCCAAGATATCATAAAGCAGGTTCAGAAACAACATTACAAGAAAGGACTACAGACCAAGTGATATTTACATAATTCACATAATTTACGAAGTCATTTATGAATATATAATACAAGTGTATGTTTTACAAGTCTTAAATAGTCTTATTTAGATCTTCAACAATCAGGTGTTCGATAGATTGCAGAATCGCTATATAGAGAATCTCTTTATGCTTCTTTTCCTTTTCCTCACTTTACCAGCATCACAGATGGAATCAATGCAAGCCTTTTAAGCATTGTTAAAAGCTTTATTGGTACCTTTGATGGTTTTGTTTTACCTTCCTAAATCTGCAATATGCTTTCGAAGAAGATATTCATCATGTTCGAATTTCTTAATTCTAGCTACATACTCATATATACGTTCTAAGTATCTCACATTCTATTGGCCATCAAAATATCTCATCATTTTGAACTTGACCTTTGTGCACCATTCTCCTACTATGCACTCGTATATGCTAGATGGGGGGTAAGTCGTAGTCAGAAATTTTTGAATTGCCAAGGATGAGGACCTTTTTGATTTCGCAATAGATGAGACAATCAAAGAAATTAGCAAATTGATATTTGGAATATGGTCCTCCATGTTAAACTCCAGTGATGTATAGTAGGCTTGCCTATCTTTTAATTTTATCTCTAGATAGCTTTTTTGTTAAAGGAGCTTGGACATATCTTGAACAAAGTCAATCGTGTGGTTTGATTTAACTTGACACTTTAATTGAGAAATTTTTTCATCTTTATTCTTGATGTCCACCTTGAGACTTGTAATTTGGTCATTAAGACCCCTAACAATCATCTTCAGGAGCAAAAATTTCCTCCCCCATTCCAACATTTCAGTGTTGCGTTGAAGACGAGAAGACAAATGATCATTAAGGAACTTCTTCTTTTCAGTATCGGCTAACAGCCTATCTCTAATACTGATAAAGTGAGATGTTGAATCTAACGCGAGTGGCATTATAGATAACTGTAACACCTATTTAGACAAACAAAAAAGGAAAATAAAGTCAATATTTGAATAATAAATCTCTTTTATTATAACAAAAGTGGATTGCAACTTAAGTAGAAATGAAACAGAAGGTACAATTATATGGACACTTGTTTCACATTTAAAGTTAAGAAATGAACTTTTTGACTTTTTTGAAGGAATTAGCTGAAAGAGTAAGTGTTGAATTAAATAGGGCATTAAATCCTATTGGGGTAATAACTGGAGGATATTTGCTACAATCCCATCTCCGACAGGAGAACTATCACGACCACATATTAATCTGGTGTGATACGTTCGAATTTCGTTAAGAAGTTTTTCTTCATCTTCGCCAAGGAAATCAAAACGAAGGCAAGGATGTTCCATTTAAAGTCTCTTCAAGTATTTATGAAAGCAATATCTGGCTAATTATGAAGATTTAAAAAATGATGCCTTTTCCGGATAATATATTCTTAATTTAACCTATTTTCTTAAATAATATCTAGAAACAAGGCTGCCTGGGTGACATTTATTCTGTGATAATGTAATAAAATGTGATAATATAAAAGGAAGTTAAAATGGGGAATTTACAAATCGATATTATTATGAAATTATAAGAGTTCATTCGGTTCATAAAAATTGACTTTTAGAATAACTCTGAAACAAATTTTCCCATATAATATTTAAGTTTTTCAGGAGGCAACCCATGGGAATCAATTTGGCTCGTGGTAAATTCCAACAGGCTCCCGAACGTGGGTTAGATCCAAATTCATCCAAATATCTCTTATGTAAACGCCTAAGCAGACCACCACTAAAATCACTTAAATATGAAAATTTTGTTGTTGAACGTCTGCAACAGGCTTTGTGTAGAATGTCTATTAGAATGTCCCTCTCTTCAACCAACATCCATAAAAACATAATCGAATCCCACTTCTCTTGCAAAAGTTAATCATATTGAAGGCGTGCCCTCCTCAATCATGGGGTAGCTTCTTGACCTTTGAAAGACACCAACACTTTCGCACTTTTGTTAAGCATATAATACTTGTCAGAGAGGGGATTATGTTCTTTTAACAGCTTATCTAACTCTCTATACAAGATATTTATTTCTACCTTTTTTCTTTCAAGCTTTGTTTTATAAATTTGGATGGATTTCCAACTTATCTAAAATAAAAGATGTCAACAATTATTATCTTGGAAGTGAAATCCATTTAGACAAACAATCACATACCTGAGAAATAGGAATTGTAGTTCGAAAGACTTGCTTTTTTCGCTTAGTTCTTCAACGTTGATGTTAGCAGTCCCTTCTTGAAGGTCAGAAGGCGCGTGGGTTTTAGGTGGTCTTGGTTCACGGATACTTGGACCGGGATTGACCTTTTCTGAAGCCCCGGTAATGTCATCACCATATTTTTCATGAACATCGGTGTGACCACCTCCGTCGCCACCTGAACCCTAGCCTATATCCTTGTTGTCATCATTATTATTATCTTCATCATTGTCATTACTGCCGTCATCATTGCCACCTTCTTTAGCGACAACATCATCTTCGTCACCTTCTTCATCAGAATCTTAATCCACTTCGATATAAAGGACTTCGAAAGGTAATATTTTAAAGGCAGCTATCTCCTCTCTTTCAGGCACTTCAACTCCCTGCTCCATTTCTTTGACTTTGTCCATAGATCTATCGATAAGAGCAGGTCGAGAGAAGGAAAGCTTAAATCTGGGCATTTCTCAATGTTGTTAGCATATGCAAGCATTATGGCGTTCGCATAAGAGTTTACAACGATGTCACCGAGGGAAGTATTCAAAAATTATGATACCCATTGCTTAGCATTAGAGATAGTATTGAGCGCCAACTTTATAGAATTTTTCTTCTTCTCTAATTTTTAAGTGGGAGAAGATTGTTTGATCTCCATTTGAGCTTCCTCATCTTCATCTTCTTTCAAGATCATTTTCAAAGCCATATTTTCATCAACTAGAAGTTTATTTCCTCTGTTCAGAAATAATGGACTCTGCTTAAGCGAGAGAGGCTCTCATTCTTTCTTGTTCTTTCATAGATTATCTTTGTTAGTAGACGGTGAAGTGATTAGTCTTTTCAAAGTTAGTTTTCCTCTTGAAGCCTAGAGGTCTCAACAGAAGATTTTGATATGTTTTCTTAAAGAGAGAGCCAGCTTTTGGAAACATAAAAGGAAGAATATAACGCAAGTTAGCATTCATAGAGAAACAATAATAAGAAGAATAAATAATGTATAAGATACAAAAAGTTGTTTCTCTATTAGAGATCTATAGTAACCTGCCGGGTCGGAAACAGAAGAGGACAAGTGAATAGAAGAAAAGGATGAAGAGTTCACGATAAATTGAACTATTTTTTCAAACTCACTTAAAGGTAAAGGTGACATGGGTCTAGAAGGTTTTAACTCCTAAATGGGAGTTGAAGTCCCCAGGTCTTTTTGCATCTGACATTAGGAGAGCAGGAAATGACGAAGCGTCGTCTTGGGTCGATCGAGAGAAGCTTCCATAATTGGACTCTCCAACATTTTACCCCTATCCACAGTCTCACCTTCTTCTGGTAGCAGAGAACCTGGAACATCAACAATCTTGGCCTTCATGAGGGATGGGCCTGCCACGGCCATCTTGATCAATTTCATTTTAGCAATCATCTTTGATCTAACAATAGCCAAAGTCAAAGATGATGCATGTGATGTAGAATTTTATAGAGCTGGATAACTTATGGTTGGTTCAACCAAAGTAGAAATTGTTGAAGATTCAAAAAATTACAAGTCGGTGAAGTAATTTAAGAAGTAACACAACAACAAACCGCAAGTACTATGTTTAAGCCTAGCGAAGTGATCGGGGTAAATTGGGGACATAGCGGGAGAAGTTCTTCGGTTCACCCAAAGTTTAAAGTTCTAGTCTCATTAACTCTCGGAAGTCGACACTAATACATTCACGGTATACACATGTCATAATCCAAGTGCCGAGGAGGCAGATTTTTAGGGGTAAAGTAAAGTAAAGTAAAATATAGAAATACAAATTCCCATATTACGTTAAATAGATAAATAGTACATACAATCACCATCACTAGGGTACATCAGAGTTTTTGTATGCACTAACCGAGCTACGACCAGCTATAATTGACTGCTCCCACACTTGCTGGCATTAACTAAATTAGACAAAATGGAAAAAAAGATAGATAGATATCCCCATCGAGTGCTTCAACTACATGGTCCAAAAATCTCTTCCAGCTTGCTCCTCCCAAAATATTAAAAACAAAATGTTGATTGGCTGCTTGGGAAAATAGGGCACCCAGAGTTTAAACGGAAAACAAATTACACTCTGGATTATCCATGGGACTGGTGTGAGAACTCAAAATACGCATTTTGAAAACAAAAAAGTATCTCAGAAGACCATGCCACACATAAATACGGAATGAGTTTCTACGTTATAATAACCAAAACATTTTATGTCAAAATACTTGATAGTATTTTTAGTCACATATTATTGAAATTCTTTGCAAATAAACTTATTAATCTTAGCCGAAATTATTACCATTATTAAATTCAGCATACTAAGCTCTACAAAAAAATGGCAGGCACTTATTATAGAATGGATTCCATACAAATGACCAGATGAAGAGACTACTTTTCAATAATTCATCTCTAGACGAATGAACCGAGGTCAACAGAACATCTGCACCTCTACCAACATAAGACCCGCGTGCCTTTCTCACTAGCTAGTACCGAATATGTCATCAACTCGGCTATTACCGACCTATCCGAGACATCTCTTAGCATACACTATAATAATTTAGAGCCGAACATCATTGCGGGGAGAAATTTATCCTGAAAGGGATGATCATACCCTAATGGTTGCAAACCACACAGCCTTTCTGCATCTACCAGTTTTCGGCCATTTCAAGATATGAGGATTCAGGTAACGATTACATTTCACATAGCACATCATCTTTTTTTAAATCCACACTCTCATTCCTTTGATCCCTATTGACGTCCACAAAAATATGACCTTCGAGCTCATACGTCTCAGAGAAGGGTGTTAAGCGAAGAGAAGTTGCCTTCTTTGCTACCAAACATATGTATGTTTATAAAAGTCAATGAAGAAATCCCAAGAATGCAATGTCAGTCGTCCATCCATACAAGTTCATTCTGGAATTGAACGAAACCGAAGGCCCTTTCCTACTACCATTAGTGGCGAGAAATCTTTCCAACGAAGATCTTAAATGAAGAACTATTGCCACATAATATGAGATGGGAAATTTCCACGAGGTTCAGTGACAAGTAGCCCTACGTTCCATCTTCCATAGATATCTTCACTTCAAATACGTAAATTAGTTCGAAGTGATATTCGGATAAGGATTGTCCAAATCCGACCCCGGTTTCTGCGAACCAATAATCGATAAAAGAGGTCATGTGAATAGGGAATCGTTGTTTAATTAATTAAGTTTTTTTATCCAAAATATCCTTTTGGAGATATACATTTCTAAAACATTCTTCCCAGTATATACGAAAATTTTAAACCTCTCTTATCAAAACTTTTAATAACCTTTTAAACACTTTTTAATAAGAAAAAATTTGAAATAGTTTTATTTTTCATTAAGGAACATATTGATCCGAGTAAACCAAAATCACTATCCCCTCCATCGAGTTAGTTCGGATAGCCAAGGAGAGCAGTAAACTGGTTTCCCAAACTCAAGCCCAGACACTATCTCTTTGATACCCATAAGGCAGTCAAGTTATTTGATCGACTCTAAATCTATAATCATTCTAAAAATTATAAAAATGATGTTTACAATTTTTCATAGTTAATTTAAATACATTTATAAAGTAATTTGAAAAGGATTGTCAGATTTAAAACTATTTTTCAAAAGATATAAAAAAGTTTTGCGAAAAGGTGTTGCGAAAAATGCCCTTTTTAGCCATATTGATCAAAATGGCTTTTTATTACTTGAAAATCATTTTTATTACTCAAATCGCTTTTAAAACATTTCAAAACATTTATAAGATTTATTCCACATTTTTAAACAATTTTAAAACATCATTTTTAAAGAAACCCCGTTTTGGATTACGAACTGTCGAATCGGGATTTTTCCAAAACTAGTTTTACTCATATTTCAAAATCTACTTATCGAAATCTTAGTTTTCCTTCTTTGTTAGAAAACTATGGATATAATAGTTCAAAAAATTATTGTTTTGAAAAATTATGAGCTATATTCCTACTTTTACATTATTTTGACTTTTATAGCATGAAATCGCGAACTCCCGTCACGCGACGTGCTTATTTTTAACTAAATTTTCAATTTCTTTTCAAACTTCACCAGAACACTTTAAAATATTTATAAAAAATTTCAAATACATTTTAAACTATTTTTAAGAGGTTTGACATTCCATACACACCATTTTCTTAATTCAAGGAAAGTGATTTCCTTTGTGCTTATTGACGTGTATATTTGTGACTTGCATATATTTTAAACATTCATATGAAAACAACCATACTTGATGATCAAAAATACTAAACATCCATTTGCAACATCATATCATTATCCAACATATAGTATAATAGTTTAGGAGTTCTCACCTTGGATTTGAGATGATTTACTCAAAAATTCGCTATAGCTCCGCTATTTGAGTTCCAAAGCTCACTATTCTTCGAATTTTTGCTCCTAGCTGCCTCGACCAAGTCTTGAGGAGGCCAGGGGAGGCCAAGGGCTGCACAACCTAGGGTGTAGCAAGGAATGGGCTAGGCCTAGGGTGGAGTGATGTGGAAGTTGTGAAGAACCAAGAGAAAATGAAGTGTTTTTGGATCGTTTTGAGGTGTTTTACTGTATATAACTATATATTATCATTTTAGTTTCTTTTTTAAAATAATTTTTGACATTATTTCTCTTAGGATGGAAGCCATTAAAAAGAAAGCAAAACCATGAGAATATGAAGAAGAAGAAGACGAATGAAAAAGAAGAGAAGTGGGTATGTATTTATAGGAAAACGAAGAGTATGAAAGAAGACATGTACACAACACCTTTTGCATCACCATTTCAAGGCTTCTCCGACACACCTTCCCTCCTCTCATGCACAGCTAGAAGCCTCCCTCCATGTGAATATAACTTCCATCTTCTCGTGTGCATATGTTGACTCATAAAATCTTAAGGAGGAAGTTTTCTTAGAAATATTGCATATATTTTATATTATTTTTTACATTTAATTATTTTTATATATTTGTGTTATGTGCATGTTCTTATGTATGCACATGTACATGTATATGTGCATGTAACATATTCTTATAACGTACCACAACGTCCACACGTTGTATTGTTACAAACCCAATTCCGTTTTCGGTCATATTTTCTCTTTTAAATTTCTATGCATATTTTTGTAAAAAAAAATTGATAGTAAATTTTTCTATCATCCTTAAAAAATGATCATATTTTATTTATAAAACCATATAAATTAATAATAATAATTATTTACAAAATTATTGCTATACTGATACGGCTAAACGGTTATTTACTTAAAGTGATATATTTGCGGGTCGCTAATGCTCGTCGATGGAAATTATATCGGTTAGAACACTGTCAAACAAATTTATAATAAAAATAACCACAAGCGCATGACGTACAAATGTTAGTATGTGGTGAACACGGGTCTATCCGTAGGGAAGTGTTAGAGTTTAAAATTCAATTAAATTAACTAAAGTTGAAGTGGTGTTAAGCTATAAAAAATGTAGAAACTAGCAAAAGAAAATTGATAATATTTGAGAGTAGAACGGCAATATAGAGATAAATCCAATCTCTAGATCACATAGTTCAACAAAACATGAAATTATGATCTCTCTTTTTTGGTCATTAGTGAATTTAATTGATGTGCTTATCATAAGTATGTCATATTTGTTCTATTAATTAGCTCAACAAAAACCATCAAACTATAACATAACCTTTAAATCACTTTTAACTCTCATGAAAAATGATAATGAATTTGAAAATAAAATCTATTTTAAGCATGGCCTATTAACTATTGATTAGAAATATAGACCATCAAATTTGGATTCAGCATTCACTTCATTACCATAATCATTTGTAGATGAACATATAATTTATGTTTAGTGATTGTTTAAGCATAGCCTATTTGGTGTCAACAATATAGGCTATCAAATTCAAAGCTAAAACAACAAAAATTAACTCATTCAAGCATTTCCATTAAGCACAAAAGGAGAATGATTATCAAAATGTTAAAGCTATATAATTAGAGAGCTTCATTACTCCTAAATTGATGGGGTTTAGGCTCTCATATTTGTTATCATATAAAAAATTGTACCATGCAACATGAAACAAAAATAAGAGAAAAAGAGTGCTAAAATAAAAACTAAGCTACTCACATAAAATAAAAGAGATCTGCACTACTAACATAAAAGTAAATAAATAAGAAAAGAGTATATATTAAAATTGCATAAAAGGAAAATTCATGAAAGAAATGGCTAAGTAGCCATGAAAAGAGAAAGAGAGCTTGATTTTATTTATGAGCCTAAAATAAACAAAAGAGGCTAAGAGGAAGAGAGGTTACATGAAAACATAAGGGCTATTTATACATGTATGAAACTCTGTTCCATATTTTTAGGAATGCCCACACTATCCACCTAGGCAGTGTTGTGGCCAAGTAATCATTAGCATCAAATAATCATCCACTAAGTGTACATGTAACTTTAATCGGCTTTTAGTATGTGCATTAGCTCCTAATGGTAGATCAAGGTAAGTGGGTAGGTTGGGTCCTCCATTATCATGAGTTTAAATTATTTCCATCTTCATTTGTTCTCTAACTCTTGTGCATGCATATCTTTATGAAACCACTTGTAATTTGACTTCAAATTCCTACAAAATAATATAGAAATTTCAAGTAAATTTTCTCAATTTAATATATGCAAAAATGTCCATTTTGCCCCTGTATGAATATGTGATGATTTGAAAATAATTTGAATTTTGATTTAAACATGTTAAAATATCCAATATGAGCTTTTATTTAATTTAAATAGATTAAATATAGTGCTAACAATATGCACATCTATATGCACATCAAATACCCCCACACTTATATTTTTATTCGACCTCGAATAAAGAAAAACTAAGATAAATCCGTTTTCATAGGGAGCACGTTTTAAGCGTAGTATATATACACTAAAAGAGTAAATGAAACAGTCTTCCGCAGACCGATTCATTTGTCTCGCCAAGTATGCAAGACACAGCTTAAGCAGAAAACCAAACCACAAAAGGTTTCAAAGTTGAATATTGATTTAGAAAAATGAATTTCGTTTTATTAAAAATCATATGAGTTGTTTTATTTTTGATGATTTTTGAGGTTGATAAAACAATTGATTGAAATTCAAGTTTATTTTCACCAATTTGAAATTCACAATATCATTGAAAACTTCTTCAGAATTATCGATTTCAAAATCAAAATGGCGATTTAAATCTTCCCCTTCAGAATCCAACAACTCGTCATCGAAAAGTCCAAAAAATTTGTGTTCTTTAAATACGGCTTCCTTCGTTGGATTATTAACAACTTCATTGCGTATATCAAGTTCAAAATCCAAAGTTGTTATTTTCAAAATTTCAAAATCGAAAAAAGGGAAGATCAAAAATTAATTCGGGTTTCACACCCTCGGAAGTATTGAAATCCAATTCATTTACCAAATTTTCAACAACTTCATTAAGATCATCATTTTCATTTTCGAAAGTTGTTATTTGAAATCGTCAATTTTGATAAAAAATGGATTATCACTTGACTCTTCACACGTTGGGATTTGGTTTTGTTTCTTACGTTGTTTCATAAATGTTTCGATCAACAGATCCATGTAATCATTTCAGATTTCGTCCATTTGCTCAACAAATTCCAACTTTTAAATATTAACATGAGAATTTCCGATTTGGACTTGTTAAGGAAAAAAAATTCGCTCGCATCGTAGCCGATATTATTCCCACTGCCAAAATTACTTGAATAGTAGGTCACATTTTAGTTTTGATTTTGAAATTCATTTTGGAGTTCGAAATTGAATCGACATGGGTTATACTCGAAATCATTTGAATTTTGAAGTGGATTCAAATTTCGATTATTTTGAAAATCTTGACTCGAGATATCGGATAAATATGAATTACAAAACTCGTTTATTCTCTGGTCATTTTGTGTAGTGAGTTCAAGTAACGATGAAACTGTTTCGATGCTTTTTTAAAGAGTTGAGGGTTGGTCATCGTTATGAATATTTTGTGGTTCAAATTCAAATCATTTGAACAATAGCTGTTGTTGAAATATCCATTAGTCGTTGTCAAATTATATGGATTATATTGATTTTCACAACTATCATAAAATTCTTGTGAGTAAGGAAATTCAGGCATTTTCAAGAATGTTTTTTTTCCTTTTGTTTTAATTTTTTTATAAAGGAAAAATGTTTACCAAAAGGATTTTTTTTTTCTAAAGGAAAATTCGATTTTTGTTTGATTTTTTCATTTTTTTCAAATTTTATATATTTATTTCGGAATTTTTTTCTAAAAAAACTAATTTAAAATATTTTTTGGATTTTTGATTTTGATTTAAAAAAATTTAAAAAGAAAGGATTTAGAAAAACTAAGTTAAGAAATATTTACAATTTTTTTAGTTTTGGATTTTGAAAAAAAATATTCTTCAAATTTAAAAAGAACTTTTTCCTTTTTGGATTTCTTGTTTTGAAAATTATCGAAAGGGAAAAGATTTAAAAAAAACCAAGTTAAGGAATAATTACAATTGATTTTTTTTTTGCATTTTTTTAAATATGCATGAACTAGCAACTAAATGAATGCAAATGTTTTAATTACAAATTATCTATCCTAAGTAGCACCAAACCAAAAACTATATAATCACACATTGTCTTAAATTAACAAGATTGTAAGACCCACAAATTTCGATAATTAAATTGGTAAATTTAATAAGATTTTTGTGATTTAATTTAGAAATAAAAAAATTATATTTACAGTGAGGTGAATGTTAATTTGAATGTAGCAATGGTAATTAAAGCAAATTACTGATAGTTTGAATGAAATTATAATAAATGAAATAGTGTAAGTGTGATACTAGGCTATAAATTAAATATAAGAATACAAACGTAAATATTGAATTAATTAACGAATTAATAATAATAAATAGTAATTGGATAAAATCAATGTTCTGTAAGTAATTATAATATTGTTGGAAATGATAGCGCATAAAAGTAAGATTAAGAGTTAGTGGCAAAAATTATTATAATTTACACATATATTTTAATCCATTAAATTGAATTGGAATCAATTGCAATAAATCTAAATAAAATATTACGCTAATGTTAATTGAGGTAATATTTGAAAATAATGTTAATGTTATTCATGGTAGGACAATTTTTTGAATTGAAAGAATGGAAATAAAGATTTATCAATTTATTGGGACTTGAATTATAATAATTGGATTAATTGCAATTAAATTAAATTAAATATCTAAATATTACGTTAATTGAAATTAAATGAAATTGGAAAACATTAATGTACTAAGAGATAATCTAATGTTAGTTATAACCTTATTGTAAAGAAACACTTGAATAACAAGGTTTAAAAGTTAATAAAAGGATTTGGGAAATTTTAATTTCTAAATTTCTAAATTTAATGAAATTGAAATTAAACACTGAAATTGAGGAATTAATCAATTTTAAATCGATTGCTAAATTTGTTTATATTATTTGTGAATGGTTAAGAAATCAAAATTGATAGAAGTTGTAAATTATTAAAATTTAGATTGGAAAGTGATTAATTAATTTAATATTGATTTATTTAATTGACTAGAAAATAGCCATTCTGGCCACTGACTCGGATTTCGACGAAACCAGTTTCATCGGATCCGTAACGTTGAATTTTTGTTGGATTTCAAGTTTTGTACCTATCGGGCTTGTCATTTGATCGTATGGACTCGAAACGCCTAGAAATCAATTTAATTGAAATCAATTTGAAAGAACATGATTCTAGCATAACTTCTTCATACGATGGAATTTGGACTTGAGACCCGTTTTATTGATTTTAAGATATTTAAAAACGTCTATTTCCATATATGGGTTGACATATTTTCGTTTCGGAGTCGAAATGGGTTTTTCGGGTCGTTATCGTTCATTTTTCCAAACCAATCAAGCCCATCTATTCTATTTTGTTCAGCCTATATATATCAAGTCATAAACCCTAGCAGCCTCTCTATTCATCATTTCTGTACGTATAATTATTTCTATTGCTACTCTTTCCCAATGACAGACAAACCCTGAATTCCCAATTGCAATTTCAAATTCAAATTCAAATCAAAATTTCAAACGCTGCAAACTATATCGTATTATATATGGATTTAAAGCTCTCGACGAGTGCAAGTTAAATATATGATCCATTTTTCGATTTGGGTTTCTAGGTGCTTGGAATTCGAAGGATTTTTCACGGCCGTTTATCACGCATTGATGAACTTCGTCTGATCGTTCAATCGAGGGTAGGGTGTGAAGAGGTGACCGAGCGCTGCTCATCGGAGTTGTTAATCTGTTGAATTAACGGTTAGATTTACGGCAAAATTGCATTAGGTTACAAGTTTTTTCGACGGCGGTGGATTTTCTGCGACGTGGAGGTCGACGGGAATTATCGCGTGGATGGTGCCGCACTGGCGGAGGCGACTCAGCTGGAGGTGTTTAGCATGGCGCGGCGGCTTCTTGATCGAGGCGGTTGCTAATTTTAGGCGCGACTTGATGCTGTAGAATAGGGATCGATCAAGTGTACAGGAGCAGGAGGTGACTTGCATCTGTTTAAATATATTTTTTTGTTTTTTTGTTTAATTTAAATCGTATATATTCTTATGTTAATAACTTTCACATACAAGGTCCATTTCATGCGTGGTTTCTTCCGCTAGGATCGTATTGAAATTTCGGACATTTTGAAGTAGGTTTGGACGAATTCTGAGAATACTCAAATTTTGGGTTTAAATTGGATTTAAATTCAATTTAAATTCAAAATGTGAGTGTTTTAACCCACTCACAACTTATAAATTTTCTTATGTTTGTTAAATTGATTTATGATGTAATTAGAAATTTATTTATGACGGTTTGGCATATTTTTTATCATCATCTCGGTTAAATTGAATTTATTGAATTAAACAGTTATTTAATTTATTACTGAATATAAACTGCCAGTATATACCTGTTGTTTATTATCTGTTATATATTGATGTTATTGATTGAATTGGATGATGATTGTGATAAATGTTTAATGATTGATATTGGATGAATGATTGTTGTATTTTATACTGTTATAACTACAAGTAGTTATGGATTTTATTTCATTCGGGATTGCGGTTTGAAATGATATATAACCGTATCTATGTTTTAAATTACGGATTGAAATGATAATATCCGTATCACTTCACCATAGGATAGAAAATCATATACAGATACTGCGGTATATATATATATAAATATTTTGAAATGATTTCTACGGTTTTGTAAAGAAATATATGGATTATATAAATATTGATTTCAGATGTTATATAAATGTTATTTTATTATTTATTTTAGCTATGTGTAAATTTGTTTTGAAATATAAAATAAGCCAAATAATAAATTTTGATCGTTTTTATATAACGTGGTTAAGTATCTGTTTAAATTATATTGTATATAGAGTTTATAATGACTTAAATAAAATTAAGGTTGGAAGATAAATATGAAATTGATTTGAATTAAATTATTTAAGAATTATACTCGAATAAATTTGATTTGAAATTTAAATAAAATGGAGATTTTAAAGGGTATGATTTTTATAACTTAATTTGTTTTAGAGTGATTTAAATGAATATCAAGTTGATTTAAATGAATATATCAAGTTAAATAAATTAAAAGATTATCCAGTTATTTGAAGTTTAAAAGTTTTACTTAAATGATATTGGATTTATTAAGTAAACATTTCAAATCTAAATAATAATAATTGAATTTGAGATATATGGAATTGTCAAAGAATTAGTTTTGAAATGGTGGAATATTTAAAGCTTTGAAATATATGGAAATTGAAATGGTTTATTTGGGGCTTCAAATCTGTATTTGGAATTGATTTATGAAATTGAAGAAGCTATTTTATTATATAAATTAATTAAATATTTAAGCTATTTAAGTGGTGTAGTTATGTTTCAAAGTTGTGAGTTTCAAAGTACTATGATTTAAAAGTGTTATACTTTATGTGTTTTGATTTCGAAGTGTTATAACTTCAAAAGTGCTATGATTTCGGAAAAAGGATATATTTGAAATAAAAATGATATTATATTGATTTGGGTTTTTATAAAAATGATATCTGTAACAACCCTAGATTTTTGAAAATATTTTAAATTTGACTTTATTTTTGTTTGAAATTATTTTAAATTTGTTTTAGTTATGAGATTTCATTTTTAAATATTTTTAAAGTGATAATAGAATTTTTTCAAAATTTATTGCATTTATTTCCTATTTTTAAAGGCTAGTTTCTATTTTTCTGCTATTTTCTTCATTTAAATTATATTTAATTAAAATTTATTTTTTTATTTTTGTGAATGCATTTTGATTTTATATTCTTATCTTTATTTATGAATATTTTTCATGTACATAAAAATTTTCCAAAGCTTATTCCATTTATTTTCAAATTTTCTTGACTAGTTTTCATTTTCTGTGCTATTTTCTTAATTTAATTACATATAATTAATATTTATTTATTTTTATTTATTTAGTAAATTTTCGTATTTTTATCTGAATTTATATATGTATTTCAGTTATTTTAAATTATGAAAAGAAATAGAGAAATTTGAAAGACTTTGTGACTTTTTATTTCTTAAGGCTCTTTGTATTCTCACCTTTTCAACTCCAACCAACACTTATTCAATTTTGTGGCCATATCACTTCATTCCTTCAGCCGACCATCTCAATTCTCTTCCACGTAAATTATTTTCTTCTCACCTGAGAAAAAATTTCGGCCACTTCTTGTTCAAAGATATTTGGTAAACTTCTTTTTCTATTTCACTTTACATTGTTTTTTATTTGAATTTTGCTCTTGCTCTTCTTCCTTTTAGGTTCGGCCCTGCCACCTCCTTCAACTTGGCCGCCTCCACCACCACTTGAAACCATCATCACCACCTCCTCTACAAATTCTAGCCAAGCCGTGCATCATTCATGTGAAGATCCATCTTAGAAATACTCCAAACTCCAACTATATAGCATAGCCGAGCACCACAATGCTTCCACCACCACAAACACCACTTGACCGCCACCTACTCCACCTCCACCACCCATAGATGACCTGAAACCCTCTGCCATGTCAACCCCTTGACCCCACCAGAGATGGCCGTGTCCTTATGGCCTTGGCCGTGGCCTTGAATTGCATTGAAACCATGTGTGTTTCTTAGATTTTGTTGTTTCATGCACCATATGTTTGCACCATCATCAAACCCGTGTAGGCCGACCCCATTGGACCCAAAACCAGATCAAAAACCATGATTTAGCCATGCATTCTAACATATAGACGAGCCTAAGGAAGGTTGAAAGAAAGTGCAAACATTTTGGCTTTGTTTTATGCAGTTAATTCTAGCATTTTTAATCGTTTTTGGGTTGAAAGATTATATTTGTTATATTATTTTGTTTGAATTGTATTCAAGATTATATTGTTTTGTTTGAATTGTATTCAAGAAAATTAATCTTTGGCTCTCCCACTCGAATCATTGTCATGCTTTCGTGCCTCTGAAGATCGTTGTTTGTGTGTTTTAGTTGTTATCTCCAGCCTATACCAGTGAGTTATTCTCACCAGACAGTTTATACCTATATAACTAGTAATTCGACCACTTTTGAATCTGTAAAAGTATCACCATATTATATCTGCTCTGCTATGATTATATGATGTTCACCCATGCTTAAACACCTGTTATATCATATGTTACTTTTATATTATGTTGTTTTGTTATTTATATTAGTTTATCACACTGCAAGTTCCCTTTAGATTAGAATCACTATGGGTTGAAATGATACATACCCGAACGGACTTTAGAATAGGCGAAAATCGTTATGGGTTGAAATGACAGGCCTGAGAGATTTTCAATTATGTCACTTACATAGGACTGCGGGTTTGAAATGATAAAACTCGGGTTTTCTTTATAAATTACGGGTTAAAATGATATATTACCCCGTATCACTTTACCTAACGTAGAAAATTATATATAGACCCGTAGTTAAAATATGTTTTTCTAAATTTTTTAAATTATTTAAAAAATGTAAATATTATAATATTTTGATTTAAACTTAATTAAAAATGATTTTTGTAAAATATTGTTGATTTTCTGAAAATTTATAAGTGAAATAAATTATGGAAAGGTTAGAAAATTTGAATGTAAGTTATTTTGAAAATTTTGATTTAATTATAAATGGAATTTAAATAAAATATGATAAATTTATGATATTTTCGATTAAAATGAATTTAAAATGATTTTTTATAATATATTAATGATTTTTGAAGTTAAAGTGTGAAATGAATGAATATTTAAGTTGAAATTGGAAATATAACTTAAATTGGAATTTATGAATTTTGTTTAAAAAGTGAATTTTTGAAGTAAGTAAATAAAATGAAAATAATTTATATTTGAAAATTTAAACTTAAATGTTAATTTAAAATTTAATTTAATGAATTTAAAATTGAATGTTGGAATTTAATAAGTGAATTATTATGAAATCTTGATTTTTGAATGGAAATTTAACTTTATAAAATCATGAATAGAAGGGTAATTGAATGATTGTTTTAAAAGTGAAAATAGGTGATTTGATAAGTTAAAAATGATTTAAGAAAATATAATTGTTTGTGAAATTATATTGAATATTTGAAGTTAATTAACTGCATTTTTGAAATGCTATTATTTCTAATGTAAATGATAATACAGCATTTGTAAATGTTGTGGTTGATAATAATAAACTAAAAGGCTAAATTGGATTAAAGGCCATTATATAATTTTGTAAGTGCTATAATTGTTGAATTTAACTAAGTTTATTTGAAACTAATGTAACCCTATTACAGCATTTTAAATGTTGTCTTTTGTTAAATTGAATTGTTTGAATGTAACTTTCTGTTGCATTTTCTAAATGCTGCGAAAGTTGAATTTTCACTGTTTTGACAAACTTAAGTGAATAAATGAACTTTGAAAATAATTGAAATTTAATAATTTAATTATTAAATGTAATAACTTCATTTTAAATGATTTATATGAAGTAATTCGATTTGAAATATAAACTATTTTGAAATGTGAGTTGAAATGGTATTTTAAATTGAATAAAATGAATGTGGTTTTAAAATGATATGATAAGTTGGATATTTTGAAACGGATTTGAAATGATATTGAATTGTTAAATGACATTTGATTTTTTGAGAAATAAATACCATTTTTAAAATTATAACTATGGGTTATAATGACGATTGGTTGTTAAAGAGACCGGAATCGGATATAGACATACTCTCTGTCGATACCGAAAACCATTTTAACAACTGTGTACGCGGTGGAGATTCTAGAATGAAGTATGAGGGTGGCGACGTTCCTAAGGTAAATTACGTGGACCCGACTCCCATGAGTTGGCTTAAGGTGGCTAAAACAGAAGCGATCTTGGACCAAAGGAGGTAGCACCTCTGGCTGGACACACTTCTTCGATACCATTCTATTACTATTGTTATCGATTGGGTGCACCCCTTGATTTGGAGTGTTGTCCAGGGTAGGCGTATGTGGCTGCTACATTACCACCAGCCCGTGTGCGTAATTGGTATATCTACCCTGGCATTGCCACGTTTGCCGTGTCACCTACCATACCGAGCCTTTGCTACGAGTTTGTTTTTCTCCCGTAGCCCGTGTGGTATCCTTTGATAGTCTCCCGATCTGGAGATATCATGATACTGGATGGACTACTAGGACTATTATGTGTGAAGGGTGATATGTGTAGCCCGGAACGCTATTTAAAAGTATGTTTATTTTGCTGTAGACATTATTATAATAGGGCAATATTACTATATAATAAATAGTTTGATGGATCCTTAGAGGATGAACGGTCCCAGACAACCTTTAACTTACTTGTTCTTTATTACAGTTCACTTGAGTTGGTTCACATTATATAAGTATATATCGTCCTGACTCGAGTGTTTTGTGTTTTGCTTAATGCTCGGGTCAGCCTGAGTATTCACAGCTTTGGATTCTCTTTCTGGAGCTGGTCTTTGCTGGAGTTTCTGCTTATCTACATTTATATCTATTTTTGTTTCAGCTGTTCTAGTTTATCTCATGTATTAGTGAACTTTTATGTATTTGGGATTCTATTATGTTGTTTTCAGACTGTTTTATGTATTTGGTTTGAGACTCTGTTATAGTAGCTTCATGAACTACTATGTTATTTTATATTCCGCTGCGAGTTATTCTGATTGTTGTGTGTCTGTGATTTTGTGTATTTGATTTCATTTGCTCCAAATTTATTTACAATCTGTTATTTCGCATCATTCAAGTCCGATATGTGTGGATTATTGTCGATTTGAATGGTACGAAATGGCGGATCGTGACAATATCATACTGATTTGGGTTTTAAAACGGAAATGATATCGTATTTATATGGTTTTGAAATGGATATTATATTCTAATTTTGAAGTATAATTATTTTGAAATGACCACGATGTTATAATAACGTTTGGTTGTTAAAGAGACCGAGATCGGAGGTTGTCATACTCTCTGCCAACTCCGAAACCACTTTAACAACCATGTACGCGATGGAGATTCTAGAATGAAGTAGGATGGCGGCGACGTTTACTTTGAGGTGAATACGTGGACCCGACTCCCGTGAGTTGGCATAAGGTGGCTAAAACAGAAGCGATTGACGGGCTAAGAAGGTAGTACCTTTTACCGGACACACTCATTCGATACCATTCTATTACTTTGTGATTGATTTGGGACCTTTTGATTTTTGGGTGTGGCTCGAGGTGGGTGGTAGTAGCTGCTACGCATTACCACCGGTCCGGAAGCATAATTGGTATATCTACCTTGGCATTGCCTAGTTATGCCGTGTCACCTACCCTAGCACGCCTTGTACGAGTTTGATTTGTGTCGTACCTATGGAGTATCCTCTGGTAGCCTCCCGATCAGGAGGTATTACGGTACTGTATAGACTATTGGCACTATTACATATTAAGGGGAATATTGGGTGACTCCTTAACTCTATTTAAAAGTAAGTTTGTTTTACTATAGACATTATTATAATAGCGAAATATTACTACATAGTAAATAGTTTAACGGATCCTTAGGAGATGTGAATCCCGAGTATCTCTTAAGTTACTGCACTCACGTTTGACACTGGATAGGAGATGTCAAATCCCATAAACATCTCTGACGCTGTTCCACTCATATTTTACCGTTGATTTAACTTACATAAGATCTTTTAGTTCTGACTCGAGTGTTTTGTTTTTCAATTCGCTCGGGTCAGCCTGAGCATTTTAGGATTTGAAGGCCTTACTTCTGGAGGACGAAGACGAAGATTGTATTACTATCGTTTATTATATTATTCCACTGCATTCATACTGTTCCGCTGCATAATTTATCATTCTTTGGTATGTGCAACTCTGATCTGGGTTGTATAAGTAAAATCAAATGTTTTGTAAAATAGCTTCATGAACTGTTATTCGATTACTATATTTTGACATTCCGTTATGAGATTCTGTTTTGTTTTCTTTCTTTCTCCCTTTTTCTTATTTACCCAATAACAATTCGCCCTTTTGTATGGTTTGAGTCTGACGTGTGTGGTTTATCGTCGATTTAAAACGTACAAAAAGGCAGGATGTTACACCGTGGTATCGGAGCTTTGGTTTAGCGACAAACCTTAGCTTTATGGGGTTTGACTCTTTACTAATAGGGTAGTAATACCCTATAATGAGTCGGTGAGTGTGTGTATATATATGAGAGAGCGTATTTGTTAGTGTTATAAAAAGTTTTATATTGTGTTAATTTGTTCCGCTTTGTATTTATAAATAATGGTTGGTGCATGGGACGCTATGACATCAATAGGGATTTCTAAACACTTAATAGGACAGACCGACATAATATTTGTTTTGGATATAGGTGAATGAAATAATTTTGCCTATTATATTTTTATATATAAAATAGATTTTATAAAGGTTATATTTGGTTGCAATATATTGGTGGTTAGATAGTGAAATTTATAAATATTGATTGGAAATGTTAGAACTTAAGTTCCGGGGTTTTGAAAATTTCTTTCGAATGATTTTGGAATATAGTAATAATATTATTAGAAGTATTTTCTGATATAAATATTTCAATATAAATTGAAATAATTGTTTTAAGGAAATTTTGAAAAAAATAAGTTATGTGCTCTCCTCTCTGTCGCTGGAAAATAACTTCGGTGATAAGTGCATGCATCATCGACATTCATTTTTGAGTTTTGAAGTTGGAAGGCCGCTATAGTAGTTTTACTACAGATTTATTTTGATAAACAAATGTAAATTTCAAATTGTTTTAAATATAATTGGATATATAAATTGTAAGTATATACATCTATCTATTATTTTAAAATGATTTGAAATTTAACTCGTTATTTAGTTCTTAAGTTTCCGTTAATTAATAGTTTTAATTATTTTAGTGAAATGGGTCGTAACTAATTAATAATTGGAACATCTAATTAAAATAAGAGATTAAATGCTGGGTTATAAATGTAATTTCAAGAAATCTGAAATTGTAACCTATTAACAAAGGATATGATTATTGAACATTAAATTAGTTAAAAGAAATGGAAAAAACTTGTATAGCTTTCAATTACTTTCTTAAAGGCACATATATAACTTTCCGAAGATTAAAAGTTCTAATGTTTAATAAGGAAATGTAATAGGATATTATACAAGTAAAAATCTAAAATAATGAAAGCATTCAATGAAATTCTTTAATAAATAAGAATTTGATGTTGTAGTTGTTATAAACTTATGTTATAATTGAAATATTACTATAATAAATTATGATAGAAAGTAAGTATTATAAGAAAGTAATTAAAAACTTAAGTAGATGAATTGATATGTTAACAAAATTGAATTGCACTTAAAGACTATAAACAAATGAATGTAAATAAATGAAGTTATGCAATAATGAATGAATGAATGAATATAATGCAATAAAAAGAAACTGACATGACCTGAATGAATGAAAATGAAAATGAATAATTGCAAGTAATAAATGAAAGTAAATGAAATAAACACTGAATGAGTGGATGGAAATGAAAATTTGCAAGAAATAAATGTAACTTAAAAAGATAAATCATTATATGAATGGAAATCGAACAACCAATGTTATGAAATGAAATTAATAAGAATGAACTTGATCTATTATTTGGAATTGTTGTTTATTTGGTTTATGCTTGTTTGGGCAAGGATACTTTAAATTCGTTTGGATGTATGAATAATCTATTTAGCTTCATCTAAGACTGTCAAGTAAATGGTGCACTTGGTAGTTTATTTTCCATTCCGTACAATTCAAAGTTTTAAATCCAAACAACTATTTGTTTTGTTTGATGTGAATGGATACTTGATTTGTGTTAATTGTATATGATGATCGTATGTTGGTTGTAAGTGATGGTTGTTTATATTGATTGTTCGTTAATGGTTGAAACAACTTTAAATATTTCATTTTATATAAGTATTAACTCTTTGGATTATATAAGTGAAATACAGGTTATGGAAGCAATTGCTACTACTTTTGGTTTCATAATTAGGTGTTGTTTGCCTGACAAATAGGTACGTTCTCGGATTACGATTTTATGGCGTTATTATATTGTTTTTCCATATTTAGATATATTATTTTGGAAAATATATGTTGTATATTGTTACATTTGATATTATATTTTCTTCCGAGCCTCCTCATACAAAGTAGACTCTGCCAAAAAAATTCTTAAATTTTGGACATAGAAATTTTTTGAAAATGTTTTCCAAACTTTATTAATTTGAGTATAAAAAGATTTAATGGTTATATAAAATTTGTATATTTTATTTAAATAATTAATTTTGTAAATTTATTGGTTTATAAAATTAATATTTTTGAATAAGATGTATTGTTCACTCAATTCCTTCTTTTCCCTCTTTTTCCTTTTCGGGGATGAAAAGTTTTGAGTGGGGGAGAGTGTAACGACCCGCAAATTTCGATAATTAAATTGGTTAATTTAATAAGATATTTGTAATTTAATTAGAAAGAAATAAAAAAAAATTACAGTTATAGTGAGGTGAATGTTAATTTAAAATGTAGCAATGGTAATTAAAGCTAATTATTGATAGTTTGAATGAAATTACAATAAATGAAATAGTGTAAGTGTTATGCTAGGCTATAAATTGAATATAACAATATAAACGTAAATATTGAATTAATTAATGAATTAATAATAATAACTAGTAATTGGACAAAATCAATGTTCTGTAAGTAATTATAATATTGTTTGAAATGATAATGTATAAAAGTACGACTAAGAGTTAGTGGCAACAATTGTTATAAGTTACAGATATATTTTAATCCATTAAATTGAATTGGAATCAATTGCAATAAATCTAGATAAAATATTACGTTAACGTTAATTAAGGTAATATTTGGAAATAATGTTAATGTTATTCATAATAGGACAATTTGTTGAATTGAAAGAATGGAAATAAAGATTTATCAATTTATTGGGATTTGAACTATAATAATTGGATTAATTGAAATTAAATGAAATTAAATATCTAAATATTACGTTAATTGGAATTAAGATGAAATAGGGAAACATTAATGTACTAAGAGATAATCCAATGTTAGTTATAACCTTATTGTAATGAAAGACTTGAATAACAAGGTTTAAAAGTTAATAAAAGGATTTTGTAGTTTTAAATTTATAAATTTTTGAATTTAATGAAATTGAAATTAAACACTGAAATTGAGGAATTAATCAATTTTAAATTGATAGTTAAATTTGTTTAAATTATTTGTGAATAGTTAAGAAATCAAAATTGATAGAAGTTGTAAATTATTAAAATTTAGATTGGAAAGTGATTGATTAATTTAATATTAATTTATTTAACTAACTAGAAAATAGCCATTTTGGCCACTGACTCGGATTTTGACGAAACTAGTTTCATCGGATCCGTAATGGTGAATTATTGTAGTATTTCAAGTTTCATAACGATCGGACTTGTCGTTTGATCGTACGGAATCAAAATGCCTAGAATCAATTTAATTGAAATCAATTGAAATCAGTTTAGCATAACTTCTTCATAGATGGAATTTAGATTTAAAACCCGTTCCATTAATTTTAAAATATTTAAAAACATCTATTTCGATATATGGGTTGACCTATTTTCGTCTCGGAGTCGAAACGGGTTTTTCGGGTCGTTATCGTTCATTTTTCCAAACCAATCAAGCCCATCTATTCTATTTTGTTCAGCCTATATATATCCGGTCATAAACCCTAGCAGCCTCCCTATTCCTCATTTCTATATGTACAATTATTTCTGTTGCTCCTCTTTCCCAATGGCAGACAAACCCTGAATTCCCAATTGCAATTTCAAAATAAAATTCAAATCAAATTTTCAAATGCTATAAAATATATCTTATTATATATGGATTTGAAGCTCTCGACGAGCGTAAGTCAAATATGTGATCTGTTTTTCAATTTGGGTTTCTGGGTGCTTGGAATTCGAAGGATTGTTCATGGCCGTCCATCATGCATTGATGAACTTCGTTTGATCATTCGATCGAGGGTAGGGTTGTGAAGAGGTGATCGAGCGCTGCTCATCGGAGTTGTTAATTCGTCGAACTAATGACTAGATCTACGGAAAAATTACATTAGGGTTTCGAATTTTTTCGGCGGCGGTGGGTTTTCTACGATGTGGAGGTCGACGGGGGTTATCGCGTGGACGGAGTCGCACTGGCGGAGGCGAATCGGCTGGAGGTGTTTAGCGTGGCGCGACGGCTTCTTGATCGAGGCATTTGCTGATTTTAGGCGCGACTTGATGCTGTAGAACGGGGCTCGGCCGACTGTACAGGGGAAGGAGGTGACATGTATCTGTTTATATATATATATATATATATATATATATATATATATATATATATATTGTTTTTTTGTTTAATTTAAATCGTATATGTTCTTATCTTAATAACTTTCACATACGAGGTCTGTTTCACGCATTGTTTCTTCCGCTAGGATCGTATCGAAATTCTGGACATTTTGACGCTAAGTTGGACGAATTCTGAGACTGTTCAAATTTTGAGTTTAAATTGGATTTAAATTCAATTTAAATTCAAAAGGTGAGTGTTTTAACCCACTCACAACTTCTAAAATTTCTTATGTTTGTAAAATTTATTTATGATGTAATTAGAAATTTATTTATGACTTTTAAGCATATTTTTAATCATCATCTCAGTTAAATTAAATTTATTGAATTAAACTGTTATTTAATTTATTATTGAATATAAACTTCCAGTAAATACCTGTTATTTATTATCTGTTATATATTGATGTTATTGATTGAACTGGATGATGATTGCGATTAAATGTTTGATGACTGATATTGGATGAATGGATGTTGTATTTTATATTGTTATAACTGCGAGTTGTTATGGATTTTATGTCATTCAAGATTGCGGTTTGAAATGATATATAACCATTTCTATGTTTTAAATTACGGATTGAAATGATAAATATCTGTATCACTTGGCCATAGGATAAAAAATTATATACAAACACCGCGGTCTATATATATAAAAATATTTTGAAATGATTTCTATGGTTTTGTAAAGAAATATATGGGTTATATAAATATTGATTTCAGATGTTATATAAATGTTATTTTATTATTGATTTTAGCTATGTGTAAATTTGTTTTGAAATATAAAATAAGCCAAATAATAAAGTTTGATTGTTTTTATATAATGTGGTTAAGTATCTGTTTAAATTATATTGTATATAGAGTTTATAATGACTTAAATAAAATTAAGGTTGAAAGATAAATATGAAATTGATTTGAATTAAATTATTTAAGAATTATACTCGAATGAATTTGATTTGAAATTTAAATAAAATGGAGATTTTAAAGGGTATGATTTTTATAACTTGATTTTGGTTTAGAATGATTCAAATGAATATCAAATTGATTTAAATGAAAATATCAAGTTAAATAAATTAAAAGAATATCCAGTTATTTGAAGTTTAAAAGTTTTACATAAATGATATTGGATTTATTAAGTAACCATTTCAAATCTAAATAATAGTAATTGAATTTGAGATATATGGATTTATCAAAGAATTAGTTTTGAAATGGTGGAATATTTAAAGCTTTGAAATATATGGAAACTGAAATGGTTTATTTGTGGTTCAAATCTATATTTGAAATTGATTTGTGAAATTGAAGAAGCTATTTTATTACATAAAGTAATTAAATATTTATGTCATTTAAGTGGTGCAGTTTGTTTCAAAGTTATGAGTTTCAAAGTATTATGATTTGAAAGTGTTATACTTTAAGTGTTTTGATTTCGAAGTGTTATAACTTCGAAAGTGCTATAATTTTGGAAAAAGGGTATATTTGAAATAAAAATGATATTATATTGATTTGGGTTTTTATAAAAATGATATCATACTGATTTGGGTTTTAAAACGAAAATGATATCGTATTTATATGGTTTTGAAATGGATATTATATTCTGGTTTTGAAGTATAATTATTTTGAAATGACCGCGGTGTTATAAAAATGTTTGGTTGTTAAAGAGGCCGGGATCGGAAGTTTTCATACTCTCTGCTAACTCCGAAACCATTTTAACAACCGTATATGCGGTGGAGATACTACAATGAAGTAGGATGGTGGCGGCGTTTCCTTTGAGGTAAATACGTGGACCCGACTCACGTGAGTTAGCATAAGGTGGCTAAAACATGAGCGATTGACGGGCTAAGAAGGTAGCACCTTTTATCGGACACACTCCTTCGATACCATTCTATTACTTTGTGATTGATTTGGGACTTTTGATTTTAGGGTGTGGCTCGAGGTAGGCGGTTGCAGCTGCTACGCGTTACCACCAGTCCGGAAGCGTAATTGGTATATCTACCCTGGCATTGCCTAGTTGTGTCATGTCACCTAATCTAGCACGTTTTGTACGAGTTTGATTTGTGTCGTACCTATGGAGTATCCTCTGGTAGCCTTCCGATCAGGAGGTATTACGGTACTGTATAGACTATTGGTACTATTACGTGTTAAGGGGAATATTGGGTGACTCCTTAACTCTATTTAAAAGTAAGTTTGTTTTACTATAGACATTATTATAATAACGAAATATTACTACATAGCAAATAGTTTAATGGATTCTTAGAAGACGTGAATCCTGAGCATCTCTTAAGTTACTACACTCACGTTTGACACTGGATAGGAGATGTCAAATCCCGTAAACATCTCTGACGTCGTTCCACTCATATTTTATCGTTGATTTAACTTACATAAGATTTTTTAGTTCTGACTCGAGTGTTTTGTTTTTCAATTCGCTCGGGACAGCCTGAGCATTTCAGGATTTGAAGGCCTTACTTCTGGAGGACGAAGATGAAGATTGTATTACTATCGTTTATTATATTGTTCCACTACATTCATACTGTTCCGCTGCATTATTTATCATTCTATGGTATGTGTAACTCTGATCTGGGTTATATAAGTAAAATCAAATGTTTTTTAAAACAGCTTCATGAACTGTTATTTGATTATTATATTTTGTCATTCCGCTGTGAGATTCTGTTTTGTTTTCTTTCTTTCTTCCTTTTTCTTATTTACCCCGATAACAATTCGCCCTTTTTTGTATGGTTTGAGTCTGATGTGTGTGGTTTATCGTCGATTTAAAACATACAAAAGGCGGGATTTTACAAAGAAAGTTCTTGACCAAGTAATGGGCAGGATTTATCGGTGCACCACGAATCACCGTGGCAGTGTAGCCGAAGGTTTAAGAACCTTCAGAAAAACAACCACTATAATATTTACGAATCACCGTAATATTTAAAAATGTTATTGTTCTGCCGTAGCCTAGGCACCAAAAAATTAAATTGTTCAAAGAAGACAACTTGTCAGTATACAATTAAGTGTTATCGATGTCTAACTATTATTATTAATCAAAATTATAGGATAAAATGCAAACAGAAATTAAACGTGTATTAACAATGCAATTACGAATGAAAAGTTTTTTCTATTTTTTTGTTTTTGAATTTTTTTTTAAATGCAAATGCAAGCAACCAACAATGGAACTAAAATAAAACTATAGATAAGAGCAAGATAGCAGAACATGCAGAATTTATAAGAAATTATTTTAAAACAGTGGTTTTTTTTAAGCAAGCAACGAGCATCGCAATTATTTAGCAAGCCCGTTTTGCAATCCACAACCTGAAATTTAAACAAATGAAAATATAAAACAAACAAAAACATTTTGTTTCTGAAAAAAAGAAGAAGAGAATTTACAAAAGAAATTCAAGAAAATTAAAAAGGAAAGATAGAAACAATTTAAAGCTGGCCCACACCGAAGTCAGTCCCAAATTGAAGAAACTCCCCTATTCCCCCTCTTCTTTGTTAACCAAATTAAAACGATGCGCAGCCTCATTCCCAAGTTAAAATTCACAAATCGAGCACCCAATCAAACTTAAAACAGTCAAAATTAACAAATCGAGATTCTCACATCAAGATTCACAAACTAAATTTGCAGGAGGGCTCGCGGGTTTTGGTTCGCTGTTTTGGTTCGTGAGTTGCGATTTCGTGAATGTTCGATTTTGGCGATGCTCGGCGATTTGAGTTCAGGCGATTGGTTTGCTGGCGGTGTCGTGATTTGAGGAGAAGAAGAAGTTGCCAGTTACGTTCAAGAATTTGGCATGGCGATGGTTTTGTAAAGTTGTGGTGATGTACGGTGAGGGACATGCAGGTGGCGGAAGTTGTCTCTGGTGAAGTCGTGGTTAGCTGAAGGATGTTGCTTCTTAGTTCGCATTGTGATCTGTGGTCAGTGAAAGTGATGTTTGTGGGTACAACAATGGTGGTATATAGCAGTGTAGAAGTGTGTAGTGGCTTTGTACTGTAAGGACATCGGTAACTGTAGGGGATGCAGCACTGTGAAGAGCTAGTGGTTGCTAGTGGTTTGTCAAAGAAGCTTGTTTATGATGATGGTCGGGTTGTTCTTGTATGACAACTGACGCTAGGGATGTTTCTTGCAGGTAATAGAAGGATGTAATAGAAGCTTGTACTGAATGAGTAGTTCTTGTATGACAGTAGGGAGAAAGAGGCAGTGGGATGTAATAGAAGCTTGTTGATATGATGTGCAGGTTGTTTGTGGCTGTAGTGATGAGCAGAGGCTTGTTGAGATGATGTTGTATGAAGGTATGGACAGAGTTGTGATATGAGTGAGGTCTGGCCGTTTATAGGGTAGTATTTGATTGAGGAACTGTTTGATGGAGGAGCTATCGACAGAAGGCTATGGTTTGTCAACCAGTGGCGATGTTAGTTGAAGGGTATTGTATTTGTAGTTGCAAAAAGTGAAGATGTAACATCCCGCCATTTTCGCACGATTTAAACAGACACACGTGCCAATTCAAACCATACTTAAGTGCGGATTGTTATGGGGTAAATAAGAAAACAGAGAAGAAATAAAATAAAATAGAATCTCACGCGGAAGGATAAAATATAATAATAAAATATACAGTTTATAAAACTGTTTACAAAACATTTAATTCTTCTTTATACAATTAAATATCAGAGTTCACATACCAATAATATCAATGCAGCGGAATATAGTGTAGTGGAATAATAGGAGATGATAGTAATACAAATCTTCGTCTTCGTCCTCCAGAGCTAAAACTTCAAATCCTGAAACGCTCGGACTGACCCGAGCGAATTGAAAAGACAAAACACTCGAGTCAGAACTAAAAGTTCTTATGTAAGTTAAATTAACAGAAATAAATATGAGTGCAGTAACTCAAGAGATGCTCGGGATTTACATCTCTTAAGGATCCGTTAAACTATTTACTATGTAGTATATTGCGCTATTATAATAGTGTCTATTTATAAAATAAACTTACTTTTTAATAGCGTTAAGGGGTTACCCATATAGCCCTTAACACAAATAATGCCAATAATTTATACAGTACCGTAATACCTCCTGATCGGGAAACTATCAGAGGATACTCCATAGGTACGACACAAATAGAAACTCGTAGAAGGCGCGCTAGGGTAGGTGACACGGCACAACTAGGCAATGCCAGGGTAGATATATCAATTGCTATCCGGGCTGGTGGTAACGCATAGCCGCAGCTACCGCCCACCTCGAACTAACACCCCAAATCAAAGAAATCAATAGTGGCCACCGAAACAATTCAAAGTCAGAGTATAGCATCGAAGGAGTGCGTTCGATCAGAGGAATGACCTCATTAGCCCGAGAATCACTCCTGTTTTAGCCACCTTATGCCAACTCACGGGAGTTGGGTCTACGTATTTACCTTACAGGAAACGTCGCCACCAACCTACTTCATTCTGGAATCTCTCCCGCGTACACGGTTAGTCAAAGTGGTTTTCGGTATCGACAGAGAGTATGTGCATATCCGATCCCGGTCTCTTTGCCAACCCATCGTTATTATAACACCGTGGTCATTTAAAAATAGTTTATACTTTAAAACCAGAATAAAATTTCCCATACGATATCAAATTAAAACCCAAAATAATATGATGTCATTTTATCTCAAATATAATCCTTTTCCAAAATCATACTGGTTTAAAATTTAAAATGTCTGGAAACCAAACATTTGAATTATACTTTCAAAACATAATATTTCGGAATTCATACTTTTAAAACCATAACTTCTAAAACTTGAATGGTTTGGATATTCAACGGTATATAAAATAAATGGTTAAACTTTAAGGTAACTTTGTAAAGAAAAATAATTTCCATGGCTTTACAAATATGTTTCTTTATTTAAAGTCTAAACCAAAATTTAAATATCACTTTCAAGTTCCAAAACTACTTCAATTTCTATATATATATATATATATATATATATATATATATATATATATATCCGTTTGGAGTATTAATATTTCAAAACTAAAGTTGGAAATTTTCTTTCAGCAAATTAAACGTACTATTATTTAGTCTTGAATATTTACATAAAATCCATAAATAAAACTCCACTTTCTAACAATTAAATATTTTCTTCAATTTAATTTATACTAACATATTCATTTTTAATTATCTTGGAAAAGTCCAGTTATAAATATCATATCTTAAAATTTCCAAACTTAAACATTAAACATATGATATAATTATCAAACTCCATTTTTCTCAATTTTTCCCTTTTTATTTAAGAGATTTATACACAACTTAAATTCAAAATCTCTAACTTCATATGTATATATATATAGAAGAAAATATCAAAATTAAAAATTATAAACCGTATTCCATACAAACCATAGAAATCACTTTAAAATATTTTATATATAGACCACGGTGCCTGTATATAATTTTCTATCCTATGGTCAAGTGATACAGATATTTATCATTTCAATCCGCAATTTAAAAATAAAATTTTGTGGTTGTATATCATTTCAAACCACAATCCCAATGAAATGAAAAATGCATGATAACTTGCAGTTTAATGATATACAATAAAACATTCATTCATCAAAATCATCCATCATCCAAATCACAATCATCATCCAATAATAAATCAATATCAATATATATCTGATAATATATAACAGGTAATAACTGGCAGTTATATTCAAAATAAAATTTAACAACTATTAAACTAACAGTTTATATGCAAATAAATAACTATAACTGTCAATCTATATGCAGTAATAAAATTTAATGAACAGTTATATTAGATAAATGCAATTTAACAGATATGATGAATAAACATGCCAAACAGTCATAAATAAATTTCTACTCATATCTAAAATAAATTTAACAAACATAAAAACTTTTAGAAGTTGTGAGTGGGTTAAAACACCCACCTTTTGAATTTAAATCGAATTTAAATTCGATGTAAACCCAAAACTGCACAGTCTCCAAATCAGTCCAAACTAGCGTCAACAGATCCGAAATTTAATTATGATCTTAACAAAAAAAAATTCGCGTGAAACGGAGTTCGTATGCGAAAATTATTCGATTCAAATCGTTTGAAACCAAAATAAAATTTGAAAATAAACTTACCTAAAATCAATGCCACATCACACAGAAGAATGCATCTCCTCCTTCTCACGCGCTCTAACCTACGCGTACAGGAACTAACACACAACCCACTACCCGGCCGTTGACCGTGCCTTTGACCGGCCCTGGCGCCTCCACTACGCCTTCAGTGACCTCGCGACCACCCTCAACGACACCGCAACCCCACGCCGCGCCGCCCAAGGCCTCTGTCCCCTCGAAATTCGTGCGCCGCCGCAAATAAACGGTAGTGATTCGAAACCCTAGTTCGCAAATTGCAAGCAATCTAACCGTCGATTCTCAAAATCAACCACACAGATGCATTCCCCTTTGTTCCCTCGCAAAACCCAGAAACCGTTTTCCGATCCGACAACGTTGGTTACGACGATGATGAACGACCGAAACTGTTTCATTTTTTCCTGAGCAAACCACAACCCGGACCGAAAAACGAATCACACCATCAGATAACGTACATCGAGAACTATGACATATATTTTTGTGGAATTTTTCTGGAGAGTTTGAATTTTCATTGAAATTGAATTGAAATAGATCTAGATTTTGCAACCATTGAGGAAGAGAAAGAGATGAAGAAAAATGAACGTACAGCCAAATGACAATAGAAAGGAGGCTAGGGCTTATCACAGCATATTTATAGGCAAATAGAAGAAGGCTAGGGGGGCACGAATTACGAACGTGCTAAACGGTAGTTGGCCCAAAAAGCCCGTTCCGACCCCGGAACAAAATTTATTAAACTCATATATCCAAATAGGTATTTTAAAATATTCTGAACGCGATGGAAAAAGTTTCACGTCCAAATTCGATTGTATGAAGAAGTTATGCTGAAAACAGAATTTCCAAATTGATTTCAAATTGATTTTAATTAAATCGATTTCAAGGCGTTTCGCGTCCGTACGATCAAACGACAGGTCCGATCGATACGAAACTTGAAACCTTACAATAATTCACGATACGGATCCGATGAAACTGGTTTCGTCGAAATCCGAGTCCGTGGCCAAAACGGCTATTTTTATATTAATTAAATAAATAGGCAAATAAATTAATTAAATTCAATCTTTAACATTTCGACTTTAAAATTGAAAATTTTATCACTTTTATATTTTCAATTTAGTTACAACAATTTAAACAAACCCAGATATCAATGTCAAGTAAATAAATTTATAAATTTCAGTGTTTGAATTCAATTACGGTAAATTCAGATATTGTAAATTCAAATTCCCAAGAATTTACTTAAATTTAACTTTGACTATGACCTTATAGTGTACTGCGTATTATTACGTCAATTAATATAACTTTACGTTTATTTCAATTCTACCAATTACAACCAAATAAAACCTTTCAATTGTTTTTCATTAATAGGTATTTCAATGAATTAGTTAGTATTCGACTTGCATAATATTTAATCCTAACCGCTGCAATAATTAAGCTTTATTCTAAATTGGATTTAGATGGAAGGATTTGTTTGCCTTTCCTTAACTACTATATTCAAAAATTCTGCCTTTCTTTGTATTACTACTATTTCCATTTATATTAAAATTGTAAAACATATTAAAATAATTAGAATCTCAAATAAGCTTATTCAAATAGGTTTCATTCCTTTAAATTTACTTATGAAACAAATATGCATTTTAGTTGCTAATTACATTTACTCTTTACAATTACAGTTCTTACCCACATAAATGAGACAATCAATTTCATCTAAGTGTAATTGTCTTCAAATATTTTGATAACTTTATTTCCATGCCCTAAAATATAACGACTGTTAAATAAAATCTTAACATTATTTACAATTATTACCTTAATTATTATTAATGTAATATAAAATTAAAATTATGGTAACTGATCCAAACTTCAAATTAACAAACTACCACAGTAGGCAACGTACAGTTACTAATTAATTTATATTTATTAAAAATTTAATTTCAATCTTAATTATCAATAAGTAACGTGCCATAAATATTATCGTTACCCTTATATCATATAAATAAGCTCTTATTACTCACAATTACTATATTAATTTGGATTGCACTACATCTTATTCATCACTTGCTTAAACCTTAATTCCTATTTCATTCATAAATGCTAAAATAAATCAATTATTACATAATTTCTTTTATTAATATTCATGCTATTCATGTTTAATTCAATTCCTTTGCACATAAATTCATTTACTAAACTTCATGATTATTTATTTACCATACAATCACCTTCCCATTCACATTTTAATATCTACCCACAATTATTTCAATTCACTATCTTATATTAATGTCATCAAAAATTCTATTCATCATTATAAACTTAAAAATCTATGTACGTTTATTGATTTATTTCTATTTGCCTTATGTTCCATTCTTAATTTAGTATGACAACCTAAAGTACTCCATTCAATCGACAATCCTTTTCAATTGTTAATACTTAACTTAAATTTCTACGGTTGCATTCCATCTGCACTTCCGTTACTATGATAATAATTAGTAACGTTTATGCCATCAACCCATCATAATTACTTACCCTTAATTGAGTTTGATTTCCAAATAAATTTGCTGACCCTTAATTAGGCAATTTATAAAAGTTTGTCATCATACTCATAGTTCTACGCTTATGCTAAGTCTTAAATTTCAATAAATTTATAAATTTTGAGGTGTTCATTAGAGTTTACAAATTTATTGACTTGCAATAACAGGATTCCTTAATCTATTCCAATTTATCGTTCACAATCTTTTATTGCATTAAATTGGTTTAATACTATCATAAATTTCTCATATTAAATTTTATATCGAGGTAAGAATTATTTTCCAACTTACTTCATTTGAATATTATACAAATTTCTATATAAATAAGTTTTTAAGGCATCATTCATATAATTTATTTTAGCCTTTATTTCAATATTTGTTTATAAAGTGAAAATTTTTCCACTAAATTAAATTACAAAGCTCATAAATCCAACCTAGTTAAATCCATGAATTATACGGGTCGTTACAGAAGATGGATTTGAAGTGAAGATAGTTGATCAGCAGGCAATTTGTTATGATGATGACAGTATGCAGTGGGTGGTATAGTGAATCCAGTGGGTTGTGGAGTGTGCTTGTTTTGGCAGAGGAGGTCGGTGAGGCAGTGATTGAATTGGTGGCTCTGGTTGAATGCTGGAAGTGATCAGGTGGAGGAATTGTTGCTATATGGTAGTTTGTGATATGGTGAATGGGAAGAAGTAGATGTTTGAGATGTAAATGGATGTTGAAGTGGTTGGACCGTGGTGTGGTTCAAGTAGGCGTGCGCACCGCTATACGGACCGTAATAGCGGTGCGGAAACCCGCACCTAATCTTCTAACCAAAGCCGATACCACAAACCGGACCGACCCGCATCGATACGTTCGGTTCCGGTTTGGATGATTGAATCAACCATATTAAACCGGACCAAACCGAACCAAAAATTTATATTAGTAATCTTATGATAAAAATATAAGCAACTCCTATCTTATTTTAGATTCTAACGATGTACATTCTATTTTTAGCGTATGTTGTTTTTATATTGATAATAATCGCTGACATAAAGGAAGAAGCTATAGTTTTGGTATAATATTTTTCATCTCATTTTTTTGTGAATAAATGCTAATTATAATCTTATTCTAGTCATTTTCCTTAATGATTATGCATTGATTAATGTTGATGTTTGGTTAATCTATCAAAAAAATCTCACTCGTAGGTAAATGTCAAATTGAAATATTCGTACAATTAAGAACTAGCTTTTCGTTTCAGTATAACACTGTGTTTTAACCTTTAAATGTAAGAGTTTCACACGGTTGCTGTTGTAAATTGATTGTTGATGGAAGTAATTCTTTTATTTCATATTTAATATGTGTTCAAACCGGACCGAAACTGAACTGTATTACATTCAAATCTGACCGAAACCGAACTGTTTAAAGGAATGGTACGATGGTTTGTATTTTTGATTAACCGTTTGATGCGGTGCGGAAGCGGTTTGGACTCCAAACCATACCAAACCGACCCGCGCTCACCCCTAGGTTCAAGGATGAGCAAGTGGTATTGTTTTAGTCAGATGGAGGCAAGTTAATGAACTATGTTAGAGGTCAGTGATAGATGTTTAAAGGTGGGATGTTGATGCACAGTTTTGTGCATTGCTGATGTCTGGAGTTGAGTTTTGTAGAAGAGTAAGTGGTTGTTGTGTGGGTTATAGGCAGTGAAGGATGGTTTGGTATATGCACAGTGGACGGTTGAAATGTGTAAGGAAATGTTTTGCAAAAAATATGCAAAAAAAAAAGTGCAAGAAAGTGCAAAATGTAGAAGAGATTGAAATATAAATGTAAAATAAAATGTTAACAAAATGAAATAAAATTTTATTTCATTTTGTTTTTGAAATTGAGGATGTGTTGTTTTTTTTCTACATGCTAATGGCAAATGAAAAATAGAAAAGCAACAATTGCAAATAAACACACTTGCTATCAACGATCACACTAACACACAAATATTTTTTTAAATGCAAACACTCACAGAATAAACACATAACAAAAATAAACAAAATTAATTCAAGGATTGGAAACTTGAAATCAAAGCAATTTACTAGCAAAGACGCCAAAAACTTGTACGTCGACGGAAATTCTATCGATTAGGACACCGTCGAACGAATTTATAATAAAAATACCATGAGCGCACGACATGCAAATATTAGTACGTGACGAGTACTAGTCGATCCAAAGGGAAGTGTTAGATTTTTAAATTCTATTCAATCAAATTAACCAAAGTTAAAGTGATGTTAAGCTATAAAAAATGTAAAAACTAGTAAAAGAAAATCAATAAAAAATATGAGAGTAGAAAGACAATTTAGAGGTATATCCACTCTCTAGATCAAATAGTTCAACAAAACATGAAATACGATCTCTCTTTTTTGGTCATTAGTGAATTTAATTGATATGCTCATCATAATCATGACATATTTGTGCTATTAATTAGCTCAACATAAGCCATCAAACTATAACACAACCTTAAATCACTTTTAACTCTTATGAAAAATGACAATGAAGTTGAAAATAAAATATATTTTAAGTATGACATGTTAACTATTGATTAGAAATATAGACCATTAAATTTGGATTCCTACATTCACTTCATTACCATAATCATATGAAGACGAAGAGGTAATTTGTGTTTAGTGATTGTTTAAGCATAACCTATTTGGTGTCAACAGTATAGGCTATCAAATTCAAAGCTAAAACAACAAAAATTAACCTACTCAAGCATTTGCCATTAAGCATAAAAGGAGATCGATAATTATCAAAATGTTGAAGCTACATAATTAGAGAGCTTCATTACCCTTAAATTGAAGGGTTTGGCCTCTCATATTTGTTATCAACTCAAAAATTGTAGCATGCAACATGATATAAAAATAAGAGAAAAAGAGAGCTAAAATAAAAACTAAGCTACCGCATAAAATAAAAGAGATCTACACTAATAACATGAAAATAAATAAACAAGAAAAGAGCATATATTAAAATTGCATAAAAGGAAAATACATGAAAGAATGGCTAAGTCGGAATGAAAAGAGAAAGAGTGCTTGATTTTATTTGTGACCCTAAACTAAACTAAAGAGGCTAAGAGGAAGAGAAGTTACATGAAATATACGGAGTATTTATACATGTATAAAACTCTAATCTATATTTTTTGGGAATGCCCAAACTAGCCATCTATGATGTGTGGTGGCCAAGTAATCATTAGCATCAAATAATCATCCACTAAGTGTGCATGTAACTTTAATGACCTTTTAGCATATGCATTAGCTCCTAATGGTAGATCAAGGTAAGTGGGTAGGCGAGGTCCTCCATTATCATGAGTTTGAATTATTTCCATCTTCATTTGTTCTCTAACTCTTGCGCATGCATATCTTTTTGAAACCACTTGTAATTTGACTTCAAATTTCTAAAAAATAACATAGGAATTTTCAAATAAATTTTCTTGATTTAATATATGCACAAAATGATCGTTTTTCCTTGTATGACGATGAATATGTGATGATTTGAAAATAATTCGAATTTTGTTTTAAACATGTTAAAGTACCCAATATGATCTTTTATTTAATTTAAATAGATTAATTATGGTGGTAAAATTATGCATATTTACATGCACATCGGTTGTAGATTTCCCTCCTTAAAAGAATTTCGTCCTCGAAATTAAGATAAAGGAAAATAGCTCAAAATGAAATATATTCGATACAATGGAACATATACAAAAGTACGAATAAGTTACTACACACATGCGGTGAGTACACTATAATGATACAGTTCATTCTTCAATCTAAACTCAGGATATGCCTTTTTCATTCTATCCTCCGTTTCCTTAGTGCAATCCTCGGCATCTCCACTCCATTGAACTTTGAATAACCACAACACCTTCCTCCTTAAACGTTTCTCATCATGATCAACGATTCCAATAGGCCATCCGATAACCACTAAATTCAGTTCCACCTCCAAGTCTTCCTGTGCAGCTGTTTCTATGATTTGCTCTGGGTCATGCACATGTTTCCTTAAGTAAGACAAATGAAAGACATTATGCACTCATGCCAACCTTTCTAGTAATTGTATTCGATAAGCTAGTGGGCCAATTTGTTCAAGAATGGAAAATGGTCCAATATATCGAGGTGCTAACTTCCCTGTTCTTCCAAACCTCACTACTCCTCTCATTAGAGAGACTTTTAAAAAGACTGAATCTCCAACCGACAATTCTAGATTTCTAAGCCTTTGATATGCATAACTTTTCTATCTACTTTGGGTTTTCTTTAGTTTCTTTCTAATCATCTCAACTTTCCCTGAAGCTTCTCATATCATATCAGGACCAAGTACTAACTGATCTTCGGTCTCGATCCAACATGCTGGTACATGCACGGATGACCATATAGAGCTTCATATGGTGCCATGCTGATACTAGATTGATAACTGTTGTTATAAGAGAACTCTACTAAATGCTGATGATTTTCCTATGAGCCTCCAAAGTACAGAATACATGCCTTGAGAAGATCTTCCAAAACACGGTTGACCCTTTCTGTTTGCCTATCAGTTTGAGGATGATAGGCAGTAATTATATTCAGCCTTGTTCCCAAAGTTTTATGTAATGCTTCCCAAAATTTACTAATAAAGTTTAGATCACGATCGTTCACTGTGCTACTCGGAACTCCGTGCAATCGTACAATCTCCTCCATATATATCTCTCAGGCTTGCACCGGTCCTCATTGGCTTAACTGGAATGAAATGTACACTTTTAGTTAATTGGTATATGATAACCTAAATGCCTTCATTCCCTTTCCTCATTTGAGGTAAGCCATCAATGAAATATATTGATATTTGATCCCACTTCCAAACTGGAATCTCCAACGGCTTAAGTAATCCTACAACTTTCTGTTGGTCGCTTTTGACTTGTTGACAATTTACGCATCAGCTAACATAAATGGATATGTCCCTTTTCATACTTCTCCTCTAAAATTTGCACTTCATATCTCTGTACATTTTGTTAACTCCTGGAAGAATGCTGAGTTTGGATTTTTAACATTTAGCTAACACCTCCTGCCTAAGATTTTCCACATCTGGAACACAAATTTGCCAAATTCAATCGTAACACTCTGTTTTTACCTAACTCAAAGGTTGAATTTCTTCCTTCTTCAGTTGCCTTAATAAACTTTTCAAATTGGCTATTTTTCTTTATTTGCTAACTATTCTTTCCACAAGAGTTAGAGTTACTATCAAACAAGAAATAGCAGCATATTTTCTACTTAACGCATCATCTACTATGTTGGCTTTCTAGGGTGCGTACAAAATATCTAGATCATAAGATGTGAGAAATTCCAACCAACATTGCTACCTCAGGTTTAAATCTTTCTGAGTGAAAAGTTAATTTAAAGAATTATGATCCGTAAAGAGCTCAAACTTTTCACCTAGTTAAGTGAGGAATTTAATCTATAAAGGTCAACTCAAAGTTTTAATTGAAACAAACTATGAAAATTTCTTACCCAGCAAATAGCGCCTCCTTATTTTAAATGCGAACACCATGGCTAATAATTATAAGTCATGCATTGCATAATTCTTCTCATGAACCTTCACTGACTACCCGCATAAGCAAGCACCTTCCCTTCCTGCATAAGAACTGCACCAACTCCTTCTCCACAAGCATCAACATAAAAAGTTATTCCATTATTTCCATTTATAATCGCTAGGACTTGAGCGGTTGTTTATCTCCTTTTGAGTTCTTGGAATGCCGCTACACATTTAGGGGTCTAGATAAATTTGGCATCTTTCGTAGTCAACTTCATTAAGTGGTAGGTAATATTCGAGAAATCTTGAGTGAATCTTCTGTAATATCCTACCAAACCTAAGAAGCTACGAACTTCTTTAGGAGTTTGCGGTTGCTTTCAATTTAGAATAGCCGCATCCTTTGCAAGATCAGCTTAAACCCCGTATCTTGACACTATATGTCCGTGGAATCTTACCTCCTTCTCCCAAAAATGACATTTGAAAATTTGGCTTTAAGCAAATTATATCCTAATATCTCTAAAACAATTTCTAGATGCCTTTTGTGTTCTTCTTCTATCTTAGAATAGATAAGGATATCATCAATAAAGACTAACACGAATTTATTGAGTACATCTCTAAATACATTATTCACAAGGCCTACAAAATATGCGGGTGCATTGGTTAGCCCAAAAGGCATAACCAACCAATCGAAGAAAGTGTTCGGACATTTGAATGCAGTTAGATATATACATTCTTCTACGATTCTCAACTGATGGAATCCTGTAGCTAGATCCATCTCCAAGAATACCCAAGCACCATGTCATTGATCAAACAAGTCATCTATTTTGGGTAAAGGATACTTGTTATTAATTGTTTGTATATTCAGATCGCTGTAATCTATGCACAAGCTTAGAGATCCATCGGACTTAGCTACAAAAACTATTGCCAATCCCTAACTTGAATGACTCGGCTTATCAATCCTTTATTTAATAGCTCTCGGGTTTTGTTACCTAACTCATCTCTCTCCTTTTGAGCCATCCTTCTTTCTCATTATTTAGTTAGCATTGCACCAGAAATTAAATTAATACGAAATTCAATTTCCTGATGTGGTGGTAAACTTTTTACTCCTTCAAAAACATTTGGGAATTATTTGACAACATGTATGGTTGCTATCCTTTCTAGTATTAGTCGAGTGCATAAAGAAAACTTCCCCTTCATGGACTAGGATCTTCGCAAGATATTTCTGTAAACTTTCCTAACTTCGTTTTTAGGAAACTATCCTTTTTACGCAATCAAGAATAGCTTCATGTTTAGTCAACCAATCCACACCGTGTAAAATCTCAAACCCAATAAAATCTAGGATAAATTAGTCAAAAGAAAATTTATGAGAATAGTGGAAAATTTGGACTTTTTCGCAATTCATGCAAAGGTTAGTAGTACTGCCTATAGGATTCACCATGCAAATAGAGGCATCAACTATTTTAGGTTCAAGTTTTAATTCTTCTATAGTTTTCTTAACAATAAAACTATGAGAAGATCCTATATCAAACAATATTCCAACTAAAATATCTTCAATAAAAATATTATCTTTCAAAACTCCCTTGCCCTTCACATCCTGAGAGGTTGAAGGCTCATTCTTTATTGCATAGACTAGGGCTTGCTCTTCGTTCCTCATAATCGCACAGTCCTCGATCATGTGCCCTAGTTGATGGCAATTATAGCAGAGGCTACTGTACACCATTGGAGAAACATAATCCTGGACCTTTGGGCTTCAACAATCCTTTGCAATATGGCCCATCTTCTTACAGTTGCGAAAAGTGTACCCTTTAAAGCGATTTCCTTCTGGGTTTTCCTGACCACGGCTTTTTCCCACTTTTATTAAACTTCCTCTTCTTCCAGTGTTTAGCGTTGTTGTTGGTTTGAACTTCCACCGGGTTCTTCTTATCTAGCATTTCGTAATGGAATCCCATATCCAGCAAATCTATAAATGACCAATTATCATGGACAATCATCCTGCTTTAGTACTTCTCATTCATCCTCGAAATAAACTTCTCATTCTTCTTTAAAGGCACGTCGATTAGACCAAACCCAAAACAAGTTAATTCATTGAACTTATTCGCATACTCCTCAGTAGTCGTTCATCCTACTTCAGATCCATAAAGCTTCCGTAAAGATGAGATTTCCCAGGCGCTAGCATGTACTGCTCCTCCAAAACCTCCTTAAACCTTTCCCAAGGGAAAGTTTCCTCCACCTCACTTGGGGTAATGGACTCCCACTATGCCAAAGCCCCTTGATGTAACTGCCACGAGGCCAAGAACCCCTTTTTCTCAATACTGATATCCAACGCCTTAAAGATTCTTTCGCATGATTTAATCCAAGCTTGTACTTCAATGATAGCTTCCGTACCCTTGAATGGTTTCCCCTCTAAGCTTGTATTATTCTTGCACAAAGTGGAAAAATTAACCAGAGTTTGTACGGGAGCTATTTCTTCTACAACGACGATTGGAGCTCGACTATTAGTTGTTGTGGTGCTGTTATTTTCCCATCCTCGTCCTCTACGAATACTCATGTCTTACTACCTGAATTTAATAAGCTAACTTTGGAACACAAAGATGAAATTATCTTGGAGAATGTCTAGATAGCACGTCTTTTATTTGGATAAAGATTCTAAATGCGCACTCTCAAAGATTAAACTCATTCTCCGATGTTACTAGCCCTATCTCTAATGAGTTATACCCCACCATAGCCAAGGTTCTCGTTTAATTTTTAGCTCTGATACTAAATGTGAAGATCTAGTCTCCTCAACTCTTGGGAATCGACAATAATACATCCATGGTATTCACACGTCGTGAATCCAAGTGCCAAGGATGTAGATTTTCAAGGGTAAAGTAATGCAAAAGACAGAAACACAAATTCTCACATTACTTTAAATAGATAAATAATATATAAAATCACCATAATTAAGGTACGTTAGGAGTTTGTGCATGCACTAACCCAGCCAAGAACAGTTATAACTCCTTACTCCCACACTTTCTGGCATTAACTAACTTAAACATAGCGGAAAAACGAAAAAAATAGATATGTAGATATCCCCATGGGGTGCTCCAGCTTCATGCTCCAAAAATATCTTCCAGCATGTTCCTTCCAAAATACTCTAAATCGAATCCTGACTACTTGGCTGCTCGAGAAAATAAGGCATTCAGAGTTTAAATAGAAAACAAAATAAACTCTGGGTCAGTCATGGGACTGGTGTAAGAACTCAAAATACATGTTTTGAAAACGAAAAGGTATCTTATAAGACCATGCCACACATAAACATGGAATAGGATATTACCTTATGATAACTAAAACATTCTACGTCAAAATACTTGATATTATTTTTAATAATCCATCTTTGAAAACATTTGCAAATAAACTTATTAGTCTTAGCCAAAATTATTACAATTATTAAATTCCAACGTATTAGGCACTACAAACAAAATGGCAGGCACTTATTGGAGAATGGATTGCACACAAATGACCAGGTGAAGGGACTACCTTTCGGCAATACATCTCTAGAGGGATGTAACGAGGTCAACAGAACATCTATACCTCTACCAACACATGACCTACTTACCTTTTCTCACTAGATAGTACCGAATATGTTATCATCTTGGTCGTTACCGACCTATCCGAGACGTCTCTTAGCGTACACCATAATAATTTAAACCCAAATGTCATAGTGGGTAGAAATTTATCTAGAAGGGGATGATCATACTCTAATGGCTGCGAACCACATAGCTTTGCTGCATCTACTATATTTTGGCCATTTCCGTTATGGGGCTTGAGGTAACGATTACCTTTCTATAGCACATCATCTTTCTTTGAATGCCACACTACCATTCCTTTGATCCTTATTTACTTCCACAAACATACAACCTTCGAGCTCATATGTCTCAAAGAAGGGTGTTCAGCTAAGAGAAGTTGCCTTCTCCGCCACCAAACATATGTATGTTTATAAAATTCAATGATGAAATCTCAAGAATGCAATGTTAGACATACATTCATACAAGTTCGTTTTGGGATTGAATGAAATCGAAGGCACTCTCCTACTACCATTAGTAGCGAGAAGTCCTTGCAATGAAGATCTTAAATGAAGAACTATTACCACATAATATAAGATGGGAAATTTCCTTGAGGGCCAGTGACAAGTAGCCCTACATTATATCTTCCACATATATCTTCATGTCTTTACTTTGAATATGTAAATTGGTTCAAAGTGGTCTTTGGACAAAAATTATCCAAATCCGACCCCGGTTTCTACGAACTAATCATCGATAAAAGAGGTCAAGTTAATAAGGAATAATTATTTAATTAATTAAGTTCTTCTATCCAAAATCACTTTTTAGAGATATACATTCCTAAAACATTCTTCCCAGTATATACAGAAATATTAAACCTCTCTTATCAAAACATTCGATAACTTTTTAAACTACTTTTAATAAGAAATTTTTTGAAATCGTTTTATTTCTCATTTAGGATGATCTTGATCCAAGTAAACCAAATTCAGTATCCCCTCTGGGCCAGTCCAGATAGCCAGGAAGAGTAGGAAATTGGTTTTCCAAACTCATGCCTAGAAACTATCTCTTTGACACCCCTAAGGCGGTCAAGTTATTTGATCGACTCTAAATATTTAATTATTCTAACAAATTTCAAGTCATCTTTAAAACACTTTATAATTCATTCAAAAACATTTATAAAGTAATTGGAAAAGAATTGTTAAGTTTAAATTATTTTTCCAAAGTTATAAAAAAAGTGCTACGGAAAGTCCCCTTTTTAGCTATATTGATAAAAACGACTTTTTATTATTTGAAAATTCATTTTGATTACTTAAATCACTTCTGAAACATTTAAAAACATGTATAAGATTTATTTCACATCTTTAAACAATTTTAAAATATCATTTTCTAAGAAATCCGGTTTTGGATTCCGAACTGCAAAATCAAGATTTTCCTAAATTTGTTTTACTCATATTTCAAAATATCGATTTTACTTCTTCATTGGAAACTATGGATATAGTAGTTTGGAAAATTCTTATCTCGAAAAATTTCATTATGTCCAACTTTTACACTAGTTTGACTTTTATAGCATGAAATCGCGAACTATCATTAGGCAACGCGCTTATTTTTTAACTAATTTTTCCATTACTTTTCAAAATTCATCAAAATACTTTAAAATGTTTATAAAACATTTATAATACATTTTAAACCATTTTTAAGAGGTTTAATATTCCATACACTCCGTTTCATTCATTCAAGGAAAGTGATTTCCTTTGTGCTTATTGACGTGTATATTTATGAGTTGCATATATTTTCAACATTTATATGAAAATAACCAAACTTGATGATCAAAGCATATTAAAAATCCATTTGCAACATCAAATCATCATCCAACATATATATAATTGTTTAGGAGTTCTCGCCTTGGAATTCAAACAATTTTCTTAAAAATTCACTATAGCTCTGCTATTCGAATTCCGAAACTCACTATTCTTTGGATTTTAACTCCTAGATGCCTAGACCAAGTCTTGAGTGGGATAGGGGGTGCACGGCCTTGGGTGTAGCAGGGAATAGGCTCGGTCTACGGTGGAGTGAGGTGGAATTTATGAAGAACAAAAAGAAAATGAAGAGTTTTGGGATCGTTTTAAGGCGTTTTACAATATATAATTATATATTATAATTTTAGTTTCGTTTGAAATAATTTTTGAAATTATTTCTCTTAAGATGGAAGCCATTAAATAGGAAGCAAAATCTTGAGAATATGAAGAAGATGATGAATGAAAAAGAGAAGAAGAAGATGAATGAAAAAGAAGAGAAGAGGGTAGGTTATTTATAGGAAAAAGAAGAGTGCAAAAGAAGGCATGTACACGCCACCTTTTGCATCACAATTTCAAGGCTTATCTTACACATCTTCCCCCCTCTCATGCATAGCTAGAAGCCTCCCCCCACGTACACATCACTTCCATCTTCTCACGTGTGCATATGTTGACTAATAAAAGCATAAGGAATAAGTTTGCTTAAAAATATCTCATATATTTTATATTATTTTTTAAACTTAATTATTTTTATGTATGTTTGTTTATGTGCATGTTCTTATGTACGCACATTTACATGTATGTGTATATGTAACATATTCTTACAAAGTTGCACAACTTCCATACGTTGTATCATTACAAATCCCGATTTCATTTTTTGGCCATATTTTCTCTTTTAAATTTCTATGCATATTTTTGTAAACACATTTTGAAAATAAATTTTCCTATCATTTTTAAATAGTAAAAATGATCATATTTTATTTATAAAACCATATAAATTGAAAAGAAAAACTGTTTACAAAATTGTTGTTATATTGATAAGGCTAAACGATCACTTATTGAAAGTTATATATTTATGGGTCATTACACAAAGATAACAAGCATATGCCCCGAGAAGTCTGTTGAACTAGGGGAGTTTGGCCAAGTACCATTTGACCAATAGGTAGGAGAGAATGTTTTCGAAGGTTTGACGGAGTCAGTAATGTGAGCCTATTTCCAATGCTACTTGAAGCAGCTATTAATAGCTTGATGGTTTCCTTATCCTCGTCATTTAGACCTTTAGCGAAAGGACCTCACTAAAAAGTGTAGATTAGCAAAAGAAAGTAATGATATAATGACAAAGACTATAATAAACTTACGAGGTGAAGAGAAGACTCCACTGATATTGGAAAAGCATTTGACGAAGAAGAATTGTGTCTTCCAATCACTAAATTTGTTTACCACCTTCGAAATTAACTTTTTGGGTGATTAGCTAGAAAAAAATTAGTTGTTCAGGTCGTTGAGTTTAACTAATCGAATTAGATAGTTCTAAACTTTAGTATCTAGTGATGGAATCCCTGACTCCAAAGCAATAAGTTCGTAGGATAGAAGATATGTATATACATTGGGAGATAACTGGATAGGTGCAATGCCCAGGTTAGGTCAAGAATTTGGATAAGAAATACGGAAAATGCAAGAAGCCACCATGCCAAATATGGTGTAACATCCTTCACCTGGAGGTCCAAAACTAATGGCTAGGGATATTGCAGTCATCCATAGTTATTAATCCTCGGCAACCAAATGTGGTAATGTTAGATACACTAATATAATAGAAACACGTGGACATATAAAATATTTAAAATCATCAACCAACTTTCACATTCTAATTCAAAACATTTCAAGTTAATTAGATAATCCCAACATGAGAACCACATTTAGATAAAATATAATTATTACAGCACATACCAAGAGCGACATATGAAGATGTCACCTTGGATGATCACAGTATATAACAAGGCAATAAATAAAATTTGTCGTTACATTAAACAACAATGGAAATAAAGCAACAAGAGACTCCTACTAGCTAGATTGCCTCCTACATGTATCCGGAAGCTTATTTTTCCAAAGAGGTAGTTGAAATCCTCAACTCTCAAACTACTCAGAATCAATTGAGCACCTGATATTTTAAGGGGAAAACATAAACTTCGAGCCATATATAAAGCCCGGTATGAATAATAATCAACTATCTCAAACAATTTATATATCTAGTGAGACAATGTCGCTTGGTGGAATGGATTTTTCCTCACTAGTACCCTAAAACTTTATAGAACCATATATTATGCTCCTACATCCACAGTGGTTAGAACATAGCAACTTTATGATGATATGCAAATAAGTAATCAATTCTAGATTGCCCATCCCCTTTCAATTTTGACTAACTGCCTCATTCATAGTTTCTAGAGTCAATATTAACATGTTAGTTTTCATGGGCTTACTAATAATCTATTAAAGTTTATGGATTCCCTGCTTGGTTTTATAGTTTTCATGGGATCATTAAGAACTTGTTGGCGTCTGCTAATAAATTTAATTTTTCATAGGTTCTCCCTGAACCTATTGGTATCCCTAATAACATCCTTCTTATCCTAGTTTTCATGGGTTGACTTAGAACATGTTCACTTCTATCAATAACTTAATCTGAATATAATTTTCATCTGTGCACTACTAACCTATTGGCCCTTACCAATAATCATTTCTAATCATAGTTTTTGTGGGTTTATTATTAACCTATTGGCCCCTACCAATATCTTCTTCTAAACATAGTTTTCATTGGTTTACTATGAACATGTCCACCTAACAACTTCTTTAATCAATATTTAGGCATCCTACATTCTGGTTTATCCGAACTCCTGGATGCAAGTCTACTCATTCAGGAGTTAACTTAATTTATGTTCACTACTGGGTCAACCAGGCTGGTCATTCTACCCTTTCTCCCTAAAATATAGTTATGGGTGCAATTCAATATGAACACACACACACACACATACATACATACATATATATATATGAAGAATTAAACATAATAACATAGTAATACCAACATCTATGTGTAATATCCTAGAAATCATTTTATATAAACCTTTCTTATTCCCTTTAACCTAATAATCAAGGAAAACTACTTCAAAAACTCCATACTTAAAATCATTTAAAACTCTTTTATTATGCCATGGTTTTCCTTTAAACTAAGATTGGGTTATACGTTTTGAAAACTAAGGCTTTCAAAACTAAGGCTTTCAAAACCTTAAAACTTTAGTTTTGAATCCATTAGACAACCTCCTTCGAAAGCATTCAAATCTTCTTTACAAAACACTAACATATATCCTTCGAAACACTTTAAAACATCTCTTTCGAAACTCCCAAAACATACCTTTCGAAAGTAAGTATAAAAACATTACTTATTAACTCTTAGAAGCATGGCTTCGAAACTAATGAAAGTACCACTTTCGAAACATTTTGAAAGTATCTATTTCAAAACCAATGTTTTTTCCCTTAAAAATATCATTTGGGTCAAAGTAAATACGTGAGAAAGTATCCCTTTCGAAACCATTAACCTTTATATAAAATTGTCCGAGGAAAAATTGGATGGCTTCAGAATCATCCTTTTGAAAGCTCAAATAATTTAAGTAAAACAATGAAGGTTAGTATCGAAACCCCTTTCGAAGCCATTGCCTTCAAAAACCTTGATCCCTTTCAAAAAAACTCAGGAAGTGGCTTAGTACAATTTTGAAACAAAAGCTACCTTTTGAAAGCATTAGCGACTTCAATACCTTCGAAAGGCATAATATTGGCGGAAAGATTTCGATTGGGTCGACACCACCTTTTTCAAAAGAATTGTTTTATAAATAAAGGAACTCATTCAAAAGCTTGTACTTTAAAATAAAAAAATGGATACCCTCTACGAAAGCTATTTAGAAGACCCTTTCGAAGCATATGTTTCAACTCCTTCGAAAGCATTTAATAAAACAAGGCAGGTGCTTATCATTTGAAAGTAAAACAAGGGTTTCGACCCCATCGAAAGCAATGGTTTTGACATCATATTTTTCCTTCCTCCAATCCACTACGTACCATCATTGTGATACCTTTTGTATTGGTTTTGACTTAGTGGGTTTCGGCTAGGTTTGGTTTTGACTTTGTTGAAGCGAAAGCACGGGGTCAAAAGGTGCTTCTAAAAGGGCGAAACCCACTTTTCTAAGTAAAGAATGAATTGATGGTATATAAAGTAATTACTTTATAACTTACCTGCCTATTTGTAAACATTTAATTGGTTGCCTTAAACTTTTCAAATTCTTTCCCAAATAACTGCTGCATAATTTCAGATCTAAATTAATGATTAATTCAACAAATGAGCCCTTCCATTAAGCAAAATCAATAAAGCAATTAAGCCTTTCTTCTAAAATAATTTAATTTCCATACTAATTCACTTAGGAAAAATCCCCAAAAATTATAGAAATTCACTTTCAATATGTTGTCTAACATATAAAAATTTCGGACCCAATTTCTTTATAAAATAACCAAAATAAATTTAAACTCAATTTATTCATATTTTCCATAGGAAATTCAAATTAAATTTTCCATAGCTTGGAAAGTTATAAAAATTAAACTCATCTCTAAAATCATCTTTTACATGACATAACTTTCTCATGGCATTAAGAATCCGTTATAATCGATTTTACCCCTTAAAACCTTGCAAATAATTGTCAAACTAAATTGTTTTAGTCAAACATGTAAAAATCCATGCATATCATCAATCAAAATCATAAAATAATGGATTTAATCTTAAACCTGAAAATCAAATGATCATAAAAAATAAAGATGATTTAGATTATTATTCACCTTGATTAGGATAAGGACTTTGAGATTTATTTGAGATTAATCCCCTTGCTTTAATTCCTAAGCCCTTGATTTAGTTTCCCTCATTTTCTTTCTCTAGTAATGTCTAACTCCTCTATTCTTTGTTTTCTTTTCTATTTTTAGAAAATGAACATGAAAATGGAAGGATACATGGGTTCAAGGTATTAAGGTGTTATGGTGCGCAATTACCCTAAATGCCCTTGTGTTAATTACTCTTCTAATTAACATACAAAACCAATTAAATGCCCATTTGTTTAATTTAAGCACAACCTTTAATTATTTATTTAAATCTCAATCCTTTTATCATTCTAATATTTACACTATTATAGTTAATTTATCCAATTAAATCTCTTGAATAATGTTATCAAAAAGTTAGGGGTGTTACAGGCTCCCCCCCTTAAAGAATTTCGTCCTCGAAATTCACTAAGGACTAAATACTAAACAAAGCAGGCTTCTGTAACAACTCCTACCAACCATGCTAGCCTACCTAACTGGCAATTTTCTATATAAATCATTATAGAAATACTCTCAAAGCAGATCAGGATACGTATCTTTAATCTTGTCTTCTATCTTCCAAGTACAGCCCTTCTCGTTGTTGCTCCACTTTACTTTCATCAACCCGACTATCTTGTTCTTTAACCTTTTTTCACCTCTCGCTCCAACCTAAACTAATTGTATAACAAAATTCAAAGTAGGCTCTACTATCAAATCTTCCAACCTTGTCAAAGGAATATTAGTCTCTGAATCATGCACACAATTGCAAAGATGAGACACATGGAATACATTATGGATACTTGCCATGCTTCTCGGCTACTCTACTCTGTATTTGAGCTTTCCAATCTTGTCTATAATATGGAACGGACCAACATATGTCGGTGCCAGTTTCCCTGACTTTTCAAATATCACCACACCCTTCATCAGTGATACCTTAATGAAAACCCTATCTCCAGCTAAGAATTCTAGGTCTTTACGCCTCTTATCTGTGTAATTCTTTTGTCTACACTAAGCTTCCTTCATCCTTTCTCGGATCAAATCAATCTTCTCTGATGCCTCTCTAATTAAATCTGGACCTAAGACTAATCTATCTCCAATCTCCAACCAACATGTTGGTGATTTGCATGGCCTTCCATAAAAAGCTTTAAAAGCCATCATTCTTATGCTAGTCTCATAACTATTATTATAGAAAAACACAACCAAATGTAGGTGATCTTCCTAAGATCCACCAAAGTCCAATACATAAGCTCTTAATAAATCCTCGAGTACCTTGTTGACTCTCTCTGTCTACCCATCCGTCTGAGGGTGATATGCGGTACTCATATTAAGCTTGGTACCTAATACATCCCGTACACTTTTTCAAAACTCACTAGTGAACAAAGAATCTCTGTCACTGACTATGCTACTAGGAATCCCATATAGTGTAACTATGTTCTTCAGGAACAACTTAACTAAAACAGGTTCCATCCGCTTCGACTTAACTGGAATGAAATGGCCACTCTTGGTCAACTTGTCCACCATGACCCATATACTTTAATTTAATCTTTTTGACCTTGTCAACGTATCTATAAAGTCCATGGATATCGAATCCCATTTCCAAACTGGAATCGCTAAAGGCTGAAGCAACCCACTCGGCTTCTGATGTTCGACTTTCACTTCTTAATAGTAGGCGCACTTCCTAAACCACAAGCCATTATCCCACCTTATACCTTCCCAATAGAAGCTCCTCTTCATATCGTGATACATCTTGGCCCCTCTAGGATGAATCGTAAACTTAGATCGATGACATTCTGCAAGAACTTCATTCCGTCAGTCCTCCACATTTGGAACACATAACCTTCCCTTCATTCTCAACCATCCTCTATGGACGAGGCTAAAATACTTTAGATCATCAATCTCAGTTCCAACCTCAAGCCTTATGATCTTCTCGGCTAACACTGGATTCACTTTTTGCTTAGAAGCAATCCTTTTGATCAACACGGGTTAAATTTCTAAACATGACAACATTGTGGTGCTTTGACTAGAATTAGTAGTCAATCTTAACTGCACACGACAAGTAGTCAAAGCTTCTAAAAAATTTCATTCTACCACATAGCGAACACCACATTCTGATGTCTTTGTCTAAGAGCATATGCTACCTTATTTCCTTTCCCAAGTGTGTACTCTATACCAAGATCATAGGATGCCAAAAACGCCAGCCACCTCTGTTGTCTTATATTCAACTCCTTCTGAGAGAATAAATACCTTAAATACTTATGAGTCGTGTATAGCTCGAATCTCTCTCCTAAAAGATAATGTCTACAAATATTCAATGCGAAGATCATCGCAGACAACTCTAAATCATGAGTAGGATATTTCACTTCATGTATTCTAAGCTATTGTGAAGCGTAGGCAATAACTTTACCCTTCTGCATCAACATAGCTCCCAATCTGGTCCCATATGCATCTGTATACACCACCAACCCTTGGATTCTATCTGGAATTACTAACATAGGTGCGTTAGTTAACAAATGCTTTAACTTAAGGAATGCTTCCTTACCTTTATCGGACCAGACAAAGTTCACATCCTTCTTGGTTAACTTAGTCAAAGGTGCTACAATCCCATGAGAAGTCCTTAATGAATCTCAGGTCCTAGCCAGCCAGTCCAAGAAAACTTCTAATCTCAATCATCGTCTCTAGTTTCTTCCAACTATTAACAGCTTTGATCTTACCTGGATCGAATGGCGAGCCTTTCTCTGAAACGATGTGACTAAGAAACTTAACCTCTTTCTTTCAAAAATGACACTTGGAAAACTTCAACCTTCATTTGATGCTACCATAGCATCTTAAACACTACTGTAAGATAATCCTTATGCTCTCTTCCATCCTTAGAGTATACTAAAATGTCATTCATTAAAACAAACACAAACCTATCCAAGTACTCTTGGAAAAATCAGTTAGTTAAATCCATGAAGAAAGCAGTGCATTCGTTAAACTGAATGACATGACTTGCCAATCATACGAAATATACCTAGTCTTAAATGCTATCAATGGAACACTACCCTCTACCACTCTTTCCTGGTGAAAACTATCACAAAATCCAATTGTAAAAATATTCTGGCTCCGCACAACTGATCAAATAGATCGTCTATTCTTGACAAAAGATATTTATTCTTAATTGTCCTCTCGTTCAACTTATGATAGTCGATGCACATTCTTTACAACACATATGGTTTCTTCACGAACATCATGGCCGCTCCCCAAGGTGAACTACTCGGTCTAATAAATTTCCTTCCTTCAAGGTCCACTAACTGCACAATTAATTCTTTCATCTCAGTTGGTGTCATCTTGTTAGGTGGTCTACCCACCGTTGCAGCTCATAGCACAAGCTCTATCCGAAACTGAATAGATCGTTTTGGTGGTAGTCCTATAACTAGCTCAAAGACATCGCAAACTCTCTTGCTATTAGAACCTGACTTAACTCGTTTCTTACTTTCATAGCTCTTAACAAAGCGCAAACACTCCACTCAAAATCATTCATCGAGAATATGATTCAGTTAGGACTATCAGGTAGTGATATTTCCCCATCATAGAAAAATATCCCAGGTTTGTACTTACCCAACCAATCATTACCCAATATAATCCCAAAATTTACTAAAATCAAAAAAACATGCACACTACATGCAAACCTATCATCTAACAAATCAAGTTCTAACTGGTCACATATCAACCCTAGAGTTGCATATCCTCCTATTAGATTCATGTACTTAAGGAAATAATAAAGTATGTGGGTTCAAAGCATAATCCATTAACCAAACACTAAGATATAAATGATCGTGATGCATCAGTATCAAGCAGTACCCTAACTGGTATACTCTGAATCAAAAGCGTACCTTCCATCACAGTCTTTCCCTTTTCAGCTGTAGTTGGCATAGCTGATGATATCCCAATAGCAAAAAACCTTCCCCCTATCCACCCTAACTGGCTTTGGACACTAATTGTTATAATGACCAAATTGATTGTAGTTGAAGCACTTTACACCCTTCTTATCTGCAGCCTTTTTTCCCTCATCCGACCAGCACTCATGAGCATAATGACCTTTTTTGTCACACTTGAAACAAACTAAATCAGCCTTTACCTTCTTGGCAGCATCTACCTTTTGGGCTCCCTTCTTTTTAAAGAACTTTCTCTTCTTTCCCCGAGAACCTAGATTTCAATTGGCTTCTCTCTAGCACAAATAGCAATCTCCTCATGGAGGTTAATTTTTATTTTTTAATTAGTTAACTTATATTTTAATTAAGATATTAATTAGAGTTTAAAGTATATATATAAATCCTATTATAAAATTAAATATTTATAAATCCTATTATAAAATTAAATATTTATAAATTGTATATCTCAATCGTACGATGTTCAATCGAATGGAATTAGTCGGATAGGATATGTGGCTAGGAAATCCTTGTGGTAGAATTAAAATTGGAATGGATTGCAAATGAAAATCAAGGTGATTAAATCTCTCTCATTAGGATCACTAGGTTTAATTTCAAATAATTAAAGTTAGTTATTAGATGTTTGGATGAATTGATATTTTATTATCAGTTGAGTGGTATAATATATATAGTAGTATATATATTAGTAGTTGAATATATTTCCAGCCATTGGAGCGGATGAGACCCTATCCGCCCCGTATAATAGCAGATGACACTATATTAGCATGATATCCCTCTCGTATTGGGGTTGGTATTTTAGTTATCTAACATCTATGGATACAGGGAAACAAGTTGTAGCGGTTCAATTGGATTTCTCAAAAATGTTGATTTTTAAATTTCATATACAATAATAGATCATGTGTTAAAATAATTTGTTATAGATTGTTGTGATTTGGGTTATTGGATGCTATAGTAGCATTGGCCTTAATTTGGTTATTTCAAATACCATAAATATTATTTTTAAATTTGCAGAATTTAAAGGGATATTTTGAACATAAAAATATTTATATCGAAATTTGGATTATTTTAAAGGAAATTGATTTGGATAAAAACAATAGTTGATTTTGGGTTTGTACTTAATTATTCGTAAAATATTTTGAATAGAGAATTCAAATTAATTATACGGAGAATTTTTAACAATGGATTTTAAAATGGTATTTCTTAAAAAAAGGAGGAAAGAAGTTAAAATCTATATGAAATATAAATAGAATTTATAAAGAAATGGATTTATAAGATGGAATTTTATAAATGAGATTATCTTATAAATAAGTACTCATAAGTTCATAAAATTATAAACAATGTTTATAAATAAGGGAAAATGATATCAGTTGATAAATTGGGAATATAAATTTACAGTATGAATATATATCAAGATATGAAAATAGGTTTTGAAAAAAAAAATAGTGGATTCTATTTTGAAAAGTGAGAATGGTTAAGGAATCAGAATGAAATCGATGGGTAGTGAATCGTGAGAGATTTATAAATTGGAATCGGTTATTGAGATTAAAAAAGTATTTTTATTTAGAAGTTAAGTTTGTTTCTAAATGGGAAATTTATTTATTTGACTATGAAATTTTAAAATAGTTAGTATCGGAATACTTCAGGAAGTAGGTTATTCAAATATCTAATATTAATGGAAATAAAATTATAATTTTCATAAGAAGCTTTGTAAATCGATTAGTTTATTTAAAAACGAGTTGGAAATGGGTTATCGATGTTTTATTTTAAGTATTTTAAATATTTTAGATAATTATTTAAACCTGTTTTTAAAATAAATTATTATTATTTAAAAATACTTATTATATGTATATATATAGCTTTGAAATGACCGAAATTTATTTATTAATCTTCTTGATATTTGAAACGGGGTTTATTCAGTAGAAGTGATTTATAAGAGAAATTCTCAGAATGGAATTTAGGGAAATGTATGGAAATTTCCAAAGTATTTAAAAATAAGCGAACTTCGAAAAATACTTATACCATGGATTTTAATAAATAGAAAATAAATGGAACTTTCCTACGTGTTGGAAATAAAATGAATTTTAGGAAACTACCAGGCAGTGTTAGCATTCCAAATATGAACGCTATTCTAAAGGTAAACTTAGCCGCAAGCCTCATCAACTGGGAAATGACCGAAATAGGGCATGAAACAGGGCTAAGTGGGTCGCACCCAAGTAGGGTATGTTATAACTTTTCTAGATACCCTCAGATATATTATAATTATGGAAATGGTTGTGCATGGAAAGAGAGCGCTCGATAAGGGTGGGAACACCTAGGGTGATAACATATTCGGTACTAGTAGTCAAGTGCTAGGCCAGTTCCGTGTGGCAGGGTACAATATGTTCTTGTAAGACTAAGTGCATTGGTCTAGAGATGCACTCATTGGAAGGTAGTTCCTTACCTGGTCATAGTATGCACTCCATTCACTAATAAGGGCCATACGGTTTTGATTGTGCCCAACTATATTGAAATATGTGATGCAAGCATTTCAGCTATTTTCTAATTTATTTTCTATAGACACTATTATCATATCAGATGATTTTGATATAAAATGTTTTGGTTATCGTAAGGTAAAAACCCATCGTGTTTATATGTGATGTGGTCTTACAAGATACCTTTGTTTTCAAAGGATATTGAAAAGGTAATAATTCAAATTGAATGTGTTTTCTCACACTGGTTTTCCAGACTGACTCAGATGTTATTTTATTATAATGCTCGGGTCAGATCGAGTATTACAGATTCATGTTAGGATGCTATGGAACTCAGGAGACGAGGTTTATATCACGCATTTATTATATTTTGCTGCATGTGTAGACTGAATAGTTAGCACTGGTGAGGACAAGTTATTATAACAGTCCATATTGATTGTTGATTGGATGATTGTATATGTATTTTAACAGCTACAGATTCTTTGTATAAAAATATGTTATTATATATTATATTTTGTTCTGCTGCAACTGTGAGATTCTATATTGTTATTTCTGATCTTTTATCTTTTCTTCTTCACCCTTAAAGATTCGTATATCTATTTAGTTTGAGTTGGGCACGTGTAATTTAGTGTTGATTCAAAAGATACAGATTTACGGGTCATTACAATTGCCATCTCCATAACTACATTACTAGGATCATGGAGATGTGGCAAGTTTGCGCTAGCAATCTCGGACCTCAATCCCTTAACAAACATCTCATTTTCCCTAATAACGGTGTCTATAGTAGCATATCCATGTCGGAACAACTCATAAAACTTAGTAGAATACTCTACCGACATCTCCCCCCGGACTAGATCCATAAAATTCCTTAGAAATGCCGACTTGGCAACTTCAGACAAGAACCTCTGCTCAAAACTCCTTCGAAAATCTACCCAAGTCAACTCCTTCTCCGAAACTCCGGTAGTAACATTGTTCCACCAATGAAGCGATGAACCTTGCAATTTCCTAGAGGGCATGCCCCTCTTCTTCTCATCATCCAAACCCAAATCAGCAAAGATTCTCTCACAATGCAACATCCAATTCTCCACTTCTATGGCATCCTCCGTTCCCATAAACGGCTCCCTACCAAGATTGATGTAATATCTACTCAGCTTAGCATAATTATTCCAAACTAGAGCCACATGATTAGCTCCTCCAATTTTTCCAGCAACCCTAGCAGTAGCATATGCTTGCATCAAATTGATGAGGAACTAATACATCGTCCCTATATCTACTAGTGGATTTACAACACCCACATTGGTATTATCATTTTGGTAAGCATTAGACTGTCGACCCGGGTTCCTTCTAGTGGGTCAAGCATTTACATTGGTTGTGGTGCTTCCTCCACTAAGATTTTCTCTTCATTTCTTGACTCCATATCTTATTTCTCGTAAATCCACATATGAGCTTTAGTAAGATACATAAGAACGGTCTAAGAGAGAGGGGATACATACTTATATGTGTGAGTGTGCATATATATATATATATATATATATATATATATATATATATTAAATACAAGTACGTTACTATAACATTATCCTGAACCTCGATGTGATATTCTAATTCATTGGATTATGTTTTGAAAAATTTTTAGGTTTAAATTTCTTTTAAGTTACGTAAACATATGCTCTGATACCAACTTGTAACATCCCCCAATTGGAGGCCCAAAACTAATGGCTACGGATGCTATAGTCATCCATAGTTATTAATCCTCCACGGCTAAATATGGTAAAGTTAGATAAATTGATATAATAGAAACACATGGATTTGTAAATGTATTAAAATCATTAAATAACTTTCACATTCCAATTATATTTTTTTAAGTTTATTACATAATCCCAACATGAGAACCACTTTTAGATAAAATATAATTACTACAATATACACCAAGAGAGACATATGAAGATGCCCTCTTGAATGATCAGAGTATATAACTGGGCAAAAAAAAAATTCCTTTACAACAAAACACAAGGGAAATATAGCAAAATGAGACTCCTACTTGCTATATGGCCTCTTGCATGTCTTCGAAAGCTTATTCGCCTAAAGAGGTACCTGAAAACCTCAACTCTTAAACTACTCAAAATAAGTAGAGACCCAAGGGTTTAAAGGGAAAACATACACTTCGATTCAGACATAGAGCCTGGTATAAATAATAACCTACCATCTCAAACCATATAGATATCTAGCAAGACCACGCAGCTTAGCGGAACTGGTTTTCCCTTTGCTAATATCCTAAAAATTTAGAAAACCATATAGGTGCTCTTGCATCCACAATGGTTAAAACGTAACAACTCAAAATATTATGATGATATGGAAACAAGTAATCAATTTTGGTTTTCCCATCGCAATTCAATTTTGACTAACTGTCTCATTTATAGTTTTTAGGGTCACTGTTGACCTATTAGTTTCCATGGGCTTTCTAATAATTGTTAAATTTTATGGACTCCTTGTCCAGTTTCATAGTTTTCATGGGATCACTAAGAACTTGGCCTCTACAAATAACTTCACTATTTCATGAGTTCTGTAACGACCCGCCTTTTTGGACAGTTTAAACCGACGATCAAATACACATGCCGGTTCCAAACCATTCAAAAGGGCAGATGGTTATTGGGGTAATTAAGAAAAGAAGACAAAAGATAAATAAAAGAAAGGAAACAGCACAGGATCTTGCAGCGGAACGATAAAATATAATAGTCAAATAAACAGTTCATGAAGCTGTTTACTATACTTTGACAATTATTTATACAACATTTATCAGAGTTATACATATACAACAGAACAATTAAAATAATGCAGCAGATAGCATGATGCAAGGGTAATAATAGTAATAGTATACCAAATCTTCGTCTTCATCCTCCAGAATAGATCTTCAAAAATCTGAAAAACTCAGGACTGACCCGAGCGTAATGAAAAGACAAAACACTCGAGTCAAGACTAAAATATCCTTATGAAAGTTAAATCAATCGTAAATAAATATGAGTGTAACAGCGTCAGAGATGTTTACGGGGTTTGACATCTCATATCCAGTGTCAACGTGCGTGCAATAACTCAAGAGATGTTACGGGATTTTCCATCTCTTAAGGATCCGTTAAACTATCTACTATGTAGTAATGTACGCTAAGTAGATAATGCCTATCAGTAATATAAAGTATTAAAATAGCGTTAAGGCGTTACCATAATCCCCCTTAACACATTTTTATAATGTCATAGTCTATACAGCACCGTAAGCCCCACCGTGAACTGATGGTTATCAGAGGGTACCCCATAGGTATAACACAAAACATAACGTAGTGGTCGCGAATAGGATAATCAGTATGACAAGGTACATGAGGCGATACCAACTAGGATACTAGTAGTTGTGTGATCCGGACCGATGTTGAGCATAGCCAGCAGCTACCCCAACACCGTGAAACAACACTCTCAAATCAAGGGGTGCACCCAAATCGAATCACAAATGTAATAGATATGTTATCGAAGAAGTGTGTCCGCTAGAGATGGCGAACCTCAATGGCCCGGCGCGGCTCTTGTTTTAGTCATGTCAAGGGTCATCCAATATCATTCTCTTTCTTCAATCAACGCGTTCACCAAACCATCCACTTCATTCTGGATCAACACTCCACGTATAATAGTTATTAAAGTGGTTTTCGGTATCGACAGAGAGTATGTCCATATCCGATCCCGGTCTCTTTAATAACTACGTATTATTACACCGGTGGCTCTTTTATATTTCAAATCGATTCATAATTGATATCAAAATATCATATTCACTTCAAAAATCAAGTCCATTTCAAATATCATCATATTTATTTAAAATGTAAGGTTCCGTTTCAAAAATCATTTTCCGCCTCAATATCTCGTTTCGATTTCAAAATCATTTTTGAATTTCAATTTAGGTTGCAACTTCATTTAACCCAATTCGTATTTAAATTCAAGATTTAAACATAAACATTTCACCTTATTCACCAGCTTGAAATTTTTAGAAAATAGTTTAAGTAGTTTAAAAGTAGTTTTAAATAATTAAAATAGTAAAAGATACTTAAAATCTAAAAATGGATTTAAAATAGATAAATTAGTTTAAAATAATTTAAATTGGGTTAAGTAGATTTAAAATAGATTAAAATAATTTAAGTATTCAAAAATGGTTTATATAACTGAGTAATTTGGAAAACAAATAAAACAGCTTCAAAACCGAACCACTTCAATTATAACTTCCCAATTCAAAACAATTTCAATTTCCCTTCTACCGATTCAATTTCGATTTCGATTCCATCAATGTCAACTTTGACTTCAAATTTATTAAATTTTATATTCACTTTCAATTAATTCAGTTTCAATTTATATCGATTTGGAGCTTGATTTTCAAAATATCCATTTATAACACTTAACAAAATTTTCCTTCGATATTCAAATTTAAATCCCAATTACAAATATGATTCAATTTCAAGCTCAATTTCAAAATATCATTTTATATCGCTTTTACTTAGTAATATTCAAAGCTCGAATTAAGGTTAAATCTTTAAACAAATCAATTTTCGAAATTCAATCATGTTCCGATTTTTAAATTCCAAAGTCTCCACTTTAATTATTTAACAATTTCTTTTAACCAAAATTTATTTCAACTTTACTTAGTAATATTCAAAGCTTGAATTAAGGTTAAATCTTTAAACAAATCAATTTTCGAAATTCAATCATATCCCGATTTTTAAATTCCAAAGTCTCCACTTTAATTATTTAACAATTTCTTTTAACCAAAATTTATTTCAACATTCCAAACTCAATTTTCGATGAATTCGATTTCTATAAATTGATTTCTATTTATAACTTTTAAATCAAAACATTTAAATAAATTTCAAATCGACGATTTTAAAAATTATAAATTTAGCCAATTCGGTGTCCGTATATAATTTTCTATCCTATGGCCAAGTAATTCTTTATTTCAATTAAATGTAAGGGATGGATATATCACTTAAATCGAATCCTAGTTTCATATGTATGCATAACAGGTTATATATAAGCAAATAAACATCCAAACATTTAAATATCAACCAATAGCATCCATCTAAATAAATCATCCAATAGATAATACAATTCATGGCAATTTCATAGTTATCAATGTCAGGTAATTTAATCGCAATTCAATTTTAATTTTAATTTAACCGTCAATTTAATTTTCAACGGTTAATTCAAATGACAATCTATATGACAATTAAAATTTATCAAACAACGACAAATAAAATCATAACACTTCATAATGTCAAATTTAACTAGCATAAAGATATTTAGTACGTTGTAAGCGTTATAAAACACTCACCTTGATTTCAATGTAGTTCCAGCGTTTTATTTCGAATAAAATTAAACGAGCGTTTAATTTTACCTGAAATTTTCTCTAGATCCAAACGACTGCAAACCAATTCCATAGCGTAGTGCTTGCCAATACGATTCCAACGCAACTGGTTTCGTGCGTTTTCGATCTCGTATGAAAAAGATATGATTTTACAAAGATTTCACAAATTTTAATATAAATAAATTAACATCTTTCTTTTATATTTTAACCTAGAAACAAATCTGGCCGTCCATTCTTTTACTTCAGATCCGAGCCACCAAAATCACCTTCTCCTTCAACGTGATAAACACGTACAACGCAAACCCATAGCCGCCAACGTTCAAGCAATTTTCACGACCTCCACGACGACTTCCAGAACGATCAGGACTCATCATCTCGAAGGCCTTCGCGAGCTCCATCTTCACCATGAGTGCGGTCAAACTCGGCCCCACCCCTTGCCTCGATTTGCGTGAAAAACGTAGCGTCTTTGAACGCGATTTTCTGTCGATCCGAAGCTCCATTTCAGATCATGACCGTTGGATTTGTAGATCTCGTCGAGATCTACAACTTTGTAGTTGAGAGTTTTTGCTAATTCTTCACGGATTTGGAGATAATTGAGGAAGAAGTTTCGAAATTTCTGGCCATTCATCTCTATAGTGGCGGCAAAGGGCTGAAACCCTAGGGTTTCCTAATTTTTTTGCAAAAGAGAATATAATCGTCCTTATATAGAAATTTTCACAAAACACTATTCACCCGAATTTTTCCGAACTCCAAACGAAGCGTGCCGGCTGGCGTTTCTAGGGTTTACCCCACGTTCCGGACACAATAGAATAGGTTTCGGAAGCTAATTCCATCGTCTATGCGAGTTATGGCAATAAACGATCAATTTTAAATTAAACCGATTAAACAAATTTCTATGCGTTTTGGCTTGCCCCGGACAAACGGTAAATCCGATTGACACGAAATTTGAAATCTTACAATAATACTATATTACGGATCTGATGAAACTAGTTTCATCGAAATCCGAGACTGTTTGAAAAATGACTATTTTAACTCGCCAAATTAATATTAAAACAATTTCGATGCGTTTCGAGCTGCCACGGTCAAACGAAACTCCGATTGCTACAAAAATTGAAATCCGATAATAACAAACTATTACGGATCCAATGGAACTAGTTTCGTCCAATTCTGAGACTGTTCGAAAATTGGCTATTTTCAGTCGATAATTAAATATTAAAATATTCAATTTTCACAGATTTACTTTTAATTCGCTTTTAAAAGTTCTACAACATCATTCTAACTTAAATATGATAAAATAAAATTTTACAAATCATTTTTAATCATATTAAACCCGTTATTCGATTATCCCATAAATTCCAATTTTAAAAACTTATTAACTCTATTATAATCCCGATATAACTTACATTCACTTTGGAAACCAATTTGAATCATATTAAATCAAATTTCAATTTTTCACTCTATTTTCATATATTAAATTTCAATATCAAATTAATCATATCGAATTCGGAATTTAATTATTCAAACATTTGTAATATTAAATTTAAACAAATTTGATTATTCTTAAATCGCTATCTTTTGAAATATTCAAAACGAACTTATAAAATTTAACCTTTAAAACTAATTCACATCTTAGAACACTATTTCCATTTTACAGTTATTCAATTATTCAATAAGTTTTAAATATTTACTTTAAACAATTTACATGTTCAATATTCAATTATTTTGATTTTAAATAGATTTTACTTATCAATCAATTACTCTATTATACCCAATGAATTCAACATTTATTACCCTATCCAACTATTGATTGCAATGGCATTCACTAAGTAGCATTTATTTTTCATTACTTGGATAATTATTGTTGCAATTCATTCCAGTTATTATTATTCCAAACGACTTACAATTTTTTTCTAACACTAAATCACGAAATCTTATTAAATTAGCTATTTTAATTATCGAAAATTTACGGGTCGTTACAAGTTCTCACTGAACTTAGTGGTATCTCCAATAACTTGCTTCTAATCCTAGTGCTCATGGGTTGATTAAGAACCTATTGACTTTTATTAATAACTCTATTCAGATATAGTTTTCATGGGTTCACTACAGACCTATTAGACCTTGCCAATAACCCTTTCTAATCATAATTTTCATGGATTTACTATGAAACTATTGGCCTCTGCCAATATTTTCTTCTAAACACAGTTTTCATGAGTTTACTATAAACTTTTCTACTTAAAAACTTCTTTAATCAATATTTGGGCATCCCACATTGGTCCATTTGATCAGTTGGATACAATTCTACTCATTTGGGTGTTAACTTAATTTATATTCACTAATGGGTCAACCTACCTACTTATTCTACCCTTTCACCCCAAAACATAGTTATCGGTCCATTTCAATGTGAATATATATATATATATATATATATATATATATGAAGAAGAAAACATAATAACATAATAATACCAACAACTATGGTTTAATATCCTTGAAATCATTTTATATACAACTTGGTTAATCCCTTTAACTTAATAACCAAGGAAAACTTCTTCAAAAACTCCATACTTAAAATATTATTATGTCATGGTTTTCCTTTAAATAGAGATTGGGTTATTTTCTTTTGAAAACTAAGGCTTTGAAACCTTAAAACTTTACTTTCGAATCCATTGGATAACCTCCTTCGAAAGCATTCAAATCTTCTTTTCTAGGATATACCATTCGAAACACTTTAAAACATCTCTTTTGAAACCCTCAAAACATACCTTCCGAAAGTATTAAAGCATTACTTATTAACTCTTAGAAGCATATCTTCAAAATAAATAAAAGTATCTCTTCCAAAACCTTTTGAAAGTATCTCTTTCAAAACCATTAGGTTTCTCCAAAAAAATAACTTTCGGATCAAAGTGAATACGTACGAAAGTGCCTCTTTCAAAACAATTAATCTTTATATAAAAAAATTCAGGGAAAAAATTGATGGCTTTGGAGCCATCCTTTTGAAAAATCAAATCATTTAAGTAAAACATTGAAGGATAGCATCGAAAACCCTTTCGAAGCCATTTCCATCGAAATCCTTGAAGCCTTTCAAAAGCTTTTCGGAAGTGGCTTAGGGCTATTTTAAAACCAAAGCTACCTTTCAAAAGCATTGGCAACTTTTATACCTTCTAAAGGCATAAGATTGGCAGCAAGGTTTCTACTAGGTCAAAATAACCCTTATCGAAAGCATTGTTTTATAAATAAAGGAACTCATTTGAAAGCTTATATTTTAAACTAAAACATGGCAACCCTCTTCGAAAGCTATTTAGAAGACCCTTTCGAAAGCATATATATAACGACCAAGAATTTGACCACTCTTAAAAATGACATTTAAGATGATTTTCCATATAAGATATATATGGTTATATTATTTAAACAATATCAGATAGGACTTGAAAAAAGAAGTATACACAAAAATGGTAACATTTGCATATATCGACAAAAGTGACAAAATCCTGATTTCAGAAAAGTAAATTTCTATGGTTAAATAAATTATTTTAATTAATTTATGAGTTTTTACATTTTAAATAGCAATATAAAATTATTTTCAAATTTGATTTACATAAATAAGTAGTTTAACTAAAACGTCAAAATGTGACCTTAAAATATTTTGTCAAAAATCAACCTTTTTTCGATTAAAAGTTGTTGCAACGTTGTCGTACCTTTATTAGCATGTTTTAACATATATATTACACATTTTAAATATTAAAACATGATTGCTTTTACTAAACAAAATTAGAAAATTCTAGAATATAATTAAGAAAAGTAAGTAATTAATTAACAAAATATCACATCAAAATCAAACCAAATCTTCTCTTTAGCCACTTGTCCATATAAATACATTTGCATAGCTCTTACGTGACTGTGACATAAGTAAGACGTGATAAGTGATGGTAAGTACTTAAAAAATAAGTTAACTTTAAGTTTAAGTAAGGTTATTTTGCTACCGCTTCTTTTTTTTCCTATAAATAGCCACGAAAACCTCTTCCATTCTCACATAAACCATTCTCTTCTTTTCTTCTTCTTCCTTAAAGCTTTAATGGCTTCTTCTCTTCCATTTCCTTACTAACTTATTCAAAACCATATCAAAAAAAGTCAAAACTTGACTAAACTTTTTCAAAGACCTTAGAATATCACCAAAACATGGTTTATAATCTAAAAGTTGAAGAATGATGGAGGATGGTGGAGTACCTATTGTGGCTAAGCCTTATGGATATTTAAAGGTGGTGGCCGAGCACTCTAAAGCATGGTGGAAGAGTTAGTGGTTTAATGAAGTTAAGATGATTTAGTGAAGTGTTGTTGCATATGAATGTTAGTAGGAAGAATTGGTTGAGCTAAAGGTAAGTACTCAATGTTTATTTAAATTTAAGTCATCCTTATAACTATTTTAATATGTCCATTAAAACTCTTGAATGAATTATTTGAATGTTTGATAACTTGGATGCAAAATTAGTCGATTATTTGATTGTTTATGTAGTTGACAACTTATACGATAAATGATAAGATAAATGATTAGAAATTAACCACAATTAATTTAGTAAGAATTTAAATCCATATAGATATGTGCATAGAAATTATTTAGCCTCCTAATAATTTCAAAATATCTAAAAAGATTGAAAATGATATTATAATAATATAATATTATAATATAAAATAAGAGTTTGAATTGGTGGTTTTAAATAAGTTAAAATGGCTTAAATATGGTTTAAAATAAATTTGAAGTGTTTCGGAAAAGTTTCAAAGCAATTCACAAAATTGGTCAAAATTGAGCTTGTCGCGTAGCGATAGTTCATAAATTTCGGCCCATAACTTCAAATTAATGTAAAGAATAATTTATAAGTCGAATTTCTTTGAAATGAAAATTTTTTGGTCCACAATGATAAGTGTTTCTAAGAAAAAATCAAGATTTTATTAAGTAGATTTTGAAATATGTCCAAAACAATTTTCTAAAAAGATCGCGGTTTTGCAGTTTGGAATCGAAGAAAGGAATTTCTTTATAAATAATATTTTGAAATGTTCAAAAATATGAATTAATTCTAAAAATGTTTTAAAAGAGATTTTAGTTGAAAAAATGGATTTCTAAACGATATAAAAGTCATTTTGAAGAGTATAGCTTTTAAAACACTATTTGCAACACTTTTCGCAATGCTTTTCACAGCAGTTTTAAATAACTTTTGAAATGTAGTTTTAAACTTAACAATTCTTTCCTAAATCTTTTGTGAATGGTTTTAAAAGAATAATTAAGTAATTTAAAGATGATTTGGAAGTTTTAATGATAGTTTGAATAAATGGTTAAGAGGAATCGTTTATGCACTTAAACAAAAAGTGAAGAATTTTGAATGTAATAACAAAATTAGTATGCGAAAATGACTAGTAAATTTGCCCCATCTATCAGATCTAGAAAGGTAAAACAAGGTGTTTAACTAAGGTTAGGAATGGAGCAACCAGTGCCCTGAACTTACCTGGCCTATTAGGCAAGGGGTTAAACAGATCGAAAAGGAAGCATGGATGCTCTAAAAAGATCATATTTAAGTTTTTACAAGATAAAAGGATACAAATTTTAGAATATTAATTAACTAGTTAACAAATTTTTATCAATGATTATTACAAAGGAATCGGGATCGGATTTGGGTGATTCCTATCCAAAGAACCGGGATCGGATTTTGTGATCCCTATCCGAAAACCCCTTCGAAATAATTTTCAAAATAAAACATATTGAAGTAAAAGATCTTCATGATCTAGGATTACTAGCCACTAGTCCCTCGAGCTGAATCTTCCATATCTTTGGTGGCAGTAGTGCTCTTTTATGAAAATCTTCGATTTGCTAGAATATGATTTGAAGTTAAGAAAGAAATCATTGATTAAGATTTAATGAATGACTTAGGAATATTTTTTCCTAAGTTAAAAATTCTAACTTAAATATAAGAAATATTTGACTAAGATTTAATGAATGATTTGAAAAGGTTCTCCTAAGTAAAAAATAAAAGATTAGAATTATCTCAATATCTAAAGAGGTTTAATAAATAAAATGATTTAATAAATGAGGCTTAATGATTCCATATATTCTTGAAAAGAAAATGGAATAAATTGAAAAGAATATATCTAAGAAAGATATTTGATTTAAATAAAAATGAAGTGATTGATTGATGATTAATATCCATATATGAAATTAACATCTTTTAAAGCGATGATTGGCTTTGAAGGAACCAGGGTTAGATATGGGTGGTTCCTATCTGAAAACCACTTCGAACCAATCTACGTTCGAAGTAAAATGTGTTTGAAGACAAAATGAGTTTGAAGATGGAGATCTTCATGAAGTAAGGCGGTTTGTCACTAATCCCTCGAGGTGAAAATTACCGTATCATATGGTGGCAGAAGTGCTATGTTGTGAATATCTCTAATGCAAGGACTTCTCGCTACTAATAGAGTAGGAGAGTACCTTCAGTTTGCCCTGTTCCTGGACAAATTATATAGACGAATGTTTGATATTGCGTTCTAAATTGCATTAAGTGATCTCTATAAAACGTATATCTATAAGGGAGTGGAGAAGGCAACTTCTCTTAGCTTAACACCTTTCTCTGAGACATACAAGCTCATAGGTTATATGTTAGTAGAAATCTGTCATGTGATTATGGTATAGCAATGTGGTATTCAAAGAAGAAAGAAGATGTGTTATATGAATGGTAACTATTTACCTCAGGCCTCATCACTCGAGAATGACAGAAACAAGGTAGAAGCAACAGGGCTAAGTGGGTCGCTTCCATTAGGAGGGGTCATCACCCTTCTAGATTACTCTACACATGTCAAAGTATGTGGTGAATGTATGACTCAGGATCTCATTAAAGGTCGGTAACAGCAGGGGTGATGACAAATTCGGTACTAACAAGGAAGGGGTAGGTCAGTTCTGTGTCGGTTTAGGCCCCGAGTATCATGACCCTAGGTGTATCCCTTCAGAAGTGTACTATTGGAAGGTAGTCCTTTACTTTGTCATTTATATGGATTCCATTCTCCGGTAAGTGCCTTCGGACTTGATTGTAAACCTAGTATGTTGAAACTTAATATTGTAACCATTTTGGCTAAGATTAATAAGTTTCATTGCAAAAAATTTCAAAAGAGTGTCATTAGAAATAATATCGAATGTTTTGATAAAAAATGACTTAGTTATCATAAAGGAAAAACCCGTTCGTGTTTATGTGTGGGTGTGGTCTTATGAGATACTCTTTTTTTTCAAAATGATTTTATTTCCAATGCTAATATATGATACTGCATTCATTATTTTATTTTTTATCATGCTGGTTTATCAAGCCTCATCTAGGTATTTTTAATACTCAGGTCAGATCCGAGTAATTTCCAGTTTAGCTTAAGACGCTTGTAGTTTCCAAAGGAGAGTTGGATATTTTTCATCATCGTATGGACGTATTCTATTATCCGCTGCATTTACTGCATTTATTTTGTTGTTTTCAGCATTTGTGACGGCAGAGTTTATAACTATCGAGGCTGAATCTAGGTTAGACTCTGATATTGTATTTTAAAATTTTCCACTGTAAAGATTATTATTGAAATAATATATGTTTTTCCATTCATGTGCGATTCTATTCTATCCTTATTTTCTTTTTCACCCCCTAAAGATCTGCCTTTTAGTTCAATTTAGGTTGAACATGTATGGCTTATTATCGACTCAAAGAGTATGAAAAAATTGTTCTTTACATTTAGTATCAGATCTGAGGGTTAAGCGAGAACATTGACTTTGGTGGGGTAACGACTCGTTAGAGATAGGGTTAGTAATGCCCTAGGATGAGTAACTCATTAGATTTAGGGCTAGTAGCACATTGGAATGAGTTTGAGTGTATTATATATAAATATATATATATATATATATATATATATATATATATGAGTGCATATTGTTATTGAATATAGAAAATGTTTTGTGTTGATTTATCGGTTGAGCGGTTCAAAAATTATGGTCGATATGGGAAGTGTAACTATATCAATAGGTATTTATAAACTCTTAATAAGGCACATTGATACACTATTTTAAAAGGATTATATTTTGAATATAAGGAATATATTTTGAAAAGTTATATAGTAAGAAATGAACGGTCAAGGTTAGTAAAATTTAAATATGAACATCTTATGATTAGAATTTCACAGTTTGACTATAAGATGTTTCATAAAGAAAATCGATAATAAGAAATATGAAAAGCAAATTAAGATCTATAATACTTATTCCAAAATAAGAAACTAAGAAATGATAATGTTAAGTTACTATCAAAAATTGATCAATTGTGTGATTTGAAAGTTTAAGTGCAAATACCTTATGAATTAAGGTTCACGATTTGACTATATGGTATTTGATAATAAGATTTGTTTAAAGAATGGACATATAAGATAAAAATGTATTTAAATAATAGAGAATGATTATGTATAAGGAAAACAATATAAAAGGAATGAAGATTTAAATTCGAATAGTTTAAAAGAATTGTGGTAATTTAAATGAAGTTAATTAATATAAGATAAAAAGAATTTATAAAATAAATTTTATAAACAAAAATAATCTCTAAAGGATTTTGAAAATTGTATTATTTCAAATAAAAAGAGGTATTTTGTGATAACTAATTCGATTAGCTCGAAAATAAACTAAAAATGGGCAAGAGATGTGTTTGGATAGCAAAAAACTTCTCTTAAGTATTACCCTTCTTGTTAAGAGGATATATGATACTATTGGTAGAACCAGTTCCTTGGTATTGTTTTGGTGTTACTTGATCTATATAATTTTCATAAATTAAAAAAAATAACATAAATCATTAACAAATAAATTGATTAGTAATCTTTATAAAAGTGTTTAAACCAAAGATAAATTTGGACCACTAATTGGCAAGATAAAACAAAATTCAGGACGATTTTGAACAGTCGAAAACTTCTGAATCATACCTAACTAAGAGCTAAGAAATTGGTAACGATAAACATTTGAGAAATTTTTTGACTAAATGAAATTGGATAAGCATAATTTATAAATGTGATTTATAAATAAAAGGATCTAAGAATAGAGAATTTAATATCGGTAATTTTGAATTCGTTTTTCCAAGCTAGAATTTTTTTTTGTTATAGTTCAAAAGAAGAAAAGAGATTATAAGAAAAGTTTAATTATCTTTTGAGTGAAAAATGGTTCCTTTGGAATATTTTCCTTTAATAAAAACATTTGGAAATTAAAAAAGGGGATTATATAAAGAAACGCCTTTATAAAATGTTTGAACTTAAGATCACAGTTTTACGAAAAGTTTTTGAAAGTTAATAGTTACATATGTTATATGTAGATCCTTTCATCGGACAAATTTTGATCTAAGATTCAAGTTTGGAACTTTGAGGTGTTTACACTGGTCCATAAAAGGATTTATCACCCGATTCTTGACGGCAAACATTGATGATGATTTATGGTTAGATACTTGAGTTTTCTATCATAGTTGAGAACTATGTAAGGAAAGCAATGATTTCTAATCTGGAAGCATAACCATATTTTGCACTAGAGGATCGAGGGATCGATACTAGTTCGAAAATAAAGTTGTGTATTCGAATAGGAGATCAAATAAGTTATTTCATAGAAATGATCTATGTATATTATATGGAAATAAGTTTTTAAAACAATGTCTTGGGAAAACTCTTTTAAATTTTATGTTCGGCGTAATTTAGAGGACGAAATTCTTTTAAGTAGAGGAGATTATAATGACTCAAAATTTGATCACTCTTAAAAATGACATTTAAGAAGATTTTAAATATAAGATATATAAGGTTATATGATTTAAACAATATTAGATAGGATTTCGTAAGAGAAGTACACACAAAAATAGTAACATTTGCCTATATCGACAAAAGTGACAAAATCCTAATTTCGAAAATGTAAGTTTCAATGGTTAAATAAATTATTTTAATTAATTTATCAATGTTTATATTTTTAAATAGCAATATACAAATTTATTTTCAAATTTGTTTACATAAATAAATAGTTTAACTAAAACATCTAAATGCGACCATAAAACATTTTATCAAAAATTAACGTTTTATCGATTAAAAGTTGTCGCAACGTTGTCACACCTTTATTAACATGCTTTAACATATATATTACATATTTTAAATAATAAAACAAGATTACTTTTACTAAACACGATTATATAATTCAAGAATATAATTAAGAAAAGCAAGTAAGTAATTGACGAAGGTAAAAGGTAAACATCACATCAAATCACATCAAAATTAAACCAACTCTTCTCTTTAGCCACTTTTCCATCCAAATACATTTTCTTATCTCTTAAGTGACTATGAAATAAAGTAAAAAGTGAAAAGTGATGGTAATTGTTTAAAAAGTAAGTTTACTTTAAGTTTCTGTAAGATTATTTTGGTAATTTGGTAAAGAGATATTTTCGTAACCTGTCGCTTCTTTTTTCCTACAAATACCATGCATAACTATTCCATTCTCACACAAACCATTCTCTTCCCTTCTTCTTCTTCCTTAGAGCTTTAATGGCTTCTTTTCTTCCATTTCCTTACTATCATTTTCAAAACCAGATCAAACAAAGTCAAAACTTTACCAAACTTTGCCAAACATCTTAGAATATCACCCAAACTTGGTTTAAAATCTAAAAAGTTGAAGAATGATGGAGGACGGTGGAGAAACTGTTATGGTCGAGCCTTATGGATGTTCGGAGGTCCAAACACCCCATACCCCTTAATATATCCAAAGGACGCATTAAAAGGCGTGATGCGTTGTAGGTAAAACTAATAGAGACTAAGATTCACAAGACAAAAAAGGTACAAACATCGGAAACTAAAATAATAACTTAATTAAAACAAAGCTTCATAATTACTTTATAAATAAGTCAAATACCAAATACAACATCCATATCTCAAAACCCATTATATTTTATGAAATAAAAATTCATAGCCTCAAAATCAGAGTACATAATATCCCTTATAATAAGCCAGTGCACAAAAAGAACTAAAGCTGAAATAATAGAAATACATAGTAGAGAACTCGTCCAAGAAACTGCCAAGCAACAGCAATCTACTGACTTCTCTCTTGATTTTCTATGGAGGGAAAAAGGGAAAAATAGAGGAGTGGGTCAGACTAAAAATATAGTGAATGATAGTAATTACTAGAGTCTTCAAGCAAGATAAAAGTGATAGACTCTACAATAGTTCTAGCATAAATAATGATAATAAAGGAAATAGGAAAGAGATAAACTGAGAATTAGTACGATTAAATATTGCTCAATTTATAAGATAGGTTAACTTTGATTTCCTGCAATTGTCCTTGATTTCTGCATTGATTAGGATGAATTCCTAATCCTGTAATTAGAATGTAACCCTAATTCTACCCTTTTGATTAGCCTGCTACTCTATAGTACCTTTCTGCAGACCAACTGCTATATAGCTCCCTACATAGAATATTACTGTGGAACGAACAACATATATAACTCTCTACACAGAAGGCATTTATTTACTATGGACCAGACACTATATATTACTCCCTATACATAATGTTATTGCGGACCAGACGACATGTATAGCTCCCTACACAAAAGGCAATGGGGTCTACGGAAGACACCCATACTAAGCATTTGGAACTCATAGCTATTACTAAGCCCCCGAATGGAAGTCGCATGCGTAACTGCCACCGTGCCCATGCTACCTTTTGCTGCACCTATTGGGTCTTCTTATTACCTCCAACTCCAACATAAGCATGTCCCTCATCCAACTTCATACTAACATGAGATCACCGAGTGTCCATAGAATCTATAGGGGAAATGCTGTTGGTACTGGCCATTCATCCAAATGATATCTAGTTGTGCCCCTTGTCTAAATCCTCCATGGTTTGGATTTCTATTTGACCAATTACTACCATTCTTAACATATGCGAGCCTTAGGCTTACTGTTTTGTCTAGTAGGGATAGCTATTTGGTACAGGTCCTACTTTCATCTTTGCATATTAACTTAGGTGAATTATTGAAATAAGCCTTTCATTTTTCTCTACTATCTATGCTTATTAATTTCTCCTAAGTCTTAAAATAAGCCTTATTCTAATCTTTATTATAATCTACGTTATAATCATGCTTATTACTTAACCCAAGGTCTAAGTGTAAAAATAAGCTTCTTTCATCTTTTACTCTTTTTAGTTATAATTCTAAGTCATAACTAGGACAATCTTTTTAATTCAGTCCAATTAATGTCATAATTAGGCTTAATTTTAGTTCAATTCCATTTATATTATAGTCTTTGAAATTTACATTTTATATTTTGTTATTTCAGTTTTCTTACAATTTGATCCGTATTCGCGTTAATCCTATTTTGATCCATACGCGAAGAAGGAGGAATTAAAGAAAACTGAAAGAAAAAAATCAAAGTGTAGAAAGAAGATGTATAAATAATAGTAAGTAAACTAAAATACTATAAATAAGCTGTAAATAATCGAAAAAGCTATAATTAACAAAAATGAATTAAAATTTCTAAAAAGAATTGCTGAACGGAAATAAACTAAATATAATTCTAAAATTGTAAATAAACTACTGAAATGGCTAATCCAAAAATCATAGTAGAACTACAACTATTGAAAGCCCTATTATTTTAAATTACTTAAAAAAATCTTAAAATAATTACAGCCACTCACCTCCGGTCCTAAGCTCTTCCTTTGGTCTTCACGGATCCACTTGAAGTTGTAAAATAATTAATTTATAACAATTTTCTCCTTCGCAAAAATTATTCCATTTAGCGTCCTTCTTAGAAAGTGAACTCAAATGGAGAAAACATAGAATTAGAAAAAGTGAAAGGTCTAGAGGTCTATTTATAGGTGTAGAAATGGATCTCGGACCGTTGGATTTGGAGATTGAATAGGATTCAACCACGTCATAGGCTGAATATGGGCCATCGGATGCCGAAATGGAGGGATCAGATCAGTTAAAACAATGCAAAATACGTGTTACATCGCTGCCGATTCGTTCGAATGAATGAACGCCCATTCGCTATCCAAAAGGCAAGGCGGGTCAATAGGGCGATAGACTACCCCCTTGCCCAGGTCGATCGGCCGGTCGACCCGTGTGTGTGTGTCTATATATATATATATATTGTTTCATTGATTATTTCGTTCTTAACTAATATTAACTCGGATTTTGACGTTCTATATATGGAAATTAACCAAAAAGTTACCATGGACATAATGGTGCAACTTCTGTGGCTTAATTCTGATAATTTCACAAAGTTATTTTATTATCTAATTAATTAATGAATTGATTATTACGCGTTGAATTTTAGGTTGTTACATTCTCCCCCCTCCCCCCCAGGGATTTCATCCCTGAAATCTCTAAGGATAAAAGAATGTACTAAACGTTTTCATCCAATTCAACAAACAACTACTCAATCATCAACCATTCATCCATTGTCCATAAGTTTTTCTAATGCAATTTATGATACTTATGCAATTAGTGTAGTGTAAATGTTCTTAGCTAATGCAAAAGATTAGACGGTCCACCAATTTAGTTGACCTCCTTTTATGTAATCATGTCTGTGCCATGTATCCAAATGAATGCAGAAATTTCTTGATGATACTGATAATTCTATATGCATGCTACTAACATCATCCTAATGCAATAATCATATGATAAACACCCATTTATAGCAATCATGGAAATGCAATAAAAATGCGTACACATCCATATGCATATGCTCTGGTGTCCCAGTTCGGCCGATCCCTAAGAAAGAATAGTGCCTAGTGTACCTATGTGCATCCATAGTATCCACTAGCAAAACTTGCAACCACTAGCATACATCATTCATAACATGTTCTATTAACATGTTTACATCAAATCCTACCATCCATAGCTTAAATCCTAAGCCCTACCCTTCCAAAGGATAATAAAGGAAAGAACCTATTCAAATCTAAAGTTGGAAAAAGAAATTGTAGAACTTACTATCAAAAAGATGAGGATAGTAAGTATGAATCTTCTCTTTCGCTTCCCAAGTGGCGTCTTCAACATCATCTCCCCATTGAACCTTCACCAGTGGAACCTCCTTATTCCTTAGTCGCTTAATGTCTCTTCCAACAATCTTCATGGGGAAACCCCAAACAGAAGCTTCCCTTGCTACCTCCACCTCCTCTAACTGACTAGGCTCTACCACCTCCACTGAGTCATGTAAGCAATTTCGCAAGTGTGAAACATAGAAAACGTCATGCACTCTTGCGAGCCTCTCTAGTAGCTTCACTCGGTATGCCATCTTCCCAACTCTCTCTATGATGGGAAATGGTCCAACAAATATAGGGGTTAACTCTCCATTAGATTCGAATCTTACCACCTTCCTAAGTGGAGATATTTTGATAAAAACTAAGTCTCCAACCTCAAAATCTAAGTCTCTCCTCCGCTTGTCCACATAGGACTTCTGTATGTCTTGAACCGTCATCATCCTTTGCTGAATCAAATCCACCCTCCCAGAGGTCTCCCTAGCCATATCAGGTCCAAGTAATAACTTCTACTTAGACTCTACCTAACATGCTGGGGACTTGCAAGGTCTCACATATAAAGCCTTAAATGGTTCCATTCCTATACTTGTTTGGTAAATATTATTGTGCGCGAACTCCACCAATGGAAGATCCTCCTCCCAAGTACCTCTAAAATCCAAAATGCACATCCACAGCAAAACTCAAGAACCGTATTTACCCTATCCATTTGGCCATCAGTCTAGGGGTGATATGCCGTACTCAACCTAAGAAGGAGGTTCTTCGTATACTTTATGTTCATCAGTTGAAAGAAAAATTCTCGAAGTATCACTTTTGGCTTGAGGAGGTGCGTTTCTTGGGGCATGTAGTCTCAAGAGAGGGTCTAGCTGTGGATCCCGTTAAGGTAGTAGCGGTACAGGATAAAAAGGCCTCCAAGAATGCTATTGAAGTTAGAAGCTTCCAAGGTTTGGCTGGTTTTTATAGAAAGTTCATCAAAGATTCTGCTAAGATTTCAACATCGCTCACTTGGCTCATTAAGAAGAACGCGGCATTCATATGGGAAGTGGATTGTGAGAATTCCTTCATGATGCTAAAGAGGGCGCTTACTAGTGCACCAGTGTTAGTTTTACCTGACAGAGCTAATCCTTTTATCGTATACGCTGATGCATGTAGGACTGGCCTTGGGGCGGTATTGATGCAGGAGGGGAGGGTAGTATGCTATGGGAGTAGACAGTTGAGAACTCATGAGAAGAACTACCCACCCATGATTTGGAGATGGCTGCTATTGTTTTCGCGGCTTAGGTCTTGGATACATTGCTTGCTAGGAGAGAGGTTCGAGCTTTTCACTGACCATAAATCATTTAAAGTACCTATTCTTAGAAAAGGATTTAAACTTGAGGAAACAACATTGGATGGAGTTTCTGGCATCATATGACTTTGAGATAGCATACATCCCTAGCAAGGGGAACGTGATTGCGCATGCACTAAGTAGGAAGAGAACAACTCTTAGCCTAATGTCCATGGAGTGGAAAATCAAGAGTTTATTTCCACCTTTGATTTTAAGCCCTCTACAGACATTACTCGTAGATTATGTAGCACTTGAGGTTAAGCCTACCCTCATAGATCAGATTGGCTCAGAGCAGTGAGAGGATTCAGTGCTTGTGGATATTAAGCATAGGATCAACAGAGGAGAGGTCTCTAGACATCTCCAATGCTATTACATCGATAGTAATGGATGGCTAACAAGAGATGGAAGACTTTGTGTCCCCCGTACTAATGATTTGATGAGTGTAGTTCTAGCAGAAGCACACCGTTCTTGAATGACTATTCATACGGGTGGTGATAAGATGTATAGGGACATGAAGAGATTGTTTTATTGGAGTGGCATGAGGAAGGACGTAGCAAAGTTTTTGGCTAAGTGTCCTGTGTGCCAAAGGGTTATGGCGGAGCAACAGAGACCTGGCGGATTGATTCAACCATTGGATGTACCCGAATGGAAGTGGGATAGTGTTTCGATGGACTTCATAGATGGTTTACCCCGATCTAGGAAGGAGAATACCAGTATTTGGGTGATTGTAGATTGTTTGACTTAGAGCGCCCACTTCATTCCGGTCAAGAGTAAGAGTTCAACACCTTATTTGGAACCCATATACGTTCGTGAGATAGTCCGACTTTATGGAGTTCCCTCTAGCATGACCTTATCTTTACTAGCGAGTTTTGGAGGAGCTTGCAGGAGGCTTTAGGCACACAGCTTAGATTGAGTATGGCCTATCACCCTCAAATGGATGGCCAAACGGAAAGATTTAATAGAGTTCTTGAAGATTTGTTGAGGATGTGCATTCATGATTTTGGAGGGACTTGGGAGGAGCACCTTCCTTTAGTGGAATTCGCTTATAATAATAGTTTTCAGGGTATCATTGGGATGGCTCCTTTTGAAGCTCTTTATGGAAGACCTTGCAAGTCGCCTTCGTGTTGGTTGGAGTCTACAGAAAGATTGCTACTTAGCCTCGACACGGTTAGACAGACTTCAAAAAAGATTGATTTGATTAGAAGAAGAATGAAGATGGCCCAAGATAGATAGAAATCCTATGTAGATAAGTGTAGAAGGGATATTGAGTTCAAGGTAGGAGATTTGGTTTTCATTAAGGTGTCTCCGCTAAGAAAGGTAGTGAGGTTTGGATCAAGTGGGAAATTTGCTCCTAGATTCGTAGGACTGTTCCTTATTGTAGAAAGGGTAGGGAAGATGGCGTATCGGATAAAGCTACTAGAGAGGCTCGTGGGAGTTCATGATGTTTTTAATATTTCACACTTAAGAAAGTGCTTACATGATTCAGTAGAGGTAGTGGAACCTAACCAACTTGAGGAAGTTGAAGTGGAGAGAGAAGCATAAGTTCGTTGCATTCCTACCAAGATCATTGGACATAATATCAAGAAGCTTAGAAATAAGGAAGTCCCTTTAGTTAAGATGCAGTGGGGAGATAGTATTGAGGATGCTACATGGGAGGCTAAGGAGAAAATATGTATCTCTTATCTACATCGCTTCGATGGTACATCTTGAATTTCCTATTTCCATCTTTAGTTTTGAATAGGTTCTTTACTTTAGTATCCTTTGGGATGGTAGATCTTAGGATTTAACCTATGGATGGTATGACTAAATGTAAGCATGTTACAAGAACATGTTATGTATGTTGGACGCAAGTGTTTGCTAGTGGATGCTAATGGACACATACACACACTGTGCACTATTATCTCTTAGAGATCGGCCTAACCAGCTCCCTATGGCATATGCATATAGATGTGTGTGCACATGCATTGTTATTTCATGGTTTCTATGAATGGTGATTATCATATGATGTTGCATTTGGATGATGATTGTAGCACGCATGTAGAACATCAGTTGCCATTAGGGAATTTGCATTCATTTAGATACATGGCACGGACATGAGCGCATAAAAAGGAGGTCGACTAAATCAGTAGGCCTCTTAATCTTTTGCATTAGTTAGGGACATTGACACCACACTATTGCATATATCATAAATTGCATTAAAAATCTTAAAGACAATGGATGAAATGGACGATGGTTGAATATGTGGTTGTGGAATTTGGATGAAAATATTTATTTCATTCTTCGGTCCTTGGAGATTTCGGGGGAGAAATCCTTTAAGGAGAGGAGAATGTAACACCCTGCGTTTTTAGATACGTAAATAACCAAAATAATTATTAAATGGTGAAAATGAGCATTTTTGGAATTATTAGAATTTAGCTATGGGAGTTGCACCATTGGGCCCGTGACAATCTTATGATCAATATCCGTATATAACTTATTGAAATCCGGGTCGGTATGGAGAAGTTACGAGACAAACAAGATATTAAAATAAAATAATATAATATATATATATATATATAATTAAACGAAAAAAAGGACACTACAGGTCGACCCTTGCCAGGGTCGGGTCGACCTATAGGTCAACCGGCAAAACCCCCTGTTCGACTAGCACTTCCCTTCTTAATGTAAAAACGTACAGGAGCAAGCCGATGGATCCAAAGTTGATTTTCATGCGATCTGAAGCGTTGTTTTCTGGATCCAACGATTCGCAGCAAGCCTGTGACATGGTTGCACCAGATTCAATCTTAAAATCCAATGGTCAGAGATCCCTAAGCCACACTATAAACAAAACCCTAGGCCTAGCTATTTTTCTCATTCATAATTTCTCCCAAATGGGTTCATTGCTTGAGGCTGAAACCTAAATAGAAAAAATTTCTGGGGAGGAAATCCTTTTGATAAACATATTTTACACCCTAGAAGTGCATCCAGGAAGGCCTTGGATTAGAGCTAAGGACCAGGTGATTGTTTTGTAATTATTTTAGATTTGTAAGCAATTTAAAATAATAGGGTTCTCAACAGTTGTAGTTTTTCTACAATTTTGAGACAGTTTTTATTTAAGTTTATTCTATTTTTAAGTAAATTTCAGAAGTTCTTTTCAGTCTATTTTTCTTCAACTATTTTATTCAATTATTTGTAGTTATTTACAGCTATTTACAATTATCTATTTTAAATTGGAATTTAGCCTGTAATTTTAGTTTCTTTTTATAGAGATTTAATCCTTTTTGACGCAAATAAAATAATAAAAAGAGAAGAATTCGCAAATATGCATTAAAATAGCAAAAAAGACTAAATTTACAGAAATTAGATGTAAAATGAGAAAAACCGAAATAAAATGGAGAAGGACTGAAATAGGCAAATTTGAGATATTTGCAAGCATGATTATAACAAGTGGTAATAACTAAAAAGAGAAAATAGGAAGGTAACAGTTGCAGGAATAATTATAACACGTAGGTTATAATTAGAAAGAATAACATAAGGGGCTTATTTTGAAACTTAGATCTTGGATTAAGTTAATTAGCAAATATAGCAGTAGAAGCCCGTACCGGCAGTATTCCCTTTCAGGTCTAGGACTGATGGTCTCATAGGGTGAGGCTGGGCACGCTTATGCTGATTAGGGTAAATAAGTGGTCAATAGATAGAGTCTCAAATATGGGGATTTGGGCAAGGGGCGCAAAGTTAGAAGATTTTTTTTTAGGACCAGTACCGGAAGCATTTTTTTCAGGTTGAGGACTGATGGTCTCACATATGGGTGAGGCTAGACATGCTTATGCTGATTAGGGTAAATAAAGGGTCAAATCGAAGGCGACAGTTAGTGTGTATAGACGATAGCCGAGTGTGCGGCATCGATTAGTATAAATAATTTTCTACTGCGTTCTAAGCGCTAAGAGGTGTCTTTTGCTGTGGGACCAACATGATTGGCTCATAGTGGCACAATAGAGATAGGAAAGGCCGATTAATGGGTAGGATTAGGATTTTAGCCTAGTCAAGTTAGCAGTTAAGATAGGATTAGGATTTTAGCCTAATCACAGTAGCTTAAGACAAGTGCAAACAATCAAAGCAAACTGTGAAACAGAATCAAAAACGGTATTTTATGCAAGTTTAATCTTTTCTGTATCTTCCTTTCATGCTAGAACTATTGCTTGGTCTATTATCTTTATCTTGCTTAGAAATTCTAGTAATTACCTTCGCTTACTAGACTAATTGTCTGACCCACTCCTCTATCTTTCCTTCTTCCCCCAATAGGCTAGTAGAGTTGAAGATAGTTGATTCAAGTTGCTTGGAGATTCATTTTCGGAGTTTTCTCATTATAGATGTATTCTTCTGCTTTTCATTTTTTTCATTTGGCTTATGATGGATTGACACTTGTGAGAGGGATTATTATTGTTATTTTTTCACTTTGATTATGTGAGGCTGAGATGTATTTTTCATGAGACATGAGAGGTTTTGAGTTTTTGAGACATGCTAAGTTTTTACGACTTATTTTGAGATGAAGTTTAATTTTAAATGATAAGTTATTATTTAAATGTTTTCCGCTGCTTTTACTTATTTATCTTGTAAATAGTAGTCTTTATGTTGTTTTAGCTATACCTGTAATGCACCACATCCTTTGGTGTGCCCTTTTTGGGAATACTAAGGGGTGTGGGGTGTTAAGTTAGCTTTCAAAATCAACTTATTTTAATTGAATTCATTATATTGATTTCTATGCTTTTCAGGCCCGCACGGTCAAACGACAAGTCTGATCGCTACGAAACTTGAAATCCTATAATAGTCTACTATTACGGAATCGATGAAACTGGTTTCGTCGAAATATGAGACAGTGGCCAAAATGGCTATTTTTTCCGTTAATTAAACAAATTATTATTAAATTAATTTAATCACTTTTAAATTTAAATTCAAATTCAAAAGTTAGCCAATTTTATCATTTTTGATTATATATAAATTAATAACTTATTAAAATAGAATTTCCACATTAAATTCAATATGTAAATATTACATAAATTCAAAGTTCACTAGAAATAAAACCCAGTTAATTATAATTAAATTTCAATTAAATTCCTTTATTTAGATATACACTCTTTTATACAATCATCCAATGTCATATGAGTCCATTTGACACTAGTTTATATTTCATTACATTCTTATTCTACAATCATCATCTTTCACCAAATTAACTACGATATTTAATCATACTAAATTCCATCGACTACCAATTCAATATTCAAACGGATTAATTAATGACATGGTAATCAAAACAATCATTTACATCCAAGGGTTATAAATTGCTTACCAAACTAATTTTATACTCTATATTAATCTATTTCAATTAATGACATATAATTCCACTTTTTAATACAACATTGAATTTTTATTCCTTATTTACGATTATAACCAATTTGACTTTAAATAATTTCAATTAATTGAAATTACATTAAAGTAGTTATCAAAACGTTCAAACAATCATTATTAAATCAAATTCTACTTATTTTTCTCATTAATAAATCATAAATTTTATTTCTTGCAATATTAACTTCCAAAATCTTACTTAATTTAATATTTTTAATTATCAAAAAATACGGTTGTTACATTTATAAATAGAAAAGGATATTTAAAATAAATAAAAAGTAACACTAAACTCACTTTAGTCACTGGAAAATACTTCGGGTGAGGACTGCGGCATCATCAGTATTCATTTTCAAGTCTCTATATGATAAATTTCTACCATTATTAATTTACTATTGCAATTTTGTTTGACTAAACAAGTTTTGATTCTAAAATTCCAAGTATAATTTGATAAATATAAAAAAAAGTTTTTGAACTTATAACTTGGAAATAATATAAATAAGAAGCAAGTTTATAAATTATGAATTAGAATAGGAAAGTAAAACCAAATTTTAAAATGGTTGAACACTATGGTTAAGCAAACAAAAGTAAAGTCGAATTTGAGATGTGAAATAAAAGAATTGACTTAGGTAAAGTGAAATAAATTGAGTTAGATAAATGAAGTTTATCTTAAGAGAGGTTAAATAAATTAGAATTCGGCTTTTGAATTGAATATGAACTTAAGTATCAAAGTGAAATAAACATAAGAAGTGTTGTATAAAATGTTTATAACTTAAGTAGATAATCATATGGATTGAAATGTTGCTAAACATAAACTGAATTTGAAGTGAAGATAAATAAGTGAATATTAATGAAACGAATGTAAGTGATATGAATAATTGAATTTGATTCAAATTGAACATGAATCGAATGAAAGTAAAAGGATTTGAAAATGAATATAAAAGAATCGGGAATAAGAATGAGATATAACAAGAAAATCAATTGGAATAAATATTTAAGTTGTACGTATACTATTTTATTCGCATAACTATTTGATCCAGATTCGAATATACGATTTCGAGGTGATTTACACCGCTCCGAGTTGGGATTTTTCACTCGATTTCTTGAGGCGAATCTTAGATGTGGATTTTTGATTGATTTTGATGTTCTCTATCATAATATATGGCTATGCAAGGAGAATGACGGTTTTCTAATCAAGGAACCGGATCTGAGTCCGCACTAAAGTGGTCGTGTGAACAATACTAGTTCGGAAGTGAAATCGTGTGATCAAGCAAGTGACTAGGTGTGGTTTTGTGTATGGATGATATAGTACATCATACAGGGTTTAATAAATTAAAAGTTGATGTTAAAAAATGTAAATTGATATAACTATGAAACAATTGGATGAATATTAATTGTTTGATGGTTTCTCTTGTTGCTTTTGTTACATTTGTTATATCATATAGTTATTGTATTAGTATATGTTATATATTGATATTACTGTCTATATACATGTTCTCATTGGTTGTTGAGTGATTAGTAGGTGCGAATTGCGTATGCTTTGGATTTAGAGCTCGATTTCGCATTATATGGGGTGTGTACGCTTGCTAATACAATGAAAGATACATATCTTGGATTACATATCATACTTTTATATTATTTTCCCTATGGGATGCCTCATCCTCAAATATGAGATGTATATTTGTGATTATATATATACATATATTATGGATTTACTATGATCGAACGACGCAAAGGATATACTGGCGAAATTTTTCGTAAAATTAAGAGCAAGAAACTTTTTGAAAATTTTGGAAAAAAAACTTTGATAACTAAAAATTTGATTTTGAGTTATAAATCTGAATGGAACTAGTTAAAAACTATGAATTAATTTGAAGACTCAGAAAAAGTTTTTATTAGAAGTTTTCACAAATTGTTTTTGAAAAGTTAATGGGTTTTATGGCATTTTTCTTACTTGGTAATTTTGAGGACGAAATTCTTTTGAGGAGGGGAGTCTGTAACGATCCAGAATTCCAATCATTCGAAAATGGAATATTTAATTGGTTTTAAACATTTATAAGTAAATTTTATAAGTTGGATAACTTATATTTCAATATAATTATTTATTTTATAATTAAATTGTTTAAATTTAATATTCGAAATTGTTTAAATAATTGAATATTGAATTCAATGTGAATGAAAATAATTTATAAAGTTGATTTAAATTCAATTTAGAAAGAATTTAGTAAACTTTTAAACTTGATTTAAAAGTGATTTAATAGAAACTGGAAATTTCATATTTTAATTAGCGTATAGTCATTTTTAGCACTGTCTCGGATTTTGACGAAACCTGTTTCATTAGATCCGTAATAATGAATTATAGTATGTTGTCGAATTTCGGAGTGATTGGACGTAGCTTTTGACCGTGCGAGTTCGAAACGCCTAAAAATTAATTAAAGGAATTTAATCAAAATAATTCAATTTTGAAATGCTATCTTCTGAATATGATGAAATTGGCCCTCGATATACATTCCGTTGTGTTCAAAATAAGGGTATAATATAAATAACGCCAGGCAGCACTCTTTGTTTGGAGCTCGAAATTTTCATAAATGAATAGTGCTATGCGAAATCTTCTATAAATAGACCTTAACTCCCTTCATTTTGCAAATCCTAATCCACACCAACCATTAAAATAAAACAATCTGATGGCCATTAACCATAAGAGCGTATAAGAGCGAAATTAGCTAACAACTTCAACTAGAAAAATGTAGAGGGCAACCATACGAAGCTAATATACGATTGCATCGGGCAATCATCACTCGACATTGCCAGAAATCATGTAACTTCACGCTATTTTAGACCATTCAAATCGACAAAAAAGCCACACATGTCGAACTTGAATAATTCAAAACAACAGATTGTTGTTAAAAATTGGAGCAAATAAAACCAATCACAGACACGGAATATTAGAATAACTCGGAGCGGAATAAAAATAAACATAGTAGTTCATGAAGCTACTAGATACATAGTCTCAACACAGATACATAATACCAGAGTCTGAATGCAAATACAACAGGAAATCCAAATACATAAGTCCACTAATACATAGGCAAAGCTGAATGGAAATAAATGAAATAGAAATATAGATAGATAGCTAAATCTCCAGCAGATCTCTGGCTCCAAAGATGAATCCAAAGCTATGATACTCAGGATGACCCGAGCGTAAAGCAAAACACAAAACACTCAATTCAGGACATACATACTTATAAATGTAAATCAACTCAGGTGAACTTTATAAAAATGCATCAGTAACTTAAATGATGCTTGGGATCGCCCATCCTTTAAGGATCCATTAAACTATCTACTATGTAGTAATATACACTACTGTAATAATGTCCATGGTAAAGTAAACTATTAAAATAGCGTTAAGAAGTTACCCATATCCCCCTTAACACATTTTATAGTGCCATAGTCTATAAAATACCATGATACCCCATAAACTGGAGCTATCAGAGGGCACTCCATAGGTACGACACAAAACAAACTCGTAGTGGTCTCGATAGGGTTAGTGACATGGCACAACTAGGCGATGCCAGGGTAGATATATGTTGCGACTTTTCTATTGATTAGAAAAGCACAAATTTTAATAAATTCTGCAAGCGCACAGGCGTGTAGTATGCAGGTCGAACACAGGGAATTGTATTTTAAAACAATTAAAATCCATAGTTAAATCTTAGGCGTGTTAAACGAATTCGACGGTGAATTTTGAACAGAAAATAAAAACAATAATATACTCCGAATCACTTTCGAAACTAATCGAAATTGCAACCAAAATATAGAATTGTAAAAAAATCAGAACAGAAATTGAAATTGCGGAAAAGAAGATAACGGAGCAATCAACTGAAATAATTATTAACTAACTGAAAAGAGTGCAGAAAATAACTAAGAACAAGAACAAATAAATTGCTAAATCTAATCAACAATCCTACGTATTCTGTTCGAAAATAAAAACAGTGCTGAATTTAAATCTAAACTTGAAGAAAAGTGATGAGGTAAGAGATGATTTCAAGGTGTTGTATAATGCTGTATATATAGGCTTTCAACCCCTAAAATCAGTCCATAATTTTAGCAATAGAACTGGTCCTCTTCATAGTAGCTGCCGAGATATATGTATTGACTGGGTCCATTTGTTGAATTAGTGAAGAGTCGGTTGCCATATCAATGCTTGAAACATATATGCTTAGTGTTTGGCATCCCTGTTAGCTGCTCCTTTGCCCAAGTCCTCTATTGCTTAAAAAGGTGATCATGCTTTTACATGTGAATTGGTCCAAATTCCCACATGAGCTACTTTTGAATGTGTCCTATTTTGCTTTACAACATGGCCATGTATTATTTGATATTCTCATGACTAAATAATATGTGACCGTACTTAACCAAGTATGAAGGTAAGCTAGCATTTTGAAATGTTTTTTTTTACTTTGATTTATTTCAATGCTCAAAATGTTGCACTCTTTGCTGCGTGATTTTTGAACCAATGGACGGCATAACCGATTAATTTCAACGTTGCACTTTGGAATCAATAATCTGCAAAACCACAACAAAATACCCGTATAATACCGCTTTATTAAAATAAAAATATATGAAATAAACGGTTTAAATTGCAGAGAAATACGTTCATCAAATACCCCCACACTAGAACTTTATTCGTCCTCGAATAAGCAAGAAAATAAAACTAACTAAATCCTTTTTCGTAGGAAACACGATTGCATTGAGCGTATGCAACAAGCCGTTAAACCTCTAGGTGTCCCTAGTAGGACGAGTGGTGTCTCGTGAGGGTTTTCAGCAGATACTACCCACAAAATCCAAATGCAGTATGTGATGATTCTAATGTACTACATGAATGCAAAATTTTAAACAAATGGAGACTCGATTTACTTTAGTATAATTGCAACAAAATAATGTATATCAGTTTTAGTCAACTTCTAGAAATTTTTCGTTCCTCACTAAACACAAATTTCAATATAACTCAAGTTTTCATACATTAGATTCTAGTTTGGCCAGTTGTTTCGGTTGATAACATAGTGCAGCCATGAAATAAATTCTTCATTGTTAGTCACAGTTTTTTTTTTCAAAATGGCATTTTCCATTTCCATTTGTATGACAAGCCAAATCAACAAAGTCAAGAAGTGTTTCGGTTTCAAAGCTTAGTCTCTTTTTACCAATTTTTTTTTTTTACACCTAACTTTTGGACCAAGGTATACCACCCATGCACTGGCTCGCGGGCTTACGTGAGAGTTGGGACAGAGCTTGGCGGATTGTGCAAACCGACGCTGACTATGTCAGAAAAGGTCGGTAATCCTTAGGTGATTATTTATTTAATTATTTATACACCTAACTCAGAATGCTGAGGCCAGATATACCATCCATGCACTGCCTTGCGAGCTTACGTGAGAAGAGTATAGAGCGTGGCGAGTGCACACACTTTCACAAGTGTGCACACCTATCGACTCTAGGTGTTTCTTATTAGTTTTTTTTTTTTTGAGAAGAGCTGAAGAGTGTTATGCAAACCAACTTAGCACCACTTAACTTTAATGATTTGAGATGTCAACGCATGTACTTTAAATCTGCCATTTTTTTTAAACCAAGACTTTAGAAAAGATTTCATAACCATCACCTATGAATCCCCCTATATACTAGCCTCACTATTATCGCTTGTAATTCAACTTTTCATTATATTTTACATTTGAAATTAGTGATTCACAAAAATCTTCATCAATTGACTTCAACTGCTTACTTACTTTGTCTTGACTAATTAAAAATAAATTGAAGTCCTAAAAATATTGGGAAATGAAAAAAAAAAAATTGAAAGGAAATTTGAAAACAAATAATGAGATGATTTTTAAAAAAAAATGATGCTACACTATGAAATATGAACAAACAGAATGAGATATGCGTCCCCCCCACACTAGAATGAGACAGTGTCCCAACTGTCAAATAGAATGCAAATGCAAAATAGAAGAAAAAAAATAAAAAAAAAAATACAACCTGATATGTGCAAGATAGTGAGCGGCTCATGCCGAATAGCTAGGTTCGTGAAGATCCACGAACTCATCGTCCTCGTGCTGTTCAAACTCTAGAAATGGCTTCAAGCGTTGTCCATTGACCTTTGAAATGGAATCGTCCCTAGGATTTTCAATTTCAACTGCGCCATAAGGGTATACTGTTTTCATAATATATGGACCTGTCCAACGGGATCTCAATTTTCCCGGAAATAAATGAAGTCTGGAATTATATAAGAGAACTTTCTGACCTACTTCGAATGTCTTACGAAGTATGGATTTATCATGATAGAATTTGGTTTTCTCTTTACAAATCTTTGCATTTTCGTACGCTTCATTTCTTAATTCTGACAATTGTAATTTACGATGCGATCCGGCTTTTTATATATCAAAATTAAGGTATTTGATTGCCCAAAGTGCGCGGTGCTCGAGCTCAACGGGTAAATGGCATGCTTTTCCAAAGACTAATCGGTATGGTGACATTCCTAGATTGGTTTTATAAGCTGTGCGAAATGCCCAAAGGGCGTCTATCAATTTAGATGACCAATCTTTTCTATTGGAGTTAACCGTCTTTTCAAGAATTTTTTTAATTTGTCTATTGGAAATCTCGACTTGACCGTTGGTCTGTGGATGACATGGAGTAGATAGTTTATGAGTGATAGAATATTTCTTAAGAAGAGATTCAAAAGCACGATTACAAAAATGAGAACCGTTATCACTTATAATGGCTCGAGGTGTGCCAAAACGGGAAAATATGTTTTCTTTCAAAAGTTTGACAACAACTTTATTGTCATTCGTTCTGGTAGGAATGGCCTCAACCCATTTAGACACGTAATCTACTGCAAGTAGGATGTAGAGATTTCCAAAAGAATTAGGAAAAGGACCCATGAAATCGATGCCCCAAACATCAAAAATTTTGATGATAAGGATTGGGTTTAGGGGCATCATGTTACGTTTGGAAATACGACCTGTTTGTTGACATCTACCGCATTTGGAGCAAAATTCGTGGGCATCACGAAAAAGAGAAGGCCAATAAAAACCGCACTATAACACCTTGGCGGCAGTTTTCTTTGCTCCAAAATGTCCTCCACATGCTTGATTATGTGAAAAAGAGAGGATGCTATGGAATTCATGTTCGGGGACACATCTACGTATAATTTGATCAGTGCAATATTTGAAGAGATAAGGATCGCCCCAGTAAAAGTTTCGAACATTGGAGAGAAATTTTTGTTTATCTTGTTTTGACCGATGGGAAGGTGTTTCATTTGTGACAAGATAATTTATGATGTCCGCATACCATGGTGCACTGGAGAGGGAAAGAATTTGTTCATCGGGAAAATGATCGTTGATTTGAGAGTTATTGTTTTTCATGAACTATACGAGAAAGATGATCGGCTATGACATTTTCAGAACCCTTTTTATCTCGTATTTCTAGGTCAAACTCTTGAAGAAGGAGAATCCAATGGATTAAGCGGGGTTTGGTATCCTTTTTCGTGAGTAAATACTGCAAGGCGGCATGATCAGTGTAAACTATGACCTTAGAACCTATGAGATATGATCTAAACTTATCGAGGGCAAAGATAACTGCTAAAAACTCTTTTTCTGTGGTTGAGTAATTCAATTGAGCTTCATTAAGAGTTTTGCTAGCATAATAGATGACTCGAGGAAGTTTATCGATTCGTTGACCTAAGATGGCTCCAATGGCATAATCAGAAGTGTCGCACATTAATTCGAAAGGCAAAGTCCAATTTGGAGGTTGGATGATAGGTGCAGTGGTCAAGATCGATTTGAGGGTTTCAAATGACGTTTTACATTCATTGGAAAATTCAAATTTGACGTCTTTAGCCAGAAGATTTGAAAGAGGTTTTGAAATTTTTGAAAAATCTTTAATGAACCTCCTATAAAATCCTGCGTGGCCGAGAAACGAGCGAATGTCCTTTACGGACCTTGGAGGAGGAAGGTCAACAATAAGATCAACTTTAGATTTGTCAACTTCTAGGCCATTTTTAGAGACAACATGACCTAAGACTATTCCTCGCTTAACCATAAAATGACATTTTTCCCAATTAAGAACAAGAGATTTCTCCTTACATCGCTTTAAGACACGTTCTAAACGAAGGAGGCATTGATCAAAAGATGACCCATAGATTGAAAAATCGTCCATGAATATTTCTAAGAAATCCTCCACTATATTAGAAAATATACTCATCATACATCTTTGAAAGGTAGCAGGAGCATTACAAAGACCGAAGGGCATGTGACGATAAGCGAAAGTTCCGAAGGGACATGTGAATGTTGTTTTATGTTGGTCCTCTAACGCAATGGGAATTTGATTATAGCCAGAGTAACCATCAAGGAAACAATAATATTCATGACCGGCTAAGCGTTCGAGCATTTGATCAATGAAAGGGAGGGGAAAATGATCTTTTCTTGTTGCTGCATTGAGTTTTCGATAGTCGATGCAAACGTGCCATTTTGTTTTGACCTTTGTCGGAACAAGTTCGTTATTCTCATTTGTTGTCATAGTGATTCCAGACTTCTATGGTACAACTTGTACCGGACTTACCCAAGTACTGTCATAGATAGGGTAGATAATGTTATTGTCTAAACATTTGATAATTTCTTCCTTTACCACTTCTCTCATTTTAGGGTTTAATCGCCTTTGAGCTTCGCGAGTGGGTTTAGCCTCGTCGACTAAATGTATTCGATGTTCAATAATTGATGGACTAATTCCCTTAATGTCAGCGATTACCCATCCTATTGCCTCTTTATTTTCCCTTAAAATTTTCAAAAGTTGTTCTTCTTGGTCCTTAATGAGATCGGATGCCAAGATTACAGGGAAATTTTTCGAAGAATCTAAGTATGCGTACTTAAGATCGTTTGGAAGAGGTTTGAGGTGTAATTTAGGACGTACTTCTCTTGAGGCTTCAGTAGACATCAACTGATTGAATTCTAGGGAATTATGAGAAGTGCAGAGCATATCATTTAATTCATAAATGTATTCATCTTCATTTAAATTAGAATTAAAATGATCTAGGCACATGTTAAGAGACTCTGTAATAACACTAAAATCATTTTCTACAATTGTTTGGATCATGTCAACTTCTTCTATTTCAAGATCCCTTGGTTGTCTGTTAAGATTGAATATATTTAGTTCAATGGTTAGGTGCCCAAAGGAAAGTCGGAGTTGACCATTCCTACAATTTATGATAGCATTTGATGTTGCTAAAAATGGACGACCTAATATCAAAGGAATATGACCGTTAGGATTTGAGACAGGTGCGGTCTCTAGGACTATGAAATCGACTGGGAAATAGAATTGCTCGATTTGTATCAAAACATCTTCAACTGTGCCCAATGGTTTTTTGACAGATCGATCAGCTAGTTGAATTGTGATGTTTGTAGGTTTTAATTCCCCTAGTCCAAGTTGACAGTACACGGTATAGGCAAAAGATTTACACTCGCTCCAAGATCGAGTAAGGCATGACTAATGAGTGTTACCTATTTTACAGCCGATTGTAGGACAACCGGGGTCCTTATACTTGATTGGGAAGGGATTTGAAAGAACAGAGCTAGTGTTTGCAGTTAGAAATGCAGTCTTAGGAATGTTAGTGGCACGTTTTTGAGTACATAGCTCTTTCAGACATTTGGCATATTGAGGAATTTGCTCGATGGTATCAAGAAGAGGAATATTGACTCGAACTTGTTTGAAAATTTCAAGAATTTGGTCAAAATTAGCGGGCTTCTTCTTTTTGTTGAGTCTATGGGGAAATGGAGCAATGGGCTTATAGACTCGTTCGGAAGTTTTTTCATTCGAAGAAGAAGGTATGATATTAGAGGGTGAAGATAAGGGCGTAGAAATGTTGGGGTTGCCAACATTAGAAAGCGAAGAGTGGTCGGGACTGCCGACCTTGGATGAAGAATTAGAGTTGTTTGGATTGACAACAGTGGGTGTTGACTGAGTTTCATAATTTTGAACAAGGGAAGACTTAAGAAGGACGTCGGGTTTGCCGACATGGTTGTCCACCTTCTTTCCAGACCTTAATGTGGTGACAGCATTAACCGGATTTACATTTTCGTCCTCACAAATATTTACTCCTCGAGAGTTATACTTTGGATTCACTTCGGTTTGACTAGGCAATTTACCTTTCGCATTGATTTTCATGAGATCCTTCATCATTATCAACATTTGTTCATTTTGTTTAGTGATTTTCTCAATTCTCGCATCTTGGTTAGTGATTTGTTCATTTTGTTTAGAGAGTTGTTTTTTCAATCGAGCAATTTCTTGTGAAGGTTGAGATGGTTGGGTTGATGGATTGAAATTAGGATGCCTGTATGGTTGATTCGAAGGTTTTGTTTGAGGAGCGGGTTGAGAATTTTGAGAATTAGAGGTTGGGGCTCGATAATTCGGATTTGGTATCATTGGATACATATGTGAAGGATTAGCCACATTGTTAGGATTGGACCATGAAAAATTAGGGTGGTGCTTCCAGTTAGGATTGTATGTGGATGAATAAGGACTATTTTGAGCTATAGCATTGATTTGGTCTTGTGTGTAGTAATGGGGTGGTCCTTCTCCTTCTTGAGGAGTTTGGGTATCTATAGGAAGATGTGATGGGTCAATGGCATGTACTCCTCTATTTGGAGCACGAATTGGAACACGAATTGTTTCCCATTGCATATCCATTTCCGAATATTCTTCTAGAAATTCCCAAGCTTCCTCGTTAGTTTTTGCCATGAATTCTCCTCCGCACATTGATTCAAGTTGGGATCTTGTTTGATAGTTAAGCCCTTCATAAACGATTTGGCACAAAACGTGCTTAGGGATTGCATGAAGTGGGCAACTATATAACAGTTGATTGAACCTTTCAAAGTATTTTGAAAAAGTTTCTCCTTCATTCTGAGAGAATTGATTGATTTCAGTTCGAATTTTAAGAGTTTTATGGAAAGGAAAAAACTTTTTCAAAAATATAGTAACGAAATTGTCCCAACTTTTAATTGAATTTTTAGGAAGAGAATTAAGCCATCTTTTCGCGCTTTCTAGAAGCGCGAATGGAATAAGCCTTAGCTTTATGGATTCATTAGAAAGTTGTTTCATTTTAGTTGTAGAAGCATATAACTCAAATTCACTAAGAAATTCATATGCAATTTCAGACCCAGTGAATTTTGGTACCCCTTGGATAAAAGAATGTTTTAGCTCAAAATTATTTCCTTCGGCGGGTGGAAATGAAATAACTGAAGGTTGAACGGTCCTAGTTGGATAGCATCGGTCTCTAAGTGATAATGGTCGGTTCTCATCAAATTCATGATCTCCAACATGTGATTTAGGCGACGATTTTGGTGAACTATGATGTGAACCGTGTTGTGAACCGTGATTGCTCATATTTGTTTGATTTGAAATTTCCGTTGATTTGTTTAATGAGGTATTTTGGCTTTCTAAACGATTAAAATTGTTTCTTTCCCAAACGCGCATAAACAAAACAAGGTGTAATAGCCCAAAGTAAATTTAAACAGTTTTCAGTTGGGCACGTGTAGAGTAGAAAATTACTTACAGAGGGGTATAGCAGTCCGTCCAATGCAACTGAGTAGCTCTAATGAATGGTTGAGATTTACCGAGTTGGAGCTATCTGTGTTGAAATAAATGTTTGCTATCTGAGTTGAAGTTTTCTCCGTGCATGTGAATGCTCGTGAAAGGCATAAAACTAAGCTGCTGACAGAAAATATATGAAAACAGTCACATGCAGAAAATTTAAAACATGCCCAATAAAATAAAGTTAAGTAGAATGAATGTGTTGAATGCAAAATGAAACTGCTATGACACTGCTATGTTACATGAGTAAACGAATGTATGCAAGCTCCTGTGTAGGAGATAGTTACGTGAATATGAAAACTAAACTAACTAATGCATGCAAGAATGTGAAAGTGGAACTGCAAGTAACCAAACTAACGTACGTGAAAACAATGCAGTGAAAAAAAATGTTTTTTTTAATTAATTTATGCAAACTAACGTGAAAATGTAAAAGTGGAAGTGCAACTAAAAATGTGTACTGGCACACGTGAATAACTGTGAAGACGTGGGGATTATGCAAACGTGAAAGCAAGATGTTGTGAAGGAATGATTTTTTTTTTAAAATATGCAGAAACGTGATTCGTGAAAGCAAGATTATGTGAGGTATGCGTGAAAGATTATGCGAAAATATGCAGATTATGTAAGGTATGCGTGAGATGCAGATTATGTAAGGTATGCTACTTTGGCGAAAGGAACCGAAAAACGAAAAAAAAAAACGATTTTTTTTTTGAAACCCAACGCAAAAAAAAAAAAATAATAAATTAACACGAATAGACTTAAAAACGAAAAATCGAAAATCTCAAAATAGCAACTCCCCGGCAACGGCGCCAAAAACTTGTTGCGACTTTTCTATTGATTAGAAAAGCACAAATTTTAATAAATTCTGCAAGCGCACAGGCGTGTAGTATGCAGGTCGAACACATGGAATTGTATTATAAAACAATTAAAATCCATAGTTAAATCTTAGGCGTGTTAAACGAATTCGACGGTGAATTTTGAACAGAAAATAAAAACAATAATATACTCTGAATCAATTTCGAAACTAATCGAAATTGCAACCAAAATATAGAATTGTAAAAAAATCAGAACAGAAATTGAAATTGCGGAAAAGAAGATAACGGAGCAATCAACTGAAATAATTATTAACTAACTGAAAAGAGTGAAGAAAATAACTAAGAACAAGAATAAATAAATTGCTAAATCTAATCAACAATCCTACGTATTCTGTTCGAAAATAAAAACATTGCTGAATTTAAATCTAAACTTGAAGAAAAGTGATGAGGTAAGAGATGATTTCAAGGTGTTGTATAATGCTATATATATAGGCTTTCAACCCCTAAAATCAGTCCATAATTTTAGCAATAGAACTAGTCCTCTTCATAGTAGCTGCCGAGATATATGTATTGACTGGGTCCATTTGTTGAATTAGTGAAGAGTCAGTTGCCATATCAATGCTTGAAACATATATGCTGAGTGTTTAGCATCCCTGTTAGTTGCTCCTTTGACCAAGTCCTCTGTTGCTTAAAAAGGTGATCATGCTTTTACATGTGAATTGGTCCAAATTCCCACATGAGCTACTTTTGAATGTGTCCTATTTTGCTTTACAACGTGGCCATGTATTATTTGATATTCTCATGACTAAATAATATGTGACCGTACTTAACCAAGTATGAAGGTAAGCTAGCATTTTGAAATGTTTTTTTTTTTACTTTGATTTATTTCAATGCTCAAAATGTTGCACTCTTTGCTGCGTGATTTTTGAACCAATGGACGGCATAACCGATTAATTTCAACAATGCACTTTGGAATCAATAATCTGCAAAACCACAACAAAATACCCGTATAATACCGCTTTATTAAAATAAAAGTATATGAAATAAACGGTTTAAATTGCAGAGAAATACGTTCATCAATATACCAATTACACTTCCGGTCTAGTAGTAACGTAGAGCCGCATCAATCGCCTACCTCGAGCCACACTCCTGAATCAAAGGTGTGCACCAAATCAATTACAAAGTAATAGAATGGCATATGATGGAGTGTGTCCGATTGGAGGAGCTACCTCATTTGGCCCGTCAATTGCTCCTGTTTTAGCCACCTTATGCTAACTCATGGGAGTTAGGTACACTTATGTACCTCAAATAGACTTCTCCACCATCCTACTTCATTCTGGAATCACCACCGCATACACAGTTGTTAAAGTGGTTTTTGGTATTAGTAGAGAATATGACAATATCCGATCCCGGTCTCTTTAACAACCTATCGTTATTATAACCCATAGTTATTCATTTCAAATGGTTTCTATTTCATATAAAAACACATTCATTTCAAACCATTTAAATCCAATACCACTATTCCTTCAAAATAATGTTCAATTTCAAAGTCTTATCACTTTAAATTTATGCACTTAATTATAACACTTTGAAATCATCATACTTAGAAACCATAACACTTTGAAAATGTGATCTTTATAATTATAGCATTTCTAAAACATTATCTTTACCACTACAACAGTTTGTATAAATCACAGTGTTATACATACTTACAATTTTAACATAGTTAATATACAAAATCTATTTTGTTTCAATAGATTATTTATTTGGATATTTAAATAAAGTATGATTCTAGTTAACAAAATCTATTACAATAATATCCAATTAAAACAGTATTTCTTATACTAAGTTAAAATACACCATTAACTTAAAATTCATTATTATAGTAAAGAAAATTATTATTATTATTTAAAATACACTATTACATTAATTAAAACTTATATTGTCGATTTAATTTAAAAATATCATTATTAAGTTAAATTAGTTTTTTTAAATAAAATTAAAGTTTATATTATTAGTTAAATTATAAAAAATAACATTTTTAAACCACTATTTACTAATAAAAAAATCCCACATATAAAATTTTATAAAATCATTAAATTAAATTTAAGTCAAAATTCATATATTTTAAAATCTAAATTACGTAATAATTTTTAGAAAAATATTTTTAGACCAACCATTGATCTGTATAAAATTTTCTAACCTATGTTCAAGTGATACAGATGTATCATTTCAATCCACAATTATTAAATTCCCGGGTTTATATCATTTCAAACCCGTAATCCCAAGTCAAATAAAAATCGCTCAAGCCTATCATTTCAGCTCATAACGACTTTTTCCTAATCTAAAGATCGTTCGTGTATGTATCATTCAACCCATAGTAGGGGAACTTGCAGTGTGAGAACAGAAAATAAAATAAACAGGATAATATAACATATCATAACATCATGTGACAACGCAACGTATATGAATTATTAAATCACATCCATATCCATACAATTCAAATGTCATCAATTCACAAAATCATAAGTATGTGTGTCGAGAGTGATAAACTCACCATCTTTGGCTAGAGAAGATGTTTCAAACAAAACAAAGCGACTTCAAATAGGCATGACAATTCACGAACAAGCTCGAGTGGGAAGAGAACTCAATCCAAATCTTAGAAAACATAAATAAAACATATGTAACTAATTAACTCTACAAAAATAAATAAAACACATAAAATAAAATTTTGAAATAAAACATAAATAGGCTTGCCAAACCACATAGGCTCGGCCACAATGGAAATTTGGTTCAGCTACATGTTGTTTGGCTCGGCCATGGGGATGCATAAGCTCGGCCAGGCTAGGCAAATGAGTTCGGCCACATGGTTTAGATTCGGTCAGGCTAGGCAGGGGGAAGGCAAGGTTTAGGAAGGCAACAGGTCACGGCATAGCAAGGTGATGGGTCATAAAGGCTCGGCCAGGGAATGTTTTGGTCAGGAAAGTCAAGAGGTGGTCACGGCCTTGTGGAGTTTTGGCAAGGTGATGCTCAGCTAAGGTTTGATAAAAAGGAAGTCACGACACTGGCAAGGCTCACGGCTAGCTTGTGGTGATTGTGAAGTGGTTGGCTATGGTTGTTTCTCGACGATGCTTGGCAAAAAGGATGGCACGGGGTTCGGCCTAATGGTGAGGAGGAGGTGCTGATGGTGGTGACATAAAGGGTTTTGGCAATGGGATTGGTAAGGAGGTTCGGCCTACTTTGATTTTGAAGGTGGAGATGATGATGGTGGTAGGGAGTTCGGCTATGGTGTGGAGGATTGGTGATGTGGTTCCGGCCTAGGGTTGGGTGGGGAGATGGTGGCCGAGCATATGATGGTGGAGGTGTGACAAAAGTTGGTGGTCGAACAAATGAAAAGGAGGTAGAAAAAATACTTAGAGAAAAAGAAGAAAAAATGAAAAGAAAAACTTACTGTGAAAATCTATGCAGGAGGAATAATGAAAGTGAGAAGATGGGGAAGAAATGGGAAAGAATGAGAAAGAACGGTAAAATAGAAATGAAAGAGAGAAAGAATAGAGATGTCAGGCAAACATAAAAGATTAAATGTATAAACGTGAATGAGCAGCCCAACAGCTTTGAGCATGAAAAGGAATAAGAACGCAAAAGATTTTGGACGTATAAAAATGGGCGGGCACAAAAATGAACGTGCCCCAAAATGAGCGTATAAAGAAACGAAAACCCAAAAGTTTGAACATACATTTTATTGTAAAGAGACGGCTATTCATTTCCTGACATCAATTTCAAGTGAATTTTAAAATGCCAAGCCTATTAGTCTACCCATTAAAATAAACAAACAAAATACAAAATAAAATTATAGACCAAAACAAAAATAAAATAGGAAAATAAAATACGAAAAACAACCGCGTGTAATACGTTGAAAAAATTACAAATTTAAAAAGTATAAATCAGAATTTAACAAAATGAAAAGTAAAGAAACAATAGAATCATATACGGTTTCATAAAAAAGAATAAAAATTAAATTTCAAATTTAAAATTTTCAACAGGAAATCAAACGTTGACCAAATTTGAAAAAAATTTGAAATTTCAGAAAAGTTTTAATTTTATTATATTTGAAAAATAATTCGCATCAAATCCCAAAATATATCAAAATTCCAAATTTATCGAATTTAAAAAATTAAATTAAAAGTTTTCAAGAAAAATTCTAATAAAAGATTTACTGAAATTACGGGTTGTTGCACTCTCCCCCACTCAAAACTTTTCGTCCTTGAAAAGGAACGAAACACAGTGAAAATAAACAAAGGTAAGATAGAATCATAAATAATACCTGGAACAAAAAAATTCAGATCGGAGCACGCATGCTCTCCTATGTTTCCCAAGTATAATTCTGATCGTCAGTACTCCATTGTACTTTGACTAGGCTGACAGATTTCTATCTCAGTTGCTTCGTACCTCTATTGACAATACGGAACGGCTTCCTCTCGATGGTATGGTTTGGCTTAATGTTCAAACTCTTGAGTCTAGAAGCTTAAATAATCAAAGATGGATCACAAAGATACCGACGAAGATGCGAAACTTGGAACACATTATGCACTCAAGAAAGTTTCTCAAGCAAATCCAAATGGTATGCTAAAGGACCAACTCTCTCTAAGATGCAAAAGGGACCAATGAATCTGGGAGCAAGCTTCCCTTTCCCACCAAACCGAATCACATTCTTCAGTGGAGAGATCTTAAGGAAAACCTGATCACCAACAGAAAACTCCAGACTTCTCCTATGCCTATCGGCATATTTCTTCTACCTATCCTGAGAAATCCTCATCTTCCTCCTAATCTCCACAACTTTCTTAGAAGCCTCAAGAATTATATCAAGACAAAGAACCATCCGATTACCAGATTCAATCCAGCAAGATGGAGATTTGCAAGGTCGTCCATAAAGAGCAGCAAATGAAGCCATTGCGATACTAGCCTGAATTCATAAGATGGAATAAGATAGATAAATGTTTAAGACAAGATTAAATAGAAGATTAAAAATTACCTGATAACTGTTGTTATAGGTGAATTCAACGAGGCGGAGATGGTCTTTCCATGATCTTCCATAATCAAGAACACAGGCACGAAGAAGATCTTCCAAAATCTGATTCACTCTTTCCGTTTGGCCTTCGGTCTGTGGATGGTAAGCAATGCTCAGATTCAGACGAGTACCTAAAGATTCTTGAAAATCTTTCCAAAACTGGTTGGGAAAGATGGGATCTCAATCACAAACAATACTGACAGGAACACCATGAAGACGAACAATCTCTCTCATATAAATCTCTTCTAAACTCGAAGCTGAACGGTTGAACCTCACCGAAATGAAATGATTTGACTTGGTCTATCTATCTACAATAACCCAAATACTCTCGTTACCCCTTCCTAGTCCTTGGTAATCCATCAATAAAATCTATAGAAACATGTTCCCATTTCCAAATGGGAATCTCAAGGAGTTGCAATAATCCAGCGGTCTTCAATGATCAGCCTTAACATGCTGACAAGTCGCATGTCTACTGAAAAAAAGAGATATCATGCTTCATAACACTCCACCAATACTGCTTCTTCATATCATGATGCATTTTCTTCACACCTGGATGAATCAAAAGTCTGGACCAATGATTTTCCCGAAGTAACTCTTGCCTCAATCCATCAACGTTCGGAACACGAATCCGATTATTAATCCTCAAAATACCTCTATCATCGATCTGGGCTCCACTACCATCTCGACTACTACCACCAACCATACTACAGACATTCTCCTTAATAAGCCTAAGCTTCCTATCCTCATCCTTCTTAGCAACAACATGATCCACAAGAGGAGAAGAAACAACAAGCTAATACAACATTGCCTTCTTCCGACTCAAGGCATCGACAACTACATTAGCTTTCCTCGGGGTATAGCTGATGTCAAGGTCATAAGAAGCTAGAAACTCAAGCCATCTAACCTGCTTCTGATTCAAATCCTGGGTGAAAATATACTTCAAAGACTGATGACCTGTAAAGATCTCAAACTTAGTTCCCAAAAGATGATCTCTCTAAAGTTTTCAAAGCAAAAATCATGGCAAGTAATTCCAAATCATGGGCTGCGTAATTGGTTTCATGGGTTTTCAATTGACGACTGACATAAACAATAACCTTCCCATCCTGCATCAGATTAACTCCCAAACCTTCACGACTAGCATTAATGTATATCGTTAATTCCTCATTTCCATTTGGAATGGTAAGAACTGGTACAGAAGTAAGCTTATGCTTTAACTCATTAAATGCAGCTTCACACTTATCATTTCGTATAAACTTAGCATTTTTACGAGTTAAAGGGGTGAGAGGTGTAGCAATCTAAGCAAAATTCTCAATAAATCTCCGATAATAACCAACAAGGCCCAGAAAGCTACGGATATCAGATGGAGTCCTAGGAGTTTCCCAATCCTAAAATAGAATAGGGTAAAAATGAGAACCACAGAGAAAGGTAGAAAATATAGATTACAAAAGGAAGGAGAAAAGATAGACTTACATTCATCGCAGCAATCTTAACTAGATCAACAGAAACTCCATTACCATAAACAATATGCCCAAGAAATCGGACTTCGTCTTTCCAGAAATGGAATTTCGAGTATTTAGCTTTCAACTAATGGCTCCTAAGAGTCTCCAGAACAAAATTAAATAGGTTTTACGCTCGGCCCTCGACTTAGAGAAGACAAGAATATCATCGATGAAGACTAGAACAGATTTGTTAAGAACATCAAAGAAAACACGATTCATAAGATCAAAAAAGAAAGCTAGGGCGTTAGTCAACCCAAAAGGCATAACTAACCATTCATAAAAAGCGTTCTCAGTACGGAAAGCAGTTTTAGGAATACTTTCCCCAGCAATCCTGAGCTGGTGGAAACCGGTGGCAAGATCAAGCTGAGAGAACATTGTTGCACCATAGAGCTGATCGAACATACAATTGATGTGAGGCATAGGATATCTGTTCTTCATAGTGAGCTTGTTTAGTTCCCTATAATCAACACACATCCGTAGAGAACCATCAAACATAGTGACAAAAACCGCAGTTGCTCCCCATCCGGAATGACTTGGTCTAATCAGACCCTTAGAGAACAAATCTTCAATTTGCTTCCTCAACTCAACCTTCTCAAGGGGTGCCATTCTTCTGGGAAGAAGAACTATAGGACGAGCTCTAGTAATTAGATCAATATGGAATTCGATTTCCCACTTAGGAATTAAAGAAGCTACTTCACCAAACACATCGGGATAGAGTTTGACCAAGGAATTGAATCAAGATCACTAGGAGAAGAATCAAGAGAGTAAATAAAACTGCCAGCAAAATCCTGAGGTATACGGCACTGAATCACCAAAGGATTACCACAATCATCAACAAGAGAAACAGTTCGGGTTTTACAAGAGATAACAGCTTCATGCTTCCTTAGCCAATCACCTCCAAACAACATATCAAAAGCCTCAAAACCTAGAACATAGAAATCACCACAAAATCGATGATCAAAATAGAAAAGCTTCACACCGGTATAAATCCTATTAAGATTCGAGGGACCCCTAATTGGATTTTTAACACACAAAAGTTCAACAGCAAACATAGGTAAAAGAATATGCTCAAACTTATCACAAAGATCCACAGAAATGAAACATGAGAAGCTCCAGTGTCAAATAAAACATGATAGGAAAATCAAACAAAGTAAAGGTGTCCTGGAGAGTACCTTAAGTGTCGCTAGGAGCAGGTGGAGTGGATGAAGTAACTGCAAAGATAACAGATGGCTTTCCCTTCTACTGAGTAGGACAATCCTTCTTGAAGTGGCCAGGCTGCAAACAAATACGGCAAAGATCATGCCTAGTCATTTGAGCTGGTGGAACAGCAGCTCCAACTGAAGTAGAACAACTATTGGAATAGTGTCCCCTCTAATCACACTTGAAATAAGTGATGGAAGAAATATCAATAGGCCGCTTTGGAGGAGAAGATCCTGAATCTGGATTCTTAAGCCAATTCTTCTTCTGCTATTGGAAATTAGACTTCCTCTTCTCAGAGTTGCCGGAAACAGGATGAGATGGAGAAGCACGAGCAACATATGGTTCCTTAGAAGTGGGGTTCTCATATCTGATAGCCATATCCATCAATCCAGTAAAAGAGCTATGCACATAAGAAATGAGACGATCATAATACTCTAGGCGAGCACCAGTTATAAACTTCTCAGTCTTCTTAATAGGGTTATCGATCAAGCTTGGACCAAACTTGGAAAGTTCATTGAACTTTCGCTCATACTGAGAAAGGACATATTCCCCTGCTTAAGATCCATAAACTCCATGTATAGCTGATACTTCTCGACTTCGGGCATCTACTTAACCACAAAAGCATCCCTAAAATAAGAAATACAAACTTAAGAAAGAGTCGAAAGAGATAAATAAACCAAATCCAAAAAGAACCAACTCAAGAAAATACCTAAACTGCTCCCAATAAATATCTGCCTTAATAATGTGGGATGTAACGGACTCCCACCAATCCTGGGCTGCCATCTGCAACTGTCAATCTGCTAACTAACTCTTCTGAGCATCGGTGATATCAAGACCAGTAAAATTCCTACCTAAACTCAGCCACTGCTGAGCCTCAATGATACTCTTTGCTCCAGTAAACTTGGTATCACCAAGCTTGGTGAACTCCTTACAGAGAGTGGTGAACCTAATGGGTGCAACTAGTGCTAGTGTTGGGGCAACACCACGACCCTGACCTCTGGCAATCCTACGATTCATCCTATAAAATCAAGAATGAATTTTAGAACAAAGATAATAGAGAAGATAAAAGAAAAGATTCAACTAGACTGGGAATTCTAATCAAAGAATTCTATTAAACATGGTGGATACGGAAAGGAAGGAAATTCTAAGAAAGAATTTGATTTTTAAAATAAGAAAAAGTTTATATCCGAAATAATCCTTTAAAAACATTTTTAAACCATTTTATACTTTAAAATACGTTCTCTCGTAAAGAATGATTCTAAGATTGATTTTACTCATTCTACGGTGTTTCTACCCTATCACTAAAGAGTTTTTTGCTCTACAGGCCAAGGTATGCCTAAAACCAAAGCTCTGATACCAACTGTAACATCCCCCTATTTTGAACCATTCAAATCGATAACAAAACCACACATGTCGGACTTGAATAATTCAAAACAACAAATTGTTAATAAAAATAGGAGCAAATAAAACCAATCACAGACACATAATATCAAAATAACTCGCAATAGAATAAAAATAAATATAGTAGTTCATGAAGCTACTAGATACATAGTCTCAACGCGGATACATAATACCAGAGTCTGAAAGCAAATAAAATAGGAAATCCAAGTACATAAGTCCACTAATACATAAGCAAAGTTGAATAGAAATAACTGAAATAGAAATATAGATAGACGGCTAAATCTCCAGCAGATCTCTAGCCCCAAAGATGAATCCAAAGCTGTGATACTCAGGCTGGCCCGAGCGTAAAGCAAAACACAAAACACTCGAGTTAGAACATACATACTTATAAAATGTAAATCAACTCAGGTGAACTGTATAAAAATGCATCAGTAACTTAAAGGATGCTTGGGATCGCCCATCCTTTAAAGATCCGTTAAACTATCTACTATGTAGCAACATATGCTATTATAATAATGTCTATTGTAAAGTAAACTATTAAAATAGCGTTAAGGCGTTAGCCATATCCACCTTAACACATTTTATAGTGGCATAATCTATGCAATACCATGATACCTTGTAAACTGGAGCTATCAGAGGGCACTCCATAGGTACGACATAAAAAAACTCATAGTGGCTCGATAGGGTAGGTGACATGGCACAACTAGGCAATGCCAGGGTAGATATACCAATTACACTTCCAGGTTGATGGTAACGCAGAGCCATAGCAATCGCTCACCTCGAGCCACACTCCCGAATCAAAGGTGCACGCCAAATCAATCACAAAGTAATAGAATGGCATACGATGGAGTGTGTCCGATTGGAGAAGTTACCTCACTTGGCCCGTCAATTGCTCCTGTTTTAGCCACCTTATGCTAACTCACGTGAGTTAGGTCCATGTATATACCTCAAATAGGACGTCGCCACCATCCTACTTCATTCTGGAATCTTCACCACGTACACAATTATTAAAGTGGTTTTCGTCATTGGCCGAGAGTATGACACTATCTGATCCAGGTCTCTTTAACAACTATAACCCATGGTTATTCATTTCAAATGGTTTCTATTTTCATATCAAAACACATTCATTTCAAACCATTTAAATCCAATGCCATTACTGCTTAAATAATGTTCAATTTCAAAGTCGTATCACTTTAAATTTATACACTTAATTATAACACTTTGAAATCATCATACTTAGAAACCATAACACTTTAAAAACATGATCTTTATAATCATAGCATTTCTAAAGCATTATCTTCACCACTACAATAGTTTATATAAATCACAGTGTTATATATACTTACAATTTTTACATTGTTATTATACAAAATCTATTTTGTTACAATAAATTATTTATTTGGATATTTAAATAAACTATGATTCTAGTTAATAAAATCTATTACAATAATATCCAATTAAAACATTATTTCGTATATTGAGTTAAAATACATTATTAACTTAAAAATTCATTATTATAGTAAATAAAATTATTATTATTATTTAAAATAAATTATTACATTAATTAAAATTTATATTGTCAGGTTAAATTTAAAAATATTATTATTAAGCTAAATTGGTTTTTTAAATAAAATAAAATTTTATATTATAAGTTAAATTCTAAAAAATTACATTTTTAAACCGTTATTTACTTATCAAAAATTTTCCAACATATAAAATACATATATAAAATTTTATAAAATCATTAAATTAAATTTAAGTCAAAATTCATATATTTTAAAATCCAAATTACTTAATAATTTTTTATAAAAATATTTTAAAACCAACCACGGGTCTGTATAAAATTGTCTAACCTATGGTCAAGTGATATGGATATGTATCATTTCAATCCGTAATTATTAAATTCCCGGGTTCATATCATTTCAAACCCGCAACCCCAAGTCAAATAAAAATCATTAGAGCCAATCATTTCAGCTCATGATGACTTTTTCCTATTCTAAAGATCGTTCGGGTATGTATCATTTCATCCCATAGTGAGGAAATTTACAGCGTGAGAACAGAAAATAAAATAAACAGGATAATATAACATATCATAACATCATGTGAGAACATAGCATATATGAATTACTACATCACATCCATATCCATATAATTCAAATTTCATCAATTCAAAAAATCATAAGTATGTGTGTCGAGAGTGATAAACTCACCTTCTTTGGCTAGAGAAGATGTTTCAAACAAAACAAAGTGACTTCAAATGGGCATGACAATTCACGAACAAGCTCGAGTGGGAAGAGAACTCAATCCAAATCTTAGAAAACATAAATAAAACATATGTAACTAATTAACTCTACATAAATAAATAAAATACACAAAATAAAATTTTGAAATAAAACAAAAATAGGCTAGCCAAAACACATAGGCTTGGCCACAAAGGAAATTTGGTCCACCTACATGTTGTTTGGCTCAGCCATGCAATGCATAGGCTCGGCCAGGCTAGGAAAATGAGTTCGGCCACATGGTTTGGGTTCGGTGAGACTAGGCAGGGGGAAGGTAAGGTTTAGGAAGGCAATAGGTCACGGTATGGCAAGGTGATGGGTCATGAAGGCTCGGCCATGGAATGTTTTGGTTAGGCAAATCAAAGGTGGTCATGGCCTTATGGAGTTTTAGCAAGGTGATGTTCGGCTAGGGTTTGATCAAGAGGAAGTCATGGCACTGGCAAGGCTCACGGCTAGCTTGTGGTGATTGTGAAGTGGTTCGGCTATGATGCGTTGCTCGGCTATGCTTGGCAAAAAGGATGGCATAGGGTTCGGCCTGATGTGAGGAGGAGGTGCTGATGGTGGTGACATGAAGGGTTTCGGCAATGGGATTGGTAAGGAGGTTCGGCCTGCTTTGATTTTGAAGATGGAGATGATGAGGTAGTAGGGAGTTCGGCTATGGTGTGGAGGAGTGGAGATGTGGTTCTGGCCTAGGGTTGGATGAGGAGATGGTGGCCGAGCATATGATGGTGGAGGTGCGGCAAAAGTTGGTGGCCAAAAAAATGAAAAGAAGGTAGAAAAAATGTTTAGAGAAAAAGAAGAAGAAAATGGAAAGAAAAACTTACTGTGAAAATCTATGCAGGAGGAATAATGAAAGTCAGAAGATGATGAAGAAATGGGAAAGAATTAGAAAGAACAGTAAAATAGAAACGAACAAGAGAAACAATAGAGAAGCAGGCAAACATGAAAGATTGAACGTACAAAACGTGAATGAGCAGCCCAACGGTTTTGAGCGTGAAAAGGAATAAGAACTCAAAAGATTTTGGACGCATAAAAATGAACGGGTACAAAAATGAACGTGCACCAAAATGAACGTATAAAGGAATGAGTACCCAAAAGTTTGAACATGCATTTTATTGTAAAGAGATGGCTATTCATTTTCAGACATCAATTCAAGTGACTTTTAGAATGCCAAGCCTATTAATCTACCCATTAAAATAAACAAACAAAATACAAAATCAAATTCTAGACCAAAACAAAAATAAAATAGGAAAATAAAATAGGAAAAATAACCATGTGTAATACGCTAAAAAACTACAAATTTAAAAAGTATGAATCAGAATTTAACAAAATGAAAAGTAAAAGAAATAATAGAATCGAATACAGCTTGATAAAAAAGAATAAAAATTAAAATTAAAATTTAAAATTTTCGACATGAAATCAAACGTTGACCAGATTTGACCAAAATTTGAAATTTCGGAAAAGTTTTAATTTTATTATATTTGGAAAAATATTTCACATCAAATTCCAAAATACATATCAAAATTCCAAATTTATCAGATTTTAAATTTTAAATTCATAGTTTTTAAGCAAAATTCCTATAAAATATTTACTGAAATTATGGGTTGTCATAAATCGACTGCGTTCACCATCAGTTTTGGGTTCGGGCGAGCGGTTCTCGTGTAAGGCGCGCATGCTGGTGGTTGCAGGTGGAGTGCGGTAGCGTTGGGCAGGTGGAAGCGATCGGGGGCGGGGGTTAGGGCAGTGGCGGTGTGCGGAGGTGGTTGCACAACTTCGGTTCGGACAAGCATAAAAAGAAGAAAAAAAACCTTCTCGTGCGCAGCCGTAGACCGAGGAGGAAAGATGGAATTAAAGAAGAAAGGGAATAAATTTTTTTATTATTTTAAGTTATGATAATTATTTTTAATTATAATCAAATGTTTAATAATTTGTAACTTTCTTGTGTGACGTCCGTTTCTACCGTGACAAGTTGTAGCGCTATGCTATGGAGTTGGATTGGATGAATGCAAAGCTAGTAGGAATTTTGAATTAAATTGAACGACCATTCAATTTTAATTCAATCCGGAGCTCTTAGGCGATTTCTGGCATTTTTGTGAGTATACTCACCTCTCTGGCCTGCTTATATTTATATAAGCGGGAATAATATTATTTATTATGTTTATTGTTTGTTCGGATGATATACTATATATATATATATATATATATATATATGTATGCATAATTTGGTTTGGATATATTCTCGGCTATTTAAGCTGTAACGACCCGTAATTTTCGATAATTTAAATTTGTTAAATTAATGTGATTTTTGTAATTTAATATTGAAAGAAATAAAAGTTTGTAATTTAATAATGAAATGAATACTAAAATGAAATGTAACAATGTTATTTAAAGCTAATTATTCACAATTTAAATGAAATTCCAATAAATGAAATAGTGTGAATGTTATACTTGATTATAATGGAATATATGAAAACAAATGTAAATATTGAATTAATTAATGAAATAATATATAAATAAATGTAATTGAATAAAATCAGTGTTAGGTGAGTAATTATAACATTTGCTTGTAAATAATGAACTAATAAGTGTTATTAAAAGTTAATGGTAACAATTATTATATGTCACCAATTTATTTGGTCTATAAAATTTAAAATTGGCTATCAATTGCAAAAATTCTAAAATTAATATTACGTTAATGTAAATCAAGGTAATAATTGGAAATAATGTTAAATTTCATTCATAATATGACTATTAGTTGAATAAAAAGAATGAAAATTAAGATCTATCAATTTATTGAAATTTAAATTATAATAATTAAATCAAGTGCAGCTAAATGAAATTACATATTACATTAATGGGAAATCGAGAAGGAAATTGGAGGATATTAATGTAATGAAATATAAAACAATGTTAACTATGCATATAGAATAAAAATTGATTGAGTATAAAGATTGAAATCAAATAAGATCAATTTATTGGAATTAAGTTTTAATTTATTGGATTTAATTATAGTAGAAATTGATTATTGTAATTTGTAAAATAATTGATATTGAATTAATATGTAAATTTGTTTTAAACTATTATAAATGTCTAAGAAATCAAAATTGATGAAATTTGTTAGTTTATAAATGCTGAATTAAAATTTGATTGATCAATTTAATATAAATTTGTTTAATTAACGTGAAAATAGCCACTTAGCCGCTGACTCAGATTTCGACGAAACCAGTTTCATCGGATCTTAACAGTGAACTATTGTAGGATTTCAAGTTTCGTATCGATCGGATCTGTCATTTGATCGTATAGGCTCGAAATGCCTAGAAATCAATTTAATTAAAATCAACTGAAATTAATTTAAAATAAGCTGATTTTAACATAACTTCTTCATACGATGGAACTATGACTTGAAATCCACGCCATTGAGTTTAAAATTATCGAAAACAACTATTTGGATATATGGGATGACCCATTTTCATTTCGAAAATGAAACGAGCTTTCGGGCCATTTATCGTTCAAAACCCAAATCAATCTTACCCGTTCTTTCTATTCCGATCTGCTTATAAATAAACAGTTATAAACCCTAGTTATTCCTTATTTCATTTGTGTGTACGTACAATTTCATCTGTCCACCTCCCCTTCTCAATGGCGGACAATCAAAATTCCCAATCCAATTTCAATCAAATTTAAATCAGAATTTTGGACTCCTCAAGCCCTATCAACTTATATATCTATTTGAAGCCCTCGATAGGTGCAAGTCAAATTTGTTATTTTTTTTCGATCTGGGTTTCAGTATGGCGGAAATTGGGTGATGAAGTTTTGGCCATTCTTTCGTGGTCGTTGGACTGTGTGGCGGATCGTCAGTTATACGACGATCGGGTGGTGGCACCTTGTAGAGGGCGTCATATTGTGGTCATCAGTAGGCTGCTATGGTTGATGGGGCTTCGGATTCACCATGATGGGTGGAAATAGGTGGCTACGACGGCCACCACCAAGCGGGATCGCGTGTTGCCTCGAATAGGGGTTTGGGCGGGTTCGGCCTGACGGAGTTGATGAAGCCTCTTGATTATGTCATAGCGCAGTGCAGCGACGGCAATAATTGGAAGAGTGGTGGCGGCTGAGTGTCGAGCTAGGGTCTATGATGGGGGGCTCGAGTGCATGAAGAAGCTGACGTGGCGTGGACGTGTTTCGTAACCTTTCTTTTGTTTTTTTTGTTTTCTATTTTAATCTTATTTTCCAAATGTTCTAATCGCCATAAATATTGCAAACGAGGTTCGATTCATGCGCGGATTTCTCCATTGGGATCTTATTGAAAATCCGAACATTTTAACTCTGGTTTGGTCAAATTCTGACACCGTTCAAATTTTGGGTTTAAATTGGTTTTCAAATCAATGTAAATTCAAAGGTGAGTTTTTTAACCCACTCACAACTTCTAAAATTTCTTATGTTAGTTTAATTTAATTTATGATGTGATTAGAAATTTATTTATGGTTGTTCAGTATATTTAATTGTCATTCCAATTAAATTGAAGTTATTTTGAATTACGTTTAATTTATTATTGAATTTGAATTGCCAGTTAATTTCCAGTAAACAATAATCTGTTACATATTGATGTTCATTGATTGATCTGGATGATGATTGTGATGTATATCTGATTTATTAATATTGGATGATTGGATGTTGCATTTTATATTGTTATAATATTGCAAGTTCCCTATGGGCTAAAATGATACATACCCGAATAATCTATAGATTAGGGAAAAATCGTTATGGGTTGAAATGATAGACTCGTGCGATTTTATGGATTTTTATTATTAACTCAGGATTGCGATTTGAAATGATATATAACCGCAAAATTTTAAATTGCGGATTGAAATGATAATATCTGTAACACTTGACCCCAGGGTAGAGAATTATATACGGACGCTAGCTTGGTTAAATGAAATGGTTTTGAATCCTTAATAATTAAATGATATTGTGAAATAAGAATTTGATTTATATAAATTGAGTTATTACTGAAAATCAAGTTTATGTTGAAATTTGAATTGGTTTATAGGAATTGTTTAAAGAAATTTTATTAAAATAATTAATTGAATTTTTAAGGTACAAATGGTATTTAACGGAACTGAGATATTGAGATTGTTTGATATATAACTTTGAAATATATTTTAATTTGAGTAATGTAAATTGATATTTCAAACGTAGTTTGAAAGCAATATAGAATTTAATAATTTATTGAGAGTATGAATTAAAAGATCTAAATTGGGTTTTGTTGATTTGGAAATTCAAATGGTTCAGATGTGTTGAAAAGAAATAAATAGTTTAAATTGATGTTAACATCAAATTCATACTTTAATGTAAACTGTTAAAAATATACTATTTTAAAATTTCTAATTATTAAGATTTTTAAATTATTAAACTATTTTAACCTATATTAACTAAATAAATAATTTTAACCTATTTAAACTAATGTAATCTATTTTAACCTAATTAAATCATTTATTTTATTTTAAATCTAATTAATCCATTTTAAGCTATTTAATCTATTTTAATTATATTAAATCTATTTTAAATCTATTTAACTATCTTAATCAATTTAAAGGCTATCTTTAATCTACTTTTAATATTTTAGAGTATTTTAACTATTTTAAAAGTTATTTATTATGTTAAACTATTTATAACTATACAAACTATTTTCTAAATTTTCAGACTATGTATAGGGAAGTGTTTATATTCAAATTCATTGGGTTAAAAGCAAATATAACGAAATGATGAAATAGCCTAGGTTGGGATTTATATAACATATTTCAAGTACATATGATGATTTTGAAATGAGGGTTTAACCTATTTTGGAAATATGATTTCAAAAGTGAATATAATTTCGAAAGTGATATGGTTTGAATTGAATACAATATTTTGATATCAACTATGAATTGATTTTAGAAATTTAAAAGAGTCATTCGGTGTGTAATAAGCGAATGGTTGTCAAAGAGACCGGGGTCAGATATTGTCATACTCTTTGTCGATACCGAAAACCACTTTAATAATTGTGTACGTGGTGGAGATTCCAGAAATGAAGTAGGATGGTTTGGTGAACGATTTCTGTATAAGGTATGACGTGACCCTGACTCCCGTGAGTCAGCTTAGAAGTGACAAAAACAGAAGCCACGTCGGGCCAAGTGAGGTCATTCCTCCTATCAAACGCATTTCTTCGATACCATATCTGTTGCTTTGTGATTGATTTGGTGGCCACCCTTTGATTTTGATTATGGGAGTATGTTCCGAGGTGGGCGGTACTAGCTGCTATGCGTTACCACCAGTCCGGATCCGCAATTGGTATATCTACCCTAGCATTGCCTCGAGTGTCATGTTCACATGCCCCAATGCGCCTTCTACAAGTTTATTTTGTACCATACCTATGGGGTGCCCTCTGTGTAAACCTCTCGGAGGAGCATACAGTACTGTATAGACTATGGGAATATATAAAAATGTGTTAAAGGGGATATGGGTAACGCCTTAACGCTATTTTAATACTTTTACTTTACTGTTGACACTATTATAATAGCGTATTTTACCATATAGTAGATAGTTTAATGGATCCTTAGAAGATCTGAATTTTGAACATTCTCTTAAGTTATTGCACTCATGTTAGACACCAGATAGGAGATGTCAAACCTCGTAAACATCTCTGGAGCCATTACACTCATATTTATCGTTGATTTGACTTATATAAGATCTTTTAGTTCTGACTTGAGTGTTTTGTCTTTTCAATTCGCTCGGGTCAGCCTGTTTCAAGGTTAAAGACCTTATTTCTGAAGGACGAAGACGAAGATTTTACCATTATTATTATTATATTTATTCCACTGCGTCATGTTTTATTCCTGTTTACGTAACTCTGATGTTTGTGTTGTAAAGAATAATCAGATATGTTGTAAACAGCTTCATGAACTGTTATTTGATTATTATATTTTGTCATTCCGCTGCGAATTTTTGTTTTGTTTTGTTTTCTTTCTTTGCTTTTCTTATTTACCCCAATAACAATTTGCTCATTTGTATGGTATGAGTCGACATGTGTGTTTGCTTAAAACATTCAAAAAGGCAGGCCGTTGCATGAGCGGATGAGACCGTATTACGTACTCATGTAAGAGAGGATGACCCTTTGTATACGAATCCTGCCTTGAAGCGGTTGATTTTATTTTTATGACTATATGCTGTCTGTGATGGAGAAGGACAGGTCGGCGGGAACCAACAGGATTCCTCACCTTTGTTAATTTATTTTCATATATATGCTGATATATGTTGTTTTGGAAGTCATGATGATGTCTTTGATGTGGTTTGACTTATTTAGTGCTATGATAGCACTGGGCCTTATTTTTTGATATTTTTAAATAATTGAAATAATGATTTTGATTCGAAAAAGATTTCAAAGTGATTTTGAAGTATATATATGTTTTATGATTTTGAATTATTAAAAGAAGGATGTTTTTTAAGAGAAATAAAACTACGGATTTTGATGTTTTAAAAATATAGTTTTGAGAAATACTTTGATTTGAGATTTTTTAATAAGTATATATAAAAGATTTATAAAAGTGATATTTTTATAAATAAAGAAGTTGATTTATAATTGAGATTTATAAAAAATTTAGTAAATGGATTCGAAGTATGTTTTGTGAACGAATTTATAAATGGATTTTATAAATGAATTTGATTTATAAAGAAAGGGATTAAGTACGGATTTCTGTTTAAAGGAGTTTTGAAAGAAATGGATCAATTATGTTTTGACCTTCCATTGTAAAATACACGAATCACTTATGATCGTATTAATGGCTTGGTGGTGTAGGAGCGTTGCTTCCTATACTTAATACTCATCCGGAGGCATATGAACTCTAGAGTTGTGTGGTTATAGAAATCTATTTGGCATATCTCCAACTAGTAATGTTATTAAATATACTTATACCATTGATATAAGTAAATATATTTTTCTAAGCTTTGAAATGAAGTGATTTGTGAACATGCTTATACTGTTGATATAAGTATATGGAAATGATCCAAGATAGAAATACTGGAAATGGTTTTGAGGATTTTTCTTTTAAATGATAAATTGAAGCGAATATTTGAAAACTGATTTAATTAATAAAATATTAATTAAATGGGCCTAGTGATTGCTTTTGGTGCTAGATATTGGTTGTTTACTGTTGTTTATCCGGAGAGACCGGGGTCGGATTTATCCGAGAACTACTTTGGACCAACCTATATTCATTCAAATGTGCAGGTTTGAAGGACATTGTTATTTGGGATTTTCGTAATGAAGGATTGCCTGTTGATCATTTGGGGATAAAGTCGCAATATACATATAGTAGCAGTGGTCTCTTTATTATGAAATATCAAATGCATGGACTATTCGCTACTAATCCTAGGGGTTATTCCTGACAGGATGTGGTAGAAGAGTGCCTTCGGTTTATCCTATTCCTAAAAACCTTGCATGGATGGATGTCTGATATTGCATGTTTTAGATTACATCATTGACTTTTATAAACGTACAACAGTTTGGTGGTGAAGAAGGCAACTTCTCTTGGCCTAACACCCTTCTCTGAGACGTGCGAGCTCGAAGGTTGTATGTTTATGAAAGTCAATAGTGATCAAAGGAATTGCAGTATGGCATTCAAAGAGAAAAGTTGATGTGCTATGTGAAAGGTAAACGTGACCTTTGCCCTCACACCAGGGAAATTATCGAAACAGGGAAGATGTGGCAAGGCTTTGTGGTTCGCAACCATTAGGATATGATCACCCCCTTCTAAATATATTTCATCCCCCTATGACGTTTGGGATGTAAATTATTATGGATGTGTGCTATGAGGTCCCTCGAATAGGTCGGTAACGACTAGGGTGATGACATATTCGGTACTATCTAGTGAGAAAGGTGGTCTTGTGTTGGAAGAGGTGCAGATGTTATGTTGACCTCAGTACATTCCTCCAGAGATGTACTGCCAGAAGGTAGTCCCTTCGTATGGTCATTTGTATGGAATCCATTCTCCACTACGTGCCTGCCATTTTGTTTGTAGAACCCGCGTTTGTGGCTAGTATGCTGGAATTCAATCAATGTAACCATTTCGTCTATGATTCATATTATTTGTATACTGGAAACTAGTATAATATAATAGGATTTGGTATGAAATGATTTGGTAATGGTCAGATAAAAATCCGTCTGTGTTTATGTGTGGGCGAGTCTTACGAGATACCTTTGTCTTGATAAAGAGGCGTTTTTATAACTTCAAAATAAATTCAATTGAGATGTGTTTTCTCACGCTGGTTTACTAGACTGATCCGAGCGTTCTTCACTTTTAATGCTCGAGTCAGACCAAGTATATTTATATATGTAGATATGGATGCTTTGGAGCTTAAGCAGACGAGCTAGAGGTCTTCTGGTCGTATTCCACGTATATGTTTATTTTTTTTCATTTCATTGCTGTTAAATTATCAAGAATTATAAGGGAAGGTTTTTATAACTATCTAGACTGATGATTAATGATTGATTGTTGCACTCTCATGGATGCATATATATTACAGTTTCTGTTTTGTAAAGGTCATTGATATGGTATTATATATTTTTCCACTCCGATATGTGAGATTTTGTAATTGTTTTGGTTTCTTCTATTTTTTTCTTCTTCTTCTCTCCTCTTCTCCTCTCTTCTTTCTTTCTCGTGATTATCTGTATTTTCATTCAGTTTGGGCTAGAAATCTGCGATTATTGTCAGCTTTAGACGGGACGGATGTAACATTCCTGGATTTTAGCCAAGTTTAATTTGATAATTAATTTAATTTTGAAAATTAAATTGTGAATTAAATTGAGTTTTTCCAAAATAAAGTAAGATATTAGTTATTTATATATATATATATATATACAAACACACACATATATATATTGATTTTTAATTGAAATTTGAATTTGAAAACTCAATAATAAATATATTAGAAACAAATTGGATTTAAAATTTTATTTTTAAGTTAATAAGAATTTGTTTCTAATTTTATTAAATATGCATTTTGATTTAAAAATGATGTTTTGAATTTGATGTAATAAATTTTTCAAAGGCTGATTAAGAATGAAATTCTAATATATTTATTAATGTGTGGTTAAATTTTTTTTTTAAAAAACCATTTTTCTTTAAAAGATTATATAAATGATTAATAAAGAAAATGTACTTATTTAAATAGGAAGTATGATATAAAGTTATATTTAAAATATTATTTGTAGTGTTTAAAAATAGTAAAAGTTTAAAAGTTGTTTAAAAGCTAAATTTTATAATGTACATATATGTGATTATGTATTTAAAGTATAATTAGAATTTAAAAAAAAACAACTCCTTGAAAGCATACATATATACATTAGTATTAAACCATTCTCTTTTAAGTTGAATATATATAAAACATTATTTATAAATTTATTAAAAATAAGGGTCAAAACAAAATTTGCAAAATAATTTAAATCAAGGATATAAACACAAAATGTTTCATATGAACATTTGTAATGTTGAGATTACATGCAAAATACATGTGTTAAACTAAATGGACAACTGGCATTAATCTTTTCTTGAAATAAATTAAAATTTTATAAACTACATTCATTTTTTTCATATCTTCAACATCGAAACTGAAGGAAAAAAAAATCATCTCAAGATCAAAATTTCAAGAAAATTAGGTTATAAATCCAATTCAAAAACCTATAGACAAATTTTCAAAATCCTGGAAAATCAAGCTTTCAGGCCTGAAGATCACCAGATTAAAATGAAAAAATATTCAAAAAAAAATCAAAAGCTTAAAGTTTTGGTTCAAAACTGGTTTTTATTTCAAAGAAACTAAGCCTATAATCAAGCAGTTCAAGCATGCAGGTTCAAATGGCAACTTGACATCAATCAAGTTCTGAAATCAAACTATAAGATCAGAGCATCAAAAGAAAAGTAAGATCAAGTTAACTCAGCAAGCAAAACAGGATCAAACATCAAGCACAAATTCAAACCCTTCCAGTTCAAAACAAATTCAAGTCCTTTGTCAAACAACACTATGAGCAAACCCTTAAACTCATATTATATTTGAAGTTTTTTGAATCAATGTTAATGTGCATGCAAATCTGTGTGTATATTTGTTTATATTTGCTTGTGCATGCCTGGGAACAGAAAAGAACATCTCTGTTCTTGTTACAGGCATTAAAAACCTGTTAGAAAATTCCAAATTATTCTATTTAAGTAAATTTAGGTTCCAATTTCTAAATGAAAAGTAATGATAACTATGTAAAGCCAATTTTAAAAATAATTTTGAAAATTTATATTGAGTAAATAATTCAAAAATAGGATAATGCAGAAGAAAAATCAAATATAGGTCAAAATTTGATGATCACAATTTCAAGTCTGGAATTCACCATCAAATTTGTTGTAGAAAATCATGAATTTTAGTATCAAATTCAAGATTTTTAAAACTATAATATGTGAGAAATTGCAAATTGATCTGGATTGGGTTTTTTGTCTATTGTCGTCGATCGGCAATAAAGTGATCGAGGGGTTTGGAGCTGGAGTTGGTCGGACGGCCAGGGGTCATCAGAAAAATCTTTAATGATTTTTTAATTCATCGTGGAGGATGGAAGAAGTTGCTTTTGGGTTTAACCCAAGTTTTTAGTTGTGGTGTGAAAACTGGTCGTCGCATCATCGTATTGGCATCGGACCGCACCGGAGGTGGTGGAATAGAAGGAGGGAAGCGAGGCGAGGGTTTGGGTAAGTTGGCGGCGGTTCTGATGGCCAGAGGTGATGGCAAGTGGTGGTCTTAGTCAACTGTGATTGGTTCCAGAATTGGTCAGGTTGCTCGATTTTGTTCTACTGGTGATCACGTCGAACTGGGTGGCTAGAACGATTGAAGAGGAGGTTCTCGACTTGGTGGTGGTCGGAGCATCGACCGAAATTGGTCAGAGGGCTGGTGCACGTGCACAAGTGTTTAAGTTGTGTCGGTGGGGTTTTGAGTTTGGGGAAGAAGAAGCTTGCTCGAAGGAAGACTCAAGTGCTTGGGGTTGTTGTCTCGAGCGGGAACTCGAGTGGTTCGAGAGGGTTGTTGGGTTACAGGTTTTAACTTAAATTAAACAAAGAAAAAAAATAGAGAGGAAGTGGGTTTTAACTCGGGGCTTGACCCGAGTGGTCTTCGGGTTGAACCCGAAGCTAGGTTAACCCAGTTCAAAAATTTTAAATAAAGCAAGTTTAAAAAAAAATTAGTTCAAAAATTTTCATATATAATTTCTTTTATAAATAATAGTTGTTCTCTTTACATTTGGTTAATAAGTTGGAAATATGTTTAATTTAAATTTTGTTAGGGAAAGTTTAAAGTTATTTTAAAATTTGAGATAGAAATGAAATTTAAAGGTTTTATAAAAGCAAGATTTAAAATTTAAATTGAAATTAGTTTTAAAATTTATTACTTGATAATGTTTAAAGCATTTAAATGAAGATATGATTTTAATTTATCAAGTTGAATGCTTATTTTATCTTAAAACTTAATTAATGATTTAATTAAGTAAAGTTAACTATTAAGACAAAATGTTTTAAGGATAACTAAGGCATTAATAAGATAATATTATATCTTTAGTTAATTGGGGTTTTATTGAATTAAGATTAATTTAGTTAATTAAGAAATTAAGTTTAATTAATTAACTAAATTAATTAATAATAATGAACTAATTGAGTAATTAATTAAGAGTAATTAATTAATTTAATAAATTAATGATTAAGTATTAAATAATTAATATTTCAGGGTTAGAAGTTAATTAATTAAAGATTAATTAATTTATAATTAAGAATCATTAATTAGATAATTTGAGATTATTAATCAATGATTAGAGATTAATCAATTGGTTATTAAGGATTAATCAGCTGGTAATTAAGGATTAATTAATTTGTAATTTAGTTCTGTTAATTAATAATTAAGGGTTATTAATTAATATTTAAGGAATAATTTATTAATTAATTTAATAGTAATTTATTAAGGGTTAATTAATTTATTAATTAACCAATTAAGGGCAATTAATTTAAAGGATAATTGAATAATTAAAGGTTAATTATTTAATGATCAAAGATTGATTTATTTATTAATTAATGTTGGTTAATTAATTATTAAAGGTTGATTAATTTATTATTTAAAGGTTAATTAAATGATATAAGGTTAATTAATTTAAAATAATTTGTAATTAATTAATATTAATTAACCCGAATTAATAATTTAATCATAAGTGATTAATCTGATTTAAACTTAATCAGATAAATAATTAATCTTGCTTATCAATGTTTGAATTGTATGAAATGCTTTGAATTATTTGATATCTCTATGTGTAATGTTTTGTATTATGAATTATTTTGATTCGAGCTGTGATGAATGTAATTTATTTTATCTGTGATGAATGTATATTATTTATCTGTGAATCTGTGAATGGAAAATAAGCATTATAGGAATATATCGCTTATCGATATTGATGTGCTTGAACCTGTGATGACTGATGATGGTGCACTATTGTGTGAAACCCTTGGACTACACTATACACACATAAATATGGATTGCACGAGAAAATTGGTAAAGTCGCAGATTTTTGAAATGGTTTTAAAGTTTGATTTTTGAATCCAAATGGTTTTTGAAATGGAATTGGATTAAAAAGCTTTTGAAAAGGAGTTTTAAAGATAAAAGTTATTTTGAATAATTTGATTAAGTTTTGAAATTCAAATAATTTGATTTGAATTTGAATTCAAAATTTGAATTATGGTTTAAAAAATTATATAATGTATTTATATGGGTTTTTAACCATTTTAAAAGTATTGTTTTGGGAATTTGAATTTAACCCAACTTTATACTTGAAGGGCTTTAACTCGTACAAATGTAGTTGGATTTTTCCGAAACGAAAGCTATTTGTTTTCAAATAATAATAGATTTCATATAAAGAAAGAATTTCCAATTTGTATTGAAAAAATTTAAATTTGAAATGGAATTGTTTTGAAAGCTATAAATAAATCTTTGTGAAAATGGTTGAACCTTGTTTTGAAATTGAAGAGGATCTTAAGGTATATCTTTTATATAAAAGATTTGAATGGAATTATTTCGAAAGATATGAAGGAATCTTTGTGGAATATTTGATGAACTTTGTTAGATCTTTTGTTTAAATATTGTGAATGAATCTTTGTGAAAGATTGGTGAACATTGTGTAGTGAATATTTATTTAAAATGGTAATTTATTTAAACCATTTGAAAGAAAGTTTTGGGAAATGTGTTGTGACTTAACTAAGATCCCGTATATCCATATACTTTTGAAATTAAGCACTCATTATTCGGTTTAGCCGGGAGAGGACCTTGTGTCATATAACCCATTCCGAATAATGATACGACAATATGGATAGCGTTTGAAGACCGGTGGTGAAGGCCTGGTATTTTCGAGAATGAAAGGATAACCCGTCGTATGTCTCTGCACTGAGTCGCGCTGGTATAGAGATCTCCATATACGATGGGGAGTTCAATCAGGATTGTGAATACCCGGATTGCAAGGGCTTCTTTGGAAGTGCCTTCGGTTCTATTCGAACCCGGAATAGACTTGTATGGATGTGTGTCTGACGTTACACTTTGAGATGTGAAACTGGCCTCTATCAAATACATTTCTATTTGGTGGCGGAGATTTATTCTCTTAGCTTAACACCCTTCTCTGAGACGTACGAGCTCAGAGGTTATGTAGTTGATGGTTACTAGTGATACATTCCCAATTTGGTAATGTGGCATACAAAGTGCTATTGATCATTTGTTGATCGAAGCATGGCTTTTGTGTAAAGCGTAGCTTTGTGGACGAGACTGCATCAGGACCTCACAACCGGAAAATGGTCAAAACAGGAAAGATGCGACAAGGTTGTGAGGGTCGTGCCCTTTAGGGTATGTCATTTCCTTTTGGAAAAGGGTGGTATCATGGTACGGAGCCCTGATACTTAACTCATGTGGTTATTGCAAATTTATTACTTTGTGGTTGTTGCTTTGTGGTTGAGGATCCTCGGATAAAGGTCGCAAACAACCCGGGGATGGCATACTCGAGTAGTAGTTACCTAGTTACAGAGGTAACCCGGCCTTGTATTGGCAGAGAGCCAGGTAGATTCTCGGGGCGTCCCTCCAGAGGCGCATCCATGTGGCAGTAGGAAGTTCCTTAGCCTGACCATTGTTGGAAATCCAGTCTCCAATACGCGCCTTGTATGGTTTTACTTGTATAACCTGCCATTTACTTATGGTGGTCACCACTGTTTAGATGGTAGCTATAATAGGCATACAATAATGGTTGTATGCTGGCTAAGATTAATATTATACTTTCGAAAGATTTTCTGCACTATACACTAATAATAATATCAAATGGTTCTCGTGTATCAAGCATTTTTGACTATCATAAGGTGAAATCTCCTCCAATTCTGTGTTTGCATGGTGTGTGCGGTGGGAGGCCTTACGGTAGTTTCATTTTCCAAAAAGCATTGCGGATTTCAATCTTAAATTCTTTTGTTATTTTTTTGTGTTTAAAACTGTTTTTGTTTGCTCATACAAGTCTCATGATTGACCTGGAGTTTATTATTCCCTTCCTAAACTCTGGATGCCCACAATTTTCCACACAGGCAGTCTGGAGTTGGTTTTTCAGATAATCAAATAGTAGGTGTAGATTCGATAGCCTTTGAAGTTTTTGGTTTGGCAATCGCATTGGGATGGAGTTTGTTTCACTTCAGCATTGATGATGGTTCGAGCTTTCGATTTAGAGGTTGGAGTATTTGGAGCTTTGGCTTTGGTGATGGAGTTGTTGTGATTTCTATCCTTCTTCCTTTTGAAAATAATATTGGTATTCCTCTGTCGAAGATTTTCTTTCCGCTGTTATATTTTAGCTCTGATTTGTATTGATATTCAGGTGTAACAAACGTTGTATATCAATGATATTATCTTTTTCTTCTACTGTGTTGTTATACTTAATGTGTTATAAGCTCCGACGAACCAGATTCGACGATTGGATCTGCAGCATTTGAATACGGGTGATGTATTCCATGCCGATTTATGAAGGTCGAGTCAGGGTCGTTTCAACGGATTTGCGGGTCGTCACAAGCATTCATCCATACAAGTTGTTCAGGAGATGAATGAACCGAAGGCACTACTCCACTATACCCATTTCGGAAATGCCTCAGGGTTAGTAGCAAATATCCCTTACACTTCAAAGTCTTTATCTTGGGCCTTTCCTTCATATTTCCAATTGGAACCCTTACGTTGTTTCGAAGTAGTTTTTGAATAACAACTGCTATCCGATCTCGGTCTCTCCAAACCAACGTTCGATAATTTAAAAAGTGAAGTTGTTATAATATATCATTCCACTATCAGGGTTTAAAGATTTACATATGAACATACGTTCCATATGCTTAGATTATCATGACCCGCTTATCGAAATTAACCCTATGTATTCATCACATTCCCCAAGTGTGGTATTTATGATGGTACAAGTTAACTTACTTTTCAATAAAATGTGTCAACTTTTTACAACCACTTTAATTCATTTGGCTATTTAATAGTATGGAAAGTGATCCTTTGGTTTTAAAACAATTTACTCAGACAAAATAAATTGGTTAAAAATAAATAATTGATCGAGTTTTGAAAGAAACTTCAAAATAAATAAACTTTAACTTAGTCATAGGTTTAAAAATTAATTAATCTTTATTAATATTAATTAAATCAAAAATGAAACTTTTAAATTTAATTAATTAATATTTCTATATAATTAAACTTTAATTGAATAACATTCTTTTAAGAAACTAAACCCTAATTAAGTGCATAATTAAACTTTGATTAAATAATAATTAATTAAATAATTAACTCTAATTAAATAACTAATTAAAGAAAATAATCGTGATTAAGTAAAAAATAATAATTTATTTTGTCCTAATTAATCATCATTCAAAACATCGCTAATCAAAAATACTTAACTTGGTTAATAATTTCTTATACTCTAATTACTTGACCTAATTACTTAATTAGTTAATTAATAATTACCCTAAGTAATAAATTAAATAAATAAATTATTAAATAATTAAAACTTAAATTTTTGACTTACTTAATTAATTTGAAATGAGTTTTCAAAAACAATCCAAAAGAATACACTTTAAAACTTAAAATCATGAAATTTTCAAACTGCATCCATAGCGATTATCGATATAAGCGCAGTTCGCTAGAGTTGATTTCTAAGTGAAAACCTCATTTTAACCCTAGCTACTACATATTTTAAGACACAAATGGAAGAGTTCTAATAAAAAAAGGTGAAAGCTGGTAGAACATTTACTAAATCAAAAAAAACTAGAAAACAAGCTTTTACTTTCAAAATTGGATCTCAAGTCCTTTACGACATTTAAAGGTGCTAATTTCACAACATTTTCATTGCATGTACACTTGATTTTGTTTCACAAACACACTACCATCATATCATAATCAACCACTCATATATCCATATCCAAACATATCATTTAACAACCAAATCAGATCTAAGCTCAACCACAAACTTATAACCATATACCATCAAAACATGATATATTTTCACAACATATAGTTCATCAAAATCAAGTTTTTTCCTTTCCAAAAACACATTTTTACTCACTGATACCTTACTAACTCAAGGCGAACTTTTGCTAAAACTTGAAAACAACTTAAGATCTTGCAAAAAATGAAACTTTGGTTGCTTGAATACCCTAAATGGGCTCGGGCATAGGCTAGTTGGGCTCGGCCATATGGAGTTTGGACTTGGCTATTTAGGCAAGGGGAGTTTGAGTGCCCATATTTCGGAGAGGGAGGGTTTTAGAGCTTGTAGAAGTGTTTTTGTGAGCTTAAGAAGAGATTTGAAGCAAAATGAAGTGGAATTTTTTCTTGCTTTAAAATACATGAAGAGAAGCCATGCATGTATTTTCTCAAACTCTTAGGAATTTAAAGTGGAGATGGAGATTGTAAATGATAAACATGAAGAGTAACGGTATTTATAGGCTTAGGAATGATATTTAAAATGTATAAAGTGTTTGAATTTAATGTATATGTTTGCACGCATCTCCATCCCTTCTCCACCATTTCGGTCCGCATATGTACTCCTCACTCTCATCCAACTATTCATGCCATGATCTCATGTATTTTGAGTTGAAAATGTATATTTTATATATTTTATATGTAAATATATTTTTAGTAAATAAAATCTTCTTTTATCCTATATGTTTATATATTTAAGGAGAAAATATGTGCATGCATATATGCATGTACACACCGTGTTAAAATAGTTTGTAACGTGTATATAAGTGTTTACAATAGTGCTATGACATTTTACATAACTTTAACAGATGAAAAATCAATATTTCAGAAAATAATTTCCGGACATATTTTCTATTTCTTTATAAACTATGTATATTTGTAAAAAAATTATGAAAATGATTTGTTCATCATTAGTTAATATTAGAAGTAGTTTTATTTGTTAATAAAATTCATTTATTAATTATTTAAAAACACAATTAAATATCATTTAAGTAACATTTAAATTCTAGTCGTTACAACAGAAATTGTGAAAGTTAAAAGAATGAAATTATATAGTATCATGATATAAGAAAATTATGTAAGAAATAATATAGCAACTACAAAATGCTACTAAGTCGTATAATTTAACAAAAAAATGATAATACAAGTTAAGATCAACCATTACACAATAAACTTGAAATATAATTGTTGTATTCTTTTTTTTAGTTCGGTAAATACAAAACTGATGCTATAAGATAGCATTATAAAATAGCTACTGAAAAATAGCATGATAAATAATTAGCAAATTAAATAAAAATGATATCACATTTATGAAGCTATGTAATAGATTTATAAACTAATTTATGAAAATAGTATTAAAAACTTTTAGAAAGTAAAATAAAAATGGTATCATCTTTAAAAAATCATAAAATAATACTAGAAGATGGAATTTAAAAATATTTACTCAAAAGTGGTGTTAAAATTCATAATCCATACCACAAATCAAGTACTTCATAACCGATACTACAATTCATAGTGCTATTATAAAATAATATGAGATACAATATATACATCATCTAAAAAGAAAATATAATTATCCATAAATCGCCATTACAATTTCAAAAAAGCTACAATAATTCATAAATTGCTACTATAATTAATGAAATTTTATTATAAAGTAATGTTATGAACAAAAATATAAATAATTGTATTTATTTAAAAAACAAAAAATGATACTACGCAATATAATTACTACACACATCTAAAAAAGAAGCTACAATTGTTAATAAACTGCTACTATAATTTTAAATTGCTATACTTCGAAAACTGCTACAATTATTCATAAAATGAAACTATAAAATAGCATTATAGACATATATATATATATATATATATAATCGACTATACCTCTATTAACTCTTGACTTCTACCACAAATTTCGATTTAAATGATAATATTTTAATAGTTAGTGGGAAGAGAGAGAAAATACTATTATTTAAATTGGAACTTGTGGTGGAAATTAGGGAGGTTGGAGGTGTTGCCAATCCATGCCAATATATATACATATATACATACATATGTATACATATATACAGACATATGTATACATATATACACACACATACACATGTATATATAACTATATTTATTTAAAAAAATGATACTATGTGGTATCATTGTTGCACACATCTAAAAAGAATCTATAATTTAAACTGCTACAATATTCAGAAACTACTACAATAGTTTATAAAATGCTACTATTAAATATCATTACGAACAAAAATATGCATACTTCATTTATTTTAAAAAACAAACAATGATACTACATAGTAATATTACTATACATCTGAAAAGATACTATAATATAGTATTACAAAATGATGAAATGATACTGCAAAATAGAAATTTTTATTTATAAATGTTTTTTTAGTCTACAAATGCTACTGTAAAATAGCACTACGACAAAAAGTATAAACAATTTATTCTTTCGTAAAAAAGGGAACTAATCAGTATAATTATCAAATGTCATATTCTTCTTCCCTAGTTGAAAGTTGCTTCTCCTTTACCTCCACCTCTAATCGCACAAACATGTATCGACTCGAAAATTCGAACACTTCGTATTTAAATATCTTAATTGTTTAAATATTTGAATCTTGGATTAAATGTGATAAAAGTGATTTAATAACCATTTAACTCCTTTTTAAGTAATAACCAATGATGGTAAACATGTTTTAAAAAGTATTTACAAAAACATATAGTTTAATGAAATACGGATAAAACAACGAAAATCATTTATTGATAAACAGCTTTTTTCTCAACAGAAGTTATTCGAACTTTTTTTGCTTGTCTAATTAATCATTATTTGGATAGCAACTAAAAATATTTTATGTAAATAATTAAAAAGAAGCTTCTAAAAGTTAAGTGGTTAAATTTGAAAATAAAGAGATATATTCAAGTGGATAATAAGGTGCAAAGTGGAAGCATGTGCAAGATATGATGGGGGAACTTATGTTAGGTCAAAGGAGAGATAAGTGGCTCAGACTTTTTGAGTTCATTCATTATTTCCTGAAGCTATGAATGAAGATGAATATGAAAAAAAATGGTGGAAGTGGATTAGCAATAATCTATTTTTCACTAATCTTTCTCTGATTAATTCAAATCTTATCCTAACTCCACCAAACTTTTACCAACACCTTAGAACGCCTTTAGAAGAATTGATCTAAAATCAAAAAGGGAAGAAGTAAAGAGGAAAGTGGAGAACCCATTTGGGCCTTGAGCAATGATGAAGAGGGGGTGTTGTCTTGTATTTTAGAGCTAAAAGTGGTGTCCTTAGGCTTTGGGTGATGATAGGAAGTGGTTCTTTGATCTTATATGTGAACTTTTTGTAAGCTTGGATTTGGGTGAGTTATTTCACCATCTTATGTGTATAGTTATGTATATGTGTGTGTATATGTATGTATATGTGTATGTTTGGTTATGTGTGTGTGTATTTATGTGCGTGTGTAAATATAAAGTTCAAGTGACATTAACTAATTAAAGTTATAAAATTTGGACCACTTTGCTTTAAAGAAAATGACAACTTTATTATCACTCCTATTACCTTCTATAAATGGTAGATTTATGAATGAATTTGACATGATTTTTAAATGGTTTATTGGATTTTATGTTAAATTTGGAGTAGATTCGAAATGGCATGTACAACAATAGTCACTATGTGTGCGCTTTGACATCCCTTAATTCTAGCTTGTATAAATGGTAGATTTATGAATGTAAGTAGGTATAATTTTTTCTACTTGTTCTCTACACATATTTTGGTGTATGGAGCAGCAAGATATTGATCTGAAAAGTTATAGAAATTATGAAACAAAGTTATGAAAATTAGAATCGAAAAGGTCGCTATGGATGGACTTTGAAAATGCCTTATATTCGGTAATTTTTAAAGTCAACTTTGAAAGACATCATAGATGCTTCTTTGCATTTACAATAAACACTATATGCATTTTATTACTATGAAAATATGGGAGTTTAAATGATTCATTAACTTGTGAAATAAATTTGCAAAGTGTTATAGAGAGAAGAAGATTGCTACATGAACACTTTGAAATGTTTTGTATTTGGGAATTTTTTGTAATTAATTTGAAAGACATTCTTAGGAACTTCTTTTTATTTTTCATAAGTATTATTTGTGCACTTATTAATGGAAAAAAATTGATTTTATAAGGTTTTTTAACTGGTCAAACAAAGTGGCTACAGTTAGAATAAAAAGGTGGTTATAAATACGCTATGAAATATAGCTTACTTTCAAGAATTTTTGTAAATAAACTGGAAGAGATCCTTAAAGGTTTCTTTCCATGGTTTTTAAGTAGCCTAAGTGTAGTATTTGATGTAAAATTTCAAGTCTTAAATCAATTTTTTAGGTGGTGAAAATTAGTCGCAAAGTTCATGTTTTTCTATATCGTCTTCTGTCAAGGACTTTTAACGGTATTTATAAATGATGAAGTAAGTTGCTTGAGGTTTTAATTCTCTAAGAATGATATTTAAATTTTATACTCTTCCCTAATCATTTTAGTGATGTCTTCTAAACTATTTTAAAGTATTTTAAAGTTGGTTGGTTTAAAGTTGTTTTTAATATTCATTATGATTTATAAAGTAAAGGGCTTTATAATATAAAACATGGTTTTATTGATTTTCATCAAATTATAAATTAGTTAATTTGAAGTAATATTTTACATATATGTTTAAAACTTATTTATAATTATTTTTAAAGTATTTATATATATAAGCCTGGAAAAGTAAGTTAAGTATTTTGTAAAAGGATAAGAGATAGTTTTGGATTATAACACTTATGTTATAATAAATGGTTTTGTAAAGTTATTAAAAGGATATAACCTTGTTCAGTAAGTGAAGATATACTTAGACCTTGAAAAGAGTGTTTTAAAGATAATGAAGAGTATTAAATGGTTTTGGGTATGTTGTGACAATGTGTTAACAATATTTTTTCTTTAACCTTTTTTGATTATATTTAGTACTATAATTAGATCATCAAAGGAAAGTTTTAATGATAATTATAAGTGAAATGATTTTGGATTGTTGTGACAATGTGTTAGTAACATTGTCTTAAATCTTTTGAAATAAATTTATGAATGTAATTAGACCTTTTTAGCGGATATTTAAAGGTAACAACGGGTATGGAATCATTTGGAAAAAGATAGAAAATGTCAAGGGTTAAAAGTAAAAAAATTTGTTAAAGATTTTTGAACATACTTATACCATTTAGGATAAGTATAAGAATGCTTTTGAAGTATTGAATGAGTACAAATGAATAGTGGAATAATAGTAATCGACAAACGAAGTTTTATTAGATAAACGAAATTTTACTAATAAAATAGGTCTTAACTAATAAAAGTATTAATCGAACAAAATGGGGATTAGGAAGCAATAAAATGGGGATTAGGAACCGCTTATGTGACTTAGTCATTCTCCGTATGACTTAATTATGTTTTGTAGGTTTACTCGTTTATAAAGTATTTAGTCGGGTACTTAGCACTAAAAGCAGATGAAATAGACTTGTTTATCTGTGAGAGTTAAGAATGAAGTGTCAAGGCAAGGCTTTTATGCAACCAGTGCTCTAACCTACATGGCTTCACTCTTGATCGAGAGATAGTGTAAATGGAAAAGTTTGAAAATGTGATAATTATATAAGAATTTGTTTCCATTTATGATCATTTATCTTGTACTTGGTAGTCAGTTGTCGACTATCTAAATTGACCAAATTAACTTAGGAAGTATCCAAAAGTTTTACAGCTTCATACGAATTGAGATCTCTTGAGAAGGGGCATTTGTATGAAACGTCTCTAGCTTTAAGAAATAGATATATGAAATCTCCCAGAGAGGACTCCTCGTTGTATATTGTTCGCTTACTTCTAAAGGACCAGAATTGAGTTTACCAGAAATTCATCGATTTATTCTTGAACAATCCGAGATCGGTAAGGGTTTAACATATTGAATACCACTTCAAAACTAATATAAGGGTTCTCTATTTTTGATGCGATTATCAAGCGGAATACTATAGATTTGAACTATTTATCCTGAAGTTAAGTCCAAGAGAGAGGTCATCATCAGCATTTGTGGTTCGACTTGTGTTGGAATCTATGTGGAGATTCGAGATCTATTCAACATGCTCAAATCCATGTAGAGATTCGAGATTTGTTTAAAATGATGGGAACCATTTGGGGATCACGATCTGTTTGAGTTATGAAGACTCATATGAGAGACGCTGAACATAACCTCGACATGAAATAACTAAAGATGTAATAGGATGCAGAGTCTGAGGTTCAGCTAACTCGCGATAGGGTATTATCAACTCCATATCAAGGGATGCTTTCGATACATTGGCTGTCGGGAGTTAATAATATTTGGTACCACGAGGTTCATACTATGTTCGAGCCTGGACTTGCTATGTTTTCCTTATGGTATATTTTATCTGGAGATATACGACCCTTGGAAGGTAACTTTCAATCCTTTTCTTAGAGATCTTCTTCAGTTTACTTGAGGCATCTTCCGGGAAAATCCATTATGCTAATGTACCTTAGCAGTCTTGATTATACTTCAATATCATTGTTTCATGAGATGCAAGCTGTACAGCTATTTCATAATTTATATTCTAAACCCTAGACATTATCTATTATATCACCCTATGTACTTATTAAATAGCCGTTTTTTAAGGGGATAACGTTACGGCGTTCTATGCGGTTTCAAAATTATTGTTATATGCTGTACACATATTTCTTGAGTTTCTCCTGCCAGACTAATGTCTGAAGGATGGTTAATGTTTTCCCTAAATTCCTCATATGCTCTTTTGTGTAGTTTGAGAAAAGCAGGTTTTAGTTGGCTAATCATTGAGGTCGACGAGACAAGCTGGATGTTTCACCTACCATAGTATTCTTATTTCCACTGCATTACTCTTATGTATATATTAGCAATTATAAGGACAAGTTGTTATAACTATCCAGGTTGACAATAGTATTTAGAATTGTAACTTTGAAATTCTATAAATCTTAGAGTGATGGTTTATGCCGTCTTTTGATATTATATGTTATCGTTCCACGGTGAGATTATGATATTGTGTTCTTTTTTCTTATTCTGTTTCTTTTTCCTTTTATTTTACACTAACAATCTGTCTTTTTGATACTTGGATGCTTGGCACAAGAATACCATGGGTGTACAAGTGTCGACGTTCGAGGATCGTAAAGGTGGATCATTACACTTGGCATCAGAGCTGAAGGTTACATGAGAACTTTAGCTTTAGTCGGGTACGACGCATTAAGAGATAGGGTAATGGAATACCCTAGGATGAGTTAAGTGTATTATACATATGAGAGCGTATTTGTATTTTTTATACACGTATGCCTTAAAGGTAATTCCAACAATGAAAAATAAAGATTTTATATAAGGTAACTTATAAGTGTGGATTGTTAAAGAGTAGTTCAATTAATATAAGGATTAATGATGTTCATTCGTCACCCCTCATTAATTCATTTTTCCATGCTCAACCAGTTTTTGAGAATTGCTATCATTTGTAGAATGATTTTACATGCTAGACCAGTTTATAAGCATTATTATCATTTAATAATTACTAGCTTAATATTGCTCAGCTATTTTACGAGCATTGTTGTCATTTATTGATTGATTAATCATGCTCGGCCAGGTTTATAAGCATTGACTATTATTTGTTGATTGTTGATTTGTGCTCGACTAGTCTATGAGCAACTTTATCTTTTTCACTGCATGGGTCAGATAGTCAGTATTTATGGGAGCGTTAAAATGAATAACTTGTGAATTAAGTTTAATAATTTGACTATAAGACGTTCGGTAATAGTGTAGGGATAGAAATTAAGTTTAGTAAAAAGATATTTAATATACTCTAATGGAAAGATCGAATATTTTATAAATAAACATTTGTGAAAAGATTTTATATAAGAAAGTAACTTCACATAAGTATGGTTTATAAAATATGACTTATAAACAAAAAGGATCTAAAACTGATATTTTGATAACATAAGTCCCGGTGTCTTTGGAAATGCTTTTCAAGATTTTGGAATAGTAGTAGTATTATTTAAAAATAAATACTTTGGAAATCGGACTACGAAATTAAGGTCAAGACACTTTAGTACTATAATATGAAGTATTTGATACCATTTTGAAAGTGAATTTGGATCTAAGTTCCAAAAGCATGATTTCGATGTACTAAACTCACTTTTTTCGTTGGAAAATAATTCTTGTGATGGCTATAGCATCACATTCATTTTTGGGTTCCAAAGTGGAGGATGATACAAAATAGTTTTAGTAAAATCAATTTTAGTTTAAAGTCAAAAGTATAATTTGATACACAAAAGATATATGTAGATTATTATTTCAGAATGAATTGAAATAAAACCCAGTGCTCAGCTAAAGTTTTCTTATGGATATTTGAGATAAAATATAGAGTGGCTTAATAAAGATTTTGAAATAAGGTTTGGTATGGAAAAGATTTGTGTGTATGCTACGTAGGGCGCTCGAGTGGTAGTGGCATAACTCAAATAATTGTGAAACCTTTTCTTGTTTTCTCCTTGTGGTAAAGTATGTGTAATAAATAATTTGAAACTTTATTAAGTTATTTTATGAACACGTGTATCATATGCATTAGGATGGTATGGTATTTGCATCATGTTATGATAAGTTTGTTTGTCATTTTCATTTTTTGAAATGAAACAGATTTTTCGACGATTTTGGAAGAACGAAAACTTTCGAATCATAATAGAACTAGAAGCTAAGTGTTTTTTTTAAATATAAAAGTTGAGTTTTTGTAACTCTTGAATTAAAAAGGTTATATGTTAAAACAAGTTATAATTTTGTTGAACATACTTATTAAGTAAAATGAATTTGATATTTTTTATATACTCTTAAGATGTAGTGGAGTATTATATGGGTATGAACTTAAGTTATGAAATGTTTATAAACTTGAAGTTGTGTTTTTATGAAATGGTTTATATATGGTTTAGTATTGAATAACATACTATTTGTATAAATGAATGTGATAAAATATGGTGTAGTTGATAAACCAGTAGGATAAAATACGTAAGTTGTACATAGATCATTTTATTCGCATGATAGTTCTTAATCTGATATTCGAGTAAGTAGTTTTGAGATAATTTGCACCTGTCCAAAGAAGGATTTTTCACCCGATTCTTGGCAGCGAACACTTTATATGGATTCTTGATATGATCTCATAATTTTCTATTATAGTATATGATATGTAAGGGGAACGGAGGTTCATAATCAGGGAACCTAATTGAAGTCCGCACTAGAGAAGTCAAGTAATCTATACTAGTTTTGAAGTGAAATTATGTGATTGAGCAAGTAATCAAAATTGGATATAGCGTACAGATGATTCATGTACATCGTACAGGCTTTAGTATGTACATACTATATTTTATTGGCTTGTGGAGAGTTTAGGTGATGAATCTCAATTTGTTATGAGGTAGGATGAATAATCGACTAAGTAATAACCTAAGGCTGTTGAGTGTAATGTACGCTTAGTAGGTTGTTTATCGTCCTTGTACGATGAGAGGATTTTTGAACATGAGCAAACCATAGGCATTGCTTGCTAGTAAATTTGAATACTATTAAGTTTTGTTACTTGATTGTTTCCCTTTATTTCTCGTGTTGTAATTTTGAGGACGAAATTTTTTAAGTGGAGGGAATGTAACAATTCAAAATTTCGAACACTTCGTATTTAAATATCTAAAATGTTTAAGTAATTTAATCATAGACTAAATACGATAAAACTAATTTAATAACCTTGATAACCCCTTTTAAGTAATAACTAGTGATGTTAAACATGTTTTAGAAAAATGTTTACATAAATATATATTTCGATGAAATATTGATAAAATGATCGAAAATCGCTTTATCAATAAACAGCTTTATTTCTCAATGAAAGTTGTTAGAACTTTTTATGCATGTCTAAGTAGTCATTATTTAGGGAATTATCAACTAAAAATATTTTATGCAAAAAATTAAACCGAAGCTTTTAAAAGTTAAATGGTTAAGTGTAAAAAGAATGAAGATATTTTTAAGTGTAAAGTGGAAGCACGTGCAAGGAATAGGGGGAATGTAACGATCCGTAATTTCGCTAGTTTGAAAATAAAAGATTTTTTTATTTAAAAAAGGTTTAAAACTTAAATAAATAAGTTATATATAAAAAATAATAATGGAGAAATTATTTATTCTTATAATTAATAATCAAAAAGTTTAAATTTGGATTTTGAAACAAATCAGCAAAAGTTAAGTTTTGTTAAAAATAAATGAATGCTAAAATAAATATGTTTAAATATTTATTGGAAAAGTTAAATCTTATTAAAATCACTTTACAAAGATAATAGAATTATATTTAAGGATTTAAAATATGTTTAAAATCGTTTTACAAAAATGTTAAAATTTTGTCATATTTTGTTAATGCAACTCCAAAATCAACAAAAACAGTATTTCTAGAAGTATAAATCGAATTGAGAAATAAAGAGATTCATATTAAAATCATTTAGTAACATTATTAAAATCTAATAAGGTTTGTGAAACATAAATTTCATTAGTTTATAAAATGTCCAAATTTTGTTGCATTTTGTCAGTTTTACCTACAGGAAATTTTATTCAAGGACACATTTTGGGGCTTTTTTTTTATGAAGGACGGCCCATAAATATTTTTCTTTAAAGGACACTTAGCGTTTTTAGTTTAGCGGCCCAATTCTCGCGCGCTTGTTCTTCTTCTTCGTTCGATCCAAATTTTGAGTCGCGATCAACTATCTTTCTCCTAATTGTAATATCAATCAACGTTATTCCTTTATTTCAATTTCGTCCACTTCAACGATTATTTTTTTCTTCTTCCGTGCTTTTGTTGATCTCATTCTTTTCATATCTGTACGGTGATCTCGTTTTTCTCAGGTATGCTTATATCAATCTGTTTTTTTGATTTTTTTCTATTCGAGATAAATAAAATTGTTCGTGATTTATAATTGTGTTTATTATTATGAATGATGTGCAGTGTTGTTCTTCTCTTTTTTTTTTCATTCGTCGATGGATGATCGTGGAAGTACCAGCAGGTTTTTTATTGTTATACTCGTTTCTTTATGCAGTGTTGTTTTGTAGTTACTTTTCATTTGATTTATTTTGCATTTTCTTGCATTAATGTTGGGATGATTGGAGAAGTGTCGTTGGTTGGGTTGTATATCAATTTGTGATTGAGTGGAAAACTACTATATTTTAGGTTCAGTTTCTAGGTATCATTTTTATATTTTCTTAGTATCATTTTTTTTAATCAGTTTCTAGGTATCAGTTTTATCTACGGTAGGTATCAATTTTGTAAAATTGAATTATTACTGTTCTAAATCGTATATATTTTTACTACTGTTTATTGTTTATTTATTTTTTGGCAGTGGGGATAACAGCCTTCTTTGTTTGTTTGTGATGAATAATAATACTTTTAGCACTCGATTGTGTATCGCTTGCTCTTTGTTCGATTTGAAGAATGAGATATGCCGATATTGGTCTCAATTAACTCCTTCTTGCATTCAGATTTCTTATGTACTTGAGGGCAAAGTTATTATGGTTGACACTGATTCTGATATTCAGAGCATAGTTTGTTTTCAATTACACAAGAAAAGTTCTTTCTTTGGTTTTACTGTTAAGGTTAAGGGTTGTGAATTGGAAGTTGTTGATGGTGCTTGTATTTCAAGTTCATCCTATGTTTCTGCTTCTTCATCTTCTCTTGTCTCTGTCTGTTCCAATGTTGTTGTTAATGGTAAAAGTTATTTAAAAGATATGTTGAGGAGAGGGTCGACATTAAGCATTTTCAATTTTGTTGGTTTTTGTTTCGGAGGCGCTGAACATTTTAGAGAGTTCTTGATGGCATATCAAATTCAAATGGGGTATGAATTAGTATTTTTAAAGAATTGTGCTACAAGAGTTACTGTAATTTGCTCTTCATATAAGGATGGTTGTCTTTTCAAAGTCCATGCTTCCTGTGATTCTGGAGAATTGAAAAGGTTCTTTATCAGAAATTTGGTTCCTGATCATTCTTGTGGGGCTGGTCTTAGACATGTGAATAATCCACATATATCTAGTTCTTTTGTTAAATCGATGATTATTGATGAGATCCGCGATTGTCCAAGTAAAAAGCCTAAGGATATTATACTTGATTTTAAAAGAGAATACAATTTTCAGTTGTGTTATGGTTATGCTTATCATGGGAAACAACTTGCATTGATGGAGTTGCACGGTAATGATGCTTTGTCTTATAATGATTTGAGTTGGTATTTGGAAGCAGTGAAGAAATCTAATCCAGATAGTTATGTTGATATGGATGTTGATCCTTGTAGTAATGAATTTCAAAGGGTGGTTATTGCTTTTGGCGCTTGTTTACTTGGTTTCAAGTCTTGTCGTCCTATGATATTCTTAGATGCTACTCACTTGAAGGGCCGTCCTGGTGTATTGATGGGTGCTACTGCAAAAAATGGTGATCAAGGTATGTGTTCGTTTTCAAACTTGATTTGTTTGTATTGAGATTATAATACTTGCCATAATTATTAATGTACATTTTTTATCATAATTTGTATTCTGTTGGTATCAGTTTTAAGAAATGTAGTTTATAAGTAGCAAGTTTCTAGTATCAGAATTTTCATTAAATTAAATTGTAAGTGTGTATTTCGTATAATATGTTCATACTGCTAAACAGGAGATTAGTATCATTTTTTGTATATAATTAGTATCAGTTTCACTTAGTTCATATATGGTATCATTTATAGTTATGTAGTATTGGAATTTGTTTTGTATCGAAATATGTCTTTTTTGTTTCTTTGTTGTTTTATAATGAAGATTAATGTGCATAATGTTGTGCTTATCAATATTTTTATAATGGTCATATCAGGTTTTAGGTATCAGTTTTGTTACTGTTAGTATCAGTTTTATGAATTGTTTTATATTTATGGTTGTAGTTATTTTTATTTTATTTTTTACTAATTATTTTTTCGTTTGCAGGTTTCTTCCCTTTAGCTATGAGTGTAGTTTCTGTTGAAAATGTGGATAACTGGACATGGTTTTTGAAACATTTAAAACAAATGCTTCAAGAAGAGCGTACTTTAGTTTTTATGTCCGATCGCCACCAAGGTTTGCTTGCAGGTGTTCGTGATATTTTTCCTTCAGATTATCACAGTTATTGCTACTTGCATATGGAACAAAATCTTCTTTCTGCAGTGAAAGCCAAAAATGCAAATGTGTCTATTGTTGATTTATTCAAAATGTGTTCTAGAGCTTCAAATCTATATGAATTTGAAGGAGCATATTCTAAGTTTTGTCAAATTGGTGGTATTGCTGGTGTTAATTTTTTAAAGGATAAGCCATTTGATAAGTGGGTGGATTTATTTTTTCCAGGGAAACGTTATGGTGAATATAGTTCCAATGTTGCAGAAAGTTTTAACAGTTGGATTTTAAATGAACGAGCATTGCCTATTACTTTGTGTTTAGATGGTATTCGTATTAAGATTATGGAACAAATGGCTAGAAGAAGAGAAGAATGTCGTTTGTGGAGAACAAGTCTATGTCCTTCTATGGAGTTACGTTTAAATGAATTGATTGAAGAAGGGTTTGGATGGGATGTATATAAATCTTCTGATTTTGCTTTTGAAGTGAAATCTCCAAACTCTCATTCTGTTGATTTGAAGGAGCGCATTTGTAGTTGCAACAAGTGGAAAATTACAGGATTTCCTTGTGCTCATGCTATAAAGTGCATGAACAAGTCAAAGTTGTCTGTATATGATTTTGTCGAGAATTATTTCACTGTTGATGCTTATCGATGTTCTTATGTCAATGCTATAAATCCTATTCCAAATTATGATAGGCCTATTGTTGATGGTAGCATACAAGATGTTATCAAGCCACCAAAGGAGAAACGTGGTGCTGGTAGACCATCAGTGAAGCGCAAAGGAGGATTTTCATATTTTCATAACAAGCAAAACAGATGTGGCGAGTGCAAGCAATTTGGTCATAATAAACGGAATTGTCAAGCTTCAAAGAGGATATGATTTGATTTTATATTTTTAATTTGTTTAGAGTAATAAGTGTATGTGAGACTTGTTTCAGTGGTCTATAGTAATTGAACCTTTTGTTATTAATTTGTATTTAGTATAGCATATTATGGAATTGATTATAATTTCAGCTATTTTAGTATATATTATAGTATCAGTTTTTTGTTTTTGCAGTATGATTTCTGTTGTTTGTTTGTGGAAGTTTTGGTATCAGTATCATTTTTATAGTATCATATTTTTACAGTACCAAATATTATCAGTTTATAGCTGTATCAGTTTTTTTAAGTTTTGGTATCATTTTTTAAGTTTTGGTATCACTTTTCCAGTTTTGGTATCAGTTGATTTGGTTGGAGATAATGTTTCAATGATTGGATATAAACAGTTTTAATATCAGTTTCTGTTTGTTTTTAGAATCAGTTTTGTGTATTATAATATGTGCTATAATTTACAGCAGTAGTCCTTAATAATTATAATAATATATAGTGTTTGCAAAACCTGATACCTGAACTAATTGTTGTTGCATACAGTATGTTGAGTTTAAGTTTTAACAAAACTGATTTTATCAGTCATAAGAAGTAATTCCCAGTTACTATTTTGTATTGTAATGTTACATGAAATTTGATAATATCATCTTACAACTGATAGTTGTATCATAAAACTGATAATATTATGTTGGATCCATAGTTAGATGATAGAACATACATTATTTAATCTTGTTATAATATAAACAACAGGAAAAGAAAAGAACATCACCACAACATGTCATTCCAGGAGATTAGAATTGTTTTTAGAAGTAAAAGCAGTAGTGTTTTGCTTACAGAACAACATTACTTCATAAGTGTGAAATTACAACAGAACATCATTAATTCACAGCTATACATTTGAACATAACAACATTACGTCACAGGAATCAAATTTAATTGTGAAATAATGCAGTGTGAACTCATTTCCTTTCTTTTCCTTGTTCATCTAGGCTTGTCATGTATTTTGACAGACTCCAGCAGTGTTCATCGTCTGTTAATATTGCATGTGCAATTCTTGCTCTTGTTGATAATATATCTTTCTTTTCAATTTTAATTGGTATCCTGCTTCTGTTCAGCGAAATGATGAATATCATTACAAAAATCCCACAGTCAAGCCTGTTTAAACCAAGATGTAATATTAGTATTAATTTTCATCTGCTTTATTAATAGGTTTATAATTAGTACAAAAATTTGAATTTTAGAGATAATTGTACAACAATACAGTATGTTTTGAATTAAAATATTTAGCAGTTGTACTAGTACACTGTGTATTTATTTCTGTAGGTATCAGTTTATTTTTTGTAGGTGTCAGTTTTGTTTCTGTAGGTATCAGTTTCTTGTTATGTAGGTATCAGTTTTCTTCCTGTAGTAAATGTTTATTTGTATTTCAAGTTTATTGTATTGAGAGATAATAATTCTCAATATTTTTATTACAAATCAAATTCAATTAAATAAAAACGGTATATAATGATGTCTAGAAGTATGTATTGAAAATTATGATGCAAAAACATTTATTATAATGGAAAAAAACCTTACGTGTCTGCTCCCTGCTGTGCACACTTTATCTGATGTATTTCATCTGGTTTCACTGCCATGTCTTTTATGTCATTGCTTTTCCAGATTTCTTGGAGCATTTCCTCTATTTCATTTCTCTAAAACAGGTAATATATTAAAAATTTAGCTCATATTCACGGTGATAAGTATTTTTTTAAAAGAAAGATAAATCTCATACCAATTTTATAGCCTCCTTTAAACTTGAATTGTTTCTTTCGTTTGATCTTCTTGGGCGGTTAGAATCAATGTGGCACCATTGCATTGTTGGGTATGTTAAAGTTACTAATGTCCAGTGGTTACCACAATGCAACGGAAAATATATACTTTCAGTAAATTTGTCGTGTACAATAGATTCTAGCATAGGGAGAATGAGACTTTTCTTCACACTCTTCATATTACAGACAATTGCTTTCTGTTTAATATGAAAATAAGTTATGATATAATAAATGAAGCAATTATTATGTATTTGAATATTAAAGTTTTATTTACCGTCATTGTTGTTGTGAAAGCATAGCTGTGGTCTTCTATTCCACATTTTGAAATGTACCAATCTATAATCTGTATTAAAATCAGAATAGTTTACTTTTTTTATTGGTGGAGCTATATTAAATTGTTAATAGTTTCATTACTCTTAGTAGTTGGTGTGTATGTTGATAAGTATAAAAATAATAAAGTATAAGGTCAATTTAAGCATGTTGTGCATTTTGGTATCAGTTTTGACGTAAAGAAAAAAATTATTATGTACCTGCCCGTCTGTTTCGCCTCCTTCTAGTAGAAGTTTTATTGCATTCTTTGTTATGACACAACCTCCTCTGATTGTGTCATTGTCTTCCCATGCCACTACACTATTTTGATAACAACAATTTGTATATGTTAGATGAACTTAATTTCATATTTAAAATTAATATACATATTTGAACACTTACTTCTGTGATGATGTTGTTAATGAAAAGAAAGTTTTGATCACATTTTGTTGCTCAACGTTGAGGTAGATCAAACATTTGCAATGACCAAGCCCTATCTCGTAAAGTGTTGGCTCTATTACTGCAAGTGGCTTTGGACTATTGTCTTGGTCATTTTGGTTTTCAACATTTTCTTTTTTTCCAGGTTTCTGTTTTTGCTTATTTGCAACTTTCTTTTGTTTCATCCCATATTCAAAGCTATCACGTTGCTTTTTCACTCTTGTTCTTGCCTTTAATCTTTGAATATAGGAAGCTGTCCCTTTTTGTGTTGCTTTGATTTTTTTGTCAGTTGATTTTATCACTTTTTGTTTCCCTTTTCTAACAGATGTTTGCCCATGTTCTTCTGCATCTTTTTTTTCAGTTTTTTCGCTTTCAAAGTCTTGTGTGTCGTAAAGCTTGAAGGATGGAGGGGTAAAGTCAAGCACTGAAGCGACATACGGTATACTTTTGTTTTTTTCGTCTGTATCCTGTTGAAGAGTTTGAGTATCTTCTGATCTGTCTCCCTGCACTTCACTTTCTTTTTCCAACTCTTCTTTTTGGTGTACTTCAGTTGGAGTTTGTTTTTCTTCTTCATGTTCACATTGTCTTTCTTCACTGCTTGTTTTTTTACCCAATTTAGTTTCTATTTCGATTGGCATTTGTTTGTTCATTTGTTCTGTTTTATCTGCTATTTTTTTTACACTCTCTTCAGCTTTTTCTTCATTTTTTTCTATTTCCATTTGTACAATAGTATCTTCATCTAGTTCATTTTGTAAAATGTTGCTTTGTAGGTTGAAACTTTCCTTTTTATTTTCACCATTTTCTTCACTGTCATTCAAAACATCTTCAACTTTATTGTTGTTGTTTTCAGCCTGTGATGTTTTCTCTTCATTTTCTTTCAGTTTCAACTTTATTTCTTTCAACTCTTCTTTCAACCTGAAAACTTCTTGCTCTGCTTTAATTCTTTTCTTTTTTTCCACTTCTAATTCTTTTTTTGTTTTCTTTGTTTCTTCTTCCAAATCTTTTATATGCATTTGGAATATCCTGATGCTTACATCTTCCTCAAATGAATGTGCAGTTTCTGTGGTTTCTTCAAACTTTCTTTTCTTTCCATGCTTTTGTTTTTGAATTTTGGGAAATTTGTGTTGAACAGTCTCTGTTTGAAGTAGACTTTCTTCATATGGGCTGAGATTTGTGATTTCTTTCACCTAGAAAATTGGTATTGGAAAATTTGTTTCAGTTTTAAGCTATGATATCAATTTGCAATGATAATTGATTTTTTACTGTAATGAAAAAATAAAATTGTATTCAATAAAACAAATATTTATTTATGATTATTTTCTGATACTATTAATATCAGGTTCAATCATATTAGTATCAATTTCTTACAGTATAAGTATCAGTTTATAATCATATTAGTATCAGTTTCTTATACTATAACTATCAGTTTCTAGTATGTACAATTATGGTATCAGGTATTGGATTGTAGCATCAATATAAATTGTGAAATTATAAGGTATCAGTTTTTGCATTCTAGTATCAGTTTGGAATACATCCACATTTATTTTCAAGCATGTAATCATTTGTTATCAGTTTTTTCATTTTTGTCTCAGTTTATGATACTATTAGTATTTGTTTCAAGCAAGTAAACATATTGTTTTAGTTTTTTTCATTCTATTTTTTGTTATTGATACTATTTACTATGTTTTGCTATGATATCATTTTTTGATCACTGTAGTATCAGTTTTATGCTATAGGATAAATGACCGACAATAAAACTTTATTATGCATAATAGTTAAAGCATATTGATTAACATAAAATGAAATGGAATTTTTACTTACATCACCCTCTTTCACGTTATCAAAAACTGCTTTGACTGCTTTGTCTTTGAGTTTCCTTAAATCCCATTTTGCAAATCTTGGTAAGGCTGGAGTATAATATTGTCTTTGTTGAATGCGATCCAGTTTCTCACAAATGCAATACTGTTAACATTAAAAGAATTGATTAGATATGTTTGTTAAAAAAAATAACTAATAAATTTTTTAATAAGTAATCTTACCAGTGGAAGCATGGAGCATCCCGACATATTTCTTGGATTATGAATGAACTTCTTAACAAATTTATTGAAATTCTTTTCTATCGTCAGTGGCCAAGAAACTAATTGCATTGTCTCTACATTAATTAAGTATGGAAGAAGTCCCCATCTTAATTTTTGCTGGTTGTTTGGAAAGAAAAATGTTAATAGTATTTCAATTACTATTAACATTGGCAAGTCTTCTTCATACTCTTTTTTCTTTTTTGCAACTTCTTGCTTTATTCTTTTTTCCACAACATTTCTTGTTATATAAGTGCTGTTGCCGAAGTTTCTGTTTGCAAATTCTCTACATTGCATAGGAATTGTTTTGTTTGTCATTTTTTGAGTCGGCTCAATGTTAATTCCTTTTAGTGGTAGGCCAAAAATCAAACTTATATCCGTTGCTGTAACTTTCATCTTTTCTGTGGAAAATAAGAAAGCATCTTCGACAACTGAGTAGCATTTGTACAAAGAATCCAAATTGTGTTGATGCTTTTTGCATTCTTTCATCATAATTTTCTCTTCAAAGAAAACTCTAAAGAAGTTGTAGAAAGGAGTGCTCTTCATTATATCCATTTGCTTCTTTGATAGAGCATTTTTTTATTTTATCAGTTTTATCGTTTTGAATATTGCCTGCAGTCCACATCGGTAAGCTGTTTCATGCTTTTTGTCTTCAGATTGCTGTTTTGTTTCCGATCTTTCTTTTATGTATTTTGGATGAGCATCAACAAAATCATCATCATCCTATTAGATAAAAATAAAGACAGTAAGTTATCTGTGAAATAAATTATGTTTTAAAACAACAATAGATTCAGGTATTAGTTGTAGTGAAATATCTTCTGTCTAATATACAACAATTTCAATTTTGAAGTAACTAAGTATCAGTTTTGCAGTACCTAAGCATCAGTTGGTATTAAGTAGGTATCAGTTTTCTCTAATCAGGTGTCAATTTTTCCAAGTAGGTATCATTTTTAATAACTAGGTATCAGTTTTTTGTAACTAGGTATCAGTTTTCTGTAAATAGATATTAAGTTTTGTAAATAGGTATCAGTTTTTTGTAAATAAGTATCAGTTTTTGTCTGTTTCATATTTCAACTAAATGATACTGACTATTATTTAATCAAACAATTTACGCTTAATTATAAACACTATTATTATTTGTTACTAGGTATCAGTTGGTACAAATTAGGTATCAGTTTTCAGTAATCAGGTATCAAGTAGGTATCATTTTTATATAACCAGGTATTATTTTTTGGTAATTAGATATCAGTTTTTGTTAGTAGGTATCATTTGTTTGTTTGTATCATATTTGAAACAAATGTCACTGACTACTGTTTTATCAAACAATTTATGCTTAATTATAATGACTATTATACTAGTAATTGGGTATCAGTTTGTTATACCTATTAGCCTTTTCTTTTACCAAATGATTTACAGGTAGTATTTTTGAAATATACATTATGGTATAAAGTTATGATGTTTTATATTTTACCGAATTGAGTTGTTCTTCGTCTGGTTCTTGATCCACAGCTTCTTTATCTTCTTTTTGCTGAGATTTAACAAAATGAAATTATTAGTATTTCAATGTTGCTATAATAAAACTATATTAATTTTGTTGTGTTTGATTTTATATTAATAGTTACCTTCTTTGGTATACTTTCACTTATTTCTGGTTTGCTTGTTCTTGCTGTCATTTTTTCCTCTCTTTTCTTTGTCCTTTTTTCTCTATTTTGGTTTTGTTCTTCTGTTGCTGTAGGTTTTTTAAGCCTTAATTTGTTGCTTTTTCTCTTTCATGCCGCCGCTATCGTTTGTGCTAAAGGAAGGTTTTCCTCTTCTATCTCTGCATTTACTTTTTGAGCATCTGCTTCGTCGACATTTCGATTTTGGTTTTGTTGATTCGCTGTCGACTTAGTTAGGTTTTCTTCAGCTTTCGATTGTTGTGGTCGTTCTTCATCTACATTCGATTTCTGAGTTTCTGTTGGAGATGTAGATTTTTTTCTTGTTTGCGGTGCCATTTTTTTATGTCGAGGAAAATTAACGTGAATTCTTTGGTTCGAGCAAAATTACCGATTGTTGGACTGTAAGGAAGGAGGAAGAAAATGGACAGAGTTCTTCGTTTTGTTTGAATTTATTTCTGGGCTTTGGGCTTTGTCCTTACGATAAAAGTTATATGCGCGTGTCCTTTTGGACAAATATATATTATAATTTGTCCTTAAAAAAATTTTCCCCTTTTACCTACACGGTAAAAATGGAGATTTTGATATTATTTAAATATGGTTTTATAATATAAATAGAAGTGTTTAAATTTACTTAAAGAGCTAAGAAGTTAATTTTTAAGTTTGGTTTATATCAATATATAGTTTAGCAAAAACGTCAAATTTTGAATGTAAAATTTGTCGATAAAATCACTGTTTTCAACCAAAACAAATTATCGCAACGTTGTACGAACATATGCACCTTACTACATGTATATTACATCTTTAAAAACTATATAATACTTACATTTATAACATGTTAAAACAAATTCACTTTGAAAAGTCAAAATTAATATATAATTCAAAAAGTAACATGATTTGATAATTTATAATTAAAATTAATTTACAAAACCATAATCATTACACAAAGGACTAAAATATCTCATCTCATTAATGCATAAGTCTTATCCATATACGGAAAAGGAGCAAAAGGGTTTTTATCTAATTTAGAAAGTAAGAAAAAGAGGCAAAATCATTTCATAAGTACATAAATCAAATTCTAACATCATTTCACATTTGATATCATCTCCTCTCCATGAAGAAAAGGTTAAATCAAGGGTAAAAAGGTACATTAAAAGTCAAAAAGTAGTGAGGGTGTTTGAGTTATTTACCTTTCAAAACTCAAGTATAAATAAGCATCACTTTCACTCATTTCTTCACACCAAAATTCTTCTTCCACTACCTTTCTCAAAGCTTTCTTTAAGCTTTTCTAATGGCTTCCAAAAGGAAGTTCTCACCTTTCTTTTCTTTTTAAGATTTGATAGGACGGTCAAAAATAGTGGAGTGCTTAAGAACCAATCCGCTAATTACTCTCTAACTGCTTCTTAAAACTACTTCTCTTCTCTATAATGGCCATGGGCCATGAGGATGAAGGTGTGTAAGGGCTTTGGTCGAGAGAAGGTGGTAGAGGAGGGTCATGGCCGTGAGCAAAGCAAGTAGAGGTGGAGATGGTTGAGCACTTGGAAGCATGGTTATGATAAGGTTTAGAAATGTTTAGTGAAATGTTGGTTTGGATAAGAATGTTGGTAGGAAGTGAAACGATTTTGGATAAAGGTGAGAAATTCGCATCGCTTTTAAAAGATCGTATTTTGGTTTTATTATAATAATCATCTTATGACATATGCAAGTATACACCCTTTTAAAATGTTATTATGGATGTTTGGTTATGTTTGTGTTACGTTCAAATATGTTGGATGATCCATTTTAATGTTATGACACTTATTGTATTATACCTATTATTGTATATGTTAATGTGATATGATTGGTTGTATGGTTGTTATGCTAATATGGACATCAATTACTATCATTATTAATTAAACCCCTTTGTTAAATAAGATCCATTTTCATATGAGATATATTGGAATAAATAAGTCATTTTTCAAAATTGGAATTAAAAGTAAAATCGAATTTGAATTTGAAGTTGAATTTGAAATTAAAATTTGAGTTGAAATTAAAGATGGATTGAAAATAAAATTTGAAATCTAAGTTTTAATTGAGTTTAGTTTGAATTTAGAATTGAAATTTAATTGAAATTGAATTTTAAATTTTAATATTAAAATAATAGGAATATAATAATATTAATATGGAAATAGTGAAAATACACTTCAAATACTTTAAAAAGTGAAAATATTGATTTAAAATGATTAGTAATAATTTTATAAGTAGTAAAATTCAATTTGAATAAATTATTTCAAGCATTGAAAAATAAGTTAAAACTAAGCACGTCACGCAATGATAGTTCGCAATTTCGCGTCGAAAAGCTCTAATGAGTGTGTAGAGTGGAATATAACACGAAATTCTTCGAGACACAAAAATTCTGGAGTATTATATCCATATCTTCTAAAGAAAGAAATAAAATCGAGATTTCATTAAGTAGATTTTGAATTATGTCTAAAAAAAATTCTAGAAAAATCGCGCGTATGCAGTTGAGTGGCCATAACGGGAAATCGGTTTAAATAAATATTTTTAATTATGGAAAAATATGGAATAAATTTGAAAATTTTATTTAAATAATTTAGAAGAGATCTAAAATGGAAAATATGAATTTTTAAATATAAAAAAGTTGTTTAAATCGAATAAGCTTATAAAGCACTTTCCGCGACATTTTTTACTGTTGTTTCTACGACTTTTTTAAAAAAAGTTTCAAACTTAACGATTTTCTCTAGAATAATTATGAATGTTTTTAAAAGGATAATTAAGCATTTAAAAGATAATATCTTTATAATCAAATCCAAAATAAGGGCTAATAATTGAGTATGCGAAAACGACAAGGACATTTGTCCCACCTGTGAGATATGGGAAGATAAAACAAGGTGTTTAACTAAGGTCAGGGTCTACCAGTGCCTCGAACTTACCTAGCCTATATTTTCTCTTCTTAGGCGAGGGATAGAACAGATCAAAAGGAAAGCCCGAATACTCTAAAAGATTATATTAAGGTTTTTTCCAAAATAAAAGAGAATTGCTATTTCCCAGAAGTTAAGCAATTTAAGTATAAATAGATTAATCTCCAAAATGAATAAACTACAACTTGGATTGCATAGAGATAATCTTCTTGTACTTGGTATTAAATTCTGAAGAGGGAACTCGTCTAATTCATGAAATTTAAAAGGTGATCTCACCGTTATTCCGCCCATAGCACTTGTTGAATACGGATATTGATATTGAGTATAAGATCCAATTTACTCAATAATGTTTGCCAAAATTGATTTTAGGTTCACAGTAAACGGTCGAAGTTATCACTGCATCATACAGATTCGACGACTGTTACGAAAAAAAGAGGATATATACTACATGAAGACAAGACATCAAAATCAGTGCATCAACTTTTATATCATTTTGTTTTGAGTCTTAAGTCAATATTGTTAAGACCTCTCCTCGTTTACATATATATTAGCTTATATATATAATCTTCTTATTTTCAAATGATTTATACATATATAAGCATATAATATATATATACATATATTATCAAAATTTTAAAGTTAGAATCGTATAATATATATATATATATATATATATATTATATACCTGTGTAAACTGTGCAAATTGCACAGATAATAGAAGGTCAGTCGACTGACCTACTAGTATATGTGCAACATGCATAGATGCGCAAGTATATATATATATAATATATAATAAAAATCATTTGAATATTTAGTCGACTGACCTAGAGGCTCAGTTGACTGAATTTCTATAACGGCTATATTTTTTGAAAAGATACGATCATTCGTGAAGAGTTACGAATCTCTACGAAGAGAATTGGATGCGATGCTTCAACCGAAACTCTTCGCCAATGGTCGCTGCTATTTAACAACTATAAATGCATATCCTAACTTCATTCCACATGACTTAATCTGCTTATCTCTCTTATCTAACTCTCTTGAATATTCTTGCGACTATACTCTCAAATATTCATCATTCTTAACATACTAATTGCTTGAATTAGATTTATATATCATATTCTAAGCAATGCTATTCCTTTCTAATCTTCATAAACTTCAAATATACATGTTAATACACGAGGAGATCATAGGAAGGGTGTACTATAAACAGACTTGTCCGTATTATCAGAACACAAAAAGTCAAACAATCTTTTGTATTTGTTGAAGTCCTGTTTTGCTGCTCAGGCATGTGAAGTCCTCTTCAGCTGCTGAAGTGAAATCATGTTCCACTGCTCAGGTCCCTATTCGGCTGCTCAGGGGTTGTATAGACCTGTTCCTTCGGGTAAAGTGAGGGTTCTTGTTTTAGTGAAATTCTAGAAGGAGTCTGGGACTGGATGTAGGACGGAGCTCCGAACCAGTATAAAAATCTCTTGTGCTATTTTTATTATACTGCTTTTTATTCCTGTCTATTTACTGTATAGTTATCATCGTTATACTCTGTATTATCGTATATCCATATCACACGATCCATAGCTCACTTTCATTTGGTATCAGAGCAGGTTCTTCATATAACCATAAAACAGTTATCTGATACTCTAATAATATGGAAACTAACACTAGCACTAGCGTTAACACTAGCTTCATAGAAGGACAATCCACTGCACGTCCACCACTATTCAATGGCATGAACTATAACTATTGGGCCACATGAATGAGAATATATATATATATATATATATATATATATATATGCAAGCAAATGGTTTTGATTCATGGAATATAACTCAGAAAGAATACAATATTCCTATTGAAGAGTATTCTGCTTGGACAAATACACCGAAACTAGATGCTACAGCAAATTAAAAAGCCATGAATATGTTGTTTTGTGCCTTAGATATAAAGAGTTTAACCGTGTTAGCATGTGCAACACTGCATATGAAATATGGCATACACTCAAAGTTACACACAAAGGAGCTAGCAAGGTCAAACAAAGCAAGATATCAATGCTTAAAAGTCAGTTTCAAAGCTTTAGAATGAAAGATAATGAATCCATAAACGATATGTATTCAATATTTCTATATATCTATCATTCATTAGTAGGATTAGGGGTAAAATATTCAGATTTTGATATCGTATCCAAAATCCTTAACTCTTTAATGGAAGAATGGGAAAGAAAAGTTCTCGCTATTGAAGAAGCAAATGATATTTCCAAAATAACTCCGAAAGACTTAATAGGAAATCTAATGTCTTATGAAGTGAATTTGTAGGCTAAATGAGTTCAAGCTCAAGATAAAAGGAATATAGCATTCCATGTAGAATAAGAAGAATCAGATTCAGACGAAGACAACCTAGCCTTTATTACCAAAAACTTCAAGAAACTCTTAAAGAAAGAAATGGAAACAGAAATAATGGCAAGAGAATCTCAAATAGCAATAAACCACCGTCTTCATCGGTTCTGAAGTGCTTTAACTGTCACAAAAAGGGGCATATAAAGAAGGATTGTCCAAATCAAAAGAAAGAATATCGCAATAAAAGGAATGACAAATTCAGAAGGAAACCTTTCTCAGTTATATAGGATGATTCAGACTCCTCCTCCTCCTCAGAATGCGAGAGTGACGGTGATAATGAACAAGACAACATGTGCTTTATGGCCAGAGATAATGAGGTTATGATTTAACTTTTGATGATATGATAGATATAAACTCAGAATTGTTAGAAACTTTAACAAGTCTTAAAAGAAAATATAAAGAGGCTGTTGAAAATCAAAACAAGGCAGAACTCGAAAGAGATATGCTTAAAGACGAGAAGAAATATTGGAAGAAGAACTTGAGAAAACTCAAGAATCGCTTTCAAATGTTAATTCTCAACTGATATTATTGAGTCAAGAAATTGTGACTCAAAAAGAAAAGAATGATATTCTTGTTTATGAAAATCATGATTTGAAAACTAATATCAAAATGGTAGAACTAGAAAATTCGAGTCTAAAGACCAAACTAGAAGGAATCGCTAAAAATGTCTCGAATTTTAATAAAGGCAGAGAGAATTTATCTAGAATTATTGAAAATTCACAACCTTCTAACAATAAAAACGGACTAGGTTATAAAAGGAAAGTCGAGAATTCACAGTCCAGCAATTTAAACAATGTTAAGCCTAATAAAACACCCATATCTTCAAAAAGATCGGTTTCGAAATTTATCAATATATGGGTTCCTAAAATAACAAGTTAATAAGGAATAAGTATATTAGATCATTCATAGAAAATGTTCATAATAATAAGAATTATATTTATAAAAGAGGTACTGAACGCACTTGGGTTTGGTTTCCTAAGATCAAACTCTTAGGACCCTATTAAAAAGGTGGGTACCAACGTCATCTCATAATTTTTGCAGGTCCCACTCAAGAAAAAAGGAAAATGGATACTCAACATTGGTTTCTCAAAACACATGACAGGAGACAAAGATATGCTAACAAACATTACGTACTCAAATGGAGGTTATATCACTTTTGGAGATAATTCCAAGGGATATATCATCGGCAAAGACGATGTGAGCAATTACGGTACTTCTAATTTACCTCTTATTACAAATGTTTTATTAGTTAAGAATCTAAAACATAATCTATTAAGTATAAGTCAATTATGCGTAAAGGATTTAAAATATCTTTCTCTAAAAATAAATGTAGTATCTTCTATCAAAATCAGAATCTTATTTTCGAAGGAGATAGAGAGAAACATTTACGTTTTAAATATGAAAGTTAATCATAACTCAGACGTGTGTTTAATAGCCAAAGAAAATGATCCCTGACTATGGCACAAACGATTCTGTCATATCAATTTCAAAACTATAAATAAAATTTCTAAAAATAATCTCGTAAAAGGATTACCAAAGATGAATTTTAAAGTTAATAATATCTGTGACGCATGTCAATTAGGTAAATTAACTAAATCTTCGTTTAAATCTAAGAAAGTCATTTTGACATTACAACTACTTGAATTACTTCATATGGATTTATTTGAACCGACCCAAGCTCAATTCATAAATCAAAATAAATGCATGTTTGTAATAGTTGATGATTATTCTAGATATACGTGGACTATCTTTACGAAAAATAAAAGTGATACTTTTGAAAATTTCAAAACATTTGTTAAAAGAATTCAAATTTTAAAAGGTATTAAAATTAAAAATATTAGAAGTGATCGTGGAGGTGAATTTGAAAACGAACTATTTGATAACTATTGTAAAAAGAAAGGAATATTTCATAACTTTTCGTTTCCTAGAACTCCACAACAAAATGGAGTTGTAGAACGAAAGAATTGGACTTTACAAGAATGTGCTAGAACCTTACTAAACAAAAGCACATTACCAAAACATTTCTAGGCAAAAGCCATTGCAACAGCCTGTTATATATTGAATCGTGTTTCTGTTAGACCCCTCACTAAGAATACAACTTACGAACTTTTCAACAGTAGAAAACCAAACATATCTTATTTTAAAGTATTTGGATCAAAATGTTTTGTGTTAAATACCAAAGATCAGCTTGCCAAATTCGATTCAAAATATGATGAAGGAACATTTCTTGGATATTCGGATCGAAGCAAAGCTTGTTGAATTTTCAATAAACGGACTAATACTGTTGAAGAAACACACCACATATCTTTTGATGAAAACTTTAAAAATATTTCAAGTTTTAATGATGACGATGATTTACTTGATGATAACACGAATATAGAAATAAATAATTTAAGAGAAGATGAAAACATTATTCATAATTCAGAAAATAGAAATATCACCAATACAATAAGATCTCCTCCAAGAATCTTACATAATCATCCTATAGAAAATATAATTGGAGAAATAAATTCAAATGTTCGAACTAGAAATGAACTAAATTTAATGGGTCGTGTAGCTTTTCTTTCTACTATAAAACCTAAGAATACTAAGGAAGCATCATCCAATGAAAATTGGATTATTGTTATGCAAGAAGAACTAAATCAATTTGAACGAAATGAAGTTTCGAAACTAGTACCCAGACCGAAAGATCAGACTGTTATAGGAACTAAATGGGTTTATAAAAACAAAGCAGATGAATTAGGAAATATAACTAGAAACAAAGCCAGATTAGTAGCACAAGAGTATAACCAAGAAGAAGGAATAGACTACGAAGAAATATTTGCTCCAGTCGCTAGACTAGAAGCAATACGAATCTTACTAGCTTATACATGTTTTAAAAACTTTAAACTCTATCAAATGGATGTTAAAAGTGAATTTTTAAATGGTTATATTAAAGAAAATGTTTTTGTTGAACAATCACCTTTATTTGTTCATGAAAAATATCCAAATCATGTCTTTAAACTTAAGAAATCTTTATATGGATTAATACAAGCACCACGTGCTTGGTATGAACGCCTTAAAAGCTATTTAATTGAATCAGGATTTGAAATAGGAAAAGTAGATCAGATTCTATTTATAAAACATTCTAAAAATGATATTTTAATAGTTCAAATATATGTAGATGGCATTTTATTTGGTTCAACTAATAATAAATTATGTAAAGAGTTTCTGAAATAATGACTAGAGACTTCGAGATGTCTCATATGGAAGAATTATCGTGTTTTCTAGATCTTTAAATAAAAAACAATTCAAATGGAATATTTATAAATCAAGAAAAATACTGTAATAATCTGATCAAGCGATTCAAAATGGAAAACACTTCTGCCAAACCGACACCTACGAGCAAAACAGCACATCTCGATAGAGATGAAAACGTCAAGAGTGTAGACCAAAAATGTATCGTAGTATGATTGGATCATTGCTATACCTAATAGCTAGTCGTCCAGATATAACGATGAGTATATGTCTATGTGCAAGATTTCAAGCTGACCCGAAAGAATCACACTTACGAGCCGTAAAACGAATACTACGTTATCTTAGTGATACTAAAGATTTTGGACTTTTCTATCCAAAAGATTTCTCTTTTGAGTTAGTATCCTATAGCGATGCTGATTTCGGAGGATCACGAATGGACAGAAAAAGTACAAGCAGTAGGTGTCATTTCATTGGCAAATCATTAATATCATGGTTTAGTTAGAAACAAAATTGTGTCTCACTATCAACTTGTGAAGCAGAGTATATATCTGCAGCATTAGCTTGTGCACAAGTAATCCATATGCAATAGGCACTTAAAGATTTCAGAGTTAATTTGTCAAAATCAATGATTTACTGTGATAATTCCTGTGCAATTAATCTATCTAAAAATCCAGTAAATCACTCTAGAATTAAACACATAGATATTCGACATCATTTTCTACGTGACAACTTAGAAAAAGATGACATAGATTTAGATTGCGTTCCATCTGAAAATCAATTAGCTGATATCTTTACAAAACCACTGTTAGAAAACACATTTATAAACTACGCTGAGAACTCGGTACAATGTCAATTAAAGATATATAAATAGTTCTAAAATGATAAAATATGAAATTTTAGACTAAAACTCAAAAATAAATTTTTTTGACAAAAACTCATTTTTCTGACCATGCTGAGATTCGAACTTCTGACCTGTTATGAATTCTGGATATCTTAACCACCTGAGCTATTTATTATTTGCATTAAGGTCCAGGTCGGGGCTTTTCTTATGTGGTTACAACTATACTCTAATTTGTTTAAACACTTACTTTTACATACATATGTTTACTTTATATATAAACATATTACATTGACAAAAGTAAACTACAATAATAGAAAACCACCAAACAATAGCAATGATCAACCATAACATAGAATTTGTTGTAACTAAAAACAATTCAATCCACTTAGTTAATCCTTTTTATTCTCCATTATAACCTATAAATAGTCATTCTCATTCACTATTATTCGTACAAAAAACTAAATTGAAAAATACAAAGTTCTACCACTATGTCAAACTCCTCGCATTCAACTCAATCCGTAGAAATCATAACCTCCTCCGAATCCCCAACAAAAACACTCGTTCATTACCCTACACAACTTTCTACTCCTCATGATCATACCGGATACACTTCAAAGAGAAAGAAAGGAAAGAAAACTTTGTTTGACAACTCTCCAACGACTAAAAAAAGATAAGTGATATGCATCACTATCAGCAGGAGTCGTTGATGCTTCAACGCGAAATGTATTACGAGCAGAAAATGAATTCAAGATGTCTAGGAATTATAGAACATACTGTCATAAAATTCGATGGCGCTTCAACCCATCCAATCGACGAACAAGTGGTTACGCCCATTCATCGTCCTACTACTTTGTCCCCACCTCGACCACCAGTCTCACCGAACTCATGGGATCGAAATGAAGCATCCAACATTCGACGCAAAGAGCTACAGGGTTACAAAACTCCTAGTCCTTCAAGATAAGAGAATTTTTCATTGTATTTCATTTTTCGAATAATTTAATAAACCATGTACAACTTTTTAATATAAATAAAAGAATCATTTTTTCTTCCTTCATATATTCACAACATTTATACTGGTACTAACAATCATATTAATAAAATTATATTTTCATTAGTATGTATATATAATATAAACAAAAATACAAAGAACTTCACAAAAACAGGCTTATTGGGGAAACTGGCACAGGCCAGTCGACTGAACCAGTGGGTCAGTCGACTAACTCTGTAATCAAAATATGATTACAGCAGATTCAGTCGACAGCCACATTGGGTCGGTCAACTGGACCAGAAGTTAAAATCTTTATCACCCAGATTCAGTCAACTGAATCAGGCCTTCAGTAGACTGATCAGAAGTTCAAAAATATCGAAATTTAGATTCAGTCGACTGAACACCTAATTTAGTCGACTGGTTCGTAGATCTAAGCCAAATTAACTGCTACTACCAACACAACCTCACCTTTTATAATCTTCACTTTTACTTCATATTTTTCAATTTTCCTCAAACCCTAAAACTTTAAAAATCAAATTTTCAACCTCAAAACTAAAATTCAATGGCTCCAAAAAGAAAAGGTCAAGCAACTTTATCCTCTCAACCTCCTTCTGACGACCAAATGCAACAATGGCTTTTCGACGATACCGCGGTTAGACGATGGAGGAGAATGCAAGATTCTTGCATTTTTGAAGGTTCGTTTATGAAATTTGCCGATTTTTCTCCTTATCGTACACAAGAACTGCTCGTCATAGCAATTTGAATTAATATTGATGAAAACAAGCATAAGATAAACTAAATTATGGTTAAGCTATTCTATGCCAATCTTAATTTGGGTCACCAAAATATACAAAACCAAGTTGATTGCGTATGGAGTTTGGTTTGTGGAAAACCTGTATTTTTCTCTTTAGATCGAATGGCTCACATCCTAAAATCGAAAAATGATGGAATTGAATTAAGTGATGTTGATTGTGATATGGTCGTTCGTGATCGTATAAGTCATTTGTTTTTGGAGGATGATATGTGCCAACTCAAATCTATGTCCTTAGGACCTAAAGCTAGGATTATGCACCGCGATTTAATGAAAACCATAACTCTGAGAAATGGAAGTTACGAGCTTGTTTATGAACACAATTTCAAAGCTTTATATGCCATCTTTGGAAATATCAAAGTTAATTGGCTTCGGTTAATTCTTGATGAGTTTTTAAGTTTCAAAAAAGGCCGCATGAATGTCATATATTACAGTGAGCACATTATGTGCTTACTAAAAGAATGTGAGATTCTAGAACCCGACTCACCGGTCTCTACCATTGGCTACTTAAACTCCCGTACTCTAGCATTGATGAAATTACCGGTTGCTCGACCTCTTCCGATCATTTCCTTTGAAGAATGGACTCAACGCCAAATACCTCAAGATCAACCACCTCAACAACAAGGCGAAGCATCATCTCACCGTCCAACTCGCCAAAGATCAACTATTCATCAACAAGATGAAATTATGATTCCAAATCCAGGTCTTCCTCCACATAAGTCTATTTCCATGATATGCCGTAACCAACAAATTCTTGACACACATATCACTAGGGTTGACAAAAAGCTTGATAAACTAAAAGGATTTTTCACAAAGTTAAGGCAAGCGGTCTCGTGTTCATCGGGTTCTCCCACGTCTACACTATGTGATCCGGGCGAACAACCCATCTTCACTTGGTCCTCCTCTTCCGATGGTCAAGCGAGTAGTAGAAAAAATGGTGGAAATGGAGGCGATGGTGGTGATCAAAGTTCTCATGGTGATAGGGGTAAGCATATAATAGAGTAAGTTGTTGCTTATCTTAGCATTAGTTTTTTATGATCTACAAACACTAGTCTTTCAATTCAAAACATTAAAACATGCTTGCACTAAATAGCCAATGTTTCGTATTATTTGTATTATATATGATGTTGTTACCTCAAAACTCTTGTTTGTGACGTTGCAATGTATGAATGCTTGTTTCTTTTATTGTTGTGATTTGAATGCATCATACGATTGTTCTGGTTCTTGGTTCTTTTTTGTCGATGACAAAGGGGGAGAAAATTATCACTAACATTAAGAATGCAGGATGCATATCGCCAAAGATTCAGGGGGAGTAAGTGTTCATATTATATTATATACAGTCGAAATCTATATCTATTTACGGGTTGTCATCAATCAAAAAGGGAGAGAATGTTGAGACTTGGTTTTGATTCATGACACGAAGCTATCACTGCAACATACAGATTCGACGACTGTTACTACAAAAAGAGAATATATACTACATGAAGATAAGACATCAAAATCGGTGCATCAACTTTTATATTACTTTTTTGAGTCTTGAGTCAATATCGTTAAGATCTCTCCTCGTTTACGTATATATTAGCTTATATATATAATCTTCTTATTTTCAAATGATTTATACATATATAAGCATATAAAATATATATATATATATATATTATCAAAGTTTTAAAGTTAGAATCATATAATATAAATATATATATATATATATTATATACATGTGTAAACCTTTCAAATTGCACAGATAATACCACGTCAGTCGACTAACCTGGTAGGTCAGTCGACTGACCAGCTAGTATCTGTGCAACATGCACAGGTGCACAAGTATATACATAATATATAATAAAAATCGTTTGAATATTTAGTCGACTGACTCAGAGGCTCAGTTGACTGAATTTCTATAATGGCTATATTTTTGAAAAGATACGATCATTCGTGAAGAGTTACGAATCTCTACGAAGAGATTTTGACGTGATGCTTCAACCAGAACTCTTCGCCAATGGTCGCTGCTATTTAACAACTATAAATACATATCCTAACTTCATTCCACATGACTTAATCTGCTTATCTCTCTTATCTAACTCTCTTGAATATTCTTGCAACTATGCTCTCAAATATTCAGCATTCTTAACATACTTATTGCTTGAATTAGATTTATATATCATATTCTAAGCAATACTATTCCTTTATAATCTTCATAAACTTCAAATATACATATTTAAACTTGAGGAGAAGATCATAGGAATGGTGTACTATAAGTTATCAGAACACAAAAAGTCAAACAATCTTTTGTATTTTTTGAAGTCTTGTTCTGTTGCTCAAGCGTGTGAAGTCCTCTTCGGCTGTTGAGGCGAAATCATGTTCCGTTGCTCAGGTTCCTGTTCGGCTACTCAGGGGTTGTATAGACATGTTCCTAGGGGTAAAGTGAGGGTTGTTGTTTTAGTGAAATTCCAAAAGGAGTCTGAGACTGGACGTAGGACGGCGCTTCGAACCAGTATAAAAATCTCTAGTGTTATTTTTATTATACTGCTTTTTATTTTTGTCTATTTACTGTATAGTTGTCATCACTATACTCTGTATTATCGTATATCCATATTACACGATCCATAGCTCACTTTTAACGATTTCCTAAATAACATTGTTTTTTACCCATTGAAAAGTTAAGGAATTTGGATCGATGATAAGTAAGAAAATAGGAATTTTTTTCTCAATTAACAAGTGAATGACCTTAGAATTACTCTAAAACAAAAAGAAGATATTTTGTAATCATCCAAAAAGAATTAAAGTGAAAAGAGGCTTAATAAATCCTATATCTTCATATTCACTTTTTATCGGTAATTGGATTATGAAAGAATCGGGGTTGGATTTAGGTGATTCCTATTCGAAAACCACTTTGGACCAATTTATGTGCTCGAAAAATGAAGACTGATAGAGAGAATGAAGAATGAAGACCAGGGATTTTCGGGATGAGAGGACTGCTTGCTGATAATTCTGGTTAGCTCCTAAATACTAAGTAGCAGTAGTCCTTCCGTTTTTGAAATTCTTTAGGTTGCAAGGACTTCTCGCTACTAACCCTAGTGTTGATTCTCGACAGGATGTGGCAAGAGAGTACCTTTGGTTTCGTTCAGTCCTAGAACGAACTTGTATGGATAAATGTTTGACAATGTATTTTATAAAATTACGTACATTAGTATTTACAAACATACATCTGTGGTGGCAGAGAAGGAAACTTCTCTTAGCTTAACATCCTCCTTGAGACGTATGAGCTCAAGGGTTGTATGTTTGCGGAAGGCAATTAGTAGTCAACTAAAATGACAATGTGGCATTCAGAGATGTGATATGTGCTATGTGAAAAAGTAATCGTTGCCTCAAGCCTCATCAACCGGGAATGACCGAAACAGGGTTAGATGCGACAAGGCTAAGTAGGCCATTCCCAATTAAGGTACGATCATCCCTTTCTAGATATATTTCTTTCTGCTATGATGTTCAGGATGTAAATTATCGGTAACGACCGAGGGATGACATATTCGATACTATCTAGTTATAGAGCTAGGCCGGTCTTGTGTTGGTAGAGGAGCTTTGTGATGGTTCCTCGAGGCATCCATCTAGAGGCGTACCCATCAGAAGGTAGTCCCTTCACCTGGTCCTTTGTATGGAGATCCATTCTCCAATATGAACTTGCGGTTTTGTTTGTATGGCATAATGAATAGCCTCGAAATGCTATATGGGTAACCATTTTGGCTAAGATTAATAAGTTCATTTGCAAATATTTTCAAAGAATGTCATTAAAAATAAAATCAAATATTTTGATATAAAAGTGTTTTAGTTATCATAAGATAAAAACCTCATCCATATTTATGTGTGGGTGTGGTCTTATAAGATACTCTTTCTTTTCAAAGGATTTTATTTTCAAGGCTAATATATGACACTGTCATTTATTATTGAGTTTTTCTCACGCTGGTTTATCAAGCCTAATCCGGGTGTTTTCAATGTCGGGTCAGATCAAGAGTTTCAGGTTTTGTTGAAGACGGTTGGAGTTTTCAGAGGAGAGCTGGAGATATTCATCTACATATAGACGTATTCTATTGTCCACTGCTGTTTTTGATGTTTGTCGGCATTTGTAAGGACGGATGTTTATAACTATCCAGGATGAATCTAGGTAGACTTTGAATGTGTATTTTAATAGTTTTCCACTATAAAGATATTGTTCAATATTATGTATTATTTCATTCATGTGAGATTTTTTTTGTCTATTTTTCTTTTTACCCTTGATAGTCCATTCTTCCTGGCACTTTGGGTCAGACATGTGTGGTTTACTGTCGGCTTAAAGGGTACGGAATCGTGGGTCGTCACAAGGAAGCTTATGGTCATCCAAAGGAGAGATAAGGAGGGCTTAGACTTGTTTTATTTATTCATTATTTTCCAAAGTTTCAAATGAAAATAAAGATAAAAATGATGGAAACGGATCAGCAATAATCCAACTTGTTCTTAACTAATCTTTCTCTGATTAATTCAAATCTTCTCCAAACTTCATCAAACATTCACCGACGCCTTAGAGCATCTTAAGAAGCATTGATCTAAATTCAAAAGTGGAAGAGGTGAAGAGGAAATTGGAGAACCCATTTGGGTCATGAGAAATGATGAAGAATGGGTGTTGCCTTGTGATTTTGGAGCTAAAGGTGACTTTAGGCTTCTAGGTGGTAGGAAGTGGTTATTTGTTTTTATGTGTTTGAGCTTGTTGTAGGATTGGATTTGAGTGAGTTATCTCACCATCTTATGTGTATATATATGTATGTGTATAAATATAAAGTTAAAGTGACATTGACTAATTAAAGTTATATATTTTGAACTCTCTTACTTGTGAAAGAAAATGAAAACTTTATATTGTGTAAAATCACTCCTACTACCTTCTATAACATGCGTCATGGTCTTGAATTTTGGATTGTATGTTGAATTTGAAATGGATATGGAATGGTCTGTATAGTGTTAGTAGCAATAAGTGCACTTTGACATCTCTTAGCTTTAACTTATGTAAATGGTAGATTTATGGTCTTAACTTCGTATAATTTGTTTTGGTTATTGTACACACATATTTTTGTATATGGGGAAGCAAGGAATTGGTTTGTAGGGTTATAGAAATTGTGAAACGAAGTTGTGAAAGTTAGAAATGAATAGGTCGCTATGGATGCACTTTGAAAATGCCTTTGTTCAGTGATTTTTAAAGTCAACTTTGAAAGATATCACAGGGACTTCTTTACATTTTTAGTAATTACTATAAGCATAATTCCTACTAGAAATTGGGAGTAAAATGGTTTATTAACTTGTGAAATAAAGTTGAAAAAAAATTACATCGAAAAGAAGGTCGTTATATGAGCACTTTGAAATATCCTTTTTTGGGAATTTTTGTAATTAATTTGAAAACATCTTTTATATGTTTAATTATCACTGGAGCAAAATTAGGTTTTAAAAGATTTTAGAATTGGTCAAACAAAATGGCTAAAGTTAGAGTAAAAAGGTGATTATATACACACTATGGAATATACTTTGTTTTAGGGAATTTTTGTAAATAACTTGTGATATATCCTTAGGGGTTTCTTTTCATGGTTTTTAAGTACCCTAAGTGGAGTGTTTATAGTTAAAATTCCAAGTTTAAATTTGTTGCTTAGGCGGGAAAAACTGGCCGTAAAGTTTGTGTTTTTCTATATTATTCTTTGTCAAGGACTTTCAACAACATTTATTAAATGTTGTAGTAAGTTTCTTGAGATTTTAAGCGTCTAAAATAATAATTAGATTTGGTATTTTTTCCTAATCTTTTTAGGGATGTTTTCTAACATATTTTTTAGTATTTTAGAGTTGATTTGAACTTTAAATTTATTTTTAATACGTATTTATGAAATTTGAAATTAAAGTGGTTTTATAATATAAAACATTCTTTCTATTGATTTTCATCAGATTATAAATTAGTTATTTTTAAGTAATATTTTACATATATGTTTAAAACTAATTTGTAAGTATTTTTAAAGAGTGTATGTTTGTGTATAAATTTGGAAAAGTAAGTTAAGTATTTCGCAAAAGGATAAAAGATAGTTTTGGATGATAACACTAATGGTATAATAAATGATTTTGTAAAGTTATTAAAAGTATATTACCTTATTTAATAAGTGTAGATATACTTAGACCTTGAAATGAATGTTTTTAAAGGTAATGAAGAGTATAACATGGTTTTGGGTTTGTTGTGACAATGTGTTAACAACATTTGTATTTAACCCTTTTTGATTATATTTAGTAGTATAATTAGATCATTAAAGGAATGTTTTAAAAATAATTATAAGTGAAGTGAATTTGGGTTGTTGTGATAATATGTTAGTAACAATTGTCTTAATCCCTTTGAAATAGAGTTGTGAATGTAATTAGACCTTCTAAATGGATATTTAGAGGTAATAACAAGTATCGAATCTTTTGAAAAAGAATAGAAAAATTAAAGGCTTAAATGTAAGAAATCTTATTAAAGATTTGATAATATACTTATACCATTTGAGATAAGTATATGAATATTTTTTGAAGTATTAAAAGAGTATAAATGAATAGTGGAATAATAGTAATTGATAAACGAGGTTTTATTAGATAAATGAAGTTTTACTATTAAAAGAGGTTTTAATTAATAAAAGCATTAATTAAATAAAAAAGAGATTAGGAGTCACTTGTGACTTAGTCATGATTTGTGTGATTTAATTGTGCTTTGTGTGTTTACTGATTTATGGAAAGTATTTAGTCATGTACATAGCACTAAAAGTTAATAAAATAGACTTGTCTATCTGTGAGAGTTAAGAGTAAGTGTCTAGGCAGCGCTTTGATGCAATCAGTGCTCTAGCCTAACTGACTTCACTCTTGACTGAAAGATAGTGTAAGCTAAAAAGGTCGGAAACATGCTAAGTATATAAGACTTGGTTTCCATTTACGAATGTCTATCTTGTACCTAATAGTCGATTGGTTGGCTATCGAAATTAACCAAATTAAGTTAGGAAGTATCTAAAAGCTTCTCGACTTTATACGAATTGAGATCCCCCAGGGAGGAGCATTGGTACGGAACATCTCAAGCTTTAAGAACTTATATATGCGAGATCCTTCTGAGAGGGATCCTCTTTATATATTGTTCACTTAATTATAAAAGAATCAGAATCGAGGTTACCGAAAATTCATCATTTACTATGATCGGTAAGGTTTTACTTACTGAATACCACTTCAAAACTGATATACTGGTTCTCTGTTGTGGAAGTGGTTGAGAAGTGGAATGCTATAGAGTAGAACTATTTATCTTGAGGTTAAGTCCAAGGGAGAGGTCGGCATTAGCTTTTGTCGTTTGACTTGTGCTGAAATCTATGTGGAGATTCGAGATCTGTTCGAGATGTTCGAATCCATGTAGAAATTCGTGGTCTATTTGAGATGGTGGAATCTATTTGGGGTTTCTTTGATCTATTCGAGTGATGAATATTCGTGAGAGATGCTGAATATAACATCGACATCGCGAAATGAATAAAGACAGAGTAGGATGCATAGTTTGGGTTTAGTTAACTCACGACATGGTATTAATAGCTCCATATCTAGAAATGATTTTTATATGTTGGCCAATGGGAGTTGATGATATTTGGTATCACGTGGTTCATACTATGTTTGGGCGTTGACCTACTATGCTTGTCTTATGGTATATTTTATATGGACATATATGACGCTCGGAAGGTAACTTATGATCCTTGTCATGGAAATCCACTTCATTTTTGGAGGCATCTCTATGCAAAATCCATTATGCAAATGTACCTTAGTGGTTTTGATCGGACTTTAATGTTATTATGTCGTGAGATGCAAGCGGTACGGCAATTTTTTGTTTATATTCCACACCCTATACATTATCTATTATATTACTTTATGTATTTATTAGATGAGGTTCTTTTGAGGGATAACCGTTACGGTATTCTGTGTAGTCCCACAAGTACTGTTATACGCTATACACGTATTCTTTGAGTTTCTCATACCAGATTTATATCTGAAACGTGGCTTTTGTTTTCCCTAAATTCCTCATATGTTCTTTCGAGTAGTCTGAGAAAGACAGATTTTAGTTGGATGTTCATTGGAGTTTAAGGAGACGAGCTGAATGTTTTACCTACCGTAGTATTCTTATTTCCGCTGCATTAGTGTTATGTATATATCAGCAATTGTACGGACATGTTGTTATAATTGTTCAAGTTGATGATAGTATTTAGAATTGTAACTCTGAAATGCTATGTATCTTAGATTGACAGTTTATACTGTTTTTGATATTATATGTTATAATTCTGTTGTGAGATTCTGATATTGTGTCTTTTTTCTTGTTCTGTTTTTTTACCCTAATAATTTATCTTTTCTCGATCACCGCTACAACATATTAATTCTTGGACCGTCTTCATGTCGATCTGCATCACAATCTTCTTCTTTCATTATCGTCAAAATCATCATGCATTTCTCCATCATCATCGTTGCCAAACTCGAGTCCGCCACCATCGAGAATTGTTGCACCATCGTTAAGATCTACTGCACTCCTTAGCTTCCGTCTAGACTCCACAATGTATAGCATGTCCTCATGTTTGTCCTTCACCTTATTCCGAAATAAATTTGTCATTCGCGACACAAAAATGATGCACATGTCCAGACGCTAGAAAATTGTTGAAATTTTGTCCTTAAGATTTTCATGATTCCAAAATAATTTATTTTTTTATCAACCAAACAAATAATATGAAAATGAAGAATTAACAGTTACCCACTGAATCATAAATGAAGACACAAAGTAGCATAATACTTTCTGTTGCAAAAATAATAATTATTATTGTTTTATGAGAGTGGCGTTCGACGTTCTAAATAGTGCATTTAGTTTGAGAGTATCTATTATATCAGGGCAGTATGGCTCTTTGGACCGTACTTCTCAATGAATAACATGCGATCATAATATAATATATTGCTCACGAGTAGAGTATGAATAATTTTATTTCAGTTTATACTTCTGCTCTTTGCATGGTTTTGTGATATTTCACGTTTTACAAAATATCAAGAGATCCGTACCAAAGGCTATAACAAATTTCCAAAATGCATTTCATTTGTCAACCAACCAAACGAATAATATAAAACGAAGAATCAACAGTCCTATTTTACCCACTGAATCATAAATGAAGACACAAAGTAAGCATAATGCTTTCTTTTTCTAAATTAATTAGATATATATCATGTCAAATTGTTAATTAAACAACCAAAATGATGAAATGAATTCAACTATACGTATACTGAATTCACCCTAATTTTGACAAATCATTAATCTACGTTTAGCATCTTTCAACTCATTATATATAGCCTAGACGGAGGTGGTACTCAGATTACATCCATGTTTGATCATGATAAGTTTCTACATATAGAACATGACAAAAAAGTTTGAAGCAAAATGTATAGAACCAAGTCATTAGTAACAAACTTAACTAGTAGCCCAAATTTCAAACTAAACCTATACATATATTCCAAATCAAACGGAGTCACAAAAACATCTAATATTCAAGAGAAACTTCATCGAGATCAGAGTAAAACAGAGATGAATAAAAACAGCTCCCCATCTGACTCTCAAACGTGCTAAACTCATCATCTTCACCTCCTAAATCCATGCAAAACTTGAAAGTTTCATCGGAGCTCTCCTCGACCTCATTAACGTTGCTCGATGAAGAAACCACAGACTCTTCATTGACCACCTTCACTTTGTCACGGAACGATTTACCGATATCCGAGTCCCACATCCTTAAAAATACATCGCTGTGTTCTTTTTTAGTAACTTCAGAGTTGTTGTTGTCCTCGTTGTGGTTAGTGGATTCTGAGGTGGTGGAGGAGTTGAGTAACTGACGAGTGAGGCGAGCCTCTGCTTCGAGCCTGATGCTCTCCCACTGCGCCATGTGGCGAGCAGCTGAGAAGGGTGAGAATGATGTGTTGGTGTATGTTTCGTGGTCTATGCCCATGCGTTGTAGACGTTTTTTGAGGTGGGTGTTCCAGTAGTTCTTTACTTCATTGTCTGTTCTTCCTGGAAGCTGTGCAGCTATCGCCGACCATCTATTTAGTTTTTTATAATACAAAAATTATGGCAAGTGATTTTATATATGAAAACAAACCAGAACCGTTTGACAACAACTTATTTTGAATAGCAACTTGTAAGTGTAGTAATAGTGATAAGCTATAGGATTCATTATTCCAAAATTATATGTGCATTAATAGAGCTCGTCCAGTTTGAAATATACATGTCAAAATATATAAAAATAAATAAATAAATGAAAACTAGTGGTTCTATTTCAAATAGGATTGGTATAAAAATTCACTTATTGCTCCAGGTATGCAGAAAGTGATATGTTTTTTGTAAGTGGTTAAGAAACGGGTCTAAACATAAATCAAGTTTTGAAAAATACCTAAACAGGTAAAAAAAATATTCCTGGGCAATATCTATAAGCATACCAAGCAAATCTATTGAGTTCAGAATTTAGAATAAAAATAGTTATGTGCATTGTATAGCATATAAACATCATATATTCAGGAGCTTGTACTTTGCTTGACTGAAGATAAAAACATTAAGACAGGTAAGATATCATATCTTGTTCTTGTGGCATTTGTAAGTTTCAAAGCCTAATAACTGCATAAGGTTAAATGAGCATAGCAATGATCGGATATTTTGTTCATATGGGACCAAGTAATGAAAAGGATTGTGCACTGAGATTTTATTGACATGGGATCCACTCACAGGATAAATGAGACATAAAAATATAACAGAATGATAATCTTATTGCGACTGTTTAATATAGCACCAATGTAGATTTATGTATATACTTGTTACCGACGATGCCGTGCAACTGAATTATAGATTTTTGCTCGTCTTGTGTAAATGGACCTCTCTTTATATCAGGTCGCAAATAGTTGGTCCATCTTAGCCTACAGCTCTTGCCACACCTCTTCAATCCTGCACTTGTTATTCATAATTTACAAGTTCTAGTAATTCTACATTTTGAAAGTTAGTTTAACTAAGTACCAAAAACTAATTTTTGACCCATATAAACCTACAGATTATCCAAATTATGAGAACTAAATCAAATTTACAACCCTATTAGATTGAAAACTCTGTAAATGAATTAGTGCTAACCTGGTTGGTTCATTAAAGTTGAATGCGTGTCAAGTATTTTCAGCATTAATGAAGCAAATTAATTTACAAAAGCAAAGAAGAACCTAATCACATGCACATGTGTGATACTGACTGTCAAAGAGTCTTCATTACAAAATCTGTTTACTTCCCTTATTTATTTTGCTGAAGCCATCAAGTTTTCAAAGAAAATTTTAAGAAAAAAAAAAACTACAAAAAACCAAAAAGAAAAGAAAAGTTCCTCACAATCCCAATTACATTTCTATTTTCTTTTTCCCTTTTATTTTTTCCTAAAGGCTATGTGTTAGTTGTTTTGTACATTTCTGCTTTTGCACTTTTCTCAATCTACCGATATATAGCAAGAGAGAAACTGGTTAGCTAGAAACTTGGAATTTAACCATATATTTACAAAACGCAAGTAATGTAGGAATAAGAAAACTTTGTTTTTATTAGATAACGAAATGTTAAAAATATACAATCCTAACTACGGTATCTAAGGTGCACATATAATATATAAGATAATGAAGAATGATAAAAGAAAGCATATGCTAAAAATAGTGCTACGAACAAAGAAAATTTTGCATGATGTTCATGCAAAACAAAAACTTTTAATTGAGTGAAAAAAGAAGAAGAAAAGGACCTGCTAATTTAGGAAGCAATCTCCAGCTGCCATGGCCATTAGCTTGAATATAATCAACAAGTAATTTATCTTCATCTTCAGTCCATGGCCCTTTCTTTACTCCTCCAGTTATTTGCTTACCACAACAAGGACCTTTCACCATTTTTCTTTACTTAATCTTATCTCACCCAGTAAAGATATAAATAAATGTGTGAAATTTACAGTACAAACAGTGGAGAATCTCTAATTCATAAATGCACATATGTACCCGAGCACACTCAATTGTAGGCAGAAAAGTTTAAAATACTCGAAAATCAGCAACAGATCAATCACTTTTCAATTTTTTCAAAGAAAAAGATGGCAATAAATGATGCACATAGAAAGTACGCACTATTTGTAGGTGTATTAAATGAGTTTGACAGTGAAGTGAGTAAATGGGGACTACTGTAACTATGTAAGCATTTATTATGGAGTCGAAATTATATGGAGGTTTTTATATGTAGTCCCTGAAATTTGGTTTCTCTGGCTGCGGAAATTGAATGCTTTGCGTATGTCTTTTTGAAAGGCATTGGAAATTGTAGAGTTGGATTTTGGTTTTGGCTCGTTCAAAAGAAAAGATTTCATGTTTGTACTATGAGATCAAGAACAAATGTTTCGGTCATCAAAGGTATTTACTGAGGACATTCATTGACTCTGTACATCATTATATTTCACATATGCTATGGAATACTAATCTTTAGCACTAGAATTTCTTTTACTGAACAATACACAATTTGTTACTTCATCACTAGATACATGAATTAACAATAAATACATAGATTAATAATCAACAATACCATATACCTAAACTATACTAGTTTAGATATTAGAATAGGCACAATCAATTAGTACTGTTATGCATCAACTCAAAAGTTCAAAAATTGTATATATATTATTGCAACTGGCAAATGATATTGGTACAGGTAACTTTTAATTACATTAGGTGAATGACCATGGATGTACATAAGACTACGATAATTTACGATTGTTAACTTTCAATAGGTTACATTTTGTATGAAGGGATGTCTCATAAGTGGGCACTTTGAAACTGATCTCTATTCTATATCCTTCATGGCATCCTGCATTGCAAAAGAAATATAATGAGAGAAAATATATCAAGGGGATCAACAATTTTCCATACCCACTCGGTAAAAATATCCAACAAAGAAGACTTTTAAGACAGTAAAATGGGAACGTTATAGTTTCTACTTTTTAGATGGCACAAATACTAACTCATGGCCATAAGTCCATGCAGGCTACGGATTATAATGACCTATTCTTATCAAAAAGATATTATAAGATGGTTGAACATATGGATGTCTAGATAAATATGTTTTAAACATTACATGGTTTCTTAGCCAAACATGTTGATTTAGTAATGCAAATGTGGTAGTTAATTTAACTCTAGTACAAGGTGCCAATTATTAAACCAACATGTTTGGCTAAAAAACCATGCAAAGTGGAAGTAAACGTTCCAAAAATTTGCTTGATGTAAAATAAATAAATACTTCAAAATATTTAAGTTCTAAAATAACTATTGTAATGGTCATATTATCAAGTACCTCTATCTCAAATGGCTCAAGGTACGAGAAATGTTCTAAAGGTAATGAGTTCAAGCCGTTGAAACTTCATAATAGATGCTGAGAAAGTATCACTTTTGTTATAAAAAAATAAGGGTCAAGTTCTCATATCAAGTGAAGAACATGCAAATAGGTTCATTTTGAGCTTAGAATTTAACTCACATTTTATAAGCATATCAATATCTATGTCAGAGCATTATATCGTATCTTATTATTCAACAAACTAAGAAATTACCATGTAAATGTAATAAAATAATAAGCGGGTAACACAGTAGCAGTAATTGACGATTACCTTTGCAAGCCTAGTCACATAAGCTGCAGCCAGCGCTGTAGCTAATAAGCCAAGACCTAAGGTCAGTAGCTGACCATTTCCTCCAGGCAACCCTACATCTGATTCTTCTTGCTGCAATGGAAAGGGTGTAAAGGTCAAATTTTATATATGGACATGGTATTAATTGTATTTCAAATTCAGCAGTTAGCCACAATACTGGCGCTTCTGCGTAGTAATTTTAGTTAATTTGAAAACAAAATTTATACTGTAAGAATAACTGAGTAAGTACAGCATAAAGTGATCTGTTTTACACATTTATTGTATAAGACTAACAAATACAAAATGTAGTTTTTTTCCCTTTCAAACATAATATCTAATCAAACAACTTACAATGATTGCACGTCCAAAAGCACCTGCACTTACATAAGCCCATGTCCCAGGAAGCATCCCAAGCCAACTGCAAAGTAAGAAATTAAGTTATTATCAAGTGATATCTCATGAATGTCAAACCATTATATATACAGAACATATCTGAATCAATCAGTAGGTTTTTCCCACTTAAATGAGCATTTGTCAATGATCAAAAGTTAATTCTTAAATGCATTCTAAATGCACTAATTTGCAAGTGGTATGTTCCTCAAAGAAAAATAGTTTTTACCATACATCTTCTTTCTTGTATATGAACACTATAAACCACATACACTAACCTTCCCAGAACATAAGGCAACAACTTCACTGATGTCAGACCATATAAGTAATTTCCAATAGAAAAGGGAAGCAATGGGCTCAACCGTAATAGAGTAACGACTTTAAATCCATTCTCCCCTATTGCTTTATCAATTGCAAGAAACTTTTTGTTCCCTTCCACCAACTTAAGAATTCTTTCACGAGCAAAATATCTAGCAATAAGAAACGACACTGTTGCAGCCACCTGAGCCAAAATGAGGTAGAGAAAACCCATTTGAGTTGAGAGAGGCACAGACAAGTTTTCATTGATGTATAAAAATAACTTACTGTTCCACTGATTGATACAATGATCGTGCCAACAAAACTGCCAAACAAAAGACCTGCGGACATGGTTAATGGGATAGCTGGAATTGCAAGTATCTGCAAAATGTATTAAAAAAATGTAATTTAATAACTTCAGTAACTAGATTTTCAAAAGAAAAACATGAAAAAACTATACTCCTTTAACCCCAAAGTTAACAATTTTCAAGTTAAGGTATGACCAATATTACTCTTGACCTTGATTGATAATATCTGATCATATTGCATGCTATCATAGATTAATAAATTTGACATACACAAAAAAAAGATATTGCATGCTATCATAGATTAATAAATTTGACATACACAAAAAAAAAAAAGAGCGTCTATCCACGACTATTCAACTACTGGTTCTGCTAAGTTTGGTATATGATACTCCATGTCCATATATGGTAAAGTAAGGCAAGGTTGAATTAGTTTTTTTTTTGGGGAAAATAGAAATTGCGGTCTCACATTTTTCTGTCTCTCCATATGTAACGGGACACACAAGTAATTATTTATCAAAAACATTGGTAGGAACAAACATATGCATGCCTATTTTTATTGATTTCTTCGTGTTAAATAGGTTGGATGTATTTGAACGAACAAATATTGTCATCAAAAATTTTAAAATCTTACTATTTAAAACATGTTTCAAATCGAACATCTCCCTTTATGATTTGATTTACATTCCGACTCTACCTCAATTAAAACCGCCCAAAAACAAAAAGTTTATAGCGATATATTTCAATGTACTTGCATCCACGATTCCAATTCTAGTGTTTTCTAAACAAAATGAATATAGCACAAAAGAGAGAATTAAGTTTTAGGTCTAGATGTAAGAGTTCAAATTGTTGTCAAAAATCTTTAAATCTTACGATGTAAATCCCGATCCAGATTGGAGCTCCACCTTTACGATTCAATTTATATTTCAATTCAAACTTAGTTAACACTGCAAATAAAGAAACATTCAACTCGGATTAACATATTTACTGTACTTTTTTGGATTCACAGTTCCAATTATAACTTTTTCAAAATAAAACAAAAATGAAATAAAAGAGAAAATTTAGTTTTAAGTAAGTTCGTATAAGTTGAAACATCAAAATCAATTTCAAATTGTGGATAAACATTAAATATAGATTATTTTGGTCTATGTATTATTATTTGAATCTCGTTTCAATTTGAAGTTTGAACTTTATCATTTACGATTTAAATCTCATTTTGAAAACCTTGGTTCAAACATCAAATCAGTTTATAAATGGATAAAACCCTTAAATACAGACATTTAGAATCTACAATTTACGATTTAAATCTGGTTTCGATCTGAAATTTGAACTTTACGATTTTCCATTCGAATCCCGTAAACTTTCAACAAACTAGTGCAAGAATATGCCAACATGGGTTGCTCATAACTGATTTCTGTTACCTAAACTTTTCGATGATTGTCCTAGAAAACAAGAAATTAAAGTAGTGTTTGGTTTAAAAACGAATTTTCTGTTTTCGGTTTTTAATATGCATGTCAAATATGAGAAGAATGGAAGAACGACAGAGGGAATAAAAGAAAGACGGATGAAAAGACGAAGAGGATAGAGGGACGATGGAAGAATGGATTGTTTCACGTGCTTGTGTTATTTTCCAAAACACGAAAAAAAATTGTTTCCTATTTTGTATGTTAACTTCGTTTTTCAAATGGATTGTTTTCAATAATATACATACATCGTGTGCATTTTTGTATGGACGAAAACCCAAAACTAAAAATAACAAACCAAACACTGCCTAAAACTCTCTAGTACATATCTGGTGTAGGTATGTAAAGGCCATACCATTTGCTTGCTATATTATCCTCAACTATAAAGCATGTGTAGGCAACTTATGTTAGGTTCCATCCTGTTACTGATAATTACACATTTGCTTGAATAAGAACGCTTAGATATCCTTAATACATGAATATGCAAGCAAAAGCAAATAGGCAAATAAAGACGTAAATTATTCATGACAAAAATACCATCTGGATTCTTGACTAAACAAAACTTTAGGTTCACATCACATCCATTTTCTCCATAACAGATGCCAAATTGATATATTATAAACATGAGCATTGTTGTCATAAAGCTAGTACCTCTAAACCAGCATAAACAGCAACAAACAAGGCATATCCAGCAGGACCATAACCTGTCATGCGAACCAACAATCAGAATAGGAAGTTAAGTTAAATTTACATTTAAATGTAAGCATAGATGCTTGTATTAATATAGGTGAACGATAACAATCTATTTAAAAGGATTTAGTTGGTAGATCTAAAACTAGACTAAACCAAGAAACTAGTTTTGATACAAAATAGTGAGGATATCCAAGCGGTGTAAGGCACCAGACAAGTTCTGACCATCGAATGTTAATATCTTGTAAAAAATTCAAACCCGGAGAGGTTTAAGGAGATATTTGTGGAGGGAACAAACTAAATATCATTCGAGAGATTTAAAGAGACATATCAAAGACAAGTTATTTTTTTTGGGCTTCGCACAATTTGATTTTGCAATCCTACCGTGGATAAATCTTCCTAACGGTCGGCTTGATGATAAAATACATGGTGTATATATGGCATAGTTTGCTTTGAATCTGCAAGCCTACTAGAGTTTTATTTACGCATTGTTGGATTCGGTTTTTGTGGCTGTTTGGTTTACTTATAAAGTTTATGAAACAGTCTCTCCAGTAATAGGGTAAAGACTGCACAGCTTGTCCATTCCAACCCCTGCTCAAGTGGAAGACTTATGCATTGGGTAGATGATGATAACGACGAAACTAGTTTTGTTGCATGAAGTAAGAACATTTCATATTCCATTCATTTTTGAACTTATGGTTTGAGATCATGTTGGATAATCCGTATCTTTTTTTAAGCTGCATAGTCTAATCCGTTATAGTTTGAACACACATGCAAGAAATATTAAAAAGATGTGTAGTATATTTTTGACAATATTTATAGCCACATAGATCAATATGGGTGATTTCAGTGTGAAAAATGAGAAAATGATAGCAACAACAATAATAATGGAACTAAGAATTTCAGGGATGTTATTGGCAAAGGGATAATTTTCTCAATAAGTCATGCATATAGCATAGGAAGATCAATTCATATAATTCAAGCACCAATCATCAACCGAATTTAATTTTTTCTAGCATCACTATGAATGTTATGTTGGTATCTGATATAAAGATATCCTTATTCATTTCTCAACCAGTTTAGTTTTTGAAATATTATACAAATATTTCCACAAAGATTATTTTAACTAAGAAAACCAATTTTAAAACAGCATATCTTATTTTACTAAAGTTGAATTGGAATGCATTTTTGCAAATTAAACACAGGAATTATGAAAGAAAAGTTATGATCTCACCTCCAATGAATATTTATAAAATTATATAATGTCGTTGTTCAAGAAATACATCAAATTGCATAATTTAAGCAGTAGTCATAACTAATACAAGCTCGGATAGAAATTTTTTTGACACTCTTATTTTGTGTGTCAAAATATAACTGAGATTAGGATAATAATTACTGTATTGGTTGTATTCCTCCCTCGGTCTATAGACAAATGGGGGTAACGTTTAGTTCACATCTACAATGTAGGTGGGAACAATATCGCCCGCTCCAAACTACTCTCACGGAAATCCAACAAAAATAATTAGAATTTCACCTTCGATAAAATTGGAAAACTGCGTAAGAAAAGCATTAATCTGATCTTTATAAACATAGCCAACAGCTCCAAATCCACCCACAACTCCGATTAACAAAACCCCAGCAACAATAGTTCCTTTTAAAGCAGTGTCGCCTCCCAATTCCTCTTCATTCTCACCATCACCTCCCTTTCCTCCACTACTCTTATTCTCAAACTTAAGATTCCGAGGCACATTAGATGCTTTTCTCAAGGTGGTTTTTTTAGTTTCTCTAAGAGAAGACAGGGTCTTAAACGAAAATAGCCTTTTGGGTTTTAAAAACGAGTGAGAAGAAAATGGAAGCGACAAGAGGGAAGAAGATAGGCTCATCGTGTGACGATGGTATTTTTGGGTATTCTGGCAGTCCACAAGGGTATTATGGGAATTTGATATGCCATAAAGCATTAGAGATCGAACACGAAGGAGTGTGTCGAACTTCTGCGTTTTTTACGATTTATTGTGGCTACGATAAAGAAAAATAAAAGTGGATTATACTTCGAAGAGGAGAGGATATTCGGGAGAAGCCGTATCTCCAAGTGCAGGTCTCTGTTCAGATTGAGAACGAACGACTATGATCGGTTCTGAATTTTTTTTTTTGAAATATATATATATATATATATATATATTAACACACACGAGCGTTATTGGCACACACTTCACGCGTGATGAAGAAGACTGGATTGTTTTCCAACAAATTGTAATTATTTAATACGGGCATCCTACGCCTCGCGCGTAATGATGGTATGTGATTCAGTTATGAATTGTCTTTGTACAGATTGTATATGATTAACACATTTAAGAAAAAATGGTTTGCACAAATATTTAGCCATATTTTTACGTTGGAATGGTGTGTAGTTAATTTGAATTTTTATTTCTAAGTTGCAACATGTAACTTTTGTTGGTTTAAATTTTATTTATATTATTAATTAATAAACAACAAATTTGTAATTAATTAAAAAAAAGTTTATTTGTTAAATCATATTTTTAAGTGTAAAAATACAATTTAAATTTGTAAAGAAATTAACTATTAGATACTATTTTTAAGCGATATTGAGATTTGTTAATATCTGTAGAGAGACAAATTTAATTTTTAGATCTTATTTTTAAGGGGTATTAAGATTTTCTAATAGGCATTTTTGATAGTTTACGTTGATACGAAAAAAGTGTGTGTAACAACTCGCATATTTATCGATTTTATATTTAAATATTTTATTTAAATATTTTATCAATACTCGGAATTTAGTCCGAAAAGCTACTTTTTGCATACGGTCGAATTAGGACTCGGGACCACTCCCATTGCGTTTAAAATGCCGTTTGCGACCTTTTTGAGTATAAGCTTCGATATGTTTGGAGAAAGTTGATTTTTGCTACTTTTCACTTTGGGTTTGGGTTTGGGTTCAGCCCTATGTTTGGACTTATACTCAAAAACTGAGCCACTCCTCCCCATTCACCCTCATTATCTTCTCTTTTCAGTTCTAAGGCAATAATGGTGGGAGAGATTGGAAATTAAAACTCCAAAATCCTAGTTCCTCTTTCAACCTCAAATTCCTAGCTCCAAATTCAAGAGAACCCATTGGTAAGCATTCTCTTCTTCTTCTCCAACTTATTCTCTTACCAATTTCAGAAATTCCTAAACCTAATTTTGGGAATGTTCTTGTTTTGAGCATAGATTCAAGCTCATTTGGGTTGTGTTGAAGAGAGGTTGATTCTCCATTTGCTTTCAAGCTTCTTCTTGTTTGATTTTGTAAAAAGGTGAGATTTTTATCTCACATCTATGCTTATATTTATCTTCGATTGTTAGGTATGAATTCCTAACACTTATTCGTGTGTAATTGCTTTTGGTTTGGATTGATTTGGTGAATATTCCAATTTTTGGTGTTTTGGGTTCAATCCTTTAAAAATCATAACTTTGATGTTTGAACATGTGTTTGGTGATGCATCAAGGAGCATATAGAGCCGGGTAGTTGATTGGCATAATCGCTTAGTGCCGTTGCTCGAGAGAATGCAATTTGGTGGAGGTTGGACCTCAATTGGATGGACTGGGAGGGGACTGGCAACAGGTCCGGTCGACCGAGCACTGTAGCCGGCCGACCGACCTGCTGCCAAGTGCATAAGCACTTCCCTGTTTAAGGTTCGGTCGACCGAGTATAGTGTTCGGCCGACCGACCCGCTTCCCGAGGAATTTTGAGAACAGGGTCCGGTCGACCGAGCTCTGTAGCCGGCCGACCGACCTGCTGCCGAGTGCATAAGCACTTCCATGTTTAAGGTTCGGTCGACCGAGTACAGTGTTCGGCCGACCGACCTGCTTCCCGAGGAATTTTGAGAACAGGGTCCGGTCGACCGAGCTCTGTAGCCGGCCGACCGACCTGCTGCATTTTTGCCTATTTCGCCTAGTTGTTTGAATTTCCAACTTTAATCGATTCGTGTTGTTTCCTATGTGTTGTTAACATTTGTTATGACTTTGATGACTTCTTTTTAGGGATTTTTGAATATCCATTTTGATGGATTCTTTATCGGTTTCGTTGGATTTTTATTCACATCTTCATATGGGAATTTTAGTGATTGATTGTTTCTACAATCTTTTTTGTGTTTTGTCACTTTAAAAATATAAAGGTTTTCTATACTAGTAGTAAATATCAAAACTCTTTCCTCAAACGTTTTTAATACTATTTTAATACCAAATTCGTTTATAAAACCGTTTTCCAATCTATTAGTATATATAAACCTTTACCTCACTCGTATGAGAAATCTAATTAAACGACTTAGTAAAACAAGTGGTATGAAACGCTTGCGTTCACTTTGTCGGTTAATTTTTGGACTTGTTCGATTGAATCCCTTGTGACAATTTTATAGTGGAGATCTACAGTTTGTTCGTAAATATTTAAGTTAAGCAAGTGGTTATGGGACATGAAGCTAAAACTCATATATTTACTAGCTTAGTGTAATTGACACTTCTCGTTGATCATGACGATCATCTTTGTGCTTTAGACTAGCAATGTGCGATGTCTCTTTGTCTGCGAGGGAGACTAAATCCCGTTTTGTGGAGTTTCGACTCAAATTGGTGGGGTAGCAACCCATGGTCTTCGGGCCGTTTGTGGAGTTTCGGCTCAATTTGTGATGGTTAGCAACCATGGAATTAGCGTTCCGTTTGTGATACACGTGTTGGCGAGCTTTATGCTCCCGTTTGTGATAGGCCTCCCCCTCTTTGTGATTTCTGGATTTGTTGAGATGATTTCTAGAATTTGTGTTTCACCAATTTTCGTGATTTCCATCGATAAGCTTTATCGATATTTGTGTATTGGTGAATTTGTGCGTCATTGACTTTTGTGATTTCTGGATTTCTTGAGATGATTTCTAGAATTTGTGTTTCACCAATTTTCGTGATTTCCATCGATAAGCTTTATCGATATTTGTGTATTGGTGAATTTGTGCGTCATTGACTTTTGTGATTTCTGGATTTCGTGTGTTGAATTCTGTAATTTGTGTGTCATTGACTTTTGTGATTGACATTGATATTATCGTCAATATTTATGGTTTGGTGAACTAAATTAGGAGTATGACGTTTCTGTGATTCTTGTGTAGATTTTGTGACATTGAATAATCCCTTGATGATTTTCAACTGCTTATATATATCACAGCTTGGCATTGTGATTATTATGTGCTTAGTCATATCTCTTATTCTATATCGTTTCATCTGATATTTATAGTTAGACTGATCCGTTTATTATTTTCTTATTAAATAATACTCGGGTCAGACCGAGATGTTACAGGTGCTTCTGCTTGACTTCTCTCAAGGGATCCATTACTCTGACCTTTTGCTTACTACTTAGATTAGTAGTTTTTGTTGTATACTCTTGAGATATTGACTCATAGATGTATTCTTTTGTATAGCACGTGTTGCTATTCTTTTGTATTATTGTGAATCTTTTTGACCACTACTCTGATGTACACTTTTATGTGTAATATTCATATCTTATTCCGCCTTTGTGATATGAATTCTCTATGACTGATTTGTGTTATATTTATTTCTATATTTGTTTCTGAAGATATTACAGCCACTGTGTAGTAGCTTTGAGTTTGTGTCGGTATGTCGGATTTCCCACTTGATAAAGAAATGCATGTTATACTATCTGACATATCGATGCTCGCGCAAAGCAATTACACGGATGGTCGCTCCTCAACAGCCTTATTCTCCGTGCTAGTTGACAGCATTCTCCGTAATGTTCTTGGCTAGCGTGGGTATAGAGGTGAGGCGTCACAGTGTGACACCAAATATATTACATCTATTAATACACACACATAAGGTGGGGAAGTACATGGAACTTCTTTTAAAAAAATATGACACAAAAAATTTCCAATTTCATCACATGCTACAAATCAAAAAGGGAAATGCTTGAACAGCTGATGTAGAGCCTAACGGAAAGCTCGAATTATAGTTGTACAGTTGGAATCCCCGGAGGTGTTATATTTCTAATGATCGATTTTGCTTCAACCAGTTGAACTAGCAATTTAGTATCGATGTTTTTTGTCAAGTGAACAGACACCCAAAAGATGTACCATGTACGGGGCACGAAAATAAAAAATTCAACTAAAAGGAATGTTAGTTTCTACCGCGTGAAGAGAATGATTATTTATATGAATTTGTATTTTAATTATTTTAAGTTTTTTTAAATATTTTTGAAAAAAATGATAGTAACTGATGTTAAATTATAAATTAATGTGAAACTAAAAGCAGATAAATTAGCAAAAAATAATTCAGTCGGATTGGAAAAAAATACTATAAACAAAATACGAGTACCTCAAGAGCATACAAAAATAAAATACCGAGATTGAAAATAAGTAATGATTTATAAGAAAATATTTGCACTATGCAAATTTGTCACTACGAGGGCGTGGCGGTCCATGGGGCAACAACCCCCTATACGGGGTTCGTGGGCAACGCCTTTACGGAGGGCTATTATAACACCTAAGAAATTTACGTAAAATTTAACAAAAATTTTATAGAAATTTAATAAGAAAAGTAAATTTAATTAAAACAGAAACTAAAAAGAAAATTTGTCCACAGATGTCAGAATTTGGCTACGAAATCTAGACCGTTGGGTTCGTAACGATTTTCTGAACAATTTTCATAAATAACACTTCGACATCGGAGTTGGTACATAGAAGTTGTAACAACCCGGTATTTTCAGCCATTCGCGGCTGCACATGTCGGACTTGAATTGCTCAAAATACCGCATTGTAAATAAATTTGGAGCAAATGAAATACAAATCATAGAATCACAGACACAGAACAAACAAAATACCTCGCAGCGGAATATAAAATACATAGTAGTTCATGAAGCTACTACGGCATAGTCTCAAACCAAATACATAATACAGTCTGAAAACAACATAATAGAAATCCCAAATACATAGAAGTTCACTAATACATGAGATAAACTAGAATAGCTGAAACAGAAAGTAGATATAAGTGTAGATAAGCAGAAACTCCAACAAAGACGAGCTCCAGAAAGAGAATCCAAAGCTGTGAATACTCAGGCTGACCCGAGCGTAAAATAAAACACAAAACACTCGAGTCAGGACATTATATACTTATATAATGTAAATCAACTCAAGTGAACTGTAGTAGAAATGCACCATAACTTAAAGGATGCTTGGGATCGCCCATCCTTTAAGGATCAGTTAAACCATAAATTAAATACATCCCGTGGTTAAAATTTCAAAATAGTATTATATTTCGAAACAAATTGCTTCATTTTAAATCATTAAAATGAAGATATTATATTTAATAATTAAATTATTAAATTTCCAAAATTTTAATATTTCAAAGTTCATTCATTCACTTAAATTTATTAAAACAATGAAAATTCAACTTTCGTCGCATTTAGAAAATGCTACGGAAAGTCACACTTAAAACAGTTCAATTTAACGAAAGACAACATTTAAAATGTTGTAATAGGGTTCCATTAGTTTCAAATAAACTTAGTTAAATTCAAACATTATAACATTCACAAAAATTCTATAATAGCCTTTAATTAAATTGAGCCATTTGGTTCATTATTATCAACTACAGCATTTACAAATGTTGTATTATCCTTTACATTAGAATTAATAGCATTTTAGAAATGCAGTAAATTAACTTCAAATATTCAGTATAATTTCACAAACAATTATATTTTTATTTAAATCATTTTTAACTTATAAAATCATATAATTTCACTTTTAAAACAATCATTCAAATACCCTTATATTCATGATTTTATAAAGTTAAATCTCTATTCAAAAATCAAAATTTAATAGTAATTCACTTATTAAATTCCAACATTTAAATTTTAAACTCATTAAATTAAATTTAACTTAATACTTCAGTTTAAATTTTCAAATATAACTCAAATTCATTTTTATTTACTTAACTTAAAATTCACTTTTAAGCCAAATTCACAAATTTCCAATTTTAGTTATATTTCAAAATTTCAACTTAAGTATTCATTCATTTCACATTTTAACTTAATTCAAAAATCATTAATATATTATAAAATAATTTTAAATTCATTTAATTCAAAATATCATAAATTTATCATGTTTTCGTATTTAATTTAAATTCCATTTATCACCAAATTATAATTTCCAAAATAACTTACATTTCAGATTTTCTAACTTTACCATTAATTTATTTCACTTATAAATTTTCAGAGAGTTAATAATGCTTTAAAAAAATCATTTTTAATCAAATTTAAATCAAAATATTATAATATTTACATTTCTAAAATATTTTAAAATTTTTAGAAAGACATATTTTAACAACGGGTCTATATTTCATTTTCTAGCCTAGGTAAAGTGATACGGGTAATATATCATTTCAACCCGTAATTTAAAAAGAAAATCTGGGTTTGATCATTTCAAACCCGCAATCCCAAGTAAATTAAGATAATTGAAAATCATTCAGGCCTATCATTTCAGCCCATAACGATTTTCTCCTATTCTAAAGTCCGTTCGGGTATGTATCATTTCAACCCATAGTGGCTCTAATCTAAAGGGAACTTGCAGTGTGATAAACTAATAAAAAATAATAGAACAATATAATATAATAGTAACATATGATATAACGGGTATTTAAGAATGGGTGAACATCATAAAATCATAACATAGCAGGTGTAACATACTAATGCATTTTACAGATTCAAAAGGGGTCAATTTACTAGTTATATATGTACATATCTTCTGGTGAGAATAACTCACTGGTTTGAGCTGATGACCCAATGAAGAATTGCACAAACGGGATCTACCCAAGCACAAAAACACGACACAGATTCAAATAGAGGAGTCAAATGTCAAATTCCTTGGATACACATCAAACAAAAACAATATAACAACAATGAGTTTCAAATCAACTACGATCAAGCTATGCTAGAATAACTGCACGGAATCAAATAGAAATGTTTGCACTTGCTTTTAACCTTTACTCGGATCAGCCATAAGGGAAAATACATGACAATGGCAAGTGTTTGGATCAGATTATGGTGGGTATGGGTCGGCCTAGATGTCATTTGTGATGGTGCCAAAGTGGGTGAAGGGAATAACACACATAGGCATGCATATACATGTGTTTTAGTCATGGATTTGGGCTCGGCCAAGGCTCCAAGTGTCACGGCCAGAGGAGTGGGGTCCACTATGATGGTGTGGCCGTGGGTGCTGGAGGTGGTGGTGGTGTGGTAGGTGGCGGCTAGAAGGGTGGTGAGGTGATGGAATGAGAGTGGTGCTCGGTTAGGCTAGTATGAAGGGTGTTTTGAAACTTTTGTGGATATGCATCACCAAGGGGGTTCATGGCTTGGGTGGCTGGTGAGGAGGAGGTGGCGGTGGTGTGCCATCAGGTGGTGGAGTTGGCTAGGCAGCAAGGTAGCATGGCCGAACCTAAATGGAAGAGCAAGTGCAAACAAAAATCAAAAGGAATAAGCAATATAAGTGAAGAAAAAGAGATAAAAGAAATATATTTTTTTACCAAATTCCCAAGCATGTGATGGCCGAAATATTTTTCTCAGGAAGGAGGAAAAGAAGATACGTGAAATGAAAATGAATTAGTCAGCTGAAATGTGTGGAGTTATGCCAAAAGAAATGAAGAGTTGTGAGGAAAATGAAGAGGTGGAATTCAAAAAGGCAAAAGGCAATTCAAAAGTCAAAAACTCTTCATTTATCCTTATTTAATTTATACGACTTTATATTTATGGAAATAATAATAATCCCAGATAAAATTTCGAAAATTTATCAAAATATAAAAATTTATATAATATTTATTAATTATATAAAGTTAAATTAAGAAAAATAGCTAAAAATAGTGAACTAGACTAGAAAATTTGAAATTAAATAGAATAATTTTAGAAAATTCATATGAGCTTGTAAAATATTTTTAAACATAAATAATAACATAAAATAAAAATATATTCACAAATAAATATATAAATTTGAATTAAATATAATTTAAATGAAGAAAATAGGAGAAAAATAGAAAACAGCCTTTAAAAATAGGAAATAAATACAGTAAATTTTGGAAAATTTTTGTTATCACTTTAAAAATATTAAAAGACAAAATATACATAAAATAACATATTAACACATATTAAAATAAAATATAACATAGAAAATATGATTTATGTAATTTAAAACAGACAAAATTTCAAAATAAAACAAATTATACTCAAAATTGAAATGTACATAACTTTCACAAATTAAATCCATTTTCAACGAAACGAAAAGCAGTATTCAAGTTATTAAATATAATTTCATAATAAAAGACAAAATTTAAGAATTTAAATATTTAAATTTGAAATTTAAAATTCAAGCTTTGACCAGTTCGAACAGAAATTCATCTTTCAGTAAAATATCCAATTTATACCGGTTTGAAATTATAATTCACATAATAATCAACATCTACATTTAAAAATGAAATGTTTGAAATAAAATAAGTTTTAAATAATTTCAAAATAAAACAAAGTCAAATATTAAAATATATGAAAAATCTAGGGTTGTTACACTCTCCCCCACTCAAATCTTTTCGTCCTCGAAAAGGAAGGAAGCGGGGAAACAACAAGAAAGAACAATAGGTTGGAAGACATCCTGAAAGAAGGTAGGGAAAAAGTAGCTAGGAGGGAAAGCACGTTGAAAGACCTGGATGAACCATTATTTTAATTCTTTTTTATATTTGACTTGTTAAACATTTAATATGATAAGTAGTTATTTGATTCAAATTTGATAGTTCGAAGTAAACAATATTTAAGACATTTTAAATCATGATTAGAATATCCTTTATACAATACTTTACCAAAATACTTTTATAACTCAATGTCTTAACAAGTTTACAATCGTTCCTGCAGACTCTGGCTAAGCGTTGATCAGGCGCAAAGCTAGAATTCTCTAAGTACTTAGTAGACCTGTTTCAACACCAGTGAAAATACTAAAAAAATAGGTATGAGAAGTTCCGCTCAAAATCCAGTGTCAAATGATGATAATACGATAGCAGTGGCCCGCTGCTGATCCAGTATTTACGAAATGGACACAATACTTTCCAGAAGATCCTTCTACCTTTCGGATTCCAGAAAAATATCGTAGCCAATTCGTAAATAAGGGACCATCGACCCCTGCTGCAGTGGTACGCTGCTGATTCAATGATTTACGCAATGGATGCACTTCATTCCCGGAAGATCCATAAAAAACAGATCTCGGGATCGAAAGCGCCTCCATTGGTTAAACTAAAGAACCATCTACCTTGGAAAAAAAATCGAGGAACTCATGAGTTTAAGTCGGGACAACCATATCAGTTCGAATCCATTTCTGAATTCACCCAAGTCCATTAGGGTTTATCGGTCGAATCCATTCCTGGATTCCCCAAGTCCATCTAGGTCGAAGCATATCACTATACTTCTTCCAGAGGGTACTTCCCATACCTCTTACATCAAAATATAATATACCATATATAGTAGCCCTTCAAAATCATAGCTTCAAATATCGCACTTATATAAATTCCATTATATATAAGATTTCATTTTCAAATCGAATACTTTCCAAAATCAATAGTATATCAAATCATACTTATATAAACTTCGATTATATAAGATTTTAATTTACAAATTGAGTACCTTTTCAATTCAACATTTTCAAATCAACTTCATACTTATACAAATCTATTTTATGTAGTTCAATAACTCCCAAATCAAGTATTTAGTAAAACAAGGTTCTCAATTTTAATTTGTTTCAATAACATTTCAGTTTCAAAATCATATATGATTTCGCCAAATCGTTTCTTACAAATTACATATACTCAGTTTCAAACTTTCTTAAAACAATAGATTTATAAAATAATCCAAATTTCCAAATCAACAAAAATTTAGGTCAAATTCATTTCCATCTCAAACATATACTCACTTTCAAAAATCATAATACTTTCAAAATTCTAAATCTTTCGAAACCAAAATAGTTGAAATCATTACACTTTGAAAATCATAACTTTTCTAAATCATACATTTGAAATCATAAAACATCCCTTTAATTCTTTACATTTCACAAATTTATTCAATTTAAACCCAAGTCAACAAGTTCCAGCTTTAATTCAATTCAAACCATCAATTTCAATTCAAATTAGTTTTACAACAAAACCATTTCAAATATTATAAAATTTCAATATAGATTTGATCCATAAAATAAACTTTTCAGTCTTAAATATATTTCAAGGCTTAAATATACCATATTCCAAAACTAAATTTTATAATTTCATATATCTCAAATTTTACTTCATTATTACTTAGTTTTGAAATATTCATTTCATAAATCCATCATTTTTATTTAAACTCAAATTACAAGTAAACCAAATATCCTTTCGTACAAATATAAACTTTAAATTTCATTTATCAAAATCAGTTATCATTCCTGATTCACATTCTTTATCAAATAAAGATTATATCATTCAAAGCCTCATTATCAAATCATTATCTGAATTCAATTTCAAATATTTAAATTTAAATATCATTTAAAAAAATCAAATATGTCATTCAATTATTATTTCAAATATCATTACAAAATACATTTCAAAATTCCATTCAAAAATTCATTTATCTCATTACATTTCATTCCATTTAACACATAACCAAGTAAACCTTATTTAAATTCAAATTCAATTTAAATTCCTTAAAATGCAAATTTAAATTTTAAATTATATTCAAAACTCCTTAAATTTCACAAATAATCAATTCCAAAATTAAATCATTTAATTTTTTAAAACATAACTCAACAGTGTTAAAATCTATAACATTACGAAACATTGTCAAATTATAACAACGACAGCATTTAAAAGTGCTATCGTAACTTAAAGTTTCCAAAATAGTTTAGTTCAAGAATAACGACATTTATAATATGCCATAACTTATATTTAGTTAATTCAAACAAAGTTAAATTCAAAAACAATAGCAATTTAAAGTGTTGTCATAAAACTATAGCATTCTATGCTATTAATAAAATTCCAGATTTTATTATAACTTTTCAAAAACAATACAACTTCAATTTTAGCAAATTTTAAACTTATAAATCATATTTCTAGACTTTGAAATTTCACATTTAAATAATTTTTAACATATGATTTATCACAACAAAATTTTAAATCAAATATTCAATTTAAAACTCACTTTTGTTTGTTAAGTCAAAATTCACTGTTTTTCTTAACTTATAAATTTAACAAAACTCAACATTTCACTTCAAATATCTTTTCAAAACTATATTTCATACAGTATAATTCAAAATAGTCTTCTTTATTTCACTCCACAACAGTTTCAAACTTATATAAATCATATTACTTTATACATTAATCATACCAAACTAAACTTATACTTTATCAAATACCTTAGACCATTCAAAATTTCTTAGCTTTGAAAAGTTAACCTTGATTTGGAAGTGCTCGAACCTTCAAAATAGTCGAAGAAATCATATTTTCAATCCAAGAGTTGGAAATCACCAACAAATTAGTAAATCGATTCCAATAGGTAAGGTTATACCAAAACAAATCTAAATCTCGAGGATTGAACACCGACTTATTTTAAATCATTTCAATTATGTATATATACACATATCTTTCGAATATCAAACCATACTTCGAAATCGGAAATCAAAATTTGGTTTCCTAAAATCACTCGCATAGCAAAGCTACTAGAGTGGCCTCTTCCCCTACTCAGAAACTCAAAAATCAATGTTGATAATGCATGTATTCATCACCGAAATTATTTTTCAGCGATATAAGTGGGTTCTGCACTTTTATTTTTTGAAACTTCTTTGAAATCTCTTCGAAATCATTGGAATTCATTCGAATACATTTGAAACATTTCTTATTTGGAAAAATATCTTTAAATCATATTATTATTATATATTTTCCAAAATCTTAAAAACCCATTTCAAAACACCGGAGTTCGATTCCTCGAAATTCAAATTCAAAACCCTTCATTTATAAATCATTTTTATATATATCAAATTTATTATAAATTTCAAATCCTTTCATAGCTTCAAATTTTCATTTTCCAAAGGTAAAAATCCTTATTGAAAGCATTTCACTTTTATATACAAAATAAGGTCATCCTTATCAAAATAATAATTTCGATGTATGCACAAATTCAAAATTCAATCAAACATAAATTTCCAAAGAATGATTCAAGGTTAGATTTCAAGCAATATAGAGATTCGAATTTAGGGGAATTCTAATCAAATAGAATTCTGGTTCAAAGATAAGCTCGAACGAAGATAAGATAATTTTATTACCAAATAGAAGATGATAAGCCTATATAAATCGTGGGCGACCTTAACCGGTCAACCGTGACTTCAGGTATTATAATCAATTCGGAAATCTAAGGCAAATCGACATTCGATCGCCAGAGGTAGAATCCGGGTACAGTAGGAGATAGATAGCATCGAAAACCGAGGATACAGGAATCTTCGGTGAATCAATGGCAATTATAAAGGATTTTCACCCCTTTACAAATCATTCAAAGATTTGCGGAATCACCGATTTTTATAGAGGTCATTCCAAAGTGGAGTTATGAAATGCTCCCAAATCAAAATGGATAGAATAGGGAAGACAAGACTGGATTTCAGAACAAGTAGGAGCGTTCCAAAGTTCAAGGAATCCTAATCGATAAGAATCCTAACCAAGAGATTTCTAACAAGATGGATACTGAAGGGATGAAGTTTTGAAAACCTTGGTTTCAAAATAAGAAATTTTTTATACCAAAATAATCTTTGAAAATCCTTTAAAAATCATTTGGAAATTATTTTATACTTCGAAAATACGTTCTCTCACACGAAAGTATTCTGAGATTGATTTCACTCATTCTAGGGTATTCCTACCCTATCTCTAATGAGTTTTTGCTCCACAGGCTATGGTTTGCCTAAAACCAAAGCTCTGATACCAAATGTAACAACCCAGTATTTTCAGCAATTCGCAGCCGCATATGTCGGACTTGAATTGCTTAAAATACCGCATTGTAAATAAATTTGGAGCAAATGAAATACAAATCACAGAATCACAGACACAGAACAAACAAAATACCTCGCAGCGGAATATAAAATACATAGTAGTTCATGAAGCTACTACGACATAGTCTCAAACCAAATACATAATACAGTCTGAAAACAACATAATAGAAATTCCAAATACATAGAAGTTCACTAATACATGAGATAAACTAGAATAGCTGAAACAGAAAGTAGATATAAATGTAGATAAGCAGAAACTCCAGCAAAGACCAGCTCCAGAAAGAGAATCCAAAGCAGTGAAAACTCAGGCTGACCCGAGCGTAAAGTAAAACACAAAACACTCAAGTCAGGATAATATATACTTATATAATGTAAATCAACTCAAGTGAACTGTAGTAGAAATGCACCATAACTTAAAGGATGCTTGGGATCGCCCATCCTTTAAGGATCAGTTAAACCATAAATTAAATACATCCCGTGGTTAAAATTTCAAAATAGTATTATATTTCGAAACAAATTGCTTCATTTTAAATCATTAAAATGAAGATATTATATTTAATAATTAAATTATTAAATTTTCAAAATTTTAATATTTCAAAGTTCATTCATTCACTTAAATTTATTAAAACAATGAAAATTCAACTTTCGTCGCATTTAGAAAATACTACGGAAAGTCGCACTTAAAACAGTTCAATTTAACGAAAGACAACATTTAAAATGCTGTGATAGGGTTCCATTAGTTTCAAATAAACTTAGTTAAATTCAACCATTATAACATTCACAAAAATTCTATAATAGCCTTTAATTAAATTGAGCCATTTGGTTCATTATTATCAACTACAGCATTTACAAATGTTGTATTATCCTTTACATTAGAATTAATAGCATTTTAGAAATGCAGTAAATTAACTTTAAATATTCAATATAATTTCACAAACAATTATATTTTTATTTAAATCATTTTTAACTTATAAAATCATATAATTTCACTTTTAAAACAATCGTTCAAATACCCTTATATTCATGATTTTATAAAGTTAAATCTCTATTCAAAAATCAAAATTTAATAGTAATTCACTTATTAAATTTCAACATTTAAATTTTAAATTCATTAAATTAAATTTAACTTAATACTTCAGTTTAAATTTTCAAATATAACTCAAATTCATTTTTATATACTTAACTTAAAATTCACTTTTAAGCCAAATTCACGAATTTCCAATTTTAGTTATATTTCAAAATTTCAACTTAAGTATTCATTCATTTCACATTTTAACTTAATTCAAAAATCATTAATATATTATAAAATCATTTTAAATTCATTTAATTCAAAATATCATAAATTTATCATATTTTCACATTTAATTTAAATTCCATTTATCACCAAATTATAATTTCCAAAATAACTTACATTTCAGATTTTCTAATTTTACCATTAATTTATTTCACTTATAAATTTTCAGAGAGTTAATAATGCTTTAAAAAAATCATTTTTAATCAAATTTAAATCAAAATATTATAATATTTACATTTCTAAAATATTTTAACAATTTTAGAAAAACATATTTTAACAACGGGTCTGTATTTCATTTTCTAGCCTAGGTAAAGTGATACAGGTAATATATCATTTCAACCCGTAATTTAAAAAGAAAATCCGAGTTTGATCATTTCAAACCCGCAATCCCAAGTAAATGAAGATAACTGAAAATCATTCAGGCCTATCATTTCAGCCCATAACGATTTTCTCCTATTCTAAAATCCATTCGGGTATGTATCATTTCAACCCATAGTGGCTCTAATCTAAAGGGAACTTGCAGTGTGATAAACTGATAAAAAATAATAGAAAAACATAATATAACAGTAAATACGATATAATGGGTGTTTAATCATGGGTGAACATCATAAAATCATAACATAACAGGTGTAACATGCTAATGCATTTTACAGATTCAAAAGGGTCAATTTACTAGTTATATATGTACATATCTTCTGGTGAGAATAACTCACTGGTTTGAGCTGATGACCCAACGAAGAATTGCACAAACGAGATCTACCCAAGCACAAAAGCACGACACAGATTCGAATAGAGGAGTCAAATGTCAAATTCCTTGGATACACATAAAACAAAAACAATATAACAACGATGAGTTTCAAATCAACTACGATCAAAACTATGCTAGAATAACTGCACAGAATCAAATAGAAATGTTTGCACTTGCTTTTAACCTTTACTAGGATCAGCCATAAGGGAAAATACATGACAATGGCAAGTGTTTGGGTCAGATTATGGTGGGTATGGGTCGGCCTAGATGTCATTTGTGATGGTGCCAAAGTGGGTGAAGGGAATAACACACATAAGCATGCATATACATGTGTTTTAGTCATGGATTTGGGCTCGGCCAAGGCTCCAAGTGTCACAGACAGAGGAGTGGGGTCCATTATGATGGTGTGGCCATGGGTGCTGGAGGTGGTGGTGGTGTGGTAGGTGGCGGCTAGAAGGGTGGTGAGGTGATGGAATGAGAGCGGTGCTCGGTTAGGCTAGTATGAAGGGTGTTTTGAAACTTTTGTGGATATGCATCACCAAGGGGGTTCATGGCTTGGGTGGCTGGTGAGGAGGAGGTGGTGGTGGTGTTCCATCAGGTGGTGGAGGCGGCTAGGCAGTAAGGTAGCATGGACGAACCTAAACGGAAGAGCAAGTGCAAACAAAAATCAAAAGGAATAAGTAATATAAGTGAAAAAAAGAGATAAAAGAAATAAAAAAAATTTACCAACTTCCCAAGCATGTGATGGCCGAAAATTTTTTATTAGGAAGGAGGAAAGGAAGATACGTGAAATGAAAATGAATTAGTCAGCTGAAATGTGGGGAGTTATGCCAAAAGAAATGAAGAGTTGTGAGGAAAATGAGAGTTGGAATTCAAAAGGGCAAAAGGCAATTCAAAAGTCAAAAACTCTTCATATATCCTTATTTAATTTATATATCTTTATATTTATGGAAATAATAATAATCCCAGATAAAATTTGGAAAATTTATCAAAATATAAAAATTTATATAATATTTATTAATTATATAAAGTTAAATTAAAAAAATAGCTAAAAATAGTGAACTAGACTAGAAATTTGAAATTAAATAGAATGATTTTTAGAAAATTCATATGAGCTTGTAAAATATTTTTAAACATAAATAATAACATAAAATAAAAATAAATTCACAAAATAAATATATAAATTTTAATTAAATATAATTTAAATGAAGAAAATAGGAGAAAAATAGAAAACAGCTTTTAAAAATAGGAATTAAATACAGTAAATTTTGGAAAATTTTTGTTATCACTTTAAAAATATTAAAAGACAAAATATACATAAAATAACATATTAACACATATTAAAATAAAATACAACATAGAAAATATGATTTATATAATTTAAAAGAGACAAAATTTCAAAATAAAACAAATTATACTCAAAATTGAAATGTACATAACTTTCACAGATTAAATCCATTTTCAATGAAACAAAAAGCAGTATTCAAGTTATTAAATCTATTTTCATAATAACAGATTAAATTTAAGAATTTAAATATTTAAATTTGAAATTTAAAAGTCAAGGTTTGACCAGTTTGAACAGAAATTCATCTTTCAGTAAAATATCCAATTTATACCGGTTTGAAATTATAATTCACATAATAATCAACACCTACATTTAAAAATGAAATGTTTGAAATAAAATATGTTTAAAATAATTTCAAAATAAAACAAAGTCAAATATTAAAATATATGAAAAATTTAGGGTTGTTACAGAAGCTACGAACAATGGAATGTTTGAAGAGAAAGATAAATTTAAAAGTTATATATATATATATATATATATATATTGCACTGTAGGGTCGACCGTAGGCTGTTGAGGGTCTACCGGTAGCAGTCGAACATGGGCTGATGGGGCCGATTGTGGCTGGGTAAAAATCATGCGTTATGAATTTACAATGACGTGTTCGAATATGTAGATGATTGCTTTGCGACCAAAGTTTTGATGAACGAATGTAACGATTAAAAAGATTCACTAAACCAAATCTAAAGCTCTAAACTACTTTGCAAACTCGATAAATACTAGCTAAATCAAACGCAATTCTCACAAATCTACACAGTGACAAACTCTATCAAAATTTTCCCTTTTCTACAAATTCAAAAATTCTTTAAAAATCAAAATATAATCAACCTAGAAGAACACAAACAATTAGATCAAGACGGAGCAAGGGAAGCTAGCATTCGGAGGAGTGATTCTCAGGCAAAGCAAATAGGAAAAGCTTAGGCTAGAAGTGAGTGGGAACAGTTTTAGTAAGATAATTATTACAATTATATTCAAACTATTTTAATTGATTTAGGATGCTAAAAACCTAATTTGAAACATGCAAAACCATAGATTGAAATATGTAGTTTAAAATAGAAATTACTAGTAAACTATCAAACGACATGAATTACAATTAAGCTTATACACCTCTTTTATAATTGAATTTACAAACGCTAAATCAGTAAACACCAAATCAAATTTCAAATTGAATATAGACAGGCCACTAGTAATTAGGATTCACTAATGACTAATTGTTAATAACCACAAAAGACATGATTTTAAACGATAATGAACGATCGATAGTAATCAAATTGTAGAAAACCCTAATTTTAATACGCAATTGGTCGACCTTGGAACTCTAGCGGTCGACCGGTAGTAGTCGACTGTTCGCAGCATAAATTTCAAGAATGAACCTCGTCCTAATGCCAAAGTTAAAGATTATATATTATATAATTTTGTAAAAGAATATATAAATGGAGAATTGATTGTTTGAGCTTATTTTGTACTAAATATACATGTTACAGACTGTAGGGAAGTTAGTTCCCTATCAAACAACAATAAGTCATCGTGGTTTGGTAACGGTTAAATACCCAATTGAGAGCTAAGTAGGGTGATGTATTTCGTAAACACTCAGAGGGTGTTCCGTAGTGGACTCGTAGCACTATTGGAGATAACAGGTAAGTGAACCCGGTGTTAATGAGGGATTTCAAACGACAGTCAGGCCAAGAGTAGCACGATAAGAGGCTATACAGTAAAGGAGCTCGGTACTAACAGGAGTTCTTGAACGCACAGATCTAGCACGACGTGGTACAGGTGGACGTCGGTGTAATATGATAGGAGGCATTTTGCCATTACGATCGGGAGGTGAACAGCGGTGCATATGATGAGTCAAACAATGAGTTTGCGTTTCAAGGTTCTCCCTCTCCTGGCGTAGTGATGGTTATATGTATTCATGGAAGAGCAATTCTCACGGTAGTGTCTGTGGAAAAGGGGGTTTCCATTGTAGCCAATGGGCGGTGGTTTCTTATTGGGTAGCTCTAGGAGCTTTATCTGATCGTTAGTGTGAGGTTAGTTCCATAGTTTTATCCTTGTATTAGTCTACACAAGTAGTAGTGTAGATAGTATTAAACAAGAACCCTTAGGTAATGAACCTTAGGAATTCACAGACACTGGTAGTACACCCTATGTCATTTAGAATAGTTTTGAAGTTAACTGTACATGATCATCGCATATTAAACTTGTACTCATTCACCAGATTTTTGTCTGTCCCGCTTCCTCCTTTCTATTTTTCTCCACCACAGGATGACAGGTTAGCAATTGGTTGGGCATAGTACATAGAGAAAAAAGCTTCATGTTAGAGTTCTCATATTATTCGTTGTTCCTCTTGCAGTCACTTATTGTATTAAATGTCTATAAAGCTTATATTGTACTTTAAAAATAGTGTATATGTAAAACAAGTATTTTGGAGATTGTTTTTCTCAAATGTCTATTTTTGTGCACTTATATTTTAATTCCTTCCGCTGTGGGATCTATAAGTGTAGAATGTCTTAGAACTTACCTTTATAATTGTGCTCTATAATATTTTAAAATCCCAACAGCTCATATTTCTTGACACGACACGAGGCCGAAAGCCACAGTAAGCTTTGGATCGATGTGTTGGGAAGTGTAGGTTATTACATTTGGTATTAGAGCTTAAGTTCAGGATCCCCTATTAGGCATGTATTGAGCGAATGTACTTGAAAATGTTTTTGAAAATAAAATGGTTTTTCAAAAGGTCTTCCAAAATGTTTCCGAAAAGTTTCCAAAATGGGTTTTGGAACACACACACATAAGTTTTCAAAAAACTTTCCAAAGGTTTTATCTGTATATTGAATTTATTTTATCCATGCATGTATTATCTATGGGAAAATTGAAAATAATTCTCAAACGTCGATGGTGAGAATGAGTACAAGTTTTTGGTGGTAAGATGAGCCCAATCTGACTAGATGAGCTAGCTAATTATGATTTTCTGATATGTGTATTAGTACACAACACTTTATACATGTAAGCATGTAAGGTGGTTGTTAGCACATACTTTGTATAAGAAGACAATTATTAGATTCAAGTGAATGTTAAAGTTATAACAGTTAAGGTGAAAGATAAACTTTTCACGTTTATTATGGTTTACCTCATAAAGAAGAGCTAGTAAATTCTAGAATTAAGGGTGAACAGAAGATTGGTACCAAGAGATCCATATAATAAGAATAAAATGCCAAGGAAGCATAAGGAGAAATGTAGAAAAATGACTTCACAAACTTAAGGCAAGCTCCCCCAGTTAAGGTAGGAACTTTATTTTTAGGTTGACAATAGTTGCAAGAACTCATATTTGATGAATGGTTTAGCTAGATTATTTTCGTATTAAAAGTTGGACGTTGTATTAGAAAATAAACTTAAGTAACCATCTATAAAAGGAAGACTAAACTTTATACAACTTAAATCAACATTAGGAATAAGTGGGCTTTGGTAATTAGGTTGCTATTGTCTACTCCAACGTAAGTGATAAACCAATAAAAGTTTTCTCTAAAAAGTTAGAAATGGTATATATTTGATATTTTAAGTAGAAAAATTTTGGTTTATGGTTTTACACAAAATAGTTAGATAAACTTTACGAAATCTGTTTAAAGTTAAATAATTTGATGAAAATCAATTTTTCAATAACTGTTTTGAAGCTTTTATTTTGTATTTACGCGTATTATTATACTTACCTCAATGTGCACTTTGTTTTTAACAATAAAAACTTCTGAAAAATTGAGAAGTATATATGACATACATTTTGAACTCCTTCTATAAATAAGAAATAGTTATGTATTTGAAGATGTTTTATAAATGTGTCTGTTATATTCCTAAAATAATAATATAAAATAAGCTTTTGTGAAAATTTCTTAATCATAGAAGAAGATTTTAGAAAGGTGTGTTTTTATGTACATTTTTACTAAGTCAAGTTAATTATTTTTGATAATTTAATTAACGAAAATGTTTTGACCCTAGTAAAAGGAAATGGTTTTTAAAAATCAATAAAGGGTTTTAAATTTTTTAAAACTAGCTAGTTTTGTAGTAATGGTAGAAATCAAAGGTTTTGGTCTAAAAGGATAAAATGAAAATAGTATGACTATTACTTAAAACTTAAAAAGGTATGAAACAGGTTGAAGTTAGATGAATATGATTAAACGGCCCACTCGGACAAAAAATTGACTACGGAGTTTGGAACCATTGGAATGGTTAGGACAAAGATAAGTAGTAATAAGGGAGTTTAGTAACCTTTTCAAGCAAAGATTAAATTGAAAGGACATACTACTAGGTCGATGTTCCTATAGTAATGAAAGGTGAGCATCACCATGTGTTTCTCCACACAAGTATGGTTTGAGCCTTTTATGCAAGGAAGGTTGAAAAGTATGATTTGAGTAAACTTGTTTTAAATTAAGAAAAAAGTAGGCCAAGATATTTTAGTTGTATCAAGGAATACTGTGGATGCAAGAAGTTTTTTGGTTTGAAGTGTTAAAGGGAAAATTAGGGTCTACTTTAATCCATATTTGAAGTGTTAAGTAACAAATAAGCATTTCCTTGATTACATTAGGCAATCTTAACTAGAATCGTAAGTGTAGGCTTGGCGCCATAGCAACAAGATATTAATTGGTATCATATAGATGAGAATAGGATACATGTTGGCCATGGGTAGCCCAGGTATTGTGTTGTCCTCTAAAGGCTATGAGCAAACCAGGTGGACAAGAATGGAAAAGTATCTATTTTATACATGTTGTTGGATTTATATCCTAGTGGTTGTGTTCCATGGATGCCAAGATGTGAATACTATAATTCTAGGGTTGAATGTTGCACATACTTGAGTATGGAAATAATGGGTAGCGGTAATTTCTAAAACTTATAGATTATGTAATAGCTCCATATTAGTAGATTTGAATTACTTAGGCAGGTAAAAATGTGAAATTAGTCATCGCAGTAAATTGTTGGATAATTGATATGGCTTAGTAAACACAAATTGGAAGTTATTATCAAATGGAAATGAGATTTAAGTAGTATTTTAATTTATTGGGATGAAGTTTGTAACATTGTAAGTTTCTAAAAAATATTTAGTCTACTACAAAAGTGTGTCGTTTGAAATAATAAGAAATATACCCAAATGAAAGAGATGTACAAAATTAGGATAGCCACCATATTTTGTACTGTCTATTTCAATAATAAATAGAAGGATAATTCCAACATAATACAAACCATCTTTTGGATAATTTATGGAAAGTTACAACGTTCACATTCTTTTTGGGAAAATTGTAGTTCCAAGGCATTAAATGCTGAAATCCCTAAGTTTAAACCAAAGTAATGGTCATCATGTCTATTGGGTTAAAATGGCAAGTGCTATTTCACATTAAGTTGTCTCAACCATACAACAAATAAAATAATTGAAATAAAGTAATAAGGGGTTACGTTTAAAATAATAATCAAGATTTTTGGAAGTCCAAACCGTAAAAGGTATCCTAGATAAATGATAGTCGAGATTTTGCAATGGATGATGAATTCAAGAAGGTCTCCATTAAGAAAAGATATGATTATTTGCACACATTAAGGATGCGGAGGCAATTTTCATAGAAAAGAAGATCAGAAAATTTTGGTAAGATTTGGAGAAAAAAAAGATTTTTTTATAGATCATTCCTCGAAATGGATGAAGACTATTTCTTAAGGAAATTCATGAAAAACTGACTTAGAATGTATAGTCGTGTACATAATAATTGGACGCAAATAAAGTACCCCTTAGATGATTGTCATCAATGGTAGAATGACTCTAGATGATAACACCAATTAATTTTATGACATTTGTTGTTAAGACTGAATTGAAGGATAGATCCATATAAGCCATAAACATGATATCTATGTACCATGATTTTTATAAGATTTAGAAACAATTCGGAAATAAAGAGAGAAAACTTAAGTTGAGCCGAATTGGGAAAGTTATTATGCTATTTTTAACATTGGGAAATCATCAGTTTGGATAACCATGAGGAAAATGGAAGTGTAGCAAAGAGCTAAGAAGGAAGTACCGTAGAAAGAGACATCGTTCACATTCAAATTGTCCCACTTAGTATCTAGAAGTCGAGGTGATTAGGTATACCGCTAGATGAGTTAAGGCAGTATGTTGTGCATTGAAGATTTCATAGAACTACACTTTCAGGGGAGCATACAGATGCTCAAGTTATTTAGCATGGTACATGTAGACACCATTTAAGTTAGTAGCAAGGATTGTAGAGAATTACCTATGCACATACATTCGGATTAAAGGTTTATGCTAGTGGCAGAGGATGAGAAGTGCATTTGAAAATATAGATGGGTTTATTTCATAGAGGGACAAAGATTACACAAGTTAGACAAAAAAGTAAGTACTAATTGGAGACATATATGGTAGTCCAAGGAGTTGAGTCCTCTATAGTCTATGAAGCTGAATCCACAATCGGAAAGCAGAAAAATAGAAAATCCCAAGGCCAGATAGAACATAACTATGTTATAGAGAAGTTGTCATTAGGTACTTGCAGAAGTGTCTATGCAATGCAGTCACCAAGGTCAAGCTATGTCAGTTAGGAAAGTTAAAAAGGACGGGTGAGTCCCTTGTTTGCCATGCACCTACTCGTATTATTTAGCATGGGACAAATCGACTCTAAAATGAAATAATTAAACTGGTTAGAGTACACTAGGGAGATGATCCAGTTGAGTGTACATAGGAGCTTAGAAAAAATTCCAAGCTACCCGTCCTAAACTTTTTTTGGTACGTCCATTTTAGTTAAAAGAAAGTATTTTGTACATAGGTTCTAGCTGAGGTAGAGATCATTGGATGGTAGGAATGGTTGTAAAAATATTAATAGGATGTGTTATTGATGATGAATGCTAGTGGATTTATTTGGATGAATTGTTTGGATTGCTTATTATATACATTTAGGGCAATACATCATCTAGCTGATAGACACAAATTCACATTATGTCTTATTATTGTCTGGCTTCTTTTATATGATACACATGGATGCTTAATTGTTGTTTATCGTGCATATGAACATTCAATATGTATGGAATAGTTGGGGATATTGCAAGCGTACTTATTTAGGATGTTGCATATATTTTGGATGCATTGCACAAGTACTTGCATGACGGGAGGTCGACTGGATCAGTAAACCACCTACTTTTTGCATTAGTATAGGTTCACATGCATTTCATATATATACATATACATATATATATATTGCATTAGAAAATTTCTAAGGACAATGAAAGCCGTGGATGATGATGATGAGTACACGGTTGTAGTTATTAGCTGCTGTGTGTATGAGTTACACTTTTCCATCCTTTAAGATTTCAAGGACGAAATCCTTCTAAGGAGGGAGAATATAACATCCTGGAAGTTTACGTAAAATTTTAAAAAAAATTAATTGTAATTTAAATGGAAATTTAATAAGAAAGGTAAATTTAATTAAAATTAGGGCTAAAAAGAAAATTTTCGCAGATGTCCGAATTAGGCTATAAAACTTACATCACTGCGTTCGTAGTAATTTTCTGGACGATTTTCACATATAAGACACCGAAATCGAAGTTAGTACAAAGAAGTTATGGACGATGAAAGTTTTAAAAATGTAATAAATTTAAAATTAAACATGTACAACAATTTTGCTTGGGTTAACAATTGGCTATTGAGTGTCAATCGGTAGTGGTCGACCATTGGCTGATGAGGGTCGACCGTGGTTAGCTAAAAATTGTGCGTTCTGAATTTACAATTACGTGTTTGAATGGTGTGGATGATTGCTTTGTGACTAAGGCTATGATGAACGAATATAATGACTGAAAAGATTTATTAAACCACATCTAACACTCTAAACTACTTTGTAAATCCTATAAACACTAGCCAAATTAAACCATAACTCTCACATAAATCTAAACAGTGACAGAACTCTATCAAAATTTCTCTTTTCTCCAAACTCTAAAATTCTTCAAAAATCAAACTAAAATCAACCTGGAAGAACACGAACAATTGGATCGAAAGGGAGCAAGGGAAGCTAGCATTCGGAGGGGCGATTCTTAGCAAAAACAAATAGGAAGAGCTTAGGCTTGAGCTGAGTAGGAACGAACTTAGTAAGATAATTATCACAGTTAGATTCAAACTATTTTAAATGATTTAGGATGGTATAAACCTGATTTGAAACGTGCAAAATCCTAAATTAAAATCTGTACTTTAACATGAATTATAATTAAGCTTATATACCTCTTTTATAATTGAATTTGCAAGCCCCTAAATCAGCAAACACCAAATAAAATTGCAAATTGACATATAAACTGGTACTCATTCACATATCAAATTGAAAATTCACATATAGACTGCGTACGATCATCATATATTAAACTTGTACTCACCAGACTTTGGTCTAATCCACTCCCTCCTTTTCATTTTTCCCCACCATGGGATGATAGGTTAGCAATTTATCGGGGATAGTGCGTGGAGAAAGGAGCTTCACATTGGAGTTCTCATATTATTCATTGTTTCTCTTGTAGTTAATAACTGTCTTAAATATCTATAAAGCTTATATTTAACTTTGAAAACAGTGTAGATGTAAAACAAGTATTTTGGGGATTGTTTTTCTAAGATGGCTATTTTTGTGTACTTATATTTTAATTTCTTCCGCTGTGAGATCACAAAGTGTAGAATGTCTTAATACACGTGCGTCTATTTCACATATGCATGAAATCAGATGCCTATTAAATAGGGGTCTATGTGTGGATACCTATTTTATAGGCGCTTGAAAGCGAGGAGCCTAATAAACTTGAGCTTAAACGACAACGGTCATGAAAAGGATACTTTGGAGATTAAACAGCTTGTTTTTATTCCCAATCCTATTAATAACCACTTTCGATTTTGAATATTCAACAAGTTTTAATGGAGTGTGAAAGATGAATTATAGGTTATTGTTGCATAGCAATTTGCATTTTTCAATTATTTGCTTTGTATTAGTCAAAATGTTATATTTGTAATTTTCGATGCATGGTGATATATCTTTGGTTACGTTTAAATAGTTATTAATCATTGTACTTTTGTTGTTGAATGTGGTTAAAAACATCAAAATAACAGGAACAACATAAACTGATAGTTGAATATAGCATGAACCAATGTCTTTCTTAAAAGAAAAATTGCAAGAATGGATTAAATAAGCATAAACATATAAGTAAACCAATAATTTCCGTAAAATTCCAATTACGATCCATTAGTTTCTTTTGTATGCTACTATGCAACGCTACGTTTCAGTATTATCCCTATATAATATATATGATTTCCTTTTTGGTTTGAAAAGAATGCCATGCCTAATAAATATAGCAGAAATGTCTGTAAGACTACATTACCCATATTAGCACCATCTCTAAAAGCTATAGTGTACTACTACAAAGAGTTCAAAGGGAAAAAGCCATAGCTAATAGCTCCATCATTAATACGAGGTAAAATAATAATCTAAAAGTATGAGTTGTACTCATCACCAAATGGAAAAGGTTTCCTATTATGTCCCTCTGTCTCTATATCAGTCGTCATATAAAAATCGACATGACTAATGACCAACTTGAAATCAAAAAAATTAAAAGCACGTATGGTAGGCCACCCTACTCGACTAAGGCTAATACAAGTGGGTGGACGATCGAAAGATTGTACAAGCCCGATCTATAAGAATTGAGCAAATGGACTAATCTTAAGCTTATCTACTAGCGCATAAGGGAGTGCATCGTTAAACTGTACAATACACTTGGACCAACTATGTCGACAATTAATATATTTGGTCTATAAAATAAATAATAGTTCATGATTAATATTTAATTAGCCTAATATAATATACTAGTTTGCATTGTTATTGAATCATGAATAATATACTACTATGCATGGAAGGGTGGCTTCGGAACCGTCATCGTGTCAAGTGATACAATTCGTTAGGTTTAAAAGTGGTTTACATGATAAAGAGACCATTATAACTTTACACGAGATTCTACATTTTCAAATCTCATAGTGAACAAAATAAAATATAAGTACTGAAAATAATTCAAGTAACACAGTCTTAGAATAACCATGGTTCATAAGGTAGATGACAAAACAGAGTCTCCAAATGATCAGTACAATATATATCTGATAAAGGTAAACTCTCCAAATAATACTATAATAATAGTCTACCTGGTAGATACAGTAAGGTATATGGAGAAAGACTATAAACAAATAAATCTCCAAAGCCATGTCATTCCTTGACCAAATCACCTCACTTACTGTCCTGTCCACCTTTAATGGTAATGAGAGGGAGAAATGGAGGGATCAGACAAAGTTTGGTGAATGAATTATCTCTAGTGTTATTGTGTTAATATGTGATTAAAGTTCATTTATATCCTACACCTAGGAATACACCTTAGTGTGTGTTATATATATGAAACTGGTTATTCTATGTTTTGGGTTGACTATCCTAATGTTCAATTATATATATATATATACACACATATATATGTATATATGAAAGTTCCATTCACAGGTGGAATATGCTAAAATAGAATAATTTCTAGAGATACCTCTAGTGTATAGTCTCACTAGTTGACCACCTAATTGTATATCATATTAACAACCTTGATGATAGTTTCCAGAGTTATGCTTATCTTGGTAGCCACCCAATCCCCGACCCATTATCGAATCCCTATTCGAAGATTATGACATCTATGTGTTGGTGCTCCTAATCGAATATACATCTAATGTCCAACCCATTGTCGAATCACTGTCCGATTATTCTTGCCATCTATGCATTTGTGTACAAAATGGAGTATGTATCAATGCTTGACCCATTGTGTAATCACCGTCTGACTGTTATTGCCGTCTATACATTAGTACATCTCCCCATCTAGTCCGCTTCCTAAGTTCTATATCGTTACATAAGTAGCTATCAAGGGTTAATCTGCCTCCTCATCTAAGATTCTATTGAGCCTTTCTAATGAATGTTTTCATCCACTCTTTCCAGCTTTCCATCAATCTATGGCTAGGATAGGCTACGAACGATAACAACTTCTAGTCGTGATATGATTGCTTGCTACATTGATTGTTGCGTTCCAACTCCATAAAGCAAGAGCCTAAAACTTTACCCAAAGGCGGTACGTTTTCAGCTTGTTACTCGACTCCACTCCTCTGTGCTCACACTCGAGTAACTAGGAAGTGAGGACAAGTTTCCTTGATCCTTCCTACTTGGCATGTTCCAGTTCCAGTTTCAAGATGGGCCTGCTACAGCAATTCAAACGTTTGAAAATACAATTCAAACATCTAGTTACCTAATGCAAATAATAATAATAAAACATTCTCAGGCATTTAGACATTTAACTACCTTTTTAAACGTTTGAAAATTGTCGAATTTCAACTTAAAACTCACGGGTTATGATTTCTTGAAATCTAGACATCTAAGAATGAATTTTAGACATCTGAATGAGTTTTTAGATATTTGAAAATAATTTTTAGGCGTGTGAATGAATTTTTAGATGTCTAATCAGACATCTAGTCTATTTTCCAATTTTTATAACTTGTTTATTTTGGTTATCTATATTCATCTTTTCACGACTTCGTATAAAAGTTTAAGGACTAATTATCAACAAGATTTCTATGCGTATTTCGTACTCAGCTTCAAATAATTTATTACAACATTTGTCAATGGATTTCAAGTCAATTATATATATGTTCAAGGGATTTTGTACATACACTCAAATCGACTATTATGTAATTTAAATCGAATCTAAAGAAATTCCAACTAATATGTTTGTTCCTTTCTTTCTATTCAAAAATCATTTCAAATTAATCATATGAATCAGATCTAAAATATTAAAGGTGGTTTCAATTAAAATTATCACTTGTTTATTAAAATCAATCCAAACATGTTATACAAATTTAGATCTATAGGGCTAGAGATAGTTTTAATCCATTTACTTTCTTCTTATTTACCCATTGATTAGATCTATCGTTTTCTATGTTTTTTTCCAAATTATTTCAAATCAAAATTTTAGAATAACAAGTAGGTTTAAGAAGAAAAATCATATTTTTATTTCTAAAAGGTATATATGTTGGATTACAGGTTTTGATTGCTGACAAGACACAACAATTCACGAATCTACGACTAAGATAACATCTAGACTCATCGGCTCGATATATGGTTTTCATAGTTATATATTTTAACAAGAGTCATCAAATGTGTATTTAAAGTCTAGTTTAGTGCTTTGTTAAAATCTTTCCTCAAGAATCATCATTCACATTCAAATAAATTTGCATGCATATTTTAATCAAAATCAAGTTGTCAAAAAATGCATGAAGCAGGGCTTGAACCCAAGTCACTAGTTTGGAAGGCAAGTACTCTAACCAAACAAGCTACTGCAATTTTTGCTTAACAAAAAATTCAGTCGACTGAATGCAGTCAGTCAGTCGAATGTCATCACTATTCAGTCGACTGACCACTTTCGACCAGTCGACTGACCTGAACCCAACTGTCATATTTTGAAAAGACATCTTCATTCTGCGAAAGGTTGTGTTCTTTCTATGAACGGAAATGGATGCTCTTTTTTGTCAGAACTCTTCACCAGTGGCAGTAACTCTTTGTCTACTATAAATACATGTTCCCAAACACTTCATATTCACCGATTTTCATTCTAACTCTCTTATATTCTTCTTGTGCTTTAATATTTGCATTCAAACAGCGAACATACGTTTTTATTGCTTTGAATCTACAAATGACTTTCATAATCTTCGATTCTTGGCATTACCTTCTCATCATATATTCACATACACTTCATATACTCGAGGATTTGATTATAGGAGGTTTGTAACTTTAGTGACAAATTAGTGTTATCAAGAACATATAGTGTCAGATATTCTTTTGTATTAGTGAAGTCCTTTTCTGCTACTGAGGCAAAAATCCTGTTCTGCTGCTTATGTGTCTGTTCTGCTGCTCAAACTGTGTATACCTGTTCCACCGGGTTAAGTGAGGATTGTTATTAGTGAAATTCCTGAAGGAGTCTGGGACTGGACGTAGGACGGTGCTCCGAACCAGTATAAAATCTCTGGTGTCATTTTTACTAGACTGCTTTTTATTCCCCACTATTTATCATCACTACACTCTACATTACTATATTTCAATATTATATCCTACACATTTTCAATATAAAGGAAAATTAATGACTTATTTCATCATACGCATTCCGTAGTTAAACTCACTAACCATTTTAGCTTTTCCTCTTCTCTTTTTTATGGATTCTCACCTAGATTTGGTTGTTGTGTTCTTCGTTTTCTAATTCTCTTTTCTATTTTATTTGATTTGCTTTTGTTTTGTATAGAATTAGAATTTCTTTTTGAGGAAGAAAAAGAGGAAGAAAATTGTTTAGGAGGCAGATTCTAGGGTTTTTTAGTGAGAAGAGTGGAGGCTTATGCCTTTATTTATAATTGAGAATTAGGGTTTCTAGGCTAATTTTTGAAATGCATGTTTATGAAAATGCCACCGGCTGTATTTTTCATTATTTTTGCTATATATTATCAAATTTATCAAGTTATATGTGTTTTCTAACTGTAAATACATTGTAGACATAATGGAACAGGTCCATAGGCCTAATTCCAACTTACGTCAAAATATATTATTCTTCTTTCTATGTAAAATTATATGTTTGTCTTATTCATATTTCAATTTTTTATTAAAATTTATGGGGTGTTACAAGTAAGATTTAATACTTGTCATTTATTTCATGATTTTAATTACAACTATAAGTAAAGAGTAGTAAAATTTATTTAAATTTACCTTTGAGGGATCTAATAAGGTACATATACTATGTACATATCCAGTTGGAAGCTACTGTATACTTTGTAAATCATCAACTATCGTATTAAAGACCCGTACCAATGTGAATCGGACCAGATTCTTCTTGTGCCTGACTCTGAATGGTTTGTCTAACAATATCGGTTGTATGCAACGACATTCCATAGTATTTTAGATTAAAAGGGGAAAAAGTGTGATAAATGATGATAAATGAGGTGCGTGGAATAATTTTTATGCCTCAACTCAAGCCCTTATATAGCAGGCATGTATGGTTTGGGTGCCTATCAAATAAGCTCTTGACCCTTGAGCGCATAATAAATAGGAATTTGTATGTTAGGCCGAACCAACTGATTCAGCCTCTTTTGTTCATCCCTTGAATATTAGCGGAAGTTGTAAATATGCTTTTATAACGAAAATTGTGATATGGATTTCAACTATTCTTCGATCATAAAAACATCAATTTTTTTGTGTCAAGGATAAATTTTATCCCCAATTAAAGTAGAAATCAAAATATTATCTCCAGATCTGATTTATTTTCTCATTCTAGTTGTTTGTGGGTTGTAGAACAAATGTTTGTGACCAACATCATTTGTGGAGAAGTGGATGTTAGTGAGGATTTTCGTTCGGACGACACCAGTTTAAATTTGAAGTAATTACGGTGCTGAATGCTTACGTAATATGAATTAGCAAGTTTAAGTAATATTAATCTGTCATTCAATTAAGTAATTATGTTGCTAAAGCTTACATAATTATATAGAAACTTTAACTATATATTAAAATGTCAAGTCCAAATTCAACAGTAACTTGAATCAAATCTAAAAAGAATCAAACAAAGAAAAAAGGTAATAAATGCTGAAAACTAAAAGATAAAATGATTTATGTGGTTTGGATGTTAAGAAATCCTACATCCACGAGATAATTCCTTCCCTCTTTAGTTCTTTTTTAGTAGAATAGATTTTGATGGAAGAGAGTACACCTTTTTAGCATAAGATTCAAGGACAGTAGAATGTGATCTCCCCTTTTCTGCTATAGTGTCTTGCTTCATTAATTGATATGACATCATGTGGATCGTTGACCTCATATCCTTACACCTTTCCTTTTTCATTAGATCTTGTCATGCGTCTTTCATCCATTTGATCGGTTGAAGGTGCATGGTTTTCCGATATGGCTTCAGATGGAATTTTTTCTCTTTAGGCAAGGAATTTGACTTTTAACGGGAGAATTTAGCTTTAGGTGAGAATTTTAAATTTTTGGACTGTAGTGCTTAAGAGTATGACTATAAGTTATCCTTTGTCCGGGTAGTATTAACATAGTACATGGACATTTGAGATGAATTTCTTTGCATATTTATGGTTTTTTTATGTTTCGTGCACAGCTTTGTAGGAACGTGGTTGACAAATGTCGTTCTAAGTCATTAATTTAGGACATGGTGGCATGGCTTGTTTTGACTGTGATGGCACAGTCTGCATTTAGTGATGCAATTTTTCTAGAATGTGGGGCAGTTCGATGTTAGTGTAGTGGCATAGTACGATTTTGTATAACGTGTTGTCTAATTTTATGTGGCAGCATGGTTTGAGTTAGTTATGATTGCAGTGCATTTTTCGCCCTATTATTATGACAACAATAGCTAGTCCAACTTTGATCATGGAGTTCCTCGGGATATATTGGCTCTTCGCTGTGAGTTTGGTTTATGCTTGTTTTTGAAGGCGTAAATATCATACATTGTTCCTTATTGCTGCTTTGGCTAGGGTGGCACAGATTGGATTGACTACAACATTGCAGTATAACAAAGTCATTTGGATAGGTAATGACAGTTCAGTCTCGATTAGCTATGATGGCGCAGTTTGGATTGGCTATGACGGTGCAATCTTGTTTGGCTATTTTTCCTTTGTTGGGCCAAGTTGGTTCTTTATTGTATGTTTTCTCTGCGTTGGTTGGTTTTGCACCATGTTGTTTCGTGAAAATGTGACTACTAGGTGATATGCCTCACTACTGCTTTAGCTTTGGCTATGAATCTTCTTTCAACTATGGTAGTGCGGTCTTAGTGTCACGTCTTAGTTAATTGCCGTACATGAACTACAAGCTATGTTTTCAGTGAGTATTTTTATTGGGCTGCGTAGTAGTACCTTGAAGCATACGAAGTTCCTTTCTAATGTTGATGTAGCATATTTCTTCTCCTCAATATTCTATACAGTTTATTGACTTTGCATCCTTGAACCTACGTCAAAATATTATATGAGAAAAGTAGGTGCAACACTTTCTTCCTAAGCTGCGCTAATGTATATTAGGGTGGACTTATTGTAACGAACCGGGATTTTCAACCCTCGAAAACTGACACTCATACGTCCACTCTATTGCATGCCAAGCAATCAAATGCTAGAAAACTCGACTGTTAGGGGAAAGAAAGAAGGAAGAAAGAAGAAGAGAAGGGAAGAAGAAGAAGAGAAAGGAAAACTAAATAACACAAAATCTCATAGTGAAATGACTAATCTATGATATACAACAAACTTTTACACAAAGAAAAACTGTAATACACATACATCGATTAGAGTACTCTGACGTATTTCAGTCTAGAAAATTATAAGAACCTGTCCTTACAATTTCTGATAAATAAAACCAATAGACAACACGGCGGAAGACGAAGAAATACATGGATACGTCATAGGCCTCCAACTCGTCTCCTGAGCTCTAATGCATCCAAAGCAATCTGTAAATATACTCGGTCGGACCCGAGTACGATAATAAATAACACCCGAGTTAGTCTAGAAAACCAATAGGAGAAAATACACCTAACTAGATTTTAAAGCTATAAGAACCTTTGAAATCAAAAGTATCTGGCAAGACCACGCCGCACACAAACATGAACGGGTTCTCACCTTACGATAACCAAAACATTTTCTATAGAAAATCCATTGATATATTATAATAATGTCTACGCATTTAAAGTAAATATATGAAAATAGTTGAAATTATTACCTTTGTTAAACTCCATACAATGATTGGCCTACTAAGGTACTGCTCGTCATGGTGCATCTCTAGATAAAATAACACCAAGGTCGAACCTATTGTTTAATGACAGATTTTTTATTGAGTTAGAAAATCATTGAAAGATTTATAATAAAATTACCATAAGCGTGCGACATACAAAAGTTAGTACGTGGCGAGTACGAGTCAATCCGTAGGGAATTTTTAAGATTTTAAAATGTCTAATCAATCAGATTAGACCAAAGTGGAGAGAAGGTTGTTTACTATAAATTGTAAACAAAATAAAGCTAAAATTAGAATAAAAGTGAGATTAAAAACTATGAGATTAGAGAACAATTTAGAGGTAAATCCACTCTCATAATTTTGTAAATCAACAATCAAACAATCTATGATTTCTATTTTTGATATGAAGTGAAATAATTGTTGCATTTATTATAAGTATAGTTTATTTATGTTATTAATTAACATAAATTAAACCATCAAAGTATAATACAACAAATAAATCACTCATCAATTCTCATGAAAATGAAGCCAAAACAAAAGCTATTTTAAGTATGATCTATTTACTATTGTAATTAGTAATATAGATCATCAAATTTTGTTTTTACTTTCATTTCAAAATTAACAACCAATTAGGAAATATTAATGTAATTTATATTTATGTTGAATAAGAATAGCTCATTTGCAAATGCAACATAAGCTATCAAACCCACTTGTATAAACTTATATCAAAATCCACTTTCATGAAACATAAATGAAAGAGACTATAAATCATAAAAATGTTGAATTTACAAAAAGTTAGAGAGCTTCATTATCCCTAAATCAAAGAGAGCGTAAATCATAAAAATGTTGAATTTACATGAAGTTAGAGAGCTTCATTATCCCTAAATCAAAAGGGTTTAGCTACTTATTTGTGTTATCTAATCAACACTTGTAAATTTCAACATTAAAAAACAAAGAAATAGGAACTAAACAAAGGAAGAAAAAGAGATTAATTGCTAACTACTTGCATAAAAAATAAAGCTACACTGCTTGCATGAATGTAAATCTAAGCTATACACTACAAGAAAAACTACTTTTAGTTGCATTAATTGGTGGCGTTTTAAATTTTGTGCAACTGTTGGTAATTTTACAATATAAAGATAAACAAAGAAACGCGGCTAATTCTCCCGCCAGTAATTCGTGGAATTTTTTGCTAAAGTTTTTTGTGGCCGCTCAAATTTCCTTTACCACTTTTTCTTCTTCTCGAACTACTCCACTTAAAAAAAAATATTTGTCTCTTCCAATTTACTCCCCAAGCCCTAATTTTCCTAATTCAAAAACTGCAAGAGAACTAAAATAAAGCAAACGCGATTTTAAAAGCAGAATTCCAAGTTTCCCGAATCAAAATCCCAATTACCAAAATCAAAACCCCCAACCCAGAATTCGAATTGGATTTAGGTGATTGTGGAATGAATGCGGAGGTGGTGAAGGTGATTTCAAGTGAAGCGGTGGTGGATCAATTCGAGGAGGCGCTGCTGTAAGAGACGAAGGCGAGTTTGAGTTTGAGATTTCGAACAGCTGAAGTTGTAAATTTCAGGTGTGTGTCTGCCTTTTTCTTGCTTTTAGTTTATTGTGTCAAATATTTTTTATCAGTACATTGCAAATTAGGTGGATTAAAAATTTCATCGAAGAAAAATTGCTTATGTGGATTAGTCCGACATCTACATCTCTCTCATAATCTCCATCTCTCCGTGCTACACAGCAGGTAATTCGAATTTTGAAAAAAATAGTACTTTTATTGATGAACTTTTTTTGTATTTTCATTTTGATTTAGTTTATCAGTTGATGAAACTGGTTTGTTGTTTGGGTTTGACGAAATCTTAATTTGTTGCAACCTGGCTGATTGTAGTTTGATAAAGTTTTATGTTTGATTTTAGATTTTAGTCTGTAAAAACACGATTGTAATTAATTATAACTTTTATTGGCATACTTCAGTTTGATTGTCCTATTGAAGGATTTACCAAACATGGATGGGTATGTTGTTATTGTCTAACTCCAGGAAACAATTACAAGTGGCGGTATACATTTCATTGATGAGAAGCATACTCTTCTTTTAACCATAACACACAAATTATCCATTAAGGATTTGTCATTGTATCAAATGCAAGTTTTTCAGCTTGATTTTTCGAATACTCAACAATTTACTAAGAGAGATCTTCTTTGTTTTCTGTATATGATTTTTCAAGAACGCATTCAGTTACTTATCAATTCAAATATTCAAAAAATAAAATAAAATGCAACACACCTTACATAAAATATTTTATCATATTATTGCTGGCTAATTGTAAGCTCTAATCTTAGCATAACAAAAGCCTAGTGATTTTATTAATCACCTAATTTTGATAGTGTTTTTATTAATACAGTGCACGAACTAATAATTTGATGCTCAATGTTTCACTATGTTCATAACGTTGTAACACGGAGTAAGTTGTAGACCAGTTTGCTACTCGATTTGTCTTACATATACCGATGTTCTTTATTGTCTTATAGTAGATCGTGTGCATTCTTTGACGAGTATCTTATCTTACATCTCCTCCCCTTGTTGTCGCTTATACTCTTGCTAGAACTATAAGTATTTTTATCAATTTTTTTTTCCACATCTCCAACATTAATACAAAATTGACTTAGATGATGGTGTAAACAATTTTTAATGCTGTTAAAATTTTATCAGCAAATCCTGTATGCGTGATGGCTTCTGGAGCAATTGATGTTAATCACAAGGATGAAATTTACAACGGAAAGGTTAAAATTACATTTTTCGACTTGTCAAATAGATTATTGAAATCAAACATTTTGCAACATCTCTTCTGGTGGAAACATTGTGCAAAATTAAAAGATTTCATGATATGAAAGCTAAAATTCACTACTCTTGCATTCAAGCAATTTGCAGTAATTGATTCTCACTGATGGAAAGTATGAATCAGGTGCCTGACATAATCGACAACGCATACGTGATTGTTGAGTTTGATAATGGTTCACGAGGAATGCTTGATCTGTGCATGTTTGCGGAAGGCAGTAAAAATGAACAAGAAATTTGTGTAGTTGGCGACACTGGCAAGGTAATATTTGGAAAATATTTGCACATAGCTTGTTTATAACATGTTTTTTAAGAGGACAACATAGCGCATATATCCAAATCTACACCCTAATTGCAAGGTAATATTTGGAAAATATCTGTGCAGACTAGACATATGCACACCCACGCTTCAATGCACTCACTAATACAGCCTATATCTAAATCTACACCCTTACACACAGTCCCAAACACATGAGAGTTTATATTTTTTTAGGTATATATAGTGGAGAGAGTTGCATTCAAGTACTCCTCCCTTGTTTTCATTTTAATGCACTGTTTTGATTTTGGATATCATAGTTCAGCTAGTTTGTTATAACATACTCTGTTAATCCATTGTCTTACTGGGACTTGTATGTGGGTAACATATGCATACATCCATTTATATGCATTTAAGAGTGTGGTCCTGTTGCTCTGGTGTGTATACACTTGTTTCTATTGAATAATTGCTGTCACTTTTGTGGTGTTCATGTCTGCAATTGTTTCCCTTCATGTCTATTGAATAAAACAGAGGTAACCCTATAAATCAAATTCACAATTGTGTATGTGTGTTGTGTGTGTGTGTACACATGTCTGTATGTAAGTATGTATATGTATATATATGTTCATGTGTGTGTGAACTTAATTTTGGAAAAGGTGTCTTTGTCTCATGTCATGGTGGAGGAAGGAGGAATATGCACAGCTGTTCTGTGAGATCGATTTTGGGGTTTGATGGGAGACTTATGGATTTTGTGTAGTCGCGGTCATAGTTGGAAGGAGCAGTGGTAGTTGGTCAGTTTGAAGGAGGAGTGTTGGTGTTGTGGAGTGAATGAAGCTGTAGTGATATGGTGTAGTTTTGGGTATGGCAGTCTTGTTTTGAGGAAAGTTGATCAGTTGTTGTAGGGGGATGCCTGATTATCTGGAATTTGAGACAGCATATAGTTGAAGGGTTGTTTGATTGCAGTTTTGTAAAGCGGTGGTGAATGTAGTTGTAATGAATATGGAACAGTTTCTGGTGGAGGAGGTCAGGGAGCAACTGTTTTATGCTGTGGTTTGGAATGGGCTGGCTGTAGTTGAGCAGTGGTGAACAATTATGGAGAGTTTTAGGTTGCAACTGTTTGTTAGAGGGGACTGAAGTGGAAGAAGCAATGGAAGTGTTTAGGGACTGTTATGAAGTTTTTGGTTACGGGTTGTAGTGTAGTGATGTGATATGGGTGTGAACAGAGAAGTTGTGGTGCACAGTCAGGCGTATGTGGGATTGTTGTGAGTAAAACAGAGGGATGCAATGTTGAAGCGAGTAACTAAGGCGGCGGGGGATTTGTAGGAGTGAAGCAATATTGTTCAGGTATGAGGCAAGAACAGCGTGCTGCAGTTTGATTCCTGCAGTGATGCTTGAGTGGTGAAGGATGTTATTTGTGAGAAGGCGACTATGTATATGATGGCTGTAATTTATGTTGAAAATGGCAGAGTTTATGAGTGGAGAGGTTGTATATGTCTGATGGTCAATGTGGTTGGTTATGGAGGTGATTTGAATGGGAGGGAAGTAGTTGTTGTGGAGTGAAAACCGTGGCAATGTTGCTGAACATGTAGGGAACAATAGCGGGTGGAAGGTGTTTGTCTGTGCAATATAGTTGAGCAGTGTTAGTTTCCGTGGTAGTTGATGAAGCAGGAAAGATGTATGTATGGTGGTAGTGGAAGAGGTTGGTTGAGCAAGGTGATGATATGTGATCAAGGGGATATCAGAACTGTGGGCACAGTGGTGAGGGAGGCAAAACAAACAATTGTAGATTTTTTTTGTAATTTGTAAACAAAAAATGATAATGTAAATGCAACTGTAAATGCAATTTGAAATGAAAAGAATTTTTAAAACTTTTAAAACTTTTAAATTAACTTTTAAAACTTAAAATTCAAAGCTTATAATTTAATTTATTTAAAACTTAAAACATATAAAATAAATTAACTTTTAAAAATTAAATTCAAAATTAAATTAACTTTTAAAAGTTTAAACTTAAAATTTTAAATTAACTTTAATTTTACTTTAAATTAACTTTAAATTAACTCTAATTTGAACTTAACTTTAATTTTAAACTTTAAATTAACTTTGATTTTAAATTAACTTAGAACTTTAAATTAAATTAAATTTAAAACTTAAAATTTTAGTACCTTCAACTAAACTGTTAACTAATTGTTTTACTGTTAACTAATTGCTTTACATATTATGCATTAAATTACAATTTACAAAAGTATTATGAATTTATGTGCTTACATTGTCATTTTTTTCTTGCTCAGGTTGTTGGATTGACCATTCTATCAAAAGAGGGTTCGTAAGTGTGCAAAATTGATTCCTACTATTTAAGCTCAAGAAAGGACTTTATTTCATTTGTTTTATAACTTTGATAATTTATATGACATCATTTATAGTAGGATATACTTGTATAATGTTGTAGATGTTTGATCTCATATTTGAAGTCCTACGAGTTAACGTAATTATTTGACTATCTGTTGTGCTTTCACTTGTGTAGGCATCATACTTTTGAAGAGAGCAAATTTGGACTTGATGATGCTAGCTTTCACTTGTGTATGCAACAAAGAATTACGGGTAATCAAACGTTTTGTTAGCACTAGTTAGATATAACATTTATTAGTACCCGATGTGTAAATTTGTATACAAATGGTTATTGTATGTGAGTTATGTCATTTTGTCGAAAAACTATTGTATTGGAATGGTTATGGATATTTTATTTGATTATATGGTTAATGTGTTTTTTAACTTATTTGAATATGATGATTATGTGAGTGATTGTTGATTGATATAATAGAATCAAAATAGACCATTAACAGGGAATAATAGCATGAAAAAATGGTGTAAAATAATAAACAACTTTTAGTAGCGTTTCAAAAACGCTACCAAAATATATATTGGCGTTGAGTAAATGCCACCGTAAAACAGGGGTAGAGTTGGAAATTCTATTAGTAGCGCCAAAAAATCTTTTGGTGGCGTGTTTTAAACGCTACAAAAAGATTTATGGTGGCGTTTGAAAAACGCTGCCAAAAATGCATTTATAGTGGCGTTAAAATAAATGCAACAAAAAATCATGGATTTTTAGTCGCATGTTTTCTCGTGGCGTTTATCAAAACGCCACCAAAAGTTTTTGTAGCCTTTTTTTAGCGCCACAAAAAATAAAATTTCTTGTAGTGATAAATATGAAATGAAAGAAAGCATGGAAATAAAGATTAACATAAAAGTAAATAAAAGCATATAGAAAAGAAAAGAGAAAGAGGCTTGTAAGCCATTTTCATTTCATGAAACACCGTGTTTACAACTTGCTTGCTGATTTTTCTAAATAATAATGAGAGTAAGAAGATATTTACATGTACATAAGAGGGTTATTTATACATGCATAAAACCCTAATTCAATTTTTAGGGTGCTTCCCAAAATGCCCTTGTAGGAAGTATTGCCACCAAGTCACCATTAGGCTCTAATTAATCCATCATCAAATATGTATGAAGCTTTAACCTCCACTTAGTTGTCCATTAGCTTCTAATTGAAGATTTAGGTAAGTGGGTGGGGTCCTCCATGATCATGTATTTGAATTATTCCATCTTCCTTTCTTTGTATTCTCTTGTGCATGCATGTCTTCATGAAACCCTCTTCCATATGCATCAAAATTCCTATGAAAATTATGAAAAATGTCCAAGTAAAAAGTTCCAATTTAACACATGCACAAAAATGACTATTTTGCCCCTATATGTAGATGAATAAACGATGATTTGAAAATAATTGAATTTTGGTTTTAAACATGTTAAAATACCCAAATATGACATTTATTTAAATAAAAATAGATAAAATATGGCTGTAAATATATGCACATTTACGTGCACATCAAATACCCCCACACTTATCTTTTTATTCTTCCTCGTATAAAGGAAAAGTAAGATAAATCCACTTTTGTAGGGAGCACGATTGCATTGAGCATATGCAACAAGCCGTTAAACCACTAGGTGTCCCCATTATGATGAGTGTTGTCTTGTGATGATTTTTAACAGATACTACCCACAAAATCCAAATGCAAAGTGAAAATATTTAAAAAAGGCAAGATTTATTTACAATGGGGTGGATGCAAGTTTTTGAAAGTATTTATAAATTAAGGATTCACTATCAAATTGACACTAATAAATTAAATATAAGTTTTGGTCATTATCAAGAAATTTAAGTCCTTTTACTTGTCAAACTTTCCAACAAAAGTTAAGTTATCATAACAGGTGGACTATAGTCTGGCTAGTTGTTTCTGTTGATAACAAAATGTAATTATGAAATGGATCCTTAGTTGATTATCAAAGTTTGTCAAAGTGGTATTTTCATTTCTTTTCAAGAACAAGTTAAATCAAACAAGTCAAAATAGTGTTTGGGTTTCAATTGCTTACTCTCTCTTATTTGAAAATTTTATTGATATTAACAATATTTACATATGCCTAACTCAGATAAACTGAGGCCGGATATATCATCCAAGCATTGTCTTTCGGCTTACGTAAAAGGACTATAGAGCGTGGCGAGTGAACATTTATTGACTCTAGGCGTTATTAGTTAAAGAATTTTTATATACTTACACCTAACTCAGATAAATTGAGGCCAGATATATCGATCGTGCACTGCCTTTCAGGCTTATGTGAGAAGGGTATAGAGCATGGCGAGTGAACACACAAGTGTGAACGCATGACTCTAGGTGTTAAATACACACACACACACACACATATATATATAAAATTGGTTTTTTTTCAAGAAGAAAGTGTTTTGCAAAATCATCTTAGCAACCATTTAACTTAGACGAAAAAAATGTTATGTCCTTACTTTAAATTTACCACTTTTTAAACAAAGATTTTCAATTAGAATATACTTCATAATTAACACATATGAACTTTCCTATATACTAGATAAACTATTTTTATTTGTAATCAAACTTCATTTTTATTGTTGTTAAGACCAATAAATTTTCAAAAATTTCAATTTAATACCAAAACATATACTTATCTTATAGTGTTTCTCCAAAAATAAATCAAAATGCTAAAAGGAAACAGTTTTTGAGATTTAAAAATTTTGAGTTGAAAGAAAATGAAAATTCAAAAATGCTATGAAATTTAAAAAAAATAAAAATGAGACTCACCCCATACTTAGTTTTTACCGTGTCCACACATTAAATGCATGATATAGTGAGTGTAACGGGAAAAAATATGTACGTATTTACAAAAGAGGGTTAACATTCTTACTAGACATAGCTTGGCTCATGAAGAATCATGAGCTTCTCCTCTTGGTTACTTGGCAATTCCAAGAAAGGTTTCAAACAATGACCGTTGACTTTGAAAATCAATCCATCCCAGGGGTTTTTTATTTCTACGGCACCATGTGGTAAAACAATTCGTACCACCAATGATCCGGTCCATCTCAATTTAAGTTTCCCAGGGAATGAATGAAGTCTTGAGTTATATAAAGAACTTTCTGCTTGGACGAAAACGTTTTCCTTAGGATTGACTTGTCATGAAAAACTCTTGTTCTTTCTTTATAAATTTTCTCATTTTCATACGCGTCATTCCGAAGTTCTTCTAGTTCGTTGAGCTATAGTTTTCGGTTTTCGCCTGCTTTCTCAAGATCAAAGTTCAAGTTCTTTATTTCCCACAATGCTATGTGTTCGATTTCACTTGGTAAATGGCAAGCTTATCTATAAACCAAACGAAAAGGAGACATCCCAAGGTTAGTTTTAAAAGCAATATGGTAAGCCCAAAGCGCATCGGCCAATTTCTAAGCCAAATCTTTTCGATTTTTGTTGATAGTTTTCTCTAAGATTTGTTTTATTTGATGATTTGAAACTTCAACTTCTCCACAACTTTGAGGATGATATGGAGTGGATAACTTGTGGGTTATTGAGTATTTCTTCATTAATGTTTGAAAAGATTGATTGCAGAAATGGATTTCGTTATCACTGATTATTGTGCGAGGTGTGCTGGACCTCGAAAAGATGTTTACTTTAAGAAATTTCATAGCAATTCTATGGTTGTTGGTTTTGCAAGGAATAGCTTCGACCCATTTTGAGACGTAATCGACAGTGAGAAGAATATATAAATTTCCAAAAGAATTAGGAAAAGTCCCATAAAGTCGATACTCCAAACATCAAAGATTTCGATTGTAAGAATGGGGTTTAGAGGCATCATATTTTGTCGAGAAATTCGTTCAAGCATTTGACGTCGATCGCAAGTTTTGCAAAATTCGAATGAGTCTTTAAAAAGATAAAGCCAATAAAAACCACACTGAAGCACCTTTTCTGTAGTTTTTCAAGGACCGAAATGTCCACCGCGCGCTTGATCGTGGCAAAACGAAAGAACACTCCTAATCTCATTATTCGGAATGCAACGTCGGATGATTTGGCCGGGACAATATTTGAACAAGTATAGATTTTCCCAATAGAAATATTTCACTTGGGACATGAATTTGTATTTATCCTGTTTGGACCAAGATGAGGGAGTTTTTATAGTGACTAAGTAGTCCACTATATCAACGTACCATGGATCGATGGAAATTGGAAGAAGTTGTTTATAGGGGAAGTTTCCATGGATTGGTAAAGAAGATGGTGCGTTCAAAAGATGAGATAAGTCGGCTATGACATTTTGGATCCTTTTTTGTCTTTGATTGTAAGATCAAATTCTTAAAGTAAAAGGATCCAACGAATCAAACATGATTCAGCATCCTTTTTGGCGAAAAGGTATCAAAGAGCAGTATGGTTAGTGTAGACCATGATGTGTGAACCTATTAAGTAAGGTTGAAACTTTTCGAGCGCAAAAATGACAGCTAGAAGCTCTTTTTTGGTTGTTGTGTAGTTGAGTTGAGCGTCGTTCAAAGTCATACTTGAGTAGTAAATGACATAGAAGGATTTTGTTGATGCGTTTTCCTAAGATAACACCAGCTGCAAAGTTTGAAGCATTACACATTATTTCAAATGGGAGATCCCAATTGGGTGTGCAAATGAAGTAAGATGAAATGAGTTCTTTTTTGACATTTAAAAGAAGAGATACACTCAGAGTTGAAATCGAATGGAAAGCCTTTTTCGAGGACAGTCGTCAAAGGATGAGCGATTTTGCTAAAGTCTTTCACAAAGCGTCGGTAAAAGCCAGCGAGTCATAAAAATGATCGAATCGTTAACAGATTTGGGAATGGGTAGTTTTGCAATCACGTCGACTTTCGCTTTATCTACCTCAATGCCTTTATTTGAGATGATATGCCCAAGGACTATGCCTTGTTTGACCATAAAGTGACATTTTTCCCAATTCAAAGTCAAATGTTTTTCTCTATATCGACTTAGAACCAACTCGAGATGATGTAAACATTGCAAAAAAGAATCGCCAAAGATAGAAAAATCGTCCATAAAAAACTTCTAGAAAGCATTCCATCATGTCGGAAAAGATGCCAACCATACATCATTGGAAAGTAGCAGGAGCATTACAAAGTCTGAATAGCATACATCAATAAGCAAAGGTACCGAATGGACATATGAGTGTCATTTTTTCTTGATCTTCGGGGGCGATTGGAATTTGGTTATTGCCGGAATAACCATCAAGGAAGCCATAGAATACATGGCCGGATAAACCTTTGAGCATTTGGTCAATGAAAGGAAGAGTGAAATGATCTTTTCATCTTGCAGCATTTAATTTTCGATTATCAATGCAAACACGCCAACCAGTTTGAGTCCGAGTAGGAATGAGTTCGTCAACGTGTTTGTTATAACGGTAAATCCGGACTTTTTAGGTACGACATGAATTGAGCTAACCCACGGGATATCAGAGATAGGGTATATGATATCCTTATCGAGGAGCTTAAGAATTTCATCGCGAACTACATCTTTCATTTTTTGGTTAAGCCTCTGTTGTGCATCATGAATGAGTTTGGCTTCATCAATTAAGTAAATACGATGTTGGAAAATAGCAGGGCTAATTCCCTTAATATCGATAATGGACCACCCAATTGCTTCTCTGTTTTTCGAAAGAATAGAAAGTAAGGAGATTTCTTGATCAAGAGAGAGAGAGTTGCAGAAATTGTAACGGGCAACATTTCATTATCACCTAAGTATGCATACTTAAGGTGATCGGGAAATGGTTTGAGGTCCAACCTTGGGAGTTTCTTGATCAAAGAATTGGGCTGAGATTCAGACTCAACTGGAAGCGATTCAAAAGGAAGAGTGTATTCAATATCATTGGGTATTTCATGAAACAATTTTTTGTACTCAGCTCGCGTTCGTCGTTAAGGTCAAGTGTCTCATTTTCGAAGTTTTCGTGAATGGCACTAACTTCCAACAATTGGTCGTGAGGTTCATTTGATTGGCTTTCAAGATTGAAAATGTTGAGATCCAAAGTCATGTTTGCAAAAGAGATTTTCATCAAACAGTTGCATCAATTGATTAAGGCATTTGAAGTGGCTAAGAATGGTCGACCTAACATCAATGGAATTTGACTCGCGGGATTGGTCATAGGTTGTGTTTCAAGAACGATAAAATCAATGGGGAATATGAATTGCCCTACTCGAATGAGCACGTCCTCAATTTCTCCCACGGCTTCTTAATGGAACGATCGACGAATTGAAGCGTAACTTTTATGGGTTTGAGCTCACCTAGGCCTAATTGGTAGTATACGGAATATGGAATCAAATTTACACTTGCACCTAAGTCTATTAACCATTTGTTAATCGTCTTGTCTCCAATTGTACATGAAATCGTAGGGTGGCCAGGGACTTTGTATTTGACGGGCATGGACAAGACTTCACTCAAATTGGCGGCTAAAAAGACTTTTTTGGACACTTGAGTGTGTCGTTTTTGGGTGCACAAATCCTTAAGAAATTTAGCGTATGTGGGGACTTGCCAGACGATGTCAAGAAGCGGGATGTTAATTTTCACTTGTTTAAAAATTTCCAACATCTTTTCCATTTGGTTCGAGTGTTTATTTAGTCGCAAACGATGTGGAAATGGAACACGATACTCGGTAGGCGGGTATACTCAAGTAGTAGAAGAATTTTGATTGGCATTCGATTCAACATTTGGCTCCACATTCTGGTCAGATTCGTTTGTTGTTTTAGAAGTGTCGAGCGAGGTTTTCGATAAATAGTTTGGATTAAAGACTTGATATCGTTTTGTTTACCGAAACGTATAATTGTGATAACTTTCAATCGGGTGACGTTGCTACATTAAACAACATTGGCTTAGTTTGAATTTGCGTTTTGATTTCTGGGGTTTGGAATAGGCTGGCTTGGGAACGTTCCTCATTCGCGTTCACGTACAGACGTGGCTAATTGACTCATTTGCATTTCAAGTTTTACAATAGATTGGTTTGATTTTTTTATGTATAAGGTCAATAAATTTTGCAAATTGCTGTTTGATTGAAGGCTTTGAGTAGTTGCTTTAGCCAACGTTTCATGAGTTTTCTCAAGTGAACTTAAACGTTTATCTTTTTAGGGAGTAAATTGATTTTTCGGTCGAACGTGAGTAAATGGATTTTTCGTTCGAACATTCCCATTGGGATAATTTTTTGGCATGGTTTTCAAGAAATCATCAAGCATCGTCGTGATGTTGGGCAAGAAAGTTGCCTTGGCACATTGATTTGAACATGGTTCGTGAGCTGTTTTCGAGACCATTGTATAAGATTTTGCAAACCGTCCATTTTTCGAAGTTATGGTGTGGACGTTTTATCAAAAGTTCTTTGAATCTTTCAAAATATTTTCTGAATGGTTCTCCCCTGAATTCATGAAAATTTACAATTTTATTTCGGATTCTACTCGTTTTTTCCAAGGGATAGAATTTTTTTAAGAAAGCTTTTACGAATTCTTTCCAAGTTTTAATCGAGTTCGATGGTAAGATGTACAACCATTTTTTAGCGTAATCCGTAAGAACAAATAGGATTAATCGAAGTTAGATTCCGTCATCGGAAAGTTGTTGGAGTTTTATGGTTGCGCAAACTTGTCCGAATTTAGTCAAGAAAATGTAGGGGTCATCGTGCTCGAAATTGCCAAATTTCGGAAGTGTGGCAATATGCTTCGAGTGAATTTCGAAATGGTTACCTATGCCATAGGGACGGGTAATGTGATGCAAGATGGAATAGAAACTCTATCGGTGAATATTCTATCTATAAGAGCTCGTAGAGCGTCCTCGTTCGCTATTTCGGAAGGATCGTTTGTTCGAGTTAAACGATTAGTTGTTGAGTCGCGAGTCCAACGATTTGTTGTTGTGGTATGAGTCCAATTACTCATGCACAAGTGAAACTCAAGAAGAGAAAGAAGTTAGAATCGAGTTTAGAGAATGAAACGAGATTTGAAAAATTGTTTTTGTTGTTTTTTTACAAGGAAGAAAACTATTTACCAAGTGAAATTTATTTTCAAAACAGAAGTTTGATTTTTGTTTTGTTTTTGGTTTTTCAAAAAAATTTATATATGTTTTTGTATATTTTTTTTGGATTTTCAAACTTTCAAATATCTAGCATAAGAAATTTTTTGTACTTTTTTTTTTGGAAAATGTGAATTTGATTTTTGGATTTTTTTGATTGAAAAAAATTTCAAATGAAAGGAAAAAGAATTTTTTTTTTTTTGGATTGAAAACTAAGTTTTTACATTTTTTTTTTCGATTTCGGATTTTTTTTGTTTTTTTTAAATATGCATGAACTAATGCAACTAAATGAATGCAAATGACTTAATTATAAATTTTCCGTCCGTAGTAGCTCATAACCTAAAATTGTATAATCACATTTTCTCTTAAATCAACAAAAATATTTCTCAGTCAGGTAACTAGCAGGGGTTATCGACGCACCATGAATCACCGTAGAAATGGAACCAAAGGTTTAAGTAACTTCAAAGGAACAACCATTATAATATTTACGAATCACCGTAATTTTTATAACTGGTTATTACTCTACCGTAGCCTAGACACCAATAAATAAAACTATTCAAAGTAAACAATTGTGAAGATATAATTGAGCCCTAATGAGCTCGTGACTCCCTTAAGTTGAACGTCTAACCTTTATTATTAGTCAAATTCTATGATGAAATGTGATTTATGGGTTAAGAAAAGGGTGATGAAATCCCTCACCTTGTGTGAATTTGGGCATTTCCCTTAGAAAATAAAACAAGATGAGTTGAATGCAAAACAAGAAGTTAAACGTGCATTAACAATACAACTAAAATGAAGCTTGTTCTTGTTTCTGGATTTCTAATTTTTTTTTATATAGAATGCAAATGCAAGCAGCCAATAATACAACTAATATAAACCTAGTGATGAAAGCACGATACTAGAGCGTGCAGCTTATTAGCAAATTTCTTTTTATAGCTGCAATTTCTTTTAAGCAAGCAAGCAAACCAGTTTCAGCAAGCAATTCTTCCTTTTATTTCCTACAACCTGAAAATTAAAAACAAGATACACACACATACTTATATATATATATATATATATATATATATATATACATACAGTTATTTTTAAACCAAGGAAGAAACTCAAAACAATTAAAATCAAAAAAATTTGTTGTTTTTTTAAATATCAGAGAAGTAAAACAAAGGAAAAATCAACACAAATTAAATCAAAAGATGCAAAACAAAACAAAACAAACAAATTTGTTTTTTTTTTGTAAAGAGAGAACGAAAACAATAGCAATGTTGTTTTTTTATTACCCAACGAAAATGAAAGCAATTTTTTAACTATTTGCAAAGTTTTTTTTTCAATTAAAGTTAAAAGAATATACATGTGTGTGTATTTGTAAACAAACCAAATATTTTTCAACAAAATCAAAGTTAAAAGAATAAATAAACCAAAAAAAAAGAAAAAAAAAAAAAGAAATTGCATTCAGGCCTACAACCCAGCCCAAACCAAAAATAAAACTTTTCTCCAACAATAAAAAAAAACCTAAACATCAGTTGAAAACTTTTTTTTGGCTCGAATTGTGGTTGTGTAATCACGTTATCGATTTAATCGAGGTGATTGCTGAAGGGAGGCGACTACGGAGTGGTGTTGGGTATGAGGCGATTCTCGATTTGGTGATTTGGATTGTTCGCAGAGGCAGTTCGCTGTTCGACGATTGGAGGTGAAGGTGCTGCTGTTGGATTGAGTTGTAATGGAGTTTTAATGTTCGATTGAGCTTGGTAAATCTTGGAATTTTGGTTCGTGAGGATGAAAATGATGGTATTTGCAGAGGCGATTTTCGTGAAGTAGGCAGGGCAGTTGCTGGAGAAGGGTGGCAGATTGTAGGTGATATATGTGTGGTCATGGCTATTGTCTGGGTGTCAAAGGAAGGCAATACAGAAATAGTAGCAGTAGCAGGGTTACAGGGGCTATGATTGGTCAGTTGGCAATGGAGTTAAACTGTGATATTTGTGGTGACAACAGCAGTAGAGTGTGTCGAAGCAGGGGAATGAAGTATTTGATGATATGATATGGAAGTGATGACAGGTTGGAGAAGTTTGAAACTGTTATGGGAAGTGGTATTGAGAGGAGCAGAGGATGTAGCATTGTTTGGAGCAGCGGAGAAGATGAAGTGATGGGTTGTTTGGTGGTCACTGTCTAGTTGAAGTCTGTTGTCAGTGCTGTGGCTGTATGTTGATACGTATGGGTGAAGGGGAGTCGAGACAGTGATTTTAAATATGGAGATTTGTTGTTGAAATAAGTGATGTTGTTAGGTGCACTGCTGTGATGTGGAAAGTCAAGGCAGAAATGGTGGTGAATGTGTAGTTTTGCCGAGTTGTGATGTGGATGAGTGGAATTGGAGAGGGTAAGGGGAGGCAGTTGGAAGGTGCTGTTGATACTGTATTGCTATAGAAGTGCACTGTTTGATTCTGGTGGGATGTTGTTGGACAGGGTGACAGTGGGTTGTTTGTGGAAGAATTGCAATAAGTATGTGAAATCCGATGGTATGTAATAGGTGTATGTGATGGTATGGGGTATTGGTGATGTTTGATGGTCTCTGGTCGTGACTATAGCAGAAAAGTGGGCAGCAGCAAGTTGTAAAGTGTGGATTTGAAAACACAGATATTCACAGATTTGAAGTGCACAGGCAATGTTTAGAAAAAAAAAATGTAAATGTAAAAGTTAGTGTGAAATTGTAAATGAAATATGAAATAGAATTTTTTTTCCATTTTGAAAGTGTCTTATGCTTTTTTTTTTTAATGAAAAATGCGAATAGAAGGCAACAAGAAGCAAGCAAATCAAGATGAAAGAAAAATTCACAAAACAAACACACAACAACAATTTTTTTTTAAACAACAACAAATACAATAAACATCAAACTACAATAATTCGAAGAATAGAAAATTAAAATCGAACCAATCTCCCCGGCACTGTCGCTAAAAACTTATTTAACGACGGATTTTCTATCGTCTTAGAAAATCACCGAAAAATTTATAATAAAATTACCACACGCGCACGACGTACAAAAGTTAGTACGTGACGAGTACATGTTGATCCGTAGGGAATTTTTAAGGTTTTAAAATTTTCTAGTCAATTAAATTAGACCAAAGTGAGAGAAGATTGTTTACTACAAATTGTAAACAAAATAAAGCTAAAATTAGAATAAAAGTGTGATTAAAAACTATGAGATTAGAGAACAATTTAGAGGTAAATCCACTCTCATTTTTTTGTAAATCAACAAACAAATAATCTATGATCTTTATTTTTGATATTAAGTGAAATAATTATTGTATTTATTATAAGGATGGTTTATTTATGTTAGTAATTAACATAAACCATCAGACTATAATACAACAAATAAATCACTCATCAATTCTCATGAAAATGAAGCCAAAGCAAAAACTATTTTAAATATGATCTATTTACTATTGTAATTAGTAATATAGATCATTAAATTTTGTTTTTTACTTTCATTTCAAAATCAAAAACCAATTAGCAAATATTGATGTAATTTGTGTTTATGTTGAATAAGAATAGTTTGTTTGCAAATGCAACATAAACTATCAAACCCACTTGTATAAACTTACACCAAAATACACTTTCATGAAGCACAAATGAAAGAGACCATAAATCATAAAAATGTTGAATTTACATAAAGTTAGAGAGCTTCACTATCCCTAAATCAAAGGGGTTTAGCTACTCATTTGTGTTATCAAATCAACACTTGTAAATTTCTACATTAAAAAGCAATGAAATAGGAACTAAACAAAGAAAGAAAAAGAGATTAACTGCTAACTACTTGCATAAGAAATAAAGCTACACTACTTGCATGAATGTAAATCTAAGCTATAAATATGAAATGAAAGAAAGTATATAAATAAACATTAACATAAAAGTAAATAAAAGCATGTAGAAAAGAAAAGAGGCTTAGAAGACATTTTCATTTCATGAAACATTGTGTTTACAACTTGCTTGCTAATTTTCCTAAGTAAAAATGAGAGTAAGAAGATATTGACATGTACATAAGAGAGCTATTTATACATGCATAAAACCCTAATTCAATTTTTACGGTGCTTCCCAAAATGCCCATGTAGGAAGTGTGGCCACCAAGTCACCATTAACCTCTAATTAGTCCATCATCAAATATGTATGAAGTTTTAACCTCCACTTAGTTTTCCATTAGCTTCTAAATGAAGATTTAGGTAAGTGGGTGGGTCCTCCATGATCATATGTTTTAATTATTTACATCTTCCTTTCTTTGTATTCTCTTGTGTATGTATGTATCTTCATGAAACCCTCTTCCATATGCATCCAAATTCGTATAAAAATTATGAAAAATGTCCAAGTAAAAATTCCAAGTTAACATATGCACAAAAATGACTATTTTGTCCATGTATGTAGATGAATGTATGATAATTTGAAAATAATTAAATTTTGGTTTTAAACATGTTAAAATACCCAAATATGACATTTATTTAAATAAAAATAGATAAAATATAGATGCAAATATATACGTATTTACGTGCACGTCACCTTTCGATCCCTGCCAACACATAACTGGCCGACCCTTTAGTGTATAGTACCAAATATGATCACCCTAATTAATGGGCCTCGAGCATACAAATGAAAGATAATACCAACTCTATATAGGGATTGTTAGAACTTTGAATTTTTAACAATATAAGTAAATATTATATGAACTAACCATATGTGCAGGAGAAGATACTATGTTACTTGAGAAATAATCTAACAGATTGCATAACATATTCCAGATAAAAGCTTCAGTGATACATTTAGTCTATTATTTGAGTCTAGTAGTTAATACATGTTAAAATATATTCGAAGTGGTATATGCACGCACATACAATCTATTTTTTTTTCAAAAAAAGTAGTTGATGTGCTAAAGATTTCATAACATAGTTCATATACAGAAAGTTTTTTTGAAAAAATCTTTGATATGGCAAAAAACAAGTCATTTAGCCGGCTGAAGCATATAGTTCAATCGACTGAGTGCCTGTGCACTTGCATAATTACACTTGAATATTCTAACGGCTGAACTATATGATTCAGCCGGCTGAATTACATGATTTTTGCACTATTTTTTCTCGGATTCAATTTTCAATCAATTCAGCTACCTAAATTATTCCACTCTGATGGTTGAACCTTCATAACGACTATTTTTTGAAAAGACACTTCATTTTAACGAATAGAAACAACTCTTGATTCAAGAATTCCTTTCATATTCTTTCATCGCCGCTTTTCACGAATGATTGCAACTCTTAAATCACTATATATAGCCATGAAATCAATTATTTTACTCACTTAATTCTGATTATATTTCTCATTCTTATTATCTAAACAATCTTGATATTTGCATTCAACATTTTCGTTCTAATCACTCATTCATTCAAGCAAACTTCATTAGTGATTAAATAAACTTCTTATCTTCACGAATTACACTTTATACCACAAAGGAGAATATTATAGAAAGGGTATACGTTATTGGCTTATCAGTGCTACTCACGAGCATATTTAGTTAGAAGAAATTTCATTATTTATATTAGAATTCCTGTTCGGTTGCTTAGGCGGTTGAAGTCCTGTTCTGTTGCTTAGGTAGTAGAAGTCCTGTTCAGTTGCTCAGGTGGTATGATACCTATTCCTTCGGGTCAAGTGAGGTTTTACAGTTGAATTCTAGAATGAGTCCGGAACTGGACGTAGAACGGGAAGTTTGAACGGTATAAAAATCTCCGGTGTTATTTACTTATTATGTACTTTTACATTTATATTCTGCACTAGTAGATATCTTAGTTAATATTCCATATTGTATGATCCTTAGTCACTTTCAGGTATTTGTCATACCCTAATTGGGAGCGACCCATTTAGCCCTGCTGCATCTCTCCTATTTTAGTCATTTTCGGCTAATGAGGCTAAAGACTATGTTTTACCTTTAATATAGCACTTCCCACTTGGAATGCTAATGCTGCCCTCCAAGCAACAATGCAACGCCAACATTAATCCATACAAGTTGTAGGAGATTGATAAACCGAAGGAACTACTTATACTACATCCTTAATGGGACCACCCTTGGGACTAGTAGCAAGCAGCCTTTACGCTTCAAAGAGCTCCATATTTAATTCCATCATCTTCAAGATGTCTTCACCTCGAAACGCTTGAGTAGGATCGAAGTGGTTTTCGGATAACATATCTGATCTCGGTCTCTTTTAAAAAACATTCGTTAGTTTTTGGTAAGCTCAACCCCAGTTCTTTAGAAATAAGCAGTCAAAGATAAGAGTGGATATCACCTCCTAACCGTTAGTGGACAGATTTCCTTACCATTTGTCCTAGGAGAAACGAGATTTATATGCATAGTACAACATCATCATAGATGACTATGCCATATAACTCATGTGTTTTCCCCAGATATTTCCAAAGTTAAGTTTAGTCCATATTTTGATAGTCGGTTATTTAACTATCCATAAACACACATCCGAATCAGGGATTTAAGTCCATATGGGAAACTAACATTGGTTAAGCACATAAGTAATCACTAGCCCCTTAAATTAATCCTTCCATTAATTAAAAATAATTTTGTAAATAATTGTATAAAAACACTTTTACAAATATATATCCACAAATCCCCATATTTTCAATACTTAGAAAATATCCATATACTTATCTCAATGCTATAAGTATATTCACAATAATAGAGAAAGATTTCCTTTTTACACAATTTAAAACCATTATAAATTACTTTATAAATTCCTAAAACCCATTTATAAACTATTTTATAAATCTTTAAAACCATTTAAAAACTTCTTTAAGTCATTTCTCAAATCATTTAAAACTCTTTAAAAATCTACAAAACTAATTATAAAACTTCTCTTATTAAACTATAAACCATATCAAAAATCCATTTATAAATATGTAACCATTTATAAAACTCCTTTACCTTGTAAATAATCTTCCTTTTAGCCTTTAAACCATTTTATAAAACTCCTCTTATAAAACCCAAGTCCATTTATAAAACTCTATTTATAAGCCTAAAAAATATTATAAATAAAAATTATTTAATTCAAAACACTAATGTATATTAATAATTTATTAACAATAAACATTATAAATAAATAATTATTATTAACCTCAAACTCCTTAAAAATAATATTTAATAATTTCAAAACATTGTTAAATAAACAATAAGAATTAATCTTTACTATATTATAAATAGTAATAATTTATTTCCAGAACGTTATTAACAAATACTTATTATTAGTTTCAAAACACATTAACTATTTAAAATAATTAACTTTTCAGAATATTAAAATATTGATAAATAACTTTAAAACAACATTAAATATAAATAAGTAATCTTTAAAACACTATTAAAAATAAATAATTTTAAAACAATATTTTAAAACATTATTAAATATAAATAAATAACTTAGAAAAGATGGATAAAACGGTCGAAGTATAATAGAAGTTAAATCCTTTAAAACAAAATATTTTCGAAACCCAATTTCAGATTTAAAATCATTTACTGTCTCAAAAACCGACTCCAACTCAAATGGCGATTTATAATATTTTTAAAATACAAGTTTTAGGCTAATAGCTACACAATGTTTAACCAATATAGATATTTATTTTCTATCACTACAGGATTTAAGTTTTGAACATACAACAATTTCATAATCAATAGAGCCCACACTCAGGTTTGATATTCAATAATTCATATAATAGGAATATTATTAAAAACAATTCAACCATAGCGAGGAATCCCGTTGGATCCATCCAACCTGTCTCCTAGAATCACAACTCATATATATAACATATATATGTGAATAAAATCAAAAATGGTGAGGAATTTTGTTGGATCCCTCCCACTTGTCCCTCGGCATCACAAACAGTATATTATCATATAATAAGGGTCATCCTCTACTAGGCGGGTATATATTAAAGATCATCCGCTCCAAAGGCGGGAATAAATCAAGCCGAACTGATTAACCAGTAAATCATCCAAACAATAATTTTTATCAACTATATAATGTTACTGGTTAACCAAAAAAGTGAGTTTAACTCACCTTGATTCCAATAATCGTTGAAGCATTTTGGTTTGAACTATAATCGAATTGACATTCAATTTTAATCCAAATTCATAGTAGCTCTAAATCCATCCAATCCAACCCTATATTATCGTATTCACTGATAGGAACGTTCAATTTGGACCTCGTATGAATTATATATGAATTAATGAATGTTTGAAATTATTTAAATTATAATTAACTTAATTAATTAACTTTTAAACTAAATCATCTTCCCTTCCTTCATACATTCATTCATTCATGAACCCATGCCACTCCTTTTCTTACCTAGTCGTTGCCACTACGACTGGCTGAATGCCCCTGCATCGTGCCCACGCTAGCACAGCCTCCGCTTCTCCCCATGCCACCAGCCTTGTCACCCCATCGCACCTCGCCTTGGAAATCAAACCCAAATATCGCACGTTCAACTCGAAATTGTCGTCATCGTGGTTTACCATTGGCCATGAAACTTGCCAGCAGGTAGCCATGACTTCCCTCCCCATCTCCCCTCAGATCCCGTCGCCTAAAAGTTCACCAAAACATCGAAATTGAAGAAAATTCGAATGCCATTCATCGATGTACTATGACCATCTCAGGACGAATGATGATGATCCAACCATTGATTTCACTCATCTTAATGTCAGTAACATTTTGTTAGTTGGTTGCCTAGCCTAAAAAGGCACATGGTGGCTCCGATGGAGGAGGACCTTTCGATGCGGATGATTTGAATTTGAGAGGAAAAGAGAACGGAACATGATTCTTTGGTTGCATGTGAATTATAGGGGAGTGGTTGTGGTTAAGACGGGGGTAAGGTATGGCTGAAGTGTTCGAGCATGGCTTAAGTGTGGTTATAAAGTAGGATATATATATATATATATATATATATATATATTATTTTAATTAAAAATATCAAGGTTTCAAAGTCCAAAAATCCCAAACTCCTATCAAGACGTGCCGCTTGGCGTTCTATACTAAGTGCCCCTATTCCAAATACAATGGAACTAATCCGAGACCTAGTTCGATCATATAAAGAAGATAGCATTTTCAAGTCCAGTTATATTATATTAATTTCTCTAGTTAGTTTTTAAGCATTTCAAACTCCCATGACCCAATGATTCGTCCGTTCACCATGAAATTCGACGACATGCAATAACTCACTACGGATCCAATGAAAACTAGTTTCATCCAAATCCATGACAGTGTCCCGAAAGGCTATTTCCATACTTTATTTAAAATGACTATCATAAACCAAGTTAATCGCTTTTAAATTCACATTCAAAAGTTTATAATCTTCTTCTTATTCAAATAGAATTTTTAATCAACTTTGAAACAATTTTCATTCACATAAAATTAAAGATTTAATTACTTAAATAATTTCAAATATTCAAATAACCATTATTTTTGAAATTCAAGCTATTTAACTTATAAAATTAACTTCTCAATATTTAAAATCAATTAAATATTCAAAATTCAAATGACTAAAATTATGGGTTGTTACATTCTTTCCCCGTTAAAAGAATTTCGTCCCCGAAATTAATAAGTAAGAAAAATGCCCCAGCCCATTAACTTTTCAAAATCAATTAGTTGAAATAGATTACCAAATTCTTTTAAGCCTTTAACTTTCCAAAAATAATTTTTGAAACTTACCACCTTTTCTAAGTCGTTAAATTTATTCATAGTTACTAACTAATATCATTCCAAGTTATAACATAAACTTCAAATTTTAGTTATAAAAAATTTCTTCAAAAATTTTCAAAAATTTTCTAACTTCTAAAATTATGGAAAATTTTGGCAGTGTTCTCTTTGCGCGGCTCGGTCGAATTTTTTTACAATATATATAATCACAAATATACATCTTATCTTCAAGGATGAGGCATCCCGTAGGGAAATATTTAAAAGTATAATATGTAACCTGAATTTGTACCTTTTTATTAGCATTAGCAAGCATATACAATCAATATAATGCAAAAGTGAGCTCCAAATGCAAAGCATACTTCATCAGCACCTTAATCACTCGACAACCAATGAGAACATGTATATAGAAAGTAATATCAATATATAGTATAGACTATACAATAACCATTTGCAAATATAATAAATGTAACCAGAGAAACTGTCAAACAAATAATGTCCATCCAATTAATTCATAACCATATTATTTTGCATTTTCTAATGTCAACATTTAATTTATTAAAGCCCATACGATGTACATATACCATCCGTACGTAATATTAAATCTGACCGCTCGCTCGACCACATAATTTCACTTCTGAATTAGTATCATTTACATGGCCACTCTAGTGCAGAATCAAATCTGGTTCCTTGATTAGAAACCGTCAGTCTCCTTGCATAGCCATATACTATGATAGAGAACATCAGAATCAATCAAAAATCCATATCAAATATTCATCGTCAAGAATTGAGTGGAAAATCCTTGTTCGGACCAGTGTAAATCACCTCGAAATCATATGCCCGAATCTGGATCAAACAACCATTTGAATAAAATGATTTACGTACAACCTAAGTATTATTTTAATTGGTTTCTTACTACACCAAATTCTTTTATTCACATTCATTTCCACTTCTAGTATATTTCTCTCAATACTAATATCACTTAAGAACCATTCCATCAACTTGTACTTAAGATTATTATAACATTTATACCACCACTTCTCATGTTTATTTTCACTTTACAACTTAAGCTCACATTCAATTCTATCAAATGACATTCCAAACCATATTCAATTCATTTACAACTTAGGTTGAATTACATTTTGGAACTCAAGTTCATATCCATTTCATTAATTCATTTCAAATCAAATTCAATTTCATTTAACTCATTTCATTAATTCACTTTATTTAAATTTACTCGAGCCAAACTTCCTTTCAAAATCCATTTTATTTAACTTAAGTTAAATTTTATTTCATAGTTCAATTTCAAATTTGCCTTTTCTTAATATTCACATTCAAAATTTTAGAATATTATTTTTACTTACTAATTCTCAAAATTTATAAGTTATAAAACTTATTTTCTCATATTTTCACAAAACATTTAAATAAATTTTTTAGAGTTTAAATACCCTATTATTATTTCAAATTATTTTGAAACCATACTTTAAATTCTTTCTTTGTATTTCAAATCATACTTTTGAATTTTAAAATCAAAACTAGTTTTACCAAACCAAAACTCCAGTGGTAGAAATCCATTACTTAGAAACTCGAAAATGAATGCCAATGATGCTGCAATCACCACCGAAATTATTTCCTAGCAACTAAAGTGAGTTTGTTTCTAGTTCCTTTAAAACCTTTTAAAATATTGTTAATTAAAATATTTTCAAAATAATACTATTACTATTCTTCCAAAACCTTTGAAATACAATTTTCAAAACCCCCGAGGTTTAAGTTCTCAAGTCTCAACTTTTAAATCCTTTTTATTTACAGATCATATTTATACATTTCCCTTATATATATATTTTCACTATGGTTATATAAAACCATTTCTTAATTGTTTATCTTTGTTTTCATTATAATAATAACAACTTATTATAACACTAACAACAAACAACAATTGATAATAATTAAATATCATCATTCACTAACAACCAAACACACCATATATACTATTAAAAATTTATTCCTTTATATATAAAATATAATCTATGTAAAATTATTTCAATTACCCAATTTCAAAACAATATTATGTCAAATTTCTCTGTTCAAGTGTTTAGAGATCTCTATCAATAACATTAATTATTTGTATTGACCAGAATCATATATCGTTAGTGCTCTAATATGCATTCATTTGTTTATTTGGAGGATACCAAAACAACAATCCATATTTTGGAGGACTTATGTTTTCGTATTGACGGAAATTCAGGTTCACTCGGGTGCGGGTTGTTATAACATGCCACTTAATTTTATTTTATTTGATGTCTGCATTAAATTTGGAGTTGATAAAATTTAGGAAATATCTCATTTGCTTTTTAGCCATGGAAGGTTAGGAAGAGAGGAAAGAAAAGTGAATGAAAGAAAATGGATTCAAGAAGGAAATTGAATGAAATCTTAACTAGTTTTTAATTCTTAACTTCCACTTTTAATCGTTAACTAATCATCTCAACATTCCCGTCTCTTTAGCATTGTAACGTCCCGCCTTTTCGCACGATTTAAACTGACACACGTGCCAATTCAAACCATATGGAAGGGCGGATTGTTATGGGGTAAATAAGAAAAAAAAACAGAGAAGAAAAAAACTAAACAGAATCTCACAGCGGAAGGATAAAATATAATAATCAAATATACAGTTTATAAATCAGTTTACAAAACCATTTATATAATACATATCAGAGTTACACATACCAATAACAATGCAGCGGAACAGTGTGTAGTGCACTAGTATAAATAATAATATTATAAATCTTCGTCTTCGTCCTCCAGAGCTAAATCTTGAAATCCTGAAACGCTCGGACTGACCCGAGCGAATTTGAAAAGACAAAAACCCTCGAGTCAGAACTAAAAGATCTTATGTGAGTTAAATTAACAGAAATAAATATGAGTGCAGTAACTCAAGAGATGCTCGGGATTTACATCTCCTAATGATCCGTTAAACTATTTACTATGTAGTATATTGCGCTATTATAATAGTGTCTATTTGTAAAATAAACTTACTTTTTGATAGCGTTAAGGGGTTACCCATATAGCCCTTAACACAGAATATATTCCCATAGTCTATACAGTACCGTAATCTCCCCCGTACTGGGCGTCGTCAGAGGGCACTCCATAGGTATGGTACAAAGCCAAAATCGTATAAGGCGCGCTAGGGTAGGTGACACGGCACAACTAGGCAATGCCAGGGTAGATATACCAATTACGCTTCCGGGCCGATGGTAACGCGTAGCCGCAGCTACCGCCCACCTCGAACAAACTCCCCCAAAATCAAAGTAAAAGTGGCCACTGAATCAATCCAAAGTCAAAGTATAATATCGAAGAGGAGTGTCCGATCAGAGGAATGACCTCATTAACCCGTCGATCGCTCCTGTTTTAGCCACCTTATGCCAACTCACGGGAGTCGGGTCCACGTATTTACCTTACAGGAAACGTCGCCACCAACCTACTTCATTCTGGAATCTCCACCGCGTACACGGTTAGTCAAAGTGGTTTTCGGTATCGACAGAGAGTATGTCCATATCCGATCCCGGTCTCTTTGCCAACCCATCGTTATTATAACACCGCGGTTATTTAAAAATAGTTTATACTTTAAAACCAGAATAAAATTTTCCATTTCAAAACTATGAATACGATATCATTTTAAAACCTAAAACAATATGATATCATTTTATCCAAATATAATTCTTTCCCAGAAATCATACTGCTTTAAAATCTATAATATCTGGAAACCAACATTTGAATTATATTTTCAAAGCATAATATTTCGAAAATTCATAGTTTTAAAACCATAACTTCTAGAACTTGAATGGTTTGGATATTCAACGGTATATAAAATAAATGGTTTGACTTTAAGATTACTTTTTAAAGAAAAATATTTTCCATGGCTTTACAAATATATTTCCTTATTTAAAGTCTAAACCATAATTTAAATATCACTTTCAAGTTCCAAAACCATTTCAATTTCTATATATATATATATATCCATTTGGAGTATTAATATTTCAAAACTAAAGTTGGAATTTTATTCTTTCAACAAATCAATTGTTCTATTATTTAGTCTTGAATATTCACATAAAATCCATAAATACAACTCCAATTTCTAGAAATTTAATATTTCCTTAAATTTAATTATACTAGAATATTCATTTAAATTTATCTCGGAAAAACTCCAGTTATAAATATCATACCTTAAAATTTCCAAACTTAAACATATAATATAAATTATCAAATTCCATTTTCTAAATTTTTTTTCCATTTTTATTTAACAGATTTATACACAGCCTAAATTCAAAAATTTTAACTTCATATGTATATATATAGAAGAATAATATTTATAAAATATCAAAACTTAAAATTTTCATAAACCGTATCCCATCCAAACCATAGAAATCACTTTAAAATATTTTATATATAGACCGCGGTGCCTGTATATAATTTTCTATCCTATGGTCAAGTGATACGGATATTTATCATTTCAATCCGCAATTAAAATAAAATAAAATTTTGCGGTTGTATATCATTTCAAACCACAATCCCGAATGAAATATGCATGATGACTTGTAATTTAAAAATAAAACATCCATTTATAAACATCATCCATCATCCAAATCACAATCATCATCCAAAATAAACAATATCAATATATCTCTGATAATATAAACAGGTAATAACTGTCAGTTATATTAAAAATGAATTTAATAACTATTAAACTAACAGTTTATATTCAGTAATAAATTTATAACTGTTAACTAGCCGTTTATATGCAAATAAATAAATTCTAACGGTCAATTACTATGAAATAAACAACTACATTAACAGTTAAACTAAATAAATGCAAATTAACAGATATGATGAATAAACATGCCAAATAGTTGTAAATAAATTTCTACTCATATCTAAAAATGAATTTAACAAACATAAAAACTTTTAGAAGTTGTGAGTGAGTTAAAACACTCACCTTTTGAATTTAAATCGAATTTAAATTCGATTTAAACCCAAGATTTGACGGTCTCCAAATCTGTCCAAACCAGCGTCAACAGATCCGGAATTTAATTACGATCCTAACAAAAGAAATCTCGAGTGAAACGCAGTTCGTATGCAAAAATTATCCCCGTAAATCGATTTGAAAACTTAATTTATAATGTAAAACATACTAACCATTTTAACACACAAATAAAAGCCACGTTACAGCTTCCCTTCCTCTCTCTAGAAAACGCAACCCAAAGCATCAGTACGCACGCGAATTTTCAAAGCCAAGCTCTAGCCGCCACGCAATCGATCAAAACGCCTCCACCATCATCGTCATCGACCGGATCTGAGAGCATCACCGAGTCTCCCATCCATGGCCGACCCAAAGGACCCCACGCGCACGCCCCCCGAGACCCCCTGCACCCTCCGTTGCCGCCCTTAATCGTGCCAAATTCTGGCAAATTCGAACCCCTTGACGACGAACGAATGTAAGATCCGGGGCCTACTCGCCATTAGCTTCACAACGGTACCTTCTGATCGACCAACGGTCGACGATCCACCGTTGGATCGTCTTACATCTCATACGAACGACCCTGGTTCAACTGGAGTTACAGGACAAATGGGAATTCGAATCGAAAAACGAATTGCACCGCTGGATTACGTATTTCGAGAACTAGGACATATATTTTTTCAGAATTTTTCCGGAGAGTTTGAATTTTCACTTGATTTCGAACTGTAGATAGATCTAGGTTTTTCAACCATTGAGGAAGAGAAAGAGATGAAGAAAATGAACGTACAGATAAATGATAGAAGATGGAGGCTAGGGTTTATAATCGTCTATTTATAGGTAGGGTTGGGTTAGAGATATAGTAGATAGACCGTAGAATGAACGTGCGGAATAAACTATGGCCCAAAAAACCCGCTATGCCTCCGGAACCGAATTTGTTAAATCTACATATCCAAATAGGTAATTTAAAATATTCTGAACGCGATGGAAAAAGTTTCACGTCCAAATTTGATCATATGAAGAAGTTATGCTGAAAACAAAATTTCCAAATTGATTTCAAATTGATTTTTAATTAAATCGATTTCAAGGCGTTTCGCGTTCGTACGATCAAACGGAAAGTCCGATCGTTACGAAACTTAAAATCCTACAATAATTCACTGATACGGATCCGATGAAACTTGTTTCGTCGAAATCCGAGTCCGTGATCAAAAGGCTATTTTTATACTAATTAAATAAATTAATAATTGATTAATTAAATCAATTTTAAACCTTCCAATTTTCAGATTTCCAATTTTCTCCCTTTAAATTTTCTTAATTATAAATTCTAAACAAATTTAAGTGTCAATACATAGTTGTTCTATTCATAAATTTGAATGTTAATCCTTAACTTCAATAGAAAATTCCAATTTCATTAAATTCAACATTATAAATTAAATTTCGATAAAACTTATTTAATTCTCTTCCTTTCTATTATTCAAATTTATTGATTTCAATTTAATGAAATTTACATTGGCTCAATCTCTATACATTAAAAATCTCCAATTTAACTTCAGATCTCAATTTACGAAAAAATTAAATAATTAATTCTATCTAAATTTATATCTTCATAATATCTAAGTATTTAATAATTATCTTACCACCTTTAAATTAAATATTTAACTAGTAGATTTGTGTCACTTCTAACCCCTTAGATATTTAAAAATAACTAAAAGCAAATTCACATATAAATTCATTGTCAATTTTTCAGTAAATAAATCTTCAAGGGTTACTGCAATTAATCCCATAAATCGCAATAAATTCTAATAAATTTGACTTTATTGGATTTCAACTCAAAAATAAATCAATTATTCCTCAACTACATAGTTAACGTTTCTTTTATATATCACTACAGTAATATTTCCCAATGTTCATCTTTTGTTTGCATAAATTACTGTATTCCATTTAAATTGAAATTTTGTTAACCTTTACTCCTAAATAAAACTTAAAACCTCAATTAATTCATTCCATTTTGGTTTCATTCTTTATATCACCTTAATCATCATATTATAAATGGAAATTTTCCTAGGTTACAAACTTATTGGATTCACAATCTTTACTTATCAATATATAATCCACACTAACTGCAATAATTTAGTGCATTAATTGACATTGATCAAAATAAAACTTAACAAACTAATAGAATAAATAACTTACAAAATTTATTGTCATAAATCTATTTTATAAGTCTATACCTAATTATTACCTTACAATACGTTTTACGTTACTATAAATTTATATTCACTCTTCCGTTACTATATTAATAATTGCTAAAGTAACGTTTTTCTTAATTAAAACTTTCTCCACAATTGAATGAACTTTATATTCAATACATACTACCGAATTGCAATCACCTATGTTCTATCCAACATACATTAAAACTTCACTTCCATTAATTTATCCAATGTTTACATCCACAAATTAACAATTTAATTTCATTATACAATTGCAATTCATATCTTATAAATAAATTTTTCAATTTTGTTTCTTTCAGCATTAATTAAACAAACATATTCAATTAAGAAATTATCATGCTTTTAACTATTTCCATTTGCACTACATAAAACTCAAACGGTCGTTTCAATCACACTTGAATTTGTATATAATTGATTGTCCCTCAACTGCCATTTATTTTCTACCTTAATTCACATACGGTTACAGTTTTATCAATATATATAAATACATAGGAAATTTAAATTCTTGTCTTTAATTCTTTAATTCAGGTGCAACTAATTTACACTATTTCTTTATTAATGATTTACTTAAATTTTCAACAATTAGGTTAGATAACCGTTTCTACAATTCATTATTAATTATACATTTAAATCTCCCTTATCTTCAACTTACACAAGGGTATACATCTTACGCTATCTTAATCATTAAATTTTCATTAAATTTAACAATAATTAAGCTTTAATTGTCGTTGCTAAAATTTCCCTTTAGCGTTCATCCCAGTATTAATTCTATCTCTTTTATATATATATAAAATTTTCTTTTCTGCAAGATTTAAACTTCAAAACCCCTTATATTTAATAATTTAATTGTCGAAATTTTACGGGTCGTTACAAGCATGGTAGACCACATCATTCCATCATATGGATATTTGTATCGATAAGCTTGCTAAGAAATTAGCCATATTTAGAACCTCCTTAAATTTACACTAATATCATATATTTATATGTGCATATATAAAATTACATATACATCCAAATCATGCCCAATAACTCCCTAGTATCAAATGAATTAAGTAATAATTAATATTTCTCAAATATTAATTAATTTATACATGTTATAAACTAATTGAAATGGTTCTTTTAGAGAATCCACAAATATGGTTGTATGATTCTAAAATGAGAATTCAGTCAGCGATTAAGAACAATACAAAAATTAAAGGTTAGACATTATTAACCATAAAACCCACTTAAAAACAAAGGTATGAAAGAAGGCTTATAAAAGTGCAAGGCTCCACAAAAATTGAAGACATGGTTTCGCCAAAATTCAAAGAAGAACGTTTCAAAGGCATTGAGATGGTTTTTGAAGGACTTGAAAGCACCAGGTGCCACTATAAATGAAAAACAGGTTAAAAGCTTTTGGAACAAAAGGAAAAAAGAAGAAGGCAAGGTTACCATTTTGACGCAGATGGATTCACATATATGAGAAAAGCAGGAATGGATTTGAAACACCTTTCAAAGGTGTTGAACGAAAGGCTTGCGCACATGAACTAATTCCTTCAAAATAGAAGGTTTCATCGTTGTCAATTTACATTTGAAGAATTGATTCCAATATGCTTTTCGAAAGCAAAGACAAGCTTTTCGAAACAGTCGAAACCTTTTGAAAGCATAAGGAAAATCCTACATGAAGGCCGAAAGTCCTTTCATTAAGACTCAAATGTCACTCTCTATTCCTTTCGAAGCAATATGGAAGCTCAACTCATTTCTCACTTGCAACGGTACATCAACACAAGCGAAGTGCGCTTCCACCACCCTTTCGACAAAGACGAAAGTAGTTCATTAAAAAACAAAGAAAAAGAGGTACTCAAACCTTAACGATAGTGAAAGGTTGTCAAGGAGATCCTTTTGACTGGGTCGAAAGGTTTGGAATAAAATATAGGAGGCGCAAGAATGGATCAGAAAGCTCGAAAGGAAAGCCTTTCGATAGCATTGAAAGAAAGCGTGCAAAAAACAGAAAGAAGGCCTTTCGACCATGTCGAAAGGATGCATGCAGAAGATTAGAGGAAGATCTTTCGACTAAATCAAAAGGATGGGCACAAAAGATTGCCGACCTGCATCTATAAATAGGAACCTAGGGGTCCGATTTTAGGGACCTGATTTTGGAATGCTAAACTCATTCTCCTACTCTTCGCAAAAATACATCTTTGTAACCCTAAATCAATTTGGAGAAAAGCTTTCTTACTTGTTACTCAATTTTGATTAATGATCAAAGAGGAATCGCATGAATTCAATAAAGATTTTGATAATAAGGGAAATCATTTCGATCATTAGCTTCTCTAATGATCAATTGCACATGATGCTAGCTTATCTTCTTAATTCCTTTTTTGTCTTATGATATACCTGGGATCAACTTAGATAATATCCATACAAATCACATTATCATCATGCTGAAAGATATTTAATAATAAACAAAGATGATAATGATGATTCAATTCTAATAAAATTCATAGAATTCATGTTATCCAAAATGATTTTCCATTGCATATTTTAAATAGAGCTTGCATATTATACACTATATCCACTTCGAAAGAGCAAGACCTCTTTTGACTTGGTCGAAAGGGTCGTTTTAAAAGGATCTAACTTGTAAATGATAAGCAATGCTTATGGATTAATTCCTTCGAAAGGTATACACACACAACAATACATACATCTCCTTTCGAAAGAGTTCATTTTGAAAGGGCATAAAAAATGGTGTCGAAAGCATATAATTTTCCTCAAAGGCAAGATGATCCTTTCAACACAGTCGAAAGGAATGTTTGTACAGTATAACCAACCACTTTCGAGTCACCTGGAAAAGAGGTTTTCAAAGAGGTGCTTTCTCCTTCACCTCCATTTCAATAGGGTTGATAAGATCTATTATCTACTATTAGGCAACACTCAAAACACAATTTGTCTAAATCAACCCAATTGAAAGGGGGTTACGAATGGAATGATCGCTTTCGATAATCTTCTTTTGTAGCGTAAACAACATTTCTTGTTAACCACATAGTTTTTGGAATGTTTACATGTTTTCTTGTTAACATTTTTGGCATTAGTAGGAGGGCTCGAACCTCCGCCCTTGTGATTACGTTATAGATTAATTATGAATTGTCTAACTTGATGAACGAAAATGAAATCCAAAAGGCTCGGTCTAATGGAGGAAGAGGCTGTAAATACCACAACCTTAGAGGAAAATGTTATAGCAACTTTCAACTTAGAAGGAGTTATGCAAGAGCAACCATTGACTCCAGCTCAACAAGACGACAATGCCACTAAGCACTAGGAATAATAGTTGTTGGAAATGCAGAGCTTATCAAGGCAACATTGTCTCAAAAATCTTTCAAGACAACGAAACCAATGAATGAAGATGAAGTGGTCTCTCCTAAAAGAAATTTAAAGGCTTACACAAATGAAGACAAGAGCAAAATTGACTTAACATCTTCAAAAACAAAAGAGCGCCCTCCAACTAAATCCGATCATCAAGGAAGGGTATTGGACAAATCAATTGAGCTGTCCGGAAGCTCAACATTGAAAGAGTATAATCCAAACCTGAAAGATTATCACAACACTAAAGCTTAAAAAAGGACATAGCAGAAAAAGCAATGAAGGACATGCTAAATGCCAAGAAGAAGGGGACCTTGGATGAAAGAGCAAATGATAATGAACAAGTGGAACCTTTCATAGATGAAAATCATGTCAACAGTCATCCCATCCTATGTAAAGATTCCAACTCTGAAGTACCATGGAACTACAGACCCCGATGATCACTTGATGGCTTTCGATAGCCAAATGGATTTGCACAATGCTTCTGGAGCCGTTCGATGCAGACTGTTTCCGTAACGCTTCAAGGTGCCGCCGCCAAATGGTATCGACAATACAATGAAAAGACAATCTATTCATGGAAGCAATTTTCTTATGAGTTCTCTGCCCAGTTCTATATATGCAAGGACCTAACAATCGATTACACTGTTTTGGCCAACATTTAGCAGAGACGGAAAGAGTCTTTGGAAGATTACCTTAAAAGATTCAATACAGAAGCATTGAAAGCTAAAGACATGAACGGCCAGGATAAGCTCATTGCGGTACACTCTGGGTTACTATAGAGCATACCATTCTAGAAGAAATTCTTCATTCATGGGTGTAAAGATCTGCAAGACATCCATTTTTAGGCTGACAAAATTCATTTGAATGGATGAATTATATCACGCTAAGAAGAAAGCTAATCCTAAAAAGGAAAGTGGAAGGTTTGGATTAGATCGTGGACATAAGGGAACGAGATGGGTAGAGCCAATGCTAATTCAGTTGCTTTAAACAAGCCATTGTCTTACATCTATGCTGTAACAAAGGCGAAGGTCAACTTCCCCACTTCCTTTAGGGCCAAGAATTACCCAGAACAGAGGAAAGCAGATGACTATTGCGTTTACCACAGAGCAAAGGGTCGCAAAACTGATGAATGCAGAGTCTTGGTAGGAATCAATCAAAAATTAATTCATGTGGCGCATTTGAAGGAGTTTATCCAGGATAAACAAAAGGCACCACAGACTGGGAAAAGTCCTCAAAAGTTTCCTAGTAATAGTGTTAACGTCTTAGAGGAAGAAGACCCACCGAGCTTGAGTCCATCGCTAAATAGGATCGATGTAATTCATGGAGGGCCACATTCAGTGGGGACTAGAAAGGGGGTTTGGAATAGGTACATCAAAGAGGCTAGAGAAGGTGTCTTCTCCATTCAAGAGGAGCCCCCGCTTAAAAATCTATGACTCAATATCCCGATGCCAAATCTTGTTGTTACTCTACAAGAGCCGAAGAAGGGAGTCCATCACCCAAACAATGATCCCCTAATGATCATAGCACAAATTAGACTGTCAATAGTGTCCAATATTCTTGTGGATACTGGTAGCGCAGTGAATGCTATTTTTAACGCTTTTGATTAGATGATCATCTCAAAAGACAAGCTAAAGCATAGCCTTGAGCCAATCTATGGATTCAACAATAATGGATCGACTCAAGTGGATCAAGTAAAATTTCTTGTATAGATGGGAGTACCACCATGTTGCCACACTTTTGAAACTCTCTTCGTAATCATTGACCAACCATCTTATTACAATGCTTTCTTTGGCAGACCCGTAGTTAATGAGGTAGATGCTTTTGTCTAGCAAAAATATCTGATGGTGAAATTCTTAACTAAGAGATGCTGGGGCGCTCTCTGCGGAGAGCAATTCAGCTCTCACGGAATGTATTTTTCTACGCTTGATCAATACAAAAGTGAGTATTCTGCCTACTTTGATTTTTCTACTGTTTTTCTGCCTTTGAATGATGAATTTTTACATCCAACATTCGAAGCAAAGATTAGATCTAATAAGACTAAAAACCATATGTATGAAAGGTACATTTTCCTTGGAACCAAGAGGACAAAATCATCACAAAATTTGATTGTCGTGGGGAAGTGGAGAGAATAAGACCCATAGAAGAACTTGAGGAGGCATGCATAGACCCAGATGATTCCGCCAAAATAGTCAAAGTGGGACTCGATTTGATTCCTTAAACCAAATAAAGATGTATTTGTATGGTCTCATTCAAATATGGTGGGAATTGTTCCATTGGTTATGTGTCATGCACTAAACATCAATCTAGAAGTGACCCTCATTAGATAGAAAAAGAGACAACTGGATAAAGTACGGTCCAACATTCTAAATAGGGAAGTTAAATGACTCCTTGAAAATGAATTTATTAAGGAATTTACTACCCAAAATGGCTGGAACCAAGTATTAGTGAAGAAGTCAAATGGTAAATGGAGGACTTGCGTCGATTATACTGACTTAAATAAGGCTTGTCTGAAATATTGACGGATAGATCACTTGGTTGATGCAACTAGTGGGCACAGGTTGTTATCTCTCATGGATGCATACTCGGGATATAATCAGATACCTATGTTCAAGCCAGATGAGGAACATACAGGTTTTATTACCGATTGGGGAATTTACTGCCATAAAGTAATGCCATTTGGATTAAAGAATACAAGGGCTACCTATCAAAGATTAATCAACAGAATGTTCAAAGAACAGATCGGTTGAAATATGGAAGTTTATGTTGATGATATGCTATTGTATTCCTACAAGGCTAAAAGTCACCTTGAAGATCTAAAAGAAATGCTTGAAGTATAACGAAAATATCAGATGAAACAGAATACCCAGAAATGCTCTTTCAAAGTCCATTTGGGAAGTTTATAGGCTATCTGGTGAGTGCTCAAGGGATTGAAGTCTGCCCAGACCAGATTCAAGCTATCAAAGACATGGCTGATCCCAAAACTAGCAAATGTGTAATGAGTTTAAATGGTAGAGTAGCTTCCCTAAAAAGATTTATTTCCAAGGCAACTGATAAGTGCATTCTCCTTTTTAATATGATCAAGAAGAGAAAAAACTTTAAGTGGGGAGAAGATCGTAAGAGAGCTTTTCAGGAATTGAAAAATCATTTGCAAAAACCAGTAGTACTATTAGTCCCCAGAATGGTGAAATTTTCTACTTATACACGGCAGTCTTCGAACACGCAGTTAGTTCGGTTTTGATTAGAGAGGAAAGTAAAACTCAACTTCTAGTTTATTATGTAAGCAGGCGACTAAGGGATGCAAAGGTTTAATAACCAGTAATAGGAAAACTAGTCTATTGCTTAATACACACTGCACGAAAACTTAGGGCATACTTTCAAGCACATCCAATTAGAGTCCCAACTAACTTTCCACTCAAACAAGTCTTTAGTAAAACTAAAACTTTAGGAAAACTGGTAAAATGGAGAATTTAGCTTAGCCAGTATGACATTGAGTTTCAACCATGGTCAGCTATCAAAGGACAAGCATTGACAGACTTTATTAATGAATGTACAAAATTCATTAAGGAACAATCGAAAAAGGATAGAAAACCTATGTGGCAGTTATTTATGAATGGTGCATCGAATGAGCAGGGGCCTGAAGCGGGATATGTCATAATCACCCCAGACGGACACCGCCTACACTATGCAATGAAGTTGGGGTTTCCCGCAACAAATAATGTAGCCGAATATGAATCCATGGTAGCAGGGTTGACTCTGGCTTTAAAGCTCAAAATCCTACATATTCAAATCTTTAGTGATTCACAACTAATGGTAAATCAGGTGAAGTAAGTATATCAAACTAAAGATGCCAAGCTATCTCTATATGTAAAGAAGATATTGAAGATGCTCGCTTTATTTGAAGATTTTTCTATACATCGTTTCGCAGGGAGAAAACTCACAGGTGGATTCATTAGCAAAGTCGGCTAGTTCAAGGGGAGCCCCTGATACTTGGATTGTGCCAGTAGGATATCAAGTAAATCCGAGTATTAAAGAGGGGACATTCGAACAAGGAAAGGAACTGTTAGTCCTAACTAGATCCTAAGCCATGTCACGAGAAAGGAAAGAAAAAGAAATTAATAGGGAAACCTCAAATGAGAGAATCAACCAGCCAAAAACAGATGACTGTTATAATAACACTTGGATTTCGCATATTGTCAAATGTCTTTCTAAAGGGATATTGCCATCTGGTAAGGGGAAAGCTAGGAAAATAAGATGACAGCCCCAACTTTCATGAGATGGAATTTTTTATAAGAAGGGATATGCATTACCTTACTTAAAATGCGTGAGTCTAGAGGATGGATTGAAATTATTGATGGAAGCGCATGAATGATTTTGTGGAGACCACTCCAACAGGGCGACGTTGGCAAAGAGAATAATAAGACAAGGTGTTCAACAACGGAATTTCTATCGAACTAGAAAACCGTCGATGAATTTAAAATTAAAATAGCCGTAAGCGCATGACGTACAAAAGTTAGTACGTGTCGAGTACAGATCGATTAACAAAGAATTGTTAGATTTTAAAAGTCAATTCAATCAAATTATACCAAATGGAGAGGAAATTGTTAACCACAAGCAAAATGAAGCTAAAACTAGAATTAAAATGAGATTAAAAACTATGAGATTAGAGAACGATTTAGCGGCAAATCCACTCTCTCATTTTTGTAAATCAACAAAAAAATTTATGATCTCTAGTTTTGATATTAAGTGAAATAACTGTTGCATTTATCATAAGTATGGTTATGTTATTAATCAACATAACTTAAACCATCAAACTATAATACAAAAAACAAACCATTTATAAAATCTCATTAAAATGAAGCCAAAACAAAAGCTATTTTAAGTATGATATATTTACTATTGTAATTAGTAATATATATCATAAAATTTTGTTTTTACTGTCATTTTCAAATCAAAAATCAATTAGCAAATGATGATGTAAATTTTGTTTATGTTGAATAAGAATAGCTCATTTGCAAAAGCAACATAAGCTATCAAACCCGTTTGGATAAACTTACATAAAAATTCCCTTGCATGAAGGACAAACAAAAGTGATCATAAATCATAAATTTTTTGAAATTACATAAAGTTAGAGAGCTTCATTACCCCTAAATTGAAGAGTTTAGCTACTCATTTGTGTTATCATATCAACACATGTAAATTCCAACATTAAAAGAAAAAGAATTAGAAACTAAACAAAGGAGGAAATTGAGATTAACTATTAAGCTACTTGCATAAAAGAAATAAAACAAAACTACACTACTTGCATGAATGTAAATCTAATCTACTAACAAAGGAAAGAAGAGGACATAAAAGTAAAAATGAACATAAAAGTAAAAAAGAAGCATGTAGAAAAGAAAAGAGAAAGAGGCTAGGAATCCATTTTTATTTCATGAAACATTGACATTACAATTTGCTTTCTTAATTTCCTAACCAATGTGAAAGAGTAGAAGATATTTGCATGTACATAAGAGGGCTATTTATACATGCATAAAACCCTAATTCATTTTTTAGGATGCTTCACAAAATGCCCTTTAGGAAGTGTGGCCACCAAGTAACCATTAGCCACTAATTAATCCATCATTAAACGTGCATGAAGCTTTAACCTCCACTTAGTTGTCCATTAGCTTCTAATTATAGATTTAGGCAAGTGGGTGGGGTCCTCCATAATCATGAGCTTGAATTATTTTCTCTTCATTCCTTTATATTCCCTTGTACATGCATATATCTTCATGAAACCCTCTTCCATATGCATCAAAATTTCCTATGAAAATCATAAAAAATATCCAAGTAAAAACTCTCAAATTTACACATACACAAAATTGATCATTTGGCCCTTGAATGAAGATGAATATATGATGATTTGAAAATAATTGAATTTTGGTTTTAAACATGTTGAAATGACCAAATATGACATTTATTTAAATAAAAATAGATAAAATATGGATGTAAATATATGCACATTTACGTGCACATCACAAGGTTTTTATTGGCTCGAATAGCAAGTCAAGCTATTGAATATGCGAGGAGTTGTGAAAGATGCCAAAAATACTCAAAGGTTCCTCGATTGCCACCAAGCCAATTAACTCTGATTTCAAGTCCATGGCCCTTCGATATATGGGAAATCGACTTAATCGGGTTATTGCCAATTTACCAAGGGGAAGCAAATTATTCTGTTGTTTCCATAGATTACTTTACTAAGTGGGTCGAAGTAGAGGCATTCCTCAAAATCACTTCTAGGAAAGTGTTTAGATTTTTCATTAAAAACATTATTACTAGATTTTGATTCCCCTACAAGATTATATCGGATAACAGAACACAATTTGAAAGCGAGGAGTTTTCTCGATTTTGTCATAAGAATGGGATCATAAAAAGTTTCTCATCCATTGTGCATCCAAAGGCCAATGGACCCGTTGAAGTTGAAAATAAGACTATAAAGACTATCTTGAAAAAGCGATTAAATAAAGCCAAAGGGAATTGGGTAGAAGGATTGCCACTTGTAGTTTGGGCTTATCGAACATCTATTAAAACTGCAACAGAACATACCTCCTACTCTCTAACATATGGGTGTGAAGCAATGTTGCCAATTGAAATTGAGATACCCTCATATTGAAGTGTCACATATGATTTTTACCCAAATCAGGAATTGAAGAAATATTCGTTAGATTTAATACATGAATTAAGAGATGAAGCAAGCAGCTATCCAAACTGTGGAATATCAAAGAAGAATTTCAAAATACTACAATTCGAAAGTAAAAGCGAGATCATTTCAAGAGGAAGACTTAATACTCCGAAAGGTAATGGCAAACACAAGAAATCCGGTTGATGGATCGCTAGAACCAAATTGGGAAGGTCCTCTGATTTTACGCAAAGTAATTCCACCTTGAACTTATAAGTTGTGTCGACCGGATGGCAACATGGTTCCTAGAACGTGAAATGTAGAACACTAGTGACCATATTTTCTTACAAAGAATGAATAAAACCCCTCTTCCTCAAAAAGTAAAGTCTACATGGTTAGGAGTAAAATTCTCCTTGCACTTGGACATTACCTTTAATGGTCAAGCCTTTGTCCACACTAAGTTGGCCAGGTCAAAGCGCCTCTTGAAGGTAGGTTAGAATAAGCCTTTATTCGTGCCATGCTATGGCCATGTTAAAGCATCGACAAGCCCTTGGTCGCGCCACGCTATGGACTGGTCAAGGCACCTCTTGGAGGGAGGTTAGAGTAAGCCTTTATGCACGACATACTATGGCCAGGTTAAAGCATCGGCAAGTCCTTAGCCACGCCATGCTATTGCCTGGTTAAGGCGCCTCCTGAAGGGAGATTGGGTAAGTCCTTGGGTCCTGTTTGTGGATAAGCTAACCAAGCGCACCAGACAATAATGGACTACGACGTCCAAGCCTAAGAAGCAGCATATCAAACAGTGGACGAAGACGTCCAAGCCCAAGAAGTGGCATATCAAACAGCGGACTATCAAGTCCAAGCCCAAGAAGAGGCATATTTAACAATGGACTAAGATGTCCAGGCCAAGAAGCGGCATATCAAACAGCGAACTAAGATTCCAAGCTTGGAAATTGGCATATCAGATGACGGACTAAGATGTCTGAACCCGAGAAGCGGCATATCAAATGATTAACTACGACGTCTAAGCTCGAGAAGCAGCTAACCAAATAACAACAACATATAAGGCTTAAAGGGTTAACACATATCAAAAGAGACAAGATCCAAGGAGCAGAACAGAACATAAGGCTTAAATAAGAATCTGCAGTCTCCAACTAATCATCAAAGAGGAATTTCCAAACTTCGCTTATTAATACCCAAATCTAGGTTTCGCGTCATTCATTATTGAACTCAGGACTTCATTTACTAATACCTGAATCTGGGTTTTTGGTCTTTACCAACAATTGATGGTCTTCATCATACCCGAATATGGGTTTCAGGACTATAATTAATTATTGACCTTCACTTATTAATGCCCTAATCCGGGATTAAGATTTCTAGTATGACGATAATTATTATGGATTTCTAATTATCCACCACTAAAACCCGAACCTGGGTTCGAGAGTTCTATTATGAAGACCATTCTTGGTTATTAGTTACCAAAACCCAAATTTGGGTCCCTAATATCTTACTATTGACTTCTAAACTTCAATTATTGATGCCCGAATCTGGGACTTAAATTTATGGACTTCCTAATACCTGAATTTGATTTTCAGGTCTTTTACCATCAATTTTTGGGTCTCATCTGTTAAATCTCGAGTCTGGGATTTAAAGCAGTTGGTATTGACATTACAATGGTGTCTAGTCTTCAATTAAAACTTTGAGTTTGTCTTCTTAATACCCAAATCAGGGTCACTAGCTTGCTACTCTAAACAACATTTTTCAACATATGAATCTTGGCCCATGGATCATTATTATCTTCAAGGGGAGCTTCTAAATACCTGTTACTTATCCTCAAATAATAATTCATGGGTTACAATAGCTTATTTCCAAATGGTAGCTCATAACATTCTATTGCCAAACATTTATTGTCTGCAATGAAAAGTTCTTGGACTCCAATTATTATACGTCTGGTTTACTATAAATCTTGTGGGAGTTTAATTTATGAACTTTATTTTTAATTACAAAAGCTAAATGGTGAGACTCATAATATTACCAGATGAGAGTTCTTGGTTCCCAGTCGTGTACAACTATAGATTTCATATCCTTTTTTAACTCAAGATGATGACCAGTTAATCTTTAGAGATTAGAATTTCTATTATACCGATTTCATTTCCAAAATGCAAAGCATATATTTGTACAAGTAGTGAGCTAAAGATAGAAAATGTTATTTGCCTTGAATTTCGTAGGAAAACGAGGGTATTAAGAATGAAGTAGTAGTCATATTTTTGTCCTAAGGAACAAAAGCTTCTTTCATATCCCCAGGGAGGGGGGGAGGAGGCAAAATGTTAACCATACAACCAACTTAACAGCAACGGTATGAAAGAAGGCTTATAAAAGTGCAAAGCTCTATAAAAATTAAAGACTTGGGTTTCGCCAAAGTTCAAAGAAGAACATTTTGAAGGCATTAAGATGGCTTTCGAAGGTGTTGCAAGCACCAGGTGCCACTACAAATAAAAAATGTGAGAAAATATTTCAGAAAAAAGGGAAAAAAGAGAAGGCAAGGTTACCCTTCCAACGCATATGGATTTGCATATATGACAAAAAACTAGTGCGTGACCCGTGCTACGCACACGGGCAGTGTAAATAACTATTTTTGGGTCATGACATGATTGTATGATTGGTATATTTGAATTGGATTAGTGTTTCTTATTTATATACTCTATTTTTGTTACCCAAATTCGTTTTTAATGATTGCTTGTTTCTTGTCTATTCAATAAGTGAATGAATCCTAAGTCATATTGTCCAATGTTTAAATGCTTAAAATATTGAATTTATCATTTTTATTCAGTATGCCAATATAAATAATTGTACATATTCTTTGTATTTTTATTTTATTTTATTTTTGGTTCGAGCTTATGAGAATAATATTGTGCATGACCAAGAAATTAACAACCGATAAAATATTCAAATATACTATGTTGAAGCTAGCGATAATGTGTGTATAATTTTTTTACACTGTCCTAAAATTAAAATGAAGCTTGGGATATTTTCCTAAATTGATTGCATATGTACTGTTTATTGCATATACTTTATATAACCAACAAAAACTAAAAAAATGAACCAACATGAAATTTGTTTAGCGATATATATTTTGACATCATGGTAATATAAAAATGTACAAAACTTTTAAATTCGTTGCAAAGTAATTTTTGTTCAAGTATATACCATCTGAAACCAATGAAAATCAACATAGCAATTGTTAAACGCGCTAAGTTAAACAATGTATAATGAACATAATCATCAAGGTAAATTTTATTTCAACCTTGAAATTAGGTTGAAATTGGGTATGCATATACAGGGTCAAAAGTATAACAAAATTATCCTTGTCACCTTTTTTTTACCTGTTTTAACCATGTTTATAGAAAATTTAAATTCAAAACAACAAAATTTCTTTGCAAATCATAAACAAATATGCAATAAAGTAAATTACCAACGAAAGCAATAAATTGAGAGACAACAGAATTCGATTACAATCGACATGACAAAACAAATATGGATCGCTCTGCTTGGGATTATAATATATTGTGAAATATAAGACTAATATTGAAATTTAAAAAATAAATTTTACTCTAGCTAAATTTAAGATAGCTATATTGAAATGGGTATTTCAACCTTAAATTTAAAAACTATACCACTATTATAATGGACAGAGAGTGGAGGTAAAAATGCATTATTGTTAAAATAACTCAAAAATTAATTATCGCGTTTTAACTTTTAAGAAGTTCCACCGGTATCAATATTGTAAAACTAATTAAATTGTGTGTTATTTCAACTTCAATGTATGAAAATTAATATTTATGCAATTCTGTAGGTCAAACCTGTAAATATTGTACATGCCACATAGGGATAACATGATGCCTTTACAAAATGATTCTAATCCTTAATGGTAAGTAAGCGTGAATATTTGGATTCATTGAGAAAATATGCTTTATAAGTAGAAGAAAAAACCACTACCAATTAAACTCATTTACTAAAAATTTAGGTCCCATGTTTTCTTGTTATTAAAGGAAGAATTAAATATGATTCACAATACCTTAATAAAAGAATTAAATGCACGTAACTATTCATTTTCAGGATAATGGTGCGTGTTCTAAAACATAGTATTAGTGAAAAATAATCAGCAAAGCTATTACCAAAGACTATCTTTATTAGCATAATTATCAATAAGGGTGATTTTAGTAAATTGTTGTTAAAAGAGAAAAGGCAAAATTATACTAAGGACTTGACTCTTATGAAATTGTTAGAAATAACGCCTATTGATCAGTATTTGAATGTTACATGACGAATTAAAGGAGAATATTCATTCCATGAAGCTTTCCTTATTTAACACCCGGTACTCAGCTATTGAGTTAGAGAAAATTCTTCATCCATTGCTTCACTTTCAACTTCCTTCCTATCGTACACCTGCAAAGGAAATGAAATACACTATATTAATCATTATTTGTATTTAAATATAAAACGTCACAATCAGTGCCACCCCAATAAATTTGCATACTATGAAAGTGTTTAAAGCCTAAAATTATGGAGGCCTCATAAATATGACGAACCGGTAGGAAAAAAATTACACGGTCCCATAAACATGCTACAAAAACTGGATCAAATAAAGTGAATAATTAGGTATTAATGGAAACACCTTAAATTTTGTTTACCTTAAATTAAATTATGTTTACGTATTTAAGGAAGTGAATAGAGACTGTAATTTTTTTTTAAATTTGTGAAATTCATGCTCTTTCTTCCATTATAAACTTGATCATAACTATATAACTTGTTGATTTTATTTTCTAGTCATGATTATTCAGTCAATAAGATTTCAATAAGCTTAATTATTTTTGTTAATGACATACCATATAATCACCCTTTAACACGATTGTGTACTGGTAACAGCTGTTAGAATACAGCGGCTGAATAGAAATCTAGGGAAAAGCACAACTATTATGACCACCCATTAACACTCACTTTTTTGTTAACCTGATGTTTCTTTCTTCCAAAAGCCTATTTGCACTGTTTATTCAAAACAGCTCCTACTTTGATGAGAATACATACAATTTACACACGTGTACAACTCTATCTGTACATAGGTCTCCAAGGTTTAATCATAACTAAAATACTTACACTGCTTATAGGTTTTAGAAAAAATATTTCTCAAAAACCTACATGAAATATTACATCAATCTAGCACCTAGGTTGTTCCAGCATATACCCATTCATTACGATTTCATCCTTTCAACTTATTAAGTTTATATAAATTATGCTGAATACTTTTGGTTGACAGGTGGAAAGACATTTGAATATCATGTACTATAATTGGTAAGAAATGTTCGCAATCATATTTCATTTGTGGCAGGATGTGTTAATGAATATCTTGATATGGTGGGAAGACTTTGATGGTAAAGTACCTGCTCTAGCCATTTTGAAGCCTAAACCCCTCTGGACTGGAAGCAAGTCTTCAACCTTTTATCCCAAAGCAGATAAACCTTATAAAAAAATTCAAGTTGGCATGTGGACACAAACATGATATATTACTCCCGGTGATACCGTTGTTAGAATAGAAAAAGGAGAACTTCTGTCTGGAACTTAGTGCAAGAAAACACTTGGAACAGGAGGTGGTAGTCTTATTCACATAATCTGGTATGTGTGAGATACAAGTGAATGTTATTTCAAAAACTATTTGTTTGTATTATATAATTACATTATGTAATTTATAGGGAAGAGGTTGGCCCAGATACGGCTCGCAAGTTTGTAGGGCATACGTAGTGGCTTGTAAATTATTGGCTATTTCATGTATGAACTATAGTTGGATTGATTTTTTGAACTATACTCCCATTTTCCTTTATCACTTGCAGGTTATAGTGTTTAGAAGAATTAAATATAGTTTGTATTGATAAATAGTTTAGAATTTATGAAAAGTCAAGATAGCATCTAAGAGGATGCCAACTAACATGCAACTATTACATGCAAATATAAAATTGTCAAAACTAAAACCTTTGTTGCTAATACATAACTGCAAAAGAGTAATAAGAAATAAGATGTATATCCAACCATTTCTTACATTTAGTCAAGTTATATAGACAAAATTATTTCATTCCCTCTCTTCTCTCCATGTGCGTACATGCAAAAATCTCCATGCAAATTTTGAAACCATTTGGAACCTTTTAACTCATTCAAAAAAAATATATTAAACCAATACTCATTACACAAAAAAGAAAATATTTTTAGTATTTTATTTTGATCAAAATTACAAAGTGATGTCCATTGTATCAAACTCAGTAGGAGACAGTTAATTTGTTTACATATATTTTCCATGCACTACAATTCGTGAAGTTTGCCGCAAACAAAATCAAAATATATGGATTTATAATCATAATGTAGCTCCTATTAATCCTTAAAATAAGATATACTCAGTTCAGTCACTAACATTGATGAATATATTTTAAAAATATTAAGTAATGTATTTAACAATATGTATGTCGTGGACATAAAGAAAATTAATTTATATATCTTAATAGATAGAAGGCTGCTAAACAAAATTGCTGGAATTTTGTGGTCGTCTATGCTTGACCCATCTTGCTTAGATCCAATTTTTATTTTTCACTTATTTTAAGTGTAGGATCCACTATTAATAATCGACCAATAATAAATAAAAAAGGAGCATAACCACATCCAGTGTGACCAATTATGTTAGCATTCTTGTTATACCCAATAACAGAGCTATATGATCCATGAAGCAAGCAAAAAATACATGAGTAAACTGATATGCACAATCATCCTTATAGTTGGTGTTAGTTTGAAGTCACCACTCATAAAAATCGAAATAAATTATCTTTAAAAATATGAATAATTTCTTCAATGAAATTAATTACAAAAATATATTATTACCACAAAATGCGTAATTTAAAATTTATCATTACATAAATTAAGAAGCTTTTTGCTAGTATGAATAGGTGAATTCTGTAATATTGGTTGCCCGCTCTTGTTCTAACTATGGAATCTACGGAAAGATTTCAAATATTCTTGAATTTTCCTGTTACCATGTTCACAACTTTCCAATAAGTGAAATCCTTCAAAACATTATAAAAATGTCCACTCTCTTTATTATGGATCTTTTTGCATAATATAAATTATGTTTAAGTAACTACTGAATTGGCACATCAGGACAGGAGATGCATAGACCACACAATTTGAATCCGTAAGTCGGATAAGATGTAACACAACAACAAAATTCACTACTCCTAATGTTTGGCTTGACCAGTTTTCAAAAATAATATTCTTTACTCAGAATAAGATATAAAACACATTATATATTTACAGTATACAACATAAGAATGTGTGAAGAAATCCTTCGTTGTGAACTATTCTCTGTCATTATTAACCCTATTACAGTACTCATTATCTCATAGAATTTGCTTGTCTTATATGTCCCCGGTAATCTTAGTTGGAGGTACATTGCGTCATCATCATCAAAGTATGGATATATAAGTCTTGTGCGACCTCATACCACTGAATGTACCTCAGACTCCCCATAACATGTGCTTTGATTACATTGAAATGTGACTAGTATTCAGATTTTCCAACTGGAAAATGATTCATCTTCAATGGAAAACAATTGCTCACCTTCAAATCCTCATTGTGTTTTGACAATTCATATCTCATACCTCTTCATAGATAGCACAGTAACATGCTTCTTCATTGACAAAATCTTTATTTGCAAACTCCCAGTCCCTATAGCATGTCTCGCATGTACTTTGTGTTTTGCAATGGCCAACGCATAGAAGACGGAACCAAAACTAATTTCATACCATATTGTCATCATACCTATAAAGAGAAGAAGTGTTGGATGATTATTAACTCTATTGTTATTTGCAGGTGTTGGATATTCTCCTCTTTTATTCCCACCCATCCACACGTACGTGGCACTAATGCAAGTATGTTAGTAGAAGGAAGCAATAGTTATTTTGCCATAATTACAGAAAGCACATATACAAAAATAAAGCAATTTGACATAGAAATATGAAAATTTTAAACGGTAATGTAAAATACTTCAACAAATTAAAATACTTTATTGTCTTACTTTAATAAATAAAGTCAGTTAAAAGGTTTATATCTAGTTTGTTAGCCCTTCCGACAACCTATGAAGCAAAATTGTTTAGTTATGTAGTGTTGTACTGGTTCTGAAAGGAATCTATAATTTTGTCAAAAAAAAAAGGAAAAAAAGAAAAAGAAAGAAAATCATCAATAACATATGCAAATAATATGTTTTGTTATGTGGGAAGCAAGGATACATATTTCATCTTCCAAGTAGGTACTACATTGTGTAGAAGACACTGAAATTCAACGTTTACACAGTCTACGCTTATAGTACAAAAACTATCCGCTTCTTAAAATAAAACTTTCGGGAAGATAAATGAAACATATAATTTTAAAATGCTTCTTAACGCATTTTTTTGTAATTACTCTATATCAAATATCTAAAAAATAAATAAATAACCATTAATCTATTATCACTGGAAGCAAGCATTGAATCAAAATTCCAAACACAATGTTCGGGAACAAAGAAGATTTGGAGTTGAATACTGTTACATCTTAGGTGGATATTGGTTCAAGAGATAACATGAATAGAAACTCAATCGTCACCATAACCATTGTTACATATTTATTAATCAACATAGTACATGTAATAACTTAACAAATAATCGAACAGAAACCAAGTACTATACCCTTGAGAAATGATGATGGACTACTCTAAGGCTATTTAATTTATAAGCGCGCTACTATCATCTTGCTGAAATTTGATCAATGAATAATATAAAGACAATTCATTAAAATCATGGACATGTTACATTTTCGCAATCCCAACCCTCCCGTCAAACTATCTTCCATATTTCTAACCATGTTATGGATATTACGAAAAATCACCAGCCGGTGATTCTAGTAAGAGAAACAACTAAAATTATTATAACATAATTGTATCAAATAATTTATGTAGACAAAACATTAAACTTTGAAATAGAATCTTCGGTAGTAATCATATGCTCCATTAAGATCTAGATGTTTAATCTTATGTTATTAGAGTTAATAATGATATCATTATTAGTTCTAAATGTTTAAATTGTTATTCTTGACCTTTGAATTCATATGGCATTTTCTGTAATCATTAAAATAGTCAAACAGAAAACAGTTTCGAATATGCGAACTATGTTGAATAGATAAGTATAAGAGATAAGTTTCAGAAAGAATAATCTAAACACGAACTATGAAAAGAAAATGCATGGATAATTCCAATCTTATATAAAGCGTTGCCTTGTGAACTTCACATCTTTTCTTTCCACTAAAAGGAGCTTTCGCACATTTTGAACTATCCCATAACTAATACAAAATAAGAATGCTTGAAGTTTAAACATTGTAACTAAATTAAAACATTGTACGGAAAAACCTAAACTATCATTAGTTAGTACTTATAGTACAATCAAACTTTCATTCGTTCAAAAAGCCATCGTAGAAAATTCAGTGTTCCTATCAAGTTCCATCTCATACAAATTGTTTATTAGAAGATGGAAGGAAGAAAATTCAAAATTTAAAAGCATCGAACCTATCAGATCCAAATCATTAGACTTCGCATCTAAAAATACCCAATGATTTCAATGAATCCACCATGCCATGTTTCATAATATTAAACAGAGACGTAAATTTAAAAGTATTACCTGAAAATTTCATAGGAAAATTGAAGTAATGAGAGTTATGTATATGAAAGGAATAATCCATGGACGTGACTAAACCAAAAAAAATGGCAAACAAATGAAATGATGGAGAAGAGAATAATAAGTATTAATTGTTAACCTGTGCAGCTTTTTATCCAGCCATCTTCTCTACTGCCCCATAGCTTGGTCCACCATGCGATTCTCATTCCGCTAATCATTCATTATGTTCTTCAGTTTCAATCCATTCTAATTGTTCTTTAATGGCACTCCTGTAGCTTGCTCCGTTGTACATTCATTTCATGTCCTACCAAGCTAGCTCATAGATGAACATATGGTTCTGGCGCAGTTGTTAAGAATGAGCATATACATATATAATAATTTGTAAGTTGATTATAGCATAGTTGTTTTAATAAATTAATAAGGTTTTACTTTGCCATGTGTTAAATGTATGAACATATGGTTCTGGTGCAATTGCGACTGTTTTCGGATAGTATACACCAGCAATAAAAACATTCGAGTGTGTATAAGACATGTGATAATTGTGAATATGGAGCGAGGGTAAACAACACTCATCTCCTAGTCAACTTTCGAAAAGAATAATACAAAATATAAGAATATGGAAAAGGTATCAGATTTGGTTTTAAATAATACAATATATGAGAGTATGGAGAAATTATCAAACTTGGTTTTAATACTTCAATTCAACTTGCATATGCAATAATTCACAACATACATCACTAAAAGATCAACCACAGGTGCAAGAAATTTAGTAATAAACATCCCCGAACTCTAACACAAATTTACCTTCCCTCCATGTCGTGCGCACTAAGCTTGTTATACAATATGTGTATTAACTGTATTGGTCAAACAATAGTGGACTATATACCGCACAAAGTGAAGGTAAAATTGTCTTACAATGGCTGCAAGTTTTTGAGCTTTCCGTGCTTCAGTTTTGTTTAGATTCTATTCGTTCTTAGCTCTTTGTGCATCGCTCGTTTCTTATTTCATAGCACCTATTAAGTATATAACTTAATAAAATTTATTAGATTTCTTCATATTGCTACAATAAAAATCGCTACAGAATTGTAAACAAAATAACCATAAATTATAAGAATTAAATTTGTTACTGTCTGACTTATTAATCCTAAATTCAATGTAAAATCTACTTTTGAACATATACTAACTGTAATATAATTTATTAATGCAAGATTGCATGATCATAATGACATATTTGAAGTGGGGGCGAAAAAACTTCGAATAAAAAAATTATTAACGATATTAAATTTTGCAATGTGAGACAAAAAAGTTCAAACATATTACTTCCAGAAACTACAATCTTTAGAGACTCTAATCTTTTTTCAAATTGTAATCAACTCTAATTCTTCACTCAAATTGTTCATTATTTCAAGGCTATTAGGGATAAAGATGTCACTTAATCAATTTCCACGAAGAAACAATGTGCTTTAAAAAGCCGCACTTCATTCTTGTTAAATGGAAGAATTAAAAGCAAAAAAGAAAAATAACCGATTGAAATTGTAGAACATAGATTGTTAAATATGTATTTATATAACATCGGATAATGTATTAACTATTAACCCATACATACAGTATTCAGAAGACTGTAATATTAAAGGGTAACGAACAGTACAAACTGATATTGATATAAAAATCATAGATGAAAATGAAAAGGGAAGTAATTATAGTGCATCCTTAAAGTGAAATATGTAAGTAGTGGGACCATATAAGATATGTGAAGATATGTCACTTACAGACTTTATAATGACCTCAGAAGATTTCATAGGGAATATGCCCTCCAAATTTACAGTTTCAGGCTTATGATTCAATCATTTTCAATAGTTGGCAATTACTGTGGCACACAGAAATTTTATTTTCCATCGCACCAAAAAAATACCAAAGAAAGACCTATACAATGTCTATATTAGACTGTTTGAGACCGAGTAATTATGTAGTAATGTAAAACCAGGTGTAGTACAGAAACCGCCTCCCAATATGTATGGATCACGTGGAAAACAAAGTTCGAAGCAGGAGTTTGTTACTAAAAAGTAAAGATATGATCAACAGTACTTATAACTTCAAATATTGAACTGATTGTTATTGTGAAAGTTCATCAACAACATAATCTACAACAGTAATATTCATGGTAGAGAACAGTAAAGGGCTATGATTAACGAAAGATAGAGATAAATATGAACTTTTAGGACTGCTACTATATTGTAAACAATGTGAATTAGCATTTCATGTTCAAATGAATTATACAACCAGAAAATATAGACTAAGTAAACAGAAAGGGGCGGGGAGTAAACATACTTGCATGAACGATGACGATGGGACGCAAATCGAAATGAAGAATTATGGAGACGAATACTAAACTGTAACTAAATTATGTCACGTGAGTGTTGCAAAAGAAAATTGCTTAGAAAATTACCACGGGCCAATGGTGAAACTCCCATGGCTCAATTCTGACAATTTTCCAACCCTATTTTATTATTCAATTAATTTTTTAATTAATTATTACTACTGTAATTTTTTAGGTTGTTACACATACAAACAGACAGAGTATACACACATACACACACACATATATACATGTGTGTGTACACTTATGTTTGTAGCATGGGTGTGTACAAATATAACGCACGCACAGTAAAGATGTAGCTCAAATTACCTTGGTCAGAATAGGTGACAAATAGCATGCCAAATGTACCAAATTTGAAGAACTGCCATACCAACAATTCACCTGTTACATAAATTTCAACCAAAATTCAATATCCTGTAAATCAGTAATAACTCTGTTCATAAAAAACTCTAAGCTTAGATAACACTGCAGTTTGACAACTGAGTTATTGGAAGCAACTCAGCATGTAATTAGTGACTGCCCTGTAATAACCGAAAAGAAAATTAAAAAGTCCTACCATTAAAGGAATTAGATATCTATGTATACATTTATATTGAACCAGATATGTATACATATACATATACATATATATATACTGATACATACTTACGTCCGTACATATACAGAGATATGTGTGTATGTAAAAACATCATATCAGCGAATTGGTATGAGCGACAGTGGCAATGATTTGAGTCTGAAAATCGTATTAGCGAGTTAGATAAAAAAACAAATCAGAGATTGCAGGTGAACAACGATGCAGTGGTTATTTGCACGTAAATTCATCACACAGGTTCATTTTTTCACTAACTGTGACTGTACAGGGATTGAAATTTTATTGCACAGAAGGCGTTTAAATTTTTGTAGTGCAACTATTAACCTACATACTAACTTATGACGGTCAATTTTCCAACTCAATTGACAAAGAATACCAAATTTTCCAATACTGCTAGTTGGGTACTAATTTTGGTAATTTTTTTATAGATTATGAAAAAATTGTTTTCACCTGCATTCAGCGAAATTCTTCAAGTACAGGAATTCATACATGCGAATTCAAGTGTGCATAGTACAAATGTTCGTATGGTTGTTCATTTTCGTTATTAATTTTTTAAAATAAATGAATTAACATTCGTCTCTTTCGTAATTGTTCATATTTTTCCTAACAGAACCACGCTCAGGACAACAGGATCACCGAATTTGACAGCGCGTGTACTGGGACTGCTCTACGCATCACGCCTTTAGAACAGAAAAGTTTATGCACATAAACGTAGACAGATACACATTTACTATCTGTAGACACAGACAGACAAAGACAGACGGACAGACAAAATACATACATATGTCTGTGTGTGTCCAGGTAGTGCGTTTACGACTGTTATGGATGGAAAATGAACAAAAGTATAAAATTACCTTGTTCGGGGTAATGGACAGATAGTACGCCAAATCCACCAATTTAGCAGAAATCCACCAATTTAGCGGAAGTGCCGTAACAGAAATTCACCTGTTACATAAATTTTGATCATAGTTCAACAGTCTGTAAGTCGTTAATAACTCTGCTGGTAGAAAAGTATAAAGGTAAAAAACACAACACTTTGACAGCTTCAGTACTGCAAATAACTCAGCTTGCAATTGGTAAGTGTCCAGTAATAAATGAAAAAAATTAAAAGAGTCATACCAATTTTCGGTAATTAGATATCAATGTATACAGATATATAATGATATGTATACACATATATATGAAAAGATATATAGATACAAAGAAAGACACATATATATATACGCCTGTATATATATATATATATATATATATATATATATATATATATATATATATATATATATATGTACATATACATATATACAGGTGCCTGTAAAAACAGTATGATGCCGATATATGTGCGAAGTACAAAATCGGCTGAACGTACTACTAACTGACTGGAAGTGAGATCGAATAAATGCTAAGGACTAACTATGTTGAAGAAGAAATACGGAAGGACAGGAAGGTACAAGAATTGGTATGAGCAAAAGTGGCAACCGGGGAAGCAAAAATCCAGCAGAGAAATTAACCGTGGAATTATGAGTAATGGGAACAAAAAAAATCATAAATATTTCCTACTTCACGTCGTACAACAGATGGTGGACCTCAATCGGAGCAGATGGGATGTAGTTCAATATGAACAACGCAGTCAAGTTGGAAACAGTTGAGAAAGTGATGGTAGTGACGAACAGTAAGTACCGAATCTTTGTGCAAGCGAATAAGAGAACCTTTGTTCGATTGGGAGGTTGACCATACAAACCATCGCCGTGCCTATTTATAGTTAGGGATTGCTGGTCAGGCGATAGGAGAAGTGTGAACTGAACGGAGGCAAGGTTAAAGCGACGTGGAAGATGGAGCATAGGGTTGAGAAAACGGAAATCAGGTTTATTAAAGTTGTCAGTCAGTGGACGGGGTGGTCCACAGGCAGTCGGTCCCCTGCAGTGATGTCCGAAAAAAACCAAAATTTAGATTGGGATGTCAATGGTACTAACCTTGAAAACCGGAATGGTGGAAATGTTCAACAACTCGGTGGACGGAAGAAATTAGTGCCAACATCTGAGTAGACAGAAGGAAAGGGGTGGAAGGAGATCGAAAGAGGATTTGTTTTGAGGAAGAAGAAAGCGGTACGACATGTGATTTGGGAAAAGGAAATGACTGCGGTTAGGGAAGTTGAAATGTGGGAAAGGAAATGATTTTAGATGCCATATACGATTGCCACGTCTTAGTGGACAGATGTCATCCAGAGAAACAACTGGTTTCTGTTTTCCTTTATAAGTAATAGATGGAATTGGTTTGAAATACCTTGAAGGTGTTGAATGAAAGGCTTGCGCACAGAACCAATTCCATCAAAATAGAAGTTTTCGTCATTGTCAATTTACCACTTGAAGAATTGATTTCAATACACTTTCAAAAGAAAGGAGAAGCCTATCAAAATGGTTGGAACCTTTCAAAAGCATGATGAAAATCCTACATAAAGGCCAAAAGTCCTTTCATTAAGACTCAGATGTCACTCTCTATTTCTTTCGAAGCAATGTGGAAGCTCAACTCATTTCTCACTTGCAATAGTATAGCAACACAAGCAAAGAGCACTTCTACCACCCTTTCGACGAAGTCGAAAGTAGTTCATTAAAAAAATGAATAAAACGCACTCAGACCATAACGGCAATGAAAGGTTTTCAAGGAGATCCTTTCGAATGGGTCGAAAGGTTTAGATAAAAGATAGATGAGCAAGAATGGATGAGAAAGCTCGAAAGGAAAGCCTTTCGATAGTATCGAAAGCAAGCATGTAGAAAATTTAAAGAAGATATTTCGACCGTGATGAAAGGATGCATGCAAAAAATTGGAGGAAGACCTTTTGACTAAATTGAAAGGATGGGCGTGAAAGGGGGCAGACCTGCATCTATAAGTATGACCCTAGGGGTCCAATTTTGGGGATCAGATTTTAGAATCCTAAACTCATTCTCCTATTTCTTAGCAAAAATACATTTTTATAACCCTAAATCAGTTTGGGGAAAAGCTTTCTTACTTGTAACTCAATTTTGATTAATGATCAAAGAGGATGCACATGAATTAAATAAAGATTTTGATCATGAGAGAAATCATTTCGATCATTAGCTTGTCTAATGATTAATTGCATATGATGCTAGCTTATCTTCTTAGTTCTATTTTTATCTTATGCAATACCATAAGATTAACTGGGATAATATACTTACAAATCACATTACCATTGTGTTCAAAGATATTTAATAAAAAAAGAAGATGATAATGATTATTCAATTTTAATAAAATTCATAGAACTCATGTTATCGAAAGTGATTTTCCATTGCATATTTTAAATAAAGCTTGCATATTATACATTATATCCACTTCGAAAGAGCAAGACCCCTTTCAACTTGGTCGAAAGGGTTGTTTCAAAAAGTATCTGACATGTAAATGATAAGCAATTCCATATGGATTAATTCCTTTGAAAGCTGTACGCACACAACAATACATACAACCCCTTTTGAAAGAGTTCATTCCGAAAGAGCATAAAAAATGGTGTCGAAAGCATATACTTTTCCTCAAAGGCACGATCCTTTCAACATAGTCGAAAGGGATGATTATCCGATATAAATAATCACTTTTGACTCACCTAGAAAAGAGGTCTTGAAAGAGGTGCTTTCTACTTAACCTCCATTTCAATAGGGTTGATAGGATCTATTATCTACTATTAGGCAACACTCCAAGCGCAATTTGTCTAAGATAACCCAATTGAAAAGGGGTTACGAACGGAATGATCACTTGATAATCCTCTTTTGTAGCGTAAACAACATTTCTTATTGACCACATAGCTTTGGGAACTTTGACAAGTTTTCTTGTTAACAAACATTATCTTAGCTAGTGGTGTGATAGAAAATTCCTCGCTTACATACCTTTTTAGAAAAATTACCATATTTTATACTATCTTAAGTGCTACCATTTAACAACTATTATTTTTCACATATTCTCTTCATTAAAACTATATTTGTTTAGGATTTATGGAATTTGGTTTTGGTCAAAATTCCAACATCATCCTTTTTTGACTCAGTTATTCATGAACAAAGTCCTTTATTAGATAGTAACATTTATTATTAACCGTATTACTCTGGCCAGAGATTTTGACTTTGAGTTGACTATAGTTGACTTGATAATGACCTTATACAAATGAAGAGAAGAATTTTCTACTGAAAACTATTTTACTTCCAGTGCTTCAACTCAGTCCCAGCTGGTTGCTCAATGGATCTTCATGCAATGATTTAACTATAATCAAAGTGGAATATCCACATTGAAGTTCCATAGTACTATCAGGTCAAAGGAACTGTGTAACATCTTATCCTAAGATTTCATGTTTGACCTAGTTGTTATTAATCAATAGGAAACTCTTAAGTGTGTCATTCCATAGTTATCCAATAACTATTCATCTGTAATCCCTCCGTGCCCCCTGGATGTCATGATTTATGTAGTGCCCAACATTTGGAGTGGTTTACGAACTTTGATTTTAATAGATGTATCAGTATCCATTCTTGAAATATGTTGATCACGAAATTTAAAATGATATTTATTTTATATTGTGATAATTTTCTCATTACACTATGCCTTTTAATTATTATTATATAACATATCATTTAAGGATTTTCATATTATGTACTTTAGCTTAATTACTTAATTAATTATATCACAATATAGCAAAGCATATAAGATAAAACAAACATAGTTAATACAAACAAAATTGATTAAAAGTTAGATATACGTAAAATTACATAATTGCCTCCTTAGGCATACCACTTATTGGAACTGAGCAAGCCTGCAAGGGGGTTAAAGGTATATTTCAGAAAAAATTCCATTATTTGATCTTTAATAAGCTCATGAAATCTAAAAGATTATTAGATCAAAGCTAATGAGGTTTTAAATAAAATATTATTTTATTTAAATTGTTTAAAAGGAGTTTTAAATTTAATTTGAATTTAAGTAAATAATAATGGATGTATCAGATACATTCATGTGTGTATAATGCAAGTGTAATATATAAGCAATGTATGTAGCTAATATGTACATACAAAAGTATTGAGGTTTACACCACAATGAACAAATTCACCCTTTATATATGCCTTTGCTTTTTCAAAGTTTATTTTAAATTTATATAAAATAACAATACAAGTAAATATATGTTTACTTGTATTTTACTTATATATAATATGTTATAAATTTAATTTAACTAATCAAAAGTTTACATATATTTAAAATGAAAATTAGTTATGTCAAGAAAGCAATTAATGAGTAGAGGAAAAGGTGGAAGAGTTATCTCCTTTTATTTACTCATTTTTATTGTTATTTCAAAACAATTCGAACACTGAAACACATATATGTTTGCATATATGAATAATTTCAACTATGCTTTAAATTAAATTAATATATATGTATATACATAAACTTTGTAATCTGTTATATGTTTTAAAATTAAAGCAACAAACTAAAGTCAACTTTAACTTGAGAGAGATTCAAAGGGTTTATGATGTTTTGTAAAAAAGTCCACTTATGTTTTCTTTTCTTTTTTAATTAAAACAACTTTTAAATAAATGTGAACAACAAATAAAATTTATATTTAAAACAACAAATATGTGAAACGTGTATTCAATCTCCAAAGGTAATCACAAATTATTTACATATTCAATTAATTTATATTTGTGCATATAGTGATGTAAAAAGTACATCAATTAATTAAAATAAGTTTTCAGTCCAAAATTATTATTTTTTGGCAAAGCCAGCGATGTTGGGTGAGCCCCTGTCATTTTATTAATAACTTGAAAATTACAAGAAATTAACCAAACAAATAAAAGAACATGGATATAACTACGAGGGAAATAAAATAAAAAAAGGAAAAAAAATACCTAATAATGCATGTTTCCATTTATCTAACAGCAAGGTTGAAAAGGATCAGGAGAGATCCTCATAAAAGTGTGTCATTCCATAGGAGATCTCATAGTATAATTCCATTCTTTTCTTACTTTTAGCAGAGAATATACGCGCGTTCCTCTCCTTCCAAGTGCTAAAATAAAAACTTTAGGAATGAGTAGAAGACCATATAAATAAGTATCCATCCATTTAGTTTCTCTAAACAAGCTTTCCCACTCCTTCTTACTATCATGATATGGAACAACAAACCCAATATTCATCTTAATTTTCTTCCAAAGATTATAGGAGAATGAGCAATGAAAAAAATAAGTGCAAGTTGTCCTTAGGGGAGCACTTATATAATAAACAAGTATTGATTACAGGAATGCCCCCTAAAGTAAGGCTGCTTAGAGTGTGCAAATAATTTCTTAAAACTCTCTATAAGAAAAGATTGAGTTTCTCAGACGTTGAGCTATTCCCAAATCGTTTGTACCAATAGAATTTTGTAAGGTCCCATTGATTGGAGATGGCAGAGTATGCAAGGCAAGAGGTGTAAGATTTCATATCAGAGGACCAGACATATTTATCTTTCTCAACAAGATAGAAAGGAGTGTTAGAATACTTAAACCAAAGAGCATTGACATTAGGGCAGTTGGAACGAGGTAGCTTGATATATCCCTCTTTGATGTAATCAACTGCTTTAGCTTGCTCAGGGATACCAGTTTGCATCAGTTCATTATGGATTAGGAAGCTCATTAAGATAGTTCCTTTAGCAACCCATGGCACTTTCCATAATTTTGCAAACTAGAGAATCTATCAAATGAGTTCAGAGTGTTCATAAGGTAGGTGAGTGAGTTGAGTGAAGGTTTTGTGAAGATGATAAGGTCAGTAGCAAAGGTAAGTGAGAAGATAAGTGGGTTCTTGCAATTAGGGTGAAGGGACAGATTCTTCAGAGAGGCTTGGTGTAATAATGCTTGAATTAGGGTTTCCATAATTATGATGAAGAGGTAAGCAGAGATAGGATCATATTGTCTAAACCCCTTGTATCCCTGAAAGCAAGTAACTACTTGAGAATTAATCAACAAAGGGTATCTAATAGTGGATATGCATTCAATATTCGAAGCAGGTAAAGGATGAAGGAAATCTCATTGAATTCAAAATATTGCTCAAGGCTAACCATCTAACTGAATTAAAAGCTTTCCTAATATCAATTTTAAGCATTGCTACAGGAGACGAGAAGGCATGAGAGTAACCGTTGAGCAGTTTATGAGCAAGTAAGACATTATCAAAAATAATCCTATGGAGGAGGAAGGCATATTTGTTTGGAGAAATGATGTTGCATAAAACCATCTTCAATCTGGAAGCCAGAATCCTAGCAGTGCATTTGTAAATGATATTATAGCAGGAAATGGTTCTAAATTGGGTAACATTAGTGGGGCTAAAGGCTTTAAGGATTAAGGAAGGTAGGTTTAGTTTGTGGATTTTAGGAGCTTGCATTTGCTAAAGAAGTTGTGGATAGCTTTGAGAAAATCCTTCCCTATAATATGAATCGGTGATTGAAAAGGAGGGCGTTAAATCCATCAAGCTCACCACAAGTAGATTTCCTTACAAGAGAGAAAATCCTTCCCTATAATCTAGAGGTAACCCTCTCCTCTATAGAGCTTGATCCTCTAAATGTAGCAATGAACAATGCTTCAACCATTGACATTCCTTCTAATGGTTCTCCATAATCTTGGTCTAATAGGAGTAGAAATGATGTAAGAACTCTAACTAAGATAGACTATGGCTTTTCTAAGTTTAAATCATTCTTCTTTTGGTCTTCCATTCAAATTCATTTGCCTATGCCAAACCTTTCTAATCATTATCCATTAATTCTCGCATTTGGAGACAGTTCTGTTCAAACCAAAATGAAATTATAAATTTTTTGACACATGGATTAGCAACTTTGATTTCTTGTAGCTTGTTCAAGAAGCCTAGGACATTAGAGTCTACAGAGTCCAATGCTCAAACTGTAGAAGAATTTAAAGAATACAAAAAATGCTTTTAAGTCTTGGGCATTAAGTAAATGGTGATCCTTACCTTATCCTTCTAGAATGTGAGTTGCCTGTCTTTCCTGCTGATGCACTTTCCTCTGAACTTGAAATGACCAAACAAAAATGTAGAGAAAAATGGTCTACTAATGGTGACAGAAACTCTGAATACTTTCATGCTTCTCTTAGGTTTAAATAGAACAAGTCTTATATCTCTCAAATCCAAGATCAATCAGGTAATGCTCACTCATCCCCTAATAGTATTCAAAATGCATTTTCTTGACTACTACACCACTCTCTTTGATCACAAGAACCTTTGCAACTTGACATCCATTTCTCTCCTTCCTCAGTCTGCCTAAACTTAACATCATTCAACATGACATCCTTTGCTCTCCTATCAAAGATGAAGCAATCCAAAATTATGTATTTGTTTATTTTCCTTTTTTTATCAAATAATAATTTCTAAAACAAAGTCAAAATTAGATTGGACAACTTAGGCATATATAAATTCATTGTAAAATGAATTAGATCTAAACTATACATATGATATGAACATACAATGAAAAGTTGTAGCAAATATAAGATCTAATATATTATCATGATGAACATGCAATTAGTTAACATATATCAAATCTAAACTTTGGATCAACATAATGAACAAATAATTAGATTAGATGTATTATGTATGGAATTCAAACTTCATTAAACATGGTGAATATAAGATAAAATAAAATTAGAATTACCTAAAGATTTAGCCTAAGATTTGCACAATGAAGAAGAAACTCCAAATCGATTTAATCAGCTTATGGATTTTGCAAGGATCTAAAGGTAAACACCACCTTGAATGTTATTGATTTTTATTTGAATTTGTTTTGGGAATTTTTTTATCATGGAGACTATTAAGGGAGAGGAGGAGAGTAAGAGAAAGAAAATAAAAAATTGTCAGATAATATGTTTTAAAGGAAATATTGTAACTTTCATTTCTCTCCTATAAAATATTCCTTACCAAGAGTCGCATACTCAGAACTCACCAGGCTTGGCGAGGCAAGCACCTTAGGTCAGAACAGGTGCGCAACGAAAGAGATCTTTCTGTAGACAAAGATATTTCTAGGAGAGATGCCAGTATAGCTTACTCAACCACCCAATCATGACTATAGGTAGCGAAGAAACAGAATAGAATAATTTAACCTCTCAATTAATATACTCGCCATTCGACTCCTTTACGTTCTCGACTAGACTTTACTAATCAATCACATTCACTTGATGAGCTGCCCACCGAATGAATACCGGGGGCTCTAGCTTATGCAAGAGTCCCAGCTCAGGTACCTATTTCTTTTGTACATTAATTCAATTCAAATATCAAATAATGATTACAACAATTCTTTAATTAAAGAAAGATTTTTTGCTTCAGCTAAATAATTAAGTATCGTTAGCCATTGAACTATTGCTCCTACTTCTGGCCATGACGTATTTAATTCCTAATTAAACCTCTTCAAATCCTCTCCCTCCTCTTCATGTTTTAGGAAGCAGAAATATAATTAAAGAGAAATAGGCAAAAATCATTTCATAATGAGATTTATGTGAGTCCTAAAGAGGAGTGAAGGAAGGATATTTGATTTCTTATTTTAATTGCTCCTTTGGATTTTCAAATCACATTTGAAACCTATCTCCTTTTACATCATGCATGCGAGGTTCAAAAAATTCCCAAAACCACTTAACAATTAATCTATTTAAATCCAGCTTAAATATTTATCGATACGTATATCAATACGTGCGTTTATAACTTTTATATACTCACTTTATAAAATGCTAATAACATTCAAACAAATCAAATAAAGTTTAATAAGTAATATTTTATAAGTTAATTAAATCATGTGGTCTATTCAGAGTATTCATCATTACGGTGGCACGACTCAAAAGTGTAAATTCAGTCATATCGAACAATTTAAATATTAACGTTCATTCATCTCTTAGCTGATTGTGTGACATTTTAGCTAAATTTATCGTTTACGCATCTTTTCAGTAAAATCCAATTTTACTTGTTATAACCAATACCTAATAGTGACGATCATTTATAGCAATTCTCTTCATCAAAACCGTATCACTTTGGACTTACGAAATTTGGTAATGGTCATAGTTCCAAAATTGTCCATATTCAACTTTATACTCAAAACAAAAATTCCTTGGTTCAATAATAATAATTATTACTAACTGAATTACTCCGCTAGAGATTTGGACTTTGAGTTGACTTTAGTTGATCGTGGTACTCATCCCATAAAACCGAGGAGACAAATCCTTTCTTGAATGGTGTTTCACTTCTAGTACTTCTAATTGACCCAACTATAGTCATATGATGTTCACCATGCCATGATTTAACTATAATCAAAGCAAAGATTTCATACGAAAGATCGACATTACTCTCAAGTCAGGAGAACTATGTAAAATGGTCACTACAATATTTTCCAGTTTGACCTTAGTTATACTAACCAATGGAAAACTATCGAGTGATTTATTCCATGATTGTCTAATAATTATCCATACGTAATCCCTTGGTGCCTCCCAACAACCATAAGTAATTCACTTCCCAACATTTGGAAAGCGTTACGTACTTCAGTCTCAACAGATGTATTGATATTCGGTCTCGATGCATCTTAACTAGGAATATTCAAAATGATGTGCTTATCATATTGAGATATAATACTCATGGTTACAACTATTTGTAACTGCTATCGTAAACACAACATTTATGGATATTCTGGCATATATATTTTAAATCAACTAATTATTTATTTATAATATTTTGTAACAAATATAACAAAATGAAATATCTTTTATTTCGAATAAGAATAGTTATCGAGTCAGATTTACGTAACAAGTTACATAATTGCCCATAGGGCATACCTTTAACTCTATCAATCTCCTAATTGCACTTAGGGTCAACTATGGAATCTTATTCCAACTTCTCCAATTAGTTTCTTTAAAACCAATCGGGGCAGTTCCTCAGTGAATGGGCATGCTATTACAAAAATTTGAAAACAATTTTACAAGGGTATATCGACCTACACCTCCTAGATATGTTAACATGGTAATCGTTAATTTGTTTGTTAAATTTGAAAAGAGGTATCTTTTGGACACACCACTTCATGAATGGATACATCTATTCATTGAATATATAAAGGGGACTGTAAATTAATTTTCTAACTATTTTTTTTTATTTTTTACTCCCTTGAAATATTTCTTAAATACTACTTAGTACATTCTTCAAAAATATATAGAATCAATCCATACACCTCTAGATTGATTCTCTATAAATTATTTACTTTTTGAGATCATTATCTCCACAAACTCAATGATCAAACCACTATCAGAAGGGATATAGGATATCTTATATCCCAAGTACAAATGTTTGTATTTAGAAATCAACAACCCTACTCTTATTTGTTTGGGTGTGCTTATTGTCCATTCAAATCTAGCGAGTGTGCACAATATCCTTTTTAATCTAGTGAGTGATTTTATTACCAGGTAAATAAAGAGAGTTTTAACTCGGACTCGTTAGATATGCGGGTGTATCTCATAGCCTTGGAATCAAGACTGTATTCTAGTTTTCTTGCTACCAGGTTAAAGTAGGCGATTGAAAAGAAATCTATATATGGGCCTGGATGCATGATTGGTTAGTCCGAATCAATGTAAAATTCCTAGTGTCACCTCTCTTACTTTACCTTTTGTTATTGCTTTTATATTTATCAGTGATTGCATTTATGACTCCTTGATTAGTATAGATCTGTGTTGATAATTGTGATTTGATTTAAATATTCGAACAAAGTTAAAAAGATTCATAAAAGTTATAAAACACTATTCACCCCTCTTCTAGTATTAAAGTAGTCTTAAGATCCGTTACATCATAACCCACGTTTGGTGTCAGAGCATTAGGTTTTCAAAAATTGGTAATTTGATTTTTGAAAAGTACAAATGGCTAGTAACACTCATAGTTAATTTTTTAACATTTTTGTAAAAGGACAATCAACTTCTAGACCCCTACTATTTAATTGTAGTAATTACACTCATTATTCATGTAGGATGAAGACTTTATTTACAATCTAATGATTTTGATATTTGAAATATTACATAAAGTGAATACACTAAACCCAAAACTGAATTTTCACGATGGACTATTGACCAAAATACACATGCACTTAATATTCTAAGGCCATTAGTATTTTATTTTTCTTCTTAGTCAAAAACAACTTTAATCGTACTTCTACTTATAAGTCTGCATATGGAATTTGGAGAACATTGCAAGTTACATATGAGGATACTAGTAAAGTAAAATAAACTAAGATGTCTAGGTTAACCAACCTGTTCAATCTTTTTAAAATGAGACTAAGTGAGTCTGTTTTTGACATGTATTTTTAGAATCCAGGGTAAAATTCATTCATTAGTATCATTAGGTAAAAATTTCTCAAAAGAAGATCAAGTTAGAAAAAATTCTTAATCCACTCCCTTCTAAATGGGATCAAAAGACATTAGCAATAGAGGAAGTCAATGATATTAGTATATTAAAAGTTAAGAGTTAATTCCTAATACAATGTCCTATGAAGCATAATTGAAGGGAATAAGGGAAATAAAGCCACTGAAAAGAAATCAATTGCTTTCAATGCTACAATTGACGACCGAGATTAAGTAAGGAGGATAATAATGAGAAGATTGCTCTTATGACCTGAAATTTCATAAAATTCCCGAAATACAGAAAGATGAACAAATTTCGTAAAACTAAAAACAAAAATTATGGAACAAAAATGTTTTTAAGTGTTATGATTGTGGTGAATCTGACCATCTAAAAAAAGATTGCCCATTGTAAAAGAAAACACCAAACCTCGATTCATTTAAAAAGAGAAAGAGAGCTTACAACACAACTTTGGATGATTTTGATACTACATCTAGTGACAATGAACTAGATGTAGAAAATATCAACATGCTTTCACGGTGGTGGAAGGTTAATCAGAAGAGAAAGGAAGCGACAAAATTAATACCTTTTACAGTTCATATTTTATTTCTTATTTTTTGATATTATATAGGAATATAATTAATAATAATAATAACAACACAACAATAAAAACAATATAATATATAAATTTAAATTTAAATATTAAACGTGTATAAAAATATTTGAGTAAATATATATGAATATACATAATATTTCTCATTTTGGAATTTTGAAATTTTGGCCCATACGTCGACATATGTCATGTGGGCATACCTGGCAGAATTTTGAGAGTCTTTTCAAAATTCAAACTTTTGAAATTCGCACTCTTACATTAATTTCAAATTTTGAATTGCGTTTTTTCACCTGTCACATGACTATTCAATTTGTTGGAAGTGGACCAGCCTGCAGCGAAAGTTGAGGGTGAATTTTATAATTTTTTTACCCTACTGGACTTTTATTGGGCCTATGAATTCTAATTTATTTAGAACATTTCTAAATTTAATTTAATTTTTTTTTAAATTTAGAAATTATAGATAGAATTTTGTTTAATTTATATTTAATTAAATATAATAGTACACATATGTATCATATACATATATGTATGTGTGTGAATGTGAAACATAATAATCCATGCAAGGTATAACATGTATGTATATAAGTATTGGAATTTACATTGCAATAGACATGTTAGGTCATCCTATATGTATTAAATATTGTCCAAATATACGTATGTATGTAAACTTGTTATTTATATAAAATTTAAAAACTATGTATATGTATATATATGTATTCATATAACTTATATGTAAAAATATTAATGATCTATATAAATATACACCATTGCATTAAATGTTATATATATATGTATGTATATACATAATATATTTTTTAAAATCCTTTTGCATATATACATGCATACGTACGTACATGCATACATACATACGTGTGTGTATATATATGAATTATAGTAACAAAATTATTATTATTATATTTAAATAAATCTATAAAAGGATATTTATAATATCTAATTATTTTTATATATGTCTTTATATTTGTATATTGATTATGTATCTAACAAAATTACCCTTTTAAACCTTCACGAATCGAATGCATAATACCAAAAAAAATTATTTATGTTTTATTGCATTAAAATTATATATATATATATATATATATTAATTAATTATTCGAAATACAATAAAATAGTATTAAAAATAATTTCATGATTCAAATTTTAAATTTTAGAAAATTGAGCATGATATTATAAAGTTATGAGTTTTTTAGGATTTTCCAAGTCAAATAATATATTTAATTAATTGATTGATTTCAACCGTTTATTTAATTGATTTTTTTTTAAAAATTGATTTTTAACAATAATAAAAATTGGTTTTTAAATTCTGAATTTTTTCGAAAATTTATATATTGATAAAAAATTAAAACAACAATAAAATTTGATTTTAGAAACAAATTTTATTATATATGTTTTATATAATTAGTACATTAATTTAAATAATATTAGAAAATATTAAATAATTATTAAAAATTAATTTGTTGCTACCAAATTATATTTTTGAAAGAAATGTATGATCCTCTAAAGTAAATGAGAGTACACATATACATATACATGTACATACATACATACATACATACACACACACACACACACACACACATATATAACACCAATAATAAAGGAGCTGCCAACATGCCTGGTAAGTGACAAATCATAATACAAAAATAGAGAAGAACAAATTCGAGGAACTTCTTGAATGAGTTGCGGCAAAGTCACCGCCCATTACACCTCGATATCGAACTCCAACAAGGCCACTGCCTAATATTGAGGTGTTAGAAGAACCCAAACTATATCAGCAAAAGAGATCTATAACTAGCTCCACGAAAGAAAGGACGCCTTACCACAAACACAGATGAATCAGAAAGAAGGCCTCGCTGCAAATGGGGATGATCCAGAATGAATGACTCTCTATATGCTTGGAAGATCCATGGTGTGACCAAGTGCACTGCAAATGCGGATGATCCAGAATGAACATAACTTTACAAACTCGGAAGATCCATGGTGTGACCTAGTGCACCTACAAGAAGCTCCACCAAAGAAAGAATGTCTCACTACAAACGCGGATGATCCATAAAAAATGCCTCACTGCCACCATGGAAGATCCAGAATAAACGCCTCGCTGCAGTTCTAATGACACCAACCCTGAAACCTACAAATAGCAATCTAGCACCATATCCGACCTAAACGTGTATTTGAAGATTGTACTAAACAAAAGTATAAGAATAATACACACACATATATATGTATATAAATGAAATTTATATACATATTTGTCTATTAGAGAAGTAAAAGAAATAAATCCAAAACAAGAGGCAGACTAAAGAAGAATCTAAAAACATTATGCAATAGCTTAACCAACTCTAAAGATGTGAAATAGAGATTTCAAAATCAAAAAGGTAAAAAAATAATAACAAAATATGAAGTTTAAAACCTATAAACTAAAATTTCTATGAAAATTCCTTATGCTCCTTTAGTCAAAAGAACATTATAATAATCAGTAAAATCATCATTCAGATTTGCAAAAATGTTAATGCTGTAATTATTAATGTTAAAAATATTGTTATTTTGTTTAAATTGCTTAATGCTATTACTAACCTTTCTTTGAAATGATTATTTTTGGCTAATATATATTTAGGATTTGATATCCAATTAAAAAAATGATGATATTATAAATATCAGTCTATTAATATGATTATTATTCTTGCTATTTAAAAGTCTCTAGTTTCTCTCAAACCAAATATACCAGCATATTATAATGAATAAAGTATCCAGTAAAAATCTATTTTCCTTTTTAAACTTAAATCTTAAATTATTCCAATAATAATCACAATCAGCAACTTTAGTTGTAAGGATAAAGTTAAAGATTTTGAGAATGTAACAAGTATCCATACAATCATAATACACATGCTTAATATCTTCAAAATAGAATTTACAAATAGTACATTTATTATCAACTCGCACATTCTTTTTTTTTAATTTCAGTAGCATTTAGTTTTCCATGTATGATTAACCATATATGAATCTTAGCTTTAGGAGGAGCGTTTGTTTTCCAGATAAGTTTGAAAGAGTTATTAGTTACGCCCGAGAAATTGAGAAATTTATAAAAAGAATTTGAAGTGAATTTCTTACTTTTATCCCACTCCATGTTAATAATATCATTTTCGTTATCACTATTATATAAATTCAATCTAGCACATAATAAAGAAAATTGTCTAAGAGTTGCACCTTCTAACAAACTATCAAAACTAAATTTCCAAGGGGGATTATTTTTCGGAGAAAAAACATCTAAAATTAAAGCATTCTTTAAAGTTACAAATATCATAAATCTCTTTAAATTCTACCATAAGAGGAATGACAGATATCCAACGATCATGCTAAAAAGAAGTATTATTTCCTGAATGAACAATCATATTAGTACCAATGTTAAAAATCTCATGACATTCTAAAATAGATTTCAAAAATTAGAAAATTTATTGGTAACAGAATGTGTAATTTGGTATAAATTATTACTACCATAATAATAATAATGTTTAGAAATAATTTCTTTCCAGATGGAGTTATCATTAATATCCTTAAATTTCCATAACCACTTCTCTAATAAAGACAAATCCATGTTATGTAAATTGATGAATCCTAAACCATCTTCCCTTTCAAGTTTACAAACTGTTTCCCAATTAACTAAATATTTAAGACCCATAAGAAGTCCCTTCTTATTTTATTGATCACCCAATCTATGAAAAGATGCATAGACATCCAATAGATCAGAAGAGCAAATAAAATAGAATTGATGCGAACTAATCTACCTGCTCTAGATAGAAACCTCCAATTCCAATTAGAAATTCTATTTTTAATTTTATCTATGATAATTAGCCAGCCCTCATGTTTAATTTTAGTTGCTCTAATAAATAAACCCAGATAATCATAAGGAAAATTCATAGTTTTACAATTAAGCATATTAGCAACTAAACCTACAACCTTATCAATATCATTTAATACTAATACCGAACTTGTATCGAAATTTAATTTTAGCCCTGAAAGAAGTTCAAAGCTGTATAAAATAAATTTAATTGTTATGACATGATTAGGAAAATGAGAGGTAAATAATAAGATATCATCTGCAAATTGAAGAACAGAGAGTCCATTGCGCGAAACTTCACTACCAACACTCCCCAAAGAACCACACCAACCACTTTTTTAATTATCATAGCGAAAACATATGCAGTTAAGTTCAATAAAAGAGGTGATAAAGGATCACCCTGCCTTAAGCCTCATTTAGATCGAATTTTATTCCCTAAAATACTATTAGCCACTATACTAGAATTACCAGTTTTAAGCAAATCATAATCCAAACAATCCCTTTGCGACTAAAACCTCTAGCCAGTAACATATCAATTAAAAAATCTCAATCAATCGAATCAAAAGATTTCGTAAAGTCCAGTTTTAGCAGAGCACATGTAATGTTATTATGTAGACATGCATTCATAAAATATAAGTTTAATTATTAACATAATACGATGATATAATTGAATATAAATCATATAACTAAAACTAGGTAATATTAATACATACATACATACATAATTACATACATATATATATATATATATTAATAAAATGATAATAACTAAAATAGAATTTATTTTCCTGTGCACTTCAAATCTATATAAAAACGTGTTTTTTATCGATAAATTAAAACACACATATAAAAAGTCTAATATGTGATAACATTCATGATACATATAAAAATCTCACCTAACTAGCAATATAATAATGATATATATGAATAACGTAATGTTATCCAGAAATTATAAATCATATAGTATAGTAAATACATATCTAATACTAATGCCTTAGAGAACACCATGTAATGTTGAATTTTCATCCTCCTTTGAATTTTTCTCAATTTGGAAGATTGCTAACCCTTGAACCGTAGACCTTTAGCTATCCAATAGCTATCGCCTTTTGAATTGTTTTGAGATAAGTCGGCTGGAGCTCCTTGTTGAGGAGGTCTGCCGAGAACGATGGAAAAATGTCGGACAAAAATTCCTCTTTGCATTAACGTTAGGGGTCCTTTTATAGTAGAAGAAATAAAGAGATATATGGATGGCATCACATACCATTTCTCATCAAATCTCAACCAACCATCTCTGAACCCCTCCAGCCTTTTTAGTCACATCCTACAAGCCCTGTTGCTCCCGAAGTAACATCCTATAGTCATGGGCGAATAGCCTATTCAAGCCTAAACAAATATTATTAATTAAATCTAATTTAATTGCTTGTCGATATCAAATGTCGATTGATATATTTGAAATTACTACAAATATATACAATAATATTTATTCTCCAAATTATTTTCAAATTCTACAATTAATATCTTATAAATATTAATAAATTTATTTAATTTGTAATAATAATAAGCTAATTAAACCGGTTGGTCTAAAAAGAATTCATCATTTCGGGTGTATGACTCCTGAGGTTTAAATTTGTTCAGCTATTAACATCAAACTATTCGAATGTTAATATTCACACGTCCCTTACAAGCGGTGTGACATTTTGGCCAAATTTAGCGCTTACTTTCGGTAAAATCCAATTTCACCTTATTAAGCATTGCTTGTTGATGACATTTATTTACACAAATTCTCTTCATAAAAAGTATATCACTTTGGACTTATGGAATTTGATAATGGTTAAAAGTCCAATGTCGTTCATATTCAACTATATGGTCCAAACACAAAGTCTTTGGTCTAATAATAACAATTATTATTAAATGAACTGCTCTGGCTAAATACTTTGGCTTTGAGTTGATTTAAGTTGACCGTGATACTAACCCCATATAACTAAGGACATGAATCCTCTCTTGAATAGTGCTTAACTTTCAATGCTTCCACTTGACCCAACTATAGTCACTCAATAGACGCCATGCCATGATTTGACTATAATCAAAGTAGAGCTTTCATATTGAAGATCCATAGTATTCTCAAGTCCATAGAACTGTGTAAATTAGCCACATCGATGACCTTAGTTATATTAACTAACAGAAAACTATTGAGTGAGTCGTTCCATAGTTATCAAATAACTACAAGTACGTAACCCCAAAGCGCCCCTAACAGTCATGAATAATACACTGCCTAACATTTGGACAACATTACATACCCTAGTCTCGATGGATACATCAATGTTCAGTCTCTATGCATCTTGACTAGGAATGTTAAAATGGTATATTTGTTTTTGTTATGATAAGTTACTCACGGATATAACACTTTGTAACTACTATCACAAAACATATCTTTTATGGATTTTCTGTTACATATACTTTTAATTAAATTAGCTAATCACTATAACACGTTATATCAAATATATAATAGAAAGAAAACACCTTTATTTCAAACAAGATTGGTCAACAGTTAGATATATATAACAAATTACATAATTGCCCCTAGGGCATCGTTGACTTAAAAAGTGGATCAACATCCTAAATTAAGTATGAAAGCACTAGCCCTGTTCTTACAGGGAAATAATGTAGAAAATAAATGTAAAAAGTGCAGAAATAGTAAAAAGAAAAGAAGATTATTATAGTGGTTCGGCTGTTAATGAAGCCTAAATCCACTTTATAACTTTCTATTAACTGACTGCTGTTACAAGTTGAATCTGATTACAATGCAATTGAATTATGTTAGTTGGATCTAGTCACCAGTGTTAGAGTTCACTGGAGAATCATAGTAAACTCTGTAGATGACTGTTGTGTGGAAGAAGAAGAATAGTTTATGTAGAGTTTCAGCAACCAGTCCAGAAGATCCCGTTTATGTTGCAGGTAGGATTGTATTTATAGGGGTTGGAGAGCTATTGGGCTAGGCTGCCTTACCAGATGCTTGCAAATGACCATACGAAGGTGCACTGAAAGTTTCACAGCAAACCGAATTAATTTGATGGATCACTATCGATCCATTGGCTATGGATCGCCAGCGATCCATAGCTTTAGGCTTGCGGATGATCCGATTGCTTGAGATGCTTCCCATCATCCCGTCCTTTGAAGTTTATGATAATCTGGCAAAATCGTATGGATCGCTAGCGATCCATAGTGCATGGATCACTAGCGATCAATGTACTTAATGAATCTTTGAACTTTGTCTTTTGGATCACATTTGTTATCTTGTGTTGGTGTTCCCTATGTAGTTTCATACCTTGTTGCCTTGTTTTAATGATGATCCACACATTAGTTGCATTATACTACTGATTGAATTAGATGAATGCTTGCTTCTCGATTTAACTAGCTCAGGATTCCATCAAACTTAGCCATCATCCATAGAATACCTATTGGGCCATGATGCAAGAGGATTAGTGGATCTTCGAGGGAACATTATGGATCGCTAGCGATCTATCACCTTAGTGTGTTTTCACTTTCTTTTCCTCCGATCTTTCTTGATTGGCTCTTCTAGTCCTTTTTGTTGGCCTTGGAGCCGTTCTGCTTCCTTTGAATTCTGATGGGTTAAAAAATTTGGATAAAATTTAGCGCCCAGAGTATTCCTTCGTTGAAGACAAGGCGTGCTATGGAAGTAACCACTTTTGGGTTCCCACTTGATGAGATTCAAGTGATCGTGTTAAGGCCATTACGCGAGTTTGGCTTTGACTGTTCAGCTACTCCTTAAGTTTTGACGTGAATTGTCGTTGCTTGTTATAACAAACCAAGTTTGACCCTATAACTTTTAGGATGCCTTTAAACAGCACGTGGATCATACTGCTAAATTTGGAATTGATCGGATGCAATTTGATGGATCACTAGTGATTCGCTAGCGATCCAAAGACTTGGTGGTTTTTTCTCAAGCAATTTTCTATATAACTATCCCGAGCCGATCCATCCTCCATTCTTATCTTCCTCTTACGACACGAGTTAACTGCTTGCGATTCAATCCAAATCTCGACCAAACCCTAAGTCCATCCACTTTATCACCGTCGCCGACCATCTAACACCAAAGGCTCTCGTCGTTGACCATTCTGAAGCTCGCCGTCGCTTTGACTTCAATCTTAGCTCATGGAACCTCGTTTTTTGGATCGCTGCCGTCTCCACCCATTTGGATCGTTGGATCACTGGATCGCTGCTGTGGAAAACTCCAATCATCTTTGCCTTTTGATTCTTGATTTGAGGTGGGTGGTGTAGATTCTGGCATTCGTTTAACGATTTGACGACGGGGTTTCATTGGTGATGATTATCGGGGAAACTTCAAGTTGATTGTGATTTTTCGGAAGAAGATAGTAAATGGAGTCTTGAGTTCTTTACGGAATGACAGTTGAGGCATGCTCCGGTGCTTGATGTTTTTTGCTGTCTTCGTCCACAAAATCAAAATTGACTTGTAATAAGTTACACTGTTGATACAACATGATGTATGTAACATTCCCCTGCTTGGAGGCCCTAAACTAACGGCTACGGATGCTGTAGTTATCCACAGTTTTTAATCTACGACGACTAAATACGGCGGTGTATGATACATTGATACACAAGTCATAGAAATATGTAAAAATCTTAACAATTCAAAAATATATTTCCACATTCAAATCAAAAAATTTCATGTTCATACATAATCCCAAATTAAATTGACCACATTCGGCAAAATATAATTATTACAAATACGCCAAGAGCGACATATGAAGATGCCCCCTTGGTTGGTCAGAGTATATAGAAACACTAATAAATCTGCCTTTACAAACAAAATAGATAGCAGAAAGAAAAACCCTATATAACTATCTACCTCCTACACGCCTCCGAAAGCTTTATTCGTCTAAGAAGAAACCTGAAAACCTAGAATCTCAAACTACTCAAAATCAATTGAGTATCTGAGAGTTTAAGGGGAAAACAAAAACTTCGAGTCAGACATAAAGCCTGGTGCGAATAATAATCTAACCTCTCAATCCTTTTAGCTATTTAGTGAGACCACGCCGCTTAGCAGAACGAATTTTCCCCTTACTATTATCCTAAAACCTTTATAAAACCATATTCTGTGCTCCTGCATCCACAATGGTTAAACATACATTTCAAAACATTATGATGATATGCATACTTGAAAATAAATAATATTTCCCTTCCCCATTTTAAACTGACACCCTGTCTTAGTTATAGTTCCTGGGTCACCATTAACCTTATTAGTTTTCATGGGTTTACTAATAACCTTTTTACAATTGATGGACATCGTATCCTAATCATAGTTTTCATGGGATCACTAAGAACCTATAGGCTTCTGTTAGTCAACTTAATTAATTCATGAGTCCTCCTGAACCTATTGGTCTTTCCAATAACTAATCACCTTATCCTAATTTTCATGGTTTGACTAGGAACCTATGGACTTATCCAGTTACTCATTGCACATCCTAGTTTTCATGGGTTGACTAGGAACCTATTGATACTTCCATTAACCATATTCTTATCCTAGTTTTCATGGGTTTACTAGGAAACTATTGTCTGATGCCAATTCTTAATCCGGATATAGTTTTCATGGGTTCACTACAAATCAATTAGCCCTTGCCAACTGTCCTTATGCATAATTTTCATGGGTTAACTATGAAGCACCAAAAACTACCTTATCATAGTTTACATGGGTTTACTATGAACCTCTTGGTATGCACCAATAACTATAAAGTTTATGCATCCTATATTTTTGGTCACCCTGATCCATTGATGTAATTTTAGTCATTTCAGAGTTTAAGCAATTTATATTCACTATTTGAGTTAACCTGCTGGTTATTCTACCCCTTATTTCCCCTAAAGTACAGTTATGGGTTATCATATGAATATACTCATATTAGAAGAAGTAAAACATTAATTAACAATACTACTCCCGTAGGTTTAAGATCCTTGAAATATACCTCATAAAACATTGTTTACACCTTTAACTTATATTTTTATCAAGGCAACACTTCTTTAACATTACATACCTAAAACCCTTACAAAACTCCATTATATAAGCCGTTGGTTTTCCTTTAAAAATTACAGTATGGGTTTTCAAATCTTTTAAAGCCAAACCTTTCGACCTTGTCAAAAGGTCTTCTAAACAACCATTCGAATCAAACCTTTCGAACTAAAACCATTCAACAATTTAAACCTTATGAAAGCATTTAATTCTTAAAATATAAACCTTTTGAAAAATTACCGAGTTCAAGTTAAAATATAAGGAAGGCCCTCTTTTAAAACCTTTCGACTATAAAGGAAGCAACCTTTCGACCTTGTCGGAATGTCTGCTTCGAAAGCTTTAAAACATTTCATTTAAAACAGTAGACCTCCGTCTTTTTAAAGAAACTCCTTTAAAAGCTTGGGTTACATTTCAATCATAGAACAAAGGAAAATCATCTAAGTTGAAGGTTTCGATATCTTTCAAAAGCAATGGGAGAAGCGGATGGGTTTTTAAAACAAGTAAACCTTTCGTCTTTGTTGAACGCAACAATTTTGAATGGTTGGGAAAAGCAGCTATAATCTTTTGACTGTGTCGGAAGGTTCAAAACAAACAATGATAAGTGGCAGTAACCTTTAAAACAAAATAGTGGTAAAGCAGCAGTAACCTTTCGACTTTGTCAAAAGGTTCAAAATCTTTCTTTTTAAGCATATGTCCTGGTTGAAAGCAACCAAATCGAAAGCTTTAATTAGAAAGCAAAGAAGGTAAAAATTTTTATTTATAAAACAAACATACCCCCTACCTATTTAGCCATCAACCTTTCAACTATGAGCCCTTCAACCTTGTCCAATTCATTATGTACCAAGTAACTTGATAACATATGTATTGGTTTGACCTTGTCGAAAGCTATGAACCTCTCGACCTTGTCGAAAGGTCTGGGTCGGAAGGTTTTCTGCCGTAAAAGGCTGAAGAATGATTTCTTTGTTTTTAACTTAAAAAGATTAACTTTTCAACTAACCTGCCTTTGTTTGTCGAATTCTCATTGGTTAGTAATTTCTTTTTAGGAAATGCTGCCACTAATTGTTAAAAATAAATAATAAGTTTCTTTTATAAAATGCCCCTTCTCCTTAGTTAAATATATAAGACATTTAAGTCTCATACCGTAAATAATTTTATATATTCATCAAAACACTTAGGAAAAATCTAGAAAATCCCAGAAAATCTATTTTAATATGTTTTCCAACATATAAAAATTTAAAACCCAAATAATCACTATTTTAGCCATAATTAACTTCTAACCCAATAAACCATTTTCTTCACTAGAAAATTTATATAAAATCCGTGTAAACTAAAAAAAATTTGAATATTGAAACCCATCTCCAAAATCATGTTCTCTATAACATAAAATTTTCCCATGGCATTTAAAAATCACTTAATCTTGGCTTTTCCCTAATACTGTGTATATCCCTTATTAAACAACCTTGTTTAAGCACAGTTAAATCATAAACAAGCATATCATCTATATATCATGAAACAGATTTATCCTTAAATTTGTATGATGTATAAATCAAAACAAAGATGTAAAAATTATTATTCACCGTAGATTAGATAAGGAAATTGAAGTTTGATTGAGATTGATTCCTTCTAACTTGATCCTAGCTTTTAGTTGATTTTCTCTTCTCTTCTAATGGCCGACCTTGATTGCTTCTTATGTTTAAAATTTTGTTTGGGATAAAAATGAACATGTATGACTAAGGGGATAGTATAAGGGTGGGAAAATATGGGCGGCTAATTAACTTAATGCCCTTTTGTTTAATATCCTAACAATTTACATACGTTCATTTTATTTAATTAAGCACGGTCATCTGGTTTATTAATCAACTTCAATATCCTTATCTATATTATTCTATTTAATTTATTCTAGTTAAATCTCATGAATATTGTCAATAAAATTAGGGGTGTTACAGGATCCCCTCCTTAAAGAATTTCGTCCTTAAAATTCAATAAGGACTAGCCAGCAAACATACCAACTGTCTGTAACATCTCTTAGCAACCAATCTATGAAAAAATACTATAGACATACCATCAAAAAGATCAAGATAAGTCTCTCGAATCCTGTCCTCCGTCTCCCAAGTACAGTCTTTCTCGTTGTCACTCCACTGAACCTTCACCAATTTGACTGTCTTGGTCCTCAATCTGTTGTCATCTCTCGCTACAACCCAAACTGGTTGTCTAATAGAAGTCAGATCAGGTTCCACTACTAAGTCCTCTAACTCTATTTGGGGAATAATAGCCTCCAAATCGTGCACATACTTACGAAGATGAGACATATGGAATACATTATGGACACCTGCCGAACTGCATGGCAACTCTACTCTGTAAGTGAACTTTCCAATCCTTTCTATAATCTGAAATGGACCAACGTGCCTCGGGTCCAACTTTCCTGACTTTTCATATCGTACCACACCCTCCATCGGTGCACCATAATGAAAACCTTGTCTCCTACTGAGAACTCTAAGTCCTTACGCCTTTTATTTACATATCTCTTCCACCTAGACTAAGCTTCCTTCATCCATCCTCGGATTAACCCAATCTTTTCCGATGCCTCTCTTACCCAATCTGGACCTAAAACCAATCTGTCTCCAGTCGCTAACCAACATGCTGGCGATTTGCATGGCCTTCCATACAAATCTTTAAAAGGCACCATCCTATACTAGTATGAGAAATATTATTATAGGAAAACTCAATCAGATGTAGGTGATCTTCCAAAAATCCACCAATGTCCAATACATAAGCCCTCAACAAATCTTTGAGTACTTTGTTGACACTCTCTGTCTGCCCATCTGTCTATGGGTGATAATCTGTACTCATCTTGAGCTTGGTACCTAATACCTCTTGCAGACTCCTCCAAAATTCGCTAGTGAACAATGCATCTCTATCGCTGACTATGCTACTAGGAATCCCATGAAGTCTAACTATAATCTTCATGAATAACTTTGCTAAAACAGGTGTCGTCCTGGTTGACTTTATCAGAAAGAAATGGGCACTCTTGGTCAACCTGTCCACTATAACCTTATGCTTTCATTTCCCTATTTATCCTTGGAAACTCGTCTATAAAATCCATCGATATCGAATCCTACTTCCAAACTGGAATATCTAATGGTTGAAATAACCCACTCGGCTTCTAATGTTCGGCTTTCACTTGTTGACTATACTGCCTAACCTACAAGCCAACATCTCTCTTCATGCCTTCCCAATAAAAGTTCCTCTTCATATCTTGATACATATTTGTTCCTCCAGGATGAATGATAAACTTCGACCGTTGACATTCTTTTAGAACTTCCATCCTTAAGTTCTCTATGTTCGGAACATACAGTCTTCCCTTCTTTCTCAACTATCCTCTTTGGTCAACTAGAATGTTTTAGGTTATCAACCTCTGATCCTTCCTTAATCCTTCTAATCCTCTTGGCTAAAACTGGATCTTCTCTCTACTTAGAAGCTATCTCCTCAATCAGCACTGGTTGCACTTCTAAACAAGACAACATGGCAGTACCCTGACTAAAACTAGCAGTAGATCCCAACCGCACCCCACAACTGGCTAAAGCTTCTAGATCCTTCCATTATGCCAACATTGCTTGCATTGCATTTTGATGTTTTCCAATGAGAGAATTTTCTATCTTATTTCCTTTTCCCGGAGTATACTCTATACCTAAATCATAAGCAGCCAAAAACTCCAGCCATCTTTGTTGTCTCATATTCAACTCTTTCTGAGAGAATAAATACTTTAATGACTTATGATCGGTATACAACACAAATCTCTCTCCCAAAAGATAATGCCTCCATATCTTCAAGGCGAAAATCACCACAGCTAACTCCAAGTTGTGAGTAGGTTACCTTAACCCGTGCGGTCTAAGCTGCCTAGATGCATAAGCGACAACTTTTCCCTTCTGCATCAATACTACTCCCAATCCAGCCCCACATGCATCATTGTATATTACCAACCCTTGGTTACCATCTGAAACTACTAACGCTGGCACATTAGTTAACAAATATTTTAACGTAAGGAATGCTTTCTAACATTTTTCGGACCAAAAAAACTTCACTTCCTCCCTGGTCAACTTAGTCAAAGGCGCTGCTATCCGCAAGAAATCCTTAATGAATCTCCGATAATAGCCAGCAAGTCCAAGAAAACTCCTGATCTCGGTTACCAACTTTGGTCTCTTCCAATTTTTGACTGCCTTGACCTTAACTAGATCAACAGGCAATCCTTCCTCTGAAACCACATGCCGAAGAAATCTAACATCTCTCTTCCAAAAATGACACTTGGAAAACTTCACCTTCAGCTAATTCTGCCTCAGCGTCTCCAACACCACCCTAAGATGAATCTCATGCTCTCTTTTATCTTTAGAGTACACCAAAATTTCATCTATGAACACCGACACAAACCTATCAAAGTGCTCTCTGAAAACTTGGTTCATCAAGTCAACGAAGAAAGTAGGCGCATTTGTCAATCCGAATGGCATTACTAACCACTCATAGAACCATACCTAGTTCGGAATGCAGTCAAAGGAATGCTATCCTCCGCCACTCTCAACTGATGGAACCCCACCGCAAAATCCAATTTAGAAAATGCAGTGGCTCCACTCAACTGATCAAATAGATCATCTATCATCGGTAGAGGGACCTATTTTGATCGTCCTCTCGTTTAACTTACGATAGTCGATGCATATCCTTAACGACCCATCTGGTTTCTTCATAAACACCGCAGCTGTTTCCATGGTGAACTGCTTGATCTAATAAAATTCCTTTCCTCAAGATCCACTAACTGCACCTTCAATTCCTTCATCTCTATCGGTGTCATCTTTCTAGGTGGTCTACTGACAGGTTCAGCTCCCAGTATAAGGTCCATTTGAAACTCAATAGCTCTTTTCGACAGTAATCTAGTAACCGGTTCAAAGACATCTGCAAACTATCTAGCCAAACGAACCTGACTAAGTTCTTCTCCAACCTCCATGGTAATCAACAAAGCACAAACACTCTTACTGGAATTCTCCACCGAGAAAACGATTCGGTTATGACTATCTAAGTGTCTCAATGATATTTCCCCATCCTGGCAAAATATCCTAGCCTCATACTTAACCGACCAATCCGTACCTAATATGATCTCAAAATCTGTGAAATCAAAAACATACAAGCTGCATGCATACTTATGACCTAATGACTCAAGTTCTAATTGGCCACATCTCATCCCAAGAGTTGCATACCTTCCTATTAGATTCGCAACTCTTAAGGAAGTAACAAGATATGTGGGTTCTATACCTAAACTATCAACCAAATATTGTGTTATAAATGAATGCGATGCACGGGTATCAAAACGTCCCTAGCCGTTATATTCTGAATCAAAAGCGTACATTCCATGATAGTTTTCCCTCTCTCTTCTGCAGTAGGTTTAGAAGAAGACGATGGTCTAATAGAAAACACCTTCCCTCTGTCCGCCCTGACTGGCTCTAGACACTAGTTCTTATAGTGCCCAACTTCATCATAGTTGAAGCATTTCACATTCTTCTTCTGTGCAGGTTTCTTTCCTTTACCGGTTCTGCATTCGTGAGCATAATGGCCCTTCTTTTCACACTTATAACACATCATATCAGCCTTTGCCTTCTTAGCAGCCTCCCATTTTTGGGTTCCTTTCCTCTTAAAGAATTTCATTCTTCTTCCTTGAAAACCCTGGGACTCAACTGGCTTCTCCCTGGATGAAATAGCAAGCATCTCCTCACGGCAAATGGTCATATACCATCACATGGTAAGGCTCTCTAATATGAGTCATAGCCATCTTGCCTAGCTTTGGCCTTAAACCTCTAATGAATCTCTCACTCCTCCTGACATCCATGTCAACTAAAACATAACCATATCGAGATAGCTAATTAAACTTAGCAGCATACTCGATCATAGACATTTGTCCTTGGACAAGATCCATGAACTTCCTCATCATTGCCGACTTAGCAACATCAAACAAGAACCTTTGATCAAACTTTCTCCTGAAGTCTGCCCATGTCAATTATTCCTCTAACACTCCAGCCATCACACTTTTCCACTAATAAAGTACTAACCCCTACAACTATCTAGAGGCTAGCGTTCACCTCTCTCCTTCATTCAAGCCTAAGTCTGCAAAGATCCTTTCATAGTGCAATAGCCAATTCTCTACTTAAACAGCATCTTCTGTTCCAACAGCGGCTTTTCTCCTAGACTGACATAGTCTCTACTCAGCTTAGCATAACTGTATCCAGTCGGAACTACAAGACTAGCTCCGCTAACATTCCCAGTAGCATTCACTTGCAAAAGATTAGCCAATGACTGATACACCATCCTCGCATCTATTGGCGGATTTCCAACACCTACATTGGCCTCAACATTTTGATTAGCATTAGCCTGTCGACCTTGGTTTCTTCGAGTATTAGGTCGAGCACTTCCATTGGTAGTGGTGCTTCCTCCACCCAGATTTCCTCTTCCATTTCTTGCCTCCATATCCTCTTTCTCGTATATCATCATACAAAACTTAGTAATATAAAGAAGAACGACTTAAGAGAGAGGGAAATACATACTTAGGTATAAACCTATACATCAAATACAAGTACGTTATTATAGCGTTAACCCAAACTCCGATCTTATTTTTAAACTCATTGGATTATGTTTAAAAAAGCTTTTAGGTTTGTCTTTTCTTTTAAAGTTTCATAAACCTATGCTCCGATACCAACTTGTAATATCACCCTACTTGGAGGCCCAAAACTAACGGCTACGAATGCTGCAGTCATGCATAGTTATTAATCTTCGACGACCAAATATGACGGTGTTAGATACATTGATACACAGATCACAGAAATAGGTAAAAAATTTAACAATTCAAAAACATATTTCCACATTCAAATCAAAATATTTCATGTTCATTATATAATCCCAAACTACGTTGACCACGTTCAACAAAATATAATTATTACAAATACGCCAAGAGCGACATATGAAGATGCCTCCTTGGTTGATCTAAGTATATAGAAAGGCTAATAAATCTGCCTTTATAAACAAAATACACAGCTGAAAGAAAAACCCTAAATAACTATCTACCACTTGCACGCCTCCGGAAGCTTTATTCGTCTAAGAAGAAATCTGAAAACCTTAAATATCAAACTACTAAAAATCAATTGAGTACCCAAGAGTTTAAGGGGAAAACAAAAACTTCAAGTCAGATATAAAGCTTGGTATAAATAATAATCTTACATCTCAATCCATTTAGATATCTAGTGAGACCACGCCGCTTAACGGAATGGGTTTTCCCCTCACTAGTATCCTAAAACCTTTATAAAACCATACTCTGTACTCCTACATCTGAAATGGTTAAAGCATACATTTGAAAACATTATGATGATATGCATACTTGAAAATAAATAATATTTCCCTTGCCTAGTTTAAACTCACACCCTGTCTTAATTATTGCTCTTGGGTCACTAGTAACCTTTTTACTTTTCATGGGTTTACTAATAACCTTGTTACAATTGATGGACACCCTGTCCTAATCATAGTTTTCATGGGATCACTAAGAAACTATAGGCTTCTGCAAGTAAACTTAATTAATTCATGGGTCCTCCTGAACCTATTGGTCTTTCTAATAACTAATCACCTTATCCTAGTTTTCATGGGTTGACTAGGCACTTATCAACTTATCCAGTAACTCGTTGCACATCCTAATTTTCATGGGTTGACTAGGAACATACTGATACTTCCATTAACCATATTCTTATCCTAGTTTTCATGGGTTTACTAGGAACCTATTGACTAATGCCAATTCTTAATCCAGATATAGTTTTCATGGGTTCACTACAAACCAATTAGCCCCTGCCAACTATCCTTATGCATAGTTTTCATGGGTTAACTATATACCTTTTGGTATGCACCAATAACTACCTTATTATAGTTTTCATGGGTTTACTATGAACCTCTTGTTATGCACCAATAACTACAAAGTCTAGGCATCCTATATTTTTGGTCACCCTGACTCCGTGGATGCAATTTTACTCATTTTGGAGTTTAAGTTATATTCACTATAGGAGTTAACCTATTGGTTCTTCTACCACTTTTTACCCCCAAAATACAGTTATTGGTTATCATGTGAACACACTCATATTTGAAGAAGTAAAACATTAATTAACAATACCACTCCTATGGGTTTAAGGTCCTTGAAATATATCTCACAAAATATTATTTACACCTTTAACTTTTATTTTTATTAAGGCAACACTTCTTCAAAATAACATACCTTAAACCCTTATAAAACACCTTTATATAAGCTGTGGGTTTTCCTTTAAAAATTAGTGTACGGATTTTCAAATCTTTTAAAGCCAAACCTTTCTGAACCATCAAAACCATTCAGCAATTTAAACTTTTCGAAAGCATTTAACTCTTAAAATATAAACCTTTCGAAATCTTACCGAGTTCAATCTAAAATATGCAGAAGGCCCTCTTTTATAACCTTTCAATTACAATGGAAGCAACCTTTCGACCTTGTCGAAAGGTCATCTTCGAAAGCTTTAAAACAATAGAGCTCCACCTTTTTAAAGCAACTCCTTTGAAAGCTTGTGTTACATTTCAATTATAAAACAAAGGAAAATCATCTAAGTCAAAGGCATTGATACTTTCGAAAGCAATGAGAGAAGCAGCTAGTTTTTTTTAAACAAGTAAACCTTTCGTCTTTGTCGAAAGCAACGACTTCGAAAGGTTGGGAAAAGCGGCTATAACCTTTTGACCGTGTTGGAAGGTTCAAAACAAACAATGGTAAGTGACATTAACCTTTAAAACAAAATAGTGGTAAAGCAGCAGTAACTTTTCGACTTTGACGAAAGGTTTAAAACTTTTCTCTTAAGCATTTGTCCTTGTTGAAAGCAACCAAGTCGAAAGCTCTAATTCGAAAGCAAAGCAGGTGAAAGCTTTTATTTATAAAACAAACACACCACAACCTCTTTGGTTATCAACCTTTTGACCATGAACCCTTCGACCTTGTCCAATTCATTACATACCAAGTAAATTGATACCATATGCCTTGGTTTGACCTTGTCGAAAGCTACAAACCTCTCGACCTTGTCGAAAGGTATGGGTCGGAAGGTTTTTTGCCGCAAAAGGCTGAAGCATGCAAAAAAGTATGATCTCTTTGTTTTTAACTTAAAAGGGTTAACTTTTTAACTAACCTGCCTTTGGTTGTCAAATTCTCATTGGTTAATAATTTCCTTATAGGAAATGCTGTCGCTAATTTCTAAAAATAAATAATAATTTTATTTTGTAACCTTCTCCTTAATTAAATATATAAGACATTTAAGTCCCATATCTTAAATAAGTTTATTTATTCATCAAAATACTTAGGAAAAATCTAGAAAATTGTAGAAAATCTATTTTTATATGTTTTCCAACATATAAAAATTCACACCTAAATAATCATTATTTTAGCCATAATTAATTTATAACCCAACATATCATTTTCTTCACTAGAAAATTTATATAAAATCCATATAAACTCAAAAAATTATGGAAATTGATACCCATCTCCAAAATCATGTTTTCTGTAACATAAAATTTTCCTATGGCATTTAAAAATCATTTCATCTTGGTTTTTTCCCTAAAACCGTGTATATCCCTTATTAAACAACCTTATTTGAACACATATAAATCATAAACAAACATATCATCATTCAATATATCATAAAATAGATTTATCCTTAAACTCGAAACCATATGATGTATAAATCAAAATAGAGAAGTAGAAGTTTTTATTCACCTTAGATTGGATAAGAAAATTAGAGTTTGATTGATATTGATTCCTTCTAAGTTGAATCCTAGCTTTTATTTGATTTTCTCTTCTCTTCTAATGGCCGACCTTGCTTGCTTCTAACGTTTAAATTTTGTTTGAGATAAAAACAAATATGTATGACTAAGGGGATAGTATAAGGGTGGAAAATATGGGTGGCTGATTACCCTAATGCCCTTGTATTTAATATCCTAACCATTTGTACAAGTTCATAAGATTTAATTAAGCATAGCCACCTGGTTTATTAATCAACCTCAATCTCCTTATCTACATTATTCTATTTAATTCATTCTAATTAAATCTCCTGAATAATGTCAATAAAATTAAGGATGTTACAATGTGTAGTGAAGTGGCTTTAATCCTTTCTGAAGGGAATACCGGCTTAGGATAGCGTCTCGCATGCAGCTCACATTGTTATTGCCTTCCGAAGAGTCCAGATTGGTCTCATTATTGCATCTCAGTGTACCTGAACTAGGAAGAGCTTTCCACATCGCTTTGGACAACGGATTCATTATCGATCATTGATTGATGACGGGTATGTTTGGAAGAAACAGTTTCGAAAAATGGTACGAAAAGCCCTTTTCATTCTTTACTGTGAGAGAACTATCTACATGAGATAGAGCATTCGTAGTGTTCAGGACGCCGAGCAAACCCCCTATAAAATAACACACTGCACTTGCCCTGGTATATACTTGAAATCCAACGTGTGGGTGTAAATCAATATTCCTTCAGAATTTAAGTATCGTTGAGGAATTTTTAGTTAAAGACAGAATTACCTAATCGTGTTAGATTCCTATTCTATTATATAGAATGAAGTATCTGTATTCTCTCCATAAGTCCAGTGGAGGAAGTCCAGCACTTTCAAAAGCTGAATCATCGTCTATCGCCCCTTCCTCTTTTGCTTCGCGAGCTGAATACTGTGAACTAGTCAAAGTTGGTTCGGTTGTGGATCGAACTCCTATAAATTTCAGAGTTCTTATTCACCCATCAGAGAGAGCTTCCTCTATAATCTCCGCTAAGGTTTTGCATAACATTTTCTTGCAACACGGCATTCCGGAGGATGATGTACACCTTCCGGTGAAGAATTAATTTTCCTATACGCCGCCTCCGGGATACACTGCTTGCTATCGATATATGGCTTAAACGGAGCAGTGCTCCCTTCAATGAATTCTCTAGAGAACTCTTTTGAACTTAGGAATTGCCCCGTCCCAAATTCATCCTAATGGATATGTGATCCTGACTTGCCTGCATGTTTTGTTTTTATGGACATTTAATCATGCTTCGAGTTTCGACGAGTTAAGATACTTTCTCTCGTTTTAGAGGAGAGACGAGTGCCCATCCCTTATCATCATCAAGGCCCAAAGCAAGATTGTTCTGCAGCTTCAAAGCAATTTGTCTCAATTCAAGACTCGATACTTCTTCGTTAGATGTCCTGAAGGGTTTAATTGCCTTTGGACAATAGGGGGTACGTTCTCTTCCTTACTTATTGAGTTTCGATATGTCATTTTGGGATTTCTGACAAGTCAAATACTTCCTACAGTTATTCCAAGGCCAATAGAGACCAATCACTTGACCAGATTTTCCATACCCTGAAGGCCGTAGATGCCTAGGAGAGATCGATTAAATTTTTGCTAACGCATGAAAATTCTCTTCAGTATGGATTATTGCATCCTGGGAGACTCCCGTTGCAGTTGAAGTCCCATCTCCTTCTCATTCCAGAATACACACATGCTCTACTTCTTCATTACATGGCTCTAAAGAGGTTGTTTTTCATGAAAAGTAAGGCTTGTCTGGCGATTCAACTGAAGAAACCCATGAGGGAAGGGATGTCATGACTGAAACCAGTTGTTCGACCAAAATGTCCCCAATCTCAGAGGAAGGGGAAGAAGAGTTCAAGCAATGAGAGGGCAAGCTTGCAGTGGCGATAGAAAAAGAGGAGGGTGAAGTTGATAGTAGTAGTTATGATTCCTCCCCTAGTGTTGATGATTTCGACGCAGGTTATGGCGATGGAGACTCTGAATCGTTTGACGAGACTTCGGGTATCCGTAATAAAGATGCTTTCCTAGTAGTTAAGCGACTTCAGGATTTCCTGATTAAAGATGCCGGTGTAGGCTTTGGGGATTTGAGCAACGTTTACGAGGATATTGATGAACATATGAGGGAAGATTACGAATTCGAAGCTGCATCTCCTCGTTTTGGTCCCATTGCATCTAAAGTTGATTCAATTTCTGCCATGGTGACCTCCCAATCCACTTTGTGACGTCCTTTTAAGCTCCCCAAGACACATTGCACATTTCACTAGGGTCACATTCACTTACACATGCATTATTTAGGTCTATTTCTCATAGTTAAAGCTCTTTATTTATTCTTTATGTCGGGTACCATGAGAGGCCGTGGACTTTATGATGATCTCAAGCACTTCACTAATTCACAACATTGGTCAAAATGGTTTACAAGACACCATTACCCCTGTGAGACCTAAGAGGAATGGAGATGGCAGAAAAGTTCGAAGGCCGAAGCTTGTCGCTATGATGATAGAGAATGGGGTTGGACATACAAAAATGGTTATGAGAAGAGAAAAACCATTGACGACCGAGAGGAATTGTCCAAGAAGTCAAAGGTTGATCATGATCCTCATCCTTCAGAACATTAGGTTTCTACCCCGGTCCTAGCTTTTGTCGGTCTTGAGATTTCAGTTTCTTCCATTCAGCCTCTATTTTCATCTCAAGCCCCATCGACTCATGTGGTGTCTGCTTTTGGTTCCTTGCATCCTCATCGGAGGTCAGCTTACATTCTTTCGTTCGGTCCTCCTATACTCAAAGCTATGCTCCTCGGATAGTTTTTAAAGGGAGTTAAGTTTGACCATGATGTTCACCCAGTCCGCAAAAATTCCTTTATGCCCCACCTTCAAGCAATTCAAAATGAGTTAGAGCAATAATTATCAGGTGATCCTCTCTTTTGAATCTGAGAAAGATGATTTCGAGCGGGAATTAGCGGAATGTGATGCTAGAATTGAGTGACCATTGCAAGAGAGGGATGCGACACTCCGGGAGGGCAAAAAATGCACCAGCTTGGTTAAGGAACTGAAAGAGGCCCATGTAATAGTAGAGTTTATATTTCGAGATGAAATTAAGAAGGCCAATGCGGGTGAAATTAAGTTGAAAGAAGAGCTCGAAGCTCGTGACATGACTATCAAAGCCGAAAAGAAGACTATTGCTAATCACTGCAAGATTGTTGAAGTGCATTGCAAAACAACTACGGAATATAAGGAAAGCGTGAAGTTCCATGACAAGACCATCTCTAATCAAGCCTAGGTGGTTGCCTCGCTCTAGGAAAGACTTGCACAGCTTAGCGCCAACATAAATCGTGTTGAAGTTGAGAAGGCCGCCATTACAGTGAATTATTTGGAGCTTCAAGACACTACAAAAGGAAGATGGGGATGTTGAAAAAAACCATCTTAAATTTATTTGTCTACTCCCTATTGCATCATGGGAGTCTCAGCTATTTGGGCCCCAAGTTCCCGTGCACTCTCTCCGTGGTTTGTGAGGAAATTCTAGCCCGTTTCCAAGAGAACGGGGATGTCTATACTGATTGAGAGTTTGAGGATTCCTACCTTAATGATGAATCAAAGAAAGCACTGATAGAGAGCCAACAGATCCTGTGGATTAAGAAGGAACAGGAAGCTATCGATGTTGCTATGACTGCAACTGCTGAAACATTGTCAGATCCTTTCATTTCTGGGCCCGGTGAATCATTAACGTAGCTTTGCGATCAGTTGATGAGCACTACCTATGCTATTCTGTTGTCTGTTCCTTTGGTAACCGTGTTTGTAACTCAGGTGGCCCTGGAGCTTCTTCGAAAATCGTGCAACCATCAAAAGAAGGAGAAGGCGGAGAATATGAGATTGACATTCTCGGCCATTTCTTTGATGCATGTAACCTTCTTGTTTCCCCTGTGTTTGAAAATTTTCATCTTATGCCATAGGAACAAGATGAGCTTAAGGATTTCATTTTTGATTTTATAGTTCCGTCTTCTTTACATGCTGACCCATTGATTTCTTCGACACCTGGCCTTGCTGCTATTTCAACCGCCTCAGTGCTCGTCTCTATAGTTTCTCCGATTGCGATGTGCATATCTGGTTCGCAGTCGAAACCAGAATCTGAGAAGATTACCGCATTGTATGGTCTGGATGATCATTCCATATCTTTGAAGGGCAACTTCATGGCAGCTGAAGCTCGATAGCAGGAAGACCAGGCGGTCAAACTACATAGATCCCAACAACAATTGGTTACTGTTAAGAAGGAAAAGGCTATTGAGATTAAATTCTCGAGGAGCTCCCACAAATCCCCAAAATGCAAAGTCAAGGGGAAGTCTTTTGAGAAACCTAAAGTGCAAGGGGATATGCTAGTGACGGGGAGATATTAGATATTTTGGGCAGCGACACTACTTCTAATGGGGATTCTGAGAGTAAGAAGAAACTCCCGACTAAAGGTGGAAACTGGAGCGGTGGAAAGAAGCGTTGAGAGGTCCAGTTGGTAGTGGAGCTGGTTTTGGGACATTTTGTTTTGGTTTGTTCAAGTGGAAGTTCTAAAGTTACTGCTTTTGCTGTAGTGTCTGTATTTTTTCCTTTTTGTTGGCCGATATTATGTAGGTACGACCCCCATATTTTTACTTTGTAAAAAAATTCATAAGTAATACAATGTTGACATTTTGATTGTAACTTTACCTGTCCACTTATCTGCGTTTCATGCACTTATGTCGATTTCATTTACTGCTATTTTATTTTATCCAATCCCACGATACCACAAAAATTCTTTGTTTGGAGTAACAGAACTGTGAAGTGTTTCTATTTTTGAATATTTTTATTTAATTATCGGCATTTTCCCCCAGTTCACACGGCTGTTTACTTCGAACACTTGACGAATGAACGGGCTGGTCCGAGTGATTTTCGAATATCTATAATCGGATCTATTTTGTGGTTCCTATCATCAAGAACTTATGATTCGTATGACTTGATTTCATATTTATTGTCGGTCAACCGTCGGAATTTTCTGCTGACCCATAGTAGTTTGACATTGTTGGATTAATACCCGTTGCTCCCGATAGTGGAGTGGGTCGGTTTTTGTTATTCTTGCAATGGACAAGTATCCCGAGATTGCCGGGACAACACCGATACTTAAGGGTATGCATGGCTTTTGAGAGTGTGCATGGCTTATGGGTTGTGTGGCTTTTGGGACCGATATGACCCCTCGATCCATAGCGGTTTCAGAACTTCTCCACGTTACAATCTTTGGGTAATGTAAGGAGTTTATGCTTTGAGAGTGTTGTTCCATAGCTCAGGAAATAATGCATGGATTATGGGATGCACCAATTTTTTAGGTCTTCCAGTGCCGTTGGAGCAGCATCGATTCTTCGAAGGCGAAGATCGGGTTTCGGTGATCCAATGGTTTGAGTCGATTTGCTTCTGTCGAGCTGGTAGGTAGATTGGGCATCCTTGAGCGTGATTCCACTATTTCAAGCAACAATTAAATGGTTTTTGAGCCAATTTGACCCCGTTGATTCAGCTGTTTACTTTTATGAACGCATTTTTATTGGTTTAGAAAGAAAAGCAATTTTATTAAGAAAGTTTGGGCAATTTATGCCTATTTACAATGCCCCTGGCATACCGGGATGGTTTATTTGCTAAAAGATAGGAATATGGACGCAACGATTCACGATTCCATGCTTGGGGAATTTGGATTCAGTCAATGGATGTCAATTTGTAAGTTCCGTCCCCTAGCTTCTGACTGATCACATCCGGCCCTTCCCAGTTTGGCCCGAAGGCTTCCGCTAACGGATAGACTCATTTGAGGATGAGGTCTCCCACTTTGAAGGTTTGGTTGCAAACTCTAGAGTTAAAGTATCGTGCGGTCCTTTTTTTGTGAGCAGCAGTCCTCGGTTCAGCTTTTTCCCTCTTCTCGTCAATCATATCACATGACTCGAGTATGAGCTGTTGTTTTGCCTTTAATCGAAATTCTGCCTTAGGAGGGAACTTCTAGTTCTACGAGGATCATTGCTTCTAAACCATATGCCAAGACGAACGGGGTATGCTCAGTTGCTACTTTGTGTGTTGTTCTGTAAGCCTATAGTGCGAGTGGAAGTTCATCAATTTCCTTTAGCTTTAGTTAGCCGCTTTTTGATGGTGGATCTGATGATCTTGTTTATTACTTCCACCTATGCGTTTTCTTACAGATGAGTGACCACGGAAAAGCTACTATCGATTCAAAAGCATTTGCAAAAGTCTTTGAACTCGGCACTTTCAAATTGGTCCTATTATCAGTGATGATATTCTATGGCACACCAAACTTGCAAATAATGTTTTTAGTAACAAAATTAATGACTTTCTTTATGGTAATGGAGGCTACCGGTTTTGCTTCGGCCCACTTTGTGAAATAGTCAACGACAACTATATCATATTTAGCCCCTCCTTTAGCTATTGGCAATACAGCAATCAAGTCAATTCCTCATATTGCGAATGGCCATGGGCTGACCATCTACGTTAGCTTTGTTGAGGGAGTTCTTTTAATCTTGCTGCATCTTTGGCATCCGCCACACCGTCTGGCATAATCTGACGCATCATGATTTACCATTGGCCAGGAATATCTGTACTGGAGGATTATCTTTGCAAGGGTTTTCCCCCCAGTATGGTCTCCGCAGTCGCCTTCGTGAACTTCCTTCAGGACCGTCGAGCTTTATTGTCGGTCACACATCTAAGCAAGGGGGTAGAGAACACCCTTCGGTAGAGTATCCCATCCTGTATTATAAGTCACGGTACCTTCCAGAGAAGCTTTTTCCGTTGGTTCCTATCTGCAGGAAGAGTTCCTACAAATAAATAGTCTTTAATTGACATCATCCACGTTTCTGGTTCGACGGCGTTTTTAAAAATCCAGCCGATATCCATTTCGCTTTTACTTGGAGTGGTCAGGGTCTCAACCGGGATTAGTTCCAATGATTTAGATTCTTCGAAGATGGCCAATTTTGCTAAGTGGCCAGCCTTCGTGTTTTGCTCCCTTGGGATGTGAGTTATGGTGTGATGTTCGATGTCGTGCAACAACTCTTGTACTTTAGACAGATATGGGGCAAGGTTCTCCCCTCGAGCCTGGTATTCACCTTTCACCTGGCAGACGACTAGTTGAAAGTCGCTGTAGATGTGAATGGACTTTATTCTGAGTTCCTTCATGACTTTCAATCCCACCATCAATGCTTTATATTCCACTTCAACATTTGTCGTAGGGAATTCTAGGCGTAGGGCATAGCAAATGGCTCGTCCTATGGGGGTTTCAAGCACTACCCCTACCCCCGATCAAAGGTTATTAGATGCTCCATCGATGAAGAGCTTCCATTATGTTTCTGCTTCCAGTGTTTTTTCTTCTTCATCACCCCGCATGGTAAACTCGGCGATGAAGTATGCCAATCATTGCTCGCTGATTTTCCCTTTTCGGATGGTAAGTGATTTCATATTGGCTCAATTTGATATTCCATTTGAGGAGCCATTCGGAAGTCTCGGTTGGTACAATACTTGCTTCAAAGGTTGATCGATCAATACTTTAATCAGGTGCGCCTAGAAATACGGTTGTTACTTCATGGATGCGACCAAGTGGAAGTACACTAGCTTTTCCAATTTTGGAAAAATTTACTCGGCTTTAGCGAACCGCTTGCTAATGTAGTATATGGGTCGTTGAATTCTAGCTTCTTCACGTACAAGAGAATCACTCAACGCGTGAGGTGAGACTGCTAAGTAGATGAATAAGTCATCTCCGTTTACTAGCTTTGATAGGATTTACGGGGTTTCCATATGTCGCATCAACTCTTCAAATGCGGTTTGACAAGCCTCATTCCATTCGAAGTTCTTCTTTCCTTTCTTTAATGAACAAAAGAACAGTATACATTTTTCGGTGGCTTTCGAGATGAACCGACTTAGCGCTGCAACTTTCCCGTTTAGGCTTTGTAATTCCTTCTTGTTCTTTGGGGTTTGGACTTCTTGTAGGGCAGTTATTTGCTGTGAATTTGCTTCAATGCCTCTGGCACTCACTATGAATCCTAAGAACTTTCCGAAGGATACTCAAAGTGAAATTTGAATGGATTGAGTTTCATTCCATATTTTCATAGTACTTTAAACATTTCGACGAGATTATCTAGGTGATTGGCTGCCACTCGTGATTTCGTCAACATGTCATCCACATTGACCTCCATGGTTTTTCGGATCTGACACTTGAACATGGCATTTACTAATCTTTGATAGGTTGCCCCTACGTTCTTTAAACTGAATGGCATTACCTTGTTGCAGTATAAACCTAGGTCCATGACGAAGCTGGTGTTTTCCTGGTTAACCTCGTACATCAGGATGTGATTGTATCCCGAGTACGCATCCATAAATGAAAGCAGTTCATCCCAACCATCCCGTCTACAAGCTGGTCAATACTAGTCAGTGGAAAGCTATCCTTTGGGTAGGCTTTGTTTAATTCTGAGTTGTCGATGCAAGTTCTCCATTTCCCATTAGACTTCTTGACCAAAACCAGGTTAGATACCCATTCAGGGTAGGTCACATCACGGATAAAACCATTGGCAATCAGCTTGTCTACTTCTTCTCTCAGTGCCTTGGACCACTCAAGGCCGAGGCTGTGCCTTTTTTTCTCTACCAGCGTAAACCTGGGTTCAATGTTTGAGCACGTGGCGTGCAATTTCTTACGATACCCTACACATATCAAAATTGTGTCCAAGCGAACACATCCAAGTTGGCATGAAGAAATTTGGTGAGTTTTAGTCGCTTCTTGTTTCCAAGGTGCGATCCAACTTTCAAGACTGGCATCGGGTCATCTATATGGACAGGAGTGGACACCGTCGATTCTGCTGGTGGTCCCCGATCCTCCCCTGAATTCATCTTTCTAGGGCACAAAAACTTGTTGAATCTATTACGGTCCCCAAGCCAAAGGTGGCTCTGTAGTTGCTATTTGGCAGGTTCGCGAATGTGAGAGTTATCCTTCCTTTTTTCTTTTCTTTTAGATTCGCGTAGTTCTGCGATGTAACATTCTCTAGCAGCGCATTGATCTCCTTTGACCACCCCAGTTCCATTTTCCATTGGGAATTTCATGGTAAGGCACCACTAGGCAAAATAGATTTTGAAATTCGCTAGTGTGGGCCATCCTAAGAAGGCATTGTATGTCGAAGTTTCATCTATAATTACAAAAATTTGGATGAGGGCGACTCCTCGGTCGCCTTCCCCAAGTTCTACAGGCAAGTCAATCGTCCTGAGGGGTTATTTGGTTTCGCCAATGAATCCTTGGATTTTGGTTTAGCATGCAAATATTTTTTTCATGTTGATCTTCATCTGGTCTATGGTGCATTTGAAAAGAATATTCACAGAACTGCCACTGTCAACGAATACTCTTTCGACCACATCGGGTCAGATCCCTTACTATCACTACCATGGGATCGAGAGTTGGAGCTTCAATCCCTTCAATATCCTTATTTCTAAATACTATATCATCATTAATACTTTTTGCTGCTTGGTCAGAGCTTCATCTTCGATCGCGAGGCACGAATCCTTTGAAGCATGCTTTAATGAGTCCACATATCACTCCATTTCTCCCCAACTCCTCTATGCAGGATGAGGTCCTCCGGATATCGTTCCAATGATGAATGTCAAGTCAGTTCACTTAGATACCTCATTGCTAGTTCCATCTTGGTTTGTTCAATCCCTAGGAGCTTGGGGAGCCGCAGGTTGGTCAGGCTTTTGCGATTTTCTCGCGTATTGCCAAAGTTTTTTTCCTGGATCAGTTCTTCAATCGAGTTCCTTAGATGATGGCACTCGTTCGTGTTGTGACCATGTGCCTATGGAAGCGACAGAACTTACCCAAGCGCTTTTGTTGTTTATTTTCTTCCTTCTTAGGGGCTTTCTTGTACAACTCTGTCCCTTGTGTTGCGAGATAGATGTTTTTTGGAGTATCATTGAGCGTGGTATAATCTTTAGGCCTGAAGCCTTTAAGTCATTTATCATTACCATTTCGTTTGTTAGAATTCTAATATTTTCTTTTTCGGTTTCCGTCTTTTCCTGCACTTCCTTCAATGGTCCTAGAGGCATTTATGTTTTGGTTCATCGCCATGTCACCCTACCCAATATTCATCGGTTGTATGCTAATAGACTTCCTTTCTACATCCTGTGCCTCTTCTAATTTCAAGTATTGACTCACCTTACGATTGAAGTCCTTCATAGTGGTAGGTTGTTTCATTTTGATCCATTTTCTGAACTTGGTTTCGAGGTGAATGGCATGGACCAAGGCCATAAAACAATATCCTCGTTTGGATTGCTTGCATCCGTTACTGCAATATTGAATCGGTTCATGAACGACATTAGAGATTCATTTCATCTCTGGAATAGATCGAACAAGGACATTACATCCTTAGGCTATGCTATATGAAGTCTGAATTGATCAAGGAATCATATTGCCAGCTGATCGAAAGTGGAAATGGATCTTGGCGGAAGACTGGTGAACCACATGGAAAAAATAGGGAAACAACTACACCGAATAGTGTCTGAAGCATTCGCTCCTTCCATGTGCCAACTGTACTTGTATAGATAGGGTTTTGGTCTTCTGTTCCGTCATCGGATGGAATAGTTGGTACAATTTACTTTTCTGGGTATCACTCATTCAAGATCTCATCAGTGAAGGGCGTCTGACTTGGAACGGATCCCCACTCATACCCTCTCCTATTCGTTTTCTCATCCATCAGTCGCTTGACCATATCCATGATATATGCCTCAGATGTCCGGTAGTCTAGGGGTCGGCTGTCAATCACTACACCAAGTGTTGGGCTTTGCAAACGGTCTCGTTGAGGGGGCTGAAGCCTCTCCCGTCTTCGGAAGAGCCACTACCTCGGGATTCCGCTTGCTTGCAATTAGCCTAATAAAGGAAGTTTGGACATTCCTGGCGTTATTGAATGCATTGGCATTTCCTTCTAACTTGTTGTCGTTAAATTTCTCTCCATCTTCTGAGTTGGAGAGGTCCATGGATATATACTCTTATGGGCTCTTCACTCCTTGGTTCAAGTTCATAGCTGGTTGCCATGAGGTTGGTGGAATAATTTTGTTTCCTTTTACTTTGTTCCCATGGTTCTAGCTATGAATCTTCTTTATGGCCGCTTCCCATTTCTTTCATTTAGACCAGAAATGGAAGAATTTTCTTGTTCTACGGTAGCCATGGATTCTGCCATAGTGCTTGGAGCAGGATGTGATTGTAAGGTCAAGAGGGCATTAAACTTATCCATAAAAGCTCTCTAACTACTTTCCATTTTCTGATTGATTTCATCAACCATTATATTCAATTAATCTCTTGTAATGAATTCGTGTTGATTAGAGGATCCTAGCCCTTGATCTTCAGCGTTTACACCATTCACTTCAATTTGTTGACGATTTATCTCTTCTCCGGCTATTATTGCCCATATGGATCTTCCAGAAGCAGTTCGTTTATTTCCTGGAGCCATTGATTATTAGCAGCAGATCATTTGAACAAAGGTTAAGGAGCTAACTTCTGAACCTATCTGGTTCAAAGTAGATAGCTGATCTAGGCTTGAGTTCAATTCTCAGTGAAAGCACTAAACTGTTGACCCAAAAAGTGGATCAACACCCTGGATTAAGTGTGAAAGCACCAGCACTATTCTTACAGAGCAATAATATAGAAGATAAATGTAAAAAGAGCAAAATGGTAGAAAAAACAAGAAGATTTTTATAGTGGTACAGCTGTTAATAAAGCCTACTTCCACTTTATAACTTTCTATTAACTGACCGCTGTTACAAGTTGAATATGATTACAATGCAATTGATTATGTTAGTTGGATCTAGTCACCAATGCTAGAGTTCACCGGAGAATCACAGTGAACCTTGTAGATGGACGTTGTGCGGAAGAAAAAGAATGAAGAATAGTTTCTGTAGAGTTTCAACAGCCAGTCCAGAAGATCCTATTTATGGTGCAGGTAGGATTGTATTTATAGGTGTTAGAGAGCTATTGGGATAGGTCGCTATAACATCCCATATTTGTAGGCCAAAAGCTAAGCACTACAGATGTTGTAGTCTTTTATAGTATTAACTTTTGGTGACAAAATACAACAATTATAATGATATCCATAATACTAGAAGCACTTGAATACTAATAAAATCACATATTTCAAAAACAACGTACTACTAATTACATTTCAAAACAAATTCATATCCAAACTACATAATCCCATATCATTTCCTAGGTAAAGATTAATTATAATCATTACAAAAGTATGCCAAGAGCGACATATGACGATGCCCCTTGGTTGATCAAAGTAATATAGTCATATCTGACTTAATATACACAACGAAACAAAACAAAATGAACCTGCAAATCATAATTTGCTATCCGTCAGCCGCCTGCTCTTTCTTGGAAGCTTTATTGTCTAAAAGACTAAAACATGAAAACCCTAACCATCAGCCTACTCAAACCAATTTTGAATACCCCAGAGTTTAGGGGGAAACAAACACTTCGAGTCAGACATAAAAATGGTTCGAATAATTTGAAAGTTACTATGCTCTGATACCAAATGAAAGTTGACTATGCTATAGGATCGTCTAATATAGATAAACTACTTGTGCGGAATAATAATTAAGTAAAAAATAAAAGCAGTAAAGTAAATGACACAAGAGATTTTTATACTAGTTCGAACTCCCATTCTACGTCGAGTCTCAGACTCCTTTTGGAATTAAACTAGCAAACCTCACTTAACGCGGAGGAATAGGTTTACACTGCCTGAGCTACCGAACATGACTTCTACTGCCTAAGCAACCGAATAGGACTTCTACCGCCTGAGTAACCGAACATGACTTCCAATATAAATAGAAAAGTTGTTTTTGACTGAGTATGCTCTTGAATGGCACTGATAAGTCAATAATGTACAATCTTCCTATAATCTTCTCCTTTATGATATACAGTGTAATGTGCTTGAGAAATGTGGAAGATAAAGTGATCAACGATTAAAGATTGTTTGCAGTTTGAGTGCCAACTGAAATAGAACAATAGATAAGAATTCATGAATATTAAAATCAGTTAGGTTAATTGTTTGTTGAATTCTGAAATCTATTTATAGAGTTAAAAAGATGCAATCATTGATGAAAGATAACGTTGAAAAGAAACAGGTGCAACTGTTGATTTGAAGATGTTTCTCTTCGATGAAGAGAAGTGCCTTTTCATAAAAAATAGCTGTTATAAATATTCAACCTTCTGAAATTGTTAAATTTGAAATCAGCCAAGAAACAGGCTAATTTTGGCTTAATTCAGCCAGCTGAATGAAACCATTCAGCCGGTTGAAACTTCATATCAATTTATGAAAAGTTTCAGCATTTAACCGTCTGAATGGTATTATTCAGCTAGCTGAATTCTATTGATAAACAAAAGTTACCATATCTCATTTGGTTAGAGCACTTGCCTTCTAAACTAGTGATCCGGGTTTGATCCCCGCTCAGTGCAATTTTTGAAAACTTGATTTTTCATTTAAAATATGAATGTATATGTGTGTATACCGTTTTGAGGATTTTTTAACATTTGTAAATTCTAGACACGACGCTCGATGACTAATAATACTTTGTTTGTCACCTTTATCTTGTCTCTATCGTGTGTATCTCTTCTTGTATCTCCATATACATACTTTCATCCTCTTTTGTATTGTGAATCTTCATTTTGAACGTATTTTTTGTCCCTTTTTGATGCTCATGTACCTGCATATTAGCTCAGAGATTCTTTGGCATAATTGTATAGTTTTGTCATTAAAATCCAACAATAGTGGTTCTAACATTCTCCTCCTTTTTGATGATGACAACTATACATTTTAAAAAATATATTCATTCTATATATAAAATAGTATTAATATGTTTAAAGCTCCCCCTATGTATAACATCTCCTTCTATCAACATGCATATGAATTTCTCCCCCTTTGTCATTACCAAAAAGAATGAGGGAATATAATAAATTTTGTAAAATATCTTGTAAATAGTGGGATAAACTCAATATTAATTATGGAAAAAATAGAATTTACCATATTTGTTGAAGTCCATATTTCATGTAAGCATATAATTTTATTAAACATATGGAATAACCTTTAAAATTCCAAAATCTATCCTCTTCCTTTTGTTTCTCTAAGCACCTACAATAAATAATAATTATTTTTGGTACCCACTTACTATGTTAGGATCCGAGGGGTTAATCATAGGATGAAAACCTTACCAAAATAGGTGTGGTTGTATCCAAAAAATAATGAAACAATTTTAAAATAACTACTAAGTATAATCCAAGGTATTAGAAAAAAACTAACACTTAAAGCATGCGATACCCAACTTTCTTATAATTTCCTAATTTTTAGGAAACCATACCCATTTGGGTGTGATTGAACCTTTATAGATGTGGTTTTCATTATAAACCACATTCTTATAATAGTTGTTAATATAAAGTTGTGTATCATGATCAATCATATTAGCTAGAATCCATATCTTAATACTATTAGTCGTTAGCTTAGTACGTGAAGAATAATTTCTATCATTTCTAAACATAGTACTATTATGACAGTAACTTGTTTTAAAACTATCTTGATTACTAGTATGAGCACTAAAATTAATATACAAGAATGCATATCCAGTACTATTTTTGCTTTTAGCTTGTTTATAGCCTAAACCGCTTTTATCATTGTGAGCTTTTGAATTTGTAACCAAGGAAGATAAGATATCTTTACCTTTGTTAAAATTTTTGATTTTTGTATTTAATCTTTCAAAATTTTCTTTAGAATCACAAACTTCTTTTTGCATAATATTATTATTAGCTTTTAAAATCTCATATTTTTTAGAACTAAATTCTTTTTAATTAAAGCTTCATTTTCTTTTTCAAGAGACAAAATTAAAGAACTATAATTATTCAAAGAAATTTCCAAAAATGAATTTTTATTTTGCAACACATTGATTTCCTCCAAAAGATCATTGATTTTATTTTCTAGTTGCTCATTTTCTTTTTGTAGGAAATCTTTTTGTAAAACAAGTTCTACGATATTTTAGAAACGTTTAGTTTGTTTCACCAAAAATTTATTTTCCTCTTTTAAATTGGAAATTTCTTGCTCAGAATCTTTTAACTTAGCTAAAGCAATTCTATTAACCTTATTCAAAGTTTTACAATCTTTTAATAATTCATCATGTGGTAATAGAAGATCTTTATATAAAGAATCTAAGCAAACCGATTGTGATCTGAGTTTAGCCATTAAGCATTTTTTTGTTTGCTCCTTTGATTTTTCTTTATTGCTCTTCCACTTCTTTTTGCCTTGACTTGATCTCTTTGTAGCCATTTATTCTAGGATGTTGTTACGATGTCTAGAATCCCAGGCTCTAGTACTAAGTGAAAGTTACTATGCTCTAATACCAAATGAGTGTTAGATGTGCTATAGGATCGTGTAATATTGATAAACTACTTGTGCAAAATAATAATTAAGTAAATAATTAAACCAGTAAAGTAAATGACACTAGAGATTTTTATACTGGTTCGAACTCCTGTTTTACGTCTAGTCCCATACTTATTCTGGAATTAAACTAGCAAACCTCACTAAACCTGGAGGAATAAGTTTACACCGCCGGAGCAATCTAACATGACTTCTACCGCCTAAGCAATCGAATAGGACTTCTATCGTCTGAGCAACCGAATACGACTTCGAATACAAATAGAAAAGTTGTTTCTGACTGAGTATGCTATTGAATAGCAATAATAAGTTAATAATGTAAAATCTTCCTATAATCTTCTCCTTTATGATATATAATGTAATGTGCTTGAGAAATGTGGAAGATAAAGTGATCAACGATCAAAGATTGTATGCAGTTTGAGTGCAAATTGAAATAGAATAATAGATATGAATTCAAGAATACTAAAATCAGTTAGGTTAATTGTTTGTTGAATTCTAAAATCTATTTATAGAGATTAAAAAGTTGCAATCATTGATGAAAGATAACATTGAAAAGAAACAAGTGCAACTGTTGATTTGAAGATGTATCTCTTCGATGATGAGAAGTGTCTTTTCATAAAAAAAGTTCCGTTATATATATTCAGCCGGCTGAAATAATGAATCAGCCTTTTGAAATTGTTAAATTCAAAATCAGCAAAGAAATAGGCTAATGTTAGCCTAATTCAGCCGGCTGAATGAAACCATTCAGCCGGCTGAATGAAACCATTCAGCCGTCTGAATCTTCATATCAATTTATGAAATGTTATTATTTAGCCGGCTGAATTCTGTTGATAAACAAAATTTACCATAGCTCATTTGATTAGAGCACTTGCCTTCTAAACTAGTGACCCAGGTTTGAGCCCCGCTCCATGTAATTTTTGAAAACTTGATTTTCATTTAAAATATGAATGTATATTTGTGTATACCATTTTGAGAAAATTTTAACATTTGTAAACTCTGGACACGACATTCTATGACTAATGATACTTTGTTTGTCACCTTCGTCTTATCTCTATCGTGTATATCTCTTCTTGTATCTCCATATACATACTTCATCCTCTTTTGTACCGTGAATCTTCATTTTGAATGTATTTATTTATCACTTTTTGACGCTCATGTACTTGTAGATTAGCTTAGAGTTTCTTTGGCATAATTGTATAGTTGTTGTCATTAAAATTCAACAATAGAGGTTCTAATATAATTCTGTTACATCTCGGTTTACTGATATTTAGTGAGACCACGTCGCTTAGCGGAATGGGTTTCCCCTCACTTATATTCTCTTTAAAAAATATTTTGCAAATCCTTTCATGCAACCAAACTGGTTAATCAAAATGATTATATGAAAATAGAAATATCTTTTATGCTAATAAATGGACCATCTTTCTGTAAAATGGGCAATATGTGAGCTATTTGTCCATAATATAATAGCAAGGCCTGTTATGCTACAAATGGACTATCTGTCCATACAACTAGGTCAACTGCCCGCAAACTGGACTAATAGTCCGAAATCTAGGCAGACCTTGCAAAATGGACTAACTGTCCAAATTATTTTCTTAGGGTTAACTACCCTTTAAATATTCCTTAAAAACCTTTTCAAAATGGTTTAGTCCTTCAAATCATATATATATATATATACAATGAAAATATACCTTTAGCTTTACTCTAAGCCATTTTGCCATGTTATATGTACTTTACTCATAATAATGTTGATGACATTTAGTGAGGATTAACTATCCTTCCAAAACAAGTCAAAACCTTTTTTAACTCTAAAATACTTAGGCTACATTGCTTATCTATCACATTCGAAACCTTTTTTTAAAACCGTTAAACAACCCTTTTGAAACAAATAAAGGTAACCCCTTCGAAACCATTGGAAAACCCTTTATTAAATATTGCCGTTCGAAAATATTGAAAAAACCTTTCCTTTTTTCTCTGAAAGCTTCGAAATATCAGACATCCCCTTTAAAACCTTTTAAATATTGCCCTCCGAATACATAGGAAAAACCTTCCTTTTAATCCTTTCGAAACCCTAAGGAACCACCCCTTTCGAAACCATTAGTTAAAATATTTCAAAATGGTCAAAACTCAATCCTTTCGGAAGTACTTTAGGTTCAATTTAAAACATGTAGAAACCTTTTGAAACCATTTAAAAATTTACCCCTTTGAAACCTTTGAAAAACTTCTCGGTCGCAATCATTTGGACTCTGCCTTCAAGTAGAGCAAAAGGATCAGAACCCATTAAAGTCGAAAGCATATGCTTCGAAACCACTTAAAACTATCTCTTTCGAAACCAATTTGGGTATTTTCTTTACTTATGGAAAAGGTTCTTAAAAAATTTAAGTTGAAAGCATCTTCTTCGAAACCATTTCCTAAGTAATGAAGTGATGGGGTCAAAACCATTCCTTTGAAAGCATTGGAGAGGTGGCCAAGCTTTTAGAAAACAAAACATTCCTTTCGAAACCATCTGGGTCGAAAAGTAAAAATGCTGCAGCAAAAAGGTTTCGACCTAGTCGAAAGCAATTATTTAAGAATAGAGGCACAACCCAATTGAAACCATTTCCTTTAAATCATTTGACCTAGTCGGAAGCTACTTTGTCGAAACCATTTAGTCAGAAGCAAGTAGGCATATTTCTTTAAAAACAAAGAACTGCCTCAACCCCTTCGGAACCCCTGGTTTCGACACCCTACCTTCCGCCTACATCAAATTCTCTACGTACCAGTCAATTGATACCATGCGCATTGTGTAACATCCCTGGATTTTAACCCAGTTTAATTTGATAATTGAATTAATTTTTGAAATTAATTTATGGATTTAATAGAGTTTTCCAAAATAAATATTAGTTGTTCATAGATGTTAATTTTAAATATAATTTGAAATTGTGAAATTAAAATTCAAATGTTAATATATTAAAATTTAATTGGACTTATCTTTGAAACAAAAATATAATAAGAATGATTACTTAAGTTTGAGATGAAAATTTTAAAATAAGTATTTGTTAATAATTTTAATATCTTAAGTTTAAAAATATAAATGTATTAAAAATTGTATTAATTAACATATAAATATTTATTTATAATGAATAACTTTACAAATCATTTGTTATAAATAAGAATTTAATTTGAACATTTAAATTTGACTTAATACTTTTAAAAATGATATTTGAGATTTAAATTTTAATAACAAAGATAATTTCTTATTTAATATAGATATACATATTTTAAATTTGAGTTTTAGATAAGATTTAAATTTAAGAGTTCAATTGTTTTAATATTCTTTCAATTTTAAATTTTTTTAACATAAGATAAGCTTGTTTTAAAGTTTTATATAAAGAGTTAAATTAAAATAGATTTCTCAAGCATATAAACATATGTTATATAAATTGAATCAAAAGCATAAGTTATTTGTTAATAAATGTTTACATGAAGTCACTTTTATATTTATTAAAATCTAAAACTTGTTTATTAAAAAGATAAGTACATATTTTATAATCATATAAATATTACATATTTACTTATTCATAACTTAAATAAATTTATAAAATAAGAAAATAACATTTAAAATATTAATTAAATACTAGAACACTTGTAAACTTAATAATATATGTTAATGACAATTGTAAATAAGAGTGCATATGTGTAAGATAATTGGAATTTAAGGGGACAAGTGTCATTCTCTTAATAATTTAATTTAAAATTGTAAAATAAGAAGAAGAGATTTATTTCTTTTAATCTTCAGCTAAATCTTTTCTTCACCTCAACCAAAACACAAAATGAATACAAATCAGAAATCTGAAAACAAAAGGAAGAAATAAATCTGGATATTCAAAATCAAATGCAAGATCTTCAGATTTTCTAATTCAATAAAGCAACAAGGTGTAAAACTACAATCAATCAATTCAAATGCTCAACAGCAACAGGATTATTTCAGCATGCTGAAGAAAATTCAATAAGCCTAGAAAACAAAATTACAGTTTCTGTTCTTTGGATATAAGGTGAGTAAATGAAATTTTAAAAGAAGTTTTAATTCTGGATTTCATCTTGTTCTTGTGATGGATATCATGAAGTTATCCGAAATATTTGATTTAAATTAGATTCATGTTTGAATTGTGAATAATTGATTTCCTGTGAAGTTAAAACATATGCTCTGTGTAAAATAACAGGTTTACAGTTTTATAATAAATTCAATAACTAGATTTTGAATTCGAATTGGACTTTGATTTGTAAATAGAAGTTGTTTGCAATCAAGTAATCTATCATCTAAAAATAATTATAGGTTTTTAAAGTGAATAATTGGCTCTGAATTTTTGAATTTACAGTAAATTCTTAATTTGGGTCAAAAATTTATCAAAACAATTTTAAGTTTTGATTACCTAATTGAATTCGTGATGCTAAATCATGATTTTTAATGGTTGAATCATGATTTTTAGATTAGTATTTAGTGTGAATTCGTGGTTTGAACTGTTTTGGGCATAATGGCCAATTGGTGGCGAACGACAGTGAACTGAGCGTCGTGGTTGAGCATGAAGGTCGAAGGGATGTTGTAGTTCATCAGAAAAATGCTCTGGAATTTTATTAATGATTTAGATGACCGAAAATCGAGGAAGTAGGGTTTTATACCTTGTGGATGTCGTCGTTGTTCTATTGGAATTCGTGGCATCGAGAAGCAACCGGAGACGATCGCACGTGATGCCGAAGGTTCTGGAGGTCGTGGGTGAGCTAAGGTTAAGGTGGTGGGGTTTCTCGAGGCCGGGGTTGTCGTGGTGGTCGACTTCCTGGTGATGTTTGTTTTCAAGATGTTGGGTTCAGATAGTCGAATTCGATTCTTGAATGAATCGAGGAAGTTAGCTGATTGATGAAGTCGTCATGGTTGAAGTCGACATGACGGAGGCAAGAGGGGAGTTCACCGACGTTCGGCGGCGCTGTGCACGTTGATGTGCACGATTTTGTGCATTTGCAGTTTGGATTTGGGGAAGAAGCGAGTTTCTCGGGGTTTTGTTCAGGGGAAGTTCGAGTTTTACTCGAAGCGGGTGAAGGGTTTGGGAGACTCGAGGTAAACGCGAGATTTTGTAGTGGGTTGCTCGGGTTTTAATTTGAGCAGGATTTTAGTTTGGTTCAGAAAGTTTTTAAATTTAACCGCAATATTTTAAAAAGTTTGAAACAAAGAAATTTGATTTTGGAATAAAGTTTTAAAACAAAAGTTAAATAAGTTTTACTTATAAAACTAACTGGTTTCAAAATTAAATTTTAAACAAGTTTTATATACATTAAAACATGAAAGTTTTTAAAATAAAATAAGTGGATTTTTGAAATAAAGTTTGTATTAAATTTATTTAATAACTTTGGGAAGTTTTAAGGATTTATAGTATTAATTTGAATGTTTTAAATTGTTTTAGTTGTAATTGATTTCTAATATATTGTATTTTAAATAAAGTTAAATGATAAAGATTTAGAGATCAAATTATAATGAAGATTTATTTTAAGAAATTAAAGTTTTGATTAATTGAAGATAAATAAATTTGTGAAAATAATTAAGATAATTCAATTATTATTAATAATCAAAAAGTTATTAGTTAATAGAAATGATTTAATCAAGATAAAGATTTTCTTAATTAAGGTTCTTTTTTTTTAATGTAAGAAGTTAAGGGATCATTTAATTAAATTTAAATGATTAGTTAGATAATTGATTAAGTAATTAAATTAGTAAGTGATTAAAGATAATCACTTATGATTTAATTTGGTTAAATTACTTGGTGAAGTAATTAAGTAATTAATTACTGGAGGTAATTAGGTAAAAGGAAATTGTTTAACAAAGTAAAAGATAATTACTTTATGCAAGTGATTAGGTGGAAATGATTAAGGGTTAATCACTTGTGTTATTAATTAAAGAATTAAAGGTTTAAATGTATTTATTAATTGAAGACTAACTAATTAATGAAAGGATTAAGAGTAATTAACAAAGTGATTAATTACTTGTTAGATAATTAATTAGAAAGGATTCGATGAATGGAAGTAATAATTAATTAAATAATTAATTAGTAATTAATAATTAGTTTATGTGATTTGTTAATTAAGGTAATTAATTTGATAATAATTAATTAATTAAAGGTTAATTAATTAAAGGATTTAATTAAAGGCTAATTAATAAATTAATGTTTGAAGGTGAATTAATTTCTAATTTGTTAAGGTAATTAATTAAGATAAATTAATTGCTAGTTAATTTATGGTTAACAATGATAAGTGATTAAGAATAATCACTTATTTTAATTAATTAAGGATAATTAATTAACGTGATAAATTAATTTAAAGGTTAATCAATGATTAAAGAGTAATTAATCAAAATGGTTTGTTATTAATTAATGATTAATTAGCCAGGATTAGAAATTTATTCATAAGTAATTTATCTGATTTAAATAAATCAGATAATTAATTTATATCACTCATGGATGTTAGGATTCTATGGAGTGCTTTGAATTTATTGTTGTCCTTGATTTGTGATAATGTGTGATATAAATTATTATGTTTTATGAACTGTGATGTAATTTATTCTGCGATGAAATTAATTATCTATGATGTAATTTATTATATGCGATGAACTTGTATTATTCATCCATGATCTGTAAATAAAGATAGGCATCATAGATTATACCGCTTATCGATATTCCTGTGTTTGAATCTATAATGGTTGATGTTGGTGCACTATTGTATGTAAAACCCCTGGACCACACTATACACACACAAATATGGATTTCACGAGGAAATCAGGTTAAGTCACAGATATTTGAATTTAATAATTTGAAATAGTTTTTAAGGTTGAATTTTAAAACTAAATGGTCTTGGAAATGATTTTGAAAGCTATAATTGAATCTTTGTGAAAGATAGTTGAACCCTATTTTGAAATTGAAGAGGATTTTTAAATGGTGTATCCTTTATATATAAAAGATGGAAACGGGAATGGTTTAAAAGTTATGAAGCGGGTCTTTAATTTAAAGAACAGATGAGTTAATTCAACTTGAAATGGAATTGTTTTTTTTTGAAAGGCTACAAATGGATCTTTGTAAAGATTGGTGATCCTTGTTTTAAATTAAAAGGGGATTTTTAAGATAAATCTCTAGTTTAAAAGATTTCAGTGTGGAAATTGTTTAAACCATTGAAGGTTTTTGAAATGAATCTTTTTGTTTAAAAGATTGGAAATGGTAATTTGTTTTAACCATTTCAATAAAATGTTTTGGGCTTTAAGCTGTGATTTAACTGAAATCCCATTATCCATATGATTTTAAATATTACGCTCATTATTCGGTTTAGCCGGGAGAGGACCTTTATGTCATATAACCCATTCTGAATAATGATACGACGTATATGGATAGCATTTGAAGACCGGTGGTGAAGACCGGATATTTCTCGAAAATGAAAGGATAACCCATCGAATATCTCTGCACCGACTGGTCCCCGGCATAAAGATTTGATCACCATTTGTGATAGGGAGTCTAGACGTGATTAGGGATTATCCGGATTTGTAAGGGCTTCTTCGGAAGTGCCTTCGGTTCTGTTCAAACCCAGAACAGACTTGTATGGATGTGTGTCTGACATTACACCTTGAGATGTAAAACCGGTTTCTATCAAATACATTTCTGTTTGGTGGTGGAGATTTATTCTCTTAGCTTAACACCCTTCTCTGAGACATACGAGCTCAGAGGTTATGTAGTTGATGGTTACTAATGATACATTCCAAATTTGGTAATGTGGCATACGAAGTGCTGCTGATCATTTGTTGATCAAAGCATGGATTTGTAAAAAGCGTAGCTTTATGGACGAGACTTCATCGAACTTCACAACCCGGAATGGTCGAAACAGGAAGAATGCGGCAAGGTTATTTGGGGGTAGCGCCCCCTGAGGGTATGTTCATTTCCTTCTGGATAGAGGTGGTATCATGGTATGGAGCCCAGATACTTAACCTATGTGGTTCCTACAAATTTATTACTTTGTGGTAGTTGGTGAATCCCGGTATTAAGGTCGGTTACGACCGGGGGATGACATACTCGTGTCAGTAGTTACCTAGTTACAGAGGTAACCTGGCCTTGTGTTGGCAGAGATCTGGTTAGGTTCTCGGGGTATCCCTCCAGAGGCGTACCCATGTGGCAATGGGAAGTTCCTTGTCCTGACCATTAGTTGGAAATCCAAATAAAACAATACGAGCCCTGTACGGTTTTAGTTGTAGAACCTGCCATTTAAAATGGTAGCTCTAGCAGGCATAATATAATGGTACCTATGCTGGCTAAGATTAATATTATACCTTCGAAAGGTTTTCTGCACTATGCACTAATAATAATATAAAATGAATTTCGCGTATCAAGCATATTTGACTATCATAAGGAGAAATCTCCTCCAAGTCTGCGTTTGCATTGTGTGTGTAGCGGGAGGCCTTATGATAGTTTCATTTTCCAAAAAGCATTGCGGATTTCAAATTTAAATTCTTTTGTTTGTTTTTTAAGATAAATTGTTTTTGTTTGCTCATACCAGTCCCATGACTGACCTGGAGTTTATTGTTCCCTTCCTAAACTCTAGGTGCTCACAATTTACCACACGGGCAGTCTAGAGTTGGGTTTTTCAAATAGTAGACATAGATATCGATCCGGTAGCTCTCAGCTTTCTATTTGTATTCTTTGGAGATCTTGGATATTGGAGTCTTGGGATTCATGGACGAGACTTGCTTATTTTGGTGCAATTTGATGGTGGTTCGAGCTATTTCTGGATTGGTGCTTTGGAGTTAGAGTTGCTGTTGCGGTTTGGAGTTTTTGGTTCCGCTGCTATATCATATTGTTATTCCGCTGTAGCATTGTTATCTTGTATCTCTGATATTGATTCATATTGTATCATTGTTGTATCGGCTATTGTATATCAATGATATTCATTTCATTTTCTTCTGCTGTGTTGTTTACTTAATTGTGTTATAATCTCCGGCACGACTTGAATTTCAATGTTGGGATCTGCGACATTTAAGTACAGTGGAGTACGGATGTTGATTTTCGAATGCTAGAATTTGGATCATGACACATTGGTTTCGATTGTGTCGGAAGTAAAGATGAGGAGGCGGAACCTGGTGCCGACGATGTCGAAACGGAAAAAAAACATGTAGTAAATAGTTGTTTTCACCTAACCTGCCTTGCGTGTGTAATTGTGGTTGTTGCCTCTTCTTTATCAATAAAAAGTATTGCACTTTGTCAAAAGGGCTGCCAACTTTCCAGATTTTATAATCCAAATTATTTTATGAAAAGCCCCTTCTCTTCTTTTAATTATATAAAACATTTAAGTTCCATACCTTAAATAATTTTATATAACCTTTAAAACACTTAGGAAAAATCTACAAAAATTCCAGAAAATCCATTTTACTATGTTTTTCAACATATAGAAATTTCAGACCCCAACTTTTATTATTTAACCAAAAATTATTATTAACCCAAATAAACATTTTCTTTACTAGAAAATTCATAAAAATTCCACATAATTTCAGAAAATTCCAAAATTTGAAACACATCTCTAAAATATTATTTATGATTTTTGTAATAATTGTCATGGCTTTTGGATGTCCTTTCATAGGGTTTTCACCTTAAAACATATCATAAAAACAACATGAATATACATAAATCATCAACATGTATATATAATCATTCCATCATTCAAAATCATGACAAAGCAATGCAAAATATTCGGTAATCATCTGAAACCCAAAAATCCAATAAAAAATGAGATGTAAACATTATTCACCTTAGCTTTAGAGATTAAAGAGATTGAGATATGAATTGATTTGAATTAGCTTCTTCCTAGCTTTTTTCCTCTTTTCCTTGTTAATGTTGGCCCATCCCTTATTTAAAAATTTGAGAATGAGAATGAAGGCATAAAATTCTACACGGCCAAGGTTTGGAGGATATAGGAATGGTCTCTTTCTTATTTTACCCCTCTTCTATTTCAAGTTAATTCTTATTTTAATTCATGGTTAAGTGGCACGGCTACACCTTAATTAAAATCAAATCTCAATCCCCTAATCAAAAAATTATTTTATTTTATTCTATTTATCTAATTAAATATTCTAAATAATGTTACAAAAATCTAGGGTGTTACAAACTCCCCTCCTTAAATAATTTTATCCTCGAAATTCCACGAAATTACAATAAGGTGCATAAAAAATCAAATAAGAAGGTAAAACATACCATCAAACAAGTCAGGATAAGTATTCTAATCCTCCTCTTAATCTTCTAAGTGTAGTCCCTGTCATCGTTGCTACACTAGACTTTGACTACTCTGACCGTTTTGTTTCTAAACCTCTTCTCTTCTCTCACAACTATGCGAACTGACTTCCTCACCATAGTCAAATCCGGTTCTACCACTAATCATCTAGCACAGACGGTGCAATAGCAGTCTTCCGGTCTCTAACACATTTCCTCGGATGTGAAACATGAAAACATCGTGGAGTCCTACTAGACTGCTCGGTAACTCAACTTTATATGCAAGTTTCCTGATTCTCTCAACAATTGGAAATGGTCCAACAAATCTCGGTGCAAACTTCCCCGATTTTCCAAATCTAATCACACCCTTCATCGATGACACTTTGACTAAAACCTGGTCTCCAACTGAGAACTCTAAATCTTTCCATTTCCTAACTACATAACTCTTCTACCTAGACTAAGCCTCCTTCATTATAGCCTGAATGACCTCAATCTTTTCTGCAGATTCTCTAACTAAATCTGAACCAAGAACCAACCTATCCTTAGTCTCTGGCCAGCATACGAGAGATTTGCATGGCCTTCCATACAAAGCTTCAAACAGTGCCATCTCAATACTAGTCTAATAACTGTTGTTATATGAAAAATCAACTAAATGAAAATGGTCTTCCCATGATCCCCCGAAACCTAGAACACAAGCTCTTAATAAATCTTCCAAGATCTTGTTAACTCTCCGTTTGCCCAACTTTCAACAGATGGTAAGCAGTACTCATCTTCAGCTTGGTTCCCAAAACTTTCTGCAAACTCTTCCTGAACTCGCTAGTGAACAAAGGATATCTATCACTAACTATGTTACTAAGAATTCCATGCAGTCTAACCACATTCTTCATAAACAACTTTGCCAAAACCGATGCCGTTCTGGTTGACCTAACTGGAATGAAATAGGCACTCATAGTCAATTTGTCCACTATGACCCATATGTTATCATTCCTGCTCGACCTTGGCAATCCATCAATAAAATCCATGGGTAGAATCCCTTTTCCGTACTGGTATATCCAATGGCTGAAGAAACCCACTTGGTTTCTGGTGTTCGGCCTTTGCCTATTGGCAAATTATGCGCTGCTTCACACAACCCTATATCCCGCTTCATACCTTCCCAAAAGAAATTCCTCTTTATATCTTGATACATCTTAGTACCTCCTTGGTGAACAGAGAACTTTGAATGATGACATTCCTCTAAGACTTCTTTCCTTATGTTTCCTACGCTCGGAATACATAATCTTCCTTTCTTTCTCAACCTCCCATTCTGGTCAAGACTGAAATCTTTCAAGTTATCGCTCCCGGTTCCATCTCTTAGCTTCCTGATCTGTTCAGCTAACATCGAATCCTCTTCTTGCTTAATTAGAAGCAATCCTTTTGATCAACACCGGTCGAACTTCTAACCAAGATCACCACTAGACCCAACCTCAGATCTCCATTGCACTCTACAATCTGCTAATACTTCCAGATCCTTCCACTCAGTAATCATCGCCAATGCTGCATTCTGATGTTTCCTGCTAAGTGCATCCGCAATGTGTACTCACTCCCAAAATCATAAACATCGATAAACTCTAACCACCTTTGTTGTCTCATGTTCAACTCCTTTTGGTAGAACAAATACTTCAATGACTTATGATCTGTATATAACTCAAACCTTTCTCCAAAAAGGTAATGCTTCCACATCTTCAATGCAACAATATTTGCAGCTAATTCTAAATCATGCATTGGATATTTGACCTCATGTGATCTAAGCTATATAGAAGCATAAGCAATCATTTTACCCCTCAGCATCAACACAGCTCCTAATCCTGTTCAACATGCATTTATGTAAACCACCAAATCCTGATTCTCTTTCGAAACAACCAAAATAGGTGCATGGGTCAACAAGTGTTTCGAACTCTAGAATGCTTCCTACACTTATTGGTCTAAACAAACTTTACATCCTTTCTTATTAGCTTGGTCATCGGTGCCGCTATCCACGAAAAATCCTTAATAAACCGTAACAGCCCTAATTTTTGTTTAACATTATTCAACAGATTTAATTAGAATAAATTAAATAGAATAATGTAGATAAGGGTATTGAGTTTGATTAATAAACTAAGGTGGTCGTGCTTATGTAATGAACATAAACAAATGATTAGGAAATTAAACATAAGGGCATTTGGGTAAATAGTCATACACCCAACCTTATACCACTTTCCTTAGGCTATGCACATTCATTTTTCCTTTTCACTAAAACAATAGCAATCATGGGGAGGAGGGCCGACCATTATAGAAGAAGAGAAAATCAACTAAAAGCTTAGGATTCAAGCTAGAAGAAAATGAATCTCAAACAATCTCTAATCTTCTTATCTCAAGCAAGGTGAATAATAGTGTAAATCATCTCATTTTCACTTGTTTTGTTTGGTTATAGGTAATAACTAAATTAATTTTGCTGTGTTGATGATGTTTGGATCTGATAATCATTGTTTTGTTAGAATAATGATTTATAGTGATTTATTGAGATTTTTATGGAATTAAAATGACGGGTTTTAGAGTAAAAACCTTAGCAAACGACCTCCAAACAGTTTGATTTTTGGATATGTTGTGTAAACATAAATTTGGGTTTTCAATTTCACAATTTTCTGAGTTAATAGAAATATTTTATGATTTTCGTAAGGTAAAAAAGGCATTTATTTTGGGTTTTGATTATTAAAAATAATAAAATAACAAATTTCGTATCGAAATTATAAAAAACGGTGAAGAAAATGTTATTTCAGATTTTTGGTCAATTTTTGAGATTTTTCCCAAGTGATTTCGATTTATTATGAATTTTCTAAGCTAAAAAGGCTTTATAATTATATTAAAATATTAATATAATTAATTATTTTCAAAATAATTTCAAAAATAACAATTCGGATTTGCAGCAGCTTTTCTGCAAAGATCCGTCTTTAAACAATAGAAATTTGACAAAGAATTGATAAAGTTGTTCAGTAGGAATTAGACCAAGCATAAGTGTTGCAGTTTTCCACTTATTTACGATTTTGCCACGGAACCTTCCTCTTTAGAACTTTCCGCAGCATTTTTGCAGCTTTCTACAACATTTTGGATGAACCTTCCGTCATTATAACCTTCCGCATAGATAATCTTTCGTCATTAGACCTTTCACAGCATTTTTGCAGTTTTCTACAGCGTTTTTGATGAACCTTTCATCATTAAACCTAAACCCTTCGTCAGCAAACCTTCCGCCGCATTTCTAGACATTTCCGCAGCCTTTTAGCCAACCCTTTGGCGTTGCTGAAAGCAACCTTTCAGCCTTGCCGAAGCTACTTCCAGTGGCAGTTGCTTTTCCGAAGCTACTTCCAGTGGCAATTGTAAAACGCTATGGAAAACGCTTCGGCCTTGCCTATAGCTACTTCCGATAGCAGTAGTAAAACGCTTGGAAAATCCTTCAGCCTTGCTAAGCAACTTTCGGTGGTAGTTGTAAAATGCTATCGAAACCTTTTTACAGCAGTTTTTCCAAGCTTTGTTTGTAAAACTTCAAATAGGCATAACATTCTAACCGTAAGTCCAATTTTCTATTGTGACCATTCTACGGAAAGGTAAACCATGATTTGAACTCGTGGAATAGGTTAGAGATCTTAAAATTTTGCCTATGAAAAGTTATGGCTAAAACAAAGTTTTATGTTTCCAAAAAGGTTGTTTTCTTTGCTTTTGAATATGTTTACTTGGTTTTCTTTGCCTTCAAAGGAGATACTTTCAGTGGGAGTATAAAATTGTTTTCTTTTGGCCAAGTTTTATATTTACGAAAGGTTGAATTTGAAGTATTATAAGGCAGGAGCCTAATGTTTTTAGGAGCTTTTAAAAGAGGTTATCCTATGAAGTCGAAAGCTAGGTTTCGAACGTATCGAAAGGTATGGTTTTTCATTGTTTTCGATAGGCTAAGGATTAAAGTATTTAAAGTTATATGTCATATGTTTTTAAAGCCGGTAAAAAGAAGGTTTTAAAGAGGTTTCAAAGGAGTCACCTTCAATGATTTCAAAAGGTTTATAAAAGGATATGAAGGAGTTACCTTCAGTACTTTCGAAGGGTCTTATTAAAAAGGTTTTAAAGGAGTACCTTCAATGTTCTCGAAAGGTTGTTTAAAGATTTAAACAAAGGTTTCGAATATAAGGACTAGGCAGATAGCCTAAGTGTTTTAAGTTATAAAGGACTTTAACTTATTTTAAAGGATAGTTAATCCTTATGGAACATCATCAACGTTATTTTGAGTAAAGTGTGTATATATATGTATATAGATAACATGGCAAAATAACTTAGAGTAAAGCTAAAGATATATTTTCCTTGTATATTTATGATTTAATGGACTAAATCATTTTGAAAAGGTTTTCAAGGAAAATTTTGAGGGGCAGTTAGCTCAAATATTATGTAGAGCAGTTAGCTCAAATATTTTGAAGGGTAGGAGTACAAGTTAGGTTAACCCAATAGAAGTTGAATAAACTAGTAAATAAGAAAAATATAAAGCAAATACATTGGCAGGGGCCGATAGGTTTCCAGTATGCCCATGAAAACTGCATGATATTGGCTGGGGTCAACAGGTTCATCGTTAGCCCATGAAAACTAAGTGTAAATGGAAATGTCAGATATACATGTTCATAGTTAGTCCATGAGGACTATGTGTAAATGGAAATGTAGATAGATGAGTTCATAGTTAGCCCATGAAAACTATGTGTAAATGGAAATGTTAGATAGATCAGTTCATAATTAGCCCATGAAAACTATGTGTAAATGGAAATGTCAGATAGATAGGTTCACAGTAAGCTTGTGAAAACTGTGTAATTGGAGATGGAGTTCTTAAATGTTTAACTGGTTATTAGTCAGCCTATGAAAACTATTAAGTTAATAGTAATCCTAGAAACTATAATTGAGACAAATGGTCTATTTTATTTTCTATTTTAGCAAAATGGATATTGCTATATTATTCTTATAGTCAGTTGATTAATCAGTTTAGTTGCAGGAAAGATTTACAAAATATATGTATTGAAACGGGATACAAGTGAGGAAAAAATCCATTCCACTAAGCAACGCGGTCTCACTAGATATCTATTTGGTTTGGGATGATAGACTATTATTCATACTAGGCTTTATGTCTGACTCGAAGTTTTTGTTTTCGCCTTAAAATCTCGGATACTCAATTGATTTTGAGTAGTTTGAGGTTTAGGGTTTTCAGGTTTTCTTAGGCGATAAAGCTTCTAAAGGCGTGTAGGAGGCAGATAGTTATTTAGAGTTTTATTTTTTGATGTTTATTTGGATGTAAAGGCAGGTTTATTAGCCTACTATATACTATGGTAAACCAAGGGGGCATCTTCATATGTCACTCTTAGCATATGTGTAATGAGTATATTTCGTTGAATGTGGTTAATGTTTTAGGATTATGTAATGATCATGAAATATTTTAATTTGAGTGTGTAAATATGTTTTTGAATTGTTAAATTTTTCCATATTGTTATGATCTATTTATCAATGCATATAGCACCGCTGTATTTGGTCGCCGAAGATTAATAACTATGTATGATTGTAGCATCCGTAGCTGTTAGTTTTGGGCCTCCAAGTAGGAGGATGTTACAAGTTGGTATCAGAGCATATGTTTTTGACTTTTAAAAAAACCTAAACCTAAAAGCTTTTTCAAACATAATCCAATGAATTTAAAAATATGATCGGGGTTTTGGGTTAATGCTATAGTAACGTACTTGTATTTGATATATATATGTATATATTTAGATGCATATTACCCTCTCTCTTGTACCATTTTTCTGTATATTGCTAACGCTCATAAGAAGATGTATGAGAAAAGATATGGAGGTAGAAAATAGAAGAGGAAATCTGGGTGGAGGAAGCACCGCAACTACTGGAAATGGTCGAACTAATACTCGGAGAAATCAAGGTCGATAGGCCGGTGCTAACCAAAATGCTGAGGCCAATGCAGGTGCTGGAATCCCACCAGTAGATATAGGGATGATGTATCAGTTCTTCGTCAACTTTATGCAAGCTGGTGAGGCTACAGAGGTAGCGGGAGGCAATGCTGTGAATATTGAAGGTGCCAATCCTATGGCCCCAGTTAGCGATAACTATGCCAAACTGAGCAGGGATTATACCAGCTTGGGAGGAAAGCCTTTTGATGGAACAGAGGATGTTGTTTCAGCTAGAGAGAAGCCAGTTGAGTCTCAGGATTCTAAGAGATGGAAAAGGAAGTTCTTTGAGAAGAAGGGAGCCTGAAAAGTGGAAGCAGCCAAGAAGGAGATGGCTGATTTGTTATGTTAATAGTGTGATAAGAAAGGCCATTATTCCCATGAATGTAGAACTAGTAAAGGAAAGAAGCCTGTGGAAAAGAAGAATGTCAAATGCTACAACTGTGACCAAGTTGGGCATTATAAGAACCAGTGTCCCGAGCCAGTTCAGGCGGACAAAGGGAATATGTTTACCATTGGACCACTATCTTCTTCTAAGCTTACTTCCGTAGAGAAAAAGAAAACTATGATGGAAGGTACGCTTTTGATTCAGAGTACACCAGTTAGGGTACTTTTTGATACTAGTGCATCACACTCATTTATATCACAGTATTTGGTTGATAGGTTGCATGTAGAACCTACATACCTTGTTATTTCCTTAAGGGTTGCAAATTTATAGGAGGGTATGCAACCTTTGGGTTGAGGTGTGACCAGTTAGAACTGAATTTGTTAGGTCATATGTTTGCATGCAGTTTTATGTTTTTGATTTCATAGATTTTGGGATCATTTTGGGTATGGATTGGTTGGGTAATTATGAGGCTAGGATATTTTTCCAGGACCATGAAATATCATTAAGGCACCCAGATAGTCATAACCGAATCATTTTCTCTGTAGAGAATTCCGATACAAGTATTTGTGCTTTGTTAAATGCATTGGAGGTGGAAAATGACCTTATTCAGGTTTGTGTCGCTAGAGAATTTGTAGATGTATTTGAGCCAGTCACTAGATTACCACCAAAACGAGCTGTAGAGTTTTGGATTGACCTTGTACCAGGAGCTAAACCTATCAGTAGACAACGCAGTAAAATATCACCGACAGAGACAAGGGAAATTATTTATTGGGTTATAAATTATTTTTGGCTAAAATAATTATTGTTTGGGTTTGAGATTTTAATATGTTAGGTAATATTTTAAAATAGATTTACTGGGATTTTTCTAGAATTTTCCTAAGTCATTTGAGGTATATATATATATAATTATTCAAGGCACGAGAATTAAATGTTTTATATATTTATAAAGGAGAAAGGGAATTTTGCAAAATAAAAGGATTTATAAATTTTGGTAATTACGACAACACATTTCTAAAAAGCATTTTATTGACCAATGGTAATTTGACAAACAAAGGCAGTTAGTTGAAAAGTTTCCTTGTTAGATTAAAGAAAACTCTTTTTCCATGTTCCTATCCACATGGATGTATACCTTCCACCCCAGACCTTTCATCCCAGTCGAAGGGTTAGATTTTGATATGGTTAAAGTTCAATGCATAAGGTATCAAGAAATTGGTTCGTAATGAATTGAATATAGCCCAAAGGTTCTAAGCCAAAAGGTTAATGGCCGAAAGGTTGGATACGATATCCATGGATTTTACAGATAGATTACCAAGGTCATGGAGAGGAAATGAGAGTATATGGGTTACTGTAGACATGGATGCATTATTCACTAGCGAATTTTGAAGGAGTCTATAAGAGGTATTAGGTACCAAGCTCAAGATGAGTACAGCTTATCATCCATAGATGGATGGTCAAACAGAGAGAGTCAACAAGGTACTTGAGGACTTGCTAAGAGCTTGTGTATTGGACTTTGGTGGATCTTGGAAGGACCACCTGCATTTGATTGAGTTTTCCTATAATAATAGTTATCAAACTAGTATAGGAATAGCGTCTTTTGAAGTTTTGTATGGAAGGCCATGCAAATAGCCAGTATGTTGGTTAGAGACTAGAGACAGATTGATCATTGGTTCGGATTTGGTTAGAGAGGCATCAGAAAATATTGAATTAATCCAAGGATGGATGAAGGAAGCTCAATCTAGGCAGAAGAGCTATGCAGATAAGAGGATAAAGATCTAGATTTCTTAGTGGGAGACAAGGTTTTCATTAAAGTGTCACCAATGAAGGATGCGGTACGATTTGGAAAGTCAGAAAAGTCGGCCTAAGATTTGTTAGACCATTCCAGATTTTAGAAAGGATCGAAAAACTTGCTTACAGAGTAGAGTTACCGAGAAGTATGGAAAGTGCTATAATTTGTTACATGTGTCTCATCTTCGCAAGTATATACATGATCCAAAAGCCTACTATTCCTCAGACAGTAATGGAGGACTTGGTAGTAAAACCCGATTTGGCTTTTGTTAGATAACCAGTTCGGGTTGTAGCGAGAGATGAGAAAAGATTAAGGACCAAGGCAGTCAAGTTGGTAAAAGTTTAGTGGAGCGACAACGGTAAGGACTGTACTTAGGAGACAGCGAACATAATTCGAGATGCATGTCCTAATCTGCTTTTTGGTATGTCTATATTAGATTTATATAGATTGGTTGCTAGTCAAATAGACTAGTATGATTATTAGGAGATGTTATAGATGATTGCTATGATTGCTAGTTAGTCCTTACTGAATTTCTAGGACGAAACTCTCTAAGGAAGGGAGCCTGTAACACCCCTAATTTTTGTTTAACATTATTCAGGAGATTTAATTAAAATAAATTAAATAGAATAATATAGATAAGGGGATTGACGTTGATTAATAAACTAAGGTGTTCCTGCTTATCTAATGAACATAAATAAATGATTAGAAAATTAAACATAAGGGCATTTTGGTAAATAGTCATACACCCCACCCTTATACCATTTTCCTTAGGCTATGCACGTTCATTTTTCCCTTTCACAAAAATAGTAGCAATCATGGGGAGTAAGGCCGGCCATTAGAGGAGAAGAGAAAATCAACTAAAAGCTTAGGATTCAAGCTAGAAGAAAATGAATCTCAAACAATCTCTAATCTCCTTATCTCAAGTAAGGTGAATAATAATGTAAATCATCTCATTTTCACTTGTTTTGTTCAATTATAGATAATAACTAAATTTATTTTGCCGTGCTGATAATGTTTGGATCTGATAATCATTGTTCCGTTAGAATAACGATTTATGGTGATTTATTGGGATTTTTATGGAATTAAAATGATGGGTTTTAGAGTAAAAACCTTAGCAAACGACCTCCAAATAGTCTAAGTTTTGGATATGTTGTGTAAAACATAATTTTGGTGATGATTTGTTAATTTCATAATTTTTTGAGTTAATAGGAATATTTTATGAATATCCTAAGGTGGAAAGGCATTTATTTCAGGTTTTGATTATTAAAAATAATAAAATAATGAATTTTGCCCAAATTTTTTTAGACGATGAAGAAATTATTACTTCAGATTCTTGGTTAATTTTTGAGATTTTTCTTAAGTGATTTTGATTTATTATGAATTTTCTATGCTAAAAAGGCTTTATAATTATATTAAAATATATAATTAATTATTTTCAAAATAATTTCAGAAATAAAAATTCTAATCCGCAGCAGCTTTTCTGCAAAGGTCTGTCTTTAATCAATAGAAATTTGACAAAATATTGATAAAGCTGTCCAATAGGAATTAGACAAAGCATAAGTGTGGCAGTTTTTCACTTATTTACGATTCTGCCACTGAACCTTCCACCGTAGAACCTTCCGCAGTATTTTTGTAGCTTTCTAAAGCATTTTTGATGAACCTTTCGTCATTATGACCTTCCGCATAGATAACCTTTCTGTAGGATCGATTTCACCCTAGAGGGGGGGGGGTGAATAGGGTGATAGTGTAAATTATAAAAATTAATCGCGGAAGCTTATCAATTAATTTAAATTCAGATCACAGAATAGCAGCACAGATATAGCAGAATATAAATAACAGAACAGAACAACACAGAATTTACCCAGCTTCGGCAAAAACCTGCCTACGTGCTGCCCCCAAGGTTTCTACTAGAAATTAGATAGTCCCTCGCTTACACACGTAAACTTGCTATACCCGCTATTGACTAATCTAACTCTACGCTCAAAACCCTGACCACAACTCAACTACCGAGTTGCGAATTCCCAAACTACACACCGTAGTTTGTACCCTAGTCACACGACTAGAAAATTAAAAATGGTTTAAAAGAAAATACAAATTAAAATAACAAAACCCTATTTAAATTTAAACCCTTCTTATAAATTTTTAAAACCCCTTTTAACATAAACTAGGCCGGCCTTTTATTTTCTTCAACCCGTTCCTTTTACTATTATTTTCTTCGTGAAAGAAAATGGCCGCCCCTCTTTGTTCCTCTTTGCGAATTAGGGCTTCTGGTAATTTGCTATTGCTCCTTGCGATTTAAACTAGGGTTATGCAAAATCGAAGCGCCGCTCGATACAGTTTGATTGTATGCTTCGATGCAGTTTGCTTTGCTCACGGCTCTTCAATTTTGATCGAGTTCGATTCATGATTTCGGTATGTATTTTATCCTTTTGCTTGTCTGATTTTGGCTTGTTCGAACTCTGTCAATTGCCGATGATGATTTGTGGTAATTTATAGGATTCCAGTTCCTATAATTGCGTTCGTATATTCGTGTTTGAATTTTTCATTGAATCATTTCGGCCACTTGATGATGCTTGAATGAATGAGATTGATTCTGACTTTTTCATACGCGTATAATTTTATTTCTTGCGTCCCACGACTTTGAATCGATTTCGTGATGACCACGGTTTTCATTCCTTTTTTTTTGTTGACTTGTTAAAACACACGGCTTTGACAAATTTGACGATTCCCTCTGATGCTTTGACTTTGGTCACTTGTTTTGAAAACTGCAGCTTGATGCTTGCATCCCTCTTGTTGCTTTGACACTGCTTTGACCCATCTTTGTGCTGTTGATGTTGTCTTAGTTGTATTGTCACTTGGTCGACACTTGCAGTTGCACATTGAGTTGAATATGTTGGCACTGGAACTAGCTTGTATCTGTTCTCATTACTGTGTTGCATTCTTTGATGGTTCACTGTAGTATGTTGGTCTGTCTTGAATTTGATATTTGAACTTCAGTAGTTTGTTGGTCACTTGATTCACCTGTATTTGTGCATTGCCTTACTGTTGCTGTGCACTTCTGTTTGCTGTCATGTTCTTGTGCTCGAGCTTGCATACTGTTATGTTGTTTGCATATCACCTTGTTGCATTGTTGAGTCACTTGAGTGTGTTGATGGAAGATGTTGCACTACTTCATTATGATTCACTTGATTCACCTGTGCACATTGTTGCTTGGTTCTCTGACCTTGTTGCTTCATTGCTTACTGTGTTGACCATTATGTACTGTAGCTTGAGTCTTTGTTGAAGTTGTATTGGACTTCATTCTGGTTAGCACTTGCATCACCACTGTAACACATATTCAACAACACATGCTGTGCATTTCATTCAGTCTTCATTATGGCCTGTGACTTTGTTATACCTGCTGTGCATTGCATTTTAAGTTGTAGTCTCTGTTTGTTTCAGTCCAAGTTGCATTTGCTCCATACTTTAGTTCATCTGTATATTGCTGCAATCTTCATTGAGCTTGTATGCTGCAAGTTGTATTCATCGTCAGTTTAGTCGTGCACTTGAGTTTCTTGGCACTGATGCACTCTGGTCTGTCCATTGCAGTTTGTGTTTTGCCACTGACTTGCTTGCATTGGTGCTGTTATGTTCTGTTCATTCCTAGTTGCCTTGTTGCAGTTTGATTGTGATATCCATGTTGCAGTCCATTTTGATGTTGGTCTTCGTTGCATTCATGTCATGTCGCCTTGTGTTGAATCCAGTTTCAAAACTCGGATTTGACCTTGTGCTTGTGTCGTGATTTTCAATGTTATTGCACGTGAGTTGAACCCGATTTTTCATTTGGGTTTGACCTGTGCTCACCTGTCCCTGTAAAACAATCAAGTGTATATATCGGCGAGCACGGCCTTGTGGCATATACAGTAATACACTGTGTATGTCACAAGTTGTTCGTGTATGATGAATTCAAATTTAAATTATGACGAACAACCCAAATAACTGAGGCAAATATTATTTTCAAAATTCATCTTTTATTTTATATTGCAAAAATATTTTATTTTCAATTTTACTGCGTTAGTTTATATTTTTGCAGATTGCCCAGATGCTGGATTCAAACTGGAATGCAGTTGAAGATAAAAATACGAGTGTGAGTGATATGTAGTGAGGTGCTGATGTAAATGTGAAAAATGTGATGTAATCAAAGTTGTATAGTTATAGTGAGAGCTTGAAGTTGTACTATTCAAAGTTGTAATAAATAAATATTTGAATAAAATATTTGTTTGAATTCAAATTCTGTGTTATTTATTTTATTCAACAAATATTTATTTAATCTGTGAAAAATAGAATAGTATATTATCAAATACATTTAAACGAATGTATATATGTTTATTATCATCAAACAAAAATCATATAAGCGCATATTCAACACTTTCGTCATTAAACATTCCGCAGCATTTCTGCATAATTTTTGATGAACCTTTCGTCATTAAACCTAAACCCTTCGTCATTAAACCTTCCGCAGTGTTTCTGGACATTTTTGCAGCGTTCGAGTGAACTCTTCGGTCTTGTCAAAATCAACCTTTCGACCTTGCCCGAAGCTACTTTCGGTAGCAGTTGTAAAACGCTACGGAAAAATCTTCAGCCTTGCCGATGCTACTGTATGAGCATTGGTAAAATGCTGCGAAAAACCCTTCGGTCTTGCCGGAAGCTACTTCCGAATAGCAGTTATAAATGCTACGGAAACCCTTTTTGTAGTATTTTTTTCCAGCTTTTTTTGTAAAACTTCAAATAGGCATAACTTTCTAACTGTAAGTCCATTTTCTATTGTGACCACTCTACGAAAAGATAAACCATGATTTGAACTCAACTGCATAGGCTAGAGACCTTAATTTTTCGCCTATAAAAAGATATGGCTAAAACAAAATTTCATATGTTTGAATCGTTTTTTTTGAAAGGCAAGTGGGGTTGGCTGGTCCCCTACCAGAGTTTATTGAAAAAAGATGAACATCACGACAATAACACTCTATAGTCGCGAACACAACAGGCAAACAAAGAAAGCAAACAAGAGACAACACACACTAAGGCCCAACTATTTAGGAAAAAACAAGAAAAAACACAAGTGAATGCATAGGCAGACAAATGCACACAGCTTGACCCAAACATACATAGGCCAAGTCAATTCCAGAAATCATGGTTATGAGGAGAGAAACCATGCCTTGAAAATCTAATCCCAGATGCAATTTTCAACATAAGCTTGTACCAAAATTGATGCGCCATAGTTACCTCACTTATGAAACACCTAGTATTCCCTTCAATCCAAACCGATCTGAAGTAAATCTTTAGAACAAAGAAGATAATATCTCTTCTATTATGTCTCAACCTCGTTGCCATCTTTAGCTCATTCCATTTAGTAGTTGAGTTGCCATCAAAGCTCGTAATTCCTACTTTATTCATCAGGGTAGAGATCATATCAGTTAAGTATTCACACTCAAAAAAAAGGTGGTCAGCAGATTCTGGGGATACATTACAGAAAAGGCATAGATGATCAATATCCATACCCGCAGCCACCAATTTATCCCTAGTTAGAATTGCTTTGTTAACAATTCACCAGAACATCAAGTTCTCATTAGCTGGTGAATGAGATGCCCAACCCACCTTAGCCCAAGGAAAATACGGTAGAGCATCAGTTTGATGGAGAAGACCATACACCCTACCAATACTACGAGGCCTACCTTTCCAGCATATTTTTGTCTCATATTTGAAAGTCACAACATGATCACGCAAACTTCTCCATAACGAGTTGACAACCTAATTACTAGAAGAAGGAGTGTGGAGCTTCCCATTCACAATGTACTCAACTGCACAAGCATTATCACCAATCAGGGATTGCCATCTTTCCTGGGTTCCCAGCATAGTGTCTAATACCATACCATCCCCCACCTAAGGGTCCTTCTAAAAACTCACCAGGCTTGCAGGGGAGAAGTTGAATCTGACAAATGGGAGGAAAGAACTTCTTATTCTTAGAATTTTCCTCCATATCCAACTTAATCCTTGTGAAATGTTCATAGACCAAAAGTTCCCATTCTTAGTTCGATATAACCACACCCATTGCACCCAAAGACTGTTCTTTTTAAGCAATAATGCATCCACATGGGTACTAACAGCTGCTTTATTCCATAAGTGATATTGATGATGCCAAGACCACCCTTAATGAGAGGCTTTTCAAAGGAGGAGAAAGCCATAGGTATCATCTTCCTATTGTGGATGGAACCAGTCCAAAGAAATCTTAACATAGCTGATCTGATCATGGTGAGCAATCGAGTGGGCGGTATGTAGGTTCTAGTCCAATACACAGTCATTGAGAAGCAAACTGACTTAACTAACACCAATCTTCCGGCTATTGAAAGAAATTTGGTCGTCCAAGAGTTTAGCTTTGAAGTAATTTTATCATAAAGGGTTATGCAATCAGCCCTGGTAACCCTGGACGTACAAAGTGGTAGGCCTAGATATGACATATTATTTTCCATCAACTGAAAACCTTATAGCGCAACCATCCTTTCCATGGCAGACGTACCAATACCAGAGATGAGTATATGTGATTTAGATTGATTAGTCCTTAAACCAGTTGCAAGATAAAAGGAATAAAGAGTATCAAGAATGCCAGCAATGGAGTGATCATTAGGCTTAGTGAAGATCATAATGTCATCCGCGAAGGAAAGAGAGGAAATTTGAAGCTGTTCACATTTTGGATGGTAAGAAATAGTTTCATCAACAAATTTCGTTGTCAGCATACAAGTGAGTGCTTCCATAACAATGATGAATATATAGGAGGAAATGGAGTTCACCTGGAAAACCCCTTGCTTACCTTTAAAGAACCCCGAAGACTTCCCATTATAGCATAGAGAATATGAGGGGGTTGAAATACAAACATACAACCATGCTATAAAGACCTTAGGAAAACCCATTAATGACATCACTCGAACAATAGAGGTCCAGTTCAAGCTATCATAAGCTTTGCAAATATCAAGCTTCGACATAGTTCTAGGGGAGATCTGACATCTACCATACTTATTAATTAATTCATGAGCCGTCATTATGTTATCAAGAATGTTCCTATATGGGAGAAATGCAGACTGATTTGGGGAGATAATTGATGGCAGTACTGATACAAGTCTTGAGGCTAGAATTTTGGAGACACACTTGTATACAAGATTACATCATGAAATAGGTCGAAAAGAGGAAGCATTTTGGATAGGCCAGACTTTAGGAATTAGTACGAGATTGGTCGCGTTAATTTCACCAAGCAGTTTAAAGTTATTAAAAAAAATTTGAATTGCCGCAGTGAATACATTACTTACTATATGCCAACTAGCCTTGAAGAAGACGACGTTAAATCCATCAGGCCCACCACACGAAGTGGCATTCATAGAAAAAATAGCATCTTTTATTTCTTGATCAGTAACCTTTTGAACAAGCATGTTTTTCATTGTTGAGTTTAACATAGGAAGGGGTAGGTTATTCAGCCTATCAAGTTCAGGTTCAAAATTGTCAGAGTTTCCTAACAGCTTGGTGAAGTGATGAATCAAGTGTTGGTCAATCTCTTCACCGGTTGTAAGGAGAACTCCAACATCGTCCCGAAGTGAATGAATATGATCTCTAGCTTTTTTATCCTTGATAGAAGGATGGAGGAAAGAAGTATTCCTATCTCCCTCGATAACCCACCTTTGATGCATCTTTTGCTTCATCATATTAGCTTCAGAATTTAAGGCATCATTTAGTTGCTGAAAGAGGATGGACTCATTCTGGGCTAGAGAAGGATTGGAAGGATCCTCATCTAAAAGCAGTCGCGCCTTCTTTAGCTGATCCTTAAGTATGTTGGATGTTAGGGAGCCATTTCCAAATTTGAGAGAAGCCCATTGTCTTAAAGCTTGCTTTGCTACCTTCAATTTCCTGCACAAGATAAACATTGGATTTCCATGAAAGCTGGTAGACCAAGCAGTTGATAAAATACTAAAATACTCTGGGTCTCTGACCCAAGCATTGAAAAATTTAAAACTTTTTTCCCTCTGCATGGCATATGGATGGGTAAGAGAATTATAGGGGAATGGTCGGATAAGATTGGATGAGGTAGGAAAGCAGAGATGGAAGGCCACAAGGTTAACGCAGGAGCATTGCAAAATGACATATCAATATTGGTAAACGTTCTTATCCCTGACCGGCTCCTTTTATTCCATGAGAAGGGACACCAGAGCGAGCAATGAGGAGGAGATCAGAGTCAGAAATAGAGATATTAAGAGGGGCAATGTACCTAGGCAGTAGGGGCTTCCCTCCAATTTTGTCAGTCAGGTTGAAGCAGCAATTGAAGTCTCCTAGAGCAAGCCATGGATGGGTATTCTGTCTTAGAAAAGGGAGAAGATTAAGTAGTGATTGCCTAAAGACAGTAGCATTATGAGCATATACAAAAGTTAAGTAAAAAGAGAGATTAAGAGGAAGGAAAAAGGCATGAAAATGGATCAACTGAGAAGTAGATAGAATGGGGGAAAGAGAGTAAGTTAAGGGGTCATGGACAGTGAAAATCCTACCATAGGCAGCTTGATCCAAGTTGTGATGAACAAGCTAAGCAGGGTTGTTGTATTTAGCAGCTTTCAGGGTCAAAGGAAGGGAAAGCTTGGTTTCCAAGATTGCAAAAATCTTGATATTATGTACATTTATCAGAGATTTGAAATGATCTAGTTTGACAGGGTTATGAGCACCCCGGATATTCCATGAAGCAATTCTGTTCATCAAAGACTAAGTTGAGAGGTGAAGCTCACTTGCCCTACTCCTAGTTGTAGGAGGAACAAATCATGCTGACTTTAGCTTAGCGGCTAAAGTAGCGGACTTCAATGCGCTTGGGCTAAAAGAAATTGGACGTGGTGGTGGTGAGGCCCATTCAGGAATGGATCCTGGAAAGGAATAGGGGGGGGGATTGGAAAGGGAGGATTAGACTGAGGAGAGGAGGTTGTGGGAGTAGAAAAAGGAACATATGGCTTAAAAAGATCGAAAATGTGATTCTCAATCTGGTTTAGGAAAGCTTGTTCGATGGAGTTATGATCCAGTTTTGAAGTCAGCAACTTTGCATGGGAGTTTAAAACACTTTGATTTGATTGGCCAATTGAAGGGGTGCATAACAAGCCTGCTTCAGCTGGTATCTGTGCATTCAGATGTGCATTTTCAACCACGTGAGTTGATTGAGCTGCTTTAATTTGCATAGCATTTTTTGATAGTACCTCAGGATCAAAAGATTGATCAGAGACCTTCACTGCTAAAGAAAAAAAACACTCCTTCCTCAGAAGCATTTGATGTTTGTTCATTCTCGTTGTATTCTGTTTCATCATGCACAAGCACATTAAAAGGATTAGCTTTCAACGTTGCTTCGTGTAACATTGTTTCTTTTTGCGTGTTGAATTCGGGATTATATGCTACTATGTTGTTTCCTGCTTTGGGAATATCATGCATAGATATTACTTCATGCTCGTTTGTCCTTCCTTCAGTACCAGTTTCAAGAAATAGATTCAAAACAGAATTTCCAACTTTAGTTTTAACCGATCCATTAACAGATTGTAATCCAACATTGTTGCCTATGTTATTCAAATTCTTGAGTACTTCGTCTTTCCTAATTGGTACCTTCCTCCACCCCCCTTGGATACATCTTTCCTGTGCTCACCATTTTCATTAAATTTACTTTCTTTGCCAACACCAGAATTGTTAGAAACTCCAACCTCAGCTGGTATCTCTTCCACATTACTATCATTAATTCATTTCTGCACTTGGCAACAAGAAGACTGATGCCCAAAAACCTTGCAATCCTCACATATTAGTGGCTTCCACATATAATCAACTCTGACTTGTTGCTCAGTGCCATCCATTAGTTTAACCATGAAAACATCAGGCAACTCAGCATGAGCAGACACCTCAACCAAACATTTGGCATACCCAATCTTCTCCAACTTTTCAGTATTATCATCCATACATAGAAACTTTCCTATCCTTGTTGCTAACCAACTAATTCCTAAGCAAGACCAGCAATATAAAGGGATGTTAGATAGCTTCAATCACACTGGTACAGACTTAATTATGCTAACACTATTTCCAATAGAAGGATCTCATTCCTTTACTATAGACAACTTGTTCCTCATCACAATTGGATCAGATTGGATGATCTTCCTTCTATCTTCATCGGAAGATAGATTGAAGAGGAACAAATTACCATCAGATTTAACCTTTATTTATCCTTTAAGACGCCAAACTCATTTTAGGTGATGCAAGAATACCATGTAGGGGAGAGTTAAGTCAAGAAAGAAGCCTACAAGGCAATTCCCCCAAACAACATTCCCAGCGTTGACAACTTCCACTAGCGGTACAATAGCACCGTCAGCAAAGACTAAAGGGAAAGTGTCAGGTTCAAAACTGCTTGCATTGCATGGCTTGGCTTTGAAGAGTGAGTTCCATAGGGGAGGAGAAGTAGAGGTGGGTTGGATAGAAGGACAAGGAATTGGCGGAGGGCTGAGGAGAGAGGATGGGGCAGCGATGGGAATGAGCGGCAGTTCTGGCAGAGGTGGGATGGAAGCATTAGATGGAGGAGAGGTCGAAATGTACTTGGGTATGGAAGAGTAGACATGTAGCATGAAAGAAGGGAAAGGACGGGAAGGAGAGACCATGGCAGAGGGAATATTTTAGGCCTTGAAAATTTGAAAGGGGTTGTTTTGTTTGCTTTCGAATATATTTACTTGGTTTTCTTTGCCTTCAAAAAATATTCTTTCGAAGGGATTATAAAATTGTTTTTTTTTGACCAAGTTTTATATTTACTAAAGGTTGAATTTAAAGTATTATAAGGTAGGAGCCTAATGTTTTTAAGATCTTTTGAAAGAGGTTAACCTATGAAGGCGAAAGCTAAATTTTGAAGGTATCGAAAGGTATGGTTTTTCAATGTTTTAGATTAGCTAAGGTTTAAAGGATTTAATGGTGGATGTCATATTCTTTTAAAGCTGGTAAGAAGAAGGTTTTAAAAAGTTTTCGAAGGAGTCCACTTCGATGATTTTGAAAGGTTTATTAAAGGACATGAAGGGGTTACCTTCAGTACTTTCGAAGGGTCTTATCGAAAAGGTTTTAAAGGAGTACCTTCAATGTTTTCGAATGGTTGTTTAAAGATTTAAACAAAGGTTTCAAATATAAGGATTAGGCAGATAGCCTAAGTCTTTAAAGTTATAAAGGACTTTAACTTTTTTTAAAGGATAGTTAATCCTTATTGAACATCATCAATGTTATTTTGAGTAAAGTGTATATATATATATATAATATGGCAAAAATAGCTTAAAGTAAAGCTAAAGGTATATTTTTCTTGTATATTTATGATTTGACAGACTAAATCATTTCGAAAAGGTGTTTAAGGAAAATTTTGTAGTGTAGTTAACTCAAATATCATGTTGAGTAGTTAGCTTAAATATTTTAAAGGGTAGGAGAACTAGTTAGGTTAACCCAATATTGAATATAAATTGAATAAACTCCTGAATAAGAAAAGTATAAAGCAAAGATATTGGCCGGGGCCGATAGGTCTCCATAAGCCCATAAAAACTGTATGATATTGGCTGGGTCCAATAAGTTCATAGTTAGCCCATGAAAACTATGTATAAATGGAAATGTCAGATAGACAGGTTCATTGTTAGTCCATGAAAACCGTGTAAATGGAAAAATCAGATAGACATGTTCATAGTTAGCACATGAAAACTATGTGTAAATGGAAATGTCAGATAGACAGATTCATAGTTAGCCCATGAAAACTATGTGTAAATGGAAATATCAGATAGACAGGTTCACAGTAAACCAATGAAAACTATGTAATTGGATAAGGAGTTCTTAAATGTTTAACTGGTTATTAGTTAGCCCATGAAAACTATTAGGTTAACAGTAATCCTACAAACTATAATTGAGACAAATGGTCTATTTTATTTCCTATTTTAGCAAAATGGATATTGCTATATTGTTCTTCTAGTCAGTTGATCAACCAATTTGGTTACATGAAAGGATTTGCAAAATATATGTTTTCAAAAGGGATACTAGTGAAGGTAAAACCCGTTCCGCTAAGAGGCATGGTCTCACTAGATATACATTTGGTTTGAGATGATAGACTATTATTTATACAAGGTTTTATGTCTTATCGAAGTTTTTGTTTTTCCCTTAAACTCTCGAGTACTCAATTGATTTTGAGGTTTAGGGTTTTCAGGTTTTCGTAGACGAATAAAGCTTCCTGAGGCATGCAGGAGGCATATAGTTATTTAGAGTTTTCTTTTCCGCTGTGTATTTGGATGTAAAGGCGGGTTTATTAGCCTTACTATATACTCTGGTCAACAAAGGTGGTATCTTCATATGTCGCTCTTGGCGTATGTGTAATGGTTATATTTCGCTGAATGTAGTTAACTTTTTGGATTATGTAATGAAAATAAAATGCTTTAATTTGAATGTGGAAATATGTTTTTGAATTGTTAAATTTTAACATATTCTTGTGATCTGTTTATCAATGTACCTAGCACCATCGTATTTGGTCGTCGAAGATTAATAACTATGGATGACTGTAACATCCGTAGCCGTTAATTTTAGGCCTCCAAGTAGTAGGATGTTACATAAACCTCCGATAATAACCAGCCAACCCTAGGAAACTCTTTATCTCCGTCATTGTCTTGGGTCTCTTCCAACTATTTACCGCTTCAAACTTAGTCGGATCTACTGACAACCCTTCCTCTGAGACTACATGACCTAGAAACTTACCATTTCTTCCAAAAATGATACTTCAAGGACTTCGCCTTCAGCTAATGCTGCCTCAGCGTTTCAAGCACCACTCCAAGATGAACTTCATGCTCTCTTTCATCCTTGGAGTAAACTAAAATATCATCAAACCAATACGAACCTATCCAACTACTCTCAGAAAACCTGGTTCATCAAGTCCACAAAGAAAGCTGGCGCATTATTTAGTCCGAATGGCATAACTTACCATTTGTACGACCCATATCTGTTCCTAAACACGATCATAGGTATATTATCCTCTGCTACTCTGAGATGATGGAAACCTATTGCCAGATTTAACTGTGAGAATGCCTTGGCTCCGCTAAACTGGTCGAACAAATCCCCAATCCTTGGCAATGGATATCGATTCTTTATTGTCCTCTCATTCAATTTACGATAATCGATTCATAGCCTTAACGATCCATCTGGCTTCTTAGCAAACACTGAGGCTGCTCCCCAAGGCAAACTACTCGACCTGATAAAAGTCTTGCATTCTAAATCCACCAACTGCACCTTTTACTCCCTCATCTTTATAGGGGTCATCCTGCTTGGCGGTCTACTCGCTGGTTTTATTCCCAGAACCAAATCTATCCAAAATTCAATGGCTTGTTTCGACGGCAATCCAACTACAAGCTCAAAAACATCTACGAATTCTCTAACCATGAAAACCTGACTCATCTCATCATCCAATTCCATAGCACCCAACAAAGGATACATCTCACCGCAAGAACCTTCTACGACATAAACTATCCGATTACTACAATCTTGGTGTCCAAGCGATATTTTTCGATCCTGGCAAAATATCCAAGCATCGTACTCACTTAACCAATCCATCCCAAGAATAATCTCAAATTCCACAAAATCGAATACAAGCAAAATGCAAACAACAGTATGACCCATCAGGTCAAACTCTAACTGGTCACACCTCAACCCTAGAGTTGCATAGCCTCCTATTGGATTTGCAATCCATAAGGAAGTAACTAAATATTTGGGGTTTAGGTTAAGTTTATATATCAAACATCTAGATATAAAAGAATGTGATGCACTGATATCAAATAGAATGCTAACAGTCATACCATAAACCTATAGCGTACTTCCCAAGACTGCCATTCCTTTTTCCTGATCTATTGGCTTAGAAGCAACATGTTTCAATTCACAGACCTTTCCATTTCCATCCTTAGCGGGCTCCTTGCACTGGCTTTTATAATAGCCAATCTTGTCACAGTTGAAGCACTGGACACCCTTCTTTCCACCTACCTCCTTGCCTTCCCAACACAACACTCATTAGCAAAGTTCCACTTCTTATCGCACTTGAAGCAAACAATCTCAGACTTCCCCTTCTTAGCTGCTCCACCCTTCAAGCACCTTTCTTAGGAAAGGACTTCCACTTCCGATTCTGCCTAACCTAGACTTCTTTACCTTACTCTTCTTTAGAGAATCAAGGATCTCCTCATGGCTTAAGGCCATCTCCACAACAAAGTCAGAAGGATCCCTAATATGAGGTAATGTGGCCCGAGCTAACTTAGGCTTCAGCCCCCCGATAAACTTCTCGTTCCTCTTCATGACAGTATCCACTGAAGCATACCTATAACGGGCAAGCTCCTCGAACTTTCTAGCATACTTCAAAACTGATATCTCCCTCTGCTCTAACTTAGCAAACTTTCTGATCAGAGCTGACTATTCCATCGCAGACATAAACCTCACCTGGAATCTTCCCTTGAAATTTGCCCATGACAAATTTTCCTCATCCACACCAGCCATCACGCTGTTCCACCACAACAATGCGACACCCTGAAGCTGCCTGGATGCCAACCTCCTCTTCTGCTCATCATTGAGCCCTAAGTCTGCAAAAATCCTTTCGTATTGTAATAACCAATTTTCCACTTATATAGCATACTCTGTCCCAAGAAAAGGCTTTCCTCCAAGCTGAGAATAATCTTCTATCTGCTTAGAATGGTGGTTAACTACCGAAACTTCTGGAATTCCTACTCCTACAGCATCTCCACCTACCATTCCAGCCGTAACTCCAGCTTGCATCATATTTACAAAAAACCGATACATAGCCCCCATGTCCACTTGCAGGACTCCATCACCTACATTCTCTGCTTGTGCCTGACCTTGGGTTCTCCTTGTACTAGGTCTAACATTTACTTCGGTGCCTTTCCCTCCTTGGTTAACCCTTCCTCTTTTACCTTCCATATATGTATTCAAACCTTATGAGATACAAAAAATACCTAACAAGGATAGGAGACTAGAGATAAAGCGATACTTATATATAGAAAATACAAGTACGTTACTATAGCGTTATCCCATACCCCAATCTTACTCTAATTCTTCAGCATTATGGTTTGAAAACCATTTTTAGTTTAAAGCTTTTCAGAAACCATGCTCTGATACCAAATTGTAACATACCGTACCTGGAGGCCAAAAGGTAAGCGCTATAGACGCTACAGTCATCCATAGTATTAACTTCTAGTGACAAAATATGGTAGTGATAATGGTATCCATAATATCAGAAGCACTTGAATAGGAATAAAATCACAGATTTCAAAAACAACGTGTTACTGATTACATTTCAAAACAAATTCATATCCAAATTACATAATCCCATATCGTTTCTTAGGTTAAAACTAATTATAATCATTACAAAAATATTCCAAGGGTGACATATAACAATGCCTCCTTAGTTAATCAAAGTAATATAGTCATATCTGATTTAATATACACATCGGAATCAAAACAAAATGAAACTGCAATTCCAAATTAAGTTTGGTTTACATGAATAAATAGTTTAACAAAAACATCAAAGTGTGACCGTAAAACATTTTGTCAAAAATCAATGTTTTGTTGAATAAAAGTTGCCGTCACGTTGCACCTTTATGTACATATATACATGTACACATTTTTAAATATGTTAAGTATTAACAGTTAACTAATCAAGTTTACTTTTTCTAATTAATGTTAGATATTTCTAGAAAATCAAGAAGAAAAGGTAAACATAAAAGGACAAAATCATATCAAATCAAATAAATCTTTACTTTATTTTCCTTATGCATTAAGTGATTAAGATATAATGTAGTGATGTGACAAAGTGATGGTAAGTGTTGAAAAATAAAGATAAAGTTAGGATATTTTGGTAATTTTGTAAAGGGTTAGTTTTGTAATTCACCACTCCTTACTTTTCCTATAAATCCTCATCCATTCTTCTCGTTTTCTTCACACTTATCATTCTTCTTCTTCATTATTTTCGAGCTTTCTTTTGCTCATTAATGGATTCTTTTCTTTAAGAGGTAGGAGAGCTAAAAATAGTGGAGTGCTTAAGCGTCAATCCACTAATTACTCTCTAACCTCTTCTTAATTCACCTCTTCTTCCTCTCTTCTTTAAATGGCCTTAGGCCATGAGTATTGGGATGGGGAGGCTATGGCCATGAACTATGTAGTTGGGAGGAAGGTTTCGGCCAAGAGAAAAGTGGAGGAGGAAGGATGGCCGTGAGCATGGGTAAGATGGTGAAGTTGTTTATGGATGTATTACTAAAGTATATGTTAGTTTAGTGAAGTGTGGTTGGATAAGAATGTTGTAGGAAGTTAATCAATTTGGTTAAAGGTGAGTACTCATTTTTGAATTAACTAACAATTCCATGTTTAATAATATGAAAGTTAATATCTTAGATGATTAATATGTTTGATAACGTAGATGCAAATTTAGTTGTTTACATGATTGTCAATATGGATGATTACTTGGTTTTATAAATGATAAGAGAAATAGTTAGAAATTAACCGTAGTTAATTAAATGGAATTAAATCCATATAAATATGTGTATGGAAATTATTTAGCCTCTTAATGGTTTTAAAATATTTAATAAGGTTGAAAATGGAATTATAATAATATAATACTATAGTTTGAAATGAAATGGAAAATAGATTTGAAATATAAAAAATATTGTTCAAAAGAGTTTAAAATGATTTAGAAATGTTGTATAAACATTTAAAAGTGTTTCATGAAGTTTGGAAAGAAATTGAAAAACAAGTCAAAAGTAAACGCATCGTGTAATGGTAGTTTGTGATTTTACGCCATGAAAGTTAAATAAGTGTACCAAGTGGAATATGGCTCGTGATCCTTTGAGATAAGAATTTTTTGGACTATTAGATTCATAGTTTTCCCATGAAGAAAGAAAATCAAGATTTCATTAAGTAGATTTTTAAATATGTCCAAAACAATTTTCTAAAAGCGTCGTAGTTTCGCAGTTCTGAATCCAAGAAGGAATTTCTTTATAAACGATATTTTTAAATGATTAAAAATATGAAATAAATTTGTAAATCTACTAAAATCGTTTAAAAGTGATTGAATTGGAAAATAAGAATTTTCAAATATTTTAAAAGTTGTTTTAATCAAATAAGTTGTTTAAGCACTTTTCGCAGCACTTTTCTACTACAGTTTCTATAACTTTTGAAATAAAAATTTATACTTAACGATTCTCTCTAGAGTCATTTATAAATGTTTTTAAATAAATAATCAAATGTTTTAAAGATAAATTGCAAGTTTTACAATTCTTTTAGAAATATTTTAAATAATTGGTTATTATAATACATAGACAATATAATAGGAATCGTTTCCTTGAATGTAATAACAAACTGAGTATGCGGAAATGACTAGTGCATTTGTCCCGCTTGTGAGATTTAAAAGGTAAAAAAGTTGTGTAGCTAAGGTTAGGAATGGAGCAACCAGTGCCCTAAACTTACACGGCCTTTGTTTTCGCTTTTAGACGAGGGGTGGAACAAATCAAAAGGAAAGCCCGGATGCTCAAAAATAATATTTTCCAATATGAGATTTAAATAAATGATTTGGAATTATTTTAAATTCCTATAGTTAAAATTAATTGTTGTGGGTTTGCAGTAGACTATGTCTTAAATAATATAGTTTTGACCCATTTAAAAGTTATGATTTAAAATGGAAAATCTTTGTAAAGAGTTAAGTAAATGATTTGAAAATATTTTCCTAAGTAAAAGGCGAATTGCTGTGGAATTATTCCAAGATTAAAAGGGTTTTAAGATGAACCAAATGATTTGATAAATGAGGCTTAATGATTCCATTTGCTTCGAAAATAATGAATATATCTCTAGGAGATATTATAAATGAATAAAAAGATGAATTAAACTGAATGGTGATTGATTGTCACATATGAACTTAACATATTTTTATATATAATTGGTTTCGAAGGAACCAGGTTCGGATTTGGGTGATTCTGATCTGAAAACCACTTCGAACCGATGTTTACGTTCGGATGTAAAGGCATGTTGAAGATGATGATTATTGAAGACCGAAGATCTTTAGGATGTACAGATTGCTGTCACGAGTCCTAAGGGTTTTACCCCACATTATATGTATACGGCAGTGATGACTGCATTCTAAAAATCTCATTGTATTGAAGACCAAATATCATCATAGCGGAAGGACTGCTTGTTGACATTCTCTTGGTAGCTCTAATATAGATACATTTATAGAAGTGGTTCTATCATATTTTGAAATCTTCGGATTGCAAGGACTACTCGCGACTTATGGTAGTAGGAGGAGTGCCTTCGGTTTCATTCAGTCCTAGAATGAACTTGTATGGATAAGCGTCTGATAGTGCATTTCTGATCACATAAATTGATCTTTATCAACGTATTATATGCTTGGTGGAGGATAAGGCAACTTCTCTTAGCTTAACACCCTTTTTTGAGTCGTACGAGCTCAGGAGTTATACGTTGGTGGAAATCAGTTGTGTGATTAAGGAATGACAATGTGACATTCAAAGTGGAACTTGTTACGATCAAAGCATGATTTTGTATGAAAAGCGTGGCTTTGTCTAAGTTGAACGTAACCTCACATCTCAGAAATGATACGAGAACTATGTTACATATTTCAGGCTTATTATGACGAGGGTGGCATATGATCTCTCAAGGTGATTGTCGACATATGATTTAGGTCACCATGTGTCCAGAGGGGACCCTTATTGTACGATATAGTGGCGTGTGAGTACTTGCATGAGAAACCACCAGATATTAAGAAGTGTGGCAATACAAGGAATAGTGGTGTGCGAGTTCTTGCATGAAAAACCATCGAGTTCTGGTTGCTATGCATGGCTATCGAGGTTCCCTATTCGGTTGGAAATCCAATTCCATATGAGCTTTATGGTCTTGATTGTATTCCCAAAATAGTTGTAATGCTTTGCAAACATTTCAGGTACCCCTTTTGGTATCATATATTCCATCCGACATATTCCGTTTGACCTAGTCCTGGTATATTCACTTAGATTGTCCGGTTATTGATACATTATTTGAATAAGTTTATTTGAAAGATGTTTTCCAAAATAATGTCATTAAAGATAATATAAAATTATTTTGGTAAAAGAAGTGTTTTGGTTATCATAAGGTAAAAAACCATCTGCATTTATGTGTAGGCGTAGTCTTATGAGATACCCTTCTTTCAAAAGGTTTTGATAACATCGTCATGAGCTATACATTTAAAATTTCAAGTATCTCACGCTGGTTTATGAAGCATGATCGGGTATTTTTAATACTTGGGTCAGATCCGAGTAGTTTCAGGATTAGCTAAAGACCCATGGAGTTTCCAAAGGAGAGATGGAAATCTTCATCATTGTATGGATGTATTCTATTATCTACTATATCTATTGCATTTGTTTTGTCAGCATTTGTAAGGGCATGTGCTATAACTTTTCAGGTTGAATCTAGGTTAGACTCTGATATTTGTTTCAAAATTTTCCATTGTAAAGATTATTATTGAAATAATATATGTTATTCAATTCGTGTGAGATTCCGTTTTCTGTTCTGTTTTATCTTGATTTTTCTTTCTACCCTTAATGATCCACTTGTTTGTGCAATTTGAGTTGGACATGTGGGGTTTATTGTCGATTCAAAGGGTATGGAAAAAACGAATCGTCACACTTCTCGCCCCCGAAAGCTTTATTCCCGAAAGACTAAAACCTGAAAACCTTAATCCTCAGCCTACTCAAATCAATTTTGAGTACCGAGAGTTTAAGGGAAAACAAAAACTTTGAGTTAGACATAAAGCCTGGTGTGAATAATTCTATTACATCTCAGTTTAGTGATATTAAGGAAGACTGTGCCACTTAGCGGAACGGGTTTCACCTCACTTATATCCTCTTTAAAACATATATTCTGCAAATACTTTCATGTAACCGAATTGGTTAATCAAACTGATTATATCAAAATAGCAATATACTTTATGCTAATAAATGGACTATCTCTCCATAAAACAAGCAATATGGGAGCTATCTGCCCACAATATAATAGCAAATTCCGCAATGCTGCAAATGGACTACCTGTCCATAAAACTAGCATGATTGCCCGCAAATTGGACTAACTGTCCGAAATCTAGGCCGACTGCATGCAAAATAGACTAACTGTTCGAATTATTTTCTTAGGATTAACTACCCTTTAAATTTTACTTGAAAATCTTTTCAAATTATTTAATCCTTCAAATCATATACAAGGAAAATATATCTTTAGCTTCACACTTAGCCATTTTTCTATGTTATATATACTTTACTCAAAATAATATTGATGAAATTTAATAAGGATTAACTATCTTTCCAAAACAATTAAAAACCCTTTTTAACTTGAAAATACTTAGGCCACATTGCCCATTTATCACATTCGAAACCTTTGTTTAAAACCGTTAAACAACCCTTTTGAAACCATTAAAGGTAACCCTTTCGAAACCATTGGAAAACCCTTACAAAATTATTAAATATTGCCTTTCAAAAATATTGGAAAAAAATTTCCTTTCTTTCCTCCAAAAGCTTCAAAAAATCAGACATCCCCTTTAAAAACCTTTTCAATATCGCCTTCCGAAAACATAGGAAAAACCTTCCTTTTAATCGTTTCGTAACCCTAGGGAACCACCCCTTTCGAAACCATTCATTAAAACCTTTTGAAACAGTCAAAACTCAATCCTTTTGAAAGCACTTTGGGTTCAATTTAATACATGTGGAAACCTATCGAAACCATCCAAAAATTTATGCCTTTGAAACCTTTGAAAAACGTCTCGGTCGAAATCATTTGGATTCTGCCTTCAAGTAGAACAAAAGGATCAGAAACTCCTTAAAGCCGAAAGCATCTGTTTCGAAACCATTTAAAACTATCTCTTTCAAAACCAATTTAAGTTTTTTCTTTACATATATAAAAAGGGTCTTAAAAACATTTAAGTCGAAAGCACTTGCTTCGAAACCATTTCCTAAATAATGAAGTGATGATGTCGAAACCATCCATTCAAAAGCATTCGAGAGGTGGCCAAGTTTTTAGGAAACAAAACAACCCTTTCGAAACCATCTAGGTCGAAAGGTAAAAAGGCGGCAGCACAAAGGTTTCGACCTAATCGAAAGAAATTATTTAAAAATAGAGACGCAATCCAATTGAAATCATTTTCTTAAATCATTTGACCTGGTTGAAAGCTACTTTGTTGAAAGCATTTAGTCGAAAGCAAGCAGGCGTATTTCTTTAAAAAACAAAGGACTGCCACAACCCCATCAAAACCTATGGTTTCGACTACTTACCTTCTGCCTACATCCAATTCACTACTTACTAGTAAATTGATACCATGTGCATTATTTTCGATTGTGTCGAAAGTGAAGATGAGGAGGTGGAACCTAGTGCCGACGTTGTCGAAACAGCAAAAACATGTAGCAAATAGTTCTTATAACCTAACCTTCCTTACGTGTCTAATTGTGATCGGTTGCCTCTTTCTTTACCAATAAAAAGTACTGCACTTTATCAAAAGGGCTGCCGACTTTCCAGAATTTATAATTCAAATTATTTTACAAAAAGCCCCTTCTCCTCTTTTAATTATATAAAATATTTAAGTCCCATACCTTAAATAATTTTATATAACACTTAAAACACTTAGGAAAAACATATAAAATTCAAGAAAACCTATTTTAATATGTTTTACAATTTATAAAAATTTCAAAACCCAATCTTTTATTATTTAACCGAAAATAATTATTAACCCAAATAAACATTTTCTTTACTAGAATATTCATAAAAATTCCATATAATTTCAAAAAATTCTGAAAATTGAATCCCATCTATAAAATATTATTTATGACCTTCATAAAAATTCTCAAGGCATTTGGATGTCATTTTATAGGGTTTTTACCTTAAAACATATCATAAAATCAATATGAATATACATAATTCATCAACATGTATATATAATCATTCCATCGCTCAAAATCATGGCAAATCAATGCAAAATGTTTGGCAATCATCTAAAAATTGGAAATATAATCAAAAATGAGATGTAAACAATATACACCAAAGCTTCAGAGATTAAAGAGATTGAGATGTGAATAGATTTGACTTGAGTTAACTTCTTCCTAGCTTTTCTTCCTCTTTTCCTTGTTAATGTTGGCCGACCCCTTTTTTTAGAATTTGAGAATGAGAATGTAAAATTTTACGGCCAAGGTTAGAAGTATATAGAAATGACCTCTTTTCTATTTTACCCTTCTTTTATTTCAAGTTAACTCTTATTTTTATTTCATGGTTAAATGGCACGGCTACACCTTAATAAAATCAAAACTCATTTCCCTAATCAACACATTATTTTATTTAATTTAGCTAATTAAATATTCTAAATAATGTTAACAAAAATTTGGGGTGTTATAGTTGCCTTGCCAGATGCTTGCAAATGACTATACAAGGGTGCACATAAAGTTTAACAACGAGTCCAATCAATTTGATGGATCACTACTGATTCATTGGCTGTGGATCGCTAGCAATCCATAGCTTTTGGCTTGCTGGCGATTCAATTGCTTGAGATGCTTCCCATCAACCTCTCCTTTGAAGTTCATGACAGTCTGGCAAAATCTATGAATCGCTAGCGATCCATATACTTAGTGGATCACCGAACTTTGTCTTTTGGATCACATTTGTTATCTGTGTTGGTGTTTCCCATGTAATTTCGTTGCTTGTTGCCTTATTTGATGACGATTCACACACTGGTTGCATTAGACTGCTGATTGAATTAAACGAATGCTTTCTTCTCGATTTAACTAGCTTTGAATTCCATTAAAATTAGCCATCATCCTTAGATTCTATTAGACCATGATGCAAGAGGATTAGTGGATCTTCAAGCGAACATTATGGATCGCTAGCGATCCATCATCTTGGTGTGTTTCTGCTTTCTTTTCCTCTGATCTTTCTTGATTGGTTAGTCCTTTTGGTTGGCTCTTGAGATGTTCTGACCTCCTTTGAATTCTCCTGGGTTAAAATACCCAAATAACAAGCATGCTCCTAACTTTACCAATCTTCGACTTGCACTTAGGATCAATTATGGAATCTTATTCCAACTTTTCCAATCGGTTCATTCAAACCAATTGGGTCCATCTTTTAGTGAACGGGTATGCTATTGTGTTTAAATTATCTACTCTATTAATCAATTATCTATGACGTTGATACACTACCTTTATCATGTATAATAACTCAGAGTATGTCTATCGACTTCTAATGAGCTCTAAGTTCTATTATGAAGCGACATTGTTATTATATAAAAATTTTATGGGATTCTCAACATTTAAAATTACCCTCCGCTCAGTTATATATTTGTGCATATATTATATATACACTACTTCTATTGTGACCCTATTCAGGCCAATGTACTTACATTTTCGTTGAATCAGCCATAATATCTTCTATTTCGAACATTTCCAACTTAAATATTCTTAACTTGTATTTATTATTGACATATTATACTCAATATCATTCATGAAGTTTGAGTCTGAACACTCCTTTATAAGGAGTTCGTTGTTTTTGCAAATAATTTTCTATTATTTCATAAATACAGGAGATTCCAAACTACGATTTAGTAATACCAATTCGAACTTGATATTTGCTTCATGCATTAAATACATAAACAAATCATGATACCATAGATAGCATAACATCTATGATAGTTCCTATTACCAATGTATAAGGAATCCATTTTACATGTTCAGTATTAACCATTTTAGCAAGGTGTCCTTGCATATCGTTTTGGGACATTCCCAATATATTTTATACTTATTATAAAAGCTATTATTTACAAATAAAACATTGAATATTAAAACAACTAAAACTGATTTTAGCACAAGTACATCATTAACAGTCAGTAGTATGTTGTTTACTTATGTTTCGGAAATATTTATGTACCTTTTAATGTTCTTTCTTATCACACATATTCCTTTGTATTTTGGTTGATAATCAAACTATTTGATACATCTATCAAAATGCTTGTTCAATTATGATGATTTTCAGAATGATACTTTCGTAAATATTCTTGGACCATATCCGAAAAATCATAAACTTAATATCCCTCCCACCGACTTAGAGACACTTCTATTGTTATGCGTAAAAAGACTAGTCTAAATCTATATTCAAAACTTTCTATTTCAACATATACGTACCAAAAAATAAAGTCATACCAAGCAATAATTTTGTGAGTGAATTCGAAAAAACTTGAGCACATCAAATGGTGAATCTACTACATTAATTTCAACAATTGAAATTTATGATATTATTTGTTAATATGGCTCACTATATTCCAACTGCATTTATATTTCACTTAAAGACACCATATCCTTTTGGATACAACTACCAAAAGCATATTTTGATAATGTACTTGGAATTTATTTTAGAATTATGCATCGTACCATTTCACAGAGTCGATACTCTTAATGGCATAATTTAACAATCAAGGAATATTTATTCTTGACGTTGACAAGAAATTCACAGTTTCTTTTAAATGTATAAGAATACTCATTAAATCGTTCTAATGTGTTTGTGTTCATTTAGGTTTAGTCAGTTTCAGTTTCATCCATTGTAACCAGTTTTATCATTGAATCATATCCAAATCCATTTTTATACTAATAATTTCTGAAGGAAATTCCTTCACCATGAAATTGGTATTTCTTGAAACAATAATTGTTTCTCTGTGCAACGGAACATGCATTCATAAACATTTCATGAATTGAATTATATGAAACTGATTTTGCATCAGTTCACAATATATCTATGTTCACAACATAAATTAGTCATCTTATGACTATCGTTCCCAAAATTCTTTTAGGATGATTCATACAAGATACCTTACGTACAATTATTACGTATAGTCTTTTGACTTGTATAACCCGCCAACTCTTTGACTTAGGATATATGGGTGTTTCTTATGAACCCTTATCATATATAGTTTTGTAATTATTATTTTGAATGATTTTAGTTCTAACCAAATGTACTACTCTTATGTACAAACCTTATAGAAAGAATTTAACATAACTTCACTCATCATAAATCGTGCTTTGTCCAACAAAGTTTGATTACTCCTTATCAACACATCATTATGTGTCATATGGAGGAGTGGCCTTTTAAGATAGAATTTTATTCATTTATGGTACATATGGAACTCCTTCCAATATTCTCACCCATTTGATCATATCGAATATGTTCTATTGCATGTTACATTATTTACCTTCATTTTATATTCTATGAGCTTATCATATAGTTATACTTGCATATCAGATACACATGTCCATGTCTGTGATGACTCATCGGTGAATATGGCAAAGTATATGGAAACGTTTGGTATTCATCGACTTACGATTTCATACATCTACATGTATGAATCCAAAGCGTTCATCAACTCCTATGATGCTCCCACTAAATGGGCACATTGCCCTTTAATATTTAAGATATAATTAACTAGTATCATATGATTCATAATCATATGATAAAAATTATTTCTCAAAACTACGGCTTAGTCTATAAATTCCGAAATAATTGTAAATAATTTTAGATACTTTAATATTTTCAATGCATCACTTTTGTTGTAAAAACAAATACCACGCTGTAGTTTTATTTCATAACAAATATTCATAATATAACTATTTATTTTTCAGTGGACACTGAAAAATAGTTATTATTTCATAAATAATGTTTGTATATTTAACGAAAATAATTTTCATAGCTCGGTGCGATCAATACGTGCTATATGTCATGCTCCCACTTTTTCAGCCGTTACTATAATTGCATACTAAATTCGAAGGTCGATCATTCACTTAATATAAATTACTTATTTGATATACTTCGGTTAGTTTACAGTGGAGGGTTCTTTGATCAAATATTTTAAACTCAAAGAAATAAATCTTATAGAAAATAAGTTTCTATATGAAAATACATTTAGGAATAGAAATCATAGTTTTTATTCCAATATTAAATATCAATTATTATTTTACAATTCCTATAATTGATGTTTCTTTATGAGGTAGAAGTGACCATTCACACTCTTCATCCCAACTATACATTAAATCACATCTACTCTTGTACATTCGTTATTCCATCTAAATGTTCAAATCATTCAAAAGAATATCCTTACTACAACACCATAACGAATTCTTTAAAAAAACGCATTTGATCATCCTAAGATTTAAGGATATCAAATATGGCGCACCTTGTGTAAAATGATCAAACTGATATTTCAACGATCGAATTCTTTGATCTTTCTTGTAGTTTTAGTCTTGTGTTACTTTTAACATAACGTGACCTTTATCGTAATCAATCAAATTGAACACTCGATCTCATAGTACTGTTTATTGACTTATTTTGAATGAACTAACTTCATCAAAGTATCATACATTACAAACAATGATCGTTCCCTATATAGCACTTATATGAGATAGTATATGGATGAAATATCTATAGTCTTATATTGCTTTTGATGTTGGAACATATTTAATGCGATACATGGGCTTGACCAAGTAAACTCATAAGTGACCAGGATTACGAATGTATTAAGTAGTTATAAAATTAGATACTTGCATGGGTATAGAAAACATTAACGTGCAAGAAGAGTTTAATAGTAAGTATATATATACTGTATTTCTATTTATCAATCTTCAGTTCAGTTTAATTAAATATCTTAATTGATAAACATTTTACCGATCATATTAAATGCACAAATTTATCAATGTATATTGTTATAACATTTTATAATATACGTTCTTACAATATTAGAAAGGTTAAATGTTATCATTTTATATTTTTATTAAAGCTGCCACTAATCTTTTATGTTTTGCCAGATCCTAAGTCGAAACAAAGAAGTCTTTTGACTTCAGTAGCAGGCGGTAGGACTCATCCGTCTTGGAATTTTGACCTTGAGTCTGCTAAACAAGTCATAACTCCATGAACGATGGATAACTCCTTATTGGTTGTATCATATATGTCTCCTAACCCTTTATTACGTTATCTTAATTCCTTCGACCTTGAGTCTGCCTTACAAATACATGCAATTATATAATCTCGTCTATTCAATATATTAATAATACTACACATAACATCCCCAACTTAAGTCTACTCAACAATTAATGAGTATGAAAGTAATTTACTTATATATATATATATATATATATATATATATATATGGTAGAGGACAATTTTTATGTTGAAGATACATAATCTTTAATATGTCGAGTGATATCGACTTACGGAATAATGTACTTCTTATGAAATACCCACGTGATTCAAGTGTCGAACACATCACTAATCATGGTATACGTACATATACGTATTATTTATTCCTTAAGTCTATTTAGGGTTTCTTAAAGTTTCACCTTTAGTTTATACACTCATATTATATAAGCTTTATTATTATATAACTTTCATATTTCATACTAGCTATATAATAGTCCTATGTATAATATTATATTAATTAAATCATACTTAATTAATTTTTAATTAGTTAACATTTTTATTAATTTTATTTTAATCCAATATAACATTTATATTAAATATTTTTTACACACTATAACTTTTATAGTATTACACATATATCTTATATATGTGTATATTCATTTAATTAATTAACCTTAAATTACTTTATTTATTTAATCAAACATTAACTAATTTTTTTAATTAAATTATATTAATTTCAAAATTCAATTCATATACATACATATATACTTATTTTATTTTAAACATTTTAAAATAACGTAACATATATCATAATATATAATACATGTATACATTTGTCAATTAATTAACCTATTTAATTAATTTATTTTATTAATCTTATTAATTAATTTTAAAATTTTGAAATTAATATTTATTTTCAAAAATTTTGAATTTTTTCATTACATTGTAACTATCATTATATTTGTATATCTTATTTTAAATTTTATTTCTAAATTTAAAATCTTATATTTTAATTTTCAAACAATTTTGAAAATTAGCCCAAGATCGATTCAAATTTGGCCTTTTCTATTAGGGGCAACTTTTGGGCCGTGAGCTTAATAATTAACCCTTACATGACTAATTTACACCACATAAGATATGAGGTTCTGATACAATTGTTGGAACTGGGCCAATCTGCAGTAGAAGTTAAAGATGAATTTGAAAGTATTTTACCCTATTGGACTTTATTGGGCTTATAAAGTTTAATTTATTTAGAACATTTCTAAATTTAATTTAAATAAAATCACTTATTTCGTTTATATTTACAGTTTATAGATAGATTTTTTTTATTTATATTTAGTTAATTATAATAGTACATATATGAATCATATACATATATGTATGTGTGCGAATGTGTGCGACATAATAATCCATGCAAGGCATAACACGTCTGTATAAAATGTTATGATTTACATCACAACGGACATGTTAGCTCATTTTATATGTTTAAATATTATACAAATATATGTTTGTATGTAAACTTGTTATTTATATAAATATCAAAAACTATGTAAATATTATATGTATGTATGTATGTGTATACAACTTATATGTAAAAATATTAATGATTTATATATATTTACCGTTGCATTAAATATAATATTATATATATAAATTTATGTATGTACATAATATAAAAAAGTTTAAATCACTTTACACACACACACATATATATATGTATATGCATGTATGTACTAAAGTAACAAAATTATTATTACTAGATTGAAATACATATACATATACATACATACATACATACACACACACACACACACATATATATATATGTTTGTGCCAAAATTAGGCACAACACTCTTTGTATGTGATTAAAGAGATAAAATGAAGAAAATAAGTGAAAAATGAGGTGGTTCTAAAAACACACCAATCAGTAGATAAGAATAAATGCAGAAACACGAAAATTTAGAGTGGTTTGGCATTTGCCTATATCCACTATGAAATGATTGATGTTTATAGAAATTTCACTCCCTGATTACAAGAAGTTACAATAGTACAACTGTAGTATAGAAGTGATTTCGGTAGAATGTCAGCGTAGAGAAGCCAAAAGTCCATTTTCTGTAGGTCCAGGGTCACTATTTATAGGCATGGGCAGCAAATGTCTCGCCCAGACCTCGGAAGACTTCTTCTGTCACATGGGCGATCCCACGGGATTGAGTTCAGATGATTTCAACTCGATCCGGGAGCGATATGAATTGAGTTCGTATCGATCCATAAGTGATCCTTTTGGGCTGAAATTGGTCAGGTACATTCTTGAGGTTGTAGGCAAGCTCCTGCGAAAATTTGGTGGCATTTGGACTTGTAGATCTTGAGTTATGATTAATGCAAGTTTGGATCTCCAAAGGGCCATCGGATTTGTATCGCTTCCATTCATGTCAATCTCGTTCATATCGATAGCACGGACGTGTTAGCTAGGTGACGTGGCGCTATCTTTCAAGACCGATCCACTTTTCATGCCGAGTCTTCCTCTCTTCTAAACTTCCTTTGTATCGATCTAAAATCTTCCTTTCATATCGATTGACCGTGCTCCACTTCTATCGTGCTTTGTAGTTGTTTCGTATCGATGGTTCTCTCCCCCATTCACATCGGTTTCAAGAGTGATTTCATGTCGATGGATTCGTATCGTTACACGGCTTCTTCCATTGTATTGATCGAGTGAATGATCGATACAAGTCTATTAACTCTTATTTGATGAGTACGAACGAAGTAGATATGAAGGAGATAGCTGTCGATGGATACGAACTCGATGGGTATGAATGAGGTGGATACGGATGTGGGTTTTTCCTTTGGGATTCAATGGATTGGTTTCACATGGATACGACCGCGATGTTGCCTGGCTATGGCTACAAAGGGGATGGAGACGAATGAGGTTGCTATCTTCCCGTGGTTATGAACCATTGCTTGCTTGGATGGACACGGATAGGACTTTCCGAAGGGATGATTATGAAGCATGTTAGATACAGAGTGAGGCTAGTGATGGGTACGAATCACTATTCATACTGATGGATACGAATTGTGATTGTCATCCTTTTGACTTGCAACGATCATATCTTGAGCATACAAACTCCGATTGACTTGAACTTTGGAATGTTGGCTTTTACAGCATTGCTAGTCTTATCATATTAATTGTAGCTCGATCAAGATTCGGACAGGATTCACTAGCACCATAGTGAATACATGGATAACCAATCTTTAGGACGGACTTTCTATGGATCCCAGTTGAGTTCTTGGTGTCACGACCTTGCTAAAAGGCGGGATAACATTTGCCTCCCAAAGTATCTCTTGCGAGAACATGACGTGCTTTGAAAATTTGCAATCTCCATTCTAAAAACGAGCTTTCCGACTCGTTTAATAGTTGTTGTCTTTTCTTCAAAAGATGTAACCTTTGATCGATCTCCAGTAATATAAATACCGAATTGTTAACTGTCAATTGTTGGACTGTGCACTGTTGTAACCGAGTGTCCAGTGTTAGAAAACTGTTGTTCACTGTTGCAATTGTCGCCAGGAGAGCATTCGATTTTCTATGAATTTTGAAAATTAAATGTTAATTCATCACACATGTAAATGCATGTTAACGTGACTCCCGTTAATGTTCGTACGTTCACGAGTCGTTATCAGTTTTATTATATCAAATTTTGTATCGATCATCTATTGAATTGATGTGAAATTCACGTTGTAACAACACTTGACAGTTTTTATGGAATTTCTCTTTGTACTGACCCTCTCCTGGATTGATACAAAACGTTGAAAATTATTTTCGTATCGATGTCGATCGATACGAATTAGTTGGTTTTCAAAGCATTCTGCATCGGTAGATACGAGTTCCCATGAGCTTTATGTTGATGGATACGAACAAAGCAGTTCTTATTGACGCGTTCTTACTAGACTCGAATGGCTTAGATAATCTGTTGCCTTGCATTCCGTATCGGTAAACTAATGGACATGAAAGGCTCAATCTTAGATTGATCGCGGATGGATATGAAATTGGCCACGTATCCACGGTGTTCGATGGGTACGAGCAATTCAAGTGACATTTTCTTTGTGCTTCATTCCGGTTGTCCGATGGATACGAGCAGTGGCTATCTCAAGTCAATGCAGAATGGATACGAAAGAGCCTTCTTCGTATCCATTGGAGGTGGAATTGTTTCAGCTAGTCAAAGTGACTGGGAGACAAATGGACTCTTTCCTCCGTATAAATACCTTTTGGACTTAGCCAAATTTTCTCACTCGCCTTTATTCTCCCACCTACCTTCGTATCGATAGAGAACTCGAGAAAGAAGAATTGCCTTCGTCTCCAAGCCACTTAAATCACTAATCTCTCAACCCAAACCATTAAATTAGGTAATCGACTAATTAAATCGACCTTAAAACGATGAAATTCGAGTTTTAATGCTGTTTAATTGACCTTAAGATGATGGAATTCGAGTTTTAATGCTGTATCATCCATGGTCGTTACTGGCTCCAACGTCGTTGATGCCAGAGTTGGATCGAAATGAGGTCGAGGAATGAGCAATAGCACTTAAGCAACTTGTGGCAGATGCCCTAATGGTGGATACGAAGTAGTCATGGGAAGAATCCTTGACTTCGACCTCATATCGATGAAGGGTGGAAGAAGCACCTTTTGTATCGATCCGGAATGGGGAACTTGTATCGATCTAGAGGTGGTGAATGAAGGGAGGAACTTCGTATCGGTTTGGAATGGTAGAGGTTCATGTTGATTTGGAACAATCGATACAAAGCCTTGATCGTGCGATCGATGCGTAGTCGAGGATCTGGTGATCGATACGAAATTGAAGATCTTGAATCAATATGAAACCTAATTCTTTCCTACCGATATGAAACCAGACTTTTGTGGAACGATCCAAGTTTGAACTTTGATGGATACGAAATCTTCGCACACTCGAACACTTGACTCCGACGAGCTTTATTCCTGCATATCTGAACTTAAGCCCTAAAATGCATATTTGACTACCCTTCGAAGCTCGTCGATGGCACTATAATTAGACAAACTTTACAAATTATAGCATGGATTGTTCTCCGAAGTCAGGTTGGTATGGTTGTGATGGTCAACAATGACGGTCACTCCGATTGAATCTTGAAGTCTTATCGTTTTAACATCTTTCGCACTTGAAGAAATTTAAAGTATTATATAGCACCACACTACACAACACGATCACTCACTTCACAATCATAGGGGAACAAGGGTTTATTTCCATCAAATGATGTTTTTTGCTGAGTTGATAAGCTATGGAACCCGCGAGTTCACAGCTATAAGAGGCTCAAAGTCCATGCCCTTGATAATAGAGATGCCGGCCATCACGATCGAAGTCATAAGTCTTACTCCCAACGAGCTTCCAGGAGCAACCTTCATTGGGAATCCACATGATTCCATACCATCCAATGTTTTTGGAGATATGTTGGGGAGAATTTGCTTATGGCATGGCCTATCGTTGAATGATGTTCTGTTACCAGGGCCAAGCAACAGGCCACATACTCCTCCGGAAGGGTACACCATTTTTAATCGATTTTCCTGCACAGCCGGGATGCTCCCACCACTCAATCAACATACCGAGAGGTGTTGTCTTATTTAGGGATTGCCCCATCACAATTACACCCGAATGGGTACGCTCTTCTGAATGACTTATTCATCATCATCATGGAGCACCTTTTTCGACCCCCAATTCCAGAGGAAGTCAAATTCTTATTCAATGTAAAGAGTCGGGGAGATAATCCCTCTTTTACATTCTTAGAGGGAGCCAGAAACTGTCAATTTGTGATTGGAACTTGGACCAAACTTAGCTACTTCAAAACCGAGTGGTTCTATGTTTGGTGCCCACCAGGATTAGCTAGACGGTGGCTAGTCAGACGCAAGTGCCGCAATTTCTCTGGCGACTAATGGTATAGTTGTAATCGGTGTCGTGTTTAACGTTTTATTTCCATTACAATTTCAATTCCACGACCTGAAGGTGCTCAATTCAAGGAAATCGTTAGGATTCTCCAGAAAGAGCCGGGCGAGATTAGAGAGATCGAAGTGGTGCTCACTGATGAAAATCCAAGGCCTGTTGGGCTGATTGACAGAGACCAGAGCATAGGGCTTGAAGGATCTCTTACGGCAGCTCCGGCAAAATGAACTAGGTGTAGAGTGCCTGGGATTGTAATTACTGCATAGAGCGGTGAAGAGGATATGCCCACTAAAGACGAATCTATAACTGAGCCCTCAGATAGACCTCAACATTCAGAGGAAAAAAAGGCAAGGTAGTAGCTAATAAGCTTCATAAGTCTACAAGATGGAAATCCGTGGTTGTGTCCCTGCCAGCTGCCGGTGTTATAAGCTCAGAGGCTCCTTCCTCACACATGGAGAATCCCTTCGAAGGACTTGTAGACATTCCAATTCTAGACTGTTTCACTCCATTAAGATATCTAATAGGAAGGGCTCCAACGCACTTTAGATCTAGGCGAGTCAATTCCTTCGAGTATGGCTGATATAACCGACTGGTCGCGGGGTTTGCACATGAATACACACACTTCAGGGCACTGCATAGTTTTTAATCACAAGTTACCCATCTCTGGAGATTACAACCTCTGCTTTTCTTTTCATTTTATAGATACGATGACGAGGTGGGAATCTATGCTTGGTAGCCTTCACTCTGTGTGCTGTTCACTCATCTCATACCCTGAGTCTCGTAGCCATGAGGCCAATAGACACCACGATCATGGTTATTCCAATCAGGAGAGGGAGAGCTATAAGAGGGAGAGGGACAAGGAGAGAGTACAAACGTCATTCCCAGTCATGCTCTCCACTACCTCGAGGTCCAACACAACCTTCTGGTTCTGGTAAACAGCCCTTGGAACCTTCGCGTAAAATACCACCTTCTTATGTACCAAAGCCTGACCCACAGCGTCGGAGGACTGAGACCGAAACTCCTATCATCATTGAGCAAGCCATCACAGAGCCCATTAGGGAGAGAGCGATTAGAATCGCTAAGCTGAAAAAAGATTTTTCAAATATCTGCTTTGATGGCTTCATCTTTCCCCCACACTTAATGCGAATTCCCATCGAGGTGGAACAAACAATACATGACTACATTCACGATGTTTATGGCCAATACCAATAATGGGTGAAGACTGTGGATAAATTATCAGCTGTGGCCTTTGAGCGGGCAAAGACAATCGAGAAATTAGGAACCGATCTTGCTCATAAGGACCGCATAATTCAGGTGCTTAATGATGAAAATGAGTCCATAAGAAATTCAGAAACATAGGCCAACAAAAGAACTGATGAGGCAACCCAAAGGATGGAAGAGATGATGTGAACAACTTAGCCCTGGTTGAGGAAATGAAACAACGGACCACCACGATTATGGCCGAAAGAGATGGGGAATGTAAAGAGCTTGAGGAGCTTAAAGCCAAATTTGCTGAAGTCGTCAAAGAGAAAGATAATGTAAAAAAAATCCGCCCAGGAAGCATGCGAGCAGGTCGTTGTGCTCAGGGATGAGAGGGATGCGACAAAGCTTAAGGTTCAAGAAGCCAAAGTGAAGGTTGAGAAAAAGTGAGAGTGGCAGAGACCAAGTTGGAGATTGACAATGACGATCTTCTTATTACGTATAATGCCAATGTTCTGAAGCATCAAAATCTAAGCTGACTTGAAAACTATCCATCACATTTATGCAATGCTTGGTGCCGCTTGGTTGAAAATGAAAAAGCAGAGCATCAAGCTGAATCCATCGATGAGTTTGAATTAGAGAATCGGGTGCTGAATAAAGATGAAAGTAGAGTTCTCCATGACATTACTATCACATTTGAGAAAGAGTAACTTAGTAATCAACATCCATAGGCTAGAGAGGGTTCTGGAATCAAGCATTATGATGTGGGTTCCAAAATTCCTATGCCAACCCTACCCAAATCTACTTCTGCGGTTGATCCTCAATCTATGCCCGCATACAATCCTGATCAACCGCAGTTGTCTCTAGCTCATGAGGATGTCAATGAAGCTGCTATGGCTCTATATGCAAGCCATTCCGAGGAAGGTATTCCGAATATTTCTTGTATTTATTCAATGTCGGAAGCATTGTTTGAAGTAGTCACTAACACCTTTTCTCTTATCTTTATTTAGCGATAGGAGCTGCGCCGACCATGCCCCCTGCAACTCAAAAGCCGCATCATGAGCAGGAGGCCCTTATAATAAAGGCGAAAACATCAACGGCCGCTGCACCAACCGATGAAGTGCAGGGAAGCACTTTTAGTTTTGATGAGCAGATGATGGAGGAGCTTCTTGGTCATCAAAGAGACCCTTTTACCGACTTGCCATTTGTCATGGATGGAAGCACTTTCGTGGTTAGCTCTTCGGGCCCAACCAGCAGTATACCCATGGATGTCCAAACGATTCACAAAGAAGAGATAATAGCGGAGGCGGAAGTAGCCGTGCAGGCTAGTGGTATTGGAGGTGGGATGGCAGGTCCCGGTCCAGCTCTTATGCAAATGATTTCTCCCGACGGCACAATTGTCGACACTGGTATGCCTCCATCGTCTTGCAACACTGAGAGTGTTCCTATCCCTCCGACTCCGCATTCAAAAATTGTTCCAATCCTTGTGAGTTTGGAGGAAGAGGTCACCATAATTCCCCTGGCTGGAGATCAACCATCAAAATGTAAAGGCTTGAAGAGGCATCTGAGTGGTAGCTCCAACGGGTGAACGCCGAAGAAGAAGAATAAGAAAACAAGAGAATAGACATGTTTTGTTGCCTTATTTTTGGTAGACAGATAGGAATTTCCTTTTGTTTTCTGTAAGCCTTGTATAGATGCGGGTTCGGCCCCTGCTAGTAGGATATTATGGAATACTTTTATACTTATCCTTCTTTTCCAAAGAATAGTTGAAATAAATTCCATTTTTCTTCAGCACAGTTTTGCATTTATTTGCTTAAGTATTCAGCGCTAAACCTCCATTCAATGTACTTGTGAAGTTTTAGTCTTTGAATCAGACTTGAGTTTACTTGTTAAGTCCTGAAGCTATGGCTTTGGGTCATGACCAAATGTTAAGCCGAGTTCCAATACTGCACTGTCTCAATCAGTGGCTGGTACTTAAGTTTTGCCCCCAGTCCCGGAGATAAATTGAAAAGATTAGTTGGCAATCACTTTTTTCCTTTAGTACATCGAGTTTTACTATGTTTAAACAAGGCTATAACAAGATGAGTTCGAGTGGTCAAATGACACTAGCTAATCTATTCGTGATTGCATCTACACTCTGGCGATTGTACTTGTACGTTGACAGTCGGTCATGCCCTCTTAAGGTTTAAAGATATGTCCATGCTCCGGGGACTTAAGTTATTTTACGGGCGTTCAGTCTCACTATTTGATATTTAGAATTTCATCCACACTCTCGGGACTTAGATTGATTCGTGGGTGGTCAGTCACACCCAATTTGCGCTTATACTCCGATCCACACTCCGGGGACTTGGAGTTGTCTCATGGGTGGTCGTTTTTACCCGGTTTGTGTTTACACTCCAATTCACACTTCAGGAATTTAGGTTAGCAGTTGGGTTGTTGGTTACACCCGTTTCGATGTTTATATTCCAGTTCACACTCTGGGAATCTGGAGTCTGTTAACAGATGGTCGATCACACCTGTTATGAGTTTTAGGATTTTGTTCGCACTCTGGGAACGATAGAAGTATCAGGATCGTGGATGGTCAGATCACATCCACCCTGAGTTAACAAGCGAGGTCGTTAGATGGACGGGTCCATCCTCCTCGGACTTGGTTTAAACACGAGCGAAGTCATTAGGTGGACAGATCCACCTCTTTGAACCCGCATTTGTAACTTTACTCTCCAGCTCGCACTCTAGGAGCCGGAGTTAGTTAGAGGATTGTCGTGTATCAATCCTTTTCTGGCTTTATTGTGATGACTTGTCCCTAAGCTCGAGTTTCACTTAGAAAGTGACCGGTCATATCCCAGTCACTCCCTATTGAATAAGTCCTACTGTTTGGTGGAACTCAGCTCTCCATCCATAGTGATGGTCGTACGACGCATTTTAAAATCACTGCTCTGGCTCGAAGAGATTGGCTTTTATTACTGAAATAAGAAAATAAGGCAAAGTCAATTGCCTTATTACAAATTCAAATTTCAAAATGCATAAACAAATTGCAAATGAAAAGCAGACTGAATGAATTAATAAATCCTGTAATGTGTAGTAGCAATGAAGACTCTCGCTGTTCTAGGCTCTCGCCAAAGTGAGGCGATCAATGGTCGATAATTTAAATGTGCTTCGAGTTTCTATTCAATAACATATGGCCCTTTCCACGTTGGTTTCATATGTGAAGGAATCAGGTAAATTCTCTTAAGGATGAGATCACGAGTTCAAAATTTTAGGGTTAGACCTTAGCATTATAGATTCAAGCGACTCAACTTCGGTACGCAGCTGCCCTCAAATCAGCCTCTTCTCTCTTCTCATCCAATAAGTCCAGAGATTCGGCAAGTAATATAGCATTTGTCTTCGGATCATAATATGTCACACGATGAGAAGGTACTTCCATCTCGAATGGAATAACAGCTTCTGAACCGTGGGAAAGTGAAAATGGAGTGTGGACGGTTACAGATTTGTGGGTTGTTCGATAAGCCCACAAGGCCATAAGAAGTTCATCGACACATTCGCCCCCGGCCTTTTCCAATCGTTTCTTCAGAATGGGCTTTATAACTTTATTAACAGCTTCAACATGCCCTTTCGCTTGAGGGTGCGCAACTGCAGAGAATTTCTTCTAGATATGAAACCGCCGACAGAAATTCTTGAACTCGACACTGTCGAATTGGGCTTCTTTTCAATGATGATGGTATGTGGGAGACCAAATCGATAGATAATGTTGCGTAAAGCAAAGTTGATCACTTTCTTCGTTGTGATAGTAGCAAGTGGCTCAACCTCCGCCCATTTGGTAAAGTAATCAACCGCAATGATGGCGTACTTCATGCCACCTTAGCTAGAGGTAGAGAACTAATAATGTCGATGCCCCATAGTGCAAACGACTAAGGACTGACCATCTGAGTTATTTCAGTAGGATGGGCTCTTGGACTTCGAGCATGTTTCTGACATCTGTCACACTTCCTGGCATAATCAGATGCATCGCAATTTATAGTCAGCCGATAGTATCCATACTGGAGCACTTTCTTAGAAAGAGCTTCCCCCCCGGTGTGATCGCCACATTCTTCTTCATGTACATCATGCGATACTCGTTTGATCTCATCGTAGGCGATACACCAGAGTAAAGGAACAAAATATCCTCTTCTATACATGATTCCATTCTGAATGGTGAACCGCGAAGCCTTTCGAAGAACTTGTCTTCTTTCACTCTTGCTTTATGACGGGGTCCCATGCTTGATATAGTTTCTGAACGGAGTTATCCGTGACTCCATATCGGGAATGACTTCAAATACCTAGTCGGTCTCCATTTGATCAACATTCGAAGAAGATAATGTCTCAACGGGAACGAGTCCCATTTGCTGTGCCTCACCAGTACTGGCCAATTTTGCTAAGGAATCGGCCTTCTGGTAGCATTCTCAGGGTATACAATATATGGCATAATAATCTAACTGATTTAATATTTTCCGAACCCGAGCGAGATAAGTAGTGAGCCTTCGGTTTCTGGCCTAGTACTCCTCCCGAACTTAGCACAGGACCAATTTTGAATCGCCGTAAACCCCCACAGCAATAATTCTTAAATCTTTGGTAAGCATTAGTCCGACGAGCAAGGCTTCGTATTCAACCTTGTTATTGGTCGCACATAAATAAAATTTTAAAGCATAGCAAATAGATCTCCCTTCAAGAGTATCAACTACAACTCCATTGCCTGAGCAGTGGTCATTCGATGCACCATCAGTATGTAGCTTCCAGACATGTTTGGGAGATTCATTGGTTTTGGGCAAGTCCTGGGAGATAGTGAATTCAGCGATAAAGTATGCTGGGACTCGTTTTTGAACATCTTGGTGCGTAAGTAATGTCGAACTGACTCAGCTCGATATTCCACTTGAGTAACCTACCAGACGTCTCAGGCCACATAAGGACCTGTCATAATGGCTGGTCAGTGTATACAGTGATGGGATGTACCTAAAAATATGGATGGAGCTTCCTCGAGGCAATGGCAAGACAATAAGCCAACTTTTCCAACTTTAGATAATTTCTCTCTGCTCCGGTCAGTCGCTTGCTAAAGTAATAGACTAGCCATTGTATCCGGTCCTCCTTCCGAATTAAGGCAACACTGATGGCGTTTTCTGACACCTCCAAGTAGACGTACATTCTCTCATGATCAATAGGCTTTGACAAAATGAGTGGTGTGGACAGGTGTTGAACCAATGCTTTGAATGCGCTCTCATATTCTATAGTCCATTAAAAGTTCCATTTTCCTTTTCTGATCAGATCGAAGAAGGTAATGCATTTGTCTGTGGATTTTGAAATGAACCTGCTCAGTGCTACTACTTTCCCGTTGAGGCCGTGAACTTGCTTTATAGTCTTTGGAGTCTCAAGATTTCTAATTGCCCAGATCTTCTTGGGATTAGCTTCGATTCCCCAAGCATTGACGATGAATTCAAGGAATTTTCCAGACATGACCCTAAAGTGACACTTCAATGGATTGAGTTTAATTTTGTACTCTCAGAGGATGCTAAACACTATTTTCAGATCTTTGATAAGATTGGTGGAGAATCGCGACTTCACAAGCATGTCGTACACATACACCTCCATGGTTTTCCCGATTCGATTAACGAACATTGGATTAACTAGTTATTGGTAGGTTGCTCCAGCATTCTTGAGTCCAAATGGCATGACTTTGTAGCAATAAAGTCCTAGATCGGAGTTCGTATGCTCCTGATGGAGCAGATGTATAGGTATCTGATTGTAGCTAGAATATGCGTCTATGAGGGATAAGAGTTCATGTCCGCCCATTGAGTCTACGAGCTGATCAACTCGGGAAAGTGGAAAACTATCTTTAGAGCAAGCTTTATTCAAGTGTGAGCAGTCAACGCATGTTCTCTATTTCTCGTTAGGTTTCCTGACAAGTACAGGATTGGATATCCATTCTGGATATAACGCATCTCGGATAAACCGGTTCGACCTGAGTCTTTCCGCCTCTTCCTTAAGGGTAGATCCATACCACGCCATTTTTTCTTGACCGGGACATGCCGCGGTTCAATATTTAATGTGTGGCTCGTGATATCTAGCGAGATCCCACATATGTCGAATTGCATGTAGGCAAACACGTTGAGGTTTTCCTGGAGAAATTCAACCAATTCTTCCTTCATCTTTTGGCTTTGCTGGGATCCAATCTTTACCATTTTAGAATTGTCATCATTATCAATCGAAACATCGTTTGTCGGCTCTTTTGGAGAAGCCTGACTGTCTTTGACTTCTTCTTCACTATCGGTATCTCTCGGGTTGAGATCTCTTGGGAATCGGCTGTGGTACCCGTGCCTTGGCCCCGGTGTTAACTGTCAATTATCCGCAAAGTGGACACGGAGAGACCCCTCTACGCCCTTTCCTTACTCTTTTCACTACGCTTCCCACAGCTCAGCAACATAACAGGCTCGTCCAGCAGTCTGATCTCCCTAAACGACTCTGACTCCATTATCGGTGGGGAATTTCAAAGTTAGACACCAAAGGGCGGTAGCGTCCCTAAATTCAGCTAAGTCTGGTCGGCCTAAGAAAGTGTTATATGGTGAATTTAAATCCAATACAATAAATTGTAATATCCGGACTCCTCGGCATTCTCCAACTCCCAATTCCACTGGTAGCTCCACCATCCCAGTAGGTATAGTCGCACTTCCATTGAAGCCATGAATACAAGACTGATAAAGGTTCAAACCTTTCGTTTCCCTCTTCATTTTATCATAAGCTCGCTTAAACAGTATATTCATTGAACTTCCATTTTCCATTAAGATCCTCTTCATCCAATTGGGACCTATCTGAGATGAAATGACTAGTGTGTCAATGGTCAGGGCTTCGACTCTGTCGGCATCCCATTCTCAGAGTATAGTGCCATCTGTCATCGTTTTCTATTGCTTGGTCAGAGCCCCGTCTTCCAAATTACTACAACATTCGAAGCTCGCATGCCTAATAGTGCTGGCATACGACTTCATTTCCCTCCAGCTCCGATCCGCTGGAAGAGGACCACCACTAACAGTGTTAATCACTAGCCTTCCACCAGTATGAGCGAGTTCCTCCGGTCTAACCTGATTTGATATTTGGTTTTGATTCGATGGGCCCGCGCTTTCAAACTGCGGCGCCCATACAAACTGCTCCAACTTTCTTTCTTGTATCAACTTCTCGATAATACCCTGTAAATGATGGCACTTGTTCGTGTTATGGCCATAACTACCGTGAAACCTACAAAACTTCACCGTTTGAATCAATTTCTCTGACGACTGCTTTGAAGCAGGTTTCTTATGTTAGATAGTATTGCAAGTCTGCAAGTACACACTTTCCAGAGACATATTTAGAGGAGTATCAAACATGGGAGCCCTATGTCGCGGTCTGCGCTTCTGATCCAGTTTACTTCCCCGATTTCCATCGCCTTTCTACTGATTCTATTTATTCTATATGTTTAACCGCACCTTTTCGGAACTCTCCCTGGTTTGCTTTACAACAACATTACTTTGGATTCCTTCCACACTGGGCCATGCATCATCCTTTTTCCAAGACTATTTTGCATCCTCTCTCCTCAAGAACTGAGCTGCCTTGGAATAGAAATGGTCTAATGATGCAGGGGATTTCCGGCTAACCAGTTGCCAAATTAGAAATCGGGATCGATCCCCTTAGTCAGTGCCATCAGAATGGAGTTGTCATTAGGATTACTAATCTTAGCACACGCAGCATGAAACCTCTCCAGATAACGTCAGAGTGTCTCTCTAGGAGCTTGAGTGGCGTTGGACATGGTATTAACATCTTTGGGCCATGTGACATGCATGCAATACTGTTCAACAAACTTCATTGCCAACTGGTCAAAACATGAGATAGATCAGAGTGGTAGACGAGTAAACCACATAATCGCTATCCCCTCTAGGGAGATCGGGAACTTTGGGATTTGACCACATCATCAGCCCATGCGGCATTCATTAACCATTCGTACTTTAAAATGTGCCGGTTAGGATCAGAGCTCTCTTCATAAACAGGTAGAGTTGGCATTTTGAATCGCCAAGGTGGTTCAACGTAAAGGATGTCATCGATGAAAGGTGTGACTCCTGGAGATTCCCCAGTCGTCATTGGTGAGGCCTTGGCTTTCATGGATCATCTGACAGATCATTGTTGGGATGTCTGCCATCTGGACGTTCTGGGCATGTTGAGCCAAAATGTGGTCGGGTTCCACAATGCGGGGATGGGTCGGTCACGGTCGATGGTCCATATCTCGCATCCTTGGCTCTAGGTCTTCAAGAACATAAGGCTTAGGAGTATAATTACGTTGACGATGGTTCAGATCTATTCAGTTTCGAGGGTCAACTCCCAACTCAATAGCAGCGGTAGCAGTGCGGTTGTCAGTAGTGTGATAAGGAACAGTACCTCCTTGGGAGGAAGGTCCGGTCAGATGGCTGGTTGATGGGCCAACTCTCGGTTGCCCAAGATTTAATGTGCAATGATGTCCAGTAGCCTGTGTATAACTTCCATCCAGCCCACGTATAACTTCCATCCAGCCGTGGGCGCGTGTATCTGTGATTGTAGTTAGAAGAGGCTGAACTTTCAATGGACCAATAGGAAGCCTGATCCCTTCTGGATCTCCTTCGTCTTTGCTGGTTCAGTTAATTGGTCAACTCCATGTTGGCATGGTGCTGCTGAGTAAGCTGCTGGCGGCTTTGAGTTAGCTCTTGCATCCGCAGCTGAAACACTTCCCTGGTGACCGGGCCTTGCAGATCTGAAGGTCCGGCGGCATTCTGGTCTATAGAGGGAGGTTGTGTGGAGTTCTATCTATCCCGTCCTTCTAGATCTGCAACTGTTGAGGTAGTCTTGGTAACGACCATGGTGAATAATGAAATTCTCTCATAGACTTGGTGCAAATCCTAATGGGATGGAAGAACTTCTAGGCTTGAGATCTGGATCTTCTCTTTAAATTCTTGCAATCCGATATTGGTAGTAGATCCAATGAGCAGGAGAAAAGCTGGGTTTTCTCAGTGAAAGCACCAAAGTGTTTGTACCAAAATTGGACACAACGCTCTAGGATGTGTTTGAAGAGATAAAATAAAGAAAATAAATATAAAATAAGGCAGATCTAACAAACATACCAATCAGCAGATAAGAATAAATGCAGAAACAGGAAAATTTAGAGTGGTTCAGTGTATTGCCTACATCCACTATGAAATGATTGATGTTTATTGAAATTTCACTCGTTGTTTACAAGAAGTTACAACAGTACAACTGTAGTATAGAAGTGATTTCGGCAGAATGTCAGCGTAGAGAAGCCAAGAGTCCTTTTTCTATAGGTCCAGGGTCACTATTTATAGACATAGGCAGCAAATATCTCGTCCAGATCTTGGAAGACTTCTTCTCTCACATGATTGGGCCCATCGGATCAAGTTCAGGTGATTTCGACTCGATCCGAGATTGATATGAGTTGAGTTCGTATCGATCCATAAATGGTCCTTTTGGGTTGAAGTTGGTTAGGTACATTCTTGAGGCTGTAGACAAGCTCCTATAAAAATTTGGTGGCATTTAGACCTGTAGATCTCGAGTTATGATTGATGCAAGTTTGAATCTCCAAAGAGCGGTCGAACTCGTATCGCTTCCATTCGTGTCGATCTCATTCGTATCGATAGCATGCACGTGTTAGCTAGGCGACGCGGTGCTATCTTGCAGGATCGATACACTTTTCATGTCGAGTGACTGAGTCTTCCTCTTTTCTAAACTTCATTCATATCGATCTAAATCTTCCTTTTGTATCGATCGACCATGCTCCACTTTGTATCGAGCTTTGTGGCTGTTTCGTACTGATGGTTCTCTCCCCCATTCGCATCGGTTTCAGGAGTGACTTCATGTCAATGGATTCATATCATTACACGTCTTCTATCATCGTATCGATCGAATGGATGATTGATACGAGTCTGGTTACTCTCATTTGATGGGTACGAATGAAGTGGACACGAAGGAGATAGCTGTTGATGGATACTAGCTCGATGGGTATGAATGAGGTGGAAACGAACATGGGTTTTACCTTTGGGATTCGATGGAGCGGTTTCGCATGGATACGAAGCGATGTTTCTTTGCTATGGCTACAAAGTGGATGGAAACGAGCGAGGTTGCTATCTTCCCATGGTTACCAACCATTACTTGCTTGGATGGACACGAGTGGGACTTTTTGAAGGGATGGTTATGAAGTAGGTTGGATAGGAAGTGAGGCTAGTGATGGATATGAATCACTATTCAAACTGATGGATACGAATTGTAGTTGTCTTGCAATGCTCATATCTTCAGCATACGAACTCTGATTGACTTGAAATTTGAAATATTGGCTTTCACAGCATTGTTATTCATATCATATCAATTGTAGCTCGATCTAGATTCGAAAAGGATTCACTAGCATCCATAGTAAATGTATGAATAACCGATCTTTGGGACGGGCTATTCTTGGTTCCCAGTTAAGTTCTTGGTGTCACGACCTTGCCAAAAGGCAGGATAACAATATATAAGTATATTTATTATATCCAAATATAATATAAAAATCATTGCAAGCACTCAGACTTTTTCTCTCTTTTTCATGGCCTCTCATCCCCACGTACCTGGCCCCATCACTTCTAACCTACCGCTGCTTCAAGCTCAACCATCCCCCATCGTCCTTCCTACTATTGTTCCTCCTGACCCTGTACCTCCTTCATCATCCATCCTTCCTACCTAGACCGTTCCCACTCCCTCTTCCCATCCATCTTCTAACCTTCCACCTTTGGTCTCCCCTCAACCTCCTTGGAATGCCCTCTTTACATCAAAGCCATGCAACGTTGGAGTTTACAGTCCTATTGTTTTTCCACTTAAGTTTGAAGGTGATGTAATGGTACTGCCATCAACAGTCATTAATGCAAGAATTGAAGTTTGGAGGTGACCACTGGTGGGTTTTTTTTCTTGAAAAACCACTCAATTACGTAATCGTCATTCACCACCTGAAGAGGGCTTGGAAACTAAAAGGTTATGTCGAGCTAAAATCTAATGGTTTTTTGTTCTTGTTCAATCTGTCTTATGCTGAGGATAGAAGGAATATAATGGAAGCCAATTTTCATGAAGAACAAAATTTTTATAGCCAAACCATGGGATCCTGCATGCACATGTGCACAATCAATGTGTTGTGCATGTTCCTGAAATAAACCAAGCAACTTCATCTAAAACTCCAAGCTCCACTGATGACAACCATCAAATGTCTCGAAGCACATCCATGAGCCCACCGGTTCCTGATAATACTATCCCTCTTAACAATGTGCATGTGCACAATCAAAGTGCTATGCATGTTCATAAAATAATCCAATCAACTTCTACTATAGCCCCAAGCTCCCCTGATGACAGCCAACTTTTGACTTGATGCAAATCCATAATCACATCAACACCTGATAATTCTGCCTCTAATTTTACTAAAAAATTACAGAACCAAATCATGAAATTATATGCTCCAAACATCATTCACTCCTCAAAACTTCAAATCAAACCAACTCCTAGACTCCAATCTCCAAAGACCATCAGTACATCTTTCCTGGAACAATTCCCAGCTGGAAGTTCCCTCCACTTTCCCCAAAACTACCACCTGCTCCCTCTTCAGTCAAGCAAAAGTCAACTGCTTCTAAGAAGAAGGTCAATGAATCTCCTCACCAACAATCTCCTTCAACAAGGAGCAGGAAAATTATGGTGCATCAATCCTTAAAATATTCAAAATGACACACCACTTTGGAATATGGAATATTAGGGGTGCCCACTGCCCAGCAAAAATTGATTAAATTAAATACCAAATCAATCACCATGGTTTATATCTCTTTTCTATTTTAGAAACCAAGCTAAGCTTTCCACTTACCAATAGAACTGCCAAACAAATCAACCCTTTATGGTCCGTTCATCACAATCATTCAGATGCACCATTTTGTAGAATCTTGGTCATTCATGACTATACTGCAATCAAACTCAATCATATTCTATTAACATCTCAACTCTTACTCCTTCATGCCAATATAATTCAATCCAATTGCTCCTTCCACCTTACAATTGTATATGCTCATAACTCCCTGATCTCAAGGAAAACACTTCTAAATCTCCTCCCTGCCTTCAGACAGACAGCCATCCTTTAATGGTTTTTGGTGACTTCAATTACTGCCTCAACCTTAATGACAAGCAAGGTGGCATTCCACTTCTCCCTAAGGATATATACCCCTTTAATAACTCTATATTTGACTCATTGCTCATGCCCATTTCTTTTTCTAGTGCCAAATTCTTTTGAAATAATAGAAGCAGAACTGGCATCAGTATTTTCACAACCATTGGTCATTCATTTGCAAACTATCAAGCTATCTCTGCATGGCCTGCTTTATCAAACTTCTTGCCACACCCAGTCTGATCTGATCACTTACCCCTTATCTTTTCAACTGGGGTATAGCCATTAAAAGAAAAAAATTTAAATTTTATAATGCTTGGGTTCAAGAACCTGAGTATAATAGTATAATCCTAAAAGTTTGTCTAATTATTATTATGGCAACCTAATGTATGTCTTTTGTAGGAAACTCAAGGCAACTAAAGCATCTTTAAGGGAATGGGCAAAATTAAATATGGTGACGGTGCAAAAATTTCCACAAAGCTTCGGGAACAGCTTAAGAAAGCTTAGGAACTCATGATGTTGAATCCCAATGATCCTACAGCATCCAGTGATGAGAGAGGGATTTTTGAAAAGCTGGATGCTGCCTTGATCATTGAAGGCAAAATGAAAAAGCAACAACTATGCCAAAAATTGGTGACCGTGGGTGATAGTAATACTGCCTACTTTCATGCTTCATTAAAGGTCAAACAAGACAAGAAGCAAATTAGCCCCATTACTGATGAGCAGGGGTGATTCATTCAACCCCATCTGATGTAGATGCTGCTCTTCTCAACTACTATAGGAATCTTTTTGGCAATCAATCACTTTTTCAGCCTAGCCTTGATGAGCTGTTTGACATCAAGCTTCGTATAATTCTCCCTGAAGAAGCTGCATCTCTTATTTACAAGGTAACTGATGAGGAAATCAATAACATTCTTTTTTCCATGAACAAAAAATCAAGTGGAGGACCTGATGGGTTCAACCTCCTATTTTTCATTCATAGCTGGGACACCATCAAGCCTGATTTCCTGAGAGTAGTGCACAATTTTTTTGAAAAGTTTAAATTGCTTAGTGAATTAAATCCAACAAACCTGGTACTTATTCCTAAAACCAACCAAGCAAGCTCAGTATCATCCTTCAGACCCATCTCTTGTTGCAAAGTGATGTATAAATGTATGTCAAAATTTTTGGCAAGAAGGCTTGTTCATATTTTGAATAGAGTCATATCATAAAACCAGGCTGCTTTTCTTCCCACAAGCAGTATTCTGGATAATGTGATGCTTGCTCACGAATTGCTAAAAGGGTATGGCCACTCTCAAGCAACCTCAAGTGCCACGCTCAAACTTGATTTAAGAAAAGCTATGACAGCTTACACTGGACTTCAATAGTGAGAATTATGTGCCTTAAGACATTTCCAAAACCATTTGTTGCCTGGGTGTATAGATGCATCTCAACCCCATCATTTGCTTTAAAATTCAATGGTAATACAACTGGTTACCTCAAAAGTAAGTAGGGAATCAGGCCGGGGGATCCCCTCTCTTCTTACATTTTTATCCTTGTGATGGAAGTCTTCAACTCCATGCTCTCTACAAAGTTCATTAATAAGGAAATCCCTTTTCACCCAAAATGCAAAACTCCCCACATTTCCTCACTGTCGTTTGCAAATGACATCATGATCTTTACAAAACCTGATAAAGACTCTGTTGCTTGCATCATTAGTACTGTAGAAAAATTCCACAAAGTTACTGGCAACTGAATACTTCAAAGTCACATTTACTATCCTTTGGAATATCTGTTGAAGCTACTGCAAAGGTAATTCTCTCTCTGGTCTTCAAACCATGACAAATGATATGGCATACCTTGGCCATCCTCTCTGTTCTTCTAGAGTTACAACTGCTGACTGCATACCATTGTATGAAAGGATCACTGCCAAGATAAACTGCTTTTCCACTAACTTTTTGTCTCAAGCTGGTAGGCTAGTTTTAATTAAATCTGTGATATTCTCAATGTCAGTGTATTGGGCCAGAACCTTCATTCTACCTACAAAGCTCCTCAAAATGATCAGAAGTGCTATGCTAAGATTTTTTGGATTGGAACAATTCACTCTAGAAAAATTGTCCCATGCTCCTTTGCAATGTTGAAAATTTTCAAAAGATTTGGACTTTGGGTTTTTTTGTTTGGAAGAGAAAGATGGAAGGAAGAAGAAAGAACTAAGTCCCACATCATAGAAACTTATACAAGATATTTGTATAAATAAAGATTTCTCAAGTGGATGTTGGGGCCTTGGGGCTCCCACGTGTTTGCTTTGTTGTGAGGAGAGAAGTCATGCAACACCACACGCGCGCCGCCGCCGTCCGACCGAACCGAACCGGGCCGGGCATGGGTTTCGGGTTCGAAAATATTTTTGGATCAAAATAAGAACAGTAACGGGCCAGATTTCAGCCCGTTAAGGACCCAGAACCGAAAAATCTGAATTTGGATAAAGGGCGGGAATTTGTAACGTTAAAAACTGAATGGACGCGACATTTGAATTGCAACGGTTTTCTGAACGTTGCAAACGAATGGTCGCGACGTTTAATTTTTGTAACAGTTACGAACCGTTGCAAACGGTCGCAACGCTTCGCGAATGGACACCTCTTCACGTCTATATATAGCGACGCCCAAAAACAGTTAGATATAGTTTTTGAATCCTCTTCTTCTTCTCAACACAATTCTGCGACGCCCAGAAATCTTTACAGATTGCTCTGTTTTATGACGCCTCATAGGTGTTGCAAATTCAGAAAGTGTTGCAGAATTGTTTTCTTCTTCCTCTTCATTCTACTCTATGCAAATTGCATCATCAGATACAGTTACTGAAGTGTTCTTGGTCGGATCAAAGTCGTACTAACTTTGAATCCGATTACGCTGTTATAGGGTTTCATTGAATCCTGAAAGTCAATAGTTCGATAACCCGTTTGTACCTGGTAGGTTGAACAATTGTCTGAAAGAACTATTCCATAGATCCTTGAAGTCGGAAGTACAGCATTGTCTTCATCTCTATCGCCATCAAATCCGTCTCGAACCGCAAAATCCCCAACAAAATTTCAGACAATATTCTTCAACCATGGAAGGTTCGAGCGCTCTACAAGTTATGAATCAACATCTAACTCGATTGGAGCGTTTTGATGGCGACAATTTCACTCGTTGGCCAGAGACGATGAAATTTTTCCTGGTCACCGTCAAGTTGTTCTACATCTTGGAAGATGACTTGGAAGAAATCCCAGATGAAACTGATAAGGATGATGCTGCTCTAAAGGCTAAACGTGCAAAGCGCAAAGAGGATGATTTCCTATGTAGAGGCCATATTTTGAATGCGCTATCTACCACAGTCCACAATGCTCATAGGACCTTGGAAACAACAAAGGCACTCTGGACTGCTCTGGAGAATAAGTACCGCATATCCGAGGCAAGTAATAAAAAGTTTCTTATTTCTAATTTTATGGATTTCAAAATGGTCACCAATAAGTCCATAATTGGACAAGTAAGCGAAATCTTACTGTTGGTGTATCAACTTAAAGATGCTGCAATTGATCTCCCTGAATCTTTTGTTGTTGGAGTTATAATTTCTAGACTTCCGCATAGTTGGAATGATTATAAGAAAAAGATGAAGCATGCGGAAACAGATTATAATTTAGACGGTTTACAGTGTCATCTTCGTATTGAAGAAGACTCTCGCAAACGCGATCTAGATGATAATCCGCAAACTGAGTCCCATTCTAAGGCAAATAATGTTGAAATTACTGATAAATTAAAGGCAAAGAATGAGATACAGTTTAAGAAAAATCATTCCAAAACTAACAACAAAAAGAAAGGTGCTTGTTATTTTTGTAACAAGCCCGGCCACTATGCCCGAGACTGCCGTCTGCGAAAGAAACAACAAAAAGTGAATGTGGTCGAAGACTCGCTTGTGGCTGTAGTGCAAGAGGCAAACTCTGTTAGTGGCAATGATAATGATTGGTGGTTCGATGCTGGAGCAACCATTCACATTTGCAAAGACCGTAATCTGTTCACGAGTTACGAAGAAAATAAAGGAGAAGCCGATGAAGTTACTGGAGCAAATAAGGTTCCAAGCAAAGTTCTGGGAAAAGGCACTATAGAACTTCTTCTCACCTCTGGAAAAGTTCTTACATTAGTCAATGTATTCTATGTACCCGATATGTGTAAGAATTTGGTCTCTGGATACCTTCTTAACAAAGAAGGATTCAAGATGGTGTATGAGTCTGATAAACTAGTGTTGTCTAAGAATGGTAAATTCATTGGACAGGGATACTCTTGTAACGGCATGATTAAGTTGAATCTAATAAAGAAATCTTCTGTTTATAGTGTTGATTCTATTAGTTTATGGTATGGTAGATTAGGACATGTTAATTATAATTCCATTAGGAATATGAATAAATTAGGATTAATTTTTGATTGTGATTTCAATACCATCTCTAAATGTGAAATATGCGTTCAAGCAAAAATACACCGAAAATCCTTTAAATCCGTAGAAAGGACAACTGGTTTGCTTGATTTGGTATATAGTGATGTAGGTGACTTAAAAAGTCATATCACCTATGATGGTAACCAATACTATATAACATTCATTGATGATTATACTAGATATGCATATGTATATCTAATGAAAACTAAAGATGAGGCTTTTGATAAATTCAAAATTTACAAAGCAAAGGTCGAAACACAATTAGGAGTTAAAATTAAAATATTACATTCAGATCATGGTGGTGAATATTTCTCAAATGAATTCACCTTGTTTTGTAAACAACAAGGTATAATTCACCAATGTACTGCCCCATATACACCATAACAAAATGGTGTTGCTGAAAGGAAGAATAGAACTTTAGTAGAAATGGGTAATTCCATGCTCATAAGTTCTAATTTACCTTATAACCTATGGGGTGATGCTATGTTATCTGCATGTTATATATATATATATATATATATATATTGAAAGAGGGTTCAACTTTTTCTATTAAGCAAAAAGAAAATATGTACAAATGCCCTAAGGCAGGTTCATAACAAACGATAACCAAGAACTAATCAGTTCGAAACTAAAGAAAAACAACATACTTGTAAATGTAAACAACATAGCAGAGCATTCTAGAACCGCATGGCAAATAAATTATGTCGCCTCTTTCATCACTTCATTCTTCAGTTCCGAAGAGAAAAAAACAATTAAAAACTCATTAATGGCGGACGCTTCTCTTCTTTATACATCTCTGATTCCCTAATCCCACTTCTACTACAAAAGAGGATCTGGAGGAAGACCGTAAGGACCCGATTCATGGAAACGAACTACAATCTCAGTAGCGAGAGTTAATCTGGTCAAGGTGAGATTTTTCTTTGCTAAAGATTATGCCTTTAAGCTTTGTAGCACTGAGAAGTTATAATAACTCATTACTTTACTGTAAGTGTCTGAATTGAGAATTTTTTCAGTGTATCTTCCAGATCTGCTTTAACTATCTTGAATTGATGACTGTATTCATGAAAAGAACTTAGATCCAGCAAAAAGCTACCGTCTTCACTTGTAAATCGAGGAGAAATGTCTAACAGATAAGTTTTGGGCACCCATACAGTTCCTATCTTTTATTTTGTGATCACTTCATTAATATCTTGGTCTGATTTGATTAATATTCTCGAAAGCAAGTAGATTTAAGCAACAACCAGCATCGATGGAGCCAAATGACTAAGTCTACTTGGACTGAATGACCAGATAAGTCTTTGTATTTCTGAACTGAAGACAATATGTATGATTTTGTGTACTTCTCATGTTGTTGAATGCCTGTCAATCCAGAAGGCAGAGGGTGTCTTCAAAGCTGTCCAAGGAATGATACTCTGCAACTAGACAAACTACATCAAAAAGTATAGTTAATTGATTATTAAAATGTAAATTAAAGAGAGGAGGTGAGGTCAATGTAAATAATACCGGTAGCTGTAGAGCTAAGTCAGGATTCAAAGATTGAAGAAAGAGAGCAGGATGTCGCAACTTATGATAATCCAGAGCATACCCCAATTCAGCGTTGGGAGGTATATCCCCATTTCATAACTATTTTCTCATCCATGCCTGTGATGTTATTGAAATGCTTGGACTTTATCATTCTGATGCTCATGGTTTGATGAATTCTGTTACATATATGTGTACTGTCTGAGAACCTATTCTGAAATATTCTATCGTTTCTTTCTTTCCATATATGCCAAACACCAATAGATAAAGATAGTTGAAACAAGTCTGAACTGAGATTTTTTGTTTTTGAATAAGAAACGATTTTCTGTAAATCTTCCTCTAAAGAGAATGACAGCACATTTTTTGGTGACTTGAAAATTTTTTTACAACTCCAATGCCAAAATTTTTCGTATAATCACATTGAAAGAATAAATGATTTATAGTTTCAATGTGATTATTACAAAAAACACAGTAGGGATCCACGACTATCTGCTTTTGAATCAATCTATCTTTTGTCAATAGATAGTCATTAATGGCTTTATAAAGGCACACCGCCATTTTTGGAACGTGGATCTTGTTCCAGACCAAATTTGACCAATATTTATTTTCGAAATTGGTACGAATTGTGTTCCAGACATTTTTGAACTGGTATGTTCCATTCTTCGTACATTTCCAAGACCAAAAATCCCTATCCCTATCCTTGTGAATAATAACGCCTTCTATCTCTGCATGAATTTGAAATAAGAAGCTACATGAGTCCCATCTCCATTCTCCCTTCTGAATAATTTTACTTAGAAGAAGATTCTCCGTGTCAGTTCTAAATGCAGTGTCTCTACCTATACGTTCCATGATAGAGCTACCATTCAGCCATGGATCGTACCATAAAGAAGTAGTTTTACCATCAGCTATATTGAGCGAAAGACATTTTAGTGCAACTTGTCTATTTTTTAAGATAAATTTCCACACTCCCGAATCGTCTGAACGTTGATTAATGTCCTAAAAACTTTTATGCCCAATGTATTTACAACGTATAAGTTTTGCCCAAATTCCTTCTGCATTTATTATTTTCCAAATCAATTTTGTGCATAACGCTCGATTCATCTCTTCTAAATTTCTTATACCCATTCCACCTTCCTCTTTTTGTCTGCATAAGATTTCCCAAGGAATTTTACTGCTACGACTTTTTCAAAGAAAGTTAAGAATTAAATGTTTAATTTTTTGGATAGTAGTGATTGGGAGACAAAAACATTGCATCCAGAATTGTATTATGGGGTAAATGGTAGATTTAATAAGTTCGAGTCTCCCAGCTAGACTCAGCATCCTATTCTCCCATCCTCCAATTCTTAACTTGATTTTTTCAATCAACATCGCACAGTCCTTATCCCTCAAATTGACACTCGACAATGGTATTCCAAGATATCTTATAGGCAGATCCGATTGTTGTATATTGAGGATATTGCTAATCTCCGAGCAATTATCTACTCCTTTCCCAAAGAAAACATTAGATTTTTCACAACTGAGTTCCAGTCCTGATACTCTTCCCAAAGTTTGAAAAACATCACTAATGGCCTTTGCTGTTCGTGCGTTGGCTTTAGTAAAGATTATAATGTCGTCTGCATAAATGATGTGTGTCAGCTTGTTATCAAAATCTGTGATAGAAGAGATTTGACCTTCTCTAACTTTCTCATCCATTAATAGCGTAAAGTATTCCATGACCAATGTAAAAAGAATGTGGGATATTGGGTCGCCTTGTCTAAGGCCATTTGAACTCTGGAAATATCCATGCGATTCCCCATTAACAATGAGTGAGAACACAGGAGTCGATATGATGTTGTTAATAACATTCACCCATTTTCCTGGAAAACCCAAGCTAATTAACATGTGTATAACAAAATCTCGATTAATCGAATCATATGCTTTCTTTAAATCAACTTTAATGCACATATAATTATTATCCTTTCTGCCTAGGCCTCTAATTATTTCATGAGCAAATAGAATCCCGTCCCCTATTGATCTTCCTTTTATAAATGCCGTTTGATTTGGGGATATCAACTTATTCAAAAATGGGGTCATTCTACTGCAAAGAATTTTGGTGAAAAGCTTATAAACAGTATTACAGCAAGCAATGGGTCTAAAATCATGGATACTAGTTGAATGGACTTTTTTTGGAATCAAATGCAAGAAGGTATGATTCCATTCTTTAATAATTAAACCCTTCTGGAAAATATCATTCAGTGCTTTAAAAATAATGTCTTTTGCAAGATTCCAGTGTATTTTGAAAAATTTAGCATTAAAACCATCTGGGCCTGGGGAAGACGTATCTTTAATGTCCCACAATGCAAATTTAATTTCATCCATAGATATATCTGCGTTCAGGAAATTAGCACCATATTATGTGATAATCAATTTACAAACAACTTCTGGGAACTCATTTCTTAGGGGACGGTTAAAAATATGCTTGTAAAAGTTGATAGCCGAGTTGACAAATTTGTCCTCTGTCTCTACTTTGCCATCTACTTCAATGTTAATCACACGATTTTTGCTTCTTCTGCTAGCCATTTTAGCATAAAAGAAAGAAGAAGCCTCATCTCCCAACCTCAACCAATCGCATTTAGCCTTTTGCTTGGAATCCAGATACTCCTTTTTGAGCGCCATTTCTAGTTTAATTTTGGCATCATGGAATTCCAGGACTAAATCTTGATCATTTGATTTTTCCAAAATTTTTTGGAATCTAGAACAGGTCTCTCTTTGAAATTGAACCTCCTGTTTGGTATTCCTTAAATTAGCACTCCAAATCTTAAGCTCTCTCTTGATATTCTTGAGGATATTTAAGAGTTGGAATAAAGGCCTGTCATCGTGATTAGAAGTCCACTTACTCTCTATGAGAGAGAAGTAATGATCACATAGCGGCCAATGATTCATAAACCTAAAAGGTCTATTCTTGTCTCTAGGTCTGGAAATAAGAGAGACTATAATAACATTATGGTCGCTCACCGAGGGAGGTAAATAGAAGGCCGATAGGTCTGGAAATAAGTTGATCCATTCTAAGTTAGCAAAGACCCTATCTATTTTGGAAAATATGTTTCTACTAGGGCCAGACCACCAAGAGAATTCAAAACCTTTAATGTCAATTTCTTTAAGTCCTGTATAATTAGACAAATCATCTAATTCAAACAATTTATCAAATGGCACTGAATTACCACCCTTTCTTTCAGAAGAACTACGAATACAATTAAAATCTCCAAGGACTAACCATGGTCTATAAATATTAATAGCATCTTCTTGTAAATTATCCCATAGTTTCATCCTTAGCTTAGAAAAATTCTGAGCGTAGATAAAGGATAAATTACATTTAAATTTCAAATTGTTAACCAGTTCAAGGGTGATATGTTGGTCGCTCATACTAATGAAGTTATAGTCCCAGGAATTTTTGTCGATAAGGATGATGATTCTACATTTATAATAACAGGAGACGTTGCTAATAATATTCCACCCGTTATCAAAAAGTCTTTCTAAATTCAAGATTTCTGACAACAACATCTTATTTTCTAAAATACCAAAGCAACTTATATTATACTTGTCAATTATATTTCTCACTTCTTTCAATCTATTGGGGTTATGAAACCCCCTCACATTCCAACAAGCAATCGTCATTATGCTTTGTTGTTCCGTGTCCTCTGTGACCTTCTACTAGAGGACTCCTCTATATCTTCTTCATTAATGCCTAACATCTGAACCCACTTGGGGTTTTTGCGAACAAGCTTATCCTTAAGCACATTTTCATATTCTTTGTCTTGAGACTTAGGGATATCCTGTTCCCCCTGAGGAAACTCAATAATATCATAAGAACAATGTTCCTTTTCCACTTCTTTCAATCTTGAATCCTGACCGAGCTCTTCCTGTACCTGCATATAATTACACTGTTCAGTACCTCTCATATAATTAACATTATTAATAAGACAATCTTCAATACAGATATCAGTAGGAAGTAAAGTTGTATCAAGTGAATTTTTATTAGAAATTGGCGAAAGACGATTAAGAATAATAATTTGATTTGATGGAGAATTCGGAGTAGGTGTTTTGACTTCCGCAGCATTGGTCGATTCATCGTTCCTCAGGTCACCATCTATCCTGGCCTCAGATATTGGTGCTAAATTACCCGTTGTCCCTGTCTCCTTCGACATAGATTGATTTCCCTCCTCTCCATTTGAGACCATCTCCTCGATGTTCCTTATGATTTCATCAGGTGGACACATACCGTCCATAAGCTCCATTTTTGTGGTTCGATAGGACGTTCTACCTGCACCTGATTGTCCTGTTCCACAGTGTTATCCTTTCTTCTTTCCTCCCCAACTTCCTTGCCTGTTTCTATAATGATTTCATCAATAGAGTCATTAACTTGGTTCTTTTTAGGGACCCATGACTTGGTCATTGGGCACTCCTCAGATAAATGGCCAAAACAAATACACTTGTCACAAATAGGCGGAGGGTTCTCATATTCCACTTCCTGTATAAAGCTCCTCCCTTCATCATCCATACCAACAATGTTGTTAGGCATACCAAAGGATGCATTAACCTCAATCAGAACTCTGGCATAAGCTAATCTGTTTTTGTTTTTCGTTGCCTCGTCCATCTTTATTGGGATCCCAATAGTACTTGTTAGCGCACTGATAGCTTTATTGCCCCACAGCTTAAAACTTAGCCCAGGAAGTCTAACCCACATTGGCAAAGACGTAAGAAGATCTCTATCTGTTTTCATATCAGGTGACAGTCGTTTCATGATTATCAGATTCCTGTCCATAAACCATGGACCTGATTTAAGAATTTTGCTGCAATCTTCCTCCGAACCAAATCTCACAACGAAGAATCCATTATTCCTAGACTGAACAGAGAACGACTTTTGAGTTGACCAAACTCTGTTTGCATATCCTTCAAAAGTCTTAAGCCAAGGTTTATATCCAACAACATACAATAAGATACATAAAACCCATCCACCCTCTGCTTCTTTGATAGCCTCAGCTGTTAGAGTACCTATTCTTTTGCCATCTACTATAGTAGGTTCAATATATTCAAGATCAAGGTTGCCTATATCTCCAACTGCACCAATCTTCACTGCCTCACTGTACGAGAATTTTTTAGCATTTTCAGAGACAGTGAATTTAATTTTCGGATAGCTTCCTGTCTTCACCGCGGCCTGCTTTGATAATTGTTGAGATTTTGTTGTTGACATACCCGCAGCCGCCTACATCTTAGTCCTAAGATACCGATCAGATGTATTTTTATTCGATCTGAAGCCTCCTAAATTAAGACGAGTATCGGGTCCACTAGGCGCAGGCAGTTTGCCCCTTTTTCTTCTCACCTCCTCCCAACCTTCATTATCACGCAGTGATCCCATGTTTAGAGGAGAAAGAATTGAAGACAGAATAAAGAGTAAGCGATTGGATTATGGTTTGATAGGAAACCTAACCTAACTAGACTTAAAGTTTGGGGTTGCTTAGCTTATGTTAGAAAACTAGACCCTAAACAACCAAAGTTAGGAAATAGAGCATTTAAATGTGTTTTCATAGGATATTCACTTAATAGTATAACTTATAGATTTCTTATTCTTGACACCCTAGAAGTTATAGAATCTGTAGATGTAGAATTTTTTGAAAATCAAACTGTTGAGATCCCATTGAGATCATCTAGTCCAGAACGTAGTATGACTAATGATATCAATGACGATGATTATGCTCCTGCTCAAAACAGCAAGGAAGTGTCAGTACCAGATAATAATACTGAACAACGGAGAAGTAAAAGAGCAAGAATAGAGAAGGACTATGGTCCTGACTTCATTACATATCTTGTAGAAGGAAGTAAGGGCGAAGTCCTTAATGTGACTAAATATGTAATGAACATTGATGATGATCCCAAAACTTATTCTGAAGCTATGAGTTCCAGAGATTCAAATTTCTGGAAAGAAGCTATCAATGATGAATGAATTCCATAATGTTAAACCAAACTTGGGTTTTAACTGATTTACCTCCTGGTGCTAAACCTATAGGATGTAAATGGATATTCAAGAAAAAGTTGAATACAAATGGATCCATTGATAAGTTTAAAGCCAGATTAGTTGCTAAGGGATAAGCAAAGACATGGAGTAGATTATTTGATACATATGCTCCAGTTGCTCGCATATCTTCTATACGCTGTTCAACTGCACTTGCATCAATTCATAGATTAGTCATACATCAAATGGATGTAAAGACTTCTTTTCTACATGGAGATTTAGAAGAAGAGATATATATGGAATAGCCTGAAGGTTTCAAAACCCCAGGCCAAGAAAAGAAAGTTTGCAAATTAGTAAAATCTCTTTATGGCCTTAAGCAAGCTCCCATGCAATGGCATGAGAAGTTTGATAAAGTTGCACTGTCACATGGATTCATTGTTAATGATGCTGATAAATGTATTTATAGCAAATCGGATAACAACAGTATTGTTATAATATGTTTATACGTTGATGACATGCTAATATTTGGTTCCAATATATCCTGTGTGAATGAAACTAAAAAGTTTCTGTCTTCTAAATTCGATATGAAAGATCTAGGAGAGGCTGATGTAATTCTGGGAATTAAAATTGTTAGAAAAGAGGGGGAGTTATTACTAACTCAATCCCATTACATAGAGAAATTCCTACAAAAGTATGGTTATTACGATGACAAACCAGCACCAACTCCTTTAGATCCTAGTATTAAATTAGAAAAGAACACTAGACGTACTATCTCTCAACTAGAGTATTCCAGTGTTATTGGGAGCCTTATGTACGCTATGCATTGCACTAGACCAGACATCACGCATGCTATAAGTATATTGTGTCGATTTACAAGTAATCCAGGTTTCGAACATTGGAAAGCCATTTCCAGATTTTTAGCTTATTTGAAAGGAACCATTGAATATGGTTTATCTTATAAAGGTTATCCTTCTGTAATAGAAGATATAGTGATGCAACCTGAAACAATGTAGAATCCAAATCCAAGTCTACGACTGGATGGATCTTTACACTAGGAGGCGCTGCTGTGTCTTGGGCTTCCAAGAAGCAGACCTGTATTTCTGACTCAACAATGTTGTCAGAATTGATTGCATTAGCAGATGCATGTAAAGAAGCAGAATGGCTTAGGAATTTATTAATGGAAATCCCTTTGTGGAAGAAGCCATCTCCAGCAGTCTTGATTAACTGTGACAATCAAGCAACAATATACAATGTGTCTAATAAGACATATAATGGAAACTCTAGACATGTGAGTCTAAGACATCAAATGGTGAGACAGTTACTCAAAAGAGGAGTTATAACTGTTGACTACATAGAAACGAAGAAAAACTTGGCTGAGCCACTTACAAAAGGGCTTCCAAAGGCAATGGTTTCTATAAAGTCACAAGAAATGGGACTAAGGTCTGTGAATGAATGTTGATCATCCTTAACAGAAACCCAACTTATGTCTTGAAAAGGATAGACAAAGTTCAATGGGTACCAACAAGTTAAGCGAATGATTATGGAACACTAAATTGATAATCCCATAATATTTAGTATTGGATTATGCAAGAACAAAGATGGATATATATCCTTAATAAGTCTAGAAACCTTAAAAGGTGTATCGCAGAAACACCTTAAGAGACTTACCTATATGAGTATGGAAATCAGGCCGTTTCCTAGGAAAGTAAGACCGCTTTCTAAGTAGACTCATGAACCGGGATTTAAGCACATGGCCATTAACGTGCTGAGCAATACAGAACACTTTACCTAAGGAAATCAACATGTGATTGTTCCGGTTTTATCATTAGAGATACTTGGTTCAAGATTCGTTCACCATAGAATCTCGATAAGGCTTTAAATGGTTTACACTAAGTAAAGGTTCAAATCCAAAAGATACCTTTTATTTATGTGTTGGTTTTCACGATGATGCAAAACTTGATCTTAGAACTACATAGGCTTGATCCCACTTGGGTATGTAGGAAGTCATTCTAGTGATTCAGCCGTCCTATTTATTTATTTTCTTATTTTAAAAATTGGGGGAGATTGCTGAAAATTTTCAAAAGATTTTGGCTTTGGGTTTTTTGTTTGGAAGAGAAAGAAGGAAGGAAGAAGAAAGAACTAAGTCCCACATCATAGAAACTTATACAAGATATTTGTATAAATAAAGATTTCTCAAGTGGATGTTGGGGCCTTGGGGCTCCCACATGTCTGCTTTGTTGTTAGGAGAGAAGTCATGCAACACCACACGCGCGCCGCTGCCGTCCGTCCGACCAAACCGGGCCGAGCCGGGCCGGGTACGGGTTTCGGGTTCGGATCCGAAAATATTTTTGGATCAAAATAAGAACAGTAACGGGCCAGATTTCAGCCCATTAAGGACCCAGAACCAGAAAATCTGAATATGGATAAAGGGCGGGAATTTGTAACGTTACAAACTGAATGGACGCGACATTTGAATTGCAACGGTTTTCTGAACGTTGCAAATGAAAGGTCGCGACGTTTAATTTTTGAATCCATTCGCAACAGTTATGAAGCGTTGCAAATGGTCGCGACGCTTCGCTAATGGACACCTCTTCACGTCTATATATAGCGACGCCCGAAAACAGTTAGATATAGTTTGCGAATCCTCTTCTTCTTCTCAACACAATTCTACGACGCCCAGAAATCTTTACAAATTGCTATGTTTTGTGACGCCTCCTAGGTGTTACAAATCAGAAAGCATTGCAGAATTGTTTTCTTCTTCCTCTTCATTCTACTCTATGCAAATTGCATCATCAGATACAGTTTCTGAAGTGTTCTTGGTCGGATCAAAATCGTACAAACTTTGAATCCGATTACGCTGTTATAGGGCTTCATTGAATCCTGAAAGTCGATAGTTCGATAACCCATTTGTACCTGGTGGGTTGAACTATTATCTGAAAGAATCTATTCCATAGATCCTTGAAGTCGGAAGTACAACATTGTCTTCATCTCTATCGCCATCAAATCCGTCTCGAACTGCAAAATCCCCAACATGCAAAATTTGATATTCCAAAAAACAAAGGTGGTCTCGGCATTTTTAACATTATAAAATGGAACAAAGTTGTAGTCAGTTTTCACTTTAATGCTCTCCTATGTGACCATGATAGTCTTTGGGTTGCCCTGACCAAAATTCATAATATAGGCAAAAAATCCTTCTGGACTATGTTGGTTCCTCAGCACTGCAATTGGGTGTGAAGGAGCTCCTAGGTTTGAGAATCTTGTTTATACCATTATTAAAGTTTACTATCTCAAATGATAGCCGTAAAAAATTCTGGGATGATCCTTGGTTGGACAATGGTCTTATTTTGAGCAAACTGTTTGATCCTCATCATATTCAACAGTCTAGCATAGGTAGGGGTGCCTCTGCCATTGACTTTATTAATTATAGGTCCCTCACTCTTCCACATACAATCAATTAGGAATTAAGGGCTCTTTGGAATGAATTCAATTCTTTCTCTTATCCTAACACTGAGTCAGAAACTCTTCTATGGAATGGCAAGACCACACAATTTCTATGGTTTATGGTTTACTCATGAATAGTAGAAGTTTAATTAAGAGTGTATGGCATGGAGTGATTTGGAGCAGCAACTCCCCCAGCAAAGACAACCTGATGTTGTGGAAGGTCATTAACGATGGGTAGATGACAAAGGAAAAAATGATAGCCTATGGTACGAATGTAGATCCCTTATGTTTTTACTGTAGAATCCATATAGAAAGTGTGCAACACTAATACTTTGAGCGCAATCGGTTACTTTTCCTCTGGAGCAACTTAATGGCTAAAGTTGGCATGTTTCAATCATTATGGGTTTCAATGATTTAATGGGACATTATTAGTAAGGCAACAAAGTGGAAAAATGAATAAGTGCTCTTTTGTTTTTCATTATAAAGAAATATTTGAACTAGGGTTAGGAGGAGAGAAATGCTAGGTGCTTTGAAAACAAAGGGAGTAGTCTTACTAGCATGTGGTCCAAACTAATGCAATCAATTCACCAGGGAATGAGATCAAGCAAACATGATTTCGCATCGCTTCATGCTTGGTCTTAGGCTAATTTAATATCTTTCTTTTATGTTTAGTCTTTTGTTTTCTTATTTCCTTCAGTTTGCTTTGTTTCACTCCTGTTGCCTCTGTAGTTTCTTTTTTGTGTTTGTTTTTTTTCTGGGTTCGAGCATGTTTTTTCCCAGTTTGTTTTTCTTTGTTTGAATAAATCTGGCAGGGGACCAACCAACCCCGCTTGCCTTACAAAAAAATTATATGTAAATATATATATATATATATATATATATATCAATATATGTATTTTAATTATGTATTTAAAATATATATTTATTTTTAAACATTTCCAAAACTAATGCACAATGCTAACAAATATTTATATTTTATTACATTATATATATATATATATTAAATAATTATTTGAAATATAATAAAATAATAATAAAAATATTTTTATATTATATTATTTGAATTTTAAATTTTTAACAAATCAAGCATTATATTTTAAAGTTATAAAAAAATTTCAGAAATTTTTGAGTCAAAATAATATTTTTAATTAAGTATTTGATTTCGGTCGTTTATTTAATTGATTTAAAAAAAATATAATCTATGATTTTTAAATTTTTATTTTTTTACGAGAGTTTATATGATGATAAAAAATTTAAAATTTAATTTTCAAAAAATAATTTAGGTTTATGATTTATTTAATTATTATATTATTTTAAATAATACTAAATAATGGTAAATAATTATTAAAAATTAATTTGCAGCCACCAAAAAAGTAATCTATATAGACACGCATTTATAAAATATAGGTCCAACTATTAACTTGATATGATGCTATAAATAAATACAAATCATATACTTAAAACTTGGTTATATATATATATATATTAATATCTATATTTGTAATGATAAATAACTAATATAAAATTTATTTTCCCATGCACTTTAATCAATATAAACAACATGTTTGTTAAATAAATTGAAACATACGCACAACCAATCTAAAATGTGACTGCATTGATGATACATATAAGAACCTCACCTAACTAGCAATATAATAATGATATTTATGAAAAATGTAATGTTAACCAGAAATTATAAATCATATAGTATAGTAAGTACATACCTAATACTAATGCCTTAGAGCACACCTTGTAATGGTAAAATCAAACTTCTTTAAAATTTTCTTTATTCGGCAGATTGCTAATTCTTGAACCATAGACCTTTCGTTATCGCCTTTTGAATAGATTTGAGATGAATTTGTTGGAACTCCTTGTTGATGCGGTCAACTAGCAATGATGGGAAAATGGCGGCCGAAAAGTCTTTTTTTCATTAGGGTTAGCGGTCCTTTTATAGTGGAAGAATATAGAGGAATGTGGATCATATCTCATACATTTCTTATCAAATCTCAACCATCCATCTCCAAACCTCTCTAGCCTTTTTAGTCGCCACCTATAAGCCCTATTACTACCAAAATAACATTTAACATCATAGGCTAAAAGGCCATTTAAACCCAAATAGATATTGTTAATTAAATCTAATTTAATTGCATGTCGCATATCAATCGATATATTTATAACTATTATAAATATATACAATAATACTTATTCCTTCAATAATTTTCACAATCTTATAATTAATATTTCATAAATATTAATATATTTAATTAATTTATAATAATTTTTCACTAATTAAATCATTTTTTCTATCGAGATTTCATCATTTCAGTGTAAATTTGGTCAGCGATTAACATAGAAGTATTTGAATGTTAATATTCACATGACACTTAGCATATGGTGTGACATTTTGGTCAAATTTATCACTTACTTAGTTTTGGTATAATCCAATCCACTTCATTAAGCGTTCTCCGATTGTGACTTTTATTTACACCAATTCTGTTCATCAAATCTATATCACATTGGACTTATGGAATTTGGTAATGGTCAAAATTCCATTATCGTCCATATTCAGCTCTATAGTCCAAACTCAAATCCCTTGGTTCAATAATAACAATTATTATTAACCGAACTGCTCTGGCTAGAGACTTTGACTTTAAGTTGTCTTGAGTTGTCCGTGGTACTAGCCCATATGGCCGAGGAGACAAATCTTCTCTTGAATAGTGCTTCACTTCCAATACTTCCACTCAACCCAACTATAGTCACTCAACGGGTACAGTGCCGTGATTTGACTATAATCAAAGTGAAGCTTTCATGTTGAAGGCCAACAATATTCTCAAATTGAGAGAACTTGTATATTGATCATATCGATATTTTCCAATTTGACCTTAGTTATAATAACCAACAGAAAACTTTCGAGCGAGTTGTTCCATATTTATCTAATAACTATAAGTATGTAACCACTAGGTACCCCCAGTAGTCATAAGTAATACACCTCCAACATTTAGAGAGAGTAGTGTACTCTAGACTTAATGGATATATTGAGGTCCAATATGGTGATAAAGGTTTAAAATGGTGTATTTGTTTTTTATGATAAATTTCCCACGGTTACAACACTTTTTAACTACTATCATAAAAAAATATCATTTATGGATTTTATATTAAATATACCTTTAATTAAATTAATTAATTAATTAATATTCACATTATATCCAATATATAATATAAAGAAAACACGCTTATTTCAAACAAGATTGGTCAACGGTTGCTTATATGTAACAAATTACATAATTGCCAATAGGGCATACTCTAACTCTATCACAATGTCTATTTATTCACTCTAACTTGTATCGTCTTCTACAAGCAAATAATTTCAAAATCCAAACTTATTTTTCACTCACATTCCTCCACAAAAAATTAAAAATGTCTTCCTTAAACCAAATGTAATGACTGGACTTTTCGACCCTCGAAAGTCGATACCGATACATCCACGACATTCGTGTGTCAAACACCCAAGTGCTGAAAAGATAGAAAGTTACGGTAAAATTAGAAAAAAGAATAGAACAATAAAGGTAGAACATAACATCAGAATATTACAATGGAGCGGTAATATATAATATCAAAAGAATAGTACAAAGTGTTACTTTGAATATAGGAACTTCAATGTTAAAACACCTAAGTACTATCATCAGCCTGGACAATTATACTTGCCTACCCTTACACTACTATATGTGCACAACTAATACAGAACAACAAAAATAGAAATAGATAGATAATGGAAGCCTCCAGCTTGTTTTCTAAGCTCTGAAGCATCCAAGTTAGAACCTTCCATACTCGACCCACTCAAAAGAGTACGCGAGGAATTTAAAAAAAGAACCAAGAGTCGGACATATGTTTGGTATGAGAAAACCCGAGATACATGCAACACGTACCAGTAACTATTGAGACCGTACAGATTCCCATAACAGTTATCCCATCAAAAGAAACCAACTATTTATTAAGTTTAATACAGTGATATGATAGATAATGCCTAATGTATAGAATATAAATCATACCAAATAGTTGTGACGCTTACAATGGTCACACCACAACATATTAAGATTACACTCAAAACTGCTAAGTATGTTCACATAATGGATTTTTTATGAAGATCTTTACGGTCAAGCCGAAATCCAACCTTCATGCACAAGAATCAGAAAACACCTTCCAAGCGCCATATATCCATAGATAAAATATACCATAAGGTAAACACAAAGGCCCGTGCCCAAACATAAACATGAACCATGTGGTACTAAATTTCATCAAATCCCGGTACCAACATCGATAAGTATTCTCTAGTTATGGAGTTGATAATACCCTGCCATGGGTCAGCCAAAGCTCAGATTGTGCATCCTACTCTACCTTTAGCCATTTTCAATGTCGAGGTTTTTTTTACATCTTTTACACGCGTCTTCATCATTCGAATAGAACACGAAACCTTAAATGGATTCCCATATCTCGAACAGATCATGAATTACTACATGGATTTGAATAGATCTCGAATCCCAGCATAGGTTTCTTTCTCAACCGCTTCCAAAACATGGAATCCATATACTAGTTTTGAAGTGGTATTCAGTAAGTTAAATACTTACCAATCTTGGTCTCTTTAAAACCAATCGATGAATTTTTGGTTTACACAATTCCTGTTCTTTCAAAAGTAAGCGAAAGCTAGAGACGTTTCGCACCAATACTCCTCCCCGGGGGTTTTTATTGGTATAAAACTACGAAGCCTTTCGATAACTTCTTAAGTCAATATTAGGTCAAATTCGATAATCAACAAATAGATTATTTAGTCAAAAATTATTTATACAAATCAATATTCATACGTTTAACTCGTTTCCAACATTCCAACTTAACAATTCCCCATTCAAACGTGAAGCCAGGTAAGTTAGAGCATTGATTGCTTCAATGCCTTCACTAGACACTTCATTCTTGAATCTCACAAATAGATAAGTCTACCTCGTCGGCTTTTAGTGTCAAGTGCAGTATTAATTATTTTCATAGCAATAAGAAATCAACACGATTAATACGTTTTCGACATTTTCTGACCTACTATTCCTTGTCTAAGAGGGAAAACGATAGTTTAGAGCTCTATTGCTCCATCCCTACTCGACATCAATCTTAACTCTCACAAACAGGTAAACCTTACTTCGTCGGCTTTTAGTGTTAAGCATAGTTAATTATTTTTCAAACAAGTAATCAAATAATTAACCATTTAACCATTAAGCAATTCTTAACCCCTTTTTGAAAACATTTGTATATACTTTTAAAATGGCTTGAAAACACTTAAAACAGGTTATAAACCATTTATCCCAAATATTACTTTAAAATTATAAATTTGTAAAATTTATAAAATTTGGAAAAGAACATGGTTTATCATAAAAATATCTTCTTTAAAAATTCAAAATTATACCTAAAAGTTCATAAAGATTTAAAACAACTTTTAAAATACTATAATAATAGTTAGTAAACACTGGTAAAAAGCATGAGCAAAATAATTAAATCTAAATATCTGTTCAAACATTTTAAGTCTGAAAATCAAGTTTAAATGGGGCTGTTTTGTACAAGTGCAGTTTTGGTTGTTTTTGAGATATTGCTTAACCTTTTATTATCTTAGCTTTTAATAGCAACAAACATATATATATATATATATATATATATATATTATAAATATAGCAAGAAACCCTTAAGGATCTTTGTACAAAATTCCATATAAATCGCAAAATACAAGGCAATTCCCAACTGCATCTATAGCGGCTATCGCTACAAGTCTATACAAATGCCACTTGCTTTAAAGGGAAGAAGTAAAACCAATGTTTTCACATATGTCCATATCAATTCAACAACATTAATACAATAAAACATCAACATATATATGTGGTATTTTCCAATCAAAATAGCAAGTTAACTCACCTTTTATCCAACAAACAACTAAGATCAAAGAACCCAAGTCCAAACCAAAGCTAGCACCCTCCTTTCCTTCCTTTCCTGTCTGGATTTTTCCTCCCTTCACCCTTCCTCCTTCACTAATTTCTCATGGCTAAGAGAGGTAGGGGGAGTTTGGCTTGAAAACTTCAAGATCTAACTAGGTAGAAGGTTTTATAATGTGATGGTAAGGCTTCACTCCAAGTTTGAAGTGATTTGGATTTGATTTGCAAATATTTTTCTTTAGAAAATTAAGAAGAGGAAGAAGAAGACATGTATTTTATAACTTCAGGCTTTGTCAATTTGTGAACGATAACTAAGGATGTTCCCCAATATATAGGCTAAGAATGGTGCTCTTTAAGCTTGCCTTAACCCATTCTTTATGCCATGGAAGCCTCACCTCCCATCACTTTCCCTTTAAGTCACTTCTCCTTTATGCTAATTACCATTTTACTCTTCTCATGATAATATCTCTTATCATAATAGAAGCTTCTAGAATATTCCAAGCTTTATGGAGAGGTATGTATGTTAGTTATCTGTTAATACGTTCATTTGATCATTAGTCAAGTGCACAAGAGCTTGAACAACTTATATTGATTGAAAATTTGTTTATCAATAAACTGACTTTCGGTCACATTATCGATTTTTCTTCGACGAATATAATTCTATAATTTAAAAAAAAAGTTTCTTATTAATATTAGTAATTAATTAAATGATGTTTAATAAGATTATAAAATCATATTTATAATACTTAATAACACTTCAAAACATTTCTATATTCAAAGATGAAGTGTTCATATTTCAGGGTCTCTACATTCTCCCCCACATAGAACATTTTGTCCTCGAAATTCAAATAAGAACGATAATCAAAGAAGATGGAAGAACAAAGTGTGTGTATATAGGATACTCCTAAAACTATATAAAACTAAAATGCAACCCAAATGCATGTTAAGTGACTCCACCTCAAGTGGTGAGTGCACTACAAAAGATGTATGATACTAAGACAAGAAATCTCTAGTCTAAGAACAAATCCAGATAGGACTCCCTTAAACAATCCTCTGTTTCCCACGCACAATCCCGAGCATCCTCTCTCTATTGTACCTTGACTAACTCCACAACCTTAGTCCTCAACACTTCATATCTCTATCAATAATATGAACATGCTATCTCAATACAGTCAAATTTGGCTCAATCACCAAATCCTCCTACTACAATGATTCAGCTATAATCGAAGGATAATGAAAAACTTTTGCAAAAGCGACACATGAAATACAGTGTGCACACCTAATAGCCTATTTGGTAACTCGACTCTATACGCAAGTGTATCAGTCCTCTGTTGAATCGAGAATGGTCCTATATCTTGAGGAGCCAACTTGCCAGCCATTCCGAACCAAACTAAACCTCTCATCGGAGAACCTTTACAGACAAAAAGTTTCCAACTGAGAACTCCAAGTCTCTGCGCCTCTCGTTTGCATAGCTCTTTTATTTATTATATGCTTCCTTGATCCGCTTCTGAATCTGTATTAACTTATCTGACGCCTCTCGAATCATATCTAGGCCAAGCACAAGACGATCATCAGGTTCGACCAAACATGATAGAGATTTGTAATGCCTTCCATACAACGCTTTAAATGGTGCCATTCTGATACTGGCTTAATAACTGTTGTTGTATAAAAACTCAACAAGTGGTATGTGCTCTTCCCACAAACCCTAAAATTCTAAATTTCATGCTTGAAGCAAGTCTTTCAACACTCGGTACATCCTTTTCATTTGCTCATAAGTCCACGGATGGGAAGCGGTACTCAAATTAAGCTCGGTCCGTAATGCCTCATGTAAACCCTTCCAGAACTGGCTTGTGAATATCAGATCTCTATCATTCATGATTTTACATAGAACATCATGCAATTTGACGATCTCCTTAGCATATAACTTAGCCAAACTAGATGATGTTTTCATAGTCTTAATAGGTAAGAAGTGCATGCACTTGGCCAGTCAATCCACGATAACCGACACACCTTCGTTATCCCTCCTCGACCAAGGTAATCCGTCGACGAAGTCCATAGAAATATGCTCCCATCTCCGCATAGGTATCTCAAGCGCCTATAGTAATCTAATAGTCTGGCCGTCTTCTGGTGACTATCTTTTACTTGTTGGTAGTTGCATATCTACATACAAATATAGAAACACCCCTCTACTTGCCCTCCCACTAGAATATTCTCTTCATGTCCTGGTACATCTTAGTGACCCCAAGATGTATTGTCAACCTAGAACGATGGCTTTCCACTGAACTTCCTGCCTAATCCCATCAACATTTAGGATACATAACCTACTTTTCATTCTCAAAATGCCCTGGCCATCCACCTTGAATCTCAGCCACTTCTCCGGTGCCTCATTATCGCTTATATTTTTAGCTACCCTAGCAAATTGAAATCTCTAAGTAGAATCTCTTCGATACGACTAATCAGAGTTGTACGAACTTCTACATTTGCCACAATTTCATACCTCCTACCGAGTGCATCAGCTACGACATTAGCTTTCCCAGGTGTGTATAATATATCCAGCTCATAGGCCATAAGAAAATCCAACCATCTTTGTTGCCTCATGTTCAAGTCTTTTTTGCTTAAAAAGATTCAAAGATTTATGGTCCATATATACTTGAACCTTTTACCTAGAAAATGATGCCTCCACATCTTTAACGCAAATACCACTGCTAATACCTCCAAGTCGTGAGTTGCATACCTTGCTTCATGCGGTTTGAGCTACCGACTCACATAAGCAATAACCCTTCCATGTTGCATTAAAACAACATCTAAACCCATTCCACATGCATCGATGTAAATAGTCAAACCCTCACCTCATATAGTAAGAACAAGAGCACCGGTCAACTTTTCCTTTAATTCTATGAGTGCTTGCTCACATTTACCAGCCCATACAAATTTGACATCTTTCTTTATAAAATTCGTTAAGAGAGTGGCGGTCTTTGAGAAATCCTGTATGAATCTCTTGTAATAACCTGACAGACCCAGAAAGCTCCTAATATCAACTACTCTTTCCAGTCTCTTTCAGTCCCGACTAGCCAAAACCTTAGCAGGATCCATAGAAATACCCTCCGTCGAAACAACATGACCTAAGAACCTACCTTATGAATGCCAAAAATGACACTGCGAGAACTTATCCTTCAACATCTGCTCTCTTAGTGTTTCTAGAATAATCCTTAGACGACGCGAATGTTCCTTCACGGTCTTGAGGCAGACCAGAATATCATCAATAAAAATGAGAAAAATCTTATTCTACACATCTCGAAAACTCGATGCATTAAGTCTACGAAATATTCTGAAGCATTACTTAGGCCAAACGACATATCTAGCCACTCATAAAACTAGTTGAATCTAAATGCGGTCAAGGATACATTCTTCTCTACCACCCTCAATTGATGGAACCCCGTAAGCTTGATGAAGCTAGTCGAACAAGTCATCTATCCTAAGAAGAGGATACTTGCTTCTAATAGTTTGTTTGTTCAGCTTGCGATAATTTACACAGTCTTAGGGAGTCATCTATCCTAACCTTCTAATAGTTAGGTCCAACTTCTCCTTCGGTGCAAGCCTATGAATAGGCAGCACAATAGGATTTATGTCCTTCACTAAATCAACGTGAAATTCAATCTCTTGATGAGGTGTAAACCTCACACCTCTTCGAAGACATCCGCAGATTCATTAATAATAGCGATGGAACCCAGCTTCACCTATGCCACATTAAGAGAATAAAGAAACCTAGTCATACACGAGCTAGGCTCTATACAAGATAATGTATGAACTTCCATCCCCTTCTTTAATAACATGGTCGCTTACCACAATCTAAGATTGCGTTATTCAGTAATAACCAATCCATTCCAAGTAGAGCATCAAAACCCGTAAAACCTAGGACATGCTTATTGCAAGGAAAGAGTCGGTCAAAATAAATAATTGGAACTCCTAAGAAAACCATACAAAGATTGTCCTAGCCCCCAATAGGTTTCGACACACAAATAGAATCTAAAGCTATAATTGGCTTAATTTCCATTCTATCAACAAGTGTACGAGATATGAAACTAAGAGAAGCACCGGTATCAATAAAACACGAACATGAATGCCAAAAATAGATAGAATACCTTCCAAAACTTGTTTTCCCTTTGTTGCGGCTGAAGTGGAAGATGCAAAAGCTAAAGCAAAAACTCTAGGCTACTCCCCTTTACGAAGCATCAAAAAGTATTTAGCTGGATGATCAGGCCGGTGGCAACTGTAGTAGCTCCTTGGTGCAAACTGGGCCTTGGCTGTCTGTGGCTCTATCTTTAGTACCGTAGCAATAGGTTCCTTAACCAACGATGTTTTCGCCACTTGTTTCTCCCAACCGATGTGCAGCTCCTGATGAAATGCCCTTTCTTTCCATACTTGTAATGAGATAAACAAAAAATATCCCTTGGAGGTTGAAACTTTTGTTTATTATTCCCACCTGGTGTAGGAATAGATGGCTTCGGTGCTAAGCTCTCAAACTTTAACCCCATATTTACCAAATTCACATTCAAGATCCAAAGATGTGATTTGTCATATTACCCTTCAATTCTAGGCATATACCTATGATGAACATTTCGTTCCTCTTTAATGGTGTCCATGCCTGAACCTAGATAAGGCAGTGAATCAATTATCATACTTCGCTATTGTCATGGCTCCCTGCTTCAAGTCGAGGAAGCTCCTAAACAAAAAAGTCTTCCTGGCTTCTGGAACAAACTTCATCTCAACTCCCTCCTTAAATTGAGCCCAAGAGAAGTCATTCTCTTGGACATCAATAGTGATAGAACTCCGCCAATCCATGATTGTGTCCGTTAAATGCCATGACACACTTCGATGCTTCATCACAACATCTAGCTCCATGCCCCCAAATATTTTATCACATAATTTTGATCCTAGTCTGGACTTCTATGATCGTTTCCATACCACCAAACCTCTTACCTCATGATCTCTCATAATCATGACAAGGTGAAGCAAAATTCACCTAAAGCCTAACTTACACAACCTCCTCTATAATATCCACCCTTGATTCCTCGACTGGAGTAACAGTCCTTGGTGCTCGATCTCCGCTACTTATGACAGTGCTACTTCAACCACCTCTACTTCTACTACCTCAAGCATTGAAAGCTCTAGTACTCATGATGTAGAACTTGAACATAGAAAAATATTTTTAGGACATGATAGGCTAGAGTTATTTCAAAGAAAGAGATTATTCCTTAGAAAAGCTAAAAAAGAGGATATAGGTTTATAGAAAATACAATACGCTCTCATATACACTTGGCCCATTCTAAGGTGTCAGTCATCCTATCTCTAGTGAGCCATACCCAACCAAAGACAGGATATTCGCTCAACCTTATGCTTGATACCAAATATAACGACTAACATTTTCGACCCTCGAACGTGGACACTAATACGTCCACGGTATTCTTGTGCCGAACATCCAAGTGCCGAAAAAACAAAAGGCTAGGGAAAATTAAGTTTGTTTACCTGCCATGTCTGCTCATGGAGACCACAACCTTACCTTCCTTGTCCCCTCAGTAGTACCGTCTACCGTACCCTCTGCCTACACTGTTCCTTCACCAACCATACCCTCTGCCATACTAGTTGACCCCTCTTCGTCCCTCTCTGACGCTCTGGTTCGTACCTCCGCTAATTCTTTGTCTACAGCTGGTCATGCCCTAACCTTTTCTCCTTCTTCCCCACCCCTCTTGGTTAACCCCCCACCTGATCCACCTGATCCCGTTCTAACTGCTCCCCCGCCTCTTACTCCTGTACCTCCTGCTCCTCCTCCTTGTGAACGGGCATGGACTTCCTTGTTCAAGCATATACCCAAGAATGCAGGGAAGTACATTCCCGTTCACTTGTCACCTTTTTATGAAGATGATGCTTTAGTGCCACCTGCTGATGTCATAGATGCTGGTACGACGATTTGGAAAGATACTTTGGTGGGGTTCTTTCTTGATAAACCTCTTTCCTATACTGCAGTGATCTCCAAACTTAAACTGATTTGGAAACTTAAAGGCTCAGTGAAAGTTAAGTCTGACGGTATATTATTCTTGTTTAACTTTTCTTGTGCTGAGGACAGAGATAACATCCTTCAGTGTGATCCCATTATTTTGAACAAGAAGTTATTTATTCTTAAGCCTTATGATCCTTCCATTAGCAACGTTGCTGGATCAGTAACAGCAGTTCCTGTTTGGGTTAATATGTATAACCTTCCAATTTTTGCGTGGTCTCCCCTTGGGATTAACTGGCTTTGTAGCCATCTGGGGAAGATGTTGTGCATGGACCAAATGACTGAAAAACAGGAAAGACTTAGCTATGCCAAATGCTTAGTGGAAGTAAAACCGAGTAAGGAGCTACCAGAAGAATTTATGGTCAAGTTAGTTGAAGGTGGGCAACAGAAGATACATGTTCAATACATGTGGAAACCTGACATTTGTGTGTTATGCAATGCTTTTGGACACAAGTCTGATGTTTGTAATAATAAGAAGGAAGAGTTGTTTGAGAACAAAGTGGAAGATAATAGTAAGACAAACAAAGAAAAAGAAGTGATAAAAGCTAAACCAAAACAATTGAAAAGAAATGAAAGACAGGCTGTTAAACGAAACGTTAAGGTTTGGCAGCGTGTAACCAGGAAAAGGATGGATCCAATAAACAAAAGTAATAAGGAAGAAAAGAGAGAAGATATTATAGAAATGCAGAGAGAAGTGAGTGAAGTTAACAAAAGTTGTGAACTTACTCACTCAGGGAAAATTGAAGTAGAAAAACAAGTCACGAGAGAAATAGATGAAAGCAACGAAAAACACGAAGAAGACACTGTGAATATAGTGGTAGGAATCGAAGGAGATGTGGAGTGTAGTGAAAGTGAAACTGAAGGCAACCCACTGACATATAACAAGTTTGCAGTGTTACTTACACTAGATGACGAGGAAAATGTCAGTGATAAGCAAGAAGAGGAAATGAACGTTAGAGATAAATGTCAATTTGTACAAGGTAAAGTGGATGCTAAACAACAGGAAAATAATATACAGAGACAAAAGGAAGAAGAAGGCAGTAGCAAAACTAAAAAAGAGAAGCACAAGATGGTCCATACAAAGTTCGATACATGCAGGAGGGAAGTGGAAGTTGAAGAAAACAAAGGAGTTGGTGAAGCAAGTAATTGTGAAACGCTAGAGAGTGGTCTAAGGAAAAAGAACAGCATCAAGTTACCAAAACACAGTACTAAATCACAAGAAGACAAGGAAGTGCACATCCCATGCACAGCAAAGCACACAAATCATTCTTCCAATACATTTAACCCTGACTTTAACTCATCCCCAAATACCCCTTTACCACACTTGTATTCCAATATCAAACCACCTCATGCTTTCAAAGCCCCGCCTTCTGCAGCTATCACAACTCTACCAACCAAACCTACTACACCAACTCAGTCATTTTCCAAAAAGCAAGAAGATTCTTCTAAACAAGCAGTGACCCCCCTATCAGCCACCATTCCTAATTACTTGTCTTCGTTACAAGCAGTTACTAGGAGTATGAAAATGGAGTTTCTCAATGCACAAATTGACCAATGATGCTACGCATTGGGGCATGGAATATACGTGGTGCACATCAAGTAATTAAGCAGGACCAATGTAAGCAATTAATTTCTACTCACCAGCTGGCTGTCTTGGCAGTTCTTGAAACAAAATTGAACCTTGCCCTTTCTATCAAAGCTGCAGAGTACATCAATCCCAGATGGAAATTCATACACAACCACAATGAAGCAACTTATGGTCGGATTCTGATCCTTTACAATCCAAATCTTGTCCAACTATCCCCAATCCTATCCTCTCCCCAGCTGATTCACTGCCATGCCTTAGATATCAATGAACAATCAACCTTCTATGTCTCCTTTGTGTATGCTTACAACTCTGTTAACACTAGAGAGTCTTTACTTTCTGTAATTCCTTCTCTAAGACAAAACACCCATCCATGGTTAATTCTAGGAGATTTTAATTGCTGTCACTCTCTCTCTGATAGAATGGGGGGTAATCCCCTCTCCCTCAGTGAAATAAAGCCCCTAGCTGATGCTCTCTATGACTCTGACCTTGTCAAGATTAGAACTCTGGGCATGCAGTATACGTGGAATAACAAAAGGAGGCATGGTTGTAGAACCTTCTCCACCATAGACCATTCATTCTCGAACCAATCTGCATATACTAAATGGCCTCTCCTGTTCAACCACATTCCACCTCCTCTCCTATCTGACCACTCTCCTCAAATTATCCATCTTCGTGAAGCGGACTTGAGGGGGAAATCAAATTTTAAATTTTTTAACTCTTGGACATCTGAACCAGACTTCAAAAACATTGTTTTATCTGCTTGGAATTTGCCTAAAATTGGTAATCACTTGTATGTTTTGCAGGAAAAAATCAGGGAAACTAGGAAAGTCTTGAAACAATGGGCGCATAACAAGTATGGTGAAGGAGACAAGATGAGCACAGTGATTAAAAGAAGACTTACTGATGTCCAGACAGCTATGATGGCCTCTGTCAACAATGCTAATCTATCAGAGGAGGAGAGTGTTCTCTCTTTGCAATACCAACAAGCTTTAATTAAAGAGAGTGAGATGATCAGGCAGAAAACGCGAATAAAATGGAGAGAAAAAGGTGATAAGAATAGTGCTTACTTTCACGCTAGTCTAAAGAACAAGCAAACTAGTCAGAACCTCTCTACAATATATGACACTCAAGGTAATCTTCACACATCTCCACAAACGGTCAAGGAAGCTGTAGTCAGACACTTCTCTGAATTATATGGAAATGCTAATCACTTCGTGCCGAATATTGATCTTATACCCAGTGACATTCTCCCCAGATTAAATTCAACTGATTATGACCTTCTCTGTAAGGAAGTAACCCCTGAAGAAATAAGAAATGCCATGTTTTCATTAAACACTGAATCTTGTGGAGGACCTGATGGTCTCAACACTCTATTCTATACTTCTTGCTGGTCTATCGTTTCTGCTGACGTAATCAATGCCATTCTCCTCTTCTTCAGAAAGGGTAAACTCTTCAGATCATATAACTACACTAACATAGCTCTTATACCCAAAATGAAAAATGCGCACTGTGTTAGTGATTATCGTCCCATCTCCTGTTGTAACACCATATACAAATGCATCACCAAGGTTATAGCTTCTAGACTCAAACTTGTGCTCCCCAATATTGTTTCCAAAAATCAGGCTGCTTATCTTCCAGGTAGGAGTATACTGGATCATGTTCTTCTTTCCCATGAACTCATCAAAAATTATAAGCGCAGGAACATATCACCTAGAGCTATGTTGAAGTTGGACATCATGAAGGCATTTGATATGCTGCAGTGGAACAGTATTGTCAGAATCATGGGATATATGAACTTCCCTCCTCATTTCATTGCTTGGATATATGAGTGTATTACGTCTCCTACCTTTTCAGTTACTATCAATGGTAGGAGTGAAGGTTTCTTTACTAGTGAACAAGGGATAAGACAGGGGGATCCCATTTCGGCTTATATCTTTATCATTGTTATGGAGCTCTTAACGAGAATGTTTGAGAGGAAAATAGCACATGGAAATTACAAGCTTCACCCTGGATGTACTGAACCAAGGATCTCTGCATTGATGTTTGCAGATGATCTTGTTGTTTTTTGTTCTCCTCAAACCAACACTCTCACAAGCATAATGCACTCACTTCAAGAATTTTACGAAATGACAGGGTTGAAAGTTAATCTCCAGAAATCTGACATCACCGTTGCTGGTGTTAGTACTGAGCACTGTAGTGTTATCTCGCATATCACTGGGTTGTCCATAAATCATGATACTACCAGTTATCTTGGTCTGCCTCTTACTAGTTCTAGGATTACAGTTAACCAATGTCTTCCTCTTTTTGACAAAATTACAGCTAGATTAAACTGCTGGACTTCCAAGTTGCTTAGTCAAGCTGGGAGATTAACTCTTATAAAATCAGTAATATTCTCAATGCAAGTCTACTGGGCTAGAACGTATATTCTCCCCTTCAAACTGATTAAACTGATTAGAGGAGCTATGATGAGATTCCTATGGAAAGGCAGGATTACAGGCAGATACATAGCTCCGATCAAATTTTGTTCAGTGGAAAGGCCCATGGACAAGGGGGGGCTAGGCATTCTCAGCTTAAAGAACTGGAACATTGCTGCTTTTGCAAAACACATAGACACTTTTTTTAATAGTACTGACAGCTTATGGGCTATATGGTCTGATAAGAACGTGATTAAGGGGAGAAGCATATGGAGTATGACTAAGCCTCAAAATTTGAGTTGGACGTGGCAATGCATTTTCAAACTCAAAGAAAAAGTTCTTCCTTTAATGCTATTGAACACGAATCCCATATATAGTGTGAATTTTTGGGAAGACCCCTGGTTGAAACCGGGCCTTATTCTTAAACGACAACTTACTCACAGTGAAATGCAACAGTCTGGAATACATCAGGAAGCTAAAGTTCGTGATACTCTTTACAACCTCCAAAACACGCGCTATTCAACTTCGAATCCTAGGATACAACAAATATGGAACATGATACGTTGTCATAATGCAATCACTGATGTTACCAAGCGTATGGTTTGGGGCAATAAGAAGTCTGCCTACAGAATTGGAGACACATATGAATATCTGATGAAGAATGGTGATCGCCCTAAGTGGAGATGGTGCAAACGAACGTGGGGAAGAGACAGTAGCTTGAGACATGACCTAATGCTCTGGAAAGTGTTGAATGGTGCGATTCTAACATCTGCGAGGCTTGCTAATTTAGGTATGAGTATTGATAATCGCTGTAAGTTTTGCAATATTATGCCTGAGACTGTGGATCACTTGTACTTTGAGTGCCACTTAATTCATCAAATCTGGAAAAAAGTTATGGCGAAGTTTCACAGGAGGAATGTGTCTACTGATAACCTGAGAGAGTGGAGAAGAATTTACGAAAGCATCAATAGAAATAATGACAGAGGAAGAACCCTAAATGCAGTGCTAAAATGTTTTTTAACATCGGTTTGGAGAGAGAGAAATGCTCGGTTATTCGATAATGCAAACGCAAAAAATGACAGAAGCTTCAAAAGTTGGGTTTTGAGTGAAATTAGGGATTGTGTGGGCCAACTGACTTATGCAATTGATCCTGGAATACGTGTTTCTCTTCTCTATAGCTTGTAATCTTTGTCTTCTTTTGTTTTTGTTTATTGTTGTTTGTTTTCCCCCTGTGCTTGCTGCGCCAAGTGTCCCCCGTTTTTCCATTTTCCTTGTGTTTGTTTGTCGTTCTTATTGGTGTAGCAAAATATGGTCGAGGTCCATTTAACCTCGTCGGCCTTGCCAAAAAAAAAAAAAAGAACAGAATAATAAATGTAGAATGCAATATCAGAATCTCATAGCAGAATGGTAATATATAATATTAAAAGAATAGTACAAAGGGTTACTCTGAATATTAAAATTTCAGAGTTACAAAACCTAAGAACTATCATTAGCCTAGATAGATATAACTGCCTGTCCTTACGTTGCTGATATATGTATGCAGTTAATACGGAAGAGTAGAAATAGATAGATAATGGAAGCCTCCATCTTGTCTTCTAAACCTGAAGCATCCAAGTGATGAACGTATTTTTTCTGCATTTTAAATCGTTTGTTTCATATATTTTTATTTTTTTAAGCGGTACTATATGGGTATTTTATTGAGGTTTTGCAGATTATAGATTCCAAAGTGCAACGTTGAAATTAATCGGTTGTGCCATCCATTGGTTCATATGACAAGCAGAAAAAGAGTGCAACATTTTGAGTATCGAATAATTCGAAGAGAAAGCACATATCGTTCATGAATAAATGCATCTCACGTCACCAACATGTGTACTATTCATGAGAAATCAAATGCAAATATTGAAAGTACACTTTCAAAGTTTAGCCTAAAAATCTCTCAAAGCAAGCCCACTTGTTAACCAAAGCAAGTACACTTTCAAAGTTCTGTTAATTAGAAAAGCATAAATTTTAATTAATTCTACAAGCTCACAGGCGTGTAATATGCAGGTCGAACACAGGGAATTATGTTTTAAAATATTTGAAATCCATATTTAAATCTTAGGCGTGTTAAACAAATTCGATGGTGGTTCTTGAATAGGAAGTAAAAACAATAATATACTCCAAATCGATTTCAAATCTAATCAAAATTGCAATCAAAATATAAAATTAAAGAAATCAGGGCAGAAACTATCAGTGCTTAAAAGAAAATAATAGATCAAACAACTGAAATAACATGAACTGAATTTATTAACTAACTACAAAGGGTGTAGAAAATAGCTAATAACAAGAATAAATAAATTGCTAAATCTAATTAACAATCCTACGTATTCTGTTCGAATAAAAACACTGCTGAAATTAAAACTAAACTAGAAGAAAAGTAATGGGTAGGAGATGGCTTTCCATCTGCATTGCTTTCTGCTATTTAAAAACTTTAGCCTCCAAAAATAAACCTACTATTTAGGTCCATGTGCTTGATATTTGGAGAATAATAACGCCACCTCACTTTGAATTGGTCTTTGCTTTGTTATTTGATTAACAAGTGGCCTTGCTTTGAGAGATTTTTAGGCTAAACTCTAGAAGTTTACTTTCAATATTTGCATTTGATTTCTCATGAATAGTACACATGTTGATGACATGAGATGCATTTCTTCATGAACGATATGTGCTTTCTCTTCGAATTATTCGATACTCAAAATGTAGCACACTTTTTATGCGTGTCATTTGAATCAATGGACGGCACAACCGATTAAGTTCAACGTTGCACTTCGGAATCTATAATCTGCAAAACCACAATAAAATACCCATATAATACCGCTTAATAAAAATAAAATATATGAAACAAACGGTTTAAAATGCAGAAAAATACGTTCATCAAATACCTCCACACTAGAACTTTATTCGTCCTCGAATATGCAAGAAAATAAAAACTAACTAAATCCTTTTTCGTAGGAAACACGATTACATTGAGCATATGCAACAAGCTGTTAAACCTTTAGGTGTCCCTAGTAGGACGAGTGGTGTCTCGTGAGGGTTTTTAGCGGATACTACCTACAAAATCCAAATGCAGCATGTGATCATTCTAATGTACTACATGAATGCAAAATTTTTATCAAATAGAGACTCGGCTTACTTCAGAATAATTGCAACAAAATAATGTATATCAGTTTTATTCAACTTCTTGAAGTTTTTGGTTCCTCACTAAACACAAATTTTAATATAATTCAAGTTTTCATACATTAGATTCTAGTTCGGCCAGTTGTTTCGCTCGATAACATAGTGCAGCCATGAAATAAATTTTTCACCGTTAATCACAGTTTTTTTCAAAATGGTATTTTTCATTTCCATTTGTATAACAAGCCAAATCAACAAAGTCAAGAAGTGTTTGGGTTTCAAAGCTTAGTCTCACTTTACTAATTTTTTTTCTTTTCTTTTCTTTTTTTTACACCTAACTTTTAGAAAAGCATAAATTTATAAATTCAGCAAGCGCATAGGCATGTAGTATGCAGGTCGAACACAGGGAATTGTGTTTTAAAATATTTGAAATCCATATTTAAATCTTAGGCGTGTTAAACAAATTCGATGGTGGTTCTTGAACAGGAAATAAAAAGAATAATATACTCCGAATCGATTTCGAATCTAATCAAAATTACAATCAAAATATAAAATTATAGAAATCAGAGCAGAAACTAACAGTGGTTAAAAGAAAATAATACATCAAACAAATGAAATAAAATGAACTAAATTTATTAACTAACTGGAAAGAGTGCAGAAAACAACTAAGAACAAGAATAAATAAATTGCTAAATCTAATTAACAATCCGACGTATTCTGTTCGAAAATAAAAACATTGCTGAAATTAAAACTAAACTAGAAGAAGAGTGATGGGGTAGGAGATGATTTTCCATCTGCATTGCTCTCGGCTATTTAGAGACTTCAGCCTCAAAAACCCTACTATTTAGGTCCATGTGCTTGATATTTGGAAAATAATAAGGCCACCTAATTTTGAATTGGTATTTTCTTTGTTATTTGATTAACAAGTAGCCTTACTTTGAGAGATTTTTAGGCTAAACCTTTAAAGTGTACTTTCAATATTTTCATTTGATTTCTCATGAATAGTACACATGTTGGTGACGTGAGATGCATTTCTTCATGAACGATATGTGCTTTCTCTTCAAATTATTCGGTACTCAAAATGTTGCACTCTTTTTCTGCCTGTCATTTGAACCAATGGACGGCACAACCGATTAATTTCAATGTTACACTTTGGAGTCTATAATCTGCAAAACCAAGCGTCAGACAAAAGTCTAGAATGAGAAAACCCTAGATACAGGCAACATGTAGCCGTAAGTATTGAGGCCGTATTAATTCCCGTAACAGTTTTCCACTTAAAAGAAACCCAATATTCACTATTTAATATAGTGATTGAAAGTCTATAGGATCTTTATAAATAATGCAACTTATATATATATATATTATATATGTGTGTGTATTACTAACTATGATAAGCAGAGTATAATAATTGGATGTAAGATCAATAATAGAAATGTTCACACCAAATATTTTATATTTGTTCGGACCTCTCATCCTACATCTAGTCCCGAAGCTCCCTTTTGATATTTCCTTTAACCAACTGATCCTCACTTCATCCAGAGGAATATGCTAATATAAAAGTATATTATTGACAATCTTGTGTTCCAAATAACACAGTTTTGTCTGATATTACAAATCTTCTTATGATCTCCTTTGAGCATGTGAATGTGAATGCTTTGAGTTGTAGGAAGTGGTTTAACCAAAATTATATTTTTGTTATAATAAATTGAGAGTGTGTGAGCAATGTACATGCAAGAAAGGGTAAGAAATCAAGAGAGAAAAGACTCAATTAATCCAAGTTAGCTAATTTCTACATCCCAATCAAAGTAGTATTTATAGATTCAAAACGGTGTAGATGAAGAGTTTTACTATCTGAGAAGATCTTTCATTTTAATGGCTGCAACCTTTCGATGAAAGGTGATTTCTTTTTGTCCCAAACAGAAGTGTCTTTTCAAAATTTGTAGTATTTTTATATGCCAGACGTCTGTAGTAAAACCTTAGATGTTTGTGACTTCATAAAATATTTATCCAAGAATTGTCACAGATGTATGTGGTTTTATATCAGACATCTTGAGTAGTAAAATCAGTTTTCCAACTTAATTTCGATGCATATGAAATAATGTGTGATCATGTATCATATGTACTTAAGGAGACCTTAATAATATTTTATCTAAGACTCTTTTATAGTAGTATAACCTTACCAAGTCGATAGATCTTCGTTTCTCTTTGTTTCTCTTTGAGTCTCAATATCTTTGAACATGGTGTCTTTTTGTAGCATATACCTATAATCTTGATAAAGTGTGTGTGTGTGTATGTGTGTGTGATTGTGTAGTTATTATCATTGAAACATAAAATGGAGGTTGTAACGATCTCCCTTTTTTTGATAACGACAACTATGCAATCAAAATGTATTATATTTGTCTCCCCTATATATTGATAAATTCCTCCCACTTTATCATTACCAAAATAGAAGGTTTTGATATAAGATACAGAAATATTAAATAGACATAGCATTTATATATATTAAGATCATGAAAAATCAAATAAAGTTTAAATAAAATTAGAAACAAATGTAGCGGAAGTTTTAAATAGTGAAACAAACAAGCATAAGAATAGATAATGGAAAAATAGTAAAAAGATAAATGAAATGCTAATTGTACTGATTATGTAAGTAAGATAAGCCTCGATAATTCTCGTATTATTCCCAATAAGTTGATGGATCCTACTCATATGTGTCCGGCCATTGTGTTTAGTCATTGTACTCCTCATCTTCTTGAATTGAGAGGCCTTGAAATGCCATGTCCGGTTATTATTGGAAATGCTGAGTATCAGACGTGTACATATCATCATCTTCTTCTTCTTCTTCTTCCTCAGGTTTTTCTTGCATAGGAGTCTTCCCTCTGTCACCTCTATCATGAGACATACCTTCGGGAGAAGCTTGAGAGCAATAAATTGGTGTTTGAGCCCGAGGTGGAGGTGTAAGTGAAGGCGAGGATGATGAGCAAGAAGATGATCGACCACGTACTTTGCGCCAAACTTTCCCCAAAGTGGAGATTACATTGTCCAAAGTCTTTTCACTTTGTCATCCTTATCGAGAAATAACATTTTAATCTAGTTATTTTTTTGTTTAAGGCTTGTTGGTTAGCTGTGACTATCTTTTGGTTTTTAAGTGCCAAATCACGAGGAGATTTATTTTGCGTTGGTTCAACGCGAGCTTCTTGTATTTCAGAATCCGAATAATATTTTGTAGCATGACTAGAGGAAATTGGTTGTAATGAAGGATGAGGTAAGTAAGTTTGCTAAGGAGCACTAGTGGGAGAAGGACCATGATGCTCTTGTTGATGCTGTTGTCTAGTCCATTGGCCGAAGGGGAAGATAGGAGGTGGGTTTTGGAGAAGTTTAATCAAGGATATATATTTTGGACCACTATCTTTTGTTGGAATTTCTTCGTATTGTGATAAGTACGAAGGAACTCCAATCATGCAAGATACGCATTATGTATGAAGCATATACAATTGATCGACGATGCTGAGTCCAAAAACCTTTAATTTTGTAATGAACAAAATTTGCCCAATTTACTAGGAGACAACCAAATATTGCATATAAATCTCAATGGTCATGGGGATAAATTTACTCGTGGCTACCTAGACATAGAATGGTTGTTTTGATTATCACTCTATTTAGTAGTCTGGCATGTAGACGTAGGTAAATGGATTTCCATTAAGGCATTCTATCCTCCCATATTTGATTGGTAACTTCATCTCTAGGTAAACGACTATTATCTGGTATATTCGTTAAGTCAATTCAATCGTAAGGACATCCTAGTATATGGCTAATCGTATATACATCAATTTTTCTTTCTTTTCCATAAACACTTGACCACAACCATCCATCCCTATTTTCCAGATCTCAAATTTTCGCACTACATAAATTGGAATAGAAAACGTAGATAGCTAGAGGATTGATAATTACCTTGTTTTCATCTTAGCTAATTAGGTTGCGACAACTGGCATCCATAGTTAATCCTAGAATATCATATTCTATTAATTTCCAAGGCGATAGAAGAGACCAGCATGGATTTTCTTCTTGGAAAGCACCTCAAATCGTTTGATGCAGTGGGATTGTTGCGGAGCCATTGGTCTGTGTGAGAATGTGTAACCGTGGTTTGAGAGGTGGAGGAAGATTATCCTTGTGTTTGCTATTTAGAAATGGTCATCTTCTTGGGTGCCATTGATTGATGAATTTGAAGGTTATGGAGGCTAGGGTTTCAGAAATAGGGAATTAGGATGGAGGTAAAAGTGAAGAATGAGGTAAATTCATCTATATACGGTTTTGAAAATATTTGGTCGGAGAGGTGACAGACGTCTGTGGGCGAGTCACAAACGTCTGCGGTTTCGGTAAAAATAAACAAAAAATTCGACAAATGTCTATAAGGTTTCCATAAACGTCTGTGGTTACAGGATAAATAAACAGAAAGTTTTGACAGCCGTTTGTGAATCTCCATAGACTCCGTGGTTATAAGAAAAAAATTTCCCATAACTTTTAACAGAGGTCTGTGGCATTTTCACAATGTCTGTGGTATGTATTTTCTAAAATATTGAAAAGAATTTAAATGCTTATGAAAGTTTATTGAAATTTTAATAAAACAATATACATACCAAAAATTAATAAATAAACTTAATTTATATATCGCGTAGCATAAGTTTAATTTTTTCGGAGAATTTCGAAATGTTGATTTGTTGTATATCCCATGAATTTAGTTCAACTTTGGTATCGTCAATTAAAGGCTTCAGTGGAGACCAATTCAGACGGGCTGGAGTGTCAATCCAAGCTTGGTTTAATGGTCCTGGTTTGTACAGATTTCTTGGAGTAATGTTATATGCTTTTGTGGGAGTTTCTTGTAATCAAGGAGTTTTTTTATGTATGCAATTTTTTGTTGGTGAATGACCACAAATTGCTAGAATACATTTTTCAAGAAAATTTAGATGAGACCCTTGACGTCGCTGTTCATAATATATTTCACGTTGAACTCCCATTATTTCTCGTTGATGATGATATATTTCATCAACCTTGTCGGTGAGAGATGTTGATTGTAGATCAATTGAATTTTTGGCTTTCATTTCTTTAGGAGAAAAGCTAGTGTGGTATGTAGGTGATGCAACAATGTTTAGAGAAGCTGAATGAATCAATGTAGGAGTGGATTTAGTTAGTGAAGTATAAGTGCTATCTGATGAGGGAGATTTATAGTCGATAGTTGATTAGGTGGAGTAGGGATTGGAAGACATTTTTTAGTATTGTTTGTTTAATAATTAGAACTATCATATCAAAGTTTTAAGAATGAATATAAGCTGATTTATAATTTAACTTTTATACTATTTCTAGAGAGTTAGTTGAGGAAAAGGATTTTAACCATATAACTTTTCAGAGTGAGGTTAGGTTTATATGGTTATTATTAGTTTAATTTTTATGCGGTTATTATTGATCTAAGTGTATAAAACCAACTGAAAGTCTATAGGATCTTTATAAATAATGCAACTTATATATGTGTGTGTGTGTGTATTACTGATTATGATAAGCAGAGTATAATAATTGAATGTAAGATAAATAATAGAAGCAATCATACCGAATATTTTATACTGGTTCGGACCTCCCATCCTGCATCCAATCTCGAAGCTCCCCTTCGGTATTTCCTTTAACCAACTAACCCTCGCTTCTCCTAAGGGAATAGGCAATACAAAAGTATATATCTGATAATCTTATGCTCTAAATAACACAGTTTTTGACCGATAGTACAAATCTTCCTATGATCTTCTTTGAGTATGTGAATGTGAATGCTTTGAGTTGCGGGAAGTGGTTTAACCAAAATTATGTTTTGGTTCTAAAAGATTGAGAGTATGTGAGCAATGTATACGTAAGATAGTGTTAAGAAATCAAGAGAGAAAAGACTCAATTAATTCAAGTTAGTTAATTTCTACATCTCAATCAAAGTAGTATTTATAGATTCAAAATGATGCTAATGAAGAGTTGTTACTATCTGAATAGATCTATTTATTTTAATGGCTGCAACCTTTCGATGAAGGATGATTTCTTTTTGTCTCAAACAAAAGTGTCTTTTCAGAATTTGCAGTTTTTTATATGACAGACATCTATGGTAACAAACGTCTGTGACTTCAGAAAATATTTACCCGAGAATTGTCAAAGATGTCTGTGGTTTTATCTTTGGTGTTTGTGTGTAGTAAAATCAGTTTTCCAACTTAATTTTGATGCATATGAAATATTGTGTGATCGTATATGCATATATACTCAAGGAGACCTTAACAATGTTTTTCTAAGGCACTTTATAGTAGAATAACCTTAGTAACTATAGTATGGTTGATAGATCTTTGTTTCTCTTTGTTTCTCTTTGAGTCTCAATATCTTTGAGCATGGTGTTTTCTTGTAGCATATACCTATAATCTTGATAAAGTGTGTGTGCGTGTGTGTGTATAATTGTGTAGTTACCATTGAGACATAAACTGGAGGTTTTAATAGTGATATGATAGACAATGTCTAAGGTATCGAATATAAATCATATCAAATAGCTATGATGCTCACATTGGACACAACATAACATATTTACATTACACTCAAAACCGCTAAAGTACGTTTGCCCAATGGATTTTTCATGGAGATCACTTCGATCAAGCTGAAATCCAATCTCCATGCACATGGATTAGCAAACACCTTCCGAGCATCGTATATATCAAGATAAAATATACCATAAAGTAAATAGAAGGCCCATACCCAAATATAAACATGCACCACGTGTTACCAAATATCATCAACTCCCGGTACCAACATTGATAAGTATCCTCTAAACATGAAGTTAATAATTCCATATCGTAGGTCAGCCAAACCCTAGATTGTGAATCCTACTCAGTCTTTGGCTATTTCTAATGTCGATGTTTCATTCAGCATCTTTAGTCTTCATCACTCGAACAAAACATTAATCCCCAAATAGATTCCCATATATCTAGCAAATCATGAATCACTAGATGGATTCGAGCATCTCGAACAGATCTTGAATCTCCATATAGATTCCCTTCTCAGCTGCTTCCAATACATAAAGTTCGTATACTAGTTTTGAAGTGGTAGTCGGTAAGTAAAACACTTCCTAATCCCGAACTCGTCATAACCAATAGATGAATTTCTGGTTAACTCAATTTCGGTTCTTACAAAAGTAAGCGAAAGCTATAGACGTCTCGTACCAATACTCCTCCTTGGGGGTTCTTACATGTATAAAATTTTGAAGCCTTTCGGTAAATTCTTAAGTTAATTTTAGGTCAAGTTCGATAATCGACTAATCGATTAACTCGTCAAAACAATTGCTTATTTAAATCAATTTTTGTACGCTTAATTCATTTACGACATTCTAACTTAATCAATCCTCATTTAAGATTGAAGCCAGGTAAGTTAGAGTACTGGTTGCATCAAAGCCTTGCCTAGACACTTCATTCTTGAATTTAACGAATAGATAAGTCTACTTTGTTGGCTCTTAATGTTAGGTATAATATTAATGATTTCCACAAACAATTAGATATCAACACGATTAACACGTTTCCAACATTTTGCAACTTACTATTCCTCGACTAAGAGGGAAACTGATAGGTTAGAGTTCTATCTATCCATCCATACTCAACATCAATCTTAACTCTCATAAATAGTTAAGGCTTACTTCATCGACTTTTAGTGTTTTTTGAGAGAAATGTGTGATCCCATAAGTAGAGGAGAGCACACATGTACATACATACATACATACATACATACATACATACATACATATCACCAATAACAATGGAGCTGCCAGCATGCTTAGCAGATAACAAATCATAACACAGAAAAATAAATGAAAACAAATAATGGTAACTTCTTGAATGAGCTACAGCAAGACCACCGCCCATTACACCTCAATATCGAATTCCAGAAAGGCCACTGCCCGATACTGAAGTGTTCGAATTTTCCAAAATAATCCATTGTGCAACCAAGTGCACAAAAGACGACAAATAGCTCCACCAGAGAAAGAACACATCACTGTAAACGCACGTTAATCAGAATGAAGCCTTACTGTAAATGCGGATGATCCAGAATGAACGCCTGACTGTATACGTGGATGATCCATGGTGCAACCAAGTACGCAAATAAGATCAACAAGCAGCTCCACCAAAGAATGAATTCCTCACTACAAACACGGATAATCCAGAATGAACGCCTTACAGCAATCATGCAGCCTTGGCGGCAGCAACCCTAAAACCCTACAAATAGCATATTAGCACCATTTTTAGCCTAAACCTGTATCTGCAGTTGGAACTATACAAAAAATATAAGAATAATACACATATGTATATAAGTGAAATTTATATACATACATACATACATACATACACACACACATATATATATATATATATATATGTATGTATGTATGTATTTACGAAATAAAAGTAATAAAACTAAAGTTAAAATTATAAGACAGGAAAGATACTAAAATAAGAGATAGACTAATAAAAGGATCAAAACTCAATATGCAACATCTTAACTTACTCTAATGATATGAAATAGTGATCACGCAATCAAAAATGCATAAATTAACAAAATATGAAGCTGAAAACTTATAAAACATTCAAAATCTAAAAAATATATTAACGCAATGCTCCTTTGATCAAAAGAATATTATGATAGTCAGTAAAATCATCATTCAAATTTGAGTAAATGTTAATGCTGTAATTATTAATGTTAAAAATATTGTTTTTTATTTAAATAACTTAATTGAAACAAAGTGATGCTATTGTAAATATCAATCTATTAATATAACTATTATTATTAAATAATCTTTGGTTTCTCTCAAACCAAATACACCAACTTATGATAATGAATAAAGTGTCTATTAAAAATCTATTTCTCTTTTTAAACTTAAATCTTAAATTATTCCAATAAAAATCACTATCAGTAACTTTAGTTGTAACAATAAAGTTAAATATTTTAAGAGTATTATAAAGAATGTAGCAAGTATCCATACAATCATAATATAAATGGTTAATATCTTCAAAAAACAATTTACCAATAGTAAATTTATTATCAATTTGCAAATTCTTTCTTTTTAAAAATCCAATAGTATTTAGCTTCCCATGCATGATTAACCACATATGAATCTTAGCTTTGGTGGTGCATTAGCTATCCAAATAAGATTAAAAGTGTTATTAGTAACGCCCGAGAAATTAAGAAATTTATATAATGAATTTGAAGTGAATTTTTACTTTTATCCCATTCCAAGCTAATAATATCATTTTCGTTATCAATATTATACAAATTCAATCTTGCATATAATAAAGAAAATTGACTAAGAGTTGTACCTTCTAAAATTCTATTAAAAGTGAAGTTCCAAGAGGGATCATTATCTAGAGAAAAAACACCTTTAACTAAAGCATTTTTAAAGTTACAAGTTTCAGAAAGCTCTTTGAATTCCACCCTAAGAGGAATGACATATATCCAACGATCATGTCAAAAAGTTGTATTATTTCCTGAATGAACAGTCGTATTAGTACCAAGGTTATAAATCTCGTGACATTTTAAAATTGATTTCCAAAAATTAGAGAATTTATTGTTAACTGAAGGGGTAATTTGGTATAAATTATTTCTACCATTATAATAATGTTTATGTATAATTTCTTTCCAAATAGAATTATCATTATTATCCTTAAATTTCCATAACCACTTCCCTAATAAAGACAAATTCATGTAACATAAATTAATAACACCTAATCCACCCTCCTTTTTCGATTTACAAATTGTATCCCAGTTAACCAAACATTTTAGACTGCTATTAGGATTATCAGCGCTCCATAAGAAATCCCTTCTTATTTTATCAATTTTATTGAAAACCCATTATGGGAAAAGATGCATAGACATCCAATAAATCGGAAGTGCAGATAAAACAGAATTGATGAGAACTAGTCTATCCGATTTCGATAAAAACCTCCCATTCCAATTTGAAATTCTATTTTTAATTTTATCTACTATAATTAGCCAGTCATCATGCATAAGTTTAGTTGGACCAATCAAAAATCCGAGATGATCAATAGGAAAATTCATGGTTTTACAGTTAAGGTATTAGAAACTAAACCTTCAACCTTATCAGCGTTGTTTAATACTAAAATTGAACTTTAATCAAAATTAATTTTTAGACTTTAAAGAAGTTCAAAACTGTATAAAATAAATTAATGATGTAGGCTAGGCAAATTAGAATTAAATAATAAGGTGTCATCTGCAAGTTGAATAACAGAGAGATCATTACGTGAGATTTCACTACTAACACAGCCTAAAGAACCATTTCCAACTGTTTTTTAATTATCATAGAAAAAACATCTGTAGTAAGTCAAACAAGAGAGGCATTAAAGGATCATCCTATCTTAAGCCATGTTTTGATTGAATTTTATTTCATAAAATTCCATTAACCATTATACTAGAATTACCAGTTTGAAGAAAAGTCATAATCCAACCAATCCATTTGCGACTAACCTCTAGCCAAAAACATTTCAATTAGAAAATCCCAATCTACCCAGTCAAAAGTTCGCGAAGTCCAGTTTCAGAAGCATGCATGTAATGTTATTCTTATAATAGTGATTAATGTACTCTTGAACAGCAGCCACTCCATCTATGATATTTCTACCCTTAATGAAAGCAGTTCGTGAACAATCAATTAGATCATTCATTCTTATGCTATGTCTATTTGCTAAAAAATTTGAAATAATTTTAATAGAACAATTAATCAAAGAAATTGGTCTAAAATCTTTTAAGTTATTAGCACCAATTTTTGTGTGTAAAAAATGATGTTTGCAAAATTAAATCTTCCTAATTGTAGTTTCCCATTGTAAAATTCATTAAACATGCTAATTAAATCAAATTTTAAAACAACCCAAAATAATTTGTAAAATAAAATAGGAAAACCATCGGGACTCGGGGCTTCATCACTAGGCATGTCATTAGTAGCCTTCAAAATATCCACTTCAGAAAAAGTATTATCAAAATCAGAAAGGTTAAATCTAGATTCAATAGGATATAGTTCATTCCATCTAACATTTATTCTTCTTATTCTTATTGCCAAAAATATCTCTACAATAATCAGTAAAGGCCTTATTAAGATCCCTTCGATCAACCAATTCAACATTATTCAGAAAAATAGAATTTATTGTGTTACTACGTTTTCTACTATTATCCATATTATGAATTTTTTTGTATCATTATCACCTTCATTAATCCATTGAATTCTAGATCTCTGTTTCCAAGTAACCTCTTCTTTTTCTTAAATTGAATTAAACTCTTTTTTTAAATTAGCGAGTACATTATGCTCTCCAGTATTTAGTTGTCTAGTTTCTTCTACCTTGTTAAATTTAAGCATTTGAAAAATTAATTTTTCTCGTTTAATTTTAACACTGCCAAATACATTCTTACTCCAATTCTTAGGAAAATTCCTCAGACCCCTACGTTTTGAAACAAATTATTTACAGAGTTACCCGTGTTTTTGATATTGTAAAAATTCATTGAAACCCATTTATTTTTAATTAGATTAGGAAAAATAGGTTCTAATAACCATAATTTTTTAAATTTAAATGTTTTACTAATAATTTTATGATGATCGCACGTAAGAATGATAGGGCAATGCTCAGAATATGTATATGGCAAATTAGAGACTCTACTTATAGGAAATTTATCTTCAGTTTTGTCATTGACGAAAAATATATCTAGTAGAGCCATATAAGGGGACTCCCTAGTATTATGCCAGGTGAATTCTCTATTAGCCTTAAGCAAAGTTAATTGCTTTTCAAATAAGTAATCAAATAATTAACCATTTTGCCGCTAAGAAATTTTTAATTCTTTTTGAAAACATTTGTACGAAATACTTGAAAATACTTATAATAGGTTTTAAAACATTTATCCATCATATTACTTTAAAATAACAAGTTTGTAAAAGTTATAAAACATGGAAAAGAACATGTTTTTATCATAAATTCATCTTCTTTAAAAAATAAAAATTATTTCTTAAAAATCATAAAGGTCTCATACCACTTTTAAACTACTATAATAATAGTTATTAAACTTGTAAAAAGAATGAAACAAAATAATTAAATCCAAATATATAAAACCTTTTAATTCCAAAAATCAAGTCTAAACAAGGAAGTTTTGAACAAGTGTAGTTATGGTCATTTTCGAGATGTTACTTAACTTTTTAATATCCAATTATTTTACAAAAACAAACATATATATAAGACATTATAAATATGGTGAGAAAACCCTAAGTATCTCTCTACAAAATTCACTAGAAATCACCAAAAACAAGGCAATTCACAATTGTATCTATTACGTCTATTGCTATAACTGTACTTTCGAATCTGAGTTATATTCAAACCTATGTTAATCTATAGCCTATGTTCTTTGTTCCAAGACCTTTCTATATGTCATATAAGTCTATTCAAGTTCGTTCAAGTCTATACATATGCCACTTGTATCCAAGGAAAGAAGCAAAATCAGTGTTTTTATATATCTCCATATTAATTCAACAACATTAATACAATCAAACATCGACATATATATGTGATTTTTTCCAACCAAAATGGTGAGTCAGCTCAACTTTTATCCAACAAACAACTAAGATTAAAGAATCCAAGTCCAAACTCAAGCTAGCACCCTCCTTTCATTCTTTTTCTCTCTTGCTTTTGCATTGCTTTAGCCTTCCTCCTTCACTAATTGCTCATGGCTATGAGGAGCGGGGGGAGTTTGCCTTCCAAATTTCAAGGTCTAACTAAGTAGAAGGTTTTTTAATGTAGTGGTAAGTCCACTCCAAGTTTTAAGTGATTTGCATTTGATTTTCAAATATTTTGGTTTAGGAAACTATGAAAAGAAAGAAGAAGAAGAAGAAGACATGGATTTTATAACTTCAAGCCTTGTGAATTTGTAAATGAAAAATATAGGTGTGACATTCATTATATAGGCTAAGAATGGTGCTCTTTAAGCTTTCCTTCACCCCCTTCATGCTATGGAAGACTCACCTTCCATCACTTACCCTTTAAGTCACTTCTCCTTTATGCTAATTACCCTTTTACACTCTTATGATAATATATCTTATCCTAATAGAATCTTCTAGAATATCCCAAGCTTTATGAAGAGGTGTGTATGTTAATTAGTTGCTAATATGTTCATTTGATCATTAGTTAAGTATACAAGAGTTTGAACAACTTATGTTGATCGAAAACTGTTTATCGATAAACCGTTTTTCGATGACATTATCGATTATTCTTCGAAGAATATAATTTTTATAAACAATTTTCAAAGACAATTTTTTTTATTATTTATTAATTAAATGATGTTTAACATGTTTATGAAATCATATTTATAACACTTAGCTATACTTAAAAATGTTTCGATATTCGAAGACGAAGTGTTCGAATTTTAGGGTCGCTACTCTAATCTTCCTCACCTGTAGCCATTAAGCTTACTAAAAAAATCAAAAGTCAATTTCATAGTGATCAAGAGTCCATTGAAATTTATACCGAGTATGCTACTTATGAATAAGTATTTTCAAGAAGGTTCGCAAATTTTAATGAATTTTCTTCTTATTGTTTACAATATCATAGTTTAGAAAATAGTATTTTTGGTTACCCCGATTTTTCTCAAAATGATTTTGATTGCTGTCTCGATTTGTTTAAAATGTTTTATGCATATTTAAATGGAAAAAATTTCAAGGAGAAGAAGGTCAAATTTGAAGTAGTGTCAAAGATACTACTATTATTTTAGATTGTGAAATTATTAATCAAATTCAAGGTTGTAAAAGTAGTGGAATTGACCTCTCCACTTTTGACATTGATTACGGCAATAGAGAAGTTACGCATGATTTATTTTTTAATGATGAAAAGTATGGTTTTAAAGGCTTAGGCCTAGAGTAAGACTGATGAGTGTTATTTTATAACAAAGTATTACATAGAGGATGTGGAATTGCAATAAGCCGACTCAAAAGTTTCCAATGCTCCTTTTGCTAGTGGAATAATAAAATATAGTAATTCACATAGTCACTAACCAATATTTGATACTGACACTTTCAATGTCTAGTGTCCTTGTCAGTGTCGATCATGAAAAGGAACATGACTTTCCATAGTTCCCACCTTTTACCAACACCTATCCGTCTAAGCTAGCATGCGGGTTGTAATGAGGAAGGGTGAGAACAATGTTCTAGTGACCGGTAAATTATACACTTTGTACATAACACTAGTTTATGCCAATTGTCTTCTATCTTTTGTTATGTCTTTTATTTTTAATTAGTCATTTTGACTTTACATATGCACACAATACGTCCCATCTACTTGTAGTAGACTAAAGCTATGTATACATATACATACATACATACATATGTATGTATGTACTTATGTATGTATGTAAATACCATGGTTCCCCTTTGGACCAACATACTATCACAATCCCGGTCGAGATTAACTGAAATTGAACATAAAATATTATTTAATTTATCTTCGTTAATTTTAAGATGAAATTGGGGAATTCTATTTATTTTTGTTCTAATTTGAAATAAATTTGGAAGTAAATGAATAAGAAATTCATATAATGGGTTATCCAAGTGAGACAAACATAATTGGGAAATTATAGTAAAATTGTTAGAAATTTATATCAGTAAATCTATGAGAACAAATGTCAATTTTATAGACCTAAATACAATTTTTGTGCTTTCATATATAATTGATATGATTTTATATACATACATTTCGTAATATGAGAAAACAAGCATGAAACTCTATTTAAACCATTAGGGACATTTAATCATATCAAATGGATACACAATTATTTTATGAAGTTTAATATGATGGTATCAGATCTAAAAAGTATTTTTATGGAATTTTATTTAATTTATATGAATTTATAAAGATACGATTTCATAATATATGAAAATCAGCTTGGATTTGTGTAAAAATGATATGGGATATAAAATCACATAAAAATGGTATAAAAAATATTTCTAAAGTTAAGATACATATATATGTGAATTTATACTTTTAATTATGAATGTACAGATGTATATTTTAAGAGATATGATTATTTAGTGAGAAATGGAAATTAAACAATGTTTTGAGCTATGAAACGAAATATATCGAAATAAATATAAAAAATAAATATAAAAAATTATATAAAAATATTTACATATTGAGTTTTTTATATCAGGTCTTATTATTATTTTATTTTGGATTTATAATAAATTTTATAGGTATTTTGAAGATCTAAAAGTAAAAAGGCTATGTTTCTATTTTCTGGAAACTAGCAGAAAATGCCTATTTGTATACAAATTCTAAAACTATTTCTATTTGAAAAATTGATGAAATGAAAGTAGAAAGGTAGTAGAGAATAAAATCTAAATTTAAAAGAAAACGGATCGAGAATTCGATTAAAAACGAGAAAGTAAGCAAAACAAAATCTGAAGTATATTTACATAAAATGTTATATGTTTCAGCTGACCACCACCATAGGTGCATCGATGGGACATATTTTGATCAGGTTTTTTGATTAAATAAGGCCAAATTGAAGGGGTTTGGTCTGAGATTCTTCTTGGTTATTCGAGAAGTGATTTGCTTTGTCTTTGAGATTCTTCTGGGGTATTAGGGAAGCGATTATGCTATGTCTTTAGACTAAAATTCCAGGTTCGATTTGTTTTTAGTTTATGTGTTATTGTTTGACTAAATATGAGAAATCAAATTGTAATTGCAAAATCTTGGTTTACACGAATTAGTATATATAAACGATAGAAAACAACAGCAATTAGTAAACATTTTCTTATTGGGTTATTGGTTACCTATTAGGCCCATGTGGAGGGTGAATAATAACCACATACTCTTGTTTTCCTTCATCATTTTCTCATTTCAACCAAGATCAAAAATCTAAAAATAAACTAACCTTATTTGCAAACCCTAGAAACTAGAGTAAATCCCCAAATCAAGCTTAAATCAAAAGGCTTTTGATTATTAATAGAAGATGTAAAGTTAAGGTAATCTATACCATCATATCTTGCATCTATTGGGTCTTTAACCTCTGCTTTGATCATGGTTGTATTTCATTCTTTTGCAATTTTTCAAAATCTAACCTAGGTTGTGGTTGAAACTTTTTAACTAAGTGGAATCCAGGTTCTAATCATCAATTCAAGCTTAATTAGATGAGTTTATTTCACAATTTCTAGTCTAAGATGAATGTTTGCTGATGTTACATGAATTTGGCTGAATCTCTAGTGTATATGATCTTAATATATTGTTGAATCCTTTGTTTATTGGAATTCGATTCTCTGTTTGATGAAACCACACTTATAAAATCATGATTTTAATTCAATTATACATGTATGTATGCTTGCATGTTTGTTAGTTCAGTAACCCAAATCATTAGAGAAGCAACATAGGAGAAATGAGTGAATCTGATTGTCAAAGAGCCATAGGAATTGCCTAGGAGTCAGCCTAGGCAAGGCAGTCGGTGGATCTGTATGCCCTACCAATGCACCAGTCATAGTCGGGATTTGACTCCCAGGCTATGTTCCGGTGTTCTTCGGTCGACCTATTCGCCACTTGTTTGCCAAGTTAATTCCCTGGGATTGATTGCTTAATTATTATTTTTTTTGCATTTCATATCGATTTCATTGATATTTCTGGATTTTGATTGTGAATTAATGAATTCATTTTGATGTTTTATACCATAGAGTTGTTTAATGGATCTTGGGAGTAAGACACACTTTTGATGTATGTTTTCAAATTGAATATAAAATGGTTGATTTCTAAATCAAACAATTTTATGAAAATCTTTTTAAGTACAAATCTAATTTCTATATAAATTGTTATATATATATATATATATGGCGTTATTCTCTTTGAAAATGGTCTTAAAATTGATTTGGAGGAATGATTTGAAAAATATACTAATATACATTTCCATTATAAATCAATGTTTTACTAAAAATGATTTTGAAGCGAAGAATTTTGTAAAAATTGCACGACATCGATCGAATGAGGAATTGATTTAAATGGTTAAATAAGACGAGTGGTATAGAATGCTCGCATTTGTTTTATTGGTTAATTCTCAAACTTACTCGACTGAACCATTGCTACACACAAGTAGGATTTACTACTGTGTAGTAAACATTTGGGGAAACCTATGTGGTAGGGGACGCATCGTTGTTATCTATACAGTTGCTATATGAAAGTATTTAACACTTTTATTGACCAGTTTATAACTCACCTTCAGAGTTTATAGGACTTGTTCCTATATGGAGTTTATAGGTCTCGTACCTATCTTGATGTTTGTAGGACTTTTTCCTATCTTGATGTTTATAGGTCTCATACCAATCTTGGTAGTTTATAGGTCTTGTACCTATTTGAAGATTATAGGACTTGTTCCTATCTTGATGTTTACACGTCTCCTACCTATCTTGACGTTTATAGACTAATACGTCTATCTTGGAGTTACAAGCATGTAGATGAAATTTCACCAATTATGGAGTATGGCGCCTTTCCCCTTTTTGTGAGATTTCTGGATTTCTATTTTTGAGATTTTTGGATTTGATTTTTTTTGAATTATCACCAAATCATTTTATAAATTTTGCTTTTAATAAGCTATTATGAGTTTTAAAATTTGGTGACTTGAAGTTATTGATGCATGTTTGATATTTGTTGATGTATGATTGTATTTGAGATCTAGTTCACTTTATCTATCATTCATTTTTGCTAATTCATTCTTTTTATAGACTGACCCGTTTTCTATTTTTATAATACTCCAATCGGACCGAGATGTTTTAGGTCCTCCCTCTTGGTGCTTTAGTGTGGATGTCCTATCTGTTGCTAGTAGTTACTTTTTTCATCTATGTATATATGTGATGTATGTTGTATATTATGTTGAAGTAGACTCCTTTTGTGCACATATTCATATTTTGAAATGTAGCACATTGTATATGTGTAGTCTACATCATGTATCTATTTTAGGTTGATTCAAACTTATATCTATTTGTATTCCGATGTGTCTGATATTTTATTTTATGATCTATATTTATTACATGGTATTCTAGATATTATCATAGCCACCGTAGTTTTGTTTTAATCCTGAATTGTATACGTCAATTCCACTTGACTAAAGAAATGCATAACATATTAATCGACGTACCGATGCTCGCTTAAAGTGAAGTTTACAGATGGTTGCTCATAACTAGCTCTATTCTCTAGACTAGCCGATAATATTACTTTGTAATATTCTTTGTTAGTGTGGGTCTCGAGGTAGGGCATTACACGGTCCCTTAACTTAGCACCCCGTCAAGATCCACCACCCTCGCTGTATCACGCTCTTGTTATCGCGCATACTTAGGAACTGTTATGGAGCCTAATAATGTCTTTACAATAATTTAGCCTTTCTCTATGCTGCATTTTTTGGGGATTTCTTATCTGCTTCTCGGTTGTAGACTCAGCTCTACAAACTAAAAATATGGTAGATTCAGCCCCACCAGCTATGGACTCGCCTCCACGGACTAACCCATGCATGTTTGAACGACTACCTCAATATGGTTAACTAGCTTTGCCTCTTAACAAATGTTACCTGGAGATTTGACCAGGAAACTAGGCACTCGGAATTTACATACCTTTTGACATCCCGAGCGTTCGGCACAACATACTTGGTCAGCTTCCATGTTCGTTCGGCATTCGAGGTCGATCGGATTCCAGGGATGTTCGGCCTTCAAGAGCGTTCGGCATTGAGATCTGTTCGGTATTTCATATCTTTCGGCATTAAGTGCCATTCAGCATCTATGGACGTTCGACATGGCAGAGTCGTTCGGCATTCCATACTGCTTGGCATCTAGACCTCATTTGCACTTAACCCCTTCGGCATAAATCTCGATCGGCATTCGAGATCGTTCGGCATCCATAGGTGATCGGCATTCATGCTTTGTTCGGCATTCGAGATCGTTCGTCATCAAGAGGTGTTCGACATTCATCCAATCTCGACCGGCTTCGATTATTGCTCGGCCTGAATCTCCACTCTGCACGTCACTTCGTTCGGCATGAAGATATCGTTCGGCATTTTGCCGTTCGGCATCCATGGATCGGCACACAGAATTCACTCTTTTTGGGCTGAGATATTTAGCTACCAGGCCCATTAGGGAAGTCCAACCCATCTTTGTCTATACATAGAGAGGCAGGGACACAGTGATAGGGCCTTTTTTCGAGAACACCGACGAGACTTTGCTGCATCGAGACTCATTCAAGACTTATCTTTTTTGCTTAGCAATTGTATTTAAGTAATTGGTATACGGATTGTATTTGCAATCGATTATCAAGAAAACAATAATGATCTACCTCAAAGTGGACGTAGGCAATTACGCCAAACCACTATAAATCTGGTGTTCATTTTTTCTGCATTTAGTTTTACGTACTGTTCTCTGTTTAACTTTACTTTCTTCATTAATCTCTCTACACAATCTCTCTTAAGGGTGTTAGTGACCAATTCTGGTGCTAACATTTTGATGCTTTCACTAAGAATCGAATCCTCAGGACGATAGGATCTACTTTGTAGCTACTAGATTGAAAAATCCCTCGAAGGAGATCCAAATCATTTGCAGGACATCTATTGCTTCTATTCAGAGTTACAACCGATAACTATACCATGGGAAGACCACGAACTAGATCGGCCTATCACAATGCAGATATCAATGAAACTGCTAGTGTACAACAGATATGACCTAACAATCAACAAGCAATTCAAGGCGTAGGAACCTCCACCCAGAACCAAGCGGAGGTCGTTTCCCGAACAGAGTTCAACGACTTGATAAGAGAACTCAGGGAAAGTAGAAGACAACTTGCTGAGCAGATCCAAGCCAATACTAATCTCATGACTCAGTTTTCCCAGCAGCAGCATCAAAATGCTGGAAGTAGTCTTGCTCCTTATTCTTCATCTGATAGCTCGACCTCAGCTGACGAACCTCCTAGGCATAGACACCGCAAGATAGTAGCTTCACAGACAGGTGCCACTGATCGATCCGCCAGGGATTAGGCACGTGAAGAGACTGGACGCCCGGCTCATCAAGACCCAAATCAAGCTAGCCTTCAGGACGCACGTTTGGCCGATCGTCAGCAGGCAGGACATCAGCCTGCACGGTCCCGTGGAGCGGAAACCAACCTTCCACCTTCCATACAAACTCCAGATTTATCAGCCATGGTCAGGCAGTTAATGAGAGAGAACCAAGGCCTGACCAACGAAGGTTGGGGAGTGTCCAGGAGTCATACTCCCTTCACAGACATTATCCAACATGCTGAGTAACCCAAGAAATTCAATATGCCGACTATCCCAGCCTACGAAGGGAAGACTGACCCTAGGAAACACGTGATGAGGTACGAATGATGATGGATTCGGCAAGGGCGAATGACGCGACTAAGTGTAGGTGCTTCTCAATCACTCTGTCCGGATTTCCACTATGTGGTTTACTCGGCTCCCTCTGCGATCTATATCCAGCTTCGATGAGTTAGCGATGAAATTTGTTGAAAAATTCAGGATACATGCTACTCATCCAAAGGACGTAATGTCTTTATCAAGCATAATCCAGGCTCCGGGAGAATCTTTGAAAGCATACTTACAGAGGTTTCATGTTGCCGCCACTAAAGTTAGCAATCCTAACGACCACGCAATTTTGATGGCGGTAATGCGAGGTGTAGATCCAGACTCGGATTTTGGAGATTGGTTGGCGGAAAAGCCCCCGACTACGTTGGAACGATTCTATTCCAAACTCACCAGTTTATACGGAGGGAGGAAGCTCGATGGACGAGACGAGACAAGGCACCAGGGCTTGTTCAGGAAACTGTGAAAAGTAACATCGCCGTGAAAGAATCCGACGACAGTTCGGGAAAAGTTCAAGTTAACGTCCAGAACAAGCCTGGGCAATCTAAAGGATCCAGAGGTGGAAATCCCGAAAAGAAAAAAGAGTCAGGGAAATGGAAGTCGAGGATTCCAACCTACAATGAATACAACCCCTTGAATACTTCTCTTGAAAACATTTATCTATCTACCTGTAACACCTTTGAATATGGAAAGCCATGCCCGAAGGATTCCACTGAAGAAAAGAAACAGATAGGGAAGTATTGTCACTTCCATGAGACCCATGGGCACAATACTGAGGAGTGTAGACACCTCCATGACGCCATAGAAAGGTTGATCAGGCTGAAAAAACTGCAGGAGTTTGTTAAGAACCCACCAGAGAGTAGGCAAGGAACGACAGACTACGAACCCGGGCCGGCTCAACGCCACCCAGAGGAACCTGCCCAGATCATAGGTAGGTTGATCATAAACACTATAGTCGGAGGACCTCGTCCTATAGACAAGAAATTGTAGGAGATGGAGTGATATGCTACCTCCCTGAGTCATGCAAATTATGAATGTTGTTCAAATGTGGAAGATGGAACCCCCGCAAAACAACAACGCATGATGACAGACGACATGGTGTTCAGGAGTCGAGATGCAGACAAGGTGGAGGCTCCTACTATCGACCCGATGGTTATATCTACAACGATGGAGACAACTTACGAAAAAGAATTTTGATTGATTGTGGAAGTTTTGTCAACATCATCTTCAGGAAAGCCTATGACCAAATGAAGATGGAGACAAAAGATTTGAAACCATGCAAAGCCCGTATCCATGGATTTAATGGTGCTGCGACTAACGCAATGGGGCATATTGTGTTACCGGTTGAACTGGGGAAAGGTAAGCGTAGGAGAGTGTGAGTCCTACCGTTCATAGTGATGGATGTTGACTCTCCATACAATGCATTTCTGGGTCGTCCGACCCTGGCGAAGTTTAGGGCCGCTTTGGCCCCATGGTGTTTGACATTAAAATTCCCGACAGACAAAGGAGTCGGTGTAGTACATGGTGATCAGGCAACCGATCGCGCATGTTATGTGGCGGATTTGAGAGAAGCCAGCATAGTGAAAAAGGAAAGGTTGTAGATTGCTCCGTACGCATTCTAAAAACTGATGATTGACAAGTAGTGCCCGAGCCCTGGCTCGGGCGACATTCTCGGATCCTTAGAGACATAGATCTGAGAGATGATGATGGGGAATCCAAGGAAACGTATGCAGCACCGGCTGAGCTGACGATCGACATTCCATTCAGTCAGGATGACCCATCACGAGTTCTTAAGATTGGATCACAACTCGACCCTTCAGTGACCGAGGATCTTACTAATTTCCTCCGGGCGAATGTGGACGTTTTCGCATGGACATACTCTGATATGTGTGGGATTTCACCTGCCATTGCAAGCCATATGTTGATCATAAACCCTAAATGCGTTTCTGTAAAGCAAAAACGGAGAGGCATGGGCCCGGAGAGGTCCGCTGCTCTCAGAGAGGAGGTGGACAAACTCAAAGCCAATGGTTTGTCCGTGACACCCTCTACCCTGAATGGGTATCTAACCCTGTGCTAGTAAGAAAAGAAAATAGGAAGTGGAGAACTTGTGTTGATTACTCCGATCTGAATAAAGCATGCCCGAAGGACAATTTTCCTTTACCTAGAATCGACCAGCTCGTTGACTCCACCACTGGACACGAATTGTTGTCATTTATGGATATGTATTCGGGATACAATCAGATCCTGATGCACATTCCAGACCAAGAACACACCAGCTTTGTTACAGATGTGGGGCTATATTACTATGTAGTAATGCCTTTTGGACTGAAAAACACAGAGCAACTTATCAACGTTTGGTGAATCGAATGTTTAAAGACCAGATTGGTAGAACGATGGAAGTTTATGTGGATGACATGCCCGTGAAATCACGGCAGTCGAACGACCACATCTGAGACTTAGCAGATATGTTTGATATACTCCGGCATTATGGGATGAAGATCAACCCATTAAAGTGTTCTTTTGGCGTTGCATCAGGGATGTTTTGGGTTTAATTGTGAACGCACGTGGAATTGAAGCTAACCCGGAAAAGACTCAGGCAATTCGAGACATACGAGTGCCAAGAACTATAAAGCAAGTGCAAAGCTTGAACGGAAAGGTGGCCGAGCTGAGTCGATTCATATCCAGAGCCACGGACAAGTACACTCCTTTCTTTGATGGGATAAAGAAAGGAAAGAGGAATTTCGAGTGGACATCTAATTGCGAGGAAGCATTCCGAGCTATGGTTAGACATCTAGAAAGTCCCCCGGTGCTATCAATACCAATTGACCATGAAATGTTGTATGTATACTTGGCAGTATCCCAACATGGTATCAGTACGGCTCTGGTTTGCGAGGAGGACTGAGTCCAAAAGCTAGTATATTATGTCAGTAAACGTTTGACAGGGGCAGAAAGAAATTATCCCAGAACTGAGAAACTGGCTTACTACTTGGTCATCGCATCACGCAAGCTTCGCCCATACTTCCAGGCACACTCGATTAGTGTTTACACCGATCAACCCTTGCGACAGGTACTCCAATGACCGGAAACTTCTAGAAGCATGTTAAAATGGAATATCGACTTGAGTCAGTTCGATATTACTTAGCTTCTGTGAAGGTCCATACAGAGGCAAGCGCTGGTAGATTTCATTGCCGAATTCACCATAATAGACGAATCAAACGACCGCAATGCCATACCTCCCCTTCGATGGAAGATGTACACCGATGGGGCATCTAACGATCGTTGGTCGAGGGTTGGCATAGTTCTTGTCACTCCTGAGAACTGATCGGTTTGAAACGCGTTGAAGCTCAAATTCACAGCAACGAATAACGAAACTGAGAATGAAGCATTGATAGTCGCTTAAGACTCATCAAAGAAATGGGAGTAGGATCTGTCGAAATCTTTTGCAACTCACAACTGGTGGTGTACCAAGTACGGGGAGACTACCAAGCAAGGGGGCATAGACTTGCCCCGTATTTGGTCTGATTTCAGGAGCTGTTAGCGAATCTCGAGTATTATGATATTTCACATGTCCCGCGTGAGCAAAACAGAGCAGCTGATTCATTGGCAAAATTTGCAAGCACCGGCGATGCGCAACATATGGGATTGTTTCCCGTTGAAACCTTACATGTTCCAAGCATAAATATGATGGAGGTAGATTTCGTGTTAGAAACAAAAATCGAGTAGGAGTCATGGATGACCCCATTCAAGCAATACTTATTACACGGTGTCGTGCCCGAAGGGAGGAGTGAAAGGGGACAAGTCATTTGTAAGGCTTCTCGTTATGTAATGCAAGATTGGGTGATGTATTAGAGGGGATTCTCGACCCCCTTATTCCGATGCATTGCCCATGATGAGATAAAAGGGTCCTGAAGAAAGTCCATTAAGGTGAATGTGGCGACCATACTGGAGGGCAGACGTTAGCAAAGAAAATCCTTCGCTATATTTACTATTGGCCAATTATAAATTGGGATGCCGCAGACTATGTGAGAAGATGCGACAAGTGTCAAAAATATGCAAAAATCCCGAGAGCTCCATCGACGGAACTCACACAAATGGTTAGTCCCTAGCCATTTGCAATGTGGGGGATCAACATTGTCGGCTCCTTACTCCAATCCAAAGGTGGTGCAAAATACGCGATAGTTGCGGTCGATTACTTTACCAAGTGAGCAGAAGCAGAGCCTTTGGCCACTATCACCACCAAGAAAGTCATTAATTTCGTTGTACGAAATATTATATGACGCTTTGGCCTTCTATGAACCATCATTACAAACAATGGAACTCGGTTTGAAAGCAAAGAGTTCAAGGAATTTTGCCAAAAATATGGTATTGAGAAAAAGATTGCAGCAATTGCTCATCCGGAAGCCAATGGACAAGTGGAAGCCGTAAGCAAAATAATCAAATCCATATTGAAAAAACGTTAGGAGAAGGCTAGAGCCAAGTGGGTGGATGAGCTTCCAACAGCACTTTGGGCTTACGGAACCACCCACAAGTCCACGACTGGCCACACTCCATTCGCATAGGCATACGGCATGGAAGCTGTCATACCCGTAGAACTTGAAGTTCCGTCACATCGGGCAACTTATTATGACCATAAATCAAATCAATATCTATTGCTGGAATCATTGGATCTCATCGATGAAAAATGTGAAGAAGCTAATTTAAGAGCGGTCGCGTACAGGCACCGAGTCGCTCGATATTATAATGAAAAAGTCTAACCAAGAATCTTTGGTGTGGGTGATCTCGTTCTGAAACGAGTTTTCCCAGTTCCATCACATATAAGCCCCGCATGGGAAGGTCCATACGTCATTGAACGGAAGCTTGGAGAAGGAACTTTCAAACTAGCGACCGTTGATGGTGCGACACTCCCTCGAGCATGGAATAGCAAGCATTTGCGACATTATTACACTTAGTTCGTTTCTTTCATATTTTAGTTACATTTATTTCCCGCATTTTTTTTATTCCTAGTTTATGGCATGTAATAAGACGATTTAGCTTGTTTGCATTAATAAAGGCTTGAAGCTGTTTTCTCTATGAATTGTCGATGTTTCTGTGTATGATAACGCTGTGACAAATAACAAAGAATACATTATTTTGCCTAACGTACGAACGCGCTCGAGCACTCAAAATCTCCAAGTCCCAGGAGTGCGGACTGGAGTACTCTGGGTCCCCAGAGTGCGGACCAGAGTATAAACGATTCAAAATCTCCAAGTCCCCGGAGTGCGGACTGGAGTACGCTGGGTCCCCGAAGTGCGGACCAGAGTATAAACGACTCAAAATCTTCAAGTCCCCGGAGTGCGAACTGGAGTACTTTGAGTCCTCGGAGTGCAAACCAGAGTATAAACGATTCAAAATCTTCAAGTCCCTGGAGTGCAGACTAGAGTACTCTAAGTCCCCGGAATGCGGACCAGAGTATAAACGATTCAAAATCTCCAAGTCCCCCGGAGTGCGGACTGGAGTACTCTGGGTCCCCAAAGTGCGGAACAGAGTATAAAGACTCAAAATCTTCAAGTCCTCGGTGTACGGACTGGAGTACTCTGAGGCCCCGGAGTGCGGACCAGAGTATAAACGATTCAAAATCTCTAAGTCCCCGAAGTGCGGACAGGAGTACTCTGGGTCCCTGGAGTGCAGACCAAAGTACAAACGATTCAAAATCTCCAAGTCCCCGGAGTGCAGACTGGAGTACTCTGGGTCCCCGGAGTGCGAACCAGTGTATAAACGACTCAAAATCTTTAAGTCCCCGGAGTGCGGACTTGAGTACTCTGAGTCCCCGGAGTGTGGACCAGAGTATAAACGATTCAAAATATCCAAGTCCCCGGAGTGAGGAATGGAGTACTCTGGGTCCCCGGAGTGCGGACCAGAGTATAAACGATTCAAAATCTCCAAGTCCCCGGAGTGTAGACTGGAGTACTCTGAGTCTTCGGAGTGCGAACCAGAGTATAAACGAACCAAAATCTTTAAGTCCTCAGAGTGCGGACTGGAGTACTCTGAGTCTCCGGAGTGCAGACCAGAGTGTAAATGATTTAAAATCTCCAAGTACCCGGAGTGCGGATGGAGTACTCTGAGTCCCCGGAGCGCGGACTAGAGTGTAAACGATTCAAAATCTCCAAGTCCTCAGAGTGCGGACTGGAGTACTCTGAGTCCCCGGAGTGCGGACCAGAGTATAAACAACTCAAAATCTCTTGGTCCTCGGAGTGCGGACTAGAATACTCTAAATCTCCAGATCACGGAATAAAAGAATGTGCAATGCCACAAAATTGTAAACTTACATGAAGACAAATCGAGAAGTCTAGGTTATTTACAACAGTTTGGATTTCAATCACAATCACGTAGAAGACTGAACGAAGAGTCTTTTGAAAGATAAAAGTCCTAAATTTTGTTCATCGGAAATAAGTTCCTACTACAACTCCTCCAAAATTCGGAGTCAAAAGTTTATTTACATGAACTACGAAGGTGACTAAAAAATAATCATATAATCTAAATTAGCTCCCGTTGAGCGAGAGCAACAACTATTTCTTCGACTTCTTCGACCTTTTTCCAAATGACTCCTCTCCTGAGTGCTTGCCCTTGATAACTTTCTTTGACGGGGGAGTGACAACTAAAGAAGTACGGGGAACTTTTATGGGCTTGGACCCGCCTGGGAGGATGACCTTCAACGGCTTATTCATAGGATCGTCCAGGTCCACAGCTTGAGGCTCGATTTCGATCTCGACTGTCTATTTCTTCTCCTTCTCAAGCTGCTCCTTCATGCTCAGTTTAGATGTGTACTCAGAGGTGCCCGTAATTTCATTTTCATAACTCCCATCGATGGGAGAGGAAGTCTTGGATTTATCCTCATCAAGCGCTCCGATTACCTGAGCATCTTGACCGGGAGACTCTCCTGCATGAGTGGCCTCACTAGCCTTTTCCTTCACCTCCTTAGCGACATTTCTCCTCGGAGTGGGCTCAGGATCAGAACGGCCTGCACAAAATCACGAAAAACAAGTATTAGAATGTGATAGCTTCTGGTGAAAACGACGACTCTTGGAATGTTAAAGCAAAAGAGTTGCCTACCAGGTTCCAGTTGGCTCTCAGCCGTCAGGTGGTTCTCACCCTCTGGAATTGGAGACAAAATGTGAACGCCAAGGCCGGGGTCCTCCGGGTCATAGTCGATGTGCTGCTCAAAGATAATGAGTATCGGCCGACCACCCGACTGAGTAGGCACACGAGCTGGAGACTCGATCCCGGATGGACCGGCGATAACCTCTTTCCCTTTCATTGAGGTGGAGCCTTTGCAGTAAAGGGCTTTGGACGCTGACAGGTCGAAAGGCTCGTTTACCTTAAGAAATTCTTTTATCAAAGCCCCTTCATCGACCTCCTCAGTACCATGTTCGGCCTTCTTGATTTCTATTAAGGTCTCCCACGCCTTGGCTAATGATTTGAGATAGCCCTCGCCCAGGAAAGTTAAGTCCCGGTGCATGAGAACGTGGGCACTGAATTTTGCAATAAGCGGGTCAAACATGCTTTTGACCTCTTTCCTACCTTCTTCCTTAGCCGCCTCAAGATGGGAGTGGATCTCCGCAGATGCCATCTTTTTGCCCTCTTCACGGGCTTCATTCTTTAGCGCCTCAACTTTAGAAAGCTCATCCTCACATTTTTCCTTTAGGAGTCGCGTAGCAACGATCTCATCGCAATACCGTTGCGACTCTTCTTGGGCGGCAGTCTTCTCTTCTTGCTCTTTGCGGAGTCGCTCCTCAAGTTCTTTGACTCGGAGGCTGAATGCATCCCTCTCTTTTTGCAACGAGTCTTTCTCCACCATCTCGTCAATTTCTTTTCTATGTGTTGATTCCAAATGAGTTACGGCTTCGGTAGTATCTTTGGCGCTCTGCTGGGTGGACTCAAGTTGAGATTTGTAAGACGCAAGCTCTTCGTCCTGGGCATTGATAATGTCTTTTTCATGGATAGCCTCAAGCTTCGGGAGATCAATCTCATGCTGGCGCTCTATGGAGACTTCTGACACTTTCTCAGCAAGGTGAACAAACGCGTCATGTTGAACATAGACGTCGTTGGTGCAGGCGATAGCGCTCTGTATGACATCTCCAGGTATATGATGGATCGCCGGGAGGAACTTCAGGCCATCAAAGCAGATTTTTGGAAATTTAGCTTTAAGATTGGCCAGTCTCTCTGATACTGTTAGATTTGTTGCGGCAACAGGAGGAGATGGCTATGAAAATTCAGTTCTCCTGTAAGGATCTCGGGACTATCGTGTGGTAGAGAAATCGGAGTGTTGATCACGGAGGACATCGGATTACGACCCCTTATGGCCGTGCTTATCTTTGCTTTGCTCCGAGTGAGAAGAGGGATGTTGGTGGTATTTGGGCTAATAATATGTTTTCTTCCGAGATGATGAGTCCCGAGAATGATAATCCCTATCGCCATCACCATCTCTATCCCGACGTCTTCCGGAAGCTAAGTCTCATCCAGAGTGATGGAAGATATAAGACCCGTAGAGACGATCAATTCCGTGTGTACGCCCCATGTCACCTACACAAAATTTAAATAACAACGAATTAGCAAAGAGTAGTGTGACGATGGAAATTTAAATGCAAGATGAAATGCATGTGTTTGTCTGTGTCCTAGTGTTTCCCCCCGACGGACCATTTCTTTACTAATGGGAGTTTTTTCTCCCTGATTTTGGGCTTGAACGCCTGCATCGCCTCTGATGGGTGAGTGAAGTTTAAGTGCCTCCGGATCGTAAAAATCATAATTGAGTAGATCATCAGGTATGGAGAGGTTCGATAGGCCTTTTAAAGAACTTTTTAAATGCTGTGAGGAAGCCTATTTCTCCGTTGGAATAAGGGTAACTTTAGAAGTTCCGCCAACCTTTTCCTTCCTTGTCTTGTACGTCGGTTTCTTTTTCCTCTTCAAAGGGGAAGATGACGTTTCGATGTCGTGAACTTCGACTATTGGGTCTTGAGTGGGACCAACGCTCTCATCTTGTACTTCGGGAATTTCGGTTTCCTTAATCTCCCCTTCTTCTAGTGTGTCAGGGGCGTTACGTGTCGAAGACTTGGCCTGCTTTTTCCCTTTGCTAGCAATAGGCCTGGGTATGGTAACGCCCTAAAGGAGGCTTATCCAACGATCTTCAGCCAACAGCCCGAACGTTGAAAGTGACTCATTTGTAATGAGAGTTCTGATGTCCCGTTCTTCGACGGGGGTGGCTCGAATAGCCTCGACGGCTTCAAAATATCCGGGTCCCTTAGTACGTGGGTTAATGCGTGAAAAGATGGAAAAGAGTTAGAAAAGGTACAACTTGACCAAGCATAAGTATTGGTCCAGAGAGAAAACTTACTTCCTTCCACCCATCTCCTCGCGAAAACAGGGGGCAACGCACATAAAACCATTCTTGTTTATACAGGGCAAACTTGCTCCATGCCCCAGTTAAGATTTGACATTTGTTGTGCGGCTCGAGAAACATGAAAGAGGGACTATCCCTTCGCTTCTTGATGCAATATATATATCTGATATCGCCCGGGGTTGGAAGCCTGGAAAGGACACTCATGAAGAGGATACAGGTGTCGTAGATGAACGCGTGGCTCTTCGGGTGCAGTTGCGATGGGGTAATGTCGATATACTGCAGCACGTTTCGAAGAAACGGGTTAAACGGTGGCATGCTACCAACCCAGCACATGAATTTATCACAAGCTGTGTATCCGACTGGGGCAACTGCGGACGATCATGCCCCGATGGAACTAGCACGTCGTCGAAGGGGATTCCGTGGACAGTGCATATTCGACGGAGTGTGCTTTCATTAATCTTCGAAGCATGTGAATCGATTGGGTTATCCTAGAGAATTGGTGCCTCCAAAGAGTCGGAAGCCAAGTCATGAGTAGGGGAAGCTAACGGATTTGAAATGTCTGCAACTTCTTGTCAAGAGGATGGCCCAGGTGTATTTGAGATCGTAGCAGAGCTAGATTTCCTAGACATCTCTTATAAGGATTGAATCTAGCAGAGCACCTGTTTGAACTATACATGAAAAATAATCGACGTTAGACTTAATAATACAAATTTTTCCCCCACGTGGTGTGTGAACTAGTGCGATCATTCAAATATAAGAGTTGAGAAGTTAAAAGTCACAGAGTTGGTAATATGAAGTTGAACTTCGAACTGTCGCCTTCGAAGACTGTCATCGCTGACCGTCTCCGAAAGCCTGCCCTATGATGCTCTCAATTTTGACTCGGACATTGGCACTATATGTTAAAGGCAATTATCCGTTTTTATCAATTTAAGTTCAGGCTTTTGATTATCAAAACTTGGGAGTTTTTAGTCCAGATTAGTTCGATATGCTAGTTTGCATCTTTGTCCTTGTTTTTGTCATATGATTAGGCAAGGGGAATAAGTGAACTCGATGAAGCCAAGGCCGAGTGACACTTGAAACACATGGCCTAAATACCGTTCGACCTAAATTTCGATCGGCCTTTATTCTATTCAGCCTTTACTCTGTTCGGCCTTCGTTCTGTTCGGCCTTCGTTCTGTTCGGCCTTCGTTCTGTTCGGCCTACGTTCTGTTCGGCCTTCGTCCTGTTCAACCTAAATACAAGTGTCGTTAGGCATAAGTGTCACCCTTCCAACCTTTCCTATTTGTCGTTCGGCACGCGGCAAACCATGCCGAACCGTTCTTGTGCAGAGCCACTTCGCTCGGCATCCTGCCCTTAACATCACATCTCTTCTTTTCCTCCATCTATCCCGACCAGCATGGCCGACTCCTTCGGCAAGTCATGCCGATCCTCACCATCAGGCCCTATCTCCATTTCCATTCCCATGCACTCTTATAATCGCTCGGCATTAAAATCATTCCGAGCCACAACAATTCATCTTCCACTAACTTCCCACCTTCAAGCACCACTGCCATCCATTTTTTCCCTCTCCATTCCACCCACCTCGAAATCGCCTAAAATCATACTAAGTTCCAGCCCTAGGACGCTTCCGAACCTCAATTCGTCTCCCTCATCCACACGCCTCCTACTTCCTATAATCTACAGAGGTTTCATAGGTTCAAGTTTTGTGTTATGCTTCCTAATTTGAGAAAACGATTAAAAGATTCTTACCGGAGAGAACAGCGGGAGCTTGGTGATCTGTGAACTTGTGATTGAAATTTGTTCGAGCTTAATTTGGGAAGAAGTTGTCGGAAGGGCTTGTTGGATTCAAGGTAGGAAGGGGGGACCGGAGAGGTGAATGAGATTCAAGGGAGATAAGTTATGTGTTCTTGGGAAATAACAGAGGTAAAAAGTAAAAAGAGAAGAAGAAGGAAAATTCCGACCTTTATAGGGGAAGAGAGGAAGTCGAAGCGACTATGACTGATAGAACCGGTCAAGATGAAATCATTTGGCATCGGCTATGCCGTTCGACATCCAGAGCGCTCGGCTTCGGCTATGCTGTTCGGCATTTGTATGTCGTTCGGCATGCATTGCCTCACCCAGTATTCACGAGAAAACACCATTAAGAAGAATAAGCCAAGGCTCTAAGCGAAGCATGACGGACTCGCGATTCAAATTGCATCACGTTCGATTACGTGACGCACTTTGGGGGGCAAGTGTTACTTGGAGATTTGACCAGGCAACTAGGCACTCGGCATTTACATACCGTTCGACATCTAGAGCGTTCGGCACAACATACTTGGTCGGCTTCCAGGTTTGTTCGGCACAAATAGTTCTTTTGGCATTCAAGTTCGAACTGATTCCAGGGACTTTCGGTATTCAAGAGCGTTTGGCATTGAGAGCCATTCGGTATTGCATATCGTTCGGCATTAAGTGCCGTTCGGCATCTATGAATGTTCGGCATTGCATGTTCGGCATTGCAGAGTTGTTCGACATTCCATACTGCTCGGCATCCAGACCTCGTTCGGCACTCAACCCCTTTCGGCATAAGTCTCGATCGGCATTCAAGATCGTTCGGCACTCATAGGTGTTTGGCATTCAAGCCTTATTTGGCATTCGAGATCGTTTGGCATCCAGAGGTGTTCGGCGTTCATCCAATCTCGACCGGCTTCGATTATTGCTCGGCCTGCACTGTCCACTCAGCACGTCACTTCGGTCGGCATGAAGATATTGTTCGGCATTTTGTCATTCGGCATCCATGGATCGGCACACAGAACTCACTCTTTTTGGGACGAGATATTTAGCTACGAGGCCCATTAGGGAAGTCCAACCCATCTTCATCTATAAATAGAGAGGCAGGGACACAGTGAAAGAGATCTGTTTTTGAGAACACCGAGGAGACTCTACTGCATTCGAGACTTATTCAAGACTTATTTTTTTGCTTAGCAATTGTATTTAAGTAATTGGTATACGGATTGTATCTATAATAGATTATCGAGAAAAGCAATAAAGATCTACCTCAAAATGGACGTAGGCAATTACGTCGAACCACTATAAATCTGGTGTTCATTTTTTCTGCATTTAAATTTATGTATTGTTCTCTGTTTAACTTTACTTTCTTCATTAATCTCTCTGCACAATCTCTCTTAAGGGTTTTAGTGACCAATTCTGGTGCTAACAACAAACAATAGCAAACAATGCGGCAATGCATGACTCAATGTGAGTGCATTGTAGCCCATTAGCAGTAACCTCTATCTTTCCTGTTGATCGCTAAGGATTGATAACGTTCTTGACCTATGCATAGTTGTTCATGAAGTTTTTCGACTTTATGACACTCAAATGAATCAAGGAGCAATCTAACTGCCGATTACTTCTATGAATTTGGATCAATAGATTTAACGTATGCTTAATCTTCTTTTAGGAGGGGACTATGATGTTTGACGCTTACATTGCCCTGTAAGCATTTTCCAACTATTTATTATAATGTGATAATGGTTTTGCAATGGAATTCACAATTCATAAATTAATATTATATAGACAAAGAAAAAGCAATGATAGTAAGGGATATAGAAATTTTTACGTGGTTCGGATTATTGTCAATCCTACGTCTATAGGATAATCCACTATATATTACTATTCTATGCAGATGATTACCATTTTCCAGAAGAACACAATATCATTGGATTTTGTTATGATAAAATTTAGACTCTCCAATCCTCTTCTATGCTTTCTAGTACCTTCCTTTATAGTTGGAAAGATGCACCATTGATTGCTGCAATTACCCTTTATCCCTTGTTCCAATCTCTACCTTCAGATCTTGTCATTTGTCATTCTTCTGTAGCGCATGTTTGTTGCATCTAGATTGATGATGCACCTTAGACGGGAAATCATGGTATTGGCAAGAGTCTAGGAAATTGGAGCAGGATGCCTAAAAAGTTTCGGCAAAGAGCTCAATCCTGGGCGGGTCGGCCTTCTTCTGACCAAACGAGGTAGATATCCTAAGAAGTGTACTTGGATGCCTCCTTGAGGCTTTAGGATATGTATGCAAAGATGTGCGATTATGATTATTGCTTAATGCTCAGGGCATATAGCTCTGCTGACATCTCTATTGTTCTTTGCTAATCCTGCTATCATACTTGACAAAAATGGAGTTACACGGCACTGTTTCACTTTGATTTGATATGTTTTTAGAACATATATGGTGCTAGCCATGACCTAAGCTGATTGTGATTTGAGTTTCCCTCATTGCCTATATGCTTAGGTTGCTGGTGGAGAAAGGAGCTCCATATCTTTTTCGTCTACTTGTAGGTATGGTCCTATGTTGAAGCGTATCCTCAATGGAACTGTATCCTTTGGAGTGACTGTGACCCCTTACGGTACTGCCTAGGTTGCCCTAGTTTGTGTTGGCGCAGACCTGTTCTTATAGGCGTTGACAAAGTATAGGCGTTAGAGATGTAGTCGTCTCAGCATAGCATGTACTGCCTCCTATGCCTCGTTGTAGGATTCTTTTCCTTCTTTTGATTTTATGTACTATCATTGTGACCTCTCCCTATTTCCTAATGCATGAAGTATTTGTATTCTGCTATCGATTCCTATGATCGTAGCGCTCAGATTGGGTAAAGTATTATAGCCTTACGATGGCTTCCTATGTTGTATGATTTTGGTTGATTCAATCCCTTTCTCCTTTACATCTACTTATCATAAATCAAGGTAGCCTCCTTGGCCTAATGGCCTACCCTATTTTCCTTCAATGTGTTTTGGGGTAAGAACAGGCATAACACTTGGCCACCAAGGCTTTTTCGATCACAGGTCTTGTAGACTTGTCTTCTTAAGCACCTAGTCTACCTATCTTGTCAGATCTGTCTAACCCTCCTTTCCTTTTGGCAATAGGAAAAGCCTTTTCTGCTACTTTTTCATTTGATGCTTCTGATACATGTTCCACTTCTTGATTGGTTTATTATCAAACCCTTGTTTAATCAGGCTTTTCCTTTTTCTAGGCGAATCCTTCTCAATCTTTGTACCCATTGTTTTAGCTATTGATCAGCGTCCCTCAAAAATCTTCTATTTTGATCATGTGACTATTATCCAAATTAAGCTATGTATATCTTCTCTTTGTCTTCCCTTAACTTCTTTTATCCTTTTACTCAAGAAGTAATTTTTTCAGGTTGATTTCCAATTTCCACATTTATGGTTTTTCTTTAGATTGAAAATAGGAGAACTTGCCTCAATTCTTGTTTGATCCTTCTTGAAATAATCTTTTAAAATTTTTAAATGGATTCCTCTTCATCTTCTCCACACCCCTTCCTTCTACACATGGTTGGAAGATGTCATTGGCATCCTTAGACATTTTTGATTTTCTGCTTATGAAGTTAGGGTTCCCGAACCTCATTGATGCATTAATACACCGCCTGCAAGATTCATCTCTAATACTCCAGAATACATATGATGTGACCTTTGTCTTTCCATGCAGTCGACTATTTGAAAATGGCTTACTTCCCTTAATATTGCTCCTATCCAACTTTCCCCTCTTTCTTATACTCCTGCCCGGCCACCCTTGTTCTTTATGCTGAAAATGGCTTCGACCTCACCAGCGAGGAACTTCATTTCTCTTTGAAGTTAGGAAGAATCCACTAAAAGGGAATGGTGGCTTCTTTTATATTCAGGCCAAGCAATCAGTTTTTCTTAATGTTCCATGGAAAACTGAAAAATGAACTGAGTTTTATTTCTTTATCTTGAAATTGGATAATATTCCTTCTTCCTTCCGTCAATATTCTTTCCACATCATCTCCTTTGAGGAAAATGAAAGATTATATGATTCTCATAGATAACATGTTTTAGGATTAGAGGTAAATTATAGGAAATAAATAAGTTCTTTAATGGACCTAAGCTGAAAGATCACAGTCTACTACATTCCAATCACACATTTTCTTGTATCAAATTTATGCCCTCTTCTTCTATAACCGGATCTGGGATTATAAGTTACTTGCAGTAGGTTTTTGGGAATTACTATACTTGTGATTTTAATCTTGCTGCTCATTTTTCTTTCTAGGTACAATGAATGCTAAAACCGCTGTTAAGCTCCACTAGGCTTTGAAGAAGAGTCTGGCCTTAGAGAGACCGCATGAGGGATCTAGTGGTTCTTTCCCTGCTTCTAAAAGAATAACTACTACTCCTCCCATGCTTTGTATATTCTGCCTCTTCATGTTGAATTCATTCCTCCCCCACCTATCACTACCCCAACTGCACAGATTTCTTCTTCTTCATAGAATCATTATGTCTTTGGTGCCGGTCTACCTAACCATTCCCGAAAGAACTGTAACTGCTTTTATAGAGAGACTGGGGAGAACTGCAGGGAAAACTTTGCCACAAGTTGTCTCATCTTCCTCGCCTTCCTTCCCTTCCTGGCTGCTGAGGTGTTTTCTTTTGAATTTCTATCTGAACTGGAGAAACTATAGTCTTATATGATTGATCTTCTATCTCTCTTTCTCTTCTTTGAATCACTAGTTTGTTACTTTCATCTTTCTGACTTTACTTTTATGTAGCTTGTGGCCTTGACGGTGAAGGCACATGAGAGGAGCATGTAACATCCCAAAATTTTTAAATTTAACTCGGTAACTTACTTAGACTTTTGTAATTTAATTTGGAAATTTTCAAAACAAAATAAAATATTATTGATATTAAGTATAAGAAAAGGAAAATATATGAATATAAATAAAATATTGGTAGTTTAAGCTCTAAATAAATAAAGAAAAAATGTATAACAAACAAGAATTGTGTTAAAACATAAATATATAAGGTAAATTACAAAAAATAATAATAACTATGACAATCTTATATTAAGCAAAGCAATTAAACAAAAAGGTATATATGTTCAAGTTACATGTTAATACGGATACATCAGATAAGTTGATACATGTGAAATTTTGTATATGTAAAATAATGATAATAAAACAAAGTGTATGAAAGAAGATAAAAAGGAATAAGACAACTTTAATTAATGCCATCATCTCTAAGTACATACAGAAATCATATCAGCCTCCTTAGCACACAAAATAGATTTTTGTTAGCCATCAAAGCAAGATATCAGCCAAAGTAACTGCTTAGTCAAAGATAAACAAAAAAAACCTCAGACTTTTGATTGCACAACAAAATTATATCACATGTAAACTCAAATTTATATGCATCAATCCTCTCTGTTCCAGTTCGTTCAAATAAAGAAAAAAAAAAGCAAAGTCAGGAAAAAGGAAGAAGTAAAACATTTCCTTATTTTACAAACTTAAGTTAATTCATTCAAGAACAAAAAAGGAAGAAATAAATCAAATTGCAGCTTTTTAAAGACAAATTAAAGCATCTCTCTGTTTCAGAACTTTTCAGGTGAGTAAACCTCTTTGAATTTGGATTTTTAAACTTGTTGTTTGAAGTTATGTTATGTGAAAAATGCTTGCATAAGTATATATTTGTATGTGAATGTGTTATGTACATGTCTGGAAGTTATAAACCATAGTTCTGTTCCATACTTACAGGTATTAAACCTGTTCAAGAAGAAAATCAATCAACTTCCATCCATCTAATTCATTGCAGGTGTTATGAACTAATGAAACATGATTTTGCTAACTTGTTTCAAGTTTTAAAATTTAAGTTGAGCAAATTTAATTAAAGATTTTCTGGGAATATGAAAAATACATGCAAAACTCAATATATGTCGAAATCCAACCATCATGTTTTCTGGTTTAAGTTATATCCTCAGAATCAATTTTGAAATTAACGATTTTTAAAGGTAGAATCATAATTTTTAGTTGTGGATTTCGAGAACAGTTGTTCTTGAACGAAAAATTGGGTTTTGACCAATTTCAGGTGATCGGAGGCGTTTTGGGAGTCATGGTTTTGCGTGGAGATGGAAGGGCCTACGTTGAGTCGGGGAAAAATACTCGGAGGTGTTCCAGTTCGCCGTGGTGACTGCGGCCAGGGGATTTAATTTTTGACCCTAATTTTTGCGATGGTTGGAAAAATGGTCGCTGGGGCTTCGTGCGTGCATCGAATTGCACGTGGCCTTGGGAGGTGATAGCTAGGTGGGTGATGGAATCGTGGACGGAGGCTCGTGTTTTCTGGTGATCTTTGGCGTCGGAGCAAGGTGGATTTGTGGGTCGAGCTTCAACCCAGTTTTGCATCAAATGACTCTTTTGCAAATTCATTGACACTATGGGTTTCTGGGGTGGTGTGAATGTTTGGTGGGATGATCGTCGACTTGAGGGTGGCTGGAGATCCAACCCATGGCAGCAAATGTAACTATGCATATGCACGGCACAAACTGTTGTGTCAGTAGTGGGTTTTGGGAATGAAGGGTATGGACTCGAAGTAAGTATAGGGAAGAACGAAGGGTGGTTCGAGTATTAACTCGAGTAGGAATTCTGGTGTGCCAGGTTAAAATACTTAAGAAAAAAAATTAAGTCGAAAATCGTAACACTCAGGTTGATTTTGATAAAAACCTAAAGGAAATGAAGTTTTCTCTCACGCGTGACCGGAAGCAGGTCTCGAGACCAATATATAAAACAGTTTTTTTTTACTTTCAAATTTTTGCAATTTTTTAAGACACTTTTAAACTATGTTCAAAACAATGATTTGATTGGAATTTTAAGCTAATTTAAGACTTGAGTGAAATGTTTCAAGAAATTAAAGTTTAGTTTATTTAGTTTTAATATAATATTTTTATAAGGTTATTTATATTCAATAAATAATGTAACTTAAAAGAAAAATTTAGATAAAATGTTGTTTAAAACTAAATCTTAACCTTTTAAGGTATCTAATGTGATAAAGGTGATTTATTGAACAAAGTTTAAAAAAACAAAATAATCAAAGTAATTTAAATTATCTTCTGGTTTATTAAAACGATTACTGATTTTGTTAATATAATTTCTTAAGAAATAATTACATAGTTAATTATTTAATATTAAAATTTAAATTAATTGATAATTAAGTTTTAGTAAATTAATAATTGAGGTTAATTAATTTGAAATTAATTAAGATAATTAATTGAGAAATGATCAATTAATGAAGATAATTAAGACCAAATCAGTTTTAATTAATGATGATTGACCATTGATTAAAAATTACTAATGCAAGTAACTATGTGATTAATAAATTTAAAACCACATGATTTATTCATCTTAATTTAAGATGCTTTTATTGTTCTTGAATGCTGTGTGGTTGATTGATATTCCTATTATGTGATGTGATGCTATGTAATAATGCTTTATGCTGAGCTGTGATGTCTGTAATTAATATACTTCTGTGTGATTGTGAAAAGCCATTGGCTCGTAAACGACATTTGAATTTCGATGCGACAGGGAGTCAGATTCCGGTTGGTTATCCGAACCCACATCGAACCTGTGAATCTTTGTGAATCACATATCCACATGTTTTTGAGATTGACGCTCACTATTTGGTTTAGCCAGGAGAGGATCTTTGTGTCGTATAACCCATTCCGAATATGTGATAGGACGTTATGGATAACATTTGAAGACCGTTGGTGAAGATCGGGTATTTGCGAGAACGATAGGATGACCTGTCGATTGTCTTTGCACCGAGTAGGTACAATATAGAGATTCCCTAAGTGATGGGAAGTCCGATCGATTGTGAATTCCCGGAATGCAAGGACTTCTTCGGAAGTGCCTTCGGTTCTGTTCGAAACCGGAACATACTTGTATGGTTGTATGTCTGACGTTACAAATTGAGATATAAAGCTGATTTCTTTCAAATACATATCTGTTGGTGGTGTAGAATTTATTCTCTTAGCTTAACACCCTTCTCTGAGACGTACGAGCTCAAAGGTTATGTAGTTGAAGGTTATTAGTGATATACTCCCAATTTGGTAATGTGCATGCTGAGTGCTGCTGATCATTTGTTGATCGAAGCATGGTTTTGTGAAAAAGCGTAGCTTTGTGGACGAGACTTCGTCAAACCTCACAACCCGGTTATGGTCGAAACAGGAATCGTGGCAGCAAAGTCATTTCAGGGTAGCTCCCCCTGAGGGTATGTCCATTTCCTTCTGGATTATAAGTGATATCATGGTATGGAGCCAAGATACTTACTGTGTGGTTGCTACATACTTATTGCTTTGTGGTTGTCGGTTGAGAAGCGCTTCGGATAAAGATTGGTAATGACCGGGAGGTGGCATACTCGTGTCAGTTGTACCTAGTTACAGAGGTTACCCGGCCTTGTGTAGCAGAGATCCGGTTAGGTTCTCAGGGATGTCCTCCAGAGGCGTTCCATTTTATGCGGGAAGTTCCTTTGCCCGACCGTTTGCTGGAAATCCAATCGTCCAATACGAGCCCTTTACGGTTTTAGTTGTAGAACCTACCATTTAATATGGTAGCTATAGTAGGCATACTATAATGGTATGTATGCTGGCTAAGATTAATATTATACTTTCGAAAATGTTTTTTTCACACTATGTACTAATAATAATATTTAAATGAGTTTTCTCGTATCAAGCATTTTTGACTGTCATAAGGAGAAATCTCCTCCAAGTTTGCGCTTGCATTGTGTGTGTGGTGGGAGGTCATACGGCAGTTTCATTTTCCAAAAAGCATTGTGGATTTCTCTCAAGCTCTTTTGTTTGCTTTTGATAAGAATAAACTACTTTTATTTCAACAACTATTTTCGTTTACTCATACCAGTCCCACGACTGACCTGGAGTTTATTGTTCCTTTCCTAAACTCTGGGTGCCCATAATTTTCCATACGGGCAGCCTATAAGCAGGTTATCCGTGTTTTGGAGCTAGCTTGGATCTGAAGTCTTCCGGAAGCTTTGGATTTGGAAGTCTTTTGAAGGATTGGAGTTTTTGAAGATCTTGTCGAAGTTGAAGTATGTTGGAAACTTGTTGAAGTTTCTGTTGTCGTATTATTGTTGTATCATATTTGTATCACTCTGATATCTGGGATAGATGTTGTATTGGATAATGTATCATGTTGTGTTGATGTATGATATTCATTTTGTTTCCGCTGTTTATATTCATCTAATGTTGTTATAAGCTCCATCCGACTGGAGTTCGATGTTTGAATCCTTGGCAGTCGAATACAAGTGAGGTATTTATTGTCAATTTTTGAACATTGGATTTCGGATCGTGACAAAGTGGTATCAGAGCTGAAGGTTGAGTAAGAACTTTAGCTACGGAGTATAACACATTAGATGACACATTAGAGATAGGGTGAAGTATACCGTAGAATGAGTATAAACAGAAAGACCTAAACCCTAATTTCTTGGTCTATTCCTTTTAAATTATTGATGTTTCCTAAGATATCTTGTCTGTATGCCTAAGTCAAGTTTTCTTTCTATTTACAGATAGTAAGAATGAGCGGAAGAAGAGGACAAGGTAGGGAACGGGGAAATACCACCGCAACTGGTCAAGTCCTTGCAATTGCAACTGTGCCTACTCAATATCAGCCGAATCTGGCTGATCTGTATAAGAGCTTTTCAAGACTTGGTGGAAAGCCGTTTGCTGGCAAGGAATCTGTTGTAGAAGCCCAAGCTTGGATTCGATCCTATGAAAGAATTTTTGAAGGATTGAAGTTGGAAGACGATCTGAAGCGACTAATAGCTTCTTGGTAACTCCAAGAGGAAGCATCATCTTGGTGGGAGACAGTTATTGTGGATGAGTCAGAAGATAAGTTTACTTGGAGATAATTTAAAGAAGTGTTTGAGCAGCGATATGTTCCATCTGCTGGCATCTGTCGAATGTACCAAGAGTTCCTAGATTTGAAGCAAGAAAGTTTATCATTTGAGGAGTACTTGAATAAATTCAATGAATTGTCTCGATTTGGTTCGGAGCTAGTGAGTACACCTTTGAAGAAAAATGAAAGGTTCATTCGGGGAATGAATAAGGAGTATCACGAGAGAATAACAGCCCACATTAAAGAATCTTTTTCAGACTTGATTGACATGGGTTATCGATATGCTACTCTAGATATGTAGGAAATTCTGGAAGAGAAGGGGAGTTCAAGTAGTTTAATTGGAAGAAAAGAAAATTCGAAGGAAAGAAACCGGTTCAAGTCAAGGAGAAGAAGAGGAGTAATCAAGAGAATTAAGCCAGAAATGTTAATTGTTATAACTATCAAGAGAAAGGCAATTTAGCAAATGATTGTGAGAAGCCAAAGAAACAAATTTAGAAAGGTCAACTTCTAAAGATAAGTCAAAGATCCAAGGAATGCTATTGTTGTCATCAGCTTGGTCATAGAGTTAAGAATTGCCCGAAAAAGAAACAAGCACAAATAGCGAAAGTGTGTGCAACAAAAGATAACCCCTTAACTTTAAAGGCGAATGAAGGAAAGGGAGTTTTGGAGGGTAATCTTATTGTTGGTGAAAGAGTTGTTAGAGTTTTATTCGACACGGAAGCTTCACATAGCTTTATCTCCCAACAAATCGTGGATGAATTAAAACTTAAACTCAAGTTTGTCGATGAACCTATTTATGTGAAGAATCCAGTGGGTGGTCCTGCAAATCTTTGTCTATATTGTAGGAGGGTGCCTATCTCTTATTCTGGCTATAAATTTCCTATTAACCTTTATGTTCTCGACTTCAATGAATTTGAAATCCTACTCGGAATGAATTGGTAATCGAGATACGAAGCAAAATTAGATTGCAACAATCGAACGATTCTAGTCAAAACTAAACTTGGAGATTCCGTTGAAATTTCTTGTGAAGACCCTAGTCCGAAAAGAGATAAACTAATGTATACTTTGCGATATCTAGAACCTAGTTTGGAGTCCATTCCTATTGTCCAGTATTTTCCTGATGTATTCAAAGAAGTAGAATCTTTACCCCCATATAGAGAAATTGAATTCAGAATTGATTGAATTCCGGATGCTCGTCCTGTCGTTCATGCTAGTCGCAGAATGGCATCACAGGAACGAATTGAACTAGTCAAACAAACTAGTGATTTGCTAAAAAAAGGATTGATTCACCCTGGTGTCTCTGAATGGGGTTCAGTGGTAGTGTTTGTGGCTAAATCTGATGGGTCTTTGAGATTGTGTGTCGAATATCGCGATCTCAATATGCAAACTCTCAAGAACAAGTTTCCTTTACCCAGGATCGACGATTTATTCGATCAACTTCATGGTGCACGATTCTTTTCTAAGATGGATCTAGCCCAAGGATTCCATCAGTTGCGAATTGCCGAAGATTGTGTTCCCCTAACTGGTTTTAGGGGTCCGGATGTGTCCTACGAGTGGTTAGTCATGCCTTTCGGACTAACCAACGCTCCTGCGTACTTCGTAGATCTGATGACCCGTGTGTTTCGGGAGGTGCTGAATAAATTTGTTCTTGTATTTATCGATGATATCCTAATCTACTCCAAAACCTAAGAGGAGCATGCTGAACATCTCAGAATCGTTTTGGAGATTTTGAGAAGGAACATCTTATTCGCTAAATTTTCTAAATGTCACTTTTGGGTCAAAGAAGTCAGATTTCTTGGCCATGTTGTTAATGAAGAAGGGATTTCTGTTGATACGAGCAAAATTTCCGCTATTCTTGACTGGAAGCTACCCACGACTCTGAAAGAAGTTTGAAGTTTTCAGGGTTTAGCAGGCTATTATCGGAAGTTTGATCAAGACTTTTCTAAGATTGCTAGCCCATTAACCAAGTTAACCATGAAGAATGCCAAGTTCAATTGGACTCCAAATTGTGATGAAGCTTTTTAGGAATTGAAAAAGAGATTGAATACTGCTCCTGTTCTCGCTATCATTAACGGGAACCAAGGCTTTTTTGTCTACACTGACGCTTGTGGTGATGGGGTAGGTGCAGTATTAATGCAGAATGGGAAGGTAATTTCCTACGCGAGTAGACAATTATGTCCGCACGAGAGAAATTACCCAACACATGATTTGGAGCTTTTGGCTGTTATTTTCGCCTTAAAAATCTGGCAACATTATCTTCTGGGTAAGAATCTCGTTCAGCTTTTCTAAAAGAGAATTTTAAAATTCAACTTAACTTAATATATACTTAATAAATTCTTCTTGTTTTGGTGAAAAATTTGAATTATTCACCGACCACAAATCTTTAAAGTATCTCTTCACCCTGAAAGATTTGAATCTATGACAGCAACGTTGGTTGGAATTTCTGGCGTCTTAGGACCTAGATATTCTATATACACCGGGAAAGGCCAATGTAGTTGTCGATGCTTTGAGTGGGAAACACGCTATTCTTGCTCATCTTGTTATCACTCCTACTCTCCTTGAAAAGATTGCCAGCAAACAGAAAGAAAACAAAGTTCTTCAGGGAATCTATGGAAGGATTCGTCGAGGGGTGGATTCCAGTTTTGGAATCGATAATAGTGGAGTTATAAATTTGAAAGGCAGAATTTGTGTCCCTGACATTCCGGAGCTGAAACGTGAAGTTTTGGACGCACAAGTCCAAACTTTACATCCATCCAGGAGTCAATAAAATGTATCTTGATACCAAAAGAACGTTTCGGTGGAAGACAATGAAAAGGGACATATCTATATATGTAAGTCAATGTGCTACTTGCCAACAAATTAAAAGCGATCAAAAGAAAGTGGCATGTTTACTTCAGCCCTTGGAAGTACCAAAGTGGAAATGGGATCAGGTATCGATGGATTTCATCGACGGATTGCCACAAACCAAGAACGGAAATGAAGCAATTTGGGTTATAGTGGACCGTCTAACCAAAACTGCCCACTTCATTCCAGTGAAATCCACTCGGATTGCAGCAAGCTTAGCAGAGCTATATATAAAAGAGCTTGTTTGCCTCCATGGTATTCCTAGCAGCATAGTGAGTGATCGTGATCCGATCTTTATTATTAGATTTTGGGAGGCATTCCAAGCCGCTTTAAAAACAAAACTGAATTTCATCACTGCTTATCACCCACAGTCTGAAGGGCAGACTGAAAGGATTAACCAAATTTTAGAAGACCTATTGCGTGCTTGCATACTTGATTTTGGTGGTTCTTGGGAGGACCATTTGCATCTGGTCGGGTTCTCTTATAACAATAGCTATCATGCCAGTATTGAAATGGCTCCTTCTGAGGCTTTATATGGTCGTCTGTGTCGATCACCTTCATGCTGGATCGAATCAGGTAATAGATTCGTCCTTGGACCAGATATGATTAAGGAAGCCACGGAGAAGGTAGATTTTATTCGAAAGAAATTAATAACTGCTCAAAGTTGTCAGAAGAGCTATTGTGACCGCCGAAGAAGAGATTTGGAATTTCAAGTTGGAGATTCTGTATTTCTAAAAGTATCTCCGATGCGGGGTGCATTGAGGTTTGGGAAAACTGGAAAGCTAGCACCGCGTTATATTAGTCCTTTTCCTATTTTGGAAAGGATCAGTCCTCTAGCATATCGAGTGCAATTACCTAGCTGGTTATCCGGCGTGCATGATGTGTTTCATATTTCTAACCTCCGAAAATTTATGCACGACCCAGATAGTATTATTGAGGAAGCAGCTCGGCAGGATCTTGAGATCACTCCCAACTTGGCAGTAGAGAGAGAACCAATAAAGATTGTGGATCATGATGAAAAGCAATTAAGAAACAAAATTGTGAAACTGGTTAAAGTGCAATGGAGTGGCGATCCAAAGGACTGCACTTGGAAAACTGAAGATAGCATGCAGAAATCATATCCCAATTGCAGAGTGGATATCTCGTCTTAAACTGGTAAGCCATTTCTCTATTCTTTTCTGAATTCGTATATTCTTTGTTTGCTTTTCTCTCTCTTTCAAATATTGAGGATGAAATTTTCTTAAGGGGAGATATTTGTGACATCCCAAATTTTTTAAATTTAGCTCGGTAAATTATTTAAACTTTTGTAATTTAATTTGGAAATTTTCAAAACAAAATAAAACATTATTAATATTAAGTATAAGAAAAGGAAAATATATGAATATAAATAAAATATTAGTAGTTTTAAGCTCTAAATAAATAAAGAAAAAATGTATAACAAACAAGAATTGTGTTAAAACATAAATATATAAGGTAAGTTACAAAAAAGTTTTTAATAACTATGATAATCTTATATTAAGCAAAGCAATTAAACAAAAAGGTATATATGTTCAAGTTACATGTTAATATGGATACATCAGATAATTTGCTACATGTGAAATTTCGTATATGTAAAATAATAATAATAAAACAAAGTGTATGAAAGAAGATAAAAAGGAATAAGATAATTTTAATTAATGCCATCATCTCTAGGCACATACAGAAATCATATCAACCTCCTTAGCACACAAAATAGATTTTTGTTAGCCACCAAAGCAAGATATCAACCAAAGTAACTGCTTAGGCAAAGATAAACAAAAAAATCTCTGACTTTTGATTGTACAACAAAATTATATCACGTGTAAACTCAAATTTATATGCATCCATCCTCTCTGTTCCAGTTCGTTCAAACAAAGAAAAAAAAAATAGCAAAGTCAGGAAAAAGGAAGAAGTGAAACATCACCTTATTTTACAAACTTAAGCTAATTCATTCAAGATCAAAATAGGAAGAAAGAAATCAAATTGCAGTTTTCTTAAAGATAAATTAAAACAGATCTCTGTTTCAGAACTTTTCAGGTGAGTAAACCTCTTTGAATGTGGATTTTTAAACTTGTTGTTTGAAGTTATGTCTGAATGTATGTGAAAAATGCTTGCATAAGTATATATTTTATGTGAATGTGTTATGTACATGTCTGGAAGTTATAAACCTTAGTTCTGTTCCATACTTACAGGTATTGAACCTGTTCAAGAAGAAAATCAATCAAATTCCATCCCTTTACTTTTGCACATGTTATGAACTAATGAAACATGTTTTTGCTAACTTGTTTCAAGTTTTGAAATTTAAGTTGAGCAAATTTAATTAAAGATTTTCTGGGAATATGAAAAATATAGGCAAAACTCAATATATGTCGAAATCCAACAATCATGTTTTTTGGTTTAAGTTATATCATCCGAATCGTTTTTGAAATTAACGATTTTTAAAGGTAGAATCGCAATTTTTAGTTGTGGATTTTGGGAACAGTTGTTCTTGAATGAAAAATTGGGTTTTGACCAATTTCAGGTGATCGGAGGCATTTTGGGAGTCGTGGTTTTGCGTGAAGGTGGAAGGGCCTACAATGAGTCGGGGAAAAATACTCGTAGGTGTTCCAGTTCACCGTGGTGATGGCTGCGAGGGGATTTAATTTTTAACCCTAATTTTTGCGATGGTCGAAAAAATGGTCGCGGGGGCTTCGTGCGTGCATCGAGTTGCACGTGGCCTTGGGAGGTGATAGCTAGGTGGGTGATGGAGTCGTGGACGGAGGCTCGTGTTTTCTGGTGATCTTTGGCGTCGGAGCGAGGTGGATTTGTAGGTCGAGCTTCAACCCAGTTTTGAGTCACAATTTTGCAAATTCACTGACACTATGGGTTTCTGAGTGGCATGAATGTTTGGTGGGATGATCGTCGACTTGAGGGTAGCTGGAGATTCGACCCACGGTGGCGAATGTAACTGTGCATGTGCACGGCACAAACTGTTGTGTCAGTAGTGGGTTTTGGGGAAGAAGGGTATGGACTCGAAGTAAGTATGGGCAAGAACGAAGGGCGGCTCGAGTATTAACTCGAGTAGGAATTCTGGTGTGCCAGGTTAAAATATTTATGAAAAAAAATTAAGTCGAAAATCGTAACACTCGGGTTGATTTTGATAAAAACCCGAAGCAAATGAAGTTTTCTCTCGCGCGTGACCGGAAGCAGGTCTCGAGACCAATATATAAAATAGTTTTTTTTACTTTAAAATTCTTTCAAAATTTTAAGACACTTTTAAACTATGTTCAAAACAATGATTTGATTGGAATTTTAAGCTAATTTAAGACTAAAGTGAAATGTTTAAAGAAATTAAACTTTAGTTTATTTAGTTTTAATATAATATTTTTATAAGGTTATTTATATTAAATAAATAATGTTACTTAAAAGAAAGATTTAGATAAAATGTTGTTTAAAACTAAATCTTAACCTTTTAGGGTATCTAATGTGATAAAGGTGATTTATTGAACAAAGTTTAAAAAACAATCAAAGTAATTTAAATTAACTTTTGGTTTATTAAAACGATTAATGATTTTGTTAATATAATTTCTTAAGAAATAATTACTTAGTTAATTATTTAATATTAAAATTTGATTTGATTGATAACTAAGGTTTAATAAATTAATAATTGAGGTTAATTAATTTGAAATTAATTAAGATAATTAATTAAGAAATGATCAATTAATGAAGATGATTAAGAATAAATCAATTGTAATTAATGATAATTGGTCATTGATTAAAAATTACTAATGCAAGTAACTATGTGATTAATAAATTTAAAACCACACGATTTATTCATCTTAATTGAAGATGCTTTTATTGTTCTTGAATGTTGTGTATTGGATTGATATTCCTGTTATGTGATGTGATGCTATGTAATAATGCTTTGTGTTGAGCTGTGATGTCTGTAATGAATATACTTCTATGTGATTGTGAAAACCCATTGGCCCATAAAACGGCATTTGAATTTCGATGCGACAGGGAGTCGGATTCCGGTTGGTTATCCGAACCCACATCGAACCTGTGAATCTTTGTGAATGACATATCCACATGTTTTTAAGATTGATGCTCACTATCCAGTTTAGCCGGGAGAGGACCTTTGCGTCGTACAACCCATTTCGAATATGTGATACGACGTTATGGATAACATTTAAAGACCGATGGTGAAGACCGGGTATTTGCGAGAACGATAGGATGACCTATCGATTGTCTCTGCATCGAGTAGCTACGGTATAGAGATTCCCTAAGTGATGGGAAGTCCGATCGGGATTGTGAATCCCCGGATTGCAAGGACTTCTTTGGAAGTGCCTTCGGTTCTGTTCGAACCCGAAACAGACTTGTATGGTTGTATGTCTGACGTTACAAATTGAGATATAAAGCTGATTTCTTTCAAATACATATCTGTTGGTGGTGGAGAATTTATTCTCTTAGCTTAACACCCTTCTCTTAGACGTAAGAGCTCAGAGGTTATGTAGTTGAAGGTTATTAGTGATATACTCCCAATTTGGTAATGTGGCATGTTGAGTGCTGCTGATCGTTTGTTGATCGAAGCATGGCTTTGTGAAAAAGCGTAGCTTTATGGACAAGACTTCGTCGAACCTCACAACCCAGTTATGGTCGAAACAGGAATCGTGGCACCAAGGTTATTTGGGGGTAGCTCCCCCTGAGGGTATGTCCATTTCCTTCTGGATCATAAGTGGTATCATGGTATGGAGCCGAGATACTTACTGTGTGGTTGCTGCAAACTTATTGCTTCGTGGTTGTCGGTTGAGAAACGCTTCGGATAAAGGTTGGCAATGACCTGGAGGTGGCATACTCGTGTCAGTTGTTACCTAGTTACAGAGGTAACCCGGCCTTGTGTAGCAGAGATTCGGTTAGGTTCTTAGGGACATCCCTTCAGAGGCGTTTCATTTTATGCGAGAAGTTCCTTTACCTGACCATTTGCTGGAAATCCAATCATCAATACGAGCCCTTTACGGTTTTAGTTGTAGAACCTGCCATTTAATATGGTAGCTATAGTAGGCATACTATAATCGTACGTATGCTGACTAAGATTAATATTATACTTTCGAAAATGTTTTTTTCACACCATTTACTAATAACTATATTTAAAAGAATTTTCTCATATTAAGCATTTTTGACTGTCATAAGGAGAAATCTCCTCCAAGTTTGCGCTTGCATTGTGTATGTGGTGGGAGGCCTTATGGCAGTTTTATTTTCCAAAAAGCATTGCGGATTTCTCTCAAGCTTATTTGTTTGTTTTTGATAAGAACAAACTACTTTTATTTCAACAATTGTTTTTGTTTACTCATACCAGTCCACGACTGACCTGGAGTTTATTGTTCCTTTCCTAAACTCCGGGTGCCCATAATTTTCCATACGGGCAGCCTAGAAGCAGGTTATCCGTGTTTTGGAGCTAGCTTGGATCTGAGGTCTTCCAAAAGCTTTGGATTTGGAAGTCTTTTGAAGGGTTGGAGTTTTTGAAGACCTTGTCGAAGTTGAAGTATGTTGGAAACTTGTTGAAGTTTCTGTTGTCGTATTATTGTTGTATCATATTTGTATCACTCTGATATCTGGGATAGATGTTGTATTGGATACTGTATCATGTTGTATCTGTTTTGATGTATGATATTCATTTTGTTTCTGCTGTTTACATTCATCTAATGTTATTATAAGCTCTATCCGACTGGATTTCGATGTTTGAATCTTTGGCAGTCGAATACAAGTGAGGTATTTAGTGTCAATTTTTGAACATTGGATTTCGGATCGTGACAGAGCACATGGAGCATGCTTTTAGATTGGATGGCAAAACTTGAGGTTGATCTTGTCGTCTCTAATATTGAGAATGTTGCACTGGTCTTTGCTAAGTTCAAGGTTGGGGAAGACGCAAGGATATCCTAAGAAAGGGTCGATATAGAGGCCAGTGCTATAGAGAATATTCAAACTTTAAAAGAGCATGTATTGGAGGAAAAGGACGAGGTGTTGGCCAAGGTAGCAAAGGATTTGGAAGTGGTAATGGAGAAACTGATGCAATTAGAAGACGAGCTTAATAATCTCACTTCTGATGTAACTTATTGTCTTTATGCTTTGGTTATGCATGACTTTGGGAGAGAGGTCAAGCTTGACTTCTTGGGGGATGAGTCCCTGGTTACTTCAGTTTATGAATATTGCCAAGGTAAGTGGAAAAGTAAAAAGGTGGTGGTGCAAAATGTTACTCCTGACCATTTTGAAGATTCCATTGGGAGGGGGATAGTTGAGGTTGACCTTGGAAACTTGCAGTCTGAGGAACAAGAGAGAACATCTACACATATGGTTAATCCAAAATCCCCAATAGTGTTTAATTTCATATTTATTTTGTCTCCTTTTGTATGAAGATTCTGTAATCTATTTTAGTGTCTATAATGAAATACGATTTTTGTTCTGTTACCTTATGCATGATTGCATTTTCCTTATTGATCAGTCTAGTATTCCGAGGAGAATGTGTTCACAAAACCATTGAGGGAGACTAAAGCTAGGCTCAAAAAACAAACCTTATATCTCTTTTGTTTAAGCACTATGGCTATATGTAGACACGAAAAGACTAAAACAAGTCTTATGCGGAGCTTGAGGATAAGAATCAGGAATTAATATGCAGGATATATCAGGTAATTCAAGATAAGGTGGCCCTTAGTGATTTTTTATTGTGCTGATGGCCATACACACTAGAGAATGGTTCATTCCCACCTGATAGTCCTCACTTATTGTGATTTAGGCTTTGGTTTACAACTTTGATTAATGTCTGAGCTCTCTGTGATGACCCGCAAATCCGTATCCTTTGAATCGACAATAATCTACACATGTCCGACCTAAAAAACACCGACTGACCAAAAATCAAGAGAAAGAAAAGAAGAGAGAAGAAGAGAAGAGAAGAAAGAACCAAATAGAATAATACAGAATCTCACATCGCAGCGAAAAATATATAATATCGTATCAATGATCTTTACAAAACTGAAATTGTATACACATACATCAATCAGAGTTCAACAATCAATCATAAATTATCAGCCTGGACAGCTATAATAACCTGTGCTCACAACTGTTGATAATATACAACAACTAAGCAACAATTCAGTGGATAATAAAGCAAAATAGATACGTGTATACGAAAATGAAGATCCTCAGCTCTTCTGCTGAAGCTCCAAAAGCACCAAAACTGAACCTGTAAATATACTCGGTCTGACCCGAGCATTGAAAGGAGAGAACGCCGAGATCAGTCTGATAAACCAGCATGAGAAACACACTCAACTGAATTAATTAAGTTACCAAATTTTTCCTTTATCAAACAAAAGTATCTCATAAGACAAGTCCACACATAAACATGGCCATGTTTTTTACATTATGATAACTAAATCATTTCATATCAAATCGCCTGATATTACACTAGTGTCTAGTATACAAATAATATTAATCATAGCTGAAATTGTTACATGATTAAATTCTAGCATATAGCCCAAAATGGGTAATACAATCAAAATGGCAGGCACGTAGTGGAGTTTGGATTTCCATACAAATGACCAGGTGAAGGGACTACCTTCCGAATGGGTACACCTCTAGATGGATGCCCCGAGGCAACGAACATCTGCCATATAGCAACACAAGACCGACCCACCTCTATAACTAGATGGTATCGAATATTTATCGTCCAGTCTTTGCCGACCTTTACGAGGGCCCTCGAAGAATACAAACCACAATAATCAGATACACGATGTCATAGCATGTAAAGGTATATCTAGAAGAGGATGATCATACCCTACTTGGGAGCGACCCACTTAGCCTTGCTGCATCTAACCCTGTTTTGGTCATTTTCGGTTGATGAGGCCTGAGGTAACGATTATCTTTAACAAATCATAATCACATCACTTTGAATGCCACATGGCTATTTCCGTCGACTACTAATTGCCTTCCACAAAAATACAACCCTTAAGCTCATACGACTCAAGGAGGGTGTTAAGCTAAGAGAAGTTGCCTTCTCCACCACCACTGATGTACGTTTGTAAAAGCCAATGTACGTAGTCTGTAGAAATGAAATGTCAGACAAACATCCATACAAGTTGTCCAGGAACAGCACAAACTGAAGGTACTTTCCTACCACATCCTTTTGGAAAATCCCAAGGATTAGTAGCGAATAGTCCTTGCATTGGATATTTCAGAATAAAGGGACCACTACTACTGGATGTATATTTGGATTTTAACCTCAAATGATCAACAAGAAGTCCCCCACTATGAAAATCCTGAATATCAATATCATCACAAGCAACCTGCACAATCGTCGCATATACGTTGGTCCGAAGTGGTTTTCAGATAAATCTGATCCTGGTCTCTTCGCACCAACGACGCAAAGGCGTTTCTCAACTTCACACAGAAACTAAGTCTCATAGACTTATCACGCTCCAACTTCCAACTTGCTATCCTTTGGGCCAAGAAGGAAGCTCGATAGATTGGAGTAATACTCTGCACTACACGAACCAACATCCTCAACACAAACGATAATTAAGCCTACACAGAAGGCTACGTACTAAGTGTACGACGAAATAGTTCCCACATCAAGTAAAAGGAACTAAAATTTGGCCAAATTTGATTGTCGGTTATTTAACAATCAAAGCAAAAAAATAAATATTCAGCACCATATACAATCACTAGGCCCTTTTAATTAATCTTTTACTAACTAAACCACCTGCCAAATATTCACTTCAAATTATCTTTAAAAAAGATATATTATCAAAACCATTTCAATATTGGAAAACATTTCCGTATACTTATTTAAAAAATAAGTAATTCACAATTCAATTTATTGCATGTGGAAAATATTACATATACTAAAATCACGATTAAGTATATATTTTATTCTTTAAGGAAAAGATTCTCTTTAAACACATTTATTCGGGTCAAAATGAATGTTGCGTAAAACATCATTACGACAACCCAAAATTTCTAGTATAGGGATTCGAAAATAAAATAGATATATAAATCCCATATATTATATAAAATATTTCCTTTCGAAAATTATTTACTACAACAACATTGTTATAGTCCATCATTTCCTTACTTCTCGAAAACGTCTATTTCAATAATGAATGTTGAAATCTATGATTTCGATACTTAAACCTTTTTAAAACATTTTACTTCATTTAAAATACCACCTCCTAAAAATATTCATTTTATTCAATATATTATTCACTGTCCAAAAATCATGAATATAATTCTCTTATCCAAATTTAATACTTCTACAAATTTATTTTAAAGGATAATCCACTGTCCAAAATCGTGGATATATCTCCTTTACCAAATTCATTACTATATTTAACTATCAAAATAAGTTGATTTCACATTTATAAAACAATGTTTATAAATTTCATTGTTTTTATTTCATAAAAACTCCCATATATAAAATTCCTTTATTAAACAATTCCATTTATATTCCAATTATATACTAAAAATCCAAATTATAAGTTAATTACTTATAATAATCTATTTACAAAATCATTCTTTTTATAACTTCATCAATTTATAAATCTATAAATCTTATTTGCTTATAAAATCCATTTATAACTTCATATTAACATTTACAAAAATCCTTTGCAATTCCAACATTTTGATTTATAAAATATGAATTTTATAAATCTTATATACATACACTTTTTATTATAACTTTAAAAATCTCAATTTAACTCATTTTACAAAATAGTTCACTTCATATCCCAAAAATCACATTCTGATTATATTTCCCAAAAATCATAATTTTTATAACATGAAAATTATAACATTTATTTATTTAAAATAAATCCATTTCCTTTAACAATTCAAAAATTAATAAAACATCTATTTTCAAAAATCACTTTGAAATCCTTTTAAATTTGAAATCATCACTTTAATATCTTTAAAATTCCAATAATAGGCCCAATGCTGCAACAACACTAAATACATCAACCAGCATCCAAACATCATATATCATATGATAAATAGCATATATCACAATACATGTAAATAAAATCAATACTGGTGAGGAATCCACTTGGATCCCTCCAATCTGTCAACTGCAACAAATATACATATTAGAAATATATGTACAATGTCTGCTTCGAGGCGAACACGTGTACAAAGGGTCATCCGCTCATGCACGGGAACGTATAGGGTCTCATCTGCTCCAATAAGCAGGAATATATCCAAATACCAATCAATATACATATATATATATATCATCCAAACAATCATCAATCATCATAAATAATATTTATTCCCACTTATATAAAATATCAGTTAGTTAGAAAGAGTGAGTTGTACTCACATTGGTTGTAGTCCTCGCGAAAGCAATTTATTCCGATTAAAATTAAACATCCGTTTAATTTCAACCAAAATTTTCTCTAGCTCAAATAAATCCCAATCCAGCTCTATAATGTAGTGCTCGTCAATACGAACTCAACGCAATTCGTTTCGTCAAAAACAGACATCGTACGACAAAGTTGTAGCATTTTAAATATTACACGCATATTTACAAATTTATTTATTTTTCAACCCACTTTTAATCAGGACCGTACGATTTATCCTTCAGCAGATCTGGGCCGATCAAGCCTTTCTTCTTCCATCACGTGAAAACCTATAGGGTTAAAGAACCCATCGGCTGTCGTTGTTTGGTGAATTATCGCGGCCACCACGCTTTGCTTGAAGATGATCAGACCACATCACCGACTAGCGCTACACGAGCCTCATCCCTACCTCAATCGACGTGGAACTCGGCCCTCCCTTCATCCTGAAAACCGTGCGCAACCTATTGATTAACATAGGCAAACTTCCTCCTCCACGTTGTGTTTTACGATGATCCACGGTATGGATCGAAAGATTGCGTTACACTCTACAATCTTTTAGTTGAAATTTTTTGCTATAAGTTGATGGATTGGAAGAGATTAAGGGAGGAAGATGAAAATTTTTTGGCCATTGAATACATAATGGCGGCTAGGGTTTGAGATTAGGGTTTAGTGTAAAATGAAAATAATCAAGTCCTTTTATAGAAAATTTGACGACATTATTCATCCAGAAATTTTTTCGAATTCCAAAAGAAACGTGCTGCCTGGCGTTTACAATTTTTTACCCCTATTTCGAACATAATGGAATATATATCGAGAGCCAATCGTATTCGAAAGATAAGTTTTCGAATCGACTTATTTAAATTTAAAATTTACTTAAACAAATTTCTACGCGTTTTAGGTTCCCTCGGACAAACCGTAAATCGGATTGATACGAAATTCGAAATATTATAATAATATAACATTACAGATCCAATGAAACTAGTTTTATCGAAATTCGAGACTGTTTGAAAAATGGCTATTTTTATACGTTAATTTAATATTAAAATATTCAATTTCTACAATTTAACTTTTAATTCAACTTTAAAAGTTCGCTAACATCATTCTAGTTCAAATAGAATTTAATTCAACTTTATAAATCATTTTAATTCACATTAAATTCAATTTTCAATTATTTCTTCAATTCCAAATATTAAATTAACAACTTAATTATCCAATTAAATCTAGATATTCAAATATAATTTATTCATCTTATAAAATTAACTTGTGAATATTCAAAATCAATCAAATATACAAATTTCAAATGACAAAAATTATGGATCGTTATATTCTCCCCTACTAATAAGAATTTTGTCCTCGAAATTACCAAGTAAGAAAAGGTTACAAAATCCATTAACTTTTCAAAACAATTCGTTCAATTTAGATATCAAATCTATTTAAACTTTTTAACCTTTTCAAAATCTATTAGTTAAACTTCTTATAAAACTTTTCAAAGTTTTCAAATCCATATATAGTTGTCTTTTCAAAACCAACAAATATCGTCTAACTTTTAACTCCAAATCAAAATTTTATTTATCAATTTTTTCCACCTTTCTCTATATTTCCTAGTGCCTTAAATTTTCAAAAAAATTCGCCAACATCTCCTTTGCGCAGTTCGATCGTGGTAGGATCACAACATATATATGTATGTGTGTGTTTATATATATATATCAAAAATATATATCTCATCTTCGAGGATGAGGCATCCCGTAGGGGAAAAAATGTAAAAGTACGATATGTAATTCGAGATATGTACCTTTTACATTGTTAGCGAGCATATATGGATAATATAACGCGAAAACAAGCTCCAAATGCGAAGCAAACGCATTACGCACCTACTAAATACTCAACAAACCACATGAGAAACATGTATATATGAAAATAATATCAGTATACAATTTATATCAATACAACAACTATATATGCCAATATAGCAAATGCAATCAAAAGCAACAAATTTAACCATCCACCAACTATCATACAACTAACATCCAACAAACCACATATATCCAATATATCCATAACCGAATTAATATAAATTCAATTCTTATTAATATTCAATGAATTGTTTTTCAATTTAATCACCTTTGATTCATTAACATTGGATTTTACGAACATTCATTCATTCGAATTCAATTAGTTTACATTCACTAATTTACATTCAAGTTTGTTTACTTTCAAATTAAAATCAAATTCAATTCTATTTACTTTTACTTACTACCACTTTGGATTTAATTATTTATCTTTCAGTTTCATTAATTCAATTTCATATGGATTTCTATACAATCAACAAACAACCATCTAACAACCAATGCATATCCAACATAACCAAATTTATTTAATTTATTATCGACATTCATTTTGGTTCAACACTTCTAATTTCAAATTGGTTTAATATTCAATTGACTTCCATTCAAATATTCGATTCCCAATTTCATTAGCTTTTAATGAATTAACACTTACATCTATTATTTCGTATCAGTTTATTCAAATTCGATTGCTAATTCATTTAACGGATACAGTTGAATTTCCTTATTTAACTCAAATTCATATTCTTCGCTTTATTAATTTACTTCAACACCAAAATCAACTTCATTTACATTTACTTTCACTTATACAACTTAAGTTCACTACTAATTTATCAAATCCTATTTTATTTAAATTTTACTTAAGTCAAATTTCCTATCACTTATTCAAATTTAGATTCAAATTTGCTTAGCAAAATTGTTTAACCACTTTAACTATTGGTTTTACTTACATTTTCTCATTTTATAAGTTATACAACTTATTTATTTAAACTTCCAAATTCATATTATATAATCACTTACCCCTTACATTTAATTTTCATTCCAATAATTTATCAAATCTGGTTCAAATCCAATTCAATTTATTTAACTTTCCCTTAGTTAAATTACAAATCATGTATTTTATCATACTAACTCAAATTTATTACAACTTTACCAAAATTAAATCTACATTTCATATTATAAGTCTAAAACTCATTTTGCTTATACTTATCAATTTCAACTTGGATTTTAAATCAAACTTGTTTATCACAACAAAACTTCAGTTTTCAATAACTACTGGTAGCAAATCCATCACACAGGAACTCGAAAATGATACCGATGATGCTGCAGTCATCACCCTTATTATTTTCCAGTAACAGTAGTGAATTCAGTGCTTTATATTATTTAAAAACAATACCTTTTTCTTATTTATAAATCACATTTATAAATTCTTACTTATATAATTTCACTTTTTTACTTTAATTATATAAAATCGCTCCAACTTTATTTATCTTACTTCGATTTATAACAATATAACATCTTTAACTTTTGGAAAACAACTTTCAAAATAAACAGGATTCAAAATTTCAAATTCATAGTTTAAATTCATTTTCATTTTCAACTCATATTTATAAATATATTCAGGTTGTTACGTTTCTTATATATAAGATTATTTCACATTTGTTAATCATTTTAATTATAATTCCATACTTGACAATTCATTTGCTTATATAATTTATTCTTTTACAATTGTTGTTTTATTTAGATTATTCAAACATCTTTCGTTAACTTATATATATTTACAATTTCAATAACCAAACAATCAATTTATATACACTTTAATAATTCCTGAAAAATTATTTCCTTTATTTACAAAATTTAATCGAGGTACAATAATTTCATTTACCAAATTTAAAATGATACTATGTCGATTGCCTTGTTTAAGTGTTTAGAAATCCCTATCGATAATATGGCGTCCCACATACCGACCAGAATTCACAAACAGCTCAACGGATAAGCAAACAAAATATAAAACATTTTATATCACTAACAAATACACGCTCATATATATAATACACTCAAACTCAATCTAGGGTGCTACTGTCCCTATCTATACTGAGTACACATCAAATCTTAGGAATATACAAAATCTAAGCTCTGATACCAGCTATGACGACTCTCAAATCCGTACCCTTTGAATCAACAATAATTCACACATACCCGACCTAAAAAACACCGATTAAGCAACAATGTAGCGGATAATCAAGCAAAATAGATACGTGTATACGAAAATGAAGATCCTCGGCTCTCCTGTTGAAGCTCCAAAAGCACCAAAAATGAACTTGTAAATATACTTGGTCTGACCCGAGCATTGAAAGGGAAGAACGTCCGGATCAGTCAGGTAAACCAGCCCGAGAAACAAATTCAACTGAATTAATTAAATTACCAAAATTTTCCTTTATCAAACAAAAGTATCTCATAAGACAAGTCCACACATAAACACGGACATATTTTTACCTTAGATAACTAAATCATTTCATATCAAACCGTCTGATATTATACTAGTGTCTAGTATACAAATAATATTAATCATAACTGCAATTGTTACATTGATTAAATTCCAACATATAGCCCAAAATGGGTAATACAATCAAAATGGCAAGTATGTAGTGGAGTCTGGATTTCCATACAAATGACCAGGTGAAGGGACTACCTTCCAAACGGGTACATCTCTAGATGGATGTACCGAGGCACATAACATCTTCCCTCCACCAACACAAGACCTGCCCACCTCTATAACTAGATGGTATCGAATATGTCATCCTCTAGTCGTTACCGACCTTTACCGAAGGCCCTCGAAGCATACAAAGCATAATAATTAGATACACGACGTCATAGCATGTAAAGATATATCTAGAAGAGGATGGTCATACCCTACTTGGGAGCGACCCACTTAGCCCTGCTGTATCTAACCCTATTTTGGTCATTTCCAGTTGATGCGGCCGAAGGTAATGATTACCTTTCACAAATCACAATCACATCACTTTGAATGCCACACGGCTATTTCCATCGACTACTAATTGCCTTCCACAAAAACAACCCTTAAGCTCATACGTATCAAGGAGGGTGTTAAGCTAAGAGAAGTTCCTTTCGTTTCGTTCAAGCGGGATCAGAAGTATCTGCCTTCTCCGCCACCACTGATGTACTTTGTAAAAAACAATGCACGTAATCTGTAGAAATGCAATGTCAGACAAACACATCCATACAAGTTGTCCAGGAACAGGACAAACCGAAGGTACTTTCCTACCACATCATGTCAGGAAATCCCTAGGATTAGTAGCGAATAGTCCTCGCATTGGATATTTCATAGTAAAAAGACCACCGCTACTGGATGTATGTTGGGATTTTAACCCCAAACGATCAACAAGAAGTTCCCCGGTATGAAAATCCTAAATATCAATATCATCACAAGCAACCTGCACAATCGTCGCATATACGTTGGTCTGAAGTGGTTTTTAGATAAATATGATCCCGGTCTCTTCGCACCAACAACGCAAAGGCGTTTCTCAACTTCACACAGAAACTAAGTCTCATAGACTAATCACGCTCCAACTTTCAACTTGCTATCCTTCGGGCCAAGAAGGAAGCTCGATAGATTGGAGTAATACTCCGCACTACACGGATCAACATCCTCAAAGCAAATGATAATCAAGCCTACACAGAAGGCTGCGTACTAAATGTACGACTAAATAGTTCCCACATCAAGTCGAGGAACTAAAATTTGGCCAAATTTGATAGTCGGTTATTTAACTATCAAAGCAAACAAACAAATATTCAGCGTCATATACAATCACTAGGCCCTTTTAATAAACCTTTTATTAATTAAACCACTTGCCAAATATTCACTTCAAATTGTCTTTAAAAAAGACATATTATCAAAACCATTTCAATATTGGAAAAAATTTACATATGCTTATTTAAAAATAAGTAATTCGTCCAATTTATTTTCAACACATGGAAACTATTGCATGTACTTAAATCACGATTAAGTATATATTTTATTCTTTAAGGAAAAGGTTCTCTTTAAGCACAATTCAGGTCAAAATGAATGTTGCATAAAATATCGTTACGACAACCCAAAATCACTAGCATAGGGATTCGAAAATAAAATAGATATATAAATCCCATATACTATGCAAAACATTTCCTTTCCAAAATCATTTACTATAACAATAGTGTTATAGTCCATCATTTCCTTACTTCTCGAAAACGTCTATTTCAACAATGAATGTTGAAATCTATGATTTCGATACTTAACCCATGTTAAAACATATTAAAAAAATTTTACTCATTTAAAATACCACCTCCCAAAAATATTCATTTTATTCAATATATTATTCACTGTCCAAAATCGTGAATATAATTCTCTGATCCAAATTCAATACTTCTATACATTTATTTTAAAGGATAATCCACTGTCCAAAATCGTGGATATATCTCCTTTACCAAATTCATTATTATATTTAACTATCAAAATAAGTTGATTTCACATTTATAAAACAATGTTTATAAATTCCATTGTTTTTATTTCGTAAAAACTCCCATATATAAAATTCTTTTATTAAAAAATTCCATTTATAACCCAATTATATATTAGAAATCCAAGTTATAAGTTAATTACTTATAATCGTCAATTTACAAAATCATTCTTTCTATAACTTCATCAATTTATAAATCTATAAATCTTATTTACTTTTAAAATCCATTTATAACTTCATTTTAACATTTACAAAAATTGTTTACAATTCCATCATTTTGATTTATAATATATCAATTTTATAAATCTTATATATATATATATATATATAAAAACCGTTTATTATAACTTTAAAAATCTCAATTTAACTCATTTTACAAAATAGTTCACTTCATATCCCAAAAATCACATTCTGATTATATTTCCCAAAAGTCATAATTTTTATAACATAAAAATTATAACATTTAATTATTTAAAATAAATCCATTTCCTTTAACAATTAAAAAATTAATAAAACATCTATTTTCAAAAATCGCTTTAAAATCCTTTTAAATTCGAAATCATCACTTTAGTATTTTTAAAATTCCAAAAATAGGCCCAATGATGCAATAACACTAAATAGATAAACCATGGCATCCAAACATCATATATCATATGATAATAGCATATAGCATAATATCTGTAAATAAAACCAATACTGGTGAGGAATCCAGTTGGATCCCTCCAATCTGTCACTTACAACAAATACACATATGAGAGATATATGTACAATGTCCGAGGCAGACGTGCGTACAAAGGGTCATCCGCTTATACAATGGAATGTATAGGGTCTCATCTGCTCTAATAGGAAGGAATATATCCAAATACCAATATATATATATATATAATATATAATATATCATATATCATCCAAACAATCATCAATCATCATAATTAATATTTTTTCCCACTTATATAAAATATCAGTGAGTCAGAAAGAATGAGTTGTACTCGCATTGGTTATAGTCATCACAATAGCAATTTATTCCGATCAAAATTAAACAGCTATTTAATTTCAACCAAAATTTTCACTAGCTTAAATAAATCACAATCCAGTTCTGTAATGTAGTGCTCGTCAATACGAATCCGACGCAATTTGTTTCATCAAAAAAGGACCTCGTGTGACAAAGTTATAGCATTTTAAATATTACATGTATTAATATATATAATTATTTACAAATTTATTTGTTTTCAAACCCACTATTAATCAGGACCGTTTGTAACGACTCGTGGAATTTGATAATGTTAAATGAATTAAATTAATATGTTTCTAATCTAATTTAGAATAAAATAAAGGTCTTAAGATTTTATTTGAGAAAATGTAGTAATTTGTTATAGTAATTGGAATTTAATGTAACAATTTAATAGTTACATGGAAATAGATTTGAACTAAGTAAATTTGCACACCTTGTTATAAGTTAAATATAAGAAACCAATATAAATGTGAATCAGTGAATATTAATAAAAATATTTACTAGAATGGAATTCATTTAATATAAAATAAATAGTGGAGATTGTACATTTGGTTGTAATAATAAATAGTGACTAAATAAAAGTGTCCGTTGGAATAAATCAATGCAATAAGTGTGATAAGTAATTTTATTGAATGTTGTCTCTAATAAATGTACTTGATTTGGTAATTTAGATATTTATACGTAAAGTATATATATATAAAGAGATATTGATTCCAATAGAATTAATTGGAAATCTAATATTAAATATAATGTTGGTAGCAATTGAAATTTACTGTTTTGCAAAATAAATGAGAAATCAAGTCAAATGTGAATTATACCGTAAAGGATCAATTCATTTAAACAGTAGGATTGTAAATAAATAAACATTCTACGTAGGTTGCAATTGGACGATTTATGTAGTTTAATGGAAAAGCAATTGGAATTAATTACCATAAATTGTGTAGTTAGGGTAGTTTTGATTTGTCACTTAAGATGGAGGATTTTTATAAAATGTAATAAATGCAGTTTAAATTAAGGCATTGACGTTTGGGTATTTAAGAAGTGATAAACTAAAATTTATTTATTTATTTTAAAATTTGAAATCCAGTTTGTGGATTTATTGCAAATAAGTGAAATTTGTGTTTAACCATTACATCGATAGGAATAAATTAAATTTAAGGTTATATTAATAAAATTTGGACTAGAGAAATGATATGAATCGGTTTTAGAAGCCTTAAATATAAAATGGGAAGTAGACGAGATTTCACGTTACAACCATTTTTAAAAATCCCGATGTATATAGAAATATTAATGAAATATAACGTAAACCAATGTTGAATCAAAAGAATAGAGTCAACACTTATTTATTCATTTAATGTGATATAACTACGAGTATAATTTATTGCAAATTACATGGAAATCTAATATATAGGACATTACCTAAAAAGGAAGAGTAGATAAAATTTATGATAAACATATTTGTATATGAAGGTTATTGATTTAAGGAGAAATTGGGCAAGTTTTATGTATTTGGGTTAAGTGCAACCTTTAATAGATAAATTTAGGGCAATTAAAAGAAATTGACATTTAATATTTCGATAACTTAAAATTTGATGGGATAAGAACATTTGGGTAACGAAGGGATGACAAATATTAGCTATGATTCTAGAAGGAATTAAATAGATAATGGGAAGATTTAAAATCAGGTTCTAAGCAATAATTATTAAATAACAGGATTTATTAAATTTAACGTTGAATACTACGTTACTGAAATTTAAAATGGACTTTAAGAATAATATTTTGAATCATGAACCAAAGTATGTGGCATCCCTATTTGGATAAAGAATGAGTATATAAAAGTTAAAATCTAATATATGGGGTTTTGAGCATTTAATTTTATAATTCTTAAATATAGGAAAGTGCAGAAATTTACACTGCAAATTGATATACTTATAATTTTAATTCACATCCAAGCTTGTTAAATCATTTGAAATTGATTAAATTATATAAGTAATAAAATTTGGACAATTTTAGAATATAATATAAAATTTGGATTTTTGTAATTTATTTTAATTTAATTAATGAATATAAAAATAGCCATTTTTGTCACGGACTCGGATTTCGATGAAACCGGTTTCATCGGATCCGTATCAGTGAATTATTTTAGGGTTTCAAGTTTCGTATCGATCGGACTTGTCATTTGATCGTACGAACGCGAAACGCCTTGAAATCAATTTTATTAAAATCAATTTGAAATCAATTTGGAAATCTTGTTTTCAGCATAACTTCTTCATACGACCAAATTTGGACGTGAAACTTTTTCCATCGCGTTCAGAATATTTTAAAATACCTATCTGGATATATGGATTTGATAAATTTCGTTCCGGGTTCAGAACGAGCTTTTTGGGCCAACTACCGTTTAGCACGTTCGTTATCCGTACCCACATAGCCTTCTTCTATTTGTCTATATATATGCGATCAAAAACCCTAGCATCCTTCCTATTGTCATTTGGCTGTACGTTCACTTTTCTTCATCTCCTTCTCCTCCTCAAATGGTTGCAAAACCTAGATCTACTTCAATCCAAATTTCAATGAAAATTCAAACTCTCCAGAAAAATTCCACAAAAATATATGTCAATGTTCTCGAAACACGTAATCTCATGGTGGAATTCGTTTTTCAAATGGAGTTATCGTTTACCCAGAATAAATTGAAACAGTCCCGACCGTTCATCACGTCGTCACAAACTTTGTCGGATCGAGAAAATATTTCTGGGTATTGGGGAGATAGCCGGAGGGATCGCATCTGGGTGGTTTTTGCATCGAGTTAACGGTTGGATCGTGTGATTTAATTCGATTAGGGTTAGGGGGTGGCGGCAGCCGGTGGAGTTTTGGGCAACCGGACCTATATGGGGGGGTGCGGCTTGGCGAGTTGGGGCCCATGGTGGTGGTGGCACGGCGTATGGTGGTGTCTAGTGGCGTGCAAGCTTGGTCAAAGTCTCGGTCAAGGGTTTGTGGTTGGGTTTCGTTGTCTATTGCGTGTGTTTGCTTCTGGAAAGAAGATGGTAGCCGCGTGCGTTTCTGGGAATAGGAGTGACGTGGCACATTTGTTGTAAGCGATGAATTGTGTCCCTTTTTATTAAATTATAATTTGAAATTCAATCACCATTTTTCGCCATAACTTTCTCATACGACCTCGGATTCGAACGAATTTTTTTTTGTTAGGATCGTAATTTAATTCCGGACTTGTTGACGCTTGTTTGGACGAATTCCGAGATGGCCGAATTTTTGGGTTTAAATCGAATTTAAATTCGATTTAAATTCCAAAGGTGAGTGTTTTAACCCACTCACAACTACTAGAAGCTTTTATGTTGTTTAAATTAATTTTAGAAATGAATAGAAATTTATTTATGAGTATTTGGCATGTTTATTTTATTCATATCTGTTGAATTGCATTTAATTAATTTAACTCTTAATTTAATTAATTTATTGCGTATGAATTAACAGTTAAAATTTATTTGTTTGTATATGAACTGCTAGTTGACAGTTATATAATTTATTACTGAATATAGACTGTAGATTAATAGCTGTTAAATTTAATTTGAATAAAATTGCCAGTATTACCTGTTATGTAGTACCAAAAATAATATTGTTATTGATTGATATTGATTGATGATTGCGATTTGGATGATGGATGATGTTGATGAATGGATGTTTATTGTATATCATTAAATTGCAAATTTTCATGCATATTCCCTTTCATTCGGGATTGTGGTTTGAAATGATATACAACCGCAAAATTTTATATCTTTTAAATTGCGGATTGAAATGATAAATATCCGTATCACTTGACCATAGGATAGAAAATTATATACAGGCACCGTGGTATATATATAACTATTTAAATGTGATTTCTATGGTTTGGATGGAATACGGTTTATAATAATCTTAAATTTTATATTGTATAAATATTTTTCTTCCATATATATATGCATACGAAGTTGAAAATTTTGAAATTAAAAGGTGTATAAAAATATTTATTAAAAATGGAAGAAAATGGAGTTTAATAATTTATATCATATGTTTAAATGTTAAGTTTGGAAATTTTAAGATATGATATTTATAATTGGATTTTTCCCAAAATAAATTGAAATGAATATTCTAGTATAATTTGAATTGGGAAAAATATATATATTTTATTACTAGAAATTGAAGTCTTATTATTTATGGATTTTATATGAATATTCAAGACTAATTAATAGAACAATTGATTTGTTGAAAGCATAAAATCCAACTTTAGTTTGAAATATTGATACTCAAAATGGATATACGTATATATAAATAAATTGAAGTGGTTTTGGAACTTGAGAGAGATAATATAAATTTTGGTTTAGACTTTAATAAAGAAACGTATTGGTAAAGCCATGAGAACTATTTTCTTTACAAAGTAACATTTAAGTTAAACCATTTAATGCATACACCGTTGAATGTCCAAACCATTCAAGTTTTTAGAAGTTATGGTTTTAAATTATGATTTTCAAAATATTATGCTTTGAAAATATTTGATTTTCAGACGTTATGAAGTTAAAGCATTATGATTTTGGAAAAGAATTATATTTGGGATAAGTGATAAAATATGGTTTTGGGTTTTGAAATGATATCGTATTCATGGTTATGAAATGGAATGTTTATTCTGATTTTTAAAGTATAACCTATTTTTAAATGACCGCGGTGTTATAATAACAATGGGTTGGCAAAGAGACCGGGATCGGATATGGACATACTCTCCGTCGATACCGAAAACCACTTTGACTAACCGTGTACGCGGTGGAGATTCCAGAATGAAGTAGGTGGTGGCGACGTTTCCTGTAAGGTAAATACGTGGACCCGACTCCCGTGAGTAGGCATAAGGTGGCTAAAACAGGAGCGATTCTCAGGCCAATGAGGTCATTCCTCTGATCGGACCCTCCTCTTCGATATTATACTTTGATTTTGGATTGATTCAGTGGCCACTTCTATATTTTGATTTTGGGGAGTTAGTCCGAGGTGGGCGGTAACTGCGGCTACGCGTTTCCACCAGCCTGGATAGCAATTGGTATATCTACCCTGGCATTGCCTAGTTGTGCCGTGTCACCTACCATACCGAGCCTTTACTACGAGTTTCTATTTGTGTCGTACCTATGGAGTATCCTCTGGTAGCTTCCCGATCAGGAGGTATTACGGTACTGTATAGACTATTGGCATTATTTGTGTTAAGGGCTATATGGGTAACCCCTTAACGCTATTAAAAAGTAAGTTTATTTTATAAATAGACACTATTATAATAGCGCAATATACTACATAGTAAATAGTTTAACGGATTCTTAGGAGATGTAAATCCCGAACATCTCTTGAGTTACTGTACTCATATTTATTTCTGTTAATTTAACTCACATAAGATCTTTTAGTCTGACTCGAGTGTTTTTGTCTTTTCAAATTCGCTCGGGTCAGTCCGAGCGTTTCAGGATCGAAGATTTTAGCTTTGGAGGACGAAGACGAAGAATCCATATTATATTATTTATAGTATTGCACCACACTCTAAATTTCCGCTGCATTGATTGTATTGGTATGTGTAACTCTGATATTCATTGTATAAGTAAAATAAATATTTTGTAAACAGTTATCATGAACTGTATATTGATTATTATATCTTATCCTTCCGCTGTGAGATTCTATTTTGCTTTATTTCTTCTCTGTTTTTCTTATTTACCCCATAACAATCCGCCCTTGCGTATGCTTTGAATTGGCACGTGTGTCGGTTTAAAGTGTGCGAAAAGGCGGGATGTTACAGTTGGTATCAGAGCTTTGGTTTAGCGATAAACCTTGGTTCTGTGGGGTTTGACTCTTTGTAAATAGGGTAGTAATACCCTATGGGAGTCGCTGAGTGTATATATATGAGAGAGCGTATTTGTTAGTGTTAATAAAGATTTTGATATTGTGTTAATCTGTTCCGCTTTGTATTTATAAATTATGGTTGATGCATGGGACGCTATGACATCAATAGGGATTTCTAAACACTTAATAGGACAGACCGACATAATATTTGTTTTTAACATGGGTGAATGAAATAATTTTGCCTATTATATTTTCTATATATAAAAATATTTTTATAAAGATATATTTTGGTTGCTATAGTTGGGTGTTAGGTAATAAAAATATTTGTAATGAATTAAATCTAAGTTGAATTTTAATAAATCAAATTGGAGATTTTAGAACTTAAGTCCGGGATTTTTGAAATCTTCTTTCAAAGGATTTATGAAATATAATGATTTGGTTTATAAATATTTTCTTATATAAATATTTAGTATAATTCGAAAGAATTGGTTTAAAGAGGATTTTGAAGAAAATAAGTTTGTACTTTCCTCTCTGTCGCTGGAAAATAATTTCGGTGATGACGGCCGCATCATCGACTTTCATTTTCGAGTTTCGAAGGGAAAGGCCACTGTAGTAAATTCTACTGCAGATTTGTTTTGAAATTTTCTAAAATTTTAATTGTTTTAAAATATAATTGAGATATAGAAGTTGTAAGAAATTAATTATCTATTATTTTAAAGAAATTTTGGAATTTGACCCGGTATTAATTCTTGAATTTCCATTAAGTAGTTGTAAAATTTAGGTTAGTGAAATAAAAGAAGTAATCAATGAATTAAAAGAGTTGAGATTAAACTTGCATAAGTTCTTTTGCTTTTTCTTTAACATAAATAACTTACCAAGTATAAAAAGTTGAAATGTAAATTAAGAGTGGAATAGAATATTATGCAAGTAGAATTTTGGAAAAAAATGAAGTATTCAATAAATTACTGTTATAAATAAGAATATAATGGTATTAACTTAAGTGATGATTGGAATTTTTCTAAAATTAAAGGTTGTATTATTAATAGGTGATTTTAACCTTAAGAAAGTAAAAATGAAATTCCTTAATTTATAAAGTTGGATTGTAGGGTTATTAACTTAAGTATGCTTTAATTCCCCCTATTCTAATATAATGGAAAGTAGGAAAAATATAAATGACTGCAATCCATAGTTAATGAATGAGTAAAATCTTTCACTTATAGGAATGCAAGTTATAAGGTTAATAAATTAAGTGTAAGTAGAGGGTTACTGTAATTAAATATAATGGAAACTTCAACATTAAATAAATGAATGAGATTAAAGGTAAGTTGAAATTGTAATTTATAAAACAAATATATATTAATTAAAGGAATGGAGAAGAAACTTGTAAATTTTCACTTACATTCTTAAAACATACATAACTTACCATATAATAAAAAGTTGCAATGTTAGTAGGAAAATGTAAGGGGAAATCTTACTAGTGAAGAGTAAGGTAATAAAGGTATTCTATTAATTTGCTATTATTAATGAGAATTAATTGTATAAACTTAAGTTAAATTGGAAATTTTACTATATAAGAAAGGGTAAGTAGTATAAATAGATGATATAAACTTTAGTCTATAAATTGGAATACAAATATAATGAATTTCGTAATAAATGGAAAATGAAATTTTTTAAGAAATAAAGAAATCCCTCCATAAATGAAAGAAAGAAAATCAAACCACTGAAGCATGAAATAAATGTATAATAAGCTAATTTGGTTGTTGGTTTGAATTGTTATTGTTGATTTATGTTTGTTGGGTAAGGAATTTTGAAGTTGTTGGATGAATAAATAATCTATCTTTGTTCCATCTAAGACTGTTGAGTAAGGGATGCACTGGATAGTTAGTTTCATTTCATACAAATTTCAAATTTTGAACCCAAACAACTATTTGTTTGATGGATTAAATGGTTGCTTTGTTTTGTGTATGTATGCGGTTTGTAAAATTGATGACTGTTGTATTGATTGGTTGATTAATGATTTAATCCACTTAAATATTTCACTTTAATATAAATATTTAACCCTTTTAGATTTTATAAGTGAAATGCAGGCTATGGAAGCCACTGCTACTGCTCTGGTTCCATAATAATAAGCGTATTGCCCGACAAATAGGTACGTTTTCGGATTACGTTTAAAGCGCTATTTTATAATTTTGCCCGTGCTGGGATAATATTTTGATAATATATGTAATATATTTGTATATTTTGATATTATATTTTCTCCAGAGTCTCTCCGTACAAAGGAGACTCTGCCAAAATTTTCCGTAAATTTTGGACTTAGAATTTTGTGGAAATATTTTCCCAACTTTAATAATTAAGTATAAAATAATATAATGATTATAAACAGGTATATTTTATTTAAGAAAATAAATTTAGTAAATTATTGTTTATAAATAATATTTGAAATAAGATGTACTGTTTTATTCTTCCTTCTCCCTTCTTTTTCCTTTTCGGGGACGAAATTTTTTGAGTGGGGGAGATTGTAACGACCCATGGAATTTGATAATGTTAAATGAATTAAATTAATATGTTTCTAATCTAATTTAGAATAAAATAAAGGTCTTAAGATTTTATTTGAGAAAATGTAGTAATTTGTTATAGTAATTGGAATTTAATGTAACAATTTAATAGTTACATGGAAATAGATTTGAACTAAGTAAATTTGCACATCTTGTTATAAGTTAAATATAAGAAACCAATATAAATGTGAATCAGTGAATATTAATAAAAATATTTACTAGAATGGAATTCATTTAATATAAAATAAATAGTGGAGATTGTACATTTGGTTGTAATAATAAATAGTGACTAAATAAAAGTGTCCGTTGGAATAAATCAATGCAATAAGTGTGATAAGTAATTTTATTGAATGTTGTCTCTAATAAATGTACTTGATTTGGTAATTTAGATATTTATACGTAAAGTATATATATATAAAGAGATATTGATTCCAATAGAATTAGTTGGAAATCTAATATTAAATATAATGTTGGTAGCAATTGAAATTTACTGTTTTGCAAAATAAATGAGAAATCAAGTCAAATGTGAATTATACCGTAAAGGATCAATTCATTTAAACAGTAGGATTGTAAATAAATAAACATTCTACGTAGGTAGCAATTGGACGATTTATGTAGTTTAATGGAAAAGCAATTGGAATTAATTACCATAAATTGTGTAGTTAGGGTAGTTTTGATTTGTCACTTAAGATGGAGGATTTTTATAAAATGTAATAAATGCAGTTTAAATTAAGGCATTGACGTTTGGGTATTTAAGAAGTGATAAACTAAAATTTATTTATTTATTTGAAAATTTGAAATCCAGTTTGTGGATTTATTGCAAATAAGTGAAATTTGTGTTTAACCATTACATCGATAGGAATAAATTAAATTTAAGGTTATATTAATAAAATTTGGACTAGAGAAATGATATGAATTGGTTTTAGAAGCCTTAAATATAAAATGGGAAGTAGACGAGATTTCACGTTACAACCATTTTTAAAAATCTCGATGTATGTAGAAATATTAATGAAATATAATGTAAACCAATGTTGAATCAAAAGAATAGAGTCAACACTTATTTATTCATTTAATGTGATATAACTACGAGTATGATTTATTGCAAATTACATGGAGATCTAATATATAGGACATTACCTAAAAAGGAAGAGTAGATAAAATTTATGATAAACATATTTGTATATGAAGGTTATTGATTTAAGGAGAAATTGGGCAAGTTTTATGTATTTGGGTTAAGTGCAACCTTTAATAGATAAATTTAGGGCAATTAAAAGAAATTGACATTTAATATTTCGATAACTTAAAATTTGATGGGATAAGAATATTTGGGTAACGAAGGGATGACAAATATTAGCTATGATTCTAGAAGGAATTAAATAGATAATGGGAAGATTTAAAATCAGGTTCTAAGCAATAATTATTAAATAACAGGATTTATTAAATTTAACGTTGAATACTACGTTACTGAAATTTAAAATGGACTTTAAGAATAATATTTTGAATCATGAACCAAAGTATGTGGCATCCCTATTTGGATAAAGAATGAGTATATAAAAGTTAAAATCTAATATATGGGGTTTTGAGCATTTAATTTTATAATTCTTAAATATAGGAAAGTGTAGAAATTTACACTGCAAATTGATATATTTATAATTTTAATTCACATCCAAGCTTGTTAAATCATTTGAAATTGATTAAATTATATAAGTAATAAAATTTGGACAATTTTAGAATATAATATAAAATTTGGATTTTTGTAATTTATTTTAATTTAATTAATGAATATAAAAATAGCCATTTTTGTCACGGACTCGATTTCGATGAAACCGGTTTCATCGGATCCGTATCAGTGAATTATTTTAGGGTTTCAAGTTTCGTATCGATCGGACCTGTCATTTGATCGTACGAACGCGAAACGCCTTGAAATCAATTTTATTAAAATCAATTTGAAATCAATTTGGAAATCTTGTTTTCAGCATAACTTCTTCATACGACCAAATTTGGACGTGAAACTTTTTCCATCGCGTTCAGAATATTTTAAAATACCTATCTGGATATATGGATTTGATAAATTTCGTTCCGGGGTCAGAACGAGCTTTTTGGGCCAACTACCGTTTAGCACGTTCGTTATCCGTACCCACCTAGCCTTCTTCTATTTGTCTATATATATGCGATCAAAAACCCTAGCATCCTTCCTATTGTCATTTGGCTGTACGTTCACTTTTCTTCATCTCCTTCTCCTCCTCAAATGGTTGCAAAACCTAGATCTACTTCAATCCAATTTTCAATGAAAATTCAAACTCTCCAGAAAAATTCCACAAAAATATATGTCAATGTTCTCGAAACACGTAATCTCATGGTGGAATTCGTTTTTCAAATGGAGTTATCGTTTACCCAGAATAAATTGAAACAGTCCCGACCGTTCATCACGTCGTCACAAACTTTGTCGGATCGAGAAAATATTTCTGGGTATTGGGGAGATAGCCGAAGGGATCGCATCTGGGTGGTTTTTGCATCGAGTTAACGGTTGGATCGTGTGATTTAATTCGATTAGGGTTAGGGGGTGGCGGCGGCCGGTGGAGTTTTGGGCGACCGGACCTATATGGGGGGTGCGGCTTGGCGAGCTAGGGCCCATGGTGGTGGTGGCACGGCGTATGGTGGTGTCTAGTGGCGTGCAAGCTTGGTCAAAGTCTCGGTCAAGGGTTTGTGGTTGGGTTTCGTTGTCTGTTGCGTGCGTTTGCTTCTGGAAAGAAGATGGTAGCCGCGTGCGTTTCTGGGAATAGGAGTGACGTGGCACATTTGTTGTAAGTGATGAATTGTGTCCCTTTTTATTAAATTATAATTTGAAATTCAATCACCATTTTTCGCCATAACTTTCTCATACGACCTCGGATTCGAACGAATTTGTTTTTGTTAGGATCGTAATTTAATTCCGGACTTGATGACGCTGGTTTGGACGAATTCCGAGACGGACGAATTTTTGGGTTTAAATCGAATTTAAATTCGATTTAAATTCCAAAGGTGAGTGTTTTAACCCACTCACAACTACTAGAAGCTTTTATGTTGTTTAAATTAATTTTAGAAATGAATAGAAATTTATTTATGAGTATTTGGCATGTTTATTTTATTCATATCTGTTGAATTGCATTTAATTAATTTAACTGTTAATTTAATTAATTTATTGCGTATGAATTTACAGTTAAAATTTATTTGTTTGTATATGAACTGCTAGTTAATAGTTATATAATTTATTACTGAATATAGACTATAGATTAATAGCTGTTAAATTTAATTTGAATAAAATTGCCAGTATTACCTGTTATGTAGTACCAAAAATAATATTGTTATTGATTGATATTGATTGATGATTGCGATTTGGATGATGGATGATGTTGATGAATGGATGTTTATTGTATATCATTAAATTGTAAATTTTCATGCATATTCCCTTTCATTCGGGATTGTGGTTTGAAATGATATACAACCGCAAAATTTTATATCTTTTAAATTGCGGATTGAAATGATAAATATCCGTATCACTTGACCATAGGATAGAAAATTATATACAGGCACCACGGTATATATATAACTATTTAAATGTGATTTCTATGGTTTGGATGGAATACGGTTTATAATAATCTTAAATTTTATATTGTATAAATATTTTTCTTCCATATATATATACATACGAAGTTGAAAATTTTGAAATTAAAAGGTGTATAAAAATCTTTATTAAAAATGGAAGAAAATTAAGAAAATGGAGTTTAATAATTTATATCATATGTTTAAATGTTAAGTTTGGAAATTTTAAGATATGATATTTATAATTGGATTTTTCCCAAAATAAATTGAAATGAATATTCTAGTATAATTTGAATTGGGAAAAATATATATATTTTATTACTAGAAATTGAAGTCTTATTATTTATGGATTTTATATGAATATTCAAGACTAATTAATAGAACAATTGATTTGTTGAAAGCATAAAATCCAACTTTAGTTTGAAATATTGATACTCAAAATGGATATACGTATATATAAATAAATTGAAGTGGTTTTGGAACTTGAGAGAGATAATATAAATTTTGGTTTAGACTTTAATAAAGAAACGTATTGGTAAAGCCATGAGAACTATTTTCTTTACAAAGTAACATTTAAGTTAAACCATTTAATGCATATACCGTTGAATGTCCAAACCATTCAAGTTTTTAGAAGTTATGGTTTTAAATTATGATTTTCAAAATATTATGCTTTGAAAAAATTTGATTTTCAGACGTTATGAAGTTAAAGCATTATGATTTTGGAAAAGAATTATATTTGGGATAAGTGATAAAATATGGTTTTGGGTTTTGAAATGATATCGTATTCATGGTTATGAAATGGAATGTTTATTCTGATTTTTAAAGTATAACCTATTTTTAAATGACCGTGGTGTTATAATAACGATGGGTTGGCAAAGAGACCGGGATCGGATATGGACATACTCTCTGTCGATACCGAAAACCACTTTGACTAACCGTGTACGCGGTGGAGATTCCAGAATGAAGTAGGTGGTGGCGACGTTTCCTGTAAGGTAAATACGTGGACCCGACTCCCGTGAGTAGGCATAAGGTGGCTAAAACAGGAGCGATTCTCAGGCCAATGAGGTCATTCCTCTGATCGGACCCTCCTCTTCGATATTATACTTTGATTTTGGATTGATTCAGTGGCCACTTCTATATTTTGATTTTGGGGAGTTAGTCCGAGGTGGGCGGTAACTGCGGCTACGCGTTTCCACCAGCCTGGATAGCAATTGGTATATCTACCTTGGCATTGCCTAGTTGTGCTATGTCACCTACCATACCGAGCCTTTACTACGAGTTTCTATTTGTGTCGTACCTATGGAGTATCCTCTGGTAGCTTCCCGATCAGGAGGTATTACGGTACTGTATAGACTATTGGCATTATTTGTGTTAAGGGCTATATGGGTAACCCCTTAACGCTATTAAAAAGTAAGTTTATTTTATAAATAGACACTATTATAATAGCGCAATATACTACATAGTAAATAGTTTAACGGATCCTTAGGAGATGTAAATCCCGAACATCTCTTGAGTTACTGTACTCATATTTATTTCTGTTAATTTAACTCACATATGATCTTTGAGTCTGACTCGAGTGTTTTTGTCTTTTCAAATTCGCTCGGGTCAGTCCGAGCGTTTCAGGATCGAAGATTTTAGCTTTGGAGGACGAAGACGAAGAATCCATATTATATTATTTATAGTATTGCACCACACTCTAAATTTCCGCTGCATTGATTGTATTGGTATGTGTAACTCTGATATTCATTGTATAAGTAAAATAAATATTTTGTAAACAGTTATCATGAACTGTATATTGATTATTATATCTTATCCTTCCGCTGTGAGATTCTATTTTGCTTTATTTCTTCTCTGTTTTTCTTATTTACCCCATAACAATCCGCCCTTGCGTATGCTTTGAATTGGCACGTGTGTCGGTTTAAAGTGTGCGAAAAGGCGGGATGTTACACCATTCGATTTAGCCTTCAACAGATTTGGGCCGATCAAGCCTTTCTTCTTCCATCACGAGAAAACCTGCAGGGTTAAAAAACCCATCGGCCATCGTTGTTTGGTGAATTATCGTCGCCACCACGCGTTGCTTGAAGACGACCAGGCTACATCACCGAGTAGCACTATAAGAGCCTCACCCCCACCTCGAACGACATGGCACTCGCCCCTCCCTTCATCTTGAAAACCGTGCGTGACCTGTTGATGAACGCGGGCAAACTTCCTCCTCCACGTCGCGTTTTACGATGATCCACCGTATGGATCGAAAGATTGCGTTACGCTCTACAATCTTTTAGTTGAAGATTTTTGCTATAAGTGGATGGATTGGAAGAGGTTAAGGGGGAATATGACGATTTTCTGGCCATTGAATAGATAATGGCGGCTAGGGCTTTGAGATTAGGGTTTGGTGTAAAATGAAAATAATCAAGTCCTTTTATAGAAAATTTGACAACACGATTCATTTGGAAATTTTTTCAAACTCCAAATGAAGCGTGTTGCCTAGCATTTATAATGTTTTATCCCTATTTCAAACACAATGGAATATATATCGAGAGCCAATTCGAACGTATTTGAAAGATAGGTTTTCGAATCGACTTATTTAAATTTAAAATTTACTTAAACAGATTTCTACGCATTTTAGCTTGCCCCGTACAAACCATATATCTGATTGACATGAAATTTGAAATCTTATAATATTATAACATTATGGGTCCAATGAACTGGTTTCGTTGAAATCTGAGACTGTTTAAAAAATAGCTATTTTTACACGTCAATTAAATATTAAAATATTCAATTTCTACAATTTAACTTTTAATTCAATTTTAAAAGTTCTCTAACATCATTAAAATTCAAATAGAAATTAATTCAACTTTAAAAATCATTTTAATTCACAATAAATTCAAATTTCAATTATTTCTATAATTCCAAATATTAAATTAAAAATTTAATTATCCAATTAAATCTAGATATTCAAATATAATTTATTCAACTTATAAAATTAACTTGTGAATATTTAAAATCATTTAAATATACAAATTTCAAATGATAGAAATTATGGGTCGTTACACTTTCTATATCCTTGTTATTTTATGCATGACCTGTAAGTACATGGACAAGTAGAGCTAATGCTATAAATGATAGATGTTCAATGCCAAAACTTTATCTGTTATGTCTTGATTATTTAAAAACGTTTTATTTTACTATTTATTAGGTTGGTTCTCTTTAAGCTCCGTTCAACACTAACTACTCCCATTGTTAAGATGCTTCTATCCCCACTATCATTCCTGACCTTAAATGCTCTGATCCGATTGAGGTAGAGGATGCTCCTGAAGATCAACTTAAGGACGAGAACAAGAGAGTTGAAATTGAGTTGAAGTTTGTGAGAAATGAGGATTACGGATCTTAAGGCTGGAATTAACACTAGATGGGGGTGAATAGTGTTTAAAGGAATTACTAATTCTTTTTGAGTTTATATTAATTTGAACACAAATGTATGCAATATTCAGACACAGATTTGATCACAGAATCAAACGCAGATGCAGATATAAAGTAAAAGCAATAAACGAAAGAACACATCCGATTTTATACTGGTTCGGAGTTACCCTACATCTAGTCCCGCAACACAAGCACGAATTTCCCTTCAAAATCAATTTTTTACAATTACACCCTCGATTTCAAGGCCATGAGGTACACTACTCCAGATTCACAATCCTTTGGGTAAAGATACTTGATTTTACGGGCAACAAGTTCACCCAATTGATTTCACAGGGTACAATCACACCTTTTCTCGCTTGATTGATTTTACAGGCTACAATCATACCTTTTCTCACTCAATTAATTACAAAGAAGTCTATATCTCAGAATAACACTGGGATCTTATTGAGATAGTGGTAGAGAATCAAACCAGAAATGATCTAGTTAGATTCAATGGTGATTGCGGCAGAGTAAGGGTAAAAATGTATATAAAGAAATGTGGAAGAAGAAGAGGAACGAAATCAGAGAATATATGAATGTAAATTCGTTTAAAACAGCCTCTATTTATAGTAGAACAACAACCATGTCCATTCGTGAAAGGATATGACGAATAGACACTTCCTTTGAAATTCAAAATTTTGAAATAAACTGTCACCTTGTCGACAAAGGTACTTAGGGGTTGTCGAAAGGTCTATGTAATTTTTGGTAATTTGTTTTTCTTTGAAAATAACTTCTATCTTGTATTAAAACTATTTTAAACTTTATAAATATACTTAACTATAGTTAAAATACATAAATAATTATAGAGAATAATATATATAATTTTACTATAATTTTATATTTAAATCTCAGTATAAATATTAAAAGTTAAATATATTATATTAAAGGATAGTTTAAAACCAAGGATAATTTGATTTTGAAAATAAAGATTATTTTGTGGCTAAAAGTATTTTAAAACCATGATAGATGTTTTTTATTCTTTTAAATGGAAGATTTTGAAATAATTTTGAAAACAAGATATAATTTTGTAAAACATTTGAATTAAAGTTAGTGGATACAAAACAATGTTCCACTAGATTTTTCATAGGTTCCATCCTACTTAGGGTTCCATCCCTTTAACGGGCTCGAAGTGGATTCCATTCCACGAATAAAATGGATTTTAAGATGTCAATGCTTTTCTAGGAGTTTTAACAAAATTCCAAACTAAAATACTTATATTGAAATCTTGAACTCTTGATGATCTTGATACTCATAAGTCTTCAATCTTGATATATCCCTCTTGAATCTCTATACTATACAGTCTTCATTATTGGTACCTACATGGTTAAATCCTGCATATACATATATATCTAAACTATAATGTTAGTATTTATATTTTTTAACAATTCCTAAGGTTGTTGTCATCAAAACCATCATCTCAAGGACTAAAAATCTCCCCCTTTTTGATGATGACAACCTTTGTTTATAAAATATTAGTTCTATCCTAATAATTCCCACTAAAACTAATAACTCTCCCTTAATCTATGCATAACTATCCTATTTTATACTTCTCCCCTTTGTCATCAACAAAAACTAACTCCAAACTATATAACTCCCCGTTAATCTAATACTATATGACATGTGATTATAATGATAATGTTATCATAAATAATCAACACTTAATTCTGAAACTAAAACTTAGTCCTTAATAACTAACTATCCTAACTAGAAATCATATGTGATAATACTTATAATAGTGATAATGTGAGAATTCAAATATAAGAACACGAATCATTTATTAATTATATATTGTTATATTTACATTTGTGTAGAAAACACAAGCAAGGTCATATAACGATAAGAAAGAGAGAAAAGAGAGTAACGTGTATTTATACATATTATGTTTTGCACACCAATTATCAATCCACACCAAACCAAATCAAATCAAACAAAGCAATCAAATAAAATCAAACATTACAAGGAACTTCCATCCATCCTTCTTCTCCTAATATAGGGTATGCTTTAATGGCATCCCAATCTTCATTTTCATTGGTGAGAGAGACTGGAGGATGTGCTTCATTATCATTTTTGTACAGAGAAGAAATCATCCATCGTATCGTATCGAAATGCTTTTCTTGCTCCTGATCATCTGCATTTGACTCAACTCTAAGTGTCGCTGATTACGAAGAATGAAAGAAAGAATAATTTTGAAGGAGTTAAGGGTTTCTTCAAGATTCTTGGTCAAACTATATAAAGTAGATAAGAAATGATTTTCAGTGATGAATTCTAGAAGAAGTATGTATTTATAGGTGTAGAAATTTGTTTGAAATGAATAGAAACAGAGTAGTTATTCAAATTTCAAATTTAAAGTGAAAAGTCATTTCTGACTAGTACTTGTCGACATGGTCTATAAGGGGTTGTCGACAGGGTTGGTTAATTTTGATGACTCACTTTGATTTTGTGAATAATTGTGTGTGTATGTGTATATATATATTTATACAATATACTAACATTTATTCTGGAGATAGGATAAGCTAGGTAACAGAAAAGTAATTCAATTTCATTTCATAATAGAACGATACAATGATTAAACATTAAGAACCACATGAACATTCAAATCAAAACAAACTAAAACCAATATATCATGACATGAAAAGTTAGAACTAGTTAGAGGATGACGAAGATGAAGATAATCCAAGCTTTTTGCTGACTTTGGAGAAAAACTTGTTCATCTTGGATGACATTTTATCCAATTTCTTATTAACGGATCATTTAAGTGTCTGTTGATTCTCAACAATGATCTTTTGATTTTTGAGTAAGGTTTTGTTGGTTGGATTAGAGGGATAGTCAATACTTTCTATGGATGTTTCACTTTCTTCTTCTTCTTCTTCTTCTTCTTCCTCCTCTTCCATATCCTCATGAGCCAAACGCTCTTCCTTTTCGGCAAGAGTTTCATATGGTTGAAAAACATATGGAATTTTCATAAGAGAAATGTTTAAGTGATTGAAAACTTTTCTTGAAAAAAATTCTTCTCCTTTGAAATCTACTCCAAAATAATTAAAAATTCGAGTGAGATAGATTCCATGATACAAAGTGTTTTCACCCATTTTAAGATTTTTGGGATGAAATTCATCCAAAATAACTTGCGCCCAATTAATGTCATAATTTACAAAAATATAAAAAAGTGCTTTCCAAACTTTTGAAGTTGGATTGTTAAAACTCCCCGATCTTCGGGTCGAAGTATGTTGTAAAAGAAGATTAACAATTCTAGCTTTTGGTTGAAAGTTTTGATTTATGAATTCAAAGTTATCATTTCCTTCGAAAATATGATGAAATATCTCACGATCATTTTCATCGATATTAAAACTAGAAAGATCCATTTTCGTGCTCTTGCAGTTGAAAATGGTACCCAAAAGATCACTATTTAAGATGATTCTAGTGCCTTTGAAACTACTCCAAATTTCATCATCATTTCCATTATAAAATCCACGGTTGAGATTTGCATAGAAAATTTTAACAAGATTTGGATAACAAACAAAATCATTTTGTGAAGCATCAACAAGACTAAGAACTTGGTTGTTTGCAAAAAGATAATCAATTTCATAAGTAGAGAAATCTTGAAATAAAGCAAACTTTCCGGGATGGACTTTTCCATAGTTAGCATAGTTGATATATGGTTTTATAGCCTCTAAATCATTGAAAAGTTGCTCTTTTATCTTTCTGAAAATTCTCATTGTGGAAGGATTACTTGAGAAGCCATTAGAGTAGAGAGTAGAGAGTAGAGAGCTTGATATTTTGAAATAAGAGTTTGAATTTGAAAATGAAACTAAAAAGTTGTGATAAGAGATAGTAAATAAATAGATTCTTAAAGAACATGTTCTCTGATCAAAAGGTGACTTTTCAAAGACTTGAATGAAGTTAAAAGATGGAGGAAAATTCAACATTTGAGTTCAAATTTTGAATTTCAAATTCTGTACCCTTGTCGACAACATGGTGGGGACCTTGTCGCAGGTGTCTCTGAATTTTCATGATTTATTTCTCTTAAGTATTCTAATATATATATATACATATATATATATATATATATTATTTTTAATGTCTATACATATCTGGAATATTACTAGAATTATAGTATATACCATAAAATATTATGATACTATTAAAACAATATAGTAAAAAAATAATAAAAATAAAAAATTTAAAATTCAAACAACACACCAATTCAAAATTAACCAATCAAGCATCCAATCCTAAGCATGCAATTTCAAACAATGTATTGTAAACGTGTACCTTTTTCTGAGTCCATTTCTCTGAATTTATCGGAGTCGTGAATTTCCATGAAACACATATTTGAATTATCTATCTTCTGATCATCATCGCATGAGGACGAGTCTGAGTCATCTAGAGTAGTAGTAAATGAACGTTTTCGTTTCTTTGCGGAATCATTGTTTATAGAAGATTTTGCCCATCTGGATTCGGACAGTCTCTTTTGATATGGCCTGGTTCGTCACAGTTGAAACATTTGATATAGTTTGGCACTACATTCTGATTACCAGAGTTCTTATAGTTGTTTCTCTTGAGATTATTCATCTTTCTGTTTTTCAGGAATTTTCGTAAGTTCTAGGTCGTAAAGGCTATCTCTTCATCATTATCGCTGTTTGAGTCTAATCCATTGGTCAACGCATTGAATGCAATTGATTTCTTTCAGGTGCTTTGCTTTCTCTTCTCCCAATCATTTGGACTTAAAATGACATTAGGTTTCCAATTAATTCTTCTATCTTTAAGGTAATGATGTCATTTTCCTCTTAGATCGCAAGTGTCTTTTGATCCCATTCTGGAGTAAGAGAATTTAAGATTTTTCTGACTTGATCTTCTTTCAAAAATTCCTTTCCCAAGGATATTAGAGAATGCACAATATTCTGAAATCTACTATACATATCTGAAATAGACTCATTAGAATTCATTTTAAATAATTGAAACTGATTTATGAGCATGGAAATTTTGGTCTGTTTAACTTTGCTTGTTCCTTTGTGAGTAATTAGCAAAGTTTTCCAGATTTCATTTGCAGACTTACAAACTGACACTCTATTAAATTCATTCCTATCAAGTGAACAAACAGAATATTCATAGCTTTAGAGTTGTTTTATGCAACTATCTTTTTCTCAGCAGTCCACTGTGCCAAATCAGTTCTGGGTTCAAAATATTCATTTTGTGTGATATTCCAAGTGTCTAGTCCTATAGATTATAAATATATTTTCATCCTACATGCCCAATATGCATAGTTACTGCCATTAAAAAATGGTGGTCGGATAGTAGACTGACCTTCTATAAATGACTAGCGACGGGGATGATAGAACCAGTGTCGGTAGTAGTAACAGTACCAGTGTTGGTAGCCATTTTGAAAATTTTTCAAAATTCAAATTATGAACTTTGAAAACCTTGCTCCGATACTAAAATGTGAGAAATGCGGATTACGGATTTTAAGGCTAGAATTAACACTTGAGGGGGATGAATAGTTTTTAAAATAATTACTATTTCTTTTTGAGTTTATATTAATTTGAACACAAATGTATGCAATATTCAGACACGGATGTGATCATGGAATCAAACACAGATGCAGATATAAAGTAAAAGCAATAAAGAAAAGAACACACCGCATTTTATATTGATTCCGAGTTACCCTACATTCAGTCTCGCAACACAAGTACGGATTTCCTTTCAAAATCAATTTTTACAATTACACCCTCGATTTCAAGGCCACAAGGTACACCACTCAAGATTCACAATCCTCTAGGTAGAGATACTTGATCTTACGGGCAATAAGTTCAACCAATTGATTTCCCAGGCTACAGTGACACCTTTTCTCGCTTGATTGATTTTACAGGCTAAAATCAAACCTTTTCTCACTCAATTAATTACAAAAAGGTCTATAACTTTGAATAGAACTGGGATCTTATCGAGATAATGGTAGAGAATCAAACCATAAATGATCTAGTTAGATTCAATGGTGATTTCGACAGAGTAATGGTAAAAATGTATACAAAGAAATGTGGAAGAAGAAGAGGAATGAAATTAGTGAATATATTAATGTAAATTCGTTTAAAACAGCCCCTATTTATAGTAAAACAACAGCCATGTCCATTCGTGAAAGGATATGACGAATAGACACTTCCTTCGAAATCCAAATTTTTGAAATAAACTGTCACCTTATGGACAAGGGTAACTTGGGGTTGTCGACAGGCCTATGTAATTTTTGGTAATTTGTTGTTCTTTGAAAATAACTTCTATCTTGTATTAAAACTATTTTAAACTTTATAAATATACTTAACAACAATTAAAATACATAAATAAATATAGAGAATTATATATATATATATATAATTTTACTATAATTTTATATTTAAGTCTAAGTATAAATACTAAAAGTTAAATATATTATAATTAAAAGATAGTTTAAAACCAAGGATAATTTGATTTTGAAAATAAAGATTATTTTGAGGCTAAAAGTATTTTAAAACCAGCATAGATGTTTTTGATTCTTTTAAAAGGAATATTTTGAAATCATTTTGAAAACAAGATATAATTTTGTATAAAATTTGAATAAAAGTTAGTGGATACAAAATAATGTTCCACTAGATTTTTCGTAGGTTCCATCCTACTTAGGGTTCCATTCCTTTAATGGGCATGAAGTGGATTTCATTTCATGAATAAAATGGATTCTAAGATGTCAGTGCTTTTCTAGGAGTTTTAACAAAATTCCTAACTATATTACTTATATTGAAATCTTGAACTCTTGATAATCTTGATACTCATGGGTCTTCAATCTTGATATCTTCAGTCTTGAATCTCTATACTGTACAGTCTTCATTCTTGGTACCTGCATGGTTAAATCCTGCATATACATATATATCTAAACTATAATGTTAGTATTTATATTTTATAACAATTCCTAAGGTTGTTGTCATCAAAACCATCATCTCAAGGACTAACAAAGTTTGCTCATGCGGAGCTCAAAATGTCAAAGATGCTCTTGAGCGTTAATATGATTGCAATAGAAAGCTGTGCACATGGTAGGAGTGCTGCGTCAGATTGAAATGGATGAAGCAGGCCTTATATGAGGGTGAAGAGATCTATGGTATTGTTTATAGAGGTGAGATTGTTAAATAGCTCGATTTTTCGACACCCGAAAAATCAACATCAATACGTCCTCTGTATCGAATGCCGAGCATTCGGATGCCGGAAAACCGAACCATTAGGGTAAAAGAAAGAGGTAGAAAAGGAAATGGAAACAACATCAAAATCTCACAATCGTAGGGGAATAAAATATAATAGATAATGGCAGATCTTTACACAAAAAAACTATACCTGTTTATACAATACATCACCGGAGTACATCACAATCAGATACAATTACTGGATAGTTATCTTAACTTGTGCTCACAACAGCTACACAGCACAGCGGAATATACTTCAAATATGTATGATACGTCTCGCTATCCAGCTCATCTCTTAAGCTCCACGACATCTTAACCTGGATTTATAATAATCGGCCTGACTCGAGCATTATAATAAAGTAACACCCGAGTCAGTCTAGAAAACCAGCGTGAGAAAACACATTCAATTGGATTACTAAAGATTTTAAAATCCTTTGAAATCAAAGGTATCTCGTAATACTACGCCACAAATAAACATTTCGGGTTTTTACAACGATAACCAAAACATTTCTTATAAAATCCTCTGATATTATAATAGTGTCTATATACAAATACTTATTCAAATAGCCGAAATTGTTACATTCATTAAATTCCAGCTACTAGCCACTAAGTGGGTTCTACAAACAAAAATCGTAAAGGCACGTAGGGAAAATGGATTTCCATCAATGGCAGGGCTACTGGGGCACCGCCCGTCATAGTACGTGGTCTAGATCACTGTACCGAGGATTCCTCCCGATCCCCTACAACACAAAGCCAGAGCTACCCATTACTGGATAGTCCGAATTAGTTCACCCCACGGTTGGGATTAGCAACCGCCACATAGCCTAAATATAAAGGGACATCTAGACGGAGGTGACCTTACCCTAATTCGTTGCTAGCCACTTAGTCTTGTGTGCACCTCCCTTGTTTTAGCCATTCTCGATTGATGAGGCTCAAGGCTATGCGTTACCTTTTTAGCACACGTTCACTTAGAATGCTCATCGTCCTCCTAACGATGTTCTGAAAGCATTTATCCATACAAGTCCATTCCGGTTCGAACAGAACCGAAGGTACTACTCCTACTACATCCATTTTGGAATCACCCTTAGGATTAGTAGTGACTAGCCTTGCACTTCACTGCTCCACCTTTGACTCTCATCTCTTGTCTTCCTCACGAAAACGTTCAAACCGGATCTAAGTGGTTTTCGAAAAATAAATTCCGATCTCGGTCTCTTCGAAATGATCAGCGCATTGGCCAATATTGACAGTCGGTTATTTAACTATCAAATAACATTCACAAACAATCATCAAACCATAATAATTTATTCCAAAAAATTTATTTTACAATATCTTTGCAAGATATTTTCCTACATTTCAATCCTTTGAAATAGTTTCAAATCACTTTTCTCTCGCTCGTGGAAATAAATTTCCACCCAATTATTTTATTTCCACTGAAACCGACAAGTCCTAAATACTAATGTTTTAAAAATAATTTAAATCATTTTATTCTAAAACATACTTTAAAACATTTAATTAAAATTACTTAAACACTTTATTCAAAAATATATACTTTAAAAATATTTAAAATAAACTATTTTATCAAGTATAAAAACTAATTTTTAACCTAAAAGTTAAGCCAAACTAAATTTAAAAACAAGAGCTACGAAATTCTATACAAGTTTTCAAATAAAAATTTAACCAACTAACTAAAAAATAAAATTATTTTATAAAATAAAAAATATTAATAATTATCTTTTAAAACATAATATCAATTACCTTTTAAAATAATTACTACTACAACTAATTCAATAAATATTTTACTTTAAAATTTTAGCAACTAAAATAATAATTTCTCCAAAACATTCTTTTAAAAACAACTTTAAAACTTTACCTAAAAGCTATTTTGAAAACATACTTGGCTTTCCAGGAAATACACTTCCCTTTCAATATATCCCACATAATCCTTTATATAAATCCTGCTCAATTTATCCCAATTTAATTTACATTCAAATCCCGTAAATTTCTTTCAACACTTCAAAAATAAAAAACCTTTTTTATTTTTAAACACATTTCCCATCTCCTGGTAATCACTTCCAAAATATATACTTAAATTATTTAAAATTAGGCTACTAAAATTTCTTAAATAAAAATAATACTTAAGAAATTTTATAAGGGTTTTCTGAGTAAACTTAAACCAAAATCACTTTTCAAAATAAAGTTATTGTTTCAAATTTATGTTAAGATTTCCTTTTAAAAACATAATACCAATTTACCTTTAAAATAATTAAATACCATAATTACTTAAATAAATATTTACCTTCTAATTAAAATTATATTTATTCTAAAACATTCTAAAAACATTTCAAACTTATAGTTTATACTTTTAAAGCTTTTCTTTGATAATATACTTAGTTTTCAGGAAAAATATACTTTCTAACCTTTTTAAAAATAAAATCACTTTTTTTAATTTTTAAAATAAATTGCACCCTTTTCTTTATAAATTCCCACCGGAATCTGTATTACTAAATTTATCCACTAATAAATATTCCACTTCATTTATAAACCCAGTTTATAAATTTCCATTCTCATTTCCTTTTAAATCAAAGTTTCCAAAATACTAAATCAATTCCAAACCGATTTCCTAGTTTAAATTCCCTATAAAATTTATCTCTTGATTTATCAAAAATTAATTGCAAAATCCATTAAACCAATTTCACCCTTTATTACGATTTAACATCCTTATTTAAATCTAAAACATCCATTTAAATTTATATTTCATAACTCCCATTTTATTTCCTTTAAAAATCTAAACTTATATTTTTCATTTTCACAGATACCCATATATATTCAACCAAGCCATAGCATTTAATAATTCACTACCAAATAAAACCCATGAAATCATCACAGGTTATTACATAATTCACAAAGCTGATTATAAAATAAATTCAACGTTTTGAGGAACACAGTTGGATCCCTCCAACTTGTTTTCCTGCATCCACAGATTTTAGCATAATATAAAATACCAATTCCACTTCGAGGTGGAATATGCGGTATATGGGGTTATGTTCATATCATCCGCTATTACGCGGCGCATAGGGTCTCATCCGCTATATAATGCGGGAAATCAATCACTCCGATACACACACACACACTATATATATATATATATATATATATATATATATATATATAATATCACATTCAACAGCCAATCAATAATTTAAATTCTAACTATTTAAATTAATTCTGGAAATCCAGATGTGAGTGAGATTAACTCACCATGAATTCACAACGCCGAGCGTTCAAATTTTACATTAAACCGAGCACATTCGATTTAATGCTAAATTTCCACTTGCTCAAAACGACTCCAGATCTGCACCACAGCGGGCAGGTCATCGCTACGATTCCGTCGCTTCTTGTTTCATTGGAATATGATCACGCATGCATGAAATATTTAGTTTTAAAGATTGTAAATATAATTTGTAAAAAAATAATTACTTCTTTTAATTATTTATTTACCAAACAAAATCTAGCCGCACGTCCCAGAATTTGGAATCAAGGTCGTCCCTCAACTATCTTCCTCACACAACAACATAAGGCAAAACGAACCCATCTTCGATAAAAAAGAACGATCGCGCCACCCTACAAGCTCCTTCAGACGTCAATCAACCCATCCTATGTCGAAACCCATAGCACCACCTACCCATGGGCCAAAAACGGCGAAGCTCGACGCCACCTAGACATTGTAGTTCGTGTACGAAAATATGCCCTCAATCTCGATTTACTGACAATTCAGTCAAAGATTTCTGCTCATAGACGGTCAATATATAGAGCTCAATGAGCACTTGATTTTTGTTGTTGAAGGTTTTTAAAATTAGTTTGAGGATTTGGAAAAAACGAGGAAGAAGGACACATGTTATTGGCCATTGAAATGAGTGAAGACTGCGGCTATAACTCTCGGCTAGGGTTTTCTGTTATACCCATATATAAACATTTAAAATATTATTTTATTAATATAATTTCCAATTTAACAAGCTTTTCAAACGAATTCCAAATCACACGTGCCACTTGGCATTTACAAGGTTTTACCCATATTCCGAACACAATGGAACATGTGTTGAAGCCAAATTCAATCATTTGTGAAAGATAGATTTTTGAATCGATTTAAAATATTAAATTATCGATTTTAATTTTAACGCGTTTCTCTACGAGGAAACGGCAACTCCAAACGCTACGAAAATTGAAATCCGATAATAATATACTATTACGGATCCAATGGAACTAGTTTCATCAAATTCCGAGACTATGCCTCGAAAGGCTATTTTAACTCGTCGATTAATTCGAACGATTTTCAAAATCGTCGAAATCTTTTAAAATTTTACTATCTTAATTGTAAATCATATAGAATTTATATTCACAATAGAAATCATTCTGATTCAGTTCTAGTCAAAATTTGATTATTTGCATTATCATTATATTAAATTCCATTATTAAATTAATATAAAAATCCAATTTTAACTTATCGACTTTTGTTTCCATCCAAAAGTCCAATACTAATAATTCTAACCCAATTATATAATTTAAATAAATTTTAGAAACCATTTTCATATCTAGTTACACCAGATTTACAAACTATCTCAATTTCAAATAATAAATTATTATTATTCAAATCTAATTAAATCGTTATATTTGAAATTATAAATAAATTTTATTGATTTAACCGAAATATTCTTAATTCAAAATCAAAATATAATTCACATTCAACATTTAAAATGAATTAAATGTTCAAAATCTAACGACTAAAATTCCAAGTCGTTACATTCCTTTCACCTTATGAAAATTTCGTCCCCGAAATTTGCTAACGTAGGAAAATGCTTCCACACCCATTAACTTACCCTAACATCCAGTTAATTAAAACTTACATTCATTTCTCAAAACCCTTTAGTTTAATCCAAACCATTTGCTTTCTTTACTAACTCAAAAACTTTAATTGCTAACATCATTTCAAAAATCACCTTTCTAGTTGACCAAAAATTTCAAAACTTCTAAAAAAAAATTAGAAATTTTTTGATGGCATCTCCTTTGTATGGAAAGCCTTTTACAATATCACAAATATGATAAATATATATACATCGACTCACACTCTCGGAAAACAAAATATATCACACTATATTATCATTTCTTAACTTTTATTGCGTAGGCGTACCTTACATTAGCATTTTAAAAGCAAGCGGACAATTTATTTAGCGTTTACGCATTCCAACTCTATCAATTTGCCTCCCGTACCTGTACTTACTCAAACAAGCACATAAGTTTCAACAATATGAAATCTTAACAACATTCCATTTATTTAACTAGCCAAACACATCAATTACATAGACCTAGCAGATAAATTTCATATCTTACATGTAAACCATATTTTATAAGCAATCACAAGGTTTCACCACTATTTGTAATTCCTTTCATAGATACATAATTCATTTTATTCCACCCGGAATGATTTACAACCAAATTTTTACTACACTCAATTCATATTTGTACCCACTAATCTCATATCCATAGCAAATTGGTTTATAAGCCTTACTTACATAATTTCACCAAATTCCAAATTTATTTATTTGCATCCCATTTACGATTCACTTTCATTTGTATGCAAATCTACATAATTGAATTTCAGTCTATTTCAATTGATTCAAAAACCAATTTTATTCACTTCTTTTAATTCATTTACTTCCGTTTATGACAAAACGACTAATTTCTTACGCAAATTTGCCATTATTCAAGTGTAACGACCCGTTGAATTTGATAATGTTAAATGAATTAAATTAATATGTTTCTAATCTAATTTAGAATAAAATAAAGGTCTTAAGATTTTATTTGAGAAAATGTAGTAATTTGTTATAGTAATTGGAATTTAATGTAATAATTTAATAGTTACATTGAAATAGATTTGAACTATGTAAATTTGCACACCTTGTTATAAGTTAAATATAAGAAACCAATATAAATGTGAATCAGTGAATATTAATAAAAATATTTACTAGAATGGAATTATTTAATATAAAATAAATAGCGGAGATTGTACATTTGGTTGTAATAATAAATAGTGACTAAATAAAAGTGTCCGTTGGAATAAATCAATGCAATAAGTGTGATAAGTAATTTTATTGAATGTTGTCTCTAATAAATGTACTTGATTTGGTAATTTGGATATTTATACGTAAAGTATATATATATAAAGATATATTGATTCCAATAGAATTAATTGGAAATCTAATATTAAATATAATGTTGGTAGCAATTGAAATTTACTGTTTTGCAAAATAAATGAGAAATCAAGTCAAATGTGAATTATACCGTAAAGGATCAATTCATTTAAACAGTAGGATTGTAAATAAATAAACATTCTACGTAGGTTGCAATTGGACAATTTATGTAGTTTAATGGAAAAGCAATTGGAATTAATTACCATAAATTGTGTAGTTAGGGTAGTTTTGATTTGTCACTTAAGATGGAGGATTTTTATAAAATGTAATAAATGCAGTTTAAATTAAGGCATTGACGTTTGGGTATTTAAGAAGTGATAAACTAAAATTTATTTATTTATTTGAAAATTTGAAATCCAATTTGTGGATTTATTGCTAATAAGTGAAATTTGTGTTTAACCATTACATCGATAGGAATAAATTAAATTTAAGGTTATATTAATAAAATTTGGACTAGAGAAATGATATGAATCGGTTTTAGAAGCCTTAAATATAAAATGGGAAGTAGACGAGATTTCACGTTACAACCATTTTTAAAAATCCTGATGTATGTAGAAATATTAATGAAATATAACGTAAACCAATGTTGAATCAAAAGAATAGAGTCAACACTTATTTATTCATTTAATGTGATATAACTACGAGTATGATTTATTGCAAATTACATGGAAATCTAATATATAGGACATTACCTAAAAAGGAAGAGTAGATAAAATTTATGATAAACATATTTGTATATGAAGGTTATTGATTTAAGGAGAAATTGGGCAAGTTTTATGTATTTGGGTTAAGTGCAACCTTTAATAGATAAATTTAGTGCAATTAAAGAAATTGACATTTAATATTTCGATAACTTAAAATTTGATGGGATAAGAACATTTGGGTAATGAAGGGATGACAAATATTAGTTATGATTCTAGAAGGAATTAAATAGATAATGGGAAGATTAAAATCAGGTTCTAAGCAATAATTATTAAATAACAGAAGTTTAGGAGTAAAGTGAGATAATTGAAAATTTTAATCATTCATATAAGTCATTTGTTTATTAATATGAGTTAGCTAATAAATTTAACTTGGGCAATACCTATATATTGGAAACACATTTGTAAAGTGTAATTAATTGAATTTGGTGAGTTGGGAATGAATCCAAGGTTATAGGAATTGATGTAATACTACGCAAATAAAAGGTAACTGCATAAAATCAATGTTTCGTAATAAATTGTAATTGATAATTAAGTAGGAATGAGTTTGAATTTGACAAAAAGGAAAATTTATTATTTTCTTACCCATCTATTCAATCTATTAAATTTGATCAGATCCATTTGCAATTAAACGAATTTATTTACAAGCTAGTATGTATTTAGCTGATAACTATAAACCAATTAGGGCAATCGGGTATATATATTACCAGTTAAGTTATATAAGATAATGGTTGACTTAATTAAGGGAGTTTATGTAATAATTTCATTTATTTTGTAAGTGGAAATAAAACGTTAATGATAACAAGTATTCAAAATTTACCATCTATTTAGTATATTAAGTATAATTGATAATCAACTGCAACAAGTAATAAATAATAAATACGTAACGTTAAATGAAGTAATATTTGAAATTTAATATTTAGAAACTATGTAAATATAAGTGCAGATGAAATTGGGGATATTTACATATTGAAATATGAATCCAATGATAAATCAATTCACGTTTCAAAATTTAATGCTACTTTATTACATATATGTTTATGCCTAAATTTAAACTTATGTTTAGATCCAATCCGATCCATCTATTATTTTTCAGCCTTGTCTATATATAACCTGTTATAAACCCTAGCCCATTTTATTTTCCCTTTCGCTGTACGTTCATTTCTTCATCTCCTTCTCCTCCTCGAATGAATGCAACCTAGATCTACCCCAATCCAAATTTCAGTGAAAATGCAAACACTTCAGAAAAATTCCACAAAAATATATGTTAATGTTCTCGAGGCACGTAATCTACTGGTGCAATTCGTTTTCTGTTTTGAACATTCGTTTGACCATAATTAATTCAAACAGTCCCTGACCATTCATCATCGTCGTCGCAAACTTCGTCGGATCGTCAAACCTTTTCTGGGTTTTGTAGAGTGGACGATGGGGATCGCATCTATATGGTTTTTGTGTCGATTCAACGGTTAGATCGTCGTAGATCTTCGAATAGGGTTTCTGGAAGGGGGCCGCGTGCGTTTCTGGGAATAGAAGGAATGACGTGGCACATATATTTGTAAGTGATGAATGTGTGTCGTTTTATTTATTTTCAATTTTTAATTCAATCATCATTTTTCGACGTAACTTTCTCATACGACCTCGGATTCAAACGAATTTTTTTTTGTTAGGTTCGTATTTAAATTCCAGACCCAATGACGCTGGTTTGGACAAATTTTGAGACCGTCAAAATTTTGAGTTTAAACTGAATTTAAATTCGATTTAAATTCAAAAGGTGAGTGTTTTAACCCACTCACAACTACTAGAAGCTTTTATGTTTGTTTAAATTAATTTTAGAAATGAATAGAAATTTATTTATGAGTATTTGGCATGTTTATTTTATTCATATTTGTTGAATTGCATTTATTAAATTTAACTGTTAATTTAATTTATTTATTGAGTATTAATTGATAGTTAGAATTTATTTGTTTGCCTATAAACTGCTAGTTAACAGTTATATAGATTATTACTGAATATAAACTGTTAGATTAATAGTTGTTAAATTTAATCTGAATAAAATTGTCAGTTATTACCTGTTATATATTATCAAATATAAATTGTTATTGATTAATATTGCTTGATGATTGTGATTGGATGATGGGTGATGTTGATGGATGTTTATTGTATATCATTAAATTGCAAATTATCATGCATATTTCATTTCATTCGGGATTGTGGTTTGAAATGATACATAACCGCAAAATTTTATATCTTTTAAATTGCGGATTGAAATAATAAATATCCGTATCACTTGACCATAGGATAGAAAATTATATACAGGCACCGCGGTATATATATAACTATTTAAATGTGATTTCTATGGTTTGGATGGAATACGGTTTATAATAATCTTAAATTTTATATTGTATAAATATTTTCTTCCATATATATATATACATATGAAGTTGAAAATTTTGAAATTAAAAGGTGTATAAAAATCTTTATTAAAAATGGAAGAAAATTAAGAAAATGGAGTTTAATAATTTATATCATATGTTTAAATGTTAAGTTTGGAAATTTTAAGATATGATATTTATAATTGGATTTTTCCTAAAATAAATTGAAATGAATATTCTAGTATAATTTGAATTGGAAAAAAATATATTTTATTACTAGAAATTGAAGTCTTATTATTTATGGATTTTATATGAATATTCAAGACTAATTAATAGAACAATTGATTTGTTGAAAGAATAAAATCCAACTTTAGTTTGAAATATTGATACTCAAAATGGATATACGTATATATAAATAAGTTGAAGTGGTTTTGGAACTTGAGAGAGATAATATAAATTTTGGTTTAGACTTTAATAAAGAAATGTATTTGTAAAGCCATGAGAACTATTTTCTTTACAAAGTAACATTTAAGTTAAACCATTTAATTCATATACCGTTGAATGTCCAAACCATTCAAGTTTTAGAAGTTATGGTTTTAAATTATGATTTTCAAAATATTATGCTTTGAAAATATTTGATTTTCAGACGTTATGAAAATAAAGCATTTTGATTTTGGAAAAGAATTATATTTGGGATAAGTGATAAAATATGGTTTTGGGTTTTGAAATGATATCGTATTCATGGTTATGAAATGGAATGTTTATTCTGATTTTTAAAGTATAACCTATTTTTAAATGACCGCGGTGTTATAATAACGATGGGTTGGCAAAGAGACCGGGATCGGATATGGACATACTCTCTGTCGATACTGAAAACCACTTTGACTAACCGTGTACGCGGTGGAGATTCCAGAATGAAGTAGGTGGTGGCGACGTGTCCTGTAAGGTAAATACGTGGACCCGACTCCCGTGAGTTGGTATAAGGTGGCTAAAACAGGAGCGATTCTCAGGCCAATGAGGTCATTCCTCTGATCGGACCCTCCTCTTCGATATTATACTTTGATTTTGGATTGATTCAGTGGCCACTTCTATATTTTGATTTTGGGGAGTTAGTCCGAGGTGGGCGGTAACTGCGGCTACGCGTTTCCACCAGCCTGGATAGCAATTGGTATATCTACCCTGGCATTGCCTAGTTGTGCCGTGTCACCTACCATACCGAGCCTTTACTACGAGTTTCTATTTGTGTCGTACCTATGGAGTATCCTCTGGTAGCCTCCCGATCAGGAGGTATTACGGTACTGTATAGACTATTGGCATTTTACGTGTTAAGGTGGAAAATGTAAAGCCTTAACGCTATTTAAAAGTAAGTTTATTTTATAAATAGACACTATTATAATAGCGCAATATACTACATAGTAAATAGTTTAACGGATCCTTAGGAGATGTAAATCCCGAACATCTCTTGAGTTACTGTATTCATATTTATTTCTGTTAATTTAACTCACATAAGATCTTTTAGTCTGACTCGAGTGTTTTTGTCCTTTCAAATTCGCTCGGGTCAGTCCGAGCGTTTCAGGATCGAAGACTTTAGCTTTGGAGGACGAAGGCGAAGAATCCGTATTATTATTATTTATAGTATTGCACCACACTCATACTGTTCCGCTGCATTGATTGTATTGGTATGTGTAACTCTGATATTTATTGTGTAAAGAATAACAAGTGTTTGTAAACCATTTATGAACTGTATATTTATTATTATATTTTATCCTTCCGCTGTGAGATTCTGTTTTGTTTTTATTTCTTCTCTGTTTTTCTTATTTACCCCATAACAATCCGCCCTTGCGTATGCTTTGAATTGGCACGTGTGTCGGTTTAAAGTGTGCGAAAAGGCGGGATGTTACATCAAGCAAATAACAATTTCCTAAGCTTATAACTAATTTTAATTAATTCCAACTCAATTTATATTAATTTAATTCCATTCTGAATTATTCACTACTCATACATTCTCATTACAATTAACAAATTAAATTCCTATTCTTACACTTCAATTTCATTATCCATACAGGTTATTCAAGCCCATTACATAAGCTAGACAACGGCCATTTCACTATTCTCTTAAGTTATCTCAACTCCATAATATCTCCATTTCTTCATACATCAATTTTATTTCCATTTTAGTTTTACTCTCATCTAATTAAATTCTAATCCATTACAAATTTTAATTCAATTAGTTTACTTACTCAATCCATTTTAATTTTAATTCACCTTCTCAATTCATTTCTGAATTTATTTTATTAATAAAATGACCATTTTCAATTATTTGATACCTAAACTGGATTTATTTGCAGCTCAAACCATTTCTATTTTAATCCAACTTCATTTCATTCACATCATAATTAATTCAGTTACAATATATGTCGAATTTCATTTAATTTAGCTTATGCTAGATTCATTTTCAATTTATTCTTTGAATTTAGTTGGGTAAGAATTTTATTCATTCAATGTCATTTCAACTTAATTAAATTTCCTTTCATTTAATCCTTTACCAATTTAATTCAAGTTCAACTAAATTTTATTTAGCCAACGTAAATTCATACCATTTCCTTTTCTAGTTTAAATAAGAATTGAATTCCATTCAATATTATTTATAACACAATTAAATTTTGATTTTTTAATTCAAACCAAATCCATCTCAATTTCATTTAATTTAAGTTTCATTCAATTCGATCCAAATTTTATTTCTCAATCTAATTAAATTCAATTCCAATTCACATTTTATATTTAACTTATCTTGAGTTAAATGCAAATATATTTTTTTCACTTCCGTTCACACAAGATAAATTTTTATTCCAGGATTAAAATTTTCATTTTCCTTCTTATTTATATCAACTTCACTTTATAAGTTCAATAGTTGATTCATCTTAACTTTACACATTATTAAATAGAATTTCCAGAATTCACTTATCCGGTTTTATTTCAAACCATTTTGAACACATAAATAACTCATACCCACCTGGTATATCAAACCAAACTTTCGGATTCCAAAACAACTTGGTTTTACCAAAACAATTTCCCTTTTGAAATTTCTAAAATAACTTGTATATCAAACAAGTCCGAACATATATCATAACCAATCACCACGGTAGCAATCCATCACTTTAGAAACTCAAAAATGAATACTGATGATGTGGCCATCATCATCAGGAATATTTTCCAACGACTGAAGTGAGTTCAGTGCTTCTTTAGTTCCACAATGTGAGGACCCGCAAATCCGTACTCCTTGAATATACACTAATCTCCATAGATTAACTCAAGATGAGCAGAAATACGAATTCTCATTGTTTAAGAAAAAGGAAAAAAGTAGAAGAAGAGAGAAAAAGATAGAAAATAGAGAGAAAAGAAAATAGAACGGAAAGAAAACAGCATAACAACATCAGATTCCAAATAATTTTCCAAATTATTTATTTCCCAAAAATATCTTTACAAGATATATAATTTCAATACCTCAAAAATAAATCAATATTTATTTTTAAACAAATTCCCCTTTTCATTTATAAATTCCATAATGAATTTATATTACCAAAATATCTATGAATATACGATTTCAGTTATTCATTTTTCAATTTATCTTCAAAAAGATAAATTCTCAACATATTCACTTTATATTGGAAAACATTTCCGTACTTATTTAATAAGTAATTCGCAAATCTTTTTATTTTCTACACTTGGAAAATATTCAATATACTTAAATCTAAATTAAGTATATATTTCATTCTTTAAGGAAATCATTCTCTTAAACATATTTATTTGGGCCAAAACGAATATTACATAAAACATCGTTACGACAACCCAAAATCACTAGTATAGGGATTCGAAATTAAAATAGATATATAAATCCCAATACTATACAAAACATTTCCTTTCGGAAATCATTTACTATAACAACAGTGTTATAGTCCACCATTCCCTTCTATTTCTTGAAAACGTCTATTTCAACAATGAATGTTTAAATCTATGGTTTCGAATCTTAACACATTTAAAAACATCGTTAGATCATTTTAATTCTACTTAAAACATCACATCCAAAACATTTTCTTTAACATATTATTCACTATTCAAAAACGTGAATATACTTTGTTAACAAATTTCATCATTTCTATACATTTTATGTCAAAGGATTATTTACTGTCTAAAACGTGAATATAACTCCATAAATAAGTTATAATAATTTACTTATCAAAATAAGTCGTTTACGGATTTATAAAACAATGTTTATAAATTCCATTTCTATTTATTTTATAACAACTTTCATTTATAAATTCCTTTATTAACCTATTCAATTTATAAATCAATTTATAAACCAAAAGTCTATATTATAAGTTAAATGCTTATAATTTATTTGTTTGCAAAATTGTTCTTTTAAACTTCCCAAATTATAAATCTTATAACTTATAAGATTCATTTATTTACCCAAATCTATTCCTTTAATAACTTTACAAATTTTATAAACCTACTGCTTATAAAATTCCATTTATAACTTCACCGTTTATAATTCTATAAATTTCATTCATTTTTGAAATTCATTTACAATTCATTCTAACACTTATAAAAACTCGTTTTATAATTCAAATATTTTTAATTTATAAATATCAATTTACAAATCTCCTATATAAATCAATTTATACTATTATTTTAAAACATCTTTAATCTCCTTTATAATTTCACCATTTTCTTTGATTTATAAAATAATCAAATTTTATAAATCCTAATTTTAAACTTTTTATAGTAAATTCAGAAATCCCAATTTAAACTATTTCATAAAATCATTAACCCCATATTTTCAAAAATCAACTTTTTACTATATTTCTCAAAAATCATAATTTTTATAACATTAAAATGATAACGTTTATTTATTTATAATGGATCAATTCCAAAAATATTTTATAAACGTATACTTTTCAAAAATCACTTTAAAAATCATTTTAAAATTCCAAAATTTAGTCCAATGATGCTACACACCAAATAGTCAATCACGACAACAATGATATCATATATCGATATGATAATCAATGAATATCAAAATATCCATAATCAAATAAATACTGTTGAGGAATCCAGTTGGATCCCTCCAACCTGTTTTCCTGCATCCAAAAACATTAGCACAATACCAATTCCGTTCCAATACGAAATTATCGCGGTATATGGGATTTAAATATTATCCGCTTAATAGACGGCGCAATAGGGTCTCATCCGCTATATAATGCGGGAAAATCAATTCCAAGTACATAAATAATACCAATTTCACTGTTTATGAAATATTCGCGGCATATGTTTTTAATAAATAACATCCGCTTACTAACGGCGCATAACGTCTATTTTAACAATCAATAGATATCAATCATCATTCAAACATACATTCAACAATTTTAAATCTAACTATTTAAAAAAAAATCAAAACCGATTCGATTGAGTGAGAAGTTCTCACCTTGATTTCAATTTCGTTTTAGCGATTTATTTCGAATAAAATTAAACGCGCGTTTAATTTCACCCGAAATTCTCACTAACTCCAAACGACTCCAATCCAATTCCATAGCGTAGTGCTCGTCCATACGATTCCAATGCAACTGGTTTTGCGCGTTTTCGAGTAGGAATGCTGGTGTGCCAGGTTAAAATACTTAAGAAAAAAAATTAAGTCGAAAATCGTAACACTCAGGTTGATTTTGATAAAAACCTAAAGCAAATGAAGTTTTCTCTCACGCGTGACCGGAAGCAGGTCTCGAGACCAATATATAAAACAGTTTTTTTTACTTTCAAATTTTTTCAATTTTTTAAGACACTTTTAAACTATGTTCAAAACAATGATTTGATTGGAATTTTAAGCTAATTTAAGACTTGAGTGAAATCTTTCAAGAAATTAAAGTTTAGTTTATTTAGTTTTAATATAATATTTTTATAAGGTTATTTATATTCAATAAATAATGTAACTTAAAAGAAAAATTTAGATAAAATGTTGTTTAAAACTAAATCTTAACCTTTTAAGGTATCTAATGTGATAAAGGTGATTTATTGAACAAAGTTTAAAAAAACAAAATAATCAAAGTAATTTAGATTATCTTCTGGTTTATTAAAACGATTAATGATTTTGTTAATATAATTTCTTAAGAAATAATTACTTAGTTAATTATTTAATATTAAAATTTAAATTAATTGATAATTAAGTTTTAGTAAATTAATAATTGAGGTTATTAATTTGAAATTAATTAAGATAATTAATTGAGAAATGATCAATTAATGAAGATAATTAAGACCAAATCAATTTTAATTAATGATGATTGACCATTGATTAAAAATTACTAATGCAAGTGACTATGTGATTAATAAATTTAAAACCACATGATTTATTCATCTTAATTGAAGATGCTTTTATTGTTCTTGAATGCTGTGTGTTGGATTGATATTCCTATTATGTGATGTGATGCTATGTAATAATGCTTTATGCTGAGCTGTGATGTCTGTAATTAATATACTTCTGTGTGATTGTGAAAAGCCATTGGCTCGTAAACGACATTTGAATTTCGATGCGACAGGGAGTCAGATTCCGGTTGGTTATCCGAACCCACATCGAACCTGTGAATCTTTGTGAATCACATATCCACATGTTTTTGAGATTGACGCTCACTATTCGGTTTAGCCAGGAGAGGATCTTTGTGTCGTATAACCCATTCCGAATATGTGATAGGACGTTATGGATAACATTTGAAGACCGTTGGTGAAGACCGGGTATTTGCGAGAACGATAGGATGACCTGTCGATTGTCTTTGCACCGAGTAGGTACAATATAGAGATTCCCTAAGTGATGGGAAGTCCGATCGATTGTGAATTCCCGGATTGCAAGGACTTCTTCGGAAGTGCCTTCGGTTCTGTTCGAACCCGGAACAGACTTGTATGGTTGTATGTCTGACGTTACAAATTGAGATATAAAGCTGATTTCTTTCAAATACATATCTGTTGGTGGTGTAGAATTTATTCTCTTAGCTTAACACCCTTCTCTGAGACGTACGAGCTCAAATGTTATGTAGTTGAAGGTTATTAGTGATATACTCCCAATTTGGTAATGTGCATGCTGAGTGCTGCTGATCATTTGTTGATCGAAGCATGGCTTTGTGAAAAAGCGTAGCTTTGTGGACGAGACTTCGTCAAACCTCACAACCCAGTTATGGTCGAAACAGGAATCGTGGCAGCAAGGTCATTTTAGGGTAGCTCCCCCTGAGGGTATGTCCATTTCCTTTTGGATTATAAGTGATATCATGGTATGGAGCCCAGATACTTACTGTGTGGTTGCTACATACTTATTGCTTTGTGGTTGTCGGTTGAGAAGCGCTTCGGATAAAGATTGGTAATGACCGGGAGGTGGCATACTCGTGTCAGTTGTACCTAGTTACAGAGGTTACCCGGCCTTGTGTAGCAGAGATCCGGTTAGGTTCTCAGGGATGTCCCTCCAGAAGCGTTCCATTTTATGTGGGAAGTTCCTTTGCCCGACCGTTTGCTGGAAATCCAATCGTCCAATACGAGCCCTTTACGGTTTTAGTTGTAGAACCTACCATTTAATATGGTAGCTATAGTAGGCATACTATAATGGTATGTATGCTGGCTAAGATTAATATTATACTTTCGAAAATGTTTTTTTCACACTATGTACTAATAATAATATTTAAATGAGTTTTCTCGTATCAAGCATTTTTGACTGTCATAAGGAGAAATCTCCTCCAAGTTTGCGCTTGCATTGTGTGTGTGGTGGGAGGTCATATGGCAGTTTCATTTTCCAAAAAGCATTGTGGATTTCTCTCAAGCTCTTTTGTTTGCTTTTGATAAGAATAAACTACTTTTATTTCAACAACTATTTTTGTTTACTCATACCAGTCCCACGACTGACCTGGAGTTTATTGTTCCTTTCCTAAACTCTAGGTGCCCATAGTTTTCCATACGGGCAGCCTATAAGCAGGTTATCCGTGTTTTGGAGCTAGCTTGGATCTGAAGTCTTCCGGAAGCTTTGGATTTGGAAGTCTTTTGAAGGGTTGGAGTTTTTGAAGACCTTGTCGAAGTTGAAGTATGTTGGAAACTTGTTGAAGTTTCTGTTGTCGTATTATTATTGTATCATATTTGTATCACTCTGATATCTGGGATAGATGTTGTATTGGATATTGTATCATGTTGTGTTGATGTATGATATTCATTTTGTTTCCGCTGTTTATATTCATCTAATGTTGTTATAAGCTCCATCCGACTGGAGTTCGATGTTTGAATCCTTTGCAGTCGAATACAAGTGAGGTATTTAGTGTCAATTTTTGAACATTGGATTTCGGATCGTGACAAAGTGGTATCAGAGCTAAAGGTTGATTAAGAACTTTAGCTACAGAGTATAACACATTAGATGACACATTAGAGATAGGGTGAAGTATACCCTAGAATGAGTATAAACAGAAAGACCTAAACCCTAATTTCTTGGTCTATTCCTTTTAAATTATTGATGTTTCCTAAGATATCTTGTCTGTATGCCTAAGTCAAGTTTTCTTTCTATTTACAGATAGTAAGAATGAGCGGAAGAAGAGGACAAGGTAGGGAACGGGGAAATACCACCGCAACTGGTCAAGTCCCTGCAATTGCAACTGTGCCTACTCAATATCAGCCGAATCTGGCTGATCTGTATAAGAGCTTTTCGAGACTTGGTGGAAAGCCGTTTTCTGGCAAGGAATCTGTTGTAGAAGCCCAAGCTTGGTTTCGATCCTATGAAAGAATTTTTGAAGGATTGAAGTTGGAAGACGATCAGAAGCGACTAATAGCTTCTTGGCAACTCCAAGAGGAAGCATCATCTTGGTGGGAGACAGTTATTGTGGATGAGTCAGAAGATAAGTTTACTTGGAGATAATTTAAAGAAGTGTTTGAGCAGCGATATGTTCCATCTGCTGGCATCTGTCGAATGTACCAAGAGTTCCTAGATTTGAAGCAAGAAAGTTTATCATTTGAGGAGTACTTGAATAAATTCAATGAATTGTCTCGATTTGGTTCGGAGCTAGTGAGTACACCCTTGAAGAAAAATGAAAGGTTCATTCGGGGAATGAATAAGGAGTATCACGAGAGAATAACAGCCCACATTAAAGAATCTTTTTCAGACTTGATTGACATGGGTTATCGATATGCTACTCTAGATATGCAGGAAATTCTGGAAGAGAAGGGGAGTTCAAGTAGTTTAATTGGAAGAAAAGAAAATTCGAAGGAAAGAAACCGGTTCAAGGCAAGGAGAAGAAGAGGAGTAATCAAGAGAATTAAGCCAGAAATGTTACTTGTTATAACTATCAAGAGAAAGGCAATTTAGCAAATGATTGTGGGAAGCCAAAGAAACAAATTTAGAAAGGTCAACTTGTAAAGATAAGTCGAAGATCCAAGGAATGCTATTGTTGTCATCAGCTAGGTCATAGAGTTAAGAATTGCCCGAAAAAGAAACAAGCACAAATAGCGAAAGTGTGTGCAACAAAAGATAACCCCTTAACTTTAAAGGCAAATGAAGGAAAGGGAGTTTTGAAGGGTAATCTTATTGTTGGTGAAAGAGTTGTTAGAGTTTTATTTGACACGGAAGCTTCACATAGCTTTATCTCCCAACAAATCGTGGATGAATTAAAACTTAAACTCAAGTTTGTCGATGAACCTATTTATGTGAAGAATCCAGTGGGCGGTCCTGCAAATCTTTGTCTATATTGTAGGAGGGTGCCTATCTCTTATTCTGGCTATAAATTTCCTATTAACCTTTATGTTCTCGACTTCAATGAATTTGAAATCCTACTCGAAATGAATTGGTAATCGAGATACGAAGCAAAATTAGATTGCAACAATCGAACGATTCTAGTCAAAACTAAACTTGGAGATTCCGTTGAAATTTCTTGTGAAGACCCTAGTCCAAAAAGAGATAAACTAATGTATACTTTGCAATATCTAGAATCTAGTTTGGAGTCCATTCCTATTGTCCAGCATTTTCCTGATGTATTCAAAGAAGTAGAATCTTTACCCCCATATAGAGAAATTGAATTCAGAATTGATTGAATTCCGGATGCTCGTCCTGTCGTTCATGCTAGTCGCAGAATGGCATCACAGGAAAGAATTGAACTAGTCAAACAAACTAGTGATTTGCTAGAAAAAGGGATTGATTCACCCTGATTTCTCTGAATGGGGTTCAGTGGTAGTGTTTGTGGCTAAATCTGATGGGTCTTTGAGATTGTGTGTCGAATATCGCGATCTCAATAAGCAAACTCTCAAGAACAAGTTTCCTTTACCCAGGATCGATGATTTATTCGATCAACTTCATGGCGCACGATTCTTTTCTAAGATGGATCTAGCCCAAGGATTCCATCAGTTGTGAATTGCCGAAGATTGTGTTCACCTAACTGGTTTTAGGGGTCCGGATGTGTCCTACGAGTGGTTAGTCATGCCTTTCGGACTAACCAACGCTCCTGCGTACTTCATAGATCTGATGACCCGTGTGTTTCGGGAGGTGCTGAATAAATTTGTTCTTGTATTTATAGATGATATCCTAATCTACTCCAAAACCTAAGAGGAGCATGCTGAACATCTCAGAATCGTTTTGGAGATTTTGAGAAGGAACATCTTATTCGCTAAATTTTCTAAATGTCACTTTTGGGTCAAAGAAGTCAGATTTCTTGGCCATGTTGTTAATGAAGAAGGGATTTCTGTTGATACGAGCAAAATTTCCGCTATTCTTGACTGGAAGCTACCCACGACTCTGAAAGAAGTTTGAAGTTTTCTGGGTTTAGCAGGCTATTATCGAAAGTTTGATCAAGACTTTTCTAAGATTGCTAGCCCATTAACCAAGTTAACCATGAAGAATGCCAAGTTCAATTGGACTCCAAATTGTGATGAAGCTTTTTAGGAATTGAAAAAGAGATTGAATACTGCTCCTGTTCTAGCTATCATTAACGGGAACCAAGGCTTTTTTGTCTACACTGACGCTTGTGGTGATGGGGTAGGTGCGGTATTAATGCAAAATGGGAAGGTAATTGCCTACGCGAGTAGACAATTATGTCTGCACGAGAGAAATTACCCAACACATGATTTGGAGCTTTTGGCTGTTATTTTCGCCTTAAAAATCTGGCGACATTATCTTCTGGGTAAGAATCTCCTTCAGCTTTTCTAAAAAAGAATTTTAAAATTCAACTTAACTTAATATATACTTAATAAATTCTTCTTGTTTTGGTGAAAATTTTTGAATTATTCACTGACCACAAATCTTTAAAGTATCTCTTCACCCAGAAAGATTTGAATCTATGACAGCAACGTTGGTTGGAATTTCTGGCGTCTTAGGACCTAGATATTCTATATACACCGGGAAAGGCCAATGTAGTTGTCGATGCTTTGAGTGGGAAACACGCTATTCTTGCTCATCTTGTTATCACTCCTACTCTCCTTGAAAAGATTGCCAGCAAACAGAAAGAAAACAAATTTCTTCAGGGAATCTATGGAAGGATTCGTCGAGGGGTGGATTCCAGTTTTGGAATCGATAATAGTGGAGTTATAAATTTGAAAGGCAGAATTTGTGTCCACGACATTCCGGAGCTGAAACGTGAAGTTTTGGACGCACAAGTCCAAATTTTACATCCATCCAGGAGTCAATAAAATGTATCTTGATACCAAAAGAACGTTTTGGTGGAAGACAATGAAAAGGGACATATCTATATATGTAAGTCAATGTGCTACTTGCCAACAAATTAAAAGCGATCAAAAGAAAGTGGCATGTTTACTTCAGCCCTTGGAAGTACCAAAGTGGAAATGGGATCAGGTATCGATGGATTTCATCGACGGATTGCCACGAACCAAGAACGGAAATGAAGCAATTTGGGTTATAGTGGACCGTCTAACCAAAACTGCTCACTTCATTCCAGTGAAATCCACTCGGATTGCAGCAAGCTTAGCAGAGCTATATATAAAAGAGATTGTTTGCCTCCATGGTATTCCTAGCAGCATAGTGAGTGATCGTGATCCGATCTTTATTACTAGATTTTGGGAGGCATTCCAAGCCGCTTTAAAAACAAAACTGAATTTCATCACTGCTTATCACCCACAGTCTGAAGGGCAGACTGAAAGGATTAACCAAATTTTAGAAGACCTATTGCGTGCTTGCATACTTGATTTTGGTGGTTCTTGGGAGGACCATTTGCATCTGGTCGGGTTCTCTTATAACAATAGCTATCATGCCAGTATTGAAATGGCTCCTTCTGAGGCTTTATATGGTCGTCTGTGTCGATCACCTTCATGTTGGATCGAATCAGGTAATAGACTCGTCCTTGGACCAGATATGATTAAGGAAGCCATAGAGAAGGTAGATTTTATTCGAAAGAAATTAATAACTGCTCAAAGTTGTCAGAAGAGCTATTGTGACCGCCGAAGAAGAGATTTGGAATTTCAAGTTGGAGATTCTGTATTTCTGAAAGTATCTCCGATGCGGGGTGCATTGAGGTTTGGGAAAACTGGAAAGCTAGCACCGCGTTATATTAGTCCTTTTCCTATTTTGGAAAGGATCGGTCCTCTAGCATATCGAGTGCAATTACCTAGCTGGTTATCTGGCGTGCATGATGTGTTTCGTATTTCTAACCTCCGAAAATTTATGCACGACCCAGATAGTAATATTGAGGAAGCAGCTCGGCAGGATCTTGAGATCACTCCCAACTTGGCAGTAAAGAGAGAACCGATAAAGATTGTGGATCATGATGAAAAGCAATTAAGAAACAAAATTGTGAAACTGGTTAAAGTGCAATGGAGTGGCGATCCAAAGGACTGCACTTGGAAAACTGAAGATAACATGCAGAAATCATATCCCAATTGCAGAGTGGATATCTCGGCTTAAACTGGTAAGCCATTTCTCTATTCTTTTCTGTATTCGTATATTCTTTGTTTGCTTTTCTCTCTCTTTCAAATATTGAGGATGAAATTTTCTTAAGGGGAGATATTTGTAACATCCCAAAAATTTTAAATTTAGCTCAGTAAATTATTTAAACTTTTGTAATTTAATTTGGAAATTTTCAAAACAAAATAAAACATTATTAATATTAAGTATAAGAAAAGGAAAATATATGAATATAAATAAAATATTAGTAGTTTTAAGCTCTAAATATATAAAGAAAAAATGTATAACAAACAAGAATTGTGTTAAAACATAAATATATAAGGTAAGTTACAAAAAAGTTTTTAATAACTATGATAATCTTATATTAAGCAAAGCAATTAAACAAAAAGGTATATATGTTCAAGTTACATGTTAATATGGATACATCAGATAATTTGATACATGTGAAATTTCGTATATGTAAAATAATAATAATAAAACAAAGTGTATGAAAGAAGATAAAAAGGAATAAGACAATTTTAATTAATGCCATCATCTCTAGGCACATACAGAAATCATATCAACCTCCTTAGCACACAAAATAGATTTTTGTTAGCCACCAAAGCAAGATATCAGCCAAAGTAACTGCTTAGCCAAAGATAAACAAAAAAATCTCTGACTTTTGATTGTACAACAAAATTATATCACATGTAAACTCAAATTTATATGCATCCATCCTCTCTGTTCCAGTTCGTTCAAACAAAGAAAAAAAAATAGCAAAGTCAGGAAAAAGGAAGAAGTGAAACATCACCTTATTTTACAAACTTAAGCTAATTCATTCAAGATCAAAATAGGAAGAAAGAAATCAAATTGCAGTTTTCTTAAAGACAAATTAAAACAGATCTCTGTTTCAGAACTTTTCAGGTGAGTAAACCTCTTTGAATGTGGATTTTTAAACTTGTTGTTTGAAGTTATGTCTGAATGTATGTGAAAAATGCTTGCATAAGTATATATTTTATGTGAATGTGTTATGTACATGTCTGGAAGTTATAAACCTTAGTTCTGTTCCATACTTACAGGTATTAAACCCGTTCAAGAAGAAAATCAATCAAATTCCATCCCTTTACTTTTGCACATGTTATGAACTAATGAAACATGTTTTTGCTAACTTGTTTCAAGTTTTAAAATTTAAGTTGAGCAAATTTAATTAAAGATTTTCTGGGAATATGAAAAATACAGGCAAAACTCAATATATGTCGAAATCCAACAATCATGTTTTCTGGTTTAAGTTATATCATCCGAATCGTTTTTGAAATTAACGATTTTTAAAGGTAGAATCGTAATTTTTAGTTGTGGATTTTGGGAAAAGTTGTTCTTGAATGAAAAATTGGGTTTTGACCAATTTCAGGTGATCGGAGGCATTTTGGGAGTCGTGGTTTTGCGTGAAGGTGGAAGGGCCTACAATGAGTTGGGGAAAAATACTCGGAGGTGTTCCAGTTCACCGTGGTGATGGCTGCGAGGGGATTTAATTTTTAACCCTATTTTTTGCGATGGTCGAAAAAATGGTCGCTGGGGCTTCGTGCGTGCATCGAGTTGCACGTGGCCTTGGGAGGTGAAAGCTAGGTGGGTGATGGAGTCGTGGACGGAGGCTCGTGTTTTCTGGTGATCTTTGGCGTCGGAGCGAGGTGGATTTGTAGGTCGAGCTTCAACCCAGTTTTGATTCACAATTTTGCAAATTCACTGACACTATGGGTTTCTGAGTGGCGTGAATGTTTGGTGGGATGATCGTCGACTTGAGGGTAGCTGGAGATTCGACCCACGGCGGCGAATGTAACTGTGCATGTGCACGGCACAAACTGTTGTGTCAGTAGTGGGTTTTGGGGAAGAAGGGTATGGACTCGAAGTAAGTATGGGCAAGAACGAAGGGTGGCTCGAGTATTAACTCGAGTAGGAATTCTGGTGTGCCAGGTTAAAATATTTAAGAAAAATAATTAAGTCGAAAATCGTAACACTCGGGTTGATTTTGATAAAAACCCGAAGCAAATGAAGTTTTCTCTCGCGCGTGACTGGAAGCAGGTCTCGAGACCAATATATAAAATAGTTTTTTTTACTTTAAAATTCTTTCAAATTTTTAAGACACTTTTAAACTATGTTCAAAACAATGATTTGATAGGAATTTTAAGCTAATTTAAGACTAAAGTGAAATGTTTAAAGAAATTAAACTTTAGTTTATTTAGTTTTAATATAATATTTTTATAAGGTTATTTATATTCAATAAATAATGTTACTTAAAAGAAAGATTTAGATAAAATGTTGTTTAAAACTAAATCTTAACCTTTTAAGGTATCTAATGTGATAAAGGTGATTTATTGAACAAAGTTTAAAAAACAATCAAAGTAATTTAAATTAACTTTTGGTTTATTAAAACAATTAATGATTTTGTTAATATAATTTCTTAAGAAATAATTACTTAGTTAATTATTTAATATTAAAATTTAATTTGATTGATAACTAAGGTTTAATAAATTAATAATTGAGGTTAATTAATTTGAAATTAATTAAGATAATTAATTAAGAAATGATCAATTAATGAAGATGATTAAGAATAAATCAATTGTAATTAATGATAATTGGTCATTGATTGAAAATTACTAATGCAAGTAACTATGTGATTAATAAATTTAAAACCATACGATTTATTCATCTTAATTGAAGATGCTTTTATTGTTCTTGAATGTTGTGTGTTGGATTGATATTCCTGTTATGTGATGTGATGCTATGTAATAATGCTTTGTGCTGAGCTGTGATGTCTGTAATGAATATACTTCTATGTGATTGTGAAAACCCATTGGCCCATAAAACGGCATTTGAATTTCGATGCAACAGGGAGTCGGATTCCGGTTGGTTATCCGAACCCACATCGAACCTGTGAACCTTTGTGAATGACATATCCACATGTTTTTAAGATTGATGCTCACTATCCAGTTTAGCCGGGAGAGGACCTTTGCGTCGTACAACCCATTTCGAATATGTGATACGACGTTATGGATAACATTTAAAGACCGATGGTGAAGACCGGGTATTTGCGAGAACGATAGGATGACCTATCGATTGTCTCTGCATCGAGTAGCTACGGTATAGAGATTCCCTAAGTGATGGGAAGTCCGATTGGGATTGTGAATCCCCGGATTGCAAGGACTTCTTCGGAAGTGCCTTAGGTTCTGTTCGAACCCGAAACAGACTTGTATGGTTGTATGTCTGACGTTACAAATTGAGATATAAAGCTGATTTCTTTCAAATACATATCTGTTGGTGGTGGAGAATTTATTCTCTTAGCTTAACACCCTTCTTTGAGACGTACGAGCTCAGAGGTTATGTAGTTGAAGGTTATTAGTGATATACTCCCAATTTGGTAATGTGGCATGCTGAGTGCTGCTGATCATTTGTTGATCGAAGCATGGCTTTGTGAAAAAGCGTAGCTTTATGGACGAGACTTCGTCGAACCTCACAACCCAGTTATGGTCGAAACAGGAATCGTGGCAGCAAGGTTATTTGGGGGTAGCTCCCCCTGAGGGTATGTCCATTTCCTTCTGGATTATAAGTGGTATCATGGTATGGAGCCGAGATACTTACTGTGTGGTTGCTGCAAACTTATTGCTTTGTGGTCGTCGGTTGAGAAGCGCTTTGGATAAAGGTTGGCAATGACCTGGAGGTGTCATACTCGTGTCAGTTGTTACCTAGTTACAGAGGTAACCCGGCCTTGTGTAGCAGAGATTCGGTTAGGTTCTTAGGGACGTCCCTTCAGAGGCGTTTCATTTTATGCGAGAAGTTCCTTTACCTGACCATTTGCTGGAAATCCAATCATCAATACGAGCCCTTTACGGTTTTAGTTGTAGAACCTGCCATTTAAAATGTAGCTATAGTAGGCATACTATAATCGTACGTATGCTGACTAAGATTAATATTATACTTTCAAAAATGTTTTTTTCACACTATTTACTAATAACTATATTTAAAAGAATTTTCTCATATCAAGCATTTTTGACTGTCATAAGGAGAAATCTCCTCCAAGTTTGCGCTTGCATTGTGTATGTGGTGGGAGGCCTTATGGAAGTTTTATTTTCCAAAAAGCATTGCGGATTTCTCTCAAGCTTATTTGTTTGTTTTTGATAAGAACAAACTACTTTTATTTCAACAATTGTTTTTGTTTACTCATACTAGTCCCATGACTGACCTGGAGTTTATTGTTCCTTTCCTAAACTCCGGGTGCCCATAATTTTCCATACGGGCAACCTAGAAGCAGGTTATCCGTGTTTTGGAGCTAGCTTGGATCTGAGGTCTTCCAAAAGCTTTGGATTTGGAAGTCTTTTGAAGGGTTGGAGTTTTTGAAGACCTTGTCGAAGTTGAAGTATGTTGGAAACTTGTTGAAGTTTCTGTTGTCGTATTATTGTTGTATCATATTTGTATCACTCTGATATCTGGGATAGATGTTGTATTGGATACTGTATCATGTTGTATCTGTTTTGATGTATGATATTCATTTTGTTTCTGCTGTTTACATTCATCTAATGTTATTATAAGCTCTATCCGACTGGATTTCGATGTTTGAATCTTTGGCAGTCGAATACAAGTGAGGTATTTAGTGTCAATTTTTGAGCATTGGATGTCGGATCGTGACAGAGCACATGGAGCATGCTTTTAGATTGGATGGCAAAACTTGAGGTTGATCTTGTCGTCTCTAATATTGAGAATGCTGCACTGGTCTTTGCTAAGTTCAAGGTTGGGGAAGACGCAAGGATATCCTAAGAAAGGGTCGATATAGAGGCCAGTGCTATAGAGAATATTCAAACTTTAAAAGAGCATGTATTGGAGGAAAAGGACGAGGTGTTGGCCAAGGTAGCAAAGGATTTGGAAGTGGTAATGGAGAAATTGATGCAATTAGAAGACGAGCTTAATAATCTCACTTCTGATGTAACTTATTGTCTTTATGCTTTGGTTATGCATGACTTTAGGAGAGAGGTCAAGCTTGACTTCTTGGGCGATGAGTCCCTGGTTACTTCAGTTTATGAATATTGCCAAGGTAAGTGGAAAAGTAAAAAGGTGGTGGTGCAAAATGTTACTCCTGACCATTTTGAAGATTCCATTGGGAGGGGGATAGTTGAGGTTGACCTTGGAAACTTGCAGTCTGAGGAACAAGAGAGAACATCTACACATATGGTTAATCCAAAATCCCCAATAGTGTTTAATTTCATATTTATTTTGTCTCCTTTTGTATGAAGATTCTGTAATCTATTTTAGTGTCTATAATGAAATATGAATTTTGTTCTGTTACCTTATGCATGATTGCATTTTCCTTATTGATCAGTCTAGTATTCCGAGGAGAATGTGTTCACAAAACCATTGAGGGAGACTAAAGCTAGGCTCAAAAAACAAACCTTAGATCTCTTTTGTTTAAGCACTATGGCTATATGTAGACACGAAAAGAATAAAACAAGTCTTATGCGGAGCTTGAGGATAAGAATCAGGAATTAATATGCAGGATATATCAGGTAATTCAAGATAAGGTGGCCCTTAGTGATTTTTTATTGTGCTGATGGCTATACACACTAGAGAATGGTTCATTCCCACCTGATAGTCCTCACTTATTGTGATTTAGGCTTTGGTTTACAACTTTGATTAATGTCTGAGCTCTCTGTGATGACCCGCAAATCCGTATCCTTTGAATCGACAATAATCTACACATGTCCGACCTAAAAAACACCGACTGACCAAAAATCAAGAGAAAGAAAAGAAGAGAGAAGAAGAGAAGAGAAGAAAGAACCAAACAAAATAATACAGAATCTCACATCGTAGCGAAAAACATATAATATCGTATCAATGATCTTTACAAAACTGAAATTGTATACACATACATCAATCAGAGTTCAACAATCAATCATAAATTATCAGCCTGGACAGCTATAATAACATGTGCTCACAACTGTTGATAATATACAACAACTAAGCAACAATTCAGTGGATAATAAAGCAAAAAGGATACGTGTATACGAAAATGAAGATCCTCAGCTCTTCTGCTGAAGCTCCAAAAGCACCAAAACTGAACCTGTAAATATACTCGGTCTGACCCGAGCATTGAAAGGAGAGAACGCCGAGATCAGTCTGATAAACCGGCATGAGAAACACACTCAACTGAATTAATTAAGTTACCAAATTTTTCCTTTATCAAACAAAAGTATCTCGTAAGACAAGTCCACACATAAACATGGCCATGTTTATTACATTATGATAACTAAATCATTTCATATCAAATCACCTGATATTACACTAGTGTCTAGTATACAAATAATATTAATCATAACTGAAATTGTTACATGATTAAATTCTAGCATATAGCCCAAAATGGGTAATACAATCAAAATGGCAGGCACGTAGTGGAGTTTGGATTTCCATACAAATGACCAGGTGAAGGGACTGCCTTCCGAATGGGTACACCTCTAGATGGATGCCCCGAGGCAACGAACATCTGCCATATAGCAAGACAAGACCGACCCACCTCTATAAATAGATGGTATCGAATATTTAACATCCAGTCTTTACCGACCTTTACGTGGGCCCTCGAAGAATACAAACCACAATAATCAGATACACGATGTCATAGCATGTAAAGGTATATCTAGAAGAGGATGATCATACCCTACTTGGGAGCGACCCACTTAGCCTTGCTGCATCTAACCCTGTTTTGGTCATTTTCGGTTGATGAGGCCTGAGGTAACGATTATCTTTAACAAATCATAATCACATCACTTTGAATGCCACATGGCTATTTCCGTCGACTACTAATTGCCTTCCACAAAAATACAACCCTTAAGCTCATACGACTCAAGGAGGGTGTTAAGCTAAGAGAAGTTGCCTTCTCCACCACCACTGATGTACGTTTGTAAAAGCCAATGTACGTAGTCTGTAGAAATGAAATGTCAGACAAACATCCATACAAGTTGTCCAGGAACAGGACAAACTGAAGGTACTTTCCTACCACATCCTTTTGGAAAATCCCAAGGATTAGTAGCGAATAGTCCTCGCATTGGATATTTCAGAATAAAGAGACCACTACTAATGGATGTATATTTGGATTTTAACCTCAAATGATCAACAAGAAGTCCCCCACTATGAAAATCCTGAATATCAATATCATCACAAGCAACCTGCACAATCGTCGCATATACGTTGGTCCGAAGTGGTTTTCAGATAAATCTGATCCTGGTCTCTTCGCACCAACGACGCAAAGGCGTTTCTCAACTTCACACAGAAACTAAGTCTCATAGACTTATCACGCTCCAACTTTCAACTTGCTATCCTTTGGGCCAAGAAGGAAGCTCGATAGATTGGAGTAATACTCCGCACTACACGAACCAACATCCTCAACACAAACGATAATCAAGCCTACACAGAAGGCTACGTACTAAGTGTACGACGAAATAGTTCCCACATCAAGTAAAAGGAACTAAAATTTGGCCAAATTTGATTGTCGGTTATTTAACAATCAAAGCAAACAAATAAATATTCAGCACCATATACAATCACTAGGCCCTTTTAATTAATCTTTTACTAACTAAACCACCTGCCAAATATTCACTTCAAATTATCTTTAAAAAAGATATATTATCAAAACCATTTCAATATTGGAAAACATTTCCGTAAACTTATTTAAAAAATAAGTAATTCACAATTCAATTTATTGCATGTGGAAAATATTACATATACTTAAATCACGATTAAGTATATATTTTATTCTTTAAGGAAAAGATTCTCTTTAAACACATTTATTCGGGTCAAAATGAATGTTGCGTAAAACATCAATACGACAATCCAAAATTTCTAGTATAGGGATTCGAAAATAAAATAGATATATAAATCCCATATATTATATAAAATATTTCCTTTCGAAAATTATTTACTACAACAACATTGTTATAGTCCATCATTTCCTTACTTCTCGAAAACGTCTATTTCAATAATGAATGTTGAAATCTATGATTTCGATACTTAAACCTTTTTAAAACATTTTACTTCATTTAAAATACCACCTCCTAAAAATATTCATTTTATTCAATATATTATTCACTGTCCAAAAATCATGAATATAATTCTCTTATCCAAATTTAATACTTCTACAAATTTATTTTAAAGGATAATCCACTGTCCAAAATCGTGGATATATCTCCTTTACCAAATTCATTACTATATTTAACTATCAAAATAAGTTGATTTCACATTTATAAAACAATGTTTATAAATTTCATTGTTTTTATTTCATAAAAACTCCCATATATAAAGTTCCTTTATTAAACAATTCCATTTATAATCCAATTATATACTAAAAATCCAAATTATAAGTTAACTACTTATAATAATCTATTTACAAAATCATTCTTTTTATATCTTCATCAATTAATAAATCTATAAATCTTATTTGCTTATAAAATCCATTTATAACTTCATTTTAACATTTAAAAAATCCTTTGCAATTCCAACATTTTGATTTATAAAATATGAATTTTATAAATCTTATATACATACACTTTTTATTATAACTTTAAAAATCTCAATTTAACTCATTTTACAAAATAGTTCACTTCATATCCCAAAAATCACATTCTGATTATATTTCCCAAAAATCATAATTTTTATAACATGAAAATTATAACATTTATTTATTTAAAATAAATCCATTTCCTTTAACAATTCAAAAATTAATAAAACATCTATTTTCAAAAATCACTTTGAAATCCTTTTAAATTTGAAATCATCACTTTAATATCTTTAAAATTCCAAAAATAGGCTCAATGCTTCAACAACACTAAATACATCAACCAACATCCAAACATCATATATCATATGATAAATAGCATATATCACAATACATGTAAATGAAATCAATACTGGTGAGGAATCCACTTGGATCCCTCCAATCTGTCAACTGCAACAAATATACATATTAGAAATATATGTACAATGTCTGCTTCGAGGCGAACACGTGTACAAAGGGTCATCCGCTCATGCACGGGAACGTATAGGGTCTCATCTGCTCCAATAAGCAGGAATATATCCAAATACCAATCAATATACATATATATATATCATCCAAAAAATCATCAATCATCATAAATAATATTTATTCTCACTTATATAAAATATCAGTTAGTCAGAAAGAGTGAGTTGTACTCACATTGGTTGTAGTCCTCGCGAAAACAATTTATTCCGATTAAAATTAAAAATCCGTTTAATTTCAACCAAAATTTTCTCTAACTCAAATAAATCCCAATCTAGCTCTATAATGTAGTGCTCGTCAATACGAACTCAACGCAATTCGTTTCGTCAAAAACAGACATCGTATGACAAAGTTGTAGCATTTTAAATATTACACGCATATTTACAAATTTATTTATTTTTCAACCCACTTTTAATCAGGACCGTACGATTTATGCTTCAACGGATCTGGGCCGATCAAGCCTTTCTTCTTCCATCACGTGAAAACCTATAGGGTTAAAGAACCCATCGGCCGTCGTTGTTTGGTGAATTATCGCGGCCACCACGCTTTGCTTGATGATGATCAGACCACATCACCGAGTAGCGCTACACGAGCCTCATCCCTACCTCAGTCGACGTGGAACTCGGCCCTCCCTTCATCCTGAAAACCGTGCGCAACCTATTGATTAACATAGGCAAACTTCCTCCTCCACGTTGTGTTTTACGATGATCCACGGTATGGATCGAAAGATTTCGTTACGCTCTACAATCTTTTAGTTGAATTTTTTTGCTATAAGTGGATGGATTGGAAGAGATTAAGGGAGGAAGATGAAAATTTTTTGGCCATTGAATACATAATGGCGGCTAGGGTTTGAGATTAGGGTTTAGTGTAAAATGAAAATAATCAAGTCCTTTTATAGAAAATTTGACGACATTATTCATCCAGAAATTTTTTTGAATTCCAAACGAAACATGCTGCCTGGCGTTTACAATTTTTACCCCTATTTCGAACATAATGGAATATATATCGAGAGCCAATCGTATTCGAAAGATAAGTTTTCGAATCGACTTATTTAAATTTAAAATTTACTTAAACAAATTTCTACGCGTTTTAGCTTGCCTCGGACAAACCGTAAATCGGATTGATACGAAATTCGAAATATTATAATAATATAACATTACAGATCCAATGAAACAAGTTTTATCGAAATTCGAGACTGTTTGAAAAATGGCTATTTTTATACGTTAATTTAATATTAAAATATTCAATTTCTACAATTTAACTTTTAATTCAATTTTAAAAGTTCGCTAACATCATTCTAATTCAAATAGAATTTTATTCAACTTTATAAATCATTTTAATTCACATTAAATTCAAATTTCAATTATTTCTTCAATTCCAAATATTAAATTAACAACTTAATTATCCAATTAAATCTAGATATTCAAATATAATTTATTCAGCTTATAAAATTAACTTGTGAATATTTAAAATCAATCAGATATACAAATTTCAAATGACAAAAATTATGGATCGTTACATTCTCCCATACTTATAAGAATTTTGTTCTCGAAATTACCAAGTAAGAAAAGGTTATAAAATCCATTAACTTTTCAAAACAATTCGTTCAATTTAGATATCAAATCTATTTAAACTTTTTAACCTTTTCAAAATCTATTAGTTAAACTTCTTATAAAACTTTTCAAAGTTTTCAAATCCATATATAGTTGTCTTTTCAAAACCAACAAATATCGTCTAACTTTTAACTCCAAATCAAAATTTTATTTATCAATTTTTTTCCACCTTTCTCTAGATTTCCTAGTGCCTTAAATTTTCAAAAAATTCGCCAACATCTCCTTTGCGCAGTTCGATCGTGGTAGGATCACAACATATATATGTATGTGTGTGTGTGTATATATATATATATATCAAAAATATATATCTCACCTTCGAGAATGAGGCATCCCGTAGGGGAAAAAATGTAAAAGTACGATATGTAATTCGAGATATGTACCTTATATATTATTAGCGAGCATATACGGATAATATAATGCGAAAACAAGCTCCAAATGCGAAGCAAACGCATTACGCACCTACTAAATACTCAACAAACCACATGAGAAACATGTATATATGAAAATAATATCAGTATACAATTTATATCAATACAACAACTATATATGCCAATATAGCAAATGCAATCAAAAGCAACAAATTTAACCATCCACCAACTATCATATAACTAACATCCAACAAACCACATATATCCAATATATCCATAACCGAATTAATATAAATTCAATTCTTATTAATATTCAATGAATTGTTTTTCAATTTAATCACCTTTGATTCATTAACATTGGATTTTACGAACATTCATTCATTCAAATTCAATTAGTTTACATTCACTAATTTACATTCAAGTTTGTTTACTTTCAAATTAAAATCAAATTCAATTCTATTTACTTTTACTTACTTCCACTTTGGATTTAATTATTTATCTTTCAGTTTCATTAATTCAATTTCATATGGATTTCTATACAATCAACAAACAACCATCTAACAACCAATGCATATCCAACATAACCAAATTTATTTAATTTATTCTCGACATTCATTTTGGTTCAACACTTCTAATTTCAAATTGGTTTAATATTCAATTGACTTCCATTCAACTATTCGATTCCCAATTTCATTAGCTTTTAATGAATTAACACTTACATCTATTATTTCATATCAGTTTATTCAAATTCGATTGCTAATTCATTTAACGGATACAGTTGAATTTCCTTATTTAACTCAAATTCATATTCTTCGCTTTATTAATTTACTTCGACACCAAAATCAACTTCATTTACATTTACTTTCACTTATACAACTTAAGTTCACTACTAATTTATCAAATCCTATTTTATTTAAATTTTACTTAAGTCAAATTTCCTATCACTTATTCAAATTTAGATTCAATTTTGCTTAGCAAAATTGTTTAACCACTTTAACTATTGGTTTTACTTACATTTTCTCATTTTATAAGTTATACAACTTATTTATTTAAACTTCCAAATTCATATTATATAATCACTTACCCCTTACATTTAATTTTCATTCCAATAATTTATCAAATCTGGTTCAAATCCAATTAAATTTATTTAACTTTCCCTTAGTTAAATTACAAATCATGTATTTTATCATACTAACTCAAATTTATTACAACTTTACCAAAATTAAATCTACATTTCATATTATAAGTCTAAAACTCATTTTGCTTATACTTATCAATTTCAACTTGGATTTTAAATCAAACTTGTTTATCACAACAAAACTTCAGTTTTCAATAACTACTGGTAGCAAATCCATCACACAGGAACTCGAAAATGATACTGATGATGCTGCAGTCATCACCCTTATTATTTTCCAGTAACAGTAGTGAATTCAGTGCTTTATATTCTTTAAAAACAATACCTTTTCTTATTTATAAATCACATTTATAAATTCTTACTTATGTAATTTCACTTTTTTACTTCAAATATATAAAATCGTTCCAACTTTATTTATCTTACTTCGATTTATAACAATATAACATCTTTAACTTTTGGAAAACAACTTTCAAAATAAACAGGATTCAAAATTTCAAATTCATAGTTTAAATTCATTTTCATTTTCAACTCATATTTATAAATATATTCAGGTTGTTACGTTTCTTATATATAAGATTATTTCACATTTGTTAATCATTTTAATTATAATTCCATACTTGACAATTCATTTGCTTATATAATTTATTCTTTTACAATTGTTGTTTTATTTAGATTATTCAAACATCTTTCGTTAACTTATATATATTTATAATTTCAATAACCAAACAATCAATTTATATACACTTTAATAATTCCTGAAAAATTATTTCCTTTATTTACAAAATTTAATCGAGGTACAATAATTTCATTTACCAAATTTAAAATGATACTATGTCGATTGCCTTGTTTAAGTGTTTAGAAATCCCTATCGATAATATGGCGTCCCACATACCGACCAGAATTCACAAACAACTCAACGGATAAGCAAACAAAATATAAAACATTTTATATCACCAACAAATACACGCTCATATATATAATACACTCAAACTCAATCTAGGGTGCTACTGTCCCTATCTATACTGAGTACACATCAAATCTTAGGAATATACAAAATCTAAGCTCTGATACCAGCTATGATGACTCTCAAATCCATACCCTTTGAATTAACAATAATTCACACATACCCGACCTAAAAAAACACCGATTGACGGAAAGTCAAGAGAAAATAAAGAAGAGAGAAGAAGAGAAGAGAAGAAAGAGAGAAGATAGAACCAAATAGAACAATACAGAATCTCACATCGTAGCAAAAAACATAAAATATCATATCAATGATCTTTACAAAACAGAAACTGTATATACATACATCAATCAGAGTTCAACAATCAATCACAAATTATCAGCCTGGACAATTATAATAACATGCCTCACAATTGCTGATAATATACAACAATTAAGCAACAATATAGCGGATAATCAAGCAAAATAGACACGTGTATACGAAAATGAAGATCCTCGGCTCTCTTGTTGAAGCTCCAAAAGCACCAAAAATGAACTTGTAAATATACTTGGTCTGACCCGAGCATTGAAAGGGAAGAACGTCCGGATCAGTCAGGTAAACCAGCCCGAGAAACAAATTCAACTGAATTAATTAAATTACCAAAATTTTCCTTTATCAAACAAAAGTATCTCATAAGACAAGTCCACACATAAACACGGACATATTTTTACCTTAGATAACTAAATCATTTCATATCAAACCGTCTGATATTATACTAGTGTCTAGTATACAAATAATATTAATCATAACTGCAATTGTTACATTGATTAAATTCCAACATATAGCCCAAAATGGGTAATACAATCAAAATGGCAAGTATGTAGTGGAGTCTGGATTTCCATACAAATGACCAGGTGAAGGGACTACCTTCCAAACGGGTACATCTCTAGATGGATGTACCGAGGCACATAACATCTTCCCTCCACCAACACAAGACCAGCCCACCTCTATAACTAGATGGTATCGAATATGTCATCCTCTAGTCGTTACCGACCTTTACCGAAGGCCCTCGAAGCATACAAAGCATAATAATTAGATACACGACGTCATAGCATGTAAAGATATATCTAGAAGAGGATGGTCATACCCTACTTGGGAGCGACCCACTTAGCCCTGCTGCATCTAACCCTATCTTGGTCATTCCCAGTTGATGCGGCCGAAGGTAATGATTACCTTTCACAAATCACAATCACATCACTTTGAATGCCACACGGCTATTTCCATCGACTACTAATTGCCTTCCACAAAAACAACCCTTAAGCTCATACGTATCAAGGAGGGTGTTAAGCTAAGAGAATTTCCTTTCGTTTCGTTCAAGCGGGATCAGAAGTATCTGCCTTCTCCGCCACCACTGATGTACTTTGTAAAAAACAATGCACGTAATCTGTAGAAATGCAATGTCAGACAAACACATCCATACAAGTTGTCCAGGAACAGGACAAACCGAAGGTACTTTCCTACCACATCATGTCAGGAAATCCCTAGGATTAGTAGCGAATAGTCCTCGCATTGGATATTTCATAGTAAAAAGACCACCGCTACTGGATGTATATTGGGATTTTAACCCCAAACGATCAACAAGAAGTTCCCCGGTATGAAAATCCTAAATATCAATATCATCACAAGCAACCTGCACAATCGTCGCGTATACGTTGGTCTGAAGTGGTTTTTAGATAAATATGATCCCGGTCTCTTCGCACCAACAACGCAAAGGCGTTTCTCAACTGCACACAGAAACTAAGTCTCATAGACTAATCACGCTCCAACTTTCAACTTGCTATCCTTCGGGCCAAGAAGGAAGCTCGATAGATTGGAGTAATACTCCGCACTACACGGATCAACATCCTCAAAGCAAACGATAATCAAGCCTACACAGAAGGCTGCGTACTAAATGTACGACTAAATAGTTCCCACATCAAGTCGAGGAACTAAAATTTGGCCAAATTTGATAGTCGGTTATTTAACTATCAAAGCAAACAAACAAATATTCAGCGTCATATACAATCACTAGGCCCTTTTAATAAACCTTTTATTAATTAAACCACTTGCCAAATATTCACTTCAAATTGTCTTTAAAAAAGACATATTATCAAAACCATTTCAATATTGGAAAACATTTACATATGCTTATTTAAAAATAAGTAATTCGTTCAATTTATTTTCAACACATGGAAACTATTACATGTACTTAAATCACGATTAAGTATATATTTTATTCTTTAAGGAAAAGGTTCTCTTTAAGCACAATTCAGGTCAAAATGAATGTTGCATAAAATATCGTTACGACAACCCAAAATCACTAGCATAGGGATTCGAAAATAAAATAGATATATAAATCCCATATACTATGCAAAACATTTCCTTTCCAAAATCATTTACTATAACAATAGTGTTATAGTCCATCATTTCCTTACTTCTCGAAAACGTCTATTTCAACAATGAATGTTGAAATCTATGATTTCGATACTTAACCCATGTTAAAACATATTTAAAATTTTTTACTCATTTAAAATACCACCTCCCAAAAATATTCATTTTATTCAATATATTATTCACTGTCCAAAATCGTGAATATAATTCTCTGATCCAAATTCAATACTTCTATACATTTATTTTAAAGGATAATCCACTATCCAAAATCGTGGATATATCTCCTTTACCAAATTCATTATTATATTTAACTATCAAAATAAGTTGATTTCACATTTATAAAACAATGTTTATAAATTCCATTGTTTTTATTTCGTAAAAACTCCCATATATAAAATTCTTTTATTAAAAAATTCCATTTATAACCCAATTATATATTAGAAATCCAAGTTATAAGTTAATTACTTATAATCGTCAATTTACAAAATCATTATTTCTATAACTTCATCAATTTATAAATCTATAAATCTTATTTACTTTTAAAATCCATTTATAACCTCATTTTAACATTTACAAAAATTGTTTACAATTCCATCATTTTGATTTATAATATATCAATTTTATAAATCTTATATATATATAAACCGTTTATTATAACTTTAAAAATCTCAATTTAACTCATTTTACAAAATAGTTCACTTCATATCCCAAAAATCACATTCTGATTATATTTCCCAAAAGTCATAAATTTTATAACATAAAAATTATAACATTTAATTATTTAAAATAAATCCATTTCCTTTAACAATTAAAAAATTAATAAAACATCTATTTTCAAAAATCGCTTTAAAATCCTTTTAAATTCGAAATCATCACTTTAGTATTTTTAAAATTCCAAAAATAGGCCCAATGATGCAATAACACTAAATACATAAACCATGGCATCCAAACATCATATATCATATGATAATAGCATATAGCATAATATCTGTAAATAAAACCAATACTGGTGAGGAATCCAGTTGGATCCCTCCAATCTGTCACTTACAACAAATACACATATGAGAGATATATGTACAATGTCCGAGGCAGACGTGCGTACAAAGGGTCATCCGCTTATACAATGGAATGTATAGGGTCTCATCTGCTCTAATAGGCAGGAATATATCCAAATACCAATTTATATATATATATAATATATAATATATAATATATAATATATAATATATCATCCAAACAATCATCAATCATCATAATTAATATTTTTTCCCACTTATATAAAATATCAGTGAGTCAGAAAGAATGAGTTGTACTCACATTGGTTATAGTCATCACAACAGCAATTTATTCCGATCAAAATTAAACAGCTATTTAATTTCGACCAAAATTTAAATAAATCACAATCCAGTTCTGTAATGTAGTGCTCGTCAATACGAATCTGACGCAATTTGTTTCATCAAAAAAGGACCTCGTGTGACAAAGTTATAGCATTTTAAATATTACATGTATTAATATATATAATTATTTACTAATTTATTTGTTTTTAAACCCACTATTAATCAGGACCGTTCGATTTAGCCTTCAACAGATTTGGGCCGATCAAGCCTTTCTTCTTCCATCACAAGAAAACCTGCAGGGTTAAAAAACCCATCGGCCATCGTTGTTTGGTGAATTATCGTCGCCACCACGCGTCAATTGAAGACGACCAGGCTACATCACCGAGTAGCACTATAAGAGTCTCACCCCCACCTCTAACGACATGGGACTCGCCCCTCCCTTCATCTTGAAAACCGTGTGTGACATGTTGATGAACGCGGGCAAACTTCCTCCTCCACGTCGCGTTTTACGATGATCCACCGTATGGATCGAAAGATTGCGTTACGCTCTACAATCTTTTAGTTGAAGATTTTTGCTATAAGTGGATGGATTGGAAGAGATTAAGGGGGAATATGACAATTTTCTGGCCATTGAATAGATAATGGCGGCTAGGGCTTTGAGATTAGGGTTTGGTGTAAAATGAAAATAATCAAGTCCTTTTATAGAAAATTTGACGACACGATTCATTTGGAAAATTTTTCAAACTCCAAATGAAGCGTGTTGCCTAGCATTTATAATGTTTTACCCCTATTTCAAACACAATGGAATATATATCGAGAGCCAATTCGAACGTATTTGAAAGATAGGTTTTCGAATCGACTTATTTAAATTTAAAATTTACTTAAACAGATTTCTACGCGTTTTAGCTTGCCCCGTACAAACCATATATCCGATTGACATGAAATTTGAAATCTTATAATAATATAACATTATGGGTCCAATGAACTGGTTTCGTTGAAATCTGAGACTGTTTAAAAAATAGCTATTTTTACACGTCAATTAAATATTAAAATATTCAATTTCTACAATTTAACTTTTAATTCAATTTTAAAAGTTCTCTAACATCATTAAAATTCAAATAGAAATTAATTCAACTTTAAAAATCATTTTAATTCACAATAAATTCAAATTTCAATTATTTCTATAATTCCAAATATTAAATTAAAAATTTAATTATCCAATTAAATCTAGATATTCAAATATAATTTATTCAGCTTATAAAATTAACTTGTGAATATTTAAAATCATTTAAATATACAAATTTCAAATGATAGAAATTATGGGTCGTTACACTTTCCATATCCTTGTTATTTTATGCATGACCTGTAAGTACATGGACAAGTAGAGATAATGCTATAAATGATAGATGTTCAATGCCAAAACTTTATCTGTTATGTCTTGATTATTTAAAAACGTTTTATTTTACTATTTATTAGGTTGGTTCTCTTTAAGCTCCGTTCAACACTAACTACTCCCATTGTTAGGATGCTTCTGTCCCCACTATTATTCCTGACCTTAAATGCTCTGATCCGATTGAGGTAGAGGATGCTCCTGAAGATCAACTTAAGGACGAGAACAAGAGAGTTGAAATTGAGTTGAAGTTTGTGAGAAATGAGGATTACGGATCTTAAGGATAGAATTAACACTAGATGGGGGTGAATAGTGTTTAAAGGAATTACTAATTCTTTTTGAGATTATATTAATTTGAACACAATTATATGCAATATTCAGACACAGATTTGATCACAGAATCAAACGCAGATGCAGATATAAAGTAAAAGCAATAAACGAAAGAACACATCCGATTTTATACTGGTTCGGAGTTACCCTACATCTAGTCCCGCAACACAAGCACGAATTTCCTTTCAAAATCAATTTTTTACAATTACACCCTCAATTTCAAGGCCATGAGGTACACTACTCCAGATTCACAATCCTCTGGGTAAAGATACTTGATTTTACGGGCAACAAGTTCACCCAATTGATTTCACATGGTACAATCACACCTTTCCTCGCTTGATTGATTTTACAGGCTACAATCACACCTTTTCTCACTCAATTAATTACAAAGAAGTCTATATCTCAGAATAGCACTGGGATCTTATTGAGATAGTGGTAGAGAATCAAACCAGAAATGATCTAGTTAGATTCAATGGTGATTGCGGCAGAGTAAGGGTAAAAATGTATATAAAGAAATGTGGAAGAAGAAGAGGAACGAAATCAGAGAATATATGAATGTAAATTCATTTAAAACAGCCTCTATTTATAGTAGAACAACAACCATGTCCATTCGTGAAAGGATATGACGAATAGACACTTCCTTTGAAATTCAAAATTTTGAAATAAACTGTCACCTTGTCGACAAAGGTATCTTGGGGTTGTCGAAAGGTCTATGTAATTTTTGGTAATTTGTTTTTCTTTGAAAATAACTTCTATCTTGTATTAAAACTATTTTAAACTTTATAAATACACTTAACTATAGTTAAAATACAAATAATTATAGAGAATAATATATATATAATTTTACTATAACTTTATATTTAAATCTCAGTATAAATATTAAAAGTTAAATATATTATATTAAAGGATAGTTTAAAACCAAGGATAATTTGATTTTGAAAATAAAGATTATTTTGTGGCTAAAAGTATTTTAAAACCATGATAGATGTTTTTTATTCTTTTAAATGGAAGATTTTGAAATAATTTTGAAAACAAGATATAATTTTGTAAAACATTTGAATTAAAGTTAGTGGATACAAAACAATGTTCCACTAGATTTTTCGTAGGTTCCATCCTACTTAGGGTTCCATCCCTTTAACGGGCTCGAAGTGGATTACATTTCACGAATAAAATGGATTTTAAGATGTCAGTGCCTTTCTAGGAGTTTTAACAAAATTCCTAACTAAAATACTTATATTGAAATCTTGAACTCTTGATAATCTTGATACTCATAAGTCTTAAATCTTGATATATCCCGTCTTGAATCTCTATACTATACAGTCTTCATTATTGGTACCTACATGGTTAAATCCTGCATATACATATATATCTAAACTATAATGTTAGTATTTATATTTTTTAACAATTCCTAAGGTTGTAGTCATCAAAACCATCATCTCAAGGACTAAAAATCTCCCCCTTTTTGATGATGACAACCTTTGTTTATAAAATATTAGTTCTATCCTAATAATTCCCACTAAAACTAATAACTCTCCCTTAATCTATGCATAACTATCCTATTTTATACTTTTCCCCTTTGTCATCAACAAAAACTAACTCCAAACTATATAACTCCCCGTTAATCTAATACTATATGACATGTGATTATAATGATAATGTTATCATAAATAATCAACACTTAATTCTGAAACTAAAACTTAGTCCTTAATAACTAACTATCCTAACTAGAAATCATATGTGATAATACTTATAATAATGATAATGTGAGAATTCAAATATAAGAACACGAATCATTTATTAATTATATATTGTTATATTTACATTTGTGTAGAAAACACAAGCAAGATCATATAACGATAAGAAAGAGGGAAAAGAGAGTAATGTGTATTTATACATATTATGTTTTGCACACCAATTATCAATCCACACCAAACTAAATCAAATCAAATCAATCCAAGCAATAATTCAAATCAAACAAAGCAATCAAATAAAATCAAACATTACAAGGAACTTCCATCCATCCTTCTTCTCCACATATAGGGTATGCTTTAATGGCATCCCAATCTTCATTTTCATTGGTGAGAGAGACTGGAGGATGTGCTTCATTATCATTTTTGTGCAGAGAAGAAATCATCCATCGTATCGTATCGAAATGCTTTTCTTACTCCTGATCATCTGCATTTGACTCAACTCTAAGTGTCGCTGATTACGAAGAATGAAAGAAAGAATAATTTTGAAGGAGTTAAGGGTTTCTTCAAGATTCTTGGTCAAACTATGAATTGGATTGGCCATATTTGAGTTTGTGAGAAGAAATATAGATAAAGTAGATAAGAAATGATTTTCAGTGATGAATTCTAGAAGAAGTATGTATTTATAGGTGTAGAAATTCGTTTGAAATGAATAGAAACAGAGTAGTTATTCAAATTTCAAATTTAAAGTGAAAAGTCATTTCTGACTAGTACTTGTCGACATGGTCTATAAGGGGTTGTCGACAGGGTTGGTTAATTTTGATGACTCACTTTGATTTTGTGAATAATTGTGTGTGTATGTGTATATATATATTTGTACAATATACTAACATTTATTCTGGAGATAGGATAAACTAGGTAACAGAAAAGTAATTCAATTTCATTTCATAATAGAACGATACAATGATTAAACATTAAGAACCACACGAACATTCAAATCAAAACAAACTAAAACCAATATATCATGACATGAAAAGTTAGAACTAGTTAGAGGATGACGAAGATGAAGACAATCCAAGCTTTTTGCTGACTTTGGAGAAAAACTTGTTCATCTTGGATGACATTTTATCCAATTTCTTATTAACGGATCATTTAAGTGTCTGTTGATTCTCAACAATGATCTTTTGATTTTTGAGTAAGGTTTTGTTGGTTGGATTAGAGGGATAGTCAATACTTTCCATGGATGTTTCACTTTCTTCTTCTTCTTCTTCTTCTTCTTCTTCTTCTTCCTCCTCTTCCATATCCTCATGAGCCAAACGCTCTTCCTTTTCGGCAAGAGTTTCATATGGTTGAAAAACATATGGAATTTTCATAAGAGAAATGTTTAAGTGATTGAAAACTTTTCTTGAAAAAAATTCTTCTCCTTTGAAATCTACTCCAAAATAATTTAAAATTCGAGTGAGATAGATTCCATGATACAAAGTGTTTTCACCCATTTTAAGATTTTTGGGATGAAATTCATCCGAAATAACTTGCTCCCAATTAATATCATAATTTCCAAAAATATAAAAAAGTGCTTTCCAGACTTTTGAAGTTGGATTGTTAAAACTCCCCGATCTTCGGGTCAAAGTATGTTGTAAAAGAAGATTAACAATTCTAGCTTTTGGTCGAAAGTTTTGATTTATGAATTCAAAGTTATCATTTCCTTCGAAAATATGATGAAATATCTCACGATCATTTTCATCGATATTAAAACTAGAAAGATCCATTTTCGTGCTCTTACAGTTGAAAATGGTACCCAAAAGATCACTATTTAAGATGATTCTAGTGCATTTGAAACTACTCCAAATTTCATCATCATTTCCATTATAAAATCCACGGTTGAGATTTGCATAGAAAATTTTAACAATATTTGGATAACAAACAAAATCATTTTGTGAAGCATCAACAAGACTAAGAACTTGGTTGTTTGCAAAAAGATAATTAATTTCATAAGTAGAGAAATCTTGAAATAAAGCAAACTTTCCGGGATGGACTTTTCCATAGTTAGCATAGTTGATATATGCTTTTATAGCCTCTAGATCATTGAAAAGTTGCTCTTTTATCTTTCTGAAAATTCTCATTGTGGAAGGATTACTTGAAGAAGCCATTAGAGTAGAGAGTAGAGAGTAGAGAGCTTGATATTTTGAAATAAGAGTTTGAATTTGAAAATGAAACTAAAAAGTTGTGATAAGAGATAGTAAATAAATAGATTCTCAAAGAACATGTTCTCTGATCAAAAGTGACTTTTCAAAGACTTGAATGAAGTTAAAAGATGGAGGAAAATTCAACATTTGAGTTCAAATTTTGAATTTCAAATTTTGTACCCTTGTCGACAACATGGTGGGGACCTTGTCGCAGGTGTCTCTGAATTTTCATGATTTATTTCTCTTAAGTATTCTAATATATATATATATATATATATATATATATTATTTTTAATGTCTATACATATCTGGAATATTACTAGAATTATAGTACATTCCATAAAATATTATGATACTATTAAAACAATATAGTAAAAAAATAATAAAAATAAAAAATTTAAAATTCAAACAACACACCAAATCAAAATTAACCAATCATCCAATCCTAAGCATGCAATTTCAACCAATGTATTGTAAACGTGTACCTTTTTCTGAATCCATTTCTCTGAATTCATCGGAGTCGTAAATTGCCATGAAACACATATTTGAGTTATCTATCTTCTGATCATCATCGCATGAGGACGAGTCTAAGTCATCTAGAGTAGTAGTAAATGCACGTTTTCGTTTCTTTGCGGAATCATTGTTTATAGAAGATTTTGCCCATCTGGATTCGGACAGTCTCTTTTGATATAGCCTGGTTCATCACAGTTGAAACATTTGATATAGTTTGGCACTACATTTTGATTACCAGAGTTCTTATAGTTGTTTCTCTTGAGATTATTCATCTTTCTGTTTTTCAGGAATTTTCGTAAGTTCTAGGTCATAAAGGCTATCTCTTCATCATTATCGCTGTTTGAGTCTAATCCATTGGTTAATGCATTGAATGCAATTGATTTCTTTCAGGTGCTTTGCTTTCTCTTCTCCCAATCATTTGGACTTCAAACGACATTAGATTTCCAATTAATTCTTCTATCTTTAAGGTAATGATGTCATTTTCCTCTTCGATCGCAAGTGTCTTTTAATCCCATTCTGGAGTAAGAGAATTTAAGATTTTTCTGACTTGATCTTCTTTCAAAAATTCCTTTCCCAAGGATATTAGAGAATGCACAATATTCTGAAATCTACTATACATATCTGAAATAGACTCATTAGAATTCATTTTAAATAATTGAAACTGATTTATGAGCATGGAAATTTTGGTCTATTTAACTTTGCTTGTTCCTTTGTGAGTAATTAGCAAAGTTTTCCAGATTTCATTTGCAGACTTACAAACTGACACTCTATTAAATTCATTCCTATCAAGTGAACAAACAGAATATTCATAGCTTTAGAGTTGTTTTATGCAACTATCTTTTTCTCAGCAGTCCACTGTGCAAAATCAGTTGTGGGTTCAAAATATTCATTTTGTGTGATATTCTAAGTGTCTAGTCCTATAGATTATAAATATATTTTCATCCTACATGCCCAATATGCATAGTTACTGCCATTAAAAAATGGTGGTCGGATAGTAGACTGACCTTCTATAAATGACTAGCGACGGGGATGATAGAACCAGTGTCGGTAGTAGTAACGGTACCAGTATTGGTAGCCATTTCGAAAATTTTTCAAAGTTCAAATTATGAACTTTGAAAACCTTGCTCCGATACTAAAATGTGAGAAATGCGGATTACGGATTTTAAGGCTAGAATTAACACTTGAGGGGGATGAATAGTTTTTAAAATAATTACTATTTCTTTTTGAGTTTATATTAATTTGAACACAAATGTATGCAATATTTAGACACGGATGTGATCATAGAATCAAACACAGATGCAGATATAAAGTAAAAGCAATAAAGAAAAGAACACACCGCATTTTATATTGATTCCGAGTTACCCTACATTCAGTCCCGCAACACAAGTACGGATTTCCTTTCAAAATCAATTTTTACAATTACACCCTCGATTTCAAGGCCACAAGGTACACCACTCAAGATTCACAATCCTCTAGGTAGAGATACTTGATCTTACGGGCAATAAGTTCAACCAATTGATTTCCCAGGCTACAGTGACACCTTTTCTCGCTTGATTGATTTTACAGGCTAAAATCAAACCTTTTCTCACTCAATTAATTACAAAAAGGTCTATAACTTTGAATAGAACTGGGATCTTATCGAGATAATGGTAGAGAATCAAACCATAAATGATCTAGTTAGATTCAATGGTGATTTCGACAGAGTAATGGTAAAAATGTATACAAAGAAATGTGGAAGAAGAAGAGGAATGAAATTAGTGAATATATTAATGTAAATTCGTTTAAAACAGCCCCTATTTATAGTAAAACAACAGCCATGTCCATTCGTGAAAGGATATGACGAATAGACACTTCCTTCGAAATCCAAATTTTTGAAATAAACTGTCACCTTATGGACAAGGGTAACTTGGGGTTGTCGACAGGCCTATGTAATTTTTGGTAATTTGTTGTTCCTTGAAAATAACTTCTATCTTGTATTAAAACTATTTTAAACTTTATAAATATACTTAACAACAATTAAAATACATAAATAAATATAGAGAATTATATATATATATATATATATATATAATTTTACTATAATTTTATATTTAAGTCTAAGTATAAATACTAAAAGTTAAATATATTATAATTAAAAGATAGTTTAAAACCAAGGATAATTTGATTTTGAAAATAAAGATTATTTTGAGGCTAAAAGTATTTTAAAAGTAGGATAGATGTTTTTGATTCTTTTAAAAGGAATATTTTGAAATCATTTTGAAAACAAGATATAATTTTGTAAAAAATTTGAATAAAAGTTAGTGGATACAAAATAATGTTCCACTAGATTTTTCTTAGGTTCCATCCTACTTAGGGTTCCATTCCTTTAATGGGCTTGAAGTGGATTTCATTCCATTCCTCTGATATTATAATAGTGTCTATATACAAATACTTATTCAAATAGCCGAAATTGTTACATTCATTAAATTCCAGCTACTAGCCACTAAGTGGGTTCTATAAACAAAAATCGTAAAGGCACGTAGGGAAAATGGATTTCCATCAATGGCAGGGCTACTGGGGCACCGCCCGTCATAGTACGTGGTCTAGATCACTGTACCGAGGATTCCTCCCGATCCCCTACAACACAAAGCCAGAGCTACCCCTTACTGGATAGTCCGAATTAGTTCACCCCACGGTTGGGATTAGCAACCGCCACATAGCCTAAATATAAAGGGACATCTAGACGGAGGTGACCTTACCCTAATTCGTTGCTAGCCACTTAGTCTTGTGTGCACCTCCCTTGTTTTAGCCATTCTCGATTGATGAGGCTCAAGGCTGTGCGTTACCTTTTTAGCACACGTTCACTTAGAATGCTCATCGTCCTCCTAACAATGTTCTGAAAGCATTTATCCATACAAGTCCGTTCCGGTTCGAACAGAACCGAAGGTACTACTCCTACTACATCCATTTTGGAATCACCCTTAGGATTAGTAGTGACTAGCCCTGCCTTCACTGCTCCACCTTTGACTCTCATCTCTTGTCTTCCTCACGAAAACGTTCGAACCGGATCTAAGTGGTTTTCGAAAAATAAATTCCGATCTCGGTCTCTTCGAAATGATCAGCGCATTGGTCAATATTGACAGTCGGTTATTTAACTATCAAATAACATTCACAAACAATCATCAAACCATAATAATTTATTCCAAAAAATTTATTTTACAATATCTTTGCAAGATATTTTCCTACATTTCAATACTTTGAAATAGTTTCAAATCACTTTTCTCTCGCTCGTGGAAATAAATTTCCACCCAATTATTTTATTTCCACTGAAACCGACAAGTCCTAAATACTAAAGTTTTAAAAATAATTTAAATCATTTTATTCTAAAACATACTTTAAAACATTTAAATTAAAATTACTTAAACACTTTATTCAAAAAAATATACTTTAAAAATATTTAAAATGAACTATTTTATCAAGTATAAAAACTAATTTTTAACCTAAAAGTTAAGCCAAACTAAATTTAAAAACAAGAGCTACGAAATTCTATACGAGTTTTCAAATAAAAATTTAACCAACTAACTAAAAAATAAAATTATTTTATAAAATAAAAAATATTAATAATTATCTTTTAAAACATAATATCAATTACCTTTTAAAATAATTACTACTACAACTAATTCAATAAATATTTTACTTTAAAATTTTAGCAACTAAAATAATAATTTCTCCAAAACATTCTTTTAAAAACAACTTTAAAACTTTACCTAAAAGCTATTTTGAAAACATACTTGGCTTTCCAGGAAATACACTTCCCTTTCAATATATCCCACATAATCCTTTATATAAATCCTGCTCAATTTATCCCAATTTAATTTACATTCAAATCCCGTAAATTTCTTTCAACACTTCAAAAATAAAAAACCTTTTTTATTTTTAAACACATTTCCCATCTCCTGGTAATCACTTCCAAAAATATACTTAAATTATTTAAAATTAGGCTACTAAAATTTCTTAAATAAAAATAATACTTAAGAAATTTTATAAGGGTTTTCTGAGTAAACTTAAACCAAAATCACTTTTCAAAATAAAGTTATTGTTTCAAATTTAGGTTAAAATTTCCTTTTAAAAACATAATACCAATTTACCTTTAAAATAATTAAATACCATAATTACTTAAATAAATATTTACCTTTTAATTAAAATAATATTTATTCTAAAACATTCTAAAAACATTTCAAACTTATAGTTTATACTTTGAAAGCTTTTCTTTGATAATATACTTAGTTTTCAGGAAAAATATACTTTCTAACCTTTTTAAAAATAAAATCACTTTTTTTAATTTTTAAAATAAATTGCACCCTTTTCTTTATAAATTCCCACCGGAATCTGTATTACTAAATTTATCCACTAATAAATATTCCACTTCATTTATAAACCCAGTTTATAAATTTCCATTCTCATTTCCTTTTAAATCAAAGTTTCCAAAATACTAAATCAATTCCAAACCGATTTCCTGGTTTAAATTCCCTATAAAATTTATCTCTTGATTTATCAAAAATTAATTGCAAAATCCATTAAACCAATTTCACCCTTTATTACGATTTAACATCCTTATTTAAATCTAAAACATCCATTTAAATTTATATTTCATAACTCCCATTTTATTTCCTTTAAAAATCTAAACTTATATTTTTCATTTTCACAGATACCCATATATATTCAACCAAGCCATAGCATTTAATAATTCACTTCCAAATAAAACCCATGAAATCATCACAGGTTATTACATAATTCACAAAGCTGATTATAAAATAAATTCAACGTTTTGAGGAACACAGTTGGATCCCTCCAACTTGTTTTCCTGCATCCACAGATTTTAGCATAATATAAAATACCAATTCCACTTCGAGGTGGAATATGGGGTATATGGGGTTATGTTCATATCATCCGCTATTACGCGGCGCATAGGGTCTCATCCGCTATATAATGCGGGAAATCAATCACTTCAATACACACACACACACACACACACTATATATATATATATATATATATATATAATATCACATTCAACAGCCAATCAATAATTTAAATTCTAACTATTTAAATTAATTCTGGAAATCCAGATGTGAGTGAGATTAACTCACCATGAATTCACAACGCCGAGCGTTCAAATTTTACATTAAATCGAGCACATTCGATTTAATGCTAAATTTCCACTTGCTCAAAACGACTCCAGATCTGCACCACAGCGGGCTGCTCATCGCTACGATTCCGTCGCTTCTTGTTTCATTGGAATATGATCACGCATGCATGAAATATTTAGTTTTAAAGATTGTAAATATAATTTGTAAAAAAATAATTACTTCTTTTAATTATTTATTTACCAAAAAAATCTAGCCGCACGTCCCAGAATTTGGAATCAAGGTCGTCCCTCAACTATCTTCCTCACACAACAACATAAGGCAAAACGAACCCATCTTCGATAAAAAAGAACGATTGCGCCACCCTACAAGCTCCTTCAGACGTCAATCAACCCAGCCTATGTCGGAACCCATAGCACCACCTACCCATGGGCCAAAAACGGCGAAGCTCGACGCCACCTAAACATTGTAGTTCATGTACGAAAATATGCCCTCAATCTCGATTTACTGACAATTCAGTCAAAGATTTTTGCTCATAGACGGTCGATATATAGAGCTCAATGAGCACTTGATTTTTGTTGTTGAAGGTTTTTGAAATTAGTTTGAGGATTTGGAAAAAACGAGGAAGAAGGACACATGTTATTGGCCATTGAAACGAGTGAAGACTGCGGCTATAACTCTCGGCTAGGGTTTTCTGTTATACCCATATATAAACATTTAAAATATTATTTTATTAATATAATTTCCAATTTAACAAGCTTTTCAAACGAATTCCAAATCACACGTGCCACTTGGCATTTACAAGTTTTTACCCATATTCCGAACACAATGGAACATGTGTCGAAGCCAAATTCAATCATTTGTGAAAGATAGATTTTTGAATCGATTTAAAAAATTAAATTATCGATTTTAATTTTAACGCGTTTCTCACCCGTACGAGGAAACGGCAACTCCAAACGCTACGAAAATTGAAATCCGATAATAATACACTATTACGGATCCAATGGGACTAGTTTCGTCAAATTCCGAGACTATGCCTCGAAAGGCTATTTTAACTCGTCGATTAATTCGAACGATTTTCAAAATCGTCGAAATCTTTTAAAATTTTACTATCTTAATTGTAAATCATATAGAATTTATATTCACATTAGAAATCATTCTGATTCATTTCTAGTCAAAATTTGATTATTTGCATTATCATTATATTAAATTCCATTATTAAATTAATATAAAAATCCAATTTTAACTTATCGACTTTTGTTTCCATCCAAAAGTCCAATACTAATAATTCTAACCCAATTATATAATTTAAATAAATTTTAGAAACCATTTTCATATCTAGTTACACCAGATTTACAAACTATCTCAATTTCAAATAATAAATTATTATTATTCAAATCTAATTAAATCGTTATATTTGAAATTATAAATAAATTTTATTGATTTAACCAAAATATTCTTAATTAAAAATCAAATTATAATTCACATTCAACATTTAAAATGAATTAAATGTTCAAAATCTAACGACCAAAATTCCAAGTCGGTACATTCCTTTCACCTTATGAAAATTTCGTCCCCGAAATTTGCTAACGTAGGAAAATGCTTCCACACCCATTAACTTACCCTAACATCCAGTTAATTAAAACTTACATTCATTTCTCAAAACCCTTTAGTTTAATCCAAACCATTTGCTTTCTTTACTAACTCAAAAACTTTAATTGCTAACATCATTTCAAAAATCACCTTTCTAGTTGACCAAAAATTTCAAAACTTCTAAAAAAAATTGAGAAATTTTTTGATGGCATCTCCTTTGTATGGAAAGCCTTTTACAATATCACAAATATGATAAATATATATACATCGACCCACACTCTCGGAAAACAAAATATATCACACTATATTATCATTTCTTAACTTTTATTGCATAGGCGTACCTCACATTAGCATTTTAAAAGCAAGCGGACAATTTATTTAGCGTTTACGCATTCCAGCTATATCGATTTGCCTCCCGTACCTGTACTTACTCAAACAAGCACATAAGTTTCAACAATATGAAATCTTAACAACATTCCATTTATTTAACTAGCCAAACACATCAATTACATAGCCCTAGCAGATAAATTTCATATCTTACATGTAAACCATATTTTATAAGCAATCACAAGGTTTCACCACTATTTGTAATTCCTTTCATAGATACATAATTCATTTTATTCCACCCGGAATGATTTACAACCAAATTTTTACTACACTCAATTCATATTTGTACCCACTAATCTCATATCCATAACAAATTGGTTTATAAGCCTTACATAATTTCACCAAATTCCAAATTTATTTACTTGCATCCCATTTACGATTCACTTTCATTTTTATGCAAATCTACTTAATTGAATTTCAATCTATTTCAATTGATTCAAAAACCAATTTTATTCACTTCTTTTAATTCATTTACTTTCGTTTATGACAAAACGACTAATTTCTTACGCAAATTTGCCATTATTCAAGCAAATAACAATTTCCTAAGCTTATAACTAATTTTAATTAATTCCAACTCAATTTATATTAATTTAATTCCATTCTGAATTATTCACTACTCATACATTCTCATTACAATTAACAAATTAAATTCCTATTCTTACACTTCAATTTCATTATCCATACAGGTTATTCAAGCCCATTACATAGGCTAGACAACGACCATTTCACTATTCTCTTAAGTTATCTCAACTCCATAATATCTCCATTTCTTCTTACATCAATTTTATTTCCATTTTAGTTTTACTCTCATCTAATTAAATTCTAATCCATTACAAATTTTAATTCAATTAGTTTACTTACTCAATCCATTTTAATTTTAATTCACCTTCTCAATTCATTTCTGAATTTATTTCTTTAATAAAATGACCATTTTCAATTATTTGATACCTAAACTGGATTTATTTGAAGCTCAAACCATTTCTATTTTAATCCAACTTCATTTCATTCACATCATAATTAATTCAGTTACAATATATGTCGAATTTCATTTAATTTAGCTTACGCTAGATTCATTTTCAATTTATTCTTTGAATTTAGTTGGGTAAGAATTTTATTCATTCAATGTCATTTCAACTTAATTAAATTTCCTTTCATTTAATCCTTTACCAATTTAATTCAAGTTCAACTAAATTTTATTTAGCCAACATAAATTCATACCATTTCCTTTTCTAGTTTAAATAAGAATTGAATTCCATTCAATATTATTTATAACACAATTAAATTTTGATTTTTTAATTCAAACCAAATTCATCTCAATTTCATTTAATTTAAGTTTCATTCAATTCGATCCAAATTTTATTTCTCAATCTAATTAAATTCAATTCCAATTCACATTTTATATTTAACTTATCTTGAGTTAAATGCAAATATATTTTATTCACTTCCGTTCACACAAGATAAATTTTTATTCCAGGATTAAAATTTTCATTTTCCTTCTTATTTATATCAACTTCACTTTATAAGCTCAATAGTTGATTCATCTTAACTTTACACATTATTAAATAGAATTTCCAGAATTCACTTATCCGGTTTTATTTCAAACCATTTTGAACACATAAATAACTCATACCCACCTGGTATATCAAACCAAACTTCCGGATTCCAAAACAACTTGGTTTTACCAAAACAATTTCCCTTTTGAAATTTCTAAAATAACTTGTATATCAAACAAGTCCGAACATATATCATAACCAATCACCACGGTAGCAATCCATCACTTTAGAAACTCAAAAATGAATACTGATGATGTGGCCATCATCATCAGGAATATTTTCCAACGACTGAAGTGAGTTCAGTGCTTCTTTAGTTCCACAATGTGAGGACCCGCAAATCCGTACTCCTTGAATATACACTAATCTCCATAGATTAACTCAAGATGAACAGAAATACGAATTCTCATTGTTTAAGAAAAAGAAAAAAAGTAGAAGAAGAGAGAAAAAGATAGAAAATAGAGAGAAAAGAAAATAGAACGGAAAGAAAACAGCATAACAACATCAGATTCCAAATAATTTTCCAAATTATTTATTTCCCAAAAATATCTTTACAAGATATATAATTTCAATACCTCAAAAATAAATCAATATTTATTTTTAAACAAATTCCCCTTTTCATTTATAAATTCCATAATGAATTTATATTCCCAAAATATCTAGGAATATACGATTTCAATTATTCATTTTCAATTTATCTTCAAAAAGATAAATTCTCAACATATTCACTTTATATTGGAAAACATTTCCGTACTTATTTAATAAGTAATTCACAAATCTTTTTATTTTCTACACTTGGAAAATATTCAATATACTTAAATCTAAATTAAGTATATATTTCATTCTTTAAGGAAATCATTTTCTTAAACATATTTATTTGGGCCAAAACGAATATTACATAAAACATCGTTACGACAACCCAAAATCACTAGTATAGGGATTCGAAATTAAAATAGATATATAAATCCCAATACTATACAAAACATTTCCTTTCGGAAATCATTTACTATAACAACAGTGTTATAGTCCACCATTCCCTTCTATTTCTCGAAAACGTCTATTTCAACAATGAATGTTGAAATCTATTGTTTCGAATCTTAACACATTTAAAAACATCGTTAGATCGTTTTAATTCTACTTAAAACATCACATCCAAAACATTTTCTTTAACATATTATTCACTATTCAAAAACGTGAATATACTTTGTTAACAAATTTCATCATTTCTATACATTTTATGTCAAAGGATTATTCACTGTCTAAAACGTGAATATAACTCCATAAATAAGTTATAATAATTTACTTATCAAAATAAGTCGTTTACGGATTTATAAAACAATGTTTATAAATTCCATTTCTATTTATTTTATAACAACTTTCTTTTATAAATTCCTTTATCAACCTATTCAATTTATAAATCAATTTATAAACCAAAAGTCTATATTATAAGTTAAATGCTTATAATTTATTTGTTTGCAAAATCGTTCTTTTAAACTTCCCAAATTATAAATCTTATAACTTATAAGATTCATTTATTTACCCAAATCTATTCCTTTAATAACTTTACAAATTTTATAAACCTACTGCTTATAAAATTCCATTTATAACTTCACCGTTTATAATTCTATAAATTTCATTCATCTGTGAAATTCACTTACAATTCATTCTAACACTTATAAAAACTCGTTTTATAATTCAAATATTTTTAATTTATAAATATCAATTTACAAATCTCTTATATAAATCAATTTATACTATATTTTAAAACATCTTTAATCTCCTTTATAATTTCACCATTTTCTTTGATTTATAAAATAATCAAATTTTATAAATCCTAATTTTAAACTTTTTATAATAAATTCAGAAATCCCAATTTAAACTATTTCATAAAATCATTAACCCCATATTTTCAAAAATCAACTTTTTACTATATTTCTCAAAAATCATAATTTTTATAACATTAAAATGATAATGTTTATTTATTTATAATGGATCAATTCCAAAAATATTTTATAAACGTATACTTTTCAAAAATCACTTTAAAAATCATTTTAAATTTCCAAAATTTAGTCCAATGATGCTACACACCAAATAGTCAATCACGACAACAACGATATCATATATCGATATGATAATCAATGAATATCAAAATATCCATAATCAAATAAATACTGTTGAGGAATCCAGTTGGATCCCTCCAACCTGTTTTCCTGCATCCAAAAACATTAGCACAATACCAATTTCGTTCCAATACGAAATTATCGCGGTATATGGGATTTAAATATTATCCGCTTAATAGACGGCGCAATAGGGTCTCATCCGCTATATAATGCGGGAAAATCAATTCCAAGTACATAAATAATACCAATTTCACTGTTTATGAAATATTCGCGGCATATGTTTTTAATAAATAACATCCGCTTACTAACGGCGCATAACGTCTATTTTAACAATCAATAGATATCAATCATCATTCAAACATACAATCAACAATTTTAAATCTAACTATTTAAAATAAAAATCAAAACCGATTCGATTGAGTGAGAAGTTCTCACCTTGATTTCAATTTCGTTTTAGCGATTTATTTCGAATAAAATTAAACGCGCGTTTAATTTCACCCGAAATTCTCACTAACTCCAAACAACTCCAATCCAATTCCATAGCGTAGTGCTCGTCCATACGATTCCAACGCAACTGGTTTTGCACGTTTTCGACCTCGTATGAAAAAGATATGAATTTTTAAAGATACACGAATTTTATAAACAAATTACAACATAAATTTATAATTTTCTAAACCTAATTGATTCTGGCCGCTCATCATCTTCTCCCCAACTCCCCCACGTTACAGACGCAACACGCACGAACCCAACTTTAGCCGCCTCTAGGGTTTAAATTATACGACCTCCACGTCAACTTCCAAGTCGATCGGAATGCGCCATCGTGTAGCCCATGCTCCACACACCACTCGCCTGAGCCACCTTGAAGCTCGGTCGCGTATGGCCCTTGGGAAACGTGCACGAATCACAACCGAACGCAAGCAATTTGTGGCCTCCACGACGCTCCATATCTCATCATCTCCATATAGATCTGAAGCTCTCGCATCACTCTTTAAGTTTGTAGTTGGAACCTCGTTGAATCATTGCACAGATTTGAAGAAATTAACGAAGGAAGAAAGGAACAATTTCGGCCATTGGTGTTGTAGGTGGCGGCTGTGTATAACTAGGGGTAGGTTTCTCAAAAATGAAAGGGGTGGGTTGCTTTTATAGAAATTTTCAACGAAAACACTATTCATTTCGGTTTTCCGGACTCCAAATGAAGCGTGCCGGTTGGCGTTTCTAAGGTTTACCCCGCGTTCTGAACACAATGGAACATGTTTCAGGAGCTAATTCGGTCATCTGTGCGAGTTATGGCAATAAACGTTCGATTTTACAGTAAATCGATTAAACGATTTTCTAGGCGTTTTAGCTTGCACCGGACAAACGGTAAATCCGATTGATATGAAATTTGAAACCATACAATAATATCACATTTTGGATCCGATGAAACTGGTTTCGTTGAAATCCGAGACTGTTTGAAAAATGGCCATTTTAACTCGCCAAATTAATAGTAAAACAATTTCGATGCGTTTCTAGCTGCCACGGTCAAACGAAAACTCCGATTGCTACGAAAATTGAAATCCGATAATAAAAAACTATTACGGATCCAATGGAACTAGTTTCGTCCAATTCTGAGACTGTTCGAAAAATGGCTAATTTCACTAGTCGATTTAATATTAAAATATTCAATTTTCACAAATAAACTTTTAATTCGATTTTAAAAGTTCTATAACATCATTCTAACTCCAATATGATAAAATAAAATTTTACAAATCATTTTCAATCATGTTTATCCCAATTTTCAATTATTTCTGTATTTTCACATATTGAATTATCGATTTAATTATTCAATTAAATCCAATTATTCGAAATAAAATTTATTCGACTTATAAATTTCACTTATTAATATTTAAAATTAATTAAATATTCAAATTTTAATTAATAAAAATTCTGGGTCGTTACATACTTCCCCCTTAAAATAATTTCGTCATCGAAATTACCAGGAAAGAAAAGTTACAGAATCTATTAACTTTCCAAAAAATCCATAGTTAAACTTCTTACAATAACTTTACTAAGTTTTCAAATCATACTTAGTTATCTTTCCAAAAGCAACTACTATTGTTTAACTTTCAATTCCAAATCAAAGTTATAGTTTTCAAAACTTTTCAATTTTCTCAAAAAAATTTCTAACGCCTTAAATTTTCGGAAAAATTCGCCAGTCTCCTTTGCGCGGCTCGATCCGAAAAAAAAATGACAGTATATATATCATAAATATACATCTCATCAAGTGATGAGGCATCCCTCAGGGAAAAAGTGTAAAAGTACGGTATGTAATCCGAGATATGTACCTTATATTTTATTAGCGAGCATATACGGCAAATATAGCGCGAAAGCGAGCTCCAAATGCGAAGCAAACGCGATCCGCACCTACTAAACACTCAACAAACAACATGAGAACATGTATATATGAAAATAGTATCGATATACAACATATAGCAACATACAATTACATGTGCCAATATAGCAAACGTAACAAAAGCAATATATTCAACCATCAACCAACTATCATTCAACTAACATCCATAACCAATAAATATTCATTCATATTCTCATAATATTCAATGAATTAGGTTTTCAATTTAGTCACATTTGATTCATTTACATTGGATTTTATCAACATTCATTCATATCCCATTTCAATTAGTTTGCATTTACTAATTTTCATTCAAGTTGGTTCACTTCCAAATCAAATTCAATTCTATTTAAGGTTTACTTAACTTCCAATTGGATTTCAATTACTTTAGCTTCCAATTTCATTAACACTTAATGAATTATATACAATCAACTAACAATCAATATATTAATTACAACCAAATTCCTTTGCTTGTATTCATTTAATTTAGTTTAACACCATCACTTTCAATTGGTTTAATTAAATTGATTTTCATTCAACTATTCAACTTTCAATAACATTAGATTTTAATGAATTAACACTTACATTCATTATTTCATATCAACTTAATTTACATTCAATTTGATTAACATTCAATCCATTAATTCAATTCAATTACAAAAGTTGAATTTCATTACATAACTTAAGCTTATATTTATCACTTAACTTTAATAATTTACTTTGATACCAAAATCAACTTCATTCAACATCACTTAAGTTATACTTCATTTTATAAACATCACTTGGTTTTACATAACTTAAATTTCCACTTATAAATAAATTCGGATTCCAAATTCTAAAGTAAATTTTCCATTTAACTTTAAATTCATTTTTTATTACAACTCATATTCATAAATATATTCATATAGTTTCATTTCTTATATATATAAGTTTATTTCGCAATTGTAAATCACTTTAATTATAATTCAACTCTTATAATTCTTTTGCTTATACAATTATTCTTCAATTTAGATTATTCAAACAACTAAACAATCAACTTATATACACTTTAATAATTCTGAAAAATTATTCCTTTACATATAAAAATATAATCAAGGTAAAATTATTTCATTTACCCAATTTAAAACAATACTGTGTCGAATTGTTTTGTACAAGTGTTTAGAGATCCCTATCAACAACGTTAATTACTCGTATTAACCAGAATCCATATACCACTCAACAAAGCAATCATCACAATATAAAACAATTTTACATTCACTAACAAATACGCCCTCATAGCTATTATTACACTAAACTCATTCTAGAGCACTACTGACTCTATCTCTAATGAGTAATACCCAACAGAACCATGATTGTCGCTTAACCATATGCTCTGATACCACCTGTGAGGACCCGATTCTTCGACTTCCGAAAACCGACATCAATACGTCCACTGTATCAACTGCTGAGCAATCGAATGCCGGAAAACCGAACACTTAGGGTTTAAGAAAAGAAAACGACAGAAGAAGAGATAAGAAGATAGAAAATAGAACGGAAAGAACAGAAAACAACGGAACAATATCAGAAACTCACAATCGCAGCGGAACAACATATAATAGATAAATGAATAATCTTTAAACAAAGAACTATATCAGTTATTACATTACATCACATTACATTACATTACATCAGAGTGTACAACAACAAACAACATCAAACAGCGGAAAAGAAATATTATATACTAGTAATATGCCATGCCATCCAGCTTTCCTCTAGCAACTTCTGAATTCCAGAATATCCTGATAAACCTGTCTCTTGACTGCCCGTGTGGAAATTGGTGGGCACCCAGAGTTTAGGAAGGAAAATAATAAACTCCGAGTCAGTCATGAGACTGGTGTGAGAACTCAAAACAGTTTATTTATCTTTAAAATCAAAATAGAGGAATATTTTTAAAGTCAATTCGCAATGCTTTTAAAAAATGAGACTACCATAAGGCCTCCCGCACACACACACATGCAAACACAGAATCGGAGGAGATTTCTCCTTATGAAAGTCAAATATGCTTGATACGTATTAAAAAGAACATTTGATATTATTACTAGTGCATAGTGTAGGAAAAATTCATTTCGAAAATAAAGATATAAATCTTAGCTAGCATAGACATTTCGCACTTATGCCTACTATAGCTACCATGTTCAATAGCAGGTTACCGCCACATTCCATGGCAGGTTATACAACTAAAACCATACAAGATCGTATTGTTTCTTTGGATTTCCAACGAATGGTCAGGCCAAGGAACTTCCCATTGCCACATGAGAATGCCTCTGGAAGGACGTCCCCGAGAACCAAACCGGATCTCTGCCAACACAAGGCCGGGTTACCCCTAACTGGGTAACTACTGACACGAGTATGCCATCCCCCGGTCCTTTGGGACCTTTAACCGAGCGCTCGTAATCAACATCACACAATCATAAATAAAGTGTTTCAACATGAGCAAGTATCTGGGCTCCATACCATGATACCACACTTTTCCAGAAGGAAATGCACATACCCCAAAGGGAGCTACCCCTCATAACCTTGCCGCATCTTTCCTGTTTTGACCATTCCGGGGTGTGAGGCTCGACGAAGTCTCGTCCACAAAGCCACGCTTTATACAAACGTTGTGCTTTGGGTCAACAAATGATCATAGAAATGATCACAAAGATAAACGATCAAACAAATGATCATATCACAAATGATCAACACAACGATCATTTCACAGCAACACTCAGCATGTCACATTACCAAATTGGGAATATATCGCTAATAACCTTCAACTACATAACCTCTGAGCTCGTAAGTCTCAGAGAAGGGTGTTAAGCTAAGAGAATAAATTCTTCGCCACCAACAGAAATATATTTGAAAGAAATCAGCTTTATATCTCAATTTGTAATGTCAGACATACAATCCATACAAGTCTGTTCCGGGCTCGAACAGAACCGAATGCACTTACAAAGAAGTCCTTGCAATCCGGATATCCACAATCCTGATCGGATTCCCCATCACATATGGAGAACTCTATACCGGAGCAACTTGGTGCAGAGTCAATCGACAGGTCATCCTATCGCTCTCGCAAATACCCGGTCTTCAACACCGGTCTTCAAATGCTATCCATAACGACGTATCACATATTCGGAATGGGTTATACGACCCCAAGGTCCTTTCCCGGTTAACCCGAATAGTGAGCGCTTATTCAAAAATAAGTGTGACATTCAAATTCAAACAAATCACAACAAATACCTTTCAAAGGTAAATATTGATAGTCGTTATTGAACTATCAATGGATATGCACAACATCACCAGATTCCAAATCAAAATATAGTTTTCACACTTCAAAAAAATAAATCAATATTTATTTTTAAACAAATTCCCCTTTTCATTTATAAATTCCATAATGAATTTATATTCCCAAAATATCTACGAATATACGATTTCAATTATTCATTTTCAATTTATCTTCAAAAAGATAAATTCTCAACATATTCACTTTATATTGGAAAACATTTCCTACTTATTTAATAAGTAATTCACAAATCTTTTTATTTTCTACACTTGGAAAATATTCAATATACTTAAATCTAAATTAAGTATATATTTCATTCTTTAAGAAAATCATTCTCTTAAACATATTTATTTGGGCCAAAACGAATGTTACATAAAAACATCGTTACGACAACCCAAAATCACTAGTATAGGGATTCGAAATTAAAATAGATATATAAATCCCAATACTATACAAAACATTTCCTTTCGGAAATCATTTACTATAACAACAGTGTTATAGTCCACCATTCCCTTCTATTTCTCGAAAACGTCTATTTCAACAATGAATGTTGAAATCTATGGTTTCGAATCTTAACACATTTAAAAACATCGTTAGATCGTTTTAATTCTACTTAAAACATGACATCCAAAACATTTTAGTTAACATATTATTCACTATTCAAAAACAAGAATATACTTTGTTAACAAATTTTATCATTTCTATACATTTTATTTCAAAGGATTATTCACCGTCTAAAACGTGAATATAACTCCATAAATAAGTTATAATAATTTACTTATCAAAATAAGTCGTTTACGGATTTATAAAACAATGTTTATAAATGTCATTTCTATTTATTTTATAACAACTTTCATTTATAAATTCCTTTATTAACCTATTCAATTTATAAATCAATTTATAAACCAAAACTCTATATTATAAGTTAAATGCTTATAATTTATTTGTTTGCAAAATCGTTCTTCTAAACTTCCCAAATTATAAATCTTATAACTTATAAGATTCATTTATTTACCCAAATTTATTCCTTTAATAACTTTACAAATTTTATAAACCTACTACTTATAAAATTCCATTTATAACTTCACCGTTTATAATTCTATAAATTTCATTCATTTGTGAAATTCATTCACAATTCATTCTAACACTTATAAAAACTCGTTTTATAATTCAAATATTTTTAATTTATAAATATCAATTTACAAATCTCTTATATAAATCAATTTATACTATTATTTTAAAACATCTTTAATCTCCTTTATAATTTCACCATTTTCTTTGATTTATAAAATAATCAAATTTTATAAATCCTAATTTTAAACTTTTTATAATAAATTCAGAAATCCCAATTTAAACTATTTCGTAAAATCACTAACCCCATATTTTCAAAAATCAACTTTTTACTATATTTCTCAAAAATCATAATTTTTATAACATTAAAATGATAACGTTTATTTATTTATAATGGATCAATTCCAAAAATATTTTATAAACGTATACTTTCCAAAAAACACTTTAAAAATCATTTTAAAATTCCAAAATTTGGTCCAATGATGCTACACACCAAATAGCCAATCACGACAACAACGATATCATATATCGATATGATAATCAACGAATATCAAAATATCCATAATCAAATAAATACTGTTGAGGAATCCAGTTGGATCCCTCCAACCTGTTTTCCTGCATCCAAAAACATTAGCACAATACCAATTCCGTTCCAGTACGAAATTATCGCGGTATATGGGATTTAAATATTATCCGCTTAATAGACGGCGCAATAGGGTCTCATCCGCTATATAATGCGGGAAAATCAATTCCAAGTACATAAATAATACCAATTTCACTGTTTATGAAATATTCGCGGCATATGTTTTTAATAAATAACATCCGCTTACTAACGGCGCATAATGTCTATTTTAAATCTAACTATTTAAAATAAAAATCGAAACCGATTCGATTGAGTGAGAAGTTCTCACCTTGATTTCAATTTCGTTTTAGCGATTTATTTCGAATAAAATTAAACGCGCTTTTAATTTTATCCGAAATTCTCACTAACTCCAAACGACTCCAATCCAATTCCATAGCGTAGTGCTCGGCCATACGATTCCAACGCAACTAGTTTTGTGCGTTTTCGACCTCGTATGAAAAAGATATGAATTTTTAAAGATACACGAATTTTATAAACAAATTACAACATAAATTTATAATTTTCTAAACCTAATTGATTCTGGCCGCTCATCATCTTCTCCCCAACTCCCCCGCGTTACAGACGCAACACGCACGAACCCAACTTTAGCCGCCTCTAGGGTTTAAATTATACGACCTCCACGTCAACATCCAAGTCGATCGGAATGCGCCATCGTGTAGCCCATGCTCCACACACCACTCGCCTGAGCCACCTTGAAGCTCGGTCGCCTATGGCCCTTGGGAAACGTGCGCGAATCACAGCCGAACGCAAGCAATTTCTGGCCTCCACGACGCTCCATGTCTCATCATCTCCATATAGATTTGAAGCTCTCGCATCACTATTTAAGTTTGTAGTTGGAACCTCGTTGAATCATTGCACGGATTTGAAGAAATTAACGAAGGAAGAAAGGAACAATTTCGGCCATTGGTGTTGTAGGCGGCGGCTGTGTATAACAAGGGTTAGGTTTCTCAAAAATGAAAGGGGTGGGTTGCTTTTATAGAAATTTTCAACGAAAACACTATTCATTTCGGTTTTCCGGACTCCAAACGAAGCGTGCCGGTTGGCATTTCTAAGGTTTACCCGCGTTCCGAACACAATGGAACAGGTTTCGGGAGCTAATTCGGTCATCTATGCGAGTTATGGCAATAAACGTTCGATTTTAAATTAAACCGATTAAACGATTTTCTAGGCGTTTTAGCTTGCACCGGACAAACGGTAAATCCGATTGACATGAAATTTGAAACTATATAATAATATCACATTACGGATCCGATGAAACTAGTTTCGTCGAAATCCGAGACTGTTTGAAAAATGGTCATTTTAACTCGCCAAATTAATGTTAAAACAATTTCAATGCGTTTCTAGCTGCCACGGTCAAACGAAAAGTCCGATTGTTACGAAAATTGAAATCCGATAATAACAAACTATTACGAATCCAATGGAACTAGTTTCGTCCAATTCTGAGACTGTTTGAAAAATGGCTAATTTCACTAGTCGATTTAATATTAAAATATTCAATTTTCACAAATAAACTTTTAATTCGATTTTAAAAGTTCTATAACATCATTCTAACTCCAATATGATAAAATAAAATTTTACAAATCATTTTCAATCATATTTAACCCAATTTTCAATTATTTCTGTATTTTCACATATTAAATTATCGATTTAATTATTCAATTAAATCCAATTATTCGAAATAAAATTTATTCAACTTATAAATTTCACTTATTAATATTTAAAATTAATTAGATATTCAAATTTTAATTAATAAAAATTCTGGGTCGTTACACACAAATTCCTTTTCAAAAACACCATTCAAAAATATTTCCCAAAATAATACTCCATCATTGCCTTCAAATACTTTAGAAAAGATTTCGAACATTCCCAAGATTTTAAATTCTCAAACTTTCTGTTTAAATTCATTTAAAACGCTTTTCAAAGTTTCCAAGATTTAAATTCGGGTTTAATTCAAATTTTAGTTATACTTCTTTTGGATAAGTTATACTTATAGAATTCTATTTTCTTATAAACCATTTCAAAATTTAGATCAAATTTGAGATTCTTATTTGATTATAGTATTTACACCAAATAATCCAAATATATATATAATAATTTTAGAAAATCATTTCTTTTATATCAACATATAATTTTTGGCAAAATTATTTCGTTTACCCAGCTTTAAAAACAGTACTATGTCGGTTTATCTTATTTAAGAGTTTAGAAACCCCTATCGATACGATTGTACTTCCCGTACGGACCAGAATTCATAAACACTCAACCGATAAGTCAACACAATATAAAAATAGTTTTTATATTCACTAACAATTACACGCTCATAGCTATTATTACACTCAAACTCATTCTAGAGTATTGTTGACTCTATTTCTAATGAGTATTTTCCCCACCATAGCCTAGGTTGTCGCCAACCTCGCATTGATACCACTGTAACAGCCCGATTTTTCAACGCCCGAAAAATCGACATCAATATGTCCTATGTATCGAATGCCCAGCAATCGGATGTCGGGAAACCGAACCATTAGGGTTAAGAAAAGAGGTAGAAAAAGAAATAGAAACAACATCAGAATTTCACAATAATAGAAGAATAAAATATAATAGATAATGACAGAACTTTACACAAACAAAATTATATCTATTTATACAATACATCACAAGAATACATCACAATCAAATACAATTACTGGATAGTTGTCTTAACTTTCCCTCACAACAGCTACACCGCATAGCGGAATATACTTCAAATACGTATGATACGTCTTGCTATTCAGCTCGTCTCTTAAGCTCCACAACATCATAACCTGGATTTATAATACTCGGCCTGAACCGAGCTTTATAATAAAATAACACCCGAGCCAGTCTAGAAAACCAGCGTGAGAAAACATACTCAATTGGATTACTAAAGTTTTCAAAATCCTTTGAAATCAAAGGTATCTCGTAAGACCACACCACAAATAAACATGCCAGGTTTTTACCTTACGATGACCAAAACATTTCTTATAAAATCCTCTGATATTATAATAGTGTCTATATACAAATACTTATTCAAATAGCCGAAATTGTTGCATTCATTAAATTCCAGCTACTAGCCACAAAGTGGGTTCTACAAACAAAAATCGTAAAGGCGCGTAGGGAAAATGGATTTGCATCAATGTAGGGCTTCTGGGGTACCGCCCGTTATAGTACGTGGTCTAGATCACCGACCTAGGATCCCTTCCGATCCCCTACAACACAAAGCCGAAGCCTGGATAGTCCGAATAAGTTCACCCCGCGGTTGGGATCAGCAAACGCCACAAGCCGAAATATAAAGAAACATCTAGATAAGGGTGACCTTACCCTAATTGGTTGCTAGCCATTAAGCCTTGTGTGCACCTCCCTGTTTTAGCCATTCCTGGTTGATGAGGCTCGAGGCTGTGCGTTACCCTTTTAGCACACATTCACTTAGATTGTTCATCGTCCTCCTGACGATGTTTAGAAAGCATTCATCCATACAAGTCCATTCTGGGTTTGAACGGAACCGTAGGCGCTACTCCTACTACATCCATTTTGGAATCACCCTCAGGATTAGTAGCGACTAGACCTTGCACTTCACTGCTCCACCTTTGACTCCCAGCTCTTGTCTTCCTCATGAAAACATTCAAACCGGATCGAAGTGGTTTTCGAAAAATAAATTTTGATTCTGGTCTCTTTGAAACAATCAGCGCATTGGTCAATAATGATAGTCGGTTATGTAACTATCAAATAACATTCATAAACAATCATCAAACCATAATAATTTATCCCAAATTATTTATTTTATAATATCTTCGTAAGATATTTTCCTACATTTCAATCCTTTGAAATAGTTTTAAATCACTTTTCTCTCTCTCGTGGAAATAAATTTCCACCCAATTATTTTAATTTCCATTGAAAATCGTCGAGTCCTAAATACTTAAGATTTTAAAAATAACTTAAATCATTTTATTCTAAAACATACTTTAAAACATTTAAATTAAAATTACTTAAACACTTTATTCAAAAATATATACTTTATAAATGTTTAAAATAAACTACTTTATAAAGTACAAAAACTAATTTTTAACATAAAAGTTAAGCCAAGCTAAATTTAAAAATAAGAGCTACAAAATTCTATACAAGTTTTCAAATAAAACCAGCTAACTAAAAAATAAAATTATTTTGTAAAATATAAATATTAATAATTATCTTTTAAAACATAATATCAATTACCTTTTAAAATAATTACTACTATGACTAATTTAATAAATATTTTCCTTCAAAATTTTCGCAACTAAAATAATTATTTCTCCAAAACATTCTTTTAAAAACAACTTTTAAACTTTAATTTATACCTAAAAGCTATTTTGAAAACATACTTGGCTTTCCAGGAAATACACTTCCCTTTCAATATAACCCATATAATCCTTTTTATAAATCCTGCTCGGTTATCCCAATTTAATTTACGTTCAAATCCCGTAAATTTCTTCCAACACTTTAAAAATAAAACACCTTTTTATTTTTAAACACATTTCCCATCTCCTGCTAATCACTTACAAAATATATACTGAAATTATTTAAAATAAGGCTACTAAAATTTCTTAAATAAAAATAATACTTAAGAAATTTTATAAGGGTTTTCTGAGTAAACTTAAACCAAAATCACTTTTCAAAATAAAGTTATTGTTTCAAATTTATGTTAAAATTTCCTTTTAAAAACATATTTACCTTTAAAATAATTGAATACCATAATTACTTAAATAAATATTTACCTTTTAATTAGAATAATAATTTTTCTAAAACATTTTAAACTACTAGTTTATAGTTTGAAAGCTTTTCTTTGAAAGTACACTTAGTTTTCAGGAAAAATATACTTTCTAACTTTTTTAAAAATAAAATCACTTTTTTTTATTTTTAAAATAAATTGCACCCTTTTCTTTATAAATTCCCAGCGGAATCTATACTACTAAATTTATCTACTGATAAATATTCCACTTCATTTATAAACCCAGTTTATAAATTTCCGTTCTCATTTTCTTTTAAATCATAGTTTCCAAAATACTAAATCAATTCTAAACCGATTTCATGGTTTAAATTCCCTTTAGAATTTATCTCTTGGTTTATCCAAAATCAATTACAAAATCCATCAAACCAATTTCACCGTTTATTATGATTTAACATCCTGATTTAAATCTGAAACGTCCATTTAAATTTTTATTTCAAAACTCCCATTTTATTTTCTTTAAAAATCTAAACTTATATTTTTCATTTTCATAGATACCCATATATATTCAACCAAGCCATAGCATTTCATAACTTACTTCCAAATAAAACCCATAAAATCATCATTGGTTATTACATAATTCACAACGCTGACTATAAAATAAATTCAACGTTTTGAGGAATCCAGTTGGATCCCTCCAACATGTTTCCCGGCATCCACAGATGTTAGCACAATATAAAATACCAATTACACTTCGAGGTGGAATATCGTGGTATATGAGATTATATTCATATAATCTACTATTATACGACACATAGGGTCTCATCCGCTATATAATGCGGGAAATCAATCACTCTAATATATATATATATATAATATCACATTCAACAGTCAATCAATAATTTAAACTCTAACTATTTTAATTAATTCTAGAAATCCAGATATGAGTGAGATTAACTCACCTTGAAACGCCGAGCATTCAAAATTTACATTAAATTGAGCACGTTCGATTTAATGCAAAATTTCCGCTTGTTCAAAACGACTCCAGATCTGCACCACAGCGGGCTGCTCATCGCTACGATTCCAGAGCTTTTTGTTTCGTTGGATCTGATCAAGCATGCATGAGATACTTAGTTTTAAAGGTTGTAAATATAATTTGTAAAAAAAATAATCTCTTCTTTTAACTATTTGTTTACCAAACAAAATTTGGCCACACGTCCCAGAATTCGAAATTAAGGCCGTCCCTCAACTATCTTCCTCATGCAACAACATCAGGCAAAACGAACCCATCTTCGATCAAAAAGAACGATTGCCACACCCTACAAGCTCCTCTAGACGTCGATCAACCCAGCCTATGTTGAAACCCATAGCACCACCTACCCACGGGCCAAAAATGGCGAAGCTCGGTGCCACCTTGACATCGTAGTTCGTGTACAAATGTATGCCCTTCAATCTCGATTTACTGACAATTCACTCAACGATTTCTGATCATAGCCAGTCGATATATAGAGCTCAACGAGCTCTTGATTTTTGCTGTTGAAGGTTTTTGAAATTAGTTTGAGGATTTGGAGAAAAATAAGGAAGAAGGGCGCACGTTGTCGGCCATTGAAACGAATGAAGACGGCAGCTACAACTCTCGGCTAGGGTTTTCTGTTATACGTATATATAAACGTTTAAAATATTATTTTATTAATATAATTTCCAATTTAACAAGCTTTTCAAATGAATTCCAAATCACACGTGCCGCCTGACGTTTATAAGGTTTTACCCATATTCCAAACACAATGGAACGTGTGCCGGAGCCCAATTCGATCATATGTGAAAGATAGCTTTTTGAATCGATTTAATATATTAAGTTATCGATTTTAATTTTAACGCGTTTCTCACCCATACGAGCAAATAGTAACCCCAAACGCTACGAAAATTGAAATTCGATAATAATACATTATTATGGATCCAATGGAACTTGTTTAGTTGAATTTTGAGACTGTGCTCCGGAAGGCTATTTTAACTTGTCGATTAATTCGAACGATTTTCAAAATCATCGAAATCTTTTAAAATTTCACTTTTAAAATTTTACTATCTTAATTATAAATCATACAGAATTTATATTCACAGTAGAAATCATTCTGATTCATTTCGAATCAAAATCTGATTATTTGCATTATTATTATATTAAATTCGTTTATTAAATTAATATAAAATTCCAGCTTTAACTTATCGACTTTTGGTTCCATCCAAAAGTCCAATACTAATAATTATAACCCAAATATATATTTTAAATCAATTCTAGAAACCATTTTCATATCTAATTACATCAGATTTACAAACTATCTCAATTTCAAATAATAAATTATTATTATTCAAATCCAATTAAATTGTTATATTTGAAATTATAACTAAATTTTATTGATTAACCAAAATCTTCTTATTTCAAAATCAAATTATGATTCACATTCAACATTTAAAATGAATTAAATGTTCAAAATCTAACGACCAAAATTCCGGGTCGTTACAGGTTGTATAATACAAGTAATAGGTAGAGGAGATGTCTGGAGAAATTGCTAGACTACTCGGTGAGAAAGAGGTTGTTCGATATGGAAAGATAATTACAATGTCCTACTCGCATACTGTTCCTATTATTCCTATAGGTTCTGCGCTTTTTAATCTTCGTAAATGGATGGAAAATTGCCGCCCATAGGTTATTTGATGACTTTACCAGGCAAACAAAAAAAAGATCTCAACTAATTGAAGCTCTAAATGACACGAGAAGAAAAGCAATGTTAACGATATGCAAGCTTGGGGAGTCATTACAGGTTGCTCGGGCAGGATTGCCTCTTATTCGGATAATTTAAGAAAGACTAGACCAAAAGTAAGAGGGTCGAGGCGTTATTGCAACTATCCCTGGGTTAGAGCATGCTATGACCCTCGCAGGACCTTTCTTGCTAGCGCAGCCCCTGCCTCTTCCTAATGTTCACTAGATATCACTTAAGTGCCTAATTCCTAAGACCATAGGACAAGGAGTGTTCCCCTTTATTTAGGACTTGATATGATCTTGAAATTTGTTTATTAAATTCATTTCTCTACAAAATTTGCAAGTTTTAGCATTCTTGCCTTGCTTATTTGTATTATTATTGACTTGTTTAACTTTCTCGGTTGGATTCTCTCGATCAGGGATCTAAGGTGGATCCCTTAAAGAGAAATTAGATTCTTCCCAAACAAAAGTAGTAGAATTAATGGATTTATTAAAGAACACCAAGAGCATATATGGAACTGCATATAGAGAAGGGATCAAAAAAGCTAAGGCAAAGGTTTGTTGAGACAGACAAAGTGATTGTGATGTGTATGAGTGTAGAAGATGATCCTTGGAGGACTCCAGCTACATTAGCCTCTCTCGAGTCGGATGCAATACATGTGCCTTCATCCGGGGCTGACTTGGATGAGGTTCTCAAATGGAAAAATGATGTAAAGTGTTATTATGAAGCTAAGATCAAAAGGTTAGGGTGTTATTATAAGGGAGAACCGGGGATGCCAGGCACTCTGGTTACGCTCTTCTATTTTACTAAGGATAAACTCTTTGGTTCCTTTTCTAGGAATACCAAAAAGGAAGGAGCACCTTTTAGATGAGATTGAAAGAACTAGGAAGGCTGCTATATGACGAGTGAACACCCTAGAAAAAAATATTCAGCTTGGAATGTGAGGGCTGATTAGGTTCTATTGCAGTTTCCCAGGGTGTTATGGGTAGGACGTCTCTATTAGAAGAGCTCTAGAAAGAGAAGGTAAAGAAGACAATAGCAAAAACTGACGAGCAACGTGCCATTGATGTTTTAGAAGTTTTTGGCTTGAGCTTGATTTTTCCTTCTTGTATAACCACAATAATTATAGGTGAAAGTATTAAGATTATGAGAAAGTCTGGGCTAAAGCCAATTATGATGCTTACCATGGTTCTACTCATGGTAGTGCCACTTGTGTTTGATCAGCAATTGTTATTGGCGAGCAGGGCGATCAATTCTCTGCTCTTCGATTGGCAGGTGGTTCTTCTCAGCCTTCGGTATCGCATTCTCACAAGTCATACCGACATGGTGTGGTCATAACCCACTCGTCTTCTGAACTAGATTCTTAACGTAGCATTTATTATGAGGTGTCACCTCATGATATGACTCAGGTTGTAGCTTTCTATAGTTTATGTACATATATGTAAAGTAGACAATTGTATTTCGATAGGCATGTAAGGAGCTAAGTATTGGTAACTCGATGTATACCTAACAAGCTTCGAGTAGTGTACGGATCTATACCTGATCAATAACTTGTGGTACATTCCATGTACCGTGTTTTTTTCCATGTCTAGAATAGGCTTTTGTGATAGCTTATGCCCCTAGGTCATGACCCTTTGGCCATAGTTTTTACCTATATAATTGATTAAGACCTGACCCCTTGTCTAGGTGTAATGTCCCATGCTGGTTTGACTGCATGCTTGGTATGACATGCCTTCTTGGTTAGGGCATAATGTCATACATAGACTTGACCGTATTACTGCCTAGCATCATCGTTCTCATTTCAGATATTGTCGTTGTCGTTTGTATGTTGCATCGCAACTGTAGAACGATGGCGGTGAGCTATGAAAAGTAATTTGTTTATGTGCTCGGCAAGGTCTAAATCCAGCATCATCATTCTTATTTCTGAGACTGTCGTTGTCGTTTCGTCTTGTGATTGTTGAACGATAGTGGTGAGCTATAAGAGATTTTTTTGTGTGCTTAGAATGATCTGCTCCACTATTTTTGTGCTGACTAGTATGTTTGTATTTGACTGAGAAGCCAGGTCGTGAATATACAACCTTCGCATGCGCATAATTTTTTGTACTAGTTTTGAATGTTTATACCTGTACATCCAATGTGCTATGTTAAATTAGTTGACATATAGGGATTTTCATACTTGTTTAGGCCATCTAATATCCCTACGAACAGTTTGGCTATGATATGATTCCCGTCATAGGAATATTTATACTGGGGTAGGGCAGTCCAATATCCTTATGTTCAATGCAGTAATTTGGCTGAAGAGCCGGATTGCATTGTTGCAATTCCAAATGTCTGAGTCCAGCTTCTTTGTTCTTAGTATTGAGAGTGTCGTTTTTGTCTACCGACCTCGCGTTTTGCTTGATTAGTGACTATTGGCGGTGAACAAAAGGTGTCCATGGTAAGATCATTTATCATTGCTAAAGAGAGATAATACAGAGATTTTTATACTAGTTTGGCTATATAATAGCCCTATGATCAGTTTAATACATACAACGTATTATTATTTTATAATGTTTATTGCATAAGCGACGCAGGAAGTTCTGATCTCGGCCTCGGTTCTTTAGTCTAGTACTGAATGCTTGTCTTTTACAGTTATAGGTGGAGCTTCGACTTTTGTTTTACTCCTAGATTCTAAATCCATTATATTCCCGATCTAGGCTATTCATCTGACATGACTTCTCCCCCGAGCTAGGGAGAGAAGCATAAAAAATCCTCATGTGGACAGTTGGAGTTGGTTGTACTAGGGGCAGTTGCCAATCTTTCAAATTTGTATGCATCTCAGGATGTGTGTTGAGGGGCACGGTAGTGGACGACCCTATTCCCAATAGGGGACAAAATCCTCTTGAAGTTGCAATTAGAGTTCTTGGATTTCGATTTTGGGTTCTCTGCCATGATCGGCATCACCCTCCAAGTTGACAAATACATGCATGTCTTCGCCCAATTTGCAGTCATAGATTGATAGAGGTGAAGAGCAGCTGGTAGAAAAGGTTGGACTTGATTCCATGCACCATCGATTATTGAGTCTTTCTATCATGTAGTTTATGGGCAACTTCACAATTCTCATTTCTAAGACTGCCATTGTTACTCACATGTCGTAGAGTCAGAATGATTGGTGAGCAACGACGGTGGGTCGTGGATGATAGAGGTGTTTTTTATAGGAGAAAGATGGTTTGGGTAGGATCCATGGGAGTCTCGAGTGACCATTCTTTAGTGAAGGAATGAAATGGTCAATGAGTTTCACAATCGGTAGAGGGAATTTATATAGAGTTTGCTGGAATTTAGGAAATGGATGTTAGCGGATTTTAAGCCCTCCTTCTAGCACTAAAAATATTCGTGAAATTTTTCGACTTCACAACAATTAACTGGATCGAGGAGCAATCTAGATGTTGATTATTTTTACGAATTTGATTCAACAGAATTAACTTATGTTTAATCTACCTTTAGGAGGGGACTATGATGTTGGATGCTTATATAGCCTTGTAAGCACATTCCAATTGTTTGTTAGAATGTTGGAATGGCTTTGCAAAGGAATTCAGATATTAATACTATACAGATAAAGAAAAAGCAATGAAAGTAAAGGACACGTAAATTTTTACGTGGTTTGGATTATTATCAATACTGCGTCAATGGGATATTTCACTATATATTACTATTTGTGCAGATGATTAACATTTTCCAAAAGAATACAGTATCTCTTGATTTTTTTATGATAAAATATAGACTCTCTAAAAATTCCCATGTTTTATGCTTTCCAACGCCTTCCTTTATAATGTGAAAAGATGCATTGTTGATTATCACAATTACCCTTTACACTTTACTCCAATCTCCACCTTCAGATCTTTCCATCTATCATTACCCGTAGCACATGTTTGTTGAATCTGGATTGAAGACGCGTCTTAGTGGGAAGTCATGGTATTAGCCGGAGTCTTGGAAATTGAAGTGGGATGCCTGAAAATTTTGGGTGGCAAGCTCAAGTATGTGCAGATCAGCCTTCTTCTGACCTAGAGAGGTAGATGTCTTAAGAAGAAATCTTAGGGATGCCCTAAACTTTGGGTCATGTATGAAAAGAGGTGTGGTGATGATTATCGCTTGATGCTCAGGGTATACTGTTGTGCTGACATCTCTGTTGTTCTTTGCTTAACCAGCTATCATACTTGGCAAAATGGAGTTGCACCGCCTTGTTTCACTTTGATAGTTGATTTAACGTATGTTGGAATGTATTCGGGGATAGCCATGATCTAAGCCAATTGTGAATTGAGTTGCCCTCATTTTCCGGTATGTGCGGTTTACTGATGAGAGAAAATTTTTGTCATCTAATTGTAAATATGGTCCTGCATTGACGTGTATCCTAAGTGGCCCTGCATGCAGCCCTTTGGAGTGTTTGTGACCACTTGCGGTACTTCCTCGGTAGCCCCCAGTTTGAGCTGGTGCAGACCTATTCTTGTAGGTGTTGACAAAGTATGGGCTTTAGAGATGCGGATGGCTCATCATAGCATGCACTACATACTATGCCACGGCATAGTATTCTTATCCTCCTTTTGATTTTACGTATTACCATTGTAACCTACCCCTATTTTCCAATGCATGCAGTTTACCTTCTACAACGATTCCCTTGAGCGTAGGGTTCGGGCTGGGTTAAGTATTGTAGCCTAAGGATGGCTTCCTATATAGTATGAGTTTGGTTGATTCAATCCCGTTTTCCTTTACATCTAATTTTCATGACATGAGGGTAGCCTCCTTGGCCTCATGCCCTACACCATTTTCATTCAACATGGTTTAGGGTAAGAATGGGTGTAACGACAGCCTTACTTTTTTATTAGGTATCAATTTAGCTGATATGTTGTCGTAGTGTCGTTCTTCGCTCATCGTCCAATTTAGATTTCCTATTGCAATCAAAGCAATACCTCACTTTCCTATTTTATTGAAGCAATCAACCTTTTCTATTGAGGTATTTCTTTATCTATACACAAGTGTATACTCTTCACAGGTCCTATGGTTGGACATGTCTCACATCAGTATAATGTATACATAATTGCTTGTAGTGGTGGGACGGTCCTATTATGTAATATTACTAGCCTTGCATTCTAACCAATACGAATTACTATGGCATTCTATTCGATTAATCATATATTAATTTTCAAAGTTCATACCCATCATAAACGCATACTTAAGGCTACATATATATATATATATATCTTCATTCATTCTTGTTTATTTACTATGCCTTTAACGTTCACCGTTGATAACATTCCTTTACTTCTCTATTTGTTTACTTCTTATTTAACTTAAACTCATTTTCTGCCTTCTTTTAAAAATATTTTCTTGTTTCCTTTCCATTTCATTTAACATTATTGGGTGAAATCCTTGGGTTTCCCTTTTAACTAATATCTCTCTTTAATTGTCTTTTTAGACTTATTACTTCCCTATCCACTTAATTGTATATTCCTTGTTTATTATTTTTTCTACACCATCTTAAATTAAATTCTTTAGGTTTCGCATTTAAATTGTTGTTATTATTCCTACTCACATTACTTTATTTATACTAAGGATTTTTATACCTTAATACATTGGAAATACTTCTTTTCCAAGGGAAATTATTGGCACTATAATTCTCTATAAATTATTTAAAGATCACTTGTGTTATGTGTGAACAACAAGGAATTATCTTTTATTTTCTGTTGAAATGGACAACAAAAAATACGGCGATCCCCTTATTTTGTACATCTCTTCGTTTTTTATTACATTCCTTGTTACTTCAAACGCTACACTTTTATTTGTATTTAAGACAGTTTATAAAGATTCACATTATTACACAATACACTCCGACATATTAAAGTATTGTCTAATCTCCATTAAATTTATAATCAACTCTAATTTATATTCAATAATATACATGAACTAATCAAATTTGGAATCCATATATGTATGCATTATTTATCAAGTTTAAAGTTTTCATAACATACAGGCGTATTCTCCATAATCATTATGCATGCACAAATAAATATCCAAATCGTGATTTATATCAATTCACTATGCGTATAAACTTAAATATCCAAATCGTAATTTATATCTTGGTTTATATGAAAAAGATCTTTAACAATATAAATCTAGCATTGTTATAAAACATGTAATTTCCCACTCACTTCCTTTTAGCATCCCAAATCTTCGGATCTAATCCCAGTTATTCTAGTTTGACTCAATTTTCCTATTTGAATATACACCACAAGCTTATATAGATCTTATTAGAAATATTAGATTAGAAAAGAGATTTGGATATGATTCGTATTTAAAAGTCCAGATTTATAGTTTACCTTGACTTTGACAATCTGATTTGACCCTTTTTCCCCTTCGCTATCCTCTTCTATGATTCTCCAATTTTTTGTATACATATGACCAGAACTAATTTAAAAACTTAGAAATTTATGGAGAAGATAAAGTGGCATAGCTTCTACACTTACTAGAAAATATGAGTTTGGAAGTGGGGGTCGGGTCTGTATTTATAGAGGTTCGAATCAATGCAAGCCGCACGATTAAACTGTGTGAAATGTGAGCCGTTTAGGCCACCATTCAATATCAATCTTAAAGCACCTGCGATCGATCGCTTACCTTCCACGGTCGACTACTTCAGGTCGACCATGATACTTCTGGGTAGAGCATATAACTGTTAATTCTGTGAATTTGTATGTTGTTTGATTTTGTTAGTTTAATTACATATTTGACCAATCATTATCATTTATTATTGCTTACCATTACATAATATCTAAGCTACCATTTAGTTTAACTGTTTGTAATGAAAGTTAGCTAATTATTATTTGTTTCCTTAATTACATATATGATTATTTCCAATTCCAAAACTTTAAATGTCAATAACTTTTTGTTTGAACATCGAAAGTAAAACTTTATATATGAAACTTGGTCAAAATATCGCTACGAACCCAATAAGTTTCATAGCCAAATTCTGGCATTTATGAAGATTCTATTTATTAATTAATTTCTTTTAAATTAATTATTGTTAAAATTATGGGGTGTTATACACATCCTTCTGTTGCAAAGCTGAGTGCTGATCTAATTAGAGATTTGAAGGGAAATTCGAACCAAGGTCTTACAAAGGGCAAGGCTTTTCAGATTGGATCTAGGATGATCTTCCATTCGTGATGTAATCAACGATGATGTCTTTAAGGTAAATCTTTTGTTTACAATGCTACTTCACATATATCATTTGTTAGATAATTTATAAAACGGTTCCATTTTCATATACGTTATCTCACCTAATTATATATAATTAAATGGATGTTTTCTATTCATCAATTAATATTGAATTGTAATTTTTAATTTAAAAAGAAAGGAAAATTTTTGCGTTTGGACATCACATTAAATATATCTTCTTATATATAAAGCTAATACTTGGTCAATGCAGTCAAACTGAAGGCTTTTTTGGCATTTTCGAAAATATCCATGTTAATTAGTTTCAATAATCTACCACGTTGGGTTATTTTGGTATGTTCCAGAAACTAAGAAGTGGACATAACCATCTTTCACATTCTCCTGCGTTAGTTTCTCTCCCAAACAATAATTGTTGAATATGCGCTTATATGATTTTTGTTTGATGATAATAAACATATCTACATTCGTTTAAATGTATTTGTTAATGTACTATTTTATTTTTCATAGAATAAATAAATATTTGCTGAATAAAATTAAATGACACAGAATTTGAATTCAAACAGAAATTTTATTCAAACAAATATTTATTACAATTTTGAATAGTACAATTTCAAGCTCTCACTATTCACTATACATTTTCAATTACAATTTCTAATTACATCACTATTTTACATATTCACCTCACTACATATCACTCACACTCGTATTTTTATCTTCAACTTCTTTCCAGTTTGAATCCAGCATCTGAGCAATCTGCAAAAATATTCACTAACACAGTAAAATTGAAAAAGAAATATTTTTGCAATATAAAATAAAATATGAATTTTAAAATTAATATTTGCCTCAGTTATTTGGGTTGTTCGTCATCATTCATATTTGAATTCGTCATACACGAACAACTTGTGACATACACAGTGTATCACTGTATATGCCACAAGGTCGTGCACACCGATATACACTTGATAATGCTACAGGGACAGGTGAGAACAGGTCAAACCCAAATGCAAAGCCGGGTTCAACTCACGTGCAATATATTTAAAATCACGACACGAGCACAAGGTCAAACCCGAGCTGTAAAATTGGGTTCAACACAAGGCTACATGAAGTATGCAAGCTCGACTAACAGGTTCAATCTCTCCAGACCAACAGCAAAAGGGCCAAATGCAAACAAAACAAGTCACAATGTCGAGCATGCATGAAACAGTGAAATGAACCAGTGATACAATGCAACATTTACAACATAGCAGCAGCATGCAAATGCATACACAAAGAGGCAACATGAATGGAAACTGCACCAATACAAATCAAAACAGCGAGTATGGTGATGCAGTCAACAAGGCAACAGTACAAGTGCAACAAGCAATGCTCAAGACCACACAGTGAAGCATGTACACGGGTAAACAGCAACACAAACTGCAGTGGACAGTAAACCAGTTGCAACATGAATATCACAAGCCAACACTGCAATCAGGTATATATATGCAAATGGTTGTTACTATGATCGGGTCGAATGTATGCCAGTGTGATGGGTATGAAATAGACCACCAGGCAAATAGACAGAGGCAATTATACAACAATGGTAAGCAACCAGAAATGCATGCAAGTGCCAACCAGAAAAAGACCACAACATAATGTAACGATAACAGCAGTATACAAGCCGAGGCTCGGTGATGAAGGCAACATGACGCGATGTCGAGCTCAGTACAACACAGTGTACATGAATATTGTAATAAACCAAATAAAGACTACAAGCAACTGCATAGCAACTACAGTATAGGGAACAACATTTTTTTTACGTACCAATATACTATGCACATGTAACCAAAGCAAACAGAGAGCATATGCATCAACTACAAGCAGATACAACTCGACCAGTAACCAAGGCTACAAAGTTTAAGAAATCAATTGGCTGCAGTAAACACGATCAGTGAAGACGGAGTTCAACATCAAGGTTGATCAAGCCAAAAATTCATGTAATCAATCAAAGCCGAAGTCAAAATTGAACCAAGTCAGTATGTTGAACAAGTCAGAGATGTGGTGGTAAAGAAACGAAAATGAATTCAAAACCGTGTCAACCAAGAAACGTGAATTTGACAAAGTCAGATTAATCATCAATCGTTCAAGCATCATCAAGCGGCAGAGAAAAGGAATTGACAAATTCAAACACGAATATACGAGGGGATCGAACACTATAAAAACCAAACTATCATCATCGGCATAGATCAAGGAGTTTGCAATACAGAAATCAAGAAATTACAAGCAATAAAAAGAACATACCAATTCGAACACGAACTCCATCGAAGCAGCCGCAGTAAGATACAAGGAAACAATCGATCGAAGCAACTCACGATTACCCACGCGATCGAATAACAGTAGGCGCTTCGCAAAGCCCTAATTTTGGATCAGAGAAAGGAACGAAGTCCCCAATTTTTCAAGCCCTAATTTCAGAAAGAAGAAAACAACGGCCGCCATTTTCTTTTACTCAAGAATTATAAAAAGGGATCAGGCCGACATTATTCTCTTCAGAGCAAAATAGAGAACGGTTTGAAGAATAAAGAATGGGCCGGCCTTTGTTAAAAGCTTAAGTTTAATTAAGGGTTTAGGGTTATTTGTTTATTTGTTTTTTAATTATTGTTTTTTATTTTTCGAATTAAAACTTTGTAAATCACCACCTAGGGTTTAGGTAGTGTCAGATTGTTTAGTTAGAATTAGTTCAGTGAGCAGGGTGTGCGAGTTTGCAAAGCTGTATAGGCGGGAGCAGAGTTTGCGAGTAAGCGAAGCTCTATAGGTGGGAGCAAAATTTGCAAGTAAGCGAAACTCTATAGGCGGAGCAGGGTGTGCGAGTCTAGTAGAGTGTTTGTGAGCGGGAGCAAATGTTTGCGAGCAGGGTGTGCGAGTCTAGTAGAGTGTTTGTGAGCGGAAGCAAATGTCTGCGAGTCTAGTAGAGTGTTTGTAAGCGGGATACTGTTTAATTCTAATAGAAATCTGGGAATGCAGCAGTAGGCAGGGTTTGCCGAAGCTGGGTAAATTTTGTGTGTGATCTACTTTTTAGCATATTTATTTCTGCAGTTTTGTTTCTGTGTTTAAAATCAAGAAAATTTTCTATAACCCTATTCACCCCACCTCTAGGGTTAATCTAGATCCTACAAGTGGTATCAGAGCCCGGTATATTTTTTATTTAACTCTAGAGTCATGAATTCACTGAATAATGCTTTTTCTGAGTGGCAATCTATTGCTAGGCCACCCATGTTTAACGGGAACGATTATGCTTATTGGAAAGTTAGGATGGGTATCTATCTTAGTTCTGTTGATTATGATGTTTGGGATATTATTGAAACTGGCTATAAACCTCCAACTATAATCGTTGGTGATACTGAGATTCCTAAACCTAAGGATAGGTGGAATGCTAACGATAAGAAACTAAAAACGACAAATGCTAAAGCCATGAATGCTTTGATATGTGCTCTTGATAAAAATGAATTTAATAGAATTTCTCATTGTACAACAGCACAGGAAATTTGGCATACTTTGGAGGTGACACACGAAGGAACTTCTTAAGTCAAGGAGTCTCGTCTAGCCCTATTCAGCAACGAATATGAAAACTTTGTGATGGACAAAGGCGAGAGCATAAAAGACATGTTTGGACGTTTTTCAACCTTGGTATACAACGCTAGAGCGCTTGGGAAGGTCTTCACTGAGGTAGAGCTTATGAGGAAGGTGCTACGAGTTTTACCAATGAACTTTGAGGCAAAAGTCACGGCAATCCAAGAATCGAAAGATTTGAGCAAACTAAGCATGGAGGAGTTGATTGGCAACTTGATGACATATGAGCTTGAGCTAAAAGCAAAGGAAGAACGCAACAACTCCAAACCAAAGAAGAAGACGATTGCCTTAAAGAGCAAAGAAGAAAGCGATGAAGAAGATCCAATTGAAGAGCTTGCAATGGCTGTCAATAATCTTAGAAGATGGTCTAGATTCAAGCCACGCAAGAAGAAAACAAGTTGTAATAGGCCAAAAGATTCTGAAAATTCCGATAATGAACTGACATGTTATAACTGCAACAAGCCTGGCCACATCAAACCAAAATGCCCACTTCTCAAAAACAACAATGGAAAGAAAAAGAAGAAGAAGGCCTTTGCAGCGACTTGGGATGATGAAGAAGGAGAGGAAGTTTCAGATAGCAGCTCAGAGGAGGCTAACTTGTGTCTTATGGCAAAATCAAATTCAAAAGCAAGCTCCGAGGAATCTAGTGAAGCAGGTGAGTATTCCTATAAAGATCTTGTTTTTATGTGCTTAGATCTTACTAAAACAATTGATAGTCTTGAATCTAAAATTGAAAAACTGAAATCTGATAGGAGAGAATTTGCTCGTGAAAATTCTAGGTTAGAAACTGAACTTGAAAATATTCAAAACCTAGAATGTAAAAAATGTAAGATTTTAGATTCAGAATTATCAAAAATTAGGAATAACTTTGAGAGTCTTGAAAAAGAAAACTTGAATCTTAAGGAAACCATCGACACTAGGAGAAAGGATTTTATAAATCGATGCACCTCACTTGTCACTGAAAACTCAACATTAAAAACCAAAGTCCAAAACCTTGAGAAATCCCTGAATAACTTTTCAAAAGGAGAAAAATCTTTCAACATGCTATTGGGAAATCAAATTTTTGCTAACAATAGAAAAGGACTAGGTTTTGGGAAATCACAAGATGATGATGCAAAAGGTAAAAGTGTCTTTGCTCGATCTGAAATAATTGGACATCATAGTCATAGGAACACAAAATTTAATCAAGTCAATTTAATGTGCACAATTTGTAGAAGATTTGGACACAATCAAAATAATTGTTGGTGTAGACCCAAACACGTGAAAACTATACCAATTTGGGTTCCAAAAGGCACAAATATAAAATCTTTGAAAGTCAAACAAATTTGGGTGCCAAAAGGAACATATATAAATAGTTTTGGGTCTCCACAAAAATATTTTTCATATTCTGCCACTAACAACCATGGACCTATAAAAACAAATAGGTCGCAAAAATCTTTCATCATGTAGGTGGGGTGGCAGGCTAAGGAACAACAACAGTGTTCTCTGGATTTTGGCTGTTCTAGAAACATAACGGGCGACAAAGCAAAGTTCCTTAGCCTAGTACAAAGGTGACAGAATCACAATGGGCAATAATGAAAAATATCGTAAAGGTAAAAACAGGTAAAAGTATATTTTTAACGATATATTAAATGTGATTATCTGCACCATACTCTAAATTAAAATCAGCCAATATTGAGATGGACAAAAGATGATGATTTTGATGCTATGATTTTTTTTCAAAATATTGACCAACCATCTTTAAATAGAATTACTTGGAATAATTATGATGGTTGACTGATTCGGACTTAATTGATATGATTTTTTGACTTGTTCTTATTTATGACATTGATTTGTGCTTAATTGATGACTAATCAGATTTTCAATTTTGAACTAATCCATATAAATTTGTTCGGTGAAAAGATGGTTACTCATGCTACACGTAGATATATTTGTTTTGACATTTTGGTCATTGCTTGTAAATCGGCACGATTTCAATTTTCATGTAAAAGCTGTTAAAAAGGATTTTAAGAAATTGTTGAAACTTCAAGAAACTGTTTGAAATGATAATGATTGCTCATAAATATAGTTGTTTATTCTACGGCTTCTAAAATTAACACCATGATATTTGTTTGAGTGTGAACATGGCTTCATTTCAAATTTCATTCTGAAATAGTTTGTTGAAATTTCACAATCTGGTCTTTGACATCCAACGAGTGAATATTGAGTGAAATTTAAATTCAGATGCAGATTACACTGGTAATATAGTTGATAGAAAAATTACTAGTGGAATGTGATTAATCTTTGAAATATTCATTTGCTGCATCGTTTTTCAAAGAAAATATCTGCATATTTTTCACTTGAAACAATTTTCAAATAGCAGAAATTTTTTCTCATATAACCCCCTCGAGAAAATCATGCTTGACCATATTTTCAGATTAGACATTCTTATTTGATTTTAAATGACAAATTTTGACTAATCTGACCCCCTAATAATTATCGAAAAGATGAATAGTGATTGAAAATAAGATGAGTGTTGATATTAATCATATATTATGACTCGAGACAATATAATTAGTAAATTTCTTTAGAAATTTAGACAAGAGTTATAAAACTTTTATTGGTAAAAATTCCATGACCATCTCTATATCTATCATATTTCTAACGACCATCACTCATCAAAATTCTATATAGTATGTCAATATGTGGTATTTTAAACGGGAAATCATTTGTGCTTCAATTTATTATATTTTTGGCAATAAAATAAATATCCAAAGTATTCACTCTCATTTAAAATTCCTCACAGTTATGTATGGGTGAATTACTTGAATTTTTGAATATGTGCTTCCATGCTCATTTAAAAGTCCTCACGGTTATGCATGTATGGAACGCATATCAAAATTGATTGATTAAATAGACAAGTTGATTCTAATCCCATTTAAAAGTCCTCACGGTTATGCGTGGTTAGAAGATACTTGAATTCATTTTTAAAATAAAAATAAAAATTGTGAATACTACTAATCTCATTTAAAAGTCCTAACGGTTATGCATGGTTAGTAGATGTTCAAATTTCCTGAAATAAATATACCACAAATAGACACGACTATGTGGTTTTATTTGATGAAATCATTCATATCATTCTAAAGTGGAATATGCGTCAATTAAAGGATTTATGATTTTTGTTTGATTTTTATTGAAATTTAATATTTATATTCAATTGAGTTTTAATGTTGAATTAATATCGATCACTATATCTCTACTTTTCTATTACTATTATTCTTTTGCTGATAACAAAAGGGGGAGAGAAAAGTTAAGATTTTGTCAAATAGAATCAAGCAAAGATCAAATAATTTTTCATTTGCATATAGGCTCATTCATATATTTCTATTTGTATGCATATATGTAGGGGAAGCATCATGTAGAGAGGAAGCATTTAAATAGGGGAAGCAAATTGAACGATCAAATACATTTAATACATTCAAAATCTTAAATATATGTTTGTTATCATCAAAAGGGGAGATTGTTGAATATGCGCTTATATGATTTTTGTTTGATGATAATAAACATATCTACATTCGTTTAAATGTATTTGTTAATGTACTATTTTATTTTTCATAGAATAAATAAATATTTGCTGAATAAAATTAAATGACACAGAATTTGAATTCAAACAGAAATTTTATTCAAACAAATATTTATTACAATTTTGAATAGTACAATTTCAAGCTCTCACTATTCACTATACATTTTCAATTACAATTTCTAATTACATCACTATTTTACATATTCACCTCACTACATATCACTCACACTCGTATTTTTATCTTCAACTTCTTTCCAGTTTGAATCCAGCATCTGAGCAATCTGCAAAAATATTCACTAACACAGTAAAATTGAAAAAGAAATATTTTTGCAATATAAAATAAAATATGAATTTTAAAAATAATATTTGCCTCAGTTATTTGGGTTGTTCGTCATCATTCATATTTGAATTCGTCATACATGAACAACTTGTGACATACACAGTGTATCACTGTATATGCCACAAGGTCGTGCACACCGATATACACTTGATAATGCTACAGGGACAGGTGAGAACAGATCAAACCCAAATGCAAAGCCGGATTCAACTCACGTGCAATATATTTAAAATCACGACACGAGCACAAGGTCAAACCCGAGCTGTAAAACTGGGTTCAACACAAGGCTACATGAAGTATGCAAGCTCGACCAACAGGTTCAATCTCTCCAGACCAACAGCAAAAGGGCCAAATGCAAACAAAACAAGTCACAATGTCGAGCATGCATGAAACAGTGAAATGAACCAGTGATACAATGCAACATTTACAACATAGCAGCAGTATGCAAATGCATACACAAAGAGGCAACATGAATGGAAACTGCACCAATGCAAATCAAAACAGCGAGTATGGTGATGCAGTCAACAAGGCAACAGTACAAGTGCAACAAGCAATGCTCAAGACCACACAGTGAAGCATGTACACGGGTAAACAGCAACACAAACTGCAGTGGACAGTAAACCAGTTGCAACATGAATATCACAAGCCAACACTGCAATCAGGTATATATATGCAAATGGTTGTTACTATGATCGGGTCGAATGTATGCCAGTGTGATGGGTATGAAATAGACCACCAGGCAAATAGACAGAGGCAATTATACAACAATGGTAAGCAACCAGAAATGCATGCAAGTGCCAACCAGAAAAAGACCACAACATAATGTAACAATAACAGCAGTATACAAGCCGAGGCTCGGTGATGAAGGCAACATGACGCGATGTCGAGCTCAGTACAACACAGTGTACATGAATATTGTAATAAACCAAATAAAGACTACAAGCAACTGCATAGCAACTACAGTATAGGGAACAACATTTTTTTTACGTACCAATATACTATGCACATGTAACCAAAGCAAACAGAGAGCATATGCGTCAACTACAAGCAGATACAACTCGACCAGTAACCAAGGCTACAAAGTTTAAGAAATCAATTGGCTGCAGTAAACACGATCAGTGAAGACGGAGTTCAACATCAAGGTTGATCAAGCCAAAAATTCATGTAATCAATCAAAGCCGAAGTCAAAATTGAACCAAGTCAGTATGTTGAACAAGTCAGAGATGTGGTGGTAAAGAAACGAAAATGAATTCAAAACCGTGTCAACCAAGAAACGTGAATTTGACTAAGTCAGATTAATCATCAATCGTTCAAGCATCATCAAGCGGCAGAGAAAAGGAATTGACAAATTCAAACACGAATATACGAACGAAAACTCAGGGGATCGAACCCTATAAAAACCAAACTATCATCATCGACATAGATCAAGGAGTTTGCAATACAGAAATCAAGCAATTACAAGCAATAAATAGAACATACCAATTCGAACACGAACTCCATCGAAGCAGCCGCAGTAAGATACAAGGAAACAATCGATCGAAGCAACTCACGATTACCCACGCGATCGAACAACAGTAGGCGCTTCGCAAAGCCCTAATTTTGGATCAGAGAAAGGAACGAAGTCCCCAATTTTTCAAGCCCTAATTTTAGAAAGAAGAAAACAACGGCCGCCATTTTCTTTTACTCAAGAATTATAAAAAGGGATCAGGCCGACATTATTCTCTTCAAAGCAAAATAGAGAACGGGTTGAAGAATAAAGAATGGGCCGGCCTTTGTTAAAGGCTTAAGTTTAATTAAGGGTTTAGGGTTATTTGTTTATTTGTTTTTTAATTATTGTTTTTTATTTTTCGAATTAAAACTTTGTAAATCACCACCTAGGGTTTAGGTAGTGTCGGATTGTCTAGTTAGAATTAGTTCAGTGAGCAGGGTGTGCGAGTTTGCAAAGCTGTATAGGCGGGAGCAGAGTTTGCGAGTAAGCGAAGCTCTACAGGCGGGAGCAAAGTTTGCAAATAAGCGAAACTCTATAGGCGGAGCAGGGTGTGCGAGTCTAGTAGAGTGTTTGTGAGCGGGAGCAAATGTTTGCGAGCAGGGTGTGCGAGTCTAGTAGAGTGTTTGTGAGCGGGAGCAAATGTCTGCGAGTCTAGTAGAGTATTTGTAAGCGGGATACTGTTTAATTCTAATAGAAATCTGGGAATGCAGCAGTAGGCAGGGTTTGCCGAAGCTGGGTAAATTTTGTGTGTGATCTACTTTTCAGCATATTTATTTCTGCAGTTTTGTTTCTGTGTTTAAAATCAAGAAAATTTGCTATAACCCTATTCACCCCCCCTCTAAGGTTAATCTAGATCCTACAATAATAACTTCAACAAGAAATCAATGGCGGAAAAGTTTGGAAATTTAGCAATAGAGACCGATGATATTTCTCAAAGTACAATCTAAAACATACTTTAATGATTTGGTTTCTAGGGTTTTTTCCTCGCTTTATTAGGCTAAGATTCAATTTTATGATTTTTCAATTTAGCGATTTATGTCCGACTCATTTTTCTATTCTCTTTATTTTAAATTTTTTTATCTAGTCTCTTCTTCCTTCTACTATAATGGATTAAGAAAGAAAAATCGAAAACCCCAGCTAAAGTATTAAGGTTTAAGCAGTGTTTTTATTTCTCATCCTCCTCTATTGGCGTTTTCTTCTTAATTCAAGGTTATTTATCTTGATTGTAAATGTCAAATCTTTCTGTTTGCACCGCATTCGTTGATATTTTATTGTACTAGTTGCAAGTTTTTCTAATTATTTTTCTTAGTTTGCATAACGGGAAGCGGTCAGCTCCATCTTCTGAGATCGGGAAGAAAGCAAGATGCAAGCACTAAATTTACATTTTTATTGTGCATTTTGCCATGACCTACTGATTGTATATAATTAGATTTTTTTTTCACGGATATTGGTTAATGTTATCCGCAACTACACAAAAGTGTTACGAATCCGATAGTAACTTCAATAATGTTACTAAACTGTTTAGAATTTGTCATAGCAGAAAAATGTTTATAATTTTCACAATTAATTTGCAAAAATAAGCAACAGAATAAAGTGTGAAAATTCTAGTAAATATTATGCAATTGAATTTATATGAAATTCGGAGAATTACCTAGTCGTCCGAGTCTAAAGAATATCTTTTTCCTTGAAACAATATTGCTCCCTTATATGCACCGAAAGATATGAGAATTTGTCTCCTAGGATGAAGACGGAGCGATGACGAACTGAAGGAATTATAGAACCGAGAACAGAGCAATGGGAAGAGGAACAGAATGAAGAAACGAACTAATTCTGAGTGAGTAATCTCGTTTTGCGGGTCCCTATATATAGGCTGGAGGAGGTGCCTATTCGGAGCGGTCGTGATTGTTGGAAAGGTTGTGACCCTTCAACCGGCAGACGCGCGTGCACAAGCGCAACATTCTAATTTTGAAGTCCAAAATTAGCCGTTTCAGCGCAGCAGGCCCAAGTGGCAGATGGAGGCCCATTTAATCACGAGACCCCAAGAGGCCCAAGGCCCAACCTTTGACATTTTAATATTAATACGAAGGCCTAAATCCCACATGCCCAAAGCCTATATTGCCACATCTTAAGTCTTCATGTATCTTCTTATTTTATTTTGATTTTATAGATTAGGTGATAGTATATATGGTGGTACTGAAACAAATATTCCACTATGTGGGACTTTGTTTCAATACACACAATTACCCAAAAATCTTTCTCTTCCCTAACCACTTTCTCATTCATTTTTCTAACAATCCCCTACATGAATGAGTAGTTGTTCATAGTTTCACGAGATATTTATCGGATCGGTTTGAAGTAGCACATGTGCCTTGAACTTTCCTAGTGATTACCTATTTGAATTATGGGCAAATCAGTAGACTTAGAATGTCCTTGAACTGTAAGCCTTTTGTGTAATTCTAAAATAGATAGCGCATGATAAATGTTTCTTATAATCCTTCGTTTTCTGTTTGTGTTCATTTTTTCCTAAAACACCTGACTGGTCTCATAAGTGGTTAGAGAAGTTGGCCTTATAATTCTCTTTGTAGCAGCGCCTTCGCACTTACGTAGGTGATTCTTTAAGGAGTATTCATAATTCCTCAAGTACAGACATCATTAAAAGTATCGATACTTATCCTATTTTCCATCAAATAATGCACCGACTTTATCATAGGAATGGTTTGTGTGTAACAGTGCCGTCAAGTTTCTCTTAAACTTAATATTCCCTTTGAACCTAGATCTTGGGATCTCCAGTCAACTAGGTAGAGTTTCCATTAAAAAAAACTTTTATTTTATGGGCCTTAACCCCATTCCCATCGATAATGTTTGAACTTTCTCTCTTGGCAAGGCTTTTGTTAGTGGATCCGCTATGTTATCTTTAGACCATATATAGTCTATAGTGATAACTCCATGAGAGAGAAGTTGTCTTATTTTTTTATGCCTATGACGAATATGCCTAGATTTACCATTGTATAGTGTACTATTAGCTCTTCCAATTGCTGATTGACTATCACAATGTATACATATTGGAGGCACAGGTTTGCTCCAATTTGGAATGTCTTCCAGGAAACTTCAACGCTAGTCTGCTTCTTCTGCAGTCTTATCTAGTGCAATAAACTCTGATTCCATCGTAGATCTAGCTATACAAGTCTATTTGGATGAGTTCCATGATATTGCTCCATTTCCTAATGTGAACACATATCCACTTGTAGAATTTCTAGCTTGTGAACCGGATATCCAATTGGCATCACTGTATCCTTCCAATGTTGAAGGATAGTTTGTATAGTGTAGACCATAGTTCTGCGTATACTTTAGGTATCCTAGAACTCTTATTAATGCTTTCCAATGATGTTTACCAGGATTGCTGGTAAATCTACTCATCTTATTTACAGCGTATGCGATGTCTGGCCTAGTGTAATTCATAACATACATGATACTTCCTAGTATACGAGAGTATTCAAGCTGGTAAATACCATCACCAGTGTTCTTTATCCAATTTTGGTTCATATCTACTGGTGATTTTGCAATAGTTATATTATATTGCTTTGATTTTTCAAGTATCTTACCGATGTAATGTGATTGGGATAATGCATATCCTTGTGGTGTTCTCAAAATTCTGACACCCAATATCACATCAGCCATTCCTAGGTATTTCATATCGAATCTAGAGGATAACATATTCTTTGTAGATGTTATTATAGATTTGATATTGCCTAGGATTAGTAAGTCATCAACATAAAGACAAACAATGACATATCCAACATGTGTGTGTTTCATGCAGAAACATTTATCTGATTCATTTACTATGAATCCATTTGATAACATAGTTTCATCAAATTTCTCATGCCATTGTTTTGGAGCTTGTTTAAGGCCATAAAGCGATTTTACTAATTTGCATACTTTATTCTCATTTCCGAAGCTAAGAAACTCTTCAGGTTGCTTTTTATATATTTCTTCCTCTAGTTCACCATTCAAAAATGCAGTTTTTACATCCATTTGATGTATTTCTAAATCAAGTATGGATGCGATTGCAATAAGCATCCTAATTGATGTTATTCTCGTCACTGGTGAATAGTATCAAAATAGTCAAGGTCTTTCTTTATCTGAATCCTTGGACTACAAGACGAGCTTTGTACATGTCTATTGAACCATCGGGTTTCAATTTCTTTTTTTAATATCCACGTAGTACCTAAGGTCTTGCATTCTTAAGGTAAATCAACTAACTCCTAGGTATGGTTAGCCATAATGGATTCAATCTCATTGTTAATAGCCTCTTTCCAGTAAGGGGCATCGTTGGAGGACATAGCTTGTTTGTATGTCAATAGATCATCTTTCAACATAAAAGTGTAGAAGTCTGGTCCAAAGGTCCTAGAGGTCCTAGACCTTTTGCTCCTTCTTGGTTCCTCCACTTGTTGATCAGCACTAGTTTGTCGAAGTTTATTTTGTTCAGTATTCTCAAGAGAATCAATAAATTCATCTTCTCTTGGTCTCTTTTGAGTATCATTGTTAGTACACTATTTTAAAGGGAATATATGTTCGAAAATTCTTGCATTTCTCGATTCGATGATGGTATTTTCATGAATATCGTCAATTTCAAATTTGTGTACTAGAAATCGATAAGCGACACTGTTTTGTGCATATCCAATGAATACACAATCGATTGTTTTTTGTCCAATTTTAAACTTCTTTGGTTTAGGTATCTCTATTTTGGCAAGACACCCCCACACTTTTAAGTATTTGTAGGATGTCGGTCTATTTTTCCAAAGTTCTTGAGGAGACTTGGATGTTTTCTTTCATGATATTTTATTTAAAATATGGTTTGTCGAAAGAATAGCTTCTCCCCAAAAGTTATCTGGCAAGCCAGAACTAATTAATAAAGCATTCATCGTTTCTTTAAGAGTTCTATTTTTTCATTCGACTATACCGTTGGATTGAGGTGAATATGGTGTCGTAGTTTGGTGTATAATGTCGTGCTCAGCGCAGAATTCCTCAAAAGGAAATTCATATTCTCCTCCTCTATCACTTCTTAAAGCTTCAATTTTCCTGTTGAGTTGATTCTCAACTTCTGCTTTATACTGTTTAAACATATCGAATGCTTCATCCTTGCTTCTAAGGAGATACACATAGCAGTACCTAGTACAATCATCAATAAACGTAATGAAATACCTTTTTCCACCTCTACTTTGACACATTTTCAAATCACATACATCAGTATGTATAAGGTCTAGAGGTTCAGTTTCTCGTTCAACATTATGAAACGAGGTTCTTGTCAATTTTGCTTCTGCACAAATTTGACATTAATAGTTGCAGTCTATGTTACATTTTGATATACATTCTAAATTAATCATTTTTCGCAGTGTATCAAAATTCACGTGCCCTAATCTAGAATGCCTTATGTTAGAAGAGTCAACAATATAAGTAGAAGATTCACTTTTATTCATATTAGTGTTTGGTACAATAGTTGTTACATTTGCTTTGAATAAACCATCACATACATATCCTCTTCCTATATACACTTCATTCTTTGATAATACAAACTTATCGGCTACAAAGGTTAATTTAAAACCATGCTTGCTAAGCAAGGACCCTGATATCAAATTCTTGTGGATTTCAGGAACGTGAAGAACATCACTCAAAGTAAGCTCTTTTCCAGAAGTTAGTTTTAGCACAACTTTTCCCTTGCCTTTGACCTTTGATGCAGATGAATTGCCCATGAAAAGTTGTTCATCATCAGTTGCAGTTTTATAGGTTGTAAACATCCACTTATTAGCACATATGAGTCGAGTGGCACCTGTGCCTACAAACCATTCCTTTGAATTACCAACAAGGTTGCATTCTGATACTACTCCACATAATTCCATATCAGAAATGCCATTTGTAACTTTAGCCATATTTCCTTCTGATTTCTTCATTTTGGGAGCGCGACATTCGACTGCTTTATACCCCTTCTTTCCACAGTTATGGCAAGAACACTGAAATTTCTTCTTCGACTTCTGAGGTGCATTCTCACGTTTTCGCTTGTTAGGTTTGTCTGACTCAACATTGCATCCATATTCTGAGAGATCTTTTTTTTCAGAATTTCTATTATCTTCCTCAATTCGCTGACGAACTATGAGTTCTTCCATTGTCATTTCCTTACACTTATGCTTAAGGTAATTTTTGAAGTCCTTCCATGATGGAGGAAGTTTCTCAATGGTTGCGGCAACCAGGAAAGATTCGTTAAGCATCATCCCTTCATCTTGTAGTTGACGGATGATTAGTTGTAGCCCTTGAGTCTGGTTGATCACAGTCTTTGAATCTACCATTTTGAAGTCGAGAAATTTGCCAGCGATGAATTTCTTCATGCCTGCATCTTCATTTTTGTACTTTCTATCCAAGGCCGTCCATAGAATGTCAGAAAAATTTGTCACAGCAGAAAAATGTTTATGATTTTCACAATTAAATTGCAAAACAACAACAGAATAAAGTGCGACAAATTCTAGTAAATACTGTTGCGGTACAGAACCGTTGCAATTGAATTTATATGAAATTCGGAGAATTACCCAGTCGTCCGAGTTTAGAGAATATCTATTTTCTTGAAACAATATTTCCCCCTTATATGCACCGAAGGATATGAGCAATTTGTCTCGCAGGATGAAAAGGACCGGCCCTGGTATGCTGTACGTGTAGACGGAACGACGACGAACTGAAGGAAATACATAACCCAAGGCCCAATCCTTGACATTTTAATATTAATATGAAGGACAAAAGCTCACATGCCCAAAGCCTATATTGCCACATCTCAAGTCTTCATGTCTCTTCTTCTTTTCTTTTGATTTAGTAGATTAGGTGGAAGTATATATGGTGCTATTGAAACAAATATTCCAATATGTGGCACTTTGTTTCAATACACAAAATTACCCAAAAATCTTTCTCTTCCCTAACCACTTTCTTATTCATTTTTCTAACAGTTAATACATTTGAATTTTTAATCTCAGCCTGGGTTGATTGTATAGTTATATTTTTGTTTTATGTTTCTATTCATGAATTTTCTTATGTAATGAAGATCTCTTGACATGAGACTATAGCTTTGACCATAAGTTTTCTTTGTCTATAGTCAATAAAGATGGATTGGTAAGTATTGATTATCCTTTTTGTTGACTATTTTTTGTACCAGTCTCTATCTATGAATCCTATGCAGTTTACTTCTTCTTCTGAAGTTCGAACTAAGTGTATCTCTAACCCCTGCCCATTGTAATTTCATTTGATATCCATATGCCATTTCTTCTTACAATAATAAATTTATTTACTCTAATGCAAACATATTAAATGTTAAAATTACTCATGTTGCAATTGGAAGCTATTACTTAACATCGTGGAATGCAATGTATAGAATTGAACATTTAATTTTTGGTCAAATAGGTCTTGAAGCCTTTTTTGTAGTTCCTAGATTACCCATTATCTATACTACAAAGGATATTAAATAGACGAGACATTTTCGTCATTTTTTCATTACACGTTTGTTTAACAGTTCATATATGCGGACGATTCTGCACAATCCCTATAATTTAACCTTTTCTCCCCTATTTTTTCCACTCATTTCACAAAATTCATTCGGCCCACTTTCCATTTTTCGTGTTGAATCTTCAATAGGCGAGATAACTGGCTTTCAATTGGAAAGGACTATAACTCGAAAGTGCTAATGGCTAGCCTCTCCTCTGTTCTTCCTTCATGTAAGCAGCATTTTAAATTATAGGTTATAAAATTTGTTCTTTAGTTGGATTATTTACTGCATTCTTTTCCGATGGTGTTAGAGATTCAATTTACGAATCTGAAATTTTGTTGATAAATGCTGATAATGACTTGGGGCACTTTTCATAATACTTTTTTAAAGGTTCAATTTTATTCCTAATTTAAAAGGTTGCCAATTTAAACTTGAATTTAAGTTTCGGTAAATAAATTCGAGATTTTATATTATGCAACATATATATATGGGATCCTTTTATAGTAACAAAAATCGAGGTTTGTACCTTATAACAACAAAGATGGTTGGTTAAGATTTCTATCACTTGCTATGTATTTATCAGATTTCTATCACTTCCTAGTTATGGCATCTGAAGAGTACATCAGCAAAAAATCCTTTTTTAACAACATTATTATTTTTTCTTTAATTTTATTAGAGCAATCATTGGAAACTTTAGTTGCTTTGGTTAGCAATGAATTAATTGATAGTCTTAAAAGACAACAAGTTTTTTCCAACTACACTAAATATTTAGAATTTATATTCAGGCCCATGCTTAATTTTTATTTTCTGTTAGATTAACCATGTTAAATTCATATGTATAATATGGCTTTGTCAATTTCTGCTTTAGTAATGATATCACTTCATGTTTGTAAGGCTTGCCAAAAATATAATTTAGTTTGATTTGGTTAAATAAAATATTAATAAAGAGAATTTGTTGTTCATTACAGGTGTACTCAAACATTAATAGATTGAACAATTATATTTGCATTTAATACAAACAATGAAAGATAAAAAGAAAGCATGTGTTGATTCAACAAGCTAAAAAAACATCAGTTGTGCGTAATACATCAAAACATTATTGCATTATTTAGTTATAGTTACATGAAAACAGCGGATGCATTTATTTTCCTAATTTGTTAAACAAACTATACTGATATATAAAACAACAAGAAAAATGTTGTATATAGTACATTAACACATTATTAGTTTATTTAGTTATAATTGTAACAAAATAGAAAAAACATTTATTTACCTATATTTGTTAATGAAACTTTAGTAGTGTTTTCGATAAATAGAAAAAACTTTTGTATATATTATGAAATCACATAAGTAAAGCTCTATCAATCAATTTATAATAATTTAAACTACTGTCTAAATTTCTAAATTAATCATTGTCTTCACTACTTCATGTTTATGTGAGAGAAAATGCTTAGTGGAAGATCATTTAACACGTGATTATTTTTTATGGGTATGAGTAGTGGTTGCTATCCTTGGTTGACCACTTAAATTGCATTTTGTTAGCTCAACTATAATGAATGTGTACAAAAGAAAATGCACAATGAAGGTACCGTTTGTTCATAGAATATTTATTTTTTCATTGACTGATCATTCTAAAATTATTTGTTTTCATAACCACAATTCAATCGTAAAGAATAAACTTTCAAAGAGGAGAAAATAGAGTAGCAATATATTGATGGAAACAGGTATTATTAATTTCCATTAATGTTTGATGGGATGCTAACTTTTATAACCAATTTTTCCTATTCAATGTGCCAAACTTGACATAAATTGTTTTTTTCCCTTCTACTGCTAATATACCTTTTTAGTTCCATATTATTATTTGATCGTGTTCTCCTGGGTTTTCAAAAAAAAAGTTTGGCACATTAAATAACGAAAATTTGACACAAAAGTTTGGCACATTGAATACATATTTTTATTCCTTCTTATGTTATCGTCATTCTACCGTAGCACGAATTCACCGTTCACCTTCATCAAACTGGGACTAAGTTAATATATTCCAGTTTGAATATTATTCATGAACATTAATAATCCTCTTAATCATTTGTACTTTGCTAGTGTCTTAAAATATAAAGGAGTTCTTTCCCAACGATGGTATAATAGCACCAATACCGATTTGGAATTATATTTATGATAAAATGGGTCTAAAGGTGGGATTTTCTCATAAGTCATTATGTCCATTTTTGATATATTTAGCAATAACTTTTGTATTACTTCAATCATGTACTAAACATATTACTAAATAAAAATAAATCAACATTACTTCATAAAATACAAATGCGGATGATTCCTCTGCAGTTAGAGAAATAGCATAATTCAACTAGTAAGCCCTAATTTTGTTGTTCTTATGTAAGCTATAAAAGAAATTCAATGATGAAATGGTTTATTCTAAAAATAGAAACGTTTTGCATAATGTTTGTAAAAATTATTTACATATTTCAACTATTTAATCAAATCGCCATTGAAAAACAATGAAAAAGAAAATCAATCCTCATCTCTTAGTCCGTTGTGGATCTTTGCTTTTTGTTCAATTTTATGTGCCATCGGGCGATGATTTTTGTTGGTTTTGGCCTTACAAATGAAGTCGTATGACGGAATATTAGTGGTCGAAATTATATTTGTGTGTTTTGTTGCTCGAATGCAAAATTATTAATAGTATATATTTTAGAAACTTAGATTTGACTAATATGGGGCTTCTGAGTTACCATGTGGGGCAAATCATTCTTAGGATTGTTTAGCGTATGAGTAACCCTCCTACCCATATCTGATGATTCTTTTGTATAGAAGCCTCATGGGAATGTATCCTTGAAAGAATATAAGCTTATTCCTCAAAAACTATTTCTGTGCCCACATATTAACATTTGATTTATAAACGTTTTGTTTTGCTACAAGTACTTCAAAATGCATATTAATTTTTTTGGATGTACAGACAATAGTTCACTGCTTATACTCCCAAGCATCGGGTTTTAAACTATGTTTACATTTGGAGAGTACCATAACTCTTGTAGCGTGAAACATATAACTAATATACCTGCAACCTAAAAGGAATAGAATATTATATTATTTATGTGATTGCTATATGATTTTTGCTATGCAAAAAAACTATTCAATGTATACTGAAGCAACCGCCTATTACAAAAATCTGTTATCTAAACTTAAATGAATTAGCTTCTATAATAGTGGACAAATCTATTTTACCATGTTCCTAATTTTTATGTACTGTGCATTGATTTTAACTATCCTTAAAGGATTTTGTGTCCAATCAACCTTCATTTGTAGTGATCAGACATTGAAACAGAGATCATGTTTCATATGCATGTTATATATTTAAGTCCTATATTACTTAAGGGTTAATTGGAAGCCAAATAAAAACATATGATTGGTTAACATTAATGGTTGAGTTGCTTTTTTAACTTGGATCAAAGTGTATAATGGCTGAAGGAAGTTTTATAAGTTCAATAAGTTGCATATTAAACTGAATATATAATTTTATTTGTGCCTGTATATATGTTTTTTGTGTAGGGATGGCATCAAAAATGATGTTGCTTTTTGTACTGAAATTGGTTGTTGATTCTACCAGGCTGGGGCACAAAGTGGAAATTTCATGGTAAACAAATCTATGCCTTAGTCCATTATGAATGTCAGCATGCTCAAAATTTTCTCTATCTTAATGTGAATTTGTTCAAACCATGCTCCATTTTGGAGGCCAATATCTTCAAAGTTATATCTCCATTTGAATTGTAAACAAAAGAAGGTTTTGTTGCAAGATTGTGTGTTACTTTTCTTCAAAGATATTTCATCTTGATTGTAATACCATAAACCTGGGCTGAGTATTATTTCATTTTTGTTAGGTACAATGAGTAAGCCTATACATACTCTGTATGCTCAATTTATTAAAAATAAATGTTCATTTCATGCAGGCAAATTATTATATGTTGTATATGGAGTTTATATCACTTCATTTATCTTATTATTACTAACTTTGTTATTTTGTACCATTAGTATCTAACGTTGCATCTAAATATGCATCCTATTAATGCATATGCTTACACTATTACAGTGTTTTCTATTCAATTTGCAAGTGAACGAATTTGCTATTAGTAGCGCTTTTCCTTTTTGTTTTCAACCAAGTATATGATTACAATTTTTTTTGCACATGCGCAAAACATCTATTTGATTATTTATTTAAATAACCCAATCTGATTCAAATGTTGATAAACAATTAATTTTTGCATGTATACGCATAAAAATGCAACATTACGTACATGTCAAAGTCATTTTGTACAATCTAGAAAACCTTTCAAATAGTGTTTTTTAATGTCAATTCCTTCTGTGCAAGTTCATTGCACGTGCCAACGCACTCGCGCACGCGTGTGTGTGTATATCTGTGTGTATGTGTGTGTTTGTGTGTGTTGTGTGCTTATCTTAAAAGCCATTAAAAATCTATTTTGGTATATCAAAATCATTGTTTGATTTGAATTTCAAATCTAAAATTCAATATATTATTTTACAAAATGGCTTGGTTCAATATCTGTGGTTGTATTGAAACTTAAATTATACGATTAAAGGTTTCAAATAGCCTAATAAATGGTAGTCATGATTCAAATGTTTTGAATTTAATGTCTCAAAATCATTCATCGTTCTAAATGTTATTTTACCAAATGTAGATTCATAAATTGTTATTAAAAGAATTTGAAATTTATATTTAGATCTAATAAATGGTAATGAATGAAGGTGTTAATTAAAGAAAGTTTGTTTTATAAATTATTTACCAAATCAAAGGTAGATTTTTTACTGATATTGGATTTCAAATATAAAGTCTTGACTTTGTTAAATAAATAAAATGTTTTTGGATGAACACTTTATATATACATTTACATAATATCACTTACTTTAAATAGTCAAAGTGTAAGGCTTATGCTTTTTGTGGGGGGGGGGGGGGGGGATTATGTAATTTGATAGATAAATCTAACTCGACTTCCAATCTTGTCTGTAAAAAAGATATGCGACTTCTAAAACATACTTTTTATATGGTGACATAATTAATTTAAAGTGTATTAATTAGAAAATCCTTAAATAATATGTTATGTGATAATTGTTCCAAAGAGTTCATGAGAAAATTATTATTACATAGAATAACATATTATTTTAAATACTTCTAGTTAAGATACTTTGAGAAAGGATATCAATGCATCCGTTGAGACCAGAGTGCGTAACTCTCTTCAAATGTTGGGCAATGTATTACTCATGGTTGTTGGGGGAATCAAAGAACTGCACATTGATAGTTATTGGATAACTACTGAAATCTCATCCAAGAGTTTTCTTTTGGTTAATAACAACTCGGTCAAATAGGAAATCTCAAGTGAAGATATTACATAGTTCTCTCATTCTGAGAATACTGTTGCACTTCAATCTGGAAACTGCACTTTGATTATAGTTAATTCATGGCATGACATCCATCGAATGACTGTAATTAAGTTTAAATTGAAGCATTGGAAGTGAAACACTATTTAATAGAGAATTTGTATTCTTAGTTGTATGAGGTTAGTATTACAGTTAGGTGTAGTCAATTTAAAGTTAAAAACTTTGGACAGAGTAGTACGGTTAATAATAAATGTAATTCTTGAAACAAATTCTTTGTTTATGAACAAATTGAGATGAATGTGGTTGATATTATAATTTTGGTCAAAACCAAATTCCATAAGTGTTAGCGATATAGTATTGATGAAGAGAATTGGTGTAGACAATCGTTACTAAAAGGTACTGCTTGAATTAGAAAATTGGATTTTAACATTGAGACTTGTGAACAATGAATTAAGTCAATCAATTTTACCACTAGAAAACGAAATATATAAACATATTATTTAAATTTTTATATATTAATCACTGCATAAATTTACGCCAGTGAGTCGCACAACCGAATCTATTCAGTCTTCGCAAGACCACTTAATTTAATCGATTTATAAAAATTAAATTGATTAAATAATTTATATAAATGAAATATTAATTATTGTATTTATAGTATAGGAAGTGTTTAGTAAAATAAGGTTGCCTCTACAAATGTTCGGGATGCTATCAGTAATTATTATGTTTATGAAAGTTGTATATGTGTGTATCGACATATGATATCATAAGGATTTGAATTAGAGTTAAATAATATAATTTACTAATGGGTTTAAATGAGGTTGTTCAATTTAAGGGCCTTGGTATGGCCGGCCAAATAAGGAGGGAAGAGTAAGTCAATTATTGACTTGGTATGGGAGAGCATGGACAAGATATTTTGGTCAAACTCTCACTATAACGTGAACTAAAGCTTCATTGTTTGGGATCCATTTTAGCCTCCTCCCCCTTCTCCGTTTAAGCCGAAAATACCAATCTTCCCACCTCCAATTTTCCATTTCGGTCACATCCAAACAATAAATTATATTGATTTGGTGCTTGTACTCCTATCTCTTGCAAAGAAGGATGCAAATCTGAGAGATCCAAGGAGTCTGATTAGACCAAAGTGTGAGTTATTGGTCTTGCATCTTAGGTACATCTGTTTATTTACAAATTGATATTATTTAATATACAACTGTATTTTGCTATTATTATGTCCGCGTTCAAATTTCACCACTTATATTTATATATATATATATATATATATATATATATATTGGCATATAATACATTAGTTTCTTATCTATACATATTTGACTGTTTTATTATTGATTTATCAAGCTATATATATATATATAGTAATTTCGGCCTATATTTAAATAACGTTTATATATTGAATTTTATATTAAAAAAATATATATGTTCATTAAGCATTATTTTATTCAACTTTTATAGAAATACATATCTAAATTTATATTAAATGTGATATAAACATATTTAATTATCAATTTTCTTTCATTAGAGAAAAATTGTTTTTTACTTTGGCACTAATTTTTATATTATTTGAAACTAGTTTTATATTCAAACATAATTACGTACATATATATTTTATATATATATATCTAAAAACTGTTTTCAGACTTCAAAGAAAAATCTATTTGTAAGCCCTCTTTTCCACTGTCGCCAATCGTAACCTCGTGTTCACCTATCTCGTCCAAACCCTCTCCCTATTGATGACCTTTCCCTTTTCACCTTACAACCACCTATCTGCAACTACCTCAAATTATATATATTAGATGTTACATGAATACATATACATACATACATACATACATATATACATATTATATATATATATATATATATAATTTTAAAATGGCGAATCTCTTTGTAAACCCTCTTTTCCACCTTCGCCAATCTTAACCTCATGTTCACCTACCTTATCCTAACCCTCTGCCTATTGATGACCTTCCCCCTTTCACATTACAATCGCCTATCTGCAACTACCTCAAATTATATGCCAAAGTCAACAGTTCTAGATGCCCCAGACCTATGTTCAAAACTCAAACCAGAACCTCATCTCCTTTATTCAGAGGTCGCGAGCCATGATTAAACATGAAAATGGAAAATCCTTTTGTAACCGATGTGAAGCTTTGGATCATCGCTCTTCCACTGATCGAGAACCCATTCGTTGCTTCCTATGAAGAATTTTTGCATATAAAATGTACTGTAAGAAAAAACGGTCGGGCTCGAAATTTTTCCTCTATCTTCAACCCTCTTCACATTTTTCCTATTCGATGTGCAATTGTCAACCAACCATTGACATGTTGAGATCTCAATTTCACTTCAATATTTGGAATTGTGTTCTAATATTCGTATGCACCTTAATTCAGTCTCCTCAATTCCCCTTGCTCCAACAGTCTGACTCTTTTCTAGCTAAATTTGAGGCTTTATCTCAAAGAATCTCATATGCACTGAAAAGGTCGAAAGACTCGGTTACCTGTTCATATTCAATCGACGAGATGAATGAGGTGGATGGTCTCTTGATGTTTTCTTGTGTCAATTCTTCACTTGAGGCTAATAGCAAGAAGGATGTGATTTTTTGGATCTAGATATCCAGATCTAGTGAATTCCCATGAGCATTTCATTCCCAGATGAAATTGGTTCCACTGAAGTAGAAAAAAATACTGCAGCGATCTTCATTGAATCGAATGTTGATACATCTAAAGTGGAAGAATTAGATCCTACATCTGTTGAAATTAATGTTGATACAAATGAAGAAGTCTTGGTTGCAGAAGTTTAGTATCTGTTGCTGCACTAGAAGACACACAAGAGGATGATTTAGTAACGCAGAAATATGACTATATTGATGTTCTCTGTAAAGACAGCTCTCTGGCTACTCCTAAGAGATGTCGCAGATCCGTAGAAGATAGGCGCAATCGGAGATACAGAAGCATTTTCAATGATTTTGTTCGTAGAAGACAAAGACATTTTCCTTTGGGTTGCACCCATGATTTGTCATCGCCAAGGGGATCACTTTTTTGGAAGCACTTACACACCCATTATTTTGAACACATTATCTCCTAATCTAGCATATTACATAGCTAGGAATACCAGTTTCATTTGTAATCAAATAGATAATGATATTGATTACATTAAAAAAATATCGAACTTGATAGGGCTACTAATGTAAGCTGATGAAGATACTTGGTTGGAAAGTTAGGAGCCTAGAGATACTATTGAAACGATCTATAATTAAAACATTTATAAAAGACTGTTCGGTAAATATGCTACTTTATTTGGAAACCAAAATCGAAAATCCAAATGCTTCTTTCATTAGATCGATTGGACGGAACCTTCTCAATAGATGGACTTTTGTTTCTTCGATGGGAAGTTCAGGCGGTATCCTAAGATGTTGAGGGAAGGTAAATAAAAATTTCTACAAACAGTCCCTAACTAATTCTCTTTACGTGTTTTTCTTCAAGGTCTACAAGATAGAAATATCATAAATATGACCAGTGTATATACTCCTAATAATAGATCCCTCCGACAGCTCCTTTGGGATGAATGCTTTGATTTGCGAAATCTTTCTTACGGTCCTTGGATTATAAGTGGAGATTTCAATGTGACTACATGCTTCGGTGAGTAGTTACCAAAAGCGGGTGATTCCGTCGATATGGTAGAATTTAGTGATTTCATTAATTTTAATAACCTCAACGAACCCCTTATTGGTAGTAGATTTACCTAGACAAATGAGAGAAGAACCATGTAACATCCCCCTACTTAGAGGCCCAAAACTAACAGCTACGGATGCTACAGTTATCCATGGTAATCCTCAGCGAACAAATATGGCGGTGTTAGATTTATTGATACACAGAAACACATGAATATGGAAAAAAAAATTAGACTTCAAACAATATCACATTTCATTCCAAAATATCTTCAATTCACTACATAACCCCAAATTCGTAATTTATGTTCAAAGAAAATATATTTATTGCAAGATACGCCAAGAGCGACATATGAAGATGCCAACTTGGATGACCAGAGCATGTATAGGCTATATAACAACTTTTCCATTACAAACAACACAGCGGAATCAAATGAAAAGAAAACTCTAAATAGCTATCATGCCACCTACACGTCTCCGGAAGCTTATTCATCTTAAGAGGCACCTGAAAACCTCAACTCTCAAACTACTCAAATCAATTGAGTACCCGAGAGTTTAAGGGAAAAACATAAACTTCGAGTCTGACCTGTGTAGTTAATGCGCTCGGCAGATTCGAAGCGGTGGAGGTGCAAAAAGTCATAGCGGGGATACAACGAGGATATAATGGGATATAGCGGGTGGCTCTAAAATAGCATATAAAACTCGTGTTTAATGTTTTAAAAAATATATAAATGGTAATTAAATAAAAAATTATCATTCAATTGAATTATAATTAATACATAAATAATTTTAAACAAAAAACATGTGCGAATATACTTTAAATAAACGTAAAACTGTTATATAACATAAATGAATTTAGTAGAATATTAGAGTATTTTCATTTCTGAAAATATATTAAAAATTAAATCAAATAAATTAATTTCATAATTTTTATAATGTATAAATACAATTTTTTAATTCATTTTATTAAAGAAGATATAGCGGAAATAGCAAAATATAGCGGGAATAACGGGATATAGCGGAAATAGCGGGGATTAAAGCGGAAAGGCTATATTTTAGGGCTATATGGAAAAATCATAGAAGTAGAAATCCGCTATGAGATATAGCGGGGTAATAGCAGGGCATTAACTACACAGAGTCAGACATAAAGCCTAGTATGAATAATAATCTACCAATTCGAATCATTTAGATATCTAATGAGACCACACCGCTTAGTGGAATGGGTTTCCTCTCACTAGTATCTCAAAACCTTTTATAAAACCATATACTGTGCTCCGTCATCCATAATGGTTAAAACAATTCAAAACAACATAATATGATGATGTGCAAAACAAATGAATTAATTTTGGATTACCCATCCCCATTCATTTTAGATTATCCGTCTCAATTATAGTTTCTAGGATTACTATTAACCTGTTAATTTTCATGGGCTGACTAAATACTAGTTAAACATTTAAGGATGCCCTGTCTAATTACATGGTCTTCATGGGATCACTACGAACCTATTGGTAACTCCAATATCTTACTCTTATCTTAGTTTTCATGGATTGACTAAGAACCTATTGGTGACCCCAATATCCTTTCTTCTTACCCTAGTTTTCATGGGTTGACTAGGAACCTATTGACAATTGTCAATATTTCATCCGGATATAGTTTTCATGGACTAACTACAAACCTACTGGCCCCTGCCAGTATTCAATCATAGTTTTTATAGGCTTACTATAAATCTATCTTTCTGACACCTTTCTTTATATATAGTTTTCATGGGCTTACCATGAACTTGTCCTTCTGACATCTTCATTTATATATAGTTTTCAAGGACTAACTATGAACCTATTGGCCCTTGCCAATATTTTTTCCTGTGCACAGTTTTCATGGGCTTACTGAGAACTCATTGGCCTCTGCCAATATCTTTCATTTATATTTTAGCATCCTATATTCTGGTCTTTCTGACCTCCTGGATGCAATTCTACTCATTCAGGAGTTTAATCAATTTATATTCACTACTGGATTAACCTAACTGGTTCTCCTACCCTTTATCTCAAAAATGCAGTTATAGGTCCATTATAAAGTGAATATATTCATATTAAAAGAAGCAATATAATAACATAGCAATACAACTCCTGTGGGTTTAAAATAAAACATAGTCAATCCCTTTGACCTATCATTTTGTCAAAGATAGCTTCTTCTCAAAACCATTATAAAAACTCATTTACTATAGCCAAAGGTTTTTTCCTTTAAAAATAGAGTTTGGATCATAAAACCTATCGATACCTTTGAAACCTAGCTTTTGATTTCATAGGATAACCTCCTTCGAAAGCATAAAAATTATATCTTCAAAACATTAGGCTCTTGCCTTTTTATACTTTAAAATCTTCCTTTCGAAACCTTTCGAATATTTTAATGTGTTAATATTTAACCTTTAGAAGCTTGGCTTCAAAACCAGTGGAAAGTGCCCATTTCAACACTATTGGAAGTAACTCTTGCAGAATCATTGAAATAACCCTTGCAAAAGCATTGGGTTTATACTTAAAACATTATTTAGGTCAGTGAATATAGGCAAAAGAATCTGCTTCAAAACCATCCTTTATCATATGAAAATATTAGGGAAATTTGATGGCATCAGCACCGTCTCTTTCGAAAGCATATAACGTCTGGGTAAAATAGCGGAAGGTTGGTGTCGAAATACCTTTCGAAACCATCACCTTCGAAACCTCTAACCCATTTTGAAAGCTATAGGAAGTGGCTTGAACTTATAAAACAAGGTACCTTCTGACAACATTGATATCTTCAATACCACCAAAAAGCTATAGAATGGTAGCAATGTTTCGACTAGGTCAGAACCCCTTCTTTCGAAACATTCTTTCATAAATAGGGAACCCAATCGAAGCAATCTTAAGTTGATGGCAACCCTTTCAAAACTTTTTAAATCTCTTTCGAAACCATATGCTCCGACTCTGTCGAAGGCTAAAACAAGACAAAGGCAGGCGCATTTCATTTGAAAATAAACCAAGGTCTCGACTCCTTCGAAAGATATGCTTTCGACACCTAACCTTCTGCCTTCCTCCAATCCACTGCATACCATCTTTGTGATACCTTATGTATTGGTTTCGATGTGGTAGCTTTTGACTGAGATAAAGGCGGAAGCATCTGGGTCGAAAGGTGCTTTCCTAAGAAGGCGGAACCAAATTTATGAGTAAATTGGTTTTATACTACTTTAAGTAAACTTTTCACTAACTAACCTGCCATATGTCAACTCCAGATTGGTCGTCTTAACCTATTGCAAATTCTTTTTCAAAAATAACTGCCGCTAATCCAGATGTAAACCATAGTTAAGTTAATCAAATAAACCCTTCCAATTTTTTGTAAAGAAGTCCCTCTTCTAAACCAATTTATTTCGCACAGCAAATCACTTTGAAAAAGTCCCCAAAAAATCCACAAATTCACTTAACATATCAAAATTTCAGCCCCAAATTCTCAATATATTTTCCAAAATAATTTTATAAACCCAAATAACCATATTTTCCTTTGAAAATTTGTAATAATCTACCCATTACTTGAAAAATTATAAAAATTGGAACCTAACTCCAAAATCATGTTTTCCACAACATAGAATTTTCCCATGGTATTTAAATATCATTAAATCTCGATTTTGACCTAAAAACATGCAAAAACTCTTTTAAACAATCTTGTTTTAATCAAATAAATTATGAATCAAGCTATCATCATCCAATATACCATAAAAAAGAATTTACCCTTAAATTTGAAAATATATGATGTAAAACAAAATAGAGATGGAATTATTATTCACCTTGATCTAGATAAGGAGATTGGATTGAGATTGATTTTCCCTAAGCTTGATTCTTTATATTTTTAATTTGATTTCCTCTTCTTCTTAATGGCCGGCCATTCCGTTCTCTTGCGTTTTAATTTTTAAAATGACACCAGTGGGAAGAATAATGTAGGAACGAAAATATATGTGTGTAACGGTCATTGGGTGGTAATTTCGAATTATACTGTTATGTAATTTGTTACCTAATACCATTCTCAAGCCCATTAATTAGTTTATTACGCACAACCTCAATTAATTAATTCAAGTCCCAATCCTCTTATCACTTACATTTACAAATTCTATTTAGTTTATCTAGTTAAATCTCTTGAATAATGTTATCAAAAATTAGGGGTTTACAGGCTCCCAGCTTTAAAGAATTTCGTCCTCGAAATTCAGTAAGGATTAAATACTAAAGATAGCAATCATCTGTAACGACTCTTAACAACCATACTAGTCTACCTGACTAGGAAATATATATATATATATATATATATATATATATCTAATGTAGATATACACTCAAAGCAGATCAGGATAAGTATCTTGAATCATGTCCTCTGTCTCCTAAGTACAGTCCTTCTCATTGTCGCTCTACTGAAATTTCACTAACATTATTGTTTTGTTTCTCAATCTTTTCTCATCTCTGGCAACAATCCTAACTGGTTGTTTGAAAAAAGTCAAATCATGCTCTATTACCAAATCCTCCATCTCCATCCGAGGAATAGTAGTCTTTGAATCATGCACATACTTGCGAAGATGAGACACATGAAACAAATTATGGACACCTGCAATACTGCTTGGCAACTCAACTCTGTATGCGAGCTTTCCAATCCTTTCTATAATCTAGAATGGACCAACATATCTTGGTGCCAGTTTTCCTGACTTTCCAAACCGTACCACACCCTTCATCGGTGATACCTTAATGAAAACCTTGTCTCTCGCTGAGAACTCTAGGTCTTTGCGCCTTTTGTCTACGTAACTCTTCTATCAGGATTGAGCTTCCTTTATCCGTTTTTGAATTTACTCAATCATTTTTGAAGCCTCCCTTACCAAATTTGGACCTAAGATTAATCTGTCTCCAACCAACATGCAAGCGATTTGCATGGCCTTACATACAAAGCTTCAAAAGGCGTCATTCCTATACTAGTCTGGTAACTATTGTTATAGGAAAACTTAACCAAATGTAGGTGATCCTCCCAAGATCCACTAAAGTTCAACACACAAGCCATCAACAAATCCTCGAGCACCGTATTGACTCTCTCTGTCTGCCCATCCATCTATGGGTGATAAGTAGTACTCATCTTGAGCTTAGTTCCTAACACTTCCTATGGACTCTTCTAGAATTCACTAGTGAATAAAGCATCTCTGTTGCTGACAATGATACTAGGAACTCCATGAAGTCTAACTATGTTTTCACGAACAACTTTGCCAAAATAAGTGTCGTTCTTGTCGACTTTACTAGAATGAAATGGGCCCTCTTAGTTAACTTGTCCACAATAACCCATGTACTTTCATTACCTCTCTTTGACCATGGCAACCCATCTATAAAATCCATGGATATCGAATCCCATTTTCAAACTGGAATATCTAAAGGCCGAAGCAACCCACTCGGCTTCTGTGTTCGGCCTTCACTTGTTGACAGTTTACACGCTGCCTAACCCACAAGCCATCATCCATGTTCATGCTTTCTCAAAAGAATCTTGATACATCTTGGTCCCTCTAGGATGAATCGTAAACTTGGATCGATGACATTCTTTAAGAACTTCTCTCCTCAAGTTCTATACATCTAGAACACATAACCATCCCTTCTTTCTCAACCGTCCTCTCTGGTTAAGACAAAAATCTTTTAAATCATCGATCTCGGTTCCAACCTCAAGCCTTCTGATCCTCTTTGCTAATATTGGATCCTCCTTCTATTTAGAAGCAATTCTCTCGATCAACACTGGTGAACTTCTAAACAAGACAACATGGCAGTACTCTGACTAGAACTAGCAGTCGATCTTAACTGCACAACACAACTGGCTAAAGCTTCTAGATCTTTCCACTCTGCCAACATAGCCAACACCACATTCTAATGTCTTCTCTTGAGAGCATCCGCTACTTTATTTCCTTACCCAAGAGTATACATTATACCAAAATCATAAGCTTCTAAAAACTCCAGCCATCTATGTTGTATGATACTCAACTCTTTCTAAGAGAATAAGTATCTTAAAGACTTATGTCGGTATACAACTCAAATCTCTACCATAAGAGATAATGCCTCCAAATCTTCAAGGAAAAAATCACCGCAGCCAACTCCATGTCATGAATAGGATATCTTACTTCGTACCATCTAAGCTGTCAAGATGCATAAGCAATGACTTTTCCCTTCTGCATCAACACTGCTCCCAATCCAGTCCCACATGCATCCGTGTATACTATCAACCCTTAGTTTCCATCTGGTACTGCTAACATTGGAGCATTGGTCAACAAATGCTTTAACTTAAGAAATGCTTCCTCACATTTTTCGGACCAAACAAATTTCACTTCCTTCCTAGTAAGCTTAGTCAAAGGCGTTGCTATCCATGAGAAATGCTTGATGGATCTCTGGTAATAGCAATCAAGTCCATGAAAACTTATGATCTCAGTCACCATCTCCGGTCTCTTTCATTTGTTCACAACATCGATCTTATCTGGATCGATTGACAATCCTTCCTCTGAAACCACATGACCAAGAAACTTAACCTCTTTCTTCCAAAAATGACACTTGGAAAACTTGAACTTTAGCTGATTCTGTCTCAGCGTCTCTTGCACAACTATTAGATGATCTTCATGCTCTCTCTCATCCTTTGAGTATACCAAAATGTCATCTATAAATACCGACATAAATCTATCCAAATACTCTCAAAAGACTTGGTTCATCAAATCCACAAAGAAAGCAGGTGCATTCGTCAACTCGAATAGCATCACTAACCATCTATATGAGCCATACCTAGTCCAAAATGATGTCAAAGGAATATCGTCCTTTGATACTCTTAACTGATGGAACCCCGTTGCCAAGTCCAACTGCGAAAATACTTTGGCTCCACTCAACTGATCAAACAGATCATCAATTCTCGGCAAAGGATACTTATTCATTATTGTCCTTTCATTTAACTTACGATAATCGATGCACATCCTTAATGACCCATCTAGTTTCTTTATGAATACTGCAGCCGCTCACCACAGCGAACTGCTTGGTCCAATAAAATTCTTTACTTATAGATCCACTAGCTGCATCTTTAATTCATTCATCTCAGTCAGTGTCATCTTGCTAGGTGTTCTACTCAGAGGTTCCGATCCTGGCACAAGATCTATCTGGAACACAACAGCTCGTTTCGATGGTAGTCCTGTGACTGGCTTAAAGACATCTGCAAATTCTCTTGCTATTCGATCCCGACTTAGATCTTCTACCATTTCCATTACACTTAACAAAGCACAACTACTCCGGTCAGAATTCTCCACTAACAATATATTTCGGTTATGACTATTCGGGTGTCCCAAAGATATCTCCTCATCTTGGCAGAATATCCTAGCCGCATACCTTCTCAACCAATCTATACCCAAAATGATTCCAAAATCTACGAAATCATAAACATACAAACTTCATGCAAACTTATGACCTAAAAAATCAAGTACTAACTGGTCACATCTCATCCCCAAAGTTGCATACCCTCCTATTGGATTCACAACCTATAGGGAATAAGGTACATGGGTTTTAAGCATAACCTATTAATCAAACACTATGATATACATGAATGTGAAGCACTGGTATCAAAAAGTATCCTAACTGGTGTACTCTGAATCAAAAGCGTACCTTCCATCATAGTATTCCCTTTATCAGCTGTAGTAGGCTTAGCTGATAATCCAATAGCAAAAACTTTCCCCTTGTCTATCCCGCTGACTCTTGACACCGGTACTTATAATGCCTAACTTGATCACAGTTAAAGCATTTCACAATCTTCTTGTCTGCAGCCTTCTTTCCCTTGCTTCACCGGCACTCGTTTGCATAATGACCCGTTTCCTTCATGGCATCATCCCATTTCTAAGCACCGTTCTTCTTAAAGAATTTCCTTTTCTTTCCCTGAGGACCTTGGGATTCAACTGGCTTCTCTCTAGAAGAAATAGAAAGCATTTCTTCATGACAAATGGCCATCTCCAACATCACGTTACTAGGTTCTCCCATATAGGTCATGGTCTCGGCAAGCTCAGGTCTTAGTCCTCGAATGAACCTTTCATTCCTTCTGACATCACTGTCAACTAAAGCATATCCATATCATGATAGCTCATCAAACTTAGCAGCGTACTCGACCACTAACATCTCTCCCTTATCAAGATCCATGTACTTCCTTATCAATGCCGACTTAGCAACCTCGGATAGAAATCCCTGCTCAGTCTTTCTCCTGAAATCAACCCATGTCAGCTCTTCGTCTAGAACTCCAGTGGTCACACTATTCCACCACTGAAGCGCTGCCCCTTGCAACTGTCCAGAGGCTAGCCCTCTCTTTTGCCCATTATCCAAGCCTAAATCCGTTCAGATCCTTTCACAAATCAGTAGCCAATTCTCAACCTCAACAGCATCTTCCGTTCCAACTAACGGTTTTCCACCCAATCTTGTGTAGTCTCTACATAACTTAGCATAGTTATTCCCAATTGAAGCCATGTGATTAGCTCCTCCAACATTACCAGCAACTCAGTCTTGCAAAATATTAGCCAACAACTGATACACAATCCCTGCATCTACTGGCGGATTTCCAGCACCAACATCGGCTTCAGCATTTGGATTAGTATTAGCCTGTCGAACTTGGCTCCGCCTGGTGTTAGGTCGAGCATTTCCATTAGTTGTGGCGCTTTCTCCATCTAGATTTCCTCTTCCGTTTCCTTCTTCCATATCTTCTTTATCGTAAATATGCATACGAGTCTTAGTAAGATACAAAGAACGGTTAATGGAGAGGGGGACATGTACTTATACATATAACTATATATCAAATACAAGTACGTTACTCAAACCCCGATTATATTTTCAAATTCATTGGATTATGTTTCATAAACTTTTAGGTTTAACTTTCTTTTAAAGTTTCATAAACCTATTCTCTGATAACAACTTGTAACATCCCCCTATTGGAGGCCTAAAACTAACAACTACGAATGATGTAGTCATCCATAGTTATTAATCCTTGATGACCAAATACCGCGATATTAGATTCATTGTTACATAGAAACACGTAAATATGGAAAAAATTAACTTCAAACAAAATCACATTTCATTCCAAAATATTTCCAATTCAATACATAGTCCCAAATTCGCAATTTATGTTCAGAGAAAATATATTTATTACACCATACGCCAAGAGCGATGTAGGAAGATGCCCCCAAGGATGATCAGAGTATATACAAGCAATATAACAACTTTGTCATTACAAAAAATACAATGGTATCAAAAGAAAAGAGAAATCTAAATAACTATCATGCCTCCGACACGTCCCCGGAAGCTTATTCGTCTTAAGAGGTACCTGAAAAACTCAACTCTTAAACTGCTCAAAATCAATTGAGTACCCGAGAGTTTGAGGGAAAAACGTAAACTTCAAGTCGGACCTAAAGCCTGGTATGAATCATAATTTACCATCTCGAATCATTTAGATACCTAATGAAATCACACCGCTTAGTGGAAAGGATTTTCCCTCACTATTATCTCAAAACCTTTTATAAAACCATATACCGTGCTCCTACATCCACAATGTTTAAAACAATTCAAAATAGTACAATATGATGATTTGCAAAAAAAATGAACCAATTTTGGATTACCCATCCCCATTCATTTTTGACTGTCTTCTTAATTATAGTTTCTTGGATTACTATTAACTTATTAGTTTTCATAGGCTGACTAATAACCGGTTAAACATTTAAGGATTCATTCCCAATTACATAGTTTTCATGGGATCACTATGAACCTATTGGTAACTCAAATATCTTACTCTTATCCTAGCTTTCATGGGTTGAATAGGAACCTATTGGTGACCCCAATATCCTTTCTTCTTACCATAATATTCATGGGTTGACTAGGAATCTATTGACAATTGTCAATATTTCATCCGGATATAGTTTTCATGGACTAACAACAAACATAAGGGTCCCTGCCAGTATCCAATCATTGTTTTCTTAGGCTTACTATGAACCTGTCTTTCTGACATATTTCATCATACATAGTTTTCATGGGCTTACTATAAACCTATCTTTCTGAAATCTTCATTTATACATAGTTTTCATAGGTATCTATGAACCTATCGGCCCTTGCCAATATATTTTCCTATACATAGTTTTCATGGGCCTACTGAGAACCTATTGGCCCATGTAAATATCTTTCATTTATATTTAGACATCCTATATTCTGGTCTTCCTGACCTCCTGGATGCAATTCTACTCATTCAGGAGTTTAATCAATTTATATTCACTACTGGGTTAACCTAACTGGTTCTCTTACCATTTATCCACAAAATGTAGTTTTGGGTCCATTATAAAGTGAATTTATTCATATTAAAAGAAGCAATATAACAACATAGCAATACCACTCCTGTGGCCTTTTAACCTATTAATTTATCAAAGATTGCTTCTTCTCAAAACCATTATAAAAACTCCTTGAGTATAGCCATCGGTTTTTCCTTTAAAAATAGAGTTTTGGCCATAAAACCTTTCGATACCTTCGAAACCAAGCTTTCAACTTCATAGGATAACCTCCTTCGAAAGCCTATAAATCTATCTTCAAAACGTTACGCTCCTGCCTTCTAATGCTTTAAATTCTTCCTTTTGAAACCCTTCGAATATATTAAAGTATTAATATTTAACCTTTAGAAGCTTAGCTACGAAACCAGTTGAAAGTACCCCTTTCAACACCCTTGGAAGTAACTCTTCCGAAATCATTGAAAGTACTCCTTTCGAAAGCATTGGGTTTACACTTAAAACATTATTTGGGTCAAAGTAAATATAGGCGAAAGCATCTATTTCGAATCCATCTTTTATCATATAAAAATATTGGGGAAACTTGATGGTGTTGCCACCATCTCTTTCAAAAGCGTAAAACATCTGGGTAAAATAGCAGAAGGTTGGAATCAGAACCCATGTTGAAACCTTCACCTTCGAAACCCCTAACCCCTTTCAAAAGCTATAGGAAGTGGCTTAAACTTATAAAATAAGGTACCTTCAGATAGAATCGATATTTTCAACATCGTCGAAAAGCTATAGAACGGTAGCAGATTTTCGACTAGGTCGGAACCCCTTTTTTCAAAATATTCTTTCAAAAGTAGGGAACCCAATCGGAAGTAATCTTAAGTGAATGGAAACCCTTTCGAAAACTTTTAAAACTCTTTCAAAACCATATGCTTTGACTCTGTCGAAGGCTAAAACAAGACAAAGGCATGCGCTTTTCATTTTGAAAACAAACCAAGGTCTCAAGTTCTTCGGAAGATATGTCTTCGACACCTTACCTTCCGCCTTCCTCCAATCCACTGCGTACCATCTTTGTGATACCTTATGTATTGGTTTCGACATGGTAGCTTTCAACTAAGATAAAGGCGGAAGCATCTGTGTCGAAAGGTGCTTTCCAAAGAAGGCGAGACCAAATTTCTGAGTAAACAGGTTCTATACTACTTTAAGCAAACTTTTCTCTAACTAACCTGCCATGTGCCAACTCCAGATTGGTTGCCTTAACCTTTTTCAAATTCTTTTTCAAAATAACTACCGCTAATCCATATCTAAACCATGGTTAAGTTAATCAATTAAGCCCTTCCAATTTTTTGCAAAGAAGTCCCACTTCTAAAACAATTTATTTTGCATAGCAAATAACTTTGAAAAAAATTCCAAAAATTCACTTTAATCATGTTAACTAACATTTCAAAATGTTAGAGCCAAATTCTCAATTTATTTTCCGAAATAAATTTATAAACCAACATAACCATATTTTCCTTTGAAAATTCATAATAATCTTTCCATAATTTGAAAAATTATAAAAATTGAAATCCAACTCCAAAATCATGTTTCTCATAACATAAAATTTTCCCATGGCATTTAAAATCATTGGATCTCGATTTTGACCTAAAAACGTGCAAAAATTCTTGTAAACAATCTTATTTAAATCAAATAATCATGAATCAAGCATATTATCATCCAATATACCATAAAATTGAGTTTACCCTTAAATTCGAAAATATATGATTTAAAACAAAATAGAGATGGAATTATTATTCACCTTGATATAGATAAGGAGATTGGATTGAGATTGATTTCCCCTTAGCTTGATTCTTTAGCTTTTTAATTTGATTTCCTCTTCTTCTTAATGGTCTTCCGTTCCTTTTTCTTGCGTTTAATTTTTAAAATGACATGAATGGGAAGAATAATGTAGGAATGAAAATATTTATGGGTAAGGGTCATTGGGTGGCAATTTCGAATTGTGCCGTTATGTAACTGTTTAACCTAAAACCATTCTTAAGCCCATTAATTAGTTTATTAGGCACGACATCAATTAATTAATTCAAGTCACAATCTCCTTATTATTTGCATTTACATAATTCTATTTAATTTAACTAATTAAATCTCTTGAATAATGTTATCAAAAATTAGGGGTGCTATAGGCTCCCCTCCTTAAAGAATTTTGCCCTCGAAATTCAGTAAGGACTAAATTTAATGACTCCTAACAACAATACTAGTTTACCCAACTAGGAAATATCTATACAAATCTAATATAGACATGCCCACAAACAGATCAGGATAAGAATCTCGAATCCTTTTCTCTATCTTCCAAGTACAGTCCTTCTCGTTGTCACTCCACTGAACTTTCACCAACTTGACTGTCTTGTTTCTCAATCTCTTTTCATCTCTCGCTACAACCCAAACTAGTTGTCTAACAAAAGTCAAATCAGGCTATACTATCCATCTCTGTTTGAGGAATAGTAGCCTCTGGATCATGCACATACGTGCGAAGATGAGACACATGAAATACATTATGGACACCTACCATACTGCCCGGCAACTCAACTCTGTATGCAAGCTTTCCAATCCATTCTCTAATCTGGAATGGACCAATATATCTCGGTGCCAGTTTCCCTGACTTCCCAAACCATGCCACACGCTTCACCGGTGATACCTTAATGAAAACCCTATCTCCCACTGAGAACTCTAGGTCTTTACGCCTCTTGTCTACATAACTCTTTTGCCTGGATTGAGCTTCCTTCATCCATTCTCGGATTAACTTAATCTTTTCTGATGCCTCCCTTATCAAATTTGGACCTAAGACCAATCTGTGCCCATTCTCCAACCAACATGCAAGGGATTTGCATGGCCTTCCATACAAAGGTTTAAAATGCACCATTCCCATACTAGTCCAGTAACTATTATTATAGGAAAATTTAACCAAATGTAGGCGATCCTCTCAAGATCCACCAAAGTCCAACACACAAGCTCTCAACAAATCCTCGAGCACCTTATTGAATCTCTCTGTCTTCCAATCCGTCTATGGTGATATGCGGCACTTACCTTGAGCTTAGTGCCTAATACTTCCTATAGACTCTGCCAGAATTCACTAGTGAAGAAAGCATATCTATCGCTGACTATGCTATTAGGAACTCCATGAAGTCTAACTATGTTTTTCATGAACAACTTCACCAAAACAAGTGTTGTTCTGGTCGAATTTACTGGAATGAAATTGGCACTCTTGGTGAACCTGTCCATAATAACCCAAATATTTTCATTACCTCTCCTTGACCATGACAACCCATCTATAAAATCCATGGATATCGAATCCCATTTCCTAACTGGAATATCGAAAGGCTGAAGCAACCCACTCGGCTTCTGATGTTCGGCCTTCACTTGTTGACAATTTACACACTGCCTAACCCACAAGCCAATGTCCCTGTTCATGCCTTCCCAAAAGAATCTCCTTTTCGTATCTTGGTACATCTTGGTCCCTCTAGGATGAAGCGTAAACTTGGATCAATGACACTCTTTAAGAACTTCTCTCCTTAAGTTCTCTACATCTACAACACATAATCATCCCTTCTTTCTCAACTGTCCTCTCTGGTCAAGGCAAAAATCTTTTAAATCATCGACCTTAGTTCAACCTACAAGTCTTATGATCCTCTCTGCTAATATTGGATCATCCTTCTATTTAGAAGAAATTCTCTCAATCAATACTGGTCGAACTTCTAAAGGACAACATGGCAGTATTCTAACTAGAACGAGCAGTCTATCTTAACTGCACACCACAACTGGCCAAAGCTTCTTGATCTTTCCACTCCACCAACATAGCCAACACCGTATTCTGATGTCTTCTACTAAGAGCATCCGCTACCTTATTTTCTTTTCCACTAGCATACTCTATACCAAAATCATAAGCAACCAAAAACTCCAACCACCTTTGCTTTCTCATACTCAACTCTTTCTGAGAAAATAAGTATCTTAAAGACTTATGATCAGTATACAACTCAAATCTCTCCCACAAAGAGATGATGCCTCCAAATCTTCAAGATAGAAGTCACCGCAGCCAACTCCATGTCATGAATAGGATATCTTACTTCGTGCAGTCTAAGCTGCCTAAATGCATAAGTAATGACTTTTCCCTTCTACATTAACACTTCTTCCAATCCTTTCACACATGCATCCGTGTATAATACCAACCATTGGTTTCAATCTGGTACTACTAATATTGGAGCATTGGTCAACAAATGCTTTAACTTAAAGAATGCTTCCTCACATTTATCTGACCAAACAAACTTCATGTCCTTCCTGGTAAGCTTAGTCACAGGCGCTGCTATCCACGAGAAATCCTTGATGAACCTCCTATAATAGCCAGCAAGTCCAAGAGAACTTCTAATCTTGGTCACCATCTCTAGTATCTTCCAATTGTTCACAGTTTCGACCTAATCTAGATCGACTGACAATCCTTTCTCTGAAACCGCATAACCAAGAAACTTAACCTCTTTCTTCAAAAACGACACTTGGAAAACTTCGCCTTTAGCTAATTCTGCCTCAGAGTCTCTAGCATAACTTTAAGATGATCTTCACGCTCTCTCTCTCTCTCATTCTTAGATTATACCAAAATGTCATTTATAAACTCCAACACGAGTCTATCCAACTACTCTCGAAAGACTCAGTACATCAAATCCACAAAAATAGCAGGTGCATTCGTTAAACCGAATGACATCACTAACCATTCACACGAACCAAATCTAGTTCGAAATGCAGTCAAAGGAACACTATTCTCTGCCACTCTTAACTGATGGAACCCCATCACCAAGTCCAACTGGGAAAACCCACTCAACTGATGAAACACATCATCAATTCTCCGCACAGAGTACTTATTCTTTATTATCCTTTCGTTTAACTTACGATAGTCGATGCACATCCTTAACGACCCATATGGTTTCTTTATGAATACCACGACCGCTCCTCATGGCGAACTGCATGGTCTAATAAAATTCTTTCCTTCTAGATCCACTATCTGCATTTTCAATTCCTTCATCTCAGTCAGTGTTATCCTGCTAGGTGGTCTACTCAAAGGTTCAACCCTGACAAAAGATCTATCCAAAACTCTACAGCTCATTTCAGTGGTAGTCATGTGGCTGGCTCAAAGACATCTGAAAATTCTCTTGCTATTCGAATGTGACTTAAATCTTCAGCCATTTCTATTACACCGCACAAAGCATAAATACTTTGGTCAAAATACTCTACCGACAATATAATTATGTTATGACTATCTAGGTGTCGCAAAGGTATCTCCCTATCTTGGCAGAACATCCTATCCTCATACCTTCTCAAGCAATCCATACACAAAATGATTCCAAAATCTACGAAATCATAAACATACAAACTGCAAGCAAACTTCTGACCTAACAAATCAAGTTCTAACTAGTCACATTTCATCCCCAAAGTTGCATACCCTCCATTTGGATTCGCAACCCTTAAGGAAGTAATAAGGTATGTGGGTTCTAAGCATAACCTATGCACTGGGATATAAGTGAATATGATGCACCAATATCAAAAAGTATCCTGACTGGTATACTCTGAATCAAAAACATACATTCCATCATAGTTTTCCCTTTATCAGTTGCAGTAGGCTTAGCTGATGATCCAACAGCAAAAAATTTCCCCTTGTCTGCTCTGTTTGACTCTGGACACTGGTTCTTGTAACGCCTAACTTGATCGTAGTTAAAGCATTTCACATTCATTTTGCCTGCAGTCTTTTTTCCCTTGCCTGACCGGCACTCATTCACATAATAACACTTCTTTCCACATTTATAGCAAACTAAATCAGCCTTTGCCTTCTTGGCATCATCCCTTTTTTTGGGCTACCTTCTTTTTAAAGAATTTCATTTTCTTTCCCAGAGGACTCTGGGATTCAACTGACTTCTCTCCAGTAGAAATAGCAAGCATCTCTTCATGGTGAACGACCATCTCCACCACCAAATTACGAGGTTCTCATATATAGGTCATGGCCATTCTGGCAAGCTCAGGTCCCAGTCCTCGAATGAACCTTTCATTCCTTACATTAGCGTCAACCAAAGCATATCCATATCAAGATAGCTCATCAAACATAGCAGCATAGTCGACCACTGACATCTTATCCTGAACAAGATCCATGAACTTCCTCATCAATGCCAACTTAGCAACCGTAGGTAAAAACCTCTTCTCAAACCTTCTCCTGAAATCAACCCATGTCAGCTCTTCCTCCGAAATTTCGACGGTCACTCTATTCCACCAATGAAGTGCTACCCCTTGCAACTATCTAGAGGCTAGCCTTCTCTTTTTCCCATCATCCAAGCCTAAATCAGTACAGATCCTTTCACAACTTAATTGCCAATTCTCAACCTCAACAACATAGTCCGTTCCAACAAACAGTTTTCCACCCAGACTGGTGTAGTCTCTACTTAGCTTTGCATAGTTATTCCCAATTGGATCCACATGATTAGCTCTTCCCATATTACCAGCAACTCCATCTTGCAAAAGATTAACCAACAACCGATACACCATCCCCGCATCTACTGGCTGATTTCCAACACCAACATTGGCTTCAGCATTTGGATTAGAATTAGCCTGTCGACCTTGGTTCCTCCTGCTGTTAGGTCGAGCATTTCCATTGGTTGTGGTACTTCCTCCACTTAAATTTCCTCTTCCGTTTCCTTCTTCCATGAAATCTTTATCGTAAATCTACATATGAGCCTAAGTAAGATATATAAGAACGGTCTAAGAGAGAGGGGAACACGTACTTATATATATATATATATATATATATATAACTATATATCAAATAAAAGTAACTTACTATAGCTTTAACCCAAATCCCGATCATATATTCAAATTCATTAGATTATGTTTCAAAATCTTTTAGCTTTAACTTTATTTTAAAGTTTCATAAACCTATGATCTGATACCAACTTGTAACATCCTCCGACTTGGAGGCCCAAAACTAATGGCTACTGATGATGCAGTCATCCATAGTTATTAATCATCGGTGATAAAATACGGAGGTGTTAGATTCATTGATACATAAAAACACATGAGTATGGAAAAAAACTGAACTTCAAACAAAATCACATTTCATTCAAAAATATTTCCAACTCATTATATAATCCTAAATTCGTAATTCATGTTTAGAGAAAATATATTTACTACAGCGTACGCCAAGAGCAACATATGAAGATGTCCCTTTGAATGATCAAAGTATATATATGCAATATAACAACTTTGTCATTACAAACAACACAGTAGAATCAAAACAAAAGAGAACTCTAAATAGCTATCATGCCTCTTTCATGTCTCTGGAAGCTTATTCGTCTGAAGAGGAACCTAAAAATCTCAACTCTCAAACTACTCAAAATCAATTGACTATGCGAGAGTATAAGGGGAAAACTAAACTTCAAGCCAGATATAAAGATTTGTATGAATAATAATCTACCATCTCAAATCATTTAGATATCTAGTGACACCACGCCACTTAGCGGAATAAGTTTTCCCTCACTAGTATCTCAAAACCTTTTATAAAACCATATACGGTGCTCCTGCATCCACAATGGTTAAAACAATTCAAAATAGTATAATATGATGATATGCAAAGCGAATGAATCAACTCTGGATTACACATCCCTATTCATCTTAGACTATCTGTCTCAATTGTAGTTTCTATGATTACAATTAACCTATTAGTTTTCATGGGCTGACTAATAACCAATTAAACATTTAAGGACTCGCTGTCCAATTACATAGTTTTCATGGGATCACTATGAACCATTGGTAACTCTAATATCTTACTCTTATTCTAGTTTTCATGGGTTGACTAGGAACCTATTGGTGACCTATATCCTTTCTTCTAACCTTAGTTTTCATGGGTTGAATAGGAAACTATTGATAATTGTCAATATTTCATCCGAATATAGTTTTCATGGGCTAACAAAAAACGTACTAGCCCCTGCTAGTATCAAATCATAGTTTTCATGGGCTTACTATAAACCTGTCTTTCTGACATCTTCCTTTATACAGTTTCCATGGGTTTAGTATGAACTTGTCTTTCTGACATCTTCATTTATACATAGTTTTCATGGGCTATCTATGAACCTACTAGCCCATGCCAACATCTTTTCCTATACATAGTTTTCATGGGATTACTGAGAACCTATTGCCCCTGCCAATATCTTTCAGTTATATTTTAGCATCATGTATTCTAGTCTTCCTGACCTCCTGGATGCAATTCTACCTAGTCAGGAGTTTAATCAATTTATATTCACTATTGGGTAAACCTAACTGGTTCTCCTACCCTTTATCCCTAAAATGCAGTTATGGGTCCATTATAAAGTAAATATATTCATATTAGAAGAAGCAATATAACAACATAGCAATGCCAAACATGGTTAATCCCTTTAACCTATTATTTTATCAAAGATAGATTCTTCTCAAAACCATTATAAAAACTCCATTAATATAGCCATGGGTTTTTCCTTTAAAAATATAGTTTGGGTCATAAAACCTTTCGATACATTCGATACCTATCCATTAAAAGTCTTAAAAATTTATCTTCAAAACGTTAGGCTCCTGCCTTTTAATACTTCAAAATCTTCCTATCGAAATGTTTCGAATATATTAAAGCATTAATATTTAACCTTTAGAAGCTTAGCTTCGAAACCAGTTGAAAGTACCCATTTCGACACCATTGGAAATAACTCTTCCGAAATCATTGATAGTACCCTATTCGAAAGCATTGAATTTATACTTAAAACATAATTTGGGTCAAGGTGAATATATGCAAAAGCATCTGTTTCAAAACCATCCTTTATCATATTAAAATATTGGGGGAACTTGATGGCGTCGGCACCATCTCTTTTGAAAGCATATAACATCTGGGTAAAATAGCGAAAGGTTGGCATCAAAACCCTTTTCGAAACCATCATCTTCAAAACTACTAACCCCTAACCCCTTTCGGAAGCTATAGTAATTGGCTTTAACTTATAAAAAAGGTACTTTCTGACAGCATTAATATCTTTAACACCATCGAAAGGCTATAGAACGGTAGTAGGTTTGGACTAGGTCGAAACCCCGAAACCTTTTAAAACTCTTTTGAAATCATATGCACTGACTCTATCGAATGCTAAAATAAGACAAAGGCAGGTGTTTTTCATTTTGAAAACAAACCAAGGTCTCGATCCTTCGGAAGTTATGCTTTCGACACCTTACCTTCTGTCTTCCTCTAACCCACTGCGTACCATCTTTGTTGGACCTTGTGTATTGTTTTCGACATGGTAGGTTTTATCTAAGATAAAGGCGAAAGAATTTGTGTCGAAAGGTGCTTTCCTAAGAAGGCGAAACCAAATGTCTAGGTAAACACGTTTTATACTACTTTAAGCAAACTTTTCTCTAACTAACCTGCCACATATCAACTCCAGATTGGTTGCCTTAACCTTTTTCAAATTCTTTTTCAAAAATAGCTGCCGCTAATCTAGATTTAAACCATGGTTAAGTTAATCAATTAAGCCCTTCCAATGTTTTGCAAAGAAGTCCCTCTTCTAAAACAATTTAATTTGCATAGCAAATCACTTCGAAAAATACCCAAAATTCCAGAAATTCACTTTTATCATCTTATTTGACATTTCACAAATATATGGTTCAGAGAGGAAAACTTTGAGAACCTTATCGTTTTAAAATGGAATTTTATGAACAACCATATATATAACAATGTAGTAAAATTTAGTCTACAAATTACGAGAATTAAGAAACTTCCAAAAAGACAAAAACATTCATGTGTATGGAATATTTTCACTAAAAAGAATATGATTTCAAGTGAAATACTGGAATTAGACAATATAATTAAAATCAGGAACCTAAACTAAGTGGTGGAAATCAAACTAAATAATTTAAAAATTGGCTGGAATAAAATAATAAACCAAGAACAAATTATGTGGAAGCAATGCTCCCAGATAAATTGGATAAGTGAAGGGGATAAGAGCACTAACTTTTTGTAACGACCGCCTTACTTGAACCGATAGACGGGCAACTAATGGTAGAAGAAAAAGAAAGATAAGAAGAAACCACATAATCACATAATCTTACCACGAATTAGAACATCATATAACGTATAACATAGGCTATTGCATAGTCATTCCATAATATTACATCAGAATCGTTACGTTACAACTTCAACTGGATGGTTATAACTATCTTTCCATATAAAATACATAGATCATATATAAACATAGTGGAAATAAATATAATAAGCCACGGTGAATCCACCTGCTCCAGCTTCTTCAAAATGCTTCCATAAGAAACCTAGATCACTTGACTACTCACAAAAATTTGAGTACTCAAAAGTTATAGGAAAATAAAATAAAAGTTCAGGTCAGATATAGGTCTGGTGTGAGTCAACTCAAACAACTTAATTTTTACTTTTATTATACACTTTGAAAATCTAAGGTATCCCGTAAGACCACACCGCACATAAACGCGAATGGGTTTTTACCTTACGATAACCAAAACACTTTATATAGAAATCCAGTGATATCATGATAATGTCTAGGGTTTCCAAGTAAAATAGAACATAGCTAAAATGCTTGTATCTCACATTCCAACATACTTGATTCAACTAAATCTGTATGGCATTTATTGGAGAATGAATTCCATATAATGACTAAGGTACCGCCCATCATGCTGCATCTCTAGATAAAATAACATCGAGGTTGAAACTATCGATCCCTGCTAACACAAGACTGACCTACCCTTTACTAGATAGTACCGAATAAGATCACCCCTCGGTTAAGATCAATAATCGTACCAAAGCATAAATGAGTTAATAGTAGGGAATCTAGATAGGGATAACCATACCCTCATAGGAGCGACCCACCTAGCCTTTCTGCATCTCCCTAATTTTAATCATTTTCGGTTGATAAGGCTTGAGGCTATGTTTACATTTTTTATAGCATTGCCACTTGGAATGCTAATATTGCCTTCCATATGTCGACATAATGTCAGCACTCATTCGTACAAGTCATTCAATAGATGAATGAACCGAAGGCACTTCATTGTCTTCATCTTGGATCTTGCCTTTACTATTTCCCATTCGAACATTTCGTTAGTTCGAAGTGGTTTTCAGATTAATATCCGATCTCGGTCTCTCCAAACCAACACTCGATAATTTTAATAATATCTGATCTCGGTCTCTTCGAACCAACACTCGATAATTTTAAAGGGTTAAGTTGTTTATAGGAGACTATCCCACTATCAGGGTGTACAAATTTATATATGGACATACGTTCCATATGCTTAGATTATCATGATCCGCGTATCAAATAAACCCCTTTGTATTCATCACGTTCCCGAAGTGCTATATTTGTGATAAGTACAAGCCGACTTACTTTCAATAAAACGTGTCACCAATTTAGTTTAACTACTTTAACTCATTCGGCTACTTAATAGCATGGACAACAGATCCTTGGTTTTAAAACAGTTCATTTAAAAAGGAAAATTAGTTAACGATAAATAACCGATAGAGTTTTAATAGAAGCTTTAAAAAAAATAAACCTTAATTAAATCATAAGTTTAAAAATCAATTAAACCTTAATTAAACTTAACTAAATCTAATAATCTAAACTTTGTCCATAATTAAACCTTAATTAATCAACATTTATTTAAGAAATTAAACCTTAATTAGGGTGATAATTAACCATTAATTAAATTATAATTAATTGAATAATTAAATCTAGTTAAACAATTAATTAATTAAATAAACTTGATTAAATAAAAAAATTAATTTTATTTTATCTTAATTAATCATTATTTAAAATTATAATTAATTTAGTTAATAATTTCTTAAACTCTAATTATCTACCCTAATTAATAATTACCCTAATTAATAAATTAATTAATTGAATTATTAAATTATTAAAAACTTAAAAAATTAACTTAATTAATTATTTTGAAATAATTTTTCAAAAACAATCCAAAAGAAAACACATAAAAACATGAAAATACAAAATTTCCTGAACTTCATCCATAGCAACTATCGCTATAAGCGCAGTTCGCTAGAATTGGTTTCTAGGTGGAAATCTCAATTAACTCTGAAAGTGACTATGCTATAGGATTGTGTAATATGGATAAACTACTTATGCGGAATACAAAATAAGTAAGTAAATAATAAAATCAGTAAAGTAAATGACACCGTAGATTTTTATGCTGGTTCGAACTCCCGTTCTACGTTCGTCCCAGACTCCTTCTGGAATTAAAACTAGCAACCCTCGTTTAACCCGAAGGAATATGTTTACACTACCTAAGAAACCAAACAAGACTTCTAATGCCTAAGCAATCGAATAGGACTTCTACCGTCTGGGCAACCGAACAGGACTTTTTTACAAATAAACAAAAGTATCTGAATGTAGTATGCTCTTTAAATAGCACCGATAAGTCAATTAAGTACAATCTTCTTATAATCTTCTCCTTTATGATATACAGTGTAATATTCTTGAGAAATGTGGAAGATAGAGTGATCAACAACCAGAGATTGTATACAGTTTGAGTGCAAATTGAAAATAGAATAAAAGATAAGAATTCAGGAATACTAAAATCGGTTAGGTAAATTGTTTGTTGAATTCTAAAATCTATTTATAGAGATTAAAAAGTTGCAATCATTAATGAAAGACAAAATTGAAAAGAAATAGGTGCAACTATTGATTTGAAGATGTTTCTCTTCGATGAGGAGAAGTGTCTTTTCATAAAAAGTAGCCATTATAAATATTCAACCGACTGAAAATATAATTCAGGCTTCTGAATTTGTTAATTTCGAAACAGCAAAGAAATAGGCATTTTGAAGCCTAATTTAGTCCGCTGAATGAAACCATTCAGTTGGATGAAACTTCATATCAATCTATGAAATGTTTCAACATTCAGTCATCTGAATGGTATTATTCAGCTGGTTGAATTCTACTATTACCATAGCTCATTCATTAGAGCACTTGCCTCCTAAACAGCGACTCGTGTTCAAACCCTGCTCCATGTAATTTTTGAAAACTAGATTTTACATCTAAAATATGAATGTATATGTGTGTATACCATATTTAGAAGATTCTAACATTTGTAAACTCTAGACATGACACTCTATGACTAATAATACTTTGTTTGTCACCTTCGTCTTGTCTCTATCGTGTATATCTCTTCTTGTATCTCCATATACATCTTTCATCCTATTTTGTACCGTGTATCTTCATTTTGAACGTACTTGTTTGTCTCTTTTTGATGCTCATATACTTGCAGATTAGCTTAGAGATTCTTTGGCATAATTGTATAATTGTTTTCATTAAATTCCAATATTAAAGGTTCTAACAAACTCTAGATACTACATGTTTGGAAACACAATTGTAAGAGTTTTTGAAAACTCAAACAAAATGCAAAAACTTGGAAAACATTTTCAAAAATCCAAAGTAAGAAAATAGCTTTCATTCTCAAAGTAGATCTTAAGTCCTTTGCGATCTTTTAAGGCACTAGTTTCACAACCATTTCACAGCATAGTTGGTTTTGTTTCTCAAACAATACCAACATCATATCATAAACCAATCTCCCATACCCATATCCATACACGTATGCAAACATATCAACATATTATCAAAATCACAAATCTATACCAAACAACCAACTTGTAATATACATCATCCAAACAACATGATATTTCGACATGACAAACGCTACAATTTCACAACATACAACTCACTAAAACAAGTTATTTTTCCTTTCCAAAAAATATTAGTTTCATCCATCAAAAAATTTCAAAATCAAAGTGCATTTTTTACCAAAACTTGAAATCGCCTTAGAATATTACAAATTTGAAACCATTGGGCCCTTGACCACTTGAATTTGGCTCGGCCTAGTCTAATTAGGCTCAACCTTGGGATTATTTGGGCTCAGCCCTTATGGTTTTGGGGTGGATGTACTTGAGTTTTGGAAGATATGGTGTTGTAGGAGATGTAGAAGTGGTTTTGTGAACTAAGGAAGAGATTTTAGCCAAAAGAAATGATTTTTTTCTTGTTGTTAAAATTATAAAGAGAAAGCCATGTATATAGGATTAGGATTTTATTGAAATAATTTAAAGTGATATATATATATATATATATATATATATATATATATATATATATATATATATATATATATGCACCACCTTACCTCTACTCCCCCATGATCCGCCCACCCAATTACCCCTCCCACTTTCTCTCAACTATTCATGCCATGCTTCCTTGTCCTTGAGTTGAAATTGTTTATTTTTATATAGGTTATGATATCTATTTTGATGAAATAATATCTTATATTCACTTATATATTTATATGCATAAAAGAGCTAATGGATACATGCATATGTACATGTATACACCATCGTAACTTAGTTTATACTGTGTGCATGCATGTTTGACATAGTGTTATAACCTTTTGAATAACTTTTAATGAATGAAATATCGATATTTCAGAAAATAATTTTCAGTCACATTTTCTATTTCACTATGAACTATATATTTTAATAAACAAAAGTTAAAAACGATTTGATCATCATAAATTACTATTAAAAATAGTTTTATTAGTTAATAAAAATCCATTTACTTAATATTTAAAATATATAACTAAATATTCATTTAAATAGCGATTAATTTTTGGGTCGTTACACTCTCCCCTTTCAAAAGAATTTCGCTCTAAAATTAGCAAACAAGGAGATAATCTAACTACGCAAACATGCATATATTCATATCAGAAAACACATACGCTAAGCATCCATAGCAAACATACACTATATATACAACCTATAACTAGCTATCCTAACATAAACTCGAGATAATCTTCTCTTATATGATCCACTATCTCCCAAATGCAGTCTCTAGTATCCTCGCTCCACTGAATCTTAACTAGTCACACCACCTTGTTAAGCAGCCACTTTTCATCATGATCCACAACATAAACTGGATGACTAAAATCATCAGGTTCGGTCCAATTTCTCTTGAACTGATGGCCTTACAATCAAAGATGGATCACGAACATATTTCCCCAAATGAGACACGTGGAACACATTGTCAACACCTGCTATTCTCTCTGGCAACTCAACCCTATAAGCAAGCGTTCCTGTTCTCTCAAGAATATGGAAAGGTCCAACATACCTTGGAGATGACTTCCCAGCTTTTCCAAATCTATCAGCTCCTCTTATTAGCGAAATCATTTTGAACCCCAAGTCTCCAACAACAAATTCCAAATCCCTTTGCCTCTTATTCGCATAACTCTTTTAGTGATCCTAAGCCTCTTTCATTCTTTCCTTAATCACTAAAACCTTCTTTTTAACCTCTCAGATGATGTCTGGTCCACGAACTAATCTATCTCTCATCTCAGCCTAACATACTGGTGACTTGCACAATCTTCTATGTAGGGCTTCATACAGTGCCATTCCGATGCTTACCTAGAAATTATTGTTATAAGAGAACTCAACTAAACGCAAATGATCCTCCTATGATCCACTAAAATCTAGAATATACGCCCTCAAGGGATCCTCCAGAATCTGTTTTACTCGCTACATTTGTCCATCTGTATGGGGATGATATGTTGTGCTTAAGATTAACTTTGTCCATAGAGTTGTTTGCAATGCTTCCAAAAATTGAATAGTAAATATAAGGTCTCGATCACTTTTTATACTCACTAGAACTCCATGCAACTTGACTATCTCTCTCATAAAAATTTCAGCTAAAGAAGTAGTGGTCCATGTTGGTTTTACTGGAATAAAATGTGTGCTTTTTGTTAATCGATCTAGAATAATCCACACTCCTTCATTTCCTTTTTGGGTTTTAGGTAAACCATCGATAAAATTTATTGATATCATTTACCATTTCCAAATGAGTATTTCCGAAGGTTGTAATAATTCGAATGTCCTCTAATTATCCCTTTGATTTGTAGGCATCACAAACATCTGTTAACATAGAGTGAAATGTCCTTCATCCCCAGCCGCCAAAATACTCTTTTCATATCCTTGTGCTTTTTATGAATTTAGGGATGAATAATTAGCCAAGATTTATGGCATTCTGATAAAACTACATGCCTTATCCCATCCATATCTAGAACACATAATCGTCCTTCATCCTTAAAGTACCTTGACTATCCATCTCAAAATTCAAACATATACCTAGTAACGACCTGCCTTTTCGGACGGTTTAAATCGACAATAAAACCCACATATCAAACTCAAACCATTCAAAAGGGCAGATTGTTATGGTGTAAATAAGAAAAAGCAGAGAAAGAAAGAAAAAAATACAAAATCTCGCAGTGGAATGAAAAAATATAATAATCAAATAAACAGTTCATGAAGCTGTTTACGTATAACATTGATTAAACCTTTATAATACTGATCAAAGTTGCATAAAACAAGAATAAATAATAAATGAATGCAGCAGAACAACATGATGTAGTGGAATAAATATAGTAAATAATAATAGTACAAAATGTAACGATCCCGCTTTTGAGTCAAATTTAAAATTAATAATTAATATAAAATTTTGGATAAAATTGTGAATTAATTTGAATTTTTCCAAATTAAATGAAACATTTGTATGTTTATTTATATATATGTATATGAAATGATTTTAAATAGAATTTAAATTTGAAAATTTAAAAATATTTATTTTAAAGTTGTATTGGATTTGAAAACATTATATTTTAAAAAAAATTATAATGTACATATGTAATATATAGTTTGAAGGTTATATTTTGAATTGGATATAATTAATTTTCAAAAGTTGTTTAAAGTTAAATTTATATTTTAAATACTTATATGTATATATATGGTAAATAGAATTTTGGTTTGAAATTTAAAGATAAATATATTATTGATAAACTTTATGTTAGTGTATATGATATATGATTATTTATTATACATAATTATATTTTAAATCATTTTCTTTTAAAAAGTTACCAAAGTATAGATAATGGAAAATGTATAAATATAAACATATGTAAATATAAAAAATTAAGTAATTTATAAAATGAAAAGTGTTAAATATAAAAATTTAATATTAAGTAAGGGTTTAAAATATAAAAATGCATTATTTTGACATTTGCAAATTTATAAAAGCATGCATTTACAAGTGTTGGGTTAGTTAAAAGAAGTGGAAAAAATCATACATTTTTTTGAAATTGAATTACATAAAGATTTTAAAAGGTGAATCTTTTGTTTTAAAAGATTAAAAGTGTAAATTGGTTTAAACCATTTGAAAGAAAAGGTTTTGGTAAACAAGTGTTGAAAAGTTGTGACTTAACTAAGATCCCACTATATCCATATGCTTTTAAAATTAAGCGCCCATTATTCGGTTTAACCGGGAGAGGACTTTGTGTCATATAACCCATTCTGAATAGTGATACGACAAAATGGATAGCATTTGATGACGGTGGTGAAGACCAGGTATTTTTGAAAATGAAAGGATTACCTGTCGAATGTCTCTGCATCATGGCTTCGGTATAGAGATCTCCATATGTGATGGGGATCCGATCAGGATTATGAATACCCGGATTTGCAAGGGTTTCTTTGGAAGTGCCTTCGATTCCATTCGAACCCAGAACGGACTTGTATGGATGTCTGCCTGGCATTACGCTTTAAGATGTAAAGCTGGTTTCTATCAAATACATTTCTTTTTGGTGGTGGAGAATTTATTCTCTTAGCTTAACACCCTTCTCTGAGACATACGAGCTCAGAGGTTATGTAGTTGATGGTTACTAGTGATACATTCCCAATTTGGTAATGTGGCATGCTCAGTGCCGCTGATCATTTGTTGATCGAAGCATGGCTTTTGTGAAAAGTGTAGCTCTGTGGACGAGACTTCGTCGAACCTCACAACCCGAAAATGGTCGAAACAAGAAAGTTGCGGCAAGGTTATTAAGGGTCGCGCCCTTAGGGTATGTCCATTTCCTTTTGGATAAAAAGTGGTATCATGGTATAGAGCCCGAATATTTAACTTTGTGGTTGTTGCTATTTGTTAGTGAATCCCGAGATAAAGGTTGGTAACGACCGGGGGATGGCATACTCGTGTAGCGGTTACCTAGTTATAGAGGTAACCTGGCCTTGTGTTGGCAGAGGTCCGTTAGGTTCTCGTGGGCGTCCCTCCAAAGGCGTACCCATTAGGTGTAGGAAGTTCCTTTGCCGGACCATTTGTTGGAAATCCAAAGAAGCAATACGCGCCCTATACAATTTTAGTTGTATAACCTGCCTTTTACTTATGGTGGTGACCTGCCGTTTAATTGGTAGCTATAGTAGGCATACTACGAAATGTATATTCAGGCTAAGATTAATATTATACTTTCAAAAGGTTTTCTGCACTATACCCTAATAATAATATCAAAATGTTTTCGCTTATCAAGCATGTTTGACTATCATAAGGAGAAATCTCCTCCAAATATGCGCTTGCATTGTGTGTGTGTGTGGGGGGGGGGGGGGCTTATGGTAGTTTCATTTTCCAAAAAGCATTGCGGATTTCTTTTAATTTCTTTTATTTTATTTTGTTAAAGATTAACTGTTTTTGTTTGCTCACACCAGTCCCATGACTGAGTTGGAGTTTATTGTTCCCTTTCTAAACTCTAGGTGCCTATAATTTTCCACACGGACAGCCTAAAGTTAGATTTTTAGGTAGTCAGATAGTAGGGGTAGCTTTTGGCAATCTTCAAAGTCTTTGGATTTTGGCAATTACACCGCGGACCAAGTTTGCTACAAGTTCAGCATTGATGGTGTTTCAAGCTTGAAGTCAGAGCTTTGGCAATTGGAGATGCAGTATGTGAATTCATTCTCTTTTGAAGATCGTGTTTGAGTTATCTCTTTCATTGTTGTCTTTTCTGTTGTTGTATATTGTCTCTGATATTATTGTAACCATATTGTATTAACTGTTGTGTATCAATGATATATAGTTTTTCTTTTGCTTTATCATTGTACTTAATGTGTTATAAGCTCTGGCGAACCAAATTCGACGCTTGAATCTGTTGCATTCGAATACGGGTAATGTATTTGGGTGTCGATTTTCGAAGGTCGAGTCAGGGTCGTTTCATTTGGTATCAGAGCTAAAGGTTGAATAAGAACTTTAGCTCAAGAGTATAACACATTAGGTGACTCGTTAGAGATAGGGTTACAATTGCCCTAGAATGAGTATATCCCTAAGATATCCGTCCATATGCCTTAGAAAATTCTCTTACTATTCACTGATAGTGAGTATGAGTGTAAGAAGAGGGCAAGGTAGGGGACAGGGAAATACCACTACAAATGGTCGATACCATGTAATAACAAGGAACAACTTTCTCTATCAATCTTTTTTTATCATCATTCAATATCAAATTCTTTGATGGTTTCCTGGCAGCTATAATAAAAAGCTTTGGTGTGGTGGTGGCACTGTGAATCGTGTAGAAAGTTCCTATTTCGTATTCTAATCATTAGTTTCTATCAATCTTTTCGTTCTTAACTTCAATAAATTTGAAATTTTACTTGAATAAATTGGTTAACAAAATATAAAGTTTAATTGAATTGTATCTGTTTGTCTATTCTTTTGGGTCCCTATATATTCTACGAATGGTTAGTTATCCTTTCGGAATAGCCAATGCCCCTGCATATTTCGTAGATACTGATGACCCGAGTACTTCATAAAATATTGAATAGATTTATTCTCGTAGATTTGGTAAGCCAAATATAGAATTGATATTCAGTTTGATCTGATAAGCCATCTCTCTATCTTTCTATATTCTCTTGTTGTCTTCCTGCCTAGCAAATTTCGGGGACTAAATTTTCTTAAGGGGGAAATCCGTAACGATCCAGGTTTTGAGTCAAATTTAGAATTAATAATTAATATAAAATTTTGGATAAATTGTGAATTAATTTGAATTTTTCCAATGTTTGTTTATTTGAAATTTGAAAATCTAAAAATATTTAATTTAAAGTTGTATTGGATTTGAAAACATTATATTTTAAAATTTATTATAAAGTACATATGTAATACATAGTTTGAAGGTTATATTTTGAATTGGACATAACTAATTTTCAAAAGTTGTTTAAAGTTAAATTTATATTTTAAAGATTTAATGTATATGCTAAATAGAATTTTGGTTTGAAATTTAAAGATAAATATCTTATTGATAAATTGGATTTAAAAACTTAATGTTTTAAAAAACTAGTGCATATGAATATATGATTATTTATTAGTACATAATTATATTTTAAATCATTTTCTTTTAAAAAGTAACCAAGTATAGATAATGCAAAATGTATAAATATAAACATATGTAAATATAAAAAATTAAGTAATTTATAAAATGAAAAGGGTTAAATATAAAAATTTAATAAATTTAAGTAAGGGTTTAAAATATAAAGGTGCATTATTTTGACATTTGTAAATTTATAAAAGCATGCATTTACAAGTGCTGGGTTAGTTAAAACTAGTGGAAAAATCATTTTCTTTTGAAACTGAATTATATAAAAGAATATTTGAAGAAGAAACCCAGGCTTCACTTCTTATCATCTTTATTTCTAAACAAAACCTGGAAAGATCAAAGTATTCCAATTCAAAAGCAAAATCATCATAGAAATCGAACAAGTACAAACCTGAAACAAAACTACAGATCAAAATAAAATCAAAACTGAAAACAACATTAGTATTCAAGTTTTTAACCTCAAGCAAACCTGAAGCCATGAATCCAAGATTAAATAAAGATAAGACTAGATTCAATTCAAATATATCAAGTTCAGGATTATGCAAGCTAGCAGATCATCTCAAGTCAAAAATCATGCAAATGCAAATCTAGTGCACATCATCTCCAAGTTTTTCAAAATTTCCAGCCTTCTCTGTTTTGCAGGCAGGTGAGCAAACTAACCCATTTAAGCCCTCTGTGATTTTTCTTGATGTGTTTACTTGTTGTTGTTGAGATAAACATCTGCATGTGTGTGTATATATATATACACACAATCAAATGTGTGTGTGTGGATTAAAATGTGTGTGTAAAGGTATATATACCTGTTCCTATATTTACAGGCTGGAAAGAAAATCAAAATCTCCTCGATCATTCACATGTAAGCCTAGATGTATAAATGATAAATGATTGTAAGTGTATAATCTCATTTTTAAAAATGGTTTCGAGATTTTATATTAAGTAATCATTTCAAAATTTAAAATTTACAGTGCTAATCTAAAATTTGTTCAAAATCATGCATCTGGATTTCAAGTTCTAATTATATGAATGGATTCATATTGCAAATCGATGAATTTTGATGTAAATTGCAAGATTTTTAAGAATGTAATTAGCGAGAATTTTAGAGATGGTCGGTTTTGGTTTATTCATAAAATTCCGTCGAATGTCGACGATTCATGGGTCGAAGTTGATGTTGAAGGTAGTAGGGAGGTTGACGAGGCTAGGAAAAATGATCGAAGTATTTTTCGATCATCAAAGCGACGGCACGACGTCGAACTAAGGTCAGGTTCATAGTTTTTGTTGGTCGAGTTTTTAGGATTACTGCATCGTCGATGATGGATTATAGGTGATCAAACTAGGGGAAAAGCTTCGTGGAACGTCGTAGCAACCGTGGTCGGAGTCCCTTGGGTTCTGGCGTCATCACACGGCAGGGCGAGGCGATTTGGTAAATGGGGTTGAATCCAGAAAAATTATTAAGTAGCTAAGTTTCGATCATCGACGAGATTACCAGAGCTGGGTGGTGTAGGTCGTCGAGTTGATCACCGACGACATGCGGAAGGTTGCAGCATCGATCGCCGAGACCCCGGCACCTCGTGCACATGCACATATACACGCTATTATCTGGGTTCGTTTGGACTCGAGGAAAAAAGGAATGGCTCGGGGTAGCATGCGTGAGAATGTGGGTTTGACTCGAAGTCTTGACGACGCGAGAGAAACTCGAAGTGGGGCTCGGGTAAACAAGTGTTTGGCTCGGGTAGGTTTTGTGACAGTTTTTAAAATTTTAAAATAAATCAAGTTTTTGAAATTTAAAGAAACCAAGTTTTGAACTTTTTTCTTGAATAAAATTCTTGTAAATAATTGATGCTTATTTAAGTGTTTGAATAAATTGGAGTTGTAAATTATTTTAACTTAAGTTTATTTAAAATGGTATAATTGATTAATTGATTAAGAAAGAGAAAATGTTTAATTATTAATTAACTTAAAAGTCTTTAGTTAATTTATGGGTTAATAAATAAATTTATTTCAAAGGTTCGTTTCAAGTAAGATTTAATGTTGTAATTAAGTAATTGATTAAGATAAAAGCGTTTATCTTTAAAATTAATTAAGGTTTTGATAATTAAAGAATGATTAATTACTGTGATTAATTTAAGGTTAATCAATTAATTAATGTAATTAATTACATAATGAAAATGATTAAAGAGTTAATTACTTAATGAAAGTAATTAAGTGATAATTGCTTGATGAAAGTAACTGAAGAATAATTACTCAATGTAATTTAATTAAAGGGATGATTACTTAGGATAATAAATTAAAGGGTTTAATTATTAAAGGTTAATTACATAATGTCATTAATTAAGGTAAATTAATTAATGTGATTAATTAAAAGGATAATTACTTAATAAAAGTAATTAAAGGATAATTAATCAAATGGTAATTAGTTAATGGTTAATTAATATAAATAATTAAGGCCAATTATTAAAGAATAATTAAATGATTAAAGGTTAATTATTCAATAAATAAAGGTTATTTGATTTATTAATTAAGGATGATTAATTAATAACTAATGTTAATTAATTACTAAAGGTTAATCAATAAATGATTAAAGGATAATTAATTAACTAAAATGGTTTGTAATTAACTAATGTTAATTAACCAGGATTTGTAATTTATTCATAAGTAATTAATCTGGTTTAAATTAATTATAATCAGATGTTAATTAATCTTACTTATGAATGTTTGAATTCTATTAAATGTTTGAATTGTTTGATATCCCTGATGTGTGATGCTCTGTGATATGAATTGTTCGGATTTGAGCTGTGATGAATGTAATTTATTATCTGCGATGAACTTATATTATTTATCTGTGAATTTGTGAATCTGTGAATGAAGATAAGCATTATAGGATTATACCGCTTATCGATATTGCTGTGCTTGGATTTGTGATGATTGATGATATTTTATTGTTATGTGTAAAACCCCTGGACTACAGCACACATACACAAATATGGATTTCACGGGAAATCGGTTAAGTTACAGATATTTTGAATTTAGTATTATTTTATTGAAATGGTGAAATGATTATAAAGATTGAATTTGATTCCAAATGGTTTTGGAAATGGAATTGGGTTAAACATGAAAAGTTTTGAAAAGGAAGTTTTGAAATCTAAATTTAGTTCAAATATACTATACATTGTTATTTTGGAAATTATGGTTTGGAAAGGTTATACAAGTTATATAATATAGATTTTAAACCACTTTTTGAAGTATATTAAAAGTATTATTTTGGTAATTTAAATTTAACCCAAGTTTATACTTTAAAGGATAAACTTGTGCATATTTGATCGGATTTTTCCGAAATGAAAATCCTTGTATTTCAAATGAGAATAGCTTTCATATAAAGGAAGAATTTCCATTTTTTTGAAAATATTTCAAGTTTGAAACACAATTGTTTTAGAAGCTATGAATAAATCTTTGTTAAAGATTAGTGAACTTTATTTTCAAATTGAAAAGGATCTTAAAGGTATAACCTTTATATAAAAGATTTGAAATGGAAATTGTTTTGAAAGCTATGAATGAATCTTTGTGAAAGATTGGTGAACCATGATTTCAAATTGACGTGGATTTTAAAAGGTGAATCTTTTGTTTAAAAAGATTAAAAGTATAAATTTGTTTAAACCATTTGAAAGAAAAGGTTTCGGGAAACAAGTGTTGAAAAGTTGTAACTTAATTAAGATCCCACTATATCCATATGCTTTTGAAATTTAGCGCTCATTATTCGGTTTAGCCAGGAGAGGACTTTGTGTCATATAACCCATTCTAAATAGTGATACAACGAAATGGATAGCATTTGAAGATGGTGGTGAAGACCGGGTATTTTTGAAAATGAAAGGATTAACTATCGAATGTCTCTGCATCACGACTCCGGTATAGAGATCTCCATATGTGATGGGGAGTCCGATCGGGATTGTGAATACTCGGATTTGCAAGGGCTTCTTTGGAAGTGCCTTCGGTTCTGTTCGAACCCGGAACGGACTTGTATGGATGTATGTCTGACATTTCACTTTGAGATGTAAAGTAGGTTTCTATCAAATACATTTTTGTTTAATCGTGGAGAATTTATTCTCTTAGCTTAACACCCTTCTCTGAGATGTACGAGCTCAGAGGTTATGTAGTTGATGGTTACTAGTGATACATTCCCAATTTGATAATATGGCATGCTGATTGCTGCTGATCACTTGTTGATCGAAGCATGGCTTTTGTGAAAACATAGCTTTGTGGATGAGACTTCGTCGAACCTCACAACCCAAAAATGGTCGAAACATGAAAGTCGCAGCAAGGTTATTAAGGGTCGCTTTAATGACCCTGACTCGACCTTCGAAAATCGAGACTCAAATACATCACCCATATTCGAATGTCGCAGATTCAAACGTCGAATTTGGTTCGCTCGAGCTTATAACACATTAAGTACAACAACACAGCGAAAACAGAAATGAATGGTTTTATTGAAATACAACATTTGATATAACACATTGATATAAATGACTATCAATATCAGAGATACAAGATAACGGCGGAAGAACAGCAGCGGAAATATAACACCAAATGGTCTTCCAAAAGAGCATAACAACTACATTTCCAATTTCCAAAGCTCTAAACTTCAAGCTCGAACCACCATCATGTTGAAGTAAAGCAAACTCGATCCAATTGCGATTGCCAAACCACAAATTCCAAAGATTTCCAAAAACTATATCTACTTGCTGATTATCTGAAAATATGACTCTAGGCTGCCCGTGTGGAAAATTGTGGGCACCCAGAGTTTAGAAAGGGAACAATAAATTTAGGTCAGTCATGGGAATGGTGTAAGCAAACAAAAACATTTTATTTGAACATAAATCTCAAAAGAATTCAAAATTGAAATCCTCTATGCTTTTTGGAAAATGAAACTACCATAAGGCCTCCCGGCGCACACACAATGCAATCGCACACTTGGGGGAGATTTCTCCTTATCATAGTCAAACATGATTGATACACATTTTCTTAAAATTATTATTAGTGCATAGTGGAAAACATTTCGAAAGTATAATATCAATCTTAGCCAGCATAAGTACCATTATATTATGCCTGCTATAGCTACCACCTGAGGTGGCAGGTTGTACAATTGCAATCGTAAAGGGCTCGTATTGTTTGATTGGATTTCGAACAAATGGTCAGGCTAAGGAACTTCCTATGCCACATGGGTACGCCTCTGTAGGGACGCCTCGAGAACCTAACCGGATCTCTGCCAACACAAGGATGGGTTACCTCTATAATTAGGTAACTACTGACACGAGTATGCCATCCTCCGGTCGTTACCGACCTTTATCCGAGCGCTCAACACCAACAACCACAAAGCAATAGATTTGCAGCAACCACATAAGTTAAGTATTTGGGCTCCACACCATGATACCACACCATGGCTCTACCCCCAATAATTTGCGCATCCTTCCTGTTTCGACCATTCCGGGTTGTGAGGTCCGTCAAAGTCTCGTCCACAAAGCTACGCTTTTCACAAAAGCCATTCTTCGATCAACAAATGATCAGCAACACTTCGTATGCCACATTACCAAATTGGGAATGTATCACTAGTAAATATCAACTACATAATCTCTAAGCTCGTACATCTCAGAGAAGGGTGTTAAGCTAAGAGAATAAATTCTCCGCCACCAAACAGAAATGTAATTGATATAAAACAGCTTTACATCTCAAAGTGTAACGTCAGACATACATCCATACAAGTCTGTTCCTGATTCGCATAGAATCGAAGGTACTTCAAAAGAAGCCCTTGCAAATCCGGATAATCCCTAATCACGTACGGACTCCCCATCACAAGGGGTGATCAAATCTTTATACCGGGGTTATTCGGTGTTGAGACATTCGATAGGTAATCCTTTCACTTTCGAAAATACCCGGTCTTCACCACCGGTCTTCAAATGCTATCCATTCGTCGTATCATTATTCAGAATGGGTTTTATGACACAAAATCCTCCCTCGGCTAAACCGAATAATGAGCGCTTATTTTTAAAAGCATATGGATATAGTGGGATTTTAGTTAAGTCACAACTTTAAAGCCCAAAACCTTTCTTTTGAATGGTTTAAACAAATTTCCACTTTTAATCATTTAAACAAAAAGATTCACTTTATAAAGTTCGCCAATCTTTCACAAAGATTTATTCATAGCTTTCAAAATTATTTTAATTTCAAATCTTTTATACAAAAGATACACCTTTAAGATCCTCTTAAATTTGAAAACAAAGTTCACCAATCTTTAACAAAGATTCATTCATAGCTTTCAAAGTAATTCCATTTCAAATTTGAAACCCTTTCAACATAAATTGGAAATCCTTTCTTTATATGAAAGCTAATACTATTTGAAAAACAAGGGTTTTTTGTTTCAGAAAAATCCGATCAAATATGCACAATTTATATCCTTTAAAGTATAAACTTGGGTTATATTCAAGTTCCTAAAATAATTCATTTAAAATGGTTTAAAACCCATATAAATACATTTTATAACTTGTTAAACCAAAATTTATAAACATATATTTATAGAACTCAACTTCAAATCTTGAATTCAAATTCAAATCAAACTATTCAAATTTTAAAATTTTAACAATTATTATATTATATTCAAAGTAATTTCCAAAACTTTCTTTTCAAAAGTTTTCATATTCAACCCAATTAAATTTTCCAAACCATTTTGGATTCAAAATTCAACTTTAAAACCATTTCATTATTTTGAATAAAATAATATTAAATTCAAATCTCTGACTTAACCGATTTCCCATGAAATCCATATTTGTGTGTGTACAGTGTAGTCCAGGGGTTTTACACAATAGTGTAACATCATCGGTCATCACAATCCAAGCACAGCAATATCGATAAGCGGTATTATCCTATAACGCTTATCTTCATTCATAGATTCATAGATAAATAATATAAATTCATCACGGATAAATAAATTACATTCATCACAGCTCAAATCAAATCAAAACAGAGCATCACACATCAGAGATATCAAACAATTCAAAGCATTCAATACAATCCAAACATTCATAAGTGAGATTAATTAATCATCTGATTAATTTAAACTAGAATAATTACTTATGAATAAATTTCTAATTTTGGTAAACTAAGTAATTACAAACCATTTTAATTAATTAACATTAATCATTTATTAATTAACATTTAATAATAAGTTAATTAACCTTTAGTTATTAATTAATTAACCTTAGTTAATAAATCAACTTTAAATCATTAAATAATTAACCTTTGATCATTTAATTATCCTTTAATTAATTATTCTTAATTACATTGATTAATTAACCCTTAATTAATAATCACTAATTAATAAATCACCTTGATTTATTATCCTTTAATTAATCACTTTAATTAATTAACCTTTAATTGTTAGGTAACTAAAGGTTAATTATCCTTTATTCACTTGATTTATCAACTTTAATCATTAATTAATTACTTTTAATTAATTAATTATCTTTAAGTAATTAATTATCCTTTAATCACTAATTAAGAGTTAATTAATTATTCCTTAATTACTTTCATCAAGTAATTATCCTTTAAGTGATTAATTATATTTAATTAAATTACATAAAATAATTAGCTTCTATTAATTACACAAAGAAATTAGCTTTTAAATCAATTACACAAAGTAATTATACTTACTTAATCACTTAATTACACTTTAAATCTTATTAAATTAAGATAAATACTTGAAATTATTATCATATAAAATCATTTAAGATCTTCTTGATTAATGAAGGATTAATGCACTTCCTTAAGTACTCTTTCCATCACAACATTATATTTTGAAAACACTTGTTAATTAAATTTAATTAATTTATATAAAATTATTCTAACAAACAATTTTGAAAACATTTCAATTTTCAATTCTTTGAAATTTGTTTTAAAGCTTAATTAAAATTTTAATTTGAAAACTTACATTATATTCCTTTGAAAACTTATTTTCTTTAATATACTTTTAAAACTTCATTTTAAAACTTAAACGTTTTATTGTGTTTTTGAAACCTTATTTTCTTACCCAAGAAAACCTAAGTTAATCATCAAAATACTCGGGTACAACCCCGAGCAATTCGCGCCAATAATTTGCTTCGAGCCATAAACATGGAAACCTCGAGCAAGACTTGAGTGTCTTCCTTCTTCCCAAATTCAACCACACCCAGACTTATGAAAATGCACGCGTGCACGTGTACGAGCATTCTGATCGTCTATGATCACTGCCTCGATCTTCGACATGTCGTCGACATCACCGTCGACCAACTTCAACACCCAGATTGACGAACTACTAACGAATTCGATATCGGGTCGAACAATACCCAACTGGAGCTACATTCTCTTGGTCAAACTTCCTCGCGCCGATGATTCAGATTGCTAGAACCCATGCCGCTCCTCCCAGAGACACGTCACATCTTCACACACCAATCCCCCCGGTGAGTAGTACCCAATCCATCTACAACAACGCAAAAGTCTCGACTAACTTCCTAACACCAACCAGGCTTCGAACCCTAATACAACGTCCCTTGACCACCACAGTGACCTAAAAATACTCCGACTGTTTTTCCCACGATCACCTTCCTTCCATCTTCCACTAGCAACGATCGTGTTGATCAACTCTTCCCCAATCAATAGAATTCACACAAAACATGTTTTTCATTCAACCCCGAAATTCTCATTCGATACATCTCTAAAAATCTTGATTTTGTTCTTGAAAATCATTATTTTTGAAGACGATTCAGATTATATAATCAAACCGAGAAAACTTAACAATCAAATTTGGGTATATTTTGGGTTTTTCACTGTATTTTTCAATTTCCAGAAAATGCTTTAATCAGTTTTACCTAAAAATATTTTTAGAATCTAGATTTTGATTAAACAAACATGTTTTGTTTAGATCCTAAACCCTAAAGAAAATCATAGGGAGAAATTTTGGTTTTTGAAACAGGTTTAAACTCTGTAAACCTGGAACAAAACATCATAGACATGCACATTCGTTTTCCACATATATATTCATACATGCAGAATTATCACATGCAAATCAAATCATCACAGTTTTAGGATTTACCAAGGTAGTTTGCTTACCTGTCAATTAAGAGCAGAGGACCTGGAAAATGAATTTGAACTTGAAATTTGTAATCTGATGTTGATCTGATTTCAGAAAGCTTCTAGGTTTAAGATGCTTTGATGTTGAATTTGTTGCTTGATTTATCTTGAGATGATCTTTCTCAGATTTGAATCGGGTTGAAGATAGTATTTTGATTCTTAAATTTGAATTTTCTTTGATTGCTCTGATCTTCAGGTCTATGAACTTTGATGTTTATTTTAAAATTTTCTTCTTCTAGGTTGTAAGATTTGAAACTTGTTTTGATTTTTCTTTTGTTTCTAGGTTTGAAATAAATTGAATAGGGGTTGTTTGATTTTGATTTTATTTTGATTTCCAGGTTGAAGCTTCTCATATTTTTCTTTTGAAGACTTGAGAAATGAAGGTAACCTGTTTTTGTTTTGATACTATATTGTTTTATAATTCAAACTTAAGAGAAAGTATATTTGCCACTTGTTTAATTGAACTTACAAGTGTTTAAGCATGTATTTCCTTTCTTCACAAATGTGTAATTTTATGTTTAAATCCTTGCCTCATTTTTATACTTAATTTAAATTATGCTTTAAACCCTTGTTCAGTTTTATATTTACTATTAATAAATACATTTCCTTTGTTTTATATATATACAATTTAAAAGAGAATGGTTTAAAACTAATTTATATATTTATAACTTTCAAGGAATTGATTTTAAAATCTAATTATACTTTAAATAATCGGACATATGTATATTATAAAATATAGAATTTAACTTTTGAATGGCTGTTGAAAAATTTGAATTTAAAATATAACTTCCAAATCAATATTCATATATATATATACATTATAATTTTTAGAAAACAAACTTTTACTAATTCAAAATATAGAGTTTTAAATCCAATTTGTTTTTAATATATTTATTAAAGAATTTCAAATTATAATCTATTTATATAAACACAAAAAAACACATATCTTTTTTAAATTTGGAAAATTCAGATTAAGTCACCATTAAATTCATAATTTAATTCAAAATTTTATTTAAATTATCATTTTAAATTTGACACATAATTAGGATCATTACAGTCGCACCCTTATGGTATGTCTATTCCCTTCTGGACAAAAAGTGGTATCATGGTATGGAGCCCAGATATTTAACTTTGTGGTTGTTGCTATTTGTTGGTGAATCCCAAGATAAAGGTCGGTAACGATCGGGGGATGGCATACTCGTGTAGTGGTTACCTAGTTACAGAGGTAACCCGGCCTTGTGTTGGCATACTCGTGTAGGAAGTTTCTTTGCCTGACCATTTGTTGGAAATCCAAAGAAACAACACACGCCCTGTACGGTTTTAGTTGTATAACCTGCCTTTAACTTATGGTGGTGACCTTCTGTTTAATTGATAGTTATAGTAGGCATACTACAAAATGTGTATACTAGCTAAGATTATATTATACTTTCAAAAGGTTTTCTGCACTATGAACTAATAAAAATATCGAAAGGTTTTCGCGTATCAAGCATGTTTGACTATCATAAGGAGAAATCTCCTCAAATTATGCACTTGCATTGTGTGTGTGACGGGAGGCCTTACGGTAGTGTCATTTTCCAAAAAGAATTGCGGGTTTCTTTTAATTTCTTTTATTTTCTTTTGTTAAAGATAAACTTTTTTTGTTTGCTCACATCAGTCCCCTTTCTAAACTCTTGGTGCCTAAAATTTTCCACACGGGCAGCCTAGAGTCGGATTTTCAGATAGTCAGATAGTAGGGGTAGCTTTTGGCAATCTTCAAAGTCGTTGGATTATGTCGATTACATTGCGGATCGAGTTTGCTACAAGTTCAACATTGATGGTGCTTCGAGCTTGAAGTTTAGAGCTTTGGTAATTGGAGAGGCGGTATGTGAATTCATTCTCTTTTGAAGATCATGTTGGAGCTATCTCTTCTGTTGTTATCTTTTCCGTTGTTGTATATTATCTCTGATATTTTTGTAACCATATTGTATCAACTATTGTGTATCAGTGATATATGGTTTTTCTTCCTTTGTGTTATTGTACTTAATGTGTTATAAGCTCTGGCGAACCAGATTCGAAGTTTGAATCTGCGACATTCGAATACGGGTGATGTATTTAGGTGTCCATTTTCGAAGATCGAGTCAGGGTCGTTTCACAGAAATATTCGTCTTTGTCCTCCAGAAAGCATTCTTCGATAAACTAAAAAGCTCAGACTGAAACGAGCAAATTGAAAAGACAAAACACTCAAGTCTAAACTAAAAGATCTTATATAAATTAAATCAACGGTAAATATGAGTGTGACAACATCTGAGATGTTTACGGGGTTTGACATCTCCTATCCAGTGTTTAACATGAGTGCAATAACTTAAGAGATGTTTGGATTTCCATCTCCTAAGGTCCGTTAAACTATCTACTATGTAGTATAGTACGTTATTATAATATGTCAACAGTAAAAGAAAGTATTAAAATAGAGTTAAGGCGTTACCCATATCTCCCTTAACACATTTTATATAATGCCGTAGTGTATACGGATAATGTAAACTCCAACGGCAGGTGGGCTTTCAGGGAGCACTCCATAGGTACAACACAAAAAAAACTCATAGACGGCGTGATAGGGCATGCGACATGGCACTCGAGGCAATGCCAAGGTAGATATACCAATTGCACACATAACAGCTACTACCTCCCATCAGAACACACTCCCATAATAAAAATCAAGGGTGGCCACCAAATCAATCACAAAGTCAGAATATAGTATCGAAGAAATGTGCCCGATAGGAGGAATGACCTCACTTGGTCCGGTATAGCTTCTGTTTAAGCCACTTCATGCTGACACACAGGAGCCAGGGTCACGTAAATACCTGATACAGAATCGTTCGCCAAACCATCCTACTTCATTTCTGGAATCTCCACCACGACACAGTTATTAAAGTGGTTTTCTATATTGGTAGAGAGTATGACAATATCCGATCCCAGTCTCTTTAACAACCAAACGCTTGTTTCACATCGAATGAGTCTTTAACATTTTGGGAAGGTCAAATTACAATTTATATCAAAATATCATTCTCGATTTCAAATCATATCTCCTTTGAAATCATATTCATTTTCAAAACTATATTCGCTTCAAAATTTGTATTTACTTCCAAAATCATATTCACTTTTGAATTTATCAATGAGATAGGTTAATTAAATTCTAAATCCAATATCATCGTATTTACTCAAATATGTCATTTCACAAAAGGGTATCAATTAGAAATTTCAACTTAGGTTGTATCATCGTCGAGGATTTAAACATAATTAGTTCAACTTACACAGTTCGAAATTTTAGAAAATAGTTTAGATAGTCATAAATAGTTTTAATAGTTTTTTTAAATAGTTTAAAATAGATTAAAATAGTTTAAGTAATAAAAATAGTTTAAGTAGATTTAAATTTGATTTGGTTAGATTTAAATGATTAAAATAGATTCAAAATAGATTAAATGGTTTTAAATTATATTCAATAGATTTGAAATAGATTAAATAAATTTAATTAGTTTAAAATATGTAAAATGGATTAAATTGGATTAAATAGGTTATAATAGATTAAAATATATCAAAATAGTTTTAATTGATTAAAATAGTTAAATACATTAAAATAGTTTAAATTAATTTAAATAGATTTCAAAGTTATACCCAAATGTTTCAATAACTCAATTCTGATAAATTCATTTATATTTGACACTTCAACTTTGAAATTCCAATTTAAAACCTTTGAACAATTCATTAAATCAATTCCAATTTTCAGCATTAACGCTTGGGTTATCGAAAATAAATCAGTTTATACGAATCTGTTTCTATTTCAAAATATCTGTAAACTGAATTCAAAATTTTAAGATTCAAAAATCATTTAATTTAAACAATCCGGTATCCGTATATAATTTACTACCCTATGGCCAAGTGATACTGATGTTTATCGTTTTAATCCGCAATTTAAAATTTTACGGTTATATATCATTTCAAACCGCAATCCCAAATTAAATAAAAATCCATAAAATCGCTCGAGTCCATCATTTCAACCCATAAAGGTTTTTCCCTAATCTGGTATGTATCATTTCAACCCATAGGGAATTGCGATGCTATAATAATATAAAGTACAACATCAAGTCATCCAATATCAACAATCAAACGTACATCACAATAATCACCCAAATCAACCAATAAACATCAATAGATAATTGATCATCAATGACAGATATTAAATCGACAATTTGAATTCAATATTAAATTAAACGAAGATTAACTGCAATAAAGTCAACTTTAACTGGAATGACAATTTTAAACATACCAAACATCGATCAATTAATTTTTAATCACATCATAAATTTAATTTAACCAACATAAGATAGTTTAGTAATTGTGAGTGAGTTAAAACACTCACTTTGATTTTACCCCATAAAAATCCAAAAAGAAGCGCAAAAACTCAAAAATCTCCAAATTCAACTAAATCTATCATGTTGTCCGGAATTTAAATATGAATCCAACAGAAGAAATCGCGCGTGAATCAAAGTTTATATGCAAAAAAATATTCATGTTGTAAGGAATATTATTAAAAAATAAAATAAAGAAATAATTTTTTTATAATACTTATGTTCTTCTAAAGATGAGGCTTTGGGAAAAGATTGAAGAACAACTAAGATAAGGACAGGAAGTGTACGAAAAATGAAATAAAAAATCATGTTTTATAAAAGAAAGCTTTTGGATTTCCAAGAATAAGAGCTTTTGAATATGAGGTGTCGGGAGAAACAAAACGCAAATGAAGAAGTAAGCTATAGTTATTTATAATTAGAAAATGAAGGGAGAGGGACGAAAATAAATATCACATTTTATTTTGAAAGCTTCGGGCATTAATAATGCATAAGGAAATGTACGTAGGAATGGAAAAGTTTGCAAACGAAAGTAAAATTTTGCTTACGTGAAAACGAGGTGGCCAGAATTAAATACAACCTAAAAGTCTAGGCTGAGGTATTAAACAGAAGGAGAAATGAACGGATCAAGTATTAATAATAAGGTAACTATTTTAAAACATTCATGCAACAATTAATAATAAAAGAAATGAAGGGACCATGTACGTCGCACAACCTTTTGAAATTCTATTTTTTTGAAAGTAACCAAATTAACTTCATTAACTCAAATAATATTCAAATTTGTATGCATTTAGGTTTTTATTTACGCATAATAATTTTTTTATATTTACCTTAAAAAGGAAAACGTTTAGTTTGGTTTTCCCAAAATGATCTTTTATTTCCATTAAAACTGTAACTTCCCGCAAATCTGTACCCCTTGAGTCAACAATATTCTACATCAACCAACTCAAGATGAACAGAAATACAAACCATTTGGGTTAAAGAAGAAGAGGTAGAAGAAGAAAATAGAAAACAACATCAGAATCTAACCGTTGCAGCGGAATAAAATATAATAGATAATAAATATTATAGTTAAATAACACCCAAGTCAGTCTGGAAAACCAGCGTCAGAAAACCACACTCAAATTGATTATTAAAGTTTCAAAAGAAATTTGAAAAGAAAAGCATCTCGTAAAACTACGCCACAAATAAACATGTTGGGTTTTTATCTTACGATAGCTAAAACACTTTTTATTAAAAATTTCTAATATTAGAATAGTGTCTATAGAAAGTAAAATAGAATTAGTTGAAATGCTTGCATCTCACGTTTCAGCAATAGCGGGGCACAATCAAAACCATACAGGCACGTAGGGAAAATGGATTTCCAACTAATGACTAGGCACTGTGGTACCACCTGTCACAGTATGTGGTCTAGATCACCGTACCGAGGATTAATCCCAATCCCCTACAACACGAGACCCGGACTACCCCTTACTGGATAATCCCGAGTAAGATCACCCCACGGTTGAGATCAGCAACCGCACCACTAAGCCAAATAAAAGGAACATCTAGATAGGGATGACCTCACCTTAATCGGTGCTACCCACCTAGCCTTGCTGCACAACCCTTGATTTTAAGTCATTCCCGGTTGATGAGGTTTGAGGCTAAGCGTTACCTTTTTAGAACGTTTCACTTAGAATGCTCATCGTCCACCTGGCGATGTTCTGAAAGCACTCATCCATTAAAGTCCGTCCCAGGTTCGAACTGAACCGAAGGCACTACTCCTACTACATCCATTTTGGAATCATCCTCAGGATTATTAGCGACTAGCCCTTGTACTTCACTGCTCCATCTTCGAATCAAAACTCGTCTTCTTCACGAAAACGTTCAAACGGGATCGAAGTGGTTTTCGAGAAATTAATCCCGATCGCGATCTCTTCGAAACGATCAGCATTGCGCAATATTGATTGTCGGTTATTTAACTATCAATTAACATTCACAAATAACCATCAAACGTAAATAATTTCACCAAATTATTTATTAATCTCAAAATATCTTCACAATATATATTTCCATTTTCAATCCTTTTGGAAACAGTTTTCAAACCACACTCTCCTCATGGAATGAATTCCCAAATATTTATTTCCACCGAAGACACCAAGTACAAAAACTTTAGATTTGAAAATAATTTAAATTACTTTATTATAAAATATCCTTTTAAACATTTAAATTAAAAATTACTTTAATACTTATTAAAATATATACTTTAAGAATACTTAAAATAAAACTACTTTGTACAATATAAAACTGAATTTCTAACTTTTAAAACAAAATACCAAGCCACCTTTAAATAATTACTACGATAGTAGATTTGAAAATATACTTACTTTAGAGTTTAAACATTCAGAAATGATAAATTTCTAAAACATACTTTTTTAAAAGAACTTTAACTATTAACTTATATTTATAAAATTTGTTTTGAAAACGTACTTGGCTATCCAGGAAATACGCTTCTCTTTCACAGCTTTTAAAAATAAACAACTATTTATTTTTAAACAAATTTACCCATTCCTTTAATAAATTCCCACCGTGAATTTATTCTTCCAAATATCCACTGATATATTACTTTATTTTTATAAACCCAGTTTATAAATTTCTTAGTTTCAACTTCCTTTTAAAATCTCGATTTTACACACTTAAATCAATCTCCAATTTGATTTCCAATTTACTTCACTTTTTAAATAAATTTCCTTACTTACTTCATTTATTCCAAAATCCATCAACTTCAGATTTATTTCTTCAATATGATTTAAAATATTGTTAACTGAAATTACCAGTTTCATATTTCCCAAATTTCTTCTTTATCTTTTCAAATAAATTCAAAAAGTAAATTCTTTATTTCTGGAAATAATATCACTTGAGTTTAAAATTCATTATTTCTCTGTTTATTCAAAATCCCTTTTTCATTCCCAGAATTTATTAGGATTTTAAAAAAAATCACTTTTTTTCCTTTCCAATTCATTCTTTTTTTATTCAAATTCTCTATAATTATTTCACTTAAAAATTCACTCTTTTATTTTCTTTTCAAAAATTCCAATTCTATATATTTTGATAACTCAATGTAACGAAATATATTCAAGCAAACCACAGTATTCAATATTCCAGTTATCAATAATATTCATCACAGAATATCAAATATTCATAACAGAGAATATTAAATAATCTAAATAAATATTGAGAAATCCAGTTGGATCCCTCCAACCTGTTTCCCTGCATTCACAGATGTTAGCACAATACCAATTCCACTTCGAGGAGAAATATCGTGATATATGGGATTTAAATATAATATCATCTACTATTATGCGGCCCATAGGGTCTCATCCGCTATATAACTGCGGGAAATCAATCACTCCAATATATATTATATACTACTATATATAATATAGCACATCAAATCAATTCAATCATTCAACCAATTATTTAAATTTAACCATTAAAATTTAAATTAAAACCCAGATGAGTGAGATTAACTCACCTTTGTCCTTAAATTTGCAGACCATTTCCATCTCGCCTTGATTTTTTATGACTTCATACCTTGTGTAACAATTATATAATTTTATTAATATTCGATTTAATAAAATAATTAACCACTGTTTAATAGTTTAAATTTTAACTAATGATTTAATTTAACCAAATAAATTTAAATTTAAATTTTTAAACTAATTTTCCTTTTTATATATCTAAAGATAATTAAATGAGTTAATTAATAAATTAATCACCTTAATAAATTATTTTTAAAAATAAACTAGTAAATAGAAATATGTTTATGTATATTTATATTATTTCTTACATATAACTAAAAAGATTAAAAATCTAATTTTTACATAAATTCATATTTTTTCTAAAATCTTATATATATATATATAGTTTCCTGCTTTCCTATATATGCACATATAAATCTTTGGATTAAAGAAAATAACTGGCATATATATATATATATATATATATATATATATATATATACACACACACGCATACCACTTACTATCTTTGCTGTGAGTTTGCTGTGAGTTTGTATAATCCAAGGCAAGAAGATAATAAAACAAAAACATATGCATATACATATCAAATAGGATAAGTATGTAAACAAGATGGGAAACAATTGCATTAAATGCTATCTATTCTAGCACAAAATATGGTCATTTAGAAATATTCACATATCATTTCAGTTTCTGAAAGAAAATCTGGTTTAGTCAAAGAAAAAAAATCTTTGAACAAATACAAAACAAAAGAAGAAAATTCTTGTACAGCAAGATACCTACCTCAGTAAAACCTTTCTTGTATATAAATAGACACACACACACACACACACATCCTTTTAGTTAGCTCGTTCACAACTAAGCAAAACCAGAAAAAGAAAAATAAGTATCATCATTTTATAAACTCAAATCCAATTCAACTAAACAAAACAGGAAGATTTAAAGGCAGATCGAACTGCAGTTTTTCAAAACAGATATTGGTTCTCTATTCAACAACATTAGATGAGTAAACACAATTTTTAAAGACTTAACTATAATTTAATTTGTGTATGTGATTCATGAACAATATTGTGCTTGCATATATATTATTTTGAATACAGTTCTGTGTTTATATATAGGTTGTTCTGTGAAAAATTGAATATACTGGTCTTCTCTGTTTGTAGTTACAGAGTTGAATATTTAATCAAAACTCAAAATATTATCATCCAACTTTTGTTAGGCTTAAAGTATCAAACAAAACAAATTTGTTTAAACTTAAATTATGACCTAGAATTTGTTTTAAGCTTGATAATGAAGAATTGACTCTGTAAATTCAATTTTACAGTAAAAAGACAATCATATGATAAATTCGAATATTTTAAAATATTAATTCGATTATATAACTTGAATCAACAGACAAAGATAGGATTTTTAAAACTAAAATGGTGATTTTTAGTTGAGTATGCAAAGAGCAGTTCATAGTTGAACAGAAAATGCTTTTTAACCAATTATTGATGATTGAACCAATATTGGATGTTGAAATTTTGCACGAAGAAGGTTTGGAAATCGGTGATTTCAGGAAAATTGTTGGATAATTTTTCCGTTGCAAGAGATGAGGGAACGAGGCGAATTTAGGGTTTAACACATGGGTTTGTCGTGGTCTGGAAACGAGGTGATTTCATCACCTCTAATGGATCAAGATGCATAAAACTCTGGGGAAGTGTAGTATAGGGGATTGGCGAGGTGAGTCCGAAGTCGTAGCACCTCGGTGGACAGCGTGGATGAGGCGAAGCGTTTTGCTGGGTGGAGTCAAGTTCAGGATTTCGAGCGTAAAACTAAATCTCGATCTGGAACTTTTGGCAACGAGTTGATCTCTGCTGTCTATTGTAACATTAGTTCGTGACTCGCCGGAGGTAGCAAAGTTCGCCAGAGCGACAGCGAGGCGTCGTGCATGTGCACGACATTGGAACGGTGTCAGGAGTTTTGGTTGCGAGCAACTCGAGTTGATACTCGGGTAAATGAATGGGTTGCTTCGGTTTGGAACCCGAGTGCGTGAGCATGCTTACCTGTTCTTATAGTTTAAACTTAAGTTTTAACTTAAACTTAACTGGAAAAAAAGGAGAAGAAAAGTATGAGAAGGAGAGGGGACTCGGGAAATGGTGGGAAAAACTCGAGATTCAACTCGAGTGAACCTAGGATTCTCTTAGGTTTTGATTTCAAATTGTCAGCCTATTAAAAGTAAAGTAAGTTAATCATCTTAAACAATTTTAAGCATTGATGATCTAATAAAGGTTTGACAAATTAAGCTAAGTAATTATCATAAGTTTTAAGTATTTAAGTGAATACTTAAGAATGTTTTTAAATCTTAATTAATATTTTAATTAAGAAGTTAATTTAAGATAAGTGTTGAAATTTAATTAACATTAAAGTTTTTTTAAGTTAGTAATAATTTGATGTCAAAGATATTAAGGAAGATTATAAAATGTTAAGTAAGGAGGTAATTAAGATAATGATTGTAGTTTAATTTATTTATATTGTAAGGCAATTAAGAATGTGAATTCATTGAAATGGTAATTAACTAAGTGGATTAAGATTTATAAATTTGTTATTAAAAATTGATTAACAAATAATTAAGTGTTTAATAAATTTGAAATTAAGGATTTTTAGTTAACTACTTAAAGTTAATTAATATATGATTAGTAGTTAACTAATTAAGTAATTTAATTAAGAATTAATAATTGATTAATTAAGTAATTAGTGATAAATAAATGGGTAATTACGTTTTATAAATTAATAATTAAGGTTACTAATTAATAATTAAGGAGTAATTAATTAAGTAATTAAGGTTTAATAAATTGATTAAGAAGTAATTAATAAATTAAATGGTATGAAATGGAATAATTAATTAATTGATGATTTATCAAGCAGGAATAAAGATGCTTGCTTATGGATGATTATAAGTAGAATATCTGGATTTGTGATCTCTATTTCGTGATATTCTGTAATACTGTGATATGCTTTGGATATATCTGTGATATTTGAGTATGATTTATCTGTGATAAATGCTATGTGAATTCAAAGTGTTGAATTAAATTGTTTAAAACTATTAAACAACTTGGCCTTTAAAATGGCGTTTGGATTTCGATGAGACCGGGATCGGGTTTGCTACATTACAGCATGATAGGGAGTTCTCACTTCGCGTTTGGTGGCGAACGGGAGACTCTTACCCCTACATGTTCCCGGGCGTAGTATAAGGCCTTTTAGGGTTGGTTGCGAGTCGAGAGGCTGGCCGTAAAAGCATACCCGAGGTACCAATGTAAGTCACGGTGGGGCTGGGATGGTTGACAAGCCTACCAGTTGTGGCCGTTGTCGATGGTTGAAAAGCCTAGACCGTTACAGTTGGTATCAGAGCTTAAGTTGAGATAATAATTGGCTCTGAAATAGTATCTATCTTGAGAGTGCGTATTTGTATTTTTATATAACTATATACCTATCTAAATTTGTTGGATTACCTGTCCAGGTTACCAACATGAGTTCTGGAAGGAGAGGCAGAGGTAGGGGCAGTACCTCGACCGATAATGGACGAAGTCAAGCTGCTAGTGAGGCTATGGATCAAGTATTGCCTCGGGTTATTTTTTATGCAAGGACTACACCAACCTTGGAGGTAAACAATTTAAAGGGTCAGAGACTATAATTGAGGTCCAAACTTGGCTACGCACTTGCGAGCGGATCTTTAAGAGTATGAAGTGTTTGATGAGCGGAAAAGGAAAATCGCTTCATGACAATTGCAGGATGGTGCTATAGCCTGGTGGGATGCAGCGGTAGCAAATATCTCTGAGGACGACATTTCTTAGGAAAGATTAAAAGAGTTGTTTAAGGAAAAATTCATGCCAACAGCAGGGAAAACTCGTATGTACCGGGATTTTCTGAATTTGAAGTAGGGAAGCATGACTATAGCAGAGTATGAGACCAAATTCAATTAACTATCTTGCTACAGACAAGGACTCATAGACATTCCCCTTAAAAAGAATGAAATGTTTGTGCAAGGCTTGAGGCCAGAATTTCATGAAAAGATGACGGCGCATTTGAAAGGATCTTTTATTAAGTTAATTGATATGGCTCTGAGATATGAGGATACGATGAACAAGAAATCAGTGGCACCAGTAGCAGCATCGGGAGGGAATTTTGCTAATCCAAATAAGAGGAAGTTCAATCCCAATTGGATGAAGCAGAACAAGAAGAAGCCTGGAAGTAATAACGGACCTCGCAAATGCAATATATGTCAACAAGAAGGTCATTTGGCGAATAAGTGTCCTAGGAAAGGATTTCAGCAGCAGCAGCAGTTGCATCAAAGTGGACCGGGTTCAGCTTTGGTTCAGAGATCTCTATGCTTCAATTGTCACCAACCAGGTCATATGATCAAGGATTGCCCGCTACTTCATAAAGCTCAGCGGAATAAGGTATTTGCTTTGGAGGGTGCACCATCTACTTCATATAAAGGCAAGGGAGTATTGGAAGGTACATTACTTTTAGATGGAAAGTATATTAAAGTTTTGTTTGATTCAGGTGCTTCTTTGAGTTTTATTTCTCTGGAATCTGTAGAGAAGTTCTTTCTTACCCCTAGTACTGTAGACTGTCCTATCTTTGTATCTAATCCTATAGGAGGGGGAACCAAATTAGATATGATCTGTAAGGACTTGAGGATTTCTATTTATGCCATAGTTTTCTTGTGACCCTTATGTGTTGGATTTTAAGGGATCTGACCTTATATTGGGGACGGATTGGCTTGATAAGTATAAGGCTGTCCTGAATTGTGATGAGAGAACAGTTTCGTTAGAAACCGATCTGGGTAGGATTGCTAGAGTGGCGTGTGATAATTTGGAATTCCTTGAGTAGTCTTTTACATAGGTTGAGACTTCTCAAGAGAAGTTTGAAGATATCGATGTGATCCAAGATTTTCCTGATGTGTTCGAGGAAGTCAAGTGTTTACCTCCATACCGAGAGATAGAGTTTCGCATTGATTTGGTTCCAGGAGCAGTACCAGTGATTCAGCCCAGTAGGAGGATGGCTCTTAGGGAGAGGGAGGAGTTAGTTAAGCAGACTCGGGATCTTTTGGAGAAGGGATTGATTAGGCTCAGTTTTTCTTGTTGGGGTTCTGCTGCGGTGTTTGTCACTAAGTCGAATGGCTCGCTAAGGTTCGGTGTAGATTATCGAGAGTTGAACAAAGTGGCCATTCGAAATAAATATCATCTTCCTCGTATTGATGATCTATTTGACTAGCTGCATGGAGCTTCTGTCTTTTCTCAACTTGATTTAGCTTTAGGTTTCCATCAGTTAAGGGTAGCTGAGGACAGTATTGCCTTAACTGCATTTAGGGGACCAAATTGTTTCTATGAGTGGTTGGTTATGCCTTTCGGGTTAACCAACGCTCCTTCTTACTTTGTCAATCTGATGAACTGAGTCTTTCAAGATGTATTAAATAAGTTCGTTCTGGTATTCATCGATGATATCCTGGTCTACCCTAAGTCTGAAGAAGAGCACAAGAAGCATTTGAGAATTGTGTTAGAGACTCTGAGAAGGCATGTTTTGATGGCGAAATTCTCTAAGTGCTATTTTTGGAAATCGGAAGTCAAATTTTAAGGGCACATTGTTTCTGGAGAAGGCATCTCTGTAGATCCAGCGAAGGTTAAGACTATTCCGAAGTGGAAGCAACCACAGACACCGACTGAAGTTCGTAGTTTTCTAGGATTAGCTGGCTACTACAGGAAGTTTATCAAAGACTATTCCAAGATTTCTTCACATCTAACTAGTTGACAAGGAAGAAGCTAAGTTTAAGTGGACACCCCAATGTGAGGAGGCTTTCCAGGAGTTGAAGACGAGGCTAACCAGTGCACCTATGCTAGCTATTCCGGAGGGGAAGAGCAAATTTGAGGTTTATACAGATGCTTGTATAGTTGGACTGGGAGCAGTTCTGATGCAAAACGGTAGAGTTATTGCGTATGCGAGTCGGCAATTAAAGCCACATTAAAAGAACTACGCTATGCACGATCATGAGTTGTTAGCCATTGTTTTTGCTTTGAGGATTTGGAGACGCTATCTTTTAGGAGAGAAGTTCGAGTTATTCACGGGTCACAAACCGTTGAAATTCTTTTCTCTCAAAAGGATCTTAATCTAAGGCAGCGGTGATGGGTCGAGTTTCTGGCATCATATGATTTGGTTATTCTGTATACCCAGGGAAGGCAAATGTTATGGCTGATGCTCTTAGCAGGAATGTAGTTCTGCCTTTTTTGGAAGTTGTTCTGTCTCTCTAGGAAAGACTCATAAGCAAGAAAATAAAGGATAGATCTTTTGAAGAACTGATTCTTGGAACCAAGGATGGTCGATATTCGGATTTCAAGGTGGATGATCAAGGTGCTTTGAGGATCAATGGTCGTTTGTGTGTACCTAATATAGATGGATTAAGGCAAGAAGTCTTAACTGATTGTCATCGCTTGAGATTGAATATTCACCAAGGAATATCTATGATGTATAAGGATATAAGAAGGGTTTTCTGGTGGCCGAGCATGAAGAGGGATGTAGCTACTTTTGTAATAGTTGTGCTATTTGCCAGCAAGTGAAAGGAGATCAACAGAAGTCAGCAGGTTTATTGCAGTCTTTGGAAATTCCAGAATGGAAGTGGGAGATGATTTTGATGGATTTCATCGACGGTTTGCCTAGAACCAAGAAAGGAAATGAAGGAATATGGGTTATAGTGGATCGGTTAACTAAAAGTGCCCATTTTATACCAATTAAGGCAACTCGTAATGTAGCTTCTCTGGCAGAGATTTTATTGAGAGAGATAGTCAGATTGCATGGTGTTCCTATCAGCATAGTAAGTGATCATGATCCTATCTTCACCAGCAAATTCTGGGAGGCTCTGCAATCAGCTATGGGAACGAGTTTGAGATTGAGTACAGCCTATCATCCTCGGACAGATAGGCAGATGGAGAGGCTGAATTGTATTCTTGAGGATATGCTGCGAGCCTGTGTTTTGGATTTTGGTGGATTGTGGGAAGACCATCTTCATCTAGTAGAATTCTCATATAATAACAGTTACCAGGCGAGTATTAAGATGGCACCTTATGAAGCTCTATATGGAAGACTGTGTAGATCCCCATCCTGTTGGATAGATTCGAGAGATCGCCTTGTCCTTGGACCAGATTTGATTGGTGGAGCTTCTGCTAAAGTTAAGATAATCAAGAAGAGAATGAAAGCTGCTCAGGACCGTCAAAAGAAGTATGTAAATAAAAGGCGAAGACAATTGGAATTTGAGTTCGGAGATTTAGTCTTTCTCAAAGTTTCCCCGATCAAAGGAGCTATAAGATTTAGAAAGACGGGAAAACTTGCCCCGAGATATAGTGGACCATTCTGGGTGCTGGAAAGGATTGGTGTTGTGGCTTACAGAATTGAATTGCTAGAACGGATGTCTGGAATTCATAATGTGTTTCATGTATCCCATCTAAGGAAGTTTGTCCATGACCCATCATTGGTTGTAGAACCAGTAGTCCAGGAAGATTTAGAAGTCGAGCCAAACTTGACTGTGGTCAGGAACCCTGTTCAGATTGTAGATCAAGACGAAAGGCAACTCAGGAGCAAGGTAGTGAAGCTTGTCAAAGTGCAGTGGAGTGAGGATCCCAAAGATTGTACCTGGGAAACTCTAGATAGTTTTAGGAAAGCCTATCCGGATTTGTGTCTGGATAGCTAGTGATGTTTGTTAGGATAAACTGTTTAGTTGATTGTTAACATATGAATGTTATGTATGCTTGGATGGTTGATATAAAAGCTTTTGAATTATCTTTTGCTTTAAATTTCAGGGACGAAATTCTTTTAAGGGGGGAGGAATGTGACGACCCGGGATTTTGGCAATATTATTTTAATAAGAATTTAATCTAATTAAATAAAATGTAAACTTATCATTTTAAAAATGAATAAGACTTTTCGAATATTTGCCATTTATTTATATATGCATGTATTTTGAAAGGAAACTATGATTTGAAAATTTAAAATAAAGCCTTTCAAAAATATTCAAAATAAAATCTATTTTTATTCACATTAAATTAAATTTAAAAGCTCTACATTATTAACATTTAATCTAAATATATGCATATGAATGTAATATAGGTAATAATGTTTAAACTAAAATTAATCCTATCAATATTAAATATAAGTATAAAATATAATTATAAAAATATATGAATATGAATAAACTATTTGGCAGTTTAAGCTTTAAATAAAAAAATAAATAAAAACAAGAATTTATGTTTAAAATAGAAATAAATATATAAGGTAACTTATATGGTTTTATGAGAACATAAATAAATATATAAGGTAATTCTAGAATATATATATACTATGGAATACATGTGTGTATGCAAGTCAAATACAAATATCTATGTACAATAAAAAAATAGGACAAGTATGTATGTATGTTTGCTGTGAGTTTGTATATGCAAGGCAAGAAGATAATAAAACAAAAACATATGCATATACATATCAAATAGGATAAGTATGTAAACAGGATGGGAAACAATTGCATTAAATGCTATCTATTCTAGCACAAAATATGGTAATTTCGAAATATTCACATATCATTTCAGTTTCCGAATGAAAATCTGGTTTAGTTAAAGAAAAAGAAAAATCTCTGAACAAATACAAAACAAAAGAAGAAAATTCTTGTACAACAAGATACATACCTCAGTAAAACCTTTCTTATATATATACATCCTTTTAGTTAGCTCGTTTGCAACTAAGCAAAACAAGAAAAAGAAAAATAAGTACCATCATTTTATAAACTCAAATCCAATTCAACTAAACAAAACAAGAAGATTTAAAGGCAGATTAAACTACAGTTTTTCAAAACAGATATTGGTTCTCTGTTCAACAACATTAGGTGAGTAAACACAATTTTTAAAAACTAAAGTATAATTTAATTTGTGTATGTGATTCATGAACAATATTGTGCTTGTATGTGTATTATTTTTGAATATAGTTCCGTGTTTATATATAGGTTGTTCTATGAAAAATTGAATACACTGGTCTTCTCTGTTTGAAGTTACAGAGTTGAATATTTAATCAAAATTCAAAATATTATCATCCAAACTTTGTTAGGCTTAAAGTATCAAATAAAACAAGTTTGTTTAAACTTAAATTATGACCTGGAATTTGTTTTAAGCTTGATAATGAAGAATTGACTCTGTAAATTCAGTTTTACAGTAAAAAGACAATCATATGATAAATTCGAATATTTTAAAATATTAATTCGATTATATAACTTGAATCAACAGACAAAGATAGGATTTTTAAAACTAAAATAGTGATTTTCAGTTGAATATGCAAAAAGCAGTTCATAGTTGAACAGAAAATGCTTTTTAACCAATTTTTGATGATCGAACCAATATTGGATGTTGAAATTTTGCATGAAGCAGGTTTGGCAATCGATGATTTCAAGAAAATTGTTAGATAATTTTTCCATTGCAAGAGATGAGGGAACGAGGCGAATTTAATGTTTAACACATGGGTTTGTCGTGGTCTGGAAACGAGGTGATTTCATCACCTTCGATGGATCGAGTTGCATGAAACTCTAGGGAAGTGTAGTATAGGGGATTGGCGAGGTGAGGCCAAAGTCATAGTGCCTCAGGTGGACGGCGTGGATGGGGCGAAGCGTTTTTCTGGGTGGAGTCAAGTTCAAGATTTCGAGCGTAAACCTAAATCTCGATCTGGAACTTTTGGCAACGAGTTGATCTCTGCTTTCGATTGTAACATTACTTCGTGACTTGCCGAAGGAAGCGAAGTTCGCCAGAGCGACGGCGAGGCGTCGTGCGCATGCACGACATTGGAATGGTGTCAGGAGTTTTGGTTGCAAGCAACTCGAGTTGATACTCGGGTAAATGAATAGGTTGCTTCGGTTTGGAACCTGAGTGCATGAGCGTGCTTACCTGTTCTTGTAGTTTAAACTTAAGTTTTAACTTAAACCTACCTGGAAAAAAAAGGGAGAAGAAAAGTATGAGAAGAAGAGGGGACTCAGGAAATGGTGGGAAAAACTCAAGATTCAACTCGAGTGAACCTGGGATTCTCTCGGTTTTTGATTTCAAACTATCAGCCTATTAAAAGTGAAGTAAGTTAATCATCTTAAACAATTTTAAGTATTGATGATTTAATAAAGGTTTGACAAATTAAGCTAAGTAATTATTATAAGTTTTAATTATTTAAGTGAATACTTAAGAATGTTTTTAAATCCTAATTAATATTTTAATTAAGACGTTAATTTAAGATAAGTATTGAAATTTAATTAACATTAAAGTTTCATTAAGTTAGTAATAATTTGATGTCAAAGATATTAAGGAAGATTGTAAAATGTTAAGTAAGAAGGTAATTAGGATATTGATTCTAATTTAATTTATTTATATTGTATGGCAATTAAGAATGTGAATTCATTGAAATGGTAATTAACTAAGTGGATTAAGATTTATAAATTTGTTATTAAAAATTGATTAACAAATAATTAAGTGTTTAATAAATTTGAAATTAAGGATTTTTAATTAACTACTTAAAGTTAATTAATATATGATTAGTAGTTAACTAATTAAGTAATTTAATTAAGAATTAATAATTGATAAATTAAGTAGTTAGTGATAAATAAATGGGTAATTAAGTTTTATAAATTAATAATTAAGGTTATTAATTAATAATTAAGGAGTAACTAATTAAGTAATTAAGGTTTAATAAATTGATTAAGAAGTAATTAATAAATTGATTAAGAAGTAATTAATAAATTGATTAAGAAGTAATTAATAAATTAAATGGTATAAAATGGAATAATTAATTATTTATTTATTTATCAAGCAGGATTAAAGATGCTTGCTTATGGGTGATTATAAGTAAAATATCTGGATTTGTGGTATCTATTTGGTGATATTCTGTGATACTCTGTGATATGCTTTGGATATATCTATGACATTTGAGTATGATTTATCTGTGATAAATGCTATGTGAATTCAAAATGTTGAATTAAATTGTTTAAAACTTTTAATCAACTTGGCCTTCAAAATGGCGTTTGGATTTCGATGAGACCGGGATCGGTATCGGTCATGACTATCCGAAAGCCACATCGATCCAAATTAAGCGATAGGCCGTGACATCTCCAAGTGAAGATCGATATGGTGTTTTAGAGTGCAAGGGTTATCGTCGTTAACTCCGAGGGTGATTCCAAAATGAGGGTAACGAGATAATGCCTTCGCTTTCGTTCGAACTCGGAATGAACTTGTATGGAGTGAATGCTTTCAGAACATCGTCAGGTGAACGTTGAGCATTCTAAGAGATGTGTTCTATAAAGGTAATAGAATCCTCAAGCCTCATCAATCGGGAATGGCTAAAATAGGGGAGGTGCAGCAAGGTTAGGTGGGCAGCACCCAAGCAGGATGAGATATACCCCTATCTAGATGTCCCTTTTATTTCGGTTGTGTGGGCGGTTGCTAGCTACAACCGCGGGGTTGTCTTGTTCGGAACTGTTCAGTGAGGAATGGTTCCGACCTTGTGTTGCAGGGGGTCGGGAGTGATCCTCGGTACGGTGATCTAGGCCCCGTACTGTGACGAGCGGTATCCCAGTAGCCCTGCCATTGTATGGAATCCAATCTCAAATAAGCATCGTACGTTTTGGTTGTGCCCAACTATGTTGGAATGTGAGATGCTACATTTCAGCTATTTCTGTATTTTATTTTAAAAACCCTAGACACTATTATAATATCACTGGATTTCCTATCAAATGTTTTGGTTAGCGCTAGGTAAAAACTTATCCGTGTTTATGTGTGGGAAGTCTTACGTGATACCTTTATTTTCAAAAGATTTTCAAAGTTAAACAACTTTAACTCGTTTACTCACACCAGACCCATGTATGGCCCGGAGATTATTTCTGTTTTTCATAAACTCTTGGGTACTCAAATTTTAATGAGTAGCCAAGTGATAGGTTTTGGATTGTTGGAGTCTGAAGGAGCTTGGAGCAGGAGTCCAGACGTATCTATCTATCTAGTTCCACTGTGTTAGTTAATGTATGTTGTATTTTGGGAATGTATGTAATGGCAGATGTATATATGACTGTCTTGTTTGAATGATGTTGTGTAACTCTGATATATGCAAACTATGTAATAGTTATGTGATGTATTATATTTTGTTCCGTTTCTGCTGTATGATTCTGATGTTGTTATTCTTTCTTTCTATCTTTTCTATTTCTATCTCTTTCTTTTTGTATTGATGATACGTCTTTCTGTGGTTAGAAAGACGAGTCATCACAAGAGACGTGATACAATCTATTTTTTTCTTTAACTTGATTTTGAGGTGAAAGGTTGCGTGGATATTAAAAAGAGCAGAGGGAGACAGGAAGCGCGATTTCAGGATAGTGGGTAGCATAGGGAAGAAAAAAGGCTATAGTGATTTCAAAATGAAAGGAAAGCAGTTGATGTGAGATGAAACTTGACCAGTCAAAATTAGGTTATATTTAGACTAAATTTTCGATATAGATTTCAGCGCGTTATATATCGTACGCTCACACAACAACTCCAAATGCTACAAAAACTGAAATCCGACAATAATTCAATATTACGAATCCAATGGAACTGGTTTCGTCGAATTTCGAGACTGTGCCTCGGAAGGTTATTTTTGAACATCAATTTAAACAATATATTTTTAAAATTGAACAAACTACTGTTAAATTCAATTTTACCCCATCTATTACTTTCAGTATTGTTAATATAAATTTTATAAGCCTTTGAAATATTTTTTACAAGCTTATAACTCCAGATTTAACATTTTACCCAATTTCCAGTAATTAAATCCAAAAATTAATTTCCAAATAATGGTAATATGTGAAATTCAAGTTACAAACTAACTTTTAAATTTTAAAATCAATTAAATATCCCAATTTAAATTTTCCAAAATTCCAGGTCGTCACGTTCCTCCCCCATACATGAATTTCGTCCCCGAAATTGCTAGTTAAGAAGAATGGTCCAATACCCATTTACTTTTTCCCAAAACCAAACAATTCCAAATAATTCTCAAAACAATCTTTTTATTAAAGACACATTAACCCTTTTTCTAGCTTTCCAAACTTATCCATAAGTCCCAATAATATTATTTACTTATCAATTGAAATTTGAATTTAAAACCAAAATTTGAATTAACAAAAAATTTCAAATTTTTATTCTTACTCTCTAAATTTTCGAAAATTTTGCCAGCGTCTCCTTTGCGCGGCTAGCTTAGTACAACTACAAAATGCCTTTACGGGCTTCCAAATTCCAAAATAAAACAAAAGGCAAAGTGGCTAGATCAAAAACCCAATCAAATTTCATACAGAAATTTAAACACATACCTTTTTGTCGAGCAATTCAAATTTATCTTCTGAAATCAAACCAATTTCCCTTTCCCTTTATAATACCTGCATATCCTACTTAGCAATAACATCCAATCATGGCTTTTAAAATCATTTTATACACTTCCTTCCAGAAGTTTTCATATCTACTTCTATTCAAATTAGTTTTTCCATTTCCATATGAATTCAATTTATAACTCTGAGTATTGAATTTTATCTTCTACTTATAACTGATTCATATAATTATTTTAAATTAGTTTCATCCACTAATTTATTTATATTTCCAATTTGAAATCGTTTTGTCGCTAATAAAAATTTTCCCAAAAAATTTCAAAAAATGTTCTAACTCCCAAAATTTTCGAAAATTTTTGGCAGAGTCTCCTTTGTACGGAGGAGCCTTTGCAATTTGACAAGAGATATAAATATATACACATCGACCCACACAGTCGGAAAAACAAAAACAGTTCATATTTCCTATTTTTATTGCGTAGGTGTACCTCTATTTAGCATTTTAAGCAAGCGGCTTATTTATTTAGCAGTTAGCATGCCCAAAATCCAGAAAATGGCTTCCCGGTACCTGTACTTACTTAATTCAAACATGTAAGTATAAAATATAGGGAGTTTACTTACATTTCACTTATTTTCAATAACTAACGCATGGAATATGCAATGCATACTAAACAATTTTTATAAACAATTTTAAGATTTCAGCACTAATCCGAATAGCTTCCAACCAAATTTTTATTTAGTTAGAATGGTTTGTTATCCAATCGCTTATATTCAATTTCTTTTTAATCCAAACGAACCCAATTCACTTCAATTGATTCCAAAATCAATTTTTATTAAAGTCTCTTCGCATATTAACTTATTTACAAGCCATACACCTGCATTTCATTCCACTTCCTCAATTGTTTCATTCAAAGACATTTTATTAAGCTTGGCATATTCAATACTTATAAACTAATAACCATTTCCCAAATTAATTTAACCCAGACTTTTATTTAATGGACTTTCACTTTTACTCGAAGCTAAACTTCTATTAACTTTAAATTTACGTTAATTTACTATCTTCAAATTATTTCAACGTCATAACTTAAGCTCACTTCTATTTAATTTGATTCTCATCAAATTCAATTACCCCACTCTTTATCCTTTTAATTTATTCCCATTCTCAGTTTGTTAAAATAATATCCAAGTTTATATTTAACTCATTTACACTTGAATTGGAATTATTTGCAACCCAAATCATTTCTACTTTAATTCAATTCCATTTCATTTGACAACATTTCCACTTACATTTAATTCATTCCCAATCCAAGTTGAATTTTTATTCATAATCGAGTTTATTTCATAACCAACTTCTATTTTACCAAATTAGATTCCACTCCAATATCTCACCAACATATTAAATTTGCTCCCACTTCCAATTCAATATTTGATTTCTATTTTCAAAATTCACTTTAGTAAATTTTCTCAAGTTTAATCTATTTTATAATTCATGTTGGGATTTTTATTTCATTTCGAAATACCAAACTAATTTATGGTCCTTATTTCACTATTCAAATTTTCATAGGTCACGTGCTTATATTTTCATACTTCCATTCATTTATAATTGAGCAATTCCTATTGCATTTTAACTCGAGATCCTTACTTAACCCAAGCATATTTTTATTTATTCCAATCCAATTCAACTTACTTTCATTTATTTAAGTAATTTTTTTTCATTCTATATTATCTATAACTTGCTGAATTCATTTTAATTAATTTTTTTTTATTCAAACACAATCCATTTAAGTTTCAAAATTTTGATTTCTTCACTTTATTCCAATTCAATTCTATTTTAACTCAAATTTATTTAATTCAATTCGGTTCAATTTTCTTCCTCAATCCAAGTTAATTTCATTTTTAACTTCTCACTTTAAATGTTAATTCCAACATTCAAAGCTCATATTTTCCTTCCTTATTTAAGAATCATCTCAACTTTACAAGTTTATAACTTATCTTATCAGGATTTTCAATTCAAATAAGGATTCAGGATTTCAAACACCCGGCTTTTGGTTCAAATCATCTTAAAATCAAATTTCTCAAATTTCTAAACCAATCCTGGTTTTTATCCCCAACAAATTTCCTTTGAAATTTCAAAAACAAAGCTAGTTCTTCTGAATAAATCAATTTGGTAGCAACCCGTCACTTAAAAACTCAGAAATGAATATCGATGATGCTGCAGTCATTACCGAAGTTATTTTCCAGCAACTGAAGTGAGCTCAATGCTATATCCCTTTCCATAATTTATTTGAAACAATTTCCTTTCAGAAATACTTCTAAAATAATAATGCTATTATTTATCTTCAAAGCACTTCGAAAAAAACTTCCCGAAATCTCCAGGATTTTATATTACAGATTTGATTTAAATCAAATTTTAACTATAATTCATTTGTATAGTTTATGCTCATACAAATTCCCATTTGATTACCCAAGTCATTCCAATTTTTATAATCTTATATGTTTAAAATTTTATCATCCAAGTTATATATCAATTTAAGAAAATAGTTCCTTTTATATCAAAATATATTTTGGGCAAAAAAATTTCATTTACCTGCTTTCGAAAACAATATTGTCTCGAATTGTTCTATTCAAGTGTTTAGAAACCCCTTCGATACAGTTGCCCAGGCTGTGCCGACGAAGGTTCATATGTCACTCAGTAAATCAATCAACACAATATAAAACCATTTATATTCACTAACAAATACGCGGTCATAACTATTAATACGCTCAAACTCATTCTGGAGTACTACTGACTCTATCTCAAATGTGTAATCCCCGCCAGAGCCAAGGTTATCACCAACCTAAGCTCTGATACCAAATATAACGACCCGCAAATCTGTACCCCTTGAGTCAACACTATTCTACAACAATCAACTCAAGATGAACAGAAATACGAACCACTTGGGCTAAAGACGAAGATGTAGAAGAAGAAAATAGAAAACAACATCAGAATCTAACCATCGCAGTGGAATAAAATATAATAGATAATAAATGATATTTACACAAAAACCAATATATCTGTTTATACATTACGTCGTCATAGTACAGCATCAGAGTTCAACAACATCAATAACATACAACTGGACAGTCATATAAACTTGTCCTCAAACTTGACAAGCAGTGGAATAATAATCAAGTACGGAAGTACGTATCGACCAGCTCGTCTCCTGCTCTACAGCATCCTTTCCTGTAATCTATAATCCTCGGTCTGACGCCGAGTATTATAGTTAAATAACATCCGAGTCGGTCTGGAAAACCAGCACGAGAAAACCACACTCGAATTGATTATTAAAGTTTCAAAATTCTTTTGAAAACAAAAGCATCTCGTAAGACTACGCCACAAATAAATATGTTGGGTTTTTACCTTACGATAGCTAAAATACTTTTAATTAAAATCTCTGATATTATAATAGTGTCTATAGAAAGTAAAATAGAATCTAGCTGAAATGCTTGCATCTCACATTTTAGCAATAGTTGGGCACAATCAAAACCGTACAGGCGCGTAGGGAAAATGGATTTCCAACTAATGACCAGGCACTGGGGTATCACCTGTCACAGTACGTGGCCTAGATCACCGTACCGAGGATTACTCCATATCCCTTGCAACACAAGACCGGGACTACCCCTTACTGGATAATCCTGAGTAAGATCACCCCACGGTTGGGATCAGCAACCGCACCACTAAGCCGAATAAAAGGAACATCTAGACAGGGATGACCTCACCCTAATGGGTGCTACCCACCTAGTCTTGCTACATAACCCCTGATTTTTAGTCATTCCCGGTTGATGAGCTTGAGGCTAAGCATTACCTTTTTAGAACGTTTCACTTAGAATGCTCATCATCCACCTGACGATGTTCTGAAAGCATTCATCCATACAAGTCTGTCCCGGGTTCGAACGGAATCGAAGGCACTGCTCCTACTACATCCATTTTGGAATCATCCTCAGGATTAGTAGCGACTAGCCCTTCCACTTTACTGCTCCATCTTCGAATCCAAACTCGTCTTCTTCACGAAAACGTTTAAACCGGATCGAAGTGATTTTCGAGAAACTAATCCCGATCCCGGTCTCTTCGAAACGATCAGCGCATCGTCCAATATTGATAGTCGGTTATTTAACTATTAGTTAACATTCACAAACAACCATCAAACGTAAATAATTTCACCCAATTATTTATTAATCTCAAAATATCTTCACAAGATATATTTTCATTTTCAATCCTTTTGAAAATAGTTTTCAAACCACACTCTCCTCATGGAATGAATTCCCAAACATTTATTTCCACTAAAGGCACCAATTACAAAAACTTTAGATTTGAAAATAATTTAAAACACTTTATTATAAAATATCCTTTTAAATGTTTAAATTAAAAATTACTTTAATACTTATTAAAATATATAATTTGAGAATATTTAAAATAAAACTACTTTGTATAATATAAAACTGAATTTCTAACTTTTAAAACAAACTACCAAGCCACCTTTAAATAATTAATACGATACTAGATTTGAAAATATACTTTCTTTAAAGTTTAAACATTTAGAAATAATAAATTTTCTAAAACATACTTTTTTAAAATAACTTTAACTTTTAACTTATATTTATAAAATTTGTTTTGAAAACGTACTTGGCTATCCAGGGAAATACGCTTCTCTTTAACAGCTTCTAAAAATAAACAACTATTTATTTTTAAACAAATTTACCCATTCCTTTAATAAATTCCCACCATGAATTTATTCTTTCAAATATCCACTGATATATTACTTTATTTTTATAAACCCGGTTTATAAATTTCTTAGTTTCAACTTCCTTTTAAAATCCCGATTTTACACACTTAAATCAATCTCTAATTTGATTTCCAATTTACTTCACTTTTTAAATAAATTTCCTTACTTACTTTATTTATTCCAAAATCCATCAACTTCAGATTTAGTTTCTTCATTATGATTTAAAATCTTGTTAACTGAAATTACCAATTTCATATTTCCCAAATTTCTTCTTTATCCTTTCAAATAAATTCAAACCTTGAATTTCAAAATAAATTCTTTATTTATGGAAATAATATCACTTGAGTTTAAAATTCATTATTTCTCTGTTTATTCAAAATCCCTTTTCATACCCAGAATTTATTAGGATTTAAAAATAATCGTTTTTATTCCTTTCCAATTCATTCTTATTTTTTTATTCAAATTCTCTATAATTATTTCACTTAAAAATTCACACTTTTATTTTCTTTTCAAAAACTCCAATTCTATATATTTTAATAACTCATTGTACCGAAATATATTCAAACAAACCACAGTATTCAATATTCCAATTATCAATAATATTCATCATAGAATATCAAATATTCATAACAGAGAATATTAAATAATCTAAATAAATGTTAAGGAATCCAGTTGGATCCCTCCAACCTGTTTCCCTGCATTCACAGACGTTAGCACAATACCAATTCCACTTCGAGGTGGAATATCGTGGTATATGGGATTTAAATATAATATCATCCGCTATTATGCGACGCATATGGTCTCATCCCCTATTTAAATGCGGGAAATCAATCACTCCAATATATACTGTATACTATTATATATAATATAGCACATCAAATCAATTCAATCATTCAACCAATTATTTAAATTTAACTATTTAAATTAAAATTAAAACCCAGATGAGTGAGATTGACTCAACTTTGTCCTTAAATTTGCAGACCATTTCCATCTCGCCTTGATTTTACATGGCTTCAGACCTTGTGTAACAATTATATAATTTTATTAATATTCGATTTAATCAAACAATTAACCACTGTTTAATAGTTTAAATTTTAACTAATGATTTAATTTAACCAAATAAATTTAAACTTAAATTTTTAAACTAATTTTCCTTTTTATAAATCTAAAATAATTAAATGAGTTAATTAATAAATTAATCACCTTAATAAATTATTTTTAAAAATAAAGAGTAAACAGAAATATGTTTATGCATATTTATATTATTTCTTACATACAACTAAAAATATTAAAAATCTAATTTTTACATAAATTCATATTTTTTCCTAAATCTTATATATATATATATATATATATATATATATATCCTACTTTACTGTATATGCATATATAAATCTTTGGATTGAAGAAAATAACTAGCATACACACACACACCCCTTACTATCTTTATTTTCCGAACAAATATACATATACAAAAGTCTTTTATTTTAAATCTATATTTATTTTCAAATCTACAAATAAAATAAAAGATAATACCTTGCGGATCCCTCAATGCCAAAGACTGCCCCAAGCGAACCCCTATCAGAAATCAACGCAACCCAAATCGAATTCACCCTCCAGAACATGCGTCAACGAGCCACCTTGAAGTCGCCCACCCGCCTATACACTGCATCGCGATCTGCAGCCACCCACAAGCCCGTTCCAAAAATTCGTGGCCACCGCCTCTTTGCCGCACACCCTCCATCGCTCGCCGCCCCCACGAGCAGCCGGAGCCTCCCACGCACGCGAGCTCGTTCGCGCTTCCTCACTGAAGCCTAAGCATCGCCGACCCCTTGATGCAAGACATCAAACTTTGAAGGGGAAAGCTACCCCTTTTCGAATTCGATCCAAATTCTTTCAGTGGGAAAGAAATTTGGAGTGAATAGCTTTACTGCTTTGATTATTAATGGAAAAGAACAAGAGACGTGATACGATCTATTTTTTCTTTAACTTGATTTTGAGGTGAAAGGTTGCGTGGATATTAAAAAGCGCATAGGGAGACAGGAAGCGCGATTTCAGGATAGTGGGTAGCATAGGAAAGATAAAAGGCTACAGTGATTTTGAAATGGAAGGAAAGCAGCTGGTGTGAGATGAAACTTGACCAGTCAAAATTAGGTTATATTTAGATCAAATTTTCGATATAGATTTCAGCGCGTTTATATATCATACGCTCACAACTCCAAGTGCTACGAAAATTGAAATCCGACAATAATTCCATATTATGGATCCAATGGAACTGGTTTCGTCGAATTCCGAGACTGTGCCTCGGAGGGCTATTTTTGAACATCAATTTAAACGATATATTTTTAAAATTGAACAAACTACTGTTAAATTCAATTTTACCCCATCTATTACTTTCAGTATTATTAATATAAATTTTATAAGCCTTTGAAATATTTTTGACAAGCTTATAACTCCAGATTTAACATTTTTACCCAATTTCCAGTAATTAAATCCAATAATTAATTTCTAAATAATGGTGATATTTGAAATTCAAATTACAAACTAACTTTTAAATACTAAAATCAATTAAATACCCTAATTTAAATTGTCCAAAATTCTGGGTCGTGACAAAAACACCCTACTATTCTTTTATTTTGATTTACACTCCTACTATTAAATCAACCTTAACAAAGGTTTCTATCTTGTTATGCTCATTTTCTACAATTGACGCCTATTCTTACATTACCTACAATATTTAATTACATTTAATTCCAATTAATTATATTCTAATTCCAATAAATTGATTTAATCGATTTCAATCTTCTTATTCAGTCCTTCATTACTTTATGTATATATTCAACATTAATTTATAGCTTATTACATTAATATTCTTCAATCATTACATTAATTTACATGTAACGACCTAGAATTTTCGATCCCGAAAACTCCAGATAGTTAGGAAAAGAAGAAAAGAGATAGAAGAAGAAACAGAAACAAAACACAGATTCTCACATTCGCAACAGATCCAAATATAATATTAAATAAAATAACAGTTATACAAGGAAAAACTGTATCAGTTAATTTACATTAATACATCAGAGTTACAACATTTTCACAAACACTGGAAAGATAAAGCAACATGTTCCAGATACAAATCAATAATACTCAATGGGTTACACTCCATATGTTCCTGCCATCCATCTCGCCTCCTGAGCTCCAGAACATCCTTACCTAAAAATCTGTAAGACTCGGTCTGATCCGAGCATTACATCAAAGTAACACCCGGGTCAGGTTGGAAACCAGCGTGAGTAAACCCATCTAACAAGTAATAATAAAACAATAAACTTATTTAAAACCTGGGGTAACTTGTTCATTATTACAAGTTCACACTTGCTATAGTCAACACTTATATTCACAATCAATCCCTAAGTACCTTTACTTAGTTTTAAATGGTCCGATCATTTAAATTATTCCATTTCAGCCTATTGATTTCACATATCAATCTATAAAGAATCATTGTAGGTTACAAATGGAAGTGGGTTCGGGTATTTACTAATACCCGACCCCGGTCTCTTCGAATTCAACACCATCTTAACCCAAGTTATTCAAGTGAAATACAATTCAACTTTAAATACAAGATGTCGCTTTATACACAGCAATTCATTATCGATAGATAACCACATTATCATGTCCACCCAAACATATCATATCACAAAACATTTCATATCAGAGATATCAACCAATTCAAGTCATTTAACATCATTCAATCATTCATAAGCAAGATTTATCACTTCTAAAATTAATTTAATTTATCTCTAATTAAATTAATTACTAATCTTTAATCACTTGAATTACCTTTACTTAACATTATTTAATTACAATCCAATTAATTAATCATCTTTTAATTATCCATCTTAATTAATCACACTTGACTAGTTAACTTTAAATTACAATAAGCAATTAACTCTTAATTAATTACACAAATTAATTAACCTTTACCCATCCATATTAATTACATTGATCCTTAATTAATTACTCAAATTAATTATCTTATAATCACTTACATTGATTAATTAACCTTTAATTAATCACACTCATTAATTAACTAACCCTTAATAAATTTCCTTAATTAATCAATCCTTTAATTAATTACGCTAAGTAATTAATCCTTAATTACTTCCTTTAAGTGATTAATCCTTAATTACTTCCCTTAAGTAATTACTTTCATCAAGTAATTATCCCGTTGGTTAATTGCCCTCAATTAATTAACCTTTAATTATTAATTAATTTAACCTTTTATTACAAATTTAATTAATTTATCCTTAACAAAATTTACCCTTTACTTACATACATTAAATAATAATCACTAAAGTAATTTAATTATCTCGTAATTATTTCCATCAAGTAATTATTCCATAATCAATTAAATTAAATGAATTAACCCTTGATCACTTTCATTTGTTAATTATCTTTAATTATTCATTTATTAACCTTAAGTTTATCACTTTAAATAATTAACTATCCTCTAATTAATTACATTCAGTAATTACTCTTTAATCACTTACACAAATTAACTGTCCATTAATTACATTAATAAATTATATTTCAATTTGTAAAATCTTAAATAATTAAAATAAACCACATACTTAAATTAATTACTTAGTTTCAACAATAAACTTATTTGAATTCATATATTTGGAGGAAAAATAAACCTTCTTTGAAACCTGTTTGATAATGGCTTTGAACATGTCCATTTCTATTTATTTTGAAATTGGTTACGAATTTCTTCTGTTTTAACCCATAAAAAAGCAAAGAAAACTCGATTACCCTAAAGGAATACCCAAGTCACCATACAAAACTCTCAAGATAAACCCCGTGTTACTCACGTATCACTCTGCTTCGAGAAAATCCTCACACCACCTCGAGCATGCACCCGAGCAAACCCCATCTTCACTCCTTCTTCTTCTTCTTCTTCTTCTTGGTCTTTAATTCTAGCAAAACCCAGATACATAGGTAAACGTGTGCACGTGCACGGCTCATCAACGATCCTCCGACCATCGATGTTGACGCTGACAAATCGACTACAGTCTTCTTACCCGATTACGACCACCCAGAGCCTCGATCATGCTCGAAATGGAAAACGAGCTATGAGACCACCACTGGATCCAAAACGATTAACCTAGATCTCCTCGCACCACCACCCAAGTCCACCAGCGATTCTACGGTCACGACCAGAACTTCATCACACACCTATGCCACTAATTCCCTACTCGCGATCGCCTCAGTTTCTCCACTGACCACAATTTCCCTCGATTAAAACGTTGATCGAATTCAAGCAATAAACCAAAGTTCCACCTCGATCATTTAATCCATCCATTATAAAAAATCGAACTCAATTTTCCTAGACTCGCAACTCTTTCAACTACCTTTCGGTCAAAAATCGCTCCCCATCTACGATTGATTTGTTTGAAATTGACGAAAAAACAATTTTTGATCAACCCTTACTTCCTCATCCAATTCTGACTTAAATATTATGATATGACGCTTAAAAATTGTTGTTTCCAAAATTGGATCAGGTCATACATTTCCTTTCAAAGATCGTATCTTAAAATTATCTATATAAGAGGATTTAGATTTTTGATCTTCGTTAAGATGATAAAAACCAACAGAGTTTGAATATAAACCAGTCATACACAGCTTCATCTCATATTAATATTCATATAAATATTTTAATACATCCATGCAAATCTGATCCGCAACATCACATTTATAATCCATAACATGCATCATGATAATCACAAGTTTAAACCTTTTAAGTCAAGTTTGCTCACATTTAAAGAAGAGCAGAAGACAGGACTGTAATTTGAAATCTGGAATTTGAAACTAATTTGCTACTGGAATTTTTGATGTTGATTTGAACTTGCTTGCATATTAAATTGAACTTTGATTTTTGCTTCAGCTTTTGTTGTTGTTAATTTTTTTTGAGCTGCTTTGTTTTTTTTGGGTTTTCAGATTTGAAAAAGATAAAGATGGGAGAAAGAAAAATATGAAAACTGGTTCTTCTTTTCAAAACATGTTGTTTAATTTTTATTAATTGCCACTTGTTATTTTGTTAGCTTCCACATATTAATCCAAGCATGCACTTGTAATGTCATGAATTAATTTAACTACACTTGTTAAAATATGTACAAATGTCTTAATATGCTTTTTATATTATATTTTCTATTTACTTTTTATATTTATATGTGTTTTTATATTATACTTATATTTTTATGCTTAATACTTATATATTAAAGAAAGTATAAACTTTATTAAATCCTATTTTAAACTTAAACTGCTAAGTTTTTAACTTAATAAATAATAGTCCTTTTTCGTGATTTATGTTTTATTAATTTATGTTTATATATGTATATTCACACCTTTCACCAATTTCCATGTATACTACTTCACCTAGCAATAGATATATGCATATACATACATACTTATATACCTATGTGTGTACATACTTCAAAATTTTCACTATTATAAAGTTTGGCATATATCTACTAAAATAATTAAATTTATCCTAAAATTTATTATAGTTTTAAATATATATTTAGATACTTTTAAATGATTAGAATTCCATTTATTTAACCAAATAAAATCAGTATCCCCGCAGTTTAAATTCAGATAATTATTCAATTATCAGATGACCAAAATCCGGGTTATCACATTCCTCCCCTTTGAATATTTTCGTCCTCGAGAAGGAATGAAGATAGAATTTATTCAATAACTTAAAATCAGATAAATTTTTCTTTGATCATTTTTAAAACACTTTTAAAATCCACATAACATTATAAAATAGTTTTATAAAAATAAACTTGATGTTTCCACAAGTCCATCCTCGTTCTCACAGAAATTCAGTCATAAGTTGATCAGGCATAGGACTGAAAATCTATAAGTGCTTGGTAGACCCGTTTTCAACATCCGATGAAAATACTGGAAAATATTTTGTTGAAAATATAGAAAACACTTTTTTTGAAAATAGAGGAAATATCTTTAGTGAGAATGCTCTGGAAAACATCACCCCCGTCCCTGGTCGCAGTTAACCCGATGGTTACGTTGCCATCCCGACAAAATCCATAGATAGCCGTAGGCACTTCGCGCCCCTCGATTATGCCATGGAACCCGCTACAGATCGCAGCTACATCTGGGGTTACATTGCTTCACAGCAAAAACCCATATAACTGTAGGCATCAGTGCCCTCGAATTCCGCTGCCAAAAGAATGAAACTTCTCCACTCACTCGACCATAGATCGCAGTCTACCAATGTTACGTTGCCTTCCCGGCAAAATCAAACATAGACCGTTGACACTCACCTCGACACGATTTCCTCAGTGGTCCACAGTACATCGCAGCGACATTGAGTTACACTGTCGTCACATTATAACCCAAATGCCTCTGTAGGCATCAGCGCCCTCGACTTTCGCTACCCAATAATCCTCAAGAACTTTAGTTTGTCTGGACTTCCTCACAAGATCCACTTTATAGCCTCCCCCTGTGAGGTTCAAGGCAGTACCAACCTATGGTACTCCTGAGAAGTTCATTTCAAGGGAGTGCCTTTTTCTCCGGAGCCATTTTCAAAACACTTTATACTATACACATATAGTATTTTCCAAATCATACACCTAGTATGAATTCCATATAAATCTCCTTTACACAAAATCGATTTTTCCAAAATCAATAATTCTCAAACTAGGCTTTCCAAATCTCCAAAATTGATTTTTCCCCAAAAAAATCAAAAGCCTTTCCAAAATCCATAGGTTCCAAAATATTTTTCCAAAATCATTCTCATAGATCCTTTATATGTATATATAGATATATATAACTTTGAAAATCTTTGGATCACTTTATACTTATATAAATTCCCTTTTAATACTTCAAATGCTTTCAAAAACCCTTTTCTTCTGGTAATAGATTCAACAAGGGGAGATTTATCTTATATAAAAAAGATACATAACTTTGTTTATTTCAAATCAAATTCAAATTTGATTTCCCATTACTTTTCTTCATAAAGTGAACCTTTAATCACAGAAATTTCCAGTTTCCGTTTTACTTCATCATATATTTCACAAAATATACTTTTCATTCCAAAAACATTTTACAGTTCTTATCCATAAATTTTCGATATCAATTTCATTCAAACCCATACGATGTACTCGTATCATGCGTACGTAATATAAATCTGATCGCTTGCTTGATCACAAATTTCTCTTTCAAATAAGTATCGTCCATCCGACTTCCTACTGCGGACTCAGATCTGGTTTCTTGATCAGAAACCGTCATTCTCCTTGCACAGCCATAACTATGATAGAGAATATCCAGAACCAATCAAAAATCCATATCCAGGTTCGCCATGAAAATCAAGTGAAAATCCCAACTCGGATTGATATACTATCTCGAAATTCGGTGCTCGACTCTGTATTAAATCACTATGCGAATAGAATAATATATGTACGTCCTACGTATTCATCGTCATTGATTACTAGCTAAATCAATTATCTTTTTATTCACCTTCACTTTAATTCTATTCACTTCAATTCTTATCTCAATTGGGTATTTAATCATAAATAGTTTGAACTCTGTCCAGCTTAAATTTAGAAAATAGCTTGAAAAGTTTAAAATAGATAAGTAGTTGAAAAATAATTATTAGTTTGTAAAATGACTGTAAAATAGTTAAGTAGTTATAAAATGATTATAAAATAGTTAAATAATTGCAAAATAGTTTTTAAAATAGTGATTAGTTATAAGTAATTGAAAAATAGTAATTAGTTTATAAAACAGTTGCAAAATAGTTAAAAAGTTCTAAAATAATTGTAAAATAATTATAAGATAGTTGGGGATTAATAAGAAAGGTTGTATATATAGTAAATAGATTTATATTAAAACAATTTATTTTGAAAATAGTCCAGAGCCAAACTGTTCAATTCCCAATCTCCATCCACATCAATTCAATTTAAATTTCCACTTCCATTTTGTGACGCTCCACTTCTATGCTCACAATAACAAAGGTTATTATAAGGAATAACGTCTGTTATTGCGAAGAATAAGGCTTGTTAGAAGCGACCATCCGTAAGTTATGCCTTAGACGATTATTGACTACATCGATAGGAGTTGTGTAAATTACTCCTAAAGATATAAAATTCAATCCAAATCTAAAACGAAACTACGGTGGCTTAAGAAAAATTCAGAACAACTCATAATAACAATAACACAGATAAGTATAATCACATCAGAACAGAAATATCAATTATATAACGGAAGACTAGTCTAGATACATGCTACAACAATCGATAGTTCACATGAACCAAATGTACATATACAAAGACATCAACATGCATGAGATGAGAGTCGATACGCAAAAAGTGACACCTTGAAGTCTAGACAAAAGATGATGTGAAATTCCAAAAGCTGAAGCGGCAACAGAATAAGAGATAGTGATTATCTTGAAATAACTCGGTCATCCAAGTATTATTTAAAAGAAAATAATAAACGGATCAGTCTAATTTAAACTCAGAAATAAGTGTATGAAAAACAACACTTAAGTCAATAATTATAGTCTCGAATGAGATTATTCAACAAAATGATCAACATAGTTTAAATGAAGAAATCTCAATTTAAACTCCATCAAAATCAACTTTCAAATTCAAAATTGAATTCAAAACATCAATTCGCAAAATCTAGAAATCAAAAATAGATAACTAGAAAATCAACATAAAAGTGGATCGATCCCAGCAGATGGTGAGTCTAAGGTACGTCGTACGTGCATCAACATATGGCCGTAGCCTACCAAGCACTGTCATCATAATTTTTGGCACCCAACAAATGATCCAAAGGTCCCACATATGACCCGAAGGTGTAGCACTGGTAATTGACCCGAAGGTCCAACATATGACCCAAAGTTCTAGTACTGGTAATTGACCCGAAGGTCCAACAAATGACCCGAAGGTCCAGCAGAGTGGCTCGAAAGCCCAACCAAATCATCAAAATCTTCAAACAACAACAATTATTTCAATTAACGAGTCTGGAATTAACCGAATCAGTAAAAGCGTGGTTCCATACTCCACACTTTTTGCTAAATCGTTTAAATCTCTTCATCGTTTCCTTGAAAGTGCAAAATTGTGTATTTTATACAAATAGAATTCGCGTTCTAGAATGGACAAGTCCGGAGTTAATCGAATCATTAAAAATAAGGGTTCATAGTCCTTAATTTCGCTGAAGCGTTTAAATCGCTTCCTCATTCGTTTGAAAGCGTAAACTCTGAAATTTTTAGAAATAATTTTGTTTTAAAACGATTTAAATATGTGATTAAAATAGCAACTTCAATAGCAATTTTGACAAGGAAATTGCGCTTCACAAAACACCGTAAAAACGGATATAAACGTCAGCGTTGCAGGATTTCTTGATTGCAAGAAAGCCGCTTGAAAATTCACTTTAAATTGATGGCTACTGAAGTCAAAACAACAGTAATTTTATACGTCAAAATCTCATCAAAACAACACATTTCAAATGTATACACCGGGGTAAAAACCCGTTATAAAAATATAACGGCAATAAATTATGTTTTAAAACCAAACACCGGTTCAAAGCAAATTAAACATTGGTCTACACTGCTATATATGCATCAAAATATGGCACTGCCTGGGCTTAGTAATGTGTAACACATCCTTACACGCACTTAATAATTATAGACAAAAATAAATGATAACAACAAATCGGATAATCACGACTCAATAGAAATGGGCATCTCAAGCAAAATAGGATAAATAGGCAAAACAGACTGCATACAAGCAGGTCAGTCGACTTGCTCTCTGAGAACAGTCGACTGGACCAGACCCTGAAACTCTCGGTTCCAGGTTAGTCGACTGGACTCAGGGGTTAGTCGACTGGTGCCAGTTTCCCAGCATTTCTAGCATACACAAATGAAGAGCAAACTCAACCAATTCGCGACCGGACGAGAAAACGCACTAGGGGCTTACGCCAACCAACAACACAGCCCAATAGGCTCTTAGATACACCACCAAAAGCATGATCAAACATCAAAGTTATGATTTTTAAAGATTTTGCTTCAAACACCAAAAATTGAACTATTCATAAAACCAACCCAAATAAAAGCAATTGCATATGAATAAGTGTTAGGAATTCATACCTAACAATCAAAGATAGTTTTAGACATAGATGTGAGACAAAAAAAATCTCACCTTTTATTCAAAAACAAAGAAGAAGAAGAAGAAGAAGAAGAAGAAGAAGAAGAAGAAGCTAAGAGAAAGGCAAGAACAATCACCCTTCAATTCCAACCCAAGGAGCTTAAATCTAAGTTTAAAAGAGAACCATTTCCTAAGTTAGATTTAGGAATTTCTGAAATTGAATAGAGAGAGAGAGAGTTGGAGAAGAAGAGGATGCTTACCAATAGCTTCTTTTGAAATATGGAGCAAGAATTTGAGTTTGCAAATGAAATTAGCGCTTAGGATTTTAATTCTTTTTCTCCTCCATCATTGTTTTCCTTTTAGCTTGAATGTGATAGGAAAAGAAATGAATGAAGAGGAGTGGTGGAATTAGGATATAGGATGAGTTGGGTAGTGGGCTGAACCCCAATCCCAAACCTAAACCCAAAGTGAAAACGTAGCAAAATTTTACTAACTCCAAATATATCGAAGTTTATACTCGAAAATATCGCAAACACCATTTTGAACCCAATGGAAGTGGTTTCGAGTCCCAATTCGACAGTTTGCAAAAAAGTAACATTTCGGACCCAAAAATTCGATTAACGACGCTATATTTAAATGAAACATTTAAATATATAATCGTAAAATATGCGGGTTGTTACAGATCTCCCCTCCTTAACAAAATTGCGTCACGCAATTCCTAGAAATGATATTTGTAATGAATACATAATTACATCACCCAAAAGAAAAGGAAATAAGCTTGAGATGTAGAGATATTCTCACCATTTCTAAGCAAAGATAGAAAACCCGGATAGGATCGCTCGATAAACTCTCTGGTTTCCCAAGTACAGTCTTTGGGATTTGTGGACCATTGAATTTTCACAAGCGGGAATTCTTTGTTCCGAAGGCGTTTAACCTCCGAAGCTAGCACACGAATAGGATTTTGCACCATAGACAAGTCGGTTGAGATCTCAAGATCTTGCAACACACGAGGATCAATAATAGAATCCGAATCACGAAGGCATCGACGAAGCTGGGATACATGAAATACGTCATGAATTTCCAAAAACAGGATAGGTAGTGATACATGATAAGCAATAGGACCAATGCATTCCGTAATAGGAAACGGTCCAATATATCGAGGAGCCAATTTCTCGGAGCTACTAAAATGCACCACACCCTTCATCGAGGAAATACGAACGAATACGAGATCACCAACAGAAAATTCCAAAGCTTCCTACGATGATCGACATAAGATATCTGCCTATTCTAAGCCTCTTTCATTCTCTGTCTGATAATATCAATCCTCTTAGAAGATTCACGAATATAATCGGGGACGAGAATTAACTTTTCCCCCGATTCCAACCAACAAGATGGTGTTCAACACGGCCTTCCATAAAGAGCTTCGGAAGGAGCCATACCGATACTGGACTGGAAACTATTGTTATAAGAAAATTCAACAAGAGATAAGTAGTCTTCCCAACTACCACCAAAATCAAGAATGCAAGCTCGAACGAGATCTTCTAAGACTTGATTCACCTTTTCAGTCTGACCATCAGACTGTAGATGATAAGCAGTACTGAGATTGAGCTTAGTACCCAAAGCTTTCTGAAGGCTCTGCCAGAAACTACTAGTAAAAAGTGGATCTCTGTCACTAACAATAGAACTAGGAATTCCATGAAGTCGAACGACTTCTTTAATAAAAAAGCTTAGCCAACAAAGGAGCAGTCCGATTGGTCTTGATAGGAATAAAATGGGTTGATTTAGTCAATCGGTCAACAATCACCCAAATACTAGTATGCCCGACCTCAAACGAGGTAGACCATCAATGAAGTCCATAGAAATTTGATCCCATTTCCATAATGGAATCTCAAGATGCTGCAAAAGACCACTAGGACGCTGGTGTTCTACTTTAATAAGTTGATAAGTCATACAACGACTCACATAACTTGCAATATCACGCTTCATACCTTCCCAGAAGTATAAGCGTTTCATGTCAGCATACATCTTACTATACCTGGATGGATAGTATACTTAGAACGATGACAGTCCTCAAGAATGTCATTTCTAAGATTAGAAACATTAGGCACGATCAACCTTCCCTTCTTCCGAATACAACCATGAATATCAATATCGAAATCCTTTAGATCATCACTTCGAGATTCCGATTTACAACTCTGAATAAGATAAGAAAGATCTGGATCTTGTTTTCGGGCATCAGCAATTCGATCCAACAAATTAGGACGAGCTACCATGCTAAATAAAAGCAGGGGAGAATCAAACGGAAGGACGGTCTTTAATATCACAAAGAGATAAAGCTTCCAACATATTTCACTCTGTTAGCATCATGGAAACAATAACCTGCTGCTTGCGACAAAGTGCATCAGCAACTCGATTACCCTTACCTGGGGTATACTGAATACTGAAATCATATGAAGCAATAAATTCGAGCCAACGCTGTTGCCTCATATTAAGTTCTTTCTGAGTGAATAGATATTTCAGAGATTTGTGATCAGTGAAGAGAATAAAACGCTCACCCAACAAATAATGTCGCCAAATATTTAGAGCAAAGACTATAGCGGCTAACTCCAAATCATGGGTAGCATAATGAATCTCGTTGGGCTTTAGTTCACTAAAAGCATAGGCAACTACTCTATCCTTTTGCATAAGAACAGCACCGAGTCCATAACCATTGGCATCGGTATAAACAACAAGATCATGATTCCATGCGGGAACCACTAAGGTAGGAGCATGAGTAAAGATATCTTTTAACTTCATGAAAGAAGTCTCACACTTATCAGACCAAATAAAAGGAAAATCTTTTCTCATGAGAGTGGTAAGCGGTAAGGAAATACTAGAAAAGTCCTTAATGAACCGGCGATAATAACCCACCAATCCAAGGAAACTACGGATCTCAGTAACGGCCTTGGGCCTCTCCCAATTCTGAATAGATTCGATCTTGAAAGGATCGACAGAGATACCATCGGAAGAAACAATATGACCGAGAAACTTCACCTTATTCACCCAGAAGTGACACTTGGAGAATTTGGCATAAAGCTGATGTTGACGAATAGTGCTCAAAACAATCTCCAAATGCTGAATATGATCGACTTCTGACTTGGAATAAATAAGAATATCATCAATGAAAACCAAGACGAACTTATCGAGCTATTTTCAGAATATCCGATTCATAAGATCAACAAAATACGTTGGAGCGTTCGTCAAACCGAACGACATAACAAGCCATTCATAAGAACCATAACGAGTACGGAATGCTGTAAGAGGAATGTTATCTTCCGCAACTCGTAACTGATGAAAACCGGTAGCAAGGTCGAGTTGGGAGAAAAACTTAGCGTCACTTAACTGATCGAACATGTCATCGATCCTAAGTAATGGAAACCTATTTTTAAAGTGAGCTCGTTAAGCTTGCGATAATCAATGAAAAGCCTAATAGTACCACCTTGATTCTTAACAAAGACAACGGCGGAGCCCCAAGGAGAAGACCTAGAGCGAATAAATCGCTTGGCTTCCAATTCAGAGAATTGTTGTTTGAGTTCCTCATTTTCCTTATCAGATATTCTCGTGGGAGGACGACTGACAGGATGAGCACCAGAGATAAGATCAATACGGAACTCAATTGCCCTCTTCGGCGCCAAACATGAAATAGGCTCGAAGACATCAGAAAAATCACAAACAACTGGAATATTAGCTATGACATCCTACGATTCAAAGGAAGAAATGAGAGCATTCGAAGTATGATCCATGCTTCGAAATATAATAGATAACTGCTCGATAGAATCGGGATGCTTGAGATATAAAGTTCTTTCAGGACATAGGATTTGAACTTCATAACGGACGAGCCAATCCATACCCAAAATCATATCAAAACCAAGATGATCCTAACATGCAGATTCACATGAAAGGTAAAACCACATAGAATAATATCAACACCAATACATAACAAACCAAGAGTAGCGGATTCACCAATAGGATTCACAATCCTCAAAGGGTCGCAAAGACTAACAACATCCAAAGGAATAACATCAACAAGCTCCTTTGACACGAATAAATGTGATGCACCCAAACTCTAATAGAACGACCACAAAATAAAATAAAACCTTATACAAATCTAAGATTGATAGGAATTCAACAAATGGAATACTACTGGGATATGAGATTTATCCCTAGACACATTCCAACTCGTTAGAGAGGATAAAAGTTCAAGAACAATGAAGGAATAGATTAGAAAGGCACGAATAAAACCTTCGAATAGTTGTAACATGTTCCATTCTGCTTCTGATCCATGTATATTATAATTTGTTCTGAATCTCAGCTCTGATACCAAGTTGTGATGCCCCACCTCTATACTCACAATAACAAAGTTTGTTATAAGGAATAATGTCTGCTGTTGCGAAGAATAAGGCTTGTTAGAAGCGACCATCCGTAAGTTATGCCTTAGACGAGTATTGATTACATCGATAGGAGTTGTGTAAATTATATAAAATTCAATCCAAATCTAAAATGAAACAATGGTGGCTTAAGAAAAATTCAGAACAACTCATAATAACAATAACATAGATAAGTATAATCACATCAGAACAGAAATATCAAATATATAGCGGAAGACTAGTCTGGATACATGCTACAACAATCGATAGTTCACATGAACCAAATGTACACATACAAAGACATCAACATGCATGAGATGAGAGTCAATACACCAAAAGTGACACCTCGAAGTTTAGACAAAAGATGATGTAAAATCCCAAAAGCTGAAGCGGCAACAGAATCAGAGATAGTGATTATCTGGAAATAACTCGGTCACCCGAGTATTATTTAAAAGAAAATAATAAACGTATCAGTCTAATTTAAACTCAGAAATAAGTGTACGATAAACAACACTTAAGTAAATAATTATAGTCTCGAATGAGATTATTCAACATAAATAATCAACATAGTTTAAATTAAGAAATCTCAATTTAAACTCCATCAAAATCAACTTTCAAATTCAAAATTGAATTCAAAACAGCAATTCACAAAATATAGAAATCAAAAATAGATAACTAGAAAATCAACATAAAGTGGATCGATCCCAGTAGATGGCGAGTCTAAGCTACGCCGCACATGCATCAACATATGGCCGAAGCCTACCAATTTTTTGGCGCCCAACAAATGACCCGAAGGTCCAACATATGAACCGAAGGTCCAACAAATGACCCAAAAGTCCAGCAGAGTGGCTCGAAAGCCCAACCAAATCATCAAAATCTTCAAACAACAACAATTATTTCAATTATTGATTCTGGAATTAACCGAATTAGTAAAAGCGTGGCTCCATACTCCACACTTTTGCTAAATCGTTTAAATCTCTTCATCGTTTCCTCGAAAGTGCAAAATTGTGTATTTTATAGAAATAGAATTTGCGTTCCCAAATGGACAAGTCCGAAATTAATCGAATCAGTAAAAGTAAGGGTTCATAGTCCTTAATTTTGCTGAAGCATTTAAATCACTTCCTCGTTCGTTTGAAAGCGTAAACTCAGAAATTTTTAGAAATAATTTTGTTTTAAAGCGATTTAAAAACACGTGATTAAAACAGCAACTTCAACAGCAATTTTGACAAGGAAATTTCGCTACACAAAACACCGTAAAAACGGATATAAAGATCAGCATTGCAGGATTTCTTGATTGCAAGAACGCCGCTTGAAAATTCACTTTAAATTGATGACTACTGAAGTCAAAACAACAGTATTTTATACATCAAAATCTCATCAAAATAACACATTTTAAATGTATACACCAGGGTAAAAAACCCATTATAAAAATATAACGGCAACAAATTACGTTTTAAAGCCAAACACCGGTTCAAAGCAAATTAAGAATTGGTCTACACTGCTATATATGCATCAAAATATGGCACTGCCTGGGCTAAGTAACGTGCAACACATCCTTTCACACACTTAATAATTCTATACAAAATAAATGATAACAACAAATCGGATAATTACGACTCGATAGAAATGGGAATCTCAAGCAAAATAGGGTAAATAGGCAAAACAGACTGCATACAATCAGGTCAGTCGACTGGCTCTTTGAGAAAAGTCGACTGGACCAGACCCTGAAAAATTCTCGGGTTCTAGGTCAGTCGACTGGATTTAGGGGTCAGTCGACTGGATTTAGGGGTCAGTCGACTGGTGCCAGTTTCCCAGCATTTCCAGCATTTACAAATGAAGAGAAAACTCAACCAATTCGCAACCGCACGAGCGAATGCGCTAGGGGCTTATGCCAATCAACAACACAGCCCAATAGGCTCTTCGATACACCACCAAAAGCATGATCAAACATCAAAGTTATGATTTTTAAAGATTTTGCTTCAAACACCAAAAATTGAACTATTCACAAAACCAACCCAAATCAAAAGCAATTGTACATGAATAAGTGTTAGGAATTCATACCTATCAAAGATAGTTTTAAACATAGATGTGAGACAAAAAAAATCTCACCTTTTATTCAAAAACAAAGAAGAAGAAGAAGAAGAAGCTATAGAGAAAGGCAAGAGCAATCACCCTTCAATTCCAATCCAAGGAGCTTAAATCTAAGTTTAAAAGAGAACCATTTCCTAAGTTAGGTTTAGGAATTTCTGAAATTGAACAGAGAGAGAGTTGGAGAAGAAGTGGATGCTTACCAATAGCTTCTCTTGAAATATGGAGCAAGAATTTGAGTTTGCAAATGAAGTTAGGGCTTAGGATTTTAATTCTTTTTCTCCTCCACCATAGTTTTTCTTTTAGCTTGAATGTGATAGGAAAAAGAAATGAATGAAGAGGAGTGGTGGAATTAGGATATAGGATGAGTTGGGTAGTGGGTTGAACCCCAATCCCAAACCTAAACCCAAAGCGAAAACGTAGCAAAATTCTACTAACTCCAAACATATCGAAGTTTATACTCGAAAAGATCGCAAACACCCTTTTGAACTCAATGGAAGTGGTTTCGAGTCCCAATTTGACAGTTTGCAAAAAGTCAGATTTCGGACCCAAAAATCCGATTAACGACGCTATATTTAAACAAAACATTTAAATATATAATCGTAAAATATATGGGTTATTACACATTTTGTAACATTCTTGTTCTTAAATCAAATTTAAATTGGTAAGTAATTTAATTTTTTAAATTAAATTTGTGAATTAATTTGGTATTTTCTAAATTTAAATAAATATTATGCCTGTTTAATTATATAAATAGATTGTAAATTGAATTATGAGTTTGAAATTCAAATAAATATTTATTTAAAGCTGTAGTAGTTCAACATAATATGATATTTTATAAGGTATAATAGTTTAACTAAAAATAGGATTTGATAAAAAGATTTAATCTTTTATAAAATGTAAAATAAATTAAAGTGATTTGTATATAATATATAAAATAATATATCGGATATTGATTTTAAATCTAATTGTGAAATTGAAATTCTAAATTAAATATTTTATAAATAAAAATTTGGAATTGAAAAACTATATGATTTTATAGAAATTTCTTTTCTAATTTTAAGAGACATATGTAATATATTTGTAAATTTATATTTTGAATTAAATACAAATCATTTTCAAAACAATTGTTAAAAAGCTAAGTTTTATAAAAAGAGAATGCATTTATTGGATAATAGAAATTATAAGAACATTTGTTTTAACAAGTGTAAACAAAATATAATGCATATCTTAAAAATAAGTACTTAGGGGCTTAAAATAAATTATAAAAATAAAATTTAACAAAGGATATAAACACAAATATGTACATTTTCACATTTGTAAAATAGATTTTAACATGTTTCAACAAGTGTGAGAAGAACATCATATCAATTAACAGATGTAAACCTTTTACATAAAAGTTTAACAAGTGTTAGCTAGTAAAACAAGTGGCAATTCAGTCAAAAAAAAATCTAAAATCAGAAAAAAGGAATCATCTCAATCTCTTCTTCATTTTTTCTAAAAAAACTGAAAGGAAACCAGGCTTGAATACTCTCTACTTCATAATTTTCTCTTCATACTTCACAAAATCAGTAAAATAAAAAAAATCAAAGCAAAGCACAAATCGAATACAATCTGAAGCATCCCAATTCAAACTTCAAACTTGGGAAACAACAACCAGAAAAACAAAGTCTGGAAGCAAGATTTCAAAAATCTTCAAGCCTGAAAAATCAAGTTTTTAGGCCTGAATATCACCAGAAAAAAAATCTGGCAACTTAACTATAAAGCAGCAAATCAACCTGAAGCAAATGTAAAAAAGATCAGGCATGCAGTAGATAAACTTAGATCCAGACTCAGTGAGGTTCAGATCAAAGTTTCAAAAAGCAAACCATATTTTATAACCTATTTTTAGCCTAACATCAAGCGAGTAAAGAAAATGCAGATCCAAATTTATCAAGCAGTTGTTTTAATTCCAGCTTTAAAAACAAACTGCTATTTTGAAAATGCAACATCAAAACAGGTTTGAGAGTAAGGCAATTCATTCAAAATCAAAAGCCTGAGACAAATCAACTCAAAGGCAAGAAGTGTCAATCAAAAATTAAAAACCTGAGGCAACTAAAAACAAGCTCAAAGTTTAGATTCCAGATCAAGTTTGTTCCAGATATTCAAATTCAAGTTTCAGGCTTTTGCTTCTTTGTCCAAGCTTTAATTCAGGTGAGCAAACTTAACATGTTCTATCTTTTGAATGCTTAGATTGAATTTGAAATATATGCATGTGAAATCGTATGAATATACCTGCATGTACGTGTGCGAAGTGTTGTGGGCATGTTTGTGCATATATGTAACGATCGAGACTTTTCGACCACGAATGCCGACATCAATACGTCCACTGTATCAACTGCCGAGCAATCGAAGGCCAGAAAACCATACCGTTAGGGTTAAAGAAGAGGTAGAAGATAGAAGAAGAAAGAAAAAGATAGAACAGAACAGAAAGAAACAACAGAACAATATCAGAATCTCACAATCACAGCGGAACAACATATAATAGATAAATGAATAAACTTTAAACAAAGAACTATATCAGTTATTACATTACATTACATTACATCATCAGAGTGTACAACAACAAACAACAACAAAACAGTGGAAAAGAAATACTATATACTAGTAATACGTCATGCCATCCAGCTTGCCTCCAGCAACTCCTGAATTCCATAATATCATGATAACCAAACTCTAGACTGCCCGTGTGGAAATTGGTGGGCACCCAGAGTTTAGGAAGGAAAACAATAAACTCCGAGCCAGTCATGTGACTGGTGTGAGAACTAAAATATTTTATTTTTAAAACAAAGAACAGGATAATTTTAAAATAGATTCGCAATGATTTTTAGAAAATGAGACTACCATAAGGCCTCCCGCACACACACACAATGCAAACGCAGAATCGGAGGAGATTTCTCCTTATGATGGTCAAAGATGCTTGGTACGCATTAAAAAGAAACATTTGATATTATTACTAGTGCATAGTGTAGGAAAAATCATTTCGAAAGTAAAGATATAAATCTTAGCCAACATACGACCATTATCGTACGCCTACTATAGCTACCATGTTCAATAGCAGGTTACCGCCACATTCCATGGCAGGTTATACAACTAAAACCGTACAAGGTTCGTATTGTTTCTTTGGATTTCCAACAAATGGTCAGGCCAAGGAACTTCCCATTGCCACATGGGTATGCCTCTGGAAAGACGACCCGAGAACCTAACCGGATCTCTGCCAACACAAGGCCAGGTTACCCCTAACTGGGTAACTACTGACAGAATGTGTCATTCCCGATCGTAACCAACCTATATCCGAGGATCCTCGATTTCCAACAACCTCAAAGCAATAAATTTGCAGCAACAACATAGGTTAAGTATCTAGCCTCCATACCATATACCACCTCTATCCAGAAGGAATGACATACACTAAAGGGGCGTTACCCCCTAATAACCTTGCTGCATCCTTCCTGTTTTGACCATTTTCGGGGTGTGAGGTCCAACGAAGTCTCGTCCACAAAGCCACGCTTTATATAAAAGCTGTGCTTTGATCATCAAATGCTCAACAGCACTTCGTATGCCACATTACCAATTTGGGAATGTATCACTAGTAACCATCAACTACATAACCTCTAAGGGTGTTAAGCTAAGAGAATAAATTCTCCACCACCAACGGAAATATATTTGATAGAAACCAGCTTTACATCTCAAATTGTAACGTCAGACACACATCCATACAAGTCCATTCCGGGATCGAACGGAACCCAAGGCACTTACAAAGAAGTCCTTGCAATCCGGATATTCACTAATCACGACAGGACTTCCCATCACAAAGGGTAATAAATTTCTATATCGGAAATCAGCCGATGCAGAAACATTCGACGGTAATCCTTCCGTTTTCACAAATATCCGGTCTTCAACACCGGTCATCAAATGCAATCCATAACGACGTATCACATATTCGGAATGGGTTATACGACCCCAAGGTCCTTTCCCTGCTAACCCGAATAGTGAGCACTTATTCAAAAATAAGTGTGATATTAAAATTCAAGCAATCACAACAAATATCTATTTAAAGGTAAATATTGATAGTCGGATATTTAACTATCAATAGGTATGCTCAACATCACAAGATTCCAAATAATTTCCCAAATTATTTACTTTCCAAAATATCTTTATTAGATATATAATTTCCACACTTCAACCATTTGAAAACAAATTTTCAAATCACTTTTCACCTTTACCACTTTTGAAAACAAATCTCAATCATTTTCCTTACACGGAAATACTTTCATTTCAACATGGTTCATTTAAACCAATTAAATAAATCCTTACTGATTTACTTTATATTTACGTTCCAAATCCGTAAATTTATTCTCAAACTTCAAAAATAAATCAACATTTATTTTTAAACAAATTTCCCTTCCCTTTTATAAATTCCATAGTGAATTTACATTTCCAAAATATCTATGAATATACGATTTTCAAATCGACTTCTAATATTCATTTTCAATTTATCTTTACAAGATAAAATCTCAAAACATTCACTTCATATTGGAAAACATTTCCATACTTACTTAATAATAAGTAATTCACAAATCTATTTATTTTCAACACTTGGAAAATATTCAATATACTTAAATCGAAATTAAGTATATATTTCATTTTTTTTAGGGAAATCATTCTCTTAAACATATTTATTTGGGCCAAAACAAATGTTGCGTAAAACATCGTTACGACGACCCAAAATCACTAGTATAGGGATTCGAAATTAAAATAGATCCCAATACTATACAAAATATTTCCTTTCGTAAATCATTTACTATAACAACAGTGTTATAGTCCACCATTTCCTTATATTTCTCGAAAACGTCTATTTCAACAATGAATATTGAAATCTATGTATTCGATGCTTAATACATTTTAAAACAACTTTTTAAAACAATTAACTTCATTTGATAATATTCATTTTCCCAAAACATATCCATTTTCTTTAATAATATGTTCACTGTCCAAAATCGTGAATATACTTCACTAACCAAATTCAATATTTTCTACACATTTTATTTCAAAGATAATTCGCTATCCGAAATCGCGAATATATCTCTTTTAGTAACCTTCTATATTAAATTTATCAAATTTAATTGACTTCGGATTTATAAACAATGTTTATAAATTCCATTCCTATTTATAAAAACTTCAATTATAAAATCCCTTTTATAAATCAATTCAATTTTTAACTCAACTTTATACCCAAAATCCGATTTCCAAGTTAATTATTTATAAATATTTTATTTTACTAAATCTATTCATTTCATAACATCACAAATTATAAATCTATAAATTTTATTCACTTGTGAAATCCATTTGTACTTCATTTTTAACACTTAATAAAACTCGTTTCACAATTCCTATATTTATAATTTATAAATATCAATTTTATAAATCTTTTATATAAACCGTTTATAATAATTCAAAAATCTCAATTTAAATAAACCGATCCCTTTAAAAATTTACAAAACGTTATTTGAAACTTATATAACTCAAAAATCATACTTAAGTACTATTTTTCAAAAATATAACTTTTATAACAATAAAATTATAATGTTTATTTATTTTAACAGTTCAAAATTTAATAAAACGTATACTTTCAAAAATCACTTTAAAATTCTTCTTAAAATCAAAATCATTATTTTAAAACTTCAAAAATGGATCCAATGATCCACCGAATAGTCAAACATGGCATCCAAAAATTATATATCGATATGATAATCAACAAATATCACAATATCTGTAATCAAATAAATACTGGTGAGGAATCCAGTTGGATCCCTCCAACCTGTTTCCCCACATCCACAAACATTAGCACAATACCAATTCTGTTCCAGTACGGAATTATCGCTGTATATGGGATTGATAAAAATATTATCCGCTTAATAGACGGCGCAATAGGGTCTCATCCGCTATATAATGCGGGAAAATCAACTCCAAGTACATATATAATACTAATTCCAAACAAGATGGAATTATCGCGGTATATGTTTTTAATAATTAACCTCCGCTTACTAACGGCGTATAATGTCTATTTTAACAATCAGTAGATAACAATCATTATTCAAACATACAATCAAGAAATTTTTTTAAATCTAACTATTTAAAATTTGAATCGAAACGATTCGATTGAGTGAGAAGTTCTCACCTTGCTTTCAATTCAGTTTCCGCGTTTTATTTCGAATAAAATTAAACATGCGTTTAATTTTACCCGAAATTCTCACTAGTTCCAAACGACTTCAATCCAGTTCCATAGCGTGGTGCTCGACAATACGATTCCAACGCAACTGGTTTCGTGCGTTTTCGACCTCGTAGCAAAAAGTTATAGCATTTCAAACATTACACGATTTTAATATTATTCAATTTACAATTAAATTTTATTTTCTAACCCAAATCAAATCGCAGCCGTCCATTTCCTAACCCTAGATCAAGCCACTCACGCAACTTCATCTCCTTCGTTCCATGTTCGCACGTGAACCCAATGCCGCCTCCAACCCTAAATTAACGCGACTAATTCAAACAACAAGAAGACAATCAACTAGCATCCTCAAGAAGCCCTTCACTTGTGCTACTTGCAGCCAAAAATTGATGGAGCTAGGTCGTGTTATCCCTCTTGAAAGTCGTGCCGAACGTGCAGCCTTCACGCTTGATTTGCCGTCGATTCACTTCGAGTTAAACGATCATAGCCGTTGGATAGCTAGTTCGCAACGTGCTCTACGAGTTCCTAGTTGAGAGTTTCTGCTAATTCTTCACGGATCAAGAGATTTTGAGGGAAGAAGATCTGATGATTTCGGCCATTAAAATTATGAAACTGGCGGCCGAAACCCTAGCCTTGTGTTTATTTGCAAAAATGAAGATTGAGGTCCTTTTATAGAAAAATGATGAAACACTATTCACTCGAAATTTTCCGAACTCCAAAACGAAGCGTGCCGGTTGGCGTTTCTAAGGTTTACCCCGCATTCCGAACACAATGGAACGTGTTTCGGGAGCCAATTCGATCATCTGTGCGAGTTACGGCAATAAACGATCAATTTAAATTAAATCAGTTCAAACTAATTTCTATGCGTTTTGGCTTGCCCCGGACAAACGATAAATCCAATTGACTTGAAATTTGAAACCATACAATAATATCGCATTACGGATCCGATGAAACTGGTTTCATCGAAATCCGAGACCGTTTGAAAAATGGCTATTTTAACTCGTCAATTAAATATTAAAATATTCAATTTTCACAGATTAACTTTAGATTCAATTTCAAAAGTTCTATAACATCATTCTAACTCCAATATGATTAAATAAAATTTTACAAATCATTTTCAATCATATTTAACCCTATTCCCAATTATTTCTGTAATTTCAATATTAAATTATCGATTTAATTATCTAATTAAATCCAATTATTCGAAATAAAATTTATTCGACTGTTTAATTTCACTTATTAATATTTAAATTCAATTAAATATACAAATTTTAATTAATAGAAATTCTGGGTCATTACAAACTTCCCCCCTTAAAAGAATTTCATCCTCGAAATTACCAAGTAAGAAAAAGTTACAGAATCCATTAACTTTCCAAAATAAACCATTCAAATTGGATTTTACAAATCTCTTAAGTGTTTAACTTTCTCAAAATTCATAGTTAAACTTCTTACAAAATCTTTACTAAGTTTCCAAATCCAAACTTAGTTTTTAAAAATTTCCCAATTTTTCTCAAAAATATTCTAACGCCTTAAATTTTCGGAAAAATTCGCCAGAGTCTCCTTTGCGCGGCTCGATCCCGAAAAAAATGACAGTATATATATCACAAATATACATCTCATCAAGTGATGAGGCATCCTGCAGGGAAAAAAGTGTAAAAGTACGATATTTAATCTGAGATATGTACCTTATATTTTATTATCGAGCATATACAACTAATATAGCGCAAAAGCGAGCTCCAAATGCAAAGCAAGCGCAATCCGCACCTACTAAACACTCAACAAACCATGAGAACATGCATGTATGAAAATAATATCAATATACAACATATAACAACATAACAACTATATGTGCCAACATGGCAAATGCAACAAAAGCAACAAATGCAACCATCATCCAACTATCCAACCAATAAACATCCAACAACCAATGTCTATCCAAATCAATTCATAACTAAATCAATATTCTTTCATATTCTCATTAATATTCAATGAATTGGTTTTCCAATTTAAATCACATTGATTCATTTACATTGGATTTAATTAACATTCATTCATTTGTTTCCAATTAGTTTATATTCACTAATTAAATTCACATTAGTTCACTTTCAATCTGAATTCAATTCTATTCAAATTCATTTACTTCCAATTTGAATTTAATGATTTATAGCTTTCCATTTCATTAATTCATTTCATTCACTTAATGAATTATACACAATCAATTTACAACCATATAACAACCAATGTATATTCAACATAACCAAATTATTTAATTTACATTCAATTCGGTCCAACACTCTGAATTCCAATTGGTTGATAATAAATTGACTTCCATTCAATTATTCAACTTCCAATAACATTAGCTTTTAATAAATTAACACTTACATTCATTATCCCATATCAACTCTCTTACATTCAATTGATTAACATTCAATCCATTTATCAATTCAATTGTTAATTCCTTTAACAATATAAAGTTGAATTTTATTTATATAACTCAAGTTCATATTCATCACTTCTCTTGATTAATTTACTTCGATACCAAAATCAACTTTATTCAACATTATTTAAGTTATATTCCATTTCAAACACCATTTGTTTAATTTAACTTAAATTTCCACTTATAAATTCAATTCAGATTCCAATTCAATTTAACTTTTTACCAAAGCCAAATTTTCATCACTTATTCAAATTCAGATTTATTTACTTAACAAATCGTTTAACCATTTTAATAATTGGTTTCACTTACATTTTCTTATTTTATAAGTTATACGACTTATATTCAACAATTACCACTTGGATTTTTTTTATTGATTCACTTATACTTCCTTTAATTTAACTCCATCTATTAAGTTAAATTTATTCTATCAAAATTCAGATTCTATAAGTTATCAACTCATTTATCATTCCCATAAATATTTTAAATAAGATTCCAGAGTCTTTTCAACCTTTCAAAACCATTTTTGAAATCAATTCAAATTATCCTTTGAATTTCAAAACCCAAACTCAAAATTTTCCAAACAACTTTCATTTAAAACAGTTTGGCAGCAATCCCTCTTTTGGAAACCCAAAAATAAACACCGATGATGTCGCGATCATCATCGGAATTATTTTCTAGTGACCAAAAAGAGTTTAGAGCTTTAATTCTCCAAAATAATTTTCCAAAATATCAAATCCTTTCAAAACACTTCTCTGGAATTTTATTTTCAGATTATAAATCACATTTACAAACCTTTTACTTATATAATTTCATTTCTTACATATAAGATTATTTCACAAGTGTAAATCATTTTAATTATAACTTCATACTTATAATTCAATTGCCTATACAATTTATTCTTTTACAGCTGTTGTTTTTATTTAACTTACTCAACAACCAAACAATCAATTCATATACACTTTAATAATTTTAAAAAATTATTCCTTTATATATAAATGTAATCGAGGTAAAATTATTTCATTTACCCTATTTTAAATAATATCGTGTCAAATTGTTCTGCACAAGCGTTTAGAGATCCCTATCAACAACGTTAATTACTCGTGTTGACCAGAATCCATATATCACTCAACAAACCAATCATCACAATATAAAACAATTTCATATTCACTAACAATTACGCGCTCGTATCTATTATTACACTCAAACTCATTCTAGAGTACTACTGACTCTATCTCTAATGAGTAATACCCAACATAGCCATGGTTATCGCTTAACCATACGCTCTGATACCAAATGTAACGATCGAGACTTTTCGACCATGAATGCCGACATCAATACGTCCACTGTATCAACTACCGAGCAATCGAAGGCCGGAAAACCATACCGTTAGGGTTAAAGAAGAGGTAGAAGATAGAAGAAGAAAGAAAAGGATAGAACAGAACCGAAAGAAACAACAGAACAATATCAGAATCTCACAATCGCAGCGGAACAACATATAATAGATAAATGAATAATCTTTAAACAAAGAACTATATCCGTTATTACATTACATCATATTACATTACATTACATCATTAGAGTGTACAACAACAAACAACAACAAAACAGCGAAAAAGAAATATTATATAATAGTAATACGCCATGCCATCCAGCTTGCCTCCAGCAACTCCTGAATTCCAGAATATCCTGATAACCCAACTCTAGACTGCCCGTGTGGAAATTGGTGGGCACCCAGAGTTTAGGAAGGAAAATAATAAACTCCGAGTCAGTCATGTGACTGGTGTGAGAACTAAAACAGTTTATTTTTAAAACAAAGAACATGATAATTTTAAAATAGATTCGCAATGCTTTTTAGAAAATGAGACTACCATAAGGCCTTCCGCGCACACACACAATGCAAACGCAGAATCGGAGGAGATTTCTCCTTATGATAGTCAAAGATGCTTGATACGCATTAAAAAGAAACATTTGATATTATTACTAGTGCATAGTGTAGGAAAAATCATTTCGAAAGTAAAGATATAAATCTTCGCCAACATACGACCATTATCGTATGCCTACTATAGCTACCATGTTCAATAGCAGGTTACCGCCACATTCCATGGAAGGTTATACAACTAAAATCGTACAAGGTTCATATTGTTTCTTTGGATTTCCAACAAATGGACAGGCAAGGGAACTTCCCATTGCCACATGGGTACGCCTCTGGAAAGACGACCCGAGAACCTAACCAGATCTCTGCCAACACAAGGCCGGGTTACCCCTAACTGGGTAACTACTGACACGAATATGTCATTCTCCGATCGTAACTGATCTATATCCGAGGATCCTCGATTTTCAACAACCGCAAAGCAATAAATTTGCAACAACAACATAGGTTAAGTATCTGGGCTCCATACCATGATACCACCTCTATCAAGAAGGAATGACATACACTAAAGGGGAGCTACCCCCTAATAACCTTGCTGCATCCTTCCTGTTTTGACCATTTCCGGGGTGTGAGGTCCGACGAAGTCTCGTCCACAAAGCCACGCTTTATATAAAAGTTGTGCTTTGATCATCAAATGCTCAATAGCACTTCGTATGCCACATTACCAATTTGGGAATGTATCACTAGTAACCATCAACTACATAACATCTAAGGGTGTTAAGCTAAGAGAATAAATTTCCGCCACCAACGGAAATATATTTGATAGAAACCAGCTTTACATCTCAAATTGTAAAGTCAGACACACATCCATACAAGTCCGTTCCGCGATCGAACGGAACCGAAGGCACTTACAAAGAAGTCCTTGCAATCCGGATACTCACTAATCACGACCGGACTTCCCATCACAAAGGGTAATAAATTTCTATACCGGAGATCAGCCGATGCAGAAACATTCGACGGTAATCCTTCCGTTTTCACAAATATCCGGTCTTCAACACCGGTCATCAAATGCAATCCATAACGACGTATCACATATTCAGAATGGGTTATACGACCCCAAGGTCCTTTCCCGGCTAACCCGAATAGTGAGCGCTTGTTCAAAATTAAGTATGGCATTCAAATTCAAGGAATCACAACAAATACCTATTTAAAGGTAAATAGTGATAGTCAGATTATTTAACCATCAATAGGTATGCTCAACATCACCAGATTCCAAATAATTTCCCAAATTATTTACTTTCCAAAATATCTTTATTAGATATATAATTTCCACACTTCAACCATTTGAAAACAAATTTTCAAATCACTTTTCACCTTTACGACTTTTGAAAACAAATTTCAATCATTTTCCTTACACGGAAATACTTTCATTTCAGCATGGTTCATTTAAACCAATTAAATAAATCCTTACCGATTTACTTTATATTTACGTTCCAAATCCATGAATTTATTCTCACACTTCAAAAATAAATCAACGTTTATTTTTAATCAAATTTCCCTTCCCTTTTATAAATTCCATAGTGAATTTACATTTCCAAAATATCTATGAATATATGATTTTCAAATCGACTTCTAATATTCATTTTCAATTTATCTTTACAAGATAAAATCTCAAAACATTCACTTCATATTGGAAAACATTTCCATACTTATTTAATAATAAGTAATTCACAAATCTATTTATTTTCAACACTTGGAAAATATTCAATATACTTAAATCGAAATTAAGTATATATTTCATTTTTTTAAGGAAATCATTCTCTTAAACATATTTATTTGGGCCAAAACAAATGTTGCGTAAAACATCGTTACGACGACCCAAAATCACTAGTATAGGTATTCGAAATTAAAATAGATATATAAATCCCAATACTATACAAAATATTTCCTTTCGGAAATCATTTACTATAACAACAGTGTTATAGTCCACCATTTCCTTATATTTCTCGAAAACGTCTATTTCAACAATGAATGTTGAAATCTATGTATTCGATGCTTAATACATTTTAAAACAACTTTTTAAAACAATTAACTTCATTTGATAATATTCATTTTCCCAAAACATATCCATTTTCTTTAATAATATATACACTGTCCAAAATCGTGAATATACTTCACTAACAAAATTCAATATTTTCTACACATTTTATTTCAAGGATAATTCGCTATCCGAAATCGCGAATATATCTCCTTTAATAGCCTTCTATATTAAATTTATCAAATTCAATTTATTTTGGATTTATAAACAATGTTTATAAATTCCATTCCTATTTATAAAAACTTCAATTATAAAATCCCTTTTATAAATCAATTCAATTTATAACTCAACTTTATACCCAAAATCCGATTTGCAAGTTAATTATTTATATATCTTTTATTTTACTAAATCTATTCATTTCATAACTTCGCAATTTATAAATCTATAAATTTTATTCACTTGTGAAATCCATTTATATTTCATTTTTAACACTTAATAAAACTCGTTTCACAATTCCTATATTTTTAATTTATAAATATCAATTTTATAAATCTTTTACATAAACTATTTATAATAATTCAAAAATCTTAATTTAAATAAACCGATCCCTTTAAAAATTTACAAAACGTTATTTAAAACTTATATAACTCCAAAATCATACTTAAGTACTATTTTTCAAAAAAATATAACTTTTACAACAATAAAATTATAATGTTTATTTATTTTAACAATTCAAAATTTAATAAAACGTATACTTTCAAAAATCACTTTAAAATTCTTTTTAAAATCAAAATCATTATTTTAAAACTTCAAAAATGGATCTGATGATGCAACAACACCAAATAGTCAAAAACGACATCCGAACATCATATATCGATATGATAATCAACAAACATCACAATATCTGTAATCAAATAAATACTGGTGAGGAATCCAGTTGGATCCCTCCAACGTGTTTCCCTGTATCCACAAACATTAGCACAATACCAATTCCGTTCCAGTACGGAATTATCGCGGTATATGGGATTGATAAAAATATCATCCGCTTGATAGACGACGCAATAGGGTCTCATCCGCTATATAATGCGGGAAAATCAACTCCAAGTACATATATAATACCAATTCCAAACAAGATGGAGTTATCGCGGTATATGTTTTTAATAAATAACCTCAGCTTACTAACGGCGTATAATGTCTATTTTAACAATCAGTAGATAACAATCATCATTCAAACATACAATCAAGAAATTTTAAATCTAACTATTTAAAATTTGAATCGAAACGATTCGATTGAGTGAGAAGTTCTCACCTTGCTTTCAATTCAGTTTCCGCGTTTTATTTCGAATAAAATTAAACGTGCGTTTAATTTTACCCGAAATTCTCACTAGCTCCAAACGACCCCAATCCAGTTCCATAGCGTAGTGCTAAACAATACGATTCCAACGCAACTGGTTTCGTGTGTTTTCGACCTCGTAGCAAAAAGTTATAGCATTTCAAACATTACACGATTTTAATATTGTTCAATTTACAATTAAATTTTATTTTCTAACCCAAACCAAATCGCAGCCGTCCATTTCCTAACCCTAGATCAAGCCACTCACGCAACTTCATCTCCTTCGTTCGAGGTTCGAACGTGAACCCAATGCCACCTCCAACCCTAAATTAACGCGACTAATTCGAACAACTAGAAGACGATCAACTAGCATCCTCACGAAGCCCTTCACTTGTGCTGCCTGCGGCCAAAAATTGATGGATCTCGGTCATGTTATCCCCCTCGAAAGTCGTGCCGAACGTGTGGCCTTCACGCTTGATTTGCCGTCGATTCACTTCGAGTTAAATGATCATAGCCATTGGATAGCTAGTTCGCAACGTGCTCTACGAGTTCCTAGTTGAGAGTTTCTGCTAATTCTTCACGGATCAAGAGATTTTGAGGGAAGAAGATCTGATGATTTCGGCCATTAAAATTATGAAACTGGCGACCGAAACCCTAGCCTTGTTTTTATTTGCAAAAATGAAGATTGAGGTCCTTTTATAGAAAAATGACGAAACATTATTCAGTCGAAATTTTTCGAAATCCAAACGAATCGTGCCGGTTGGCGTTTATAAGGTTTACCCCGCATTCCGAACACAATGGAACGTGTTTTGGGAGCCAATTCGATTATCCGTGCGAGTTACGGCAATAAACGATCAATTTAAATTAGATCGGTTTAAACTAATTTCTACGCGTTTTGGCTTGCCCGGACAAACGATAAATCCGATTGACTTGAAATTTGAAACCATACAATAATATCACATTACAGATCCGATGAATCTGGTTTCGTCGAAATCCAAGACCGTTTGAAAAATGGCTATTTTAACTCGTCAATTAAATATTAAAATATTCAATTTTCACAGATTAGCTTTAAATTCAATTTTAAAAGTTCTATAACATCATTCTAACTCCAATATGATTAAATAAAATTATACAAATCATTTTCAATCATATTTAACCCTATTCCCAATTATTTCTGTAATTTCAATATTAAATTATCGAATTAATTATCCAATTAAATCCAATTATTCGTAATAAAATTTATTCGACTGTTTAATTACACTTATTAATATTTAAATTCAATTAAATATACAAATTTTAATTAACAGAAATTGTGGGTCGTTACATTATACTTGAACAACTCTCTGTTGTTCTGCAATCTTAACCCAATAAAACAAAATTTAACTGCTCTTTATATATTCGATATTAAATAAGATCATTGAAGATAAAATGATGGTTTGAATGTAAAATTATTTTTAAAAATAATTTCAAGCAAAAATATTGAATAAATTTTGTGAAAAAAAGTAATTCACATTAAGATCATAGTATAGCAGAAAATTCAGACACCTTAACTTCAAAATTTGATTATAAAATCAAGTTTGTATCACGAATTTATGTTTTTGATACATGTCTCGGGATTTTAAAGCAATTTGACGTCGAGAATTCTTAGAATGAACAGAAATTGTATTTTGGGCAATTAATGGCGATCATGGTAGTCAGGGGTTTCGTAATTGATGTGAGTGGTGGCTGATGGGTTGGTTGTTATTGGAAAAATCATGGGGGAGTTTATTATTCAATGTGGTGGCTTGGCGATGTTGATATAGGGTTTAAGGTATTGTATGAACGTGGTGGTTATCGAGATGATTTGCGGTGATGATCGTGCATCGGAGTTAGTGGGCCAAGGGGAAAAGGAACATGAGTTATCGGTGGAGCTCCGGTAGAGATTGCGAGGTTGCTGACAATCTGTAGTGGTGGTATGGGGTGATTTCAGATGATTGGGTTTTGAAACCTGACGTGCTCGAATGGTTTGAAATTCAATTGGGAAGAGTGAAGCAAAATCTGGGTGGTCAGGGGTTTCGACGAGGTCAGGGATGACTTGCCAGTGATAGCAGTGATGGTCGATGATGACCGGATTGATGGTGCACGTGCACCATGGAGAGGTGATATCAGTAATCTACTATAGGAAGAAGAAAAAGAAGGAAACCCGAAGTTTGGATCGTGAAATTTAGGTAATGGCTCGAAGTTTTCCTCTTGCATACTTGGGAAAGATTTTTGTTGGCTCAGGGTTGATGGTTTGGGCTTGAGTCAATTCTGTTATTCTAGGTTTAAAGGTTTTTAAGAGAAAAATAAAAAAAATGTACAGGTTTTAAGTCTAAATAGAACATAATCCAGATTTTAATAAGCAAAGGAAATCAAGTTTAAAAGTAAACAAAAGGTTTAACAAGTTTTAAGTTTTATAAAAAAACCAGATTTTAAATTTAAAATAAATCTAGTTTAAATATCTCTCTTACATAAATTTCTTTTATATATTATAAATGCTTTCTTTAATATTTGATTAAGAGGTTATGTAATTCGTTTAATTTAAATTTTGTTGAGTTAAATTGGCAGGTTATTTTAAATCTTAAAACAAAATGAAATTAATCAATTGAATAATATATATATAATGTTTTAAATTGTTGCTTGACTTTAAAGCCTTATGTTAATTTATAGGATAAATTAATTTAAGTAATAAATTTGAGAATAATTAATTAATTTAAGGTTAATCAATTAATGAAAGTGATTAGGTATAATCATTCATTGAAATTAATTACAGGTAATTATTTAATGATTCAAGTTGGTTAAGTGATTAAGGATAATCACTTATTGTGATTTTATTAATTTAATGGTAATTAATTAAAGGTTAATTATTTAATGGTTAATTGATTTATTAATTAAGGTTGATTAATTAATAAAGGATTAAAGATTAATTAATAAAGGATTAAAGGATAATTAATCAAAATGGGTTGTAATTAATTAATATTAATTAACCAGGATTAGTGTTTATTCATAAGTGATTAATCTGATTTAAATTAATCAGATAATTAATTGATTTTGCTTAAGGATGTATGAATTGCATGAATGTCTTGAGCTGAACTAGAATGATTCTGTGATTTGGATTGTGTTGACTGAGTTGTATGTGTATATTATTTATCTTTCATGTATTTACATATATCTTTGTGATGCATTTACATTTCCATCTGTGGATCTGTGAATGAAACATAAGCGTTATAGCTTATATCACTTATCAAATATATTGTTTAATTTAAATCTGTGCTGATTGGTGAGGTTGCACTTTTATTGTGTAAAACCCCTGGACCACACTTATACACACACAAATATGGATTGCACGTGGAAATTGGTTAAGTCACAAATTTTTGAAATTGTTTTAAAAATTGAATTTTTGAATCCAAACGGTTTTGGAAATGGATTGGGTTTAAGGTGAAAAGTTTTTGAAAAGGAATTTCAAAGATAAAAGTTATTTTTGAACACTTGATTAAGTTTTGAAGTTTAAATAATTTGATTTAAATTTAAATTCAAAAGGTGAAATTGAATTCTATGTTTGGAAACTAGGGATTAATGATGTTATACAAGTTATATATGGGTTAAACCATTTTAAAGGTATTGATTTGGGAATTTGAATTTAATTCAAGGGCTTTAACTCATGTAAATATAATTGGATTTTTATGAAACGAAAACTATTTGTTTTCAAATAATAAAAGCTTTCATATAAGAAATGAATTTCCAATTTGTGTTAAAAGGATTTCAACTCTAAAATGAAAATGATTTTCCAAGTTATGAATGAATCTTTGGAAACAGGTTTGAAAGCCATATTTAAATCTTTGTTTTAAAGATTGGATGAGTTAATCCTAATTGAAATGGAAATTGTTTTGAAAATCTATGAATGGATCTTTGTGAAACTGGATGAACTTTGTGAAACGAATCTTTTGTTAAAAAATTTGAAATGGTAATTTGTTTAAACCATTTGAAGAAAGATTTTGGGTTTTAAAGGTTGTGACTTAACTGAAATCCCAATATCCATATGTTTTAAATATTTCGCTCACTATTTGATTTAGCCGGAAGAGGACCTTGTGTCATATAACCCATTCCGAATAGTAATACGACGATAGAATTTGAAGACCGGCGGTGAAGACCGGGTGTCTTCGAGAACGATAGGATAACCTGTCGATTGACTCTGCACTGAGTTACACTGGTATAGAGTTATCCATATGTGATGGGGAATCCGATCGGAATTGTGGATGCCCGGATTGCAAGGGCTTCTTCGAAAGTGCCATCGGTTCTGTTCGAACCCGGAACAGACTTGTATGGTTGTATGTATGACACTACACTTTGAGATATTAAACTGATCTCTATCAAATACATTTCTGCTTGGTGGCGGAGAATTTTTTTCTCTTACCTAAATACCCTTCTCTGAGATGTACGAGCTCAGAGGTTATGTAGTTGATAGGTATCAGTGATATACTCCTAATTTGGTAGTGTGGCATGCTGAGTGCTGCTGTGTATCATTTGTTGATTAAAGCATGGCTTTTGTATAAAGCGTAGCTTTATGGACGAGACTGCATCAGGACCTCACACCCTGGAAATGGTCGAAATAGGAATGATGCGGCAAGGTTATGAGGGTCGCTCCCTTTAGGGTGTGACATTCCCTTTTGGAAAAGGATGGTATCATGGTATGGAGCCCAGATACTTAACTCATGTGGTCACTGCAAATCTATTACTTTGTGATTGCTTTGTGGTTGTTGGATTAGAGGTACCTCGGATAAAGGTCGCAAACGACCTGGGGATGCCATGCTCGAGTAGTAGTTACCGAGTTACAAAGGTAACCCGGCTTTGTGTTGGCAAAGAGCCGGGTAGGTTCTCGGGACATCCCTCCAAAGGCGTACCCATGTGACAGTAGGAAGTTCCTTAGCCTGACCATTTGTTGGAAATCCAAACAAAACAATACGCGCCCTATACGGTTTTAGTTGTATAACCTGCCATAGAATGTGGCGGTAACCTGCTATTGAACATGCTAGCTATAGTAGGCATACAATAATGGTTGTATGCTTGCTAGGATTAATATTATACTTTCGAAAGGTTTTCTGCACTATGCACTAATAATAATATCAGAGAAATTTTCTCATATCAAGCATATTTGACTATCATAAGGAGAAATCTCCTCCAATTCTGCGTTTGCATTGTGTGTGTGGCGAGAGGCCTTATGGTAGTTTCATTTTTCAAAAAGCATTGAGAATTTATTTAAGCTCTTTTGTTGTTTGTTTTAAAAGATAAACTTTTTTTTTGCTCATACCAGTCGCATGACTGACCTGGAGTTTATTGTTCCCTTCTTAAACTCTGGGCGACCATAATTTTCCCATACGGGCAGTCTAGAGTTGGGTTTTTCAGATAATCGATAATAGGTGTAGATTCGATAGCTTTCGAAGTCTTTGGTTTGGTAGCTTTCAATCTTTGGAGTCTTCTTCAGTCTTTGGATGGACTGACCTTGCTTAGCTTAGTGCATCGTTATTGGAAGTTCGAGCTATTTCTAGATTGGTGCTACGGTTCTGGATTCTATCTCTCTTTCTCTCTTGAAGACCATATTGGAGATATCGTTTCGCTACTGGTGTTATATTTTATTTCAGCTGCTATTGACTTGTATCATATCTCTCATATATATTGATATTCATTGTATCATCTTGTTGTATCAGATATTGTATCAATGTTGTATATTGATATATTCTTTTTCTTCCACTGTGTTGTTATACTTAATGTGTTATAAGCTCCGGAGAACCAGATTCGACGTTTGGATCTGCGGCATTTTAATACGAGTGTCGTATTCGGTGCCGATTATCGAAGGTCGAGTCAGGGTCATTTCACATCTAAATTAACTCAATTCCAATTTAAATAACTTCAATTTCCATTGAACTTGATTTATCCCCAATTCAAGTTGAATTAATCCTCAATTTCTTTCCTAAATTCAAATCAAATTCCATTTGAATTTACTTATTCAACTTTAATCAGAATTTCAAATTAATTCAGATAAATTTCAAATTGAACCAATTTCAATTCATATCAATTCCAGTTTGAATTAATCCCAGTTCCCTTTGAATTTGAAGTTGAACTCATTCAACTTCAATTTCATTTCAAATTAATCCAATTCAAAATTTTCCATTTGAATTTTGAACTTATCCATCTTCAATCACAATTCTAATTAATTCAAATTCAATTTGAACTAGTTCTATTCAAATTTCAACTTAAAACCATCTCGAATTATATAAATTCGAGTTATATTTTAAATGTTGATTTAATCAAACTAACCTTTACTTTTTAATTTAACAGCCTAAATCTTTTTAAACAATTTAAATTTGAGTTGAAATTTTCAAAACTCTATTTTAAATTGACTTTACTTAACTCGTTACAGGGTTCAAGTAAGATATCAAAACAATTTTAATTTATAAGTTCAATTCTTAACATTCAAATCTTAAGTTCGAAGGAATTCCATATCCTTGATTTCAAGTTTAAGTTTAATTTTATTTATCTCTATAATGGATATATTACCACAATCTATTTCTTCATTTATTTAAACAAATCCAATTCACGGTGTAAAAATTATTAATAACAACAGGATGATATCATCCTAATTATTTTAAAACATTCATCTATTTCAAATTTCCAGATCTCAAACCCGTTTTGAGATCACACAAACCCCCAATTCAAATCAACCATTCTAACTTCCCAATTTCAATTTCAATTTCATCTTGAAATTTCCAATTTAGGTTATCTGTTATCTTATTTAACTTCTCCCATGTTAAAGTTAATTTACTTAATCCAGTCAACCCTACTCAAATTTGAATTCTCAATTTCAAATTTTAAAATTCTTATTAATAATCTTCCCACTTATAAGTTCAAAACTTATTTCACTATGGGTTTTCACATCACATTCCAAGGAAAACTCAAAACTCAACCTTAGAGTTTATTTCAAATATACGTATTTATTTCCTTTACACACCAATTTACTTTTAAATTTTAAATCGCCTTTGGTTTTAAATTCAAAACAAATTCCTATAAATTTTCAAAAAACTCTTGTTTGAATTAATCTCTTTTATTCAAATAATACTATTTATTAGTTCTTTTAAACACTAGAAACAAATTCCCAAAATTCTGGACGTAGATTTAAAACTTCATAACTTAAATTATCTTATTCTGAAAACACTTCTATAAATTCAGAATTTTAAATTTTCAGTTTCGATCCATTTCAAACTTATCTTCATTTAATTTCAATTTGGTTGTATTTCTATTACCACTTGATTCTTATTATTACTTTTAGTTCAATTAATACAACAACCAATTACCTTAATATATTAGAAAAACTATTGCTTAATAAACTTATATAAGATTCATTTACTTTTGAAACCATTTTAAAACCTTTATACAAGAAAATAACGAGTACGCTCTCTTATATATATACACTCAACTCATTCTAGGGTACCATTGACCCTATCCTTAATGATTAAACCCACCAGAGCCAAGGTTCTTGCTTAACCTTCTGCACTGATACCAAATGTAATGACCCAGAATTTTCGATCCCAAAAACTCCCGATAGTTAGGAAAAGAAGAAAAGAGATGGAAGAAGAAACAGAAACAGAACACAAATTCTCACATTCGCAACGGATCCAAATATAATATTAAATAAAATAATAGTTATACAAGGAAAAACTATATCAGTTAATTTACATTAATACATCATAGTTACAACATTTTCACAAACACTGGACAGACAAAACAACATGATCCAGATACAAATCAATAATACTCGGCGGGTTACACTCCATACGTTCCAGCCATCCAGCTCGCCTTCTGAGCTCCAGAACGTCCTTACCTGAAAATATGTAATACTCGGTCTGACCCGAGCATTACATTAAAGTAACACTCGGGTCAGGCTGGAAAACAGCGTGAGTAAACCCATCTAACAAGTAATACTAAAACAATAAACTTATTTAGAACCCGGGGTAACTCGTTCATTATTACAAGTTCACACTTGCTATAGTCAACACTTATATTCACAATCAATCCCTAAGTACCTTTAGTTTTAAATGGTTCAGTCATTTAAATTATTCCATTTCATCCTATTGATTTCACATATCAATCTATAAAGAATCATTGTAGGTTACAAATCGAAGTGGGTTCGGGTATTCATTAATACCCGACCTCGGTCTCTTCGAATTCAATACCATCTTAACCCAAGTTATTCAAGTGAAATACAATTCAACTTTAAATACAAGATGTCACTATTTACACAGCAATTCAGCATCGATAGATAACCACATTATCCTGTCCACCCGAACATATCATATCACAAAACATTTCATATCAGAGATATCAACCAATTCAAGGCATTTAACATCATTCAATTAACATTAACTAATTACAATCCAATTAATTAATCATCTTGTAATTATCCATCTTAATTAATCACCCTTGACTAATAACCTTTAATTACAATAAGTAATTAACTCTTAATTAATTACACAAATTAGTTAATCTTTACCCCTCCATATTAATTACATTAGTCCTTAATTAATTACTCAAATTAATTATCTTATAATCATTTACATTGAATAATTATCCTTTAATTAATCACACCAATTAATTAACTAACCCTCAATAAATTTCCATAATAGATCAATCCTTTAATTAATTACACTAAGTAATTAATCCTTAATTACTTCCCTTAAGTAATTACCTTTAATTACTTTCATCAAGAAATTATCCCGTTGGTCAATTGCCCTCGATTAATTAACCTTTACTTATTAATTAATTTAACCTTTATTTACAAATTTAATTAATTTATCCTTAACAAAATTAACCCTTTAATTACTTACATTAAGTAATTATCACTAAAGTAATTTAATTATCTCATAATTATTTCCATCAAGTAATTATTCCATAATCACCTAAATTAAATGAATTAACCCTTAATCACTTTCATTTGTTAATTATCTTTAACTAATTACATTCATTTATTAACCTTAAATTTATCACTTTAAGTAATTAACTATCCTCTAATTAATCACATTCAGTAATTACTCTTTAATCACTTATACAAATTAATTATCCATTAATTACATTAACAAATTATATTACAATTTGTAAAATCTTAAAGAATTAAAATAAACCATATACTTAAATTAATTACTTAGTTTCAACAATAAACTTATTTGAATTCATACATTTGGAGAAAAAATACACCTTATTATATTTTGAAACCTGTTTGATAATGGCTTTGAACTTGTCCATTTCTATTTATTATGAAACTGGTTACAAATTTCTTCTGTTTTAACCCATAAAAACAAAAAGCAAAGCAAACCCGATTACCTTAAAGGAATACCCGAGTCACTATACAAAACTCTCGAGATAAACCCCGTGTTGCTCACGTATCACTCTCCTTCGAGAGAATCCTCACACCACCTCGAGCATGCACTCGAGCAAACCCCATCTTCATTCCTTCTTCTTCTTCTTGGTCTTTAATTCCAGCAAAACCCAGATACACAGGTAAACGCGTGCACGTACACAGTTCATCAACGATGCTTCGACCATCGATGATGACGCCGATAAGTCGACTACAATCTTCTCACCGGATTACGACCACCCAGAGCCTCGATCATGCTCGAAATTGAAAACGAGCTATGAGACCACCAATGGAACCAAAACGATCAACCTAAATCTCCTCGCACCACCAGCCAAGTCCACTAGCGATTTTGCGATCACGACCGGAACTTCATCACACACCTACGCCACAATCCTCTACTCACGATCGCCACTATTTCTCCACTGACCATGAATTTCCCTCGATTAAAACGTTGATCGAATTCAGGCAATAAACCCTAGTTCCACCTCGATCACTCAATCCATTCATTAGAAACATAAAACTCAATTTTCCTAGACTCATAACTCTTTCAACTATCTTCCGGTCAAAAATCGTTCCCCATCTACGATTGGTTCGTTATAAATTGATGAAAAATCAATTTTCGATCAACCCTCACTTCCTCATCCAATTCCGACTTAAATATTATGATATGACTCTTAAAAATCGTTGTTTCCAAAATTGAATCAGGTCATACAAATTCCTTTCAAAGGTCGTATCTTAAAATTATCTATATAAGGGGATTCAGATTTTTGAACTTGGTTAAGATGATAAAAACCAACAGAGTTTGAATATAAACCAGTCATACACAGGTTCATCTCATATTAATATTCATATAAATATTTTAATTCATCCATACAAAGCTGATTCACAACATCACATTTATAATCCATCACATGCATCATGATAATCTCAAGTTTAAACCTTTTAAGTCAAGTTTACTCAAAGTTAAAGAAGAACAGAGGATAGGATAGTATGTTGAAATCTGGAATCTGAAACTACTCTGCTATTGGAATTTTTTATGTTGATCTGAACTTGCTTGCATATTGAATTGAACTTTGATTTTTGTACTTGAATTTTGCTTCAGGTTTTGTTGTTGTCAATTTTTTTTGAGTTGCTTTATTATTATTTTTTGGGTTTTCAGATTTGAAAAAATAAAGATAGGAGAAAAAAAATATGAAAATTGGTTCTTCTTTTCAAAACATGTTGTTTAATTTTTATTAATTGCCACTTGTTATTTTGTTAGCTTCCACATATTAATCCAAGCAAACACTTGTAATGTCATGAATTAATTAAACTACACTTGTTGAAATATGTACATATGTCTTAATATAATTTTTATATTAAATTTGCTATTTACTTTTTATATTTATATGTTTTTTTATATTATATTTATATATATATTTTTATGCTTAATACTTATATATTAAAGAAAGTATAAACTTTATTAAATCTTATTTTAAACTTAAACTACTGAGTTTTTAACATAATAAATATTAGTCCTTTTTAGTGCTTTATGTTTTATTAATTTATGTTTATATATGTATATTCACACCTTTCACCAATTTCCATGTATACTACTTCACCTGGCATATATGCATATATATACACACTTATATACCTATATGTGTATATGCTTTAAAAATTTCACTATTATAAAGTTTGGCATATATCGGTTAACATAATTAAATTTATCCCAAAATTTATTATAGTTTTAGATATATATTCAAATACTTTTAAATTATCAAAATTCCATTTATTTAACCAAATAAAATCAGTATATCCGTAGTTTAAAATCAGATAATTATTCAATTATCAGATGACCAAAATCCGGGTTATCACATTACATTAACGTAATATTTAATTATATTTACTGTAATTTATTTCCAATTTGATTTTCATCAAGTTAAAAAAAAATAGGTAACAAATAATGATTATCACCTTTAGCTTAATTTAATCATACTTATAATTTGATTGTCTACACAAATGTTACAATTATTTGCACAACACTAATTTTATTCAATTACTATTTATTACATTCTATTTGATTAATTAATACTACATTTAAATTATCAATTTCTCTTTTAATACAATTATCAATTAATACACACGTTATTTCATCAATTAATAAAACATTAAAATTCATTTCCTTATTTTAAATTTATAACCAATTATAACTCACGATTATTAAAATTACTTGAGATTACATTCAAGTAGTCATCTATTACATTAATTTACATTATTAACTTCATTCTAGTTAGTTTTCTCACTCCTACATCATAAATTTTATTTTCTTTCAACATTAAATTACAAAATCTTATTTAGTTCAATATTTTACTTATCAAAAAATGTGGGTCATAATACTCTCCCCCACTCAAAACTTTTCGTCCTCGAAAAGAGAAAAGAAGGGATAAGGAATTAATATGTGTTATTCAAAATATTAAATTTATAGAAATTATTTTACAAAATTAAATAATTTAAATAAAATATAGATTTACAAACAATTGAATTCAAGTTAATGAAATTTTGAAAAACATTTAATAAACAATTTCTAAGTTCAAAATTCATGGAAAATTTCGACAGTCTCCTTTGTGCGGACTTGTCTAGGAGAAATAATAATATCAATAATAACAATATATAGCACATAAATTTCAAAATAATATATCCCAAACTACAGGAAAACAATATAATATCGCTTGAAAACCGTTATCCAAAAACGTACCTATTTGTCGGGCAAACAACGCTTATTTTATGAAACCAAAAGCAGTAGCAATTGCTTCCCTAACTTGTATTTCACTTATATAATCCAAAAGAGTTAATAATTAAGTAAAAGAGAAATATTTAAGATGTTTTCAACTAATAACAAAACAAATCAATAAAACATAACAATAATCACTTGCAAACACACAGTACAAACATCATTTCAATAAAGAAAATAATCATCCATCCATTGCAACCAAATCAAGTGGTTTATTCAGGTTTAGAGACTTTTAATCATATAAAATGATAAATAAACTATGAAGTAAACCATACACTCAACAGTCGTAGATAAAACTTTATAGATTATTTATACATCTCTGTAAAATAGAAGTAGCATTTCCCAACCAATCCATAAGCCAAACAAAAAATAATTTCAATGTTATTTAAGTTTTATTCTCATTACTCTTTTTTCACATTATTTACTATTCATTTTCATTTGTTCATACAATGCTTGTTTAATTATTTTACATTTATCACTTACGAAATTCATTTTCCATTCAATTAATCAATACCATTTTTTCACTACTTTACATCTAATTTCTTACATGAGTTATTTTCATTTCAGTTATTTAGATTATCCATTATTATGTAAGTAAGTCTCTTTATAATTTAATCCACCACTAACAGATTATTTTCTTTTTCACATTCGTTCTTCCATATATAGTATTATTGAGTATTAAATCCATTTCTAGATCATTTCTATGTTTTCTGAAGTTATAACCATTCAATTAATATAGTACTCATTTTAATTATAAATGACCTCAATATTAGATTAAATTTGTAAGTATTTACTTACAGTATTTGCCTTTTACTATTAAATCTGATCATAAATAGCTTAAATGTGAACTTAGTTTACAATCGGTTTTTCTTACATTATTCACTTTTTTTATTACATTTGATTAGTGCCATTTCAAACTATTAACCTAAGTTTATGACAATTTATAATATCAGAATTTTTATTTATAAAGTATTTCCATTAAACACTTTCATTTACTAAAGTTTACTTGTATAGTATTCTATTACATATCCTTAATAAACATTTTAACCTTTAATATTTGTAAGTTATGCATTATGTCTTTTAGAATGTAATTGAATGTTACACAAGTTTCTCTTATTTATTTAAGCTAACAAAATGTTCAATAGTTACATTTCTTAATTTCCCATCCTTTGAAATACATATCATAATTTCCCATCTCATATATATTTCATTAATTATTTACTTCCAAATTCTTATTTTCCTTATTTCAAATGTTTTTAATTATTAATATAGTCAAGATTTCACTCATTGCAATAATTGAAAGCTATTAATTATTAAAAAGTTATAAGAACTAAATCCCGGATTCATTTTAGTCATTTAGAAAATAATATACACACACAGATATATATATATATATATATATATATCTTTTATAGATAAAATCATATTTAGGGATTCAAAATAAAGATTTATCAAAACAAATGTGCAGTAAACTACTACAAGGGTCCTCCCACTTTAAAACTCGAAAATGAACATCGATGATGCGTGCACTCATCACCTAAATTATTTTCCAGTGACAAAGAGGGGAGTACAGAACTTACTTCCTTTAAAAAATTTCTTTTAAAGCATTCACTACAAGAAAAGTTTGTTTTATTAGCATCAACTAACAGTGTTTTTGAATAGGTTGACATCGACGATAATGATTATGCAGTAAATTAATAAAACCAATTTTGTCCGTGCGTTGTCTATTAAAATTCCTTTCCTTTCCCTCCGTTTCTACATATATACCTAATACAAAGAACTACCCTGAAATTTCAGTTTCCAAATCCAAATTTCATCACAAAATCTTCCTCCTCCAAAATAAAATTTCTTTGCCAGTAGCTTTCATCATCGTTTGTAGTCGTCTCCATTTTAGACTCGTCGGTGGAAAGGAATTGCCGAACTTCATCACCATTAACCTAGTTCCTACCGCAGTCGACTAGCTCATCAATGGAGGTGAATCCGTAGCCATCATCGTAAGCAGCTAGCAGCAAGTAGCTAGCAGCCAGTAAGTTTTAGAGGAAGTTGAAAACTTCATGTTAGTTAATAATTTTTGTTTACTTTCATGTTGTTGATTGATGTGGCTTGATGTATTATTTTGATTTTATTTCAGATTTGAACTTAAATTGTTGATTTTGATTTAAATCTACAAACATGTTTTATTCACCAAATGAAGTTTAAGCAAGTAAATTGCAAAGTTTTTCGCTGCACTTTTTATATTACCACATATATATAAGCTTTTAGAGATTAGTCATGCCATTTTCTGTTGAGCTCTTCATTGCTAATTATGTATAGACAGATGCATACACATGTTATTCTTCACGGCTTCTCTAAGAATTTGATGTTTTGTATAAGATAGTGAATATGTAAAAAAATTCAAATTAAGATCGCTACTTAATAATAATTTAAATTGGATATATTTTGTTGTTTGGTTTTAAGTTTTCTGATCGTGTGGATGACTTTAAAGAGCTGTAAGCGGTGCATAAGATTTTTTAGGGTTAGAGCGAGATGGCTACTCAATATGTAAACAAATTCAAATTGAGATTGCTACTCAATATACATATGAGACCAACTCATGCAAGCAAGATGGCTAGAGCAAGATGCATAAGATGTTTCTTAAGGTGATTGAGAAAAGAAAAGACTAAAAAGGAAAAGAGGCATGTTTAGATGCGTTACATGAGTGACGTGTATAAGCGGTGACGGGACAACATACAATTGCACAAGTTGAGACTTATGAGGATGGCTTGGTTTAACTACCCTTAATATTGTATCATCAATCCGAAGCCTAGGCACTTGCAACTGTTATACAATTCTGACTTATTTAGTTTAATAGATTTGAATGCAACCATTTGACATCAACAATCATTATCATCTCCGCTTTAAGTTAAAATATTTTTGTAACGATAGGAATTTTAGATATTTGAAATCGAAATATTTAATTGATTTTAAATATTTGAGAGGTTAGACAACTTGAATTTCAAATATCTCTATTTATTTGATAATCAAATTATGTAAATTTAATTACTGGAAATTGGGAAAAATGTTAAATCGGGAGTTTTAAGCTCGTTAAAAATAATTTGAAGGCTCGTAAAATTCATATTAATAATACTAAAGGTAATGGAACTTTTAGAATTGAATTTGAAAATAGTTTGTTCAGTTTTAAAAATATACCATTTAAATCGACATTTAAAATAACTTTCCGGGGTATAGTCTCAAATTTTGATGAAACCAGTTCCAGTGGATCCGTAATAGTGTATTATTTTCGGATTTCAATTTTCGTAGCATTTGAAGTTTTCATGTGATCGTACATTAGATAAACACACTGAAATCTTTATCGAAATCTAATATAATAACTGGGTCCAAAAAGCCATCTTCTCCTTATGATCGAATTAGAACTTGAAACCTTTTCCTTTGCGTCCGGAATGGGGTATAACATTATAAACGCCTGGTGGGACGGCTCGATAGGATGTTAAGATTTAAGCTACGAATTCAAGACGATTTAAATTTGAATTTAAATATAAATAATATGATTGCATTGAAACACTATAGCAAGCCTATGCAGTCATGCAAGAAAATTTTAAACACGTGTTCACCTGGTATAACACGCATCTTCTCTTAAAAAATGCCGAACAAAACTAAATACAGAGTAATGTCTTCCTCTCTACTCTTTTATTTCGATTTCAAATGCCTAGTTCCAAAAAATATGGCTGAAGATGATTCAACGTAGAAAAAAAATGACTGGTTCTTTGAAAATATAATACTCATACAAGAATCGAAAATCGATTTCGATTCATACTTTAAGGGCGAGTGCTAGGGAGGAGACATCGATTCAACTCACAGCTAGTCGAGATCGAGCACGAGCAAGTGAGGTTGCGACGCATGGGCGAGAAGGTTTGGGGGGTTAGCGTTGGCATGGTGGAGTGGCATGGGATCTCAAAGATTGAGATGCAGCTAGGGCACGTGGCCATGGAGGTTGAAATCGCGACGTCGGAGGCGAAGTCGATTGCGCAATTATGGGTTTGTTTTCTCAGGCGAGTACGTCACGATGACGGCTAGGTTTTGGGGAAGCATGGAAGCTGTGTCTGGTCATAGTGGCGACATCGGCATGCGAATGATGCTGAGGTTTGGGGTTCATTAATGGCAGGTCGGAGTTTGGGTGTTCGAGCGTTCTTGAGGGGATGTTTTCTATGCGGTAAGGTACTAATCTTTGGTTTTTAATTTAATTCAAAAAAAAATATACATGCATGGATTAGAAATCAAATAACATATATACACATTTTTTTATCTTACTATTTAATTTTAAATAAGTATTAAGGTGGTTAACTTATTTAATTAGCTTATTCGATTATTTTAGTCATTAAAAATAATTTATTAAAGGAGAATTATTTTAAGTAAAAATCTTGGTTAATTAAATTAATAAATGGTAATAAATTTTCGATTAGTTCAAATGATAATAAATCATATGATATGTATTCAAGGTCTGAAATCATGAAGAAACAAGCTGGTTTGGATTGGATTGCTAATAAAATCAAAGGTGAGTTAATCTCACTCACATCTGGATTATCAGCTAATTTAAATAGTTAAAATTTAAATTATTGGTCGATTGCTTTAATTGATGATTTATTATCAATTTGGATGTGATATTATATAAAATAGTATGTGTGTGTGTGTATTGGAGTGATTGATATTCCCGCATTATATGGCGGATGAGACCCTATGCGCCCCGCATAATAGTGGATGACCCTTTATACCACGATATTCCCCTCGAAGTGGGATTGGTATTTTTATATTGTGTTAACATCTGTGGATGCAGGGAAGCAGGATGGAGGGATCCAACTGGATTCCTCAAAAGTGATAAGTTTATTTTCATATTCAGTTATATGAAATATTGAAAAATCTGTTATATATGATGTTGGAAAATTAATTTATTTGATGTTAATGTATTGCTGGATATTGTGATGTTTTAAAAACGTAAATTTTAGATTTTTAAAAAGGGGAATGAAAAGGGGAAATTTAAAGTATGGAATTTATAATAAAGATGGATAAATTAAAAAGGAATGAATGGGGAGAAATGAATAGGTTGATTTTAAAAATTGTTTAGGATAAATTCTAAATAAGTAAAGATAGGGGTTTTGAAATAATTGAATAAAAAGATTTAAAAATGAAACTTAAGCTATTTTTTAAGTATAAAAGTATTTATTTTTAAATCAGAGGTTTAAAAAGGGATTTGAGAAATTAAAGGGAAATTTGGAAAGAAATAATAAAGTGTGAAGTCGATATTTCAGATGTATATGAGAATTTAAATCATAATTTGATTTGGAATTAACGGATTTTGGAATAAACTTTGAATAAATCGAGAAATAAATTTTTTTGAAAAGAAATTTAATTCAGAGAATCGATTGAAAACAATCCAGTTTTTTAGAATAGTGATTTAAAAGGTGAAAAGTTATGGATTTATAAGTTGGGTTTATAAATAAAGTAAAATAAATATCAGTGGATATTTGAGATTTTAAATTCACAGTGGTAATTTAGAAGGAAAGGGTAATTTGTTACAAAAATGAAAAGGTGGTTTATTTTTAAAAGTGTGGAAAAGAAATTTACGGGATTGGGATGTAAATAAGAATTGGGATAAACCGAGGAGGATTTATAAATGATTAAATGGACTATATTGGAATGGAAAGCCCTGAAAAGCCAAGTATATTTTCAAAGAAAGATTTCCAAGTGTAAGTTAGAGGTTTTAAAATGGTTTTAAAAGAATGTTTTAGAAAGAAATTATAATTTAGCTGTTTTAAAAAATTTTAAAGTAAATATTTATTAAGTTAATTATACAAGTAAATTATTTTAAAAGTTTGATTAGTATTATGATTTAAAAGATAATTATTTAATATTACACCTTATAGAATAACTTTTATTTTAAAGTTAATTTGGCTTAAGTTTTACATGAGAAATTATTATAAAATTTCATAACTAGTATGTGAAACAATTTTTTTAAGTAGTTTTTATTTTAAGTGTTTTAAAGTATATATTTTTGGATAAAGTGATTCAAATTATTTAAAAATCTAAAATATTAAGACTTTGTGATTTTCACTGGAAAATAAAACAATTGGGTGGAAATTTATTTCGCGAGAGAAAATGTGATTTGAAAACTATTTTCAAAGGGTTGAAGTGTCGAAAATTATCTTGCGAGGATATTATGAAATAAATAATTTGAGAAATTATTAAGGCCTGATGGTTGTTGTGGATGTTATTTGGTAGTTAAATAACCGACTATCAATATTGGCCAATGCGTTGATCGTTTTGAAGAGACCGGGATCGGGTTTAATTACCCAAAACCACTTCAATCTAGTATGAACGTTTACGAATGAATACGGTGAAGATAATGAAGATGGTGATTCGGTTTGTCCAGACCTAGGGCAATTTGTATGGATGAATGCTATCAGACCATCGTCAGGAGGATGGTGAGCATTCTAAGTGAATGTGTGCTAAAAAGGTAACGCATAGCCTCAAGCCTCATCAACCGGGAATGGCTAAAATAGAGGAGGTCCAGCAAGGCTTAGTGGCTAGCAACCAATTAGGGTAAGGTCGCCCATGTCTAGATGTCCCTTTTATTCGGCTGTGTGGGCGATTGCTGATCCCAACTGTGGGGTGGTCTTATTTGGACTATCTAGTAAGGGGTAGCTCCGGTCTTGTGTTGCAAGGGATCGGGAGGGATCCTCGGTACTCTGATCTAGACCAGGTATTGTGATGGGCGGTACCCGAGTAGCCCTACCATTGTATGGAATCCAATCTCCAATAACCGCCTGTACGGTTTTGATTATGCCCAACTATGTTGGAATGTGAGATGCAAGCATTTCAGCTAGATTGTATCTTACTTTCTATAGATATATTATAATATCAGATAGATTTGATAAAATTGTTTTGGTTATCGTAAGGTAAAAACCCGGCATGTTTATTTGTGGTGTGGTCTTACGAGATACCTTTGATTTCAAAGAATTTTGAAAACTTTAATAATCCAATCGAGTGTGTTTTCTCACGCTGGATTCCAGACTGACTCAGGTGTTATTTTACTATAATGCTCGGGTCAGACCGAGTATTATAAAATACAGATTCTAGATGGACTGTTGTGGAGCTCAGAGGACGAGCTGGATGAAGAGACGCATCACATCCTTGATGTATATTCCGCTATGTAGTATAAGCTGTGTATTAAATTGTGTGGGGACAAGTTAATATAACTGTCCAGTATTTTGCTATTGATTGTGTTGTACTCTAATGATGTAATGTTTAAAACGGATATAGTTCTTTTTGTATAAAGATCGGTCATTTATCTATTATATATTGTTCCACTGCGTTTGTGAGATTCTGATTGTTTTCTATTTCTTCTTCTACCTCTTTCTTCTTTATCCCTAATGGTTAGTATTTCTGTCCACTTTGAGTTGATCTGATAGAGAATATTCTCGGCTCAAAGTGATATAGATTTGCGGGTCTTTACATTTTGTATCAGAGCTGAAGGTTAAGCGAGAAACTTGGCTCTAGTGGGGATTACTCATTAAAGATAGGGTCGATAGCGCCCTAGAGTGAGTTTGAGTGTAATAATAGATACGAGCGCGTATTTGTTAGTGAATATAAATTGGTTTTATATTGTATTGAGTGGTTTATGGATTCTGGTCAATACGAGTAATTAACGATATTGATAGCGATCTCTAAACACTTAAATAGAACAATTTGACATAATATTTTTACATAGGGTAACTGAAATAATTTCTCCCAAAGTTATTTTTATATGAAAGAAATAATTTTCAGAAGTTATTAGATATATATGGTTGCTTGGTTGCTAGGAAATGATAATATTAAATTATTACCATTGTTGCATGGAAAATTGAACAAGAAATTGAAAATGAAATAAAATTCCAGAGTAATATTTGAATGGAAAGGATTTGGAATACGAAATTTTGGAAATTCCTTTGAGTTTGAAACTGATTTTCAAAGATTTTGGAGGAATAAGGGTGATATTGTTCGGAAATATTTTTGAATGGGATATGAAATTAAAAAATATTTGGAAATGTTTTGAAGAGGTAAAAGCACTGAACTCTTTTTGGTCTCTGGAAAATAATTTCGATGATGTTGGCGGCATTATTGATGTTCATTCTCGAGTATCCAAGAGAGGAAATGCAACCTAAATTTCTTAAAATTGGGGTGTTTGCAAACTGAGTTTGGTTTTAAAAATCAAGAGGAAATTTGATACTAAAGGATTTTGGGTATATATGATTTCACAAATGTTTTTTAATGTTTAATCAATTGTTTAAACTCTGGTAGTTTAATTAAAAAATGTTTATGGAATATAAACGGGTTTGATAACTTATAAAATTTGAAATCTGTTGGAGTGAAATTTAACTTAAAGAAGAATTGAATTAAATAAGTGAGAAAACGAGATAGTCAGAAATGTAAGAAAATTAAATGAAGTAAAGTAAAGAGATTAGTGAAGGGAATCTAAATGAGTTGGAAACTTACAGAAGTTTAAAATTTTGAATGGAAGTGGAATGAATTGAATCTAGTTAAATAAAAGTGAATTTGAGGAAAATTCTAACTAGAGTTAATGAAATGGTTATTGAAATAAAATTTATTAGTTGGAAATAAATTTGTGAATGAACAAATGAATTTACATTTCTATGTAAATGGAATTGAAACTGAATATTGATATCCAATTTAAATTGTGTATGTAAAGTGGAACTATAGAATTTGTTCGAAGGAATTAAAGTGGTAAAAAGTTTAGAAATAAAACTTTTATTTAGGTTTGAAATTAAATTTGGAAATGAAGTGATAAATAAATTAGTAAGTTAAGAAGATTTGAAATTGAATTTGATTGGAAACAAATTAATGGATGTAACTAATTACAAAGAACCTGGAAAGTAAATATGGGTTGAAACGTGGTTAAAAGAATTCAATTTTTAAAAAAGTTTGGAAATAAGTCGAGTTTAAGTTGAAATTTGAAATTTAATATTTGAATAGAAGTAGATATAAACCAAAGTAGTGAAGTGAAAATAAATACTTAAGCGTGTAAATTATTTATACAGGACTTAAGAAGAAATGGTGAAATTCTTAAGTAAATTTGGTATTGGAAATATACTAAGTTAGTTAATGGTTGAAGATTTAATAAGGGTGTGTGAAATGATAATTGTGAATAAGTGAATAGAAATCATACTAAATGTGAATAAAAAGAAAATCGATATAGCTAATAATCAATTGAGATGAATACGTGGGATGTACGTATATTATTTTATTCGCATAGCGATTTGATCCAAATTCGAGCATAGAATTTCGATATATTTTTATCGATCCGAGTTAGGATTTTTTTTCTCTTGATTTTCGATGGAAAACCCTGGATATGAATTTTTGATTGATTATGAAAATTCTCTATCATTGTTTGTGGCTATGCACGGAGAATGAAGGTTTCTGATCAAGAAACCAGATCTGAGTCCGTACTAGGAAGTTCGATGGATAATACTAATTCGGAAGTGAAGTTGTGTGATTAAGTGAGCGATTGGATTTGATATTGCATACGGATGATATGTGTACATCATACGAGCTATGAAATAGATATTGAAACTTTAAGAAATGTATAAAATGATTTTGAATGTTGTGATTGGATATTATTGCTAAGTAGTATACAGGTATTTAAAAGCAAAAAGTAAATTGATGTTTCCGATTTCAGAAGATAAACTGAATTGCCAACAAAGAGGTATTTAGATTGTCATATAAAATTCGATGGTTTTTTTATCTAGCCACTTGGCGTTTGTTTTCTTTTGAAATTTGGGGGCTCGAAGAGGCATTTTGTAGTTGTACTGATTTAGTCGCGCAAAGGAGACGCTGGCGAAATTTTTCGAAAATTTAGAGAGTTAGAAAAAATTTTGATAATTTAAAATTTGGTTTTGAATTATAATTTGAATGGTTGAGTAAGTAGTGTTGTTTGGAAACTATGGAAGAGTTTGGAAAGTTAGTAAGGGTGATAATGTTTTTTTAGTAGAGAGATTGTTTTGGGAGTTTGTTTGAAAACTGTTTGGTTTTGGGAAATAGTAAAACGGATATTGGGCCATTCTTATTAACTAGTAATTTTGGGGATGAAATTCTTTTAAGGGGGAAGGAATTTGACGACCCAAAATTTTAGATATTTGAAATTGGAATATTTAATTGATTTTAAATATTCGAGAGGTTAGTTTTAAATTGAATTTCAAATATCTCTGTTTATTTGATAATTAAATTATTGAAATTTAATTTCTGGAAATTGGGAAAATGTTAAATAGGGAGTTTTAAGCTCGTTAAAAACAGGTTGAAGGTTATAAAATTCATATTGATAATACCGAATGTAATGGAACTTTTAAAATTGAATTTGGAAGTAGTTTGTTCAGTTTTAAAAATATATCGTTTAAATCGACATTTAAAATAGCCTTCGGGGGCACAGTCTCGGAATTCGACGAAACTAGTTCATGTGATCCGTAAGAGTGTATTATTATCGGATTTCAATTTTCGTAACATTTGAAGTTGTCGTGTGATCGTACGGTAGATAAACGCGCTGAACTCTTTATTGAAATCTAGTATAATAACTGGGTCCAAAACGCTTTCTTCTCCATACTGTAACGACCCTAAATCGACCTTCGAAAATCAGCACCGAATGCATCACCCGTATTTATATGCCGTAGATTCAAACGTCGAATCTGGTTCATCGGAGCTTATAACACATTAAGTATAACAACATAACGGAAGAAAAAGATAATATCATTGATACAACAATGAATACAATACCTAAATATGACACAACAATGATACCCAACATATATCAGAGCACGAATACAATGCTACAGCAGAATAGATAACAATGGAAGAGATTACTCCAACACTAAACTACCTTTTCATTCAAATATCTCTTATCAATTAGAAGCTTCTGGAATCTTCTAATTACTTCATGAAGCAAAGTGTGTTAATTAGTCCTTAATATGTTCATAAGTTCATTAGATAAACATAAAAGAGTTCGAACAACTTATAAATCCATTTTTGGTCGCATTATAGTTATTTCTTCAAAGAATGTATTTTTGTAAACAAATTGCAAAAACAAGTTTATTACCATTATTCATTAGTTTAAATATGTTTAACAAGGTTATAAAATCATATTTATAATACTTGACTATATTTTGAAACGTTTCGATATTCGAAGACGAACTGTTTGAATTTACGGGTAGCTACATTCTCTTCCACTAAGAACATTTCATCCTCGAAATTCAAACAAAAATGATAATCAAAGAAGATAGAGTAACAAGATACATATATTAAGTATTTTTGAAACTATATACAGACTAAACTGCAAATCAAAATACATATTAAGTGACTCTACCTCAAACGGTGAGAACACTACAAAAGATATACGATACTATAATAAGAAGGAACCCCTAGTACCCATAGTTCTTACTACCTAATCAAACCAAAAAATTTTAGGAAACTAAAGGATAGGTTTATTTCAACGAAATGATTTCTAGGAAAGGGTCACTTCAATGAAAGAGTTTTTGCCCTCCAGAAAGGATTACTAGGAAAGAGATATTCCTAAGCAACAATTTAAAAGTCTAGTTTTGAAAACATAAATATGCTCTTATATATGTAACACACTCGACTCATTCTAGAGTGTCGCTTACCCTATCTCCGATGAGCCATACCCAACCAAAGCCAAGGTATTCGCTTAACCTTGAGCTCAGATACCAAATATAATGACCTAACTTTTCGACCCTTGAATGTCGACAATAAATAAATTCACAGCATTTGTATACCAAGCACCCATGTGCTGGAAAGATAGATAGTTAGGTTGAAATAAAAGAAAAGGAATAGAACAAAAAAGAAAGTACATCAGAATATCTAAGTGGAATGATAAAATATAATATTAAATGAACAATACAAAGGGTTACTTTGAATATAGAAATTTCAAAGTTACTAAACCTAAGCATTATCATAATCCTAGACAGTTATAATTGTGTATTCTCACAATGCTGATATACGCATACATAATATGATGCATTATAAATAGGAATAGATAGAAAACGGAAGGCTCCGGCTCGTCTCCTGAATACTGAAACGTCCAATAAAACCTGCATTACTTAGCTTACTCGAAAGAGTGCTTGAGGAATTTAGGGGAAAACAGAAACCATGCATCAGACTTAAGTTTCTATGAGAAACTCAAGATACATGAATACATGTAACAGTAGCAAATGAAACCATACAGATTCTTGTAACATTTTTCCTCTCAAAAGAAACTAACCATTCATTAGGTTTAATATAGTAATATGATAGATAATGTCTAGAGTGTAGAATATAAATCATATCAAATAGTTGTAACGCTTACATTAATCACACCACAACACAATGTGGGTATGATCAGAACTGCTAAGATACGTTCGCATATGGATTTTCAATGGAGATCACTTTGGTCTAGCCAAATCCGAACTCCATGCACAAGGATCAGAAGTCACCTTCTGAGCGTCATATATCTTTGGATAAAATATACCATAAGGCAAACACAAAGTGTAACATCCTTAATTTTTGATAACATTATTCTAGAGATTTAATTAGATAAATTAAATTGAATAATATAAGAATTACAATGATAAGGGGATTGAGATTTGAAAATGAAAATTTAAGGCCATGCTTAATAGTTATAAATGGGCTAAAATGGACTAATGTATTATTAATTTACATAAAGGCCTATTAGGGAATAACCGCCTTCATTTCTATAACCCATCTATTCACGTATCCTTTCATTTTCTTATATTTATTTTATTTCTAAAAAACAAAACAAACGTAAACCTAAGAAAGCCGGCTATTAAAAGGAAGAAAAGAGGGGAAGATTAAATCAAGTTAAGGAATTAAAGCAAGGGGATTTATCTTTAATCAAATCTCAAAGTTCTTATCGTATTCAAAGTGAATAACAATTGATTCCGTCTCTATTTTGTTTTTATGATTATATGGTTTCAGATTTAAGATTAAATTTTTTCAATGATGTTTTGGATGATGATATGCTTTAATTATTATATGTTTGATTTAAACCAATTCATTTACATGTGAATTTGTACAGTTTAGGGAAAACCCGATTGTTTTTATTTAAGAATGCGATGGAAAAATTATATGTTAGGTAAAACATGATTTTAAAGATGGGTTTAAATTTTCATAATTTTCCAAGCTTTAGAAATTTTATTATGAATTTCTAAAGAAAAGTATGGTATATGTGGGTTTAAAATTTATTTCGATCAATTCAGGAAGAAATTGGATCTGAAATTTTAATATGTTTGATAACATGAAGAAAGTAAATTTCTATGATTTTTGGGGATTTTTCCTAATTGATTTGCTATAGAGAATGAATTATTTTAAAAGGACTTATTTGCAATATTGGTTTTGTTTAATTGAAGGGCTTAAATGTTACTTTTTCCCTTAATTTAGATCTGATAAATGCGGTAGTTATTTTGTAAAGTATTTGAAAAGTTTTAGGCAACCAATCAGGTGTTTACAAATAGGCAGGTTAGTTATAAAGCAATTACTAAACTTAGCATTAATTCAGCCTTTTAAATAAATAGTTGATTTCGCCTCTTTTGGAAGTGGCCTTCAACCCAATGCTTTCGCCTTAACCCAGTCGAAACCAACCTTGCCAAAACCAACTAGTTAAAACCAATACACTAGGTATCACTTAGATGGTACATAGCGGATTAGAGGAAAGGCGGAAGCCAATGTGTCGAAAGAAATATTTCTAATGGGGTCGAAACCTTTGTTATGTCTTCAAATGTTAAGTGTCTGCTTTGTTTTACCTAAAGATTATGACATAGTCAAAACCTATGTTTTCGAAATGGGTTTTTCTAAATAGCTTTCTAAGTAGGTTGCCATATCATATATTAAGTAGGAGATTTTGAAAAGGTTCCTTTGTTTTTATATAATGCTTTCGAAACAGGTGGTTCTAAAATAGTCGAAACCCAGTCGTTATTCTTTTACCTTTGGGATGTGTTGCAGCTATCAATGCTTTTGAAGGGTTCTCTTTGTTTTAAACCTAAGCTAAGTCACTTCCTTAATGCTTTCAAAGAGGTTCATGGATTTCGATGGCAAGGGTGACAAAGGGGGTATCGATGTTATCCTCCAATCTTTTACTCCACGGTTTTGAGCTTCCAAATAGATGGTTCCAACACCATCAATTTTTCCCCCAAAAATAGTTTATTAAAGGTTTCAAAAAAGGAACTTTCGTGTGTAACCACTTTGATCAAAAACATATTTTTGAGTAAGACCCAATGCTTTCGAAAGGGGTACTTTCATTGATTTCGAAGCCATATCCTTAAAGATTATCTAGCAATGTTTCGACACATTCAAAAGGTATGATTTGGTTTCGAAAGGATTGATTTTTACAGCTTCAAAAGGTTTATACGTAGAATTTTGTAAAGGGGTTTTCTATGCTTTTTATGGTGGTCATCCAGTAGTTTCGAAATTGATGTGTAAGGTTTCAAAAAAAATAACCCATTCTCATTTTAAAGGAAAAACCATGGTAAAAATAAAGATTTTTGAGAGTATTATTTTGTTGTTATGATTGCTTCTTCATATATTCATTCACAATATAATTAACCCATAACGGTACATTAGGGCAGGGCAGAATAACCAGGTAAGTTGATCCAGTGGTGAATATCACTACAAGAAAAGTCCTTATTCATAGCTTATTTGCAAGGTGGGTACCCACTACGTAAGAATAATTGAATGATGCTAAACTAAAACCATTGAGAAACGTAAGAAGGGATGCGATTTAGGAGAGTTGATGATGGAGGTATAGTAGACTTATAGGACTAGGATTGGTGACTAGGATGAGAGAGGCAGATGCAAGGTGGGTACCCACTACGTCGCATGCTATACCCATGTAGACGCACTAATGATTTGGATTCGGAAATTATTCTGAAAGTTGATGAAGAGTACAATGTGCAAGTCTATATTTTTTTCTTTTTTTCATTTCGATACTTCATCATGTAAAATATTCTATGCGTTGTTTATTTTGCTTTGTATATTATTTTATTAAGGAACTTGAACTACAATAATTCTTTATTTAGATCACTAGTATACATGAACCAAGATAGACATAGCTATGGGATTGTTATAGCAATCACATATTTTAGGCAATTGCATGTGTAATTGGGAAGAATTTGAAACTTTGGCATATATGAAATGCAGATAAATTGAAATGACAAACATTCATTTTTGATTAAAAGTCATATCATTACGTTATGTAGAGTACATGGTTATTTTACAAAACAATTGAATTATATTTTAGTATTATAATAGTTCTTCAACTGAACTGCAAAAGGTAACTCGGTTTTGCAATTAAATTGCAAAATAAAACTCAATTACAAAACTGACAACTCGGTTTTGCAAACTGAAATGCACTCGGTTTGTAAAATCTGATCTGCAATTTGTGACTCAGTTTATTGCAGCTCAGTTGCAAACTGAGTTGCAAATTGCAGCTCACTTGCAAACTGAGTTGCAACTCAGTTTGCAAAACCGAGTTGCAAATAACCATTTCATTCTCACCGTTTGGCAAATAATGCTGTATAATTTTTATTCCAATTACATCAAGGTGACTAGCCATGACAAATTTATTTACACTTGTTTAATGTTTATTTCCCAGTATTGGAATAAACAAATTTTTGGCATGGAAGGTCGACTCAACTTAGGGTGATCAAAAGAATTCAAGAAGAGGAGGTTGCATAAGGGTATTGATGATATTACAGATATAACTAGAAGTGTAAATGTTCAAATATGCACGAGCGAAAAAGGTTTTCATGGTTCTTACATATAAATTTGTGACCGTACCAGCAAAATTTCCTGGTACAAGTTTCATATCCATGTCAACTCTACCGTATATGTATTGGGTCTTGGATTGAAAGCCTGACCCAGAATGTCTGTCGAGGCTGAGCTGGAGATAGTCTCCTTACTGTTTTGTTCTATCGTGTCCCCAAGTAAGGGCAACATCACTGCTAAGATCAGCATAAGCGAGAATGCAGATTAGGTTGTAGATAAATATTTTAAACATTTTTTTTGGCATGATAGTTAAATATGGAGCTACGAGGAGGAAATATTTGATTAAATATGTAGAATTAGTGGGAAGATATGGGCTATATATAGAGATACAATGCCTATTAGGAAGTTATAGTGGGGTAGCATATTACTAAGCAAGTGTATATTTAGTGGCTGTGAATTGGCCGAGTTTCATAATGCAATTTTAATGAAGTGTTCCCACATCTCAAGTAATCCTAGCTCCGACCTAAAGAAATCTTTTTTGCTTTATATCCTTATTAATTTTTATTTTGAGTTTGATTTCTTTTCTCATCTACTTTGATGTAGGTTTAGAATTTGCTTAATCACCGGTTTTCTTTCCTCTTTCTGAGAAACTGAAAAAAGAGCAAACTCATATCCACGTCCATTTAGAGGAGAAAAAGGCTAGGTAGTGAAAAGTGCTTCTTTTCATGTGACTTTGGGAAAATGAAACATGTATGGTTTGCAGATGATAACTATAATGTTCTGATGTTATTGCTTAACAGCAGTGAGAAAAATAAGTCCATAAAGTACTCAATTTACTTACATATGAATCTGATACCGGCATTAGTTAACTTGCTAGCTGGTTGAAAAATCTTAGTTCTAAGGAGAATGCACTGATAAAGGAGTTTATTAGATGACAGCAAGCTCAGAATTTTGCCAGTAAATCATCTCTTAAACAGAGATGTTAGTGGCTGGTGGGTGGCGCTTTTTATATTCTTACCTCCCCATTATTTACAATGGTTTGGTAGAAGCTTACTATATTTTTAAATAACTATAAGCGAGTAGGACTTTTTATGCTCAAATGAAGTTCAATTAATTCAAGGTAAGCTAATGGATGCATTTTGTTCTTTCATAGGAGCTTCCAAGGTGGTCCACCTATCATGAGCTTATTTTAACGACAAAAGAGTGCATGCGATAGGTAACTCTATAACTCTTTTGTTGTTCTAACCTTCCTCTAATTTCTAATTCAACAATAATAAAAGAAAATTTGAAGTGGACAATGTTGAAATACCACTTCTACACTTATCTTATAATTCATCACCTTTTTTTAGTTTGACATGTATTTGGATATACTTCGTGACAGATATGAGTAAGAAAATGTGTGTTATTTTTACATATTGTTTGTGAGGAATACCAGCAGAGTTGGCCCTAGTTATAGTATATTTTGGGATTCGGATGAAATTTTAAATTGAATTTTATTTAAAATTTGTGCAGTAATCTATTCTAGTCTTATTGACATAAGATTCATGAATGCAATACCAAGATATTTGGCAATTTAAATTCAATGATATTTTAGATTGATGAATATATAAAAGTTTTAAATATTACCAAGCTATGTTAAAGTCCCCCTATAAGTTGGCCTATTATGTTCATCCATGCTAGCCGAATCACTGTTGGTCCTGCATACCAGTGAGAACATGCTCAATTTCATGGTCATCATACCTATCAGGCATTCGTAGTTCAGTTTTTGTCAGTGTTCTGTGCCATAAGCAAAACATTTTTCATTTCTGTGTTTGTATTGTTGGTTTACTGTTGTACAATTGTTTACTTGATAAGTCATATCAACAAAAATGCTTATGTATTCATCTTAACTTAGCTTTTGTGTGTGTGTAGTAACCTTTGGACCTCAGACAGCGTTGTATATACAAGACAACACATAAACATATATGGAATATCATATATAGTTCATGTTTATTTGTCGCCATGCAGGTTACTGAACTAAAACCCGAGTGGCTTGTTGAAATTGCCCATCACTACTGCCAATTGAAAGACATTGAAAATTGTACGTAACCTTTGTTTTTTATATACAGTTAATTTTTGAATGGTTTATTAGGAATGTAGTTACATAATACCAGTATATGTGCTCTCTAGTGCTATAAGTTAGATGAAAATTGGAAAATACAAGAATTTGCCCTTACCATAGTTCACTTTTCCCTCTCTTCTTCTCTCTATCAAAATTCACTTATCTATCAGTTGAAGAACGGTTTTTCCATTTCGTTTTACTATTTGGTACACGTGGATTCCCCAAAACTATTCACAGTGCACGTGGAATGAGCCTTGGCCTGACTGTACACGACTTTGACCACTATGGTTAATCTAAGTTTTGTTCATATTTCACTAGAAGCAACCATGCTATGTTCCCTACAGTTGTATTTTCTTCTATATCGATGTATCTGTGTACGTGGATGGGGTGTTTAACTTCACAAATCATTTTTTGTTTTAAGTTTTATAGCATGTTGTATACTTTGTATTAGTCAATCTCCTACTGAAATAGTGTGATGAATATTTAGTGTTTGTATTATGAATCCGATTTAACTTTGTGTACACTTTCTTGATGAATTGATTCTCAAGCATAACTTTTGCTTTAGAGGTCGATAGATGACCGTGATGCAAAAAAGGTTGCAACGAGTTAGGGATCGAAGTTATTTTTGCTGCTAGAACTACTTTTTTGTTTTAATGTATGTACTACTTGCTTTTGTTTTGTTATTGCTACTTGTTCTATATTTTGCTTTTGAACATATATGACAAATTATTTACGTTTGGTGTAAGAATATTGTATATTTTGATTATGAAATTTCATACGTTGGTTATCAAATATGTGCCCAAAATGTGGTATTGATACAATATGTTGATTCTGAAATGCAATATTGATATAATATGCTAATTTTGAAATGTGGCATATATACACATTGTGGTGGATGTTTACTGAAAGGAATTAAAACATTCCACAGCATTTTTAAAACGTCGTTAAAACATTCCACAGTGTTTTTAAAATGTCGTAGAAAGTTCTAACATCGTTTTTAAAACGCCATTGAAAGTTTTAACAGCGTTTTAAAAATGTCGTTAAATTGTGTCTAAAAACATAAAGCACGATTTATTGCAACAAGGAAATGCTATAAATAAATATCAAGCATCGAAAATATGCTATAAAATCTTATCTTAGCATGTAACAAACGCTAAGAAAGATCTCTAACTGCACCCAACCAAATGCTGTTAAATGATTTCATGACGCCAGTGAAACGCTGTTAAAACTGTGTTTATTTCCTATCATTTTATATATGTGACGTATAACTGCATGTCGATATATGGCGTATGTAAAAACGCTGTTAATAGCTTTTAAAGCGTTTTTAAAACACTATTAAAGGTCCTGTTTGCTATAATGCATAATTTAAGAAATGATAAAATCTTAATTAAAGATATTGGCAAGGGCAAATAGGTTCACAGTAAGCCTATGAAAACTAGGTAAAGGTAAAGATATTGGCAAGGGCCAATAGATTCATAGTCAACCCATGAAAATAATGATTTGATATTGGCAGTTAGCCAATAAGTTCCTAGTCATCCCATGAAAATTAGGATAAGAGTAAGATATTGGAGTTACCAATAGGTTCTTAGTCATCCCATGAAAGCTATGTAACTGCACAAGGAGTCCATGATCACTTTACCAGTTAATAGTCAGCCCATGAAACTATTAGGTTAATAGTAACCTTAGAAACTATAACTGTGACCGATCGCCAAAAATGAATAGGGATGGGTAATGCAGAATTGATTCACTTATTTTGCATATCATCGTATTATACTGTTTTGAATTGTTTTAACCATTGTGGATGCAGGTGCACATTATATGGTTTTATAAAGTTTTCAAAATACTAGTGAGGAGAAAACCCGTTCCGCTAAGCGCTGTGGTCTCACTAGATATCTAAATGATTTGAGATGGTAAATTGTTATTCATACCAGGCTTTATGTATGACTCGAAGTTCTTGTTTTCCCCTTATAATCTTAGGTACTCTATTGCTTTTGAGTAGTTTGAGGTTTAGGGTTTTCAGGTGTTCTTTTAGATGAATAAAGCTTCCGTGACGTAACGTGCAAGAGGCATCTTAGCTACTTAGAGTTCTTTTATTTCCAGTGTGTTTGGTTGCCAAATCAAAGCTGATAAGGAAGTTTATAGATCTAGAGCGGGGAGAGATGTCGGTTGTTGAGTATGCTACTAAGTTCGAGGAGTACTCGTCATAACATAATACTATAGACACCGTCATAGGAAGGAACGAGAAGTTCATTAGGAGACTGAGGCCCGAGATTGCTAGGGCGACCCTACCACATCTTCACGATCCTAGCAATTTAGTCATAGAAATGGCCATTTTCCATGGGGAGATGCTTGGTAGATGTACTAGAGAGAAGCCAGTGGAAAGTCAGGGTTCTCTGGGGAAGAAGATAAAGTTCTTTAAAAAGAAGGGAGCCCAGAAGGGAGATACTGCCAATAAGTCAAAGGCTGAGTTAGTTTTCTTTGAGTGTGACAAGAAGGGTCATTATGCAAATGAGTGTCGGTCAGGTAAAGGAAAGAATGCTGCAAATAAGAAGAATGTTAAAGTGCTTTAACTGTGATCAAGTTAGGCATTACAAAAATCGGTGTCCAGAGCAAGTCAGGGAGGACAAAGGAAAGGTTTTTGCTTTTGGACCAGCTAGACCTACTGCAGCTGATAAAGGGAAGACTGTGATGGAAGGTATGTTTTTTATTCAGAGTATACCCGTTAAAGTAATTTTTGATACAGGTGCATCACATTCATTTATATCTCAGTGTTTGGTTGATAAATTATGCTTAGAACCCACCTACCTTGTTACTTGCTTAAGGGTTGCCAACCCAATATGAGGGTATGCAACTCTAGGGTCGAGATGTGACCAATTAGAACTTGATTTGTTAGGTCATAAGTTTTCATGCAGCTTGTATGTTATTGATTTCGTAGATATCGGGATCATTTTGGGCATGGATTGGTTGGGTAAGTATGAGGCTAGATTATTTTGCCAGGATAGGGAGATATCACTAAGACATCCTGAAAGTCATATTTGAGTAATATTTTCAATGGAGAATTTTGACCGAAGTGTTAGTACTTTGCTTAATGTTATAGAGATAGGAGATGGGTTAAGTCAGGTTCGAGTTGCAACAGAGTTCGTAGATATATTTGAGCCAGTCATAGGACTACCATCGAAATGAGCAGTTGAGTTTCGTATAGATCTTATGCCTAGAGTTGAATTTGTTAGTAGACCACCTAGCAGGATGACATCTACAGAGACGAAGGAATTGACGTTGTAGCTAGTGGATCTTGATGGAAGAAATTTTATCAAACCAAGCAGTTTGCCTTAGGGAGCGGCCGCAGTTTTCGAAAAGAAACCAGATGGGTCATTGAAGCTGTGCATCGACTTGAAGCTGTGCATCGACTATCGTAATTTGAACAGAAGGACGATAAAGAATAAGTACCCTTTGCCAAGAATAGACGATCAGATCGATCAGTTGAGTGGATCCAGAATGTTCTCCCGGTTGTTTTTGGCAACAGGTTCCCATCTGTTACGAGTGGTGGATGACAACATTCCTTTGACAGCATTTCAGACTAGGTATGGTTCGTATAAGTGGTTAGTGATGCCATCTGGATTGACGAATGCACCTGCTTTCTTTATGGATTTGATGAACTGATTTTTCCGAGAGTACTTGGATAGGTTAGTGCTAGTGTTTATAGATGACATTTTAGTATACTCTAAGGACGAGAGAGAGCATGAAGTTTATCTTAGAGTGGTACTTGAGATGTTGAGGCAAAATTAGCTAAAGGCGAAGTTTACTAAGTGTCATTTTAGAAAAATGAGGTTAAGTTTCTTGGTCACATGGTTTTAGAGAAAGGCTTATCAGTCAATCCAGATAAGATCGAAGCTATGAATAATTGGAAGAGACCAGAGATGGTAACTGAGATTAGAAGTTTTCTTGGACTTACCGGCTATTACCAGAGATTTATCAAGGATTTCTCATAGATAGCAGCACCTTTGACTAAGTTAACCAGGAAGGATGTAAAGTTTATCTGGTCCGAAAATATGAGGAAGCATTCTGTAAGTTAAAATATTTTTTGATCAATGCACCAGTTTTAGTAGTTCCAGACGGAAACCATGGGTTGGTAGTGTATGCTGATGCCTGTGGAACTGGATTGGGAGCTGTGTTGATGTAGAAGGGTAAAGTAACTGCCTACACTTCATGACAGCATAGACCGCATAAGATGAGATATCTTACACATGATTTGGAGTTGGCTGTGGTGATCTTTACGTTGAAGATTGGAGACATTATCTCTTAAGGAAGAGGTTTGAGCTTTGTAACAATCACAAGTCTTTAAAGAGTTTACTCTCTCAAAAGGAGTTGAATATGAGGTAGTAGAGGTAGCTGGAGTTTTTAGCTGCTAATGATTTTGGTATAGAGTATACTCCGGGGAAATGAAATAAGGTAGTGGATGCTCTTAGCCGAAACATCAGAATGTGATATTAGCTATGTTGGCAGAGTGGAAGGATTTAGAAGCTTTGGCGAGTTGCGATGTACAGTTAAGATCGACTGCTGGTTCTAGTCAACGTACTACCATGTTGTCTTGTTTAGAAGTTCAACCCGTGTTGATCGAAAGGATTGCTTCTAAGCAGAAGGAGGATCTAGTATTAGTCGAGAAGATTAGAAGGCTTGAGGTTGGAACTGAAATCGATGATCTAAAAAGATTTTAATCTTGACCAGATGGGATGGTTGAGAAAGAGGGACGGTTTTGTGTTCCAAATGTTGAGAACTTGAGGAAAAAAGTTTTTGGAGAATGTCATCGATCCAAGTTTACGATTCATCCTGGAGGGATCAAGATGTATCAAGATATGAAGAGGAGCTTCTATTTGGAAGGTATGAAGAGGGATGTTGGCTTGTGAGTTAGACAGTGTACAAAACTGTCAACAAGTGTAAAATGAACATCAGAAGCCGAGTAGGATGCTTCAACCATTAGAAATTCCAATTTGGAAGTGGGATTCAATATCCATAGATATTATAGAGGGGTTGCCAAGGTCAAATAGAGGTAATGAAAGTATATGGGTTACAGTGGACAGGTTGACCAAAAGTGCCCATTTCATTCCAGTTAAGTCAACCAAGATAGCACCAATTTTAGCTAAGTTGTTCATAAAGAACATAGTTAGACTACGTGGAGTTCCTAGTAGTATAGTCAATCACAGAGATGCCTTGTTCACTAGTGAATTCTGGAAGAGTCTACCGGAAGTATTGGGTACCAAGCTTAATATGAGTGCTACATACCACCCTCAGATAGACAGGCAGACGGAGAGAGTAAATAAGGTACTCGAGGATTTGTTAAGAGTTTGTGTATTAGAATTTAGTGGATCTTGGGAGGATCACCTACATTGGTTGAGTTTTCATATAATAATAGTTACCAGACTAGCATAGGAATGGCACCTTTTGAAGCTTTGCATGGAAGGCCATGAAAATCACCAGCATGTTGGTTGGAGACTAGAGATATGTTTAGTTTTTGGTCCATATTTGATTAGGGAGGCGTTATAACAAATTGAGTTGATCCAAGAAAGAATGAAGGAAGCCCAGTCTAGACAAAAAAGTTACGCAGATAAGAGGCGTAAAGACTTAGAATTCTCAGTTGGAGACAAGGTTTTGATTAAGATGTCACCGATAAAGGGTGTGGTACGATTTGGAAAATCTGGGAAGTTAGTCCCAAGGTATGTTGGACCATTCTAGATTATAGAGAGGATTGGGAAGCTCACATACATAGTAGAGTTGCCGAGCAGTATAGCAAGTGTCCATAATGTATTTTATGTGTCTCATCTCCGCAAGTATGTGCATGATCCATAGACTACTACTCCTCCAACGGCTTTGGAAGACTTGATTGTAGAGCCTCATTTGACTTTTGTTAGACAATAAGTTCGAGTTGTAGCGAGGGATGAGAAAAGGTTGAGGAACAAGACAGTCAAGTTGGCAAAAGTTTAGTGGTGTGACAACAAGAAGGACTGTACTTGGGAGATAGAAGACAGGATTAGAGATACTTATCCTGATCTGATTTGAGGGTATGCATGTATTAATTTTATATAGATAGTTGCAATTCAGCTAGGCTAGTATAATTGTTATAGATGATTGCTATATTTAGTATTAGTCCTTACTGAATTTCAAGGATGAAATTCTTTAAAGGGAGGAGCCTGTAACATCCCTAATTTTTGATAACATCATTCAGGAGATTTAATTAGATAAATTAAATATATAATATAAGAATTCAAATGATAATGGGATTGATATTTTAAAATAAAAATTAAGGTATTCTTAATAATTAAAAATGGTCTTAAATAGACTAATATGTTATTAATTTACATAAAGGCCTATTAGGCAATAACCGCCTTCTTTTCTATAACCCATCTATTCATGTATCCTTTCATTTTCTCACGTTCATTTTATTTATCAAAAACAAAACAAACGTAAACCTAAGAAATCCAACAATTATGAGGAAGAAACAAGGGGAAGATTAAATCAAGCTAAGGAATTAAAGCAAGATGATTAATCTTAAATCAAATCTCAAAGCTCTTATCATATTCAAGGTGAATAATTATTCATTCCATCTCCATTTTTTTTATAATCATATGTTTTCGGATTTAAAATCAAATTTGTTTTAATGATGTTTTGGATGATGATATACTTAAATTATTATATATATGATTTAAACCAATTCATTTACAAATGAATTTGCATAGTTTAGGGAAAAACCGATTGTTATTGATTTAAGAATACAATGGAAAAAATATACGTTAGGTAAAACAAGATTTTAGAGATGGGTTTAAATTTTCATAATTTTCCAAGGTTTGGAAATTTTATTATGAATTTCTAAAGAAAAATATGATATATTTGGGTTTAAAATTTATTTTGATCAATTCATGAAGAAATTGGGTCTGAAATTTTAATATGTTTGATAACATGATGAAAGTAAATTTCTATGATTTTTGGGGATTTTTTCTAATTGATTTTATATGGAAAATGAATTATTTTAAAAGAAGGACTTGTTTGCAATATTGGTTCTGCTTAATGGAAGGGCTTAAACGTTACTTTTTCCCTTGATTTAGATCTGATAAATGCGGTAGTTATTTTATAAAGTATTTGAAAAGTTTTAAGGAAACCAGTTAGGTGGTTACAAATAGTTATAGAGCAATTACAAAACTTAGCATTAATTCAGCCTTTTAAATAAAAAGTTGGTTCCGCTTCTTTTGGAAGTGGCATTCGACCCAATGATTTCACATTGACTCAGTCGAAAACAACATTGTCGAAACCCACCTAGTTGAAACCAATACACAAGGTATCACTTAGATGGTACGCAGTGGATTGGAGGAAAGGCGCAAGCCAGGGTGCCGAAAGCAATACTTCCGAGGGGGTCAAAACATTAGTTCTTTTTTCATATGTTAAGTGCCTGCTCTGTTTTACCTAAAGATTATAACGTAGTCGAAACCTACATTTTCGAAAGGGTTTTTTTAAATAGCTTTCTAAGTAGGTTACCATATCATATTTTAAATAGGTTCTTTCGAATGGGTTCCTTTTTTATATATAATGCTTTTGAAAGAGGTGGTTCCGACCTGTTTGAAACCCAGCCATTATTCTTTTACTTTTCGGATGTATTGTAGCCATCAATGCTTTCGAAGGGTTCTCATTGTTTTAAACTTAAGCTAAGTCACTTCCTAAATGCTTTCGAAGGGGTTTAGGGGTTTTCTAGGCAATGGCGTTGAAAGGGGTTTCGATGCTATCCTTAAAATTTTTACTCCAAGAATTTGAGCTTTCGAATAGATGGTTCCGACACCATCAATTTTTCCTCCAAAAATATTTTATTAACGGTTTCAAAAGAGATACTTTCTTGTGTATCCACTTTGACCCAAAAGATGTCTTTAAAGAATAAAAACCAATGTTTTCGAAAGAGGTACTTTCATTGGTTTCGAAGCTATATTCCTAAAGATTATTTAGCAATGTTTTGACACATTTGGAAGGTATGATTTGGTTTCGAAAGGATTGATTTATAGAGCTTTGAAAGGTTTATACTTAGAATTTTGAAAAGAGGTATTATATGCTTTTGATGGAGATCATTCAGTGGTTTCGAAAGTGATGTTAAGGTTTAAAACAAATAACCCATTCTCATATTAAAGGAAAAATCATGGCACAAATAAAGATTTTTGAAAGTATTATTTTGTTGTTATGATTTCTTCTTCATATATTCATTCACATTGTAATTAACCCATAATGGTATATTGAGGAAGGGCAGAATAAACAGCTAGGTTGATCCACTAGTGAATATAACTTATGAAATGTTAAAATCTTAATTAAAGATATTGGCAGGAGCCAATAGGTTCACAGTAAGCCCATGAAAACTGGGTAAAGCGAAAGATATTAACAAGGGCCAATAGGTTCATAGTCAGCCCGTGAAAACAATGATTTGATATTGGTAGAGGCTAATAGGTTTATAGTCAGCTCATGAAAACTATATCCGGATTAAGATATTAACAGTTAAGCAATAGGTTCCTAGTCAGCCCATGAAAACTAGGATAAGAGTAAAGATATTGGAGTTACCATTAGGTTCATAGTGATCCGATGAAAACTATGTAACTGGACAGGGAGTCCATAGTCACTTTACCGATTAATAGTCAGCCCATGAAACTATTAGGTTAATATTAACCTTAGAAACTATAGCTGTGATCGATTGTCAAAATGAATGGGGATGGGTAATCCAAAATTGATTCACTTGTTTTGCAAATCATCGTATTATACTGTTTTGAATTGTTTTAATCATTGTGATGTAGGAGTATATTATATGGTTTTATAAAGGTTTTAAGATATTAGTGAAGGGAAAACCCTTTCCGCTAAGCGGCGTGTTCTCACTAGATATCTAAATGATTTAAGATGGTAAATTATTATTCATAACAGCCTTTATGTTTGACTCGAATATTTTTTCCCCTTAAACTCTCGGGTACTCAATTGATTTTGAGTAGTTTGAGATTTAGGGTTTTCAGGTGTTCTTTTAGACGATTAAAGCTTCCGGTGACATGCAGATGGCATGCTGGCTACTTAGAGTTCTTTTATCTCCGTTGTATTTGGTTGTAAAGGCAAACTTGCTTTATTGCCTTATCACATACTCTGATCATCCAAGGGGGGATCTTCATATCTCGCTCTTGGCATATTTTGTAATAAATATATTTTGTCTGAACACGGTTTGGGCTCCGGGATTCTGTAACGAATTTGAAATATTTTTAAACGGAATGTGAATTTTGTTTGTTGTTTTAAAAAATTTCCATATTCATGTTTTTCTATGTATCGGTGTATCTAACATTGTCGTATTTGGTCGCCGAGAATTAAAAACTATGGATGATTGCAGCATCCGTAGACCTTAGTTTTGGGCCTTCAAGTAAAAGGATGTTACACAAAAGCCCATGCTCGAACAAGGGGTTGTAATGATAACCACTTTTTGAATAAAATCGGTAAACCAATTTACTCAGTATGGTAATGGTAAATTTACATTTTCTATGGTAAATCATCGGTAATATTTTTTCAAAACCAGCGGTAACGGTTTACCAATCAATTTATAATACATAGATATTCATGTATTATACTTATTGTAGGCATTTAAAACCAAACAAATGATTAAATTTAGTTTGGTAATTTAGATCAAATAATGCTACCTACGCTTATTTTATTTCTTACTGATGTCTTTTATTAAGTAGCACTATAGATTGTATAATGAAGCATCATTATAGTATAAAAACATATCAAAGTTATTGACGTTCTTTGGAAATACAATAATTTACCATTATCAATGTAACGATTGCCAGTTTGGTGGTGTACCGGTCCTCAGTTTTCCAGCAAATCGGTAACGGTAAGCAATTTTAGCTAACAGTAAAAATGTTACAATTACGGTATTAATAAAATGGTAACAGTAACAATTACCAGAGTAGTCCTACTAACCATTTCCCTACTTGCTACATCTTTTCTCTACCCTCTCTTGTTTCTTTCTTTTCTGGGTTTCACCACTAAACTTTTCTATTACCTCTTAGGCTTCTTTCTTTGCTTTTAATAAAAAAAATTGTCTTTATTGGTTCTCGTGATATTGTAAAACGTAAACTATATAAACACGCTTTTTTATCTTTGATTGTGATGCTATTTGTTGGAATTAAAAAAAACCTCAAAGTTGCATAAACGGATGAAATTTTTAGAACTTCACAATCAGAACAAAAAATTGTGTTTCTATTCCCACTAATATGAGGGAGATGTTATCATGTGCCCTTAAGGCACATGTTAAGATTGTAACATTACCCAAGTAGCTTTCTTGAATTTCACATATCCACTTTTGTGTGAAGATAAAATAGCTATCTAACTTAGTCTTTTTTGTCTTTTAGTTTGAAACAATCATTGCTAACAAAACCCTTAACAAAATATATAAATAGTAGATGACAAGTTATATTGATGATTCATTATCATTATTATTATTACGAGTGTATATGCACGTCCACGTGGATCTGCATTAAGTCACTTGAATATTTGTGTAACAACCCGCATATTTAACGATTTTATATTTAAATGTTTGATTTAAATATAGCGTCGTTATTCGGATTTTGGGGTCCGAAATGTTACTTTCTGCAAATGGCCGAATTGGAGCTCGAAACCATTTCCATTGAGTCCAAAATGGCGTTTGCGATCTTTTTGAGTATAATCTTTGATATGTTTGGAGTTTGTGAAATTTTGGCTACTTTTCCTATTGGGTTTGGGGTTGGGTTCAGCCCACTAGCTCACTTAACCCCTAGCTCAACCCTTCTCTTCATTTCATCTTCATTTCATTTTATTTCTCAAACTAAAAACTGAAATGGGGGAAAGGAAAGAGAAATAGAAATTAGCAAGCCCTAGTTTCTCCTTTGTAACTTGATTCTTGCTCCAAAATCAAAGAGAATCCATTGGTAAGTTTATCTCCATCTTTTCTCCTCTTCAATTTCAGTAATTTCCTAACCCTAACTTAGGAAATACTTGCTTTTGATTCTAGATTGAAGCTTGTAGTGTTGAAGTGGAGTGTAGTTGGTTGATCCCTTGCAATTGTGCTTCTTCATCTTCTTTGTTTTGTGTAAAAAGGTGAGTTTTGAACTCACATCTACTTCTCTTGATTCCATTGATGTTAGGTATGAATTCCTAACACCTTGTTCATATGCACTTGCAATTGGTTTGGGTTGAATTGGGGAGTATTCCAATTTTTAGTGTTTTGGGTTCAAATCTTTGAAATCCTAACTTTGATGTTTTAATCATGTTTTGGTGATGCATCGAGGAACATATAGGGCCGGGTTGTCGATTGGCATAAGCCCTTAGAGCCAATGTTCGTCCGATTGCATTTTTGGAGAGTTTGCTCTTCATTTGAATAAGGCTGAAAAGCAGCCCAGGCATGATTCATTCGACTGAAAACTCTGTTCAGTCGACTGAACCTGAAACCCGAGAGTTTCCAGGCATGATTCAGTCGACTGAAAAACTCTGCACAGTCGACTGAACCTGGAAACAGAAAGTTTCCTGAACCTGGGAAATTTTCCAGGTATAGGGTCAGTCGACTTAAAACTCTGTTCAGTCGATTGAACCTGCTGTTTCAGCCCACTTTGCCTTTTGGGATTGAATTTTCAATTTGAATCGATCCATGATGATCCTATGTATGATTATCAATTGTTTTGACTTTGATGGTTCCTTTTAATTTTAATCCACGGGTTTTTATAAAATAATCTCTCGAATCGCATTTAAAAGTTCGTTTCTCTAATTTATAAATTCTATTTAAAACACACACACTTTCGCACTTCGAACGAAGTGGAAGGGTGATTAAATGGTTGGGCAAAACACGGACCATGAATCTGTGCGTTTATCTTTCCGATTAATCCTCGACCTATTCGATTGATTGTTTTGACCTTCGGGTTTGGTTTATCGATGATATGAGGTAAACTTTGTACTGCTTTGAGTGTGAAAGGGACTGACGGATAGTAAACCGTTTAGTGCGAACAAGTGGTTATGGGACATACGTTAACACTTTTCGGATTCCTTTTCGAGAGTTGTGACACATTCCGCCAGTTAGTGGTGTCCAGTACTGGGGCTTCGACCTTCACCACTACGGTTTGTTGCCTCTGGGATAGTGTCTTCGGACTGTCTCCCTAGGTTTGTTGCCTTCGGGTATGTTGCCGTCGGGTGTGTGCCTTCGGGTTTGTTGCCCTATATAGTTTCGCTCTGATGTTGGCCTTATGTGCCGCATGGGTCATACTTGGGTTTGGAGTCTTCGGGCTCATGGATCCTTGTTTGTACAGTACTGAGCTCGAGCAAATTTTATGATGTTTCATTGATATGTATATTCCCTTGGTATCGCCCTTCGGTATTGGTCATTTTGAGCCGCATGGAGTATAGCGTTTACCTTGTGGAACTTGTATACCTTATTGGTATTTGTTGTTTGCCTATTGGCTTGTTTTGGGATATTTGTATCCTTTGTTTCTATATGTTGCCGATGATATGAGGCTTGTTCTATATGATTCATCTCTTGTTGATGATTGTGTTATCTCCCCTAGAGATATTTATTATACTGTATGACCTTGCAGGTTTATTAGTGTTCAGTTTATCTAACTGATTTGTTATCTAGACTGACCCATGTATTTTATACTCGGGTCAGACCGAGATGTTTCAGGTTAGGTGCTTTTGGGGACTTAGCCTATTTTGCTTCCGCATGGACTATTCGCTAGCTTCATTTTGTTATAGTGTCTTTTGTAGTCCTTATCTGTTATAACTCTGATTTTTACTCTTTCGTCTCGTCTGTATATGGTGGTTTCCTGTACCACTTGACATGTATTATTTTGTATATCTGTGGTGTATCTGTGTATGTGTATATTATGATCGACTGTTCTGTGATGTATATTACATTTGAGTTGTTATATTTTCTTCTGATAGATCATATAGCCATTGTAGTTTTGCTTTAAATATTTATTGAATAGGTCGAATTTTAATGTGTTTCTACTTTTCGACATATTTAGTGAATAGTTAAGGTAAGATTGCACATGGCCGCTTCCATTATACTCTATTGTCCGCGTTAGCCGACGGTATTATCTATGTAATACTCTTTGTTAACGAGGCTCTCGGAGTGGGGCGTCACAGCGTGGTATCAGAGCGAGGTTCTGAACAAAATATGATAAACACAGAATAGATGCACATATTATGGTACATCAAAGTGTACAAGTGATACAGATCCTTGAGTCATCGTGTCTCTTTATTCCATCAAGGTTAGATAGATATTGGAAATACGTCTAGGAATGCATTTTATTCCATAGTATCTCATATTGTAATATCTACCTTGTGAATAATCTTGTTCTTATCTTACTTTCAGCATATGTCTTGAAGAGGCAGGGGTCGACGTTCGGATGCTGGGCAATCTAGTGGCTCGCATCCGGATGGCGTATATATGTCTGCCGATCAGTTTTTGGAATTGTTTAGGAGCACTCAGCCTCCCGTTCCTCCTCGAGTGTCTCCACCTCGCAAGTCTGCTTTTGCACGTCAGTGCAGTGATTTTGCTCATCTTGGAGGAAAGCCGTTTAAGGGCTCCGAGTCTGTTCTTGAAGTCCAAGCTTGGCTTCGCACGTGCGAGCGTATTTTCTCTCGCATGGATCTTTCTGACCATGATAGAGTTCTTGTAACTTCTAGCTTATTACAAGAGCGTGCTCCCGACTGGTATGAGCTTCTTGTAGCTGAAATTGATGAGGCTACTCTTTCTTGGACTCAGTTTCGGGGACGATTTGAACTCAAGTTTGTTCCTAAATCTGAAAAAGTTTTATTGACCCGTCGCTTCCTTGAGTTGAAGCAAGGGAAATCTTTTGTTTCTGAGTATGTCGCATCGTTCGAGGCTTTATCTCAGTATGGTCTTGAATTCATCAGCACTTCTTATAAGAAGAATTTGAAGTTTGTTTCTGGCCTTAAGAAATATCTTAAGAAGTCCTTGTTGCTCCAGCTTAAACTTTCTTTTGAGGAATTGGTTGATTCGGCGCTTCATCTCGAGACCGTCGAGAAGGAGTGTGATAGTGATGTTGATGTTGAGGTTTCCAGAAACCCCAACAAGAAGCAGTTTCCAATTCAGAAGAAGCCTTTTCCTTATAAGAAGAAGAAGACCGGTGGTCCTAGCTCTCAGCCTCAATCTTCCGGAACACCTTTCGTTCGAAAGTGTTTTAATTGTGGTTCTCTGGATCATATTATTCGAGCTTGTCCAAAGCCTCTCTTCTGCCGTAATTGCAAGAAGGAAGGTCATCATGTTTCTGCTTGTCCTACTACTCCTGCTAATGCAAAATCTGGCAAGCTCAATGTGGCTAATGCTTCTGGAGGTCCTTCTCAATCCAAAGGTATGACTCCATCTATTTTGGAGGGTTCAATTCTATTTCATGATCATAGTATACGAGTTCTTTTCGATACGGGTGCTTCACATTCTTTCATATCGAAGAAGCTTGTAGATGATTTATCTTTGGATGTTTCTTGTATGGTTACTTCTTTAAGGATTGCGAATCCTATTGGAGGATCCGCGACCCTTAGTTTGCTTTGTGATGATATTGAGATTGTTTTATGTGGCTTTTCTTTCCGTGCGAATCTGCACGTTGTTTCTCATTTGGGTTTTGATATGATTTTTGGTATGGACTGGCTAGTGAGGTACGATGCCAGGATTATTTGTTCCGAGAGAATTTTATATCTTAGTCATCCTAAGTCACCTTCTCAGTTATCTCTTGTTCTTCGGGATGTGGATAATTCCGGGATGGCTTTGTATTCTCTTGATTCGCGAGATGGTGATGATGTATCTCGTATTCCTATTGCTTGTGACTTTTCTGATGTTTTTGAACCTGTTTCGGGTTTGCCACCCAAACGGGCAATTGAGTTCCGCATTGATCTCATTCCAGGCGCGCAGCCAGTTAGTCGTCCTCCCACGAGGATGTCTACAAAGGAAAATGAGGAACTCAAGAAGCAGCTTTTAGAGCTCGAGTCCAAGCAGTTGATTCAGTCCAGTTTTTCTCCGTGGGGATCCGCAGTCGTTTTTGTGAAGAAGTCTGATGGAACTCTTAGGCTTTGCATTGACTATCGCAAGCTTAACGAGTTGACCATTAGAAATAGGTATCCATTGCCTAGGATCGATGATATGTTCGATCTATTGAGTGGTGCCAAGGTCTTTTCTCAGCTTGACCTTGCCACAGGTTTTCATCAGTTACGAGTCGCGGAGGATAGCATACCTCTTACCGCTTTCCGGACTCGTTGTGGTTCTTTTGAGTGGCTCGTTATGCCGTTCGGTTTGACGAACGCTCCTGCTTTCTTTGTTGACCTCATGAATCGGGTATTCCGAGAATATCTCGATAAGTTTGTTCTTGTCTTCATTGATGATATCCTTATTTATTCTAAGTCTGAAGCTGAGCATGCTAATCACTTGAGAATTGTCTTGAGTACTCTTCGTCGTCATCTGCTTAAAGCCAAATTCTCCAAGTGCTACTTTTGGGAGAATAAGGTTAAGTTCTTAGGCCATGTTGTATCTTCCGATGGCATTTCTGTCGATCCCTCAAAGATCGAAGCCATCCAGTATTGGAAGAGGCCTGAGAATGTGCATGAGATTCGTAGTTTCCTTGGATTGACGGGTTATTACCGGCGGTTCATTAAGAACTTTTCCCGTGTTGTACTTCCTCTCACAAGCCTTACTCGGAAAGGCATTCGTTTTATTTGGTCCGACAAGTGTGAAGCTTCCTTTCAGACATTGAAAGAACTTCTCACTAATGCTCCTATTCTTGTGGTTCCCGAAGGGAATCATGATCTTGTTGTCTACACTGATGCTTGTGGTAGTGGTCTCAGTGCTGTGCTTATGCAGAGAGATCGGGTAGTTGCTTATGCTTCTAGGCAACTGCATCCGAATGAAGTTCGCTATGCCACTCATGATCTTGAGTTAGCCGCCATTGTCTTTGCCTTGAAGATTTGGCGACATTATTTATTGGGCGAGCGCTTCATTCTCTATACCGATCATAAATCTTTGAAATATTTGTTTACTCAGAAGGAACTCAATATGAGACAACAGCGTTGGCTCGAGTTTCTTGCTTCATATGACTTTGATATCCAGTTTACCCCTGGCAAGGGTAATCGTGTTGCAGATGCGCTTAGTCGTAAACATTCGGCTGTTATTTCTATGATGCTTGCCGAATGGAATATTCTTGAGACTCTATCTTTTTGTGAAATTCGTGATCGAGGTTCATCTTCTGATTCTCCTATTCTATTATTTAGTTTGGGAGCTCGACCTATTATATTGGATCGTATTGCCGATGCTCAGCGGCGTGATCCTGATTTGTTGCATTTTATTCAGCTTTGTGAGTCTGGATCTTGTGATGAGGCGTTGCAAGATTTTAGCATTGATTCTCATAGGTGTCTTCGTAAGAAGAACCGTCTTTTTGTGCCTTCTGATTTTGCACTTAGGCATGACATTCTTGATGATTGCCATCGTTCTAATTATACCATTCATCCCGGTAGTGGTAAGATGTATGCCGATATGCGTCGTCTTTATTATTGGGAAGGCATGAAGCGCGATGTGGCGAGTTATGTGAGCAACTGCATGACATGTCAACGTGTGAAGGCCGAACATCAGCGTCCTTCTGGACTTCTTCAACCTCTTGAGATTCCATTGTGGAAGTGGGATCAAATTTCTATGGATTTTATTGACGGCCTACCTCGTTCGAGATCAGGTCATTCTAGTATTTGGGTTATTGTTGATCGCCTCACCAAGTCTGCTCATTTTGTCCCTATTAAGTCTAATAGGATAGCTTCGCATTTGGCCAAGTTGTATGTCAAGGAAATCGTGAGACTTCACCGTGTTCCTAGTTCTATTGTGAGTGATCGTGATCCTTTATTCACGAGTCATTTTTGGAAGAGTCTTCAGCAAGCTTTGGGAACAAAGCTTAATTTTTCTACAGCTTATCATCCGCAGTCTGACGGACAGACTGAACGGGTGAATCGTATTTTGGAAGATCTTCTCCGTATTTGTATTTTTGATTTCGGTGGTTGTTGGGAGGATCACCTACCTCTTGTAGAGTTCTCCTACAACAATAGTTTTCAGTCTAGTATCGGTATGGCTCCTTTCGAAGCCTTATACGGAAGGCCATGTCGATCACCTTCTTGTTGGTTGGAATCTGGGGAGAAGCTTATTCTTGGCCCGGACTTTGTTCGTCATTCTTCTGAGAAGATTGATCTTATTCGATTGAGGATGAAAGAGGCACAGAGTCGCCAGAAATCCTACGCGGACAACCGTAGGAAGCCTCTCGAGTTCTCGATCGGCGATCTTGTTTATATTCGTGTTTCTCCTTTGAAAGGGGTTATGCGTTTCAGTGCGACTGGAAAATTGGCTCCTCGTTATATAGGACCGTTTTCTATTACTGAACGTATTGGCCCTGTGGCTTATAGAGTTTCACTTCCAGCTCATTTATCTGGCATTCATGACGTGTTTCACGTCTCGCAACTTCGGAAGTGTCTTCGAGAATCGGATTCTGTAATTGATTCTCCTGATTAGCAAGAGCTTGAGATCTCACCGGACTTATCTATTGTACAGCAACCTATTCGCGTGCTTGACACAAAGGTGCGACACCTTCGGAACAAGGACGTGCCGCTCGTTAAAGTTCAATGGTCCGCTAATCCCAATGACTGTACTTGGAAAACCAGAGAGTATATCGAGCGATCTTATCCAGGTTTTCTATCCTTGCTTCGTAATGGTAAGTCTATTTCTGTGTCTAAAGTTTATTCTTTCTTTTGTATGTTGTATGTATGTAGTTGTTACAAATATCGTCTCTAGGAATTGCGGGGACGCAATTTTGTAAGGAGGCGAGATCTGTAACAACCCGCATATTTAACGATTTTATATTTAAATGTTTGATTTAAATATAGCGTCGTTATTCGGATTTTGGGGTCCGAAATGTTACTTTCTGCAAATGGCCGAATTGGAGCTCGAAACCATTTCCATTGAGTCCAAAATGGCGTTTGCGATCTTTTTGAGTATAATCTTTGATATGTTTGGAGTTTGTGAAATTTTGGCTACTTTTCCTATTGGGTTTGGGGTTGGGTTCAGCCCACTAGCTCACTTAATCCCTAGCTCAACCCTTCTCTTCATTTCATCTTCATTTCATTTTATTTCTCAAACTAAAAACTGAAATGGGGGAAAGGAAAGAGAAATAGAAATTAGCAAGCCCTAGTTTCTCCTTTGTAACTTGATTCTTGCTCCAAAATCAAAGAGAATCCATTGGTAAGTTCATCTCCATCTTCTCCATCTTTTCTCCTCCTCAATTTCAGTAATTTCCTAACCCTAACTTAGGAAATACTTGCTTTTGATTCTAGATTGAAGCTTGTAGTGTTGAAGTGGAGTGTAGTTGGTTGATCCCTTGCAATTGTGCTTCTTCATCTTCTTTGTTTTGTGTAAAAAGGTGAGTTTTGAACTCACATCTACTTCTCTTGATTCCATTGATGTTAGGTATGAATTCCTAACACCTTGTTCATATGCACTTGCAATTGGTTTGGGTTGAATTGGGGAGTATTCCAATTTTTAGTGTTTTGGGTTCAAATCTTTGAAATCCTAACTTTGATGTTTTAATCATGTTTTGGTGATGCATCGAGGAACATATAGGGTCGGGTTGTCGATTGGCATAAGCCCTTAGAGCCAATGTTCGTCCGATTACATTTTTGGAGAGTTTGCTCTTCATTTGAATAAGGCTGAAAAGCAGCCTAGGCATGATTCAGTCGACTGAAAACTCTGTTCAGTCGACTGAACCTGAAACCCGAGAGTTTCGAGGCATGATTCAGTCGACTGAAAAACTCTGCACAGTCGACTGAACCTGGAAACAGAAAGTTTCCTGAACCTGGGAAATTTTCCAGGTATAGGGTCAGTCGACTGAAAACTCTGTTCAGTCGACTGAACCTGCTGTTTCAGCCCACTTTGCCTTTTGGGATTGAATTTTCAATTTGAATCGATTCATGATGATCCTATGTATGATTATCAATTGTTTTGACTTTGATGGTTCCTTTTAATTTTAATCCACGGGTTTTTATAAAATAATCTCTCGAATCGCATTTAAAAGTTCGTTTCTCTAATTTATAAATTCTATTTAAAACACATACACTTTCGCACTTCGAACGAAGTGGAAGGGTGATTAAATGGTTGGGCAAAACACGGACCATGAATCTGTGCGTTTATCTTTCCGATTAATCCTCGACCTATTCGATTGATTGTTTTGACCTTCGGGTTTGGTTTATCGATGATATGAGGTAAACTTTGTACTGCTTTGAGTGTGAAAGGGACTGACGGATAGTAAACCGTTTAGTGCGAACGAGTGGTTATGGGACATACGTTAACACTTTTCGGATTCCTTTTCGAGAGTTGTGACACATTCCGCCAGTTAGTGGTGTCCAGTACTGGGTCTTCGACCTTCACCACTACGGTTTGTTGCCTCTGGGATAGTGTCTTCGGACTGTCTCCCTAGGTTTGTTGCCTTCGGGTATGTTGCCTTCGGGTGTGTGCCTTCGGGTTTGTTGCCCTATATAGTTTCGCTTTGATGTTGGCCTTATGTGCCGCATGGGTCAGACTTGGGTTTGGAGTCTTCGGGCTCATGGATCCTTGTTTGTACAGTACTGAGCTCGAGCAAATTTTATGATGTTTCATTGATATGTATATTCCCTTGGTATCGCCCTTCGGTATTGGTCATTTTGAGCCACATGGAGTATAGCGTTTACCTTGTGGAACTTGTATACCTTATTGGTATTTGTTGTTTGCCTATTGGCTTGTTTTGGGATATTTGTATCCTTTGTTTCTATATGTTGCCGATGATATGAGGCTTGTTCTATATGATTCATCTCTTGTTGATGATTGTGTTATCTCCCCTAGAGATATTTATTATACTGTATGACCTTGCAGTTTTATTTGTGTTCAGTTTATCTAACTGATTTGTTATCTAGACTGACCCGTGTATTTTATACTCGGGTCAGACCGAGATGTTTCAGGTTAGGTGCTTTTGGGGACTTAGCCTATTTTGCTTCCGCATGGACTATTCGCTAGCTTCATTTTTTTATAGCGTCTTTTGTAGTCCTTATCTGTTATAACTCTGATTTTTACTCTTTCGTCTCGTCTGTATATGGTGGTTTCCTGTACCACTTGACATGTATTATTTTGTATACTCTGTGGTGTATCTGTGTATGTGTATATTATGATCGACTGTTCTGTGATGTATATTACATTTGAGTTGTTATATTTTCTTCTGATAGATCCTATAGCCATTGTAGTTTTGCTTTAAATATTTATTGAATAGGTCGAATTTTAATGTGTTTCTACTTTTCGACATATTTAGTGAATAGTTAAGGTAAGATTGCACATGGTCGCTTCCATTATACTCTATTGTCCGCGTTAGCCGACAGTATTATCTATGTAATACTCTTTGTTAACGAGGCTCTCGGGTGGGGCGTCACAATTTGGACTTTATATCATAAGATTTATACTATCGTTTTTAGATAGCACATTGTTTTATTTCCTTCTTTATAACTTGTTTCAAATTTACTTACTCTTTGTCAGAATTTTCATTGTTATTTCATAATTAAGAATCAAATATTAATTTCTATTTAAGTACTGCATGCATCATTTTTCAAATTCCAATTGGCTTAACAAAAAGCACATTCTACACTCCAAATCCACATAGGTAGGTTTCTATTTAGAGCATATAGTTCTAAAACTTGATGTACGTGCATTAATATAAGTTAAATTTATCAACGTTCAAAATGCAATTGAGGGGACCGGCTAGTTCATGCAACTGATATATGACATTTTACCCCTTTTATATGCGCAAAACTCAATACAAATTCTATCATACATATCATAAAAACCTAGCTCCGGTCTGAAATCTCGTTCTCAAATTACATCGTATTGTACGGGTTCCCTCTGTACAACGATAATGTATGAATGCAACAATTTTATCATTTTAAGTGAATTATCCTGTTATTATATTCCAAAACTTTGTTATTTGTAAACATTGCTTTATATTTAGTTGTCTAATTTTGTTTTCGTACATACTTGGTACAAACAGACATAAATGGTTAGGCAACAATAAATCTAGTAGCAGAGAATAATTTTAAGCAAGCTGTTAAAAGGTATTACTCATATGCGGCCAGATGGGGACACTACTGTTTGTGAATTACGTGCAGCTATCAACAATCTTGAAAGAGCGATTGACAATTTTTATTCAGTAAGTTTGAAAGTAATCCAAAAACCATCAACTATAAAACAAAAGAATATATCAAACAGCTTTCACTATACATGATATACACTTTCACGCATAGTAAATCATGGATATAAACTTTTCCATATAAACATGATACACCTTTCATCAAAACAGACGATATCGAGTTCAGCTGTAGTTAGTTAATTATGAATCTAATAAAATTACTCCGCCATAGTTGAACAATGAATTCATGTAGCAGTTGAAGATGAAAAGCGTAACATATTTGTTAAATGTGCTTTTGGCAATAACTTAAATAATTGTGCAGGCGTAAATAATGTTAACATAGTAGCTGCATATGAGAATTAAATTCTGCACATAGTAAGAACCACATAACATTCCAAATTTAAGAAGTAAAAAACCAACATTTAAAAATTAAATTCTATGTGTTTATCAGTGAATAAATTTTTAACTTTTCCTTTAAGGTTGAACTTTAATATAATACCAGTTTATATATATGCTAAATTGTTATTGTATACCAATACTATAATATTAAGTAGTTCAAGGGTCAATGCATGAGGAGAAAATATAAATTAGTTGGAATGAATAAATATTAACAAAATATCAATAATTTTGTACAGCTGAAACAAATGAATATTCAAGAGCAAAGAAATAACAAAATTTGCCCTAAAGTAAAAAAAACTGAAATTAAAGGCAGACAATAGAAAACCTATATGAAGACGGGAATGAAGACAAATGGTACCTTTGAGTTCTGACTTGAGTGAATTGAAGAGAATTTTCGACTATGTGTGTGTGTGTATATGGGGTTTTTTTAAGTCAATAAGACATGTTTTAGCTTTTAATTTTTAGAGCCGACATGTAAAATTTTATAAAATTAGACATGCTATAAGGAAAGTTACTTCGACGCATATTTATTTCATTTAGAGCAATGAAAACTTTTGGTAGAGCATCAATATGTTTTCTAAAAGTTTAGTCGCTTTTCTCTCATAAACTTGTGATGTAAAGCGTCAACTCCTCTGTCCTTCTTAGGAATTCTCTCTTATCATATATACTCAACTATACTTATATATCTTTCTCATTTATTCTCCACAACCATTCATCTCAATTAAATTACGTTTTAAAATTTTCCTTTACTAAATAAAAGCCATTTATGCCAAGTATAACTGCCTTTTGCATAAAATTCATTATCCTCTCATTAATTCTAAGTTTTCTCCGGTTCCTCCTTAATTCATGCTCATGGTTTAACATTAAAATACATATAATGAATAATATCAAGCTTCTCCCTTTCTTTTTTACTATTTGCATCAAGTTCATATAATTTTTTTCATTTCGAAAGCTGATATTCACTTATCGTCAATGAATATATCGCCATATCAATTAGATCCATGAACTTACTTAATAATATTTAAAATTTGCATTTAAATTTTCATTGCTCTTCAATTCTTCGACTATTTTATGGTTAAGCACCCCAAAATTCAAAAACTTGATATACATTATTTGATTCACATAAAATTTAAAGTTGCCAACATTTTTTCATGTAAAGTGCAACCTCTTTGTATTGAATCAAAGAAACATAAAAATGTGCTTATCTTATAATATTTAGTAGTGCAGCTCTTACTTGGCTTCTAAAGATAACCAATATTTCTTTTCTGCTGCTACATGACTCTATCTATGTAAGATAACAATATTTGTTGGCTATAGGCTCACAACTTATCACATATTGTTTATTCTTGATTCCTTAATGGTTTTTCCTTAGCACTTAGGATTTTAAACTTAAGCGAATGCTCTGAAATTGTGACTTAAATAAAGGATACAAATACGAGAATAGATTCCCTTAGCATTGTAGAAATTTAATGCCTCTATGATTAATACACTTTTTTTTTTGAAAACTCGAGAGAACCCGGCAGGCCGGTAAACTCCTGAGGAGGGTACAGTAAAGCCTTCCGCTGATCCAAGCCCCCATACCTCCGGTAAATTTATATAGGATAGGAAAGCGCATGGTAGGAATCTAACTTGGGTCTTTTTACCAGAACCAAGGGCTCCTTTTCACTGCGCCGCACCCACGGACTCTATGATTGGTACACATACTGTAGCATGCCTTTGTGTTTATTAATATACATGCCCTCGTGTTATATGTTTATGGCTATGTTATGCTTTGACGTATCCCCACCTCATCCCATAGTTTCAAAGACCAAACCGTAAGTAAACCGTGTTGGTGCAAGCGTAAAAGCTCTAGTGGTTCAACCGGTCATAACGTAAGCACCGCATTGATCGTTAATTTTTATTTTGTAGATTTAAATGTAAATTATCTCAAGTAATGTTAAAATTTATCCAATTATAATCAATATATTGAAATTTAAAGCAATTATTTTTAAATATTTCATAAGATATATTAATTGGAATAATTCTATAACACCTTTTTAGCGCAAAATTGTATATTTTCTTATTTTTTAAGAGGAAAGGTTCAGTTCAACAATAATTCATAAAATAAAATGTATACTAACAGTGTATTATGTTGTCCAAAATTAATACGATGGTCCAATAATTTAATAAGTAAGGTTGTGAAATTATTTGTTAAATTAATTATGTGAAAAAATGAAAAATGAAGCAATAATTTTTTCTCAAATTTGAAGAGCTGGAAGGTTAAAAGAGGTCGGTCTACAGGTTTTTTCAGGGTTTTGAGGTTAAACTGTGGGTCCGTGCACATGCAAGGTTATTTCATTTTCAAAGCCGTAACTTTAAGGTCGAAGGTTAACCGTGGTCGAATGGAGGTTGGGTTGGATCTTCAAAACACTGATTTTACCCATGCCTTGAGTTATCTAAAGCCAAGTACTTTGTTTATGAATCATGCATGTGAGGTGGCATGTATATTTGTGTTCGGTATTTATTCATGTGTGCATGTTGCGTGGGTCATACATGTTTGGATATCTTCCGCGTCCCATTTATCCTTTATATTCTGAGTGCTCCATGTATACATTTGCAGTTGAACATAAAACGTGAGCTTTTCTATAACATCCCGCCTTTTCCTACAATTTAAAACAAACACACGTGCCGATTCAAACCATACGTAAGGGCAGATTGTTATGGGATAAATAAGAAAAAACAGAGAAGAAAGAAGAAAAAAAACTAAACAGAATCTCACAGCGGAAGGATAAAATATAATAATAAAATATACAGTTCATAAATCTGTTTTACAAAACCTTTGATTTTATTTATACAATACATAACAGAGTACACATACCATATAACAATGCAGCGGAACAATGTGAGTGTGGTGCAATAATATAGTAGATACTAGTAATACAACAAATCTTCGTCTTCATCCTCCAGAGCTAAAACTTCAAATGCTGAAACGCTCGGACTGACCCGAGCGAATTGAAAAGACAAAACACTTGAGTCAGAACTAAAAGATCTTATGTAAGTTAAATCAACAGAATAAATATGAGTACAATAACTCAAAAGATGTTCGGGATTTACATCTCTTAAGGATCCGTTAAACTATTTACTATGTAGTATATTCGCGCTACTAAAGTAGTGTCTATTCATAAAATAAACTTACTTTTAAATAGCGTTAAGGGGTTACCCATATAGCCCTTAACACAGAATATATTCCCATAGTCTATACAGTACCGTAATCTCCCCCGTACTGGGCGTCGTCAGAGGGCACTCCATAGGTATGGTACAAAACAAAATTGTATAAGGCGCGCTAGGGTAGGTGACACGGCACAACTAGGCAATGCCAGGGTAGATATACCAATTACGCTTCCGGGCCGATGGTAACGCGTGGCCGCAGCTACCGCCCACCTTGAACAAACTCTCCAAAGTAAAAGTGGCCACTGAATCAAATCCAAAGTCAAAGTATAATATCGAAGAGGAGTGTCCGATCAGAGGAATGACCTCATTAACCCGTCGATCGCTCATGTTTTAGCCACCTTATGCCAACTCACGGGAGTTGGGTCCACGTATTTACCTTACAGGAAACGTCGCCACCATCCTACTTCATTCTGGAATCTCCACCGCGTACACGGTTAGTCAAAGTGGTTTTCGGTATCGACAGAGAGTATGCCCATATCCGATCCCAGTCTCTTTGCCAACCAATCGTTATTATAACACCGCGGTCATTTAAAAATAGTTTATACTTTAAAACCAGGATAAAATTTCCCATTTCAAAACTAGGAATTACGATATCATTTTAAAAACCCAAAACAATATGATATCATTTTAGCCCAAATATAATTCTTTTCCAAAATCATACTGCTTTAAAATCTATAACATCTGGAAACCAAATATTTGAATTATACTTTAAAAGCATAATATTCGAAATTCAAAATTTTAAGACCATAACTTCTAAAACTTTAATGGTTTGGATATTCAACGGCATATATAATAAATGGTTTAACTTTAAGGTTACTTTGTAAAGAAAATAATTTCCATGGCTTTACAAATATATTTCTTTATTTAAAGTCTAAACCAAAATTTAAATATCACTTTCAAGTTCCAAAACCACTTCGATTTCTATATATATATATATATATATATATATATATATATCCATTTGGAGTATTAATATTTCAAAACTAAAGTTGGATTTTATTTTTTTCAACAAATTAATGTTCTATTATTTAGTCTTGAATATTCACATAAAAATCCATAAATAAAACTCCAATTTCTAGCAATTAAATATTTTCTTCAATTTAATTTATACTAGAATATTCATTTCAAATTTATCTTGGAAAATCCAGTTATAAATATCATACCTTAAAATTTCCAAACTTAACACATAAGATAAATTTCAAATTTCCATTTCTCAATTTTTTTCATTTTTATTCAACAGGTTTATACACAGCTTAAATTTAAAATTTTTAACTTCATATGTATATATATCGAAGAACAATATTTCATAAAATATCAAAATTAAATTTTTATAAACCGTATCCCATCCAAACCATAGAAATCACTTTAAAATAATTTATATATAGACCACGGTGCCTGTATATAATTTTCTATCTTATGGTCAAGTGATACGGATATTTATCATTTCAATCCGCAATTTAAAAATAAAATTTGCGGCTGTATATCATTTCAAACCACAATCCCGAATGAAATGAAAAATGCATGATAACTTGCAGTTTAATGATATAAAATAAAACATCCATTCATCGACATCATCCATCATCCAAATCAAAATCATCATCCAATAATAAATCAATATCAATATATATCTGATAATATATAACAGGTAATGAGGCGGTTATATTCAAAATAAATATAATAACTATTAAACTTAGCAGTTTATATTCAGAAATAAATTTTATAACTGTTTTCTAGCAGTTTATATGCAAATAAATAAATTCTAACTGTCAATCAATATGCAATAAATAAAATAAATTAATCGTTAAATTAAATAAACGCGATTTAACAGATATGATGAATAAAACATGCCAAACAGTCATAAATAAATTTCTACTCATATCTAAAATAAATTTAACAAACATAAGAACTTTTAGAAGTTGTGAGTGGGTTAAAACACTCACCTTTTGAATTTAAATCGAATCTAAATCCGATTTAAACTCAAAAATCCGACGGTCTCCAAATCTGTCCAAACCAGCATCATCAGATCCAGAATTAAATTCCGATCCTAACAAAAGAAATTTCGTTTGAAACAGATGTCGTACGTAAAAGTTATAGCAAAAAATTGTATTTGAAATCGAAATTAAATTTAAATAAAACCAACCCTATTCAACAAGCCACGTCACAAACCCAAAATCACGTTAGCCCATCTCTTCTCCCTCCAGAGACAACACGCACGCGCCCAGACAGAAGAAACCGAACCCAAAACTCAGCCTTGACCGAGACGTTGACCACCTTTCCACGCCTCCACGCGCCGCCGTTGCCTCGTCGAGCACCACCATTGACCTTGCCTTGATGAGCCGCCTGCATCCCCCTAGGTCCGGCCCTCCCTAGTCACGGCCGGCCCCCACTTAAACCCTAGGGCCGAAACCCTAATTCGCCAATTCCCATAGATCTGACCGTTGAAACAGGGAATCACATATGCCGATGAACTCCCCTTCGTTCCCTCGTCAAAACCCAGGAATGGTTTCCCGATCCGATGACTTTTGTTGCGACGATGATGAATGGCCGAAAATGATTTGAATTTTACTGGACGAACGATAGCTCAAATCGAAAAACAAATCACACCAGCAAATTACGAACACTGAGAATTATGACATATATTTTTGTGGAATTTTTCTGGAGAGTTTGAAATTTCATTGAAATTGAATTGAAATAGATCTAGGTTTTGCAACCATTGAGAAAGAGAAAGAGATGAAGAAAATGAACGTACAGATAAGTAATAGAAGATGGAGGCTAGGGTTTATCACAGCATATATATAGACACAAAGTAGTAGGCTAGGTGGGCACGATTTACGAACGTGCTAAACGATAGTTGGCCCAAAAAGCCCTTTCTGACCCCGGAACGAAATTTATTAAATCCATATATCCAAATAGGTATTGTAAAATATTCTGAACGCGATGGAAAAAGTTTCACGTCCTAATTCGATCGTATGAAGAAGTTATGCTGAAAACAAAATTTCCGAATTGATTTCAAATTGATGTTAATTAAATCGATTTCAAGGCGTTTCGCATCCGTACGATCAAACGACAGGTCCGATCGATACGAAACTTGAAACCTTATAATAATTCACCGATACGGATCCGATGAAACTGGTTTCGTCGAAATCCGAGTCCGTGGCCAAAATGGCTATTTTTATATTCATTAAATAAATTAAAATAAATTATAAAAATCCAATTTTATATCTAAATTCTAAAATTGGCCAAATTTTATCGCTTATATATTTCATAATTAATTTAAATGATTTAACAAGTTTAGATGTGAATTAAAAGTTGATAAGTCTATCAATTTCAGTGTTAACTTTTCTACTTACTTATATTTAGAAATTATAAATTAAATTATCAAAGACCCATATATTAGATTTTCAACCTTCATTCTCACCTATTATCCAAAAATAAGGGTGCCACAAACATTAGTGCATGATTTCACTTTAATATCCACAAATTCCATTTAAATTTCAATAACGTAATATTTAAACGTTAATTCCATTTTATTTTGCAATAAATACCATTGTTGAATTTTGATACTTTAATTAAATTTATAAATCCCGCTTTCTGTACTAAAACAACCCATGGTCCTATTATAAGTAGAATTGGCATAAATTTTGTCTTATAAAATTAACCCTCTACAATTACAAACAAAAATCTACGCTAACTACACCTTTTAAAACAATTAATTGTAATTAAGTCTACATTAAAAGTTATAAATTATAAATCGAAACCTCAATAAATTCGTTTATTGATTTAAAACTTTCTATTCAGTGAATAGACATTTATGGGTATAAATAACATTGAATTATAATATATTTCATTAGTGCATTCTTCATTCTTATAAATTCCCTTTTATTAACTAGAACACATTAACAACCAAAATAATTAATTTAGATTTATTTAAATCGATTGCCCTTCTTAACTTAATATACTCACTAAATGTTTAACCTAAATAATTGTTACCCTTTTCCATTCAAATTCACCTACAACTATTATTAACAACAATGTTGTCATAGATTTAGATTTAATTAAATAAATGAATGATTAAAAATTGGTAATTATCACAAATGCCCAATATATATGCATTAATTACTACCTATTATTAGAATTCATTTATAAATTTACTAGTTGCCTTTGTCTTTTTATTTCCTATTTACTACCAAACTTCCTATTTAGTTATAGCTTATCAATATATAATCACCTAGGCAAATCAATTTATTACCATTTTAAGTACGTTTATTGTCGACAACATTCATTAAAATTACTTATCTACACTTATTGCATTCGTTTATTCAACGGTCACCTTTATTTAGTCACTATCTATTTTACAACCATATGTATAATCTCCACTATTGATTTCTATATTAATGAATCTCATTCTAGTTAATATTTTTATTAATATTCACTGATTCAATATTTATATTTGTTTCTTATATTTAACTTATAACTAAGTATGACAATTTACATTATTCAAATCTATTGCCATATAAATATTAAATTGTTTAACATTAAATTACAAATTACTATATCTAATTCCTACATTTACTCAAATAAAATCTTAAGACTTTTATTTCATTCTAAATTAGATTAGAAATCATATTAAATTAACTCATTTAATATCATCGAATTTAACGGGTCGTTACATTTTCTTTCTCTTTTTTGCCTTTTTTTCTTTTTTTCTTTCCTATTCTTATGTAAGTTTATTAGCGTGCCTTTATAATGGTACTCTGGTGCTTCATGATCAACATGTTGTTTAGTTATTTAGTTGTATAACTCGCGAGATACACACACATGTGTGTGTATGGATATATTTGACGCTATATTTATACTTCATGTACTACTATATTTATGCTGAAGCCTTTCTTTCGTATATCATTCTTAGCTTTCACGTATCCTGCAATTTCCATTATATTTGCATGCATGTGTTCATATATATTTCGTGTATTTTAAATTAACACTTATTTATTATTCGCATGCTGCATGTTGTGGCATTGAGTTATGCTTGGTCATCGTGAGCTACAATATGTCGTCCCAGGTTTTAGTCATTGCTTGCAATCATCGCGTACAAATATATTACAGTCATTGTGTACTACAATTTTATATATGAAATGAGGATAAAAAGGCGAATATAACGAAAGGGTATTTTCGGTAGTTTAAGAAGACACGGTTGAAATCTATTCAATGAAGTTTTATTATTAATGGTAGAGATAATATATATAGTGAACAAGTTATTTCTTATTGAAAACCATCGTGATTCAAGTATTGAATACATATGAAATCATGGGGTATATGTACAATTTACAACACATATTCATGGTATTGAATGGTGTAAATAAAATAACACAAATATAGAACATCTAGAAAAAATCAAAGACTGATTTAAATTTCATTTGAAATTTTCTCTTGATCATCCATTCATGTTCACTCATCTCTCTCCACCACTTTGTCACTTTCGCCACTCTTTATGTTCACGGTTATTTGTCATTATTCACCTCATTGTACCTTGTCGTAGACCTCCAGGATCATAGTTCTTTCAAAGCTTCCGTTTAGCATGCATAGTTTTATAAAGTTTTGCTGCATGAATGGATAACAGTGTAAACCTTTTATACAAATTTAGTTTGTACAAAATGACCTTCGTGCGTGAGCATATCATATGCTACTGGAATTTATATTATTGCATGCATTAAGTTATTAGTTTTAACAAATAGCGTTTTATTTTCTATTTGTTATGTCATTTATTGTCTTTGAATATGACTCATTAATGACAACAAGTGTCGAATTCAATCCGTGATTTTTAGAGTCAATCTTGTTGGTTATTTATTATACCACCTACGAGAGTAGCGTTATAAAATTTGAATTATCATAAAAAAGTGTTGGTACATACGTAATATCCACATGGACAACCGGAAAAAAAGGTATATTTCTATACATATATGTTAGCAGTGATATTACCATAGTACAGATCACTTAAGCAAAGAAATATAAAAAAGCTTATACTACGTCAGTTTTATTCCAAATTTGCAATCAATACACAAAATACTTTTGCACTACAGGCGATATTAGTAAATTTCAAAAAAATATAAAACTAATGTACTTGATTTTCAAGTCCAAGCACAATTCAAATAAGAAATCGCTGGGATTAGTGAAAATAACAAAAGGCAGGGTCGACAAGAAAAGACAAAATCCTAGCGATCACAGACGGCAGAGCATTAGCCTTCCATGGAATTTTTTTGGCTGTGTGCGATTCCAATTTTAGCACCACGGTGATCTCTCTCTCATTACCTAGCAACAGCAGCAAATCTTACAAATATGAATCAAAAAGTTCATGGGATGATATGAAATATAAGTATAGTGAGCACAGGTTGAGGATGAGGAGGAGATGACGTAAGCGCGGAGGAGATAGGGAAGGACTATGTGGAAACCTGGCTTCAACTGGGTCAGTGTCGGAGGAGGTGTGAGAGGAGGTTGAGGTGGTAATGGAGGTAGCAAAGATTCATTCTTGAAGGTCGTGGATGAGAGTTGACTCAGTTAAGACTACACAGGTTCATGTTGCCTTTGAGTTCAATCTGCCTCTTTATGTTCACACATTAAAAAAAGAAAAAGAAAAAAAAGATAATTAATGAATGAGGAGATATGCTCAACGAGTAATCTACGTTGATAATGTTAACATAAACAATGTATATCACAGTTCGAAATAATAACAATAACAATAATAACAAGTATGTTATCTAGGCTATCAATTTAACTTCAGTCATCACTTCCAAAGTTTGAATATCTTATATTTTTTATCCACTACACCCAAAACAAATCATTGTCGCCATGAGACACTAACAATATTCGGTTCATGCATGATAAAATATGTATGTATATTTACATGTATATAACAAGTTGAAAATAAAGTTAATTTTGTAATCTAGAGTTTTCGTATAAGATATCTATAGAATATAAAATATGTAGAAGATATTTATGGACTAATATATTTGAAATTGCATTAAAGAATATTTATGAAATATGTATGGAGAACCATTATATTAAGTGAATTTTCACCGTTTGTTTGAGATGTAAACCCATATAAATAGAGTTGGATTTATACATCTTGGATGGAAGTTGTAACGATTCAAAATTTCAAAAATTTCAGTCATTTGATTTTATAGTCAAATGGATAAATTTCAAATATAACGATTTATTTGACAATTAAATTGTTGAATTTAATAATTGAATCTTGAGTTTTAAGTTGGATAAAAATGATTTCAAAGCTTGTTTAAATTCTATTTAATAAGAATGAAGATTATATAACTTTTAATGTAAGTTTAAAAAAGTTAAATTTGGTTTTTAAAAATAATTTGTTTTAATTAATGAGTAAAAATAGCATTTCATGGTATTGTCTTGGATTTCGACGAAACCATTGCCATTTGGTCCGTAATAATAAATTACTATGTGCCGACGATTTTCGTGGCCATCGGACATATCGTTTGGTAATGCGAGATCGAAATGCGTATTAAATTAATTTCATAGATTTATATAAATAATCGCGTTTAGAAAGCTTTATTCTGCATATGATCGAATTAGGTCTCGAGACCAATTCCACTGCATTCGAAATAGATATAACATATAGAACGCCAGATGGTACGCCTCGTTTAAAATTCGAGACTTTCGAACGTTTACGAGTTTGAATTTTTCTGTTAAAAATTAAAACACACACACACACACATATATATATATATATATATATATATATATGCATGTGTGTGTATGTGAGTGTGTGTATATATATTCCGCCTACCCATACTTATATATATATATTCCGCCTACCCATGCTTGTACACTGTGCAGCTAATTCCCTCCACATTCAAACCACACCCAATCTCAAAATTTATATCACTTCAGTCATACTCTCTTCCTCTGTTTTAACATTTTCATTTAGAAAGAAAAAGAAATGGCTGATCTTTTTAAAATTCAAAATAATTCCAATTAAATTCTAGAAAATGAAAAGTTGGTATCTTTGTAATTGGGTAAGCTAGATATTCAATCTAGTAGAGGTTTAAAGGAGTGTCATCATCATTTGGGATAAGCACGGTACTGTAATGGTACAAGCAAATTAGGGCTTTGATTTTGGAGACATTGATGATGGAATTGGAAGAATTGGGGATTAGATTCGCGATTGTTGGGTGAAGGAGGATCGGTGGCCAAAATTTGGTGAACCCCGGTGCTGTGATGGTCGTCGCGATATGATGGTGGCCACATGGGGACAGGGGTGTCGCGATTTGCTCAAGTGTCTCGGGTTGGCTTTTGATGGGTCGGGGAGGCGCGATTTTCGATGAGAAGGATGGTGGCAGCGTTGGTTTGATTGCTCGTGGTCAATGGAGGGAGGTACGGTGAGGTTTAAGGCCGGCAATGGTGAAGGTTGAAACTAGGGGGAGCAGGTGTTTGAAATGGGAAGAAGGGTTATGATGTAATTATTTTTATAATTAAAGTAATTAGTGGGATTTAATTTTATTTAATTTCGGTTAACTTATAAATTTAATAACTTATCCATAAGAAGTCTAATTGAGGCGCCAATTATCGCATTGCGCTCGTAACGACGAAAGCTTTGCAATGGAGCTAGTTTGGACGAATTTGAAGACAATAGAAATTTGGGCTAAAATCAGACGTCGTTCAATTTTAGTTCCGAAACGGAACGTCTCGGCAACAATAGAAAATGTTGATGAGTTAAACTCACCTTTTTGGTTAACTAAAAAGATATAGAGTTGATAAAAATTGTTAAATGATTGTTTGGATGAACTACTATATTTATTAGTGTTTTGATATATTTCCGCCCTTGGAGTGAGTGGATGAGACCCTATTAAGTTCCCTTGTAAGAGCGGATGATCCTTTGTATACGAATCCCGTCTCGAAGCGGTTGATTTATATTTTATGATAATATAACATTCGCGATGCAGGGAGACAGGTTGGAGAGATCCAATGGGATTCCTCACAAATGATGATTTTATTTACATATGTATGTTTGTGTAAGTTGTGATGCAAGGGGACAGGTTGGAGGGGTCCAACGGGATTTCTCTCTATTGTTTAATTGTTTCAATAATATTCCTTTTCTATAGATTATTGAATAATGAACCTGATTGTGGACACTATAATTATAACATTGTTCTATGTTTGAAAACAAAAGCCTAATGATTATAGAAAATCAATATCAATATTGGTTGAGCGTTGGCCGCTATTGGGTCAAATTTGTATTTTTAAAATGTTATAATTACTATTGAGTTGGAATTGGTTTCGAGATAAGAAATGAGTTTAAATCCAAAATTGGGTTTCGAAAATATATTACTTTTTTAAAAGATTATTTATTTATATTTAATATTGTTTAAAGATTATTTGTTTATATTTAATATTATTTAAAGATTATTTAGTTATGCGAATATTGTTTTAAAAGATAATTTATTTATATTTAATATTGTTTTAAAGTTATTTTGTTTATATTTAATATTGTATTAAAATTATTTAATTATATTAATATTGTTCTAAAGTTATTTAATTGTACTTTTACTCTTTTAAAAGTTCTTTGCTTACAGTTAATATTGTTTTAAAATATTTATCAAAATGTTATCATCTTGAAAAAGTAATTCATTAAGCATAATTATGGTTTAAAATTAATAATAAGGATTTATTAATAAGGTTTGGAAAATAAAATGTTATTATTATAGTAAGTGTAAGTTTAATTGTTATTATTTTTGAAATGATTACTTATTATTTTAAGATGTTTAAGACTAATGATAATTATCTATTTATTCATAATGTTTAATTTCAATAATTATTTTTATATAATACTGTTTTAGAAGTAAATGATCCTTATTTGTTTATAAATGTGTTCGAGACTCATAAGTTGAATTTTATACATGGACTTGGATTTGTAAGGGAAGTTTATAAAATAGTTTAAGACTTAGGAAGATTATTTACAAGGGAAAACAGTTTTATAAATGGTTAGTTATTTATAAACGGGTTTTAAGAAATAGGTTTATAGGTTTATAAAAGGAGTTTAATAAAGAGTTTTATAGATTTATAAAGAATTTATAAATGTGTTTTAGATATGTACAAAAAGAATTTATAAATGATTAAAATGCATGAAAGAAGTTTTATAAATAGTTCCATAAGTTTTATAAAATGGTTTATAAATGGTTTTGGAGAATTATAAGGAAATTTATAAATGATTTGAGAATCAAATAAAAAGAAAATCTTTCCCAATTTTGTAAATATACTTGTACTATTAAGATAAGTGTATGGATATTTTCTAAGTATTGAAAATATAGGGATTGGCTGATATATCTTTGTAAAAGTATCCTTATACAAGTAATCTACAAAGTGATTCTTATTCATAAAAGATTTATAAAAGGAGGCTAGTGATTGCTTATGTGCTTAACCAATGTTGGGTTTCGTATGCAACAAATCCTTGATTGAATGTATAGTATTAACAAATATAGCCATTTTAAACTAGTATTAACAAATATAGCCATTTTAAAAACTTTTTTTTTCAAAAATCAGATCATGAAACTTTGAAAACCTTGCTTTGATACCAAATGAAGAAATGCGGATTATGGATCTTAAGGCTAGGATTAACACTAGAGGGGGGTGAATAGTGTTTATAAAGAATTACTAAATCTTTTTGAATTTATGTTAATTTAGACACAGATGTATGCAATCTACAGATACAGGGATAATCACAGAAACAAACACAGATGCAGAAATAAAATAAAAGTAGCAAAGGAAAGAACACACCGGATTTTATACTGGTTCGGAGTTATCCTACATCCAGTCCCGCAACACAAGTACGGATTTCCTTTCAAAAGCAATTGTACAATTACACCCTCGATTTCAAGGCTACGAGGTACACCCTCCAGAATTTCGATCCTCTAGGTAGAGATACTTGATTTCCGGGTCACAAGTTTACCCAGTTGATTTACCAAGGCTACAATCACACCTTTTCTCGCTTGATTGATTTTCAAGGCCACAATCACACCTTTTTTCGCTTGATAGATTACAAAGAAGTCTATAACTCTGAATAGCACTGAGAACCTTGTTGAGATAGTGATAGAGAATCAAACTAGGAGTAATCAAGTATGATTCAATATTGATTTCGGCAGAGTAATGGTAAGAGAATGTATTAAGAAATGTGGAAGAAGAAGAGGAGTGAAAAACCAGAAAATCTAATATAAAATTCGTTGAAACAAACCCTTATTTATAAAAGAACAACAGTCATGTCCATTCATGATGAGTTATGGCGAATAGAAACTTCTTTTGAAATTTAAATTTTGAACCCAACTGACACCATGTCGACATGGTCACTATAGGCACGTCGACATCCCAAAGCAATTTTTAATGATTTGATTTTCTTTGAAAATAACCTTTATCTTATATTAAAACTATTTTAAACTTTTCTAATATACTTGACTGTAGTTGAAATTCATAAGTAAATATAGAGAATAATATATATATATATATATATAATTTAACTATAATTTTATATTTAAATCTTAAGTATAAATATTTAAAAGTTAAAAATATCATTTTAAAAGATAGTTTAAAATCAGGAGTAATTTTGACTTTGAAATTAAAGATAATTTTGAGGCTAAAATTATTTAAAATCAGGATAGAGGATTTTGATGCTTTTAGAAGGAAGGTTTTGAAAATATTTTGAAAACAGGATATAATTTGAAAATTCATTTTGAATAAAATGTTAGCGGATACAAAACAATATTCCACTAGATTTTTCGTAGCTTCCATCCTACTTAGGGTTCCATCCCTTTAACAGGCTCGAAGTGGATTCCATTCCACGAATAAATTGGATTTTAAGATGCCAGTGCTTTTCTATGAGTTTTAACAAAATTTCTAATTAAATAATAAATTACTTCCATTCTTGAACTCTTAATATTCTTGATACTCACGAGTCTTCAATCTTGATATCTTGAATCTCTATACTGTACAGTCTTCATTCTTGGTACCTGCATAGTTAAAACCTGCACATACATATGTATCTAAACTTATAATGTTAGTATTTATATTTCATAATCTATTCTAAGGTTGTTGTCATTAAAACCATCATCTCACGGACTAACAAATTAATCTTTTATAAATTAAAACCTCTTTTATTAAGAAAACTCTTATTCAACTAATAAAATTTCTTTCATTAATTAAGACTTTCTTTATTAACTAAACTCCATTATTAATTAAACTCCTTATTAATTAAATTTCCTTATTTAATCAAACTTCCTTTTTAATTAAAAAATTAACTCATTTAATTAAATTCTTATTATTTAAAAATTGACTTGTTAATATATAGATTTATTTCCCTGTTATAAAAGATATATATATGTATTTTACTATTCACATATTTGTTATTCATATATTTACTATTCATGTAATTACTATTTATGCATTTACTATTCATATATATTCTTTTCTATACTTCAAAAGGTATTGATATACTTATCTCGACGGTATAAGTATATTCATAAATCATTAACAAAAATTATTTACTTTAAAATATAATCAACGAAGTTAAAAACAAAGGTTACTTAAATATTGTTACTATAAACCCTTTCTTTTACATTTGAAACACATACTTTTTCTATCTTTATTCCCAAAGATTTTCATACTTCTTATTATTATCTTTAAAATTTCGTTATTATAGACCTAAGTATATTCGTAATATTTTTACACTTTAAAATATAATTCAAAGGTTTAAAAATAAATGTTACTAAAACATTATTTACTACAACCCAAACCATTTCATACTTTAAATATTATCTTTAAAAAACTCTTTCAAAGGTCTAATTACATTTATAACTGCTTAAGATAAGGGTCACTTAAACATTATCACAATAACCTAAAGTTATTTACTTATAGTTATCTTTAAATATTGATTATTAAATATCTAATTATATTTCTAAGTATAATTAATAAGGATTAAAAATAAATGTTTCTAAAACATCGTTTACTATAATCCAAAAACATTTTTATACTTATCATTAATTTTAAGACAATCATTTTAAAGATCACAACATATCCACACTTTTTGATTAAGGTAATACACTTCTAATTGAACTTCCCAAAAAAAATATTTTAACCTAAGTGTTAAAATCTAAACTTCAATTACTACATTTATAAATACTTAACTTACCTTATAAAACTTATATATTTACTAAAAACCTTCTTAAAATGATGTATATATTTATATGTATACTAATTTATTTATAATCTAATATAATTAATAAAATTCTAAAATAATTTAAAAGATACTATATTAAATAACCTTTTTAACACTTTAATAAAATCTTTAACAAATTTTCTAAAAATTATATATATTTAAAAATACTTATAATATGGTTTAAAACATTTAATTCAAATATTAATCAAAAAATACTTATTTCATAATTTATTTAAAAACCATAAAAAGCAAGTTTTATAATTTAAACCCTTTAATTTAAAAATTCATACACAATTATAAAAACAATATCTAAACTTTGGTATTTTTCCAATAATAAGTACACTTATTGTACTTATTAAAATTCAAAGAAACCCCAAGGATGCCTTTCAAAGTTGACTATCGATGAACCAACCAATTATATTTTTCATAATATAGTCACATATTAACCAATTTAACATATGTTAAATACAATGAATTTCAAAGTGTGTTTATAGTGACCATTTTGCTTTAAACATTCACAACACACTACCAAACATGTAAACAAAAAGTCTTGGCCACAATAATGTTTTACAGAGTTTAGGAGAGTTATACTACATTGTCGCTTACTTTTCAGTGCAAGGAGGGTTCCAAATGTAATAACTTGCATTATTATTTATTTTAACATTATATTTTTGACATAACAAATATATGCACAACATTATACAAATTAAACGATGAGTTAACTCACCCAAGCCAAACAAAGACGTAAAAAATCTCGCTATGAGTGCAACGGCGATGACGACGTCTTGATTAGACCTCGTGTGAAATAGATATCAATTTTATAAGATTGTGAATTAAATAGTTTAAATAATTTATAATAATTAACTTAATTAATTACCTTTAAAACCCTTTTTCCCCAAATCTATTTCTTGGTCACAGGCCCATGCTGATATCCATCGACACATTAGCTTCCACTGCCAAATTCTCTACTTGCATTCAACGATTCAATGAATCGTCGCTTGCTACGCACTCCTCTTCGTGCTCTCTCTGCCTCGGATACAACCACATGTAGCTCACAACCCCAAATCAGAATTTGGCTTGCTTGTGTCCCCTCTTCCTTCAGATGTTGCGGTTTACCTGAATCGACCGAAATTGCTGCAATTTGGTGGGGAGGTGCTCCTCAATAAGGGAGAAATGATGGCACACTCCATTGAAACTAACTCCACTTTAATCGATGCCGCGGCTCAACCCTAGTCTGGCCTCCAAATCTCGACCACAACCAAGCAGCACCATCGCCTTCACCAACGCAAAGACCTCCCTTCCCCGAGTGCAACGGATCCAACGCCGTCAACTTTCGTCGTTCGTAGCACCCGAAATAATAAAATTAACATGACAGCTATACTTTATTTTTTGAGTTTACAGAAGGAGATGAAGTAAGAAAGAAAGCGAGAGGAGTGACGTGTGTAGGGTTATTTATATAACATAATATATATATATATATATATATATATATATATATATATATATATATTATTCATTCCTTAAATAAATCGTAATATGTTTTGAGCTCGTACGATCACATAGCACGTCAAATCGTCACGAAACTCATCGGCGCACATCACCTCATTGCTATGGTTTTGATGGTACTAGTTTCATTAAAATCCAAGACAGTGCACCAGGCTGATAATTTTCACCCGAGTTAAGGTTATTTATTGATTTTGGCGCACTTTGTCGATATTTCTTTGAACTATTTATTCTGTAAACGTTTTTCTAAAACAAATTTCTTATCATTATTTATTATTTAAAAGAGGTTAACAAGGTTATTAAATAAATTTAATAAATTTATTCATAATTCATATATTTAAATACGAAGTGTTAGAAATTCCAGGTTGTTGCATCATAAGTTTTTTATTAGACCTCACATATCTGACTACTTTAAGTCAACTTATTTAAGATGATAATTAACATAACAATATATTCTATTCAACATGGTAACTTTTTTCTAAGCAACTACATTATATTTCGTATCTTGCTCGACCATAATGTAATTTATTTTAGAAGTATTTAAAAAAATTATATTTACTTGGTAATATCAAACAAATTAGATAATATTCTTCATTTACAAAGTTCTTTACGCATACTCATAATAAGAATCATTGTCATCCTCCCATTGAGTAATGTCTACAACATAATTTATCAACCAAACGATGGATGCTAAACATTGTGATAAGCAAAGGTCGACTCAAAATGTTGATATTTCTCCAGAAGCATCTTCAATGAAGGACGGTGCGCGTATCCAGAATTAGTAAATAATAATAAAAATTTCTCTCTCAAATGATGATTATGGTTGGGATAAGAAATTTATTTCTAAATTAATAAGCAATATATCAGTCAAATTTAAAATTATATATAATTAAATCTTATTATCTTATTAGTTTTCTCTTTACGTTTTACAGGTATTTTTTTTAGAGAAAAATGGATTTGAATAATATTCACTATGTAGGAATGAACTATGATAGATGAACTTAATAAGCAAATGGTCGAAATCGTAGTAATGCTAGAATGTGGAAATTTTTGACCAAAATGAACATAACGAGTCTTCACAAACTACTATAAAGATATTTTTGGAACTATCAAAAGTCATAAAATTATAGCAAGGTGGAATGAATTATATCCTGATAATACTAGTGTTGTTTACATAGTTTGGATAGTCCATTCTTCAGAGAGGAGATATTCAGGGCTATCAATGATATGCCTAACAACAAATTGCCAAGACAAGATGGTTTTTCTATTTTATTTTATAAGAAATATTAGCATGTTTTAAAAATATGATTTAGTAAAATGTTGGATGAGTTTTATAATGGCAATTTACTAGTAGGGAGATTTAACATTGCTAATGTGATTCTACTTCATAAGAAAGTGGACGCGATTGAGCTTAAAGACTTTAGGCCTATTTTGCTAATATATTATTCTTTTAAACTCATTTCAAATGTCCTAGCTTATACGTTAAGCAATAAAAATGAACAGTCTGGTCGATAATACACAATCTGTATTTGTAAGGAAAAGAAATATCACGGATGGGATCGTTGTATTCCAAGAATTAATTAATTACACTACACCAAATACTGTGATTTGCCACTAACCATCCGCTCATTTAGCAACGGTTAATAACCATTGCCATTTAGCAACAGTTAGTAACCGTCTTGGTTAAATTAGCAACGGGTCTTAATCGTTGCTAATTGGGAACGGTTATTAACCGTAGCTTCTTTGGAGACAAATGGGCGCGGTGAATTTCATCCTTTCGCGCCATACTTTTTTGGCGTGCTTCGTTACAATTAACAACGGTTTTGAACCGTGGTTAAGTAGCAACGGTTATTAACCGTTGTAAATCTTTTAGCTAGGGCCGGCCCAGGGGCAAGCCCATGGGATGGGGCAACCAACTGAACCGGGCAGCACCAAAAATCTGTTTTACTTCAAAGTTACAGCTCAATAGCAATCTCCATGTCGGCGATGCTCGAACCCAAAAAACTAGGGTTTCAAAAATCAACGCTTTCTAAATAATCATCGCCGCATACTCGGCTATTCCATCAGCCATCGTCGCGTCTTGCTTGCCTCCTACGCGATATTTTCTACTGCTGATTTGAAGTCCTGCTACAGTCTCTATACTGCCACTGCTAATTAAGTATGCGAATTTCTTTTGCTTAATTTGTCGTGTTCCGATTTTGTTTTGCTAAAAAGGTAAATAAATTTCATTAAGGTAAAAAAGATTAATTTATTTACTTTATTTTATAGCCATCAGCCATCGTCGGCTCTTGCTTGCCCCCTGCGCGATATTTTCTACTGCGGATTTGAAGTCTTGCTACAGTCTCTATACTGCCACTGCTAATTAAGTATGCGAATTTCTTGTTTTGAGTTGTCTAATTTTCAAAAATTGAGTCGCCCTTTTACTGCTTTCGATTTCATTAACCTTGAAAACATCTGAAGCTAATAACTTATTAGTATTTAGTTACAAACAACTAGTTTTCTGTAAATAATCGTTTAGGAATTGAAATTTGAAAGCTGAAGCTAACAAACTAATAATTATTTAGGAACTGATATTTACATTGATGTACTTTTTCCTGCAGTGTGTGTATGTCTACCCGCAAACATTTAGGCAGAACCCAATATGATTTGCCTGTACACTTAACGAGATACACTAGTTTGTAAACTTGATACATTTCGTTCAAAATTAAATACACTGTTTTGTAAACTATTTGATACTATAAGTAGTGCAGCCCACTTAATGTGGCAACTTTTGTATAAAAAGTTGGTACTTTGTTATGTTATAGTTTTATATGTGATTTTACAAGTTGCAATGTATTGTACTGTACTGCACTGCATGCTAGTTAGACATAGCTGCTTATAGTGACTGCTAGGGTATAAGTTGATGCAATGAATTTTGTTTTACTAAATATGAGACCATATTTAGTAAGTGGATAAAATTGTTGTTAATGGCGCAAGCCAAGTATCAAGAGAGGGGTAATGCATAGACATTACTCTGGTGCTACAAAATGGCGCCGTTGTAATGGCAAATTTTTTGGAAACAGTTTGACGCTAATGTTAAATTTCAAGTGAAATCAGAAGAATAGACATCTGTTTATTTAATATCAGAGTTGAACTTGGTGGAAAGCCATAAGATATTGTTACCCATGATTTCTTATTAGCTTTTGTTATTTTCTTTCAGTATGTCTTTTAGTATAGACAAACAATGGATGAATCAATCTAATCGAAGAAATACAGAATATGTGAAAGGTGTGAGAAATTTCGTTAAATCTGTTGCTGAAAACGGTGGCAATAAGGAAAAGTATTCGTGCCCTTGCACACGGTGCAAAAATGAACATACATTAAAATTAAATGACATTCATTTTCATTTGCTTAGATATGGTATTGTTCAATCATATACCGTGTGGTGTTTTCACGGGGAAAGAATACCGGAGAAGCCAAAGCAACAACCGGTTAGTCATGCCACAAATACTGATGAGTCCGAACATATTAGGATGGAGGATTTGATCGATGATGCAGATAGATTCCATCACTTTCAACCTACAAGTCAGTTGCATGATAATGCTAATATTGGTGAGGAGTTTACGGATAAATCTTTTTTTGATAGTGCAACTGCAACAGATCCATTGTATCCTTCTTGTCCAAAAGAGATTACAAAGTTGTATGCCATTGTCAAACTGAATAGCCTGAAGACCCAATACGGCTTTTCAGACAATGGTGTGACTGCCCTACTCGAATTCATAAAGGAGTTACTCCCCGAAGGTAACACGCTACCGTCAAAGTACCCCGACGTGAAGAAGATCATTAAGCAAGTTGGGATGAATTACATAACTTATGATGCATGCATTAATGACTGCATCTTGTACTGGAAAGATAATGCGAACAAAGTTTCATGTACAAATTGCAACGCACCAAGATATAAGACATCATTCGACGAAGAGAGAAAAGCTACCACAGTACCTCGAAAGACCTTAAGACATTTTCCTTTAATTTCTAGATTGAGAAGACTGTATACTGTACCATGGATAGGAGAAGCGATGACCTGGCATGGTCGTGCCAAGTCCGGTACAACCGTAATGCGTCATCCGCGTGATACTTCTCAATGGAAAACTATAGATTCTTTTGATCCTTCGTTTGCTACTGAACCACGAAATATCACGCTTGGAATAACAACAGATGGTTTCTGTCCGAATGCTTCTTTAACTAACCCTTACAGCTGTTGGCCAGTAATTGTAGTACCATATAACCTTCCTCCATCTTTGTGCATGAAAAGAGAGTTCTCAATGTTAACACTGTTGATTTCTGGGCCAAAACAACCGGGGAAGGATATTGATGTTTATTTAGAACCTTTGATAGACGAGTTAAAGCAGTTATGGGAAGGAGTCGTTACATTTGATTCATTTAAGAAATCTGAGTTCATAATGAGAGCTAGAGTGTTATGGGCAATCCATGATCATCCCGCTCTTGGGACTTTATCGGGATGTACAACTCACGGCTACTTTGCATGTCCTATTTGTGGAGAAGAAACTACATCTATTTATCTCCCTGAAAGTAAGAAGATTTGTTACATGGGACATCGTAGATTTCTTCCGTTCGGACACAAGTTTCAATACGATAAGACAAATTTCAACAACGAGCAAGAACTTAAGCGTCCTCCAAAACCACTGACTGGTTATCAAGTTGAAAAAAAGGTAGCGAATATAAAAATGAAAGTTGGTAAAAACATACTGGAAATTGGTCGAAAACGGAAAAAGACAATCGATGAAGAAGTTCCTGCATGGTATAGGAGGTCGAAATTCTTTGATTTGCCATATTGGAAAACAAATTTGACCCGACATAATATTGATGTTATGCATACGGAGATGAATGTCACGAAACATTTGATCAACACAATTATGAACCATAAAGACATGTCAAAAGATGGGATCAATGCACGGAAGGATTTGAAAATCATGGGTATAAAACAAAAGTTATGGGTGATAGAAGATCCTGAAACAAGTAAAGTAACCATACCAAATGGGACTTTAACTTTGAGAAAAGAAGAAAAGATAAGGTTTTGCACCGTTTTGAAAAATTTGAAAGTGCCAAGCAAATTCTCTTTGAACTTCCATAACAATGTGAGCATCAACCCTCCTGAACTAAAAAATATGAAGTCACATGATTACCACGTCATAATGGAAAATTTACTTCCGGTATTGCTTCAACATTGTTTTCCGCAACATAAGGATCTACGGAATGCTATTCACCGCATTAGTCTCTTTTATAACATTTTGTCCTCAAAGGTGATCAACAGGGGACATCTTCTAAAAGCAAAGGCTAGTTTGGTAGAAGCAATGTGTGTTATTGAAAAACATTTTCCGCCTGCATTTTTTGATATCAGTATTCATCTTATGGTTCATTTAGCCGATGAAGCATTGATTTCTGGTCCTGTTAGATATAGGTGGATGTACCCATTTGAACGGTAAATTACTAATTTTAGTTATGTACATAATTATTCGATTTAAATAGCTATTGATGTCTACATTTTACAATTATTCATCTTCATAGGTTGATGAAAACATATAAAGGATATGTGCGCAACAAAAGATATATTGAAGGGTGTATTGGAGAAGGATATATTGTACAAGAAGCTAGTCTTTACTGCATGGAGTATATGCCAAAAGGAGGTGCTGGCACTCATAAACATACCCGTGAAGCGTTTTTAGACGAGGATGATGAGTTTGCTGATGAAATAGCACTAGATAATGGTAAAGATATAACGTTAACTCAAGTGCAATTTCAACAAGTGCGTAAATGGGTCCTTGATAAGTATGACGGATTGGATGAATGGAAGAAGTAAATTCATGAATTTGTTCTGAATTCTTATTATTGTAAATCAATTCATATATATAGTATTTATTGTGTTTTTTTCGTAGGAGGTATAACTCCTATGTTCAAAGAACCAAATCTCAAACTCGAGGCGGGGGTACATCTGGGGAAACTATTAAAAAGTTCACTTTTTGGTTACGTGAGGAGGTATATGTATTAAATATTTAACGTATTTTCAAGTTGACCATACACCTCCTTGACAATGTTTTTTTACTTATTGTGTTTGTTGTAGTTGTTGAAGACCGTCGATGTTGACTCAACTCTTTGGCGGTTAGTTAACGGGCCGAAGTTTGATGCCCGTAGTTATATGAAGTACCAAGTGAATGGGTTTTTATTTTCTCCGAAGAGTTATAAAGAGCGAAAGCTAACACAGGATAGTGGTGTATGCTTGAGAGCAATTACACAATCTAGAGCGAGTGGGAAGGATAAAAATTTTAAGGAAGCAGAAACAACTTATTACGGAGTCATTCAACGGATAATGGAGTTGGATTACATTGACTTCAAACAAACAGTTTTTTATTGTGATTGGGTAAAGGTCGAAAATAAGATCAATGGTTGTAAAATAGATTCTGTTTCAAGCTTGATCACAGTTAACTTGGGAAAATTGAAGAATAAAGATAGCGTGAATGATGAGCCATTTATTCTTGCATCGGAAGCGAGTCAAGTGTTCTACTCAAAAGATTTACAAAATAGTGGATGGTTTGTGGTTTTGCATACACCATAACGGTTGACCATAAATGTGGATGACACTGAGTTTCCCACCGTTTGTCAATCAGCTTTTGAAGATAATGAAAAATTAGAAGATCTTAGCAAATGCATATGTTAACTTTGTATTTCAGAGCAGTTATTGTACCTTAACAAAATATTTATTTAAAATGGTGTAAAATGTAGAATGGTGTGTTATATGATAGTAATAGATGCATTATATTTTGTGTTTGTATTTCAAAGCAGTTATTGTACCTTAACAAAATAAGGATGGATATATTGCAAGAGTTCATTTTGTGTTTGTAGTTGTAGGTACTTGCATATGATCACATACATACACACATGTACACATACATACATATGACCAGCTTGACTATTCTTTCTTTCTTTGTGTTTGTAGGTAGACAGGCAGTTCAAGATATTATATTTGCACCCTTTAGTTCAGCAGTGCTAAGGTAATATATTTTTGTATTTGCATCCTTTATTTCAGTCAGTATTTTTGATATTGCTTAAGTTTAAAATTCTGGTGATGCAGGAAGACTTTATCATTGCCGCATAAAAGTGAATGTTCCCCTTCCCGCACATCCCTATGATGCCCGATTGCTGTTAGCCAGATTATTGCATGGACTCCCCTCCACAACAAGATCAAACGCATTATATGACTTAATAAAATTGCTCCAAGCGATTACTGGTAAGCTGCTGTACATCTAATATAGTAAACAACGTCCCTTTCTGATTTGTCTGATCCCACCAGTTTCTCATTACATTACGATTATTGTCAGTCGGATTGACAAAAATCGTAATGTGCTGAGAAGTTGGTGGGATCAGACAAATCAATAAGGGGATGTTGGTTTATATATCAGATGTACAGCAGCTTAACAGTGATCGCTTGGAACAAATTTTATTTAGACATATAAGGTGTTTGATCTTGTTGTGGAGGGAAGTCCGTGCAATAATCTGGCCGACAGCAATCGGGCATCACAGGGATGGGCCGGAAGGGGAAGAAATGTATGTCATAATGTTCTTGGGATTATTTTAGGAGTTTAAACTTTGCAGGACATAATGTCACAAGATGCCACACCACCGTCAAATAATACAACTTCACAATCATCCACTTTAAAACGGGAGAAAGTTGATATGGACAACTACGGTTCTCCAGTTGGAAAAAATGGTTCAAAGGTCGCTACGAAGATTGGTAAACTAGTAAGAAATCATGTGCCAATCTCATATCCAAGTTGGAAAAAAGTTCCGCCAAATTACAAGGAAGACGTGTGGAATCAATTGGAGGTATCTTTACATTAATCATTTTTTTTAAATTTTGTTAATATGAATATGGTGTACATATTTATATTTTTATAAATTAGTAAACGAATTAACGAATATTAGTTAGTTAGATTTATCTAATTAGTTTAAATTTAAATCGCAAAATTAAATGATACATATAGGTTGAGAAGTAAAATATTAGAAGAAAAGTGAGGTAAATTTTGTGAATAATTATGATAATTTTAAATGTAGGTATTTGAAGTTAAAGTAGAATTTACAATGAAATGTATGATAAATTTATTGAAATGTAAAAATCCATATACTTTGAAACGTAAACTGCATGAACTTTGATGGTTTAAATTCATTTATAATGCTTTCAATACATAAATAAAAAATGGTTTACATGCATTTTTTGTTATGCAGAAATATTATGAGCTCGATCCACTATCAAAGGACCTTATTATGAAAAAAATGTCCGAGGCTTTTAGGAGACACAAGAATGATTTGCGCAAGAATCATTATGACCATTTCATCACTGACGAAGATAGAATGAGAAATTGTCCACCGAAAATTGCTCAAGATGATTGGGATGAGTTCATAAGAAACGAATCAAAACCCGAGGCGAAAGAAAAAAGGAAGCGAGGCAAACAAAATAGATCGATGCTCGAATATGCTCATCATTCGGGACGTAAGAGTCATGCTATGATTACACAAGAAATGGTATGTGTCATTGAATTGGTGCATCACATTGCATATACGATTAGTTTCAAATATAATTTTAGGTCTTTGTATGCAGGTCGATTCAAGTAGTCCGGTAACAGAAGTATCACGTCTTCAAGTATGGGAGAAAACGCATAAGAAAAAAGATGGCAGCACGTCAGATGCGACATCTTCCTACTTTGTAAGTTAAACAAATAACAACGCCTCTAAATTAAATTTTCATTATTCACATATATATATGTATTTACTTTTTAGGAAAAAATTGAAAAAGTAAAGGAAACGACAAGTGGTGGTGATGAAGCCGTCTTTATATCAGTGTTTGGTAAAGATGTAAAGGGCAAGGGCCGAAGTATTGGGACCAATATAGCTCCTAGCCAAGTTAAGAGTGCTGTCATTCCATGCAAACGGCTCAAACAGGCCCAAGGAGTATATGAGCAGCGACTGCAAAATGTGGAGCAAAAATTGATGAAGCTGGACAATATGGATGATAAACTGGAGCGTCTTCTCAGCATAGCCCAAGATAATCATCGAGTAGGCAGTGAAATCGCATCTTCTCAGTTTGCCACTCCGAACAATCCGTTAATCGACCAAAGGTGTGAAATCCTGAACTTCGACGACGAAGTAATTGCAACAGGTACTATTTTATTAAAATTTGAAGAAAATAATATGTTGCAAAGTCAGTGAATGCTTAACTTCGTGAACGGGAGAGTGCGCTGCATTTTCTTGCATTTTACATTTTTCATTTAACATAGCTGAATAATAGTGAGGCTGTTAGTCAAGAAATAAAACAAGCTTGTATAATTACATGCTTTATACGTGTGTTTTACTTTGATTTTTGTGTGGAAATTGTTGCATGCTTGATATATATTGCATGTATAATTTCTAAAGGCAAATGGTTCCAAGATTTAAAACTTTTATTCTTGCGTGTGTTCTGTAAATGTGATTCCATATATTCACTCCAGAAATGCTTATATAACAGGCACTATATGCCGAGATTCCACAGCATTAGTAATTCATGGAAAACCAGTACCACCCACCTATGAAAAAGTGTTGTTGGACAAAATTTTATTGCCGGATGAGCTAACCGCCAAAATATGTCGACAATTTACCGAGACCTTTGGGGATGTTGGAGTCGGAGGTTATGTGAGCCATCAAAAGGGTTTGATACGATATCTTTAGTCGGAGGTATTGATATTTTTGACTTGTTCTTTGCATATATTGCTGATTTTCTTTTGTTTGCTGTATATGAAATTTGCATATGCAAATGCATGTGTATTTTGTCTTGGTCTGTCTTGTTTACAATTTGAACTGTTGTCATCAATTTGAACTGTTGTCATCAATTTGAAAGACAACAGTTTTGACTGCTTCTTCATCTAACTGTGCAGTTACCACACCGTGCCATCAACAATACATCTTACCGCTTGCCACTTTCATTAACAGCCACTTCAAACTCTCCTCTGTCAAACTTCTACAGCGATCATACATCGACTCACTGTCCTCAACCACCTAATTTCATCACTCTGCCCCTTCCCAAACACCAACACATCATATCACAGTCACATCTCTGCACTCCTCTAGCCTCGACAAACTTCATCATCAAACTTCACTCGAAACTGAGCTCTGCAGTTCAATAGCAACCTGCCAGTGCCTCTACCACACTACCCGCAAACTACTTCACCATACTACCATAACTCCAAACTCCTCATCCTGTCACCAAAACTGCTAACAACTGCCAACAAATCCCCTCCCCCTGCACACAGTTCAACATGAAATTCCTGCCTCAACACAAGCCTGTCACCAAAATACAATACAAACTTCATACTTTCCTCCCACTTCACACTCTAACTGAAACCATTCCACTCCCTGAAACCATTCCTCCATTAACCACCATGCAAAACTGTCCACTTCCTATCTCTGGCCATCTCTGCATAAACTTCATACCATTCACTGCCTCTACTGTCATCTAATTCACACCATCAACACCCTCTTCAAAATCATACAAACAGACATCTGCCACACACCACATCCATTGTCAACCACGGTTCTCGGCCATTCAAACCACCTTCCTCCTCATCAAAATTTCCACCTGACCATTAACAATAACCATACTTCACTGCTCATCAAACCACTCGTTCACCACCATTCATTACAACTCCATTACAACTCCGTTGCATCACTAGTCTTCACAGTTTCATACCTGTCTTCACCATTCTTCTACAGACCACCATAAAACTACAACATCACTGATACTTGCTCCTGCCACTGCCTTCTACATTTTAACACCTCATATCCACTTCAGTTTTATGCACTCATATCATCTTCTATCCACTTCTGTCAAACTACATACCCAATGCCTTCTTGCACTGTTGCACACTGCAGTTCAACACCAATATATCATCTTCTAACCTACTATTCTGCTCACAATGCATTCAACAAGATAGCCACTACAAACACATCAGCATATCAAACATCCCCCTACTCTCCACTGCCTTTGACCTCTGACCTTTGACCTCCCTGCCTGATCATTCACTGATCATACACTGATCATTCATCTTCAATCACTCTTCCATCCACCCACTATCCATCACATACAAACACTACTGCCTTCATATTGCAAACTGCTGCTACCAGCAGCAAACACCCAAATCCGCATATAGATAACAGTAAATTTTGGCTAATTGTCACATATATATGAATTTTAGGTAGTTTCAAAGATTTCAAAGTAAAAACAAAGGATTTATCATTATGCATGTTTACATCTCTGATCATGTGCACGTTATCGATATCACACAACAAGGCATCAACACCCTCATCAGAAATATTAACATTACTACAACCAGTACCAATACTTACATCAATATTCAAACAACTTTCCAAGACTCTACAATCCATCAAAGTTTCCTGCACATTTATTTGTATCACTACATCACAATATACAAAATGGAGTAACTGAACAAGATTCCAAACCCTTATTTCCTCGACTGATACATTCAGAACCTTTGTATTTACTGCCATATCTTCAATCCTATCCCAAAAAACATGTATAGCCTCCTCGCCATGTAAAGTGATTACCAGTACACAATCCTACACACGGTCATGCATGTTGCCTGTACACAGTCGTACACACAGTCATGCATACGTAAATACAAGCATGCACGCACCTTTCACAATTTACATTCAAGACTTATCACATGCAAAATAGATATATCAAATTTTAAGAATTTATAAGGGTGGTTTGCTCACCTGGATAGTTTGACAGAGATGAAAGAGAACCTGAAAAAGGTTTCAAAATCTGGAAATTGAGGCTTGATCAAATTTGCTTTATCCTAACCGTTGTTTGCTTTGAATTGCTTTGCATTATTTAATTTTCTCTTTGCTTGGGTTCTACTTTGTTTTAATTTGTTTCAGACTTTTTGAATCAGGTAGATGCTGTTTTTTTTTGAACTGGAATATTCTTTCCAGATTTATGAAGTTGAACTGCCTCTGAATTAAATCTTCGAGTTGCGCATGAACCAGGTTGAACATTGAAGTCTGAAAACTGGAATGCTTTTCCCTTTTGATTTTATTTTCTTCTCAGGTGAAAGACTTTTTAGCTTGCAAAACAATGTAGTGTAATTAATGAAATCTTTGTGCTGTAGTGATAATAAACAATGCAGTGTACTAAGTATGATATTCCGGCACGGCAGCATTCTGTTTGCAAAACAATGAGCGTAATTATAAGTTTGATAATTTTATATGTATGGTATATGTGCAATATGTTTATAGTGCTTGTGTACCAATATTTTGATATTCTGGCATATTTTGATATATATTGATATTCTGGTATGTATACTGAGATATGCGTGTAACGCAGTAGTGAGTTACGGAGCAGGAGCAAACATTATGTGCAACGGGTGTTAACCGTTGCTTTATGTGTGACGTTGGTCATAAAGCAACGGTTTTTAACCGTTGTTTACTTGGCAGAACGCAACGGTTTATGTCCGTTGATATTTTGCCCATTAAGCAACGGTTTGTAACCGTTGCTTAATGTACAGTAAGCAACGGTTTACACCCGTTGCCTAATGAAAATAAAACAACGGTTAAAACCCGTTGCTTTATGACCAACGTTTGTCTCTGTTTGCAACGGTTTTTAACCGTTGTCTTTGTTCAAGTTTGCAACGGTTACTACCCGTTGCCTTTCCTTCATTTGCAACGGTTTTTACCCATTGCCTTTTGGACATAAAGCAACGGTTTTTTCCCGTCGCGTAATTCAACCACTCCTCTTTTGAAGACGGTTTTTACCCGTTGCTTTTCTCCTTAACAATGGGTTTTACCCGTTGTTAATAGCTTATAATGGTGTAGTGTTACTATTGTAAAAATAATATCACTTATGCCATTTTGAAACTAGATTTTGCCGAAGTGTTTGATTGCATAGATTGGTTCTTTCTTAAAGATATATTATTGGCTATGGGCTTAGTTCTAGACGGGTAGAATGGATTATGACCTTGCTCAAAATCGAAAATTTAAGTATAATAGTAAATGGTATTCTATGTAATAAAATTTAATCCAAAAGTGGTATGAGATAGGATGATCCTTTATCACTCTATTTTCCAACTTAGCAGCGGATATTTTCTCAAGGATCACAAAGTTACCAATTGCAAATGAGGTTCTAGAAAGCATAAATAATGATATCATTAGTGATGGACTTTCTCTTCTCCAATTTACTAATGGCACTATGTTTTTTTAATTTGCATTACCCTTCCATATTGCTGCTCTTAAATTTATTTTACAAACTTTGAAATGCTTTTGGAACATTAGATTAATTTTAAGAAGAGCTCGGTTTCAGCATTAAACAACGTTGATAATGTTCAATATCCGGTCGCCTCTGCTCTTTATAAAACCATGAATTTCCCTATTCACTACCTAGGGTTCTTGATTAGACTAACTAAGTTGAAAAAAATGAAGATTGGAAAATGACAATTGATAAAATCAACAATACTATCTAATTGGCATAGTAGACTATTATCTAGAGAAGATAGAGTTTCATTGGCACCACCAATCTGTTGGACATATTATCTTTTTCCAAGATGGGTAATTGATAAAATTAGAAGAGATTTCTTTTGGAGAGAGACAATTCCTATGGTAGTATTAATTGCCTTGTTAATTGGAAAACAATACATAAATCCAAAAAAGAAGGTGACCTTGGAATCATAGATCTTCATAATCATATGTATCTTTATTGAGTAAATAGCTTCGTAAATTTAGCAACAATAATGAAAACTTTATTTAGAAAGACATGTTCTTAAATCAATTTTGTGGTGGAACTTATATCCTTCACCGTATTTCCTTTTGTAACAACTTGTCTCACTTTTGGAGATCTATTTTGAAACACTTTGTTATTTGTAGCCTTAAAGCTAATCATGTAGGCCACTCTGACTATATCACATCTTTTGGCATGATGATTAGATTTCTATTATACCTTCAAAGTTGAGTACAAAGAACCCTTCGATATTTGTAGTTTCAAAAATGTATTAATTTCTAAGGTTTTTAGACCCTTTAACGAATTTCTTTGGAACTTTAGTTTCAATGTGCCCTTGAAGGAATAACATTGACCCAATTTGAAATACTCTGTACTAAGCTTGAATACTATAACACAGATAATGATACAGATGCCAAAATCTGATGTTGGAAAAATAAAAACTTTTACTCCTCAAAATATTTTTACAAATTTTCTAAATCTTTTTGGAACCAAAAAAAACTTTTTCAAATTAATTAGGAAAGCAAATGCACCCCTTAAAACAAAATTGCACATGTGACTAATCCTACACAAGAAATTAAACACTATTGAATTGTAGAGAAAAAGAAATTACTTATAGTCAAAAATGTGTTTTTTGAAATTTAAATTTAGAGAACATAACGTACCTATATTAGAACTATCCCTTAACTAATTCTATACTTGTAAACACTCTTATCTTGTTTGACCTATACCTGACACACACTGATTTTAGCCGTGGCTGCTACCGGAATGAACTAAGATTTCAATATGCTAAGTGCTATAGAATTTTACTCAGCATTATCTTGATAACTACTCATTAGTATTTATGGTTTGAAAGGAACAAGGGATATTCAATATATTAATTAGCACCCAATTCAATATGATCTATGTCGTTGCACATTTTAGTTACAATTAGATTTCAAATCACAGTTGTAAATTGGCTAAATTTATACACTTCTAGGAATTTCTTAGTAAATGATGAACATCATATTATGAATATTTTAAACACACAGTTGTACATTTTAGGATCCGTGAGGCAGTATTATTTTGTAATTTTGTTATGTTTGTCGCAAATCCACGAATTTTATAAAATAAGGAAATTATTGAAGAATTGGTTCAAAAATAATGGTTCAACTTCAAAGCCCTATTGATAAGAAGTAAAGTGTCTATTTATGCGCAAAATCTATTATAGCTCAATTTTGATTTTGAAGATTGCATTTACCACGAGGTCATTGGTTTGAATCCCGCGTGGTACAAATTTTTAAAACCAATTACATTTCCTAGAGCTAGATTCTAGAAAACACTGAATCAAGAAACTTTTGGGGTATGTTAGAAAGAGATTTCTAGAATACTATGGAACACATAAAGGAAGCTTCTAGAGAAAGACCGAATCAAAAAGTCCTAAAACATATTTATTTTTGGATCTAGATGTAATGAGCTCTATAAATATCTACACCTTGCCACATTTGAGAGCATCTTGGCATTAAGACATCCGCTTTAAGTTTTCTTTTAGGATTCGATTAGAGCATCAATTTAGGTTTTATTATTATCTTATGTAATTAAATTCCTATTTTAGTAAGAAATATTTTATTTTTATTATATTTAAATTCTTAATTACATTGCATTTTATTTTGTTTCAATATGGCATTTCAGTTCATATGAGATCTATTGGTTGGTCAAGAGGCCAATAAATCTCTTTTTTTTTCTATATGCTCTGATATTAATCGATAATCTCCATCGCTTAAAAATTTTCATTTTTCTATTTCTTTGCAATTTTGTTTTTTTGAGTATTTTGGTAATTTCATAATTTAACTTAGTTTGATTCAATTTACAAAATTTCATCTAACCTGCCTAGAATTTTGTTAAACGCTACTAATTAATAAACTCCATTTGGATTCGATTTGTTCTTGCACATTCATTACAGTTGACGCTGTGTGCTTACGGTAAAATAAATCATGATTTTGTTTACACCAAAAAATCATCGGTCAGTAAAATTAGAGGGCTCAGCAATAGCCTAAAGGTAAAAAAATTTACAGCAATACGAGTGACAATGTTACTGTCAACACCAACATAGTTGACCGTTTTAACGAAGATAGCCATTCGAACATGTTACTCTTATGTGAGAACTAAGACCATTCCACTTCTTTCTTTGCTTTATTAATAACAATCATACGCTCACACATATATGTGTAAGCTTTATATATACAAATACAAGTACAGGAGAAACGTTCTTGTTGAGGTTTTTCATGTTTAATAGAATGTAATGGATAAAACCACCTGTGCTATGGCGATTCTGCAAGCATAATGTGAATGTCATTGGATACTTCTAGATAGCTCTTCATGGTTATTGCCTTCAATGATTGGTCATATAGGCATGCTTCTATTACTTCGCTTTTATTGAAACACTATCTTCTTGGCCGCATTTTTCAACTTAGCAAGGCTAATTCCTTTATGACTTCTTCTTGACCAAAGCTTTACTTTACGCTTTTGAATCATAGTAGGTTTCTTAGGATTATATTCTTTAGGTCTTGGGAGGTTTCTTTTCTCTTATTTTTATTGGGGGTTTGTGCTACGTGTGAGACTTGCTAGCATCTCTTTCTAAGCGTAGAAAAAATTTATATGTGCGCTCTTCTCCTTGAGAGGAAGACACATTTTTCTTAAAGAATAAAAGAAATCTATCATTTATTAGTGGCACTTCTAGATGTTGCGATTCTTATTATCGATAGGAAAATCACTGTATAGTCTTTACTCTTATGGATTTCAATATTGAAATAAAGTTTAGCATACATTGATTGTTTGTTTATAATATAATTATCTTATCTTTGACATGTGTTGGAATTCATTTTCATTCTAATAACCTTATAGTTATAATTACTCTTACTCTAGAATATACTATCAATCACTATGTAATATAAAGTATTTATGAATAAAAATTTAAAAACCTTGCTAACCATATTTATTTTTTAGTTGGTTATATATCAAAAATGAATAGTCAAGTCTTAAGCAATGAACAAAGAGAAATTTGTCATTTGAGAGATGGAGAACAAAGGAGAGTCATGACTCATGAACAAATAGAAAGTTATCTAACTCGAAGTCATGAAATGAATCGACAATGAAGAGATGGATCTTAAATTCGTCTTTAGGCAAAAATAAAAATTATGTAGGTGATATACCATAACTGCCAACGAGAAAGAATTCCGAGGATACAAAAACAACAAACATAAGCTATTCGGTTAAAGAAAGAGAACAAATTATAGTTAAGATATGGCAATCTAACTAAGAGCAGCGACAATCATTAGAAAATGATAATACATCATAAAGGCATCAAATGGTGAAAATAAATTTGAGAACTCATAATGTTGCAAAAAATTCAAAGATCATATTGGATCTTGGACACATCTATTGAAACAACCAACATTTTGTCAATATTGTTTAGCAAAGTTATTACAATGCGAGATTAAATCATTGTGCTATTTAAATCGAAGAACCATTTACCCTCATTTCACTCACCAAATGAGCTCTTGGATCTCTACAATGATAATTGTGGTGATGGTATACACTTCAAAATAAATATTCAATCATATAACCATGTATTTTCCTTTACTTCAATGCAAGTGTATGTTGATAAAAACCTAACAAGTGGAAGAGCTAATGTTTATCCTTTTCGTGCTCAAGGATGTATATATCACAATATTGGAAGCCTCTTTAGTAAAGAAGGAGATATACTAACATTTATACAACTATATATATATATATATATATATATATATATATATGACACCGATTATGAAATTGAAAATTGAATTGTTGAAAATGAAGACTTGAATAGAGGGATGGTGGAAAATAAACAATGTATATTGGATGAGAATAATGATTTACTCAAACTTTCATCGATTTTTGCAACTTCATTATATTCATAATCATAAGTAATGAATAGCCATTGCAATGACAATATGGATTAGGTAATGACCCGACTTTTCGGACCTCAAATGTTGGCACTAATACATCTACGGTATTTATGTGCTAAAAAATAATTGCCGGAAAGGCGGATTGTTAAGGTAAAGAAAAGGAAGAAAGAAAATGAACAAGAAAAAAGAGAAGAAAACATCTGAATGTTAAAATGTAACTATAACATATAATATCAAAAGACAGTACAAAGTATTACTCTAGGATATATAACATTTCAAAGTCGCAATTTAAAGTACTATTATTAGCCTGGATAGTTATAATCACCAATCCCCACAAATGATGATATATACAAACTAGTAATGCATCAAAAATAAGTTACTACAGTATGTGAAAGCATCCAGCTCATCTCCTTGAGCTCTAAATAATCCTAATGAAAACCAGTCTTTCTCAAAATACCCGAATGGGCATCCAAGGAATTAAGGGAAAAATAATACCATGAGTTGGAATAAGTCTGGTGCGAGAAACTCAAGAAACATGTAACTATCGTAGAACAATATTTTTGAGATTGATCGAATCACCGGAATGGTTTTTCCCTCAAAAGAACCAAACCATGTAATAAGTACATATGGTGATATTATTGATAATGTCTAGGGTGTATAATATAGATTAGAAAATAGTTGTGTTGTTTGTAAAATGCAACAATATTAAGTATAAAACCAAAACCATAAAGATTTGTTAGCATACGGATTTTCATTGGAGGTGCCCTCAACATGTCAAGAACGGGCCTCCTAACAAGGGTCATAAATATCCTTTCGACTAGCGTATATTTCTAGATAAAATATACCATAGGATAAACACATCTAGTTCACGCTTGTAACACGTGATACTGAATATCATTGCTCCTACTGGCAATCCGTAAGCATCTCTAGAATAAAGTTGATATATCTTTAGGTTAGCTGAACCCATCGGCTATGCATTTTACTTTGGTTTCTGTCATTATTGATAGTGACGTTATATTCAACATCTCAACACATGAGTCTTCATCACTCGAATAGATCTTGAATCTCTCCATTGATTCCAACATCTCGAATAGTTCACAATCTCTCTATGCATTCTAGCATCTCTAACGGTTCATGAATCTTTCCATGGATTCCAACATAAGTCCTTTGACGAATGTTAACAGTGTCCACTCTCTTGGAGTCACCCGCAAGGTAAACAGCACAACACAATAGCATTATTCGACATGTTAACACTGACCTCTCCCTTGGACTTAACCTTAGGATAGACAGTGTAACCTTATTACATTTCGCTTCATAACCTGTAACGTCCCGCCTTTTCGCACGCTTTAAATAGAAACACGTGCCAATTCAAACCATACGGAAGGGCGGATTGTTATGGGGTAGATAAGAAAAAAACCGGAGAAGAGAAAAACTAAACAGAATCTCACAGCGGAAGGATAACTTATAATAATAAATATACAGTTCATAAACTGTTTACAAAACATTAGATTCTTCTTTATACAATAAATATCAGAGTTCACATACCAATAAATATCAATGCAGCGGAATTAAATAGTGTAGTGGAATACTATAGTAGATAGTAATACTACAAATCTTCGTCTTCGTCCTCTAAAATAAAATCTTCAAATCCTGAAACGCTCGGACTGACCCGAGCGAATTGAAAAGACAAAACACTCGAGTCAGAACTAAAAGATCTTATGTAAGTTAAATCAACATGAATAAATATGAGTGCAGTAACTTAAAAGATGTTCGGGATTCACATCTCTTAAGCATCCGTTAAACTATTTACTATGTAGTATATTACGCTATTATAATAGTGTCTAATTGTAAAATAAACTTACTTTTTAATAGCGTTAAGGGGATACCCATATAGCCCTTAACACAAATAATGCCAATAGTCTATACAGTACCGTAATACCTCCTGATCGGGAGGCTACCAGAGGATACTCCATAGGTATGACACAAATAGAAACTCGTACAAGGCGCGATAGGGTAGGTGACATGGCACAACTAGGCAATGCCAGGGTAGATATACCAATTACGCTTCTGAGTCGGTGGTAACGCGTAGCGCGCATCTACCGCCCACCTCGAGCCACACCCCCAAGTAAAATCAAAAGTGGCCACTGAATCAATCCAAAGTCAAAGTATGATATCGAAGGGATGTGTCCGATCAAAGGTGCTACCTTATTAACCCGTCGATCGCTCCTGTTTTAGCCACCTTATGCCAACTCATGGGAGTCGGGTCTACGTATTTACCTTAAAGGAAACGCCGCCACCATCCTACTTCATTCTGAAATCTCCACCGCGTACACGGTTGTTAAAGTGGTTTTCGGGGTTGGTAGAGAGTACGACAACTTCCAATCCCGGTCTCTTCAACAACCAAACATTATTATAACACCGCGGTCTTGAAAATAGTTTATACTTTAAAAATAGAAAATAATTATCCATTTCAAAACCCATAAATACGATATCATTTCCATTTCCAAAACAATTCATTTTGATATTATTTTTTATAAAACCCAAATCAATAATATCATTTTGTTTCAAATATACTTCCTTTCCAAAATCATATTGCTTTAAAAATTTAATATCTGGAAACTGGACATTTGAATTTTAACTTTCAAAACATAATATTTCAAAATTCATAGTTTTAAACCATAACTTCTCAAACTTGAATGGTTTGGATATTCAACGGTATATAAAATAAAATAGTTGAGTTTAAAATTACTTTATAAAATAAAATAATTTCCTCGACTTTACAATCTTATTCATTTAAAATTTAGTCTAAATCCATAAATTTTAAATTCACTTTCAATTAAATAAACCACTTCAATTCCAATATATTCCTAACTCTGAGTATTTAACAATTTCAAAACTTAAGGTTGGACATTCTATTCAATAATTTATTGTCCTATTATTTAGTTTTCGAAATATTCATAAATAAATCCATAAAATAAAACTCAAAATTTCTATCAATTAAATATTTCCTTCAATTTTATTTATACTAGAAATATTCATTAAATTTATCTTGAATAAAAATCTAGTTATTAATATCATACCTTTAAAATTTCCAAGTTTAAATAAGTTACATCACTTATAGAGTTTAATTCTTAAATACGCTCAATTCCAATTTAAATTTTTAATTTACCTTCCAATCTAGACTGATTTAAATCATTAAAACTCCATTATTCAACTTATTTAGTTTATTTAACAAATTATTCATAGCTTAAATTTAATAATTTAACTATATATGTATATATGAAAATAAGTTTTTTAAGAATATTAACATTAAATATTTATTTAGCCGTATCCTGTCCAAACCATAGAAAAATCATTTCAAAAATATTTATATATAAATATATACCGCGGTGCCTGTATATCCTTTTCTATCCTATGGTCAAGTGATACGGATATTTATTATTTCACTCCGCATTTAAAAATAAAATGTGGTTGCATATCATTTCAAACCGCAATCCCGAATGAAATGAAAATGCATAATAACTTGCAATTCATAAAATGTAAAATATAGCATCCATTCATCCAAACATCAATCATCAACCATTTGTTACAGTCATCATCTAATTTAACAAACGTCAATATATAGTATAAAATATAACAGGTAATAAATAACAGTTATTAACTAACAGTTTATGTTCAATAATAAATTTATTAACTGTTTAACTATCAATTTATATGCAAATAAATAAATTTTAACTGTCAATTTATATGCAATAATAAAATTAATCAACAGTTAAATTAAATAAATGCGATTTAACAGAATAAAACATGCCAAACAGGGACGTAACTAGGATTTTCTTTTGCAGTAGGCATAATTAGATCAATACAACAAATATAATAAGGTTTAACTAAATTGCATTAGAGTAAATACCATATGCAAAATTGTAGAAAAAAAAGAAGGAAGAAGAAAATGCAAAAAAATCATGTTTTATAACGTCTTGGATTGAATTTTAATGATACAATCTTAGATTATTTATAGGATCCAAGATATTTTCCCTCATATGTAAAAGCAGCAGATTTGCAGATGTCTCAACATCATCGTTTTTGTAGAATGAAAACAATATTTTATTTATTTTTGGACATAACTTCAAAACAGTAATACAAAAAATTGTATATTCGTCTCTAATTAACACTTGCAAAATGGATATTACTTAAGCAGCAAAGATTTGGACATAGCATCAAAAATCAAAATAGTAAAGCTTTTACTGATTTCTAAACTTGCAACTATACATCCATAGAGAATTTGTAAACAAATTATTTGCTCTAACCCAATTTGAACATGTAACAACAGAGTTTGATCCATTTCGATAGAATGCTCAACAAAAAAACAATACATCTTTTTACCCAATCACAATTTGATGTACAGTAAATTCCCGCACTTCGGTGCAAATGCTACATACCTAAAAATTCTAAAAAATCTAAAAAGTAGTGTTGTTCTGAACAGATGAGTAAAAAGAACGATTTGATGCAAATGCCACATGCTTAAAAATTCTAAAATAATCTGATAAAAAGTGGAGTTCTGGACAGATGTGTGAAAAGAATGATTTGATTTTCAATTTGTGGAGATGGAATGAGGAGAATGATTGGCGAAATAGGTTAGAGTTGTCCTTAATTTGCTGGGATGTTCTCAATGTAACTATTTTCTGATTAGCTATAGTTTCTTGGGTAGGGCAATTGCCCACCCGACCCACTACTTAGTTACGTCCCTGATGTCAAACAGTCATAAATAAATTTCTACTCATATCTTAAGTAAATTTAACAGACATAGGAAATTTTGGAAGTTGTAAGTGGGTTAAAACACTCACCTTTTGGATTTAAATTGGATTCAAATCCAATTTAAATCCAAAAATTCAACGGTCTCGGAATTTGTCCAAAGCAGCGTCAAAAGATATGAAATTTAATTTCGATCCTAACAAAAAAAATTCGTGTGAAACGGAATCCGTATGCGAAAGTTATTCAAGTTAGACAATTAAATTTTGAAATTTAAAAACAAAAACCAAAATTAAATAGAAAAGTACTAACAGCGACACGTCAACAACTCCAAAGCATGCGCGTGCCTTCTCTCCATGTGGAAACCCTCTCTGTTCGAACTGCGTTGAAGCCGCCGCCACAAACTCCACATAGATCATCATCGCGCCGCTTGCCTTCGCTACCAGGACGAGCCGCCCCTATCTCTCATCACCGCGACCCCCTCGCGCAACCCCGACATTCCAATCACCACGTCCCCCAGAGCCGCCGCGTTCACCCCTAGGGCCGAAACCCTAATTGAATTTTAGCGCAAGGTCCAACCGTTGATTCGACAAATCGATAATTCCGATGAGCAGTACTCGGTCCCCTCTACGCCATGGTACCAACGATTTGTCGATCGGAAGAAGTTGATCAACACGATGATGAATGGCCGAAAATGCTTCCTTGAATTCTGGAAAAACATCAACTCGAATCAAAAAATGAATTACACCATTGACTTACATTCGTCGAGAGTATCAACATATTTTTTTTGAGAATTTTCTAAGGCCTTTGAATTTTTGACTTTGGATCTGATTTGAATTTGGATCTAGAATTTGCATCCATTGAGGAAGAGGGAGAGCTGATGAAATGAACGCACAAACAAATGAGCATAGATGGAGGCTAGGGTTTATAACTGGATTTATATAGGTAGGTTAGAAATAGAATAGATGGATCCGATAAACAAACGTGCTGAACGATAATTGGCCCAAAAAGCCCGTTCTGACCCCGGAACGAAATTGGTTAAACCATATATCCAAATAGGTGTTTTAAAATATTTTGAACGCGATGGAAAAAGTTTCACATCCAAATTCAATCGTATGAAGAAGTTATGCTGAAATCAATATTTTCAAATTGATTTCAAATTGATTTCAATTAAATCGATTTCAAGGCGTTTCACGATCGTACGATCAAACGACAAGTCCGATCGCTACGGAACTTGAAACCCTACAATAATTAACTATTACGGATCCGATGAAACTAGTTTCGTCGAAATCCGAGTCTGTGACCAAAATGGCTATTTTTATATTAATTAAATAAATTAAGAATTAGTAAATAAATCCAAATTCTATATTTCAGTTTCAGAATTGGAAAATTTTATCACTTATGATTCCTCAATCATTTATAATGATTTTAAAATAATTTAAAATGTAAATTTAGATGATTCATTTTATAAATTCCAATATTAATTCTCAATTTCATTAAATTCAAAATTATAAATTAACTTTCTAATAATTCTATTAAATTAATGAATTAATGATTATTCCATTCATATTTCAAATAGGAGGGTTTTCCATTGGATTTAAGATTATTACATAAATATTTCCCAATTTTCAACTTAATTTTTAATTTACGTAATAATTAAAATTTGATTTCATTTATTTCAATAAGTCCAACTATTATAAATTAACAAATTAACTCACTATTAAAGATTCAAATTCAAAAATTCATAAACTTCATCATCTTGATTTACTTATTAATTCCTAATTCTTTGAACCAATTCCCTTCTCAATTTTAAAGTAACTTAAATTACCAATCATACTATTTATTTCAATTTCTTAAAATAACCTTTTTTTTATAAATTGAATCCAATTTATTATAATAAGTTTCCAATTTAATGGATTAGATTCATTTTCAACTTTTAACTTACACTTAAGTTTAGGTCATAATCAATTTATAAAGTATTTCTTTCTTAGTTACTACTTTACATACTTCTCGTATAAATTTCACAATTAAACATAAATTTTAAAGTAACGCTTATAATAATTACGATCCTATAATTCCTCAACATTTATACGAACATTATTTCCTTTTCAATTAGTGTAACATTCATTTATTTTATTATCACTTATTACATATTCTAATTCCATTAACAAATAAGCAGGTAATTTATAATATATGTTACAAATTTTGAATTAATCACTTATTCATTATTATTTACTTTAATTTGTCATTAATTACCTTGCATTAACGTTTGTTACTTAATATCCCTATCCAATTGCAATTTATATTCTAATGAATACATTTACTCTTTCCGTTATGTTATAAATTATCAACAAAGAAACGTTTATTACTTTCAACAACATTGTAATTACTAATTACCTACATTGATTGTATACGTTTCCATTATTATCATTTATTAAAATTCTATTCAACTTTCCATCTTATGCATATACATAACTTTATATTGATTTTACCTTCAAAATTTCAGTTATTTTCTTAACTTACAAAAGGCAATGATTAATTACATTTAATCGCTATTAATTAAATGCATTGGTAACGAACAGTAGTTGTCACCATTATACAATATATAACATTTGTAATTTATTCTCTACAATAATTATTTCAACAACCCTTATTAAATACATTTATTCCAATTTCCGTTTCAACGTTTTTATTACAAAATCAATTAAATACTTTCCTTTCTCGCATTAAATTATATACCTGTATAATCCTTTCCACTATTCATTATTTAGAATTCTATTTAAATTTCAATCTCTTGCAATAACTCATTTATTATACATTCGCACATCAATAAACAAGGTTCCAATAAATAGGATTTATTCAATTCACCTTATATACAGGTACAATAATTACACCATTTTATTTATTGAAATTTTATTCATATTACAAATAAAGGCTTTAATTACCATTCATATATTTAATTTTAGCCTTCATTTCAATATTAATTTATAAGTTTTTTTATTTCTACTAAATTTAATTACAAAACTTATTAATTTAACCCAATTAAATTCACGAAATCTATGGGTCGTTACATAACCACTTCCAAAACATAAAGTACATATATCGGTTTTGAAGTGGTTATGGTTTCAATTCATCTCTTATAAGTACACACCGCCGCAGATCGAACACCTCAAAACCAATCGATAAATTTTCGACTAACTTAACTTTGGTTCTTTCGTTAATAAACAGACAACGCATAAGGGTAGAGACTGTCTCCTATCTAGATGGATTTCCTTGTCTCTTGTCCTAGAAGAGCAAGATGATTTCATACGTAAGTTATAGCGTCACCGAGGATAACCGTACCATATAATTCTCATGTTTCTTCTAGATATTTCCTAAGTTGATTTTGTTCAAATTCAATAATAATGAGAAAGTTCATATATGGAAACCAAGTCTCGTATACTTGTCATGTTTCCGACCTTCCCAACTTACACTATCTCTTGATAAAGGGTAAAGCCGGTAGGTTGGAGCACTTTTTGCTTCTAATTGCTACTTGAATATTATTTTTAACTCTCACAGATAGAACAAGCATATTTTTTAGCTTTTAGTGCTAAGTATACAACTAAATACTTCGCATAGACAAGTAAACACATAAAGCACGATTAAGTTTAACCAGGCGTGATTAAGTCGCATAAGCGACTTCTAATCCCTTTTTATTGATAATTCTTTTATCATTTAAAGCTTCTTTTGTCAAATAATACGTCCTATAAAAGTAAGTGAACGTCATATAAGAGTCCTCCTTGGGGATCTTGAATACATACGTCCTAAAAGGAAGAGACAATTTATACAAATGATTCCTCCCGCGGGGATCTTAAACTGTATAAATCCATGATGCTTTTATTTACCTACTTTTGATACTTGTATGTGTGTATATATATATAATGCTTTACAAATGATATATACATGTATTCTACTATTTCACTACTCATTACTACTATTATCAATATTTCAAAATACATTCATTTACGTATATTAAGTTATAAGAATATTTACAAATAATTTAACATGATTTTCCACTTTACAAGAATAAACAAAAGGGTTAAAACAAATTTACTTAAACATTGTTATTTTAAACCCAGAACATTTCATACTTATCATTATCTTTAATATTCTTTTAAAGAATCACTCATATTCAAAAGTATATTTCAATGGATTACAAACAAATGTCACTAAAACATAGTTAACTATAAACCCAAAGCCATTTATACTTGACATTATCTTTAAAATATTCATCTAAAGATGTAAGTATATCTACACTGATTTAACAAAGTAGCGCGCTTTTTTAAACACTAATAAAATGATATGTTTTTATGCTATTTTGAAGTATAATATGATATTATATTATTTCCTATGTTTTGGGATACCCCGTTAATCGGGATGTATATATTGGATTATATTATGTTTTGATTTTTCGAAATACTCTCCGTACAAAGGGGACTCTGCCGAAATTTTCTTAAAAAATCCAACATCTAGGAAAAAATTCACAAAAATATATCATATGTGAAAAATAGAAAGTCGTTAAATGAATCTATTTAAAATCATAGCATACGATAAGACGAGTTCGAATGTGAAAGTCACATAGAGGATTGAGTAAATTTGGTCTGATAGAAGTTTATAAATACGAAGAAAGTCAGGGAATGAGTTGTAAATGACGTTCTCCAATAAGAAATTACAAGGGCGCAATTTTCGTAAGGGGAAATCTATAACAACCATGCTTTCTACATCGTATAAATAAATAAATTTAATTAAAATAAAATTATTTGAATTTGATAATTGATAATTAATACTTTGAAAATAAATTTTTAATTGATTAAATTTTATTTAATAAATGATTTATATTTAATAAATTAAATTATATTATAAACTCTTTCTGAAAAAACTTATTGAAATTAAATAAATTGTTTTAATTGATTATAAAATATTTTGAAGTGTAAATATGGTTAAAATAGTTTAAAAATAAATTTATTTTATAATAGCAAAATGCGTGATTAAATAAAAATAAGTGGGCATCAAATTAAATAAAATTGTGTAGTTATTGAAATATATTTAATATAATGAAGTGCAAATCAATTTAAATCAAATTGATGTTTATTTACAAATAAATTAATGGAGCTTTGAAAAGAAATGAAATGGAGATTAAACTTGATTGAATTAAGATAGGGTCCAATACACAAGCCCAAGCCCACTTTCATTATCTTTATGCTTGTCCATCTGCTTCATCACACGACCCAAAAATCCTTACCTCTTTATTTCATATTTAGCCCTAATCTCCCAATTTACAAAATTGCAATTTCGAGAAATGAAAAGGGGGTAATGCTCGAGATTTAGGTAATGTCGCGAACAAGGGGTGTTGCTATGACATGACTAAAGGCAACGGTAAGAGGGCTCACGTTTAAATGAGAGCTGCGACATGTAGTGCCATGTGTTCTGACGATAAATTAGAGGAGGTTGCGATCGACCTGGGATGCCGCTTACTTTGTTCTGCAACCTTGCAATGACGATGTTGTAAAGGTGATAGAGGAGCATAGTTCGTGTAACCTAAGGCGTGATAGTCTGGAGGCATGGCTGATGGTGTCAATGCAAGGTGAGTGACTGTCTAGAGGCATAGCTGAAGGTCTGAAGGTGTGACATAGACGGATTAAGTGCTACTCACAAATTTCGAGACTGGTGTTTGTTAGAGATTCGATAGCACGAGCAGTAATGGAATAAGAGGTATTAATGCTAATTTTGGGTAATTTTCTTGGAAAATAAGGTGAGTAAATTTCTATTTACTCACAACTATAGTCTATGTGTTCTCTATATTCCATTGATTTGTTATTGCATTGATGATTTCAGTTGAGTATTAATTATTTGGTGATGGAATGCTTGGTTGATATGGATTAACTGGTTGATATTTATTAGATGATATTGATTGAATGAGTATTGTGTGCTTCGGTTTAGTTTTGGTGTGTGTATTGGTTAAGTTTGGTGATGATATTAGTCGTACGCAATACTAGTAATTGATCAGAAAAGGATGAATAAATTGAAATAGAATGTTTTGAAAGGAATGAATATTTTTGGAAATAAATAGTTAATTTGAAACGATTTTTATTTAAATTTGGAAATATTGTTAGTGATAGAAAATTATTTAAGTGAATTATTTGAGTATCTGATGAATGGAAATTATTTAGAAAATGATGAATTCTAGGATTTTATTAAATAAGTGAATTTTTGAAAATTATATTTTTATTTATCGATGATTATAGAAATATTTGAAGATTTTAAAAAGAAAATAATTTAAATTTGATGAATTACTTTTTTTAAAAGGATTTGGAAGGTAAATGCAGGTTTTAAGGAGATTGGTTTTGGAATTTTATAACATGGCTTTGGAAGCTTATTTTTTCTATTGAAAATCATTATTGGAAAAGTAGAATTATTTAAATTCGTTATTTAAAAAAATCTTGAATTATAAAATTCATTTAATATTATTGTTATTTTCGGTCATTAGAGAAGAACTTTAAAATGTATGAATTATTTTAGAAGAAGTTTTAAGTGATTTTGAGTTGAATTTGTAACCTATTGATTTCTTCATGATTAAATAATATATTTGAAACCATTTATTTTGAAACGGAAAATACATTTTTAGAGGAAAGTTTGGAAATTTTATAAATTGATTTTATTTCGATTGAAAAATTATATTTGAACTAGTTCTAAAAATTTTAGGAGAAAATGTATTTTTAAACCCCTTCCGAATCAATAAATAATAGAATGCTTGTTTTGATTAATCTATATTTCTGTGTGACAAGGAATTAGAATAGATAGAGTTATAGTACCGTTTGGTACGGGACTTTCGGCAATATTTCTTGGGTTATTCTTTGGACTTCTTATATAGAATAATTGTGTGATAATGTGTGCAATATACGAGCATTGAGTAAACGGTCGAGTAGCACCAGGTGGTATGAGACACCTGAGCTGATATTTGTTTGATTTCTTCATGTAAGAAGATGTTACTCTAACAGGGTCAGGGAGTAAACAAGATTGGCTAGTATCCATCCTAGAGGCCTGATTGCGAGGTCGCTCCTTGAATCTGTGGTACACCTGTTGATGTATATGGCTGAGAGCCATGGATGAGAACCACTGACTCTGCGTCACTTAAGCCAATAGTCTTTCACTATTAAGGGCACTTATAAGGTCGTGACCAACGCATAGCATAGTCTTGCACTTGATGGATATTGAGTCACGATGGCCGTCAAGGTAACTAAGACAGTAGGAGTAGCATTGAGAGCATGTGAGGAAGGCTTTGTATGGTTATTATTGATGAGATTGCATAAGATGTTATAAACACCTACTAATTCATTTATGCGAGATCATTGTATTTACGACTAATAGCGGATATGATTGTCTATGGACACCGATGCCGAAATAGATATTATGATGCTGAGAGCACATAGGATGGAGAGTCATGATGATTATCCACATACTGAGAGTTGAGTGGATTAGTAGAGGTCTGAGAGACCGCATAATTTTTTCATTGCCTGAGAGCTAAGTCGATTACTATGAGGTTGAAAGTCCGGATAATTATTTTGTGGATATCGATCTCTTGGATTATTTATAAGACTAAGAGTTGATGAGTTGTGTAACTCCGTAGACATTGATGTTACAAATATCAAGGATAACTAGAGATGCTGAGGGCATGGAATTGGATCCTATACATATTTTTTACATTATTATCTAAGAGCTGGCCTTGGCTTCCGATGATACGCCATATTTATATTTTATGTATGATTTAATATGTATTATATATAATCTAACAAGATGGACCACAGGCACGTCTACTTTACAATTATTTGAGAGATAATCTTAGGCATTGCTGAGAGCATGCCCTGAATTGTTGATGAGTTTTATATTTGATGATAGTTAGATTATGGTTGTTTTACCTTCTTGATTATATGCTCGTTTGGTGTGTTGATCGACTTTACTTGGAAATGGGTTGTATTTTATGTGCTTGGTTTTGAGATACGTTACACTTGGGGCATGCACTTGCCACTTGTGTTGCACTTGTTTATACATGCCATTGTTATTTTATATTGACATCTACATTCTGGACATAGTTTGATTCATGTGTTATTTATATAATACTCGGGTCAGTCCAAGACATTTCAGGTTTAGGGACGAGTTAAGCAGTTTATAGATGTTGGGCATAGATGGTGGATATAATATTTGTATAGTGTTATGTATATTTGTAGCTACATGTGTTCACGATTTTGTAAAAGATGGTTTGAAGATAGACTAATATTAAAACAAGCATATTTTATGATTGGAACAATTTCCATTAAAGTGCATATTTTTATATAAAATCAGAAATTTTATGGTTTGTGCAAATAATTTTTTTCCAAATGAAAATATTTAAATATGGTTATCCAAAGAAAATTTTGAAGCTGATTTCATGTTATTCTGTCCGTTGAGTGATTTAAGAATTCTGGTCGACACACCTGATTAATGTTATTGATTGGAATTCCTAAACACTAGGATGGGACATAAGGACATAGAATTTTAGGGAAGTAATAGTGTTTTGGGAAGAAGCAAAATATTTGAGCTATCTTAAAAATTAAGGCCCATTTGATTTATTTTTTATTTTGTGTTTTGAATTTTCAACATTAATTATAAAATATAGGAAGAATGAAAGGATGACGGAGGAGGTGTAAGGAAGACAGAGGGAACGATGGAGGAGATAGATGTCGATGGAAGGATGAATTGTTTCTTGTGCTTTCATTGTTTTCAAAAACATGAAAAAAGTTGTTATCTGTTTTCTATGTTAAGTCTGCTCTTAAATTGGTCATTTTTCATAATATACATGCATCGTGCACATTTTTGCATGGACGAAAACCCAAAACTAAAAGGGTAAACCAACCACAGCCTAATATTTTCAAGGAGCTATATTTAAAATTTTAAAAATAGCGATGTTTGGAAAATGGAGATTCATTAGTTGAAAATAATAATACATTTTGAAAATGACGATAATGTTATGAAAAATATTTTGAAACGAGTTTAATATTTTAAAAAATGAAGAATTATTGCTTTGAATATATATTTTGAGCTATATTTTTGAAAGGAGATAAGTGATAGTTTAAGAAATGACAAGAAACATTTTAATTTGACAAATTCTATTTTGAAATAATGTTTAGTAAATTATATGACATGAAGATATATGTGAAGAATTTCTTAAGGTAATTTAGATGAATATGATATTTTTGTATATTATAGAAAATTATTATTTGTCGAGTAATAATTATGTGGATGGCAAATATTTTCTAAAAATGGATTTTCAAGTGGAAAAATTATGAATTTCAAATATCTTGTGTAAAGAAATGTCTTGAAAAGTGGAAGTAAATATTTTGGGAAGGAATGTTGATTTGAAAACGATTTCAAAAGGTTCTTGAGGAAATAAAGGATGTTATTTATATATAAGAATTTATGAAATATTTGATAGAGTCGATATAGATTTATGAAATATTCCGCAAACGAAGTTGAAGTATGAATTATCCTTGTAAATGAAAGAGTATAAACAAATCAAAGAAGAATTATCTTTCATAGTTGTGAATTTTAAATATGTTTTATTTAAAACTCAATTCAAACTCCTTATAGTTTTTGGGTCATAACTCTCGTGTTGTTGGCCCGATTTTGCATTTTGTTCCTTGTTTGAAAGGTAAGGTATTAAGGAATTTTTTTTGTTAGAACTCTTTGGAAAATTTAATGATTTGCTATTTTTTAAAGCTAAATTGAAAGCGATGCAAAATCTAGACCTGCTGTTGCATTGTCCAACGACGGTTAACCTTGGTTTTGGATCATACCCTTTTCTATTCAGGTCTGATTTCCTCGTTTTTACACTTTTCTGAAAGATAATTTGATAATGAACAACTTTGGTCATTAACACCTTGGAAATTTTGAATTTTCTATCTTTAAAACTCATTTGGAAAACAGAGTTAAACTCTGGCCTGCATATGGAAAATCTGAGCCAGAATAAAATAGTATTTTGATTATAACTCATTCATTCCAATCTGATTTTGAAGTTTCTGCACATTTCGGAAAGCTAATTTGATAAGTAACGGCTCTTAGTAAGATCACTTTTTGAAATGTTGAGCTTTCCTATTTAAAAAACTTGTTTTAATCAAGGTCAAATTTCGGCTTGCTTTTTGCAAAAACGAAGCTTGTACTTTCTGTTGTTTCAGTCATACTCCTAGCCCTCTTAACTGATCCTAGCCCTCTTAACTGATTTCAAGAAATTAAATTCGATGAAAAGTAAAGGGGGTAAGGAGTAATTTTCCTGTAGACTACTTTCAAAAATTTGAGCTTAGCTGTTGCAAAAGCCTATTGCAATTCGGGTCAAATATCGTCTCAAATTTTTTAGTTGTGTAGAGAAATAACAATTACTGTTGATGTACAAATTATTTTAATATCCGAAAAATGTTATGGTAAGCTAATTACATGCTTTGCAATTTCTCTTTGAGTCTATTTAATTTTTTTTATCAATTTGACATGTTTAGTTTAACCGGTGCATAAGCTATTACACGAGTCTATAATTTTACAATTCTATAAAGGTATTGGTATTTTGTTTTGATTTTCAATGAGTGTGTACTTCTTCTTATGCGACTAATGTTTGAACGTAGTTTAGAATGGGTATTTTTTGAGCTCACGTGGATTATTTTGCAAGTGATATCTCGTTTTGCTCGCATAAAAGCGAAATAGCTCGCTTAAACACTGATAAAAAGGTATGTTTTCATGCTATATTGAAGTATAGTGGGATATTATATCGTTCATTGTATTTTGAATGCCCATCGATTGGGATATATATGTACATTGGATTATACTGTGTTTTGATTTTTCGGAATGCTCTAGATACAATTCTATCGAAAATTTTCAAAAATTCCGACATTTAGAAAAAATTTCACAAAAATATATTTTATGCAAAAAATAGAAAATCGTTAATTGAATCTATTCAAAATCATAGCATATGATAAGATGAGTTGAAATGCGAAAGTCAAATAGAGAACTGAGTAAGCTCTGGTTTGACAGAAGTTTGTAAATACGAAGAAAACAGTGGAATGAGTTGTATATGGTGTTTCCTTATAAGAAATTGCAATGACGTAATTTTCTTTAGGAGGAAGTATATAACAACCCTGCTTTATATGTCGTATAAATAAATAAATTAATTAAAATTGTTTGAATTCGATAATTAATAATTAATATTTTGAAAATAAATTTTCAGTTAATTAAATTTTATTTAATAAAAGATTTTGATTTAATAAATTCAATTATATTAATAAATTCATTTTAGAAAATTTATTGAAACTGAATAAATTGTTTTAATTAAATATAAAATATTTTGAAGTGTATATAATTTTTAATATGGTTAGAGTAATAGAAAAATAAATTAACTTTGTAATAGTATAATTAATGATTGAATACAAATAATCGGGTATCAATTTAAATGAAATTGTGCACTTATTGAAATATATTTAGTATAACGAAGTATAAATTAATTTAAATCAAATTTTTGTTTATTTAAAGATAAATTAGATGGAGTCGTGAAAATAAATGAAATGGAAATTAAACCAGATTGAATTAAAATTCAGATTGAATTAAAATATGGTCAAATACGCAAGCCTAAGCCCACTTTCATCATCTCCTTGCTTCTCAAAATCCCTACCCGCTTCTTCACAAACCCAAACTCGTACCCCTCTATCTCATATATAGCCCTAATCTCCCAATTTACAAAATCGCGATTTCCAAAAATAAAAAAAGAAGCGGGCAATGCTCAAGATGTAGGCGATGTCGTGAAGGAAGGTTGAGCTGTGACGCGACTGAAGGCGACGGTAAGGAGGGCTCGCGTCTGAGAAAAGAGCCTCGACCTAGATTGGCACGTATTCTGGCGATGACTTAGAGGAGGACACGACTGACCTCGTGCTACCGCGCTTTGGTGACTGTGCTGATGGCTTGGAGTCACGACCTGGCAAACGACAATGATGTGAAGGAGATCTGGAGGAGCATAGTTCGTGCGACCTGAGGAGAGATGGTCTGGAGGCTGGTTGATGGTGTCAATGCAAGGTTAGTGATGGTCTAGAGGCATGGCTGATGGTCTGGAGGCACGACCTGGAGTGATTGAATGTTGCTCACGAACTTTGAGACTGGTGTGTTTACTAGCAATTCAATGGCACAAGCAGCAATAGAAGAAGAGGCAGTGAAGCTAATTTTTGGTATATTTCTTAGGAAAAAGGTGAGTAAATTTCTATTTACTCACAACTATAGTCTATGTGTTCCTCTACATGCCTTTAGTTAGTTATTGCACTGACGATTTCAGTTGAATATTAATTATTTGGTGATGGAATGCTTGATTGATATGGATTGATTGATTGGTATTTATTGGATGATATTGATTGAATGAGTGTTGTGTGCTTCAGTTGAGTTTTGTTGTGTGTATTGGTTAATTTTGATGATGATATTAGTCGTAGACAACATTTGTAATTGCTCGGAAGGGATTAATAAATTGAAATAGAAGGTTTTGAAGGAGATGAAATATTTTTGGAAATAACTACTGAAATTTGAAACGATTTTTATTTAAATTTGAAACGATTATTAGCGATAGAAAATTATTTAAGTGAATTGTTTGAGTAATCAACGAATGGAAATTATTTAAAAAATGATGAATTTTGGGATTTACTAAATAAGTGAATTTTTGAATATTATATTTTTATTTATCAATGACTATAAAAATATTTAAAGATTTTAAAAAGAAAAGAATTTTAGTTCGATGAATCAGTTTGTTAAAAAAGGATTTGGAAGATAAATGCGGGTTTTAAAGAGATTGGTTTTGGAATTTTATAATATGGCTTTGGAAGCTTTTTTTTAATTGAAAACCATTATTGGAAAAGTAGAATTATCTAAACTTGTTATTTAAAGGAAATCTTGAATTATAAAACTCATTTAATAATATTATTATTTTCGATTATTAGAGAAGAACTTTAAAATGTATGAATAATTTTTAGAACGAGTTTTAAGTGGGTTTGAATTGAACTGTAATTTATAAATTTCCTCGTAATTAAATAATAGATTTGAAACCATTAATTTTGAAATGGAAAATGGATTTTTGGGGAAAAGACTGGATTACTATTCGAAATTTTGAAGAATTGCGTAAAGAGGCTATTGAGTAGCTCGAACGAGCTCGGGCTCGTTTACGGAAAGTGGATTTTATAATTTGATTTTCTTTCGATTGAAAATTTATATTTGAAATACTTTTGAAGATTTTGGGAGAAAATGTATTTTTAAACCCCTTTTGAATAAAAAATAATAGAATTGCCTGTTTTGATTAATCATATTTCTGTATAATCAGGAATTAGAATAATTACCATCTAGTATGAAACTTTTGGTAATATTTATCTGGTTATTCTTTGGACATGTTATATAGAATAATTCTGTGATAATGAATGCAATTTACAAGCATTGAGTAAATGAGCGAGTAACACCAGATGGTATTGGACGCCTGAGAAGATATTTGCTCGATTACTTTTTGTAAGTAGATGTCACTGTAAAAGGGTCGAGTATACGAGGTATCATATTTAAGGTGATGCTCGTTGAGAGTGAGCAGGATGAGAGCTATAAGACTGTCTATTTATTGTCTGTACCCCTATTATACGTTGGAGAGTAAACCAGATTGGTTAGTATCCATCCTAGCGGTTTGATTGTAGGGTCGCTCTCCAAATCCGTGGAAAACCTGTTGATGTATATGGGTGAGAGCCATGGCTAAGAGCCACTGCCCTACTATCACTTAGGCAAACAGTTTGATACCGTTAAGGGCGCTTGTAAAGTCGTGACCAACGCATAGCTTAGTCTTGCACTTTAAGGATATTGGGTCACGATGGCCGTCGAGGTAACTAAGACTGTAGCAGTAATGCTGAGAGTGTGTCAGAAAGGCCCTTGGAGCAGGCTGAGAGCTGTCGGTCTTGCTTGGTTATTATTGACGAGATAGCATGAGATGCTAAAGACGCCTACTTGTTCACCTATATGAGATTATTGTGTTTACGGTTGAGAGCCAATCTGATCATTTGTTGAGCCTAATGTTGAAATAGATATTATGATGCTAAGAGCATATAAGATTGAGAATCTTGATGATTATCCACGATATTGAGAGTTGAGTGGATTAGTAGAGGTCTAAGAGACCGTATGATTATTTCATTGGCTGAGAGCCAAGTCGATTACTATAAGATTGAAAGTTTGGATAATTGTTTCATGAATATTGATCTCTTGGATTATTTATGAGACCGAGAGTCTATGAAGTTGTGTAAGCTCGTACAACGTTACAACTATCGAGGATAGCTAGAGATGCTAAAAGGGGAATTGGACTCTGTACATATCTTTCACATGGCTACCTGAGGGACGACCTTGGCTACCAAGGGTATGCCATGTTTATATTTTGTGTATGATTAATTTGGGTGACTATTATGTGTTAAATATATATCGAGCAAGACGGATCCGGGTATGTCTACTTCATGATTATTTGAGAGATAATCTAAGGCATTGCATATTCTTTGTCTTGAATTGTTGATCGGTTTTATATTTAATGATAATTAAATTATGATTGTTCCACCCACTTGATTATATGTCAGTTTGGTGCGTTGATCGACTTTACATGGAAATGGGTTATCTTTTGTGCGCATGGTTTTGAGATATGTTAACCCTTGGGATATGCACGCGTCACTTGTTTTGCACTTGTTTATACCATGTCAATTGTTATTTTATATTGACATCTACATTCTAGACATTGTCTGACCCATGTGTTATTTATATAATACTCGGGTCAGTTTGAGACATTTCATGTTCAAGGACGAGTTGACCAGTTTGTGGATGTTGGGCATAAATGGTGGATAACATATTTTTATTATTATGTATATTTGTAGCTACGTGGATTCACAAGTGGTCGAGATGTATATATTTGACATGTTATGTATATTTTTGATGATAGTGGGTATTTGAATATTTTTTATATACCCACTTGGACTCGTGTCTAGATGATTATTATATGTATCGCTGCGTGGATGACTCTGTGTTCTCTATGACCTCTTTTATATTGTGCATTGTTCTATCCTGAAAGCACACAAGTTTATTACTTTGCACCAATACGTGTACATATAGGGTGAGCTATTTATTCAATTTTGAGATACATATTGGTGTTTGCCCAATGGAATATTCATGTATGTACCTCATACAGAGTATTACCCAGTAATACTCTTGGATTGTATGGGTATATGGGTTGGGTGTTACACAACCCTTTAGAGTTCTTTATCCATGGGTTAGGCAAGTGGCTAGGAAGAGCAGGACATTGGTACCCAAACTTATGCTTGGATCCTACTTTCCATAGACAACAATAAGGTAATGACATTTTTTAGTTGGCCAATAACATCGAATGTTCTACTTAACACGAATTTTCAAACCAACTTTTTTTTACTTTACTACCTTCTCAATTCAAGGGTTATATAAATGCATCTTTATTTCACCTAATAGTGCTAGTATTACGATTTCAATTTATAAAATAATTTCCCAAATATTTTCTTTAAAATCCTTAGAAAATATGCATATAGATAGAGTAACACCAAATGATACCAAGGCAACGAGTCCTACCAAGTATTATAATACATCCCTTTTCCAAGAAGGGTAATACTCAAGAGAAATGCTTACCAATCGAACACACCTCTCACCCAATTTTTAGTCACTTTCAAGCCACTCGAACTATCTAACATATATATACTTTGTTCTCGAATTAACTCGTCGATTCTGAGCGCAACCTCGAACTCGAACAAATCTTAAAACTCCTTCCAAAATATTAGTATCACAAATACTTTCTATCAATACCAATATTATTTTCTTCAAAAACTTGAAAACCATTTTCAAAGACACTGGGATTTAAGTTCTCAAAATATCAGTTTAAATCCTCTTTGTTTATAAACCATATTTTATAAACCATATTTATACAAAATCACTTTCTTATATAAAATCATTTCACAAATATAAATTTTCCCCAAAATATCTCATCTTTCCTTTAGATCATAATAAACATCTTTTATTAAAGTTAACTTTTAACGCAACATTTTCATTGAATGCCTTATAATCAAACTGTGAAGCTCAATTCACAAGATGTTCATTTCAATTCACCAATTAATTACTATCTACCCAACCCATGAGGTAAAATGGTAATACTGCTTATAAACTGGATGAGCACAAATCAGTAACCAAAAAATAATAATCAATGCTCATAAAATGGTGGAACATGAAAATGCAATCAACAAATGATTACAATGTTCGTAAACTGGCTAAGCAAGACTAATCCAATTAATAAGGGGCGACGAATGATCATCATTGATCTTTACATTAGTTAGACTACACTTACAAGTCATACTAATATAATTACTTATATATAACAAATATTTATACGCTATCGTATGTATAATAGACTTAACTTATTCTAAGGCATCACTTTCCCTATCTTTAATAAGTTATACCCAACCAAAGCCAATGTTCTCGCTTAACCTTCAGCTTTGATACCAGCTGTAATGGTCTGACTTTTCGACCCTCAAACGTTAACACTAATACATCCATGATATTCACATGCCAAACACCCAAGTGCTGGAAAGACGGGTTGTTAGGATAAAAAGAAAAGGAAAGAAGAGAATAAACATCTGAATTTCACAACAGAATGATAACGTATAATATCAAAAGAAAGTACAAAATGCTACTCTAAGATAAATAGCATTTTAGTTTCGCAATCCAAAGATAATCATCTGACAGTTATAACTATTTGTCCTCGCAAATGATAATATGTAAGAACCAGTAGTACAGTGGAAAAAATATGTTAAAGTAGGTGAAAGCATCCTGCATTTTTCCTTTAGTTCCAAAGAATATCCAGCGAAAAGTAGTCTTTCTCAAACTGCCTGAAAGACACCCGAGGAATTAAGAGAAAGATAATACCACGACTCATACATAAGTCTGATGTGAGAAACTTAAGAAATATGTATCTGTCATATAATAGTATCTTTTGGGACCAACCGAATCACTGGAATGATTTTCCCCTCAAAAGAACCAAATCATCTAGTAAGTACTATGACGATATAATATATAATGACTAGGGTGTAGAATATAAATAAAAAAATAGTTGTGTTGTGTGTACAACACAACAATATTAAGTATACAATCAAAACCGCTAAGGTTCGTTCGCATATGGATTTCCGTTGGAGGTGCCCTCAGTATGTCGAGACGGGCCTCTTGACAAGGGTCTGAATGTCCTTCCAAACAGTGTATATATGTTAATGAAATACACCATAGGATAAACATAGCTAGTTCATGCCTGTGACACGTGATACCAAATATCATCGCTCTCGCTAGAAGTTTATAAGCATCTTTAAAATAGAGCTGATATATCATTAGGTTAGTTCAATCCATTGGCTATGCATCATACTCTAGTTTCTATCATCACCAATAGTGAAGTCACGTTCAACATCTCAACACACGAGTCTTCATCACTCGAATAGATCTCGAATCTCTCCATGGATTCCAACATCTTGAACTGTTCGCGAATCGATCCATGGATTCCAACGTCTAGAATAGTTTACGAATCTCTCCATGAATTCCAGCATAAGTCTTTAGATGAATGCTAATACTGTCCTCTCTTGGAATCACCCTCAAGATAGACAGTACAATGTGATAGCATCTTCGAAATGTTAACACTGAACACTCCATTGACTTACCCTTACGATAGACAGTGCAACTATATAACACTTCTCATCACAATCGCTTCTAAAAGATTGAACATGTATATCAATTTAAAGTGGTTACAGTTTTAAATCATCTCATATAAGTACGTTACCCCAATTACTGGATGCCTCAAAACCAATGGATAAATTTTTGGTTAACTTTACGTCGATTCAATTTAGAAATAAATAGACAATGCATAAGAGTGGACATCATCTCCTAACCGGACGGATTCCTTATCTCTTGTCCTAGAAGGCAAGATGAGTTTATACCCATATAGCATCACCAAGGATAACCGTACCATATAATTTTCACGTTTCTACTAGATATTTCCTATGTTAATTTAGGTCAAAGTCAATAACAATGAGAACGATCGCATATGGAAACAAATTCTCATATACCTATCAAGTTTTCAACCTTCTCAACTACATCATCCCTCGGTGAAAATCATAAAAAAACATGCTTTATATTTAAAACCGGTTATTTTAAAAATTCATAAATAATTAATAATAATACATTTAAACTCAAAACCACCATTGAAATACTTTAAAACCTACTACTAATTTTCCCAAAAAAGATCAGAAATACTTTAAAACCTACTACTAATTTTCCCTAAAAAGATCACATAAAAATAATAAATTTAAATATCATTTTAAACAAACTTAAATTCTCAAAAATAGTTAAAACAACACTACACTAGTAGAAAGCCGAAAGTGTTGTTGCAGCTAAAAGACATTATTCATAAGTGTAAATGCTACTGGACAAAGAGCATTTTAGAAAAAGCATGAAATTTGTGACCAGTTTTCTCCGCTCAAATTAATAATTTAAGATCTGAAATTTTTACAATAAGTAATATATTTAGAGTGATTAAAAATCATGCAAAGAAACCTCTAAGGACATCGTCCAAAATCCTATTAAAAATTCCCAAAAACAAGCTATTTACAAAGTACTCGTATAGTAACCTTTCGCTACTGATTTTTGTAACTTCGTTAAACAAGTTTAAAAATGAATTAAACTCTAATTTTGTTATAATAAGAAATATATAGTACTTATTAAAATAGAAAAGAAAATCCTAAAAACGACATTCAAAATCACAGTAAAAATGGCCAATAACAAGGCATTTACAAAGTGCTAGTATAGCGACATTTTCGCTATAACTTTTGCAACTTTATTCTACAATATAACTTATCAAACCATTTTCTTATTGTTCAGTATTCTATTATAAGTGTAGAGAAAAACCAAAATATATACTTTCATAAAATATTCACATATTTCCATTTAATAGAAGTTTAACAGAAGGGATTTCAGATTATACTTATAGTGACCTTTCTCACTTCAAACACTTTCAAAAACACATAAACTTCATACAAAACCAAACCAAACATATAAGAACAAAGTCTAGGGTACGTTACATGTTTTAGAGGGTAATAGAAGTGATAATTCAATTATAAAGGTGTCACTTGCTTTCCAAAGTAAAGGGGTCCAAAAGTGATAACTTGCATTAGTTCGTTACTTTAACTTTATATTTACACAACAAACATATATATACATAATATATACACTTCAATTCTGAGTAAACGCACCCTAAAACCAAGATAGCTAAGTATAATCCACCAAGAATCACATGAACACTTCCTACCATCACCAAACATGCGAAAAAATATAGTATATTTGCTTCAAAATTGCTCTCAGCCTCCTCCATCCTCCACTTATTGCTCACGACCCAAGTTAATTTTTGGTTTGTGTTCCTTTCCTTCCACCTTTAAGTTACTTTTCCATGTTCTCATGTTGCCTAAGGGCCTTTGCAATATTTTTGCGGAGTTTGGGCTTGATTTGCTTAGGTTTTAGAAAAAGAGGAGAAAAGAGGCATGCAGAAGACCTTGTTTTTGTCTAACCTTATTGAATGATATTTGTGAACTTATGGATGTTTAAATAAAGTTTAAAGATTTCGCTACTACCTTCTAAACCTCCTTTACCAACCACGAAAGTGTTCTCCTCCTCATGCTTATACTTTACATATCATTCTCTTCTTTATTTCATCCTTATATTTTCCTAGAATACCCTTCTCCTTAAAATATCTTCTATGACATCACTCATGACATCATCCAAACATTTATTTAGCCACATTAAGAAGAATATTTTTAGTTGCTAATTAATTACACGTTAATATTATAAGCAAGCCCAAAAAGTTTGAACAACCTATATCGAGTAAAAATTCGCTTATCGATAAAACGATTTTCGGTCAAATTATTGGCATTTCTTCAAAGTATTTTTTGTAAACATTATTCAAAAAAAAGTTTAGCCTTATTAGTTATTAATTAATGGGGGCTAACAAGTTTATAAAATCACTTTTATAACATTAAATCCAAGATCAAATATGTAAATAATTTAGATATTTAAATATAAAGTGTTTGAAATTCCGAGCCATTACACACTGCCTACGTAATCACAAGTTTTTACAAAGATAGTTGGTCAAGATGAGATAAGTCATATAAACGGTAGGGATATTGTTCTACATGTGATGATAGGTAACCTTATGATAATTCCAGAAACACATGGTTGTTATGACCCTCTATAGTACCATATCCAACTACCTTATGGAAGTTATGGTTGGACCTGAATAGCTACAATGTAAATGGAACTTTAGGTACATGCCATGCGTATTGTGCTTATATTCTACAAGTACCAAATAGCTTTACATTCATAAAAATATAAATTTATAGCTAGCATCATCGTATATTAAAAAGCGATTGATTATTGAGGCACTAGTTTAAACAAAATTGATGACACAATGGATTTGTTCTTTGTATTAACACCAGAAGTCAAACATAAGCAAAATAGACATGAAGATCTAGCAATTGAGATCCACTATCATAGAGTGTATTTATTTGTGTTCTAGCAGATTTTCTTAATAAAAATGAACGTGTACATAGAAAAAAGACTAAAGTAGTTATTATATATATATATGTATGTATGTATTTAATTTCTAATCAACCTAAACTTTAGATTCAACGTGAAGATACTCATTTTTTTACATGGAAGATGGTTATTGTAACAATATGTCATGGATAATTATGTGACAATTGAAAGTGGTAGAATGAGATGGTTTCGTGGACGATAACACTATACTATATTAGAATTGTATATTGGATTTCAAGATGCACTGAATTTGGAGAAAATAATGCGGGTATGACACTGTTTGCCTTCTCATTTGTCTATTTATACAGTACACATATACATACACATGTACATACATACATGTATATATGATTGTTTTATAATCAAATTAATTTTTTGATGTGGGTAACACGTTTAATGAGAGTCCACACAATATGTACCAACGCTATCAAGATGTATTGACTTTACTACATAAATTAGGAAAGTCTGATTTGTTCATTACAATGGCATTTAATCCTACGTAGAATGAAATCACATAAGAACTATCACACGAAAAAACTTCTCAAGATCGTCCAGATCTTATACCAGAATTTTTCGTGCTAAATATAAAGAATTAAAGCATGATATCTACGACAAACAAGTTCTCAGAGTGGGTGAAGCACAAGTGATCATCATCAGTTTTCAAACAAAAGACTACCATATGCTCATTTTCTTATTAATCTAGATAATAAAGATAAATTACATTGCTAAGATGATTATAATGCTATTATAAGAACTAAAATTTCGAATCATGATGAAGAACCAGAGTTGGAAAATGCTATCGTCAAATGGATGCTTCATGGGCCATATGGAAGACAACAACCTAAGCTCAATGTACAAAAGATGAAAATTGCAAAAGAAATAAATTCCTAAACAATTTTCACCATGCACTATCTAAGTAATGATTCATACCCTATTTATCAAAGGTATGATAATGGTATGAACATCGCACTAGATAATGATGATGATATTGTAATAGATGATCTTTCGGTTGTTCTTATAAAATACGTGGTTGTTGGAAAAGTATGATTGCCACATTAATTGTTGGAGTTTGTAGTTGTATTAAATATGTTAGATACTTATACAAGTATGTATACAAAGGTTTAGATTGTGTGACATTAGAAATTCGTCCAACGACTGAAAACGATGGAATTCAAAAGTTTTTAGATGTAAGCTGGATATGTTCCCAAGTAGCCCTTTGGATAATTTTTGAATTCTTATTGCACATAATTTATCCTTTGGTTCAACGTTTACAGATACACGTTCCAAGCAAGAAACGCATTACTAATCATGCTAATCAACATCAATGTTAATCATGGATGAGAACCTCTCTACATCAATGTTAATTGTATTGTTCACCACAAAATCGAAAGATTCAAAAGCAAGGCATTTTTTTTATATTATGAATTTCCAGAGAAATAAACTTGGATATCAGATAATAAAAGTGGCGGCCAAGAGCATCACATAAGACGGTCATATGAAGAATTTAAAATGTTTCTCCATCAGAAGGAGAATGCACTTCTTGCAAATTCTTTTGAATCATGTAAAAGGACCAACATCAATTAACTATCTTCTAACCATCAACGATAACAAATATCTAATGTTTTCGCAAGCAGCGGAAAAGATGAGATTAGTTAAAGAAGACCAGCGTATTAAGGAATGTTTGGTTGAAGCATCAAACACACAAATGTCATCATCTTTAAGAAGGTTATTTGCAACCATTTTAATTTATTTTGCATCAACATGAGTCAGAAAATTATGGGAAGAATATTTCTATTATGTGTTGAAGATTATCCAATTCAACTACAATGACTCGACCTATACTTGAAAATCATCTTCCGCATGATATTAATGACCTATTAATAAATCACTATAAGCTAATATTTGATTTTGATCTTCTAAGAATTATGAATGATAAAGATGAAAATTCACTCACTTCAAAATATTATAGAGGAGCAATATTCTATTGTATCCCTAAAGAGGACTTTACGTTCATCAAAAAATTAAATGAATCTCAAATGCATGTACTACAATTACTAACGAAATATACAAGCAAAATATGTCTCATTGATGGCGTCGATGGGATCAGAAATATCTTTCATTATTAAGCAATACTTGTAAAACATAGACAAGTTGGTTTGATTGCACTTGCAACAACTACACCAAGGATAGCCATAATAATCTTACCAGGTGGTCAACCAACACATTCTCGGTATGAAATCCCAATCAACCCAGACAAATCGATATGTATGAGACCTAAACAGTATGAAGTAGCTGAACTTATGAGATTAACAAATGTTCTTATTTGTAATGAACAACGACCCACATATATAATTTTGAAGCACTGGACAGAACTTTAAAGATATACTACTAGATGACATGTTATTTGGGGGTAAAGTTATAATCATCAAAGGGGCTTTTAGACAAGTTTTAGTTATAAAATAGATACAATATTAGAAACAACTGATGCATGCATAGTTAAATCATCATCACAGAAACATGTAGAAGAGATCCATCTCACTTAAAATATATGGGAAAAGAAGATCCGTTTTATGTGGATTTTTTATCATGAGCCACATATACGGGAGAGCATAATAATAATCACAGATCAAAATGGTTATACCATGCGAAGATGAAAAATCAATAGCTACTCTCATAAATTCAGCTTTTTCGAACTTAACATGAGTGCATTCAATACAAAACATATGGTTACAAGGGCTTTAATAACTCCACTAAATGAAAATGAGATATGTTAAATGATCAAATTATTAATCTTTTTCCTAGTGATTATTATGTCTTCTACACTTTCGATTCAGTGAAAGGTGACATGAGAAATCTATTCCAGCTTGAATATTTGAATTCAATAAATTTGAGTAGTTTAGCCCTACATAAATTAGTCTCAAACAAAGATGCACCAATTATGCTATTAATAAATCTTGATCTAGAAAATGGGTTATGCAATGGTTCACGACTTATATATCGTGAACTTCATAGAACCATTATAAATTCATAGGTTTCCATCGATCATTACGTTGGAACTCGAGTTTCCTTGTCAAGAATACCTATGAAGCACTCTAAAGATACCAGTTTACCATTTACTTTATTATATAAACTGTTCCCCATAAGATTAAGTTTGCTTCAACTATTAATAAAGCTCAAGGGCAAACAATTACAAATGTGTGAATTTACTTACCCCAAGATGTATCCAGCCGGGGTCCACTTTATGTTGCATTATCAAGAAGATATTCAATGAAAAACATTAAAGTTCTAGTAAAAAAAGTTCAAGGGCAATTCGGAAGCTACACTAGAAATGTTGTGTAGAAGTGTGTGCTTATATAATTTGATATCGATTTCCATTAGTTATGTTTCTTATAATGACGTTTGACGCATATTTTAAACAATTTTTTATTTTTAATTATGTTTTTTGAATTATTATATGCTGATAGGATAAAGATCATCAAAAATGGAATAAATCTTCGTTTTATTAATTATTTTATATTTAAAATTTCAACTTCTTACATGTTGTTTACATTAATTATTTCGATTTGCAATTGCAAATCATGTATACAAATTATATATATTCTTGCATTTTTGAAAAATATGTCGTTTATAGTAAAATTTCTCATGCATGCATGTAGTGCCTGCCATTGGGACTCATATTGTTAGATTACTTGCATATTCTTTTGTTGTTGAGCTTTCCTCAAGCTAGAGGTATTATGCGTAATATTATTAATATATTAACTGCATGGCGTAAGATAAGTGCATGTATTTATTGAGCATTCCTCAAGTACGTGCATTATACTTAGGTCATCATGAAATGGTGGGTATGAATGAATAATCTCTCTTGATTAATTGAGCTTTCCTTAAGGTTAAGATGAGATTGGGACACAAACCATGTGTTCGGAATTGTATATGATACAACCAATAAATTGTTATCCACCGCATATGGGCTTATGATTTATTTAGGTTTTCTCAACGTTAGAATCCCAAGGCATGTGAGTCCTAACACCCATTGGAGAAATCAAAAGATTTTTATGTTTTCTCTGAGAGTTTTGAGAAATATAAAATTCTAGCAGGATCTTATTAGATAAATGAAATATAACATTTATCCTATCTAACCATAAGAATATATGCTATAAATGTTATAGTAACACAGTCGACAAAATTTTGCAAATAGTGCCACTGATAAAATATTTATTAATTAAAATATAAAAATGAACTTAATTAAAATATTAACATAGAATTATAAAATATACACTTACCAATAAATCTTTTGGCATGTTGTCTCTTCAAGGCTCATGCAAGCACCTAATTATACAACTACTAATACATTCATACTTTTGAAACGACCCGCCTTTCATTCCACAGAAAGACGTATCATCTTTAAGAAAGAAAGAGGTAGAAATAGAATAGATAGAAGAAAAGAACTTAACAAAATCAGAATCTCACAGCGGAACGAAATATAATATAATATATAACATAACTATTACATAGTCTATTACATATCAGAGCTACTCAGATACAACAACAAAAGATAGACAGTTATAAAGTCTGTCTATTATATAACTCAATTACAACACATACATCACAGAGATACAACACAGCGGAAAACACCATATAACTACAAACGCTGAAGCCTCCTGCTCCATAACTCCTCCAGTATTCGTCAAAGCTAACCTGAATCCCTTGGCTACTCATAAAAATTTGAGTACCCCAGAGTTTAAGAAAAACAGAATAAACTCCGGGTCAGACATGGGTCTGGTGTGAGTAAACAGGTTAAAGTTTCTTAACTTTTAAAAACCCTTAAGACTCCCTACCACATAAACATGGGTAAGTTTTTACCTTACGCTAACCAAAACATTTGATAGGAAATCCAGTGATATTATAATAGTGTCTAGGGTTTTCAAGTAAATAGAAAATAGCCGAAATTGTTACATTCACTAAATTCCAGCCACTAGCCACAAAAATGGGTAATACAATCAAAACCGTAGGGGCACGTAGGAAGAATGGGTTTCCATCAACGACAGTGCTACTGGGGTACCACCCGTCATAGTACGTGGCCTAGATCACCGCACCGAGGAGCCACCCTAACTCTCCTGCAACACAAAGCCGGAACCATTCCTTACTGAACAGTTTTGAACAAGACCACCCCGGCGATTCTAGCTAGCAATCGTCCCACACAGCCGAAATAAAAAGGGACATCTAGACAAGGGTAAATCTCGTCCTACTTGGGCATGACCCACTTAGCCTTGCTGCACCTCCCCTGTTTTCTTCATTCCCGGTTGATGAGGCTTGAGGCTGCGATTACCTTTATAGAACACACCTATCTTAGAATGCTCATCGTCCACCTGATGATGTTCTGAAAGCATTCAATCCATACAAGTTCATTCCGGGTTCGAACGAAACTGAAGGCATTATCTCGTTACACTCATTTTGGCATCACCCTTAGAGTTAACGACAATAACCTTTGCACTCTAAAAACTCCATCTCAAACCTAAAAGTACTATCTCCGTTATATTCGTATTGGAATCACCCTCAGAGATTTTAATGACAGATAGTTCTTACACTTCGAGTCTTTAACTCGATCTTCACTTGAATTCACGACCTAACGTTTAACTTGGATCGATGTGGTTTTCGGATAATCAAATTTGATATCCGATCCCGATCTCATCGAACCAAATGTGTCTTAAAGGCCAAGTTGTTTAAAGGTTTAAACAATTCAATTCAATATAATTCAATGCTTTGAAATCGCACAACATTAACATAGATAATATCATATATTTATCATTGATATAACCAATATCATATCACAGAATGTCACACACATATCATCAATAGATATCAATCCAATAGATATCACCCAATTCAGACATTCAACAACCAATCATCCATAAGCAAGCATTATCAATTCATATCATAATTAATTTAATTACTTAAATTAATCCCTTAAGAGTCAACCCCTTAATCTTGCTTATACAATCATTCATTAATTACTAACCTTAATTAATTAATCACTCCTTGATTAACTTAATCAAATAATCAATCCCTAATCCAGATTAATTGTCCTTTAATCATCAATTAATAAACCTCAATTATTAATTAATCTGCTTTAATACAAAGTAATTAATCCTTAATTACTTCCATAATCAATTAATTAACATTAATTTAACTGATTAAAAACCATCAACTATCGATTAATAACCTTAATTATTAATCAATATCTCTTAATACACATTAATTAATCCATAATTACTTTTATAATTAATTAGTTAATTAATTATTAATTAACCAATTAATTATCTCTTAATTATTAATTAATAAACCTAATTATCAATTATTAATTAAGAACTTAATTACAGATTACTTACTCCTTAATCACCAGTTAATTAATCATTTAATTAACCCTTAATTAACTGTTAACCCATTCTTAATTAACAGATAATCAATCCTTAATTACCATTGGATTAATCCTTAATAACAAATGATTAATCAATTAGTTACCATTTAACAACTTCTTAATTAATATTTAATTACGGATTAATTATTCTCTAATTATTTAATTAATAAAACCTTATTTATTAATTAATAAAATTTAATTACAAGTTAAACACTTCTTAAAGACTAACTAAGTAACCCTTATTACTTAATTAACAACTTATTAATTATTCAATTAATAAATCTTAACCACTTGATTAATTAAGTTTAATTCCACTTAATTTCTTGATTAATGAATCCCTAATCATTAATTAGAAATCTAGTTAATGATCTTTTAATTACAACTTAATTAATCTTAAATTAATTAACCTTAACCCTAAACCATTTATTAATCAAGTAAATTATTTCCCTTAATTAATTTCTTAACTAATCCTTTATATTTAAGCTAATTAATTAAACTTGATTTCTTTAAAAAAAACTCAATCAAAATTAAGATATTAAAACCTTAATTGAGATATAACATTTATCTTATAAATGCTTTAATTGACTTAACATATTTACAATCATTATTTTATAACTATCCTTACTTAATTAAATTATTAATTAAGTTTTTGAGTTAAAACAATCATTTGGCTTGATAAATTAAAGTTATCAAAACACAACTTTAAATATAACTTAAATATTTATCAATTTATAGTTAAACAAATTTCAATTTGAATTTAAAAATTGTCTTTATATAAACCATTAAAATTTACTTTCAAAACTCGATTTCAAAATCATTTTAAAATTTCTAAACGATGTTCAAATTTAACAAACTTCAAAATATCTTAAAATATTTTTAATAAACATTTATTAAAACATCAAGTAATTTATATAAAGTTTAAAATAATTTTAAATTTCAAAATTTCAAAAACAAGTTTTACACCTTTTTAAAATCTTATTAAAACTGTTTTACAATTGCTACTTCGGTCAACCCAAGATTCCCTTTCCTCCATCTTTTTTTTAAAACTTAGATTAAATACATTTAACAAATCTATAGGTTCCCAACCCAACATACTCGAGAACATCTCGAGTTTCCCCCATGCCAAACTCGAATGCAACTTCGAGATTTCCCCACGAGTCTAAACTCGCCGACAACAATCACCAACACGTGCACATGCACGCCACCATTGGTCATCTCCGACCAACGTCACCGCCTCCAGCAACTTTCTCAACACCCCAACAACCAAAGACGATCACCCAAACGCACAAACTCATCTTGAATAGAAATTGGGCATTACTACCGAACCCAACCCAAACGACCCCACACAAACTACCTTCAACCACCAAGCTACGGTCACGAGAAGTTGCGCGGTGCCGTCCATCCCTTGCCAAGCCGATACACTACCCTCTGCCAAAATTTCACGAAGCTCGATCAATAGAGAAAAGCTCAGACCCAAAATTTCCTGCATCGACCAAACTAGGGTTTAAAACCCATTCTCGATCATTGCCGACACCACAACCTCTTATAGCCTCAACCACCATTTTTCCCCGAACCCCCATGGCCTTCCCCATCTCAAGTAGCAACCCCGATCAATCCAATTGCATCGGCCTCCAGAATTTCCCCAAAACCCACTTCACAGAAAACCCCAAAGTCCATATTCAATCCATTTTTAAAAATCTGGATTTTTGTGTTAAAAATCATAATTTTGAATGATGATTCATTACATAAACGTGAATCAATAAAATTCAAAATTTTATTTATTTCATTATATAGGTTTTCACTGCAAACTTTAGCTTACAGGTAAATTCTGAACTTAATTTGTTTTAAACATAATTTCATAAACTAAATGAGTTAAAAACTTGACTAGTTTGTTTAAAATCCATAGCTTCAAAGTTTTTATATAAAAAGCTTGAATTTAGTTTATCTATAAAACTCTATGATCAAGTATGAACAGAGAAACATAATTTCAAGAATGCAGATTCTATTACTTTCCTACTTCCAGATGCAAGCATCATCAAAAAGAAACTTCCTTTTAATTTTTTTTCATATTTTACGATTTAAATCTTGCTGTTTGAACAACCTATGTTTGAACATCTCAACAAGAAATCTAACCAGAGAAGTAACAAACTGGATTTGCATTTATTTTACACACTGCAGTTTCAAAAACAAAAAGAAATTAACATGCACACTCAATAACACATTCTTAAATATATGCAGCATCATCACAAACAAACTTCGTTATCACAGAAATTATTTAAACAACAAATTATTAACCTACTTAAAATTTTAAATTAGTTGTTTACTCACCTCGAATCTGCACAGTTTTGGAAACTAGAATGGAATCCTTTTTTTTTAAATTTGGAAATTAATGTTGCAGATACTAGGTTTCTTTAAAACTGGAACCATGGTGGTGCTCAAGGCTTTTGAAAATGGATTTTTTTCCAGATTGCATTTCAAGCTTTGTCTTAGGCAGGCAGTTGAAACTTGCTACATGCATGATAAAAAAAATATTGCAGATTTTTGTTGAAGATGAACTTGAGGATTTGGGTGAAGTTTTGCTACAGGTTTGATTTTCTAGTTTTAGAGATTTTTCTTCTTCTTGAACATGAGGATTTGAATAGGGTTTTTTTGTTTTAATAAAAGCAACATAGGGTTTGGAAATGAATGGTTTAAGGAGATCGGTAAAAAAACTACAGATTTTTATTTTTGTTTTGCATAAGAAAATACTTCAGTTTTGAGCATGTGTTTATCAGGTTGCAGATTCGACTTTTAGAATTTTTAATACAAGAGTGGCCATGGATTCTTGTTTGAATTCAATGAAAACGAACGAAGAAGATAATGGGATTTTTATAAAAATGAACTCTAAGATTTAATAAAATTTAATGAAAAGAAAAATTAAGAAAAAAGACACTTGTATCTTTGATTACATTTGTCAAAACCCAAACTTATTTTCCTAACACATGTATTCTATGATGTTTAAAAATGAACACATGTCACTGATTATTTTTAAATTATCTTAAAATGATTTTTAAAACCCTTTATTATCAATTTCCTTAATATGTAAATACTTTACTAACTTGTGAATGCTTTTATAAATTTATGAATCCATTTTATTTTCTTATAAAAATAAAACTTTCAAAAGAAATAATATATAAACTAATTAGATTCCAAATAAAATAATATAAAATTATTTAATCCATTTTTACATGTTAATTTAAATGTTTTTTTCCATTTATTTATTACTAAACAAACATTTTCCAAATTTATATAAATAAAATTCTTTGGGTTTTAAATTGATATAAAAATAACTTTTTTTTTATATAAGAGCTTTATTCATAAATCTTTTATATACAAATGTATTTCAAGATATACATTCTTTTTAAAATTACAAATTCCAATTCAAATTTCAAATTTAAAAATTCAAATTCAATTTAAACTTCAATTTCAAATCAAATATGTTTTTATTAAATTAAACAAACACACCTTTAAATTAAGAAATATTAAATTCTAAATTTAAAGTAAATTTTAAAATAAACATATATTTAAACAATACTTATTAAATTAAAATGTCAAACTTATCAAAAATCAAATTTATAAAATAACACAAATAAAATAATTATTCCATTTAAAATCAATTGATTTTTAAATTTAAAAATGTCACATAAATTTTATTTTGGTTATTTATATTTGAAGATACAGTTTTATCAATTTTAAATGATTTAATTAAGAGATTGTCTCCTTTTAAATTCTCCGAAATCCTAGGATATTACATCCCCCCCCTTAAAAAAAATTCGTCCTCGAAATTTAAAATAAAGATAATCCAAAATCTTTTATTTCATTTAAACCATTAAACATTCCTATCAACCAAACATTACCAACCAACAACAATCTATCCAAACAAACATTTTATTTAAACAACCAATTCATTCAATCAATCCTAGCTCTCCGGACAAAGATCCAGATGAGTCTTCCTAAAACTATTCAGAGTTTCCCAAGATAAACTCTGAAATCCTAACTCCACAACAAAAGATAGATCGTTCACGTATTTCCTTAGAAGAGATACGTGAAAAATAATGTAAATTCCAGTCATCCAAACTGGCAATTCAATCCTGAAGACCACAACACTAATCTTCTCCCGATAAGCTCCACCATCGCAGATACCCCACGGACTATAACTGAACCAAGAACCAGACGATCTTCCAACTCTACTCCACGGAATGGAAGTCTACAAGGTCTTCTAAACAAAGCTTCGCAGAATGCCATCCAGATATTCGCCTGATAACTTATATGAGAATTCCAATAAATGCAGATGATCCTCCTAACATCCACAATATCCAAAACATAAACTCTCTCAAATCTCTAAAATTTGATTCAGCCCTTCCGTTGGTCTGGGAATGATAGGCTGTACCCAAATTTAATCTCGATCCCCAAGATGATCACAAAGCCTCCCAAAATTAGCTGGAGAAGATAAGATCACAATTGCTAACAATGCTGACTGAAACACCAAGCAGTCAGACCAACTCTCAAGAAAACTCAGCCAAAGATGCTACAGAATGGATTGCCTCAACTAGAATAAAATGGACGTTCTTGGTTAACCAATTCACAATCACCCATATTCCTTTAATTCCCTCTTTGGTCCTTGGCAAACCTTTGAAGAAATCCAAAGAAATCACTTCCCACTGGAACTTCCATTTCGGAACCTCAAAAGATTACAACAAACCGACGGTCTTTTGTTGATCATCAACACCTGCTGACATATCGCACAACCAAAGATGAAAGCAGCTACATCCTATTTCGTGGTTGGCCACTAGAAGGCTCTCTTTATATCCATCAATCTTTGAACACCCTGGGCTGGACACAACCTGGAGCGATGACTTCTTGCCAAAACTTCTTGCTTCAAAATCCAAGAATTCGGAATACAAATCCTTCCGATGATCCTCCATGTTCCCTTGACCAATCCATCTCAAAACTTGGACACTGACCATCATTGACTCACTTCATCCGTAAGACACACACGAACGTCCGAGCAAATCACAAATTTATCCTTGCCATCAGAGATAGCTAGAACATGCACACTAGTCAGCCTTGCCTTCAAATCCGAGAAAATCTCTTCACACTCGGGTCCACTAATACTTCCTGTAGAACTCTGCCAAACCAGAGAACTGGGGTTGCTTCCACTCCCGAATAGTAGCTATCCAGGCTGGATCTACAAAAATACAAAACCAAAATGCTTCCTCAAAGCCCTAACACTAACTCCAAATGTCGCTAACTCTCCTCTTCGGATTTGGAGTAGACAAGAAAACATAGATGAACACGAGAATAACTTATACCACACATTACAAATCTCGATTCATCAAATCCACACAGAATCTCAAAAGACTTATCAGTCTAAGCCTCAAAACAACAGCAGAACTCCATCTGGAAAAAACTAGGCTGAACAACAGGCATTGCTTCTGAAACTAAAGTCGATCCAAATCTTTATCTCCCGATGAGGAAAACCTTCGCTCCTTTGGAACTTCCGGAAAATCTCTGACCACCTCGATGGACTCTACACCTCTTGAAGATACCTCACTCCATGCAGAATATGACACAAAAGAACTCTGGCATCATCGCAAGTCACTTTTGCGATTCTTCTCAACTCAACTTCCAAAGATATAATCCTTGCTTCACACATCAACAGCTCAATACCATCCAACCAATCCAAATCCAAACAAGATCAAAACCCTTTTAGATCAAATAAAAGGTTTCTAGAAAAACCATGGGGAAGATAAGAAAATCTTAAGCTTCCACAGATTTGATCTATCTCGGTTATCATCTATAGGGCTTGATACAAAGATAGGAGGGCTAAGCAATCAAAGATAGAGAGATAAAACTCCTCTAGAACTCATGTTGGAAATCCGAATAGATACCCAACAAATTTATATAAGTATATAGTTATATAAAAATTACAAATACGCGCTCTCAAGATAGACACCACTCTAGAACCTAGGTATAATCTCAATATATGCTCTGATACCAAGTGAAACGACCCGCCTTTCATTTCACAAAAAGATGTATCATCTTTAAGAAAGAAAGAGGTAGAAATAGAATAGATAGAAGAAAAGAACTTAACAAAATCAGAATCTCACAGCGGAACGAAATAATATGTAATACATAACATAACAATTACATAGTCTATTACATATCAGAGCTACTCAGATACAACAACACAAGATAGACAGTTATAAAAGTCTGTCTATTATACAACTCAATTACAACACATACATCACATAGATACAACACAACGAATAACACCATATAACTACAAACGCTTAAGCCTCCTGCTCCATAACTCCTCCAGTATTCCTCAAAGCTAACCTGAATCCCTTGGCTACTCATAAAAATTTGAGTACCCAAGAGTTTAAGAAAAACAGAATAAACTCCGGGTCAGACATAGGACTGGTGTGAGTAAACGGGTTAAAGTTGGTTAACTTTTAAAAATCCTTTGAAAACAAAAGGTATCACGTAAGACTCCCCACACATAAACATGGGTAAGTTTTTGCCTTACGCTAACCAAGACATTTGATAGAAAATCCAGTGATATTATAATAGTGTCTAGGGTTTTCAAGTAAATAGAAAATAGCCGAAATTGTTACATCTATTAAGTCCCAGCCACTAGCCACAAAAGTGGGTAATACAATCAAAACCATAGGGACACGTAGGAAGAATGGGTTTCCATCAATGGCAGGGCTACTGGAGTACCGCCCGTCATAGTACGTGGCCTAGATCACCGTACCGAGGAGCCACCCTAACTCCCCTGCAACACAAAGCCGGAACCATTCCTTATTGAACAGTTCCGAACAAGACCACCCCGACGATTCTAGCTAGCAATCACCCCACACAGCCAAAATAAAAAGGGACATCCAGACAGGGGTAAATCTCATCCTACTTGGGCGTGACCCACTTAGCCTTGCTGCATCTCCCCTGTTTTAGCCATTCCCAGTTGATGAGGCTTGAGGCTGCGATTACCTTTGTAGAACACATCAATCTTAGAATGCTCATCGTCCACCTGACGATGTTCTGAAAGCATTCAATCCATACAAGTTCGTTCCAGGTTCGAACGAAACCGAAGGCATTATCTCGTTACACTCATTTTGGCATCACCCTTAGAGTTAACGACAATAACCCTTGCACTCTAAAAACTCCATCTCGACCTGAAAGTACTATCTCTGTTATACTCGTATTGGAATCACCCTTAGAGTTTTTAACGACAGATAGTTCTCACACTTCGAGTCTTCAACTCGATCTTCACTTGAATTCACGACCTAACGTTTAACTTGGATCGATGTGGTTTTCGGATAATCAAAGTTGATACCCGATCCCGGTCTCATCGAACCAAACTTGCCTTAAAGGCCAAGTTGTTTAAAGGTTTAAACAATTCAATTCAATTCAATATAATTCAATGCTTTGAAATCACACAGCATTAACATAGATAATATCACACATTTATAATTGATATAACCAATATCATATCACAGAATGTCACACACATATCATCAATAGATATCAATCCAGTAGATATCGCCGAATTCAGACATTCAACAAACAATCATCCATAAGCAAGCATTATCAATTCATATCATAATTAATTTAATTACTTAAATTAATCCCTTAAGAATCAACCCCTTAATCTTGCTTGTACAATCATTCATTAAATACTAACCTTAATTAATTAATCACTCCTTGATTAACTTAATCAAATAACCAATCCCTAATCCAGATTAATTGTCCTTTAATCATCAATTAATAAAACTCAATTATTAATTAATCTCCTTTAATACAAAGTAATTAATCCTTAATTACTTCCATAATCAATTAATTAACTTTTAATTAACTGATTAAAAATCCATCAACTATCGATTAATAACCTTAATTATTAATCAATCTCTTAGTACACATTAATTAATCCATAATTACTTTTATAATTAATTAATTAATTATTAATTAACCAATTAATCATCTCTTAATTATTAATAAATAAACCTAATTATCAATTATTAATTAAGAACTTAATTGCAGATTACTTACTCCTAAATCACCAATTAATTAATCATTTAATTAACCCTTAATTAACTGTTAGCCCATTCTTAATTAACAGATAATCAATCCTTAATTACCATTGGATTAATCCTTAATCACAAATGATTAACAATTAATTACCATTTAACAACTTCTTAATTAATCCTTAATTACGGATTAATTATTCTCTAATTATTTAATTAATAAAACCTTATTTATTAATTAAAAAAATTTAATTACAAGTTAAACACTTCTTAAAGACTAATTAAGTAACCCTTATTACTTAATTAAAAACTTATTAATTATTCAATTAATAAATCTTAACCACTTGATTAATTAACTTTAATTCCACTTAATTACTTGATTAATGAATCCCTAATCATTAATTAATAATCTAGTTAATGATCTTTTAATTATAATTTAATTAATCTTAAATTAATTAACCTTAACCCTAAACCATTTATTAATCAAGTAAATTATTTCCCTTAATTAATTTCTTAATTAATCCTTTCTATTTAAGCTAATTAAATAAACCTAATTTCTTTAAATTAACTCAATCAAAATTAAGATATTAAAACCTTAATTAAGATAAAACATTTATCTTATAAATGCTTTAATTGACTTAACATATTTACAATCATTATTCTATAACTATCCTTACTTAATTAAATTATTAACTAAGTTTTTGAGTTAAAACAATCATTTGGCTTGATAAATTAAAGTTATCAAAACACAACTTTAAATAACTTAAATATTTATCTTTATAGTTAAATAAATTTCAATTTGAATTTAAAACTTATCTTTATATAAACCATTAAAATTTACTTTCAAAACTCGATTTCAAAATCATTTTAAAATTTCTAAACAATGTTTAAACTTAACAAACTTCAAAATCTCTTAAAATATTTTTAATAAACATTTATTAAGACGTTAAGTAATTTATATAAAGTTTAAACTAATTTTAAAATTTAAAATTTCAAAAACAAGTTTTAAACCTTTTTTAAAATCTTCTTAAAACCGTTTTACAATTGCTACTTCGGTCAACCTGAGGTTCCCTTTCCTCCATCTTTTTTTTAACTTAGATTAATACAGTTAACAAATCTACAGGTTCCCAACCCAACATACTCGAGAACATCTCGAGTTTCCCCCATGCCAAACTCGAATGCGACTTCAAGATTTCCCCATGAGTCTAAACTCGCTGACACCAACCACCAACACGTGCACATGCACGCCACCGTTGGTCACCTCCGACCAACGTCACTGCCTCCAGCAACTTTCTCAACACCCCAGCAACCAAATACGATCACCCAAACTCACAAACTTATCTCGAATCGAAATTGGGCATTACTGCAGAACCCAACCCAAACGACCCCACACAAACTACCTTCAACCACCAAGCTCCGATCACCAGAAGTCGCGCGGTGCTGTCCATCCCTTGCCAAGCCGATACACTACCCTCTGCCAAAATTTCACGACGCTCGATCAACAGAGAAAAGCTCAGACCCAAAATTTCATGCTTCGACCAAACTAGGGTTTAAAACCCATTCTTGATCATTGCCGACACCACAACCTCTTATAGCCTCAACCACCATTTTTCCTCGAACCCCCATGGCCTTCCCCACCTCCAGTAGCAACCCCGATCAATCCAATTGCATCTGCCTCCAGAATTTCCCCAAAACCCACTTTACAGAAAACCCCAAAGTCCATGTTCAATCCATTTTTAAAAATCTGGATTTTTGTGTTAAAAATCATAATTTCGAATGATGATTCATTACATAAACATGAATCAATAAAATTCAAAATTTTATTTATTTCACTATATAAGTTTTCACTGCAAACTTTAGCTTACAGGTAAATTCTGAACTTAATTTGTTTTAAACATAATTTCATAAACTAGATGAGTTAAAAACTTGACTAGTTTGTTTAAAATCCATAGCTTCAAAGTTTTTATATAAAAAGCTTGAATTTAGTTTATCTATAAAACTCCGTGATCAAGTATGAACAGAGAAACATAATTTCAAGAATGCAGATTCTATTACATTCCTACTTCCAGATGTTGGCATTATCAAAAAGAAACTTCCTTTTAATTTTTTCTTCTTCATATTTTACAATTTAAATCTTGTTGTTTGAACAACCTATGTTTGAACATCTCAACAAGAAATCTAACCAGAGAAGTAACAAATTGGATTTGTATTTATTTTACAAACTGCAGTTTCAAAAACAAAAAGAAATTAACATGCACACTCAATAACACATTCTTAAATATATGCAGCATCATCACAAACAAACTTCATTATCACAGAAATTATTTAAACAACAAATTATTAACGTACTTAAAATTTTAAATTAGTTGTTTACTCACCTCGAATCTGCACAGTTTTGGAAACTGGAACGGAATCCCTATTTTTTTTAAATTTGAAAATTGATGTTGCAGATACTATGTTTCTTTAAAACTAGAATCATGGTGGTGCTCAAGGCTTTTGAAAATGGATTGTTTTCCAGATTGCATTTGAAGCTTTATCTCAGGCATGCAGTTGAAACTTGCTGCATGCATGATAAAAAAAAATATTGTAGATTTTTGTTGAAGATGAACTTGAGGATTTGGGTAAAGTTTTGCTACAGGTTTGATTTTTTGGTTTCAGAGATTTTTTTTCTCTTGAACATGAGGATTTGAATAGGGTTTTCAGGTTTTAATAAAAGCGACATAGGGTTTCGAAATGAATGGTTTAAGGAGATCAATAAAAAAACTACAGATTTTTATTTCTGTTTTGCATAAGAAAATACTCCAGTTTTGAGCATGTGTTTATCAGGTTTCAGATTGGACTTTTAGAATTTTTAATACAAGAGTGGCCATGGATTCTTGTTTGAATTCAATGAAAAAGAAAGAAGAAGATAATGGGATCTTTATAAAAACGAATTTTAAGATTTAATAAAATTTAAAGAAAAGAAAAATTAAGAAAAAAGACACTTGTATCTTTGACTACATTTGTCGTAACCCAAACTAATTTTCCTAACACATGTATTCTATGATGTTTAAAAATGAACACATGTCACTCATTATTTTTAAATTATTTTAAAATGATTTTTAAAACCCTTTATTATCGATTTCCTTAATATGTAAATACTTTACTAATATATGAATGCTTTTATAAATTTATAAATCCATTTTCTTTTCTTATAAAAATAAAACTTTCAAAAGAGAATAATATATAAACTAATTAGATTCTAAATAAAATAATATAAAATTATTTAATCCATTTTTACATGTTAATTTAAATGTTTTTTCCATTTATTTATTACTAAACAAACATTTTCCAAATTTATATAAGTAAAATTCTTTTGTTTTAAATTGATATAAAACAAATTTATTTATTTTTTGTTAAGAGCTTTATTCATAAATCTTTTATATACAAATGTATTTCAAGATATACATTCTTTTTAAAATTATAAATTCCAATTCAAATTTCAAATTTAAAAATTCAAATTCAATTTAAACTTCAATTTCAAATCAAATATGTTTTTATTAAATTAAAAAAACACATCTTTAAATTAAGAAATATTAAATTCAAAATTTAAAGTAAATTTTATATTAAACATATATTTAAACAATACTTATTAAATTAAAATGTCAAACTTATCAAAAATCAAATTTATAAAATAACACAAATTAAATAATTATTCCATTTTAAATCAATTGATTTCTAAATTTAAAAACATCACATAAATTTTATTTTGGTTATTTATATTTGAAGTTATAGTTTTATCAATTTTAAATGATTTAATTAAGAGATTATCTCCTTTTAAATTCTCCGAAATCTTGGGATATTATAACTTTAGTCACTTAGGTGTTTATTTGTTTGAGACTATGTATTTTCTCTTATGAGTTTCGAACTCTAAAAGCAATATAAGAATATGAATATTCGATACATATTTGATCACAGTTAAATGTTATATGTAAACAGTCACGATTCGTAATGTATGATAGCATGATGAAATTAGTTCGTTCAGAATAAGGAAGTAAACAATAATGTAAGATTGTATATTCAATATGATTAATTATAATGAGGACCTTGCCCTGTTAGATGTAGCACTAGACCAAGAGCTACAAACTATACCAAAGAACAACTCGATCATTGAAATGTATGTTTGGTCATTTTACGTGATGTGCAACTTATTCGATGTCCTTAAATGTTAAGGATGACCGAATGCATTTTGTAAAGAGTTCATTACGATCTTGTCTTTTGAATGGTTAGACCATTTGAAAGGAAAGAAAAGTATAAGAGTTGATGTAACATAGGCACAATTGAGATGAAGAGAGTGAATGGTCACCTCTACTTTATGAAGAGACATCAAAGATCAAGAATTACATAAAATAATAAAAGATACTTGATATAGGATGAGAAATGTGATTATGATTCCAATAATATTTTAATATAGAAAAATATTTCTTGTAAAAGATATTATTCGAATTTAAGAATTTGCTTTGAAACTCTCAATTGTAAACTAGTTACAATATATGAAATAAAATCCCGTAGTAACTGATTGAGTGAAGCTTCGTATTTCAAGATATTATAGTAATGATGGAAATAGTGTGAATATATCATGTAACACTTCTTGGTGGATGAATTAAGTTGTGAAAACTATTGTCATAATCAACAGTTTGAATTCAACGAAATCCTTTCGCAACTAGCGTTGTTTTACAAGTCTCTACTTCCTAATTTGCATTTAGTTTTTTCTTAAAAATCTATTTGCAGCCGATGGATTTTATCCCTTTGCATACGTTCGACAAAGTCCAAGCACTGTTTTCATGCATGGAATCCATCTCAGATTTCATAGCTCCAAGTTAGAGTATTCAGAGTCTTTACTCTATAGTTTTGGTTGGAAAGACATAGGAGTGTCATCATCTAAGACACGGTCCTCCTTCTCGCCATCCATGAGAAAACCATAGTACCTTTGTAGCGATCCGGAAATTCGAACACATCGTCTTCGAATATTGAAACATTTTGAAGTATATTTAAGTATTATAAATAGATTTTATATCCTTGTTAAAATTCTTTTAATTAATGAATAATGATTAAAAATTTGTTTTTGAAGTTTGTTTACAAAAACATATTCTTCGAAGAAAAATCGATAATGTGACCGAAAATCAGTGTATCGATAAATAGCTTTTTGATCGATATAAGTTGTTCGAACTCTTGTGCACTTGTTTAATGATCAAATGAACACATTAGCAACTAATAAACACTTCTCTTTATAAAGAAAATAGAACATTCTAGAATGTTCTATGTGGATAAGAGATGTTACTTTGTTTCTAAGTGGATAAGAGATGTTACTTTGTTAAGGGTATAAAGGAAATTTTTCTAAAATGAAGTGATGTAAAGGAGAAGTGATGGGGCAAGTGGGAGGTAAGCCTTTCACAACATGAAAGGAGGGTGAGAACAAGGCTAAAGAGCAGCATTTGAAGCCTATATAAGGAGGGCGTACCCTTGATTATAATTCACAAATTCACAAAACAAAAACCAAACTCTTTCATGTCTTCTTCTTCTCAAAATCTCTAAAGAAAATGGTTGCAAACTCATCCAACTCAACTTAAATTTGGAGTGGAGCCTTAGGACAACATTACAACAACTCGTAACTTGTTTATTTTGGAATAAGTGAAGCCAATCTCCCTCACCAAGCATAGGCCGAGAGCTATTTCGGGTGTTTAGGCTAGGCTAGTGCAAAATGAGGGTGGAAGGAAGGTGGTTGCAAGGAAGAGGTTGGAGTTAGTTAGCTTTGACTTGCTTGTTTATTGGGTTAAAGGTAATTTAATTCACCACATTGAATGAAAATATAACACATGTATTTTTGTGTTTGATTGTGTTTAAGCTGTTGAATTGATATTGACATAAGTTGAAATATTGTTTTGGTTCTTGCTTTGAAAGTAAATGGCATATGTAATCATATGAATGGACTTGAATAAACTTAAATGGACTTGCATAACCTATAGCAAGACTTTGAAACAAAGCACATTGGTTGTAGTTGAACTTTGTTTTAGATTTTACTTGAATTTGAAAGTGCACTTACATCAATAGTCGTTATGGATGCACTTAGGAATTGCTTTGTATTTGGCCATCTCTATGGAACTTTGTAAAGAGATCATTAGAGGTTTCTTGCCATATTTATTATGTTTTATATGCATGATTGCTTCCATAAAAAAATTGGACAATAAAAAGTTAATTAACATTTCAAAAAGTGGCCAAAACTTCACTAGTGCAAAACTGCTCGTTAAGCCCTGATTTTTGAACTTCAATTGTTTGGAAAGGACTTTTAACTTCAATACTTCATTTAATTCTCTTTACAAGTATTAGCTAACTCCAACTAGAATATTTCAAAAGTGGTTTGAGAAATTTATTAATTTTTAAGAATTAGTTACAATTTTTAAAGAAGAGATTTTAATAAAACTTGGTTTTTTCAAGTTTTAAAGGATTTCATAAACTTGTTATTTTCAAGTAATTTTTTGGATAAATATTATAAAACCTGTTATAAGTATTTTAAAAGTAATTTTAAGTATATATAGTTTTTAGAAGACTAGTTGATTATTTTATTAAAATATAAAAATCTTACGTAATATTATCTTTTAAAGTGTTTTATTAAATATCTAGGTTTATAAACTAAATTACTGTACATATGTATATCATCTCTAAAGAGTTTTAAAAGTAAAACCAATTGTTCAAAAACGGGTTAAGAATTGCTAAATGACCAAATGATTAATTTTTTAATTACTTGTTTGAAAAGTGATTAACTATGCTTAATACTAAAAGCCGACGAAGTAGGCTTATCTATTTGTGAAAGTTAAGATTGATGTTCGAATATGAATATGAGCAACAGAGCTCTAACTTACCAGCTTCCCTTTTGAATGAGAAATAGTTAATTTGGGAATATTAGAAACGTGTTAATCATGTTGTTTATTTACTTTTTTATGGAAATCATTGATACCATACCTAACACTAAAAGCTGACGAGGTAGACTTATCTGTTTGTGATTTAAGAATGAAGTGTCTAGGCAAGGCTTTGATATGCAACCAGCGCTCTAATTTACACAATAAGAAAACATGTTATACATAGCATTATGTCATAGCGTTATAATAAAACACTATATAACAATGATTGAAGTAAAAATATAGCAAAAAATTGAGCTATAAAAAAACACTCCGTTATTTTAATGTACCCCTTTTAGAAATGTGGGAGCGAAAATGAAGGCGGCATCATTATTTAACTTGGTAAAAAAAGGCCACGGAAAGTTAAAATTCCTTCCCCCCTTACTTTCATTTTTGACCTAATTTTTAAACTAATATGTTTAATTCACGACGGCATCAATTCACTTCACCAGCCGTCGACACTGTGTCGCATCATTTCACTCCATCGGTAACTACTTCTTCGATTCCGCATCGATTCACTCCAGCAGACGGCAACGGCATCGACCGCATCGGTTCACTCCACCAGCAACTACCTCATCGATTCACTCCACCAACAACGACCTCATCGATTCACTCCACAAGCAACGACCACATCGATTCACTCCAGCATCTATGGCCTTATCGACCAAATTCCAGGAATTACTTGGTACTTTTGATTTTGTTTTTGTGTTGTTAATATTTAATGCTGAAATCCATAAACAACAATCGCTTATTATTTAGCTCTATGATTTGATTCCTTCAACTAAAATTCATGTTTTCATACCTGTCCAACATTGATGGCTAATGATTTACTATCACTTGCGATCCTCTTATCGTCACTTACATGTCATCAAGGTTTTCCAAATGGGGTTTAAATCATAAATCACAATGTTTAAGATTCAAATCGAAATAGGATTTAAATCACAAATCATAGATTCAAAATATCCACATTTTAAAGTTTTTATGCACTTTGAAGTTGATTTTGTTGATCGAACTTCTATAATTAAACTTAAATCTTAATTCTCTCTAGTTCCATTTTTATTTTGTTTTAAAATCATTATAATGGGAACTCTGAATTTAATTAAGTATATTAAATAGTTTAATATGAGTTTAACATGTTTTTATTATTATGGTTTAACTAAGTTTGAATCACAATGTAAATCGAATCGTAAAGGAAAGTATCCGATCTGAATCGGGATTTAAGACTTTAAGAGATGTGTGGAGGTGGTTAGATCTGAATCAGGTATCCGATCTGAATCACAATGTCGTGGCCATTGACATGGCAGTGAGGAAAGAAGTGATATGCAGCTCTGACACTATGCAGGGTGACGAAAAATGAGATAGGCAGAGATGTGTGGAGGTGGTTAGATGGTTTGAAGTGTATATGTGATATTTTCTTATGATTGATGTCGTATACACTAGGTTGGTCACTGAAATGGATGATGTTTGTATCGGTGAATCTTGGTGGGACTGGGTAATGGTTATGAGATGATAATGTAGTGATAGTGTTTGGCCAGAGAGCAGCGAAAGCAATTAAGATGTTTGTGTGATCTGGTGAATTGCAGAATTCCAGTATGATGTTGTGAATTTAAGTGGTTCGAGTGAGTTTAGTGATGTTGTGAGTGAAGCAGCTATGTTGTAGTTGACCGTTGATACTGGAGGAGGTAGAATGGTGGAGTGATACAGGATTTGTTGAACTGCAGGATGGGCTGATGATTGTCGAGATAGTAGTGAACGGTGATTGTTTGAGATGAATGATGAGTTATGAATGCAACTCAGTAGTAGTTTTCATGGCAACTCAGGTCAGGGGTATGTGCACAATGTTTGTGCACAGTGACAGCGGTGATATGATACAGGGGTAGTTTGTTTTGAATGATGAATGGCAAGTAATATGCAGGGATGTATGTAAGTAGTGGATGGCAAGTATTATTGTATTCACTACCATCACAAATGAATTGTAGGGTCATCTTAGATTTTTCGGATAGATTAAGACTAAATTAAGAGGAAAGACTGCAAGTAGAAAACTATGTTAAAGTTCAGGAAGATATCAGGATATCGATTTAACTTAGTGTCTTGCATAAATCAAAATCCTTATAATTTATTCCTAATCTCTCTAAAAATGATATGCCACTACTCTTAACAGCATTCTTTAATATAACATTTTGTGGATTATTTTAATCGTACACAGTCTTTATTCATCTAATGCTCTTGTTAACCTTAGTTGCATTCATCTTTTATGAATTTTTGACATGAAGTGCAGACTCAATGTACTCATACACTCAATTTAGAATGACTGATTCAATACCTGTGCATAAAATCTTATTAGGTTGATGAACAAGTAATACTATGCATGTTCACGCATTATTGCTGGAGAACAACAAATCAAACTCTGGATTTCTTCTTAGATTAGTCCCAATTCATGATGATTACCAAGGGACCATATGTTATTTGATAACGAAGGATTTTTGTTAGAGAGGATAAAAAAATCAACGAGAATTGAAAATTTGTTGAGTTTTGATTTTTTTATATTTATGTCTCTGTTTCAAATTAGATTTGAAATATTAACATAAAAATCATGCATAATGTGTAACAGAAAAGGATAGATAAGGAGGGTATAGACTAGTATATTCACTATTTTTATGTCAATAAAGAATCATAAGATTTTTAATATTTTTATACTCTTAAAAACTTTGTTCACTTTAGTGGTTCCTTTATTTTCTTTTTCTTCGCAATTAGTTATAAATAATGACCTTCTAATTATAAAGGTTGTTTACTTGGAAATGAAAATACAAAGGAGTGTAAAAACTATATCAAAATGCAGGGTTAAAGTGCAGCTGAGATTTTGTTATGAATGAAAGGAACTATCATAATGATACAACCTGAACGATCAAATAGTTTTAATACCATTTTTCTATTTGAGAACTTATAGAGTTCATAAATTTAACATTTCAGTTTGCATGCAATCAATATTTTTATTTGTAGGATAGAAGTTGAAATGAAAGTAGGATTCAAAACTCATTTATTATGTCGATATGTATGATGTTACTAGAATGATATTTATAAAACTAGATGCAATTGAATGCATTTACCATGATCCTGTTGTGAATATTAGGAATGAAGATTTTTTGTTCATGTGTTGTAGATGGTCAGCGTGTTAATATTAGGAATAAAATTGTTGTTAATGGTGCAAGCCAAGTCAGGAGAGGGGTAATGCATAGACATTACTCCGGTGCTACAAAATAGCGCCGTTGTAATGGAAATTTTTTGGGAAACAGTTTGGTGCTAATGTTAACTTTTACAGAAATGCTATTTTTATAGTAAGAGTATCATAGAAAATAGTCTATATCAATATACTTCACACATCTGAAAACATGACCCTTCCCTTACAATGTGGGACTATTCTCTTCTCGTATTTTTAATAATTCATTTCAATTCAAAAAAATTCCAATAATTTCCCACTTGAATTTTTCAAAAAATTTCTTTTAGAGCAATTGGAACGAGGACCCATTGAAGGACAAGTCTCATGTTATGTTATATATGATATAGGAGGGCAGTATGTCTTTCAGCATAGACAAACAATGGATAACTGAATCAGATCTAAGATCTACATACTATATAGACGGGGTGCAGAAGTTCATTAGTTTTGTTGAAGAAAACGGTGGTAAGAAAGGAGTGTATTTATGCCCTTGCTCCCGGTGCAAAAATATAAAGACGATCAAATTAGATAAAATTCATTTTCATTTGCATAGACGGGGTATCATCCAATCATATACAGTGTGGTATTTTCATGGGGAAAAAGGGCGGAGATGGAAAAACAACAACCAGTTAGTCATGACACAACTACTGATGAGTCTGAACATATTAGGATGGAAGATCTGGTCAATGATGCAGATAGATTTCATCATTTTCAACCTACAAATTCGTTGCCTGATCATGCTAATGTTGGAGAGCAGTCTACTGATTATCCAGATCGGCAGGCCAATGAAAGTAAGAAGTATAAATCACTTTTTGGTAGCGTAAAAGAGCCACTGTATCCTTCATGTTCAAAAGGGATTACGAAGCTGTATGCCATTGTGAAACCGAATAGTTTGAAGACCCAATACGGCTTTTCAAATAATGGTGTGGCTGCACTTCTCGAACAAATAAAGGAGTTACTCCCCAAAGGTAACACGCTGCCGACAAAGTACTCCGACGTGAAGAAGATCAGTAAGCAAGTTGGGATGAATTACAAAACTTATGATGCATGCATTAATGATTGCATATTGTACTGGAAAGATGATGAGAACCAAGTTTCTTGTACAAATTGCAATGAACCTAGATATATGACACCATTAAACGAAGAGAGAAAATGTACCAAAGTACCTCGAAAGAAATTAAGACATTTTTCATTAATTTCTAGATTGAAGAGACTGTATACTGTACCATGGATAGCTGATGCGATGACCTGGCATGGTCGCGCCAAGTCTGATCCAACCGTAATGCGTCATCCACGTGACACTTCTCAATGGAAAGCCGTAGATTCTTTTGACCAAACTTTTTCTACCGAGCCACGAAATGCCACACTTGGAATAGCAACAGATGGTTTATGTCCACATGCTTCTCTCTCTAACCCTTACAGTTGTTGGCCAGTAATTGTAGTACCATATAATCTTCTTCCGTCTATGTGCATGAAAAGGGAGTTCTCAATGTTAACATTGTTGATTTCTGGGCCAAAACAACCAGGAAAAAATATTAATGTTTATTTACAGCCGTTGATAGACGAGTTAAAGCAGTTATGGGAAGGAGTCGTTACATTTGACTCGTTACGTAAATCTGAGTTCACAATGAGAGCTAGGGTGTTGTGGGCAATCCATGATCACCCTGCTTTTGGGACTTTATCGGGATGTACAACTCACGGTTACTTTGCATGTCCTATTTGTAGGGAAAACACTTGTTCTTATCATCTTCCTGAAAGTAAGAAGATGTGTTACATGGGACATCGAATGTTTCTTCCTATCGAACACAAGTTTCGATACGATAAGACAAATTTCAACAACGAACAAGAACTTCATCGTCCTAAATGGCCGTTGATTGGTTTTCAAGTTGAAAAGAAAGTAGCGAATATCAAAATGAAAGTTGGTAAACAAAAAGAAGAAATTGGTCGAAAATGGAAAAAGTCAACCAATGAAGATGTTGACAATATTTCTGGATGGTATAGGAGGTCTATCTTTTTTGATTTACCATATTAGAAAGCAAATTTGATCCGATATAATATTGATGTTATGCATACGGAGAAGAATGTCACGGAGCATCTCATCAACACCATTACGGACCATAAAGATAAGTCAAAAGATGGCATCAATGCACGCAAGGATTTGAAAATCATGGGTATAAAACAAAAGTTGTGGGTGATAGAAGATCCTGAAACAAATAAAATAAGCATACCAAAGGCAACTTTCACTTTGAGCAAAGAAGAAAAGATACGATTTTGCACTGTTTCGAAAAATCTGAATGTAACGACCCGTTAAGTTCGACCATTTAAAATTGTTTGTTTAATAGGATTTTGTAATTTATTTTAGTTGAAAGAATAAAGGTGGTAGATAAGTATTAAAATGAAGGCTAGAATAAATTATATAGAAGTGACTTAGAAACCTATTTAAAGACATTTGAATAAAATTCAAATGAATTAAGTAGAGAAAGAAAGAAAAATTCTTACCTGTACATAAAATTTAATATGGGAATATTAAACCAATTTAATGCAATAAAAGATTGTGAACGATAAATTGAATAGATTAAGAAACCCTGTTATTGCAAGTCAATAAATTTGTAAACCCTAATGAACATCTCAAAATTTATAAATTTATTGAAATTTAAGACATAGCATAAGCGTAGAACTATAGGTATGATGACAAACTTTTATAAATTGTCTAATTAAGGGTCAGCAAATTTATTTGGAAATCAAACTCAATTAAGGGTAAGTAATTATGATGGATTGATGGCATAAACGTTACTAATTTTTATCATAGTAACGGAAGTGCAGATGGAAGGCAACTGTAGAAATTTAAGTACGTATTAACAATTGAAAGGGACTGTCGATTGAGTGGAGTACTTTAGGTTGTCTTACTAAATTTAGAATTTAACATAAGACAAATAGAAATAAATCAATAAACGTATAGATTTTAAGTTTATTATGATGAATTATTTTAGTGATATGACTTAGAATAAATGAAATAATTTGGGTTAATTGGTATTTAATGGAATTAAAGGTTGCAATATTCATAGGTAAGGATTTAGATGAAATAGATTGATGTATGAAAAATTTAATTTGATAAATGGCAATTAATTCCTTTAATTTGTGCAATTAATGTATGTTTAATTGATAACGATAAAAAGTTGATTTTTTTTCAGTGTAACCAACGTAAAATATTATCATAGCATGATACTTGGTTTGAATAGAAGGATTTGATTTAATGTGAAAATTTTTGTTCTAAGTATTGAATAAAATTGGGAATCAATTTTTTTTTTATGATAATAACGTTAGTATTGGTTAATAAATAGATTTCAATGCAGTAACCAAATAAATGGAATAAGATGAGTATATATTGCATAGAAATGAAATGATAAATTATTGATGTAATGGAAGATATAACCATGTCAATTATGCATATAAGGTAATAAGGTAATGAAACCGAGGTAAATTAATTAATTGAGACTTTAAGTAAAATTAACGTGTGGAATTGACCAAGGTTCAATAAAATGAGAATTTGATTGGTTATATTTATTGGTTGAGAAATGTAAATGTGTATTTGGGGAATAAATTTAGTCAGACTTAAGTATTGAATTTAATTAATTAATATATATGATAAATGATGATTAAATAAAAACCCAATACTCTATATATATGTATAATATTTGAGTGAAAATAATAATACACTTATAAATGTGGAATTAAGAGTTTACAACAACTATTTTAAGTAAAGAAATTGTTCATTCAAGTAAATTTGAAACATCGCAATAGGTGTAGATTAAGTGTTGCGTTAAATAAATTATAAAGGAATAAATTTATAGAAACGTAGGAACGGAAGAATGAACACTATAGTAACGTAAAACGTATTGTAGGATAATAATTAAGTATAGGCTTGTAAATTAGATGTATGACAATAAATTTTGTACGTAAATCTTTCTATTAGTTGATAAGTCTTATTTTGATCAATTTAAAGGAATACACTAAATTTTGTAGTTAGTACGGAATATTGATGAGTGAATGAATAAGATGAAACAAAGGTGGAATGTATTAGTTGAGGTTTTAAGTTATTTATGTGATAAGTTACCAAAATTACAATTTTATCTAAATACAGTAATTTATGCAAACAAAAGATGAACATTTTGAAATATTACCACAGTGATATATAAAAGAAACGTTAACTATGTAGTTGGAGAATAATTGATATATTTTGAGTTGGATAATAGAAATCAAGTTATTTATATAATTAGATTTAAGATGAGAGTATAAGTATATGATTAAATAATTGGGTTTTGCGAATAAAATTTATAATTCCCAAATAATAAGAAAACGCAGAGGTTAACACTGCGAAATTTATATACTTATAAATTTTAGTTCACATCCAAGCTTGCTAAATTATTGGGAATTGATTGGATTATATAAGTAATGAAATTTGGCCAATATTTAAAGTTGAAAGAAAATTTGGATTTTATGATTTATTTTAATTTATTTAATAAATATTAAAAATAGTCATTTTTGTCACGGACTCGGATTTCGACGAAACTAGTTTCATCGGATCCGTAACGGTGAATTATAATAATGTTTCAAGTTTCGTTGCGATCGGACTTGTCGTTTGATCGTACGGACTCGAAACGCCTTGAAATTTACGCATTTTGAAATCAATTTGAAATTTTTATTTTTTTAGCATAACTTCTTCATACGATCGAATTTGGTCGCGAAACTTTTTCCATCGCGTTCAGAATATTTTGAAACACCTATTTGGATATATAGTTTTAACAAATTCGACTCCGGAGGCAGAACGGGCTTTTTGGGCCAACTATCGTTTAGCACGTTCGTTATCCGTACCCACCTAGCCTTCTTTTATCTGTCTATATATTTGCGATTATAAACCCTAGCCACTCCTTATTTTCATTTTTCTATACGTACATCTCCTTCTCAACTCCTCATTCCAATGGCAGAAAAAAACCTAATTCCCAAATTCCAAAATTTTATTTCAAAAAAAAAAAAAAAAAAAAAAAAAATTTTTGTGGATCTGCAGCAGCTTCTGGTCGCGCTTCGGGTTTCAGAGGAGAAAACCCTAGAGCAACTTCGGGTCAGGAAGAAAATGACTCGGGTCGCTCCGGGTCGTTTTGGCGAAAACTCCAAGCAAGCATCGGGGAAATGAGGCGGCGCCCCGAAGTCGAACCCGAAGTTGACCCAGGACCAGAATTTTTCATTTTTCAAATTTTCATAACTTTTGCATACGAGCTCGGATTCACGCGCGGTTTGTTTTGCTGGGATCGTATCGGAATTTCTGACGTTTTGGCACTGGTTTGGATGAATTTGGAGACTGTCCAATTTTTGGGTTTAAATTGGATTTGAATTCAATTTAAATTCAAAAGGTGAGTGTTTTAACCCACTCACAACTACTAGAAGCTTTTATGTTTGTTAAATAAATTTTAGAAATGAATAGAAATTTATTTATGAGCTTTTGGCATGTTATTTCATTCATATCTGTTGAATTGCATTTTATTGAATGTAACTGTTAATTTAATTGATTTATTGCGTGTTAATTGGCTGTTGGAAATTTTTGGTTGCATATGAACTGCTAGTTAACAGTTATGTCAATTATCACTGAATATAAATTGTTAGATTAATAGTTGAAAAATTTAATTTGAATAAACTGCCAGTTATCACCTGTTATATATGATCATATATATAATTGTTATTGATTGATATTGCTTGATGTTTGTGACTGGATGATGGATGTTTTGTTGAATGGATGTTTTATTTGATATCATTAAACTACAAGTTAGCATACATTTTACATTTCATTCGGGATTGTGGTTTGAAATGATAAAACCGCAAAGTTTTATTTTTTTAAATTGCGGATTGAAATGATAAATATCCGTATCACTTGACCATAGGATAGAAAATTATATACAGGCACCGCGGTCTATATATAACTATTTTAATGTGATTTCTATGGTTTGGATTGAATACGGTCTATAAATCTTAAATTTATATTGTATAAATATTTTATTTCATATTTATATACCTATGAAGTTGAAATTTTGAAATTAAAAGGAATATAAATTTCTTTATTGAAAATGGAAGAAATTAAGAAAATGGAGTTTGATGATTTATATCCTATGTTTAAATATTAAGTTGGAAATTTTAAAGATATGATATTTATAATTGGATTTTTCCCAAATTATTTTGAAATGAATATTCTAGTAAAAATTGAATTTGGAAATATATATATATATATATATTTTACTAGAAATTGAAGTCTTATTAATTATGGATTTTATGTGAATGGTCAAGATTAATTAATAGAATATTGATTTTGAAAGGATAAAAATCCAACTTTAGTTGAAATATTAATGCTCAAAAATGGATATAAATATATATAAAATTGAAATGGTTTTGGGACTTGAAGTAATATTTTGGATTTTGGTTTAACTTTAAAAGAAGAAATATTTGGAAAGCCATGTAATTTATTTCTTTGTAAAGCAACAGTAAAGTTAAACCTTTTTAATTCGCATACCGTTGAATATCCAAACCATTTAGTTTTGAAAATAATGGTTTTAAAATACTATGGATTTTCGAAGAATTATGTTGAAAGTTACAAACAGAATATTGGTTACATGGGATATTAAATAATAAAAAGTGACATAATTTTTTTGGAAAGGAATAATTTTATTTGGGATAAACGATATCATATTGTTTTGGGTTTTAAAAGAAGAAATGATATCGTAATATTACGGTTTGAAATGGATTATATTCTGGTTTTAAAAGTATAAACTATTTTTAAATGACCGCGGTGTTATAATAACGATTGGTTGGCAAAGAGACCGGGATCGGATATGGACATACTCTCTGTCGATACCGAAAACCACTTTGACTAACCGTGTACGCGGTGGAGATTCCAGAATGAAGTAGGTGGTGGCGACGTTTCCTGTAAGGTAAATACGTGGACCCAACTCCCATGAGTTGGCATAAGGTGGCTAAAACAGGAGCGATTCTCAGGCCAATGAGGTCATTCCTCTGATCGGACGCTCCTCTTCGATATTATAATTTGACTTGGATTTGATTCAGTGGCCACTTCTATATTTTGATTTTGGGGAGTTAGTCCGAGGTGGGCGGTAACTGCGGCTAGGCGTTTCCACCAGCCTGGATAGCAATTGGTATATCTACCCTGGCATTGCCTAGTTGTGCCGTGTCACCTACCATATCGCGCCTTGTACGAGTTTGGTTTTCTCCCGTAGCCCGTGTGGTATCCTCTAGTGGCTTCCCGATCAGGAGGGGCTATGATATTGGACGGACTACTGGGACTATTACGTGTTAAGGTGGAAAATGTAAAGCCTTAACGCTATTTAAAAGTAAGTTTATTTTATAAATAGACACTATTATAATAGCGCAATATACTACATAGTAAATAGTTTAACGGATCCTTAGGAGATGTAAATCCCGAACATCTCTTGAGTTACTGTACTCATATTTATATTCTGTTTATTTAACTCACATAAGATATTCTAGTCTGACTCGGGTGTTTTTGTCTATTCAAATTCGCTCGGGTCAGTCCGAGCATTTCAGGATAGCAGATTTTAGCTTTGGAGGACGAAGACGAAGAATAAGTATTATGTTATATATAGTATTACACCACACTCTTTCTATTCCGCTGCATTGCTTGTATTGGTATGTGTAACTCTGATATTTATTGTTAAAGAAGGATCAAGCTTTTGTAAACTGTTTATGAACTGTATATTTGTTATTATATTTTATCCTTCCGCTGTGAGATTCTGTTTTTGTTTTTATTTCTTCTCTGTTTTCTTATTTACCCCATAACAATCCGCCCTTGCGTATGCTTTGAATTGGCACGTGTGTCGGTTTAAAGTGTGCAAAAAGGCGGGATGTTACAGTTGGTATCAGAGCTTTGGTTTAGCGATAAACCTTGGCTTTGTGGGGTTTGACTCTTTGTTAATAGGGTAGAAATATCCTATGGGAGTCGCTGAGTGTATATATAAGAGAGAGCGTACTTGTTAGTATTAATAAAAAGATTTTAATATTGTGTTAATCTGTTCCGCTTTGTATTTATAAATTCTGGTTGATGCATGGGACGCTATGTCATCAATAGGGATTTCTAAACACTTAATAGGACAGACCGACATAATATTTGTTTTTAATATAGGTGAATGAAATAATTTTGCCTATTATATTTCTATATATAAAAATAGTTTTATAAAGATATATATATATTTGGTTGCTATAGATTGGATGTTAGGCAATAAAAATATTTATAATAACTGAAGCTAAGTGAAATTATAATAAACCAAATTTGGAGATTTAGAACTTAAGTCCGGGATTTTTGAAAATTTGCTTTCAAAGAATTTGTGAAATTTATTGATTTGGTTTATAAGTATTTTCTTATATAAATATTTCGTATAAATTGGAAGAATTGTTTTAAAGAAGATTTTGGAAAAGAATTAAATTCTGTACTTTCCTCTCTGTCGCTGGAAAATAAATTCGGTGATGACGGCCGCATCATCGACTTTCATTTTCGAGTTTCGAAGGGGAAAGGCCACTGTAGTAAATTCTACTGCAGATTTATTTTTGAAATTTTCTAAAAATTTTCTTTTATTGTTCTAAATATAATTAGAGATATAAAAGTTGTAAGAACTTATTTATCTATTATTTTGAAATAGATTAAAATTTGACCCGATATTTAATTCTAAATTTTTCCGTTAATTAATTGTTTAAACTTTGTTAGTGAAATATTAAGTAAGAAAGTTAATGCTAGGGATAAGGGAAGTAAAAGTTTTTAACTGATAAATAATGGAAAAGATTTATTGAAGAATGAATGAATTGAAACCTCTAATTGGAATAAGAGAATAACTGCAAAGCTATAAAGAGGAATTTGCATACATATGAGACAAAGGGTAATATGAATAAACATTAAATTTAATTAAAAGAATGGAGATTAAACTTGTATAAGTTCAATTGCAATTTCCTTAACATAAATAACTTACCCAAATATAAAAGTTGAAGTGTTAAATGAGAAACTGGAATTGAATATTTTACAAGTAGGAATTTAGGAAATAATGAAAGAATTTATTGGTATAAACTTAAGTGATAATTGAAATTTTACCCAAATTAAAGGTGAGTATTATTAATAGGTGATTTTAACTTAAGTAAATAAAATGAAATTCTTTAATATTGATGTGTAGGGTTATAAACTTAAGTATGATTTAAAATGCTACTAGTAATATAATAAAAAGTAGGTAATATAAATAAATGTCTGTAAACCCTAGATAATGAATTAATAAAATCCTTTATTTATAAAAATGGAGGTTTTAAGGTTAATAATTTAAGTGTAAGTAGAGGGTTACTGTAATTAAATATAATAAAACATAAACATTAAATAAAGGAATGAAATTAAGGGTAAGTTGAAATTGTAATTTATAAAACGAATATATATTTATTGAACCGTTAATAAATAAAAAGGAATTGAGAAGAAACTTGTAAATTTTCACTTGCATTCTTAAATATACATAACTTACCATATAATAAAAGTTGCAATGTTAGTAAGAAAATGTAAGGGGAAATCTTACAAGTGAAGCTTGAGGTAATTAAGGTATTCAATAAATTTGCTGTTATAAATGAGAATTAACTGTATAAACTTAAGTTAAATTGGAAATTTTACTATATAAGAAAGGGTAAGTAGTATAAATAGATGATATAAACCTTAGTCAATAAATTGGAATACAATATAATGAATTTTGTAACAAATGGAAAATGAAAATTGTAAGAAACAAAGAAATCCCTCCATAAATGAAAGAAAGAAAATCAAACCACCGAAGCATGAAATAAATGTATAATAAGTTAATTTGGCTGTTAGTTTGAATTGTTATTGTTTGATTTATGTTTGTTGGGTAAGGAATTTGAAGTTGTTGGGGAATAAATAATCTATCCTTGTTCCATCTAAGACTGTTGAGTAAAGGATGCACTTGATAGTTAATTTCATTTCATACAAATTTCAAATTTGAACCCAGACAACTAATTGTTTGATGGTTTAAATGGTTGCTTCACTTTGTGTATGTATGTTATTTGTAAGATTGATAATTGTTGTATTGATTGGGTGATTAATGGTTGAAACCACCTAAACATTTCACTTTAATATAAATATTTAACCTTTTAGATTATATAAGTGAATGCAGGTGATGGAAGCAACTGCTTTTGGTTCCATAATAATAAGCGTATTGCCCGACAAATAGGTACGTTTTCGGATTATGTTTAAAGCGCTATTTTATATAGTTGCCCGTGTTGGGATATAATATTTTGATAATATTTGTAATATATTTGTTATATTTTGATATTTTATTTTCTCCCGAGCCTCTCCGTACAAAGGAGACTCTGCCAAAATTTTCCGTAAATTTTGGACTTAGAATTTTGTTGAAAATGTTTTTCCAACTTTAATTATTTAAGTATAAAAGTTTATAATGGCTATAAAACGGGTATATTTCATTAAAGGAAATTAATCCAGTAAATTATTATTTATAAGCTAATATTGAATTGAGATGTACTGTTTTATTCTTCCTTCTCCCTTCTTTTTCCTTTTCGGGGACGAAAAGTTTTGAGTGGGGGAGAGTGTAACGACCCGTTAAGTTCGACCATTTAAAATTGTTTGTTTAATAGGATTTTGTAATTTATTTTAGTTGAAAGAATAAAGGTGGTAGATAAGTATTAAAATGAAGGCTAGAATAAATTATATAGAAGTGACTTAGAAACCTATTTAAAGACATTTGAATAAAATTCAAATGAATTAAGTAGAGAAAGAAAGAAAAATTCTTACCTGTACATAAAATTTAATATGGGAATATTAAACCAATTTAATGCAATAAAAGATTGTGAACGATAAATTGAATAGATTAAGAAACCCTGTTATTGCAAGTCAATAAATTTGTAAACCCTAATGAACATCTCAAAATTTATAAATTTATTGAAATTTAAGACATAGCATAAGCGTAGAACTATAGGTATGATGACAAACTTTTATAAATTGTCTAATTAAGGGTCAGCAAATTTATTTGGAAATCAAACTCAATTAAGGGTAAGTAATTATGATGGATTGATGGCATAAACGTTACTAATTTTTATCATAGTAACGGAAGTGCAGATGGAAGGCAACTGTAGAAATTTAAGTACGTATTAACAATTGAAAGGGACTGTCGATTGAGTGGAGTACTTTAGGTTGTCTTACTAAATTTAGAATTTAACATAAGACAAATAGAAATAAATCAATAAACGTATAGATTTTAAGTTTATTATGATGAATTATTTTAGTGATATGACTTAGAATAAATGAAATAATTTGGGTTAATTGGTATTTAATGGAATTAAAGGTTGCAATATTCATAGGTAAGGATTTAGATGAAATAGATTGATGTATGAAAAATTTAATTTGATAAATGGCAATTAATTCCTTTAATTTGTGCAATTAATGTATGTTTAATTGATAACGATAAAAAGTTGATTTTTTTTCAGTGTAACCAACGTAAAATATTATCATAGCATGATACTTGGTTTGAATAGAAGGATTTGATTTAATGTGAAAATTTTTGTTCTAAGTATTGAATAAAATTGGGAATCAATTTTTTTTTTATGATAATAACGTTAGTATTGGTTAATAAATAGATTTCAATGCAGTAACCAAATAAATGGAATAAGATGAGTATATATTGCATAGAAATGAAATGATAAATTATTGATGTAATGGAAGATATAACCATGTCAATTATGCATATAAGGTAATAAGGTAATGAAACCGAGGTAAATTAATTAATTGAGACTTTAAGTAAAATTAACGTGTGGAATTGACCAAGGTTCAATAAAATGAGAATTTGATTGGTTATATTTATTGGTTGAGAAATGTAAATGTGTATTTGGGGAATAAATTTAGTCAGACTTAAGTATTGAATTTAATTAATTAATATATATGATAAATGATGATTAAATAAAAACCCAATACTCTATATATATGTATAATATTTGAGTGAAAATAATAATACACTTATAAATGTGGAATTAAGAGTTTACAACAACTATTTTAAGTAAAGAAATTGTTCATTCAAGTAAATTTGAAACATCGCAATAGGTGTAGATTAAGTGTTGCGTTAAATAAATTATAAAGGAATAAATTTATAGAAACGTAGGAACGGAAGAATGAACACTATAGTAACGTAAAACGTATTGTAGGATAATAATTAAGTATAGGCTTGTAAATTAGATGTATGACAATAAATTTTGTACGTAAATCTTTCTATTAGTTGATAAGTCTTATTTTGATCAATTTAAAGGAATACACTAAATTTTGTAGTTAGTACGGAATATTGATGAGTGAATGAATAAGATGAAACAAAGGTGGAATGTATTAGTTGAGGTTTTAAGTTATTTATGTGATAAGTTACCAAAATTACAATTTTATCTAAATACAGTAATTTATGCAAACAAAAGATGAACATTTTGAAATATTACCACAGTGATATATAAAAGAAACGTTAACTATGTAGTTGGAGAATAATTGATATATTTTGAGTTGGATAATAGAAATCAAGTTATTTATATAATTAGATTTAAGATGAGAGTATAAGTATATGATTAAATAATTGGGTTTTGCGAATAAAATTTATAATTCCCAAATAATAAGAAAACGCAGAGGTTAACACTGCGAAATTTATATACTTATAAATTTTAGTTCACATCCAAGCTTGCTAAATTATTGGGAATTGATTGGATTATATAAGTAATGAAATTTGGCCAATATTTAAAGTTGAAAGAAAATTTAGATTTTATGATTTATTTTAATTTATTTAATAAATATTAAAAATAGTCATTTTTGTCACGGACTCGGATTTCGACGAAACTAGTTTCATCGGATCCGTAACGGTGAATTATAATAATGTTTCAAGTTTCGTTGCGATCGGACTTGTCGTTTGATCGTACGGACTCGAAACGCCTTGAAATTTACGCATTTTGAAATCAATTTGAAATTTTTATTTTTTTAGCATAACTTCTTCATACGATCGAATTTGGTCGCGAAACTTTTTCCATCGCGTTCAGAATATTTTGAAACACCTATTTGGATATATAGTTTTAACAAATTCGACTCCGGAGGCAGAACGGGCTTTTTGGGCCAACTATCGTTTAGCACGTTCGTTATCCGTACCCACCTAGCCTTCTTTTATCTGTCTATATATTTGCGATTATAAACCCTAGCCACTCCTTATTTTCATTTTTCTATACGTACATCTCCTTCTCAACTCCTCATTCCAATGGCAGAAAAAAACCTAATTCCCAAATTCCAAAATTTTATTTCAAAAAAAAAAAAAAAAAAAAAAAAAAAAAAATTTTTGTGGATCTGCAGCAGCTTCTGGTCGCGCTTCGGGTTTCAGAGGAGAAAACCCTAGAGCAACTTCGGGTCAGGAAGAAAATGACTCGGGTCGCTCCGGGTCGTTTTGGCGAAAACTCCAAGCAAGCATCGGGGAAATGAGGCGGCGCCCCGAAGTCGAACCCGAAGTTGACCCAGGACCAGAATTTTTCATTTTTCAAATTTTCATAACTTTTGCATACGAGCTCGGATTCACGCGCGGTTTGTTTTGCAGGGATCGTATCGGAATTTCTGACGTTTTGGCACTGGTTTGGATGAATTTGGAGACTGTCCAATTTTTGGGTTTAAATTGGATTTGAATTCAATTTAAATTCAAAAGGTGAGTGTTTTAACCCACTCACAACTACTAGAAGCTTTTATGTTTGTTAAATAAATTTTAGAAATGAATAGAAATTTATTTATGAGCTTTTGGCATGTTATTTCATTCATATCTGTTGAATTGCATTTTATTGAATGTAACTGTTAATTTAATTGATTTATTGCGTGTTAATTGGCTGTTGGAAATTTTTGGTTGCATATGAACTGCTAGTTAACAGTTATGTCAATTATCACTGAATATAAATTGTTAGATTAATAGTTGAAAAATTTAATTTGAATAAACTGCCAGTTATCACCTGTTATATATGATCATATATATAATTGTTATTGATTGATATTGCTTGATGTTTGTGACTGGATGATGGATGTTTTGTTGAATGGATGTTTTATTTGATATCATTAAACTACAAGTTAGCATACATTTTACATTTCATTCGGGATTGTGGTTTGAAATGATAAAACCGCAAAGTTTTATTTTTTTAAATTGCGGATTGAAATGATAAATATCCGTATCACTTGACCATAGGATAGAAAATTATATACAGGCACCGCGGTCTATATATAACTATTTTAATGTGATTTCTATGGTTTGGATTGAATACGGTCTATAAATCTTAAATTTATATTGTATAAATATTTTATTTCATATTTATATACCTATGAAGTTGAAATTTTGAAATTAAAAGGAATATAAATTTCTTTATTGAAAATGGAAGAAATTAAGAAAATGGAGTTTGATGATTTATATCCTATGTTTAAATATTAAGTTGGAAATTTTAAAGATATGATATTTATAATTGGATTTTTCCCAAATTATTTTGAAATGAATATTCTAGTAAAAATTGAATTTGGAAATATATATATATATATATTTTACTAGAAATTGAAGTCTTATTAATTATGGATTTTATGTGAATGGTCAAGATTAATTAATAGAATATTGATTTTGAAAGGATAAAAATCCAACTTTAGTTGAAATATTAATGCTCAAAAATGGATATAAATATATATAAAATTGAAATGGTTTTGGGACTTGAAGTAATATTTTGGATTTTGGTTTAACTTTAAAAGAAGAAATATTTGGAAAGCCATGTAATTTATTTCTTTGTAAAGCAACAGTAAAGTTAAACCTTTTTAATTCGCATACCGTTGAATATCCAAACCATTTAGTTTTGAAAATAATGGTTTTAAAATACTATGGATTTTCGAAGAATTATGTTGAAAGTTACAAACAGAATATTGGTTACATGGGATATTAAATAATAAAAAGTGACATAATTTTTTTGGAAAGGAATAATTTTATTTGGGATAAACGATATCATATTGTTTTGGGTTTTAAAAGAAGAAATGATATCGTAATATTACGGTTTGAAATGGATTATATTCTGGTTTTAAAAGTATAAACTATTTTTAAATGACCGCGGTGTTATAATAACGATTGGTTGGCAAAGAGACCGGGATCGGATATGGACATACTCTCTGTCGATACCGAAAACCACTTTGACTAACCGTGTACGCGGTGGAGATTCCAGAATGAAGTAGGTGGTGGCGACGTTTCCTGTAAGGTAAATACGTGGACCCAACTCCCATGAGTTGGCATAAGGTGGCTAAAACAGGAGCGATTCTCAGGCCAATGAGGTCATTCCTCTGATCGGACGCTCCTCTTCGATATTATAATTTGACTTGGATTTGATTCAGTGGCCACTTCTATATTTTGATTTTGGGGAGTTAGTCCGAGGTGGGCGGTAACTGCGGCTAGGCGTTTCCACCAGCCTGGATAGCAATTGGTATATCTACCCTGGCATTGCCTAGTTGTGCCGTGTCACCTACCATATCGCGCCTTGTACGAGTTTGGTTTTCTCCCGTAGCCCGTGTGGTATCCTCTAGTGGCTTCCCGATCAGGAGGGGCTATGATATTGGACGGACTACTGGGACTATTACGTGTTAAGGTGGAAAATGTAAAGCCTTAACGCTATTTAAAAGTAAGTTTATTTTATAAATAGACACTATTATAATAGCGCAATATACTACATAGTAAATAGTTTAACGGATCCTTAGGAGATGTAAATCCCGAACATCTCTTGAGTTACTGTACTCATATTTATATTCTGTTTATTTAACTCACATAAGATATTCTAGTCTGACTCGGGTGTTTTTGTCTATTCAAATTCGCTCGGGTCAGTCCGAGCATTTCAGGATAGCAGATTTTAGCTTTGGAGGACGAAGACGAAGAATAAGTATTATGTTATATATAGTATTACACCACACTCTTTCTATTCCGCTGCATTGCTTGTATTGGTATGTGTAACTCTGATATTTATTGTAAAAGAAGGATCAAGCTTTTGTAAACTGTTTATGAACTGTATATTTGTTATTATATTTTATCCTTCCGCTGTGAGATTCTGTTTTTGTTTTTATTTCTTCTCTGTTTTCTTATTTACCCCATAACAATCCGCCCTTGCGTATGCTTTGAATTGGCACGTGTGTCGGTTTAAAGTGTGCAAAAAGGCGGGATGTTACACTGAAAGTGCCTAACAAATTCTCTTCTATCTTCCACAACAATGTGAGCATCAATCCTCCTGAACTAAGAAATACGAAGTCACATGATTACCATGTCATAATGCAGCATTTGCTTCCGGTATTGCTTCAACATTTTTATCCACAACATAAGGATCTGCGAAATGCTTTTCATCGTATTAGTTTATTCTTTAACATTTTGTGTTCAAAGGTGATCAACAGGGAACATCTTTTAAAAGCAAAGGCTAGGTTATTAGAAGAAATGTGTGTTTTTGAACAACATTTTCCACCTGCATTTTTTGATATCAGTGTCCACCTTATGGTTCATTTAGCCAATGAAGCGTTGATTTGTGGCCCTGTCAGATATAGATGGATGTATCCATTTGAACGGTAAATTTCTAATTTCAGTTATGTACATCATTATTTCATATAAATAGCTACCGTCTACAATATATAATTGATCACATTTATAGGTTGATGAAAACATATAAAGGATATGTGCGCAACAAAAGATACATTGAAGGGTGTATTGCAGAAGGATATATCGTATAAGAAGCTAGTCCTTACTGCATGGAATATATGCCAAACGGAGGTGATGGCAATCATAAACATACCCGCGAAGCGTTTTTAGACAATGACGATGCGTTTGCTGGTGAGATACCTCTGGATAATGGTAAAGATATAACGTTAACCCAAGTGCAGTTTGAACAAGTGCGTAGATGGGTCCTTAATAAGTACGATGGATTGGATAATGGAAGAAGTAAGTTCACGAACTTGTCCAAAATTTCAATTTTTTTAATTCATTTTATATATACATTTTGATATGTATTTTCCGTAGGAGGTATAACTCCTATGTGAAAAGTATTAGATTTCAACCTCGAGGCAGAGCTACCACCGTGGAAGTCGTTCAAAGTTTTAATCTATGGCTACGTAATGAGGTATAACATCGTCTTAAGTATTTCATGTGCTTATAAGTGTGCAATACACCTTCATGATCATGCTTTTTTACTTATCTTGTTTTATGTACCTGTTAAAGACCATCGATGTTGATCCAACTCTGTGGCGGCTAGTGCACGGGCCGAAGTTCATAACGCGTAGTTATATAAAGTACCAAGTGAAAGGATTTTCATATTCCATGAAAAAGTACGAAGACCGTATGGTAACACAAAATAGCGGTGTATGCATGAGAGCAATTACAAAATCTAGAGCGAGTGGTAAGGATAAAAATTATAAGGAAGCAGAAACAACGTATTACAGACTCATTCAACAGATACTTGAGTTGGATTACACTGACTTCAAACAAACAGTTTTTTATTGTGATTGGGTAAAGGTCGAGGATAAGGTCAATGGTTGCAAAATAGATCCCATTTCAAATCTGATCATGGTAAATTTAGGGAAATTGAAGAACAAATATAACGTGAATGACGAGCCATTTATTCTTGCATCAGAAACGAGTCAAGTTTTCTACTCAAAAGATATAAAAAATAACGGATAGTCTGTGGTCTTGCATACACCAAAACGGTTGACTACAAATGTGGATGACATTGAGTTCCCTACCGTCCATCAATCAGTTTTTGAAAACAATGAAAAATTAAAAGACCTTACCAAATCCATATGTTAACTTATTAGTATTCGTACATCACAAAATTGTGTGTCTGTATATTTTTAATTGCATGATTGTGTGTGTGTATGGTTTTGAATATTTTATACATGGTTTTGATTTTCCTGGTTGTTTTGCAAGTTATAATTTGCAAAATCTCTGTATTCTTTTCTCCATTATGATGTTATATTATATTTTGATCCTTTAAGGATTTGTTGGGTGATTAAGCATCAAGTTGTAGGAAGAAAGTCACAGAGTTTTGAGCATAGCTAAGGGTAGACATATATCCCTCGTGGTTTGTTTGCTGGTCACTCATTTCTTTTAGATTATATCTTACTCTACAATTCATATTGTTAGCTTTGGTATATTTATCTACTTTCTGTCAATCGCCTATTTCTTTTCTCAAAAAAAAAGTTCGTTTTTTTGTTTGTTTCTCTAAAGAGGATGCCTTGACATATTAGTCAGATCTATTGAATTTTCACTATGCTCAATGTAATATACAAGTTTTAGTAGGAAATGAGAAAAGGGCAATCTTATATTTGTTTTTATTTAGTTGCTTTGTGTAACTGTTATACTAACTAAATACAATGAACTGTTGCTTCGTAGTTAATTTAGTTAGTATTAGTTAATGAAATAACTAAAATTAGTTACAAGAAATTGCCAATTTAGTTTGTAACTAAATATTGTGGCAGTTATTGTTAATTGTTAAATGTTTATTTAGTTTGTAACTATACATTTAACATTAGCTAAATTAAATTGGCAATTTAGTTATCATTTAACAATTTATTTACAAGTAAATAACTCAGCTTGTTCATTGAAAGTTTATTTAGTTAGTTAGTTAATGAAATAACTAAAAGATAACTAAATTGGCAATTTATTTTGTAACTTATTTAGTTAATTGGCAATGATAACTAACTTATAACTAAATTTGACGACTATATGGTTTATTTAGTTTGTTGTCAAATTCGTAAGTTAAACAAATTGGCAATATTTAGTTTACCTGTGTGTCCTAAATGATAATTAACTAAATTGGTTCAGCTGAACTAAATTTATAGTCAAATTTGGTTTATTTAGTTTATAGACTATATAGTTTAACGTCTATGAAAGGCCCTCCTTTTAATAGGATAAATTACTGAAAGGACCTCCTTTTTATGCTTGTACAGTGGAAGGTAAATCAGGTTTATCTAACTACGGCTTTTGGATCAACTTTCAGTCGTGATTAATGGAAGGTAAATGACTGAAGGTTTTTTTTATTTAGTTGCTTTGTTTAAGATTTTGGAAATTACTTTGACTTTGAAGCTTCTTAAATATTTGATTCTTCTACAACAATGAAACTAGCTTTTGCAGATTGTTTGATACTTAGATTCATCACTTATTATACATCTTCACTTGCTGTGCAGGTTTGAACCAAAAGCAAAACAAAATTTCCATGTCAGAAAATCCAACATCTTCACATTCGTCATGTTCAGAGGCGAAGAAAGTTGATCAAAACTTACTTGGTATTCCGGTCCCAGATAACGCTGGAAAAATCGCTGCTACGCTTAATAAACTAGTAAGAACTCATGTGCCGATATCATATATAAGTTGGGATAAAGTACTCGGAATATATAAGGACAACGTTTGGAACGAATTGATGGTAAGTAAATATTTTTATTTGGAACTAATTTAAGCTAGAAAATAGCTAGTGGTGTTATGATCCTGATCTTCAATGATTTTACACTATTTAAGCAATAACCACCCCCATTATCCCATATCACTGCACAATGTGCACTTCTTACTTACCCCGTTGTCATCAAAATCACATTGCTCCTCCCTTGCTTCTTAACCACTGTCACATTCATGAACTCCCTCCTGCCACAATCCCATACAAACACTGCTTGTCAACATATACAAACCAGTGGCACTTCTGCTTGCAATAAACACTGCAACATTCTCACTTAACTGCAGCTTCAACCCTCCATCTAATTGTCCACCACTACTGCTTTACGCTGCCTTCACCTCATTTCTCACTAGACAACATCCTACATCAGTTCAACATTTTCCCTGCATACCATCCTCTGACATAACTCAGACCTTCCTCCACACATTCAACCTGCTACCGCAACTTCAACTTCATCACAGATAAACTCCACCATCCCTATAACCATCGCTTCTTCTCTCTACTTCCTTACTCTATAACTTCCATCACCCTTCACCACCATGCAAAAAAAAATCACTGCTCTTTCCATTTCATCTTGTAGCATTGTTTCTCTGCATTTCTGGTTCTCATAATTCCAATTTGAGCATACTTCGTTGAACACAATAGAATTAGTTCTTTGTTGAGCATTGTTTTTCAGTTTGAGTATTCATAAATTTCATCTTGTAGCTTGTTTTCATTTAACATTTGTTCATTTTCAATTTGTTCATTTTTATTTTGCATTTCCTTGTTTCTAGAAAAACAATTTGCATCTTTGTATTGATAGTTCTTTTGCACTGAAGAAAAAAAAAGAGGGAAGAGCAGTTTGCATTTTCATTTTCAAGCTACAATTTTCATTTTCTTTTTACAGTTTTTCTTGTTTCAACATTTTTCTACAGAACCCTCTTCAACCCACAAAAACTTGCCTACAAAACTTGTCTTAACAACCACTGTAAACACTCACCATACATTCAACATTCTGTTCCTCAACAATCTGCTTCACCTCATCAATTCAACATACTTCCTCTCCAACAACCACTGCTCACAATATACAGTCATCATCTCTCCATAAATTTCCACGATCCCGTTATGAATATTAGGCATCTTGTTTGTGAAATAATGTGAAAAGTAATAATATGAGTTACCATGGTCCCGTTATGAATATTAGGAATGAAGATTTTTTTGTTCATGTGTTGTAGATGGTCAGCGTGTTAATATTAGGAATAAAATTGTTGTTAACGGTGCAAGCCAAGTCAGGAGAGGGGTAATGCATAGACGTTACTCCGGCGCTACAAAATAGCGCCGTTGTAATGGCAAAATTTTTGGAAACAGTTTGGTACTAATGTTAACTTTTACAGAAATGCTATTTTGACGATGAATACTTAGTTAGACATAATCTGACTTGTTATGAAACGAAGGAAGCCTATTTAGAATCTCATTAAGTATGTTCATAGTAATTACCTTTATTTAACATTAGTTTGAGTCTTGTATGGACATGAAAATAATATGTATTTTTGCAGAAAATTTATGAGCTCGATCCGATTTCAAAGGAAATGTTTTTAAAGAGAATGGTCGAGGCTTTTAGGAGATACAAGAAAAACCTGAGAGTAGTTTATTATGACACTTTCAAAAATGACGAAGAATGGTTGAAAAATTGTCCATCTACAGTTGCTCAAGAAGATTGGGAACAGTTCATAAAAAATGAAGCAACGCCTGAAGCGAGCGGAAGAAGGGAGACAGGCAAAAAGAACAGAGCATTGCTCAGTTATGGTCACCATGCAGGACGTAAAAGTCACGCTAAAATAGAACAATAAATGGTAATTTATATCCATTTTTGTTCATATGCTTTAGTATTCACTGTATCTACATTCTACATACATACATCTACATATGTACAAACATCAACTATTTCAATCAAATTTGTACTTATATTGCAGATCGCTGCTAGTCCATCAACAAATATCAGTCGTCGTCAAGTATGGGAGAAGACACACAGGAAAAAAGATGGTAGCATATCAGATGCCACTTCTTCATACTTTGTAAGTTAAACAAATACCAATCAGATGCTAAAATATGCGTTTGCCACTTCTTCATACTTATAATAAATACTAACTTGCATATTCTTTAAAATTCCTTATTCATATAAGTATTATCATATTTCAGGATCAAATTGCGACAGCGAAGGAAAAGATAGCTGATAGTGATGAAGAAAAATTGACAGTGGATGAAGACATCTTATCACAAGTGCTTGGAAAGGATGCAAGGGGTAGGATCCGTGGTGTTGAGACTGTTATACCAAAGACTAAAGTTAAGGCTTGTGCCATTGCACAGAAATGACTCAGACATGTTCATGGAGAGCATGATGAGTTGAAAATGAGGGTGGGAAGTTTGGAGGATACAGTGGGAAATTTATCTAGGAAAATGGAGGTTCTGATCAACATGGTGGGAAACATCGAACAGGGAATTCGTGCACCGGTCAATTCTTCTGATGGAGGACGCGCCACACAATTCAATGCTCCTGAATTCGTAGCTTCGCAGTTCCAGAATTCGACTGATGTAGCGAACAATCAAAGATGTGAAATCCTCAAATCTGATTTAGATATAATAGCAAAAGCTATTTATTACAAAATTTCTTCTTTTAGTTGCTTTCGAGCAGATATTTTGTTGGATAGATCTAAACATATTTATTGCAACAGGTACTGTATCCCGAGATTCTACATCGTCCAAAATCCATGGGAAATCTGTACCACCCACGCATGAAAAAGTGGTGTTGGACAACATACTACTACCAGATGAGAGAACCAGCAAAATAAATCATCAATTTGCAGAGACCTTTGCTGAAGTTGGAGTGGGTGGGTATGTGTGCCATCCGAAGGGTCTTATTTAATTTCTTTAGACGTCGGAGCAGGTATATTTTCTGTTTATGTTAATATTTTACTATGTATTGTTTTTTGAAACCTCTTCCACTATATACATGACATGTCACATGTATATTTTTTGTACAGCGGTATGGTTAAGCTACCCATTTTCCATAAAATTGCATTGGCAAATCGTATATTTAAAGCATCAACCTTCTGTTTTATATATAATATATATTGAAAATTTTTCAAGTATTTTAACTGCAGTGTTAAAATTGTCCAAGTTTAGACTTCATAATGTCATGGCACATGGTATCAGAAAATGCATAAGTTGGTGTTTATTATACCATGCCTCCATATAAACCTAAGGTCATTAGATTTTACTCTTTTTGATACCCCATTATGATATCAAGAAGTTCAATTTAGATATTTTTAGCAGTATACCCTTTTAATGTAGCAAGAACTAATTTAATCGCATTTGTAACATTTAAATTTGAATTCCTAGATGAAATTTAGGCAACTTGGAAATTGTATTGTGCTTGTTGCACTATTCGATTTACATTGACGATGACATTATCAACATCGATTTCCTACTATGATATATTAAAGGAATTTTTCAAAGTCAATTTTACTTCAGTTTTATATGTCGTAACCGTTTTTCAATGAATAAGTAAAATCGCATATAAGTTAGGGATGGTTTACTGTAGTAGATTGTATAAGATACCTATTAAGCAATTTCGATAAAGCAAGTAGTCAATAATTAGATGATTGTAATTGCATGTGCTAATACCTTTGTTGTCTCTGTTAAATGCCAGTAGTCTATACGTTTTGGTTGGTTTGTAAAGCGACCAAAGGTGTTATGCTTATTGAAATTTCATATTCATTAATGCTCATAAGAACCAAACCATTGAAGAATAAGCAGCTTTTTAAGTCACGGTTGAAGATTAATATGCACTGTTGTATAGTTTGCTTTCGCATAGTGATGCTTACTAAGCCTGTGCTTTTGTTGCATGCTTTCGGTTGAATGTTGACATAGTGCGATTTAGAAACAGATATCTTTTTTTTCTAATTTGTTGTAGCCTTTGATCACTTTTATTTTACACACATTTATTTAAATAAATGTTATTAGTGGTATGTTATAGCATGTTGCAAATTATTATCTAAACTTTGAAATGCTATGTGACGACCCGGAATTTTTAAGCAATTTGAATCGGAATATTTAATCGATTTTAAATATTCAATAGTGTAATTTTAACTTGTATTACGGATATCATAGTTTATTTGATAATTTAATTATTGAATTAAATAATTTGAAGTGGGGAAATTTATCGAACCTAGAATTTTTAAACCGATTAAAAATAATTTGAAGGCTTATAAAATTTATATTGATAATACTGAAGATAGTAAAAATCTTAAATTTGAATCTAACAGTGATTTGTTCAGTTTTGAAATTTATATAGTCTAAATTGAATTTAAAAGTAACCCTCCGAGGCGCAGTCTCGGAATTCGATGAAACTAATTCCATTGGATCCGTAATAGTGTATTATTATAGGATTTCAAATTTCGAACGGTTTGGAGTTGTTGTGTGAGCGTACGGTATATAAACGCGCTGAGATTTATATGGAAAATTCAAATAAATATATATTTGCATAGTTAGTTAAAACTCAGCTGAAATATTCCACTTCAGCATTTTTTTTCCATTCATTTCAAACACCGTTGTTCTTCTGATTCACGCCGACTTCTTTTTCTTCGTGTTCCCTCTTTTATAAACATCACGAAAATTGTCAGAAACATAATCATCGTTTCCCTTTTTCTTTATAAAATCATATTGCAGATTCGAAAGCTTGAAGAAAAAGGCATGTGCTTTGCTTTATTTTTGCGAGCTGAATCGAAGCAACGAAAATATAAAACTTTCGTTCCTCCTCTCCTTATTCAATTTCCATCCCCAAATCTGTTCGCGTTCTTTAAAAAAAAAAATCCCACTTCGAAATCTAGCGACGTTTGTTTGAAGCCCCAATTTATTCATTCTCCTTCCTCTGTGAATCAAAATCGAATACTCCATTATTAATTGCAAAACTTGTTTCTTTGATTCGGGTAGATTTTCGTTTCGATAAAGCTCGGTGTTGTTCGGCTATGGGATTGGTGATTTGGAGGCGCGGCAATGGCCATGACCGAACCCATTAGGAGCTAGGGTTTTGGTCTTGAAGTGGTTCCGGTGTCGTGAGGCAAACCGAAGCCTGGTTTTGGGTTCATGGTGCGTAATGGCATCTAGCAGCGGAGTTTAGGGAGGCACGATGGCCAAAGGCGGTTCGCAACCTAGCAGGAGTCGATCCAGGTTTTTTTTTCAGTCACATTCTTGTTGAGGGCATCAAAAGTGGTGGTGTGGGTACTGGCATGATGAGGAGATGGTGAGTCGGTTGGTGAAGTTGGTTCTTTGATTTGCGTAGTGGAGAAGGTGTACAAGTGTAATCGTTCCTGGTTATATGGTTCCAGAAGGTTTTGGATGAGAAGCGGGAGGGAGTAGAAGAGGGGAGTGAGTTTGAAACAGAATGGACTGGAGACTGTAAGGTATACTAACAACCTATTGCCAAATTCAAATCTAATTTAATTTATATATGTATATAGGTAAGAAAGAGATTTATATTTTTATTAGGATTTAAAAAAAAATGTGCAGAAAACAGAAGAATATATTACAGTAATTTATGGACTGCTCAACCTTAATTTGATGTTTTAAAATTACGTTAAGTAAAAGTTTAATTTGACCTATCGTGTATTTAGGTTATTAGATGTTACGGTAAAGGGAGGTTTATAGGAAGAAGGAATGACTAATAGTAATAATAATAATAATTCAATTTACTAATTTATTTTAGTACTAAATTTGTTTAGTTAACTTATGTAAATTATTTCAGTAATTAGAAAATAATTTATATTAAAGGGAGTTAACTTAAAACTAATTTTTAGTTAAATGAAAGGAAGAAATTGTGGGTTAATTCATGTATTAATAAAACATATAAATTGTTTATTCAAGGTCAAAATTATGAAGAACCGAGCTTTTTGGAATGGATTGCAAATATAATGCAAAGGTGAGTTAATCTCACTCAGCTAAATTTAAATTTAAATAATTAAATTTAAATAATTGTTTGAATGGTTGAATTTATTGATGTGCTATAGCATGGTATATTTTGGGATTGATATTTATGTTATGCTAACGTCTGTGGATGCAGGGAAGACGGGTTGGAGGGTTCCAACTGGGTCCCTTAACATATTTTAAATTGTTTATTATGCTCTGTTACGATTATTTGGATATTCTGTGATGGTTTATATTGGATATTGAATGCGATAGTTGCTTGGATTATTCTGGTACTCTATGTTATCAAATTATATAGCATTAGATTTTTTTGGAAAGAAATAATAAAAGAAGTGAATTTTTAAGTAAATAATTATAAAGAATGTAAATAAATTAAAGTGAATTGGATAAGAATGTTAGGGTTTTCAAAATGCTAAATAATAAATTCTGTATATGGAAAGGAATATTTCAATAAACAGAAAGTTAAGGAAACTTAAACTTCAATGTTATTGTTTTAAAGAACAAAACATTTATTTTAAATTTAGGATTTAAATTATGTAAGAAGAATAAAGATGGAATTGGGAAAATTTGAAGTTGTATATTTCAGTTAGAAGATTTAAAATCAAACAGAAAATAATAACAATAACAATAATAATAATAAAGTCCAAAATTAATGAATTTTGAAATGAACTGAGTAAGTAAAGGAATTTATTTCAAATGAAATAAATTGAGAATCAATTTGGAAAATTGATTTAAGTGATTGAGATTGGAACTTCTCCCTGGATAACCAAGTACGTATCAAAGTAAATTTTTAAACAAAAGTTAATAGATTTAAAGTTGTTTTAATAAGCAAGTTTTGGAAAATATAATATTTCTAAAATTTTAAATTCTAAAGTAAGTATTTCCTTTTAATCTATTTAAGCAGTAATTATTAAATAAAAAAAATGACATAGTATTCTGTTTATAAAATGTGAAAATCTAGTTTTATACTTTATTAAGTAACTTATTTTGAAATATTCATATAGTACGTATTTTTAACAAACTCTTGTATTAGTCTTAACTTAAATGTTTTAAAGTATATTACAGAGTAAAAGTGTTTTAAATTATTTTTAAAACCTAGTTTTGTGCTTGGTGCTTTCAGTGGAGATAGAAATATTTGGGAAGTTTATTCTGAAAAAGGAAGATAGTTGCAAACTGTTTTCAAAAGGGATTGAAAGTGAAAATATATCTTGTGAAGATATTTTGAGATAAATAAATAATCGGGAAAATTATTTATTGGTTGATGGTTGTTTTGTGAATATAATTGATAGTTAAATAACCGACTATCAATATTGGACAAATACGTTGATCGTTTCGAAGAGACCGGGATCGAGATTTATTTCTCGAAAACCACTTCAATCCGGTTTGTACTTTTCGTGTAAACGATTTTGGATTCGAAGATGGAGCAGTGAAGTGCAAGGGCTAGTCGCTACTAATCCTGAGGATATTTTCAAAATGGATGTAGTAGGAATAGTGCCTTCGGTTCCGTTCGAACCCGGGACGGACTTGTATGGATGAATGCTTGCGAAACATCGTCAGGTGGATGATGGGCATTCTAAGGGATATTGTTCTATAAAGGTAACGCTTAGCCTCAAGCCTCATCAAATGGGAATGACTGAAAATCAGGGGATATGCAGCAAGGCTAGGTGGGTAGCACCCAAGCAGGGTGAGGTCATTCCAGTCTAGATGTCCATTTTTATTTTCGGCTTAATGGTGCGGTTGCTGATCCCAACCGTGGGGTGATCTCACTCGGGAATATCCAGTAAGGGATAGTCCCGGCCTTGTGTTGCAGGCGATGAAGGGAGTAATCCTCGGTACGGTGATCTAGGCCCCGTACTGTGACAGGTGGTACCCCAGTGCCTAGTCATTGATGGAAATCCATTCTCCCTACGAGCCTTGTACGAGTTTTGTTTGTATTACCCACTTTGTGGCTAGTAGCTGGAATTTAATAATGTAACAATTTCGGCTATTTTATAAGTACTTGTATATAGACCCTATTATAATATCAGAGGATTTATATAAAAATCGTTTTAGCTATCGTAAGGTAAAAACCCGACATGTTTATTTGTTGCGTGGTCTTATGAGATGCTTTTGTTTTCAAAGGATTTTTGAAACTTTAATAATAAATTGGGTGTGATTTTCTCACGCTAGTATTCCAGACTGACTCGGGTGTTATTTAACTGTAATGCTCGGGTCAGACCGAGTATTATAGGGAATAGGAAATGCTGTGGGAGCTCAGGAGACGGGATGATGATGATACGTATATTCATACTTGTTTATATATATATATATATTTATTCCGCTGTTGAGTTGTTGTATATCCATTGTATTGTATTGATGTGAGCTGTGATTGATGTACTCTGATGATGTAATGTATGTAAACAGATATATTTGATTTTGAGTAAAGATTATTTACTATCTATTATATTTTATTCCGCTGCGATCGTTAGATTCTGATGTTGTTTTTGTGTTCTCTTCTTCTACCTCTTCTTCTTAAAACCCAAATGGTTCGTATTTCTGTGCAACTTGAGTTGATTGTTGTAGAATAGTGTTGACTCAAGGGGTACAGACTTGCGGGCTGTTACAGTTGGTATCAGAGCATGGGTTGGAGATAACCTTGGCTCTGGTGGGAATTACTCATTTAAATTAGAGTCCGTATTACTCTAAAATGAGTTTGAGCGTATTAATAGATATGAGCGCGTATCTGTTAGTGAATATAAATTGTTTTAATATTGTGTTGATTGATTTATTGAGTGGCATATGAACCTTCGTCGGCACAGTCTGCGCAACTGTATTGAAGGGGTTTCTAAACACTTGAATAGAACAGTCGACACGGTATTGTATTAAATGTGGGTAAATGAAATAATTTTACCCAAATATATTTTGATATAAATAAAACTTTTTGTAAACTATTTTAGCTAATATATGGTTGCTTGGATGTTGGAAATAAGGATATTTAAATTATTATCCTTATTGTATGGAAAATTTAACTAGAAATTGAAAACATAACTAAAGGTTAAGGAAATAAATTCATTATAAAATGAAATTCATAAATATGAATTATAAATGGAATTTATAAATTGAAATATAATCAAATAAGAATTTGTATGAGCATAAGCTATGCAAATGAAGTATATTTAAAATTTATTTAAGCAGGCTTTTGAAACTTTAAAACCCCGGAGATTTTGGAAGTATTTTGAGGATAAATTGTAGCATTGTTTTTTTGGGGTATTTCTGAAAGGAAATTGTTTTAAATAAATTTTGAGAAGATATTTAGCATTGAATTCACTTCAGTCACTGGAAAATAACTTCGGTGATGACTGCAGCATCATCGATGTTCATTTTCGAGTTTCTAAGTGATGAATTGCTACCAAATTGATTTGTTCAGAAAAGTTAGTTGTTTGAAATTTCCAAAGGAAATGTGTTGGGAATAAATCCAGGATTGGTTTAATTTTTGAGAAATGTGATTTTGAGATGTTGGAGATTTCAAAATGATTTGGAACCAAAGTCGGTGTTTTTAAATTCCTGGTGAGATAGTTGTAAGCTTATAAATTGTAAGCTTATAAATTGAGATGATTTTTAAATCAGGAATGGAATATAAGCTTTGAGGGTTGGAGTTTAAATTTTAAAGAGAAAAGTTGAAAATGAAATTAACTTGGATTTGGAAATAATAATAAAAATTAACTGGATTGGAATAATTGAATAAGCTGAAATAATATCCAGTTGTATTCAAATTAAGTTAAAATCGAATTGAGTTAAATAAAACTAAGTTAAAATAAAATTTGAATTGGAATAAGAATTCAATTGAATTATTTTATGGAATTAGATTCTTACCTAAACAAATGGAAAATAAATTGGATAAGAATTGGAATTGAAATAAATAAATTAGAATGACTAGTAAAAGAATTAAAAATCGATGGAAATAAAAATATGTTTGGGATATAAATAAGCATAAGGCTTGAGTTAAAAATAAAAGATGAATAGATTTAAGCCTATGATTTGAGTTGTGACTTATAAAATTGAAATTGGAAAGAAAAGCCAAACTTGAATTATAAAATAATGTGAACTAAGAAAATTAAATGAAGTGATATTTGGAAATAAAATCAAGTATTGTACTATAAAAAGGAGAGAACTAATTTGTTAATAAATTAGTTAATGAAATGGAATTGTGAGTTTATGATGAGGTTTGAAAATAAAACTCAAGTTATAATTAAATTCGACTTACATTGACGATGAAGAAAATATAGTTAAAAGTGGCCTTGAAATTAATTAATTGATTTGTGAATGAAATTGCAATGTAAGTTAATAAAATTGGATGGTAATTTAAAAGTGAATGGAAATTTGAAAATGAATAGTGGATTCAAAACTTGAGATATAAATTTAAAATTTAACTTGAAGTGTTAACAAATTAAATATAATTGGAAATGTATCAAATAAAAATGTAAATGGATTAAAATAGCAATGGTTTGAATGTGCATATAAAATCCAAATAAGTGAAGATAACCTGGAAAATAGCCAGGTAATAAATTGAATGAGTTGAATCTGGAAAGTTAAATTTTATAATAGCCAATCAAATGAAATTTGCAGATTTAAAATAGGATTGGATTAGAATAAAATCAAGTTAAATTGAAAAGAGAAAATTTACTTGTAAAATGAAAATGAGCTTAAGTGTAAAATTTGAATAAATTGAGGTTAATGGACTTAAGCTAAATGAATGAAGGAAAGTTGAATTGAATTCAAGTTAAAACCAAGTTTAAAGATATTGGATGGATTTAAACCAAGTAAAAATAAATTTGGATCGGAATAAAATTTGGTGGGTTGTAAATAATATTTAAGGAAAAAAAATCCACAATGGATTGAGTGGATAAACTAATTATATTGAATAAATGAATGGATGTGATAAATAAGAACCAAATGGAGTATGGCTTAAATAAGTTAAGAAATGGTTATTGAATGATATGGCTTGGTTGCTTTGAGCTATAAAAAAATAGTTGGAATAAACAAATATGGAATGGCATGTAAATAAATGGATTGCAAATGGTTTGGATGAATTAGTTTGGTTAATAAAATGAAATGCAAGTGAATGTATTGAAATTTGATATGCAATGAAATGAGAATATACAGATTGAGAATAAATTTGAAAACCATTCAAATCAAATGAAAATGGTTATAAATTAATTGGGACAGTTGAATTAGCATGGAAACTATATAAATTGCTTACGGAAAAATGTTTGAAATGAGTTTCTTTTAGTATTCATATGTTTTAACTATTACTAATAAGTGAAATATAGTTAAACTGCATATATTTGGCACTTACATGTTTAAATTGAGTAAGTACAGGTACCTGGAAGCCGTATGATTGGATTTGGGTTGCATTAACTGCTAAATAAATAAGCTACTTGCTTAAAAATGCTAAATAAGGTACGCCTACGCAATAAAAATAGGAAATATGAACTGTTTTTTGTTTTTCCGACCGGGTGGGCCGATGTATATATATTTATCTCTTTTGTCAAATTGCAAAAGATCCTCCGTACAAAGGGGACTCTGCCAAAATTTTCCAAAAATTTTGGGAGTTAGAAAATTTTGTTAACGCCAAAACGGTTTAAAATTGGAAATTGAAATATGTTAGTAAATGACACTAATTAAAGTAATGACATGAATTTGTAATAAATGACAAATAAAATTTATATATGTAGAGTTGAAGAATAAATTGAATTTATATGAAATGGAGATAAAACGATTTGAATAGAAGTAGATATGAACTAAAATGGTAAGATGAAAATAAACAAAGAAGTATATAAAATGCTTATACTAAACTTAAGAGGGAATGGTGAATTCTTAAATGGAAATTGATACTACCAATACAAATTAAGTCAATAATTGGAATGAATAGATATTGGCATTTTGTGAGAAAATCGATAAATGTTTTTGAAAGTTGTGATTGAATATTAGTGCTTGGCAGGATATGCAGGTATTAGAAAGGGAAAGAAAGTTGGATTTGATTTCAAAAGATAAAATTAGAAATGCTCGACAAAAAGGTATGTATTTAAAATTTCTGTGAAATTTGATTGGGATTTGGATTTAGCCGCTTGGCCTTTTTGTTTTCTTTTGGATTTGGGAGGCCGTAGAGCCATTTTGTAGTTGTACTGAGCTAGCCGCGCAAAGGAGACGCTGGCGAAATTTTTCGGGAATTTAGAAAGTTGGAAAATTTTGATAATTCAAAATTGATTTTATGATTAAAACTTGAATGGTTGGGCAAATAGGATTGTTTGCAATCTAGGAAAAGGTATGGACAGTTAATAAGAATAATAAGGGGTCTTTTGTAAAAAGATAATTGGTAAAGATGCTGAATTGTTAGCAACTGTTTTGTTTTGGGAAGAGTAACGGGTTTTGGGCCATTCTTCCTAATTAGTAATTTCGGGGACGAAATTCTTTTAAGGGGGGAGGAATGTGACGACCCGGAATTTTTAAGCAATTTGAATCGGAATATTTAATCGATTTTAAATATTCAATAGTGTAATTTTAACTTGTATTACGGATATCATAGTTTATTTGATAATTTAATTATTGAATTAAATAATTTGAAGTGTGGAAATTTATTGAACCTAGAATTTTTAAACCGATTAAAAATAATTTGAAGGCTTATAAAATTTATATTGATAATACTGAAGATAGTAAAAATCTTAAATTTGAATCTAACAGTGATTTGTTCAGTTTTGAAATTTATAGAGTCTAAATTGAATTTAAAAGTAACCCTCCGAGGCGCAGTCTCAGAATTCGATGAAACTTGTTCCATTGGATCCGTAATAGTGTATTATTATCGGATTTCAAATTTCGAAAGGTTTGGAGTTGTTGTGTGAGCGTACGGTATATAAACGCGCTGAGATTTATATGGAAAATTCAAATAAATATATATTTGCATAGTTAGTTAAAACTCAGCTGAAATATTTCACTTCAGCAATTTTTTTCCCACTCATTTCAAACACTGTTGTTCTTCTGATTCACGCTGACTTCTTTTTCTTCGTGTTCCCTCTTTTATAAACATCACGAAAATTGTCAGAATCATAATCATTGTTTCCCTTTTTCTTTATAAAATCATATTGCAGATTCGAAAGCTTGAAGAAAAAGGCATGTGCTTTGCTTTATTTTTGCGAGCTGAATCGAAGCAACGAAAATATAAAACTTTCGTTCCTCCTCTCCTTATTCAATTTCCATCCCCAAATCTGTTCGCGTTCTTTAAAAAAAAAAATTCCCACTTCGAAATCTAGCGACGTTTGTTTGAAGCCCCAATTTATTCATTCTCCTTCCTCTGTGAATCAAAATCGAATACTCCATTATTAATTGCAAAACTTGTTTCTTTGATTCGGGTAGATTTTCGTTTCGATAAAGCTCGGTGTTGTTCGGCTATGGGATTGGTGATTTGGAGGCGCGGCAATGGCCATGACCGAACCCATTAGGAGCTAGGGTTTTGGTCTTGAAGTGGTTCCGGTGTCGTGAGGCAAACCGAAGCCTGGTTTTGGGTTCATGGTGCGTAATGGCATCTAGCAGCGGAGTTTAGGGAGGCACGATGGCCAAAGGCGGTTCGCAACCTAGTAGGAGTCGATCCAGTTTTTTTTTTCAATCGCATTCTTGTTGAGGGCATCGGAAGTGGTGGTGTGGGTACTGGCATGATGAGGAGATGGCGAGTCGGTTGGTGAAGTTGGTTCTTTGATTTGCGTAGTGGAGAAGGTGTACAAGTGTAATGGTGCCTGGTTATATGGTTCCAGAAGGTTTTGGATGAGAAGCGGGAGGGAGTAGAAGAGGGGAGTGAGTTTGAAACAGAATGGGCTGGAGACTGTAAGGTATACTAACAACCTATTGCCAAATTTAAATCTAATTTAATTTATATATGTATATAGGTAAGAAAGAGATTTATATTTTTATTAGGATTTAAAAAAAAATGTGCAGAAAACAGAAGAATATATTACAGTAATTTATGAACTGCTCAACCTTAATTTGATGTTTTAAAATTACGTTAAGTAAAAGTTTAATTTGACCTATCGTGTATTTAGGTTATTAGATGTTACGGTAAAGGGAGGTTTATAGGAAGAAGGAATGACTAATAGTAATAATAATAATAATTCAATTTACTAATTTATTTTAGTACTAAATTTGTTTAGTTAACTTATGTAAATTATTTCAGTAATTAGAAAATAATTTATTTTAAAGGAAGTTAACTTAAAACTAATTTTTATTTAAATGAAAGGAAGAAATTATGGGTTAATTCATGTATTAATAAAACATATAAATTGTTTATTCAAGGTCAAAATTATGAAGAACCGAGCTGTTTGGAATGGATTGGAAATATAATGCAAAGGTGAGTTAATCTCACTCAGTTAAATTTAAATTTAAATGATTAAATTTAAATAATTGTTTGAATGGTTGAATTTATTGATGTGCTATAGCATGGTATATTTTAGGATTGATATTTATGTTGTGCTAACGTCTGTGGATGCAGGGAAGACAGGTTGGAGGGATCCAACTGGGTCCCTCAACATATTTTAAATTGTTTATTATGCTCTGTTACGATTATTTGGATATTCTGTGATGGATTATATTGGATATTGAATGCTATAGTTGCTTGGATTATTCTGGTACTCTATGTTATCAAATTATATAGCATTGGATTTTTTTGGAAAGAAATAATAAAAGAAGTGAATTTTTAAGTAAATAATTATAACGAATGTAAATAAATTAAAGTGAATTGGATAAGAATGTTAGGGTTTTCAAAATGCTAAATAATAAATTCTGTATATGGAAAGGAATATTTCAATAAACAGAAAGTTAAGGAAACTTAAACTTCAATGTTATTGTTTTAAAGAACAAAACATTTATTTTAAATTTAGGATTTAAATTATGTAAGAAGAATAAAGAAGGAATTGGGAAAATTTGAAGTTGTATATTTCAGTTAGAAGATTTAAAATCAAACAGAAAATAATAACAATAACAATAATAAAAATAAAGTCCAAAATTAATGAATTTTGAAATGAACTGAGTAAGTAAAGGAATTTATTTCAAATGAAATAAATTGAGTATCAATTTGGAAAATTGATTTAAGTGATTGAGATTGGAACTTCTCCCTGGATAACCAAGTACGTATCAAAGTAAATTTTTAAACAAAAGTTAATAGATTTAAAGTTGTTTTAATAAGCAAGTTTTGGAAAATATAATATTTCTAAATTTTTAAATTCTAAAGTAAGTATTTCCTTTTAATCTATTTAAGCAGTAATTATTAAAAAAAATGACATAGTATTCTGTTTATAAAATGTGAAAATCTAATTTTATACTTTATTAAGTAGCTTATTTTTAAATATTCATATAGTACGTATTTTTAACAAACTCTTGTATTAGTCTTAACTTAAATGTTTTAAAGTATATTTCAGAGTAAAAGTGTTTTAAATTATTTTTAAAACCTAGTTTTGTGCTTGGTGTTTCAGTGGAGATAGAAATATTTGGAAAGTTTATTCTGAAAAAGGAAGATAGTTGGAAACTGTTTTCAAAGGGGATTGAAAGTGAAATTATATCTTGTGAAGATATTTTGAGATAAATAAATAATCGGGAAAATTATTTATTGGCTGATGGTTGTTTTGTGAATATAATTGATAGTTAAATAACCGACTATCAATATTGGACAAATGCGTTGATCGTTTCGAAGAGACCGGGATCGAGATTTATTTCTCGAAAACCACTTCGATCCGGTTTGTACATTTCGTGTAAACGATTTTGGATTCGAAGATGGAGCAGTGAAGTGCAAGGGCTAGTCGCTACTAATCCTGAGGATATTTCCAAAATGGATGTAGTAGGAATAGTGTCTTCTGTTCCGTTCGAACCCGGGACGGAATTTTATGGATGAATGCTTGCGAAACATCGTCAGGTGGATGATGGGCATTCTAAGGGATATTGTTCTATAAAGGTAACGCTTAGCCTCAAGCCTCATCAAATGGGAATGACTAAAAATCAGGGGATATGCAGCAAGGCTAGGTGGGTAGCACCCAAGCAGGGTGAGGTCATTCCAGTCTAGATGTCCATTTTTATTTTCGGCTTAGTGGTGCGGTTGCTGATCCCAACCGCGGGGTGATCTCACTCGTGATTATCCAGTAAGGGATAGTCCCGGCCTTGTGTTGCAGGGGATGAAGGGAGTAATCCTCGGTACGGTGATCTAGGCCCCGTACTGTGACAGGTGGTACCCCAAATGCCTAGTCATTGATGGAAATCCATTCTCCCTACGAGTCTTGTACGAGTTTTGTGTGTATTACCCACTTTGTGGCTAGTAGCTGGAATTTAATAATGTAACAATTTCGGCTATTTTATAAGTACTTGTATATAGACCCTATTATAATATCAGAGGATTTCTATAAAAATCGTTTTAGCTATCGTAAGGTAAAAACCCGACATGTTTATTTGTGGCGTGGTCTTACGAGATGCTTTTGTTTTCAAAGGATTTTTGAAACTTTAATAATAAATTGGGTGTGATTTTCTCACGCTGGTCTTCCAGAATGACTCGGGTGTTATTTAACTGTAATGCTCGGGTCAGACCGAGTATTATAGGAATAGGAAATGCTGTGGGAGCTCAGGAGACGGGATGATGATGATACGCATATTCGTACTTGTTTATATATATATTCCGCTGTTGAGTTGTTGTATATCCATTGTATTGTATTGATGTGAGCTGTGATTGATGTACTCTGATGATGTAATGTACGTAAACAGATATGTTTGATTTTGAGTAAAGATTATTTACTATCTATTTAATTTTATTCCGCTGCGATGGTTAGATTCTAATGTTGTTTTTGTTTTCTCTTCTTCTACCTCTTCTTCTTAAAACCCAAATGGTTCGTATTTCTGTGCAACTTGAGTTGATTGTTGTAGAATAGTGTTGACTCAAGGGGTACGGACTTGCGGGCTGTTACATGCTATTAATATGTGTAAATTGTTTAAGTTAGATTTATTTCGATTATTTTTACATTTTTTGGACTAACAGTTGTACTTTATTTGATATGAACTTTGAATTGACTCCTCTACTGCCTAATATTGCTACTGTGCATACACTGATATTCTGCTGGAACATCATTGAAACCAGTATAGGTTCTTTTTCCTCATTTGAAAGTTGTTAATTTTGAATAGGTGTAGAGGTAGGATTTAAGATCACATCAGTACAAAATGTTCGAAAAATAGACTATATTTGTACAATTCAAAATCCCCCGTGTAAAAACCTGATTTAGCACTAGCGTGACAAAAACTTACTTATGTTTGTAATCCGTATTGAAATGGGTTTGTTTTGGTTATAGGTTTTGAAAATTTTCCCAACTTGATCACAGTATAATGTTTATGGATTAAGAGCTAATTTGTACATACATTTGCAATTTGCAATATAAACATTTTGACTGAAATAATGTTTTCACCATACGTGCAGGGTTTGAGGAGTTGTTTTCAGCTGCATCGTGTTTGTTTGGTGTTAACTCCTCAAATTCGTAGCTCACTGACCTAATGAAGCAGCGACCTAATTACTTAAAGGGCCTGGCGACCTAATAGCCCAAGCGACCTAACGAGTTAGCCTATTAGCGACCTAAAGCATGACCGAGTTAAGAAACACAGCAACCTAACGACTTAAGTACTCTACGACCTAAGAAGACCAGTGACCTAACTATTGAAGTGTAGTACCGACTTAAAAGGTATCGCGACCTAACGACTTAACCTATTAAGGGATCAGATGGTCTAGCGACCTACGACTCAACGAGTTAACGGCTTAATACTCAAGTGACCTAGCATCTTCCACGAGCTACAACTTGAATCACACGACCACTAGGTCGCTCGCGACCTAGTCCCTTCCACTAAGTCGCTCGCGACCTAAGGATGTCAGAGCAACTTCTTTATTCCGTATTTGATAGGTCGCATCTCTCTCTCCTGCCATCCCATAGGTCGCCCACGACCTAAATTATAGCCAACCACTAGGTCGCCCAACCCGTTAGCTCGCTCAAGGAGGATCAGGGGCTACCCTGTTAAGCCGAAGCCTTAGGTCGTTCCCGACCTATCCCTAGGTCGCCCCGACCTATCTCTAGGTCGCCCCACGACCTACGACCTAACTCCGAGCTCACCCTATAAATATAGCACTAACCCCAACATAAAGGGGACTTTTGGATCATTCTCCGAAGCATCAAGACTCTGCCATTTTCTCAACTCAAACAACACTTCAAGCACTCCAAGCACCAAGGACACTACGACAAACTTCAAGAGAGAATCTACATCATTCAATATGAACTCAAAAGATTATTCTACATTGAAGTTTGAGCTACTAGTCTAAAGTGTGTTGTAATTGAAGAAAGTTGTATAAGTTGTACTTAAGTCGGTAATAAAGAGAACTAAAGTGGACGTAGGCTTGACTATAAGCTGAACCACTATAAAAACTGTGTCTTTTACTGCTTTTCTAGAATTTTCTGCTTATCTCTAATTCCCGTATTGACGGGTGGTGCTTTCACATTTACTCTACATACACCGGGGTGTTAGCGTCTGATTTTTACGTTAACATTTTTGGTGCTTTCACTGAGAAAGTTGAACTCAGGATGCTGTCATCATAGCTTCATAGAAGTCTATCAAAAAACCAGAAGTCTATCAAAAATAATGGCTCCTGGAAGAAAGTGCAAGTCTGTTAGATCCGACGATGTTCGCGAGACTACTGCCACTTCTCCTCCTTTAGGTCAAACAACTCCAACCGTCAGAGTTACGCGAGCAGAGTTGGATGCTGCAGTTTTTGGGCTATATCAGCAAATGGAAGACCAAAACAAACTGATGTTGGAAAGGTTGAACGCTTTGCTCGGAGCTAACCGTCAACCGGCGAATAACGAACCAAAATTTGCTGATAATGTTCATGGTGTTGAAGAGAGAGATGTTCCTCAAAGGGCAGCTGGCCCAGTCAAAGAGACACCTTCCCAAGTGGGAGGATCGAGACAACAATCGACTTTCCGTGAGCGCCTGTCGAGGCAAACTTTCAAGAAAATGGCCGATGCCTGTCCCGCTGAGCCCCTTAATGATGAGGAATATTTCTCAGGAATGGTTCGACAAATCATGAAGGAAAGTATGCGAAGGGAAGAAGATGAAAAAGAATGGGGGTTCGCTCCGAGCAAGACTCCATTCACCAAAAGGATTTTGAAAGCAGAATTTCCAAGGAAGTTCGTTCCTCCTACCATTCCGGCTTATAAGGGGACAAGTGACCCTAATGAATTCTTGTACAAGTATGATTGGCACATGACTGGTGCCAGAGCATCTGATGAGATCAAATGCCGGTATTTTTCGGTATACTTGGAAGGTGTAGCTCTACTTTGGTTTACAAAGCTGCCGGTCCGATCTATAGACCAGTTTTCTGACGTGACTCGAAAGTTCAAGGAACAATTCAGATTGTACGCTTCAAAGGCGAAAGATATAATGTCATTATCCAGCTTGGAGCAGAATTCTGAAGAATCTATTAGATCTTTCTTGAATCGCTTCAATATAGCTTTGGCTGAAGTAGACAATGCAGAGCCGAGAATGATCTTGACATACTTGATGAAGGCTATTGACAAGACAAGTGAGTTCGGGAAGTAGTTGAAAATGAAGGAACCGAATTCGCTTGATAAGTTTTATAAAAAAGCCGATGAATTCATGCGCTTGCAAAACCTTCAAGCACCGGCTAAGGTGGTATCGACAGGGGCTGGAAACAGTAATGCTGCTCCGAATAAGAAGGAATCTAGCAATCAGAAGAGGGGAAACGATGGTCAGAAGAAGCAGGGAGATGCAAAGAAAAGTCGTTCCTTCAACTTCACTCCTTTGACTGATACCCCGGAGAACATCTACTTTGCAACCAAAGACACAGTCGAATTCCCCGCACCAGCTAAGCAGAGGGTTGGAGCCAGAGCTGAGAAAAGTGGAAATTTTTGCCGGTTCCATAACCAACCCGACCATGATACAAATGAGTGTCTCACTTGAAGGAGTTGATTGAGGAACTGTTAAAAGAAAACAAACTCCAGCAGTATGTGAAGAGGAACATGAGTGCTCCAACTTCGTCAACTCAAGGACAACAGGCTTTTATTCATCGTCCCAGCTCAAGTGAAAAGGCAGCAGTGCATGAGTCAGAAAGACCTGTTATTAATGTGATTACGGGAGGACCTCACCCAGCTGGCAGAAGCTGGGGTAAGATGGAACGATACGCTCGTGCCCTGAAGTATGCACCAGCAGAGGAAAGTGTTTTTGTGTTGGAGGATGCTGCACCTTTGAAGCAGCAAAAAACTTTTAATGATGGCATTGTCTTCAGAGTCAGGGATTCTATAGGTGTTGAAGCCCCTACCATAGATCCCTTGGTTATTTCTGCAGGAATTGGACCGGCTATTGTGAGAAGAGTACTTGTTGATTGTGGTTCTTCTTGCAATATTCTTTTCAAAAAGACCTTCGATCAAATGAAGATTCCAATGGCTGATGTTCAAGCTTCGTCACAAAAGATTGTTGGGTTTACTGGGGAACCCAGGCAGTCGATTGGAACTGTTGACCTGTTCGTTGAACTTGGAGAGGGACATAAAAAGGTGGTCTGAAGGCAGACTTTTGTAATTGTTGATGAATTTTCTGCTTACAACGCCTTCCTAGGCCGACCAACTCTTGCAGCTTTTAAAGCAATTCTCGCCCCATGGTGCCTTACCATGAAATTCCCTACAGACAATGGAGTTGGTGTTGTGAAAGGGGATCAGAATACGGGACGAGAATGTTATTTGATAGAACTGCGTGAAGCGAGGAAGAGAGAAATGGGAAAAGATGCGGCAGCCCCAGTCCGCATCAAGGAACCAACCTTGTAGCAATTACAGGATGGACCCTGTACTGGCGAATGTAGTAGTGCACGAAGAGAAATGGATCCCAGAAAGGCCAGTGCAGAGGAAAATAGAGTGGTACCAATGGAAGTAACGGTGTCGGTACCCGTTGATCCGAAAAATCCGAATAAAGTGCTGAATGTGGGTTCGCAACTTAGTGTAATGGTTAAAAATTCTTTGATATCATTCTTGAAAGCAAATATAGACATATTCGCTTGGACTCATGCTGATATGTGTGGAATATCCCCAGAAGTTGCAGTACATACTCTGAATATTGATCCAAAGTTTACACCTGTAAAGCAGAAAAGAAGAACCCAGGGCGCCAAGAGGTCAGCAGCATTGAAAGAAGAGGTAGATCGGCTCATGGAGAATGGCTTTATTAGAGAATTTACTTATCCGAATTGGGTTTCAAATCCAGTACTGGTTAAGAAAGCTAACGGGAAGTGGAGAGTATGCATTGACTTTTCAGATTTAAACAAGGTCTGCCCCAAAGACTGCTTTCCGTTACCCAAGATTGATCAGTTAGTTGATGGAACAGCGGGGCATGAATTGTTATCTTTCATGGATGCTTATTCCGGATATAACCAGATCATGATGCATGAGCCCTATCAAGAGGACACGAGCTTCATCACCGATGTTGGTCTTTACTGCTACAGAGTCATGCCCTTCGGACTGAAGAATGCAGGGGCAACTTACCAAAGACTTGTTAATATGATGTTCAAACCACAAATTGGAAAGACTATGGAAGTTTATGTCGACGATATGTTGGTGAAATCAAAGAAAGCAGTAGACCATATCGATCATTTGGCAGAAATGTTCGCAATACTCCGGAAGTACGGGATGAAGCTTAATCCTTTGAAATGTTCATTTGGGGTGGAGTCCGGAAAGTTCTTGGGTTTCATTGTGAGTGCTAGGGGCATTGAAGCTAATCCTGCTCAGATCACTGCCTTATGGGAAGCCAAAGCTCCTAGGACAAAGAAGGAATTGGAAAGTCTAAATGGAAAAGTTGCTGCCTTGAGTCGATTCATTTCCAAAGCTACTGATAAATGCATTCCATTTTTTGATGCTCTGAAGAAAGGAAGGAAAAACTTTGACTGGACTCCTAAATGCCAGAAAGCTTTTGATGAGTTGATTCGTCATATGGAAACGCCTCCAATACTTTCTAAGCTCGACAATGGTGAAGATCTTTTTATATATCTGGCAATCTCATCTCATGCCCTCAGTGTAGCTCTGGTACGGGAAGACGCGAAAGTTCAGCGTCCAGTCTACTACATCAGCAAGAGATTCACTGGGGCAGAGATGAACTATTCAAAATTGGAAATGCTCGCCTATTGTCTACTGATTTCATCAAGAAAACTAAGGCCTTATTTCCAAGCCCACCCCATCAAAGTCCTTACCGATCAACCTCTGAAGCAAGTCTTGTTTCGCCCTGAAACTTCGGGTCGTCTTCTAAAGTGGAATATTAAACTCAGCCAATACGACATCACTTATCATCCCCGAAGAGCAATAAACGGAAAAGCTTTGGCAGATTTCATTGCAGAATGTACAGACAAAGGTGATGGTGAGGAAGTGGTGGTTGATAACACCCCAATTCAATGGAAGTTGTATGTGGATGGAGCGAGGAATGATTACTGTTCTGGAGCTGGTGTTGTTCTTGAGACCCCTGAAGGACGGTCATTGTATTATGCATTGAGATTAGAATTTCCTTCGACCAATAATGAAGCAGAATATGAAGCTCTTATTGCCGGTCTGAAGATTGTTAAAGAACTGAACATCAAGTCATTGCAGATCTTCAGTGATTCTCAGCTTATCGTGTGCCAAGTTAAGAAAGAGTTTCAAGCTAAAGGGGGAAATCTGCCTGCTTACTTGTCAAAGGTCTGGGACCTTCTTGGTGATTTTGACCACTATACAATAAGCCATATACCCCGGGAAGAGAACAGGAAGGCAGACTCTCTTGCGAAGTATTCCAGTACTGGTGAAGCTCAATTATTGGGATTAGCTCCTGTGGAAGTCTTGTCAACTCCTAGCATTGATGAAATGGATATTGATTGGATCATGACTGTATCTCAAGAGCAAGAGTCATGGATGACCCCGATAAAGGAATATCTTCTCAACAGTTCACTGCCAGAAAATCCGAGAGAACGCCAGAAACTGTTAAGAAAAGCTTCGAGATACATAATTCAAGATGGCCGATTGTACAAATGGGGGTTTTCAATGCCATTACTCCGATTTGTAACCAAGGAAGAAGCTAAGACAATTCTAGCCGAAGTACACGGAGGAGAGTGTGGAGATCATGCATGTGGCCAAACTTTAGCAAAGAAAATTCTTCGTTATGGATATTTTTGGCCGGATATCAATCGAGAAGCTGCCGACTAGTCCTGAAAGTGTGACAAATGCCAGAGATTTGCCAAAATCCCTAGAGCACCTTCCACCGAGCTAATGCAGATGGTCAGCCCATGGCCATTTGCTATTTGGGGGATAGATCTTATCGGGCCTTTACCGACTTCCAAATCCGGAATCAAATATGCTATTGTTGCTGTTGATTATTTTACTAAATGAGCTGAAGATGAACCACTGGCTACTGTTACCTCTAAAAAGATGATAAACTTTGTGACTAAAAATATCATTTGCAGGCATGGTGTGCCTCAGAAGATAATCACAGACAATGGTACCCAATTCGAAAGTGAAGAATTCCAGGATTTTTGCAAACGATTCAAGATCCGAAAAAGCTTCTCAGCAGTGATTCATCCGCAGGCAAACGGGCAAGTGGAAACACTGAACAAAATTATCAAGTCAACCATCAAAAAACAGCTTGAGAAAGCAAAAGGTGGTTGGGTCGATAAGCTGCCACTAGCATTATGGGCATACAGAACTACCCACAAAACTGCGACTGGGCACACTCCATTTTCACTGGCATATGGATCAGAGGCAATGATTCCGGTGGAAACAGAGGTCCCTTCACATAGAAGAATCCATTTCGATCAAGCTGAAAACGAAAAGTTGCAACTTGAAGCCGCTGACTTCCTTGATGAAAGAAGGAAAGAGGCTGAGCTCAGAATTACGGCTCATCAGCAAAGAATAACCAGGCACTTCAATTCTAAAGTTCGCCAACGCAGCTTTGAAGTTAGGGATCTAATCTTGAAAAGAATTATGACAGCTACAGGCGTGTTTGGGCCGAACTGGGAAGGGCCGTATGTCATAGGCCAAAAACTTCTTGATGGCACATTCAAACTCACAACTGTCGAAGGAGACCCAATTCCAAGGGCTTGGAACAGCAATCACTTGCTTCCATATTATACTTAAAAGCTTTGCTGAAATGTTGTAAAAGAATTGAATGTTTGATTCTTGTAATGAAAGCCATTGTAAAGGCTAGTGCAAGTGAATAATAAGAACCATAAAGTGGACGTAGGCCCAGTTTTTGGCCGAACCACTATAAATCTTGTGTTCTCTACTATTATAGAATGCCTGTTTTATTTTGATATATAAAGTACTTTAAATGTATTGCTAAAATGTCGATTTAACGTTGCAGGCAATGAAAAACAAAGCTTACCCATCTCGAGAATAAACGATCCCTGACATCACTCAACAAGCAAATGCTAAGCCATTCAAAATCTCCATACTCAAATCCTACATTAGAAGTGCTTCAAGCAAAAAGTTAGTGATTCTGTGGGAGGTGGGCCCTTGCTAACTAATTGGGGTTGTTTGTACATACAAGCATCCGATTAAATAGCCTGTGTCTGCCCCTGCGAACTCACTTAACTCTGAAATACACTTCTTTGGATAAAGTAAATTACTGGCAATAGAAAGGGAGGTGTACTTGGAAAAGATAACGAGGATCGCTGATACGAATAAATGGCGAAAAGACATGGGCGAGCATGTATCAAACAGCCAAAGACCTCTTCGGAGGCACAAGCCCTCTTCGGAGGCACAACTCTTCGGAGGATAAAGACCTCAAACGGGGCATGCCAGAAAACGAAAGTTCTCTTTCTCAACAAAAAAGATTGGTATGGAATGACCGGAAGCACCTTCCCAACTGGAAGGCAAGGCGCTTGTTCACTAGCTGAGACAGTTTGTGCAAACAAACGTCCAAGTAACTTGCATCCGCCCCGTGAGTCCGTGTGATGATCGGAGGCATCTTTCCAAGTGGAAGGCATAGGGTGCCTGTTCACTAGCTAAGACAGTTTGCGCAAATAAACGTCCAAGTAACTTGCGTCCGCCCCGTGAATCCAGCCAACCATGAGAAAGTAACTTCCAGGCATACTCGGAGGCACACATCTCACCGAGATCTGAAATAAAACTTCACAAGAGTTGAGATGTGAAAAACCCTCTTCGGAGGCCCATTTCACCAGGAGTTGAAGTAATTCACCGGAGCTAAAATGATAACAAGACCTCTTCGGAGGCACACATCTCACCGAGATCTGAAATAAAACTTCACAGGAGTTGAGATGTGAAAAGACCTCTTCGGAGGCACATTTCACCAGGAGTTGAAATGATAAAAGGCCCCTTCGGGGGTCCATTTCACCAGAGCTGAAATGCAACAAAGCCCTTTCCCAAGGCACCACAAGACCTCTTCGGTGGCACCAGCCTTCTCCAAAGGCACACCTGCCCTCTTCGGAAACAGGAAGCCCTCCAACGAGGCACAACAAATATATATATATATATATATGTATGTATGTATGTATGTATGTATGTATGTATGTATGTAAAAAAAAAGCCCTCTTCGGAGGCGTACTTCTGCTCTTGAGAGAAGGTCAATCTCACTACAATGAAAATATCCTTCTCTTGGAGTTGAGGTACCAAATCAAAGCCTTCTTTTGAAGCCCGCTTCATCGAACTGGAAAGTTCACTACTTTTCTTAAAAAAAAGAAAAAGAGAAGAGTGATCATCTCCAAAAGTTGAAGTGTAAAAGAAGGAGGGAGGGAATAACTTCTCCAGCATAGGGCACATTCTGCTAAATAAGAGGAATATTTCCTGAAAAAGGAAAAAATTATTCTTTAAAAAAAAGTACGAATGTAAGCCTCTCCAAGATGGAAAAGTCATTCTCCAAAGAAAGAATACGAGTCTTCTCAAAGCAAAAGAGTCGTTCTCCAAAATTTTGACAAAGTGAAAGAAGTTGCAATAATCCGTGGTATGGAGGCAATATAATATAGTTACATTCATAAAAGCAATGCTCAAATAACATACCACAGGCTTATTGCAACTTCACATAAAGAAAATAAAGAAACTTGCACAAAGACAGAAAATAAACGCATTCTCAAATACAGACTGAAGTTTGTGAAAGTAAAAGAGTCGTTTTATTCCATACTATGAGAATTTTATACATGTGTAGGTTTCAAAATAAAAGAAGGCAGGGACTAGTACCCGCACAATCTCCGGTCAACGCAAGTTTATATATACAAGCAAAGAGCAAGAAGCGAGATAAAAAGCATAAGGCCAAAGCCATCATTTCTTCTTCCTTCCACCTTTCGAGCCTGCGCCTGGCCGGATGATCAAATTCTTAGGCCGGCTTGTAAGAGTAGGGGAAGAAGGAGAAAGGGGCACAATTGGACTTTCCTTTGCTTTTTCTTCGCCGGCTGAAGCTTCCTTCTTCTTTGAGACTCCACTTTTCCCCCTCTTCTTAGAATAAGACCCACTGTCTGGAGTAAAAAGAGCGGATAACGCTATATCATCAGAAGCAGCTCGTTCCAGAGTCTTCTAACCTTCTTCAGGTTCTTCTCCCCTCGGTTCTTGAGAAGCAATGGGATCATCCAAACCACGGAGAGCTTCTATCTGCTCCTCTTATGATCCCGGCTGAGAGGCAGAAGGAGGAGTGACCTGAAGAGACGTAAGAGGAATGACAGGAGGAGGGGAAGTCTAAACAATGCTTGGTGCTTTCTCTACAGAAGAAAAGAAGTTGAAGTCAGTATCTCTCATAAAGAGAGGAGTTAGTGGCGCGTCGAGATTTAAAAAATAATCAAGAAGTTCATCAAACTCATGTGAAGCGAACGAGCAGTCCACTTGAGCAAGATTAGCAGTAAGATTACCTGGCGAAGCAGGCTTTACTATGTCAACTTCAAAGCCCCGCGCGTCACCGCACTCTTGACTCTCATCTCCATTGTGAGCGGTTGCACCCTCAGCGATGGCTTTAGTAGGAGGTGGAGAATGTGAACCGGAACCAACAATGTCGATATCGGCCGAAACCGAAGGTTGAACTGGGTCGGTTAAAGTTGCCTTCCCTACATGTTCTCCTTCTGCCATTCCGGCTCTCTCTTTGGCAAGTTGCTCCTTTCCCCTGGAAAGAGCGGCGCGTGCATTGTCATCAAGATAGTTTGCCTCTAAATCCGCCTCAGCATAGCCAGCACCGCCGAGCATGTCAAGTATGGCCTCCCACACTTCGGCCAGAGTTATTTCATATTTGGGGCCTAGAAAGGAGAGACTACCGTGACCCAAGACACTATGCAAGTAGAAGTCAAATAATGTTGAGCTGATATTGGCCTTCGTTGCCTCATGAGACTCTTCAGCTACAATTTTGCCGGCAACAGCCTCATCACGCTCTCTTTCAGCTTTAGAAAGTCGAATCTTTAACATTTCGATCTCCGCGTCCTGGGAGCTAGTCTTCTTGCGCAGCTCTACAATATCTGTGCGATAGCCTTCCATAATTTTCTCCTGACTCTCGAGCCTAGCTTCAGCATCTCTTTGAGCGGCGTGAGCATCTCGCACTTGTTGTTGAAGAACTTTCTCCTTTTTAGAATAGGAAGTGGAGGAAATGGCAAGCTCTTCTTTAAGTTTTTCAACTTCCGCTTCGAGCTTCTCATTATAAGTAGCGATGCTCCTCATTTTCGCATCATGCAGCTCAAGAGTTTTCTGCCATTCAGACTTGTCATTTTCCATTGTTAGCATGGCCTCAAGGTTTGCACGGTTTACCCTCTAAAGCTCGTCGACAAGCTTTTGCCAACCCGACATTCTCTCAATATCGAGTTTGACAGCATCGAGATTGCGCAACATTGCCTGCTTGTCGATCGGGACCAGGTCAAGATCAAAGCGCACTCCCTTTAAGCACCAATTCGGAAATCGACTCTGAAGAGTAGCCTGGCCTGGTCCGACCTGATATGGGGGCCTGCCAGTGATTGTTTGAATATCAGTATGTGTCAGGGCAGGAGATTGGGATTGCATAGGAGCAGCTGGCTTTTCGAAAATTTCGGATGCCAACCCTTCGCCATGTTTGGCCCTTTTACTCATCTCTTCAGCAACGTGACTTTTCCCTTTATCGTCATGGGATTTTCGCTTGTGAGAATCGTCTTCCCTCTGGGAAGAATCATGTCACTCATCCCGCCTCTCATGATGTTCTTCGTGGGCATGCCTTTCATGAGCTTTCTGCGCAACTCTTTCTTCGGCAGTCTCCCTATAGGAAGGAAGATATCTCTTGGGATCAAAGGAGCCGCGCCTTCCGTAGCTCTGGAAGTCGTCATAGTGAGAGCTGCGTCGCCCCATTGAAGAACTTGAAAATGAGAAACATGCAAAACTTGAGAATCTCTGAAGTAAAGAGGCAAAGTGTGTATGAGTGCTGAAAAATCCTAAGTGTGTGTAACGTGCAAACTACGCGCATCAAACTACGAACCACTCCTCGGTTGCGGGGAAATGATGGGTTTTACAGATAGTGTCAACTCTTGGGCTGACGGAGTTTGTTGTAAAATAGATGTTGCTTCAACTGCTGAAGGAGTAACTCTAGCGGTAACAGGGCCGTATTTAAAGAGCTCCTGTGAAGTGATCATCAGGTCGCTCAAGCCCTCAAAAATGTCATCCCCGCTCTGCTTGGCAGGACTCGCTCTCTCGGTTCCCTCATCACCGGATTTCCCTGAATGATGAAAAAGCTCTTCCTCTTCGATGATCGGGGCAAGTGTAAGTTTGTCAGATGGCCCCGCAATATCAGTGGAGGTAGAGCACTTCACCAGTAAAGCCTCAGAAGTAGGTTCCTTCAGTATAGGTTCCTCAGCAGAAACTGGGGCATCTGGTGACTTGGCCGAAGAATCGGGAACTTCATAAGGTTGAGTAGAGCGAGAAGAGTGAAGAAGTCCGAATTGATGCAGAAATTCATCTCTCAGCAAAAATTTGATACTTCTCTCCTCAGCCGCCATAGCATTTAACCTTTCAAAAGTGGGCCTGTGGCTGAAGTCTCTAGAAGGAGGAGGAAGTGCTAAAAAAGTAGAGAATGAAGTTAACACTTGGCAAATTCAGATCTCGAAAAAACTCAGAAAAGGGAAGAATGGGGATGATCAATCTTACTTCCTACTCTCCAGATAGAATAAAATCCTAGGAGGCAACGAACAAAGAAGAATTGGTTCAAAAAACCATGAGCGCTTTCGGACAAAACAAGTAATAAGCTTGCGGATTCTAGTCTCACAAGTATAATGGAAGGATGGTCTTTATTTTTCGCAAATGTGCACAAGTAGCAAATTTCTTCGAAACTCGGAAGACGGTCAAGTATCCTCCTAAATAGAACGCATAATCCCATCAAGATGGCATAGCCATTGGGATGCACTTGGAAGGGAGAGATGGTCAACCGGAGAAGGAGTTGTTGAAGAAATTCGTTGAAGGGAGGAATAGCACCGCACAGGCACATCTGGCAATTGACAGCAACAAAATCAAGAGGCGGCCTGTCAGCAGTGTCGTTTGGCCCAGGGAGTAAAGCGTCTGTTTCAGCAATGCCGAATTGGATGCGTAGCTGATTGAATACCCGATAACTCAGGGTAGTTGGAGTCCTTTCTGGAGGGTTATCCAGTGGAATGGCTATTGGGAAGGCCTCTCCAGCTTGCTCTATTATTTCTTCCTGAGAAGCCATTCTGCACAAGAAACTGGATATTCAAATGTGAAGGCGCACGTTTCCTAAATGTGTGAAGTGCTGTGTAAAACTAACAAAGTGACAAGCAAGTATAACTGGAATTAAATTAATAAACATGAGTCAATTGTAAAATTTCAGGACTTGTCGCCTTAAGTCCAAATATAAGTGCAGTATTGATGCAAACAAATCGGCTTTAGTTGGTTAGCATTGCTTTACTACTTCACTTGAATTTGTTGGTTCACAACATTTCATATAATTTCTTTAAGTTGATCATATTTTATCGACTAATCTGTCATTCAATGTGGGAGATCAGTGGCAGTATATTCGTCCCGTTTTTCTGCAAGTGTTGTGCTTAACAGGTTGTTAGCATTAAAGTTAGTGTAATCTGTAAAGAAGTGCAACAAAGTCCGAGTAGCTTATTCTAGCAGTTCAAGGTTGAAATACAATCAAGTTCTGTTGGATGGTGCAAATATTCAAGTTTTGTTCAAGACATTAAGCTACTGTCCAAGTCAAAGGGTTCAAGGAATGGGACCTCAGGGCAAGGCAAAGCAGATTTGGTTAAGTGTTGGGTCGTTCAAAACCCTCGCACGACCTAAGACATATGCCCCAGCAAGTTGAGCCGCGAGTTAAGTTAAGCCGTTGGTTCTTTAAATCGTGATGCATATTAAGGGAAAAAAGTCTCGGGTCAGAGTGATGTAAAATCATCCAAGTCCTAGCTCGGTTACGACCTAACACTTATGCCATTGATAGTTAAGTCGTTATAAAGTAAGGTCGTTCTGCTTTAGGCCCTATGTCACTCGAGCATGATAAGTCGCAAGAAGGGAAGGTCGTAGGCACGCCAGGTCGTGAGCCAGTGGGTCGTTCGTTTTCCCCTAAATCTCGAGAATCTTTAACTCGCTTGATCCACTAGATCATCCCAGAGGTAGCTCGGCAGTCTCAGGCCGTTTCCCCTTGGAAAATCCTAAGTCTCCTTCCCCATAACTCTCTAGCCCGTTGACAATCTCCTCACCTCCTCTAGAATCACAAATCAGTTAGCCTAAAAACACTGTAACCCATTATCTTCTCCTTGCGAATCGTCTAAAGCCAAATCTAACTACCTCAAATCCATCAACAATCGATGTAATGAGATTCGTAGTAAAACGTGGCGTAAGGAAGTGGGTCAGAGATGGAAAGTGGGATTCGTGATTCAATGATAATCGAGGATTGAATAGGAAGCAGATTTACTTACGCAGTGAAGTATTAAGGATAAATCAGTGATTAGACGGTTCGAAATTGTCTTTAGGAAGCTCGAGGACTCGTTAATGGCGGATTCGAATAAAGGAGTAAGTGATGAGAAGAAAGAAGAAGGTGGACGACTTATACTTTGAGATGGAAGAACCTGAAACGGCACGAACGACCTAACCAAGCCTTTAGGTCGCTTGTGACCTAGCGACTCAGAAGGGGATGGGTTAAAAGATATCGAAGCATACGACCTATGATCTAAGGCGTGTACTTCGAGGGGAAAGTGTTAACTCCTCAAATTCGTTGCTCACCGACCTAATGAAGCAGCAACCTAATTAATTAAAGGGCCTGGCGACCTAACAGCCCAAGTGACCTAACGAGTTAGCCTATTAACGACCTAAAGCATGACCGAGTTAAGAAACACTGCGACCTAACGACTTAAGTACTCTACGACCTAAGAAGACCAACGACCTAACTGCTGAAGTGGAGTACCGATTTAAAAGGTATCGCGACCTAACGGCTTAACCTGTTAAGGGATCAGATGGTCTAGCGACCTACGACTCAACGAGTTAACAGCCTAATACTCAAGCGACCTAGCATCTTCCACGAGCTACAACTTGAATCACACGACCACTAGGTCGCTCACGACATAGTCCCTTCCACTAAGTCGCTCGCGACCTAAGGATGTCAGAGCAACTTCTTTATTCCGTATTTGATAGGTCGCATCTCTCTCTCCTGCCATCCCATAGGTCGCCCACGACCTAAATTATAGCCAACCACTAGGTCGCCCACGACCTAAATTATAGCCAACCACTAGGTCGCCAAACCCGTTAGCTCGCTCAAGGAGGATCAGGGGCTACCCTGTTAAGCTGAAGCCTTAGGTCGTTCCTGACCTATCCCTAGGCCGCCCTACGACCTACGACCTAACTCCGAGCTCACCCTATAAATATAGCACTAACCCCAACATAAAGGGGACTTTTGGATCATTCTCCGAAGCATCAAGACTCTGCCATTTTCTCAACTCAAACAACACTTCAAGCACTCCAAGCACCAAGGACACTACGACAAACTTCAAGAGAGAATCTACATCATTCAATATGAACTCAAAAGATTATTCTACATCGAAGTTTGAGCTACTAGTCTAAAGTGTGTTGTAATTGAAGAAAGTTGTATAAGTTGTACTTAAGTCAGTAATAAAGAGAACTAAAGTGGACGTAGGCTTGACTATAAGCCGAACCACTATAAAAACTATGTCTTTTACCGCTTTTCTGGAATTTTCTGCTTATCTCTAATTCCCGTATTGATGGGTGGTGCTTTCACATTTACTCTACATACACCGGAGTGTTAGCGTCTGATTTTTACGTTAACATTTGGGTCAGGACCAGTCGAGTTTAGTCAGAAGATTGTGCCAATAAATCACATTAATTTGGATAAATTATGCTTGTTTAGATGATTTTGTTATGAACCAGTTCAGTTTACTGTCTCTCTTTATCTCAAAATTTTAAAGCATGTGTTTATTGTTTTATTGCAAGTATGCCATAAACTATTGTATTATTGTCCTAGTCCAATGTGCATTTCTTGTGGATTATTTGGAGAGAAAAAAGTTTGTAACCTATACTTCATCGTGTTCATTAATTTTTTGTGTTGTTGTTGTTGCCAGTTATTGCTATAACCTATCATAAGGGCAATGACCTGTACTATCATTATAAATGAAGTTCCCTTGCCTGATTCGTTTGATGTTGCTGTTGTATGTTAAAACTGAAATGCTATGAGATTTATGTGATCAGATTTTTGGTATTGAATCGAAACATTCAAGTTTTGAAATTGAGTTTTGCCTGATTTATCTAATTGTTCTATTAGCTACGGCTACATGCCGTATCTAATTCGACTATTAGATATGGCTTTTAGCCGTACCTAAATGGACAATTAGATACGGCTTTGAACCGTATCTAATTCAACTATTAGATACGGCTTTTAGCCGTACCTAAATGGATAATTAGATACGGCTTTAAGCCGTATCTAATTCGACTATTAGATACGGCTTTTAGCCGTACCTAAATGGACAATTAGATACGGCTTTAAGCCGTACCTAAATGGACAATTAGATACGGCTTTGAGCCGTATCAAATCTATAAGCTCGCCAAATTCTAATACGGCTATGATTAGATACGGCTAAAAGCCATATCAAATTGTCATTTATGGTGTAGTGATCAAAACACTTTACCGCTACTTAATTGAAGTATTACCTTGTATTTGGAGTATTACCTTACAATATGATACTAAACATGTATTATCTCAAAACTATAGAATCTGTATATTTTTCAGTATCAGCCGTTATGAGATGTTTGTATATAAGATCAAAAAATATCACTCAAATTAGTATGAGCCTTTATTATATATATATGCAATACATAATTGATAAACATATTATATGTATAATTCACAATATCATAATGATCCTTATTTTTCCCGTAGTTGTCCGAGGATTCAGATCCATTGCCTAGCTTAGTGTTTACAATTCTGATGAAGTATGTTTTTGGATGGCAACAAGTACCCTCTCTTTATCTCTGGTTGATGCTTCTATGAGAATTCCATCTTGGTAGAATTGAAACAAAGGCACTGCCTGTATATACATATATATTGTTATCAAGCATATAAAAAGCATAATTTCACTATGAACTAAAAAAAGGTGTATGTCAGAGGTTAAGAACCTTAATCCTTAGTCGTTCTTCCACCTCAGCCTGCTCATTGTATTCATCAATAACCTAAGCGAACATACAAAACACTAAGTTAAGAAAATGATGTACACATTGTATAGCGTGATTTACTCCAGCATCTATTGTTGTTGAAACATGTAATACATATGTAATTATCAGTTTCTGTTTTTTTAGACCAATCTAATACTTTTAATAATGGTGGAAAGATGAATGTGTAAGATTTGATGTTAAAAAAAATTCATTAACGCTATAGATTAGTGCATTGTGAAATAAATTCCAAATTGTTGCGAAAAAGATACATCAGATTTTGTACCTGAAAGCACTTAAAGTTATGAATCCTTAGGCATCCCATTGATTATTAGCGAATAGGTTGCATAACCTAATTAGAATGTAAATAATGATTGACCAAATCCATACAACAAATTCAGACATTATTGTGCATAGGTCAATGGAGTATTGAATGATGATAGCTAAAATTTTACAAAACTAAAATGGATCAGCTTTTTAATAACTATAATTGATGAACTAGTGAGTATTGTTTGACGGTGCGGATACTCACAATGGAGTTCGACCATTCATGCATGAGGATAAACTCGTCCCCAACAACTATGTGATTCAAAATAATGGATTCCTTTAAAATATCAGGCAATTGTAGTTTAATTCCCATATTTGACTATGTAGGTTATTAGCTAGCAGTCAAAATTGTGGATATTGTTATTTCCTAGTTTAATAGTGACCCTGAAGATAACTACTATCAAACCTTTAGGGAAAACGTGGTCGGATGAAATTATGATATCCATTTTGTGTTATGATTAATGTATGGTAATATGTCATGCTGCTTCAAATATGCCTATCCTATATCATATTTTGTTCATAACAATCTTGGTGCTTGTGAAGAGAAGGATCTCGTATCAGCTTCTGTTACTTATCTCGTATTAATAGTTGGAATAGAAACATAATACCATGGCGATGAATAGGATGGGATTATTTTACAAAACTAAAATTGATCAGCTTTTTAATAGCTCCGTATATTATATTATAGAGTGTAACCTTGAATTTTATTTTCAACCTTTTCCCCCCTACAATCAAAATTAACTCTCTTCTGTTGATTTACTCCACTTGCTATACCACTTTTTTTTGAATAAATAACATACCGTTTACTATATATATGAAACATGTAATATTACTTACAAAAGTAGTAATAATCAGTGGATGTTACGAAAGTTTGGTTTTAACTGATTTATATAAAGTGTTTTTGCAATCGCTATCACACATAGTGGCATCAAGATCGTTTTACAATATTAAATCATGACCTTTACACACCTTCTTTTTGAATTTCTTAAACGAAATTTTGAATAGTTACATATAATTATTTTTAAACAACAATAATAAGCACTATAGTTATGTATAATTTGAATGCTAAGCTAAAATAAACAAATCAGTTTGTTTAAATCAACTTTTGAAATATATCCACAAGTCGCATGTTGTGAATTGTTGACTCACTTTTCTACTTGCAGTCCCTTTTGTGTGTTTATTATGAGAAATTACAAAACAATAAAGTTGGAATAAGCTAATGCCAAGTAAGCTTTGATTACCTATAATTAGTATCCAAACATGCTCGTAGATATCTACACATAAATATAAATGTGATTAAAAAACAATAAGAGAATACAAAAACTATTTTTTTAAAGTGATTGTTGCTGATACTCCACTTTTGTATATGAGGGTGTCATTTAAAAAAAACAAAATTTTACTACTAGGGGTACTAATAAAAATGTCTAATTTTATTCAAAATTATGCCGATTAAATTGCAAAACCAAGCATAACAAAATATTTCCTATTTTTTTGGGAGTAATAAGATTTGCTGTCTAAACAAAAATAAAACAAATGATCATTATGTCAAAACTGCCATTCTTTTTCTTTGAACATGCAAATTTAAGAAATTTTCGATTGAAAACTTTCATGTAAAGGAACTAACTTCATGAACAGATTCCTCGTCACCATTTTGTTACGTTTTAGAAAAATGAAATATTTATCTAATGAACCACTAATGTTGTTCATAAAAAAAGGTGTGAAGTAGTGTAACAACACTAGGTTTTGGTACTTTTCCTAGCTAAACTGACGATATTTTGCAGAGGTAACACGGCAAATTAATGTCCATTTTCTTTATAAAGCTGAGTAGACAGTTTAAATGTGATGGTGGAAATGCGGTACACACAATCAGTATATTTTTGCCTGTATCAGTATATTTCTGTTAATCCTGGTTTAAAGGTTGGTTTGCATTGTTCTCTAGTTTCTTTATATCCTGGCAAATTTTAGGACATGCAACGTCAAGTCATTTTAACAAAAAAGGCAGCTTCTATGTTATTTCATTCGATTGATGAATTGATTATAACCGGTGATACTTATAATCTAGTCCTATGTTGATGTGTAGTCTTTAAATCCTCCAATATTAATCTTTGTCATTTTAAAGGAAAAACCATGGTAAAAATAAAATTTTTGAGAGTATTATTTTGTTGTTGTGATTGCTTCTTTGTATATTCATTTACAATGTAATTAACCCATAACGGTACATTAGGACATGGCAGAATAACCAGGTAAGTTGATCCAGTGGTGAATATCACTACAAGAAAATTCCTTATTCGTATAAAAGAATGAAAGAAAACAGTGTTTTAACCATCAATGTCGGTGGTAGCCATTTAATAATAGAAAGCCAAATAATGTCCCGCTGTTGAATGTTCCCGCTTATCCTTCGTGAAATTTCAGCGAAACATTTTCTGGGCCGCTCTTCCGCTCTTCTCCATCTCAATGCCCCCTCAAAAACCCAAAAATGAACGAACCCTAGATAAAAAGAAAGAACGAATCCTAATAGAAGTTCGTAGAGCATTTTCTCGGAATCATGGTGGTGGAAGAAAAAGTGCCTATTGTTGAAGTTGGTCATCAGCAATGGAAAAACTCAGGTCTTGAAGCTTCTGTGTGGCTTCCTTCTGTGCCTATTATTGAAGAGTGAATCTAGCTAAAGATAACGCTTTTCATGCTTATATCAAATATGAAACTTCTCTGGATATAGCCCTTTTTAAGGTAACTGTACTAAAGGCGATATTCTGACTTTTTTTGTATTCTACAATATCATGGGTAGGTAAGTTGACTAATATTATAAATAGTAGTGTAAGTGTTTGAAAAGCACTTTCTTTGAAGCATTCTACTTATTTAAGGTGCAATTTAAATATTTGGTTTAGGGATCATTACTCTTAATATTAGTTGATAATTGATTATAGATTCAAAATATTATAAACAGGTGGTTTCACTCCTGTTTCTTCTTTTAAACCACTATACCTATATTGATCATGTTCTGTTATTCTGTATTGGTTATTATAAAAATGATCAAAATAGTCTCACTTATATTGAATGTGTAAACCACTAATTTTGATTTCCATGTTGAACATATATACACTACATATCTTATAATGCTCATGTTCTGTTATTTTGTCATCTTGCATTGTTATTTGCTGCTCAAGAACCACTATACTGTGTAATAAGAATTTCCATTGGAATATTAGCTATTCTGTATATCACTTTTACCTAATGTTTGAACCAAATTATAAATTTTTGCATTATGAACATAATTTTCTCATAATACTCATGCTCTATGGTATAGGTGTTCATTGCTCTTAGCATTACACATCTGCTATGGGTGTTCATAAGAACATTAGAAATACTCATCCATGTACATTGTATGAATAATTAATAAGGCATGCATTAAGAAATAAATAGGGGTATGGTACAGTAATGTCGTCATCTATATGTACTTTCTTAATTATGGTTATGCTACATTGTGTGTTTGTATTCATGAATAGGTAACCCATTTAGACAATTACAACCAGTAAAAAGCTCTGGATAGTTGGATGATGGTTTAAACTGTGATTATAAAATTTATGCCTCCCATTCTTGGATTTGGATCATGGAAGCTACTAGTTTATATAAATTCCTAGTCTTTTGGATTGGTTCTGTATTTTCTATTTTCCAATGAGTAATTTAACTTGATTTTGTTGGTTTGATTATGACTTTCTGTGCAATTTCTTAGTGCTGATGAATGCATCTTTTTTATCGAATTGTGATAATACGCGTGAATTCCTAACTTATTTTCATGAAATTTATTTGTAGCCAAAAGCCTTGATGACTAAGCAAATTATTGTTTTCATAGTACTTACTGAATTTCTAAAAATGGTATAATATGATTTTTGCAAAGTTGATGATGTTTTTGTGGAATCAATCAATTTTTAACAGAATTGCATGTATTTAGATGTCCAATTTCATGATGTTTGCTTCAACATTGATTTAACGGTGATGTATTGTTAAATTTAAAGACGCTAGAGACCTTGAAATATCAGCTTACTAGCGTTTGAATAACAGTACCCGAATATCATTGCTATAATCCGACCTCTATAATTTTTTCCCATGTCTTAAAAACAATTGAGAAATTGTCTTTGTGTTTATCTCCAGCATCTTTTAACCACTTGAAATTTCCATTGTGCAAGTCTTGATCCAAGGTCAAAACCTGAAGAATACCCATAGTTTGCATGATGCCTAGAATGGAAAAGGCCAGCCTCCATGCAGTGAATTTAGTGGCTCCCATCTTCGTAATAAGATCAAATAACAATGACATTAGAAGCTGTGAAACACCTTTGAGATTTCCCCCAATATCCAGCAATCCCATTGGTTGTTCCTACCTTGTTCAAAGAGAACACTGAGCTCATCTAGTATTGAGCTGACACGAATGATGCTAAACTAATACTAGTGGGAAATGTAAGAAGGGATGCGATTTAGGAGAGTTGATGATGGAGGCGTAGTAGACTTATAGGACTAGGATTGGTGATTAGGATGAGAGAGGCAGATGCAAGGCGGGTACCCACTACGTCGCATGTTATGCCCATGTAGACGCACTAATGATTTGGATTCAGAGATTATTCTGAAAGTTGCTGAAGAGTACAATGTGCAGGTCTATATTTTTTTCTTTTTTTCATTTCAATACTTCATCATGTAAAATATTCTATGCGTTGTTTATTTTGCTTTGTATATTATTTTATTAAGGAACTTGAACTACAATAATTCTTTATTCAGATCACTAGTGTACATGAATCAAGATAGACATAACTATGGGATTGTTATAGCAATTGCATATTTTAGGTACTTGCATGTGTAATTGGGAAGAATTTGAAACTTTGGCATATATGAAATGCAGATGAATTGAAATGACAAACATTCATTTTTCATTAAAAGTCATATCATTATGTTATGTAGAGTACATGGTTATTTTACAAAACAATTGAATTATATTTTAGTATTATAATTTATAACAGTTCTTCAACTGAACTGCAAAAAGTAACTCAGTTTTGCAATTAAATTGCAAAATAAAACTCAATTGAAAAACTGACAACTCAGTTTTGCAAACTGAAATGCACTCAGTTTGCAAAATCTGATCTGCAATTTGCGACTCAGTTTATTGCAGCTCAGTTGCAAACTGAGTAGCAAATTGCAGCTCAGTTGCAAACTGAGTTGCAACTCAGTTTGCAAAATCGAGTTGCAAATAACCATTTCATTCTCACCGTCTGGCAAATAATGCTGTATAATTTTTATTCCGACTACATCAAGGTGACTAGCCATGACAAATTTATCTACACTTGTTTAATGTTTGTTTCCAGTATTGGAACAAACATATTTTTGGCATGGAAGGTCGACTCAACTTAGGGTGGTCGGAATAATTCAGGAAGAAAAGGTTGCATAAGGGTATTGATGATATTACAGATGTACCTAGAAGTGTAAATGTTCAAATATGCACGAGTGAAAAAGGTTTTCCTGGTTCTTACATATAAATTTGTGACTGTACCAGCAAAATTTCCTGGTACAAGTTTCATATCCATGTCAACTCTACCTTATACGTATTGCGCCTTGGATTGAAAGCCTGACCCAGAATGTCTGTCGAGGCTGAGCTGGAGATAGTCTCCTGACTGTTTTGTTCTATCGTGTCCGCAAGTAAGGGCAACATCACGGCTAAGATCAGCATAAGCGAGAATGCAGATTAGGTTGTAGATAAATATTTTAAACATATTTGTTTTTGGCATGATAGTTAAATATGGAGCTACGAGGAGGAAATATTTGATTAAATATATAGAATTAGTGGGAAGGTATGGGCTATATATAGAGATACGATGCCTATTAGGAAGTTATAGTGGGGTAGGATATTACTAAGCAAGTGCATATTTAGCGGCTGTGAATTGGTCGTGTTTGATAATGCAATTTTAATGAAGTGTTCCCACATCTCAAGTAATCCTAGCTCCGACCTAAAGAAATCTTTTTTGCTTTATATCCTTATTAATTTTTATTTTGAAGTTTGATTTCTTTTCTCATCTACTTTGATGTAGGTTTAGAATTTTCTTGATCAACAGTTTTCTTTCGTCTTTCTGAGAAACTGAAAAAAGAGCAAACTCGTATCCACGTCCATTTAGAGGAGAAAACGGCCAGGTAATGAAAAGTGCTTCTTTTCATGTGACTTTGGGAAAATGAAATATGTATAGTTTGCAGATGATAACTATAATGTTCTGATGTTATTGCTTAACAGCAGTGAGTAAAATAAGTCCATAAAGTACTCAATTTACTTTCATATGAATCTGATACCGACATTAGTTAACTTGCTAGCTGGTTGAAAAATCTTACTTCTAAGGAGAATGCACTGATAAAGGAGTTTGTTAGATGACAGCAAGCTCAGAATTTTGCCATTAAGTCATCTCTTAAACATAGATGTTAGTGGCTGGTGGGCGATGCTTTTTATATTCTTACCTCCCCATTATTTACAATGATTTGGTAGAAGCTTACTATATTTTTAAATAACTATAAGCAAGCAGGATTTTTTATGCTCAAATGAAGTTCAATTAATTCAAAGTAAGCTAATGGATGCATTTTGTTCTCTCATAGGAGCTTCTGAGGTGGTCCATCTATCATGAGCTTGTTTTAACGACAAAAGAGTGCATGCGATAGGTAACTCTATAACTTTTTTGTTGTTCTAACCTTCCTCTAATTTCTAATTCAATAATAATAAAAGAAAATTTGAAGTGGACAATATTGAAATACCACTTCTACACTTATCTTATAATTCATCACCTTTTTTTAGTTTGACATGTATTTGGATATACTTCGTAACAGATATCAGTAAGAAAATGTGTGTTATTTTTTCATGTTGTTTGTGAGGAATACCAACAGAGTTGGCCCTAGTTATAGTATATTTAGGGGATTCGGATGAAATTTTAAATTGAATTTTATTTGAAATTTGTGCAGTTATCTATTCTAGTCTTATCGACATAAGATTCATGAATGCAATACCAAGATATTTGGCTACTTAAATTCAATGATATTTTAGATTGATGGATATATAAAAGGTTTAAATATTACCGAGCTTACTTAAAGTCCCCCTATAAGTTGACCTATTATGATCATCCATGCTAGCTGAATCACTGTTGGTCCTGAATACCAGTGAGAACATGCTCGATTTCATGGTCATCATACCTATCAGGCATTTGTAGTTCAGTTTTTGTCAGTGTTCTGTGTCATAAGCAAAACATTTTTCATTTTCTGTATTTGTATTGTTGGTTTACTGTTGTACAATTGTTTACTTAATAGGTCATATCAACAAAAATGCTCTTGTATTCTTCTTAACTTAGCTTGTGCGTGTGTGTAGTAACCTTTGGACCTCAGGCAGTGTGGTATATACAAGACAGAAAATAAACATATATGATATATCATATATAGTTAATGTCTATTTGTCACCATGCAGGTTACTGAACTAAAACCCGAGTGGCTTGTTGAAATTGCTCATCACTATTGCCAATTGAAAGACATTGAAGATTGTACGTAACCTTTTTTTATATACAGTTATTTTTTAAATGGTTTATTAGGAATGTAGTTATATAATACCAGTGTATGTGCTCTCTAGTGCTATAAGTTAGATGAAAGTTGGATAATACAAGAATTTTCCCCTACCATAGTTCACTTTTCCCTCTCTTCTTCTCCCTATCAGAATTCAGTTATCTATCAGTGGAAGAATGGTTTTTCCATTTCATTTTACTATTTGGTACACGTGGGTCCCCAAAATCATTCACAGGTGCATGTGGAATGAGCCTAGGCCTGACTGTACACGACTTTGACCACTATAGTTAAGCTAAGTTTTGTTCATGTTTCACTAGAAGCAACCATGCTATGTTCCGTACAGTTGTATTTTCTTCTATATCGATGTATCTGTGTATGTGGGTGGGGTATTTAACTTCACAAACCATTTTTTGTTTTAAGTTTTATAGCATGTTGTATACTTTGTATTAGTCAACCGTCTACTGAAATAGTGTGATGAATATTTAGAGTTTGTATTATGAATCCGATTTAACTTTGTGTACACTTTTTTGATGAATTGATTCTTAAGCATTACTTTTGCTTTATAGGTAGATAGATGACTATGATGCAAAAAAGGTTGCAACAGTTATGGATCGAAGTTATTTTTGCTGCTAGAATTACTTTTTGGTCTTAACGTATGTACTACATGCTTTTGTTTTCTATTGCTACTTGTTCTATATTTTGTTTTTGAACTATATATGACAAACTATTTATGTTTGGTGTAAGAATATTGTATATTTTGATTATGAAATTTCATACATTGGTTATCAAATATGTGCCCAAAATGTGGTATTGATACAATATGTTGATTTTGAAATGTGATATTGATATAATATGCTAATTTTGAAATGTGGCATATATACACATTGTGGTGGATGTTTACTGAAATGGAATTAAAACATTCTACAACGTGTTAAAACATTGTTAAAACATTCCACAATGTTTTTAAAACGCCGTAGAAAGTTTTAACATCGTTTTTAAAACGCCATTGAAAGTTTTAACAGCATTTTAAAAATGTCGTTAAATTGTGTCTAAAAACATAAAGCACGATTTATTGCAACAAGAAAATGCTGTAAATAAATATCATAGCATTAAAAAATGCTATAAAATCTTATCTTAGCATGAAACAAACGCTAAGAAAGATCTTTAACTGCACCCAACCAAATGTTGGTAAACGATTTCATGACACCAGGGAAACGCTGTTAAAAAGGACATTTAACAGCGTTTATTTCTTGTCATTTTATATATCTGACGTATACTGCATGTCGATATACAACATATGTAAAAACGCTGTTAATAACTTTTATAGCGCTTTTAAAACAATATTAAAGGTCCTATTTGTTGTAATGTATAATTTAAGAAATGTTAAAATCTTAATTAAAGATATTGGCAAGGGCCAATAGCTTCCCAATAAGCCTATGAAAACTAGGTAAAAGGAAAGATATTAGCAGGGGCCAATAGGTTCATAGTCAATCCATGAAAATAATGATTTGATATTGGCATTTAGTCAATAAGTTCCTAGTCATCCTATGAAAACTAAGACAAGAGTTAGATATTGTAGTTACCAATAGGTTCTTAGTGATCCTATGAAAGCTATGTAACTGCACAAGGAGTGCATAATCACTTTACCGGTTAATAGTTAGCCCATGAAACTATTAGGTTAATAGTAACCTTCGAAACTGTAATTGTGACCGATCGCCAAAATGAATATGGATTTGTAATCCAGAATTGATTCACTTATTTTGCATATCATCATATTATACTGTTTTGAATTGTTTTAACCATTGTGGATGCAGGTGCACATTATATGGTTTTATAAAGTTTTTAAGATACTAGTGAGGAGAAAACTCGTTCCCCTAAGCACCGTGGTCTCACTAGATATCTAAATGATTTGAGATGGTAAATTATTATTTATACCAGGCTTTATGTATGACTCGAAGTTCTTGTTTTCCCCTTATAATCTTAGGTACTCTATTGCTTTTGAGTAGTTTGAGGTTTAGGGTTTTCAGGTGTTCTTTTAGATGAATAAAGCTTCCATAACCTACAAGAGGCATCTTAGCTACTTAGAGTTATTTTATTTCCAGTGTGTTTGGTTGCTGAGGCAAACTTGTTTTATTTCCTTGTTACATACTCTAATTATCTAAGAAGACATCTTCATATGTCGCACTTAGCGTATTTTGTAATAAATATATTTTGTCTAAACATGGTCTGTGCTTTGGGATTATGTAATGAATTTGAAATAGTTTAAAATGGAATGTGTGGAATTTTTCTGCTATTTTAAATTTTTTCTATATTCATGTGTCTCTATGTATCAATGTATCTAACATTGTCGTATTTGATCTCCGAAGATTAATAAATATGGATGATTACAGCATCCACAACTGTTAGTTTTGGGCCTCCAAGTAACGGGTTGTTACAAGTTGATATCAGAGCTTAGGTTTATGAAAATTTCAAAGAAACTTAAACGTAGAAGATTTTTCAAACATAATCCAATGAATCGGATAACAAGATTGGGGTTTGGGTTAACATTATAGTGACATATTTGTAGCTAATATATAGTTATATATATAAGTACGTATTCCCTGCTCTCTTAGGCCATTCTTCTGTATCTTACTAAGGCTCATATGCTGATTTACGAGAAAGAAGATATGGAAGCAGGAAACGAAATAGGAAATCTCGGTGGAGTAAGCACCACAGCTAATGGAAATGCTCGACCCACCACTAGAAGGAACCTAGGTCGACCGACTAATGCTAATAACCAATATGTTGATGCCAATGTGGGTGTTGGAAATCCACCTATAGATATGGGAGCGATGTATCAGTTCTTTGTCAATATAATGCAAGCAGGAAATGCTGCTGCTGTTGTTGGAAATATTGGAGGAGCAAATCTTGTGGCTCCAGGTGGGAATAATTATGCTAGGCTGAGCAGGGTCTACACCAGTCTTGGTGGAAAGCCATTCATGGGAAAAGAGAATGCTATTAAGGTCGAGAATTGGCTGTTGCATTGTGAGCGTATCTTTGCTAATTAGGGTTTAGATGATGGACAAAAGAGAAGGTTGGCCTCTAGGTAGTTTCAAGGGTCAGCGCTTCATAGGTGGAATGGTGTTACAGCCGGAGTTCCGGAGGAAAAATTGAATTGGGTAGATTTTAGAGGAGATTTGAACAAAAGTTTGTTTCTGAGTTTGCTAAGTCGGAGCTGATGAGGAAGTTTATAGATCTAGAGCAGGGAGAGATGTCGGTTGTTGAGTATGCTACTAAGTTCGAGGAGTTCCCGTTATAATATAATACTATAGACACCATCATCGGAAGGAACGAGAAATTCATTAGGAGACTGAGGCCCGAGATTGCTAGGGCGACCCTACCACACCTTCATGATCCTAGAAATTTAGTTGTAGAAATGGCCATTTGCTATGAGGAGATGCTTGGTAGTTGTATTAGGGAGAAGCTAGTGGAAAGTCAGGGTTCTCAGGGGAAGAAGATAAAGTTCTTTAAAAAGAAGGGAGCCCAAAAGGGAGATACTGCAAATAAGTCAAGGCTGAGTTAGTTTTCTTTGAGTGTGACAAGAAGGGTCATTATGCAAATGAGTGTCGGTTAGGTAAAGGAAAGAATGATGCAAATAAGAAGAATGTAAAGTGCTTCAACTGTGATCAAGTTGGGCATTACAGGAATCAGTGTCCAAAGCCAGTCAGGGAGGACAAAGGAAAGGTTTTTGCTTTTGGACCAGCTAGACCTAATGCAGCTGATAAAGGGAACACTATGATGGAAGGTATGTTTTTTATTCAGAGTATAACCGTTAAAGCACTTTTTGATACATGCACATCACATTCATTTATATCTCAGTGTTTGGTTGATAGATTATGCTTAGAACCCAACTACCTTGTTACTTCCTTAAGGGTTGCCAACCCAATATAAGGGTATGCAACTCTAGGGTCGAGATGTGACCAATTAGAACTTGATTTATTAGGTCATAAGTTTGCATGCAGCTTGTATGTTATTGATTTCGTAGATTTCGGGATCATTTTGGGCATGGATTGGTTGGATAAGTATAAGGCTAGAATATTTTTCCAGGATATGGAGATATCACTAAGACATCATGAAAGTCATATTTGAGTAATTTTTTCAATTGAGAATTTTGACCGGAGTGTTAGTACTTTGCTTAATGTTATAGAGATAGGAGATGAGTTAAGTCAGGTTCGAGTTGCAAAAGAGTTTGCAGATATCTTTGGGCCAGTCACATGACTACCATCGAAATGAGCAGTTGAGTTTCGTATAGATCTTGTGCCCAGAGTTAAACTTGTTAGTAGACCACCTACCAGGATGACATCTACAGAGATGAAGGAGTTGAAGGTGCAGCTAGTGGATCTTGATGGAAGAAATTTTATCAAACCAAGCAGTTTGCCTTAGGGAGCAGCCGCAGTTTTCGAAAAGAAACCAGATGGGTCATTGAAGCTGTGCATCCACTATCATAATTTGAACAAAAGGCCCTTTGCCAAGCATAGACGATCTTTTCGATCAGTTGAGTGGACCAGAGTGTTCTCCCGATTGTTTTTGGCAACAGGTTCCCATCCGTTAAGAGTGGCGGAGGACAGTATTCCTTTGACAGCATTTCGTACTAGGTATGGTTCGTATAAGTGGTTCGTGATGCCATTTGGATTAAAGAATGCACCTACTTTCTTCGTGGATTTGATGAACTGAGTTTTCCGAGAGTACTTGGATAGGTTTGTGTTAGTGTTTATAGATGACATTTTAGTATACTCTAAGGATGAGAGAGAGCATGAAGTTCATCTTAGAGTGGTACTTGAGACGTTGAGGCAGAATCAGCTAAAGACGAAGTTTACCAATTGTCGTTTTAGAAAAATGAGGTTAAGTTTCTTGGTCACATGGTTTCAGAGAAAGGCTTATCAGTCAATCCAGATAAGATCGAAGCTGTGAATAATTGAAAGAGACCAGAGACGGCAACTGAAATTAGAAGTTTTCTTGGACTTGCTGGCTATTACCAGAGATTTATCAAGGATTTCTCATGGATAGCAGCACCTTTGACTAAGTTAACTAGGAAGGAGGTAAAGTTTATCTGGTTCGAAAAATATGAGGAAGCATTCCTTAAGTTAAAATATTTTTTGACCAATGCACCAGTTTTAGTAGTTCCAGACGGAAACCACGGGTTGGTACTGTATACAGATGCATGTGGAACTGGATTGGGAGCTGTGTTGATGTAGAAGGGTAAAGTAATTGCCTTTCACGGCAGCTTAGACCGCATAAGATGAGATATCTTGCGCATGATTTGGAGTTGGCTGCGGTGATCTTTACGTTGAAGATTTGGAGATATTATCTCTTAAGGAAGAGGTTTGAGATTTATAACAATCATTAGTCTTTAAAGTGTTTACTCTCTCAAAAGGAGTTTAATATGAGGTAGTAGAGGTAGCTAGAGTTTTTAGCTGCTAATGATTTTGGTATAGAGTATACTCCTGGGAAATGAAATAAGGTAGCGGATGCTCTTAGCCGAAAACATCAGAATATGATACTAGCTATGTTAGCGGAGTGGAAGGATTTAGAAGCTTTGGCCAGTTGCGATGTACAGTTAAGATCGACTGCTATTTCTAGTCAACGTACCGCCATGTTGTCCTGTTTAGAAGTTCAACTAATGTTGATCGAAAGGATTGCTTCTAAGCAGAAGGAGGATCCAGTATTAGTCGAGAAGATTAAAAGGCTTGAGGTTGGAAATGAAATCGATGATCTGAAAAGATTTAATCTTGACGAGAGGGGATGGTTGAGAAAGAGGGGCGGTTTGTGTTCCAAATGTTGAGAACTTGAGGAAAAAAGTTCTTGGAGAATGTCATCGATCTAAGTTTGCGATTCATCTTGGAGGGATCAAGATGTATCAAGATATGAAGAGGGATGTTGGCTTGTGGGTTAGGAGTGTACAAAACTATCAACAAGTGTAAGATGAACATCAGAAGCCGAGTGGGATGCTTCAACCATTAGAGATTCCAGTTTGAAAGTGGGATTTAATATCCGTAGATATTATAGATGGGTTGCCAAGGTCAAATAGAGGTAATGAAAGTATATGGGTTAAAGTCGACAGGTTGACCAAAAGTGCCCATTTCATTCCAGTTAAGTTAACCAGGACGGCACCAGTTTTAGCTAAGTTGTTCATGAAGAACATAGTTAGACTACATGGAGTTCCTAGTAGTATAGTCAATGACAGGGATGCCTTATTCACTAGTGAATTCTGGAGAGGCTACCAGAAGTATTGGATACCAAGCTTAATATGAGTGCTACATACCACACTCAGACAGACAGGAAGACTAAGAGTGTAAATAAGGTACTCAAAGATTTGTTAAGAGTTTGTGTATTCGAATTTGGTGGATCTTGGGAGGATCGCCTACATTTGATTGAGTTTTCCTATAATAATAGTTACCAGACTAGCAAAGGATTGGCACCTTTTGAAGCTTTGTATGAAATGCCATAAAGATCACCAGCATGTTAGTTGGAGACTAGAGATACATTTAGTTTTTGGTCCATATTTGATTAGGGAGGCGTTATAACAAATTGGGTTGATCCAAGGAAGAATGAAGGAAGCCCAATCTAGACAAAAGAGTTACGCTGATAAGAGGCGTAAAGACCTAGAATTCTCAGTTGGCGATAAGGTTTTCATTGAGATGTCACCGATAAAGGGGGTGGTACGATTTGGAAAATCGAGGAAGTTAGCCCCAAGATATGTTGGACCATTCTAGATTATAGAGAGGATAGGGAAGCTCGCATACAGAGTAGAGTTGCCGAGCAGTATAGCAGGTGTCCACAATGTATTTCATGTGCCTCATCTCTGCAAGTATGTGCATGATCCACAGACTACTACTCCTCCAACGGCTTTGGAAGACTTTATAGTTGAGCCTAATTTGACTTTTGTTAGATAATAAGTTCGGGTTATAGCAAGGGATGAGAAAAGGTTGAGGAACAAGACAGTCAAGTTAGTTTAGTGGTGCGACAAAAAGAACGACTGTATTTGGGAGATAGAAGATAGGATTAGAGATGCTTATCTTGATATGATTTGAAGGTATGTATATATTAGTTTTATATAGATAGTTGCAAGTCAGCTAGGCTAGTATAATTGTTATAGATGATTGCTATATCTAGTATTAGTCCTTACTGAATTTCAAGGATGAAATTCTTTAAAGGAGGGAGCCTGTAACATCCCTAATTTTTGATAACATCATTCAGGAGATTTAATTAGATAAATTAAATAGATAATATAAGAATTAAAATGATAAGGGGATTGAGATTTGAAAATAAAAATTTAAGGTCATTCTTAATAATTAAAAATAGGCTTAAATAGACTAATATGTCATTAATTTACATAAAGGCCTATTAGGCAATAACCACCTTCTTTTCTATAACCCATCTATTCATGTATCCTTTCATTTCCTCGTGTTTATTTTATTTCTCAAAAACAAAACAAACGTAAACATAAGAAATCCGACAATTACGAGGAAGAAACGAGGGAAAGATTAAATCAAGCTAAGGAATTAAAGCAAGGGGATTAATCTTAAATCAAATCTCAAAGCTCTTATCATATTCAAGGTGAATAATTACTCATTCCATCTCCGTTTTTTATAATCACATGTTTTCGGATTTAAGATTAAATTTGTTTTAATGATGTTTTGGATGATGATATACTTAAATTATTATATATATGATTTAAACCAATTCATTTACATATGAATTTGCACAGTTTAGGGAAAAAACGATTGTTATTGATTTAAGAGTACAATGGAAAAATTATATGTTAGGTACAACATGATTTTAGAGATGGGTTTAAATTTTCATAATTTTCCAAGGTTTGGAAATTTTATTATGAATTTCTAAAGAAAAATATGATATATTTGGGTTTAAAATTTATTTCGATCAATTCAGGAAGAAATTGGGTCTGAAATTTAGTATGTTTGATAACATGATGAAAATAAATTTCTATGATTTTTGGGGATTTTTCCTAATTGATTTGCTATGGAAAATGAATTATTTTAAAAGAAGTACTTGTTTGCAATATTGGTTTTGCTTAGTGGAAGGGCTTAAACGTTACTTTTTCCCTTGATTTAGATCTGATAAATGTGGTAGTTATTTTATAAAGTATTTGAAAAGTTTTAAGGCAACCAATTAGGTAGTTACAAATAGTTATAGAGCAATTACAAAACTTATCATTAATTCAGCCTTTTAAATAAAAAGTTGGTTCTGCTTGTTTTGGAAGTGGCATTCGACCCAATGATTTCACGTTGACTCAGTCGAAACCAACCCTGTCGAAACCCACCTAGTTGAAAGCAATACACAAGGTATCACTTAGAAGGTACGTAGTGGATTGAAGGAAAGGCGGAAGCCAGGGTGCCGAAAGCAATACTTCCGAGGGGGTCAAAACATTAGTTCTTTTTTCATATGTTAAGTGCCTGCTCTATTTTACCTAAAGATTATAACGTAGTCGAAACCTACATTTTCGAAAGGGTTTTTTTTAATAGATTTCTAAGTAGGTTTCCATATCATATTTTAAGTAGGTTCTTTCGAATGGGTTCCTTTTTTTATATAATGCTTTCCAAAGAGGTGGTTTCGACCTGTTTGAAACCCAACCATTATTCTTTTATCTTTCGGATGTATTGCAGCCATCAATGCTTTCGAAGGGTTCTCATTGTTTTAAACTTAAGCTAAGTCACTTCCTAAATGCTTTCAAAGGGGTTTTGGGGTTTCCAAGGCAATGGCATCGAAAGGGGGTTTGAGATGCTATCCTTCAAAGTTTTACTCCAAGAATTTGAGCTTTCGAATAGATGGTTCCGACACCATTAATTTTTCTCCAAAAATATTTTATTAACGGTTTCGAAAGAGATACTTTCTTGTGTAACCACTTTGACCCAAAAGATGTTTTTAAACAATAAAAACCAATGTTTTCGAAAGAGGTACTTTCATTGGTTTCGAAGCTATATTCCTAAAGATTATTTAGCAATGTTTCGACACATATGGAAGGTATGATTTGGTTTCGAAAGGGTTGATTTATAGAGCTTTGAAAGATTTATACTTAGAATTTTGAAAAGAGGTATTATATGCTTTTGATGGAGGTCATTCAGTGGCTTCGAAAGTGATGTCTAAGGTTTAAAACAAATAACCCATTCTCATGTTAAAGGAAAAATCATGGCATAAATAAAGATTTTTGAGAGTATTATTTTGTTGTTATGATTTCTTCTTCATATATTCATTCACATTATAATTAACCCATAACGGTATACTGAGGAAGGGCAGAATAACCTGCTAGGTTGATCCACTAGTGAATATAACTTATGAAATGTTAAAATCATAATTAAAGATATTAGCAGGAGCCAATAGGTTCATAGTAAGCCCATGAAAGCTGGGTAAAGGGAAAGATATTGGCAGGGGTCAATAGGTTCATAGTCAACCTATGAAAACAATGATTTGATATTGGCAGAGGCCAATAGGTTAATAGTCAGTCCATGAAAACCATATCTGGATTAAGATATTAACATTTAAGCAATAGGTTCCTAGTCAGCCCATGAAAACTAGGATAAGATTAAAGATATTGGAGTTACCATTGGGTTCATAATGATCCGATGAAAACTATATAACTGGACAGGGAGTCCATAATCACTTTACCGATTAATAGTCAGCCCATGAAACTATTAGGTTAATAGTAACCTTAGAAACTATAGCTGTGACCGATTGTCAAAATGAATGAGGATGGGTAATACAAAATTGATTCACTTGTTTTGTAAATCATCGTATTATACTGTTTTGAATTGTTTTAATCATTGTGAATGCAAGAGTACATTATATGGTCTTATAAATGTTTTAAGATACTAGTGAGGGGAAAACACTTTCCGCTAAGTGGCGTGTTCTCACTAAATATCTAAATGATTTAAGATGGTAAATTATTATTCATAACGGTCTTTATGTTTGACTCGAAGATTTTTTTCGCCTTAAACTCTTGGGTACTCAATTGATTTTGAGTAGTTTGAGATTTAGGGTTTTCAGGTGTTCTTTTAGACGATTAAAGCTTCCGGTGACATGCAGATGGCATGTTGGCTATTTAGAGTTCTTTTATCTCCGTTGTATTTGATTGTAAAGGTAAACTTTCTTTATTGCCTTGTCATATACTCTGATCATCCAAGGGGGGCATCTTCATAACTCGCTCTTGGTGTATTTTGTAATAAATATATTTTGTCTGAACGCAGTCTGTGCTCTAGGATTCTGTAACGAATTTGAAATATTTTTAAATGAAATGTGAATTTTTTTTGTTATTTTAAATTTTTTCCATATTCATGTTTTTCTATGTATCGGTGTATATAACATTGTCGTATTTGGTCGTCGAAAATTAAAAAACTATGAATGATTGCAGCATCCGTAGCCGTTAGTTTTAGGCCTTCAAGTAGAAGGATGTTACACAAAAGCCCATGCTCGAACAAAGGGTTGTAATGATAACCATTTTTTGAATAAAATTGGTATACCAATTTAATCGGTATGGTAATGGTAAACTTACATTTTCTATGGTAAATCATCGGTAATATTTTTTCAAAACCAGCGGTAACGGTTTACCAATCAATTTATAATACATAGATATTCATGTATTATACTTATTATAGGCATTTAAAACCAAACAAATGATTAAATTTAGTTTGGTAATTTAGATCAAATAATGCTACCTACGCTTATTTTATTTCTTATTGATGTCTTTTATTAAGTAGCACTATAGATTGTATAATGAAGCATCATTATAGTATAAAAACAAATCAAAGTTATTGATGTTCTTTGAAAATACAATAATTTACCATTATCAATGTAACGGTTACCAGTTTGGTGGTGTACCGGTCCTCGGTATTCCAATAAATCGGTAACGGTAAGCAATTTTAGCTAACAACAATTACAAATACGGTATTTATAAAATGGTAGCGGTAACAATTACCATAGTAGTCCTACTAACCATTTCCCTACTTGCTACATCTTTTCTCTACCCTCTCTTGTTTCTTTCTTTTATGAGTTTCACATCTAATCTTTTCTCTTAGCTCTTAGGCTTCTTTCTTTGCTTTTAATAAAAAAATTGTCTTTACTGGTTCTCACAACATTGTAAGACGTAAACTATCTAAACACGCATTTTTATCTTTGATTGTGATGCTATTTGTTGGAATTTAAAAAAAATTCTCAAAGTTGCATAAACAGATGAAATTTTGAGAACTTCACAATCAGAACAAAAAATTGTGTTTCTATTCCCACTAATATGAGGGAGACGTTATCATGTGCCCTTAAGGCACATGTTAAGATTGTAACTTTACCCAAGTTGCTTTCTTGAATATCCACTTTTATGTGAAGATAAAATAGCTATTTAACTTAGTCTTTTTTGTCTTTCAGCTTGAAACAGTCATTGCTAACAAAACCCTTAACAAAATATATAAACGGTAGATGACAAGTTATATTAACGATTCTTCTTCATTATTATTATTATTACGAGTGTATATGCACGCCCATGTGGATCTATATTAAGTCACTTGAATATTTGGACTTTATATCATAACATTTATACTGTCATTTTTTGATAGCGCATTGTTTTATTTCCTTCTTTATAACTTGTTTCAAATTTACTTATTGTTTGTCATAATTTTCATTGTTATTTCATAATTAGGAATCAAATATTAATTTCTATTTAAGTACTGCATGCATCATTTTTCAAATTCCAATTGGCTTAACAAAAAGCACATTCCACACTCCAAATCCACACAGGTAGGTTTCCATTTAGAGCATATAGTTCTAAAACTTGATGTACATGCATTAATATAAGTTAAATTTATCGACGTTCAAAATGCAATTGAGGGGGCAGGCTAGTTCATGCAGCTGATATATGACATTTTACCCCTTTTATATGCGCAAAACTCAATACAAATTCTATTATACATATCATAAAAACTTAGCTTCGGTCGGAAATCTCGTTCTCAAATTACATCGTATTGTATGGGTTCCCTCTGTAGAACGATAATGTATGAATGCAACAATTTTAACATTTTAAGTGAATTATCATGTTATTATATTCTAGAACTTTTTTATTTGTAAACTTTGCTTTATATTTATTTGTTTAATTTTGTTTTCGTACATACTTGGTAGAAGCAGGCATAAATGGTTAGGCAACATTAAATCAAGTAGCAGAGAATAATTTTGAGCAAGCTGTTAAAAGGTATTACTGATATGCGGGCAGATGGGGACACTACTGTTTGTGAATTACGTACAGCTGTCAACAACCTTGAAAGAGCGATTGAGAATCTTTATTCAGTAAGTTTGAAAGTAATCCAAAAACCATCAACTATCAAACAAAAGAATATATCAAGCAGCTTTCACTATACATGATATACACTTTTACGCATAGTAAATCATGAATATAAACTTTTCCATACAAACATGACACGCCTTTCATCAAAACAAATGATATCGAGTTCAACTGTAGTTAGTTAATTATGAATCTAATAAAATTACTCCGCCATAGTTGAACAATGAATTGATGTCGTAGTTGAAGCTGAAAATTGTAACCAATTTGTTAAATGTGCTTTTGGCAATAACTTAAATAATTGTGCAGGCGTAAATAATGTTAACATAGTAGCTGCATATGAGAATTAAATTCTGCACATGGTAAGAACCACATAACATTCCAAATTTAAGAAGTAAAAACCAACATTTAAAAATTAAATTCTATGTGTTTATCAGTGAATAAATTTTTTACTTTTCCTTTAAGGTAGAACTTTAATATAATACCAGTTTATATATATGCTAAATTGTTATTGTATACCAATACTATAATATTAAGTAGTTTAAGGATCAATGCAGGGTAGTTAGAATGAATAAATATTAATAAAATATCTATAATTTTGTACAGCTGAAACAATGAATATTCAAGAGCAAAGAAATAACAAAATTTGCCCTAAAGTAAAAGAAACTGAAATTAAAGGCAGATAATAGAAAACCTATATGAAGATGGGAATGAAGACAAATGGTACCTTTGAGTTCTGACTTGAGTGAATTGAAGAGAATTTCTACTATGTGTGTGTATGTGTGTGTGTGGGGTTTTTTTAAGTCAATAAGACATGTTGTAGCTTTTAATTTCTAGAGCCGACATGGAAAATTTTATAAAATTAGACATGCCATAAGGATTACTTAGATGCATATTAATTTCATTTATAGCAATGAGAACTTTTGGTAGAGCATCAATATGTTTTCTAAAAACTCAGTCGCTTTTCTCTCATAAACTTGTGATGTAAAGCGTCAACTCCTCTGTCCTTCTTAGGAATTCTCACTTATCATATATACTCAACTATACTTATATATCTTTCTCATTTATTCTCTACAAACATTCATCTCAATTAAATTATGTTTAAAGTTTTCCTTTACTAAATAAAAGCCATTTATGCCAAGTATAACTCCTTTTGCACAAAATTCATTATCCTCTCGTTAATCCTAAATTTTCTCTGGTTCCTCCTTTATTCACGCTCGCGGTTTAACATTCAAATACATATAATGAATAATATCAAGCTTCTCCCTTTCTTTTTTACTATTTGCATCAAGTTCATATAATTATTTTCATTTCGAAAGCTGATATTCACTTTTCTTCAATGAATATATCGCCATATCAATTAGATCCATGAATTTACTGAATAATATTTAAACATTTGCATTTTCATTGCTCTTCAATTCTTCGAATATTTTATGGTTAAGCACCTCAAAATTCAAAAATTTGATATACATTATTTGATTCACATAAAATTTACAGTTGCCAACATTTTTCATGTAAAGTGCAACCTCTTTGTATTGAATCAAAGAAACATACAAATGTGCTTATTTTATAATATTTAGTAGTGCAGCTCTTACTTGGCTTCTAAAGATAACCAAGATTTCTTTTCTGCTGCTACATGACTCTATCTATGTAAGATAACAATATTTGTTGGCTATAGGCTCACAACTTATCACATATTGTTTATTCTTGATTCCTAATGGTTTTTCCTTAGCACTTGGGATTTTAAACTTAAGCGAATGCTCTGAAATAGTGACTTAAATAGAGGATGCAAATACGAAAATAGATTGCCTTAGCACTGTATAAATTTAATGCCTCTATGATTAGTACACTTTTTTTTGAAAACCCAGGAGAACTGTAACAACCCGCATATTTATCGGTTGTATATTTAAATATTTTATTTAAATATGACGTCGTTTGTTGGATTATGGTCCAAAAAGTTACTTTCTGCAAACGGTCGAATTGGGACTCAAGACCACTTCCATTGAGTTCAAAATGTCGTTTGCGATCTTTTTGAGTATAATCTTTGATATGTTTGGAGTAAGTTGAATTTCGCTACTTTTTCTATTGGGTTTAGGGTTTGGGTTCCACCCACTAGCTTAACTAATACCCTAACTCAGCCCTCTCCTCTCCATTCTCTCATTCCACTCTTCTAATCTCAAGCTCCAACTGAAAATGGTGGAAGGGAAAGGGAAATAGAAATTGCAAACCCTAGTTCTTCTTGCTAGCTCATATTCTTGCTCCAAAATCAAAGAGAAGCAATTGGTAAGCCTCTTCTTCATCTTCTCTATCTCTTTCTCTCTTCAATCTCAGAAATTCCTAAACCTAAACTTAGGAAATATTTGTTTGATCTTAGATTGAAGCTAGTAGAGTTGAAGTAGAGAGTGGTTGGCCTTGTTCCTTTGCATTTGAGCTTCTTCTTCTTGTTCTTGAGTTAAAAAAGGTGAGTTTCGAACTCACATCTACTTCTCTTGATATCATTGTTGTTGGGTATGAATTCCTAACACCTTGTTCATATGCACTTGCTTTTGGTTTGGATTGAATTGGTGAATATCCAAATTTTTAGTGTTTGGGTTAAATTCTTTAAAGATCCTAACTTTGATGTGTGATCACGCTTTAGGAGGTGTTTCGGAGAGCCTATAAGGCTGGGTTGTCGTTTGGCATTAATCCCTAGTCTTCGTCGCTTGTCCGATCGCTTCCGTTTGGATTTTCGCCCATTTTTGGGCAAGGCTGATTTTTGCCTACCAGGCAATTTCAGACGTCTGGAATAAATTTCAGACGTCTGGTTTCAAATTCAGACGTCTGGTTTGGAAATCCAGACGTCCGAAACTGGTCCCTAGAAAACGCAAAAAGGCAGAGAAGAATTTCAGACGTCTGGAAATCCATTCAGATGTCTGGTTAGTGGTTTAGACGTCTGGAAGGTAATTTCAGACGTCTGAAATGTGCAGTTTTGCCTATTTTGGCTGTTTTTGGTATATTTCCAACTTTTATCGATTCGTGTTGATTCCAATTAGTTGTTATTGCATATTTGACTTTGATGACTTCTTTTTGACTTCACTCACGGGTTTTTTATAAATGATCTCTTCAAATCGTATTAAAAGCTCGCTTCTCCAAATTCTAAATTCTATTTAAAACATACACACACAATTTCGCACTCCGAGCGAAGTGGGAGGAGAATTAAATGATTAGATAAAACACGTGCAATGAACACGTGCGTTCATCTTTTCAGTTAATTCCCAATCTATTCGTTTGAACGTTTTGACCTTTGGGTTTGGTTTACCGATGAGATGAGGTAAACATTGTACTGCTTTGAGTGTGAAATTGACTAACGGATGGTAAACCGTTTAGTGGAACGGGTGGTTATGGGACTCACGTTAACACTTCTCGGGTTCCTTTCTGGGAGTTTGTGACACATGCCGCCTTTGGGATAGTGTCTTCGGACTGTCTCCTTCTGGCTTGTTGCCTTTAGTATCGCTTTTGGAGTTGGTCCTTTGCCCCAGCTCGAGAGATATTTGGGATTGTCTGTTGCCTTTGGGATAGTGTCTTTGGACTGTCTCCTTCTGGCTTGTTGCCTTTAGTATCGCTTTTGGAGTTGGTCCTTTGCCCCAGCTCGAGAGATATTTTGGATTGTCTGTTGCCTTTGGGATAGTGTCTTCGGACTGTCTCCTTCTGGCTTGTTGCTTTTAGTAGCGCTTTCGTAGTGGTTTCTTCACCACCGCTCGAGAGATATTGGAGTGGTTTCTTCACCACCGCTCATGAGATATTTAGGTTTGTTGCAATTGGAATTTTTCTGATGTTTCACTGATATGATTATATTCCCTTGGTATCGCCCATCGGTGTTGGTCTTTTTGAGCCGCATGATGTGTAGCTGTTACCTTGTGGAACTTGTATACCTTATGGGCATTTGTTATTTGCCTTTTTGGCTTGTTTTGGGACATTTATATCCTTTGATTATCTATGTTGCCGATGATACGAGGCTTGTTTTATTATGTTCATCTTTTGTTAGATGATTGTGTTATCTCCCTTAGAGATATTTGTTATACTATATGATCTTGCAGGTTCATTATCGTTCAGTTTATCTAACTGATTTGTTTAGCTAGACTGACCCGTGTATTTTATACTCGGGTCAGACCGAGATGTTTCAGGTTAGGTGCTTTTGGACTTAGCCTCTTTTGCTTCCGCAAGGACTATTCCGCTAGTTTCTTGTTTGTCATAGATTTTGTGTAGTCCTCATCTGTTGTAACTCTGATATGTATTATTGACTCGTCTGTATATTGTGGTTTGCTATACCACTTGTCATGTATCGTTTTGTATACTCTGTTATGTATCAGTATATGTGCATGTGATGATTTTCTGTTCTGTGATGTATATTACATTTGACTTGTTATATTCTGTTCTGATAGATCCTCTAGCCAACTATGGTTTTGTTTTAAGTGTTCATTGGACATGTCGATTTGCTAGGTAAGGGCAATTGTCGATGTATTCAATAGATAGTTAAAGCAAGGCTATAGATGGTCACTCCTATCCAGCCTTATTCTCCGTATTAGCAGACGGTATTATCTAATAACACTCTTTGCTAATGTGGGTATAGAGGTGGGGCGTCATAGCTTGGTATCAGAGCTGCATTCAGAACAAAATATGATAAACACAGAATAGAAGCACATATTAGAGTGTAACAAGTGTTACAAATCCTTGAATCTTTGCGTCTCTATTCCTTCCGTGTTTTTGGGTAGATAGAATTTGGGAATACGTCCAGGAATGTATTTTTATTCCGTAGTATTCCGTATTGAAATATCTACCTTATGGTTAATCCTTATCTTCTTTAACTTTCAGCTTATGGCTGGAAGAGGCAGAGGACGACGTTCGGATGCTGGGCAATCCAGTGGCTCACATCCGGATGGCGTTTACATGTCAGCCGATCAGTTTATGGAGTTGTTTAGGAGCATTCAGCCTCCAGCTCCTACTCGTGTATCTCCACCTCGCAAGTCTACCTTTGCACGCCTGTGCAGTGATTTTCCTCATCTTGGAGGAAAGCCATTTAAAGGCTCCGAGTCTGTTCTTGAAGTCCAAGCTTGGATTCGCACGTGCGAACGTATCTTCTTTAGAATGGATATTTCCGATCATGATAAAGTTCTTGTAACTTCTAGCTTATTGCAAGAGCGTGCCCTTGATTGGTACGAGCTTCTTGTAGCTGAAATTGATGAGTCTGCTCTTTCTTGGACTCAGTTTCGGGAGCGATTCGAACTCAAGTTCGTTCCTGAATTTGAGAAAGCTTTGTTGTCCCGGTGCTTTCTTGAATTAAAGCAAGGGGATTCTTCCGTTTCTGAATATGTTGTATCTTTCGAGGCCTTATCTAAGTATGGTCTTGAATTCATTAGCACTTCTTATAAGAAGAATTTGAAGTTTGTTTCTGGTCTTAAGAAATATCTTAAGAAATCTTTGATGCTTGAGCTTAAACTTTCTTTTGAGGAGTTAGTTGATTTTGCACTACATCTCGAAACCATCGAGAGGGAGTGTGATAGTGATGATGATGTTGAGGTTCGCAAGAACCCCGACAAAAAGCAGTCTCCATTGGATGAGCTGGAATTTTTCCCTTCCAAGACGAAAAAGCCCGATGAATCTGATTCTCAGTCTCAGTCTGCTGTAACACCTTCCATTCGGAAGTGTTTCAATTGTGGTTCTCCTGATCATATGATTCGAGCTTGTCCTAAGCCTCTCTTCTACCGTTATTGCAAGAAGGAAGGTCATCGTAGTTCCACTTGTCCCATTGCTCCGAATAATTCTCCATCTGGCAAGTTAAATGTAACAGATGCTTCTGGAGGTTCTTCTCAGGGATAAGGTATGTCTCCATCTATTTTGGAAAGTCTCTATTTTTCTTTGTGATCTCGATTTCCAATTTGATGGCATCATTTTATTCGTTAAGCCCTCATGATAAGGAAAGTGTTGTTTCTCTAATTCTTGTAGTTTGAGAATTTTCCGGTATTTTTGGTCTTGTCTTAGGGTTATTACCTAAGCAATCTTTTGAGTAGTGTTAAGGTCTTTTTAGCTCGACCTTACCACCGGTTTTCATTTGGCTACGAGTTGCGGAAGTTAGGATTCCACTTACCACATTCCGCACTCGTTGTGATTCTTATGAATGATTTGTTATGTCATTCAGTTGTCTAGCTCATTTCATCCATTTTATGAATCGAGTATTCTGCGAATATCTCGATGATTCCATTTTTAGTATTTTATTGGTTTTGGATGGAAATTAGCAATTTAAAATTTTTGCAAATCTTTTTCATAAGATTTATTTATAAGTATAAATGGGATTTTTGTTCTTAAAACGAACAAAGTGAATTTTTAAAAGTTTTTAGAAACATGTTTATCTTATAAAAGATGGTTTTGTGATTGTATTGCCCATTGAGTGCTTTAAGAATTCTGGTCGATGCGCTTGATCAACGTTATCGATAGGAATCTCCTAAACGCTTTGATGAGACAATTTGACACAATAAATTGATTTGAAATAAGACAATTTTTCTCGAAATATGATTTCATGAAGGTAATTGAAATTTTGAAGCTTTATCTTTTTGGTAAAGAATTTTATTTCAAAGTTTTAGCTTTTAAGAAAGTAGATTATTTGAAAGGACTCTTTTCCGGTACTCTTATCTTGGGATTCCCGAAGGGAACCAAGATTTTATCTTTTTACCAATACTAGTCGTGTTGGTTTGAATGGCGTTCTCTTGCAAAAGAAAACGTGCTTTCACTTGTGCTTCTAAATCATTAAAGCCGATAGAGACTAGGTATGCCACTCATGATCTAGTGCTCACGGCTATTGTTTTCGCTCTTTATATTTGGCATCATTATTTTTGGGTAAGGAATTTTGTTCTCCTCACCAATCATAATTTTTGAATGTTTAATTTCTCATAAGGAGCTTAGTGTTGGCTCAAGTTCCTTGCATCTTATGATCTTGATATTCTTTTTATTCCCGAAAAGGGGGATCGTGTTGCCAATGCATCTGGTTGTAAGCAACAAGTGATTGTTTCTTTGTTGATGTCCGAATGGAATGATCTTTTTACCAAGTTCATCGGACGTTTTGTTGCACTTCTTTTGTTGAGGTTGGATCATTTGACGTATTGTTTGTACCACGTCAGTGTTCCGAATTATTTTGAGCTTAGGAATCCATAGAAATCTCTGAGCAAGCAAGTTCAGGCTTATCTTTTCGTGCACTTTATGGTGAACTTCTTATTCTGTTATTCTTATGTGTTGATATGTTTTGGTTGTTACTCTTTATTTTCTTCTTAAGAATTGCGAGGACGCAATTTCTTTAAGGAGGGGAGTCTGTAACAACCCGCATATTTATCGGTTGTATATTTAAATATTTTATTTAAATATGACGTCGTTTGTTGGATTATGGTCCGAAAAGTTACTTTCTGCAAACGGTCGAATTGGGACTCAAGACCACTTCCATTGAGTTCAAAATGTCGTTTGCGATCTTTTTGAGTATAATCTTTGATATGTTTGGAGTAAGTTGAATTTCGCTACTTTTTCTATTGGGCTTAGGGTTTGGGTTCAGCCCACTAGCTTAACTAATACCCTAACTCAGTCCTCTCCTCTCCATTCTCTCATTCCACTCTTCTAATCTCAAGCTCCAACTGAAAATGGTGGAAGGGAAAGGGAAATAGAAATTGCAAACCCTAGTTCTTCTTGCTAGCTCATATTCTTGCTCCAAAATCAAAGAGAAGCAATTGGTAAGCCTCATCTTCATCTTCTCTATCTCTTTCTCTCTTCAATCTCAGAAATTCCTAAACCTAAACTTAGGAAATATTTGTTTGATCTTAGATTGAAGCTAGTAGAGTTGAAGTAGAGAGTGGTTGGCCTTGTTCCTTTGCATTTGAGCTTCTTCTTCTTCTTCTTGAGTTAAAAAAGGTGAGTTTCGAACTCACATCTACTTCTCTTGATTTCTTTGATGTTGGGTATGAATTCCTAACACCTTGTTCATATGCACTTGCTTTTGGTTTGGATTGAATTGGTGAATATCCAAATTTTTAGTGTTTGGGTTCAATTCTTTAAGGATCCTAACTTTGATGTGTGATCACGCTTTAGGAGGTGTTTCGGAGAGCCTATAAGGCTGGGTTGTCGTTTGGCATTAATCCCTAGTCTTTGTCGCTTGTCCGATCGCTTCCGTTTGGATTTTCGCCCATTTTTGGGCAAGGCTGATTTTTGCCTACCAGGCAATTTCAGACGTCTGGAATAAATTTCAGACGTCTGGTTTCAAATTCAGACGTCTGGTTTGGAAATCCAGACGTCTGAAACTGGTCCCTGGAAAATGCAAAAAGGCAGAGAAGAATTTCAGACGTCTGGAAATCCATTCAGACGTCTGGTTAGTGGTTTAGACGTCTAGAAGGTAATTTCAGACGTCTGAAATGTGCAGTTTTGCCTATTTTGGCTGTTTTTGGTATATTTCCAACTTTTATCGATTCGTGTTGATTCCAATTAGTTGTTATTGCATATTTGACTTTGATGACTTCTTTTTGACTTCACTCACGGGTTTTTTATAAATGATCTCTTCAAATCGTATTAAAAGCTCGCTTCTCCAAATTCTAAATTCTATTTAAAACATACACACACAATTTCGCACTCCGAGCGAAGTGGGAGGAGAATTAAATGATTAGATAAAACACGTGCAATGAACACGTGCGTTCATCTTTTCAGTTAATTCCCAATCTATTCGTTTGAACGTTTTGACCTTTGGGTTTGGTTTACCGATGAGATGAGGTAAACTTTGTACTGCTTTGAGTGTGAAATTGACTAACGGATAGTAAACCGTTTAGTGCGAACGGGTGGTTATGGGACTCACGTTAACACTTCTCGGGTTCCTTTCTGGGAGTTTGTGACACATGCCGCCTTTGGGATAGTGTCTTCGGACTGTCTCCTTCTGGCTTGTTGCCTTTAGTATCGCTTTTGGAGTTGGTCCTTTGCCCCAGCTCGAGAGATATTTGGGATTGTCTGTTGCCTTTGGGATAGTGTCTTTGGACTGTCTCCTTCTGGCTTGTTGCCTTTAGTATCGCTTTTGGAGTTGGTCCTTTGCCCCAGCTCGAGAGATATTTTGGATTGTCTGTTGCCTTTGGGATAGTGTCTTCGGACTGTCTCCTTCTAGCTTGTTGCTTTTAGTAGCGCTTTCGTAGTGGTTTCTTCACCACCGCTCGAGAGATATTGGAGTGGTTTCTTCACCACCGCTCATGAGATATTTAGGTTTGTTGCAATTGGAATTTTTCTGATGTTTCACTGATATGATTATATTCCCTTGGTATCGCCCATCGGTGTTGGTCTTTTTGAGCCGCATGATGTGTAGCGGTTACCTTGTGGAACTTGTATACCTTATGGGCATTTGTTATTTGCCTTTTTGGCTTGTTTTGGGACATTTATATCCTTTGATTATCTATGTTGCCGATGATACGAGGCTTGTTTTATTATGTTCATCTTTTGTTAGATGATTGTGTTATCTCCCTTAGAGATATTTGTTATACTATATGATCTTGCAGGTTCATTATCGTTCAGTTTATCTAACTGATTTGTTTAGCTAGACTGACCCGTGTATTTTATACTCGGGTCAGACCGAGATGTTTCAGGTTAGGTGCTTTTGGACTTAGCCTCTTTTGCTTCCGCAAGGACTATTCCGCTAGTTTCTTGTTTGTCATAGATTTTGTGTAGTCCTCATCTGTTGTAACTCTGATATGTATTATTGACTCGTCTGTATATTGTGGTTTGCTATACCACTTGTCATGTATCGTTTTGTATACTCTGTTATCTATCAGTATATGTGCATGTGATGATTTTCTTATCTGTGATGTATATTACATTTGACTTGTTATATTCTGTTCTGATAGATCCTCTAGCCAACTATGGTTTTGTTTTAAGTGTTCATTGGACATGTCGATCTGCTAGGTAAGGGCAATTGTCGATGTATTCAATAGATAGTTAAATCAAGGCTATAGATGGTCGCTCCTATCCAGCCTTATTCTCCGTATTAGCAGACGGTATTATCTAATAATACTCTTTGCTAATGTGGGTATAGAGGTGGGGCGTCACAAGAACCCGATAGGCCGGTAAACTCCTGAGGAGGGTACAGTAAAGACGTCCACTGATACAAGCCCTCATACCCCCTGGTAAATTTATATAGGATAGGGAAGCGCATGGTAGGAATCTAACTTAGGTCTTTCTACCAGAACCAAGGGCTCCTTTCCACTATGTCGCACCCGCCGACTCTATGATTAGCACACATACTATAGCATGCCTTTGTGTTTAATAATATACATACCCTCGTGTTATATGTTTATGGCTATGTTATGCTTTGACGCATCCATACCTCATCCCATAGTTTCAAAGACCGAACCGTAAGTAAACCATGTTGGTGCAAGGTCAAAAGCTCTAATGGTTCAACCGGTCAGACCGTAAGAACCGCATTGATCGTTAATTTTTATTTAATGGATTTAAATGTAAATTATCTCAATTAATGTTAAAATTTATTCAATTATAATCAATATATTGAAATTTAAAGCAATTATTTTTAAATATTTCATAAGAAATGTTAATTGGAATAATTCTATAACACCTTTTTAGCGTAAAATTGTATATTTTCTTATTTTTTAAGATGAAAAGTTTCAATTCAACAATAATTCGTAGAATAAAATGTATACAAACAATGTATTAGGTTGCCCAAAATTAATACGATGGTCCAATAGTTTAATAACTAAGGTTATGAAATTATTTGCTAAATTATTTATGTGAAAAGATGAAGAATGAAGCGATAACTTTTTCTCAAATATGAAGACCTGGAAGGTTAAAAGAGGTCGGTCTAGAGGTTTTTTTAGGGTTTTGAGGTTAAACTGCGGATTTGTGCACATGCAAGGTTATTTCATTTTCAAAGCCGTAATGCTTTAAGGTCGAAGGTTAACCGTGGTCGAATCGAGGTTGGGTTGGATTTTAAAACACTGATTTTACCTATGCCTTGAATTATCTAAAGCCAAGTACTTTGTTTATGAATCATGCATGTGAGGTGGCATGTATATTTGTGTTCAGTATTTGTTCATGTGTGCATGTTGCGTGAGTCATACATGTTTGGATATCTTCCGTGTCCCATTTATCCTTTATATTATGAGTGCTCCATGTATACATTTGCAGCTGAACATAAAATGTGAGCTTTTCTTTTTTTCCTTTTTCTTTTTTTCTTTCCAATTCACATATAAGTTTATTTGCGTGCCTTTATAACGGAGCTCTGGTGATTCATGATCAACATATTGTTTAGTTATTTAGTTGTTCAACTCGCGAGATATAGACATGTTAGTCTGTGAGATGATGGTTTTGATGACAACAACCTTAGAATAGATTATAAAATATAAATACTAACATTATAAGTTTAGATATACATGTATATGCAGGATTTAACCATGCAGGTACTAAGAATGAAGACTCTACAGTATAGAGATTCAAGATATCAAGATATAAGACTCATGAGTATCGAGATTATCAAGAGTTCAAGATTTCAAGGATAAGTATTTTTTATTATTATTAGGAATTTTTGTTAAAACTCGTAGAAAAGCACTGGCATCTTAAAATCTAATTTATTCATGAAATGGAATCCAATTCGAGCCCGTTAAAGGCGAGGAACCCTAAGTAGGATGGAACCTATGAAAATCTAGTGGGACGTTGTTTTGTATCCACTAATTTTAATTCAAATGATTTACAAAATTATCTTGTTTTCAAAATGATTTCAAAACTTTCCTTTGAAAAGATTCAAAACCCTCGATCCTGATTTTAAATAATTTTAGCCTAAAAAACATCTTTATTTTCAAAGTCAAATCACTCCTGATTTTTAACTATCTTTTTTAATAATATATTTAACTTTTAAATATTTATACTTAGATTTAAATATAAAATTATGGTTAAATTCTATATATATTAATCTTTATATTTACTTATGAATTTCAACTATAGTCAGGTATATTTATAAAGTTTAAATTAGTTTTTATATAAGTGAAGGTTATTTTCAAAGAAATTCAAAATAGCATAAAATGCTTTGGGATGTCGACATGCCTATGGGTACCATGCCGACATGGTGACAGTTTGGTTCAAAAATTCAAATTTCAAAAGAAGTGTCTATTCGCCATAACTCTTCATGAATGGTTATGGCTTTTGTTCTATAAATAGGGGTCAGTTTCAACGAATTTTCAATCACTTTTTTCTGGTTTTCATTCCTCTTCTTCTTCCTCATTTCTTAATATATATTCTTATCATTACTCTGCCGAAATCAACACTAACTCATACTCGATTACTTCTAGTTTGATTCTCTATCACTATCTCTACAAGATTCTCAGTGCTATTTAGAGTTATAGACTTCTTTGTAATCCATTAAGTGAGAAAAGGTGTGATTGTAGCCTTGGAAATCAATCAAAAGGGAAAAAGTGTGATTGTAGCCTTCATAAATCAATTGGGTAAACTTGTGGCCTGGAAATCAAGTATCTCTACCTTGAGCATCGAAATTCTGGAGGGTGTACCTCGTAGCCTTGAAACCAAGGGTGTAATTGTACGATTGCTTTTGAAAGAAAATCCGTACTTGTGTTGCGGGACTAGATGTAGGGTAACTCCGAACTAGCATAAAATCCGTTATGTTCTTTCCTTTGTTGCTTTTATTTTATTTCTGCATCTGTGATTGTTTCTGTGATCATATCTGTGTCTGTATATTGCATACTTTTGTGTCTAAATTAACATAAATAAAAAAAGATTTAGTAATTCTTTATTAACACTATTCACCCTCCCCCTCTAGTGTTAATCTTAGCCTTAAGATCCGTAATCCACATTTCTCACAATTGGTATCAAAGCAAGGTTTTTAAATTTTCATAATCTGATTTTTGAAAAGTTTCTAAAATGGCTATATTCGTTAATACTAATTTAGAAGTATTCAAATCATCATTGTTTCATGAGTCTGCTTATAATCAATATTCAAATTCAAGTTATTTACCAAAATTGTTTGATGTGTAGGAATCATGCTTTATGGGTGTTGAGGAATCAATCCACAGCGGACAAATTATGCAGATCAGAAAGAATAAATGGACACTTGATAGTGGATGTTCTAGACACATGACTGGCAATCCAGATATACTGAATGATATAATATACAAAGACGGAGGATTGGTTAACTTTGGAGACAATTCAAAAGGATATTTGATTGGCATCGGCAAAGTCGGTAATTCTGAAACTCCTACTATTACTAATGTTTTGATAGTTAACTATCTGAAACATAATCTGCTAAGTATAAGTCAACTATGTGATAAAGGTTATAAAATTAAATTTGAAAAAGATAAAGTCACATTGAAGATAATAATTCAACCATTATATTTGAGGGAGTCAGGAAAAAGAATATATATATATATATATATATATATTCTTAGTATGAAAGTTTCAAAAGATAACCTGTGTCTGTTGGCAAATAAAAGTGACCCTTGGATTTGGCACAAGAGATTTGGGCATTTGAATTTAAAACTCTTATCTAGACTATCGAAACATGATCTAGTAAGAGGTCTCCCTAAAATGAATTTTAAAGTAGATAGTTTATGTGATGCTTGTCAATTAGGAAAACGTAGAAAAAATTCTTTTAAGTTAAAAGATATGATTTCAACTTCAAACCTCTTGAATTACTTCATCTTGATTTATTTGGTCCATCTCAAATTCTATCAATAAATCATAGTAAATATGTCTTTGTAATTGTAGATGATTATTCTAGATTTACATGGACAATATTTTTGAAACATAAAAGTGATACTTTTGAATGTTTTATGACATTTTCAAAAAGAATTCAAAATCAATTTTCTCTAAAAATTATAACTATTCGAAGTGATCACGGTGGTGAATTTGAAAATGAAAAGTTTGAGGAATTCTGCAATAAAAAGGGAATAACTCACAATTTTTCATTTTCGAGAACTCCACAACAAAACGGAGTAGCAGAACGTAAAAATAGGACGATTCAAGAGTGTGCGAGAACTATGCTTACAGATAATAATTTACCAAAGAATTTTTGGGCAGAAGCAGTTGCTACCGCCTGTTATATTTTGAATAGAACTTTAATTAGACCTCTAACTGATAAGACATCTTATGAACTTCTTTATTCAAAGAAACCTAAGGTAACTTATTTCAGAATTTTTGGAAGTAAATGCTTTATTTTAAATACAAAAGATAATTTAGATAAATTTGATCCTAAATCCGACAAAGGTATCTTATCGAATATTCTAATACAAGTAAAGCGTAGTGTTTAATTCAAAAACTAATACCATTGAAGAAATAATGCATGTGCCATTTGATGAAAATTTTAAAATTTTTGAAGATACAAATGATGAAGAGGATTTAATCACTCAAAATCAAGAACCTATTGAAACTAATAATGAAATTAATCATCCTAATAAAAGGACAAAACTTTTAAAAGATCATCCTATAGAAAATATACTGGGAGATATGCAATCTGTTGTTAAAACTAGAAATCAACTAAGTCAAATGAGTAATGTAGTTTTTATATCAACTATTGAACCCAAAAATCCAAAAGAAGCATCAACTGATGATTCATGGATTTTGGCCATGCAAGAAGAATTAAATCAATTTACTAGAAATGATGTTTGGGAACTTGTTCCTAGACCAAAAAATAAAACTATAATTGGAACTAAATGGGTTTATAAAAATAAAATAAATGAAACAAGGAGAGGTAGTTAGAAATAAAGCTCAATTAGTCGCTTAAGGTTATTGTCAAGAAGAAGGAATCGATTTTGATGAAACCTTTGCTCTCGTAGCAAGATTAGAAGCCATTAGGATTCTACTTACTTTCGCAAATCATAATAATTTCAAATTATTTCAAATGGATGTTAAAAGTGCCTTTTTAAATGGATTTGTAAAATAAGAAGTATATGTCAAACAACCACCCCTTTTTGAAAATTGATAAATTACCAAATCATGTTTACAAACTTACAAAAGCATTATATGGTCTAAAACAAGCCCCTAGAGCCTGGTATGATAGACTAAGATCTTATTTATTGCAATCTTATTTTGAAATTGGTAAAGTAGATAATACTCTTTTTATTAAAAGAAATAAAAATGATATTCAACTAGTACAAGTTTATGTAGATGATATCATTTTTGGTTCAACTAATTTTGAAATGAATAAAGAATTTTCTGAAATAATGAAAAAAGAATTTGAGATGAGTCATATGGGTGAATTAAATTTCTTTTTAGGATTACAAATAAAACAATTAGATAATGGTATCTTTATTATTCAAGAAAAATATGCTAAAGACCTAATTAGTAAATTTGGTTTGACTACTGCTAATGGAAAACCCACTCCCATGGCAACCAATGAGCACCTTAGTAAAGAAGATCTCTCAAAAGATGTAGATCAAAACCTATATAGAGGAATGATTGGATCACTACTCTATATTACTGCCAGTAGACCAGATATCATGCATAGTGTTTGTCTTTGTGCCAGATATCAATCCCAACCTAAAGAGACTCACTTAAAAGCCGTAAAACGAATCATAAGATATGTTAAACACACATCTGATTATGGTTTATTCTACCCTAAAAATGATTCTTTTGACTTAATATCTTACTATGATGCTGACTATGCTGGTTGCAAATCAGACCGAAAAAGTACAAGTGGGACTTGTCATTTTTTGGGGTATTCTCTGATTTCTTGCTTAGTAAAAACCAAAACATGGTTTCTTTATCAACAACTGAAGCAGAGTATATTTCTGCTGCTTTGACTTGTTCTCAAGTAATATATATGCAACAAACCTTAAAAGATTTTGGTTTAAAATTTTCAAAATCACTAATTTATTGTGACTATACGAGTGCGATAAATTTATCCAAAATACTACTCAACATGCTCGAACTAAACATACTGACATCAGACATCATTTTCTCAGAGATAATATAAGTAAGGAAGTAGTTGCTCTCGATTATATCAATTCTGAGAATCAAATTGCTGATATCTTAACAAAACCCTTAAATGAATCAATATTTACTAAATTAAGAAGAGAATTAAGTATTTGTTCTATAACTGAAATATAAAATATAAATAACAAGTATAATTAAGAATTAATATTAAAATAATTCAAAAAAGTCAAAATAAAAAGGACCATGTCGACATCCCCCATATATCCATGTCGACATGCAATGTTTTGAAATTTTGAAATTTTTCCCACCAAAATTCAAAAAATTTAGTTATATTCTTCTCTATTTAGAATTTTTGTTCATTCTCTTTGTTTTCTCTTTAATCTATCCTCTAAAAGAAATAAACTAATGGCCTCCTCTTCCAAATCAAACATAAAATCAACCTTTTCATTCCCCTCTCCTACGTCGGGTCCATTTCAACGTACTACTCTCGCTCGTGTGACTAAAATGGAGGAATCTATGAAGGATGTTCTTCAGATGTTGACTGAAATTCAAGTGACTCCACTTCGTATGGCAAAAGAACAGGAAAGGCAAGGCAAGATCCTTAGGAATTTGCAAAAAATCCTAATGGATAACCAAGCCAATCCTATCTTGATTGATGAAGACTCTTCACTCAATCAAGAACAAGAGGCCAGCGAGGAAGAAGAAGAAGAACCCATGGAAGAAGCGCATGAGGAGGATGATGACCAAGCCGTGTGTATTGGAGAAGTGTGTTTTGACAAGAATAGGAATCTTGTCGAACAACGTGGAAACTTCTGTTTCCACTGTCCAAACTGTTCGATTCACAGATCTCCTATGTTAATAACACACAATAGTTTCTTTTCTTTCTTCTCTATTGGTGTTTGTGTTTCTTTATGTTTTCTAAATGTTCATGTATATACAACTTCATACGTAATAAATAACTCGTGTTCTTATATGTGTTTTAATTATAAATACTATCGTGAATTCTTACTTAGAATAGTTGATAGTTTAGGACTATGATTTAGTATTAGATTTAAGTAATGATTACTTATGATAACACTATCATGATAATCACATGTCATGGAGTATTAGTTTTAGAGAAGTTATATAGTTTGGAGTCATATAATAATATAGTTTGGAGTTATATAGTTTTGAGTTATAAAGTTTACATTTAGTTTTTGTTGATGACAAAGGGGGAAAATATAAAATAGGGTAGTTAGGCATAGATTAAGGGGGAGTTATTAGTTTTAGGGGGAGTTATTAGGATAGAAGTAATATTTTATAAACAAAGGTTGTCGTCATCAAAAATGGGGAGATTGTTAGTCCGTGAGATGATGGTTTTGATGGCAACAACCTTAGAATAGATTATAAAATATAAATATTAACATTATAAGTTTAGATATATATGTATATGAAGGATTTAACCATGCAGGTACTAAGAATGAAGACTGTACAGTATAGAGATTCAAGATATCAAGATAGAAGACTCATGAGTATCGAGACTATCAAGAGTTCAAGATTTCAAGGATGAGTATTTTTTATTATTATTAGGAATTTTTGTTAAAACTCGTAGGAAAGCACTGGCATCTTAAAATCCAATTTATTCGTGGAATGGAATACACTTCGAGCCCGTTAAAGGGATGGAACCGTAAGTAGGATGGAACCTACGAAAATCTAGTGGGACATTGTTTTGTATCCACTAATTTTAATTCAAATGATTTTACAAAATTATCTTGTTTTCAAAATGATTTAAAAACTTTCCTTTTAAAAGATTCAAAACCCTTGATCCTGATTTTAAATAATTTTAGCCTCAAAAACATCTTTATTTTCAAAGTCAAATTACTCTTGATTTTTAACTATCTTTTTTAATAATATATTTAACTTTTAAACATTCATACTTAGATTTAAATATAAAATTATGGTTAAATTCTACATATATTATTCTTTATATTTACATATGAATTTCAACTATAGTCAAGTATATTTATAAAGTTTAAATTAGTTTTTATATAAGATAAAGTTTATTTTCAAAGAAATTCAAAACATCATAAAATGCTTTGGGATGTCGACATGCCTATGGGTACCATGTCGACATGGTGACAGTTTGGTTCAAAAATTCAAATTTCAAAAGAAGTGTCTATTCGCCATAACTCTTCATGAATGGTCATGGCTGTTGTTCTTCTATAAATAGGGGTTAGTTTCAACGAATTTTCAATCACTTTTTTCTGGTTTTCACTCCTCTTCTTCTTCCTCATTTCTTAATACATATTCTTATCATTACTCTGCGAAATCAACATTGAATCATACTCGATTACTTCTAGTTTGATTCTCTATCACTATCTCTACAAGATTCTCAGTGCTATTCAGAGTTATAGACTTCTTTGTAATCCATTAAGCGAGAAAAGGTGTGATTGTAGCCTTGGAAATCAATTAAAAGGGAAAAGGTGTGATTGTAGCCTTGGTAAATCAATTGGGTAAACTTGTGGCCCGGAAATCAAGTATCTCTACCTAGAGGATCAAAATTCTAGAGGGTGTACCTCGTAGCCTTGAAACCGAGGGTATAATTGTACGATTGCTTTTGAAAAGAAATCCGTACTAGTGTTGCGGGACTGGATGTAAGGTAACTCCGAACCAGTATAAAATCTGGTGTGTTCTTTCCTTTACTGCTTTTATTTTATTTCTGCATCTTTGATTGTTTCTGTGGTCATATCTGTGTCTGTATATTGCATACTTTTGTGTCTAAATTAACATAAATCGAAAAAGGTTTAGTAATTCTTTATTAATACTATTCAACCCCCCCCCCTCTAGTGTTAATCTTAGCCTTAAGATCCGTAATCCGCATTTCTCACAAGACACACACAAACACACACACACACACACACACACACACACACACACATATATATATATATATATGTGTGTGTGTATGGATATATTTGACGCTATATTTACACTTCATGTACTACTATATCAGTCTGAAAAAACATATACGATAGAAATCTCAAATACATAGAAGTTTATAAATACCAGAGCTGAAATAGAACAACTGAAACTGAAAGGAAATACATAACTAGACAAGCAGAATCCCCAGCAATTCCTAGCTCCAGAAAAGAAATCCAATGCTAAGGTGTAAATACTCAGGCTGACCTGAGCGTAAAGTAAAACACAAAACACTCGAGTCAGGACATACATAGTTATATAATGTAAACCAACTCAAGTGAACTGTAGTAGTAGTGCACAATAACTTAAAAGGATGCTTGGGATCACCCATCCTATAAGGATCAATTAAACCATAAATTAAATATATCCCGTGGTTAAAATTACAAAATAGTAATTTATACTTCAAAATCAAATATCATTCAAAATCCATTTCAAAATATCAAAATATCATATTTTTCCCAAACCACATTCATTTTATTTAATTTAAATATCATTCCAAGTCACATTTCAAAATGGTTTATAATTCAAATCAAATATTCCAATTAAACCAATTAAATATTCCAACTAAACCAATTAAATATTCCAATAAACCAATTAAATATTCCAATTAAACCAATTAATTATTCCATTTAAATCATTTAAAAATGAAGTTATTATATTTAATAATCAAATATTCAATTCTCAAAATTTTACCATTTTCAGAATTCATTTATTCACTTCAATTTATTAAAGCAGTGAAATTTCAACTTTCGCAGCATTTAGAAAATAAAAGCTTTAGTTCAATTCTGCAACAACAGCACTTACAAAGTGCTATAATAGCCCCTAGTTCATTTTTTCCTTATAGCTCATTTGTATCAACTACAGCATTTACAAATGCTGTAATGTCCTTTACTTAAAAAATGATAGCATTTTAGAAATGCTGTTAATTAAAATTCAAGGTTTCAATACAGTTTCATAAACAATTATATTTTAATTTAAGTGATTTTTAACTTATAAAAATCATAACTTCTCACTTTAAAACAATCATTTAAATACTCTTTAATTTATGATTTTATAAAGTGCAATTTCACAAATAATTATCAAATTTTAATAGTTCACTTATAAAAAATCAATGTACAATTTTGTAACATTTCATTTACTTTACATTTATATTAATTTTACCATTTCATAAATTCAATTTAAATTCCATTTTATTTTTCTTAACTTAACTTTTAAATTTTAAACCTATTTCACATTTTTCAAGTTAAGTTATATTTCAAATTTAAATTTTAAACATTTATTTAACTATTTTTAATTTATAGAAAAATCAATAGAACTTTATAAAATCATTTTAAATTCAAATTAAAATTAAAATGATCATATTTTCTTATTTAACTTAAATTCCATTTATAAACAAATTCATAAATTCCAAAATTGACTTATATTTCAAGTTCTACTTTAACATTTATTTATTTCACTTATTTAACTTACAGAAAATCACTAATATTTGTAAAAATCATTTTTAAATTAAATTTAAATCAAAATATCATAATATTTACATTTTCATAATATTTGAAAAAAATTTGAAAAATATATATTAACCACGGTCTGTATATAATTTTCTAACATAAGTCAAATGATACGGATAATATATCATTTCAATCCGTAATTTACAAAGGAAAAATCCGGGTTCTATCATTTCAAACTCGCAATCCCAAGTAAAAAATAAATAAATAAAATAAAAATCATTTCGGCCTATCACTTCAGCCCATAACGATTTTTCCCTATTCTAAAGTCCGTTCGGGTATGTATCATTTCAACCCATAGTGATTCTAATCTGTAGAAAACTTGCAGTGTGATAAACTGATATAAATAAACAGAATTGCATTGTATGATAGTAACAGATGATATGACGGGTGTATAAACAGGGTGAACATCATATGAATCATAGCATTGGCAAGTATAACATGATAATATAGTCTACAGATTCACAGGGTGTCAATTTACTACTTATGTAAGTACGGAATGTCTGGTGAGAAATATTCATCTCTACAAGCTGGCGATAACCGATTCAGACATAAAAACAAACACCAGGAAAGCATGAATGCATGATTACAGATTAAAGTGAGAGGAGAGCCAAAATAGTTGTCTTGTACATATTATACAAAACAACGTATTTCACATAAATATACAACATAATATAACATTAAACAAGACTAGAAATAATGCACAGCCAAGAACCAAATCACTTGCACTTGCTTTCACCCATCCTATGCTCAGCCTAGGTATATAAAATCATGGCCTAAGCTATGAATTTGGGTCAGGTATGGTTCATGGGGTCGGCCAAAATGAGGAAGTGAAGGAGTGGAAGTTGTAATGCATGAACATCACAAGCCAAGGCATAAAAATGAATTTTGTCACCACTACAAGGTTCGGCAATGGCATGTATTGGCTCGGCCAGGCCTGGTGGAAGCTAGGGGATGGTGTGGCAGTGACTTTGGGTCAGGTAGGGGCTGGTGGAAGTGATGCAAGAGGTGGCCAAGGGATGTGGTGAAGTGGTGGAGGCATTGGTGATCGACTATGCATGTTTAAGGTGATGTTTTGCTAATTTTTGTGGAGCATCTCATCGAGGATGGCCACGGCCATGTAGATCCGAGGAGATGGAAGTGATGATAGCTAAGAATGATGGTGGTGGAGGTGGTGGTGATGGTGGAGGCTACAGGCCGAACATCCAAAGTGAAAGCAAGTGCAAGATGAATGCATAAAACAAGGAAAAAATGAAGAAGAAAAAAAGTGAAAGAACATTACCAATTTTTTTGCTCAGAAGTTGATGGCCGAAAGTTTAGGGTTGAGAAACTTATTTTTTCGTAAAAAATTGAAGGTGATGGGTTGAGGAAAGGATATGTTCAGCCCAATTGAATGCAAGTGTTGATTTGCAAATGAAAAGGTAAAAAATGGTGAAAAGTCAAAGGCATGTGAAAGGTTATAAAACTCTCCACATTTCTAATTTTCTTTATTCATTTTTAAAAACATGAAAAATGTAAGTAGATAAATAAAAAAACAAAATAATTTATGAATAAAAATAAATAAATAAATTTTAGATAAATATAAATTAATTAAGAAAATAGCTTAAAAAAAGAAACTAGGTTTTAAAATTTGAAAATAAAATACAGCAAGCTTTGGAAAATTATAACATCACTATAAAATGTTTTAAAAATAAAATATATACCTAATATGTCATATTACACATATTAGAACATGATATGACAAATAAAAATATTATTTACATAATTTAAAATAGACAATTTTATTAAATAAATCAATTTACATACAATATTGTAAAAAGCATAATTTTCACAATACAAATCGGATTTCAACGAAATGAAAAGCAGTATTCATGAAATTAAATGTATTTTAATAATGAAAGATAAAATTTCTAAAAAATAAATATTTAATTTTAAATTTAAAAGTCAAAGTTTGACTAGATTGACCAAAATCCACTTTTTTGAAAAATATTCTATTTATTCAGGTTTGAAACTATAATTCACACAAAAATAAAAATATACTTTTGAAATAACAAAATTTATCCATTTTAATAAATATACTAAATTTTTTAAATCAAGAGTTTCAAATAAAATAATAAAAATAAGCAATTAAAATAAATCACAAAATTCAGGGTTGTTACACTCTCCCCCACTCAAATCTTTTCGTCCCCGAAAAGGACGAACAAGCTAAATAAAGAAAAGCAAGATAGAAAAAACAAATAGTACCTAGAAAAAAAATTCTGGATTCGAAGCACAAATGCTCTCCTCCGTCTCCTAGGTACAATCTCGAGCATCATCACTTCACTGTACTTTGACCAGACAAACAAATTCCTTTCTTAGCTGCTTCGTACCTCTGCTGACAATATGAAGTGGCTTACTCTCGACTGTCAGATTAGGCTTAATATCCAAACCATCAAGAGTAGAAGGCTGAACAAAAAAGATGGGTCAAGAAGATACCAAAGAAGATGCGAGACGTGGAATACATCATGCACTCCAGAAAGTTTCTCGGGAAAATCCAAACGATAAGCCAAAGAACCAACTCTTTCTATAATACAGAAAGGGCCCTCGAAGAGGAAGAAGATAGAAATAGCTAGAAGGGAAAGTATGTTGAAAGACAAGGATGAACCATATTTTAAAACCATATACATTTTAATTTAAAAAATTTATTTACAATATTTAAAATATTTTATAATATGATGAATAGTCATTTGATTCAAATTTGATAGTTTGAAGTAAACAATATTTAAAACATTTTTAAATTATTTAGACAAGTAAAATAAATGATCAAAAATATCCTTTGTATAATACTTTATCAAAATACTTTTATAACTCAATGTCTTAACAAGTTTACTTTTGTTCCTGCAGACTCTGGCCATGCGTTGATTTGGCGCAAAGCTAGAATTCTCCAAGTACTTAGTAGACTTGTTTCAACACCCATGCATTGATCAAGCGCAAAGCTAGAATTCTCCAGGTACTTAGTAGACATGTTTCAACACCCAGTGAAAATACTTGAAAATTTTTTTTTCATAACAAATATGGAAAGTACAACCCAAATAAAACAACTAAACCAAAACATGTCGATCATGGATCGCGGCTACACAATGGTTACACCAGGATCCCCCAGGAAATATCCGTACCCATAAGATGACTACCGCAGCCCTGCGATTACACCATGAATACTAGTAGTACCGCAGATACACAATGATTATGCATGGATCCCCCATGAAACATCCGTACCCTTAGGCTCTCGCAGCCCCTGCAAGCGACCCAATAGATCGCAGATACACAATGGTTACGCCTGGATCCCCTAGGAAACATCCGTACCCTTAGGCTCTTGCAGCCCCTGCAAATTACGCTATGCAGTCGCACTCGTAAGACCATGGAGATCGCCATGGAATTCGATGGACACTCGAGTATCATATCCAAAAAATCCAAATCAGAGAGAATAATATCGATAGTATGAATCCACGGTGTGGTCACAAAGCGGATATCAAGCAAAAGGCACATTCCATATCTTTGCTTTGAAAATATATATCATATAGTACCTTTCAAATCACTTTCAAATATCATACTTATATAAAGTCCATTATATATAAGATTTCATTTCAAATCAAATACTTTCCAAAATCAATAGTATATCAAATTACACGTATATAGACTTCGATTATATAAGATTTCTCTTTTCAAATTGAGTATGAGTACCTTTTCGAATCAACGGTTTTCAAATCAATTTCATACTTATACAAATCCATTTATATAAGTTCAATAACTCCAAAATCACGTATTTAGTAAAACAAGGTTCTCAATTTCAATTCCTTTTCAATATCAACTCAGTTTCAAAATATATATGATTTCACCAAATCATTTCTTCCAAATTATATATATCCAGTTTCAAAGTTTATCAAAAAAAATAGATTTAGAAAATAATCCTGGTTTCCAAATCAACAAAATTTATGACAAACAAATTCATTTCCAAACCATCGTATAAATACTGGGTTTTGCTATCCAAATTAATTTTCAAAACCAAATATCTTCTCATAATCAACTATAACCAAAATAATTTCCAAGTTTAATCCCTTTATGACCTTTAAACTATTTATTTCTATTCAAAAGATCAATTTACCTTTCATACTATTTAAAACTAAATTTTATTCAAAATATTCCAAAACTAAATTCCATATCAGTATAATTAAAAATAATCTTATTCATTTACTTGACGAAACAGTTCAACTCATTTACCTAATCGAATGATTTATATTTTTCCAGGATTACTTAGCCATGAAAATTAAACCTTGATTTGGAAGTGCTCGAACTTTTAAAAATAGTCAAAGAAATCGTATTAAAAATCCAAAAGTTGGAAATCACCATCAAATCAGTAAATCAATTCCAATAAATAAGGTTATACCAAAACAATCTGAAACTCGAGGACCGAACACCGGCTTACTTTATATTATTTCAAATATATATACACATATATCCTCCGAATATCAAACCATACTTCAAAATCTGAAATCCAAATTTGGTTTCACAAAATCACTCGCATAGCAAAGCTACTAGAGTGGTCTCTCCCCCACTCAGAAACTTGAAAATCAATGTCGATGATGCATGCATTCATTACCGAAATTATTTTCCAGCGACATAAGTTGGTTCTGGACGTTTATTTTCTTGAAACTTGTAACAACCCGCATATTTATCGATTGTATATTTAAATATTTTATTTAAATATTTCATCGTTCGTCGGATTTTAGTCTGAAAACCTACTTTTAGCAAACAATCGAATTGGGACTCGAGACCCCTTCCATTGAGTTCAAAATGCCGCTTGCAACCTTTTTGAGTATAAATATTGATATGTTTGTAGCTAGCTAAAAATTTAACCTTTTTCACTTTGGGTTTGGGTTTGGGTTCAGCCCACTAGCCAACTTAATACCCCAAACTGAACCACTTCTCTTCATTCCCTTTTCCTTATCTTTTCAGTTCTAAAGAGAATAATGGGGGAAAAGAAAAAGAACTAAAATCCTAAGCCCTAGTTTCCATTTGCGAATCAAGTTCTAGCTCCAAATTCAAAGAGAAGCATTGGTAAGTATCATCTCCTTCTTCTCCAACTCATTCTCTCTTTGATTTCAGAAAATTCCTAAACCTAATTTGGAAAATGTTTCTCTTTTAAGCTTAGATTCAAGCTTCTTATGTTGAGATTGAAGTGTGGTTGATCTTCCCTTGTCTTCAAGCTTCTCATTCATTGTTTTTGGGTTCAAAGGTGAGATTTTATCTCACATCTATGACTATAATTATCTTTGGTTGTTAGGTATGAATTCCTAACACTTATTCATGCGCATTTGCTTTTGGTTTGGGTTGAATTGGTGAATATTCCAATTTTTAGTGTTTTGGGTTCAAATCTTTAAAATCCTAACTTTGATGTTTTGATCATGTTTTGGTGATGCATCGACGAGCATATAGGGCCAGATTGCCTATTGGCATAAACCCTTAGAGCCAATGTTCGTCCGGTTGCATTTTGGAAGAGTTTGCTCTTCATTTGGATAGGCTGAAAAACAGCCCAGGCATGATTTAGTCGACTTAATTCTCTGTTTAGTCGACTGAACTTGGAAACAGAATGTTTTCAGGCATGATTCAGTTGACTAAATTCTCTGTTTAGTCGACTGAACCTGGAAACAGAAAGTTTTAGGCAGAATTCAGTCAACTGAAAATCTGTGTTTAGTCAACTGAATTTGTTGTTTAGTCAACTGAAAATCTCTGTTTAGTCAACTGAATTTGCTATTTCATCCACTTTGCCTTTTGGGATTGAATTTCCAATTTGAATCGGTTCTTGATGATCTTATTTGTTGTTATAATTTATTACGACTTTGGTGACTCCTTTTTGGGATTTTTGAATATCCATTTCGATGGATTCTTTATCGATTTCTTTGGATTTGATTCACGTCTTCGTATGTGGATTTTTATGATTGATTTTTCTACAATCATTTTTATGGTTTGTCACTTTAAAATACAAAGGTTTCTATACTAGTAGTAAATATTCAAACTCTTTATCAAAGATTATTTAAACTCTATTTTCAATATCAAACTCGTTTATAAAACCGTTTTCCAGCCTACTAGTATATACAGACATTTACCTCACTCGTATGAGAAATATAATTAAATGACTTAGTAAGACAAGTGGTATGAAACGCTTGCGTTTACATCATCGGTTAATTCTTGGACTTGTTCGATTGAATCTCTTGTGACAATTTTCGAGTGGAAATCTACAATTTGTTCGTAAATATTTAAGTTAAGCTAGTGGTTATGGGACATGAAGCTAAGCTCATATATTTACTAGCTTAGTGTAATTGACACTTCTTGATGATCAATGATGATCATTTTGTGATTTAGACTAGCAGTGTGCGATGTCTATTTTTCTGCGAGGGAGACTAAACCTCGCTTTTAGTGGAGCTTCGACTTGGTGAGGTAGCGACCCATGGTCTTCGAGCCGTTTTAGTGGAGCTTTGGCTCATGGTCTTCGGGCCATTTTAGTGGAGCCTCGGCTCAAAATTAATGGTTAGCAACCATGGAATAGCTTTCCGTTTTGTGATACACGTGTTGGTGAGTTTTCATGCTCCCGTTCTAGTGATAGGCCTCTTTCCCCCTTTTTGTGATTTCTGGATTTCTATTGATCATTTCTAGAATTTGTGTTTCATCAATTTTCGTGATTTACATTGGTAAGTTTTATCAACTATTATGCATTGGTGAATTTGTGTGTCATTAACTTTTTGTGAATAAAAATATAGAGTATGACATTCTTTTTTACCTTTGAGAAGATTCTTATGATATTGATTAATCTCTAGTTGATTTTCAGTTGCATACATATTACAGTATGGGGTTAGAGTTATCATACGTTTTTGTCATATCTCTCATTCTATATCATTTTATCTGATATTTATAGCTAGACTGATCCTTTTATTATTTTCTTATTAAATAATACTCGGGTCAGACCGAGATGTTACAGGTGCTTCTACTTGACTCCTCACCCGGGAGTGTTATCCTGACTTTTGGCTAACTACTTAGATTAGTAGTTTTTGGTTGTATACATTTGAGATATAGACTCATTGATGTATACATATTCTTTTGTCTAGCACTTGTAACTATTCTTTTGTGATATAGTGTGTCTTGTTTGACCACTACTCTGATATACACTTTCATGTGTAATATTCATATCTTTTTCCGCCTTTGTGGCATGAATTATCTGTGACTGATTTGTGTTATGTTTATTTCTATATTTGTTTTCGAAGATATTATAGCCACTATGTAGTAGCTTTGAGTTTGTGTCGGCATGCCAAATTTCCTCTTGAAAAGAAATGCAAGTTATATTTTATCTGGCATATCGATGCTCGCACAAAGCCATTACACGGATGGTCGCTCCTCAACAGCCTTATTCTCCGTGCTAGTTGACGGCATTACACCGTTGTGTCCTTGGCTAGCGTGGGTATAGAGGTGGGGCGTCACAGCTTGGTATCAAAGCAAAACTTTGGAACAGTGTAGAATAATCTAGCAAGGATCATTTTCCTAAGTCTTTCTTAGGAGTCGTGCCATAGGATTTTATTCGAGTCAATTGGACCCGTCCTATCCTATTTTATTTATGATTCCTTTTTTTATCAATCATGATTGTCTGATATTCATTCTAAGAATAATCTTTTTTCTTCTTTTCTTTCTTTCTTTCTTAAAGAAGAGAAATGGGTTGTTCTGGCAGTCCTAGCGCTGGCCAATCCAGTAGTCCTTCTCTGGATGGCTATTCATGTTTGCCCAACAACTTTTGGATCTTGTAAAGAATCATAGGTTTATCTGTTCTTTGAGTGAGAATCCCGAAAAGATTTTACCTTTGAGACTTGAAGTTCCTTTCAATCAGCTTGTGGATATCACTCTCCAACATGAAGAGGTTAGTAAAGGAAGTGATAGTGATATTGGGATTTCCAAGAAGAGGCATATTAAGTTCACGAGCCCTAATCCCAATAAGAAAGTGAAGAAAATTACTTTGGTAGCAAAGACTCCAATCCCTATTCGTGGAGGATGCTACAATTGTAATTCTAAGGACCACTATGCAAAGGAGTGTTCGAAACCACTCTTTTGTCGTTATTGCAAAAATTCAGGTCATCATATTTCTGCATGCCCCAAACTCAAGAAAGAAACTTTGGTAGCCAAGACTCCTACTTCTAATCGTGGACAATGCTACAATTGTGGTTCCACGGACCATTATATAATTAAGTGCCCGAAACCCCTTTATTGTCGCTATTGCAAAGACTCGAGTCATTACTTATCTACATGTCCCAAACTTCAAAGTAGGAGAGAGGGAAAGCTTAAAGCTCCTAGTGACTCTTCTCTTGGCCAAGGTATTTTTCATTCAATCCTTGATGACATTTGTTTTGTGATCTTCCTATTTGAGTTCTTGTTGATATGGGTTCATCTTATCATTTTTACATCAAAAGAACTTGTTGATTCTTCGTCTTTGAACATTTTGGGCTTGATGACTTCACTGAGATTTGCTAATCTAGATGGCAGATCCGCAACACTTAGTTTCTTGTATTTATGTCGAGATTATTTTATGTGATTTTTCTTTCCGAGCCGATTTGCATGTTATGCGTTACTTAGGCTTCGAAAATTGATTTTTGTGTGGAAGGATTGGCTTAATCATTGTGAAGACCATATCCTATTTTTTCGAGCGGACTATTCACCTTCGACATTTCCTATCTGTTAAGTAGATTTCTATTTTTCTTTATGATTCTGATTTCAAATTTTGGGTGGCATCATTTTATTCTTTAAGCCCTCATGATGAGGAAAGTGTTATTTCTCTCATCTAAATAGTTGTGAAATTTTTCGGTATTTTTGAGCTTGTCTTAGGATTATCACCTAAGCAATCTTTTGTGTGGCGTTAAGATCTTTTTAGCTCGACCTTGCTATCGGCTTTTATTTGGCTACGAGTTGCGGAAGTTAGCATTCCACTTACTGCATTCCGCACTCGTTATGATTCTTATGAATGACTTATTATGTCATTCGATTCGTCTAGCTTATTTCATCCATTTTATTAATCGAGTATTCTATGAATATTTCGGTGAGACCATTCTTGTATTTATTGATTTTGGATGAAAATAGCAATTTAAAAATTTTTGCAAATCTTTTTCACGGGATTTATTTAAAAGTATAATTAGAGTTTGTTCTTTAAACAAGCAAAGGATATTAGTAAAACTTTTAAGATATATTTTTATCATGTAGACGATGATTTTGTGTTGTTTTGCCCATTGAGTGCTTTAAGAATTCTGGTCGATGCGCTTGATCAACGTTATCGATAGGAATCTCCTAAACGCTTTGATGAGACAATCAAACATAGTAAATTAACTTGAAAATAGTAATTTTTTCTTGAAATATGATTACATAAAGTTGATTGTAATTTTGAAAGTTTTAGTGGGAAAGAAGATTATTTAAAAGAACTCTTTTTCGATACTCTTATTCTTGTGATTCCCGATAGGAACCAAGACTTTATCTTTTGTACCAATGCTAATCGTATTGGTTTGGATGTCATTCTCTTGCAAAAGAGAACGTGCTATCTCTTGTGATTCTAAATCATTAATGCGTATTGAGAGTAGATATGCCACTCATGATCTAGTGCTCGTGGCTATTGATTTCGCTTTTAAAATTTTGGCATCAATATTTTTGTGTGAGAAATTTGATCTCTACCCCGATCATAAATCTTTGGAATATTTATTTTCTCATAAGGAACTTAATATTGAATTGAGTTCCTTAGATCTTATGATCTTAATATTCTTTGTATACTCCCGGAAGGGAAATCATGTTGCCAGTGCCCGAAGTGGTTGTCTTTTTGATGATGTCCAAATGGAATGATCTTTTACCAAGTTCATCGGACGTTTCGATGTACCTTGTTTTATTAAGCTTCATCTCATTTATTTTATGGGCTTGCGTCCGATGTTCTTTTATGGTGTTCGGTTCATTGGACGTACCGTTTTTGTATTGCATCGGTGTTTCGAATTATTTGAGCTTTGGTTCATCTGGCATACCGTCATTGTACTACGCCGTTGTTCCAAATTATTCGAGCTTCTAGTTTCTCGGGCTTACCGTTATTATTTTACATCGTTGCACCGGCTCAATTTTCTGTTATTCATGACGTTTTCTCACGTCTTTCTACAAAGGAAATGCCTTAGGGATTTCAATTTTTATTCTTGAGCCCGTGTTATTGAGGAAATTAAAGTTTCACCAGATTTGACTTATGAGCAACATTCTATTCGCATCATTTCTTCGGAAGTTGAGCGCCTTCCAAAAAAAGATGTTCTTCTTGTGAAAGTTCAATGGTTCTCAGATCCTAAGGATTGCTCTTGGGAATCCTGGGAATTCATCGAGCGATCCTGTTCAGGCTTACTCTTTCATGCACTTTATGGTGAACTTCCTATTTCAAATCTCTTTTGTGTTGATATGCTTTTATGGTTATTACACTTTATTTTCTTCTTAAGTATTGCAAGGACGCAATTTCTTTAAGGAGGGGAGTCTGTAACAACCCGCATATTTATCGATTGTATATTTACATATTTTATTTAAATATTTCATCATTCATCGGATTTTAGTCCGAAAACCTACTTTTAGCAAACAGTCGAATTGGGACTCGAGACCCCTTCCATTGAGTTCAAAATGCCGTTAGCAACCTTTTTGAGGATAAATATTGATATGTTTGGAGCTAGCTAAAAATTTGACCTTTTTCACTTTGGGTTTGAGTTTGGTTTCAGCCCACTAGCCAACTTACTACCCCAAACTGAACCACTTCTCTTCATTCATTCCCTCTTCCTTATCTTTTCAGTTCTAAATAGAATAATGAGGGAAAAGAAAAAGAATTAAAATCCTAAGACCTAGTTTCCATTTGCAAATCAAGTTCTAGCTCCAAATTCAAAGAGAAGCATTGGTAAATATCATCTCCTTCTTCTCCAACTCATTCTCTCTTTGATTTCAGAAAATTCCTGAACCTAATTTGGGAAATGTTTCTCTTTTAAGCTTAGATTCAAGCTTCTTGCGTTGAGATTGAAGTGTGGTTGATCTTCCCTTGTCTTCAAGCTTCTCATTCATTGTTTTTGGGTTCAAAGGTGATATTTTTATCTCGCATCTATGACTATAATTATCTTTGGTTGTTAGGTATGAATCCTAACACTTATTCATGTGCATTTGCTTTTGGTTTGGGTTGAATTGGTGAATATTCCAATTTTTAGTGTTTTGGGTTCAAATCTTTAAAATCCTAACTTTGATGTTTTGTTCATGTTTTGGTGATGCATCGAGGAACATATAGGGTCGGGTTGCCTATTGGCATAAACCCTTAGAGCCAATGTTCGTCCGGTTGCATTTTGGAAGAGTTTGCTCTTCATTTGGATAGGCTGAAAAATAGCCCAGGCATGATTTAGTCGACTTAATTCTCTGTTTAGTCGACTGAACCTGAAAACAGAATGTTTCTAGGCATGATTCAGTCGACCGAATTCTCGGTTTAGTCAACTGAACCTGGAAACAGAAAGTTTTGAGGCAGAATTCAGTCAACAGAAAATCTCTGTTTAGTCAACTGAATTTGCTGTTTCAGCCACTTTGCCCTTTGGGATTGAATTTTCAATTTGAATCGATTCATGATGATCCTATTTGTTGTTATCATTTATTACGACTTTGATGACTCCTTTTTTTGGGATTTTTGAATATCCATTTCGATGGATTCTTTATCGGTTTCTTTGGATTTGATTCACGTCTTCGTATGTGGATTTTTATGATTGATTGTTTCTACAATCATTTTTATGATTTGTCACTTTAAAATACAAAGGTTTCTATACTAGTAGTAAATATTCAAACTCTTTATCAAAGATTATTTAAACTCTATTTTCAATATCAAACTCGTTTATAAAACCGTTTTCCAACCTACTAGTATATACAGACCTTTACCTCACTCGTATGAGAAATCTAATTAAACGACTTAGTAAAACAAGTGGTATGAAACGCTTGCGTTTACTTCGTCGGTTAATTCCTGGATTTGTTCGATTGAATCTCTTGTGACAATTTTCGAGTGGAAATCTACAATTTGTTCGTAAATATTTAAGTTAAGCTAGTGGTTATGGGACATGAAGCTAAGCTCATATATTACTAGCTTAGTGTAATTGACACTTCTTGATGATCAATGATGATCATTTTGTGATTTAGACTAGCAGTGTGCGATGTCTCTTTGTTTGCGAGGGAGACTAAACCCCGCTTTTAGTGGAGCTTCGGCTTGGTGGGGTAGCGACCCATGGTCTTCGGGCCGTTTTAGTGGAGCTTCGGCTCATGGTCTTCGGGCCGTTTTAGTGGAGCTTCGGCTCATGGTCTTCAGGCCGTTTTAGTGGAGCCTCGGCTCAAAATTAATGGTTAGCAACCATGGAATAGCTTTCCATTTTGTGATACACGTGTTGGTGAGTTTTCATGCTCCCGTTCTAGTGATAGGCCTCTTTCCCCCTTTTTGTGTTTTTTGGATTTCTATTCATCATTTCAAGAATTTGTGTTTCACCAATTTTCGTGATTTACATCGGTAAGTTTTACCAACTATTGTGCATTGGTGAATTTGTGTGTCATTAACTTTTTGTGAATAAAAATATAGAATATGACATTCCTTTTTACCTTTGAGAAGATTCTTATGATATTGATTAATCTCTAGTTGATTTTCAGTTGCATACGTATTACAGTATGGCTTTAGTGTTATCATACGTTTTTGTCATATCTCTCATTCTATATTATTTTACCTGATATTTATAGCTAGACTGATCCGTCTATTATTTTCTTATTAAATAATACTTGGGTCAGACCGAGATGTTACAGGTGCTTCTACTTGACTCCTCACCCGAGAGTATTATCATGACTTTTGGCTAACTACTTAGATTAGTAGTTTTTGGTTGTATACATTTGAGATATAAACTCATTGATGTATACATATTCTTTTATCTAGCAATTGTACTATTCTTTTGTGATATTGTGGGTCTTGTTTGACCACTACTCTGATATGCACTTTCATGTGTAATATTCATATCTTTTTCCGCCTTTGTGATATGAATTATCTGTGACTGATTTGTGTTATGTTTATTTCTATATTTGTTTTCGAAGATATTATAGCCACTGTGTAGTAGCTTTGAGTTTGTGTCGGCATGTCGGATTTCCTCTTGAAAAGAAATGCAAGTTGTATTTTATCTGGCATATCGATGCTCGCACAAAGCCAATACACGGATGGTCGCTCCTCAACAGCCTTATTCTCCGTGCTAGTTGACGGCATTACACCGTAGTGTCCTTGGCTAGCGTGGGTATAGAGGTGGGCGTCACAAAACTTCTTTGAACTCTTTTGTAATCATTAGAATTCATTCGAATACATTTGAAACATTTCTTATTCACAAAATATCTTTAAACATATTATTATTATATATTTTCCAAAATCTTAAAACCGATTTCAAAACACCGGAGTTCGAGCCCTTGAAATTAAAATTCAAAACTCTTTAGTTATAAATCATTTTTATATAAGTCAAATTCTTATAAAATTTTCAAAATTTCAAATTCTCATTTTTAAAAGATAAAAAAATCCTTATTGACACGTTTTACTTTTATGCAAAATAGGGTCATCCTTATCAAAATAACAATTTCGATGTATGCACAATTTCAAAATACAACCAAACACAAATTTCCAAGGGATGATTCAAGGATGGATTTTAAACAAACACAGATTCAATTTTGGAGGAACTCTAATTAAATAGAATTCGGGTTCGAAAATAAGCTCGAACCAAGATGAGATACTTTAATTACCAAATAGGAGATGATAAGCCATTATAAATCGTGGGCAATCTTAATCGGTCAACCGAGACTTCAGGAATATAATCAATGCAGAAATCTAAGGCAAACAGACGTTCGATCGCCAGAGATAGAATCCAGATAAAGCAGAAGATAGATAGCATCGAAAATTGAGGATATAGGAATCTCCGGTGAATCAATGCCAATTGTAAAGGAGTTTCACCCCTTTGCAAATCATTCAAAATTTATGGAATCACCGATCTTTATAGAGGCTAGTGGAGTTATGGAATTATTGAATGCCCCATAATCAAAAGGATAAAAATAGGGAAGACAAGACTGGATTTCATAACCAATGGGAGCATTCCAAAGTTAAAGGAATCCTAATCGATAAGAATCCTAACCAAGTGATTTCTAACAAGGTGTGTACCGAAGAGATGAAGTTAAGAAAATCTTGATTTCAAAATAAGGAATTTTTTTATACCAAAAAAATCTTTAAAAATCAGATGGAAATCATTTTATACTTCGAAAATACGTTCTCTCACAAAGAAAGGATTCTGAGATTGATTTCACTCATTCTAGGGTATTTCTACCCTATCTCTAATGAGTCGCTCCACAGGCTATGGTTTTCCTAAAACCAAAGCTCTGATACCAACTGTAATAACCAGATATTTTCAGTCATTCGCATCCGCACATGCCGGACTTGAATTGCTTAAAATATCGTATTGTAAATAAATATGGAGAAAATGAAATACAATCATGGAATCACAGACACAGAAATATCAGAATAACTCACAGCGGAAATTAAAATACCATAGTAGTTCATGAAGCTACTATAACAAACTCTCAAAACATAATGCATAATCTCAGTCTAATACGATAGAAATCTCAAATACATAGAAGTTTATAAATACCATAGCTGAAATAGAACAACTGAAACTGAAAGGGAATAGATAACTAGACAAGCAGAATCTCCAGCGATTCCTAGCTCCAGAAAAGAAATCCAAATCTAAGCTGTAAATACTTAGGCTGACCCGAGCATAAAGTAAAACACAAAACATTCGAGTCAGGACATACATACTTAAATAATATAAACCAACTCAAGTGAACTGTATTAGTAATGCACAACAACTTAAAGGATGCTTGGGATCGCCCATCCTCTAAGGATTAATTAAACCATAAATTAAATACATCCCGTGGTTAAAATTACAAAATAGTAATTTATACTTCAAAATCAAATATCATTTCAAAATTCAATATCATTCAAAATCCATTTCAAAATATCAAAATATCATATTTTTCCCAAACCACATTCATTTTATTTAATTTAAATATCATTCCAAGTCACATTTCAAAATGGTTTATATTTCAAATCAAATATTCCAATTAAACCAATTAAATATTCCAATTAAACCAATTAAATATTCTAATAAACCAATTAAATATTCCAATTAAAACAATTAAATATTCCATTTAAATCATTTAAAAATGAAGTTATTATATTTAATAACCAAATTTTCAATTCTCAAAATTTTACCATTTTCAGAATTCATTTATTCACTTCAATTTATTAAAACAGTGAAATTTCAATTTTCGCAGCATTTAGAAAATGCTACGGTAAATTTACATTTGAAAACAATTCATTTTAACAAAGATAGCACTTACAAAAATGTTGTAATAGGTTTTAGTTTCAAATAAAAGCTTTAGTTCAATTCTTAGAAAGTGCTATAATATCCCCTAGTTCATTTTTTCCTTATAGTTCATTTGTATCAACTACAGCATTTAAAAATGCTATAATGTCCTTTACTTAAGAAATGATAGCATTTTAGAAATGCTGTTAATTAAAATTCAAGGTTTCAACACAGTTTCACAAACAATTATATTTTAATTTAAATCATTTTTAACTTATAAAAATCATAATTTCTCACTTTAAAACAATCATTTAAATACCCTTTAATTTATGATTTTATAAAGTACAATTTCACAAATAATTATCAAATTTTAATAGTTCACTTATAAAAAATCAATGTACAATTTTATAACATTTCATTTACTTTACATTTATATTAAATTTACCATTTCATAAATTAAATCTAAATTCCATTTTATTTTTCTTAACTTAACTTTTAAATTTAAAACCTATTTCACATTTTCCAAGTTAAATTATATTTCAAATTTAAATTTTAAACATGTATTTATTTAACAATTTTTAATTTATAGAAAAATCAATAACACTTTATAAATTCATTTTAAATTCAAATTCGAATTCAAATTATCATATTTCCTTACTTAACTTAAATTCCATTTATAAACAAATTCATAAATTCCAAAATTGACTTACATTTCCACTTCTACTTTAACAATTATTTATTTCACTTATTTAATTTATAGAAAATCACTAATATTTATAAAAATCGTTTTTAAATTAAATTTAAATCAAAATATCAAATTATTTACATTTTTATAATATTTTATAAAAATATATATTAATCGCGATCTGTAATTTTCTAACTTAAGCCAAATGATACGGATAATATATCATTTCAATCCGTAAATTGCAAAGGTAAAATCTGGGTTCTATCATTTCAAGCTCGCAATCCCAAGTAAAATAAATAAATAAAATAAAATAAAATAAAAATCGTTCAAGCCTATCAGTTCAGCCCATAACGATTTTTCCCTATTCTAAAGTCCGTTCGGGTATGTATCATTTCAACCCGGTGATTCCAATCTATAGGAAACTTGCAGTGTGATAAAATGATATGGATAAATAGAATAGCATTATATAACAGTAACAAATGATATGACAGGTGTATAAACAGGGTGAACATCATATGAATCATAGCATAGGCAAGTATAACATGATAATATAGTCTACAGATTCACAGGGTGTCAATTTACTACTTATATAGTAAGGAATGTCTGGTGAGAAATACTCACCTATACAAGCTGGAGATAACCGATTCAGACACACAAATGAACACCATAAAAGCATGAGGCACGATAACAGATTCAAGTGAGAGGAGAGCCCAAATAGTTGTCTTGTACATATGAAACAAAACAATATATTTCAAATAATTATACAACACAATATAACATTAAACAAGACTAGAAATAATGCATAACCAAGAACCAAATCACTTGCACTTGCTTTCACCCATCCTATGCTCAACCAAGGTATAAAAATGCATGGCCTAAGCTATGAATTTGGGTCAGGTATGGTTCATGGGGTCGGCCAAAATGAGGAAGTGAAGGAGTGGAAGTTGTAATGCATGAACATCACAAGCCAAGGCATAAAAATGAATTTTGTCGCCACTACAAGGTTCGACAATGGCATGTATTGGCTCGGTCAGGCCTGGTGGAAGCTAGGGGATGGTGTGGCAGTGACTTTGGGTTAGGTAGGGGCTGGTAGAAGTGATGCAAGAGGTGGCCAAGGGGTGTGGTGAAGTGGTGGAGGCATTGGTGATCGGCTATGCATGTTTAAGGTGATGTTTTGCTAATTTTTGTGGAGCTTCTCATCGAGGATGGCCACGGCCATGTAGATCCGAGGAGATGGAGGTGATGACAGCTGAGAATGATGGTGGTGGAGGTGGTGGTGATGGTGGAGGCTACAGGCCGAACATCCAAAGTGAAAGCAAGTGCAAGATGAATGCATAAAACAAGGAAAAAAATGAAAAAAAAGTGAAAGAATATTACCAATTTTTTGGCACAAAAGTTGATGGCCGAGAGTTTAGGGTTGAAAAACTTATTTTTTTTTTCATGGTGATGGGCTGAAGAAAGGATATGGTCAGACAAATTGAATGCAAGTGTTGATTTGCAAATGAAAAGGCAAAAAGAAGGTGAAAAGTCAAAGGCATGTGAAAGGTTATAAAACTCTCCATATTTCTAATTTTCTTTATTCATTTTTAAACACATGAAAAATTTAAATAAATAAAATAAAAACAAAACAAAATAATGTATGAATAAAAATAAATAAATAAACTTTAGATAAATATAAATTAATTAAGAAAATTGCTTAAAAATAGAAACTAGGTTTTAAAAACTGAAAACAAAATATAGTAAGCTTTGGAAAATTATGACATCACTTTAAAATGTTTTAAAAGTAAAATATATACCAAATATGTCATATTACACATATTAGAACATGATATGACAAATAAAAACATTATTTATATAATTTAAAATAGACAATTTTATTAAATAAATCAATTTACAAGCATAACTTTCACAATACAAATCGGATTTCAACGAAACAAAAAGCGGTATTCTTGAAATTAAATGTATTTTCATAATGAAAGATAAAATTTCAAAAATATAAATATTTAAATTTTAAATTTAAAAGTCAAAGTTTGACCAGATTGACCAAAAATCCACTTTTCTGGAAAATATTCTATTTATTCAGATTTTGAAACTATAATTCACACAAAAATAAAAATATACTTTTAAAATAACAAATTTTATCCATTTTAATAAATATAATAAAGTATTTAAATCAAGAGTTTCAAATAAAATAATCAAAATAAGCAATTAAAATAAATCACAAATTTCAGGGTTGTTACATAAAGATAATATATATAGTGAATAAATTATTTCTTATTGAAAACCGTCATGATTCAAGTATTGAATACATATGAAATCATGGGGTATATTACAATTTACAACACATATTCATGGTATTGAATGGTATAAATAAAATAACACAAATATAGAACATCTAGAAAAAATCAAAGACTGATTTAAATTTCATTCAAAATTTTCTCTTGATCATCCATTCATGTTCACTCATCTCTCTCCACCACTTTGTCACTTTCGCCACTCTTTATGTTCACAGTTATTTGTCATTATTCACCTCATCGTACCTCGTCGTCGACCTCCGGGATCATAGTTCTTTCAAAGCTTCTGTTTAGCATGCATAATTTTATAAAGTTTTGTTGCATGAAGGTAACGTTGTAAACCTTTTATACAAATTTAGTTTGTACGAAATGATCTTCGTGCATGATTATATCGTATGCTACTGGAATTTATATTATTGCATGCTTTAAGTTATTAGTTTTAACAAATAAGGTTTTATTTTATATTTGTTATGTCATTTATTGTCTTTGAATATGACTCATTAATGATAACAAGTGTCGATTTCAAAAGTATTAAATCCGTGATTTTTAGATTCAATATTGTTGGTTATTTATTGTACCACCTACGAAGAGCAGTATTATAAAATTTGAATTATCATAAAAAAGTGTTGGTACAGTCGTTATATCCACATGGACAACCCGAAAAAAAATGTATATTTTTACTATACATATATGCTAGCAGTGATATTACCATAGTACAGATCACTTGAGCAAAGAAATATAAAAAAGCTTATAATACGTCAATTTTATTGCAAACTTGCAATCAATACACAAAATACTTTTGCACTACAAGCGATATTAGTAAATTTCAAAAAAATATAAAACTAATGTACTTGATTTTCAAGTCCAAACACAATTCAAATAAGAAATCGCTGGGATTAGTGAAAATAACAAAAGGTAGGCTCAACAAGAAAAGACAAAATCCCAGCGATCACAGATGGCAGAGCATTAGCCTTCCATGGAAATTTTTTGGCTGTGTGTGATTCCAATTTTAGCACCATAGTGATTTCTCTCTCATTACCTAGCAACAGCAGCAACACTTGCAAATATGAATCAAAAAGTTCATGGGATGATATGAAATATAAGTATAGTGAGCACAAGTTGAGGATGAGGAGGGGATGACGTAAGCGCGGAAGAGATATGGAAGGACTATGTGGAAAACTGGCTTCGACTGGGTCGGTGTCGGAGGAGGTGTGAGAGGAGGCTGAGGTAGTAATGGAGGTAGCGAAGATTCATTCTTTAAGGTCGTGGATGAGAGTTGACTCAGTTGAGACTATAGAGGTTCGCCATCATTGGGGTTTTCCCCCTTTTTTTTGAAATTTGCAAGGATGAACGGTTTGCAACGGTCTGCATATATTCATGTTGCCTTTGAGTTCAATCTGCCTCTTCATGTTCAAGCATTAAAAAAAAGTAAAAGAAAAAAAAGACAATTAATGAATGAGGAGATATGCTCAACGATTAATCTACGCTGATAATGTTAACATAAACAATGTATATCACAGTTCGAAATAATAGCAATAACAATAATAATAAGTATGTTATCTAGGCTATCAATTAACTTCACAGTCATTACTTTCAAAGTTTGAATATCTTATATTTTTTTATCCACCTACGCCCAAAACAAATCATTGTCACCATGAGACACTAACAATATTCGGTTCATGCATGATAATTATCTTTTACTGTTTTAAAAGTTATTCGCTTACAGCTAATATTGTTTTAAAATATTTATCAAAATGTTAACATCTTGAAAAAGTAATTCTTTAAGGATAATTATGGTTTAAAATTAATGATAAGGATTTATCAATAAGGTTTTGAAAATAAAATGTTATTATTTATAGTAAGGGTAAGTTTAATTGTTATATTTTTTGAAATGATTAATTATTATTTTAAGATGTTTAAGACTAATGATAATTATCTATTTATTCATAATGTTTAATTTCAATAATTATTTTTATGTAACACTGTTTTAGAAGTAAATTATCCTTATTTGTTTATAAATATGTTCGAGACTCATAAGTTGAATTTTATAAATGGACTTGGATTTGTGAGGGAAGTTTATAAAATAGTTTAAGAATTAGGAAGATTATTTACAAGGGAAAAAAGTTTTATAAATGGTTAGTTATTTATAAACGAGTTTTAAGAAATAGGTTTATAGGTTTATAAAAGGATTTTAATAAAGGGTTTTATAGATTTATAAAAAATTTATAAATGAGTTTTAGAAATGTACAAAAAGAATTTATAAATGATTGAATGCATGAAAGAAGTTTTATAATTAGTTCCAAAAGTTTTATAAAATGGTTTATAAATGGTTTTTGGAGAATTATAAGGAAATTTATAAATGATTTGAGAATCGAATAAAAAGAAAATCTTTCCCAATTTTGTAAATATACTTGTACTATTAAGATAAGTGTATGAATATTTTCTAAGTATTGAAAATATAGGGATTGGCGGATATATCTTTGTAAAAGTATCCTTATACAAGTAATCTACAAAGTGATTCTTATTTATAAAAGATTTACAAAAGGAGGCTAGTGGTTGCTTATGTCCTTAACCAATGTTGGTTTTTCGTATGGAACAAATCCTTGATTGAATGTTGTTATTAGATAGTTAAATAACCGACTTTTGAAATTGGACCCAAAACGTACTTTGGAAATATCTAGGAGAAATATGTGAGTTATATGGCACAGTCATCTCCGATGATGTTGTACTGTGCATATAAATCTCGTTTCATTCTTCTAGGACAATGGTAAGGAAATACTTCCACTAACGATTAGAAGGCGATCTTCGATCTTATCTTTGACTATTTAGTTTCTAAAGAACCGGAGTTAAGTTTAACAGGAATTATTGAAAAGTTGTTTCGAAGAGACTGGGATCGGGGATGTTACCCAAAACCACTTCGATCCAACAAATGCATCTTGAAGTGAAGACAACTTGAAGATGATGGAATTGGAGACATAGCTCTCAAGTGTTTCATTCGGTTCCAGAACGAACTTGTATGGATGAATGCTAGTATTGCATTGTTGCCTGGAGGGCCGCGTTAGCATTCCAAGATGGTCTGTTAGGAGGAAGAAGGTAAAAATGTGACCTCGTGAGCCTCACAAACCGAGAAATGGCAAAGACAAGGTATGAAGCAGAGCTATGTGGTCAGCAACTGTAACAACCCTGAATTTTGAACAATTTAAAAATGATAATATTTAATTTATTTTAAATATTTAAATGATGATTTGACTTGAATTTCAAATTATCAGAATAAATTGGCGATTAAATTTAAGAATTTAATCTATTTAAAGTTGAATAAAAAAAAATTTGAATTTAACTTTAGAGTTGAAATTGAATATTGAATTTGTATTGAAATTCAAACTAACGACTTAGAAGAAAATAAATTTAGATATAAGAATTGTTGCTTATTTAAATTTATAAAGGATGGTTAGTTTTAATAACATTTTTCTTTACCTTAAATGAAAAGGAATAAAATTTTAATCAATACAAAATAAATAAAGAAATACACGTAGTTAAAAATTCAAACAACATATTTATAAATTTTGTAAAATATAATGTAACTACATTGGAAAAAATTTAACAACATAATTTTAACAAAACAAAACAAAGCAAAGAAATAACAAAACTAATTGAATTTAAATTGAAAAAAAAGGGAGAAAAAAATAAATAAAAATAAATAATAAATAAATATCAAATAAGTATACACGACCTTACTTTGTTCAGCTACAAACACGCCCCAATCTATGCCTTTAATCACGCCTTCCATCACGCAAAATTCACGTCTCTTTTCTTTTTTTATACCGAAACCCTCTTCTCTTCAAATCATAAAAAAAATATAAACGAAGAAATTTAACGGCGGCCACGAATTCTCTCTCGTCTTCCACTTCGCCGTTCCTCTTTGCCTTTAACAACTAGGGATTCAGCTTCAATATTGCTCGACTCTCCTCTTCGCTCGCGTGCTCTTCACTTCGTTTGCAAAGGTGAGTAAAATACTCTTACTCACATCTAATTTAGCCTCAAGTTATAGAGTTTAGTTTCATGTGATTTTCGTTCGTATTAAATTGTTTAAATTTGCGATTTTGGTTGCTCGATTTATTGATGCTCACGATTTTGTTTTCTGGAATTTTGATTTTCGTGAATTTATGTTGATCTCGGCTTCATCTCGGATCGTTGTCTGTTGACTTTGACTTTGTTCAACTTTGTGATATATGATTTCGACTATAGCCTGTTCGTTTCTTTCGACTTCACTGTGAATTATGGCCTTGATTTTCTGGCCCCTGTGAGCTTCGTCTCTGGCCATCTTTGTATTCATTCCGGAAGCACCGATTTGGAATTTGTGATGGCCACCGACTTTGACTTGGTTATATGTTTTGATTTATCGGCTCAGTCATTGATACTTTGTAAACTTTGCATTCTGGTCTTACATGTTTTAAATTGCTGTTGTGTTGTTTCGACTTTGGTTATTTTTGTATTCGTCCCCCGAGCATTTTTGATCTGCAACTTAGTTGCATATGAATTTGGGGTCTGCACGTTTTGTATATGTCTGAAGCATTGTTGTAGTTCACTACTGCAGTTCTCTGGTCTACCTAAAATTTGTATATATGGTTCTGGTATGTGCCATTTGAGATTGATATTCGTTCATTGTTTCATTTGATCTGCTATTTGTATCGACCTGAGCCTTGAGTTCATTTGTTTCACTATTGCATCTATCTTGGTTGGTCTAACCTGAACTTGATTCACTTGAACCTTTGCGTGCATTGTCTTCAATTATAGCTGCAATACACCATTTTTGTTGTACACCTGTGTTGTATGGCTTTGGTCATATTTTTAGGGTACACTTGTTTTTTTGGGTTTCACTTGCATGCTAACCTGTTGGTTATATGCACTTTTTTAAGGCTAGCATGACCTAGCATGACTATTCAGGTTGTTTTCATTTCATCACCACTGTTGCATTCCTGTATATGCAAATTCCTATTTGAGTTTGCAACATACAGATACATGTAGTTGCATAACTGGTTCATCACTTGTGCATGCACCTTGCTAACCTGTCTTGTGCAGTTACCTTTTGGTTTTGCTTGCATTATTCATTTCTCTGTTATATGTATGTTGACTTCAAGTTGAAAGCTCTGTAGCTTGTAGTTTCATTGCAGTTCTGCCCTTGGATATTTGCGTTGATCTGGACTTGAAGTCTTGATAGCATTTTTGCTTTACAGTTGCTCTTGCATACTTGTGATGACTGTAGTTTTATTTGTATTGCACCAAGTCAAATTCTCATGTGCTTTGATGCTGTTTGATTTGTTGAAGCTTTGAACTGTTTTCATGCTTCATTCGAGCCTTCGTGCTTTGTGTACTTGTGGTGGCTGCAGTTTATTGTTGCAGTTGCCCTTGTGCACTAATACTGGCTGCCCTATTTAATTTGGGAACTTTTAAGTTGTTTTGAGTTCTATGTTGCAGTCCTACCTTGTATTTACAGTGTTTGTTGCATTGTGATCTTGTGGTGGCTGCGTTATTGTTGCAGTTGCCCTTGTGTCCAAGTAATGGCAGCAGTTTCATTTTTATGAAAATTTGCACTTGTTGAAATGTGCAGTAATAAGTTGTTTGGAAACTTGTTTTATTTCACAAGTTGTTGTGGCGAGGCAGCGCATGCGTACGTGCACTACAGCCCCGTAGTATCGACATTTTGAATCGATATTTGAACCTTCATTGATTTTGGTTCGTTGATTTTTTTGAGTATATCATCACGATAGTGGCAAGGCAGTGCACGCAAGCGTGAACTGCAGCCACACGGCATTGATTTTTATTGATATCCTATTTTGTTTTGATTTATGATCTTTTGCATATTTCATTACGGTAGCGGCGAGGCAGTGCACGCAAGCGTGAACTGCAGCCACGGAGTTGACATTTTAAATGTGGCGAGGCCGTACGCGTGTGTGTACTGCAGCCCTACCAAATTTAATGTTTAAATTGATTGTTTTCTAAATTATCTTCATCAATAATCCCTTCATCTATCTCATTGATAATCTGAATCTACTGATTTGATGTTTAACACTGTTAAGTGCTATATTTACCATTATCCGATTTCTTGTTTAAGGATCGGATAGGTAAATTTATATTTGACTGTCGTCTAATTGTTGTTTGATTATTATTGCTTCTATGCACTAATAACTGAGTTTGAATTAGACTGACCTGTGTATTATTTTCTTTTGAATATAATACTCGGGTCAGACCGAGTATTTTTACAGCTTGAAGATTTTCAGGCCGCGAAGTTAGAGAGAGAGGGGAAAGCACTCCACTAAAGTTTTTCTGGAAAATTTTTCTTGTACTCAATAATAAAAGATATATTCCGCTGTATAAAAATTAATGCATTGTACAAACTCTGATATATGTAAGAAAAATTATTTATGAGAAATATATGATTGTTCTGTGATTCTGTGGCTGATTCTTTTTAAACTCTATAAACTGAACAACAATCCGTCATTTTGAACGTTTCTAGTTGGTTTAATTACCGACTGGGGGCGGTCAGGGCGGCGGGTCGTTACAAAAGTGGTATCGGAGCTTTGGTTTACTCAAAGCTCAGTTTATGATGTTTAATATGAATAGTTACTAGAACCACTTTAAAGAAAGTGCTTTCAAATCTAAAGAAGTATAAAATTGTTTTCTTTAAAATGAAAGGTATTTTGAAAGTTAGAATTATTTTGAAAATTCCCCTCTCTAAATTTAAGTGCGATAGTTTCTTTTCGGTAAGAACTCCTTAGATTTGAGTTTCAATCATTTGAAAATCCATTATCAAATTGTTGAGATTTATGGAAAAATGAAATATAAGTTAAGTGAATTAATGAATTGGTTTGAATTGGTTTAAATTGGTTAAATCGAATATTGTGAATATCTCCGAAATAACTGTGAAATAAAATGATATGTTGATTTGGTTATAACCAAGAGGATAATTAAACTATAACTTGGGAATTTGATTCTGAATCCTTTTGAAAAATTGATTTCAAATGTTTTGAAGAATGATTTAGTAAATAAATGGATTATAAGTATTTAACTTATAAATGGACTTTTGATGTATAATTGAGTTATATAGATTGAATCAAATTAATGAAGAAGATTTGTAAATCGAAGTTTTATAAATAGAAAAGGAATTTGCAAAGATTGTTTATAAATTCGAAATCAATTGAATTTGATAAGTAAATTGTTGTAGCTTATTAAAGGAGTTATATCCACGATTTTGGACAGTGGATAACCCTTTAAAAATAAAAAAATAAGTTGTAGAAATGATGAAATTGGTTGACAAAGCATATTCACGATTTTGGACAGTGAATATATTATTGAATAAAACAGATATGTTTTAGGGAAGATGATTAAATAATCCAACCTCTGCTAATAAGAATTGCAAATATTGATAGGAAACTTCGAAAACACCTTGTTAATTATAATGGCGAAAACCGAAGCACAAAAAGCAGCACGCCGTGAACAAAGAGCAATTGCTCGTAGAGAAGCAGAAGCGACACGTGCGGAAATTGAAAGGAGATTCAGTGAAAGGCAAGCACCTGGTCCATATGATGAGGTTATTTGCTATCGATGTCATAAAAAGGGACATTATGCCATTAAGTGCCGAGAGAGGAGAAAGAAAAGGAATGTGGATGTCCGATTCGCTCGTCCTGAGATTGTGTGTTTTAAATGTCGGGAGAAAGGGCATTTTCTTAGTCATTGCCCTAAAGTGAAAAGGAAAAAGTACGTACTCGATTTACCCGTCGATAGATTGACAATCTGCTACCATTGTCGTCAGTCTGGACATATAGCCAGAGACTGCACCGAAAGACAACAGGGAAAGCAAGCTATAGCCCGACCAGCTAGAGCGAAGAGTGCTAAGGTGATAGATAAGGATGGAAACATCTCATATTTTTGCAATAACTGTAAGGATTGGGGACATGTGGATTTTGAATGTGTTAATTCTCCTTGAACACAACATGAAATAGTGCCATCCGATGATGAAAGTTTGGCAAAGATGCATACTACCGGACAAGAAGTCGATAGTCCTTAATTATTCTGAATCTTAAACTAATCAATATATTTTGTAATACTATCTTTTGTAATCCAAAATCTTCTGTGTTCGTCTTTTAAAAGTATTAAGCTATGTAAAATTTTGTACGGAGGAAATATTTTAATGAAATAGCATCTTGGGAAGTGATATTATGGAAGGAAATTTAATTATTGATTTAACTATAGGAATCAAACTAGGTTGATGTAAAGCTTATATTCCAAGTTTAAACTATTGCCTAAAATAGTTAATGTGGAAATATGAATTTAATGGAACTAAATCGATGAATGGCTTACTAAAGAACTAGTTGATTTTTTTTTGAAATAGAAAGAAAATGTAAAGTTCAAATAGAATTTAAATTTCAAATTTGAAGTTGTCAACATGATAATCCATAATAGGTTTAATATTCAGTGATGAATTTGAATTTAAACGTGCGGAAAATTAAATTAAGTGAAAAACTTAATATTGAAAAGTTTGAAATTGGTTTCAAATGGTTAAGTGTGAAAATTATATATCTTGTAAAGATATTATTTTGAGAAATGTGAACAATTAGTTCAACTTGGAAATTTTTCAAAAAAAAAGAAGATTGAATCTTGAGTTAAATTGAGTTTAACTTTGACATCAAAAACAATATAAGTTGAGCTTTGAATTTTGGATAGTCGATTGGGATTGTATGTCTAACATTGTGAATTGATGACATAGCAATTGATCTCTATTAAATATATATCTGTTGGTGGCGGAGAATTTATTCTTTTAGCTTAACACCTTTCTCTGAGACGTACGAGCTTAGAGGTTATATATCGGTAGACATCAATTATGTGTTGAGAATTGACGATGTAACGTGAAATCCAAATCGAATGTGAAGTCGATAATGAATTGGATTATGAATGTGAATTAGGTTTGAGATAACCTTAAATTTTCAAATCGATTTAGAGGAAAATTTTAAGTGAAATGGAAAATTTTGGAATCCTCTATTTGTGATGAATGTGAATTGAGTTTTCGTAACTTATATATGTGAATATAATAAATCGAAAACCATCAGTTTGGAAAGTCATTATTATAAAAGTCCTGTGTAGGTTTACATAGGTATGATATGTACGAAATGTGAAATGAAGTACTATATGTATATGACATATGTTTTCTAAAAAAACTGAGGATATGGAAATGTACCTTCCATTTATTATTTGTGAAGGTGATTGGAACTCGGTGGAGTGTCCATTGGAAATCGTAGCTACGTAGAATTTCCATTAGTGGAATGTCCATTGGGACTGACTGAAATCCCCCACGATGGATCATCGTGTTTGGGATTATGTGAATTGATGCTGGCGTAATTCGTGGGGCGTGATGCCTACAGTTACAAGCGATTCCACTGGGATAGTGGCGCAACCGCCGAGTAAACTGCGATCTAGAAACCGAAGCGAAATTCGAGGGGCGTGATGCCTTCGGCCACGAGCGATTCTACTGGGATAGTAGCGTAACCGCCGTGTGGACTGCGATCTAAGGCGACAACCATGGCGAAATTCAAGAGAGATGAGAAATCTAAGGTTACAAGCGATTCTACTGGGATAGTAGCGTAACCGCCGGGTAAATTGTGATCCATGGGGGAACGTGCTTTCCATATCCATTTTTAAAAGAATTTTTAAAAAGTATTTTCACTGGGAGTTGAAGCAAGTATATTTAGTACTTGGAGATTTTTAGCCTTGCGTCTGGCCAGCGTATGCTTAATGTCTGTAAGAACGACGGTGGACTTGTTAAACTTCGAGTTATCAAGTATTTTCAAACTTTGAATAGAAAATCAATAATCTGAAATTAGAATTACATAATTCTAACTTAATGAATTAAGGAAGAAGATTTTTAAAATATCTTGAAAGCACACAGCTTTGGAAATGATGTAATATGCAAATATTTAGCATGAAAGATTTCAAGTTTAAAAATCTGAGTTGTGTAAGTCAAAAATTTGGTAAAAGACTTTTGTGTCTTGATTATTGAAATCGATGAACAAAACTGCTGAGATAAAATAAATGGAATGAATCCTATATTTATTTATGAGTTTGAAATTTAGTAAAATTGAGTAGGGTATAAATATCGGTGAGATTTTAGCAATCGTTTTTCCTAACTTATAATTTCGGGACGAAATTCTTTTAAGGATGGAAGATTGTAACAACCCTGAATTTTGAACAATTTAAAAATGATAATATTTAATTTATTTTAAATATTTAAATGATGATTTGACTTGAATTTCAAATTATTAGAATAAATTGGCGATTAAATTTAAGAATTTAATCTATTTAAAGTTGAATAAAAAAAATTTTGAATTTAACTTTGGAGTTGAAATTGAATATTGAATTTGTATTGAAATTCAAACTAACGACTTAGAAGAAAATAAATTTGGATATAAGAATTGTTGCTTATTTAAATTTATAAAGGATGGTTAGTTTTAATAACATTTTTCTTTAGCTTAAATGAAAAGGAATAAAATTTTAATCAATACAAAATAAATAAAGAAATACACGTAGTTAAAAATTTAAACAACATATTTATAAATTTTGTAAAATATAATGTAACTACATTGGAAAAATTTTAACAACATAATTTTAACAAAACAAAACAAAGCAAAGAAATAACAAAACTAATTGAATTTAAATTGAAAAAAAAAGGGAGAAAAAAATAAAAAAATATATATAATAAATAAATATCAAATAAGTATACACGGCCTTACTTTGTTCAGCTACAAACATGCCCCAATCTATGCCTTTAATCACGCCTTCCATCACGCAAAATTCACGTCTCTTTTCTTTTTTTATACCGAAACCCTCTTCTCTTCAAATCATAAAAAAAATATAAACGAAGAAATTTAACGGCGGCCACGAATTCTCTCTAGTCTTCCACTTCGCCGTTCCTCTTTGCCTTCAACAACTAGGGATTCGGCTTCAATATTGCTCGACTCTCCTCTTCGCTCGCGTGCTCTTCACTTCGTTTGCAAAGGTGAGTAAAATATTCTTACTCACATCTAATTTAGCCTCAAGTTATAGAGTTTAGTTTCATGTGATTTTCGTTCGTATTAAATTGTTTAAATTTGCGATTTTGGTTGCTCGATTTATTGATGCTCACAATTTTGTTTTCTGGAATTTTGATTTTCATGAATTTATGTTGATCTCGGCTTCATCTCGGATCGTTGTCTGTTGACTTTGACTTTGTTCAACTTTGTGATATATGATTTCGACTATAGCCTGTTCGTTTCTTTCGACTTCACTGTGAATTATGGCCTTGATTTTCTGGCCCCTGTGAGCTTCGTCTCTGGCCATCTTTGTATTCATTTCCGAAGCACTGATTTGGAATTTGTGATGGCCACCAACTTTGACTTGGTTATATGTTTTGATTTATCGGCTCGGTCATTGATACTTTGTAAACTTTGCATTCTGGTCTTACATGTTTTAAATTGCTGTTGTGTTGTTTCGACTTTGGTTATTTTTGTATTCGTCCCCCGAGCATTTTTGATCTGCAACTTAGTTGCATATGAATTTAGGGTCTGCACGTTTTGTATATGTCTGAAGCATTGTTGTAGTTCACTACTGCAGTTCTCTGGTCTACCTTAAATTTGTATATATGGTTCTGGTATGTGCCATTTGAGATTGATATTGGTTCATTGTTTCATTTGATCTGCTATTTGTATCGACCTGAGCCTTAAGTTCATTTGTTTCACTATTGCATCTATCTTGGTTGGTCTAACCTGAACTTGATTCACTTGAACCTTTGTGTAGTTTGTCAATGCGTGCATTGTCTTCAATTATAGCTGCAATACACCATTTTTGTTGTACACCTGTGTTGTATGGCTTTGGTCATATTTTTGGGGTACACTTGTTTTTTTGGGTTTCACTTGCATGCTAACCTGTTGGTTATATGCACTTGTTTAAGGCTAGCATGACCTAGCATGACTATTCAGGTTGTTTTCATTTCATCACCACTGTTGCATTCCTGTATATGCAAATTCCTATTTGAGTTTGCAACATACAGATACATGTAGTTGCATAACTGGTTCATCACTTGTGCCTGCACCTTGCTAACCTGTCTTGTGCAGTTACCTTTTGGTTTTGCTTGCATTATTCATTTCTCTGTTATATGTATGTTGACTTCAAGTTGAAAGCTCTGTAGCTTGTAGTTTCATTGCAGTTCTGCCCTTGGATATTTGCGTTGATCTGGACTTGAAGTCTTGATAGCATTTTTGCTTTACAGTTGCTCTTGCATACTTGTGATGACTGTAGTTTTATTTGTATTGCACCAAGTCAAATTCTCATGTGCTTTGATGCTGTTTGATTTGTTGAAGCTTTGAACTGTTTTCATGCTTCATTCGAGCCTTCGTGCTTTGTGTACTTGTGGTGGCTGCAGTTTATTGTTGCAGTTGCCCTTGTGCACTAATACTGGCTGCCCTATTTAATTTGGGAACTTTTAAGTTGTTTTGAGTTCTATGTTGCAGTCCTACCTTGTATTTACAGTGTCTGTTGCATTGTGATCTTGTGGTGGCTGCGTTATTGTTGCAGTTGCCCTTGTGTCCAAGTAATGGTAGCAGTTTCATTTTTATGAAAATTTGCACTTGTTGAAATGTGCAGTAATAAGTTGTTTGGAAACTTGTTTTATTTCACAAGTTGTTGTGGCGAGGCAGCGCACGCGTACGTGCACTACAGCCACGTAGTATCGACATTTTGAATCGATATTTGAACCTTCATTGATTTTGGTTTGTTGATTTTTTTGAGTATATCATCACGATAGTGGCAAGGCAGTGCACGCAAGCGTGAACTGCAGCCACACGGCATTGATTTTTATTGATATCCTATTTTGTTTTGATTTATGATCTTTTGCATATTTCATTACGGTAGCGGCGAGGCAGTGCACGCAAGCGTGAACTGCAGCCACGGAGTTGACATTTTAAATGTGGCGAGACTGTACGCGTGTGTGTACTGCAGCCCTACCAAATTTAATGTTTAAATTGATTGTTTTCTAAATTATCTTCATCAATAATCCCTTCATCTATCTCATTGATAATCTGAATCTACTGATTTGATGTTTAACACTGTTAAGTGTTATATTTACCGTTATCCGATTTCTTGTTTAAGGATCGGATAGGTAAATTTATATTTGACTGTCGTCTAATTGTTGTTTGATTATTATTGCTTCTATGCACTAATAACTGAGTTTGAATTAGACTGACCTGTGTATTATTTTCTTTTGAATATAATACTCGGGTCAGACCGAGTATTTTTACAGCTTGAAGATTTTCAGGCCGCGAAGTTAGAGAGAGAGAGGGGAAAGCACTCCACTAAAGTTTTTCTGGAAAATTTTTCTTGTACTCAATAATAAAAGATATATTCCGCTGTATAAAAATTAATGCATTGTACAAACTCTGATATATGTAAGAAAAATTATTTATGAGAAATATATGATTGTTCTGTGATTCTGTGGATGATTCTGTTTAAACTCTATAAACTAAACAACAATCCGTCATTTTGAACGTTTCTAGTTGGTTTAATTACCGACTGGGGGCGGTCAGGGCGGCGGGTCGTTACAGCAACCATTAGAAGCTGCCATCCCATTCTAGATTGTTCATATTTGAATTGTTTTGCATGCAAACACCATGGTAGTATAAGGCCTCGGTGTCAAAAAGGGATGGGGTAACCAGCTCGTCATGTTAAAGGGGGCAGCCAGCTCTGTGTAGCAGGGGTACAAGAAGTTCTTGTCAGACTCTCGGTGCATTTTTTGAAAAGGGGTGCACCGTCGGAAGGTAGTCCCTCACACTGCCATAGTATGGAATCCAATCTTTAATACATTCCTGTACGGTTTTAATTGTAGAGCTTAGTATGTTGGAATTTAATATGGTTACAATTTCAACTATTTTGATACTATTTGAAACCATAGACATTATTATAATATCATTGGATTTTTATATACAAAAGTTTTTGTTTTCGTAAGGTAAAAACTCATCCATGTTTATGTACGGTGTGGTCTTACGAGATACTTTTGATTTTTAAAAGTTTTCTATAACTTTAAAATCTAGCTAGGTGTTTTTTTCTCACATTAGTTTTCCAAACTGACTCAGGTGTTATTTTATTATAATGCATCGATTAGATCGAGCATATGGCAGAATAATTTGGATGCTTTGGAGCTTCAGGAGACGAGTTGGAGGCCCAAAGGCGTATTTACATAGATGGTTATTTTTCTATTGTATTCATTGTTGTATCTATCCATAATTGCAAGGACAAGTTGTTATAACTATCCAAGCTGAGATAGGTCAGTATACTCTGATTGATTTTTGTATATATACATATTGCAGTTTTTCTTTTTGTGTAAGGATTTGTTGTATATTATAGATTATTCGTTCAGCTATGAGATTCTGTGTTGTTTTGTTTCTTCCTATCTTCTTTCTTTTTCCCTAACAATCGTGTTTTCAGCATTCGATAGCTCGCACGCAATACAGTGAACGTATTAGTGTCGATTTTTGAGGGTCAAAAATCTCGGTCGTTACAGAGGTGAGAAAATTGTAGTAAGAAAAAAAAATGAGCTTTTGTAATAAAAGTTTAATAATAAAGTTTTTCTCCTTATTAAAAAAAATCATTTTTTAGCTTCTTCAACCTCTTATCTATCTTCTTCTAAAATCAAATATGTTTGCTATTGAAGAAAACTTCCAACAAAGTGGTATCAGAGCTTGAAGATCCTCCTAAAAAGATGACGAATAGTAGCGTTCCCTTACAAGTCCTAATGCTTATCAAGACCAATTATGAAAATTGGAGTTTAAAGGTGATGGCTGTTCTTAGAGCACAGACGTATGGGAGATAGTTGAGAAAGACTACACCAAACAAGATACTGAAGATAGTCTATCTCAAGCTCAAAGAAATAGTTTGAGAGACTCAAGGTTGAAAGACAAAAAGGCTCTTTGTCTAATCCATCAAGCATTGGATGACGATACTTTTAAGAAGGTTTCGGGATCAAAATCAGCCAAAGAAGCATGGAAAAATCTTTGAACATCTTAAAAAGGAGCCAATCAAGTCAAAATAGTACATCTTTAAAATTTAAGAGGAGAGTTTGAAACTTTGCATTTGAAAGAAGGTGAACTTATCTCTAATCACTTATCAAAAATTTAAATAGTTACTAATAACCTAAAAAAAATGGTGAAAAGTTAAATGATGTAAGAATTATGGTGAAAATTCTTAGAACATTAGATCCTAAGTTCGAACATATTGTTGCCATAATCGAAGAAATAAAAAAATTGGAGGCCATGACAATGGAGGAACTTTTCGGTTCATTGCAAGCTTATGAAGAAAAGAAAAGGAAGAGATTGTGGAGAAAATACTTAAGGAACGAATTTATTCAAAAAGGAAGAAAGAAATCGAAGTCAACAAAGATGAGATTGTGGTCAAGAATGAGGAAGAGGTCGTGGGTATGGATAGGACGAGGTTGGAGACCCAATAACGATAACAACAATGAAAATAACAACCAAAGAGGAGAAAGATCAACAATAGGTTGTGGGAGAGGAAATTCAAAGTCAATGCATGATAAATTATATGTTAAATGCTATCATTGTGAAAGTTTTGGACGTTATGCTTCTGAATGTAGAGCCTCTAACAATAATAAAGTTAAAGAGAAGGCTAGCTATATTGAAGAAAGTAGTCGAGAAGATGGTGTTTTACTATTGGCTTACAAGGAAAAGAAAGAGGAGTTAATCTCCAAAGGACTATGGAAGATTGTCGAAAATGGTTATGAATGACCGAATGGTTTGAAGAGCATGTCACTAATTGACAAGAAAGCATTTGTGAAATTACGATGAATGGCCATCGTGCTCGTGTTGTAAAAAGTGAGAACGTTGACAAAATAGCGTATGATCATATTCTTGGATAAAGTTCCGTAAAAGAATCGTGGAATTTGTTTAAAGAAGTATATGGAAAGAATGACACGACAATAATAGGAGAAGAGAGTCTGATTGATTAGAAGGAGAAAAGGAAGGATAAAGAGAAGGAAAAAAGATGCTAAAAAATTGTTGAAATTTGAGAAGTTAGAGAAGGATAATTTGGAAGAAGAAAGAAAATGTGTAGAGGATGAAAAAGCAAAAGATGAAGAAAATAAAGTAAGCAAAGATGACGTCGATGATGAAGAGTACGAAAGTAAATGAAATGAAAATAAGAAGACATAAACAAGGAGATAAAAGTCAAGTGTTTGGAGAGATTTGAAATATGAGAAAACAAATCTGAAGAAATGGAAATGGAGAATGTTAAAGAAATAGAAATAGAAATGGTCAAAGAGGAAGCCAAAATGGCAAGCGATGAATTTCATCATCAAAATAAAGAGGTGAGCAATGCTTATATAATTTTGAACAAACCTGTTTTTCAACTAATGTTTTCTGAAATGACATGCAAAAGTGAAAGTTGAAAAACATACATAGAAATTGGATTGGTCAAAAACTATAAGAGCGAAGTTATGAAAGAATCCAAAGATAAAATATATGGTTCATCTAAAGTTTATGACACTGGAACAAGGTGGAAGTTAAAATGCTTACTTTAATGAAAATTCTATCGTGATGAAGAAGATGAAATGAAAGAAATAAAACAAGAATCCATGAACTTGCATTCAAGATCTCAATGTTTGGTAAGAAGATCAACGCAATGAAGAAAGTTTGGATAATGTATCTATTCCTACCAAAGCATGTGAAATACAAAGATTTCAAATATTACTTGGTACTACAAAATTAAGTTTACAGAGGGGTGTTGGAAATAAACTTAATTTTACAATCTAGATTTTTCATATAAGAAATATCTAGAATCTAGAATATTCATGAGATATTTATGGATATTTGAAATTGTATGAGAGGATATTCAAAAGATATGTATGAAGAACCATTGGATTAAGTGAATCTTCACCATTTGTTTGGGATGTCAACTCATATAAATAGAGTTTGATTCATTCATCTTGGATGGAAGTGAGAACAATGTGGTAAGAAAACAAATGAACTTTTGTGATTAAGTTTAATAATAAAGTTTTCTTCTAATTAAAAAAATCGTTTTTTCTTCTCCAACCTCTTATCTGTTTTCTTCTAAAATCGAATCTACTGCCATTGAAGAAAAATTCCAACATAACAACACTCGGTTCATGGATGATGAGAATTCATGGAAAAATATCAACATGAACGACAGTTATATACATACACACATATGTACATACATACATACGTAAATACATAAACACACATACATATATATACACATACGCACACACATGCATGTACGTATGTACTAATGTGTGTGTCTGCGCATGTGTGTATATATACATATGCATATGTATATGTGTATGTATACATGTGTGCGTGTGCACGTACATACACTATACACACTATACACACACATATACATATACACACACATATACATATATACATATACATATATATACACACACATATATATATACATATACACACACACACACACACACACATATATATATATATATATATATATATATGCACACACACACACATATATATATATATATATATATATATATATATATATATGCACACACATATACATATATGTGTGTGTGTGTGTACGTATGTGTGCATCCGCGCATGCGTGGGTATGTATAATTATTTATTTCTTACATCATATGCAACGACCGCGCTTTTCGATCGTCAAATGTCGATACTAATACATCAATGGTATTCACATGTCGAGCATCCAAGTGTCGAAAAGACCGATTGTTAGGGTAAAAGAAAAGGAAGAAAGAAAACGAAGAAGAAAGAGGAGAACAAAAACATCATAATTTCACAATGGAATGATAACATATAATACCAAAAGATAGTATATATTGTTACTCTAGTATACATAGCCTTTCGAGTTACTAACTAAAGTACCATCATCAGCCTGGACAGCTATAAAAGTTCATCTTTGCAGTTGCTGATATATATAGACAAAGTAATGCAACGGAAATTAATACTACGGTAGGTTAAATATCTAGCTCCTCTCCAAGAGCTCAATGAACACCAACAAAAACATGTCTTCCCCATACTACTCGAAATAACACCCATTGAAATAATAAAAATATAGATTCCATGGGTTACACATAAGTCTGGTATGAGAAACTCAAGAAATGTGTATACAACATATAACAGCACTTTCAAGACCATCGTAAGGGTTATCGCCTCAAAAGAGCCAAACCATCTAATAAATACATATTGTGATATAATAGATAATGCATAGTGTGAAGGATATAAATCATAAAATAGTCGTGATATGTAAATTGGTCACACCACAACATATTAGAGTACAATCAAAATCGATAAGGCATATTCGCATAAGGATTTTCTACGGAGACGCATCCAACTTAAAAACTGAAGTGGATCTCCATGACAAGAATCAGAAAATACTTTCGAGTGTTGTATATCTCTAGATAAAATATTCCATAAGGTAAACATAATAGGTTTACACCCGAAAATTTTCATGAACCACGACGTACCAAATATCATCCAACTCCCAGCGCCCAACATATCAAAAGCATCTCTGGATATAGAGTTGATGATACTCTTAAGGATTGTGACTCCCCCAAGTATATACATTATAATCTGTCTTTAGTCATATGCAGATGGTGAAGTCATGTTCAATATTTCAACACATAAGCCACAACTTAAACAAATCACGAATCTCCAGATGGATTCCAGCTTCTCAAATAGACAATGGATCTCTACATGGATTTGAGCATCTGGACAGATCACAAATCTCCATATAGATTCCAGCATCTTAAACAGATCACAAACCTTTTCTAAAGCATAGGTCACATATTTGGTTTTGAAGTGGTTATGGTTTGGAGTCATCTTATATAAGTATACTTCCCCCTCCCCCGTACCAAGCACTCCAAAACCAATCGATATATTTTCAGTTAACTCAACCTTGTTCTTTCAGAAATAAACAGATCATACATAAGAGAGAAGATCATCTCCTATCCAGATAGATTAACTTATCATTTGTCCTAAAAGAGAAAGGCAAGTTTATATGTAGGTTATATCAACACCGAATGAATAACCGTACCTTCTAATCCTTGTATTTCTTCTAGATATTTCCTAAGTTAATTTGGTTAAAATCAGTAACCATAAGAACGATCGAATATGGAAACCACGTTTCATATACTTGTCACGTTTCTAACCTTCTCAACTTCCGTTATCCCTCGATCAAGAATGAAGCCCGGTAGGTTGGAGCATTATTGCTTCTACACTATGTTTGAATTGTCATTCTTAACTCTCAAAGAGAGAAAGAAGTCTATTTTGTCAGCTTTAATGCTTACTGCACGACTGAGTACTTTCAATAAACAAGTAAACACACAAAGCACAGTTAACATACACAAACTACGATCAAGTCACATAAATGACTTTTAATCCTTTTTTTGTTTAATTAATCTTTTATAAATTAAAACCTCTTTTATTAGTAAAACTCTTATTCAGCTAATAAAACTTCTTTCGTTAATTTAAGACTTTCTTTATTAACTACACTCCATTATTAATTAAACTCCTTATTAATTAAATTTCCTTATTTAATCAAACTTCCTTTTTAATTAAAACATTAACTCATTTAATTAAAATTCTTGTTATTTAAAAATTAACTTGTTAATATATAGATTTATTTCCCTTTTATAAAATATATATATACATATTTTACTATTCACGTATTTGTTATTCACGTATTTGCTATTCATATATTTACTATTCATGTAATTACTATTCATGCATTTACTATTCATATATATTCTTTTCTATACTTCAAAAGGTATTGATATACTTATCTCGACGGTATAAGTATATTCATAAACCATTAACAAAAATTACTTACTTTAAAATATAATCAACGAAGTTAAAAACAAAGGTTACTTAAATATTGTTACTATAAACCATTTCTTTTATATTTGAAACACATACTTCTTCTATCTTTTTTCCAAAAGATTTTCATACTTGTTATTATTATCTTTAAAATTTCGTTATTATAGACCTAAGTATATTCATAATATTTTTAAACTTTAAAATATAATTCAAGGGTTTAAAAATAAATGTTACTAAAACATTGTTTACTGCAACCCAAACCATTTCATACTTTAAATATTATCTTTAAAAATCTCTTTAAAGGTCTAATTACATTTATAGCTACTTAAGACAAGGGTCACTTAAACATTGTCACAATAACCTAAACTTATTTATTTATAGTTATCTTTAAATATTGATTATTAAATATCTAATTATATTTCTAAGTATAATTAATAAGGATTAAAAATAAATGTTACTAAAACATCGTTTACTACAACCCAAAAACATTTTTATACTTATCATCAATTTTAAGACAATCATTTTAAAGATCACAACACATCCACACTTTTTGACTAAGGTAATACATTTTTAATTGAACTTCCTAAAAAAATATTTTAACCTAAGTGTTAAAATCTAAACTTCAATTACTACATTTATAAATACTTAACTTACCTTATAAAACTTATATATATTTACTAAAAACGTTGTTAAAATGATGTATATATTTATATGTATACTAATTTATTTATAATCTAATATAATTAATAAAATTCTAAAATAATTTAAAAGATATTATATTAAATAAGCTTTTTAATACTTTAATAAAATCTTTAACAAATTTTCTAAAAATTATATATATATTTAGAAATACTTATAATATGGTTTAAAACATTTAATTCAAATATTAATCAAAAAATACTTATTTCATAATTTATTTAAAAACCGTAAAAAGCAAGTTTTATAATTTAAACCCTTTAATTTAAAAATTCATACACAATTATTAAAAACATATCTAAACTTGGTATTTTTCCAATAGTAAGTACACTTATAGTACTTATTAAAAATTCAAAGAAACCCCTAGGATGCCTTTCAAAGTTGACTATCGCTGAACCAACCAATTATATTTTTCATAATATAGTCACATATTAACCAATTTAACATATGTTAAATACAATGAATTTCAAAGTGTGTTTGTAGTGACCATTTTGTTTAAACATTTACAATGCACTACCAAACATGTAAACAAAAAGTCTTGGCCACAACATATGTTTTACAGGGTTTAGGAGAGCTTATACTACATTGCCACTTACATTTCAGTGCAAAGAGGGTTCCAAATGTAATAACTTGCATTATTATTTATTTTAACATTATATTTTTGACATAACAAATATATGCACAACATTATACAAATTAAACGGTGAGTTAACTCACCCAAGATAAACAAAGACGTAAAAAATCTCGCTACAAGTGCAACGGCGATGACGGCGTCTCGATTAGACCTCGTGTGAAATAGATATCGACTTTATAAGATTGTGAATTAAATAGTTTAATTAATTTATAATAATTAATTTAATTAATTACCATTAAAACCCTTTTTCCCCAAATCTATTTCCTAGGCACAGGCCATGCATGCCGGTATCCATCGGCACATTAGCTTCCACGGCCAAATTCTCTTCCTGCATTCAACGATTCAATGAACCATCGATGCTACGCACTCTTATTCCTGCACTCTCTGCCTTGGATACAACCACATGTAGATCACAACCCTACATCAGAATTAGGCTTGCTTGTGTCCCCCTTATCCTTCAGATGTTGTGGTTTACCTGAATCGACCGAAATTGCTGCAATTTGGTGGGGAGGTGCTCCTCAATAAGGGAGAAATGATGGCGCACTCCATTGAAACTAACTCCACTTTCATCGATGTAGTGGCTCAACCCTAGTTCGGCCTCCAAATCCCGATCACAACCAAGCTGCACCATTGCCTTTACCCAACGCGAAGACCTCCCTTCCCTGAGTGCAATGGATCCAACGCCGTCAACTTTCGTCGCTCGTAGCACCCGAAATAATAAAATTAACATGACAGCTATACTTTGTTTTTTGAGTTTACAGAAGGAGATGAAGTAAGAAAGAAAGCAAGAGGAGTGAACGTGTGTAGAGTTATTTATATAATGTAATATATATTATTACTTAGTCCTTAAATAAATCGCAATATGTTTTGAGCTCGTACGATCACATAGCATGTCAAATCGTCACGAAACTCATCGGCACACGACACCTCATTGCTATGGTTTTGATGCTACTAATTTCATTAAAATCCAAGACAGTGCACCAAGCTGATAATTTTTACCCGATTTGAGGTTATTTATTGATTTTGGCGCACTTTGTCGGTATTTCTTCGAACTATTTATTCCGTAAATGTTTTTCCAAAACAAATTTCTTATCATTATTTATTATTTAATAGAAGTTAACAAGATTATTAAATAAATTTAATAAATTTATTCATAATTCATATATTTAAATATGAAACGTTCGAAATTCCAGGCCGTTGCATCATAAGTTTTTTTATTAGACCTCATATATCTGACTACTTTAAGTCAACTTATTTAAGATGATAATTAACATAACAATATATTCTATTCAACATGGTAACTTTTTTTTCTAAGCAACTGCATTATATTACGTATCTTGCTCGACCATAACGTAGTTTATTTTAGAAGTATTTAAAAAAAATTATATTTACTTGGTAATATCAAACAAATTAGATAATATTCTTCATTTACAGTTCTTTACGCATACTCATAATAAGATTCATTATCATCCTCCCATTAAGTAATGTCTACAACATAATATATCAACCGAACGATGGGTACTAAACATTGTGATAAGCAAAGGTCGACTCAAAATGTTGATATTTCTCCAGAAGCATCTTCAACGAAGGACGGTGCACATATCCAGAAATTAGTAAATGATAATAAGAATTTCTCTCTCAAATGATGATTATAGTTGGGATGAGAAATTTATTTATGAATTAATATGTAATATATCAGTCACATTTAAAAATTATATATAATTAAATCTTATTATCTTATTAGTCTTCTCTTTATGTTTTACAGATAATTGTTTTAGAGAAAAATGGATTTGAATAATATTCACTATGTCGGAATGAACTATGATATATGAACTTAATGAGCGAATGGTCGAAATCATAGTAATGCTAGAATGTGGAATTTTTGACCAAAATGAACTTAACAAGTCTTCACAAACTACTATAAAGATATTTTTGGAACTATCAAAAGTCATAAAATTATAGCAAGGTGGATTGAATTATATCCTGATAATACTAGTGTTGTTTACATGGTTTGGATGGTCCATTCTTCAGAGAGGAGATATTCAGGGATATCAATGATTTGCCTAGCAATAAATTGTCAAGACAAGATGGTTTTTCTATTTTGTTTTAAAAGAAATATTGGCATGTTTTAAAATATGATTTAGTAAAATGTTGGATGAGTTTTATAATGGTAATTTACTAGTAGGGAGATTTAACATTGCTAATGTAATTCTACTTCAAAAGAAAGTGGACGCAATTGAGCTTAAGGACTTTAGGCCTATTTTGCTGATATGTTATTCTTTTAAACTCATTTCAAATGTCCTAGATTATACGTTAAGCAATAAAAATGAACAGTCTGGTCGATAATACACAATTTGTATTTGTAAGGAAAAGAAATATTACGGATGGGATCGTTGTATTCCAAGAATTAATTAATTACTATTGTAAAAATAATATCACTTATGCCATTTTGAAACTAGATTTTTCCAAAGTGTTTGATTGCATAGATTGGTCTTTCTTAAATATATATTATTGGCTATGGGCTTAGTTTTAGATGGGTAGGATGGATTCTGTAACGACCCAATATTTTCAACCATTCGCATCCGCACATGTCGGACTTGAATTGCTTAAAATACCGAATTGTAAAATAAATTTGGCAAAACACGGCATAAACAGTAAAAAATAAATCACAGATCACAGATACAGAGTAATAAATGTAGTGGAAGTAAAGAAATAGTAGTTCATGAAGCAATTAATATAAATATATCAGAGTCAAACAAGATACAACAGAGATAACAAGATACAATGGAGGTCTCAACATGATAACCGGGTATGAATCATAATACATCACTGGAACCAGCCGAAAAACTGGAATCAACTGGATAACCAAAAGTGAAATAGATAGCTAGATCTTCAAGAAAAGCTCCAACTTCGAAGGTGAGTCTCTAATGCTGTATCACTCAGTCTGACCCGAGCGTAAAATAAAAACATAAACGCTCGAGTCAGGATATACATACTTATACAGTGTAAGCTAACTCAAGTGAACTGTAATATAAGGTACAAGTAATTTAAAGGATGCTTGGGACCGCCCATCCTCTAAGGATCGGTTAAACTATTTACTATGTAGTAATATTTCGCTATTATAATAATGTCTATAGTAAAGTAAACATACTTTTAAATAGCATTAAGGCTTTACATTTTCCACCTTAACACGTAATAGTCCCAGCAGTCCATCCAATATCATAGTCCCTCCTGATCGGGAAGCCACCATAGAATACCACACGGGCGACGTGAGAAATCTAAACCCGTACAAGGCGCGATAGGGTAGGTGACACGGCACAACTAGGCAATGCCAGGGTAGATATACCAATTACGCTTCCGGTCGGTGGTAACGCGTAGCGCGCAGCTACCGCCCACCTCGAGCCACACCCTCAAATAAAAAATCAAAAGTGGCCATCGAATCAATCTAAAAGTCAAAGTATAATACCGAAGGGATGTGTCCGATCAAAGGTGCTACCTCATTAATCCGTCGATCGCTCCTGTTTTAGCCACCTTATGCCAATTCACGGGAGTTGGGTCCACGTATTTACCTCAAAGAAAACACCGCCACCATCCTACTTCATTCTGGAATCTCCACTGCGTACACGGTTGTTAAAGTGATTTTCGGAGTTGGCAGAGAGTATGACAACTTTCGATCCCGGTCTCTTTAACAACCAAACGTTATTATAAACCATGGATATTTATTTCGAAATCATTTATACTTTCAAACCAAACTAGCATATCCATTTCAAAATCATATCATTTCTTTCAAAATAGTATATACTTTCAAAAAAATATCATACTCATTTCAAAACCATATCACAATAGTATCATTTCCATTTTAAAACTAATTCAATAATATATCATTTAAATAAAACCAAATTTCCAAATCACTGAATATTTCCTTCAATTTATTAAACTTGAAATATTCCTTAATTTATCATATCATTTTGGAAATGTTACCTTAAGGAATCATAGCATTTTTGGAATGTGATACTTTCCACTTTAACATTTTATAAAATCAAAGTATTTATATGCTTACAAATTTAACATGGTCATTTTATCATAGCCTTATAGTTAAATAAACTTTGTTACTGTAATATCCAATTTAAAGCTGAAATTCTTATGTTAAGTTAAAAGTACCTTATTAACTTACATTATTATTACAATAAAGAAACTTTATTATTTTAATCATTTAAAGTATGCATTTACATAAATTAAAACTCGCATATCAAATGTATATTATCAACTTACATTTTATTATTACAGTAAGTAACATTTATCATTTTAATCAATTTAAAATACACCATTACATTGATTAAAACTTACATGTCAAATGTACGTTTTAACTTACATTTATTATAATAAAGAGCATTTATCATTTTTCAATATTACACTAATTAAAACTTACATTATCAAATGTACGTTTTAAATTTACATTCCTATTACAGTAAAGAGCATTTATTAATTTAATTAATACCACACTAATTAAAAATTTACATGTTTCTTTCATTAATTAAAACTTTACATGTTTCTTGCATTAATTAAAAACTTTACATGTTCTCTCATTAATTAGGACTTTACACGTTTCTTTCATTAATTAAAAACTTACACGTTTCTTTCATTAATTAAAACTTACACTTTCCTTTCATTAACTAAAACTTTACATGTTTCTTGCATTAATTAAAAACTTTACATGTTCTCTCATTAATTAGGAATTTACACGTTTCATTCATTAATTAAAAACTTACATGTTTCTTTCAATAATTAAAACTTACACGTTTCATTCATTAATTAAAACTTACACGTTTCTTGCATTAAAATTAAAACTTACACGTTTCTTGCATTAATTAAAACTTACACTTTTCTTTCATTAATTGAAACTTTACATGTTTCTTGCATTAAATAAAAACTTTACATGTTCTCTCATTAATTAGGACTTTACACGTTTCTTTCATTAGTTAAAAACTTCACACTTTTCTTTCAGTAATTAAACTTTACATGTTTCTTCAATTTAAAATACCTTATTTTCTTAACTTAAAATCTCCGTTTGGAAACCAATTTCCAATCATCAAGTTAAGTCATATATATAAATTACATTTTATACATTAACTTAATACAACTTAACTTAGAAAATCACTGTAAACCTATTTATACAAACATATCTGCTTCATGGAATAAAATTCATTCCAACTACTAGGCTAGATTTAGAGTTCCACATTAAATCAAATTTCATTATTAAGTTGTTTATTATATTCCAAAATTTTAAATTACAAATTTAAAACCAAATGAAGATTTTTTTTCATTACAATTAAAAACCAAAACCAACTTATAAAATCTTAACTTATAGAAAACCAATATATCTTTATATTCTGAATCTTAAATCAATTTTTTTTTTAATTTCCATATATTTATAAATTCAGAATACTTAATAATTTTAGGAAACTATTATAAATTTTTTATCCATGGGCCTGTATAAAATTTTCTAACCTAGGTCAAGTGATGTGGATATGTATCATTTCAATCCGTAATTTAAAAAGAAAAAACCGGGTTCTATCATTTCAAACCCGCAATCCCAAGTAAATAAATGCAGTAAAAATCATTTGAGCCTATCATTTCAGCCCATAGTGATAGGGAACTTGCAGTGAGAGATACAGTATATAAAATGAATAGTATAACATATAAATACATATTAGATGATGCAACAAATATATAAACAGCATTTAACATCATATAACATATCACAGGCATGTATGAATGACATATCAATTTATACAGATCCACTTGTCATTATTCCACAATAATATAAGTACATATGTCTAGAGTGATAAAAAATCACCTTTTAAAAGCTAGAATCAAATTCACAGTACACAATTGAAACTCCACAAAGCACGGCAAGGCACGACCGAATTTTTGAGTAGATGGAGAGTCAAGATCCATATCTTGTATATAACAAATACACAAATCATAAGAATAAGATTCAATAAAACAAAAGATGGATTAAACTATGCAGTTACGAATCAAAGAACATAACCTTGCTTTCAACCACCAAGTGGGCTTAGCCATGGTCTAATGGTGAGGAGGAGGTGATGTTGTGGTGGTGGAGGCCGAGCTATGCAAGGAGAAAACAAAAAGAAAATGAGGAAAAAAAAAAGAAAGTGGAAAAAGAAGAGAGAAGGAAGCCATAGATCTAGACTTTTTCCTTCCTCACTCAAATGATACAATGAGAAACCTTTTTTTATTTCACGTGAATGATAAGAGACTGCTAGGTTTAAAAAGATTTGAATGGCTAAAGATTAGGAATAGTTAGAAAATAAAAAGGCAAGGAAATTTAAAAAGGCACAATTTAAGTAGGGAAAAGATCTTGTATATATTTATCTTAAACAAATGAAAAGAGGAGTTTGATAACTTTGTACGTGATTGAAAAGGAGAAAATCACGTCTATGCATTTATGAATAGATATGGTAGAAGATTAAAAGGTGGGAAATATATAAAGGCAAGAAATAAATTAAGAAGCGTATGCCTACATTTAAAACATATCTTAATTTATTTGTTACTTATCCAACAAATATAGATGTATATACACAAAAGAAACCTTCACTGAATAAATAAAGTTTATACACACCATACAAGTAAATAAGAAGATGGAAATAGAAATATAAAAAAATGAAACGCATAAATTAATTATAAATTTAAAAAGACACAATTTAAGTAGGAAAAAATCTTGTATATATTTTTCTTAAACAAATGAAAAGAGGAGTTTGAAACTTTGTACATGATTGAAAAGGAGAAAAATCACGTTTATGCATTTATGAATAGATATGGTAGAAGATTAAAAGATGACAAAAATATATAAAGGCAAGAAATAAATTAAAAAACGTATGCCTATATTTAAAACATATCTTAATTGATTTGTTACTTATCTAATAAATATAGATGTATATACACAAAAGAAACCTTCACTAAATAAATAAAGTTTATACACACCATACAAGTAAATATGTGACAACCCAGAATTTTCGAGCAATATCAATTTAATAATCCATATTAAATATTAAATTGATTTGAATATTTTGTTAACAAGATCTGAATTGATACTTTTCTTTTAATATAAATATCTAATTGATAAATTTTATCTGTTAAAGTAAATCCATTATTTTCTATTTATAAATGTATATATTTGTATACATTGTAAACAGTTGAGCTTTGTTTTAAAGTTTAACTAATAAATTATGTTTTCAAATTTATATATATACATTTTAGTGAATTAGGAATTATGTTTTATTTAATATAAGTTTTTCAAAGCCATTAAATAAATAAATATGTGATTTTAAATACATAATATAAATGTTTAAATAGTTTAAAACTTATTTTAACTTAAGTTTAGATTTAAATTTATTAACAAAAAGATTTGTTTTCTTTTCTTTTTAGTATAGCTTGATAAAAATATGGATTTAAAATTATATATGAGTTTTAATGCAATTTTTGTCTAATGGCACATTAATAAAATATGCAGTTTATAACAAAAAGATAATTTCTTTTATAAATCATTTCAAATTGATAAATGTGTTACTTTTAAATAATGTTAATAAATACAAATACAAGACTATAAGATAAATTAGGAAAAATATGACGTAAGTACATTGGCTAAATTTAAAAACATAACAACTATTACATTCATTTAGATTTCAAACAACAAAATAAAAGAAATAACATTCACATACATTTCAAAAATATAATAACAAGTCAACAATTAAATTAGAAACAAATAAATATTCAAGTCTGTGAACAATCATGAGAAAAACTGCAGCATATATATAAATTTAAAGCATCAAGACCAATAAGTGATGCAACAAATAAAATCTAGAAGCAAAATCAAATAAGTATGCAAGGCAAATAGAAGATATGTCTTTGAACACATACAAGCATAAAGGACATATACATTAAATGTTTTCACCTCAGCCAACAAAGAAAGTCAATTCGAATGTTATAAAAATCATTTCAGTGTTTGCTAACCTCTGGCCAAAGAAAAATGAAATATGTGAAGGCTTGCTAAGGAAGACAACATTAGATATTTTTGAACAAACAAAAAACAATTAATGTAAATCTTTTCTAGAACACAATGTATTTCATATCAGCCTCCATCATAAAATATCTCTGTTTTAAAATCTGTACAAACAAGATTTTTATGCTGTATTGTACAAATATTATCACAATTGTGTGAAACATAATAATATACCCTGTATGTATAAACCTGTCTGCATATGCCCTGTAAAAACTTGTTTATAAATCAGCTTCACCTTATTCAGTTCGAGCTGAGCAAAAACATAAAATAAACTTCATTAAAAACCTATTTCAAACTAAAACAAAGCTCTATTTGAACATAAATCAAGATGCAGTCCAACAAGGATCAAGATGAAGAGTTTAGCCTGAGAATTTTCAATCCTGTGTCCTTTTGAAAGCTTTATTCTTTTTATCTGGTGAGTAACTTTAAAAGCAAATAAATAAATTTTTTGAATACTTATTAGTGAATAATCATGTATGTATATCTGTTGGTCCTTTTGGTGTATATTTTCAATTTGATGTAGTGTTACAGGTTGTTGTTTTAAACTTTATCTGTTCTCAGTTCAAAACCCAAAAAAATAAAAACTATTGCAAACTTAAACAAAATTTAGTTTAAACTACCCTCAAGATCAATCAATACTGAGAAGTAAAGAAAAGAGTTTCAGCTTGTATTCAAGCCTGTTCAAAAGGGTCTCTGTTCTTCTTTTCTAAAAACAGTGAGTAACTTCATATTTAATAACTTAAGTTTCAATCTAGTTGTATGATTAAAATCTGAGACATTGCTTTGGCTGAATTAGATACATATATTGGTGAATAAGCCTGTGTATATATACAAGATCCGTAGGGTATAAATTGAAATTGGAAGTGTTTGTATATGCTTGCTCTCTGATACTCTGGAAACAAAACCTTGTTTTCAAAAATCATTTACTCCCTTTCTGATTGATGATTGAACTTCATATTCAAGCAAAAGATGTTTGTATCATCTTAAACTAAGTTTAAGAATTCATTTAAGATTAAACAACTCAAAAATTACCTCTGGAAACCCAACATTTTGAACAAAACTTAAGATTGGCCAAATTTCGAACTTCACCGATCATTGATTCAGGTATCCATCTTGAATCTTGTAACATCCCGGAAATTTGTGTGTTTAAATTTGTGATTTATTTGAACTTTTAAATTCAAATTGTGAAATTTCAAGACAAATTAAATATCATTAATATGAGATAAAGGAAAGATATATGGAATCAAATAAATAAACAATAACAATAATGATAAATAAATAAAAGTATATATATAATAAACAGGGAATTGTTTAAACAATAAAATATATGTGACGAATTAAAACTTATAGTTAAACTTCAAATAGAAAAAAAAAATCAAGAGTATGCTTATGATAAAAAAAAACTATATAGTTAAAATCTTATGATTTATAACATGACATATGTAAGATATAACTTGCATATAAATTGTAAACCAAGGAACAATAAAATGAAGAGTTGTATGTGAAACAAAACAAAATCATATCAGTGGGATGTAAATTAAAATATAAACAAGGAAACAAAGCTTATGCAAGAAGATTTAACAAAGATAAATTTCAAGAATAAAACAAAAATTGTACTTACAGGAAGGAATAAAATCAACAGCATGTTTATGTAAGCAAGGATGGGAACAAAGGCATTTAATGCCATCTATTCAAGCACAAAAGAAAATCTTGCTTAGCACAAATTAAATCATATCAGCCGAATTTGAATTTGGCTTAGTCAACAAGGAAATGTGCTTGGTCAAAAAAAATTGTAGGCAAGGAAAAATAAAAAAGTAGTAATAATAATATCTGAACAAAAGAAAAAAAGAGAGGAGAAAACTTGTTTGAACCAGTTATCACCTACCTGTCCAAACTTCTCTATATAACCCTACATGCATACTTGCTTAATTCATTCAGAGAAAAAAAATATACAGCAAAGTCAGAGGGAAAAAAAGGAGAAATAAAACATTACCTTGCTCTACAAAACCAAAGCTGATCATTCCGGTTTGCAAGCCTGACAACATCCTCATTCCATGTTTTTATGAACTAAAGGTAATATCTTTTAAAACAACAAATTTGAGTTACAGGTTGTTAAATAATCAAGTAAAAACATTAGGGTTTAAGAAAGTTCATACGAATTTGTTGCAGTTAACAGATAAAGAAAAAAAATATCAAGCTAAGAAGAGAAAGAAAAGACAGTCCAGGTTTTGGTTTTCAAACAAGAAAACTGCCACTGCTAGTTATACATGTGAGTAAACCTTTAAGCTAAAGATCAGTACTTATATGTGTTGCTTACGAGTCACAGTGTCGATGGTTGATGTGCATGAATGTTTGTATATGAGTCCTGAATGCTTGACTGTAAATTTTGAAGCACCTTTGTTTCTTGTAATTCCAGAGTTCAAGCAAGTCAAAAGAAAAAAAAACTATAGATTTCACTTTCCAAATCTCTGATATAAATTAATCTTCATCAAATAAGTTTGTTTAAACTCATCCATGAGCTAAAATGTTGTTTCCAGCTTGAACATGAAGTATACGTCTGTGCAACTTGAAATTTGCAGAAATTTTTGTGAGAAATTCAACCATTTCAAATCATTGATTTGATTATATAACTCGGATCTACATACAAAAATAAGATTTTTAAAACCAAAATGGTGATTTTTCATTAAGTTTTGTCGAGATTTTTAAAATGATCAGAAAATCAAATTTTTGTAAAATTCCGGCAACCAAGACGATCGTAAGCCTCGTGATCGTCGTCGTAGCTAGGTGAAGGGCTTGGCATCACCAGAAAAATGCAAGTTGGATTTTTAAAAATCTGAATTTCGTATCGAGAGCGATTTAGGGCTTATGAACCCATTTGGGTTCACGTGTGAAATGGCGATGCCGCGCCGTCCACAGGTGACCGGACTTCGTGCCTCCGGTACCCATCGCTGCCTTACACGCTGAGGAAGCTTGGGTCAAGTTTTCATGGTCTCTGATGACCAGAGGAGATGGCGCGGGCTTGTTTCCTGGTGATGTGTTTCTGGGTCGAGACGTCTCGATTTTGCTTTTGAATTTAATTCGAGACTTTAGGTGTTCGTACTGTTTTGGGGAGTGGAGAGCGACTTGTGGATGGCCACAGCACCGTCCCACGGTGGTGAAGTTGACCGTGCATGTGTACGTGCAGTGGTCGTACGTCAGTGTAAAATCTGGGATAGGGGAGCTGAGTGACTCGAAGTCATTCTCGGGGAAGTGAGGTAGAAACTCGAAGAAGGACTCGAGTTTGTCCAGGGTTGTAGCATGGTTGATTTGCGAACTTAAAAAAAAAAATAGCACTCGGGTAAGTTTTAACTAAAACCCGAAGCAAAGGCCCAATTTTCTCGGGGATGACCCGAAGAACCCCTCGGGTTGGACCTAAAGATAGCAAATTCCAGTTTTACAATATAGTTTTAAATGATTTCTAATTTGTTCTTCATAAATGATGATAGTAGGTTAAGATAATGTAAAGTGTTTTGTTTACTTAACAAAATATTTAAGAATTATATTCAAATTTGTTAACTTAAAACAAATATATTACGATGGTTAAATAATGATTAGATAATTAATGATTTAAATCACTTTGAAATTAAAGGTTGATTAATGTAAAGAATAATTAGCAAATAAAAGTAATTAAGATTTGGTTAATTAACCATTAAGAATTAATAAATTAAGATAGTTAATTAAAGATTAAATGATTAATAAAGCCAGTTTAAAAGATTAATAAATTTCTAATTAAGTGAAATTATAAATATTGATTTAAAATAATCAATAAAGATAAATTTGGTTAATTTATTAAATTATATTCACTTTGGTTTGTAAATAATTAACCATTGCTATGCACTATATTGATTTCTGTTGTGATTGTGATACTGTGTGATGCACTATGACTGTGTTTTGCTCTGGATTGATGTGAAAACCCTTTTGCCGTAAACGGCACTTAAAATTCGATGCGACAGGGAGTCAGATTTCAGTTGTTTATCCGAAACCCACATCGAACCCTGAATGTGAATCTTTGTGATTGATATATCCACGTATTTTAAAAATTTAGCGCTCACTATCCGGTTTAGCCGGGAGAGGACCTTTGGGTCATATAACCCATTCCGAATAGTGATACGTCGAAAAGGATAGCATTTGAAGACCGGTGGTGAAGACCGGTGTCTTCAAAAACGATAGGATAACCTATCGATTGTCTCTGCACTGAGTTGCTCCGGTATAGAGATTTCCTAAGTGATGGGAAGTCCGATCGGGATTGTGGATACCCGGATTTGCAAGGGCTTCTTCCTTTATTGGACGAAGTGCCTTCGGTTCTGTTCGAACCCGGAACAGACTTGTATGGTCGTGTGTCTGACACTACACTCTGAGATATAAAGCCGATTTCTTTCAAATACATCTCTGTTGGTGGTGGAGAATTTATTCTCTTAGCTTAACACCCTTCTCTGAGACGTACGAGCTCAGAGGTTATGTAATTGAAGGTTATCAGCGATATTTTCCCAAATTGGTAGTGTGGCATGCTAAGTGCTGTTGTGTGTTGATGATCATTAGTTGATCATTTGTGATAAAAGCAACGCTTTCGCGTAAAGCATAGCTTTGTGGACGAGACCTCATCGGACCTCACAACCCGAAAATGGTCGAAACAGGAAAGATGCGGCAAGGTTATGAGGGTCGCGCCCTTTAGGGTATGTCATTTCCTTCTGGAAAAAGGTAATGTCATGGTATGGAGCCCAGATATTTACCTGTGTGGTAGCTCCAATCTCATTTACTGTGTGGTTGTTGCTTTATGACAGAGGGCCCTCGGATAAAGGTCCCAAAGGACCGGGGAGTGGCATACTCGAGTAGTAGTTACCTAGTTACAGAGGTAACCCGGCCTTGTGTTGGCAGAGAGCCGGGTAGGTTCTCGGGACGTCCCGCCAGAGGCGTACCCATGTGGCAGTAGGAAGTTTCTTAGCCTGACCATTTGTTGGAAATCCGAAGAAACAATACGAGCCAGTACGGTTTTAGTTGTATAACCTGCCATGCAGCATGGCGGTAACCTGTCACAAACCATGATAGCTATAGTAGGCATAGTTTGGAATGTCTATGCTGGCTAAGATTAATATTCTATTTTCGAAATATTTTTCTACACTATGCACTAGTAATAATATCAAAGAAAATTTTCTCATATCAAGCATATTTAACTATCATAAGAAGAAATCTCCTCCAATTCTACGATTGCATTGTGTGTGTGGCGGGAGGTCTTATGGTAGTTTCATTTTCCAAAAGCATAACGAATTTTCTTTACAAGTCTAGTTTATTTAAAAGCAACTATTATTTTTGTTTACTCATACCAGTCCCATGACTGACCCGGAGTTTATTGTTTCTTTTCTAAACTCTGGGTGCCCAAAATTTCTACACGGGTAGCCTAGTAGCAGGTATTCCTATTTTGGAGTTAGCAGTATTCTGGAGCTTTTACTTTGGAGATATTCTAGATGCTTTTTTTGGGATCTTGGGTAGTTAGTGCTTTGGGAGATTGTTATCCTTTCATTCTTATGGAGACTTTTGGATATATGATCATCGATGTATTATTATGATGTTATTTGGAGTTATGGTATATGTATTAAATACTCTGATGTATTGTTGGATATTATGAGGTTATACCTGTGATGTATGCATGATATTCATTTTTGTTCCGCTGTTATATATTCATCTGATGTTGTTATAAGCTCTGGCGATACGAATTTGATGTCATTTATCGGATATCGAGTTCGGGTCGTCACAAATCTTCTCTGGAAAAGAGGATTTTTAAATACAAATCAGGATTTTAAGCTTTAGGATGATTGTGTAATTTGAGATTGTCTGATTTTGGGTTTTTGAGCACCTGTGGATGGCCAGAAGGACTAGGGTGGTCGGAGCTTTGTTTGGAGGTGGATGAGTGTGCACAGAGGCCAGGAAAAATAGTGGATAAGGTGTCAGATGGCCGTGGCGTCGACGGCAATGGAATTAAGTTCCTAAACCGAATTTTTACTGTGCTTTGAGTTTTGATCACCACGGTCAGTGCTAACGTTCGAGTGTCACGTGGTTTTGAGGGAAGGTAGAGGGGAGATGGACGATGTTGCGGTCGGAGTTTGGTGGCCTCTGGTGGTCGGAGCATCGCACACGTGGCGTTGTCATGTTAGGGGGGAAGTGGAGTTGTGTTTCTAGGTTTTGTGTTTTTTTCCTCAAATTCATTTTTGAACGCATGGAGGAAACTCAAAGCAAGTTGATGTTTTTCTCGGGAAACCTCGTATGTTTACTCGAAGTAAACGAGGGGGTGCTCGGGTTGTAGCTATTCAGTTTTTTTAACCCTGTAACAGTTTATCAGTTGTTTTGAAATTTTTGTTTTAAACTAAAATCAAATTCAATCCTAGTTCTAACTCAAGTTTAGATAGTGAATTCAAGTTAGTTTTGGAACAGAGTTGGAAATAATAAAGTTTCATAATTTAAATTATTTTAATAACTTAAAAGTGTTTAATAATTAAAGTATTTCAAACAAGAGTTGAGTTCAAATGGAATTTAAACTGTTAAGGAAAGATTGAAACAAAGTTAACTCCAAAATTGAAAACCAGAACTTAAATTTGAAATTCTAGATTTGGAAATAAAATAAAGTTTTATAATTTAAATTGATTTAAATAAGTTTTAAGTGTTAAAATATGCTATTAAATATATGAGTTTAAAAGGGTTTTGAAAATTAGTTTTTAACTTTATTAAGGAAAAACTGGAATTTATTTAGGAAGTAATTTGAAGTAAATGTTTTAAACATATTAGAAGTGAAAATTTAATCAATAATAAGAATAGTTACTTTAAGTAATGAAGACTTAAAATTTATATGCATTAACCTTTAAGTTAAGTAAGTAAGAATAATTAATGATTGATATTTATTAAATTAGTAATTATAAGTTTAAATTCAAAGTTTAAATAATGAATTAAGTAATTAATATGTAACTAAGAACCATAGATTAGATTTTTATTTAAATTAATAAATTTTAATGGTTAATCAAACTTATAATTAATAATGATTAATATAAGTTAATTATTTTAGAAGAAAATAATTAAATAAGTGTTAATGAAGACCATTAACTATATTATTTATAATTAATTAATGCGATTGATTTTTAATAAATTAATTGGATTAATTAATTTAATAATAATCATTGTAATAATTTAAATGTAATTATTTATTTGGAAAGTAATTAATAAATTAATTACTTAGTAATTGTGTAAATTGATTTAATTTGAGTTAATTAATTTAGTTTAATTAACTGATATTTTGGAAGTAAATTACTTAGAGAAGTAATTGATGGATAATGGCTGGATGTAATTAATTGGATGATGTTGTTAATGGAAGTAATTGGAATATAATTACTTGAAATTAATCAAGGGATTAATTAAGCTTGTTATTGAGAAGTGATTAATTAAGGACGATTTATTACTGTATGTATTAATCAAGAGGGTTAATATATGTGATTTGAAGATTTGTATTCTTAATATAATTAATAAAATAACAAATGAAAATGTAATTAGAAATCATTAATTAATAGAATTAGAAATTGATTAGTTTGAGAATAATAAATCAACAAGATAATTAAATGGTAATAAATCTATATAAATGTAATTAAGTAATGGATTTATTCAAAGATAAATCTCTGTAATAAAGTTAAGGAAACTATTGGAATGCAGTAAAAGATATTTAAGTCAAAGATGATTAATTGAAATATATAAGCAATTGATGATAAGATTTAAATTAAGTTAATTAATTTTAATTAATTTAAGAAAACATTGATGATTTGGTATGTGTAATTACTTAGTGTAATTAATGGAGTATAATTACTTAGAAAAGTAATTAGATGATAATTACTTGATGAAATTAATACAAGATAATTTGTAAGTGAAGTAATTGGGTAATTTCGTCTGTAATTAATCAAAAGATTAATTTATGGAAATAAGTAATCATGGGATGATTAATAAGTAATTAAGGGTAGTTAGTTATTGTTTTGTTATTAATCAAGGGTGATCAATAATTGTGTTTAATTAAAGATTAACCACATAATATAATTAAAATAAAGTAATTTAATATAAATTGGAGGTCATTAATTAATATAATTAATGATGTAATTAAGAATTGTTTAATTAAGAAATAATTAATAAGGGAGTAATTAAATGTTAACTGCTATAAATGATTTAGAATAATTCATTTGAGAAATTAATTAAAGACTAAATTACTTCTTGTATTTAGGGAATGATTAATTAATTTGATTTATAATTAATTAATGGTTGTGAGAGCAGGATTTATGGAATGAGTAATTAATTTAATTTATTTTAAATTAATTAAAGATGGAAGTAGTTAATTTAATTCATTTTAAATTAATTATAGATCGTGATTCATAAATCATGCTTATGGATGATATTGATATTTCATTGATTGATTGTGATCTCAGATAGGAGATGGATAATATCTATGTGATATGGATGTATGGTTTAAGTATGATAATATTTAATTATCTGTTGGATGATGATATTAATTATCTGTTTATGATGATGTGATTATCTATTATGAGATGTGAATTATCTATCTGTGTATATTAATGATATTGAATTGACTGTTAAGACTAAATAGACAACTTGACCTTAAAAGACACGTTTTGGATTTCGATGAGACCGGGATCGGGTTTCCACATTTGGAACATCCGAAAACCACATCGATTCCAAATCAACAATAGGTCATGAATCTGAAGTGAAGATGAAGATTCAGAATGCAGGGATTATCGTCGTTAACTTTGAGGGTGATTCCAAAACGAGTGTAACGAGATGATGCCTTCGGTTTCGTTCGAACCCGGAACGAACTTGTATGGATTGAATGCTTTCAACACATCGTCAGGTGGGCGATGAGCATTCTAAGAGATATGTTCTACAAAGGTAATCGTAACCTCAAGCCTCATCAACCGGGAATGGCTAAAACAGGGGAGGTGCAACAAGGTTAGGTGGGTCATGCCCAAACAGGACACGATTTTCCCCTGTCTAGATGTCCCTTTTTATTTCGGCTGTGTGGGCAGTTGGTCTGCAGCCAACTGCGGGGTTGTCTTGTTTGGGACTGCTCAGTAAGGAATGGTTCCGGCCTTGTGTTGCAGGGGGTCGGGAGTGATCCTCGGTACGTTGATCTAGGCCACATATTGTGACGGGCGGTACCCTAGTAGCCCTGCCATTGTATGGAATCCATAATCCAATAAGTGCCAACGATTTTGATTGTATTACCCACTTTTGTGGCTAGTAGCTGGAAATTAATCATGTAACAATTTCGGCTATTTTCTATTTACTTGAAAACCCTAGACCTATTATAATATCACTCGATTTCCTATCAAATGTTTTGGTTAGCGTAAGGTAAAAAAATTTCCATGTTTATGTGTGGGAAGTCTTACGTGATACCTTTTGTTTTCAAAGGATTTTTGAAAATTAAGCAACTTTAACCTGTTACTCACACCAGACCCATGTCTGACCCAGAGTTTATTTTATGTTTTCCTAAACTCTCGGGTACCTAAATTTTTACGGGTAGCCAAGGGATTCAGGTTAGCTTTGACGAATTCTGGAGGAGAATGGAGCAGGAGGCTTCAGCGTTGTAGATATATATATATATATATATATATATATATATATATAAATAAATAAATATATAGTTTCGCTGTGTTGGTATCTCTGAGTCATATTGTTTGAGTTGTATTGTATTAAGTTGTATTAACTAGACATGTGTTTATAACTGTCTAGTATGTGATGTATTATCTGTATAACTCTGATTGATGTTGTATACTATGTAAATACTTATGTGATTATTATAATTTATTCGTTCCGCTGTGAGATTCTGATGTTGTTGTTCTTTCTTTTATATCTTTTCTACTTTCTCATCCCTTTCTTTCTTTATTAACGATATGTCTTCCTGGGCGTAGGAAGTCGGGTCGTTACAATGGTATCAGAGCGCTAGGTTGAGTGAATACTTAGGCTTTTGAGTGATTTCTTTCCTGAGAGAGCGTATTTGTAATTTTGATATATATATATATATATATATATATATTTCATTTATTTGTTGGATTACCTGTTCGGGTTTTCCAAAATAATATAAGGGTAGATTGGGTAGTGGTGTGTAACACGACTACCTGTGTTTAGAAGTATATCTGACGAGACTGTAGACCTAATACCGTCTCGAGTGAAATTGTGATGTAAGGATTTCACCAAATCTCTGGAGGAAACCTGTTAAGATTTGGTGTCCATTGTTGTGGTACAAGTTTGTATGAGTAGAATTTGGATTTTGTCGGTTGAGCAGAAGCTAGAAATATTATCTTGGTAACTCAAGAAGTAGTAGTTGTGTGTTGAGATGCAGTAGCGATGGATTGTTTCCGAAGGAGTTCTCAAGGATTTTTGGATAAGGAAGTGTGTCTGCATTAGTTTTGAGGTTGAGTTCAGCTGAATGTTGTGTTTGGCTTTGAGGCCCGAGTTTTTCGAGGAGTTAGGATTAAGGAATTTTTGGGCATCAGTAGCAGTGTTGCAGCTCAGATTGTTCTGCCGGCACGCGAGGAAGTCATCTGTCAGCAGTTCTTTAGAGGTGAAGTTCAGAGGAAGTTTTGTGGATCCATTTCTTCAATGGATTGGCTAGATAAGCTTAAGCTGTTCAGATTGGTAAGGAGAGAACAATTTTCTTTGGATATTAGCCTGGGTGGATCGCAAAAGTGACTTGCGATAGTTAAGTATTCTCTGGGATGGCAGAAATCTTTTCCTAGATATCTTTGAAGAAGTCAGTGGTTTGCCTTAGCATCTGAGGATTGAGTTTCATGTCGATTAGATTCCAGAAGTAGTGCCGATGGTTCAGCCTAGTAGTAGAATGGTTTCTAGAGAAAGGAATTGGTAAAGCGGCTCAGGTTTTGGAGGAACTTTTGAGTTTTAGTGTGGATCTGTGAATCATACTTTTATAATGTATTGTCCAGTTTGTGCTTATGTGTATCATTAGCATTTTCATCTACCCAAGATCAGAGTTGTGCAGCGGAAGCAGTTTGGAAGTGCATCTGTTTTTCTTTTCTGGAAAAGGAGAAGTTGTTTTCTACTGAGGACAGTAAAGGTTGTGTTCTTGGTTTTGGTAGATTTTGAGAAAATCATTCTACTGGATTGTTTTTGGATTCAGATTGTTTTAGGAGTTATCAGCAGAGGTTGAGCTGAACAGCAGGGATGAAGGCAGCTCTGGATCATCAGAAGAATTTGGTGGATAAGAGACGGAGGAATTTGGATTTTGAATTCGGAGATTTGATTTGGATGAATTTTCTCTGATTCAAAGGAGCTCTGTAGATTAGTAGTATAGACTATTTGGATTCTATAGATCGAGTATTCTGGTATTACTGGGAAAACTAAAGGTAACTCTATCCAGAATTAGTCTGGATGGTTAGCTTTGTTGATTGAGTGGATTGGTTGTGATGGTTGTTAGCATATGATTGATATAAGAGTGTGATTTAAAATTAAAATCTTAAATAGAGTATTAAATTACCTTTGCTTTTAAATTTCGGAGACGAAATTCTTTTAAGGGGGAAGGAATGTGACAACCCAGAATTTTCGAGCAATATCAATTTAATAATCTGTATTAAATATTAAATTGATTTGAATATTTTGTTAATAAGATCGGAATTGAAACTTTTCTTTTAATATAAATATCTAATTGATAAATTTTATCTGTTAAAGTAAATCCATTATTTTCTATTTATAAATGTATATATTTGTATACATTGTAAACAGTTGAGCTTTGTTTTAAAGTTTAACTAATAAATTATGTTTTCAAATTTATATATATACATTTTAGTGAATAGGAATTATGTTTTATTTAATATAAGTTTTTCAAAGCCATTAAATAAATAAATATGTGATTTTAAATACATAAGATAAATGTTTAAATAGTTTAAAACTTAAGTTTAGATTTAAATTTATTAACAAAAAGATTTGTTTTCTTTTCTTTTTAGCATAACTTGATAAAATATGGATTTAAAATTATATATGAATTTTAATGCAATTTTTGTCTAATGGCACATTAATAAAATATGCAGTTTATAATAAAAAGATAATTTCTTTTATAAATCATTTCAAATTGATAAATGTGTTACTTTTAGATAATGTTAATAAATACAAATACAAGACTATAAGATAAATTAGGAAAAATATGATGTAAGTACATTGGCTAAATTTAATAACATAACAACTATTAAATTCATTTAGATTTCTAACAACAAAATAAAAGAAATAACATTCACATACATTTCAAAAATATAATAACCAGTCAACAATTAAATTAGAAACAAATAAATTTTCAAGTTTGTGAACAATCATGAGAAAAACTGCAGCATATATATAAATTTAAAGCATCAAGACCAATAAGTGATGCAACAAATAAAATCTAGAAGCAAAATCAAATAAGTATGCAAGGCAAATATAAGATATGTCTTTGAACATACAAGCATAAAGGACATATACATTAAATGTTTTCACCTCAGCCAACAAAGAAAGTCAATTCGAATGTTATAAAAATCATTTCAGTGTTTGCTAACCTCTGGCCAAAGAAAAATGAAATATGTGAAGGCTTGCTAAGGAAGACAACATTAGATATTTTTGAACAAACAAAAAACAATCAATGTAAATCTTTTCTAGCACACAATGTATTTCATATCAGCCTCCATCATAAAATATCTCTGTTTTAAAATCTGTACAAACAAGATTTTTATGTTGTATTGTACAAATATTGTCACAATTGTATGACACATAATAATATACCCTGTATGTATAAACCTATCTGCATATGCCCTATAAAACTTGTTTATAAATCAGCTTCACCTTATTCAGTTCGAGCTGAGCAAAAACATAAAATAAACTTCATTAAAAACCTATTTCAAACTAAAACAAAGCTCTACTTGAACATAATCAAGATGCAATCCAACAAGGATCAAGATGAAGAGTTTAGCCTAAGAATTTTCAATCCTGTGTCCTTTTGAAATCTCTGTTCTTTTTATCTGGTGAGTAACTTTAAAAAGCAAATAAATAAATTTGTTGAATGCTTATTAGTGAATAATCATGCATGTATATCTGTTGGTCCTTTTGGTGTATATTTTCAATTTGATGTAGTTTTACAGGCTGTTGTTTTAAACTTTATCTGTTCTCAGTTCAAAACCCAAAACTAAAATATGAAATAAAAACTATTGCAAACTTAAACAAAATTTAGTTTAAACTACCCTCAAGATCAATCAATACTGAGAAGCAAAGAAAAGAGTTTCAGCTTGTATTCAAGCCTGTTCAAAAGGGTCTCTGTTCTTCTTTTCTAAAGTGAGTAACTTCATATTTAATAACTTAAGTTTCAATCTAGTTGTATGATTAAAATCTGAGACATTGCTTTGGGTGAATTAGATACATATATTGGTGAATAAGCCTGTGTATATATACAGGATCCTTAGGGTATAAATTGAAGCTGGTAGTGTTTGTATATGCTTGCTCTTTGATACTCTGGAAACAAAACCTTGTTTTCAAAAATCATTTACTCCCTTTCTGATTGATGATTGAACTTCAGATTCAAGCAAAAGATGTTTGTATCATCTTAAACTAAGTTTAAGAATTCATTTAAGATTAAACAACTCAAAAATTATCTCTGGAAACCTAAAATTTTGAAAAAAACTTAAGAGTGGCAAAATTTCGAACTTCACCGATCATTGATTCAGGTATCTATCTTGAATCTTCTCTGGAAATGAGGATTTTTAAAATACAATCAGGATTTTAAGCTTTAGGATGATTGTGTAATTTGAGATTGTCTAATTTTGGGTTTTTGAGCACCTGTGGATGGCCAGAAGGACTAGGGTGGTCGGAGCTTTGTCTGGAGGTGGATGAGTGTGCACAGAGGCCAGGACAAATAGTGGATAGGGTGTCAGATGGCCGTGGTGTCGACGGCAAAGGAATTAAGTTCCTAAACCTAATTTTTACTGTGCTTTGAGTTTTGATCACCACGGTCAGTGCTAACGTTCGAGTGTCACGTGGTTTTGAGGGGAGGTAGAGGGGAGATGGACGATGTTGCGGCCGGAGTTTGGTGGCCTCTGGTGGTCGGAGCATCGCACACGTGGCGTTGTCAGGTTTGGGGGGAAGTGGAGTTGTGTTTCCAGGTTTTGTGTTTTTTTTTCTCAAATTCATTTTTGCAAACTCGAAGCAAGTTGATATTTTTTTCGGGAAACTTCATATGTTTACTCAAAGTAAACGAGGGGGGTGCTCGGGTTGTAGTTATTCAGTTTTTTTAAACCTGTAACAGTTTATCAGTTGTTTTGAAATTTTTGTTTTAAACTAAAATCAAAGTCAAGCCTAGTTCTAACTCAAGTTTAAATAGTGAATTCAAGTTAGTTTTGGAACAGAGTTGGAAATAGTAAAGTTTCATAATTTAAATTATTTTAATAACTTAAAAGTGTTTAATAATTAAAGTATTTTCAAACAAGAGTTGAGTTCAAATGAAATTTAAACTGTTAAGGAAAGATTGAAACAAAGTTAACTCCAAAATTGAAAACTAGAACTTAAATTTGAAATTCTAGATTTGGAAATAAAATAAAGTTTTATAATTTAAATTGATTTAAATAAGTTTTAAGTGTTAAAATATGCTATTAAACATATAAGTTTAAAAGGGTTTTGATAATTAGTTTTTAACTTTATTAAGGAAAAATTGGAATTTATTTAGGAAGTAATTTGAAGTAAATGTTTTAAACATATTAGAAGTGAAAATTTAATCAATAATAAGAATAGTTACTTTTAAGTAATGAAGACTTAGAATTTATATGCATTAACCTTTAAGTTAATTAAGTAAGAATAATTAATGATTGATATTTATTAAATTAGTAATTATAAGTTTAAATAATGAATTAAGTAATTAATATGTAACTAAGAACCATAGATTAGATTTTTTTTAAATTAATAAATTTTAATGGTTAATCAAACTTATAATTAATAATGATTAATATAAGTTAATTATTTTAGAAGAAAATAATTAAATAAGTGTTAATGAAGACCATTAACTAGATTATTTATAATTAATTAATGTGATTGATTTTTAATAAATTAATTGGATTAATTAATTTAATAATAATCATTGTAATAATTTAAATGTAATTATTTATTTGGAAAGTAATTAAGAAATTAATTACTTATTAATTGTGTAAATTGATTTAATTTGAGTTAATTAATTTAGTTTAATTAACTGATATTTTGGAAGTAAATTACTTAGAGAAGTAATTGATGGATAATGGCTGGATGTAATTAATTGGATGATGTTGTTAATGGAAGTAATTGGAATATAATTACTTGAAATTAATCAAGGGATTAATTAAGCTTGTTATTGAGAAGTAATTAATTAAGGACGGTTAATTACTGTATGAATTAATCAAGAGGGTTAATATATGTGATTTGAAGATTTGTATTCTTAATATAATTAATAAAATAACAAATGAAAATGTAATTAGAAGTCATTAATTAGTATAATTAATGATAGAATTAGAAATTGATTGGTTTAGGAATAATAAATCAACAAGATAATTAAACGGTAATAAATCTATATAAATGTAATTAAGTAATGGATTTATTCAAAGATAAATCTCTGTAATAAAGTTAAGGAAACTATTGGAATGCAGCAAAAGATATTTAAATCAAAGATGATTAATTGAAATATATAAGCAATTGATGATAAGATTTAAATTAAGTTAATTAATTTTAATTAATTTAAGAAATCATTGATGATTTGGTATGTGTAATTACTTAGTGTAATTAATGGAGTATAATTACTTAGAAAAGTAATCAGATGATAATTACTTGATGAAATTAATACAAGATAATTTGTAAGTGAAGTAATTGGGTAATTTCGTTTGTAATTAATCAAAAGATTAATTTATGGAAATAAGTAATCATTGGATGATTAATAAGTAATTAAGGGTAGTTAGTTACTGTTTTGTTATTAATCAAGGGTGATTAATAATTGTGTTTAATTTAAGATTAACCACATAATATAATTAAATTAAATAAAGTAATTTAATATAAATTGGAGGTCATTAATTAATATAATTAATGATGTAATTAAGAATTGTTTAATTAAGAAATAATTAATAAGGGAGCAATTAAATGTTAACTGCTATAAATGATTTAGAATAATTCATTTGAGAAATTAATTAAAGACTAAATTACTTCTTGTATTTAGGGAATGATTAATTAATTTGATTTATAATTAATTAATAGTTGTGAGAGTAGGATTTATGGAATGAGTAATTAATTTAATTTATTTTAAATTAATTAAAGATGGAAGTAGTTAATTTAATTCATTTTAAATTAATTACAGATTGTGATTCATAAATCATGCTTATGGATGATATTGATATTTCATTGATTGATTGTGATCTCAAATAGGAGATGGATAATATCTATGTGCTATCGTTGTATGGTTTAAGTACGATAATATTTAATTATCTGTTGGATGATGATATTAATTATCTGTTTATGATGATGTGATTATCTATTATGAGATGTGAATTATCTATCTGTGTATATTAATGATATTGAATTGACTGTTAAGACTAAATAGACAACTTGGCCTTAAAAGACACGTTTTGGATTTCAATGAGACCGGGATCGGGTTTCCACATTTGGAACATCCGAAAACCACGTCGATTCCAAATTAACGATAGGTCGTGAATCTGAAGTGAAGATGAAGATTCAGAATGCAAGGATTATCGTTGTTAACTCTGAGGGTGATTCTAAAACGAGTGTAACGAGATGATGCCTTCGGTTTCGTTCGAACCCGGAATGAACTTGTATGGATTGAATGCTTTCAACACATCGTCAGGTGGGCAATGAGCATTCTAAGAGATATGTTCTATAAAGGTAATCGTAACCTCAAGCCTCATCAACCGGGAATGGCTAAAACAGGGGAGGTGCAGCAAGGTTAGGTGGGTCATGCCCAAGCAGGACAAGATTTTCCCTTATCTAGATGTCCCTTTTTATTTCAGCTGTGTGGGCAGTTGGTCTGCAGCCAACTGCGGGGTTGTCTTGTTCGGGACTGTTCAGTAAGGAATGGTTCCGGCCTTGTGTTGCAGGGGGTTAGGAGTGATCCTCGGTACGTTGATCTACGCCACGTACTGTGACGGGCGGTACCCTAGTAGCCCTGCCACTGTATGGAATCCATAATCCAATAAGTGCCAACGGTTTTGATTGTATTACCCACTTTTGTGGCTAGTAGCTGGATTTTAATCATGTAACAATTTCGGCTATTTTCTATTTTCTTGAAAACCCTAGACCTATTATAATATCACTGGATTTCCTATCAAATATTTTGGTTAGCGTAAGGTAAAAACTTTTCCATGTTTATGTGTGGGAAATCTTACGTGATACCTTTTGTTTTCAAAGGATTTTTGAAAATTAAGCAACTTTAACCTGTTACTCACACCAGACCCATGTCTGACCCGAAGTTTATTTTCTATTTTCCTAAACTCTCGGGTACCTAAATTTTTACGGGTAGCCAAGGGATTCAGGTTAGCTTTGACGAATTCTGGAGGAGCAATGGAGCAGGAAGCTTCAGCGTTGTAGATATATATATATATAGTTCCGCTGTGTTGGTATCTCTGAGTCATATTGTTTGAGTTGTATTGTATTGAGTTGTATTAACTAGACAAGTGTTTATAACTGTCTAATATGTGATGTATTATCTATATAACTCTGATTGATGTTGTATAGTATGTAAATACTTATGTGATTATTATAATTTATTCGTTCCGCTGTGAGATTCTGTTGTTGTTGTTCTTTCTTCTCTATCTTTTCTATTTTCTCATCCCTTTCTTTCTTTATTAATGATACGTCTTCCTAGGCGTAGGAAGTCAGGTCGTTACAAAATAAGAAGGTGGATATAGAAAAAATGAAACGCAGAATTTTTTTGTTTGTTTATGTTGTATGTTACCCAAATTTACAAAGCAAAGATCGGAATTAATTGAAATAAGGCTTAAAAATTTACACACAACCACTAGCTTTGGAAAAATTTCTACCACACTTTAAAACAAATAAAAATCAGTGAATAAGATAAAACAAACTAAAATAAAGTGAAAACGAAAATAAATAATTATATTTTAGGAAAATAGAAAGATAAATAAAGAAAATAGCGTAATTTATTGAAACTAGCTTAAGAAAATTGCAAACATAATCCACTTAACTTGGAAAATTATAACTCTTCTTAAAAATGGTTTAAAATAAATCTTTGAGAAAAAAAATAAAGTGAGAAGAAGAATAAAATAAGTTCTTAAGAAAAATATAAAAATAAATAAAGAATTTCTTAATTTAATTAAAGTTGGGAGTCAGAAATTTTAAACAAAATACAACGGACACTGGAAAATGTTAGTTACACTTTTAAAAATGTTTTAAAACCAAAATATATATAAAACAAGTTATTTTACCGATGGAAACATAAATTAGAACATTCCATGACAAAATAAAATATTATTTATATAATTTAAAGTAAACAATTTTGTTAAATACAGCAAATTACACACTATGGTTAAAAAGGCATAACTTCCACATTATAAATTAGATTTCAACGAGACGGAAAGCATTATTCTTAGAATTTTATTTAGTTTCAAAATAAAAGATAAAATTCAAAATTTTAAATTTTTAAAGTCAAAGTTTGACCAAATTTACAAAATTCACATTTCCGGAAAATATTCTAATTCATGTGTGGAATTCTAATCCACGCCAAAATTTTATCAATTTATCAATTTTAATTATTAAATATTTATGGGTCGTTACACTCCCCCACTCAAAACTTTTCGTCCTCGAAAAGGAAGAAGGTAGGGGAATAGAAACAATCTGACAGAAAACTAAATTGAAACTCAAAATAGAGTCATTAATCTAAACCATACAAGTTAAATTTTAAATTAATAATTGATTTCATCTATTTAATTTCACTTAAGTTAAATTTAAATATTTCAAATTTCATTACTTCATCTTCCAATTATCTTAAAATAAAAATTTCTAAAATCATAAGTTTGAAAATCATTTGTTATTCTAAAAAATATGTTCAATAAATTAATTTCTTCTTTATTCCTAATTATAATTAAATTTATTTTTCTCAATATATTTTTATCATCTATGTTAAATATGTTTACACTAATTACAACTTCTTAAATTTATTCTTAGTTCCTTTAACATCATTTTATATTGTATATTATTCAATTAACTTTTTATTCTATTTACCTTTATTATTACTTTTATAACTAAAATTTAAGTGTATAACATTTATTATAAACACTCAAATTTTATTTAAAAAAATCCTTTTATATTGTATATTATCCAATTATGTAGTTAACTTTTAAATAATTTAGGTAAGTTATAATGGAAATGCAATAGAATATTACACAAATAAAGTTTTCTAATTCAATTTATTTCAACTTAAATATTTATTCAAAGATTTTGGTCAATTTTATAATTGAAAATATTCTTTAAGGTAAATTTAAGAATTACATTTCCGATTAACTTCAAACCATTTAGAGGCAAATAAATATATATACAACATATATCGAATCAAATTTAAATCATATATCCATAGATATATATATTATAAACCAAGTCATATTTTTGAAATTCAAATCAATTAAATTTTCAAAGAAAAATAGTAGCAAAGCTACAGAATGGTCTCTTCACTTTGAAACTCGAAAATGAATGTCGATGATGTTGCAGTCATCATCGAAATTATTTTCCAGCGACAAGAGAAGAGCACTGATTTAAACATTAAAAATTCTTTGAAAACAATCTCTATTTGGAAAACACTTTAAATGATATATCTTTTAAAACATTAAAACCCAAGTTTGAAACCATCGGAAATTAAATTCTCAAGTTCTTGATTTAGATTCATTTTAATTTCCAAATTAATTTATAACTATGTTTTATAGTTTAGTTATTTATATAGGAGACAAAGCCAATGGTTACAAGATAGATATAAAGTCAATTACTATTTCTTAATTACCTATTCAATTAATTATCAGAATTCAGAAAATCAAACTCATAGATAATATAATTATACAAAATTTATCATTTACTAAATTTTGAAATCAATATGGTGTCAGTTTGCTCTGTTCAAGTGTTTTGGAAATCCTATAGATAACGTTGATCAAACGAATCGAGTGAAAACCCAAATCAACATCAACAACTCAAACAATACAATATATAAAACATTTTAAATATAGGTTTACAAATCAAGAATAGGGATTCAAATTTCATTGACTCAAATCAAGAGAATTCTGATTCGAAGATAAGTTGGAAACAAAAGATAAGATGATTAAATTGACAGAATAAGGAATGGATAAGCTCATATAAATCGCGGGCAACCTTAACCGGGTCAACCGTGACTTCAAGAATTAGATCAATGTGGAACTCAGAGTTAATTGCACATTCGATCTTAAGAAATAGAATTCGGGATAACAAGAGGCACTAGCATCTAAACCGAGGATATATATAAATCTCTGGTTAATCAATGCTAATTGCAAAGGAGTTTCACCTCTTTACAAGTCAACGGAATGTTGACGAGACCGCCAATTCATTAAAGATCATCCGAAGTGGAGTTATGGGATACTCTAAAATCAAAGGAAGATGAATAGTGAGGGACAAGAATGGATTTCGGAACCGCAGGGAGCGTTCCAAAATTCAAAAGGGATCAAGTCAAAAGGAAGAGATTCACACTCGAATGAAAGTGATTCTGTAAATAAATTTACCACATACGCTAGGTCTTGCCTAGAGCCAAAGCTCTGATACCAAATGTAACGACCCGAAATTTTCAACCATTCGCATCCGCACATGTCGGACTTGAATTGCTCAAAATACCGAATTGTAAAATAAATTTGGAAAAACACAGCGTAAACAGTAAACAAATAAATCACAGATCACAGACACAGAGTAATAAATGCAGCGGAAGTAAAGAAATAGTAGTTCATGAAGCTACTATATAAATATATCAGAGTCAAACAAGATACAACAGAGATAACAAGATACAATGGAGGTCTCAACATGATAACCGGGTATGAATCATAATACATCGCTGGAACCAATCGAAAAACTGGAATCGAATGGATAACCGAAAGTGAAATAGATAGTTGGATCTTCAAGAAAAGCTCCAACTTCGAAGGTGAGTCTCTAATGCTGTATCACTCAGTCTGACCCGAGCATAAAATAAAAACATAAACACTCGAGTCAGGACATACATACTTATACAGTGTAAGCTAACTCAAGTGAACTGTAATATAAGGTACAAGTAACTTAAAGGATGCTTGGTACCGCCCCTAAGGATCCATTAAACTATTTACTATGTAGTAATATTTCGCTATTATAATAATGTCTATAGTAAAATAAACATACTTTTAAATAGCATTAAGGCTTTACATTTTCCACCTTAACATGTAATAGTCCCAGCAGTCCATCCAATATCATAGTCCCTCCTGATCGGGAAGCCACCAGAGAATACCACACGGGCTAGGGGAGAAATCTAAACCCGTACAAGGCGCGATAGGGTAGATGACACGGCACAACTAGGCAATGCCAGGGTAGATATACCAATTACGCTTCCGGGCGGTGGTAACGCGTAGCGCGTAGCTACCGCCCACCTCGAGCCATACCCTCAAATAAAAAATCAAAAGTGGCCACCTAATCAATCCAAAATTCAAAGTATAATATCGAAGGGATGTGTCCGATCAAAGGTGCTACCTCATTAACCCATCGATCGCTCCTGTTTTAGCCACCTTATGCCAACTCATGGGAGTTGGGTCCACATATTTACCTCAAAGGAAACGCCGCCACCATCCTACTTCATTCTGGAATCTCCACCGCGTACACGGTTGTTAAAGTGGTTTTCAGAGTTGGCAGAGAGTATGACAACTTCCGATCCCGATCTCTTTAACAACCAAACGTTATTATAACCCATGGATATTTATTTCAAAATCATTTATACTTTCACACCAAACTAGCATATCCATTTCAAAATCATATCATTTCTTTCAAAATAGTATATACTTTCAAAAAAATATCATACTCATTTCAAAACCATATCACAATAGTATCATTTCCATTTCAAAACTAATTCAATAATATATCATTTAAATAAAACCAAATTTCCAAATCACTGAATATTTCCTTCAATTTATTAAACTTGAAATATTCCTTTAATTTATCATAGCATTTTGGAAATGTTACCTTAAGGAATCATAGCATTTTTGGAATGTGATACTTTCCACTTTAACATTTTATAAAATCAAAGTATTTATATGCTTACAAATTTAACATGGTCATTTTATCATAGCCTTATAGTTAAATGAACTTTGTTACTGTAATATCCAATTTAAAGCTGAAATTCTTATGTTAAGTTAAAAGTACCTTATTTTCTTAACTTAAAATCTCCATTTGGAAACCAATTTCCAAACATCAAGTTAAGTCATATATATAATTTACATTTTATACATTAACTTATACAACTTAACTTAGAAAATCACTGTAAACCTATTTATACAAACATATCTGCTTCATGGAATAAATTCATTCCAACTACTAGGCTAGATTTAGAATTCCACATTAAATCAAATTTCATTATTAAGTTGTTTATTATATTCCAAATCTTTAAATTACAAATTTAAAACCAAATAAAGATTTTTTCATTACAATTAAAATTCAAAATCAACTTATAAAATCTTAACTTATAGAAAACCAATATCTCTTTATATGCTTAATCTTTAAATCATTTTTTTTTAAATTTCCATATATTTATAAATTCAGAATACTTAATCATTTTAGGAAACTATTATAAAAAATTTATCCGTGGGCCTGTATAAAATTTTCTAATCTAGGTCAAGTGATATGGATATGTATCATTTCAATCCGTAATTTAAAAAGAAAAATCTGGGTTCTATCATTTCAAACCCGCAATCCCAAGTAAATAGATGTAGTAAAAATCATTTGAGCTATCATTTCAACCCATAGTGATAGGGAACTTGCAGTGAGAGATACAGTATATAAAATGAATAGTATAACATATAAATACATATTAGATGATGCAACAAATATATAAACAGCATTTAACATCATATAACATATCACAGGCATGTGTGAATGACATATCAATTTATACAGATCCACTTGTCATTGTTCCACAATAATATAAGTACATATGTCTAGAGTGATAAAAACTCATCTTTTAAAAGCTAGAATCAAATTCACAATACACAATTGAAACTCCGCAAAGCACGACAAGGCACGACCAAACTTTTGAGTAGATGGAGAGTCAAGATCCATATTTTGTATATAACAAATACACAAATCACAAGAATAAGATTCAACACAACAAAAGATGGATTAAACTATGCAATTACGAATCAAAGAACATAACCTTGCTTTCAACCACCAAGTGGGCTTGGCCATGGTCTAATAGTGAGGAGGAGGTGATGTTGTGGTGGTGGAGGCCAAGCTATGCAAGGAGAAAACAAAAAGAAAAAGAGAAGAAAAAAAAGAAAGTGGAAAAAGAAGAGAGAAGGAAGCCATAGATCTAGACTTTTTCCTTCCTCACTCAAATGATACAATGAGAAACCTTTTTTATTTCACGTGAATGATAAGGGGTGGCTAGGTTTAAAAAGATTTGAATGGCTAAAGATTAGGAATTGTTAGAAAATAAAAAGGCAAGGAAATTTAAAAAGGCACAATTTAAGTAGGGAAAAGATATTGTATATATTTATCTTAAACAAATGAAAAGAGGAGTTTGATAACTTTATACGTGATTGAAAAGGAGAAAATCACGTCTATGCATTTATGAATAGATATGGTAGAAGATTAAAAGGTGGAAAATATATAAAGGCAAGAAATAAATTAAGAAACGTATGCCTACATTTAAAACATATCTTAATTGATTTGTTACTTATCCAATAAATATAGATGTATATACACAAAAGAAACCTTCACTAAATAAATAAAGTTTATACACACCATACAAGTAAATAAGAAGATGGAAATAGAAATATATAAAAAATGAAACGCATAATTTAATTATAAATTTAAAAAGACACAATTTAAGTAGGAAAAAATCTTGTATATATTTTTCTTAAATAGATGAAAATAGGAGTTTGATAACTTTGTACGTGACTGAAAAGGAGAAAAATCACGTCTATGCATTTATGAATAGATATGGTAGAAGATTAAAAGGTGGCAAAAATATATAAAGGCAAGAGATAAATTAAGAAACGTATGCCTATATTTAAAACATATCTTAGTTGATTTGTTACTTATCCAATAAATATAGATGTATATACACAAAAGAAACCTTCACTAAATAAATAAAGTTTATACACACCATGCAAGTAAATAAGAAGATGAATATAGAAAAAATAAAACGCAGAAATTAATTTTTTTTTATGTTGTATGTTACCCAAATTTACAAAGCAAAGATCAGAATTAATTGAAACAAGGCTTAAAGATTTACACACAACCACTAGCTTTGGAAAAATTTCTACCACACTTTAAAACAAATAAAAATCAGTGAATAAAATAAAAAAAACTAAAATAAAGTGAAAAAGAAAATAAATAATTATATTTAGGAAAATAGAAAGATAAATAAAGAAAATAGCATAACTTATTGAAACTAGCTTAAGAAAATTGCAAACATAATCCACTTAACTTGGAAAATTATAACTCTTCTTAAAAATGGTTTAAAATAAATCTTTGAGAAACAAAATAAAGTGAGAAGGAGAATAAAATAAGTTCTTAAGAAAAATATAAAAATAAATAAAGAATTTCTTAATTTAATTAAAGTTGGGAATTATAAATTTTAAACAAAATACAACGGACACTGGAAAATATCAGTTACGCTTTTAAAAATGTTTTAAAACCAAAAGATATACAAAAAAAGTTATTTTACCCCTGGAAACATAAATTAGAACATTCCGTGACCAAATAAAATATTATTTATATAATTTAAAGTAAACAATTTTGTTAAATACAACAAATTACACACAATAGTTAAAAAGGCATAACTTTCACATTATAAATCATATTTCAACGAAACGGAAAGCAGTATTCTTAGAATTTTATTTAGTTTCAAAATAAAAAATAAAATTCAAAATTTTAAACTTTTAAATTTTTAAAAGTTAAAGTTTGACCAAATTGACAAAATTCACATTTCCGGAAAATATTCTATTAATTCATGTGTGGAATTCTAATCCACACCAAAATTTTATCAATTTATCAATTTTAATTATTAAATATTTATGGGTCGTTACAGATTATGACCTTGCTCAAAACTAAAAATTTAAGTATAGTAGTAAATGGTATTCTATGTAATAAAATTTAATCCAAAAGTGGTTTGAGATAGGATGATCCCTTATCACTCTTATTTTCCAACTTAGCAGCGGTTATTTTCTCAAGGATCATAAAGTTACCTATTGCAAATGAGGTTCTAGAATGCATAAACAATGATATCATTAGAGATGGACTTTCTCTTCTCCAATTTACCGATGACACCATGCTTTCTTAATTTGCATTATCTTGCCATATTGCTGCTCTTAAATTTATTTTACAAACTTTGAAATGCTTTTGGAACTTTGGATTAATTTTAAGAAGAGCTCGGTTTCAGCGTTAAACAACATTGACAATGTTCAATATCCGGTCGCCTTTGCTCTTTATAAAACCATGAATTTCCCTATTCACTACCTAGGGTTCTTGATTAGACCAACTAAGTTGAAAAAAACGAAGATTGGCAAGTGGAAATTGATAAAATTAACAATACTATCTAATTGGCATAGTAGACTATGATCTAGAGCAGCTAGAGTTTCATCGGCACCACCAATCTGTTGGACTATTATCTTTTTCCAAGATGGGTAATTGATAAAATTAAAAGAGATTTCTTTTGGAGAGAGACAATTCCTATGGTAGTATTAATTGCCTTGTTAATTGGAAAGCAATACATAAATCCAAAAAAGAAGGTGACCTTGGAATCATAGATCTTCATCATAATCATAATGTATCTTTATTTAGTAAATAACTTTGTAAATTTAGCAACAATAATGAAAACTTTATTTAGAAAGACATGTTCTTAAATCAATTTTGTGGTGGAACTTATAACCTTCACCGTATTTCCTTTAATAACTACTTGTCTCACCTTTGGAGATCTATTTTGAAACACTTTGATATTTGTAGCCTTAAAGCTAATCATGTAGTCCACTCTGACAATATCACATCTTTGGCATGATGATTGGATTTCTATTATACCTTCAGAGTTGAGTACAAAGAACTCTTCGATATTTGTAGTTTCAAAAATGTATTAATTTCTGAGGTTTTTAGACCCTTTAACGGATTTCTATGGAACTTTAGTTTCAATCGTGCCCTTGAAGGAATAACATTGACCCAATTTGAAATACTTTGTACTAAGCTTGAATACTATAACACAGATAATGATAAAGATGCCAAAATCTGATGTTGGAAAAATAAAAATGTTTACTCCTCAAAATATCTTTACAAATTTTCTAAATCTTTCTGGAACCAAAAAAAACTTTTCAAATTAATTTGGAAAGCAATGCACCCCTTAAAAACAAAATTGCACATGTGACTAGTCCTACACAAGAAATTAAACACTATTGAATTATAGAGAAAAAGAAATTACTTATAGTCAAAAATGTGTTTTTTGAAATTTAAATTTAGAGGACGTAACATACCTATATTAGAACTATCCCTTAACTAATTCTATACTTGTAAACACTCTTATCTTGTTTGACCTACACCAGACACACACTGATTTTAGCCGTGGCTGCTACAGGAATGAACTAAGATTTCAATATGCTAAGTGCTATAGAATTTTACTCAGTATTATCTTGATAATTATTTGTTAGTATTTATGGTTTGAAAGGAACCAAGGGATATTCAATAATATTAATTAGCACCCCATTCAATATGATCTATGTCATTGCACTTTTTAGTTGCAATTGGATTTCAAATCATAGTTGCAGATTGGCTAAATGTATATACTTCTAGGAATTTCTTAGTAAAGGATGAACATCAAACTATGAATATTTTAAACCGCATGGTTGTACATTTTTGGATCCATGAGGCAGTATTATTTTGTAATTTTATTATGTTTTTCGCAAATCCATGAATTTTAGAAAATAAGGAGATTATTAAAGAATTGGTTCTAAAACAATGGTTTAACTTCAAAGCCCTGTTGATAAGAAGTAAAGTGTATATTTATGTGAAAAATCTATTATAGCTCAGTTTTGATTTTGAAGATTGCATTTACCACAAGGTCATTGGTTTGAATCCCGCCTCGTATAAATTTTTAAAACCGATTACATTTCCTAGAGCTAGATTCTAGAAAACACTGAATCAAGAAGCTTTTGGGGTATGTTAGAGAAAGACATTTCAAGAATACTATGGAACACATAAAGGAAGCTTCCAGAGAAAGACCGAGTCAAAAAGTCTTAAAACATATTTATTTTTGGATCTAGATGTAATGAGCTCTATAAATATCTACACCTTGCCACATTTGAGAGCATCTTGGCATTAAGGCATCCGCTTTAGGTTTTCTTTTAGGATTCGATTAGAGCATCAATTTAGGTTTTTATTATTATCTTATGTAATTAAATTCCTATTTTAGAAAGAAATATTTTATTTTTATTATATTTAAATTCTTAATTACATTGCATTTTATTTTATTTCAATTTGGCATTTCAGTTCATATGAGATCTATTGGTTTGTCAAGAGGCCAACAAATCTCTTTTTTTCTTTATGCTCTGATATTAATCAATAATCTCCATCGCTTAAAATTTTCATTTTTCTATTTCTCTGCAATTTTGTTTTTTTTTTTGAGTGTTTTGGTAATTTCATAGTTTAACTTAGTTTGATTCAATTTACAAAATTTCATCTAACCTGCCTAGAATTTTGTTAAACGTTACTAATTAATAAACTCCATGTGGATTCGACTCGTTCTTGCACATTCGTTACAGTTGACGCTGTGAGCTTATGGTAAAATAAAATCATGATTTTGTTTACACCAAAAAATCATCGATCAGTAAAATTAGAGGGCGTATCAATAGCCTAAAGGTAAAAAAAATTACAGCAATACGAGTGGCAATGTTACTGTCAACGCCAACATAGTTGACCATTTTAACGAAGATAGCCATTCAAACATGTTACTCTTATGTGAAAACTAAGATCATTCCACTTCTTTCTTTGCTTTATTATTAACAATGATACACACACATATGTATAAGCTGTATATATACAAATATAAGTACAGGAATAATGTTCTTGTTGTGGTTTTTCAGGTTTAATAATGTAATGGATAAAACCACCTGTGTTATGGCGATTCTGCGAGCATAATGTGAATGTCATTGGATACTTCTAGATAGCTCTTCATGGTTATTGCCTTCAATGATTGGTCATATAGGCATGCTTCTATTACTTCGCTTTTATTGATACACTATCTTCTTGGCCGCTTTTTTCAACTTGGCAAGGCTAATTCCTTTATGACTTCTTCTTAACCAAAGCTTTACTTTACACTTTTGAATCATAGTAGGTTTCTTAGGATTATATTATTTAGGTCTTGGGAGGTTTTTTTCTCTTATTTTTATTGGGGGTTTGTGCTACCTGTGAGACTTGCTAGTATCTCTTTTTAAGTGTAGAAAAAATTTATATGTGTGCTCTTCTCCTTGAGAGGACGACACATTTTTCTTAAAGAATAAAAGAAATCTAGCATTTATTAGTGGCACTTCCAGATGTTGCGATTCTTACTATCAATAAGAAAATCACTATATAGTCTTTACTCTTATGTATTTCAGTATTGAAATAAAGTTTAGCTTACATTAATTTTTTGTTTATGGTATAATTATCTAATCTTTGACATGTGTTGGAATTCATTTTCATTCTAATACCTTATAGTTATAATTACTGTTACTCTAGAATTCTATTAATCACTATGTAATACAAAGTATTTACGAATAAAAATTTAAAAACCTCGTTAACCATATCTATTTTTTGGTTGGTTATATATCAAAAATGAGTAGTTAAGTCTTAAGCAATGAATAAAGAGAAATGTGTCATTTGAGAGATGGAGAACAATGGAGAGTCATGACTCATGAACAAATAGAAAGTTATCTAACTCGAAGTCGTGAAATGAATCGACAATGAAGAGATGAATTTCAAAATTCGTCTTTAGGCAAAAATAAAAATAATGTAGGTGATATACCATAACTTCCAACGAGATAGAATTCTAAGGATACAAAAAGAACAAACATAAGTTACTTTGGTTAAAGAAAGAGAATACATTATAGTTGAGATGTGGCAATCTAACTAAGAGCAGCGACAATTATTAGAAAATGATAATACATCACAAAGGCGTCAAATGGTGCAAATAAATTTGAGAACTCATAATGTTGCAAAAATTTCAAAGATCATATTGGATCTTGGACATATCTATTGAAACAACCAACATTTTGTCAATACTATTTAGCAAAATTATTTCAATGCGAGACTAAATCATTGTGTTGTTTAAATCGAAGAACCATTTACCCTCATTGCATTAACCAAATGAGCTCTTGGATCTCTACAATGATACATGTGGTGATGGTATACACTTCAAAAGAAGTATTCAATCATATATCCATGTATTTTCCTTTACTTCAAAGCAAGTGTATGTTGATAAAAACTTAACAAGTGGAAGAGCTAATGTTTATCCTTTTCGTGCTCAAGGATGTATATATCACAATATTGGAAGCCTCTTTAGTAAAGAAGGAGATATAATAAGATTTCTACAACTAAATATATATATATATATATATATATATATATATGACACTGATCATGAAATTGAAAATTGAATTGTTGAAAATGAAGACTTGAATAGAGGGATGGGGGAAAATAAACAATGTATATTGGATGAGAATAATGATTTAGCTCAAAACTTTCATTGATTTTCGCAACTTCATTATATTCATAATCATAAGTAATGAATAACCATTGCAATGACAATATGGATTAGGTAAAGACCCGACTTTTCAGACCTCAAATATTGACCCTAATACATCTACGGTATTCATGTGCTAAAAAATAATTGTCGAAAAGGCGGATTGTTAAGGTAAAGAAAAGGAAGAAAGAAAATGAACAAGAAAAAAGAGAACAAAACATATGAATGTTACAATGTAACTATAGCATATAATATCAAAAGACGGTACAAAGTGATACTTTAGGATATAGAGCATTTCAAAGTCACAATTTAAAGTACTATTATTAGCCTGGATAGTTATAATCACCAATCCCCATAAATGCTGATATATACAAACTAGTAGTGCAGCGGAAATAAGTTACTACAGTATGTGAAAGCATCCATCTCATCTCCTTGAGCTCCAAAGAATCCCAATGAAAACTAGTCTTTCTCAAACTCTCCGAATGGGCATCCCAGGAATTAAGGGAAAGATAATACCATGAGTTGGAGTAAGTCCGATGGGAGAAACTCAAGAAACATGTAACTATCATAGAACAGTATTTTTTGAGATTGACCGAATCGCCGGAATGGTTTTTCCCTCAAAAGAACCAAACCATCTAACAAGTAAATATGGTGATACTATTGATAATGTCTAGGGTGTATAATATAGATTAGAAAATAGTTATGTTATTTGTAAAACACAACAATATTAAGTATAAAACCAAAACTATAAAGATTTGTTAGCATATGGATTTTCATTGGAAGTGCCCTCAACATGTCAAGAACGGGCTTCCTAACAAGGGTCATAAATATCCTTTCAACTAGCGTATATTTATAGATAAAATATACCATAGGATAAACATGTCTAGTTCACGCTTGTAACACATGATACTGAATGTCATTGCTCCTGCTAGCAATCCGTAAGCATCTCTAGAATAGAGTTGATATATCTTTAGGCTAGCTGAACCGATCGACTATGCATTTTACTTTGGTTTCTGTCATTGTTGATAGTGATGTTATATTCAACATCTCAACACATGAGTCTTCATCACTCGAATAGATCTCGAATCTCTCCATGGATTCCAACATCTCGAATAGTTCACAAATCTCTCTATGGATTCCAGCATCTCTAACGGTTCAGGAATCTCTCCATGGATTCCAACATAAGTCCTTTGACGAATGTTAACAATGTCCTCTCTCTTTGAGTCACCCGTAAGGTAAACAGTATAACACGATAGCATCGTTCGACATGTTAATACTGACCTCTCCCTTAGACTTAACCTTAGGATAGACAGTGTAACCCTATTACATTTTGCTTCATAACCACTTCCAAAACATAAAGTACATATATCGGTTTTGAAGTGGTTATGGTTTCAATACATCTCTTATAAGTACACAACACCGTAGATCGAACACCTTAAAACCAATCGATAAATTTTTGACCAACTTAACTTTGGTTCTTTCATTAATAAACAGACAACACATAAGGGTAGAGACCATCTCCTATCTAGATGGATTTCCTTGTCTCTTATCACAGAAGAGAAAGATGAGTCCATACGTAAGTTATAGCGTCACCGAGGATAACCGTACCATATAATTCTCATGTTTCTTCTAGATATTTCCTAAGTTGATTTTGTTCAAATTCAATAATAATGAGAGCGTTCATATATGGAAACCAAGTCCCTTATACTTATCATGTTTTCGACCTTCCCAACTTACACTATCTCTTGGTCAAGGGTAAAGCCGGTAGGTTTTTAGCACTGTTTGCTTCTAATTGCTACTTGAATATCATTCTTAACTCTCACAGATAGAACAAGCCTATTTTTTGGCTTTTAGTGCTAAGTATACAACTAAATACTTCCTATAGACAAGTAAACACATAAGGCACGATTAAATTTAACCAGGCACAATTAAGTCGCACAAGCAACTTCTAATCCCCTTTTATTAAATGATAATTCTTTTATCATTTAAAGCTTCTTTTGTCAAATAATACGTCCTATAAATGTAAGCGAACGTCATATAAGAGTCCTCCTTGGGGATCTCGAATACATACGTTCTTAAAGGAAGAGACAATTTATACAAATGAGTCCTCCCACGGGAATCTCAAACTGTATGCATTCATGATGCTTTTATTTACCTCCTTTTTATATTTTTGTGTGTGTGTGTGTGTGTGTATATATATATATATTTAAAATACTTTACAAATGATATATACATGTATTCTACTATTTCACTACTCATTTCTACTATTATCAATATTTCAAAATACATTCATTTACGTATATTAAGGTATAAGAATATTTACAAATAATTTAACATGATTTTCCACTTTACAAGAATAAACAAAAGGGTTAAAACAAATTTACTTAAACATTGTTATTTTAAACCCAAAACATTTCATACTTATCATTATCTTCAATCACTCGTATTAAAAAATATATTTCAATGGATTACAAACAAATGTCACTAAAACATAGTTTATTATAAACCCAAAGCCACTTATACTTGACATTATCTTTAAAATATTCATCTAAAGATGTAAGTATATCTACACTTATTTAACAAAGTAGCATGCTTTTTAGACACTAATAAAACGGTATGTTTTTATGCTATGTTGAAGTATAATATGATATTATATTATTTCCTATGTTTTCGGATACCCCTTGATTGGGATGTATATGTTAGATTATATTATGTTTTGATTTTTCGAAATGCTCTCCGTACAAAGGGAACTCTACCGAAATTTTCTTAAAAAATCCAACGTCTAGAAAAAAAATTCACAAAAATATATCGTATACGAAAAATAGAAAGTCGTTAATTGAATCTATTTAATATCATAGCATACGATAAGATGAGTTGGAGAGAGTCACATTGAGGATTGAGTATGTTTGGTCCGATAGAAGTTTATAAATACGGAGAAAGTCGGGGAATGAGTTGTAAATGACGTTCTCGTACAAGAAATTGCGAGGACGCAATTTTCGTAAGGGGAAGTCTGTAACAACCATGCTTTCTGCATTATATAAATAAATAAATTTTATTAAATAAAATTATTTGCATTCTATAATTGATAATTAAATATTTTGAAAACAAATTTTTAATTGATTAAATTTTATTTAATAAATGATTTATATTTAATAAATTAAATTATATTATAAACTCTTTCTAAAAAGCCTTATTGAAATTAAATAATTTGTTTTAATTGATTATAAAATATTTTGAAGTGTAAATATGGTTAAAATAGTTGAAAAATAAATTTATTTTGTAATAGTAAAATGCGTGATTAAATAAAAATAAGCGGGCATCAAATTAAATGAAATTATGTAGTTATTAAAATATATTTAATATAATAAAGTGCAAATCAATTTAAATCAAATTGATGTTTATTTACAAATAAATCAATGGAGTTTTGAAAAGAAATGAAATGGAGATTAAACCCGATTGAATTAAGATAGGGTTCAATACAAATGCCCAAGCCCACTTTCATTATCTCTATGCTTGTCCATCTGCTTCATTACACAACCCAAAAATCCTTACCTCTTTATTTCATATTTAGCCCTAATCTCCCAATTTACAAAATCGCAATTTTGAGAAATAAAAAAGGGGCAATGCTCGAGATGTAGGTAATGTCGTGAACAAGGGGTTTTGCTATGACATGACTAAAGGCAATGGTAAAGGACTCGCGTTTAAACGGGAGCTGCAACATGTAATGCCATGTGTTCTGACGATAAATTAGAGGTGGTTGCGATCGACCTGGGATGCCGCTTACTTTGGTCGCTGTGCTGATAAATCAGAGCTGCGACCTTGCAATGACGATGGTGTAAAGGTGATATAGAGGAGCGTAGTTCGTGTAACCTAAGGCGTGATAGTCTGGAGGCATGGATGGTGGTGTCAATGCAAGGTGAGTGAGTGTCTAGAGGCATAGCTAAAGGTCTGGAGGCATGACATAGAGGGATTAAGTGCAACTCACAAACTTCGAGACTGGTGTTTGCTAGAGATTCGATGGCACGAGCAGTAATGGAAGAAGAGGTAGCAATGCTAACTTTGGGTAATTTTCTTAGAAAATAAGGTGAGTAAAGTTCTATTTACTCACACTTAGTCTATGTGTTCTCTACATTCCATTGGTTTGTTATTGCATTGTTGATTTCAGTTGAGTATTAATTATTTGATGATGGAATGCTTGGTTGATATGGATTAATCGGTTGATATTTATTAGATGATATTGATTGAATGAGTATTGTGTGCTTCAGTTTAGTTTTGTTGTGTGTATTGGTTAATTTTAGTGATGATATTAGTCGTACGCAATACTAGTAATTGATCAGAAAATGATGAATAAATTGAAATAGAATGTTTTGAAAGGAATGAAATATTTTTGGAAATAAATAGTTAATTTGAAACGATTTTTATTTAAATTTGGAAATATTGTTAGTGATAGAAAACTATTTAAGTGAATTATTTGAGTATTTAATGAATGGAAATTATTTAAAAAATGATGAATTCTAGGATTTTATTAAATAAGCGAATTTTTGAAAATTATATTTTTATCTATCAATGATTATAGAAATATTTGAATATTTTAAGAAGAAAAGAATTTAAATTTGATGAATTAATTTTTTTAAAAGGATTTGGAAGGTAAATGCAGGTTTTAAGGAGAGTGGTTTTGGAATTTTATAATATGGCTTTGGAAGCTTATTTTTTCTATTGAAAATCATTATTGGAAAAGTAGAATTATTTAAATTCATTATTTAAAAAAATATTGAATTATAAAATTCATTTAATATTATTGTTATCTTCGATCATTGGAGAAGAACTTTAAAATTTATGAATTATTTTAGAAGAAGTTTTAAGTGATTTTGAATTGAATTGTAACTTATAGATTTCCTCATGATTAAATAATATATTTGAAACCGTTTATTTTGAAACGGAAAATACATTTTTAGAGGAAAGTTTGGAAATTTTATAAATTGATTTTATTTCGATTGAAAATTTATATTTGAACTAGTTCTAAAGATTTTAGGAGAAAATGTATTTTAAACCCCTTCCGAATCAATAAATAATAGAATCGTTTGCATTGATTAATCTATATTTGTGTGTGATGGGGAATTAGAATAGACAGAGTTATAATACCGTTTGGTACGAGACTTTCGGCAATATTTCTTCGTTTATTCTTTGGACTTGTTATATAGAATAATTGTGTGATAATGAGTGCAATATACGAGCATTGAGTAAACGGGAGTGTAGAACCAGGTGGTATGAGACACCTGAGCTGATATTTGTTTGATTTCTTTATGTAAGTAGATGTTACTCTAATAGGGTCAGGGAGTAAACAAGATTGGCTAGTATCCATCCTAGAGGCCTGATTGCGAGGTCGCTCCCTGAATCTGTGGTACACCTGTTGATGTATATGGCTGAGAGCCGTGGAAGAGAACCATTGACTCTGTGTCACTTAAACCAATAGTCTTTCACTATTAGAGGCACTTATAGGGTCATGACCAATGCATAGCGTAGTCTTGCACTTGATGGATATTGGGTTGCGATGGTCGTCAAGGTAACTAAGACTGTACGAGTAGCATTAAGAGCTTGTGAGGAAGGCTCCTGGAGCAGGCTTAGAGCTGTTCATCTCCTGTATGGTCATTATTGATGAGATTGCATAAGATGCTATAAACACCTACACATTCATTTATGCGAGATCATTGTATTTATGGCTAATAGCAGATATGATTGTCTGTGGAGACCGATGCCGAAATAGATATTATGATGCTGAGATCACATAGGTTGGAGAGTCATGATGATTATCCACATATTGAGAGTTGATTGGATTAGTAGAGGTCTGAGGGACCGCATAATTAATTCATTGCCTGAGAGCTAAGTCGATTACTATAAGGTTGAAAGTCCGGACAATTATTTTTTGGATATCGATCTCTTGGATTATTTATAAGACTAAGAGTTTATGAAGTTGTGTAACTCCGTACACATTGATGTTGCAAATATCGAGGATAACTAGAGATGCTGAGAGCATGGAGTTGGATCCTATACATATTTTTTACATTATTATCTAAGAGATGGCCTTGGCTACCAATGGTACACCATATTTATATTTTATGCATGATTTAATATGTATTATATATAATCGAGCAAGATGGACCACAGGCACGTCTACTTTACAATTATCTGAGGGATAATCTAGGCCATTGCTGAGAGCATGCCCTGAATTGTTGATGAGTTTTAGATTTGATGATAGTTAGATTATGGTTGTTTTACCTACTTGATTATATGCTCGTTTGGTGTGTTGATCGACTTTACTTGGAAATGGGTTGTATTTTATGTGCATGGTTTTGAGATATGTTGACACTTGGGGCATGCACGTGCCACTTGTGTTGCACTTGTTTATAAATGCCATTGTTATTTTATATTGACATCTACATTCTAGACATAGTCTGATTCGTGTGTTATTTATATAATACTCGGGTCAGTCCGAGACATTTCAGGTTTAGGGACGTGTTAAGCATTTTATGGATGTTGGGCATAGATGGTGGATACAGTATTTGTATATTATTATGTATATTTGTAGCTACTTGTGTTCATGATTTAGTAAAAGATGGTTTGAAGATAGACTAATATTAAAACAAGCATATTTTATGATTGGAACGTTTTCGACTAAAGGTGCATATTTTTATACAAAATAAAAAATGTTATGGTTTTTGCAAACAAATTTTTTCCAAATGAAAATATTTAAATATGGTTATCCAAAGAAATTTTTGAAGCTGGTTTCATGTTAATCTGTCCGTTGAGTGATTTAAGAATTCTGGTCGACACACCTGATTAATGTTATTGATTGGAATTTCTAAACACGAGGATGAGACATAAGGACACAGAATTTTAGGGAAGTAATAGTGTTTTGGGAAGAAGCAAAATATTTGAGCTATCTTAAAAATTAAGGCCCATTTGACCTATTTTTTATTTTGTGTTTTGAGTTTTCAACATTAATTACAAAATATAAGAAGAATGAAAGGATGACGGAGGAGGTGTAAGGAAGACAGAGGGAACGATGGAGGGGATAGAGGTTGATGGAAGGATAAATTGTTTCTTGTGCTTTCGTTGTTTTCAAAAACACGAAAAAAAATTGTTATCTGTTTTCTATGTTAAGTTTGTTTTTTAAATTGGTCATTTTTCATAATATACATGCATCGTGCGAATTTTTGCATGGATGAAAACCTAAAACTAAAAAAGGTAAACCAACCACAGCCTAATATTTTCAAGGAGCTATATTTAAAATTTTAAAAATATAGCAATGTTTGGAAAATGGAGATTCATTAATTTGAAAATAATAATACATCTTGAAAATGAAGATAATGTTATGAAAAATATTTTGAAACGAGTTTAGTATTTTTAAAAACGAAGAATTATTGTTTTGAATATATATTTTGAGCTATATTTTTGAAAGGAGATAAGAGATAGTTTAAGAAATGACAAGAAAAATTTTAATTAGAGAAATCCTATTTTGAAATAATGTTTTAGTAAATTATATGATATGAAGATATATGTTAATAATTTCTTAAGGTAATTTTGAGATGAATATGATATTTTTGTATATTACAGAAAATTGTTATTTGTCGAGTAATAATTATGTGGATGGCAAATATTTTCTAAAAATGGATTTTCAAGTGCAAAAATTATGAATTCCAAATATCTGGGGTAAAGTGATGTTTTGAAAAGTGGAAGTAAATATTTTGGGATGAAATGTTGATTTGAAAACGATTTCAAAAGGTTCTTGAGGAAATAATGGATGCTATTTATATATAAGAATTTGTGAAATATTTAATAGAGTCGATGCAGATTTACAAAATATTCTGTAAACGAAGTTGAAGTATGAATTATCCTTGTAAATGAAAGAGTATAAACAAATCAAAGAAGAATTATCTTTCATAGTTATGAATTTTAGATATGCTTTATTTAAAACTCGATTCAAACTCCTTATAGTTTTTAGGTCATAACTCTCGTGTTATTGACTCGATTTTGCATTTTTGTTCCTTGTTTGAAAAGTAAGGTATTAAGGAATTTTTTTATTATAACTCTTTGGAAAATTTAATGATTTGCTATTTTTAAAGATAAATTGAAAGCGATGCAAAATCTGGACCTAAACTGTTGCATTGTCCAACGACACTTAACCTTGGTTTTGGATCATACCCTTTTCTATTCAGGTCTGATTTTGTTGTTTTTACACTTTTCTGAAAGATAATTTGAAAATGAACAACTTTCGTCTTTAACACCTTGGAAATTTTGAAATTTTCTGTCTTTAAAACTCATTTGAAAAACAGAATTAAACTCTGGCCTGCATATGGAAAATATGAGCCAGAATAAAACAGTATTTTGATTATTACTCATTCTTTCTAGTCTGATTTTGAAGTTTCTGGACATTTCGGAAAGCTAATTTGATAAGTAACAACTCTTAGTAAGAAAACTTTTTGAAATTTTGAGCTTTCCTATTTAAAAAAATTGTTTTAATCAAGGTCAAATTTTTGCCTACTTTTTGCAAAAACGAAGCTTGTACTTTCTATTGTTTCAGTCATAAATTCTAGCCCTCCTAACTGATCCTAGCCCTCTTAACTGATTTCAAGAAATTGCATTCGATGAAAAGCAAAGAGGGTAAGGAGTAATTTTCCTGTATAATACTTTCAAAAAGTTTGAGCTTAGCTGTTACAAAAGCCTATTGCAATTCGGGTCAAATATCATCTCATATTTTTTAGTTGTGTAGAGAAATAACAATTACTGTTGATGTACAAATTATTTTAATATCCAAAAAAATGTTTTGGTAAGCTAATTACATGCTTTGCAATTTCTCTTTGAGTCTATTTTAAAAAATTATCGATTTGACATGTTTAATTTAACCGGTGCATAAGATATTACACGAGTCTATAATTTTACAACTCTATAAAGGTATTGGTATTTTGTTTTTATTTTAAATGAGTGCGTACTTCTTCTTATGTGACTAATGTTTGAACGTAGTTGAGAATGGGTATTTTTTGAGCTCATGTGGATTATTTTGCAAGTGATATCTAGTTCTGCTCGCATAAAAGCAAAATAGCTCGCTTAAACACGGATAAAAAGGTATGTTTCCATGCTATATTGAAGTATAATGTGATATTATATCGTTCCCTGTATTTTGGATGCCCATCGATTGGGATATATATGTACATTGGATTATACTGTGCTTTAATTTTTCGGAACGCTCTAGATACAACTCCATCTAAATTTTTCAAAAATTCCTACACTTAGAAAAAGTTTCATAAAAATATATTGTATGCAAAAAATAGAAAATCATTAATTGAATCTATTTAAAATCATAGCATATGAAGAGATGAGTCAGAATGTGAAAGTCAAATAGTGAATTGAGTAAGCTCTCGTTTGATAGAAGTTTGTAAATATGAAGAAAGTCGTGGAATGAGTTGTATATGGCGTTTCCTTATAAGAAATTCCAATTACTTAAAATTGTTTGAATTCGATAATTAACAATCAATATTTTGAAAATAAATTTTCGGTTAATTAAATTCTACTTAATAAAAGATTTTGCTTTAACAAATTCAATAACATTAATAAATTCATTTTTGAAAATTTATTGAAATTGAATAAATTGTTTTAATTAAATATAAAATATTTTGAAGTGTGTATAATTTTTAATATGGTTAGAATAATAGAAAAATAAATTAACTTTGTAATAGTATAATTAATGATTGAATACAAATAATCGGACATCGAGTTGAATGAAATTGTGCACTTATTGAAATATATTTAGTATAATGAAGTATAAATTAATTTAAATCAAATTTATGTTTATTTAAAAATAAATTAGAAGGAGTCGTAAAAATAAATGAAATGGAAATTAAACCCAATTGAATTAAAATCCAGATTGAATTAAAATATGGTCAAATATGCAAGCCTAAGCCCACTTTGATTATCTCCATGCTTCTCAAAATCCCTACCCGCTTCTTCACAAACCCAAACTCGTACCCCTCTGTTTCATATATAGCCTAATCTCCTAATTACAAAATTGCGATTTCCAAAGATAAAAAAAGAAGGGGGCAATGCTCAAGATGTAGGCGATGTCCTTAAGGTAGGTTGAGCTATGACACGACCGAAGGCGACGGTAAAGAGGGCTCGCATCTGAGAAAAGAGCCTCGACCTAGTTTGGCACGTATTCTGGCGATGACTTAGAGGAGGACACGACAGACCATGTGCTACAGCTTGCTTTGGTGACTGTGCTGATGGCTTCGAGTCACGACTTGGCAAATGACAAAGATGTGAAGGAGATCTGGAGGGGCATAGTTCGTGCGACCTGAGGAGAGATGGTCTGGAGTCATGGTTGATGGTGTCAATGCAAGGTTAGTGATGGTCTAGAGGCATGGCTGATGGTCTGGAGGCACGACCTGAAGTGATTGAATGCTGCTCACAAACTTTGAGACTGGTGTGTTTACTAGCAATTCAATGGCACAAGCAGTAATAGAAGAAGAGGCAGTGAAGCTAATTTTTGGTATATTTCTTAGGAAAAAGGTGAGTAAATTTCTATTTACTCACAACTATAGTCTATGTGTTCCTCTATATGCCTTTAGTTAGTTATTGCACTGATGATTTCAGTTGAATATTAATTATTTGATGATGGAATGCTTGATTGATACGGATTGATTGGTTGGTATTTATTGGATGATATTGATTGAATGAGTGTTGTGTGCCTCAGTTGAGTTTTGTTGTGTGTATTGGTTAATTTTGATGATGATATTAGTCGTACACAACATTTGTAATTGCTCGGAAGGGATTAATAAATTGAAATAGAAGGTTTTGAAGGAGATGAAATATTTTTGGAAATAATTACTCAAATTTGAAACGATTTTCTATTTAAATTTGAAAATACTGGTAGCGATAGAAAATTATTTAAGTGAATTGTTTGAGTAATCAACGAATGGAAACTATTTAAAAAGTGATGAATTTTGCAATTTACTAAATAAGTGAATTTTTGAATATTATATTTTTATTTATCAATGACTATAAAAATATTTAAAGATTTTAAAAAGAAAAGAATTTTAGCTCGATGAATCAGTTTGTTAAAAAAGGATTTAGAAGATAAATGCGGGTTTTAAAGAGATTGGTTTTGGAATTTTATAATATGGCTTTGGAAGCTTATTTTTTTACTGAAAACCATTATTGGAAAAGTAGAATTATCTAAACTCGTTATTTAAAGGAAATCTTGAATTATAAAACTCATTTAATAATATTATTATTTTCGGTTATTAGAGAAGAACTTTAAAATGTATGGATAATTTTTAGAATGATTTTTAAGTGGGTTTGAATTGAATTGTAATTTATAAATTTCCTCGTAATTAAATAATAGATTTGCAACCGTTAATTTTGAAACTGAAAATGGATTTTTGGAGGAAAGACTAGAGTACTATTCGAAATTTTGAAGAATTGCGTAAAGGGCCTATTGAGTAGCTCGAACGAGCTCGGGCTCGTTTACGGAAAGTGGATTTTATAATTTGATTATCTTTCGATTGAAAATTTATATTTGAAATACTTTTGAAGATTTCTGGAGCAAATGTATTTTTAAACCCCTTTCAAATAAAAAATAATAGAATTGCATGTTTTGATTAATCATATTTCTGTATAACGAGGAATTAGAATAATTACCATCTAGTATGAAACTTTTGGTAATATTTCTCTGGTTATCCTTTGGACCTGTTATATAGAATAATTATGTGATAATGAGTGCAATTTACGAGCATTGAGTAAATGAGCGAGTAACACCAGGTGGTATGGGACGCCTGAGCAGATATTTGCTCGATTACTTTTTATAAGTAGATGTCACTGTAAAAGGGTCGAGTATACGAGGTATCATATTTAAGGTGATGCTCGTTGAGAGCGAGCAGGATGAGAGCTATAAGACTGTCTATTTATTGTGTGTACCCCTATTATATGTTGGGGAATAAACCAGATTGGCTATTATCCATCCTAACGGTTTGATTGTGGGGTCGCTCTCCAAATTCGTGGAACGCTATTGATGTATATAGGTGAGAGCCATGGCTAAGAGCCACTTCCCTTCTATCACTTAGGCAAATAGTTTGTTATCGTTAAGGGCACTTGTAAAGTCGTGACCAACGCATAGCTTAGTCTTGTACTTTAAGGATTTTGGGACAAGATGGCCGTCGAGGTAACTAAGATTATAGGAGTAGTTCTGAGAGTGTGTCAGAAAGGCCCTTGGAGCAGGCTGAGAGCTGTCGGTCTCGCTTGGTTATTATTGACGAGATAGCATAAGATGCTATAGATGCCTACTTGTTCACCTATATGAGATTATTATGTTTACGGTTGAGAGACAATCTGATCATTTGTTGAGCCTAATGTCGAAATAGATATTATGATGCTAAGAGAATATAAGATTGAGAATCTTGATGATTATCCACAATATCGAGAGTTGAATGGATTAATAGAGGTCTAAGAGACTGTATGATTATTTCATTGGCTGAGAGCCAAGTCGATTACTATAAGATTGAAAGTTTGGATAATTGTTTCATGGATATTGATCTCTTGGATTATTTATAAGACTGAGAGTCTATTAAGTTGTGTAACCCCGTACAACGTTACAATTATCGAGGATAACTAGAGATGCTAAAAGGGGAACTGGACCCTGTACATATCTTTCACATGGTCACCTGAGAGATGACCTTGGCTACCAAGGGTATGCCATGTTTATATTTTGTGTACGATTAATTTGGGTGACTATTATGTGTTATATATATATATATATATATATATATATATATATATATATATATCGAGCAAGACGGATCCGGGTATGTCTACTTCATGATTATTTGAGAGATAATCTAAGGCATTGCATATTCTTTGTCCTGAATTGTTAATAAGTTTTATATTTACTGATATTTAGATTATGATTGTTCCATCCACTTGATTATATGTTAGTTTTGTGTGTTGATCGACTTTACATGGAAATGGGTTATCTTTTGTGCGCATGGTTTTGAGATATGTTAATTCTTAGGATATGCATGCGCCACTTATTTTGCACTTGTTTATACCATGTCAGTTGTTATTTTATATTGACATCTACATTCTAGACATTGTCCGTCCCATGTGTTATTTATATGATACTCGGGTCAGTCTGAGACATTTCATGTTCAACGACGAGTTGACCAGTTTGTGGATGTTGGGAATAGATGGTGATAAAATATTTTTATATTATTATGTATATTTGTAGCTACGTGGATTCACAGTGGTCGAGATGTATATATTAGACATGTTATGTATATTTTTGATGATAGTGGGTATTTGAATATTTTTTATGTACCCACTTGGACTCGTGTCTAGATGATTATTATATGTATCGTTGCATGGATGAGTCTGTGTTCTCTATAACCTCTTTTATATTGTGCATTGTTCTATCCTGAAAGCACACAAGTTTATTACTTTGCACTGATACTGTGTACGTATAGGGTAAGCTATTTATTCAATTTTGAGATACATATTGGTGTTTTCCCAATGGAATATTCATGTGTGTACCCCATACAGGCTTATTCTCTGTATTATCTGATAGTATTACCTAGTAATACTCTTGGATAGTACGGGTATATGGGTTGGGTGTTACACAACCCTTTAGACTTCTTTATCCATGGGTTAGGCAAGTAGCTAGGAAGAGCAGGACGTTGGTACCCGAACTTACGCTTGGATCCTACTTTCCATACACAACAATAAGGTATTGACATTTTTTAGTTGGCCAATAACATCGAATGTTCTACTTAATACGAATTTTCAAACCAACATAATTTTTTTACTTTTACTACCTTCTCAATTCAAGTGTTATATAAACGCATCTTTATTTCACCTAATAGTACTAGTATTACGATCTCAATTTATAAACTAATTTCCCAAATATTTTCTTTAAAATCCTTAGAAAATATGCACATAGATAGAGTAACACCAAATGATACCAAGGCAACGAGTCCTACCAAGTATTATAATACATCCCTTTTCCAAGAAGGGTAATACTCAAGTGAAATGCTTACCAACCGAACACATCTCTCACCTAATTTTTAGTCACTTTCAAGCCACTCGAACTATCTAACATATATATACTTTATTCTCGAATTGACTCGTCGATTCTAAGAGCAACCTCGAACTCGAACGAATCTTAAAACTCTTTCCAAAATATTAGTATTCACAAATGCTTTCCATCAATACCAATTTTATTTTCTTCAAAATCTTGAAAACCATTTTCAAAGACACCGGGATTTAAGTTCTCAAAATATCAGTTTAAATCCTCTTTGTTTATAAACCATATTTATACAAAACCACTTTCTTATATAAAATCATTTCACAAATATAATTTTTTTCTCAAAATATCTTATCTTTCCTTTAGATCATAATAAACATCTTTTATTAAAGTTAACTTTTAACGCAACATTTTCATTGAATGCCTTATAATTAAACTGTGAAGTCAATTCACAAGATGTTCATTTCAATGCACTAATTAATTACTACCCAACCCATGAGGTAAAATGGTAATACTGCTTATAAACTGGATGAGCACAAATCAGTAACCCAAAAATAATAATCAATGCTCATAAACTGGTTGAGAATGAAAATGCAATCAACAAATGATTACAATGTTCGTAAACTGGCTGAGCAAGACTAAGCCAATTAATAAGGGACAACTAATGATCATCATTAATCTTTACATTAGTCAGACTACACTTACAAGTCATACTAATATAATTACTTATATATAACAAATATATATACGCTATCATATGTATGATAGATTAAACTTATTCTAGGACATCACTTTCCCTATCTTTAATAAGTTATGCCCTACCAAAGCCAAGGTTCTCGCTTAACCTTCAGCTTTGATACCAGCTGTAATGATCTGACTTTTCGACCCTCAAACGTTAACACTAATACATCCATCATATTTACATGCCAAACACCCAAGTGCTAGAAAGATAGATTGTTAGGGTAAAAAGAAAAAGAAAGAAGAGAACAAACATCTGAATCTCACAACAGAATGATAACGTATAATATCAAAAGAAAGTACAAAATGCCACTCTAAGCTAAATAGCATTTTAGTTTCACAATCCAAAGATAATCATTTGACAGTTATATCTATTTGTCCTCGCAAATGATAATATATACGAACCAGTAGCTCAGTGGAAAAAATATGTTAAAGTAGGTGAAAGCATCCTGCATTTTTCCTTGAGTTCCAAAGAATATCCTGCAAAAAGTAGTCTTTCTCAAACTGCCTGAAAGAGCACCCGAGGAATTAAGAGAAAGATAAAACCACGAGTCATACATAAGTCTAATGTGAGAAACTAAAGAAATATGTAGCTATCATATAATAGTATCTTTTGGGACCAACCGAATCACTGGAATGGTTTTCCCCTCAAAAGAACCAAATCATCTAATAAGCACTATGATGATATAATATATAATGTCAAGGGTGTAGAATAAAATAAAAAAATAGTTGTGGTGTGTGTACAACACAACAATATTAAGTATACAATCAAAACCGCTAAGGTTCGTTCGCATATGGATTTCTGTTGGAGGTGCCCTCAGTACGTCGAGAATGGGCCTCTTGACAAGGGTCAGAAATGTCCTTCCAAACAGTGTATATATGTTAATGAAATACACCATAGGATGAACATAGCTAGTTCATGCATGTGACACGTGATACCAAATATCATCGCTCTCGCTAGAAGTTTATAAGCTTCTTTAGAATAGAGCTGATATATCATTAGGTTAGCTTAATCCATTGGCTATGCATCATACTCTAGTTTCTATCATTACCAATAGTGAAGTCACGTTCAACATCTCAACACACGAGTCTTCATCACACGAATAGATCTCGAATCTCTCCATGGATTCCAGCATCTCGAACTGTTCGCGAATCGATCCATGGATTTAAACATCTAGAATAGTTTAAGAATCTCTCCATGAATTCCAGCATAAGTCTTTAGATGAATGCTAATACTGTCCTCTCTTGGAATCACCCTCAAGATAGACAGTACAATGTGATAACATCTTCGAAATGTTAACACTGAACTCTCCATTGACTTACCCTTACGATAGACAGTGCAACTCTATAACACTTCTCATCACAATCGCTTCTAAAACATTGAACATGTATATCTATTTAAAGTGGTTACAGTTTTAAGTCATCTCACATAAGTACACCCCCCCCCCCCCCCCCGGTTACTGGATGCCTTAAAACCAATCGATAAATTTTTGGTTAACTTAACTTCGATTCATTTAGAAATAAATAGACAATGCATAAGAGTGGATATCATCTTGTAACCGGACAGATTCCTTATCTCTTGTCCTAGAAGGCAAGATGAGTTTATGCCTATATAGCATCACCGAGGATATCCGTATCATATAATTTTCATGTTTCTACTAGAAATTTCCTATGTTAATTTAGGTCAAAGTCAATAACAATGAGAACGATCGCATATGGAAACAAATTCTCATATACCTATTAAGTTATTAACCTTCTCAACTACATTATCCCTCAGTGAAGAGTGAGGCCTGCAAGTTAGAGCACTATTTTCTTCTAAGACCTAATCGAACATTATTCTTAACTCTAACAGATAGAACAAACCTACTTTATCGGTTTTTAGTGCTAAGTGCATGACTAAATACTTCTCATAGGTAAGTAAACACACAAAGTACGATTAAGTCACACAAGGCATGACTAAGTCTAAATAATAGTTCTTTTATTGTTTAAAATTTCTTTTATCAAATAATACTTCTTTCAGAAGCAAGCGAACGGTACACAAGACTCTACTCGGGGGATCTCGAATGCATACATTTTAAAAGCAAGAGACGTTTTATACGAATAAGCCCTCCCTAGGGGGTCTCAAACCATATAAATCCACGATGCATTTATTCACTTCCTTTTTGTACTTCTATGTATTTAAAATACCTTTACAAATGATATATGTATATATATGTATTCTACTATTTCACTGTTCATTTCTATTATTATCAATAATTCAAAATACATTCATATACTTATCTTAATGGTATAAGAATATTTACAAGTCATATAATAAGATTTTTGACTTTAAAAGTATAAAAAAGGGTTAAAAACAAATTTACGAAAGTATTGTTACTATAAATCCAAAACACCGCATACTTACTTTGAAACGTTCTTTTCTAAGATTCACTCATGTCCAAAAAGTATATTCAAATAGGTTAAAAACAAATATACTAAAACATTGTTTACTATAAACCCATAACCATATATACATATCGTAATCTTTAAAACATTCATTTTAAAGATCTAAGTATATCTATGCTTATTTAACAAAGTAATGTACTTTTTAATAAATTCTCAAAACCATTTATTAACTAAGTGCTATAACCAAAACCACCTTTTTAAAATACTTAACTCACTTTCCCAATCTTATATATGTAAATTCTTATAAACACATTTCAAATTACCATATAAAATATTACTTAAAAATAAAAAATTTAGAATTTAATGAAAATCATAAAAAAATATGATTTATATTTAAAACCAGTTATTTTAAAAATTCATAAATAATTAATAATAATATATTCAAATGTAAAACTACCATTTAAATACTTTAAAACCTACTACTAATTTTCCCTAAAAAGGTCTCATAAAAATAATAAATTTAAATTTCATTTTAAACAAATTTAAAATCTTAAAAATAGCTTAAAACAAAACTGCACCAGTAGAAGGCCAAAAGTGTTGTTGCGGCTCAAAGACATTATTCTTAAGTGTAAATGCTACTGGACAAAGAGCATTTTAGAAAAAGCATGAAATTTGTAACCAATTTTCTCTGCTCAAATTAATAATTTAAGATCTAAATTTTTTAAAATAAGTACTATATTTAGAGTGCTTAAAAATCATGCAAAGTGTGACGACCCGGTATTTCTTACCAATTAAATTTGAATAGTTAATCGATTTTAAAATATTTAAAAGCTAATTTTCAACTTGAATTCAAATATTATTATTATGTAGCAATAAACGAGAAGTTTTATAAATTTTATAATATGATAAATTTTGAAGTACATTTAATCAGAAATATTTTTATAATAGCGTATGCAGTAAGCTATTTCCCCAAACCGATATTTTATTTTCGTCTTCGTTCTCAGGTTTCATCGCGTTATTAATCTATTGAAAAATAATAATAATAAAATTAAAGTTAATGTAAATTAGCAAGATATTTTCATCTTCAATGTCGTGCTCAGGAAGCCTCTAGCCTTCGTACTTTAAATCTAGACCCGTCTCCTTCTTTGAAGAGTCATTCTGTAATTCATTTTGAAAAAATAATAATGGCTGAGGCCGATTTGAATCAGTCTCCCCTCCTTTGAATTGAAACCCCTCTTCTTCTTCTAATTCTAGCCCAAATCTATTCGAAATAAAAAAATGGCCTCTCTCGTTCGACAGCAACCAAGGACAAACGAAATTGACATCGAAAATCCAATTCGTAGAATCGATTTCGAGCCTGGGTAGTGGAAGAATTGCTCTCGTGGAGCTAGGGCTGGCGCATCCAAGGTTGGGGATTTCGAGCTCAAGCTCGAGTTTTGGATACTGGGCAAGGTCGCGCGTATTAGGCGAGTTGCGACTGAGGCTTGCGTAGTGTTTTGGCGAGTCACGATCATTGGGCAGCGCGAAGTCGTTCACCAGTTAACGTTGGCGGCGAGTTTGGTTCTCGGGCCACTAGGAGGGACGACGATCGAGTGGGTGCATCTCGTGTTGACTTCGAGGTCGCGTATGCTGAGATAAGTGGTGGGTTCTTCTCTAGCGTTGCTGCGAGGTGGTTGGTGAACTCGCGAGTAGGTTGGGTTCTTCTCTGTCAGGAGGCAGTAAGGTATTTGTTCAACTTAAATTTAATAAGATATATAAATGAAAGAAATTTGAAATATATAAGTTTTTTTTTAAAAAAAAGAAAGAGATTTAACAGTAAACAGAAGTAGAAATTTATAGTTAGGTTCTCATGGTACATATATTTATATATATTACAGTACATGTAAGCAGATTATGTTTTTGAACTTAATCTAGTGTAAGATATAAGACCTTAACTTACGGAATTAATTTAAATACTTATACAAACATTTGTAGTTTATTGTTTAATCTGAAATAATAATAATGAAACATTTATTAGTTCAAATGGACTTTTGTATAATTTAAATACTTATACAAAAATTTATTAATAGTTTATGTAAATCATTGGTCGATTTAAATTATCACATGAAGTAATTAATTTAGGTTAAATTTTTAGTTTAATAAAAATTGTTAAAAGAGATAGTTGATTGTTCGATTATGTAAAATATTAATAAACCGTATAACTGTTATACAAGGTTTAAATATGAAGGAAACAAATCGAGATCGGATTTGGATTGCAAAAGCAAAGGTGAGTAAATCTCACACTGTTGGATTTCTATTTAAATTTTAAATGGTTAAATTTAAATATTTGGTTGAATGATTGAATTAATTTGGTATGCATTGTGAATTGATGGTCTGGTGATTGTGATTTTAGATGATTCTCGAGTTAATTGTGGTTTGACTCGAAATATTGGGATTTAAGTTGTTTAAAACTTAAACCATAAAAAAATGAGTTGTTCTCATTCTAATGTTAATAAAGATTTAATAATTTGTGATTCATTAAATCAGTAGGGCAATTAAAATGGATGATTAATTAATTCAGACAATTAATGATTGGGCGATTAAATTAGTAATTAAAGGTTTGAATTAATTAATTAATTAATTAAAGTTTAAGTTAATCCATTAAGTTTAATTATTCCAGAATAGTCAATGGATGGTTGGATAAGCGATTACTTAATGTAATTAATTTAATCAAGAGATTAATTAAGATGATTAATTAAAGAGAAATTGGTTTATTTAATGAAGTAAATAAATGGATAGTTAATTACAGGTTGAGATAAATCGTGAATGTTTAATATTGTGGTTTAATTAATGTAATTAAATAAGATTAGAATAAATTAAAATACGATTAGAAATCATTAATTTATATAATTAATGATGTAATTAAAGATTGATTAATTAAGATTAATTATTCAATAATAGTGACCTATGAGAAGTTAATTAATATAAGTAATTAAGTAGCTTATTGATTTTGGTTAAGAAGAATTAATATTGTGAAATTAATTGAAGTTAATTACTTGAATGTAATTGAAAGATAATTAATCCAGGGTGATTAATTAGGATGAATAAGGAAGGGTTGATTAATTAATCGATTTGGAATTAATTAATGTAAATGAAGGAATCTAAGTGATTGAGGTTAGGAAGTCAATTAAAATCAATTGAATTGATTTGTGTAATTAAGCTTTGCTTATGGACGATTGAATGCTATTGGATGTTTTGAATGAGATGATATCTCTGATATGAAATGTTGTGTATTACATTTGGATAACTTGGGTTAGGATGGCATGAGACTCGAAGAGACCGGGCTCGGGTGTTAGGAAATACCCGAAAACCACTACGAACTTTTATTGATTGATATGTGAAATCAATAGGCTGAAAGGAAATGATTTAAGTGGATTGGATTATTTTATCTAAGTTTGGTACTTAGAAATTATATGTGTAATAGGTGTTGTTTAAGCAACCTGTGAATTGATATAAGATACCCCGGGTTTTATAAAAGTTGTTTGCTTTGGTATTCTATGTTAGATGGGTTTACTCACGCTAGTTTCCAGCCTGACCCGGGTGTTACTTTGATGTGATGCTCGGGTCAGACCGAGTATTACAGATTTTCAGGTAGGTACGCTCTGGAGCTCAGGAGGCGAGCTGGATGGCGAGAACGTATAGAGTATTTCCGCTGTAGTATATTATTATGTATCTGAGACATGATAATAGTGTATATCCAGTGACTGTGTATATGTGAAATTCTGATGTATATTAAATGTAATGGACAGATATAGTATTCTTTTGTAAACTATTATTATTTATTATTATATTTTATCCGCTGCGAATGTGAGATGTTTGGTGTTTCTGTTCTTCTTCTTCTATTTCTTTCTTCTTTTTCATAACTATCTGGAATTTTCGGCTTCGAAAATTTCGGGTCGTTACATTTGGTATCAGAGCTGAAAGGTTAAGCGAGAACCTTGACTCTGGTGGGGATTACTCATTAAATAGAGTTCATAGAACTCTAGAATGAGTTGAGTGTATATATATGAGCGCGTACTTGTTATTTTCTTATATAAAGGTTTTAAATGGTTTTATATAAATGTATATTTTAATATATAAAACAATATTTCCTTCTAATAAATATTAAGGTGATTGGGTGTTAAATTATTGGAATTAAGTTAGGAAGGACTATAATACAACCAAATTAAAATTAAATTAATTAAAAATGAAATTCTAGAATTAGAACTCAGAAATTAGAATTGTTTGAAACTTTAAATGAACAAAGTAAAATGTGGTTTAAAAAGGTTAAAACAATCTTTGAGAATTTCGCTCGAATAATATAATTCGAGATGGTTTAAATTTGAAGTTAGAATTGAACCCATTCAAATTGAATCCGATTTGAATTAATTGGATTTGGGATTGAAGATGTATAAGTTCACAAATTTAATGGAAGATTTGAATTGGATTGAATTGAAATAATTGAAATTGAAGTGGATTCAATTGAATGGATATAAGTCCAAAGTAATTAGAATAAATTTGGAATTGTAATTAAAGTGGAATTGGTGGTTTAAAATCAAAAAGGGAATTTGAAATATAGATTGTAAATGTAATTTATAAATTGAAATAAATTTCATAAATAAATGAGATTATAATTTGGAATAGAATTCCAGAGAATATTTGAAAATAAAGTAGGATGAAAATTCCAGAGTAATGTTTAATTATGAATTGGATGGATTGAGAATTTGGGATTTTTGGGAGAATTTAAAATTCCTTTGGGTTGAAAGTGGTTTCCAAAGGTTTGGAGAAATAATAGCATTAGTTCAAAAATATTGGAAGTGTTTTTAGAGAGATAAAAGCATTAAATTCTTTCGGTCACTGGAAAATAACGTCGGTGATGACTGCAGCATCATCGATGTTCGTTTCGAGTTTCTAGAAGAGAAATTTTGCTACCAAATTGTTTTAAATTGGAATTGTTTGTGAACTGGGTTTGGTTTTGAAATTCAAAAAAAAAATTGAATTTGCCAAAGAATTTTGGATATAGTTGAATTCCAAGGTGATATTGAAATTTTGGAAATTTGTTTAAAACTCTGGAATCTTGATTAAATGTTTATGGAATAATAAAAATATATTGGATAAATAAAAGGTATAACTTCGAGTTAAAAGCAGAATGTGAATGTAATTGAGTATAAATAGAAGTTATAAATTTGAAACTAAAATTAAAGCTGTACAAGTTTAAAGATCAAATGGAATTTGATTTAAATTTGGAAAGAAATTGAGAATTTATTCAATTTGGATTGAGAATGAATCAAGTCCAATGGAAATTGGAGTAAAATTAAATTGGGATTGGGTCAATTTAAATGGAGTGGAAATTTAAATTGAATTGTTGGAGAAGTGAACAGTCTTGACTCTGGACTATTTTTAATAAAATTGTTTTTAATATAAAGTTATTTTTCCAAGCTATTAAATAAATACAACCTTTCTTTCTTAAAGCCAAATTATTTTATACTTGTTTTACAATTATTTTGGAACTATTTCACAATGTTTCAACTGTTTTCTAAATTTATTACTATATTTCAACTATGTTAAAAATTAATTACTAATTTACAACTATTTTGCAATTATTAAGATTTCTATAACTATTTAACTATTTTCCAACTATTTTATAATTAATTAACTATCTTACAATTATTTTGCAAACTAATATTTATTTTTCAACTACTTACCTATTTTTAAAATTTGCAAGCTATTTTTTTTCTAAACTGGTCGGAGTTCAAACTGTTATTGATTAAAGTACCCAACTGAGATAAGGATAGAAGTAATAATCCAAATGGGGATTAATGTAAAGGTGGATAAGGAATGTGAAATGGTTCTTTTGAACTGAAAGAATATTTTGAGAAATATGAAATGAATAAAGGTGGAAATTGGATATTTCTATGGTTTTTGAAAGCGTTTGGAGTATAAAAGGTGTTTATACAAGAAAGTAAGGATCCAAAGTTTTAAAAATTTATATATATCTGAATATATATAAAGGATCTTATGAGGATTTTGGGAAAGGCTTTTGATTTTTGGGAAAAATCAATATTGAGTTTCGGAAAGCCTATTTTAAGAATTATCGATTTTGGGATAACCGATTTTGTGTAAAGGAGCTTTGTATGATATCATACTAGGTGTATGATTTGAAGATACTATATGTATAGTATAAAGTGTTTTGATGATTTCTCTGGGGAAAAAGGCGCTCCCTTGAAATGAACTTCTCAGGAGTGCCACTGGGTGGTGCTGCCTTGAGCCCCAAGGGGGGTTTCTAAAGTTAATCCTGTGAGGAGTCCGGACAAACTAGTTCCTGAGGATTATTGGGTAGCGAAAGTTGATGGCGTTGATGCCTACAGGGGAATTTGGGTTATGCTGTGACGACAGTGTAACTCGATGTCGCTGCGATCTACTGTGGGGACCATAGCGAAAATCGTGTGGAGGATGAGTGTCAACGGTCTACACTTGATTTTGCCGGGAAGGCAACGCAACATCGGTAGACTGCGATCTATGGTCAAGTGGAGTGGAGAAGTTTCATTTTTGGCAGCGAAATTCGATGGTGCTGATGCCTACAGTTATATGGGTTTTGCTGTGATAGCTACGTAACCCCAATTGTAGCTGCGATCTGTCGTGGGTTCCATGGTGTAATCGTGGGGCTCGGAGGCCTACAGTTATCTGTGGATTTTGTTGGGACGGCAACGTAATCATCGGGTTAACTGCGACCATGGATGCGGGTGATGATTTCCAGAGCATCCTCACTAAAGATATTTCCTCTATTTTCAAAAACTGTTTTCAATAATTTCAATAAAATTATTTTCCAAGTATTTTCACTGGATGTTGAAAATGAGTCTGCTACGTACTTATAGATTTTCAGTCCTACGCCTGATCAACGTATGACTGAATTTCTATGAGAGCAAGGATGGACTGGTTGAGACATCGAGTTATAAAAGTATTTTTATTAAAAACTATTTTAATAGTAATATCTAAATTTAAAGGCATTCCTAAAAATTTTAATATTAAGATGTTGAAATTTTGGGAGATTAAAAGGGAAAACCCAAACTGGAATTATAAAATAAAATTTAAATTCAGGAAAATTAATAAGGTGATCTTTTGTAATAAAATCAAATATTGATTTAAATATTGGAAATAAGCTAATTAGCTAAATAATTATTTGATTGGGTATGTTAATAAAATTTAACTCGGGTAACGAAAATGGATTGTAAGTTGATGTTGGAGTTTGGAAATGAATTCGAATTATAAATAGAATTCGACTTGGATTTGGTAATGAATTAAATAAAAGGTGTTGAAAAAAAAAATAGAGTTGGATTGAAAATGTGATGGTTTGAATTACAAATAAAATTCAAAGGTGATTTGAAAAATATTTAATGAAATTTGCAAGTAAATTAGATATAAGAGAAGTGTCGTCATATGGAATTTATTTATAATAGACATGGTTTAATTGCAATAAAATCCAAGTGATTAGAAAAAATTGAGAATGGCCATGTATTAATAAATTAAGTAAATTCACTTGAGTTTAAAATTTATGGAAGCTTGGCTTCGGATAAGAGTGAAAGCCCATTCAATAAAACTTGGATTGAATTAATTTGGGAAATGGTTATGAATTTATAAGTATTGGATGTGCTAAGTTTAATAAATTGTTTTGAAGGAAACAATTGCGGAAATGAAATGAAATGCAATGAATGGTTCGTAAATAATTTAGAAAAGAAATGGAGTTAAATGCAGAATGGGTTGAAATTAATTTAAAATAGTTTTAATCTAACAATTATTGTCGTTTGGCGTAAATAAAAGTAATTAAAATACTATGAGTTCATAGAGATTAAATAAAATTGATTCTGAATCATTTGAAGTGAATATGAGCTTGTTTGGATTATAAATCAATGGAATGTCAGAAATTGAATTGTGAACCATTAAAACTTAAATGAAACGACATATGAATTGGTTGGAAGTAATTGGAATTAGCTTTAAATTATATAAATCGCTTATGTTAAGCGTTTGGTGTTTGTTGTTTTCGTAACGCTTGTTGTTTATGTAATTCTTGTGTTTAGCTATTGAAAGTAAGTGTTAGGTTAATAAATTTTTATATATGGCACTTACATATTTAAATTGAGTAAGTACAGGTACAGGGAAGCCGTTTGGCTAGATTTGGGGTGTGCTAATTGCAAAATAAATAAGCTGCTTGCTTAAAATGCTAAATAAGGTACGCCTACGCAATAAAAATAGGGAATATGAACTGTTTTTGCTTTTTCCGACCGTGTGGGTCTATGTATACATATTTATATCTCTTGTCAATTTGCAAAAGCTCCTCCGTACAAAGGAGACTCTGCCAAAATTTTCTGAAAATTTTGGGAGTAAGAAAATTTTTGTAAAATTTTATTAACGACCAAAACAATTTCAAATTTGAAACCAAAGTAGATTAGTAAATGAAACTAATATGAATCAGTTGTAAATGGAAAATAAAATTTAATATTCATAATTGAAGACGTATTAAATTCGCATGAAACAAGGAAAACTAATTTGCACAGAAGTATATGTGAAAACTCCTGTAAGAAAAAGTATAAATGATTTGAAAGGTTACGATTGAATATTGTTGCTAAGTAAAATATGCAGGTATAAAAAGGTAAAAAGAAAGTTGGATTTGATTTCCAAAAGATAAATGTGAATTGCCCGACAAAAAGGTATGTATTTAATATTCTGTATGAAATTGGATTAGGTTTTTGATGTAGCCACTTGGCTTTTGTTTTCTTTTTGGGATTTAGGAGCCCGCAGAGGCCTTTTGTAGTAGTACCGAGCTAGCCGCGCAAAGGAGACGCTGCAAAAAATTTCGAAAATTTAGGGTGTTAGAAAAATTTTGAGAAAATTTTGATAATTCAAAATTTGATTTTAAACGTAAACTTGAATAAATGAAGTAAGTAAGGTGGTAGGGAAACTATAGGAGGTTTTGGAAAGTTGGTTGAAAGGATAGTTGGTAGGATGTTGAATTGTGAGTTTTGGGAAAAGGGAAATGGGTATTGTACCATTCTTCCTTACTAGTAATTTCGGGGACGAAATTCTTTTAAGGGGGGAGGAATGTGACGACCCGGTATTTCTTACCAATTAAATTTGAATAGTTAATCGATTTTAAAATATTTAAAAGCTAATTTTCAACTTGAATTCAAATATTATTATTATGTAGCAATTAACGAGAAGTTTTATAAATTTTATAATATGATAAATTTTGAAGTACATTTAATCAGAAATATTTTTATAATAGCGTATGCAGGAAGCTATTTCCCCAAACCGATATTTTATTTTCGTCTTCGTTCTCAGGTTTCATCGCGTTATTAATATGTTGAAAAATAATAATAATAAAATTAAAGTTAATGTAAATTAGCAAAATATTTTCATCTTCAATGTCGTGCTCAGGAAGCCTCTAGCCTTCGTACTTTAAATCTAGACCCGTCTCCTTCTTTGAGGAGTCATTCTGTAATTCATTTTGGAAAAAAAATTAATGGCTGAGGCCGATTTGAATCAGTCTCCCCTCCTTCGAATTGAAACCCCTCTTCTTCTTCTAATTCTAGCCCAAATCTATTCGAAATAAAAAAAATGGCCTCTCTCGTTCGACAGCAACCAAGGACAAACGAAATCTACATCGAAAATCCAATTCGTAGAATCGATTTCGAGCCTGGGTAGTGGAAGAATTGCTCTCGTGGAGCTAGGGCTGGCGCATCCAAGGTTGGGGATTTCAAGCTCAAGCTCGAGTTTTGGATACTGGGCAAGGTCGCGCATATTAGGCGAGTTGTGACTGAGGCTCGCGTAGTGTTTTGGCGAGTCACGATCATTGGGCAGCGCGAAGTCGTTCACCAGTTAACGTTGGCGGCGAGTTTGGTTCTCGGGCCACTAGGAGGGACGGTGATCGATTGGGTGCATCTCGTGTTGACTTCGAGATCGCGTATGCTGAGATAAGTGGTGGGTTCTTCTATAGCGTTGCTGCGAGGTGGTTGGTGAACTCGCGAGTAGGTTGGGTTCTTCTCTGTCAGGAGGCAGTAAGGTATTTGTTCAACTTAAATTTAATAAGATATATAAATGAAAGAAATTTGAAATATATAAGTTTTTTTTTAAAAAAAAGAAAGAGATTTAACAGTAAACAGAAGTAGAAATTTATAGTTAGGTTCTCATGGTACATATATTTATATATATTACAGTACATGTAAGCAGATTATGTTTTTGAACTTAATCTAGTGTAAGATATAAGACCTTAACTTACGGAATTAATTTAAATACTTATACAAACATTTGTAGTTTATTGTTTAATCTGAAATAATAATAATGAAACATTTATTAGTTCAAATGGACTTTTGTATAATTTAAATACTTATACAAAAATTTATTAATAGTTTATGTAAATCATTGGTCGATTTAAATTATCACATGAAGTAATTAATTTAGGTTAAATTTTTAGTTTAATAAAAATTGTTAAAAGAGATAGTTGATTGTTCGATTATGTAAAATATTAATAAACCGTATAACTGTTATACAAGGTTTAAATATGAAGGAAGCAAATCGAGATCGGATTTGGATTGCAAAAGCAAAGGTGAGTAAATCTCACACTGTTGGATTTCTATTTAAATTTTAAATGGTTAAATTTAAATATTTGGTTGAATGATTGAATTAATTTGGTATGCATTGTGAATTGATGGTCTGGTGATTGTGATTTTAGATGATTCTCGAGTTAATTGTGGTTTGACTCGAAATATTGGGATTTAAGTTGTTTAAAACTTAAATCATAAAAAATGAGTTGTTCTCATTCTAATGTTAATAAAGATTTAATAGTTTGTGATTCATTAAATCAGTAGGGCAATTAAAATGGATGATTAATTAATTCAGACAATTAATGATTGGGCGATTAAATTTAAAGGTTTGAATTAATTAATTAATTAATTAAAGTTTAAGTTAATCCATTAAGTTTAATTATTCCAGAATAGTCAATGGATGGTTGGATAAGCGATTACTTAATGTAATTAATTTAATCAAGAGATTAATTAAGATGATTAATTAAAGAGAAATTGGTTTATTTAATGAAGTAAATAAATGGATAGTTAATTACAGGTTGAGATAAATCGTGAATGTTTAATATTGTGGTTTAATTAATGTAATTAAATAAGATTAGAATAAATTAAAATACGATTAGAAATCATTAATTTATATAATTAATGATGTAATTAAAGATTGATTAATTAAGATTAATTATTCAATAATAGTGACCTATGAGAAGTTAATTAATATAAGTAATTAAGTAGCTTATTGATTTTGGTTAAGAAGAATTAATATTGTGAAATTAATTGAAGTTAATTACTTGAATGTAATTGAAAGATAATTAATCCAGGGTGATTAATTAGGATGAATAAGGAAGGGTTGATTAATTAATCGATTTGGAATTAATTAATGTAAATGAAGGAATCTAAGTGATTGAGGTTAGGAAGTCAATTAAAATCAATTGAATTGATTTGTGTTATTAAGCTTTGCTTATGGACGATTGAATGCTATTGGATGTTTTGAATGAGATGATATCTCTGATATGAAATGTTGTGTATTACATTTGGATAACTTGGGTTAGGATGGCATGAGAATCGAAGAGACCGGGCTCGGGTGTTGGGAAATACCCGAAAACCACTACGAACTTTTATTGATTGATATGTGAAATCAATAGGCTGAAAGGAAATGATTTAAGTGGATTGGATTATTTTATCTAAGTTTGGTACTTAGAAATTATATGTGTAATAGGTGTTGTTTATAGAAACCTGTGAATTGATATAAGATACCCCGGGTTTTATAAAAGTTGTTTGCTTTGGTATTCCATGTTAGATGGGTTTACTCACGCTAGTTTCCAGCCTGACCCGGGTGTTACTTTGATGTAATGCTCGGGTCAGACCGAGTATTACAGATTTTCAGGTAGGTACGCTCTGGAGCTCAGGAGGTGAGCTGGATGGCGAGAACGTATAGAGTATTTCCGCTGTAGTATATTATTATGTATCTGAGACATGATAATAGTGTATATCCAGTGACTGTGTATATGTGAAATTCTGATGTATATTAAATGTAATGGACAGATATAGTATTCTTTTGTAAACTGTTATTATTTATTATTATATTTTATCCGCTGCGAATGTGAGATGTTTGGTGTTTCTGTTCTTCTTCTTCTATCTCTTTCTTCTTTTTCATAACTATCTGGAATTTTCGGCTTCGAAAATTTCGGGTCGTTACACAAAGAAACCCCTAAGGATATCATCCAAAGTCCTATAAAAAATTCCCAAAAACAAGCTATTTACAAAGTACTCGTATAGTAACCTTTTCGCTACTGATTTTTGTAACTTCGTTAAACAAGTTTAAGAATGATTTAAACTCTAATTTTGTTATAGTAAGAAATATATATAGTATTTATTAAAATAGCAAAGAAAAACCTAAGAGCGACATTCAAAATCATGTTAAAAATTGCCAATAACAAGGCATTTACAAAGTGCTAGTATAGCGACATTTTCTCTATAACTTTTGCAACTTTATTCTACTAGTTCTATAATTTTCAAACCACTTTCTTGTTGTTCAGTATTCTACTATAAGTGTATAGCTAAACCAAAATATATACTTTCATAAAATATTCACATATTTCCATTTAATAGAAGTTTAACAGAAGAGATTTCAGATTACACTTATAGTGACCTTTCTCACTTCAAACAATTTGAAACACACTTAAACTTCAAACAAAGCCAAACAAAATATATAAACACAAAGTTCAGGCTATGTTACATGTTTTAGAGGGTAATAGAAGTGATAATACAATTATAAAGCTGTCACTTGCTTTCCAAAGTAAAGGGGTCCAAAAGTGATAACTTGCATTAGTTCGTTACTTTAACTTTATATTTACACAACAAACATATATATACATAACATATACACTTCAATTCTGAGTAAACGCATCCTAAAAAGCTAGCATAAGTATAAGCCACCAAGAATCACATGACACTTCCTACCATCACCAAACATGCAAAAAAAAACTATATTTGTTGCAAAATTGCTCTCAGCCTCCTCCATCCTCCACTTGTTGCTTACGACCCAAGTTAGGATTTAGGTTTGTGCTCCTTTCCTTCCACCTTTAAGTTACTTTTCCATGCTCTCATGTTGCCTAAGGGCCTTTGCAATATTTTTGTGCAGTTTGGGCTTGATTTGCTTAGGTTTTAGAAAAAGAGGAGAAAAGAGGCATGTAGAAGACCTTGTTTTTGTTTAACCTCATTGAATGACTTTTATGAACTTATGCGTGTTTAAATAAAGTTTAAAGATTTCGCTACTACCTTCTAAACCTTCTTGACCAACCACGAAAGCATGCTCCTCCTCATGCTTATACTTTACATATCATTCTCTTTTTTATTTCTCCCTTATGTTTTCCTAGAATGCCCTTCTCCTTAAAATATCTTCTATAACATCATTCATGACATCATCTAAACATTTAGTTAGCCACATTAAGAAGAATATTTCTAGTTGCTAATTAGTTACACGTTAATATTATAAGAAAGCCCAAAAAGTTTGAACAACCTATATCGAGTAAAAATCCGTTTATCGATGAAACGATTTTCGGTCAAATTATTGGTATTTCTTCAAAGTATTTTTTGTAAACATTAATCAAAAACAAGTTTGCCATTATTATCTATTAATTAAAGGGGGCTAACAAGTTTATAAAATCACTTTTATAACATTAAATCCAAGATTCAAATAAATAATTTAAATATTTAAATACAAAGATACTCATTTTTTTACATGGAAGATGGTTATTGTAACAATATGTCATGGATAATTATGTGAAAATTGAAAGTGGTAGAATGAGATGGTTTCGTGGATGATAACACTATACTATATTAGAATTGTATATGGGATTTCAAGATGCACTGAATTTGGAGAAAATAATGCGGGTATGACACTGTTTACCTTCTCATTTGTCTATTTATACAGTATACATATACATACATATGTACATACATACATGTATATATGATTGTTTTATAATCATATATAAAAAAAATTAATTTTTTCGATGTGGGTAACACGTTTAATGAGAGTCCACACAATATGTACCAATGCTATCAAGATGTAATGACTTTACTACATAAATTAGGAAATTCTGATTTGTTCATTACAGTGACATTCAATCCTACGTAGGATGAAATCACATAAGAACTATCACATGAAAAAACTTCTCAAGGTCGTCCAGATCTTATACCAGAATTTTTCATGCTAAATATAAAGAATTAAAGCATGATATATACGACAAACAAGTTCTCAAAGTGGGTGAAGCACAAGTGGTCATCATCAAGTTTCAAACAAAAGACTACCGTATGCTCATTTTCTTATTATTCTAGATAATAAAGATAAATTACATAGCTAAGATGATTATAATGCTATTATAAGAACTAAAATTTCGAATCATGATGAAGAACCAAAGTTGGAAAATGCTGTCGTTAAATGGATGCTTCATGGGCCATATGGAAGACAACAACCTAAGCTCAATGTACAAAAGATGAAAATTGCAAAAGAAATAAATTCCTAAACAATTTTCACCATGCACTATCTAAAGTAACGATTCATACCCTATTTATCAAAGGTATGATAATGGTATGAACATCGCACTAGATAATGATGATGATATTGTAATAATAATCTTTGGGTGGTTCCATATAATACGTGGTTGTTGGAAAAGTATGATTGCCACATTAATTGTTGAAGTTTGTAGTAGTATTAAATATGTCAGATACTTATACAAGTATGTATACAAAGGTTTAGATTGTGTGACATTAGAAATTCGTCCAACGACTGAAAACGATGGAATTCAAAAGTTTTTAGATGTAAGGTGGATATGTTCCCAAGTAGCCTTTTGGATAATTCAATTTTGAATTCTTATTGCACATAATTTATCCTTTGGTTCAACGTTTACAGATACACATTCCAAGCAAGAAACGCATTACTAATCATGCTAATCAACATCAATGTTAATCATGGATGAGAACCTCTCTACATCAATGTTAATTGTATTGTTCACCACAAAATCGATAGATTCAAAAGCAAGGCATTTTTTTATACTATGAATTTCCAGAGAAATAAACTTGGATATCAGATATTAGAAGTGGCGGCCAAGAGCATCACATAAGACGGTCATATGACGAATTTAAAATATTTCTACATTAGAAGGAGAATGCACTTCTTGCAAATTCTTTTGAATCATGTAAAAGGACCAACATCAATTGACTATCTTCTAACCATTAACGATATCAAATACCTAATGTTTTGGCAAGCAGCGGAAAAGATGAGATTACTTAAAGAAGACCAGTGTATTAGGGAATGTTTGGTTGAAGCATCAAACACACAAATGTCATCATCTTTTAGAAGGTTATTTGCAACCATTTTAATTTATTTTGCATCAACATGAGTCAGAAAATTATGGGAAGAATATTTCTATTATATGGTTGAAGATTATCCAAATTCAACTACAATGACTTGACCTATACTTGAAAATCATCTTCCACATGATCTTAATGACCTACTAATGAATCACTATAAACTAATATTTGATTTGATCTTCTAAGAATTATGAATAATAAAGATGAAAATTCACTCACTTCAAAATATTATAGAGGAGCAATATTCTATTGTAGCCCTAAAGAGGACTATACGTTCATCAAAAAATTAAATGAATCTCAAATGCATGCATGTACTACAATTACTAATGAAATTTACAAGCAAAGTATGTCTCATTGATGGCCTCGATGGGATCAAAAATATATTTCTTTATTAAGCAATACTTGTAAAACATAGACAAGTTGGTTTGATTACACTTGCAACAACTATACCGAGGATAGCCATAATAATCTTACCAGGAGGTGAATCAACACATTCGCGGTTTGAAATCCCAATCAACCCAGGCAAATCAATATGTATGAGACCTTAACAGTTTGAAGTAGCTGAACTTATGAGATTAACAAATGTTCTTATTTGTGATGAACAACAATGACCCGCATATATAATTTTGAAGCATTGGACAAAACTTTAAAGATATACTACTAGATGACATATTATTTTGGGGGTAAAGTTATAATCATCAAAGGGGATTTTTAGACAGGTTTTAGTTATAAAATAGATACAATATTAGAAACAACTGATGCATGCATAGTTAAATCATCATCATGGAAACATGTAGAAGAGATCCATCTCACTTAAAATATATGGGAAAAGAAGATCCGTTTTATGCGGATTTTTTATTATGAGCCACATATACGGGAGAGCATTATAATAATCACATATCAAAATGGTTATACCATGCGAAGATGAAAAATCAATAGCTATTCTCATAAATTCAGCGTTTTCAAACTTAACATGAGTGCAATCAATACAAAATATATATGGTTATAAAGGCTTTAATAAATCCACTAAATGAAAATGAGATATGTTAAATGATCAAATTATTAATCTTTTTCCTAGTGATTATTATGTCTACTACTCTTTCGATTCAGTGAAAGATGATATAAGAAATCTATACGAGCTCGAATATTTGAATTCAATAAATTTGAGTAGTTTAGCCCTACATAAATTAGTCTGGAACAAAGATGCACTAATTATGATATTAATAAATCTTAATCCAGAAAATGGGTTATGCAACGGTTCACGATTTATATATCGTGAACTTCATAGAACCATTATAAATTCATAGGTTTCCATCGATCATTACGTTGGAACTCGAGTTTTCTTGTCAAGAATACCTATGAAGCACTTTAAAGATGCCAGTTTACCATTTACTTTATTACATAAACTGTTCCCTATAAGATTAAGTTTGCTTCAACTATTAATAAAGCTCAAGGGCAAACAATTACAAATGTGTGAATTTACTTACCCCAAGATGTATCCAGCCGGGGTCCACTTTATGTTGCATTATCAAGAAGATTTTCAATCAAAAACATTAAAGTTTTAGTAAAAAAAAAAGTTCAAGGGCAATTCGGAAGCTACACTAGAAATGTTGTGTAGAAGTGTGTGCTTATATAATTTGATATCGATTTCCATTAGTTATGTTTCTAATAGTGGCGTTTGACGCATATTATAAACAATTTTTTATTTTTAATTATGTTTTTTTGAATTATTATATGCTGATAAGATAACGATCATCAAAAATGGAATAAATCTTAATTTTATTAATTACTTTATATTTAAAATTTCAACTTCTTACATGTTGTTTACATTAATTATTTCGATTTGCAATTACAAATCATGTATCTTTTTACAAATTATTCTTTTGTTAGATTACTTGCATATTCTTTTGTTGTTGAGCTTTCCTCAAGCTAGAGGTTTATGTGTAATATTATTAATATATTAACTGGATGGCGTAAGATAAGTGCATGTATTTATTGAGCTTTCCTCAAGTACGTGCATTATACTTAGGTCATTATGAAATGGTGGGTATGAACGAATATTGTCTCTTGATTAATTGAGCTTTCCTCAAGGTTAAGATGAGATTAGGACACAGATCATGTGTTCGAAATTGTATATGATACAACCGATAAGTTGTTATCCATCGCATATGGGCTTATGATTTATTTAGGTTTTCTCAAGGTTAGAATCCCAAGGCATGTGAGTCATAACACCCATTGGAGAAATCAAAAGATTTTTATGTTTTCTCTGAGAGTTTTGAGAAATATAAAATTCTAGCAGGATCTTATTAGATAAATGAAATATAACATTTATCCTATCTAACCATAAGAATATATGCTATAAATGTTATAATAACACAGTCCACAAAATTGTGCAAATAGTACCATTGATAAAATATTTATTAATTAAAATATAAAAATGAACTGAATTAAATATTAACATAGAATTATAAAATATACACTTACCAATAAATCTTTTGGCATGTTGTCTCTTCAAGGCTCATGCAAGCACCTAATTATACAACTACTAATACATTCATACTTTAGTCACTTGGGTGTTTATTTGTTTGAGACTATGTATTTTATCGTATGAGTTTCGAACTCTAAAAGCAATATAAGAATATGAATATTCGATACATATTTGATCACAGATAAATGTTATATGTAAACAGTCACGTTTCGCAATGTATGATAGCATGATGAAATTAGTTCATTCAGAAAAAGCAAGTAAACAATAATGTAAGATTGTATATTGAATATGATTAATTATAATGAGGACCTTGCCCTGTTAGATGTAGCACTAGACCAAGAGCTACAAACTATACCGAAGAACAACTCGATCATTGAAATGTATGTTTGGTCATTTTACGTAATGTGCAACTTATTCGATGCCTTTAAATGTTAAGGATGAGCGAATGCATTTTGTAAAGAGTTCATTACGATCTTGTCTTTAAATGGTTTGACCATTTGAAAGGAAAGAAAAGTATAAGAGTTGACGTAACATAGGCACAATTGAGATGAAGAGAGCGAATGGTCACCTCTACTTTATGAAGAGACATCAAAGATCATGAATTACATAAAATAATAAAAGATACTTGATATAGGTTGAGAAATGTGATTTCGATTCCAATTATATTTCAATATAGAAAAATATTTCTTGTAAAAGATATTATTCGAATTTAAGATATTTGCTTTGAAACTCTCGATTGTAAACTAGTTACAATATATGAAATAAAATCTCGTAGTAACTGATTGAGTGAAGCTTCGAATTTCATGATATTATAGTAATGATGGAAATAGTGGGAATATACCATGTAACACTTCCTGGTGGATGAATTAAGTTGTGAAAAACTATTTTCATAAACAAACCAAATATTATTTATGAAATAATAACTATCTACAGTATTGAATGAAAATAGGCATAATTTTATTTTGATATTAATGGTACTTGTTTTCCATAACAAAAATAATGCATCAAAATATAGACATATCTAAAATTTTACAATTATTTCAGAATCATGAGCTAAGCCACAATTTGAGAAATAATTCCTTTATCAAATTATTGTGAATCATACGTTATTGGTGGTTACTATCTCAAACGATAAGGGAAAAACAACCATTCAGTGGGAGTGGCAAAAGAGTTGTTAAACTCTTCAGATTTATACGTAGATGTACGTCATTCAAGGTCGAATGATACTAAAATGGATCCACTTCATTATTCACCAATGAATTCATCACAAACACACATATGTATTTGATACACATGTAGTATGACTATAATAAGTTCATATAATATAAAATGGAAGTAAATAACATGGTGTGCAATAGAAAATAAATATTTTATTTGATCGAATAGATGAATATATTGGAAAGAAGCTCCAAATATACCTAAGACAAATGAGATTTAATCCTGGGATAGGAAATATCTTTATTTCTCGTTTTGTTCTTGGTAAGCTTGGTGAAAGAAATAGGACTGTTCTGGCAGATGCTTCTTGGGATAGAAAATATCTTTACTACTTCGATTCGGTTGTCTATGTTCCTTCCTTAATGTCGATGTTTAAGGGTTATATCTGTAACATCCCGGAATTTTTAACAATATCAATTTAATAATCTGTAGTTAAAATTAAATTGATATTGATAATCTGTTAATAATTATTCAGATAAATTTAATAATCTTCTTCAAAAAATATTTAAATTGGTTATTTTATCTTTTAAATAATAAATTGATTTCTATTTACAGTATAAATATATGGTTCATATTTCAAATAAATTGGTATTGTTTTAAATTTAGAATAATTTCAATAAAATATTTTATGACTTAATAAAATGAATATTTTGTAAAATGATTTTTATTTAATAAGGAGATATTTATAAAAACAATATTGATATGGTATTGTCTTTATAAATAAATTTTGAATAAGATTTGTAATTCTTATTTCAAATTGAATTTATATTTATAACTTGATTTAAAAATATTTGATTTTTGAGTTTAGTTTGAATTTAAATTCAAAGTATAAAATCTTCATTTGTTTTAATTTTTATTTGTATAAGTTTATAAACATGATTTGTTCTTGTTTTCATTTATAAATTTATACATATAAACTAACAACTTAAGTTAAGCTAATATAACATTAATTTGTAATTAAAAACTAATTATCTTTAAGAAAACAAGTGTTTGATTCTTATGCATTCATTTGACAAGTGTTAAAAAAATAGACAAGTGTTAATTTTGTTTTTATTTTCTTTTATTTCATAAATCTGAAAATACAATTAGTTTGCATCATTCATACATAATGCATTTTCATCTCCTAAATCAAATGAAGATCAAAATTCATTTTCATATTTGCAATCCACAAATCCTTCATCTGCAAATCTCAATTCAAATGAACCTGCAAATCCCTGAAACTCATCAAAGATTAAATCTGCATATCTCAAAATCAAGTAAATCTACATTTACAATCAAAGCAAAAAAACCTGCATACTCCACCCCTCATCAAAGATAAACCTGCGTTTCTTCAAATCTCTGAAACCCTGCATATTTAAATCCCTCATTTGCATATACAAATTACCTAAAACCCTGTACAAATCCAAAAATCTACACTTCATTTCAAACTCAAGTGAAGCCTGCATGCAAGCATTTTATCAGTGAATACATAGGCAAACCTGTATATCATTGCAACTCAGATTAAATCAACAAAAGAGCATACCTGAACATCATATGTCTGCAAATTTCAAGTGACCAACAGGAGATCTGCATTTGTTTTCTGCATTCATCAATTAGGTGAGTAACAAATTATCTTTAAAACTAATTTAAATCAATATAGTTGTTGAATTGTTGCCTGATGAGTATGTTCAATATGTCTGTGTATACATGAGATTGAATTTCTGTTTGTTATTGATTGATTCTTTTCTGTCCTGGATTCCAGGCTTAGATATAATTCAAAATTTCATAAACTCAAGATTTAATCCAAGTTTAGATGCAAAGTAAGTTGTATTGTATTCATCGGTTCATGTTTTGAAAGTCAAGAAGTTAAAATTAGGAGTTAACTCTGGAAACAGGGAAAAGCATCATGCATGCTTATTTTTATCAAAACTCAAACAAATGGATGTAGTAATTTAGTAGTATAAATCAAATATTTAAACTGTAACTTGATTTTTAAATCAAGTAATAGGAATTTTAGAATATTGTTTCATTTACTGTCTGTTCTTAAGCAAAAATAGGATTTTGAGCAATTACTTGCATTCTGTAGTTTAAGAAAATTAATAACTCTTCTGAGTTATTAAATAAAGATTATAAATACATAGAAAAATCTGAAAAGAAAATTTTATTGACTAGAACAGATGCAGTTTTGGATTTCAGAGTATGAACCCTAGTTTTTATGTGGGTTTGTGCATTTGGTCAGGGAGAAGTGTAGGATGGTTCGAGTGTTCTGATATTTAGGGATTGGGTAGATGGTGTGTAGAGTAGTTCATGGCCGGAGAGGTGGATTAGCAAGTGATCGAGGTGGCGAACTTCGGCCGTTGACAGGTTTTAAGTTGGAACCTATAATACTTTTTCAGGTTTAGGAATGGGGGATCTAAAATTTGAATTATTGATTATTGGTTCGATTTGATGGTTGCTGTAGGCATGTTAGTGTTTATGGAGGTTGCTGGATCATCGCTGATGATCACCAGAGATGGTGCGACATGTTTTCTGGTGAACTATATGTTGGGTTGGATGTTAAAGGGTAGGCCTTTGTGATGCTCGAAGTAAGTAGTAAAACAACTCGAAGTGAGCGTGTGTTTGACCCGAAGTAAAAATCTTGTTTCTCGGGTCACTACAAGAATCCAGGTTTTAAAAACCTATTCCTCTGAAATTTAAAATCTGGGTTTGAAAATTTAAAATCTAAAGTTTATGATGAAAGAAAAGTTAAGTTTAAAATCAAATTCAAGTTGTATTTTGATTTGAATTCAAATTGTATTTTTTTTTTATTTGAATTCAAATTCCAGGTTTGAAACCTGTTTTCTGTTTTTTTTTTTTAAATCTGGATTTAAACTTTTAAATCTGCAGTTTATGTTTTGAATAAAATTTAAGTTCAAATTCAGATGCAAGTTTAAATTTCTGACTTGGATTTAAATTCCAGTTTCAATATTTAAAATGGAAGTTCTAGAAATTTAACTTAATTATCTAATTTGTTTTGGTAGATAGTTTAAACTTTAAATAATTAAGGTTTTAAAATGTGAGTAAGGATTTACAGATTTAATTTAAATCTGGAAATTTTAAGTTTTAAAATGAGTTCAGTTTAAATTTAAAGAAGATTCAAATTGAAGTTTAAATTAAGAAAGAGTAGAAATTTCTAAAACATTGAAATGGATTCAACTTCAAATTTTTATTTTAAGACAAACTTTTGATTTGTTCTGAAATTTAAATAAGTTTTAAGTTTATTTAAAACCTTGACAAGTTTAAAATTCATTCTATTTTAAACTTGAATTTAAATTGAAATTTAAGGGTAAATTCAAAAATACTTTGTTTTGAATAATATTGTTTTAAACATAGTTAAGTTATGTTTATTTTGAAATTTAAATTTAGATTTATGTTTTAGAAATTAATTAATAGGTAACAAAGATTTATTAATTAATTAATTTAATTAATTAATTTTGGAATTAATAATTGATTAATGATTAATCAATTTGGAATTAAGATCATTAATTAAGTTATTAATTAATGATAAATGAATATTAATTATGTAATTAAGTTTTTAATTAAGGTTAATTAATTTAATAATTAACTTTAATTAATAAATGATTAAAGATGATTTAAATGGTAATTAATTTAAGTTAATTACTTTATAAATAATTTGAGGATGGTTAATAAAGGTCATTAACCAGGAATATTTAACAATTAATTAATATGGTTAATTTTTATAATTAATTAGATTAATTAATTTAATAATAATCAAATGTGAATGGTTTGAGTATAATTACTTGATAAAGTAATTAAGGAATTAATTACTTAATGTAATTAATTTAATTTAATCAGATTAATTAATTAAGTTTAATTAATTATAAACACTTGAGTTTTATAAATAATTACTTTATGTAATTAAAGTTTTGGAAATTACTTAGTTAAATAATTGTTTAATAATTACAGATTGTAATTAAGTGGAGATGTTAAGTGTGAGGTAATTTGGTTTAATTATTTGAAGATTAATCAAGGGATTGATTAAGTAATTAATTTAAGGATAATTAATTTGGTTTAGTATAGTAATTAAGTTATTTAATTACTTTGAGTAATTAATTTAAGGATTAATTAAGGATCATTAATTATTTAATTAATGATGTAATGAAAGATGATTAATTATGATTAATTAATCAATAATAAGTAATTAAAGGTTAATTACTGTTTAGTTGAGGATAATTAATTTTGTGAAATTAATTAAGGATAATTACATGAATGTAATTAAGGACAATTAATCAAGAGTGATTAATTAAAGTAATTTATGATTGATTAATTGATTGTAATCAATTAAATGATTGAGTAAGCAAGATTTAATTTGGTGAAGTAATTAATTTAAGTTAATATAAATTAATTAAAGATGAAGGAATTAATTTAATTCATTTTAAATTAGTTTGAGTTAGAGAATTAATTTAATTCATTTTAAATTAATTATATTATGGGATGAGTAAATCTTTGCTTATGTTGAATGGATGTCATTGATTGTCTTGGATGCTTTGTGATCTCAGTAGTGAGATAAATAATATTGTGTGGTATGGATGTTGATTGTATTGTGATGATAACATAGGTTATCTATTGTGATGGTGATATATGGAATATCTATATGATATTGATGATGTGAATTACCTGTTATGTGATAATGTTGATTATCAGTTATGATTTATAAGTTATCTATCTGTATGTATATAGATACTGTAATTAAATTGTTTTAAACCTTTAGAACAACTTGGACCTTAAAAGACACGCTTTGGTTTTCGATGAGACCGGGATCGGGTTTCCATATTTGGATATCCGAAAACCACATCGATTCCAAATAACGTTAGGTCGTGAATCCAAATGGAGCGAGTGAAGACTCGAGGTGTAAGGGCTATACGTCAGTATAACTCTGTGGGTGATTCCGTAGTGAGTTGACGGAATTAGTTCTTATAGATTCGAAATGGTGAATCAGAGTGCAAGGGTTATTGTCGTTAACTCTGAGGGTGATTCCAAAATGAGTGTAACGAGATAATGCCTTCGGTTTCGTTCGAACCCGGAACGAACTTGTATGGATTGAATGCTTTCAGAACATCGTCAGGTGGACGATGAGCATTCTAAGTGATATGTCCTATAAAGGTAATCGTAGCCTCAAGCCTCATCAACCGGGAATGGCTAAAACAGGGAAGGTGCAGCAAAGCTTCGTGGGTCACACCTATTGGAGAGCAAGATTGATCCCTGTCTAGAAGTCCCTTTATATTCGGCTGTGTGGGTGGTTGCTAGCTACAACCACGGGGTTGTCTTGTTCGGAACTATTCAGTAAGGAATGGGTCCGGCTTTGTGTTGCAGGGGGTCGGGAGTGATCCTCGGTACGTTGATCTAGGCCACGTACTGTGACGGGCGGTACCCCAGTAGCCCTGCCATTGTATGGAATCCAAAATCCAATAAGTGCCAACGGTTTTGACTGTATTACCCACTTTTGTGGCTAGTAGCTGGAATTTAATCATGTAACAATTTCGGCTATTTTCTTATTTATTTGAAAACCCTAGACACTATTATAATATCATCGAATTTCCTATCAAATGTTTTGGTTAGCGTAAGGTAAAAACTTTTCCATGTTTATGTGTGGGAAGTCTTACGTGATACCTTTCTTTTCAAAAGGTTTTTAAAAGTTAAGCAACTTTAACCTGTTACTCACACCAAACCCATGTCTGACCCGGAGTTTATTTTTTGTTTTTCATAAACTCTTGGGTACTCAAATTTTTATGAGTAGTCAAGGGAATTCAGGTTAGGATTCTGGTTAGCTTTGACGAATTGTGGAGGAGCAATGGAGCAGGAGGCTTCTGCGTGTAGATATATATATTTAGTATTCCGCTGTGTGTTCTCTGAAGTTGTTGTATTGAGTTGTATAACTAGACTGGTGTTTATAACTGTCTAGTATGTGTTGTATATCTGTGTACTATGATATTATTGTAAACTATGTAATATTTATGTTATTAATATAATTTATTCGTTCCGCTGTATAGATTCTGATGTTGTTCTTTCTTCTCTTCTTTCTATTCTCTTTTCTATCCCTTTCTTTCTTAATTCATGACGCGATTTTCCGGGAGTGGAAAGTCGGGTCGTGGCAGTTGGTATCAGAGCATTAGGCTGAGTGAATACCTAGGCTCTGAAGTGTATCTTTCTTTAGGGAGCATTAGGTTGAGTGAATACCTAGGTTCTGTAGAGGTGTCTTTCTTGAGAGAGCGTATTTGTAATTTTTAATATATATATATATATATATATATATATATATATATATATATATATATATATATTTCTACCTATCCGTTGGGTTACCTGTTCAGGTTTTCCAATATAAGTTATAAAGGTAGATGGGGTAGTAGTGTGTGTGGCACGACTACCATTGGTTGGAGTCTAATGTTTGAGGTTGGAAGTGTATTTGTTGAGGCTGTTGACCTAATACCGTCTCGAGTAAGTTTTGTAGTGATGAAGAACTTCATTGATCTCTGAAGGAAACCTGTTAAGGTTCGGAGTTAATTCTCTGAAGTTGGTGAGTAGAATTTGGATCTGTTGGTTGGCAGAAGTGAATGATGGTATTTTGATACCCTAAGGAAGTAGTAGCTGCGTGATGAGATGCAGTGAATATGGATGTTCCCGAAGATGTTTTCTTTGGAACAAGTCAAGGAAGTGAGTCTGCTTCAGTAGTGTGGATGTGGTCAACTTGAGTTTCTGTTTGCTTTGAAATCCGAGTTTCTCGAAGAGCTTATTTTGGAATTCTTTGGCATCTGTGGCAGCAGTGCAGTTTGGAGTGTTCTTTGTGTTGGCAAGAGATCTTCTGGCTTAGCAGTTTTTTTTGAAATGGAGTTCAGAAGCAGTTGAGTAGACCCGTTCCTTCGATGGGTTGGCTAATTAAGTTTAAGTTGTTCTATTTGGTTAAGGGAGAACAGTATTCCTTGGATTTGGTTTGGGTGTATCGCAAAAGTGACTTGCGATTGTTTGAGTGTTCTCTCGGGTTATCTGAGTTTTTTCTGGATGTCTTTAGGAAGTCAGAATTTTGTCTGTATCTGGAGTTTGAGCTTTCTTATCATCTGGAATTCCAGGAGTGGAACCAGTAGTTCAGCTTTATAGAAGTATGGTTCCAGGAGATTTAGTTGGTAGCAGCTCAGAGTTTTGGAGGAACTTCTGAATTTTTCTTATGGATTTATTGAACCATATCTCTGGGGTGTGTTGTCCTGTTTGTGCTCTTGTTCTTCTTCAGCATTCTCTTCTACTTCGGATCAGAGTTGAGCAGCGGAAGCAGTTTGGAAGTGTATCTGCTTTTCTTTTCCCGGACAGAAGAAGTTGTTGTCTTTTGATGTAAGGAGTTGAGTTTGAGTTCTTGGTTTTGGTTGATCTTGAGGAGATCATTTTGATTGGTCTAGTTATTTCTAGAGCATCAGCATAGGTTGAGCTGATCAGTAAGTTTGTGGACAGCTCAGGATTGTCTGAAAAGTTTTGTGGATAAGAGTCGAAGGGATTTTGACTCTGAAATCAGAGATTTAATTTTGTATAAGTTTTCTCCGATCAAAAGTGAGCTTTAAGTTTGGGTAAGTCTGAGAAGTTAGCTCTGAAGTGTTTTGGATTCTTTTCTATGATCTTGAAGGTTAAGTGATTGATCTATAGGATTGATTTGCTAGTTTGGATAACTGGGATTCGATGAGTTTCACGTATCTCTGAGGGAGTACGTGTATGATCTATCTCTGGTTATGGAACCAGCAGTTCTGGAGTTTTGGTTGTTGAGTTAGACTCGTTTGCAGTTTGATATCTTGTCTAGTGTTATAGATATAGTTGTATAGGAGCTTTGTAGCTTCATAGTATTGTTTGTTTGGATTTTCTAGAGCGAGTATCCCGGTGGATATATATATATACCTGGGGAAACTCGATAAAGTTCTATCCAGAATTTGTCTGGATAATTAGATTTGTTTGATTGGTTGGATTGGTTGTTTTGGTTGTTAGCATATGTTTGATATATGCTTGTGTTTTTAAAATTAAAATTTAATAAGATTATTAAATTACTTTTGTTTTAAATTTCGAGGACGAAACTCTTTTAAGGGGGAAGGATTGTAACATCCCGGAATTTTTAACAATATCAATTTAATAATTGTAGTTAAAATTAAATTGATATTAATAATCTGTTAATAATTATTCAGATAAATTTAATAATCTTCTTCAAAAATATATTTAAATTGGTTATTTTATCTTTTAAATAATAAATTTATTTCTATTTACAATATAAATATATGGTTCATATTTTAAATAAATTGGTATTGTTTTAAATTTAGAATAAATTCAATAAAATATTTTATGACTTAATAAAATGAATATTTTGTAAAATGATTTTTATTTAATAAGGAGATATTTATAAAATAAATATTGATATGGTATTGTCTTTATAAATAAATTTTGAATAAGATTTGTAATTCTTTCAAATTGAATTTATATTTATAACTTGATTTAAAAATATTTGATTTTTGAGTTTAGTTTGAATTTAAATTCAAAGTATAAAATCTTCATTTGTTTTAATTTTTATTTGTATAAGTTTATAAACATGATTTGTTTTTGTTTTCATTTATAAATTTATACATATAAACTAACAACTTAAATTAAGCTAATATAACATTAATTTGTAATTAAAAACTAATTATCTTTAAGAAAACAAGTGTTTGATTCTTATGCATTCATTTGACAAGTGTTAAAAAAATAGACAAGTGTTAATTTTGTTTTTATTTTCTTTTATTTCATAAATCTGAAAATACAATTAGTTTGCATCATTCATACATAATGCATTTTCATCTCCTAAATCAAATGAAGATCAAAATTCATTTTCATATTTGCAATCCACAAATCCTTCATCTGCAAATCTTAATTCAAATGAACCTGCAAATCGCTGAAACTCATCAAAGATTAAATCTGCATATCTCAAAATCAAGTAAATCTACATTTACAATCAAAGCAAAAAAACCTGCATACTCCACCCCTCATCAAAGATAAACCTGCATTTTCTCAAATCTCTGAAACCCTGCATATTTAAATCCCTCATTTGCATATACAAATTACCCAAAACCCTGTACAAATCCAAAAATCTACACTTCATTTCAAACTCAAGTGAAGCCTGCATGCAAGCATTTTATCAGTGAATACATAGGCAAACCTGTATATCATTGCAACTCAGATTAAATCAACAAAAGAGCATACCTGAACATCATATGTCTGCAAATTTCAAGTGACCAACAGGAGATCTGCATTTGTTTTCTGCATTCATCAATTAGGTGAGTAACAAATTATCTTTAAAACTAATTTAAATCAATATAGTTGTTGAATTGTTGCCTGATGAGTATGTTCAATATGTCTGTGTATACATGAGATTGAATTTCTGTTTGTTATTGATTGATTCTTTTCTGTCCTGGATTCCAGGCTTAGATATAATTCAAAATTTCATAAACTCAAGATTTAATCCAAGTTTAGATGCAAAGTAAGTTGTATTGTATTCATCGGTTCATGTTTTGAAAGTCAAGAAGTTAAAATTAGGAGTTAACTCTGGAAACAGGGAAAAGCATCATGCATGCTTATTTTTATCAAAACTCAAACAAATGGATGTAGTAATTTAGTAGTATAAATCAAATATTTAAACTGTAACTTGATTTTTAAATCAAGTAATAGGAATTTTAGAATATTGTTTCATTTACTGTCTGTTCTTAAGCAAAAATAGGATTTTGAGCAATTACTTGCATTCTGTAGTTTAAGAAAATTAATAACTCTTCTGAGTTATTAAATAAAGATTATAAATACATAGAAAAATCTGAAAAGAAAATTTTATTGACTAGAACAGATGCAGTTTTGGATTTCAGAGTATGAACCCTAGTTTTTATGTGGGTTTGTGCATTTGGTCAGGGAGAAGTGTAGGATGGTTCGAGTGTTCTGATATTTAGGGATTGGGTAGATGGTGTGTAGAGTAGTTCATGGCCGGAGAGGTGGATTAGCAAGTGATCGAGGTGGCGAACTTCGGCCGTTGACAGGTTTTAAGTTGGAACCTATAATACTTTTTCAGGTTTAGGAATGGGGGATCTAAAATTTGAATTATTGATTATTGGTTCGATTTGATGGTTGCTGTAGGCATGTTAGTGTTTATGGAGGTTGCTGGATCATCGCTGATGATCACCAGAGATGGTGCGACATGTTTTCTGGTGAACTATATGTTGGGTTGGATGTTAAAGGGTAGGCCTTTGTGATGCTCGAAGTAAGTAGTAAAACAACTCGAAGTGAGCGTGTGTTTGACCCGAAGTAAAAATCTTGTTTCTCGGGTCACTACAAGAATCCAGGTTTTAAAAACCTATTCCTCTGAAATTTAAAATCTGGGTTTGAAAATTTAAAATCTAAAGTTTATGATGAAAGAAAAGTTAAGTTTAAAATCAAATTCAAGTTGTATTTTGATTTGAATTCAAATTGTATTTTTTTTTTATTTGAATTCAAATTCCAGGTTTGAAACCTGTTTTCTGTTTTTTTTTTAAATCTGGATTTAAACTTTTAAATCTGCAGTTTATGTTTTGAATAAAATTAAGTTCAAATTCAGATGCAAGTTTAAATTTCTGACTTGGATTTAAATTCCAGTTTCAATATTTAAAATGGAAGTTCTAGAAATTTAACTTAATTATCTAATTTGTTATGGTAGATAGTTTAAACTTTAAATAATTAAGGTTTTAAAATGTGAGTAAGGATTTACAAATTTAATTTAAATCTGGAAATTTTAAGTTTTAAAATGAGTTCAGTTTAAATTTAAAGAAGATTCAAATTTGAAGTTTAAATTAAGAAAGAGTAGAAATTTCTAAAACATTGAAATGGATTCAACTTCAAATTTTTATTTTAAGACAAACTTTTGATTTGTTCTGAAATATAAATAAGTTTTAAGTTTATTTAAAACCTTGATAAGTTTAAAATTCATTCTATTTTAAACTTGAATTTAAATTGAAATTTAAGGGTAAATTCAAAAGTACTTTGTTTTGAATAATATTTTTTTAAACATAGTTAAGTTATGTTTATTTTGAAATTTAAATTTAGATTTATGTTTTAGAAATTAATTAATAGGTAATTAAGATTTATTAATTAATTAATTTAATTAATTAATTTTGGAATTAATAATTGATTAATGATTAATCAATTTGGAATTAAGATCATTAATTAAGTTATTAATTAATGATAAATGAATATTAATTATGTAATTAAGTTTTTAATTAAGGTTAATTAATTTAATAATTAACTTTAATTAATAAATGATTAAAGATGATTTAAATGGTAATTAATTTAAGTTAATTACTTTATAAATAATTTGCGAATGGTTAATAAAGGTCATTAACCAGGATTATTTAACAATTAACTAATATGGTTAATTTTTACAATTAATTAGATTAATTAATTTAATAATAATCAAATGTGAATGGTTTGAGTATAATTACTTGATAAAGTAATTAAGGAATTAATTACTTAATGTAATTAATTTAATTTAATCATATTAATTAATTAAGTTTAATTAATTATAAACACTTGAGTTTTATAAATAATTACTTTATGTAATTAAAGTTTTGGAAATTACTTAGTTAAATAATTGTTTAATAATTACAGATTGTAATTAAGTGGAGATGTTAAGTGTGAGGTAATTTGGTTTAATTATTTAAAGATTAATCAAAGGATTAATTAAGTAATTAATTTAAGGATAATTAATTTGGTTTAATATAGTAATTAAGCTAGTTAATTACTTTGAGTAATTAATTTAAGGATTAATTAAGGATCATTAATTATTTAATTAATGATGTAATTAAAGATGATTAATTATGATTAATTAATCAATAATAAGTAATTAAAGGTTAATTACTGTTTAGTTGAGGATAATTAATTTTGTGAAATTAACTAAGGATAATTACATGAATGTAATTAAGGATAATTAATCAAGAGTGATTAATTAAAGTAATTTATGATTGATTAATTGATTGTAATCAATTAAATGATTGAGTAAGCAAGATTTAATTTGGTGAAGTAATTAATTTAATTTATTTTAAATTAATTAAAGATGAAGGAATTAATTTAATTCATTTTAAATTAATTTGAGGTAGAGAATTAATTTAATTCATTTTAAATTAATTATATTATGGGATGAGTAAATCTTTGCTTATGTTGAATAGATGTCATTGATTGTCTTGGATGCTTTGTGATCTCAGTAGTGAGATAAATAATATTGTGTGGTATGGATGTTGATTGTATTGTGATGATAACATAGGTTATCTATTGTGATGGTGATATATGGAATATCTATATGATATTGATGATGTGAATTACCTGTTATGTGATAATGTTGATTATCAGTTATGATTTATAAGTTATCTATCTGTGTGTATATAGATACTGTAATTAAATTGTTTTAAACCTTTAAAACAACTTGGACCTTAAAAGACACGCTTTGGTTTTCGATGAGACCAGGATCGGGTTTCCATATTTTGATACCCGAAAACCACATCGATTCCAAATAACGTTAGGTCGTGAATCCAAGTGGAGCAAGTGAAGACTCGAGGTGTAAGGGCTATACGTCAGTATAACTCTGTGGGTGATTCCGTAATGAGTTGACGGAATTAGTTCTTATAGATTCGAAATGGTGAATCAGAGTGCAAGGGTTATTGTCGTTAACTCTGAGGGTGATTCCAAAAAGAGTGTAACGAGATAATGCCTTCGGTTTCGTTCGAACCCGGAGCGAACTTGTATGGATTGAATGCTTTCAGAACATCGTCAGGTGGACGATGAGCATTCTAAGTGATATGTCCTATAAAGGTAATCGTAGCCTCAAGCCTCATCAACCGGGAATGGCTAAAACAGGGGAGGTGCAGCAAAGCTTCGTGGGTCGCACCCACTGGAGAGCAAGATTGATCTCTGTCTAGAAGTCCCTTTATATTCGGCTGTGTGGGTGGTTGCTAGCTACAACCACGAGGTTGTCTTGTTCGGAACTATTCAGTAAGGAATGGGTCCGGCTTTGTGTTGCAGGGGGTCGGGAGTGATCCTCGATACGTTGATCTAGGCCACGTACTGTGACGGGCGGTACACCAGTAGCCCTGCCATTGTATGGAATCCAAAATCCAATAAATGCCAACGGTTTTGATTGTATTACCCACTTTTGTGGCTAGTAGCTGGAATTTAATCATGTAACAATTTCGGCTATTTTCTTATTTATTTGAAAACCCTAGACACTATTATAATATCATCGGATTTCCTATCAAATGTTTTGGTTAGCGTAAGGTAAAAACTTTTCCATGTTTATGTGTGGGAAGTCTTACGTGATACCTTTCTTTTCAAAAGGTTTTTAAAAGTTAAGCAACTTTAACCTGTTACTCACACCTGACCCATGTCTAACCCGGAGTTTATTTTTGTTTTTCATAAACTCTTGGGTACTCAAATTTTTATGAGTAGTCAAGGGAATTCAGGTTAGGATTCTGGTTAGCTTTGACGAATTGTGGAGGAGCAATGGAGCAGGAGGCTTCTGCGTGTAGATATATATATTTAGTATTCCGCTGTGTGTTCTCTGAAGTTGTTGTATTGAGTTGTATAACTAGACTGGTGTTTATAACTGTCTAGTATGTGTTGTATATCTGTGTACTCTGATATTGTTGTAAACTATGTAATATTTATGTTATTAATATAATTTATTCGTTTCGCTGTGTAGATTCTGATGTTGTTCTTTCTTCTCTTCTTTCTATTCTCTTTTCTATCCCTTTCTTTCTCAATTCATGACGCGATTTTCCGGAAGTGGAAAGTCGGGTCGTGACAATATTCATGTTATAGGGCCTGATTCTTCAAATGATGGCAGTGCATCCTCTTCTTCTAAGGAGGACTAGGATTTTTGATAAATTAGTAGTATTGGTATTTTGCCAATCTCCTATGCTTTATTGGATGCTTTTAGATTTTCTGGCGTTGTGTCAAACACCTGTTAAAATTTCATTAATAATAGTGGACGGCCCACTTAAAAGCCAACTAGCCTTGCTCAAAAAGAGATTTAATCTTAAAAGCCACTCCTCCCTATGATACATAATGATGTATCGATAAGGAATAATAGGACTTTGTCAGACAAAGTACCATCGATGGTGAGTGAAGATGAGTTAACTTCTTTCTATAAGGACATGTACTTAAGAGTAAGTACAAATAGTAAAATTTATTTTCATCTAAGGCATAGTTTACAAGATCACACAAGATAAGAGTTGATAAGATACCCCTACATGTTCTAGGTCAAGGAGTTAATAGGTTGTATGAGTCAGGAGACTACATCTAATATTTGTTCGTGAGGGATCGTGTGTGGACCATCCCAAATGAGTTTGGGATCGATCAAGATTGATAATTTACGTTATGAATGTGAGTTTCGTAAACTAAAAACTAACTCAGTTTCATACGTATGTGAAAGAAATTCATAAAATGTGTATGAATACCTATTCCATTACAATAAGAAACAATTGTGCTTTCGAGAAACACCTTGTTCATGATGAAGGTATTTCTTTTAGAAATTATTAGCAGTAAAAAAGATTTGAATACGAACCAAAGGTAAAATAGATTAAGAAGGATGAAATGAAATTAAGCAAGCCTAAATGGATATGACACATTAGAAAATCTAATAATTTTTTTTGGACATTAAAGATAAATTATGAATTTATTATCAATGTCGAGAAAAGAATTCCTTGGGTGTAACATTTTCGATTTTTCGTCGCTAGAAAACCGACATCAATACGTCCACTGTATCAACTGCCGAGCAATCGAATGCCGAAAAACCGAAATGTTATGGTTAAAGAAGAAGAAAAGGGAAGAAGAAGAAAGAAGAAGAAACAGAAAACAATATCAGAATCTCACAATCGCAGCGGAACAACATATAATAGATAAATGAATAATCTTTAAACAAAGAACTATATCAGTTACTACATTACATCATATTACATTACATTACATCATAAGAGTGTACAACAACAAACAACAACAAACAGCGGAAAAGAAATACTATATACTCGTGAATACACCATGCCATCCAGCTTTCCTTCAGCAACTCTTGAATTCCAGAATATCCCGATAACCTGACTTTTGACTGCCCGTGTGGAAATTGGTGGGCACCCAGAGTTTAGGAAGGAAACAATAAACTCCAAGTCAGTCATGGGACTGGTGTGAGAACTTTAACAATTATTCATATTTAAAACAAACAATAAATAGATATTCTAAAATAGATCCGCAATGCTTTTTGAAAAATGAGACTACCATAAGGCCTCCCGCACGCACACACAATGCAAACACAGAATCGGAGGAGATTTCTCCTTATGATAGTCAAAGATGCTTGATACGCATTAAAAAGAAACATTTGATATTATTACTAGTGCGTAGTGCAGAAAACATTTCGAAAGTATAATATAAATCTTAGCCAGCATAGGCATTTCACACTTATGCCTACTATAGCTACCATCCAAACAGTGGGGCGCCACCATAAGTGAATGATAGGTTCTACAACTAAAACTGTACAAGGCTCGTATTGTTTCTTTGGATTTTCCAACAAATGGTCAGGCTAAGGAACTTCCTACTGCCACATGGGATCGCCTCTGGCGGGACGCCCGAGAACTTAACCAGCTCTCTGCCAACACAAGGCCGGGTTACCTTTGTAACTAGGTAACTACTACACGAATATGCCACCCCCCGGTCCTTTGGGACCTTTATCCGAGGGCCCTCGATCACCAAGCAACAACCACACAGAAAAAATGAGATTGGAGCAACCACATAGGTTAAGCATCAGGGCTCCATACCTGACACCACCCTTTTCCAGAAGGAAATGACATACCCAAAAGGGAGCGACCCTCATAACCTTGTCGCATATTCTTGTTTTGACCATTTCCGAGGTGTGAGGTTTGACGAAGTCTCGTCCATAAAGCTACGCTTTTTCACAAAGCCATGCTTTGATCAACAAATGATCAATAAATAATCATCATACAGCAACACTCAGCATGCCCATTACCAAATTGGGAATATATCGCTGATAACCTTTAACTACAAAACCTCTGAGCTCGTATGTCTCAGAGAAGGGTGTTAAGCTAAGAGAATAAATTCCCCGACACCAACAGAAATGTATTTGAAAGAAATCTGCTTTATATCTCAAAATGTAATGTCAGACATGTAACCATACAAGTCTGTTTCGGGCTCGAACAGAACCGAAGGCACTTCCAAAGAAGCCCTTGCAATCCGAGTATTCACAATCCCGATCGAATTTCCCATCACAAAGGAAATCTCCATACCATAGCTAACGGTGCAGAGAAAATCGATAGGTCATCCTATCGTTTTCACAAATACCCGGTCTTCACCACCGGTCTTCAATGCTATCCATGACGTCGTATCACTATTCGGGACGGGTAATCCGAATAACGAGTGCAATAATTTAAAAATAAGTGTAGCACTCAATTTCTACAAATTCACAACAAATAGCCACTCAAGGACCAATATTGATAGTCGGTTATTTAATTATCAATCAATATTCACAACATCACCCGATTTCAAATAATTTCACAAATTATTTATTTTCCAAAAATATCTTTACAAGATATACTTTCCACACTTCAACCATTTGAAAACAAGTTTCAAATCAGTTATCACCTTTACAGCTTTCATTTCAAAATGGTCCATTTAAACCAATCAAATAAATCCTTACCGATTTATTAAATTCGCGTTCCAAATCAGTAAATTTATTCCCACACTTTAAAAATAAATCAAGGTTTATTTTTAAAACATATTTCCCTTATAAATTTCCATTTCCAAAAATTCACTTTTTATACGATTGTTCAAATCGATTTCAATTATTCACTTTCAATTTATGTTTAAAAGATATAATCTCAAAAACATTCACTTCATATTGGAGAACATTTCCATACTTATTTAATAATAAGTAATTCACAAATCTATTTATTTTCAACATTTGGAAAATATTCAATATACTTAAATCCAGATTAAGTACATATTTTATTCTTTATGGAAAACTCCTCTTAAACACATTTATTTGGGTCAAAATGAATGTTACGTAACGACAACCCAAAATCACTAGTATAGGGATTCCAAATTAAGATAGATATATAAACCCCGATACTATACAAAACTTTTCCTTTCGGAAATCATTTACTATAACAACAGTGTTATAGTCCACAATTTCCTTCTATTTCTCGAAAACGTCTATTTCAACAATGAATGTTGAAATCTATGGTTTCGATACTTAATACATTTTAAAACATCTTTAAATTGTTTTAATTCTATTTAAAATATCACTTTTCCAAAACATTTCTTTAATATATTATTCATCGTCCAAAATCGTGAATATAGTTCGTTAACCAAATTCAATTTCTACATATTTTATTTAAAGGATTATCCATTGTCCAAAATCGTGGATATATTTCCTTTAATAAGCTATAATAATTAAACTTATTAAAATAAGTCGATTTTGGATTTATAAAACAACGTTTATAAATTCCATTTATACTTTATAACAATTTTACTTATAAAATCACTTTATTAACAAATTCTATCCATATCCCATTTACACGCCAAAATCCAATTTATAAGTTAATTACTTATAAATCTTTTATTTTACAAAAAACTATTCATTTTATAACTTCACAATTTATAAATCTAATTTCATCCACTTATGAAATCCATTTACACTTCATTTTAACACTTATAAAAAACTCGTTTTATAATTCCAATATTTTAATTTATAAATATTAAATTTATAAATCTTTTATATAAATCATTTATAATAATTCAAAAATCCCAATTTAAACCATTTTATAAATTAATCAACTACTTATTTCAAAAATCACATTTCGAAAAAATCGTAATTTTTATAACATAAAAATTTTCAACGTTTATTTATTTAAAATGAATAAATCCAAAATTGAATTTTATTATGTATTCTCAACTTAAATTTTCAAAAATCAAATTTTATTTATTTTTAGCATTTAACGATACCAAAAATATATTCGGCTAAAATTTAGCCTTTAACGATTTCAATCACAAAGATAATCACGTAGATTACAAATAGATCAATAAATAGATCAACACACAACATTGAAATAAATTCAATCATTTGAGTAATCCAGTTGGATCCCTCCAACCTGTTTTCCTGCATCCAAAGATGTTAGCACAATGCCAATTCCGCTTCGAGACAGAATATCGCGGTATATGGGATTTATAAAAATACTATCCGCTATTATACGGTGCAATAGGGTCTCATCCGCTATATAATGCGGGAAATCAACTCCAAATACATATATAATACCAATTCCATTCAAGTTGGAATTATCACGGTATATGTTTTTAATAATAACATCCGCTTAATGTACGACGCATAGGGTCTATTTCAATACAACAGATAAAAAATTATCATCCAATCACACAATCAAGCAATTTTAAATCTAACTATTTAAAATTTAAATTGAAACAATTCGATTGAGTGAGAAGTTCTCACCTTGAGTCTCCGATAACAGTTGTAGCGCTTTATTTCAAATAAAATTAAACGTGCGTCTAATTTTACCCAAAATTTTCACTAGCTCCAAACGACTCCAAACCAGTTCCATTGCGTAGTATTCGTCAAAACGAACCCAGCGCAAGTCGTTTCGTAATTTTCCGACCTTGTATGAATAAGATATAGCATTGCAAAGTTTACACAAATTTTAATATAATTAATTTACACTTAAATTTTATTTTTTCAACCTTAAACACATCTGGGCCATACGATGCAAAGCCCTAGAATCTCGGCCATTATCCCCTTTCTTCCCTCTCCAGTTAATTATCACGAAAAGAAACCCATGCCGCCACTACATCTCGCAATTTACGCAACCACCACGACGACTTCTGCATCGATCAGCAAGCACCACTTCGAAGCCAACGTCGAGCACTACACTCAGATGCAGTATGGTGGAGCTCGGCCCTCCATGGCTCGAGAAAAACGAAGCTTGAACTGCAACGAACGGCAGCCACCACCTCCCTCCACGTCACACCATTCTCCATCTCGACCGTTGGATTTACTCGTCTCGACGAGATCTACAACTTTGCATTTGATAAGTTTTGCTAAAAGCTGATCGATTTGAAGAAATCAAGGAGGAAAGATAGATGATTTTCGACCATTGAAAATAGAAATGGCGGCTGAACTAAGGAATTAGGGTTTTGCAATAAATTTGGGGTGTTGAGGTTCCTTTATAGAAAATTTCCAAAAAACACCGTTCATCCGATTTTTCGAACTCCAAATCACGCGCGGTGACCGGTGTTTCTAGGGTTTAACCTGTGTTCTGGACACAATGGAATAGGTTTCAGGAGCTAATTCGATCATATATGCGAGTTACGGAAATACACAATCAAATTTAAATTAAATCGGTTAAACAAATTTCTATGCGTTTGGCTTGCCCCTGACAAACCGTAAATCCGATTGACATGAAATTTGAAACCCTATAATAATATAACATTTCGGATCCGATGAAACTGGTTTCGTCGAAATCCGAGACTATTTGAAAAATGACTTATTCTAGTCGTCAATTAAATATTAAAATATTCAATTTTCACAAATTAACTTTTAATTCGATTCTAAAAGTTCTATAACATCATTCTAACTTCAATGTGATTAAATAAAATTTTACAAATCATTTTCAATCATATTTAACCCAATTTCCAATTATTTCTAGAATTTCAAATATTAAATTATCGATTTAATTATTCAATTAAATCTAGATATTCGAAATAAAATTTATTCGACTGTTTAATTTCACTTGTTAATATTTAAAATCAATTAAATATATGGATTTTAGTTGACAGAAATTCTGGGTCGTCACATTGGGTGTCAAAATAGGCCATTAAGAGCATTGACTTTTCCATATGGCATGATGCGCAAAACTAGAATGATTCCAAATATATTATCAAAATATGATTTTGATAGTTATGCTCGAAGGGATACGATCCATCGATTGCAATCTTTGTCTTCGATAAGAAGATGATTACAATCAGCATATAGTAAAAAATGTTGACAAGAATAACAACGAAAATTTCAGTTGTTGAAATTAACGTAATGAATTCATCATTTAAAGTGCTTAAATAAATTTAGATTTGTTGTAATATATATTAATAATAGGGATGAATACGCTAAATAAGAAAGGACATTATTGTAATCTGCACTGCATAAGGAGTCTATGAATATGGAGTTTGATTGTATTGTAAGATCTATCACAATTCAATAAAAAAATTCTCTCTCTAATGGTCTCCATTCTCTTTATTTTGTAACACGTTATCAACACGAAGGTGTTCTTCTTTTATTTTATTTTCTTGCCGCTGAACTAAGAATATTTTTTTTGAGTAACACAAACTTTTTGTATACCGCATTCTCAATATTCTGCATAGGAATGCGAATTAATTATTGTTCTCAACCTGTTCACCTCCAAACTTTCCAACTTCTCAACAAGTAATTATATATTAATTACTCTGACTGTTTCACTTCTGACCATTCCAATTCTAAGGCTATTCATATTCAAAATCCTATTATGTAGTAGTGCAAACGAGTCTTTTATAATATATCTACATACGTTCTATTTATTATTTCCTTTAAAACAACAAGCATGTAAAGGAATTGTTCTTGCATTTTTTTATAAATTCGTTACTTTTCCTCTCTACAAAAGGGTAATTGTCAATATCATGTTTTTTTTGATAAAGCTGTCAAGTCAGCACATGCTAGTTTGGGGTTCGCTTCTATATTTTTCATGTATTTTCTTGTACCAATCTTATTTTAATTCTTTGGCTTCTAAATTCAATATTTATTTATTTTCTCTGCCGATCTGTTGCCAAATAAAAATCAAAAGTGGAATGGAATATACGCAAAAGCCAACTTTCCTTTCTTACATGATAAATACATGAAGGTTGCAAAATCCAAATGTTTGGTTTTGTTGATACATTTTTTTTGGGGTATAGTTGTTTGATAGCATGAATGAAGACTTTCCATTTTTTTTACCTTTTAGCTGGAAACAAACAAATAGTGAATGTTGTTGTGGCGAATATTTTCACCTTATGCAATTTATTTTATGAACAGTTCACAAAATGACAAACATCGCTAAGCTTGAATTTAAAGCTTTGGATATATCTGGAGACAACTGCTTATCATGGATATTGGATGCTGAGATTCATTTGCAATCTCAATGCTTAAAAAATGCCATTAAAAATGGCAATACTATGTCCCAGCAGGACAAGGCAAAGACTCTAATATTTTTAAGACGCCATATCCACGACGATCTAAAAACAGAATATTTGACTGAAAAAGACCCTCTCCACTTATGGAACTCCTTGAAGGAGCGTTATGACCACCAGAAGACGGTCATACTTCCAAACACTAGGCAAGAGTGGTTGAACCTGAGATTTCAAGACCTTAAGTCCATAAGAGAATATAATTCTGCAATGTTTAGAATCACTTCTAAACTGAAATTATGTGGAGAAAAGGTGGATGACGCACAAATGCTTGAAAAGACTTACTTAACATTTTGTGCCTCGAATATACTCCTGCAGCAGTATCGAGAGCGTCATTTTACAAAATATTCCAAACTCATAGAATGCTTACTAATTGCTAAACAAAATAATGAATTGCTTATAAAAAATCACTCCTCAAGACCAACTGGTTCAACTGCATTACCTGAAGTTAATGCTAATTTTGCCTACTCTGAATGAGGTAGAGGTCAAGGTCGATGTAGAGGACATAGTCGTGGACGTGGATATAACTTTAGCAGAGGCGGTTATGGTGGTTTTGAAGGTAACAAAACCATCAACTTTAAAAAGAAACAAAAGAAAATTGAGCACGTAAAAAACAATGATTCAGCTTCAGAAAATAAAAGGCATTATGAGGAAGTTTGTTATAGATGTGGACAATCTGGTCACTGGTCACGTACATGTAGATCATCAAAGAAAACAATTGAAAAATATCATCGCTTGAAGAATATTGAGGAAAATAATGCCAAAAAGTTACGCAAAAACACTAACCTGAAGTTAAATGATTTCTTCGAAGATGACAATGGAAATTTCATTAATGATGAAAATCTAAGTGCAATGATCAATGATATGACTAAGTTGATCAATTAGAAATATCTTGAAGTTTGTTATGTGGCTTTCGTTTTATTTCATTATCTTGCATCAATAAATCAGTTTGAAGTTTGTGTTCGTTTACTTGTATTTCCCTTTGCAGTACTAGTTAAAAATAACGTGTAATGTGGATGTTGTTTTTAATTAGTAGCCTATTTTAATCATATTACTTTGTTTTTTTTACATTAAATTTATTTATGCATACAAATTTTTAATGATTGACTAATTATTGTCTTTAATTCTTAAGGTATGAAATGCCATTTGGGTGATGATATATGCTTACTAGATAGTGCAACTACTCATACAATTTTGAAAAACCAGAAGTTTTTCTATGAACTATTTGAAAATTTCTCGGCTGAAGTCTCCACTATAGCTGGATTTGCTAATATAATTGACGGGTCTGGAAGAGCCCATATAATATTACCAAATGGTACGCATATCTTTATTCAGAATGCATTATACTCAAGCAACTCTAAAAGAAATTTGCCGAGTTTCAAACATATAAGAATGAATGGATACCATATTGAAACTATAAATGAAAACAACAAGAATATCTTTGTGTTATTTCTAGAATTGAAAGCCAGAAGCTTGTCCTAGAAAAATTTGGTACAATTTCAACTGGTTTATATTTTACAAAAATTGACATAGTTGAATCTCACTCTATAAACATGAGCCAGAAGCTCACAAATACAAAGACATTGATTCTTTGGCATGATCGCTTGGGTCATCCTGGATCAACTATGATGCGTAAAATTGCCAAAAACTTAAATGGACATGATTTATCAAACCAATTGAATTTACCAAGTGATTACTTATGTGCCCCATGTGCACAAGGAAAATTAATCACTCGACCTTTATAAAGTAAAATCACATCTGAATCTCCAACATTTCTACAAAGAATTCAAGGTGATATATGTGGCACAATCCACCTTGAATGTGGACCATTCAAATATTTTATGGTATTGATTGATGCATCAACTCGTTGGTCACATGCTTGTTTACTTTCTACAAGAAATTTGGCATTCGTCAACCTACTTGGTCAAATAATAAAATTGAGAACACATCTTCCTGATCATCAAATTAAATCAATTCGACTAGATAATGCTGGAGAATTTACTTCTCAAGTATTTGATGATTATTGTCTATCATTGGGAATTGAAATTGAACATCCAGTAGCTCATGTTCATACTCAAAATGGTCTAGCAGAATCATTAATTAAGTGCTTGCAACTTATTGCAAGACCATTGCTTATGCAATCAAAACTACCCGTTTCAGCTTGGGGGCATGCAATTTTGCATGCATCGAAATTGGTTAAAATTAGACCAACAGCTTATCATCAGCTTTCACATCACAGCTCTTAACTAGATCTCAACCAAATATTTCACATTTACGAAAATTTGGTTGTGCTGCGCATACCTATTCACCCCTACTTCGTACTAAAATGGGTCCTCAACGACGGTTGGGAATTTATGTGGGATTTGATTCCCCATCGATAATTCGTTACCTTGAACCTCTTATAGGTGATGTCTTCACTGTGAGATTTTCAGACTGTAAATTTGATGAGACAATCTTCTCGCCGTTGGGGGGAGGAAAGATCGTTCTAGTAGAACGTCGTGAAATATCATGGAATAATCCATCTATGTCTTATTTGGATCCACGTACCAAACAATGCCAATATGAGATACAAAGAATTTTTCATATTCAAAATATTGCAAATCAACCGCCAGATGCATTTAGTGACACTGCAAAAAAAATTAAATCTCACATTCCAGCAGCAAATGCACCAGCAAAAATTGATGTCCCTGAAGGATCAAAAGTAAATATAGCAGCAAATGAATCTAAAGTAAGACAAAAACGTGGAAGACCAATTGGTTCAAAAGACTTGGCGCCTAGAAAAAGAAATTCTAATGAAAAATCATCAATTAAGAAACCTCCTGAAGAGGTAATAAATGATCAAAAGGATCACTCAAATGAAAATCCCAATTCTCCTACAAGTGTGGAAGGGAATATTATCCGAGAAGAGATAAAAGAAGATTCCAACGATAAAATGGTACCTAATAATAATGAGATCTTAATATTTCATACGAACTATGGAGAAATATAAGATCGAAGTAAAATAATAATTGATGATGTATTCTCATTCGCAGTAGCTACTGAAATAATTGAAAGTCATGACCATAATGAGAATAATGAGAATGATGATAATGAACCAAATAGCATAAATGAATGTCGAAAAAGACACGATTGGCCAAAATGGAAAGATGTTATCCAAGTGGAACTAGATTCACTTCAAAAACATGTTAAACCAGTAGGTTATAAATGGGTATTCGTAAGAAAACGAAATGATAAAAATGAAGTCGTGAGGTACAAGGCACGACTTGTCGCACAAGGTTTCCTACAAAGACCAGGTTTTGACTTTAAGAAAATTTACTCCTCTATTATGGATGTCATAGCATTCCAATATTTGATAAGTCTTGTAGTTTCTAAAAAACTCGATATAGGATTAACAGATGTTGTGACAGCTTATCTTTACGGTGAATCAAAAACCAATATTTACATGAAAATTCCAGATAAATATAAATTGCCTGAAGCAAAATCAAAGTCCATGTACTCATTAAAACTAAGATGATCACTATATGGCTTGAAACAATCCGGAAGGATGTGCTATAATCATCTTAGTAAATATTTGATAAAAGAAGGATACGAAAACAATCTCATTTGTCCATGTGTCTTTATAAAGAAATCGGTAAAGGGATTTGCTATCTTAAGAGTTTATGTTGATGACATAAATTTGATTGGGACTCCAGAAAAGATTAATGAAACAATAAATTATTTAATTTAAAAAAGAAATTTGAAATAAAAGATCTTGGCAAATTTAAGCACTGTCCCGGTCTACGGATTGAGCATAGTACTAATGGCACATTAATCCATCAATCAAATTACATTGAGAAAATTCTATAGCGTTTTCAAATGGATAAAGCATATCCACTTAGCACGCCGATGGTTGTTAGATCTTTAGATATTAAAAATGACCCTTACCGCCCAAAAGAAGAAGATGAGAAGGTGTTTGTCCCGGAAGTGCCATATCTTAGTGCCATTGGTGCATTATTATATTTGGCCCAATGCATAAGACCAAATATTGCATTTTCGGTAAATCTTCCAGCAAGGTACGGTTCAGAATCAACAAATGGTGTAAAACATATCATGAGATATCTTCGTGGAACGACAAATTTGGGTTTGTTTACTCTAACTCAGACAATAATCCAAATCTAGTTGGCTATAGTGATGTAGGTTATCTTTCTGACCTACATAAAGCAAGATCACAAACTGGATATGTGTTTAATAACAGCAATGCAGCAATTTCATGGCGATCTACAAAACAAACATTAGTAGCAACATCATCCAATCACTCTTAAATACTAGCACTACATGAAGCAAGTAAAGAATGCATTTGGCTGAGATCACTAATTGAGCATATTCGAAAAAGCTGCCAACTTCCATCAGTAACAGAAGGGTCATCCATTATTTATGAAGACAATGCAGCTTGTGTAGCTCAAATTCAAGTGGGTTACATTAAGGGTGATAGGACGAAGCACATTTCTCTTAAATTTTTCTTCACACATGAGCTATAAAAGGATAATAAGATAGAAGTGAAACAAATCTGATCCCGAGAAAATTCGACGGACCTATTCACAAAGGCGCTTCCAAAATCAATATTTCAGAAGATGATATACAAAATTGGTATGCGTCGGCTGCATTAACAAACTAATTAAATAATGCGTTATAATTTAGGGGGAGCGTATGAAATACGCTATAATGTACTCCTTTTCCTTCACTAATATTTTTCCCACTGGGTTTTTATTAGTAAGGTTTTAATGAGGCATTATCTTGATCCAGAAGTATCAACCCTCGTAGTAACATTATAAAATACATGTTACTTAAAGATGAAATCATGTTGCAATCTTTTCCTTGTTTATGATTTTTCCCACTGGGTTTTTCATAACAAGGTTTTTAATGAGACAATTACTCTTATCATCTTTACATACGCATATTCAAGGGGGCGTATTGTAATATATATTAATAATAGCGATGAATATGCTAAATAAGAAAGGGCGTTATTGTAATCTGCACTGCATAAGGAGTCTATAAATATGGAGTTTGATTGTATTGTAAGATCTATATCAATTCAATAAAATTATCCTCACTCTAATGGTCTCCATTCTCTTTATTTTGTAACAAGATTTTACTTACAGAATTATCGCCTGGTATGATTTTGATTTTTGGTACATATGTGTTGAGACAAAAATTCTAAGTAATAATTCAATATATACTACTTGTACATAACAATCAAAGGGTCACGTAGTCGGTAGGAACAATAATGAGTTTGTGGGATTCATATATGATCTGAGAATCGATAGGAAAGTATCGTTCAATAAGCATCGGGGTTAAACAAGTATTTTGTCGAAGATATAAAATAGTTTGATTTTCTATCAAAATGCAGGTGGAACGTGTGTCTATAATAAAAAAACTATACATGCATCAATATATTTCAAAAACTATAAGTAAACAACAAACTTATGATCATTAACAGTGTACTCGTACAATAATCATTTTAATATGGTTATTTAATTTTGGAACTAGGCCAGCCCACAATAGATTTAATGGGTGAATTTCAAAAAAAAAAAAACCATTTTGGATCTTTATTGGGCCAATGAAGTCTAATTTAATTAGAATATTTTTAAATTTCCTTTAAATAAAATCATTATTTTATTTAAATTTAAAATATAATTTTATATTATGTAATAAATATTATATTACACATATACGTGTGTGTGCATGTGTAACCTAGCAAACTATGCAAGGTATAACATGCCCGTGTATAAGTGCTGATATTTACACTGTGTGTTGCATATATAACTATTCAATGTTTTTCTTCAAAACTAGACGGCAACGTTGTGCATCCTAATGGTATGCCACATGTGGTCTAGTACGTAGCATAATGTACATTATGAATCTTATGGCTAAAGCATATGAGATCCTCTTCAGACGCACTTTCTCCTTATCGGTATGCGAAGCGTCCTTCTTAGAGAGGACGATTTTAGACTGCGCTGGAATGTTTCCATGCTTGGAATACTCCACACTGAACCTTTTTAGTATGGAATCCATGTACATGTATTAAGATAATGCCAACATCCTCCTAGATCTATCTCCATATATCTTTATATGAAATATATATATGCCGCTTCTCCCAAATCCTTCATGGAGAAATTATTGGAAAGCCAAATTTTCATTGATTATAACAACGAAGTGTCATTGCCAATCAATAATAGATCATCGATATAGAACACTAAGAAAATGATAGCATTGTCTTATTCCTTTCGGTATACACATGCTTCCTTTATGTTCTAATAAAAACCAAACTGTTTAATTACTTTATCAAAACACTTGTTCCAACATCTTGAAGCTTATTTAAGTTCATGATGGACTTTAAGAACTTATAAGCCTAGCCCTCACTCCTACTAACCATAAAACCCTCAGGCCGTGACATATAAATGGTTTTTTCTAAATCACCATTTAGAAAAATTGTCTTTATTTCCATTTTTCATATTTCATAGGTATTGAATGTAGCAGTGGCTAGTATAATCCAAATGGACTTAAGCATAGCCACGAGCGAAAAGGTCGTGTCATAATCAACGGTTTGAATTTGACGAAATCCTTTCGCAATTAGCATTGTTTTATAAGTCTCTACTTCCTAATTTGCATTTAATTTTTTCTTAAAAATCTATTTGCAGCCGATGGATTTTATCCCTTTGGATACGTTCGACAAAGTCCAAACATTGTTTTCATGCATGGAATCCATCTCGGATTTCATAGCTCCAAGTCAGAGTATTCAGAGTCTTTACTCTATAGTTTTTGTTGGAAAGACGTAGGAGTGTCATCATCTAAGACACGGTCCTTCTTCTCGCCATCCATGAGAAAACCATAGCACCTTTGTAGTGATCCGGAAATTCAAACACATTGTCTTCGAATATCGAAACATTTTGAAGTATATTTAAGTATTATAAATAGATTTTATAACCTTGTTAAAAATATTTTAATTAATGAATAATGATTAAAAACTTGTTTTTGAAGTTTGTTTACAAAAATATATTCTTCGAAGAAAAATCGATAATGTGACCGAAAATCGGTGTATCGATAAACAACTTTTTGATCGATATAAGTTGTTCGAACTCTTATGCACTTGTTTAATGATCAAATGAACACATTATCAACTAATCAACGCTTCTCTTCATAAAGAAAATAGAACATTCTAGAATGTTCTAAGTGGATAAGAGATGTTACTTTGTTAAGGGTATAAAGGAAATTTGCTAAAATGAAGTGATGTAAAGGAGAAGTGATGGGGCAAATGGGAGGTAAACCTTTCATAACATGAAAGGAGGGTGAGAACAAGGCTAAAGAGCAGCATTTGAAGCCTATATAAGGAGGGCATACCCTTGATTATAATTCACAAATTCACAAAACAAAAACCAAACCCTTTCATGTCTTCTTCTTCTCAAAATCTCTAAAGAAAATGGTTGCAAAACTCATCCAACTCAACTTAAATTTGGAGTGGAGCCTTAGGGCAACATTAAAACAACTCCTAACTTGTTTATTTTGGAAGAAGTGACGCCAATCTCCCCCACCAAGCATAGGCCGAGAGCTATTTGGGGTGTTTAGGCTAGGCTAGTGCAAAACGAGGGTGGAAGGAAGGTGGCTGTAAGGAAGAGGTTGGAGTTAGTTAGCTTGGACTTGCTTGTTTATTGGGTTAAAGGTGAGTTAATTCACCACATTGAATGAAAATATAACCCATGTATGTTTGTGTTTGATTGTGTTTAAGTTGTTGAATTGATATTGACATAAGTTGAAATATTGTTTTGGTTCTTGCTTTGAAAGTAAATGGCATATGTAATCATATGAATGGACTTGAATAAACTTAAATGGACTTGCATAACCTATAGCAAGACTTTGAAACAAAGCACATTGGTTGTAGTTGAACTTTGGTTTAGATTTTACTTGAATTTGAAAGTGCACTTACATCAGTAGTCGCAATGGATGCACTTAAGCATTGCTTTGTATTTGGCCATTTCTATGGAACTTTGTAGAGAGATCATTAGAGGTTTCTTGCCATATTTATTATGTTTTATATGTATGCTTGCTTCCATAAAAACATTGGACAATAAAAAAGTTAAGTAACATTTCAAAAAGTGACCAAAACTTCACTAGTGCAAAACTGCCCGTTAAGCCCTGATTTTTGAACTTCAAATGTTTGGAAAGGACTTTTAACCTCAATACTTCATTACATTCTTTTTATAAGTATTAGCTAACTCCAACTAGAGTATTTCAAAAGTGGTTTGAGAAATTTATGATTTTTTAAGAATTGGTTATGAATTTTTAAAGAAGAGATTTTAATAATAAAAACTTGGTTTTTTCAAGTTTTAATGGATTTTATAAACTTGTTATTTTCATGTAATTTTTTGGATAAATATTATAAAACCTATTATAAGTATTTTAAAAGTAATTTTAAGTATATATAGTTTTTAGAAGACTAGTTGATTATTTTATTAAAATATAAAAATCTTATGTAATATTATCTTTTAAAGTGTTTTATTAAATATCCAGGTTTACAAATTAAATTACTATACATATGTACATCATCTCTAAAGAGTTTTAAAAGTAAAACCAAGCGTTCAAAAACGGGTTAAGAATTGCTAAATGACCAAATGATTAATTGTTTAATTACTTGTTTGAAAAGCGATTAACCATGCTTAATACTAAAAGCCGACGAAGTAGGCTTATCTGTTTGTAAGAGTTAAGATTGACGTCCGAGTAAGAATATGTGCAATAAAGCTCTAACCTTCCAGCTTCCCTTTTGAATAAGAAATAGTTAAGTTGGGAATATTAGAAACATGTTAATCGTGTTGTTCATTTACTTATTTATGGAAATCATTGATGCATACCTAACACTAAAAGCTGACGAGGTAGACTTATATATTTGTGATTTAAGAATGAAGTGTCTAGTTAAGGCTTTAATATGCAACCAGTGCTCTAATTTACACAACAAGAAAACATGTTATACATAGCATTATGTCATAGCGTTATAATAAAAACGTATATAACAATGATTGAAGTAAAAAATATAGCAAAAAATTGAGTTATAAAAAAATACTCCGTTATTTTAATGTACCCCTTTCAGAAATGTGGGAGCGCGAATGAAGGCGGCATCATTTTTTAACTTGTAAAAAAAGGCCGCGGAAAGTTAAAATTCCTTCCCCCTTTACTTTCATTTTCGACCTAATTTTTAAACTAAATTCTTTAATTCATGACGGCATCAATTCACTCCACCAGCCGTCAACACTGTGTCGCATCATTTCACTCCATCGGCAACTACTTCTTCGATTCCGCATCGATTCACTCCAGCAGACGGCAACGGCATCGACCGCATCGGTTCACTCCACCAGCAACTACCTCATCGATTCACTCCACCAACAACGACCTCATCGATTCACTCCAGCATCTATGGCCTTATCAACCAAATTCCAGGAATTACTCGGTACTTTTGATTTTGTTTTTGTGTTGTTAATATTTAATGCTGAAATCCATAAACAACAATCGCTTATTATTTAGCTCTATGATTTGATTCCTTCAATTAAAATTCATGTTTTCATACCTGTCCAGCATTGATGGCTAATGATTTACTATCACTTGCGATCCTCTTATCGCCACTCAAGGTTTTCCAAATGGGGTTTAAATCGTAAATCACAAACTTTAAAATTCAAATCGAAACAGGATTTAAATCGCAAACCATAGATTCAAAATATCCACATTTTAAAGTTTTTATGCACTTTGAAGTTGATTTTGTTGATTGAACTTCTATAATTAAACTTAAAACTTAATTCTCTCTAGTTGCATTTTTATTTTGTTTTAAAATCATTATAACGGGAACTCTGAATCTAATTAAGTATATTAAATAGGGTAATATGAGTTGAACATGTTTTTATTATTACGGTATTAACAAAAAATTGTGCGGACATCCCTGTTTTTCGAAGCTTTAAATTTTTTGCAAGACGATCCACTAAATGAACTTCTATCAAAAATCGTCAACCGATTGTTGGATGGATAAATTTTGGACCCATGTATACGTGGTAGCAAGTGCCATACATTGGTATTAATAAGTATAACATTACTATTAATAAGTATAAAATAGCATTTTTTTAATTTAAAAAGCTTTGATAAAGTGTTTGCATGAAACGTATTAATTTATGTAAGAGATTCGAATACATTTTGGTGAATTTGCAGTTGTATTACATAAACTCAATCTTATATATTTTATTTAAAGGATTTCTCAACTGTGTGTACACACACATTTACATACACACTAAGTGACATATGTAGAAATTTTAAGTAGTGGGGATGGACGAATTTTTTTTCATATTTGCGGTAAAAAATATACAACGGTTCTAATTATTTTAAATTTGTAGTCAAATAAGTTATATAGTTTACAATGAATTTATCATTGTATGAATAAATTATAATATTATATATCAAAACACTTTACCGCTACTTAATTGGAGTATTACCTTGTATTTGGAGTATTACCTTACAATATGATACTAAACATGTATTATCTCAAAACTATAGAATCTGTATATTTTTCACTATCAGCCGTTATGAGATGTTTGCAAATAAGATCAAAAAATATCACTCAAATTAGTATGAGCCTTTATTATATATATGGGCAATACATAATTGATAAACATATTACATGTATAATTCACAATATCATAATGATCCTTATTTTTCCTGTAGCTGTCTGAGGATTCTGATCCATTGCCTGGCTTAGTGTTTACAATTCTGATGAAGTATATTTTTGGATGGCAACAAGTACCCTCCCTTTATCTCTGGTTGATGCTTCTATGAGAACTCCATCTTTGTAGAATTGTAACAAAGGCACTGTCTGGATATACATATATATTGTTATCAAGCATATAAGAAGCATAATTCCACTATCAACTAAAAAAAGGTGTATGTCAGAGGTTAAGAACCTTAATCCTTAGTCGTTCTGCCACCTCGGACTGCTCATTGTATTCATCAATAACCTAAGCGAACATACAAAACACTAAGAAAATGATGTACACATTGTACAGCATGATTCACTCCAGCATCTATTGTTGTTGAAATATGTAATACATATGTAATTGTCAGTTTCTGTTTTTTTAGACCAATCTAATACTTTTAATAATGGAGGAAAGATGAATGTGTAAGATTTGATGTTAAAAATTTTCATTAACGCTATAGATTAGTGCATTGTGAAATAAATTCCAAATGGTTGCGAAAAAGATACATCAGATTTTGTACCTGAAAGTACTTAAAGTTATGAATCCTTAGGCATCCCATTGATTATTGGCGAACAGGTTGCATAACCTAATTAGGATGTAAATAACGATTGACCAAACGTTCCATACAACAAATTCAGACATTATTGTGCATAGGTCAGTGGAGTATTGAATGATGATAACTAAAATTTTACAAAACTAAAATGGATCAGCTTTTTAATAACTATAATTGATGAACTAATGAGTATTGTTTGACTGTGCGGATACTCACAATGGAGTTCGACCATTCATGCATGAGGATAAACTCGTCCCCAACAACTATGTGATTCAAAATAATGGATTCCTTTAAAATATCAGGCAATTGTAGTTTAATTCCCATATTTGACTATGTAGGTTATTAGTTAGCAGTCAAATTGTGGACATTGTTATTTCCTAGTTTAATAGTGACCCTGAAGATAACTACTATCAAACCTTTAGGAAAAGGTGGTCCGATGAAATTATGATATCCATTGTGTGTTATGATTAATGTATGGTTATATGTCATGCTACTTCAAATATACCTATCCTATATCATATTTTGTTCATAACCATTTTGGTGCTTGAGAAGAGAAGGATCTCGTATCAGCTTCTGTTACTTATCTCGTATTAATAGTTGGAATAGAAATATAATACCGTGGCGATGAACAGGATGGGATTATTTTACAAAACTAAAATTGATCAGCTTTTTAATAGCTCCGTATATTATATTATAGAGCGTAACCTTGAATTTTATTTTCAGTCTCCCCCCCCCCCCCCCCCAATCAAAATTAATTCTCTTCTGTTGATTTACTCCACTTGCTATACCCTTTTTTTTTCTTGAATAAATAATATACCGTTTACTATACATATGAAACATGTAATATTACTTACAAAAGTAGTAAAAATCAGTGGATGTTACGAAAGTTTGGTTTTAACTGATTTATATAAAGTGTTTTTGCAATCGCTATCACGCATAGTGGCATCAAGGTCGTTTTACAATATTAAATCATGACCTTTACACACCTTCTTTTTGAATATCTTAAATGAAATTTTGAATAGTTACATGTAATCATATTTAAACAACAATAATAAGCTCTATAGTTATGTATAATTTGATAAGCTAAAATAAACAAATCAGTTTGTTTAAATCAACTTTTGAAATATATCCTTAACTCACATGTTGTGAATTGTTGACTCACTTTTCTACTTGTAGTCACTTTTGTGTGTTTATTATGAGAAATTACAAAACAATAAAGTTGGAATAAGCTAATGACAAGTAAGCTTTGATTACTTATAATTAGTATCCAAACATGCTCGTAGATATCTACACATAAATATAAATGTGATTAAAAAACAATCAGCGAATTCAAAAACAATTTTTTTAAGTGACTGTTGTTGATACTCCACTTTTGTATTTGAGGGTGCCATTTAAAAAAAACAAAATTTTACTACTAGGGGTACTAATAAAAATGTCTAATTTTATTCAAAATTATGCTTATTAAATTGCAAAACCAAGCATAACAAAATATTTCCTATGTTTTTGGAAGTAATAAGATTTGCTGTCTAAACAAAAATAAAACAAATGGTCATTATGTCAAAACTGCCATTCTTTTTCTTTGAACATGCAAATTTAAGAAAGAAATCAATTGAAAACTTTCATGTAAAGGAACTAACTTCACAAACAGATTCCTCGTCACCATTTTGTTACCTTTTAGAAAAATGAAATATTTATCTAATGAACCACTAATGTTGTCATAAAAAAAGGTGTGAAGTAGTGTAACAACACTAGGTTCTGGTACTTTTCCTAGCTAAACTGACGATACTTTGCAGAAGTAACACGGCAAATTAATGCCCATTTTCTTTATAAAGCCGAGTAGACAGTTTAAATGTGATGGTGGAAATGCGGTACACACAATCAGTATATTTTTGCCTGTATCAGTATATTTCTGTTAATCCTGGTTTAAAGGTTGGTTTGCATTGTTCTCTAGTTTCTTTATATCCTCGCAAATTTTAGGACATGCAATGTCAAGTCATTTTAACAAAAAAGCAGGCTTCTATGTTGTTTTATTCTATTGATGAATTGATTAACTGGTGATACTTATAATCTAGTCCTATGTTGATGTGTAGTCTTTAAATCCTCCAATATCAATCTTTGTCCAAAGCACAGAGAGAGCCAAGCAGCTGCATAGAGAATTGGCATGTGAAGATATAAAGGCTGATCTTATTCATGCAGATCGTTCTCAAGAGGAGATAACCGATTCTTCTTTTTCTACCTTTAAATTATAGGTTACCATACAATCCTGGAAAATTTATGCATTTGGCTTACTTCTCGAAGCCTGTTACGAAAACATATTTGTTCCCTTCATGTAGACTTTTTTTATGGCATGATTAAGACCGTGTCATAACAAACCTTTAAAAAAAATTGTGAAGTGTGATTTAGGATAGTGCAAACTGACACTACCGTTATGGTGCGATCCAGGATCGTGCCATAAAAATTTACTTGATCGCGCCATGGACTGCAATTGAAGATAGTGCTAACTGACGATATTCTAAATTGCACAACAATTTATTATTATTATTTTAAATAATACAGCATGTCAGACTGGTGCAATCCTAAATTGCGCAAACTTTTTCTGTAATTAGTTTCGTAACAAGTCTGTTTCCGTAATAGGTTTCGAAAAATGTCTTACATGAGCAAATTTTCCTACAATATTTAACGAAATTACCTTTTCTTCCGGAGAGTGAATGCAGTTGATAATTTCAGAGCAGGAAAAACATGGGTTTTGACAGCAACTGATGTAATAGCCCGCGGCATGGATTTCAAGGGTGTCAACTGTGTGATAAATTACGATTTTCCTGACTCGGCCGCAACATATATTCATCGAATTGGTAATTCCTAAATGTTTTTTACACGTCTAATAAAAAACAAACAATAACTATTCACGGACTTTCATTCTGAAAAAAGAGGTGAAAACTTCTAAATGTGAATTGGGTGGGAATATCTGGGTTTTAACCTTGTCCTGTTTCTTTACGGCACATCCAGTGGAAAATTATGGAGTTGTACAAAGCTTATAATAAAATAGGATCGACCTTGATATGTCATTCTTGTAGATTTAAATTTTCTATAATTGAATGGGTTCTTTCCGGAAAAACTAGGTTAAAAAAACACAGCATGGTTTTTCAGCTGATTTCTTGTGTGTTTGGTAACCAAAAAGTTGTACATATCAAATAGATGCCATGACTGATCCTAGGTATTGGAACTTGATCATGTACGAGGCAGTTTTTGTTGAAAAAGGATCACTGGAAATCCAATGAGGATGATAGTAAAATAATGTATAAAATTAGTGCTAAAGGTGAATGAGATATAAAAATAACTAATTGAGGTGTAATACGTTCATGGTCTGTAAGTGGCCATATATATATATATATATATATATCTCATTATTGTTACCACCTCAATTCATATTATGCTGTTTTAATAAAACATAATATTATTCCGTTAGGAACATTATTTTATTACATTAGTTAAATTGAGTTGCTAATGGCTAGAAACTCCGTAACAGTTGCACAAGGAGACTCAAAATGAACTTGACTAAAACTACATTATTAAAGAAAAAGTTCTTGATTTATTCAATAACATTACGCCCATAAATGAAACATGTGAGTTTTATAAGTCAGAGATAAAAGCACTTAAAGTTAACTTGAAATTATATGTAAAATTGAACTTGTAATGTTGCTTTGAAAATTTTGTATTTGCAAGCCCGATTTGACAGTCTTTGTAATGAAAAACTAAATTGTACGAGATGCGTGACATGGAAGGTACGGCTACTGTTGATAAGATTTGGCAGTCTTTGGGAGAGGGTTGGCAATGCTACTACTAGTGTAAGAGCGCATAGAGGGGAGGTAATGCTACTGGTCCAATTCAGTTGTACTTTTCCTACAGTTTCTGTTGATGGGTTGTTTATTGTAGTTTCTGTTAATGGGCTTTTGTTGCAGCCAGGTCAAAGGTTGGTTGTTAGTATTTTAAGGATTGATGAAACAACTGATGACTTGATAATTTGTGAGAGACATGCTTGGATAAGTTCTATTCTATACATGTTTTACATTTCTTATGAATTCAAGTGGCAGTTATCATACATTATAAATGCTGAAACTTGATAAAGAAAATGTCTTGCTAATTTTTCGGACTTGTGATAACAAACAAATATTGTTTTGCAAGTATTAGGTTTATGTCCTGTTCAGAAAAAATTATGGGGTTGATGCATTGATCCTAACCAGTTATTTCATTACATATGACTGTAAAAGCATTTCTTGCATAGCACCCAGCAATATCGACCTTTGCTAGAAGTGAGGTGGCAGTAATGTGAAAAAAATCAAACTATCTGTAAGTTTAAAACATTATATAATTATCTTATCTTATGACTCATTTGTTATCCAAAAGTTTAAAACTGAATTTATGTTGAAATATTTTTACCCTCTTCCAATTTCAATTCGCTTGCATAGTTATTTACCTATATAATATGTTTTAGTAATATGTTGAATCATTCTACGGATTTGGTTTCATTTTAAATTGAAGTTCTTTGGTCGCTTCTTAAAATCGATTCAAATTTGAATTACGGTTAAGAAAAATTATTTTATTCATACGAGAAAATAGAATTTTAGATGAAGCTCAAGCAGCAAAGTTACAATTTACATCTTGGATCTTTTTACTTGGCTAACCTAAAATTGTAAAGCTCAAGCAGCAAATTTGTTTGCCTATGCTAACTATTTATTTAATGTATTAATATTAAAAAAATTATATTAATAGCTAAATAGTTAATAAAAACACATTGGCGACTCACTGATGTTGAAAACAGTACAGAAACTGTCATTAAGAAGTACTATAGAAGCCCATATGGTGATAATCATGGTTCAAATTGTTGACAATCCACGATAATCAATCCAAAGTCATGTGCAGATTGATGCACCGCCATTAACTTCTATCTATTAGGTTTTCATGAAATAAGTGACTACAGAGTAGCTGCACTCTACTGCACATACATCAGCCTGCTTACGTCCACTTCCTCATTTTTTTTTGAGTATAAGGTTTTGCGTACCCTCCGCTTTCTTTCTTCAACTACCTTAATTTCCTTTTCTTTTCTAAATTAACATCCTTGATCTATAGAGTAAGAACTAAAATTGTTATGCAAATAGATTAGTTTGATTTGATAACTAGTGCCTGAAAAATAGTTGCACAATAACCTAAAAACCAGGATCATTTATGCAGCTAAAGCGCATGTCGGGTTTGCTGCGTGACAGTAGAGAGAAGCAACTGAAGTTGAAGACTGGAACATGATTATCTATGCTGATCATACACATGTCAGTTAGACAACCTCTGTACTCACTTAAACACGTGGAATGAGAACTCTAACCGAATGCATGACTAGAACTGCAAGTAGAGAAGCAATGGTGGAAGACTAGTGGGCTGAAACTACAACTGAAGTAGGCAGGAGGAACCACGATCAAAGAAGCAAGTTTGCGTGGTAGGACTGCAACTGAAGCGAACAGCAACAAAGTGGAGCATGAAGACTGAAACAGAAGTGGGTGAGTAAACCAATGAAAGTGTGGAAGCTTGATGAGTATGACTGAGTATTGCAACTGAGGTGGGTATTGTAACTAAGGTGACGACTTAGCATGTCGACTGAAATTTAGGCAAAGAATAGAAGCCTGATGCATGGAGCAAATGGCACATTTTCATATTAGCTATTGGCAAAGTACAGAGCCATGTGAGAAAAGAAAAAGGATTAGAGAACTCACTTCAGTTGTTCAAAAACGTTTTAACTTCCCTGAAAATAGTATAGAGCTGTATGCTGAGAAGATCAGCAACAAGGGTCTTTGTGAAACTGCACTAGATATCTCTTCACTACAAACTTCTTAAGGGGACTTGCCATTCACATTTTTGATTCCAGTACTCATTATGTGATTCTTTCATATTAGCTTTAATAGAAATTATTTGAGTTTTGTTTCGAACTTGTGCTGACATCTTTTAGCACCACCTGACTGATTTATTGATTTTGATTGATAAACATTGTTAACTCTTTTTTGTCAATAGTTAACCTATGCTATCTTTTTCCATGTGATTCATAGTGAAGTGCATCTGATCGAACATTTCAAAATTTATAAAACTATAATTCTTTGTGAGAATGTGTCATATGACCTCATTTAGAGTATAGACCCAAAAAAAATTCAGACTCAAGGAGAAACTACTCTTTATTATATTTTGTACATTATAGATTTTTTCCTTTTGAATTACAATGTTATATATAATTCATATTCTTAGATTGGCATAAGCATGTATTTCACTTTCTTAAACTTTTTATGTTTTACTATTTTTCCAATAGTCAATGGAAAAGGCCAGTGTAGATTTATAGAACATGCAGACTAACAAGGTATGTTGGCTATTGTATTGTTCAAATCACTTTAATATTTGATCTCAAATATCCATCTCACAAGGTGCTTGCATTTCCCAAACATGAGGATCAAATTCAGTATAAACTATTTGTTGCAAAATTATGTATGAGTATTATGTATGGACATGGAAAAGTTGATAAAACGATCTATATGAAATATTAAGTTTGGATATGTAAAAAGTTATTTGAACAATATGCAAGAAATACTAAGTTTGGATATGTGAAAAGTTGTTTGAATGATATGTATGAAATATTATGCTGTAGTTTACAAATTTGTTGTTTGTGAAAAAACTGAAACAGTGGTAAATATAATCAATAAATTAATATTACATTTAATAGCGTTTCAAAAATGCTATAATATAACTACATAAACGCTATAGAAATTTGTAAGAAACGCTATACAAATATGCATACAAACGCAACAATATAGTTAAGACGCTATAAAAATATGCAAAAAAAAAAAAAAACGCTATACGAATATGCTAACAAACGCCATATAAATATCATAACGAACGCTATAAAACATGTAAAGAAAACGTTGTAGAAGTATGCAGGACAAATGCTATAGAAATAACCATGGGATAATATCTCCTATAGACTTATTGTTTAATAGCATACGGAAAACGCCGTAGAAGATATACTTTTCATAGTGTTTTTGTTTCTGCTATTTCAAGCTAAAGGTCTAACATAGCATGTTGTTCCACAGCGATCTCTAAAACGCTATGGTATGATATAATAGCATTTTTTTTAAATGCAATGAAACCCGTTTTTGTTGTAGTGTTACCTAGCTTCACTCTTGGATGAGGAATAGTTAAGTTGGAAAGTCGGAAACGAGTTAAGTATACGAACATTGATTTGTATAAGCAATTTTTTTGATTAGATAATCGATTAGTCGATTATCGAACTTGACCTAATATTGACTTAAGAAATATCGAAAGGCTTTGCGCTTTCATACCAATGAGAATCCCCACGGAGGAGCGTTGGTATGAAATGTATCTAGCTTTCGCTTACATTTGAAAAAACCAGAATCAAGTTAACTGAAAATTCATCGAATTGGTTTTGAAGAGACTGAGATCGATAAGTGTTTTACTTATCGAATACTACTTCGAAACTAGTATACAAATTCTATGTTTTGGGAGCGTTTATGAAGTAAAATGTCATAGAGTTCAATTATCTATTCTAAGGTTAAGTCCAAGAGAGAGGTCAGTGTTAAAATTTCAAACGATGCTATCGTCTGGGACTGCCTATCGTGAGGAGTACTACAAGGGAGAGGATAGTTGTTTGCATTCGTCGGAGGGCTTATGCAGGAGTCTATATAGAGATTTGAGATCTGTTCGAGATGCTTGAATCCATGTAGTGATTCATGATCTGTTTAAGATGATGGAATCCATTTGTGGATTCGTGTTCTGTTCGAGTGAAGAAGACTCGAGTGAGAGATGTCGAACGTAGCCTCGATATTAGAAATGACTAAAACCAGAGATAGGATGCATAGCCAAAGGAAACTTGGCATTTAGCAATCCCAAGGGTGTAGGCGATTCCCATCTAGTATTACATATGAATATGCATGCGGAAGCAATGCATTCAGAACCACAAGCTTTTAGGCATGGGTCAACTCTGCATTTCCTATAGTACATTCCCTAGAGATGTACGTTGCTCAGAAGGATGTCTCTAATCCTTGCGCTGGAGTTCGGATTCGACTTGATCCGAGGAGATCTCCATGGAATCCTTACACATATGCGAACGCACCTTAGCGGTATTAATAGTATACCTATTATTGTTGTGGCATTCATACAATAGCTGTTTGATATGATTTATATTCTACACTCTAGACATTATCTATCATATCACTATACTCAGCTTGATAAATGATTGGTTTATTTGAGGGGAAAATCGTTACGAGAATCTGTACAGTCTCAATAGTTGCTGTTACTTATTACATATTTCTTAAGTTTCTCATGCTATTTTACCAGATTGATCTGGGTGTTATTTTCTTATAATGCTCGGGTTAGCACCGTGTATATTTTTTTAGGAAAATATGTGATCCTCTAGAAATAGAGGAGAGCACACATGTGTGTGTATCCCAAAGCAAGGCGCAACCAACATGCCTGACATGTAGCAAATCTAAGTACTAGTATCAAAGGAAAAAACTCAGGTACCTCTGCAATGAGCTCTGGCAAGGCCACCGTCAATTACACCCCAATATCAAGCTCCAGCATGGCCACCGCTCGATATTAAGGTGCTAGAAGTACCTGAAAAACAAATGAAAATCCCAAAGCCAATGATACTGGAAGCCAACACCATCTAATAAGGAAGCTTCATGCTGTTGACTCAGAAGGAATGGAGATGTGACTAATCTGAAGTGGAACTGCTAATGATCCTGAAGGAAAAACTCCACCCTGAAGACATGGTAATACTGGAAGTAGCGCCTATCTGAAGAGTGAATCCACCTGAAAATAGAACGCCAAAATGAAGACGAAGATGTATTGAGAAGAATCTCTCGTTGCAATCAGCAATCCTACGATCTGCAATCTTGTGTATCTACAAAGAGAAACTAACACCCTATCTAACTCAGACCTGAATCTGAATAGAACTAAGGAAAATAATTAGAATGATACACATATATGTGTATAAATGAAATTTATATACATATATATGTATAAAAGAGATAGAAGTAAAAAATACAAAAGTAAAGCTAATAGGATAGAATAAATAACTAAGTAGGGAAAAAAAAGGAAAAACAAACAAAAGATCTAATAAAGAAAAGCTAATAGGATCCATGATCTAAAGAGCTAAAAGATCTATAAACTAAAACAAACAAAAACTGAAACTATAACTAAAACAAATCTAAAATTAACCTTATGGATCTTTGATCAAAAGTAAATTATGATACACATAGATATTATCATTTAAGTTTGAAAAAATATTAATACTACAATTATTAAGGTCAAAAATATTATTTTTATGTTTAAATAGATTAATATTATTACTAACTTTATTAACACATTCTTTAAATAGGTTGTTTTTAGCTAATTTATATTTAGGATTAGAGATCCAATTAAAACAAAATGAAGTAATTATAAAAATCAATTTATTAAAGTGAAAATTGTTATTATTAAAAGTTCTCTGATTTCTTTCAAACCAAATATACCAACAAGATATAATGAATAAAGTATCATAAAGTGTCAAGTATATCCTTATTGAACATAAATCTAAAATTATTTCAATAGAATTCACAATAAGCAATTTTAATTATTATATTAAAATTAAAGATTTTAAGGCTATTATTTAGAATGAAATAAGTATCCACGCAATCAAAGTATACATGTTTAATATCTTCAAAATGCAAATTACAAAAATAATATTTATTATCAATTTGAATATTTTCTTTTTAAAAATTCTATAGTATTTAGTTTTCTGTGCATAATTACCCACGCATGAATTTTTGATTTAGGAGAAGCATTTGATTTCCAAATAAATTTAAAAGAGTTATTGGTTACACTCCAAAATTAATAAATCTATGAAAAGAATTAGAAGTATGTTTCTTACTCTTATCCCATTCCCAATTAATATTATCATTATTATTATCAATATTATATAAATTTAATCTAGAAAAAAATCAAAGAAAGCTGCCTAAGGGTTGAATCTACTAAAATTCTATTAAAACTAAAATTCCAAGGAGGGTTATTATTGGGAGAAAAAACTTATATAATTAAAGCATACTTAAAATTACAGATTTCATATACCTCTCTAAATTCGACCCTAAAGGGGATAATGGAAATCCAACAGTCATGCCAAAAAGAAGTACTATTACCTGAATGAACTATTATATTAGTGCCTAAGTTAAAAATCTCATGATTTTAAAAAATTAGATAGTTTACAAATGACTAAAGGGGTAATTTGATATAAATTGTTGCTATCATTATAGTAATATTAAGAAATGATTTCTTTCCAAGTAGCATTATCTTTAGTATCCTTAGACTTTCATAACCATTTACCTAATAAGGACAAATTCTTATTATGTAAATTAATGACACCTAAACCACCCTCCTTTTTAGATTTACAAACTGTTTCCCAATTTACTAAGCATTTAATGTTGCTATTAGAGTTTTCCACACTCCATAAGAAATCCCATCTCCAGTTCCAATTAGAAATCCTATTTTTGATTTTATCTATGATAATAAACCAGTCATCATGTTTGAGTCTAGTTGGTCTAATCACAAAACCAAGATAGTCAAAAGAAAAATTCATAGTTTTACGGTTAAGCCTATTAGCAACTAAATTTTCAACATTTTCGAAATCATTTAAAACTAAAACAGAACTTTTATTAAAACTTATTTCTAAACCCGACAGAAGCTCAAAACTATATAAAATAAACTTTAGTGTAACAATATGTCTAGGCATGGGAAGAAAAAAAGCAAGGTATCATCTACAAATTGAAGGACGGATATACCGTTACGTGATATATCATTACCTACATTCCCCAGAGATCCACTACAGCCACTTAATTATCTTAGTGAAAACATCTACAGCTAAGTTAAAAAAATGAGGCGATAAAGGATCCCTTTGCCTTAAACCTCGCTTAGATTGAATTTGATTACCTTAAATATAATTAACCATAATACTAGAGTTACCACTTCTAAGCAAATTCATGATCCAGCTAATCCATCTACGAATAAAACCTCTAGCAAGAAAAATATCTACAAGAAAATCCCAATCTACCGAATCAAAAGCTTTAGTGAAGTCCAATTTTAAAATCACACAGGTTTATTATTCTTACAACAGCGATTAATGTATTCTTGAACAACAGCTAAACCGTCTGTGATATTTCTCCCCTTAATGAAAGCGGATTGTGAGTAGTCTTTAGATCATTCATTCTTATACTAAGTCTGTTAGCTAAAACTTTTGAAATAATTTTAACGGAACAGTTAACCAATGAAATAGGTCTAAAATGTTTTAAGTTATTGGCCCCTACTTTTTTATGTAATAAAATAACATTTGCAAATTTGAATCTTCCTAACTGCAAATTTCCATTATTGAATTCATTAAACATACTAATTAAATCTAATTTTAAAACATCCTAAAATGTTTTATAAAAGGAAATTAGGAACCCATCTGGACCTGGGCATTTATCCCCTGGCATGTCATCGATAGCTTTCCGAATTTTTGCTTCAGTAAAATGATTATCTAACTCGAAAAGATCAACATTAGACTCATACGGATATAGTTAATTTCATATAAAATTAATTCTATGCTTGTTTTTGTTACCAAAAATATCTCTATAATAGTCTGTAAAAGCCTTATTCAGGTCTCTTTGGTTAACTAAATCTTCATTATTCACAATAATGGAATTAATCGTATTGCTACGCTTTCTACCATTAGCCATATTGTGAAAATTTTTGGTATTATTGTCACCTTCATTTATCCACCGAATTCTGGATCTCTATTTTCATATAACTTTCTCCTTTTCTGAAATAGAATTGAGCTCTTCTTTTAGATTAGCGAGGATGTTACGCTCACCTAAATTTAGTTATCTAGTTTCTTCTATCTTATTTGATTTAATCATTTCAGATAGAATATTTTCTTTTTTAATTTTTATACTACCAAAAACATTTTATTCTAATTTTTAAGAAAATTCCTAAGATCCCTAAGTTTTAAGACAAAATTTTTATCAGAATTATCCTTATTTCTAATATTATAATGACTCATAGAAATCCACTTATTTTTAATTAAATTCGAAAAATTCGATTCTAATAGCCACATTTTTTCAAATTTGGATGATCTATTAATAACCCTATGTTGTTTACATGTGAGAATAATAGGACAATGGTCAGAATAAGTGTAAGACAAACCAAAAACCCTACAAACAGGAAATTTATCATCAATTTCGTCACTAATGAAAAACCTATCAAGAAGAGCCACAGACGGGGTAGTATTACTCCATGTAAAATCTCTATTAGAAAGAGAGATCTCAATCAAATTAGAATTAATAATAAATTGGTCAAATTCCTCCATAGTAGAGTGATCACCTCCTGCGGTGAACGTTCTCCTATAAAAGTGTAATGTTGAAATCACTCCCCAAATTCCAAGAACCCGGAGCTAAAGATCTAAAATCCAAACATTCATTCCAAAGAATACGACAGTCTATTTTAGAGTTAGGCCTATAAACATTAGAGATAATTGGAAAAGAATTATCACTAAGATTAATGAGAATAACATGCAGAGAGTGTTGCTTGGAAATACATTGGAGCAGTTTAAAATAGTTATCTTGCCACCCAATCAGCAAACCCCCAGAAGCGCCCACAGAAGGTAAAAAAACCCATTTCCTAAAATGAAACCCACCTAATCTTCTATAAAAATTAAAATCGGGACATTCAATTTTAGTTTCCTGTATTAATGCAATGTCAATAGCATAGTCTTTAAAAAAAGCCCTAACTTTGTCACATTTATTTAAATCATGCAAACCTTTGATGTTTCAACTAACAATCCTCATATACCAACAGATCTAGCCCTATCAAGTTCCCTACCTCTAATGTACTCTAAATCAATCTCAACATCAAAAAAAATTAAGGCAGTATCACAAGTTAACTGGATAAACTCAGAGCACCGTGTATATTTTCAAATTTAGCTATGGACACTTTGGAGCTTATGGAGGAGAGCTGGATACTTATCTACCATGGTATTCTTATTTCTGCTGCATTATGTATTATTTATAGATTAGCATTATGAGGAAAGGAAGTTATAACTGTCCAAGCTGATGATAGTACTTAGGTTTTAGTAACTCTAAAGTTTTGTATTTAGAATAATCCTTTGTACTGTTTTTTCCGATATTATATATTATCGTTCCGTTGTGAGATTCTAATGTTGTGTTCTCTCTTTCTAGTTCTTTTCTATTTTTTATTTACCCTAACATTCCGCCTTTTGGTAGTTGGGTGTTAGTCACACGAATACCGTAAATGTATGTAGTGTCGATCTTCGAGGATCGAAAAGTCGGGTCGTTGCAATTTCTCTGGTGTGCAAGACCCCATACTAAACCTTCTAATAGATTGCATGTTTTCGTATACGAGTGAACTTGGTTCTCCCACTAATTCGACCTCAATGTTATTTTCTTGGATCTCATCCGAGTCTACAACCTCGCTGTTAATTTCCTTTGACAAAAATTCCTTTTCTAAAAAGACAGCGTGTCGAGAAATAATAACCTTTTATTCCTAGGTATTATAGAATACGTATCCCATCAAGTTTGTGGGGTATCCTATAAATTTAGATAGTGCCAATCTTGAATCTAGTCTATTTGGACAAACATTCTTAATGTATGTTAGACAATCCCACAACTTCAAATATTTAAGTTGGGATTTCTTACCATACCATGTCTCATATGGTGATACATACAAATTTAGTGGACAACAAGTTCAACATATGCATCGTGGATTCTAGTGCATATTCTCAATAGGATAGAGGTAACTCAGCCTTACTCATCATGAAAAGAACCATATCTAATAGGGTTTGGTTCCTGTTCTCTGACACACCATTTTGTTATGGAGTATGGAGGGAGTAACTTGAGAAATAATCCCATTATCTTTTAAGTTTTTGTGGAAATCTTGTCCAGCACACTCACCCCTCGATCCGATCGAGGGATCTTAATCTTACGACCCGTTTAGTTTTCTACTACATTTTTATATTCAACAAATTTCTCATAGACATCGAATTTGTTCTTCATAGGATACACATATTCTAGTCTTGCGAAATCATCAGTGAAGGTAACAAAGTAAGAACTATTAGCTTTGGTAATTATAAGCATCGGGACACAAACATCACTATGTACTAACCCTAAGAGTTGATCAACTCTTTCATTGCTCCACTGAAGGGGTGCTTGGTCATTTTACCTTTGAGATACGACTCACACATGTCAATGATTCAGAATCAACTGACAGTAGAAAACCTTCAGTTTTCAATTTGTGTAGCCGTTTCTCACTAATATGACCTAGCCTATAATGTTAAAGATAACTATCATTTATATTGTTAGAAACATTATTCATAGAACACATATAATTAGTATTGATCACATAAATGCTATTTTCATGAATACCGACGCATACTTTATTTCCATACAAACTAATGTTTATAACATTACTTGCATAATAAAATATATATCTAGTGTCAAATAATCTAGAAACAGAAATAATGCACAAATAAATTCTTTTATAAAATAGCAATTATTTAATACTAATACCTAGGAAAAACTACATAATAATCTTTTACTATCATTCCATCTACCATAGATCCATCAACAACTTTGAGCCTTATCTCTCCTATTGCCACGTAGCTCCAGTTCCTAAGCCCCTATAAAGAATTACATATATAAATACCAGATCCAGTATCTTATACCCAAGAAATTTGATTGAGTATGAAAAAAGTTTGAATCATAAATGTAACTGATGGAGCTGCAGAACCATTCTACCTTTTCTCTCTAATAATCTTTAAGGAGTTAGGATAATTCCTTTTCTAGTGGCCTTTCTTGTGGCAGTGGTGACATTCACCCTTGTCATTCGTCTTCTTACTTTTCATTTTCTTACCTTCTCTTTTCTACTTCTTTGAACTCTTCGAAGATGATGCACTACCCTTTACCGTGAGTACTACTCTTTGATCCTTAGATTGTGACTCGACCAACCTCAAAATATTAAAAAGCTCCACGAGATTCGCATTCAATTGGTCCATATTATAATTCAATGTGAACAGTTCATACCGAGGACTAAATGAAACAAAGATCATGTCTGCTTGCAATTTGTTGCCTATTTGTACATCCAATTGCGAAAGTCAATCAACATAGCCCTTCATCATTAGCATGTAATCTTCCACATTCTGCCCTTTAGTCATCTTGGTATTGAACAGCTTCTTCATAAGCTCGTACCTTGTGGAACGTGATTCACCAAAAAAAAGCCTTGGGATTATCAAATATCTCATGAACAAACATATTTTGATGCTGCCTCTGTAATGACTTGTCCAATGGAGACAACACGACTACTTGGTGATCCCTAGGTTTGACACCCATTTTTCATAAGCAATTCGTAGTTCGGGGTCGGCGTCATCAACAGGTTGTTTGTAACATCCCACCCTTTTGGACGATTTAAATCGACAATAAACCACACATGTCGGCTAAAATCATTCAAAAGGTAAGACTGTTAATGGGGTAAATAAGAAAATAATAGAAAAGAAGGAAAGATAAAACACAGAATCTCACAGCGGAATGACAAAATATAAAAATCAAATAAACAGTTCATGAAGCTGTTTTACAAATAACATTTGATTACACCTTTACAATACAAATCAGAGTTATACATACAGTAGAAATAAATAAATAATGCAGCGGAACACATGATGTAGTGGAATAATTAATAATAAATAGTAGACTCGTCTCCGTCTTCATCCTCCAAAATATAATGGTCTTCAATACACTAAAAAAAACTCAGACTGACCCGAGCGTAATAAAAAGACAAAACACTCGAGTCAGGACTAAAAGATCTTATGTAAGTCAAATCAAAATAAGTAGAATAGAAATATTACTATAATGGATTTAGAGATGTATAACAAGAATTTCATCTCCTATCAAGTGTACAATGTGGATTTAATTATTTAAAAGATTTCAAATGATTCAAAAATACCAATCTTAATCATTTTAATAAAAATAGATCCGAATTTTAAATTTAAAACTTAAATCTTTCAAATAATTCAATTCTAATAAATAATCCAAATTTAAGAAATTACATGGTTATTGTCATTTCAACCAGTATCCAAATCAAAATTTCCAAATCAATGGAAACCGCTCGAGTTATCATTTCAATCCATAGTGGTAACAAAGATATATACATAAATAAACATCCAATCATCCAAAATGACAACCAATAACATCCATCATAATCCAACATCCAAATCAGCCAATAAATCACAACAATCAATTGATTATCATTATCAGGTGTATAACTTGCAATTTATATTCATTATTAAATAAATGGCAAATTCAATTCAATATAAATTCAAATTTAACTTAAATGACAATCTAATAATACCAAAAGCAATTAATAAATTTCTAATCACATTATAAATTTAATTTAACTAGCATAAGATAATCTAGTATTCGTGAGTGGGTCAAAACACTCACCTTTGATATTTAGAACGCAAAAATCCAAACAAAGATGCCTTTTCCAATAGTCTCCAAACTCAGCCAAACCTATTTTATGTTATTAGGAATTCCAATACGAGTCCAAGGGAAGAAACTACGCATGTATCAAAGCTCGTATGAGGAAGATATTCAGGTTATAAGGATATAAAATAAAATAAAATACATACATATTTAATTCTTAAAATAAGAAACTTTAATAACTCACGTTTTCAAATTTGATGTACCCAAAACAAAGGCAAGAAGTGGAAAGCCAAAACCATTAAGTCTAATTCCCATTGTTCAATTTTTTTGAAGGCTTCTTGCAAAAGAAGGCAAGGCGATGAGGAAAGGTACGGATGTGGTTAAGGAAGAAATGGATGCTCACACTTTTTTATTCTTTTATTTTTCTAAACATAGCTTCAGTAAAATGAATTGGCAGCAATTAAGTAGAGGTATAAAGCTATGTTGACATTGAGACTTTGAGGGAAACAAATAGAGGTCTGATGTTTGAAAAATAAGGAATTTCTAGGGGAAAGAATGATATATGATATAAAACAAAAGAAGAAAGGGAAGTGACAACTGAAATATGTATGGAAGGGACAAATAAAACAGAACTGTATGATCTAAGTAGATGCTTTGGGAAATAAATAAACAAACAGAAGAATAAGAAAGGATATAAATTCACGTTTCAATTAAATGAAAGAATTGCAATAAAACCAAATGTGGAAATGGTGGCAGGTGTATTGAATAATAAGGAAATGAAGGGACCACTTAGGATCTAGTTAATTGCATGATCCACTCAGTTAAATATATTATCACTGAATATACCCTTTTTCACACTCGTTTACACATAATTAACATATAGTAAATAAATTTGAATACAATAACCAGTGTAACGTTACAAAAAAAATAAAAGATGATCTAGAACTCAAATTCAAGTTTTTTTTCTTTCAAAATAATGTTTTTCTCATAGGGGAATTGCACAACCTAAAAAGTCAATTAAATTTAAACTTCAAGATTAGTGTTAAAATCACTTATACACAGCCTCAAATGTATACTTAATGACTGTAAAATATTGTTTTAAAATTCATTTTTTTTCTTCTTTATATAGAATTATTTTTACCTTCAAAATGAAAATGTTCGTTTTATTTTCATTAAAATGTTCTTTTTAATTTTTTTACAATAATGTATGTTTCTTTCGTTAAATCCAAAAATTAATATTAATGTTTCTTTTTTTTTGAATTGAAAGACCCAAATCGACATAATTGTAATTAATTTCAAATTACACTTATAATGGATTATAACAAACGTACATTTCTTTCATTAAACGCCATTAATTTCAAATAAATTCTCTTTCCCTTTTATTAGAAGATTCCAAGTCAAATTAACGGCAATAAATTCATTAATTAATTTAAATTCCAACATATACTTATTATTATTATTTTTAATCTTATTATTCAATCAATTATCATATTATATGTATACTTAATGTTGGTTTACCATTTCATTACCTCAATCTTCTATATTTGTCAATTTAGTTCATATTAACTGTAGTAGGTAATTAGTCCGCGGGTGCGGCGCAGTGGAAAGGAGGCTTGGGTTCTGGTAAAAAGACCCAGGTTCAATTCCTACCATGCGCTTCCCTATCCTATATAAATGTACCCGGGGGTATGGGGGCTTGGATCAGCGGACGGCTTTACTATACCCTCCTCAGGAGTTTACCGGTCCGCCGGGTTCTCCTGGGTATTCAAAAAAAAAAAAAAAAACTGTAGTAGGTAATTAGATTAACTGCAATTGATTTTAAATTTAATTTCAATGGATTAAATAAATAGGTGATGAATGACAAATGTACCTTTTACTTACTTAATCGCATTTACAAGATTATTATTAACAACAAATGTTATGACTACTTACACAATCCTGATTATACTCAATTTTCCATTAATTTCATATAATTTCCCCTTTTATATAACATTTAATTCATTTCCTTATTTCAACTTATCATCAAATAACGTTACAATTATTTTAATCACTAACATACAATTCCAACATTAAACCCAACATTCAATTGCCTTAATTCAATTAATTGCCCATTCAATATTAAAACGATAAATTAATGAGAAAATAGTTAATACAATCGTTTATAATAATAATTCATACCCCTTATCTTATTCTTTACAACCAAGGGTTATAATTTGCTTACCCAAAAATGTTTTATATTCAATATTAACCTATTTCAATTAATTACATACAAGTTCACCATCTACATCATTTAATTTATTTCATTATTTACAATCATAACCAAATCAACCTACAATGTATTTCAATTAGTTTGAAATTACTTTAAATATTTATCAGTAGCGTTCATACAACACACTGATTTCATATTCAATATTAGCCAATTCTAATTGATTACATATAATTTCAACGTTCAATGTATTTCCTTATTTTTAGTTATAACTAATTATAACCTTAAAGTCACTTCAATTATTGGAAATTAGATTAAAATAGTTAGCAATTACCTTATATTAACATTACTAACATTACATTCTAGTTATTCTTCCCCTTGTAACATCAATTTTTTTTTTATTTCAATATAAAATTATAAAATATTATTTAATTAATATTTTAATAATCGAAAATTATGGGTCGTTACACTCTCCCTTATTCAAAACTTTTCGTCCTCGAAAAGGGAAAAGGAGGAAATTAGGAAAAGGAGAAAATAAGGAATCATTATATTTTATTCAAAGTATTCAATTTATAAACAATTAATTTTCATAACTAATTAATTTAAATAGAATATACAATTAATTACAAGTAATTCTTCATATTCAAGTCTACCAAAGTTTGAAAATATTTCACTTTTCACAAAATTTCTAAGTCTAAAATTTACGAAAAATTTCGGCAGAGTCTCCTTTGTATGGAGAGGTCGCGGAGAAATAATAATATCAATAATCATCATATATATATCATATTAAAAAAATAAACATCCCAAACAATGGGAAACAATATAATATAGCTAGAAACCTGTAATCCAAAAATATACCTATTAGTCGGGAAAAGAACGCTTAATTTATGAGACCAAAAGCAGTAGCTATTATTTCCATAAACTCATACTTCACTTGTAAAATCCAAAGAAGTTAATAATACGTGAAAAGAGATATATTTAAGTTACTTCAATTAATAACAAACAAATCAACACAATATAATAATAGTCACATGCAAACAAACAACATGACCATCATATGTAACAAAGGAATCAATCATATGTCCATAGCAACCAAACTGATGATTTGTTCAGGTTCAGACATTTTTAGTCGTACAAGATGATAAATAGACTATTAAGTGTACCCTATGCTCAATAGCCTTAGATAAATACTTGATATATTATCTATACATCCTTATAGAGTTAGAAGTATCCTTTCCTATCATCTCAAAAGCCAAAATAACCAATAATTTCAACACAATATTTAAGTTTATTCAATTGGTTTCTTTTTTTACATCATTACTATTCCTTTTTTTTCCTCATATAATGTCCTTTTCTTTTTCTTACATGTACATATATAAATTATTTCACAATTTTAACTTACATACATAACATTTCTTGTTCATCAAAATTCTTATTTAGAAATAATTTCATTGAACGCTTCCATTACTTAAGTTTTACCTGTATAATATTCTATTACATATTCTATTAACATTTCAACTTATTAAACATTTTTGGTAAATATATGTGTTTTAAGAATATAATTGAGTGTTATACTAGTTTATTTTATTCATGTTAGTTAACAAAATATTCAATGATTACATATTCTAAATTTTTATATCTTTTGATTTACAAGTTACAAATTTCCAATTTCTTATATATTTTATTCGTAATATTCCATTCTTATTTATTTATTTAATTATTATTTATATAAAGGCCAATCACTTACATAATTTGTTTTCCATTAAAGATTTAAGCCATTAATGAGTCATTTCACAAAATATTACTTAAGCTTCTACATCCTTACTTAATTTTATACCTTAATTTAGTTATAGAATAAAAATTTAAGTTTTTGGTGTTCGCCCTTGAAGAGAAAAGAAATACTTCAATATATCTAAAAATTCAATTACAACATTTAACCTCATTCACTTAGTAGGAATATAAGATAAATTTAAAACATCTTTATAGCATTATTCAAGGACTTTCCAAAGTTTAAACAATGTTAGAAATTTGTATCAAAAATTTATATTAAAACATTATGATAAGATTTTAAAAATAAAGTTCCTTAAATCTGATAATTTATTAGACTCAATATTCCAAAATAAGTATAAACTCTAGATTATTAAAGTGAAACTAATAGCATACTCAAATCTTGCACTAAATATCTAAATAAAAGTATAAATTTTCATAGATTCATGATTAATTTTACACACTTGGTTTAAAATGAATATTCAAATCATGGGAAAAACATTTATCATGGTTTAATACAAAATTCAAATAGTAACTAAACCTATAAATTTACTACTAGTACTTCGAAATCAAGTAATTATTTAAAACCATACTTCCAAAATTGAGATTCTAATTTATTTTCCAAGTATATTTAAAACTTCGCAAATCATTTTTTCCATTTATATAATATATCTTCAAATTATACATTCAAAGAAACTTATAAAAAAATTTACAAAAAAAAAATTCATTTGAAAACTTCATTTGCAAATCAATCATCTTTAATGTTTTAATACTTTACAAAAAAAATTCTATAAATTTTCTTGCTTCATTTATTAATACCATTTCAGTAATTTTAAATAACATCTTTTTAAATACATGTAAATTATTTGAAAACAATTACTTACATCATTACTTATATTTAAGAAGCTATTGAAAACCTTAAATCCATTATGTTTAAATTTTATTAGTTTTAAATCTCCAAATACTTTTAAACATCATTAATAAATCAATAATCATTAACTTTAAAATGTTTTATTTAATCAATAACTTCTGACAATATTTAGAACACTAATAATTTACTACTAAACCATGTTGTACATAAATAAACAATATTTAAACATTTTAAAGTATTTAGAAAGGAAAAATGATCAAAATATCTTTTATATAATACTTTATCAATATACTTTTATAACTCGATGTTTTAACAGGTTTATCCTTGTTCTTGCAGACTCTGGCCATGCGTTGATCAGACGCATGGCTATAATTCTCCAAGTACTTAGCAGACCTGTTTCAACACCCAATGAAAATACTTAAAATCATTGAAAATAGATATGGAAAGCACGTTCCCCCATGGATTGCAGTTACGCAATGGTTATGCCGCTATCCCAGCAGAATCAATTGTAGCTTTAGGCATCTCACCCCTCGATTTACGCTATCCAATAATATCAAATGAATATAATAAGTGACCCACCAAAGGGATCCGATAATGACCCACCAAAGGGATCCGATAATGACCCACCAAAGGGATCCGATAAATGACCCACCAAAGGGATCCGATAAATGACCCACCAAAGGGATCCGATAATGACCCACCAAAGGGATCCGATAATGACCCACCAAAGGGATCCGATAAATGACCCACCAAAGGGATCCAACAAATGACCCACCAAAGGGGTCCGATGGAAGGTACTTCCCATATCATTTATTTCAAAATATATCATACCATATATTGTCACCATTCAGAATCATAGCTTCAAATATCGCACTTATATAAATTCCATCATATATAAGATTTCATTTTCAGATAGAGTATTTTCCAAAATCAACAGTCTCAAATATATCAAATCATTCTTATATAAATTCCATTATATATAAGATTTATCTCTTCAAATCAAAAACCTTCCAAAATCAACATTTTTAAAAATCACCTTATACTTATATAAAGTCTGTCTTATGCAAGAATTAAAAAAATTGCAAATCAATTACGCTGCATGAAGATCCATATGGAATTGAACATTTTTGCTTTGCAAAAGGTTTTGAATTTAGAATAGTTCTTTTTTTTATATACAATCATTTTGTGAAATAGTTTGATATATAAAATGGTTGTGGAAAATAGTTTGTAAATAAAATAGTTTGTAAAATAGTTTGAAAATAAAATAGTTTGTAAAATAGTTTGAAAATAAAATAGTTTGTATAAGAAAAATTAAAGAAAATAGTTTGTATAAGGAAAATAAAAGAAAGTAGTTTGAAAAATGGTTTTAAATTAATAATAGTTTTTCTAAAAGAAAATCCCAATTTAAATTACAAAGATATCCAACCCAACAACTTTCAATTTCAATGCCAAAGCATATCAATAATATTAGAACATAAGATGTAGACATGTCATCATTTCACAACATTACATTCGATCGTTCGCTCGATCACACAAGTTCGCTTTCGAACTAGTATTGTCCATTCAACTTCCCTAATGCGGACTTCGATATGGTTTCTTGACTAGAAACCATCATTCTCCTTGCATAGCCATATACTATGATAGAGAACTCTAGAATCAAACCAAAAATCCATATCAATATTCACCATCAAGAATCGAATGAAAAATTCTAATGCGAAATGGTGTAATTCACCTCAAACTTACGTACTCAAATCCGGATCAAATTAATTATGCGAATAAAATAATATACGCATACGTATTTATTTCAATTTGATTCATCACAATTATACTTCAGCTAAATTCATTATTAATCTCATTGATTAATGAAAGTATCATTTCATACTTTAATATTTGTTTCACATAATTTCTCCATTTAACATATAACATTAATTTATTCATTCTCATAATATTGCTTATATTTCTCTTCAATTTAAATTACATTCATTCCACATGTAATATTTCTCATTTAATATTACATTTATTACCAAATCATTTCTTAAGGAATTTTCTTAAGTTTATAACCAAATTATAAAAACATAATTCCTTTTTATAAGACATTGTTCAGGTTTAAAGTTATCACAACTTTATTTATAACCATTTATTATAACATCCATTTATTTCATAACAATTTACAAGTCATGGTTTTATTTATAATCAATTCACATTAAATTCATACTAAATCAGAAGGTTTTGATTATCCAAAATATCCAAATATTTCATTTTTCAATAGTTGAACTACGGTCAAAAACAACAAAATTCACAACAACAATAATTAGCCAATGCTTTTAAACTGATAAAACGCAACTAATCAACAATAAATGATAATAACTAAATATTACCATTTCATAAATCAAACACATTACAAATAACTATATTAGTTATAAAAATTTAATCCTCTGCATATCATATAATATTAGGAAAAAATTCATTTCAAAACTTATATAAAACACTTTTATAAAACTAACAAATACACGCTCTCATATATACACTTAGACAACTCATTCTAGAGTATTACTACCCTATCTCTAATGAGTTAACCCCAACAGGCTAAGGTATGTCTAAACCAAAGCTCTGATACCAACTGTAACATCCCACCCTTTTGGATGATTTAAATCAACAATAAACCACACATGTCGACTAAAATCATTCAAAAGGTTGATGGTGGGGGGTAATTGATAGGATCGTGTAATATGGAATAATGAAATAGTCTAGGATATAAAGTAGGTAAATGCAAGGAGACACCAGGATTTATACTGGTTCGGACCTCTCGTCCTACGTCCAGTCCCTAAGCTTCACTTAGGAATTTCACTAACTAACACCCTCACTTCACCCGGAGGAATAGGTTTACAACTTACCCGAACAACCGAACGGGATTTCTTTGCCTCAAACTACCTAAGAGGACTTCAGACCTCAATGCTAAACAAGTTTTGACTAGTTGTGTTCTTTATAACATGAATGAGTCTATTGTAGTACAATGTTCCTATAATCTTATCCTCAAGAATACGAAATATGTTTGTGAAGATTAAGGAATTATGAATTTGCTATGAATCAAATATATTAAATATAAATAGTGATTCAATCAAAGAGAGTAGTGATTGCTTTGATAATGTTTAGAAAATATGATCAAGAAATAGATAGATTAGAGTAAGAGAATTCAAAGTCTTTAAATGATGTTAGAATCATGAATTTATACTTGTAGAAGAGATGCATATGTTGTCAAAGGTTGCAAACAAGAGATGCTTCCATTTCCTTTGATGAATGGTTGCAACTCTTGGGAAGAAGAAGGTGTCTTTTCAGAGAAAATTCGCAGGTTTAAATTCAGTTGACTGAGCAGGAGATTCAGTCGACTGAAATATGAAGAAAAATTTTCAGGAAAAAATTCATTCGACTGTGCAGGAAATTCAATCGACTGAAACTGTGCATGTGTATAAATTTGTTCCAGTTTCAGTCGACTGACTGTTCCTGTTCAGTCGACTAAACTCTGTTGTTGAACAAAAACAGCAGTAGCTCATTTGGTTAGAGTACATGCCTTCCAAACTAGTGACTCAGGTTTGAGCCCCGCTCCATGCATTTTTTGAAAACTTGATTTTGATTAAAATATGCATGCAAGTTTATTTGAATGTGAATGATGATTCTTGAGGAAAGATTTTAACAAAGCACTTACTAGACTCGATATACATATTTGATGACTCTTGTTAAAATATATAACTATATGAACCATACTTTGAGTCGTTGAGTCAGGATGATGTCGTAGTCGTAGATTCGTGAATTTTTGTCAGCAATCAAAACCTATGATCCAACATTCTCCTCCCTTTTGATGATGACAACTCCATTTTCTATGAACGAATCTTTGACAAGCTTTGTTGATCATATCTCTCTCACTGAATATCTTCCCGTAATTGTGCTATCGATTTCTCCCCCTGAATCTATGCTATACATTCCTATTTAATCTTTTTCCCCCTTAATCTGTGCTTACATGGTTTATTCCTGCAAATTGTGTTAGAGAGCAATATCTTTCTCCCCCTTTGTCATCGACAAAAAGGAGAGTTTATATGATGATATAAAATATATTTTACATAAGTGTTAACATAGAGCATATAAAACAAAATAACTACTACTTATAATGTAAGGTATCAGAAAAAAATTAACATTTAAAGCATGCGATACCCAAGGTTCTTATAATTTTCTAATTTTTAGGAAACCATACCCATTTGGGTGTGGTTGAACCTTTATAAATATAATTTTCATTATTAACTACCATATCAAAATAATCATTAATGTATTTTTCTCTATTTTTCCAATTAACAGGAACCCATATACTTAGATAATTTTTATTCATATTTCCTGTTAATGATTTTGTACTTCTAAAGAAATTATCAACATTATAGGTCATAGTAGTATTTGAATTTCTATAAAAATTGGATTTAGGCTTTACTCGAAATTTAGTACTAGCACTATCATTTTTACTATACATGAAAGCATATCTAGTGCTATTTCTACGATCAGTTTTATTATATCCTAAACCACTTTTATCATTGAGAGCTTTTGAATTCTTATCATAACCTAATCCCTTCTTATTTGAAGCAGGTTGAGAATTTTCAATAATCCTGGATAAATTTTCTCTTCCTTTATTAAAATTGGAAATATTTTTAGTAATGTCATCAAGCTTAGTTTTGAGACTAGTGTTATCTAACTCAACAATTTTAATTTTTGTTTTTAACTCATGATTCTCAGAAGCTAGAGCATTATTCTTTTCTTTTTGAGCTTCTATTTCTTGACTTAATAGAGCGAGTTGAGAATTGTCAAAGAGTGAATCTTGAATTTTCTCAAGTTCTTCTTCTAATATTTTCTTCTCGTCTTTAAGCATATCTCTTTCGAATTCTGCTTTCTTCTGATTTTCTAGAGCTTCCTTATATTTTCTTTTGAGACTTTTTAAAGTGTCTAGAAGTTCTGAATTTATTTCTATCATATCATCAAAAGTTAGATCACTAACCTCATTATCTTTTGCCATGAAGCATTTGTTTGTTTGCTCCTTTGATTTTTCTTTATTGCTCTTCCTCTTCTTATTGCCTTGACTAGATCTCTTTGTAGCCATTTATTCAAGGATGTTGTTACGATCTCTAGAATACCAGGCTCTGATACCAATTGATGGTCGGGGGTAATTGATAGGATCGTGTAATATGGAATAATGAAATAGTCTAGGTATATAAAGTAGGTAAATGCAAGGAGACACCAGGATTTATACTGGTTCGGACCTCTCGTCCTACGTCCACTCCCTAAACTTCACTTAGGAATTTCACTAACTAACACCCTCACTTCACCCGGAGGAATAGGTTTACAACTTACCCGAACAACCGAACGGGATTTCTTTGCCTCAAACTACCTAAGAGGACTTCAAACCTCAATGCTAAACAAGTTTTGACTAGTTGTGTTCTTTATAACACGAATGAGTCTATTGTAGTACAATGTTCCTATAATCTTATCCTCAAGAATATGAAATATGTTTGTGAAGATTAAGGAATTATGAATTTGCTATGAATCAAATATATTAAATATAAATAGTGATTCAATCAAAGAGAGTAGTGATTGCTTTGATAGTGTTTAGAAAATATGATCAAGAAATAGATAGATTAGAGTAAGAGAATTCAAAGTCTTTAAATGATGTTAGAATCATGAATTTATACTTGTAGAAGAGATGCATATGTTGTCAAAGGTTGCAAACAAGAGATGCTTCCATTTCCATTGATGAATGGTTGCAACTCTTGGGAAGAAGAATGTGTCTTTTCAGAGAAAATTCGCAGGTTTAAATTCAGTTGACTGAGCAGGAGATTCAGTCGACTGAAAATATGAAGAAAAACTTTCAGGAAAAAATTCAGTCGACTGTGCAGGAAATTCAGTCGACTGAAACTGTGCATGTGTATAAATTTGTTCCAGTTTCAGTCGACTGACTGTTCGTGTTCAGTCGACTGAACTCTGTTGTTAAACAAAAACAGCAGTAGCTCATTTGGTTAGAGTACATGCCTTCCAAACTAGTGACTCGGGTTCGAGTCCCGCTCCACGCATTTTTTGAAAACTTGATTTTGATTAAAATATGCATGCAAGTTTATTTGAATGTGAATGATGATTCTTGAGGAAAGATTTTAACAAAGCACTTACTAGACTCGATATACATATTTGATGACTCTTGTTAAAATATATAACTATATGAGCCATAGTTTGAGTCGTTGAGTCAGGATGATGTCGTAGTCGTAGATTCGTGAATTTTTGTCAGCAATCAAAACCTATGATCCAACAAAGGTAAGACTGTTAATGGGGTAGATAAGAAAAATAATAGAAAAGAAGGAAAGATAAAACAAAGAATCTCACAGCGAAATGAATAAATATAAAAATCAAATAAACAGTTCATGAAGCTGTTTTACAAATAACATTTGATTACACCTTTACAATACAAATCAGAGTTATACATACAGTAGAAATAAATAAATAATGCAGCGGAACACATGATGTAGTGGAATAATTAATAATAAATAGTAGACTCGTCTCCGTCTTCATCCTCCAAAATATAATGGTCTTCAATACACTAAAAAAAACTCAGACTGACTCGAGCGTAATAAAAAGACAAAACAATCGAGTCAGGACTAAAAGATCTATGTAAGTCAAATCAAAATAAGTAGAATAGAAATATTACTATAATGGATTCAGAGATGTATAACGGGAATTTCATCTCCTATCAAGTGTACAATGTGGATTTAATTATTTAAAAGATTTCAAATGATTCAAAAATACCAATCTTAATTATTTTAATTAAAATAGATTCGAATTTTAAATTTAAAACTTAAATCTTTCAAATAATTCAATTCTAATAAATAATCCAAATTTAAGAAATTACACGGTTATATGTCATTTCAACCAGTATCCAAATCAAAATTTCCAAATCAATGGAAACCGCTCGAGTTATCATTTCAATCCATAGTGGTAACAAAGATATATACATAAATAAACATCCAATCATCCAAAATGACAACCAATAACATCCATCACAATCCATCATCCAAATCAGCCAATAAATCACAACAATCAATTGATTATCATTATCAGGTGTATAACTTGCAATTTATATTCATTATTAAATAAATGGCAAATTCAATTCAATATAAATTCAAATTTAACTTAAATGACAATCTAATAATACCAAAAGCAATTAATAAATTTCTAATCACATTATAAATTTAATTTAACTAGCATAAGATAATCTAGTATTCGTGAGTGGGTCAAAACACTCACCTTGATATTTAGAACGCAAAAATCCAAACAAAGATGCCTTTTCCAATAGTCTCCAAACTCAGCCAAACCTATTTTATGTTATTAGGAATTCCAATACGAGTCCAAGGGAAGAAACTACGCATGTAGCAAAGCTCGTATGAGGAATATATTCAGGTTATAAGGATATAAAATAAAATAAAATACATACATATTTAATTCTTAAAATAAGAAACTTTAATAACTCACGTTTTCAAATTTGATGTACCTAAAACAAAGGCAAGAAGTGGAAAGCCAAAACCATTAAGGCTAATTCTCATTGTTCAATTTTTTGAAGGCTTCTTGCAAAAGAAGGCAAGGCGATGAGGAAAGGTACGGATGTGGTTAAGGAAGAAATGGATGCTCACACTTTTTTATTCTTTTCTTTTTCTAAACATAGCTTCAGTAAAATGAATTGGCAGCAATTAAGTAGAGGTATAAAGCTATGTTGACATTGAGACTTTGAGGAAAACAAATAGAGGTCTGATGTTTGAAAAATAAGGAATTTCTAGGGGAAAGAATGATATATGATATAAAACAAAAGAAGAAAGGGAAGTGACAAATGAAATATGTATGGAAGGGACAAATAAAACAAAACTGTATGATCTAAGTAGATGCTTTGGGAAATAAATAAACAAACGGAAGAATAAGAAAGGATATAAATTCACGTTTCAATTACATCAAAGAATTGCAATAAAATCAAATGTGGAAATGGTGGCAGGTGTATTGAATAATAAGGAAATGAAGGGACCACTTAGGATCTAGTTAATTTCATGATCCACTCAGTTAAATATATTATCACTGAATATACCCTTTTTCACACTCGTTTACACATAATTAACATATAGTGAATAAATTTGAATACAATAACCAGTGTAACGTTACAAAAAAATAAAAGATGATCTAGAACTCAAATTCAAGTTTTTCTTTCTTTCAAAATAATGTTTTTCTCATAGGGGAATTGCACAACCTAAAAAGTCAATTAAATTTAAACTTCAAGATTAGTTTAAAATCACTTATATACAGCCTCAAATGTACACTTAATGACTGTAAAATATTGTTTTAAAATTCATTTTTTTCTTCTTTATATAGAATTATTTTTACCTTCAAAATGAAAATGTTCGTTTTATTTTCATTAAAATGTTCTTTTTAATTTTTTTACAATAATGTATGTTTCTTTCGTTAAATCCAAAAATTAATATTAATGTTTCTTTTTTTTTTAAATCGAAAGATCCAAAATCCACATAATTGTAATTAATTTCAAAATTACACTTATAACGGATTATAATAAACGTACATTTCTTTCATTAAACGCCATTAATTTCAAATAAATTCTCTTTCCCTTTTATTAGAAGATTCCAAGTCAAATTAACGGCAATAAATTCATTAATTAATTTAAATTCCAACATATACTTATTTTTTTTTAATCTTATTATTCAATCAATTATCATATTATATATACTTAACGTTGGTTTACCATTTCATTACCTCAATCTTCTATATTTGCCACTTTAGTTCATATTAACTGTAGTAGGTAATTAGATTAACTGCAATTGATTTTCAATTTAATTTCAATGGATTAAATAAATAGGTGATGAATGACAAATGTTACCTTTTACTTACTTAATCGCATTTACAAGATTATTATTAACAACAAATGTTATGACTACTTACATAATCCTGATTATACTCAATTTTCCATTAATTTCATATAATTTCCCCTTTTATATAACATTTAATTCATTTCCTTATTTCAACTTATCATCAAATAACGTTACAATTATTTTAATCACTAACATACAATTCCAACATTATACCCAACATTCAATTGCCTTAATTCAATTAATTACCCATTCAATATTAAAACGATAAATTAATGAGAAAATAGTTAATACAATCGTTTATAATAATAATTCATACCCCTTATCTTATTCTTTACAACCAAGGGTTATAATTTGCTTACCCAAAAATGTTTTATATTCAATATTAACCTATTTCAATTAATTACATACAAGTTCACCATCTACATCATTTAATTTATTTCATTATTTACAATCATAACCAAGTCATCCTACAATGTATTTCAATTAGTTTGAAATTACTTTAAATATTTATCAGTAGTTCAGACAACACCACTGATTTCATATTCAATATTAGCCAATACTAATTGATTACATATAATTTCAACGTTCAATGTATTTCCTTATTTTTAGTTATAACTAATTATAACCTTAAAGTCACTTCAATTAATTGGAAATTAGATTAAAATAGTTAGCAATTACCTTATATTAACATTACTAACATTACATTCTAGTTATTCTTCTCCTTGTAACATCAATTTTTTTAGTTTTATTTCAATATAAAATTATAAAATATTATTTAATTAATATTTTAATAATCGAAAATTATGGGTCGTTACACTGTTCTTTAGGTTCGCATGTAACAGCAGTCCAAAGGCGCTCGTAAGTCAATGCTATTTTAATTGCTCTTAGCCAGTTGGTATAGTTAGGTCCGGTAAGCTTGTCATTTTCAGAAAACAACTTCACAGTTGACATTTTCTACAAGTTTAAGTGGTAGGTTATTTCTACAAATTATAGTAGAAGTTCTTATAATAGTAGTAAGGTTAAACTTTATGTTTCATTTTACTAATAAGCTCCCACTAGTCTTTTATGTTTCACCAAACCTTAAGTCGAAACATAGAAGTCTTTTGACTTTAATAGTAAGTGTTAGGACTTATCCGTCTTGGAATTTTGACTGTGAGTTTGCTTAACAAATCATATCTCCATGGATGATGGATAACTCCTTATCAATTGTGTCATGTATAACTCCTAACCTATGGCACCTTATTCTAATTTTATTTCGACTTTGAGTTTTCTCAACAAATCGAAATGAAATTATTTATTGGTACATACCATATCGCGATGGCATAAGTATGAGTTTTCTCAACAAATACATACTGTTATCTTATCTCATCTATTCAATATGTTAATAATACTACACATAACCTCCATAGATTGAGTTTCCTCAACAACTAAGGAGTATGCAAGTGATTTATACATACATACATACATACATACATACATATATATATGTATATGTGTATATATATATACGGTAAAAGACAATATTATATTGAAGATTCATAATCTTCAATATATTACATTGAGTGATATGGACTTATGGAATTATGTAATTCTTATGAATTAATCTCATGATTCAAGTGTCGAACACATCGGAAATCATGGTATACGTACATTTATGTAGTATTTATTCCTTAATACTAGTTAGAGCCTCTCAATATTCCACCTTTAGTTTATGTATTCATATTATATAAGTTTTATTATTATATAAATTTTATATTTTATTTTACTAATATAATAGTCTTATGTATAACACCATATTAATTAAATCTCATTTACTTAATTATAACTAATTAACATTTTAATTAATTTTATATTATCTTAAAATAATGTTTATATTGATTATTTATTATATATTATAACATTTACAGTATAATACACATATAATATATGTATATTATTTAATTAATTAAACTTCTAATTAATTTTCTTAAATAAACAATTTTAATTAAATTATATTAATTTCAACATTCACTTCATATACATACATGTGTACTTGTGTTTTTTTACATTTTAAAAGCAACATAACATATATCATAGCATATAACACATGTATATATTTACTAATTAATTAACTTATTTAATTAATATATTTTATTAATATTATTAATAATTTTTTATAGTGGAAAATAGGCATAATGACAAACTTTGAAAAAAATTTAGGCTGAAGGGCAACAAGTATCATTTTTCGGCTAATGGACAAACTTTAAAAAAAATTAGGTTGAAGGATGATGCTAGTTAGAACTAGTATTTTGTATAGTGTAAAAATGGATATAATGCTAGTTAGAACTAGCATTTTGTATATTGTAAAAACCGAATATAATGCTTGTTAGAACTAGCATTGTCATTCAGCCTAATTTTTTCTCAAAGTTTCTCATTCAGCCAAAAAATGAAACTTAGCGTCCTTGAGACTAATTTTCTATCAAAGTTTGTCCTTCTCCCTAATTTCCTCCTTTTTATAAATGTCATAATTAATTTTCAAACATTTTGAAATTTTTTATTATATTATAGATTTTATAATATATGTATATCTAATTTTAAATTTTACTTTTAAATTTAAAATCTTTTATGTTAATTTTTAAACAATTTTGAAAGTTAGCCCAATGCCCAACTTAAATTGGGTATTTTCCATCAAGGGAAAATTTTGGGCTCACTTGTTTCTTTGGGCCAGGCCGATAGCCAGGTTGGACAGAGTACTTGATTACTTAATACCAATCCTTCGATACTACCTTTCCAAACACCTTACTATTTGGGCGGTGAGCTTAATTAGTTAACCCTAGCATGGCTAATTTAAACCGCGTAGGCCACTGTGCTCAATACCATTATTGGAACTGGGCTAGCCCGCAATGGAAGTAATGTATGGATTTAAAAGAAAATCATTTTGGATCTTTATTGAGCCTATGAAGTCTAATTTATTTAGAACAACTCTAAATTTCTTTTAAATAAAATCATTATTTTATTTAAATTTAAAATATAATTTTATAATTAATGTTATATTATATATATACGTGTATCATATACATATAAATGTGTGTATATGCATGTGCAAACCGTGTAAGGTATAACATACCCATACATGAATGTTAGTATTTACACTGTAATTGACAAGTTAGCTCATTTCGTATACAAATATATTATCTAAATGTATGTTTATACAATTTAATTAATGTATAAAAAAATATTACAAATATATATATGCTATATTTTATTTTTAAAAAATTATATATATATATACATGAAATTTAAACATTATATACATATATTTATATAATTATGTTTAAAAAATTTATAAAATTATATTAAAAAAATTTACTATAAAACAAAAGCACAATATATGTATACATATTTAATTTTTTAAAACATAAATATATATATATATACTACATTATTCGCATAAATATATAATATAATAATATATATGTATATTAATACTTTTAAAATATTCAAAAATATATATACCTAATAATGCACACTTCACAAAATTGTTTTTTAATTTAAATATATTTTTTAAATTAATAACTGTACAGATAATAATTAAAAAAAGTAAATTAAATATATGTTGAAACATAATTTTGAATTTTAAAAGTATCATAAAAAATCTAAGTGATATTTTGTTATTTGAGTATTTAATATATAATTTTATAATTTAAAAATAATTTTAACAAGAAAATAGGCACAATGACAAACATAGGAAAAAATTAGTTTGAAGGACAATAAGTTTGTTTTTTTAGACTGAAGGACATTCCTAGTTATAATTAGCATTTTGTATAATATAAAACTGAATATAATGCTAGATATAACTAGCATTTTGTATTGTGTAAAAGTTGAATATAATGATAGTTATAACTAGCATTTGTCCTTCAGCTTAATTTTTTTTCAACGTTTGTCATTTTTCCTAATTCCCTCTAATTTTAAAATTAATTTTTAAATTTCGACCGAATTTCAAATAATAAATTATATATAATGTTTTTTTAGTTTCTACCGAAAACATATTAGATGATCATTTAGCTTTATAAATTTTAAAACATATGTTATAATACATATATACATATATATATAATTAATTGAGATAATTAATTAGTTTAAATAACATTTAATGATAATATATAAATAAAACAAAATATTTTATTTCTATTAAATTTATTTTATATATAATTATAAAACCATATTTTCTATAGAGTAGAATATATAAATAAATTATATAGCTTATATATAATTAATAATATATATTAAATCAATTAAATAATAATAATATTTTCTAAGCCATGTATATTATAGGTAGATGTATGATAAAATTAAAAAAATTATAAATATATAAGTGTATAAATATATAGCCAACATGATTGTGATAATATATCGATATAATAGAATCGTCATCTAACTAATATTGTGGAATATTATTTATAAATATTACTTCAATAGAATATAATTTTAAATCAGATCATTACCTTATACCAAAGCCAAAAATTCACACCTTGAACCATTAAAAACTCATGAATCGAATTCTAACTCTAAAGGTGCTATCTCCCAAACTACAGACCGTCGGCTATCGAACAGTGTATTATTTAATTTGATATGTTCTTGTAATAGTTGAGGAGATGGGATGAAGGGGTTGGATAGAAATGATGGGATTTGGAGGCTTCCTAAAGTCCTTTAAGTTGGTGTTGGTTGAGATGCTTATACATAGAGAGAATGAAGACAAGTTAGGATCTAGATCTCTTACAAATTCTCCTTCCTATATCCATACAAACCTAGCCCATCCGGTTGCCATCAAATGACCGTACCTACTTATACCCTATCATAGCCAAACCAACTAGCCATTATATCGGCTTCAAACCTATATAAAGCCCGAATAAAATATTTTGCATTTAAATCCAATTTAAATGTGTATCGATATCGTATATCGATTAATATATATTTACAACTACTATAAATACATTTAATAATATTTTTTCGTCAAATCAACATAAAATTTTATAGCTAACATTTCATAAATATTGATTAATTTAATTAATTTATAACATGTGACGACCCGGATTTTCACATTCGAAAATCGACATCCATACTTCACTCGTATTCGAATGCCGCAGATTCAACCGTTAAAACCCGATTCGCTGGAGCTTATAACACATTAAGTACAATAACACAACGAAAGAGAAATGAATATCATTGATACAACAATAGATACAATGTCTGATACAATATGATACAACATATCCATAAATATCAGAGCAGAATATAACAGCAGAACAAATAGCAGTGGAAAGATAACACCAAAAGACGGATCAGTCTCCAAAAGAATCCAACTCCATACTGCAACTCCATCTCCAAACCAAAGATAGCTCGAACCCCCGATCACAATGTATTAAGCAAGGTCAGTCATCGATATGATCGCTAAGATCCAAAGACTAGATGCCATCGAATCTACTCCTATTATATGATTATCTGAAAAACCCAACTCTAGAGTGCCCGTGTGGAAAATTATGGGCACCTAGAGTTTAGGAAGAGAACAATAAACTCCAGGTCGGTCATGGGACTGGTATGAGCAAACAAAAACATTTTATCTTTATCAAAAGCAAAACAAAAGATTTTAAAAGAAATCCGCAATGCTTTTTGGATAATGAAACTGTTATAAGGCCTCCCCGCACACACACAATGCAAGCGCACAATTGGAGGAGATTTATGATAGTCAAACATGCTTGACACGCGAAAACCATTTGATATTATTATTAGTGCATAGTGCAGAAAACATTTGCAAGTATAATATTAATCTTTGCTAGCATACGTACCATTATAGTATGCCTACTATAGCTATCATGTTAAATGGCAGGTCGCACAACTAAAACCGTACAAGGCGCGTATTGGTGGTTGGATTTCTAACAATGGTCAGGCTAAGGAATTTCCTGGGCTACATGGTTACGCCTCTGGAGAGACGCCCCGAGAACTTAACCAGCTCTCTGCCAACACAAGGCCGGGTTACCTCTGTAACTAGGTAACTAACTATCACGAGTATGTCACCCCCCGATCGTAACCAACCTTTATCCGAGGCCTCGATACCAACAACCATAAAGTAATAAATTTGTAGTAACCACATAGGTTAAATATCTAGGCTCCATACCATGATACCACCTCTATCCAGAAGGAAATGGACATACCCTCAGGGGGCGCTATCCTTAAATAACCTTGTTGCGTCTTTCCTGTTTCGACCATTCTGGGTTGTGAGGTCCTGATGCAGTCTCGTCCATAAAGCTACGCTTTTCACAAAATCCATGCTTCGATCAACAAATGACAGCAGCACTTCGTATGCCACATTACCAAATTGGGAATGTATCACTAGTAGCCATCAACTACATAACCTTTGAGCTTATACGTCTCAGAGAAGGGTGTTAAGCTAAGAGAATAAATTCTTCGCCACCAAACAGAAATGTATTTGATAGAAACCAGCTTTACATCTCAAAGTGTAACATCAGACACACATCCATACAAGTTTGTTCCGGGTTTAAATAGAACCGAAGGCACTTCATAAAGAAGCCCTTTCAAATCCGGATAATCCCTAATCACGTCTGGATTCCCCGTCACAAAGGGTGATCAAATCTCTATACCGAGGACCAGTCGGTGCAGAGACATTCGACGAGTTATCCTTTCACTTTCGAAAATACCGGTCTTCACCACCGTTCTTCAAGTGCTATCCATAACATCGTATCATTATTCGAAATGGGTTTTATGACACAAAGTCCTCTCCCGGCTAAACCGAATAAAGAGCACAATATTTAAAAACATATGGATATTGGGATCTTAGTTAAGTCACAACTTTAACCCAAAACCTTTCTTTCAAATGGTTTAAACAAATTACCATTTTCAAATCTTTAAACAAAAAGATTCACTACACAAAGTTCACCAATCTTTTACAAAGATTAATTCAAAGCTTTCTAAACAATTTTCTTTCAATTCCAAATCTTTTATACAAAAGATACCATTTAAGGTCCTTTTCAATTCCAAAACAAGGTTCAACCATCTTTCACAAAGGTCCATTCATAGCTTTCAAAACTTTTCAATTCCATTTCAAACTTGAAATATTTCAACACAAATTGGAAATCCTTTCTTTATATGAAAGCTATTATTATTTGAAAACAAACAGTTTTCGTTTTGGAAAAATCTGATAACATTTGCACAAGTTAAAGCCCTTCGAGTATAAAACTTGGGTTAAATTCAAATTTCCAAAATAATATTTTTTTAAAATGGTTTAAAACCCATATAAACACATTTATAACTTGTATAACCTTTTTAAACCATAATTTCCAAACATAGAATTCAATTTCAAATCTTAAATTTAAATTCAAATCAAACTATTTAAATTTCAAAACTTTATCAAGTTATTCAAAATAACTTTTTATTTTCAAAACACCTTTTCAAAAGCTTTTCATATTTAACCCAATTCCATTTCCAAAACCATTTGGATTCAAAATTAAACTTTAAAACCATTTCAAAAATATGTGACTTAACCAATTTCCTCATGCAATCCATATTTGTGTGTGTATGGTGTAGTCCAGGGGTTTTACACAATAGTGCAACATCATCAATCATTACAAATTCAAGCACATCAATATCGATAAACGGTATAATCTATAACGCTTATCTTCCCTTCACAGATTCACAAATAAATAATATAAAATTTAATACAGATAAATATATTACATTCATCACAGCTCAAATCAAAATAATTCATATCAAAAAGCATCACATATCAGATATATCAAACAATTCAACATTCAATAGAATCCAAACATCCATAAGTAAGATCAATTCTGATTAATTTAAATCAGATTAATTACTTATGAATAAATTACTAATCCTTGTTGATTAATATTAATTAATCACAAACATCTTAATTAATTAATCTTTAAATCATTTATTAATTAACCTTTAATAATTAATTAATCAACCTTTAATTATTAATTAATCAACCTTAATAAATAAATTAATCTTTAATCATTAAATAATTAACCTTTAATTATTTCATTATTCTTTAAATTAATTATCCTTCATTAATTACATTAATTAATTAACCCTTAATTAATTACCATTTAATTAATTATCCTTAATTAATAATTAATTATCTGAATTATAAATTAATAAATCCTTAATTAATAATTAATTATCCTTTAATTATTAATTAATTAATCCTTAATTATTAATTAATTAACTTTAATCAATATTTAATTAACCTTAATTCATTCCTTAATCATTAATTAATTAATCTTATTAATTAATTAAATTAATCACCTTGATTTATTACCCTTTAATTAATCGCATTAATTAATTAATAGCATTAATTAATAAATCTTTAAGTAATTAAATAATTAATCCTTAATTAATTAATTAACAAATCAACCCCTTTTAAATTATTAAATAATTAACCTTTAATCACTTGATTAATTAACCTTTAATTATTAATCAATATCCTCGATTACCCACATTAATTATCTTTTAATTAATTACATTAAGTAATTAGCATTTAATTAATTAAGACCTTAATTAATTTAAAAGATAAACCACTTATCTTCATTAATTACTTAATTTCATTATTACACTATGAAAACACTTGAGGTTTTAAATAAAAGTTATTTTAAACCCAAATCAACAAATTTTAAAAACAGTAAATCTTTAAAATTTAACCTTTACGCTAAAATTTATTATTAACCCATAGATTAACTTAAAACTTTAAGTTAATTAACAATTTTGAAAACATTTGATCTTAAATTTACCATTAAAACTTGTTTAAAGAAAACTTTTTATATGATAAATCCTTAAATAATTTTTTTTCCTTCACATTTTTAAAATCTGATAACATATTGAGCGACCCGAGCTAAATTCCTGTTTACTCGAGCTCAACTTCGGGTTTCTCTTCAAAACCCTCGAGTACAAATTTTTCTTCTTTTTAACCTTTGTTTATTTTAAATTTTCAAAATCGTGTAATATGCCCGATAACAAACTCGAGCAATCCTTCCTTATTCCCAAGATAATCACCGAGTTACCCCTTTCTTCTCCCTACATCAACCCTGACACCATCCAATGCTTGTGCACGTGCCAGCGATGGGCATAGCTCCGATCAACTTCACAGACGTCAACAAGACATCGAAAAACCCCGTTATCGATCCCACCTTTCAGATCCAATCATTGATTACGAAAATGGAATCGAACATACAAGAGCCAAAACTGGAACAACCCAATCACCAGAAAACTTCTCGTGCCGCCGCCAGCATTCATCTGAAACCACGCGAGCCTACCCAGAGTAGCGTCAACGACTCGAGCTTCGATCCCTCCACTTGCAGTGAAGTCCGATTCACCCCTTACAGCACAGCAACCTCAAATACATCGTCACTCCAACTAGGTTCCTAAACCCTGTATCACCGTCGATTATCTTCTCTAGCAATCTATAAGTTATTTCACCATTTTTTTGATGATCCTCGATCTTCCACCAAGCAACAACCTCGATCTTGAGGTCAACCTCTTCCTTGATCGTCGTGGATTGCCCAGAATTCATTTTGTGTTCAACTCGCAATTGCTCATAATTGCTTAACTTTAAAATTATGGTTTTCATATTAAAATTCATCACTAACAACTTCGAATAATATTATAAAATCAAATTAAGAATTCTAGTCAATTGATTTTGGGCATATATTTGAACAGACCTGCAAACTTCCTTTTGAAATAAATACTTCATATATTTATTTAAAGCTATTTTTAAAATTAAACTTATATTTTTACAATTATTTCTGATTTAAAGATCAAGGTCTAGGATTGATTTGTTTAGAAGATATGAATTTATTTATAAATTTGGGTCCTGTTATTTTAAACAGAGAAAATATATATGTGTACAGAAACTCTATATACACAGGCATATAATATTTACAACATGTAATCACAGCCAGCATTCATATTAACATATTCACACAACATTCATACTTCAACCATTTATCTCATCAAATCAAGATATAGCCATATTAAGGTCAGAAGGGTAAGGTTTTCTCACCTGACATTAAAGAACAGAGAACAAGAACCTTTTTATTTGAAACTAGAATTAGATAATTGCTTTGATCTTTGAATTTTATCTGCGATTTATTGATGTTGATTTGCATTTACTTTTGCCTGATCTTTGAGTTGCCTGAAGCTTGATGTTTTTAAGTTGAATACCTGGCTTGAATTTGAGATGCTTCAGATTTGCATGTTTGCCCAAATTTGATTTGTTTTCTTTTTAATTTCCAGGTTTCTTCTTTTTGCATTGTTTTCAGTTTTCTTTTTTTGATTTTATTTGATTTTCTTTTGATCTGTAGTTTTAGGTTTGAGAAGATAAGAGAAAGAATGCAATTGAAATGAAGAAGCCTGGTTTATTATCTTTTAATGCATGTTAATATTATTATTAAAAGCTTTGCCACTTGTTCTCTTTGTTAACACTTGTTAAAGTATATAGTTACTTATCTTACAAATGTCATTTTAAATTTTTTTATGTTTATATCCTTTTTTTTAAAAAATTTATTTTAACCCTTATGTTAAAATATATTTTACAAATGTCATTAACATCACTTTTATGTTTAAATCCTTTTCCTTAATTTGATTTATAAATATGTTTTAAAGCCCTTACTTATTAAATTTATAATTTATATTTTAAACCCTTACTTTATTATAATTTATGAAATATATTTTTATGTTTTCTTATTTCTATTCTTTATATATTTACAAACTAAATTTTTTAAAAGAAAATGTTCAAATCTTTGTAACCAATACTATTTTAAACTTAATTTATTATACTTAAATTTATATAAATAATACTAGTATTGAATATATTCAAATTTAACTTTTAGAAAATTATTACATTAATCCAAAATATAACTTCCAAATAATTATATCATAATTAGAAAACAATTTTTTATTAATTTTAAACATAGTAAATCCAATTTATTTTCTAAAATATTTTTATTTTTGAATTCCTTAAAAGTTTATCTATAACATATATAAAATAAACACAAATTTTTTATTTGTTTTTAGAATTTTTCTAATTAATTCATCATTAAATTCACAATTTAATTCCAAAAATTAAATTAATTATCAAATTAAACTTGTCTAAAATCTGGGAATGTTACATAATAATTATAAAATAATTAAATCGTGTGATAAAGGCGTATTCAATGATTCATATATGGTGCTCTTTAGGTGTAAATTTGGTCAGCGATTAATGTATGACTATTTGAATATTAATGTTCAAACGTCACTTAGTAAATGGGGTGACATTTTGGTCAAATTTATTGCGTACTTGACTTTGATAAAATCCAATTTTACTTTGTTAATCGTTACCCGATTGTGACAATCATTTACGCCAATTCTCTTCATCAAAACTATATCACTTTGGACTTATGGATTTTGGTAATGGTGAAAATTCCAATATTGTCCGTATTCAACTTTAAAGTCCAAACACAAATTTTTTGGTCCAATAACAATAATTATTATTACCCAAACTACTATAGCTATAGATTTTGACTTTGAGTTGACTTCGGCTGGCCGTGGTACTAACCCTATATAACTGGGGAGATGAATCCTCTCTTGAGTAGTGTTTCACTTCTAATACTTCTACTTGACCCAACTATAGTCACTCGATGAATGTTGTGCCCTGATTTAACTATAATCAAAGCAAAGCTTTTGTATTGAAGATTGACATTATTTTCAAGTCAAGAGAACTATGTAAATTAGTCACATTGATATTTTCTGTTTGACCATAGTTATATTAATCAACAGAAAACATCGAGTGAGTCATTCTATGGTTATCCAGTAACTATCAGTACGTAACCCTTTGGTGCCCTAGCAGTCATGAGTAATACACCGCACAACATTTGGAGAGCATTACGTACGCTAGTCTCAACAGGTACACTGATATCCAGTCTCGATGTGTCTTGATTAGAAATATTTAATGTAACAACCCTAACTCGACCTTCGAAAATCGGCACTGAATATATCACCCGTATTTGAATGTCGTAGATCCAAACGTCGAATCTGGTTCGTCGGAGCTTATAACACATTAAGTATAACAATACAGCGGAAGAAAAAGATAATATCATTGATATACAACAGTTGATACAATATCAGATACAACACGAATATCAATATTATCAGAGATACAAGACAATAGCGGAAACAAAACACCAACTTGATCTTCCAAAGAATAGAAAGAAGATAGAATCCAAAACTGCATTCCAATGCCAAAGTTCCAAAACCAAATAGCTTAACTCAAAAAGCTTTGAAGACTCCAATCCAAAAGCATTTATATCCAAACCATAAGCTCGAACCACCATCACGATGACTTAAGCAAGGCCAGTCACCTTGAACAAATGCTATCGCCAAATCCAAAGGCTGGGTGCTATCGAATCTACACCTATTATTTGATTATCTAAAAAATCCAACTCTAAACTGCCCGTGTGGAAAATTGTGGGAATCCAGAGTTTAGGAAGGGAACAATAAACTCCAGGTCAGTCATGGGACTGGTATGAGCAAACAAAAACAGTTTATCTTTAACAAAAGCAAAACAAAACATTTTAAAAGAAATCCACAATGCTTTTTGGGAAATGAAACTACCATAAGGCCTCCCACCGTACACACAATTCAAACGCAGATTGGAGGATATTTCTCCTTATGATAGTCAAACATGCTTGATATGTAAAATCCTTTTGATATTATTATTAGTGCGTAGTGCAGAAAACCTTTTGAAAGTATATTAATCTTAGCCAGCATAGACATTTCGAACTATGCCTACTATAGCTACCATCTAAACACTGGTGACCACCATAAGTAAATGACAGGTTATACAACCAAAACCGTACAAGGCGAGAATTGGATAATTGGATTTCCAACAAATGGTCAGGCAAAGGAACTTCCCACACCGAATGGAACGCCTCTGGAGGGACGTCCCCGAGAACCTAACCAGATTTCTGCTACATAAGGTCGTGTTACCTCTATAACTAGGTAACTACTGACACGAGTATGCCACCCCCTGGTCGTTACAAACCTTTATCCGAGGCGCCTATCAACCAACAATCACAAAGCAATAAGTTTTTCAGCAACCACAAAGTTAAGTATATGGGCTCTATACCATGATACCACTTATAATCTAGAAGGAAATGGACATACCCTCAGGGGGCGCTACCCCCAAATAACCTTGCTGCCATGATTCCTGTTTCGACCATTACCGGGTTGTGAGGCTCGACGAAGTCTCGTCCACAAAGCTATGCTTTTCATAAAGCTATGCTTCGATCAATAAATGATCAGCAGCACTTCGTATGCCACATTACCAAATTGAGAATGTATCACTAGTAACCATCAACTATATAATCTCTAACCTCGTACGCCTCAGAGAAGGGTGTTAAGCTAAGAGAATAAATTCTCCGCCACTAAACATAAATGTATTTGATAGAAACCATCTTTACATCTCAAAGTGTAATGTCAGACACACATCCGTACAAGTCTGTTACAGGTTCGAACAGAACCGAAGGCACTTCAAAGAAGTCCTTGCAAATCCGAATATTCACTAATCACGTCCGGACTCCCCATCACAAAGGATGATCAAATCTCTATACCGGGGACCAGTCGGTGCAGAGACATTCGACGAATTATCCTTCGAAAATATCCGGTCTTCACCATCGGTCTTCAAATGCAATCCATAAAGTCGTATCATTATTCGGAATAGGCTATATGACACAAAGGTCCTCTCCCGGCTAAACCAAATAATGGGCGCAATATTTAAAAGCATATGGATATATGGGTCTCAGTTAAGTCACAACTTATTACCTAAAACAAATGGTTTAAACAAATTACCATTTCAAATCTTTAGACAAAAAGATTCACTTCAGAAAGTTCACCAATCTTTCACAAAGATTCAACTATAGCTTTCAAAACTATTTCAATTCCAAATCTTTTATACAAAAGATATAACTTTAAGATTTTTTTCAATTTCAACACAAGGTTCAACAATCTTTCATAAAGATTCATTCATAGCTTTCAAAACTATTTCAATTCCATTTCAAACTTGAAATCTTTCAACACAAATTGAAAATCCCTTCTTTGTATGAAGGCTATTATTATTTGAAAAATAATCCGTTTCGTTTCGCAAAAATCCGATTACATTTGCACAAGTTAACCCCCTTCAAGTATAAACTTTGGGTTAAATTTAAATTCCCAAAACAATACTTTTAAAATGGTTAAAAAATGGTATATAATCCATAATTCTCGAATATAGAATTTAATTTCAAATCTTGAATTTAAATTCAAATCAAATTATTTAACTTTTAAAACTTTATCAAGTTACTCAAAATAACTTTTATCTTCAAAACTCCATTTCAAAAGCTTTTCAATTTAAACCAATTCCATTTCCAAAATCATTTGGATTCAAAATTCAACTTTTTAAAACCATTTTATTAAATTCAAATATTTGTGACTTAAGCAATATCCTCGTGCAATCCATATTTGTGTGCATATGGTGTAGTCCAGGGGTTTTACATAATAGTGCAACATCATTCAATCATCACAAATCAAACACAGCAATATCGATAAGCGGTATAATTCATAATGCTTATCTTCGTTCACAGATTCATGGATAAATCATATGCAATCATCACAGATAGATAAATTACATATATCATAGGTAAAAAAATCACAACTCGAATCAAAACACTTTATATAACAAAGCATCACACATTAGGGATATCAAACAATACAAGACATTCAGTACAATCCAAACATTCATGATTAAATTAGTCACCTGATTAATTTTAAGTCAGATTAATCACTAATCCGCGTTGATTAACATTAATTACAAACCCCTAATTAATTATAATTAATAAATAAACCAACCTTTAATCATTAAATAATTAACCTTTAATTAATTATCCTTAATTAATTATAATAAGTGATTATCCTAATCACTTATATTAATAAATCAAAAATTAATTATCACTTGATTAATTAGTTATATATCATTAATTAATTACTTTTAATTAAGTAATTATCTTTATGTAATTAACCACCCTTTAGTTACTTATCATAAATTAGATAACCTTTAATAATAAATTGGTTAACTTTTAATTACTTAATAAATTGACCTTCAATTATTAATTAATTAACCCTTAATTAATTATCTATTTTTTAATTACACTAAGTAATTAGTTTTAAATTTAATTACATAAAGTAATTATGTAAGTAAACCTTTAATTAATCACATTTATTAATCAATCACCTTAATTAATTATTCTTCAAGTAATTAGAAAATTAACCCTTTAATTATTACTTAATTGACCTATCTTTAATTACCCAAGACTTTAAAGATAACATTTAGTAATTAAAAATCCTTAATTAATTAATTATCATTAACAATATAAATTAACTCAACTTTTAAGTTAAAATTTAAAACATATTTGATTAACTTCTTAATTACTTTGCTAAGTTTTTATTTATAATAAACCCTTTTTAAAAAATATAAGTTTAAAACATCTTAAACTTAACTAATTTAAAAAAAATTGCTTTCAAAAACCTTTAACCAAACATTTCAACTTAACAAGCAATTTTTTAAAAAGAATAGATTTAGAAATTTATTTAACTTAAATTTTTAAAGTTTAAAAACTGGAAACATAATACTCGAGACTCACTCAAGTCCTCCCCGAGATGAATACAAGTTTACTTCGAGTTTCACCAAAACTAACCCGTATCTTCCTTTTTAAAACTTAAATTTTTATCAAGTTCTTTTATACCTGGTACCCTTCGAAAATACTCGAACTAGTACCCGAGCCATCCACCCATTCCCCTGACCTTTGCTTCGAGTTAAATCCCTTCTTCCCCAACTCTTTTCCATGGACACAAACCAAAGGCTGTGCACATGCACCCTGATTCCAGCCACCACCGATCGAGGCTACTTTCGTCGACACATCAGCGATGATCTCCACTAACCCTACGAACACCCAGATATCCAAGATATCGACGAAAACGCGATCGAGCTACACAACCAAACTGATATTAAAACTCGATCACCAAAATCCTTTCGCTTCGATGCCTCAGGCCATCAGAGGCCACGGAAATCTGGCCAAAGCTTCGCCAAACCTCAATACTTCGATCACCACCGGACCAATTCAGCTCGGTTCCTTAACGAAGACGAACTTGTATTGACAAATCCACCTATAGAACTAACAGTCGAACCCTAGTTCAACGATGTATTTCCGCTATGACCATCTATAAATGCTTCTGCTATTTTTTCTGAGTTCGCCACCATTCAGGCCTCCTCCCACCTAAATCTCGACGACCATGGCCTTGCCAGTCGACGGCAACTGACCAAAATGCAATTATCGATCAAATCAAAATATCTCAACATCCATATATTTAAAAATCTTGAACTTGCTTTTAAAAATCATCATTTCAAAGTTCAAATCTGTTTCTAGAATTAAAACATGAAATTAGAATAGTCAATTTCCCGACTTATAAAAGTTATCACTGTATTTTATCATTTTTGAAAATAGTTACTTAATATAAATTCTGGAAACTATTTTTTATAATTTATGTTATAGTCATAAAATTATTTCTGCTTTACAGATCATAGCTTGATATTGATTATATAAAGAGAAATCAAAATTTGAACCTGAATTGAACCTGAAGATACCCAAAATAGAGATGTCTATGTGTGTGTGTGTGTGTGTATATATATGCATTGTAACAACCCGTATATTTTACGATTGTATATTTAATATTTTATTTAAATATAACATCATTTGTCGGATTTTAGTTCGAAATGCTACTTTTTACAAACAGTCGAATTAAGATTCGAGACCACTTCCATTGAGTTTAAAATGATGTTTGCGACCTTTTGAGTATAAACATCGATATATTTGGAGTTAGCTTGAATTTTGACAATTTTAGTTTGGGCTTTGGGTTTGGGTTCCAGCCCAATAACCTAACATAAGACCCTAGCTCCACCCCCTCTCATCTTCATTCATTCTTATTTCCTAACAATTCAAGCTTTAAGCAAAAATGGAGGGAGAGAAAAGAGATTAGGAATTCCTAAGCCCTAGCTTCATTTGCAAATCCAAGTTTTAGCGCAAAAATTAAAGAGAATCTTAGGAAAGCATCTCCTTCTTCTTCTTCTCCATCTCAATCTCTCTCCAATTTCAGAAATTTCCAATAACCTAATTTGGGTAATTATTTTTTATGATCTTAGATTGGAGCTTTTAGAGTTGAGATTGAAGAGTGGTTTATCTTCCTTTGTTTTCAAGCTTCTCCTTCCTTGTTTTTGTGTATAAGGTGAGTTTTTGAACTCACATATACTTCTATATCTTTGATAATTGTTAGGTTGTGATTCCTAACATCTATTCTTCGTTAATTTGCTTTGGATTGAATTGGTTTTGTGAATATTTCAATTTTTGGTGTTTTGAAGTTAAATCTTTAAAAATCTTAGTTTTGATGTTTGATCATGCTTTTGGTGGCGTATCGAAGAGCCTACAGGGCTTGGAAGCCGATTGGCGTAAACCCCTAGCGCCCATCACTCGTCCGATCGCAAATTGTTTGGGATTTTGCCCCTTGGGGGCTAGGCTGAGAATACTGGAATTTCCAGTTCAGTCGACTGAACTAGAAGGTCAGTCGACTGAACCGAATCTAGGAATTTTCCTAGGCCAGTATCAGTCGACTGACCACTTTGGATCTGTCGACTGAGCCTGAAACCGAAAGTTTCCAAGCATGATTCAATCGAATGACCACCCAGGTTCAGTCGACTGAACTTGGAAATAAAAAGTTTCCAGGATTTGTGTCAGTTGACTGACAACCCTGATCCAGTCGACTGAATCTGCTGTCTATGCCTATTTTGCCTTTTGTGTTTGAATTTCCAATTTTTAATCGATTCTTATTTCTCCAATTTGTTGTTATCACCTGACTTTGATAACTTCTTTTTCGAGATTTTTGGGGAATATCCATTTTGATGGATTTGGTATCGATTTCTTTGGATTTAATTCACATCTTCGAATGTGAATTTTTTGTGATTGTTATTCTAACAATCAATTTTGTGATTTGTTACTTTATAATACAAAGGTTTCTATACTAATAGTAAATATACAAACTCTTTCTCAAATATGATTTCAACTCTATTTTTAGTACAAAACTTGTTTATAAAACCATTTTCCAATCTATTAGTATACACAAACCTTTACCTCATTCGTTTGAGAAATCTAATTCAATGGTCTAGTAAAACTAGTGGTATTGAACGCTTATGTTTACTTCGTCGATTAATTTTTGGACTTGTTCGATTGAAACTCTTGTGACAACTTTTGAGTGGGGTTCTACAATTTGTTCGTAAATATTTAAGTTAAGCTAGTGGTTATGGGACAAACGAAGTGAAACTCATCTATTTACTGGCTTAGTGTAATTCACACTTTTTATTGATCAATGATGATCATTTTGTTATTTGGACTAGCGATATGCTATGTCTCTTTGTCCATGTAGGGGTTTGTACCTCATTTTATTGAGTTTCGTCTCATTTCTTTTATAGGCTAACGACCTATTGGTTCTTTGGAGTTTCGTCTCATTTCTTTTATAGGCTAACGACCTATTGGTTCTTTGAAGTTTCGACTCATTTTTGTGGGCTAGCGACCCATGTTCTTTTATGGAGTTCGGTTCATCGGGAGTACCGTTGTACTACGTCGTCATACCGGCTTATCAGGTTCATCTGGCGTACCGTTGTACTACGTCGTTGTTTCGAATTATTTGAGTTTCAGGTTCCTCGGACGTACCGTTGTACTATGTTGTTGCACCGGCTCTATAGTTAGTGACCATGGGTTAGCGACCCGTTTGTGATACATGTGTTAGTGAGTTTTCATGCTCCCGTTTTGTGATAGGCCTCCCCTTTTTGTGATTTTTGAATTTCTAGTTGATGATTTCTAGAGTTTGTGTTTCACCTCTTTTTGTGATTAGCAATGATATGTCTGCCGATATTTGGGGTTTGGTGAATAAAATAAAGAATATGACGTTCTTTTTAGTGCTTTGAGATTTCTTGATATTTGTATGATTTTATTTGTTATTTAATGTATACTTGTCGCAATATGGCATTATTGTTATCATACATTTTTGTCATATCTCTTATTCTATCTCATTTTATCTAATATTTATAGCTAGACTGATCTGTTTATTATTTTCTTATTAAATAATACTCGGGTTAGACCGAGATGTTATATGTGCTTCTGCTTGACTCATCTTCTGGGAGCATTATCTGACTTTTGACTAACTACTCTAGTTTAGTAGTTTTTGTTTTTATACATATGAGATAGAGACTCCTTGATGTATACATATTCTTTTGTGTAGCACTTGTATCTATTCTTTTGTGTTATTGTGGATCTTGTTTGACCACTACTCTGATGTACACTTCTATGTGTTATATTCATATCTGTTTCCGCCTTTGTGATATGGATATATGTGACTGATTTGTATTATGATTATTTCTATATTTGTTCCCGAAGATCATATAGCCAATGTGTAGTAGCTTTGAGTTTGTATCGGTATGTCGGATTTCCTCTTGAAATGAAATGCATGTTGTACTATCTGATATACCGGTGCTCGAACAAAGCAATTACATGGATGGTCACTAATCAACAGCCTTATTCTTCATGCTAGTTGACGACATTACCTCGTAGTGTCCTTGACTAGCGTGAGAATAGAGGTGGGGCGTCACAGCTTGGTATCGGAGCCAAACTTCGAAACAATGTAGAATAATCTAGCAAGGATCATCGTCCTAAGTTCTTCTTAGGAATCGTGCCTTAGGATTTTATTTGAGTCATAGGGCCCGTTCTATCCTATTTTCTTTTATGACGTCTTGTTTTATCAATCATGATTGTTTGACATTCATTTTGTGAATAACCTTTTTCTTCTTCTTTCTTTCTTTCTTAAAGAAGAGAAATGGTTAGACCAGGCCGTCCCAGCGCCGGTCAATCCAGTGCTACTCCTCAGGATATAGTATTTATGTCTGCCCAACAGCTTCTAGATCTTGTAAAGAATGCTCAAGCTGTCGGACCCATTCCAGAGCCTACTCACCCAAAATCTGGATTTGCATGCCTGTGCAGTGATTATACAAATTTGGGTGGAAAGTCGTTCAAGGGTTCCGTAGACGTTATCGAAGTCCAAGTTTAGCTTAAACATGCGATCGCATCTTTTCTCGCATGAATCTCATTGATCTGTATCGAGTCCAAGTGGCTTCTGGCATGCTCCAAGAAAGAGCATTAGATTGGTATAAGCTTCTGATTTCTGAAATTATTGAAGCGGATCTTACTTGAGAGAAATTCCGGGAACGATTCAAATTAAAGTTTGTGCCGAAAGCTGAGAAAGTAACTTTAGCTCGATGCTTTATTGACCTTGTTCAAGGTGAATCCCCTTTGACGGATTACGTCGCATCTTTTGAATCCCTCTCTAAATATGGGGTCGAGTACATTAATGCACTATTGAAGCAAAATCAGAGGTTTGTCTATGGCTTGAATTAGAATCTCAAAAAGCCATTACTTCTAGAATTAGAAGTTTCTTTCGATCAACTTGTTGATATCGCTCTTCGACTCGAAGAGGCTGATAAAGAAGATGATGTTGAAGTTGGAAGTGCCAAACCGAACTTCAACAACAACAAGAAGAGGCCTATTAAGTTCAAAGGCCCTTATCCCAATTAGAAAGGGAAGCAGGAAACTCCGGTAGCAAAGACTTCTATGCCTAGTCATGGGCAATGCTACAGTTGTGGTTCTAAGGATCATTTAGCTAATAGATGTCTGAAACCTCTCTTTTGTCGTTATTGCAAAAGTTCGGGTCATCTTTTGTCTTCTTGCCCAAAAACTTCAAAGCAAGAGCGAGGGAAAGCTAAATTTTGTGCAAGCCCCTAGTAACACTTCTCGTGGTTAAGGTATTTCCCATTCTATCCTTGATGACATTTTTACGTTTCGTGATCATCCTATTCGAGTTCTTTGTGATACGGTTGCATCCCATTCTTTTATATCAAAAGAACTTGTTAACACTTTTTCTTTTAGTGTTATGGCTTTGATGATTTCTTTGAGAATTGTGAATTCGATTGATGGATCCTCAACACTCAGTTTACTTTGTAAAGATGTCGAGATTATTTTATGTGATTATGCTTTCTAAGCCGATTTGCATGTTATGCGTTACTTAGGATTTGGAATGGTTTTGGGAATGGATTGGCTTAACCGTTATGAAGCCCATATCCTATGTCCTGAGCTGACTATTCATCTTCGACATCCTCAATCTGTTAAGCATATTTTTATTGTTCTTAAAGATTCAAATTCTAAATTGGCAGCATTCGAAAATTTGGTAGACTTATCGTGCCAAATATTGGGAATCTTCGTAAAGACATTTTAGAAGATTCTCATCGTTCTAAATTTTCCATTCATCCCGGTAGTAGTAAAATGTACGCGGATATGAAGCGGCTTTATTATTGGGATGGAATGAAATCTGATATTGGTAACTTCATTAAGCGTTGCATGACTTGCCAACTTATTAAGGCCGAGCATCAAAGGCCGGTGGGTTATTGCAACCTTTGGACATTCCAATTTGGAAATGGGACCAAATTTCCATGGATTTTATTGACGGTCTTCTCCGTTCTCGTTCGGGTCATAATAGCCTATGGGTGATAGTTGATAGGCTTACAAAATCCACCCATTTTATTCTCGTTCGGTCCAATCGGACCGTACCTCTTTTGGCCAAGCTCTTTATTAAAGAAATTGTTAAATTGCATGGAGTTTCTACTTCTATTGTTAGTGATCGTGATCCATTGTTTACTAGTGGATTTTGGAAGAGTCTTCAAAAAGCTTTGGGAGAGAAGCTTAATTTTAGCACCGCTTATCATCCTCAGTCTGATGGACAAACCAAGCGTATGAATCAAACTCTTGAAGATCTCCTTCGTGCATATGTTCTCGATTTTGATGGAAGTTGGGAAGATCACATTTCTCTTATTGAGTTTTCCTATAATAATAGCTTCCAATCTAGTATTGGTATGACACTTTTCGAGGTACTCTATGGAAGGCCATGACGATCTCCTTCTTGTTGGCTTGAGGCCGGTGAGAAGCTGGTTTTATCCAGACTTTATTCGTGATTCCACAGAAAAGATTGACCTTATTCGACATAGGATGAAAGAAGCCCAAAGTAGACAAAAATCCTATGCCGATAACCGAAGAAGGTAATTAGAATTTTCTGTGGGAGATTTGGTATTTATTCGTGTTTCACCTATGAAGGGTGTTGTGCGTTTCGGTCGATCGGAAAAATTAGCACCTCGATATATTGGCCCATTTCCCATCACCGAACGTATTGGTTCCGTGGCTTATCGCCTTTTATTACTGGCTCATTTTTCTGCTATTCATGACGTATTCCACGTCGCTCAGTTATGGAAATTCCTTCGAGATTCCGATTATATTCTTGATCCCGGTGTTGTGGAAGAAATTGAAGTTTCGCCTAGTTTGACTTATGAGCAACATCTTATTCGTACTATTGCGTCGGAGGTAAAATGCCTTCGAAATAAAGATGTCCCTCTTGTGAAAGTTCAATGGTCCTCAAATCCTAAGGATTGTTCTTGGAAATCTAGAAAATTCATCGAGCGAATACATCCGGACTTATTCTCTCGTGCTCTTTGAGGTAAACTTATTATTTCAAATTTCTTTTGTGTTGATATGCTTTTATGCTTATTACTTTTTATTTTCTTCTTAAATATTGCGAGGACGCAATTTCTTTAAGGAGGGGAGTCTGTAACAACCCGCATATTTTGCGATTGTATATTTAAATATTTTATTTAAATATAGCATCTTTAGTCGGATTTTAGTCCAAAATGCTACTTTTCGCAAACAATCGAATTAGGACTCGAGACCACTTTCATTGAGTTCAAAATGACATTTGCGACCTTTTTGAGTATAAACATCGATATGTTTGGAGTTATCTTGAATTTTGACACTTTCACTTAGGGCTTTGGGTTTCAGCCCAATAACCTAACAAAAGACCCTAGCTCCACCCCCTCTCCTCTTCATTCATTCTCATTTCCTAACACTTCAAGATTTAAACAAAAAGGGGGGGGGGGGGGAGAGAGAAAAGAGATTAGGAATTCCTAATCCCTAGCTTCATTTGCAAATCCAAGTTTTAGCTCCAAAATCAAAGAGAAGCTTAGGTAAGCTTCTCCTTCCTTGTTTTTGTGTATAAGGTGAGTTTTTGAACTCACATCTACTTCTATATCTTTGATAGTTGTTAGATAGTGATTCCTAACATCTATTCTTTGTTCATTTGCTTTGGATTGAATTGGTTTTATGAATATTCCAAATTTTGGTGTTTTGAAGTTAAATCTTTAAAAATCTTAGTTTTGATGTTTGATCATGCTTTTGGTGGCGTATCGAAGAGCCTATAAGGCTGGGAAGCTGATTGACGTAAACCCCTAGCGACCATCGTTCGTCTGATCGTAAATTGTTTGGGATTTTTCCCCTTGGGGGCTAGGCTGAGAATACTGGAATTTCCAGTTCAGTCGACTGAACTGGAAGGTTAGTCGACTGAACCGAACTCAGGAATTTTCCTGGGCCAGTATCAGTCGACTGACCAGTATCAATCGACTGACTACTTTGGGTCAGTCGACTGAGCGTGGAAACCGAAAGTTTCCAGGCATGATTCAGTCGACTGACCAGCCAGGTTCAGTCGACTAAACCTGGAAATAGAAAGTTTCCAGTATTTGTGTCAGTCGACTGACCACCCTGGTCCAGTCGACTGAATCTGTTGTCTATGCCTATTTTTCCTTTTGTGTTTGAATTTTCAATTTTTAATCGATTCTTGTTTCTCCAATTTGTTGTTATCACCTGTGTTGACTTTGATAACTTCTTTTTCGGGATTTTTGGGGAATATCGATTTTGATGGATTTGGTATCGATTTCTTTGGATTTAATTCACGTCTTCGAATGTGAGTTTTTGGTGATTGATTGTTCTAATAATCAATTTTGTGATTTGTCACTTTATAATACAAAGGTTTCTATACTAATAGTTATTCAAACTCTTTCTCAAATATGATTTCAACTCTATTTTTAATACAAAGTTTGTTTATAAAACCATTCTCCAATCTATTAGTATACACAAACCTTTACCTCATTCGTTTGAGAAATCTAATTAAATGGCCTAGTAAAACTAGTGGTATGAAACGCTTGTGTTTACTTCGTCGGTTAATTTTTGGACTTGTTCGATTGAAACTCTTGTGACAACTTTCGAGTGGAGTTTTACAATTTGTTTGTAAATATTTAAGTTAAGCCAGTGGTTATGGGACAAACGAAGTTAAACTCGTCTATTTACTGGCTTAGTGTAACTCATACTTTTTATTGATCAATGATGATCATTTTATTATTTGGACTAGCGATATGCTATGTCTCTTTGTCCACGTAGGGGTCTGTACCTTGTTTTATTGAGTTTTATCTCATTTCTTTTATAGGCTAACGACCTATTGGTTCTTTGGAGTTTCGACTCATTTTTATGGGCTAGCGACCCATGTTCTTTGATGGAGTTCGGTTCATCGGGCATACCGTTGTACTACGTCGTTATACCGGCTTATCAGGTTCATCGGGCATACCATTGTACTACGTCGTTGTTCTGAATTATTCGAGTTTCAGGTTCCTCGGGCGTACCATTGTACTACGCTGTTGCACCGGCTCTGTGGTTAGCGACTCGTTTGTGATACATGTGTTGGTGAGTTTTCATGCTCCCATTTTGTGATAGGCCTACCCCTTTTGTGATTTCTGGATTTCTAGTTGATGATTTCTAGAGTTTGTGTTTCACCTCTTTTTGTGATTGGCAATGATATGTTTGCCGATATTTGGGGTTTGGTGAATAAAATAAAGAATATGACATTCTTTTTAGTGCTTTGAGATTTCTTAAGATATTATATGATTTTAGTTGTTATTTAATGTACACTTATTGCAGTATGGCATTATTGTTATCATACGTTTTTGTCATATCTCTTATTCTATCTCATTTTATTTGATATTTATAGCTAGACTGATCCGTTTATTATTTTCTTATTAAACAATACTCGAGTCAGATCGAGATGTTACAGGTGCTTCTGCTTGACTCATCTTCTAGGTGCATTATCTGACTTTTGACTAAGTACTCTAGTTTAGTAGTTTTTGTTGTTATACATACGAGATAGAAGACTCCTTGATGTATACATATTATTTTTTGTAGCACTTGTATTTATTCTTTTGTGATATTGTGGATCTTGTTTGACCACACTTTGATGTACACTTCTATGTGTTATATTCATATCTGTTTCCTCCTTTGTGATATGAATATCTGTGACTGATTTGTGTTATGCTTATTTCTATATTTGTTTCCGAAGATAATATAGCCACTGTGTAGTAGCTTTAAGTTTGTATCGGTATGTCGGATTTCCTCTTGAAATGAAATGCATGTTGACTATCTGACATATCGATGCTCGCGCAAAGCAATTACACGGATGGTCGCTCCTCAACAGCCTTATTCTTCGTGCTAGTTGACGGCATTAACTCGTAGTGTCCTTGACTAGCGTGAAAATAGAGGTGGGGAGTCACATGCATGCTCAAATCTACATATATGTATATACATGCAGGTATATTTTCATTCATACAAACATCTTTCATTTAGAGGTTAAAGCTTATAATTATTTAGGTGGAATAATTTTTGAATTTTTTTTAGTGATTGCAGCCTGTAAGTTAGAACAGGGATATGTTCATACCTGTTATCAGTTATAAACCCAATCACACACCTTTATACATATACATGCAAGCACAAACATTCAAGCATATTAACGTCATGGCTTCCAATACAAATCCAAACATCAAGATAAAAAAAATCAGGGTTAAGAGGTTTGCTCACATGGTACAGAAGGACAGAGAGGAGCTTTTGAGCCTAAAACCTGGAACATTTGAATTTGTTTTGAGCTTGTCAGGTTGAGTTGTTAGCTTGCTTCTTGAATTTGCTTAACCTTAGCTTGAAACAGTTTTTTGATTTTGTTCTTGAAAGTTTGATATTTGATTGCTGAGTTGATTGTTTTACTGATTTATGATGACCTGATCATCAACTTGCTTACTGTTCGATTTCCAAATTTATTTTTAAAGATTCCAGGTTTCAAATTGTTGTCTTAATTACTTTAGTTTAATTCTACTTTGATCTTTGTTTTGATGTTGCTCTGGTTTGAAATGATCTTCTTACAGGTGTTGATTTGAGTTGCTTTATGAATCAGGTTGAGGATTAGATGATACTGTTTACAGGTATTCTTTTAATTTCTGGTTTTGGTTTTGTTTTTCTAGTTTGAATCATTTTCTTTGTTACTAGATTTTGGATATGGAAGATGAGAGAATATTTTGAGCCTTGTTTCTATTTTTTAAGTCATATGTTTATATTTTCTAATTCAAAAACAAACTTATTTGCCACTTGTTATAAATTAAATGAACACTTGTTCATTACTTATCTTCTCTTGCCTACATTTGTAATTATAGATTACAATTGTTAAAAAAATTTAATATTATATATAAGCCCTTTTTCCTAATTTACTTATAAATTATGGTTTAAACCTTTATTTGATTTAGTTTACAAATTTTATTTTTAACCTTGTTTTATTTTTATTTATTCACATAGATTTAAGTTTTTTTTCAATTAAGTTTATATTTTTACATTTTCCATTATTTTATTTTTATACAACTTTTAAAGAAATGATTTAAAATGCAACTGTACACAAATTACAAACTATATACATATACATATTCATTAGTTCTTTAAAATATAAAGATTTTTAACTTCAATTTATAAAATATTACTTTTGAATTCCAAATCAATATATATACCTATATATACATTATAACATTAGAAAGAAAATTAATTTTAAAATATGGAGTTTTCAAATCATACTATTTAAATTTCAAATTCAAAAATTAATATTTTATACTTTTATAATTTTAAACAAATTATTTGAAACCAAATTATTCATTACTAATAAATATTTATATATATTAGTTCCTTAGAAATAATAAGTTAATAAATCCAATTTTTATTTTAAATACATTTATTAAAGAATACCAAATCAAAATTCTTTCTACAATATATATATATATATATATATATATATAAGTATATATATACAAACATACTCTGTTGGATTTCCAAAACAATCCAATTCTATTTAAAATATTTATTTTAAAGTTCAAATTCCAAATTTCAAATTTAAAAAATTTATTTATATATGTTTTCTTATTAATTTCCAAAAGATATATATAATTTAAAACTTTTTATTAAATCTTATACTTCGAAAACAAATTTCTATCAATTTCAAAATATAAAGTTTTAAATCCAAATTATTTTTAAAAACACTTATCTTTAAATTTCTAATCCAAATTCTATTTATAATCAATTTATATACACATATATTTCCATTCTGGAAATTTTCAAATAAATTTCACAATTTAATTCAAAAATTAATTTAATTACAAATTTAAATTTAGATTAAAAAATGGGATCGTTACATTTAAAGTGATGTGTTTATTAAATTTGATACAATACTCATGATTACAACTATTCGTAATTACTATCACAAACACACCATTTAGGGATTTTCAGTTAAATATATTTTAATAAAATATTTAATTATTTATAACACCTTAAACAAAATATATAATAGAAAGAAAAACACCTTTGTGAACGAGAATCGATTATAGAGTTCAATAATTTACAATAAACTGCAGAATTGCCCTTAAGGCATATCCCTAACTCTATCATTTAAATACATATATCGGGTTTGAAAATGGCATTCTTTCAATCAGTATAAAGGATGTTAGGATGGTCCCATACAATATATATAGACAACATATTAAAATGTTTAATATGGAGCATGTGAGATGGATTTCTTATGCATTGCCAATAGGAATTATTACTATGTTATGTAATCTACTATACCACGTTTCCCTTCTATAATTAGTACATTGAGCGAGTACAAAATCCAAATTAAGATAACTATATGGTAGTTAAGAGTCTTCTCGAGTATTTTCGAAATACTAAAGAATTATTTATGGAAACAACAAACTCCTTATGAAGGAGTGCTCAAGCTAGAAGTTCATAAGTGATATCGAGAATAGAATATTGATCGTAAAAATATATACAGTCTTAAGTTAAGAACATATACAGTCCTAATTGTTGCAAAGAGTTGTAATAATGAAAAAATAATCATTATATAGAATAACATATTATTTTAAATTTTCTTGGTGAAGATGCTTTAAGACAGGATATTGATGCATTCATTGTGACCAGTGTGTAACTCTCTCCAATGTTAGGCTTGGCTGCTTGGGGCACTAAGGGGTCACATACTGATAGTTATTGGATAACCATGGAATGACTCCTCCGAGAATATCATGTTGGTTAATAACAACTAGGTCAAACAGGAAATCTCAAGTGATTATATTACACAGTTCTCTCGTCTTAGAATACTATTGAACTTCAATGTGAAAATTTCACTTTGAATATAGTTAATTTGTTCCATGGCGTTCATCGAACAACTATAGTTGGATCCGAGTTGAAGCATTGGAAGTGAAACATTATTCAATAGGGAATTAGTTTCTTTATTTATATGAGGTTGGTATCAAAGTCAACTATAGACAACTCAATGTCAAAATCTCTAGGCTAAAGTAGTATGTTTAATAATAAATGTTATTATTGAACCAATGACTTTGTTTATGAACTAACCAAGTTAAGTGTGGATAGGATTTCGACCAAAACCAAATTCCATGAGCCCTAACCTGATATAGTGTTGACGAAGAGAATTGATGCAAATAATCATTACCAAAAGGTACAGCTTGAAGTAAAATTGGATTTTACCAATGAGATTTGTAAGTGATGACTTAAGTCAAATTATCACAACATTGGCTAAGGTTACATGTGAATATTAGTATTTAATTTATTAAAATATTAATCGGTCGCTAAATTCACACGTGTAAGTTGCACAATCAAATCTATTCAGTCTCTAAAATAATGCTTGATTTAATTGATTTAGAGTTGTTATAATTTAATTAGCTAATGTTTATGAAATATTAACTATTATTGTATTTATTATATGAAGCGTGTTTAGTGGAATGGAGTTTCCTCTAGAAATGCTCGGGGTGCTATTAGTAATTTTTTAGGTGTGTATGTAAAAGTTATATATGTGCGTATCGATATAAGATATTGATAAGGGTTTAAATTGGACATAAATAATATTTTGTGAGTTCTGGTCTATTTATGGGCCTGGGAATGGCCAGCCAAATAAAGAAGGAAGAGTAGGTCAATTGTTGAGTATTGGAGAGTACAAGGCTAGATATTTTGGTTAGACTCTCATTATAAAAGTGAACCAAGGCTTAACTATTTGGGATCCTCTCTTAGCCTCCTCTCTCTTCTTCATTTAGGCCGAAAATTCCAATCCTCCCTACCTCTATTTTTCCATTTCAATCACATCCACACAATTAAATTATACGAATTTAGTGTTTGTACTCCTACCTCTTGCAAAGAAGGATGTAGGTATGAGAGATCAAAAGGTTTGATTAGATCAAAGTGTGAGTTATTAGCCTCTAATCTTAGGTACATCCTTCTGTTTACAAATTGATATCATTTGATGATTGGTTATATTTTGTTATTGCTATGCATGTGTTCAATTATCACCACTTGTTTTATAATATTAGTTGTTTATCTATGTGTAACTGATTATTTACTATTGTATTTATCGTGTTATACACAAACACAGACACACATACACTTTGTATGCGCACACATATTTGCATGTGTGTGCGCTTGTGTGTATATAAATAATAATTTCAACCTATATTCAAATAAAGTTTATAAAATGAATTTTATATTAAAATATACATATGTTTATAAAACATTATTTAATCAATTCTTTTAGATATACATATTTTAATTTTACTAAATATAATAGAAACATATTTTATTATCATTTTCCTTCGAAAAAACTAAATTCTTATTAATATTTAATAATATTGAAAACTATTTTTATATTTAAACATAATTATATACATGTATATTTATTATTTTACATATGTACTTAAAAAAATATTTTTGGATTTAAAAAATATATTTTCCCCAAAATGATATATATACATACATATATATATTATAATGTTTTACAACTTATAAAATATTTTAAATATTACATACATACACATATATATAATTCTAAAATAATATTTTTAGCTATGAATTGTATTTTAATTACTAATATTTACATTTAACATTAAGATAATTAAAAATCTATAAAGTTGGATCTTAGCTTTTGTTTTAATATTTATGTTTTGTTTACCATTTCAAACCAGACATTTATTATAAGTCCATATTTTAAATTTAAACTTATTCAAAGTTCATTAGATATTTTAAAAACAATTATATATATTTAAATAATAATTTTAAATTAAATATGTATTATATAAAATAATATTGTAGAAAATTATATACACATACACACATAAAGTGCCAAGTATATACATAATAGATGTAAATCCTAACATATACTTATGCATATATTTAACCATGTACACCTAATGCAATGTTGCAATGCACACTATGTACATTTGAGTAATGACGTATTCATAAACATTACTATATATCATTTCCATTAATTTCATTAAATCAACTGAGAAAAATTATATAAAATACAATTCTTATTTAAATTAATTAGGTTTGATCTAATTCCACATTTAGACTTCATAGGCCCAACAGATCAAAAACATAGGAATTTTTTAAAATCTACCCTATTGACCCACTACAACCCTGCTTGGACCTTCAAAAGAGGCATTTGAATTAATAAATATGCATCTAGTAAATGGTAATAAATGAAGGAGTAAATTAGGGGGAATTTATAGCCTGTTCTCCTTCCATTCAAAAGAAAAATACGCTTTCATTTTGTTTCTTAACATACATAATTAATTGCATACATATTTAAATAACACCCTTAAGGTAGCAGATGCAAAGTTAGAGGATGTGTCTATTATATATGTAAATCACAACATCTATATATGTGCACATCAACTATGCACACTATATTATATTATGCATATGCACTTTATATACACATGAGTGTATTATAATATACTCATATAATATACAAAATAGCAAATAGTTGAATTATTTGATTGGGTGAATAGAAAAATAAACAAAATTAGATTTTATTTATAGTAATTAGTGATAGAGTTAGGGTTATTCTCTAGGGGCAGTTATGCAATTGTTACATATATCTAACTCGATAGCCAAACTTGTTTGAATAAAAGGTGCTTTCTTTCTATAATATACTTGATATAATGTGTTATATTACTTAATTGAATTAACTAAAAGTGTATCCATAAATGGTATATATTTTGATAGTAGCTACAACACATTGTAACCATGAGTGATTATCATAATAAAATGAACATATTGTTTTAAATATTCATAGTCAAGGTGTATCAAGACTGGATCTTCATACATCTGTGACAACCACTATACAACATCGGCATCCAATATAACTATGTGGTGCGCTGCGGTGCCCAACCGATGTAGGGCAATCGTTAATGAAAGAAAATATATAAAACATCACATAGCATGTTGTATATCTCACATCGCATAGAACAAAATATAATAGTGATCTCAGATATAAATTAGATGAGACAATAATAATTAAGTGAACCAAATATTAAAGCATAGACCCATAAAGCTATACAATATAGTAATAGAGTTTATACAAAGTGGAAATGAACTCCAAAAACTATCTCATAATAGTAAAGCAAACAATGTATAGGCTCCATGGTGTTTAACAGCGAAATAAGCATGAGTGATCTATATACATACATACACAGAAATACACGCACATACGCACACGAGAAAGTTCCATCCTGCTTGTCCTTTGAACATCCACCGCATATCACTAGACCCGCTATCCAGTATACTCATTTAAGAAAACCTTAGATAATAAGAAGCAAAGCATAAAATATTGAGTTAAACAACAGTCTGGTATGAGCGATAAATGAATCTCAAAATGCTATACAAGTTGATATGGTAAAGAAAAAGTTACAAGAATCATGCGCAACATGTCCCTACATCCAGAAGAGTTGGCACATAACATCATATTATGCTACTCCACGATCATCATAAAGGTGTACTATATCCTAAATATAATTATGGGTTTCTAAGTATTCCTATCCACTATACCTACCTCATGTGACATCTTATAGTGATAGACCATGAAGGAAACAACCAAAGCAAGTATATGATCCATCAAACACTCCTCATTGTCACTTAATGTGCTTGGAGTAAGACAACTCATATGGCATAAGCATAAGCCAAAGACTCAATTAAATCTCAGTTCCATGTTGTTCAATCCATACCTCTTTATAAGACCATGACCCATAGTAAAAAAGTCTAGGGTAATCCATAGTCATAAGATCTAGACATGGTCATAATCCAGTAGCCTACGTACCGCCTCTACATGAGCACACACAAAACCTCCAAGTGTCTACAATTCCTTCGCACACATAATCCCATTTTACTCATATCCATAGTTGAACACAGACATAATTCCACTCATAAGCTCTCCTCATTGAACCCACCATTTGAACCATCACTTCAGGTACGGTCATCGAGCCACTATCGTCAGAACACTTCTAGACATCCTCATCAGTCACAAAATTAACACCACAAAGTTCCAAAGTCGACACAACAAAGCATTTGACCTTGCCTCCTTCTTCATCGTGCTACCACACTACAATTGAATGTTGAACGAACGAAAGAACACCCTCAGCATGACCTACAAAGATCCCTCAACATCCCCTAGAAGTTTAGCCTTCATTGGCCAAAGGAATCCAGGTCGGTGCCGACAGGTAGTGGTCGGCCCCAGTCTGATTACTTAGCCAATTTTGGAAAAATGTTTTCACCCTGACCTCTTCCATCATGTTTCCTCCTTGAAGTCACATTTCCTATGCTTCAAGCTGCCAAAGTCCCCAGAGTTTCACCACTACCTAAAAAAGTGATCGGCACTGACCAAAACAGATCAGTACTAACTTCTATACTTAGCCAAATTTCAAACTTTGGCTCCTGGAACTCCTTCCTTGATCCAAGGCTTGCCCCGAAGTATTGTAGCCTAAGTCTCGAAGCATACCCTCCTACTGATTAAAACTACTAAAATGTGGTTCTATTAACAACCCAACTCCAAAGAACATGCGACTAGAATCCAAGGCTCCTTCCCTCCTCGAGAGCCTCTTCTCTAAGTTTCTTCCAATTCCAATCTGCAATGGCCTGGAGATTTTCGACCCCGAAAATCGACACTAATACGTCCACTGTACAGAGTGTCGAGCAATCGAGTGCCGAAAATCCCAGACTGTTAGGGTTAGGAAGAAAAAGAGGTAGAAGAAGAAATAGAAAACAACAACACAAAATCTCACAATCACAGCGGAACAAACTATAATATAAAATAACAGCATTTTACACAAAGAAAAGTTGTAACTGTTAATATACAAACAAGATATCAGAGTACAAAAAATCTGGACAGGTAAAATAACTTGTCCTCTACTAGTATCTATACAGTATACTAAACAGCGAAATGTAATCAATACGTCTCTGCCATCCAGCTCGTCTCCTAAGCTCTAGAACGCCCTAACCTGAAAATCTGTTATGCTCGGTCTGACCCGAGCATTACAATAACGTAACACCCGAGTCAGGCTAGAAACCAGCGTGAGTAAACCATCTTAAATTAAAATACTTAAGTTATACAATCTTTTGAAAACCAAAGGCAACTCGACGAGTTTTTATCTGATTTTAACCAAACACTTTTGCGGAAATCCATTGATTTTATAATAATGTCCAAACACAATTACTTATTTAAAATAATCAGACTTGCTTATTTTTTTAACTCCAGCCTATTACATACTGAAATCAAACCCATAAAGATTTGTAGTGATTATTAAATCGAGGTGGTTCCAGATACACTGATATTCGATCCCGGCCCCTCCGAATTCAAGAAAGAATAATTTCTACATAGTAAATTGTTTAAAATAAACAATTTATAATTTAAGGTAACCATAATCAAGTATGGGGATTTATCAAAAATCTTCACTTCAAATAAAACATATTATTATTGTAAATTTGAAAATAAATATCCAAAAGAATTTAACCAAGATAGAGGTCGTTAACTAGTTTTCAACGATCAGCAGCCAATATTAAACAATTTGCAAATCAGGATTTCATTAATTTATTATCCAAACCCATTTATATTTCAATTCAAATAAACTTCAAATTAAAGAAAATACAAGACAATTCATTTTTAGCTAATCGAAGTTAAAACTCTACTTATCCCTTTATAAGTTTTTAAGTCAAATAACATAATTAATTAATTTCCATTTTAAGATATCCTTTAAAATTTAAATTATAGATTTTAAAGATAAAAATAGACCTCTAGTTTAGAAGAAAATATAAATTAACAGATAAATGTATATTTTCGAACGCTTATTACTTTTCTTCTCTTTCCTTATCTCTTTCCTTTCTTTCTAGTTTTTATTTCTCCTTTTCCTCTATAGTTTTTTTCTACTTTTTCCTTCCCTTTTTTTACTTAGCTTTTATTTTTCTTTTCTCCTATCTTATTCCTTTTCTTTATTTCTTTTATTCACTTCGATTCCTTTTATTTTCCTTAGCCCAAACTTCCGGCCCATTCTTCTCCTTCTCCTTCCATTTCTCTTCCAGCTTCCTGCCTTCCTCCCAAAAACATGTACACCACCTAGACTGACTCATGCATGCAAGTGCACACGTCTTCCGACCATCCTCCATCGCCGTTGATCATCGACCACAGTCAATTCCGACCCTATAAAATCCCCGACCATCCAAATTCCACTCAACAATCACCGAATCGAAATCTCGTACCAAAACATATTTAGGGACGAACCCGACCGCCCTTAATCCGCTTCGTCCGGCCACCTCCGAATACTAGCGTTCCCCAGATTTCGCCAGCTGGACCGCCGCAACCTTCTTGTACTTTTCCACCACGACCGCAACTTCCTAGTGGCCCCACGCCGTCGCTAATTACACGAGATCGAACCTCTACAAAACGCGGCCTCAACCCTAGACCCGCCTCATCCTATAGCCAAACCCCACAAAAAAAATGCCATGCCATTTTTCCCGGCTGCGTCGCTAACCCAGCCACCTCCATGCCCAACGCCGTGCCACCCCATCGGCCACATCACCTGAATTTTCCACATACCCAATTTCTGTTAAACGCGATGTTTCTACCTCGATACCTCACTAAAAACTTTGAAACTACCATCAAAAATCAGCATTTTTGATGCCGATCACATTCATATAAACCAAAAAAAAAAATCGTGATGTTCGAAATTTCTCGCTTTGATTTATTTACTGTAAAATATACTTTCCAACGTTTTCACTTCATAATACTAAATAAAACAATTTTTACGATGAAGTACAATCGAAAACAAGCAGGTTTTCTTTTTACATCATAGCCTAATACTAATTAAGTTGGGAAGTAGTGAATTTTGAAGCTAGGAATGACATCTTCACATACACACACACACACACACATATACAGAACAAAGATTAAATAAACGTACAGTTTAGGTTCCTCTGCTAGAATTGACATATATTCACATATGTGTATACTTGTATTCCTGTTTTTCAAAACATACTTCAACACTTCAAGGTTTTACATTTACGCTTAACCAGAACTTACAGCATAAAAATATGTTTTACTCACTGTTTTTATGCAAACAAAAAAAATCGGGGAGGAAGTATAGAGTTTGTTTGTGTTATGGATAGAAATATCTATGCCTAGCCTAACATTCCCATGATATTAGCTATAGATACATAAAGCTTACACATTCCAGATAAAATAAACAGATAGGTAACATCTATTAACAAGTAGGAAATGTTTACTCACAGCACACAACAAATCTACAAATTTTGTGTATTCCAACAATTCATTCCTTTCACATACACACACACAGATATATATATATATATATATATATATATATATATATAATAACCAAGAAATCAAAATTTAAAATAGTTCTACTCACAGTTTTGTATACTTCTACTTTATTTTTATTTTTTCCTCTCCTCTGCTTTGTTTCCCTGGTAGCACTTTGTTTTTTTAAAGATGAACCAAGATGTATGTATGAAGACAACAGGTCAGTGGTATGTATAAGCATATACATGGGGAGTGGAAGGTGTGCAGGTGTAGCTAACAATATGTACAAGCTGAGATGTTTTCTTTTTGATTTGATAAAAGGTTGATTTGATGTAATAAAAGTTGATTAGATTTTCATACGACTTGATTTTGAAACCTTGTCATAACAATATTCCCTTACATATTTACATATGCTTATAATATACATACTTCACATCTATATATATAGGTAGATAAGTTTTGTTATGCTTGGATTTGTAGTCTGCTACAATGATGTCTCCTGCGGTCATATACTTATATATATATATATATATAATCAAAAATTAAAGTTTGCATATATTTTGGTTCGAATGCTAGACTGCAACAAAGGCTGAGACTGGAGATAGCTTCTCTTGTACAAGCTTTTAACTTCGTTTGATTTCTATTTTCTTTTTAACTTAATAAAAGGCTGATTTGATTTGATTTATTTTTCATGTTGATTTGTCGTTTTATGTGCTTGACTAGATATGTTGTGACTTTAAATGACATATATTTATGATGTTGTCTTCCTTTTTTGTTTACACATATTTTGTATGAATTTATATATGTATATATATAGATATATATATATATATATTCTTTTGTGTGTATATACATTCATAATTATGTAATTTATCCTATTTTACTTACATCATCCCTATTGAATATATATACATTTGCTTGTGTATTGTTATCATGTACATACATTTACATTTATACATATTTCTCATGTATATTGTTTCATATGAGCATACATTCAAATATTTGTATATTTATATATGTTTATGGGTATTTTATCTTGAATTTAAATGGTGGAGTGTATGTGTGTGTGTGTGTATATATTTATTTTCCATAAGATTTATCATATCCACAGATTTTATAATTCAATATTCATTACAGTTTTTAAATCAATTTATATATACATTTAAATATTTTATTTGTTCGACCTATAAAACTAATATTTCAATAGTAAAATTGGTTAATTACCCTATTAAAAGACGTCCAAAAATCCGGGTCGTCACATTCCTTCCCCCTTCAAAACTTTTAAAGTGAAAATTTTAATTTGATGTGTATTATTAATTAAATCATTATTTAAACATTTTAACTTCCTTACTCTTTTATCACAAAATTTTAAAACTACATAATATTACCAAACCAGCTTTTATAAAAATACTTTTTATAACTCGATGTCTCAACAAGTCCATCCTTGTTCTCATAGAAATTCAGCCATACGTTGCTCAGGCGCAGGACTGAAAATCTATAAGTACTTAGTAAACCCATTTTCGAAACCCAGCGAAAATACTTGGAAAAGCAACTTTTTGTGAGAATGCTCTGGAAATCATCACCCCCTCCATGGGTCGCAGTTAGCCCGATGATTACGTTGCCATCCCAACGAAATCCATAGAAAACTGTAGGCATCTGCACCCCTCGATTACACCATGGAACCACCACAGATCGTAGCTACACACAGGGTTACGTTGCTATCGCAGCAAAAACCATGTAAATGTACGAATCAACGACCTCGAAATTCGTTTCCAATTGAAACTTCACCACATAGATCACAGACTACACCAGTCGAGTCCCAATGTAACCTGTAGGCCCACACTGCTACCCGACTTTCGCTATGGACCACATAGATGCAATCTACTGATGTTATGTCGCTCTAGCAGAAAAATCGAACGTAGACTTTAGGCAATCACCGCCACTCGACTTACGCTATGGAAACGCAGTAAATCGCAGTTACACCAGAGTTACACTACTGTCACAGCATAACCCCAATGTCTCTGTTGGTATCAGCGCCCTCGACTTTTGCTACCCCAATCACAATCCACAGGAACTATAGTTTAGTCCGGATGTCCTCTGGGATCAGAATTTAGAACCTCCCTTCGGAATCAAGGCAGAACTACCCAATGGATCTACTACTATAAGTTTCAACTCTAAATGGGAGCGCCTTTTTCCCCATAGCATTCTCAAAACATTTTATACTATACACATATATTATCTTTCAAAACATACTCTTTATATGTATCACATATACATCCCATTTACACAAAATTGATATCTCAAAATCTATAATTCTCAAACTTGGCTTTCCAAATTCTCAAAATCTGCTTTTTGCCAAAACAAAAAACCTTTCAAGTCAACGAGTTCCAAAAACCTTTTCCAGTTCCATTTTTAAAAAAACGTTCTTATATATATAAAAGTTTATTCCTTATACTCGAATAATTTTTGGATGACTTCACACTTTTATAAATTCCACTTTGTATTTCAAATATACTTCAATGATCTTTTCTTCCGGTTATAAATCTTGTTAATGCCAACTTAAATTTTTGTTCAAGTTCGATTTCCTTTACAAAGTTATTTGCCACATTTCTTACTTCTTATAAAGTGAGTTTCAGTTATAATACTATCCAATCTTTTATTTATAAATCATCATATTTTTCTCAAGATATTTTATTTCACTTCACAATCATTTCTCCTTCAATATCTGATTTCTCTTTCACTTCCCAATTGCTTCAATTTATATTTGGGTTATAACTTCAATTCTTATCTCAATTGGTTTTTAAATACAGTTTCCACTCTGACCAGTTTGAAATAGCTTGAATAGTTTTAAAATAGTTAAATGGTTAACAAATAGTTAAATAGTTAACAGAAACTGGTTTGAGTTTTAAAAAAAGGTTTATATAGTAAATAGCTTAGAAGATCATAATAGTTAGAATATTTTAAGAAAATAGATTTGAGATAGTTTTTATTAAAACAATTCATTTGAAAATAGTTGCAGAGTCAAACTGGTTCAATTTCCCAATCCCCATTTCGAATTAATTTCAATTTCCACTACCATTTAATTTGATTCAATCAAGATCCTAATTTGAATTAACTTCGATTCCTATTCCAATTCAAATCAATTCCCAATTTGAACTTAAACTTATTCAACTCCGATTACAATTTCGACTAATTCAATTTAGTTCCACCTTTGAATTAATCCAAATTTCATTCTCAAATTTCAAACCTCTCGATTTATATAAATTCGAGTTCAGTTTTCAAAAGGTTGATTTAATCACTTGGATCAAATTAACCCTTAATATTTACAACAACCCAAGTTTTTTAAAATAATTTAATTCTAAGCCAAATTTTCAAGGTTCGAGTGAGAGTTCAAATCCATTTAGGACAATCAATTTTAAGGAATTCAATTTATTCCCCTATTATAACTTCAAACTTTAAAACCAATTTCTTAACTAATTCCAATTGACAAGTTCATTTTTAACCTTTAAATCTTAAGTTCAAAGTGATTCCATTTTCATAAGTTCAATCTTTATTTCTAAAAGTCAAAATCATTTAAATAGTTTCAAAATAAAGTCTTAATTCCACTTCATTTCAGCAATGGATATATATGATTTCAATCCACTTCTTAAATTCTCGAAATAGTTCAATTTACAGTTTTATATATACTGTCAATAACAAACAGGATGATAGCAGGATATGTCAAAGTAAACGAGCATCGAAATTATCTAAAGCACCAATCAATAGCATCCATCACACATTTCCAGAATTTGAAACTCATTTTCAATACACAACCACTTATCAAGTCCATACTTTCCCCTTCAATTTAATCCTTTTAACTTCCCTAAGTTAAACCTTAATTCATTTAATCCATTTAAGCTCACTCAATTTAAATTTCCCATCCCAAATTTAAATTCTTATCAATATCACTTCCCCACTTATAAGTTCGAAAACTAATTTTCCTTTGGGTTGTACTTCTCGTTCTAAGGGGAATTCCACAATTTGACACTTAGTATTTATTTCATATCAACCTTGATATTATGTATATCCACATATATGTACATATTTATTTCATTTACATACCAAATCACACTTTAAATTTTTAAACCATTCTTGTTTTTTTAATTCAAAACAAATTCTTCTTCAACAACTCTTGTTTCAAAACAAGATTTCTATGTTCAAAAATATTCTAAATGATATTATTTATTATTTCTTTTAACACTTTGAAACAATTCCAAATTTCCATGGGTCTAGATTTAAAACTTCACAATTAAAATCTATTTTAATTCACAAGTCATACTTATCTAAACTGTTACTTCCTTAAAACATTTCATTCTGCTTTACCGTTGGTTATTTTAAAAATAAACGTACCTTTATTTAGACACAACAACCATTTTATAATAATAATATCATATCTAGAAACCAAATACACCACATAATTTACTGAAAAATATAATCAGGGTAACTTATTTCATTTCAAAACAACTTGAAAAACACTTCTGTAAGTTTCAGAACTTTAAATTCAGGTTTGACTCCATTTTCAGCTTAACTTATTTGTAAGTTAATCCTTGTCCAGATTTCTATTTGGTTGCATATATATTACCACTTAATTCTTATCATCTTGTGTGCTATAATAATCTGAAAAAATATTTCTTTAAATATCATAATATAAGCTTATATAAAAATCATTTTTAAAACCGTTTTTAAAATCATTATATAGGAAAATAACAAGTACGCCCCCATATAATACTCTCAACTCATTCTAGGGTACTACTAACCCTATCTCTAATGAGTAATCCCTACCAGAGCCAATGTTCCTTTTTGTTTACACATATTTTATATGAATTTATATATGTATATATATTCATTTGTGTGTATATACATTCATAATTATGTAATTTATCCTATTTTACTTGCATCATCCCTATTGAATATATATACATTTGCTTGTGTATTGTTATCATGTACATACATTTACATTTATACATATTTTTCATGTATATTTTTTCATATGTGCATACATTCAAATATTTGTATATTTATATATATTTATAGGTATTTTATCTTGAATTTAAACAGTGGAGTGTGTGTGTGTATATATATTTATTTTCCATAAGATTTATCATATCCAGAGATTTTATAATTCAATATTCATTACAGTTTTTAAATCAATTTATATATACATTTAAATATTTTAATAGTCAGAATTTTATTTGTACGACCTATAAAACTAATATTTCAATAGTAAAATCAGTTAATTACCCGATTAACAGATGTCCAAAAATCTGGGTCGTCGCATAATCATTTTTGCTTTCATTTTTCCCAAATCGACGACCTCTTTCCCGACTTCACTAACACACTATCAAACCATATCAAAATAATTCATCTAAGCATAAGTATCATTCATAAGCAATCATAAAACATATACATTTCTTTCAAATAAGATTAACGTACATGAATTGACCTGGATCTTGTTTGTACCTAAATGACAATATGATCAAAAAAGGGTTGTAAAACCATTTAAAATCAAATCCAATCTTCTTAATTTTGGTCATAAATATTTTTAAAGGTTTAATTAAATATAGAATCGTTTTAATATGAAAATCATATCAAAAACATCATTTTTAACTATATGGACAAGCATAAAATAGTGAGAGATCAAGAATCACTCACTAAATATCCAAAATACCAATCTAAAATCTAGATATGAAATGACAAGCCAAGAATCATAGATCTCCAAGCACCAAAATAATGAACTTATGATCCCTTTTGCTAACCACCCTTCTAATAATGGATTTATCCAAGATAAATAAGAAAAAGATAAGTTTTTTGATAAAATAGAGCTAATGGAGGTTAGGAATTGTTTTGGGAAAGTGGGAAATGATTTGGTTCTATCCCATCTCCCTCAATTAGGAACAATTCCTAAAATAATTAGTGGGCCTAAGTATGGCCTTAGTTTAATTTCCCTCTAATCTATCCAGTAGAAATATAATTTAAAATGATCGAAACTTCTAAATGGTAAGTCTATTTTCCTATTATAACCATTCTATAGAAAGAGAATCCACAAGCCCAATCTATGAAAGTGGCTTTAGACCCCAAATATGCTTCTATCAAAAGTTATAGGCATTACAAGAATTACTATATCTGAAATATTCGATAAAAATCCCAAAGATGGAAAATATCCCTGTGAATCATTTTCCATAATTTTAAAGAATACAACCTCATATGATTTAAATAAAAATATTTTATAATCCTCCGATATGTAAAATATAGGTCATTATAACATCAATTGAGACTAGAGTACGTAACACTCTCCAAATATTGGACAGTGTATTACTCATGACTACTAGAGACACCAAGGGATTATGTAATGATGGTTATCGGATAACTATGGAATGACTCACTCGATAGATTTTTGTCGTTTTATATACCTAAGATCAAACAGAAAATACCAATATGAAAATATTACACAGTTCTCTTGACTTGGAATACTATTTATCTTCAATGTGAAAGCTCCGCTTTGATTATAGTTAATTCATGGTACAACGTCCATCGAACGACTATAGTTGGGTTGAGTGAAAGCATAGAAAGTGAAACACTATTCTAGTGAGGATTTATCTCCTTAGTTATATAAGGTTAGTATCACGATCAATTGAAGTGAACTCAAAGTCAAAGTCTCTAGCCAGAGCAGTTCTATTTATAATAATAATTATTATTGAACCAATGACTTTGTGTTTGGACTATAAAGTTGAATACGTATGATATTAGAATTTTTACGATTAACAAATTTCATAAGTCCAAAGTGATGTATTTTCGAAGACAAGAATTTGTGTAAATAATTACCAATACTGGGTAACGCTTAATAAAGTAAAATTGGATTTTATCGATGCCAAGTAAGCGATAAATTTGGCCATAATATCTCCACCTGCTAAGTGATGTATGAACATTGTTCGATATTAATCGTTGATCAAATTTACACCTAAGAGTCAAATAACTGAAACGTTGGATACTCATGTTACCACCCAATTTAATTAATTTTTAATTGTTATAAATTAATTAATATTTATAGAATATTAATTATAAAATTTTATTTGACGTATATTGAATTACTAAATAATTTGCATATAATAGTTATATAAATAATAATTGATATGTGATAGTAAACGTTTAAATTGGATTTAAGTGCAAAAAATATTGTTCGAGCTTGAAATAGTTTTGAGACCTAATTAATGATGTGTTTAAGCATCTATAAGGCAACAAATTAAAGCCGGCCATACCATGGTTTAGGAGGAGGAATTTTGAATTCAAAAGGAGAGAACTAGTGAGACAAAAACAAGGATCTTAATCATTATTTCACTCTCTCGTCCCTCCTTAACTTATTCGCTCTAACATTCACCACTCTTGTGTTTTTTGCACTCTATTCTTACTTCACTATCAGGCACAATTGGGTAGAGTGGAAGCATTGGAAGTGGAACGCTATTTAAGAGAGGATTCGTCTCCTAGGTTATATGAAGTTAGTATCACAGTCAACTGAAGTCAACTCAAAGTCAATGTCTTTGGCCAAAGCAGTTCTGTTAATACTAATTATTATTATTGAACCAAGGACTTTGTGTTTAAACTATAAAGTTGAATACGTAGATATTGGACCAAATTCCATAAGTCCAAAGTGATATAGTTTTGATGAAGAGAATTTGTGTAAATAATTATCACTACCGGATAATTCTTAACAAAGTAAATTTGGATTTTACTAATACTAAGCAAGTGAAAAACTTCACCATAATATCACTCCACCCACTAAGTGACGTGTGAATGTTAAAATTCGAATTGTTCGCTATTAGTTGCTAACCAAATTTACACCTAAGGATCATACTATCGAAACGTTAAAAATCATGTTACCACCAATTTAAGTAATTTGTAATTTTTGTAAATTTACTAAATTAGTTAATATTTATTAAATATTAATTATAAAATTTTATCTGATGTCTATTGAACAATATTAAATAGCGTGTATATAATAGTGATATAAATACTAATTGATAGACGATATTGATACGCGTTTAAATTGGATTTAAATGGCACAAATATTTTTCGGCCTTGAAATAGTTTTGAGGCTCAATTAAGGATTGGTTTAGTTGGTATAAAGTGGAAAATTGACGTCGGCCATATGATGATTTTAGGGGAGGAATTTTGAATTCAAAAGAAGAAAACTAATAAGAGAAAAACAAGGATCTTGATCCTTATTTCACTCTCATCCCTCCTTATTCCCTCTAACATTCACTTCTCTTATGTTTTTTGCACTCTGTTTGTACATGCTATCAGCCTTGCCACACATGCTTCAAACCTCCAAAATATAAACATAAAAACATCAAATTAAAAGTCGATTCGACCATCCGTGATAAAGGTGTTCGAGAGCCAGCAACATCTTGACTTTGGAATTGGATTCAAGGAGTTCCATTCTTCGTTTCAACGTGTATGTATTGTACTAAGCTTTGTTGAATATCTCTAATTTTTAATGCAAAATTTATTGATTTTATCATGTATTTGTTAGTTACAATTATGACAAATATGCATATCGATATATTTTCACATCTGGATGGTTGAATATATGGGTATATGTATAATAATTTTTTTATGTGAATGTTATTATATTGTCCATGACCAAGTTTAAATATATACTCCCAATTTAAAAAAAATCTTTTACATATTCAAACCATATGTAATATATATATATATAGTTATTTCATTTAAAATTAGTTTAAACATTTAATAAATTAAAATGTATATTTATAAATGATATAAAACATTACTATAATTTTTTTATAAATGTATACTACAATTTTTTTGAAATTAAAAAAAATTATATAAGGATTTTACGTATAGAAATGAAATTTTTAATTTTATATAATTTTTATATTTATATAATTTTTAATTATTGTATAGATATGTTTTGCGCGAATTTATTCATACATACATACATACATACATACATACATACATACATACGTACATTATGTATATGTATAGTTTTAAATTATACTTTAATTTTTTTCTATCAATAAATGTATTATTTAAATGACATAATATAAATATTACATTATAATATACAAACTTATATACATATATATCTATATATCTATGTACCTAATATTGGATAATATCATTGATATCGCCGATATATCCCATATCATTCTTAAGTTATATTTCTTTTTTAAATATGACTTAAAATATCGTTATCGATATATCGCCTAATATTTACCGATATATCACTTTAATATTAGGCATAAAATCCCTGATATTTTTTAGGATATCATTCATATTGCATGTCTTGAAGAAAATAAATTTACAAATAAATATCTTCCCATTCTCAGTATTTATTTTTAGTTTACGATGAATGACAATATGTAGAAATCCCAATGGATTAATTTTTTAGTCTTAATCATAATTTGTTTAATCTATTTCACTAGTCTTTTAACAAATAAAGCTATATTTATTCCATTATTTTATTTTATGTGAAGACTTTACCACTAAAAACTCGATCATTTAAAAGCTACTTCTCTTTTTAGTTATATTTTGGTTCATCGTTTCAAATTGGTCAGTTACGTTATGAAATTTTAGTTTACTAGTTATTATCATGCACCAAGAACTAAATTTTAAAGAGTAGTAAGTTATATATTTGAAAAATCAATAAAGAACAGGCTAGAAGTTGTAACCGATGTCAAATCAATATTACTTATTTTATAAATTAAGTGAAAATTAAAATGAAGTAGCTATAAATATGGAAAATTGAAAACTAATATAGATGACAAGATGAATTAAAAAAAGAATATAGTATAAAAATTAATAAAATAATAGAGATGTACATTATACGAATTTCTTGATTTTTATAAGCTTATTCTACGACTTTAGTTTAATAGAATATCCCGGTAAGCATATATTTTTAATTACTCTTTAATAGTAATTTGGCAATATTGATCCAACTATTTGAAAATATAATCTCATTGTAGCATTATAAAATAGTACAATATGGTTTATAACATGTTCTACACGTGTTTGATATATCACCGATATTATAGTGATATTTTAAAATATCTCATATCAGTACTTGTTTGTTACGTACCCGATATCAATATTAACTACTTAGATATACATATAATTTATATTTTAATACACATACATACATACATACATACATACATACATACATACATACATACATACATACATATTTAGACAACATATTTGTATACAAGTGGGGCTAACATGTTTATTGTGGTATAAATTACAACATCTATATATGGCATGTCAAACGATGTTCCCTTTATTATATTGCACGTGCTAATACATCGGCTATTGATTTTGATGATAACAACCTTGATAATAACAGAACATTAATATAAAATATGGATACTAATGTTCTGCCGAGATATATAGTATATAGTGCTGGATATTATACATGTGTTGGATCGAAGACTATGCAGTATAAAGACTCAGAGAATGGACATGAATAAAGATCCAGATATAATGACGTCAAGAATATAGTAAAATTTATAGAGTCGAAGAATATTGTAAAAGCCTCCGGTAGCATCCTTTAATCTCTATTTCTCATTTTCTAATCCTTTATCTTTAAAACAAAATATATTTAAAAATATTTTATGAAAGTTTTTCAAAGGTTAAAATGCTTATAAATTATGTTTAAGTTATTTTACAAAGTATCAAATTATTTTACGTAATATGGGATTTTCAAAACATTTTAAAATAAATAAGTTTTCAAATCACATTAGCCTATATCGACATATAAGTAGATATATGTCGACATACATGCCACAATTTTGAAATTCAAAATCTGAAATGAAATGTCTGTTTCCCATAACTCTTCATGAATGGACATATTTGTTTAATCTCTATATATACGGTTTTTTTAACGAATTATAAATAACTACTTTCTTATTATCTGTCTTCTCTTACTCTGCCAAAATTTCTAGTGAAAAATACATTCAAATCTTTTCAAATTCAACCAGAGTCAATTCAATCTTTAGCGTATTGATTCTATACTATTTACTCTCTTATTTCAATCATCTCTCTCTTTCAATAAAAGATCAAAATGATGTCAAAGAGATTATAGGATCCATTATAACAAAAGATCAAGAAATTGTCTTTGAAAAAACCTCTGCTACTCAGGACCGGCCTGTGACGACCTCGACTTTCAACCTCCGAAAATCGACATTCAATACACCACCCATATTCAAATGCCGGAGATTCAAACATTGGAGTCTGGTTCACTGGAGTCATAACACATTAGATGATAACAACACAATGGAAACAAAATAACTTCATTCATTCACTTCATGGATTACAACATTCTTCTACAAGTAACCAACATCATCAGAGCGTATATATACTACACAACAGCAGAATACAACATAACAACAGAAAAATAACATCAACGTGGTCTTCCAAGAGAGTTCAACATCCTGAATCTTCATTTCCAAAGCTCCAAAGTCCAAACCAAAAAGCTCAAAACCAAAAGCTTCCAAACCAACATCTACTTTCCAACTTAGCTCCAGAACCTATTGATAACCTGACTCTAGGCTGCCCGTGTGGAAAATTAAGGGCACCCAGAGTTTAGCAAAGGGAACAATAAACTCCGAGTCAGTCATGGGACTAGTGTGAGAAACTTAAAAACAGTTATTTGTACAAAAAGAAATCCGTTCATGCTTTTTTTAAATGAAACTACCATGAGGTCTCCTGGCACACACTCAAATGCAACCACACACATGTGGGAGGTTTCTCCTTATAGTGGTCAAACATGCTTGATACGCGAAAATCCTTTTGATATTATTTTTAGTGCATAGTGTGAAAAACATTTGCAAGTATAATATTAATCTTAGCCAGCATACGTGCCATTATAGTATGCATACTATAACTACCATGTTAAATGGAAGGTTCTACAACTGAAATCGTAAAAGGCTCGTATTGTTTTGTTTGGATTTCCAACAAATGGACAAGGCTAAGGAGCTTCCTTTATCCAAATGGGTACGCCTCTGGAAGGACGTTCCGAGAACCTAACCGGATCTCTGCCAACACAAGGCCGGGTTACCTCTATAACTAGGTAACTAACTGTCGTGAGTATGCCATCCCCCGATCGTAGCCGACCTTTACCGAGACGCCTCAAAAATTCCAACAACCACATAAGTAAAGTATCTGGGCTCCATACGAATGTACCACTTTTTATCCAGAAGGAAATGCACATACCCTTAGGGTCGCGAACCCCATAACCTTGGTGCATCCTTCCTGTTTTGACCATTTCCTAAGGTGTGAGGTTCGATGAAGTCTCGTCCCACAAAGCTACGCTTTACATAAAAGCCATGCATCGATCAACCAATTCTCAACACTTAGCATGCCACATTACCAAATAGGGAATATATCACTAATAACTATTAACTACATAACCTCTGAGCTTGTACATCTCAGACAAGGGTGTTAACCTAAGAGAATAAATTCTTCGCCACTAAACAGAAATGTATTTGATGGGAACCAACTTTATATCTCAAAGTGTAATGTCAGACATACATCCATACAAGTCCATCCTGGGTCTGAAATGGAACCGAAGGCAATTCGTCCAATTAAGAAAAGAAGTCCTTGCACATTCGAATATCCCCAATCTCGTCTAAACTCCCCGTCACATAGGGTAATCTCTATACCGGAGCAACTTGGTGTAGAGACAATTAACAGGCAATCCTTTCAATTTTGAAAATACTCGGTCTTCAACCACCGTTTTCAAATGCAATTCCATTCCGTCGTATCATTATTCGGAATGGGTTTTCGACTTAATGTCCTTACCTGGCCTTTCTGAATAATGAGCGCTTATTTAAAACATATGGATCTTAGTTAAGTCATAACTTTTTAGCCTTATTTTCCAAAACCTTTCCATTTGAATAGTTTAAACAAATTTCATTTTTAATATTTTAAACAAAAGATCCACCTTATATAATTCAATGTAGAACATTATATTCGCATAGCAATTTATCACAGATAAATAACTTACATCTATCACAACTCAATCCAAAGCAATTCATATCACAGAATATTACAGATTAACATACTAGAGATATTAATCAATCCAAGCATTCAATATAATTAATCATCCATAAGCAAGATTAATTTATTACATAATTTATAATTAATTTAATTTAAACCAAATAAATTAATTACTTTATGAATTTATTACCTAACCCTGCTTAATTAACATTAATTAATTATAAACCATTTGTTATTATTTTATTTAATTAATGAAATTAATTTCCTTAATTACTTACATTAATTAATTATCCTATAATTACTGATTAATTACTCTTTAATTATTAATTAATTATCATTTAATCATTAATTAATTAACCTTTAATTACTAAGCAATTAACCTTTAATTATTAATTAATTAACCTTTGATTATTAAATAATTAATTAATTAAATCTTTAATTACTAATTAATTAATCTATAATTATAAATTAATTTACCTTTAATTACTAATTAATTAATTAATTATTCTTTAACTACCCAAGACCTTAATTAATTTAAGATAAACTATTTATCTTAATTAATCACTTAATTATCATTTAAACCTTATTTAATAAACCTTTGAAATAAATTTATTATTAACATATGAATTAACTTAGGACTTTTAAGTTAATTAAAAATTAAAACATTTAACCTTTTTTTATTAACTACTTAATTGTACTGTTCAAATTTATTTAAATAAATTTTAAAAAATTAATTCAAAATAAAGGATATATATATATATTAAAACACTTTAAAATTAATTAATTTAAAATAATTTATTTTAAAACCTTTAATTAATCCTAAACTTAAGTACACACATATTGTATAAAAGAATTAGTTGAGAAAATATTTAAAACTTGTTTTATTTAAAATTTAAAACTGTTATTCAAATACCCGAGACTAACTCGAGTTCCCACTCGAGCCAAATGCAAATTTTCCATAGTGCAACCTATGCAATCTTCCCCCTTTTTTTAAAAAAACTTTGTTTAAGTTTAACTTTAAAATCTATTACAATAGGTAACACATGCGAACAACCCGAAGCCAAACTCTTTCTTCCCCGAGCTTCCTCTTCTCGTACCTGATTCTTCCTCTACTACAAAGCCACAACCCAGATGTACACGCGTGCACATGCACGGAAAATCGATGCTGCTCCGACCTTCATCACTTTCTCCACTAAGTCACTGATGACACGCATGATTACCCTGACTACCCAGAAACAAGTAACAAACCCCAAATCGAAATCGAGCGAACACGAAACAACAGGAACCCAAACCTGATCAGCAAATCTTCTCGCGCCATCGCCTTCGATTGTCAGAAACCTTGCCGATCAACCTAGAGCTGCGTCACGGCATCATGATTCGATTCCCCCACCACCGATCGACTCTGATGCAACCCTGATGACACACGAGCTTCGATAACCATGATGACCAAAACAGGTTGTTAAACCTAGTTCGCCAACGCCAGGCAACCATGATGGTATAGAATTCCATCGATCATTATTCCTATGATCACCAGACACCCAGCTATCTACAACAATGAACATGATGCTCCTCCACCTCCAATCGTGGAGAAATCGACGCAAACCCAATCCTTGTTCAACACGAAAATTCTCATCAACCATAAACTTTAAAATCATGATATTACTATCTAAATTCATCATTTTCGAAAATGAATTTGATTATATAAACAAAACATGGAAATTGAACAATCAAACTTCTGACCTTAATAGATCTTCACCGTTCTTTTCTTCTTCCAGTAAAATTTCTTGCTAATTATACTTTAAAAAATATTTTTAGAAGTGGAATCTGGTAAATACAAACAAATTTCTAGGTCATAGGATATGCAAGAACATCATGTCTTCTACTTAGAGCATCGACAACTACATTGCCTTTTCCGGGTGTATGTTGAATATCTAGGTCATATGATGCCAGAAATTCCAACCAACGTTGTTACCGCAGATTCAAATCTTTTTAAGTGAAGAGATATTTCAGAGATTTTTGGTCGGTGAATAATTCAAAATTTTCCCCTAAAACAAGAAGGATGTATTAAGTATATATTAAGTTAAGTTGAACTTTTAAATTTTGCTGAAGAAGATTCTTACCTAGAAAATAATGTCGCCAAATTTTTAAGGCAAAAATAACAGCCAAGAGCTCCAAATCATGTGTTGGGTAGTTTCTCTCATGTGGACATAATTGTCTACTCGCATAGGCAATTACCTTTCCATTCTGCATTAACACTACACCCACACCATCACCACAAGCGTCCGCATAGAAAAATGAGCCTTGGTTCTCGTTAATAATAGCGAGAACAGGTGCAATAGTCAATCTCCTCTTTAACTCCTAGAATGCTTTATCGCATTTCAGAGTCCATTCGAACTTAGCATTCTTCATTGTTAGCATAGTCAATGGACTAGCTATCTTAGAAAAATCCTGAACAAACTTTCGGTAATATCCAGGTAAACCCAGAAAACTTCGAACTTCTTACGGAGTTGTGGGTCGCTTCCAATCAAGAATAGCGGAAACTTTGCTAGGATCAACAGAAATCCCTTCTTCATTAACAATGTGCCCGAGAAATCTGACTTCCTTGACCCAAAAATGACACTTGGAATAGAATGTTCCTTCTCAATATCTCCAAAACAATTCTTAGATGCTCAACATGCTCCTCTTCGGTTTTGGAATAGATTAGAATATCATCAATAAACGTAAGGACAAATTTATTCAACACCTCTCGAAACACGGGTCATTAAATCAACGAAGTATGCGGGAGAATTTGTTAGTATGAAAGGCATGACTAACCATTCGTAGAAAATGTCTAGACCCCTGAAAGCAGTCAAGTGCACACAGTCTTCGACAATTCGCAACTGATGGAATCCCTGGGCTAGATCCATCTTAGAAAAGAATCGTGCACCGTGAATTTGATCAAACATATCGTTGATTCTAGGTAAAGGAAACTTGTTTTTGAGAGTTTTTTTATTGAGATTGCGGTACTCTACACACAATCTCAAGGATCCGTCAGACTTAGCTACGAACACCACGACTGAACCCCAATCGAAAATACTAGGACTTATTAATCCTTTTTCTAGCAAATCACCGATTTTCTTGACTAATTCAATTCTTTCCTCGGGTGCCATCCTGCGACTTGCATGAACGACGGGATGAGCATTTGACACTAAGTCAATTCTGAATTCAATTTCTCTGTGTGGGGGTAAGATTTTACTTCTTCGAACATGTCTGGAAATTCCCAGACTATAGGTATGGACTCCATACTAGGTTGGGGATATCCCAGGGTATACATCAACTTATCTCTCTTAGGACTCGGATCCTCACAAGAGATTTCAATGAAATCTCCAAGTTTTGTTTTGACCAGAATCGTTCGATTGTTACAATCTACTTTGGCTTCGTATCTCGTTAACTAATTCATTCCAAGTAATATTTCAAATTCGTTAAAGTCGAGAACATAAAAGTTGATAGGAAATTGATGGTAAGAATATGAGATATGCACTTTCCTACAATGTAGACAAAGATTTGCAGGACCTCCAACATGATTCTTCATGCAAATAGGGTCGTTGACAAATTTAGGTTCAAGTTTTAATTCATTCACGATTTGTTGGGAGATAAAGCTATGTGAAGCTCCCGTGTCGAACAATACCCTAACAAATCTCTCATAAATGATAAGGTTACCCTCTAAAACTCCATTCTCTTTATCCGCCTTTGAAGTTGAGTAGTCATCTTTTGTCGCGTACATTTTCGCCATTTGTGCTTGTTTCTTTTTCGGGAAATTTTTAACTCCGTGACCTGGCTGGTGACAACAATAGCATTCCTTTGATCTTTGACTTGTCTTCAAAGGTTGATCTTTCTTTACTTGTTTCTTTGGCTTCTTACAATTGTTTGCATAATGGCCTTTTTCCTAACAGTTATAACAAGTAATATCCCTAGCCGAGTTCACTTAATTGCTCCTCTTCTCCTTGCCTTGATCCGGCTTCTTCCCTTATAATTTTCTTTTCTTCGAATTTTGATTACTTGAACTCCCCTTCTCTTTCGGAATTTTCTGCATATCCAGGGTAGCATATCGATAACCCTATCGATCAAGTTTGAAAAGGATTCTTTTACGTGGGCAGTCATCCTTTCATGGTACTTCTTATTCATTCCCCGAATGAATCTTTCATTTTTCTTCAAGGGGGTGTTCACCAGCTCCGGAGCAAATCGAGACAATTCGTTGAATTTATTCAAATACTCCTCAAATGATAAACTCCCCTTCTTCAAATCCATGAACTCCTGGTACATTCGAGAGATACCAGCAGATGGCATGTATCGCTACTCAAACACTTCTTTAAATCGACTCCAAGTAAACTCATCTTCCGGCTCATCCACAGTAATTGTCTCCCACCAAGCTAGGGCTTCCACTTGGAGTTGCCAATAAGCTATCAATCGCTTTTGATCGTCTTCCAATTTCAATCCCCTGAAAATTCTTTCACACGGTCTAATCCAGGCTTGGGCTTCAACAATAGATTCCTTGCTAGTGAACGGCTTTCCACCAAGTCTCGAGAAGCTTTTATATATATCAGCCAGATTCGGTTGATGTTGAGTAGGTATAGCTGCTGTTGCAGGGACTTGACCAGTTGCAGTGGTATTTCCCCGTCCCTTACCTTGTCTTCTTCTTTCGCTCATTCTCACTATCTGTAAATAGTAAGAAAACTTGATTTAGGCATGCAGACAAGATATCTTAGGGAATATCAAGAGTTAAAAGGAATAGACCAAGAAATTTTATGGTTTTTGGTCTCTCGGGTTATACTCATTCTAGGGTATACTTCACCCTATCTCTAATGAGCCACCTAATGTGTTATACTTCGTAGCTGAAATTCTTACTTAACCTTTAGCTCTGATAACACTTGTCATGACCCGAAATCAAGCGATTGAAAATCGACATCAAATACCTCACTTGTATTCAACTGCCGGAGATTCAAACGTTGAACTCCAGTTCGGATGGAGCTTATAACAAAATTAGATGAAAATAACCGCAGAAACAAAATGAATAAATAACCGCATAAACAAAATGAATATCATTGATCACAACACAAATACAACTTTGATACAATATCCATTACAACATCAATCACCAATATCAGAGTGCTACACATATGATACTATAATAAAACGACAACTCCACAGCGGAACAACAGATACTTCAAAAAGTTTCCAACATACTTCAAATTCGACAAGGTCTTCCAAACTCCAAGCACTTCGAAAGATTTCCAAATCCAAAAGCTCTCCAAAAATCCGATCGCTACCAAAAGACTTCTACAATCCAAGCTAGATCCAAAACACGGATAACCTGCTTCTAGGCTTCCCGTGTGGTAATTATGGGCACCCAGAGTTTAGGAAGAGAACAATAAACTCCGGATCAGTCATGGGACTGGTATGAGTAAACAAAACCAGTTGTTTTTACAAAAATAGTTTATAAAAGAAAATCTGATATGCTTTTGAAAAATGAAACTACCATAAGACCTCCCGCCACACACACAATGCAATCGTAGAATTGGAGGAGATTTTTTCTTATGATAGTCAAACATGCTTGATACGAGAAAACTCTTTTGATATTATTATTAGTGCATAGTGTAGAAAACATTTTCGAAAGTACAATATTAATCTTAGCTTATATACCATATTTCATCCTATGCCTACTATAGCTAACCATGTTTTGTAGCAGGTTACCGCCACGCTGCATGGAAGGTTATACAACTAAAACCGTACATGGCTCGTATTGTTTTGTTTGGATTTCCAACAAATGGTAAGGCAAAGGAACTTCCTACACCGAATGGAATGCCTTTGGAGGGACGTGCCCGAGAACCTTACAGGATCTCTGCCAACACAAGGCTGGGTTACCTCTGTAACTAGGTAACTACTGACACGAGTATGCCATCTCCCGGTCGTTACCAACCTTTATCCGAGGCGCCTCTCAACCAACAACCAAAAAGCAATAAGTTTGCAACAACCACAAAGTTAAGTATCTGGGCTCTATACCATGATACCACTTATAATCCAAAAAAAATGGAATACCACCAGGGGGCGCTACCTCCAAATAACCTTGCTGCAACGATTCTTGTTTTGACCATAACTGGGTTGTGAGGTTCGATGAAGTCTCGTCCATAAAGCTACGCTTTTTACAAAGCCATGCTGCGATCAGCAAATGATCAGCAACTCTCAGCATGCCACACTACCAAATTGGGAGTATATCACTGATAACCATCAAATGCATAACCTTTGAGTTCGTACGTCTCAGAGAAGGGTGTTAAGCTAAGAGAATAAATTCTCCGCCACCAACAGAAATGTATTTGAAAGAAATCAGCTTTATATCTCAAAGTGTAATGTCGGACATACAACCATACAAGTCTATTCCAGGTTCGAACAGAACCGAAGGCACTTCCAAAGAAGCCCTTGCAATCCTAGCATCCACAATCCCGATCAAACTCCCCATCACATATGGAGATCTCTATACCATAGCAACTCGGTGCAGAGTCATTCGACAGGTTATCCTGTCGTTCTCGAAGACACCCGGTCTTCACCACCGTCTTCAAATGCTATCCATTTCATCGTATCACTATTCGGAATGGGTTATATGACACAAAGTCCTCTCCCGGCTAAACAGAATAGTGAGCGCTTAATTTAAAAACATGTGGATATATCAATCAAAAAGATTCATCATTAAGATTCAATGTGGGTTTCGGATAACCAACTAGAATCCGACTCCCAATCACATCGAAATTCAAGTGCCGTTTTACGGGCCAATGGGTTTTCACGTTCACACAGAAACAAATCATAGATATCACAGCTCAGCACAAAGAAATTCATATCACATAGATCACAATCACATATCAAAGATATCAATCCAATACACAGCATTCAATAATAATCAATCATCTTCAATTTAAGATGAATTAATCGTGTGATTTAAATTAATTAACCACAAAATCACTTTCTTTAATTATCTTTAATCAATGATTAATTATCCTTAATTATAAATTAATTAAATCTTAATCACCTTCATTAATTATTCCTTAATTGATTATCTTAAATAATTAATCCTTAATTGTTAATTAATTAAATCTTAATTACTTTTATTAATTAATTATTCCTTAATTAATTAGTTATTAATTAAAAATCAATTAACCTTTATTATTAATTTAATTAATCTTTAAATTAAGTAATTAATTTAGTAATTATTATTAAGTATTATATTAACAAATCATTAATTGCTTAATAAATTAAAAGATAAATCTTTTTTTCTTTATTAATTTCTTTTATTATCTTTTAAACCTTGTTTAATAAATCATCCTTATCACATTAGTTACTTTAAAAGGTTAAGATTAGTTTAAATAACATTTTATCTTAATTATTCTTTTTTTAATTACATTATTTATTTAATATAAATAACTTTATAAAATAATGTAACAAAATTAAATAAATTAATTTTTATTCCTTTAAAAATATCTTACTTAAATCCTTAACTAATTCAAACTTTAATCAAAATCATTTGAAAACATCGATTAGAAATGTTTAAAAGTTTGAATCTTATTTTAAAGTAAAAACTGTTTTTACATATCGGACACGAGATCCACTACGAGTCTCACCCTGAACAAATGCCTGAATGCTTCGAGTCTTCCCTGAGTACCTTCCAACTTTTCCTTTTTAAAACTTGAAAATTTGTTTAAGTTTTTTTTCCCTACCCGGAATGTAACCAAAAATACTCGACACCTTCCTCGAGTCATTCCCTTGAATCCCCGAAGACCTCTCCGAGTCCATAGCCTTTTTCTCCAAACATACTCCACTGATACCAATCAGAAGTTCGTGCACATGCACCAGAGTTCTGGCGAACTCCGATCAACGCTACGACCTTCCATACCTCGGCAACGATCCACATGTGCCTCGCGAACACCCAGATCCCAAATCAACGAAGAATTCGAATTCTTGTGATCGAACCCAACGCTGGAACAAACCGAGCCACAATCTATCACCTCGTTTTTCCACCTCTGGCCATCAGAGGTCAAGAAATCGCATATGAGACTTCACCGATGTCTGTTGCTTCAATTTGCATTGGTGCAATCGACTCCGGTCGACAAATGATGACGCAGTAATATCCATTTTTGAACATGAGCAAATATGGGTTTAAACCCTAAATCACTGCCTACCCATTGCCACAGTGAAACATAAATTTATTGGACATTTTTCTGATGACCTCTGAGTCTTCCTCCACCTCCAAGAGAAACCCCGACCATTCCCATTGCATCGATGATCGGCAATGGCCAAAAACCCCAAATTCGTCCGTCTTTGCCTTTCTCAGTAAATACTTGTTTAAAAATTATGATTTTACTTTCAAAAATCATTGTTTTCTAAAACATTTCAATTGACATAATTGAAATCAGAGATAATTAAAATTAAATTTCCAGCATGTTTTAAATTTGCCTGTAATTTCAATTTTTTTAGAGAATATTTTGATTTGATTTACCTAAATCTATTTTTAGAACTTAAATCATGTTTAAACAAACAACTTTTGTTTGGATCCTATAGTTTAATAGTGATCAAAGAAGAAGAACTCAATTTTTTTTTGAATAGGCTTAAGCTTGTAAACCTGGGATAGAGGGTTCATCCCTGTAACAAACATGCACAAACAATATACACACATGTACACATCTTTGTATACATGAAACACATTTTCAATCTTAATTAAGCATGAGATCAAACAACAGCTCACATTCCAAAATCTCAAAAAGTTTACTCACCTTGATCAAGAAAGGAAACAGAGAGCCTTTAAATTCTGGAAGTTGAAAACAGACTACTGGAACTTGAATTTGCTTGTTTGAGTTAATTTGTAATGATCCCTGAATCTTTGATTCTTGTTTTGAATCTAAAATGCCTTGATTTGTTGAGTTGTGCTTTGCTGTGTTGTTTGTTTGAAGATTGAAACTGTTTTCTTGATTTCTGGATAGAAATGAATTTCCTGGATTAAGATTTTGAATTGAAGAAGTTGTTTCAATGGTTTGAAATGTTTTTCTGGTTTGAGAATTTGATTCTTCTCAGTTTTTTTTTCTTTTGGTTTTACAGACTTTTGAAAATAATATAAAAGAGATGAGAGGGAGGAGAGTAGTAATGTTATATAGCTTTAATTTCTTTTTTTATAAATTTTCTTAAAAATTAAAACAAGAAGATGACACTTGTTCATTTTTATTTCAAGATTATTACACTTGGTAACCTGAATATGTTAAATATGAACACTTGTAAATTCCTTTGCATGAGAAAATGTTTATACAATATTTATATTTATATTGTACTTCTCATCTTATAAACATATTTATGTATATTATTCTAAATTGCATTTTCTATTTATATAATCACTTTCTTTGTCATATTTATACAACATTAAAAGAAAATGTTTTAATACTAATATATACATTAATAAAATCCTGCACATATGTTAATATTTTGAATCTAAATATTTTTAAGATATTTTATATTCAATTTTAAATTCAAATACAAATTCAAATTCAAATTATAATTCAAATTCAAATTTGAATTACAATCCATTCTATATATATACATATAAACAAACACAATATTCATATGTTTTGAAAATTTAAAATTAATTCAAATTAACTTCAGATAGAATTCCAAAAATTCAAATAAATTACTAATTTTAAATTGATAAAATTTTGGGGATGTTGCAATATAACTGTTTATATAAAGAGATATGGATTTTTGAACTTGATTTAGTCTGTTGAAAACAAAGATAGAGGCATGATATCTATATACACACATGCACATATATATCCACAGTAATTCAGCTATATTCTAGGAAAAATACATCCATGCAAATTATATTCACAACACTACAACAATTATTTGTCACATGCATCAGTAAATAATGATGATTTTTTATTGTAAAAGGTTTAAGGTTTTACTCACAGTATCTTGAAAACAGAGAGACAGAGCCTATTTTCCTTGATCTAGAAATTGATTGTTTATTTGAAGATGATCTTCTTTATATTGAGTTTACTTGAATCTGAATTGCTTTAAACTTTGCTCAGGTTGAAAAACTTGAAGAAGTTTTGATTTAGTTTCTCTCAGGTTTTTAATTTGGAAGATGAAAGAAAAGAAAATGGAGTTGAAAAAGGTTTTTGAACTGAATATAGCCTGGTTTCTTATTTAATTTATATTTCCATTTAAAAGAAAACTATGCCACTTGTATTTTGCATGTCATACTTATCTTACATTTGTCTATTGCTTTTATTTATATTTATTTTTGTTTTTATATTATATTTTATATAATATTATTTCTTTATTTTTTTTATTAATATTTTTTTCCATTAATTTATGTTTTATATTTATATATATAAACTATATTTATTTTATGTAATTTTTTAGAAGAAAGTATATTAAACCTTTTATTTATATTTATATAACCACAAAAAAAAATGATTTAAAAATCTAATTATATGTTAATATATATATATATATATATATATATTAGTTTTTAATATAAAGAGTTTTTTAAATCCAATTTATTTTTAATTTTTTGAATTTCAAATCAAAATTTTATTTACAATCTATTTATATATATACACATAAACAAACACGTCTTATTTGTTTTGGAAAAATTCAAATTAGTTCACAAATTAATTCTAAAAATTATATTAATTACTAAATTAAATTTGGCTTAAAAACGAGGTCGTTACACGGCTCTACCCCTTACTGGATAGCGCCAAATATGATCACCCCTTGGCTGCGATTAAATAACCATACCCAGCCCAAAGCATACATAAAATCATAGATATCGCTCTAGATTAGGCGATGATCATAACCTAAAGGGAGTGATCCACATAGCCCTTGCGCAGGTCCTTGCTTTAGTCATTTACTGGGTGTGTGGTCTATGAGGTAACGATTACCTTATTCCTTCTAGCAATTCCCACTTGGAATGTTAACACTGCCCTCCAGGAAGAAAAGCAATGCCAGCATTCATTCATACAAGTTCGTTTTAGGTCTGAATAAAACTGAAGGCACTACTTCTACTACATCTATTTTAGAATCACTCTCATGATTAGTAGCAAGTAGCTCTTGCACTTCAAAGAGCTCCATCTTCGATCAACTTCAAGATATTATCCATTCGAACGCTTATTCCAGTTCGAAGTGGTTTTTTGATAATATATCTGATCCCGGTCTCTCTGAATAGACAATGATAGTTTTCTAAACTGGCTAACATTTGATAGTTGGTTATTTAACTATCAAATAACAAACAATTTAACCGAAGATTTTAATTCCATAAGGAAAATAACACTAGTTAAGCACAAAGCAATCCTAAGCCTCTTAAATTAATCTTTTCATTAATTTAAAACAACTTTTAAATTCTTATATTAAAATAAATTTATGAAGATATATTTCACAGACCCTTCTTTACACTTTTCAACACTTTGAAAATATCCATGCACTTACCCCATCGGTGTAAATATATTTTACAAATCTTAAGAAAAGGTTCCATTTCAAACCATACTTATTTTGGTTAAACAAAAGTCATTTAAAATAGAGATAATAATAACTCAAACATCGTTCCTTCATGTAAAGTATTAAAAAGAATGTTCCATACCACCATAATTAAGTTCATTATGGCAAATCAAATCTCTATTATAAATAAACTTATAAAATCCCTTTTATAAGAATATGCGCTACGTTCTTTTATAAAGTTTCTTTTATAAAACTCATCTCTATTTACAAGCTCATTTTAGAAATCACAAAATGAAATTTTACTCCTCCCTTTTAAACCCTCAAATTTATTTAGTAAACTCCTTTATAAAACATCTTTATATTATTTGTAGACACTTTTTATAAAACTTCTTTTATGGAATAACTTTTATAAAACTCATTTTATAAATTTTCAACTTATTTGCAGCTCTTTTATAAAACTCTAGATTCGTATAAAATTCCTTTCGTAAATTTCTAAATCTAATTACAAAAAATCCTTTTTATAACAAACACAAAATAAAAAACCAAAATCGCAAATATAAAGCAAACTCCCAAAATTCATAACACGATCATTCTATATCTTTAAATAATTTCACAATTATGATTTATTTTCTCAAATTTATCAAATGGTAATATCTTCCATTTTTATAAAATATCATTTATAAACCTGTTCTTTTATTTTCAGCATTTTAGATAAAATGTCTCACAAATATTATTCCAAAATATTTCCATTTTTTAATAACAAAGTCACTTTTAAATAAAGCTAACCCCTTTTCATTCACCTTTTGAAAACAATCATTTATTATTATAATTATTTTCTATAAAGACCAATACTTCCTAAAATAATTATCAAAACGTTTAATTTTACATATATATAATAGAAAGAATAAATAAAAAAATTGGAAAAAAATATAAAAGTTTAAAAACTCATTTAAATTAAAATATCATTGAAAATCCCAAAACAGTCAGATTTAAAATCCTTTTCCCAAATCAAAAATCATTTCCAAACCAAATCAATGATTAATTGTATTTCAAAATACTATATTGAGGCCAAATAGTTACTATATCACTTAATCAATGCTATAACTTCCTTTTACTAAAAAGGTTCAATTTTTCACATATGTCGGTGTCGAATTCAATATAACTAAACAATCAAATTTTGACATTTAACAATCTATATCACAGGAATACAACTGAAATAACTCAACAAGTAGACAACAGGAAACTAATATAAACAATATCAGAAATCCGAATTTCTCTACTGAATTCCTATATTTCAAATTTTAATGCCAATCGCTTTTCAAAAGCGGATATTTTAACCAAACCAGCCCATAATTCAACCAAACACAAACAACAAATTTTATCTACTATATATTATACCGACTAACCAAAAATGTGAGTTAAACTCACCAAAATTCTAGTTGGTGGCCAAGCATTCTTGTTTGAACTAAAATCGCCCAAATTTCCATTAGCTCCAAATTCAACCAAACCAATTCGATCGGGAAGCCTTCATCATTACGAGCACAATGTAAAACTTTCGTCTTGATTGGACCTCGTATGAGCAAGTTATTGAATTTATAAGTTATTCGAATTAATTAAATAAATAATTTACACTAACTACACAATTTCCTTAATTACCCATTATAAATCAAAACCCTTTCTTCCTAAACTACTTACACTCAAACTAGAGACCAGCCATTATCATTGCCCAACTTTGACTACCGATCTCTCCCTCTTCGGACCACGCAAATGCACATAGTCGCCTCCGAAAGACATCTCTTCTCATGCTCTTCCTCCCTGAATAAACGTATCCTCGACCAATCCTCCCCTCCACAATGCATGGTCAACCACCTGTCCGCGACCACGCTCACATAGTGCGACAAAAAACTGTCGAACTTCGCCAAAATCGACCATGAGGTGCCATACTCGCTTGCAAACCCCAATTTGAACTTCGAATCGCTTAATCTGCCTTAATTTTTCCAAAAATCAAAACCCTAGCTATGTCAATGTTGACTTCAAACTGTCGAGCTCCTCTAACTGCTGTCACACCTATCACAGCCCCTACCAAATGAAGAACTCGCCACCATGAGTCCAAAGATAAGACATTTAATTTTTTTTTTGTTTGGTATATCTTAAGATTTTGAATTTTCATTTTTGCTTTATTTTTTCTCTTTGGATTTAAAGTACTGGCTTCAAATGGAACACTAACAGAAAAGAAAAGGTGTGGTGCTCATTTTGATAAGTGTTGATTTATTTTTATTTGCGATTTTCGGCATCTCGCTGCATAGATTTTTGTTTACGTATGAACTACAAATGACAAAACAAAATACATTCGCGCTTAGAATAGCGACGCGACTCCAAAACAATAATAATACACACCTGTTATTTGATTTTATAAAATCACAAACACCATCTTTTGCTGATAAATCATCAACCGAAAATCTAAATATTTTCCAATTAAAAATTATGGAAAAATCTATTACATTGAATAAAAAATACATCAATAAAAGTCGAGTCATAAAAACAAAAATAATTTTTATAATTATTTATTCGGATCATTTATTATTACAAAATGAATTCATTGTTATTATTTATCTAATTAAAAGAAGTTAAATAAAGCTATTAAACAAATTTAACTAATATTCAATTTAAAATTCCAATATTTAAATCACTATTCAAATATTAAATTCACAAATTCAAATATTTGAAATAATCTCTGTAATTGAATTCCAGTTTTAAACCTTTAAAACCAATTATTTCAATATTTAAAATTAGTTAAATATTTAAATCAAACTACAAAATTCTAGATCGTTATAAGCTACACATGAAAGCACTAATAAAGTGTAACGGTCTAAAATTTTCAGGTTAACTAATTAGTATCAATTGTTTAAAATGAATCCAAATGAGTCCATTTTTGACATGTACTATAGATTTCAAGATATATACATTCATTTTTTGCATTAGGTAAAAACTTTTCTGAAGAGGATCAAGTTAGAAAAATCCTCAATCCACTCTATTCAAAATAGGATCAAAAGACATTTGCATTTGAAGAGGCCAATGATATTAATACTATGCTTAAAGAGTTAATGGGCAATTTAATGTCCTATGAAGCACAAATGCAGGTAGAAGGGAAAACAAGGCATTAAGAAGAAATCCATCACTTTTAGTGTAATAAATATTGATTAGGATTCTAACGATGATAATGATGAAGATTGCCTTCTTGACTAGAAATTTTAGAAAAATCATGAAGTATAGAAAGATGAACAATTTTTGAAAACCTGGAAACAAACTACAACCAGATGCTTCAACTGTGATGAACCCAGTCATTTTCAGAGAGGCTGCCTGCATTCGAATAAATCAAAGATCTCACCGTAAAGGATTCATCCAGAAAAAGAAAAAGGGCTTATGTAGCAACTTTGGATGATTCGGACAATTCCTCTAGCGACGATAAACTTGACAGTGAAATTGAGAATATGTGTTTCACGGCAACAACAGACTAGTCAATAATGATAAAAAAAAGTGGCAAAAATTGATACACTTTAATTTATTTTTTGGTCGATTTTGGTTTTTAGGAATAACATATAGGTTAATAATATATTGGATGAATGTAAGTATATAAGTGTGTTTGTGTATATATATAGGGGAATATAGTAGGGTAGATTTAGTTTTGGAAATTTTGGGCTATATGTCGACATACTCTCATGTCATATGTCAACATACATGCCAGAAAACTAAAAGTTGAAATTTGAATTCGAAATTCAAATTTCAAACTTCCCTCTCTCTTTTTACACTTACTCCTATGTTTTGAAAAGATTCCCTTTTGACCAGAGATATGTCTTTACTCCATCTCTATCCTACCATTTCACTCACTTTATTTCACATTTCAAATATCATTTCACTCTTTTATCTCCTCAAACTTTCAATAATGGCTTCCTCTACTCAAAATTAAAAAATTATTAGACTCTCTAAGAAAACAAAAAGCTTTCTCTTCATAAGAAAGATACCATTGAAGCCTATATGGATTACACTACTTTTGAAAAGGTTTCTCCCGAAAGATTTGCTAAACAGAAAGATATTTTTTTTAAATGGTACTTTATATACAACATGTCACTGGGACAACATATCACATGTCAATAAACGTTCGAATCACGCTATGCAAGTTTTGAACTTGTGACCTCTTGCACCAAAGCCGAATTACTTAACCACTTGGATAATGAGACTCTTCCCAAAAAGGAGCAAAGATTGATATAGAAAGAAGAACAAGAAATTCAACAAGAAGCAGAAGAAGGGGATGAAATGAATGTGGAAGAAAAAGAGAACGAGGAGGAAGAAATGGAAACTTCATTAGAAAGTTTTAACAAACCATCTCACCTCTCCAACACGGAGATACTAAGGAACTAAAAGAAGCTTCTTAAAAACCAAACGAGGCTTAAGCGTTCTTTTAATAAAAGTTTACCTCTCTTTCCAACTTAGAAAGTCATTAGCAAGCTTGATGGCTCTTCATCATCGTCATCTACATCCTTCTAAAACCTATCTAGCCATTTACTTATGATATCTAGCTTTGTAGTGTGTATTTTTGGTTTAAGTTCATGTCGTAATTATGTATTTGCTTTTGTTAATCGTAGAAATCTATATATCTCTCAAGTTCTAAGTAATGAAATATATTTCTTAATGTCTTGTATTGCATCTTAGCCTTTAGAAGTTATAAATATTAATGGTAAAAGGAAAAAACAAAAATTAAAGCAAATATTCTCGTTTTAAAAAATTATGTATGCGTGCCGACATATAATGGATAGAAAGCATTTTTTTTAAAATTTCAAAACATAAATAACTACTAACCATCCATTCATTTCAAATGAATTTCTACTCCTATTTAAGCCTATTTCTTCTAAAAAACTCACTCATCATTTTTTAATATACTCTCCTCTTGTTCTCAAACATATTTTCATAAAATTACCATCTCTACATCAAAATATGCGAAAATCTTGAAATAACTCTACAATCTTTCAAAGAGATTCTTTCCTTTATCCTACGAAATCAAAGGCATTTAGAGTTGAGTCAAATGCAGATGATCAAGGAACAAGAAAAAAAAATTGATGTCATTCGATGGATAATTTCTTTCTTAATCAAAGACGAACCAACCAATAGCCCAGAGTACACTATTAATAAGGATAATGAAGATTGGGATGCCATTAAAGTAGATCCAATCTTTGGGTCCGATGGCTGGGTTGAAGTTCCACGAAATGTCTAGTTATTAGGTTTGGATTTGATATGTGCTCTTAGGATTTAGTTTGGATTGTTTAAATTATTTGGTTTGATTGATTTGGTTTGAACGATTGGATTGTTTTGAATTGGATTAGCTTGTATGTATGACTTGAATTTGTATAATTTGAAATAAAATTTAATTTATATGTCTTCATTATCATATTTACTACAAAATACTGCATTATTTGTCATATACTTATCATATATCAACATATATAATCATAACAGTTTAACATAAATTATTGATTTTGAAAATATATTTTCTACGCATTTATGTTAGAAGTAGTTATTAGATTTTTACCAAAGAGGGAGAAAAATATTCATATGCATATATTTAGAGGGAGTTATCTAACTCAAGGAGAGTTATATCATATTTTATATACAGGATATTAATGGTTGTCATCATCAAAAAGGTGGAGATTGTTAATGCTTCAGTTATTGACTTTGATGATAACAACCTTAATAATAATAAACATTCATATAAAATGCGGATACTAATGTTTTGCCAAGATATATAGTATATAGTGCATGATATTATACATGGTTGAATCGAAGACTGTATAGTATAAAGACTCAAAGAATAGAAATGAAGACTCATGAGTATAAAGATCAAGATATAAAGATCTCAAGACTAGTAAAGTTTATAGAGTCATAGAATATTGTTAAGTCCCTGTTAGCAATCTTTGATCTCTTTTTCTCATTTTCTAATCCTTTATCTTTAAAACAAAATGTATTTAAAAATATTTTATAAAAGTTCTTCGAAGATTAATTTATAAACTACATTTAAACTATTTTATAAAGTATCAAATTATTTTACATTGTATAAGAATTTCAAAACCTTTTAAAATAAACAAATTTTCAAATTACACTAGCCTATGTCGACATATAGGCAGATGATATGTTGTCATACATGTCATAATTTTTTTTGTTGAGAAAAATGTGTGATCCACTAAAATAGAGGAGAGCACACATGTAAATATGTATATATCATAGAAGATAAGGTGCTGCCAACATGCCTAGCAGGTAGCTAATCAAAGTACAAATACAATGAATATAACTCAGGTACTCCTAGAATGAGCTCCGAGCAAGGCCACTGTCCATTACACTCCAATATCGAGCTCTGGTAAGGCCACCATCCGGTATTGAAGTGTTAGAAGTACCCATTGAACTAGGGAACATCTCAGTGCCAGTAATACTAGAAGCCAGCTCCATCTGAGAAGGAAATTCCCCTCTACAGACTCGAAAGAAATGGAAATGCTAATGATCTAGACTGGAAAGCGCCACTCTGTAGACTCAATAGAACTGGAGAGAGCGCCCACCTGAAAAGTGTATCAACAAGAGAGTAAAACGCCATAATGTAGCTGTAGAATAAATAAGAAGAACTCCTCATTACAAACAACAATCCTACCCTCAGCAATCATGTGAACCTGTAAAAAGAATCTAACACCATTTCTGGCTAAAACCTGTATCTTTAAAAAGAACTAGAATAATATAAGAGTAATGCATATATATATATATATATATATATATATATATATGTATATAAATGTCATTTATACATACATACATATATATATGTATGTATGTATGTATGTATTAATAAAATAAAAGTAAAAAAACTAAGAAAATAAGACAGAATACAATAAAAATTTAGAAAAGTAGATTAAAAAGAATCCATGATCCAAATAAGTTAAAGATCTGTAAACTAAAACAAAAACAAAAACAACAACAAATCTAAACTTATCCTTATGGTCCTTTGATCATAAAGATATTATGATACATAGTGAAAATAATCATTTAAGTTTGAAAAAAATGTTAATACTACAATTATTAATGTAAAAAATATTGTTTTTATGCTTGAATAACTAATATTATTACAAACCCTATTATGATATTCTTTGAAATGATTATTTTTAGCCAATTTATATTTTGAATTTGAAATCCAATTAAAGTAAAATGAGGAAATTATAAAAATTAATTCTTATAATGACTATTATTATTATTAAAGATTCTCTGATTTCTCTCAATTAAATACACCAATTAATAATAGTGAATAAAGTGTCAAGTAAAACTCTATTTTCCATTTTAAACTTAAAACTAAAATCATTCTATAGAGATCGCAATTCGAAATTTTAATTGTAAGATTAAAGTTAAATATTTTGAGAGTATTATTTAGAATGTGGTAAGTATTTAAGCAATCATATTACACACGTTTAATATCTTCAGCATGCATATTACAAAAATAACATTTATTATCAATTTGCATATTTTTTCTTTTTAAAAATTCTATAGCATGTAGTTTTTCGTGCATGATTAACCACATATGAATTTTAGATTTAGGAGGAGCATTTATTTTCCAAATAAATTTAAAAAGTTATTAATTATGCCCAAGAAGTTAAGAATTTATAAAACGAATTAGAAGTATATTTCTTACTCTTATCCCATTCCCAACTAATATTTTCATTTTCATTATCGATATTATAAAGACTCAATCTAACATAAAGTAAAGAAAGCTATCTAAGAGTAGTACCTACTAAAATTCTATAAAAATTAAAATTCCGAGGGAGGTCATTTTTGGGAGAAAAACATCCAAAATTAAAGCATTCTTAAAGTTAAAAATTTCATAGAGGTCCTTAAAATCCAACGGTCATTCCAAAAAGAAGTATTATTACCTAAATGAACTATTATATTAATACCTAGGCTAAAAATCTCATGACATTTTAAAATTGATTTTCAAAAGTTAGACAATTTACTTATAACCATAGGAGTAATTTGATGTAAATTATTACTACAATATATTAATATTTAGAAATTGTTTCATCCCAAATAGGATTATTTTTAATATCTTTAAATTTCCATAACCATTTCTGTAACAAAGATAAATTCATGTTACACAAATTAATGACTCCTAAACCACCTTCCTTTTTAGATTTACAAACAGTTTTCCAATTACCTAAACATTTAATACTGCTATTAGAATTTTACCTACTCCATAAGTAGTCCCTTCCTATTTTTATCAAATTTGTTAATCACCCAATCTGGGAAAAGATGCATAGACATCCAATAGATTGGGAGAGCGGATAAAATAGAGTTTATAAGAACTAATTTACCCGCTCTCGATAAAAATCTCTCATTCCATTTAGAAATCCAAGTTTGATTTTATCTATGATAATAAACCAATCATCATGTTTAAGTTTAGTAGGTCTAATAAAAAAAACCAAGATAATCAAATGGAAAAGTCATAGTTTTACAATTAAGCGTATTAGCAACTAAAATTTTGACCTTTTCAACATCATTTAAAACTAAACCGAACTTTTATCGAAATTTATTTTTAAAATTGATAGAAGTTCAAAAGTATATAAAATAAATTTAAGAGTAATAACATGTCTAGGCAAATGAGAGGAAAAAAGTAAGGTATCATCCGTAAATTGAAAGACAGATATACCACTACACGAGAATTCATTAACATCCCCCAAAGATCCATTATCAACCACTTTTTTTAATTATTTTAGCGAAAACATATACGGCTAAGTTAAACAAGAGAGGTGATAAAGGATCACCTTTCCTTGAACCTCGCTTAGATTGAATTTTATTACATAAAATACCATTAACCATAATACTAGAGTTACCAGTTCTAAGTAAATTCATAATCCAGCTAATCCATCTATGACTGAAACCTCTAGCATGAAACATATCAACTAAAAACTCCCAATCAAATGAATCGAAAGCTTTTGCAAAGTCCAATTTTTGAATCGCACAAGTTATATTATTCTTACAATAGTGATTAATGTACTCTTGAACAACAGCCACACAATCGGTGATATTTCTCCCTTTAATGAAAGCAATTTTGTGAAAAATCAATTAGATCATTCATTCTTATACTAAGTCTATTACCTAAAACTAGAAATAATTTTAGCAGAACAGTTAATTAAGGAAATAAGTTTAAAATCTTTTAAATTATTAGCACCTACTTTTTTATGCAATAAAATAACATTTGCAAAATTAAATCTTCTTAGATGCAATTTTTCATTATAGAGTTCGTTAAGCATGCTGATTAAATTGAATTTTAAAACATCCCAAAATGTTTTGTAAAAGAAAATAAGAAACCCATCCGGACCCGAGGATTTATCATTAGGCATGTCATTAATAACTTTTCAAATTTGCTCTTCAGTAAAAGGATTATCTAACTCAGAAAGGCCAACTTTAGATCAGAAGGATAAAGATCATTCCATCTAGCATTTCGCAATTTAAAATTTCGAATTTTGAAATGAAGTGTCTATTCGCCGTAACTCTTTGCGAATGGACATGTATGTTTATTCTCTGCATATATGGGGTTTTTAAATGAATTTTAAATAAATACTTTCTTGTTATCTTCACTCCGCTTACTCTACCAAAATTTCTAGCGAAAAATATATTCAAATCCTCTCATAATCAATTCAATCTTTAGTGTATTGATTCTCTACCATCTACTCTCTGATTTCAATCATCTCTCTCTCAATAAAAGATCAAAGTGTTGTCTAAGAGACTGTAAGATTCATTATAGCCAAAGAACAAGAAATTGTTTTTGGAAAAACCATTAAACTTTAGTTGTATTTTCATAGGTGTGATTGTAGCTCATTCAAATCAATTGGGTGTGCTTATTAGCCCGAAAATCCGAGTGGGTGTGCTTGTAGACCGTCCAAATCAAGTGGGTGTACACTGAGCCCAGAAAATCAAAAGGGGTGTGTCCTGTAGTCTTGGAGTTGAGATTGTAATTAAGTTTGCTTTCTACCCGTTTAAAGATTGGCATTTTAAAAGAAATCTATACAAGTAATCATATGAGACTGTACGTAGGGTAACTCTGAACCAGTATAAAAATCCTGGTGTGATCTCTCTAATTCTTTACTTTTTACTTTACTGTACTTATGCTTATCTGTGTTTGCATCTGTGTTGTTGATTCTGCATTGGTTAGTAATAATAATCTTGAAAGAATTTTATAAAATTCATAAAAATTAGAAAACACTATTCACCACCCTCTAGTGTTTATTAGCCTTAAGATCTATAATTATGCAACCACAGCACGTGCATGTACACATATGTGTTATGATACACATGCATACATGAATCAATACATATAATGGACTTAGTATATTTAATACTTTCCTCACACACACATACTCTCCCCCCAAAATAATGGAATCAATATATATGTATAATTTCTTTACGGTCAAATTTCATTTCATTTAATGCTTCATCAGTGCATGTGAATCCAACTAATTTGGTTGCGACTAAGCTGTTATTGGTTTTAATTACAAGTAAATTTTCCATTTATTTATTTGATGAAAGTGAGTGGTCCTCCAAAGGAGGAAAGTACCATATAATTTTATTCTACATTCAAAATCGGAGCTGCTAGCAAGCCTAACAGGTAACAAAAACACTCCCTATAAAAATAAGAGAAGAAAAATCTTCCCATATCGTAATAGTAGACTTGTGTAACTACGGTAGGACTATACCAAGAGAGTAAGGTAAAAATAAAATGTCGACAATAATAATTAAATAGACTGTATCAAGCAGTGGGCGATATAAAGAACAACCGAAGACTCGTACTCTAAAAGGAAATGTCTAAGGTATAGGAATGGCAATTGGGTGAGTCCAGGGTTTAAACTAGGCAGACCCGCCCCTGTTTTGACCGGCCAAGAACCGCCCTATTGGGTCCTCAGGGCAGGTAGACCCATGAATCGATCTTAAGAGTTTCAGATCTAGGGTCGGGTCGAGGCACGATTGACCTGCCTCAACCCGAACCGCACTAATAAAATCTCGTAAAGTCACTTTATTACTATAATGAGTCATTAATCCTTTTAGACATAAGCGATTATAACAGGATACTATAACGTTTCATTCAATAAGTTATAGGATTTTTATAATATTAAGTTGCATCATTAATAATTATACAATAACATATGCATATTTTTTGAACTGTTATTGGACATTTATATAATCTTTCTTTATCATTGTAAGCACATTATTATTTATATTTATTTTACCATTTAAAGAAAACCCTCATATAAAAAAATATGTACATTATTACACAATTTTGAATGAATATATAGAGCCTTTTCGGTTCTTGGGACGGGGCGGGCCAACCATGACTCGTATGGGCTCCGCGTCTAGGGCAAAAATCCAAACCCGCACCGGGTCTACAGAGTGGGTCTGGGGTGGTTTTAAAAATCCCAGGACAGGTCTGGGACATAAAAACCCGCCCCAATCCATCCCATTGCCATTCCTACTAAGGGATGATCAGGCAGTCCAAAGACCACGATGAGGCAACGACTGGTCCTAACATACAAGCTTCCATGATTTGTTAGCATAGGCGCCCTATTCCTTAACAATCGCTTAAATTGAAAAAACTCAACAAAAGCGTAAGTCTGACACACATATATATGATTGAAATATTATATACATATAATATACATAAATACATACATATATGTATATACTGCAATGCAAAAGAAGAATGCAAGGTGAATTGGAATCAGATATCAATCAGGAGTATAGTGTTTGAAAATCAATATTTATTAAAAGTATTTGCTAGGTCATTATTTATGGTCACGCCGTGTCTTCCATTGTTGTAAACAATTTTTACATACAAGTTATCTATATGACATTTTACCTTTTTAACAAAATCCTTAAAAAACATTTTTAGTCAATTTATAGCTAGGATTTGCAATACAATCGTAAATGAACATGCGATGGCATAGACAAGGTTATCAATAGGAATGATAGTAATGTTAAATATTATTTGGTTCCTTTTAAATCATAAATATCAAGAGGTAATGGTGAAGATAGTGTCAAGTAAAAGTCTAAAACCTTTAGCCCATTGGAGTCTAAGGTTGCTAAAATATTGCCTAAAGTTAACGTCGATATTTGTTATGTTATGTTAAGAGTGTTAACAAGAATATAGTCTGTTAAAGGATAATTGCAATAAAGGGGTGTTATACTTTCCAAGTCTAAATTGTAAAAAACATAGTTTTTATCTATGATTAAATTCTTTTTCATTAAGAATTCAATTATCGTTTAATTTCTCATGCTGGATTAATCGCATGCGAAGCTTAGATTTTAGAGGGGCGTTGAGATTTTAGATAAATTTGAAACTATCTGGTTTAATCCTAAAGAAATTTAGAAACTTGTACATCGAGTTTGAGAAGTATATGTCACGTTTGCCCATCACCAAATTTTGGTATCACTCTTGGTATCTAAGTTATAATATTCTAGTTTAGTACATAGTAGAATAAATTGGGTTAGGGTAATCTTTTCAAGAGTCCTTTGAAAGTAAAGTTCCATGAGAATTCAGTTTGAGGTGTAAAGACATCTGTAATTAAGGCATTTTTGAAATTACAAATATAAAAAAGCTCCTTGTATTCAACCTTGAGAGGAAAGACTGAAATCCAGCTATCGTGCTAAAAGGATGTGTTTTGCCCAAGTGAATTATATTATTAATCCCAAGGTTAAAAATGTTAGAAAAAATTTGTATGAATTTTCAAAAATGAGACATGATGTTGGATTAGGAGTGATGTGGTGGGTATTACAAGTTTTATCGTAAAATTGATTAGAAATCATTTCTTTTCAGATAATTTTTCATCATTGTTACTAAATTTCAATGGTCATTTCCCTAGCAGAGACATGTTAAGATTGCATAGATTTATGATTCCTAACCCTCCATCCTCTTTGGGTTTGCATACCCTTTTTGAATTAACTAGAAAATCAATACTATTCTAGGGTTTATCTCTCCTCCAAATAATGTTTCTTCTAATTTTATATATTTTATCAATGATCCATTTTGGAAAAAAAGGTAAAAAAAAACAACTTGATAAATCGGTAGTGCTAATAATACAGAGTTAATAAGATAAGCACCATTGTCCCAGTGGTTAAGTGATTCGACTATGGTGCGAGAGGTCACAAGTTTGAAACTTGCGTAGCGTGATTCAAACATACATTGACATGTGATTTGTGTTCTGTTATCCCAGTGACATGCTGTATCTAAGTACCATTTCAGAAAAAATACAAAGTTAATAAGAATGATTTTCCAACTCTTATTAAAAATCTATTATTCCACCAACATAGTTTTCTATTGATTTTATCAATTATCACTTACCATTCTATGTTTTTAGTATGGAAAATACTGGATATGGAACTTCATGATTCTACAATTAAAAGTATTGACGACAAGATTTTCAATGTTATCGATATTTTTCAAAAGCAAAACCGAACTCTCGTCAAAATTAATCTTAACTCTAAAAGCATTTCAAAATCGTATAAGACAAATGTAAAAGCAGTAACGTGGTGAAGTAAGTGAGAGCTAAAAAGCATGGCGTCATCGGCAAATTTCAGAATCGCAAGACCACCAGAAGTGATGTCGTTACCAACACTGTAAAGAGCCTCGTTAGTGATAAATAATTTTATGATTCTAAAGAATACATCTGCTGCTTGGTTAAACAATAAGCATGACAAAGGGCCACCTTGTCTATGCCTACAGTTAAATTGTATTTTAGTCCTTAAAATACCATTGACCATTATGCCAGAGTTTTCGGATTTTAGCAAATACATAATCCAACTCATCCATCTTCAATTGAAATATTTGGCCAACAATAAATCTTTAAGAAATGACCGGTTTATAGATACAAAAGCTTTAGAAAAATCAAGTTTTAAAAGGGCACATGTGATGTTATTTTGCAACAATAATTTATAAATTCTTGAACTAATGCGACCCCATCTCTGGTGCTTTTACCCTTAAGATAAGTAGATTGTATAATATTGATTAATTTATTCATTTTGGTGGTTAACATATTAGCTAAGACCTAAGAAGTAATTTGAGTTGACTTTTTTGTTAATTTTTTTAACCCTATTTGATTCTATGATAAAACATAATAAAGAACCTCCATCACAGCTTCGATGGAGAATAGCCCGGTCCATATATTTTATGAGTGAATCAGAAAATTCCTACATTGATAAAGTAACCGAATGTGTTTTTATTAAATTAAAATTTAACAGAATTAATCTCATTTGATTCTTGTACATTGATAAAGTAATCAAATGTGTTTGTTGTTTTTAAGGTGTGTAAACTGCTAGTACTATTAGATTAATAATATTATGTCGTCTGTTTGAGATAGAATTTGAAAATAGAATCCTGGAAATCAAAATAGAAAGTGAAAAAAACATGAAGAGGAAGAAGCAAAATGTTAAGAGATTTTGCTTCAAAAAAATTTAAGAAGAAGTTGTTTCCGTTAGCGTTTATTGATATGTTGTGATATCATGTTGAGATTTAGATTTTTGGGCATGTAATCTAAATGATTTATTTAACCAATATCTTCTAATCAATATTAAAATTTACAATTATATTTTGAATTTGATTTTGTGCATATAAAATTATCGTTATTTTTTTGACTAATTATTGTTATTTTTTATAATAGGGCAACCAAGACTATATAAAAAACCGTTCGTCTAGGGCATTAAATATTATCGAACCGGCCCTGTCGAGAATATCCAATTTTTATTATTTTTATTGTTGTTCCAATAAGAAAACAAAACGAAAAACGAAACTAGTTGTAATAAATAGCAATATGATATAGTCAATATAATTAATTATTTTTTATCATTTTCCTAGAAATTAACCGGATTACAAAACTATGTTTTACATGCATATTATAATATATTGTTATGTTTTTCATCTCATTTTCTTCTGTAATTAAGTCCATACGATTGACATTAATTATGTTAGAGGATTAGATTTTATTATGTTTCTACGTTGTTCAATTGTACATAATTTTTCACAGTTATTTCCAAATGATATTTTAAGTTTAAGTCGAGCTTTTGAAGTATGTTTTATAATTTAATCTAATTAAATGTTTAAATGTTTAGATGGATGTAAATGAAAGGTTAGATTTATGCTTCATTTTACACTATACTAAATTAGAGTGGAACCCGGGTGTGTGTCAGCGCCAATCTTAATACATTGTATGAATCATCTTCGTTGATAAATCCTAGGGCTCACAAACGTAAAAGTCCAGAAGAGGAAAAAAAATCAGAAAACAGAGGAGAAAAATAAATCAAAAGGTATTATGCTGCTGCTTCTTATTCCTTTTCTTTTTTCCCTTTTGATTGCTGACTTGAGATCGCGATGCTGAACTGAATATTTTTTTTGGTTTTGTTTCAATTTGATGTTTAAATTGAAATCGCGATTCAGTATGGGGCTTCAATATTTTTGTTCTGAAATAGGATCGTACAATTTACATGGGTTGCTATCCAATTAACTCTTGGGTCGGGAAGGCTGCGATTCATTCCAAATCTCGTTTTGGAACGTACAATCTTACGATTTTTGCAATCAATAATCAATTCCACAGTAGACTATCTTTCTACTGGAGATGTAGAGCTTTCATAGCCGAATTGAATGTCGTGATAATATTTTTTTTCCGCTTCACTTTTAGCATAATGATTATGTATAGTCAGTTGGAAGATACTAATGGAGCACATACATGCTCACATGTAATGTGCACTTATTACACATGTTTGGCATAGACATGCCAACTCGTGCGTGGAAGTTCGTTGATTCAGTGCTCCCCTACCTTTTTTTATTCGTACTGCTGCTGTCCTTTTTGGTTTTACCTCGCAAAAAGAATGCTAATACATGTTGTAGTTTACCACATGATTTTGCACAGTATATTTGCAAAATAGCATATCAGTTTTGAACATAACAATTGTGTTTTCGATTCTGTGACGTGCACACATATACCAAAATATGTCTTCATTATCAGATACCCTTAAATAATTAGCATAAACTTCACAAAAAAAAAATCCCATGGTGCAAGAACAAAAATATATATGCAATATCTTCACACACACTGGTTAGGTGCTCGGGTTTTGGTCAACAATGCACTACCACCTAAGTATCCCATTAAAAAAACATAATTTTCATATGCATTTAAATGGTTGCTGCTTGTTAGTTAGCTACTCAAAATACATTATGTTGGAGTGTATTCATTAATAATAATAGTAAATCAATTATAATACATTTGGTTTATTTTTAGACTTATATAATAAGCTGCTAGATCTTACCTATAACGTGGTCATTCAATATTGAGAAATATGGACCAAAACAGAAGGAAAAAAGAAGTGTATGTAAGTCAGTTATGCTAAAAGAAGTTAGAGAATTATTGCGTGTAGGTGAACATAATTCTTTTCTCATTTTGTCTGTCATTTTGTTATTTTTGGATCATACCAATTTCCGATATGTGTAAGCGAAATTATGTAGAAATCTAAAATGATCCAATGTTCACATGATCCAACAACGCGTACTTTTTTTGGGTCATATAGAGTTTCAGACATTATACTCGATATTCTATAACTTATTAGAGGATTTAAAATGTATAAACAAAAATTTACTTTGATATTATTTCCTTAAGCAAAAAATCGATTATATGCAGGTTAGGTACCAAAACAGCATCCTCAACTGGAGAAGACATTCCTCGTGAACAAGCATTTTATATGGCGAGTTGATTGACGATTTAGAGCTACAACAGAACAAGGCAGGTTGTCATATTTAATGCAAGTTTCTTATACATTTTGTGTGGTTTATGTCTTCCACTCCTACTAACTTCCTTTTAGACATCCTTTGCACTGTTTTTTTTTGTTGGTTTGTACTTTAACATGGATAAAATGGTTTGTGATATCTCTTATGAGTTTGAATGTATGAAAAACAGGTGTTATCAAGCTTTCCAATTGTACCTGATTTCTTGCCTCTAAGCATATTTCAGGTGTGATATATTTCCCTCTCTTTTTTTTGGGTACTGTCATCATGACTCTACCTTTGTTAAAAGGAATGTGTAACTACCTTTTGAATGTTTGGCTAAGATTTCTTTAGGATCCAGAGACAAATGGGTCCGGTATAAGGTTTAACCTTGGGGGAATATAAGGAATGAGACATTAGGGATATGAAAAGGGAAAATGTTATTTGTAAACTGCCCTTGTAATAAAATTTAGTTTACCCAAATTCATATTGCAAGTCCATTCAGCAGCGGCCATCCCAAAGTCAGCGTTCCTTTCTGCAAATATTTGTAAATTGTGGAAATTAGTCACAAAGGCATCTTTAGCAAGTGCAATTAGTTTCTAAGACACAACTGAAATATTTACTTTTAAGGACAAAATGCAAAATAATTAGTTTCTAAGGCCTAAAAACCTATGAAATTATGTCCTTGAAAGTAATTGGATTGCTGACTTTGTCCTTAAAAGTAATTATGCGACTGACTTTGGCCTTGAAATTAATCTCCGTGGATGTGTGTCCTACAAAGTAATTGGACTACAAAGTTTGTTCTTCTAGTGAAATGCTCCTTTGTAAATTTGTTTCATTGATACTTGTAAAATATTTACTCACAGGAAAAAGAGAGAAGGGTCTGAAAATATTAAGGAAAGATGTTGGAAAAGATTGGCTTACCGCCAAAACCATCAATGCGAGGTGGAAATTGGGTAGTTGATGCATCTCATTGCCAGGGTTGTTCTTCCCAGTTCACTTTTATTCATAGAAAGCATCATTGCCGAAGGTGTGGAGGGTTGTTTTGTAATAACTGCACTAGTCAGAGAATGGTGCTTAGAGGACAAGGCGACTCTCCAGTCCGAATATGCGATCCTTGTAAAAAATTGGAAGATGCAGCACGCTTCGAGATGAGACATGGACATAAAAGCAGATCTGCTAAGGGTACGTCAAAACAGATGCATAAACTGGATGAAGAAATCATACAGGAATTACTAGAAACCGAATCAAAGCAAGAGTCGCTTACTGGTTTGAGTACTGCTTCTTCCTCTTCAAGCTCAAAGGAAGAGGTTGATGTTGATTCTGAAGATTGTAGCCCTGAAAAATTAAGACAACAAGCAGCAGAAGAGAAGAGCAAATATAAAGTTTTAAAAGCTCAAGGTATGTCAAATGAAGCGCTTCAAGCTTTTAAGCGCAGTAAACAACTTGAGCGGCAAGCTGGAGCTTTAGAGGTTGCATTGAGAAAGAAAAATAGAGCGGCCTCGAAAATTTCACACTCGTCTAGCGTTAATAAAGATGAAATTGAAGAATTATCCGTTGATAAGAAAAAACTAACGCTTCAAAAGGGTAAAGAAGAAAAGAAAGATATCATGGCTGAACTCAAAGAATTGGGTTGGTCTGATGCCGATATCATCCCGACAGAGAAGAAACAAGCTAATTTAAGCATCGAGGGTGAACTATCAAATCTTATTAAAGAAATCCCTAAATCTGACTCTTCTGATATCAAAAAGGAAAGCAGCATGGATAGGTCACAAGTCAATGCCTTAAAGAGAAACGCTCTTAAGTTAAAACGAGAAGGAAAGCTTTCTGAAGCAAAAGAAGAACTAAAAAAGGCTAAGATTTTGGAAAAGCAAATAGAGGAGCAAGAGCTTTTGGGCGAGGATGAAGAATCAGATGACGAGCTTTCTGCGTTAATTAAAAGCATGAATGATGACAAGAATGACGACCCACTATTGAATAACATAGAAATTCCAAATATCAACCTCGACTATGTTTTGAAAGTTGGTGATGATATTATACTTGATGATAACTTCGATATCACTGATAATGATTTAAATGATCCAGAATTAATTGCTGCTTTGAAATCATTTGGATGGAATGAAGAAGACGACAAAGAATCTGCTCCTTTAGATCGTGAAGCCTTGCAACATGAAGTTGCCACTCTTAAAAGAGAAGCACTCAGCCAAAAGCGTGGTGGCAATATATCTGAAGCTATGTCATTACTTAAGAAAGCAAAACTTCTCGAAAAGGACATTGGGTCCTTGCGACCTGAAGCTGACACCATAGAAGAGGAAAGCATTTTCATTATGCCTGCAAAAAGCAAACTTGGTCTTCAGAGAGAGCTATTGGCTTTGAAAAAGAAGGCCCTTGCTTTAAGAAGAGAAGGCAAAATAGAGGATGCGGATGCGGAACTTGAAAAAGGAAAAGTTATTGAACAACAGCTGGAAGAAATTTCTAACATGCCAAAAAAGTCTGTTTCAAAATGGCCCACAAAAATTCCAGATATACCCATGTCTTTGGATCTTGATAAAGATGAAGTTGAGGAAACCGAGGTAACATATCAAGACATGCATGATCCTGATATTATGTCGGTTTTGAAAAATCTTGGATGGAATGAAAATGAAAATTGTAACGATGATGATGAATCCGAGTCTGCAAACATGCCAAATGACAGTAAAGCTGAAGAAAACTCTTTGAAACGCCCTAAAAGAAACAAGGCGGATATTCAAAGAGATTTGTTAGTCTTGAAGAGGAAAGCTCTTAACCTGAGAAGGCAAGGTAAAACAGAAGCTGCAGATGAAGAGCTTGAAAAGGCTAAAATCTTGGAAGAGCAGCTAGCAGACATCGAAGCTTCTTCCAACTTGACAACTTCACTGGTCGATTCCCATAATGAGGTGTCCATTGATGATTCTTCACCAGAACAAAGTAAAAAAGAAAAGGCGTTGGAGCACAAAAGGAAGGCTCTCGCCCTTAAAAGAGAAGGGAAACTGTCCGAAGCAAGGGAGGAATTAAGACAAGCAAAACTTTTAGAAAGCAGTGTAGAATCTGAAGCTGTCGCTTCAGCTACTGTACATGAGATCAAAAGCAACGAGCAAAATGAAAAGAAGCCGGTCTCAAGTCGTGATAGGTTCAAAATGCAGCAGCAATCGCTTACTCACAAGCGCAATGCATTGAAACTGCGTAGGGAAGGGAAAATAGAAGAATCGGAACGTGAGTTTGAACTGGCCAAAGCATTGGAAAGTCAGCTGGAGGAGTTCAGTTCTCAGGAGTCGAAAAGTGAAGATAGTAAGGATGTGGTCATTGGCAATTTGCTTGATCCTCAATTAATGTCTGCACTTAAGTCAATTGGGTGGCAAGAGAGTGACATGAAGAAAGACGTGAATGCTCAGCCTTCTGCGAAGGTAGATATGAAAGACGTGAATGCTCAGCCTTCTGCGAAGGTAGATATGGACATGAATGCTCAGCCTTCTATGAAGGTGGATATGAAAGTGGAGGCGAAAGTGAATGTGGATGGAGGAGAGAGAAGTCGATTGGAGGATATGATCAAGGCGGAGAAAGTGAAGGCGCTTAACTTGAAAAGGCAAGGGAAACAAGCTGAGGCTTTGGAAGCTCTTCGGTCTGCGAAGCGCATGGAGAAGAAGCTTATACAGTGATGAATTTGATGTTATTGATTAGACGAAAATATTTGGAGCTTAATATTGTTTTATATATGTAGAATGACGGAGAATTTATATTATTTTTGTTTATGTAATTATGTTGGGTATGAAAAGAGACGAGATTTGATGAATTGGATGATTTTTAATTGATATAATGATGATATGTAAACAGATGATTTATAATTTTTGTACAGTCGATTTGTATATTTCAATTTGAAACACCGAGTGGAGCTCCATGTTCATCAGAATATTCTAATCTTTTAACTCGTAGAGTGAGCGAAGTACTTATCATGCTTGAATTTGATGCTAAGCTTATCCCTGTTATGAATTTCTACTGTCCTTTTTGAAATTTCGAACGCATGCAAAGTAACGTCTCTTCAGGACCATTGGTTAATAGAATTTTACCATCGGTTTACTGCCTCCACTATCATCCTCATTTCGACTATCAGTCAACGAAATTTCACAATTAAATTGCATCCGGCACCATCAACAAAACCGCTTGGATTTGTACATCAAGTTAAGAAATTTAATTTGACTTTGGCTTTTTTTAGCCCATTAAACCATTTTAGAAATCTACTTACAAATACAATTCAGTTTGTGAACAAATTATAAACTCATGCGTTTTTTGACATTTTAGTGCGAACTTAACACTTTATACCGATTACTCAACACTTTATTCTGATGCAATTTCAAATCGTGCAAATGTAATTAGTTTCTTAACGAACCAAAAATCAATTTAAATGTTAACTTTGCAGAAAGTGATCTAAATTCGTAATTTGATTCGACTTCGATTTATATTTACTATTATTTTGTAAAATGATCCAAATTTTAAAAGGAAAAAATCCATTAGTTTTAGGTCGATAAATAGAAAATCCAATTAGATAAATAGTAGTTTAGTAGTGAAGATAAAATGAAGACTCAGCCAACATAACAAGCTTGGTTAAGTTATATATTATGAACGAGTCAACATTACTAAGGCAGAAGTGTAATTATACAAACATTGGACCGGAGCCGAAAATACATTATAAATACACATGCTATGTGCTATGTATTTGTAATGAAAATAATACAATTCTTATAAGCTTTTATATATTTCTTTCATGGTATCAGGGCCCTCTTTCGCTAACGGCTGCAAACCTCCCATCAACACCACGCCATTGCCTCATTAGATCAGATATCATCATCTGAGACTGGCTGTGCACTAATTCTCCTCAGTCTTATCATCATCGTCGGAGAGTTTCCCTCCTCTTGATCAAGAGTGTGTGTACCTTATCAAGAATCTGTTCTTGTATTCGATTCAGTGCCATGATAGAAGGGAGGTTAAAGAAATCTCATCATTCCAACCTTGGCTGCATATGAATCATCATCATCATCATCATCATCATCAGAGAGTACCTCATCATTTGATCAAGAATCTACCCAGTGGCCGAAGGATCTGAGACTGCATCAGAAGGACCATCAACCCCACCAAACCAAAATGTCACTCAGCCTTCAGAAACAGAAGTAATCACCAAGAACATCATCAATCCAAAGAGTCAGCTTATCATTGTCCAACTGGGTGAAAGCAACTTCTTACTTTGGAAATTTCAGATCTCTACAGCCCTGAGGGGATATGGTGTAGAAGGGTTCATTCTTGGAACCTCTCTAGTACCTGCAAAGTATATCACAAGCAATGAAGGAGCACTAATCAGCAATAAGTAGTGCGCAATATATCAGAGACAGGATAATCTCTTGAGTTTTTGGCTACCATCAACTATAAGTGCAAGTTTACTACCACAAATCATTGGATGCAATATTGCACAAGAAATATGGATCACCATTGAAAAAATATTCAATTTATCAGCCAGAATCATGCATTATAAAAGACAAATGCAGAATTTAAGGAAAGAAAATCTATCCATGAGAGAATATTTGACTAAGGTAAAGACTCTATGTGACTTACTAGATGTAGCAGACCATAAAGTATCTGATACAGAATAGATACTAGCAATTTTGGATGGGTTAGATGATGATTATGAATCGATAATTGAAATTATCTCTTCTAAAGAAACCACGCCCAAACCTCCAATATGTTCACTCAACGTATTGGATTATGAAGATAAGATAGAGAAAAAGAAGCCAATAAACTCAGACCTCAACATCAACTATGTTGCAAATTTCTCAAACTTCAGAAACAAGAATCAAGAAAGGAACTCAAATAACAGAAACGATTAAAACAACAGGAATGAGAAATTTAGTTAAAGAACCGGACAGAGTTAAGAGGAAGAGGCAGAGGAAGGTGGAGCAACAACAATAACATAATAAGATGTCAAATATATGAAAAGTATGGACACACAACAAGCAAATGATATTTTAGATTTGATCAAATTTCTTACCAAGTCAACAGAGCAAAAGCAGTAAGAGAAATTCTCATCTCAATGCCAATCCGGCTTATAAAAATCAGGAATCCAGGAATTAGGGAGACAACTCAAGAATTCAAAATGACTTGAAAGTTCTGCCAGGCCAGGAGACAATCAAAGTGAAAGCCGATACCCTAACTCAGGTTCAACTAACCATGTCACAAATAATCTGCAGAACTTGAATCTTAGATAGGGAATATAAAAGCATGCAATCTATTTTTATGGGTAATGATAAATTTATTAAAATTACAGACATTGGAAATGCATGTACCAAAGGCAAGAAAGAACTACACCTCAATAATTATTGAGAATTCCATAAATTAAAAAGAATTTAATGAGTGGGTCACGGTTTGCCAATGATAATCGAGTCTATTTTGAATTTTATCCTAAATTTCGTTTAGTCAGGGATTCATTAAACAAAGAAATTTTATTACAGGGTAAGGTGCATAATGGCCTGTATATGTTCAATTTGGTGAAGTGATAAATAAATTTGTTGATGAGAGACGGTGGTGCGAATGTTCCAGTTCAAATGTTTAATGTACATTATAAATGTACCTTTGATATGTAGCACTATAAATTAGGTCGTCTAAGTGTTAATGTTGTAAAAAAAGTATTGAGACATTAATAATATCAATTTCAAAGATGTATCCTTACTTTACATATGCACATATTGTCAAATAGGAAAAATCCATAAACTGGTATTTTCAAATTCCTGAACCGATTATAATAAACCATTAGAAATGGTAACTATTGGCTTGTAGGGACTAGCACCAATTAATTATGATTATGGTTTCAATTATTATATATCATTTGTCGATAACTTTTCTAGATATACATAGATATATTTCCTAGAAACAAAGGCAGAAAACCTAATTAGTCTTATTTTAACAAAATGAGTAGATCATTAAATAAGTCATACCTGGTCTAAGGTTCTAGTATCTCATCATAAGATGTGCTTCTAACCCTAGGTTTCTAAATTAATATACTGGCAAACTCACTTTAACTTAACAAGACTGGTGGCTATTTTGGAATAGTCACTTCCTTCCTTCAGGCGCCTAATGCCAGGCTCAACTCCAGCCTCACTTCACTCGCCTCCCACTCACAATATATTGTAGTAATGCGGTTCATAAATTAAATAGAGAAGCAAACCAGTCATCAACCAAGAATCTTACAAACTGATGGAGGATTAGAGTTCAAACCATTGAAAGAATATTTCTAAAGAACGGAATACTACATAGAACTACCTATCCTCATATCTCAGAACAAAAAGGAGCAGCGGAGAGAAAGCACGTAAACAACGTGGAAACTAGACTCGGTCTCATGGCCCAAGCATCTATCCCATTGAGATTCTAGCCAGATGCCTTCTCCACCTCAGTATACATGATAAACAAGTTACCAACAAAGGTACTGAAGTACAAAGCTCCAAGGAAGTTCTCTTCAAAACCTCAAGCTTAAAGACGTTTGGGCATTTGTGTTTTCCTTGCCTAAGACCATATAATGGTTACAATATAAGTTTTAAATCAGCACCCTGTACATTCTTGGGATGTGCATCATAGCAAAAAGGATACTAGTTCTTAGACAATAATGTTTAAATAATTATATCAAGACATGTTACTTTTAATGAACACGTTTTTCCTTTTTCAGTTAAAGAAATAAAACCAGTCGGAAGGTGTATAATCCAAGGATAACAATTCCTCATGTACCTTTGTATGAAAAAGATCTAAAGGAAAGAGATCACATAGAAGATCAAGACGAGACTAGTTCACAACACAAAGTGTCCATACACAGACCAAGTCATAAAACCATTGAACAATCAAGACATTCTGACAGCTCAAATCAAAACAATCATAATCAAAGTAATGTACAAGCACAAGAGTCTTATAAACGAAAGTCTCAAGAAGCTACCGAAACTAATCATCCACATGAACAAACTAGACATCACATGATAACAAGAGCAAAGAGGGAAATATTCAAGCCCAAAATATATACAACGGTAATAGAAACAGATGAGGCAGTTACATATGACTAAGAAATAAAAAGTGATGAACTGAAATCAGAAATTAATGTAGAGTACAATGCTCTTAGAAGAAATAAAACTTGGAATCTAGTCAGGTTGCCAAAGTACAAGAATGTAATTGGATGTAAGTAGACATTCAAACTAACAAAGCATCCAGATGGAACAATTGACAAATATAAGGCCAAATTAATAGCAAAATGGTATACGCAATAATATGGATTTGAGTTTACGGAGACCTTCTCTCCTATAGTAAATCCAACTACAATAAGGATTATGCTTACTATTGCACTTCATAAGGGCTGGATAATTAGGCAACTCGATGTAAACAATGCATTCTTAAATGGTGAATTACAAGAGGAAGCCTACATAGAACAACCACCATGGGTTAAAAAAACAGATCAAAAGGATATGGTGTATAAACTAAATAAAGCCATCTATGGACTCAGGCAAGCCCTAATAGTATGGAATGAAAAGCTAAAAGCAACATGAATCAAACTAGGAAACAAGTCAACTAAATCAGACAATTCACTATACATGAAACATGAAGGAGGACCAACAATATATATATATATATATATATATATATATTAGTATATGTGGATGATTTCATAATCACCAGAAGCAATGAAACTGAAATCAATAGTGTGATAAGATACTTAAACCAAGAGTTCTCCATTAAAGATTTAGGTGAGCATAGCTACTTCCAGGGAATAAAAGTAAAGAAAAGTCCAATCCAAAACTGGCACTATGTCAAATGAAATACATCACTGAAACTCTTATTAAAGCCAATATGAATCAAGCCAACTTACTGCCTACCCCAATGATAAGTAATTTACATCTATCCAGGCACAAAGGAGAAGCAATACCTAATGAAAAATAGTATAGAAGTATTGTTGGGGCACCTCAGTATGTAACAATAACTAGTGCGAAATAGCTTATAGTGTCAAGAAGGTTTGTCAATTCATGCAACAACCACTAGACGAGCATTGGAAGTCAGTAAAACGAATACTCGGATATCTAAAAGGTACAATATGTCAAGGATTATACCTAAAAGCATGTAGAAATCTAAATATTCAAGGGTTTGTAGATGCAGATTGAAAGTGATAGTAGGAACATGTAATCTGGATATTATCTAAACTACTTGTGCGAAATATAAATTAAGTGAATATAGCAGTAAAATAAATTAACACCAGATATTTTTATACTGGTTCAAACTTCCATTCTACGTCCAGCCCCAGACTCCTTATGGATTTAAACTAGCAACCCTTACTTAACCTGGAGGAATATGTTTACACCGCATGAGCAACCGAACATGACTTTGACTACTTGAGCAACTGAACAGGATTTTCCCGCCTGAGCAACCGAATAGGACTTTGATACAAATGAAATGTTTTCTTGACTTTGCGTGCTCTTGTTACAACACAGATTTGTCAAATGAAGTACACCCTTCCTATAATCTTTTCCTCAAGTATGATATAAGTTTGTGTGCTCGTGAAGATAAAGGAAGTAGAGATTGCTTTAGAAATGAGGAAATATAAACTTGATTTCACAAATTCTAAACAACTGAATATTCAAGAGAGTAGAGTGCAGAGAGTAGAAAGTTGAATGCTTTGATCTTGAATGGAATGCATATATATACAATGAATGAAGAGTTACAACAGTTGACAAAGAGTTCAGATGAAGGAAAATGGATGCAACTCTTCCTGGAAGAGATCCATCTTCAGGAAGAAGAGGTGTCTTTTTAGGAAATTTGAAATTATGGCAGTTTTAACAAGTTTAGTCGACTGAAAATGAATAGTTAGTCGACTAAGTTGAAATAGAAAAATATTAGTTTGAATATTGTAGAATTTAGTTGACTAACCATAAGTTTCAGACGACTGTGTCAGTTTAGTCGACTAAGTTGTAGTGTTTAGTTGTGCACAGTATATATAAAAAAATTATATGCATAGGTTTTACTCGAGGAGAGATTTTAACAATATATTGTAAACTAACCCAAACTTAAACTCTAGTAAACCATACTTGTCGAATATTAGATAATCCACTTTTTATCTTGAGCTGCTTGTCATGATTCAAAAGCATGAAGTCTAACATTCTTCCCCTTTTTGATTGATGACAAATTCATTTGAGATAAAATGATAAATTCGACAAAAATCTATAACTCCCTTGAATTCGTATTGGTATCTTATAATCATGCAAATTTTAATATGTTATTACATCAACAATGATAAACCGCACAACATACACAACAATAACAAGGATAGCAAACACACAATACAAACAACAACAAACACAAAACAATTGTACGAACAAAGTTAGGGTCCTAAGAGTTAGGTCTTTTGAAACCAAACCAAAAGGGTTCAGAATTCCTTTTGTATATAAAATCTTTATTTTTGTGAACAGTTTTTTAAAAGATTTTATGTATTTATTTCTAATCAAATAATTGTTGGTTTTAGGAACCCAAATCTTAATTGATTTAGAATGATTTGGAAAGTTTGAAACTGATTTTGCAATAATATCATTATCCCTTTTATTATATAAAGATCTCTTTTTCTTAGAAATACTTTTTGATACTTGCTTATATCCTAGGCTCCTTTTATTTGAAACTGCCTGAGAATTTTCTTAATTTAGGAAGATTCTCTCTTCCTTTGTAAAAATTAGAGACATTTTTAGTAATATCATCTAATTTTATTTTAAGACTAGTAATATATAATTCCAATATTTTAATATTATCTTTCAAATCATGACTTTCAACTAAAGAGCATAATTCTTTTCCTTTTGAGTTTCTATTTCTTGACTTAACAAGGAAAGTTGAGACGTTGTATTAGAACAGGGTTCTTGAGAAGTTTCAAGTTCTTTTTCTAAAATTTCTTTCTCATTTCTTAACATATCTACATCAATTTCTGTCCTATTCAAATTTTCAAGAGTTTCTTTATATTTTCTTTTGATGTTTCTTAGCTTATCAAGTAATTCTGAATTTATATCAACTAAACCATCAAAAGTTAAATTGCTCACCTCGTCATTTATGGCCATAAAATAGACGTTGTCTTGTTCAGAGTCGCTGTCTGTGTCGCTGTCTGTTGATGAAGATGATTCCGAATCATCCCATGTAAAAAAGAAGGCTTTCATTTTGAATCTGTCTTTCTTATTCTTAAATTTGTCTTTCTTTCGATCAAGACAGTCCTTTTTGGTGTGTTCTTTCTTATGACATTCATAACATTCAAGAGTAGAAGACGATGGCTTATGGTTGTTATTACTGAACTTTGTTGCTTTCTGAATTTCAAGAAATTTTTGAAATTTTTAGCAATAAAAGCCATATCTTCCTTATCTGAATTCGATTCATCCTTTTCCTACTTGGATGCTATATTCTTCTTATCTTATGCCTATACTCGTTTTGCCTGGAGATTATCTTCATAAGACATTAGATTTCCTATCAACTCTTCTGGTTTAATGGTTGAAATGTCATTAGCTTCTTCGATTGCTAAGACTTTCGTTCCCACTCATCCGTTAAAGAATTGAGGATCTTTGAAACAATATCAAAGTCTGAATATTTTTCTCCTAATGCTAAGAGAGAATGATATATGGTCTTGAAATCTAGAATACATTTCATTTATTGTTTCATCTTGCTTCATTTTGAAATTCTGGAACTAATTCTTGAGCATAGAAATCTTACTCTACTTTACTTTGTTAGTACCTTCATGTGTAACTTTAAGTGTATGCCAAATTTCATAAGCAGTTGTACACATGCTAACTCTATTAAACTCATTTTTGTCTAATGCAAAAAATAACATATTTATAGCTTTGGCATTTGCAGTAGCTAGTTTTTCTATGTTAGACCATTTATGAATATTCAATTGTAGGTATGTGATATTCTGCTTGAGTAATATTCCAGGTTTCATAACCATTAGCTTGCATATAAATTCTCAATATTGTAGACCAATATTTATAGTTCAACCCATTAAATAGTGGTGGCCGTGCAATAGATTGACCTTCAAAGAAATTTGTGCCAGTGTTGTGTTCCATATTACTAAAATATCAGATAACTGTGTTATGGTTATAAGATGACCTCGCTTTGATACCAAATGAAAGTGACCGGAAGATCTTGTAATATGGATATTATGTAAACTACTTGTACGGAATATAAAATAAATGTAGAAATAAAATAAAATGACACCAGATATTTTTATACCGGTTCAAACTTCCATTCTACGTCCAGTACCAAACTCCTTCTGGATTTAAACTAGCAACCCTCACTTAACCCGGAGGAATAGGTTTATACCGCCTGAGCAACCGAAAAGGACTTTGACTACCTGAGAAACTGAACAAGATTTTCCCGCTTGAGCAACCGAACAGGATTTTAATGCAAATGAAATGTTTTCTTTAATTTGCGTGTTCTTGTTAAAACACATATTTGTCGTATGAAGTACACCCTTCCTATAATCTTTTCCTTTAGTATGACATATATATTTGTGTGCTCGTGAAAATAAGGAAAGTAGAGATTGCTTTAGAAATGAAGAAATATAAACTTGATTTCACAAATTCTAAATAAATGAATATTCAAAAGAGTAGAGAGTAGGAAGTTAAGTGTTTTGATCTTGAATGGAATGCATATATATAATGAATGAAGATTTACAACAATCTGCAAAGAGTTCTGATGAAGTGAAACAGATGCAAATCGTCCTGGAAGAGATTCCTCTTTAGGAAGATGTGACGACCCGCCTTTCATTCCACAGAAAGACGTATCATCATTAAGAAATAAATAGGTAGAAAATAGAATAGATAGAAGAAAGAAACAATAATATTAGAATCTCACAGCGGAAACGGAAAAATATAATACATCATATAGCTATTACATAGTCATTACCTATCAGAGTCAATACAGTTACACCATCATCACATTATACAATCGTGAAGACCTGTCTACCCATTACATTCCAAATACAAAACAGACAAAAGATACCAACACAGCGGAAATAGATATGCCAAGACTCCTGTCCAAGCTTTTTCAAAAATTCGTCAAGAAAACCTGATCACTTGGTTACTCATAAAAATTTGAGCACCCAAGAGTTTAAGAAAATAGAATAAACTCCGGGTCAGACATGGGTCTAGTGTGAGTAAACGGTTAAGTTGTTTAACTTGAAAAACCTTTGAAATAAAAAGTATGTCGTAAGAGTCTCTGCAAATAAGCACGGACAAGTTTTTCCCTTATGATAACCAAAACATTTAATAGGAAATCTGGTTATATTATAACAGTGTCTATGGTTTTTTCAAATAAATATTCACGTAGCCGAAGTTGTTACATTCATTAAATTCCAACATACATAGGTATACAATCAAGTCCGAGATCACTTATTGGAGATTGGATTCCATACAATGGCAGGGCTACTGGGGTACTTTCCATCACAGTATGTGGTCTGGATCACTGTACCGAGGATCAACCCTGATCCTTTGTAACACAAAAACGGAGCTACCCCTTACTGGATATTCCGAATAAGACAACCCTGTGGTTGTGGCCAACAACCGCCCACACAGCCGAATAAAGGAACCACTGGACAGGAGAAAATCTTATCCTACTTGGGTGCTACCCACTTAGCCTTGCGTGCACCTCCCCTATTTTATCCATTCTCGGTTGATAAGGCTTGAGGCTATGATAATCTTTTTAGAACACTTATCTTGGTATGCTCATCGTCCTCCATCGATGATGGTCTGATAGCATTCATCCATACAAGTTTGTTCCGGGTTCGAACGAAACCGAAGGCACTATCTCGCTACACTCATTTTGAAATCACCCTCAGAGTAACGACAATAGCCCTTGCACTCTGAAACTTCATTTCGATCTTCACTTGAGATTTCATGGCCTATCGTTTAACTTGGATCGATGTGGTTTTCAGATAATCAAATTTGATATCTGATCCCCGTCTCATCGAAATCCAAACATTTCTTAAAGGCCAAGTTGTTATTAAGTAAACAATTTAATTCAATCTAGAACTTTGTATACACATAGAAATTCAGCACAGATAAATAACATACATTTATCACAGCCATATCCAAAGTATCACAGAACATCACAGATTATTATACTATAAATATTAATCAATCTAGACATTCTATATAATCAATCATCCATAAGCAAGACTTATTAATCCCATAATTATAATTAATTTAATTAGCTCAAATTAAATTAACTACTCATGAATTAATTACCTAACCTGCTTAATTAATTACAAACTATTTGAATTAATTAATCATTCTTTAATTACTTTACAAATTAATTAATTAATCTTTAATTACCGATTAATTATCCTTTAATTACTAATTAACTAATACTTAATCAATAATTAATTAACCCTAATTATTAATTAATAAATCCTTAATTACAAATTAATTAATCCTTAATTACAAATTAATTAATCTTTAATTACTAATTAATTAATCCTTAATTATAAATTAATTAATCTCTAATTACTAATTAATTACCCTTAGCTACCTGTTTTATTAATCTTTAATTATTAATTAACTGATTCTTAATCCTTAATTATTAATTAATAAATTAATTTCTCTTTAGTTACTTCACTAATTTAGTTAATCTTTAATTACCAAAGACCTTAATTAACTTTAAGATAAAACATTTACCCTTACTTATTACTTAATTATTATTAAAATCCCATTTAATAAATCTTTTTTTTGGCAAAGCTAGCGTGGTTGACTGGCCTCCTACCAGTTTTATTGTAACCACAATAAAAAGATTCAAAACAAGCTTTAAATCAAAGAGAAACAGGGAAAACATAGTAGAAAAAGAAGACAAAAAACAACTGATCAATGAGCCCAATTGCTAATCATGATTCCAGGGAAAAGGCAAGATCTCCTTCTCATTTGCATGTAAATCCTTTCCCTCATTTCAGACCAAAGAGTGTTAATACTCTTTCTCTTATTATCAAACACAATTGTATTTCTCTCATTCCATATCACATCCATGTAAATTTTAATGCAAATAACCAATTCTCTGGATTTGATGGTCTTCCACCTTGTCGCCTTATAAATAATATTCCAGTTAATAATAGAGTTAGCAGAGGCAACAGAGCTATGAATTTTACATGCTATTCTATCAACCAGAACTTTAAGTTCAGGGCAATCAAAGAAAAGATGCTCACTTGATTCCACATGTTGTTCACAAAAAACACATTCAGGGCAACAACACATCCTATAATAGTTTAATACACTTCTGGTCAGGAGAGCATTGCTAACTACCTTCCACAACATGAGGTTTTCTCTCGGGGAAGATTCAGAGGATCATATTACAGTAAACCACTTGGCAGCAGGCAAGACAGTGTTACCATGCAGGTGCTGATATACCAATTTAACACAGTGAGGTTTCTTGTTCCAGGACACAGTAGAAGTGTGTACATAGCTGTAACTGTTGCTCTGAATTGTACACCATAATTTCCTAACAACACGACTACTATTGTAAGGAAGTAGAATACTACCATCAGCATAGCAATCACTAACTTTAGCCTCACGGTTGACAGCAGACTGTATAATCATAGCATGATCAAACAATCTAGAAAGAATCAATCCTTTACTCACCCATGGTTCATCCCAAAAACTAATTGCAGTGCTGGTATGGACATGATACTGTATCATGGGAAGAAAGACATCCCTGAGTTTCAGAATATTCCTCCAAGTCCAACTACTATCTTGAGGTATGCCCATCATCCAAAACTTCCCATGCTTAATGTTATGAGTCCAAGTCCAATTAACCCAAAGACTGTCCTATTTATTTAGGACATCATCAAAATGTTTACTGAAAGCAGCAATGTTCCAGTTTTTAGCATTTAATATTCCAAGACCTCCCAACTTTAATGAAGTCTCAAACTTTGTAAAAGAACAAGGCAAAAGTTTCTTATTGTGTATGCTACCAGTCCAGAATAATCTATACATGGCAGACCGAACAAGGTGCAGAAGCCTACCAGGAAGAATAATAGAGCGGGCCCAGTAGACCAAGGAAGGGAACACAACAGATTTTATGAGTACGAGCCTACCACTTTGTGACATTTTCCTATTTTCCCATGCATTCATGACAGAAGTAATCTTATTGTATAGGGGAAGACAATCAGCAATGGAAATTATTTTAGTGATTAATGGAAGACCAAGATACTTCATATCAGAGAGCATACAAGAGAAAACACCGAGTTGAAATAAACTAGTAGCATGAACATCAGAGACTCCAGCAACAAGCAAGGAAGATTTGGACTGGTTAATGGAGAGGTCTGTCATCAGGTAAAAGGACTGCAATGCATTTAATATTCCAGTTAAAGAGGTAGCTTCAGGTTTAGTGAATATCAACGCATCATCCGCAAACATAATGGAAGATCTATGATGATGTGAGCACTTAGGGTGGTATTTTATAAGCTTTTGAGAGAATTTATTCTTGAGAATAACATTAAAAACCTCCATAACCAATAAAAATAAATATGAGGAGATAGGATCACCTTGCCTAATACCTTTTTGACTACCAAAGTAGCCTACAGGTCTACCATTAACAACTACAGAGAAGGTTGGGGTGGATATGCAAGAATAAACCCATGAAACAAAGGTTTTAGGGAAACCCATCATAGCCATAATCCTTACAATAGACACCCAGTGAATTGAATCATATGCTTTGGATATATCAATTTTGATAGCAGCTGCTGGAGAGACATTACCTTTGCCATAACCTTTCAACAGTTCTTGGGCAAGAAGAACATTGTCAAGAATATTCCTAGTTGGGACGAAAGCTGCTTGATTGAGATACACAAACTAATCGAGATGCTAGAATTTTTGAGATGCATTTATACACAACATTACAACACGAGATAGACCTGAATGAAGAAACTTTAGTTGGAGGAGAAACCTTAGGTATTAAAGCAATGTTTGTTGAGTTGACCTCTTTAAGTAGCCTACACTTGTTAAAGAAATTATGGATTGCTTGATAGAACTCATGCTTAAGCACAGACCAAGTGACAATGTAAAAAGTAACATTAAGTACATCAGGACCACCAGAGGATCGTTGGTTCATGGAGAATAGGACAGACTTAATTTCTTCATCAGAAACAAGTTTAATTAAAGCATCAGATTCAAAGTGGGAAAGGCAAGGCAGAGGTAGGGTAGAGATTTGGTTAAGATCAGGAGAGAAACTAGAAGAGTTGCCAAGAATATTAGTGAAGTAATCAACAAATGCTTTGTCCACAGAATCAGGAGTTGTGCAAATATTACCTTGATCATCCATTATGCTGAAAATATTTTCTCTGGCATGCTTGACTTTTAAAGTGTCATGGAAAATTTTTGTATTCTTATCCCCTTCTTCAAACCATTTGTTATGGAGAAGCTGCCTTTTCATACTTGCTTCCAACTGAAGAGCTTTGTTCACTTCCAAGAATAGACGACCTTCATCATTAGCAGCAATTTCATCCTCTAGATTTTCCATCATGTATTCCTGTTTGGCCCTGAGCTGATCAATCAAGGAAGAAGATAACAAACTGCCTTGACCAAAGGTGGTGGAAGCCCACAGCTTAAGAGATTGCTTTATGCCTTTTAATTTCCTGCAAAACTTATACATAGGGTTACCAAAACAGTTAAAAGTAGAGTGAACTCGAGAAACTAAAATAAGAAAAGCATCATGTTTAGCCCAAGCATTAAAAATTTTAAAACTTCTTTTGTCTCTTCTTAAATGGGGATCAAGGGTGAGAATTAAGGAAGAATGGTCTGACAGAATAGGAAGTGGAAGGAAAACAGACATGGAAGGCCAATAATTAAGGGTAGAGATGTTACAAAAAGCATGATCAATGGCAGTGAAGGTCCGAACACCACTACGGCTACGATTATTCCAAGAATATTTTGCACCAGTCTTGTTGACCAAAATAAGCTCAGAGTCAAATATAGCTAGATTAATAGGAGAAATGTCACCAGGAAGGAGTGGAGATCCACCCTTTTTATCATCAAGGTTAAAGCAAGAATTAAAGTCTCCAAGAACAATCCAAGGATGAGTGCTCTGCCGTAGAGGTGGGAGAGATTTAAATAGTGTATTTCTTGAAAGAGAAGTATTATCAGCATAGACAGAGGTAATATAGAAGGAAAATTGTGATTGAGAGAGATGGACATGGAAATGAATAAATTGTCTTACAGAAAGGATAGGGGTTAAGGTCAAAACAGCAGGATCATATACTGCAAGAATTCTTCCATAAGATGCAGTATCAAGATTGTGATGATAAGCCCAGAGTGGATTAATATATGAAGCAGCTTTAATGGAAAGAGGAAGATTGAGCTTAGTTTCGAGAATGCCGAAAAGACATATATCATACAAATTAATAAGGCTTTTGACTTGATCAAGTTTCAAGTTGGAATGAGCACCCCTAATATTCTAGGAAGCAACTTTTTTATTCATGGAAAATTAGAGAGAAAGATGAATTTTATTACCTCTCTTTACTGAAAGAGATCTAGTTTCAATACGATCATGTAACAATGAAGAGGGGGAGGAAAACTCAGAGGCGATAGGATTAGAGGAGGGAGGATTAGGTGGTGAAACAGAATGTGGAACATTGATAGGAAAGTTAGCTAGCCAACCAGGAAGGTCAATGGTAAAATTATATGACGGGGGATCATCAGTAAGTTTACCCACAACTGCTTGATACCCATTTAATAAATCTTGAAATTAATTATCCTTAACATATAAATTAAAAACATTTTACTCTTTTAATTAAGTACTTAGTTACACATTTTATTTAAGTTTAAAATAAACTTAAGAATTTAACTTAATAAATTGAAAGTAAAAAAAACATACAACTTTCTTAAACCAATTATTTAAAAGCATTTATTATATAAAAGAAAATTGATTTAAGAAATAACTTAAACTTGATTTATTTTTAAATTTTAAAAAATTGCTTAATTTAAATTTTAAAAATGTTATAGATTTTTACTTCGAGTTCAATCCGGTACCTACCCTAAGTCATACCCGAGAACTTCCTCTTTTCTTTCTGAAAACTTAGTTTTAGTTAAAATTTTAAACCTGTTACACAATCGCACAATCTACCCGAAGCCATACTCAAGACACAACACAGCAACCCCGAGCCATCCCCTGAGACAACCTTCTTCCCAAATCACTGACACACCGAAACTTCGTGCATGTGCACCGATGATCGAAGTGACTCTGACCATCGATGCTACTCCAACACATCATTGACCATCTCCATCATCGATCCCGACCACCCAAACTTCAACACAAACACAAAATCGAAATGGAACAAATCTTGAACAAAATGGAAAAAAATCATCCATCAGAACCACCTCGACCCGACGCTGCTGACCACTGGAAACCACGAAACTCCGTCCTCAGCTTCGCCGACCAACCACTCAACTTTTCCCCCACCTCCGATGAACTTCGATGCTCCGGTGACGCTGAAGCGACCTACTTTCCAACCTTGACCAAAACCGAGCTAAAACCCTACCTTGTTGATGCACCACCGCCACGATGATCTAAAAAACCAATTTCCATTTTCCCTAGCTCGCCTACTTCCTTGCTACCTCCAGTAGCATTCCCAAGCACCCCGAGCCCTCCGATCACCAAAAAAAGCCTAAAACCCAAATTCTGATCAACCCGTGATTCCGGACGATCCACCTTTTTGGACAGTTTAAACCGACGATCAAATCCACATGTCGATTCCAAACCGTTCAAAAGGGCAGATGGTTATTGGGGTAAATAAGAAAAGAAATAAAGGAAATGAAACAACACAGAATCTCGCAGCGGAACGATAAAATATAATAGTCAAATAAACAGTTCAAGAAGCTGTCTACTATACTTTGACAATTATTTATACAACATTTATCAGAGTTTATACATATACAACAGAACAATTAAATAATGCAGCGCATGATGCAAGGGTAATAATAGTAATAGTGTACCAAATCTTCGTCTTCGTCCTCCAGAATAGATCTTCAAAATCTGAAAACTCAGGACTGACCCGAGCGTAATGAAAAGACAAAACACTCGAGTCAGGTCTAAATACCCTTATGAAAGTTAAATCAATCGTAAATAAATATGAGTGCAACGGCGTCGGAGATGTTTACGGGGTTTGACATCTCCTATCCAGTGTCAACGTGCGTGCAATAACTTAAGAGATGTTACGGGATTTTTCATCTCTCAAGGATTCGTTAAACTATCTACTATGTAGTAATATACGCTAAGTAGATAATGCCTATCAGTAATATAAAGTATCAAAATAGCGTTAAGGCGTTACCATAATCCCCCTTAACATATTTTATATTCCCAAAAGCATATACAAGACCGTAGTTTCCCCAAAACCGGAAGTCACCAGAGGGCAATCCATATACTCAAGGTACAAATCAAAAACGTAGTGGTCGCGAATAGGATAATCAGTATGACAAGGTACATGAGGCGATACCAACTAGGATACTAGTAGTTGCGTGATCCGGATTGATGTTGGGCATAGCCAGCAGCCACCCCAACACCGCGAAACAACACTCCGAAATCAAGGGGTGCACCCAAATCGCATCACAAATGTAATAGATATGGTATCGAAGAAGTGTGTCCGCTAGAGGTGGCGAACCTCAATGGCCCGGCGCGGCTCCTGTTTTAGTCATGTCAGGGGTCATCCAATAATCGTTCTCTTTCTTCAGTCAACGCGTTCACCAAACCATCCACTTCATTCTGGATCATCACTCCGCGTATAATAGTTATTAAAGTGGTTTTCGGTATCGACAGAGAGTATGTCCATATCCGATCTCGGTCTCTTTAATAACTACGTATTATTACACCTTTGGCTCTTTATATTTCAAATCGATTCATAATTGATATCAAAATATCATATTCGCTTCAAAAAATCAAATCCATTTCAAATATCATCGTATCTTTCAAAATATCAGATTCCGTTTCAAAATTAATTTTCGCATCAATATCTCATTTCGATTTCAAAATCATTTCGAATTTCAATTTAGGTTGCAACTTCATTTAACTCAATTCGTATTTAAATTCAAGATTTAAATATAAACATTTCACCCTATTAACCATCTTGAAAATTTTTAGAAAATAGTTTTAAGTAGTTTAAAAGTAGTTTAAATAATTAAAATAGTTAAAAATACTTAAAATCTTTAAAATGGATTTAAAATAGATAAATTAGTTTAAAATAATTTAAATTGGGTTAAGTAGATTAAAAATAGATTAAAATAGTTTAAGTATTCAAAATGGTTTATATAACAGAGTAATTTGGAAAACAAATTTAAAACAGCTTCAAAATCAATCCATTTCAATTTATAACTTCCCAATTCAAATCAATTTCAATTTACATTCTACCGATTCAATTTCGATTTCAATTCAAATCAATTTCAACTTTGACTTCACTTTATTCAATTTTATATTCACTTTCAGTTTATTCAATTCCAATTTATATCGATTTAGAGCTTGGTTTTTCGAAATATCCATTTATAACATTTAACAAAATTATCCATCAATTTTCGAGTTTAAATCCAAATTTCAAATATGATTCCATTCCAAGCTCGACTTCAAAATATCATTTTTATATCACTTTTACTTGGTAATATTCAGAGCTCGAATTAAGGTTAAATCTTTAAACAAATCAATTTTCGAAATTCAATCAAATCCCCATTTTTAAATTTCAAAGCCTCGACTTATATTATTTAACAATTTCTTTTAACCAAAATTATTTCAACATTCCAAACTCAATTTTTGATAAATTCAATTTCTATAAATGGATTTCTATTTATAACTTTTAAGTCAAAGCATTTAAATAAATTTCAAATCGACGATTTTAAAATTTATTAATTTAGCCAATTCGGTGTCCGTATATAAAATTTTCTATCCTATGGCCAAGTAATTATTTATTTCAATTAAATGTCAGGGATGAGTACATATTACTTAAATTAAATCACAGTATCATATGTATGCATAACAGGTTATATATAAGCAAATAAACATCCAAACATTAAAATATCAACCAATAGCATCCATCGAAATAAATCATCCAATAGACAATACAATTCATGGCAATTTCATAGTTATCAATGTCAGGTAATTCAATCGCAATTCAACTTCAATTTCAATTTTAACTGTCAATTTAATTTTCGGTGGTTAATTCAAATGACAATCTATATGACAATTAAATTCTATCAAACAATGACAAATAAAAATCATAACACTTCATGATGTCAAATTTAACTAGCATAAAGATATTTAGTATGGTGTGAGCGTTATAAAACACTCACCTTGATTTTCCGATTTTAAATCAAATCGAACGACGTTCGATTTAATCCAAAATTTTCTCTTGCTCCAAACGGTTCCAATCCAGCTCCATAGCGTAGTATTCGACAAAACGAACCTGACGCAAGTCGTTTCGTGCGTTTTCGACCTCGTATGAAAAAGTTATAGCAGTTTAAAATTTATACGAATTTATATGCAAATTAATATACAATTTCTGTTATTTATTTTAACCTCAAATATGCTACAGCCTTAGGATTTGTGTCCCCCATCATCTGGCCGCACGTCCTCTCTCTTCTCCCCTGCCAGTTTCGAACGCAACCCATCCACGCCGTTCGACCACTACAAGCCGCACCTCCCCAACATCGACGAAACCCCATCACAACGACACCATTCGAAATCCTGTCTCGAGCTCGACCCACGCCCACCGTATGGCCAAGCTCGACCCTTCCTGAGGTTTGAAAAACGTCCTCGAACCCATCCCTTTTTGCAGCCAATTGTTGTTGGTCCATGCTTCTAAAATCGATCATAACCGTTGAGATCGTAGTTCTCAACGATCTCTACAAGTTTGTAGTTGGGAGATTTCTGGAAGTAACGAACGGATTTGGAGAAACTGAATGGGGAAGCTTGTGCGATTCTGGCCATTGAAAATAGCACAGGCAGCCGGCTAGGGTTTTCTTTTTCTTTTTTTAATTTTTTTTGTTGAAAATTGTGAACAAGGGGGCTATTTATAGGAAACGACGAACTTTATTCATTCCGGATTTTCGAACTCCGATTTACGCACGGTAACTGACGTTCCTAGGGTTTATCCCGCATTCCGGACACAATGGAACGGGTTTCGGAAGCTAATTCGATCATCTGTGCGAGTTACGGAAATAAACGATTGATTTTAAATTAAACCGATTAAACGAATTTCTATGCGTTTTGGCTTGTCTCAGACAGACGGTAAATCCGTTTGACTTGAAATTTGAAACCTTACAATAATATCACATTACGGATCCGATGAAACTGGTTTCGTCGAAATTCGAGACCGTTTGAAAAATGACTATTTTAACTCGCCAAATTAATATTAAAATAATTTCAACGTGTTTCGAGCTGCCACGGTCAAACGACAACTCCGATTGCTACGAAAATTGAAATCCGATAATAATTAACTATTACGGATCCAATGGAACTGGTTTCGTCCAATTCTGAGACTGTTCGAAAATTGGCTATTTTTCAGTCGATAATTAAATATTAAAATATTCAATTTTCACAGATTTACTTTAATTCGATTTTAGAAGTTCTACAACATCATTCTAACTTTCATATGATAAAATAAAATTTTACAAATCATTTTTAATCATACTAAACCCATTATTCAATTTATCCAATAAATTCCAATTTTTAAAAATTTATTAACTCTATTAAAATCCCGATATAACTTACATTCACTTTGGAAACCCATTTGAATCATATTAAATCAAATTTAAATTATTCACTCTATTTTCATATATTAAATTTCAATATCAAATTAATCATATCAACTTCGGAATTTAATTATTCAAACATTTGTAATATTAAATTTAACAAATTTGATTATTCTTAAATCACTATCTTTTGAAATATTCAAAACGAACTTATAAAATTTAACTTTTGAAACGAATTAAAATTATAAAACAACTATCTTCATTATACGGTTATTCAACTCCCATTACTAAATTATTCAATAAATTCCAAATATTAAATTTAAACAATTTCGATTATCCAATAATTCATTATCTTTTGAAATATTGAAATTGAACTTATAAGAATCAACTTTTAAAACCAATTCACAATTTAGAACACTATTTTCATTTTACAGTTATTCAATTATTCAATAAGTTTTAAATATTTAATTTAAACAATTTACCAGTTCAATATTCAATATTTGATTTTAAATAGATTTTACTTATCAATCAATTACTCTATTATACCCAACGAATTCAACATTTATTATCCTATTCAACTTTTGATTGAAAGGCATTCACTAAGTAGCTTTTATTTTTCATTACTTGGATAATTATTGTCACAATTCATTCCAGTTATTATTATTCCAAACGAATTAATTTTTTTTTCTAACATTAAATCACGAAATCTTATTAAATTAGCTATTTTAATTATCGGAAATTTACGGGTCGTTACACTCTCCCCCACTCAAAACTTTTCGTCCCCGAAAAGGAAAAGAAGGGAAAAGGAACTAAGTATATAATTCAACCTTAGGGATATTTATCTCAAAGTTACCAACTTATAAACAATAAAATTCCATTTATAAAGTCTTTACTACACTTTCACTAAGTTATTCCAAACGGCTTTCTAACTTTTAAAAGTTGGTTATCAAAACAAGTTATAAAAATTTTAAAACTTGAATTTTTTTCTAACACCCGGATTTTACGGAAAATTTCGGCAGAGTCTCCTTTGCGCGGCTCGATCGGTACAACTACAAAACGCCTCTACGGGCCCCAAACCAACAAAAGAAAATCCAAAAGCCAAGTGGCTCATCAAAAATCACCAAATCCAATGATAAAATAAACATGTACCTTATATTTTTTATTAGCGAGCATATACGAATAATATAGCGCGAAAGCGAGCTCCAAATGCGAAGCAAGTGCAATCCGCACCTACTAAACACTCAACAAACTATGAGAAACATGCATATATGAAAATAATATCAATATACATCATATAGCAACATAACAACTACATGTGCCAACATAGCAAATGCAACAAAACAACAAATGCAACCATCAATCAACTATCATCCAACAAATCCATAACCAATCAATATAAATTCACTTCTCATTAATATTTATTGACTTGGTTTTCAATTTTAATAACAGTTGATTCATTAACGTTGGATTTTACTAACATTCATTCTTAATTCAATTAGTTAACATTCACTAATTTATATTTACATTAGTTCACTTCCAATTTGAATCAAATTAAATTCTATTTCAATTCATTTAACTTCCAATTTGATTTCAATGATTTATAGCTTCCAATTTCATTAACACTTAATGAATTATATACAATCAACTAACAATCATATAACAACAAAATCATACCCAACATAACCAAATTATTAATTTCACATTCAATTTGGTTTATCTCTTTTATATATATATATATCCTGTTACATAAATTTAAAAAAAAAATCATTTTATATTTGGCATCTTAAATTTCCAATATTAACTTTAATTAAGTCCGTAAGCCGTACATATATCATCCGTAAGCAATATCAATCTAATCGCTTATTCGATCACACAGTTTCACTTCCAACTAGTATTGTTCACACGACTCTCTAGTGCAGACTCAGATTTGATTCATTGATTGGAAACTCTTACTCTCCTTGCATAGCCATATACTATGATAGAGAGTTCCAGAATCAAATTAAAAATCCATATCTAGGGTTCGCCGTCGAAAATCGAGTGAAAAATCCTAACCTGGATCGATATAAATCATCTCGAAATTTTGTGCTCGAATTTGGATCAAATCGTTATGCGAATAAAATAATATACGTACAATCTCACGTATTACCTTCCAATGGATTTCTATCCAATTTATCTATATTAAATTATTTTATTGACTTTCATTTTATTTACAACTAATTATTCACAATCCATTATTTAGTTAATATATCTATTTCTTTACATAGCATACTCTTCAACATTATCTTTTCTTAAACATCATATCAAAGAATTTGTTTACTCAAGTTCATTTAAAACATTCTATATCATTTAATTAAATCCAATATCATTTTCTACTTGATTCTCAGCTATAAGAAATTCCTTTGTTTTCATTTATTGCATTTTCATAATTTTAGTTAATAACAAATTTATTTATGGAACATTTTATTACCCAGCACTTTAGTTTATTAATCATCCTATAAAAGTCTAACTTCTCACATATGACTTTTCTTAGTTTACGGTTATCTCAAAGTTACAAATTCAAAAATTTTCTCTATGCAATTTATATTTATTTTCTATAACCAATTTACAAAAGATATTATACAATTCATTTGTCTTCTTTCCTAAGTTCACTTACTTGTTCCATTTATCCATTCATCATTTCAAGTTATATTTAAGTATATATAATTTTTATCACAATCAAAATTTCCCATTTATATACATTTTAATTCCTTTTGAGTTTTCCTTACTTGTATATTTCAATTACTTTCAGGTTCTGTTTATTTGTACAATATCTCATTACATATCCAAAACATTATTTCAACTTCTTAATATTTGGTAAGTCTTGTTATATGTTATCAGAATGCAAATTTTGGTATTATACAAATTTATAGAATTTCATTTTACTTAATTAGAACGTTCACAAATTTGATTTATTTAAATCCTCTTTACCTTTCAACTTTAAAGTTTTCCCAAAACATAAGCTTATATATCTTAATCCTCTTATTTATAAATTCTGGTTATTCACATTTCACTCAAATAATTTGAAAATTATTAATTAACAGAACTTAGAAATATAAATGCCCAGTTCTTTTCAAGTCGTTTGAAATAAATATATACACTTATATCTTTTGAAATATATCAAATCATACCTTTGGAGTTTAAACCAAAACCCATTTACCCAAAATAATTTTGAAGATAAGCAAAGCTTCTTAGAAGTCTCCCCCACTTTGAGACTCGAAAATGAACGTCGATGATGCTGCGCAGTCATCACCGAAATTATTTTCCAGCGACATAAGAGAGGAGTACTAAATTCATTCCTTTCTTTAAAAATCCTTTCAAAATATTTCCATAAACTATTTTCAACAAATATTACCATATATTTCTTCAAAACTTTGAGAATCATTTTCAAAATCTCCGGGTCTTATTCAAAATTTTCTTTCCAATTTAATTCTATTTTTAATTCATAAGTCACATTTATAAAATATTCTTATAGGATTTTCTTTCTTAAAACATCCCACAAGTGTTTTATCATTGTTCATTTTGTAATTCACCTTATTTATTTAAATTACAATATCCGATTAATGTTAATAGCCAATATTTCATTTCCAACAACCAAATAAGCTAGATTGGTCACAATAAATTTTGAAATAAATTTTTTATATACAAAATATAATTAGGGCAAAATTATTTCATTTACCCAATTTCAAAACAATACTATGTCGAATTGTTCTGTTTAAGTGTTTAGAGATCCCTCTCAATGACGTTAATTACTCGTATTGACCAGAATCCATAAGCCACTCAACAAATCAACCGACACAATATAAAACATTTTATATCACTAACAAATACGCTCTCTCATATGCACTCAACTCATTCATATAGTTTACCTCTATTTCAATGAGTTATTCCCCACTAGAGCCAAGGTTTATCGCTAAACCAAAGCTCTGATACCAACTGAAATGACCCACCTTTTTGGACAGTTTAAACCGACGATCAAATCCACATGTCGATTCCAAAGCGTTCAAAAGGGCAGATGGTTATTGGGGTAAATAAGAAAAGAAAAGAAGAGAAATAAAGGAAATGAAACAACATAGAATCTCGCAGCAGAACGATAAAATATAATAGTCAAATAAACAGTTCATGAAGCTGTCTACTATACTTTGACAATTATTTATACAACATTTATCAGAGTTTATACATATACAACAGAACAATTAAATAATGCAGCAGATAGCATGATGCAAGGGTAATAATAGTAATAGTGTACCAAATTTTCGTCTTCGTCCTCCAGAATAGATCTTCAAAATATGAAAACTCAAGACTGACCCGAGCGTAATGAAAAGACAAAACACTCGAGTCAGGACTAAATACCCTTATGAAAGTTAAATCAATCGTAAATAAATATGAGTGCAACGGCGTCGGAGATGTTTACGGGGTTTGACATCTCCTATCCAGTGTCAACGTGCGTGCAATAACTTAAGAGATGTTACGGGATTTTCCATCTCTCAAGGATCCGTTAAACTATCTACTATGTAGTAATATACGCTAAATAGATAATGCCTATCGGTAATATAAAGTATCAAAATAGCGTTTAGGCGTTACCATAATCCCCCTTAACACATTTTATATTCCCAAAAGCATATACAAGACCGTAGTTTCCCCAAAACCGGAAGTCACCAGAGGGAAATCCATATACTCAAGGTACAAATCAAAAACGTAGTGGTCGCGAATAGGATAATCAGTATGACAAGGTACATGAGGCGATACCAACTAGGATACTAGTAGTTGCGTGATCCAGACTGATGTTGGGCATAGCCAGCAGCCACCCCAACACCGCGAAACAACACTCCGAAATCAAGGGGTGCACCCAAATCGCATCACAAATGTAATAGATATGGTATCGAAAAAGTGTGTCCGCTAGAGGTGGCGAACCTCAATGGCCCAGCGCGGCTCCTGTTTTAGTCATGTCAGGGGTCATCCAATAATCGTTCTCTTTCTTCAGTCAACGCGTTCACCAAACCATCCACTTCATTCTGGATCATCACTCCGCGTATAATACTTATTAAAGTGGTTTTCGGTATCGACAGAGAGTATGTCCATATCCGATCCCGGTCTCTTTAATAACTACGTATTATTACACCTTTGGCTCTTTATATTTCAAATCGATTCATAATTGATATCAAAATATCATATTCGCTTCAAAAAATCAAATCCATTTCAAATATCATCGTATCTTTCAAAATATCAGATTCCGTTTCGAAATCAATTTTCGCATCAATATCTCATTTCGATTTCAAAATCATTTCGAATTTCAATTTAGGTTGCAACTTCATTTAACTCAATTCGTATTTAAATTCAAGATTTAAATATAAACATTTCACCCTATTAACCATCTTGAAATTTTTTAGAAAATAGTTTTAAGTAGTTTAAAAGTAGTTTAAATAATTAAAATAGTTAAAAATACTTAAAATCTTTAAAATGGATTTAAAATAGATAAATTAGTTTAAAATAATTTAAATTGGGTTAAGTAGATTAAAAATAGATTAAAATAGTTTAAGTATTCAAAATGGTTTATATAACAGAGTAATTTGGAAAACAAATTTAAAACATCTTCAAAATCAATCCATTTCAATTTATAACTTCCCAATTCAAATCAATTTCAATTTCCATTCTACCGATTCAATTTCGATTTCAATTCAAATCAATTTCAACTTTGACTTCACTTTATTCAATTTTATATTCACTTTCAGTTTATTCAATTCCAATTTATATCGATTTAGAGCTTGGTTTTTCGAAATATCCATTTATAACATTTAACAAAATTATCCATCAATTTTCGAGTTTAAATCCAAATTTCAAATATGATTCCATTCCAAGCTCGACTTTAAAATATCATTTTTATATCACTTTTACTTGGTAATATTCAAAGCTCGAATTAAGGTTAAATCTTTAAACAAATCAATTTTCGAAATTCAATCAAATCCCCATTTTTAAATTTCAAAGTCTCGACTTATATTATTTAACAATTTCTTTTAACCAAAATTATTTCAACATTCCAAACTCAATTTTTGATAAATTCGATTTCTATAAATTGATTTCTATTTATAACTTTTAAGTCAAAGCATTTAAATAAATTTCAAATCGACAATTTTAAAATTTATTAATTTAGCCAATTCGGTGTCCGTATATAAAATTTTCTATCCTATGGCGAAGTAATTATTTATTTCAATTAAATGTCAGGGATGAGTACATATTACTTAAATTAAATCACAGTATCATATGTATGCATAACAGGTTATATATAAGCAAATAAACATCCAAACATTAAAATATCAACCAATAGCATCCATCGAAATAAATCATCCAATAGACAATACAATTCATGGCAATTTCATAGTTACCAATGTCAGGTAATTCAATCGCAATTCAACTTCAATTTCAATTTCAATTGTCAATTTAATTTTCAATGGTTAATTCAAATGACAATTTATATGACAATTAAATTCTATCAAACAACGACAAATAAAAATCATAACACTTCATGATGTCAAATTTAACTAGCATAAAGATATTTAGTACGGTGTGAGCGTTATAAAACACTCACCTTGATTTTCCGATTTTAAATCAAATCGAACGACGTTCGATTCAATCCAAAATTTTCTCTTGCTCCAAACGGTTCCAATCCAGCTCCATAGCGTAGTATTCGACAAAACGAACCCGACGTAAGTCATTTCGTGCGTTTTCGACCTCGTATGAAAAAGTTATAGCAGTTTAAAATTTATACGAATTTATATGCAAATTAATATACAATTTCTGTTATTTATTTTAACCTCAAATATGCTACAGCCTTAGGATTTGCGTCCCCCATCATTTGGCCGCACGTCCTCTCTCTTCTCCCCTACTAGTTTCGAATGCAACCCATCCACGCCGTTCGACCACTACAAGCCGCACCTCCCCAACATCGACGAAACCCCATCACAACGGCACCATTCGAAAGCCTGTCTCGAGCCCGACCCACGCCCGCCGTATGGCCAAGCTCAGCCCTTCCCGAGGTTTGAAAAACGTGCTCGAACCCGTCCTCTTTTGCAGCCAATTGTCATTGATCCATGCTTCTAAAATCGATCATAACCGTTGAGATCGTAGTTCTCAACGATCTCTACAAGTTTGCAGTTGGAGATTTCTGGAATTAACTAACGGATTTGGAGAAACTGAATGGGGAAGCTTGTGCGATTCTGGCCATTGAAAATAGCACAGACGGCCGGCTAGGGTTTTCTTTTTTATTTTCTATTTTTATTTTTGTTGAAAATTGTGAACAAGGGGGCTATTTATAGGAAACGACGAACTCTATTCATTCCGGATTTTCGAACTCCGATTTACGCACAGTAACCGATGTTCCTAGGGTTTATCCCGCGTTCCAGACACAATGGAATGGGTTTCGGAAGCTAATTCGATCATCTGTGCGAGTTACGGAAATAAACGATTGATTTTAAATTAAACCGATTAAACGAATTTCTATGCGTTTTGGCTTGCCCCGGACAGACGATAAATCCGTTTGACTTGAAATTTGAAACCTTACAATAATATCACATTACGGATCCGATGAAACTGGTTTTTTCGAAATCCTAGACCGTTTGAAAAATGACTATTTTAACTCGCCAAATTAATATTAAAACAATTTCAACGTGTTTCGAGCTGCCACGGTCAAACGACAACTCTGATTGCTACGAAAATTGAAATCCGATAAAAACTAACTATTATGGATCCAATGGAACTGGTTTCGTCCAATTCTAAGACTGTTCGAAAATTGGCTATTTTTCAGTCGATAATTAAATATTAAAATATTTAATTTTCACAGATTTACTTTTAATTCGATTTTAGAAGTTCTACAACATCATTCTAACTTTCATATGATAAAATAAAATTTTACAAATCATTTTTAATCATACTAAACCCATTATTCAATTTATCCAATAAATTCCAATTTTTAAAATTTTATTAACTCTATTAAAATCCCGATATAACTTACATTCACTTTGGAAACCCATTTGGATCATATTAAATCAAATTTAAATTATTCACTCTATTTTTATATATTAAATTTCAATATCAAATTAATCATATCAACTTTGGAATTTCATTATTCAAACATTTGTAATATTAAATTTAACAAATTTGATTATTCTTAAATCACTATCTTTTGAAATATTCAAAACGAACTTATAAAATTTAACTTTTGAAACGAATTAAAATTATAAAACAACTATCTTCATTATACGGTTATTCAACTCCCATTATTAAATTATTCAATAAATTCCAAATATTAAATTTAAACAATTTCGATTATCCAATAATTCATTATCTTTTGAAATATTGAAATTGAACTTATAAGAATCAACTTTTAAAACCAATTCACAATTTAGAACACTATTTTCATTTTACAGTTATTCAATTATTCAATAAGTTTTAAATATTTAATTTAAACAATTTACTGGTTCAATATTCAATATTTGATTTTAAATAGATTTTACTTATCAATCAATTACTCTATTATACCCAAAGAATTCAACATTTATTATCCTATTCAACTTTTGATTGAAAGGCATTCACTAAGTAGCTTTTATTTTTCATTACCTGGATAATTATTGTCACAATTCATTCCAGTTATTATTATTCCAAACGAATTAATTTTTTTTTTCTAACATTAAATCACGAAATCTTATTAAATTAGCTATTTTAATTATCGGAAATTTACGGGTCGTTACACTCTCCCCCACTCAAAACTTTTCGTCCCCGAAAAGGAAAAGAAGGGAAAAGGAACTAAGTATAGAATTCAACCTTAGGGATATTTATCTCAAAGTTACCAACTTATAAACAATGAAATTCCATTTATAAAGTCTTTACTACACTTTCACTAAGTTATTCCAAACGGCTTTCTAACTTTTAAAAGTTGGTTATCAAAACAAGTTATAAAAATTTTAAAACTTGAATTTTTTTCTAACACCCGGATTTTACGGAAAATTTCGGCAGAGTCTCCTTTGCGCGGCTCGATCGGTACAACTACAAAACGCCTCTACGGGCCCCAAACCAACAAAAGAAAATCCAAAAGCCAAGTGGCTCATCAAAAATCACCAAATCCAATGATAAAATAAACATGTACCTTATATTTTTTATTAGCGAGCATATACGAATAATATAGCGGGAAAGCGAGCTCCAAATGCGAAGCAAGCGCAATCCGCACCTACTAAACACTCAACAAACTATGAGAAACATGCATATATGAAAATAATATCAATATACATCATATAGAAACATAACAACTACATGTGCCAACATAGCAAATGCAACAAAACAACAAATGCAACCATCAATCAACTATCATCCAACAAATCCATAACCAATCAATATAAATTCACTTCTCATTAATATTTATTGACTTGGTTTTCAATTTTAATAACAGTTGATTCATTAACGTTGGATTTTACTAACATTCATTCTTAATTCAATTAGTTAACATTCACTAATTTATATTTACATTAGTTCACTTCCAATTTGAATCAAATTAAATTCTATTTCAATTCATTTAACTTCCAATTTGATTTCAATGATTTATAGCTTCCAATTTCATTAACACTTAATGAATTATATACAATCAACTAACAATCATATAACAACAAAATCATACCCAACATAACCAAATTATTAATTTCACATTCAATTTGGTTTATCTCTTTTATATATATATATCCTGTTACATAAATTTAAAAAAAAATCATTTTATATTTGGCATCTTAAATTTCCAATATTAACTTTAATTAAGTCCGTAAGCCGTACATATATCATCCGTAAGCAATATCAATCTAATCGCTTATTCGATCACACAGTTTCACTTCCAACTAGTATTGTTCACCCGACTCTCTAGTGCGGACTCAGATTTGATTCATTGATTGGAAACTCTTACTCTCCTTGCATAGCCATATACTATGATAGAGAGTTCCAGAATCAAACAGTTTAAGCTTTGTTTACTCACAGTAAAAGGATGTTGAACAGAGGAGGTTTGAAACAGGAATACTTTGATCTTTGAACTGGAAATCTGGAAAAATTTGAAACTGGAAATCACTTAGTTGTAATGATCTTGCTTTAAAACTGAAATGATTTTACTTTGATTTTCTTGCTGATTCAAGTTGTAAAGAGTTATTGTTTGATGATTATTGTTTGATTTTATTTTTTTTGTTTTTAAGTTGTTTACAGGTTTTTTGGTTCTTTGATTTGAAAATGAGGTAGAAAAGAAATGAAACAGAAGAGTGTAGATATATTTATAGCTTTGATTTATGATTTTTAAAAATGAAATATAAAAAAATTATGACACTTGTTATAATTAGCTTACATTTGTCATTTGCATGTTATAATTAACTTACATTTGTATTATGCACGTTTTAATTATATTTTTAATATGTTTTTATAAAACTTTATATTTATTTTCTATTTAGTTAATACATATTCTTTATTTATATTTACACAGTCTTTTAAGGAAAATAATATAAAACTAATTATATAATAATAAAATCATATATATTTTTTTAAATCCAATTTAGTTTAATATATTTATCTTTGAATTTCAAATTCAAATTCAAATTTAAAATCTATTTAAAATCAACTCACACATATATACATATATAAACAACACATAATTTATTTGTTTGAAAAAGAATAATTTGCCAATTTTAAATAATTTATAAAAGAAGATTATCACATTTTATTTGCCTAATATTCCGATATATCACATTCCTCCCCCCTTAAAAGAATTTCATCCCCAAAATTTAAAAGCAAAAGGTAATCTAAAAGCTTTCTTATTCAAATAATCAAGCATACATATCAACCATACACTAACATCCAAACAACAAACAACAATTCTAACTATCCAGACGCAAATGCGGATAGGCTTTCCTAAAACTACCTAGAGTTTCCCAAGTACAGTCTTTGGGATCCTCGCTCCACTGAACCTTGACCAGCTTCACCACTTTTTTTCTGAGCTCCTTCTTATCTTGATCAACTATCTGGACTGGATGCGTGACTGACGTTAAGTCCGGTTCGATTTCTAAATCTTTCTGCACTGCTGGTTCTACAACTAGAGATGAGTCAAACACGTACTTCCTCAGATGAGATACGTGAAAAACATTATGAATTCCAGCCATCCGGACTGGCAATTTAATCCTATAGGCCAAAGCACCAATTCTCTCAGGCACTCGGAACGGTCCAATATATCTTGGGGCAAGCTTTCCCATCTTTACAAACCTGATCGCTCCTTTTATCGGGGAAACCTTGAAAAAAACCAAGTCTCCGACTTCAAATTCCAATTGCCTTTGTCTCTTGTCCGCATAACTCTTCTGACGATCTTGGGCTGCTTTCATTCTCTTCTCGATTAGCTCCACCTTTGCAGATGCCTCTCGGATCAAATCTGGACCAAGAATAAGACGATCTCCCGATTCTACCCAACAGGACGGTGATCTACAAGGTCTCCCATACAAAGCTTCATAGGGTGCCATCTTGATACTCACTTGATAACTATTATTGTACGAGAATTCTAATAAATGCAGATGGTCCTCCCATGATCCACTGAAATCTAGAACACAAGCTCTCAACATATCCTCAAGAATACGATTCAGCCTTTCTGTTTGTCCGTCGGTCTGGGGATGATAGGCTGTACTTAAACTCAATCTTGTACCCAAAGCTATCTACAGAGCCTCCCAAAATTTATTGGTAAAGATTGGATCATGGTCACTTACTATGATTACGGGAACTCCGTGCAACCTGACGGTCTCCTTCAAGAAAATCTCTGCCAAAGACGCTGCAGTTTTGATTGCCTTAACTGGAATGAAACGGGCGCTCTTGGTCAGTCGGTCTACGATTACCCATATTCCTTCATTTCCTTTTCTAGTCCTTGGCAAACCATCAACGAAATCCATCGATATCATTTCCCACTTCCACTTTGGGACTTCCAGAGGCTGCAATAATCCTACGGTCTTCAGTTGATCACCCTTTACTTGCTGACAGATAGCGCATCCATTCACGAAAGCAGCAATATCCTTCTTCATGCCTTTCCACCCGAAGACTCTCTTCATATCCTTATACATCTTTGAGATCCGCGGATGGATACTCAGCCTAGAGCGATGGCTCACTGACAAAACTTCTTGCCTCAAATCCTTGAAATTCGAAACACAAATTCTCCCGTTGATCCTCAAAGTTTCCTGGTCATCAATCTCAAAACGGGAACACTGACTATTTTTAACTCTCCTAATGATTTCTCTCAATCTTCTATCCGATCCTTTCTTACTCGCAATCCTTTCTAGAAGAGACGGAACTACTTCCAAAATAGCCAGAACTACATTCCTACTCAGAGCATCCGCCACAACATTCGCTTTTCCTGGAGTATAGAGGATATCCAAATCATATGATGCCAAAAATTCTACCCATCTCTGCTGCCTCAAATTCAAATCCTTCTGGGAGAAAAGGTATTTCAAAGGTTTATGATCCGTGAAAAGCTCGAACTTCTCTCCCAACAGATAGTGCCTCCAGATCTTCAAAGCAAAGACGATGTCCAACAATTCCAGATCATGCGTAGCATAATTCTTCTCAGTGGCTTCAATTTCCTGCTTGCATACATAATCACTTTCCCATTCTGCATCAGCACTGCACCCAACCCAACTCCACAAGCATCCGTGTAGACTTTGAACTTACTCTTACCATCAGGAATAGCTAGAACATGTGCATTGGTCAGCCTTGCCTTCAAATCCAGGAATGAATCTTCACACTCGGGGGTCCATTTAAAATTTTCTCTTTTCCTAGTCAACTAGGTCAAGTGCGAAGAAATCTTAGAGTAGTCCCTGATTAATTTCCGGTAGTACCTACCAAACCTAGAAAACTGCGAACTTCATTTTGTTTCTTCCTAAACCCTTTTAAATTCTAAATTTAAAAATAAATCTTTTATTCCTTTTATTAATATCACTTAAGTTTAAAAATCCACTTATTCCCATTTATTCAAAAATCTCCTTTCCCATACTTGGAATTTCTTTATTAGGATTTAAAAATCAACTTTTATCATTTTCCAATTCAATGTTTAGTTTATCCAAACCTCTATAATTATTTACTTAAGAATTCTCCTTTCTATTTCCCTTTAAAAATCCAATCTATTTTTTTTGATAACTCAGTATACCCAAACATATTCAATCAAACCATATCATCCAATATTTTCAATTACCAATATAATTTATCATAGATTATCAAATAATCATATCATGAAATATTAAAACAATCTAAATAATTTTGAGTAAATTATTAATGTCTGATGGTTGTTTGTTAATGTTATTTGATAGTTAAATAACCGACTATCAATATTGGTTAATGCGCCGATCGTTTCGAAGAGACCGGGATCGGGATTTATTTTCTCGAAAACCACTTTGATCCGGTTTGAACGTTTTGTGAAGAAGACAAGAGCTTGAAGTCGAAGATGGAGTAGTGAAGTGCAAGGGCTAATCGCTACTAATCCTAAGGGTGATTCCAAAATGGATGTTGTAGGAGTAGTGCCTTCGGTTCCGTTCGAACCTGGAACAGACTTGTATGGACGAATGCTTTCAGAACATCGTCAGGAGGACGATGAGCATTCTAAGTGAATGTGTGCTAAAAAGGTAATGCATAGCCTCGAGCCTCATCAACCGAGAATGGCTAAAACAAGGGAGGTGCACACAAGGCTAAGTGGCTAGCAACCAATTAGGGTAAGGTCACCCCTTTCTAGATGTCCCTTTATTTCGGCTGTGTGGGCGGTTGCTGATCCCAACCGTGGGGTAAACTAACTCGGACTATCCAGTAAGGGGTAGCTCCGGTCTTGTGATGCAGAGGATTAGGGTGGGTCCTCAGTACGGTGATCTAGACCACGTACTGTGACGGGCGGTACCCCAGTAGCCCTGCCACTGATGGAAATCCATTTTCCCTACGTGCCTTTTCGGTTTTGTTTGTAGAATCAATTACGCAGGAATTTAATGAATGTAACAATTTCGGCTTTTTGGATAAGTATTTGTATATAGACACTACTATAATATCACCGGATTTTATAATAAAATGTTTTGGTTATCGTAAGGTAAAAACCCGACATGTTTATTTGTGGCGTGGTCCTACAAGATTCCTTTGATTTCATAGGGTTTTGAAAACTTTAATAATTCAATTGAGTGTGTTTTCTCATGCTGGTTTTCAGACTGACCCGGGTGTTATTTAACTATAATGCTCAGGTCAGACCGAGCATTATAGAGTACAGATTATGGCTGGACGGCTATGGAACTTAGAAGACGAGCTAGATGGCGAGACGTAGCAAACGTACTTGATGTATATTCCGCTGTGTTGTAGCTGAGTAGTCAATTTTCGAAGGACAAGTTATTATAACTATCCTAAATTGTGCTGTTGATTTGTATACTACTCTGATGATGTAATGTATAAACAGATATAGTTCTAAAGTTTAAAGATCAGTCGTTTATCTATTATATTTTGTTCCACTGCGATTGTGAGATTCTGATATTGTTTTTGTTTCTTCTTCTACCTCCTTCTTCTTTAACCCTAATGGTTTGGTTTTTCGACATTCGATTGTCGACATTTAATACAGTGGACGTATAAATGTCGATTTTCGAACGTCGAAAAATCGAATCGTTACAGATATATACAGAAAATAATTTGGGTAAAATTATTTCATTTACCCTAATATAAAACAATATTGTGTCGGTTTACCTAGTTTATGAGTTTAGAAATACCTATCGATACAGTTGGCCAGACTGCACCGACCAAAATTTATAAACAGTCAACCGATAAGTCGACACAATATAAAAATAAAATTTTATATTCACTAACAAATGCTTTTTTCCAGACATTTGGAATTGGTTGAAATAAGATTGCACAATGTCACGACCCATTTTTCGTATCGATTTAAACTAAATTTAAACCACACTTGTTGACGAAATCGCACGGGTGGACGATACTAGTTCGAAAATGAAATTGTGTGATCTAGTGAGCGATCAGAGTTGCACAGCGGATGTAACAACCCGCATATTTATCGAGTTTATATTTAAATATTAAATCGTTAATCAGATTTTGGTCCGAAAAGCTACTTTTTGCAAACGGACAAATTAGGACTCGAGACCACTTCCATTGAGTTCGAAATGCTATTTACAACATTTTTAAGTATAAACATTGATATGATTGGAGATAGTAGAATTTCACTACTTTTTCACTTGAGACTTTGGGTTGGGCTTTTAGCCTATTAGACCGAACCTTCACCCCTCCTCTTCATAACTTCATTTCTATTTGCCTAAGCCTTCAAGCTTATTCAAAAATGGTGGAGGGAATGGGAAATTAAAATTCCAAAACTCAAATTCAATTGCAATCCATCTTTCTACTCCAAATTTAAGAAGAAGACGTTGGATTCAAGCTTCTTGTGCTTAGATAGAAGAGGGATTGATTCTTGCTTGCTTAAAACTTCATTTTCATTGATATTTGGTGCAAAGGTGAGATTTTTATCTCACAATTCTAGCCTATAACTATATTGGACTATTTGGAATGATTCCCTATCATGTTTGCACGCACATTTGCATTTGGTTTGGCGAAAAAATCTAATTTTTAGCATTTTGGTGAATTTCCTGCATTTAAGTCGTTCTGCCCGGATTTGGCTCGCTCGGAGTTAGGTCGTAGGTCGCAAGGTCGCTAGGTCGTGGGTCGTTTGGGTCTAGGTCGCTCGGCATGACTCTGGGTCATCGAAATGCTTGTTTGAGTTAGGTCGCGCCTCTTTTAGGTCGCGTCTCCTTTAGGTCGCGCCTCTTTTAGGTCGCGTCTCCTTTAGGTCGCGCCTCTTGTAGGTCGCGTCTCCTTTAGGTCGCTCTCCACTAGAACCCTTAAGTCGTTTGGCCTTAGGTCGTTGCACCGTTAGGTCGTTGGAAACCACTTGATCGTATGACCATGTTAGGTCGTTAGGTCGCGATGGCTTTAAGTCGCGCACCTATTAGGTCGTTCGCCCCTTTTTGTCGTTAGGTCGCTCGACTGTTTTTGTCGTTAGGTCGCTCGACTGTTTATGTCGTTAGGTCGCGAACCCACTTAGGTCGCTTAACCTTGTTTTCCTCTAGGTCGCGTGGCCTTTAGACCCTTAGGTCGTGAGCAGTTAGGTCGTTAGACCTAGGTTGCCTTTTCCCCTTAGGTCGTTGGACCGATAGGTCGCTTCACCTGTGCTCACGTTAGGTCGTTCGACCCATTCATCTTTAGGTCGTTCCATTTTCCTATCTCGTAGGTCGCGTTCCACCTAGGTCGCGTGAACCTATAGGTTGTTGGACCCTTAACTCGTAGGTCGTTGGACCTTATCCCGATAGGTCGCTCCCTTCACTAGGTCGTACCGTTTTGGTCGGGGCGCTGCCCCCTGGACCCCCGCGACCTGACCGGGCATGTCGAACCCCGTAGCGGTGGCGTTGCCCCCACACCCCCACCTAGGGGGGTTGCCACCCCCCCCGGACCCCCCCTCCATAGGGGATCTTAGATGAAAGGTGCATTTTGAGCTGATTTCCTTGGATTTCATTCACGTCTTTGAACGTGAAGTTTTCTTTTGGTGATTTGTCACTTTAATAAAATAAAGGTTTCAAAACTAGTAGTAAATATCAAAACTATTTCAATAAAAGGATTTCAACTCTATTTTTAATAACAAAGCTCTTTTCTTAACCCGTTTTCCAATCTATTAGTATATACAAACCTTTACCTCACTCGGATGAGAAATCTAATTAAACGGCTTAGTAAAACAAGTGGTATGAAACGCTTGCATTTGCTTCGTCGGTTAATTCTTGGACTTGTTCGATTGAACCTCTTGTGACAATTTTCTAGTGAAGATTTACAGTTTGTTCGTAAATATTTAAGTTAAGCAAGTGGTTATGGGACATGAAGCTAAACTTTTATACTTACTAGCTTAGTGTAATTGACACTTCTCGTTGATCATGACGATCATTCTTATGATTTAGACTAGAAATTGTGTGATGTCTCTTGTTTGCTTGGTTAGACTAGACACCACTTGTGTGATTTCATTCACACATACCTTTTTACCTTCTTGGTTAGTCTAGACACCACTTGTGTGATTTCACTCACACATACGTTTTTGTTTGCGAGGTTAGACTAGACACCACTTGTGTGATTTCACTCACACATACCTTTTTGATTTTTGGTTAGTCTAGACCTCATCTGTGTGATTTCGACTCACACATATGGGGTAGCTCCCCATGGTCTTCGGACCGTCATGTGATAGGTCTCTTTCCCCTTTTCTGTGATTTCTGGATTTCTTGTGTTGATTTCTGGAATTTATGTCCTTAACTTGTTATGAGTACAAGTTTGGGGTATGATGCCCTCTTTGGATCTTTGAGAAGATTCTTGTGATATCGATTTATCTCTTATTGATTGATCTTCTGTTGGTCATCATTTGCATACTTATAGTAGTATGTCAGTATGGATATTTTTATGTTATGCCATACCTTTTATTTTATACCATGTCATCTGATATTTATAGCTAGACTGATCCGTTTATTATTTTCTTAAATAATACTCGGGTCAGACCGAGATGTTACAGGTGCTTCTGCTTGACTTCTTCCTAGGATTTGCTACTCTGACTTTTGGCTAACTATTTAGATTAGCAGTTTTTGTTGTATACACTTGAGACATAGACTCATAGTTGTATTCTTTTGTATAGCACGTGTTGCCATTCTTTTGTATTATTGTGGATCTCTTTGACCACTACTCTGATGTACACTTTCATGTGTTAGTTATATATATTCATATCTTCTTCCGCCTCTGTGATATGGATGCTGTGACTGATTTGTGTTATGTTTATTTCTATGTTTGTTTCCGAAGATTATTTATGGCCACCGTGTGATAAGCAATTACATGGATGGTCACTCCTCAACAGCCTTATTCTCCATGCTAGTTGACAGCACTACTCCGTAGTGTCCTTGGCTAGCGTGGGTATAGAGGTGGGGCGTCACAGCGGAAGCGTGGTGGGCCCATAACCCATAGAGCAATTGTGGCGACCCGCCTTTCATTCCACAGAAAGGCGTATCATCATTAAGAAAGAAATAGGTAGAAAAGAGAATAGATAAAATAAAGAAACAATAATATCAGAATCTCACAGCGGAAACGAAAAATATAATACATCACATAGCTATTACATAGTCATTACATATCAGAGTCAATACAGTTACAACATCATCACATTAGACAGTCGTGAAGACCTGCCTATCCATTACATTCCAAATACAAAATAGACAAAAGATACCAGCAGCAGAAATAGATATGCTAAGACTCCTGCTCCAAGCTTCTCCAAAAATTCGTCAAGCAAACCTGATCACTTGGCTACTCATAAAAATTGGATTACCCAAGAGTTTAAGAAAACAGAATAAACTACAGGCTAGACATGGGTCTGGTGTTGGTAAACAGTTAAGTTGTTTAACTTGAAAAACCTTTGAAACAAAAAGTATCTCGTAAGACTCTCTACAAATAAACACGAACAAGTTTTTCCCTTACGATAACCAAAACATTTGATGGGAAATCTGGTTATATTATAATAGCGTCAAGGGTTTTCAAATAAATAATCACATAGCCGAAATTGTTACATTCATTAAATTCCAGCATACATAGGTATACAATCAAGTCCGAGATCACTTATTGGAGATTGGATCCCATATAATGGCAGGGCTACTAGGGTACCGCCCATCACAGTGTGTGGTCTAGGTCACTATACCGAGGATCCACCCTGATCTCCTGCAACACAAAACCGGAGCTACCCCTTACTGGATAGTCCGAATAAGACAACCCCATGGTTGTGGCCAACAACCGCCCACATAGACGAATAAAGGGACTTCTAGACAGGGAAAAATCTTATCCTACTTGGGTGCTACCCACTTAGCCTTGCGTGCACCTCCCATGTTTTAGCCATTCCCGGTTGATGAGGCTTGAGGCTACGATTACCTTTTTAGAACACTTATCTTGGTATGCTCGTCGTCCTCCATCGATGATGTTCTGATAGCATTCATCCATACAAGTTTGTTCCGGGTTCGAACGAAACCGAAGGCACTATCTCGCTACACTCATTTTGAAATCACCCTCAGAGTTAACGACAATAGCCCTTGCACTCTGAAACTTCATCTCGATCTTCACTTGAGATTTCATGGCCTATCGTTTAACTTGGATCGATGTGGTTTTCGGATAATCAAATTTGATATCAAATTTGATTTCATGGCCTATCGTTTAACGAGATTTCACAGCCATATCCAAAGTATCACAGAACATCATAGATTATTATACTATAAATATTAATCAATATAGACATTTGAAATTGGTATATTTAATTGATTTTAAATTTTTAAAAGTTAATTTATAACTTGAATTTCAAATGCCACTGTTTATTGGGTGATTCAATTGTTTAATTAAATAATTGGAAATTAGATAAATGGTTGAATATGAAATTGTAAGCTTGTTAAAAATAATTTAAAGGCTTGTAAAATTTATATTGATAGTACAAAAGTGTTAAACTAGAACTTGAAAGTGTTTTGTTAAGTTTTGAAATTTAACATTTAAATCGATAATTAAAAATAGCCTTCCGAGGCACAGTCTCAGATTTCGACGAAGCCAGTTCCATTGGATCCATGATAGTGTATTACTCTCAGATTTCAATTTTTGTAGTGTTTGGAGTGATCGTTTGGCCGTACGATAGATAAATGCTGAAATTTATATTGAAATTCAATCTAATAACTTGGCCCAAAAAGCTATCTTCTCCATACGATGGAATTAGGACTCGTAACCTTTTCCATTTTGTTTGTAATTTGGGTATAACATTATGAATGCCTAGCAGCATGCCTCGACAGGAGGTCGGGATTTTGAGTTGCGTAATTTGAAATGATTTAAATTTAAATTAAATTTAAATATAATATACATGTTTACTTCCTTCAAATTTTTGTAGACCTCATCCCAACACTTGTCCTACATTTTACAACACGTGTTACCTTTTATACATGCGTCTCGTAGAAAAAAGAGAAACAAGTTCGACTCAAAATCAAAGTAACCTAGATAATCGAGCGCGTCGCTGGTGTACGGTGAGCAAACGTAGTGATGTTCGAATGGTTCATTGGTTCTCGAAAGAATTAGGTAATCTTTGAAGTTGTTCATGATTTTTGAAATGGTTCTGGAGTAGATCTATGAAGCCATTCTATGGATCATCGCCTTGTCGAAGTCATTTTTGGGCGAAGAGGCCAATCAGTCAAGACGCAAATTGGTGACAACCAGGTCTGGGCGATGCTCGGGGTCGCGTGGAGTAGGACAGGTCGATGTCGAGTCTGAGAATGTAGGTGTGGTTGTCGAAGGCAGTAAGGTACAAATTCTATTTTAATTTAAATATAAGAAATATGTGTATAGACAGAAAGAGAATATATAATAGTATTTGATTTTAGCAATAGGGTAGATCTATAGTTTAATTTTTAAAGGAAATGAACTTGTATAAAAAAAGAAAAAGAAATAATATATAGGATTTTAAAATAGTGAAGGGTATTTATTTAAATTAGATTTTTGAAAATCTATATAGAATATTTTTACAACTGTATATGTGTGTGTGTATAATTTCAAAGGAAAAGTAAAATATACATTGGAATTTGAGAAAAATGAAATCTACATAGCTTATCTTTATAAAATATATATATGTAATTTCAAAGAGAAAAAGAAATAGGAATACATATTTTTTTAAGATCTTCTAAATTATTTTTAAAATTGTATTATAATGATTAATTTTTTCATAAACTTATTTAATTTATTTTAGTTACCAAAGATTCTAAAGGGGGAATTAGTTTAAAATTTAATTATTTGTTTAAATTAAATTATTAGTTAAAACTTAATAATTTATTAAATAGTAATTAATTGTTTTATTAGTTCGAATATTAATAAAATCATCTAATGTCTATATAAGGTCTAAATCGTGATGAATCAAGCCGATGTGGGTCGGTTTGCAAATCAAAAATTGAAGGTGAGTTAATCTCACTTATCTGGATTATTATTTAAATTTAAATAGTTAAATTTAAATTTTTGGTTGAATGATTGAATTGATTGGATGTGGTATATTATATATAGTAGTATATATATATATTAGAGTAATTGATTTCCCGCATTATATAGCGGATGAGACCCTATGCGCCCCGCATAATAGCGGATGACCCCATATATCGCGATATTCCACATCGAAGTGGAATTGGTATTTTATATTGTGCTAACATCTATGGATGCAGGGAAACAGGTTGGAGGGATCCAACTGGATTATGAATTTTTGGATAATCTGTGATAGATTACATTGGTAATTGGAAATAATTAATGTTATGTTTGATTGAATATATTTGGATATACTAAATTATCAAAAATGTATAGATTGGATTTTTGAAAGGAAAATAAAAGAGAGAATTTTTAAGTAAAATAATCATAGAGAATTTGGATAAATTAAAGAATGATTTAGAAAAGATAAAAGTTGATTTTTAAATTCTAATAAATAAATCCAAAGTATGTGAAAGGAGATTTTTGAATAAATGGAAATAAACGAATTTCTAAACTTAAGTGATATTATTCAGAGGAATAAAAGATTTATTTTTCAATGCAGGATTTAAATGGTTTAGGAAGAATAAAAGAAGAATTTTGAAATAAATATGTAATTGGTAGTTTCAATTTAAATAAGATTTTAAATCTTAATAAAGAAGTTAAATATGAAATTTATAGGTTTTGAAATAAAATTGAGTAAGCATAGGAATTTTTTTTGGAATAAATTTTGAAAATCGATTTGGAAATTTATTTAATATTTGAAACTATGTTTTAAAAGGAAGATGAGACTATGGAATTTATAAACTGGGTTTATAATGGGAAATAAGATATCAGTGGATATTTGGAAGTATAAATTCACGGTGAGAATTTATAAAGGAATGGGTAATTTCTTTTAAAAATAAATAGTGGTTTATTTTTAAAAAAGGTGTGAAAGGATAGTATATTTCCCTGAAAAGCCAAGTGCGTTTTCAAAGCAGTTTTTTAAGTATAGGTTAAAAGTTTTAAAGTTGTTTTAAAAGAATGTTTTTGAAAGATAATTACTTAAGTTATTTAAAATTTTAATGGTAAATATTTATTAAATTAGTTATAGTAGTAATTATTTTAAAAGGTTAATTGGTATTATGGTTTTAAAAGATGATTATTAATATTTATATTTTATAAAGTAGTTTTATTTTAAAGATAGTTTGGCTAAAGTTTTTCGTAACTTTTATTTTAATTTTTTTTTGAATTAAGTTTTACATGTGAAATTAGTACAAAATTTCATAACTAGTATTTTAAATAATAAAGTGTTTTAAGTAGTTTTTATTTTAAATATTTTTAAAGTATATATTTTTGAATAAAGAGTTTAAGTGGTTTTAATTCAAGTGTTTTAAAGTATATTTTTAGAATAAAGCGATTTAAATTATTTTAAAATTTAAAATATTTAGACTTGGTAATTTTCAATGGAAATAAACTTTATTTGGAAAATTTATTCCGCGAGAGAAAGGTGATTTGAAACTATTTTCAAAGGGTTGAAATATAGAAAAATATTTTGTGAAGATTTGTTGAAATAAATAATTTAGGAAATTATTAATGTCTGATGGTTGTTTGTGAATGTTATTTGATAGTTACATAGCTGACTATCAATATTGGCCAATGCACTGTTCGTTTCGAAGAGACCAGGATCGGGATTAATTTTCCAGAAACCACTTCAATCCGGTTTGAACATTTTCGTGAGGAAGACAAGACTTGGAGTCGAAGATGGAGCAGTGAAGTGCAAGGGATAATCGCTACAAATCCTGAGGGTGATTCCAAAATGGATGTAGTAGAAGTAGTGCCTTCGATTCCGTTCGAACCCGGAACGGACTTGTATGGATGAATGCTTTCAGAACATCGTCAGGAGGACGATGAGCATTCTAAGTGAATGTGTGCTAAAAAGGTAATGCATAGCCTCGAGCCTCATCAACCGGGAATGACTAAAATATGGGAGGTGCACACAAGGCTAAGTGGCTAGCAACCAATTATGGTAAGGTCACCCCTGTCTAGATGTCCCTTTATTTTGGTTGTATGGGCGGTTGCTGATCCCAACCGCGGGGTGAACTTATTCAGATTATCCAGTAAGGGGTAGCTCCAGTCATGTGATGCAGGGGATTAGGGTGGTTCCTTGATACGGTGATCTAGACCACGCACTGTGACGGGCGTTACCATAGTAGCCCTGCCATTGATGGAAATCCATTCTCCCTACGTGCCTTTACAGTTTTGTTTGTAGAACCACTTTGTGGCTAGTAGCTGGAATTTAATAATGTAACAATTTCGGCAATTTGAATAAGTATTTGCATATAGACACTACTAAAATATCAGTGGATTTTATAAGAAAATGTTTTGGTTATCGTAAGGTAAAAACCCGACATGTTTATTTTGTGGCATGGTCTTACGAGATACCTTTGATTTCAATGGATTTTGAAAACTTTAATAATTTAATTGAGTATGTTTTACTCATGTTGGTTTTCCAGACAAACTTGGATGTTATTTAACTATAATGCTCGGGTCAGACCGAGTATTACAGAATACAGATTCTGGATGGACTACTGTGGAGCTTAAGAGACGAGCTGGATGACAAGGCGTATTTCCGTAGATTCATATTTCCATTGTGCAGTGTAAGCTGTATATTCAGCTTTGGAAGGACGAGATATTATAAACGTCCTCAATTATGATGTTGATTGTATTGTACTTTGATGATGTAATATATAAAACAGATATAATTCTTTTGTTTTAAAAGATTAGTCATTTATCTATTATAATTGTTCCACCGCGTTTGTGAGATTCTGATGTTGTTTTCTATTTGTTCTACCTCCTTCTTCTTTTAATCATAATGGTTTGGTTTTTCGGCATTTGATACAATGGACTGTATCGATGTCGATTTTCGGGCGTCAAAAAATCAGGAGTAACAGCTCACAAACTCGTATCCCTTGAGTCAACACTATTCTCCATCATATCAACTCAAAGTGAATGGAAATACGAACCATTAGGGTTAAAGAAGAAGGAGGTAGAAGAAGAAAATAGAAAAAAACAATATATTTTTAAAACTTTAACAAAACACCTCCAAATTAAATTCTAAGGCTTTCATTATCTTTGGTACTATTAATATAAATTTTATAAGCCTTGGAAATATTTGTAACAAGAATAAAACCGAAGATTCAACATTTTACCTAATTCCCAATTATTAAATTCAATAGTTTAATTGCCAAATAAATTTATAATTGGAAATGAAATAAAATGAAATTCCAGAGTAATGTTTGAATATGAATTCTTTTGTACTCTGATGATGTAATGTATAAAACAAATATAGTTTCTTTCGTGTAAGATCAATTATTATGTATTATATTTTATTCTGCTGCGATGGTAAGATTATGATATTGTTTCTGTTTCTTCTTCTACCTCCTTCTTCTTTAAGCCTAACGGTTCATTTTTCCGGCATTCGATTGTTCGATATTTGATACGGTGGACGTATTAATGTCGATTTTCAGGCGTCGAAAAATTGGGTCGTTAAGGATGACCACCATCAAGTCGCCGTCCCTCCCCTCAGTCGCTACGAACACCTAGATCTTCAAATCGATCCAAAATCAAAAACGAGCTATACGAGTACCTACTGGAACCCATCGATCGACGAAAACCATCATGTATTGCCACCTACGACTGCATGTGACCATGCCGGTCCACCCACACCTTTGCCTCCGACCCACGCATCGACTCTCCACACCCCAATCAAGCCCGATGCACCTATGACGTCGACAATGCCTCGATTAATTTATAAAAGAAGATTATCATATTTTATTTGCCTAAAATTCCAGGATATCACAGAAGAAGAGGTGTCTCTTTAGGAAATTTGAAATATGGCAATTTTAACAAGTTTAGTCGACTGAAACTGAATAGTTAGTCAACTATGTTGAAGTAGAAAAATATTAGTTCGAATATGGAAGAATTTAGTCGACTAACCATGAGTTTTAGTTTGACTAAGTCAGTTTATTCAAATAAGTTGTAGTGTTTAGTCGATTAAGTTCAGTTTAGTCGACTAAGTTGTAGGATTTAGTTGTGCATAGTATATATATATATAAAATTATATGCTTTAGTTTTACTTGAGGAAAGCTTTTAACAATAGATACTAAACTAAACCAAAATTAAACTCTAATAAACCATACCCGTCGAATATTTGATAATCCACTTTCTGCCTTGAGCTCCTTGTCATGAATCAAAAGCATGAATTCCAACACAAATTGGGCTACTAACCCAAAGGATCGAAGGTCAACTACTAGATACTATATATACTTTCATGGCGCTTAAAGAAACAACCAACTATATCAAGATCAAGTACAGAAGCAGAATGTAGAAGCGTTGCATTTGCCACAGTACAGATCATGTGGATAGAATCACTACTACATGAACTAGGGTTTCAAACCAATAATGAACCCACAATTTGGTGCGACAATTTAAGCATCTATCACTCTCAGCTAATCCAATAATACATTCACAAATGAAACAAATGGAAATAGACTTTACTTCGTTAGTGATCAAGTTATAAAAGAAAATTGAATATAAACCATGTACCTTCTATTTACCAAAGAGCAGATACTTATAAAACGATTATCAATTTGAAATTTGGAGAGATCGAAGAAGAAATTGAAGATGGTGGCTGAAGAACGAAAGATGGCAGAAAACCTAGCTCCATTCGAGGGGGAGTATTAGCAGAAATAAAATGAAGACTCAACCAACACAACAAATTTGACCAAGTCATATACTGTGAACGAGTCAGCATTACTGAGGGTAGAAGTGTAGTTATACAAACATTGGAGCGGAGCCGAAAATTCATTATAAATACACATGCTATGTACTATGTATCTGTAATGAAAATAATATAATTCATATAAGCTTTCACATATTTATATCATAGTTAACGTTAAACTAATATGTTTTTTTCCTATATTATAAACAACAATTAGTGTATATAGTATCAAGACCATCTTAGGTATGTAGAAAAAGAATTCTTTATTAACAGTTGGAATATAAGTGCAATCTTTTGGTTTAATAGTGAACTTCCAAAAATGTACTTTATAGGAAATTGTTTTAAAAATTGTTGTCCTAAAAAATAGCATTGAATAAAAGGTCCTCTTGAGTACTTGAGTGCTTGAGTGCAACTAAAAATTATTGAACATCCTACTAGAATGGAATGAGTGTAGATAAAAGTATTATTATTTAATGTTGGGATGTATAGCATAAACATTAGAACTAAATGTAGCTTGCCAAACTGATTAATGGATGCATGAAACTATCTGTATAGTTCTACAAATAAGACGATTGATTAGGTCAAATCACACTGTTCTAAATATATTAAGAGGACTTTAAATGCTATGCCATGTGATTGGGTCAAATCACACTAGCATAAATATAAAAAACAAAATATGTTATGCTGAAATTTACAGCAATCTTTGATAAGATACAATCTAGAAATATTCAAACCATCATTCCACAATATAAGCTTCTAGAAAACACTATAAAACCTTATAAATACCATTTACTTTATCCAGTGGTATTCATATCTCTCCACCACTGTTCTTTCAACTGCTCTCTCCTATCATCTGCATTCATATATCTCTTTATCATTATTTCCTCCTCAATGGTTTTTATTGTTCACTATTATTTAGTTACTATTCAAATCTACTTTCCACCATTGATCTCCGACATATTAGCTTTAAGTTGGCTTTTCTATATAATCTTATAAAATTTTGTTGCATGAATGTATAATCCTTTTATACCACGTTCAATTTTTTTAGGTTTAATTTTTATGCAAATACAGATATTATTAAATCACAACCTTAATGTTGCTTTCATCCTTAATGCCTTTGTATATAAACATCGTTCCTAACTATGTTTAATAAACTTTTGTATTAATTTTTTTTATCAAGCGGTAGTTGTATATTCTACATTCACAACCTACGTGGCCTATTCAGTCATCATGTACATATTATTGAAGTATTCATGTAAATATATTCGAATAGTTTGCATCACAAACACACTTTTTAGTATTTTCATGTAAATCAATATGTTTTGATTTGTATAAAAATCTATTTTAGGATGGAAAATATTGGTTAAGAAAAGAGGTTGTTTCTAAGTATGTGGAGAATCTATTTTTATGAAGAAAAAATTACTTCTTTTTGACTGGTCAAAGACTTGAGGTAGTGTTACAATTTGCCAGTCCATGATCGAAGTTCAAATCTTTATTAATAATTGGAAAAAAAGCACAATCTTTTGGTCCGGCCGAGAAATTCCAAAAATGTCCTATATATACAATTTTTTTAATAATTGTCGTCATAAAAAATAGCATCTGAATAAAAGTTCCTCTTGAGTGACTGAATGCAGCCGAAAATTATTGATCATCCTGCTAGAATGGAACATATAGATAAATGTATTACTATTTAATGCTAGGATATATAGCATAAATATTAAAAACTAAATTATAGCATGCCAAACTTATTAATGCAGAATAAGTTCATGCATGAAACTATCTGCACCATTTCTACTAATAAGACGATTGATTGGGTCAAATCGCATTATCCTAAATATATTTGGTGAACTTCACATGCTATGCCATGTGATTGGGTTAAATCACACTAGTATAAATATCAAAAACAAAATGCGCGTATACTGAAATTTACAGCAATCTTTGATAAGGTACACTCTAGAAATATTCAAACCTTTATTCCATAAATATAGCCTTTAGAAAAAATTATAGAACGTTATAAATACCCTTTACTCTATCCATTGTTATTAATATCTCTCCACCACTATTCTTTTCCACTGCTCTCTTCTGTCATCTACATTCATATCTCTCTCCATCACTATTTCCTTCTCAACACTCCTTATTGTTCATTGTTATTTAGAAACTATTCACATCTACTTTCTACCATTAATCTCTAGTGTCCAAGCTTCAGGTTAGCTTTTCTGCATAGTCTTAATTTTTTTTTGCATGAATATATTATCTTTTTATGTTAGGTTCATTTTTTGGGTTTAATTTTTATGAAAAGACATATATTATTAAATCACAATCTTAGTGCCGCTTTAATGCCTTAATATCTTTGTATATAAACATCTTTCCCAATTTTGTTTAGTAAACTTTGGTATATTAATTTTTTATCAAGCTATAGCCATACATTCTATATGCACAACCTACGTAGACTATTCAGTTACATACAGATTGTGAAGTATTCATGTAAATATATTTGAGTGGTTTGCATCACAAACACGATTTTGTTCATTTGAATGTAAGTAATATGTTTTGAATCGTATCAATTTCTATATTTTAGGATGGAAAGTATTAGTTAAGATCAAGTTGATGGGAAAAAAGGTTGTTTCTAAGTACAAGGAGAATATATTTTTATGAAGAAAAATTATTTCTTTATGACTGGTCAAATACTTAAGGTAGTATTACAATTTTTCAGTCCGTGATCGAACTTCAAATCTTTATTAATAGTTGGAATAGAAGCAATCTTTTGATCCAATCGTGAACTTTCAGAAATGCACTTTATATACAATTATTTTTAGAATTGTCATCCTAAAAAAAGTATATGAATAAAGGTCCTCTTGAGTGCTTGAATACAATCGAAAATTACTAATCATCCTGCTAGAATGGAACGGGTGTAGATAAAAGTATTACTATTTAATGCTAGGACATATAGCACAAAAAATAAAATCTAATTTGTAGCATGCCAAACTTATTAATGCATGCATGAAACTATCTGTCCCGTTTCTACTAATAAGATGATTGATTGGTCAAATCGCAATATCCTATATATATTCAAAGGACTTCACATGCTGTGCCATGCGATTGGGTCGAATTGCACTAACATAAATATCAAATAAAAAATAAAATATACGCGTAAGCAGAAACTTACAGCAATCTTTGTTAAGTCAATCTAGAAATATTCAAACCTTTATTTCATAAATATAGCTTTTTAGGAAACAATATAGAACCATATAAATAATTTTTACTCTATCCATTTGTACTCATATCTCTCCACCACTATTTTTTCACTCCTCTCTCATGTCATATGCATTTATATCTCTCTCCATCACTATTTCCTTCTCAATGCTTTTTATTGTTCAATGTTATTCAATTAATGTTCACATTTGCTTGCCACTATTCATTTTCGACATCCTAGCTTTGGGCTAGCTTTTTTGCATACCCTTATAAAATTTTGCTGCATGAATATATAATCCTTTTATATTATGTTCATTTTTTAGGTTTAATTCTTATGCAAATACATATATTATTAAATCAAAATCTTAGTGCTGCTTTCATACCTTAATATATTTATCTATAAACATCTTTCCCAACTTTGTTTAATAAAAATTCCTATATTAAATTTTTGTCAAGACGTAGCTATACATTTTACATGCACAACCTACATGTCCTATTAAGTCACAATGTACATATTGCCGAAGCATTCATGCACATATATTTGAATGGTTTGCATCACAAACACGCTTTTTTGTATTTTCATGTAAAGTAATATGTTTTGAATTGTATCAAATTTTTTGTTTTAGGATGAAAAATGTTGGTTAAGATCACGCTGATGGGAAAAAAGGTTGTTTCTACATATGAGGAGAATCTATTTTATTGAAGAAAATTATTTCTTTATGACAGGTCAAATACTTAAGGCAGTGTTACAATTTGCCAGTGCGTGATCAAATTCAAATCTTTGTTAACAATTGGAATGGAAGCGCAATTTTGTGGTCTGGCGCCGAATTCCAAAAATGCACTTTATATACGATTGTTTTAAAAATTGTCGTTCTAAAAATAACATCCGAATAAAAGGTCCTCTTGAGTGCTTGAATGCAGCCGAAAATTACTAATCATCCTGCTAGAATGGAATGAGTGTAGAAAAAAGTATTACTATTTAATGCTAGGACGTATAGCGTAAATATTAGAAACTAAATTGTAGATGCCAAACTTATTATTCTATGCTTGAAACTATCTATACCATTTCTAATGATAAGACGATTTAATTTTTCAAATCACACTATCCTAAATATATTCAGAGGACTTCACATGCTATGCCATGTTGTGAGGACCCGTTTCTTCGACCCTTAGAAGTCGACACTAATACATCCACGGTATTCATGTGCCGTGGATCCAAGTACCGGAGAAGCGGATCTTAAGGGTCAGAATGAAAAATAAGACAGAACAGAATCTCACATATGTTAGTTCAACATAAAATCTTTACGACAGAAATTAGAATACATTTATCAAAGTTAAAAACATGGACAGTTATAAATCCTGTCCTTACAAATGCAGAATACAACAATACTCAAGCGTGGTGGAAACAGATAACATATCTTTAGAAAATCTTCTGACTCCATGCTAAGCTCCATCTAGCTTTTTCTAAACTAAACCTGACTACTAGGCTGCTCGGGGAAAATTAAGGCACCCGGAGTTTAAGAAAAAGGAAAAATAAACTTCGGGTCAATCATGGGACTGGTGTGAGAACTCAAGATATGCATTTTGAAAACAAAACATTATCTCATATGACTACGCCACACATAAACACAGAATAAGTTTTTACGTTGTGATAACCAAAACATTCTACGTCAAAATACTTGATATTATTTTTGATGACACATCTTTGAAGATATTTACAAGTAAACTTATCAATCTTAGCTGAAATTGTAACAATTATTAAATTCTAAAATATTAGGCCCTACAAAGAAAATGGAAGGCACTTATTGGAGAATGAATTCCATACAAATGACCAGGTGAAGGTACCACCTTCCGGCAGTACATCTCTAGAGGCGAGGTCAACAGAACATCTACACCTCTACCAACACAAGACCGGCCTACCTCCCCTTAGATAGTACTGAATATGTCATCACCCCAGTCGTTACTGACCTATTTGAGCACTCGATTGACCATACATCACATTAATTTACATCTCGAACATCATAGCGAGAAGAAATATATCTAGAAGGGGATGATCATACCTTAATGGTTGTGAACCGCATAGCCTTGCCGCGTCCAACCCTATTTCGATCATTTCCAGGTATGAGGCTTGAGGTAACGATTCCCTTTCACTTTGCACATTTCATTCTGAATGCCACACTGCCATTCCATCAATCTCTATTGACTTCCAAAAACATACAACCTCCAAGCTCGTATGTCTCAAAGAAGGGTGTTAAGCTAAGAGAAGTTGCCTTCTCCGCCACTAAGCAGATGCATGTTCATAAAAATCAATGATGAAATCTCAAGAATGCCACGTCAGACATCCATCCATGGAAGTTCATTCTGGGACCGAATAAAACTGAAGGCACTCTCCTACTACATCATGTCGGGAATTAACCCTAGGATTAGTAGCGAGAAGTCCTTGCAACCCAAAGAATTTCAGAAATGAAAAGATCACTGCTACTTAGTATTTGGGAGCTAATCAGAATTATCAACAAGCATTCTTTTCATCCCCAAAATCTCTAGTCTTCATTCTTCATTGTCTCTATCAGATCTTTATTTTTCGAACACATACATTAGTTCGAAGTGGTTTTTGGATAGGAATTATCCAGATCCGAACCCGGTTCATTCGAATCTAATAATCGATAAAAAGAGGTTTTGTGAATAGGGAATCATTCTTTAATTGATTAAGTTTTTTTAACAAAAATCTTCGTCAGATATATATATATTTCTAGAACATTCTTTCCGATATATACGGAAATATTAAACCTCTCTTGTCAAATCTTTGATTACTAAACCCTTTTTTAAACTTGGACTAATTTGAAATCATTTCTTTTATACTTAGGGAAATATTCACAAATCAATAATTTAAATCTTAACAAAGATTTCTAAATCATAACTTTTAACATTGATAAAAAACAATGTTATTCATGGCATCGTTTACTATAAATCCAAACCAATAAAATTTAAGTATAGGAATTTAAATTAATTCCAAATCACTTTGTTTAAATCTTAACAAAGATTTCTTAGTTTAAAACTCATACTTTTGATTTAGTTGAAACCATGTTATCTTGGATGTTAATCCAAAATCGGTAAATACAAAGTGAGAAGAATCTATAGAAATCATCTAATTTTACTCAATATCAATTCCCATATTTAACAAATACTATGGACGGAATAACGGCGAAATCACCTTTTAAATTCCATGAATAGTACGAGTTCCTTCATCAGGCTTTAATACCGAGTGCAGGAAAATCATCTCCACAAAATCCAAGTTGTTTAAATCTTGCAAAACCTTATTCTTTATTCTTTAGAAAATTTTGATTCGAGCAAATCAAATTTACTATCCCATCTGTTGGGCCAGTTTGGATAGCCAGGGACAACAAGAAACTGGATTTCCAAATTCAAGCTTAAACACTATCTCTCCGACATCCATAAGACGGTTAAGTTATTCGATCAACTCTAAATAATTAAAACATTTTAACCATTTCTTATGTAACAAAAAGAATTTTGCCCGCTCGAAAATCGACATCCATACTTCATATCGTATTCGAATGCCGTAGATTCGATCGTTCAAATCCGATTCGCTGGAGCTTATAACAACATTAAGTAAACAACACAGCGGAATAAAAAGAATAATACATTGATATACAACATTGATACAATATCTGGTACAACAGAATGATACAATGAATATCAATATACATCAGAGATACAAGAAAATAGCAGCGGAAAGAAATAACTCTAAGATAGCCTTCAAGAAAGAACTCCAAAAACTGCAACTCCATTTCCAAGAACCAATCCAGCAGTAGCTCGAACTCCCAATAATGATGCACCAAGCTAAGCAAGACTGGTGCGAACCAAAGACTGAACTAACTCCATATAATCCACTGGACCTAACTATCTGAAAAACAAAACTCTAGACTGCTCGTATGGAAATTAGTGAGCACCCAGAGTTTAGGAAAGGAACAATAAACTCCAGGTCAGTCATGGGACTGGTGTGAGCAACAAAAACAGTTTATCTTTAAAAACAATCACCAAGAGAATTTTAAAGTAAATTCGCAATGCTTTTTGAAAATGAAACTACCATAAGACCTCCCGCCACACACACAATGCAAACGCAGACTTGGAGGAGATTTCTTCTTATGATAGTCAAACATGCTTAATACGCAGAAAATTTCTTTGATATTATTATTATAAGTGCACGGTGCAGAAAAGCATTTCGAAAGTAGAATATTAATCTTAGCCAGCATAGGTACATTATATTATGCCCGCTATAGCTACCTCCTGAGGAGGCAGGTTCTACAACTAAAACCGTACAAGGCTCGAATTGTTTCTTTGGATTTCCAACAAATGGTCAGGCCAAGGAACTTTCCATTGCCACATGAGAACGCCTCTGGAAGGACGTCCCCGAGAACCTAACCGAATCTCTGCCAACACAAGGCCGGGATACCCCTAACTGGGTAACAACTGACACGAGTATGCCATCCCCCGGTCCTTTAGGACCTTTAACCGAGCGCTCGATAACCAACATCACACCATAATAAATAGAGTGTTTTCCACATGAGTAAGTATCTGGGATCCATACCATGATACCACCCTTTTCCAGAAGGAAATGAACATACCCTAAAGGGGCGCTACCCCCTAATAACCTTGCCGCATCTTTCCTGTTTTGACCATTCCGGGGTGTGAGGTTCGACGAGGTCACGTCCACAAAGTTACGCTTTGGTACAAAGCCATACTTTGGGTCAACAAATGATCAAAGTAATGATCACAAAGATAAATGATCAAACAAATGATCATATCACAAATGATCAAACAATGATCATTTCACAGCAACACTTAGCATGTCACATTACCAAATTGGGAATATATCGCTGATAACCTTCAACTACATAACCTCTGAGCTTGTATGTCTCAGAGAAGGGTGTTAAGCTAAAAGAATAAATTCTCCGCCACCAACAGAAATGTATTTGAAAGAAATCTGCTTTATATCTCAAAATGTAATGTCAGACACACAATCCATACAAGTCTGTTCTGGGTTCGAACAGAACCGAAGGCACTTCTTACGAAGCCCTTGCAATCCGGATATTCACAATCCCGATCGGATTCCCCATCACATATGGAGAACTCTATACCGGAGCAACTCGGTGCAGAGTCATTCGATAGGTTATCCTATCGCTCTTGCAAATATCCGGTCTTCACCATCGGTCTTCAAATGCGATCCAATTCGACGTATCACATATTCGGAATGGGATATATGACACAAAGGTCCTCTCCCGGCTAAACCGAATAGTGAGCGCAATATTTAAAAACATATGGATATTGGGATTTCAATTAAGTCACAACTTAATTATTCAAACATTTCTTCCAAATGGTTTAAACAATTACCATTTAAAATCTTTAAACAAAAAGATTTATTTCACAAAGATCAATTCATAGATTTCCAAAACAAATTCATTCAATTGTATTAACTCGTTAAATCTTTAAATCAAAGATTTAACTTATAGCTTTCAACCATTTCTATAACTTGAAATCATTTTCATTTTAAACTAGAAATCATTTTAACACAAATTGGAAGTTCATTACTTCTGTGAAAGCTTTAATTAATTGAAAACAAATAGTTTTCGTTTCAGAAAATCCAATTATATTTGCACAAATTAAAGTTCTTAATTCATATTCATATTCCCAAATTAATACATTTTAAAATGGTTTAACCCTTATATAACTGGTATAATATCTTTAATCCCTAGTTTCAAATCATAGTATTCAGTTTCAAATTTTGAATTTAAATTTGAATCAAATTATTTAAATTTCAAATTTTATCAAGTTATTCAAAATAAGCTTCATCTTTGAAATTCCATTTCAAAAGCTTTTCACTTAAAACCCAATCTTATTTTCAAACCATTTGAATTTAAAATTCAAAATCAAAACTATTTTCAAAAATCTGTGACTCAATCGATTTCCTCGTGAAATCCATATTTGTGTGTGTATAAGTGTGGTCCAGGGGTTTAACACACTAGTGCAACATCATTTCAATCATCACAGATAAAAACACAGAAACATAGTTGATAAGCGATATTAACTATCACGCTTATCGTTCATTCACAGATCACAGATATATATCACAGATAAGTAAATTACAGATCACAACATATATCAGGATGTATCACAAAGCATCATATATCACGGATATCAAACAATCAAATCATCCAATAGAATCCAAATATTCATAATTAAGATAAATTAATATCTGATTATAATTAATTTATACCAGGTTAATTACTTATGAATAAACTACAAATCTTAGTTAATTAATAATAAATTAATTGTAAACCATTTTAATTAATTATCTTTTAATCAATAATTAATTATTCCTAATTAATTATGTTAATTAATTAACCCTTAATTAATAAATCATCCCTTAATAACTTTCATTAATTAATTAACCTTTAATTAATTAATTATCCTCAAATTAATTACCTTAATTAATTTATCACATGCATTAATTTTTCCTTTAATTAATTATTCTTTAATCATTTGATTTATCAATCTTTAAATCATTAATAAATTATCCTTAATTAATTTAAGATAAACCAAAATTTTCAACATATGAATTTTAAGTTTAAATAAACTTAAAAATTATCTTTTTATCACTTCTCATTAATTGATTGCTTCTTAATTAATTATCTTAATTAATCATCTTAATTAATTAATTAACTAACCTTTTATTTATAATTAATTAACACTTATTAATCCAATTTTAAGCCAAAACAATTATCCTAAAACATGGGTTAAAAATATTTAAAATTTAAATCTGGTTTTAAAGTCAAAATCTGTTTTTATATCAAACCTGAGACCCACTTCGAGTCACACCCGAGAAAAATGCCTGAGTGCTTCGAGTTTTCCCCCAAACCAACTCGTGTGAGTATTTTTTCAAAATTTTGTTTAAGTGTTGATCTAACCCGGCGCACAACCAAAGGCACTCGAGTTAAGACTCGAGCCAAACCCAATATTACTCGATACTTCCTTCGAGTTATCTTCATCTTCCCAACTACATAACTTTTCCAGATCCCTGATACTAGTGCACGGTGCACGTGCACCATGGCGCTGGCGAACTCCGGCTATCCACGAAGGCTTTAACACATCGGCGACCATCTCCAGATCCAATCGCGACCACCAAAAATCCAACAGCAACTCGAAATTGAATTCGAGTTTAAAATTCGAAACCTGGAAACGCAACCCCCTAATAACCCAAACCTGTCAACATCTCGCATCCACCCCTCCGACCACCGGAACGTATGAAACTTCGGCCATCACTTCGTCATCAACCCTACCACCATCTCCCACAGTTGCTTCGCACTCGATGCATCATGGAGGAAGAATGAATCAAATCAAAAACTGCGACCAAAACTAGGTTTACGAGCAAAAAATTGCTCACCGCCTTTACCACGTTCATCGAACCACCATACGAATATTTTTCCCAGATGCTCCACTCACTCCTCTACCATCCCAGAGAGCCACGACCTCCCCGACCTCTTGGATCACCAGAAAACCCCAAAAGACCCATTCCAGTTCATACCAAAATTTCTCTCTCATCCTTCTACTAAAAATTATGATTTTTGTTTTGAAAATCATGTTTTTGTATATAGATTCACTTTACATAACTGAATTCTCAAATCAAGAAATTTGTTTTAAACTTATATAAAGTTGTACTTAGCTTTCTTGATTTGCCAGAGATAATTAAGTAATTTCTTAACTCAAGTATAAATTTTAAACTATCATTTGTGATGAAAGAAACCAGTTTTATTTGAAACTCAAGTTTATACAAAGACTAAAACAAAAGGTTTTGAATTTTAATCAAAACAAGAACAATTGAAAGCTATAAACAGAGAGGATTCTGATGAAACATTATGCATACCCAACATCAGTATATACAAAGCAGATTTCACTTATATTCACACTTAATACATAACCATTTCAGATAACTATCATGCAACCAATATTATCTATCATCACAGACTCAAGAAAATAAAGGAAACCAAGTAAAGAAAAGATGTATGCTCACAGGCATTTCAATTAACATGGAAAACTGGGTTGAATTACTCACATATTTTCCAGAGAGATGAAACAGAGACCAATATTTTTGCACAGGCTTTGATTTTCCATTGAAACTTTGCTTCTTTGATCTCCGTTTTGTCTGATTAAATGGTTGTTCAAGTTGTAGTTGATTGCATTGTTGTTCCAGTTGAAGTTTTAAATTGAAGTTTGTTTCAGTTGAATGGTTTAAAATGATGTTTGCTTCAGACATTTTTTTCTCAGTGAAAAGGAACGAAAATGGGATGAAATGTTGATGTATATAAAAGGAAGTTTACAGGGTTTTGAAATATATTGTTTCAGCTGAGAGAAACTTGACAATATTTTGTACAAAAATGTGGATTCATAGCATGTTTGCATTAATGAGGTTGTACAAATTATACTTTCCCTCCTTCATTTCAGCTGCACAAAGCATGGAGACATTTGTTTTGGTTTTAATTATTTAACAAGATCTCGGCTGATATGTATAAGGTAGTGTACTAAGGATCTTGGTATCAATTGCTATGTCTTGTTCATATCTAAATATATTATTCTCATTTTGTTTGTACAAGTTTACTGCCTAGGCTGATAAAATACATTATAGTGGCTGAGATATTTGCATGCATATAAATATAGATATAAAGTAGTTTTAGTTATGTTATAAAATTTTAACTTATGAATTTAGTATATGCTTATTACTCATCTTATGGCTTTGTTTTATCTTTTTATATTTAAACTTTGTTTTGTCATTTCTTTTGTTCCATTGTCTTATTTTTATTCCTCTTTTATTTTAACTTAAATTGTTTACTTTACTTTAATATTTATTGTTTTATAATAAATTTATAAATTCAAATTATTATTAACCATCAATTGTAATACTTATTATTATCAATTATTATTAAACCATTCATTTACAATTCATATCTAATGTATATACATATATATTTCTATATTTATTTTTAAAACCATTTATTTAAGATTTTATTTCAAATCCAATTTAAATATATATTCACATATATACTAATTGTCAAATCCATATGACTTTATATATTTTCTAGTCGAATCGGGGAAACTCGCTTCCATTTAAATCAATTTATCTTACCATTTTATTCAAAAATTCATTTAATTATCAGTTTAAACTAAATTAAAATCTAGTGTCGTTACATCTTAAATCCTTCAAATTACCTTTAAAATACTATATTAATCATTCAAAAACATTTGCAAAAGATTTGGATAAGAATTGATAAGTTTAAAACTATATTTCAAAAGTTATAGAAAAGTGCTGCGGAATGTGCCTTTTAAGCTATATTGATCAAAACGACTTTTTATTATTTGAAAATCCATTTTTATTATTAAAATCACTTTTAAAACATTTTAGATGATTTATAAGATTTATTTCACATTTTTAAACAATAAAAGCATCAATTTCAAAGAAACACAGTTTTGGATTTCGAACTACAAAATCAGGTTTTTTCGAAAATTGTTTTAGTCATATTTCAAAATCTACTTGTCAAAATATCTATTTTATTCCTTCTTTGGGAAACTATGGATATAATAGTTTGGAAAATTGTTATCCCGAAGAATTTCGAGCTATATTCCAACTTTTACACTAGTTTGATTTTTATTGTGTGAAATCACGAACTACCATTACGCGATGTGCTTGTTTTAACTAAGTTTTCCATTTCTTTTCAAACTTCAACAAAACACTTTTAAATATTTATAAAAAATTTCAAATACATTTTAAATTTTTTTAAAGAGGTTTAACACTTCCTTACGCATACCATTTTCTCAATTCAAGGAAAGTGATTTACTTTGTGCTTATCGACGTATATATTTGTGACTTGCATATATATTCAACATTCATATTTAAACAACCAAACATGATGATCAAATCATTATTAAACTTACATTGCAAAAATTATATCATCATTCAAAGTATAATATAGTAGTTTAAGAGTTCGCACCATGATTTCCCCTCTAGCTAATATAAAATCGGCTATAACTTCGCTATCTCAAAATCTACGCTCATGATCACTAGCACTATTGACTTGAAGGGCTCGGCCTAAGGGTGCTCATGGCCATGGTGGGAATGGAGGAAGGGCACAACCATGGTGGTGGTTGGTTGTGGCCATGAGTTTGAGTGGTGGAAAGGTGATGTTTTGACTTGTTTTCGAAATGGATCGATATTATATACATATGTATATATTTTTCTAATATTTTTCCATGACATATGCATGTATTTATAGCCTTGGAAGCCTTAAGGGCTAAGAAACTTCAAATAAATATATATTTCATTATCCATCACATCTCCACTTTTCTTCCACTCCTTCCACACATTAATTACTTTCCCTCCATGTACTCCATCACTTCATTCACTTCATGTATGCATATGTTGACTTATTTAAGCTTTAGGAGGAAACTTTGCTTAAAGTATCATTGATTTTTGTCGTATGTATTTGTAAGTGTATAAGTATATAATTATGTACACATATGTTTATATGCATGTTAGCAGTTGCATTTGTACATTACATGTGTGTACATGACATATAAACAACATTGCACTGATTTCGAATGACTTTCGTTCGATAAATCGTTGCCGATCGGAGAACCGATTCCTAGTCACATTTTCACTTATACTTTAACATACATATATATGTAAACAAAATTGAAAAATAAATTTCTTATCATTTAAACGAATTAAAATGATCAAATTTGATTTATAAAACCATATAAATTTATATTAACAATTATTTACAAAAATCGCTATTTTACCGATAAAGCGATATCGATTTTTCCTTATATTTTCAAATCAAATATATCTCTTTATAAAACTATTATAAATGGTTTATTATCACTTTATAACTATTCAAAATGAATTATAACCTTTTTAAAATCATTATTTGAATAATTTTAATAATTATTTAATCATTAAATCTCAATTTAATTTAATAAATAAATTACCATATTCAAGGGCATTACCATGTCAAAATCATATTTTATTTCCAAAATCAAATCAATTAATTTCATTTCATATTCTTGTTTAATTATAAATATAAGTGTATGTATCCAACTCCGTGCGTGACGTGTTATGATTATAGAGCTGTTTACTGATAAAACAGTTTTCAGCCATTTTATCGATTTAGACTTCGAGGAAAATATTTTTTGGAAATATTTATTCAAAATAAGATTATTATTACTTATTATCACTCAAAACAATATTATTTATTTATCAACCTTTTATTTAAAATTAAATATAATTTATCAAAGTGATAAATTGGCGGGTCATTACAGACTTCCCCCTTAATAGAATTTTGTTCCCTTAATTACCCGAAACAAAAACCTAAAGGTTTTGCCTAAAATATTTATTTTTAAATTACATCTATATGATGTATATAGATCATCCATACACAATAACTGATTCGATCTACTATTTGAATTCACAACTTTACTTCCAAACTAGTATTGAACCCCCGATCCTTTAGTGCAGTTTTTGATCAGGCTTTCTGACCAGAACTTTAGTTCTTCTTCCATAGCTCTCAACCGTGATAGAAAACTCAAGCATCCAACCACAAACCCTCATCAATGTTCTTCGTGAAGAATCGAGTGATAAATCCTCTTTCGGATAAGTGTCAAAACTTGTCAAAATTCTGCACTTCAATCTTAGATTAAATCGTGCGACGAAATAATCCACATACTTCATATGTATTTATTAACCTTCCTAAAAATTTTATGAAAATATTTCATAAAACTTTTTTCTTTATTCAAACTTTTTTAAAGATACTTCTTTATAAATAACCATTTTACTTTTTTTGCAAATATTTATTCACAAAAATATTTCTATCATTTTCTGAATATTTATTCGAAACTATTTCTATCTTTTTTCCAAAAGAAATCAATTATCCCTTATTTAGAGTAATACCATTATAATTCATATTTTAAAATTCCTTTGAAATTTCTATGTTAATAAATATCCTTATAAATTTAATTCCAAACTTATTTTATATTACACAACTTTCCTATTTATATTTTTTCAAAACATTAGGATATCCATCTTTCTTAAACATCATTATTTTTGCTTATCACACTTTCTTTTATAAAATATACTTTCGTAAAATTTATTTTTAAATAATTTCTTAATTTAAGCACTTTTTATTAAGATACTTCTTTATATTCCACAATCTTTTTATTATCATACATCTCTAAACACATTTTAATGGTTTTTGGAAAATTATTTTCAAAATAATTCATTAAATTCATAAATTGCCATAAATTTGCTTCAACTAATATCAAGTGTGAAAACATTCTTTATTTAGTTAAAACTTGCTTTATCAATAAACACTCCTTTATTAATTAGAACGTCCTTTATACATATATATACTTTTTACTTACCGGTTTTAATACTTAAAAAATATTCATATACTTATTCAGTTACTTTAAGTATATTCATAATTTACTTAACGAGTTTTACTTACTTTAAATCATAATCGAGGAGACTAAAACAGTTACTAACAAAACATTATTACAATGAACTTCCCTTTTTTATAACATGATAAGTATAATATTTTCTATCTTTTTATAAAAGACTCTAATTCTTGTTATTATCTTTAAAATCTCATTATTAAAGATCTAAATATGCTTATAAGATTTCTTCCAAAGTGTCATTCAAGGGTGTAAAAACAAATGTTGCTAAAACATTGTTTACTACAAACTCAAAACCATTCATTATTAACTTTAATCGTTTCCTTTTAAAGATCAAAGCATACCCATACTTATCAATTAAGATAATACACTTTGATAAAAATTAACAACCATTAACTGATTCACTAATTAATGATTCATATTAATATTGATCGACTAACTCAAAAATGGTACCAAGGAACTGGGTACTACCAATAGTATCGCATATTTCCTTAACAAGAAGGGGAATACTTTAGAGAAACATTTACCATCCGAACACATCTCTTGCCCATTTTTAGTTACTTTCGAGCCATTTGAATACCTCATAAGATTTATTTATCTTAAATAAATTCCTTTAATAACTATTTATTGAATACCTCATAGTTGTGACATTAAATTCACAAGGTGTTCGTACTTAAACTTAAAATTAAATAACCGATCTAATAACGAGTATTATCCTTTCCTTAATCAAATAACTATATTACTCGAAAAATATTCAAAATATAATCGTTGGTAAAATTATTTCATTTACCAAATTTCAAAGCCAAAATCATTTGGATTTTATGTGGATAATCTTCCTCGATCGAAAACCCCACTAATTTTTTGGCGGATATTCTGGTTGTTCCTCTTAGTCGCCAAAGAGAACTATGAGGCTATCCTTCTTGCCCCAATTCGCTCTAAAGGACTCCCTTTTCGTGTAACTTCCTCCATAGGTTTACACAAGGCAAACAATCATTCTCTTAGGCACAAGTAGTAGGTAATTGCTAGCGTATTCTTAAGTAAAGAGACTTGGTTGATACTTAGAAAATATTTTGAGGTTTCTAAAGATAGCTTTTAAAATTCATTATATAAATGGTTTTGTTATTTCGAAAATCTTTGAAAATTTTACCAAATATTCTTTTCCTTTCAAATACATATATATATGTATAGGTATGATTTCATGTAAAACCAAATTGATTTATGTACTTTATTAACAAATACACGCTCATATATATAATACTCTCAAACTCATTCTAGGGTGCTATGACTAACCCTATCTCTAATGAGTTACTCATCCTAGAGCATTACTAACCATATATTTGATGAGTCTTTTACCCCTATCAAGCTCAGGTGTTCACTCAACCTAAGTTCTGATACCACGATGTGAGGACCCGTTTCTTCGACTCCCAGAAATCGACACCAATACATCCTCGGTATTAATATCATGTAGATCCAAGTGCTGGAGAAGCGGATTTTCAAGGATAAGAAAGAAAAATAAGACAGACCAGAATCTCTCAAATGTTATTTCAACATAAAATATTTACAGCGGAAATTAAAATACATTTACCAGATTTAAAAACATGGACAATTATAAATCCCATCCTTACAAATGCGGAATATAACACTACTCAAGTATAGTGGAAATAGACAATAAATCTTTAGAAAATCTTTTGACTCCATGGTTCAAGCTTCATCCAGCTTCTTCTAAACTAAACCTGACTACTAGGTTTCCCAGGGTAAATTAGGGCACCTAGAGTTTAAGAAAAAGGGAAAATAAACTCCGAGTTAGTCATGGGACTGGTGTGAGAACTCAAAATACACGTTTTGAAAATAAAAGGGTATCTCATAAGAGCACGCCGCACATAAACATGGAAAGGGTTTTTACCTTATGATAACCAAAACATTATACGTCGAAATACTTGATATTATTTTTAATGACATATCTTTGAAAACATTTGCAAGTAAACTTATCAATCTTAGCCAAATTGTTACCATTACTAAATTCTAGCTTACTAGGCTCTACAGACAAAAATGGCAGGCACTTATTGGAGAATGGATTCCATACAAATGACCAGGTGAAGGGACTACCTTCCGGTAGTACATCTCTAGAGGAATGTACCAAGTTCAGAAGAACATCTGCACCTCTCCTTAGGTAGTACCGAATATGTCATCACCCCTTTCATTACAAACCTATCTGAGCGCTCGATTACCATACACCACATTAATTTACGTCTCGATCGTCAAAGTAGGAAGAAATATATCTAGAAGGGGATGATCATACCCTAATGGTTGCGAACCACATAGCCTTGCCGCATCCAACCCTGTTTCGGTCATTTCCGAGTGTGAGGCTTGAGGTAACGATTACCTTTCACTTTGCACATTTCACTATAAATGCCACACCGCCGTTCTATCGATCTCTATTGACTTCCACAAACATACAACCTCTAAGCTCGTACATCTCAAAGAAGGGTATTAAGCTAAAAGAAGTTGCCTTCTCCACCACTAAGCAGATGCATGTTCATAAAAGTCAATGATGAAATCTCAAGAATGCAATGTCAAACATCCATCCATACAAGTTCATTCTAGGACTGAACGAATCCGTAGGCACTCTCCTACCACATCCTGGCGAGAATTACCCTTAGGATTAGTAGCGAGAAGTCCTTGCAACCCAAAGAATTTCAAAAATGAAAAGACCACTGCTACTTAGTATTTTGGAGCTAACCAGAATTACCAACAAGCAGTCCTTTCATCCCAAAAATCCCTAGTCTTCATTCTTCATTCTCTTTATCAGATCTTTATTTTTAGAAAAGGAATTATCTAAATCCGACACCTGTTCCTTCGAATCCAATCATCGATAAAAAGAGGTTTTGTGAATAGGGAATCATTCTTTAATTGATTAAGTTCTTTTTAACATAATTCTCCCTCGGAGATATATATTTCTAAAACATTCTTTCCGGTATATGTAAAAATATTAAACCTCTCTTATCAAATGTTTGATTACTAAATCCCTTTTTTAAACTTGGACTAATTTGAAATCATTTCTTTTATACATAAGGAAATATTCCCAAATTAATTATTTAAGTCTTAACAAAGATTTCCAAATCATAACTTTTAACATGGATAAAAAACAATGTTGTTCAAGCCATCATTTACTATAAATCCAAACCAATAAATTTTAAGTATAGGAATTTAAATTAATTCTAAATCATTTCATTAACTCTTAACAAAGATTTCTTAGTTTAAAACTCTTGCTTTTGATTTAGTTGGAACCATAGTATCTAGGATGTTAATCCAAAACCAGTAAATATTAAGTGAGCAGAATCTATAGGTTTCATCTAATTCTACTAAATATCAATTCCCATATTCAACAAATACTATGGAAGGAATAATGGTGAAATCACCTTTTAAATTCCTTGAATAGTACGAGTTCCTTCTTCGGGCTTTAATACCGAATACAGGAAGATCATCTCCACAAAATCCAAGATGTTTAAATCTTGAAAAACCTTATTATTTAGAAAATCTGATTAAATCAAATTTACTATCCCATCCGTCGGGTCATTCCAGTTAGCCAAGGAGAGCAGGAAACTGGTTTCCAAACTCAAGCCTAGACACTATCTCTTTGACACCCATAAGGCAGTCGAGTTATTCGATCGATTCTAAATTATTAAAACATTTAACCATTTGATAAATTCTTAAAAATATCTTTAATAAACTTTATTATTCATTCAAAAACATTTGTAAAAGATTTGGATAAGAATTGATAAGTTAAAACTATATTTCAAAAGTTATAGAAAAGTGCTGCGGAAAGTGCCTTTTAAGCTATATTGATCAAAACGACTTTTTATTACTTAAAAATCAAATTTCATTACTTAGATCACTTTTAAAACATTTTTAAGGATTTATTTCACATTATTAAACAGTTTAAAAACATTATTTTCAAAGAAATACAATTTTGGATTCCGAACTGCAAAATCATAATTTTTCCAAAAATTATTTTACTCATATTTCAAAATCTACTTGTGAAATGTTTATTTTGTTTCTTCGTTGGTGAACTATGGATAAAATTGTTTGGAAAATTCTTATCCCAAAGAATTTGGAGCTATATTCCAACTTTTAAACTAGTTTGATTTTTATAGCGTGAAATTGCGAACCACCGTTACGCGACACACTTATTTTTAATTAAATTTTACATTTCTTTTCAAACTTCACCAAAACACTTTTAAATGTTTATAAAAAATTTCAAATACAGTTTAAACCATTTTAAAGAGGCTTGACACTTCCATACACATACCATCTCTTTAATTCAAGGAAAGTGATTTCCTTTGTGCTTATCGACGTACATATTCATGACTTGCATATATATATATATATATATATATTCAAATTTCATATGATGATCAAAGAATTATTAAACATCTAGTGCAAACTTCATATCATCATTCGAAATATAATATAGCTTCGCTATTTCGAAATCTACACTCACGATCACTAGCGCTATTGACTTAAAGGGCTCGGCCTAGACTACGGTGCTCATGGCCATGGTGGGAACGAAGGAAGAGCACTGCCATGGTGGTGGTTGGTTGTGGCCAGAGTTTCAGTGGTGGAAAGGAGGTGTTTTGTCCTGTTTTTGAAGTGGATCGATATTATATACATATGTATATATTTTACTATTATTTTTCCATAAATTTTTCTTATTATTTTCTAAGGTATGGAAGCCATTAAAGGAGCTCTTAGGAAGCTTAAGAAGAAGGAAGAAGAAGATGGAAAGTTGTGTGAAAATGTGAATGAAAGTATGCATGTATTTATAGCATTGGAAGCCTTAAGGGATAAGCAACTTCAAATAAATATATATATATTTCATTATCCATCATATCTCCACTTTTCTTCCACTCATTCCACACGTTAATGACTCCCCTTTCATGTGCTCCATCACTTCATTCACTTCATATATGCATATGTTGACTTGTTTAAGCTTAAGGAGGAAGCTTTGCTTAAAATATCTTTGATTTTTGTCTTAGTATGTATTTGTAAGTGTATAAGTATATATGTATGAAAACATATGTTCATATGCATTTTAGTGGATGCATTTGTATGTTACATATGTGTACATGACATATAAACACCGTTGAACTGATTCCGATCGACTTTCGTTCGATAAACCTTTGCCAATCAGAGAACCGATTCCCGGTCACATTTTCTCTTATACTTTAACGTACATATATTTGTAAACAAAATTTCAAAATAGATTTCTTATCAAATGAGTTAAAATGATCATATTTTCTTTATAAAACAATATAAATTTATATCAACAATTATTTACAAAATTGCTATTTTACCGATAAAGCGATATCGATTTTTTCTTATATTTTCAAACCAAATATATCTCGTTATAAAACTGTCATAAATGATTTATTATCACTTTATAACTAATAAAAATTAATTATAACCTTTTTAAAATCATTATTTTAATAATTACAATAATATTTAATCATTAAATCTTAATTTAATTTAATAAATCAACTATCATATTCGAGGGCATTACTGATATGTCAAAAACATATTTTATTTCCTAAATAAAACCAATTGATTTTATTGTATATTCTTGTTTAATTATAAAAATAAGTGTATGTATCCAGCTCCGTGCGCAACATTTTACAATTATAGAGCCGTTTATTGATAAAACAGTTTTCAGCCATTTTATCGATTTAGACTTTGAGGAAAATGTTCTTGTAAATATTTTTTCAAAATAAGATTATTACTACTTATTATCACTCAAAAAAATATTATTTATATTATCAACCTTTTATTTAAAAATAAATATTGTTTATCAAAATGATAATTTGGCGGGTCGGTACACATGTGATTCAGTCAAATCACACTAGCATAAATATCATCAACAAAATATGCGCCTGTTTTAATTTATAACAATCTTTGTTAAGGTCCAACCTAGAAAATCCAAACCTTTATTCCATAAATATAGCCTTTTTGAAAACGCTATAGAACCCTATAAATACCATTTAATCTATCCATTGGTATTCATATCTCTCCATCACTATTGTTTTCCACCACTCTGTCCTGTCATCTGCATTCATATCACCCTCTATTACTATATCTTTCTCAACGCTCTTTATTGTTCACTATTATTTAGTTACTGTTCATATATGCTCCCCACTATTGATCTTCGACGTCCTAACTTTGAGTTAGCTTTTCTGCATTGTCTTGTAAAATTTTGTTGCATGAATATGTAATCCTTTTATATCATGTTAATTTTTTAGGTTTAATTCTTATGCAAATATAGATATTATTAAATCACATCTAAGTGCTGCTTTCATGCCTTGACATCTTCGTATATAAACATCTTTCCCAATTTTTTTGATAAACTATTAATCCATAGTTGTACATTTTACATGCACAACCTATATGGAATATTCGATCATAACGTACATATTGCAGTGTGAGATTTGGTGGCACAATATTTCCAATTGCACAAGATTTGGAAGATATGTTGAAGTGATAAAATATTTTCAATTGCAGAAGAGTTGAAAGATATTTGAGATAATTAGCCGATTAAAGAAGGAATCTTGTCACGTGCATATAAATTAGGGAAAATTGGAAAATCAAATGGATAAATGTTTCATGTATGAATAGGATAATTGATGAGGCATTGATTTATGACCATAAATCAATTACTTCAATGCCAATCAATAGTCTCTATATAATGGCAGAGATTAGTGTGAGTAGAATTATCTCTTTTAGTTGTATTTCTTATTCTTCTTTTCGATTATCAACCTTGTAAAATTTTCTCCTTTTAGAATGTAATAAAATTTCCTTTCTCTAATTGGATGTACACTACCTCGTATTAGTGGAATCACTATAAATCATGCGTGTTATTTTCTTTTATTGCTTGATCTATGATTGCTTTTAGCTGTAACTATTTGCTATTTTTTTTGCTTCACCATGAACCCAGTCCTACTTTTTTGGCAAGGTTGGTTTTTTCATTCCTAAGGCAATCTTGAGGGATTTTTCGCCAACACTCTAGTATCAGAGTGAAAAGGTTGATTAAAAAAGGGTGTTAGGCATTATGGTAGGAGATGAGGAGACTCCATTGTTTGTACTAAGACCCTATACTAGAAGGACCTATATTGCTTCGGGATATAGTTTAGCATCATAGAAGTGGAACGGTGATAAAGACTTTGAGAAATGGTAATGGAGGGTGAAAGCTGTTATAATAAGAAACAAAGTTCATCTTGTGGTGTTTGCTCTGGAGGAGTTGACGGCTGAAATTTAAATCATGAAAAGGAAGGAGGTGGAAAAATGAATGTTTACTACCGTGCAATTGGCTATGGGAGAAAATGTTATCTCTGAGATTAGCGATGAAACTACTGCCAAGGGCATTTGGATCAAGATGGAAAATCTCTATTTGAAGAAACCTTTGACTAACCGTCTGATTTTATTGAAGACATTTTTCACTAGGAGGATGAGAGATGGTACTCCTATCAAAGAGCATCAGGGTTTCTTCGACAATCTAGTGATAAAGATGAAAACCATGGATTTGAAGGTAGAAGAAGAGCATATGGCTATGATGCTCTTGTGTTTCCTTACAAAGCATTATACAAGTTTCACTAACAGCCTTATCTTTGCGAGAGATACTTTGACCATTGAAAATGTGAAGTTTGGTCTTCTATTTGAGGACTTGAGGGATTAGATGAAGGAGATGAGTGAAGGTAGATGAGGAAGTAGTAGTCAAGGCCTATTTGCGGAGAGAGGAAGAGAGGAGAAGAAGAATTGGAATTCTAGGGGTCGTTTCAATTTAGAAGCCTGGCACTGATTGGAAAGGTAAATCCTGATATATGAAATGCTATATTTGTGAGAAACCATTCCATTGAAAGAGAGATTGTCTAGACTTGAAGAGAAAAACTGAAGATGGAAGTTTGTTAATTGCGATGGAGAAACATGCATCCAATGACTTGTTAACATAGTATCAGATATGTCAAACCATTAGGTGCTAGATACAGAAGCATTTTTCCATATGACGCCTAACAAGAATTATTTCGGTTCTTTTAAAAGACAAGGTGGAAAAGAGATTCTTATGGAAATTGATGCTACCTATAGGGTCATGGGCATGGTTACTGCATAGATTCACATGTTTGACGAGGTGATATGCACCTTAACAGGTGTCTGTTATGTTTTAGGCTTCGGAAGTCGATGACATCTCTTGGACAGTTGTCATCAAAAGGATGCAAGGTGACTGTGGAGAAGGTTAGTCTAAGGGTCTTTAAGGGTGCACTTATAGTGATAAAGGGAGAAATGTTCCAGAATTTGTATCTTTCGAAGGGAAGCACTGTGCTTGGAGAGTCTAGGGTTGGAGCCTATAGTTCTCGTGGAGAAGATGTCAAAGCTAGGCATACGAGAAGGGACTTTGAGTTTCTACATAGATAGAACAAGATCAAAGTGGAAAGTTTCAACAAGGTAAGGTTCTCCCAAAAGGATGTGCTTGATAAGCGGAAGGAGGGATCATATGAAGTTGGTCATCAGAGATCAAAGGAGAAAACAATGGATATGCATAAGCCTTTACAGGCCGTAGAGTTTGGGGATTGCTCGAACTGGAATCGCTTATCAAAATGCTAGGTGTCGATAGTAGCATGGGGCGGGGGGAGAGTTGAGATGGTTCATGGAGATGTTTTTTTCATTGTGGAGATTGATATGTCCAACTTTGAGTAAAAGGATGTAGGTGGAGTTGGTAGGCTTAGGGGAAATATAGTATCAAGGTAGAAATTGTAAGATTTGATGATAAAATATTTCCAATTGCAGAGGAGTTGGAAGATATTGTTAATTTCAATGATACAATATTTCCAATTGCAGAAGATATGAAAGATAATTGAGATAATTACTCAAATATATATTGCCTCTTTTATAGTATTAAAGGGAGTAATAAATTACCTATGTGAGAAGAAGAATTATTTTAGGAGATTAAGGTAATCAATTAATTCCCTAACTGGACGATTATAGGAGGAATCTTATCAGCACATGTAAATTGGGGGAAATTGGAAAATCAAATGGATAAACATTCCCTATATGAATAGGAGAATTAATAAGGCATTGATTTATGGTCATATATTAGTCACTTCAACCCAAGTAATAACCTTTATATAAAGGCAAGATTAGCATGAGCAGAATTATCTCTCTTAATTATATTTTGTATTCTTCTTCATCATTATCCATCTTGTAAAATTTTCTCCTCTTAAAAAGTAATAAAATCTCCTCTCCTCAAGTGGATGTACACTATATCGCGATAGTGGAGCCACTATAAATCACATGTCTTATTTTCTTTTATTGGTTGATCTATGATTGCTTTTAGCTGGTGACTATCTGTTGTTTGTTTTGCCTCACCATCAGTCCGGTCCTATTTGTTTTTCCACAAGGTTAGGTTTTTTGTTCCTAAGGCGATATTGAGGGATTTTCCCCCAACATGCTGAAGTAATCATGTAAATATATTTGAATGGTTTGCATCAAAACATGCTTTTTAGTATGTGCATGTAAAGTAATATGTTTTGAATTGTATAAAAATTTGTGTTTCAGGATGGAAAATATTGGTTAAGGTCAAGTTTGTAACGACCCCAATTTAAAACAAATTTAAATTGGTAACTAATTTAATTTTTTAAAATTAAATTGTGAATTAATTTGGTATTTTTCAAATTAAATAGATATTTATCTGTTTATTAATATAAATATGTATAAATATGATTTTTAAATAGAATTTTTAATTAGAAATTCAATAATAAAAATCTTAGAGAACACATTGAATTTAAAATTTACATTTTGAAATTAATAAGAAATTTTGTTTTCTAATTATATTAAATATGCATTTTTATTTGAAAGTGATATTTTGAATTTAATATAATAAATTTTCAAAAGGTCATTTAAAGTTAAATTCTTATATATATGAAAATATATGTGATTACTTATCAATGTATAATTAGTTTTAAATATCATTTTTCTTTAAATTTTATAAATATAATTAAAAGGAAAAAAAGTATAAGTGTAACATAGGAAACATATATGTAGATTTGATTAAAATAAGATTTAAGAAAAATTTATATATATTTTCTTTTTGAAATTGCTTAATTAAATTTGGTTTGTAAATATATATAATGAGATTAATTATATGGTTAAACTTCATTTTTAATTTTTGTTTGTGTACATGTTATAATTTATTACACAAGGGTTTAAAAAAATTCATAAAATTATTTAAAGGAGGATTTAAACATAAATTTTGCTTGTATTTACAAATGTAAAAGAATTAACATTATACATTAACAAGTGTAGTTATTTTGATATGCAAGTAGACAAGTGGCATTTAAATTCCTTTTAGATTTAATTTATATGTAAAGTAAAAAATGAAAAGAGTATATCAGGCTGTTCTCAAAACCTGGTTACTTCATTTCAATTCAAAATGTTCAAACTCTCCACTTCTCATCCTCTCTAAAAAAAGAAATTAAAATAAAAAAAACCAAAACAGATTAAGTCTAGAAATCAAATGCAAGCTTCTGATTTAAATCCAAAATCAGATTAAAACAAATTTAAAGGCATTAAGAAAGATTTCAAAATTCTTCAAACCTGGAATTTTCAAACCTGGAAGCAAAAGGAAATGGAAATCTAGAAAAACAGAAACAAAATCAAAATAGGATGAAAAGAAAAAAAAACTGTAAACAGCTTTAAGTGTTCAAGCTTTCAAAACCTAGAATCAAATTACAACATGAAGAGCAACATATCAGATTCAAAACTTCAGAATCAAGTTCAACAAAAACAAATTCGAATTCAATATCAAGATCTAGTTCTCAAGCAATGATCCAGGTCCTCTGTTCTTTCTTTTTAAGGTAAGTAAACATTCAAAGTAAAAAAATAATTTGGTGCTAATATATGTGTGATGATGATGTAAATATGTTTGCTTGCATGAATGTTTTCAATTCAAATCTGTTTTGAATTCTTGCTATGTATTGAAGCATGCCTGTATATGTTCTAGGTGTATATCTCTGTTAAACTTTCTGGCAAGAACAACTAGAAAAAAATTTCTATCTTCCAAATGAATCACTATTAGGCTTTGATTTTTGAAAGGAAATTGATTACAACTATATAATCTTGTTTTTAAAAATAGTTTAAGTAGTTATATTTACTAAATAGTCTACAAACATAAGATTACAGTAAAAATAAAAATATAAGTAAAAATCAATATCTATAAATTCATCTCTAGATTATATAATCTGATTCGTATAAACGAATCATTAATTTTAGTATTAATTTGGTGATTTGTAACTGAGTAAGGGTTGTGAATTTCTGAGTTGTTCGATTTTGGGACTTTTGTCATTTGCCATTGATCGGCGATGTGTGAGGCCTCGTGATTTGGCATGGAGGTGGCTGGGGTGTCAGGCGTCTCTGGAAAAATGGTGTTCAATTTTATCTTGGGCCATGGTGGTCTAGGGAGGAGGAAGTAGGGTTTGTAGTCTAGTTTTTGTCTACGTTGGACTTGAGGTGATCGCGATAACTATGGAGAATTGAGTAGAATCGCTTGAGGGGAATGGTTTCTAGGGTTCAAGGTAGAACTGTGGCCAAGGCGGCAGGTCTTCAGGTGGAGGCGTTAGTAACGACCTGCTATTTTCAACCATTCGCATCCGCACATGTCGGACTTGAATTGCTCAAGATATCAGATTGTTAATTTATATTTTGCAAACTCAGCATATACAGTAAATAAATCAATCACAGAATCACAGACATAAAGTAATACAATAATACGCAGCGGAATAAATAAATAGTAGTTCATGAAGCTACTATACAAATATCAGAGTTAGAAATAGAATACAACAGAATATCTCAAATATAGCGAAGTCTTCAGTATGAACAGATGACTTCTCTGAACCAATCCACTGGAAAAGCTGAAAGCTGAATCGATAGTTGGGTCTCCAATGAAGCTCCAAACTCCACAGGTGTGTCTCAAATGCTGTATCACTCAGACTGACCCGAGCGTAAAGCAAAATCACCAAACACTCGAGTCAGGATTAATGTTCTTATATCAATAAATCCAACTCAAGTGAAATATCAATTGAAATACAAGTAACTTAAAGGATGTTTGGGATAACCATCCACTATGAGTGCATGGAACTATCTACAAGGTAGAAATATACACTATAACACCGAGGTCATTTCAAATTAATATATACTTCACAACAAAATATCATTTCATTTCAAATATATATTTCCAAAATATATATAAATATTTTATAAAGTAGAATATTTGTAATTTCTGCAAACTTAACAAATCACTTCAAAATCAACCCGACTTCCCTATTCAAATTAAATTCAATCTCAATTTATCAATTTCCATTCAATTCTATTTCTGACCACACAAATTCAAATTATATATATTTCAAATACAGATCTAAATAAAAAATTAACCATTTAAATTTTATTTTATTTCAAAGCTTTAATATTCAACATTCCGAAGTTCAATTTAACAGTTTCATATAGATCTCGATTTAACCTTATTATTTAGTCTTGAAATGTTCACTTGATAAATTCAATATTTATTAAATAACCTAAATTTACCTTTAAACTAAATATTCCTTTCGATTTGTTTAAACTTGAAACTTCCATTTAATCATTTAAATCAAAATCAAGTTATAAATCAAATCTTAAATTTCAAATTCAATAGTTCAAATCAATCCAATTAAGTAGAATTCTTAACTAGATACCATTTCAAATAAATTCAACTTTATCTTCTCAACCTTAACTTATTCAAATTATTACAACAATCAATTTTGAAATATAAATTTAAATAAATACTTAAACATATTATATGGATTGATTCAATCTCAATAATATTATTATTAAATCTATATATAAAATTTCCATTTATATATAATATTTTAAGAACCAATATTTATTAAAAACCATATATTTCCTTTCAAACTATAGAAATTATTCTCAAACATTTATATATATGTGTGTGTGTGTGTGCGTGCGTGGACCAATGGTGTCTGTATATAATTTCCTACCCTATGGTCAAGGGATACATATATTTATTAATTCAATCCGAAATTTCAATATACGGGTAGATATCACTTCGACCCGCAATCCCAAATTCAATTTAATTGAAAATCGCTTGGGTTTATCATTTCAACCCATAACGAAATTCTCCTATTCTAAAGTCCGTTCGGGTATGTATCATTTCAACCCATAGTGAATTCTAAACCACAGGGAACTTGCAGAGTGATAACAGATAATAAAATAAAATAACAGGCATATCATCAATACCAATATAATATAAACAACAGGATATGGTGTCATATCCCACAAGTGAACAATTGCAGATAACAACATATATAGCAATGTAAATAACTAACGGTAGCATATTTCAATTGTCGTTTCAATTGAAATCAAATTTAATAAATAAAGAACGTTAATTGTGAGTGATTGCTCACCTTTTGAGGCTAGAGAGAGGTTTGACGATGAAATGAGTTATGGATCCAAGCATGTTTTTCCAAACAAAGCTAGCTGGGCACGAATTTAGATGGAAAAGATGATAATAAGGTATTGATGAAATGAATCAGAATCGGCTAATTATTTGTACGAAAAATATATTTTATTATTGTCATTTCCATGAATAAATGTTTAATTTGAAACAAAATATTAAAATAATATATTTTGAAATAAATACTTATGTATATATTTATTTTAAAAATACAAAATACTTATATACTATAGTTTATTACTTTCAAAATGCCATAACATATTATATATATACATAAAAAAAACACGACTTATACATATATATACTAACATATATACAGCTTAAATTTATAACATATTTATATAACTTATATTTAGATCTTAACATCACTTTGTATGCCTACAGCCTTTTAAAACACATTACACTAAAATCACAGGTTTAATATATCATTTATTCAAAGTTAGGTATTAAATATCACTATATAATAACAAGCTACCTATATTTGAAAAAATACAAGTATTTCAAAAGAACATATGTAACTTTTATGCATAACAAACATGTATGACATACTTATATTTTGGAATATTAAAATTGTTATGTATATAATATATCTATATATTTTGACACCGACTCATGAAAATATATGTACATCTTATAGCAGAACAATAAAAATAATACATATAACTTACTTTACAAAAATATTTATTATAACACTATATACATATATAAACAACTTTGTAAAACTATTATACATATGCGTATACTTATAGTAACTATATAAAATATAATATTTTCTTAAAATAAATATATACACATGTCATATTGAAGCAAATCCCTGTACTGATATATACATAAACATATATATATATATATATATATATATATATATATATATATATATATATATATATGTAAATCATACTAGGGCGGTTCGAAAATAACTGGTATATACAAAAGCATTGCAGGCTATATAAATAACTTATATTATAATGTTTTAAAGTCAATAAAAATCAAGTAAAAGAAAAAGTATTTAACTTAACAGATCACGAAACCCTATATAACTTATACATGTGTAGGCTGCTAGTAAATAACTTATACAAACAATATATAAAAAATAATATAGCACACTTACAACACGCACAGAGGTAGAGGACGAGATGATGGTTGCCGAGGTTGAGCAACAAGGCCTTAGATCTGCATTTGGTTTAGGCGCGGGGTTCAAGGCTTGCTCTGGAATTGGCGAAGGCATCGAGATCCAGGCGGCAAAAGATGAAGCAGCGATGCTTTTTTTTTTTTTTTATTCTATTTTTTTTCCTTCTCTTCTTGCCGAGTGAAATATGAAGATGGATTTGTCAAATATATTGAAAGCAGAGGACAGGGAGGGGAGAAGCAAAGCATGGAAATATATATATATATATATATATATAATAAAAAGAAGAAAATGGAGGCCATACCTTCAGAGCTCACGCACGCAAGAGGAATGAAGGAAATGTTGAGATGCAATTGAAAACTATTTGTGTACGAGGCTTATATTTATCAGGGTTGCGTTGATTGAGGTGAGAGAATATAGGCAAGAAATAAATTTAAATCAATTATACACGATTGCGTTGATTGAGGTGAGAGAATATAGGCAAGAAATAAGTTTAAATAAATTATACACGATTGCGTTGATTGAGGTGAGAGAATATAGAAAAGAAATAAGTTTAAATCAATTATACACGATTGCGTTGATTGAGGTGAGAGAATATAGACAAGAAATAAATTTAAATCAATTATACACGATTGCGTTGATTGTGTATCAGACTATGGAATATATTCCTATCAATTTATACCCGAGAGGCAAGGAAATTTCCATACGTATTGGATTGCTGATAAGTTAGTAAATCTAATGCAAAAGTGGCAAGCAAATATTTGTTGTTTTGAACGGTAAGTAAATAAAAGAGTTTTTATACCAAATTAAAACCATTGAATAAAAAAGAACGTGTAAAAGTTTACACGTAAACTTCAAGCAATCTTGAAACGGATTTTGAACGTCTAAAGAGAAATAAATTTGCTTGAAACGGCTACGCGAATTTGGAGATTTATTCCTATTATAAAAATGAAGAAAAAGGAAAGCGTAGAAATTTACACGTAACTTATCAAAGCTAGATTTAAAAGAAATTGAACGGCTAGGGAAATCATTTCTTTCCCACTTGGAATGCAAGGCTACAGATAAATTTATTTATTTAGTTAAGGTAATAAATTTCTATTAAGAATGCGCACGATAGATGCATTAATCAAAACAACCATACGTCCACATTAAAATAAGTAACGCATTTAAATTTATACGTTTTCTTATTTATTCACTATTTATATTTAGTAGAATCTATGTTTAAAGAGTATTTCATTAATTATGTACTATTTATATACTAAGTAAATCAATCAAACGGATACGAACGTACAATTTAAAACGTTCATTCTATAAAGCTTATCTATACACTATAAATTTTAAAATTTATTACTTAAACAAAAATACGATTTGTTTACATCCATCTGATTCATTCATCATTTACAAGGACTGATGTATATAAGTAAAAATATTAATTTCTCAATTTAAAAAGTATATAACCTAACATAAAAAAACAAAAGCGGAAAATGTTGTTCCGAATATATCCCGTTGTTGGAAATTAGAATTTAAAGATTTAAAATTTCAATTAATGTTAAACTTTAACCAAAATAAGAATTATAGAATTTTGCTTAAATTAAAAAAAAATTGGTGACTATTTACAATTTAAAAAAATTCAACTTTTTTGTAAATTAAAACCCCAATGTTTATAAATAAAAGAATAAAATACTTGTTAGAATTTTTGGGTTGTTACAGCGTTCATCGTCGACAGGTGATTTACCAATCGAGTTATTTTGAAGCTGTGGGTTCGAATGCTCATTTTTGTTCCTCTAGCATTTCGGGTTTTCTGAGAGATCGAGAGGGGCGATGGGAGCGTCGTCGACTTGCCGAAGTTCGTAACGATGGTCAAAGACTGGTGGCCGCGGCGTACACGTGCATGCGTGTACCAATGTTCTGGTGTGGGTTGTTCATTTGGGTTGGGTAGTGTTTTGCTCGGTTTTACTGGAAGGTTATTCGAGAGTGTTTCGTGGATAGACGCACACAAGTTATCCTTGGTTGATAACTCGGGCTTGTAATGGGGTTTTGCTATGTTTGCCCGAGTCGATTTTGTTTCCAGGATTTTAAAACTTGTCCAGATCATTTCAACTAAAATGAACTTCAAAATTTGAAAGCAACTAGATTTTAAACAATGTTTTTAACTAGTTTTAAAATATGTATGAAATGTTTAAGTTTAGCGCTTTCAAGTTTTTAAAGTATAGATTTTAAAATTTTAAATTTTGTTTTAAAATAGTTTTGATTTATATAAATATTACATTAAACAAAATTTCGTAAATTAATATTTTCAAATTAAAAGGGTAATTTGTTGAAATTTAAATGTGAATTAACTAAATGTATTTAACTTTAATAATCAAAGGATGATGATTTTAAATAAATCAAATTCAAGATTTAAAATTTAATTTAATTTAAAATGGAAGGTAAGAGTTTAATGTAGTAAATGATTTATCTTAATTTAATCTTGTTTCATTAATAATAGCAATTAAAGTATAATTACTTAATTAACTAAGATAAGTAATTTAGGTAATTAAATTAAGATAAATTAATTTGTGTAATTAAGTGTAGATGATTGCTTAATTGAGAATTGATTAATCAAGGTTAATTAATTAAGAAATAATTAAGTAATGGATGTAATTCGAGGTTAATTACTTAATATTAAAATAATTATGAAGGGTAATCACTTAATGAAGTAATTAAAGGAATTAATTACTCCATGTAATTAATTAAGTTAATGTAGTCAATTTTAGTTAAGTAATTAAGTTTAATTAATTAAAGAGAATTATTTGGTGATGGGTTAAGTATAATTACTTAATGTAATTTATAAAATATAATTACTTAGTGAAGTAATTATTGGGTAATTACTGGATGTAATTAATTGAAGGATAATCAATTAATTAATGGAAGTAGTTTTTGGTTTAATTACTTTGTGTAATTAATAAATAAGGATAATTACTTAATGAAAGTAATTAAGAATTAATTATTTAATGTAATTTACTTTAGAATTAATTGATAAAATTTATTTAAAAGTTAATTAAGTAATGTAATTAATTAGGGGTAATTAATTACTGAATGTGATTAATCAAGGATTGATGAATGTGATTAATTAAAGTTAATTATTAAATATGATTATTTAAAAGAATAATTAATTGAATAAAAATTAAGGGATAATTACTTAAATGTAATTAAAGAATAATTAATCAAGGAAGATTTATTAAGGTAGATAATTAGGGATAATGACATGCCATTTGGAGATAAAGTTATAATCATCGGAGGGGATCATAGACATGCTTTACCAATTGTACAAAATGGTACAATATCAGAAATAATTGATGCGTGCATTATTAAATCATCATTATGGAAACATGTAGAAGTGATCCAGCTCACTCAAATTATAGGACAAAAGAAGATCCTTTCTATGCGAATTTCCTACTATGAGTTAGTGATAGAAATGAGCTACATATGTGTGAACCATGAGAAGAATTCCAGACGAAATGGTTATACTATGGGCAGTAACTACTCTAATAAATTCAACTTTTCCAAACTTATACGTAAATGCATTCAATACAAAATATACGATTAATAGGGCTTTGATAACCCGACTCAACGAAAATGTAGATATGTTAAATGATCAAATTATAAATCTTTTCCTAATGAATATCATGTCTACTACTCTTTCGATTCCGCGGAAGACGATGTAAGAAATCTGTATTGGCTTGAATATTTGAATTCAATAAATTTAAGTGATTACCCCAACATAAATTGGTCGTGAAGAAAGGTGCATCAATTATGCAACTAATGAACCTCGATCCAAAAAATGGGTTATGCAATGGTACCCAACTTATATATCACAAATTTCACAGAAACATCATAAATGCAGAGATTGCCATCATTTACTTTGTTGAACTTAGCTTTTCTTACCAAGAATACCTATGAAGCCTTCTGAAGATACCTGTTTACCATTTACTTTATTACGTAAAAAGTTTCCCATAAGGCTAAGTTTTGCTTTAACCATTAACAAAACTCGAGGAAAAAATTCCAAATGGTGGAATTTACTTACCCCAAGTTGTATTCAGCCATGGTCAACTTTATATTACATTGCCAAGAGGAGTTTCAATGAAAAAAAACCTAAGTTTTAGTAAAAAACGGTGAAGTTCAAGGGCAATCTGGAACCTACACTAGAAATGTTGTGTACAAGGATGTGCTAATATCTTCAAAAGAACACAGTTGATATCTTTTTTCATTATTTATTTCTTTTTATAACGTTTAACACATAATTACAATTTTTATTTTTAGTTATTTTTTTTAAAATAATACAAGCTTATAGAATAACAATCATCAACAATCAAATAATTCTTCATTTTATTTATTATTTTATTTTTAAAAATTTGTTTTCATGCATGCCATTTGTATGTCAATTTACGCTTGCAAAATTATGTATTTTACTGTTATATATATTCTATCATTTCTAAAACATATGTCGTTTGTACTATCGAAATACACGTGCGTACTACATGTCATTAGGACTTAAATATAATAGCTTTAATGTAATACTTTTTTGGTATTAGTGTAAACTTCCCAAAATGCCTCTATATAGATATTAACAAATGTTAATTTCACTTAAAATAGGATCTAACAAATGTACTTTTTTACAAATTCATAATGCTCTTTTACATATATTACCGAACTTAATATCACTTAAAAATAGGATCTAACAAATAAACTTCCTATACATTTTCGCTCTTTATTAAGTGATAATAGAATAAAAATCAAACTAACAAAAAATTTAAATGATGCAACTTAAAAATAAAAAGTCATATTAACTTCACATGATTCGAACGTAAAAACATAATCAAATATTAAAGAAATCATTTCTCTTGAATATGCTAAACACATATAATTTGTAAAAAATCAATTTAACCATGAATCATGTGCTATTGTCACTTGCGAAGTGCATGCCATAACAGTCATAATGAATAATCAAATTAATCTAGTCTTGGTATGTAGAAAAATAAATCTTTAATAATAGTTGTAATACCTTTAATGTCACGATATTTTGGTGTTGGCATGAATTACCAGAAATACCCACTTAATATCACTTAAATATAAGATCAAATAAATAACCTTCTTTTTGCAAAGTCAAACCATCACTTCATAAATATTACCAAATCTTAGTATCACTTAAAAGTAGGATCAAACTTGACACGTTTTCAACACAAAAATATAGCTAAATATTCATGAAAATGATTTTCTCTTGAAGGTTTAAACTTATATAGTTTGTAGAAAAAAATTCAAGCGCAAATAGCGAGTCAAGATCATGCGCAAAGTGCATGCAGTAACGCTCATAATCAATAATTAGATTAATCCTAAAGAAAGTATGCCTACCCACAAGGTTACCTACAATAAATTTGGATCCGAAAATCATGGATCTGTCGTTATTAGGTTTGAACTAGAAGAAAATTTCCAATAAGTAGACAAAGAATCGTTTACGGCCAAAAATGCCCAGCTAAATTTTATGCCACATCCAATGCGTCGAACGTGTCATGCGTGGGACCATCTACTTGATCTGTTTGGTTGAACCGTTGGAATTGAACAATTATCATTAGAAGCATCAAATGTCAACATCCAAATTCTAACAGCCACACTTTCCCTTCGTTTGAATCCTTCTTCCTCCTCCATTTCTGTTCACCAAATCTCTCCCATCAATCTAAAAATTCTTCCAATTTTTGTCGTTTTTGCATCGTTTATTTGAGGTAAATAACATCGAGCTTGGGTTTAACATACTAATATCCACGTTCTGCACTTTTCTGTAATTTTTTTGATTTTTAAGATTGTCGATTCATGAGAATTTTTGTTTGTCTATCCGGCACATTATAGACTGGATTTAAGAACGGACATTGGCCTTTATCGATATCTGCTTCACAAACGTCGAATTTCGCTAAGGTCGGTTTGTTATTAGTACGACGAAATCCAATGTCTTTAACATGTTGATGGGCTTTGATTACTACACTAGCCAGATAAAAACCAAGTTCAATAACATGAATGTTCGAATGTGAGACTATAGATCTATTCAATGTCGGATCGACAAGTGCAAACATCCAAGAAGGCTAGTAATATATAGTAGGATAATTTAGGAGTGGGTATGGTTGTATTCGCATATGTACTCTGATCTACCAATATGTAATAAAAATTATTTTTATTTCAATTTTTCTATCATTTCATAATTTATAGTAATATAAATTCATTTGACTATATTAATTAAATATAATTAAAAAATAATAATAATAATAATTCATAACAGAATAATTAAAATACCCATTTCAAATGTCCCTTTTGCAACACAAGAACATATTCTCCTTTTGTTAAACATTCTCCTTTCATGCCTCTTTCAAATGCTCCTTAATCATATCCTTTTCGTATGCCAAAAGATCGTACCCAAATTAGGAAGAAGTGTGCTTATAAGAAAAATGAGGCCTAGTTCATGTCATAGGAAACGCTCTTTGTTTAGTGTTTAAAGGGAATTATGGATGTAATGGTTATATCGGCCTTTGTTTCAAGATCATTTTCCTACTCCAAGATGGAGTAGCAAAGCATGACATAAGTGATAATTCTGATATAGATACAATTAAGTCGTACGTAATTTTACATCTTATTTCTCCTTATAATTTCAGACTCTGACTCCACATTTTATTCACACTTTTCAATCTTCTCTACTCCTCTCAACTTTTACTCAACAATAGCTTCCACTTGTAAGTAAAAAATAATGTTTTACTAGAACGCCTAACCATTAACTTTATTCACAAGGAATATTTCACAACAAATAAAAAACTGAAACGATAGCCTTTTGAAGATAACCGAATGTTTCAAGTCTTGTAAGAAGATGTCTCAACTGTTAGATGCAGCAACTGTAGAAAAACATAACAACAACCACAAAGACTTCATTAAGTGGGAGAAGCAATAAACATGACTAGAGCGAGTGGTGATGGACAGAAAAACGCTGCTGTTGGTGATGACAACGGGTGGGGGGATCGAGCCAAGGTATAACACTTTTTATCACAATTCCTACTAATTTTCTATCATTTTCCATACTAGTTGTTTAATTTTTTTTAGTATATTAGTATTATAGTTCTGGAATGGATAATTGCACCTATACTAGATCTAGAATATCTGGAGTAGATATTCCAAACTGCCGCAATCAGAGAACATGACATCCTCTCCACTTAAGTAGAATTGCCCGCTTCTGATACTGAAGATGAAGTACAAGTTGATTTTCATACTATTGCTTCATATCTAACTCTGGAAAACATTTAGGAAGAGAAGCCCATATCAGCAGAATGGAACGATCATTTGGAATCCTAACCTTACCAACCCTTTCAACCCTCCCAACTAAAAGAGTAAGTGGTATGCCCTAGGGGCAATTGTGGAATTTGTTGCATATATCTAGCTTTGTAATCAGTCTTGACTATAACAAAGGTGTTAGTTTTCTTTTATATACGTTGTTATATTGTGAAATGATTAATCAATAAATTAATTAAAGTATAAAATAAGGAAACCTTTAAATAAAATATTATGTGATTCTAGTTGCGAATAGTTGCAATCGCGAGTAATTAATTACAATTAATAAAAAACATTTTGTTTTAAATATTCTTGGCTAAGATGTTTCGAGAAAGTATACTGATACATCTGTTGAGATCATTATACGTAATGCTCTCCAATGTTAGGCAATGTATTACTCACTGCTAAGAACTGGAGAGTCGAGGCTGGAATAGGATAAAATGACCCGGTAAGGTCTATGGCTTTGGACTCACAGAGGTTCCGGTTTTGGCTGAGGACCAGTCGAGATCCTGAATTTGGACTACAGGACCGGGAGAGGTTTCGAATTTGGATGTCGACCTGAAGAGGTCATGGATTTGGTTATTGGATTCTGTATATGGATAGGTCAGAACTCGGTTATCGGGTTCAGATGGATACGGAATTGGCTAAGGAATTGATTACTGGATTTAGAATCGGATATGGACTCAGAATAGTCGTGGATTTGGATAAGGATATGGCTATGGAATGGCTTTGTAGTGGATTGTATTATGGATCAGGTGATATGACTATGGATAGAATATGGACTTCGGATGTCGGATTTAAAGCTATTTAAAACACGCCTTCCTACCGCAAGGCATGTTTTGGGGGGAAAATATTACCCCGCCTTTTGGACAAGGCCGGGATATCAATAAATTGGTTAAAAAGAATGGATATTAGGATTCGAGATCGATTGGAAACAAGGCTACGATTGATACCGTCAAAATTGGACCAAGCTCCAATCAAGATGGGATCGGTAGGGAATGATAAATAAGTCTTGGTGAGGCTACACTTTAAATTTCAAGTCAATCTGTGTTCATGCGCTCAAGATATGGATGGACCAATACTAAATTCTACACATTATAATGTTATGTAGTTTTGACGAAGATAACATGTGTAAATTATTGTTACTGTTGGGGTCACTTAAGATAATATAAAATATGATTTTAGTGAGAAGATTTCTAAGCGATGAATTTGTCTAACTATCACACCACTAGTTAAGATTCCTTTTGAACATTAATTTTTGAATTGTTCGATATTAATCGCTAATAGAATTTGTACCTCTGAGCCCCAAAATAGTGTTTGTGAATTCTCCAAAAACAACATGATTTAATTAGTTTAAAAATATTATAAACTAACTAATATTTGAGAAATATTAATTAATTATTTATTAGACTAAGTGTTGTTAGTAATTATATGAGGACATATATATAAAAGTAATATATATATATATATATATATATATATCGATATACGATGTCAATATTTATTTAAACGGGGTTTAAATATAGTTAATTGCCTAATAGACTTTTGGGAAAGAATGATCCATATGATGGAGTGATGTGGCTAGCCATGCCACAGAGAGAAAGGATATGCATGGGATATTATTGAGAATTTAAGGAATTAAAGGGGGGAAGTTATAAAGAGAGAATGCGAAAGGTTTTTAATCTCTCCTCAAAACAAAATCCTCTCTCACTTTAATTCTCTTTTCTTTCTCCTCAAACGTCCATGGTCACATTCTTCTTTCCACCCTGTGCCGAAATTCCTTTTTTCTAAAAAAAATCAACCAAAATTAATCATTTGGTTCATCTAATTTTAGCAAAGTCTAGATGTGGATTCACGAAATCTAAGGGGCTTTTTAGATTAAATGTCACTAGTAAGCCATATCTATAATGTACAACCTCATTTTATATTTATACATAGGTTATATTATTCTTGTAACAAACACACACAAACATACACTCAACAATATATATATATATATATATATATATATATATTGTTACCTCACCTTTTGGACAAAGTCGGGATATCAACAAATTGGCTAAAAAGGACAGATATCAGTATTGGAGATCGATTTGAAACAAGGCTATGATCGATACCATCAAAATTAGACCAGGCTCCAATCAAGATGGGATCGATTAGGAATGATAAACAAGACTTGGTGAGGCTACACTTCGAATTTTAGGTCAATCGGAGTTCATGCGCTCAAGATATGGATGGATCAATGTTCATGGAAAACCGATTCATATCAATACTTTCGTATCGATCAGAATGATATGGATTGTGTACTTCGGATCGATAGGTTTTCATATCGATGCAATGCGCATCGATTAGATGGATATGGCAAGGCATGTCGGCATGCTTTGTATCGATCAAAGCTTGGATCGATACGTAGGAAGCAAGACTTGGATGGATACAGACTTGATGGATACGAAGACATGTGCTTCCCAGAGCGACATCAGATCGATACGAAGAAAGGTGCAGGGGATGGATACGAAAAACAGCAAGCACTCATGGGCTATTTCGTATCGATCATGTTCGTATCCATCGATACGAATGAAACGGTCAGGGGAAGGAGCGCATTTCATGGATCGAAGTGTGAAACTCGGATCGATACAAAGGCTTCGGCTATGGATATGGGGACTGATGGATATGTAAATGATGGACACAAGGCCGTGGAATAGGATGGATACGAAGGTGATCGATAGAATTGATAGATACGAAATCGCCAGCCTACTTGCAAACTCAACTTGGATCGATCATAACTCTCAAACCATAGATCCAAATGCTATGAAATTTTCGTAGAAGCTTTCTGATTCACTCAAGAGCTCACCTGATCGATCTCAACTCAATTGGGGCCAATTTTGATCGATACGAACGTAACATGGATCGATCTTAGATCGATCGCAAACTGCTCCAGGTCGGTCTGTTGGGCTCACCAACGTATGAGAAGAGGTATTCCGAGCTTTGGGGAAGATATTTCCAAATCTACTCCTATAAATTGTAACTCCATGATGGCTGAAATGAGATTGGATTTTTCTTTTCTAGGCGAAACTCTATCATTTTGGTTAATTGTTTTCAAAGGATTGTAATTATAATCAGTATAAAACAAATGAAAGGATCAATTCAAGATGGACATAGGCCGAAGATAGCCGAACCACTATAAATCTCGTGTCTTTTCTCACTTTCTTTCATCTTAATTTTGTTATTTCTTCATTTTTGTTCTCTACATCATATGGATTTGAGATCTGTGACTGGATACTAAGGACTCGTGTGTAAACACTGGTGCTTTCATTACTTTTGGATTTTGTGATCAATCTTGGCGCAAACACTTTGGTGCTTTCACTGAGAATTGAACTCAGGGATTTGGAGGCTTAGATTTTGGATTTAAAATCTTAGGAACTCGGATTCTAGGAAGCAATGGCTTAGCGATTAACAAGTAGACAGAGAATGGAGAGGAGTCAGCATGAAGGAAGTCAGTAGGCTTCCTCAGGAGCTAATCAGTCCTCAATCTTCATCATTGGAGACGAGATGGGAACAATGCTGAAAAGACCATAGGATATGATACAGAACCTACTCTGACAGGATGGATAAGCTGGAATGAAAAACCAGAGAATGGAGTAGCATGAGATGCTGGAAATGAGGATCGAGAAGCTGGAACAGCAGGAACAAAAGCAGTCTAGAACTAGAATCAGGAAAATGGAGCAACCGGAACACATGATAGAGTGGGACCATTAGGAACGGCCCCCGAACCAGTAGGCATTCCCCCGGTTCATATTGACTCAATCCCAAGCAGGATACTAGGCGATGCTGTGTAGTTTGGAGTTGATCAGGATATGATGCCCATCCAGAAGAGCAGGTTTCAGGATTCCCTCATGGACTCAGGAGGGAAGGTTGGAGATAGCAGGCAGAGGCTACCACTTGATGACAATGACATGTTAGTGGAAATGGTCAAACGGGCTATGAGGGGAGGATTGGTGAATATAGATTTGGAGGATGTGGATAGGAGACCCTTTGCTCCTACGATCAGGCAAGCTAGGAATCCATCAAATTTCAAACTACCAACGTTGGAAATGTATGATGGGAGAACAGATACCGCTGTTCATTTAACAAGGTATATGAGGCACATAGAAGTACCGAGGGAATCGGAGGAAGTAATGGCGCGGTACTTCCCTTTGTATTTGACGAACATAGTAGCACTATAGTTTAGACAAATGGAAAGTGGCTCTATTGACGCATGGACAGAGTTGATCGAGAGGTATATGAGGAAATTTTGAGTCCACATCGTAAGACCCAAGAATGTGATGACTTTAACATTGTTGAAACAGTGGAAGGGAGAATCACTTAGGGATTTCTTAACCAGTTTCAATGCGGTAGTGGCTTCGATGGATCGACCTGATCCATCGATGGTTTTGATGGCAGTAGTCTCAGGGATTGCAGATAATTTGGATTTTAAGATATTGTTGGAGTGGGATCTACCAAAGGATCTCAAAGAGTTTTACCATGAAGTAGAGAGGATTCTACGATAGGAAGATGCAAAGGCTGAAAGAGAGGGGAGAGAGGCTGAAGTTTATGTGGTAAAAGGTGGAAGTCCACCCAAGGAGTATTCAAACAAGGACGATAGAGGCAAAAGGAAAATGAATAATAATGGTAACACATCAAAAAGGAAATGGAGGGAATCAAAATTCTCTTATCATATGTATTTGACCGAAACTCTGGAAAGGATTTATTTGGATACTCGTGGGCACCTCCAGTTTCGATGGCTGGCAAAAAGGGAACCCTCTTAATACGAGCGGGCATTGGGAAAGCATTGTGTATCCCACGAGATGGATGGGCACCACACGAACGATTTCAGGCATACGAAGGATATTATTGAGGAACATGTGAGGAGCGGTCATTTGCAATAATACATAAGGATCAAGCTATGGCAATGGAACAGGTCCAGCCACCGCTCACCTTGAATAAAGATGGCACTGGATCATGGCATCATCATTAGCTTATTATCAGCTGATTGGATTTATGGCATGAAATAAGTAATAAACCTCGAAGTAATGCGACTAAGTTACTTACACATGTACGGGATCGAGGATAGTTCCTAGGCATGCTCTAAGATGATGATAACCCGTGATGCTTGGGTTTATGAAATCTTGGTTTTTCTATTTTCTGCAAACTCGGGTTACTTTTTCGATACTCTGTTATTTATTTTTCTTGGTTGTATGGACTTTTATCTTATCAATTGAACTTATGATGATTAGATTTGAATTAACGTTATAAATACTACAGGTCACATAGTTACAGTCCTGACCAGTGAGATGGGGAAATAACCGCGAGTTTCGAGTCCCTTTGCCGAAGAGCGACAGGATGGAATCAAACTCTGATTAAGTTGGAAAGTCGAGGCCTAAGAATATAAGTCCTCGACCGTAGAGTCAAGGCCGGAGAATATAAGTCCTCAACCAAAGAGTCAATGTCGAAGAATATAAGTCCTTGACCAGGGAGTCGATGCTAAATAGTTTAAGTCCTTAATTGGAGAGTCGAGGCCGGAGAAGGAAAACTATGGAAGAGCCCTCGATCGGAGAGTCGAGGCAGAAATAGGATGAAATGACCTGACAATATTTATAGCTTTGGATATGGACCCACAGGGTCTTGGTTTTGGTTGAGGACCTGGCGAGGTCCCGGTTTGGATTACAGGAATCGAAGAGGTTCCGATTTTGGATGTCGACCCGGAGAGGTCATGGATTTGGTTATTAGGTTCTGGATATCGATAGGTTAGAACTTAGTTGTTGGGTTTAGATAGATATAGAATTGGCTAAGGATTTGATTGCTTTATTCGGAATCGGATATGGACTCAGAATAGTTGTGGATTTGGATAAGGATATGGCTATGGAATGGCTTGGTGATGGATTGGATTATGGATTGGGTGATATGACTATGGATGGAATATGGACATCGGATGTCGGATTTAAATTTATTTAAAACACGCCTTCCTACCGCAAGGCATGTTTTGGGGGGAAAATGTTAACCCGCCTTTTGGACAAGGCCGGGATATCAACAAATTGGCTAAAAAGGATGGATATTAGGATTGGAGATCGATTGAAAATAAGGCTACGATCGATACATCAAAATTGGACCAAGCTCCAATCAAGGTGGGACTGATTGGGAATGATAAATAAGGCTTAGCGAGGATACACTTCAAATTTCAGATCAATCGGAGTTCATGTGCTCAAGATATGGATGGACCAATACTGAATTCTACACATTATAATGTTATGTAGTTTTGATGAGGAAAACATGTGTAAAATATTATTACTGTTGGGGCCACTTAAGATAATATGAAATATGATTTTATTGAAAAGATCTGTAAGCGATGAATTTGTATAATTATCACACCACTGTTAAGATGACTTGTGAATGTTAATTTTTGAATTGTTCGATATTAATCGCTAACGGAATTTATACCACTGATCCTTAAAACAGTATTTGTGAATTCTCCAAAAACTACATGATTTAACTAGTTTAAATTTATAACCAATATTTGGGAAATATTAGTTAATTATATATTTGATGTTTGAGTGTTGTTAGTAATTACATATGGATATATATATATATATATATATAAGTTATATATATACGTATTGATATACGAAGTGAATATTTATTTAAACGAGTTTTAAATATAGTTAATTTCTTAATAGAGTTTTGGGAAAGAATGATCCATATGATGGATAACGTGGCTTGCCATGCCAGAGAGAAAGGATATGTATGGGATATTATTGAGAATTGATTAAGGAATTAAAGGGGAGAAGTTTTAAAGAGAGAATGCGAAAGGTTTTTATTCTCTCCTCAAAACAAATTCCTCTCTCACTTTAATTCTCTTTTCTTTCTCCTTAAACATCCATGGTCACATTCTTCTTTCCACCCAGTGCTGAAATTCCTTTTTTCTAAAAAACATCAACCAAAATTAATCACTTAGTTCATCTAATTTTAGCAATGTCTAGATGTGGATTCACGAAATCTAAGGGGCTTTTCAGATTAAATGTCACTAGTAGGCCAGATCTATAATGTACAATCTCAATTTATATTCATACATTAGTTATATTGTTCTTATAACAAACAAACATTCATATGTGTGTACGTGTATGTATATGTGTGTGTGTGTGTGTATTGTTAACCCGCCTTTTGGACAAGGCCGCGATATCAAAAAATTGGCTAAAAAGGATGGACATCAGGATTGGAGATCAATTGAAAACAAGGCTATGATTGATATTGTCAAAATTAAACCAAGCTCCAATCAAGGTAGGATCGATTAGGAATGATAAACAAGGCTTGGTGAGGCTACACTTTGAATTTCAGGTCAATTGGAGTTCATGCGCTCAAGATATGGATGGATCAATGTTCATGGAAAACCGATTCGTATCGAAACTTTCGTATCGATCAGGACGATATGGATTGTGTACTTCGGATCGATAGGTTTTTGTATTGATGCAACATGCATCGATTGGATGCATACGGCAAGGCATGTCGGCACGCTTTGTATCGATCAAAACTTGGATCGATATGAAGGAAGCAAGACTTGGATGGATACGGACTTGATGGATACGAAGACATGTACTTCCCAGAGCGGCATCAAATCGATACGAAGAAAGGTGCAGGGGATGGATATGAAAAGCAAAAGCGCTCATGGACTATTTCGTATCGATCACATTCGTATTAATCCACACGAAGGAACCAGTCAACGGAAGGAGCGCATTGCATGGATCGAAGCGTAAAACTCGGATCAATACAAAGGCTATGGCTATAGATATGGGGATTGATGGATACCTAAGTGATGGGCACGAGGTGGCGGAATAGGATGGATACGAAGGTGATCGATATGAATCGATCGATACTAAATCGCCAGCCAACTTGCAAACTCAACCTTGGATCGATCATAACTCTCAAAACATAGATCCAAATGTTACGAAATTTTCACGAGAACTTTCTTATTCACTCAAGAGCTCATCTGGTCGATCTCAATTCAATTGAGGTGGATTTGGATCGATACGAATGTAACATGGATCGATCTTAGATCGATCCCAACCACTCCAGATCGGTCTGGTGGCCCACCCACATATGAGAAGAGGTATTCCGAGTTTTGGGGCAGGTATTTCCAAATCTACTCCTATAAATAACAAGTCCATGACAGCTGAAAAGGAGACCAACTTCTTCTTTTCCAAGCGAAACTCTATCATTTTGGTTAATTGTTTTCAAAGGATTGTAATTGTAATCAGTATAAAGGAATAAAAGAGTAAATTCAAAGTGGTCGTAGGTCGGAGATAGCCGAACCACTATAAATCTCGTGTCTTTTCTCACTTTCTTTCATTTTAATTTTTTATTTCTTCATTTTTGTTCTCTACATCATCTAGATCTGAGATCTGCAATTGGATACTAAGGACTCGTGTATAAACACTGGTGATTTCACTACTTTTAGGATTTGTAACCAATTTTGGCACAAACACACACACAAATATATATGTGTCTGTGTGTAATTGCCTTACCTTGATGTGGAATTAACATCACAATCTTAATAACTATCCAAATGATATGATTTGACTCAATTTAATAGACTAGAACTAAAAGGTTTCGGTAATGCATATGTTTTATTATGCATGTAATAGTTTTCTAAACATAGTATACAGTTTCCAATGATTTAAATAATTAGTTTGAATTTTAATCAAAGTTGAAACATAAAATTCATCGATATTTTAATTAACTTAACAAATTTATTTTAATTTCAAAATTCATTTTGGTTGTTTTAAAATTAGAAAAAGATAATTATCCAAAGTTTAATTATATATATATATTTCTTATGTGTGTATTTTTAGACATCTATGTTGAAAATATATTAGAACAGTTTAATATAATCGGTAGGCATATTTTTAATTATTTGAAAATCTTTTTGGATTTATTATTATTATTTATATCTTTATAATATCAAGACATAACCAATTAGAGATATTTTATATTAGTTAACTTGACTAAGCTTTGAATTTGAATGTATTCTACTAAGTCCAACTTAGAGATTTCAGCTTGAATTTGGATTTAAAAATTCAAATTTGTCAATCCATGTTAGATTTTGCCAACTCAAGCTTCATGTTATTTATATATGTATTGTAAAAATATTTTATATCCATATATATATATATATATACATGGTAGATAAAAATCTCAATATCTATACATGTATATATTAACTATGTTATTATAGGTCATATCACCATGTCATACACAAATATGTCATTAATATATATATATATATATATATATATATATATATATATATATATCTGTGTGTGTGTGTGTACATATTAGATATTTTAGTCCATGTATGAGACATTACATGGTCAGCTATACTTAGAATGATGTGGTCTAATTATTAGATCAAAAATTAAACGGAATGTTTGGAAAGAGAGGAATGAAAATTTTTCTTTCTCTAAATAAAACAAAACCTTCCCCATTCATTCAACTGAATTGAATTTGCATTCAATATGTTTAATTAGCTAGATTAATTAGCTAAGGCAAAAAAAATTCAAGCTATGATTTTCTTAAAATAACTAGATTAGATCTAGTGTAGGATATAAGACTTCACAGGCTCACCAAGATTTAATTAAGGATTTTTTTGAAATTAACCCATTTCACCAATTGCGGAATGGAGTAATAAACTTTTCTATTTAATAGATGTCTATTAGAGTGGTGTCTAAGCTTGAGGTTGAATAAAAAGTATTCTTCATTCCTTTTCTACAGGCCCGACCTAATGGGTGTAGTAAGTCCAAAAGGAAGACCCAAATGTAAGGCCTTGATTTATTTAGGCCTTGGGATTATTTTCAAATTGAGATTTGAATATTTAAAATATATTTTAAATCTAAATTTTATGTTTAAAATATAAAATAAAATTTTATGAATGTTATAAAATAAATCCATAAAATTTAAAAATGCTTAGAGAAATAATTTAATTTTTTCAAAATTTATAAATATTTAATTAATTTAATTAATTAATTAAAAGTTGATTTATTAAAATACGCACATATATATACATAATAGCATATGTATATATAACTATATAGGTTATAATTGAAAATATATTTTAAACTATTTATGGTAAATTAAATATATTTTTTGGAATTTATCATATTACTTAATTAAAATTTTTAATTAAATAAATTATTTATTTGATAAATAATTAATTAAATGTTAACTAATTAAATTATATATATTGGTATATATATGAGTATATAAAATTATAAAGGTTATAGTTCAATAATTTAAAACATTTTGAATTTCTCAATCTTTAAGGAATTAAACTGGATAAATTTTTGAAATTTATTCAACATTTAATTCAAATTTTTAATTAAATAAATAATTAATTAAGTCTCTCATTAGTTAACGTATATAATTATATATATATAATTACGATGGTTATAGTTGAATATTGTTCTTAAATAATTTAAGATGGATAGATAAAATTTATGAAATTTTACATAAAATTTAGTTAAATTAAAGAATTAAAATTTATCAAATATGATTTAGTTAATAGTATTAAACTTAATTATATATGATTTAATTAATAATAATATATAAAATTAATAGCTAATTAAATTATAAACAGTTACAAATAATTGAACTTGTATAATTGTATGTATGTATTATTATCTAGCCTTTTGATTAGGCCATATTCCGACGAATGAGATTAGTCGAACTTGAAGGTTGTCAAGGTAGAGAGCCAAAAAAATAACTAGCAAACTTAGTTGCTAGGAACAACCGATAGGACAAGTCCAAAGTATAACAATTAATTCCCAAAAGAAGGCCAATACCCCTTGCACCTCTAAATAAAAATCCAGTAGCTATATATAGAAGAAGTTGTGGATCAATACCGACACTTGATTAGGGCGATGTTTTGAAACCAAGAATTTCATTCCACCATCGAATCAAGAAAATCATCCAAAACCATGCTTCTAGCGAAGCAACAAGGTGGAAAAGATGAATGTACAAACATGTCGCACCAACCGAAGGCCATAGAGGAGATCCATAAACAATTTTTACGGATCGGTACTTATCCCTGAGCAAGGACCATATCAATTTCTAAAAATGGATGATGTGGCCATGATTTCCTAGCATTTCTTTTCCTAGATGCAGGAAACATGGCGTAAACGTGGTGGAGATGATTTTTAGCGACCTTTAGCTATAAATAGAGGGGTGGGGTGATGTTTTGAGGAATCTTTTTTAGTTGTTTTAGGAATTTACATATTCCTCTTGTAATTTCAGAGATCATCACCGAACTATAAGGACGGCTTTTGTAAACAACAATCAAATCAGCAATAAAGTTAAGTGGATGTAGCAATGATTAGTGAACCACTATAAAGTTTCCGTGCCTTGTTTTTCCTTGTTTTAATTCACTTTCTTCACGTATCTCTCTACTTTCTTTCTCTGGGTGTTTATGCCACCTTTTGGTATAAATACATTGGTGCTTTCACCGAGAACGTCAATCTCAGTCTATTAGGATCGATTTCCTAATTTTGGACGGCTTAAATCCATAGGGAAGATCTATTAGTTTTATTGTTGCAACTTGAGACTATTCAGATTCCAACAGAATCCATTGAAGGAGTAATTTGACCTATGGCTCCATGAAAAGAGAAATTGTAACGATCCTGGTTTCAAGTCAAATTTAAATTGATAATTAAAATAAATTTTTGTATTAAACTGTGAATTTATTTGAATTTTTCCAAAATAAATAATATATGTTGTTTATTTATATATATGTATACAAATTGATTTTAAATTGAATTTTGAATTTGAAATTCAAAAATAAATATATTGGAAATAAATTGAATTTAAATACTATATATTTTAAGATTAATAAAATTTGTTTTGTAATTATAACATATATATGTATATAAATTGGATTTTGAAATTGAAAATTCAAAAATAAATTTTTTTGAGAAATAATTTGAATTTGAAAACTCTATAATTTAAAACTAATAAAATATGGGTTTGGCAATATATATATACACATACATATACATACATATACATACACACACACACACACACACACACACACACACATATATATGGTAAATAGAATTTGATTTCAAAATTCAAATATTTAAAAAAAAAGGGATTTATTAACTTTATATTTCAAAGGAACAAATATATATATATATATATATATATATATGTATGTATGTATGTATGTTTATTTATTTGTGTATAATTAAATCTTAAATCATTTTCTTTAAAAATTGTATAAATATAGATAACAGGAAAATGTATGAATAAAAATTATATAACACATATATAGAAAATGTAAAATGTATGAATACAAATATAAAGACAAGAATAAATAGAAAGGTATGGTTCAAATTCAATACTTTTTCAAAAGTTATTCAAAGTTAATCATATATTTTCAAAAACATGTGAGATATCATGAACTAAGATATATATATTATAGTAAACATTAAACATCTAAGAATACGGATATAGATTAAAATAAAAACATTAAGTATAATTTATAAATATATAAGTGTAAACATATGAAATATAAAGTTAAATAAAATTTAATTAAAGGGTTTAAACATAAAAATGTTTGTTTTTAACAAATGTAATGTAATTAACTCATGTAATTGAAATATGTAAAATAAGGAGTACATGTATTAACACGTATGAGCTCTGTATAGTTGTATTAACAAGTGCAATTCTTTTTATTTTTTTGAAAATTAATGATTAAAATTAAAACAAGTTTATATATTCATCTCTCTCCCTCTCTTCTCATTTTGTTTCATGCATTCAAATTAAAGAAAATCAAAAGCAAAAGGGAAAAAAATCAAAACCTAAAACAAGATCAGTTAGCAAACCTGTAAACAACTCAAAGATCAAAGCTTAAAGCAAGTTAATTCATCATAAAAATTCAAAGCAATCAAACAAATTCAAGTCGAAACAAACAACAACCTGATCATAAAATAAGCAAGTTTTAATCAAGCCTGAAAGTTATAACCAGAGAAGAATTAAAAGTAGAGATTCAATTCAAACAAAGCCTGAAGCAAAAATCAAATTAAAGATAAATCAAACAAATTTAGGATCATCAACAATCAAGTCAAGTTCCAGCCTTCAGTTCAAAAGCTTATTCTCTGTCTTTCAAACCCAGGTGAACAAACTACCCTTATAAATTCTTAAAACTTGTTATATCTGAGTAGCATGTGATAATCTTTGAAGCTGTGATGTGAAATATGTTGTATGATTGAGTAAATATGCTTGCATGTTTGTAAAAATGTATGTGTATGCCCGTATATAGGAAATCATCTTATTACAGGGTTTTAGGAATTCATTCAAAAATTCTAATCTAATCCTCCAATCTCTTTTAGGCTTTGATATTTGAATGAGAAATGAATGTAAGACTGTAACATTTTATTTAAAAATAATTTTAAGTATTTAAGTGGAATATTTATTTCAAAATTAATATATAACATTAAAAACTCAAAAACATCCCAAAATTCGATTGTCAAGGTTTCTCAATTTGATTATATAACTGGGAATTGTATTCGAAAATGATGAATTTTAATAATGAAATCAAGATTTTTAGGTTGGTATTGGATGTGAAGTTTTAGATGAACAGAATCATGTTTATTGTCGAATTCCGACCATCGGCGAGATTGGGTGGGTCGTGCTTTGGGCTGAAGGTAGCTCGGAGGATGCCAAGGTTGGGAAAAATAATCGAAAAAATTTCCTATCACCAAGGTGGCGGCACGGTGGCTTTGTAGGGTTTAAGGCCTGGGTTGTCGTATTTATCAAAGCAATTGCGTCAACGTCGGCGCATCGGAGTCAGTGGGACTATAACAACGCATAAATTTTTTAACGGTTTTTAATAACGTATTTAATTGAATTTTTGAGAAATTTTAAATAATAATATTTTGAAATAAAAGTTTAATGTTTAGATTACGTATAATTAAATATAAGTAGTGAACAAATAAGAAAACGTATAAATTTAGATTACGTTACTTGTTAATTAATTTGGACGTACGTTCATTTTAATTATTGCATCTATTGTACGCACTCTTTGATTTCATATCTTAGCTGTTAAAAATCAAATCAACACGTGCATTTAAAAAAAAAGAATTAAAACCCTGCCTCCAATTCACGTATAAAACTTTCCACTTTCATTTGCGTCTCCGTATTTAATAGGAATAAAAATCTTTGATTTCCTGACCGTTTCAAAATCTCGTCTCATCTTCATTTTTTGCAATGCAGTTCAGATCTGAAAAAAAAGGGTAATGGGTAACGATCCGAAATTTTAGACCAATTTAAAATTCTATTTTTTTTTAAATTATTGAACAAAATTTGGTAGAAACAAAAATGATGGGAATAATAATAGTTTATATGAGATTTACAATTTGAATTAAAAACAACAAATGTTAAGAATTTAATAATAATTTTTAATTGTAAATATTGATCCATTGAATAAAATTAAAGAGGAAACAATAGTTTAATTGTATTGTTGTAATTCAATAAGTTAACTCTAATAAATGAACTAAAATTGGTAACTAATGGATATGTTGAGTTATGTGAAATTATTAAATAATGTTTGATTTATTGTTAATAAAATGAAGTAGTTGAATTAGATTTTTATTTGATTTTAATATGAAATTAATATTTGTATTTGTTGAAATCTTTCCATTAATGAAAGAGAATGTATTAAAATGAACATTTAATTTGGTAGTTAACATAATAATATTTTATTTATAAGTTTAAAAGAGAAAATTATTTCAAAATATTTTCCAAATATAATAATTATTATAAGAAAGATATTTTGAAATAAAAGCAACAAGTTGTATTCCGTGAATTTTCAATTTTTTTTATTAACTATAAAGTAGCAGATAGTTGTTATTATTTTATATGTTAATTTAATGATTTAAAAGTTAATATGGTTTCAATTGGGAATAATATTTATTTTGACGTTAAATAATAAATTTATCTGTAGCCTTGCATTCCAAGTGGGAAAGAAATCATTTCCCTCGACGTTCAATTTCTTTTAAATCTAGTTTGATAAGTTACGTGTAAATTTTTACGCTTCCCTTTTTCCTCATTTTTATAATAGGAATAAAAATTCACGTAGCAGTTTCAAGCAAATTTATTTCTCTTTAGAAGTTCAAAATCCATTTCAAGATTGTTTGAAATTCACATGTATAAGTGTCTCTTCTTTTCCATTTACTCCTTTGCAACTAATAGGAACAAAATCTTTGATTTTCCTTACCATTCAAACGAAATTATTTTATTTCCTTAATGTTCTTATACCATTAATTAGTACATTTCTTTATTTAATCTATCCAACACAATTATCTCCTAAATCAAATATCACGCGCAAATTCCTCCTGACAGGAATTATTTCCTGCCGTTTCTCCAAGCAATTAATACTAGTTTCATTTAAATACTCAACCTTGTACGCAAATAATTTTCACTACCTTCCCATTTTATAAATATTTCTTGCGTTTTAATCAACGCATTTACTTCCTAATAAATTTTAAACGTGTACAAAATGTTTGCCAAAGATTTCTTGCAGTTTTCTTTTGCTAAATTCACGCAATCAATACCATTGTAAATATTCGCTCAAATCTTTCTTGCCAATATTCTCTCACCTCAATCAATGCAATCGTGTATAATTGATTTAAATTTATTTCTTGCCTATATTCTCTCACTTCAATCAATGCAATTGTGTACAAATATAAGCCCCATACACAAATAATTTTCAATTGCATCTCAACCTTTTCTTTATTTCTTCTTGCATGCGTGAGCCCTGAAGGTATGGCCTCCATTTTCTTTGTTTTATTATATTTTTTTTCCGTGCTTTGCTTTTCCCCTCCGTGTCCTCTGCTTCCAATATATTTCACAAATCCATCTTTATATTTCAACTCGTGTTCACAAATTTTCACATTATAACAGTCTCCATTTAATTGATATTTTAGCATAAAACTATATCTACATATTTTTTTATGTTTAATGCTTATGTGAATTTTAAGCCAAGCTTTTCAGAGACGTATATATACGTTATTCTTATATCTTATTTATTATTATAAATTATTAGTAATATACATATTTTGAAAATATAATTAGATTTTTATTCCTGTTCGAATATAACATATATTAGTATGGCAGCTGAATGTTGTAAAAGCATTAGTAATTTATGTTGTAAAACTAAAAATTTAAATGTATAATTTTCATCTCGATTCTATTATATATATATAAAGTATGTTTTGTTTTTTTTCTCTTTTCTGTAGTGCTTTCATAATGTATGGTCTATATATATATGATTTTCTCAGTATATGCTTTGAATTTTGAGTAAACTATATACAGATATATTATTTTAAAAGGCGTGTTTTAAATAAGTGATGATATATATTATGCCTATATTTTATTTTGTGTGTGTGTTTAAATGTAATATTGATTTAAGAGGAAAAACATTTATGTGTTTAAATTTAAGTATTGATTTTTCAATAATATGATGATGTTTTGTTTTAATATGTATTTTAAATTTAATATCAGTTTCAAACGATGTGTATATTTATTTGAATATCCGTCTTAAATTAAATTTATTGAGATTTTAAGGAAATTTAAATAACACATACAATATATACTCTGTTTATATCAAACCGATTGATTTATTTTTTCATCGATTTCTATCTATCAGCTTTGTCATCAAATTCGTGCCAATTTTGCTTTGCTTCAAAGTTCGTATTGGGATCCATAACTGACCTCATTATCGTTCTTCTCTAGCCTCAAAAGGTGAGCACTCACTCACGATTAACGTTCTTGTATTTTATTAAATTTGATTTCAATTGAAACGACAATTGAAATATGATGCTTTAGTCATTTAAATTGTTATATATATGCTATTTTCTGTAACTGTTCACCTATGGGATATGACACCATATCTTGTTGTTTATATTATATTTTTATTGATGATATGTGCCTGTTATTTTATTGTATTATCTGTTATCACTCTGCAAGTTCCCTGTAGTTTAGAATTCACTATGGGTTGAAATGATACATACCCGAACGGACTTTTGGATAGGAGAATTTCGTTATGGGTTGAAATGATAAACCCAAGGGATTTTCAATTAAAATGAATTTGCGATTGCGGGTCGAAGTGATATCTACCCGTATATTTAAATTTCGGATTGAAATGATAAATATCTGTATCCCTTGACCATAGCGTAGGAAATTATATACAGACATCGTTGGTCCATATATATATAAATATTTTGAAAATAAGTTCTATGGTTTGGGAAAGAAAAATATAGTTTTAATAAAGACTGATTCTTAGAATATTATATGTATAAAAATGAAATTTTATGTATAGACCTAATAATAATATTTAATCTAATTGAGATTGATTTAATACATATAATATGTTTAAGGATTCGTTTAAATTTATATTTCAAATTAGATTTGGTAAAATTTTGAATAAGCTAGAGTTGAGAAGATAAAGTTTAATTAATTGGAAATGGTATTTAATTAAGAATTATATTCAATTAAATTGATTTGAAACTATTGAATTCGGGATTTAAGATATGATTTATAACTTGGTTTTGGTAAAAGGGATTAAATGGATATTTTAAGTTTAAATAAATTTAAGGAAATATTCTGTAAAATGAAATCTAAGGCTATTTAAATGATATTGAACTTGTTAAGTGGATATTTCCTGACTAAATAATAATGATGAAGCTAAATCAAGATCTATATGAAACTGTTAGATTTAACTTTAAAATATTGAATATTAAAGCTTTGAATATAACGAAAGATTAAATGGTTATTGGGAGATGAATTGAATTAATGAATTAAGCTTTGAATAAATGGGAATTTGGAACTTGAGTTGATTAGAATCAATTTATGTAGTTGAGGAAATTTCAAATACTTTACTTTATTAATTATTTAATATATATATATATATATATATACACACTATCTTGGAAAATAGATATATTTGAAAGGGAAATGATGTTTTGATTTTGAAGTCTAAATATAATTGAATAACCACGGTGTTATAGTGTATATTTCTACCTTGTAGATAGTTCCATGGACCCTTAGAGGATGGTTATCCCAAACATCCTTACGTTATTTGTATTTCAGTTGATATATCACTTGAGTTGGATTTTTTGATATAAGAATGTTAATCCTGACTCGAGTGTTTTGTGTTTTTGCTTTACGCTCGGGTCAGACTATGCGATGCAGCATTTGAGACTCGCCTTTGGAGTTTGGAGCTTCGTTTGAGGATCCAACTCAGCTCTTTCAGTTGATTCGTTCGGAGAGGTCATCTGTTCGCACTGGAGACTTCACTGTATTTGAGATATTCTGTTGTATTTTTATTTCTAACTCTAGTATTTATATAGTAGCTTCATGAACTACTATTTATCTATTCCGCTGCATTATTTTATATTACTCTATGTCTGTGATTCTGTGGTTGATTTATTTACTATATATGCTGAGTTTTGCCAAATTTTAATTAACAATTCGGTATTTTGAATTATTCAAGTCGGACATGTATGGTTTTATTGTCGATTTGAATGGTCCAAAATAGTGGGTCGTTACAGTTGGTATCAGAGCTTTGGCTCTAGGCAAAACTTAGCATATATGGTAAATTTATTTACAGAATCACTTTCGTTCGAGTTGAATCTCTTCCTTTTGACTCGATTTCCTTTGAACTTTGGAACGTTCCTTGTGGTTCAAAAATTCATTCTTTTCTCTCTCTATTTATATTCTTTTGATTCTGGAGTATCCAATGACTCCACTAAATGATTTGTAAAGGGGGTTAAACTCCTTTACAATTGGCATTGATTCACCGGATATTTATGTATCCCTTAGTTTAGATGCTACTATCACTTGTTATTTCGAATTATATCTCCGACGATCGAATGTCGAATTGCCTCATAATTCTGCACCAATCTAATTTTGGAATCACGGTTGACCGGTAAAGGTCGCCCGTGATTTATAGAAGTATATCCATCTTCTATTTTGTAATTTAATTATCTTATCTTTGATCGAGTCTATCTTCGAATCAGGATTCTATTGATTGGAGTTCCTCTAAATTAAATCTCTATCTTTGTTTTAAAATCCATTCTTGAATCATCCTTTGAAAATTGGGTTTTGTTTGTATTTTAAATTGTTTTATATGCCGAAATGTTTGCTTGGGTAACTATGATTTTATTCTATATATAAAAGAGAAAATGTTTTCGATAAGGATTATATACCTTTAAAAAAAACAAGAATTTGAAGTTTCGAAAAGATTTGAAATTTTGAAAATATTATAAGAAAATTTATTTATATAAAAATGATTTATAACTGAAACGTTTTGAATTTGAAATTCGAGAGATTGGACTACGGTATTTTTGAAAATTAGTTTAAGATTTTGAAATATATAATATTAAGATTTGAAAGCATTTTCTGAATAAGAAATGTTTCAAATGACTTCAAATGAGTTCTAAGAATTTCGAAAAAAAATTCAAAGAAGTTTTCCAGAAAATAGAAGTCCAGAACTCACTTTTGTCGCTGGAAAATAATTTCGGTGATGAGTGCACGCATCATCGACATTGATTTTCGAGTTTCAGAGTGGGGAGAGGCCACTTTAATAGCTTTGCTATGCGAGTGACTTTGTGAAAGCAATTTTGATTTCAAATTTTGAAGTATGATTTCATATTCGAAAGATATAGGTATATATATTTGAAATCATTCAAAGTAAGCCGATGTTCAATCCTTGAGTTTTCGATTTGATTTAGTATAACTCTATTTATATATATAAAAAAATTTGATTTACTGATTTGCTGCTGATTTCCAACTCTTGGATTTGAAATTTGATTTCACCGACTATTTTGAAGGTTCGAGCACTTCCAAATCAAGGTTTAAAATTTTAAAACTAAGAAATTTCGAAGAGTATAAAATATTTGATAAAGAATATAAGTTTAGTTTTGTATGTTTAAAGTATGAAGAGTATGTCTTATGTAAATTTGGAACTTTTGTTAAATAAATAATTTGAAAAAGGAAAATTGGATTTTTCATATAGAAATAAATAGTTTAAAGGTTTTAAAAGGATAATTATAAATTTAGAAACCATTTTGAGTATAACTGACTTTGAGAAGAATATTTGGTTTTGAAATTAGATTGGAATTAAAACCAGTACTTATATGGTTATTTTGGAAATGAATTTGTTTGACCTAAATTTTGTTGATTTGGAAATTTGGATTATTTTCTAAACCTATTGTTTAAGAAACTTTGAAACTGAATATATTTAATTTGGAAGAAAATTTGGTGAAATCATATATGATCTTGAAACTGAAATGTTATTGAAACGAGAAAAAATTTGAGAACCTTGATTTACTAAATACCTGATTTGGGGTTATCGAACTTATATAAAACTGATTTGTATAGTACGAAATTGATTTGAAACCTATTGATTTGAAAGGTACTCAATTTGGAAAGAGAAATTTTATATAATCGAAGTCTATATAAGTGTGATTTGGTATACTATTGATTGGGAAAGTATTCGATTGAAAATGGAATCCTATATGTAATGGACTTTATATAAGTATGATATTTGAAAGTGATTTGAAAAGGTACTATATGATACATAGTTTTGAAGTAAAGATATGGAAAGTGCCTTCTGCTTGATATCCGCTTTGTGGCCACATTGTGGATTCATTCTATCGATATTATTCTGTCTGATTTTTGGTTTTCCGGATGTGATACTCGAGTGTCCCACCGTGGCGTAACCCATGATTTTTCTCTCGCGACTGCATAGCGCAACTGCTTGGCTGAGACGGCCTAGGGGTACAGATTGTTTCCTGGGGGATCCAGGCGTAACCATTGCATATCCTGCAATCTACGTAGATCGCATTAGTAGCGAAACTGCCTGGCTGAGATAGCCTAGGGGTACGGATTGTTTCCTGGAGGATCCAGGCATAACCATTGTGTATCCTGCACCCTACTAGTCATCATGGCGTAACTCGCTGGGCTGAGAAAGCTTACGGATACAGATTATTTCCTAGGGGATCCAGGCGTAACCATTGTGTATCTGCGAACCATGGTTAGACAAAGGTTTTGGTTTGGTTATTTTGTTTGGATTGTACTTTCCATATCTGTTTTTAAAGGTTTTTCAAGTATTTTCACTGGTTGTTGAAATAGGTCTACTAAGTACTTGAAGAATTCTAGCTTTGCGCCTGATCAACGCATGGCCAGAGTCTGCAAGAACGAGGATAAACTTGTTGAAACATCGAGTTATAGAAGTAATTTCGAAAGAAAAATTGGTTTCGACACAAAAGTATTTTTATTGAAAAGGTATTTTATTATAAAAGTATTTCCATCAAGAAATTTTGTATTAATCTTTGAAATTGAAATTCTTTTGGTTTGAAATTAACTATTCATGCCCGATACTATTCTTTTGAATCTACCTTGTCTTCTCAGCTTTAGTTATTCACCTTGATTTTGTTTTCCGAATCTACCTTCTTTCCTTGTTGGATATATCCTTTTAAAATATTGTTTATTTATATACTACATGGTATAATAGAAATTTTTTAGTGTTTCAGAAGTTATTAATTAATTATAACATATTTAAAGAGAATGATTATTAATTTATCTATAATGTTGGAAGTATCTTGAGATAATTTTTTTTATAAATTTTGGATTTAATATTTTCAATAGCTTCTTGTAAATATAAGTAATAATTTAAGTAATTGTTTCCAAAGGAGTTTTAAAAAGTATTAAAGTATTAAAGAAAATTAAATTTCAAATGAAGTTTTTAAATGAATATTTCAAGTAAAATTTGTATAGTTTTAAATTAATTGTTTATCTTGTACTTCAATCTATTTTTTCTTTCTGTTTGTTGCTATTCCCCTAACTTCTTCCTTTTCGGGGACGAAAAGTTTTGAGTGGGGGAGAGTGTAACAACCCATAAATTTTTTAACGGTTTTTAATAACGTATTCAATTGAATTTTTGAGAAACTTTAAATAATAATATTTTGAAACAAAAGTTTAATGTTTGGATTATGTATAATTAAATATAAGTAGTGAATAAATAAGAAAACATATAAATTTAGATTACGTTACTTGTTAATTAATTTGGGTGTACGTTCGTTTTAATTATTGCATCTATTGTATGCACTCTTTGATTTCATATCTTAGCTGTTAAAATCAAATTAGCACGTGCATTTAAAAAAAAGAAGAATTAAAACCCTGCCTCCAATTCACTTGTAAAACTTTCCACTTTCATTTGCGTCTCCGTATTTAATAGGAATAAAAATCTTTGATTTCCTGACCATTTCAAAATCTCTTTCCATCTTCATTTTTTGCAATGTAGTTCAGATCTGGAAAAAAAGGGTAATGGGTAACGATCCGAAATTTTAGACCAATTTAAAATTCTATTTTTTTTTAAATATTGAATAAAATTTGGTAGAAACAAAAACGATGGGAATAATAATAGTTTATATGAGATTTATAATTTGAGTTAAAAACAACAAATGTTAAGAATTTAATAATAATTTTTAATTGTAAATATTGATCTATTGAATAAAATTAAAGAGGAAACAATAGTTTAATTGTATTGTTGTAATTCAATAAGTTAACCTCTAACAAATGAACTAAAATTGGTAACTAATGGATATGTTGAGTTATGTGAAATTATTAAATAATGTTTGATTTATTGTTAATAAAATGAAGTAGTTGAATTACATTTTTATTTGGTTTTAATATGAAATTAATATTTGTTGAAATCTTTCCATTAAGGAAAGAGAATGTATTAAAATGAACATTTAATTTGGTAGTTAACATAATAATATTTTATTTATAAGTTTTAAAAGAGAAAATTATTTCAAAATGTTTTCCAAATATAATAATTAATATAAGAAAGATATCTTGAAATAAAAGTAACAGGTTGCATTCTGTGAATTTACAATTTTTTTTATTTACTATAAAGCAGTAGATAGTTGTTATTATTTTATATGTTAATTTAATGACTTAAAACTTAATATGGTTTCAATTGGGAATAATATTTATTTTGACGTTAAATAATAAATTTATCTGCAGCCTTGCATTCCAAGTGGGAAAGAAATCATTTCCCTAGACGTTCAATTTCTTTTAAATCTAGTTTTGATAAGTTAGGTGTAAATTTCCACGCTTCCCTTTTTCCTCATTTTTATAATAGGAATAAAAATTCACGTAGCAGTTTCAAGCAAATTTATTTCTCTTTAGAAGTTCAAAATCCATTTCAAGATTGTTTGAAATTCACGTGTATAAGTGTCTCTTCTTTTTGATTTACTCCTTTGCAATTAATAGGAACAAAATCTTTGATTTTCCTTACTATTCAAACTAAATTCTTTTATTTCCTTGATGTTCGTATATCATTAATTAGTGCGTTTCTTTATTTAATCTATCCAACGCAATTATCTCCTAAATCAAATATCACGCGCAAATTCCTCCCGACAGGAATTATTTCCTGCCGTTTCTCCAAGCAATCAGTACTAGTTTCATTTAAATACTCAACCTTGTACGCAAATAATTTTCACTACCTTCCCATTTTATAAATATTTCTTGCATTTTAATCAACGCATTTACTTCCTAATAAATTTTAAACGTGTACAAAATGTTTGCCAAAGATTTCTTGCAGTTTCCTTTTGCTAAATTCACTCAATCAATACCACTGTAAATATTCGCTCAAAACTTTCTTGCCTATATTCTCTCACCTCAATCAATGCAATTGTGTATAATTGATTTAAATTTATTTCTTCCCTATATTCTCTCACTTCAATCAATGCAATCGTGTATAAATATAAGCCTCGTACACAAATAGTTTTCAATTGCATCTCAACATTTTCTTCATTTCTTTTTGCGTGCGTGAGCTCTGAGGTATGGCATCCATTTTCTTCTTTTCATTTTATATTTTTTTTTCATGCTTTGCTTCTCCCCTCCTTGTCCTCTGCTTCCAATATACTGACAAATCCATCTTTATATTTCAACTCGCATTCACAAATTTTCATATTATAACAGTCTCCATTTAATTGATATTTTAACATAAAACTATATCTACATATTTTTTTATGTTTATTGCTTATGTGAATTTTAAGCCAAGCTTTTTAGAGACGTATACATACGTTATTCTTATATCTTATTTGTTATTATAAAATATTAGTAATATACATATTTTGAAAATATAATTAGATTTTTATTCCTGTTCGAATATAATATATATTAGTATGGCAGCTGAGTGTTGTAAAAGCATTAGTGATTTATGTTGTAAAGCTAAAAATTTAAATGTATAATTTTCATCTCGATTCTAGTGTGTATATATAAAGTATGTTTTGTTTTTTCTCTTTTCTGTAGTGCTTTCATAATGTATGGTCTATGTATATAGATTGATTTTCTCAGTATATGCTTTGAATTTTGAGTAAACTATATATAAATATGTTATTTTAAAATGCGTGTTTTAAATAAGTGATGATTTTTATATATATTATGCCTATATTTTATTTTGTGTGTGTGTTTAAATGTAATATTGATTTAAGAGGAAAAACGTTTATGTGTTTAAATTTAAGTATTGATTTTTCAATAATATAATGATGTTTTGTTTTAATATGTATTTTAAATTTAATATCAGTTTCAAACAATGTGTATATTTTATTTGAATATTCGTCTTAAATTAAATTTATTGAAATTTTAAGGAAATTTAAATAACACATATACTATATACTCTGTTTATATCAAATCGATTGATTTTTTTCCATCGATTTCTATCTATCAGCTTTGTCATCAAATTCGTGCCAATTTTGCTTTGCTTCAAAGTTCATATTGGGATCCATAACTGACCTCATTATCGTTCTTCTCTAGCCTCGAAAGGTGAGCACTCACTCACGATTAACGTTCTTGAATTTTATTAAATCTGATTTCATTTGAAACGACAGTTGAAATATGATACTGTAGTCATTTAAATTGTTATATATATGCTATTTTCTGTAACTGTTCACCTGTGGGATATGACACCATATCCTGTTGTTTATATTATATTTTTATTGATGATATATGCCTGTTATTTTATTGTAATATCTGTTATCACTCTGCAAGTTCCCTGTAGTTTAGAATTCACTATGGGTTGAAATGATACATACCCAAATGGACTTTTGGATAGGAAAATTTCGTTATGGGTTGAAATGATAAAACCAAGCGATTTTCAATTAAACTGAATTTGGGATTGCGGGTCGAAGTGATATCTACCCGTATGTTTAAATTTTGGATTGAAATGATAAATATCCGTATCCCTTGACCATAGCGTAGGAAATTACATACAGACATCGTTGGTCCATTTATATATAAATGTTTTGAAACTAATTTCTATGGTTTGGGAAAGAAAAATATAGTTTTAATAAAGACTGATTCTTAGAATATTATATGTATAAAAATGAAATTTTATGTATAGACCTAATAATAATATTTAATCTAATTGAGATTGATTTAATACATATAACATGTTTAAGGATTCGTTTAAATTTATATTTCAAATTAGATTTGGTAAAATTTTGAATAAGTTAGAGTTGAGAATATAAAGTGGAATTGATTGGAAATGGTATTTAATTAAGAATTATATTCAATCAAATCAATTTGAAACTATTGAAATCGAGATTTAAGATATGATTTTATAACTTGGTTTCGGTAAAAGGGATTAAATGGATATTTTAAGTTTAAATAAATTTAAGGAAATATTCTGTAAAATGAAATCTAAGGCTATTTAAATGATATTGAACTTGTTAAGTGGATATTTCCTGACTAAATAATAATGATGAAGCTAAATCAAGATCTATATGAAACTGTTAGATTTGACTTTAAAATATTGAATATTAAAGCTTTGTATATAACGAAAGTTTAAATCGTTATTGGGAGCTGAATTGAATTAATGAATTGAGCTTTGAATAAATGGGAATTTGGAACTTGAGTTGACTAGAATCAATTTGTGTAGTTTAGGAAATTTCAAATACTTTACTTTATTAATTATTTAATATATATACTATCTTGGAAAATAGATATATTTGAAAGGGAAATGATGTTTTGATTTTGAAGTCTAAATAAAATTGAATGATCACGGTGTTATAGTGTATATTTCTACCTTGTAGATAGTTCCATGGACCCTCAGAAGATGGTTATCCCAAGCATCCTTACGTTATTTGTATTTCAGTTGATATATCACTTGAGTTGGATTTATTGATATAAGAATGTTAATCCTGACTCGAGTGTTTTGTGTTTTTGCTTTACGCTCGGGTCAGACTAAGCGATACAACATTTGAGACTCACCTTTGGAGTTTGAAGCTTCGTTTGAGGATCCAACTATTGATTCGGCTTTCAGCTCTTTCAGTTGATTCGTTCGGAGAGGTCATCTGTTCGCACAGAAGACTTCACTGTATTTGAGATATTCTGTTGTATTTTTATTTCTAACTCTTGTATTTATATAGTAGCTTCATGAACTACTATTTATCTATTCCGCTGCATTATTTTATATTACTCTGTGTCTGTGATTTTGTGGTTGATTTATTTACTGTATATGCTGAGTTTTGCCAAATTTTAGTTAACAATTCGGTATTTTGAATTATTCAAGTCGGACATGTATGGTTTTATTGTCGATTTGAATGGTCCAAAATAGCGGGTCGTTACATGGACCGGGTGGAAATAAAGCATAGGAGTTCGACGAAGCTGTGGCCGGACTTTCGAAGCTTCTGGTGGCCTGAGGTGACGAAGCGAGGCATTCTTGGGTGATTTGGTTAGTTCCAGTAGGTAGTCGAGTAGCTGATTTCGAGTTCAGTGTTGTTGAGGCAATCTGGGTGGTCAGATGAGCGAGGGTGGTCGTCAATGATGTGCTAGTGGTCAGAGCAGTGATCATAGATGATCGGAATGAACGTACACGTGCACATGTGCACTTATGTGTCTGGGTTGATCAAAGTTTGGGGAAGAAGAAGATTACTCTAGGGATAGCTCGGGTAGATGGGTAGTTGGCTCGGGGTATTTCTCGGGTTGGTTCGCGTGAGTGTGTTAACAGTTATTTTTAAGATTTAAAAAAAAATTAAAACAAAGAAGAGGTAACTGGAAAAAGGTCTCGGGGGATCTGGTATTTGACTTGGGTTGAAACCCGAAGTCATCTCGGGTTTGTATTAAAAACAATTTTTGATTTTTAAAATAAAACAAGTTTTTTCAAATTCTAAATCTAATCAAGTTTTAAACATTTTCTTAATTAATAAGAAATGTTTCATACTTGTTTTGGTTAATTAGTTGAAGTTTTAAAAATAATCATTTTAAATTAATTATGTTCAAATATTTTACTTCTTTATTTTAAATGAATTCTTAAGTTTATTTTAAATAAACTAAATGTTGTAATTAATAAGTCAGTCGAAAAGATAAAAAAAATTAGTTGTAGATTAACTTAAAAAATGTAAGTTAATTTGTGGATTAATAATAATTTTGTTTCAAAGATTAAAGGTTTAAAGATTAAATGTTTTTAAAGTTAAATGATGAATAATTACTTTGTGTAACTAAATTAAAGCTAATTACTTTGTGCAATTAATTTAAGGCTAATTAATTATTTTGATGAAGTTAAAGAATAATTAATGTAATTAATTAAAGGATTTATTAATTAAGGATAATTAATTACTTAAAGATAATTACTTAATGAAAGTAATTAAGGATAATTAATTAATGATTAGAGGTTGATAAATCAAGTGATTAAAAAATAATTAATTAAAGGATAATTAATTTACATGATTAATTAATTAAGGTAATTAATTTGGGGATAATTAATTAATTTAAAGGATAATTAATAAATAAATGTGATTAAATGATAGATTTATTGATTAATTAATAATTAATGGCTGATTAATTAATTACTAAAGGTTAATTGTTGTGCTTGAATCGAGGATGGTTGTGATATGTTATTGTTGTGTGTAAAACCCCTGGACTACACCACACACACACACAAATATGTATTTTATGAGGAATTGGTTAAGTCACAGATATTTGAATTTAATATTACTTTATTCAAAATGATAAAAAGGTTTTAAAAGTTGAATTTAAATCCAATTGGTTTGGAAGTGAAATTGAGTTGAACATGAAAAGCTTTTGGAAAGGAAGTTTGAAATTGAAATTTAGTTTGAATATAATATATTTAGTTTAAGTTTTGTAATTATTTTGGAAATTATGGTTTGAAAGGGGTATATAAGTTATACAAAATAGATATGTGGATTTTAAACCATTTTAAAGTATATTAAATAAATTATTTTGGGACTTTGAATTTTATTCAAATAGAAATTGCCAGGAATACGACAATTCGCTAACTTTCCAATATATACTTTGAAAGGCTATATCTGGAGTAAATTTAATTCACTTTTCCCGAAGTGAAAAGCATTTGTTTTCAAATAATAACATCTTTCGTATTACGAAAGAATTTCTAGTTTTTTTTGAAAGGATTTCAAGTTGTGTGTAAATCAAATTTGAATTGAAAATAGTTTTGAAAGCTATGAATGAATCTTTGTTAAAGATTGGTGAACTTTGTTTTCAAATTGAAGAGGATCTTAAAGGGTGAATCTTTTGTTTAAAAGATTTAAAGTGGAAAATTGTTTAAAACATTGAAAAGAAAGGTTTTTGGGAACAAGTGTTGAATAGTTGTGACTTAACTAAGATCCCAATATATCCATATGTTTTTAAAACAAGCGCTCATTATTCGCTTTAGCCGGGAGAGGACTTTATGTCATAAAACCCATTCTGAATAGTGATACGAAGAAATGGATAACATTGAAGACGATGGTGAAGACCATGTATTTTCAAAAGCAAAAGGATTACCTGTCGAATGTCTCTACACCGAATGACCCGCTATAGAGATTTCCCTATGTGATGGGGAGTCTGGACGTGATTAGGGATTATCCGGATTTGCAAGGACTTCTTTGAAGTGTCTTCGGTTCCGTTCGAACCCGGAATGGACTTGTATGGATGTATATCTGACGTTACACTTTGAGATGTAATGCTGGTTTCTATCAAATACATTTCTGTTTGGTGGCGGAGAATTTATTCTCTTAGCTTAACACCCTTCTTTGAGACGTACGAGCTCAGAGGTTATGTATTTGATATTTACTAGTGATACATTCCCAATTTGGTAATGTGGCATACTAAGTACTGCTGATCATTTATTGATCAAAGCATGGCTTTTGTGAAAAGCGTAGTTTGTGAAAAGCATAGCTTTGTGGACGAGACCTCGTTGGACCTCACACCTCGAAAATGGTCGAAACAGGAAGACTGCGGCAAGGTTATGAGGGTCATGCCCTTTAGGGTATGTCCACTTCCTTCTGGATAAAAAGTGATATCATGCTATGGAGCCCAGATATTTAGCTTATGTGGTTGTTGCAATTTTTTGGTGTTGAGCGCTTGGATAAAGGTCGGTGACGACTAGGGGATGGCATACTCGTGATAGTTAGTTGCCTAGTTATAGAGGTAACCTGGCCTTGTGCTGGCAGAGAGCCGGTTAGGTTCTCGGGGCATCCCTCCGGAGGCGTACCCATTTGGTGAGGAAGTTCCTTAGCCTGACCATTTGTTGAAAATCCAAACAAAACAATACATGCCCTATACGGTTTTAGTTGTATAACCTGCCATGGAATATGACAATAACCTGCTACGAAAAATGGTAGCTACAGTAGGTGTACCATAATGGTGGTATGCTGTCTAAAATTAATATTATACTTCTGAAATGTTTTCTTTACTATGCACTAATAATAATATCAAAAGGATTTTCGCATATCAAGCCTGTTTGACTATCATAAGGAGAAATCTCCTCCAAGTGTGCGCTTGCATTGTGTGTGTGGCGGGAGGCCTTATGGTAGTTTCATTTTCCAAAAAGCATTGCAGATTTCATTTTACTTCTTTTGTTGTTTGTTTTTGTTTAAACTGTTTTTGTTTACTCACACTAGTCCCATGACCGACCTGGAGTTTATTGTTTCCTTTCTAAGCTTTGGGTGCCCACAATTTTCCACACGGGCGGCCTAGAGTCAGGTTTTCAGATAGTCAGCTAGTAGGCGTAGATTCGATAGACTTCAACCTTTGGAGTCATTGGTTTGGCGATCGCATTGTGTTTTGTCATAGCATGATGATGGTTCGAGCTTGTGGTTTGGAGCTTGGCATTGAAGATGTTGTTTCCACTGTTATTGCTGGTATTTTCTGATGTGTCTTCTGCTATTGTGTATCTCTGGTAGTGTTGATCATTTCATTTGTATTATTTTGTATCAAAATGTTGTGTATCAATAAAATTATCCATTTCTGTTTTCACTGCGTTGTTTACTTAATGTGTTATAAGCTCCACTGAACTGGACTCCGATGCTTGAACCTTTGGCATTCGAATACAAATGAGGTATATGATATCGATTTTCAAACGCTGGATTTCGAGTCGTGACATGTGGTATCAGAGCCGAAGGTTGAGTAAGAACTTTAGCTCAGGAGTATAACACATTAGGTGACTTATTAGAGATAGGATTATAAATGCCCTAGAATGAGTATCCCTAAGATATCCATCCGTATGCCTCAGTAAATTCTCTTACTATTCACTAATAGTGAGTATGAGTGCAAGAAGAGGACGAGGTAGGGGATAGGGGAGTAACACTACAAATGGTCGATACCATGTAACAACAAGGAACAATTTTTTTTCCTCAATCTTCTTTCGATCATCATGCAATTTCAATTCTTTGATTACTTCCTGGCAGCTCCAAGAAGAAGCTTTGGTGTAGTGGTGGCCCTTCGCATTGTGTAGATAAGTTCCTATATCGTATTCTAATCATCAGTTTCTTATCAATCTTTTCGTTTTAACTTTAATGAATTTGAAATTTTATTGGAATAAATTGGAAACTGGATTAAATTGTATCCACTTGTCTATTCTTTGAGGTCAAGATTTATTCTATGAATGGTTAGTTATCCCTTCGGACTAACCAATGCCATTACATATTTCGCAGACTTGATGACCCGAGTATCTAGTGGAGTGTTGAACAAGTTTGTTCTCAGATCTATTATTGATATTCTGATTTGGTAAGCCAAATATAGAATAGATATTCAATTTGATCTGGAAAGCTATTTCTCTATCTTTGATACGTTCATCTTTTCTTTGCCTCCCTGTCTAGCAAATTTCGAGGACGAAATTTTCTTAAGGGGGATCTGTAACGATCCCAGTTTTAAGTCAAATTTAAATTGATAATTAAAATAAATTTTTGTATTAAATTATGAATTTATTTTAATTTTAACAAAATAAATAATATATGTTGTTTATATATATATATATATATATATATATATATATATACAAATTGATTTTAAATTGAATTTTGGATTTGAAATTCAAAAATAAATATATTGAAAATAAATTAAATTTAAATACTTTATATTTTAAGATTAATAATTTTTTTTCTAATTATAATATGTATGTATATAAATTGGATTCCGAAATTGAAAATTCAAAAATAAATATGTTTTTGAGAAATAATTTGAATTTGAAAACTCTATGATTTAAAACTAATAAATTTGGGTTTGGAAATAAATAAATAAATATATATGGTAAATAGAATTTGATTGGAAATTCAAATATTTTTAAAAAAATTTGGATTTATTAACTTTATATTTCAAAGGAACTAATATATATGTATATATATACATATGTATGTTTATTTATTTGTATATAATTAAATCTTAAATCATTTTCTTTAAAAATTGTATAAATATAGATAATAGGAAAATGTATGAATAAAAATATATAACACATATATAGAAAATATAAATGTATGAATATAAATATAAAGACAAGAATAAATAGAAAGGTTTTGTTTAAATTCAATACTTTTTCAAAAGTTATTCAAAGTTAATCATATATTTTCAAAAACATTTGAGATAAATATTTAATTATTTAAAGGAATAGAAACTTGAGTTTAAAATTGAAATAAGATTTAATATTGTTTCTTTTAAAATATACATGAACTAAGATTTGTGTGTATATATATTAGTAAACATTAAACATCTAAGAATATGGATATAGATTAAAATAAAAACATTAAGTATAATTTATAAATATATATAAGTGTAAACATATGTAAATATAAAGTTAAATAAAATTTAATTAAAGGGTTTAAAAATAAAAAGGTTTTTTTTAACAAGTGTAATATAATCAACTCATGTAATTGACATTTGTAAAATAAGGAGTACACGTGTTAACATGTGTGAGCTTTGTATAGTTGTATTAACAAGTGTCCTCAATTCTTTCTATTTTTTTAAAATTAATGAATAACATTAAAACAAGGTTTATATATTCATCTATCTCCCTCTCTTCTCATTTTTTTTCATGCATTCGAATCAAAGAAAATCAAAAGCAAAAGAAAAAAAAAATCAAAACCTGAAACAAGATCAGTTTGCAAACCTATAAACAACTAAAAGATCAAAGCTTAATGCAAGTTAATTCATCAGAAAAAATCAGAGCAATCAAACAGATTTAACTCAAAACAAACATCAACCTGATCAGAAAACAAGCAAGTTTAAATCAAGCCTGGAAGTATAACCAGAGAAGAATTAAAAGTAGAGATTCAACTCAAACAAAGCTAGAAGCAAAAATCAAATTAACTCAGATGAATCAAACAAATTTAGGATCATCAACAATCAAGTCTAGTTCCAGTCTTCAGTTCAAAAGCTTATTCTCTGTCTTTCAAACCCAGGTGAGAAAACTACCCTTATAAATTCTTAAAACTTGTTATATCTGAGTAGCATGTGATAATCTTTGAAGCTGTGATGTGAAATATGTTGTACGATTGAGTAAATATGCGTGCATGTTTGTAAAAATGTATGTGTATGCCCGTATATAGGAAATCATGTAATGTTCTTGTTACAGGGTTTTAGGAATTCATTCAAAAATTCTAATCTAATCCTCCAATCTCTTTTAGGCTTTGATATTTGAATGAGAAATGAATGTAAGACTGTAACATTTTATTTAAAAATAATTTTAAGTATTTAAGTTGAATATTTATTTCAAAATTAATATATAACATTGAAAACTCAAAAACATCCTAAAATTCAATTATCAAGTTTTCTCAATTTGACTATATAACTGGGAATTGTATTCGAAAATGATGAATTTTAATAATGAAATCAAGATTTTTAGGTTGGTATTGGATGTGAAATTTTTAGTTGAACAGAATCATGTTTATCGTCGAATTCCGACCATCGGCGAGATTGGGTGGGTCGTGCTTCGGGCTGAAGTTAGCTTGGAGGATGCCAAGATTGGGAAAAATAATTGAATTTTTTTTCGATCATCAGGGTGGCGGCACGATGGCTTTGTAGGGTTTAAGGCCTGGGTTGGGTTGCCGTTGTTCTCGAAGAAATTGCGTCAAACGTCGGCGCATCTGAGTCATTAGGACCGGGTGAAACGAAGCATAGGAGTTCGACGAAGCTCTGACCGGAGTCTCGATGCTTCTGGTGGCGTGGGTCGACGAAGCGAGGCATTCTTAGGCGATCTAGTTAGTTCCAGTAGGCAGTCGAGTAGCTCGATTTTGAATTCGACGTTGTTGAGGCAAGCTGGGTGGTCGGGTGAGCGAGGGAGGTCGTCAACGATGTGATGGTGGCGGAGCAGTGATCGTAGATGATCGGAACAATCGTACACGTGCACATGTGCACTTATGTATCTGGGTTGATCAAAGTTTGGGGAAGAAGAAGATTACTCGGAGGATAGCTCGGGTAGATGGGTAGCTGGCTCGGGGTATTTCTAGGGTTGGTTCATGTGAGTGTGTTAACAGTTTTTTTAACATTTAAAAAAACATAAAACAAAGAAGAGGTAACTCGAATAAGGTCTCGGGGATCTGGTATTTGACTCGGGTTGAAACTCGAAGTCGTCTCGGGTTCGTATTAAAAACAATTTTTGATTTTTAAAATAAAACAAGTTTTTTCAAATTTTAAATCTAATCAAGTTTTAAACATTTTCTAATTAATAATAAATGTTTCATGCTATTTTTGGTTAATTAGTTAAAGTATTAAAAATAATTAGTTTAAATTAATTAATTTTAATTGTTTTACTTCTTTATTTTAAATGAATTCTTAAGTTTATTTTAAATATACTAAATGTTGTAATTAAGAAGATAATCGAAAAGATAAAATGTTTTTAGTTGTAAATTAACTTAAAAAAATCTAAGTTAATTTATGGATTAACAATAATTTTGTTTCAAAGATTAAAGGTTTAAAGATTAAATGTTTTAAAGTTAATTGATGAACAATTATTTTGTGTAATTAAATTAAAACTAATTACTTTGTGTAATAAATTTAAGGCTAATTAATTATTATGATTAAGTTAAAGAATAATTAATGTAATTAATTAAAGGAATTATTAATTAAGGATAATTAATTACTTAAAGCTTATTACTTAATGAAAGTAATTAAGGATAATTAATTAAAGATTAGATGTTGATAAATCAAGTGATTAAAACAATAATTAATTAAAGGATAATTAAATTATTTGATTAATTAATTAAGGTAATCAATTTGGGGATAATTAATTAATTTAAAGGATAATTAATTAATAAAAGTGATTAAAGGATTGATTTATTGAGTAATTAATAATTAAAGGTTAATTAATAAATGATTAAAGGATAATTAATTAAAATGGTTTGTAATTAATGTTAATTAACCAGGATTAGTAATTTATTCATGAGTAATTAATCTGGTTTAAAATAATTATAATCAGGTGATTAATCGATCTTGCTTATAGATGTTTGGATTGTATTGAATGCCTTGAATTGTTTGACATCCCTGATGTGTGATATTCTATGATATGAATTGTGTGAATTGCGATTTATCTATCTCTAATGAATTTACATAGTTATCAGTGAATTTTTGAATAACGATAAGCGTTACAGGTTTATACCGCTTATCAACATTTTTGTGCTTGAATTGAGGATGGTTGTGATATGTTATTGTTGTGTGTAAAACCCCTGGACTACACCACACACGCACAGTGGATTTCACAAGGAATTGGTTAAGTCATAGATATTTAAATTTAATATTACTTTATTCAAAATGATAAAAAGGTTTTAAAAGTTGAATTTGAATCCAATTGATTTGGAAGTGAAATTGAGTTGAATATGAAAAGCTTTTGGAAATGAAGTTTGAAATTGAAATTTAGTTTGAATATAATATATCTAGTTTAAGTTTTGTAATTATTTTGGAAATTATGGTTTGAAAGGGCTATATAAGTTATACAAAATATATTTGTGGATTTTAAACCATTTTAAAGTATATTAAAAAAATTATTTTGGGACTTTGAATTAAATTCAAATAGAACTTGCCAGGAATAGGACAGTTCGCTGACTTTCCAATATATACTTTGAAAGGCTATATCATGAGAAAATTTAACAGGTTTTCCCAAAGTGAAGAGCATTTGTTTTCAAATAATAACAACTTTCGTATTATGAAAGAATTTCCAGTTTTTCTTGAAAGGATTTCAGTGTAAATCAAATTTGAATTGAAAATAGTTTTGAAAGCTATGAATGAATCTTTGTTAAAGATTGGTTAACTTTGTTTTCAAATTGAAGAGGATCTTAAAGGGTGAATCTTTTGTTTAGAAGATCTAAAGAAGAAAATGGTTCAAACCATTCAAAAGAAAGGTTTTTGGGAACAAGTGTTGAAAAGTTATGACTTAACTAAGATCCCAATATATCCATATGTTTTTAAAACAAGCGCTCATTATTCGATTTAGTCGGGAGAGGACTTTATGTCATAAAACCCATTCGGAATAGTGATACGATGAAATGGATAACATTGAAGACGGTGATGAAGACCGGGTATTTTCAAAACCAAAAGGATTACGTGTCGAATGTCTCTGCACCGAATGGCCTCGGTATAGAGATTTCTCTATGTGATGGGGAGTCCGGACGTGATTAGGGATTATTCGGATTCGCAAGGGCTTCTTTGAATTGCCTTCGGTTCCGTTCGAACCTGGAATGGACTTGTATGGATGTATGTCTGACGTTACACTTTGAGATGTAAAGCTATTTCTATCAAATACATTTCTGTTTGATGGCGGAGAATTTATTCTCTTAGCTTAACACCCTTCTCTGAGATGTACGAGCTCAGAGGTTATGTAATTGATGTTTACTAGTGATACACTCCAATTTGGTAATGTGGCATACTAAGTGCTGCTGATCATTTATTGATCAAAGCATGACTTTTGTGAAAAGTGTAGCTTTGTGGACGAGACCTCGTCGGACCTCACACCACGGAAATTATCGAAATAGGAAGAATGCGACAAGGTTATGAGGGTCGTGCCCTTTAGGGTATGTCCATTTCCTTCTAGATAAAAAGTGATATTATGGTATGGAGCCTAGATATTTAATTAAGCGGTTGTTGTAATTTGTTAGTGTTGAGCGCTCAGATAAAGGTTGGTGACGACCGGGGGATGGCATACTCGTGACAGTTAGTTACCTAGTTACAGAGGTAACCCTGTCTTGTGTTGGCAGAGAGCCAGTTAGGTTCTCAGGGCGTCCCTCCAGAGGCGTACCCATTCGGTGAGGAAGTTACTTAGCCTGGCCATTTGTTGAAAATCCAAACAAAACAATGCGCGCCCTGTACGGTTTTTATTGTATAACCTGCCATGGAATGTGGCGATAACCTGCTATCGAACATGGTAGCTATAGTAGGTATACAATAATGGTGGTATGTTGGCTAAGATTAATATTATACTTTCGAAATATTTTCTTCACTATGCACTAATAATAATATCAAAAGGATTTTCGCGTATCAAGCATGTTTGACTATCATAAGGAGAAATCTCCTCCAAGTGTACGGTTGCATTGTGTGTGTGGCGGGATTCCTTATGGTAGTTTCATTTTCCAAAAAGCATTGTGAATTTCATTTTACTTCTTTTGTTGTTTGTTTTTGTTTAAACTGTTTTTGTTTGCTCACACAAGTCCCATGACTGACTTGGAGTTTATTGTTCCCTTTCGAAACTCTGGGTGCCCACAATTTTCCACACGGACAGCCTAGAGTCAGGTCTTCAAATAGTCAGCTAGTAGGCGTAGATTTGATAGCCTTCAATCTTTGGAGTCATTGGTTTGCCAATCGCATTTTGTTTCATCACAGCGTGATGATGGTTCGAGCTTATGGTTTGGAGCTTGGCATTGAAGATGTTGTTTCCGCTGCTGTTGCTGGTGTTTTCTGCTGTGTCTTCCGCTATTGTGTATCTCTAATAGTGTTGATCATTTCATTTGTATAATTGTTGTATCAAAATTTTGTGTATCAATAAAATTATTCATTTCTATTTCCGCTGTGTTGTTTACTTAATGTGTTATAAGCTCTACCGAACTGGAGTCCTACGCTTGAATCTCCGGCATTCGAATACAAGTGAGGTATTTGATGTCGATTTTCGAATGCTGGATTTCGAGTCGTGATAGAAGTCCACTGCTTCCAGACCCACTAGCGATGCTGAGAACACCAAATCTCGGCATGTTGGAGAAGTTGCACAGCCGAGCGCTGTTTAAATCCAAAACCCATCAGAATGATAGCGGGCATTGAGGTGGATCGAATGATGACACAAATGACCGACAAGTTCTAAGTGAACCATGACGAGATGAAATAGAAGATGCAGGAGATTGTCAACTTACTAAATCAATTGACCTGTAATTGGAGAAGGACCAGTAATAAGTTGACGCCTTTTGATTCTGAGTATGATAGTTCTTCATTACGCGGACAAAAGCATAGGAAAGGAAAGTAGATGATGAAAAGAATTGAAACTGGGACTTTAAAGTAGAGATTGGAGACCACCCGTGGCCAATGTCTGAGGATCGGTGTCGAACTGCAAGCATGGATCTGTATCGAACCCCAAGGAGGGATCGGTACCGAACCAAATGTTCATAATCAGGTGAATGAGCGAGCTGATGTTTTGGATGATGACGTTTGTGGTATGGCCGGTCATGCTGTTGACGGCCAAAATGCTGGAAATTAGGCAACTACAGTCGACTCATTGCATATAAACTGAACTATCCCAGAGTTAGGTCAATCCAGGTATCACAAGCCTAAACGAGACCGTTTGCTGGGCCAAACACAAGGGGCAGACCACGATTTCCATCATTCAGTAGAACTTGTAGAGTTGGAGTACTTGGCTAAAGTGGTAAGGAGATTGATGAGTAAAAATCAATATCGGTGTAATAATGAATAAGGCTCCTCCTCTAATCGAAACACATTCAAAAAATTGATACCATGTGAAGAATACCCTAGAAGGTTTGTAATGTCAACGATGCCGGGGCAACATTTGAGGAAGTATAAATAGCGTATGGATTCGCCAAAAAAACCAAGGTTGTCAGATGTTGTTGTTTCCTAATTTTCCTTGAAGGTATTGTGACAATGTCATTCACCTAGCTTCCAACAAGATCTGTATCATCTTTGATCAGTTAGCACGGATGTTCATTGAGCAGTTCCATTTACATGTCTCTTGTCCTGACATAATGTCACCATCGAACCTTTTCTAGGAAGCGAGAGAGTCATTGAAAGATTTCTTGAGCAGATTCCACATGGCTATGATGGAAGTGAGTAATACAAAAGAAGATATTGTTTTGATGGTGTTTATAAGGGGGATTCATCCTGATATAATTTCAGAATATGGATGAAAATGAAACCCCCGCCAACGATGGATGTGTTTTATAGAAAGCTGAATCAGTTCTTGTGCTTGAAAAAGGCAAGTACTACTAGTAGGAAAGTCAGTGTCAAGTAGTTGGTCGAGGTGATTCAGGATAATGTTATGGTGAAGCAATTCGAAGAGAATTCTGAAAATGTTGATGTGAATGTTGAGAGAAAACAGTAGTCAAAGAAGGAATGATCAAGGCGCCAGAGACAGAAAGCTTGATTTCTAGAGGCCCCTAGGTTCTCGAAGTATGATAGTTTTACCCAGCTGCATGATTTAATCAAAAACATCTACCTTTCCACCTAAGGCATGGAATAGTATAATAAGATGCTCCAAAGGAGTCAATTGAGAAGGAAAAGAAGTCCGGCAAGTAATGCATATTTCACAAGACCCCTATGACAACACATACGAGTATAGAGACTTATGTGATGGTCGAAGACCTAATCAGGAAGAAGTAGTTGCAGCTGTTTGTCAAAGCTCCATAGGAAGGCAGGCAAGGAAGTTTTAACTCCTAAGGACCATTGTTCCGATGGAGGCAAGCTAGCTCTGATGAGGATTAGTCCAAGCGGCTTGGAAAAAGATTAATTATCAATGCAATTTTTGGTGGACATCCATCTGAGAAGAGCTAGAATGAAATGGGGAGATACGTGAATGCACTGAAGCATGCAATGAGTGAGAGTTGCTTTACAGTCATAGACGTAGCTTCGGCAAAATAGCTCAGGATAATGAGGGTGATATTAAATTTAGAAATAGGAATGCTGATGGAGTTGAAGCCCTAATATTGGATCCTCTGGAGATATCGGCCGTGATTGGGCCGACGACTATGAGGAAAGTGCAAGTCGATTGTGGTAGTTCAGTGAGCATATTGTTCAAAAAATCTTATGGTTAGAGGCTTCTGGATGGAAAAGATCTAAAACCATGCAATGCTTATATCCAGGGATTTAACTGGACAACAACAGAACCTGTCGGATGTATAGACCTACCGATAGTGGTAGGAGATGGGAACCACAATAGAGTGTGGGTTGTGACTTTCATCGTGTTGGATATATTCTCTTCTTATAATGCTTTTCTGAGATGACTAGCCCTAGCTAGTTTTCGAGCAGCCATTCCCTATTGTTCTTAATATTGAAATTTCTTTCAATTAATGGAGTCGGAGTTGTCCAGGGAGACCAAGGGCATAAACATGGGTGCTGCGTCGTAGAGTTGAAGGAGGTGAAGCAGTGTGAGAAGGGAAAAGTTATGGAGAAGACTCTCCACATCAATTCATTGGAGGCATATCAACCACTGCATGAGCGTTGGCTCGAGAGGCACAACCAGTTCCATAAGGATATGGACCTATGGAAAGAGCTAGAAGTTGCGAAGGCGGCTCTCATGGAGTTCACGATCAGCATTCCAGTTAGTCAAGATGATCCTACACGTGTCTTGAAGATCGGATCTCAGCTCAACAAGTGAATAATGAAAGAGTTAACGGGTTTTTTATAAGCAAACCAGGATGTGTTTGCCTGGACACATTCCCACATGTGTGGGATATCGTTGAAGATAGCGTGCCACACATTGAATGTGAATCCTAAATGTGTTCCTGTTAATCAAAAATGTCGCAGCCTTGGTTCGGAGCGACTTTCTATGCTTAAGAGGAGGTGGATAAGATAAATGTTCATCAATGATGCTCTATACCCAAAATGGGTATCCAATCCAATTCTAGTCAAGAAGTCCAATAGGGAGTGGAGGACATGCATCAACTATTCCAATCTGAATAAGGCATGCCCAAAGACAACTTTCCACTCCCAAAGATATATCAACTAGTAGATTCAACCACCGGGCATGAGCTCTTATCATTTATGGACACTTAATTTGGCTCCAACCAGATTCCAATGCATGTCCCAATCCAGGAGCACACTAGCTTCCTAATTGACATAGGGTTGTATTATTACCTTGTCATGCCCATTAGTTTAAAGAACTTAGGAGAAACATGCCAAAGACTGGTCAATTCCATGTTTAAGGAGCATATTGGGCATTCGATGGAAGTGTATGTCGATGATATGCTGGTGAATTCGCGACGATCGACTAATCACATAAAGAATTTGGCAGAGATGTCCAGTGTGCTTCGAAAATACGGAATGAAGCATAGCCCTTTAAAATTCTTATTTGGAGTTGCATTAGGGAAGTTCTTAAGTTTCATAGTGAACTTTAGAGGAATAGAAGCCAATCTAGAGAAGATCTAGGCGTTGAAGAACATCTTAGCTCCAAAGTCAACGAAAGAAGTTCAGAGTCCAAATGGAAAGGTTGCCACCCTAAGCCAGTTTATTTCAAGAGCCACAAACAAGTGCATACCTTTCTTCGATGCTCTCAAGAAAGGAAAAAGAAATTTCGCCTGGACGTAGGAATAAAAGGACGCTTTACAAGCTTTGATAAATCACTTAGAGAGCCCTCCCATCCTACCAAACCATTGGAAGATAAGGACTTGTTTATTTACCTTATAGTGTCGGTACATGCTTTAAGCACCACAGTTGTGCATGAGGAGTCCTAAATCCAAAGTCCGGTGTACTACATCAGTAAATGATTGATAGGGGTAGAGAAGATCTACCCAAAGTTGGAAAAGGTGGCATACTGCCTATTCATCATTTTAAGAAAGCTCTATCCATAATTCAAGGCTCATCAGATCAAAGTATCGACTGACCAACTTTTGAGGCAGGTCTTGTAGTGACCTGAGGCTTCCAAAGGGCTATTCAAATGGAACATTGAACCGAGCTAGTATGGTATAACATATCATCCTCAAAGAGTAGTCAAAGGCCAAGATTTGGCATATTTCATAACCGAATACACCGCTCGAAATTATACTCCAGAGAGTAGTCGAGAGCTAAATTCTAAGTGAAATATGTATACAAATGGAACATCCAATGAGTATTGTTCTGGGGTAGGTGTTTTATTGGTGACCCCCAAGGAACATTTAACCTATTAAGCCTTGAAACTCAATTTTCTTACGACGGAAAAAAGGTAAAGTATGAAGCTTTGATCATATAACTTAAAATTGTAAAAAAAATTGGGATTCAAAACTTTGTACATCTTTTGCGACTTCTAATTAATGTATGTCTCGGGTGAGAAAAGAGTTTCAACAAAAGGGGCGAGACTAGCTCCATATCTGAACAGAGACCTTGAATTGCTTAACGATGTCGACTATATGGATGTCGATCGGATCTTGGAGGCTGACTGTGAGAAGGAGTTGTGAATGACTCCAATCACAAATTATTTTTAGAGGGAAATCCTTCCTCATATGAAGAACGAGCAAAGATAACTTCTTTACAAGGCCTTGAGGTTTGTCATGCAAGAAGGAATTTTATACGGGAAAAGTATTCTCAATCCCCTTGCTTCAGTGTGCTACTAAGGATGAAGTCAAGTGGATCCTGATGGAAGTGCATGAAGCGCCTGCGGCGATCACACTGGGGGTAGACCATGGCGCAGAAGATTCTTCGCTACAAATACTTCTAGCCGCCCATCAATTGAGACGCTGTTGATTACACCAAAAAGTGCAACAAATACTAGAGGTTCACCAAAATTCCTAGAGTTCCATCAACTGAGATTATGTATATGGTCAGTCCCTGGCCATTTACATATGGAAGATCGATATCATTAGTGTGCTACCAGCGTCCAAAGGTGGCATGTAGTACGTCATCGTTACTGTTGACTATTTCACAAAGTGGGCTGAAGCGGAGCCACTAGCCACGATCATTGCAAAGAAGGTGATCAACTTCATGGTTAAAAACATCATTTGTCACTTTAGGGGTTTGCGAAATATTATTTTCAATAACAAAACCAAATTCAATAGTATCAAATTTAAAGACTTCTATTGTAGATGTCACATTGAGGAAAGATTTTCAACAGTAGCGCACTAGCGAATGGACAAGTAGAAGCTGTGAACAAAATAATTAAGTCCATTCTTAATAAGCGACTGGAGAAAGCCCAAGGTAAGTGGGTCGATCAACTACCGCTAATACTTTGGGCTTAAAAAATGACCCATATGCTCACAACATGCCACACTCCATTTACCCTAGCCTATGGATCAGAGGCTATAATTCCACCTGAACTCGAGGTACCTTCTCATCAAGTGATCATTACTACCCCTAAACAAATGAGGAAGTCCTACTGTAATCACTCAATATAATCGATGAGAAGCATGATGAAGCAGACCTGAGAGCAACTGCATACAGAAATTAGTCACCCGATATTACAACACCAAGATTAGAAGCCATACCTTTGAAATTGGCGATCTCATTATCAAACGAGTCCTCCCAATCCCTATGAATATAGGCCTGATTTGCGAAGGTCCGTATGTGTAACGACCCATAAATTTTCGATAATTAAAATAGCTAATTTAATAAGATTTTGTGATTTAATGTTCGAAAAAAAAATTGCAATTCGTTTGGAATAATAACAACTGGAATGAATTGCGACAATAACTATCCAAGTAATTATTTATAGATTGAATGGAGTCCCAATCTAATTGAATTAACTCAAATGTTATAACTTGGTTATAAGGAAATATATGGAAAAACAAATGTAGATAATTGAATAAGAATTGTGAATTATTTAGGTAGAAATACAAATTTTAATAGATTGGTTTCGAAGATTTGAACAGTAAATAGATGCTACTTAGTGAATGCCTTTGAAATAAATAGTGGATAGGGTAATAAACGTTGAATTCATTGGGTATAATAGAGTAATTGATTGATAAGTAAAATCTATTTAAAATCAAATATTGAATATTGAACAGGTAAATTGTTTAAATTAAATATTTAAACTTATTGAATAAGTGGATAACTGTAAAATGAAAATAGGGTTCTAAGATGTGAATTGGTTTTAAAGGTTAAATTTTATAAGTTCGTTGAATATTTCAAAAGATAGTGATTTAAGAATAATCAAATTTGTTTAAAATTTAATATTACAAATGTTGAATAATTAAATTCCGAATTTGATATGATTAATTTGATATTGAAATTTAATATATGAAAATAGAGTGAATAATTGAAATTTGATTTAATATGATTCAAATTGGTTTCCAAAGTGAATGTAAGTTATATTGGGTTTATAATAGAGTTAATAAGATTTTAAAATTGAATTTATCGGATAATTGAATAATGGGTTTAATATGATTAAAAATGATTTGTAAAATTTTATTTTATCATATTAAAGTTAGAATGATGTTGTAGAACTTTTAAAATCGAATTAAAAGTAAATTTGTGAAAATTGAATATTTTAATATTTAATTGACGAGTTAAAATAGCCATTTTTCAAACAGTCTCGGTTTTCGACGAAACCAGTTTCATCGGATCCTTAACGTGATATTATTGTAAGATTTCAAATTTCAAGTCAATTGGATTTATCGTTTGTCCGGGGTGAGCCAAAACGCATAGAAATTCGTTTTATCGGTTTAATTTAAATTTGATCGTTTATTTCCGTAACTCGCACATAGATCGAATTAGCTTCCGAAACCTGTTCCATTGTGTCCGGAACGTGGGATAAACCCTAGAAACGCCGGTCACCGCGCGTAAATCGTAGTTCGAAAATCTAGAGTCAATAGTGTTTTTCGTTGAAATTCTATAAAAGGAACCCTTCACCATTCATTTCTCAAACCCTAATCTATAATGCCCTAGCCGCCACTATTATAACCCACGGCCAGAAAACATCGTCGTTCCTCCTCCATTATCTTCAAATCCCTCATTCAATTCAAGAAATGTTCAACTACAATAATGTAGAGCACGACGAGAGCTAGCTATCCAACATTCAAGATCGCGAATGGTGTTACGAATCGACGACAATCCTCACTTGAACGGCCGAAGTTGCGCACGCTTTTAGAGAGAGAGGGGGAGGCCGAGTTCAATAATGCTCTGGCCGAGCATGGAGTGGTGGGTGGCGCTTCAAATGGTGGTGCCTGATCTACGTGGAGATGCTCGTAGGGTGGTGCGTGTATTAGGGTTTAGGCCGGCTTTGGGTTGTTTCGTTCGTGCGCGTGCGTGAAACTGGAGAGGGAGGAAGAAGTTGCGGTCGGCCTGGATTCATTGAAGCTAGATCTAACGGCTCTGACTTAATGAGGTTGTAAAATAAAATAAAATAAATATAAATTGTTTATATTTTAAATCGTACGATCTTTAAAAATTGATATCTCTTTCATACGAGGTCGGATTGTGACGAAACGAATTGCGACGGGTTCGTTTTGTCGAGCACTACGCTATGGAATTAGATTGGAGTCATTTGGAGCTAGTGAAAATTTCAGGTAAAATTAAACGCTCATTTAATTTTATTCGAAATAAAACGCTGGAACTACATTGAAATCAATGTGAGTGTTTTATAACGCTCACAACGTACTGAATATCTTTATGCTAGTTAAATTTAATATTATGAAGTGATATGACTTTTATTTCTTGTTGTTTGATAAAATTTAATTGTCATATAGATTGTCGTTTGAATTAACCGTTAAAAATTTAATTGACAGTTAAATTGAAATTAAAATTGAATTGCGATTAAATTACCTGACATTGATGACTATGAAATTGTCATGAAGTGTATTGTCTATTGGATGATGTATTTCGATGGATGCTGTTGGTTGATATTTAAATGTTTGGGTGTTATTTGCTTATATATATCCTGTTATGCATACATATGGCACTGTGATTTGATTTAAGTGATATATATTCGTCCCTGACATTTAATTGAAATAACTGATCACTTGGCCATAGGATATAAAATTATATACGGACACCGGATTGGCTAAATTAATAATTTTTAAAAATCATCGATTTGAAATTTATTTAAATGTTTTGATTTAAAAGTTATAAATAGAACTCAATTTATAGAAATCGAATTTATCAGAAAATTGAGTTTGGAATGTTGAAATAAATTTTGGTTAATTGTTAAATAATTTAAGTTGAGACTTTGAGATTAAAAAAATCGGAATATGATTGAATTCGAAAATTTATTTGTTTTAAAGATTAACATTATTTAGAGCTTTGAGTATTACTAAGTAAAAGTGACATAAAAATGATATTTTGAAATTGAGCTTGAAATCGAATCATATTTGAAATTTGGATTTAAATTTGAATATTGAAGGATAATTTTGTTAAGTGTTATAAATTGATATTTTGAAAATCAAGCTCCAAACCGATATAAATTGAAATTGAATTAATTGAAGGTGAATGTAAAATTGAATTAATTTGAAGTCAAAGTTGACATTGATTTGAATTGAAATCGAAATTGAATCGGTAGAATGGAAATTGAAATTGATTTGAATTGGGAAGCTATAATTGAAATGGACTGGTTTTGAAGCTGTTTTATTTTTTTTCCAAATTACTCTGTTATATAAACCATTTTTGAATACTCAAACTATTTTAATCTATTTTAAACCTACTTAACCCAATTTAAATTATTTTAAACTAATTTATCTATTTGAAATCCATTTAAACTAATTTATCTATTTTAAACTATTTTCTAAAATTCCAAACTGGTCAATAAGGCGAAATGTTTATGTTTAAATCTTGAATTTAAATACGGATTGGGTTAAATGAAGTTGCAACCTAAATTGAAATGATCTTGAAATCGAAATGAGATATTAAGGCGAAAAATGATTTTTGAAATGGAATCCTAAGTTTTGAAGAGCTATGATGATATTTGAAATGGACTTGATTTTGAAGCGAACATGATATTTTGGTATCAATTTTGAATCGATTTGAAATGTAAAAGAGCCATCGGTGTAATAATACGTAGTTATTAAAGAGACCGAGATCGGATATGGACATACTCTCTGTCGATACCGAAAACCACTTTAATAACTATTATACGCGGAGTGTTGATCCAGAATGAAGTGGATGGTTTGGTGAACGCGTTGACTGAAGAAAGAGAACGATATTGATGACCCCTGACATGACTAAAACAGGAGCCACGCCGGGTCATTGAGGTTCGCCATCTCTAGCGGACACACTTCTTCGATACCATATCTATTACATTTGTGATTCGATTTGGGTACACCCCTCGATTTGGGAGTGTTGTTTCGCGGTGTTGGGGTAGCTGCTGGCTATGCTCAACATCAGTCCGGATCACGCAACTACTAGTATCCTAGTTGGAATCGCCTCATGTACCTTGTCATACTGATTATCCTATTCGTGACCACTACTTTTGCTTTTGTGTTATACCTATGGGGTACCCTCTGATAACCACCAGTTTACGGTGGGGCTTACGGTGCTGTATAGACTATGGCATTATAAAAATGTGTTAAGGGGAATTACGGTAATGCCTTAACGCTATTTTAATACCTTTACTTTACTGTAGACATATTATAATAGCGTATTGTACTACGTAATAGATAGTTTAACGGATCCTTAAGAGATGGAAAATCCCGCAACATCTCTTAAGTTATTACACGCACGTTGACACTGGATATGAGATGTCAAACCCCGTAAACATCTCTGACGCCGTTACACTCATATTTATTTGCGATTGATTTAACTTTCATAAGGATATTTAGACCTGACTCGAGTGTTTTGTCTTTTCATTACGCTCGGGTCAGTCCTGAGTTTTTCAGATTTTTGAAGATCTATTCTGGAGGATGAAGACGAAGATTTTGTATACTATTACTATTATTACCCTTGCATCATGCTATCTGCTGCATTATTTTAATTGTTCTGTTGTATATGTATAACTCTGATAAATGTTGTATAAATAATTGTCAAAGTATAGTAAACAGCTTCATGAACTGTTTATTTGACTATTATATTTTATCGTTCCGCTGCGAGATTCTGTGTTGTTTCATTTCCTTTATTTCTCTTTCTTTTCTTATTTACCCCCAATAACCATCTGCCCTTTTGAATGGTTTGGAATCGGCATGTGTATTTGATCGTCGGTTTAAACTATCCAAAAAGGTGGGTCGTTACCGTATGCGATCTAACATAATCTTGGAAATGGAACATTCAAGCTGTCAACCGGATATGGAATGGTGAACATTTAAGACGCTGTTTACTTGAAGTCCGACTTTATAAATATTTGATCAATGTTGATGTAACAAGATAGAATATATCATTTCTTACGGCTATAAAATGAAATGACATCCTAAATCTATGATCTATGTCTCCATCTAACCATAAATGTTAATTGTTGTTAAAATGAATGAATCTGCATGTACATAATGCAAGTGTGCAGTTATCCAGAAATTGACCAAACTTCTATGATCCATTATTCGGCCCTTGAAGTAGGCCCATCCCTGGCATCTAGAGACCAATGCCTATTAACTCCTTCGAACCTTGACTTAGGGTAGGAGTATAAATATTCGAGGGTGGAGCTAGACAGTTTACCATAGCAGCTTATGCCCAGAGTTTGGCAGAGTACCAACACCTAACCCAGAGGAAGGTAAGAAGAAAGAACAATGCCCCAAGTTTGATGAGGTCTCATACAAGAATACCGACCCCTTGCCTAAAGGAAAACAAGGCGAAAGATCATCACTCGAAGTTAGATGAGATCTCAAACAAACCTTGATCAATACCCAAAGTTAAAGTGTGGTTGAAGACTGACATCCTAAAGAAGGATGACTAAATCACCATACCTGGTGGTCAACTCCAATCGGTGCCCGAAGTCTAACGTGGTTGGAAACAAATATCCTAACGAGGGATATCTAAATCACTATCCCAGATGATAAACTCTGATCGACGCCCTGAGTTAGGCGTGATCGAAAGTAAACGTTCCAAAGAGGGATGTCTGAACCACCATTTCAAGTGATCGAAATTTGATCAGACCTTAAAGTCGGACATGATCAAAGAAGGGCACCCAAACCATTAGGCCCTTGGTGGTAGATATAACGTAACACAAATCATTGTTACAATTTAGATAGCACTTGATATAAGATAAACAAAATGGGCTAATAATTTGGCCAACCAATAATAGAGAAATGGTTCACACATGCATACACAAAAACAATAAGCGCATTTGTCATAACCCAGACAAGTCAACACAAAGCTTGAAAAGAAGAAGAAGATTTTATTGACATAAAATTGAGAACAAAAGTAGGGTCGAACCAGAACAAAGCCAACTATACGTAAAAGTAAAAAATAGTTACAACTTATGCTTATGTCTCTACTTTTTCTTAACTGTAGCTCCCTCTCTGGAGGGGTGCGCACCAGGCTCCTTTGATTTCTTTCTGCTTCTCCCCCACTTACATGGCTCTTTGATGGAGTGCTTTGGAATGATCTGATGGGACACTTTGAGTGCCTCCAGGGGCAGAGAGAGTGACTGGAGCAAAGATGGTCTAATCAGGCAAAGCCATAGATAAAGGAGGAGGAATGAATTCAAATTGCTCCTATTTAATCTCCTTGGCCAACCGAACCTGGATGTTAGCATCTCCTTCGTAGTAGGCACTGAAAGAGGCCCAAAAGATCCCAGCATAATAATATCCTCTTTAAAATGAGTTACTTGGAAGTCTCCTGTTGCTTCCTCCTACAAGCGTCGATCATTTATGCACCATGACCGGGGGTCTTACCAACCGGAACATTCGAAATTGTCTTAGAAATATATATGACCATTAATTTCATAGTTGACACTCATTGTCCTAACTGGGAGTGTTCCTTAGAGAGAATGACGATTGTAAGCTGACCTAAAATTTGAGGAAAAAAGGAGGAGATTAACAACATCAATTATATCACGTGAGCCTTCTAAAATATCGGTAATCTCACTGAGATACCTCCATTGGATTTGGCGTATTGTGAGTTGAGGTGCCATCATAATTTCCCTCCAGAATAGGGGATAACATGATTGACTTTTGGAAACAAGGATCATTTGGGTTATACTAAGGATCTATGGAGGGATGGAGGAAAATCGGGAGCTCGGAAGCAAGACTCATTGTAGCATCTTAGAGAGTATACCTAGAGCCTTTGCATTGGTCTTTCTATGCCCCCAATAGCCAACTCTGGCGCAAAATGAGCTCGCTACTCTAAGTGCTTCAAGCTCCTTCATGTCTAAAAGGTCATGTTTTAATTTCTCCATGTCAAGCTCATCTCCTCCTATGAGCTCCTATTCTTCATCCATGATTTCTTCCCATACCAAAGCCATAGCCCTGGAGCGATCATCATCGAGCTATTTGAAATTCCTAAATTTGGCTACGTTAGCATTGTAGTGAACTAATATCGGCTCAAATTCATCTTTTTTCCGCTTCTTCGCGGCTTAACTTGATTATCTACATCTGTGGCCCAAGTTTCCCCCTTGCCCCTCGCTTGACGAGAATCCACCAACTTATTACAGTATTTATGGGCCTCTATGATAACATCATCATTTTTTCTCCTCTTTTGCTAGTTGTTCATTCAGCTCCTCTACTTCATTGGTTAGACACTCATTCTCCAATGACAGAATGTGGCTTCTTTGATTGACACTCTCAATTTTTCTTTTTGTAGCTTTGTCTCTCCTGCTCGACTAACTCACTCAGTTCAGCAACTTTCTTCTTGACTTATGTTAATGACTTTCTCAACCCAACAACTTCCTCTTAAAGATGAGCTATTGTTTTCTTGTCCTAATCTGCCTCAAGCTTCAATCCATGGAGCTCAACATTCCTACTTTCTAAGCATTTAGAAATGAGTTCCACCATCCTTTTCCATTTAAAGTACCGATCATGAACATCATTAACATAAGCTACGACTTTGTGTTTGATGTGCGAGGGGATATCCTTTAAACTAGGAACAAACTTGACTCCATCAAAGCAAATCTTTGGAAATTTATGCTTCAGAGCATCCGTATGGGGATTGGTTCTTTGTTATGATGACAGGAGGTCGGCTATGACTTTTATCGGCTCTTTGATGAGAAGTTTCAAGAGCGGTAGGTCCATATGATTGTTCGGACTGTCGGGCTATGCCATTTGTTGTACAATTAAATACACCAAAGTAAGGGTGTGAGAAACGTCATTAGAAGGGATGTCGTCGGGCTATTTAAAGAATTTTTCCAAACTTTTAGGCAGAGGCGATATGGATCTAGATTTGCACAATGAGGACGAATTATGAGACTGATAGTCCCTATCTCAGCTCTTTCGATCTCGGCCTAAGTGTCTACTGATACCAGAATCACGACTAAAACCACAAGAATGTCTGCATGAACTATTCTTTTTGTGTCGGTTTTTCTGACTTTTAATGTAACCGTACTTGAATTTGCGCTCTATTGAACCTACAAATGAAATGAGGGCAAGTTAGCCCTAATAGGATAAAAACATGATGAAAACTGAGCGAAGTGCATTGTATGTGTCCTAGCGACCCATCTAATGGACCATGGGCCTGGATTTTACTGACATGGGTGATATCCCCTACACAAGTAGTTGGTAATTTACCCAATAGATGGATAGAGGAGTCGATATCCCCGATGCTTATGTCGCTTAGGTTAAAAGCGCCAATCTCATCTAGAACCGACCCAAAATTAGCATGGATGTCCTTAGGAGGTAGGGTATATATCTCTTCTACCACGGTGGGTGGTAGAGGCTGCATTGGAGTCCACATCAGGACAATCTTTATCTTAGGTCTACTTTATGAGAAATTTCTGGTCGTCATCACCATCATCGCTGGAAGATTCACGTCCCATGCCAACATCATCATCGTCTACCCTACCACTTTCACCTTCCTCAATGTGCTCATGCCCTCCTTCAATTTCTAATATATGACTTGGGACTAAGGCACTCCTTGACCTTTAGCATCATTCCTTGATGAATAATCGTCCTTATCAATGCCACTAGCTACAAGTACATAGCTAATACTATGGTCCACTTCTAGTAAGCTGTAAGCCAGTAGGTTTTCATCGGTGAGAAGTGATCGTGCCACTCTTTCCTCGACCGAGATTTAGTGGAGAGTCCTGAGAGTGATTGCTGAAGTCAAACTGCTAGGTATCCTTGATACATCTAAAAGAACAAAAATTGAGCCAATGAAATTACGAAGCATGCTCAAATAAGAAGGGATGAGAGAGTAACTTCGTCTGAAGAGCCAACTCTATGTTGAATCTAGACGGGCAGTGCATAAAGAAGAACTACTCCTTGAAGTAACAAAATTTATTCCGAGTGCTTGTTACTATCCTATAAGCTCTTGAAGGTTCCAATATGTGAGTTACGGAGAACCCTTATAGTGTTTTGAACTATACAAGTATTGGATTTCCTCGTCACTGGGTATGCGATTCAGATATCTAGCAAAGATGATGTATACACAATTTAGGAAGGCATAGCCACTAGGATGCAATTGAGCCAGTGCTAGCTTTATAAATTGTAAAACTCGATGGATGAACTGATTGAATGGTGAAACACATCTTGCCAGGCATATGTATCGGTTGCATGTTGTATACCTAACTAGCAGGATATGTGCCCGCTTATAGCGAGAAGGAACTAGTGAATCCTCAAATGGGATACTATGCATCTCACATATTTTTCTGAGAGATCCTTCATCGATTTTTGAAGTAGGAGAATCCAGAGTATTATCTAATATAATGGCATCTGTACGATTGACATCTAGAGCGTCCTCTACTTCAGGACCTTCTGCTTGCTCGATAGGAATTATTTGAAAAGGTTTTTCTGCTTGATGAACGATAGAATGTGACCTGGATGGGGTTCGTATATGCTGCTAGAACCATAATCGAGCTGTACTCAACATACTTTGATGTTGAAGGGCCAACGGCCATTGTAGAGAGATGCTTGGAACATCTACAATCCATAGCTATCAAAACTCAAACATAAGTGATATCGGAAATATTAAAGGCTATGTCCCCATATTAGAATGAGAACCCACAAAGTATCAAGCAATTGATGGTGTTATGTAGTGTCATGCAACATATGCATCAGTGAGTGTGTAGTACTAGCATCAGATGTCGTGCAATGGTTCATTCAAAGGCTGGCTTATTATCCAAAGTGACTATCGTTTCTAACCATCTCAATAAGCTGTTCGTCATCAACCACATATAGGTAACCCCTCAACATTGCTCAGGAGTTTTAACCTGAGAAACTTTGAATGTTTTATCAAAATTGCTCAAGATTTCTCAGGAAAAATTTCCCAAAGGCAGGATCGATTTCGATCCCTAACCTCATCCTTGGAAATTTTCCATCTTGATCTTCCTCCTCATTTTGTCTATGGTCGGTGACATGAACTCCTAGCAAGGTCGGCCTCCAATGCTATTACCTACCTAGAAAGGCGAAGATCAAAGATCGTGAAGGAATTTAAATAGAGACTCATGTCATTTATGCTAGAGTGAATGGTGTTAAAGGCTTGAGGCCAAACCTGTCAATGGCTTTAAGGAGAGGCATCAGAAACAGATGCTTCAATTTGAGGTATAGAGACTGTTAACGGTAACTTTTAGATCTCAAAAGTAAATACAAGAAAAAGTAAAGAGAAAGTAAGGATCAGTTCGAGTTATATGACCACGAACCTAGAAAAATAGGCAACTTAGTAGCCTATATTTTCGAAGTGTGAGATCGGTACTGAATCCTAAAAAACAAAAAAATGTATAAATATATATTGTTCTTGTATACATGAATGAACAAATACAGGTATTTATGTATGTGTCTATATGAAGCATGATAGCTAACCTACATATGTGTGCATATACATACAAGACACTTGGAAACTAAAATTACAAGGCAACAAGTTTAAACCTGTGAAATCCAAGGAGGAAGTCTATCGAAAGCTTCTAGATTTGAAGTGACAAACTATAAGAAATCACTTCACTTTTTATAATGATGGACATCAACGGGCATGATCCAAACAAAACATTGCAATGAATGGACAAAGGCGCTACACTTTGTTAAAATAGTACAAGGGAATGATGATAACTATTCGAAGTGCGAATTAAAACTCGATGCAAGAATCCCAGCTTTTCTCATTTTGAACCACATCATGTTGAAAACAAGATGTACCTTAGGAGGCAAGTGTTATCCAACCTTATGTCCAGACCATATTCGGACGAATCTGATTGTTCGAACTTGAAGGTTATCAGGGCAGAGAGCCAAGAGTAATAACAAACAAACTTAAATGTCAGGAACAACTAAGAGGACAATGCCAAAAGCATATCAATTAATTTCAAAAAGAAGGTTAATACCCCCTACACCTATAAACAACAAATCCAAAAGCCATATATAGAAGAAGTTATGGATTGGTACCGATCCCTGAAAGTTCTCCCAAATTCCCTATCCTTTCATGTACTATCAACCTATGTGTTCCCCCCTAATTTTAGTAACATTATTCAGGAGATTTAATTAGATAAATTAAATAGAACAATGTAAATATTAGAGTGATAAGAGGATTGAGATTTGAAAATTTATTTAGAGATCGAGCTTAATTAAATAAATGGGATTATGAATGGTTCTGTATATTAATTAATAAGAATACAATTAACACAAGAGGATATAAGGAATTGACTTACCATAATTCCTTAACACCTAACTCACGTTCCCATTCTTTCTCACTTTCATTTTTCAAAAAATGTAAAAACTAAAGCTCAAGTCGACCATTACTTAGGAGGAAAAGAAGAGAAATTCATCTAAATCTAGGAATCAAGCTAAGTGAATTAATCAAGGCAAATCTCAAATTCCTTATCCTAATCAAGGTGAATAATAACCAAAACCATCTCTATTTTTGTTTTTAATGATCATTTGATTTCGGGTTTAAATTTAAATCCAGTATGATGAATTTTTATGATGATATGCATGAATTTTATGATATATTTGATTCAAACAAGATTGTTTGATATTGTTTACTTCAGTTTTTAGGCAAAAATCATATTCTCTGGATTTCAAGCCATGATGAATTTATATGTCATGTAAAAAATTATTTTGGAGATGGGTTTAATTTTCTATAATTTTCCAAGCCATGGAAAATTTACTATGAATTTTCAAAGGAGAAAATGAATAATTTGGGTTTAAAATTGTTTCGGCTAGTATATTGAAGAATTTCTATCTTAAATTTCTATATGTTATATAACATACTAAAAGTGAAATTTGTGATTCTTGGTGATTTTTCCTTAGTAATTTTACTATAGAAATTAAATTATTTTAGATGGAGGACTTAAATGTTTTATTTGTTTTGCTTAAGGAAGGGCTTATTTGCTAAATTGTTTCAATTAGATTTAAAGTAATTATGGCAGTTTTATTTTTGAAAATATTTGAAAAATTTGTGGCAACCAATTAAATGTTTACAAATAGGCAATTTCGTTAAAAAGAAATTACTTAAAAAGGCATTAATACTGTCTTTACTCAAAAATTATGTTTCACCTCTTTTAAATGCTACCTTTCTCCCCTGTTCAATCAAGTTGAAACCAACCAAGTCATATCTAATACACAAGGTTTAATAAGTTTTTATGTAGTGGATTGGAGGAAAGTGGAAGGTATAGTATCGAAACATAGCTTTCGAAGGGGTCGAAGCCTTTGTTACTATTCAAAGATATGCGCTTGCCTTGTTTTCAAAAGGATGCTTTTGAAGAGGTCAAAACTCATTTAAATAGCTTTTGGAAATGTTGCCACCTTTTTGTTTCAAAAAGAATGCTTACCTATGAGTTGCCTTATTTTAAATCAATGCTTTTGAAAGGGGTAGTTTCAACCCACTCGAAACCTTGCTGCCGACCTTATGCCTTTTAAATGGATTGAGGTCATCAACTAGATCAAAATGTAGCTTTTGTTTTATAAATGAAGTAGGCCACTTCCTAAAGCTTTCGAAAAGGTTAATGGTTTCGAAGGCAATGGCTTCGAAAAACGTTTTGAAGTTATCCTTCAAATGTTTCACTTAAATGATTTAAGCATTTGAAAGGATGGTTCCGAAGTCGTCGGTTTCCCCGAACTCTCTTATATGAAGGTTAATGGTTTCGAAAGGGGTTCTTCGTTTATATTCACTTTGACTGAAAAGATACTTTTAGAGATAAAACCAATGGTTTCGAAAGGAGTACTTTCAATGTTTTAAAAGCTATGCTACTAAGAGTTAATAAGTAGTACTCTAATAATTTTGAAAGATATATTTTGATTGTTTCGAAAGAGATAATTTGAAATGTTTCAAAAATGCATATGCTTAGTGATGCAGCTCAGGGGATAAGTTGTACACGACTTAAGGAGGGAGGCTTAGGTCGTTCACGGGTTAAACAAGGTCGGCCACGACCTAACAGGGCGCATGGGAAGGAGTTATGACCTATAGCTATAGGAGCTAAGGGAGAAGCAATACGAGCTAACGACATGGAGTTAAGTCGTCCACGACTTAAGGTTCAAACTATAGGTCGTCCACGACCTAATTGGAGACCAGAGGGGAAGTTGTGCCGAGTTAACGAACTAACTCTAACGGGTCATGACCTAAGGAAGAGGCGCTAAGTCAGTCACGACTTAACAGGACACAAGAGAGGGATGCCGCATGGAGCTTGAGTCGTTTGAATGTTATGTCGTAAGTCGTTATGTGTTGTGTTGAATTTAAGTCGTGAGTCGTGTGGTCTGTAAGTGATGAGTCATTCACGACCTAAGTTGAGTCACTGTGTTGTATATATGTGAGTGAGTCGTTGTATGATTTAAGTTGTATGTCGTTTGCTTCTTAAGTCGCGTGAGTAGTAAGGTCGTATACGACCTAAGTGTTGTAAATGTGTGTTGTTTGAAGTCGTTGTCAGTTGTGTTGTGATAAGCCGTAAGTCGCTGGGTTATATACTTGTGTGTTTCCTTAAGTCGTTCGAGTGTTGAGTCGGTGAAGCTTTGAGTCGTGAGTCGCTGAATGCATGAGTCGTGAGTCATGGGGTACTGGGTCGGCAACGACTTAAGGGTCAGGGTGTGAAACACTATAAATAGGGAGTGTGTTGTACATTTAAGGGAGTTGATTGTTGAATAAAATTCTTGTTTGATTGCTGTGTGCTTTCATCCTAAATTGGTAGTTGAGTGTAATCTCCTATCTCCACTTTCGGTTATTCGAGTGCGCTCGAATCAACGATTGTTGAAGCCGATTCGCGGAATCAAGTGCGCTTGATCAACGCTTGAAGAATTGAAGATCTTCTTTCATGGTATCGTGTGCGATCAACGTGACGAGGATAGCTAGAATTCGGTATCTTTGTGATCAACGAATTTGGGCATTTCAGTATCTTCTATCCACCGTTTGCTACTTTCATCGATCTATATCATTTTGTTAAATATCCGCTGCGTCAGTTTGGTATCAAAGCTTGACTTAGCCAATCATAGCTAAGGCGAGTCTTGGAGCCAAGGAGTTTGAAGTTTGGAGTTCATCGTGTTCATCTTGAAGTTGCAACAAGTTAGAAGCTTTCGATTCATTTCATTTTGGATCAAAGTTGGAAAGGTGTTTGAATTTGAGCCGAGTTGGGTAGAGTCGTGCATCACTTGTTTCAAGCCGAGAGTTTGAAGAGTAGGCCGTGTGTACTTGTGAGAAGTAGCCGAGCCTAGGCGAAGTTTGTTTTGAAGTTTGATTTGTAGAAGATTTGTGAAGTTTTGAAGCGTTTGTGATTGTGAAATCATGCCGCTAAGAAGAGCTAATCGTCATCAGAATGTTGAAGCGTTGTATAGAAGAGAAGAAGCCGAGCAAATGGAACAACGCATTAATGAGAAATTTGATGAAGGAATCGGAAAGTTAGAGAAATTGATGAATGATTTGAATCAAAATCAAAGGAGGAGATCACCAATCTCGAACCATGGAGGAAATAGAGTTTCGTCATCGGTTACGGAAGCGAGAAGGGTATCACCACAATCTCTTAGAGAGAGAAGAGAAGCATCAATTTCATCAAGGAGAGATCACCATGACTATGGACATGAAGAGAGAAGAACTCCACGCGAGTTTGAAAATGAGCCATATAGAGATGAAGAGAGACGTAGTAGAAGAGACATGCGTGATCAAAGGGATGTTGATGGTCGAGATCGATATAGACGTACATTTGATTATGATGAAGAGGTTGATAGAGCTAGCATTCATTATCGAGATCGAGACCAAGTGTGAAGTGTATATCGGGATGTTGAAGATGATCATCGATGGGAATCGGGTATGAAGATGGAAATTCCAGAATTCAAGGGTGGAATGGTAGCTGAAGAATTTCTTGATTGGTTGTCTAATGTTGAAGAGATTTTTGACTTTAAAGAAGTTCCTGAGCATAGAAGAGTGAAGTTAGTTGCTACTAGGTTGAGGGGTAGAGCTTTAGCATGGTGGCAGCAAACTAAACTTACACGGGAGAGAATGGGAAAGTCAAAGATTGAATCATGGGAGAAGATGAAGAAGTTGATGAAAGCTACATTTTTACCTTACAATTATCAATCACTCATGTATCAGAGATTGCAGAATCTGATGCAAGGGACGAAGACTGTTAATGATTATGCCGACGAATTTTATCAACTGATTGCTCGAAATGACATTATGGAGACAGAGGAACAGCTGACTGCTAGATTTGTTGGAGGGTTGAGGATACAGATCCAGGATATGGTAAATATGTTTGATCCAAGATCTGTAGCAGAAGCACATTAGAAAGCATTGGCTTTGGGAGAAGCAGGGAAGGCGTGGAGGTGGTGCGTTTACCAATTCCAATAATCCAATGAAGGGTGCCAGTGGAAGTTCTAATGTTCCTAAACCTATCAGTAAACCAGTGGTGAAGGATACTGAGAAAGCGAAGGTTAACAGTGGTTTCAAATGTTACAATTGCCAGGAAGTGGGTCACAAGAGTAATGAATGTCCGAAGCCGAAGAAACGAGCTATGATTGTTGAAGTTGAAGGTGAGGATGTTGGAGAAGGTTATCCTAGTCCAGTTGAGGAGGATGAACAGGATGTTGCGTCAGGAGATGAAGGATGTAATCTAATGATGAGGAGGTATTGTTTAATACCGAAGCAAGAAGAAGAATCTAGTTGGTTGAGGAGTAACATCTTTCAGTCAACATGCACTATTCTGGGAAAGGTTTGTAAATTTGTGATTGATGTTGGAAGTTGTGACAATATTATTTCTACTGAAGCCGTGAGGAAGTTGAAGCTGAAAACGGAGAAGCATCCAAATCCTTACAAATTAGCGTGGTTAAGAAAAGGAGGAGAAGTGAAGGTGGACAGGAGAGTTCGAGTTTCATTTTCTATTGGGAAGAAGTATAAAGATGAAATTTGGTGTGATGTTGTGGAGATGGATGTTTGTCACTTGCTTTTGGGCAGACCATGGCAGTATGATCGAGCAGTGTAACATGACGGTCGGACCAATAGCTACAGCTTTATGTTTGAAGGTGTTAAAATCATTTTGGTTCCAAAGAAGAGACAACAGGAAGAGAGTAAATCTGAAGAGATTGAGGAGCTGAAGACTTTATTGACTTTGAAGGAATTTATTGAAGAAGTAGAAGAGAGTCTAGAGGTATTTTTGTTGATTGGACATGAAGCCACTGAATCTGTAGAAGTTCCAGAGGAAGTAAAACCAGTATTGGAAGAATTCAGAGATGTGTTTCCTGAAGAATTACCAACGGAGTTACCACCGTTGCGGGATATTCAACATCAGATTGATCTTGTGCCAGGGGCAGTATTACCACACAGGCCACATTATTGGATGAGTCCTAAGGAGCATGAGGAACTGAGGAGGCAGGTGGAGGAGTTGTTAGAACAGGGGCGTGTTCAGGAGAGCTTGAGTCCTTGTGCAGTGCCAGCCTTATTGGTGCCAAAGAAGGATGGTTCGTGGAGAATGTGTACGGATAGTCGGGCTCTGAACAAGATCACTGTGAGATACAGGTTTCCTATACCAAGGTTTGATGATTTGATTGAACAGTTGAGTGGAGCTGTTGTGTTTTCAAGGATTGATTTGAAGAGTGGATACCATCAAATTCGTATTAGACCGGGTGATGAATGGAAGACTGCTTTCAAAACCACGGAAGGTTTATACGAATGGGTGGTTATGCCGTTTGGTTTATCGAATGCACCGAGTACTTTTATGAGAGTGATGAACCAGATTTTCAGACCATTCATTGGGAAGTTCGTGGTTGTTTATTTTGATGATATTTTGATCTACAGTGGAAGTAGGGAAAAGCATGTCCAGCATTTGCGTGAAGTACTGTTGATTCTTCGACAGGAGAAATTTTATGCTGCAACAAAGAAGTGTGTGTTCATGACGCACAGTGTTTTATTTCTGGGGTATGTTCTGTCGAAGGAAGGTATTCAAGTGGATGAAAATAAAGTGGAAGCTGTCAGAAGTTGGCCACAACCGAAGACAATTACTGAAGTACGAAGTTTTCATGGATTGGTATCTTTCTATCGAAGATTCATTCCACATTTTAGTAGTGTGATGGCACCTATAACCGATTGCATGAAGGGAAAGAAGTTTGAGTGGTCAGAGGAAGCAGAGGTTGCTTTTGAGAAAATCAAGACACTATTGACGACAGCACCAATTCTAGTATTACCAGATTTTCAGTTATTATTTGAGCTACATACTGATGCATCTAAAATTGGGATTGGTGGAGTGTTGAGTCAGAGTGGAAAACCAGTTGATTATTTCAGTGAGAAGTTATCAGGAGCTAAGTTGAGATATAGTACTTATGATGTTGAATTTTATGCAATTGTTCAAGCTGTGAAGCACTAGAGACATTATCTATTTCAGAAAGAGTTTGTTCTTTACACTGATCATGAGGCTTTGAAGCATTTGCAAGGGCAGGATAAGATTTCAGCGAGACATGCATCATGGATTGCCTATTTGCAGCAGTTTACTTTTGTCATGAAACATAAGTCAGGGGTGACGAATCGTGTGGCTGATGCTTTGAGTAGGAGGAGTCATTTATTAACGACAATGGAAGTTGAAGTGACGGGTTTTGAATTATTGCCAGAGCTTATTGAAGAAGATCCTTACTTTAAGAAATTTGCTGAGAAAGTCAAGGAGGGAAGTTCTGATGAATTTGTGTTGATTGATGGTTTCTTATTTAAGGGGAATCAATTGTGTGTACCGGATTGTAGCTTGCGAATGAAGATAGTAAAAGAGCTTCATGAGGAAGGACATGTGGGTAGAGACCGAACATTGCAGTTAATCTCTCAATCCTACTATTGGCCGTCGATGAGGAAGGAAGTTGAAAGGTTTGTTCAGAGATGTCATGTTTGTCAAGTTTCGAAAGGGACAACTACAAATGCGGGTTTGTATATGCCTTTATCTGTACCTACAAAACCTTGGGTGGACGTTAGTATGGATTTCGTATTAGGTTTGCCGAGAATGCAAAGGGGAAATGACTCGATATATGTTGTGGTGGATCGTTTCTCGAAGATGGTACATTTTGTTGCTTGTAAGAAGACGGCGGATGCTGTTCATGTTGCTCAATTATTTTTCAAGGAGATCTATCGACTTCATGGATTGCCAGAATCTATTGTGTCGGATAAGGATACTCGTTTTCTGAGTCACTTTTGGTTAAGTTTGTGGAAGATGGTTGGAACGAAACTGAATTTTAGTAGCGCTTACCATCCACAAACTGATGGGCAGACGGAGGTTGTGAACAGATCGTTGGAAAATTTGTTGCGATGTCTTGTGAAGGACAATCTGAAGAGTTGGGACGTAAAGTTATGCCAAGCAGAGTTTTCTCATAATCATGCAATGAATCGTAGTACGGGATTCAGTCTATTTCAGATTGTATATTCTAATTTTCCAGGGGGACCGTTGGACCTAACAATAGTACCACAACCAAAGGGGACGGTTAAAAGAGCTGTAGACTTTGTTGATGAGTTGACTGAATGTCATAAAATCGTTCAGGAGCGATTGGAGAAAGCAAATGAGAGTATAAGCGAACTGCAGATTTGAAGCGACGAAATGTTGAATTTAATGAAGTGATTTGGTTTACGCCGTGTTAACCAAGGATCGATTTCCAGTAGGCGCTTATAACAAGTTGAAAGCCAGAAAAATTGGTCCTGTAGAAGTTGTGAAGCAGATTAATGAAAATGCTTATAAGTTGAAGCTGCCGGAGGATGTGTACACTTCTGACGTGTTCAATGTTAAGCATCTTGTACCATATTATGGAGATGGACAATCTGATGTGGAAGAATTTACAAATTCGAGGACGAATTTTTCTCAACCAGGGGAGGATGATGCAGCTCAGGGGATAAGTCGTACACGACTTAAGGAGGGAGGCTTAGGTCGTTCACGGGTTAAACAAGGTCGGCCACGACCTAACAGGGCGCATGGGAAGGAGTTACGACCTATAGCTATAGGAGCTAAGGGAGAAGCAATACGAGCTAACGGCATGGAGTTAAGTCGTCCACGACTTAAGGTTCAAACTATAGGTCATCCACGACCTAATTGGAGACCAGAGGGGAAGTTGTGCCGAGTTAACAAACTAACTCTAACGGGTCACGACCTAAGGAAGAGGCACTAAGTCAGTCACGACTTAACAGGACACAAGAGAGGGATGCCGCATGGAGCTTGAGTCGTTTGAATGTTATGTCGTAAGTCGTTATGTGTTGTGTTGAATTTAAGTCGTGAGTCATGTGGTCTGTAAGTGATGAGTCGTTCATGACCTAAGTTGAGTCACTGTGTTGTATATATGTGAGTGAGTCGTTGTATGATTTAAGTTGTATGTCGTTTGCTTCTTAAGTCGCGTGAGTAGTAAGGTCGTATACGACCTAAGTGTTGTAAATGTGTGTTGTTTGAAGTCGTTGTCAGTTGTGTTGTGATAAGCCGTAAGTCGCTGGGTTATATACTTGTGTGTTTCCTTAAGTCTTTCGAGTGTTGAGTCGGTGAAGCTTTGAGTCGTGAGTCGCTGAATGCTTGAGTCGTGAGTCGTGGGGTACTGGGTCGGCAACGACTTAAGGGTCAGGGTGTGAAACACTATAAATAGGGTGTGTGTTGTACATTTAAGGGAGTTGATTGTTGAATAAAATTCTTGTTTGATTGCTGTGTGCTTTCATCCTAAATTGGTAGTTGAGTGTAATCTCCTATCTCCACTTTCGGTTATTCGAGTGCGCTCGAATCAACGATTGTTGAAGCCGATTCGCGGAATCAAGTGCGCTTGATCAACGCTTGAAGAATTGAAGATCTTCTTTCACGGTATCGTGCGCGATCAACGTGACGAGGATAGCTAGAATTCGGTATCTTTGTGATCAACGAATTTGGGCATTTCAGTATCTTCAATCCACCGTTTGCTACTTTCATCGATCTATATCGTTTTGTTAAATATCCGCCGCGTCACTTAGTGTTTTGAAAAGAAGATTTGAATGCTTTCGAAGGAGGTTACCTAATGATTTCAAAAGTAAAAGAAAGCCTTAGTTTACAAACCAAAGAACCCAATCTCATTTTTAAATGAAAAAACATGGCATAAATAAAGGAGATTCAAAATGACTTAAGTATGGAGTTTTTGAAGAAGCTTTCCTTGATAAAACAATAGATTAAAGGGATTAACCATGTTTCGTATGAAAATGCTTTCAAGAATCTTAAACCATAGATGTCAATGTTATTTTGTTATTATGCTTACTTCTTCTAATATACATATTCACTTTAAAATGGACCCATAACTCTATTTTGAGGAAAAAGGTGCAGAATGACCAGCTAGGTTGACCCAATAGTGAATATAAATTGAGTTAACTACTGAATGAGTAGAATTACAGCTAGGAGGTCAGATAGACCAGAAAGTAGGGTGCCTAAACACTGATTACAGAAGTTGTCAAATAGACAGGTTCATAGTAAACCCATGAAAACTATGATTAGAAAGAGTTATTGGCAGGGGCCAATAAGTTTGAAGTGAACCCGTGGAAACTATATCCGGATTAAGTTATTGATAGAAGTCAATAGGTTCCTAGTCAACCTATGAAGACTAGGATATGAGGGAAGTTATTAGAGATACCAATAGGTTTAGGGAGAACCCATGAAACAATAAAGTTATTGGGAGGGGTTAGTAGGTTCATAGTGATCCCATGAAAACTATGAAACCGGACAGGGAGTCCATAAGTTTTTATATAGGTTATTAGTAAGCCCATGAAAACTAATAGATTAATAGTGACCCTAAAAACTATAATTGAGATAGATAGTCAAAATGAATGTGGACGGGTAATCCGAATTGATTTATTTGTGCATATCATTATAATATTTTAAATTGTTATGTTTTAATCATTGTGGATGAAAGATCATAGTATATGGTTTTTACAAAGTTTTGGATAAGATATTTGTAAAGGCTTGCAAATCCGTACCCCTTTGAGCTGGCAAAATCTCACAACAATTCAACCCAAAGTGGAACAAAAGTACGAGTCTTCGGGTTTAAAGAAGAAAGAGGTAGAAGAAGAAGAATAAAAACAACATCAGAGTCTCATAATTGCAAGGGAACAAAATATAATATATAATAACAGCTTTTAAATACAAAGAAATCTGTATTGTTATATATATAAATACATACACATACATACAATCATCAGAGTACAACAAACATCCATATAGAGACAACTTAATAGTTGACCATACACATCGGATATAATAGTCAAATACGGAAGTACGCTCTATCATCCAGCTCGTCTCCTGAGCTCCTTAGCTTTTAACTTGATCCTGTTTAACTCGGTCTGATCCGAGCATCATATAAAACAACACTCGAGTCATTCTAGGAAACTAGCGTGAGAAATCACACTCAATTGGATTTTTAAATTTCAAAAATTCTTTGAAAAACAAAATCATCTCATAAGACCTTGCCACAAATAAACATGTCAGGTTTTTACCGTACGATAGCCAAAACACTTTTTATCAAATCCTTCTGATATTATAATAGTGTATATAGAAAGAAAAATAGAATCTAGCTGAAATGCTTGCATCTCACGTTTCAGCAATAGTTAGGCACAATCAAAACCGTACAGGTGCTTATCGGAGATTGGATTTCATACAATGGCAGGGCTACTGAGGTACCGTCCTTCATAGTACGGGGCCTAGATCACCGTACCGAGGATCACTCCCGACCCCCTACAACACAAGACCGGGACTACCCCTTACTGGATAATCCCGAGTATGATCACCCCACGGTTTGCGCGGCCAACCGCCCACTAAGCCAAAATAAAAGGGACATCCAGACAGGGATGACCTCACCCTAATGGGTGCTACCCACATAGCTTTGCTGCACCTCCCCTGTTTTAGCCATTCCCGGTTGATGAGGCTTGAAGCTAAGCGTTACCTTTCAAGAACGAGTCACCATCTTCATCATCTTTACGGTCTTCATTCGTTATCGTTCAAACCGGATCGAAGTGGTTTTCGGATATTTAAATCCAATTCCAGACTCTTCGAAACGATAAACGCATTGGCCAATATTGAAGTCGGTTATTTAACTATCAAATAATCATCCACAAGCAATCATCAATTCTTAAAAATTTTCCTCAAATTATTTTTCTCAAAATATCTGCTTAAAATATTATCTTTATATTTCAACACCTTGAAATTAGATTCAATTTTCCTCTATTTCTCGTGAAATCATTTAAGTCTTTGCCGATCACTTATAATATTTTCACTTCATTGGTTTTCAAAACTTGGAAAAATATTTCTTTATCTCCTATTTCTTTCCTCAAAAATCGTTTACCATTTCATTTGTAAATTTCCCAAACTTATTTCTCATGAATCCTATAGATCCCAGGATTCCCTAGTTGATTCCCGTTTTTATTTCTAAAGCATTTAGCTTATTAAAAATTCAGGTTTCACTCCTGCTCTTCTGGTGAACTTTATCTCACCTCGAAATACACTTACATATACTTGGGATTTATTCAAGTTCTCATAACCCACTATAAAATCTTTCCCTAAAAATCTTATTCAAATTAATTACACCTGCTTTACTTCTCAAGAGGATTTATAATTGGATTTTCAAAACGTGTGTATATATACATACACACATATATATACAAGTAAAAATAATGGTTTGTTTCAAATATGGTTTAAGATAAAACTAAATATAAATATTAAAATTCTATCCAGTAATTGATAAATTTACAAAACTGATTTAGAAAACTAGAATTTATTTTAATAATTACTAAGCATTAAAATAACTATTGCCGAAATATTCCAAATCTAGATAATAGTTCTATAAAAATTATATAGTATAGTAATTTTAAAAAATATTCCTTTTAAAACAAATTCATATTTTATTTTTTTAGAAAATCCAATATCCATCCATAAATTACTCTTGATTCCTATCTCAACGACCATATTCTCATTTTTCGCCTTCGGAAATATTCTAGTATTTCCTTTCAAAACAAATTTCATAACTCTATATAAGTTCTCGCCATGACTTATCTCTTTATATGTATCCACTGATAACTTCCTATCTTATTTATAAACCTCGTTTATAAATTTATAAACTTCCCTGAGTTTTCCATTTATTTATAAAAACTATTTTATTCAAAAGTTCCATCTTTATAATTTTATTCCTCAGTAAAATCCCATATTGTTCCTTAATAAAATTCCATTTCATTCCTTAATACAATTCCTTTTACTCCTTAATAAAATTTTGCTTTACTTCAAATTCACTCATCAATTCCAATACTTCTTCGAGTCTTTTATATATAATTTAAATTTTCCCAAACTCAACTTTAACCAATTTAAGTATAACCAAAGTAATAAATATACTTTTATTTTATGTAATTCTCAAATAGAAGTAGATCCAAATTCTCAATAAATATTCTCTATTCAAGTTCTATTTTAACTTCCTTCAATTAAATTATTTATGATATTTTAAAATTTACCAAATTCCAACTTCCATGTTTTTAACACTTAATAATTCAATTCGCATGCAATTCCATATTAATTCATTCATCCTGTCATATAACAACATATATACATATAATCAATAAATATTCTCGAGGAATCTTGTTGTATCCCTCCAACCTGTTTCCCTGCATCCACAGATATTGGCATAATAAAATACCAATTCCACCACAATGTGGAATATCGCGGTATATGGGTTTATATAATATCATCCGGTATTACGCGGCGCATAAGGTCTCATCCGCTATATAATGCAGGAAATCAATCACTCCAATATATATATATATATATATATATATATATATATATTACTATATATATAATATCATCCAGTAAATAAATTATTATAAATCAACCAAGCACATCCAATGATTTAAATTTAACATTTAATTAACAAAGCATCCATATGAGTGAGAAAATCTCACCATTACTTTTAAATTGCAATTCTCTCCAATCTCGACCCGATTTCCGGAATTTTGACCATATATGAACAATTATATGATTTTATTAGTATACCAACAAATCGAACAATTTATTACCGTTTAATAAAATTTATTTTTAATCTAATAATTTAATTTTAACTAGTGATATAATTTAAACAAATACTTAAAATTTTAAACTAATTCTCCTTTTTAAAAATCTTTTAGTAACTAAAATAATTAAATAAGTAAATCACCAAAATACATTACCTAAAAATCTAGGAAACTAAAATATGCATATTTATTTTTAAAACTACACACACACACATATATATATATATATATACTTATAAAAATAATCTATATTACCCTTTAAAATTACCATTTCTAAATCTTAAGTATATATACATTATTTTTGTCTTAGATTAAATATGTAAGTGGATATATATATATATATATATATTAACCAAATTTACTTTATGCCTTACTATAAAAATATTTTTCCTTTTCGTTTTCTACATATATAAAAATCTGCATATTTTCTCTGATTGCTAAAAATCCTGTTTTAACTTTACTGTTTTATTTTATTTTTAATACATATACATTTGTAAAATAAACAAATCTGGATTTAAAATTCTATTTGTATACAGATGCCCTTCTCTCTGTTAACTATATATTAAATTTTCAATTTTCGAAAATAAATTGATAATTTTTATACCTCACTGCTATCAGGTTCGAGACCATTGCACCTCACTTCATCGATGCTGTTCCGACCTCTACCCATCCATTGCACGTCCTACATGAGTCCTGGCCTTGCACCAGGTCGCCTCCAACTCCTCCTCGCGAACACAGCCTCGCACGAGACACTTCCCACCATCGCGGCTAGTCAAACTCGCGTCCTTGTCTCCAAGATCTAGATCCACTCGAGCCACCCTAAGTCGCAGTTGCGACCACTCGCATGCCTCCACCAAGTCGCCTCACCGCCCCACAGCAACGACGCGACCATCGAGTTCGCGTGCTACCTAACGAAGACAAACATCCCTAATCCTTGACCTCGCGCAACCCTAACCCGTAGAAGCGAGAATCGAAGCCCTCAGAACTGATGTATCGGTCGATTAGAACAGCCTCTCTTTCTTTTTTTATTGATTCAGGAACGAGATTTGGATCTCATTTATTTTATTTTTAATGCGTGATACCCTTATCTTTTTTTGTATCTGGGTTTGAACTGATTCGAGCAAGAAGGTACGAGAGTGCCTTCTCTATTTGAACAGACAAATTTGACAAGGAGGGGTAATGGAATTGAAAGGCGAGGGGTGATGGGTTGAGCGTTTGAATGGAGAAAAAGGGCGTACCTGAGAAGGAACCGCCATTGACTGGTCAACAATATATATGTATATATATATATATAATATTATTAAATTTTAAATTGTCTTGGAAACGTAGCTACAAATCTCGACCTCCTATCGAGGCGTTGCGCTAGGCGTCTATAATGTTATACACATATTCCGAACTCAATGGAGAAGGTTTGGAGTATGAATTTGATCGTATGAAGAAGACAGCTTTTTGGATTGATTATTAAAATTAATTCAATTAATTATTTTCTAGGCGTTCATATCTCGTATGATCACATGATAACCCCGAAAGCTATGAAAATTGAAATTTGATAACAATTCAATATTACAGATCCAATGGAACTGGTTTTGTCGAATTCTGAGACTGTGCCTCGGAATGCTATTTTTAAATATCAATTTAAATGATATTTTTAAAATTGAACAAACTACTGTTAAATTAAATTTTTACCCATCTATTATCTATAGTATTATCAATAAAATTTTATAAGCTGTTGAAATATTTTTAACAAACTTATAACCCCAGATTTTATATTTTACCCAATATCCAACTACTACTTTAATAATTAATTTATTTAATAGATTGTTATATTTAAATTCTTAATCCTTTTTATTACATAAAACCAAACCTTTCATATTAAAAATCAATTCATAGTTCAAATCAAATATTTAAATCTATTTTAAATATTCCAAATTAACCTTTTAAAAATTCGGGTCGTTACATTCCTTCCCCTTAAAAGAATTTCGTCTCCGAAATTACTAACATAGAAGAATGCCCAAACCCATTAACTTTTTAAAAAGTTACTTGGTTAGACTTGTTATTCACCATCCTAATCTTTCCCTTTACCCAAACAATTGGTTTTCAATTCTAACTTCAAAATCCTTTATTCCAATTCCAATTTGAAATCAATTCCTTATTAACAAATTTTTCAAAATTTAAAAAAAATTCTAACTCCCAAAATTTCTAAATTTTTTGGCAGAGTCTCTTTTGTACGGAGGAGCTTTTGCAATTTTACAATAGATATAAATATATATACATCGACCGACAATGTCGGAAAAGAAAAATCCAAAACAATATTCATATTTCCAAACTTTTATTGCGTAGGCGTACCTCTGTTTAGTCATTTTTAAGCAAGCGGCTTATTTATTTAGCAATTTGCGCGTTCCAAAATCCAGCTAAATGGCCCCCGGTGCCTGTACTTACTCAATTTAAACATATAAGCACTATTTATAGGAAGTCTATAACATCTCATTTGAATTTAAATAGCTAAAACATGGATTCTATAAACAATGCATGTTATTTACTTTCATAAGCACACATGTAATGTTTCGACACTTATTTCAATTGTTCTCAATCAATTCTCAAACAATTCCATTCAATTTAAGCGATTTTACAACTCTCTTACTTAACTTTAATTCATTTCATTTTTCATTTTAAGCTCAAACAAACCCATTTTCAATTTAATTAATTTCGCGATCAATCTATTCCACTTCTATCAATTTATAGTATCTTATTCAATTTTGTTTTCGTCAAACGGTCATTTAAATTTAACATTTCCACACTCAGTTTATCCCGAACATTTTATTAATAACAGGGCCATTTTTTTAATAAGCATTATACACAAACAGGTGTCATAAGCAATTAATAAGGTCTCAATATTAATTCAATTGCTTTTGTTCGATTTTTGTATCATCCTATCCAGTTCGGAATAATTTCCAACTCATTTTCTTATATTCATTTCATTTGTAATCCAAACAAACTCGTTTTCATTGTAATTGGTTCAAAAATCAATTTAATTTACTTCTGTTTACGTCGAACGACCAATTTATGTAATTCGACGCCATTCATTCAAACAAACAATTTCTTTCGTTTTACAATCATTTTGAAATTGATTCCAACTCAATTATTTAATTCCATTCCATCCTAATTATAACTCATTCGCCACCAATTTATTTTTCATTTAATTCCCTCTCTGCATTGGTTTCATTCAAACTATTTTATTAAGCGTGACAGCCTTAATGCTCATAAATTAATAACCATTTCCCACATTTTTATAAGCCATGCTTCTATTAATTTTAGACCTAAGTTAATTTACTTCAAATGATTCCAACTTCATTGCTCAAGTTCATTTCCATTTTAATTTGATTCTCATCTAATCAAATTTCATTTAATTCAATTAGCCATTCTCATAATCCATTTAAATTTTTAGTTTTATTCTCAATTCGTTAAAATAATATCCAAGGCCATATTCAATTCATTCATACTCAAAAAGGACTTATTTGCAACTCAATCATCTCTATTTTAATCTAATTCCATAACAACTTTAATTCATGTTTAATTCACTTACAATTTCAAGTTGAATTTCTATTTATAACTCGATTTTCATTTCCAAATTCCATTACTAACTCAAATTTCAACTTCATTTATCCAATTTAGGTTCCATTTCCATATTAAATAATTAAATATCCCACTAGCTCACTTCCAATTTACAATTCAATATTTGATTTTGATCTTCCAAAAATCACTTTGTTACTTTACTTGAATTCCTATTTTATAATTCAAGGTTGGATTTTTATTTCATTCATCAAAATATCAAACAATTCTAATTTGGGTTAGAATTTCTCTCTTTCAATTTATAAGTCACACACTTATTGGTATTCACACTTTCATTCGTTTACAATCAATCCTATTCACATTCTACTTTTAACTTGAAATTATATACTTTCACTTCATCAAGTATACTCTTATTTCAATCCCTTTTAACCTTTATGGGCTATTTTCAATTCATTTACCCCAATACAATTCTTATTCAACTTACTTTCACTTATTAAAGTTAGAATTTAATTCCACATAATATTTCTATATCTCAACTGAATTTTATTTCAATTCAATTTATTTAACTTAACTTCTGTTAAATCAAGCATCATACCATTCTCTTTAATTCACCAATTGTAACGACCCTGAAATTCAGACCCAGTTTAAAATTTTTAATTTGTTTATTTAGTGCAGAAATTCGAATTTTCACAAACAAATTCCGTTTCTATTCAAACTTCATATCTGGAATGCGTCTTGATAGACATAGGCGTACGCCAAATTTCGTTGAAAATTATTGAAGTAAATTTCGTTCGTCGCATTTACATATTAGTTAAAACTCTATGTGTAAATTTTCCATCGTCCGAACTCAAATATTTTTCACATTGTTGCATAATAAAAATATTCTGAACATGACGGCGCATTTCATTTCGTAAAATTTCGCTTTAATTGCTAGTTAAATTGTCGTTCGAGCAAACGGTTAAATAAGATTTATCTCTTCACAAACAATGTCAAACCATAAACATTTTTGTACCGTTGTGTTCGCCTCGTCGCTGACCAAAACGGTATATTTATTTGTATCAATCGGAGTTCGGCGTTGCGAACTATAATTGTTTAACGGATTACAAACCGGTCCGTTAAGCAATATAAACCGGTACCCATTTTCTTCAACGTTCAGAATTCAAGGAGTCTTTGACTATTCAGCTGCCTTGGGAAGCTAACAGCCATTGCGGTTACCAAAACAATAACTTGGAAACTTTTGATATTTCATATTTCCTTCGTTTAAAACTTCTAGGCATCTCTGTATAAACAAGCTGCTATCTCCTTTTGTTCAGAGGCAGATTAAATTATCTGGTGAATATTCTCTCCCTCCCTCCCATATCTTTCTTTTATTATTTGTTTGTTCATGAAACTCACGAAACATTTCCTCATCCATCACTGTGCTCACCGCCTCCCCTCGACTGCAAAACCCCGGCACCGACCCCATCAGCCCCTATGCAGCCACGTCCTTCCACCAAGCCGCCTTTCACCCACTGCCTTCATCCTCCGCGCCCAGACCGCTGCCACCCACTGCCTACAGCCCACATCCCCTCCTCCGTGCCCAGACTACCCTACCCGCATCCACTTCCCACGTGTGCCGCCACCCCATTTCGTCAGACCCCCCCCCCCATGCGCCACTGTCACTCCGCCCGACCACTGCTGCGCCACCGCGTCCCCAGCCCTCGCCCAGACCACCCACTGCCCAGTCAGCAACACACGCATGCCATCACCCGCTGCCACCAACAGGCCCCGAAGCCACCCGCCCTCCATCACAGTAGAGCAACACACGATCAACAAACGCCGCCGCCCATCGCATCACGTGCCGCAGCCCTCCACATCTCTTCCCTACTGTTCACCTTCCATATTTTTTAGTTTGAGCATTTATTCTGATAAATATATATTTATATGAAACTGTATATATATATATATATATATATATATCAATATACAACTTTGAGAAATCTAGTTGCTCACATATAGTGATTTACTATGATTGTTTCAGCTACTACTCCGGAGAATTAGGCTTACATTCAGCTTGGCGAGTTTTTCCTTGCTTCGTTACTTCGTTTGTGTTTGCTTTGTGTCGTGCTTGTTTGTGCCTCTTATCTATTCGTCTTCGTGCTCCGTCGTCTTCTCTAACCACGCAAGGTGAATATTTTATTCACGCCTTAATTTATTTCTATTGATAATCAAGTGCACCCATACCTGTTAATATTAATTGATTGAAATTGGTTGAATAGAAATAGTTAGTTCTCCCATGCATGTTAATATTGAATTGATTGAAATTTGTCGAATATAAATAGTTAGTCGATCCATATCTGTTAATAGTAAACGACCCATGTTGTTAATAATGTTGCTGTGATGAAATTTGTTGATTAAATAGTTAAACTGACCCATGATTGTCGATATAAACAATATGTCAGACTTGTTATTATTATTATGTGATGCCATGTATTAAATTGACCTAAAATATTTAAATGTAAATTGATTAATAATACTGACTGTAGATAGTTGCGACACTTGGGACATTGAGGTTCGCTACCTCTAGCGGACACACTTCTTCGATACCATATCTATTACTTTTGTGATTCGATTTGGGTGCACCCCTTGATTTAGGAGTGTTGTTTCGCGGTGTTGAGATAGTAGCTGCTATGCTCAACATCAGTCCGGATCACACAACTAGTAGTATCCTAGTTGGTATTGCCTCATGTACCTTGTCATACTGATTATCCTATTCGCGACCACTACGTTTTGATTTGTACCTTGAGTATATGGATTGCCCTCTGGTGACTTCCGGTCTTGGGGAAACTACGGTTTTGTATATGCTTTTGGGAATATAAAATGTGTTAAGGGGAATTATGGTAACGCCTTAACGCTATTTTAGTATTCTATTTTACTGATTAGACATTACCTACATACCGTATTCTATTGTATATATAGATAGTTTATCGGATCCTTAGAGATGTTATTTTATTCATCTTTGAGTTATGGAATTTATTTCCTGCAATTGATTATCCTGCATAAGATTTTGAGTCCTGACTCGAGTGTTTCTTTTGTATATGCTCGGGTCAGTCTGAAGCTATCCAGTTTGCTGATCAAGGTTGGTTGAAGATGTTGAAGACTTAGCATTTATCTTTATCAGTCTATTTCTAGTCCATTATTGTTGTTCCTGTCTGTTGGACATTTATGTATTTCCTTTCAGTCACTTTATGTTTAGACATTGTTGTATTTCATATAGTAGCTTCATGAACTGCTATTATAACGATGTATTTTCCGCTACATTATTCTGTGACTGTTCCGTGTCTGTGATGTTGTATTGATTCTCATTTACATTTATGTATATATAATCCCATAATGATTCGTGTTTTGTATTATTTAAGTTGACATGTATGGATTATTGTCAATTTAAATGGTCCAAATATACGGGTTGTTACAGTTGGTATTAGAGCTTTGGTTTCCACTAAAAAACCTTAGTTTGGCGTTATATAAACTCATTAGACATAGGGTAGCAATACCCTGGGATGAGGAGAATCAATTCAATATACATATCCTTTCAAATTCAAACTTCTTAATTGATTCGTTGATTAGACTTTCCTTAAAGTTCTATGATTTTCTATCCTTGGTTCTAAAATAAAAAAAAAATTCTTTTGGTATTTCAGGATGAGTGCCAGAAGAAACAACAGGGGAGGAAGGGGAAATGGTCCTTCCCAGGCTGCACCTGCCGCCCCAGCTCCAGTCAAATTCACCACTCTTAGTAAGGAGTATACACAGCTTGGTGGTGTTAAGTTCTCTGGATCCGAGAATATTATTGAAGCTCAACAATGGCTCAAAAGCTTAGAGATGATATTTTCTGGATTGGAGATCACTGATGCTCAGAAGCGTCAACTTGCTGCTTGGCAACTTCGAGATGCCGCACGAGACTGGTGGGAATCTGTTACTTCTCGTATCGAGGAGAACACCATCACTTGGGCCCAGTTTAGGTATAAATTTATTTGAATTTCATAGTCTAAATTCTTCTTTCAATCCTTGGAATGTTATTTATCTAGTCTATCTTTTTATTAGGGATACTTCCTCGGAACAATGGATGCCAGCTGCTGGGGAAACCCAACTTTATAGAGCTTTTATGGACCTTAAGCAAGGCAGTATGACTTTTTCTGAGTACGAGAGGAAATTCAATGAGCTCTCCAAGTTTGGCCCGGGATTGATCGATACCCCACTTCTGAAGAACGAGAAATTCATTTTGGGAGCTAGATCGGAGTATTATGACTTGCTTACTGGCCACATTCACTGCACTTTCACAGAGTTTGTTGACTATGCTCTTCGATATGAGATGAAGCCTAAGGGACCCACTGCCAAGGCCACTCCTACTCAGTCCTCTTCCAGCCAGCTAGGAAAGAGGAAGATGAACTTTGATCAACAAAAGAAAGCTTGGCAAAAGACTACAGGATTGGAATATCCCCAGAAAAGCCCAATCGACCTTGCTAATATCACTTGCTTCAAATGTGATAAGAAGGGTCATTATGCAAATAGCTGTCCATCCACCGGAGCTGCAATTCCACCACCTCCTCAGATGAGGAATGATTTATGCCATGTCTGCCTCCAGCCAGGTCACTTCAAGAGAGATTGCCCATTGAGGAAGAAAGGCACACCATCAGGAGTATATGCTGTCACCACTCCTGCACCACCTCCACCAACCGCTCAGGATGACCAAGGTACCTTACGAAGTACTTTTTCATTTCATAATTTACCTGTTCGGGTATTATTCGATACTGGTGTTCTCATAGCTTCATATCTATTGATCTTTGTAATAAGCTCAAATTAGAACCTACTCTTGCTACTACTTCCTTATGTGTCTCCAACCCTATTGGAGGACTTGCCAACCTCAGTAGACTTTGTAAAGGGGTTGTGCTTTTGTATGGAAGATATCGATTCACTTGGGATTTCTATGTGCTTGGCTTCATAGCATTTGACATTTTGTTGGGTGCTGATTGGTTAAGAAATTTCGATGCTGTTATTTCTTGCAAAGCTCGATCTGTTTCTCTAGTCAATGACAAGGGTCTACCGCTTGTCATCGAATGCAAATCACCTCAGAAATATGCCGGAAGCTTCATATTTTCTCTTGATACTCACCCGGATGATCTTAGTACTACTCCTATTGTTTAGAAATTTCCCGATGTATTTGGAGAGGCCAACTCTCTACCGCCTAAACGTGAGATCGATTTTCGCATTGACCTTATTCCTGGTGCTACTCCCGTAGTTTTCCCTCACAGAAGGATGGCTCCTAAAGAAAGAGTTGAACTAAAAACTCAAATTGATGATCTATTTGCTAAGGGTTTGATCAGGAGAAGTTGTTCTGAATGGGGTGCCGCAGTCGTCTTTGTCACCAAATCAGATGGATCTCTTCGCATGTGTGTTGATTACAGAGAACTAAACAAACGCACCCTTAAAAATCATTATCCAATGCCTCGCATCAACGATTTATTCGATCAGCTCCATGGAGCTAAAGTTTTCTCACAACTTGATCTAGCCACTGGGTTCCACCAACTCAGAGTAGCAGAGGATAGTATTCATAAGACAGCTTTCCGTACTGAGAATTGATTCTATGAATGGTTGGTTATGCCATTTGGTTTGACCAACGCACCTGCTTATTTCGTCGACTTAATGAATAGAGTCTTTCGTGATGTCCTTAACAAGTTTGTTCTCATCTTCATTGATGATATTCTCGTCTTCTCCAAAGATGAGAAAGAGCATGAGACACATCTTGCTTATGTTCTGGGAACTCTCCGAAATCACCAGCTTAAAGCCAAGTTTTCGAAATGCCACTTCTGGCGAGACGAAGTACGATTCCTTTGCCATATTGTTTCTGAAAACGGGATTTCGGTCGATCCAGCTAAGATCGCCGTAATCAATGTAAGTTCTATCCTATTCGTTATTTCTATTCGATCCATCGTGTTCCTTTCTAATTTGAAAACTTATCTACAGGATTGGGAGACTCCCAAAACTCCTACTGATATCCGAAGCTTCTTGGGCCTAGCCGGTTATTATCGCAGATTCATTGAGCGCTTTGCCCGGATTTCTGCCCCACTCACTGCTTTAACTCGAAAGGATGTCAAGTTTATTTGGAGTGAGAAGTGTGAATCAGCTTTTAATGAGTTGAAGCGTAAGTTAACTTCAGCCCCAGTTCTCGCGGTAATTGACGGGAGTGAAGGATTAACTGTCTATACTGATGCTTGTCGAGAAGGTTTAGGTGCTGTCCTTATGCAAAATGGAAAGGTTATTGCTTATGCTGGTCGTCAGTTAAAGACTCATGAAGTAAACTATGAAACTCATGATTTAGAACTTCTTGCGGTTGTGTTTGCTTTGAAATTATGGAGGCACCATCTTTTGGGGACAAAATTTGAATTATTCACAGATCATAAGTCTTTGAGGTATATCTTCTCCCAGAAGGATTTGAATTAGAGACAAGTCCGATGGCTCGAATTCTTAGCTGCATATGATCTCGACATCAATTATACTCCTGAAAAAGCAAATGTGGTAGCTGATGCTTTGAGCCGTAGTAAAGCATTGTCATGTTGTAATCTTGTAGAAGGCATGCTATTTCAACTTGTTATTTCCCCATCTCTTATGGACCGCATAAAAGCTAAGCAATACGAAGACACTTTGCTCTATCGCATGAAGGAGTTAGTTCTTGGTAGAGTTGAAAATGCTGACAGTAAAGTGGGAGCACAGATAGATAGTAACGGAGTTCTGAAGATTGACAACCGTATTTGTGTTCCAAATGTTGATGGATTGAGACAAGAAGTACTTAGAGAAAACCATCAGTCATCACTTTCATTTCATCCTGGTGTCACTAAGATGTATCGAAATATGAAGCGTTTATATTGGTGGAGTGGGATGAAGAGAGATATTTCCATATATGTCAGTAGATGCACCACTTGCTAGCAAGTCAAGGCCGATCACCGGAAGACGGCAGGATTACTTCAACCCTTGGAGATTCCGTGTTGGAAATGGGATCAGATTTCCATGGACTTCATTGATGGATTACCGAGAACCAGAAAAGGCAACGAGAGTATATGGGTGATTGTTGATAGGTTGACAAAATCTGCTCACTTTATTCCTGTTAAGACCACTCGTACTGCTTCGAGTTTGGCCGAGATTTATATGAGAGAGATTGTCAGAATTCATGGAGTTCCATCTAGTATTATATGCGATAGAGATCCCTTGTTCACTAGTAGATTCTGGGGAGCATTTCAGACGTCTTGGGCACTAAACTGAATCTGAGTACCGCTTATCATCCGCAGACGGATGGCCAAATGGAGAGGGTAAATCAGATTTTGGAGGATCTGCTCTGTGCTTACATTATTGATTTCGGTGGATCTTGGGAAGACCATCTCCACTTGATTGAATTCACTTATAATAACAGCTATCAGGTAATCCAATAAAAAAATTCAATTTAAATAAGGAAAATTTGAATTGAAATATAATTATCTTTATAATCAGGCGAGTATTGATATGGCACCGTTCGAAGCTTTATATGGACGGCCATGCAAATCGCCAGCTTGTTGGATTGAGCATGGTGATCGATTAGTTCTTGGCCCAGATATGATTATGGAAGCATCTGAGAAGGTAAATGAGATTAGAAGAAAGATGAAGACCGCACAGGATAGGCAGAAAAGTTATGCTGATAGGCGTAGAAGAGATTTGGAATTCCATGTTGGAGATGAGATATTTCTAAAGGTATCACCTTTGAAGAATGTTATTCGGTTTGGTCGTAGCGGGAAGCTCGCTCCTAGATTTGTTGGACCGTTCACTATCACTGAGAGGATTGGTACACTAACCTACAGAGTTGCACTACCGGAGAAATTTGAGGGCGTGCACAACGTCTTCCATGTTTCACATCTTCGGAAAGTTGTACACGATCCATCCATGACCATTCCTATTGCTCAGTTAGATGAGGTTGATATTGAGCCGGATTTGACTATGGAGAAGAGACCACTTCGTATTGTTGATAGAAATACGAAGCAGCTTAGAAGGAAATCTGTTAGCCTAGTCAAAGTCCAATGGAGTCCCGATGATCGTGATTGTACTTGGGAAACCGAGGAGAGTATGCGGGATTCTAATCCAGAATTGTTTGTTGAAGGTAAATTCCATTCTATATTCTTTACTTTATTCAGCAATCTATTCTGTATCTATTGTATCTCTTTTATCTGTTCTTCCACTCTTAACTCCATTCCTTTTCGAGGACGAAAAGTTTTGAGTGGAGGAGAATGTAACGACCCTGAAATTCAGACCCAGTTTAAAAATTTTAATTTGTTTATTTAGTGCATAAATTCGAATTTTCACAAACAAATTCTGTTTCTATTCAAACTTCATATCTGGAATGCGTCTTGATAGACATAGGCGTACGCCAAATTTCGTTGAAAATTATTGAAGTAAATTTCGTTCGTCGCATTTACATATTAGTTAAAATTCTATGTGTAAATTTTCCATCGTCCGAACTCAAATATTTTTCACATTGTTGCATAATAAAAATATTCTGAACATGACGGCGCATTTCGTTTCATAAAATTTCGCTTTAATTGCTAGTTAAATTGTCGTTCGAGCAAACGGTTAAATAAGATTTATCTCTTCACAAACAATGTCAAACCATAAATATTTTTGTACCGTTGTGTTCGCCTCGTCGCGCTGACCAAAACGGTATATTTATTTGTATCAATCGGAGTCCAGCGTTGCGAACTATAATGTTTAACGGATTACAAACCGGTCTGTTAAGCAATATAAACCGGTACCCATTTTCTTCAACGTTCAGAATTCAAGGAGTCTTTGACTATTCAGCTGCCTTGGGAAGCTAACAGCCATTGCGGTTGCCAAAACAATAACTTGGAAACTTTTGATATTTCATATTTCCTTCGTTTAAAACTTCTAGGCATCTCTGTATAAACAAGCTGCTATCTCCTTTTGTTCAGAGGCAGATTAAATTATCTGGTGAATATTCTCTACCTCCCTCCCATATCTTTCTTTTATTATTTGTTTGTTCATGAAACTCACGAAACATTTCCTCATCCATCACCGTGCTCACTGCCTCCCCTCCACTGCAAAACCCCGGCACCGACCCCATCAGCCCCTTATGCAGCCACGTCCTTCCACCAAGCCGCCTTTCACCCACTGCCTTCATCCTCCGCGCCCAGACCGCTGCCACCCACTGCCTACAGCCCACATCCCCTCCTCCGTGCCCAGACCACCCTACCCGCATCCACTTCCCACGTGTGCCGCCACCCCATTTCGTCAGACCCCCCCCATGCGCCACTGTCACTCCGCCCGACCACTGCTGCGCCACCGCGTCCCCAGCCCTCGCCCATACCACCCACTGCCCAGTCAGCAACACACGCATGCCATCACTCGCTGCCACCAATAGGCCCCGAAGCCACCCACCCTCCATCACAGTAGAGCAACACACCATCAACAAACGCCACCGCCCATCGCATCACGTGCCGCAGCCCTCCATCATCTCTTCCCTACTGTTCACCTTCCACATTTTTTAGTTTGAGCATTTATTCTGATAAATATATATTTATATGAAACCGTATATATATATATATAGCAATATACAACTTTGAGAAATCTAGTTGCTCACATACAGTGATTTACTATGATTATTTCAGCTACTACTCCGGAGAATTAGGCTTACATTCAGCTTGGCGAGTTTTTCCTTGCTTCGTTACTTCGTTTGTGTTTGCTTTGTGTCGTGCTTGTTCGTGCCTCTTATCTATTCGTCTTCGTGCTCCGTCGTCTTCTCTAACCACGCAAGGTGAATATTTTATTCACGCCTCAATTTATTTATATTGATAATCAAGTGCACCCATACCTGTTAATATTAGTTGATTGAAATTGGTTGAATAGAAATAGTTAGTTCTCCCATGCATGTTAATATTGAATTGATTGAAATTTGTCGAATATAAATAGTTAGTCGATCCATGTCTGTTAATAGTAAACGACCCATGTTGTTAATAATGTTGCTGTGATGAAATTTGTTGATTAAATAGTTAAATTGACCCATGATTGTCGATATAAACAATATGTCAGACTTGTTGTTATTATTATGTGATGCCATGTATTAAATTGACCTAGAATATTTAAATGTAAATTGATTAATAATACTGACTGTAGATAGTTGAGACACTTGGGATGATTTTAATAGATTGTTAAGATTTAAGTGATAATAATATTGTCCATAAATAGTGCGACACTTGGTTTGAATTACTTAATTTTGTGGGATTTAATTATTGCTCAAAACGCATGAAATGACGAGGTTTATTTCACGATATTATGTGGATTTAGTATATGATGTGTTAAATAATATGTCGAATTAATCGTTAATCTATATGAAATGATAGTATAGATTCTAAAAATAATTATATTATTTTACATGAAATGACAGTGCAAAATTTACGTAATTATTTTGCGATTATTCGAATTGACATTATTGATATATTTGATTTAATTGCAAGTTCTCCTGGTAGTTGAAATATTATTTAGTTGAAATAATAGACCTGGATTATTTTATAAAATATGGAATCGGGTTGAAATGATAAATACCCATTTAAAACAACTTGGCCTAGGATAGATAATTAAAATAAGAAACCCGATTGGTCAACAAATGATTTTGAAATTGAAATCCCTTTTGGGATTAAGAAATGAACTTATCGAATTTGTCTTAAATTAAATTAACGAGCATAATTGATTTAATTAAAGTAAATCAATTTCAATTAATAAATTAATTTACTTTAATTTAAATTGGAACAGATTTATGAACTTAATAAAATTGAATAGAATGATTTGACAAATTAAATGGAGAAATTGTAATTTGATTTAAGAAGATAAAATTTATGAAATATGATTTATTGAACTAAGAATTGAACAAGTAATAAATTAAGATTTAATGCTTGAATAATTATTGGATGTGTTAAGTTAAGATTTATAGACTTAGTTTAATTAAATGAATTTGAAGTTTTAAATAAAATTGGAAGTGGATTTTGTGAACATGTTAACTAAGCTATTTGAATTAAAAATAATCTAGTTAAATGAAATTGACCGAAGCAAATTTAGGTTTATATTTAAGAAATGATAAATGTAAATGTAAATAAAATTGAAATCATGTTAATGATTTTGGATCAAACGAAGTGAAAATTTAGATCAATTGAATATGAACAAATTTGATAAGTGAAATCGAATCTCATGAATTTGAACCTGAATTCTTGAACTCATTTGTTTACTGAAATGTTCGAACTAAATTTTATTGGAAAATAAAATTTAAAATAAATTGAAATAAACTTAATAGTAAAATATCAAATTTTAGAAGTCAAATTTGCAACTTGACTTTTGGACTTTGATTTGTTTAAACTTTAATAATAAATGACCATCGGGAATAAATACGTAGTTATTAAAGAGAACGGGATCGGATATGGACATACTCTCTGTCGATACTGAAAACCACTTTAATAACTATTGAACGCGAAGTGTTGATCCAGAAGGAAGTGGATGTTTGGTGAACGCATTGACTGAAGAAAGAGAACGATATTGGATGACCCCTGACATGACTAAAACAGGAGCCGCTCCGGGCCATTGAGGTTCGCTACCTCTAGCGGACACACTTCTTCGATACCATATCTATTACTTTTGTGATTCGATTTGGGTGCACCCCTTGATTTAGGAGTGTTGTTTCGCGGTGTTGAGATAGTAGCTACTATGCTCAACATCAGTCCGGATCACGCAACTACTAGTATCCTAGTTGGTATTGCCTCATGTACCTTGTCATACTGATTATCCTATTCGCGACCACTACGTTTTGATTTGTACCTTGAGTATATGGATTTCCCTCTGGTGACTTCCGGTCTTGGGGAAACTACGGTCTTGTATATGCTTTTGGTAATATAAAATGTGTTAAGGGGAATTATGGTAACGCCTTAACGCTATTTTAGTATTCTATTTTACTGATTAGACATTACCTACATACCGTATTCTATTGTATATATAGATAGTTTATCGGATCCTTAGAGATGTTATTTTATTCATCTTTGAGTTATGGACTTTATTTCCTGCAATTGATTATCCTGCATAAGATTTTGAGTCCTGACTCGAGTGTTTCTTTTGTATATGCTCGGGTCAGTCTGAAGCTATCCAGTTTGCTGATCAAGGTTGGTTGAAGATGTTGAAGACTTAGCATTTATCTTTATCAGTCTATTTCTAGTCCAGTATTGTTGTTCCTGTCTGTTGGACATTTATGTATTTCCTTTCAGTCACTTTATGTTTAGACATTGTTGTATTTCATATAGTAGCTTCATGAACTGCTATTATGACGATGTATTTTCCGCTACATTATTCTGTGGCTGTTCCGTGTCTGTGATGTTGTATTGATTCTCATTTACATTTATGTATATATAATCCCATAATGATTCGTGTTTTGTATTATTTAAGTTGACATGTATGGATTATTGTCAATTTAAATGGTCCAAATATACGGGTTGTTACACCAATTCACTTGGATTTAATTAAATAAGAACTTAATTTCATTTAATATCATCCACATCTCAATTCATTTCATTTCAACTTAATTCAAATCCAAATATTAAACTTAAGTTAATCTCAAGCCAATTTAATTTCTATTAAATTTCCCAATCCAATTCATTTACAGTCTAAATTTCATTTACTTTACCAATTTATATATATTATTATTATTATTATTATTTTTCATCATTAGTTAAATTCAAAAATTAAATTTTCAACTTAATCCAAATTAAATCCCCATTTTTAACTTCACCTTTAAATTTTAACTCCAAAATTCGGTCTCATACTTTCCTTGGTTATATAAGCCATTTTAAATCTTTATATTTTTTTTGACTATAATACTATCATCCAAACACTTTAATTATATGTAATGATTTGCAGAAAATTATTTTTTTTATATCAAAATATATTTTGGGTGAAACTGTTTCATTCACCACCTTTCGAAAACAATATTGTGTTGAATTGTTCTATTCAAGTGTTTAGAAACCCCTTCGATACAGTTGTGTAGACCGTGCCGACGAAGGTTCATATGCCACTCGATAAATCAATCAACACAATATAAATCATTTTATATTCACTAACAAATACGCACTCATATCTTTTAATACGCTCAAACTCATTCTAGAGTACTACTGACTCTATCTCTAACGAGTAATTCCCACCAGAGCCAAGGTTCTCGCTTAACCTTTCAGCTCTGATACCAACTGTAAAGGCCCGTAAATCCATACCCCTTTGAGCTGGAAAATCTCTCAACAATTCAGCCCAAAGTGGAACAAAAGTACGAGTCTTCGGGTTTAAAGAATAAAGAGGCAGAAGAAGAAGAATAAAAGCAACATCAGAGTCTCACAATCGCAGCGGAACAAAAAATAATATATAATAACAGATTTTAAATACAAAGAAATCTGTACTGTTATATACATATATATACATACCATCACCAGAGTATAACAAACATTCATACAGAGACAACAAAATACTTGACCATACACAGCGGAAATAATAGTCAAACACGGAAGTACGCTCTATCATCCAGCTCGTCTCCTGAGCTCCTTAGCTTTTAACCTGATCCTGTTTAACTCGGTCTGACCCAAGCATCATATAAAACAACACCCGAGTCAGCCTGGAAAACCAGCTTAAGAAATCACACTAAATTAGATTATTAAATTTCAAAAATCCTTTGAAAAATAAAAGCCTCTCGTAAGACCTCGCCTCAAGTAAACATGTCGGGTTTTTACCTTACAATAGCCAAAACACTTTTTATCAAATCCGTCTGATATTATAATAGTGTTTATAGAAAGTAAAATAGAATCTAGCTGAAATGCTTGCATCTCACGTTTCATCAATAGGTGGGCACAATCAAAACCATACAGGCGCTTATTGGAGATTGGATTCCATACAATGGCAGGGCTATTGGGGTACCGCCCGTCACAGTACGAGGCCTAGATCACCGTACCAAGAATCACTCCCGACCCCATACAACACAAGACCGGGACTACCCCTTACTGGATAATCTTGAGTAAGATCTCCCCATGGTTGGCGCGACCAACCGCCCACTAAGCCGAAATAAAAGGGACAACTAGACAGGGATGATCTCACCCTAATGGGTGCTATCCACATAGCCTTGTCGCACCCTCCCTTGTTTTAGCCATCCCGGTTGATGAGGCTTGAGGCTAAGCGTTACCTTTCAAGAACGAGTCCCACTTAGAATGCTCATCGTCCCCTTGACGATGTTCTGAAAGCATTCGTCCATACAAGTTGCCCTGGGTCTGGACAAACAGAATCACCGTCTTCATCATCTTCACGGTCTTCATTCGTTATCGTTCAGACCAGATCGAAGTGGTTTTCGGATAATTAAATCTGATCCCGGACTGTTCAAAACGATCAATGCATTGGCCAATATTGATGGTCGGTTATTTAACTATCAAATAATCATCCATAAGCAATCATCAAGTCTTAAATAATTTTCCTCAAATTATTTATCTCAAAATATCTACTTAAGATATTATCTTTATATTTCAACACCTTGAAATTAGGTTCAATTTTCCTCTATTTCTCGTGGAACCATTTAAGCCTTTGCCGATCACTTATAATATTTTCCACTTCATTGGTTTCTCTAAACTTGGAAAAATAGTTCTTTATATCCTATTTCTTTCCTCAAAAATCGTTTACCATTTCATTTGTAAATTTCCCAAACTTAGTTCTCATGAATCCTATAGATCCCATGATTCCCTAGTTGATTCCCGTTTTTATTTCCAAAGCATTTAGCTTATTAAAAATTCAGGTTTCACTCCTGCTCTTCTGGTGAATTTTATCTCACCTCGAAATTCACTTATCTTATACTTGGGATTTATTCAAGTTCTCATAACCCACTATAAAATCTTTCCTTAAAAATCTTATTCAAATTAATTACACTTGCTTTACTACTCAAGAGGATTTATAATTGGATTTTCAAAACGTATTTAAATAAATATATATATATATATATACACACACGAGTAAAAATAATGGTTTATTTCAAAATATGGTTTAAGATAAAAATAAATATAAATATTAAATTATCCAATTATTGATAAACTTACAAAACCGATTTAGAAAACTAGAATTTATTTTAATAATTATTAAGCATTAAAATAAATATTCCCGAAATATTCCAAATCTGGATAATAGTTCTATACAAATTATATAGTATGGTAATTTTAAAAAATATTCCTTTTAGAACAAATTTAAATTTTATTTTTTTAGAAAATCCAATATCCACCCATAAATTACTCTTGATTCCTATCTCAACGACCATATTCTCATTTTTCACCTTCGGAAATATTCTACTATTTCCTTTCAAAACAAATTTCATAACTCTATATAAGTTCTTGCCATGACTTATCTCTTTATATATATCCACTGATAACTTCCTATCTCATTTATAAACCTCGTTTATAAATTTATAAACTTCCCTGAGTTTTCCATTTATTTATAAAAACAATTTTATTCAAAAATTCCATCTTTATAATTTTATTCCTCAATAAAATCCCATATTGTTCCTTAATAAAATTCCATTTCATTCCTTAATAAAATTCCTTTTATTCCTTAATAAAATTTTGCTTTACTTCAAATTCACTCATCGATTCCAATACTTCTTCGAGTCTTTTATATGTAATTTAAATTTTCCCAAACTCAACTTTAACCAATTTAAGTATAACCAAAGTAATTAATATACTTTTATTTTATTTAATTCTCAAATAGAAGTAGATCCAAATTCTCAATTAAATATTCTCTATTCAAGTTCTGTTTTAACTTCCTTCAATTAAATATTTATGTATTTTAAAAATTACCAAATTCCAACTTCCATGTTATTTAACACTTAATAATTCAATTCGCATGCAATTCCATATTAATTCATTCATCCTGTCATATAACAACATATATACATATAATCAATAAATATTCTTGAGGAATCCTGTTGGATCCTTCCAACTTGTTCCTTACGTCCATAGATATTAGCACAATAAAATACCAATTCCATTTCATGGTGGAATTTTGCGGTATATGGGTTTATATAATATCATCCGCTATTATGCAGCGCATAAGGTCTCATCCGCTATATAATGCGGGAAATCAATCACTCTAATATATATACTACTACATATATAACATCATCGAGTGAATAAATTATTATAAATCAACCAAACACATCCAATGATTTAAATTTAACATTTAATTAACAAGGCATCCATATGAGTGAGAAAATCTCACTATTGCTTTTAAGTTGCAATCCTCTCCAATCTCGACCCGATTTCTCGACTTTTGACCTTATATAAACAATTATATGATTTTATTAATATTCCAAAAAATCAAACAATTTATTACCGTCTAATAAAATTTATTTTTAATCTAATAATTTAATTTTAACTAGTGATATAATTTAAACAAATAATTAAAATTTTAAAATAATTCTCCTTTTTAAAAATCTTTTAGTTACTAAATTAATTAAATAAGTAAATCACCAAAATACGTTACCTAAAAATCTAGGAAATTAAAATATGCATATTTATTTTTGAAACTATATATATATACACACACTTATAAAAATAATCTATATTACCATTTAAAATTCTCATTTCTAAATCTTATGTATATATACATTATTTTTGTCTTAAATTAAATATGTAAGTGGATATATATATATATATATATTTATTAACCAAAATTACTTTATGCCTTACTGTAAAAATATTTTTCCTTTCCATTTTCAGCATATATAAAAATCTGCATGTTTTCTCTAACTACTAAAAATCCTGTTTTAACTTTACTGTTTTGTTTTATTTTATTTTTAATACATATACATTTGTAAAATAAGCAAATCTGGATTTAAAATTCTATACGTATACAGATGCCCTTTTCTCTGTTAACTATATATTAAAATTTTAATTTTTGAAAATAGATTGACAATTTATATACCTCACTGCTATCGGGTTCGAGACCACTGCACCTCACTTCATCGATGCCTGCTTCGGCCTCTACCCATCCATTGCGCGTCCCTCACGAGTCTTGGCCTTGCACTAGGTCGTCTCTAACTCCTCCTCCTTGTGAACACAGCCTCGCATGAGACACGTCCCACCATTGTGGCTAGTCAAACTCGCGTCCTCGTCTCCACGATCTAGATCCACTCGAGCCACCCTAAGTCGCAGTTGCGACCACTCGCGTGCCTCCACCAAGTCACCGCACCGCCCCACAGCAACGACACGACCATCGAGTTCGCATGCGACCCAACGAAAACAAACATCCCCAATCCTTCACCTCGTGCAACCCCAACCCATAGTAGCGAGAATCGAAGCCCTCGGAACTGATGAATCGATCGATTAGAATAGCCTCTTTTTTTATTATTATTGATTCAGGAACGAGATTTGGATCTCATTTATTTTATTTTTAATGCATGATACCCTTATCTTTTTTTGCATCTGGGTTTGAACTGATTCGAGCAAGAAGGAATGAGAGTGCCTTCTCTATTTGAACAGACAAATTTGACAAGGAGGGGTGATTGAATTGAAAGGTGAGGGGTGATGGGTTGCGTGTTTGAATGGAGAAAAAGGGCGTACCTGAGAAGGAACCGCCATTGACTAGTCAACAGTGTATATATATAATATTATTAAATTTTAAATTGTCTCGGAAACGTAACTAAAAGTCTCGACCTCCTATCAAGGCGTGCCGCTAGGCGTCTATAATTTTATACACTTATTCCGAACTAAATGGAGAAGGTTTCGAGTCCTAATTCGATCGTATGGAGAAGATAGCTTTTTGGATTGACTGTTAAAATTAATTCAATTAATTATTTTCTTTGCGTTCATATCTCGTATGATCACACGATAAATTCAAAAGCTATGAAAATTGAAATTCGATAAAAATTCAATATTACGGATCCAGTGGAACTGGTTTCGTCGAATTCAGAGACTGTGCCTCGAAAGGCTATTTTTAAATATCAATTTAAACGATATTTTTAAAATTGAACAAACTACTGTTAAATTCAATTTTAACCCATCTATTATCTTTAGTATTATCAATAAAATTTTATAGGCCGTTAAAATATTTTTAACAAACTTATAACCCCAGATTTTATATTTTACCCAATATCCAACTACTACTTTAATAATTAATTTATTTAATAGATTGTTATATTTAAATTCTTAATCCTTTTTATTACATAAAACCAAACCTTTCATATTAAAAATCAATTCATAGTTCAAATCAAATATTTAAACCTATTTTAAATATTCCAAATTAACCGTTTAAAAATTTGGGTCGTTACAATAGTGGTGAGAGGAAAAGCCGTTCCTCTAATAAGGGGGTCTCACTAGATATCTAAATGGTTTGAGATGGTAGGTTATTATTTATACCAGGCTTTATGTCTGATCCAAAGTTTATGTTTTCCCCTTAAACTCTTGAGTGCTCAATTTATTTTGAGTAGTTTGAGAGTTGAGGTTTTCTAGTACCTTTTTAGAAATATAAGCTGTCAGAGATGTACAGGAGGCAAGATAGCTATTAATAGTTCTTTTTTATTTTGATTCTGCTGTGTTTTGTTGTAAAGGTAAAATTGTTTAGTTTCCTAGTTATATACTCTGATCATCCTAGAGGGCATCTTTATATGTCGCACTTGGCGTATGTTGTAATGATTATATTTTCTCTGAATGTGGTTCTTGAATATGGGATTTTGTAATGAATGTTGAAATGATTCGAAATTGAATATGAAAGTTGTTTATGATTTCTTAAAATTTTCCATATCAAACTATATTTCTATTATATCCATGTATCTAACATAACTGTATTTGGTCGCCGAGGATTAATAACAATGATGATTACATCATTTATAGCCGTTAGTTTTGGGTCTCCAAGTGAGGGATGTTACACTATGATGCTTACATCCCTTTTCAAGCATTGTTGGATCATTCGCAAGCAGTTAGTATTAAGCACCAAGTACACTTGAAAATGGCTGATGTGGCCATGATCTTCCTAGCATTTCTCTTCCTGGACATGGGAAACGTGGGTGTGAATGTGGTGGAGATGATTTCGGTGACCTTTGGCTCTAAATAGAGGGATAGGGTGATGTTTTAAGGTACGAATTACATATTTCTCTTGTAATTTCAAGGATCATCACTGATCCATAAGAACGGCTTTTGTAAGAAACAATCAAATAAATAACAAAGTTAAGTGGATGTAAGCAATGATAAGCCGAACCATTATAAAGTTCGTATGTCTTGTTATTCCTCATTTTAATTCACTTTCTTCACTTATCTCTCTACTTTCATTCTCTAGGTATTTGTTCCACTTTTATATATAAACATGTATATAATAATAAATATAGGTGAAGCTAAAATAAAACCAAATAGATTTTTTGAGTAAATGCATATGTATGGTACGTATAATGTGAGCTTACATTTGTCTGGTACTTGAATCATAAGGGTATTTCATAAGAAATGCACTATTTGTTAAATTGTTATCCCTCAAAATATATTAAAGGTTATCCATTGGAATACACTATACTCCATTGAAAATTATAAAATGAAAATGAGGAAGAAGACTAGTTCAGAGTTTGCCCCTTCTTATTAAGGGGACATGCTATTTATAAAGGAATTGCACCTTTGGATCTTTAACACGTGGCACTTTATAGAAGATCAACGGTCGAGATTCTTGCTGACATGCACATTAACGATTTGACATGTAGCATAACACGCCTCCACCCTCTTCATGATTAAGTGGCATGATTAGACCAATCGAGGAATGTCACGTGGTTTAATGGGGGTTGTTTTCATGTAATTTCCTCATCATCATGTGATAGTGTTTCTTTCAACATGCGATGGCTTAATGTCCTTAATATGTGTAGCTTGTTCTTAACAACTTGTAATGGCTTCAATGTTATGAACTTGTGATAGCTTCAATATTACTAACTTGCGATAGATTGGTTTTATCAACTTGCGATAGATTGTTTATCTCAACTTGTGATAGTTTTCAACTTCTGATGGCTCTTTCGTCTTCAACTTGTGATAGCTTCAATCATCATCAACATTCGATAGCTTCAATTTCAATATAAGATGGCTCCTTTAACTTTAACTTGTGATAGCTTTAATCATCTATAATGTGTGATTGCTTCATTCTGAACATGCGATGACTCCTTCAACTTCAACTTGCGATGGCTCCTTCAACTTCAACTTGCGATGGCTCCTTCAATTTCAACTTGCGATAGTTTAATCACCTTCAACATACGATGGCTTTTTTAACTTTAAATTATGATAGCTTCTTAACTTACTTGTGATAGCTTTAATCATCTTCAACATGCAATGGTTTCAACAACTCAATTCATGATGGCTCTTTCATCTTCAACATGCAATGTCTTTAATTATCTTCAACTTGTTATATCTTTAATCATCTTCAACATGCGTTGACTTTGATCTCAACATGTGATGGCTCTTTGAGCTTTTACGTACAATGGATCCTTTTACTCAACTTATAATGGTTTCAATCTCAACATGCGATAGCTCTTTTAAATTCAACTTGTAATAGTTGTTGAATGTTTTTTTTTTCAAATAAGATCCCCTACAGAGGGTGGTACGGGGGGTGGCAACCCTCCAAGGTGGGGGTGCGGGGCAACGTCCCGCTACGGGGTTTCCAAAAAGGTACGTTTTATTGGCTGTTGAATTCAAATTCAACAGCCAACGGTAACAACCGTTAGAAAATGGTCACGACCGTTCGGATAGGCACCTGTAGGCGAAGAGATATCTCACTCCCTATATAATAGAGCATTCCATCAACGCAGAGAACCACTTCTCTTTTCTTCTGTGCCTAACTCGTTTGGCATTATTCTTCCTAGTGTTTCTTTTGATCTATGCAAGTAATCACAACTTGCACAGATAATCTCCATTGTATCCTAAAAGAAAATTTTCATAACATCCGCTGTGATAAAAAAAGGGAAAACATTCTTGAAAGACAACGATACTCTCGTGCCTTGGAGTGATTACTCTTATACTACCCTATATTTATTAACAGTTTAAAGAATGTCTTCTGTTCAGGACTCGCCGCTCAACAGAACTACTGCGTAATCTCTCCAAGTAATGAATCAAGATTTCACCCGCCTTGAAAGATTTGATGGAAATAACTTTACTCGCTGGTAGGAAACAGTTTTATTTTTTATCAGCACTATTGGTCTGAACCATATAATAAGCGATGACTTAGAACCAATTCCGGAAGTAAGTACTACAGATTCTGATCAACGAAAGAAAGAGTTAAAGGAATTAAGGCAGAAGCGAAAGAATGAAGACTTTCTTTGTCGCGGACACATTCTCAATGCACTTTCAGATTCAGTATACAGTGCACACAGAACTATTGATGGCGCAATAGCTCTATGGATGGCTCTGGATGTCGAATACCGCATTGAAGAGGCAAGTAATCAGAAGTTTCTAATAAGTAATTATATTAATTATAAGATGAATGATAATGCTGATATTGTTTCCCAAGCCCATGATTTAAATCTGCTTGTTAGCAAACTAAAAGATGTGAAAATTGAATTTCCTGAAGCATTTCAAGTAGGAGTTGTAATTGCAAAATTGCCTAGTACTTGGAATGGCTACAAAAAGAAACTGATGCATGAAGAAAAAACACTCTCTGGAATCCCTCATACGGCATTTATGTATTGAGGAAGAATCTCCCAAGAGAGTTAAGAAAGATGATCAGGAGACAGAAAAAGCAAATGTGGTTCAGGGAGAATTCTCTAAGAATCATAGTAATGGGAAGAAAAGAAAGAACAATTCCAAAAGGAATAAACATGAGAAGTCTAAGAAGCCCAAAGGTGATTGCTTTTACTGTAAGAAACCTGGTCACTATGCCTGAGAATGCAGAATTCGCATAAGAGACGAGAAAGAAAAGAATAAACAGGTTAACATTGTTGCTGATTTTGAAAATGAACCAAAACTGGTCGCTGTTGTAGAAGAAGCCAACTCTGTTGGAGTCGAAGACGGATGATGGTTAGACATAGGTGCAACCATTCATATCTGTAATGATAAGTCACAGTTCCAGACTTATAAAGAATGCAGCGAACTAAAAGAAGTCAAAATGGGTAATGATGTCCGTGCCAGAGTTGTTGGTATTGGGAATATTACTGTGAAGTTTACTTCATGAAAGGTTCTAACTTTGGCTGACGTATTTCATGTTTCAGAAATGATGAAGAATCTAGTTTCTGGAGATCGTCTCAACAGAGAAGGGTTTAAGTTAGTCATCGTATCATAGTGTTGTTATGTCCAAAAATAATGTGTTTATTGGAAAGGGTATTCATGTAATGGAATGTTCAAAATGAATTTAATAAAACCAGTTTCTGCTTATATGGTTGAATCTTTACCCTTATGGCATAGTAGATTAGGCCATATTAACTATAATTCTATTCGAAATATGCATAATTTGGGACTTATTTCGAAATGCAACATTGAGAATGTTGATAAGTGTGAAATATGTGTACAAGGAAAATTAACTTGTAAATCACATAAATCAGTAAGTAGGACATCTGAATTGCCTGGACTTGTGCATACTGATGTTGTAGACTTACATAGTAAAGTTTCACGAGGAGGAAACAAATAGTTTGTGACATTTATTGATGATTATTCAAAATATACTTATATATACTTACTAAAAAGTAAGGAAGAAGTTCTAAGCAAGTTTCTTATATATAAGGCAGCAGTTGAAAATCAATTAAATCGTAAAATTAAAGTGCTAAGATCTGATAGAGGTGGTGAATATAAATCAATAGAACTTTTAGAGTTTTGTGAATCTAATGGAATAGTCCATGAATTTACACCACCATTTTCACCAGAATCAAATGGTATTGTTGAGCGAAAAAATAGAACTTTATTGAATATGGTTAATTGTATGTTGTTAAGTTCCGGTTTATCCGATTGTAGGTGGGGAGAATCACTTTTAAGTGCATGTTATATCTTAAACAGAATTGCTATGAAAAGAATTAGCAAAACTCCTTATGAACCATGGTATAATCGAAAACCTAATCGTAGTCGTTTAAAGGTATGGGGATGTTTGGCTTATGTAAGAAAACCACACCCAGAAATGACAAAGTTAGAAAACAAAACATATAAATGCGTATTTATTGGATACGCCAAGAATAGCTCTGCATATAGATTTCTGAAATTAGAAACAAATGAAATTATAGAATCAATCGATGCAGAATTTTTTGAGTATATGTTTAAATCTTCCTCGGAAGATAATACCAAAATTCATGGTACAACTAAAAAATTCATAAAGAATCGACTGCACCAAGTTTGGATACAGAACCCCGTAAAAGCAAGAGGCAAAGGGTTGAAAAGAACTTTGGACCGAATTTTTTGGCGTACCTGGTAGAAGGAGATATAAATAAAATCACACACCAGACTAAGATAACTCTTAGTAATGATGATGATCCACAGACTTATAGGGAAGCAGTAACTTGCCGTGATGCAAGTTTTTGGAAAGATGCGATTAACGATGAGATGAATTCTATCTTGGCAAATCAAACATGGACGTTGGTTGATCTACCACTGGGATCAAAACCAATAGGGATCAAATGGATTTTTAAAAGTAAATTGAATGTCGATGGCTCTGTTAATACATACAAAGCAAGGTTGGTTGCTAAAGGTTATAAAGAGCGTCGTGGTATTGATTACTTTGAAACATATGCTCCAGTAGCAAGAATATCTTCGATACGTTTGTTATTATCACTTGCTTCAATTCACAGTTTAATTTTCCATCAAATGGATGTAAAAACTGCGTTTCTAAATGGTGATTTGGAAGAAGTGTATGTGAAACAACCTGAAGGATTCGTTTTATCCGGGAAAGAGAAGAAAGTTTGTAAACTTCTACAATCTCTTTACAGATTAAAACAAGCTCCAATGCAATGACATGAAAATTTTAATAAAGTCATGCTGTCAAGGATTCAAAGTAAATGAAGCAGACAAGTGTATATATTCTATATGTAAAGATGGAATATGTGTAATTGTTTGTTTGTATGTGGATGATATGCTAATATTTGGTTCAAGTATAGAAAGTATATTAGAAACCAAGAAGTTTCTAGAATCTAATTTTGACAAGAAAGATTTGGGAGAAGCAAATGTAATCTTAGGAATCAAAATAGTGAGAAAAGAAGGATCAGCCTTATTGACACAATCTCATTATATTGAAAGTATCCTTAAGAAATATGCCCTTAGATCTCCCTTTAGCAAAAACACCTATTGATCCTAGTGTGAAATTAATAAAAAATACTGGTAGATGTTGCTATCAGTTAAAATATGCAAGTGTGATTGGTAGTCTTATGTATGCCATGCATTGTACTAGACCAGATATAGCATATGCTATAGGAATTTTGTGTCGATTCACTAGTAATCCAGGAAGAGAGCATTGGAATGAAATATCAAGAGTTCTTAGATATCTGAAATGGACTATGAATTATGGTTTAATTTTCAAGGGAGAACCGGCTGTACTTGAAGGTTATAGCGATGCAAGTTGGAACAATATAGAGTCTAACTCTAAATCCATTTCAGGATGGATATTTAAAATAGGTGGGGCAACCATATCATGGAGTTCTAAGAAACAAACATTCATCTCTGACTCAACTATGTTGGCATAATTTATAGCACTTGCAGATGCAGGTAAGAAGGCTGAATGGTTAAGAGATTTAGTGATAGATATTCCAATTTGGACAAAACCTACTCTGACTATTAAAGTACATTGCGGTAGTCAAGCTACTTTGTACAAAGTAGCACAGAAGACTTACAATGGTGAACAAAGACATCTTAGCCTTCGACATCAAATTATTAGAGGATTACTCAAAAGAGGTGTTTTTACAGTCGACTTTGTTGAATCAAAAAATAATTTAGCAGATCCTTTGACGAAAGGACTAGCTAGAGAGATGATTACAAAAACATCAATAGGAATGGGATTAAGGTCTATGTGAATTCATTCTTCAATAGGAACCCTACTTATGTTTTGAAAAACAGACAGAGTTCAAAGGGTAAGAAAAAGTTGAAGTATGAAATTGGAGATACACTAGAGTACAACAATAGATCCCATTACAAAAGGAAAATCTCTAGTGTATAATTTCTGCAAGATAGAGGATGAAGAAAATTCTTAATGGTTTCAATTATAAGGAGGAGTGACTTGCAGAATCACTTTAGTTAAAACCCACCTATATGAATGAGAAAGTTAGGCCGCTTTCTATGAGATCAGTCTGTCTCTATAGCATTCATGAAATCAGGATATTACGCAAGGCTGTTTAATGCGTAGGAACAAAGAATTACACTCTATTATGAAATTAGTATGTGTGATGACTCCGGTAAGTCACTAAAAGGTCCTTGGTTCAAGACACGTTCACCATAGCACCTTGACAAACTTGAGTTGTTTAACTAAGTGAAAGTTCAAAGCCGTAAGCTACTTTCATATATGTACTATTTTCTAAGACGATGCTTAAAATATTGGTTTTATAAGTGAAGTTTTGAAAAAAAGGTAGGGAATGTTGAATGTTTTTTTCAAATAAGATCCCCTATGGAGGGGGGTCCAGGGAGGGTGGCAACCCCCCAAGGTGGGGGTGCGGGGGCAACTCCCTTGCTATGGGGTTTCCAAAACGGTATATTTTATTGGCTGTTGAATTCAAATTCAACAGCCAACGGTAACAACCGTTAGAAAACGGTCACGACCGTTCGGATAGGCACTGTAGACGAAGAGACACCTCACTCCCTATATAATAGAGCATTCCATCAACGCAGAGAACCACTTCTCTTTTCTTCTATATCTAACTTGTCTGGCATTATTCTTCCGAGTGTTTCTTTTGATCTGTGCAACTAATCACAACTTGCACAGATAATCTCCATTGTATCCTAAAAGAAAGTTTTCGTAACACCTGCTGTGACAAAAAAGGGGAAAACATTCTTGAAAGACAATGATACTTTCGTGCCTTGGAGTGATTACTCTTATACTACCCTACATTTATCAACAGTTTCAAGAATGTCTTCTATTTAGGACTCGTCGCTCAACAGAACTACAGCGCAATCTCTCCAAGTAATGAATCAGGATCTCACTCGCCTTGAAAGATTTGATGGAAATAACTTTACTCGCTGGCAGGAAACAGTTTTATTGTTTTCTCACCACCATTGGTCTGAACCATATAATAAGCGATGACTTAGAACCAATTCTGGAAGAAGTACTACAGATTCTGATCAAAGAAAGAAAGAGTTAAAGGAATTAAGGCAGAAGCGAAAGAATGATGACTCTCTTTGTCGCAGGCACATTCTCAATGCACTTTCAGATTCAGTATACAGTTCACACAGAACTATTGATGGCGCAAAAGCTCTATGGATGGCTCTGGATGTCGAATACCGCATTGAAGAGGCAAGTAATCAGAAGTTTCTAATAAGTAATTATATTAATTATAAGATGAATGATGATGCTGATGTGTTTTCCTAAGCCCATGATTTAAATCTGCTTGTCAGTAAACTAAAAGATGTGAAAATAGAACTTCCTGAAGCATTTCAAGTAGGAGTTGCAATTGCAAAATTTCCTAATACTTGGAATGGCTACAAAAAAAACTAATGCATGAAGAAAAACACACTCTCTGGAATCCCTCATACGACATTTACATATTGAGGAAGAATCTCGCAAGAGAGATAATAAAGATGATCAGGAGACAGAAAAAGCAAATGTGGTTCAGGGAGAATTCTCTAAGAATCATAGTAATTGGAAGGAAATAAAGAACAATTCCAAAGGGAATAAACATGAGAAATCTAAGAAGCCCAAAGGTGATTGCTTTTACTGTAAGAAACCTGGTCACTATGTCCGAGAATGAAGAATTCGCAAAATAGACGAGAAAGAAAAGAATAAACAGGTTAACATTGTTGCTGATTTTGAAAATGAACCAAAACTGGTCGATGTTCTAGAAGAAGCCAACTCTGTTGGAGTTGAAGACGGATGGTGGTTAGATACAGGTGCAACCATTCATATCTGTAATGATAAGTCACAGTTCCAGACCTATAAAGAATGCAGCGAACTAAAAGAAGTCAAAATGGGTAATGATGTTCGTTCCAGAGTTGTTGGTATTGAGAATATTACTCTGAAGTTTACTTCAGGAAAGGTTCTGACTTTGGCTGACGTATTTCATGTTCCAGAAATGACGAAGAATCTAATTTCTGGATATCGTCTCAACAGAGGTGGGTTTAAGTTAGTCATTGAATCGGATAGAGTTGTTATGTCCAAAAAAAAAGTATTTATTGGAAAGGGGTATTCGTGTAATGGAATGTTCAAAATGAATTTAATAAAATCAGTTTTTGCTTATATGGTTGAATCTTTACCCTTATGGCATGGTAGATTAGGCCATATTAACTATAATTCTGTTCGAAATATGCATAATCTGGGACTTATTTCGAAATGCAACATTGAGAATGTTGATAAGTGTGAAATATGTGTACAAGGAAAATTAACTTTTAAATCACATAAATCTGTAAGTAGGACATCTGAATTGCTTGGACTTGTGCATACTGATGTTGTAGACTTACATAGTAAAGTTTCATGAGGAGGAAACAAATACTTTGTGACATTTATTGATGATTATTCAAAATATACTTATATATACTTACTAAAAAGTAAGGATGAAGTTCTTAGCAATTTTTTACATATAAGGCAGCAGTTGAAAATCAATTAAATCGTAAAATTAAAGTGTTAAGATCTGATAGAGGTGGTGAATATAAATCAATAGAACTTTTAGAGTTTTGTGAATCTAATGGAATAGTCCATGAATTTACCCACCATATTCACCAGAATCAAATGGTATTGCTGAGCAGAAAAATAAAAATTTATTGAATATGGTTAATTGTATGTTGTTAAGTTCTGGTTTATCCGATTGTTGGTGGGGAGAAGCACTTTTAAGTGCTTGTTATATGTTAAACAGAATTGCTATGAAAATAATTAGCAAAACTCCTTATGAACTATGGTATAATCGAAAACCTAATCTTGGTCGTTTAAAGGTATGGGGTTCTTGGCTTATGTAAGAAAACCACACCCAGAAATGACAAAGTTAGGAAACAAAACATATAAATGCGTATTTATTGGATACGCCAAGAATAGCTCTGCATATAGATTTCTGAAATTAGAAACAAATGAAATTATAGAATCAATCGATGCTGAATCCTTACGATGCCAATCCTTCCTTCCCCATGAAGACGTGCAAATCCTTACGATGCCAGTCCTAGCCTTGCCAATCCATCATGCTTGCAATGCTATGCTGACCCATTGAGTGTCGATCCCTTCCTTCATATGCTATTCCAATCCATCCTTCATAGGCTATGCCAATCCCAATCATGTCGACCCCTTGCTATGCCGAGCCCAATCATGCCAATTCTTTCCTATGCCGAGCCCAATCATTCCAATCCTTCTTTATTCAAGCCAATATCCACCTTCCAAGCACCCCTCATCGTTTATCCACCGACTTTGTTAATCCTGGCTTCATATTATTATTCATAGTCGATTATCCATCCATTAGTTTGAGCCAAATCCATGATATCCCAGCCTCGATAACTGTTATTTCTATTGGATTAAATCCGCCTTTATACTGCCTTGCCAAAAGGCGGGTTAGCACATACACACACAGAGAGCCATATAAACTAACACAACGATTCATATAATCATGCAAAATGATTCGGCCATAATCATAAAACCAAAATCATATTCAAAATAAGATGTAAATCTATTATTCACCTTGCCTTGGTTTTAAGAAGGTTAAGATGTGCTCTTTTATTTATTTGCTTAAGCCTTCTACTTGAATCTTAGCTTTTCTTATCCTTCAATCTCTTTAATGGTGGCCGACCGAGCTCTCTAGTGTTCTTTTTTTTGTGAATGTTAAATGAATAAGAAATGAAGGATAGTAGGGTTTAGGGTATAAGAACAAAAACTTCCTATTTTTCCCTTACCATATTTCTCTTACTTACTTATTTTTAATTCTCTTTTGCTTATACATTCATTAAGGCACGACCCCTTATTAATTAACAAATCTCAATCACTCCTTCTACATTATTTCATTTAATTCATCCAACTAAATGTCCTGAATATTGTCAGTCAAAATTAGGGTCATTATAGACTCCCCTCCTTAAAGAATTTCATCCTCGAAATTTCGATACGGTACTCACAACAATCAAACCTAAAGGTAAAACATACCATGAAATAAGTCAGGATAAGTATCTCAAATTCTGCTCTTGGTTTCCCAAGTACAGTCTCTCTCTTCGTCACTCCGCTGGACTTTAGCTAATTTGACTATCTTGTTCCTTAGTCTCTTCTCATCTCTCGTAATTATACGAACTAGTTTTCTAACCATAGTCATATTCGATTCCAACTAGACCATCTAACATAGTTAGTGTAATAGTGGTCTTTAGATCTTGAATACACTTCCTTAGACGACAAATATGAAAAACATTGTGGACTCCTACCAAACTATTCGGTAACTCTACTCTATATGCAAGTTCCCCGAGAAATGGTCCAATGAATCTCGGTGCTAGTTTTCCTAATTTTCCAAATCGGATTTCACCGTTCATCGGTGATATCTTAACGAAAACATTATCCCCAACTGAGAACTCTAAGTTATTCTATCTCTTATCAGCATAGCTCTTCTGCTAAGGCTGAGCTTCCTTTTTCCTAGCTCGGATTAACTCAATCTTTTCTGAGCTTCCTTAATTAATTTCGGATAAAGAATCAATCTATCCCCGGTCTCTAACCAACAAACGGGAGATTTGCATGGCCTTTGACATAAAGCTTCAAACGGTGTCATCCCTATACAAGTCTGTTAACAATTGTTATATGAAAACTCAGCTAAGTGTAAATGGTCTTCCCATGATCCTCCTAAATCAAGCACATAAGCTCTTAACAAATCCTCTAAGACTTTGTAAACTCTATCCATTTGCCCATCTGTCTGCAGATGGTAAGCTGTATTCATCCTGAGCTTGTACCTAAAGTCTCCTGTAGACTCTTTTAGAACTCATTAGGGAATAAGGAATCTCTGTCACTTATTATATTACTAGGAATTCCATGTAGTCTAACTATGTTCTTCACAAATAATTTACCTAAAACAGGTGTCGTCCTGGTTGACTTGACTGGAACAAAATATGCAGTCTTGATCAACCTGTCTACTATGACCCATATACTTTCGTTTCCTCGATTTGACCTTGAAAATTTGTCTATAAAATCCATTGAGATAGAATCCCATTTTCAGATTGGAACATTCAAAGGCTGAAGAAACCCACTCAGTTTTTGATGTTCAGGTTTTACTTGTTGATAGCTTAAATGCTATCTTACCGTAAGCCTGCATCTCTTTTCATACCTTCCCATAAGAAACTTGCTTTCATATCTTGATACATCTTAGTTCCTCTCAGATTAATGGTAACTTCAAATGATGACATTCTCTAATAACTTCCTTCCTATTATTTCCTAAATTTGAAACACATAATCACCCTTTCTTTCTCAACCATCCATTCTGGTCAATACTGAAACCTTTCAAGTCATCGCTCTCTGTTCCATTCCTTAGTTTTTTGATCCATTCAACTAATAATGGATCCTCCCCTTGTTTAGAAGCAATCCTTTCGATCATCACTGGTTGAACTTATAAACAAGACAACATAGTAGTTTCTTGACTAGAACTACTCTTAGATCTCCATTGTATTCTACATGTAGTCAATGCTTTCAAATCTTCCCACTCGGCAATAATTGCCAATACTGCATTCTGATGTTTCCTGCTAAGTGCATTTGCAATCTTATTGCCTTTCCCCGATGTGTACTCTATATCAAAGTCATAAGTGGTTGGTTGTCTCATATTCAACTCCTTTGGAGAGAATAAACATCTTAGTGACTTATGATCCGTACGTAACACGAATCTCTCTCCCAAAAGGTAATGTCTCTACACCTTCAACGTGAAAATCATTGCTACTAATTCCAAATCATGAGTTAGATATCTAACCTCATGTGGCCTTAGCTGTCGAGAGTCATATGCAATCACTTTACCTCTCTACATCAACAAGGCTCCTAGTCATGTTCCACATACATCCGTATACACCACTAAGTCCCGATTCACCTTTGGAACAACTAACACGGGGCATTAATCAATAAGTGTTTCATTTCTTGGAATGCTTCCTCATGCTTATCAGTCCAAAAACCTTCACATCTTTCCAAGTTAACTAGTCATCGGTGTTGCTGTCCGTGAGAAATCTTTAATGAATCTCCAATAATAACTAGCTAATCCAAGAAAAATCTTTATCTCAGTCATTGTCTCGGGTCTCTTTCAACTATTCACTGCCTTAATCTTAGCCGGATCTATTGGCAACCCTTTCTTTAGGCCTACATGACCAAGAAACTACACTTCCTTCTTCCAGAAATGACACTTTGAAAATTTCACTTTCAGTTGATGCTGCCTCAGTGTCTCAAGCACCACTATAAGATGAAATTCATGCTCCATTTCATCCTTAAGAGTATATCAAAATGGTGCCTTTGAATACTAACACGAATTTGTCCAGATGCTCCTGAAAGATTCTGTTCATCAAGTCAATGAAGAATGTTGGCGAACTAGTTAGTCCGAACAGCATTACTCACCATTCGTATGATCCATATCTTGTCCTAAACACCATCAAAGGAATCTATACTATGATACTCTAAGCAGATGGAATCCTGATGCCAAATCCCATTGAGAAAACACTTTGGCTCCACTCAACTAGTTGAACAAATCATCAATTCTAGGTAACAGATACAGATTCTTTATAGTCTTCTCATTCAACTTACGATAATCAATACACAACCTTAACGATCCGTCCAGTTTTCTTGCGAACATTGCAGCTACTCCCCAAGGCGATCTACTAGGTCTGATAAAGTTCTTACCTTCTATATCCACCAACTGCACCTTTAGCTCCTTCATCTCAGTAGGTGTCATTCTACTTGGCAGTCTGCTCACAAGTTCAGTTATTAGTTCTAAATCTATTCGAAACTCCATGGCTCATTTCGGTGGTAATCCTACTACGAGCTAAAAGACATCGGTGAATTCTCTAACAACGAAAAATCTATTCAACTCGCCTTCTGCCTCCATAACACCCAACAAAGCATTTACCTCAAAACTAGGGTTTTTTATGAGGTATATAACCCGACCACTACAATTAGGGTGTAACACCCGTAATTTTTAGATAACATTATCTAGGAGGTTTAATTAGATAAACTAAATAGAATAATGTAAAGGTTTAAGTAGTTAAGAGACTGAGCGTTGTGAAAGCATAAGGTAGTCGTGCCTAAATAAATGAACAAATAACAATGAAGAAGTAATAAGACAATGGTAAAATGGGAATAGGTTATATTCTTATACTCTACACCCTTAAGGTAATTTCATTTACAACATTCACAAATTAAAACTAAGTACCAAGCTTAGCCGGCCACCATTAGAAGGAGATAAGCGGAAGATAAACAAGATTACAAGAAGGAAGCTTAATCAAGTTAGTTCTGGAGAAAATCTCAACCTCTTTAACACAAGCTAAAAGTGAATAATAGATTACATTTCATTATATATATATACATAGCTTTTGGTTTCTAGATAAGGCCCGTGTTTATTTTGCAAATGATTTTCCATGTTTAGATTATTTAAGTGGATATATATATATATATGCTTGTTGATGATTTAGGCTATTTCGTATAGAATTTAAGATAAGAAAGGATTTGGAAAACCTATTAAATGACATCTAAATGACTTATATTTTTAATATAATGTCAAAAATATTATTTTAGAGATGGTTTCAAGTTTTATAATTTTTTGAATTATTGTGAATTTATTAAAAATTTCCTAGTGAAGAAAATGGTTAAAATGGATTTAAATTAATTTCGGCTATTATATGTCAATTTTGGGTTAGAAATTTACCTATGTTAGAAAACATATAAAAAGTGATCTATTGGAATTTTTGGATAATTTTCCTAAGTGTTTTATTATGTATATAAAATTATTTAATGTATAAGACTTAAATGTTTTATATGTTTATGAAAGGAGAAGGGCAAATTTGCTAAATGTATTAAGTTATTAAATACTGAACTCGATAGCAATTTTGGAAAAAAATTTGGAAAAGGAATTGGCAACCAATTGTACTATGAAAAATAAGCAAGCTAGTTGGAAAGGTATTACTTTATAAAGTAAAAATTCAGTTTTTTGTAAAGGATTGATGTTTTTCCACTCTCGGCAGCTACCTTTCGACTTCATACTACTGCCTCCATCATATTTGAAACCAATATACATGGTGTTAATGACTTAGTACGCAGTGGACTGGAGATAGGTGAAAGTTATAGGATCGAAACATGCTTTCAAAGGGATCGAAGCCTTATTTTACTTTTAACAGAGAAGCAACTTGCTTTTTTTTCAAAAGAATGGTTTCGAAAAGGTTTTAATATGGATTTCGATTGAGGTTGCCAGCTTTTGTTTTAACAAGCTTTCGACGGGGTTGAAACACTTGTTGCCGCATTCTACCTTTCGACCCACCTGAGGCCACTTTTGCTTTAAACATTGGTTGTGGAAAGGTGCTATTGCTTTTAAATAAGAAATCACTTCTCCATGCTTTCGAAAGGGTTTGTTTCGAAACCTTCCATTTTATTTTAATCAGGAAATTGCTATCGAAAGAGTGCTTTCACCTAGTTCTTTTAAGACCCTTTGTTTTATTGAAAGATAAACTCGAAGGTTTCGTGTAACACCTCTAATTTTTGATAAAATTATTAAGAATATTTAATTAGATAAATTAAATAGAATAATGTACATGTTAAATAATAAGGGGGTTGAAATTTGAACAAATCTAATTAAGGTCATGCTTAATGAAATAAACAAATGGGCTTAGGAATGGGTGATAAGCTAATTAACTCACATAAGGGTGTATTAGGTATTTGCCACACATAACCCTTATCGTTATATATATTTTCGTTCCTACCATTTCGTTTCATTTCACGTCATTTCAAAAACAAACTATAAGAAGGAGAGCCGGCCGCTAATAAAAGGAATTCCATTAAAAGCTAGAGATTCAAGCTTAAGGAAATCAATCTCAATCCAATCTTCTTATCTAAATTAAGGTGAATAATAATTCCATGTCTATTTGGTTTTGTAATCATATGTTTTTAGATTTAAGGGCAAATTCATTTTCATGATGAATTGGATGATGATATGCTTGAATATTAATTTGTATAACTTAAACAAGATTGTTTAAATGGGATTATACACGATTTTAGGGAGAAACCAATTTATAATGATGTTTAAATGCCATGGAAAAATTTTATGTTATGAAAAACATGATTTTGGAATTGGGTTTTAACTTTGATAATTTTCCAAGCTAAGGAAAGATTATTATGAATTTTCAAAGGAAATTATGGTTATATGGGTTTATAAATTTGTTTTGAAAAATATATTGAGAATTTGGGTCTGAAATTTTAATATGTTAGATAACATGTTTAGAGTGAATTTTTGGTGATTTTTCCAAAGTTACTTGCTATGCAAATTAAATTACTTTAGAAGAGGGACTTCTTTGCAATATTAGTTTTGCTTAATGGAAGGGCTTATTTGATTACTTAACCATGATTTAGATCTGAAATTAGCGGCAGTTATTTTATTAAAGAGGTTGAAAAGTTAAAGGCAACCAATCTGGTGTTCACACGTGGCAGGTCAGCTAGAAAAGGATTTGCATTATTTAGTAAACTAGGTTACCCAAGAAAAAGTTGGTTCTGTCTTCTTTAGAAGTATCTTTCGACTCATAGCCTCCGGCTTCAACCCAGTTAAGTCGAAACCAATAAACAAGGTATCACAAAGATGCTATGTAGTGGAAAGGAGAACACGGAAGGTTTTGTGTTGAAAGCATGGTTTCCAAAGGGGTCGATACCTTGGTTTGTTTTGAAAAGAGAAGCGTCTGCCTTTGTTTTATTAAGCCTTCGAAGGAGTCGAAGCATTTAGTTTCGAAAGAGAATTTTAAATTTTTAGAAAGGGTTGCCATCAACTTATGTTCTAAAAGAGTAAGCTTTCAATGGGATTCTTTACTTGTAAAATAAATGTTTTCGAAAGAAGGGGTTCCGACCCGGTCGAAACCCCACTGTCATTCATTAGCTTTTTGACGGTATCGAAGTCATCAATGCCTTCAAAAGATAATGTTTGTTTTTTGATGTTTTAAGCCTCTTCCTAAATTCTTTCTAAAGGGCCCAAGGGTTTCAAAGGCAATGGCTTCGAAAGGGGTTCCGATGCCATCCTTCAATGTTTTTTTAAATGGTTTGAAGCTTTTGAAAGAGATAGTGTCGATGCCATCACGTTTTTCCCAATATTTTTATATAATAAAGGATGGTTTTGAAAGAGATACTTTCGCCTATATTAGCTTTGATCCAAATAATATTTTAAGTATAAACCCAATGGTTTCGAAAGGGTTACTTTCAATGGTTTCGAAAGGAAGTGTTGACCCAAAAACTGGACCAACGCCCTAGTTCAAGTGTGAAAGCACCAGCCCTATTCTGACAAAGCAGTAACACAGATAATAGGTATAGAAAAGAACAGTAAAAGAAAGAAGACAAGGAATTTTTATAGTGGTTTGGCTGTTAATGAAGCCTACGTCCACTTTATAGCTTTATTATGACGGATTGTTATTACAAGTAGTGTTTGATTATAGGGCTTCTGATTATCCTTAGCTAGGTTGAATCTTTAAAGTTGGAATCCACTGGAGAATCACAGTGAATCACTTTAGAGATGGTTGTAAGGGAGATGGAGAGTGAAGAATGTTTCAATCAGAGCTACAATCATTAGTCTAGAGAAGATCCGGTTTATGTTGTAGATAGGATGGTGTTTATATGGATCAGAGGACTTCTGGGCTAGCCCACTTCATCAACATCTCGCAGATGGATGTATAACAACCTAGGAGCCTTTAGCTCGTGATTTGGGCCAAAAACATGGGTCACTAGCGACCCATAGTGTTGGATCACGTCACAAGTAATGACTTAGCTTCTTAGCCATTGCCTTGCTTGGTCGGCTTATTGTTGGCTTATTGATGACTCGTGGAGAAGCATGGGTCGCTAGCGACCCATGGTTTATGAATCATTAGCGACCTATACACTTAGAATATTCTTAACATATTTCTTCCTTCCTTCTCCTCTTCCATTTAGACCGACTTTCCACTTTGCATGGGCACCAGAGATCCATAGGGCATGGGTCGTTGATGATTTAGAAACTTAGATGATTTTTGCAGTTTGGGGTTTAGGATGTTTCCATGGTCTTGTATCATCATTGCATGCGCAGTCTCGTCGGACGTTGTTCCATTTTGATTGTAGTTTACTAGCTGTTTGCACTCAGCTGTTGATTGGGCTATAAGAATGTTGGTCCCTTGGTTTAATCAATCTCAGTTGTTGTCTTGGTAGTATAGCTTGGCTATCATTCACTCCTTGCCATAGCCTCTATGGTTAGGTTCTAAGCCATCTTGATGTCATGAGATTGTTCTGCTTTCTAGTGGCTCCTCTTGGGTAAAAAACCTGGATAACATTTTCCCCAAGAGTATGTCTTTGTTGGAAACAAGGCATGCTCTAGAAGTTATGGATTCTAGTATTTATTTACTAGGTTCCAAATAATCGCATTAGAGTCTCACGGATACGTAGTAAATTCAGTGTGAATCATCAAAGTTCACCTCAAGACGTTGTTTTCAACTGACCGACTTTTGATAGTCATTCCTTCTTTTATTTCAATCCGAATTTCAATTCTCGGTATTGACGACGCAATCTTTGCTTCGTAGTTTACGTAAGGGTTTAGGTCGGTAAATAGGGGCATGATGTAGGTTTGGATTTGTCTCATATAGTTTTAAGTCGACCGACAGTGAAGCTAAGTTTGTCTCAAACGATTGTACGCCATTCTGGAGCAAATTCTTGCTCTTTATTTTTAGCTTTTTCTTCCCGAGAATTTAGTTAAGTTCCAGTCAATGTTTTTGAGTACCGATGCGATAATTTATTCCAAAACCGGATATAGTGGATGATGCAATCATATCACTCTTCCAATTTTTGTATTCCAGTGATCCTAAAAAAGAAAAGTTTCCCAAGTTTCTTCGGACAGGGGCTCTGTTATCGATCGTTGATCGATAACGGGTAAGTGTGGAAGAGATAATTTTAAAGGACTATATCGATTTTTTTTCAAATGCAAGCAAGCTAGATATACTAGATTGTTTTTTCACATTATTCAAGATACTCGACTCTTCTCATGTAGATAACCCACTACATCTGCCCCATTCAATGCTCAAGACTCAATTTGTCAACATACATTGACTTCCTTTGGATTTCAGGCGTTGGTTATACGAGGATATTATTTAAAGTAAAACATACTTGATAGGGTTGAAAGCCAAGTTTTGTCGTTGAAAATGATTTTTTTGGTCATCCAATCTTTAGTGTGGTGGAGGTATTTCCACTCCTCCAGAAGCTAGGTCCTTCAAAACTTAGGCTTCGGTTGTTATTCCTATCATATTGGGACGACTGATTATAGTTAAATTACGAGGCACGGTAGCTCTTGTAGAGTTGTAGTTGAAGGTCAATCAGACATAGTTTTAGCCTTCGAAAACTGGCACATTAGTTGTTCGATTGTGATTATCCTTTATTTTCGGAATTCAACGCACTCTGGCCTTTGTCTTCGGGGACTATTGTCTTATTTGCTCGATCCTGAGCATTGCTTTTTCTCGTTGTTGCACTATTTGTGCTCATGCGCAGCACACTCATTTACTTCAATTCTATATATGTAAGTAATACTTCTGTGTTCATTTCGGCATATTCTATTTCAAGGCTTTGTTCAGAACTATAAAGTAGCTTGGTCCAGCCATTTCGAATGCCTGTATTTGGGTGATTGTGAGAAATGGAAATATATGGGATGAATTGCTCAATTTCCCCCATTCTGGCTCTCAATCCCATTTTGGAATTGAGATCGTTCGAGGGTTATATTTTCGACCTTCCATGATTGCTCCCGCTTGTTCTTGGCTATGCATTCTCTTCTTGGTTGCTTACGTTGTCATGGGAGTTTTGTTCATATGTCAACTCATGTCTTTGAGAATTGATAACCTAGCTGTTTAGTTCCAAACAACATTTCCTCGAGGCTTCCTATCTTTCGGCTGTGTCTAAATTCGTTTTATGTTGAATTTAGGAAATTCGGTTGTGTACTGGCTTTTAGAAACTAGTACATGGGTAATTCAATCCTGGGATTTTCTTTTGACGTTGCCTTATTCCCATGCAGTGGACGATTCCTGTAATGAAAGGTCGACCCATTCGGTTGACCTATAAAAGGATATGTCTTTCGGTCGTTGCCTGCCATTAGTCAGCAATAGTTTTCTAAAGAGAAGGTAGAAACTCAGTTGAGGACCAACTTCTATCCCTAGAAGCTAGTGCATCGATGGTTCACTTCGATGAGTGTTTCTCATCAGCATTGTAGGTTAAAGTTTTCCTGGCATTTCCAGGGCAATATCTATACTTAGTGAGTAGAATGTTTTCCAAAGTTGGTGGGCAATACCGGTACTTATGAGATTGAAAGTTTCCCAGCATTGTCGGGGCAACATCGGTACTTAGGAAATAGAAAATTTTCCCGGTGTTGCCAGGGAAACACTAGTATTTAAAAGATAAAAGAAGGCCTCGGTATTGGCAAGGCAACACCGACACTCAGGAGGTTGGGATCGATTTTTCCCATCAAATCGGTGGTGCTCTTAATCCAGTTAGGTACCGGTTTCGACCTTCGAAAACTAGCACTTCGATGGTTGGATTGTAGAAGTATTTTCTTAGTGCTGCCTATCTTCAGGCAGTGTTAAAGTTATGATGGTGGTGGTTGAATCATTCATCCGATCCTGTAGAGTTGAGTAGATTCCTTTTAACCCAATGTGGCTGTTTTCTCAACATTGCTTAAATCTGGGAGGTGTCATATTTTGGAATCGTGAGAATCCCAGGCATTTCTGCCGCCTATCGTTGCTTATAACTGTTAAGTATTACCCTTGGAGATGCAAGGCTGTTGCTTAACAAATTCCATTGTTATTCTTCCTCCCACTGGTTTTTGTTATGAGCTAACGACTGTCTGCAGAACTCTTCACTTCTAGGTGTCAAACTCCAAGTTTTTATAGGAAATCAGAAATTGTGGAGCAAGTCATCACATTGCCCCCAGTATGACCGTATTCATTTCTATACTAATCATGGACCGGTAGAGTTCGGTAGTGTTGTATTGAATCTGTGGCACTTAACCTTGCTAGTTTCAGGCCGTATGCATTATGATATGCGGTTAGCATTATTGTGGATATCAACCTTATTCATTGGTTCTAATCTTTAGGAATCAATGGTTTAACTACTCGATTTTGAGTGTTCTTTCCTTGCCGTGGTCTTCTTCGGATAACAACAAGTTTTCTGCAAGTTAGGGTTTGAGACCTCAGTCGAGCACCTGCTTCTGTTCTTTGGAAATTGGTGCATTGACGATTTGATTCTGGAACAAACTTCCATCGTCATCTATCTTTGGATGATGGTAAGTTCCTTCTTTTATTGCAATTCGGAGCGATCTTTTATCCTGACCAAATGTTTGCGAGTTTGTGCCCCTCAGTCCACAGGGTTGATTATTCTGAACAATTGATGTGAGACTTGATGTTTTGGGCAGCTCCTTGGATGCCCCTAGTCAAAGGTACATCGCAGCTCCTATCTCTTGGAACTCGTGGCTTGGATGTCTTGAATTTTGACTTTTTGTATATTAACTTTGGTCAAAAATCAAAATTCTTTGCCGACTTCTTGGTTTGTAAACTTTGCGGTACTACTGAAGCAATGTCAGTTCTTTTGGGTAGCGAGAGCTGATCCTTGTTAATTGAAGTGTCAGGCTTCTGAGAGTGCACGGCTTATCAAATTCCTCTATGTTGCCTATCTTTAGGCAACATGAGGGGTTTGTGTTTTGAAAGTTAATGCACAACTTATGAAATGCACGGCTTTCCATGCTCCTTGGTGTTGTCTATTTTTGAGCAATGCGAGGAGCTACGTTTTAGGAGTTAGTATTGTGGTGCTCCTCAGCGATGCCTATCTCCGAGCAGTGCGAGCAGTTAGTTTTTTATGCTCCTCGGCGTAGCCTATCTCGGGGAGATACGAGGAGTTAGTTTTTTGATGCTTCTCGAAGTTGCCTATTTTTAGGCAACTCGAGTAGTTAGTTTTTGATGCTCCTCGCCGTTTCCTATCTCTGGGTAGTGCGGGGATTTAGTTTTTGATGCCCCTTGATGTTTATCTCCGAGCAGCATGAGGAGTTAGTCTTTTAGTGCTCCTCGGCGTTGCCTATCTTCGGCCAGTGTGAGGAGTTAGTTTTTTATGCATGGCTTTTGGTGCTCCTTGGCGTTGCCTATCTTCGGGCAATGCAAGGAGTGCACATTTTGATGCTCCTCGGCGTTGCCTATCTCCGGGCAGCGTGTGGAGTTAGTTTTTGATGCTCCTCGACATTGGCTATCTCCAGGCAGCGCATGGAGTTAGTTTTTGATGCTCCTCAGCGTTGCCAATCTCCGGGCAGCGCAAGGAGTTAGTATTTTATTTCTTCTCGGCATTGCCTTTCTTCGGGAAATGCGAGGAGTTAGTTTTTGATGTGTGGCTTACGAGATGCATGGCTTTTGGTGCTCTTCGGCGTTGACTATCTCCGGGCAACATGAGGAGTTAGTTTTTGATGCGTGGCTCATGAGATACATGGCTTTTGGTGCTCCTTGGTGTTGCCTATCTCCAGACAATGGAAGGGGTGCTTTTGATTCTCTTCGACGTTGCCTATCTCCAGGTAACGCGGGGAGTTAGTTTTTTTAGTGCTTCTCGGCGTTGCCTATCTTCAAGCAGCGCAAGGAGTTAGTCTTTAAGTGCTCCTCAGTATTTCCTATATGCAGACGACGCAAGAGCTTAAGCTTTGGGCCTTCCTGACATTGTTGGGGCAACATTGGTTCTCGGAAGGCAAGGATCGAGCTCTGCCGATCCAACGGTTTGAGTCGATTTGCTTCCGTTGACCCGACGGGTATTTACTATGAACGTGGCTTTATTGGTTCATGAAGCAAGGCATGGCTTACGGGATGCGCATAGTGGTTTAGGACTTCTTGGCGTGGAGAAGTGATACTAGTTCATAGAAGGTAAGGATCGAGTTTTCCCATCAACCCGGCTGTTTGACTTCACTGGAACACAGTTTCATCAGTTCTAAGAGATAACTAGTTTTTAGATCGAGTAGTCGCGGCTTGGATGATTCTCCCGTATTTCAAAAAGATGTACTTGGCCAAACAAATAAGATTGTCGTGGCGAAGAGATCTACAACCTACCACATGGAGATGGTTATGAAGAAAGAGCTTATGGGAGTTCGGGGCAGGACTCTCAGTTTTTGGTCCAAATTGCCTCTAGAGAATTGGTCTTTAACTTGCATACGATCTAAGAGGAAGAGGAATCGGTCTCCAAGTGCAGAAAAATAGTAGTTGGAAAGAAATGGGCAAGTATTATTCTAGTATTTCATTTGTTGCACTAGCTAGGTAACTAAGTCCGCGGTTGTCGGAATGCCAGAATTTTTCGATCGAGCAAAACAAAAATGTGGTGTGACTAGTCTCGATCTTTCTTATGGCTATTCAAGTGTGTGCGGTGCCCCCATGCCACAGGGGTGTTGGCATGCTTGAACTGTATCCGTGGTCCCTTCATAACTCGTTTGGTTGCCCCCGGTCCAGTGGGAGTGGTTCTTTCGAGTTCTAAGTATTGGCATGATTAGAGTCAGCCTCTGATATGATTGTCGATTTGTAGCACTAAAGTATGGCTTTGTTGACTCCAAGGGGCTTTGGATAAAATGACTCTTGATCTTCTGACTCTTGATCTTCTGGTTCACCTTTACGGATATTAGTCATAGATAAATTTTGCTAGTCTATTGGTTCGCCCTCACGACGTTTTAGTTCATGAAAGACCTTCACATTTGCGTAGATTTTTTACGATCAGATGACCATTGATCCACCGGTTTACCTTCATAAAGCTTGAGTTCGTGAAATACCTTCACGTTTGCAAAGATTTTTTGGGAACAGATGACTGTTGGTCTACCGGTTCACTTTTACAACGCTTTAGTTAATGAAAAACCTTCACGTCGCAAAGGTTTTTTTAGATCAGATTACCACTAATATATCGGTTCACCTTCACGACACTTTAATTCGTGAAAGACCTCCACGTTCGTGAAGGGTTTTTTTATAGTAGGATGTCTGACGACCAGATGTCCTTGGAATGATAACTTGTCAATTCCGAGAGGAGTTGTGGGTTGTGTGTCCGACGGCTCGACGGTCGTAAAGAACTGATTCATCGACTTTAAGAGGAATTTTTTGGATTCAACTCGAGGGAACGCGGTTTTATTGGTTCTTGTAGGCTAAGGTGTTAGATCTGTTTATTCGATGATCCTTTGGATAAGACTTCTCTATGCCACCAGCAACGCCGGTTCTCGGAAGGGGGATTGACATGACCCATCGAGGGCATAGAAGCATTTTTTCGTCATGTTCTTTACAATACCAATAGTGTCTTGGTACGGCTCTTTTGGAAAAGGAGATTGGATAAGGATGGATGAGAAGGCATTAGTTTAGGTTGTTGTCCCATTCCTTAGTTGCTATTTAGAGTTTTATTTGATGACCATCCTTTCGTCCGATTTCTTCATTTATCTAGGGCGCTTTTCTGCTGGGTCTTACTAGCCTTTCTTAGGCAGAAGGTCCCTGAGGTCTTGTAGCTCCATCACCATTTGGTATGTTCTTTGGCACATGCAGGGTTTTCCTTCTTCCAATTGCGCTTCTTCTAGTCTTTAGAACTGGTTTGCCTTCCTATAAAATTCTTCCAGAGTAGCTGGTTATTTCATCCTTTAATGATTCCAGAGGGTCTTGCGGCAGACTGCATCCATCGCACTCGCTTCGTCCATATGCTAGTCATACCTGTAAAGAAGAAATTTCGAATCAGTTGTTCGATTGTATAAAAGGTATAGTTGGACTGATAAACTTCTATGGATATTCTGCATGTGGAACGGCTTTGGTAAATGGGTTTCGATTAGGGAAGATGCTCCAATCATTGTTAAATCGGTCCATTTTCAAGTTACGGCTGCTTATGATGCTTTAGAATGATATATGCATGATGTCTATGCTTGAATGATTAGAAATGCCGAATGAACGACTGGGATCAGTGATGGTCCCAAAAAATTTCAAACTAGGAGAGATCGGTCTGGGGTGACAAAGAAGGCCCCATAAGGTTGCATCCTAAATTTCAAGGTATTCGGAGTTCGCACGTTCGAGTTATGGACAAAAAAGATTGATTTGGTATTGATGGATCAGTGGTACTTTACTAGTTCAACCGAAGAAATTTTCCTTTTGCTTGGAGTCAGCATATAGTTTGCTTGGAGCCCTAGAATTTGAAGTGTCGGGTCGGTGACAAACGTTGCTTGGAGCCATTCGCTTATTTGCTTGGAGAAAATCATGTTTTACTCGAGTTTGATTTCGGACCAATATTTCCTAGGTTTACTTTGGGTTAAATGGGTGGTTGCGCAAGTTTGACTTCGAGTCGTGACTTCCAGAATCTGCTTCGAGTCAAATAGTCAATTATCCGAGTTCGACTTTGGACTAACCTAGAAGTGAGTTTTTCAACGACGATTTTGATGATTTTTGATGATTTTCGACGACGACCACTCGTGATTCGACGATGGGAGCTTCATAATGGGATCAGAAGCTGGCTATTTGGGAGTAGTCATAATATACCATGGGAGCTTTCCATTGTAATTAATCTCGATTTGTATCATATCTTCTTGGTTCTCCTGCCTCTAAAATTACCATTTGAGTAGCAGTTCCTCGTCCATTGCTTAACATTTTGCTATGGCACAGGTTTTAGAGCTTCTTCTGGCGTTTTGCACATAGGAATTTTCATCCAATTTGTCTTCCTCATATTGTTTGTCATCTTCAAAGCCGAGAGACCCATCCTTATATCCTTCCAAGGGGTTTTCACCCCTAAGTTCGGTTTTGTAGCGGGTACTTTTGAAGTAGGTGGAATGTTAATGTTTTCTTTCGCCACCATTCTTGGAGCTCTGCCCACTTCTTCCTTTTGATTATGTTATTTTCAATTATATCCCCTTTAAAGTTCCCAGTAAATGTTACGACACTTCCGATAAGCTGATTCACTAGAGAAAAGCATAACGACCCGAGCCAATTCAATAGGTGTTGGCGATCAAAATGTACGCTGGAAAGTGACCCAACTCCTTAGCATCCTTCTCCCATCTTGTTCCATGTAGGTCATTGAAAATCAATGAAACAAGTATGGATCGCTAGTGACCCATAGCATATCATGTGGATCGCTAGCAATCCATATGCTTAGGATATTATTGGACTTTTCTTTCTAGAGTTTATGGCAGTCTGGTGAAAAGGCATGGGTCGTTAGCGATCCATAGTGCATGGATCGCTAGCGTTCCATAGTGCATGGATCGCTAGCGTTCCATGTGCTTAGTTAATTTCTGAGCTTTGTATTTCGGATCGCATCTATTACCTCATGTTGATGTTCTCCATCTAATTCAATAGCATGTTGCCTTATTTTAATGACGATTCATATGCTGGTTGCATTGTACTGCTATTGGATCATGATGCAAAGGGATTGGTGGACCCACCAGCTAAACATATGGATCACTAGCGATCCATAGAGATGGATCGCTAGCGACCCATCACATTAGCATGTGTTTGCTTGCTTTTTCTTGATCCTTCTTGGTTGGTTCTTTTATTCTCAACAGTGAACCTTTTATGCAAAAAATGAGGATCTAACATCTGGATCTATGGGATCCAACGCAGATAGCTAGATCTGAACCCTGAGTTTGAGTTCTCAGTGAAAGCACCAAAATGTTGACCTAAAAATGGACCAACAGCCTGGTTTGAGTGTGAAATCACCAGCCCTGTTCTTATAGAGAAATAACACAAATAATAGGTACATAAAAGAACAGTAAAAGAAAGAAGACAAGGAATTTTTATAGTGGTTCGGCAGTTTATGAAGCCTACATCCACTTTATTGCTTTATTATGTCGGACTGCTGTTACAAGTAGTGTTTAATTACAGGGCCTTTGATTATCCTTAGCTAGATTGAATCTCCAGAGTTGGAATCCATCGGAGAATCACAGTGAATCTCTTTGGCGATGGTTGTCATGGAGATGGAGATTAAAGGATGTTTCCAGCAGAGCTTCAGCCACTAGTCCGAAGAAGATCTAGTTTATGTTACAAGTAGGAAGGTATTTATATGGATTGGAGGAGTTCTGGGCAAGCCCACTTAATCAACTTCCAAATGTTATCCGAGTTTTTAACCCAACAGCAGCCACTAGAAAGCAGAACAATCTTGTGACATTAGAATGGCTCAGCACTCAACCAGAAAGGCTAAGGCAAGGAGTGAACTATAGCCAAGCTATATTACTAAGACAACAACTGAGATCGATTAAACTAAGGGACCGACATTCTTACAACTCAATCAGTAGTTGAGTGCAAACAGTTAGTAAACTACCATCAAAATGGAATAATGTGCGACGAGACAACACAAGCAATGACTATACAAGATCATGGAGACATCCCAAACCCCAAACTCCAAAAATCATCTAAGTGTCTAGATCACCAGTGACCCATGCCCTATGGATCGCTGGCGACCCATGCAAAGTGGAAGGTCGCTCTGCTAAATGGAAGAGGAGAAGGAAGGAAGAAATATGTTAAGAATATGCTAAGTTTATGGGTCGCTAGCGACCCATGCTTCTCCATGAGTCATCAATCAGCCAATAATAAGCCAACAAAGCAAGGTAATGGCTAAGGAGTTAAGTCCTTAGCTTGTGACACGAGCCAACACTATCGGTCGCTAGCGACCCATAGACCATGGGTCGCTAGCGACCCATGTTTTTAGCTCGAATCACGAGCTAATGCCTCCTAGGTCGTTATACATCCATCTGCGAGAAGTTGATGAAGTGGGCTAGCCCAGAAGTCCTCGGTCCATATAAATACCATCCTACCTGCAACATAAACCAGATCTTCTCCGGACTGGTGGCTGAAGCTCTGCTGGAAGCATTCTTCACTCTCCATCTCCGTCACAACCATCTCCAAAGGGATTCACTATGATTCTCCAGTGGATTCCATCTCTGGAGATTCAATCTAGCTGAGGATTATCAAAAGCTATGTAATCAAACACTACTTGTAACAGCAACCAGTCATAATAAAGCTATAAACTGGATGTAGGCTTGATTAACAACCGAGCCACTATAAAAATTCCTTGTCTTCTTTCTTTTACTGTTCTTTTCTATACCTATTATCTGTGTTATTGCTCTGTCAGAATAGGGCTGGTGCTTTCACACTCAAACTAGAGTGTTGGTCCATTTTTTTGGTCAACAGAAAGACTTTCAATTGGTTTCAAAGTCATGCTTCTAAAGTTAAATGTGAATACTTTAATACATTCGAAAGGTTTTGAAAGTAAGTTTTATAGTAGTCGAAATGTAGGAGCCTATTGTTTTGAAAATAGATTTATATGCTTTCGAAGGAGGGTATCCAAGGAGGTTGAAAGCAAGGTTTCGAAAGGCTTTGTAACCTAAACTCATTTTTTTAAAGGAAAAACCCATGGCTAAATTAAAGGAGGTTTTGAAATGATTTTAAGAAGAAGCTTTCCTTGATAAAAAAATTTATAGGTTAAAGGGATTAAACATGTTTCATATTAAAAGTATTTCAAAGACATTAAACCCACAAGAGTTGTTTTGTTTAGTAATTATGTTTGCTTCTTTACATATAAATATATTCACATTATAATGGACCCATAACTACATTTTGGGGATAAAGGGCAGAATAACCGGCTAGGTTGACCCAGTAGTAAATATAAACTGATTAAATTACTGGATGAGCAGAATTACATCCAAGAGGTCAGGGAGATCAGAATATAGGATGCCTAAATATGGAAGTTATCAGGTAGATAGGTTCATAGTGCACCCATGAAAACTATGATTAGGAAGTTATTAGAGCCACTCTAATTTAAATTGTTTCATGTCTTTGGATTATTGAATTTCTTTCACCTATGCTTCAAAACTTCTCGGGAGGATTCTCAAATATTTTTGGACCATCTCCAATTCTATGTAAGTGTTTCCTAGTGTTTTGAGTTTGAACACAATATTTGAAAATCGTCCATACATCTCCTTTATATTCTTGTATTTTGTCATAACAAAATTTTCATATTCATTGTTGAGCATGGCTGGTGAGATTCCTTGACCTATGATGTACCTTCATGAGGCACTTTAAACCTATGCCAAATTTCTTGTGTAGTTACACAATGCAAAACACGATATTTAATTTTATCTAAGGCATAAATAATAGAATTCATAGATTTTGCATTAGATTGATATAAACTAAGCTCACTTGCATTTGCATCCCACTTATCTTTTGGCTTAGAAACTTCATGACTAATTATATTTACCATAAGTTGACTATAACCAGTCTAATCTATATTCCATGCATCTATAGTATCTGGAATTCCATCCTAGTTTACCTGTACGAATAATCAGTACCGTTAAATACGAGTGGCATGGGCAATAGATTGCCCTTGGAAAAAAGCAATACTAAAACTAGCCATAGTTAAAAAAGTGAATTTTGACTACCTAGCTTTGATACCACTTATAGGATCGAATTAACCATAGAGTGGATGAATAGGGTTTATAATAAATTCATAGAATAATTAAAAATTATGGCACAATTAATAACAAAGTAAATGGAGAAATAAAAACAACGCAGAAATTTACCTAACTTTGACAATTCATGCCTACTTATTCCCTCATGGCTTCTACAAAGATTAAATAATTGACCACTTACAGACCTTATAAACTTACAACTATCGTTTACCTGATTGTTTTAACTCTATGCTCAAAATCTTGCCTCAACTATATCTCCCAATTAAGAATTTTCTAAATTATGCCCCGTAGTTCGATCCTAGTTAAAATTAGTGTTTTTATAAATTAAAAAACAAAATACAATTAAAGTAAAAACACAACCCTAATTAACAAGCTCAAATACAAAAGGGTACGACACAAGAAAAATAAAATAAACAGTGTAAAAATTGCTTACTCCGTATCCTTTTTATATTGCAAATTGTTTTCTTCCTTCAGGCCGATCCTCTTTATCCTCTTCATTCTCGACTTAGGGTTTTGCATGAAGCTCCGTTCTTCAATGAGTGAAGATTAACTCCTCTCTTCTCCTGTCGATCGATTGCCTAAATGTTAGATGATCATTGCGTTGGTAGCATTAAGTGTCAAGTAAGCAATGATGATTTCTGGTATGAATTCTTTTTCCCTTTCTTATATTTTAGTTCAAACAGATTGTTAGAAAATTTTCGATGATGATTGCTTTTTTATAGGGATAGATTCCCTAAATTTCATGTATACTAGATTTGATTTCGGCTTTGAAAATTCGATTTGAATTTTTTAGTTAATATCCTAAGCCATCGATTTTTTGGTTGATGGCATCATCATCTCTAACTTGTTCATCCCTGTTGTATATATTACAAAATTTTCTGGCTTTGAAATCTTCAACATGCATATAATTTTTTTGCTGCTTTGTGATTACTTGTGATTCTGGCTTGAATTTTACGATTTTAACAATGTTTTGATATATTTTGAAGATTCTTGTATTCGACCTAATCGACTCTTCTACTCTTCTGTATGGCCAACATTGCTTTTGCTTGACATGCATGACTTTTTCATGTGTGTGCCCCCTAGTTCCTTTTTGTGACTTGCCAATGCATGTCTTGTGTGTGTTTGTGTGCACTTATCTAGTTACGCTAGTACTTGAGTGTGTGCATCCTTGTGCATTTTGTGCTTATGCACTTATTGTAACAACCCACTCCAAAACGGACCTAATTTCAACCCAATAAAAGTCCATCGAACTTTAGGCGAATCTCAAGGCGATCTATTAGCTTGATAAAATTAAAACAATATACATTACATAGAGCTATCTATCTATACTTTCAGAATCTCACAGCAGAATTGATAAAATATAATATCAAAACATAACTATACCATTTCATAAAGAGAACCATTTCATAAACATAACATGTTAAATGTTGCATCATGTTTACATAAAGCCTTGAAATGGAAATCTCAATCTTAACTATAATTATACTTGGGCAGTAATATTTAAATGAGAAATATGTATTACATATTAGAATCATAACATACGTATAAGGTCAACTGTAAGCCGAATGCTCTTCTAGTCCAACTATATAACATACATATAAAGTCAACTACAAGCCCGAAGCCTCTCTGGTCCAACTATATAAAAGTCAACGGTAAGCCTGTAGGCTCTTCCAGTCTAACTATACAAAAGTCAACTGTAAGCCCGAAGGCTCTTCCGGCCTGATAATACATGTAACTAGCGTTTTTGGACGTAAGAAGAAGCACCGAAACCACTTCGTACCTCTTTAATATGATGTAGGCAGACTTTGATGATTTAAGACTTAGAAAATAGGCAGATCCACATCATTTAAGACCTAACCCCAAGAAGAGTCCCTCAATGGTCCTTCCTTAATGACATCGTAAAAAAATCCAATTAAGCCACATATTACTTCACCTAAGAAAGAGTCGGACCATACCATGCCCACTTAATACCTCTAACGTGAAGGCGGACCCCTCCAAAGGATTTCCCCTGCCACATCTAAAAGTAAAACTTATGACCTATAGCCCACTTATGACTTCTCACATTAGTTCGATTATTCATAAGAACTGATAACTAGATTGATTGGGCAGGTTTATCCTATAAATTTGGGGATAACCTCGTGTCTATTGTGATTATTTATTATAGGTGATGTCCCATATTAGCCGCAAAGCCACAACGCTGGTAGCTGGATTAACTAGGCAGACTTTCATGTAGCTTCGAACTAACATCGCATCCCTACAACTCAGTCATACTTTATTATGTATACCAACTATATATGTATATCAGCATACCCAATTAATAATTGAGGCCATATAAGGTATCCCCTTATTACACCTCTAATTAGAGATTAGCTCCCTAATTTACACTAACTTCCTTCCTATATATTAATATTATCTAACTATTCTAATAGTACTAATAATCATGCTTAATATGCTATAATCAATACACTATTGGTTTTAATAGTCAATACGTTAATATACACGCATATTTTTACGCGTGGAATTTAAGGTCTAATCATTACGTTACCATAATCGATAATAATTGAAATTTCAGTGTCATACAAATCTACAATTTCAGCAAGAAATTCTACCACCGTAACCAAATAAAATAGATTTGTACAAACACGAAAAATCTATAGCTTGTTCCATATTAATAAATTAGAATCCATTCTCTATTTAAAAGAACGGACCTTCACAAATTAGATCGTCCATGTTCAATTCAACATTTATATGCATCATTTCAGAGTGAGAAAGGAGTTCCTTATTTATTTAAGTGATAGAAATAGGTGGTGCAAACTGCAAACAATTCAATTCATACTTTACGCGCCATTTTTAATTTATCTCTCTTTGAACCCTTTAACACTTCAATTTAAAATATGGAAAATAGGTTGAACGGACCATAGATTACCTAGTTCTAAATAATTAATTAGACTCGAATATATTAATACCAAAAACAATTATAATTCCAACATATACAAAGATTAATATTTATATTTACTTAGGGAAATTCTGGGGGTTGCAGATGTTTCGTTTTCGTTTATCAAAATTTCCCAAGGTATGCATCAAATCCAAATAAATATTATTCAATTACGAAAATGTGAAAGACTTGATATTTCCACTTATAGAGAATTGTTTGCTTCATAATCGGATTTGATTCCACCATGCCTAAATTCCTTTCAGATTTCCTCTTTTATAATATACAACAAAGCGAACTATATATAGAAATTAGATCTAGAATCAAAAACTAGAGAGTAATAGAATCAGGAATCAAAAGAATTAAACATCTAAACCTCTTACATGAAAATCCAAACTGATTCTGGAATCTAACGAAAAAGAAGATGCACCAGTACAAAACCGATAAGTCCTAATTCCATAATAAATAATGTGGGACTAACCAAAGCAAAAGACATCATTTGCTTTGGTTATACAACCAAAGCAACATATATTGTTCTTTTGTATCGCCTTTATTTGCTTCAGTCGCTGAGCAAAGCCTTGTATCGTCAGACATTGTTCTTTTTCATGGTTGTAACGCACCATTCCTCAAATACCTTGAAATGCCCATTTTCTATAACTGCTTCGAGTATAATAACAACATATGTGTATGACTAATGTGTGTGTGTATATATATGTATACACACAGATCGTACATGAAACATACATAAGTACACACATAGACATACATAATACCAAAAATATGGTAGTACAATTAAGTGGAATGCTCACTTGTTCGTCATGTAGTCAGTCCTTATCCCTTGCATTCGGCTGTGAGTGTGAACAAAGCAGAACTCGCATTTGGAATAGATTGAAAGTTCAGTTTTCTTTGTTGTGCATCTAATCTAACTCTTACAACTATATATACATGGGGCTTAGTATCAATCAAATTGCAGTAGCTTTGTGGACTATCTCATTGTTGAATCCATGAGACGAATTACTGCAAGCTTAAGAAGAGGCATTTGCTACAAATAAAGCAACTTGTTTATTCAACTAAATGGTTAGTAGGAAAGAAAAATAAATATTATGAAATAATGAGGATAATATGATAGTAAGAAATCATCGGTTGCATATCCTTTTTTAGCTACCAATGTGTTGGCAAGTACATAAACTTATACTACTTTTGATACAGAAAATGTTAAGAATAGTTTTATTTCACCATCCAATACCAAACAATAACAGATAGTCATTGTCAGAAGAGATGTAAAAAAGAAAAGAAAAAAGGACAACAATGTGCTTTGTGAATACAAATTTAAACACACGGTCCAAAACCAAGTATCACACTATACTCTAACCATGTACAAAGGTACGAAAAATAAATAATATTGCACAATTATTTTTGTTCACTTTTAGATCTTTGGTGCTTAGTGGCATTTAAAACAACAGTAGCTTTCTAGTCCACTTCATTGTTGACTCGAAGAGATGAGTTACTTAGAGGTTGAGCAGCCGCATTTGCTACAGTAAGGCTTACAATGTATATTGAAACAACCAAATCACCTCCAACGTAAAACTTCCTTAATCTAAATCAAAGACTATAGCAACCTGCTCCTGCTTCACACAACTTAGTCCTCATTATCACTACAACATCTTCTCCTCCACATAACCCCACAGTGCCTCCTCAAACACAGCACAGTCGCCCCAAATCACCTCACTACATCAAACTAGAATAACAGTCTACAACAAACTCGCTGCACCTACCATTTAAGAAGAGGCATCTCTCTTTATCGACAAGTACAAGTGGGAGCCCTTAGGTGAAATGACAAAAGGTTCAAACCCAAAACCAAAACCATCCTCTTTTTAGCAGCTTTTTGAGACTCGTCCGTTGTTAGATCGGGATCCGACATCTGAAGTGACATGAGCATGCCATTAGGAAAAATCTCATCGGTAGGAGGTATAGTGATGAAACCAAATAACATAGCTATGGATTTCAATTTTCGGTTTTGGATTTGAAAAGAGTTATTGTAGGGAAAATAACATAGCAAAATTTTGGCAACGGGGCCAAAAATTTGGATTTGAAGCCAGAACCAAAATAATACTTATGCATGAAATGTTTTAAGGGAGGGCCTATAATCAATTACTTCGGTTATGTTAGCAACCGGAGTAAATGATACTATATGCTTCAGTTGCTAACATAATCAAAGCAAATAATCTTATTTGTTTTGGTTGTAAACAACAACCGAAGCAAATTGCATTTTTGCATTTTCTAATACTTTGCATGTGCCAATTCTTCGGTTGTTAAGGGAGAACGGAAGTAAATGATACTATTTGCTTCCGTTGTCAATACAACCGAAGCATTGTGGCGATGCAATAGACATATTTTGTACCAATGATGAAATATGATTTCTACCGCTCCTAATTCTCTGTTAGATTTTTCCCCTTATAATAAGTAGATTATATATATAAATTAGATTTTAGAAGTCAAAAGATGTGGAGAAGAAGGATTAATTTAAATTAGATATTAGAGATAAGAATACTTATCAGAAATTTTACTGTTTTTGAAACCTTAAGGGAAAAGATTTTGACAGAGCTTCGTCGTTGCTTATAAAATTTTACAAAGGAAAATAGGGTCTAGGCGTCTATTTATAGAGGTGAGAAGGAACTAGAACCATTGGATTTAGAAAATAAAATCCAAACCGTTTAAAATAAGCAAACCCTAGACGCCATCATCAAGTAGTTTTTGACTGCCACCCTCCACTGGTCAACCACTAGCGATCGATCGATCATGGTCGATGGGTCAATCGCGCCCCCTTTGTGACCATATATATTTGTTCCCTTATTTATTTATTAACTTAATTAATCCAGTTAATCACACGTTAACTTTTAATCATGCTTAATCCTTAAGCTACTCAAGTTAGCTTTTCAAATTCAAATTTCAATATTCAACCTTTGTATTTTTAAATTCAAATTCAAATATTCAAATTTTAAATTTGAAAATTTCAAACGTTCATAACTTCTCCATTTAAACTCCGATTTCAACATATTATATATGGAAATTGATCAAAAAATCACCGCGGACGCAATGGTGCAACTTCCGTGACCGAATTTCGATAGTTATAAAATTTTCACTTTTAACCTTATTTTAATTACTTAACTTTTTTTAAATTTTATGGCGTGCTACATCCCTCCCCTTCCCCCCCCCCCCCCCCCCGGAAAAGGTTTGGCCCTCGAAATTACCAAGGCAAGATAATGTAATGACACTTAACAACCATGTTATACAACCAATTTATTCATAATAATCTACATGACCATCAGCTCAACCAAAAATGCAATGTGATTATGTCTGCAAACATACTATAGGTGAGCTCAATTCTAGCATGAATGCAAGATTGTAACATATAGGCATGTATGTAAACATTCTAAATGTACATAAAATTCCATATGAGTGTAGAAATAAAAGCAAAAGGTGTGGCAACCATCTCCTACTAACTAATCAAACAATCACGATGCAACCAAAAACCTAAGTTTTGGGGAGAAAAATTTACCTAATGGAAAGCTCATGATGAGAAGCATTAACTTTTTCTTTGGTTTTCCATGTGCTTTTCACTGGGTTATCTCCCAATCTACTCGAACTAACCTACTTTTCTTTATTACGAAGCCTCTTAATACCGTGCTCTACATATCATCAATTAACCGAATAGACTCTATTACTGAAGCAATGTCGTGTAGAGATTTCCTCAAGTGTGGGACATAAAAACATCATGGACTTCCACTAACAAGTCCGAAAGCTCCACCTAATAAGTAAGTTTCCACCACCCTCTCTAAAATTGAAAAATGATCTAACGAACCTTGGCGCCAACTGTAATGACCAGATATTTTCAACCATTCGTATCCGTAGATGCTGTACTTGAATTGCTTAAAATATTAGATTGTTAATATAAATTTTGACAGAATTCAGCATATACAGTAAATAAATTCAAATCACAGAATCACAGACATGGAGTAACATAATAATAACACAACAGAATAGATAAATAGTAGTTCATGAAGCTACTGTATAAACATCAGAGTTAAAAATAAAATACAATAGAATATCACAAGTACAGTGAAGTCTCCAGTACGAACAGATGACTTCTCTGAACCAATCAACTGGAAGGATGAAAGCTGAAATCGATTGTTGGATCTCCAAAAAAAGCTCCAAACTCCAAAGGTGAGTCTCAAATGCTGTACCACTCAGTCTGACCCGAGCGTAAAACAAAATACAAAACACTCGAGTCAGGTTTAACATTCTCATATCAATAAATCCAACTCAAGTGAAATATCAACTGAAATGTAAATAACTTAAAGGATGTTTGGGATAACTATCCTTTAAGGATTCATGGAACTTCCATAATGTAAAAATATAAGCTACCAACAACCATTACAACACTGCGGTCCTTTTAAAATATTTATACTTCAAACCCAAAGTATCATTTCCATTTCAAATATATATATTTCCTCAATTTCAAGATTATTCAAACCAACTCGAATTCCAAATTCAAATTTAATTCAATCTAAATTTATTCATTTTATTCAATTCAGTTTCTAAATAACAAATTCAAATTAGGTTGATTTCAAATACAGACCTGAACTCATATAGATCTCGATTTAACCTCATTATTATTTAGCCTTGAAATATTCGCATAATAAATTTAGTATTATTTAAATAACTTTAAATTACCTTTAAACTAAATATTCCTCTCGATTTATTTAAACATGAAATATCCATGTAATCACTTTAAACCAAAAATCAAGTTATAAAATCAAATCTTAAACTTCAAATTCAATAGTTCAAATTGATCTAATTTAGTAGAATTCTTAATTAGATACAATTTCTATTAATTCCACTTTATCTTCTCAACCTTAACTTATTCCAATTATTACAACAATCTATTTTGAAATATAACTTTAATAAACACTTAAACATATTATATGTATTAAATTAATCTCAGTAATATTATTATTAAATCTATATATAAATTTACCATATATATATAATATTTACGAACCAATTTTCATTAAAACTATATATTTCTTTTCAAAACCATAGAAATTATTTTCAAAACATTTATATATATGGACCAACAGTGTCTGTATATATTTTCATATCCTATGGTCAAGTAATACGGATATTTATCATTTCAATCCGTAATTTAAATATATACGGGTAGATGCCATTTCGACCCGCAATCCCAAATTCAATTACAATGAAAATCGCTTGGGTTTATCATTTCAACCCATAACGAAATTCTCCTATTCTAAAGTCTGTTCGGGTATGTATCACTTCAACCCATAGTGTATTTCTATATTAATAGGGAACTTGCAGAGTGATAACAAATATGAAAATAATAATAACAGGCATATATCATCAATAACAATATGATATAAACAACAGGATATTGTGTCATATCCCACATGTGAACAGTTACAGATAATAGCATATATAACAATTTAAACAACTTACAGCAGCATATTTCAGTTGTCGTTTCAATTGAAATCAAAGTTAATAAATATAAGAACGTTAATCGTGAGTGATTGCTCACCTTTCAAGGCTAGAGAGAATAGATTGCGAAATTGGTTACGGATCCAAGCACAAATTCCAAAGCGAAGCAAGACAAGATTGGCACGAGTTTGACGGACAAGGCTGATAGATTGGAAATCAAAATCGAAATCAATTAGACCAAATTGGAGTATATATATACACAATAAAAAAATCAGTAATTATTAAAGAATCAATATAACTTAATATATAAGGACCTAGAAAATCATACATAAGCTATATATGTTATTATTAAAATCATTGTTTAAACTCAAAAATATGCAAATTAAACCTTCAATATAGGTTTACCGGGTTAATTTACTTTCACAGCAACCAAACAAAATATTGTAAAATACCGAGCTTAAACTTAATACTTGTTATAAATAACACTTAAATCTCCCATAACAAAAAACATATGGCTTTTCAACATAGGGAGTACTTCATCAAAATAAAATATATGCAGGCATAGTTTACAAAGTGTACAACATTTAAAACTTTATTGTAACTTACCATAACTACATAAATAAATATTAGCGTCACTTATATATTATAAGTTTTAAAAACTCTATAATACATATTACTACAGTATAAAATAGCTCAACACTATGTTGTATATACCTTCAAAATATACGTATCTATATTACATACTATTACTTAAAACCATTAGCAAACAAATTCTTAAACACTTATACCTATTATATCACCTACAACCTATAATACATATAAGCAACAAATCCCATTTATTATACTAGATCCCATAACAGATATGCAAAAACTTTGAATATATATATATACATATATACTTTTATAGTTTCTCATATATACAGTATTGAGTAAACAATTGGAAAAACCAAAACAAATATACGTAGACAGGTTCTAATATACAACATATATATAAACCAATATATATTTCTTTTTATAATATTACGCATACCCCTAGATTTATATCTACAACATCAAAACCCAGCTTTATCTTTAAAAATTCAAACTTAATGTATAACCGTTACTTGCATATAAAACTAATATGTACAATCGGAATATGAACCAACCAATCATATACATATACATACATATATATATATATATATATATAATTTAACATATATAACCCACATGCAACACGCAGATTTATGTAATACATATAAAGTTATATATATATTTAAACATATATGGAAGTTTCAAATAGATATACATGCGTCCAATATATATGTGGCCAATATATGATAGTTCTTAAATTATATGCATATGCAGACAACTACCTAAGTTTATAAACTGTATAAACCAAAGGAAAATTTGGATATTACTTGCACAAAGCTTTCATATAATTATATAAAATTATTTACTTTGTATACCATACAAATTATCTGCTGCATAAGCATATAGTTTTATAAACTCTATAACCTGGCACGTAGCTTATAACAAAATAGATATATATTCAAACCCAAACCTTATATAAGTCAGGAAAAAAGGATGCGGCAGATCTAGATGGCAGCTGAGTGTAGGCTTGAATGGTGAGGTGTTGGAGGAAGAAGAGAAGTGGCATGCAGGAAGTCAGGTAGGTGGAAGGAGGCTGCGTGCGACATGGCATGACCACTGCAGTGGGGTCCGCTGGCAAGGGAATGGACGCGGAGATCAACGACGAGGAGGTTTAGGGGTTGGTGAATCTTAGCCTGGGCGGGTGCCGATGCGACAAGGCGGGTCGGAGAGGGTGGTAGGCTGATAGGATCGACGGCCGAGGTGAATAAGATGGAGGCTGGACGTGGGTTGTGGTGGAGGAAATATGGTGGAGGTGGCGGGCGATTGGCGTGGAGCACTAGGTGGTAGCATCGGCTACAGGATAGCCGTGGAGATGTAGCTCGGCTCGGGTTTGCTTCGAGGCAGAGGAAAATGAATGGGTTTCATGTATGCAAAAGAATAAGGCTTACTGAAAAAAAAGAACTAAAGGAAAGGGGAAGGAGTTGGGCAGTTTAATTGCAACAATGATTAGATATTATTTCAACTTGAATCAAGGCAACGTACAAAGCCAAATAAATGAATGCTGATGTGAATTTGATACCGTTCGAATATCAAAGGTCATAAAAATTTAAATTCGGGAAATATTAACAGGATATTGGATTTACAGTGGAAGATAAATGGACAAGGAAACCAAAGATACGAACCGAAACGAGTACCGTTTCACAGATTCTATCATGCAACAGCCATCGAAACACAGAATTGAATATATCGTAGAGATCAGTGTGGCGAGATGATCAAAACGGTACACAAATATCAGTGGTATGATCATCTTATCAAAAGTCGATATCGATACGAAAATGCAGCTATTTCATCGAAAATAAGATCGACGGAGCAGTAGAAGTCAAAATTTGAAAAAACGAAATATGACGTCTTGCTCAGAAGACGATTTACAATTTTTCTATAGAAAAATATTCAGGTTTGGAAAATATTTTGTTATCATCAAATATTAACTGATATAAATTGAAATAGAATTACACAATAAAATAAACATGCATATTATCTAATGAAATTTTACCAGCTTCTATGTTTAAGAGGACGTATTCCAAATATTAAATTTTTTCATTTTCTAATTTTATTGTTCAAATTTTCATGAAATTTCAATTAATTTAATAAATAAAATCACAAATTTTTTGGATCGTTACACTCTCCCCACTCAAAACTTTTCGTCCCCGAAAAGGAAGAAGGTAGGAGAATAGAACAACTAGAAAGAAAAATAGATTGAAAGACAAGGATAGACAATTAATTTTATTACTCTGTAAATTTCAATTTAAGTTAATTAATATTCAATAATTTAGTTAAACCCATTTATTATGTCCATAAATATTCGTCTATAAACTTTGCAAATCAAAATATTTCCATATATATGTTTAAATAACCCCTTTATAAATATATGAAAACTCTTTGAAAACAATTATTTACGTCATTACTTATTTTTACAAAGGAGCTATTGAAAATATTATTAGTTTAACTCAAGATACCTTTTTAAAATTATATTAATAAATCAATAATCATCTACTTTAAATATTTTATTTAATTAATAACTTCTAAAGTATTTAACACTAAAATTTTCTTTTAAACCATGTAGTATATAAATAAACAATATTTTAAAAGGATATAATCAAAAGGAAAAGAAGGTAGATGTTGGGAGAACAGAATATAGGTGAATAAATAAAGTTGAGCAGATAAAGTACATTCAAAGGATTAGTATCGAACATGAATAGTTAATTTCAAACCATAAGAATTTCAATTTCAAATATTAATACAAAATTTCTTTGTTGGAAATACTTTTATAATAACATACTTTTATATCGAACAAATTTTTCTTTCGAAAATACTTTTATAACTCGATGTTTCAACAAGTTTGTCCTCGTTCTTGCAGACTCTGGCCATGAGTTGATCGGGTGCAAAGCTAGAAATCTTCAAGTACTTAGTAGACCTGTTTTAACATCCAGTGAAAATACTGGAAAACTTTCAAAAACAGATATGGAAAGTACAATTCAAACAAAACAACCAAACCAAAACATTATCTAACCATGGATTGCAGATACACAATGGTTACACCTGGATCCCCTAAGAAAAATCTCTATTTGTAAGCTATCTCAGCCCTACGAATTATGTTATGATGACTAGTCGACCACAGATACACAATGGTTACACTTGGATCAGCCGAGAAACATCTGTACCCGTAAGCTATCTCAGCCTGTGGATTTCGCTACTAAAAATGACCTACATAGATCGTAGATACACAATGGTTATGCCTAGATCCCCCAGGAAACATCTGTACCGTAAGCTGTCTCAGCCAGGTGAATTACGCTATGTAGTCACGCTCATAAGACCATGGAGATCGCCATGGTAGGACACTCGAGTATCACATCCGGAAAACCAAAAATCAGAGAGAATAATATCGATAGAATAAATCCACAATGTAGCCACAAAGTGGATATCAAGCAGAAGGCACTTTCCATATCTTTACTTTGAAAATATGTATCATATAGTACTTTTCAAATCACTTTCAAATATCATACTTATATAAAGTCCACTGTATATAAGATTCCATTTCCAAATTGAATACTTTCCAAATCAATAATATATCAAATCACACTTATATAGACTTCCATTATATAAGATTTAAATTTTGAAATTGATTACCTTTTCAAATCAATAGTTTTCAAATCAGCTTCATACTTATATAAATGAATTTTATATAAGTTCGATAACTCCGAAATAAAGTATTTAAAAAAATAAGGTTCTCAATTTCAATTCGTTTCAATATCAAAACAGTTTCAAAATCATATATGATTTCACCATATCATTTCTTCCAAATTACACATATTTAGTTTCAAAGTTTCTCAAAACAATAAGTTTAAAAAATAATCCTCGTTTCCAAATCGACAAAATTTAGGCCAAACCAATTCATTTCCAAAACCATCATATAAATACTGGGTTTTACTATGCAATCTATTTTCGAAACCAAATATTTTCTCAAAATCAATTATACCCAAAATGATTTCCAAGTTTATAACCTTCCCTTTAAAAATTTTAAACTATTTATTTCTATTCGAAAGATCCAATTTACCTTTTGAAAATCATTATTCTATATATATACATATATATAGTTTTATAAAAGATGTTCCAAAGTCAAAACCTTTAGAACTAAATTTTTTTCGAAACACTTAGAAACAAAATTTCAAATTAGCATTATTCAAAATAGTCTTATTCATTTACTTAACCAAACATTTTCAAACTCATTTACTTTATCGAATGCTTTATACCATTCGAAATTACTTAGCTTTGAAAAATTAAACCTCGATTTGGAAGTATTCAAACATTCAAAATAGTCGAAGAAATCAAATTTTCAATCCAAGAGTTGGAAACAACATCAAATCAGTAAATCAATTTCAATAGATAGGGTTAAATCCGAAATTCGAGGAATTGAACACCGGGCTCACTTCAAAATGTTCCAAATCTATATACGTATATCTTTCGAATATCAAACCATACTTTGGAATTTGAAATCAAAATTGGTTTCACAAAGTCACCCGCATAGCAAAGCTACTAAAGTGGCCTCTCCTCCACTTTGAAACTCGAAAATCAATGTCGATGATGCGTGCACTCATCACCGAAATTATTTTCCAGCGACACAGTTGATTCCTGGACTTCTATTTCCTTAAGAACTTCTTCGAAATTTCTTTGAAATCATTGAAACTCATTTGATGTCTTTTGAAACGTTTCTTATTTGGAAAATACTCTCAAATCATATTATTATTATACTATTTTCAAAATCTTAAAACCAATTTCAAAATACCAGAATTTAATTCTCTAGTTTCAAATTTAACCCTTCAGTTAAAAATCATTTTAATATAAATCAATTTCTTACATATTTCCAAAATTTCAAATCCTTTCGCAACTTCGAATTCTCGTTTTTAATCCTTATCGAAAACATTTCACTTTCATACTTTATCAAAATAATAATTGCAGTATATAAAATGATTTCCAAATACAAACAGACCCGATTTTCAAAGGATGATTTCAAGAATGGATTTCAATACAAGGACAGGCTCAATCGAAGATGAGATAATCAAATTTCAAAATAGGAGGTGGATATACTTACATAGATCGTGGGCAACCTTAACCAGGTCAACCGTGACTTCAAGAACAAGATTGATGCAGAATTCTAAGGCAAATCGACATTCGATCGCCATAGATAGAATTTGGCATAACAAGAGATAGCAGCATCTAAAACGAGGGATATATAAATCTTCGGTGAATCAACACCAATTTTAAAGGAGTTTCACCCCTTTACAAATCATTCAAAGATTGGCGGGATCGCCTAATCTTATAGAGATCATTCGAAGCGGAGTTACAGAATACTTCAGAACCAAGAAACACGAATAAGGAGAGAAGATAATGGATTTTGGAACCGTAGGAAATGTTCCAAAGTCCAAAGGAAAAAGCAAATCAAAGAGGAAGAAATTGAAACTCGAATGAAAGTGATCCTGCAAATAAATTTACTATATATGCTAAGTTTGCCTTGAGCCAAAGCTCTGATACCAAATGTAACGAGCAGATATTTTCAACCATTCGCATCCGCACATGCTGGACTTGAATTGCTCAAAATATCAGATTTTTAGTATAAATTTTGACAAAACTCAGCATATACAGTAAATAAATTCAAATCACAGAATCAAAGACACAGAGTAATATAATAATAAAGCAGTGGAATAGATAAATAGTAGTTCATGAAGCTACTATATAAAATCAGAGTTAAAAATAAAATACAAAAGAATATCACAAGTACAATGAAGTCTTCAGTACGAACAGATGACTTCTCTGAACCAATCAACTGGAAGGCTGAAAGCTGAAATCGATAGTTGGATCTCCAAACGAAGCTCCAAACTCCAAAGGTGAGTCTCAAATGTTATATAATTCAGCTGACCCGAGCGTAAAGCAAAACACAAAACACTCGAGCCAGGTTTAACATTCTTATATCAATAAATCCAACTCACGTGAAATATCAACTGAAATGCAAATAACTTAAAGGATGTTTGGGATAACCATCCTCTAAGGATCCGTTGAACTATCCATAATGTAAAAATATAAGCTATCAACAACCATTACAACACCGTGGTCCTTTTAAAATATTTATACTTCAAACCCAAAGTATCATTTCCATTTCAAATATATATATTTCCTCAATTTCAAGATTTATTCAAACCAACTCGAACTCCAAATTCAAATTTAATTCAATCTAAAGTTATTCATTTCATTCAATTCAGTTTCTATATAACAAATTCAAATTAGGTTGATTTCAAATACAGACCTGAATTTATATAGATCTCGATTTAACCTCATTATTATTTAGTCTTGAAATATTCACTCAATAAATTCGGTATTATTCAAATAACCTTAAATTACCTTTAAATTAAATATTCCTCTCGATTTATTTAAACTTGAAATATCCATGTAATCACTTTAAACCAAAAATCAAGTTATAAAATCAAATCTTAAACTTTAAATTAAATAGTTCAAATCGATCTAATTTAGCAGAATTCTTAATTAAATACAATTTCAATTATTTCCACTTTACCCTCTCAACCTTAACTTATTCAAATTATTACAACAAATCAATCTCAATAATAATATTATTAAATCTATATATAAATTTACCATTTATATATATAATATTTAAGAACCAATATTCATTAAAACTATATATTTCTTCTTAAAACCATAGAAATTATTTTCAAAACATTTATATATATGGACCAATGATGTCTGTATATATTTTCCTATCCTATGGTCAAGTAATATAGATATTTATCATTTCAATCCATAATTTAAATATATACAGGTAGATGTCATTTCGACCCGCAATCCCAAATTCAATTCCAATGAAAATCGCTTGGGTTTATCATTTCAACCCATAATGAAATTCTCTTATTCTAAAGTCTGTTCGGGTATGTATCATTTCAACCCATGGTGAATTTCTATACTAACAGGGAACTTGCAGAGTGAAAACAAATATGAAAATAATAATAACAAACATATATCATCAATAACAATATAATATAAACAACAGGATATGGTGTCATATCCCATAGGTGAACAGTTACAGATAATAGCATATATAACAATTTAAACAACTAACAGCAGCATATTTCAATTGTCGTTTCAATTAAAATCAAATTTAATAAATATAAGAATGTTAATCGTGAGCGATTGCTCAGCTTTCGACGCTAGAGAGAATAAATAGCGAAATTGATTACGGATCCAAGCACAAATTCCAAAGCGAAGCAAGACAAGATTGGCACGAGTTTGACGGATAAGGCTGATAGATTGGAAATCGAAATCGAAATCAATTTGACAAAATTGGAATATATGTATATACACAATAAAAAAATTAGTAATTATTAAAGAATCAATATAACTTAATATATAAATACCCAGAAAATCATACATAAGCTATATAAATTATTATTGAAATCATTGTTTAAACTCAAACACGTGCAAATTTAACCACCAATATAGGTTTACTGGGTTAATATACTTTCACAGCAATCAAACAAAATATTGTAAAACACTGAGCTTAAACTTAATACTTGTTATAAATAACACTTAAATGACCCATAACAAAACACATATGGCTTTTCAACATAGGGAGTACTTCATTAAAATAAAATATATGCAGGCATAGTTTACAAAGTGTACAACATTTGAAACTTTACTGTAACTTACCAAAACTACAACAATAAATATTAGCATCACTTATATATTATAAGTTTTAAAAACTCTATAGTACATATATACTACGGTATAAAATAGCTCAACACTATATTGTATATACCTTTAAAATTACATACTGTTACTTAAAACCATTAGAAAACAAATTCTTAAACACTTATATCTATTATATCACCTACAATCTATAATATATATAAGCAACAGATCCCATTTATTATACTAGATCCCATAATAGACATGCAAAAACTTTGAATATATATATAGTTTCTCATATATACGGTATTGAGTAAACAACTGGAAAAACCAAAATAAAATATATGTAGACATGTTCTAATATACAACATATATATAGACCCATATATACTTCTTTTTATAATATCACGCATACCCCTAGAGTTATAACTACAACATCAAAACCCAGCTTTATCTTTAAAAATTCAAACTTTATTTTAACCGTTACATGTATATAAAACTAATATATACCACCGGAATATGAACCGACCAATCATATATATATAATTTAACATATATAACCTAAATGCAACACGCAGATTTATGTAATACTTAAAAATTTATATATAATTTTAAACATATATGGAAGTTTCAAATAGATATACATGCATCCAGTATATATGCGGCCAATATATGCTAGTTTTTCAATTATATGCATATGCAGACAACTACCTAACTTTATAAACTGTATAAACCAAAGGAAAATTTGGATATTACTTGCACAAAGCTTTCATATAATTATATAAACTTATTTACTTTATATACCATACAAATTGTCCACTGCATAAGCATATAGTTTTATAAACTCCATAACCTGACACGTAGCTTATAACAAAATAGATATATATTCAAACTCAAACCTATATTTAAGTCAGGCAAAAAGGATGCGGCAGATCTAGATGACAGCCGAGTGTAGGCTTGAATGGCTGAGGCTTTGGAGGAAGAAGAGGAGTGCATGCAGGAATTAGGTGGGTGGAAGCAGGTTGCGCGCGACATGGCACGACCATTGAAGTGGGGTCCGATGTCAAGGGAATGGACGCGGAGATTAGCGATGAGGCAGTTTAGGGGTCGGTGGATCTTGGCCTGGGCTGGCGCCGATGCGACATGGCGGGTCTGAGAGAGGTAGTAGGCTGCTTGAATCGACGGCCGAGGTGAATAAGATGGAGGCTGGACGTGGGTTGTGGTGGAGGAAACGTGGTGGAGGTGGCGGGCGATCAGCGCGGAGCATTGGGTGGTAGCATCGGCTACAGGGTGGGCGGAGATGTAGCTCAGCTCGGGTTTGCTTCGAGGCGGAGGAAAATGAATGGGTTCATGTATGCAAAATAATAAGGCTTGTTGAAAAAAAAGAACTAAAGGAAAGAGGAAGGAGTTGGACAGTTTAATTGCAACTATGATTATATATTATTTCAACTTGAATCAAGGCAACGTACAGAGCCAAAAAAATGAATGCTGATGTGAATTTGATACCGTTCGAATAGCAAAGGTCACAAAATTTGAATTCAGGAAATATTAGCAGGCTATTGGATTTACAGTGGAAGATAAATAGACAAGGAAACTAAAGATACGAACCAAAACGAGTACCGTTTCACAGATTCTGTCATGCACTAGCCATGGAAACACAGAATCGAATATACCGTAGAGATCAGCATAGCGAGATGATCAAAATGGTATAAAGATATCAGTGGTACGATCATCCTATCAAAAGTTGATATCGATACGAAAATGCAGCTATTTCATCGAAAATAAGATCGATGGAGCAGTAGAAGTCAAAATTTGAAAAAACGAAATTTGACGTCTTGCTCGGAAGACGATTTACAATTTTTCTATAGAAAAATATTCAGCTTTGGAAAATATTTTGTTATCATCAAATATTAACTGATATAAATTGAAATAGAACTACACAATAAAGTAAACATTCATATTATCTGATGAAATTTTACCAGCTGCTATGTTTAAGAGGACGTATTCCAAATATTAAAATTTTTTGTTTTCAAATTTTATTGTTTAAAGTTTCATGAAATTTCAATCAATTTAATAAATAAAATCACAAAATTTTTGGATCGTTACACTAACTATGTCGATATCCTAAACCTCATAACATTTCTAAGAGGGAAACCTTGACAAATACCATGTCCCTAACTAAAAATTTTAATTTCTTTATTTTCCTATCAGTATAGGACTCCTAACATTTCTGTGCAGCCTTCGTTCGTCGCCTAAACATCTCTAACATCTCTAAGGTCCTTTAAAATCCATGTGCAAGCTCTCAACTAATCTTCTAAAATTCTACTCACCATTTTCATCTATCCATCGATCTATGGATGGTACGTGGTGTTAAGATCCAAAGTCATTCCCAAAGAAAATTATAAACCCCTCTAAAATTCACTAGTGAACGAAGTGTGTCTATTACTAACAATGCCAACTGGAACTCCATGTAGTCATGCCACTTTCTTCACATACACTTGTACTGGAGATACTACAGTCCTATTACTTCAATAGAAATAAAGTGAGCCAACCTACTGTAAACTAAATAGCATTATTACCTCTAGGTAAATCATCTATAACGTACATCGATATATGGTCATATTTTCAAGTTGGATCCTCCAATGGTAATAACAACCCTCCGGCTTTCCTTGCTCAGTCTTAATCCTTTAGCATGCCAAATATCAAGCAATTAATTTAGCGACTCTCTCTTCATCCTTGACTGATTAGAAAATTCTCTTTCAATCCCTATACCTCTTAATTTATTCAGAATGAATGGTGACGCTCTATTAGCTTTGGGTTTGAAGCATTCTAATCTAATTTCTTCACTAGCTTCCGGTCTTACCTACGGTTTATCACTACTTAAGTTTCCTTATGAAATTTCCTTATTTAAAATATTTCTTAATACATTTATTTAGCAGTCCACTTGTAACACCCCAAAAATAAACCAAAAATAAATGGATTAAATTGAGTTAAATACGATAAGATAGAATATCAAAATTTTATAAAAGATGGAATTTGACCATGGAAATTATTCCATTGCATTCGTGGCTAAATTCTGATTTGTTTTTATATATAATAGGCTGAAAACGTAGCTCAAACGAACAAGTTAGGAGTGTTTGAAGTTTTCAGATTTAATTAATTCAAATTTAAACTTAGGATTTGAATTTTAAAAATTAGCTCGGAGGCTAAGCAAACATTAATTAATGTTTGTTTAACGTTTAACATTAAATTTAACTAGGGGAACGAAATTAATCAATAAAGCAACGGAATCAAATGTTTCCCAAAATAACCAACCTGTCGATATCCTACTAACGACCGGTTAACCCTTAGCAGTCGATTGGTCGGTACTAGATTTTGACAATGGCGGCTAGGGTTTGAAGTATATTATTATTTTAACATTCCAGATTTGTTTATTCCTCGCCTACTTCCATCATGTGTGTTTCAACCCTATAAATAGAAACCTATCCTCTTCACTTTTTATTCATATTATTTTAGGGAATACAACGAAAATCACCATTGCTATCTCTCTAATAAGATTTAGAAACTCTGTAGAGAATTCAAGCAAAAATTCAACTATTTCTTATTTGTTTCTTCTTCTTCAATCTATTCTTATCCTATTCTTCTCCAGTTATTCTGAATCTAATGAATATATATATATATATATATATATATATATGCATCTTCCCTATTCTGTATGTAAGTGTGTATATCAAAAAATAGAGATAGTGGAAGGGATTGTAAGGCTACAAATCCATTTAAGTAAAGCTGAGGCTAATCTGTGCTAATCCGTGAGTGGAGAACTTAGTATTTCTTTTTTAGTAATTATTTAGTGTATTTCATTTCGGATTTGAATATGCCTTAGGGATTTTTGGATTTTGAAAATACAATAGATAAAATCCAACAAAATTTCTTTTTCTTTTGAAATGTCAATTCTACAAGAAGATTCTCAATCATTTCATTATTTGATGGGATTTTTTCTATTATGCAATTATTAATGATTTCATAGTCTATTCCACTTCTTCTCCCTCTATGATTAAAATTTGCGATTCTCTAATAAAATAAAGGTTTAGATTACGAATTTTATTCGTAGTTTACACACTTATTCTACACAAATTTCCTTCTTGTCTATTTCTTTGTAAAAAGAGGAATTGAATAGAATATAGGATTTATACTATAATTTATTTTGTTTAGGATATTCCATTCAATTAATGTAATAAATTAAGCTTATAATTTATTTAAAAGTCCGTAATTATAGGTTTCATTATGAATAATTACTCCCTATTTAGATATCAAAATGCCTTATTTTAACATGCTGGAATCTTAGGAATTTGAAGAAAAGGACTTGTAATAGAATCTAGTTGGGGGATTGACATTTAATGGTAGTTTAGAGCGTAAAATCCATGCGTTTAAAATTTATTAGGCACAAATATTTATTATCTCTATTAGCATAATTAGCGAATAATTATTGCATATGGCGTAGTTAATTAGGTAATTATTATTTTCATTTATTTTCCCTATTAGAAAGGATATTAATTGTTAGGCGAAAATAAGAGGAAACTCTTATATATAGCCCAGTTGTTATTTTAAGGCATAATAAGGAATGTTCCTTATAAGGCCTTACTTATAAATGGAGAGATGAGAATGTTTATGTTTATATATACATGGAGAGTATTTGATTTATGGATAAATCATAAGGAAGTGAGCTTAATAGAGTTACATGCCGTAAGTCTATCATTTACTTTAATGCTACCAGCAGTTTTGTACTTTGATTAATGTAAGATATCCTTGTGATAAATATTTGTAATGATGCGAGGTTAGTCCTGAATTCTATAGGGGAATCTGTCCAGATAATATGGCTACCAGTTCTTACGAATAGTCGGACTAATGTGAGACATCATTATGAGCATAGGCCATGAGATGAAGGGTCTGCTTCGAGGTCATGAGGTATTAAGTGGATTTTTGAGGTCCCGCCTCTTTGCTTTAGATGAAGTATTAAACGATGAAGGAGTTAGTTAGGTGTTATCTCAACGGGGGTCCGCTTTTGGAAATAGGCATTAAATGATAGGATCTACCTTAATTAAGGGATTAAATGACTAGGGTCTACCTATTTTCCATAGGGAAGTATTAAGTGGCCTAATAGATTACATATGATGTCAGCTAGATAGTACCATTAAGAAACATGCCTTGGAAATAGGTATTACATAACAGGATATGCCTTAATTAATGTGTTATTTGGCTAGAGTCTACCTGTTTTTTAATAAAAGGTATTAAGTGGTTTGTGTACCATCTCTCACATTATTAGCTATTTATAACATATGATTAAGATATGAGGCTCTAGAAACCTACTTGGAATGGAAGGTATTAAGTGGTTAGACTCGCCTCCTTTCCCCATAAAGAAGTATTAAATGGTTTAGTGGTTTATTTTTAGTAGATATATTTTTATTATAGGACATACTGCCCAAGTATTATAAGGTAAGACTCGAGGTATTTATTCACCAGAAATTGTTGTTCGGGCTCTTTCCTTACTACAACAGAGGTTAAAGACGTTGATGGAAAAGGTGACGTCTGGAGACGGAGGTGGTGGATTTGTGGCAGTATTTACCTTTTTATTTTCTTTCATATGTACCCATGTTTTTAGATTATTGTTGTAACCGGTTATGTTACGGTTTGATAGTATCTTGTATTTTGACATTGTTATGATTTAGAAATAAATGGGTACGTTTACTATTATGTTTTGTTTCATTAGCTGTGAGCTCTGAAAATTTAGTTATGACTCTATACCATTATTTTCTTAGTTCTACCAAATCCTTACCTTATAATGGATCTAAGTTTCGATAGGCCTTTTTCAAGGTTGAAATTTAGGCCTGTTCTGGGATAGGTTACTACATTTGGTATCGGAGCCTAGGTTACCCAATCAATGGAGAAAAACTACACGTATGAGATACATATTTGTTATTTTGAAAAGGTGTTTCAAAAGGAATTTTCAAAATTCTATATATATACACCCTACTTTCTAGAACATATGCATATACACTAGGCAATCATTTTTTCAGCATATGAATACTATCATAGGAAATCGTCACTAAAGGTTTAACAGATAGTTGATATGGCTTATAATTAATCTTCTTTCGGATAAGGAAATCCTACCCGCGAAAGACCACCCTTTCGTGGAATGCCTAAATGGTTTAGACAATACCTTAGGACTGTCGAGTATATTCATGTCCCTTCAGCTGCATCGGTGGCACCTGCTACTTCTCCTGCTGAAGTAGTACCCCATTCTGTTGATTTTCCTAAGTTGTGTAAGGACTTTCCCAATATGGGAGGAAAGGCGTACTTCAGAATTGAAGGATATTTGGAAGCTAAATCTTGGGTGAGTAGCCTTAAGAAAATATTTAGAGAGCTTGATTAGGATGATTAGTTCAGAAGGAGAATAGCAGCTTGGCACCTCAAGGGAGAAGCTTTGGAGTGGTGGAACTATGAGACTAATGTGCACCCTTGAAGGATATTCTCTTGGGATGAATTTTGGGATGGATTTGAGATGAAGTTCGTGTCTAGAGCAGAGGTTAGCTTAGAAATTGAGAAGTTCGCTCAGTTGAAACACGGAGATTCTATCTTTAAGGAGTACATAGCTAAGTTTATAGAATTAACTAAAATCGGAATGAGCTAATAGACACACCTATGAAAAAGGCCATGAAGTATGTAAATGGCTTGAATTCCCCGCTAAGAGAATATTGTTGAACCAACTACTATTAGGGCCACGTATGAGATGTTGGTAGAAATGGCAATGTTGCACATGGCAAATGAGGAAGATAAGGGAGTAGAGAAGGGAAGGTCTACACCGACCAAAAGCAAGGAGGGTCTAAGAAACTTTTGGGCCAATGGAAGTAGAAGGGGAAATTTAAGAAGGCTGGGAAGGTGTGTAAGAGATGCCAAAAGAAAGGTCATGAAGCTAAAGAGTGTAGGGTGGGTCTGATGAAGAAAGCCTTTAAAAGGAAGTGATTTAACTGCCACGGGGAAAGGCATTATAAGAATCAGTGTCCCAAGATGGCTGGATCAAGTAGACATGCCAACATTATTGAAGTCGTCCCTATTATGAGTCAGCAGAATAGGGATCTTAAGGCTAAACTAACATTAGAGAAGGGTAAATAGTGTTTAATTGATTATATGTATATTTTTCAAATTCTTTATGACTCTAAGTGGAATAGTGTAATCAATAATCATATAATTAAAGTACAAATAAAAGTAAATGCAGTAAAAATAGAAAGGAAAGAACACACCAAGATTTTATACTGGTTCAGAGTTATCCAACATCTAGTCCCTTACAATTCCTTATACAGATTTCTTTTCAACCACTAAATGCAAATACAATCTCGATTTCAAGGCTATGTGACATACCCTCCAAATCTCGATCACTAGGTAGAGTCACTTTATTTCTGGGCTATAAGCACACCCACTAGATTTATAGGCCACTAAGCACCCCCTATTTGATTTTACAGGCTACGATCACATCCAATTAATTTTGTGCGCTACAATCACACCCACAAGCATAGTAGTATGATTTGATAAAGTTTTACAGACTTAGATCCTCGACCTTGATTACAATTGATACTATAACTCTTAGATAGCACTTTGATCTTAGTTTGGGTGAGAGAGATAAGAGAAATCAGAGAGTAGATGAAGGAGAATCAAACTAGTGACGATTGAAATTGATTTTGGTTGAATTTCGACAGAGTTTGTATAGAGATTGATTTAGAAATTAAGAGAGGGAAAAGAGGAGAGAAGAATAGGAAAATAAATATTGAAAATTCATTGGAAGTCTGGTGTATATATAGGGAAACAACGGTATATCCATTCGCGAAGAGATACGACGAAAAGATGCTTCAATTCAAATTTTAATTTTGAAAATTACAACCACTATGTCGACATATAGGGATTGGATATCTCGACATATCCTTCAAAAAATTGAAAATCAGTTTGAAATATTTTTTTGAAAATTCGATGCTTAGTAAAATAATTTGATACTTTATAGAATCGCTTAAATATATTTTACACACAGTTTAAACAAAAAATAACTTAATAAAACTTCATAAAATAAGTTAAAAAGATTTAATAAGAGTATTCGATAATAAGTATAAAAATTAATATAATTATAACTTATTAAAGTATAAACAAAAATTCAATATATATAAACTTAAAAACACTAAAACTAATATCTTTACAGGTATAAGAGATTGATAATCATTTTAGGAAATATTTTGAAAAGATTATTTTAAAACCCAGATATTAAAAAAAACAGAACTAGAGAAAGAGAGAGAGGTTTGAAAAGTGCTATCAAGGTTTTAACATAAATATTATGCCATAACTTATCTGGAATATCTTGAAATCTTGAACTCTTCAATACTCATGAGTCTTCAATTATCATCGTCTTGAATCTACTCTTGATACTATATAGACTTTTTAATCAACACCTGTTTAATACCTTGATAAAACATTAGTATTTATATTGTATATAATGTCTTGTAGTTGTTATCATCAAAACCAAAACCTAAGGTACAAACAATCTCCCTCTTTTCGATGATGATAACTCTATATATAAAATGTAACTTCCCTCGGGTTATAGAACTCCTTAAACTATGCCAAGATTTTATATATTTCTCCCCCTTTGTCATCAACAAAATTAAACTAATTATAACTCCCCTTAACCAAAATAATAGTAATAATGGTAAGAATGATATATAAGAAATGTAAGTGATAACACAAATCATTAACAGTAACCATAGCAAATTATATATTCATTCAGTATCATAACACAAAGTTGTTAACCATAAAATGCAAATGGAGATAAAGAAGGCACATCAAAAACCTTCCATAGAGGCAAAGAGCAACAGAAGAAGTTACCTTTCAGTGACACCGAAAGGTTTGTATAACACCCGAGGAAAAGAAGCGCATGGTAACTTCAGAGGAGGGGCTTTCGCAGGTATAAAAAGGAAAATAGTTATAAGGCCATTTGATTTAATGAACAGATGAAAAGAAAGAAGAACACCCCAAGCCTTTTAAATAAAAAGGAAGGAATGCAAGAAACAAGTTTGTCATAAATCTAAACCCTTCGGAGCAGACGAAGGGATTCATCACTCGTAATTCGAATCAAATGTCTTCCAAGAAAGGTAGAAAGAATAGGACCAGTATAGATAACACGGTTGACAAACATTTTGTAATGACCCACCTTTTTGGATAGTTTAAACCGACGATCAAATACACATGTCGATTCCAAAACCATTCAAAAGTGCAGATAGTTATTGGGGTAAATAAGAAAAGAAAAGAAAAGAAATAAAGGAAATGAAACAACACAGAATCTCGCAGCGGAACGATAAAATATAATAGTCAAATAAACAGTTCATGAAGCTGTCTACTATACTTTGACAATTATTTATACAACATTTATCAGAGTTATACATATACAGCAGAGCAATTAAATAATGCAGCAGATAGCATGATGCAAGGGTAATAATAGTGATAGTATACCAAATCTTCGTCTCCATCCTCCAGAATAGATCTTCAAAAATCTGAAAAACTCAGGACTGACCCGAGCGTAATGAAAAGACAAAACACTCGAGTCAGGACTAAAATATCCTTATGAAAGTTAAATCAATCGTAAATAAATATGAGTGTAACGGCGTCAGAGATGTTTACGGGGTTTGACATCTCATATCCAGTGTCAACGTGCGTGCAATAACTCAAGAGATGTTACGGGATTTTCCATCTCTCAAGGATCCGTGAAACTATCTACTATGTAGTAATATACGCTAAGTAGATAATGTCTATCAGTAATATAAAGTATCAAAATAGCGTTAAGGCGTTACCATAATCCCCCTTAACACGTTTTATATTCCCAAAAGCATATACAAGACCGTAGTTTCCCCAAAACTGGAAGTCACCAGAGGGCAATCCATATACTCAAGGTACAAACCAAAACGTAGTGGTCGCGAATAGGATAATCAGTATGACAAGGTACATGAGGCGATACCAACTAGGATACTAGTAGTTGCGTGATCCGGACTGATGTTGAGCATAGCAGCTACTACCTCAACACCGCGAAACAACACTCCCAAATCAAGAGGTGCACCCAAATCAAATCACAAATGTAATAGATATGGCATCGAAGAAGTGTGTCCGCTAGAGGTGGCGAACCTCAATGGCCCGGCGCGGCTCCTGTTTTAGTCATGTCAGGGGTCATCCAATATCGTTCTCTTTCTTCAGTCAACGCATTCACCAAACCATCCACTTCATTCTGGATCAACACTCCGCGTATAATAGTTATTAAAGTGGTTTTCGGTATCGACAGAGAGTATGTCCATATCCGATCCCGGTCTCTTTAATAACTACGTATTATTACACTGATGGCTCTTTTATATTTCAAATTGATTCATGATTGATAACAAAATATCATATTCGCTTTAAAATCAAATCCATTTCAAAATCATCATATATTCAAAATTATCAATTTTGTCCGATAAATCAATTTCACTTCAAAATTTGATTCGAATTCAATGTAGGTTATAATCTCTACTTTAACCTAGTTCGTATTTAGACCAAAGGTTTAAATATAAACATTTCCGTCTCTTTAACCAGTTTGAATTTAAGAAAATAGTTTAAATAGCTTAAAATAGTTAAATAATTCAAAATAGTTTAATAGAAAATATTTAAATAGTTTAATCGAAAATAATTTGAATATAAAATGTTTATATATAAAATAGTTTGGAAAAAATCAAAAATTATTTGATAAATAATTCCAAAGTCAAACCGGTCAACTTCCCAAATTTCCTATGCAAATCAAATCCAAATTCCATTTCGATTTAATCGATTTATTCCAATTTCAACTTGAATAAATTTCTATTCCACGTAAATTTCGATTTCAATTCACAAATTTCTTTAAATTTCAATTCAATTCCAAATTAATTTAAATCTAAATTTCAAATAAATTTTCAATTCCAAACTCAAACTTGAAATATCATTTCATATCAATTTTCTTAGAAATATTCAGAGTTCGATTAAAAGTCCAATCTTTTAAAACAAATCAACTTTCAAAAATTTACACCGTATTTCAATTTTCAATTTAAATCTAAACTTCGATTTTATTTAATAATTTCGTTTACCAAGTTTAAATTCTAACATTTCGAGCTCCAATTCAAAATAATTCAATTTCCATAAATTGGATTTTATTCTTAAAATCAATTCATTTAAATAATTTCAAAACAACTTTTAAAATCATTTAATTTATCCAACTCGGTGTCCGTATATAATTTTCTAACCTACGGCCAAGTGATTAGTTATTACAATTAAATGTCAGAGATGAATATATCATTTAAATCAATCACAGTGTCATATGTATGCATAGCAGGATATATATAAACAAATAAACATCCAAACATTTAAATATCAACAAAAAACATCCATCGAAATACATCATCCAATAGGCAATACAATTCACGGCAATTTCATATTTATCAATGTCAGGTAATTTAATCGCAATTCAATTTTAATTTAAATTTAACTGTCAATTTAATTTTTTTAACGGTGAATTCAAATGACAATCAATATGATAATTAAATTTTATCAAACAACAACAAATAAAAATCATAACTATGCATAATGTCAAATTTAACTAGCATAAAGATATTCAGTACGTTGTGAGCGTTATAAAACACTCACCTTGATTTTACGATTTTTAAATCAAATCGAACGACGTTCGATTTAACATAAAATTTAAATGAGCTCCAAACACTTTCGGATCTACACTGCAGCGCAGCTCTCATCTCCGTGATTCCGGCGCTTCTTCCCCAACGTGAAATTCACGTATGCAAACCCATTAGCCGCCGATCTTCAAGCAATTTTCATGACCACCTCGTCGACTTCCAGAACGATCAGCTAGCGCCACCACGAAGCCCTTCACCACAGCCACCTACGCGCCAAGTTTCATCCCGTCATTCGCCGTCGTTTGCACGCAATCCAAGGAAATACGTACACACTTCCAAGTCAGATCTGGACGAATCCATGAAAAATTAGCATACATCAACCGTATGGATTTGAAGAGCTCGTCGAGATTTACACTTTTGCTTTCGGAATTTTTCAATTTCGTCGAACGGATTGAGAGATATTAAGGAAAGAAGATCGACAATTTCTGGCCATGAAATAGGTGGCGGCCATGATTTAGAATTAGGGTTTCTGGGTTAAAATAATAATAAAACTATCTCGGTTTGCGTGCATATTTATATAGGTAGGTCCAAAATCATCCGAACTCCAATCGAGACGTGCCGCCAGGCGTTTATAAGGTTTTACCCCCATTCCGGACGCAATGGAACTAGTTTCAAGGCCTAATTCGATCATATCTGGAAGATAGCTTTTCGAAGTCGATTATTTTAATTAAATTCGAAATTAAATTTCTACGCGTTTCAAGCTCGCACGGCCAAACGACAAGTCCAATTGCTACGAAAATTGAAATCCTACCATAATTTACTATTACGGATCCGATGAAACAAGTTTCGTCGAAATCCGAGACTGTTTGAAAAATGGCTATTTTAACTCGTCAATTAAATATTAAAATATTCAATTTTCACAAATTTACTTTTAATTCGATTTTAAAAGTTCTACAACATCATTCTAACTTTAATATGATAAAATAGAATTTTACAAATCATTTTTAATCATATTAAACCCGTTATCCAATTATTCAAATAATTTCAAATATTAAATTATTCAACAAATTACATTAATAATCATTTTCCTTCAATAATCACCTTAAATTTTCTAATTAAAATAGCTAAAAATACGGGTCGTTACACTCTCCCCCACTCAAAACTTTTCGTCCCCGAAAAGGAAAAGAAGGGAAAAGGAACCAAGTATAGAATTCAACGTTAGATATATTTTATTCAAAGTTACCAACTTATAAAACAATGAAATTCCATTTATAAAGTCATAACTACGCTTCCACAATGTTACTCCGAATGGCTTTCTAAATTTAAAAGTTAGTTATCAAAACAAGTTATAAAATTTAAAAACTTGAAAAAATTTCTAACACCCGGATTCACGGAAAATTTCGGCAGGGTCTCCTTTGCGCGGCTCGATCGAAAATTTTTACAATTCAATATATAACACAAATATAACCAATATATATCAAATATACATCTCATCTCAATGATGAGGCATCCCATATCTGGGGAAACAACATATATATATCACCAATACCATATAAAACCATAAGCGTACCTTTTATTTAGCATTTATTAGCAGTTTACTTACATTTTGTATTTAGCACAGAAGCGAGCTCTACAACGAAGCGCAACCCCTTTTCTACCTATTAAAATGCTCAATAACTAAGTTAGAACCATGCATATAAAGATAGATCGATATATTTAGCCTACACAACATATATATAACCTATTTAGCTTCAAAACTGAGATTCCAATTTCAGGACAGCAAACAAATCTCAGTTTTAGGTCACCTAAACTATAAAATTTGGCAAAAGAATCTAAACAAAAGTTGTTGTATTCATTTCAAGCTTTCCGGAATGTTCAAAATCATCGAATTCGGACCATACATTCAAAAGTTACGGCCGTTTTACTTAGAGGATACGCCTCAGCCTGGGCAATGAATTGCGCAGGTCAGCGACGTTCACCCACGTTTTCTACCTTTTAAACGATATCAAAACACAAAACACTTAAAACAAAAGTTTTAGCTTAAGTTCTTAGCTTTCCATAAAGTGCAAGATCATAAAAATCCGATAAACCAGTCAAAAGATATGGCGAAAATACTAAGGGTGTATACTACTGATTTTACTTATTTTTACACAGGACAGCGAGTAACATTTAAGTTTTTAACCAAGAAGACGAAGGAATTTTCTCAAGTTATCTAAACAAAAGTTGTGCTATAGTTTCTAAGCTTTCCGAAAAGTCCAAAATCGTCGAATTCCGTTCATCAATTTAAAAGTTATGGTTGTTTTCATTTCAGCATATATTGGACAATGTTGGATTTTTTTTTCCAAAAATTTGCTTTTATTATTTCAAAGTACAAACATCAAAACTTCAAATTTTCTAAAGAACAATCATAAACACAAAGTCATCTATTTTCTTATTCATCCATGCAATAGGTTTTGCATTCAATTTGTTTCCGATTTATTCAAGTTTGTTTCATTCACATTTTTAATTCAAGTCAGTTTGCTCCCAATTTGAATTTAATTATTTAAAATTTTATTCCGTTTATTCAATTCCATTAACACTAATGAATTCTACTTAATCAATTATCATCCATCTAACAACCAATGCATATCAAACATTGACATCCATCCAAAATCTACACTAAATCAATTATACATTTCCAAGTCAATTTTAATTTCATACACTTCCAAGTTTATTGACATTTAGTTATATTCAAATTTAATTAGTTTCCATTTACCAATTTTATATTTCATTAAGTTTAAATTTTATTCATTCATTTATACATGTATCATTCATTTTACAGCTTAAATTTCTTTTATATTTACAACTATCAATAGATCTTTACATTTTATTGTTCACTCTCACACTGGTATATTATTTCTCTACTTATCCTTATTAGCATTTTAAACCCTTTAAGTATTTGGTAAGTTATAGTTATGCAAATAGAATGTAGTTAAACAACATACAACTTCTTTTCATTTAAAGTTGAATTTTCAATTTATCAATTCTTAAGTCATTACTTAAATTTCACTATAATTTAATTTCACATTTACATTCACATATCGTATTTTCATTTTATATTAACATAATTGTGAATCACCTTTAAATGTTAATTTAAATTCCAATTATTTACTAAATTTTTTATTTATATTTGCAAACCATTAATTAAATGCATATTTCATTATTCAAACCTATACTTGTATATTATCCAATTAACAATTCATATAACATTTTTGAACTTCTTAAGTATTTTGGTAAGTTATATCTAAGCTATAGAATGAAATTTAATACTATGCGAGTTTTACAGTTTCAATTTTATTTTAAGTTCATAATTTCCTAATTCTAAGGATTTCTACTTCAATTGATATTTTCACTTAGCCCTTAGGTTCATTTCTCATTTCACAATTCAGAAGTTCCTTAATGATTCAAGTCTAAATTCATTTCAATCATAAAAAAAATCATTAATTATTAAAGAACTTAAGAATTCCAATCCTGGTTTCATTTCAAATCAAGGTTTGAAATAATATATACTTATATAATTTATATATCAAATCATAGTATAGAGAATGCAAAACAAAATAAAATTTGAGTCAAAACAAGGTTTAGACAAGCTATTAAGTGGTCTCCCCCACTCGGACTCTCGAAAATAAACGCCAATGATGCGTGCACACATCATCGAAATCATTTTCTAGCGTCAAGAGAAGGGAATATAACACTTATCATAAAAAAATCCTTCAAAAACAATTTCAACTCAATTATACTATCATATAATGCTCATATTATATTTTTCAAATTCTTGTAAGTCAATCTCAAACACCGGAATTTAAATTCCCAAATCCAAGTTAAAATTCATTTATATTCATTATCAATTGTGTTTACAAGATTTCATTTTCCTAAATCCATTGTTATTTAATCAATTGTTGTAAATATTGACTGATCAAACAATAACGATAATAATCTAATATTATCATCTCCTAACAATCAATTCAATCAAAATGAATAAATATTCAAATAATTCTTTTATATAAAATATATTCCAAAATGATATTGTGTTGGTTTGTCCTATTCGAGTGTTTAGAAATTCCTATCGACGCCTTGGCGTCCCAAGTATCGACCAGAATTCATAAATACTCAACGGAACAAATTAACACAATATAAAACCATTTTATATCAAATAACAAGTACGCTCTCTCATATACACTCAACTCATTCATATAGTTTACCTCTATTTCAATGAGTTATTCCCCACTAGAGCCAAGGTTTATCGCTAAACCAAAGCTCTGATACCAACTGTAACGACCCGCCTTTTTGGATAGTTTAAACCGACGATCAAATACACATGTCGATTCCAAAACCATTCAAAAGTGCAGATAGTTATTGGGGTAAATAAGAAAAGAAAAGAAAAGAAATAAAGGAAATGAAACAACACAGAATCTCGCAGTGGAACGATAAAATATAATAGTCAAATAAACAGTTCATGAAGTTGTCTACTATACTTTGACAATTATTTATACAACATTTATCAGAGTTATACATATACAGCAGAGCAATTAAATAATGCAGCAGATAGCATGATGCAAGGGTAATAATAGTGATAGTATACCAAATCTTCGTCTCCATCCTCCAGAATAGATCTTCAAAAATCTGAAAAACTCAGGACTGACTCAAGCGTAATGAAAAGACAAAACACTCGAGTCAGGACTAAAATATCCTTATGAAAGTTAAATCAATCGTAAATAAATATGAGTGTAACGGCGTCAGAGATGTTTACGGGGTTTGACATCTCATATCCAGTGTCAACGTGCGTGCAATAACTCAAGAGATGTTACGGGATTTTCCATCTCTCAAGGATCCGTGAAACTATCTACTATGTAGTAATATACGCTAAGTAGATAATGTCTATCAGTAATATAAAGTATCAAAATAGCGTTAAGGCGTTACCATAATCCCCCTTAACACATTTTATATTCCCAAAAGCATATACAAGACCGTAGTTTCCCCAAAACCGGAAGTCACCAGAGGGCAATCCATATACTCAAGGTACAAACCAAAACGTAGTGGTCGCGAATAAGATAATCAGTATGACAAGGTACATGAGGCGATACCAACTAGGATACTAGTAGTTGCGTGATCCGGACTGATGTTGAGCATAGCAGCTACTACCTCAACACCGCGAAACAACACTCCCAAATCAAGGGGTGCACCCAAATCAAATCACAAATGTAATAGATATGGCATCGAAGAAGTGTGTCCGCTAGAGGTGGCGAACCTCAATGGCCCGGCGCGGCTCCTGTTTTAGTCATGTCAGGGGTCATCCAATATCGTTCTCTTTCTTCAGTCAACGCGTTCACCAAACCATCCACTTCATTCTGGATCAACACTCCGCGTATAATAGTTATTAAAGTGGTTTTCGGTATCGACAGAGAGTATGTCCATATCCGATCCCGGTCTCTTTAATAACTACGTATTATTACACTGATGGCTCTTTTATATTTCAAATTGATTCATGATTGATAACAAAATATCATATTTGCTTTAAAATCAAATCCATTTCAAAATCATCATATATTCAAAATTATCAATTTTGTCCGATAAATCAATTTCACTTCAAAATTTGATTCGAATTCAATGTAGGTTATAATCTCTACTTTAACCTAGTTCGTATTTAGACCAAAGGTTTAAATATAAACATTTCCGTCTCTTTAACCAGTTTGAATTTAAGAAAATAGTTTAAATAGCTTAAAATAGTTAAATAATTCAAAATAGTTTAATAGAAAATATTTAAATAGTTTAATCGAAAATAATTTGAATATAAAATGTTTATATATAAAATAGTTTGGAAAAAATCAAAAATTATTTGATAAATAACTCCAAAGTCAAACCGGTCAACTTCCCAAATTTCCTATCCAAATCAAATCCAAATTCCATTTCGATTTAATCGATTTATTCCAATTTCAACTTGAATAAATTTCTATTCCACGTAAATTTCGATTTCAATTCACAAATTTCTTTAAATTTCAATTCAATTCCAAATTAATTTAAATCTAAATTTCAAATAAATTTTCAATTCCAAACTCAAACTTGAAATATCATTTCATATCAATTTTCTTAGAAATATTCAGAGTTCGATTAAAAGTCCAATCTTTTAAAACAAATCAACTTTCAAAAATTTACACCGTATTTCAATTTTCAATTTAAATCTAAACTTCGATTTTATTTAATAATTTCGTTTACCAAGTTTAAATTCTAACATTTCGAGCTCCAATTCAAAATAATTCAATTTCCATAAATTGGATTTTATTCTTAAAATCAATTCATTTAAATAATTTCAAAACAACTTTTAAAATCATTTAATTTATCCAACTCGGTGTCCGTATATAATTTTCTAACCTACGGCCAAGTGATTAGTTATTACAATTAAATGTCAGGGATGAATATATCATTTAAATCAATCACAGTGTCATATGTATGCATAGCAGGATATATATAAACAAATAAACATCCAAACATTTAAATATCAACCAATAACATCCATCGAAATACATCATCCAATAGGCAATACAATTCACGGCAATTTCATATTTATCAATGTCAGGTAATTTAATCGCAATTCAATTTTAATTTAAATTTAACTGTCAATTTAATTTTTTTAACGGTGAATTCAAATGACAATCAATATGATAATTAAATTTTATCAAACAACAACAAATAAAAATCATAACTATGCATAATGTCAAATTTAACTAGCATAAAGATATTCAGTACGTTGTGAGCGTTATAAAACACTCACCTTGATTTTACGATTTTTAAATCAAATCGAACGACGTTCGATTTAACATAAAATTTAAATGAGCTCCAAACACTTTCGGATCTGCACTGCAGCGCAGCTCTCATCTCCGTGATTCCGGCGCTTCTTCCCCAACGTGAAATTCACGTATGCAAACTCATTAGCCGCCGATCTTCAAGCAATTTTCATGACCACCTCGTCGACTTCCAGAACGATCAGCTAGCGCCACCACGAAGCCCTTCACCAGAGCCACCTACGCGCCAAGTTTCATCCCGTCATTCGCCGTCGTTTGCACGCAATCCAAGGAAATACGTACACACTTCCAAGTCAGATCTGGACGAATCCATGAAAAATTAGCATACATCAACCGTATGGATTTGAAGAGCTCGTCGAGATTTACACTTTTTCTTTTGGAATTTTTCGATTTCGTCGAACGGATTGAGAGATATTAAGGAAAGAAGATCGACAATTTCTGGCCATGGAATAGGTGGCGGCCATGATTTAGAATTAGGGTTTCTGGGTTAAAATAATAATAAAATTGTCTCGGTTTGCGTGCGTATTTATATAGGTAGGTCCAAAATCATCCGAACTCCAATCGAGACGTGCCGCCAGGCGTTTATAAGGTTTTACCCCCATTCCGGACGCAATGGAACTAGTTTCAAGGCCTAATTCGATCATATCTGGAAGATAGCTTTTCGAAGTCGATTATTTTAATTAAATTCGAAATTAAATTTCTACGCGTTTCAAGCTCGCACGGCCAAACGACAAGTCCAATTGCTATGAAAATTGAAATCCTACCATATTTACTATTACGGATCCGATGAAACAAGTTTCGTCGAAATCCGAGACTGTTTGAAAAATGGCTATTTTAACTCGTCAATTAAATATTAAAATATTCAATTTTCACAAATTTACTTTTAATTCGATTTTAAAAGTTCTACAACATCATTCTAACTTTAATATGATAAAATAGAATTTTACAAATCATTTTTAATCATATTAAACCCGTTATCTAATTATTCAAATAATTTCAAATATTAAATTATTCAACAAATTACATTAATAATCATTTTCCTTCAATAATCACCTTAAATTTTCTAATTAAAATAGCTAAAAATACGGGTCGTTACACTCTCCCCCACTCAAAACTTTTCGTCCCCGAAAAGGAAAAGAAGGGAAAAGGAACCAAGTATAGAATTCAACGTTAGATATATTTTATTCAAAGTTACCAACTTATAAAACAATGAAATTCTATTTATAAAGTCATAACTACGCTTCCACGATGTTACTCCGAATGGCTTTCTAAATTTAAAAGTTAGTTATCAAAACAAGTTATAAAATTTAAAGACTTGAAAAAATTTCTAACACCCGGATTCACGGAAAATTTCGGCAGGGTCTCCTTTGCGCGGCTCGATCGAAAATTTTTACAATTCAATATATAACACAAATATAACCAATATATATCAAATATACATCTCATCTCAATGATGAGGCATCCCATATCTGGGGAAACAACATATATATATCACCAATACCATATAAAACCATAAGCGTACCTTTTATTTAGCATTTATTAGCAGTTTACTTACATTTTGTATTTAGCACAGAAGCGAGCTCTACAACGAAGCGCAACCCCTTTGCTACCTATTAAAATGCTCAATAACTAAGTTAGAACCATGCATATAAAGATAGATCGATATATTTAGCCTACACAACATATATATAACCTATTTAGCTTCAAAACTGAGATTCCAATTTCAGGACAGCAAACAAATCTCAGTTTTAGGTCACCTAAACTATAAACTTTGGCAGTAGAATCTAAACAAAAGTTGTTGAATTCATTTCAAGCTTTCCGGAATGTCTAAAATCATCGAATTCGAACCATACATTCAAAAGTTACGGCCGTTTTACTTAGAGGATACGCCTCAGCCTGGGCAATGAATTGCGCAGGTCAGCGACGTTCACCCACGTTTTTGACCTTTTAAACGATATCAAAACACAAAACACTTAAAACAAAAGTTTTAGCTTAAGTTCTTAGCTTTCCATAAAGTGCAAGATCATAAAAATCCGATAAACCAGTCAAAAGATATGGCGAAAATACTAAGGGTGTATACTACTGATTTTACTTATTTTTACACAGGACAGCGAGTAACATTCAAGTTTTTAACCAAGAAGACGAAGTAATTTTCTCAAGTTATCTAAACAAAAGTTGTGCTATAGTTTCTAAGCTTTCCGAAAAGTCCAAAATCGTCGAATTCCGTTCATCAATTTAAAAGTTATGGTTGTTTTCATTTCAGCATATATTGGACAATGTTGGAATTTTTTTTCCAAAAATTTGCTTTTATTATTTCAAAGTACAAAACATCAAAACTTCAAATTTTCTAAACAACAATCATAAACACAAAGTCATCTATTTTCTTATTCATCCATGCAATAGGTTTACATTCAATTTGTTTCCGATTTATTCAAGTTTGTTTCATTCACATTTTTAATTCAAGTCAATTTGCTTCCAATTTGAATTTAATTATTTAAAATTTTATTCCGTTTATTCAATTCCATTAACACTAATGAATTCTACTTAATCAATTATCATCCATCTAACAACCAATGCATATCAAACATTAACATCCATCCAAAATCTACACTAAATCAATTATACATTTCCAAGTCAATTTTAATTTCATACACTTCCAAGTTTATTGACATTTAGTTATATTCAAATTTAATTAGTTTCCATTTACCAATTTTATATTTCATTAAGTTTAAATTTTATTCATTCACTTATACATGTATCATTCATTTTACAGCTTAAATTTCTTTTATATTTACAACTATCAATAGATCTTTACATTTTATTGTTCACTCTCACACTGGTATATTATTTCTCTACTTATCCTTATTAGCATTTTAAACCCTTTAAGTATTTGGTAAGTTATAGTTATGCAAATAGAATGTAGTTAAACAACATACAACTTCTTTTCATTTAAAGTTGAATTTTCAATTTATCAATTCTTAAGTCATTACTTAAATTTCACTATAATTTAATTTCATATTTACATTCACATATAGTATTTTCATTTTATATTAACATAATTGTGAATCACCTTTAAATGTTAATTTAAATTCCAATTATTTACTAAATTTTTTATTTATATTTGCAAACCATTAATTAAATGCATATTTCATTATTCAAACCTATACTTGTATATTATCCAATTAACAATTCATATAACATTTTTGAACTTCTTAAGTATTTTGGTAAGTTATATCTAAGCTATAGAATGAAATTTAATACTATGCGAGTTTTACAGTTTCAATTTTATTTTAAGTTCATAATTTTCTAATTCTAAGGATTTCTACTTCAATTGATATTTTCACTTAGCTCTTAGGTTCATTTCTCATTTCACAATTCAGAAGTTCCTTAATGATTCAAGTCTAAATTCATTTCAATCATAAAAAAATCATTAATTATTAAAGAACTTAAGAATTCCAATCCCGGTTTCATTTCAAATCAAGGTTTGAAATAATATATACTTATATAATTTATATATCAAATCATACTATAGAGAATGCAAAACAAAATAAAATTTGAGTCAAAACAAGGTTTAGACAAGCTATTAAGTGGTCTCCCCCACTCGGACTCTCGAAAATAAACGCCAATGATGCGTGCACACATCATCGAAATCATTTTCTAGCGTCAAGAGAAGGGAATATAACACTTATCATAAAAAAAATCCTTCAAAAACAATTTCAACTCAATTATACTATCATATAATTCTCATATTATATTTTTCAAATTCTTGTAAGTCAATCTCAAACACCGGAATTTAAATTCCCAAATCCAAGTTAAAATTCATTTATATTCATTATCAATTGTGTTTACAAGATTTCATTTTCCTAAATCCATTGTTATTTAATCAATTGTTGTAAATATTGACTGATCAAACAATAACGATAATAATCTAATATTATCATCTCCTAACAATCAATTCAATCAAAATGAATAAATATTCAAATAATTCTTTTATATAAAATATATTCCAAAATGATATTGTGTTGGTTTGTCCTATTCGAGTGTTTAGAAATTCCTATCGACGCCTTGGCGTCCCAAGTATCGACCAGAATTCATAAATACTCAACGGAACAAATTAACACAATATAAAACCATTTTATATCAAATAACAAGTACGCTCTCTCATATACACTCAACTCATTCATATAGTTTACCTCTATTTCAATGAGTTATTCCCCACTAGAGCCAAGGTTTATCGCTAAACCAAAGCTCTGATACCAACTGTAACGACCCGCCTTTTTGGATAGTTTAAACCGACGATCAAATACACATGTCGATTCCAAAACCATTCAAAAGTGCAGATAGTTATTGGGGTAAATAAGAAAAGAAAAGAAAAGAAATAAAGGAAATGAAACAACACAGAATCTCGCAGCGGAACGATAAAATATAATAGTCAAATAAACAGTTCATGAAGCTATCTACTATACTTTGACAATTATTTATACAACATTTATCAGAGTTATACATATACAGCAGAGCAATTAAATAATGCAGCAGATAGCATGATGCAAGGGTAATAATAGTGATAGTATACCAAATCTTCGTCTCCATCCTCCAGAATAGATCTTCAAAAATCTGAAAAACTCAGGACTGACCCGAGCGTAATGAAAAGACAAAACACTCGAGTCAGGACTAAAATATCCTTATGAAAGTTAAATCAATCGTAAATAAATATGAGTGTAACGGCGTCAGAGATGTTTACGGGGTTTGACATCTCATATCCAGTGTCAACGTGCGTGCAATAACTCAAGAGATGTTACGGGATTTTCCATCTCTCAAGGATCCGTGAAACTATCTACTATGTAGTAATATACGCTAAGTAGATAATGTCTATCAGTAATATAAAGTATCAAAATAGCGTTAAGGCGCTACCATAATCCCCCTTAACACGTTTTATATTCCCAAAAGCATATACAAGACCGTAGTTTCCCCAAAACCGGAAATCACCAGAGGGCAATCCATATACTCAAGGTACAAACCAAAACGTAGTGGTCGTGAATAGGATAATCAGTATGACAAGGTACATGAGGCGATACCAACTAGGATACTAGTAGTTGCGTGATCCGGACTGATGTTGAGCATAGCAGCTACTACCTCAACACCGCGAAACAACACTCCCAAATCAAGGGGTGCACCCAAATCAAATCACAAATGTAATAAATATGGTATCGAAGAAGTGTGTCCGCTAGAGGTGGCGAACCTCAATGGCCCGGCGCGGCTCCTGTTTTAGTCATGTCAGGGGTCATCCAATATCGTTCTCTTTCTTTAGTCAACGCGTTCACCAAACCATCCACTTCATTCTGGATCAACACTCCGCGTATAATAGTTATTAAAGTGGTTTTCGGTATCGACAGAGAGTATGTCCATATCAGATCCCGGTCTCTTTAATAACTACGTATTATTACACTGATGGCTCTTTTATATTTCAAATTGATTCATGATTGATAACAAAATATCATATTCGCTTTAAAATCAAATCCATTTCAAAATCATCATATATTCAAAATTATCAATTTTGTCCGATAAATCAATTTCACTTCAAAATTTGATTCGAATTCAATTTAGGTTATAATCTCTACTTTAACCTAGTTCGTATTTAGACCAAATGTTTAAATATAAACATTTCCATCTCTTTAACCAGTTTGAATTTAAGAAAATAGTTTAAATAGTTTAAAATAGTTAAATAATTCAAAATAGTTTAATAGAAAATATTTAAATAGTTTAATCGAAAATAATTTGAATATAAAATGGTTTATATATAAAATAGTTTGGAAAAAATCAAAAATTATTTGATAAATAATTCCAAAGTCAAACCGGTCAACTTCCCAAATTTCCTATCCAAATTAAATCCAAATTCCATTTCGATTTAATCGATTTATTCCAATTTCAACTTGAATAAATTTCTATTCCACGTAAATTTCGATTTCAATTCACAAATTTCTTTAAATTTCAATTCAATTCCAAATTAATTTAAATCTAATTTTCAAATAAATTTTCAATTCCAAACTCAAACTTGAAATATCCTTTCATATCAATTTTCTTAGAAATATTCAGAGTTCGATTAAAAGTCCAATCTTTTAAAACAAATCAACTTTCAAAAATTTACACCGTATTTCAATTTTCAATTTAAATCTAAACTTCGATTTTATTTAATAATTTCGTTTACCAAGTTTAAATTCTAACATTTCGAGCTCCAATTCAAAATAATTCAATTTTCATAAATTGGATTTTATTCTTAAAATCAATTCATTTAAATAATTTCAAAACAACTTTTAAAATCATTTAATTTATCCAACTCGGTGTCCGTATATAATTTTCTAACCTATGGCCAAGTGATTAGTTATTACAATTAAATGTCAGGGATGAATATATCATTAAATCAATCACAGTGTCATATGTATGCATAGCAGGATATATATAAACAAATAAACATCCAAACATTTAAATATCAACCAATAACATCCATCGAAATACATCATCCAATAGGCAATACAATTCACGGCAATTTCATATTTATCAATGTCAGGTAATTTAATCGCAATTCAATTTTAATTTAAATTTAACTGTCAATTTAATTTTTTTAACGGTGAATTCAAATGACAATCAATATGATAATTAAATTTTATCAAACAACAACAAATAAAAATCATAACTATGCATAATGTCAAATTTAACTAGCATAAAGATATTCAGTACATTGTGAGCGTTATAAAACACTCACCTTGATTTTACGATTTTTAAATCAAATCGAACGACGTTCGATTTAACATAAAATTTAAATGAGCTTCAAACACTTTCGGATCTGCACTACAGCGCAGCTCTCATCTCCGTGATTCCGGCACTTCTTCCCCAACGTGAAATTCACGTATGCAAACCCATTAGCCGCCAATCTTCAAGCAATTTTCATGACCACTTCGTCGACTTCCAGAACGATCAGCTAGCGCCACCACGAAGCCCTTCACCAGAGCCACCTACGCGCCAAGTTTCATCCCGTCATTCGCCGTCGTTTGCACGCAATCCAAGGAAATACGTACACACTTCCAAGTCAGATCTGGATGAATCCATGAAAAATTAGCATACATCAACCGTATGGATTTGAAGAGCTCGTCGAGATTTACACTTTTGCTTTTGGGATTTTTCGATTTCGTCAAACGGATTGAGAGATATTAAGGAAAGAAGATCGGCAATTTCTGGCCATGGAATAGGTAGCGTCCATGATTTAGAATTAGGGTTTCTGGGTTAAAATAATAATAAAACTGTCTCGGTTTGCGTGCGTATTTATATAGGTAGGTCCAAAATCATCCGAACTCCAATCGAGACGTGCCGCCAGGCGTTTATAAGGTTTTACCCCCATTCCGGACGCAATGGAACTAGTTTCAAGGCCTAATTCGATCATATCTGGAAGATAGCTTTTCGAATTCGATTATTTTAATTAAATTCGAAATTAAATTTCTACGCGTTTCAAGCTCGCACGGCCAAACGACAAGTCCAATTGCTACGAAAATTGAAATCCTACCATAATTTACTATTACAGATCCGATGAAACAAGTTTCGTCGAAATCCGAGATTGTTTGAAAAATGGCTATTTTAACTCGTCAATTAAATATTAAAATATTCAATTTTCACAAATTTACTTTTAATTCGATTTTAAAAGTTCTACAACATCATTCTAACTTTAATATGATAAAATAGAATTTTACAAATCATTTTTAATCATATTAAACCCGTTATCCAATTATTCAAATAATTTCAAATATTAAATTATTCAACAAATTACATTAATAATCATTTTTCTTCAATAATCACCTTAAATTTTCTAATTAAAATAGCTAAAAATACGGGTCGTTACACATTTTGAAAGCATAATGAGCCTTCCTAATCAGTTGAAGTACGTGTCCAGTATCTTTCAACAGTATCGAAAGGTTTAAATAAAGATAGCATTTATAATTCAACAAAAAGGCTACCTACTGACAACATTCGAGGAAGGCGCAGCTCTAGGCAATAATTAAATAAGGAAGCAACCTTCCGACAAGATCGGAAGGTTTATAGTGTCTCGTAAAGAACCAACCTTGAAGGAAGATGAAGGAGTATAGATACATTAAGAAACACAAGGCCTTCTATGACGCTCAACAGCTCATGATGGTGTGTGAAGAGTAAACCTTCCGTTAAAATCCTAGAAAGAGCATGAGCACCACCTTAGGGAGGTATTAGAGAGCTTGAGAAGGAACCAACTCAAACCAAGTTTTCTAAATGCCACTTATGGGAAAATGAAATTAAGTTCATTGGGCATATTGTTTCAGAACAAGGATTGGTTGTGGACCCTGCTAAATTGGAAGCTGTCAAAGGATGGAAGACTCCTAGTAATGCATTAGAGATTAGGAGTTTTCTAGGGTTAGCAGGCTACTATAAAAAGTTCATCAAGAACTCTGTAAAAATAGCATCCCCTTTAACTTAATTGACTAAGAAGAATCCAATTTTTGTTTGGGATGATAGATGCACCAAGGCATTTAAGAAGCTTAAGGAGTCATTAACTAGTGCACCAGTGCTCACTATTCTAGATGGAACCAAGCTGTTTATGTTTTTTCACAGATTCATGTGGCACATGCTTAGGAACAGTTCTTATGCAAGAAGGAAAAGTAATTGCCTATGCTAGCAGATAACTGAAGGGTCATGAGAAGAGGTATCCAGTGCATGATTTGGAATTGGCAGCCATTGTCTTTGCCTTAAAGATGTGGAGGCATTATCTCTTTGGGGGAAAGGCTTGAGTTATTCATTGATCATAAGTCACTCAAATACCTATGTTTTCAAAAAGATTTGAACCTTAGGTAGCAGAGGTGGATGGAGTATATAGCATCCTTCGACTAGTGTTCAATATACGCTCGGAAAAGGGAATGTAGTCACCGACGCCCTTAATCGGAGGCACACTACCCTATGTGCTATATATGAATGGAGACAATCGGAATTTCTCTAAAAATTTAATTCCCAACCATCAACAGAACCCATCCAAGGCTTTCTAGCAGTTATGGAGATTAGACCAGCCATCGTATTGAACATAAGCAAGTGAAGGATGAAAAGCTGGCTGAGATTTTGGAAAAATTAAGGAAAGGAGAGCATCTTCCCTATGCTAGTAGGTATTCAATTAATGAGAAGGGATGCTTGAGAAGACATGAATGTATTTGTGTTCCAATGACTGAGGATTTGTTAAAAGAAGTGCTTACGGAATGCCACCACTCAAGAATAACTATTCACCCCAGAGGAGATAAGATGTACAAGGACATGAAGAGAATTTCCTTTTGGAAAAGAATGAAAGAAAGCATAACTGAGTTTGTTGCTAGATGTTTAACAAGTCAGAAAATAAAAGTTGATCAAGGAAAGCCTAGTGGATTATTATTATTACCTTTGGAAATTCTGACTTGGAAGTGAGAACATATTTAAATGGATTTTATGAAAGGATTGCCTAGAAGTCAAAGGGAAATGAGGATCTTTGGATTATTATGGATAAACCACTAAGAGTGCTCATTTTGTCCCAATTAGGAGTAATAGGATTGCCGCTCCTCCCACATAGATTTATATCAAGGAGGTAGTTCGCCTATATGGAATTAATGGGATAGGGATTCCATGTTCACTAGAGAGTTTTGGAGGAGCCTACAAACAGCTTTGGGAACTTCTTTGAACCTTGGCTCTGTATATAACCCACAGACTGACAGACATACAGAGAGGGTAAATATGATTTTGGAGGACCTACTGAGAGCTTGCACTACACCAAAATAGAGGATTCTCAACGAGTACAAGCGTTGCTAAGAATTTCAGAAACACTTATATGTTTCGCAAAAGGGGTGTGGGCATTTATTTGTAACTCTTATAAGAGTTGGGAGATATTTTTCCCCAACGCTTATAAACATTGGGAAAATATATCTCCCAACGCTTATAAGCATTGGTAGATGTTTTTTCACAACGCTTATATGCACTGGGAAGAAGTGTCTCCCAACGCTTATAAGCATTACAAATAAATACAAACGAAAAAACACTTATCGCTAGAATGCTGAAAGATATAATGTAGACTATATTTAATATGAAACATTATCTTAATTTAGCAAATTATAACCCAACAATATCAATAAACAATATTCATAATCATGGTAATAAAATAGAGTATCAATACGTAATTAAGTTACCAATATATAGTTTGCCAATTCCATACTAATATCAAATTACAAAATTAAGTTACAAATACATATTTTGTCAATTTCATACTAATATCAAATTGAAATAACAAAAGATAAGACATAGTTTATAGTTAAAGTCTAAAAATGCCAAATACGAAACTCTGGACATATAACGAAGCCTCCATCTGAAAATTCACATAGCTTGTACATTCCATTTTGAGGACCATCATAAACTGGTGCATCTGGTTCAAGTACTTCAACCACTCGAAAACTTCTACTTCCGCAATTGGATCATTTTAAAGATCTCTTCTACTTCACCATTACCACTAGAACCACCATTCAATTTTAACTTTTCTTCTACTTCTTCTATAAGTGCATATAGCATTCAATATTATATTGAAATTTATATTAAAAAGAATGGAAAATGGTAATCAATGTGACAACACATGATTTAATAATAAAGGACATTAAATAGAACAAGCTAACATGCAAAGACGCTAATTTGAAATTAAGTACTTCATATATGCATACTAGTCTTAGTTTAAAGATGAGGCAACCAAGCCTCAGTTTAAAACTGAAGTGAACTAGGCCTCGGTTTGAAACTGAGGCGGGCGTTTCGACATGGCCTCAGTTTAAAATTAAGGCGTACCAGACCTCAGGCATGACCTCAGTTTCAAACTGAGGCATCAGCAATATGTAGAATTGACATGGGGTAAAGCACTCACAAGTGCACTCCTCACTTTCATATCATGATCATATAGGCCAAATCCAACCACACTTCTTATGGCCTAGCTATTCTGCTTTTAACATGTCAATTAATGAATCTAACATTAACTAACAAACAAATGCTCGTCACCATGCAACCAATTAGTATCCTGTGAACTTTTTGTTGTTTTCCCAGTTCAACATATTATTTCATCCTATTTCATCAAACAATACTCTGCTTCCTAACATATGTTTGCATATAAACGTCTATAATTATGTTTATTTAAATTTTGTGGGCTCATTATTTTTGTAATGAAACATTCTGTAAGTTATCATTCTCTAACTATAAAATAGATCTATACGTGAACAATGTACCCAAATGAAGTATCGATGCTCTCACTTTTTTGTAACACTCTCTTTGGCACACCTCCTTTTTTTAAGTTGCGTCTTTCCAAATGTCAAGGGTAATATAAAGGTGTACTAACTTTAAAACTGCAATTCTTTTAATTGTAGCGTCATTCTAGTTACTACTATAAAATAGTATTAAAAAAAAGAAATGCTTAATAATAAAAACTGGATTCTTATATTACTTTCTGTCCATCAAATCTAAGTTAATTGTTTTCTATTCATCTTTAAAGATTCAAAATTTTTAACTGGAAAATCTATATAAATCTCTCTATCCTGTCCTAGATAAAAAGACATGCTATTAGCAAGGAATTCGTTACCCAATTTGAAACTATGGCGTGCCAGGCCTCAGTTTGAAACTGAGGCGCGCATGGCCTCAGTTTCAAACTGAGGCGTGCCAGGTTTGAAACTGAGGCGCACTAGGCCTTAGTTTCAAACTGAGGCGCCGGCCTTGGTTTCAAATGCAAGTAGGTATCATTATCGAAATATTTAGATAGGACTTAAATTAAGGATGAAATACATTGCATATTATACAGCAGGTTGCATTCATGTTTGCATCTTGATGACAACAAAAATTTATACTTGGTAAAACTTTTAACTTTCAACTGTATCAAAGAGTTTGCTTTTCTACATGCTTCTACACCGGCTAAGCATTTAACGATAATTCATTTCTACTTTTTTTAATGGTTGACAAATGGATTAAATAGTAATAAACTGATCAAAGATAACGCAAATATTCTTTTTATGGCTGTACTATAGGAAAACCGATAGGTATTCAGCAGTTTGTACTATCTCTAAATTTATACTTTGATGTTTGTTCGTTATGTTATTTTAATTTGCAAAGTGTGATTGCTTCTACTTTATGTGCTTTGAATTGCTTGTTGTATGCAAAGCATTACATCTAACAAAGCAAATATATTTCATTATGAATGAAACATTTCGTAAAAAGAGAAGGAAATTGCATCTTTTGGCTTCATAGTCTAGGAAGACAAAAGAAAACTCTCAACCCCAATTAGAGGTGGAAGCATGAAGCATTTCAAACCAATGAGCCTAACCATTTGTAATAGAATGAAACCAGAAACATAAGTCTTGCATATACTATCTGATATGTAATGAGATGTGGTTTGTATTAAAAATGTATTTGGGCCAAACCGCAAAGCCCATCAGTATGTTATACTTGTATAAATACATTACTATCTGTACAGTGAAGTAATGAATACAGAATACAATATTTCAAATTTCTTTTACATGGTATCAGAGCCAAATTAAATTGCTTAACATCAAATCAAGATTGAATTACAGTCCATGTCAGAAGGAGGATTCATTACAGAACCAATACACCTCATGAACAATCCAGAACCACTCAGCATCAATCCAACACCACCCAAGAACTCATCAAATCCATAATTAAGCCACAAAGTCAGATCATCACCATACAACTTGATGAATCAAACTATTTGCTCTGGAAATTCCAGATTGAAACTGCCATCGGAGGATATAGGCTACAAGAGTATGTTCATGGCACTCTAATTACTCCTTCAAGATTCACTACAAACCATGAAGGAAAACTTATAAGCAATTCTGAATATACAATTCATGAAAGACAAGATAGTCTAATAAGTTCTTGGTTGTCATCATCTATTAGTGCAAGTTTACTGCCACGGCTAGTAGGGTGTAAAACTACACATGAAATATGGCATACTATTGAACAAATATTCAGTTCTCAATCAGCTGCCAGAATAATGCAATATAAAAGGCAACTTCAAAACTTGAGAAAAGATAATGGCAGCATGAGATAATATCTCTCTAAAGCCAAGACAATATGTGATCAGTTAGCATCTGCTGGACACAAGGTAACTGATACAGAACAAATATTGTGCATCTTAAGTGGAGTAGATGAAGACTATGAAGCAGTAGTTGCCATAATATCATCTAATGAAAATCTGCCATCACTGCAAAGTTTTCAGTCCATTCTCATTGCACATGAGGGAAGACTTGAACAAAAGAAACCAGCAAATTAGAATTATAATGCCAATTATGTATCAGTAAGTAAAAGCAAGAATGAAGAAAAAAAATCAAGGCAACAGAAACCAACCAAATAACTCTAGAGGTGGTCAATCAGGCAGATTCAAAGGAAGAGGTGGCAGATGGAATTCTAACAACAATAACAAACCAAGATACCAAATATGTGAGAAATATGGTCATACTGCCAACAAGTGTTATTTCAAATTTGATATCAACTTTATACCAGCACAGCAAGCCAACAGTAATTCAATACCTCAAAATCCAAATGTTAACATGATCAGTGCACAACAGGAGTCAATATCAGACAATACAAACACAAATATAGCAAAAGCTGAAGACATACATGATAACAGCTGGTATCCAAGCTCTGGTGCAACCAATCATGTAACCAATAATATGAGCAACTTAAATCTTGGCAACAGAGAATACAAAGGTACACAGTCTTTACATATGGGAAATGGCAAATCTATTAAGATCTCTCATATAGGAAATGCAAGTATTATTGAAACCAGACAGTTATATCTAAATAATCTGTTGATGGTTCCATTAATTAGAAAAAATCTAATGAGTGTGTCACAATTTTCCAAAGACAATAATGTGTACTTTGAGTTTCATTCTTATTATCTGGTTAAAGATAATCTAACTGATGAAGTTATTTTGCAGGGTACAGAACGTAAAGGACTTTACAAATTTGATGAACCAAATTCAAGAAGTTTTGAAAGTAATAAAAATTGGTGTCATGTTTCTGAAATTAGAAATGCTGAAAACTTTGATGTATGGCATTACAAGTTGGGATATCCTATTTTGAATGTAATAAAACATGTCTTGAGCTGTTGTGACAATACTCATATTAGTAAAATTCTTGATTCTTATACTTGTACATTCTGTCAAATGGGTAAAAGTCATAAGCTTGTATTTCCATATTCAAAGACTATCTACAACAAACCCCTTGAACTTGTTGCAACAGATTTATGGGGGCCAGCCCCTATACATACTGACTATGGCTATAAGTACTATATCTCATTTATTGATGCTTATTCCAGATATGTATGGATTTATTTTTTAAAATCCAAATCTGAAGCTAAAGATGTTGTGTTACAATTTATCTCTAATGCAGAAAGGCAGACAAACTGTCAATTAAAAGTCATACAAACAGATGGTGGTAAAGAATTTTTCCCCCTGAAGAGTTACTTTAAAATAAAGGGCCTTACACAAAGAGTTACATGTCCATATACTTCAGAACAAAATGGTCTTATTGAGAGAAAACACAGGCATATAGTTAAAACTGGTCTAACACTGCTAGTACAGGCATCTCTACCATTGAAATTTTGGCCAGATGCCTTCTCTACTGCAGTCTATCTAATTAATAGACTGCCTACAAAAGTTATAAGATTTAAAAGCCCAATAGAAGTGCTATTCAGTGTTAAACCAAATTACCAAAGTCTGAAGACTTTTGGATGCCTTTGTTTTCCTTATCTAAGACCATACAACATACACAAGCTTGACTACAGATTAAAACCATGTACCTTCCTAGGATATGCCACTAATCAGAAAGGATACAAATGCCTTGATGACAATGGCAAAAAAAAAATATCCAGGCATGTTGTATTTAATGAGCATGAGTTTCCTTTTAGCAATGCAACAATCAAAACAACTCAAAAAGTATGCAATTCAAAGCTTTCAATACCTCAAGTGCAACCCTCACCAGAAGTTGTCATACCAATGAATGGCATTGGTCATCATGAAGGAGGTGACACCAGCTCTCAACACACAGTGGCCACAATTGAACCAGGTCAAGAATGTACTGATGCACCAACAACGTCTGACAGTGTGACATAAGATACCAGTCATCATAAGGACCCCTGTCAAGTACTACATGAAACTCAATCACACAGTACACAACCAGAAATTGCTGATGAAGATAGACATCCACCTGCAAACACTGGATACCATATGATGACAAGAGCAAAGTGTGGAATACTTAAGCCAAAAACATGTAGTATAGAGTCTGAAATCACTGAACCCAGCACATATCAACAGGCAATCCTGGATGACAAGTGGAACAATGCTATGCAAGAGGAATATAATGCTCTAATAAAAAACAAGACATGGGTTCTTGTACCTCTACCAGTAAATAAAAATATAACTAGATGCAAATGGACTTTTAGATTAAAGAGAAATCCTGATGGCTCAATTCTTAAATAAAAGGCAAGATTGGTAGCAAAGGGGTATTCACAACAAAATGGATTTGACTTTAATGAAACTTTTTCTCCTGTTGTGAAACCCACTACCATTAGAGTTATACTAACAATTGCCTTGCATAAGAATTGGCCAATCAGACAATTAGATGTTAATAATGCCTTTCTTAATGGTGAATTGCAGGAGGAAGTGTATATGGAGCAGCCACATGGATTCATACAAGGAAACAGAAATCAGCTAGTATGCAAACTCAACAAAGCACTCTATGGACTTAAACAAGCACCAAGAGTTTGGTTTAACAAGTTGAAGACAACATTAGCAAAACATGGCTACAACTCTACTAAATCTGACAACTCCCTATTCATTACATTCTTCAGTAACATAATAGTATATGTACTGATTTATGTTGATGACTTTGTTATTAAAGGAAATAACAACCCAGAAATCATGAACATTACACAATGTCTCAAGGAAGAATTTTCAAGTAAAGACTTGGGAGAGCTAAACTACTTTCTTGGCATAGAAGTCAAAAGAACATCAACATCAGAAATTCACTTAAACCAAAGAAAGTACATCAATGAAATACTGGTTAATGCCAAAATAGACAAAGCAAATTCCTTGCCCACTCTAATGGTAAGCAATAGTCATCTCTCAAAAAATAGAGGTGAACCAATTCTAAATGATAAAGAATACAGAAGCATTGTGGGAGAACTTCAGTATGTCACTATCATCTGACCAGATATTTCTTTCAGTGTAAACAAAGTAAGCCATTTTATGCAAAAACCTCATGATGAACATTGGAAAGCAGTGAAAAGAATTCTAAGATATTTAAAAGGCACAATCAACCAAGGACTAATTATGCAAGCAAGCCCTACTTTATGTATAAATGGCTTTAGTGACTCAGATTGGGCTACTGATCAGGATGACATAAAGTCCACTACGGGGTACTGCATTTATCTAGGAAAAAACCCAGTGTCTTGGTGTGCAAAGAAATAATCTACCATATCTAGATCATGCACGGAGGCTGAGTACAGAAGTATTGCTAGTGCTACCGCAGAAATCATGTGGTTAACTTCAGTACTGAGTGAATTACAGATCAAACTATACAACAAGCCAACTATTTTGTGTGATAATCAAAGTTCAATTGCAATTTCAGCAAACCCAGTACTTCACTCTCGCACAAAGCACATCGAACTCGATTTATACTTTGTGAGAGAGCAAGTAATTAACGGAAATATTAAGGTCAGATACATACCTTCAACTTACCAGTTGGACGACATTCTAACAAAGCCACTCTCTCGACTAAACTTCATTAGGTTTAGGTGAGAGCTCAACATGGACGAAGCCAACATCAACCTCCGATCTAAAGCATAGATTTATATTCCAAAGGCAACTGAAGATGAAAATAAGGATCATCGAAGCCTCGTCTCACGACTAAACCAAATGTGAAATCATCTTGCAATCTTCAAACCATTCCGTATGTTGATTGAGTTCGCTGACCCATGATAATGAAAGAAAATTTCATCAGAGACGTAGAAGAAGCCAATTTTTCTTTGGTGGCTCCAAATCTCAAGTACTCGCAAACCCTAACCCTAGCATTCGATTTGAGGGGGCATAATAGAATGAAACCGGAGAAACATAAGTCTCGCATATACTATCTGATATGTAATGAGATGCGGTTTTTATTAAAATGTATTTGGGCCAAACCGCAAAGCCCATCAGTATGTTATACTTGTATAAATACATTACTATGTGTACAGTGAAGTAGTGAATACAGAATATAATATTTCAAATTTCTTTCACAATTTGCATCTGCATGCAACAGTTTGAACCAACTCGAAGGTTAGAGGAGAAAAATAAAAACTGACATGTAGATGCTTCTCCTAGTAGACATTATATTCTTTTAAGTGTTGTGAATGAAAAGGGTCGCAGAATAAAAAATAACCAAATTCAAATTAATTTCATTTAAGTGTTGTGGTCCTTGTGGATGAAAATGCAATAGCCAATCCAACATCTAAATATTCTAAAATATGCCAAGAACGTTTTTAGTCATTACTTGTAAAATTATTTCAACTAAATAATCACAGAATTGCAAAGGAAAATCCTATTTGAACTGTGATACCAATATTGAAACAATGAAACCGTTAACTTGCAATTTCAAACTATAGTAGTATAAGATTCTGAACTTTTTGTGTACAGCTGAGCCATAAATACCCATAATAGTGTGGGTTATATAACTTCAAAAGACATAACAGTGGTATTCCAATAACCTATGAAAGAGGAAGAAAATATTGAGTATAGGGTCTATAAATAAAATGTTTGGCGAAAATGAAATAAAGAGCAAACATGAAAGAATGACCAAATTTGTTGGAATGTTCTTTTGCCCAGTTTCAATGTTGTTTTGTCATAATTTTCCTGTTTCAGTTCCTTTTACGAACCAATAGTACATATGCCCTAAACTGTTAATAAGTGATGACTACTACCTGCTGAATATATTAGATAATGGTGACATGTTGCTCATGGCATGCTACTATCTATCAAATTTTTTCTCTTTTATATGTATTTTTTATCCTCTATTTGGGTTCGTTGAAGGAACATAGAAATAAGATGAGTGTGATCCTTTATCTTCTACTGCCTAATTGAATTCTTTCCTAACCGATCTCTTATGTGAAAATAACTATGCTATAGGATCGTGTAATATGGATAACTACTTGTGCGGAATAAGTAATTGAATAGTAAAAGCAGTAAAGTAAATGACACCAGAGATTTTTATACTAGTTCGAACTTCTGTTTCACGTCTAGTGCCAGACTCCTTCTGGATTTAATTTAGCAATCCTCACTTAACCCAGAGGAATAGGTTTACACCGCCTGAGCAACCGAACAGGACTTCACCCGTCTAAGCAACCAAATTGGACTTCTACCGTCTGAGCAACCGAACAGGACTTCTTTACAAGTAACAAACGTATTTGACTGTAATATGTTCTTAAATAACACTGATGAGTCAATTAAGTACAATCTTCCTATGATCTTCTCCTTTATAATATATAGTGTGATGTGCTTTGAGAATTGTGGAAGATAAAGTAATCAGCGATCAGAGAATGTAAGCAATTTGAGTTAAATTTGAAAATATAGAATAAATAAGTATTCAAGAGTATTAAAAATAGATTTGGTTCATTATTTGTTGAATTCTGTAATCTATTTATAGTGTATAAACAGTTGCAACTATAGATGAAAAGTTATATTGAAAATAACAGGTGCAACCATTGATTTTGAAAACGTTTCTCTTCGGTGAAGAGAAGTATCTATTCATGAAAATAGCTGTTAAGAATATTCAGACTTTTGAATAAAATAATTCAGACTTCTGAATTAAGTTGAAACGCAAGCAGCAAGGAAATAGGCTATTTCTGGTCTTATTCAACCGTCTGAATATTATAGAACCATAGTTTTGTTTCAGCATTCAGATGTCTGAATGAAGTTATTCAGACGTCTGAATTTAGTTTGTAACAAAGATTATCATAGCTCATTTGGTTGGAGCACTTGTCTTTTAAACTAGTGACCCAGGTTCGAGCCCCGCTCTATCCAATTTTTCAAAACTTGATTTTCATTTAAAATATGAATGTATATGTGTGTATACCATTTGGATAATATTTTAACATTTGTAAACTCTAGACATGACACTATACGACTAATAATACTTTGTTTGTTACATTCGTCTTGTCTCTATCGTGTATATCTCTTCTTGTATCTCCATATATACTTTCATCCTTTTTTGTACTTTGTATCTTCATTTTGAATGTATTTTTTAATCTCTTTTTGATGCTCATATACCTGCAAATTAGCTTAGAGATTCTTTGACATAATTGTATAGTTGTTGTCATTAAAATCCAGTAATTGAGTTTCTAACATTCTTCCCCTTTTTGATGATGACAACCATTGTAACAACCCGCAAATCCATACTCCTTGAGTCAACACTATTCTACCTAAATCAACTCAAGTTGTACAGAAATACGAACCATTTGGGTTAAAGAAGAAGAGGTAGAAGAAGAAAATAGAAAAGAACTATAGAATCTAACCATCGCAGCGGAATAAAATATAATAGATATTAACATATCTTTACACCAAACAAATATATATCTGTTTATACATACATTATCATCAGAGTACATCATCAGAGTTCCACATCAATAACATACAACGAGATACACAGCGGAATAATAACCAAATACGGAAGTACGTATCGCCATCCAGCTCGTCTCCTGAGCCCCCCAACATCATATCCTGTACCCTATAATACTCGATCTGACCCGAGCATTTTAGTTAAATAACACCTGAGTCAGTCTGAATACCAGCGTGAGAAATCACACTCAAAATTAATTATTAAAGTTCAAAAGTCTTTTGAAAACAAAAGCATCTCGTAAGACCACGCCACAAATAAACATGTCGGGTTTTTACCTTACTATAGCTAAAACACTTTTTATTGAAATCCTCTGATATTATAATAGGGTCTATATACAGTTACTTATAAAATAGCCGAAATTGTTACATTATTAAATTCCAGCTACTAGCCACAGAGTGGGTAATACAAACAAAACTCGTACAAGGCTCGTAGGGAGAATGGATTTCCAACTAACGACTAGGCACTGGGGTACCACCTATCACAGTGCGTGGCCTAGATCACAGTACCGAGGAGTACGCCCGCTCCCTTGCAACACAAGATCGGGACTACCCCTTACTGGATAATCTCGAGTGAGATCACCCCATGGTTGGGATCAGCAACCGCCCACTAAGCCGAAATAAAAAGGGACATCTAGACAGGGATGACCTCACCCTGCTTGGGTGCTACCCACCTAGCCTTGCTGCATAACCCCTGATTTTCAGTCATTCTCATTTGATGAGGCCTGATGCTAAGCGTTACCTTTTTAGAACATATCCCTTAGAATGCCCATTGCCCACCTGACGATGTTCCGAAAGCATTCATCCATACAAGTCCGTCCCGGGCTCGAACGGAACCGAAGGCACTACTCCTACTACATCCATTTTGGAAATATCCTCAAGATTAGTAGCGACTAGCCCTTGCACTTCACTGCTCCATCTTCGACTCCGAACTCGTTCTCCCACGAAACGTACAAACCGGATCGAAGTGGTTTTCGAGAAATAAATCCCGATCTCGGTCTCTTCGAAATGATCAACGTATTTGTCCAATATTGATAGTCGGTGATTTAACTATCAATTTATATTCACAAACATCCATCAAACAATAAATAATTTCCTAAATTATTTATTTATCTCAAAAATATCTTCACAAGATATATTTTCACTTTTCAACCCTTTTGAAAACAGTTTAAACCAGTTTCCTCTCACGGAATACATTTCCCAATTATTTATTTCCACTGAAACACCAAGTACAAAATACTTTGGATTTCAAGAAACTTTAAAATTACTTTATTATAAAATATACTTTATAACATATAAATGAAATCTACTTTAATACTTTAAAAAAAAATATACCTTAAGAATATTTTAAATAAAACACTTTATAAAATATAAACTAAATTTCCTCTTTTAAACATAATACCAAGTCACTTTTGTATAGTTACTACAATAATAGATTTGAAAAAAATACTTACTTTAAAAGTTAACATTTAGAAATAATAAATTTTCCAAAACATGCTTTTTAAAACAATATTAAAACCTTAATTTATTTTTAAAATTTCTTTGAAAACCATACCTGGCTATCTAGGGAAATACTCTTCTCTTTCGCATCCTTTAAAAATAAATCACCATTTACTTTTAGTCATATTTACCATTCCATAAATGAATTCTCACCTTGAATTTATTTCCCAAATCCACTTCATTCTTATAAACTCATTCTATAAATTCCAAAATCTCACTTTTCTTTAAATTTTAATTCTAAACACTTAAATAAATTTACAATCGATTTCTAATTTACTTCACTTGAAATAAATTCCTTTACTTACTTCATCTATTTCAAAGTCCACTAACTTCCAGATTTTTACTTCTTTATTGTGAGTTAAAACCTTTTAAAAATACCAATTTCAGATTTCCAAAATTCCTTCTTATCCTTTAATTAAATTTAATACTTAAATTTAAAAATAATTTCTTTATTCTTTAAACTAATATCACTTTAGTTTAAAATTTATTATTCCCCTGTTAATTGAAAATCCCCCTTTTCCATATTGTTAGAAATTTGAAATCTCTTTATTTTTATTTTATTTTTCAATTCATTATTAAATTTATTCAAATTCCCTAGAATTATTTTACTTAAAATTTTACTCTTTTATTTCTTTTCAAAAATCCAATTCTATAGATTTTGATAACTCATTATACTAAGATATTCAATCCAACCATGCCATCCAATATTTCAATTATCAATAAAATCATCATAGGATATCAACTATTCATAACACAGAATATTAAATAATCTAAATATATTCGAGGAATCCAGTTGGATCCCTCCAACCTGTTTCCCTGCATCCACAGATGTTAGTACACTACCAATTCCACTTCAAGGTGGAATATCGCGGTATATGAGATTCATAAAATATCATCCGCTATTATGCGGCGCATAAGGTCTCATCTGCTATATACATGCGGGAAATCAATCATTCCAAGATATATTATATACTATGATATAGCACATCAATCAATTAACCATTCAACCAATTATTTAAATTTAACCATTTGAATTTAAATAGAAATCCAGAAGAGTGAGATTAACTCACCTTAAATTTTGTTTGTCATCCTTTACCATCACGCCTTGTTTTCTTCACGATTTTACCTTGAATAAATATTGGATGATTTTATTAATATTCGAACAACTTGAACAATTAATTAAATTTCAAACTAACAAATTTTCTTCTTTGCAAATAATGTAAATTTAACCCAATTCCTTTTATAATTACTTTAAGTAACTAAAAATTTAAATGAGCAAATTAAACAAGCAAACCACTTTAATATATTAATTTAAATTCAACTGGTAAGTTTAAAATGTGCATGTGCATACTTATGGTTATTATTATTATTATTATTCTAAAGTCCTATGCAATTTCTTTTCTGTACAAATAAAACAGTAATTAAGTTTACTATAAATCCTTAACTCGGCTTTCCCCTTTTAAACCTTAGTGTAACTTATATTCCTATTTTATGTTTTAACAATATATACATATATGTATTACTGATTAAACTTAAATAAAACAACATGTTAGTACCATACTGCCTCCAGCAAGTAAGAACACAGTGACCCCCTCCTGTTGCAGCACTGGACCATGCCTCGCCACACCAGATTCCACGACCTCGATAGCTTCATCGAACTCGAACACATGCCTCGCCTCGCTTCGGTCGAGTATCGCCGCGCCTGGGAACACTCATCGCAACAAAGTCGCGAATTTTGCTTCGACTTCCTTTCCCGGCCTTCAATTTTGAACGAGAAATCAATTTCTCCGATTGCGAGCCCTTCGTCCTATTTCGAGCATCCCCCACATGACGCTGATCTTAGCCCTCACAGTCCAGTCACCAAAACTCTCTCGCATCCACGCTCTGGCCATGCGATCAAACTCTGGCACAATACAAACTTGACCTAACCCTTTTACTCGAGATCGAACAGAGGAGTCGCGGAAGAAATCGCGAATGCTAATGATTAGGGATTTGAGAAGGAACGAATAGATTTGTATAAGGGAGGTGTTCTTTTTTTTATTATAGGAACGATTTTGAAAATGAAGGCCAAGAATGGTTCAATATCGAATAACTGAAGGGAGGAGGAGAGATTTGTTCGGCCATGATTTATATTATTACTTTTTTCTTTCTGATTTGAAAAGAAGGGTTCGGCTATAGATATTAAAGAGGAAGAGAGACACGATGATGATGGCATGTACGAGAGGAGACAACGATTTGGAGGAAAGGCAGCTGATGGTGATTAGCACGTGAATATATAAATATAATTTTAAATAGAATTTTCGATGTAAATTTTCCACGCGTTTGTATATCGTACGCTCACATAACAACTCTAATCAATACGAAATTTGAAATCTGATAATAATTTAATATTATGGACCCAATGGAACTGGTTTCGTTGAATTCCGAGAATGTGCCTCGGAATGCTATTTTTAAATTCAATTTAAACGATATTTTTTTTTCAAAACTGAACAAATCACTGTTAAATTCAATTTTACAACTTCTATTATCTTTAGTACTATCACTATAAATTTTACAAGCCTTTAAAATATTTTTAACAAGCTTAAAACTTCAGATTCAACAATTTTCCCAACTTTAAACTATTTAATTTAATAATTAAATTACCCAAATAAATAGTGATATTTGAAATTCAAGTTACAAATTAACTTCTAAATATTTAAAATCAATTAAATATTCCGATTTCAAATATCCAAAAAATTTGGGTCGTCACAACTATACAATTTTAAGAAATATTCATTCTATATGAAAAATAATATTAATACGTTTAAAGCTCCCCTCTAAGTCTAACATCTCCCTCTAAGTATAATATCTAGCTCTATCAATATGCATATGAATTTCTCCCTCTTTGTCATTATCAAAAAGAATGAGGGAATATAATAAATTAAATAAAATATCTTGTGGATAGTGGGATAAACTCAATATTAATTATGGAGAAAAAATAAAATAGATTTTACCATATTTTCTGAAGTCCATATTTCATTGTAAGCACATAATTCTATTAAATGTATGGATCATTCTTTAAAATTCCAAAATCTATCCTTTTCTTTTTGTTTCTCCGAGTACCTGCAATAAATAATAATCATTTACGGTACCCACTCACTATGTTAGGGTCCGGGGGTTAGGTTTTTGGAAACCATAACCATTTGGGTGTGGTTGAACCTTTATAAATATAATTTTCATTACAAATCACATTCTTATAATGGTTGCTAATATACAGTTGTTTATCATAATCAATCGTATTAGTTGGAATCCATATGTTAATACTATTAGTCATTGGCTTAGTACTTGAAGAATAATTTCTATCATTTATAAACAAAGTACTATTATGACTATAACTGGTTTTAAAGCTATCTTGATTACTAGCACTAGCACTAGCACTAAAATTAGTATACAAGAATGTATATCTAGTACTATATTTACTTTTATCTTGTTTATAGCCTAAACCGCTTTTATTATTGTGAGCATTTGAATTTGTTACTACGAAAGATAAGGTATCTTTACCTTTGTTAAAATTTATGATTTTTGTATTTAACCTTTTAAATTTTGCTTTAGAATCACAAATTTATTTTCGAAAAATATTGTTATTAACTTTTAAAATCTCACACTCTTTAGATAATTCTGAATTCTTTTAATTAAAGCTTCATTCTCTTTTTCGAGAGACAAAATTAAAAAACTAGAATTATTTAAATAATTTTCCAAAAATGTATTTTTATTTTGCAAAATGTTGATTTCCTCCAAAAGCTCATTATCTTTATCTTCTAACTGCTCATTTTCTTTTTCTAAGAAATCTTTTTGTAAAACAAGTTCTTCTACGGCATTTTCAAAACATTTAGTTTGTTTTACCAAAAATTTATTTTCCTCTTTTAAATTGGAAATTTATTGCTCACAATTTTTTAACTTAGCTAAAGCAATTGTATTAACTTTATTCAAAGTTATACAATCTTTTAATAATTCATTATGTGCTAACATAAGATCTTTATATAAGGAATCTAAACATACCGATTTTGATCTGAGTTTAGCCATGAAGCATTTGTTTGTTTGCTATTTTGATTCTTATTTATTGCTCTTCCTCTTTTTATTGCCTCGACTAGATCACTTTGTAGCCATCTATTCTAGGATATTGTTACGATCTCTAAATCCTAGGCTCCGATACCAATTGAAAATCACTGTGCTATAGAATCGTGTAATATGGATAAACTACTTGTGCGGAATAAGTAATTGAATAGTAAAAGCAGTAAAGTAAATGACACCAGAGATTTTTATACTAGTTCGAACTCCCGTTCTACGTCCAGTCTCAAACTCCTTTTGGGTTTAACTTAGCAACCCTCACTTAACCCGAAGGAATAGGCTTGCACCACCTGAGCAACCGAACAGGACTTCAACCGTCTAAGCAACCGAATAGGACTTCTACCGCCTGAGCAACCAATAGGACTTCTTTACGAATAACAAATGTATCTGACTGTAACGTGTTCTTAAATAACACTGATAAGTCAATTAAGTACAATCTTCCTATAATCTTCTCCTTTATGATATATAGTGTGATGTGCTTTGAGAATTGTGGAAGATAAAGTGATCAGCGATCAGAGAATGTAAGCAATTTGAGTGCAATTTGAAAATATAGAATAGATAAGAATCCAAGAGTATTAAAATAGATTCGGTTGATTGTTTCTTGAATTATGTAATCGATTTATAGTGTATAAACAGTCGCAACTATAGATGAAAAGTTATATTGAAAAGGACAGGTGCAACCATTGGTTTTGAAAACATTTCTCTTCGGTGAAGAGAAGCGTCTATTCATGAAAATAGCTGTTAAGAATATTCAGACTTCTGAATTAAGTTGAAATGCAAATAGCAAGAAAATAGGCTATTTCTGGCCTTATTCAGCCGTCTAAATATTTTTATTCAGATCGTTTGAATATTGTGGAACCATAATTTTGTTTCCGCATTCAGACATCTGAATGAAGTTATTCAAACGTCTGAATTTAGCGTGTAACAAAGATTATCATAGCTCATTTGGTTGGAGCACTTGCTTTCTAAACTTGTGACTTGGGTTTGAGCCCCACTCCATGCAATTTTTTGAAAACTTGATTTTTCATTTAATATGTGTATATACCATTTGGAGAAGATTTTAACAATTGTAAACTCTAGACACGACACTATACGACTAATAATACTTTGTTTCTCACCTTCGTCTTGTCTTTATCGTGTATATCTCTTCTTGTATCTCCATATACATACTTCCATCCTTTTTGTACTGTGTATCTTCATTTTGAATATATATTTTTTTATCTCTTTTAGATGCTCATGTACCTGCAAATTAGCTTAGACGTTCTTTGGTATAATTGTATAGTTATTGTCATTAAAATCCAATAATTGAGGTTCTAACATTATGTACTTCACAAAAGTAACTTAATACAATGAACATATAATATGTCACTGACTTACCAAAGGTAGGATTCAGAAAAAAGAAATATCAATAAATAAAGTAATTAGTATACAAGCTCAAATGTGATGTATCGGCAAATATTTTAACTATTTCTATGCATTTTTTGTGTTGACCTGTATTCCGCTTTAGCTTGCCCGCTAGCCATATAGTTGTTAAAACATTCATGTTCTTTCTATTGTTTTAACATGTATGCTATATCATGGAATTAGTTATAAACTGTTAATGCCTATATTTCTGGTATAGGGTTTCGTAGTACTTTCCAAAAACTATAACTTAATGTTTCCTGTTGTTATTAAATTTAGAATGTTATATATTTATTGTTTTTCATGCAGGTGTCCAACTGCTATGATACATTTAATACACCTTATTAACCTTTAAAACATTTTTTTGCAGTTTGGAAGAGGAGATATCGGTTGAATTTATTTGCATTATTAAAGGTAGTTGAAAGAATAATTATGTCAACTATTTAGCAACTGGACAGATGTAGTTTAATTTGTTTTTAACTCACAGTACTGTTTTGTCTCAATTATGTTATGACAAAATAACTTACCTAAAGAAGAGGCAAACGAAATTATTACCTAACTACTGACCTAAAAGCCCAAATATAATTAACAAAGTATAATTTTTACCTAAAGAAGAGGCAAATGAAATTTTTGCCTTAATCGACCCATAATATTAACGGACCAAAGAACAGGCAAACCGAAGAAGAACCAACCAACTAGGAACGTTATAGAAAAAATAACTAAATGAAATATAATTTTTACCTATAGAAAATAGAAGGAAGAAGAAGCAAAAACTAATAGAATTGAACCTTAATATAAAATTGAACTTTGTTACTGCTAATTTGATGCCTGAAATCTAAAGGGGCGATGTTAGTGCATGGAGAAAATTGACGTGCTGCCAGATGAAGTACCCTAGATTACACAAGCTGCTTTCATGAAGAAGAAGAGATGGCATCATCGTCGTTGGTGTTGCTATGAAGAGGAGAAATCGTCAATGGATCTTGCATCGAAGAAGAGAAGCCTGAAACCCTAATAATGAAATTCAATTTTGCGGCCTGCAATAGCCAAGCATGAGAAAGTAGATGGTATATGAAAACTACAAGATACTCCACGTTTTAATGAATCATTTACCTATTTACCAACTATTATAACACTTTTTTGTTGTAAATAATAACCAATGGATTGCAAAGTTTATACTAACGCTTTTTAAATTTCTTAACACTTTTTTACCATTCGTAGTTTATAACATTTATTAGTGTTAAAAAATTAACAAATATAAAATGTTGTGAAATCAATGATTTAGTGTAGTGATGTGTCTTGGATTTCGGAGGACATTGGGAGTAGCATCTACCTTTAGTTGAGTTTGCATTTAATAATAGCTATCAAGCGATGACTAATATGGTCCTTTTTGAAGCACTTTACGGACGACCATGGAAATCGCCAAGTTATTGGTGGGAAACCATTAATGGGTATTGCTCGATAATAAGAAACATATATATTCATTTAATTATATTTGTTACTGTAAAATTTTATTTTCACATAATTAGATAAATATTTGCTGAATAAAATAAATAACATAAAATTTAAATCCAAACAAATATTTTATTACAATTTTTGAATAGTACAAATTTGAGCTCTCACTATATATACACAATTATCAATTACAATACAATTTCAAATTACAACACAATTTTTCGCTATACAATTGATACATACATTTCCACCTCACTACATATCACTCATTCACTCGTATTTGTTCTTCAACTCAATTACAGCTGGAATCCAGCATCTGAATTATCTATCAAGTAAACACTGATGCAGTAAACTTGAAAAATAAATATATATGCAATGTAAAATAAAATATGTATTTTGAAAATGTTATTTGCCTTACTTATTTGGGTTGTTCGTCATTATTTATTTTCTAATTCATCTAAACGAACAACTTATGACATGCACAGTTTATCATTGTACATGCCACAAGGCTGTGCACACCGATACACACTTGATAAAACTGCAGGGACAGGTGAGCACAAGGTCAAACACAACCAAAATCTAGGTTCAACTCAAGTGCAATACAAACAAAGTAACGACATGAGCACAAGGTCAAACCCAAGCCATAAGCTAGATTCAGCTCAGGTGCACGCGATACAACAAACAACATCTCAAATATACACATCGAGCAAACAAGTATGGCTTAAACAATACAAAACTGATGTGGCTACAGTTTAAGTCCACAACAACAACATAAAACCACTTGAATAACAAACCAATGGGTCAATACAACTAAAACAACTTGACCAGTCCAAAAATCAACAATGAATCAAAACAAAAAGTGGTGAGCAACACATAAAAGAGGAAAACAAGTATACATATATAAAGATATCAAGGGAAGGCCACACAAGCTCAACTGTATACAAGTGCAAACTGCAACAGTCAATGGTTCAAATGACTCACAACATATACATATATGCAACCAAGTTGGACATAAAAATACACATTTGAACCAGACACAATGCAACAGAGGTGGTAACAGGCAAACAAACGTACACATGACTCAGGATTGCAAATACCAAAGGCAACAATAAAGTGTGCAGGTAAATCAAAGAATTCAACCAAGTGATGACTCCAAGAGGATACAAGTACATCAATCATAACCAATGTCCGTTCCAACATAGCAGTGAGCAAATTTTACTCGAGCTAGCATATCGTACTGCAACATTGATGCCAGAGAACCACTGGTGGCAATATGAGATACAATGAAAGCATTTCAATATACAAGCAAGACTACAATTTCAAGCAAACTACATGGTGCAACAAACATACATATACATACACACATGTATACATACATACATATATATACTATGCACATGAAACAAATGGCCAAGACTAGACATAAGAAAGAAGGCAGCAGAGAGCAGTACAGCAAGGATAAACTCGAGTACACATGAAGACATCAAGAACCAAACATATGCACCAAATCTTCGGTGAAACAACCAAGCCAGTGAAACAAAGTGCACTCACATATATGACAAATGCAGACAAGCATAACAGACATGAACCAAAGACCAAAATCTAAGAGGAATAAAGATAGATCGAACTAACAGTTAACATAGAGCCTCAACAAAATATATGCATGAAATCATGTATGTAGTGACAATAAGGGCTGCAACAAGACTCAAGTGAAAACAAGCAAAACAACACTGCAACCAGACTTAAACTAAATTATACGAAAGCTTGTGGTCGAAGTAACAAAGCAGGTAGCAGTTCAAATAAAAATTAGTAGCAAAAATGAAAGAATAGCAGTAAATAAAAAATTTGAAATAAAGCTATGGTGACCAAAGTAAAATTGAACAAGTAGAAGTTAAGCTCTCATTCAAAGTGGCCGAATTCAAACCAGAATAGAACGGAACCAAACCCAAAGCAACGAAGCTAGTCTCAAATTCACGAAGTATACGTATGATATGAAAAAGTCAGAAAGCATCACCAACATTCAATTAAAAATCAATGGCCGAGCATAGAAAATTGAAGAATTCAAAGCAAAATTATATGAACGATAATTTAGGGGTTCAACCCCTATTTAAACAATTAACATCATCGGCATACGAGCATCGAGTTCAAGCATATAAACAAGAATAAATAAAGGAAATTGCATGCCAGTATTTTTCGATCCGACCTCGATCGAGAAGCAGCCACAAAGAAACGAAAGCAAAAGACATTCGAGCCTCATTTTTTTCAAGCGGCGACTTCAAATCACGAAGCCCTAATTTCGAAAGAGGGAAACAAGAAGCGTAGCAGAACATTTTTCATGAAATAAAAAAAGGAAGTCGGCCGAAGTATAGAAAGGAAATTTCTTTTAGGCTGGCTATTTGTTGTTTTGGGGTTAAACTTTTAGGGCTTTTGTTTTTAAATTGTAATTTCTTTTTCGAATTCTAGTGTGTTTTTCTAGTCGTGTGACTGGGCATGAATTACGATGGTGTATTTCGAGAATTCACAACTCAGTGGCTGAGTTGTGGCAGGGTTTTGAGCATAGAGTTAGGTTAGTTGAGAGCGGATGTCGCGAGTTTATATGTGCAAGCATCTAGCTACTTAATTTCTAGTAGAAACCTTGGAGGTAGCACGTAGGCAGGGTTTTGCCAAAGCTGGGTAAATCGGTGTTGTTCTATTTCTGCTTATATTATTCTGCTATTTATCTATGCTACAATTATTTCATATATTTCCATAATAATTTTTATAATTATTAGTATTGCCCTATTCAAACCCCTCCCTCCCTCCCTCTAGGGTGAAATTGATCCTACAAGTGGTATAGGAGCTAGGAACAAAAACCAATTTTTTTTTTAAAAATTTGATTTGTTTTCAAAAACCAATTTTTGTTCTAAAATTTTGAATTTTTAAAATGGCTTCTTTTAATAACGCTTTTGCTCAGGGTCAGTCCATAGTTAGACTACCTATGTTCAATGGTGAATATGCTTACTGAAAAAATAGAATGAAATTTTTTCTGAAAACCATTGATGCTTGGAATATCATTGAGACAGGATACAGGACACCAACTATAGTGGTAGATAATCAGGAAATCGAAAAACCAATAGATCAATGGATAGACCGTGAAAATAAACTACAGAATGCTAATGTTGAAGCTATGAATTCTATTATCTGTTCATTAGATCAAACTGAATTTAATCATGTCTCACATTGTCTAACTTCATAGGAAATCTGGGACACACTAGAAATGATTCACGAAGGAACATCTCAAGTCAAGCAATATCACCTTGCTATACTTAGTAGCGAATAAGAGAACTTCACAATGGCCAAGGATGAAAATATCAAAGAGATATATAGACGACTTCCCAATCTCGTATACAAATCTAAAGCTCTCAAAAAATCATACATAAAGTTGGAAATCATCCGAAAAATCCTCAGAGTCCTTCCACAGAATTTTGAAGCGGAAGTTACAGCCATTCAAGAATCAAAGGATTTGAAACAAATCAAAGTTGAAGAACTAATTGGAAATCTCACCACTTATGAGCTAGAAATGAAATTCAAGGAAGAACGAGAAGAAGGTGATACTCGAAAGAAATCAATAGCTCTTAAAGGAACAACGGAAAGGGATGACGATGGAGCAGCTGAGCTAGCGCTACTAATAAAGAGATTCAAAAAAGTGGAACTTCAAAGGCGGAAATCCAGCTCTAAATCAAATATTGAAAAGCAGAATAGTCATAGTAATAGACAACTCAGAAGAGCAGGAGATCATTTGTCACAAGTGTAATAATTTCGGTCATATCAAGCCCAATTGTCCTCAAAATCGATTCAGTCAACGAAAGAAACAGAAAAGGAGAGCTATTGCAACCACTTGAATGAAACTGATAAAGATGATAAAAGCACTGGCAATGAGAGTGAAAAAGAAAATCTGTGTCTTCAAGGAGAAACAACTAATAGTGATGATGAAAAGCCAAGCGAGGTATCAAAACTTACTCATTCAGAATTACTTACATATTTTTCGTGAGGTAAATGGCTGTTCTGAAAGATCTAGGGAGAAGTACGTTAAAATTTAATCACAAAGAGATAGTTTGATAGAATTAAATAAACAGCCTGATTATTTGGTTAAAAACTGCCATAAAAAGTTCCCTAAGTGTGATAAGTGTCCATCTTTCAAAGAAGAGATTAAAAAATCAAAAATCAAAATTAAATTGCCCTGAAAATGAAATTATGATTTCAAAAGAGAGTGAAAATACTAGGAGAGAAAATTCTATTAAAAAGTACACTCAATTTTTGAACGAAAATGGATCTCTCAAAACACAAGTCCAACAATTATCTACAACTTTAAGAAAATTTTCCAAAGGAGAAAAATTACTAAATATGTTATTAGGGAAATAAATGGTTAATCCTGTTAGATAAGGACTTGGGCATAATCATTCTGAACGTTTTAGAGGTGGAATTAATCAAGTCAACTTTAAGTGCACAATTTGTGGTAAAACTGGACACAATCACAATAATTGCTGGTATAGACCTAAAGATGTGAAAACCATACCAATTTGGGTTCCAAAAGGCACAAATATAAAATCCCTTAAAGTCAAACAAATCTTGGTGCCAAAGGAACAAATATAGATTGTTTTGGGTCTACTCCAACATATTTTTCAAAATCATTTGCCACTAACAACCATGGACCTATAAAAACAAATAGGTCACAAAAAATCTTTTCTCGTGTAGGTATGGTGGCAGGCTAAGGGATAACAACAATGCTACCTGGATTTTGGCTGTTACAGGCACACGACGGGCGACAAATCAAAGTTCCTTAGCCTAGTACAAAGGTGGAAAAATCGCAATGGGCAACAACAAAAAATTATCATAAAGGTGAAATAGGTAACGGTACATTTATCTTGAATGATATATTAAATGTGAAAATCTGCACCGTAATCTGATTTAAATCAGCCAATTATGTGATAAGGAAATAAATGTTGATTTTGATTCTGATTTGAGCAAAAATGTTGACTAATCATCTTTTCATCTTTGAACTAGTTTATATAAACTTGTTTGGACTAATGATGCTGTTTCATTGGTTGATGATTACTCATGATACACATGGATATATTTGTTTATCTTTCTAGATCTGACATCATGTTCACTATTTGTTTATTTGCACGGTTTCAATTCAAATTCAAAAGAATTTCATTTAAAAACTGTAAAAATGATTTCAAGGTATATGTTGCCCACATCACAGTTTGGTCTATGACATCCAACTAATGATAATTTTGAGTCAAAGGGAAATTCGGATGTAGATTACACTGGTAATCTAGCTGATAGAAAAATTACTAGTGGAACGTATTTCAGAAAATTTGATTTTATCACTATTTTTGGATTTGATCTTAAATGACTACATTAACTAATCTGACTCCCTACTGGTTATCAGAAAGATAAATAGTGATTGAAAAAGTGATGAGTGTTAATATTAATCATATATTATAACTTGGGAAAGTATATTTAGTACATTTCTTTAAAAATTTAAACAAGATTTATAATAACATTTGATGGGTAAAAATTCCATGACCATCTCTATTTCTATCATATTTCTAACGACCATCACTCATCAAAATCCAATATATATGTGAATATGTGGTATTTTTAAATGAATTATTCATTTTCGTTTTATTTTATTTTTAGCAATAAAAACATTCAAAGTATTCACTCTCATTTAAAAGACCTCACGGTTATGCATGGGTGTATTACTTGGAATTTTTGATTATGTGCTTTCGTGCTCATTTAAAAGTTCTCATGGTTATGCATGATGGAACACATGAAAATTGATTAATTAAATATACAAGTTGACTCTAATCCCATTTAAATGTCCTCACGATTATACGTGGTTAGAAGATGCTTGAAATTGAATTGAATACTACTAATCTTACTTAAAAGTCCTAACGGTTATGCATGGTTAGTAGATATTCAAATTCCTGATATAAATATACCACAAATTGACACAACTATATGGTTTTACATGATGACATCACCCTATCACTCTAAAGTGGAACATACGCTTAACAGAGTATTTACGATTTTATTTTGATTTTTTACTGAAATTTGATATTTATACTAGATTGGGTATTAATGTTGTATTAATGTCTATCACTTTATCTCTATTTTTCTAACACTATTATTCTTTTGCTGATAACAAAAGGGGGAGAGAAAAGTTAAGATTATGGCTAACAAAGGTCAAATATTTTATTTTTTATTTGTATATTCCTATATAGGTTCGTTTGCATGCATATATGAAGGGGAAGCTTTGTCGTAGAGAGGGAGCATTCAAATAGGGGGAGCAAATAGAGTTCATCAATGTTCAAATACATTTAATAAATTCAAAATCTTAAATATATGTTTATTATCATTAAAAGGGGGAGATTGTTGAATATGCAAGTATATGATTTTTGTTTGATGGTAACAAACGTGTGTGTGTGTGTGTGTGTGTATTCATTTAAATATATTTGTTATTGTATTATTTTATTTGCACATAATTAAATAAATATTTGCTGAATAAAACAAATAATATAGAATTTAAGTTCAAACAAATATTTTATTCAAACAGATATTTTATTCAAACAAATATTTTGTTATAATTTTTGAATAGTACAAATTTGAGCTCTCACTATATATACACAATTTTCAATTACAATATAATTTCAAATTACAACACAATTTTTCACTATACACATACATTCGCACCTCACTGCATATCATTTATTCACTCATATTCGATCTTCAACTCTATTCCAGCTTGAATCCAGCATCTGAATTATCTGCAAAGTAAACAATGACGCTGTAAAATTGAAAAAGAAATATATGCAATTTAAAATAAAATGTGTAATTTGAAAATGTTTTTTGTCTTAGTTATTTGGGTTGTTCGTAATCATTTATTTTTGAATTCATCTACACAATAACTTATGACATGCAGTGTATCACTATACATGCCACAAGGCCGTGGACACCGATATACACTTGATAAAACTACAGGGACAGGTGAGCACAAGGTCAAACCCAACCAAAAGCTAGGTTCAACTCATGTGTAATACAAATAAAGTCATGACATGCACAAGGCCAAACCCAAGCCATAAGCTGGATTTAACTCAGGTGCACGCAATACAACATACAATATCTCCAATATACGCATGAGAGCAAACAAGTATGCCTCGAACAATACAAAACTGAAGTGGTTACAGTTTAAGTCCACACAACAACATGAAACCACTTGAATAACAAATCAATGGGTCAACACAACTAAAACAACTTGACCAGTCCAAAAATCAACAATGATTTAATACAAAAAGTGGAGAACAACACATAAAGGAGGCAAACAAGTATATATATGTGATGATATTAAGTAAAGGCCATACAGGCTCAACTGTATACAAGTGCAAACTGCAACAGTCAATTGTTTAAATGAAAAACAACATATACATATATACAACCAAGTTGCACATAAAAATACACACTTGAACCAGACAGAATGCAATAGAGGTGGCAGCATGCAAACAAATGTGCACATGACTCAAGAATTAAAATATCAAAGGCAACAACAAAGTGTACCGGTAAACTGGAGAATTCAACCAAGTGAAGACTCTAAGAGGATACAAGTACACTAAACCATAACCAATGTCTATTTCAACACAGCAATGAACAAACTCAACTCGAGCTAGCATTTCAGACTCCAACATTGATGCTACAGAATAACTAGTGGCAATATGAGATACAATGGAAGTAGTTCAATATACAAGCAACACTACAACTTAAAGAAAACTATATGGTGCAACAAACATACATACATATATATACGCACACACACATATGCATACACACATGTACACACACACACACATATATATATAATATGCACATGAAACAAATGGCCAAGAACAGACATAGGAAAGAAGGCAGCAGAGATCAGTACAGCAAGGATAGACTCGAGTACACATGAAGACATCAAGAACCAAACATATGCACTAAATCTCTTATGAACTAAGTAAGCCAGTAAAACAAAGTGCAGTCAATATATGACAACAATGCAGACAAGCATAACAGACATGAACCAAAGATCAGAATCCATTAGGAACAAAGATAGATCGAACTAACAGTTAACATGGAGCCTCAACAAAATATACACGTGAAATCATGTATGTAGTGATGACAAGGGCTGCAATAAGACTCAAGTGAAACCAAGCAAAACAACACAACAACCAAACTTAAACTAAATCATACAAAAGCTTGTGGTCGAAGTAATAAAGCAGGTAGCAGTTCGAATAAAAACTGCTAGCAAAAATGAAAGAACAGCTATAAATAAAAAATTTGAAATAAAGTTATGGTGACCAAATAAAAATTGAACAAGTCGAAGTCAAGCTCTCATTCAAAGTGGCCGAAGTCAAACCAAAAAAAGAATGGAACCAAACCCAAAGCATTGGAGCTAATCTCAAATTCATGAAGTATACGTATGATATGAAAAATTCAACAAGTATCATCAACATTCAATTACAAATCAATGGCCGAGCACAGCAAATTGAAGAATTCAAAGAAAAATTATACGAACGATAATTTAGGGTTTCAACCCCTATTTATATCATTAACAACAAAAGCAGCCGCGAAGAAATGGAAGCAATAAACGATTCAAGCCTCATTTCTTACAAGCATACCAGTAAAGGTTTCGAGCGTCATTTTTTTCAAGTGGCGAATTCAACAAATCACGAAGCCCTAGTTTTGAAAGAGGGAAATAAGAACGTAGCAGAACATTTTTCATGAAATAAAGAAAAAGGAAGTCGATCGAAGTATAGAAAGGAAATTTCTTTTGGTTGACTATTTGTTGTTTTGGGATTAAACTTTTAGGGCTTTTGTTTTTTAAATTGTAATTTTCTTTTTTCAAATTCTAGTGTGTTTTTCTAGTCGTGTGACTAGGACAAACTACGGTGGTGTAGTTTAAGAATTCTCAACTCAGTGGCTGAGTTGTGGCGGTGTTTTAAGCGTAGAGTTAGGTTAGTCGATAGTGGATGTCGCGAGTTTATGGTGTAAGCGTATAACTATTTAATTTCTAGTAGAAACCTTGGGGCAACACGTAGGCAGGGTTTTATCGAAGCTAGGTAAATCTATGTTGTTCTATTTTTTCTTTTATTATTCTGCTATTATCTGTGTTGCAATTATTTTATATATTTCCGCATTAATTTTTATAATTATTAGTATCACCCTATTAACTCCCTAGGGTGAAATAGATTCTACAATACCACAAAAAAAGTAGAGTTGATTAGGCAAAGAATGATGGCAGTAGAAGACTGTGAAAAAAATTATGCAGATAAGAGAAGTAAAGAGCTTGAGTTTGAGGTTGGAGATATGTTGTTTGTTAAAAATCCCCACTTAGAAATGTTGTTAGATTCAACAAGTCTAGAAAACCAGTGCCAAGGTTTGTTAGGTCATTCAGAGTTATGGAAAGAATAGGAAAACTCACATACCGCATGGAGCTTCAAGAACGATTGGCAGGAGTCCATGATGTTCTTTATGTTTCTCGCCTTAAAAAATGCCTTCATAACACTTCGATTAGAGTTGAACCTGATCAGTTGGGGGATTTAGAGATGGGCCAATAGTGCTTCATGCTACTGCATGCATCGTGGAGCACGGAATTAGAAGACTCCGCAACACAGTTATTAGACTAGTCTGAGTACAATAGGGAGACAATCTAGCGGAAAGCACTTAGAAAACAAAGGAGAAGATGAAGATTAGTCAACCAGAGCTTTCACTGGTAAAAAATTTCTCTCGAACACTAGGATTTTTGGTTACATCATGGTTGTCAGATTGGATCGTAGAAGATGGTTGCTACACTTTACAAAATCTCTTTGCACTCTTGTAGGAACCTCTATGCATGTTTAGAGTGATTTTATAGAACTTGCATGGCACAATTACACATTCATGCTAACAATTACACATTCATGCTAGGATTGAGCTTATTTTAGTATGTCTATAATACATAACACATTGTGTTAATGTGTAACAACCTAGAATTCGACCACTCTAAAATATGACATTTAAATAGATTTTAAATATAAAATATACAAGATTTTATAATTCAAATAATATCAGATAGGATTTGGAGATAGAAATTTACATAAAAATAAGAATCGTTGCTTATGTCGGCAAAAGTGATAAAAGTCCGATTTAAGAAAATCAAGTTTTAATAGTTAAATAAATTATTTTAAGAAGGTTTTTTATTTTTAATAGTAATATAACATTTATTTTCAAGTTTTTACCTTAATAGATAGTTTAACAAAAATGACAAAATGCGACCGTAAAATATTTTATCAAAAATCAACATTTTGTCAAATAAAAGTTGTCGCAACATTGTTGCACCTTTATTTTTATATGTATGTACACATATTTAAATAAGGTAAGTGTTAAATAATTCACTGAACAAGTTTGCTTTACCTAAACAAGTTTATAAAATTTTAGAAATCATTAACAAAACGTAAGCACTAAAGACAAAAGTGTCAAAATCAAATCTAAAAAAAATATCTTACTTTATTTTACTTAACACCTAAGTGATTAAAACATAAAGTAGAGATCTGAAAGATAATGTGAAGTGTTGAAAAATGTAATTTACTTAAAGATGAAGTAATAGGCATTTCGGTCATTTTACATAATAATATTTTATACCAAACTTTTTCTATAAATACTCACCCACTTCTTCATTTTTTTTCACACTTCTTCTTCATTTCCACGCTCTCTCTCTCTCTCTCTCTTCATTTCATGGCTTCCCACCTTAATTAAATAATGCCAAAATTCAATCCAAAAATTTTCTAAAACAAATATCCGTCCGAACACTGCGAAACCACACCCAAACCCCGTCTTCCCCTACCCATGGCCTCACCCCGCATCCATGGTCGAGCCCAGCTCTCCCCTAGTCAAGTCTGTGACCATCCTCCCCCACTCCAAGTTCAAGCCCGACCATCTAGAGATGAGCGTGCTAGGATTCGAGAGCTAAAAATCTCATGTAGCAGAGCTATAGTCGATTCTTCGATTAAAAACCAAAACAAAAGTGAGAACTCCTAGTTATATACGTACATATGGATGTGATGATGTGATATGATTGTATGCATGTTTATTTATGATTTTGATCATCATATATTGTTTATCTCATGTGAATGTTTGAACAAGTCACGATATACATGTCGTTATTTCAAATGTAAAACGCTTTATAAATGAATTTGAAAAGTAGTATGGAATCATTTAATACCTTTTAAAATGATTGAAAATATTTTTGAAATGTTCAACATATAAACTTATTCGACAATTTTTGAAAGAAAACCAATAAATAAGTCAAAACTAGGCGCGTCGTGCAACGGTAGTTCGCGATTTCGCACCGAAGAATTCAAGCAAGTGTATAGAATGAGATTTAGCTCAGGATTCCTCAAGATAAGAATTTTTTGGACTATTATATCCATAGTTTTATAATGAAGAAAGAAAATCAAGGTTTCATCTTGTAGATTTTAAAATATGTCCAAATCAAATTTTCCAAAAATTCGTGCTTTTGTTGTAAAGCAATCAAAGTATAAAACTTTTTAAATGAATATTTTTAAATGTTTAAAAACATGAAATAAATTTTATAAATAAAATGGTTTAAAAGAGATTTGAATTGAAAATTATGGATTTTCAAATATTTGAAAAGTTATTTTAAATCGAATCATCTTTTAAACACTTTCCGCAGCACGTTTCTGCTGTCGTTTCAACAACTATAGAATTGAAGTTTTAAACTTAATGATCCTTTTCCAAATATTTTATAAGTGTTTTCAAATAAATGAATAAGTGTTTTAAATAATCATTTGGAAGTTTTATAAATCGTTCCAAAAAAGGAAGGAGTATGCGAAAACGACTAGTACATTTGTTCCATTATGAGATCTAGAAAGGTAAAACGAGGTGAATAGCTAAGGTTTGGGACGGAGCAACCAGATCCCTGAACTTAATTGGCCTCTGTTTTTTTAGGCGAACGGTTGAATGGATCGAAAGGAATGTCCGGATGCTCTAAACTAATGTTTTTCCAATATGAGATTTAAATAAATGATTTGGTAATATTTTCCTAAGTAAAAAGTGAGCTGATTTGGAATTATTCAAGATTTAAAAAGGTTTAAATTTACCAAATTATTTCAAAAAGAAAGGTTGAAATGATTCCATATTTACTAAAAGAATATTTTTAAGATATATGTCTTTCAAAGATATTTTGATAAAGAAATGAATGAATCAAACAACAATCGTCTCCTTATAAAACACCATTTTTATCGATGATTTTATTTCGAAGAAACCGGGGACAGATTTGGGAAATCGCTATCCAAAAAACCACTTCGAACCAATTTACGTTCGTATTAAAACATGTTGAAGATAAAAGTATGGAGGATGGAGATATTCACGATGTAGGGTTGTTTCACACTAGTCCCTCGAGGAGAAATTCGCCATATCATATATTTATGGTGGCAAGTAGTGCACCATTATGAAAATGTTCGAAGTGCAAGGACTAATCGCTACTTATCCTATGGATGATTCCCAAAACGGGATGTGATAGGAGAAGTGCCTTCAGTTTCGTTCAGCCTTACAACAAATTTATGTGGACAAATGTCTGTCATTGCATTTTAAAATCACATTAATTGATCTCTATAAACATATATCTTCTTGATGGTGGAGAAGGCAACTTCTCTTAGCTTAACACCCTTTCCTGAGACGTAAGAGCTAAAGAGTTATACGTTTGTATAAATCATTTGTGTGATTATGGAATGGCAATGTGGCATTCAAAGAAGAAAGATGATGTGCTATGTGATAGGTAATCGTTACTTCAAGTCTCACACTCGGAAATGACCCAAACAGGGTAGATGCGGCAATGCTATGTGGTTTGCAACCATTAGGGTGTGATCAACCCCTTCAAAATATGTTTATTCCCGCTATAACGTCGGGTATTAAATTAACGTAGTGTATGCAAAGAGAGCTCTCAGATAGGTCGGTAACGACCGGAGTGATGATATATTCGGTATTATCTAGGAAGAGATAGTTCGGTCTTGTGTTGGTAGAGGACCATTAGTTGGACCTCGTTACATTCCTCTAGTGATGTACTATCAGAAGGCAGTCCCTTCACATGGTTATTGTATGAAAATCCATTCTCCAATATGTGCCTGCAACTTTGTTTGTAGAAACCATTTTGTAGCTAGTATGTTGGAATTTAATCAATGTAACAGTTTTAGCTAAGATTAATAAGTTTACTTGCAAATGTTTTTCAAAAATATATCATTTAAAAATAATATCCCTTATTTTTACATAAAAATGTTTTGGTTATCATAAGATAAAAACTCATCTGTGTTTATATGCAGTGCGATTTTATGAGATACCTTTTTTGTTTTCAAACATCGTATTTTGAGTTCTCATACCAGTATCATAACCAACCCAAAGTTTATTTTGTTTTCCATTTAAACTCTGGGTGTCTTATTTTTCTGGGCAGCCAAGTAGTCAGGATCATGATAGGAGTAATTTGGTGGAGGCTCTTGAAGAAACTTTGGAACATGGAGCTTGGTGCATCTGATGTGGATATCTATCTATCTTTTATTTTCCACTGTATCTAGTTTTTTTATACCAGCAAGTGTAGGAGAAGGCAGTTATAACTGTTCCTGGCTGGATTAGTTCATACTATAACTCTGATGTACCCTAATGAGAGTGGTTGTATATGTTTTCTATCTATATAATTAATCGAATGTGAGAATTTTTGTTTCTATATTTAACTTTTTACTTTACTTTACCCCTGATAATCTGCCGCCTCGGCACTTGAGTTCACGGCACGTGAATATTATGGAAGTATTAGTATCGATTCTTGAGTGTTGAGGATACGGGTTGTCACATTTGGTATCAGAGTTGAAGGTTAAGCGAGAATTTTGGATTTGGCGGGGTATGACTCATTAGAGATAGGGTTAGTAATGCCCTAGAATGAGTTTAATCTTGAGAGTATGCATTTAGGATCCTTATCTGCCAAGATAATTCCATCTTTGTGTTCTAAAGATATCTTTCAAATTCAGGTAGTAAGACATGAATACTCGTAGAGAACATAGATGGAGAAACAGTAGCACCACAATAACTAATGATCGAGCTCCAACCGCTGCTATGGTAGAAGAAGCAGCTCCCATACCACCCCAGGTTAATTTTGCCACCTTGTGCAAAATATTATACCAGCTTAAAAGGGAAACCTTTCAAAGGAATGGAAACTATCATTGATTAAATAATGCGAAAGAATCTTTAAGGAATTGGATATTAGTAATGAGCAAAAGAGTTTTTGGCCTCGTGGCAACTGCAGGAGGAGGCTCTGGCTTGGTGGGAGTTCATTACCTTAAATGATTCGAAAGACAGTTTCTCTTGGGAAATATTTAAGAAAGTCTTGGAGGAGTAGTACATGCCCACATCTGGAAAATGTCACCTTTACAGAAGCTTTAATGATCTAAAGCAGTACAGAATGACTATTGAGGAGTTTGCAAATAAGTTCAATGAATTATCTTGTTTTGGGCCAAGTCTGATTGACGCGCCTTTGAAGAAAAATGAGAAGTTGATTTTCGGGATGAACGAGAAGTACTAATAGGATGACTGTTTCGTGTAAAAGGATCATTTATAGAATTTGTGGATATGGGATTTGTTACGAAACCTTGGAAAATAAGAATACAGCGGTAGCTCAGGCCAACAATAACACCAAAAATTAGAAGAATAGACAGTTCACTCACAGGTGGGAAAAAGCCAGGGCAAGGCAAATCTGGAGGAGGATCCCAAGGTAATTATTTAAAGGAAGCTATATGTTACAACTGCCAACAAAAATTCCACCTAGCAACTAATTGCATGGGCCCCAAGATTCATTGGCCGCCGCCAAACTGTTATAATTGTCATCAACTGGGGTACATGATAAAAGATTGTCCAATTATGAGGAGGAGAGAGCAAGCCAGAGTTTATGCTATAAAGGATGAACCTTCAACCTCTCCGGATGTGAAGGCAAAATATTTTTGGAAGACAATTTCTATCAAAGATGTTTTAGTTAGAGTACTATTTGATACAGGAGTTTCTCATAGTTTCGTTGGTAAAGAAACCGTATATGAATTAAAACTTGACCCTAAATTCGTTGATAACCCTATCTATGTGACAAGGCCTATATGTGGTACCACTAACCTTAGTATGAATTTTGAAAAAGACCAAATTTCTCACTCTTTCCATATATTTCCTTTCGACCTATTTATCTTAAATCTTATTGGATTCGAAATTTTACTCGATATGAATTGGTTGGCTAAGTATAAAGCTATTCTTGATTGCGATGGAAGGATGATATCTTTATGGACCGACTTTGGGAGGTTTATAGAAATATCTTGTGAAAATCCAAGTCCAAGGAGGGATAGTTTTCTTTATTCCTTAGATTCATTCCAGAAAGAACTAAAAATGATACTATTGTTAGAGAATTGCTAGACGATTTTGAAGTAAAGAGTTTACCCCAACATTGAGAAATCAAGTTTTGTATTGACTTGATTCTTGGTGCAAGGCCAATTAAACAATATGATCGAAGGAGGGCTTCGAAGGAGAGGGATGAGCTGAACAACCAAATCCAAGAACTATTAAAGAATGGGTTGGTAAGACCTAGTCGTTTAAGTTGGAAATGGCAGTAGTTTTTGTTGCCCAGTCAGATATATTTTTAAGGTTGTATGTAGACAACCGGGATCAGAATAAACAAACAATTAATAACAAGTATCCTCTACCTCAAATAGATGACTTGTTTGATCAATTACACGGTGCTCGAGTATTCTCAAAAATGGATCTAGCCACGAGATTCCATCAACTCAGGATCGTAGAAGAATGCATCCATCTAACTACATTTAAAGGTCCGAATACTTTCTTCAAGTGGTTGGTTATGTCTTTCAGGCTAACCAATGCACCCGCTTATTTTATAGACCATATAAACAGAGTATTTAGAGATGTAATCAATAAATTCTTGTTAGTCTTTATCGATGATATCCTTATCTATTCTAAGATAGAAGAAGAATATGCAAGACATCAAAAAATTGTGTTGGAGGTATTGAGAAATAATGTGCTTAAAGCCAAATTCTCAAAGTGCAATTATTGGGAGAAGTAGGTAAGATTCCTTGGACATATAGTGTAAAAGGATGGGATTTAAGTAGATCCCATGAAGATTGCAGCTGTTCAAAATTGGAAGCAGCCATTGCGTAGTTTCTTTGGTTTGGCAGGATATTACAGAAGATTCATTCAAGACTTCTCAAAGATTGCCTACCACCTAGCAAGTTTGACCATGAAGGATGCTAAATTTAACTAGACACTTAAATGTGAAGAAGCATTCCAGTAACTCAAAAAGAGGTTAACAACTACTCTAGTTCTAGCAATTATAAATGGAAACAGTGGATTAACCGTTTGTACAGATGCTTGGGGAGAGGGAGTTGGTGCAGTTCTAATGCAGGAAGGAAAGATGATCGCTCATGCAAGTAGACAACTAAAGACTCATGAGAAAAATTATGCAACACAAGACTTAGAATTGTTAGCCATAGTGTCCGCATTAAAAATATAGAGGCATTATTTGCTGGGTAAGAAAATTTCTTAGTTTATTTGAATAAAACTTTGAATTGACCTTAGTAAATAAAATTACCTCTTTTAATTAGTTGAAAAGTTTGAGCTCTTTATGGATCATAAATCATTAACGTATCTTTTCACTCAGAAAGGTTAAAATATAAGGCAACAACGTTTGCTAGATTTCTCGCATTTTATAATGTAGATATTTTATATATACCCGGGAAAGCCAACGTAGTAGCAGATGCATTGAGTGGGAAGAATGTCATTGTTTCTTAATTGGTGGTAACTCTAACTCTTCTGGAAATAATTACTAGCAAGTAAAAAGAATATCGATTCCTAAATGATATTATTAAAAATATATACAAACGCTGGAATTCAAACTTCAATGTAGATAGCCGTGAAGTATTGCTGTTGAATGGGCGAATTTGTGTCCGGATGTGGAAAATCTTAGGCAGGAGGTGTTAGCTGAATACCACAAATCCAAACTTAGCATTCATTCAGGAGTTAAAAAAATGTGTAAAGACATGAAGTGCACATTTTGGTGGAGAAGTATGAAAAGGGACATATCCATTTATGTTAGCTAATGCATAAATTGTCAACAAGTTAAGAGCGACCAACAGAAAATTGTAGGATTGCTTCAACCTCTGGAGATTCCAACTTGGAAGTGGGATCAAATATCAATGGATTTCATTGATGTCTTACCTCGAACGAGAAAGGGGAACAATGGCATTTGGGTTATCATAGATCGATTAACCAAAAGTGCACTTCATTCCAGCTAAGCCAATAAGGACTGCTGCAAGCCTTGTAGAAATATATACGAAAGAGATTTCTAATTGCATAGAGTTTCAAGTAGTATAGTAAGCGATTGAGATCCAATCTTTATTAGTCAGTTTCGGAAAGCATAACATACAGCTTTGCGAAGAATCTGAGTATAAGCACTGCATATCATCCCCAAACTGATGGACAGAAGGAAAGATTCAATCGCGTTTTGGAAGATCTTCTAAGAGCTTGTATTCTAGACTTTTGAGGCTCATGGGAAAATCATTTACATTTAGTAGAGTTTTCCTGTAACAACAGTTATCAAACTAGTATTGGCATGACACTGTATGAAGCTCTATGTGGTCGCCCATGCAAGTCACGACCATGTTGGATCGAGACCAAAGATCGATTAATAGTTGGTCCTGATATGATACGAAAAGCTTTAGATATGGTTGATGTGATTAGAAAGAAACCTAAGGAAGCCCAAAGTAGGCAGAAAAGTTATGCAGACCAAAGGCATTGAAATCTGGAATTCTTAGTTGGAGATTCTATCCTTTTAAAAGTCTCTCCAATGAGAGGAGTAGTGATGTTTGGAAGGGTTGGGAAGTTAGCAACTCGATATATCATACATTTTCCCATTCTTGAACGAATAAGTCCACAAGCTTATTGAGTGCAATTTCTAGAATGGTTGACAAAAGTGCACAACGTTTTTCATTTATCTCATTTGCATAAACATATGCATGACCTAGAGCAAATCAAAGAAACAAATGCTCAAGAAGACATATAGGTGGAACCAAATTTGGCAGTCATCAGATAGCCTATTCGAATCGTTGTTTATGATGAGGAACGATTAAGGAGGAAGGTGGTATGGTTAGTCAAAGTTCAATGGAGTGGAGATGCTGAGGATTGCACTTGGGAAACGGAGGATAGAATGAGGAAGGCATATCCTGAGTCTTGGATTGATGTATAGACTGTATAAATTGTATCGTCATAGTGTACTCACCACCTACGGTGTAGTCACTTATTTATATTCTTGTATATATTCCATCTTATCGAATATATTTCATTTGAGCTATCTTCTTCTTATCCTAAATTTCGAGAACGATATTCTTTTAAGGATGGGAGAATGTAACAACCCATAATTTGACTACTCTAAAATATAATATTTAAATTGATTTTAAATATAAAATATATAAGATTTTATTATTCAGATAATATAAGATAGGATTTGGAGACAGAAATTTACGCAAAAATAAGAACTGTTGCTTATATCGGCAAAAGTGACAAAAGTCTGATTTCAGAAAATTAAGTTTTAATAGTTAAATAAATTATTTTATTTATTTTAAGAATGGTATTTATTTTTAATAACAATGTAAAAATTTATTTTCAAGTTTTTTACATGAATAGAGATAGTTTAACGAAAACGTCAAAAATGTGACCGTAAAACATTTTGTCGAAAATCAATGTTTTGTCAAACAAAAGTTCTCGCAACATTGTTACACCTTTATTTTCATATTTATGTACACATATTTAAATAAGGTAAGTATTAAATAATTCCTAAACAAGTTTAATTTTCCTAAACAAGTTGAGAAAATTCTATATATCATTAACAAAAAATAAGCACTAAAAGACAAAAGTATCAAAATCAAATCTAAAACAAATATCTTACTTTATTTTACTTAACACCTAAGTGATTAAGACATAAAGTAGAGATGTGAAAGATAATTTTAAGTGTTGAAAAATGTAGTTACTTAAACATGAATTAAAGGATATTTTGGTCATTTTACATAATGATATTTTATTCCAAACTTTTTCCTATAAATACCCACCCACCTCTTCACTTTCTTTCACACTTATTCTTCTTCATTTCCAAGCTTTCTATCTTCATTTTCATGGCTTCCCACCTTAATTAATAATACCAAAATTCAATCCAAAAATTTACTAAATCATATATCCATCCGAACACCGCGAAACCACACCCAAACCCTCTCTTTCCCTACCCACAGCCTCACCCCCTTCCCATAGCCGATCCTATCCCTCCCCCTAGCCAAGGCCGTGACCATCCTCCCCCACTACAAGACCAAGCCCAACCATTTAGAGATGAGCGTGCAAGGATTCGTGAGCTAAAAATCTCATGTGGCGGAGTTATAGCCGATTCTTCGATTGAAAACCAAAATAAAAGTAAGAACTCCTAATTATATACATATATATATATGTGTGTGTGTGTGTGTGTGTGTGTGTGTGTGTGTGTGTGATGATGTCATATGATTGTATGGATGTTTATTTTTGATTTTGATCAACATATATTGTTTATCTCATGTGAATGTTTGAACAAGTCATGATATACACGTCGTTATTACACGTGGAAAATACTTTTCGAATAAATTTGAAAAGTAGTATGGAATAATTTAATACCTTCTAAAATGATTGAAAATGTTTTAGAAAAGTTTCATAAACAGATAAACTTGTTTTGATCGTTCGTACCAAAATGGGGCACAACACTCTTTGGACTTATTTGAAGAGATTAGAATGAAGAATATAAATGTAAAATGAGACTAATCTAAGAAACACGCCAAAACATACAGATAGAAATGCAAGAACACGGGAATTTATAGTGGTTCGGCGTTGTAGCCTACGTCCACTGTAGAAAGTTTGATGTTTTATTGATGTCCACTAACGATTACAATAGAGAATACTCAAGCACTTGAGTTACAATGTGTTTCCGGTAGTGTATCGGCATAGTAGAATCAAAAGTCCATTTCTTGGAGGCATAGGGTTTCTATTTATAGGCGTAGGCTAAAAATATCTGACTTAGATCTCGGATTACCTCTTCTCCCATGTGGGTGGACCCGCTTGATCGATCTGAGGTCATTTGGGATCGATCCCTACTCCATTCATATCAATCAATAATAGCTTCTTTTGGACTGAGATCGATCATAGACATTCTTGAGGTGGTAAGCAAGCTCCTGTGAAAATTTGGTGGCATTTGGACTTGTAAATTTTAAGTTATGATCCATCCAAGTTTAACACTATATGTTGTTAGAGTGTACGTATAGATCAATTCGTATCGATAATTGTTCGTATCGATGCAACGCGTGTCGATCAGGATGACGTAGAGCGATAATCCAAGAGCGATCCACTTTTCATGCCAAGCGACTGTTTCCATTTCTTGACTATGTTTCTTCATATCGTTCTAATGTAACTTCATTTGTATCTTTCACTTGAAGCCGCTTCGTATCGGTAACTTCCATCCTAGTTCATATCGATGCGGACTTATGCTCTTTATATCGATTGAAGATGTTAATTTCTTATCAATGTAACTTGACTCTTTTCGTATCGATCATTGCATGAATCCTCGTATCAATCATTCGGTTGTATGTTTCGTATCGATCGTTTGCTGATCGATATGAACTACGTGAGTGGGAGGATCGATACGAAGTTTGTATAAACGAGATCGATACGAAATGACGACTACCTATAGATTCGAATAAAGCTTAATTCGATAGGTATGAAGGAGGTTGGCCTATGGTGGATACAAATACTATGGATCCGAATGAGGTTGACTTCCTTGATTTTGATCGATCCATATCTTGAGCATACGAACTCGATTGACCTGAAATTTGAAACGTTGGCTTTCATAGCTTTGCCTGTCATACCATGTTCATTGCAGCTCGATCCGAACTTAGACCAAATCGGTCGGTATGCATAGTAGACTTGTGTATAACCAATCTTCGAAACGGATTGTCCTTGATCAAGTTCTTGGTGTCATGGCCTTGCCAAAAAATGGGATAACATTTGCCCCCCCCCCCCAAAAGTACGTCCTATGTGAACATGATGTGATTTGAAAATCTGAAGGCTTTGTCCTGAAAAAGTCCTATCTGATTCGCTGAATAGTTTTCATCTTTTCATTGAAAGATGTAACCTTTGACTGATTTCCAGTAATATAAATGATGAATTGCTGACTGCTAATGATCATACTGTGTTCTGTTGTAACCTGTTTGCGCAAAAAAGGGCAAACACCCCAAAGTCGTACGATTTAGTTGATTATATGTTGTTCTTAGCGATTTGGGTGATTTGTGCAAATATGTAAAAAGCAGGGACTAAACTGTAAAAGACACACAGATTTATAGTGGTTCGGCCAGAACGTGCCTACGTCCACTTTATATGTTATTCTCCTTTTCTCTCCAGATTACAAGTACAAAGCTTTGTATACAAGTATATGAAAGTTGTTTGAAAGTTCTTTCCGTGCTTGAGCTCTCAAACTTGTCTCCCATTGTTGTACCCCTGCCCCTCTATTTATAGAGTGAGGCTGGGGGTATGGGTCTTGGATGTATATAGCTGCTGGTGGTCCTGGGCTGGAGCAATCTAGCCTGGTAATTTGGTCCGGTATACCTTGGTTCGGCCGAGCTTGGAGAAGATTGATTCGGTAGGAGTTGGTTTGGAGGAGGTTGGTCTGGTAGCACATGGTCCGGTGGTTGTTGGTGGGAGATAAGACCTTGGTCCGGTATGGAGATGGAGTTGGTTCGGTGATAGGTGATTCGGTGTTGCATATGGAGGCTTGGACCGGTGTTGGATGGTTCGGCATGCAGGGGAGATGGAGGCTTGGCCCGGTGTTGGATGGTTCGACATACAGGGGAGATGTTGGTCCGGTACCGAATGGTTCGGTACCGAATGGGCCTTATACTGAGAATGCCGAATGAACACTTGTATTTGGAGTGCCGGATGAGCCTGTGTGCTCTGAGTACCGAATGAGGCTTTGCTTCATATTGCCGAATGAATTAATACCGAATGGACTTTTACGCATCGGTCATGAGTGAAATCCCAGACTTATATACGCTTGTTGGCTGCTTCTTCTTGGTTCGGTCGTGGTGGGAATGCACACAACATTGATATTCCAGTTTTGACCAAAAATGGGATAACACTTTGCCCCCCAAAACATGCCTTGCGATAGGAAGGCGTGTTTTGTAATGCCATGAGCTGGATGTTCATATCCTGTTGATGTCCTTGCGGTAGGAAGGCGTGTTTTGTAATGCCATGAGCTGGATGTTCATATCCTGTTGACAACCTGTAAAGAGCTTGATATTTTATATGGCCCCAAATGACGACCATTCGGGATCGAGCTATTTGGGATGAAGCGCGGCCGTTCATGGTCAAGCGCCTAACTTCAAATGACGACCGTTCGCGATCGAGTCATTTGAGGTGAAGTGCGACCGTTCGCGGTCAAGCGTCTAAATCCATGCGACGGTCGTTCGAGATCGAGTCATTTGCGGTGGAATGTGATCGTTCACGGTCAAGCGCTTTACTTCAAATGACGACCGTTCGGGATCGAGCCATCCGAGGTAAAGTGCGACCGAGCCCGATCAGAGGGCGGACCTCAAATGGCGACCGTTCGCGATCAAGCCACTTGGGGTGAAATGTGACCGTTCACGGCCGGTGCCGTTCGCGGCAAAAGATGAAATGGGACCGTTCGCGGTCAAGCGCCTTACTTCGGGTGACGATCGTTCGAGATCGAGCCATTCGTGGTAAGGTGCGACTGTTGGCGGTCAGGGGGTGGACCTCAAATGGCGACCTTTCACGATCGAGCCATTTGTGGTGAGATGGGTTGTGCCGTTCGAGGCGAGTTTGTGACTGTTCGAAGTCGGGTGCCGTTCGAGGCGAATTGTGACCGTTCGCGATCGGGTGCCGTTCGAGGCGAATTGTGACCGTTCGAAGTCGGGTGCCGTTCGAGGCGAATTGTGACCGTTCGCGATCGGTTGCTGTTCGAGGCGAATTGTGACTATTCGAAGTCGAGTGCCGTTCGAGGCGAGTTGTGTGTGCCCGGGGGGGACTTAATATTATCAGTGCCGGAGTTATTGTTTGGGGGAGTTTCCGAATCAAAGACTTCGGCAGTTCACTGCCATGCAAGAGGTGCTCGTGGACCGTTCGCGATCCAACGGGCATACAAGTAAATTTTTCATAGAATTGTAAATGTTAAACCAATAATCATATGAATCCTACAGCAGAAATGTTCAAGTCAAGATCAAAGCAAGAGCAAGACGAGGATGTCAAAGCGTAAATTCTTACTATGGTGCGGTCAGTAGTCATTCAGAGCATGCCTATGGATCGTGCGCGATCGCTTACATGTGTAAATGATCTAACCGTGCAAGTGAGAGGTTTGCGACTTGTTCATCGCTTTCGACCTGCCCCCCTAGTTTAGGAGGGAATTTTACCTGCCCCCTGGATGAGCGTTCATTCCTTACCAGGTTGCTCAGAGGCCCCTATCTCTCTCTCTGGGATTGGATCAACATGCTCCAAGTGTGGGTGCCCCCTAGCTCTGGTGCTACGCCAGATGGTCCTGCTCCGTTCTGAACTCCAGTTGCTCCTTGGTTTTGTGCTCCAAGTTGCCCAATTTGCAGTAGCAAGTTCTGGATCATCTCTTCTTGTCTTCTCATCATAGCCTCCATCTCATCCCTGGTGATGAAGGCTGAAGCTTGGTTTGCTCCTGAGGAAGCCTCTTGACTCCCTTCCTGTTGACTCTGCTCTGGCCTTGGCCTTCTGCTTGATTGTCTCGCCATGACTCTTCCAATCTGAATCTCCAAACTCTCAAATTCAACTTCCAAGCGGTAGGTCCTTGTGTTCAATTCTCAGTGAAAGCACCAAAATGTTTGCGCAAAAAATGGGCAAACACCCCAAAGTCGTACGATTTAGTTGATTATATGTTGTTCTTAGCGATTTGGGTGATTTGTGCAAATATGTAAAAAGAAGGGACTAAACTGTAAAAGACACACAGATTTATAGTGGTTCGGCCAGAACGTGCCTACGTCCACTTTATATGTTATTCTCCTTTTCTCTCCAAATTACAAGTACAAAGCTTTGTATACAAGTATATGAAAGTTGTTTGAAAGTTCCTTCCGTGCTTGAGCTCTCAAACTTGTCTCCCATTGTTGTACCCCTGCCCCTCTATTTATAGAGTGAGGCTGGGGGTATGGGTCTTGGATGTATATAGCTGCTGGTGGTCCTGGGCTGGAGCAATCTGGCCTGGTAATTTGGTCCGGTATACCTTGGTTCGGCCGAGCTTGGAGAAGATTGATTCGGTAGGAGTTGGTTTGGAGGAGGTTGGTCCGGTAGCACATGGTCCGGTGGTTGTTGGTGGGAGATAAGATCTTGGTCCGGTATGGAGATGGAGTTGGTTCGGTGGTAGGTGATTCGTTGTTGCATATGGAGGCTTGGACCGGTGTTGGATGGTTCGGCATGCAGGGGAGATGGAGGCTTGGTCCGGTGTTGGATGGTTCGGCATACAGGGGAGACGTTGGTCCGGTACCGAATGGTTCGGTACCGAATGGGCCTTATACTGAGAATGCTGAATGAACACTTGTATTTAGAGTGCCGGATGAGCCTGTGTGCTCTGAGTGCCGAATGAGGCTTTGCTTCATATTGCCGAATGAATTAATACCGAATGGAATTTTACGCATCAGTCATGAGTGAAATCCCAGACTTATATACGCTTGTTGGCTACTTCTTCTTGGTTCGATCATGGTGGGAATGCACACAACATTGATATTCCAGTTTTGACCAAAAATGGGATAACATAACCGAATGTCGAGTGCTAACAATTTGTTGTTCACTGTCGTATTTATCATCAGGTGAGCATTCAATTTCGGTGAATTTTGAAAATATTAATTTTAGTTCATTATACATGCACATATGTTAACTTAGGTCATGTTCATATTTGCACATTCACGGTTTGTTGTCAAGTCTTTTAGTTTTTGTTTGGATCGAGTTTCATATCAATCCTCTCCTGGATCAATGTGAAATTAGAGTTGTATTAACATTTTACTTAAGTCCTTTGTTTGAATAGATCCTCTCCTGGATCGATTTAAAGAGTTGGGATATGCATTTCATACCAACGGTTATTGATATGAAGTAGTTGGTTCCTCAAAATGCTTCGTATCGATGGATAAGAACTCCCGTAGTCTTTAAGAAGATGGATACGAAATTGTTACTTCGTATCGATGGATTTGATCGAACCAAATATGACTTGGCAGCGGCATTTGTATCGATGACATATGAGCCCAATTGTTGAAGGATACTAACAGCCATATCCCAGATCGATCTGGGTAAGTAGATATGAAGACAACTCTTCATATCGATGTGGTTGATGACCATTCCTACCAGTTTTTAGCATTGGGAGGCGAAGCGTTTTTCTTCGTGGTTTCGAGTCCATATAAATACGCTTGGGATGTAGAAAAAGTTTCCACTTGCTTTCGCTCCCACACACTATCTTCATATCGATCAGAGCAAGAGAGAAAAAGAAACCGCCTTCATCTTCAAGCCACCTAATTCTTAATCCCTCGAAGTAGCTGCTTTAACTAGGTAATCAACCCATAAATCCACATTAAAACGATGAGATTCGAGTTCAACTGCCAATACATTCATATCTGTGGATGATTCCGGTGGTGTCGACGTCGGAGTTAGACCGGATCAAGGTAGAGGAAGATTGGAATGATATTTATGTTGTTTGGAGAAGAAGAAGTGTGGAGGGATACGAAGAAATTACCCGTATCATGGTCGATGAAGGACGTACTCGTATCGATTGTGGATGGAGAATGAGTCTGTATCGATCTAGGCATATTAGATCTTCGTATTGATGAAGCAAGCAGCTTCAAATCGACTGATGATGGAAGTTTGTATCAATCCAAAGTGATCAATACGAAGACTAGGATCCGGCGATCTATACCTGGTGCAGTTTTTGATCGATATGAAGTTGAGGGTTCTAGATCGATACGAATTGACCTTCTAGCGATCGATACGAGATGTTGTCTTCCACCACCGATATGAATTGCACTTCTAGTGATCGATCCAAGTTCAAACTTTAATGGATATGAAATCTTGCATAATCAAACATTTGACTCAGCTTTGCGTAATTGGACATAACTGTGTAACTACCTATCTGACTATCCTTTGAAGCTCGTCGATGGAACTGTAACTTGATAAATTTGACGAACTCTAACTTGGATCATTCTCTGAAGTCTGAATGGCCTAGTTGTGATGATCAACGATGACAGTCACTCCGGTTGAATCTCAAAGTCTTATCGTTTGAACATCTCTTGAACTTGTAGAAATTTAAAGCATTATGTAGCACTGCACTACATAACACGATCATTCATTTCGCATTGGGGGAATATGGGTTTCTTGTCATCTAACGATAATTTTTGTTGAGTGCCTTAGCTATGGAACTTAGAAGTTCTCAGTCGCAGGATGCCTAGAGTCTGCCTCTTTCCGTAATTGAAATGCCGGCTACCATAGCTGAAGTAATTAGCCCTGCTCTAAATGAGCTCCTGGGAGCAGTTTTTATTATGAACTAATAGGTTTCTGTCCGCTCTAATATCTCTGAAGATATGTTAGGTTGGATTTTCCTAAGACACGGGTTGCTGCTAAATGATGTCATAATACCAGGGCCGAAAGATAGAGCTCACAACCCTCGGAGGTATACACGGCTTGTAATAGATTCATGTGCATGGCCAGGACACTTCTTCCCTTTAATCAGTTTATCCAGGAAACATTACTCTTCTTGAGGATTGCTCCATCCCAGTTGCACCTGAACGGGAATGTCTTGCTTAACAGCCTGTGCATTATCTTTATGGAACACCTCTTCCGTCCTCCGATCGTAGAAGGAATCAGATACTTATTCAACGTAAAAAGTCAGGGGGACAACCCCTCCTTCACTTTCCTAGAAGTAGTTAGGAATTTTTAGGTTGTAGCCAGAGCTTGAAGCAAGCTGAGTTACTTTAAAACCAAATGGGTTTTCGTCCGGTGTCCACGGGGTTTTGCCAGGAGGTGGCTAGTTAGACGTAAATGCTTTAACTTCTTTGTTGATTAATAGGACGACATTAATCGATGCCTAGTCTAACACTTTTCTTCTTATACAGCTTCAATTCCACGACCTGAAGGATCTCAGTTTAAAGGAATAGCAAGGGCTCTTCAAGAGGTGCCCATCGAATATAGAGAGATTGATGAAGTCCTCATAGATTAGAATTTGACGGTCGTAGGGCTGATCGATAGAGATCAGAGCATGGGACTAGTAGGAGTTCTTAGGACAGCTCTGGCGAATAAAATAAGAAGGAGAGTTCCCAAAATTGTTGTAACCAAACAAGATGATGTTGAGAGCTCGCCAGCTAGATATGAGCCCATGGTTGTGCCTTAGTAGGATCCTCAAGCATCAGAAAAAAGAAAAGGCAAAACTGTTGCCTGCAAATCTCTAAGGCGCAAAACCATCATAATGTCTTTGCCCGCTACTAGTCATGAGATTCCTCCTCCACAAATGGAGAGCTCATTGGAAGGATTAGCGGATATCCTAATCCCAGATGATCTAGCTTCACTTCAAGACTTCGAGTTGGAAATCGAGACAGGCTAGAGTTCTTTAGACGTAGGGGAGCTGACTCTTGCAAGCGAAGCTGTCAAAATCGGTTGGTTGAGGGTTTTCCCATGCATACACACACAGCACTACACAACTTATCATCACATGCTTTCCAGTTCTCGAGGATAAATAATTCCAATTTTCTTTTCATTTCACAAACACAATGGTAAGGTAAGGCTCAATGCTTGGCAGTCTCTACTCTGCGCGTCGTTATTTTAGTTCCTACTCTGAGTCTCATAAGCGTGAGTCTGACAAAGACTATGACTGTTGCCATTCCAGTCAAGAGCGTGAGCACTGGGAAAGGGAGAAGGAAAGGTATTATAGACGTCGCGTATGACTGCGCTCTCCGCTACCTAGAGTTCCTTCCAAACATTCTGGTTCTGGTAAATAGCCTTCAGAATCTTCATGTCAAGTACCACCCCCACAAACTTCAAGGCCCGATGAGAAACTTTGAAGGATTGAGACTGAGACCACCGTTACCACTGAACAAATAGTTACAGAACCCACAAGGGTAGGAGCGATTAGAATCGCTAAGCTGAAGAAAGATTTCGCAAATATCTGCTTCGACGGCTTCATATTTCCCTACACTTAAAGCAAATTCCCAATGAGGCGGAACAGATGATGCATAACTACATATATGATGTTTATAGTCAATATTGAGAATGGATGAAGACTGCAAAGAAATTATCAGCGGTGGCCTTTGAGCTGGCGAAGACAATCGAGAAACTAAAAACTGATCTGGCTCAGAATGACCGCATAATTCAGATGCTCAACAATGAAAGTGAGTCTTTGAGAAATTCAAAACTAGAGGCTAATAAAAGAGCCGACGAGGCAACCCGGGAGATAGAGGAGATGAGGCAAACACATTTAGCCTTGGTTGAGGAAATGGGGCACCATACTACCACAGTTGTGGTTGAAAGAGATGCGGCGCTATAAGAGCTTGAGTAGTCAAAAGCCAAATTTGTCGAAGTCACCAAGGAAAAAGATGATGCTAATAGAGCTTCCCAAGAGGCATGTGAGTAAGATGTGGTACCCAGGTATGAGCGGGATGGTGCCAAGCTAAAGGTCTAAGAAACCAAGGCCAAAATTGAGATTGAGGTTATAGCGGCAGAGACCAATTTGGAAGGTGATATCGAAGACCTCCTGGGCACTTATAATGTCAATGTTTTAAACATCGCAACCTAGGATAACTTGATGACTACCCGCTACATCTGTACAATGCATGGTGCCGCTTTGTGGAGGATGAGAAAGTGGACCGCAATGCTACATCTATTGAAGACTTTGAGTTAGAGAACCGGATATTAACCGAAGATGAGAGAAAAGTTCTTCACGATGCCATTATCACTTTTGAAAAGGAGAAACTAGCCTCTAAATACCCGGACGTTGGAGAGAGGTACGGAGTTGGGCACTATGAAGGAAGCTTTGTGTTATCCCGTCTTTTGGCAAGGCCGTGATACCAAAAGATTTATCGAAAACCAAAGACAGTTCATCCCGAAGATCGGTTATACATAGTTTCACCATGGATATCAATGAATTTTATCCGAGCCTGGATCAGACTATAATTAATAGGACACGGTAAGCAAAGTTAAGAAAGCCAACGTTCCAAATTTCAGGTTAATCGGGGTTCATATGGAGGAGATATGATCGATACAAGGTAAGGAAATATACTATTCGTATCCATCAAAGAGTAGAGGCGATGCCCTATTCGAATCCATCAGGTTCGCATCCATCGGAATGGCATCGCCTCAGTATGTTCGAATCCATTGAGTTTTGTACAGTTCGAGTCCATCGGGTTCGAATCGATCAGATTCATGCATGCTCGGTTGTTCGTATCCATCGTACTTCAAATCGATCTTGTTCGATGAATAGTTCGAACCCACCTGGAGCTCTACAATTCGTATCGATATCAAGGGGCCTAATTCATATCGATCGAACATCAACAGTTCGTATCAGTCCACCCGTGCATCCCAATCTTGCATTATTCGTATCGATCGCGAGGGATTTGTTCGCATCCATCGAACGCTAACTGTTCGTATTGATCCACTGCGCAACGATCGTTCGGTACGAACGGTTATAAATGACCGATGCAAATAGCGCAGTGGCTATCAATGCAAGCAGCACGTAGTGGTCGACACGAACTCAACTCCGATGTTGGATGCGAATAAGACTCCTTCAACGCGGCACAAAAGGTGGAGCGATCCAAGAATCTCACGCCACGTCACTGCGCGCTCATGTGTCTAGGTCGATTGGAAATGATGGATACGAAACCATGGATTCAAACTCAGCAGCATACAAAAATCACAATCTTGCATCGATCATATCTCACAAACCACTGGTCCAAATGCTACGAAATTTTCGCAGGAGCTTACGTACAAGCTAAACAACAATCCTACCAAGTTTCAGCTCGATTGGATCATTTTTTGAACGATACGAAAATTGATTCGTATCGATCACAGATCGAGCCAAAATTTGGTGGGATTGGTCGCGTGGGCCCACTCATATGCTAGAAGGAGTCTCCTAAAGTTTGAACACGATATCATCCTCCTACGCCTATAAATAGCCCCCTGAAGCCTACAGAAAAGGGACCTTTTGGAACTTTGGGACGTCCAGACTATGCCGGTTTCAATTCTACACTTCACTACCATTGTTATATTCAATCTCCAGAGCTACTATCAACTGTAAACCTGCTGTAACTGATTGAAATCATCAAGTGAATCAATAAAGTCATCAACTTCAAAGTGGATGTAGGCTAGATCGCCGAACACTATAAATCCTGTGTTATTTACTGCTTTACTTTGATTTTTCTGAGTGATCGTCATATTTGTTGTTCATCTGAGATCTGTGATTGTGAATTATCAACTATCGGGTGTTTGTGACCAATTTTGGCGCAAACATTTTGGTGCTTTCACTAAGAATTGAACTCAGGAGTTCTATCGTTTGAGAGTTGAATCAGAAGGTTTAGAGATTCAGATCAGAAGAGTCATGACGAGACAATCAAGTAGAAGACAAAGGGCTAATAGGAGTCAGCATGAAGGGAGTCAAGAAGCTTCTTCAGGTGCAAATCAGACATCGATCTTCATCACCAGGTATGAGATGGAGACAATGATGAAGAGGCAGGAAGAGATGATCCAGAATTTGTTTCAACGGATTGGGCGACTTGAAGCGCAAAATCGAGGTGCAGACGGAGTTCAGAATAGAGCAGGACCATCCAGCGTAGCACCACGACTAAGGGGCACACACTTAGAGCATGTTGATCCAATCCTGGGGAGAGAGACAGAGGCATCTGAGCAACCTGATGGTGGTAGAGGGATGTACGCTCAGCCGGGGGGCAGATTCCTGAAAGATCTCATGGACTCGGGGGGCAGATCGAAGGCAATGATCGAGGACTACATCCTGGAGACAATGATAGATTGGAAGAGATGGTCAGGAGAGCCATGAGGGGCGGATTAGTAAATAGAGATCTTGAAGATGTAAACAGGAATCCTTTTTCCCCTGCGATTAGGATGGCTAGGAATCCACCAGAGTTCAAGTTACCATCAGTGGAGATGTACGATGGGAGTACAAACCCAGCGGTCCATCTAACAAAGTACATGAGGCATATGGAGGTACTGGCGGCATCAGATGAAGTCATGGCCCGATGTTTTCCATTGTATCTAACAGATATCGCAGCACTATGGTTTAAGCAGCTGGAAAGCAACTCCATAGGAATGTGGGCTGATCTAGCCGAGAAGTTCAGAGGCAATTTAGGGTTCACATTGCAAGACCCAAGAATGTGACGAGTTTGGCATCTTTAAAGCGGAGAGCCGGGGAGTCTTTGAGGAGTTTTCTGACGCGATTCAATGCGGCAGCAACATCGGTGGATCGGCCAGATCCATCCATGGTTATGATGGCAGCTGTATCTGGAATAGCCGATGGCACGGAGTTCAAGAATTCGTTAACTAAGGATCCGCCTATGGATCTGGGAGAATTCTATCACGAGGCAGAAAAGTTTTTATGATTGGAGGATGCTAGTGCGGAAAGAGAAGAAGGAATCGATGTTTACGCAGTCAAGGGAGGAAATCCACCTGAAAAAGGTGTAGAGACTGGTAAAGGGAAACGAAGGGCCGAGGATAGTGGTGGCAGGCCAAAGCGACCACGGAGGGAGCCACGATTCACCACTTATTCAAAGCTGAATGAGAGTTTGGAGTGAATCTACCAAGATACCAGAGAGCAAGTTCCGTATCGTAGACCATTGCGAAGGGATCCAACTGTCGACGAAAGGAAATTAGACAAATATTGCTTATTCCACGAACTGAATGGTCATAACACAAGCGATTGTAGACATCTGAAGGATGAGGTGGAAGGGAATATCAGGAATGGTAGGCTACTTCAGTATGTGAGAAGGCGGACCCCAGCGGTGGAGCCAGAGCGACCACCGTCTACATCACATAGGGGTGACCCTGAACCGGAACACTGGATGGTTATCAATTAATTGAAATAACGATGAACAAGTCGTAAATTCTTCACTAACACGGTCAGATCATTTACACATATATGAGACCGCGAACGATCCACAGGCATGCTCTGAATGACTACTGACCGCGTCATAGTAAGAATTCACACTTTGACATCCTTGTCATGCTTCTTTTTAGTTTTGACTTGAACATTTGGATTTGGTTTGTTTGGACATTTCAGTTAGGGAATTCATATGAGCATTAATTTGATATTTGCAATTCTGTAAGAGAAGTTATTTGTATACCCGTTGGATCGCGAACGGTCCACAAGCACACTTTGTATGGCGATGAACCGCTAAAGTCTTTAATTCAGAAATTCACCCGAATGTGATATCTGACTCTAGAAATGCCAAGTCCCCCTCAATATTCGATCGTGAACGATCACATTCTGCCTCGTGCGGCATTCAATCGTGAACGATCATATTCTGCTTCGTGTGGCATTCGATCGCAAACGATCACATTTTGCCTCGTGTGGCATCCGACCGCGAACGGTCCCATTTCACCATTTACCATGAATGGCATCCGACCGCAAACGGTCCCATTTCACCATTGGCCGCGAACGGCATCTGACTGTGAACGGTCCTATTCCATCATTTACCGCGAACGGCATCGACCGCGAACGGTCCCGTTTCACCTCAAATGGCATACAATCCCGAAAGATCGGCATTCGAGGTCATATGAAACTATCGAGTTCTTTACAGGTTGTTGACGGGATATGAACATCCAGGTTATGGCATTACAAAACACACCTTCCTATCGCAAGGCATGTTTTGGGTGGCAAGTGTTATCCCGCCTTTTGGCAAGGACGTGATATCAAAAGATTGATCGAAAACCAAAGACAGTTCGTCCCAAAGATCGGTTATACATTGTTTCACCATGGATACCGACGAATTTTGTCCAAGCCCGAATCAGGCTACAATTAATAAGACACCGCAAGCAAAGTTAAGAAAGCCAATGTTCCAAATTTGAGGTTAATCGGGGTTCGTATGGAGGAGATATGATCGATACAAGGTAAGGGAATATACTATTCGTATCCATCAAAGAGTTGAGGCGGTGTCCTATTCGAATCCATCAAGTTCGCATCCATCGGAATGGCATCGCCTCAATATGTTCAAATCCATTGAGTTTTGTACAGTTCGAATCCATCAAGTTCGAATCGATTAGATTCACGCATGCTCGGTTGTTCGTATCCATCGTTCTTCAAATCGATCTTGTTCGACGAATAGTTCGAACCCACCTGGAGCTATGCAATTCGTATCGATATCGAGGGGCCTAATTCGTATCAACTGAACATCAACAGTTCATATCGGTCCACCTGTGCATCCCAATCTTGCATTATTCGTATCGATCACGAGGGCTTTGTTCGCATCCATCAAACGCTAACTGTTCGTATCGGTCCATTGCGCAACGATCGATCGGTACGAACGGTTATAAATGACCGATGCAAATAGCGCCGTGGCTATCGATGCAAGCAGCACGAAGTGGTCGACACGAACACAACTCCGATGTTGGATGCGAATAAGACTCCTTCAACGCGGCACAAAAGGTGGAGCGATCCAAGAATCTCGCGCCACGTCACTGCGTGCTCACGTGTCTAGATCGATTCGAAATAATGGATACGAAACCATGGGTTCGAACTCAGCAGCATACGAAATTCACAATCTTGCATCGATCATATCTCACAAACCATTGGTCCAAATGCTACGTAATTTTCACAGAAGCTTACGTACAAACTAAACAACAATCCTGCCAAGTTTCAGCTAGATTGGATCATTTTTTTGATCGATACGAAATTGATTCGTATCGATCACAGATCGAGTCAAAACTTGGTAGGATCGGTCGTGTGGGCCCACTCACATGCCAGAAGGAGTCTCCCGAAGTTTTAGCACGATATCAACCACCTACGCCTATAAATAGCCCCCTGAAGCCTATAGAAAAGGGACCTTTTGGAACTTTGGGACGTCCAAACTCTGCCGGATTCAATTCTACATTTCACTACCATTGTTGTATTCAAACTCCAAAGCTATTATCAACTATAAACCTGCTGTAACTGATTGAAATCATCAAGTGAATCAATCAAGTCATCAACTTCAAAGTGGACGTAGGCTAGATCGCCGTACCACTATAAATCCTGTGTTATTTACCGCTTTACTTTGAATTTTCTAAGTGAACTTCATATTTGTTGCTCATCTGAGATCTGTGATTGTGAATTATCAACTATCGGGTGTTTGTGACCAATTTTGGCGCAAACACTCTGAAATGCCTATAGCGAATCAACCTGAGCTTGCTTCTACATTTGATCCTCCGGCTGTTCCGGCATGCGACCCTGACGAGCCGCACATATCTCCGGTACTTGAACATGATTCTAAAGGCGCATCAGCTTAGCACATGAGCCAATCTGAGGAAGGTACTCTGAACACTTTTTCCATTTGCCTAAATGAAAGAGCGTTGTCGAAAGATGTCACCAATATCTTCTCTTATCTTTATTCAGTTGTAGATGATGCACGTGTCATTCCTTCTTTAATCCAAGAATCACATCATAAGCAGGAGGCCATTATGATGGAGGCAACGATGGCAAAGGCCGCTACATCAACCGAGGAGATGCTCAAGAACAGATTTGTCCTTGACGAACAAACAATGGAAGCACTCCTCGGTCACCAGAGCAATCCACTTACTGACTTGCCTTTCGTTATAGGTGAAGACGTGTTTATGGCCAGCTCCTTAGGCCCGACTAGAAGCATTCCAGTGGGCACTCAAGCTGATCAGGATGAGGCTATAATGGCAGAGATTAACGCTGAGATGGAAAGAGCTGCGTAGGCTAGTAGCATCGGAGGTGGCATGGAGGGCCCTAGCTCGGTCTCTATGCTTATGATTTCTCCTAGCGGCACAATCGTCGACACTGGCAGGCCCCTTTCGTCCTCTCATATTGAAAGTGCCACTGTTCCTCCATCTCTGCACTAAGAAAGTCCCGATCCATGTGAGTTCGAAGGAAGAGACCTCTGTAATCCCCCCGATCGAAGACCAACCAGCAAAAGGAGGCCAGGGGGTATAGGCTCAAAAAGACAGCTAAGCGATAGTTCCAGTGGACCAACACCGAAGAAGAAGAAGAAGCCAAAGGAGTAAATATGCCTTCTTATTCCCTCTTCTTGGTAGATAGATAGGATAGGGTTTCACTTTGCTTTTTACAGGCTGTGTATAGATGCGAGTTCGGCGCCTACTTATAGGAATTCCGGGAATAAGTTTTTGTACTTGTCTTTTTTCAAGGAGTGGCAGAAATAAAATATTCTTTTGTTTTCAGCATAGCTTTGTGTTTATTTGCTTAAGTGTTTCAGCACTCAAATTTCTGTTCAATGTATTTGCGAGGCTTTTGTCTTTGAATCAGACTTGAGTTTGCTTGTTAAGTCCTAAAGTCATGGCTTTGGGTCATAACCAAATGTCAAGTTGAGCCCTAATGTTGCATTGTCTCGGTTAACGACTTGTATTTGAGCTATGTTGCCAGCTTTGGAGAGAATTGAAGTGGTCGGTTAACAGTCGCTTTCTGCCTTCAACAAATTGCACTTAACTTAGTCGGAACAAAGTGAAGGTGAAACGAGTTCTGGTAAGCGGATCACTCTCGCTCATTTACTGGTAATTGCGTCCATGTTCTAGGGATTGAACTTGCATGCCTGCGGTCAGTCAAGCCTGCTTAATGTTTGAAGTAATGTCCACGCTCTGGGGTCTTAAGTTATTTTACAGGCAGGCGGTCACTCCCATTTAATACTTAGAATTATCTCTGCACTTCAGAAACTTAAGTCGATTTACGGGTGGTTAATCACACCCATTTTTTGTTTATACTCCGGTCCATGCTTTGGGGACTTAGAGTTGGTTGATAGGTGGTCAGTCACACCCAATTGGTGTTTATGCTCCGGCCTACGCTCTAGGGACTAGAGTTAGCCGACGGGTCGTTAGTCACACCTATTTTGATGTTTATACTCTATTTCGCACTTCGGGAATTCGAATTTAGTCAATAGATGGTCGATCACATGTGTTTAAGTATTAGAATCCCATTCTCACTCTGGGAACGATGAATTGATCAAGGTTGTGGATGGTCGGATCACATCACCCTGAGTAGACAAGCAAAGTCATAGATGGATGGATCCATCCTCCTCGAGCTTGTTAAAGTAGGAGGCGAGAACTTGGATGAACGGATCCATCCTCATCGGTTTAGATTATACATAGGCAAATTTGTGGGTGGATGGATCCACCCTCCAAGAGTCCATATTCCAGATTTGATTTTTAAACTCCGGCTTGCACTTTGGAAACAGAGTTTGTTAGAGGATTGTTGTGTGTCAATCCTTTTTGGTTTTAGTGTGGCCACTTGTCCCCAAGTTTGGGTTTCACTTAGCGTGTGACTGGTCGTATCACAATCACTTCCTATTTGAATAGGTTCCACCATATGATGGAACTTAGCTCTCCGTGCATTGTGATGGCCACATGACGCATTTCAAGAATTTCCACTCTGGCTTGACAAGTTTGCATTTTATTGTGAAAGAAAGTACGGCTGAGGTAGTTGCCTTATTACAAGTTCAAATTTCGAAATGCATAAAAAAATTAAATGAAAAGAAGAAAAAATGAATAAATAAAGCCAATTATTTGTAGTACCGATGGAGACACACGCTATTCCAAGCTCTCGGCAAAGGGAGAGCATCAACAGTTGATAATTTGAATGTGCTATCTCCAAGTCTCCGCTCGATAACTTATGGTCCTTCCCATGTTGGTTTCATATGTGAAGGGACCGGATAGATTATATTGAGTACGAGATCGCCAAGTTTAAAGGTTCTGGGTCGGACCTTAGCATGTATAATTGGGCGACTCGACTTCGGTGCGTGGCTGCCCTCAAATCACCTATTCACGCTTCTCATCCAATAAATTCAGAGATTCAGCAAGTAATGTGGCATTCGTCTTTGGATCATAATATGTCACATGATGAGAAGGTACTTCCAATTCAACTTGAATAACGGCCTTAGAGCCATTGAAAAGTGAAAATGGAGTGTGGTTGGTTATGGACTTGTGGGTGTCGATATGCCCATAGGGCTACGGAAAATTCATCGACCCATCTGCCTCCAGCCTTCTCCAGTCATTTCTTCAGAATGGACTTAATAATTTTATTAATAGCTTTACCTGTCCATTTTCTTGAGGGTGGGCAACCGTCGAGAACTTCTTCTAGATGTGAAAATGTCGACAGAACTTCTTGAACTCGACACCATCGAATTGGGCTCCATTGTTAGTGATAATTATTCGCGGGAGACCAAAACGATATATGATGTTGCGTACTACAAAGTTGATTACATTTTTCATCGTGATTGTGGCAAGGGACTCGGCTTCTGCCCATTTGGTAAAGTAGTCAACTACAATAATGGCATACTTTGCACCAGCTTTAGGCAGAGGTAAAGACTCAATTATATCAATACCCCATGTGGCGAACGGCCAAGGACTGACCATCTGAGTAATTTCGGTAGAAGGGGCTCTTGGAATTCGAGCATGCTTTTGGCATTTGTCGCATCTCTTGGCATAGTCTGATGCATCTCGATTCACAATCGGCCAATAATACCCATATTGGAGTATCTTCTTAGCAAGGGCTTTCCCTCCAGTGGGATCGTCGAACTCCTTCGTGCACATCATGTAACACTCTTTTGATTTCATCATAGGTGATACACTAGAGTAAAGAAATAGAGTATCCTCTCCTGTACATGACTCCATTCTGGATAATGAATCATAAAGCTTTCTGGAGAACTTGTCTTTTCTCATTGCTGCGCTTAGGCAAAGCTCCACGCTCGAGATAGTTTCTGAATGAGGTCGTCCATGACTCCTTCTTGGGCATTTTCTCATGCACCCAGTCTGCTTCCACTTGATAGATACTCGGAGTGGTAATGTCTTAACGGGGACGAGTCCCATTTGTTGTTCTTCACTGGTGCTGGCCAGTTTCACCAAATAATCGGCCTTCTGATTGTGTCCTGGGGTATACACAGGATGGCATTGTAATTTAACTGATTCAACACTTCCTGAACTTGTGCAAGGTAAGCATCCAACCTCCAATCTCTAGCTTGGTTTTTTCCTCGAACTTGACATACGACCAATTGCGAGTAGTAGTAAATCTCTACAACGATAATTCTCAAGTCTCTGGCAAGTCTGAGTCCGGTGAGTAGAGCTTCGTATTCGGCCTCATTATTAGTTGCATGGAAATTAAACTTCAAGGCATATAGATCGATCTTCGGGAGTTTCATGTACTACTCCAGCGCCTGAGCAGTGGTCGTTTGATGCACCGTCAGCGTATAGCTTCCATATGTATTTGGAAGATTCACCGGTCTCGAGCAAGTTCTCTGGTATAGTAAACTCGGTTATGAAGTCTGCTAAAACTTGTCCTTGAATGGTTCACCTCGGTGTATAAATGATATCAAACTAACTCAGCTCGATGTTCCACTTGAGCAACCTACCAGACGTCTCAGGTCGCATAAGGACTTGTCGTAACGGCTAGTCAGTATAGACAGTGATCGAATGGACCTGGAAGTAAGGACGGAGCTTTCTCGACGCAATTATGAGGCAATAAGACAGCTTTTCCAGTTTCAGGTAGTTTCTTTCCACCCCAGTTAATCGCTTGCCGATATAATAGACCGGTCATTGGATCCGATCTTCTTCCTGAATCAATGCAGCACTGATCACATTCGTTAAAACTAGCAAATAAATATACAATCTTTCATGATCAACTGGCTTTGACAGAATAGGTGGCGTTGCCAAATGTTGAACCAGTGTTTGGAATGAGCCTTCAGACTCCTTAGTCCATCAAATTTTTGCTTTCCTTTCTTGATCAAATTAAAGAAGGGAATGCACTTGTATGTGGATTTGGGGATGAATCTGCTTAAGGCTGCCACCTTCCCGTTGAGGCTTTATACTTGCTTTATGGTTCTGAAAGTCTCAAGATTCCAAGTCACCCAGATCTTCTTGGGATTGGCTTCAATTCCTCGAGCGTTGATAATAAATCCAAGGAATTTTCCAGATGCGACTCCAAAGTGACATTTCAACGGGTTGAGCTTCATTCAATACCCTCGGAGGATATTGAACATTGTTTCTAGGTCTTTGACATGATCGATATATAGCGAGACTTCATGAGCATATTGTCCACTCACACCTCCATGGTTTTTCTGATCTGGTTAGCGAACATTTGGTCAACGAGTCTCTGATAAGTTGCCTCAGTGTTTTTGAGTCCGAAAGGCATCACTTTATAGTAGTAGAGTCCCGGATCGCTGATAAAGCTGGTATGCTCCTGGTTAGGTGGTGCATCGGTATTTGATTATAGCCGGAATATGCGTCTATGAAAGATAAGAGTTCTTGTCCCGCCGTTGAATCTATAAGTTAATCGATTCTAGAAAGTGGAAAACTGTCTTTAGGGCATGCTTTATTCAAATCTGAGTAGTCCACATAAATTCTCCATTTCCCGTTGGATTTCCTAACGAGCACCGGGTTGGATACCCACTCTGGATATAATGCATCTTGGATAAACCTGTTCGACTTGAGTTTATTTACCTCTTCCTTCAGGGCGGCAGATCTCTCCGGATCCATACCGTGCCTTTTCTATTCGACCAGGACATGTCGCAGGTCAATATTCAATGCATGGCTCGCGGTGTTCGGTGAGATCCCATATATGTCTGAGTGCGTCCAAGCAAACACGTCGAGATTTGCCTAGATAAATTCAATCAACTCCTCTCTCATCTGTTGGCTTAGTTGAGATCTGACCTTTATCATTCTGGAGTCATCATCATCTATTGAAACATCAATCATCAACTCTGCCGAGGAAGCCTTTTTGTCTTTGACTTCCTCTTCATTATCGTTATCTCATGGATCAAGATCTTTCAGGAATTGGTTGTGGCACCTGGGCCTAGGCCCAGGCGTTAACAGCTAATTTTTAGAAAAACGGATGTAGAGAGATTCTTCTAGATCCTTGTCCTTTTCTTTATGTTGCGCCTCCCGCATCAGCAACATAACAGGCGCATACAGCCGTCTGATCTCCTTGAACAACTCCAACCCCATTATCAGTGGGTAACTTTAGAGTTAAACACCATGGGGCAAATACTGCTCTAAATTCAGCTAGGACTGGTTGGTCCAAGAAAGCATTATATGGAGAATTAACGTCTAACACAACGAACTGTAACATCCGGACTCTCCGACAATCTCCAATTCCCAACTCAATAGGAAACTCCACCATCCCTAAGGGTATCGTTGCACTTCCATTAAAGCCATGTATGCGAGATTAACACGGCTTTAAGTCCTTTGCTTCCATTTTCATCTGTTTATAAGCCCATTTTAAAAGGATATTCACGTAGCTTCCACTATCAACCAAGATCCCCTACATCCAAGCATGACCTATTTGAGCTGATACGACTAGTGGATCGATAGTAGGGGCTTAGACTCTATCAACATCTCTGTATTGGAAAACGATGCTGTCTGTCATCGTTTTCTGTTGTTTTGTCGAAGCTTCTTCATCAATATTACTGCAACACTCGAAGTCCGCATGCCTACTTGAACTGGCATATTACTCCATTTCATTCCATCTCCGATCAGTTGGATGAGGACCACCACTAACTATATTTATTACCAAACCCTACTAGTACGCATGGGTTCCTCTGGTCTAGCCTGGTTTTGACCTTGATTCTGGTTTGATGGACCCATACCTCCAGCCTACGGCGCCTAACCGAACTGTTCCAACTTCTTCTCTCGGATTAACTTCTCAATGATGTCTTGTAACTGGTGACACTCATTAGTATTATGACCATAGCAATCGTGGAATCCATAGAATTTCCCAGTCTGAATCTGCTTCTTAGACGACTATTTCGGAGCTGGTTTCTTACACTGCCAGTATTATAAGTCTGCAAATAAACATTATCCAAGGTTGTATTCGATGGGGTATATTGGACAAACATGGGAGCTTTGCGTCGCAGTCTAGTATTTTGATCACACTTCTTACCCTGACCTCCATTGTCTTTCTGTTGGCTCTGCTTGTTCTATATATTCAATTGCACGTTGCCAGAGTTCTCACGGGTCTGTTTCACAGTAGCATTAGTGTGAATGCCTTAGCCACTGGGCCCCACATCGTCCTGCTTCCTAGATCTCCTAGTGTCTTCTCTCCTAAAAAACTGGGCCACCTTAGCATAGAAACAATCCAACAACGCTAGGGTTACCTAGCCAACCAACTTCTAAATTCAGAATCGGGACCGATTCCTTTAGTTGGTGCCATTAAGAAAGAACTGTCATTTGGGTTGCTGACCTCAGCATAGGCAGCATGAAACCTTTTCAAATAACGCCTAAGTGTCTCTCCTGGAGCTTGGGTATCATTGGACAAGGTTGTTGACATCTTTTGGCCATGTAACATGCATACAGAATTGTTCAACGAATTTAGTGGCCAACTGATCAAAATTTGCAATGGATCTGGGTCATAAACGGGTGAACCACTTAGTTGCGATACCACCTAAGGAAATAGGCAAATTCCTGCACTTAACCGCATTGTCAGCTCGAGCGGAGTTCATGAGCCATTCGTACTTTAATATGTGTTTATTAGGATCTTAACTTCCTTCATACACAGGCAGGGTAGGCATCCTGAATCAGCGAGGTGGCTCAGCACAAAGGATGTCAGGTTCCATGTTGCGGGGACAGTTTGGGCATGGTCGACGCCCCGTTTCTCGCCTCCTTGGCTCCAAATCTTTAGGAACATAAGGTTTAGAAACATGAACATGTTGACGAAGGGTCAGATCTTCTCGGTTTTGAATCTCAGCATCCAAGTCTCTGGCGGTGGTGGCTGCACGGCTATCGGTAGTGTATGAGGTAGTGCCCCTCTTCGGAAGGAGGGCCTAGGTTAGTGTCCCATAGAAGGACCAGCTCCGGCTTGTCCGAGATTTAGAGCACGTTGATTCTTAGAGGCTTGCACATAGTTCCCTTCCATCCATGGGCATGTAGATCTATGATTGTAATCGGACCACCTGAACTTTTGGTAGATGAATAGGAAGCATGATCCCTTCTGGATCCCCTTCATATTTCCTCATTCAGTTGGTTGGCTAGCTCATGTTGGCACGGTCAGTTGGGTGAGCTCCTGAAGGCTTTGGGTAAACTCTTGCGTAAGGATTAGAAACTCCTCCATAGTGATGGTGCCTTGTGGATCTGAGGGTCCAGTCGAATTTTGACCTATAGCAGGCAGCTGCATGGGGTTCTACCTATCCCGTCCTTCTGGGTTAGCAACAGTTGAAGCAGTCCTTGTGTTAATCATAGTTGGCATAGCTCCTTCCTAGATCTGATGCAATCTAAATAGGATGGAACAAACTACTGGATATCAGATCTGGATCTCCTCCTTAGATTTCAACAATCCAACAATGGCAGTAAATCCAATGAGTGGGAGAAAAACTGGGTTTTTCTCAGTGAAAGCACTAAAGTTTTTGTACCAAAATTGGGCACAACACTCTTCAGACATATTTGAAGAGATTAGAATGAAGAATATAAATGTAAAAAGAGGCTAATCTAACAATTACGCCAAAATAGACAAACAGAAATGCAAGAACACAGGAATTTATACTGGTTTGGCGTTGTAGCCTACATCCACTTTGGAAAGTTTGTTGTTTTATTGATATCTACTAGCCGATTACAATAGAGAATACTCAAGCACTCGAGTTACAATGGGTTTCTGGCAGAGTATGGGCGTAGCGGAATCAAAAGTCCATTTTCTGGAGGCATGAGGCTGCATTTTATAGGCGTAGGCTGAAAATATCTGAATTGGATATCGGAATACCTCTTCTCCCACGTGGTTGGGCCTACTTGATCAATTTGAGGACATTTGGGATCGATCCCTACTCCATTCGTATCGATCAAAAATAGCTCCTTCTGGGCTGAGATCGATCATAGACATTCTTAAGGTAGTAAACAAGCTCCAGTGAAAATTTGGTGGCATTTGGACTTGTAAATTTCAAGTTATAATCCATCCAAGTTTGACATTGTATGTTGCTGGAGTGTACGTATCGATCAATTCGTATCAATAATTATTCGTATTGATGTTATGCGTGTCGATCAAGGTGATGCGGAGCGATAGTCTAGGAGCGATCCACTTTTTATGTCGAGTGACTTTTTCTTTCCTTGACTATGTTTCTTCATATCATTCCAATGTAACTTCATTCGTATCGTTCACTTGAAGCCGCTTTGTATTGATATCTTCCATCCTAGTTCGTATCAATGCGAACTTATGCTCTTCGTATTGATTGAAGACGCTGATTTCATATCTATGTAACTTGATTCATTTCGTATCAATCATTGCACGAGATATTTGTATCGATCGTTCGGGTATGTTTCGTATCAATCGTTTATCGATCGATACAAACTGTGTGAATGGGAGGATCGATACGAAGTGTGTACGAACGAGATCAATACGAAATGACGACTACCCGTGGATACGAATAAAGCTGACTCCGATGGATATGAAGGAGATTGGCCTATGATGGATATGAACACTATGGATCCGGATGTGGTTGACTTCCTAGATTTTGATCGATCCATAACTTGAGCATACGAGCTCCGGTTGAGTTGAAATTTGGAATGTTGGCTTTCATAGCTGTGCTTGTCATACCATATTAATTGCAACTCGATCCGGACTTGGACCAAATTGTCCAGTATCCACACCAGAACTGTGTATAGCCGATCTTCGGGATGGATTGTCTTTGGTTTCTAGTTAATTTCTTGGTGTCACGGGCTTGCCAAAATGATGGGATAACATTGACAAGTTTTGAATGAAAACAAATAAATGAGTCAAAACTAGGCGCGTCGCGCAACGGTAGTTTGTGATTTTGCACTGACGAATTCAAATAAATATATAAAATGAGATTTAGCTCGGGGTTACTCAAGATAAGAATTTTTCGGACTATTATATCCATAGTTTTAGAATGAAGAAAGAAAATCAAGATTTCATCTTGTAGATTTTAAAATACATCCAAATCAAATTTTCAGAAAAAACGCGATTTTGCTATAAAGCGACCAAAGTATAAAACTCTTTGAAATGAATATTTTTAAATATTTAAAAATATGAAATAAATTTTATAAGTAAAATGGTCTAAAACAGATTCGAATTGAAAAATATGAATTTTAAAATATTTGAAAAGTTGTTTTAAATCGAATCAGCTTTTAAACACTTTTCGCAGCACTTTTCTGTTGTCGTTTCAACAACTTTAGAAATGAAGTTTTAAACTTAATGATTATTTTACAAATATTTTATAAATGTTTTCGAATAAATGAATAAGTGTTTTAAATAATGATTTCTAAGGTTTATAAATCATTTAAAGAAAAAAATGGAAGGAGTATGCGTAAACGACTAGTACATTTGTCTCACTTATGAGATTTAGAATGGTAAAACGAGGTGACTAATTAAAGTTAGGGATAGAGCAAGCAGTGCCCTAAACTTACCTGGCCTCTGTTTTCTCTTTTTAGGCGAGGGTGGAACAGATTGAAGGGAAGATGCTCTAAAATAATGTTTTTCCAATATGAAATTTAAATAAATGATTTGCAAATATTTTTCTAAGTAAAAAGTGAAATGATTTTGAATTATTCAACACTTAAAAAGGTTTAAATTTACTAAATGATTTCAAAATGAAAGATTCAAATGATTCCTTATTTACTAAATGAATATTTTTAAGATATATATCTCTCGAAGATATTTTGATAAAAGAAATGAATGACTCAAACAACAGTCATCTACTTATAAAACACCATTTTTATCGGTTATTAGATTTTGAAGAATTCGGGGTTGGATTTGGAAAATCTCTATCTGAAAAACATTTTGAACCAATTTTCATTTGAAGTAAAACATGTTGAAGGTATAAGTATGGAGGGTGGAGATATTCATGACATAGGGTTGTTTGCCACTAGTCCCTCGAGGTGATATTTAACATATCATAAATTTATGGTGGCAAGTACTGCTCCGTTATGAAAATCTTCAAGTGCAAGGACTAATCGCTATTGATCCTAGGGATGATTCCCAAAACAAGATGCGGTAGGAGGAGTGCCTTCGGTTTGTTTCAGCTCCATAATAAACTTGTACAAACGAATGTCTAACGTTGCATTTTAAAATCACATTAATTAATCTCTATGAACATATATCTGCTTGGCGACAGAGAAGGCAACTTCTCTTAGCTAAATATACCCTTTCGAGACGTACGAACTCAGAAGTTATACGTTTGTAGAAATCAGTTGTGTGATTATGGAATGACAATGTGGCATTCAAAGAAGAAAGATATGTGCTATGTGAAAGGTAATCGATACTTCAAGCCTCACACCTGAAAATGACCGAAATAGGGTAGATGCAGCAAGGCTATGTGGTTCACAACCATTAGAGTATGATCATCCCCTTTTAGATACATTTATTTCTACTATGTCGTCGGGTATTAAATTAATGTGGTGTATGCAAAGAGAGCATTTGGATAGGTCGGTAACAACCAGGGTGATGACATATTCAATACTATTTAGGAAGAGACAGGCCGATCTTGTGTTGGTAGAGGGCCATCTGTTGGGCCCGATGCATTCCTCTAGAGATGTACTACCAGAAGGTAGTCCCTTTACCTGGTCATTTGTATGGAAATCCATTTTCTAATAAGTGCCTGCTATTTTGTTTATAGAACCCACTTTATGGCTAGTATGCTGAAATTTGAACAATGTAACAAATTGGGCTAAGATTAATAAGCTTACTTGCAAATGTTTTTCAAAGAAATAACATTAAAAATAATATCCCTTATTTTTACATAAAAATGTTATGGTTATCATAAGGTAAAAACCCATCCATTTTTATATGCAGCGTGGTCTTATGAGATACCTTTTATGAGATACCATTTTGTTTTCAAACATCGTGTTTTGAGTTCTCGCACCAGTCTCATGACTGACCCAGAGTTTATTTTGTTTTCCATTCAATTCTGGTGCCTTATTTTACTGGGCATCCAAGTAGTCAGGATTGTGACAGAAGTATTTTGGTGGAGCACTCTGGAAGAGTTTTTGGAACATGGAGCTTGGAGCATCTAATGTGGATATCTATCTATCTTTTATTTTCCATCATGTCTAGTTTGTTTATACCATCAAGTGTAGGAGCAAGCAGTTATAACTGTTCCTGGCTGGGTTATTTCATACCATGACTCCGATGTAACCTAGTGAGAGTGGTTGTATGTACTATCGATATGTACAATTAATCGAATGTGAGAATTTGTGTTTCTGTCTTTTACTTTTTACTTTACCCCTGATAATCTGCCTCCCCGGCATTTGGGTTTGCGGCACGTGAGTACCAAAGATGTATTAATGTTGTTTCCTGATGGTCGAGGAGATGGGTTGCCATATAATGGTTGAGCAGATGGTTGTGTATATATCTTGGTTGTATAACATGGATGCTATTGCACGTTATGTTGTTCGCCCATTAGAAGATTTCAAGACGAAATCCTTTTAAAGGGAAGAATATAACACCCGATAAAATGAATCAAAAATAAATGGATTAAATTGAATTAAACATGATAAGATAGAATATGGAAATTTTATAAAAGTTTGTATTTGACTACAAAAGTTATTCCGTTACATTCATCGTGAAATTTTGATTTGTTTCCATATGTGATATGCTGAAAACGATGCTCAAATGAAGAAGTTATGAGCATTTGAAGTTCTCGGATTTAAATTAATTTTAAATAAGAATTTAAATTTAGGATTTGAATTTTAAAAATTAACTTGAAGGCTAAGTAAACGTTAATTAATGTTTGATGTTAAAGTTAATTGTCGAAAAGAAATTAATTATTAAAGTAATAGAATTAAATATTTCCCTAAATAATCAACCGGCCGACACTGTAGTCACGACCAATGAACCCTAAGCGATCGACCTGTTGAACAGGGGTGGTCGACCGGTCGGTGCAAATTTTAGAAGTGGCGGCTAGGGTTGAAGGGACGTGTTACTATTTTAACACTCCAAATTTATTTGTTCCTTACCTACTTCCATCCTACGGTTCTTGTGGGTTTTAACCCCTATAAATCAAACCAAATCCTCTTCACCTTTTATTCATATTATTTTGGAGAATACAGTGAAACTCTACCATTACTATCTCTCTGATAAGAATCAGAAACTTCGTAGAGAATTCAGGTGAGAATTCTGCCCATTTCTTATTTATTTCTTCTTCCTCCAATCTATTCCTATCATATTCTTCTCCAATTATTCTAAATCTAATGAATATATACCTCTTCCCTATTATTCATATATATATATATATATATATATATATATATATATATATATATCAAAAGAGAGAGATTCATGGAGGGATTATAAGGCTACAAATCCATTGAAGTGAAGCTAAGGCTAATCTGTGAGTGGAAACCTTTGTATTTCCTTTTTAGCAATTTTTTAGTGTATTTCCTTTTAGATTTGAATACGCCTTATGGATTTTAGGATTTCAAAAATACGATATATATAATCCCCCTAAATTCTTTATTCTTTCGAAATTTCAATTCTACGTGAAGATTCTCGATTATTGACACTAATTTGATGGGATTTGTTTTATTATGCAATTTTTAATGATTTCATATTCTATCGCACTTCTTCTCCCCCGTGAATCAAATTTGTGATTCTTTAATAAAATAAAAGTTTAGGTTACAAATTTTATTCATAGTTTACACTGCTTATTCAACACAAATTTCCTTCTTGTCTATTATTTGTAAAAAGAGGAGTTGAATAGAATATAGGATTTAGATTGCAATTTCTTTTATTCATTATATTCCTTTTAATTAATGTAATAAATTGAGTTTTTAATTTATTTACGAGTTCATTATTATAGTTTTGGTTATGAATAATTATTCCCTGTTTGGATATTGAAAACCCTTATTTTGATATGTTGGAATCTTGGGAATTTGAAGAAAAATGACTTGTAATAGTATTTGGTTAGAGAATTGACATTTAACGCTAGTTTAGGGCGTAAAATCCATGCGTTCAGAATTTATTAGACGTGAATATTTATTATCTCGATTAGCGTAATTAACATATAATCATTGCGTAAATGGTGTAGTTAATTAGGTAGTTAATATATATATTTAATTCCCCCATTAGGAAAAAAATTGATTGTAAGGCAAAAATAAGAGGAAACTCTTATATATTTTTTGTTATTTTAAGGCATAATAAGGAAGTTTCCCTATAAGGCCTAATTTATGAAACAGTGAGATGAGTGTGTATGTATGTGTGTATAGAGAGTATTTGATTATGGCTAAGTCATAAGGATGCAAGGTTAATAGAAATTACATGACAGAAATCTGCCTTTCACTTTGAGGCTACCAGCAATTGTGTAAACTTTCATTGATGTGAGATATCTTAATGATAAATATTTGTAATGATGCGAGGTTAGATCCAAATTTTGTATGAGAAATCTACCCAGCTAATATGGCTACCAGTTCCTTCAAATGTTCAGACAAATGTGATACGTCATTAAGAGTGTAGGCCACGAGACGAAGGGCCTGCTTCGGGTCTTGAAGTAATAAGTGGTTGTTTAAGGGATCACCTCTTTACCCCAGATGAAGTATTAAACGGTCAAGAGGTTACAGTAGGTGGTATCTCAATGGGGTCTGGAATTAGATATTAAAAGGTCAAGAGATTACAGTAGATGGTATCTCAATGGGGTCTGGAATTACATATTAAATGATGGAGTCCACCTTAATTAAGGTATTAAGTGACCAGAGTCTGCCTAGTTTCCAAGAGGAAGTATTAGGTGGCCTAAGAGATTCTATATGATGTCAGCTAGATGGTACCATTGAGGAGCACACCTTGGAATAGATATTAAATGATGGGGTCTTCCTTAATTAAGGTATTAAATGACCAGAGTCTATCAATTTTCCAATCAAAGGTATTAAGTGGCTTGGGTATTGTCTCTTATATTATTAGTTATTTTTGGCGTATGATTGAGATATGAGATTCTAGATACCTGCTTCTAGAATGGAAGGTATTAAGTGGTGGGACCCGCCTCCTTTTTATATAAAGAAGTATTAAATGGTTTGATGGTTTATTTTCCGCAGATATATTCTTATTTTAAGATATACTATTCAAGTACTGAAAAGTAAGGGCTTAAGGTTTTTATTCACCAGACATTGTTATTCTGACTCCCTCCTCATTACAACACATGTTGAAGACGTTGATGGAAAAGGTAACGCTTGGAGATGGATGTGGTGGACTTGTGGCAGTATTTACCATTTTTATTTATTTCAATATGTTCCCAAGCTTTTAGACTATTATAGTAATGGATTATGCTATGGTATGATGGTATCTTGTATTCTGACATTGTTATGATTCTGAAATAAATTGGTACATTTTGCTATTATATTTTGTTTCATCTGCTGTGAGCTTTGAAAATTTAATTATGGCTCTATACGGTTACTTTCTTAGTTCTACCAACATCATACCTTAGAATGGATCTAAGTTTCGTTGATCCTTTCTGGGTCGAAATTTAGTCTTGTTCCAAGGTGGATTGTTACACTAATCACATTCATAAAATCAACACAGTGATAAAACAGGAACATTTCTTATACTATATCAAACACTTTTCCTAAAGGAGGCAACTAGCGATTACAACCCAAAGACTCTAAAGAAAATTTTAGTAGAAGTTTCCCTTAATCATCAATTGGTGTTAATGATATTGGGGTCATAATGCTCCTTACTAGTTTAAGATGTACATCCCTAGAATCTCATTTCACCAATTTCCACCTTTCTATAATTTCCTTCTTAGTTCTAATAAGTATCCATTACCTATAAAACCAGTCATTAATGTCAAAATTAACAATCTTTAACCAATTCTTATTAAATCCATTTCAATATATTACCATTTTTAAAGTTTTCTTATTATGAGTATTCAGTTACTCTATGAATACTAAAATAGATTCCTCAATCAGTCGCTTATCTAATTTCCTTTTTCCTTTATTAATTGCAAATTTATTGTCCATTAAACTTGTAATTAGTGTCCATAAATCCTAGAATTGTTGTTTGTAATTAGCACAAATATCACTATAAATTACACTATTAATATATATATATATATATATATATATATATATTTCTAATTATTAACTTTTAGACTAGAACATTCATTTCCATGCCTTATTTATCAGAGCTCTCCTTCCAAAAAGGATTACCGTTATAATTTTCTATAAATTAACCACAAGTGATATTTTCTTGCTTTTTTTGAAATTGTAAGGGAAAAATTCTTTTTTAATTGAAATAGAACCTTTAAACTACGGAAACGAATATCCATATCTTAAACATCTCTTTCATTTTTGGTATATATTTATTAATTCAAATGCCGCACTTTTATACCTTTAAGGAATTAGATACTTAATGGAAATTACAACGGAGCCTTCTCCTAATAAATCAAAACATAGAAATTCACATTTCAGTGGCCATCTAATTTACAACACCATTTACAGATATGGAATACCTTAACAGCTTTATCAGCATTACACAAATAAATGCTTGGGACTGATATCAAATTTCTAGATCGGGTTGTGCATACAATTCTTATTTTATTCATATCTCGAAACCTTTAACCATTCTTTCCTAGATAGTGATCCTTATCTACCCCATAAAATAGAAACTTGGAAATCCACATTATGTTAGTATGCAACATTTGAAATTCAAACTTGCAAAAGAATTTCCATATCTCAAAAGAAAACTTTTAAGCATACTTTTCAAAAGAATTTTTAACTTCCAAAAATAGTTTGGAGAATTGAATTTGGTAACAAGAAAACTTGCCAACGTTCCCGAAGCCACGTGGTTAACAAGAAATGTTATAAGCACTACAAAAGAAAGTTTTTGGAAGTGATCACTGTATTCGAAAACCCTTTCGAATGAGTTGATTAGGACAAATTGCTTACGGAGGGTGATCTTATGAAAATATTAATTGTAGTTAATAAGCCCAATCAAGCTTATTGAAATGATGGTTAAGGAGAATATATCCCCTTCGAATCCCATTTTTGAATGAGCCAAAAGGGGTTATTTATTAGACATTTATCTCTTTCAATTGTGTCAAAAGGACCATTCAACCCTTAAAAAGGAGAATTCACTTCGATAATACCGTTCTGCTCTTTTGGGATGAACTTCTTGGAAAGGGATGTGTGTATTGTAATATATTTACACCGTTCGAAGATATTCATTGTAACGACCCGATTTTTCGACGCCCGAAAAATCAGGTCGTTACAGTGGTATCAGAGCTTAAGGTTAAGCGAGAACCTTGGCTTTAGTGGGGATTACTCATTGAAATAGAGTCTGTGGTACTCTAGAATGCGTTTTAGTGTATTAATAGATATGAGCGTGTATTTTTTAGTTAATATAAAACTGTTTTTATATTATGTTGACTTATCGGTTGAGTGTTTATGAATTCTGGTCGTTACAGGAAGTACAGCCATATCGATAGGGGTTTCTAAATTCTTAAATAAGACAAAACGACACAGTATTGTTTTAAAATAAGGTAAATGAAATAATTTTACCCAAATTATTTTTGTATGTAAAAGAAATAGTTTTTGTAAATTATTATAGTATATGGTTGCTTGATTGTTAGGAAGTGATAATATTAAAATATTATCATTGTTGTGTGGAAATTGAAAATAATGTTATAACCAAAGTTAAGGAATAATTTATATAACAGAATGAGATTTGTAAATGTGAATTATAAATATGTATTATAATTGAAATGAGATAAAATTCCAGAGTAATGTTTGAATATGAATTGAAATAATTTGGAATTTGGAATTTTGGGAAAACTTTAATTTCCTTTAGGTTTGAAATTGGTTTTCGAAGGTCAGAAATAGTTTTGAATTAAATTTGAAATCTGGTGAGATTTAGAATTTAAAAAGATTTAAAGGGTTTTAAAGAGACAAAAGCACTAAACTCTCTTCGATCACTGGAAAATAACTTCGGCGATGACTATAGCATCAACGATGTTCATTTTCGAGTTCCCAAGAGAGGAATTGCTGTCAAAATTGTTTTAAATTGGTGTTGTTTGCAAAAACTAGGATTTGGTTTTAAAAATTCAAAAGACAATTTGATATGCAAATGAATTATGTATATAATTGATTTCAAAAATGATTTTGAAATGTTGAAATTTTTTTAAAACTCTGGAATCTTAATTAAAGATGTTTATGGTATATAATAAGATTCAACATGAAAAGGGTTAAATAAAAGTAAGTGTGAAACCCAAAATAAGTGGGAAGGTAAGCTAATTAATTGAAGTGAATTAAAAGAAGTTAGCAAATGTAATTAAATAAGTTAGAAAACTTATAGAAGTTTAAAATTTAAATTGAAATTGAATTTTACTTGGATTAATCTGAATAAAAGTGAATTTGAGAAGTAAGTCTAGTAGACTAAATGGATTGGCATAAAATTTATTAAGATGGAAATAGATTTGTGAATGAATAAATGAATTTACAATTGCAAGTAATGAAATTGAAATGAATATTGGGATGATATTTAATTTTGTAAAGAGTAAAGTGAAATTGAAGGATTAATTCGAACTGGACCAAGAATAATAAGGTTTGGAAATAAAGTCCATTAAGATTTAAAATTAAATTAGTAAGTGGAGCTAATTAAAGAAGTGATTAATTAAATATGGTTTGAAAAAAGATGAAAAGAATTCTATATTTAAAATTGGAAGATAAATTGAATTCAAAATGAAATTGAAACTTAAATTAAATAAAAATATATATAAAGGCTTAAGTGGTAAAGTGAAAATGAATATAAGAAATATATAAAATAGTTATATTGAACTTAGGAAAGGGATGGTGAAATTCTTAAGTAGAATAGCATTGGGAAAATATTCTAAGTTAATACTGAAAGAAGTTTTAATAAGGGTGATAAGAAAGGATATTTGTGAATAAGTAAATGGAAATCAAAATAAATGTGAATAAAAAGAGAATTGATATAGTAATAATCAATTGGGATAAATATGTAGGATGTACATATATTATTTTATTCGCATAGCGATTCGATGCAGATTCGAGCACAGAATTTCGAGATAGTCATATCGATCCGATTTGGGATTTTTCACTTTATTTTCAACGGCGAACTCTGGATATGGAATTTAATGGATTCTGGAAATTCTCTATCATAGTTTACGGCTATGTAAAGAAAATGACGGTTTCTGATCAAGAAACCAAATCCGAGTCCGCACTAGAGAGCCGGGTGAACCATACTAGTTCGGAAGTGAAATCGTGTGATCAAGTATAGCGATCGGATATGATATTGCGTATGGATAATTTGTATACATCATAAGTCTTAAGTAGAACAAATATTGAAATATTGGAAAGAAAGTGAATAAAATGATTTGGAATTCTATATTTGGATATTACTGCTAAGTAGGATATACAGGTGTTTTGAAGGGAAATTGGGATTTTTGATTTCAGAAGAAAAATTAAATTGCTCGACAAAAGGTATGTATTTAAATTTCTATATGAAATTTGATGATTTTCAGGCCTAGCCACTTGGCTTTTTGTTTTCTTTTGAAATCTGGGGGCCCGTAGAGGCATTTTGTAGTTGTACCGATCTAGCCGCGCAATGGAGACGCTGGCGAAATTTTTAAAATTTAAGGAGTTAGAAAATTTTTGATAATTTAAAATTTGGTTTTAAATTTAAATTTGAATTTTTTGAGTAAATAATGCTTTTTGGAAACTACGGAAGATTTTGGGAAGTTAGTAAAAGTGATAGTGTTTTTAATGAAAATTGTTTTGGAAGGTTGAAACTTTTAGGTATTAGGAAGTTGTTAAAAACTATTTGGATTGGGAAAATAGTTAACGGGTTATGGATTATTCTTCTTAACTAGTAATTTCGGGGACGAAATTCTTTTAAGGGGGGATGAACGTGACAACCCGAAATTTATGGATATTTGAAATTGAAATTGACTTTAAATATTTGGAAGTTATTTTAACTTTGAATTTCAAATATCACTATTTATTTGGCAATTAAATTATTGAATTAATTATTGGAAGTTGGGTAAAATATTGAATCTTCAATTTTATGCTTTTAGAAATATTTCAAAATCTTGTTAATTTTATATTTATAGCACTGGAGATAATAAAAGCTTTAAAATTTGAAATTTGAAGTGTTTTGTTCAGTTTTAAAAATATATCGTTTAAATCGATATTTAAAAATAGCCTTCCGAGGCACGGTTTCGGAATTCAACGAAACTAGTTTCATTGGATCCATAACAGTGTTTTATTACCGGATTTCAATTTTCGTAGAGTTTGGAGTTGTTGTGTGATCGTACGATAGATAAACGCGCTAAAATCTATATCGAAAATTTAATTTAATAACAGGGTCCAAAAAGCTATCTTCTCTATACGACCAAATTAGGATTCGAAACCATTTCCATTGCGTTCGGAATAGAGGTATAAGCTTATGAACGCCTAGCGGCATGCCTCGATTGGAGATCGAGATTGTGAATTGCATAAATCGAGATAATTTAAATTTAAATTTAAATATGTATATATTTTCCTTTAATTCACTACAGACCATCCACCACATGTCCACCCTAAGGACACGTTGCCTGCATCCTCCAACACGTGTTCATTTGGTAACACGCGTCATTTCTATAAAAAAATCACTTCTTTCTCGCTCAAATTAAAATCGAGATAATTTCGTTTTCCATCTCCATTTTATTAAAAATATTCCATCAGAGATAGAAAGAATAAAAATAAAATTATGGCTGGAATTTTTAATGACGAAGCATAAGAACGAAAGTCTTATCTCCTTCAGCCAAAAATAAGAGGGTGAAATCAAATGCAAATCTATTCGCTCAAACGAAGACGATGGCCGCTTCTTTTTCAATCCAACAATCGATTGTTCAAAAAGAATGTTGACGTGATCGAGTGAATCGTATGGGAGCCACATTCAGGGTCTCGCTCGCTTTTGGGTTAGAGGATGGAGTTACGTTCCGCCTCCCTCTCAGCTCGATGTCGACACCCGCGAATAAAAGGCGAAGCGCACTCGAGTGATGGAGCTTGGAGACGGCGACTGCGCGCATATGGAGAAATCGATGGCCGCGAGTTCATGGTTTTTGGAGAGGCTAGGGTTTTTGCGTTTTGGATTTTGGGGATCTTCGAGTCGACCTCGAACATGAGAGTTTGGAGACAGTAAGGTATAGCAGTCTTGTTAACTTTTTATTATTTTATTTTATATATTTGAAGTTTGGGAAAGAAAGAAAATGAAATAAAAAGTTCTTTTTAAAACAGAAAAGATGGGAAGTTTTACAATACTATTTTGATATTTATAGTAAGATATAAATTTTTTGTCTTAGTTTAAAATTAATAATTAGGTAGATAAATAGAAATGTATTTATAACTAAGGCCGTGGCGAAAAAAATTAATTAGTTTTAAAACCTACAGAATATTTTTATAAGTGTATATATATAGGCAGTTTCAAATATATATATATATATATATATATATAGTAACAATAAATATCTACATTTTAAATGTTACTAGTTTATTTAAAAATATAATGGATTTAGTGATTAATTTGTTTATTAGTTTATTTTATTTTAGTTACTAAAAGATTTTGGAAGGAAAATTATTAGTTTGAATTAAAAAGTTAGTTAAATAAATCTATAAATTATTCTATACGTATACATGTAGTTGCAAAAGTGAATAAATATACTTGTGTACCTATTTTCATTTACTAGTTTAATTTTAAAAGACCAATGATGATGTATTTGTTTAATTAGATCTAAATTATTTTAGTTACTAAAGATTTCAAGGGAAAATTAGTTTAAACCAAACAATAAGTAAAATTAAATAAGTAAATGGTGATTAATTGTTGATTAATTCAAATAGTAATAAATCGTGAATTGTTTTTACAAGGTCAAAATCACGAAGAAGACAAGTCGAGATGGAAATCGGATTGCAAAACAAAATCAAATGTGAGTTAATCTTATTCATTTGGAATTCCATTTAAATTTAAACGGTTAAATTTAAATTATTGATTGAATGGTTGAATTGACTGGATGTGATTATATATATATATATATATATATATATATATATATATTGAAGTGATTGGTTTCCGTATTATATAGTGGATGAGGCCCTATGTGCCACACATAATAGAGGATGACCCTATATACCACGATATCCCACCTCGAAATGGGATTGGTATTTTTATGTTGTGCAAACATCTGTGGATGCAGGGAAATAGGTTGGAGGGATCCAACTGGATTTCTTAAAATTATTTAGATTGTTTAATATTCTGTGATATGGTTTATTTGATAAACTGTGATAAATTATATTAGTAATTGAAAATATTGGATGCTATGGTTTGATTGAATATATTTGGGTATACCGAGCTATCAAAAATGTATATATATTAGATTTTTGAAGGAAATAAGAGGAAGAATTCTTAAGTAAATAATTACAGAGGTTTGGATAAATAAATTGGAAAAGGGTAAAAGTTGATCTTTAAATTCTAATAATAAATTCCGAGTATGGGAAAGGAGATTTTGAATAAATAGGAATAAATGAATTTTTAAACTTAAATGATATTATTTAAAGGAATAAAGAATTTATTTTCAAATTCAAGGTTTAAATTTGGAAAAGATAAAGAAGGAATTTGGAAAAGTATGAAATTTGTATTTTAGTTTAAAGAATACTTTAAATCATAATAAAGATGTTAAATCTGAAATTAATGGGTTTTAAAATAAATTTAAGTAAGTAAAGGAATTTATTTTAAAATGTAGTAAGTTTTGGAAATTGATTTAGTGTTTGAAACTGTGTTTTAAAAGAAGGATGAGACTATGGAATTTATAAACTGGCTTTATAGAGTGAAATAAGATATCAGTGGATATTTCGAAGTATAAATTCACATTGAGAATTTATAAAGGAATGAGTAATTTATTTTAAAAATAAATAGTGGTTTATTTTTAAAGGTGTGAAAGGAAAGTGTATTTCCCTGAAAAGCCAAGTACGTTTTCAAACAAATTTTTGAGTTAAGTTAAAAGTTTTAAAGTGGTTTAAAAAAAATATTTTTGAGAATTAATATTTAAGTTCTTTAAAATTTAAAGGTAAATATTTATTAAAATAGTTATAGTAGTAATTATTTTTAAAGGTTAATTGGTATTATGATTTAAAAAGATAATTATTAATATTTGTATTTTATAAAGTAGTTTTATTTTAAAGATAGTTTGGCTAAAGTTTTTATTTGAAAACATGTATAGAATTTCGTAACTTTTATTTTAAAATTTGTTTGACTTAAGTTTTACATGAGAAGTTATTATAAAATTTCATAACTAGTAGTTTAAATAAAGTCTTTTAAGTGGTTTTATTTTAAATATTTAAAATTATATATATTTTGGGGTAAAGCGATTTAAATTATTTTAAATCTAAATTATTTAGACTTGGTAATTTTCAGTGGAAATAAACAATATTTGGGAATTTATTCTGCAAGAGGAAAGTGATTTGGAAACTGTTTTCAATGGGTTAAAGTATGGAAATAGCTTGCGAAGATATTTTGGAATAAATAAATTTGAAAAATTATTTAAAGTCTGATGATTATTTGTGAATGTTAATTGATAGTTAAATAACCGACTCTCAGTATTGGGCAATGCGTTGATCGTTTCGAAGAGACCGGGATCAGGATTTATTTTTCGAAAACCACTTCGATCCGGTTTGAACGTTTCCGTGAAGAAGACAAGAGCCTGGAGTCGAAGATGAAGCAGTGAGTGCAAAGGCTAATTGCTACTAATCCTGAGGGTGATTCCAAAATGGATGTAGTAGGAGTAGTGCCTTCGGTTCCGTTCGAACCCGGAACGTACTTGTATGGACGAATGCTTTTAGAACATGGTTAAGAGGACGGTGAGCATTCAAAGTGTATGTGTGCTAAAAAGGTAACGCATAACCTTGAACCTCGTCAACCGGGAATGGCTAAAATATGGGAGGTGCACGCAAGGCTAAGTGGCTAGCAACCAATTAGGGTAAGGTCACCCCTGTCTAGAGATCCCTTTATTCGGCTGTGTAGGCGGTTGCTGATCCCAACCGTGGGGTGAACTTATTCGGACTATCCAGTAAGGGGTAGCTCCGGTCTTGTGATGCAGGGGATCTGGGTGGATCCTCGGTTACGGTGATCTAGACCACGTACTGTGACGGGCGGTACCCTAGTAGCCCTGCCATTATATGGAATCCAATCTCCAATAAGCGCTTGTACGGTTTTGATTGTGCCCAACTATGCTGAAACGTGAGATGCAAGCATTTCGGCTAGATTCTATTTTACTTTCTATAGACACTATTATAATATCAGACATATTTAATAAAAATGTTTTGGTTATCGTAAGGTAAAAACCCGGCATGTTTATTTGTGGCGTGGTCTTACGAGATACCTTTGATTTTCAAAAGATTTTGGAAACGTTAATAATCCAATTGAGTGTGTTTTCTCATGCTTGTTTTCCAGATTGACTCGGGTATTATTTTATTATAATGCTTGGGTCAGACTGAGTATTATAGATACATGAAAGGATGCTGTGGAGCTCAGGAGACGAGCTGGATGGCGAGACGTATCACACGTATTTGATAAATATTCTGCTGTGTTTGATTTACTGCATAGTCAATTTTGTGAGGACAGGCTATGATATCTGTCCAGTTGTATGCTATGAATTTTGTTGAACTCTGATGATGTAATGTATAAATAGATATAGTTCTTTTTATTTAAAGATTAGTCATTTTATATTATATATTGTTCCACTGCGATTATGAGATTCTGATATTATTTCTATTTCTTCTTCTACCTCCTTCTTTAACCCAAATGGTTCGGTTTTTTGACATTCGATCGTTCGGCATTTGATACAATGGACGTATTGATATCGATTTTCGGGCTTCGAAAAATCGGGTCGTTACATTCATCCTGCAACATAGCTTAGTATTCACACATTAAATTCCCTTCGAAACATCCCTTTCGATTAGGTCAAAAAGGTATTTGCTCTTTCAAAGTGGACTCGGTGTATTACACGAACTCTATGTCCCATATGCAATAAAATAACATCTTGGACAATATCAGTTCCATGAACTTATTAGTATCAAAACACTATCATCATCTTTGTTTGACATTTGATATCATCAAACACGATGAAATTGTGATTTGTACACATATTATCCAAGTTGATCCCATTGCATCACATAGTCCAATATGAATTAAGTAAACAAGCAAGTCTCATATGCAATTGGTCATTAGTCTAGCTAATGGCTGAAATGGTCTTTCTTATGATCAAATTCTTTATTGAATCCATGTGCTTCCTCTTTTAGCATTAATCCAAATTGAGTTACAAGTAAGATAGATTTTTCCTAAATTGGTTTAGGGTTACAAAGATTTAATTTGCGAAGAAATAAGAGAAAGATTTTAGGGTTCCCCTCAAAATTCATACCCAAACTCGAACCCTTAGCATCGTATTTATGGATGCAGGTTGACCCCCTTTCACGCCTATCCTTCCACGACATTTGAAAGGCCTTCCTCCAACCTTCCGCGTGCATCATTTCATCATGGTCGAAAGGCTTTCCTTCATCCTTCTGCGTGCCTCCTTTGATGTGGTTGTTTAACGATGGTTTTTCTATGAGTTAGAAAATCGCCAAATTTTTTTGAAACGATCCTGACTCGACCTTCGAAAATTGACACCCGAATACATCACCCGTATTCAAATGCTGCAGATTCGAACGTTGAATCTGGTTCGCCGGAGCTTATAACACATTAAGTAAACAACACAGCGGTAGAAAATGAATGACTTTTATTGATACACAATAGGTACAACAATGATACAATTGAATGTCAATACTATCAAAGGTACAAGACAACAGTGGAAAGAAAACACCAGCAGCGGAACAATATCACCAATATGGTCTCCAAAGAAAGAACCCAATATCTAAATCCATTGCCAAAGCTCTAAAGATCTCCAAACTATCAGCTCGAACCACCATCATCGCACTGAAGTTAAGTAACTCCAAACCCAGAGAAACAAATGTGATCGCCAAACCCAAAAACTGGATGCTTTCAAATCTACACATACTATTTGATTATCTAAATAACCCAACTCTAAGCTGCCCGTGTGAAAAACTATGGGCACCCAGAGTTTAGAAAGGGAACAATAAACTCCAGGTCAGTCATGGGACTAGTGTGAGCAAACAAAAATAGTTTTAAACAAAAACAAACAACAAAAGAATTTAAGATTGAAATCCGCAATGCTTTTTGGAAAATGAAACTACCATAAGGCATCCCCGCACACACACAATGCAAGCGCACAATTGGAGGGGATTTCCCCTTATGATAGTCAAACATGCTTGATACGCGAAAACCTTTTTATATTATTATTAGTGCATAGTTAGAAAACTTTTGCAAGTATAATATTAATCTTAGCCAGCATACGTACCATTATAGTATGCCGACTATAGCTACCATGTTAAATGACAGGTTCTACAACTAAAACCGTACAAGGCGCATATTGGTGATTGGATTTCCAACAAATGGTCAGGCAAAGGAACTTCCTGGGCCACATGGCTATGCCTCTGGAGGGACGCCCCGAGAATTTAACCAGCTCTCTGCCAACACAATGCCGGATTACCTCTGTAACTAGGCAACTACTACACGAATATGCCATTCCCCAGTCATTACCGGCCTTTATCTGAGGATCCTCAACCACAAAGCAACAACCACAAAGTAATAAATTTGCAGTAACCGTATAGGTTTAATATCTGGGCTCCATACCATGATACCACCCTTTTCCAGAAGGAAATGGACATACCCTAAAGGGCGCGACCCTCATAACCTTGCTGCATCCTTCCTGTTTCGACCATTTCCGGTTGTGAGGTCCGACGAGGTCACGTCCACAAAACTACGCTTTACACAATCGCCATGCTTTGATCAACACATGATCAGCAGCACTTCATATGCGACATACCAAATTGGGAATGTATCACTAGTAACCATCAACTACATAACCTCTGAGCTCGTATGTCTTAGAGAAGAGTGTTAAGCTAAGAGAATAAATTCTCCGCCACCAAACAGAAATGTATTTGATAGAAACCAGCTTTACATCTCAAAGTGTAATGTCAAACACACATCCATACAAGTCTGTTCCGGGTTCGAACAGAATCGAAGGCACTTCGAAAGAAGCCCTTGCAATCTGGGTATTCACAATCCCAATCGGACTCCCTATCACATATGGAGATCTCTATATCGTAGCTACTCAATGCAGAGTCATTCGACGGGTAATCCTTTCATTCTCGAAAATACCCGGTCTCCACCATCAGTCTTCAAATGTTATCCATTTCATCGTATCATTATTCGGAATGGTTATATGACATAAAGTCCTCTCCCGGCTAAACCGAATAATGGGCGTAATATTTAAAAACATATGGATATATGGGATCTTAGTTAAGCCACAACTTAAAGCCCAAAACCTTCCTTTTGAATCGTTTAAACAATTTCCACTTCAAATCTTTTACACAAAAGATACACTTTTTTAATCTTTTAAACAAAAGATCCACCCTTGAAGATCCTCTTCAATTTGAAAACAAAGTTCACCAATCTTTCACAAAGATTTATTCATAGCTTTCAAAACTATTCCGTTTCAAACTTGAAATCTTTTCAACAATAAATGGAAGTTCTTTCGATATATGAAAGCCATTATCATTTGAAACAAATTCCTTTCATTTGGAAAAAAAATCGATCAAATATGCACAAGTTATAGCTTTTAAATATAAACTTGGGTTCAATTCAAATTCCAAAAATAATACTTTTAAAATGGTTTAAAACCCATAAAATATATTATATAACTTGTTAAACCATAATTATAGAACTCAACTTAAAATCTTGAATTATCATTCAAATCAAACTATTTAAATTTCAAAACTTTAACAAGTTATTCAAAATAATTTTTATCTTCAAAACTCCTTTTCAAAAGCTTTTCATATTAAACCCAGTTCCAATTCCAAACCATTTTTGGATTCAAAATTCAACTTCAAAAACCATTTTGAATAAAACAATATTGAGTTCAAATATTTGTGACTTAACCAATTTCCTCGTGCAATCCATATTTGTGTGTGTATAGTGTAGTCCAGGGGTTTTGCATAATAGTGCAACATCATCAATCATTATAAATTCAAGCACAGCAATATTGATAAGCAGTATAATCCTACATCGCTTAACATCCATTCACAGATTCACATATATATATATATATATATATATATATATATATATATGTATATATGTAAATTCAACATAGATAAATAATATACACAATTCACATCACAGGATATTACAGATCATAGATATCAAACACTCAAACATTCAATACAATCCAATCATTCATAAGCAAGATAAATTAATCACATGATTATAATTAATTACTGTTGGGTTAATTACCTAACCCTACTTAACAAGTAATTAATTAACCATTTAAATTAATTAATTAATTAATCACATAATCACCTACATTAATTATCCTATAATTATTGATTAATTATCCTTAATTATCAATTAATTAATCCTTAATCACAAATCAGTTAATCCTTAATTATAAATTAATTTATTTTTAATCAATATTTAATTAACCTTAATTATGTAATTAATTAACCTTAATCATGAAATCAATCAACCTTAATCATGCAATTAATTATCCTTAATCATGAAATTATTTAACCTTAATCGTGAAATTAATTAACCTTAATCATGAAATTAATTATCCTTAATTATAAAGTTAATTAACCTTAATCAATCTCTAATGAAGTAATTATCCTTTAAAATAATTATCCTTTAATCACCTTCATTAATCAATTCTTCCTTAATCACTTTCATTAATTTATAATTCTTTAATTACATAAGATTTAATCCATCTAAAGATAAACCATTTACCTTTATTATTTTTAATTATCATTTAATCCTTATTTAACAATCCTTTGGAAATAGATCATCATCAATGCATTAATTAGCTTAAAATTTTTAAGTTAGATTAAGGATTATAAAGCATTTCATTTTCTCAATTATTTACTCAATTACAAAAATTAAGTTTATAAACTTTAAAACCAAAAGTTATATAGACTAAAACACTTTTAACTTAATAAATTTGAAATAATTTATTTTTAAACCTTTTAACCAATTCAAACTTAGATAACATTTATTATTTACAAAAGAACTAGATTTAACAGAATTGTTTTAAATAAAACTTGATTTTTGTTTAAAAATTAAAAACTGTTTTTATACGATTCTTAGACTCGAGCTCTACCCGAGATAAACCCGAGTACCACTTCGAGTTACCCAAGCTTCTCGTTTACCTGATCATCTTTGCAAAATTCCTCAAGTCGAACCCGAGCTTTTCCTTTTCTTCCCCAAACAAAATTTTCCCAGATACACAATCCCATGCGTGCACGTTCACGATCACCAAGAACCATTTTCGACCAACGTCACGACCACCCACAAGTCACCCTTGACCTCGTCGACGAACTCCACTACCCAGTTCGACGAATCTGACCTGAAAATTGAAATTGAAAAAAGCGAGCAATTCCTAGACACAAATTGGTCGACAAAAACTCCACGTCCCGTTACTTGAGATCGCCAGAGGTCATGTGAATTCATCCAGAACCTTTCGTGACACCACGCGACGATTTCTTTCGGTCCCATTGTCCCCAATGCATTGTCATTGATGAAATCACCCCGAGAACCTCCACAACCCAAACTGGGCATAAAACCCTACTTCGCCTCCACCAGGCCACTACGGTCATCAAAAAAGTTTTTACCATTTTTCCAAAATGACCCATCCTTCCATCTACCTCCAACATCAATCTCGAATCGCCTCCCTATGCCAATCGATGGTAATTGGTGAAAAAGTGTTTTCTGTTCGACTACACATTTCACCCTCAATACTAACCTAAAAATTTTGATTTCATTATTAAAATTCAACATTTTCAAGTACGATTCGAATTATATAATAAAATCGTGAAATTGTTAACATCGAATTTTTGACTTGAATGTGTTTTTCACTGATATTTCTTAATTCCTGCAACCTTCCTTGCTAATTATACTTAATCTTATTTTTAAAAATAAGTTTTTGTTACTACAACCAGATTCCTTTTAGAAATCATACTCTAAAATCTAATGGTTGAAAAGAATTTGATTTTTCTTTAGTGATCACAGTTTGTAGAACAATAGAGTTGTGTAAACATACATACACACAGACATAAATAGACATATACACATATATATATATATATATATGCAAGCAGATTATACATCAAATCCCAAGGATGATCACATGTATTAAGATATCAAATAGGTTAAGATTTTAAAAAAAGGAGTTTGCTCACTGAATTGGTTTTAAACAAAGAAGTTTGAACTGGAATCTGGAACTTTTGTTTTGATCTTGATGATCTAGAACGTTTGATTTAACACTGAAGTGAACTTGAATGTTGTTTGAACTTGGATTTGAGTCTGATACTTGATGTTGCATTTGCATGCTTTAGACTTGAACTTGGTGAAAATTGTTTGTTTTTTGATCTTTTTCTCATTCCCAGGTTTGCAATTTACAGAGGATTTATTTTTCCAGGTTTTAACTTTGTTTGAATCTTCATTTTCTTGAGGTTGAAAACTTAAATGCTGATGTTGTTTTTTGTTTTGGTTTTATTTGCTTTTCTTTTGAATTTTGTTCCAGGTTTTAGTTCCTTAGGTTTTGAAAATTTTGAAACATGTGAAAGAAAATGAGCATAGGAGAAAAGAGAGATATAAATATAACTTTGTTTCCTCTTTATTAAGAAATTTCGAAAATAAAAAGAAAATGAACTAACATGACACTTGTGTAATGCATTGCCTTATTAATTTACACTTGTTCAATATTTTACAAATGTCTTAAACTCATATTTTTATGTTTAAGTCCTTCTTTAAATAATTTTACAAAATTTTGTTTTAAACCCATGTCAAACTTTTATTTACTTATGTAGATCATCTATTTTATATTAACATATGTTTAAACTTTTATATATTTACAAACTATATATTTTCAAAAGAAAATTTTCTAATCTTTATAACCAATCCTATTTTTAAACTTAGTTTATTATATTTTAAACATATCAATGTTTATATTTACACATTTTCTATTATTTATATTTGCATAACTTTTTAAAGAAAATAATTTTAAAATCTAATTATATACTATGAATAATCATATATACTCATATATACATATGTTTAGACTCTTGTTTATACATTTTTCTTATTACTTATATATGTGCAAATTAAAGAAAAATAATTTGAAATCAAATTGTACATTGATAAATAAACACATATATTTATATGCATATATATATATATATATATATATATGTTCTTGATTATAGAATTTGATTTTTTATCCTTTGAAAATCATTTATATCAAGTTCAAAATACATCTTTCAGAATATATATTACATATATATATTATAATGAGGAAATAAATTTCTATTAAATTTAAAATATAGAATTTTAAATCCAAATTTATTTTCAAAATATTTATTCTTGAATTTGAATTCCAAATTTCAAAATAAAAATCTATTTATATAAATAAACATGCACATATCTTGTTTAATTTGGGAAATTTAAATTAATTCATCATTAAATTCATAATTCAATCCAAAATTAAATTAATTATTAATTTAAATTTGATTTAAAACTGGGAATGTTACATTTTTTAAATAAAAATAACTGAAGCGCATAACATACGATTCTAGTACGTTGCGAGTACGTCGATTCGTAGGGAATTGTGTTGATTTAAAATTCTATTCAATCATATTAACCAAGAGTTTGAAGTTGTTTAATCTATAAACATAAATAAACTAGAAAAATAAAATGGATTAAAATATGAGAGTCTGAAGGAAATTTAGAGGCAATATCCTTCTCAAGATCACATGAATCAACAAAATGAAATTATGGTCTCTCTTTTAATCATTAGTGAGTTTAGTTGATGTGTTTATCATACGTATGGAATATTTATGCTATTAATTAGCCCAATATAAGCCATCAAACTATAACACAACCTATAAACTACTTTTTAACTCTCATGAAAATGACAATGAAGTTGAAAATAAAATCTATGCTAAGCATGATCTATTAACTATTGATTAGAAATATAGATCATCAAATTTGGATTTTAAAATCCACTTCATTACCAAAATCATATGTAGATAAATAGGTAATTTGTGTTTATTTAAGCATAGCCTATTTGGTGTCAACAACATAGGCTATCAAATTCAACGCTAAAACAACAAAATTTTACCTATTCAAACATTGCCATTAAGCACATAAAAGAACAAAAATTAGCAACATGTTGAATCTACAAGATTAAGAGAGTTTCATTACCCCTAAATTGAAGGGGTTTAGCCTCTTATATTTGTTATCATTTCAGCAAATGTAGCATTCAACACGAAATTAAAATAGAAGGAAAATGAAAGCTAAGTAAGAAGAGAGCTAATCAACAGAAAATAAAAGCTAAACTAGTTTCATAAATAAAAAGACCTACACTACTAATATGAAAGGAAAAAGCATGTAAATAAAAAGAGAGTGAATTAAAGTTGCATAAAAAGAAATTTACATAAAAGAAAATGGCTAAGTATCCAAGAAAGAGAGAAAGTATATATTTTTGAGCCTAAAACTAAACTAACTAAAGAGGAGGCTAAGGGATTAGTTACATGAACATATAGGGTATTTATGCAAGTTTGAAAACCTAATCCATATTTTATGAAACTACCCAAACTATCCTCTTAGGAAGTGTGGCCATCAAGTTATCATCAGCATGAGATAATCCTCCATTAAATGTGCATGTAACTTTAATGGTCATTTAACATACGCATTAGTTTCTAATTGTACATCATGGTGAGTGTGTAGGTGGGCTTCTCCATGATTCATGAAATGGATTATTTCCATCTTCATTTTCTTATGTTCTCTTGTGCATGCATAATTTCATGTAGACCTCTTCATATTTCCATTCAAATTCCTACAAATAAAAATAAAATGCATAAATAATATTCTCTAATTAATTCACATACAAAAATGACTATTTTGTCTCTAAATGAAGAAGAATAAATGATGATTTGCAAACAATTTGAATGTTGGTTAAAACATGTTAAAACGCCCTATATGCTCATTTATTTAATTAGATTAGATTAAATATGAAAGTAAAAATATGCATATTTACGTGCACATCAAATAACCCCACACTTATTTTTTTATTCGTCTTTGAATAAACTAAAACTAAGATAAATCTGTTTTCGTAGGAAGCACGATTGCATTGAGTGTATGCAACAAATCGTTAAACCTCTAGGTGTCTATAGTAGGACGAATGTTGTCTCGTGAGAGTTTTCGACAGATACTACCCATAAAATTCAAATGCAACATGAAAATATTTACAAAAATGAAAAATTACTAAATGCAAGATTTATTTACAAAGACATGGATGCAAGTTTTTAAAAATATTTACAAATGAAGAATTTGCTTTTAAATTAACATTAACAAGTTAAATATAATTTCTGGTCATTATCAAGAAGTCTAAGATCATTTACATGTCGAGCATTCGAATGCCGGAAAAACTAGATCGTTAGAGCAAAGAAGAAAAAGGTAGAAGAAGAAATAGAGACAACAACACAGAATCTCAAAATCATAGGGGAACAATATATAATAGATAATAACATGTCTTTATACAAAAAGAACTATAACTATTATTTACACATTACGTCATCAGAGTACAACAAATCAACAAATCAATACTGGACAGTTAAAGTAACTTGTCCTCACAAATACTGAATATACAGCCTACAATACATAGTGGAATATAACCAAGTACGAGTGATATGTATTCGTCATCCATCTTGTCTCTTGAGCTCCATAGCATCCTATCATGAATCTGTATCACTCGGTCTGACCCGAGCATTATAACAAAATAACTCCCGTGTCAGTCTAGAAAACCAGCATAAGAAATCACACTTAATTTGAATTATTAAAGTTATCAAATTCCTTGGAAAAAAGGCGTCTCGTAGACCACGCTACACACAAACACGATGGGTTTATACATTACAATAACCAAAACATTTTATATCAAAATCATCTGATATTATAAGAGTTTCTAAGTTCAGATACTTATTCAAATAGCTGAAATTGTTACATTATTAAATTCCAGGATATTAGGCTCTACAACCAAAATCGTAAAGGCACGTATTTGAGAATGAATTCCATACGAATGACTAGGCACAGGGATACCACTGCCACAGTACACATCTAGAAAAATGTATCGAGGACCATGCCAGGGTCCCCTGCAATACAAGACCGGACTACCCCAACATGGTAGACCGAATATGCTGTCATCCCGGGTGTTCCCATCCTTTTCGATTTCTTCCGCACACCGTATAATAATATCCGATGGTATCTAGAAAGGTGATAAACATACCCTAATTGGGTGCGACCCACCTAGCCTTGCTGCATCTCCCCTAATTTTTAATCATTCCCGATTGATGAGGCTAGAGGCCACGATTACCTTTTAAAGGAATTTTCACTTAGAATGCTCATTGTCGTCCAATGACAATGTACTGATAGCATTCATCCATACAAGTCCATTTTGGGTTTGAACGGAACCGAAGGCACTATTCCTACTACATCCATTTTGAAATAATCCTCAGGATTAGTAGCGATTAGCCCATACACTTCAATACTCCATCTTCGACTCCATGCTCTTGTTTTTGCTTCGAAAATGTATTCATTGGATCGAAGTGGTTTTGAGATAACTTATCCGATCCCGGTCTTTCGAAACAGCGTTCGCTATTTTCCATTAAACTCAACCCCGGTTCTTTAGGAAATAAATAGACGAAAATAAGATCGGAGATCACCTCCTAACCTTTAGTGGATGGATTTCCTTATATCGTTCTAGAAGGACGAAATGAGTTTATACGTACAGTATAGCACCTTCCGAATGTAATTGTACCATAATTCTCATGTTCCTCTTATATATTTCCAAAGTTATATTTGATTCCATATTTGATAGTCGGTTATTTAACTATCAAATAAACAATCATCCAACCAAGATTCCATTACCTACTGAATTTCATTAAGACTTATTCAATTTAAAATTTCAATCGCTTAAATCTCTTAATTCAAATATATACTTATCCTACCGAATTCGGTATATTCACAAATTATCCTTTTAAAAAATATTTGTAAACCCTTTAAATATAGTAAGGAAAGTACCTCTACGGTATCGCCCATGGATTCACAGCTCAATGGTTACATCTCTATCCTAGAAAAATCCAAAACTTAACTACATGCAATCTCTGCCTCCGATTTCGCCATGAAAGTATGCTATTCCTTCTTGAAAACTTTATTTAATAGTTTTCTCAAAAATAACACTTATAAATTTCCGATATAAATTTCCAAATTTTAATTTAGGCAAATAATTTTTAAATAAAAGTTAGATTATAAAATAATATTAATATTGAATAATTTATCCTTTGAAACAAAATAATAATTAATCCTTAATAATAATTAACGTAATATCAAATCATTATAAGCTAACTAAATTAATGATTAAATATACTTTAAACAATTCAAAAAAACTAAATAATTGATTTTATGAAATATTCTTAAACACTTTTAAATTAACTAGTTAATAATTGAAAATCCTCCTTTCTAAAACAAACTTAAATTCTTAGAAAAATATATTTTTCAATTCCAAAATAGGTAGTCTAATATTTATAAATCCCTCTCGATTTATCACCAATTTGATTTACGTCCCAATTTCGTAAATCCCCTTTTCACATTTCTAAAAATAAATCTATCATTTATTTTAAGCCGATTTACCCATCTCCTTATCAATCCTCATCGGGAATTTATAACTTTAGTTTATCCACTGATAATCACTTCACTTTATTTATAGATCTGGTTTATAAATTCCATAGTCTCATTTCCATTTATAACAGTTTCACAATACTTAATCGATTATAAATCGATTTCTAAATTGAATTCCATTTATAAATCAATTTCTTAAATAATCCAACTATATTCCAAACCCTACTAAATTTCGATTCCACTTCCATTCCATAATTTAAATTCTATTTAGTACCTAGTATAACAATTTTATATTTTATTTTCAAATTCCCTTTTTATTTTTCCAACTTTTTAAAATCTTGATTTTAAAAATAAATCATTTTACACTTAGACAGACATCGCTTAAGTTTTGTTATTTAAAATCCCTTTTTTACATTATGCCAAAACCTCTATTTTCCATATTCCGGAATTTTTAAGTACAATTTAAAATCAAACTATTTATTTACCCAAATTCATTTCTTTTAATTAATCCAAATTTTAAATATTTTACCTCTAATTTCATTTTAATTTCTTTTTAAATTCAATATTCATATTTATGTACTTTAAAATACCAAAATATAAGCCAATAATACCATAGCATCCAATAAATTTAAATTCCACTATAATCTATCAAAGATTATTCAAACAAATCATATATCACTATATATGAAAATTAAATTCAACGTTTTTGAGGAATCTAGTTAGATCCCTCCAACCTATTTCCCTGCATCCACAGATGTTAATACAACATAAAAATATCAATCTCACTTCAAGGGGGATATCGCGGTATATAGGATCATCCGCTGTTATGCGGGGAGCATAGGGTCTCATCCGCTAAAATATACGGGAACATCAATCCAACTACGAATATATATATAATATCTAGTAGATAATAGTTTATAAATTCAACCAGCATTCAATAATTTATTTTAACTATTAAAAATAGATTCTATTAATCTAAATGAGTGAGAATTTCTCAACTCGATTTTTATTTACAATCCGTCCCAATCTCGATTTGTTTTTTTTTGGCGATTTTTAGACCTCGTCTAAACGATTTATGATTTTATTAACATCGATTAAGCCAAACTAAAATTAACTTAAATTTAAAAAACAGTTTATATTTTTAATTTACCTAGCTTAGCATTAACTCCTTCTCCCTCCCCGAAATGAACTCCTATGCATGCGAATGTCCAAGCACGTCGAAGAATCTACCTCCCGCCTTTGATCTTCAATTGCCTCAAGTGCGTGCTCTTACCCCTCGCGAACTCCTGCCACCATCCCTGTCAAACTCTACCCATATCTCAGATTCGACTACACACACTACCCCCACCTCAACCCATTCACGAGTCACCCAATTCCAGCCTCCGGGTGCCAACTCCCATTACCACGCCTAAACCCAGGTCGAGCTGTGTCCCCTAACCCCTACCATCGCGCCATCGCCTACACCAGAACCCATGTCTCCCGCCAGTTGCTAACCCTAATCCATATAGTTGCGCGCCCATCTCTCCTAATCGATCATGCACCCAGCCCTCAAAAACGATGTCGACCATCCCTAAGATTCTCTGCCTCTCTTGCGCGCGTGAGAGTGCACTCCAACTCGCCTTGACCCCACCGCGCACGCTGCCTCAGCCAAGCTCCACGCGACTTTGAACCCCAACGCTCGTGGGCGATCGTGGGTTTTATTTTGTTTTAGCATCAAAAAGATTTTGATTTTTTTTCTCGGTTCTCCATTTTACAAACTGTAATGCAAAAATGAAGAGAACGAACGAAACGAACGAAAGTATTGTATTGAAATAGAAGAGGAGAACAAACGAATTTTCTTTCTATTTTTTTAAATGTTTCGGCTGGTTATTAAAAAGGGAAGGAGGGAAACGATGTTTGCGTCTTCGAAGATGGCTACAGTAACTCTAAAGTGAAGGGAAAAAGTTTTGATGTGAATACGGTCAATCTATATAAATATAAATATATTATATTATTTAAAATTTAAAACATCTCGATTTACACAACTCAAAACCTCGAACCCCTATTGAAGCGTGCCGCTAGGCATTTATAATGTTATACCCCTATTTCGAATGCAATGGAAAAGGTTTAGAGTATAAATTTGATCGTATGGATAAGATAACTTTTTGGACCCAATTATTATATTGAATTTTCGAATCAAATTTCAGCGCATTTATATCCCGTATGATCAAACATTAACTCCAAATGCTACGAAATTTGAAATTTGATAATAATACGTTATTATGGACCCAATGGATCTGGTTTCGTTGAATCCCGAGATTATGCCTCAGAAGGCTAATTTTATACGTTAATTCAAACGATATAATTTTAAAACTGAACAAATCACTTTTAATTTCAATTTAAAAAGTTTTATTATTTCATCATTATTAATATAAATTTTATAAGTCTTTAAATTATTTTTTATCAAGCCTAAAACTCAAGATTCAATAATTTAACTAATATTCAATTATTAAATTCAATAATTAAATTATCCAATATATCGTTATATTTGAAATTCAAGTTAAAAATTAACTTTTAAACATTTAAAATCGATTAAATATTTTAATTTCAAATATCCAAAATTATGGGTCGTTACATCCTACATCGGTCTACAAAGCCACACCGCTCATAGCCAGATTTAACTATGTAGACTACCATGTAACTTCTGACTAACCTCGTATCCCCATAATTTAGTTATACCTTATATGTATATCAACTATGTGCATATGTCATCTTACATGATTAACAATTGAGGCCATATAAGGTATGTAACAGCCCAAATTTTAGCAATATTTTATTCCTTATTTATAACTCTAGGGTTTTATTTTTCGAAAATTTGATTGTCTAAATTTAATTATAAATAATCATCCAAGATTTTTATTAGTGTGAAAATTCTAAAATTCTTATTTTGGTTAAAACTTAACATTTTTTTGAAGTTATAAATCTTTAAATTTTTAATTTTTAAACTTTTGGTTTAATTTAATATATTCGTAACAACGTTTATTTCACCTTTTGTTCTTTAAAAAAAATTGATTTTATACTTTTAAAAAATTTGTATTTTATATTTTACTTATATACATTTTTGAATATAAATTTCTTAGTAAATGTGTAAACAAATCATATTTTTATATAAGTAATAAATTTCCAGAACTTGTGTATAAATAAACTGTTTAATTTCGCGTTTAAAGGGCGCGTTATTTGATGGAATAATTAATGTATATACACATACAAGAAAACGTATAAATTAATAGGTAGAGAATAAAACGTATAAATTAATAGGTAGAGAATAAATAGTATAAATTAATAGGTAGAGAATAAAACGTATAAATTAATAGGTAGAGAATAAGTAACGTATAAACTAATAGGTAGAAAATAAATAGTATAAATTAATAGGTAGAGAATAAAACGTATAAATTAATATTTAGAGAATGAATAGTATAAATTAATAGGTAGGGAATAAAACGTATAAATTAATAGGTAGAGAATAAGTAACGTATATATTAATAGGTAGAGAATAAATAAAAACGTATAAATTAATAGGTAGAGAATAAATAGTATAAATTAATAGGTAGAGAATAAATAGTATAAATTAATAGGTAGAGAATATATAGTATAAATTAATAGGTAGAGAATAAATAAGTAACATATAAATTTAGATACGTTACTTTTTGTATAAATTTAGCGTATCTTGCACTAACTATATAAAAAATATATAAGAACAACGCATATATATATTGCCCATGATAAGCATATCTCTCCTTCTTCTTTTCATTCTCTGGGAAAAAACCCCTCATTCCTCTTTGCTCCACGCATTCACCGCTTGCTCGATTGCCCACAACCGTTTCCTCTCTTCTTTCATTCTTTATATGTAAGTATTTCTTTATATATTATATCTATTTCTTATACTTGCAGCTTTATATATATTCACGCATACGAAAGGTTTGTTAAAACATAGATTTATATGTATATTTTATTTTATACAAGATTTCAAGTATCCTGGTGAGTTGGTTTTAGAGCGTATATATAATCTGCTTGGTTATTTTAAGTTTTTATTTATAAGTTTGAAATAGATTTTCATAACACATATTTATTTTTCGGTATGTATATATGATTTCTGCATATTTGGATAAGTTTATGTTGTACAAATTATTATATATATTAGTTGTTTGTGTTAGGTATATGCAGGCTATATGGTTTCTGCATATAAAATATATAGCTTTTATAGTATTATTATATATTTTGGCAAAGTATATATTTATACAAAATATGTTTTGTTAACATCTTGGTATGTTATGTTTATAAAATATGTTGTGAAAAAAAGGATTTTTTGGTATAAATGATTTATGTCAGTTTTCCAATGTAAATGTTAGTAATATATGAGTTTGACAATGTATATATGTTAGTAGAAATGACATTTTGTGTATATATAAAGTTTACATAAGTTTGATATGTATAGTAAGACTAAGTTAATTTTTAATATGTACTGTGTACATAATTTATTGTTGTTTAAGTACATAATGTATTTTGATTTTTTTTAAAATGGCCGCAGCCTATATTAGCTTACATATTTTAACTTGCATAAGTTCTATTTAGTATATAAAGTAAGTTATTTATATATTATAAGGTTTATATAAAATTTTATGATATATGTTAATACAAGTTATTATATATGTAAAGTTTATATTATATGAGTTTAAGATAGCTGTATTTTGAACATCTGGTGCGTCACATATATATATTATATCCCGGCTGCTTTGTTTTGTCATTCTATATTTTACTATTTTAAGATGAGTATATATCATATATTTGTTATACAACTGGTTGTATAGGATGTTGTGAGTCAGTAGTTAGTTTTATTAACGTTATGAATATATATGTATATTTATAACTATAATATGTTTCTGGTTATATAAGAGTTAGTTCATTTTATACATGAGCAATCTATGTTTATGCCCATATTTTGGAAACAATAGTCAATTTTTGTTCTTTTTGGTTGATATAGGTTATGTACAGTATTATATTTATACTATTTTGGATTTAAGATGATTCTATAAATACTCTACTTTATAAATTATTTTAATACACATATATAATTTGAAAATTTATATAGGTTGAATATAATATGTTATTGAATGTAAAAAATATGGATGGATTTAAAATATATATATATATATAACATTTAATATATATAGAAATAGTTATATATAAAAAAAAGTTTTCTTTTAGGTATTCATATTTAAACATTTATTTTATCTGTTTGAGAATATATATATACTAGTTATATAAGTTTGGTATAAAGGTGTTAGTGTATATATATATATATATATATATTTTAAGTGTATGTTGATTTAAAAAAATGTAAGCTTGATTGATTGATTTATTTATATATATGTTTGAAAAACATGTAAATTAAATTTGTGATGTTTGAACTTAGAATATAAATTTCATATGTGTATATATAGTTATAGGTGGTTATAAAAGTTCGCTTATGCCATTTATCTTCATCGTTCCAGTTCTGATCTGATCCGTTTCATCAATTCGAGCCAATCAGCTTTGATCGTTGAATTCGTGCCGATTTTGCTTTTCTTGGATTTGAAATTAATTTCAGTGTCTGTATCAGTGTGCGTATCTGTGTCTCCTTCTATATTCTCTAGCCTTGAAAGGTGAGCAATCACTCACGATTAACTTTTTTTTATTCATTAAATTTGATTTCAATTGAAACGACAATTGAAATATGCTGCTGTAGTTATTTAAATTTGTTATATATGCTATTATTTGTAACTCTTCACCTGCGGGATATGACACCATATCCTGTTGTTTATATTATAGTGTTATTGATGATATATGCCTGTTATTTTATTGTAATTTCTGTTATCACTCTGCAAGTTCCCTGTAGTTTAGAAATCACTATGGGTTGAAATTATACATACCCGAACAGACTTTAGAATAGGAGAAAATCGTTATGGGTTGAAATGATAAACCCAAGCAATTTTCATTTAATTGAATTTAGGATTACGGGTTGAAATGATATCCACCCGTATATATTCAGTATACGGATTGAAATGATAAATATCCGTAGCACTTGACTATATGATAGGAAATATAACAGACACCGTTGGTCCATATAAATATTTTGAAAATAATTTCTATAATTTTGGAAAGAAATATATGGTTTAATAAATTTGATTCTTAAGATATTATATAAATGAAAATTGTATATATAGATTTAGTAGTAATATTTGATGTAAATTAGATTGATTTAATACATATAATATGGTTAAGTATTTATGTAAAACTATATTTCAAATAGATTCTCTTGTAATAAATTGAATAATTAAGATTGGGAGATAAATTTAGGTTTATAAAAATAGTATTTAAATAAGGATTTATTTAATTAAATCGATTTGAAATTTTTGAATGGGAAATTTAAAGGGTATGATTTTATAACTGGATTTTTGATTTAAGTGATTTAATGAATATTTCACGTTTAAATAAATTAAAGAAAATATTGAGTAAAATGTAATTTAAGGTTACTTAAATGATATTGAATCTAATAAGGGAGTATTTCAAGACTAAATAATAATGAGGTTAAATCGAGATCTATATGAAACTGTTATATAGAACATTTAAATATTAAAGCCTTGAACTATATTGGAATTTAAATGGTTTATGTTGAGATTCGGCTGTATTTGAAATCAACGTAGTTGAATTTGTTATTTAGCAACTAAATTGAATTAAAATGGAAATTTAGTTTGAACTAAATTTGAATTTATTATTTAGAAAACTAAATTGAATGAAAATTTAGATGAAACATTGAATACTTAAAGTTTTGAAATATATGGAAATATAAAAGGGTGTTTGTGATTATAAATCCGAATTTGAGATCGATAAAATTTAAGTAGTTATTTTAGAAATTGAGTTGAATTTAAATTGATAAATTTAGATTGAATTTAATTTGAATGGAAAGGTCGGGTTGATGTTGGAACGATTTGTTAAGTTGAGGAAATTGAAAATACTTTACTATATAAATTATTTAATATATATAAATAATATTTTGGGAAATATAGAGATATTTGAAGTGAAAATGAGATTTGGTTTTGAAGTATAAATTAAGCTGAAATGACCACGGTGTTATAGTGTATATTTCTACCTTGTAGAAAGTTCCATGGACCCTTAGAGGATGGTTATCCCCAACATCCTTTAAGTTATTTGTATTTCAGTTGATATTTCATTTGAGTTGGATTTATTGATATAAGAATGTTAATCCTAACTCAAGTGTTTTGTGTTTTGCTTTACGCTCGGGTCAGACTGAGTGATACAGCATTTGAGACTCACTTTTGGAGTTCGGAGCTTCATTTGGAAATCTAACTATCGATTCAGATTCCAGCCTTTCCTGTTGATTGGTTCAGAGAAGTCATCTGTTGCATTGGAGACTTCACTGCATTTGAACTATTCGGTTGTATTTTTCTAACTCTGATGTATATAGTAGCTTCATGAACTACTATTCTTTATCTATTCCGCTGCATTATATTACTCTGTGATCTGTGATTGATTTATTTACTGTATATTTTAAGTTTTGCCAAATTTTAATTAACAATTCGGTATTTTGAATTATTCAAGTCGGATATGTATGGTTTTATTGTCGGTTTGAATGGTCCAAAATAGCGGGTCGTTACAAGGTATCCCTTTATTACGCCTCTAATTGAGGACTAACTCCCTAATTTACACTAACAGCCTTCCTACAAATTAATATTACCATACTATTCTAATAATACTAATTACCATGCTCAATACGCCATAATCAATACACTATTGGTTTTAATAGTTAATATGTTAATATTATATACGTATATTTTTATGTGTGGAATTTAAGGTCTAATCATTAAGTTACAATAATCCGATAATAATTCACTTATAAGGTATTCTTAAATATCAATCTCATACATTCAACAAGAACTACTACTACCATAGCCATATAAAATAGATTTGTATAGACACGAAATATCTACAACTTATTCCATATTAATAAATTCTTCTCTATTCTAAAGAATCGACCTTCACAAATTGGATCGCCTATGTTTAATTCAATGTTTATATACATCAATTTGGAGTGAGAAAGGAGTTCCTTGTTTATTTAAGTGATGGAAACAGGCGGTTCAAACTACAAACAATTCAATTCATACTTTACACAACATTTCTAATTTATTTTTCCTTTGAACCATTTAGCACTCCAATTTAAGACAGGAAAAATAGGTTGAATGGACTATAGATTCCTAATTCAAAATAATTAATTAGAATCTAATATTTTAATACCAAAAACAATTATAATTCCAACATATACAAAGTTGATATTTATTTAGGGAAATTTTAGGGTTATTAAACGTTTTGTATTTGTTTACCAAAATTTTCCAAGGCATACATCAAATCCAAATAAATACCATTCAATTACAAAATTGTGAAAAACTTAATATTTCCACTCATAGAGATTTGCTTCATAACTACATATGATTCCCCATGCCTAAATTCCTTTAATATCTCCTTCTTTTGGAATATAAAACAAAGTGGGTTGTATATAGAAACTAGATCTAGAATTAGAAACTAGTGAGGAAGAGAATCGGAAATCAAAAGAATTAAAGATCTGAACCTCTTACCTGAAAATCCTAACTAATTCTGGAATCTAAAGAAAAAGAATGATATCTAATTTATACCACTCTTAATTCTCTATTAGATCATTCCCCTTTTTGAGTATACAACAAATATATTGTATATATATATATTAGACTTCAGAAATCAGAAGATAGGGAGAAGAAGGATTAATTTAAATTAGAGATTAGAAATTAGAATTACTTAACAGAAAGTTTGTGATTTCTGAAACCCTAAGTGGAAAGATTTTGACAGAGCTTCGTCATTGCTTACAGAATTTTACAAAGGAAAAGTGGGGGTTTAGTGGTCTATTTATAGAGGTCAAAAAGAATTAGAACCGTCGAATTTAGAAAATAAAATCTAGACCGTTTAAAAAAAGAAACTCTAGCCGTCACCCGCCACCCTCCACCGTCGACCGCTAGTGGTCGACCGGTCGTGGTCAAGGGGACAACCGCTCCCCCCTACGACCATATACATTTATTTCTGTTTTTAATTTATTTATTAACTTAATTAATCCAATTAACCACACGTTAACATTTAATCATGCTTAACCTTTACGCTTCTAACTTCAAATTTTAAAATTTAAACTTCATATTTTTAAATTTAAATTCCAATTCAAATATTTAAATTTTAAAACTGCATATCTTCAAACTTCTCCATTTGAACTCCGATTTCAATATATTATATATGTAAATTGATCAGAATCTCCAAGGATGCAGTGGTGCAACTTTCATGATGAAATTCCAACATTTACAAAATTTCTATTTTTAACCTTATTTTAATCACTTAATTTCTTATTAAATTTTACGGATGTTACACTTATGCTATTGTTTCTGGTATTCCTTATGCATCCTTGTGTTGGTTCACTTGCATGAACTTATTATTTTCCTCCTTATTTTGTTGTGCACTTTATGTTGTTGCATGGACTAGTTGCATGTACTTTACTGGTTGCAATTTTGTGTGTGATTTTGGTTGTTGTACTTGTACACTTTCTTCCTGTCTGGTTTCACCCTTGTCGCACCTGCTCTAGACTTGTGTTACTATTGTTTTGCTTAGTGATGCTCCATGTTGCATCATTGTGTATGCTTGTACTCTTACTATGTTGTGCTTTCCGTTTGTGTTATTTTGGTTTTGCACTTGTCCATCCTTTTGCCGATTTTCGTCTTGTGAGTTTATGTCTATATGTGCACTTGATTTTGATTTGTTGCTTTACTTTGCTTGTGTTGAGCTATTTAGCTTGATCTTGCACTGTGCCTGCAATTGAATTGATGCAAGTGTGTTTTGTATATGTGCTCGACCCTCTGGCATATACAACGATATATTGTGTATGTCGTAAGATGTTTGTGCATACTCTTTTCTTGATTTTAAAATTTTGTTCCACACGAACATGTTGCACTAGTCCTTGTGTATACTGGTTGCACTGGTCCACATTCATTGTTTATGGTCCCTGTATAAAATATGAAAACAAAACAAACCCATAAACTGAGGCAATATCTTATTCAATTATATTTTTATTTTTTCAGTTTTAGTTTGTTTCGTTTTGTTTTGTTTTATATTGCGTTATTTTTGACAAGCAAAGGCGGATGTTTGGATAAAGAGTAAAGCAATAAGATGAAGATCATTGTATTCGAGTAGAAATTGTAGCATAAAAATGTTGTTTTTAAAAGAAATATGTTATGTATGAGAGACTCAAAAAATGTATTGTATATGGATATTATATTTAAAATGATATGGAAGCTCTAATTGTAATTGTGTGTACTATCAAAATTGTATTGAAATAAAATGTTTGTTGAAATATAATTTTGATTTGTTTATTTCATTTTGTGATCTCATAATAATACTATATCAAACAAATTTAATGCACATACACATACATATACATATATACATATAAAATCATCAATCAAAAGTCATGAACTATTATATTCTATAAAAATGGCCGGGTCAAAACCCTAATTTACTTAGTTTGTAATCAAAGATAGAAAAAACAGGCATAGTTTTTCGTAATATATGCAAGAGCAACGACATAGCGCTGATCTCGCTATCTACTTCTGGGTAGGCAATTTGGAATGAACGGAACAATATAATGTTCAACCATAAACATCATAATCATAATTATGGATGCTCGCAAATCAAACTGACATTACAACATCTAAATCAAAGTATAAATACTTCCAAAACATCACAGATGAAGAAATCTGCAAATTGTGGATGAATTAGAAGCATACCAGGCCACTATCTTAGTGGGCTAGCTGTCTTATGTTGATCCGGTCGTGTTGTAGCATCTTTGATGCACCTCCACTCCAAGGAAGTTTCCTTTACCTATATTATTTACACCGATTTCTATTTTTTATCAAATTAATAATGGTATAGGGATTTACATCAACAAATATCAAAGTAAGGAAAGAATTATAGTGTCTTGTGTTCATCAAAAATGGGAGAGAAGATGCACCTGGAACAATTTTTAAGGAGAATATTATCCAAATTTCATTAAAAAGCATATAGGAATTATAGGAAGAGAGGGTGAGACTTATCTGCCAAAAACATTTTGCATGTTAGAAATCGGTCATGTGACGATCCGGATTTTTAAATTCGGATAATTGGGTAATTAGCTTATTTAAATTATCGGAATATTAATTTTGATGGGTCGAACAAATGAATTTATGGTAATTAAAAATATCTGGATATATAAGTTGATTTGGAAACTAAAATAAATATTTAATTATAAAATCCCTGGATATGAAAAAATATTATTGAAAATATTATATACTTCACCATTTAAATTCAAGACAAAATATCCATAAATATATATATACAAGTTTTATGATGTTTAAATATAAATATATAATGATAAAATATGCATAAGTATATAGAAATGGGAAACATATATATGTACATGGGCCATATGGAGTAGTGGGTATGCAGATTTATATAAATAAAGTAAAATATATATAGGAAGGCATAAATGTAAATTTGATAAAATAAATAATACATATATAAATACACACACACACACATACGAATGTATAACTTCAAAATGATAAGACTTCAAAACTTAAAAGTATGTATACATATTATAACAACAATGCTTGTGGGAAAAGATAAATATTTATACATACATACATACATATATATAAGCATGTGTACATCTAAATATATGATATAAAAAGGGTAAGCATAACAAAGTAAGAATGCATATTGTGTATATATATATATATATGATGGAAGAATATATAAATGAATATATATATATGTGAGGCATATATGTATTTGTACAATGGAAAAAGGCAAGTACATACATAAGGATATATATACATAAATATATTTAAATTGATATAAAGATATGTGTAAACATAGAGGGACAAGCATTTAATGCACCTTTCCTCAAGCATACAATACATCATTTCAAGCTTATAAAACATTAAATCAATGTCAAAATAGAAATCAAGTTATGTAAATCAAAGCTTAAAATCAAATCAGATCAAAAGTAATCTTTGACCAAAGTAAAGATAAGAAGAAAATAAAAATAAGAATTAAAAGAAAAGCAAACAGAAGCTTACTGTATAATACAGCCTACCCTTTCTTATTTTACACCCACTCCTATCTTCTTTTATCTCATTCATTCGAAAACTAGCTAAGTAAAAACAAAGAAAACATCACTGCCATTTCACAAACTAAAGGACCAAACAACTCGACAAAAAGAAGATCAACAACTCAACAAGCTAGCAATTTTTTTGCTCTATTCTAGGAAGAGAAAGTGAGTTAAACAAAACCCTTCTATTTACTGGATATTTTGTACTTATGAAATCTAAATGTTGCTAGGTATATAAGTGTTAAACAGTTGATGCTTTACTTTTGGTCATGATAACATACCCCGTTAAGCAAAGAACAGTGAGTTATGCACTATTTTGGTTACTAGAGTATATATACATATATACACATTTTGACTGTGATCTTGATGATGCTTTGTTCTATGGTAAGTATATGTGTATTTTCTGTGTGTATATGCAGATGCATATGTGTGTTAGACAGGAACAACTTCATCTAAACTCAAAGAAACATCGTGCTTCTCCCTTAACCCCTATTTTTTTCCCCTCTTTTTGTTAAAAACAGTAAAAGCTTCAATTTCAAAAATGAGTAACTCAAAATCTATCATGTTTTAGATTTTGATTTCAAAAGGAAAAATGATTGTATTTGAGTATAGAATATTTAAAAATTTATTTCGTTTAATTTTATCAAGTATAGACCGAGAAAAACACATATAACATTGAATATGTCAATATTTTCAAAAACCAGATTATCTTAATTTACAAAAAGGATCATATGGTCGTGACCACGATCGAAAAACTGGATTTTTAAAAGGGGTCTGAGAATTTTAAGTGGTGTGTAGGTGAGAATTTGGAAGTTGATCAGTTTTGGGGTTTTTGCCAAATTCCGGTCACCTAAATAATTTTGTGATGTGGGGTTAGGCATGGAGGAAGATGGGATGATAGGGGTCATAGGAAAAATGATGTTGATTTTTTTATTTAGCGTGATGGCTTGGGAGGGTCGAATTAGGGTTGAGTGGGTCGTTTTGTGGTCACGATTTAAAGGTGAGTGTCGAAGAGATGAGAGTGGAAGGGACGTGTGCATAGGGTGGTTTGGACAAGAAGGCGACGGTGAAGCTCTGGGTGAGTATTGTCGGCGGACGGTGGTCTATGCGATCGTGGCGAGATGTTCGGAGGTGTGCTGTCTTGTTCTAGTAGGCGTGTGTTGTTCGACTTTTGGGACGAAGCAGCTGTTGGGGTTTTCTGGTGGGCTATGACATGAGGGAGTTAAGAGAGACTCGTGTGGATGGTCGATGGCCGGACTTGACTTTTGATGGTCGTGTGCATGTGCACACACTCATGTACAACAATTGATTCCAGTGATGTGAGAAGAGTGGGAATATTGGGAAAATGGAAGAGGAATTGGAGAAGGAACTATGGGCTGGGTTTGGACTGTAGGGAAAGAAACCCAGGGAAAAAATAAAAATAAAGAAAAAAAAGAAATAGAGAAAAAGTAAAAGAAATAAAGAAAAAAGAAAGAAAAGGAAGAAAAGAAAATAGAGGAAAAGGAAAAATAAAGGGAAAAGTAAATAAAAGGGGAAAAAAGAAAAAGAAGGAAGGAAAAATAGAAAGAGAAATAAAAAGAAAAGAAAAGAAGAAGGAATAAAATTTGTAATGTATAAATAAGATTATTCATATCCTTTATTTTAACACAAGGTGAAGTGATATTTTATAATTTGAAAGAGATGAATTAATGCTAATAAATTATTATTATTGTTTGACTTAAATTATGGATAATGAATAGTACTCTACAATATTTATTATTTTTAGTTAGTTGTTTAATTTATAATTTATTTGGTTTTAAATGTAAATGAATACGGTTAATCAAAGTGAATTAAAACCATGAGTAGATCGTCTGGTTATTGATTATAGATCGTTAATGGGGTTAATGATATGTGTTTTTGCTTAATTCTATGGGATATTTTTTTACAAACTAAAATAGTTGGATTAAAGTAATAATACATTTTATTTGAAATAAAATACGTAACGTATTACTATTATTGAATGTTGGCACCCTAATGATAAATCGTTTATTTTAAACAATTTAACCCTTTAAATTTGTTGTTGGGATTCGAAGATCGGATATCGACGATATCCGAAATCATTCGATTTAGTATTTACTACAAATCTTTACGGATTTGATTATAGAGCCTTATAGGGTGGAATCGAATAAAATTAAGTAAACCTGACCTTTTAAATTAAGTAGTGGTACATAGATATCATTTTTAAGTATAAATAGATTGTGTAATAAGTGTTTGGCTATGACAAGATAAAAACCCATAGTGGTATACAAGTCACCCTGATTTCCAAAGAGGTTTGTAACTTAAGTGTTTAAAATTTTAGTGGGTTATTCACGCTGGTTTTCAACCTAACTCGGGTGTTACTTTATTTTAATGCTCGGATTAGGACTTTTGGAGCTCAGGAGACGAGCTGGATGGCAGAGAGGTATCGATTAGTTTCCACTGTGTATTATGGGATGTAGATTTGAGGACAAGTTCTTATAACTGTCCAGATTTGTTGTACTCTGATATCTTGTATGTGCATTGACAGTTACAGCTTTTCTTTGTGTAAATGCTGTTATTTCGTATTATATTTTGTTCCACTGCGATTATTAGATTCTTTGCTATTGTTTCTATTTCTTCTTCTATCTTTTTTTCTTCTTAACCCTAACAATCTGGGATTTCGGCACTCGATTGCTCGGCACTCTATACAATGGACGTATTAGTGTCGATTTTTGGGGTCGAAAATCTTCGAGCCGTTACACGTGGTAACAGAGCTGAAGGTTAAGCGAGAACCTTGGCTTGGGTTGGAATTACTCATTAGAGGTAGGGTCGGTAGTACCCTAGAATGAGTTTAAAGTATTATGTGAGAGCGTACTTGTTATTTTCTTATACAATGATTTTCAAATGGTTTAAAAATGATTTTTATAAGCTTATATTTTGGTATATAAAGAAATAAATTTTCTAATTATTATAGTATATTAAGGGAATTGGTTGTTCTTATTAAAATTGAATAAGATTATAAGACTTAAGTGATAAAACATATATAACCAAATATATATTTGGGTAAGGATTAACTATACAAATAATTTAAGTTAAAAATGGGTTTAAATCTGAATTTAAATCCCGGAAAATTCAAAGGAATTTTCAAAGTGTTGAAATAAGTTACCCTAATTATATTTTCAAAATAAATTATGAAGGAATATATGGTGTGTTTGATTTCTATATATGATTGGTTGTTGTGTCTTAATAAAGGGATGTTTATAAACAATAATAAAACAAGAGTGAAAAGTTTTAAGGAAGTGTGTAGAGGGATTGGAAATAATTGAAGTATAATCGGTATTGTATCTTAATAAAAGATGTTTATTATAGAATAAACAATGATGAAACGAGGTGAAATGTTTTAAGGAGGTAAAAATTATATAAGTTGAATTTATGAATGTGACTTATAAATTAAAAATGGTTCTAAATTGGGAATTTTTAAATCTAAGACCTAGAGAAATTTGAAATTATTTCAAAGTGTTTAAGGATATAATAAATAATATTATTTGGAATATTTTGAATATAGAAATATTTGTTTAAAAACATGAGTTGCTGAATATGAATTTTTTTGAATTAAAAACCAAGAATGGTTTAAAATGAGTATGGGTTGATATGTAAATGGGATAAATATGTATATATATACGTGGATATATATGATTCAGAGTTGATTTGAAACAAATACTAAGTGTTGAATTTTGAAATCCCCTTGAGAATGAGATGTACAACCCTAAGAAAATAAGTTTTTGAACTTATAAGTGGGAAAGGATATTGATAAGAAATTTAAATTTGGTAAGGCTGAATGGATTAAATATATTGAAATTTAACTTATGGAAGTTGAATAAGTTGGACCTATAATCTGAAATTAAAAAGTTTCAAGATGGGGTTAAGATTTAACGTAGGGAAGTTAAATAGATTAATTTGGAAAGAGAGGTATGGATTCGATAGGAGATTATGTATAGATAATTTCAAACGGCTTTTGAAATAAAAACGGGTTTTAAATTTTGGAAATGTGTGATGAATGCTATTGATGGGTGTTTAGAAAATTTGGATGCTACGACTGATGTTTAGACACTTTGGATGTTTATTTACTATGACATCTCCTGCTAACATCCTGTTTGTTATTAATAGTATATATAAAACTGTGAAGTGAATTGCAATGATATACATCCATTCCTAAAATAAATGAAAATAAAACTTTATTTTGAAACTATCTAAATGATTTTGATTCTTAGAAATAAAAATTGAATTTATGAAATGGAATCATTTTGAACTTAAGATTCAAATGTTAAAACAAAACATGTCAACTGGAATTATTAAAGATTTGATTTAAAAATTTGAACTCTCCCTCGAACCTTGAAATAAGTTTAAGTAGAAGTAATTTAAAAGAATATATGGAAATTGGGCTCAAGATTTGATTATAAAAGATTTAGACTGTTAAATTAAATATTAAAGGTTAATTTGATTTAGGTAATTAAATCAACATTTTGGAAACCGAACCTGACTTATATAAATCAGGATGATTGGAATTGAAATTAATTCAACATGGAATTGAATTGGATTAATTAAAAATGTAGTCGGAGTTGAATAAGTTTAAATTCAAATCGGGAATTGATTTAAATTGGAATAGGAATCGAAGTAAATCCGAAATTGGGATCTGGATTGAATCAATTTAAGTGGAAGTGGAAATTGAAATTGATTGAAGTGGAGAATGGAAACTGAACCAGTTTGACGTAGAAATTATTTTCAAATAAGCTATTTTAATATAAACTGTCTAAAAACTACTTTCTTAAATATTCATATTATTTTTATTTTTCCAAGCAAGTTACTATATGGATTTTTAACTCAAACTATCTTATACTTACTATTTAACTATTTTATAACTATTTAACTATTTTAAACTTTTCAAGCTATAATCTAAATTCAAACTAGTCAAAGTAGAAATTGTTGTATTTAAAATACAATTGAGATAAAGATTAAAGTCATAATCCAAATGGGAAATTGAGACAATTCTGAAGTGGAACCGAATCAGGTATTAAGGCAAAAATGATTTTAAGTGAAAGAGTATATTTTTAAGTAAATATAATGATTTTAAAATGAAAATGGGATAGTACAAAAACTGAAAATTTACCTTATAAAGGGTAAGAAATGTGGAAAATAACTTTGTAAAGGAAATCGAACTTGAATATTTGATTTTCCATAAAAAAAACTATATATATCTGTTATATATTAAAAACTCCCCTTGTTGAATCTATAACCAGAAGAAATGACTTTTAATAGATATTTGAAATATAAAGAGGAATTTGTATAAGTATAAAGTGATCCAAAAATTATTCAAGCTTAAAGAATAATCTTATATTCTATATAAGAATGATTTTATGAGAAAGGAATTGAAAAGGGTTTTTTGGAACTCGTTGATTTTGAAAGGCTTTTGGTTTTGGCAAAATGGCAAATTTTAAGAATTTGGAAAGCCAAGTTTGAGAACTATCGATTTTGAGATATTGATTTTGTGTAAATCAAGTTTATATGTGATACACATAAAGAGTATGATTTAAAAGATACTATATATGTATAGTATGAAATGTTTTGAGAATGCTATGGGGAAAAAGGCGCTCCCATTTAGAGTTGAAACTTATAGTAGGAGACCCACAGGGTGGTTCTGCTTTGAACCCTAAGGAGGGTTCTAAATTTTGATTTCAGAGGACGTCCGGACCAAACTGTAGTTCCCGTGGTTTGTGGTTGGGGTAGCTTAAGTTAAGGGCGCTGATGCCTACAGATAAATTGGGGGTTATGCTGTGACGGTAGTGTAACTCTGGTGTAACTGCGATCTACTGCGTTCCATAGCGTAAGTCGAGAGGCAGTGATTGCCTAAAATCTACATTTGATTTCGCTGGGAGAGCCGCGTAACATCGGTAGATTGCAATCTTTGTGGTCCATAGAAAAATTTGTATGGCAGTGAGTGCCTACAAGCTTCATTGGGACTCGACTGATGTAGTCTGCGATCTATGTGGTGAAGTTTCATTTGGCAACGAAATTCGAGGGCGTTGATGCCTATAGTTACATGGTTTTTGCTGTGATGGCAACGTAAGACTGGGGGTAGCTGCGATCTGTGGCAGTTCCATGGTGAAATCGGTGCGGATACCAACAGTTTTCTATGGATTTCGCCGGGATGGCGACGTAATCATCGTGCTAATAATGACCCAAGGAGAGGGTGATGATTTCTAGGGCATTCTCACAAAAATGTTTTCCAAGTATTTTCACTAGGTGTCGAAAACGGGTTCACTAAATACTTATAGAATTTCAGTCCCGCGCCTAATCAACGTTTGATTGAATTTCTGTGAGAACAAGGATGGACTTGTTGAGACATCGAGTTATGAAAGTATTTTTATATAAAACTAGCTTGGTAATGCTATAAATTTTAAAGTGTTCTAAAATTATATGATTAAAAGAATAAGGGTTAGATGTTTAATAGAACGATTTAACTAATAGTAATACTCATCAAAATTAAAATTTTCACTTCGTTCCTTTTCGAGGATGAAAAGTTCTAAAGGGGGAGGAATGTGACGACCCAGATTTTTGAGGTCGGGCAATTGGGTAATTAACTTATTTAAATTATCGAAATATTAATTTTGATGGGTCGAACAAATGATTTTCTGATAATTAAAAATATCTGAGTATATATAAGTTGATTTGGAAACTAAAATAAATATTGAACTATAAAATCCCTGGATATAAAAAAGTCCTATAGAAAATATTATATACTTCACCATTTAAATTCAAGATAAAATATCCATAAATATATATATAGACAAGTTTTGTGATGTTTAGATATAAATATATAATGATAAAATATGCATAAGTATATAGAAAGTGGGAAAAAAAAATATATGTACATGGGCCATATGGAGTAATGGGTATGTAGATTTATATAAATAAAGTAAAATATATATAGGAAGACATAAATATAAATTTGATAAAATAAATAATACATATGTAAACATATATACACACGAACGTATAACTTCACAATGATAAGACTTCAAAACTTAAAGTATGTATACATATTATAACAACTATGCTTGTGGGAAAAGATAAATATTTATACATATATATAAGCATGTCTACATCTAAATATATGAAATAGAAAGGGTAAGCATGAAAAAGTAAGAATGCATATTGTATATATATAAATGATGGAAGAATATATAAATGAATATATATATATATATATATATATATATATATATATATATATGTGTGTGTGAGGCATATATGTATTTGTACAATAGAAAAGGGCAAGTATATACATAAGGATATATAAAAACATAAATATTTAAATTGATATAAAGATATGTGTAAACGTAGGGCGACAAAAGAAAGCTATATCTGTTTTATTCATATATCACCAGAATACATCATCAGAGTCCACAACATCAATAACATACAACTGGACAGTCATATAAACTTATCCTCAAAACTGAATACACAGCGGAATAATAATCAAGTACGGGAGTACGTATCGCCATCCAGCTTGTCTCCTGAGCTCCACAGCAACATATCATGTATTCTATAATACTCGGTCTGACCCGAGCATTATAGTTAAATAACACCCGAGTCAGTCTGGAAAACCAGTATGAGAAATCACACTCAAATTGATTATTAAAGTTTCAAAATTCTTTGAAAACAAAAGCATCTCGTAAGACAACGCCACAAATAAACATGTCGGGTTTTTACCTTATGATAGCTAAAACATTTCTTATCAAAATCCTCGGATATTATAATAGAGTCTATTTACAAATACTTATTAAAATAGCCAAAATTGTTACATTAATTAAATTCCAGCTACTAGCCACAGTCGTGGGTAATACAAACAAAACCGTAAAAGGCACGTAGGGAGAATGGATTTCCAACTAATGACTAGGCACTGGGGTACCACCTGTCACGGTACGTGGCCTAGATCACCGTACCGAGGATTACTCCCAATCCCCTGCAACACAAGACCAGGACTACCCCTTACTGGATAATCCCGAGTAAGATCACCCCACGGTTGGGATCAGCAACCGCACCACTAAGCCGAATAAAAAGGGACATCTAGACAGGGATGACCTCACCCTAATAGGTGCTACCCACTTAGCCTTGCTGCATAACCCTTGATTTTCAATCATTGTCGGTTGATGAGGCTCGAGGCTAAGCGTTGCCTTTTTAGAACATATCACTTACAATGCTCATCGTCCACCTGACGATGTTCTGAAAGCATTCATCCATACAAGTCCGTCCCAGGTTCGAACGGAATCGAAGGCACTACTCCTACTACATCCATTTTGGAATCATCCTCAGGATTAGTAGCGACTAGCCCTTACACTTCACTGCTCCACCTTCGAATCCAAACTCTTGTTTTCCATACGAAAACGTTCAAACCAGATCGAAGTGGTTTTCGAGAAATTAATCCTGATCCCGGTCTCTTCGAAACGATCAATGCATTGGCCAATATTGATAGTCGGTTATTTAACTATCAAATAACATTCACAAACAACCATCAACCATAAATAATTTCACCAAATTATTTATTAACCTCAAAATATCTTCGCAATATATATTTCCATTTTCAACCCTTTTTGAAAACAGTTTTCAAACCACACTTTTCTCATGAAATAAATTTCCAAATATTTATTTCCATTGAAAACACCAAGCACAAAAACTTTAGATTTTTAAAATAATTTCTAAAACACTTTATTTTAAAACATCCTTTAAAATATTTAAATTAAAAATTACTTTAATACTTATTCAAAATATATACTTTAAGAATATTTAAAATAAAACTACTTTGTACAATAAAAAACTGAATTTCTAACTTTTAAAACATAATACCAAGCCACCTTTAAATAATTACTGCTATAATAGATAAAAAGAAAATACTTACTTTAAAATTTAAACGTTTAGAAATAATAAATTTTTTAAAACATGCTTTTTAAAACAACATTGAAGCTTTTAACTTATATTTAAAAATTTACTTTGAAAACGCACTTGGCTATCCAGGGAAATATACTTCTCTTCACTTCCTTTAAAAATAAATCACTATTTATTTTTAAACAAATTTTCCCATTCCTTTAATAAATTCCCATCGTAAATTTATTCTTCCAAATATCCACTGATATATCGCTTCGCTTTTATAAACCCAGTTTATAAATTTCGTGCCTCGCTTCTCTTTTAAAAATCCCGGTTTTACACACTTAAATCAATCCCCAAATTGATTCCCAATTTACTTCACTTTTAAATAAATTTCCTTACTTACTCCATTTATTCCAAATCCATTAACTTCGGATCTTATTTCTTCATTATGATTTAAAATCTTTAACTGAAAATACCAACTTCAGATTTTCCAAATTCCTTCTTTATCCTTTTAAACAAATTTAAACCTTAAATTTTAAAGTAAATTCTTTATTCCTTTAAATAATATCACTTAAGTTTGCAATTCATTATTTTCTGTTTATTCAAATCCCCTTTTTCCATACTCGGAATTATTTATTAGAATTTTAAAATCACTTTCATTCTTTTCCAATTCATTCTTAAATTTATTCAAATTCTCTATAGTTATTTTACCAAAAAATTAGCTCTTTTATTTTCTTTTCAAAAATCCAATTCTATATATTTTGATAACTCAATGTATGAAATATATTCAAGTAAACCATAGCATTCAATATTCCAATTATCAAATATTATCAATATAATTCATTACAGAATATCAAATATTCATAATGCAGAATAATGAACAATCCAAATAATTTTGAGGAATCCAGTTGGATCCCTCCAACCTGTTTCCATGCATCCACAGATGTTAGCACAATACAAATTCCACTTCGATGTGGAATATCGCGGTATATGGGTTTATAAAATATCATCCGCTATTATACGGTGCGTAGGGTCTCATCCTCTATATAATACGGAAGATCAATCACTTCAATATATACTACATATATTACTATATATAATATAGCACATCAAATCAATTCAATCATTCAACCAATTATTTAAATTTAACCATTTAAATTTAAATTAGAACCTAGATGAGTGAGATTAACTCACCTTTAATTTTGGTTTTGCAATCCAATCCAACCCGACTTGTATTCCTCACCATATTAGACCTTGTATAACATTACATGATTTATTAATGTTTGAATTGATCGAACAATTAATTACTTATTTATCCTAACTAACACTTTGGTTTTAAACTAATAAATTTAGGTTTTAACCTAATTTCTTTTAATAAATATTCTTAGTGACTAAATAATTAAATAAGTTATTAAACAAATAGATCATCTTAGTCCATTTTTAAAATAAACTAGTACGTTTAATATGTGTTTATGTATATTTATTATTATTGTTTTTTCTCATTTTTGAAATCACATATATAAAAAAATAAGCTATAGATTTGAAAAAAATCAACCTTTTCATAAATTACTATATCTTCCAAGATCCTATTTATGCATATATTTATTTTATTTTTATTTTAACAAAAACAGTAGTTTGTTTTACTGTGAAAACTTTTCTTTTCTGCAAATATCAATACATGTACTATCAAATTTAAATTGAAATGAGTAAATCTGTATATAACAAAATAGGGATTTTCTTCCTCTGTAATATATATATATATATATATATATATATATATATATATATATATATGTTATCAAACTAAATTAAATTTAGGATCTAAATTTATACCTTACAGCCTCCACTCTCTCACCGACACACACACACACAGTAACTTCGATCCATTGCTGTCTCCATCGCAACCCTAAATCGATGCTAGTCAATCTACTGCGATGCCGCCTTGTCCCATCTAGATGCCACGCACACATAAGAGAACAACTCGCCTCGACATCGACCAGTTTTGGACGCCGCTCGACCGAGAAGCTAACCCACGCAAAATCGCAACCTCGACCTATAGCGATACGAGCGCCGTGCGAATGCCTGCACCTCCTGCCAAGCTCGCGCGAGCTTCAACCCACCGTCGCGCCACTTCCTAATGTGCTCGACCTCCATTGTGAGCCACCGACTTGCCATAGCTCGAGATCGAGCTATCTCTAGCTTCGGCCCAATCGATTCTGAGAATTGATTTAAGGAAAAACGCGATTTGTGTTCGCCGCGATTTGTTTCGTTCGGCATTTATTTATTTATTTTTGTTTGATTTTGGTATGAAGACTTGAGGGAGACGAAGATGTATTATAAATTGGGGATGGCTTCTTGAGTACGAGTGTTCAATTATAAAAATATTATATTTTTTTTGTTTGACTAGTTGACTTCCAATTTTTATTATATTATAAAACTTCCAAAATGTCTCGTTATACATATCTTGAAATTTTAAACCCCAACGGAGGCATGCTGCTAGGCATTTATAATGTTATACACCTATATCGAACGCATTGGAAAATATTTCGAGTCCTAATTCGATCGTATGTAGAAGATATATTTTTGGATCCAATTATTATATTAAATTTCGATAAAATTCAGCATGTTTATCTAACGTACGACAAAACGATCACTCCAAACACGACGAAAATTAAAATCCGATAATAATACAATATTACGGATCCAATGGCACTGGTTTCGTCGAATTCCGAGACTGTGCCTCGGAAGGCTATTTTTAAATTCAAATTTGAACCATATATTTTTAAAACTGAACCAACTTCCAAATCTAATTTTAACACTTTTACTATCTTCACTTCTATCAATATAAATTTTACAAGCCTTCAAATTATTTTTAACAAGTTTAAAACCGAAGATTCAATATTTCACCCAACTTCCACTTATTAAATTCAATAATTTAATTATCAAATAAATAGTGATATTTGGAATATAAGTTAAAATTAACCTTTCAAATATTTAAAATCAATTAAATATTCCAATTTTAAATGCTCAAAAATTTCGGGTCGTCACAGTAAATGTTAAAAAGTTGATGCTTTACTTTTGGTTATGATAACATACCCTGTTAAGCAAAGAACAGTGAGTTATACACTATTTTGGTTACTAGAGTGTGTGTGTGTGTGTGTGTGTGTACACACACACATTTTGACTGCGATCTTGATGATGCTTTGTTCTATGGTAAGTATATGCGTATTTGTTGTGTGTATATGTAGATGCATATGTGTGTTAGACATGAAGAGCTTCACCTAAACTCAAAGAAATACTGTGCTTCTCCCTTAACCCCTGCTTTTTCTTCTTCTTTTTATTAAAAACAACAAAAGCTTCAATTTCAAAAATGAGTTACTAAAAAATATACCATGTTTTAGATCTTGATTTCAAAACGAAAAATGATTGTATTTGAGTATAGAATACTTAAAAATTTATTTCGTTTAATTTTATTAAGTATAGAACGAGAAAAACACATATAACAGTGAATATGTCAATATTTTCGAAAACCCAATTATCTTAGTTTACAAAAAGGATCATATGGTCGTGATCACGATCGAAAACTCGATTTTTAAAAGTGGTCCGAGGATTTTAAGTGGTGTGTGGGTGGAGAATTTGGAAGTTGATCAGTTTTGGGTTTTTGCCAAATTCCAGTCACCTAAATGATTTCGTGATGTGGGGTTGGGCGTGGAGGAAAATGGGATGATAAGGATCATAAGAAAATGATGTTGATTTTTTTATTTAGCGTGACGGCTTGGGAGGGTCGAACTAGGGTTGAGTGGGGTCGTTTTATGGTCACAGTTTGGAGGTGAATGTCGAATAGATAAGAGTGGAAGGGACGTGCGCATAGGGGGGTTTGGAAGAGAAGGCAACGGTGAAGTTTGGGTGAGTTTTGTCGGCAGACGGTGGTCTATGCGATCGTGGCGAGATGTTTGGAGGTGTGCTATCATGTTCCAGTAGGCGTGCGTTGTTCGACTTTTAGGACAAAGCGGTTATTGGGGTTTTCTGGTAGGCTGTGACATGAGGGAGTTGAGAGAGACTCTTGTGGATGGTCGATAATCGGACTTGACGTCCGATGCCGCGTGCATGTGCACACACTCATGCACAACATTTGATTCCAGTGATGTGAGGAGAGTTGGAATACTGGGAAAATGGAAGAGGAATGGGAGAAGAAACTAGGGGCCTGGTTTGGGCCGTAGGGAAAGAAACCCATGGAAAAAAAATAAAATAAAGAAAGGAAATAAAAAGAAATAGAGAAAAAGTAAAAGAAATAAAGAAAAAAGAAAGAAAATAAAGAAAAGAAAATAGAGGAAAAGGAAAAATAAAGGAAAAGTAAATAAAAGGAAAAGGAAAGAAGAAAAGAGAAGGAAAGAAGGAAAAATAGGAAGGGAAAATAAAAAGAAAAGAAAAGAAGAAGGAATAAAATTTATAATATATACATAAGATAATTCATATCCCCATTTTAGTGTAAAGTGAAGTGATATTTTATAAACTGAAAGAGATGAATTAATGGTAATAAATTATTATTATTGTTTGACTTAAATTATGGATAATGAATAGTATTTTATAATATTTATTATTTTTAATTAATTGTTTAATTTGTAATTAACTTGGTTTTAAATATAAATGCATACGGTTTAATCAAAGTGAATTAAAACCATGAGTAGATCGTTTGGGTATTGAATATAGATCATTAATGGGGTTAATGATCTATATTTTTGCTTAATTCTATGGGATAATTGTTTTCAAATTAAAATAGTTGGATTAAAGTAATAATACGTTTTATTTAAAATAAAATCTATAACAAATTACTACAATTGAATGTTGGCACCCTAATGATAAATCGTTTATTTTAAATAATTTACCCCTTTAAATTTGTTGTTGGGATCAAAAGATCGGATATCGGCGATATCCGGAATCGGTTCGATTTAATAATTATTACAAATCTTTACGGATTTGATTATAGAGCCTTATAGGGTGGAATTGAATAAAATTTAGTAAACCCGACTTTTTAAATTAAGTAGCGGTGTTTAGATATCATTTTTAAATATAAATAGATTGTGTAATAAGTGTTTGGCCATGACAAGATAAAAACCCGTAGTGGTATACGAGTTACCCTGGTTTTCAAAGAGGTTTATAACTTAAGTGTTTAAAATTTTAATGGGCTACTCACGCTGGTTTCCAGCCTGATTTGGGTGTTACTTTATTGTAATGCTCGGGTCAGACAGAGTATTACAGATTTTCATGTTAGGACGTTTGGAGCTCAAGAGACGGGCTGGATGACAGAGACGTATCGATTAGGTTCCGCTGTATATTATAGGCTGTATAGACAGTAGTTGATGACAAGTTATTATAACTGTCCAGATTTGTTGTACCATGATATCTTGTATGTGTATTGACAGTTACAGCTTTTCTATTTTCCTCGTTGAGCAGTAAATTAATTTTGAGGTGCCTAATGGACAAAGTTTAATGGGCTGAATCCAATATTCAACAACACTAGTTTGCGTGAATCCCCACTCGAAATAAATCTTGGCCATTGAATCACGGAATTAACTCCACGTTCCCAGGTTTCTATTTCACTTACGGTCAGAGTAGCACTACACCGTTTAAAAACACCGATTTAATTGAACTGACTGCGCAAGTGGCAAATAAAACCCTACTCCTGTATACTTTTTTTTGTTCTCTTATTTTCATTTTTATCTTCTTCTCTATCCGATATTTGGAGAATCCGGTCGAAACAATAATGTCCAGGGATCCAGTTTGCTCTATCTATATAGGTTTTTTTTTTTTTTTTTAAAGAACTTTATCTATATTGTTCAAGTTATTGTAGTTTTTAATTCGTGGATTGTATTGTTAGATTCAAACAACTTTCGATCTTTTTGGTTGTTATTTGTGCGATAATGATCTTTGAAAGGCACCGTTTTGTGCAATTGTGACTCAATTTTAGGTTAATCCATTGTGCTAATGACATGAATTTTTGAAGGTTTAATTCGTTCCCCCTTTTCAGGTTGCTTTTTATTGTAACTGTTTACCCAGCTAGCTTGATATGCTAAACATGCATGCCCCTTTGTTTTCTTTCTTTTCATAAATGTGCTGCGAAGACGATTATATGTGATCAAAGAATTTATGCTTGAACATTAATCATCTGTTGCAACAATACTAGTTAATTTTTGAGTTAATAATATTAGCCTCTTACAGAATGAGATGGATGCCAATTAAATTGCTTGTACTCCATTAGTGAAATCAGTGTTATTAAGACGTGCGCCTAAGGCTCAGGCACAGCAGTTGCGCCTTTTTGAAAGCTGAGGCGCTTGAGCTTTTTAAGACGGCCAAAAAGCGCGCCTTTTGCTAAGGCTCCCAAGGTGCCTAAAAAGTGCGCCTCATCTAGGGTTTGGTTCCTAGGTTGGAAAATGAGTAACTTAGTTAATTCTAATTTAATTTTAATTCAAAGTTTTATTAATGCTAATTTAATTTTAAATTTAAAATTAGTGCGTTTAATTTAAAGGTTAGTTAATTTTAATTTAAAATTTAGTTAATATTAATTTAAGTTTGAATTTAAAGTTTAAGTAAATTAAAATTTGGATATTAGTGGTTAGAAGTTGAATTAAATTTCAAGTATTGTGTTGAACACCAGAACTTTAACATCATTCTGATTTAGCTTTTTATTGTAATTTCTATGCTTTTGGTGTTGTAGACTTAAATTTGCATTGTTTGTGAATTTGTATCTAGTAGTTAGTGCTTTCTTACGTGCAAAAAGATGGTTTACAAACATGCTTTAACGCAAAAATTATCATTTTTAATGTGAATTCATGTAGTTTTTTTTTTAGATTAGAAAAAGAGCAAAATTGAATAAAAGGCGCACAAAAGGTTCAAGGCGCAAAAAAACCCAGGGCACAAATTTTATGCCTTTTTACCTCTTCGCTTTAACTACCTTGAGTGAAATACAATTGCAAGTTGTGTTATTGGAATATACATTTCACTAACAATCAATGATTCTATGGTGTTGCTTAGGCTCTGTTGAACCTTGCCTACACTCTGTTTTGGAGCATGATGTCTAAGCATCTAATAATGTCATAGTGCTCCACCTCTACTTAGGATGTCTTGCGCTTTTTAATACTTTCAAATATATCTTGTACTTTTTAATAACTTCAATTCTGTCTTGCACAACATTGTGGTGGAAGTGCCCATTTGAGAATGGTAAAAATATATTATAAATACCTTTTACATCAAAATTAATGCAAAAGTCAATATAAAAGGGATTCCACAATGTTTGTTTGGAAATTTTAGAAACCAAAAGTAACTCATCGTTAGTATTTAAGACGTTCGTTGCTGAAATACAGTCTTGAAAAGGGGCAACTACTACTTTGACCCTCAGTCCAATACTACTTTTTCTAGTCAGTGATAGTATTGTGCATTACACACATGGACCATCTTTCTATTGGAGTTTTGTAGAGCTATTATAGCAGAATTGAATGTCCGGACAATAATTTCCGCCTAAGGTTCAGCATAATGATTAAATATTGACAGTTTGAAGATAAGCATGTGGCACATACATGCTCAGACGTACCATGCACTACTGTTCCACACATATCTGGCATAAACTTGCCAACTCTTTTGTGGAAATCTGGTTGACATGGATAGAACATTCAGATCATTCTTTTCATTCAAATAACTTAAACGGTAAAATGTTATTAGCTTAGAAGTCCAAACTGGGATTTAATACTGAAATGGGTAACTGCGACTTTAGAACAAGTTCAAAGTTAGGACGAGATAAAGAAGCGCTATAATAAAAAGTGTGCTTATTAATACGGCTATAAAATTATATAAATCGTAGTTTTGTGTTCTATTTTTTAATACTATCATTGTCATTATAAATACTTAAATATCATTCTTTTTATTGTTATTAATGTTTTTTATCATTGTACATGTTCCCTAGAATATAATAGTGTTACCTTATCTATTCCAATGCTTTTCTTACATAATATATGATGCGCGATCCAAGCATGCACGTATCCTTTGGCCGAGAGACAAAAAGTATCAATTTTTACTATTGTTCAGATAATGTTTGTTAAAGAGATGACATCAATCTATAAGTGAGTTTTCATCTACTTTAAAGTGTACCTTTTTCGAGTTTGTAACCTGTTTCCATTAGGTTCGAAACATGCTTCCATCAGATTTTCATGTAAGAAACATAACACCATGGTTCTTACTTCTTGGGAAGAAACATTTGTCTCTTACATGGTTACGACTTCTATGATTGTTAGTGATTGTATGTCATCTATGTGATTTACCAATTTCAACTGAACACTTATTTGATACTTTTTATACGTATCATACATGTACTGATTTGAAAGATGCAATTGCAAGTTTACATGTATGGCACATCTACTGTTTTTGAAAAACAATATAGTTATAAATTCATGTCTGTAGTGCTAGTGTTCAATTTCTTGTGTGTATCGGTGCTTTGGGGGTAGGTATTATGCACAATCCCAGGAATGTGAAAAAAATGAGGCCAGCTTTGAGACAAATAAGAAATATTGAGATTTAGCATAGTAAAAGATTCAGTTTGAATTAGACGTTTTAAAAAAGATTTAAGTAGTGCTAAATGTAGATGATAAGTTTCCTTACTTTGTATGTAAATGATGGTTATTTAGTATGTATCTATGTGTGTGTGCACGTGTGTATGTATGCTGAGTAAGTTTTCACAAATTTGCTCATCTTGTTTCACAAAAAAAAAGTGTCATTGATGATGTTCAGACTTTTTTTTAAGGCAAAGGTAATTACAGAATGTTCAATGATGTGTTAACACGAATGATTTAGTATTTTAGTTGGTGATCACTTTACACTAACCATTCTATATGGTTGGATGACTCTTTATGTGACCCTTTTAGAAACACATTGCAAATCAAAATATATTGCTATTGGTTTGGGAATGACCTTCCCATTGTATTAATTAATTCTGTGCTTGTTAGGTAATTTGGATGAGAAAGTAAGCGAAAGAGTACTGTATGAGATTCTTATTCAGGCAGGTCATGTTGTAGACCTACATATACCCGTCGATAAGGAAACAAATCGCCGAAAGGGTTTTGCTTTTGCTGAATATGAAAGCGAGGAGATTGCAGAGTATGCTGTTAAGCTTTTCACTGGCCTTGTCTGCCTTAACAAGAAAATGCTTAAATTTGGGGTTCGTTTGCTTATCTTCCCATTGCCATATATTCATATTTGTTATTTTTCTCATCCAGCTCATTTGTACTTATCTCTTTTATATAATCAAAATATATTTCTCCTCATACCGGAAATAATGCATCCTTTAGCAGTCTGAGTTCTAATATATGGTGTTGAATCTTTGGCTCATATTAAGATAATCTGCAACAACTTCAATTCAACCTGAATAGTAAGGTTGGAGGAAAAAAACTCTCCAACAGAGCATTTCGTACTGAACATCAAGGTTAATATTTAAAATGTTGAATTGGGTATTTTAGTAAAAGCCTGAAGTCATGTGCTTATTTAACAAGTCTAGCATTAGGCGCTATTAAATAAGCGTCCACTTGTTGGAGGTTTTAGTAAAAATCGACCTTTAACATTTAGGTCCCTGAATATTAAGGTTGAATGTGTTGAAGATGCTCTAGTAGCAAATCATTAGTTATATTCGTATTATTTAGCTGTATATAGAATGTATGTATGTATCATGGTTTGAGGTCCCGGTCGGAATGCCGAAATTTCGGCTATCTCGATTTGGTTGTGGAGGACTCCGGGACGAAACCCTAGTAAAAATTTGGTTTCGGTTAAGAAAAGGAAAATATTGAAAAATTCGATCAAAAACCATATACCTTAAATTAGGAGCATCAATCCTCGGCCTCAATCAAATCTACATCTATCCAATCTAGCTTCATCGTCTTCACTCTTGGAATAGACCGTCGGTTTGATTATGTTATTCTCTAGCTTTGATTCATGAGCGGATCACTTATGTGCCCTAGCTTTGAATTGAAGAGGAAATCTCGTTGTCGACTCTCGTCCATTGTCTGTTTTTATTATTACCGCGTTATTTTTTGCCCTAGCTTCAAAACAGATAAAGAGGATGCTGATAAGAAGATGAAACATGGGCTAATTTTATTTGACTAAAGTTGGGCTGTTATGTGGGCCAGTTTTATTTGACTAAATTTCGGTTGTATATTAAAATTAGTTATTTTTACTTTAGCTTGATTAAGTTCTCTTTAGTTCATTTCAGCTTAGTTTACTTTGAAAATTGTACATTTCTCCGAGTACTGTATTTTGTATTTTATCTACATATTTTATTATTGCGTTTTCATTTAAAAAAATTACTCATAACCGTTGGACCGAAACCGAAACTAAAACCGAAACTTCCGAAATTAAGCGAAACGAAGAAAATTTCAGATGAACGAAACCGATATCGAAATCGAATTCTCAAACCTTGGTAATTATGATTTAACATTTCTGTTCAAAGTCCCTCATGGACTGTGTAAATTGCATTTTCAAGCAATTTTTCTTTCCATAGATAAATTATCAGCATCGGTTATAGTGTAAAGAGCTTTTTTTTTTCCACTTCCTCTTTCTTAACAGATGTCTGGAAGTGACAAGCTCTCTAAAAATATCTCGACACCTGAATCGCATTCAAAACATCCATCAAATCCAAATGCTAGTAACAACAACAACTATCGCCCTAGCCCGTTATCTGTTAATTTACAAGACAGACAATCAACCCAAGTTTATGCGTTGACGCCTAATGCTATGGTCCCTAATGCTATTGTGGGCTATTCTTCCCATCAAGGTGAGTTTTTCCTGCGAAATCCAAATTATAATCTCACATCATTCGTTCCAGTTTAAATAATTCTCAATGATAGCATGTTTCTTTTTACACAGCATCTCCTAATGGATTATATAATAATGGACTCCGTTCTGTGGATTACAATTATAGTAGACGTGTTTTGGGATCTGCATTGAATGGTAGTCGAACTGCTACTAGAGACACCATACCATACCCATTATCTTATTAGTATGTTTAGACTGGCTAGAATTAAGGTAGAAAGTGGTGAACGTTTATGGTTATCAGTTTAGTCATCTATATTTAGTTTAATGTATGAATTATATTCAAATTTTTGAATAGCTATAAACTTTGAGCATATCATTATAAAAAAAAAAAAAACTAATGTACTGGTGTAGAAGTATAGTCTGCTTTGTATCCTTTTTTGCAGTTAAGGTATGCATGATAAAATAACTAAAATGCAGACATAATTTGGATAATGTACGCCCTTCTTTTGTTAGCGAAGATTTTATGTTTCTTTTTTTTTTTATTTTTTTTTTTATTTTTTTAAAGGAACTCTACCACCAAGATTTTATGTTTCTTGGTAATATTGATCAAGTGTTATACTTTACCTTCATTTTATTTCTTGGTAATGCTGTGCATCTCTTTTATGATAAAGTAGTGCTATTTTTGTTTTATTTCTGCTGGATGTAAATCAATGATATCATGCTTTGCTGGATGAAGATTTGATGTCTTTTGTTAAGATTGATCTGGTGGGTTTTTTTTCCGTCATTTTATTTCTTATGCAATATTTTCTTGGTAATTTGTGTATCCCTTTTATGATAAAGCCATGCTTTTTTTATTTTATATTCTGTTGCATGCATATCGGATTTTGAATCCTTACAACAAAAGCATCCCTATTAGAGAGAACAGAGATACACCAAGTGATGTCAGATTGGAACTCACCAAGAGATCTCTACTTTTGGTGGTAGGGCTGTTGAGGATTCCAAATTTCTCGTTGCTTATGTTTCATTCGAAACCTTCTTACTTTAGTTTTTCTTTTTTTGGGAGTTTTTTTAAAGGGACGGTTTGGCATAGGTCCCTAATAAGCTTCAAAATACACAAAAACCCCAGTAAAAAAATATTGTAAATTAGGTTCCTAGAATTAAGTTACCAAATAATTACATATACATATGCAATTATTCAGTGAATAAGTGCAGTTATTTATGCAATTATATTAAAAATTGCATACATTTTCACAATCATTCACTGAAAAATTGCGGAAATTTCCGTAATTTTTTCAAAAATTTGCTGAAAATTCCGTAATTACTCATAAAAAAATTGCGAAAATTTCCACAATTATTCACCGAAAAATTGCATAAATTTATGCAACTTTTGGATATAATTGCATAAATGTCTGTAATTATTCAGTGAATAATTGCATAACTATATGCAATTACATAGTAACTTTATTCTAGGGATCTAAATTACATACTTTTTTTAATTGGGTTTTTGTGTATTTTGAAACTTGACCCGAGCCTAATACACTTTTTTAAAATGGGTTCGAAGAATGAAGGTTGTTTTCATGCCAGATGTGGATCAAAATCTTGTGCAATATTTGCCGCTAATTTAAAGTTAGTGTATTTCTAAAAGCAAGTTGGGATTAAGAAAGGGTGATGAGATAATAATGAATTAGAACAATGGATTTTCAGTATAGTAAAATAGTTGCAGATCCTGTTATATATGTTGTTTATGGAAAAAATCCTTCTAATAATGAATACGAAAATTTGGCTTTTATTTTAAAATAAATAAAAAGTGAGGTAATTTATATTTTTCTAATAAAGAAATACAAGCTGATTTGTATTGATTTTTTTAGAATAGTTCTTTATTAAGGAAAGTTCTATAAAATCAGATAATTGTGAAAAAATGATAGGTATTTGGTAAAAATATACTTAAATAATTATTATTACTACTTATTCATTTGATTTTTTAATTTTCAAAAAACTTTTAGAAAAGCTGAAGTTAACTTGCCCTTATATATTAAAAAAGTACAAGTTATGTTGCTTTTCTTCTGTTTTAGAAAATAAAGATCTAATTAGGCACTTTTCTTACCACTACATAATAAATATGAACCTAATGCGTAAAGCTTAATTTTCAATATATAATTTGCCTATTGTGGACTCATTCGAAATGTCATTATTCTAGATGCCTATATTTATTGTGAAGAAAATTTACACTGCGATTCCATACTAAGTTCATATATTCAAGCTAATGATCATCAGAATAGGTTAAAATTATTATGGCAAGAAGAAAAATGTTGAGAATTCAAGGGGTATGGAAGTATTATTTGATCTGAACCTTTGAAGTGCGAGTGTAGAAATCTGTTCCTATATTATTTTATGTTACATAAATATTTTCAAATAGATGATAGATGAAATGATGTATTAATTCAATGGTTGAGAAGTCGGATCAGTTGTAGTTTAAGGTCCTGTTTGGCTTGTCGTTTTTAATTGTGTTTTCGTCTATGCAAAAGCGCGTTCGTCGTATGTATTGTTGAAAAACAAACAATTTTGAAAAATGAATTAACATGTAAAATAAAAAACAAGTTTATTTTATTTTTCGTGTTTCGAGAGATAACAAAAGCACGGAGAACAATCCAACTTCTTTATTGTCCGTTGATTGTCGCGATGACTAAGAATTATATTTATTCTTCTCTTATTTCTGGGTATTTATTAGTGTGAATTGACCAAAATACTTGGCCACTTTAACACTTAATATATAAAAACCTACTTAGAAGGCAATCTTAGTAAGTATAACACCTGTAAACCGAAATAGACCACACAACAGATTATTCTAATTCAAACCACCTATCATACGTCCAGTTCTAAAGTTTTTCTTTAGATTTCACTAACAAAAAACAACTCACTTTGCCAAGAAGGACAAGTTTACTTATAGAGTTAGAGGTGTGCCTTAGGAGCAATTATGTAATTTGTTACATATATCTAACTCGATAGTCAATCTTGTTCAAAATAAAATGTGTTTTCTTTCTGTTATATATTTGATATAATGTGTTACATTAATTGTTTATTTAAAATTATATTTAATAGAAAATCCATAAATATTATGTTGTGTGATAGTAGTTATAACTTGTTTTAAGTGATTTATTATATGATAAAATAAACATACCGTTTTAAATATTGTTAGTCAAGATATATTGATAATTTTCCGTTGGTTGATATAACTAAGGTCAAACAAAAAATATCGACGCGACTAATTTATACAGCTCTCTTGACTTGAGAATACCGTCAACCTTCGATATAAAAGCTCCACTTTGATTATAATCAAATCATGGCATAAAGTCCATCGAGTGTGTAACAACCCGGGATTGCAATTACCGAATAATAAATTAAAATTTATTTGAAAAAAAATTAGCCTATCCAAAACAAATCCATTTTTAGCTCCATTTAAATTAAAATCAAAATTTTAATTTATTATTCGGTAATTGCAATCCTGGGTTGTTACAGAGTGACTATACTTGGATCGAGTGGAAGTATTGTAGGTGAAACATTATTCAAGAGAGCATTTGTCTCTTTGGTTACATGAGGTCAGTATCACGGTCAACTAAAGTCAACTCAAATTCAAAATTTCTTGGTAGAGTAACTCTGTTAATAATAAATTTATTGTTGAACCAATGGCTTTGTGTTTAGATTATAAAGTTGAAAATAGATGATATTAGAATTTTGACCGTTACCAAATTTCATAAGTCCAAAGTGATATAGTTTTGATAAATAGAATCGATGCAAATAATTGTCACTAATGTGTAACGCTTATAATAATTTATCAAAGATGCGTAAGGGACAAATTCAGTCAAAATGTCATACCAATAACTAAGGTGACGTACGAACGTTAATATTTGAATTGTTTAATATTAATCGCTGACTGAATTTACATCTATGAGACACACAATCGAAATGATGAAGATTCTGAATGAACAACACAATTTAATTGATTTTTAGTAGTTGAAATTAATTAATATTTATGAAATATTAATTATTAAATTTTATTAAATTTGTTTGAGTGCCATTGGTATTTAATAAAGTGTGTATAAACATTATAAACTCGTATATCGATATACGATATTGGTAGAATGTTTAAATTTGATTTAAACCTTATAAATACTAAAAGACTTTCTATTAATTAAATTAATTAATATTTTTGAAATATTAATTGTTAAAAATTTCTTATTTGGTCTGTTTGATTTTCATTAGTATTTAATAAAGTGCCTATATAACAGTTATAAGCATGTGTATCGGTATACGATATCGAATATAAAATTTAAATTGGATTTAAATATGAATAATACTAATTGGTTTTCGAATGTTTTGGAGCACAAATAGTCCATGTAATGGTCGGACTTACTTTAACGAATAAGACGGGTCTTTTGTTTGAAAATGAAAAAAGAAAATCTTATTAAAAGGAGAGGAACCAACATATTGAATGCTACATTTATTTCTACATTGACAATATTCTCTCTTTATCATTTGCCTCTCTCAGCCTTATCTTTTGAAGGCTAACATTTCCATGGGGAGGAGGTTCTAAAATCTCAAAACAAAATTCAAACAAAAAATAAAGAAAAAAAAATGTGGTTATCTTTAGATAATTGCAGATCTGGAGATTGATTTGTAGAATCTATGAATTATTCTTCATTCACGGTGTATTATCTTGGCTTCTTGGCTTCATCAAGAACGTAACTTTGGTTTATTTAAATACATGTATATTATCATGGTCACATGTTTGTAATTCTCCAATTTTTTATTTCTTATTCTTGGATGTTTTGGGCTATGTATGATTACCAAAGTTCTACTTTTAAATCTTTGATTTTGTCATCATGTTGAATTTGATTTCCCTTTTATCTGTTACCCATTTGTAACAACCCGCATATTTTACGATTATATATTTTAAATGTTTTATTTAAATATAGCATCATTAGTTGAATTTAAAGTTCGAAATGCGACTTATTGTAAACAATCGAATCCGGACTCGAGACCATTTTCATTGAGTTTAAAACGACGTTTACAACTTGTTTAAGTATAAACATCGATATACTTGGAGTTGATTAGAATTTTGGTATTTTATTTGGGCTTTGGGCTGTGTTCTAGTCCATTAACCCAATAAGAGAATCCAAACCTTCTACCAAAACCTCCCACTCCACTCCTCTTTATTCATTCGTTTTATTTTCTAAGTTCCTAACACTTAAGTCCTAGGAAGAATGGTGGGAAGATGAAACTAAAATTCCTAAGCCCTAGTTTCTCTGAGGAATTCAAGTTCTGGTTCTAAAATCATAGAGAAGCTTAGGTAAGCATTCTCTTCATCTTCTCTATCTCAATCCCTCTTCAATTTCATAATTTTCTATAACCTAACTTAGGAAAAACTTTGCATTTGATAATAGATTGAGGATTCTAGAGGTGTGGTGGAGAGGAAATTGATCTTGCTTTGTTTTAGAGCTTCTCATTCTTGTTTTTGAATTTAAAGGTGAGATCTTGATCTCACATTTATGTTTATAGCTTTCATTATTGTTAGGTATGAATTCCTAACATCTATTTCATGTTCAATTGCTTTTGATTTGAATTAGTTTGACGAATTTTTCAATTTTTGGTTTTGAAGTCAAAATTTATGAAAATCATACTATGCATGTTTGGACATGTTGTTTGGGGTGTATCGAAGAGCCAATAGGACTGGATTGTCGTTTGGCATAAGCCTCCATCGCACATCCGATCGCCTCCGAATTGATTTGACCATCACTGGCCTATGCAAATTCTGCCCAGGCCCAGGCAACCAGACGTCTGGTTGAAAATTCCAAACGTCTGGTAGGGGCTTTCGGAAAAATTATAGAAACGACAAAAAATAAAATGACAGAGCCCATGATCAAACGTCTGGTTAAATCCAACCAGACGTCTGGGAGGCTTCAGAAAATAAAAAGAAAAAAAGAGAGAAAAAAATAAACTTTCAGAAGCCAGACGTCTGGTTAAACCGGTCAGACGTATGGTTCTGTTGAATTTTGCCTATTGTGCCTGTTTTTGAGTAGATTTTCAATTTTTATCGATCAAGGAATATTTGGTTCCAAACCAAAGCATAAGAAAATACATAAGTATAGAATGAATAAATGGAAAATGTGGTTAAGGGGTCATTATCAATATAATTTATCTCAGACTAAGTGGTCTTATTTAGTACCAAAAAAATGGCAAAATAGGGCCAACCAATGTCGTATAATTCAAAAAAAAGACTCAACGAAATCGGATTTATATAAAAAAGAAAAAGACCAACTAATTCATTACATGAAAGAAAATTACTATGCAGTAAATTCATTGATGATTTATTAATAACATTTCGGATATGATATTTTATCATATAAATTTTGAGGATAATAAAAACTCATATATTTATGAATCAACGTTACAATTACAAGAAGTGGAAAACAAAAAAATTTCATCTAATTTCAATACACTAAAACCCGAACCCTTTTATGGATTGATAAGGATAGTTATTAATAATTATTTAGAAAAAAGATTTCTCATTGATACAGACAAAAATATGGATAGACTATTTTTAAATTATAAAATTCCTGATTTCTGTATTAGAAATAATATTGATATTGAGACCCGGGCCAATACGCCTATCAACACCAAGATTCATAAAAATACTAAAATCTAAATTATCAAAAATTAAAAAAAATAAATCCTTTTTTGATTGGATGGGAATGAATCAAGAAAAATTCTATCGTAGCATATCAAATCTAGAACCTTGATTTTTCCCAGAATTATTATTACTTTTTAATGCGTATAAAATAAAACCGTGGATCATACCTACCAAATTACTTATTTTTAATTTTCATTTCTACGAAAATATTAGTAAAAGTAAAAAGATCAATGTAAAAAAAATGAACAACAAGGTCAAGGAAATCTTGTATTAGATTTACGAAAACAAAATGAAAAAGATGTTGAGACAGATTATACAAGAACAGACATTAAAAAAAGTAGAAAAAAAACAATCTAAGAGCAAGAATGAAGCAGAACTCAATTTCTTCTTGAAAAAATATTTTCTTTTTCAATTAAGATGGGATGATCTCTTGAATCAAAGAATGATCAATAATATAAAGGTATATTGTCTTCCACTTAGACTGATAGATCCAAAGGAAATAGCTATATCTTCAATTCAAAGAGGAGAGATGCATCTAGATGTAATGTTGATTCAGAAAGATCTAGCTCTTACAGAATTGGTAAAAAGAGGCATATTTATTGTCGAACCAATTCGTCTATCTATGAAAAGGGATGGAAAAGATATTATATATCAAACCATAGGTATTTCATTGGTTGATAAGACTAAACGCCAAACTGACGGAAAATACATAATAAAAGAATATGTTGATAAAAAAAAATTCATGAATCTGTTGCACAACATAGCAATATACTTATGACTGAAAAAAAATTTTATTATGATTTCCTTGTTCCTGAAAATATTCTATCCCACAGACGTCGTAGAGAATTGAGAATTTTCATTTGTTTTAATTCTCAGAATTGGAATATTATGGGTAGAAATCCAATGTTCTGTAATCAAAACAACATAAACAACTGTGGACAATTTTTGAACAAGGAAAAACATCTTAATACGTATACAAAGAAATTCATTAAATTCAAATTTTTTCTTTGGGCCAATTATCGATTAGAAGATTTAGCTTGTATGAATCGTTATTGGTTTGATACCAATAATGGCAGTAATTTCAGCATATCAAGAATACATATGTATCCACGATTCAGAATTCTTTAAATTCTTTAAATTATATTAATAGTATATAATAAATATAAATATAACATAGTATATTTCCTCTATATCTTATATCTATTTTTCTTTATCGAAAAAACATTTTCTTTCCTGAATAGGAAAATCTTGAAAAAAAATGGATCGTTCCTTTCTATCCAAATCAAATTTTCAATTTGATTTGGATAGAAAAAATTCTATATGAAGAAATGAGAAATTTTTTTGTACTAAATTCAAATAACTGCAAATAACACGTATAATAAATATTTTTATTTTTCCTGACCGGTAAAATTCGCGTAAAAGAAAAAAGAAAATTTTGTTTTTATGGTCAAAAATTCATTCATCTCGGCTGTAACAACCCGCATATTTATCGATTGTATATTTAAATATTTTATTTAAATATTTCACCGTTCGTCGGATTTTGGTCCGAGAAGCTACTTTGTGCAAACAGTCGAATTGGGACTCGAGATCACCCCCATTGAGTTCAAAATGACGTTTGCGACCTTTTTGAGTATAAGTTTCGATATGTTTTGAGCTAGTGAAATTTTGACCTTTTTCACTTAGGGCTTTGGTTTGGGCTGAGGCCATTTACTCCACTTATACTATAGCTCAGTCCACCTCTCATCTTCACTTCATTCTTATTTTCCTAACACTCAAGCTTAAGCAAAAATGGTGGAAGAGAATGGGAATTAGAAACTCCAAGCCCTAGTTCCTCTTGCTAGCTCAAGTTCTTGCTTCATAATCAAAGAGAACCCATTGGTAAGCCTTCTCTTCATCTTCCCCAACTCCTTCTCTCTTGAATTTCAGAAATTCCTAAACCTAACTTTGGAAATATTCTTCTTTTAAGCCTCCCAAGCTTGTTGAGTTGGAATTGAAGAGTAATTGCACTTGCCATTTCTACATAGCTTCTTCTTCTTCATTTGTTTGGGTTCAAAGGTGAGATTTTTATCTCACATCTATGCATATATTTATCTTCGATTGTTAGGTATGAATTCCTAACACTTATTCATGTGCATTTGATTTTGATTTGGATTGCTTTTGTGAATATTCCAATTTTTGGTGTTTTGGGTTCAATTCTTTGAAAATCACAACTTTGATGTTTTGATCATGTTTTTGGTGATGAACCAAAGAGCTTCTATGGCCGGGTAGTCGATTGGCGTAAACCCTTAGTGCCGTTGCTCGTCCGATAGAAATTTGGAGGAGATTGGCGTTCATTAGATGGGCATGGGGGGTGCTGGCTACAGGTCTGGCCGACCGACCACAGGGTCCGGTCGACCGAACCTGTTACCCGAGCACTTCCCTGCCTCTGTTTGAAAATGTAGGTTACAGGTCCGGCCGACCGAACTCAAGGTCCGGTCGACCGACCTGCTACCCCGTGCATTTCTGTTTTCTGGTCCGGTCGACCGACCCAGGAAGTCCGGTCGACCGACGTGCTCCTATTTGCCAATTTTGCCTATATTGCTAATTCGTTTGAATTTCCAACTTTAATCGATTCGTGTTGTTTTCCTTTTGTTGTTATCATTTATTATTGACTTTGATGACATTTTCTTTGGGAATTTTGGATATATTCACTTTGATGGATTCGGTATCGATTTCTTTAGATTTTATTCACATCTTCGAATGTGAATTTTTATGATTGATTGTTTCTCCAATCACTTCTATGATTTGTCACTTCAAAAATATAAAGGTTCCAATACTAGTAGTAAATATCAAAACTCTTTCATCAAATGATTTCAACACTATTTTATTACAAAGCTCGTTTTTCTCAAACCGATTTCCAATCTATTAGTATATACAAACCTTTACCTCACTCGTATGAGAAATCTAATTAAACGACTTAGTAAAACAAGTGGTATGAAACGCTTGCGTTTGCTTCGTTGGTTAATTCTTGGACTTGTTCGATTGAATCTCTTGTGACAATTTTCTAGTGGAGATCTACAATTTGTTCGCAAATATTTAAGTTAGGCTAGTGGTTATGGGACATGATGCTAAACTCATATATTTACTAGCTTATTGTAATTGACACTTCCTGATGATCGATGATGATCATTTTATGGTTTAGACTAGCAATGTACGATGTCTCTTTGTCTATGTGGGGGACTGTTCCTCATTTTATTGAGCTTCGTCTCATTTCTTGCATGGGTCGTACCTATTTAGGTGCGTCGATGTTTGTTTATGCATGGGGTGTACCTTTCTAGGTGCATCGATGTTTGTTTACTTCGTGGAGCAATCGGCTCAATAAGTCGGGGCATGAGGCGTATCTTTCTAGGTGCGTCGATGTTCGTCTATGCATGGGGCGTATCTTTCTAGGTGCGTCGATGTTCGACTTTGCATGGGGTGTATCTTTTTAGGTGCATCGATGTTAGACATTACATGGGGTGTATCTTTCTAGGTGCATCGATGTTTATTTATGCATGGGGCGTATCTTTCTAGGTGCGTCGATGGTTATTTATGCATGGGGCGTATCTTTCTAGGTGCGTCGATGCTAGAGCATGGGGCGTATCTTTCTAGGTGCGTCGATGTTCGACTGTGCATGGGGCGTGTCTTTCTAGGTGCGTCGATGTCCAGTTTGTGGGATTGGCCATCCTTTTATTGTGATTTCTGGATTTCTAATTATTGATTTCTGGAATTTATGTTTCACCACCTTTTTCAGTTGGCATTGATATGTATGTCATTTTGTGGCTTGGTGAATTAGATAAAGAATATGACATTCTTTTGATGTTATGAGATTCTGAGATATTGTATGACTTTTGTGGATTTTCTAATGTATACTTATCGTAGTATGACTTTTTTGGTTATCATACGTCTTTTTATTATATCTCTTCTGATATCTTATTTTAATTGATAATTATAGCTAGACTGATCCGTTTATTATTTTTTTCTTAAATAATACTCGGGTCAGACTGAGATTTTACAGGTGCTTCTGCTTGACTCCTTATCGGACCACTATCTGATCTTTTGGCTAACTACTTTAGTTTAGTAGTTTTTGTTGTATACTATTGAGATATGGACTCCATGATGTATACGTATTCTTTTGTCTAGCACTTGTATCTATTCTTTTCGTTATTGTGGATCTTACTTGACCACAACCCTGATATACACTTTTATGTGTAATATTCATATCTATTTCCGCCTTTGTGATATGAATTGTCCGTGACTGATTTATGTTACGTTTATTTCTATATTTGTTTCCGAAGATATTATAGCCACTGTGTAGTAGCTTTGAGTTTGCATCGTATGTCGGATTTACCCTTTTGAGATGAAAAGAAATGTTATATTTTATTTGGCATATCGACGCTCGCACAATGCAATTACACGGATGGTCGCACCTCAACAGCCTTATTCTCCTTGCTAGTTGACGGCATTACACCGTAGTGTTCTTGGCTAGCGTGGGTATAGAGGTGGGGCGTCACAGCTTGGTATCAGAGCCAAACTTCGGAACGATGTAGAATAATTTAACAAGGATCATCGTCCTAAGTCCATCTTAGGAGTCGTGCTTTAGGATTTAATTCGAGTCTTCGTACCGATTCATCCTATTTTCTTTATGATTCCTTGTTTTATCAATCAAGTTTGATTGAAATTTATTTTGAGAATAACTTTTCCCTCTTCTTTCTTTCTTTCTTAAAGAAGAGAAATGGTTAGACCTGGCCGTCCCAGCGCCGGTCAATCTAGTGCTACTCCCCAAGATGGAGTTTTTATGTCTGTCCAGCAGCTTCTAGATCTTGTTAAGAACGCTCAAGCTGCCGGTCCCAATTCAGAGCCTACTCATCCTAGATCCGGATTTGCACGCTTGTGCAGTGACTATACCGATTTGGGTGGAAGGCCATTCACGGGATCCGAAAGTGTTATAGAAATTCAAGCTTGGCTCAAATCAGGCGATCACATCTTTTCTCGCATGAACCTTATTGACCTTCATCGAGTCCAAGTGGCTTCTAGCATGCTCCAAGAAAGAGCATTAGATTGGTATGAGCTTTTAATTTCTGAAATCGTTGAGGCGGATCTCACTTGGAAGCAATTTCGGGAAAGATTCGAATTGAAATTTGTGCCGGAGGCCGAAAAAGTAACTTTGGCCCGGCGTTTTATTGACCTTGTTCAAGGTGAATCTTCTGTGACAGACTGTCGCATCTTTCGAATCTCTTTCCAAATACGGGGTTGAATACATTAATACCCCACTGAAGAAAAATCAGAGAGTTGTCTATGGCTTGAATAAGAATCTTAAGAAGCCATTACTCCTAAAACTTGAAGTTTCATTTGATCAACTTATTGATATCGCTCTACGTCTTGAAGATGCCGATAATGAAGGTGATGTTAAAGTTGTGCGTGCCCAACAGAACTTCGACAATAACTTGAAAATGCCTATCAAATTCAAAGGCCCCACTCCCAACAAGAAAGGGAAGCAACAAATTCCAGTAGCAAAGACTCCAATCCTTAATCGTGGAGAATGCTACAATTGTGGCTCTAAGGACCACTATATAAATAAGTGTCCTAGACCTATCTCTTGCCGCTATTGCAAGAGCGCGGACCATTATATGTCTTCATGTCCCAAACTTCAAAACAAGAGAGAGAGGGAGCTGAACAACACTTCTCTTGGTCAAGGTACTTTTTATTTAAACCTTGATGACTTCTTTGAGGATCGTGAATCCGGATGGGTCCGCAACACTCAATTCTATTGACGTCGAAATTATTTTATGTGATTTTTCTTTCCGAGCCGATATTTTTACTTAGGCTCCGGAATTGATTTTTGGAAAGGATTGGCTTAATCATTATGAAGCTTATATCCTGTTTTTTCGAATAGACTATTCAACTTCGACATTTTCAATCTGTTAAGCAGATTTCTATTTTTCTTTGTGATTTCGGTTTCAAGTTTTTGGTGGCATCATTTTATTCTTTAAGCCCTCATGATGAGGAAAGTGTTATTTCTCTCATCTAAATAGTTTGTGGAACTTTCTAGTATTTTTGGGTTTGTCTTAGGATTATCTCCTAAGAAATCTTTTGAGTGGTGTTAAGGTCTTTCTAGTTCGACCTTGCCACCGGTTTTCATTTTCTATGAGTTGCGCAAGTTAGCATTCCACTTACCGCATTCCGCACTCGTTATGATTCCTATGAATGACTTATTATATCATTCAGATTGTCCAGCTTATTTCATCCATTTTATGAATCGAGTATTCTACGATCTCGATGACTCCATTCTTGTATATATTGATTTCGGATGAAAATAGTAATTTAAAATTTTGCAAATCTTTTTCATAAGATCTATTTATAAATAAAATTGGCTTTTTTGTTCTTGAAACGAGCAAAGAATATTCTTAAAACTTTTTAAGAGACTTATTTATCCTATAAAAGATGATTTTGTGATTGTATTGCCCGTTGAGTGCTTTAAGAATTTTGGTCGATGCGCTTGATCAACGTTATCGATAGGAATTTCCTAAACGCTTTGATGTGACAATCAGACACGATATATTGACTTGTAAATTGAAATTTTTTTCTAGAAATATTTTTTTACATTGAAATAATTGTGATTTTGAAAGCTTTAGCTTTTCGGGAAAGAAAATTATTTAAAAGAACTCTTCCTTTCGATACTCCTATTCTTGTGATTCCTAAAGGGGAACCAAGACTTTGCTATTTGTACCAATACTAGTCGTATTGGTTTGATGCCGTTCTCTTGCCAAAGAGAACGTGCTATCACTTGTGCTTCTAAATCATTATAGCTTATCGAGACTAGATATGCCACTCATGATCTAGTGCTCTCGGTTATTGTTTTTACTTTTGGAATTTGGCATCATCATATTTGGATGAGAAATTTGTTCTCTACCTCGATCATAAATCTTTGGAATATTTATGTTCTCTTAAGGGACTTCATGTTGACTTGAGTTCCTAGCATCTTATGATCTTGATATTCTTTTTATTCCCGAAAGGGAAATCGTGTTGCCAATACGTTTTGTCATAGGCAACAAGGTGTTGATTCTTTGATGATGTCGGTATGGAATTATCTTTTTATCAATTTCATCAGACATTTTGATGTACTTCGTTTTATTGAGTTTCATCTCATTTCTTTTATGGACTTGCGTTTGATGTTCTTTTATGATGTTCGGTTCATTGGACGTACCGTTTTTGTACTACGTCGGTGTTCCGAAATTATTCGAGCTTTGGTCCATTGGGCGTACCATTTTTGTACTACGCTGTTGTCCCAAATTACTTGAGTTTCTGGTTTCTCGGACGTACTGTTATTATACTACGTCGTTGCACCGGCTCAACTTTCTGCTATTCTTGACGTTTTCCACGTCTTTTAACTATGAAAATGCTTTTATGTTTCCGGTTTTTATTCTTGAGCCCGGTGTTATTGAGGGGATTGAAGTTTCACCAAATCTGACTTTTGAGCAAAATTCTATTCGCATCATTGCTACGGAGGTTGAGCGCCTTCGATATAAAAATATTCTTTTTGGTAAAAGTTCAATGGTTCTCAAATCCTAAGGATTGCTCTTGAGAGATCTTGAGAATTCATCGAACGAAAACTTTCGGATTTACTCCTTCGTGCTCTTTATGGTGGACTTCTTGATTCAAATTTTCTTTTGTGTAGATATGCTTCCATGGTTGTTACTTCTTATTATCCTCTTAAGTATTGCGAGGACGCAATTTCTTTAAGGAGGGGAGTCTGTAATAACCCGCATATTTATCGATTGTATATTTAAATATTTTATTTAAATATTTCACCGTTCATCGGATTTTGGTCCGAGAAGCTACTTTGTGCAAACAGTCGAATTGGGACTCGAGACCACCCCCATTGAGTTCAAAATGACATTTGCGACCTTTTTGAGTATAAGCTTCGATATGTTTTGAGCTAGTGAAATTTTGACTTTTTTCACTTAGGGCTTTGGTTTGGGCTGAGCCCATTTACTCCACTTATACTATAGCTCAGTCCACCTCTCCTCTTCACTTCATTCTTATTTTCCTAACACTCAAGCTTAAGCAAAAATGGTGGAAGAGAATGGGAATTAGAAACTCCAAGCCCTAGTTCCTCTTGCTAGCTCAAGTTCTTGCTCCATAATCAAAGAGAACCCATTGGTAAGCCTTCGCTTCATCTTCCCCAACTCCTTCTCTCTTGAATTTCAGAAATTCCTAAACCTAACTTTGGGAATATTCTTCTTTTAAGCCTCCCAAGCTTGTTGAGTTGGAATTGAAGAGTAATTGCACTTGCCATTTCTACATAGCTTCTTCTTCTTCATTTGTTTAGGTTCAAAGGTGAGATTTTTATCTCACATCTATGCCTATATTTATCTTGGATTGTTAGGTATGAATTCCTAACACTTATTCATGTGCATTTGATTTTGATTTGGATTGCTTTTGTGAATATTCCAATTTTTGGTGTTTTGGGTTCAATTCTTTGAAAATCATAACTTTGATATTTTGATCATGTTTTTGGTGATGAACCAAAGAGCTTCTATGGCCGGGTAGTCGATTGGCGTAAACCCTTAGTGCCATTGCTCGTCCGATAGAAATTTGGAGGAGATTGGCGTTCATTAGATGGGCATGGGGGTGCTGGCTACAGGTCTGGCCGACCGACCACAGGGTCCGGTCGACCGAACCTGTTACCCGAGCACTTCCCTGCCTCTGTTTGAAAATGTAGGTTACAGGTCCGGCCGACCGAACTCAAGGTCCGGTCGACCGACCTGCTACCCCGTGCATTTCTGTTTTCTGGTCCGGTCGACCGACCCAGGAAGTCCGGTCGACCGACCTGCTCCTATTTGCCAATTTTGCCTATATTGCTAATTCGTTTGAATTTCCAACTTTAATCGATTCGTGTTGTTTCCCTTTTGTTGTTATCATTTATTATCGACTTTGATGACATTTTCTTTGGGAATTTTGGATATATTCACTTTGATGGATTCGGTATCGATTTCTTTGGATTTTATTCACGTCTTCGAATGTGAATTTTTATGATTGATTGTTTCTCCAATCACTTCTATGATTTGTCACTTCAAAAATATAAAGGTTCCAATACTAGTAGTAAATATCTAAACTCTTTCATCAAATGATTTCAACACTATTTTATTACAAAGCTCGTTTTTCTCAAACCGATTTCCAATCTATTAGTATATACAAACCTTTACCTCACTCGTATGAGAAATCTAATTAAACGACTTAGTAAAACAAGTGGTATGAAATGCTTGCGTTTATTTCGTTGGTTAATTCTTGGACTTGTTCGATTGAGTCTCTTGTGACAATTTTCTAGTGGAGATCTACAATTTGTTCGCAAATATTTAAGTTAAGCTAGTGGTTATGGGACATGATGCTAAACTCATATATTTACTAGCTTATTGTAATTAACACTTCCTGATGATCGATGATGATCATTTTATGGTTTAGACTAGCAATGTGCGATGTCTCTTTGTCTATGTGGAGGACTGTTCCTCATTTTATTGAGCTTCGTCACATTTCTTGCATGGGTCGTACCTATTTAGGTGCGTCGATGTTTGTTCATGCATGGGGTGTACCTTTCTAGGTGCATCGATGTTTGTTTACTTCGTGGAGCAATCGGCTCAATAAGTCGGGGCATGGGGCGTATCTTTCTAGGTGCGTCGATGTTCGTCTATGCATGGGGCGTATCTTGCTAGGTGTGTCGATGTTCGAATTTGCATGGGGTGTATCTTTTTAGGTGCATCGATGTTAGACATTACATGGGGTGTATCTTTCTAGGTGCATCGATGTTTATTTATGCATGGGATGTATCTTTCTAGGTGCATCGATGGTTATTTATGCATGGGGCGTATCTTTCTAGGTGCGTCGATGCTAGAGCATGGGGCGTATCTTTCTAGGTGCGTCGATGTTCGACTGTGCATGGGGCGTGTCTTTCTAGGTGCGTCGACGTCCAGTTTGTGGGATTGGCCATCCTTTTATTGTGATTTCTGGATTTCTAATTATCGATTTCTGGAATTTAGTTTCACCACCTTTTTCAGTTGGCATTGATATGTATGTCATTTTGTGGCTTGGTGAATTAGATAAAGAATATGACATTCTTTTGATGTTATGAGATTCTGAGATATTGTATGACTTTTTTGGATTTTCTAATGTATACTTATCGTAATATGACATTTTTGGTTATCATACGTCCTTTTATTATATCTCTTCTGATATCTCATTTTAATTGATAATTATAGCTAAACTGATCCGTTTATTATTTTCTTCTTAAATAATACTCGGGTCAGACTGAGATTTTACAGGTGCTTCTGCTTGACTCCTTATCGGACCACTATCTGATCTTTTGGTTAACTACTTTAGTTTAGTAGTTTTTGTTGTATACTATTGAGATATGGACTCCATGATGTATACGTATTCTTTTGTCTAGCACTTGTATCTATTCTTTTCGTTATTGTGGATCTTACTTGACCACAACTCTGATATACACTTTTATGTGTAATATTCATATCTATTTCCGCCTTTGTGATATGAATTGTCTGTGACTGATTATGTTACGTTTATTTCTATATTTGTTTCCGAAGATATTATAGCCACCGTGTAGTAGCTTTGAGTTTGCATCGTATGTCGGATTTCCCCTTTTGAGATGAAAAGAAATGTTATATTTTATTTGGCATATCGACACTCGCACAAAGCAATTACATGGATGGTCGCTCCTCAACAGCCTTATTCTCCGTGCTAGTTGACGGCATTACACCGTAGTGTCCTTGGCTAGCGTGGGTATAGAGGTGGGGCGTCATATCGGCTATTCGACAAGAAAAAGAAAAAAACTGTGGATCTGTTGAATTTCAAGTATTTAGTTTCACTGATAAGATACGAAGACTTACTTCACATTTAAAATTACATAAAAAAGATTTTTTATCACAAAGAGGTCTACGAAAAATTCTGGGAAAACGTCAACAACTGTTGGATTATTTATCAAAGAAAAATCGAGTACGTTATAAGAAATTGATTAACCAGTTGGGTATTCGGGAGTCAAAAACTCGTTAATTTTAAGTTGAAGATTGGTTTGAATTTTTTCTTTAGTTATTAAATTTTGCATTTTGATCAACTTCATTTTGCCAAATTCATGGAATACTGAATTGAATTAAGGAAGAAAAGTTATGACTGTACCAGCTACAAGAAAGGATGTTGATTCAGTTAGTTGTTATCATTTATCATCGACTTTGATGATTTCTTTTCTAGATTTTTGAAAATATCCATTTGATTGGATTTGATATCGATTTTTATGCTTTTAATTCACGTCGTCGAATGTGGATTTTGGTGATAGATTGTTTTTACAATCGTTTCTATGATTTGTCACTTTAAAATACAAAGGTTTCTATACTAGTAGTAAATACTCAAACTCTTTCACAAAAATGATTTCAACATTACTTTTAATACAAAATTCGTTTTTAAATCTGTTTTTCAATCTATTAGTATATACAAACCTTTACCTTATTCGTATAAGAAATCCAATTGAACGATTTAGCAAAATAAGTGGTGTGAAACGCTTGCGTTTACTTCGTCGGTTAATTCTTGGACTTGTTCGATTGAACTCTCATGACAATTTTCGAGTGGAAATCTACAGTCTGTTCGTAAATATTTAAGTTAAGCTAGTGGTTATGGGACATGAAGCTAAACTCATTTATTTACTGCTTAGTGTAATTTACACTTATTGATCAATGATGATCATTTTATAATTTAGACTAGCGATGTGCGATGTCTCTTTGTTTGCATGGGGGACTAAACCCAGTTTCGGTGGAGCTTCGGCTCAAGTTGGTGGGGTAGCGATCCATGGTCTTCGGACCGTTTCTGGAGCTTCGCTTAAATTTGATGGGTTAGCGACCATGGAATAGCATTCCGTTTGTGATATACGTGTTGGTGAGTTTTCATGCTTCCGTTTGTGATAGGCCTCCCCTTTTGTGTTTTCTGGATTTCTAATTATCGATTTCAGGAATTTTTGTTTTCCCAATTTTTTCGATTTGCATTGATATGTTTTGTCAATATTTGAGCTTTGGTGAATAAGCTAAAGAATATGATATTCTTTTTGGATATTTGAGGAGATTTGAGATACCGTATGATTTTCATTGTTATCATATATATACTTGTCACGGTATGACATTATTGTTATCATATATTTTTGTCATATCTCTTATCATATCTCATCTTATATGATATTTTTAACTAGACTGATCCGTTCATTATTTCTTTTCTTAAATAATACTCGGGTCAGACCGGTGTGTTTCAGTTGCTTCCACGTGACTTCTTAGCAGGGACCAGCTTCCGACTTTTGGCTAACTACTTTAGCTCAGTAGTTTTTGTTTTTATACATTCGAGATAGAGACTCCTTGATGTATACTTATTCTTTTGTCTAGTACTTGTATCTATTCTTTTGTGAGGTAGTGGATCTTATATGACCACTACTTTGATGTACACTTCTATGTGTTATATTCATATCTGTTTTCGCCTTAGTGATATGAATATCTGTGACTGATTTTGTGTTATGCTTATCTTATATTTGTTTCAAAATGTCACATAGCCACTGTGTAGTAGTTTTGAGTTTGTATTTGATATGTCAGATTTCCTCTTGAAATGAAATGCATGTCATACTATCTGACATGTCGGTACTCGCATAAAGCAATTACACAGATGGTCGCTCCTCAACAGCCTTATTCTTCGTGCTAGTCGACGGCATTATCCTGTATTATTCTAGGCTAGTGTGAGTATAGAGGTGGGGCGTCACAGCTTGGTATCAAAGCCAAACATCGGAACAATGTAAAATAATCTAGCAAGGATCACTGTCCTAAGTCTCTCTTGGGAATCGTGTCTTAGGATTTAATTCGAGTCTTAAGACTCGTTCTACCCTATTTTCTTTTATGATGCCTTGATTTATCAATCAAGTTTGTTTGATATTCATTCTTAGAATAACCTTTTTCCTCCTCTTTCTTTCTTTCTTAAAGAAGAGAAATGGTTAGATCTGGTCGTCCTACCACCGGTAAATCCAGTGCTACTCCTCATGATGGCGTGTTCATGTCCGCCCAACAGCTTTTGGATCTTGTAAAGAATACCCAAGCTGCCGGGCCCATTTCAGAGCCTACTTATCCTAAATTCGGGTTTGCACGCTTGTGCAGTGATTATACCAATTCTGGTGGAAGACCATTCAAGGGTTCCGAAAAGCGTTATAGAAGTCCAAGCTTGGCTTAGAACATGCGATCGCATCTTTTCTCGCATGAAACTTGTGGATCTACATCGTGTCTAAGTGGCTTCTATCATGCTCCAGGAGAGAGCATTAGATTAGTATGAGCTTTTGGTTTCAGAAATTGTTGAAGTGGATCTTACTTGGGAGCAATTCCAGGAAATGTTCGAGTTAAAGTTTGTGCCGGAAGTTGAAAAAGTAACTTTAGCCCGATGCTTTATTGACCTTGTTCAAGGTGAATCTTCTGTGACTGATTAGGTCGCATCTTTTGAATCCCTCTTAAAATATGGGGTCGAGTATATTAATACCCCATTAAAGAAAAATCAGAGGTTTATCTATGGATTGAATAAGAACCTCAAAAAGGCTTTACTTTTGAAACTAGAAGTTCCTTTCGATCAGCTTGTAGATACCGCTCTTCGACTTGAAGAGGTCGATAAAGAAAGTGATGGTGATGTTGGGGGTTCCAAACAGAACTTCAACAACAATAAGAAGAGGCAACCCGACAGTAAGTTCAAAGGGCCTAAAAGAAAGGGAAGTAAGCAACTTCGGTAGCAAAGACTGCTATCCCTAATCGTGGAGAATGCTACAGCTGTGGATCTAAGGACCACTATGCAAATAAGTGTCTGAAGCCCCTTAATTGTCGCTAATGCAAAAGTTCGGGTCATCCTAAATCTTCATGTATCAACTTCGAAGCAAGAAAGAGGAAAAGCTGAATGTTGTGCAAGACCCTAATAACACTTCTCTTGGTCAAAGTATTTCTTATTTTGTCCTTGATGACATTATTATGTTTTGTGATCATCCTATTTGAGTTCTTTTTAATACGAGTGCATCTCACTCTTTTATATCAAAGGAACTTGTTGATACTTTGTCTTTAAATGTTATGGGCTTATTGACTTCACTGAGAATTGCGAATCCGGTTGGTTGATCCGCAACACTCAGTTTACTTTATGAAAATGTCGAGATTATTTTATGTGATTATGCTTTCCGTGCCGATTTTCATGTTATGCGTTACTTAGGTTTCGGAATGTGGAAATGGATTAACTTAATCGTTATGAACCCCACATCCTACGTCCCGAGAGGACTATCCATCTTCGAAATTCCCAATCTGTTAAGCATATTTCTATTGTTATTAAAGATTCGGATTCCAATTTGGTGGCATCCTTATATTCTCTAAATCTACATAATGACGATAATGATGATGAAGAAGATGTCATTTCCCTCATTTAAGTTGTTCGTGAATTTCCGATATATTCGAGCCCGTTTTAGGATTATCACCTAAGCGAGCAATTGAGTTCAGAATTAATCTAATCCCTGGAGCTCTACCTATCACTCGTCCTCCTTATCGTATGTCAATAAGGAAAATGAGGTGATGCGTAAACAATTATCTGAATTGGAAGCAAAACAATTTATTCGTTCTAGTTCCTCTCCATGGGGTGCTTCAGCTATCTTTGTAAAGAAGTCTGATGGTACACTTAGACTCTGCGTTGACTACTGCAAGCTAATGATCTTACCATTAAGAATAAATATCCCTTGCTTCGGATTGATGATCTATTCGATCAAATTAGCAGGGCTAGAGTCTTTTCACAGTTAGACTTAGCAACCGGTTTTCATTAGCTTCGTATTGCAGAGGATGGCATTCCTTTGATATCGTTCCGTACTCATTATGGATCTTACGAATGGTTTGTTATGCCATTCGGTTTAACGAATGCTCCAGCTTATTTTGTTGACCTTATGAATCAAGTTTTCAAAGACTTCTTCGATCAATTTGTTCTCATCTTTATCGATGATATTCTTGTTTATTCTAAAACCGAGGAAGAGCATGAAAAACATCTTCGGATTGTGTTGGAAACTCTTATGAGCAATCAATTGAAAGTAAAATTTTCTAAGTGCCACTTTTGGCAATCCCGTGTGAAATTTTTAGGACATATTATTTCTAAATCCGGAATTTCCGTGGATCCTTCAAATATTGAGGCGATTCAAAATTGAAAGAGACCGAAGAGTGTGACAGAAATCCATAGCTTTCTTGGATTGGCGGGCTATTACCGTCGGTTCATAAAAAAAATTTCTAAAATTTTCGTACCACTTACTAGTTTGACAAAGAAGGGAGTTAAGTACATTTTGTCAGACAAATGTGAAGCTGCTTTTCTGAAATTAAAAGAACTCCTTTCCGATGCTCCTATCATTGTGATTCCCGAAGGGAACCAAGACTTGGTTGTTTATACCGATGCTAGTCGTATTGGTTTGGGAACCGTGCTCATGCAAAGGGAATGTATTATCGCTTATGCTTCTAGGCAACTAAAGCCTGCCGAGACTAGATGTGCCACTCATGATTTAGAGCTCGCGGCCATTGTTTTTGCCCTTTGAATTTGGCATTATTATCTTTTGGGAGAGAAACTTGCCCTCTACACTGATCACAAATCTTTGAAGTATTTGTTCTCTCAAAAGGAACTTAATTTGCGTCAACAACATTGACTCGAATTCCTTGCATCTTATGATCTTGGTATTCTCTATTCTCCCGGAAAGGGAAATCGTGTTGCCGATGCCCTTAGTCGTAAGCAATAAGCGTTTGTTTCCATGATGATATCCGAATGGACTGACCTTGAGACTTTGTCCACTTGTGAGATTCGAGATCGTGAATCCGATTCATGTTCATCTCTTATTTTATGTAGCCTTGAGGCCTATCCATCTCGTTTAGACTGCATTCTTGAAGGTCAAAAGCATGATCTCGAATTGGCTTATCTTAGCCAAAGTTGTAGGGATAGAAATATTGATAGTTCGAAAGACTTTGAAATCGATGCTCGTGGAGGCATTCAAAAATTTGGTAGACTTATTGTGCCAAATATTAGTGATCTTCGTAAAGACATTTTAGAAGATTCTTATCATTCTAAATTTACCATAAATCCCAGTAGTAGTAAAATATATGCGGACATGAAACGACTTTATTATTGGGATGGAATGGAATCTGATATTGCTATCCTTATTAAGAATTGCATGACTTTCCAACTCGTAAAGGCCGAGCATCAAAGGCTCGATGTGTTATTACAACCTTTGGACATTCCAGTTTGGAAGTAGGATCAAGTCTCCATGGACTTTATTGACGGTCTTCCCTGTTCTCATTCCATTCATGACAGTCTATGGGTGATTATAGATAGACTTACAAAATCCATCCATTTTCTTCCCGTTCGGTCCAACTAGACCGTATCTCTTTTGGTCAAACTTTATGTCAAAGAAATTGTTAAATTGCATGGAGTTCCTACTTCTATTATTAGCGATCGTGATCCATTATTTACTAGTGGATTTTGAAAAGGTCTTCAAAAAGCTTTGGGAACGAAGCTTAATTTTAGCTCCACTTATCGTCCTCAGTCCGATAAACAAATAGTGCGTGTGAATCAAACTCTTAAAGATCTTCTTTGTGCACGTGTTCTTGATTTTAGTGGAAGTTAGGAGGATCATAATTCCCTTGTCGAGTTTTCTTACAATAATAGCTTCCAATCTAGTATTGGTATGGCACCTTTCGAGGCACTCTACGGAAGGCCATGCCGATCTCCTTCGTGTTGGCTTGAAGCCGGTGAGAGGCTGGTTTTAGGGTCCAGATTTTATTCGTGATTCCACTGAAAAGATTGACCTTATTCGTCATAGGATGAGAGAAGCTCGAAGTAGACAAAAATCCTATGCTGATAACCGAAGGAAGAATTTATAATTTTCTGTAGGAGATTTGGTGTTTATTCGTGTTTCACATATGAAGGGTGTTGTGCGTTTCAGTTGTTCGAGAAAATTAGCACCTCGATTTATTGGTCCGTTTTCCATCACCGAACGCATTGGTTCCGTGCTTATCGCCTTTTATTACCGGCTAAATTATCTGCTATTCATGACGTATTCCATATTTCTCAACTACGTAAATGCCTTAGAGATTCTGATTCTATTCTTGAGCCTAGTGTTATTGAAGAAATTGAAGTTTCACCTAATTTGACCTATGAGCAACATCCTATTCGTATCATTGCTAAGGAGGTTAAACGCCTTTGGAATAAAGATGTTCCGCTTGTGAAAGTTCAATGGTCCTCAGATCTTAAGGATTGCTCTTGGGAATCTTGAGAATTCATCGAGCAAACACATCCGGACTTACTCTCTCGTGCTTCTTAAGGTGGACTTCTCACTTCAATTATTTCTTTTATGTTGTTATGCCTTAGAGTGGTTGCTCTTGGAAATCTAAAGAATTCATCAAGCGAATACATCCTATTCATATCATTGCGAGGATGCAATTTGTTTAAGGAGGGAGATTCAGTAACAACCCGCATATTTTATGATTATATATTTTAAATGTTTTATTTAAGTATAGCAACGTTAGTTGAATTTAAAGTCTGAAATGTGACTTTTTGTAAACCGTCGAATTCGGACTCGAGACCATTTTCATTGAGTTTAAAATGACGTTTACAACTTGTTTAAATATAAACATCGATATGTTTGGAGTTGATTAGGATTTTGGTATTTTGTTTGGGCTTTGGGCTTTGGGCTATGTTCTAGCCCACTAACCCAATAAGAGAACCCAAATCTTCTAGTAAATACCTCCCACTCCACTACTCTTCATTCATTCATTCCATTTTCTAAATTCCTAACACTCAAGCCTTATAAAGAATGGTAGGAAAAGGAAACTAAAATTCTTAAGCCCTAGTTTCTCTTAAGAATTCAAGTTCTAGTTCTAACATCAAAGAGAAACTTATGTAAGCATCCTCTTCATCTTCTCCATCTCAATCTCTCTTCAATTTTCATAATTTCCTATAATCTAACTTAGAAAAAACTTTGCATTTGATAATAGATTGAACATTCTACAGGTGTAGTGAAGAGAAAATTGATCTTGCTTTATTTTAGAGCTTCTCATTCCTTGTTTTTGAATTTAAAGGTGAGATCTTGATCTCACATCTATGTCTATAGCTTTCATTGTTGTTAGGTATGAATTCCTAACATCTATTTCATGTTCAATTGCTTTTGATTTGAATTGGTTTGGCGAATTTTCCAATTTTGGTTTTGAAGTCAAAATTTACAAAAATCCTACTATGGATGTTTGGACATGTTGTTTGGGGTGTATCGAAGAGCCTATAGGACTGGATTGTCGCTTGGCATAAATCCCTAGCCTCTATCGCTCGTCCGATCGCCTCCCAATTGATTTGGCCATCATTGGCCTAGGCAAATTCTGCCCAGGCCCATGCAACCAGGCGTCTGGTTGAAAATTCCAAACGTTTGGTAGGGGCTTCTGAAAAAATTATAGAAATGACAAAAAATAAAATTGCAGAGCCCATGACCAGACGTCTAGTTAAATCCATCTAGATGTCTGGGAGGCTTCCGAAAATATAAAAAAGGAGAAAAAAATATAAACTTCTAGAACCCAGGGTTAGACGTCTGGTTAAACCGTTCAGACGTCTGGTTCTGCTTAATTTTGCTTATTTTTGAGTGGATTTCCAATTTTTTTCGATGTTTGTTGATCTGGTTTGTTGTTGTCATATATCATCGACTTTGATGACTTGTTTTTTGGTTTTTTGAGAATATCCATTTGATTGGATTTGATATCAATTTTTATGGTTTTAATTCACGTCGTCGAATGTGGATTTTGGTGATCGATTGTTTTTACGATCGTTTCTATGATTTGTCACTTTAAAATACAAAGGTTTCTATACTAGTAGTGAATATTCAAACTATTTCACAAAAATAATTTAAAATTTACTTTAATACAAAGCTCGTTTTTAAATCCTTTTTCCAATCTATTGGTATATACAAACCCTTACCTCATTCATATGAGAAATCCAATTAGACGACATAGCAAAACAAGTGTTATGAAACGCTTGCGTTTACTTCATTGGTTAATTCTTAGACTTGTACGATTAAACTCTTGTGATAATTTTCGAGTGGAAATCTACAATCTGTTCATAAATATTTAAGTTAAGCTAGTGGTTTTGGGATATGAAGCTAAACTCATTTATTTACTAGCTTAGTGTAATTTACACTTATCGATCAATGATGATCATTTTGTGATTTAGACTAGCGATGTGTGATGTCTCTTTTTTTTCATGGCAGACTAAACCCCGTTTCGGTGGAGCTTCAACTCAGATTGATGGGATAGAAATCCATGGTCTTCGGGCCGTTCATGGAGCTTCTGCTCAAATTTGAGGGGTTAGCGACCATGGAATAGCATTCCGTTTGTGATATACGTATTGTTGAGTTTTGATGCTCACGTTTGTGATAGGCCTCCCCCTTTGTATTTTCTGGATTTCTAATTATCAATTTTTGAAATTTGTGTTTCACCAATTTTTGCGATTTGCATTGATATGTTTTGTCAATATTTGAGGTTTGGTGACTAAGCTAAAGAATATGATATTCTTTTTGGATATTTGAGGAGATTTGAGATAATGTATGATTTTCATTATTATCAAATATATACTTGTCACAATATGACATTATTGTTATCATATATTTTTGTCATATCTCTTGTCCTATCTCATCTTATATGATATTTATAGCTAGACTGATCCATTTATTATTTTTATTCTTAAATAATACTCGAGTCAGTGCGGTGTGTTTCAGTTGCATCCACGCGACTTCTTAGCAGGGACTAGCTTTCGACTTTTGGCTAACTACTTTAGCTCAGTAGTTTTTGTTTTTATACATTCGAGATAGAGACTCCTTGATGTATACTTATTCTTTTGTCTAGTACTTGTACCTATTCTTTTGTGAGGTAGTGGATCTTGTATGACCACTACTTTGATGTACACTTCTATGTGTTATATTCATATCCGTGACTGATTTTGTGTTATGCTTATCTTATATTTGTTTCCAAAGGCCACTTAGCCACTGTGTAGTTGCTTTGAGTTTGTATTTGATATGTCAGATTTCCTCTTGAAATGAAATGCATGTCATACTATCTGACATATCGGTACTTGCACAAAGAAATTTCACAGATGGTCGCTCCTTAACAGCCTTATTCTTCGTGCTAGTCGACGGCATTACCCCGTAGTGTCCTTGGCTAGTGTGAGTATAGAGGTGGGGCGTCACACATATGATATTGATAATATCAATCATAGGTACTCTTCTGTTCTCTTTTGTTCGATCATTATGTATACATGTAATTTAGATCTAGATCTGATTGTCATGAATTCATATATGCCTAATTTATCTAATCCTTCTGTAAAGGCCCGCAAATCCATACCCTTTGAGTCGACCGTATTTCAAAGCAGCTCAATTTAGATTTAACGGAAATACGAATTTTAGGGGTGAAGAAGAAAAGATAGAAGAAGAAACAGAAAAAAAACAACACAGAATCTTACAATTGTAGCAGAACAAAATAAAATATATAATAACAGATTTTAAATACAATAACCGTACTGTTTATATACATACCATTATCAGAGTACAATAGACAACAACCAATCTTGATAGTTTAATAACATGTCCTTACACAGCTGAAATATAAATCAAGTACGAGAATACGTCTTTGTCATCCGGCTCGTCTCCTGAGCTCCATAGCATCCTATCCTGAATCTGTAATACTCGGTCTGACCCGAGCATTATAATAAAATAACACCCGAGTCAGTCTGGATAATCAGCGTGAGAAAACACACTGAATTTGAATTATTACTATTTTCAAAATCCTTTGAAAAACAAAGATATATCGTAAGACCGCATCACACATAAACATAACGGGTTTTTCCCTTACGATAACCAAAACATTTTATATCAAAATCTTCTGATATTACTATAGTGTCTATAGAAAATAAATAGAAAATAACTGAAAAGCTTGCATCTCACGTTTCAACATAGTTGTACACAATCAAAATCGTATGACACCTATTGGAGAGTAGATCCCATACAATGACTGGGCCACTGGGTACTGTCCATCACAGTACACCTCTAGAAAAATGTACCGAGGACCTCATCGGGATCCCCTGCTACACAAGACCGGCCTACTTCTAACCTGGATAGACCGAATATGTTACCACCCTGGGTGTTCCCACCCTTAAAAAAAATCAAGCGTTCCCTTTTGCATGCACAACCATATCCATAATATATATATTTTCGATGATATCTAGAAAAGTGATAACATACCCTGATTGGGTGTGACCCACTTAGCCTTGCTGCATCTCCCCTGTTTTAGTCATTCTCGGTTGATGAGGCTTGAGGCTAAACGTTACCTTGCAATAAAAAATTCCACTTAGAATGCTCATCGTCCTCCAATGACGATGTTCTGATAGCATTCGTCCATACAAATTGTCCTGGGTCTGGACAAACCGGATCACCGTTTTCACTATCTTCACGGTATCCATTCGTAACATTCAAACAAGATCGAAGTGGTTTTCAGATAATTAAATCTGATCCCGGTATCTTCGAAACGATTAACGAAATTGGTCAATATTGATAGTCGGTTATTTAACTATCAGTAAAACATCCATAAGCAGACACTAGGCCTTATTTTATAATTCTTCAAACATTTATTTTAAAATATCTTTACTAAGATATATATATTCAAATTCCCTCCCATATTCCAATATTTGAAAACAATTTCAAATACTTATATCCATAATAGGATGTTTTCAAACCATCTCAACACTTAGTAATATTTTCAAATTTCCATTTTTATACTTAGAAAAATATTATAAGTCTTATTTTCCAAAACCTTTTCAAATATCAATACTTAAGAGAACATTTTGTAACTTATCTCATAAGTCTTCGGAATCACTAATATATTCCCTTTTACAATTTCCAAAACCCAGCATACTTATACCCCATTCAAAACAATTTATAACTTGTTTTATGAATTCAGATTTCATTTTCGAAGTTCCCATATTCAACATTTTGAAATTCCATTTCCTCCAAATCCCTTATAAAATTCATCCCCTCAAAATCTTATCCATTTATAAGCTCCATTTTCAAATCTTTAGAGAATTTATAAATAAAATTTACAAATACTTTAAAAATCTATACATATATATAAAATAAGGATTTAAAAGAATAATAATCTATTTTTGAAACATATTCAAGTATTTTTTTAAATATCGAAAACACTTTTATTAACATCAATAACTTATTTTTAGATAAACAAATAAATTTTCAAGGTTGATTTTAAAAGTTAGAATATACTAATTACTATTTGAAAATCTACTTACCAAAGTATTTCAATCCTAACTAGTTTAAAATTTCATAGTGTTAAATAATAAAATGTAACGACCTGCCTTTTTGGACGTTTTAAGAAGACACACGCGTCAAACTCAAACCATTTAAAAAGGCAGATTGTTATGGGGTAAATAAGAAAAAGAGAAAAAATAAAAACAAATACAGAATCTCGCAGCGGAATGATAAAATATAATAATTAAATAACAGTTCAGGAAGCTATTTTATAGATACATTTGACTATTCTTTACAACACAACATCAGAGTTACATAAACATGAATAAATAAATAAATAGATGCAGCGGAACAACATGATGCAGCGGAATAAATATATAATAAACAGTAATAGTACAAATCTTCATCCTCCAGAAATAAAGTCTTCAACCCTGAAATACTCAGGCTGATACGAGCGAATTGAAAAGACAAAACACTCGAGTCAGAACTAAAAGATCTTATGTAAGTTAAATCAACGGTAAATATGAGTGTGACGGCGTCAAAGATGTTTACGGGGTTTGACATCTCCTATCCAGTATCTAACGTGGGTGTAGTAACGTAAGAGATGTTCGGGATTCACATCTCCTAAGGATCCGTTAAATTATCTACTATGTGGTACAATATACTATTATAATATGTCTACAGTAAAGTAAAGGTATTAAAATAGCGTTAAGGCATTACCCATATCCTCCTTAACACATTCTTATATATTCCCATAGTCTATACAGTACCGTAATTCCTCTGTAAACTAGAGGGCTATCAGAGGGCACTCCATAGGTATGGTACAAACCAAACTCATAGAAGATGCTCTAGGGTATGTGAACACTGCACTCGAGGCAATGCCAGGGTAGATATACCAATTGTGTATCGGAATGGTGGTAACGCATAGCAGCTACTATCGCCCACCTCGTAACACACTCCCAAATCAAATTCAAGGGGTGACCACCAAATCAATCACAAAGTAATGGAATGGAATCGATGAAATGTGTCCGATAGGAGGAATGACCTCACTTGGCCCGGCGTGGCTCATGTTTTAGTCACACCTAAGCCGACTATAGGAGTGAAGGTCACGTCATACCTTATGCAGAAATCGTTCGCCAAACCATCCTACTTCATTTCTGAAATCTCCACCACATACACAGTTGTTAAAGTGGTTTTCGATATTGGCAGAAAGTAGGACAATATCTGATCCCGGTCTCTTTAACAACCCATCGTCTTATTACACACCGGATGGTTCTTTTACATTTCAAAAGTCAATTCACAATTTATATCAAAATATCATATTCTCAAAACCATATCACTTCCAAAATCATATTCACTTTGAAATCATATTCACCTTTTAAATCATATCATTTCCGAAATCATAATTTCTTTCAAAAATCATATTTTCAATTAGGTTAAATCCTCACTTCAAAATCATCATATTCAATTAATTATAACATTTAAATTCCAACTTAGGTTATAACATCATTTTACCTTATTTGCTTTTAAACCAATGAATTTGAATATAAACACTTCCACTTACTTAGCCTGAAAATTTAAACAATAGTTTAAATAGTTATAAATAGTTAAAATGCTCTAAATAGTTTAATTAAAGATTAAAGATACTGTTAAATTGATTTCAGATAGTTAAATAGATTTAAAATAGATTAAAATATAATTAAAATAGATTAAATAGCTTTAACATAGATTAATTATATATTTAATAAGTTAAAATAGTTTAATTAGTTTTAAAATTAATTAAATGGTTTAAAATAGGTTAAAATGGTTTAATATAGTTAATATAGGTTAAAATAGTTTAATAATTTGAAAATTCTAATAATTAAAATTTTTAAAATAATATATTTTAAACATCTTATATTAAAATATGAATTTGGGATTAATATCAATTTAAACTATTTGTTTTATTTCAACACATCTGAACCATTTCAATTTCCAAATCAACAAAACCCAATTTCGAATCTTTCAATTCAACTTTTAAATGAACTATTAAATTCTATAGCGATTTCAGTCCATGTTTGAAATATCAATTTAAATTATTCCAATTTCAATACATTTAAAGTTATATTTCATACAATTCAAATAACTCAATTCTGATAAATTTCACTTATATTTCATATTCAACTTTAAAATTTCAATTTAATTTCTTAAAGCAATTCCCATAAACCAATACACATTTCAATCAAAAACTTGGTTCCGATAATAAATCGATTCATATAACTCAAATTTTATTTCAAAATATCGTTTAATTAAATTCAAAAATTTAGGATTTTAAAACCATTTAATTTAACCAATCCGATGTCCGTATATAACTCCCTACCCTAGGGTCAAGTGATACGGATATTTATCATTTCAATCCGTAATTATTTTATATTTATGGATATATATCATTTCAATCCGCAATCCCGAAAATATTAAAATCCATAAAAATCGCTCGAGTCTATCATTTCGACCCAGAACGATTTTTTCCTAATCTATAGATCGTTTGGGTATATATCATTTCAACCCATAGTGATTTTTCTAATAATAACTAAGGGAACTTGCAGAGTGATAATAATATATAAATCAAACATAACATTCAATCATCCAAAATCAACAATCAAACATCAATCATAATTATCATCCAATTCAACCAATACACTTCAACAAATAACTGACTATTATTCACAGGTAATTAATTGACAATTTTAAATTCAATAATAAATTAAATAATGATTTAATTTAAATAAATTCAAATTAACTGGAATAGCCAAATTAATATACCAAACAGCCATAAATAAATTTCTAATCACATCATGAATTTAATTTAACTAACATAAGAAATTTTAGAAGTTGTGAGTGAGTCAAAACACTCACCTTTGAATTTAAATCCAATTTAGGACCCAAATTCAGACGATCTCAGAATTCGTCCAAACTATCGTCAAAATGTTCGGAATTTTGATACGATCCCGACAAAATAAACCGTGCGTAAATCAGACCTAGCATGTAAAGGTTATGTATGTTAGTACATTTAACGATTTTAAATTATAATAAAATAAAAATAAATTAAAAAAACCTCGTCACTCACCTTCTCACCCAGTTATGCACACGAACCAGGAATGCCCGCACCCTCGATCGAACGACAACCTCCTTGCCAATGCTCGACGCCACCACCAGCGAGTCTCGCGACCTCCCATACGAACCACCGACGCTCATCCCTAAGACCACACGACAGCCGTCGTTGCCCAGATCAATGCCCCAAAGGCCAGCCGCCGCCATGCTATAAAACCCTAATCGAATTGTTTTGGTGAACTCCTGTCGGTCCTCACTACAAAACTGTACCAACGGATCGACGATCCGTTGAAGTTGATCAACTCGCGATGAACAGCTGCAGATAATTCATCAATTTCTGACCAAATCATGATTCAATTGCAAAAATGAATTGCAGATTTGAGTTTCGCTCGTCGAGAGCTTTGAAATGGTATATAATTTGATAGAGTTTGGAGGAGTTTGAATTTGAAGTTGAATTGAAATTGAATTGAGGAGTTTGTTTGGTTTGTCTGCCATTGAGAAGGAGGAGTAGACAGATGAAATGTATGTACAGACAAATGAAAATAAGGAGTTAGGGTTATAACAGGTTATTTACAGGTAGGTCAGAAATAGAAATGAATGGACAAGATGGATTTACACGTCGAACGACAAATGACCCGAAAAGCCCGTTCTATCTTCCGAACGAAAATGGGTCATCCCATATATCAAAATAGATGTTTTCAATATTTTTAAACTCAAAGGAAGAGGTTTTAAGTCCAAATTTTATCGTATGAAGAAGTTATATTAAAATCATCTTATTTCAAATTGATTATAATTAAATTGATTTCCAGGCGTTTCGAGTCCGTATGATCAAACGACAAGTCTAATAGCTACAAACTTGAAACCTTACAATAATTCACCGTAATGGATCCGATGAAATTGGTTTCATCGAAATCCGAGATAGCGACAAAATGGCTATTTAAACATTAATTAAGTAAATTAAAATTAATTAATTAAATCAATTTTCATTCAAATTTGATAGTTACCAAATTTTATCATTTTAATCACTTAGACATTTACAATGACTTAATACAAAGTTTATATAGCAATTCAGTGTTGGTTATTATACTAATTACAGTGTTCAATTTACACTGTAATTAAATCCAATTATTTAAAATTTAATTTCAATAAATTGATTTAATTTGATTTCAATCTTTATATTCAATCAATTATTACTCAAATAGCATAGTTAATGTTCGTTGATGTCTTATTTCACCAATATGCTACAATTTCCCTTTTTATTTGTATTAACTACTATATTTCAATTTTATTAGATTTTTGTCAATTTTACACATTTATTATAATTTAAAATCCTAATTAATTTATTTATCTTAGTTTCATTCTTTTATTAATCAATTATTACCTTATGAATAAAATTAACATTTCTATTCATTTTATTACGTCCACAAATTTTAGTTATTGTCTTAACTCGCATTTATGTAACATGTAATTGCATTTAATTATAATTGTTTTCCAATTAAATTTAACAGACTAGATAAATATGTAACATATAATAATTGTTACCATTAACTTTTAATCAGAAACAGTGTTACAATTGCTTACATACCACTGATTTTATCCAATTGTCATTAACTATATACTATTTCACAAATTAGTTCAATATCTACATTTTTTTTCTTATATCCAATTTATAACCAAGTATAACAGCTAAATCACTTCAATTAATTGGAATTTAATTCCAGTTGTTAATAATTAACTTTAATTAATATTGTTACATTTCATTGTAGTTATTATTTCATTATTAAATTATTATTTTTTATTTATTTAAATATTAAATTACCAAAATCTTATTAAATTAATTAATTTAAGTTATCGAAAATTACGGGTCGTTACACTCTCCCCCACTCGAAACTTTTCTTCCTCGAAAAGGAGAAAGAAGAAAAAAGAAAGAATAAGTATTCAATATACCTTATTCAAAACATTTTAATTTATAGACAATTAATTTACATAATTAAATAATTCAAATAAAATATATCAATTTATAACAATTAAATCCTTTTATATATTCAGGTTAACAAAAAAAATTCGAAAAATATTTCACAAAATTTTCTAAGTCTAAAATTTACGAAAAATTTCGGTAGAGTCTCCTTTTTGCGGAGAGGTCTAAGAGAAATAGTAATATCAATAATACAATATATATCATATTTTTCAAAATAATATATCCCAAAAGTGGGAAAATAATATAATATCGTTAGAAAACCGTAATCCAAGAACGTACCCATTTGTCGGGCAAATAACGCTTATTTTATGAAACCAAAGGCAATAGCAATTACTTCCATAACTTGTATTCCACTTATATAATCCAAAGAAGTTAATAATTATATAGAAGGGAAATATTTAGGTTGTTTCAACTAATAACAAACAAATCAATGCAACATAACAATATTCAATTGCAAACAACATACAACAAGCACTTGCAATAGAACCATACAACCATCACATGTAATCAAAATAATCAACCATCCATCCATACAACCAAAAAAAAATGGTTTGTTCGGGTTTAGACACTATTAATCGTATAGAATGACAAATAAACTACTGAGTATACTATATACTCAATAGTCTTAGATAAAACTCAACAGATTATTCATACATCCAAACAATCAGAAGTATCCTTCCCCAAACAATCCATAAGCCAAACAAACAACAAATTCCAAACATTTTTTAAGTTTATTCTTATAAATTTCCTTTCACAACATTTATTGCTCAATTTTTTCACACAATGATTATTTGTTTAATTTACATTTATTTCTCACAAATTCAATTCCCATTTATTCATATAATACTTAATTCCATTTATTTACATTCATTTATTCACATATGTTATTTACATTTTCTTACATATGTTACACATACACAATTATTTAAACATATGTAAATCAATTTTTAAAGCACTATATAGGTTTCTTTGTAAATAAATTCACATTCATTCATTCAATACTTATTTTCATTTACTTTCATTCATTACTTACAAAATTCAATTTTTTCTCATTTATTCATATTATGTCAATTTCTTTTCATTGCCTTACATTCATTTATTACATAAATTACATCCATTCAATTGTTTGTAAAAATATATAATTTCATTATTTAAGTATTACATACATTTTATTGCAGCTCAGTTCACATTTATTAATTTATGTATTTGATTTCCATTAGATATTAATATTTATTAGTGCATAAGTTCATAATTATGTTTCGTACTTCTTAATTTACATTCATCCTTATATAGTGTCATTGAATATTAAATCTATTTTCTGAATCATTTCAGCTTTTCTTAAGCTATAACTACTGAATTCAATATATTATTCATTTTTAATTATAAATGGCTTCCATCATTAACTTGAGGCTATAATCATCTACTTACATTATTTACCCCTTCTACTTATTTTAATTATAAATAACCTCAAACATTTACTTAAGTTATAATCATTTATTTATAGTATTCATGTTCAATTCAATTACTTAGCATGTCAATTCATTAACTTAAGTTTATAATCATCTACTTACAGTACTTATTTTTCTATTACATTTTATTTTGGTAATATTTCAATTATAACTTAAGTTTACAACAACTATAATATCAAAGTTCTTATTTATAAAGTAATTCCATTAAACACTTTCTCTACTTAAGTTTTACTTGTACAATATTCCATTGCATATCCTATTTAACATTACAACTTTTAGTATTCTGGTAAGTTATAAACATATATATGTATATATATATATATATATATATATATATATATATGTTTCTAAGAATGCAATTGAAAGTTACATAAGTTTATCTTATTTCATTTTAGTAAATAAATGTTTATTTTCATTTTCTTTTTATTTACAGTTTCAAAATTTCAATTTCTTATCTATTTCATTAATCATTTTAACATCACATTTCTTATTTCATTTTAGAAGTTTTCAATTATTAATATAGTCAAAGTTTCGTTCATTACAATAATTTAAATTTCTAATTAATAGAAACTTAAGAACTAAATACAGGGTTACTTTTCAATTGTTTTTAAAATAATATACTTAATCATATCTTACAATATATATATATATATATATATATATATCAATTCATATTTGGGCTTTAAAATTAAGATTAATTTATCACAACAATTGTGTAGCAAAATTACTACACGGTCTTCCCACTTTAAAACTCGAAAATTAACTCGATGATGCGTGCACTCATCACCGAAATTATTTTCCAACGACAAAGAGGGGAGTACATAACTTATTTCCTTCCAAAAATTATTTTATACTTTTCTTTCAAATCATATTGAAATATTTATCTCAGAAAATACTTCAAAATAATATTAATATTATATTCCAAAATCATTCAAAAGAAATTTTCCAAAAATCCCGGAACTTAAGTTCTAAATTTTCCAATTTATATTTATTTTATTTACAAATCATATTTTCAACCAATATTTATAAATTTCACTACTTAACAAACAAATATATTACAACCAAATATAACATTTATAAAATTATGATTTTGTATACAAAAATATATAATAGGCAAAATTATTTCATTTACCTACATTTCAAAACAAATATTGTGTCGGTCTGCACTTTTAAGTGTTTAGAAATCCCTACCGATGTCAGAGCATCCAATGCGCCGACCAGAACTTATAAATACAAAACGGAACAAATTAGCACAATATAAAAACCATTTTATAACACTAACAAATACGCTCTCTCATATATATACACTCAACGACTCATTCTAAGGTATTGCTATCCTATTTAATATGAGTCTGACCCCACAAAGCTAAGGTTATCGCTAAACCAAAGCTCTGATACCAATTGTAACGATCTACCTTTTTGGACGTTTTAAGCAGACACACGCGTCAAACTCGAACCATTTAAAAGGGCAGATTGTTATGGGGTAAATTTGAAAAAGAGAAGAAATAAAAACAAATATAGAATCTCGCAGTGGAATGACAAAATATAATAATCAAATAACAGTTCATGAAGCTGTTTTATAAATACATTTGACTATTCTCTACAACACAACATCAGAGTTACATAAACATGAATAAATAAATAAATAGATGCAGTGGAATAACATGATGTAGCGGAATAAATATATAATAAATAGTAATAGTAAAAATCTTCGTCTTCGTCCTGTAGAAATAAAGTCTTCAACCTTGAAATACTCAGGATGACCCGAGCGAATTGAAAAGACAAAACACTCGAGTCAGAACTAAAAGATCTTAGGTAAGTTAAATCAACGGTAAATATGAGTGTGACGGTGTCAGGGGTGTTTACGGGGTTTGACATCTTCTATCCAGTGTCTAACATAACTTAAGAGATGTTCGGGATTCAGATCTTCTAAGATCCATTAAACAATCTACTATGTAGTACAACACGCTATTATAATATATCTATAGTAAAGTCAAGGTATTAAAAAAGCGTTAAGGCGTTACCCATAGCTCCCTATGGGAATATATTTGTATATATTCCCATAGTCTATATAGTACTGCAATTCCTCCGTAAACTGTAGGGCTATCAGAGGGCACTCCATAGATATGGTACAAACCAAACTCGTAGAAGGCACTCTAGGGTATGTGAACATGACACTCGAGGCATTGCTAGGGTAGATATACCAATTGCGTATCCGAACCGGTGGTAACGCATATCAGCTACTACCACCCACCTCGGAACACACTCTCAAATCAAAGTCAAGGGGTGGCCACCAAATCAATCACAATGTAATAGAATGGTATCGATGAAATGTGTCGGAAAGGAGGAATGACCTCACTTGGCCCGGCTTGGCTCCTGTTTAAGTCACATCTAAGCTGATTCACGGGAGTCAGGATCACGTCATACTTTATACAAAAATCGTTCGCCAAACCGTCCTACTTCATTTTTGGAATCTCCACCATGCACACAGTTGTTAAAGTGGTTTTCGGTATTGGCAGAGAGTATGACAATATCCGATCCCGGTCTCTTTAACAACCCATCGCTTATTACACACCGGATGGTTCTTTTACATTTCAAAAGTCAATTAACAATTTATATCAAAATATCATATTCTCAAAACCATATCACTTTCGAAATTATATTTTCTTCGAAATCATAATTTTTTTCAAAAATCATATTTCCAATTAGGTTAAATCCTCACTTCAAAATCATCATATTCAATTAATTATAACATTTAAATTCCAGCTTAGGTTATAACATCATTTTACCATATTTTCTTTTAAACCAATGAATTTGAATATAAACACTTTCACTTATTAGCCTGAAGATTTAGAAAATAATTTAAATAGTTATAAATAGTTAAAATGATCTAAATAGTTTAATTAAAGATTAAACATATTGCTAAATTGATTTAAGATAGTTAAATAGATTTAAAATTGATTAAAATATAATTAAAATAGATTAAATAGCTTTAACATAGATTAGTTAGATTTAAAATAAGTTAAAATGGGTTAATTAGTTTTAAAATAATTAAATAGTTTAAAATAGGTTAAAATGATTTAATATAGCTTAAAATAGTTTAATAATTTGAAAATTTTAATAATTAGAAATTTTAAAATAATATATTTTAAAAACTTATATTAAAATATGAATTTGGGATTAACATCAATTTAAACTATTTATTTTATTTCAACACATCTGAACCTTTTAAATTTCCAAATCAAAAAATCCAATTTCGAATCTTTCAATTCAACTTTTAAACGAACTATTAAATTCTATATCGATTTCAATCCACGTTTGAAATATCAATTTAAATTATTCCAATTTCAATACAGTTCAAAGTTATATTTCAAACAATTCAAATAGCTCAATTCTGATAAATTTCACTTATATTTCATTTTCAACTTCAAAATTTCAATTTAATTTCTTAAAGCAATTCCCTTAAACAAATTCACATTTCAATCATAAACTTGGTTTCAATAATAAATCGATTCATATAACTCAAATTTTATTTCAAAATAGAGTTTAATTAAATTCGAAAATTAAGGATTTTAGAATCATTTAATTTAACAAATCTGGTGTCCGTATATAATTCTCTATTCTAGGTTTAAGTGACAGATATTTATCATTTCAATCCGTGATTATTTTATATTTACGGATATGTACCATTTCAATCCACAATCCCGAAAATATTAAAATCCTGACAATCGCTCGAGTCAATCATTTCAACCCATAACGATTTTTCCCTAATCTATAGATCGTTCGGGTATATATCATTTCAACCCATAGTGATTTTTCTAATAATAACTAAGGGAACTTGCAGAGTAATAGCAATATATAAATCAAACATAACATCCAATCATCCAAAATCAACAATCAAACATCCATCATAATTAACATCCAATTCAACCAATACACTTCAACAAATAACAGACTATTATTCATAGGTAATTAATGGCAATTTTAAATTCAATAATAAATTAAATAACGATTTAATTCAAATAAATTAAAAGTAACTAGAATAACCAAATTAATAACCAAACAACCATAAATATATTCCTAATCACATCATGAATTTAATTTAGCTAACATAAGAAATTTTAGAAGTTGTGAGTGGGTCAAAACACTCACCTTTGAATTTAAATCCAATTTGTTGGAATCTCGATTTTGATTATGACAAGCTATATAAAATATTCTGTGTATGCTTATCATTTTTGCAGGAGATTTGTTGCAGATTCATTTTCAGATTTTTAAAGCTGAGTATGTTGTGTCAAGAGTTTGTATTTTATTTATAATTTTGTTTAAATCTCTCCTGAATCGATATATGTATAAATGTATACACACACATGAACACACATGCACAAATGTTTAAATTCTGACATCTGAATACATTCATTCAGACGTCTGAATGCTGAAACTAGAATATTGTTTCACAATATTCAGACGTATGAATGAAAATATTCAGACGTCTGAAAAAGGTATAAATTTGTCTAAAAGCTTGTTGTTTGCATTTTAATCTAATTCAAAAGTCTTAATTATTTTGATTCAGACATCTGAATATCTCTAACTGCTATTTTCTTGAATAGTCGCTTCTCATCACTGAAGAGAAACGTTTTCAAAATCAATGGTTGTGCCTGTTCTTTTTAATATAACTTGTCATCTATAGTTGCAACTCTTTGTACACTATAAATAGATTACAGAATTCAACAAACATTTCACCGAATTTACTTTTAATATTCTTGAATTCTCATCTATTCTCTACTTTTCAAATTGCACTCAAATTTCTTACATACTTTGATCATTGATCACTTTATCTTCCACAATTCTCAAAGCACATCACACTATTTATCATAAAGGAGAAGATTATAGGAAGATTGTACTTAATTGACTTATCAGTGTTATTTAAGAACACATTACAGTCATATACATTTGTTATTTGTAAGGAAGTCCTGTTTAGTTGCTCAGGCGGTAGAAGTCCTATTCGGTTGCTTAGGCGGTTGAAGTCCTGTTCGGTTGCTCAGGCGGTGTAAACCTATTCATCCGGGTTAAGTGAGGGTTGCTAAGTTAAATCCAGTAGGAGTCTGGGACTGGACGTAGAACAAGAGTTCGAACCAGTATAAAAATCTTTGGTGTCATTTACTTTACCGCTTTTATTATTCACTTACTTATTCCGCACAAGTACTTTATCCATATTACCCGATCCTATTGCATGGTGACTTTCAATTGGTATCAGAGCGTTGGTCATCATATAGCCGTAACATAGTTATCTGATTTTTTTCATAATATGGAAAATAACACCAACACTGTTGTTAACACTACCTTCCTAAAAGGAAATCTACTACACAGCCACCACTGTTTAACGGAGTTAACTATAACTATTGGGCCACTAGAATGAGAATCTATATACAAGCAAGTAGTTATGAAGCCTAGAACATTATGTAGTCTGAATATATTATTCCTACTACTGAATATTCCGCATGGTCTAACACACAAAAACTAGATGCCACTGAAAATGCTAAAGCTATGAATATATTGTATTGTGCATTAGACAAAAATGAGTTTAATAGAATAAGCATGTGTAAAACTGCTCATGAAATTTGGCGTACTCTTAAAGTTACACATGAAGGTACTAACAAAGTCAAACAAAGTAAAATTTCTATGCTCAAAAATCAGTTCTAGAATTTTAAGATGAAACAAGATGAGACTATAAATGAAATGTACTCTAGATTTCAAGACATATATCATTCATTGATAGCTCTAGGAGAAACTTACACAGATTTTGATATTGTTTCAAAAATCCTCAACTCACTAACGGATGAATGGAAAAGAAAAGTCTTAGCAATCGAAGAAGCTAATGACATTTCAACCATAAAACCAGAAGATTTGATTGGAAATCTAATGTCTTATGAAGTTAATCTCTAGGCAAAACGAGTACAGGCTCAAGATAAGAAAAATATAGCATTCCAGGCAGAAAAAGATAAATCAGAGTCAGATGAACATGATATGGCGTTCATTGCAAAAAATTTCAAAAAGTTTTTGAAATTAAGAACGGGCAATAAATTTAGATATAATAAGAACAACTCCAACAATAATAGCGACATCAACAAACCATCATTATCCGCTCTAGAATGTTATGAATGTCACAAAAAAAGTCACAACAAGAAAGACTGTCCTGAGAAAAAGAAAGACAAATATAAGCACAAGAAAGACAAATTCAAGAAGAAAGCTTTTTCAGTCACATGGGATGACTCAGATTCTTCATCTTCTGAAAGTGAAGGCGACAGTGATAATGAACAAGCAAATGTATGCTTTATGGCAAAAGATAATGAGGTTAATGATCTAATTTTTGATGATATGATAAAAATAAATTCAGAACTTTTGGACACTTTAAAAAGTCTCAAAAGAAAATATAAAGAAGCTTTGGAAAATCAGAAAAGAGCAGAATTCGAAAGAGATATGCTTAAAGACGAGAAGAAAATATTAGAAGAAGAACTTGAGAAAATTCAAGATTCACTCTGTAACAATTCTTAACTCACTCTTTTAAGTCAAGAAATAGAAGCTCAAAAAGAAAAGAACGATATCCTAGCTTCTGAGAATCATGAGCCTGTAATGACCCGTAAATTTCGTGAATTTAATTTTGTTGAATTAACGAGTTGTGTAAATTTAATTTAGTAGAAATAAAAACTTCATAGAAAAAGGGATAATGAAATGAACGCTAATAAAATATAAGTGGTGATTTAAAACCTATTTACTAGCAATTTGAATAAATTTTAATAAATGAAATGGGGTAAGTATTATACCTGAATATAAATTTCCTTTAAAAGGGAATCAATTAATATGTTAATGTAAATTAAGATAATATTGGAATAAATGATGATACCATTCATACATGTAAGCTGTTACTATAAGTTGCGGGTTGAAAAGGGTTGATTGAATTGAAATTTATATTTAATTTAAATGGAGATACTTAAGGCTTACAATAACGGAAAATTTAGGTAATAAAAGTTAGCACAAGGGAATGAATGATAACCATATAAGGGAATGGCATTAGTATAAATTAAGTTGGAACAAATTAGATGTATAGAAATAAATGTAAGCATTTAATATATTAATTAATGTTGGTTTGATGATAACGTTACTTGTGATTTATTTTATAGTAACGGAAGTGTGAAACGTAAAGTAATAAAAGAATAGACTTATGTTAAGTAATAATTTGTGTATACACGGGATTTTAAATGGTGATTGTTAAGTAATAAACCTATATAGGCGTGTAGGGAAATAGGTAACAATTTATATGTTGTTATTTTATTTAGTATGAATTAAAGGTTGGAATTCAAATCACAATTAAAGGAGAGTAGGCAGTACGTTATTAGGAAGTAAATATAAGGGTAGATAACAACTATTATGAATTCCCTAATTAATTGGTTGATAAATTTATTTGAAATAACGATCATTTGAATGTGAGTAATTACAATGTAGTTATTGTTTTCAAGCGTTACTTTAATAATAAATGTGGATAGGGGTATGTTAATGCAAGGAAATAAATCGGCGTTATATATTGAAATTTTGTTAGTGTTACAATAAGTAAAATTGAAATAGTTAATACGAATAAAAGTGAAACGGAAAATATGAATGCAATAGTGTGAGTACAATATTTAATCCATCTAATTCAAATTAAAGATTCGTTAATTTAATAGATAGTCTCTGAATTTAAATGGAATTAAGGGAAATTTCTGAAATCGATAATTTAGCAACTTTCAATTTACTTTCAAATGTGTTAAACTATTGTAATTGATTTAGAAATATAAAAAGTTCTTTATTTATTTGAAGTTAAATTTTGAAATTGGGTTATTTCAATTAAATGGGATTTTAATGTTAAATATTACGTTAGTGGAGTTTAAGTTGGAAATCTAGAATAACAATATATTAGACCATCGACCAATGCTAATTTATCTACTTGGTGATAATGGAGTGAATAAAATAATTTAAAAACCAAATAAATGAATTTCATTGGCAATTAAGTTTAATTGCTGGATAAACTGAAAATTTAAAACTAAATTTTTAACGATAAATGAATGTAGAGATTTATTAAAAGATTCTAGATTTACCAAGTAATCCAAACTGAAATTTTTTTATAGATAATTTAGAGTTGAAGTGGTAAATTTGATTGGTTATATTAATTGAAGGGAATTCAACTTTGTCGGGAGAGGTAAATGGATTTGGTAACAAATTTAAACGGACTTAAGTAGTGAATTTATTTTATTAATATATAATAAAATAACGGTTGAATAAAAACCAATATCTGTAAATATCTATAATATTAGAGTGGAAATAACAAATTTTTAAATATGGGATTAAGAGTTTTACAATAATTATTATGAGTTATATACTTAGTTCATTCAATTAGATCGTAAATCATTGCAATGAATATAAATTAAATGTTACGATAAATAAATTAAGGTAATAAATGGGAAATAACGTAAATGTCTTCATAGTATGATGATTTGTGAATAAAAAGATGGAAATAAAGTTTATTAAGATATCGGAATTTAATTTACTATAAATAGGTTAATTGCAATCAAATGAGTTAAGTGTTTAAACGGGAATCAAGCTTTATGTATTTATTTGGATTTATTGCAATTAATTCAAAATTAAATATGTAATTATTACGTTAATTTAAATTATCATTCAGCGCGTTTGTTTATCAGATCCATTTACTCTAATTCTAACCTATCTATGTAAACCCAATTATAAACCCTAGCCTCCATCTATTCTCATTTATTTGTGCGTTCATTTTCATCAACTCCTCCTCTTTCTCAATGGGTGCAAACCCTACATCTATTTTCATTTCAAAATCAAATCAAAGTCAAAAAAATTCAAACTTCTCAGAAAATTCCTAGAAAAAATATATATGATGAAACTCTTGATGTATGCATCTCAGATCTGCAGTTCGTTCTTGGATCTAAGTTTTTGTATAGCCGAAATTGGTTCGTTGTTTTTTTTTTGTTTTATTTATTTTTAATTTTGATTTCAAATCATTCAAAAACGCATATCTTTCTCATACGAACTCCGTTTCACACGCGATTTTTTTGTTAGGATCGTAACAAAATTCCAGATCCTTTGACGCTGGTTTGGACAGATTTGGAGACCGTCGAAATTTTGGGTTTAAATCGGATTTAAATTCGATTTAAATTCAAAAGGTGAGTGTTTCACCCACTCACAACTTTTAAAATTTCTTATGTTTGTTAAATTGAATTCATAAAGTGATTAGAAATTTATCGATTGTTGTTTGGTGTGCTAAATTGTCGTTCTGATTCAATTTGACATTTATTGCATTTAATTATCATTTAATTTAATATTGAATTTTAAATTGTCAATTTAATGCATGTATTGATTATCAGTTATATATTGTGTTGTTGATTGAATTGGATGATGTTTGTGATGAATGCTCAATTGGTGAATTTGATGAATGAATGTTTATTTTATATATAAATATAAACTGCAAGTTTGTTATGGATTATTTTTATTAATTCGAGATTGCGGTTTGAAATGATATATAACCGTAAATATTTAAATTGCGGATTGAAATGATAAATATCCGTACCACTTGACCCTAGGGTAGAAAATTATATACGGATACCGGATTGGTTAAATTAAATGATTTTTTAAAGCTTTAATTTTTGAATCCGGATTTAAATGATAATTTGAGAAATATATGATTTCTACGGATTGAATTATTATCGGAATTTGAGTTTATGATAAAATTTGTATTGGTTTGAAGGTATTGTTAAAAAGAATTTATATGTAATTTCAAAGTTGAATTTTTGAATAAAAGTGAAATTTTTAAAAATTGAGAAATTTGAGTTGTTGAAATATAACTTTGAAGTGTATTAAAAATGAAATAATGTAATTTAATATTTCAAACATGAATTGAAATCGATGTAAACGCAATGTTTTATTTATAGAATGTGAATGGAGTTTTGAAAGTGGATTTTTTTGATAAAAAAATTGAAATGGTTTTTGTGTGGAAATGAAATGAATAGTAAATTGATAGTATTTTAAAATTCATATTTTAATATAAACTATTTTAAAATATATTACCATAAAGACTGTAATTATTAAGATTTTTAAAGTATTAAACTATTTTTACCTATCTCAACTATATATCAAATCACTTTAACCTATATTTTAAAACCATTTAATTTATATTAAACTAGCTAACCCTTTTTAAGTTATTTTAAAACTAATTAATCTATTTTAAAGCTAATAAATCTATTTTAATTATGTTTAATCCACTATAAATTTACTTAACCGTCTTAGATCAATTAAACAATATTTTAATCTATAGTTAAAATTAATTTAACCATTTATAACTACTATACTTATTTAAACTATTTCTAAATTTCCAGTCTAAGTAAAGTGGAAATGTTAAATTAAATGCTTGGTTTTAAAAGAGAATAAATCGAAATGATTTGAAGTAAGAATGTAACCTGTTTGGAAATATAAAATTGGGAAGAAATTATGGTTTTGGAAACTGGAAATGATTTGAAAGTGATATGTTTTGAAATCGAATATGATATTTTAATATAAATTGTAAATCGACTTTTGAAATATAAAAGAACCATCCGGTGTGTAATAAACGATTGGTTGTTAAAGAACCGGGATCGGATATTGTCATACTCTCTGCCAATACCGAAAACCACTTTAACAACTGTGTACGCGGTGGAGATTCCAGAATGATGTAGGATGGTGGCGACGTTCTCGAGGTATATTACGTGGACCCAAATCCCGTGAGTTGGCATATATGACTAAAACAGGAGCTATACCAGGCTACACAAAGGGTTGCACCCTTTTATCGAGCATGCTTCTTCGGAAACCATTCTATTACTTTTGTGATTCGATTCGGTGGCGCCACTTTGATTCGGGGGTATGTCTCGAGGTGGGCGGAAGCTGCTGGCTTGCCTTCACCACCGATCCGGGAGTGCAAACGGTGTATCCACCCTGGCATTGCCTCGCGTGCCTTGTCATATCCTTATATCGAGCCCACTACAATTTTGGTTTAAAGATCCGACCGCGTTAAGGTTCACCGTCCCCTTAACGCTATTTTCTATATGATTATACTTTACTGATTAGAAACTACTATATATAGCGCAATATACTACATAGTAAATAGTTTAACGGATCCTTAAGAGATGTGAATCCTGAGCATCTTTTGAGTTACTGCACTCATATTTATTTCTGTTGATTTAACTTACATAAGATCCCTTAGTTCTGACTCGAGTGTTTTGTCTTTTCAATTCGCTCGGGTCAGTCCGAGCGTTTCAGGATTGGAAGATTTTATTCTAGAGGACGAAGACGAAGATTTTTTGTATTATTATCTACTATATTATTCCACTACACCATTTAATTCCGCTGCATTAATTATTATTCTCTGGTATGTGTACTCTGATATGTATTGTATAAATGTAATCAAAAGTTTTGTAAAACAGCTTCATGAACTGTATATTTGATTATTATATTTTATCCTTCCGCTGTGAGATTCTTTTTTTGTTTTATTTCTTTCTTTTTCTTCTTATATTCCCCATAACAATCCGCTCTTCCATATGGTTTGAATTGGCACGTGTGTCTGTTTAAATCGTGCGAAAAGACGGGATGTTACAGTTAGTATCAGAGCTTTGGTTTAGCGATAAACCTTAGCTTTGTGGGGTTTGACTCTTTACTAATAGTGTAGTAATACCCTATGGGAGTTGCTGAGTGTATATATATGAGAGAGTGTATTTGTTAGTGTTATAAAAAGGTTTTAATATTGTGTTAATCTGTTCCGTTTGGTATTTATAAATTCTGGTTGATGCATGGGACGCTATGACATCAATAGGGATTTCTAAACACTTAATAGGACAGACCGACATAATATCTGTTTTTATATAGGTGAATGAAATAGTATTGCCTATTATGTTTTCTATATATAAAATAAAAAAAATTCAAATGATATCTATATTTGGCTGCAATAGATTGAATGTTAGGTAATAAAGTGTATAAAAAATAATTGAAATAAGATTGAAAAATAAGATAAATGAAATTTGGAAATTTAGAACTTAAGATCCGGGGTTTTGAAATTTCTTTCGAATAAATTTTGGAATATAATAATATTGTTTATAAGTATTTTCTGACATAATTATTTCAATATAATTCGGAAGAATTGTTTTAAAGATGATTTTGAAGAAAATAAGTTTTGTACTTTCCTCTCTGTCGCTGGAAAATAATTTCGGTGATGGCGGCCGCATCATCGACTTTCATTTTCGAGTTTCGAAGGGGGAATGCCGCTGTAGTAGTTTTATTGCAGACTCATTTTGATTGAAAAATATAAATTTTGAATTGTTTTAAATATATTTATCTATTATTTTAAAATAATTTGAAATTTAACCCGGTAATTAATTCTTAAATTTCCGTTAATAAATTGTTCAATTATTGTAGTGAAATGAAAGATAAGTAATTAATAATTGAAAACTCTAAAATTAGGAAAGAGATTTAATGCCAAGTTATAAAGGAAATAAAAGGAAGTTGAAATGGTAACTTATAAGACAAAAGGTAAAAAATTTACTGAACAATGAATTAATTAAAAGAAACGAGAAACTTGTATAACTTTCAGTTACACTCTTAAATAACATATATAACTTACCAAATATTAAAAGTTGAAATGTTAAATAAGAAATTGGAATAGAATATTATACAAGTAGAAATTTGAAATAATGAAAGTACTCAATGAAATTGCTGTTAAATGATAATTTAATATTATAAACTTAAGTTATAATTGAAGTTTTACCAAGTAAATACAATTAAAGGTAAGTATGACAAATGGATGATTATAAACTTAAGTAATTAAAGTGTGAATAAATAAGATCATGCAATAATAAATGAATGTAATATAATAAAGAGAAATTGTTAACTTAAGAAAAGGATTGAAGTTATTTGAAAATAAAATTGAAAGGAATAAATGAAAATAAATAAAAAGATAAACCGTTATGTGAATAAAAAGAATCAAACAACAAATGTATGAATGGAATGAATAAGAATAGAATAAACTATTGCTGAAATTGTTGTTTGTCGTGGTTGTGGTTGTTGGGTAAGGAAACTTTAATTTTGTTGGAATGGATGAATAATCCATTGTGTTAAATCTAAGACTATTGAGTAAATGATGCACTTGATGGTTTATTCTTCATTCTGTACAATTTAAAAGTTTTGAACCCGAACAACTTTTTGTTTGTTTGGTTGAATGGTTGCTTTGTATTTGTGGGTGTATGCTGTTTGTGAAATTGATGGTTGTTGTATTGATTTGTTGTTAGTGATTGAAACCACTTAAATATTTCACTTTATATAAATTTTTAACCATTTGGATTTAATAAGTGAAATGCAGGTTATGGAAGCAATTGCTACTGCTTTTGGTTCCATAAATTAAACGTAAATTGCCCAACAAATAGGTACGTTCTCGGATTTTGGTTTATAGCGCTATTTTATATATTTTTCCATGTTGGGATGTATATTATTTTGAAAATATATGTTGTATATTGTTATATTTAATATTATATTTTTCTCCGGAGCCTCTCCGTACAAAGGAGACTCTGCCAAAATTTTCGTAAATTTTTGGACTAAGAAATTATTTTGAAAATGTTTTTCCCAAACTTTATTTATTTAAGTATAAAAAGATATAATGATTATAAAATGGGTATATTTTATTTAAAATAATAAAATTTTGTAAATTATTGTTTATAAGTTAATATTTTGAATAAGATGTATTGTTTATTTAATTCTTCCTTCTCCCTTCTTTTTCCTTTTCGGGGACGAAAAGTTTTGAGTAGGGGAGAGTGTAATGACCCGTAAATTTCGTGAATTTAATTTGGTTGAATTAACGAGTTGTGTAAATTTAATTTAGTAGAAATAAAAACTTCACAGAAAAAGGGATAATGAAATGAACGCTAATAAAATATAAGTGGTGATTTAGAACCTATTTACTAGCAATTTGAATAAATTTTAATAAATGAAATGGGGTAATTATTATACCTGAATATAAATTTCCTTTAAAAGGGAATAAATTAATATGTTAATGTAAATTAAGATAATATTGGAATAAATGATGATACCATTCATACATGTAAGCTGTTACTAAAAGTTGCGGGTTGAAAAGGGTTGATTGAATTGAAATTTATATTTAATTTAAATGGAGATACTTAAGGCTTAAAATAACGGAAAAATTAGGCAATAAAAGTTAGCACAAGGTAATGAATGATAACCATATAAGGGAATGGCATTAATATAAATTAAGTTGGAACAAATTGGATGTATAGAAATAAATGTAAGCATTTAATATATTAATTAATGTTGGTTTGATGATAATGTTACTTGTGATTTATTTTATAGTAACGGAAGTGTGAAACGTAAAGTAATAAAAGAATAGACTTATGTTAAGTAATAATTTGTGTATACACGGGATTTTAAACGGTGATTGTTAAGTAATAAACCTATATAGGCATGTAGGCAAATAGGTAACAATTTATATGTTGTTATTTTATTTAGTATGAAATAAAGGTTGGAATTCAAATCACAATTAAAGGAGAGTAGGTAGTACGTTATTAGGAAGTAAATATAAGGGTAGATAACAACTATTATGAATTCCCTAATTAATTGGTTGATAAATTTATTTGAAATAACGACCATTTGAATGTGAGTAATTACAATGTAGTTACTGTTTTCAAGCATTACTTTAATAATAAATGTGGATAGGGGTATGTTAATGCAAGGAAATAAATCGGCGTTATATATTGAAATTTTGTTAGTGTCACAATAAGTAAAATTGAAATAGTTAATACGGATAAAAGTGAAACGGAAAATATGAATGCAATAGTGCGAGTACAATATTTAATCCATCTAATTCAAATTAAAGATTCGTTAATTTAATAGATAGTCTTTGAATTTAAATGGAATTAAGGGAAATTTCTGAAATCGATAATTTAGCAACTTTCAATTTACTTTCAAATGTGTTAAACTATTGTAATTGATTTAGAAATATAAAAAGTTGTTTATTTATTTGAAGTTAAATTTTGAAATTGGGTTATTTCAATTAAATGGGATTTTAATGTTAAATATTACGTTAGTGGAGTTTAAGTTGGAAATCTAGAATAACAATATATTAGACCATCGACCAATGCTAATTTATCTACTTGGTGTGTAACGACCCGTAATTTTCGTTAATTAGATTTGTCTTTTTAATAAGTTTTAAGTAATTTAATTTAGAAAAAAAAATAAAGATTTATAATTTATAATGAAGCATATGTTGAATAAGAAATGAACCATGCAATAATGTGGTATATGATGGCATTTATGAATGAAGTAAGATTTGTAGGTAAATAGAATTTAATTCTATAAAATGGGGAAACTGAATGTAATTTAATGTAATAAGGTTAGTGCAATAACAATTGATTGGGATTCAAATTCATATTTAATAAAATTTCTATAGTAATTGAAATTTACTATTTTGCAATTTAGGTGAGGAATCAAATTTTAACAAAATTAAGGAATGTAATCTAAGTCCATGAAAAGAGTCAATATGTAAAATAGCAAGGTTTTAATTTAATAAATGGTTTTATGTAGATTTCAACTGACAATTTATGAAGTCTAATGTGAGATCAAATTTGCACTTAATTTTCTTAAGTTGTACAGTAGGGTAGGTTAGTTTGTCAATAAAGATAGTTGATTCTATAAGATGAAATAAAGGGTAATATTAATTATAATATGAAGATTGTTGATTTAAGTAGTGAAAACGGAGATTTATTTATTTATTTGAAATTGAAATTTTTAAGTGAATAAATCGTAAATAAGTGAAATGCATTTTGAAATATTCATGAATGAGGATTTAGGTGAAGGTGAGAATGGTAATATTATAAATAGTGAATAAAATAAAAAGGGAATCAGGATTTACTTATTTATATTGAAACTTAAAGTCTCAAAATTGAATATAAAGTGCAATTAAATGAGAGTGAATATAGTTAAATAATTCGTTATTTGAAATAAAAATAATATGAGGAAATTTGTGTGATAATTTGGAATCCAAAATTTAAATTTCATTTGTTGACATGAATGAATGGAATACTAATTAATTTATTTAACAAAACTGATATTTATTTTTATTTGTGAATTTAATGAAATTAAGGATTTGTATTGAATATTTATATTGATTTAAGCTTGAATAAATTGACACTTCAAATTTGTTTAATCATTTTAAATGTTGAGAATTTTTAAGTGATAAAGATTTACAATTCTAAAACTGAATTTATAAAAACTGGATTTATTCACTAATTTTAAATTTATTTAATTATTATAAAAATAGCCATTTTTGTCACAGACTCGGATTTCGATGAAACCAGTTTCATCGGATCCGTAACAGCGAATTATTGTAGGGTTTCAAGTTTCGTATAGATCGGACTTGTCGTTTGATCGTACGGACGCGAAACGCCTTGAAATCGATTTAATTAAAATCAATTTGAAATCAATTTGGAAATTTGTTTTCAGCATACCTTCTTCATACGATCGAATTTGGACGTGAAACTTTTTCCATCGCGTTCAGAATATTTTAAAATACCTATTTGGATAATGGGTTTAACAAATTTCGTTCCGGGGTCAGAACGGGCTTTTTGGGCCAACTACCGTTTTGCACGTTCATAATTCGTGCCCACCTAGCCTACTGCTGTTTGTCTATAAATATGCTGTGATAAACCCTAGCCTCCTTTCTATTCTCTTTTGCTGTACATTCTTTTCTTCAACTCCTTCTCCTCCTCAAATGGATGCAAATGTCAGATCCAATTCTATTCAAATCAAAAGTCAAAAATTCAATCACCTCAGAAAAATCTCAAAAAATCATATGTTGAAGTTCTCAAAATACGTAAATTGCTGGTGTGATTCGTTTTTCGATTTGGGTCTTAGTTTTTCCAGAAAACCCTAGTTTAACCTCGGCCATTCGTTGACATGTGATGATCTATGGCCGATCGTGGAATCAAGGGTATGGTTGTGTAGAGTGGACTGTTAGGAGCTCATCGGTGAAGTTTGTTTGGAAGGACGACGGTTGGATCGGCCTATAAAATTGATTAGGGTTTGAAGGATTTGTGGCGGCCGGTGCTGTATGGTTCGATGTCGCGCACGCATGGCACCTCGCTGGGAGGTCGCGGTCGTGGGGGGTCGCGTGCGAGCAGGCCGAAGCCTTCGGCGGCGTAGCGTGTGTCAACGGAGAGGAAGGGGGAGGCCGTGTCCTGTTCGTACGCACGCGAGTAGGCTAGGGTTCGTACCTGTTGGTCGTGCGTGTTTTGTCTTGGGCGCGTTCTGTTTGGGAGGAATGACTTGCTGACGTGTTGTTTTATGTGAGTTGTTTTTTTTTTCTGTTTAAATAAAATTGAATTTCCACCACGTTCTAATTATCATAACTTTCTCATACGTTATCCGATTCATACGAAATTTCTTTTGTTAGGATCGTAATTTAATTTTGGATCTGTTGATGCTGGTTTGGACTGATTTGGAGACCGACGAATTTTGGGTTTAAATCGGATTTAAATTCGATTTAAATTCAAAAGGTGAGTGTTTTAACCCACTCACAACTTCTAAAAGTTTTTATGCTTGTTAAATTTATTTTAGATATGAGTAGAGATTTATTTATGACTGTTTGGCATGTTTTATTTATCATGTCTGTTAAATCACATTATTTAATTTAACTGTTAATTTATTTTATTTATTGCAAAAAAAATTAACAGTTAGAATTTATTTTTGCGTATAAACTGCTAGATTACAGTCATTAAATTTATTATGGAATATAAACTATTAGTTAATATCTGTTATTGATTCCTGTATAATTCATATGCTCTGTATCGATGATTGTTTAAAATTGGATGATGATTGCAATTGATGATTGATGATTGATATTTGGATGAATGAATGCTAAAATTATATTATATAAACTGCAAGTCATCATGCATTTTCATTTCATTCGGGATTGTGGTTTGAAATGATATACAACCACATTTTTATTTTTAAATTGCGGATTGAAATGATAAATATCCGTATCACTTGACCATAGGATAGAAAATTTTATACAGGCACCATGGTCTATATATAAAATATTTTAAAGTGATTTCTATGGTTTGGATGGGATACGGTTTATAAAAAATTTAACTTTGATATTTATAAATATTATTCTTCTATATATATACATATGAAGTTAGAAATCTTGAATTTAAGCTGTGTATAAATCTCTTAAATAAAAATGGAAAAATTGAGAAAATGGAGTTTGATAATTTATATTATATGTTAAATGTTTAAGTTTGGAAATTTTAAGATATGATATTTATAACTGGATTTTTCCAAGATAAATTTAAATGAATATTCTAGTATAATTAAATTGAAGAAAATATTGAATTTCTAGAAACTAGAGTTGTATTTATGGATTTTTATGTGAATGTTCAAGACTAAATAATAGAACATTTGATTTCTTGAAAGAATAAATTTCCAAATTTAGTTTTGAAATATTAATACTCCAAATGGATATATATATATATATATATATATATATATAGAAATTGAAGTGGTTTTGAAACTTGAAAGTGATATTTAAATTATGGTTTAGACTTTAAATAAGGAAACATATTTGTAAAGCCATGGAAATTATTTTTCTTTAAAAAGTAACCTTAAAGTTAAACCATTTATTTTATATACCATTGAATATCCAAACCATTCAAGTTTTAGAAGTTATGGTTTTAAAATTTTGAATTTCGAATATTATGCTTTGAAAGTATAATTCAAATATTTGGTTTCCAGATGTTATAAATTTTAAAGCAATATGATTTTTGGAAAAGAATTATATTTGGGCTAAAATGATATCATATTGTTTTGGGTTTTTAAAATGATATCGTAATTCCTAGTTTTGAAATGGGAAATTTTATCCTGGTTTTAAAGTATAAACTATTTTTAAATGACCGCGGTGTTATAATAACGATTGGTTGACAAAGAGACCGGGATCGGATATGGACATACTCTCTGTCGATACCGAAAACCACTTTGACTAACCGTGTACGTGGTGGAGATTCCAGAATGAAGTAGGTTGGTGGCGGCGTTTCCTGTAAGGTAAATACGTGGACCCGACTCCCGTGAGTTGGCATAAGGTGGCTAAAACAGGAGCGATTCTCGGGCCAATGAGGTCATTCCTCTGATCGGACACTCCTCTTCGATATTATACTTTGACTTTGGATTGATTCAGTGGCCACTTTTATTTTTGATTTTGGGGGAGTTTGTTCGAGGTGGGCGACAGCTGCGCATTTCCATCAGCCCGGATAGCAATTGGTATATCTACCCTGGCATTGCCTAGTTGTGTCGTGTCACCTACCCTATCGCGCCTTGTACGAGTTTGGATTTCTCCCGTAGCCTGTGTGGTATCCTCTGGTGGCTTCTCGATCAGGAGGGACTATGATATTGGATGGACTACTGGGACTATTATGTGTTAAGGTGGAAAATGTAAAGCCTTAATGCTATTTAAAAGTAAGTTTATTTTACAATTAGACACTATTATAATAGCGCAATATACTACATAGTAAATAGTTTAACGGATCCTTAGGAGATGTAAATCCCGAGCATCTCTTGAGTTACTGCACTCATATTTAATTCTGTTGATTTAACTCACATAAGATCTTTTAGTTCTGACTCGAGTGTTTTTGTCTTTTCAAATTCGCTCGGGTCAGTCCGAGCGTTTCAGGATTTGAAGTTTTAGCTCTGGAGGACGAAGACTTGTATTATTATTATCTACTATTTTATTTCCACTACACCGTATTCCGCTGCATTGATATTATTGGTATGTAAACTCTGATATTTAAATGTATAAAGAAGAATCGAATGTTTTGTAAACAGTTTTATAAACTGTATATTTTATTATTATATTTTATCCTTCCGCTGTGAGATTCTATTTTGTTTTATTTCTTCTCTGTTTTCTTATTTACCCCATAACAATCCGCCCTTCCGTATGGTTTGAATCGGCATGTGTGTCGATTTGAAGCATGCGAAAAGGCAGGACGTTACATCTGGTATCAGAGCTTTGGTTTAGCGATAAACCTTGGCTTTGTGAGGTTTGACTCTTTGTTAATAGGGTAGTAATACCCTATGGGAGTCGCTGAGTGTATATATATGAGAGAGCGTATTTGTTAGTGTTATAAAAGATTTTGATATTGTGTTAATCTGTTCCGTTTTGTATTTATAAATTCTGGTTGATGCATGGGACGCTATGACATCAATAGGGATTTCTAAACACTTAATAGGGCAGACCGACATAATATTTGTTTTAAATATAGGTGAATGAAATAATTTTTCCTATTATATTTTCTATATATAAAATAAATTTTTAAATGATATTATATATATATACATATTTGGTTGAAATAGATTGGTTGTTAGGAATAAAATTTTAAATAAGAGGTAAATAAGATTGAAATTAAAATCAATGAAATTTGGAAATTTTAGGACTTAAGTCCGGGATTTTTGAAAATTTGCTTTCAAAGGATTTATGAAATATAATAAATTTGTTTATAAGTATTTTCTTATATAAATATTTAGTATAATTCGGAAGAATTGTTTTAAAGAAGATTTTGGAGAAAATAAGTTTCGTACTTTCCTCTCTATCGCTGGAAAATAATTTCAGTGATGGCGGCCGCATCATCGACTTTCATTTTTGAGTTTCGAAGGGGAAAGGCCACTGTAGTAAATTCTACTGCAGATTTATTTTGAAATTATCTAAAATTTTAATTGTTTTAAATATAATTAGAGATATAAAAGTTGTAAGAAATTATTTATCTATTATTTTTAAAATAATTTTAAATTTGACCCGGTATTTAATTCTTAAATTTCCATTAATTAATTGTTTAAATTATTTTAGTGGAATAAAAGGTAAGTAATTAATGAATTGAAATCTCTAATTTAGGCAAGAAATTTAATGCAAAGTTATAAATGGGAATTAAAGGAAATTTGAAATATGTAACATATAAAACGAAGAGTAATATTGTCGAACATTAAATTTAATTAAAAGATGAGATAAAACTTGTATAAGTTCTTTTGCATTTTCTTTAACATATATAACTTACCAAATATGAAAAGTTGAAATGTTAAATAAGAGATTGGAATAGAATATTATACAAGTAGAAATTTTGGAAATAATGAAGTATTCAATGAATTGCTGTTATAAATGAGAATTTAATGTTATAAACTTAAGTTATAAATTGAAATTTTACCAAAATTAAAGGTAAGTATTATAAATAGGTGATTTTTAACTTAAGTAAATAAAATGAAATTCTCTAATAATAAGGGTTGATGTGTAGGGTTATAAACCTAAGTATGATATAAATGCTACTAGTTTAATATAATAAAAGTAGGTAATATAAATAGATGACTGCAAACCCTAGTTAATGAGTTAATAAAATCCTTTATTTATAAGAATGGATGTTATAAGGTTAAGAATTTAAGTGAAATTAAAAAGAGTTACTTTAATTAAATGTAATAGAAATGTAAGCATTAAATAAATGAGCGAAATAGAGAAGTGCATTAAATGTAATACAAATAGAAGGAACTTACATGACCTAAATAAATGGAAATGGATAATTGGAAGTAATAAGTGAAAATAAATGAAACAAACATTAAATGAGTAAATAAAATTAAAGGTTTGTTAGAGATAAATGTAAATTATAAAAAGGATAATATATGTGGTTTGAATAAAAGAAAGGAGATTAAACAGCTAATGTATGAAATAAAAATTTATAATGAGTTAACTGATTTGTTGGTTTGAATTGTTATTGTTTGATTTATAGTTGGCTGGGTAAGGAAATTTGAAGTTGTGGGATGAATAAATAGTCTATTTTTGTTCCATCTAAGACTGTTGAGTAAATGATGCACTTGATAGTTATTTTTCATTCCGTATAATTTCAAGTTTTGAACCCGAACAACTATTTGCTTGTTCGATTGAATGGTTGTTTTGTTGCGTATGTTGTTTGTTAAAATTGATGGTTGTTGTATTGATTTGTCGTTAGTGATTGAAGCCACTTAAATATTTCACTTTATATAAATAGTTAAACCTTTGGATTTTTATAAGTGAAATACAGGTTATGGAAACAATTGCTACTGCTTTTGGTTCCATAAAATTTAGTGTAAATTGCCCGACAAATAGGTACGTTTCGGATTTCGATCTATAGCGCTATTTTATATAAATTTTCCCGTGTCGGGATATAATATTTTGGATAATATATGTAGTATATTTGTTATATTTTTGATATTATATTTTCTCCAGAGTCTCTCCGTACAAAGGAGACTCTGCCAAAATTTCCGTAAATTTTGGACTTAGAATTATGTTGAAAATATTTTCCAAACTCTAATTATTTAAATATAAAAGGATATAATGATTATTAAACGGGTATATTTTATTTAAGGTAATAAATTTAGTAAATTATTGTTTATAAGTTAATATTTGAAATAAGATGTACTGTTTCTTAAATTCTTCCTTCCCCTTTCTTTTCCTTTTCGGGGACGAAAAGTTTTGAGTGGGGGAGAGTGTAACGACCCGTAATTTTCGCTAATTAGATTTGTCTTTTTAATAAGTTTTAAGTAATTTAATTTAGAAAAAAAAATAAAGATTTATAATTTATAATGAAGCATATGTTGAATAAGAAATGAACCATGCAATAATGTGGTATATGATGGCATTTATGAATGAAGTAAGATTTGTAGGTAAATAGAATTTAATTCTATAAAATGGGGAAACTGAATGTAATTTAATGTAATAAGGTTAGTGCAATAACAATTGATTGGGATTCAAATTCATATTTAATAAAATTTCTATAGTAATTGAAATTTACTATTTTGCAATTTAGGTGAGGAATCAAATTTTAACAAAATTAAGGAATGTAATCTAAGTCCATGAAAAGAGTCAATATGTAAAATAGCAAGGTTTTAATTTAATAAATGGTTTTATGTAGATTTCAACTGACAATTTATGAAGTCTAATGTGAGATCAAATTTGCACTTAATTTTCTTAAGTTGTGCAGTAGGGTAGGTTAGTTTGTCAATAAAGATAGTTGATTCTATAAGATGAAATAAAGGGTAATATTAATTATAACATGAAGATTGTTGATTTAAGTAGTGAAAACGGAGATTTATTTATTTATTTGAAATTGAAATTTTTAAGTGAATAAATCGTAAATAAGTGAAATGCATTTTGAAATATTCATGAATGAGGATTTAGATGAAGGTGAGAATGGTAATATTATAAATAGTGAATAAAATAAAAAGGGAATCTGGATTTACTTATTTATATTGAAACTTAAAGTCTCAAAATTGAATATAAAGTGCAATTAAATGAGAGTGAATATAGTTAAATAATTCGTTATTTGAAATAAAAATAATATGAGGAAATTTGTGTGATAATTTGGAATCCAAAATTTAAATTTCATTTGTTGACATGAATGAATGGAATACTAATTAATTTATTTAACTAAACTGATATTTATTTTTATTTGTGAATTTAATGAAATTAAGGATTTGTATTGAATATTTATATTAATTTAAGCTTGAATAAATTGACACTTCAAATTTGTTTAATCATTTTAAATGTTGAGAATTTTTAAGTGATAAAGATTTACAATTCTAAAACTGAATTTATAAAAATTGGATTTATTCACTAATTTTAAATTTATTTAATTATTATAAAAATAGCCATTTTTGTCACGGACTCGGATTTCGATGAAACCAGTTTCATCGGATCCGTAACAGCGAATTATTGTAGGGTTTCAAGTTTCGTATCGATCGGACTTGTTGTTTGATCGTACGGACGCGAAACGCCTTGAAATCGATTTAATTAAAATCAATTTGAAATCAATTTGGAAATTTGTTTTCAGCATAACTTCTTTATACGATCGAATTTGGATGTGAAACTTTTTCCATCGCGTTCAGAATATTTTAAAATACCTATTTGGATATATGGGTTTAACAAATTTCGTTCCGGGGTCAGAACGGGCTTTTTGGGCCAACTACCGTTTTGCACGTTCGTAATTCGTGCCCACCTAGCCTACAGCTGTTTGTCTATAAATATGCTGTGATAAACCCTAGCCTCCTTTCTATTCTCTTTTGTTGTACGTTCTTTTCTTCAACTCCTTCTCCTCCTCAAATGGATGCAAATGTCAGATCCAATTCTATTCAAATCAAAAGTCAAAAATTCAACCACCTTAGAAAAATCTCAAAAAAATATATGTTGAAGTTCTCAAAATACATAAATTGCTGGTGTGATTCGTTTTTCGATTTGGGTCTTAGGTTTTCCAGAAAACCCTAGTTTAACCTTGGCCGTTCGTTTACATGTGATGATCTATGGCCGATCGTGGAATCAAGGGTATGGTTGTGTGGAGAGGACTGTTAGGAGCTCATCGGTGAAGTTTGTTTGGAAGGACGGCGGTTGGATCGGCCTATAAAATTGATTAGGGTTTTAAGGATTTGTGGCGGCCGGTGCTGTATGGTTCGATGTCGCGCACGCATGGCACCTCGCTGGGAGGTCGCGGTCGTGGGGGTTCGCGTGCGAGCAGGCCGAAGCCTCCGGCGGCGTAGCATGTGTCAACGGAGAGGAAGGGGGAGGCCATGTCCTGTTCGTACGCACGCGAGTAGGCTAGGGTTGTACCTGTTGGTCGTGCGTGTTTTGTCTTGGGCGCATTCCGTTTGGAAGGGAAGACTTGCTGACGTGTTGTTTTATGTGAGTTGTTTTTTTTTCTGTTTAAATAAAATTGAATTTCCACCACGTTCTAATTATCATAACTTTCTCATACATTATCCGATTCACACGAAATTTCTTTTGTTAGGATCGTAATTTAATTTCGGGTCTATTGACGCTGGTTTGGACTTATTTGGAGACCGTCGAGTTTTGGGTTTTAATCGGATTTAAATTCGATTTAAATTCAAAAGGTGAGTGTTTTAACCCACTCACAACTTCTAAAAGTTTTTATGTTTGTTAAATTTATTTTAGATATGAGTAGAGATTTATTTATGACTGTTTGGCATGTTTTATTTATCATGTCTGTTAAATCACATTATTTAATTTAAATGTTAATTTATTTTATTTATTGCAAAAAAAATTGACAGTTAGAATTTATTTTTGTGTATAAACTGCTAGATTACAGTCATTAAATTTATTATGGAATATAAACTGTTAGTTAATATCTGTTATTGATTCCTGTATAATTCATATGCTCTGTATCGATGATTGTTTAAAATTGGATGATGATTGCAATTGATGATTGATGATTGATATTTGGATGAATGAATGCTAAAATTATATTGTATAAACTGCAAGTCATCATGCATTTTCATTTCATTCGGGATTGTGGTTTGAAATGATATACAACCGCATTTTTATTTTTAAATTACGGATTGAAATGATAAATATCCGTATTACTTGAACGTAGGATAGAAAATTTTATACAGGCACCGTGGTCTATATATAAAATATTTTAAAGTGATTTCTATGGTTTGGATGGGATACGGTTTATAAAAATTTTAACTTTGATATTTACAAATATTATTCTTCTATATATATACATATGAAGTTAGAAATCTTGAATTTAAGCTGTGTATAAATCTCTTAAATAAAAATGGAAAAATTGAGAAAATGGAGTTTGATAATTTATATTATATGTTAAACGTTTAAGTTTGGAAATTTTAAGATATGATATTTATAACTGGATTTTTCCAAGATAAATTTAAATGAATATTCTAGTATAATTAAATTGAAGAAAATATTGAATTTCTAGAAATTAGAGTTGTATTTATGGATTTTTATGTGAATATTCAAGACTAAATAATAGAACATTTGATATGTTGAAAGAATAAATTTCCAACTTTAGTATTGAAATATTAATACACCAAATGGATATATATATATAGAAATTGAAGTGGTTTTGAAACTTGAAAGTGATATTTAAATTATGGTTTAGACTTTAAATAAGGAAATATATTTGTAAAGCCATGGAAATTATTTTTCTTTAAAAAGTAACCTTAAAGTTAAACCATTTATTTTATATACCATTGAATATCCAAACCATTCAAGTTTTAGAAGTTATGGTTTTAAAATTTTGAATTTCGAATATTATGCTTTGAAAGTATAATTCAAATATTTGGTTTCCAGATGTTATAAATTTTAAAGCAGTATGATTTTTGGAAAAGAATTATATTTGGGCTAAAATGATATCATATTGTTTTGGGTTTTTAAAATGATATCGTAATTCCTAGTTTTGAAATGGGAAATTTTATCCTGGTTTTAAAGTATAAACTATTTTTAAATGACCGCGGTGTTATAATAACGATTGGTTGGCAAAGAGACCGGGATCGGATATGGACATACTCTCTGTCGATACCGAAAACCACTTTGACTAACCGTGTACGCGGTGGAGATTCCAGAATGAAGTAGGTTGGTGGCGGCGTTTCCTGTAAGGTAAATACGTGGACCCGACTCCCATGAGTTGGCATAAGGTGGCTAAAACAGGAGCGATTCTCGGGCCAATGAGGTCATTCCTCTGATCGGACACTCCTCTTCGATATTATACTTTGACTTTGGATTGATTCAGTGGCCACTTTTATTTTTGATTTTGGGGGAGTTTGTTCGAGGTGGACGGCAGCTGCGCGCTGCGCGTTTCCATCAGCCCGGATAGCAATTGGTATATCTACTTGGCATTGCCTAGTTGTGCCGTGTCACCTACCCTATCGCGCCTTGTACGAGTTTGGATTTCTCCCGTAGCCCGTGTGGTATCCTCTGGTGGCTTCCCGATCAGGAGGGACTATGATATTGGATGGACTACTGGGACTATTACGTGTTAAGGTGGAAAATGTAAAGCCTTAATGCTATTTAAAAGTAAGTTTATTTTACAATTAGACACTATTATAATAGCGCAATATACTACATAAAAATAGTTTAACGGATCCTTAGGAGATGTAAATCCCGAGCATCTCTTGAGTTACTGCACTCATATTTAATTCTGTTGATTTAACTCACATAAGATCTTTTAGTTCTGACTCGAGTGTTTTTGTCTTTTCAAATTCGTTCGGGTCAGTCCGAGCGTTTCAGGATTTGAAGTTTTAGCTCTGGAGGACAAAGACGAAGATTTGTAGTATTATTATCTACTATTTTATTTCCACTACACCGTATTCCGCTGCATTGATATTATTGGTATGTAAACTCTGATATTTAAATGTATAAAGAAGAATCGAATGTTTTGTAAACAGTTTTATAAACTGTATATTTTATTATTATATTTTATTCTTCCGCTGTGAGATTCTATTTTGTTTTATTTCTTCTCTGTTTTCTTATTTACCCCATAACAATCCGTCGTTTCGTATGGTTTGAATCGGCATATGTGCCGATTTGAAGCGTGCGAAAAGGCGGGACGTTACATGGTGATAATGGAGTGAATAAAATAATTTAAAAACCAAATAAATGAATTTCATGGGCAATTAAGTTTAATTATTGGATAAATTGAAAATTTAAAACTAAATGTTGTAAATTTTGAATTTTTAACGATAAATGAATGTATAGATTTATTAAAAGATTCTAGATTTACCAAGTAATCCAAACTGATATTTTTTTTAGATAATTTAGAGATGAAGTGGTAAATTTGATCGGTTATATTAATTGAAGGGAATTCAAATTTTTTGGGAGAGGTAAATGGATTTGGTAATAAATTTAAACGTACTTAAGTAGTGAATTTATTTTATTAATATATAATAAAATAACGGTTGAATTAAAACCTATGTCTGTATATATCTATAATATTTGAGTGGAAATAACAAACTTTTAAATATGGGATTAAGAGTTTTACAATAATTATTATGAGTTATATACTTAGTTCATTCAATTAGATCGTAAATCATTGCAATGAATATAAATTAAATGTTACGATAAATAAATTAGGGTAATAAATGGGAAATAACGTAAATGTCTTCATAATATGATGATTTGTGAATAAAAAGATGGAAATAAAGTTTATTAAGATATCAGAATTTAATTTACTATAAATAGGTTAATTGCAATCAAATGAGTTAAGTGTTTAAACAGGAATCAAGCTTTATGTATTTATTTGGATTTATTGCAATTAATTTAAAATTAAATATGTAATTATTACGTTAATTTAAATTATCGTTCAGCGCGTTTGTTTATCAGATCCATCTACTCTAATTCTAACCTATCTATGTTAACCCAATTATAAATCCTAGCCTCCATCTATTCTCATTTATTTGTGCGTTCATTTTCATCAACTCCTCCTCTTCCTCAATGGGTGCAAACCCTACATCTATTTTCATTTCAAAATCAAATCAAAGTCAAAAAAATTCAAACTTCTCAGAAAAATCCTAAAAAAAATATATGATGAAACTCTTGATGTATGCATCTCAGATCTGCAGTTCGTTCTTGGATCTGAGTTTCTGTATAGCCGAAATTGGTTCGTTGTTTTTTTTGTTTTATTTATTTTTAATTTTGATTTCAAATCATTCAAACACGCATATCTTTCTCATACGAACTCTGTTTCACATGCGATTTTTTTGTTAGGATTGTAACAAAATTCCAGATCTTTTGACGCTGGTTTGGACAGATTTGGAGACCGTCGAAATTTTGGGTTTAAATCGGATTTAAATTCGATTTAAATTCAAAAGGTGAGTGTTTCACCCACTCACAACTTTTAAAATTTCTTATGTTTGTTAAATTGAATACATAAAGTGATTAGAAATTTATCGATTGTTGTTTGGTGTGCTAAATTGTCGTTCTGATTCAATTTGACATTTATTACATTTAATTATCATTTAATTTAATATTGAATTTTAAATTGTCAATTTAATGCATGTATTGATTATCAGTTATATATTGTGTTGTTGATTGAATTAGATGATGTTTGTGATGAATGCTCAATTGGTGAATTTGATGAATGAATGTTTATTTTATATATAAATATAAACTGCAAGTTCGCTATGGATTATTTTTATTAATTCGGGATTGCGGTTTGAAATGATATATAACCGTAAATATTTAAATTGCGGATTGAAATGATAAATATCCGTACCACTTGACCCTAGGGTAGAAAATTATATACGGACACCGGATTGGTTAAATTAAATGATTTTTTAAAGCTTTAATTTTTGAATCTGGATTTAAATGATAATTTGAGAAATATATGATTTCTACGGATTGAATTATTATCGGAATTTGAGTTTATGATAAAATTTGTATTGGTTTTAAGGTATTGTTAAAAAGAATTTATATGTAATTTCAAAGTTGAATTTTTGAATAAAAGTGAAATTTGTCAAAATTGAGAAATTTGAGTTGTTGAAATATAACTTTGAAGTGTATTAAAAATGGAAATAATGTAATTTAATATTTCAAACATGAATTGAAATCGTTGTAAACGCAATATTTTATTTATAGAACGTGAATGGAGTTTTGAAAGTGGATTTTGTTGATAAAAAAAATTGAAATGGTTTTTGTGTGGAAATGAAATGAATAGTAAATTGATAGTATTTTAAAATTCATATTTTAATATAAACTATTTTAAAATATATTACCATAAAGACTGTAATTATTAAGATTTTTAAACTATTAAACTATTTTTACCTATCTCAACTATATATCAAATCATTTTAACCTATATTTTAAAACCATTTAATTTCTATTAAACTAGTTAACCTTTTTTAAGTTATTTTAAAACTAATTAATCTATTTTAAAGCTAATAAATCTATTTTAATTATGTTTAATCCACTATAAATTTACTTAACCGTCTTATATCAATTAAACAATATTTTAATCTATAGTTAAACTATTCTAGAGTAATTTAACTATTTATAACTACTATACTTATTTAAACTATTTCTAAATTTCCAGTCTAAGCAAAGAGGAAATATTAAATTAAATGCTTGGTTTTAAAAGAGAATAAATTGAATTGACGATTTGAAGTAAGAATGTAACCTGTTTGGAAATATGAAATTGGGAAGAAATTATGGTTTTGGAAACTGAAAATGATTTGAAAGTGATATGTTTTGAAATCGAATATGATATTTTAATATAAATTGTAAATCGACTTTTGAAATATAAAAGAACCATCCGGTGTGTAATAAACGATTGGTTGTTAAAGAGACCGGGATCAGATATTGTCATACTCTCTGCCAATACCGAAAACCACTTTAACAACTATGTACGCGGTGGAGATTCCAGAATGATGTAGGATGGTGGCGACGTTCTCGAGGTATATTACGTGGACCCAACTCCCGAGAGTTGGCGTATATGACTAAAACAGGAGCTATACCAGGCTACACAAAGGGTTTCACCCTTTTATCGAGCATGCTTCTTCGGAAACCATTCTATTACTTTTGTGATTCGATTCGGTGGCGCCACTTTGATTCGGGGGTATGTCTCGAGGTGGGCGGAAGCTGCTGGCTTGCCGTCACCACCGGTCCGGGAGTGCAAATGGTGTATCCACCCTGGCATTGCCTTGCGTGCCTTGTCATATCCTTATATCGAGCCCACTACAATTTTGGTTTAAAGATCCGACCGCGTTAAGGTTCACCGTCCCCTTAACGCTATTTTCTATATGATTATACTTTACTGATTAGACACTACTGTATATAGCGCAATATACTACATAGTAAATAGTTTAACGGATCCTTAAGAGATGTGAATCCTGAGCATCTTTTGAGTTACTGCACTCATATTTATTTCTGTTGATTTAACTTACATAAGATCCTTTAGTTCGGACTCGAGTGTTTTGTCTTTTCAATTCGCTCGGTTCAGTCCGAGCGTTTCAGGATTGGAAGATTTTATTCTGGAGGACGAAGACGAAGATTTGTAGTATTATTATCTACTATATTATTCCACTACACCATTTAATTCCGCTGCATTAATTATTATTCTCTGGTATGTGTACTCTGATATGTATTGTATAAATATATTCAAAAGTTTTGTAAAACAGCTTCATGAACTGTATATTTGATTGTTATATTTTATCCTTCCGCTGTGAGATTCTTTTTTTGTTTTATTTCTTTCTTGTTCTTCTTATATTCCCCATAACAATCCACTCTTCCGTATGGTTTGAATTGGCACGTGTGTCTGTTTAAATCGTGCGAAAAGGCGGGATGTTATAGAGCCAAAAACAAAAATCAGAATTATTGAGTTAGATAACACTAGTATCAAAACAAAGCTAGATGACATTACTAAAAACATTTCCAATTTTAATAAAGGAAGAGAAAATTTATCCAATATTATTGAAAATTCTCAACCCGCTTCAAACAAAAAGGGATTAGGTTATGTTAAGAAATCAAAAGCTCCACCTAAAAATGAAAATAAAATGAGAAATGATTATAAACCTTGGACTACAAAAGATCTGTTAAAAAGAAAATCGAATCTGAAAACTATAAAAATATGGGTTCCTAAAAAAAACAATAGTTTGATTAGGAAGAAATACATAAATTCATTTTTTGAACCTGTGCATAAAAATAAGAATTATATTTTCAAAGGGGATGCTGAACCCTCTTAGGTTTGGTTTCCTAAGAGCTAACTCTTAGGACCCTATTAAAAAGCGGGTTCCAACGTTATTCTTTATTTTCTTGCAGGTCCCACTTAAAAAGAGAGGAAAATGGATACTCAACAACAGTTGCTCAAAACATATGAATGGTAAGAAAGATATGCTATCAAACATTACTTACTCAGATGGAGGCTCTTTGTAACAACCCAGAGTTTTGTAACAATTAATTGTCGTCAAATGACGATTAAATTGGTTGTTAATGGTTATTTGGAGTTTTGATTCGAGTTGAAATTATTTTCAAAAAAAAAAAAAATTGTTTAAGAGTATACGGGCTTTAAATTAAAATCTCTCTTTTATTTCATTTGGCCCGTTCCCCTTTTGTTTTTTTGTTATTTGGCCCGTTCCCTTTTATGGAGATAATGGCAACGACCATTCCCCTTTTTACTGTATTTTTTCATTTTGAAAACCCTAAAAAAAACAAAATGCACGAAATCAAATAAATGGTGGCTAGGGTTTCGCTCGATCTCGTGAGTGCTCGGCTTCGATTCCAATCTTGATTTTGGTTCGTTTGGATTGGAAGAGGGGTTTTAGCTGCTAATTGGATCGGCGCTCTTGAACAAAGTGAGTGACTTAATCACTCACATCTAATTTAAACCCCTGTGTTTGTTTTTGTTCGATTCGAATTTGCAAATTTTTGTGTTCGACTGAGAGTAGCTTGACTTCGTCTCGGCCATTCGACTTTGTTTCGTGTTGATGTTTTCTGGCATGGTTCGAGTTCTGTTTAACCATGGCTTCAGGATTTTTGGGTCTGTTCGACCTCCTTGATTTGCGATCGTGTATATTTGTTTGAATTTGTTAATTAATTTGCTCGGTCGTTCAATTTCGTTTGGATTTTGATGATTTCACCGACTTAATCAAAATTCATATAAATGAAACTTTTGAGAACACTGGTTCGATTATACTGCTTTGATGATACTTTGTTGATTCGCGACTTGGTGTTGATTAATTCTGTTGGTTTTTGCTTCTGGCTGCAGTAAGTCTTTAATGACTAGTTTCAATTTGTATAAAATGACACCTGATACTCTTCGTGTTGATTAGCGACTTGGTTATTGTACTTGGTCACCACGGTCTCGAATTGGTTTTTGCTAGAGATTGATTTCGGACTTTTCAATTTACTTGAATAACACGGTTTTGGTTTCTACCATACTTCGTTGAGTTTGCATTGTTATGTGGCTCTAAGCTTCACTGAATTGTTGCTTTTCACTGTTGTTAAATTTGTTTACTTCGGTTCACTCGAGTCTGTACTCGCAATATCCATATGAAGCTCGCTGGCCATTTTCATTTAGATTATTGCCTCTGGTTCGATTTTTATTCATATAACTTGAATTTGGGTTGGATTTTGCTTTGAGCATGCCTCCGGTTTGATATGCACTGTGCCCTGAACATGATTTTACACCGTGATTGTTCATCTCTGTAGCAACCTCTGTTCACTTGGTTTTTGTTCTTGGGCATTAAATTTCACAGTCACATACCTGCCATGCATTGTTTATGTACATATGTACTTTGGTCTGAAACTGGTGTTCATTTTGTGGTAGCAGTGTGTACATATGTGCACATTGTCATATATATGCATTTGTTGAGTCAGTGGCTTGACTTTTGCATTTTGATTATGGTTTGGTGCCTTCTTGAATTTTGCAGTCGTGTTGTACATGATTGCATCTTGGAATCTGGGTAGCTTGTCACTGTGTTGCACTTGCTTGACCTAGTTTGGTAGTTGTATACTTGCTGTTGCTTGAGACAGCCATCCACTGTGCACAGAGCATATAATTTGTTTCACTTGAGTCGTTCAGTTTGCATTTATGTTAGAATGAATGCTTCTGCACTTTGGTCTGCTGTCATGTTCACTTGCACACCCCATACATTGTTCTGGCCCTTTGCTTACTAGTACTTACTTTGTGCATTGAGTATTGCATTTGTGTTTTGGTGCATTTTGCCTCTGTTGCTCGAGTATATGAGCAGTTACATATATTTTGGCCATATCTCTTTCTTGCTGTCACCTTATTCCACCGTGTCTTCATGTTGGAACCACTGCCATTATTTGTTTGTTAGCACTGTTTCACCATGTCACTGCCATGTGCATTTGGATTGATTTTCGAATTACACTTGAGTTGAATCCGATGACTCGGGTTTGATCTTGTGTTTGGTTGTGAATTTTCATTGGGTACATCATCACTGTAGTGGCAAGGCAGTGCACGCAAGCGTGAACTGCAGCCACACGGTATTCATTGGGTACATCATCACTATAGTGGCAAGGCAGTGCACGCAAGCGTGAACTGCAGCCACACGGTATGGTTTTGTGATATTCTATTTTGTTTTGATTTATTAATCTTTTGCGTAGTTCATGTGCTGTAGTGGCGAGGCAGTACACGCGTGCGTGTACTGCAGCCCTACTCATCTTAATATTTTAATTGATATTTCAATGGTTTGAACTGTTCTGTTATTTCAATTCAATATTCTGAATTGTATTCTGATTTGGTTTAATTACCGTCGTCTATTCATTATTTGATTTTTATTGCTTCTGTGCACTAATAACTGAGTTTGAATTAGACTGACCCGAGTATTATTTTCTTTTGAATTTAATACTCGGGTCAGACCGAGTATTTCAGGTTGTAGATATTCTGCTTTGGGTTGCTGCTAGAGCTATGAAGTTCTTTCATATCTTTTGGAGTAGTCGTCGTTATTTGTAGTAGTCTGTAAAATTGTATAGGAAGATATGTGTTCATGTATATTAAATGCGTTAATGTACTTGTATATGTAACTTCCTGAGTCGACTGTTGTAGTTGTATCATATGTACCGTGTGAATGTATTGTAACTGACATCAGTTATTATATATATATATATGAGACTTTCTGTTTCATTTGTGTTCCGCATTTATATTATCTGTGTTGTTATTTTATATTTACTGTTCTAAACTATTACGAACCATCGTAGTTCGTTTTATACTGGAATTGGGGTATGTCGATGGGAGAAAATAAATCAGAGATGAAAAATGAAAGAATATATATATTTACATATCACTCCCATCGAGATAACCAATACTAGTGTAAGGCCAACTATTGATGGCCGCTCCTCAACAGCCTTATTCTCCGTGCTAGTTGACAGCACTACACCGTAGTGTTCTTGGCTAGCATGGGTATAGAGGTGTGGCGTCACACTCTGTCACTTTTGGAGACAATTCTAAAGGATATATCGCCGGAAAAGGCGACATTTGCAATGTCAGTACATCTAATTTACCTCTTATTTCCAATGTTTTGTTAGTTAAAAATTTAAAATACAATTTACTTAGTATCAGTCAATTGTGTGATAAATGATTCAAAATCACTTTTTTTGAAAATAAGTGTAGCATTTTTTATCAATATAATAATCTTATTTTTGAAGGTTTTGGAGATAAAAATATTTATGTTTTAAATATTAATATAAATTATAATTCAAATATGTGTTTAATAGCCAAAGAAAATGATACATGGTTATGGCACAAAAGACTTTGTCATATTAATTTAAAAACTATAAATAAATTATCTAAACATAATTTGGTAAAAGGTTTACCAAAAATAAACTTTAAAATAACCAATACTTGTGATGCTTGTCAATTAGGAAAACTATCAAAACCATATTTTAAATCAAAGAAAAATATTACTACTATACAACCATTAGAACTATTACATCTAGATCTTTTTGGTCCAACTCAAATTCAATCTATAGATCATAATAGATATGTATTTGTTATAGTAGATGATTTTTCCAGATTCACTTGGACTATTTTCTTGAAAAATAAAAGTGATACTTTTGAAAATTTCAAAAATTTTGCAAAAAGAATTCAAAATTTTAAAAATTAGAAATATTAGAAGTGATCATGGAGGAGAATTTGAAAATGAAGCATTTGAACATTTTTGTAATAAAAAGGGATTTTGCCATAATTTTTCTTTTCCTAGGACACCACAGCAAAATGGTGTTGTAGAAAGGAAAAATAGGACATTACAAGAATGTGCAAGAACTTTGTTAAATGGAAACATATTACCAAAATATTTCTGGGCAGAAGCTGTAGCAACTGCTTGCTATGTTCTAAATCGTGTCTCCATTCGACCTTTAACAAAACACACTCCATATGAACTATTTTATAATAGAAAACCAAACATTTCTTGTTTTAAAACTTTTGGTTCAAAATGTTTTATTTTAAATACAAAAGATCATCTTGGAAAATTCGATCCAAAATCCGATGAAGGAATCTTCATAGGGTACTCAGATTGAAGCAAAGCTTATCGAATTTTCAATAAAAGAACAAAAACAATCGAAGAAACACTTCGTGTTTCATTTAATGAAAATTTAAAATTTAGTAAAATTTTTGATAATATTCCTAAGACAATCACAAGTACAGTTACTCAAAATAATCTTGAAGAAGATGAAGACTTTTCTAATAATGTTGAACAGAATGAAAACACTTATCATAATGAAAATGAATTAAGGTCTCCTTCAAGGATTTTACGTAACCACCCAGTAGAAAATGTCATTGGAGAAATTGATTCACATGTTAGAACTAGAAATCAAACTTAATCAAATGGGCCATGTAGCTTTTCTTTCCAAAATCGAACCCAAAAATGCAAAAGAAGCATCTACTATCAGATTATAGCGATGCAAGAAGAGCTAAATCAATTTGAACGAAACGAAATTTGGGAACTGGTTCCTAGACCAAGTGATCAGGCAGTCATTGGTACAAAATGGGTATTTAAAAACAAGAAGATGAACAAGGAAATATAAATAGGAATAAAGCCAGATTAGTCGCACAAGGATATAATCAAGAAGGAATTGACTACGAAGAAACATTTGCTCTAGTTGCACGACTTGAAGCAATAGGTATCTTACTGGCCTTTGCATGTTTTCATAATTTCAAACCTTTTCAAATGGATGTTAAAAGTGCTTTCTTAAATGGTTATATAAAAGAAAATGTTTTTGTTGAACAACCTCCTTTATTCACTTATGAAAAATTTTCAGACCACGTTTACAAACTTAAAAAGGCTTTATATGGAATAAAACAAGCACCTCATGCTTGGTATGATCGTCTTAAAACCTATCTAATAGATTCTGGTTTTGAAATTGGAAAGGTTGATCAAACTCTTTTTGTCAAAAGAAATAAAAAGGATATTTTTATCATTCATATCTATGTTGATGATATTGTTTTTGGTTCTACAAATGAAAAGTTATGTCAGGAATTTTCAAAGATAATGACCAAAAATTTTGAAATGTCACTTATTAGAGAATTTTCTTATTTTCTTGGATTACAGATTAAACAAATAGAAAATGGAATTTTTGTTAATTAAGAGAAATATTGTAATAATCTAATTAAACAATTTAATATGGAAAACATGTCTGCTAAACCAAAGTGTTGATCAAAAATTATATCGTAGTATAACTGAATCACTACTTTATCTAACAGCTAGTAGACCTGATATAATGATGAGTATTTGTTTGTGTGCTCGATTACAAGCAAATCCTGAAGAATCACATATGCGAGCAGTGAAACGCGTATTGCGTTATCTAAGCAAAACCAAAGATTTTGGACTTTTCTATCCGAAAGAATGTCCTTTTGAATTTGTTTCATATAGTATGCTGATTTTGGAGGATGTCGGACGGATCGAAAAAGTACAAGTGGGACTTGTCACTTCATTGGACAATCTTTAGTCCCTTGGTTTAGCAAGAAACAAATTGTGTTTCACTTTCAACTTGTGAAGCAGAATATATCTCTACTGCTTTAGCTTGTCCTCAAGTCATTCATATGCAACAAACACTTCAAGATTTTGGTGTTCACTTATCTAAATGAACAATTTTCTGTGATAATATTAGTGCTATAAACTTATCCAAAAATCCTGTAAATCACTCACGAACTAAACACATTGATATTCGTCATCATTTTCTTCGTGATAATATTGAAAAGGATTTAGTTAAACTAGAATTTGTATCCTCTGAAAATCAATTGGCTGATATATTTACAAAACCTTTAAATGAAAATATTTTTATAAAATTAAGAAGAGAACTAGGAATCGTATCAATAAAAGATTTATAAGTTATAAAAAGGGGGAGAGTCTTCCAGCAATCAAACTCGGGATCTCATACTCGGTAGTCTACTGTTCTACCACTACTCTACTTTATCTTTTTAATGAAACTTTAATTTGTTTGTATGTTTCTATTTACTTTTCATTCATCCTCTTTTTTCTATGGTTATTATAATCCTAACCACAAAAACTCTTTCTATTTTTATTTGACTCTAACTATATATATCTTTGCCATCCTTTCTTCTTTTTGCATTAGAATTCAAATAAAAATTTAACTTTCTAATATATTTTTTCAAAATGTCATCTCAATACAATTCAGAATCATCTGATCTCTCTTATACTTCTCCTTCCTTGGGATCGGTAAATTTACCAACTCCAGCACCAATTTATGAACCGGTTCCAATTGTTCCACCTTCAACTCATACTGGATATACTCCACCTATTAAAAGAACAAAACGGTCTCTCTTCTTTTTTCACCATCTGCAAAAGAGAAAATAGATTATATTCATCACTACCAGAAGGAAACATTAGATTTACAACGTGAGCTATACTATGAACAAAAAGTTAATGCCAAGCGGTTGAGCTTTTTGAAACAAGTCGCGTTAAATTCTGTGGTTCTTCCTCCAAAGACACAGTTCATCAATCGCCTCCTGTTCGTTCTCCAAATCGTCACAATCCTTGGGAACCATCACCACAGCATCCACCGATATCACCACATTCTTGGGAACGTGGCAACAGATGGTCTCCACTTCGACCATTTGTAGAGAACACTAAAATTGAAGAAGACGCATATCATACTCCAAGCACTTCTTTCAAATCTCTTTAAATTTTGTTTTTTATATACTATTGTTCAAATGTTATTTTTCTTTTCTGATTTTTCGAAACTTGTATTATTCAAAATATTTATTTATATATATTACTACAATCAATAAAGCTGATATGAGCTTCTATGCAAATTCAGACGACTGTTTTATATAAAACAGACGTTTGAATATTAAAGGAAGAAAAATTTCACCCCAGATTCAGACGTCTGAATCAATTAAAACAGACATCTGTATTAGGTCGAAAATGAACTATTTCGTTGAAGGGTTGCAACTCAGAGCAATTCAGACGTCTGAACAGAAAATTTCAGACGGCTGAATTTACTCCGAGTCATTTTTTCTCCCTGCATCTATTATTTTCTTTCCACTATTGCCCTTGCTTTTTAACCCACTATATATTACCTTTTTTACTTCATTCCCAATTATTTCAAAACCCTAGCCCCCATTTTCAAGTCTTTCAAATTTTTTACTTTTCTTCTTACTCTCTAATGGCACCAAGATCAAAACATACTAGAGAATCAACCTCTGGACCATCCGAAGATCATTCGGCAATGGCTATGGAACGATGTTGCAGTTTCCCGGTATAACTTTATGAAGCATTCCAACATCTTCGAAGGAGCATTCATGAAATTTTCGGATTCTGCAGCTTACCGTATTAGAGAGTTGGCTGAACAATTCCACTTTGATAGCTTAATCGGGTATAATCCTAATAATGTCAAGATTAATCATCTTATTATTAAACTTTTTCTCGCAAATTTGAATTTGGATCATCATAATCCCCAAAATCGACAAGATTGTGTTTGGTCAGTAGTTTGTGGCATAAAAATCTTCTTACCTTTACAAATACTAGGTAATATTCCAAAATTTTCCCATCAAGGAATTGATATTAATGATATTGAAGTTGATATTGATCATCGAGAAAAAATTTCACATCGTTCTTATCCTATCAACTTACAAATTTGGGTAATTTAAAATCTACCTTCTTAAGGCCACAAGCTCGACTCATTCATCGTGCGTTTATTCGTTCTTTACAACCAAGAACGGGGAGTTATGAAAAAGTTTATAAAGAAAATTTCCAAGCTCTTTATTCAATCTACTCCAACCAACAAGTGAATTGGGGCAAAATTATTTTGGATGAATTTCAAGACACCACAATCCGGAGAAAATATAAAACCATTCATTATGGTGCTTATATTATGCGCATCCTTCTTAATGTCAGCGTTCCAATCCTCGACTCTGATTTTACAACTATTAGTGAGTTAGGCGCTAAAACTTTAGGATTGATGGGTCTTCCACCACGGCCTCCTCCTCAACAAATCATCGCCTTTCATCACTGATCTCAAAATGTTCAACAAGGTGTTCCTCTACCTCGAGACACTAGTATTGCTTCTTCTTCTCATATTCAACATGAAGAAGAAGAGGAGGACGATGATACCATTCATGAGATTGGCCCAGACACTTCTTGAAGACAAGCTATTATCACTTTCTCACGAAATCAATCAAAGACACATCGGGACATTAAGTCACTTGAAAAGAAGACAGAGAGAAAATTCAACTGAATCAAAAGCTTTCTCAATAAAATATGGGATCAAATTTCTTGCTCCGGTTCTTCATCCACTCAAGCTTACAACCCATCCCCATTTCAGTGGTCTTCTTCAAGTTTAAGTACTGATAATGATGTTCCGTCTATTTCTAGCCAATTTTAATTATCTATGTCCGTTTTAAATTATGTTTGATTTGATTATGCTTTAACTTTGTTTATCGAGTTGTATGAAATATTTTCTTAACTGTTATCTATATTATTCCTTCATCTATTTAATATTCTACTTGCATTCCTTTATTTCTTTTTGTCGATGACAAATGGGGAGAAATCTAAAAATTATGCATATTGACAGGGGGTAACAATATTATGAATATTTATATTATTGATTATATAGTTGTCATCATCAAAAAGGGGGAGAATGTTGGAATCTCGATTTTGATTATGACAAGCTATATAAAATATTCTATGTATACTAATCATTTTTGCAGGAGATTTGTTGCAGATTCATTTTCAGATTTTTAAAGCTGAGTATGTTGTGTTTAGAGTTTGTATTTTATTTAGAATTTTTTTAAAATCTCTCCTGAATCGATATATGTATAAATGTATACACACACATGAACACACATGTACAAATGTTTAAATTCAGACGTCTGAATGCTGAAACTAGAATATTGTTTAACAATATTCAAACGTCTGAATAAAAATATTCAAACGTTTGAAAAAGGTCAAAATTTTCCTAAAAGCTTGCTGTTTGCGTTTTAATCTAATTTAGAAGTCTGAATTATTTTGATTCAGACGTCTGAATTATTTTGATTCAGACGTCTGAATATCTCTAACTGCTATTTTCTTGAACAGTCGCTTCTCTTCACCAAAGAAAACCGTTTTCAAAATCAATGGTTGCACCTGTTCTTTTCAATATAACTTTTCATCTATAGTTGCAACTCTTTATACACTATAAATAGATTACAAAATTCAACAAACAATTCACTGAATTTATTTTTAATATTCTTGAATTCTCATATATTCTCCAGTTTTCAAATTGCACTCAAATTGCTTACATACTTTGATCATTGATCACTTTATCTTCCACAATTCTCAAAGCACATCACACTATATATCATAAAGGAGAAGATTATAGGAAGATTGTACTTAATTGACTTATCAGTGTTATTTAAGTACACACTACAGCCAGATACATTTGCTATTTGTAAAGAAGTCTTGTTCGGTTGCTCAGGCGGTTGAAGTCCTGTTCTGTAACAACCCATAAATTTTAAACGGTTTTTAATAACGTATTTAATTGAATTTTTGATAAATTTTAAATAATAATATTTTGAAATAAAAATTTAATGTTTGGATTACGTATAATTAAATATAAGTAGTGAATAAATAAATAAACATATAAATTTAGATTAAGTTACTTGTTAATTAGTTTGCGCGTACGTTCGTTTTAATTATTGCATCTATTGTACGCACTCTTTGATTTCATATCTTAGTTGTTAAAAATCAAATCAGCACGTCCATTTGGAAAAAAAAAAGAATTAAAACCCTGCCTCCAATTCACGTGTAAAACTTTCAACTTTCATTTGCGTCTCCGTATTTGATGGGAATAAAAATCTTTGATTTCCTGACCGTTTCTAAATCTCTTCCAATCTTCATTTTTGCAACGCAGTTCAGATCTGAAAAAAAAGCGTAATGGGTAATGATCCGAAATTTTAGACCAATTTAAAATTCTAATTTTTTTAAAATATTGAATAAAAATTGGTAGAAACAAAAATGATGGGAATAATAATAGTTTATATGAGATTTACAATTTGAATTAAAAACAACAAATGTTAAGAATTTAATAATAATTGTTAATTGTAAATATTGATCTACTGAATAAAATTAAAGAGGAAACAATATTTTAATTGTATTTTTGTAATTCAAATAAGTTAACCTCTAACAAATGAACTAAAATTGGTAACTAATGGATATGTTGAGTTATGTGAAATTATTAAATAATGTTTGATTTATTATTAATAAAAAGAAGTAGTTGAATTAGATTTTTATTTGATTTTAATATGAAATTAATATTTGTATTTGTTGAAATCTTTCTATTAAGGAAAGAGAATGTATTAAAATGAACATTTAATTTGGTAGTTAACAAAATGATATTTTATTTATAAGTTTTAAAAGAGAAAATTATTTCAAAATGTTTTCCAAATATAATAATTATTATAAGAAAGATATTTTGAAATAAAAGTAACAAGTTGTATTCTGTGAATTTACAATTTTTTTATTTACTATAAAGACATAGATAGTTGTTGTTATTTTATATGTTAATTTAATGATTTAAAAGTTAATATGGTTTCAATTGGGAATAATATTTATTTTGACGTTAAATAATAAATTTATCCGTAGCCTTGCATTCCAAGTGGGAAAGAAATCATTTCCCTAGACGTTCAATTTCTTTTAAATCTAGTTTTGATAAGTTACGTGTAAATTTTTACGCTTTCCTTTTTCCTCATTTTTATGATAGGAATAAAAATTCGCATAGCAGTTTCAAGCAAATTTATTTCTCTTTAGAAGTTCAAAATCCGTTTTAAGATTGTTTGAAATTCACGTGAATAAGTGTCTGTTCTTTTCCATTTACTCCTTTGCAATTAATAGGAACAAAATCTTTGATTTTCCTTACCATTCAAACGAAATTCTTTTATTTCCTAATGTTCCTATACCATTAATTATTACGTTTCTTTATTTAATCTATCCAACGCAATTATCTCCTAAATCAAATATCACGCGCAAATTCCTCCCGACAGGAATTATTTCCTGCTGTTTCTCCAAGAAATCAATACTAGTTTCATTTAAATACTCAACCTTGTACGCAAATAATTTTCACCACCTTCCTATTTTATAAATATTTCTTGCGTTTTAATCAATGCGTTTACTTCCTAATAAATTTTAAATGTGTACAAAATGTTTGCCAAAGATTTCTTGCAGTTTCCTTTTGCTAAATTCACGCAATCAATACCACTGTAAATATTCGCTCAAATCTTTCTTGCTTATATTCTCTCACCTCAATCAATGCAATCGTGTATAATTGATTTAAATTTATTTCCTGCCTATATTCTCTCACCTCAATCAATGCAATCGTGTATAAATATAAGCCTCATACACAAATAGTTTTCAATTGCATCTCAACATTTTCTTCATTTCTTCTTGCGTGCGTGAGCTCTGAAGGTATGGCCTCCATTTTCTTCTTTTTATTTTATATTTTTTTATGCTTTGCTTCTCCCCTCCCTGTCCTCTGCTTCCAATATATTTGACAAATCCATCTTTATATTTCAACTCGCGTTCGCAAATTTTCACATTATAACAGCCTCCATTTAATTGATATTTTAGCATAAAACTATATCTACATATTTTTTTATGTTTAATGCTTATGTGAATTTTAAGCCGAGCTTTTCAGAGACGTATATATACGTTAGTCTTATATCTTATTTGTTATTATAAAATATTAGTAATATATATGTTTTGAAAATATAATTAGTTTTTTTCTTGTTCGAATATAACATATATTAGTATGGTAGCTGAGTGTTGTAAAAGCATTAGTGATTTATGCTGTAAAACTAAAAATTTAAATATATAATTTTCTCAGTATATGCTTTGAATTTTGAGTAAACTATATATAAATATGTTATTTCAAAATGCGCGTTTTAAATAAGTGATGATTTTTATATATATTATGCCTATATTTTATTTTTTGTGTGTGTCTAAATGTAATATTGATTTAAGAGGAAAAACGTTTATGTGTTTAAATTTAAGTATTGATTTTTCAATAATATGATGATGTTTTGTTTTAATATGTATTTTAAATTTAATATCAGTTTCAAACAATGTGAATATTTTATTTGAATATCCGTCTTAAATTAAATTTATTGAGATTTTAAGGAAATTTAAATAACACATATAATATATACTCCATTTATATCAAACCGATTGATTTTTTTTTATCGATTTCTATCTATCAGCTTTGTCATCAAATTCATGCCAATTTTGCTTTGCTTCAAAGTTCGTATTGGGATCCATAACTAACCTCATTATTGTTCTTCTCTAGCCTCGAAAGGTGAGCAATCACTCACGATTAATGTTCTTGTATTTTATTAAATTTGATTTCAATTGAAACGACAATTGAAATATGATGCTGTGGTCATTTAAATTGTTATATATATGCTATTTTCAGTAACTGTTCACCTATGGGATACGACACCATATCCTGTTGTTTATATTATATTTTTATTGATGATATATGCCAGTTATTTTATTGTATTATCTGTTATCACTCTGCAAGTTCCCTGTAGTTTAGAATTCACTATGGGTTGAAATGATACATACCCGAACGAACTTTTGGATAGGAGAATTTCGTTATGGGTTGAAATGATAAACCCAAGCGATTTTCAATTAAATTGAATTTGGGATTGTGGGTCGAAGTGATATCTACCCGTATATTTAAATTTTGGATTAAAATGATAAATATCCGTATCCCTTGACCATAGCGTAGGAAATTATATACAGACATCGTTGGTCCATATATATATATATATAAATGTTTTGAAAATAATTTCTATGGTTTGGGAAAGAAAAATATAGTTTTAATAAAGACTGATTCTTAGAATATTATATGTATAAAAATGAAAATTTTATATATAGACCTAATAATAATATTTAATCTAATTGAGATTGATTTAATACATATAATATGTTTAAGGATTCGTTTAAATTTATATTTCAAATTAGATTTGGTAAAATTTTGAATAAGCTTGAGTTGAGAAGATATAGTTGAATTAATTGGAAATGGTATTTAATTAAGAATTATATTCAATTAAATCGATTTGAAACTATTGAATTCGGGATTTAAGATATGATTTTATAACTTGGTTTTGGTAAAAGGGATTAAATGGATATTTTAAGTTAAAATAAATTTAAGGAAATATTATGTAAAATGAAATCTAAGGCTATTTAAATGATATTGAACTTGTTAAGTGGATATTTCCTGATTAAATAATAATGATGAAGCTAAATCAAGATCAGTATGAAACTGTTAGATTTAACTTTAAAATATTAAATATTAAAGCTTTGAATATAACGAAAGTTTAAATTGGTTATCGGGAGCTGAATTGAATTAATGAATTGAGCTTTGAATAAATGGGAATTTGGAACTTCAGTTGATTAGAAACAATTTGTGTAGTTGAGGAAATTTCAAATACTTTACTTTATAAATTATTTAATATATATATATATATATATATATTATCTTGGAAATAGATATATTTGAAAGGGAAATGATGTTTTGATTTTGAAGTATAAATAAAATTGAATGACCACGTTGTTATAGTGTATATTTCTACCTTGTAGATAGTTCCATGGACCCTTAGAGGATGGTTATCCCAAACATCCTTAAGTTATTTGTATTTCAGTTGATATTTTACCTGAGTTGGATTTATTGATATAAGAATGTTAATCCTGACTCGAGTATTTGTGTTTTTGCTTTACGCTCGGGTCAGACTAAGCGATACAACATTTGAGACTCGCCTTTGGAGTTTGGAGCTTCGTTTGACGATCCAACTATTGATTCAGCTTTCAGCTCTTTCGGTTGATTCGTTCGGAGAGGTCATTTGTTCGTACTGGAGACTTCACTATATTTGAGATATTCTGTTGTATTTTTATTTCTAACTCTGATAATTATATAGTTGCTTCATGAACTACTATTTATCTATTCCGCTGCATTATTTTATATTACTCTGTGTCTGTGATTCTATGGTTGATTTATTTACTATATATGCCGAGTTTTGCCAAATTTTAATCAACAATTCGGTATTTTGAATTATTCAAGTCGGACATATATGGTTTTATTTTCGATTTGAATGGTCCAAAATAGCGGGTCGTTACAGTTGGTATCAGAGCTTTGGCTCTAGGAAAAACTTAGCATATATGGTAAATTTATTTACAGAATCACTTTCGTTCAAGTTGAATCTCTTCCTTTTGACTCAATTTCCTTTGAACTTTGGAACATTCCCTGTGGTTCAAAAATTCATTCTTGTCTCTCTCTATTTATATTCTTTTGATTCTGGAGTATCCAATGACTCCACTGAATGATTTGTAAAGGGGGTGAATCTCCTTTACAATTGGCATTGATTCACCGGAGATTTATGTATCCCTCGGTTTAGATGCTACTATCTCTTGTTATTCCGAATTATATCTATGGCGATCGAATGTCGAATTGCCTTAGAATTCTGCACCGATCTAATTTTGGAATCACGGTTGACCGGTAAAGGTCGCCCGCGATTTATAGAAGTATATCCATCTTCTATTTTATAGTTTAATTATCTCATCTTCGATCGAGTCTATCTTCGAATCAAGATTCTATTGATTGGAGTTCCTCTAAATTAAATCTCTATATTTGTTTTGAAATCCATTCTTGAATCATCCTTTGAAAATCGAGTTTTGTTTGTATTTTAAAATTATTTTATATACCGAAATTTTTATTTGGGTAGCTATGATTTTATTCTATATATAAAAGAGAAAATGTTTTCGATAAGGATTATATACCTTTAAAAAAACGAGAATTTGAAGTTTCGAAAAGATTTGAAATTTTGAAAATATTATAAGAAAATTGATTTATATAAAAATGATTTATAGCTGAAAGGTTTTGAATTTGAAATTCGAGAGATTGGACTCCGGTATTTTTGAAAATTGGTTTAAGATTTTGAAATATATAATAATAAGATTTGAAAGTATTTTCTGAATAAGAAATGTTTCAAATGACTTTAAATGAGTTCCAAGGATTCCGAAAAAAAATTCAAAGAATTTTTCAAGAAAATAGAAGTCCAGAACTCACTTATGCCGCTGGAAAATAATTTCGGTGATGAGTGCATGCATCATCGACATTAATTTTCGAGTTTCAGAGTGGGGAGAGGCCACTTTAATAGCTTTGCTATGCGAGTGACTTTGTGAAACCAATTTTGATTTCAAATTCCGAAGTATGATTTTGTAACGTCCCGAAATTTTTTTCGACTTTCGAAAATTCAACATCGATACTCTCTTTATCGACTGCCGAGAAATCGAAGGCCGGAAACACGAAATGTTATGGGTTTAAGAAAGAAGAAAAGAAGTAGAAGAAAGAAGATAGTAGAAAATAGAGAGAAAAGAAAATAGAAAATAGAACAATATCAGAATCTCACAATTCGCAGCGGAACAACATATAATAGATAAATGAATAATCTTTAAACAAAGAACTATATCAGTTATTACATTACATTACATTACATTACATCATTTCATTATCAGAGTGCACAACAACAAACAATGCAGCGGAAAGAGAAATACTAGATACTAGTGATATGCTACGCCATGCCTTCCAGCTTGCCTCCTGCAACTCCTGGATTCCAGAATATCCTGATAAACCTTAACTCTTGACTGCCCGTGTGGAAATTGGTGGGCACCCAGAGTTTAGGAAGGAAAACAATAAACTCCGAGTCAGTCATGTGACTGGTGTGAGAACTCAAAACAGTTTATTTATCTTTAAAATCAAAATAGAAAAAGAATATTTTTAAAGTCAATTCGCAATGCTTTTAAAAATGAGACTACCATAAGGCCTCCCGCACACACACACAATGCAAACGCAGAATCGGAGGAGATTTCTCCTTATGATAGTCAAAGATGCTTGTTACGCATTAAAAAGAACATTTGATATTATTATTAGTGCATAGTGTAGGAAAAATTCATTTCGAAAGTAGAATATAAATCTTAGCCAGCATAGACATTTCGCACTTATGCCTACTATAGCTACCATCCAAACAGTGGGTTACCACCATAAGTAGATGGCAGGTAATACAACTAATACCGTACAAGTCTCGTATTTGGAGAATGGATTTTCCAACAAATGGTCAGGCCAAGGAACTTCCCATTGCCACATGGAAACGCCTCTGGAAGGACGCCCCGAGAACCACCGTTCTCCGCTAAACAAAGCCGGGAATCCCTTTTCCCAAGGAATATTACAAACCCTCAGATATGCCACCCCCGGTCCTTTGGAACCTTTCACCGAGCGCTCGTCACCATCATCACACAATCATAAAGTGTTTTCAACATGAGTAAGTATCTGGGCTCCATACCATGATACTACCCTTTTCCAGAAGGAATGGCTATACCTTAGGGAAGCGATCCCTGGAAACATTGCCGCACAATTCCTGTTTCGACCATTACCGGTTTGTGAGGCTCGACGAAGTCACGTCCACAAAAACATACTTTATACAAAAGCCATGCTTTGGGTCAACAAATGATCATAGAAATGATCACCAAGATAGACGATCAAACAAATGATCCTATCACAAATAATCAACACAATGATCATTTGCAGCTACACTCAGCATGTCACATTACCAAATTGGGAATATATCGCTGATAACTTCAACTATATAACCTCTGAGCTCGTACGTCTCAGAGAAGGGTGTTAAGCTAAGAGAATAAATTCTCCGCCACCAACAGAAATATATTTGAAAGAAATCGGCTTTACATCTCAATTTGTAATGTCAGACACACAATCCATACAAGTCTGTTCCGGGCTCGAACAGAACCGAAGGCACGTACAAAGAAGTCCTTGCAATCCGAATAATCTCTAATCACGTTCGGATTTCCCATCACATATGGAGATCTCAATACCGGGGATCAGCCAGTGCAGAGACAATCAACAATAAACCCTTTCGCTTTCGAAAATATCCGGTCTTCAACACCGATCTTCGAATGCAATTCATAACGATGTATCACATATTCGGAATGGGTTATACGACCCCAAGGTCCTTTCCCGGTTAACCCGAATAGTGAGCGCTTATTTTAAAAAAATAAGTGTGGCATTCAAATTCAAACAAATTACAACAAATACCTATTTAAAGGTAAATATTGATAGTCGGTTATTGAACTATCAATAGATATGCCAACATCACCAGATTCCAAATAATTTTCCAAATTATTTATTTTCCAAAAATATCTTTACAAGATATATATTTTTTCCATACTTCAAAAATAAATCAATATTTATTTTTAAACTCATTTTCCAAATTCCATTTATAAATTCCATATTGAATTTACATTCCAAAATATTTATGAATATACGATTTCCATTCAATTTCTAATATTCATTTTAAATTTATCTTCAAAAAGATAAATTCCAAATATTCACTTAATATTGGAAAAGCATTTCTATACTTATTAAAAATAAGTAATTCACAGATCTTTTTATTTTCTATACTTAGAAAATATTTAATAAACCCTAATCGAAATTAAGTATATATTTCATTCTTTAAGGAAATCATTCACTTAAACATATTCATTTGGGCCAAAACGAATGTTGCGTAAAACATCGTTACGACAACCCAAAATGACTAGTATAGGGATTCGAAATTAAAATAGATATATAAATCCCAATACTACACAAAACATTTCCTTTCGGAAAATCATCTATTATAACAACAGTGTTATAATCTATTATTTCCTTCTATTTCTCGAAAACGTCTATTTCAACAATGAATGTTGAAATCTATGGTTTCGATAGTTAATATATTTTAAAACATCTTTAGATCGTTTTAATTCTATTTAAAACATCACATCCAAAATAATTTCTTTAACATAATATTCACTATTCAAAAACGTGAATATACTTGTTAATAAATTTCATCACTTCTATTCATTTTATTTTAAAGAATTATTCACTGTCTAAAACATGAATATAACTCCATTAATAAATTACAACAATTTACTTATCAAAATAAGTAGTTTGCGAATTTATAAAACAATGTTTATAAATTCCATTTCTATTTATTTTATAACTACTTTCTTTATAAATCTCCTTTATAAATCTATTCAATTTCATATCTCAATGATATACTAAAATTTCACATTATAAGTTAAATACTTATAATTTATTTGTTTATAAAATCGTTCCTTTAAACTTCATAAATTTATAAATCTTATAACTTATAAGATTCTTTTATTTATCCAAAATCTATTCTTTTAAATAACTTTACAAAATTTATAAACCTACTGTTTATAAAATTCCATTTATAACTTCACCGTTATAATTCTATAATTCCAATTTATGAAATTCATTTACAATTCATTCTAATACTTGTAAAAGCTCGTTTTATAATTCCAATATTTTTAATTTATAAATATCAATTTATAAATCTTTTAATATAAAACAATGTATATTACTATTTTTAAAACGTCTTTAAACTCTTTTATAATTTCATCATTCTGATTTATAAAATAAAAATTTTATAAATCCTATTTTTAAACTTCTTATAATAAATTCAGAAATCCCACTTCAAACTATTTTATAAAATCACTAATCCCATATTTTCAAAAATCAACTTTTAACTGTATTTCTCAAAAATCATAATTTTTATAACATTAAAATTATAACGTTTATTTATTTAAGATGAATCAATTCCAAAAATATTTTATAAACGTATATTTCCAAAAATCACTTTAGAAATCAAAATCGTTATTTTTAAACTTCAAAATTGGATCCGATGATGCAACACATCAATAGTCAATCACGACTTTCAAACATCATATATCATCCATGATAACAATCAAATATCACAATATATGAAATCAAATAAATATTTGTGAGGAATCCAGTTGGATCCCTCCAACCTGTTTCCCTGCATCCACAGACATTAGCACAATACCATTCCACTTCGAGGTGGAATATCGCGGTATATGGGATTTTATAAAAATATTATCCGCTTACTAACGGCGCAATAGGGTCTCATCCGCTAAAAAAAATGCGGGAAATCAATCAACTGCAATATATACATATGCCAATATATATATATATATTGCTATATATATATATATAATACCAATTCCACTTCGAGGTGGAATATCGCGGTATATGTGTGTAATAAATAACCTCCGCTTACTAACGGCGTATAGGGTCTATTCACATCCAATATATACATCAATCATCATTCAATCATTCAATCAACACAGTCAAGCAAATTTTAAATCTAACTATTTAAAATTTAAATAAATCCTTTTGAGTGAGAAGTTCTCACCTTAGCTTTTATTTGCTATCCATTTCCCATCTTGACTCGATTTTCTTGATTTATACCTTGTATAAATATTTACACAATTTATTAATATTCGAATAGATCGAATAATTTAAATTTTGTTCTTGATTGTTTAATTAATCAATAGTTTTATTTAAATCAATCTCTTTTTAAATAAATTTATTTTAACAAATTTTTCTTTTAAAATAATTCTAACTAGAAATCCCCAATTGAACTAAATTTCCTTTTTATAAATTAAATCAACTAATTTTTCTTAAATAAAATTATTTTCCTTTCAATAAATTGTTTTTGGCTTCCAAACAATTTCTTTTTAATATTTTGATTTAACAAAAATTAAATTCAAAACTATTCTTTATAAATTCCAATCTTTATCGAACAAATTTAATTTTTTATTTAAATAAATTCTATTAACTAACTATTTAATTTAAACAACATTTTCTTTTATAAAATATCCTTTAGTCCTTGATTACCCATTTTTCCAATAATAAATAATATTTTCTTTTGATAAATCATTTTATCAAATAAGTAAAATTTCTAACTAATTTTCCTTTTACAAAATATTTTTCATTTGAAACTAAAATTTCTATTCAACTAATAATTTAGTTTTAAATTAAATTTTCTTTAAGTTTTAAAATTCCTATTATTATTTATTTCAAATGAATTTTCTTTTAATAAATTTGCTTAACTAAATTCTTCCTTTACATAAATAACCTTTATATATATAATATAATATATATATATATTCTTTTTATTTATATAAAAAAAACAGAACTGCATATATACTTTACTGTATATACTTATTTATTTTCAAATACACATATATATTTTTTTTACTCAAATTAAACGAATATGATAATTATACCTTACTGTCGAATCTAGCTTCGAACTCGAACCCCAAATTCAATCGCCATCGCTCGAGAATCCATCGCCTCGATCGAAACCCCTCTGCCGCGCGCCTCGAGCTCCACGACATTGCCGTCGCACCATTCAACCTCGCGACATGGCCTCGCTTGATTCCATATACCGAGATCCCACGATGCCGCGCCAATCATCGCGAGTTTCCCCCCTTGGTTCTCCGCCTCTGCTCGATTTAGCCCCCAAATCAGTGATGACGCCGCCGCCTTCAACTCGAGCACGCGACCCCATTTCCTCCAACCACGCGCGCCTCGTCGAACTCGATTCTCCGCCACTTGAACACAGCGCGGCCTCACGCGAGCACGAGATTGCTTCAGTTCTTTGATCCGTATATTTTTCTTTTTAAAAAAAACGAGAACTGGGAATCGTTTCGAAGAGAGAAAATGGTGAGCTTGATTTCAAATTAGAAGAAGGGGTTTGATTCTGATTAGGCTTCGGCCCTTTTTTTCTCTCTTTATTTCGTGAATTCGATTTGGGGGGGAAACGAATGGTTCACGCAACCATTGTTTATTTCTTTTCATTTTCTTTGATTTTAAAAACTGGAGAGGGAGAGGAGGATTTAATATTGATCAAGGCACGTTCAACACGATCTTTCTACGGGATCTTCTGCGTGATTTTAGGCGTGAGAAAAGGAGGCAACGTGATGTTTGACTAAATTTAAATTTAAATTTAAATTGAATTCGTTTTAAAATCTTCAACGCGTTTACTCACCGTGTGCTCACATATAAACTCCGAAAATTACGAAATTTGAAATCTGAGAATAACTCAATATTACGGACCCAATGGAACTGGTTTCGTCGAATTCCGAGACTGTGCCTCGGACGGCTATTTTAAATATCGATTCAAACGATTTAATTTCAAAACTGAACAATTCACTTTCAAATTAATTTCTGAAGCATCTATTATCTTCAGTTCTATCAATATAAATTTTACAAGCCTTTAAAATATTTTTAATCAGCTAAAAATTGAAGATTCAAATTTTTATTCAATTTCAATAGATTAAATTTTATAATTTAATCGCCATATTCAAAGTTATATTGAAAATTCAATCCAAACCATCATTCAAATATTTAAAATTAATTAAATATTCTCAAATTAAATTATTCAAAATTCTGGGTCGTTACAATCTTCCCCCCTTAAAAGAATTTCGTCCCGAAATTACAAGTTAAGAAGAATGCCCCTATCCCGTCTATTATTTTTCACAACTCAAAATAGTTTTATCAACTTACTAACCTAAATCTTTTTACTAGAGATTCACTATCATTTCAACTAGCTTTCCAACTTCAAATATAAGTTCCAAACAACATTGTTTTCCTAACAATTCAAATTTAAATTCAAATTCAAATTTTAAACTTTCAAAATTTCTCAAAATTTTTCTAACACCCTAAATTTTCGAAAAATTTCGCCAGAGTCTCCTTTGCGCGGCTAGCTCGGTACGACTACAAAATGGCACCACGGCCCCTCAGAATAAAAAAGAAAAGAGAAAAGCCAAGTGGCTAGAGAAGAAAGTCATCAAATTTCATACTGAAATTGGAATACGTACCTTTTTGTCGAGCCATTCAATTTTATCTTTGAAATCAAAATCTCAATTCCTTTATATACCTGTATAACCTGCTAGTAGTAGCATCCAAAATATCCAATTCCAATATTCAAACCATTTTGCCTATTCTATCACAAAATTTTCAATATATGTTTCTTATACATTTTTACTTCACTGTTGAAGTTACATATCCATTAAATTTTACATTTCAATTCAATTCACAATTTCAATTCCATTCGAATTCAATTCTTAATTCCAAACATTGAATTCTAACGATTAACTTTCATTTAGTAATTCATATTACTACTCTAAATTAGTTTCATTTACTAATTCATTTGAAATTTCAATTTGTTTCCTTTACTTACTTGAATTTATATACAAATTCAAATTTATTTTCAAATTTAGCTCACGACTAAACTTTAATTTAACCAATTCAAATTCAAATTCATTAGTCCATGAATTAATAATTTATCAAGTTAGTTTACTTGAATTCAATCCATTTTATTTCTTATTTAATTCCATATAATAATGATAATAATTTAATATTATTACTTCCTAACAATCATGCAACCATATTCTTTTGCTTTCAATTGGTTTAATTAAATTGATTTTCATTCAATTATTCAACTTTCAATAACATTAGATTTTAATGAATTAACACTTATATTCATATTTCATATCAACTTAATTCACATTTAATTGATTAACATTCAATCCATTAATTCAATTCAATTACAAAAGTTGAATTTCATTTATATAACTCAAGTTCACCTTTATAAATCAATTCAGCTTCAAAATTCTAAAGTAAATTCCATTTAACTTTAAATTCATTTTTTTATTACAACTCATATTCATAAATATATTCACATAGTTTCACTTCTCATATATATAAGTTTATTTCACAATTGTAAATCACTCTAATTATAATTCAATTCTTATAATCCTTTTTGCTTATACAATTTTTTATTTATTTAGATTATTCAAACAACTAATTCAACAACTTATATACACTCTAATAATTCTGAAAAATTATTTCTTTATATATAAAAATATAATCAATTCAAAATTATTTCATTTACCCAATTTAAAACAATATTGTGTCGAATTGTTATGTACAAGTGTTTAGAGATCCCTATCAACAAAGTTAATTACTCGTATTAACCAGAATCTATATACCACTCAACAAACCAATCATCACAATATAAAACAATTTTATATTCACTAACAAATACGCTCTCATAGCTATTATTACACTCAAACTCATTCTAGAGTACTACGGACTCTATCTCTAATGAGTAATACCCAACAGAACCATGGTTGTCGCTTAACCATATGCTCTGATACCAAATGTAACGAGACGAGCCAGTGGTCACAACCGGTAGGCTTTTCAACCATCCCAGCCCCACCGTGGCTTACACTGGTACCCCAGACCTTGCTTTTACGGCCAGCCTCTCGACTGTCTCAGGTTACACCTAACCAACCCCCTAAAAGAGGACGTATAGGGGTAAGAGTCTCCCGTTCGCCACCAAACCGCGAAGCGAGAACCCCCCATCACATAGCCCAAAGCTTAGCAAGTCTGGTCCGGGCTCGAACAGAACCGAAGGCAGTTACAAAGAAGTCCTTGCAATCCGAATAATCTCTAATCACGTTCGGATTTCCCATCACATATGGAGATCTCAATACCGGGGATCAGCCAGTGCAGAGACAATCAACAAGAAACCCTTTCGCTTTCGAAAATATCCGGTCTTCAACACCGATCTTCGAATGCAATTCATAACGACGTATCACATATTCGGAATGGGTTATATGACCCCAAGGTCCTTTCTCGGTTAACCCGAATAGTGAGCGCTTATTTTAAAAAAACAAGTGTGGCATTCAAATTCAAACAAATTACAACAAATACCTATTTAAAGGTAAATATTGATAGTCGGTTATTGAACTATCAATAGATATGCCAACATCACCAGATTCCAAATAATTTTCCAAATTATTTATTTTCCAAAAATATCTTTACAAGATATATATATTTTCCATACTTCAAAAATAAATCAATATTTATTTTTAAACTCATTTTCCAAATTCCATTTATAAATTCCATATTGAATTTACATTCCAAAATATTTATGAATATACGATTTCCATTCAATTTCTAATATTCATTTTCAATTTATCTTCAAAAAGATAAATTCCAAATATTCAGTTAATATTGGAAAAGCATTTCTATACTTATTAAAAATAAGTAATTCACAGATCTCTTTATTTTCTATACTTAGAAAATATTTAATAAACCCTAATCGAAATTAAGTATATATTTATTCTTTAAGGAAATCATTCACTTAAACATATTCATTTGGGCCAAAACGAATGTTGCGTAAAACATCGTTACGACAACCCAAAATGACTAGTATAGGGATTCGAAATTAAAATAGATATATAAATCCCAATACTACACAAAACATTTCCTTTCGGAAAATCATCTATTATAACAACAGTGTTATAATCTATTATTTCCTTCTATTTCTCGAAAACGTCTATTTCAACAATGAATGTTGAAATCTATGGTTTCGATAGTTAATATATTTTAAAACATCTTTAGATCGTTTTAATTCTATTTAAAACATCACATCCAAAATAATTTCTTTAACATAATATTCACTATTCAAAAACGTGAATATACTTGTTAATAAATTTAATCACTTCTATTCATTTTATTTTAAAGAATTATTCACTGTCTAAAACATGAATATAACTCCATTAATAAATTACAACAATTTACTTATCAAAATAAGTAGTTTGCGAATTTATAAAACAATGTTTATAAATTCCATTTCTATTTATTTTATAACTACTTTCTTTATAAATCTCCTTTATAAATCTATTCAATTTCATATCTCAATGATATACTAAAATTTCACATTATAAGTTAAATACTTATAATTTATTTGTTTATAAAATCGTTCCTTTAAACTTCATAAATTTATAAATCTTATAACTTATAAGATTCTTTTATTTATCCAAAATCTATTCTTTTAAATAACTTTACAAAATTTATAAACCTACTGTTTATAAAATTCCATTTATAACTTCACCGTTATAATTCTATAATTCCAATTTATGAAATTCATTTACAATTCATTCTAATACTTGTAAAAGCTCGTTTTATAATTCCAATATTTTTAATTTATAAATATCAATTTATAAATCTTTTAATATAAAACAATGTATATTACTATTTTTAAAACGTCTTTAAACTCTTTTATAATTTCATCATTCTGATTTATAAAATAAAAATTTTATAAATCCTATTTTTAAACTTCTTATAATAAATTCAGAAATCCTAGTTCAAACTATTTTATAAAATCACTAATCCCATATTTTCAAAAATCAACTTTTAACTGTATTTCTCAAAAATCATAATTTTTATAACATTAAAATTATAACGTTTATTTATTTAAGATGAATCAATTCCAAAAATATTTTATAAACGTATATTTCCAAAAATCACTTTAGAAATCAAAATCGTTATTTTTAAACTTCAAAATTGGATCCGATGATGCAACACATCAATAGTCAATCACGACTTTCAAACATCATATATCATCCATGATAACAATCAAATATCACAATATATGAAATCAAATAAATATTTGTGAGGAATCCAGATGGATCCCTCCAACCTGTTTCCCTGCATCCACAGACATTAGCACAATACCATTCCACTTCGAGGTGGAATATCGCGGTATATGGGATTTTATAAAAATATTATCCGCTTACTAACGGCGCAATAGGGTCTCATCCGCTAAAAAAATGCGGGAAATCAATCAACTGCAATATATACATATGCCAATATATATATATTGCTATATATATATATATATATATAATACCAATTCCACTTCGAGGTGGAATATCGCGGTATATGTGTGTAATAAATAACCTCCGCTTACTAACGGCGTATAGGGTCTATTCACATCCAATATATACATCAATCATCATTCAATCATTCAATCAACACAGTCAAGCAAATTTTAAATCTAACTATTTAAAATTTAAATAAATCCTTTTGAGTGAGAAGTTCTCACCTTAGCTTTTATTTGCTATCCATTTCCCATCTTGACTCGATTTTCTTGATTTATACCTTGTATAAATATTTACACAATTTATTAATATTCGAATAGATCGAATAATTTAAATTTCGTTCTTGATTGTTTAATTAATCAATAGTTTTATTTAAATCAATCTCTTTTTAAATAAATTTATTTTAACAATTTTTTCTTTTAAAATAATTCTAACTAGAAATCCCCAATTGAACTAAATTTCCTTTTTATAAATTAAATCAACTAATTTTTCTTAAATAAAATTATTTTCCTTTCAATAAATTGTTTTTGGCTTCCAAACAATTTCTTTTTAATATTTTGATTTAACAAAAATTAAATTCAAAACTGTTCTTTATAAATTCCAATCTTTATCGAACAAATTTAATTTTTTATTTAAATAAATTCTATTAACTAACTATTTAATTTAAACAACATTTTCTTTTATAAAATATCCTTTAGTCCTTGATTACCCATTTTTCCAATAATAAATAATATTTTCTTTTGATAAATCATTTTATCAAATAAGTAAAATTTCTAACTAATTTTCTTTTTACAAAATATTTTTCATTTGAAACTAAAATTTCTATTCAACTAATAATTTAGTTTTAAACTAAATTTTCTTTAAGTTTTAAAATTCCTATTATTATTTATTTCAAATGAATTTTCTTTTAATAAATTTGCTTAACTAAATTCTTCCTTTACATAAATAACCTATATATATATAATATAATATATATATATATATATTCTTTTTATTTATATAAAAAAACAGAACCGCATATATACTTTACTGTATATACTTATTTATTTTCAAATACACATATATATATTTTTTTACTCAAATTAAACGAAAATGATAATTATACCTTACTGTCGAATCTAGCTTCGAACTCGAACCCCAAATTCAATCGCCATCGCTCGAGAATCCATCGCCTCGATCGAAACCCCTCTGCCGCGCGCCTCGAGCTCCACGACATTGCCGTCGCACCATTCAACCTCGCGACATGGCCTCGCTTGATTCCATATGCCGAGATCCCACGATGCCGCGCCAATCATCGCGAGTTTCCCCCCTGGTTCTCCGCCTCTGCTCGATTTAGCCCCCAAATCAGTGATGACGCCGCCGCCTTCAACTCGAGCACGCGACCCCATTTCCTCCAACCACGCGCGCCTCGTCGAACTCGATTCTCCGCCACTTGAACACAGCAGGCCTCACGCGAGCACGAGATTGCTTCAGTTCTTTGATTCGTATATTTTTCTTTTTAAAAAAAAGAGAACTGGGAATCGTTTCGAAGAGAGAAAATGGTGAGCTTGATTTCAAATTGGAAGAAGGCGTTTGATTCTGATTAGGCTTCGGCCCTTTTTTTTTCTTTATTTCGTGAATTCGATTTGGGGGGAAACGAATGGTTCACGCGACCATTGTTTATTTCTTTTCATTTTCTTTGATTTTAAAAACTGGAGAGGGAGAGGAGGATTTAATATTGATCAAGGCACGTTCAACACGATCTTTCTACGGGATCTTCTGCGTGATTTTAGGCGTGAGAAAAGGAGGCAACGTGATGTTTGACTAAATTTAAATTTAAATTTAAATTGAATTCGTTTTAAAATCTTAAACGCGTTTACTCACCGTGTGCTCACATATAACTCCGAAAATTACGAAATTTGAAATCCGAGAATAACTCAATATTACGGACCCAATGGAACTGGTTTCGTCGAATTCCGAGACTGTGCCTCGGACGGCTATTTTAAATATCGATTCAAACGATTTAATTTCAAAACTGAACAATTCACTTTCAAATTAATTTCTGAAGCATCTATTATCTTCAGTTCTATCAATATAAATTTTACAAGCCTTTAAAATATTTTTAATCAGCTAAAAATTGAAGATTCAAATTTTTATTCAATTTCAATAGATCAAAATTTTATAATTTAATCGCCATATTCAAAGTTATATTGAAAATTCAATCCAAACCATCATTCAAATATTTAAAATTAATTAAATATTCTCAAATTAAATTATTCAAAATTCTGGGTCGTTACAATCTTCCCCCCTTAAAAGAATTTCGTCCCGAAATTACAAGTTAAGAAGAATGCCCCTATCCCGTCTATTATTTTTCACAACTCAAAATAGTTTTATCAACTTACTAACCTAAATCTTTTTACTAGAGATTCACTATCATTTCAACTAGCTTTCCAACTTCAAATATAAGTTCCAAACAACATTGTTTTCCTAACAATTCAAATTCAAATTCAAATTCAAATTTTAAACTTTCAAAATTTCTCAAAATTTTTCTAACACCCTAAATTTTCGAAAAATTTCGCCAGAGTCTCCTTTGCGCGGCTAGCTCGGTACGACTACAAAATGGCACCATGGCCCCTCAGAATCAAAAAGAAAAGAGAAAAGCCAAGTGGCTAGAGAAGAAAGTCATCAAATTTCATACTGAAACTGAAATACGTACCTTTTTGTCGAGCCATTCAATTTTATCTTTGAAATCAAAATCTCAATTCCTTTATATACCATTGTGTATCCTGTAATCTACGTAGGTCGCATTAGTAGCGAAACTGCCTGGCTGAGATGGCCTAGGGGTACGGATTGTTTCCTGGGGGATCCAGGCGTAACCATTGTGTATCCTGCACCCTACTAGTCATCATGGCATAACTTGCAGGGCTGAGAAAGCTTACGGATATGGATTGTTTCCTGGGGGATCCAGGCGTAACCATTGTGTATCTGCGAACCATGGTTAGAAAAAGGTTTTGGTTTGGTTATTTTGTTTGGATTGTACTTTCCATATCTGTTTTTAAAAGTTTTTCAAGTATTTTCACTGGTTGTTGAAACAGGTCTACTAAGTACTTGAAGAATTCCAGCTTTGCGCATGATCATCGCATGGCCAGAGTCTGCAAGAACGAGGATAAACTTGTTGAAACATCGAGTTATAGAAGTATTTTCGAAAGGAAAATTGGTTTCGACATAAAAGTATTTTTTTTGAAAAGGTATTTATTATAAAAGTATTTCCAACAAGAAATTTTGTATTAATCTTTGAAATTGAAATTCTTTTGGTTTGAAATTAACTATTCGTGCCCGATACTATTCTTTTGAATCCACCTTATCTGCTCAGCTTTAGTTATTCACCTTGATTCTGTTTTCTGAATCTACCTTCTTTCCTTGTTGGATACATCCTTTTTAAATATTGTTTATTTATACACTACATGGTATAATAGAAATTTTTTAGTGTTTCATTAGTTATTAATTAATTATAACATATTTAAAGAGAATGATTATTAATTTATCTATAATGTTGGAAGTATCTTGAGATAAATAATTTTTTTTATAAATTTTGGATTTAATATTTTCAATAGCTTCTTCGTAAATATAAGTAATTATGTAAATAATTATTTTCAAAGGAGTTTTGAAAAGTATTAAAGTATTAAAGAAAATTAAATTTCAAATGAAGTTTTAATTGAATATTTCAAGTAAAATTTGTATAGTTTTAAATTAATTGTTTATCTTGTACTTTAATCTATTTTTTTCTTTCTGTTTGTTGCTATTCCCCTACCTCCTTCCTTTTCGGGGATGAAAAGTTTTGAGTGGGGGAGAGTGTAACAACCCATAAATTTTAAACGGTTTTTAATAACGTATTTAATTGAATTTTTGAGAAATTTTAAATAATAATATTTGGAAATAAAAATTTAATGTTTGGATTACGTATAATTAAATACAAGTAGTGAATAAATAAGAAAACATATAAATTTAGATTACGTAACTTGTTAATTAATTTGGGAGTACGTTCGTTTTAATTATTGCATCTATTGTACGCACTCTTTGATTTCATATCTTAGCTGTTAAAAATCAAATCAGCACGTCCATTTAAAAAAAAAGAATTAAAACCCTGCCTCCAATTCACGTGTAAAACTTTCTACTTTCATCTGCGTCTCCGTATTTAATAGGAATAAAAATCTTTGATTTCCTGACCATTTCAAAATCTCTTCCCATCTTCATTTTTGCAACGCAGTTCAGATCTGGAAAAAAAGGGTAATGGTTAACGATCCGTAATTTTAGACCAATTTAAAATTCTAATTTTTTTAAAATATTGAATAAAAATTGGTAGAAACAAAAATGATGGGAATAATAATAGTTTATATGAGATTTACAATTTGAATTAAAAACAACAAATGTTAAGAATTTAATAATAATTGTTAATTGTAAATATTGATCTATTGAATAAAATCAAAGAGGAAACAATAGTTTAATTGTATTGTTGTAATTCAAATAAGTTAACCTCTAACAAATGAACTAAAATTGGTAACTAATGGATATGTTGAGTTATGTGAAATTATTAAATAATCTTTGATTTATTGTTAATAAAACGAAGTAGTTGAATTAGATTTTTATTTGATTTTAATATGAAATTAATATTTGTATTTGTTGAAATCTTTCCACTAAGGAAAGAGAATGTATTAAAATGAACATTTAATTTGGTAGTCAACATAATGATATTTTATTTATAGGTTTTAAAAGAGAAAATTATTTCAAATGTTTTCCAAATATAATAATTATTATAAGAAAGATATTTTGAAATAAAAGTAACAGGTTGTATTCTGTGAATTTACAATTTTTTTATTTACTATAAAGCAGTAGATAGTTGTTATTATTTTATATGTTAATTTAATGATTTAAAAGTTAATATGGTTTCAATTGGGAATAATATTTATTTTGACGTTAAATAATAAATTTATCGATAGCCTTGCATTCCAAGTGGGAAAGAAATCATTTCCCTAGACGTTCAATTTATTTTAAATCTAGTTTTGATAAGTTACTTGTAAATTTCTACGCTTCCCTTTTTCTTCATTTTTATAATAGGAATAAAAATTCGCGTAGCAGTTTCAAGCAAATTTATTTCTCTTTAGAAGTTCAAAATCCGTTTCAAGATTGTTTGAAATTCACGTGTATAAGTGTCTCTTCTTTTTCATTTACTCCATTGCAATTAATAGGAACAAAATCTTTGATTTTCCTTACCATTCAAACGAAATTCTTTTATTTCCTTAATGTTCCTATACCATTAATTAGTACGTTTCTTTATTTAATCTATCCAACGCAATCATCTCCTAAATCAAATATCACACGCAAATTCCTCCTGACATGAATTATTTCCTGCCGTTTCTCCAAGCAATCAATACTAGTTTCATTTAAATACTCAACCTTGTACGCAGATAATTTTCACCACCTTTCCATTTTATAAATATTTCTTGCGTTTTAATCAACGCATTTACTTCCTAATAAATTTTAAATGTGAACAAAATGTTTGCCAAAGATTTCTTGCAGTTTCCTTTTGCTAAATTCACGCAATCAATACCAATGTAAATATTCGCTCAAATCTTTCTTGCCTATATTCTCTCACCTCAATCAATGCAATCGTGTATAATTGATTCAAATTTATTTCTTACCTATATTCTCTCACCTCAATCAATGCAATCGTGTATAAATATAAGCCTCGTACACAAATAGTTTTCAATTGCATCTCAACATTTTCTTCATTTCTTCTTGCGTGCGTGAGCTCTGAAGGTATGGCCTCCATTTTCTTCTTTTTATTTTATATTTTTTCCATGCTTTGCTTCTCCCCTCCCTGTCCTCTGCTTCCAATATATTTGGCAAATCCATCTTTATATTTCAACTCGCGTTCACAAATTTTCACATTATAACAGTCTCCATTAAATTGATATTTTACCATAAAACTATATCTACATGTTTTTTTATGTTTAATGCTTACGTGAATTTTAAGCCAAGCTTTTCAGAGACGTATATATACGTTAGTCTTATATCTTATTTGTTACTATAAAATACTAGTAATATACATATTTTGAAAATATAATTAGTTATTTTTCCTGTTCGAATATAACAATATTAGTATGGTAGCTGAGTGTTGTAAAAGCATTACTGATTTACGTTGTAAAACTAAACATTTAAATGTATAATTTTCTCAGTATATGCTTTGAATTTTGAGTAAACTACATATAAATATGTTATTTTAAAATGAGTGTTTTACATAAGTGATGATTTTTATATATATTATGCCTATATTTTATTTTGTGTGTGTGTTTAATGTAATATTGATTTAAGAGGAAAAACGTTTATGCGTTTAAATTTAAGTATTGATTTTTCAATAATATGATGATTTTTTGTTTTAATATGTATTTTAAATTTAATATCAGTTTCAAACAATGTGAATATTTTATTTGAATATCCGTCTTAAATTAAATTTATTGAGATTTTAAGGAAATTTAAATAACACATATAATATATACTCTGTTTATATCAAACCGATTGATTTTTTTCATCGATTTCTATCTATCAGCTTTGTCATCAAATTCGTGCCAATTTTGCTTTGCTTCAAAGTTCGTATTGGGATCCATAACTGACCTCGTTATCATTCTTCTCTAGCCTCGAAAGGTGAGCAATCACTCACGATTAATGTTCTTGTATTTTATTAAATTTGATTTCAATTGAAACGACAATTGAAATATGATGCCGTAGTCATTTAAATTGTTATATATATGCTATTTTCTATAACTGTTCATCTGTGGGATATGACACCATATCCTGTTGTTCATATTATATTTTTATTAATGATATATGCTTGTTATTTTATTGTATTATCTGATATCACTCTGCAAATTCTCTGTAGTTTAGAATTCACTATGGGTTTAAATGATACATACACGAACGGACTTTTGGATAGGAGAATTTCGTTATGGGTTGAAATGATAAACCCAAGCGATTTTCAATTAAATTGAATTTGGGATTGCGGGTCGAAGTGATATCTACCCGTATATTTGAATTTCGGATTGAAAGGATAAATATATGTATCCCTTGATCATAACGTAGGAAATTATATACAGACATCGTTGGTCCATATATATAAATGTTTTGAAAATAATTTCTATGGTTTGGGAAAGAAAAATATAGTTTTAATAAAGACCGATTCTTAGAATATTATATGTATAAAAATGAAAATTTTATGTATAGACCTAATAATAATATTTAATCTAATTGAGATTGATTTAATACATATAATATGTTTAAGGATTCGTTTAAATTTATATTTCAAATTAGATTTGGTAAAATTTTGAATAAGCTAGAGTTGAGAAGATAAAGTTGAATTAATTGGAAATGGTATTTAATTAAGAAGTATATTCAATTAAATTGATTTGAAACTATTGAATTCGGGATTTAAGATATGATTTTATAACTTGGTTTTGGTAAAAGGGATTAAATGGATATTTTAAGTATAAATAAATTTAATGAAATATTCTGTAAAATGAAATCTAAGGCTATTTAAATAATATTGAACTTGTTAAGTGGATATTTCATGACTATATAATAATGATGAAGCTAAATCAAGACCTGTATAAAACTGTTAGATTTAACTTTAGAATATTGAATATTAAAGCTTTGAATATAACGAAAGTTTAAACTGGTTATTGGGAGCTGAATTGAATTAATGAATTGGGCTTTGAATAAATGGGAATTTGGAACTTGAGTTGATTAGAATCAATTTGTGTAGTTGAGGAAATTTCCAATACTTTACTTTATAAATTATTTAATATATATATACTATCTTGGAAAATAGATATATTTGAAAGGGAAATGATGTTTTGATTTTGAAGTATAAATAAAATTGAGTAACCACGGTGTTGTAGTGTATATTTCTACCTTGTAGATAGTTCCGTGGACCCTTAGAGGATGGTTATCCCAAACATCCTTAAGTTATTTGTATTTCAGTTAATATTTCACTTGAGTTGGATTTATTGATATAAGAATGTTAATCCCAACTCGAGTGTTTTGTGTTTTTGCTTTACTCTCGGGTCAGACTAAGCGATACAACATTTGAGACTCGCCTTTGGAGTTTGGAGCTTCGTTTGAGGATATAACTATTGATTTAGCTTTCAACTCTTTCAGTTGATTCGTTCGGAGAGGTCATTTGTTCGTAATGGAGACTTCTCTGTATTTGAGATATTCTGTTGTATTTTTATTTCTAACTCTGATAATTATATAGTAGCTTCACGAACTACTTTTTATCTATTCCACTGCATTATTTTATATTACTCTGTGTCTGTGATTCTGTGGTTGATTTATTTACTGTATATGCTGAGTTTTGCCAAATTTTAATTAACAATTCAGTATTTTGAATTATTCAAGTCGGACATGTATGGTTTAATTGTCGATTTGAATGGTCCAAAATAGCGGGTTGTTACATGTTCGGTTGCTCAGGCAGTGTAAACCTATTCCTCCGGGTTAAGTGAGGGTAGCTAAGTTAAATCCAGAAGGAGTCTGGAACTGGACGTAGAATGAGAGTTCGAACCAGTATAAAAGTCTCTGGTGTCATTTACTTTACTGCTTTTACTATTCACTTACTTATTCCGCACAAGTAGCTTATCCATATTACTAGATCCTATAGCATAGTGATTTTCACAATTTAGGGCCCAAATTCAAATGATTCCAGAATTCGTCCATATCCACGTCAAAATGTCCGAAATTTTGTTACGATCCTGAAAAAATAAACAGCGTGTAAATCGGACCTCGTATGAAAAAGTTATGTATGTTAGAACATTTAACGATTTTAAATTACAACAAAATAAAAATAAATAAATAAACCTCGTCACTCACCTTCTCACCTAGGTACGCACACTGAATAGGAACGCGTGCACCCTCGATCGAATGGCCACCCTTCTTGCCAACGCTCGGCGCTACCACCAGCGAGTCTCGCGACCTCCCATATGAACCGCCGACGCTCATCCCCAATGCTACGCGACAGCCATCGTCCATACTGATGCCCCAAAGGCCAGTTGCCGCCATGCTATAAAACCCTAATCGAATTGTTTTGCTCGATCTAACTATCAATTCGACGAACAAGCCACGCCAGTGAACTCCTCTTGGTCCTCTCTACAAAACTGTATCAATGGATCGACGATCAGTTGAAGTTGATCAACTCGCGATGAACGACCGTGGATAATTCATCAGTTTCTGACCAAATCATGATTCAATTGCAAAAACGAATTATAGATCTGAGTTGTGCTCGTCGAGTGCTTCAAAATGGTATATAATTTGCTAGGGTTTGGAGGAGTTTGAATTTGAAGTTGAATTTTGAATTGAAACTGAATTGAGGAGTCTGTTTGGTTTGTCTTCCATTGAGAAGGAGGAGTAGACAGATGAATTATACGTATAGACAAATGAAAATAAGAAGGAGCAAAGGTTTATAATGGGTTATTTATAGGTAGGTCAGAAATAGAATTGAATGGACAATATTGATTAACACGTTGAACGATAAATGACCCAAAAAAGTCCGTTCTGTCTCCGAAACAAAAATGGGTCATCCCATATGTCAAAATAGATGTTTTCAATATTTTTAAACTCAATGGAACAGGTTTAAAGTCCAAATTATATCGTATGAAGAAGTTATGTTAAAATCATCTTATTTCGAATTGATTTCCAAGCATTTCGAGTTTGTCTGATCAAACGACAAGTCCGATTGCTACAAAACTTGGAGCCTTACAATAATTCACCGTTACAGATCCGGTGAAACTGATTTTGTCAAAATCCGAGACAATGGCCAAAATGGCTATTTTCACATTAATTAAATAAATTAAAATTAATTAATTAAATCAATTTTCATTCAAATTTGGAAGTTACCAAATTTCATCATTTTTAATCAGTTAAACATTTACAATGACATAATACAAGTTTATATAACAATTCTGTGTTGGTTATTATACTAATTACAGTGTTCAATTTACACTGTAATTAAATCCAATTATTTAGAAATTAATTCTAATAAATTGATTTAATTTGATTTCAATCTTTATATTCAATCAATTATTACTCAAATAGCATAGTTAATGTTTGTTGATGTCATATTTCACTAATATGCTACAATTTCCATCTTTTATTTACTAGTATGTTTGGCACGTCCGTTGGACGTGTGCAAAGAAAACAGTGATTTAAATGTGGTTTAATGTAACGTACAAAACACGACTATATTGTTGCACTCCGACGACGTGAATGAAGAAAAATGTCACCATTTGTTTGTAAAAAAATTTCTCTCCTCCTTTACCCGGGCTTGAGACTGGCATCAGTAAGTAATAGGTGATGGCGGAGTTAAAAACTTTTGTGGTGGGGATCATTCTATGTAATAAATGTTCGTATACTGATTTGTAAAATTTAGAGTTATTGTTGGTATATACTGTGATGTAAATGAAAGTTTCAAAGTTGAGCGTAAGTTAATAAATGGTTAAGAAAAGTAACTGAAATATAAGTGAAATGATGAAGTCCCTTTGGTAATTGTAGAATGACAGTAGTCAGTGATATTATGAAGATGAATATGTATGTTTAAAAAGTTTGGTAGAAAAGATATTGTTTATTATAATTAGTTTAAGTTTTGATTACACGATAATAAAACATCTTTGTAGACAACATTTCTAGTGTGAGTTCCCCTGTTACGTGGTAATTTGCCTTTGTGTACTAAAACTTTTGTTGAGTTTCGTGCTACTCCTCTGGACAAAGCCACATAAAGTTGACCGTGACTAAAAATGTGGTCTGGAAGATAAATTCCAACATGAGGAATGGTTTGTCCTTGTGATTTATTAATTGTTAAAGAAAATGATAATTTAATTGGGAATTGTTTGCGAATTAAATTAAAAGGCATGTTAATATTTTCAGAAGGCTTTAGGGGGATACGTGGAATAAATACTCTTGTACCACGATAATGACCAACTGTAATTTCTGCATCAATGAGATTTCTATGGAATATATGACATATTAATCTTGTTCCATTACATAATCCAATTTTTGGGTCTATGTTTCTAAGTAACATTATTGGTGATCCTACTTTAAGTGTTAGTTTGTGCGGTGGCAAGCCACTTAAAGCAAGCGAATTTAGAAATTCCGACTGGTACAAATTAGTATTATCATCTTCAACTCTATCAAAAGAATAATAAACATGTTCATCTCCTGGAAACATATGTATGATTGTATTATTTATTTCATCTGTCGTTTCATTTCTTGGTGTTAATATTGCTCTATTCATTATATAATCAGTGTTGCAAAAATTTTCATGGAGTGTAGGAAAGACTTCTTCAACTAAACGACATAGAGAACTTGCATTGGTGTTGGGTATAACAATGTCATCTGGGAGTTTAATAAGATCATCTTGTACATAAGGTTCTGTTCCATTTCCAATACGTAAAAGTAGTTCGGCGTATGATTGATCATTTATCGCGCATATTTTGTGTTAAATGAATTACATGTACACTTGTCCACAAATATGATCGGACTATACACGAGTCGACTATTTGAGCTCTAGTACCTTTTACAACAATGGGTAGTACTTGTCGAAAATCACCACCTAATATAATAATCTTCCCACCAAATGGTGTATTTATACCTGTTAGATCCCTTAACGTTCTGTCTAAAGCTTCAAATGCGTAACGATGAGCCATCGTTGCTTCATCCCATAGTAAAACAGTGGACAAACACAATAGTTTTGCATTATCAGATTGTTTAGGAATGTGACATGTTGATGAAGAATCCAATTTGATAGGAATTTTAAATCTAGAGTGCGCAGTTCGACCTCCAGGCAACGCTAAAGAAGCAATTCCAGAGGTAGCAACCGCAATAGCAATAAGGCCTTGCGATCGTATATGGGCTAAAATCGCTTTATAAAGATAAGTTTTTTCTGTACCTCCTGGACCATCTATGAAAAATATTGAGTGTTTTTGTTGTTTTACTGAATGCATGATCAGTTGAAATGCTTCATTTTGTTCCGTGTTTAAGTTATTTATAGAGTGTATATCAGTTTGTGGTATCTCTATAGATTGTTCGTCTAAAATAATGGTTGAACTATTGTAGTGGCTGGAAAAATCGAAATTGTTATGAGGGATGTCATAGTCGAAAATAGTTTTGTTATATTGTTTTAGGAGATTATTGAGGTCAAAAAGACATCGGTTTATTAAGTGTATATTATTGTGGTTAATGGTTTGCGTAGAAGGATAATCTTCAATTAAATATGGTAAAAACTCATCCCATAGTTCTCGCACCGTGGAAGGGGCACAATACACTAAAATTATGACGAACAATCTTCTTAAAGCGGTGGGCATGTGTGTGTTTGAAGCGTCTTGTAAACATTCCTTTATACTGTTATCATTTTCTAGCAAACCTCTATGTTTTGCGGCTTCTTTAAAGGTGTTATACTGAGTTTGATTAACAGTTAGTAGGTGTGTAAAAGATGTAGGACCTCTAACATGGTTTAAAAGTAATCGTAAATAAAATCGATCTCCTTCTATAGGAGATACGGTACAAATTCGACCAATTACCTTACGATTATTTCGTCTACGTATCCATTCTTTTTGTTTATATTCCCACCAATATTTTTCAGGAAATTCGTAGTATAAGTATTGATGTTCATTTACATCGTTAATATTCTTAGTGAAAAATTCAGTAAGCATTGTTTTAGATCTATGTTCATCACTCAAAATAGTTTGTAGGTCTTCGTTTGCATTAAATTGTACTTGTTGTGAATTTGGAAGATGTATTTGTAGTCCTATAACAGAAGGAGAAATAGAAGTTAGTGGAAATTTAAATATTCGCCATATTGACTCTGGTGCACAAATCCATCTAGCGTTAACAAACTGAGAAATTTCATCCTCATCATTAGTGTTAGAAGATACGTTTACAGAAACACGATCCGAACCTTTATAAACATATTTATATAAATATTTCACAGATGTAATACTTGAGCATATTTCAACATTTATATGACAATCATATTTTAATAGTAAATAAGGATTATAAGGAACGACCCAGCGATTGTCAATTATTTGTCCACCTCTTTGTACTTTTATTCCATTATCACGTCTTCTATAAATTGGATACGAATAACTACCTTGTAAAGTTATGGGTGCAAAAGACTTTGGAAATCCTTTCTTACACTGACTATTTTTCATGCACGTGGCATTAGCTTTAAAACGACCGCATGGAGTATGAACCATTTGTTTTACAACGGCAGCATGTAATTCGGGTTCTATATCTTTATCTGGGATTTCAGCCCTCACTAAAGCGTCATAATCATCAGGGTTGTTAATCTTATCATTTTCATGTAGAATAATTAATATATGTGAATGAGGTAGACCTCTCTTTTGAAACTCAATGACGTGCACATGCGCAATGACTTTACCTAATACTCCTTTTTCATATAAGTCGTGTTTTAGTTGTTCTAATTTTGCACGAAATATCCTTGTTGTTAAATCGGGTCTATCTTGTGCTTGTTGACCGGGTAGTAGTTCTTGTGTAATCTCTAACCACTTAGCATTACATGTGATAGTAATAAATAAATTAGGTTTTCCATACCTTCGCACTATTGCCATTGCATCTTGATATCGATTATGCATATCTCGAGGGCTGCCGGTGTGAGATGATGGAAGAATTTTTCGAACACCAACATTTCCTAAAGTGTATAGTAAAATGGAAAAAAGCAAAATAAATAATTTTTGCATACGAAGTTTAAAAACAACATAATAAATAATTTGCTTATGAAGTATTACTAACCGGCGGTCGTTTGTCCAGAAGTTAGAGCATCCTGTAAACCTTGATACAATTCAGCTCTAATAGTATCTTGATTGTTACGGAGGTACCTTAGTCTCATAGTTTCTATTTTGACATAATTGTCAACCACGTACTGCTGCAATAGGCGACCGCCATGCAAAGTGACATCTCCGTTGGTCGTATCTAAACACATAAACAAATCAGCAATGATTATAAAAATAAAAGTAAGTTAAGCTAAATGGTATGTTATTCACCTGCAAAAGATGAGAATAATAAGCTCTACAACTTATTGCTGTGGCTCCATTGTCATGTATGTGTATATCCCATCCATGTTCACCATATGGTAATAAAAGTAGATATTGTAATGGATCATAAAACCCTGCAGTATCCTGAACCCTTTGTAAATTTCCACTTCTTGTTTGAACTATAATGTCCCTATTATTCAAATTGGAATCTTCTTCATCTCCTACAATTATACCTGCTACTTGTGACGCGGTTGGTAACTCATGAATGTGTCTATTTACGGCAAGCTCTTTTATTCTTATTCTACAATTTTGTATATCATTCCTTTGGCTCAAATGTCGAAATACTTGTACAAAAGGATTGTGGATATCTAAAATATCTTTTAATGTCAAAAGTAGGTTTGGCCTCATTGATTCATTATCGTGTTGTCTATTTTCAATCTCATGGTCAGTGTCGTAAATATATAACTGCAAATATCTTGGTCTCATTCCATCCATAGGTAAAGAACTACCGATGCTATGATATATGGAGCCTTGTGCACGATATGAATAAACTCCATTTGTTGCATTTGTTAAGCTATGATCAATGTTAGCACCCATTGATGTAAAAGCGAAAGCATTATTATAAGACCTTATGTTACTTCTAAAATGCGTACCAACTTTGGTTTGATCAATATACAAATCAAGTAGCTGTTGAGGTGCTGTTGGTCTTTGAATAGTAATTTTACCATTCTTACAGCAAATCTCCAATGTCTCATGAAAGAATTTCTTTGATCCGCAGAATGGACAGTAGGTAGGAGCAGGTAGCATGTGGTCATGAAAATACTGTGTAGCAATAAAACTTCGACCACAATTATAGCTTGCCATGAAAGCGGATCGAGTAATCATGTGTTCTTCATGTTCAGATGAGCCTAAATGATTACCATCGTTGTGATGAGTAGAATGACAAAAATACAATGTAAATAAAAACGTAAGTAGTTAAGTTAAAAGAAATTACCGTGAAAATCAGAAGGTAGAATCGTTGGCCTTCTACGTGTTTGAGTTGATTGTCCTCTTTGTTCTATGGATGATTGTCCTAAAAGAAATAATAGATGTTGTATGAGTATTAAATAAGAAAATATGAGCTAAATTTTATAATGTATAGATTTTCATAGAATTGTCCGTAAGCTTGAAATACATATAAGCTTGATATATGTCGCATAATATTTCATGTCACAATCAATCTTATATAATCTGTGTGATGATTTTTTATCGTTGAATATGATGTGTTGATTATGATAGCATTTATTGTCACAATCATAAGATAAAATTTCAGTAAAAACGTTGTTGATCTTTGTACATGCAGGTGGTATGACATGGGAATGGAGACCTAGTGTCAAAGTCTTAACTTCATTGAATTACTGTTGTGTACTCACGTGTCTCACGATAGGAGAAAAGTAAATAATAATGTATAGTATCCAATAAACTTGCCTGGTTATTTGTTTAACAAAACTGTACACACTATCCCTTCACCTTAAACATTGGACTTCGAACAACTTTTACTATTTTATTATTTTATAGCCTTTAACAATATGTAGTAGGGTTATTATACTTGCAATGAGCTGTAAAGTAGATAATGTACTGAACATCAACATACATAAAATATAGAATTCATGTATATTCTGGAAAGCTGATTCCAACTTTGTTAGGTGGTGTGCACGAAAAAGTTTTTGCAAATTTAATACCTCTATGGTTAACTAAAAAACTTGCATGATCACTTGTAAAAAAGTACACGTCGTTAGACAGCATTGATTGTTTTATTTTGCAGTATGATGAGTTTGTGTTGTTTGGTTTGATTAACGTTAAGTTTGGTTGTGAAGTGTTTGTTGAAAAGGATGATACTGAAGGTTTTTATTATGATATTTGTGCAGTATGTCTTGTGTTTAGGTTCAAATTTATATATGAATTCATAATTTAATGATGATATTACTATCCAAAAAAAAAAAGTACACGTCGTTAGCAGTAGCACTATAATTCGTCTATGCCCAATATAATAGTTACTATAACATAAATAGTCATGATGGGAAGAATAAAAAATGGTATTGTTTAAAAATTTATGTATGTGTTCTCTGCTTATGTAAAAGAAATTTATGCATGTTTTGTATGTAAGTTCTTTTTTGTTGTGTGACTGGTGACTGGTCATCCACTCGTGTCTTGTCTGAATTGTAGAAATTTTTATACGAAATGATGATATGTATACGCTGGCTACTGTTACGTAATCTCGTGCTCCCATATTTTGCGCATGCATTATTGCTCATCTCCATGACTATCTTCGTATACTTGCCTTACGATGAGAAATGGATTTTACGTAACATTCAAAATTGCACGGCAATGCAGATATGGATCTAAATTTGGATATGAAAATAAAATTTGGATTCCATCTATACGTTTTCAGTATAGAAACAGTATGAAGAAAAAGCCTATAAATCATAAACTCCCAGTTATATGATCACCGCCAGCCACATTAGTAATAAGCAATTTCATCTTGTTTTTTATGAGAAGTTTTTATATGCCATATTATGAAATACGTCTTTTATATGTCACATATAAACCGTAAGTTAAAATAAATATTTTGAAGATGTGAAGTTTTCTTCGTCTGACATTTAATATTTTATAGTTTACATCCATCTGAAGCTGTAGTTGTCTTATACAGATAACGTACATCAGTAATGAAACAAAGGGTTGAATGTTTAAGTCCAGCAGAAAGAGTAGTTTGCGAAAATGGTAGTAATTGATCGTGGAATGGCCATAAAATTCAAGTGTGTAACACGTTAGGATTTAGCAGTAGGTAAAATTGTAATAATAAAATAAATACCTGGTTGACTCAAATGAGAGCTTTCAGTTGATTGTGACCTTCTATTTGAAATAGTTAGCTCTCTTGCATGTTCACATCTAGACCGTTGGCTCTCACGTCGTCTTTCTCTTTGTATGTCAGCCATAGTAATAAATAGAACAGTATGAAAACAAGTCAGTAAAGTTAAATATGAGGCTGTTTGGTTAGCTTAGAAAACAATTGTACTGTGAACATATGAAACTGCACAGTTTACTTATATATAGAACGGCAACGTATGAGTAACAATAACATAATGAGTAACAGTAACATATGGTTTGAATGGGTAAGAGATGGAAAGTATAGCCGGTATTATTGGAGTGCGTCAAAAATATGTTGTGTACCGTTAGTACTGGATCACATCAACCATTTCAATTCAACGATAAGTTTGTACACATCAGCCTAGTTGTGTTAATGTAGGTATGGTTGACATTTTCATCTTTATGTACAACGTATACAACAATCACATATTAGTCATGTCAATATCCATCAAACATGATGTGTTCACAGTAATAAAATGCAAGTATTTGACTATGAGGTAATATGTGTACCCAGTTATTGTGTGGGCACATTTGTGCAATATGTACCGTTACAGCTTGATGCCAACTGCTGAATCAAACAAACGTGTTTTTATGTGTTAAAAAAGGTTACAATTTTACGGATTTAAGTTTATTGGTGAATAAATGTAAGATGGTTTAATGTGTTAAAAAAGGCTACAATTTTTTGTTATAAAAATAGACTACATTTTAGCCTCACTTTCAGTCAACGTAAAGTACCGGCAATGAGGATAGTTTGTGGCAATAGTGAAATGAAGTGAATGTGAAGGGGTGATGATGTTTGATTGAGGAAGTTTGTATGTTGAAGTTTGTACACTGTCCGACATGGTTGATGATATGTTTAAGTAGGACGGAGGCATATGGTTGGACATATTGTAATTGTTGTTGCTTTGCTCTATTTTGCTTGTGCAGTAATTTTTTGCTTCATTTCTTTGATTACTTACACGTTTCATCTACGTGTGTGTTATTGCTACACTCCATTTCATTTTCTATAGATCCTTCTCTGTCGTTGGAAATTTGTTGGAAGTTTTTGTTGTTGAGAATGAAGGTAAAAAAGGGGGTATGGGTTTAGATTTGGATATTTATAAACTAAATATTTTGGGTGAGCAAACGTGGTACTGATAAAGACGGTGACAGTTCGAGCTGGCTGGATTTCATTTCACTTATTTTTGTCCTTTTAGAACCGTACGAGCAGATTTTGAACAGATAAGTTGTGATATGTATTTAATTATTTTAAATGGTTAGTATATGTCTATTTAATAGAAGTAAACACAGAGATAAAATATTAAGTTATTAATGTTTCAAGAGTAACATGGACTGAAGCGCTGTTTAGCATGCAAAATGTGTTATAATGTCGTTGATCAGTACAGTTCAATACATAACTTGTGGACAAAGCTTTTGTTTTATTACAAAGGTTAACAATGAAAAAGTGATATGAAATGAAAAGGAAAAAACGTACAAAGCTAACTTTATTGTGCAATAATGCCTAGGGATTGCAGTACATACATAAGTAAATAAAAATGCATGAAAACAAAAACATCGAGCATAAATCGTTGAAAGCTACGTTATAATATCGATCTTCACTTGTCAAACATCTTGCAAAATTCAATCTGTAAAAGATAGAATCGTGAAAAAAATGCATGTTATATGGATAATTAAGTTGAAATGTGAGTTTGTTATTTACCACAGCATTTGCAAATGGTTCATCCCAGTCATCGACAATGGATGGTTGGTCCATAATTAATTTGGATTCTTGAACATTCATGGTTCCTTCTGATTTGTGCACAACAGTAGTTTCTTGAAGATTCATGGTTCCTTCTGATTTGTGTACAACAGTAGTTTCACTAAAAGCCCTGTCTTCGTTTTCCACTTTAACTGCAGCAGGCAAGGAAATTTCTGATGACTGATTGAGTGGTTCTATTTTAACCGAGAAGGCATTTGAATGTTGTACCAACTCTTCACAGTGTTGCTTTCCTGGTCGCTTTAGCTGCTGCTTTCGAGTGCATGTTGAATTATCAGTTTTGTTACTTTTATATTTACCCTATAGTACAACATATAAGAATTAAATTTGAAAAGAGAGAAAAGCATTATGAGGAACAAAAATAAAATAATTATCAATTATCTTCGGCATGATAACAAATGAAAAATATATAGCTTAATAATTTGTGTACAATGGAGAAGAGATAGTGGTTGCTTTATACATACGTAGGTAGCTAAAGTATAGAAAGTGGAAGTTTGTAAGTAAAAGTGGACAGTGAAATCTGCAAAAATAACGGGTCATATGATATATGTTATGAATGGTTTCCTACTTACATGCCTAGATAGTAGAACACGTTGAATAAGTAGATATTGCTGTGTTTAAATGTGATAGGCTACTGCATGGCTTGTATGTACACGTCATCTGTTATCCTAATTTTTTGATCATCAGATCTATACCGAAACACTTACATTTAGTGCTGAGAAATACATGGTCGAACATGTTTATGTCCACTGAATAAGTGTAACACGTAAAAATAGAAACTATTTTATATTTTCATGCGTCCAAGAAATGAAGAAGATATAAATTATTTAGTTGGCGTATAAATATAATTATCATGCGCACTACAAACTGGAAGGCTCAAAAGCTTCAAGTACAAACAGACACTAATCCTTCCCTTCGATAATAGTACAATTTGAAAACTACATATATCATCTGAAACATCTTATATAAGTCAATAAGTACAATTGAATAAGCATTCTACAAATAATAAGAATAAATATGTGCATATATATTGAGAATGTTATAACACAAAACAACCAATAAAGTACTCAACCTATAGCCTTATTGGCATTAGCTATAAGTACCATCAACAATTCTGAAGCAAATTTAGGTTCTTCTCATGTTCTTAACAGCTTCTAAAGTGAAAGCATTGTCTAGCCTTTTGTTTTGGAGACAGAAGCCATTTTCAATGGTTCCAAAAACTGAAGAAAAAAAATGAAAGCAAATCACATTAGTATGTTAAGAATTGATAGGAACATATGAATGTATTCCAGTTTTTTCATAATAACTTGCCAAAGACAAAAACGCATGTATAAAGTTTTGAATTATACGTAAATTCAAAATGTTGTTGTTGGGTGTAGAATATTCATGGTATTTTTGTTATTTAATTAGGTGCTTTTAATATTATAAAGATTTTGAAGTAATTTCTACTGAGTATAACCTTTTTCTCTCTTAAATTTACAGCGAGTATACTCCTCTCTTTTCTTCTCTGCTTTAAATCAATTCAAAATTGTTGGCTCGGTTCATGTTCCTCCTAGTATGTTTTTAGTAACTCTTCCTATTACATCTATGATTTTTTTGACTGACAACACATTAGCTTTGAAACACCGAGTTAGCTGAATTTATTATAGTGACATAATTCTATGACAGAAAGTAATGGCTTAAGTAAAGATCGCAAAATATATTATTTACCATATTTAAGAATATGAAATTTAGTACCATAGACAGAACTTAGACAAACTTGCTAAGTTTGGCTTGCAGTCTCTTAGTAGAAATTCACATTATGTAGAATTTCCAATATGTTTAAGAACTTTCTCTTCCTATTTTTAGGTTACAATTGTGAAAATGATTGTTGTTCATAACAATCCGAAATTTTAAAAGCTTCATTTGAGGATTGACATTGATGGTGGCTGTACAGTGACTATTACTTTGTACAATATCAAACCCAAAACATAAAGTCCATGATTTTTTGGTCTTGTTGAGGTAAAGATAACAACAATGATGGATGAAATAGTGTCAGTGTTGATACCTGAAATTATAAGATATTTTCATTGTTCGATGGGTAATTGCTTGCGGTTATTGGAACACATCAAAAGACATGTACAAAGTAGTACTGGTGGAGGTCGTGCTAATAATTACACAGGATATCTTGAAATTTATAAGAACTGATTAAATAATAATTTGGCAAATGAGAAGGATACGATAGTCAATCAATCATAACTTCACTTGATGTATATTTAGTCATGTGAAACAACTTCTAAAATTAGATTGAAATTCAAATAATAATAGTTGCTCTAATCAAATTGTTTCAGTATTTTCAACCCATGACCATTTGAAAGTAAAACAGTCCTGAAGACAAAAATCCATGATTATCTATATTATAAAAGGTTACTTCTTTACAATTATTAAAGGAAAGTGACATATTTAAGTTCAATTGAGAGACAATAAAAACTGCATTTCACATTGTTTAATTATTTCTAAAATTACATGAATCAAAGGACTAAACGAAATAGTAATTAATATTTATTTTACATGAAGAAGAACTAATCAATAAAGTTGAATTGTTTTGCTCGATCTAACTATCAATTCAACGAACAAGCCACGCCAATGAACTCCCCTTGGTCCTCTCTACAAAACTGTATCAATGGATCGACGATCCGTTAAAGTTGATCAACTCGCGATGAACGACCGTGGATAATTCATCAGTTTCTGACCAAATCATGATTCAATTGCAAAAACGAATTATAGATCTGAGTTGTGCTCGTCGAGTGCTTCAAAATGGTATATAATTTGCTAGGGTTTGGAGGAGTTTGAATTTGAAGTTGAATTTTGAATTGAAACTGAATTGAGGAGTTTGTTTGGTTTGTCTTCCATTGAGAAGGAGGAGTAGACAGATGAATTGTACGTATAGACAAATGAAAATAAGAAGGAGCAAGGGTTTATAATGGGTTATTTATAGGTAGGTCAGAAATAGAATTGAATGGACAATATTGATTAACACGTTGAACGATAAATGACCCAAAAAAGTCCGTTCTGTCTCCGAAACAAAAATGGGTCATCCCATATGTCAAAATAGATGTTTTCAATATTTTTAAACTCAATGGAACAGGTTTCAAGTCCAAATTATATCGTATGAAGAAGTTATGTTAAAATCGTCTTATTTCGAATTGATTTCAATTAAATTGATTTCCAGGCATTTCGAGTATATCTGATCAAACGACAAGTCCGATTGCTACAAACTTGGAGCCTTACAATAATTCACCGTTACGGATCCGGTGAAACTGGTTTTGTCAAAATCCGAGACAGTGGCCAAAATGGCTATTTTCACATTAATTAAATAAATTAAAATTAATTAATTAAATCAATTTTCATTCAAATTTGGAAGTTACCAAATTTCATCATTTTAATCAGTTAGACATTTACAATGACATAATACAAGTTTATATAACAATTCTGTGTTGGTTATTCTACTAATTACAGTGTTCAATTTACACTGTAATTAAATCCAATTATTTAGAAATTAATTCTAATAAATTGATTTAATTTGATTTCAACCTTTATATTCAATCAATTATTACTCAAATAGCATAGTTAATGTTTGTTGATGTCATATTTCACTAATATGCTACAATTTCCATCTTTTATTTATATTAACTCTATATTTCAATTTTATTGGATTTTTGTCAACTTTACACATTTATTATAATTTAAAATCTCAATTAATTTATTTTTCTTGGTTTCATTCTTTTACTAATCAAGTATTACCTTATGAATAAAATTAACATTTCTATTCATTTTATTATGTTCATAAATTTCAGTTATTGTCTTAACTCACATTAATGTAACATTTAATTGCATTTAATTATAATTGATTTTCAATTAAATTTAACAGACTAAATAAATAGGTAACATATAATAATTGTTACCATTAAATTTTGATCACACTTATAAGTTATTATTTACAACCAATGTTACAATTGCTTACATACCACTGATTTTATCCAATTATCATTAACTATATATTATTTCACAAATTAGTTGAATATCTACATTTGTTTTCTTATATTCAATTTTTAACCAAGTATAACAGCTAAATCACTTCAATTAATTAGAATTTCATTCAAGTTGTTAATAATTAACTTTAATTAACATTGTTACGTTTCATTTTAGTTATTATTTCATTATTAAATTATAAATTTTTATTTCATTCAATATTCAATTACCAAAATCTTATTAAATTAACTAATTTAAATTATCGAAATTAAGGGTCGTTACATAAGATTTTCCTTTTAAATGCAAACTTAACTTCTTAGAATTAAAAATATATTTTTAGAACCTCAATAACTAATTCAAATTTATAAATTCCTCTCGATTTACACCACATCACTTCCATTCCGAATCTCCTTAACAAGTTTCACTTTTCAAGAATAGTATCCACTATTTTTCTCACCCTATTTCCATTTCTAATATAAATTCTCCCTATAAATTTATATCCCCAATCAATCATCTGATATCGATTTCCCTCATTTATAAACATTGTTTTTATATTTTATAACTCCTTTGAGTTTCACTTTTATAAATCTAATCTCAGTTAAAAAATTCCATTTCTATACATCCCATTTATAACTTCCAATCTATTTTTAATTTTGACTTCAATTCCTTTTTATATTTTCAGAATATCATTTATAAATTCTCTTTTATAATTCATTTTTAAAACCTCCATTTAATAATCCACAATAGTTAAGTATGACCAAAAATCAAATATATTTTTCTAACTCAATTTCTTTAAAATAACCCTAATTCCAATTCCAATCTAAATATTTTTATTTCAATAAAATTCCCTTTAATTCCTTAAATTTTAAAAATATATTCATGGTATTTAAAATATCAAAATTCAGGCCAGTGCTACAATAGCACCCAATAATTCCAATCACTACAATAATCTGTAACAGATTATTCTACACAAACCATGTATTACAATGTATGAAATTAAATTCAACATTTTGAGGAATCCAGTTGGATCCCTCCAACCTGTTTTTCCTGCAACCACGGATGTTAATACAACATAAAAATACCAATCCCACTTTGAGGGGGATATCGTGATATAAAGGGTCATCCGCTATTATACGGGACGCATAGGGTCTCATCTGCTATAATGTATGGGAATATCACTCCAACTACTAATATATACTACTATATATACATAACATCCAAACTGATAATAATTTATAAATTTATCCTATCAACCAATAATTTAAATTCAACATTTTTAAATTATACTAGCAATTCAAATGAGTGAGATTTTACTCACCTTGGTTTTTATATTGCAATCCGATCCAAACCCGACTTGTTTCTTCACGGTTTTTAAACCTCAAAATGAAAGGTTAAATATTTATGAGACTTGTATGTGTGTGTGTACAAAATTAAATCTCCTAATGATGGAAATCAGTAAATTAATTACCTTTTTTAAGACTTCTAATCCCCCCTCGTTCAAACTTGCGATGCCCAGGTAGCGAAACGAGACCACGAACAACCCACCACCACATCGGCCATTGCCTGCTGCCGACCTTCCCAAGCCACGACCACGTCCAGGCTTCAAGCGACGCCACCATCCATTTCTTCTTCGCCACCCCAACTGAGAGCTTCCAACCCTACGATCGCGGCCTCGCATGCTCAATTGACGTGCTTCCTCTTACGTACGTGTGTGTACAGGTCCATGCCCAAACCTCGACTAATTAACTGCAACGCCTATCGAACCCCCCTCATGCTCAGTCATGTCCCGACGACCACCACAATCCCACATTTCACCATAAATTGACTCTTGGCTTCCCGATCGACACTCTCGCTCTCGTGCTTAGGCGAGCAAGTTCGTGACTTTCCCCTTGTGCCGCCACCTCGTGCTGCCTCCTTCGAGTCGATCGCGATCAAAACTGGGGGTGCTCGATCGATCGCCCCCCTCCATTTTTTTCTTCTTATCTGAAACGGTCGATTCTTTTTTTCTTCTTTCTTTACATTTTGAACTGATTTGAAAAGAAGGGAGACACTCGAGATTTAATAGAAGGGTGGCTGTGTGTTAAGGAAGGTAAGGTGGCGTGTGAGAATGGGGTTTGACTTTTAAATTTTTTATATTTTAAAATCAAATATCTCGTTTTGGCAACTTAAGTTTTCAACGTCCCATCAAGGTACGCCGACTGGGTTTATAATGTTATACGCCTATTCCAAACGCAATGGAAAAAGTTTCAAGTCCTAATTCAATTGTATGGAGAAGATAGCTTTTTGGACCCAATTATTATATTGAATTTTCGATATTAATTTTAGCGCATTTCTATCCCGTACCACCAAACGATAACTCCAAACACTATGAAATTTGGAATCCGATAATAGTACACTATTACGGACCCAACGGAACTGATTTCATCGAATTTCAAGATTATTCTCTGGATCGCTATTTTAACACATCGATTAAATTGATGATTTCGAAAATTACAAAATTGCTTGAGTTTTTAGGTCTTAAAATCTTACTAACTAAGTTATTATCCAAAATACAATATTTAAACCATTTAAATACTCAAAATCGAACAATGAAAATCCGAATCGTTACATACGTCCCCCCTTAAAATAATTTTGTCCCCATAATTGCTAAGGTAGGAAAATGCTCCAAAAACATTAACTTGTCAAAACCCACTTAGTTGAAACTCGATATCCACTATCTAAACCTTTTAGTTTCGAACAAAACAATTAGTTTCCATTTCTAATTCAAAATTCCTTATTTCAGTTTAAAATCACCCTTTTAGTGTTAACAAAAAATTCAAAAAATTTCTAACTCCCTAAATTTTTGAATTTTTTTGGCAGAGTCTTCCTTGTACAGAGAGCCGTTTTGCAATATGACAAGAGAGATAAATATATAAACATCGACCCAGATGGTCAAAAAATAAAATATATATATCAATATTTATATTTTGCGGTATTTAATCCGAAAACGTGTCTTATATTAGCATTTTTAAGCAAGCAGTTTATGTTATTTGCAGTTTGCACGACCAAAAATCAAGCAAATAGCTCCATATACCCGTACTTACTCAATTTAAACACATAAGTACTATAAACATGAAATTCAATAACATTTTACTTATTTAAACAATTATAACACATAAACTTCATAACCTAATCATGGTAAACATGCATTATAAGCAAATATAAGGTTCCGACACTAATTTAATTGCTTTCAATTGATTCATATTCAACCCGAATGATTCACAACCAACTTTATTTGCATTCAATTCATATTTATACCAACAATTTCATATCCATTCCAAATTGATTTCAAAATCAATTTATTCACTCTCTATTTATTCATAGAAATTTATTTACTTTCGTTTGCGTCGAACAACAATTTTTCTATGCAAATTTAGCGATATCCATTTAGTAAGATAATCATTTAAGCTATTGATTCCAAATCAATTTATATTCAATTTTATTCTAAATTCAATTTGATTCTCATTCAATTCACTTACATTCCATTCATGTTATATTCAAATCCATTTTATTTAGCTTGAAATCATTCCATGTTAATTTATTAAATAGCCATTTCACAAATTTATTTAAGTTGAGCTTCCATTCAAAATATTTGCTTTTGTTAATCCGTTATTTTTAAATTATTTCCACCTTATAACTTAAGTTTATTTCCTTTTCAACCAACTTCCATTTCATTTACTAATTAATTAATTAATTCATTCATTTTATCCACTTTAATTTTAATTCCATACTCAAATTCATTCTTGAATTTATTTAAATGATATCAAGGGCATATTCAATTTATCTATACTCAAATTGGATTTACTCGTAACTCAAGTCATTACTATTTCAATCCATTTCTATATTATTCGACTCATTTCCAGTTATATTTAAATCACTTATAATTAAGTTGAATTTTATTTATAACTCAAGTTCCATTTTCAATATCCACTTTTAATCCATAATTCGATTTTATTCAACAAAGTTAATATCCATTCTGTATTCAGTTAACTAATTAGTTATCAAATTAGTTCACTTCAAATTTATAATTCAATATCTGATTTTTTTATATCAAAAATCACTTCTTTTAAGTTACTTCGGGTCAAATTTATTTTATAATTCAAGTTTAGATTTTATTTCCTTCACCAAAATATCAATCCATTTTGCTTTTGGGTTTTCTATTTCACTTTTCAATTTTATAAGTCACACAAAATATTTTTCACATTTCCATCAATTCTATACTCTAATATATTCACATTTTATTTTTAACTCGAGATTATACATTTATTTATAGCCTAAGTTTATATTTATTCCATTAATTTCAATTTTTATAAGCTATTCCAATTTATTTATTCACAATTCAAATTTTCACTTAAACTTTATTTCATTCAAAATTTATACCTTATGGTTATATTATAATTTCACAACTCAAAATTTATATTTACTTCCATTCTACATAATTTCTAATTCAATCCAACTTTTATAACTTATACTTATATAGTCACTTCATAATTCACATTTACATATTTAATTCAATTCCATATATTTCAAATCCAATTCACCTTCTTTATTTAAATTTCAATTCCTTTTAACCAATATTTCAAAACTATATCCGAGTTATTCATACTTAAGTTAAATTTCACTCCAAACAAATTTATTTTTAATTCATTCAATTTAAATCAAGTAAGAATTCAATTTCAAATTTCAAAATTTTCCACTTCCTTACTTATATTCATGTAGCAATTTCACCATTCGAATTTATTATTGTCTCAATTCTTAATAAATTTATTTAGCTTTGCTTAAGTTAAATTCAATTCACACAATCTATTTTAACTTACTTAAGTTAAGATTTATTTCCAACATTCAATTTCCATATTTTCTTTTCTTTAAATCATCCACCATTTATAAGTTCATAACCTATTTTTCTGATATTTTCTAAAGCATTTAAATAAGGATTCCAAAAATTTTAAACCCCGGTATATAGGTTTCAAATTACTTTGAAATCATATATATATACACACACACACAAACACATACACGCTTTTTGGTTTAACAAACCACTTCCTTGGATTTTCAACTTTTTGGTTTAACAAACCACTTCCTTAGATTTTCAACATTCACTTGGCTCCATTTCAAAACAATTTCCCTTCAGAAATTCCAAACAACACTTGTTTTCACCAAAAAATCTCCATATCAATTTTTCACGGAAGCAATCCGTCACATAAAAACTCGAAAATGAATACCGATAATGCTGCATTCATCACGAGGATTATTTTCCAGCGATCATTTCCAAAATCCATTTAAAACAATTTTCTTTCAAAAATATCTCCAAATTAATATTACTATTATTTATTTCAAAATACTTTGGAAAACATTTTCAAAAATCTTCGGGATTTAATTTTTCAAATTCTGGTTTGAATCCATTTTTCGTTTTTAATTCATTTGTATAATTCATAGTTATACAATCTAATTTGGTTTTAATAAACCATTTCCAATTTTATAACTTTGTTTTGGTTATATAATAATAACCAAACACATCAATCTACTATAATAATTTCTAGAAAATTATTCCTTTTATATCAAAATATAATTTGGGTAAAATTATTTTATTTACCCTCTTCAAAACAACACTATGTCAGTTAATCGCGTTTAGTTGTTTAGAAACTCCTACCGATTTTGTGGCGTCCCACACCTCGACCAGAATTTATATGCCACTCAACAGATAAATCAACACAATACAAAACATTTTATATTCACTAACAAATACGCGTTCATATCTATTAATACTCTCAAACTCATTTTAGGGTACTACTGACCCTATCTCTAATGAGTAATTCCTATGAGAGCCAAGGTTCTCGCTTAACCTTCAGCTCTGATGCTAAGTGTGAAGGCCCACAAATTCATACCCTTTGATTCGACCATATTTCACATTAGTTCAACTCAAATTTAAGGGAAATACGAATCTTTAGGGGTGAAGAAGAAAAGATAGAAGAAGAAACAAAAGAAAAAAAACAACAATATAGAATCTCACAATCACAGTAGAACAAAATATAATATATAATAACAGATTTTAAATACAAGAACTATACTGTTAATATACATACCATTATCAGAGTACAATAGGAAACAACCAATCTGGACAGTTTAATAATCTATCCTCACTCAACGGAAATATAAATCAAGTACGGGAATATGTCTTTGTCATCCAGCTCATCTCCTGAGCTCCATAGCATCCTATTCTGAATATGTAATACTCGGTCTGACCCGAGCATTATAATAAAATAACACCCGAGTCAGTTTGGAAAACCAGCATGAGGAAAACACTCTCGATTTGAAGTATTTCTATTTTCAAAATCCTTTGAAAAGAAAAGATATCTCGTAAGACCGCATCACACATAAACACGACAGGTTTTTTCCTTACGATAACCAAAACATTTTATATCAAAATCATCTAATATTATTATAGTGTCTATAGAAAATAAATAGAAAATAGCTGAAATGCTTGCATCTCACGTTTCAGCATAGTTTGGCACAATCAAAACCGTATGGCGCTTATTGGAGAATGGATCACATACAATCACCGAGCCACCGAGGTACCGCCCATCACAGTACACCTCTAGAAAAATGTACCGAGGACCTCGCCGGCGTCCCTTGCTACACAAGACCAGCCTACCCCTAACCTAGATAGACCGAACATGTTATCACCCTGGGTGTTCCCACCCTTAAAAAAATCAAGCACTCCCTTTTGCATGCACAACCATATCCATAATATTTTTTTTCGAGGATATCTAGAAAAGTGATAACATACCCTAATTGGGTGCGATCCACTTAGCCTTACTGCATCTTTCCTTTTTTAGTCATTCCCGGTTGTTGAGGCAAAACGTTACCTTTCAAGAAACAATTCCACTTAGAATGCTCATCGTCCTCCAATGACGATGTTCTGATAGCATTCATCCATACAAGTTGTCCTGGGTCTGGACAAACCGGATCACTGTCTTCACTATCTTCATGGTATCCTTTTGTAATGTTCAAACCGGATCGAAGTGGTTTTTGAATAATTAAATCCTATCCCAGTCTCTTCGGAATGGTTAACGAAATTGGCCAATATTGATAGTCGATTATTTAACTATCAATAAAACATCTATAAGTAGACACTAGGCCTTATTTTACAATTCTTCAAACATTTATTTCAAAATATCTGTACTAAGATATATATTCAAATTCCTTCCCATATTCCAATATTTGAAAACAATTTCAAATGCTTAAATCCAGAACAGGATATTTTCAAACCATCTCAACACTTAGAAATATTTCCAAATTTCCATTTTTATACTTAGGAAAATCGTATAAGTCTTATTTTTCAAAATCTTTTCAAATATCAATACTTAATAGAATATTTAGTAACTTATCTCATAAGTCTTTGGAATCACTAATAAATTCCCTATTACAATTTCCAAAATGCAGCATACTTATTTATACCCCATTCAAAACAATTTATAACTTCTTTTATGAATTCAGATTTCATTTCCGAAGTTCCCATATTCAACAATTTGAAATTCCATTTCCTCCAAATCCCTTATAAAATTCCTCTTCTCAAAATCATATCCATTTATAAGGCCCATCTAAAAATCTCGAGAGAATTTGTAAATAAAATTTTCAATCACTTTAAAACTCTATACACACACACACATATATATGTGTGTATATATATATATATATATATAATAGATTTAAAAGAATAATAATCTACTTTTGAAACATGATCAAGTATTTTTTTTCAAATATCAAAAACACTTTTATAACATCAATAACTTATTTTTTGATAAAAAATAAATTTTCAAGGCTGATTTTAAAAGTTAGAATTTACTAAAATAAATACTTACTATTTGAAAATCTACTTACCGAAGTATTTCAATCCTAACTAGTTTAAAATTTCATAGTTTTACATAATAAAATTTTCCTTTTAAAAGCAAACTTAACTTCTTAGAATTAAAAATATATTTTAAAACCTCAATAACTAATTCAATTTATAAATTCCTCTTTAATCACACCACATGTGACAACCCGGAATTTCTGGATATTAGAAATTGAAACATTTAATTGATTATAAATATTTAAAAGTTAGTTTCTAACTTGAATTTCGAATATCGCTGTTTATTGGATAATTTAATTATTTATTCAAGTTAATAATTTGAAATTGGTTTAAATGGTAAATCTGGGATTTTAAGATGGTTAAAAATATTTCAAAGGTTAGGATATTTTTATTAATAATACTGGGCATAATAGATGTTTTAAAATTTGAATTTGGGAGTGTTTCTTCAGTTTTAAATATATATCATTTAAATTGATATTTAAAAATCGCTTTCCGAGGCACAGTCTCGGATTTCGATGAAACCAGTTCCATTTGATCTATGATATTTTATTATTATCAAATTTCAAATTTCAAAGTGTTTGGAGTTGTCGTGTGGCCGTACGATAGATAAGCGCGCTAAAATTTATATCGAAATTTCAATATAAAACTGGTCCAAAAAGCTATCTTCTCCATATGATCAAATTAGGACTCGAAACATTTTCCAGTGCGTTCGTAATAGGGGTTTAACATTATAAATGCCTAGCGGCATGCCTCGATTGGAGATCAAGATTGTGAGTTGCGATTTCGAGACGATTTGAATTTGAATTTAAAATTTAAAATATATATTTTCATAAAATTGCAAATTAGAAACGTATCATTCCTTAAAACACGTGTCCATATTTGCACTCTTTCTTTGAAATGTGTTGTTTTCTCTCTGAAAAAGAATTAAATGTCGAATTCAAATAAAAGAAAAAAATGGAACGAAATCCATACCTTCGTTCCTTCTCTTCCCTGTTCTAAATGGCCGAGGAAAATGAATCATTTTCCCCTTTAAAAATTTTAAATTTCACGATTCAATCCACCTCCTTTTCCTAGATCTAATCGACCTCGTGCTCATTCTCCCTCAAACCAATGGTCGAGAATGTAATTGAACAAAACCCTTTATTCACTAACAAATCAAAATCAAACGATAAAATGGCAGAACAAAATCTTATCGTTTCAATTAAAGGTTGATTTTCACGACTTAGTCGCGATGAGTTTAGCGAGTGAGAGCAGATTCTTGCGCATGCGTAGAGGGGAACCCTCGGCAGTTGTCAGGTAGGAAGCTTTGGAACGTGATGCAGGGTTCGTTTGGTGAACGCGGCATTCGATTGGGTTGTAGGGTTTTTAAGATCGAGTTCGAGAGAGATCATCGCTCGAGGGAGCTGCGACTGTAGGCGATTGAGGCGCGGCTGTCGTTGGGGATCGAAATGATGTCGAGAGGATCGGTGGTTGGGTTTTCGTGCCATGGATGGCGAAGGCTATTAATTGGAGCAGGGTAATCATCGGCGATTTCAGTGGTGGTGTCAGGGAGGGGAATCGAGTGGGGCCTGAGTTCTCTTTAGGCAGTAAGGTATTTTCTATCTATGTTATTATATATATATATATATATATAGAGATGTTATATTGCAGAAGAATAGAGAACAACTCTATTTGAATAATAATAATAATGTAGTAAAGTGTAATCAATTTGCCTTTAACACAATTTAATTTATAAATATATAGATTAGAAATTATATTTATAATACATCAGCTTACCTGTTTAAGATAAAAAATATGTATAGAAAAAAAGCGGGATTTTTAAGTGTTGCAAAGTTTATATAAAAATTGGATTTTTAAATCTATATAGATTATTTTATAAGTATATATGAAGTTTCAAATACACACACACACACATTTTAGATTTACTAGTTTATTTTAAAGTAAAGTGGATTTTGGATATTTACTTGTTCTTACCTATTTACTTTGTTTCAGTTATTAAAAGATTTTTAAATGGAAAATTAGTTTAAAATTTAATTATTAGTTAAAATAAATCACTGGTTGATTGAATTTATCAAATAGAAGTTAATTGTTCGATTGGTTCGAATATTAATAAAAACCATCTAATGTTTATACAAGGTAAAAAAAACAGGGAAACCAAGTCAGGATTGAGGTGGATTGCAAATAAAAAGAAAAGGTGACTTAATATCACTCATCTGGGTATTAATTAAATTTAAATAGTAAATTTAGAATATTTTGTTGAATGATTGAATCGATTGGATGTGGTATATTTTATAATAGTATATATATATTGGAGTGACTGATTCCCGCATTATATAGCGGATGAGACCCTATGCGTCGTATAATAGCGGATGATACAAACATAACCCTATATACCGCGATATTCCACCTCGAAGTGGAATTGGTATTTTATATTGTGCTAACATCTGTGGATGTAGGGAAACAGGTTGGAGGGATCCAACTGGATTCCTCAAAACATTGAATTTGTTTTATATATTTAGCGTTGTGAATTATGTTATAATATGTGATGATTATATTGATCATATTTAGAATTGAATTATGAAATGCTATGGCTTGGTTGAATATATGGGTATTTGAGAAAATGGGAAAAATATAAGTTTGGATTTTTAAAAGAAATAAAAGGAAAATTTTAAGTAAATAATATAGTGAATTCAAATAAATTAAAGAAATGAACTAGGGAAAGAAATAAAGGGTTGATTTTAAAATCCTATATAATAAATTTAAGAATAGGAAAATAGAGCGTTTGAATAAATAGAAAAAAAGATTTTTCTGAAAAAATATAAATATGAATTAAGGACTTAAGCAATATTGTTTTGTTAGTATGAAGAAATATATTTAAGTTTTAAAATATAAGATTTGAATTGAGTTTGAAAAAAATAAAAGGAGAATTTGAAATAAAGTATGAAATTGGTATTTTCGATTTAAGTAAGAATTAAAAATCATAAGCAAAGGTGAACATGGATATTTAGGTTTTGAAAATAAATTTGGATAAGTAAAGGAATTTATTTTAAATGGAGTAAATTTTGGAAATTGATTTAGTATTTAGAATTTGTGTTTTAATAAAGATATGAGACTATGGGATTTATAAACTAGGTTTATAAAGTGAAATAAGATATCAGTGGATATTTGAAAGTATAAATTCATGATGGGAACTTATAAAGAAATGGGCAATTTTTTTTAAAATAAATAGTGGTTTATTTTTAAAAGGGTGTGAAATTGGAAGTATATTTCTCTGGAAAGCCAAGTATATTTTTAAGGAAATTTTTTATGTATAAGTTTAAGGTTTTAAAAATTTGTTTTAAAGAAATGTTTTAGAAAGTTTATTTTAAAATTTTAAAGTAAATATTATTCAAACTTAATTTTATTTTTCAAATTTATTTTAGTATTAATTTTTTAAAAGATAAATTAGTATGATGTTTTTAAAAGAGATTTTCTAATATTTATACTTATACAAAACTTTCATTTATTTTTTAAAAAAGGGGGTTTGTGGCTTAATTTTTACTTGGAAATCTAGTATAAATTTCATAACTATTATTTTGAACAAAGTATTTTAAGTAGTCTTAATTTAAATATTTTAAAGTATATTTTTATAATAAAATGATTTTAAAATCTTAAGTATTTATACTTAGTGGTTTTCAATGGGAATAGACAGTATTTGGGAAATTTATTCCGTAAGAAAAAGGTGATTGAAACTGTTTTTTCAAAGGGGTGAAATGTGGAAAATATCTTGTGAAGATATTTTGAAATAAATAATTTGGGAGAAATTATCATGACTTGATGATTGTTTGTGAATGTTATTTGATAGTTAAATAACCGACTATCAATTTTGGCCAATGCGCTGATCATTTCGAAGAGACCGAATCAGAATTTATTTTCCGAAAACCACTTCGATCCGGTTAGAACATTTTCGTGAAGAAGACAAGAGTTTGGAGTCGAAGATGGAGCAGTGAAGTGCAAGGGCTAATCGCTACTAATCCTGAGGGTGATTCCAAAATGATGTAGTATGAGTAGTGCCTTCGGTTCCGTTTGAACCCGAAACGGACTTGTATGGATGAATGCTTTCAGAACATCATCAAGAGGACGATGAGCATTCAAAGTGAATATGTGCTAAAAAGGTAACGCATAGCCTCGAGCCTCATCAACCGGGAATGGCTAAAACAGGGGAGGTGCATACAAGGCTAAGTGGCTAGCAACCAATTAGGGTAAGGTCACCTCTGTCTAGATGTCCCTTTATATTTCGGTTGTGTGGCGGTTGCTGATCCTAACCATGGGGTGATCTTATTCAGACTATCCAGTAAGGCATAGCTCTGGCTTTGTGATGCAAGGGATCGGGTGGGATCCTTAGTACGGTGATCTAGACCACGTACTGTGACGGGCAGTACCCCAGTAGCCCTGCCATTGATGGAAATCCATTTTCCCTACGCGCCTTTTACGATTTTTGTTTGTAGAACCCATTTTGTGGCTAGTAGCTGGAATTTAATAATGTAACAATTTCGTCTATTTGAATAAGTATTTGTATATAGACACTACTATAATATCAGAGGATTTTATAAGAAATGTTTTGGTTATCGTAAGGTAAAAACCTGGCATGTTTATTTATGATGTGGTCTTACGAGATACCTTTCATTTTCAAAGGATTTTGAAACTTCAATAATCCAACTGAGTGTGTTTCGTCACGATAGTTTTCCAGACTAGCTCGGGTGTTATTTAACTCTAATTCTCGGGTCAGACCGAGGATTCTGGATGGACTGTTGTGGAGCTCAGGAGACGAGCTAGATGGAGAGACGTATTCGACGTATTTGATGTATATTCCGCTGTGTATTCAATTTTGGGAGGATGAGATATTACAACCGTCCTGAATTTTGTTGTTGATTGTATTGAACTCTGATGCTGTATTCTGATGATCTATGTATAAAACATATATAATTTCTTTTGTGTAAAAATCTGTTATCATCTATTATATTTTATTCCGCTGCCTTGGTAAGAATCTGATATTGTTTCTATTTCTTCTTCTACCTCCTTCTTCTTTTAAACCTAATGGTTCGATTTTCGGGCATCGAAAAATCGGGTCATTACATTTGGTATCAGAGCTGAAGGTTAAGCGAGAACCTTGGCTCTGTTGGGGATTACTCATTTAAAATAAAGTCCATAGTACTCTAGAATGAGTTTGAGAGTATTAAATAATTATGAGCGCGTATTTTTTAGTGAATATAAAAATTAGTTTTTATATCGTGTTGACTTATCGGTTGAGTGTTTATGAATTTTGATCGATATGCGGGACGCCATTTTATCGACAGGGGTTTCTAAACTCTTAAACAAGGTAAACCGACACAGTATTATTTTAAAATAGGGTAAAGGAAATAATTTTTGTAAATTATTGTAGTCATTTATGGTTGCTTGGTTGTTAGGAAGTGATAATATTAAAATATTATCATTGTTGTGTATAAGAAATTGAAATCATAACTAAAAGCCAAGAAATAAATTCATATACAAATGGAATTTGTAAATGTAAACTGTAAATGTGATTTATAAATTGAAATAGAATTCTAGAGTAATGTTTCAATATGAATTAGCAGGATTGGAATTTTGGTAAAAGTTTAAATTCCTTTGGGTTTGAAATGGTTTTCAAAAGTTTTTGGAGAAATAATAGTGATATTATTTCGGAAATATTATTGAATTAGATTAGAAATCTGGAAGATTTGGAATTTAAAAATATTTGAGGGGTTTTAAGGAAATAAAAGCATTGAACTTTTTTTGGTCGCTGAGAAATAACTTCGGCGATGACTGCAGCATCATCGATGTTTATTTTCGAGTTTCCAAAATAGGAATTGCTACGAGGAGGGTTTTAAATTGGAATTGTTTGCAAAACTGGGTTTGATTTTGAAATTAAAAGAGATAAGTGAATTTACCGAAGGATTTTGAATATAATTGATTTCAAAGATGATTTTGAAATATTGAATAACTGTTTAAAAAGACTCTGGAATCTTATTAAAAACGTAATTGAAATATAAATAAGCTGGAAAACTTATAGAAGTTAAAAATTCGGATTACAATGGAATGTAATTGAATCTAGTAAATAAAAGTAAAAATTTATTTTATTGGAAGTAAATTTGTGGGAGAACAAATTTATTTAAATTTATAAGTAACAGAACTAGGATTAAAGTTGAATAATGGAATCAATTTAAATTGATTCAATAAAAGTGAATTGTAAATTTGTTCAAAGGAACTAAAGAAGTAAAAGTTTAGAAATAAACATTTTATTGAAATTTGAAATTTGTGGAATAAGATTTAACTTGAAAGGGTCAAATAAAGGTAAGTGTGACTAGAGAATAAAGTTAGAAAGATAAGCCAATTAAAGAAGGTTGGTAAATGGAATGGAAATAAAATTGTGGATAGACAAATGAATTTGCATTTGTAAGTAAATAGGATTTAAACTAAATATTGGGAATTAAGTTGAATTGTGTGTAATGGAAGTTCTCAAGATTTGGCTAAATAAAATAAAAGACTGAAATAAAATTAGTGAGTAAACTAATTAACTTAAGTAGGTAAGAGAATGATTTGGAATGAGATTTGATTTGAATCTTGTTTTATAAAATGAAGTATTAAATTTGTTTGGGAAAAAATGGGTGGAAGGAAGGAAAATTTGATTCAAGTGGAATTGAAAATGGAAATTTGAATAAAAGAATTGATATTTGGAAATTTATTTGGTTGTAACTAAATGAAATTGAGAGTTAAATATTAAAATTTAAAATTTAATCGAGTGGAGTGAAGTTGTAGAACTAGTTCTAAGAGAACTAAAAAAATAAAAGTTTGGTAGTAAAAATGGTTTGAGATAGGAATAAATTTGTAAGTGGAACTAATTGGAGAAATGGTTAATTAAGTAGGGGTTGAGATAATGTAAATAGAATTCAATATTTAAGATGAAAGAGAAATTGAATTCAAACGAATTTGAAAATGAGAATTTGAGTAAAAGTTTAGATTAACAAAAGTGGTGAAGTAAAAATAGTTATAAGAGATATATAAAACATTTAACTTTTACTTAAGAAGGAATAGTGAAATTCTTAAGTAAATTTGGTATTGGGAAAATTATTCGAAGTGAATAATTGAATGAAGATTAAAACAGAAAGTTGTGAAATGGGAAAATTGTGAATAAGTAGATAGAAATCAAATGAATGTGAATAAAAGAGAATTGATATAGTTAATAATCAATGGGTATAAATACGTAAGATGTACGTATATTATTTTATTCACATAGCGATTTGATCCAGATTCGAGCACAAAATTTCGAGGTAGTTATACCGATCTAAGTTGGGATTTTTCACTCGATTTTCGACGGCAAACCATGGATATGGATTTTTGATTGATTCTGGAAATTCTCTATCATAGTTTGTGGCTATGCAAGGAGAATGACGGTTTCTGATCAAGAAGCCAGATATGAGTCCACACTAGGAAGTTGGAGGAACGATACTAGTGTGGAAGTGAATTGTTTGATCAAGTGAGCGATCGAATTGGGTATTGCGTACGGATGATATATCTGCATCGTATGGATGCGAATAAAATGGATATTAAAACCTTTTGTAATAAATGATTTTGAATGGCATGATTGGATGATATTGCCAAGTAGGATGTTCAGGTACTAAAAAGCAAAAGGGAATTAGGATTTTTTGATTTTTGAAGATAAATTAAAATTTGCTCGGCAAAGGTATGTATTCAAACTTCTGTATGAAATTTGATAATTTTCTGGAATAGCCACTTGGCCTTTTGTTTTCTTTTTGAAATCTGGTGGCCCGTAGAGGCATTTTGTAGTTGTATCGAGCTCGCCGCGCAAAGGAGACGCTGGCGAAATTTTTCGAAAATTTAGCAAGTTAGAAAAATTTTGAGAAATTTTTGATAATTTAAAATTGGGTTTTAAATTTAAATTTGAATGGTGTAAGAGATATTGGTTGGAACTAACGGAAGAAGTTTGGTAAGTTAGTAAGGTTGATGATGACTTTATTAAAAAGATGGTTTTGGGTATTTGTTGAAAACCAGTTGTTTGGGAAGATAGAGAACGGGTTGTGGACCATTCTTCTTAACTAGTAATTTCGGGGATAAAATTCTTTTAAGGGGGAAGAATGTGACAATCCGGAATTTCTGGATATTTGAAATTGAAACATTTAACTGATTTTGAATATTTAAAAGTTAGTTTCTGACTTGAATTTCAAATATCATTGTTTATTGGATAATTTAATTATTTATTTAAGTTAATAATTTGAAATTGGTTTAAATGGTAAATCTAGTATTTTAAGATGGTTAAAAATACTTCAAAGGTTTAGGATATTTTTATTAATAATACTGGAGATAATAGAAGTTTTAAAATTTGAATTTGGGAGTGTTTTGTTCAGTTTTAAAAATATATCGTTTAAATTGATGTTTAAAAATTGCTTTTCGAGGCACAGTCTTGGATTACGACGAAACCAGTTCCATTTGTTCCGTAATATTCTATTATTATAGGATTTCAAATTTTGGAATGTTTGGAGTTGTCGTGTGGCCGTACGATAGATAAACGCGCTAAAATTTATATTGAAATTTCAATATAATAACCGGTCCAAAAAGCTATCTTGATCAAATTAGGACTCGATACATTTTCCAGTAGGTTCGGAATAGGGGTTAAACGTTATAAACGGATAGCGATATGCCTCAATTGGAGATCGAGATTGTGAGTGGCGATTTCGAGATGATTCGAATTTGAATTTAAAATTTAAAATATATATTTTCATAAAATGGCAAATTAGACACGTATCATTCCTTAAAACATGTGTCCCTATTTGCACTCTTTCTTTGAAACATGTTGTTTTCTCACTAAGAAAGAATTAAATGTTGAATTCAAATAAAAGAAAAAAATGGAACGAAACCTATATATTCGTTCCTTCTCTTCCTAGTTTTAAATGGCCGAGGAAAATGAATCATTTTTCCCTTTAAATTTTTTAAATTTCACGATTCAATCCACCTCCTTTTCCTAGATCTAATTGAGCTCGTGCTCGTTCACCCTCAAACCAATGGCCGAGAACGTAATTGAACAAAACCCTTTATTCACTAACAAATCAAAATCAAACGATACAATTGCAGAATGAAATCTTATCGTTTCAATTAAAGAGGGATTTTCGCGACTTAATCGCGATGAGTTTCGCGAGTGAGAGCAGGTGCTCGTGCGTGTGCAGGGTGAATCCTCGGCAGTCGTCAGGTAGGAAGCCTTGGATAGTGAGGTAGGGTTCGGTTGGTGAACGCGACATTCGATTAAGCTGCGGGGATTTTGAGTTAGAGTTCGAGAGCGATCATCGCTCGAGGGGGCTGCGACTGTAGGCGATTGAGGCGCGACCGTCGTTGGGGATCGACATGATGTCGAGAGGCTTGGTGTTTGGGGTTTCGCGCCATGGATGGCGAAGGATGTTGATTGGAGCAGGGGAATCATCGACGATGCCGGCGGTGGTGTCAGGGTGGGGACTCGAGTGGGGTCTAAGTTCTCTTTTGTGCAATAAGGTATTTTCTATCTATGTTACTAAATTTTATATATATAGAAAGATGAGATGTTATATTGCAGAAGAATAGAGAACAACTCTATTTTGAATAATAATAATAATAGTGCTGTAAAGTGCAATCAGTTTGCCTTCAATACAATTTAATTTACAAATATATAGATTAGAAATTATATTTATAATACATCAACTTACCTGTTTAAGATATAAAATATGTACAGAAAAAAGGGGATTTTTAAGTGTTGTAAAGTTTATATAAAAATTGGATTTTTAAATCTATATAGATTATTTTATAAGTGCATATGAAGTTTCAAAAATACACACACACACATATATTTTAGATTTACTAGTTTATATTAAAATATAATGGATTTTAGAAATTTACTTGTTCTTACCTATTTAATTTATTTCAGTTATTAAAAGATTTTTAAAAGGAAAATTAGTTTAAAATTTAATTATTAGTCAAAATAAATCACTGGTTAATTGAATTTATCAAATAGAAGTTTAATTGTTCGATTGGTTCTAATATTAATAAAAACCATCTAATGTTTATACAAGGACAAAAAAATCGGGAAACCAAGTCAGGATTGAGGTGGATTGCAAATAAAAAGCAAAGGTGAGTTAATCTCACTCATTTGGGTATTGACTAAATTTAAATAGCTAAATTTAAAATATTTGGTTGAATGATTGAACTGATTGGATGTGGTATATTATACAGTAGTATATATATTTGAGTGATTGATTCATGCAGATGTGACCCTATGCGCCGCATAATAGCGGATGATATAAATATAGCCTCATATAACGCGATATTCCACCTCGAAATGGAATTGGTATTTTATATTGTGCTAACATCTGTGGATGCAGGGAAACAGGTTAGAGGGATCCAACTGGATTCCTCAAAACGTTGAATTTGTTTTATATATTCAGCGATGTGAATTATGTTATAATCTGTGATGATTATATTGATCATATTTGGAATTGAACTATGAAATACTATGGCTTGGTAGAATATATGGGTATTTGAGAAAATGGGAAAAATATAAGTTTGGATTTTTAAAAGAAATAAATGGAAAATTTTAAGTAAATAATATAGTGAATTCAAATAAATTAAAGAAATGAATTTAGGAAAGAACTAAAGGGTTAATTTTAAAATCCTATATAATAAATTTAAGAACGGGAAAATAGAGCTTTTGAATAAATAGAAAAAAGGGTTTTTCTCAAAAAAAATATAAACATGAATTAAGGACTTATGCAATATTGTTTTGTAAGTATGAAGAAATATATTTAATTTTTAAAATCTAAGATTTGAATTGAGTTTGAAAAAAATAAAAGGAGAATTTGAAATAAAGTATGAAATTGGTATTTTAAATAAGAATTAAAAACATAAACAAAGGTGAATATGGATATTTGGGTTTTGAAAATAAATTTGGATAAGTAAAGGAATTTATTTTAAATGGAGTAAATTTTGAAAATTGATTTAGTATTCAAAATTTGTGTTTTAAAAGAGATATGAGACTGTGGGATTTATAAACTGGGTTTATAAAGTGAAATAAGATATCAGTTGTAACAACCTGCATATTTTACGATTGTATATTTAAATATGGCATCGTTAGTCGGATTTTAGTCCAAAAAGCTACTTTTTTCAAATGGTCGAATTAGGACTCGAGACCACCCCCATTGAGTTCAAAATGACGTTTGCGACCTTTTTGAGTATAAACTTCGATATGTTTGGAGTAAGTCGTATTTTGCTATTTGCTAAGTGGGCTTTTGGGTTTGGGTTTCACCCAATCTATACACCAACTCAGCCCTTCTCTTCTTCCATTCATTCATTTTCATTCTAAAGCTCAAGCATAACTAAAAATGGGGGAAGAGAACGGGAAATAGAAATTCCAAGCCCTGGTTCCAATTGCAAACTCGAATTCTTGCTCCAAATTCAAAGAGAAGCTATTGGTATGCCTTCTCTTCATCTTCTCCAACTCGTTCTCCTTCCAATCTCAGTAAACCTAACTTAGGAAAAGTTTCTCTTTTAAGCTTAAATTCAAGCTTGTTGAGTTGGAATTGAAGAGTGATTGTCCTTGCCATTGCTCTATAGCTTCTTCTTCCTTTGTTTTGGGTTTAAAGGTGAGATTTTTATCTCACATCTAGGTCTATAATTATCTTTGATTGTTAGGTATGAATTCCTAACATCTTTACATGTTCATTTGATTTTGATTTGGATTGATTTGATGAATATTCCAATTTTTGGTGCTTGAAAACAAAATCTATGAAAATCCTTATATGGATGTTGGACATGTTGATCGGAGTGTATTGGTGAGTCTTGAGGTAGGTAGTCATTTGGCGTAAACCCCTCATAATCGTCACTCATCCGATCGCTTCCGATATTATTTGGCCATCATTGGTCTTGGGGAGAAAATTCCAAAAGCTCCAGTTTCAGATGTCTAAAACTGGAGATTCAGACGTCTGAATCTATTCTGGGCAAAATTTTATTCCCCAGGCCAGATGTCTGAATTATAATTTCAGACGCCTGAATTTGCTCAAATCCAACCCGAGAGCAAATAGGCTAAAATTAGCTATTTTCAGACGTCTGAAATAAAAGATTCAGACGTCTGAATAGGGCTCTGGAAAATATTCATTTTCTAAATTCAAACGTCTGAACCATTTATTTCGAACGTATGAATCTGTTGGTTTTGGCCACTTTGCCTAATGTGTTTGGGTTTCCAGTTTTTAACCGATTCGTGTTTATCCGACTTATTGTTATCATTTATTATGGACTTTGATGACTTCTTATCTGAATATTTGAGAGTATCCATTTGATGGATTCGGTATCGATTTATATGCATTTGATTCATGGCTTCAAATGTGAATTTTGGAGTGTTTCTACAATCATTTCTGCGGTTTGTCACTTTAAAAACATAAAGGTTTTCTATTCTAGTAGTAAATATTAAAACTCTTTCATTAAAACAATTTCAACTCTATTTTCAATATCAAACTCGTTTATAAAACCATTTTCCAATATATTAGTATATACAAACCTTTACCTCACTCGTATGAGAAATCTAATTAAACGGCTTAGTAAAACAAGTGGTATGAAACGCCTGCGTTTACCTCGTCGGTTAATTCTTGGACTTGTTCGATTGAAACTCTTATGATAACTTTCGAGTGGAGATCTACAATTTGTTCGTAAATATTTAAGTTAAGCCAGTGGTTATGGGACATGAAGCTAAACTCACCTATTTACTAGCTTAGTGTAATTGACACTTCTTGATGATTGATGATGATCATTTTCTGATTTAGACTAGCAATGCGCGATGTCTCTTTGCTTGCGAGGGAGACTAAACCCCGTTTCTGTAGAGCTTCGGCTCAATTTGGTGGGGTAGCGACCCATGGTCTTCGGACCGTTTTGTGGAGCTTCGGCTCAAAATTAATGGTTAGCAACCATGGAACAGTGTTCCGTTTTGTGATACACGCGTTGGTGAGTTTTCATGCTCCCATTTTGTGATAGGCCTCCCCCTTTTTGTGATCACTGGATTTCTATTGATGATTTCTAGAATTTGTGTTTCACCAAATTTTTATGATTACATTGATAAGTTCTATCAATATTTGTGCATTGGTGAATTTGTGTTTCACTAACTTTTGTGAATTTGTGTTTCAACAACTTTTACGATTGGCATTGTGATGTTTGCCAATTTTTGTGACTTGGTGAGTAAAAATAAAGAGTATGACATTCTTTTTGATCTTTGAGAAGATTCTTGTGATATTGATTAATCTCTAGTTGATTTTCAATCACATACTTATCACAGTATGGCTTTTTGGTTATCATACATTTTTGTCATATCTCTTATCCTATATTATTTTATCTGACATTTATAGCTGGACTGATCCGTTTATTATTTTCTTATTAAATAATACTCGGGTCAGACCGAGATATTACAGGTGCTTCTGCTTGACTCTTTATATGGAGCCATCATCTGACTTTTGTCTAACTACATTAGATTTGTAGTTTTTGTTGATATACATTAGAGATTGAGACTCCTTGATGTACACATATTCTTTTGTGTAGCACTTGTAACTTTTTATGCTATTGTGGATCTTTTTTGACCACTACTCTGATGTACACACTTTCATGTGTTATATTCATATCTTTTTCCGCCTTAGAGATATGAACTTCTGTGACTGATTTGTGTTATGCTTATTTCTATATTTGTTTCCGAAGATATTACAGCCACTGTGTAGTAGTTTTGAGTTTGTATCGGTATGTAGGATTTCCTCTTGAGATGAGATGCATGTTATTCTATCTGACATATTGGTCCTCGCACAAAGCAATTACACGGATGGTCACTCCTCAACAGCCTTATTCTTCGTGCGAATTGACGGCATTACTCCATAGTGTCCTTGGCTAGCGTGAGTATAGAGGTGGGGTGTCACAGCTTGGTATCAGAGCGAAAACTTCGGAACAATATGAAATAATTTAACAAGGATCATCGTCCTAAGTCCATCTTAGGAGTCGTGCCATAGGATTTAATTCGAGTCTTCGTACCGTCTTATCCGATTTTCTTTTGTGATGCCTTGTTTTATCAATCATTATTGTTTGATATTAATTTTGTGAATAACCTTTTTCTTCTTCTTTCTTTCTTTCTTAAAGAAGATAAATGGTTAGACCATGCCGTCCTAGCACCGGTCAATCTAGTGCTACTCCCCAGGATGTAGTATTTATGTCTGCACAACAACTTCTTGATCTAGTAAAGAATGCTCAAGCTGCTGGACTCATCCCAGAGCCTTCTCACCCTAAGTATGGATTTGCATGCTTGTGCAGTGACTATACCAACTTGGGTGGGAAGCCATTCATGGGTTGCGAAAGCGTCATTCAAGTCCAAGCTTGGCTTAGAACATGCGATCGCATCTTTTCTTGCATGAATCTTATTGATCTTCACCGAGTTCAGGTGGCCTCTAGTATGCTCCAAGAAAGAGCATTAGACTGGTACGAGCTTCTGATTTCTGAAATAAATGAAATAGATCTTACTTGGGAGAAATTCTGGGAACGATTCGAATTAAAGTTTGTGCCAGAAGCTGAGAAGGTGACATTGGCTCGTCGTTTCATAGACCTTGTTCAAGGTGAATCCTCCATGGCAGACTATGTCACATCATTCGAGTCACTTTCTAAATACGGGGTTGAATGCATAAACACCCCATTGAAGAAGAACCAAAGATTTGTCTATGGCTTGAACAAAAATCTCAAGAAGCCATTACTTCTAAAATTATAAGTTTCTTTTGATCAACTCATTGATATCGCTCGTTGTCTTAAAGAGGCAGATAAAGAGAGTGATGTTGAAGTTGTTAATGCCAAACCAAACTTTAACAACAACAAGAAAAGGCCTATTAAATTCAAGGGTCCTTATCCCAATAAAAAGGGGAAATCAGCATCTCCGGCAGCGAAGACTTCTGCCTCTAATGGTGGGCAATGCTACAACTGTGGTTCTAAGGACCATTATGCGAATATGTGTTCAAAGCCCCGCGCTTGTCGCTATTGCAAAAGCCCGGATCATTATTTATCTGCATGCCCCAAACTTCAAGGCAGGAAGGAGGGAAAGCTTAATGTGGCGCAAACTCATAGTAACACTTCTCGTGGTCAAGGTATTTCTCATTCAATCCTTGATGGCATTATTGTGTTTCGTGATCATCCTAATCGAGTTCTTTTTGATACGGGTGCGTCCCATTCTTTTATATCAAAAGAACTTGTTGATACTTTTTCTTTAAGTGTTGTTGCTTTAATGACTTCTTTGAGAATCGCGTATTTGGTTGGTGGATCCGCAACAATTAGTTTGTTTTGTAAAGATGTTGAGATTATTTTGTGTGATTTTTCTTTTCGAGCCGATTCACATGTTATGCGCTACTTAGGCTTTGGAATGATTTTGGGAATGGATTGGCTCAACCGTTATGAAGCTCATATCCTATGTCCTATGCGGACTATTTATCTTCGACATCCATAATCTGTTAATCAGATTTCTATTGTTCTTAAAGATTCAGATTCCACTTTGGCAGCCTCCTTATATTCTCTAAATCCTCGTGATGACGATAATGATAATGAGGAAGATGTCACATCTCTTATTCACGTTGTTCATGAATTTTCCGACATATTTGAGTCCGTTTTAGGATTACCACCTAAGCGAGCAATTGAGTTCAGAATTAATCTAATTCCTGTAGATTTACCTATTACCCGTCCTCCTTATCGTATGTCCAATAAAGAAAGTGAAGAGATGCGTAAGAAATTATCCGAATTGGAGACGAAGCAATTTATTCGTTCTAGTTCCTCTCCTTGGGGAGCTTCTGCTATTTTTGTGAAGAAATCCGATGGTACACTTAGGCTTTGCGTTGACTACCGCAAGCTTAATGATCTTACTATCAAGAATAAATATCCTTTACCTCGGATTGATGATCTATTCGATCAACTTAGTGGTACTAGAGTCTTTTCACAATTAGACTTAGCAACCGGTTTCCATCAGCTTCGTATTGCAGAGGATAACATTCCTTTGACATTGTTACGTACTCGTTATGGATCTTATGAATGGCTAGTTATGCCATTTGGCTTAACGATTGCTCCGGCTTATTTCGTCGACCTTATGAATCGAGTTTTCAAAGTTTTCCTCGATCGATTTGTTCTCATCTTTATTGATGATATTCTAGTGTATTCTAAAACCGAGGAGGAGCATGAAAAGCATCTTCAGATTGTGTTGGAAATTCTTAGGAGCAATCAATTGAAAGCAAAATTTTCTAAATGCCACTTTTGGCAATCTCGTGCGAAGTTTCTCGGTCATATTATTTTTGAATCTGGAATTTTCATGGATCCTTCAAAGATTGAAGCGATTCAAGATTGGAAGAGACCGGAGAGTGTGACGAAGATTCGTAGCTTTCTTGGATTGGCTGGTTATTACGCCGGTTTATAAAGGACTTTTCTAAAATTGCCATGCCTCATACTAGCTTGACAAAGAAAGGAGTTAAATACATTTGGTCGGACAAATGTGAAGCTTCTTTACAAAAATTAAAAGAACTCCTTTCTGATGTTCCTATTCTTGTAATTCCCGAAGGGAACCAAGATTTTATTGTTTATACCGATGCTAGTCGCGTTGGTTTGGGGTGCCGTTTCTATGCAAAGAGAACGTGTTATTGCTTATGCTTCTAGGAAATTGAAGCCATCCGAGACTAGATATGCCACTCATGATTTAGAGCTCGCGGCTATTGTTTTCGCCCTTAAAATTTGGTGTCATTATCTTTTGGGGGAAAGATTTATTCTTTACACCGATCATAAATCTTTGAAGTATTTATTTTCTCAAAAGGAACTTAATTTGCGTCAATGGCGTTGGCTCGAGTTCCTTGCATTTTATGATCTTGATATTCTTTATATTCTCGGAAAGGGAAATCGTGTTGCCGATGCCCTTAGCCGAAAGCAACAAGCAGTTGTTTCCATGATGCTAACCGAGTGGAATGATCTCAAGACTTTATCCACTTGTGTGATTCGAGATCGTGTATCCGATTTTTGTTCATCTCTTGTTTTATGTAGCCTTGAGGCTCATCCTTCTCTTTTAGACCGCATTCTTGAAGCTCAAAAGCTAGATCCCGAATTGGCTCTTCTTAGCCAAAATTGTAGGGATAAAATTGATATTGAAGGTTTGAAAGACTTTGATATTGATTCTCGTGGTGGTATTCGAAAATTTGGTAGACTTATCGTGCCAAATATTAGTGATCTTCGTAAAGACGTTTTATAAGATTCTCATCATTCTAAATTTACCATTCATCCCGGTAGTAGTAAAATGTACGTAGATATGAAGCGACTTTATTATTGGGATGGAATGAAATCTGATATTGCTAAATTTATTAAGTATTGCATGACTTGCCAACTCGTTAAGGCCGAGCATCAAAAGCCCGGCGGGTTATTGTAACCTTTGGACATTCCAATCTGGAAGTGGGACCAAATTTCCATGGATTTTATTGACGGCCTTCCCCATTCTCGTTCGGGTCATGATAGCTTATGGGTGATTGTTGATAGACTTACAAAATCCATCCATTTTATTCCCGTTCGGTCCAATCGGACTGTACCTCTTTTGGCCAAACTTTTTATCAAAGAAATTATTAAATTACATGAAGTTCCTACTTCTATTGTTAGCGATCGTGATCCATTGTTTACTAGTGGATTTTGGAAGAGTCTTCAAAAAGCTTTGGGAATGAAGCTTAATTTTAGCACCGCTTATCACCCTCGGTCCGATGGACAAACCGAGCGTGTGAATCAAACTCTTGAAGATCTTCTTCGTGCATGTGTTGTTGATTTTGGTGGAACTTGGGAAGATTATATTTCTGTTGTTGAGTTTTCCAATAATAATAGCTTCCAATCTACTATTGGTATGGCACCTTTTGAGGCACTCTATGGAAGGCCATGCCGATCTCCTTCTTGTTGGCTTGAGGCCGGTGAGAAGCTGGTTTTAGATCCAGACTTTATTTGTGATTCCACAGAAAATATTGTTCTTATTCGTCATAGGATGAAAGAAGCCCAAAGTAGAAAAAAATCCTATGCCGATTACCGAAGAAGGAAATTGGAATTTTCTGTGGGAGATTTTATGTTTATTCGTGTTTCACCTATGAAGGGTGTGGTGCGTTTCAGTCGATCGGGAAAGTTAGCACCTCGATATATTGGTCCATTTCCCATCACCGAACGTATTGGTTCCGTGGCTTATCGCCTTTCATTACCGGCTCAGTTTTCTGCTATTCATGACGTGTTTCACGTCTCTCAATTACGAAAATGCCTTCGAGATTCCGATTCTATTCTTGAGCCCGGTGTTGTTGAAGAAATTGAAGTTTCGTCTAATTTGACTTATGAGCAACATCCTATTCGCATCATTGCTTCGGAGGTTAAACGTCTTTGAAATAAAGATGTTTCTCTTATGAAAGTCCAATGGTCTTCAAATCATAAGGATTGTTCTTGGGAATCTAGAGAATTCATCGAGCAAACATATCCAGACTTACTTTCTCATGCTCTTTGAGGTGAACTTTTTATTTCAAATTTCTTTTGTGTTGATATGCTTTTATGGTTGTTACTTTTTTTTATTTTCTTATTAAATATTGCAAGGACGCAATTTCTTTAAGGAAGGGGGTCTGTAACAACCCGCATATTTTACGATTGTATATTTAAATATTTTATTTAAATATGGCATCGTTAGTCGGATTTTAGTCCGAAAAGCTACTTTTTGCAAATGGTCGAATTAGAACATGAGACCACCCCCATTGAGTTCAAAATGACGTTTGCGACCTTTTTGAGTATAAACTTCGATATGTTTGGAGTAAGTCGTATTTTTCGATTTGCTAAGTGGGCTTTTGGGTTTGGGTTTCACCCAATCTATACACCAACTCAGCCCTTCTCTTCTTCCATTCATTCATTTTCATTCTAAAGCTCAAGCACAAATGAAAATGGGGGAAGAGAATGGGAAATAGAAATTCCAAGCCCTAGTTCCAATTGCAAACTTGAATTCTTGCTCCAAATTCAAAGAGAAGCTATTGGTAAGCCTTCTCTTCATCTTCTCCAACTCGTTCTCCTTCCAATCTCAGTAAACCTAACTTAGGAAAAGTTTCTCTTTTAAGCTTAAATTCAAGCTTGTTGGGTTGGAATTGAAGAGTGATTGTCTTTGCCATTGCTCTATAGCTTCTTCTTTATTTGTTTTGGGTTTAAAGGTGAGATTTTTATCTCACATCTAGGTCTATAATTATCTTTGATTGTTAAGTATGAATTCCTAACATCTTTACATGTTCATTTGATTTTGATTGGGATTGATTTGGTGAATATTCCAATTTTTGGTGCTTGAAAACAAAATCTATGAAAATCCTTATATGGATGTTGGACATGTTGATCGGAGTGTACTGGTGAATCTTGAGGTTGGGTAATCGTTTGGCGTAAACCCCTCGTAATCGTCACTCATCCGATCGCTTTCGATATTATTTGGCCTTCATTGGTCTTGGGGAGAAAATTCCCAAAGCTCCAGTTTTAGACGTCTGAAACTGGAGATTCAGACGTCGAATCTGTTCTGGGCAAAATTTCATTCCCCAGGGCAAACGTCTGAATTATAATTTCAGACGCCTGAATTTTCTCAAATCCAACCCGAGAGCATATAGGCTAAAATTAGCTATTTTCAGACGTCTGAAATAAAAGATTCAGACGTCTGAATAGGGCTCTGGAAAATATTCATTTTCTAGATTCAGACGTCTGAACCATTTATTTCAGACGTCTTAATCTGTTGTTTTTGCCCCATTTTCCTAATGTGTTTGGGTTTCCAGTTTTTAATCGATTCGTGTTTATCCGACTTATTGTTATCATTTATTATGGACTTTGATGACTTCTTATCGGAATATTTGAGAGTATCCATTTGATGGATTTGATTTCGATTTATATGGATTTGATTCATGGCTTCGAATGTGAATTTTGGCGATTGATTGTTTCTACAATCATTTCTGTAGTTTGTCACTTTAAAAACATAAAGGTTTTCTATTCTAGTAGTAAATGTTAAAACTCTTTCATTAAAACAACTTCAACTCTAATTTCAATATCAAACTCGTTTATAAAACCATTTTCCAATCTATTAGTATATACAAACCTTTACCTCATTCTTATGAGAAATCTAATTAAACGGCTTAGTAAAACAAGTGGTATGAAACGCTTGCGTTTACCTCGTCGGTTAATTCTTGGACTTGTTCGATTGAAACTCTTGTGACAACTTTCGAGTGGAGATCTACAATTTGTTCGTAAATATTTAAGTTAAGCCAGTGGTTATGGGACATGAAGCTAAACTCACCTATTTACTAGCTTAGTGTAATTGACACTTCTTGATGATTGATGATGATCATTTTGTGATTTAGACTAGCAACGTGCGATGTCTCTTTGCCTGCGAGGGAGACTAAACCCTGTTTCTATGGAGCTTCGGCTCAATTTGGTGGTGTAGCGACCCATGGTCTTCGGACCGTTTTGTGGAGCTTCGGCTCAAAATGAATGGTTAGCAACCATGGAATAGCATTCCGTTTTGTGATACACGTATTGGTGAGTTTTCATGCTCCCGTTTTGTGATAGGCCTCCCCGTTTTTGTGATCTCTGGATTTCTATTGATGATTTCTAGAATTTGTGTTTCACCAATTTTTGTGATTACATTGATAAGTTCTATCAATATTTGTGCATTGGTGAATTTTTGTTTCACTAACCTTTTTGAATTTGTGTTTCAACAACTTTTACGATTGGCATTGTGATGTTTGCCTATATTTGTGACTTGGTGAGTAAAAATAAAGAGTATGGCAATCTTGTTAATCTTTGAGAAGATTCTTGTGATATTGATTAATCTCTAGTTGATTTTCAATTACATACTTATCACAGTATGGCTTTATGGTTATCATACATTTTTGTCATATCTCTTATCCTATATCATTTTATCTGATATTTATAGCTAGACTGATCCGTTTATTATTTTCTTATTAAATAATACTCGGGTCAGACCGAGATATTACAGGTGCTTCTGCTTGACTCTTTAAATGGAGCCATCATCTGACTTTTGTCTAACTACATTAGATTTGTAGTTTTTGTTGATATACATTACAGATTGAGACTCCTTGATGTATACATTATCTTTTGTGTAGCACTTGTATTATTTTTTTAAGCTATTGTGGATTTTGTTTGACCACTACTCTGATGTACACACTTTCATGTGTTATATCCATATCTATTTCCGCCTTAGAGATATGAACTTCTTTGACTGATTTGTGTTATGCTTATTTCTATATTTGTTTCCGAAGATATTACAGCCACTGTGTAGTAGTTTTGAGTTTGTATCGGTATGTCGGATTTCCTCTTGAGATGAAATGCATGTTATTCTATTTGACATATCGGTCCTCGTACAAAGCAATTACACGGATGGTCGCTCATCAACAGCCTTATTCTTCGTGGTAGTTGACGGCATTATTCTGTAGTGTCCTTGGCTAGCGTGAGTATAGAGGTGGGGCGTCACATCACTGGATATTTGGAAGTATAAATTCACGATGGGAATTTATAAAGGAATGGGTAATTTGTTTTAAAGATAAATAGTGGTTTATTTTTAAAAGGTTGTGGAATTGGAAGTGTATTTCCTTGGAAAGCCAAGTATATTTTTAAGGAAATTTTTTATGTACAAGTTTAAGGTTTTAAAAATTTGTTTTAAAGAAATGTTTTAGAAAGTTTATTTTAAAATATTAAAGTAAATATTATTCAAACTTATTTTTATTTTTCAAATTTATTTTAGTAGTAATTATTTAAGAGATAAATTAGTATGATGTTTCTAAAAGAGATTTTCAAATATTAATACTTATATAAAACTTACATTTTTTTTTAAAAGGGGTTTGTGGCTTAAGTTTTACTTAGAAATCTAGTATAAATTTCATAACTATTATTTTGAACAAAGTATTTTAAGTAGTTTTAATTTAAATATTTTAAAGTATATTTTAGAATAAAATGATTTTAAAATCTTAAGTATTTAGACTTGGTGGTTTTCAATGGGAATAGACAGTATTTGGGAAATTTATTCCGTAAGAAAAAGGTGATTGAAACTGTTTTTTCAAAGGGGTGAAATGTGGAAAATATCTTGCGAAGATATTTTAAAATAAATAATTTGGGAGAAATTATTATGGCTTGATGACTTTTTATGAATGTTATTTGATAGTTAAATAACTGGCTATCAATATTATCCAATGCGCTGATCGTTTCGAATAGACCGGGGTCAGAATTTATTTTCCGAAAAACCACTTCGATCTGGTTTGAACGTTTTCATGAAGAAGACAAGAGTTTGGAGTCGAAGATGGAGCAGTGAAGTGCAAGAGCTAATCACTACTAATCCTGAGGGTGATTCCAAAATGGATGTGGTACGAGTAGTGCCTTCGGTTCCGTTCGAACCCGGAACGGACTTGTATGGATGAATTCTTTCAAAACATCGTCAGGAGGACGATGAGCATTCTAAGTGAATGTGTGCTAAAAAGGTAACGCATAGCCTCGAGCCTCATCAACCGGGAATGGCTAAAATAGGGAAGGTGCACATAAGGCTAAGTGGCTAGCAACCAATTAGGGTAAGGCCACCCCTATCTAGATGTCCCTTTATATTTCGGCTGTGTGGCGGTTGCTGATCCCAACCGTGGGGTGAACTTATTCGGACTATCCAGTAAGGGGTAGCTCCAGCTTTGTGATGCAGGAGATCGGGAGGGATCCTTGGTATGATGATTTAGACCACATACTGTGATGGGCGGTACCCTAGCAGCCCTGCCACTGATGGAAATCCATTTTCCCTACACAAAAGGTTTTTGTTTTTTGAACCCACTTTGTGGGTAGTAGCTGGAATTTAATAATGTAATAATTTCGTCCATTTGAATAAGTATTTGTATATAGTCACTACTATAATATCAGAGGATTTTATAAGAAATGTTTTGGTTATCGTAAGGTAAAAACCCGACATGTTTATTTGTGACGTGGTCTTACGATATACCTTTGATTTTCAAAGGATTTTGAAACTTTAATAATCCAATTGAGTTTGTTTCCTCACACTGGTTTTCCAGACTGACTCGGGTGTTATTTAACTATAATGCTCGGGTCAGACCGAGTATTATAGAGTATAGATTCAGGATGGACTGCTGTGGAGCTCAGGAGATGAGCTGGATGGCGAGACGTATCTGTAACGACCCAAGGCTTCCTATGCCCAGGAAGAAGTATCGTTAATAAGAAAAGAAAGAGGTGAGAAAATAGAAGAGATAGAGAAGAAAGAACAACAACATCAGAATCTCACAGCGGAACGAATAAAATATAATATATCATATAAGTATTTACATAATATACAACATCAATCAGAGTTATACAGATAATACATCACATACTAGACAGTTATAAACACCTGTCCAGTTATACAACTCAACTCAAACAAATGACTCAGAGATACCAACACAGCGGAACTATATATATATATCTACAACGCTGAAGCCACCTGCTCCATTGCTCCTCCAGAATTCGTCAAAGCTAACCTGAATCCCTTGGCTACCCGTAAAAATTTGGGTACCCGAGAGTTTATGAAAAACAAAAATAAACTCCGGGTCAGACATGGGTCTGGTATGAGTAACATTTTAAAGTTGCTTAACTTTGAAAATCTTTTGAAAGTAAAAGGTATCATGTAGGACTTCCCACACATAAACATGGAAAAGTTTTTACCTTACGCTAACCAAAACATTTGATAGGAAATTCTGTGATATTATAATAGGTCTAGGGTTTTCAAGTAAATAGAAAATAGCCGAAATTGTTACATCTATTAAATTCCAGCTACTAGCCACAAAAGTGGGTAATACAATCAAAACCATGGGCACTTATTGGATTGTGGATTCCATACAATGGCAGGGCTACTGGGGTACCGCCCGTCACGGTAGGTGGACTAGATCAACGGACCGAGGATTACTCCCTTCATCCCCTGCAACACAAGGCCGGAACCATTCCTTACTGAACAGTCCCGAACAAGATAACCCCGCAGTTGGTGTACATCCAACCGCCCACAAAGCCGAATAAAAAGGGACATCTAGACAGGGGAAAATCTTGTCCTGCTTGGGCATGACCCACCTAACCTTGCTGCACGTCCCCTGTTTTAGCCATTCTCGGTTAATGAGGCTTGAGGCTGCGACTACCTTTTTAGAAAACATTACTTAGAATGCTCATCGCCCACCTGACGATGTGTTGAAAGCATTCAATCCATACAAGTTCGTTCCGGGTTCGAACGAAACCGAAGGCATTATATCGTTACACTCATTTTGGAATCACCCTCAGAGTTAACGACGACAACCCTTGCACTCTGAATCTTCATCTTCACTTCAGATTCACGACCTAACGTTAATTTGGAAACGATGTGGTTTTCGGATGTTCCTAATGCGGAAAACCCGATCCCGGTCTCATCGAAATCCAAAACGTGTCTTTTAGGGCCAAGTTGTCTATTTAGCCTTAACAGTTTAATTTAACATAATCATTATACACACAGATATATAATTCATAATATCATAATAAATAATCATATCATCATCATAAACAGATAATCAAAATTTCCATTCATTAAATAATTAAATATTATCCTATTTAAACCAAGCATCCATATCACAAGATATTACCCATCTCATATCAAATGAAATATCAATATCATTCATTTATAAGAAATGATTTAAAATCTTACCATTTGTAATTAATTTAAAATGAATTAAATTAACTACCTCTATCTCTAATTAATTTAAGGTAAATTAAATTAATTACTTCATTCATAAATCCTGCTTATACAACCAATTATTAAATTTATACAAATTAATTAATCTCTAGATATTTATCTTGATTAACTCCTCTAATTAATCATTTTCTAATTACAATAAGTAATTAGTCTTTAATAAATTTTACAAATTAATTCTTATAAATTATTCCCAGTAATTAACTTTTAATTACTTCATTTAAAATTAATTACATTTATTTAAATCGATTACATTAAGCAATTAATCCTTAATTAAACACAATTATTAATCATCTTGATTAATATCAACCAGTAATTAACTATCATTAATTACTTAAATTAATTATCCCCTTATTAATTATCTCCATTAATTAATCCTCTGATTAATTTCAAAGTAATCATCCAAATTACTTATTTAATATATCATCTTTCACTAATTACATTCAGTAATTAACATTAATTACTTCATTAAGTAATTGTGCTCCATTGCATACATTTAGTAATTACACTTATCAATTTATCAAATGATTCTTTTTAAATTAATTAAACTAAATTAATTAACTTAAATTAATCATTTATCAAAATTAATTACAATCAGTAATTAATCTCTTAATTACTTTATCAAGTAATTACCTAATTAATCTAATTAATTAACCAAAGTTAATCATATATATTAATTAATTAAAGATCTTTGGTTAATTGTCTACATTTAATATCATTTCTTAATTTACTTCTTAATTGACAATTATTTATTAACTTTAATACATAGGTCATTCCTTAATTACCCTATTATCCTTAAGATAATTCATTCTTTAATTTAATGACTTCATTAACATTGCATTTTAAATTTAAATTCTAATATCATTAGAATTGAAGATTCAAAATGATTGTAATTAACATTCAAATTAAAATCTTTAAAATTAAACTATTTGAATTTCTAATTCAAATTTAAATTTCCAAATTTACCTTAATATTTAACTTGCATACCTCAAGTTAAACAATTCATTTATTTTTCATTCAAAAACTTTAAATCAAGAATTCTCAAAATCAAGTTAATTTTTATTTAAACGAATTACTTGTCAACTATTTTATTTGAACTCATTCTTAAATTATCCATATTTAAACTTATTTAAATTTTCAGATTTTAAATTCTATGTAAACTTGAATTTCTCAATTTATTTTGAATTTAAACTTCGATTTAACTTTCTTTTAACAACTAGAGTCAGAAATTTGATTTTTAAATCCAAATTCATTTTAAACTTTAAAATTCAAATATCCATTTGAATCAAAACTTTTAACAAAAATCATATTTAACTGCAGTAGTATTTTGTTTCAGATTAAATTTTAAAATCTGGAAAATTATCAAGTTTTAAAACTGAAACTCTTTTAAATATTTCAAATCTGCATTTTAGATTCAAACTATAAATTTGAATTCATACTTCTAATTAGATTTAAACTTTGTAAAATCTTAGTTGACAACCTAAATTCAATTACATCAAGATTTCAACTAACTAACATTTCATTTTTGTTTTAAATAGAGATTTAAATTTAAATGTTCAGGTTGTTTATACAGCCTGTAGAAAGTTAAACTTTCACCTGAACCTAAACAAAATGCTTCGGGTCATCTACCTCTGTGCTTCGAGTAAAAATGCAGTTTACTCGAGACTTCCCCGAGTCCAAATCTTGCATAATAAAAACTGAGGCAAAACAAAACTGGAACCACCAAAACACCAACCCACTTCAGTGCTTCGAGTCTTCCACCACCTTGCTTCGAGTCATTTACTCAAGTTACTCGAGTATTCCCTCAGGCCAAACTCTACACACCAAGAAATCAGCACCACCATACTTCACTGGCACGGTGCACGTGCACCGTGGCCCCAGCCAACTCCAGCCATCCCCTGGCACCCCCACACGACACCAGTCACTTCCAGATCCCATCACAATCACCAAATGCTAGCCCCTTGCTCGAAAACAAAAATACACCTTCTCCTCTACAACCTGGAAACACAACAAGCAACAGCCCAAAAACTGAAATCTCCACCACTCTCCAAATTCCGACCACTGGAGTACCACCGCCTCTGTCTACAGCTTCTACTATGTTCCCACAACCATCCCCCAGAGTTTCCTCAAACTCGATCCTTTCTTGACCCCGAAATGACCAAGTTTCCAGGCATAGGCAAAACTAGGTCTAGGAGATAAAGCTCGCAACCACCGTCACCTTCGGTCATAGATGAACTTCCTGACAATTTTCCCGGCCTCACCGACCATCCAACTAACTTCAAAACAATCCTTAAGCCCTCCGATCAACTACACTTCCAGAGACAACCCAACTTGCTTGAATGGTTCAACCCAGTAAAGCATGTTCATAGCTCAACTAAAAAATGTAATTTGAGCTTTAAAAATCCTAATTTTGATGTAGTAATAAGTTCATAAACTTGAATTGATGGATCATGTCAACTGAAGTTTTGACTTGTTTTATAATTTGTTCTGTTACTTCATTTTACTTTCTTTTCAGGCTTACTCAAATATGTATTTATCTTTCTTATAAATTTTAACCATCCATTTATGCTAATTCAAAATTTTTTAGACTAAGTCCTAATCCAAATCAGTAAGGAAGTAAAAAGATGGTGACTTTTAAATCACACTGATACTTGAAGTAAGAACAGAAAGTTGCAGAAATAGTTATACAGAGATATCACAAACACAAACAGTATATATATATATATATTACAGACATCAACCAAGCAACCATAGCTAAAATTTAAACCTCAAAGATGATGTTTACTCACAGCAATGGGAAAACAAAGCAAGTTTGTAATAGAACAGTTTGGATCTGTAGGCTTAAACATACTGTAATTTCCATTTCACAATAATCCAGAGCAAAAATGAATATATAAATATTCATTCAATATATTCAGGCATTCACATATTTGCATGTAACAGGTTTAAAAAAAACTTAAGAAAATTAAAAGTGTTACTCACCTAGTTTTTGAAAATAAACAGATTACTTCTTTATGTCTGAAACAAGTGAATCTTCAAAACTGAAAAGTAATTTCCTTCAATTCCTAAATCTTCTTGTCTTTGTTGGATTTGCAAAAATTACTTAAGTTTGTATAGATGAAAATGTTTGCCATTTTCTTGTTTCAGGATTGATATATATTTTTTTTTATGAACGAACCAATACAATATGACATATATAAAGAAGTTTCCAGGGAGGTAATAACTAGGTATAGCCTTTCTTTGAACAGATAAATTTTGTTTTTATTAGGCAAAAATATCTTTCTTATAGAGGCTGAAATGATCCTCATGCAAATTCGAAAAGACTTGTTTGTATGCTGAGAAATGGAAACATTTAATAAAGTAGTACTTTATGTTTCACTTACTTCATCTTTTGTCTCTACAGATATTTCTACTTTGTTTTTATACTTCATGCATAGATATATTATCATGTTTTACATACTTGTTCTTTTTTTTTACTATCCTATCATATGATTCTTGCATGCATCTATTTTTATTTTTATTATTTTTATTATTTTTACAGGCTACTCACATAATTATGTTTAACTGCTAAAAACATGTGTAAGTGTACAATGCACAGACTAAAGTTTTAGCTTGTATATGAAGCTACTGTTATAGATATTTGTTTATTTGTTTCTAGTTCGAACTATAGTATACATTTTTTTGTGAACTGTTATTTCATACTTTGACTAATTCCATTTGACTTGAATGAAGATATTTTGTTTGTATCTTACAGGTAGATGCTTTTATGAAAGAAGGTTACTTTGTTTTATACTTTGTTCTTGTTTTATTCATTGGTTACAAATTTATAGTTTGTGTTTCACTTCATTTCTTATTTGTATTTACATTTGTATTTTAACTATGACTAACAAATATTTTAATTACTTATTATTATTTTATTTTATACTTATATTAATATTAATAAATGTTTATTTTAATTTGAACTTTTTTTTGAAACCTTTATTTTTAATTACCAAATCATAAATTTCATTCAAACACACATATAAATAAAGTTGACATTATTAAAAATTCATTTGTAAACATTTACATAATTAATAGAGCTCATTATTAAGTCAAAATGATTTATAAAAGAATTTATCTCTTTATAAACTGTTTATTTTTATCAAGCTAAATTTAAATGTAAGCTAAAATTTATTTTAAACAAACTAAACTTAAATTTTAAAATCATATAATCATTTATTAAATAGCTTAAATATCAAATTTCTAAATTATCAAAAATATTAGAATTAGAAAACATATCTATTTATTAAATTAAAACAAAGATTTTCTATTTACAATATATATACAGATATATACATTATAATTAGAAGGCAATTTGATTAACTTCAAAAGATAAATTATCAGTTAAATAATTATTTAAAAGAAGATTATTAAATTATTGACAAATATTATCAAATCAATTTTATTTTTAATGTAGATTATTAAATTGATATTGTCCCAAATTTCCGGGATATCACATTCTTCCCCCCTTAAAAGAATTTCGTCCCCGAAATTTAAACAAAGGTAATTTAATAATCCAATTAAAAATTTAAATATGAAACACACGCATACATCAACATAAACTAACAATCATAGCAACCAATTCATCCAAACAAACAAATCTAGCTATCCAGACAAAATTCAAAATAGAATTTTCTCGAGTTTCCCCCAAATATAAATACCGGGTTACTCGTCCTATGGAATCCTAACATCCAATACTACTACTAAACTACAGAGTTTCCACTCATCTAAATCTACAAAACAAATCAAAATATCAGACCAAACTCAAGTCTGACTCAACAACCCAAATTCCCTGAACTGCTGATTCTAAAATCAAAGATAGATCTTACACGTATTCCCTCAGAGATACGTTAAACACTCCGAATTCCAGTTATCCAAACTGAGAATTCAATCCCGAAGACCAAGCACTTATCCAAAATCAAATCCTCGATTTCGGACTCTTCCTTCGTCTCTAATCCACAAAACTTTTCGGACGATCCTGGGCTTCCTCATCCTTACTGATCCGCTCAACTCTTGATGATGTTCCTTAGAAACAAACAGAACCAAAAAAACAATCCAACAAATTGATCCCTCCAAGATCAACCAAAACTCAGAATACAACTCTATTCCAAAATCAGAAAACAGAACTCACTTCTCCCGCATCTAGAAAATAGAACTCACTTCCCGTATAACTCTCTAATCCAAACACTGCAATATCCAATTTCTTCCAAACTAAAACAACTACCACCATGCTTCCACTGCGCCACTCTGACTGAACAGATGAAAATGCTGATGATGATCTCAAGCACAGACTGGTCAACACCTACCAAAAATAAAACTCAGAAGTTCCACCAAAATTCTGAGCTGTTTCACCAAACTCAATTTCCAGATGTTGACAAACTCTAACTGCCAGAAGACATCTAGAAAAATCTCTGACTACCCAAGAGAACACTCAGCTATCGCAAGTCACTTTTGCGATCAACCCAGCCTAATTCCAAAGAAAAACTGCTCTCTCTTTATCAAACAGAACAACCTACACCAATCCATCGAAGAAATGGAACCACACTGCTGCTTCTGAATTCCATTACAGAAAAACTGCTAAGCCAGAAGATCCCTTGCCAACACCAAAAACATTCCAAGCTAAATTGCTGCCACAGATGCTAAGATTTCCTATCCAAAGCTCTTCGAGAAACTTGGACCTCAAAGCAAACAGAAACACCCTGCTGAGCACAGCCACAACACCGAAGCAGTCACTTCACCTTACATGTTCCAAAGAAATATCGTCGGAGATATCCGTAGTCACTGTGTCTCATCACACAGCTACTACACCTTGATGTATCAAAATATCTTGACTTACTTCTGTCTATCCGACAGATCCAAACTCTAGCTCAACCAAACTCCTACATTTCAAAGATGAACTCCGAACCTTAACAGGTTTCCTTTAGAGATCAATGAAATCCTTACACCATCCAAAGCTTACTCAAGACAGTATTAGGCCTACAGTCTTGACAATTACACTTCCAACCATTGATAGTTGTGTTACACACACCACTACCCATCTACCTTAATACTTATATTGGATGACCCGGACAGGTAACCCAACAATAGGTAGAAATAAATATAAATATATATATATCAAAATTACAAATACGCTCTCTCAAGAAGAAATCACTTAAGAGCCTAGGTATTCACTCAACCTAGCGCTCTGATACCACTGTAACGACCCAAGGCTTCCTATGCCCAGGAAGAAGTATCGTTAATAAGAAAAGAAAGAGGTGAGAAAATAGAAGAGATAGAGAAGAAAGAACAACAGCATCAGAATCTCACAGCGGAACGAATAAAATATAATATATCATATAAGTATTTACATAATATACAACATCAATCAGAGTTATACAGATAATACATCACATACTAGACAGTTATAAACACCTGTCCAGTTATACAACTCAACTCAAACAAATGACTCAGAGATACCAACACAGCGGAACTATATATATATCTACAACGCTGAAGCCACCTGCTCCATTGCTCCTCCAGAATTCGTCAAAGCTAACCTGAATCCCTTGGCTACCCGTAAAAATTTGGGTACCCGAGAGTTTATGAAAAACAAAAATAAACTCCGGGTCAGACATGGGTCTGGTATGAGTAACATTTTAAAGTTGCTTAACTTTGAAAATCTTTTGAAAATAAAAGGTATCATGTAGGACTTCCCACACATAAACATGGAAAAGTTTTTACCTTACGCTAACCAAAACATTTGATAGGAAATTCTGTGATATTATAATAGGTCTAGGGTTTTCAAGTAAATAGAAAATAGCCGAAATTGTTACATCTATTAAATTCCAGCTACTAGCCACAAAAGTGGGTAATACAATCAAAACCGTGGGCACTTATTGGATTGTGGATTCCATACAATGGCAGGGCTACTGGGGTACCGCCCGTCACGGTAGGTGGACTAGATCAACGGACCGAGGATTACTCCCTTCATCCCCTGCAACACAAGGCCGGAACCATTCCTTACTGAACAGTCCCGAACAAGATAACCCCGCAGTTGGTGTACATCCAACCGCCCACAAAGACGAATAAAAAGGGACATCTAGACAGGGGAAAATCTTGTCCTGCTTGGGCATGACCCACCTAACCTTGCTGCACGTCCCCTGTTTTAGCCATTCTCGGTTAATGAGGCTTGAGGCTGCGACTACCTTTTTAGAAAACATTACTTAGAATGCTCATCGCCCACCTGACGATGTGTTGAAAGCATTCAATCCATACAAGTTCGTTCCGGGTTCGAACGAAACCGAAGGCATTATATCGTTACACTCATTTTGGAATCACCCTCAGAGTTAACGACGACAACCCTTGCACTCTGAATCTTCATCTTCACTTCAGATTTACGACCTAACGTTAATTTGGAAACGATGTGGTTTTCGGATGTTCCTAATGCGGAAAACCCGATCCCGGTCTCATCGAAATCCAAAACGTGTCTTTTAGGGCCAAGTTGTCTATTTAGCCTTAACAGTTTAATTTAACATAATCATTATACACACAGATATATAATTCATAATATCATAATAAATAATCATATCATCATCATAAACAGATAATCAAAATTTCCATCCATCAAATAATTAAATATTATCCTATTTAAACCAAGCATCCATATCACAAGATATTACCCATCTCATATCAAATGAAATATCAATATCATTCATTTATAAGAAATGATTTAAAATCTTACCATTTGTAATTAATTTAAAATGAATTAAATTAACTACCTCTATCTCTAATTAATTTAAGGTAAATTAAATTAATTACTTCATTCATAAATCCTGCTTATACAACCAATTATTAAATTTATACAAATTAATTAATCTCTAGATATTTATCTTGATTAACTCCTCTAATTAATCATTTTCTAATTACAATAAGTAATTAGTCTTTAATAAATTTTACAAATTAATTCTTATAAATTATTCCCAGTAATTAACTTTTAGTTACTTCATTTAAAATTAATTACATTTATTTAAATCGATTACATTAAGCAATTAATCCTTAATTAAACACAATTATTAATCATCTTGATTAATATCAACCAGTAATTAACTATCATTAATTACTTAAATTAATTATCCCCTTATTAAGTATCTCCATTAATTAATCCTCTGATTAATTTCAAAAGTAATCATCCAAATTACTTATTTAATATATCATCTTTCACTAATTACATTCAGTAATTAACATTAATTACTTCATTAAGTAATTGTGCTCCATTGCATACATTTAGTAATTACACTTATCAATTTATCAAATGATTCTTTTTAAATTAATTAAACTAAATTAATTAACTTAAATTAATCATTTATCAAAATTAATTACAATCAGTAATTAATCTCTTAATTACTTTATCAAGTAATTACCTAATTAATCTAATTAATTAACCAAAGTTAATCATATATATTAATTAATTAAAGATCTTTGGTTAATTGTCTACATTTAATATCATTTCTTAATTTACTTCTTAATTGACAATTATTTATTAACTTTAATACATAGGTCATTCCTTAATTACCCTATTATCCTTAAGATAATTCATTCTTTAATTTAATGACTTCATTAACATTGCATTTTAAATTTAAATTCTAATATCATTAGAATTGAAGATTCAAAATGATTGTAATTAACATTCAAATTAAAATCTTTAAAATTAAACTATTTGAATTTCTAATTCAAATTTAAATTTCCAAATTTACCTTAATATTTAACTTGCATACCTCAAGTTAAACAATTCATTTATTTTTCATTCAAAAACTTTAAATCAAGAATTCTCAAAATCAAGTTAATTTTTATTTAAACGAATTACTTGTCAACTATTTTATTTGAACTCATTCTTAAATTATCCATATTTAAACTTATTTAAATTTTCAGATTTTAAATTCTATGTAAACTTGAATTTCTCAATTTATTTTGAATTTAAACTTCGATTTAACTTTCTTTTAACAACTAGAGTCAGAAATTTGATTTTTAAATCCAAATTCATTTTAAACTTTAAAATTCAAATATCCATTTGAATCAAAACTTTTAACAAAAATCATATTTAACTGCAGTAGTATTTTGTTTCAGATTAAATTTTAAAATCTGGAAAATTATCAAGTTTTAAAACTGAAACTCTTTTAAATATTTCAAATCTGCATTTTAGATTCAAACTATAAATTTGAATTCATACTTCTAATTAGATTTAAACTTTGTAAAATCTTAGTTGACAACCTAAATTCAATTACATCAAGATTTCAACTAACTAACATTTCATTTTTGTTTTAAATAGAGATTTAAATTTAAATGTTCAGGTTGTTTATACAGCCTGTAGAAAGTTAAACTTTCACCTGAACCTAAACAAAATGCTTCAGGTCATCTACCTCTGTGCTTCGAGTAAAAATGCAGTTTACTCGAGACTTCCCCGAGTCCAAATCTTGCATAATAAAAACTGAGGCAAAACAAAACTGGAACCACCAAAACACCAACCCACTTCAGTGCTTCGAGTCTTCCACCACCTTGCTTCGAGTCATTTACTCAAGTTACTCGAGTATTCCCTCAGGACAAACTCTACACACCAAGAAATCAGCACCACCATACTTCACTGGCACGGTGCACGTGCACCGTGGCCCCAGCCAACTCCAGCCATCCCCTGGCACCCCCACACGACACCAGTCACTTCCAGATCCCATCACAATCACCAAATGCTAGCCCCTTGCTCGAAAACAAAAATACACCTTCTCCTCTACAACCTGGAAACACAACAAGCAACAGCCCAAAACCTGAAATCTCCACCACTCTCCAAATTCCGACCACTGGAGTACCACCGCCTCTGTCTACAGCTTCTACTATGTTCCCACAACCATCCCCCAGAGTTTCCTCAAACTCGATCCTTTCTTGACCCCGAAATGACCAAGTTTCCAGGCATAGGCAAAACTAGGTCTAGGAGATAAAGCTCGCAACCACCGTCACCTTCGGTCATAGATGAACTTCCTGACAATTTTCCCGGCCTCACCGACCATCCAACTAACTTCAAAACAATCCTTAAGCCCTCCGATCAACTACACTTCCAGAGACAACCCAACTTGCTTGAATGGTTCAACCCAGTAAAGCATGTTCATAGCTCAACTAAAAAATGTAATTTGAGCTTTAAAAATCCTAATTTTGATGTAGTAATAAGTTCATAAACTTGAATTGATGGATCATGTCAACTGAAGTTTTGACTTGTTTTATAATTTGTTCTGTTACTTCATTTTACTTTCTTTTCAGGCTTACTCAAATATGTATTTATCTTTCTTATAAATTTTAACCATCCATTTATGCTAATTCAAAATTTTTTAGACTAAGTCCTAATCCAAATCAGTAAGGAAGTAAAAAGATGGTGACTTTTAAATCACACTGATACTTGAAGTAAGAACAGAAAGTTGCAGAAATAGTTATACAGAGATATCACAAACACAAACAGTATATATATATATTACAGACATCAACCAAGCAACCATAGCTAAAATTTAAACCTCAAAGATGATGTTTACTCACAGCAATGGGAAAACAAAGCAAGTTTGTAATAGAACAGTTTGGATCTGTAGGCTTAAACATACTGTAATTTCCATTTCACAATAATCCAGAGCAAAAATGAATATATAAATATTCATTCAATATATTCAGGCATTCACATATTTGCATGTAACAGGTTTAAAAAAAACTTAAGAAAATTAAAAGTGTTACTCACCTAGTTTTTGAAAATAAACAGATTACTTCTTTATGTCTGAAACAAGTGAATCTTCAAAACTGAAAAGTAATTTCCTTCAATTCCTAAATCTTCTTGTCTTTGTTGGATTTGCAAAAATTACTTAAGTTTGTATAGATGAAAATGTTTGCCATTTTCTTGTTTCAGGATTGATATTTTTTTTTTTTATGAACGAACCAATACAATATGACATATATAAAGAAGTTTCCAGGGAGGTAATAACTAGGTATAGCCTTTCTTTGAACAGATAAATTTTGTTTTTATTAGGCAAAAATATCTTTCTTATAGAGGCTGAAATGATCCTCATGCAAATTCGAAAAGACTTGTTTGTATGCTGAGAAATGGAAACATTTAATGAAGTAGTACTTTATGTTTCACTTACTTCATCTTTTGTCTCTACAGATATTTCTACTTTGTTTTTATACTTCATGCATAGATATGTTATCATGTTTTACATACTTGTTCTTTTTTTTTACTATCCTATCATATGATTCTTGCATGCATTTATTTTTATTTTTATTATTTTTATTATTTTTACAAGCTACTCACATAATTATGTTTAACTGCTAAAAACATGTGTAAGTGTACAATGCACAGACTAAAGTTTTAGCTTGTATATGAAGCTACTGTTATAGATATTAGTTTATTTGTTTCTAGTTCGAACTATAGTATACATTTTTTTGTGAACTGTTATTTCATACTTTGACTAATTCCATTTGACTTGAATGAAGATATTTTGTTTGTATCTTACAGGTAGATGCTTTTATGAAAGAAGGTTACTTTGTTTTATACTTTGTTCTTGTTTTATTCATTGGTTACAAATTTATAGTTTGTGTTTCACTTCATTTCTTATTTGTATTTACATTTGTATTTTAACTATGACTAACAAATATTTTAATTACTTATTATTATTTTATTTTATACTTATATTAATATTAATAAATGTTTATTTTAATTTGAACTTTTTTTTGAAACCTTTATTTTTAATTACCAAATCATAAATTTCATTCAAACACACATATAAATAAAGTTGACATTATTAAAAATTCATTTGTAAACATTTACATAATTAATAGAGCTCATTATTAAGTCAAAATGATTTATAAAAGAATTTATCTCTTTATAAACTGTTTATTTTTATCAAGCTAAATTTAAATGTAAGCTAAAATTTATTTTAAACAAACTAAACTTAAATTTTAAAATCATATAATCATTTATTAAATAGCTTAAATATCAAATTTCTAAATTATCAAAAATATTAGAATTAGAAAACATATCTATTTATTAAATTAAAACAAAGATTTTCTATTTACAATATATATACAGATATATACATTATAATTAGAAGGCAATTTGATTAACTTCAAAAGATAAATTATCAGTTAAATAATTATTTAAAAGAAGATTATTAAATTATTGACAAATATTATCAAATCAATTTAATTTTTAATGTAGATTATTAAATTGATATTGTCCTAAATTTCCGGGATATCACAATATCCGACGTATTTGATGTATATTCTGCTGTTTATTTAGTTTTGGAAGGATGAGATATTATAACCGTCCTGAATTTTGTTGTTGATTGTATTGAACTCTGATGCTGTATTCTGATGATGTATGTATAAAACAGATATAATTTCATTTGTGGAAAGATCTGTTATCATCTATTATATTTCATTCCGCTGCGTTGGTAAGATTATGATATTGTTTCTATTTCTTCTTCTACCTCCTTCTTCTTTTAACCCTAATGGTTTGATTTTCGGGAATCAAAAAATCGGGTCGTTACACCACATCACTTCCATTCCGAATCTTCTTAACCATTTTCACTTTTCAAGAATAGTATCCACTATTTTTCTCGCCCTATTTCCATATTTTAATATAAATTCTCCCTATAAATTTATATTCCCAACATATCATTTGATATCGATTTCCCTTATTTATAAACATTGTTTATAAATTTTATAACTCCTTTGAGTTTCAGTTTTATAAAACTAATCTCGTTTATAAAATTTTCTTTTTATAAATTCATTCCTTTATAAATCTCCTTTATAACTTCCAATCTATTTTTAATATCGACTTCAACTCCTTTTTATATTTCTAGAATATCATTTATAAATTCTCTTATATAATTCATTTTTAAAATCTCCATTTAATAATTCACAATAGTTAAGTATGACCAAAAATCAAATATATTTTTCTAACTCAATTTCTTTAAAATAACCCCAATTCCAATATAAATATTTTTATATCAAAAAATTCCCTTTAATTCCTTAAATTTTAAAAATATATTTATGGTGTTTAAAATATCAAAATTCAGGCCAGTGGTACAATAGCATCTAATAATTCCAATCACTACAATAATCTGTAGCAGGTTATCCTACAAAAAAAATATATCACAATATATGAAATTAAATTCAACATTTTGAGGAATCCATTTGGCTCCCTCCAATCTGTTTTTCCTGCATCCACGGATGTTAATACAATATAAAAATACCAATCCCACTTTAAGGGGGATATTGCGGTATAAAGGGTCGTCCGCTATTATGCAGGATGCATAGGGTCTCATCCGCTACTATTATATATACTACTATATATATAACATCCAAACTGATAATAATTTATAAATTTATCCAATCAACAGATAATTTAAATTCAACATTTTTAAATTATACCAGCAATCCGAATAAGTGAGATTTTACTCACATTGGTTTTTATTTTGCAATCCGATCCAAACCCGACTTGTTTCTTCATGATTTTTTGACCTCGAAATGAAAGGTTGAATATTTATAAGACTTGTGTGTGTGTGTATTTATAAAATTAAATCTCCTAATAACGAAAATTAGTAAATTAATTACCTTTTTTAACACTTCTAACCCCTCTTCTCGTTCAAACTCGCGATGCCCAGGTAACGAAACAAGACCACTACCACGAACGAGCCACCACCACATGGGCTATCGTCTGCCGTTGACCGTCCCATGCCAGACCACGTCTAGGCTTCAAGCGACACCACCATCCATCTCCGCTTCACCGCCCCAACCAAGAACTTCCAACCCCACCATCGCGACCTCGTGTGCTCGATTGACGAGCCTCCTCTTATGTACGCGCGTGTACAGGTCCATGCCCAAACCTCAACTAATTAACTGCAACGTTTATTGAACCCCCTTCATGCTCAGCTATGTCACGACGAACATCACAATCCCACATTTCGCCATAAATCGACTCCAGGTGCTTTTCGATCGACACTGTCACTCTCATGCTTAGGTGAGGAAGTTCACGAGTTTCCCTTGTGCCGCCGCCTCGTGCTACCTCTTGCAAGTCGATCGGGATCAAAACTAAGGGAGCTCGATCGATCGCCCCCCATTTTTTCTTCTTATTTGATACGGTCGATTCTTTTTTTCTTTCTCTACATTTTGAATTGATTCGAAAAAATGGGAAACACTTGATATTTGACAGAAGGGTGGCTGCATGTTAAGCAAGGTAAGATGGCGTGTGAGAATGGGGTTTGACTTTTCAATTTTATTTATTTTAAAATCAAATATCTCATTTTGGCAACTTAAATTTTCGATATCCTATCGAGGTGTGCCGCCTGACATTTATAATGTTATACCGCTATTCCGAATGCAATGGAAAAGGTTTCAAGTCCTAATTCGATCGTATGGAGAAGATAGCCTTTTGGACCTAATTATTATATTGAATTTTCGATATTACTTTCAGCGTGTTTCTATTCCGTACGACCAAATGGTAACTCTAAACACTATGAAATTTGAAATCCGATAATAATACACTATTATGGACTCAATGGAACTTGTTTCGTTGAATTCCGAGACTGTGCCCTGGATCGCTATTTTAACACGTTGATTAAATGATGATTTCGAAAATTCTGAAATCGCTGGAATTTTCAGTTTTTAAATCTTACTAACTAAATTATTATCTCAAATCCAATATTTAAACCATTTAAAAATTCGAAATTGAACAACGAAAAATCCGGGTCGTTACATTTCTAATTTAGAAAACATTACTTGAATAAAAGTTTGAAATCATTGTACTAATGGATCATTAAAAAGTTATGAATTAAAGGATGTTTTATCAACCCGTTGAAATATTTTGAGTATTGTTTACATGTAAATTGATGAAATTTAAATTTCATATGTTCTTTCAAGAAAAGGAAATAGTGGAAACCTTTATATTTCTCCTTGATTTGTTTCTTAATTTAATCTTTGGGCTTATGATAAGTTATTTTGTTTAGGAAATATGATTTTGAATTACAAATTAGTTAAGTATAATTTTGTATTGTTTGTTTCAAAATATTATTTTAATTTGTATACACACACACATATATACATATATGTATGTATGTGAATATGTGTGTATGCGCACGTGCGTGTGTGTGCATATAAATATTAAAAATTTACAAAATTAGCTTAAAAAGTGACGTAATGATATTTGAACAACATTTTTAATCGAAGCCAATTTTATATTGTCTTCTATATCTTACGTACACATATACATATTTTTTTTTTAAAAAATGGTTTATCTTTATTAGGAAATTACAACCCAAGTGGATTGACCCAAAGCAAGTCAACAAACAACAATACAAAAATTCCCTTTAACTATAACATTCCTAACATACCCAAACATTTTTCAGATCTAATAAATTAAACCCAAATCGGCTACTGCAATCATGGCGGAAGAAAGTGGAAGTAGCTCTACACATATACATACATACACACACGTACATACACATACACATACACATACACATACACATACACATACACATACACATACACATACATACATACATACATACATACATACATACATACATACATACATACATACATACATACATACATATGCACATGTAAACAAATCCAAAATAAAACAATTTTTTTCTTTGGATGATAAAGACATATATGGAGGGGATATGTGACCATTATGGTGTAAATCCCAACACCTAGAACGTTCACATTTGCTGTGTACACATTCCGTATGTAACACTTACACATTCACAAATAATGCATTTGATGTGCTCATTAAATAAATAAAAATAATAACACAATCTACTTAAAATTAAATCAAACTAATTTCAAATAATTTTAATAAGATGAACATGTTATTTAAAAGAGAATTTAGATAGTTCTAAATGAATTTAGATTACATAGGCCCAATAAAGGTTTGCGAATGATTTTTTTTAAATTTACCCAATTACCCTTCTTCCAACTGGTCTGGTTCCTTTAATGATATCGGAGCGAGGATGGTTCAGGCGTTCACCTGGTACACTGGATGTCCCATGTTTGATCCTTGCAACTAGAATCACAGGGGTTCTCACATTGTAATCTATGATGAAGCATTGCATCTTTCCCCTACATGTCCTGCGATGGTTGTGTTTGTCGAAAGGCTGCATGTAAAACTCGCTCGTGTGGTACTTAGTTGTGCTACCCCAATGAAGTTTGGGGCAAAGCTCCAATGGTATCAGAGTCCAATATGTATACAGTCTAAATTAGTCATGCTGGGGCTAATCAGTTAAGCTTACCAATCTAGTAAGGTGTTTAGAAATGTAATAGGTTTGGGTAATCAAGTACCCTACTATCCTTGGCTACAAGCCTGGCCCGAAAGGTGAAGTGAGCCCAATATTGTCCCTAATAGAACAGGTCATATTTGATTTGGGATACACACACGCACATTATAAAAGTTACTAATAGGAAGCCCGTGCCAAACGCACGGGGTAGATTTTGTCTTTATTAAATATGATGTGTGATACATTAGGTTACTGATTTTAAATTTGTTGAATATAAATTATACGATAAAATATCAATTTGGTTTTGAAGCGCTATTGAGATGGAGAGTTTTTAAATTATTACAGAAGCCAACTTATGAATAACATAAAAGGTTTGAATACATGAGCATTAAAAAAATTCATATTCAATATTCTCATTACAGTAAAAAAAGAAAACCCTTTAGGTGGCAACTAATTTCAGACTTATACTAACCATCTTGCCACCTTTCAGTAGTGTTAAAGTCTTTGTTCTACCACCCTCTCACTACTTAGACACCATTGTCTACAAAGGAATATTGCACCTCTGCATATCAGATCGCATCTCGCTTTCAAATTCGCTTTCATCCCTATATTTGTACCTCTGTACTCACTCATTCCTTACTTATTGAAACAACTTCGGGTCATAATTTTCAAACTGATACAGGGCAATTTCCTGGTGCATTATGCTTGATTTAGCCCAACTATTATAGGTTATTTGATGTATGTAGGCATCATCGAGAATTCATTCATTCTATCATTCCACTGGGTTCGACCACTGTATGCATGCTTCAAGTGTAGCCTTTATTCGTTCATTCGATGCTATGCTTATTCATTTTGTTCTACGTGTCTCAAGTTGGGAGCATGCTTCACCAATAGTTAAGTTTTGACCTCCAACCAAATAGAACATGCAATAATATTGCTTCCAATTCGCTTCAGTCAGGGATTTGGCATTTCTAATAAATCTGAGACCTTATCCACCTCATGTCCACTTTGCCAGCACACGTCCACCCTGAAGCTTGTGATTTTATTGATTCACTTGATAGCTTCAATTCGTTACAGTAGATCACAGTTGATAATAGCTTTGAAGTTTGAATACAACAGTGAAGATAAGGTGTAGAAATGAATCCGGCAGAGTCTGGACGTTCAATCGCTGAAAAAGGTCCCTTTTCTATAGGCTTCTAGGGGCTATTTATAGGCGCAGAAGGCTGAGATCGCGCTCAAACTCCGGGAGACTTTTTTTGACACATGAGTGGGCCCACGCAACCGACCCCACCAAGTTTCGGCTCGGTCTGAGATCGATATGTAATAGTTTCGTATCCATCAGAAATTGCTCCAATCGAGATGAAACTTGGCAGGAACACTCTTTACCTTGTGTGGAAGCTACCGTGAAAATTTCATTGTATTTGGACCAGTGGATCGTGAGATATGATCGATCCAAGATGGTGATTTTTGTTTCCTGCCGACTTCGAATCCATGCCATCGTATCCATCCCGTTCGACTCGATGGAGCACGTGGTACTGTAGTGACGTGGTGCGCACTCCTTGCATCGATCCTATTTTTGCTTCGAGTTGACCATTTCGCATCCATGAACTTCGCCTCGTTTGTATCGAGAGACGTTGCATAGTTCGATTCGATAACAGCTGCCAACACGTATCGATGGAAGCACGCTCGTTCTTATCGATAGAAATTGGCCCCATTTGTATCGATCAAAAGTGATGGATACGAAATGACGAACTTCAATGGGTTTTTAGGTAGATCGATACGAGCAAGCACATTCCTTTGATGGATACGAAATGGCATATTTGATCGATTCGAACAAATGCTCACTGATGGATACGAAGTCGAGTGAACTAGCGCTTGAGGATGGATGCGAAGTTCATCGATGCGAATTGTGACGCGACGATGGATACGAGAGTGATCGATTCGAGGTAGGGTGCACCGATGGATACGAAATAGTGCTTGGGGATGGATACGAATGGATGGATTCGAACTGTGCACATGGATCGTTACGAAGCCGATGGGTTCGAACGGTGGTTCTCCGATGGATTCGAAAATCACATCTTCCCTAACTTGTATCGATCATATCTCATTCATACGAATTCCGATCAATCTGAAATTTGAAATGCTGGCTTTTATGATCTTACTCGTCATGTCTGGTCAATTGTGGCCCGCTCCGGACTCAGACAAAATTCATCGATATCCATAGCGAAGCAATGTATAACCAATCTTTGTGATGTGCTGCCTTTGGTTTTCGATCAGTCTTTTGGTATCACGGCCTTGCCAAAAGGCAGGATAACATTTTCCCCCCAAAACATGCCTTGCGTTAGGAATGTGTGTTTCGTAATGCCATAAGCTGGATGTTCATATCCTATCAACAACCAGTGAAGAACTTGATAATTTCATATGACCTCGAATGACGATTGTTCGGTATCGTATGCCATTTAAGGTGAAACGAGACTGTTCGCGGTCGAATGCCGTTAGCGAGAAATGATGGAATGGGACCGTTCGCGGTCGGATGCCGTTCGTGGCGAATTGTGACCGTTCGAGGTCGGGTGCCGTTCGAGGCGAATTGTGACCGTTCGAGGTCGGCTGCCGTTCGAGGCGAATTGTGACCGTTCGAGGTCGGGTGCCGTTCGAGGCGAATTGTGACCATTCGAGATCGGGTGCCGTTCGAGGCGAATTGTGACTGTTCGAGGTCGGGTGCCGTTCGAGGCGAATGAGTGTGCCCGGAGGGGGGGGACTTAGTGTTATCGATACCAGGTTCACGTTCGAGTGAGTTCCCGAATCGTTTGTCAAGGCGATTTATTGCCATCTCAGAGCATGCCTAAGGACCGTTCGCGACCCCGTACATGTGTAAGTAGCTTAGCCATCTCAAAATTATCAAAATCAAATATCTATTCAACTAAAGAGTTTTAAGGCAAAAATGTCCGACAAAATCAAATCCAAACACAAGAAGCAAAACACAAAAGCAAAGCAGTGACGTCAGAGTGCAAACACCTATATCGATATGATTTATAGTTGTATCAGAGCATGCCTGAGGATCGTTCGCGGTCCCGTACATGTGTGAACAACCTAGTTGTGTCGATGTGGAGTTTTCCACTCGTTCGTCATTATCTCAATCAATTGATAATAAGCTGATGTCTCGATCTTGGGCCGTCTTCAATTGATGTAGGTGGTGGTCGTTCCTGTTCCACCGTTGCGGCCCTCCTTCTCACATACTGTAATAGCAAACCATTCCGGATGTGCCCCTCAACTTCATCTTTCAAGTGTCGGCAGTCATTTGTGCTGTGACCATTCAACTCATGGAATGAACAATACCTGTCTGACCTTCTCTCGTTGCTAGTTGGATCTCTCCTTGTTGGCTTTCGATAAGGGACCTGTCCCCTAGTGTCCTGGTAGATCTGTTCCAAAGTCTCGTTCAACTCTGAGTATGTGGTGAATCTTGGCTCCCTCCGCGGTCGCATCGATCTGCTATCGTTATCCTCAGCCTTTTTCTTTCCCTTGCTAGTTTCTGCACCTTTCTCAGGGGGATTTCCACCTTTAACTGCATAAACATCAATTCCTTCTGCTTCCTCTCTTTCGGCATTTGCATCCTCCAACCGAAAAAATCCTTCAGACTCATGATAAAATTCCCCTAGATCCATAAAGGGTCTCTTGTCAGCGAATTCTTGAATTCTGTACCGTCAGCTATGCCCAACACAGCTGCCATCAAGACCATGGATGGATCCGGTCGATCCACCGATGCTGCAGTTGCATTGAATCGCGTCAAAAAACTTCTCAAAGGTTACCTAGCTCCTTGTTTCAGTGCTGCCAAACTCATAACATTCTTGGGTCTCAAAATGTGGACCCTGAATTGCATCATAAACCTCTCAGTCAAATCACTCCACGTCCCAATAGATCCACTCTCCAGTTGCCTAAACCATAACGCTGCAAAATCTGCCAAGTACAATGAAAAGCACCGGGCCATAACCTCCTCTGATGCCCCCAGCACCTCCATATGCCTCATATATTTTGTCAGATGAACTATAGGGTATGTCCTTCCATAGTACATACCTAACGATGGTAGCTTAAAGTCTGGTGGGTTCCTAGCTTGCCTGATTGTTGTGGTAAAAGGACTCCTATTCCAAGTTTTGTTTACCAAACCGCCTCTCATAGCTCTCCTAACCATCTCTGCCAATCGGTCATTGTCTCCAAGCTGTAGTCCTCGTTCGTTGCCTTCGGCCTGCCCCTCGAGTTCACGAGGGAATTCTATAATCTGTTCCCCTGGCTGAGCTTCCGTTCCTCTGCTAATGCTGTGCTGTTCAAATCCACCTGATGCTCTTCTTGGTATTGGGTCGACGTGCTCTAGTTGAGTGCCCCCTAGCTCGGGCGCTACGCCAGATGGTCCTGCTCCGTTCTGAACTCCGATTTCTCCATGATTATGCACTCCAAGTTGCCCAATCTGTTGAAACAAATTCTGGATCATTTCTTCTTGCCTTCTCATCATCGTCTCCATCTCATCCCTGGTGATGAAGACTGAAGCTTGGTTTGCTCCTGAGGAAGCCTCTTGACTCCCTGCATGTTGACTTCTTTCTGGTCTCTGCCTTCTACCCGATTGCCTTGTCATGATTTTTCGGATCTAAATCTTGAAACTCTCTGATTCAACTCTTAATTGATAGAACTCCTGAATTAGCCTTCTCGGTGAAAGCACCAAAATGTTTGCGCCAAAATTGGACACAAACACCCAATAGTCGTTGAAAGCACCAGTTCGCAATCACAGATCACATATAACAAATATATATGAAAATCACTCAGAAAATTCACAGAAATGCAGTAAACAACACGATTTTTATAATGGTTCGGCGATCTTGCCTACGTCCACTTTGAATCTTATGATTTTATTAATTCACTTGATAACTTCAATCCGTTACAGCAGATCACAGTTGATAATAGCTCTGAAGTTTGAATACAACAGTGAAGATAAGGTGTAGAAATGAATCCGGCAGAGTCTGGACATTCAATCGCTGAAAAAGGTCCCTTTTCTGTAGGCTTCTGGGGGCTATTTATAGGCGTAGAAGGCTGGATCGCGCTCAAACTTCGAGAGAATTTTTCTGGCACGTGAGTGGGCCCACGCGACCGACCCCACTAAGTTTCGGCTCGATCTGAGATCGATACAAAATAGTTTCGTATCCATTAGAAATTGCTCCAATCGAGCTGAAACTTGGCAGGAATGCTCTTTACCTTGTATGGAAGCTACTGTAAAAATTTCGTTGCATTTGGACCAGTGGATCGTGAGATATGATCGATGCAAGATGGTGATTTTCGTTTCCTGCTGACTTCGAATCCATGCCATCGTATCCATCACGTTCGACTCGATGGAGCACGTGGTACTGTAGCGACGTGGCGCGCACTCCTCGCATCGATCCTATTTTTGCTCCGAGTTGACCATTTCGCATCCATGAACTTCGCCTCGTTTGTATCGAGAGACGTGGCATAGTTCGATTCGATAACAGCTACCAACACGTATCGATGGAAGCACGCTCGTTCGTATCGATAGAAATTGGCCCTGTTCATATCGATCAAAAGTGATGGATAAGATTGATGGATACGAACTGACGAACTACAATGGGTTTTTAGGTAGATCGATACGAGCAAGCACATTCCTTTGATGGATACGAAATGGCGTATTTGATCGATTCGAACAAATGCTCACTGATGGATACGAAGTCGAGTGAACTAGCGCTTGAGGATGGATGCGAAGTTCATCGATGCGAATTGTGACGCGACGATGGATACGAGAGTGATCGATTCGAGGTAGGGTGCTCCGATGGATACGAAATAGTGCTTGGGGATGGATACGAATGGATGGATTCGAACTGTGCACATGGATCGTTACGAAGCCGATGGGTTCGAACGGTGGTTCTCCGATGGATTCGAAAATCACATCTTCCCTAACTTGTATCGATCATATCTCATTCATACGAATTACGATCAATCTGAAATTTGAAATGCTGACTTTTATGATCTTACTCATCATGTCTGGTCTATTGTGGCCCGATCCGGACTCGGACAAAATTCATCGATATCCGTAGCGAAGCAATGTATAACCAATCTTTGTGATGAGCTGCCTTTGGTTTTCGATCAATCTTTTGGTATTACGGCCTTGCCAAAAGGCAGGATAACAAATCCATATAGGATCATATATAAATGTTATATGATGAACGATCATTGTAGCGACCCGATTTTCTATCACCAGAAAGACACATCTCTATTTAAGAAAGAGAGGGATAGAAGAAGAAAAGAAAGAGAAGAAAGAACAACAACACATCAGAATATCACAGCGGAACGAACGAAATATAATATATAACATATGCATAGTATCATATACATCAGAGTACACAACTATACATCTCAATTTAGACTGTTATAACATTTCTGTCTAATATACAATGCAAGAACATCAACACAGAATAACACACAGCGGAAACTCTAACTATATCTACACGCTGAAGCCTCCTGCTCCAAAGCACCTCCAGGTTTGGTCAAGAGATAACCTGAATCACTTGACCACTCATACATAATATGAGTACCCAAGAGTTTAATAAAACAGAAAATAAACACTGGGGTCAGACAGGGGTCTGGTGTGAGTAAACGGTTTAAAACTTCTTAACTTTAGATAATCCTTTGAAAGGAAAAGGTATCACGTAAGACTTCCCACACATAAACATCGAAAAGTTTTTACCTTACGCTAAACAAAACATTTGATAGGAAATCCAGTGATATTATAATAGTGTCTAGGGTTTTCAAGTAAATAAGAAATAGCCGAAATTGTTACATTATTAAATTCCAGCTAATAGCCACCAAAGTGGGTAATACAAACAAAACCGTAGGGTCTCGTTGGGAAAATAGGTTTCCATCAATGGCAGGGCTACTGGGGCATCGCCCATCACAGTACGTGGCCTAGATCACCGTACCGAGGAGCCACCCTAACTCCCATGCAACACAAGGCCCCTAACTCCCCTGCAACACAAGGCCGGGACCATTCCTTACTAAACAGTCCCGAACAAGACAACCCCGCAGTTGGCTGCAGATCTAACCGCCTACAAAGCCGAAATAAAAAAAGACATCTAGACAGGGATGAATCTCGTCCTACTTGGGCATGACCCACTTAACCTTGCTGCACCTCCCCTGTTTTAGCCATTCCCGGTTGATAAGGCTTCAATCTGCGATTACCTTTGTAGGACACACTTATCTTAGAATGCTCATCGTCCACCTGACGATGTTCTGAAAGCATTCAATCCATACAAGTCCGTTCCGGGTTCGAACGGAACCGAAGGCACTATCTCATTGCACTCATTTTGGAATCACCCTCAGAGTCAACGACCATAACCCTTGCACTATGAATCACCATCTCGAACCTATAAGTACTATTTCGTCAAACTCATCACGGAATCACCCCAAGAGTTGTATTGACGTATAGTTCTTACACCTCGAGTCTTCACTAAGCTCCACTTGGATTCACGACCTAATGTTTATTTTGGATCGGTGTGGTTTTCGGATATCCAAATATGGAAACCCGATCCCGGTCTCACCGAATCCAAACGCCATTTTAATGTCCAAGTTGTACTTAACGGATTTAAACAATAGATATTCAGAAATATCACTTAACATAAATGGATGATTCACATTACACAGATAGGTAATTCACTATTATCACATTCATCCATATATATCACAAAGCAGCATATATATCACATCTCAGATATATCACATTCATATCATCACATATCAACCAATGACATACGATATCATCCAATATCATTATCTCATCAAGTGATACTTATCAACCAATCATTCATCATCCATACACAAGTTTAATCTGAACTTGATTAATTTAATTCATCCTTAAATTCTTATTTAATCACTTGGATTATCATCAATCCATCTTACTATTCATTAATTAATTACAAATTAATTAATAAACTTCACTTACTTCTCCACTTTAAATAAATCTCGCTTGATTAATTATCTCTTAATTACTTAAAGTAATTATTCCTTATTTACAATATTAATTAATCATCTTGATTAATTACTTCTTAATTATCCAAGTAATTATCTCTCAATTACCCTTTAATTAATCATCCTTGATTAATTATTATTTAATTACCCTGATAATTATTTCTTAATTATCCTTTAAATTAATCATACCTGATTAATCACCTTATTAAAATTAATCATACCTGATTAATTACTTTCTAATTAAACTCTTCTTGATTAATTACTTTTTTAATTAATCATATTTAATTAATTGCTTTTAATCAATCACATTTGATTAACTATTTTTAATTACATTTAGTAATTAAAACTTAATTATAAATAAAAAAATTTCAAATTATTAATTAACAATTAATTATTTATTTCCATTAATTAATGATTACTTTCATTAATTAAATTCCTTTTTAATTAATTACTTTAACAAGTAATTAATCACATAATTAACTACTCTTAATCCTTTTATTAATTAACCATTAATTAAATAATTTAAACCTTTAATTAATTAAATAATTCTTTAATTAATAACTCAAGTGATTAATCCTTAATCACATCCACTTAATTACTTTTATAAAGTAATTATTTCTTACTTAATTACCTCCTGTAATTAACCACTTAATTACTTCACCCAGTAATTATACTTAATTAAATCCAAAGTGATTATCTTTAAATTAATCACTAATTAATTACTTAATTAATTATTAATTTATCATTTAAATTTAATTAGATGATTCTTAACTTCTTATATTATAAAAATTCTTAATTAAGCAAATCATTATCTTAATTAAATCATTTATATTAACCAATAACACTTGATTATTAATAATAATTGAATTATCTCAATTATTCTCACAATTATTTATCTTTAAATAAATCAAAATTCTAATTTACATAAGTTAAATCTTTATTATAATTTATTATCAAATTCTTAATCATTAAACTTATTTAAAATAAATTATATTTGAAATCAATTATAATCAAAATAATTTTTAAACATTCAACTAAAAACTTTTTGAACTCCTCCAAGGTTATTAAATAAAATTTTAATACAAACCTATTATTAAAATCCACTTATTTTTTTTAAAACTTTTATATTTCAAAATATAAGAACTTTGTTTAAAAGTTAACTTTACACAAATTTAGTTTTATAATTAAACTTGTTTAACTTTTGGTTTAAAATTTTGATCATCTTCAAATCAAGTACCTTTTGGTTTCAAAATCTTTAAAAAAAACAAAACTGTTAAATTTTAAAAACTTAAAAACTGTTGAACTCAAAACAGCACTTTGCTCAACAAACCCGAGCAATACACTACAAACTCACGCGACAAACCCAAGTAAACTAAACAAAAACCCAGAGTCTCTCCATCCCTAACCTGCTTCGAGAAAACTCACCAAAAACCCAAAGGAAAACTTGAGCCTCCACCTTCGTTCTCCCCAAAACCCAATGCAGAGGCATGAAATCGTGCACGTAAAAGTGCACATCGCCGATGGTCGACGGCGAACCCCTCTCCGGCCTCCACCAAGTCGCTCACGACCCCTACAATGTATCGCGCAACCCAGAAAACCAATTACGCTTGAAAATCAAAATTTGACCCTGAACCCATTAATTCGAAACACCATCACCCGTAAAACCAACGTTTACGGCAACACACACCTCGAGAAGACCCACCGACACCATCATAGCTACGCCACATGCTCCAGATCCTTTGGCCACCACCCTGATCGCCTCTAGTTGCATTACGACGTCACGAAAACGAGATAAACTTCGTCAACATCATCAGGTTTTAAAACCCTACTCACCCAATCTTCGGCCAACCCCTTCACCTAAAATTTTCCCAATTAATTTTCTGATGATCGCCATTGTCCCCTCCACCTTCATGCTCAACCACGTCGACATCTTTGCCGTCGTTCGCCCTAAATTGGACGAAATGTTCAAAACAATCAAAACTCAAATTCTCACCAATTACTGTTCTAAAATTCATGGTTCCATCTTCTAAAATCATGATTACTTATTTGAAATTCGATTATAAAATCAAAACTCAAATTTGAATACAAATTTTTTTGTCCCAAATCAATGTTTTACTGTAAATTTAAAATTCCCGAGCCAATAATACACTTTAAAATCCTGTAAATATTTTTAAGTGATAGATTACTTGCTTACAATCAACTTCTATTTACACATCAAAGGCCAATACAAATTCAATATGGGATTATTGATTTTATTATGAAATTGAAACCTGTTACTTTACACAGCATATGTTTAACTTCACAGGCAAATCAACTATTCAAAATTCAAACATGCATTCAAATTTAAATTAAAATAATTCATCAAAATTATGATGTTCAATCACAAAATCAAGATGAAATTTAGAATCCAGAACTATTTTTAAAAATTGCTTTTACTCACCTCTTAATTGCAGAAGATAAAAACTGTTATTTTATTTCTAGACTTGAAATTTATTTGCATGTTGATGGATCTTCCTGCTGTACTTTCCAGATTTTCATATTTGCATTTGATTTGAAGTGCTTGATGTTGAAAACAATTTGCATGCTGAATTTTTTTCCACTTTTGCTTGATGTTGAATATCCAGCATATTTCTTTCCAGGTTTTACAGATTTTTTTTTCTGTTCTTTCTTTTTTTTGATTTACATTTAGTTGAAAGAAGAAAGTAATTTAGCTGAAGATTAATTTCTTTTTTTAATTTTACAACTTACATTTTAATTTTATTTTATTAAAAGAATGACATTTGTCATCTAAATATTGTAATGATCTTACACATGTATATTCTACTTACAATTGTCCCTTACATATATTAATATACTTACATGTGTTTTTAACATGTATTATAATGTTTACAAGTATTGTTTTTAATGTTAAATTAACACTTTGAATGTTATTTTCTTTTTAATAATTTGTTTAAGCTATATACATATATTTATGTAATGTGTAGAAAAATATAAAATGTTTTTATCACAAAAATAAACTTTACACTTTAATAAATATTTCAAAAGCAAATTCATATAGACATTTATAAATAACTTATATTTTAATCAATTTAATTCTATCATTTGTTTATAAATTTGAGAAACTTAGTTTAACTCTTTATATAAAAAAATTTAAAACAATTTTATCTTATGATAAAATTAAAATGAAAGAATAACAAAAATAATTGAAAGTGAACTTCAAATTTTATTCTTATTTAAAACAAAAGCTAAAATATATGTTTATAAAATAAGAAATTAACTTTGTTATTAAAATTTAAATTTCAAATATCATTTCAAAAGCATTAAATCAAATTAACCTTTCAAATTACAAAACTATATATTTATTAAAGTTTGCAAATACTTATTAAATTCAAATCAATAAAATTCCTATTTCAAATATATATATATATACAAATATATATACACATTTCAAATAGAAAAACATTTTAACATTAAATTTGAAAATTATCGTGTTGAATTTTAAAACACAAACCAAATCATAATATATATATATATATATATTCATATATATTACAATTTGAATATAAAGTTTTTATTACGTTAAACATTTCCTATTTACAAGATATATCAATATATATATCATAAATAGAAAATATTTTGATTAGCTTTTGAAAAATAAATCTTGCCAATTTTAAATTGCCAAAATAAATATTTCCAAATTATTAGTTTTCAAAAGAATTAAATTTGCCAATTCATATTGTTAAGAAAAATGTTGATAGATATTAACAAATTATTATTATTAATCTTTAAAATAAATTTTAACTTGTCAATTTATAATATAAAATAATCAAATCACTTTAATTATTATCAAAGATTATTAAATTGATATTGCTCAAAATTCTGGGTTGTCACATTCCTGCCCCCTTAAAAGAATTTCGTACCCGAAATTTAAAAGCAAAGATAATTTAATAACCCAGCTAAAAAATTTAAATTTTCAAACAGCAATCACACAATCAATCATAGCAACCAATTCAAGCAAATAATTTCATCTATCCATGAAAATTCTGAATAGAACTTCCTAATATCATCTAGAGTTTTCCAGGTACCTAAACTGGAATACTCGTTCTACAGATTTTTAAGTAACTATACTACTATAACCAAGAACTCCCTCATCTGATCCAACAAATCTGAACAAGATATCAGACTAAACTCAAATATAGCTCAACTGCCAAATCCTTCCGAACTGCTGATTCTATCACTCGAAGAATCATACACATATTCCTCAGAGATATGTGAAATACAATGAATTCCAGTTATCCGAACTGGCAATTCAATCCTGTAGATCAAAATCTAATCTTCAGAGAACACAGGAAAACTCAAAATACCTCCGGAGCTAGCTTTCCAGTTTTACCCAATCTTATATCTTCTTTAATCGGATAAAACTAAAGCAATATCCAAATTTCAACTTCACGTTCCAAATCTCCTTAATTCTTAATTGCATAACTTTTCTGATGCTCTAGAGTCACCTTCATCTTTCCTGATCGGCTTAACTCTTGCTGATTGCTTCATGAAACAAACAGGACCAAAATCAAACCAATCATGTAACAACCCGCATATTTATCGATTTTATATTTAAATATTTTATCGTTAGTCGGATTTTTTGTCCGAAAACCTACTTTTAGCAAACAGTCGAACTGGGACTCAAGACCACCTCCATTGAGTTCAAAATGCCGTTTGCGACCTTTTTGAGTATAAACTTTGATATATTTGGAGCTAGTCAAAAATTTGACCATTTTCACTATTGGGTTTGAGTTTGGGTTCAGCCCACTAGCCAACTTATACTCAAAACTGAACCACTCTTCCCCATTCACCCTCACTTCTTCCTCTTTTCAGTTCTAAGGCAATAATGGTGGGAGAGATTGGAAATTAAAACTCCAAAACCCTAGTTCCTCTTGCAACTTCAAATTCCTAGCTCCAAATTCAAGAGAAACCATTGGTAAGCTTCTTCTTCTTCTCCAACTCATTCTCTTACCAATTTCAGAAAATTCCTACACCTAATTATGGGAATGTTCTTGTTTTTGAGCATAGATTCAAGCTCATGTGGGTTGTGTTTAAGAGAGGTTGATTCTCCATTTTGCTTTCAAGCTTCTTCATCATTGATTCTTGTAAAAAGGTGAGATTTTTATCTCACATCTTAATTTACAATTATCTTCGATTATTAGGTATGAATTCCTAACACTTACCCTTGTGCAATTGATTTTGGTTTGGATTGATTTGGTGTATATCCCAATTTTGGTATTTTGAAATCAAAATCTATGAAAATCCTTTTATGCATATTTGGACATGGATATTTGAGGCGTATCGACGAGTCGTTTAAGGCTGGGTTGTTACTTGGCGCAAATCCTTAGTCGTCAATTGCTCGTTCGATCGTTTTCGATATTCGTTTGGCCATTTTTGGCCTAGGTTCAGGGAATGCCCTGAACCCCAGACTCAGACGTCTGAAACGTAATATTTAGACATCTGAATATTGTTCTGGGAAGATTTCTATTCCCAGATTCAGACGTCTGAATATATGATTTCAGACGTCTGAATTGGTTCATTTGGAACCAGAAAGGAAATAGGCTAAAAAGTGTCTATTTCAGACGTCTGAATTCAAGGAATCAGACGTCTGAATTTTGTCTTTGGAAAATATTTATTTTCCAGATTCAGACGTCTGAATCCTTGATTTCAGACGTCTTAATCTGCACTCTTTTGCCTATTTGCCTAATTAGTTTGAATTTCCAACTTTAATCAATTCGTGTTAATTCCCTTTTGTTATTATCACTTATTATCGACTTTGATGACATTTTCTTCGTGATTTTGGGAATATCCATTTCGATGGATTCGGTAATCGATTTCTTTGGAATTTATTCACGTCTTCGAATGTGAATTTTGTTGATTGATTGTTCCTACCATCCTTTCTATGATTTGTCACTTTAAAAATATAAAGGTTTCTATACTAGTAGTAAATATCAAAACCCTTTTCATCAAAACGATTTCAACTCTATTTTCAATTACAAAGCTCGTTTCCTAAACCGTTTTCCAATCTATTAGTATATACAAACCTTTACCACACTCGTATGAGAAATCTAATTAAACGACTTAGTAAAACAAGTGGTATGAAACTCTTGCGTTTACTTCGTTGGTTAATTCTTGGACTTGTTCGATTGAATCTCTTGTGACAATTTTTCTAGTGGAAACTTACAATTTGTTCGTAAATATTTAAGTTAAGCTAGTGGTTATGGGACATGATGCTAAACTCATATATTTACTAGCTTAGTGTAATTGACACTTCTTGATGGTTATTGACGACCATTTTAGTGATTTAGACTAGCAATGTGCGATGTCTCTTTGTCTGCGAGGGAGACTAAACCCCGTTTTGTGGAGTTTGGACTCAAATTTGTGGGGTAGCAACCCATGGTCTTCGGGCCGTTTGTGGAGCTTCGGCTCAATTTGTGATGGTTAGCAACCATGGAATTAGCGTTCCGTTTGTGATACACGTGTTGGTGAGCTTTATGCTCCCGTTTGTGATAGGCCTTTCCCCCCTTTTGTGATTTCTGGATTTCTATTGATGATTTCTAGAATTTGTGTTTCACCAATTTTCGTGATTTTCATTGATAGGTTCTATCAATATTTGTGCATTGGTGAATTTGTGTGTCATTGACTTTTGTGATTGGCATTGATATAATTGTCAATATTTATGGTTTTTGTGAAGGAGATATAGAGTATGACATTCCTTTCTATCTTTGAGAAGACTTTTGTGATAATGATTAATCTCTTATTGATTATCATTTACATGCTTGCTATAGTAGGTTATTGTGGTTATTATATGTGCACGTCATATCCTTCAATTCTTTATCATGTCATCTGATATTTATAGCTAGACTGATCCGTTTATTATTTTCTTATTAAATAATACTCGGGTCAGACCGAGATGTTACAGGTGCTTCTACTTGACTTTACATCCGGGATTACCTCCTTGGCTTTTGGTTAACTACTTAGATTAGTAGTTTTTGTTGTATACATTTGAGATATAGACTCCATGATGTATACTTATTCTTTTGTGTAGTTCGTGTAACTATTCTTTTGTGGTATTGTGGATCATTTTAGACCGTTACTTTGATATACACTTTTACGTGTAATATTCATATATGTTTCCGCCTTTGTGATATGAATTGTCTGTGACTGATTTATGTTATGTTTAATTCTATATTTGTTTCCGAAGATTATATATAGCCACTGTGTAGTAGCTTTGAGTTTGTGTCGGCATGTCGGATTTCCTCTTGAAAAGAAATGCATGTTATACTATCTGACATATCGATGCTCGCACAAAGCAATTACACGGATGGTTGCTCCTCAACAGCCTTATTCTCCGTGCTAGTTGACAGCATTACATCGTAGTGTTCTTGGCTAGCGTGGGTATAGAGGTGGGGAGTCACAGCTTGGTATCAGAGCCAAACTTCGAAACAAAGTAAAATAACATAACAAGGATCATCGTCCTAAGTCCATCTTAGGAGTCGTGCATTAGGATTTAATTTGAGTCTTCGTACCGTTCTATCCTATTTTCTTTTATGATTCCTTGTTTTATTTATCAAGATTTCTTGATAATTATTTAGTGAATAACCTTTTTCTTCTTCTTCTTTCTTTCTTAAGGAAGAGAAATGTCTAGACCAGGCCGCCCCAGAGCCGTGCCATCTAGCACTCCACCCCAGGATGGAGTTTATATGACTGCTCAACAGCTTCTTGATTTGGTAACTAATGCTCAAGCAGCTGGAGCTAACCCGGAACCTACCCACCCAAAGTCGGGATTTGCACGCTTGTGCAGCGATTACACTAATTTGGGTGGGAAACCATTCAAAGGTTCCGAAACTATTATTGAAGTCCAAGCTTGTCTTAGAACATGCCATCGCATCTTTTCGCGCATGAATCTTATTGATCTTCACCGAGTTCAGGTGGCTTCTAGTATGCTCCAAGAAAGAGCATTGGACTGGTACGAACTTCTTATTTCTGAGATTAATGAAGCGAATCTCACCTGGGAGCAATTCCAGGAACGCTTCGAATTGAAATTCGTACCAGAAGCTGAGAAAGTGACGATGGCTCGTCATTTCATTGACCTTGTTCAAGGCGATTCTTCCATGACGGACTACGTTGCTTCTTTTGAATCACTTTCCAAATACGGGGTTGAATACATCAACACCCCTCAGAAGAAGAATCGGAGATTCGTTTATGGCTTAAACAAAAATCTCAAGAAGCCATTACTTCTAAAATTAGAAGTTCCTTTCGACCAACTCATTGATATCGCTCTTCGTCTTGAAGAGGCTGATAGGGAAAGTGATGTTGAAGTGGTGACTTCCAAACCAAACTTCAACAACAAGAAAAGGCCTAACAAATTCAAAGGCCCTCATCCCAACAAAAAGGGTAAGCAAGCATCTCCAGCGGCAAAGACTCCTACCTTTAGTCGTGGAGAATGCTATAATTGTGGTTCAAAGGACCATTATTCAAATAAGTGTTCGAAGCCCCTCACTTGTCGCTACTGCAAAAGTCTCGGACATGTTATACCTTCATGCCCCAAACTTCAAGGCAAGAAAGAGGGAAAGTTAAATGTTGCTCAAGCTCCTGGCAACACATCTCGTGGCCAAGGTATTTCTCATTTCATTCTCGATGGTATTATTTTATTTCGTGATCAACCAATTCGAGTTCTTTTTGATACGGGTGCATCTCACTCTTTTATTTCAAAAGAACTTGTTGATACTTTTTCTTTGGATGTTTTATGTTTAATGACTTCTTTGAGAATTTCGAATCCGGTTGGCGGATCCGCAACAATTACTTCGCTTTGTAAAGATGTGGAGATTATTCTATGTGATTTTTCTTTCCTAGCCGATTTGCATGTTATGCGTTATTTAGGCTTTGGAATGATTTTGGGAATGGATTGGCTTAATCGTTATGAAGCTCATATCCTATGTCCTGAGCGGACTATTCATCTTCGACATCCTTTATCTGTTAAGAAGAATTCTATTATTCTCAAAGACTCGGATTCTACGTTAACTGCATCTTTATATTCTTTAAATCCTCATGATGATGATAATGATGATGAGGAAGATGTCATTTCTCTTATTCATGTGGTTCTTGAATTCGCCGACATATTTGAGCCCGTTTTAGGATTACCACCTAAGCGAGCATTTGAGTTCAAAATTAATCTTATCCCTGGAGCTCAACCTATTACTCGTCCTCCTTATCGCATGTCCAATAAGGAAAATGAGGAAATGCGCAAACAATTATCCGAATTGGAGACGAAGCAATTTATTCGCTCTAGTTCCTCGCCTTGGGGAGCTTCGGCTATTTTTGTGAAGAAATCCGACGGTACACTTAGGCTTTGCGTTGACTACCGCAAGCTTAATGATCTTACTATCAAAAATAAATATCCTCTACCTCGGATTGATGATCTATTCGATCAGCTTAGTGGTGCTAGAGTCTTTTCACAATTGGACTTGGCCACTGGTTTTCATCAGCTTCGTATTGCAGAGGATAGCATTCCTTTGACTTCGTTCCGTACTCGATATGGATCTTATGAATGGCTTGTCATGCCATTTGGTTTGACGAATGCTCCGGCGTATTTTGTTGACCTTATGAATCGGGTTTTCAAAGATTTTCTCGACCGATTTGTTCTCATCTTTATTGATGATATTCTTGTGTATTCTAAAACCAAAGAGGATCATGAAAAGCATCTTCGGATTGTGTTGGAAACTCTCAGGAGTAATCAATTAAAGGCGAAATTTTCTAAATACCACTTTTGGCAATCTCGGGTGAAGTTTCTCGGTCATATTATTTCTGAATCCGGAATTTCCGTGGATCCTGCAAAGATTGAAGCGATTCAAGATTGGAAGAGACCGGAGAGTGTGACTGAAATCCGTAGTTTTCTCGGATTGGCGGGCTATTACCGCCATTTCATAAAAGACTTTTCTAAAATTGCCATGCCTCTTACTGGCTTAACCAAGAAAGGCATTAAATACATTTGGTCGGACAAATGTGAAACTTCTTTTCAGAAATTAAAAGAACTCCTTTCTGATGCTCCTATTCTTGTTATTCCCGAGGGGAATCAAGATTTTATCGTTTATACCGATGCTAGTCGCATTGGTTTGGGTGCCGTTCTTATGCAAAGTGAACGTGTTATTGCTTATGCTTCTAGGCAATTGAAGCCAGCCGAGACTAGATATGCCACTCATAATTTAGAGCTCGTGGCTATTGTTTTCTCTCTTCGGATTTGGCGTCATTATCTCCTAGGAGAGAAATTTGTTCTTTATACCGATCATAAGTCTTTGAAGTATTTATTCTCTCAGAAGGAACTTAATTTGCGTCAGCAGCGTTGGCTCGAGTTCCTTGCACCTTACGATCTTGACATTGTTTATACTCCCGGAAAGGGAAATCGAGTTGCCGATGCACTTAGTCGCAAGCAACAAGCGGTTGTTTCCTTGATGATATCCGAATGGAACGATCTTGAGATATTATCCTCTTGTGAGATTCGAGACCGTGTTTCCGATTTATGTTCATCAATTGTGTTATGTACCCTTGAGGCTCATCCTTCTCTTTTAGACCGCATTCTTGAAGCTCAAAGGCTAGATCCCGAAATGGCCCTTCTTGGCCAAAATATTAGGGATAAAATTGATATTGAAGGATTGAAAGAATTTGATATCGATTCTCGTGGCGGCATTCGAAAATTTGGTAGACTTATCGTACCAAATATTATTGATCTTCGTAAGGATATTTTAGAAGATTCTCATCGTTCTAAATTCACCATTCATCCCGGTAGTAGTAAAATGTACGCGAATATGAAGCGACTATATTATTGGGAGGGAATGAAATTTGATATTGCTAACTTTGTTAAGTGTTGCATGACTTTCCAGCTTGTTAAAGCCGAACATCAAAGGCCCGGTGGGTTATTGCAACCTTTAGAAATTCCAATTTGGAAGTGGGACCAAATTTCCGTGGATTTTATAGATGGCCTTCCCCGTTCTCGTTCGGGTCATGATAGCTTATGGGTGATTGTTGATAGACTTACTAAATCCGCCCATTTTATTCCCATTCGGTCTAACCGAACGGTTCCTCTTTTGGCCAAGCTCTTTATCAAAGAGATTGTTAAATTGCATGGAGTTCCTACTTCTATTGTTAGCGATCGTGATCCATTGTTTACTAGAGGATTTTGGAAGAGTCTTCAAAAAGCTTTAGGGACGAAGCTTAATTTTAGCACCGCTTATCATCCCCAGTCCGATGGACAAACTGAGCGTGTGAATCAAACACTTGAAGATCTTCTTCGTGCTTGTGTGCTTGATTTTGGTGGAAGTTGGAAAGATCATATTTCCCTTGTTGAATTCTCCTATAATAATAGCTTCCAATCTAGTATTGGTATGACACCTTTCGAGGCACTCTATGGAAGGCCATGCCGATCTCCTTCTTGTTGGCTTGAGGCCGGTGAGAAGCTGGTTTTAGGTCCAGATTTTATTCGTGATTCCACCGAAAAGATTGAACTTATTCGTCATAGGATGAAAGAAGCCCAGAGTAGACAAAAATCCTATGCCGATAATCGAAGAAGGAGATTAGAATTTTCTGTGGGAGATCTTGTTTTTGTTCGTGTTTCACCTATGAAGGGTGTTGTGCGTTTCAGTCGATCGGGAAAATTAGCGCCTCGTTATATTGGGCCCTTTCCTATCACCGAACGTATTGGTTCCATGGCTTATCGCCTCTTATTACCGGCTCAATTTTCTGCTATTCATGACGTGTTTCACGTTTCTCAACTTCGGAAATGCCTTCGAGATTCCGATTCTATTCTTGAGCCCGGTGTTGTGGAAGAGATTGAAGTTTCGCCTAATTTAACTTATGAGCAACATCCTAATCGTATCATTGCTTCGGAGGTCAAACGACTTCGAAATAAAGATGTTCCGCTTGTTAAAGTTCAATGGTCTTCAAATCCTAAGGATTGTTCTTGGGAATCTAGAGAGTACATCGAGCGAACACATCCGGACTTACTTTCTCGTGCTCTTTGAGGTGAACTTCTTATGTCAAATTTCTTTTGAGTTGAATATGCTTTTATGGTTGTTACTACATATCTTCTTCTTAAATATTGCGAGGACGCAATTTCTTTAAGGAGGGGAGTCTATAACAACCCGCATATTTATCGATTTTATATTTAAATATTTTATCGTTAGTCGGATTTTTTGTCCGAAAACCTACTTTTAGCAAACAGTCGAACTGGGACTCAAGACCACCTCCATTGAGTTCAAAATGCTGTTTGCGACCTTTTTGAGTATAAACTTTGATATATTTGGAGCTAGTCAAAAATTTGACCATTTTCACTATTGGGTTTGAGTTTGGGTTCAGCCCACTAGCCAACTTATACTCAAAAGTGAACCACTCTTCCCCATTCACCCTCACTTATTCCTCTTTTCAGTTCTAAGGCAATAATGGTGGGAGAGATTGGAAATTAAAACTCCAAAACCCTAGTTCCTCTTGCAACTTCAAATTCCTAGCTCCAAATTCAAGAGAAACCATTGGTAAGCTTCTTCTTCTTCTCCAACTCATTCTCTTACCAATTTCAGAAAATTCCTAAACCTAATTATGGGAATGTTCTTGTTTTTGTGCATAGATTCAAGCTCATGTGGGTTGTGTTTAAGAGAGGTTGATTATCCATTTTGCTTTCAAGCTTCTTCATCATTGATTCTTGTAAAAAGGTAAGATTTTTATCTCACATCTTAGTTTATAATTATCTTCGATTGTTAGGTATGAATTCCTAACACTTAGCCTTGTGCAATTGATTTTGGTTTGGATTGATTTGGTGTATATCCCAATTTTGGTATTTTGAAATCAAAATCTATGAAAATCCTTTTATGGATATTTGGACATGGATATTTGAGGCGTATCGACGAGCCGTTTAAGGCTGGGTTGTTACTTGGCGCAAATCCTTAGTCGTCACTTGCTCGTTCGATCGTTTCCGATATTCGTTTGGCCATTTTTGGCCTAGGTTCAGGGAATGCCCTGAACCCCAGACTCAGACGTCTGAAACGTAATATTCAGACGTCTGAATATTGTTTTGGGAAGATTTCTATTCCCAGATTCAGACGTCTGAATATATGATTTCAGACGTCTGAATTGGTTAATTTGGAACCAGAAAGGAAATAGGCTAAAAAGGTGCCTATTTCAGACGTCTGAATTCAAGGATTCAGACGTCTGAATTTTGTCTTTGGAAAATATTTATTTTCCAGATTCAGACGTCTGAATCCTTGATTTCAGACGTCTGAATCTGCACTCTTTTGCCTATTTGCCTAATTAGTTTGAATTTCCAACTTTAATCGATTCGTGCTAATTCCCTTTTGTTATTATCACTTATTATCGACTTTGATGACATTTTCTTCGTGATTTTGGGAATATCCATTTCGATGGATTCGGTAATCGATTTCTTTGGAATTTATTCACGTCTTCGAATGTGAATTTTGATGATTGATTGTTCCTACCATCCTTCATATGATTTGTCACTTTAAAAATATGAAGGTTTCTATACTAGTAGTTAATATCAAAACCCTTTTCATCAAAAGGATTTCAACTCTATTTTCAATTACAAAGCTCGTTTCCTAAACCGTTTTCCAATCTATTAGCATATACAAACCTTTACCACACTCGTATGAGAAATCTAATTAAACGACTTAGTAAAACAAGTGGTATGAAACTCTTGCGTTTACTTCGTTGGTTAATTCTTGGACTTGTTCGATTGAATCTCTTGTGACAATTTTTCTAGTGGAAACTTACAATTTGTTCGTAAATATTTAAGTTAAGCTAGTGGTTATGGGACATGATGCTAAACTCATATATTTACTAGCTTAGTGTAATTGACATAGACTCCTTGATGTATACTTATTCTTTTGTGTAGTTCGTGTAACTATTCTTTTGTGGTATTGTGGATCTTTTTAGACCGTTACTCTGATATACACTTTTACGTGTAATATCCATATCTGTTTCCTCCTTTGTGATATGAATTGTTTGTGACTGATTTATGTTATGTTTAATTCTATATTTGTTTCCGAAGATTATATATAGCCACTGTGTAGTAGCTTTGAGTTTGTGTCGGCATGTCGGATTTCCTCTTGAAAAGAAATGCATGTTATACTATCTGATATATCGATGCTCGCACAAAGCAATTACACGGATGGTCGCTCCTCAACAGCCTTATTCTCCGTGCTAGTTGACAGCATTACACCGTAGTGTTCTTGGCTAGCGTGGGTATAGAGGTGGGGCGTCACAAATCACCTGATCCTACTCAACAAAATGGCTCTCCAAAAATTTGATGAAATCCAAAACATAACTCTATTCCACAAGCATCAGTGGACTTCAGACATACATCTCCTGTCTGGAATAGCCAAACAGTTGCACTTGACAACCTTACCTACCAAATCCAGAAAATTCCTTCATACATGAATTTTCTGTAGAAATCCTCTAGTCCAAGTAAACTGCAACTTCTAGTTGCTCCCATTCTAGAATAACTGCTATCTCGCTTCCATGCACAATTCTGATCTTGAGTAGATGAGAATGCTATCGAAGAACTCGAGCACAATCTTTCTCCATACACAGTTCATCTGACTCATAAAATCTTAGTGACCATTCCACTTGATCAAAATATTTCAGCAGAATCTCAACTTAGAATATGATAATCAATCCCTTCTCAAGAATCCTAAGTTTCCTCACCAAATCTTCTCGCTCCAAGAGTCATCCCTTTACATGGTTGATCCATAAAAATTACTCCTGGAATCCAAGTCGATAAGAAAAATCAATCTCCGATTCGGGTAAACTTCTAATTCCCTCTAAAACATCTGGAAAATCTCTGACTACTTTCATAGCTTTTACCTCTACTTGAGATGCCTCAATCTCAAACCAAAGAATACTCAAAGATTCCTGAACTAATCGCAAGTCACTTTTGCGATCTCACTCAGTTCAGATTCCAAAGAATTATCTTCACCTACAAGAACAGCTTCCCTAATCGGGATCAATTTTCAAGAATGGCTTATCTACTAGAAAAACTGATAAATCACCTCCAACAAATATCCTACTCTGCTGAGCCTCCCGAAAAAATGGATAAGCCTTCACTACTGCCGGGAATGCCGATAGTAGAATCCCAAAAATTTCCGAGTCATCGAAGAAACGGATCCACATTGTTGCTTCCAATCTTCACTTCAATAATACTACTAAACCAAAAGATCATCCTTAACCACAAAACTATCACCCAATTCCACTAAAAATCCTTGAGATGAGTAGACATCTCCTCAAGAAACTCAGCTCCAAACCAAACACCAACCACTTATTCTTCTTAAGGAAAAACAATGAGACCATGCCCGAAATGAGGTAACTCATCGACCTTAGCCTCATACTTCAATAGAGATAAGACTCCCTTACTTGAGATCCAGAAAATCCTTAAATATCTGAATCTTCCCTGCAGTAAGCATCACAGTTCCTTCAACACCATCTTAATCTGGCTCCAAAAGAACATCTCCAGAACCATCTATGGATACTGCATCCTAACACACAGCTATTCCCTCCTTAAGCCACCAAGATACCATCACCTGCTTCTGCTCAGCTGACAACTCAACTCTTGGAAATTCCGCTCACTCGAGAGCGAATAAACCTCACACTCTAACAATATACTCCAATTCTTGAAAAAGACTTCCTCTGGACTCAAAGAAATCCATTCACCAATCTACAAAGCTTATTCGAGACGGTAAAAGGTCTACAATCTCGACAAACACCTCCAACCACAACATATGAGCCTCTATCATTAGTGGTAGTCGTGTTCCACACACTTGTACCTTATCTACCTTTATAGCCTAAGTTGGAAAATCCGAATAGATAACCCAACAGATTAGGTGTGTGTGTGTGTGTGTGTGTATATATATATATATATATATATATATATATAAATTACAAGTACGCTCTCTCAAAATAGACACCACTCAAGAGCCTAGGTATTCACTCAACCTAATGCTCTGATACCAACTGTAGCGACCCGACTTTCTATCGCCAGAAAGACGCATCACTATTTAAGAAAGAAAGGGATAGAAGAAGAAAAGAAAGAGAAGAAAGAACAACAACACATCAGAATATCACAGCGGAACGAATGAAATATAATATATAACATATGCATAGTATCATATACATCAGAGTACACAACTATACATCTCAATTTAGACAGTTATAACATTTCTGTCTAATATACAATACAAAAACATCAACACAAAATAACACACATCGGAAACTCTAACTATATCTACACGCTGAAGCCTCCTGCTCCAAAGCTCCTCCAGATTTCGTCAAGAGATAACCTGAATCACTTGACTACTCATACATAATATGAGTACCCAAGAGTTTAATAAAACAGAAAATAAACACTCGGGTCAGACAGGGGTCTGGTGTGAGTAAACGGTTTAAAATTGTTTAACTTTAGAAAATCCTTTGAAAGGAAAAGGTATCACGTAAGACTTCCCACACATAAACATGGAAAAGTTTTTACCTTACGCTAACCAAAACATTTGATAGGAAATCTAGTGATATTATAATAGTGTCTAGGCTTTTCAAGTAAATAAGAAATAGTCGAAACTGTTACATTATTAAATTCCAGCTACTAGCCACCAAAGTGGGTAATACAAACAAAACTGTAGGGTCTCGTAGGGAAAATGGGCTTCCATCAATGGCAGGGCTACTAGGGTACCGCCCGTCACAGTACGTGGCCTAGATCATCATACCGAGGAGCCACCTTAACTCCCCTGCAACACAAGGCCGGGACCATTCCTTACCGAACAGTCTCGAACAAGACCACCCCGCAGTTGGCTGCAGATCCAACCGCCCATAAATCCGAAATAAAAAGGGACATCTGGACAGGGATGAATCTCGTCCTACTTGGGCATGACCCACTTAACCTTGCTGCACCTCCCCTGTTTTAGCCATTCCCGGTTAATGAGGCTTGAGGCTGCGATTACCTTTGTAGGACACACTTATCTTAGAATGATCATCGTCCACTTGACGATGTTCTGAAAGCATTCAATCCATACAAGTCCGTTCCGGGTTCGAACGGAACTGAAGGCACTATCTCGTTGCACTCATTTTGGAATCACCCTCAGAGTCAACAACCATAGCCCTTGCACTCTGAATCACCATCTCGAACCTATAAGTACTATTTCGTCAAACTCATCATGGAATCACCCCCAGAGTTATATTGACGTATAGTTCTTACACCTCGAGTCTTCACTAATCTCTACTTGGATTCACGACCTAACGTTTAATTTGGATCGGTGTGGTTTTCGAATATCCAAATATGGAAACCCGATCCCGGTCTAACCGAATCCAAACGCCATTTTAATGTCCAAGTTGTACTTAAGGGATTTAAAAAATAGATATTCAGAAATATCACTTAACATAAATGGATGATTCACATTACACAGATAGATAATTCACTATTATCACATTCATCCATACATATCACAAAGCAGCATATATATCACATCTCAGATATATCACATTCATATCATCACATATCAACCAATGACATACGATATCATCCAATATCATTATGTCATCCAATGATACTTATCAACCAATCATTCATCATCCATACACAAGTTTAATCCAAACTTGATTAATTTAATTCATTCTTAATTAAATTAATTCTTATTTAATCACTTGGATTATCATCAATCCATCTTACTGCTCATTAATTAATTACAAATTAATTAATAAACTTCACTTACTTCTCCACTTTAAATTAATCTTGCTTGATTAATTATCTCTTAATTACTTAAAGTAATTATTCCTTAAGTACAATATTAATTAATCATCTTGATTAATTACTTCTTAATTATCCAAGTAATTATCTCTCAATTACCCTTTAATTAATCATCCTTGATTAATTATTATTTAATTACCCTGATAATTATTTCTTAATTATCCTTTAAATTAATCATACCTGATTAACCACCTTATTAAAATTAATCATACCTGATTAATTACTTTCTAATTAAACTCTTCTTGATTAATTATTTTTTTAACTAATCACATTTAATTAATTGCTTTTAAACAATCACATTTGATTAATTATTTTTAATTACATTTAGTAATTAAAACTTAATTATAAGTAAATTTTCTTTTAATTATTAATTAACAATTAATTATTTATTTCCATTAATTCATGATTACTTTCATTAATTAAATTCCTTTTTAATTAATTGCTTTAACAAGTAATTGATCACATAATTAACTACTCTTAATCCTTTTATTAACTAACCATTAATTAAATAATTTGAAACCTTTAATTAATTAATTAATTCTTTAATTAATAACTCAAGTGATTAATCCTTAATCATATCCACTTAATTACTTTTATAAAGTAATTATTTCTTACTTAATTACCTCCTATAATTAACCACTTAATTACTTCACCCAGTAATTATACTTAATTAACTCCAAAGTGATTATCTTTAAATTAATCACTAATTAAATACTTAATTAATTATTAATTTATCATTTAAATTTAATTAAATGATTCTTAACTTCTTATATTATAAAAATTCTTAATTAAGAAAATCATTATCTTAATTAAATCATTTATATTAACCAATAACACTTGATTATTAATAATAATTGAATTATCTCAATTATTCTCACAATTATTTATCTTTAAATAAATCAAAATTCTAATTTACATAAGTTAAATCTTTATTATAACCGATTATCAAATTCTTAATCATTAAGCTTATTTAAAATAAATTATATTTGAAATCAATTATAATCAAAATAATTTTTAAACATTCAAATAAAAACTTTTTGGACTCCTCCAAGGTTATTAAATAAAATTTTAATACAAACCTATTATTAAAATCCACTTATTTGTTTTTAAAACTTTTATATTTTAAAATATAAGAACTATGTTTAAAAGTTAACTTTACACAAATTTAGTTTTATAATTAAACTTGTTTAACTTTTGGTTTAAAATTTTGATCATCTTCAAATCAAGTAACTTTTGTTTCAAAATCTTCAAAAAAAAACTGTTAAATTTTAAAAACTTAAAAACTGTTGAACTCAAACAGCACTTTGCTCAACAAACCCGAGCAATACACTGCAAACTCACGCGACAAACCCGAGTAAACTAAACAAAAACCCAGAGTCTCTCCATCCCTAACCTGCTTTGAGAAAACTCACCAAAAACCCGATGGAAAACTCGATCCTCCACCGTCATTCTCCCCAAAACCCAATGCAGAGGCACGAAATCATGCACGTAAATGTGCACATCGTCGATGGTTGATGGCGAACTCCTCTCCGGCCTCCACCAAATCGCTCACGACCCTTACAATGTATCGCGCAACCCAGAAATCCAATTACGCTCGAAAATCGAAATTTGACCCTCGAACCCATTAATTCAAAACCCCATCACCAGTAAAACCAACATCCACAACAACACACACCTTGAGAAGACCCACCGGCACCACCATAGCTACGCCACATCCTCCAGATCCTTCGGCCACAACCCCGATCGCCTCTAGTTGCATCACGACATCGCGAAAATGAGATAAACTTCGTCAACATCATCATGTTTTAAAACCCTACTCACCCAATCTCCGGCCAACCCCTTCACCTAAAATTTTCCCAATTAATTTTATGATGATCGCCATTGTCCCCTCCACCTTCATGCTCAACCACATCGACATCTTTGCCGTCGTTCGCCCCAAATTGGATGAAATGCTCAAAACAATCAAAACTCAAATTCTCACCAATTACTGTTCTAAAATTCATGGTTCCAGCTTCTAAAATCATGATTACTTATTTGAAATTCGATTATAAAATCAAATTTGAATACAAATTTTTTTGTCCCAAATCAATGTTTTACTGTAAATTTAAAATTCCTGAGCCATTAATACACTTTCAAATCCTGTAAATATTTTTAAGTGATAGATTACTTGCTTACAATCAACTTCTATTTACACATCAAAGGCCAATACAAATTCAATATGGGATTATTGATTTTATTATGAAAGTGAAACCTGTTACTTTACACAACATATGTTTAACTTCACAGGCAAATCAACTATTCAAAATTCAAACATGCATTCAAATTTAAATTAAAATAATTCATCAACATTATGATGTTCAATCACAAAATCAAGATGAAATTTAGAATCCAAAATTATTTTTAAAAATTGCTTTTACTCACCTCTTAATTGCAGAAGATAAAAACTGTTATTTTATTTCTAGACTTGAAATTTATTTGCATGTTGATGGATCTTCCTGCTGTACTTTCCAGATTTTCATATTTGCATTTGATTTGAACTGCTTGATGTTGAAAACAATTTGCATGCTGAATTTTTTTCCACTTTTGCTTGATGTTGAATATCCAGCATATTTCTTTCCAGGTTTTACAGATTTTTTTTCTGTTCTTTCTTTTTTTTGATTTACATTTAGTTGAAATAAGAAAGTAATTTTGCTGAAGATTAATTTCTTCTTTTAATTTTACAACTTACATTTTAAATTTTATTTTATTAAAAGAATGACATTTTTCATCTAAATACTCTAATGATCTTACACATGCATATTCTACTTACAATTGTCCCTTTCATATATCAATATACTTACATGTGTTTTTAACATGTATTATAATGTTTACAAGTATTTTTTTTAATGTTAAATTAACACTTTGAATGTTATTTTCTTTTTAATAATTTGTTTAAGCTATATACATATATTTATGTAATGTGTAGAAAATTATAAAATGTTTTTATCCTATAAAAATAAACTTTAGACTTTAATAAATATTTCAAAAGCAAATTCATATAGACATTTATAAATAACTTATATTTTAATCAATTTAATTCTATCATTTGTTTATAAATTTGAGAAACTTAGTTTAACTCTTTATATAAAAAAATTTAAAACAATTTTATCTTATGATAAAATTAAAATAAATGAATATAAAAAATAATTGAAAGTGAACTTCAAATTTTATTCTTATTTAAAACAAAAGCTAAAATATATGTTTATAAAATAAGAAATTAACTTTGTTATTAAAATTTAAATTTCAAATATCATTTCAAAAGCATTAAATCAAATTAACCTTTCAAATTACAAAACTATATATTTATTAAAGTTTGCAAATACTTATTAAATTCAAATCAATAAAATTCCTATTTCAAATACACACACACACACACACACACACACACACACAAATATATATACACATTTAAAATAGAAAAACATTTTAACATTAAATTTGAAAATTACCGTGTTGAATTTTAAAACACATACCAAATCATAATATATATATATATATATATATATATATTCATATATATTACAATTTGAATATAAAGTTTTTATTACATTAAACATTTCCTATTTACAAGATATATCAATATATATATCATAAATAGAAAATATTTTGATTAGCTTTTGAAAAATAAATCTTGCCAATTTTAAATTGCCAAAATAAATATTTCCAAATTATTAGTTTTCAAAAGAATTAAATTTGCTAATTCATATTGTTAAGAAAATTGTTGATAGATATTAACAAATTATTATTATTAATCTTTAAAATAAATTTTAACTTGTCAGTTTATAATATAAAATGATCAAAACAATTTAATTATTATCAAAGATTATTAAATTGATATTGCTAAAAATTCCGGGTCGTCACAATCATAATTTGTTTGTACGAAACCTCGATGAAATTAGTTCATTAAAATAAGCAAATAAATTATGGACTGCTGCAAGATAGATTTAAAAATTTGAACACTGAAATAACAATTTGATCAATTTAGGTAAAGTGCAACTTATTGGATAGCCTTTAAAGTTAAGGATGACCAAATGCACGTTTGTAAAGAGTTATTATGATATTGTAGTAAAGATTTTCTTTAAATGGTTTGATTCTGTTTAGAAAGGAAATCGAATGTATGAGAGTGGATATAACCTAAGATACAGTTGAGATGAAGAGAGTGAATGGTCACTTCTTCTTCATATAGAAATTGAAAACGAGAATTGTAAAATAATAGTTAATACTTAAAATTAGAATGAGAAATATGCTTTTATTCCAAATGTAATTTCACATAGATATTGTTTTCCAACGGATTTATTTCTTTGAATTTAATATATTTGATTTAAAAATTGTCGATTGTAAACCAATTACAGTAAATAAAATAAATAGCCCTTGTTACATAGTTGAATAAAGCTTCATATTTCATATGGTATTATAATAACGACAGAATTAGTGGGAGCATGCCATATAACACTTATTAGTCGCAACAAGTTACAAAAATTAATTTTGCCTAAATACCAAACGTTATTTATGAAAAAGTAATTGTCTTTCCATCTTGATCGAAAAATGGACATAATTTTATTTCAGTATGAATATTATGGATATTAATTATAAATTAAAACTATTGAAGTGGTATGCGTGATGCACTGAAAAATACAAAAGCATCCAAATTTATTTGCAATTATTTTAGAATTATGGACTAAGCCACGGTTTGGAGAAATAATTTTTTGACCATGTGATTATGAATCGTATAGTACTAATGAATTATATCTCAAAAAATTAAGGAAAAAACACCCATTTAATGAAAGCAACATAAGAGTTTATGAACTCTTCGGACTGATAAGTGTGTGTGCTTACGTGCGCGCGCGTATGTGCGTAAGTCTAGTATTAACAAAACGTTCCACATACTTCGTTATGTTCAGTGATGGGTTATCATTAACATTTAGATTTGTATTTGATACACATGTAGTATGTCTATAATAAGCTCATAGAATATAAAATGGAAGTAAACCAAATAACATGCAATAGAAAATAAAAATGATTCGATTTGATCGAATAAGTGAATATATTGTAAAGAGTTTCGAGCATAACTAATATGAATAAAGATTCAGTCTCAAAAGTCATTCCTCACGATGATACATAATGATGTATCAAGAAGGAGTAATCAAACTCTATTGGATGAAGTATGATTAGCATGAGCGAAGTTGAGTTAACTTCTTTTCATAAGGTCATGTGCTTAAAAGTAGTATATAAGGTTAAAATTAATTTCATCTAAAAGAATAGCTTGCAAAATCATACAAGACAAAGATTAACAAGAAATCCTAACATTTCCTAGACCAAAGAGTTGGCAAGTTGTGCTATTCAAATGACTGCATGTAATAATTGTTCGTGAGAGATCTTGTATGAATCGTCCTAAAAGGAGTTTAGAAACGATTGTCATTGGATGACCAATTTATATTTGAATAAGTATTGTAAACTAAAACTAAATTAGTTTTAAATAAAAGACAATTCATAATGTGTTTTAAATACCTATTCCGTTGCATTAAGAAATAACCGTCGTTTCAAGAAATACCAACTTCATAGCCAAAGGATTTCTTTTTGAAATTATTGGTAGTAAAATGGATTCGGATATGATGCAAAGATAAAACTGATTACAGGGGAAGAAATGAAATTAACTTGACCCTAAATGAACGCAACATATTAGAACGTTTAACAAATATTGCTGCATATTGAAAAGAAACTATGATTTCTTATTGGTGTCGAGAATATATAATTCTCAATAGTCAATTAAACCATTAAGAGTATTGATTCGAGATATGGTATGATGCACAAATTCCATGTACAGTATCAGAATATAATTTTGATAGTCGTACCCAAAGGGATATGATCCATCGACTGCAGACGGGTCTTTAGGAAAAAGAGTAATGTAATTGGAATACAATGAACAACATTGATAAGAATTACATTGTAACATTCAATTATAGCGTTATAGATTCGTTATTCAACGAGCTTGGGTTAATTCAGATGTACTTGCAAAATAATCGCTTGGTATAACCTTGTGCTTTGGTAAGCATGTGTTGAAATGGAAAATTCTAAACAATGATTTAGAATAGATAATTTGTGACAGAGTTTTGGATACGCCCTAGGGGCAATGATGTAATTTCTTATATAAATCTAACTAGATAGCCAATCTTGTTTGAAATTAAAGATGTCTCCTTTCTATTATATACTTGTTATAAAATGTTACAAATAATTAGTTAGTTAATTAAAGTATATATATTAGAAAGTCCATAAATGATGTGCTTGTGATAGTAGTTACAAATAGTTGTAACCATTAGTATTATATCATAATATGATAAGCACACCATTTTAAATATTTCTAATCAAGATGTATTGAAACCTAACTTCAATGCGTCTATTGAGACTAAAAGACGTAACGCTCTTTAAATATTGGGTAATGTATTACTCATGACCGTTGAGGGCACCAAGAGTTTTATGCATTAGTGGTTACTACATAACTATAGTGTAACGACCCATAAATTTTGATAATTTAATTTGTTAAATTAAAAAGATTTTTAATTAAATTTTGAAAGAGATGAAAATCTTATAATTTATGTTGGAGCGAATGTTAGAAATTAAATGTTGCAATGGTAAATAAAATCAATTCTCGACAATTGGAATGAAATACAAATAATGAAATAATGGGAAACATTATAATTTGTTAATTAAATATGATTGTGTAATTAATACTGAAAGAAATAAAATTGGAAATAGTATTAATGAAATGAATTGCAACTGTATAAATGGAAGTTAATTGTTAATAACTTGGTTACAATATTTATATACGAACTGGATGTAAATATTGAATTAATTAATGAAAATAAAATATAAATGTTATGTTTAGATAGAACATAAGTGAATGCAATTAGTAGTATGGAAATAAATGCCAACATTGATTTGTAAGTAATAGAGGCTTACTTATGTGACTACAGAGTAACGGTAATGTTTATTGTGGGTTACCTATTTATTTAGATGGTTAACTGGGATTGGAGATAAATTGTAACTTTATGTGAATTAAGGTAGTAATGTTAACAGCAGTTGATAAATAACAAATTTAATGCAATTCAAATTGATTGAAACGACTGTTTAGGTTATAATGGAGTGTAAATAGAAATATTGGTAATAAATCGAACATAAGAAAACGAAGGCAATTAGTGAATTAATTAATGAATTCATAATAATAAATAGTGATTAAGTAAAAGCAAGGGTAGTAAGTATTGTAATAATTAAAATGGGAGTAAATTGAATTTAATGAACCTTAATGTATATTAATGAGAATAAGGCAATAGTCACAAGATATGAAGGAAATAGGAAGAAGTGGAATGGAGTTTATTTGTAAACCAATAAGTGATGTAATATAGGAATGAAATCAAAATAGATAAGTTTAATTGGGACTTTAATTTCAAACAACGTGTGAAATTGACCAAAATATACAGTGAATGGTAATTGGATATAATCAATGTTAGTAAGAAATTACAACATTGGTTTGGAAATGATTTAAACTTGTGAGAATGTGATTGATAGATGATGATATCAAATTATTATAAGTTACCTGTTTTGATGGAATTGAAAATTTAATTTTAATAAATATAAATAAATGTTATATGAAATGTAATACCATGTTTAGGAGTTGTTAAATTGTATATATTAAGGAAATGAATGGGAAAACAAGGTAACTAAGTTTATAGAGTGGTAATGAATTTAACAAAAAGATTTGGATTAAAACAAATCAAATCCATTGAAATCCAATTTATAATAAGCGTAATTGTTGAGGCAATTGAAATTAAATGTTATGCAATTGAAATAAAGATAAATTTGGAAGACGTTAATGTATCTGGGTATATACCAAAATGAATGGTACCTAAGATTGATAATATGATAAATAGGGAAGTTAAAAAATGGGAATCATGATTTATTTATTTGAAATTAAAAGGAAATGATTGAGTTTATTGCAATTAAGTAGAATTAAACATTTATTATTACGTTAATTGAAAATTTAGTTTAAATTGGAGATTTTTAATGTTATAGATTGTGGATCCAATATTAAATCCATCTATTTAAAATTCATGGATGGAATAATCATTGATTTATTTAATTTAATAGAATTTTAGGGGATTTAATTTATAAATTTGAATATAATGAAATTGAAGATTTGACACTGCAATTGATAGATTTATCAACTTTAAATTGACATCTAAACTTGTTTAAAATTTTGTATAAATGATTGAGAATTATAAAATGATAAAGATTGTCAATTTCAGAATTTAAATGGGAAATTTGATTTAATTAATTTATTTTAAATTTATTTAATTAATATAAAAATAGCCATTTTGGACACTGACTCGGATTTTGACGAAACAAGTTTCATCCGATCTGTAACAGTGAATTATTGTAGGATTTCAAGTTTCATATCGATCGGACTGGTCGTTTGATCGTACGGACTCAAAACGCCTTGAAATTAATGAAATTGAAATCAATTGAAATCAATTCGAAATAATTTGATTTTGTCATAATTTCTCCATATGATGTGATTTGGACGTGAAACTTTTTCCATCGCTTTGAAAATATTTTAAAACACCTATTTTGATATATGGGTTTACCCAATTTCGCTCCGAGGTCAGAACGGGCTTTTTGGGCCACTTTGTCGTTAGCGCGTATTCAACCCGATCCATTTATTCTATTTCAACTTTCTCTATAAATATCCTGCTGTAAACCTTAGCCACCCTAATTCTCGTTTGTCTGTATGTAAATTCATTATATTCCACCTCTTCCTCAGTGTCAGACAAAATTCTATATTTCCAGATCCAATTGCAAATTCAAAAATCTAATGAAAATTCAAACTCCTCAGAAAAATTCAGAAAAAATACACATTGAAGCTCTCGAAGTGCGTAATCTTCTGGTGAAATTTGTTTTTCGTTTTGGATTGCAGTTTGACCGGTAAAAATCGAAGAATTTTCGACCGTTCATCACGTCGAAATCAAACTCAACGGATCGACGAACCCTTTCTGGGTTTTGAAGAGGGGACCGAGGGGATTGCATCGGTATAGTTTGCTCGTCAAATCGACGGTTAGATCGACTGGAAATTTTTGATTAGGGTTTCGGCCATAGGGTTGAACGGCGGCGGCGGCATTATGGGGCGCCGGTCTTTGGCCATAGAGGCGACCATCGGTGGAGGCTTGGCTGGAAGTAGCGGCGTGGCGTACGGAGGCGTGTAGCGGCGGTAATCGGTGGTCAAAAGGGTCGGTCAAAGGCTCTATATATGGGTTCGAACTTCGGTCATGAAAATTCTTGTGCGTGCTACCTGGAGATGGAAATTGCACAAGCTTCTGATGATGTGGCTTTGATGATGGGTGGGTTATTGTGTTTTTTTTAATTTATTCAATCGCAATTATCGTCATAACTTTCGCATACGATATCCGTTTTACACGCGGTTTTTTTTTGTTAGAATCGTATTGAAATTCCGTACTTGATGACGCTGGTTTGGACGAATTCTGAGACGGTCAAATTTTTGAGTTTAAATTGAATTTAAATTCAATTTAAATTCGAAAGGTGAGTGTTTTAACCCACTCGCAACTTCTAAAATTTATTATGTTTGTTAAATTAATTTTGATGAGATTTAAAATTTATCTATGATTGTTTGAGCATATATTTAATCATCATCTCAGTTAGATTGCATTTATTTAAATTAAATTGTTATTTAATTTTATTGTTGCAAATAAATTGCAAGTTAAGCTTATTTTTTATTGCATATAAACTGCCAGTTAAATAGTTATTAATTTATTATTGAATATAAACTGTTCGTTGATACTTGTTATATTTTATATGCTCTATATTAATGTTTTGTTTAAATTGGATGATGATTTTAATAAATGGTTGATGATTGATATTTGGTGAATGGATGATGTGTTCTATATTGTATAAACTGCAAGTTATTATGCATTCTTATCTTATCGGGATTACGGTTTGAAATGATATATAACCATAAATTTTATTTTTAAATTGCGGATTGAAATGATAAATATCCGTATCACTTGACCATAGGATAGAAAATTTTATACAGACACCGTGGTCTATTTATGAAAAAATATTTTTAAATGATTTCTATGGTTTTGGAAAGGAATATACGGTTTATTAAAGATAAATTTTGATGTTATATAAATATTATTATATATATATAGTTAAATTCTTGAATTTAAGCTATGTATAAAATTGTTTAATAAAAATGAGTTTAATAATGGAGTTTGATGGTTTATATTATATGGGTAACTACCTATTTAAGGTATTATATATAGAGTTTTAAATGACTTAAATGAAATTTAAGTTGGAAGATAAACATGAAATTGGGTTAAATTGAATTATTCAAGAATTGTACTTGAATAAATTTGATTTGGAATTTAAATAAAATCGAGATTTTAAAGGGCATGATTCTTATAACTTGATTGGCTTTAGAGTGATTTAAATGAATATAAAGTTGATTTAAATGGATATCCAGTTGATTTAAATGAATATATCAAGTTAAATAAGTTGAAAAAATATATCCAGTTAATTGAAGTTTAAAGGCTTTACTTAAATTTTATTGGATTTATTTAGTTAACATTTCAAACCTAAATAATAGTAATTAAATTTGATATATATGGAATTATCAAAGAATTAGTTTTGAAATGGTGGAATATTTAAAGCTTTGAAATATAGGGAAATTGAAATGGTTTTTGGGGTTCAAATCTATTTTGGAATCGATTTGTGAAATTAAAGAAGCTATTTTATTTTATAAAGTGATTTAATATTTGAACCATTTAAGTATATTATGTTATGTTTCAAAGCTATAGATTTCAAGGTATATAGATTAGGAAATGCTATGATTTTGGAAAAGGATATATTTGAAATAAAAAATGATATCATTTTCATTTGGGTTTTTAGATAGAAATGATATCGTATTTATATGGTTTTGGAATGAATATTTTACTCTGGTTTTAAAGTATAAAGTATTTTGAAAAGACCGCGGTGTTATAATAACATTTGGTTGTTAAAGAGACCGGGATCGGAAGTTGTCATACTCTCTGCCAACCCCGAAAACCACTTTAACAACCGTGTACGCGGTGGAGATTTTAGAATGAAGTAGGATGGTGGCGGCGTTTCCTTTAAGGTAAATACGTGGACCGAACTCCCGTGAGTTGGCATAAGGTGGCTAAAACAGGAGCGATTCTCGGGCCAATAGGTAGCACCTTTGATCGAACACATCCCTTCGATATTATACTTTGACTTTTGGATTGATTCGGTGGACACTTTTGATTTTTTTATTTGGGGGTGTGGCTCGAGGTGGGCGGTAGCTGCGGCTACGCGTCACCACCAGCCCAGATGCGTAATTGGTATATCTACCCTGGCATTGCCTAGTTGTGCCGTGTCACCTACCCTATCGCGCCTTGTACGCGTTTGGTTTTCTCCCGTAGCCCGTGTGGTATCCTCTGGTGGCTTCCCGATCAGGAGGGACTATGATATTGGATGGACTACTGGGACTATTACGTGTTAAGGGGAATATTAGGTCACTCCTTAACGCTATTTAAAAGTACGTTTATTTTACTATAGACACTATTGTAATAGCGAAATATTACTACATAGTAAATAGTTTAACGAATCCTTAGGAGATGTGAATCCCGAGCATCTCTTGAGTTACTGCACTCACGTTAGACACTGGATAGGAGATGTCAAATCCCGTAAACATCTCCAACGCTGTTACACTCATATTTATTTCAGTTGATTTAACTTACATAAGATCTTTTAGTTCTAACTCGAGTGTTTTGTCTTTTCAATTCGCTTAGGTCAGTCCGAGCATTTCAGGATCGAAGATTTTATTCTTGAGGATGAAGATGAAGTTTTGTAGTACTATTACCTACTATATTATATTGTTCCACTACACACTATATTCCGCTGCATCGATTTTTATTCGTTGGTATGTGCAACTCTAATATATTGTATAAGTAAAATTAAATATTTTGTAAACAACTTCATGAACTGTATATTTGATTATTATATTTTTATCCTTCCGCTGTGAGATTCTGTTTTGTTTTATTTCTTTCTTGTTTTTTTCTTATTTACCCCATAACAATCCGCCCTTCTGTATGGTTTGAATTATCACGTGTGTCGATTTAAAGCATGCGAAAAGGAGGGATGCTACATATAGAATGACACACTCGATAGTTTCCTATTGGTTAATATAATTAAGGTCAAATAAAAAATATCGAAGCGACTAATTTACACAGTTCTCTTGACTTGAGAATATTTTTGATCTTTAATATGAAAGCTCTGCTTTGGTTATAGATAAATTATGGCATGGCGTCCATCGAACGATTACACTTGGATCTAGTGAATGTATTGGAAGTTAAAAACAATTTAAGAGATTGTTCGTCTTTTTAATTATATAGGGTTAATATCATGATTAACTGAAGTTAACTCCAAGTCAAAATCTTTGATCATAGTAGTTTGGTTAATAATAATTATTATAAGACAAGCACCATTATTCTAGTGGTTAAGTGATTCGGCTTTGGTGCGAGAGGTCACAAGTTCGAAACTTGCGTTGCGTGATTCGAACGTTTATTGACATGTGATATGTTGTCCTAGTGACATGTTGTATATAAAGTACCATTTAAAATAATAATAATAATAATAATAATAATTGTTATTATTTGACCAAGGACTTTGTGTGTGGACTATTAAATTCAATATGGATAATATTGAAATTCTGACCGTTACTAAATTCCATAAGTTCGGAGTGACGTCGTTTTGACAAAGAGAAATGGTGTAAGTAATCGTCACTATCAGGTACTATTTATATATTAAGTAAAGTGGGATTTTACCAATATATGCAAGCGATAAATTTAGGTAAAATGTCACACCACTAGCTAAGATGGCATGTGAACATAAACTTTTGATTTGTTCGATATTAATCGCTGACTGAATTTACACCTTTGAGTCGGACAACCTAATGATGAATATTTTAAATAAACCACATGATTTAATTAATTTATAAATTATTGTGAATTAATATAATCAATGAATATTTATGAAGTATTAATTATAAAACTTTATTTTATTTGTTTGAATACCATTAACATTCAATAAAGTTCATACATAAAAGCTATAAATGCGCGTATTGACATACGACATCGATAAAATATTTAAACTGGTTTATATAGATTGATTATCAAGTGTTTTGAGAATCGTTTTAGTCCCATATGCATGATGAAATAAGGGGGAGGTTCCAAATGTGAATTGAAAATCCAAAAGAGAAATTAAAAGAAGAAATTAAGTCTTCATCCTTTACTCCTTCTTATAACTCAATTCAATCTTATTTATGAAATGACTTTTTCCCTTTTGTATTTAATTCTATCTCTCATGCTAAAATATGAAGAGAATATAGCGGATTTGATGAAATTTAATCCGAAATTAAATGGGAAAGGTTTTAAAGGAGAGAATTGAAACGTTTAAAATTTTCCTTTAAAACATATTCTCTCTTATTCCATTCTATTGTTCTTTTCCTAACAAAAAAAATTATTTTCCTTCTCTTGCTCTCCTCCTCTTCCTTAATGGCCTCTGTGATAAAATCTATCCAAAACAATTTCAAATCAATAACATTCAAGGTAGTATTTGCCTCTAGATTCTTGTAAAATCCAAAGGTTGATTCAGTTGCATTGGAGTTTTAATTTTAATTTAAGGTGCAAATCTTAGGATTCATCGTAAAGTAATAATAATTTTTTTATTATATATTCACCATGTTCATGATAATATAATTAGGTCCTACATTCAGTACAACTTTTTCATTATATGTTCATATTGTATACATAGTTTAGATCTAATTCATTTTAGAACGAATTTATATATGCCTAAGGTGTCCAATCTATTTTTATCATTGTTTCATTTAACATTAAAATAAGGAAAACCCAAAAAAGTTGAATTGGAAACTAATTTTAATTAATTGATGTATTTTGTACCTCATTATATGTAATGAACTATATATTTAAACTATATATGTAAATTAATTATATATTTAAGCTGACTAATTTTAATTAATTAGAAACTAATATAAATTATTTAAAGATGCTTTGGAGATTGAATACATGTTTCACATATCTGTTGTTTTGAATATAATTTTTAGTTGTTGATGAGATTTGTTTGAAAGTTGTTTTAGTTAAAAAAAATATAAGTGGACTTTTGTTCAAAACATCATAAACCCTTCCAATCCCTTTTGAGTTAAAGTAGATTTCAATTTGTTAATTTAATTTAAAACACACAATATATTGAAAAGTTTATATATATATATATTATTTTAATTTAAAACATAGTTTGTAGTTATTCATATATGCATATATATGTGTGTTTGAATGTTCAAATTGTTTCAAAATGACATTAAAGGAAAGTAAATGAAAAGAGAGAACTCCTTATCTTTTCCTCTCCTTATTAATTGCTCACTTAATATAATTGATTGTCATGTTGAACATATGTAAACTTTTGATTAGTTAAATTAACATTATAACTTGTTATATATAAGTAAATATAAGTAAACTATATATATACATATATTATTATTTATATAATTTCAAAATAAAATGTGGACAACAGAAGCGTGTATAAAGGGCGAATGTGTCCACTGTGGTGCAAATCCCAACACCTATATACGTATATATTAACTACGTACACTACTTATATGTTGCACTTACACTATACACACATGAGCGTATTTGATACATTTATTATTATATATATTTAAATTCAAATTAAATTTAAAAATAATTTTTAAACAATTTAAATAAAATAAGATTTTATTTAGAACCTCATTTAATTGGATCTAATAATCTTTTAGACTTCATAGGCCCAACAAATCCAAAATAGGAATTTTTTTGAAATTTACTAATTGCTTCTCTACGGGCTAGCCCAGATTCAATAATGGTATAAGATCCCAATAGCCTATGCAGTCTAAAATAATCATATTAAGGCTAGTATGTGTCTAGAAAGGTAATGTCTATAATTGGAATTGGGTAATCAAATCCATGTCTTACCTGGCTAACTGTCTAGCTTAAAAGTTGAAGTGAGCCTAAAGATTGCCCCTTACAGAAAAGACCCAATTTGAGTTGGGCCTTGCGCTAATCTTCAAAATTGTTTTGAAAATTAAGATTTTAAATTTAAAAGTTAAATTTAAAATGAAACATGTTTATTATAAAAGTTATCATATAATTTAAGTTTTCAAAATGTTAATGAAATTTCAAAGCGTTTGAAAATTTAAAATTTAAACATTAATTTGAAAACTAATTTATTAAGAAGATTAATAAAATAAATAAATTAAATAATTCAATTATATATATATAAATGCATGTATTATATATATTGATATATGTTACATTATCTTAAAATGATTAAGATAGTATAGATATGCATGTATCCACATACAAAATGACTTGTGAAATTATTGTAATTTAATTAAAAGTGTTTAATTAAATAAATTATATATGTACGTATTTCAATAAAGGTTATAGTATATACTATAAAGGTTATAGGATACTTGTCTAATATAAAAGTTATATTGGAATAATAATATAAAATTAATTAAAGAGTTAAGGTGGAACCCAGTGCACAAGGCTCCCGCATGATAGCAGGCTCTGGGAAGTCGATAATATACGCAGTCTTCCCTTGCATTGCAAATATGTTGTTTCCGGACTTGAACCTAGGCGCCCAGATCACCGTGCGGGTGACCTAACCGTTGCGCCAAGGCTCCATCTCGTAAAATTAATTAAAGAGCGAACTAATTAAATAAGATTTAAATATAATATAATGTCATACATAAAATTGTTATACAAGTTAATGAAACATAAAAGTTATATAATAATTAAACTTACATAATATGAATGTATAAATCAAATGTGAAACTTTAAAGAAATCCAAATAGGTTTAAGGAAAAAAACAAACATGTAAATGTACGTATACCATGATTTTTGATGCGTCCAACACTTGAATCAGGAGGGTATGTCATAAGAAGTACATAATTCCATAAGTCGATATCAGTCAATTAAATATACTGAAGATTATTAATCTTAAATATAAGTGTTTCCTCTACCATTTATATATTACTAAATTACTTGCATACTCTTTGGTTGTTGAGCAAACTCAAGCTAGAGATTGTATTATTAATATATTAACATGACGAAATAAGATAACTACATGTATTTATTGAGAAAACTCAATGTACATATACTATAATTAGGCCATCGCGAAATAGTACATACGAGTGAATAATTTTTTTTGATTTCTTGAGCAAACTCAAGGTCGAAATGGGATTAGGAGAAGGAATCATGAATTAGGAATTGTATATAATACAACTAATAAGAAGTTATCCATCATTTTTGGGGCTATAACTTGATGAGCCTACTCAATATTAGAATCCCAAGATGGAAGAAACTTCCATGTTTCATCTTAGGGTTTGAAGAAACATAAAAGGCTAGTGGGAGCCTTATTTGAAGAAAGGAATGGTAACATTTAACCTTTTGAATGTTGTAAGCACATCTGTGATGTATAATTAAAATAATCTACTTTGATAAACTTGTGCATTAAAATAATTGATAAAATGTTAATCAATTACTATATACAAAGGAACCGAATTAATATTGATAAACAGAAATATAAAATATACTTAGCAATAAATTTTTGCATATTGACTCATTCAAGCCCCTAATTATACAACCACTATGGCCTTTGTAACTTGGTCACTTACAAGTTTACTTACCCGAGACTGTGTATTATTTTCAATGAGTTTCGAACTCTAAAATCAAAATAAGAATATGGATATTGATCGATATACAATCACATATAAATGTTATATGGTGAACGGTCATAACTCATAATATACGAAACTGCGATGAAATTAGTTCATTATAATAAACTAATAAACTGTACTGTGAGATCACGTATTCAATATAATTGATTACTGTAACAACCATGGTTTTGTGATTACCTGAAAATAAAACCAAATACTAATTTTAATTTGGTAATTTGATAATAAATTGAATTTAGGAAGATATATGTTTGTTAAACTTGTGTATTTTGAATAAACAAGGTGAAGAAATTGATAAATAATAATTTACGTGATTTTGGTTGAATTAAGGACCAATTATTGTAATTTCTTTTAAATAAGGGAAATAAAAGAATTAATTTCCAAAGTATAATTTTGGAATATGTTTACATTAAAAAGAAATGAAGTCTTAAGCCTATATTATATTAGTTTTGTATTAAAAGAATAACAAAGGATTTTAATTTGGAAAAGAGCAATAATTTTGTTAATTATTGCTAAATAGTGATTTTTGTTATTTTAAAGGCATATTCAAATCTCATGGTTTTAATTATGGGAAGTAAACATGTAAAGTATTGTTAAAACTGATTTATAAAATGTGTAATTATTTTTATAATCCTTTGTTATGTTAATTTGACAAAAAGATGAATTTTAAGTAATTTTGGAATTAATTACGTCATTTTATTAAATAAAACATAATTAAAATCATTTAATTAAAAATGATAATTTTTAATAATAATATATTTTACTTTTGTCCAAATGTATGTTTCATGTTGAAACATTTTTGTCTTGATGTTTAATAACTTTGTATTGATTAAAACATACAAAAAGTTGTAAATAAATAGGCTAATTAGACTAAAACATATATTAATTGTTGTAATTAGAATTAAATAAGGATGTTTAGGCTATTGGGTAGGGTTGAGAAAACTAAACCCATACCCATTAGTGCAAATAAGAGAGGAATGAACGTACATTTTTCCTCTTCATCCAATTCTTCTTCTTTTCTACAAACTCCATTTTCCTTCCCTCTTCAAATTGCAAAATCAAATCCCAAATTCAAATAACAATTTAGAGAAAAATTAAAGAATCATAAGAGATTTTAACAGGTAATCATCTCAAAACCTAAAACATTTCATCATAAATCAAGAATTAGGAATCAAAATCTATTCTTATTATAATTCGGTTTTGGGCTTGCATTTCCACTCTTCTTCTCAATTTCAGGTTCTTGAAGCTTTTGTAGACCCAAAACTTCTAACTTGTTTTAAATTTCATGTATGTTCGCTGTAAGGCGAGTTATAAACTTACACTTAGAATTAAATAAGCTTGCATATCGATTATATGTTGCTTTCTTTATTGTTTGCTGGAAAAAAAAATTCTGTGGTTGAACCCAAAATGAATTCGGCCATATCATTTACGTTCTTTATCCAAATTCGATGGTTTTTTGGGTTCTGGAATGTTTAGATTTTTTACTACAAGTTTCATGTTTTGAGTTTTATAAATTTTTAAAGTTAAATGGGTCTAAACCGTACTTCTTTGCTATTATCCTAAGAATTAATGACAGCAATAATGAATTTAAAGCTGAGAATTGTTTTGGGAATATCTTTTGATCTATAAGTCTAAATTAGTTGATTCATTTTCCCAATTCAAGTTATGACAATCATATTCAACTTTTATGTTTTGAGTTTTATCTTATTTTTGGTTTTAAGGGTCTAATTGACTTTTTAAGCCACAGCAGCCCTGCCAAATTTTCCAATTATTCAGAGTTTGTTATTTTATGTTCTCACAACGAAATTGCCATAACTTTTGATTCATAAGATTGAATTAGATGATTCTTTTTCTAATTTCGAGCTAAGGTAATTCTCTTCAAATTTTATATTTTGAGATTTATCAGATTTTAGGTTATATAGGGTCTAATTGGCTTTTTAAGCAACAGCCCTGTCAAAATTTTTAATTATTCAGAGTTTGAAATTTTATGTTCTAAAAATGAAATTACAATGACTTTTGACTCGTAAGTATGAATTTGTTGATTCTTTTTCTGACTTTGAGCTAAGGCAATCCTCTTCAGCTTTTATGTTTTGAGTTTTATCGTATTGTTTGTTTAAAAAGGTCTAATTGGCTTTTTAAGCCGCAACCCTGACGATTTTAAGAGTTCTGTAATTTTATTTCGTCATAATGTAATTGCCATAACTTTTGATTTGTAAGTCCGAATTAGGTGATTCTTTTTCTGATTTCGAGCTATGGCAGTCATCTTCAACTTTTATGTTTTATCAGATTTTGGGTTTTATAGGGGTAAATTGGGTAAATAAGCCACAGTCCTGAGTTCTACTGCTAAGTTTTGTGCAATTTTAATTGCTGTTTTTTGACCATTTCTTTAGGAGTTTAGAAGTTAATTATTACTGATATTTTAAGCTATGAATTTTTTTTCATGAGTATTTGGTGTAAGAGTTTTGGATTGAATTTCTCTATAATTCAATGTTTTTGTGTACGTGATTTGGAAACGATTTCTTAAGTAAATTTTCGATTAAAAGTTAGTTTTGAATTAATATTTTTCTAAATCGATTTCTATTAGAAATAATATTTTCTAAAGCATATTTTATGTATTTATATATATAGATTTTTTGATAGTAAAGAAAATTTGAAGAGAAGAATTTTTAAAATATTTTGAAAAATTGTTTTAGAACTAGTTTTCTTAAAGTAAAATATTTTCTTAAAATCATACATTTTTGCACTCTTCAAGCGAATGAGGAAGAGATTTAAACGATTTAGTAAAACATATGGTATGTGACATATGTGTTTACTTTTTTATTTAATTTCGGACTTGTTCGGTTGAGGTCATACACGAGAGTGAAATTAACTACCATATAGTAAACGGTTAAGCGATAACGTGCGGTATGGGACGCACTGTTGTCATTGATTTGGTTACTATTTGGAAGGTGGTGACACTTTATGTTGGGCCTTCGGGCATGTTGACATTCCCAGTACTAGGCTTTCGGGCCATTTTTTGGACCTTCGAGACATTTGTTGGGCTTTTAGGCAATTTGTTGGACCTTTGGGTCACTTGTTGGGCTTTCGGGCCATTTGTTGGACCTTTCGGTCATTTGTTGGGCGCAAAATTTGTTGATAGTACTTGGCAGGCTTCGGCCATATATTGTTGATGCACGTACGGCGTAGCTTAGACTCCATTTGTGGGAATCCACTTTTGTTGTTGTTTTCTAGATTTCTTTGTATTGATTTCTAGAATTTGATGAGCTTTAAATGTTTTCACCATTATGTTGGATGTTGGATATACACATAGCCTTAGTGCTAATTTGAGATGAAATTTGGTGATTACATTTTTTTGTTGATTTAAACTACCTAGGGAGCTCAATATGTTTGGATTTTTATGGCGATTTTGATGAGTTTTAAAGGTTTTCACCATTATGTTGGATGTTTGATTTATACATAGTCTTAGTGCTAATTTGAGACGAAATTTGGTGATTACATTTTTATTGATTTGAACTCCTTAGAGAGTTCGATATGTTGGGATTTTTGTGGTGATTTTGATTAGTTTTTAAATGTTTTCACCATTATGTTGGATGCTGGATTTATACATAGCCTTAGTGCTAATTTGAGATGAAATTTGGTGACTACATTTTTGTTGATTTGAACTCCTCAGAGAGTTCGATATATTCGGATTTTTGTGGTGATTTCGATGAGTTTTAAATATTTTCACCATTATGTTAGATATTGGGTATATGCATAGCCTTAGTGCTAGTTTGATATGAAATTTGGTAATTACATTTTTGTTGATTTGAACTTCTTAGAGAGTTCGATGTGTAGGGATTTTTGTGGTGATTTTGATGAACGTGATTCTTGTGAACTATGTTGATATTGTGAATATGAATTCTCAACTCAAGGGAGGCTATTTAACACTCCCTTGTATATTCCCTTCAAATATCATGCACTAATCATCTTGTTTAAGTTAAACTGACCCATTTCATTATTTTATATAATACTCGGGTTAGACCGAGTTGTTTCAGGTTGATTGATTGCAGTATGTATCTCACCTTGCACCACCTCAGCTTATGGGTTTAGCTTCGTTATTTAGTATATTTCTATGTTGATCTTTTTGTTGCCAGTTTGGACATCTTATGTATATTCTTTTGTCGGACTATGTTTTGTATATGTGGTTCATAAGAACCACTGACTTATGTAACCCATGTTGTGCTTCCACCTCTATATATATGTATGCATATGTTCTGTGTTCTGCAAACTGTTATAATATCATGTATTGTTCTGACTTGATCCTTAGCCACCGTAATTTTTTGTTAAGCCTAAATTGAGTATGTCGATTCCTCGAAAGATTTTTTTTAACAAAAACCACTTAATCGACGTATTCGATACTCTCTTAAGACAAAATTCACAGATGTTTCCTCCTAACCAGACCTATTCTCCGCTCTAGTAGACATTATTACTTAGTAATGCTCTTTGTTAGAGTGGGTCTTGGGGTGGGGTGTCACAACTCGGTATCAGAGCAGAGTTCAGAACAAAATATGATAATATAGTCCAGAACCAGAATAATGTGCATATAATACAGTGTATCTTCAAGGATAGCTCGTTAGGTATCCTTAATCGTTGTCTAGTGGCTTTCATACTTTATGGGGACCGATGATAGGAATATCTTCTCGTTTTTATTCCTTTCGAAATCCCTATTTCCTTCAAGAGTTCCTATACCTTTGGGATACATCAAGGAATGTTTTAATTCCATAGTATTCCATATATCGCATTCTAGTATCTATACCCATTCACAACCCAGAGGTACATCCTCTTCTACCCTAAAGAGTCCTATATTATTCCGAGGTCGTTCTATTTGAGTCTCCTTGATACATTGGGTTCTTTTGGAATTATGAATATGGACATTATGGCTTTATCATAGTATGGATTTTTAAGTAAGATAGATTTATAAAGGCATATTTTAAAATGGATTTGTGTTAGATTATCCCTTAGGCATTTTAAGGATTCCGGTCGATGTGCTTGATCATCATTATCGATAGGGATCTCTTAAACTCCTAAACGAGACAATAGAACACACTGTTTGAGATATAGTTTAGAAGAATATATATATTAAAACCATTTGAAATCAGTATTCTCAGATATTTTGATTTTTTTCTGAATTTCGCAATAATAAATGTGAAGAAAAAGTTTCGAGTAGGAAGTGATTTTAGAAGATAAACTTATAAGAGATTTTATTATTCCCTATGTTCATGTATCTTGAATTTTGGAAACTTAGAATTTCTTTTAAAACAAAAGTTATTTGAGTGCATGTCTTATATATTGATTTATTTGGATGACATGTTCAACCTTTGGGCCCTAGCAATAGCAGAGGGGAAAGGCGAGGCAATGTTGATTTCCTTATTAACATCGTTGCCATTGACAAAGCGATTTGCTATATATATGAGGTAGGACGTTGTCACCAAAAATTTATTTGGATATTTTGTAAATTATTTTATAATGCTTTTAAAAGTGAATTATATTTTTTTATGGATAGTTTGTATGTTGAAATTTTACTGATGGATTCCAAATTTTGAGGAAGTTCCATTCTCTTCCTAAATCTTTTGTTCGGATCCTTTCCTATACAGGCGCGTCTTCTTTGTTCGTATTGAAGGAGCTTGAATCCGCTTTATCTTTGAATATTAGTTATTTAATAGTTTCCTTGAGGTTCATAAACCCTCACTAGGGGTCTTTAAGCCTCAATATTTTTGATAGGTCATAAAACTTATCCTGTGTGGTAAATTATTCATGTCTCTCTCTTTGCTTAATGCCTTGGATGGAAGGATGTTGGGAATGGGTTGTTTAACAATTTTGCGGCCCTTATCCTATGATTTAAAGAATTCTCCATCACTTGCAACCTATTTTAAATTAATAATTATTTTTTTAACCTTTGGACTATTAATTTAAAATTTTCAAGGTATCTTAGTCCCCTCCTGAACCTCAATTAAATAGGGAATGTCTTGAGTTCCAAATTGTATATTGTTCTCTAAGATGCTCAATGCTGTTTACCCAAGCGTAACCAATTTTTGTACCAATTTCTTTCTGGTATAGCTATTATAGTAATTGGAGAACTAGGAACTCTCTTTAGCTATGCATTGGGCATTACAGGATTAATAGGTCCGTTGCCAATTCCTTTAGCCTTGAATTGATGATCCGATCGATCAATTTCATAATGCTTAAAGTTTCATTTCAACTCAATTTTACACTAGTTGCATTAGCCCCGGGTGATAGAGGTTAATATCACAACCTATTTTTATATTTGTTATGATTTTTCTAGTAGTTTGAAGCATTGATTTATGACAAGCAATCTATTGAGAATTGTTTTTTGTCTATTGTAATAGAATCAAAACCCAATCAAATCTTTTGTTCTAATTGCCTGAGCTATGCGGCATGGTCCTATCCCGTTGCCTTTTTCATGTGGTAGTTATTTATGATCTTTACGACCTATTGTGGTAATAGGATCGTGTAACTCGAGCTTGAGTTTAAAATTTGTGCCTTCTTTTGGTGTCATTCTAGTGACAACCAAGATCGAGTTCGACCTTTTACTTTTCAAGTCTCGATGAAATAATTGAAATTTTTATTAACTCTTCTCTAGAGATTGCGAGGATGCAATTTTTATAAGGGGGAGTCTGTAACAACCTTGGTTTTGTGATTACCTGGAAATAAAACCAAATACTAATTTTAATTTGGTAATTTGTTAATAAATTGAATTTGGGAAGATATATTTATGTTAAACTTGTGTATTTTGAATAAACAAGGTGAGTAAGTTGATAGATAATAATTTATGTTATTTTGGTTGAATTAAGGGCCAATTATTGTAATTTCTTTTAAACAAGGGAAACTAAAAAATTAATTTCCAAAGTATAATTTTGGTATATGTTTACATTAAAAATAAATGAAGTACTACGCCTATATTATATTAGTTTTGTATTAAAAGAATAACAAATGACTTTAATTTGGAAAAGTGTAATAATTTTGTTAATTATTGCTAAGTAGTGAATTTTGTTAATTTAAAGGCATGTTTAAATCTCATTATTTTAATTATGGGAAGTAAACATGAAAAATATTGTTAAAATTGATTTATATAGTGTGTAATTATTTTTATAATCCTCTGTTATGTTAATTGGGCAAAAAGATGAATTTTAAGTAATTTTGGAATTAATTATGTCATTTTATTAAATAAAACATAATTAAAAGCATTTAATTAAAAATGAGAATTTTTAATAATAATATATTTTACTTTTGTTCAAATGTATGTTTCATGTTGGAACATTTGTGTCTTGATATTTAATAACTTTGTATTGATTAAAACGTACAAAAAGTTGTAAATAAATAGGCTAATTAGACTAAAACATATATTAATTGTTGTAATTAGAACTAAATAAGGACGTTTAGGCTATTGAGTAGGGTTAAGAAAACTAAACCCATACCCATTAGTGAAAATAAGAGAGGAATGAATGTACATTTTCCCTCTCCATCCAATTCTTTTTCTTTTCGACAAACTCTGTTTTCCTTCCCTCTTTAAATTGCAAAATTAAATCCCAAATTTAAATCAAAATTTAGAGAAAAATTAAAGAATCTTGAGAGATTTTAACAGGTAATCATCTCAAAACCTAAAACAATTCATCTAAATCAAGAATCAAGAGTCAAAATCTATTCTTATTATAATTTTGTTTTGGGCTTGGATGTCCACTCTTCTTCTTAATTCTAGGTTCTTGAAGCTTTTGTGGAGCAAAATCTTCTAACTTGCTATAAATTTCATGTATCTTCGCTGTAAGGCGAGTTATAAACTCACACTTCTAACTTAAACAAGTGTGAACCCGTGTTTCGCACACGTTCCGTAGCTATATTTATTTTTGTAATTGTTGTTAAACCTTTTTGTTATTGTAGGATTATCGACAGTTAAATTGAGTATTAATCACTTCTTGACAGATACTTAAGATATTGTCCAAAAGATGTTTTTTTAGCAATTGCTTTTGTAAAAATGTCAAATTATGTTCTAATCAATGCAATAAAATAAATGTATAAATTTTTTATGCTCATGAAAGTGGCATTAAGGCAATGATATAACCATGCATGATGTTTACAAAGATCCTTAAAATAATCAAGTAAATAAACCAATGTATCAAGTTACAATATTAAGTCTCATATGAAGAAAATTATTATTCACGGTACTATTTTTTAATCCAATGTAAAATATTTTGTTTATAAAATTCTATTTTAGTCGCGTGGATATATATATATATATATCTAATTTCATCATCTACCTCTAAAAAAGATTAATATCGGATTAATGATTGCTAACTAAAATGGAATGGAAGTTGCAAAAACATGGATCACAGACAATAATGTAATGCATTACACTATAATATATTACACATAATGAGCAACCTTTCTGGACAACCGAGCTTCATTCTTCATTACAAAATCATATAATCGAAGTACATATCATTGTAAACCAATATCTATCCATATAGCAATTAATACATTATTAATCTAATGAAGCCCATATAGTCTGATGTGTTATTACAACAAAGCTACAACTTTTCAATATGTAAGATATTTGTCAATGTTAAATATAAATTCATAAAAATAGACACAATACTCCATGCAGATACGTTTATATTTTTCTGAACATATACTAATTGATGTTAGAGAGTTTCAATTCCAAGATCTATGAATCACACAATCAAAATATTAATCACCATCCATTACTGCTATTATTTAATAAAATCATTGTTCTATTAGCATATCACAATAAGTTTAACCCCTCCTTCATAATACTATAAAGAGTACAGATTAAAAGAAGGGAAAATAAGTTTTAATATTGCATGAGATTACTTATACCAGAAGTTGTATGTTTGGGAAATAGGACACCGAGAGAGATAAATGCAACTTTTGACATGAGTATCACTATTGGTATTCAATACGATTATTAGCCATGTCATATGGCACATTGCATTCAATACAATCAAACCATTAGCTTAACCTCATAAATTAATATGATTCAGTAATATCATTTTAGAGCATGTACCAAAAACTTATAAACTAATTTTTGAGGCAGCACCATCTTCAATCTGATGATGTCTGTAGTATTCCTATACACTACTAGGATAAACTTTGTCAATACTAAAACATCTGGGACTTCATCAATATGATGTCAAAATTAAGAATAATGTTTTCAAACCCATTTTTTCATCAGTCAGCTCAACCTACCTGTAATACTAAAGGAGATTTATGATCAAACAAAAGTTTATTGCAACCTGATACAACATTTACTAAATGAAAACGTAATCATTTGAAGAAATGGTTGAAGATTAGTATTAATAAAATCAAATTTTATTATATTAAGCTCATAAACCATGGGAAAAGTTTCAAAGCTTCCAGCCAAACTTTTTGTGGGTGAAAATTTAGCTATGCAAAAAAGCAGAATTAGATTGCTCACTTTTTAAAGATTAGTTTGTCCATTTGCATAAGAAGTTTGTGCATATGGTCTCACCAAATATTTAGTTACGGTATTTCACACTAATATATTAATATACAAATTTATTTCTCCTGGTATGTTGGTAAATGTTGACCATTGAATTCAAGAGTTTGGATAAAGTACAAAAAGTAAAATCAATTTGCTAAGAGTCCTTAAACATTAATTTCAACTAATCTAAGTTTTTAATTGTAACTAACTGTAGATTTAACAATGAAGAGAACCAGAAGAATTATATTATCGCCTATAATTGTATAAATTTAGAGATTTATGATCTACTTTCTTAGAATCGGTGTAAATGGAGTTGTAAGAAGTTAAATGTAACGATAGCGATTTTTCGTTGCCGAAAAACCGAAATGTTAGGGTTTAAGAAGAAGAAAAAGAGAGAAGAAGAGAGAAGATAGTAGAAAATAGAGAGGAAAGAAAATAAGAGAATAGAACGGGACAGAAAGAAAACAACAACTGAACAACATCAGAATCTCACAATCGCAGCGGAACAACATATAATAGATAAATGAATAATCTTTAAACAAAGAACTATATCAGTTATTACATTACATTACATTTCATTTCATCATATCATCAGAGTGTACAACAACAACAACAACAAACAGCGGAAAAGAAATACTATATAAACTAGTAATACGCCATGCCATCCAGCTTGCCTCCTGCAACTCCTGAATATCCAGAATATCCTTATAAACCTAACTCTTAACTGCCCGTGTGGAAATTGGTGGGCACCCAGAGTTTAGGAAGGAAAACAATTAACTCCGAGTCAGTCATGTGACTGGTGTGAGAACTCAAAACAGTTTATTTATCTTTAAAATCAAAATAGAGGAATATTTTTAAAGTCAATTCGCAATGCTTTTAAAAAATGAGACTACCATAAGACCTCCCACCACACACACAATGCAAACGCAGACTTGGAGGAGATTTCTCCTTATGATAGTCAAAGATGCTTGATACGCATTAAAAAGAAACATTTGATATTATTATTAGTGCATAGTGTAAGAAAAGTATTTCGAAAGTAGAATATAAATCTTAGCCAGCATAGGTACCATTATAGTATGCTTACTATAGCTACCATATTAGATGGCAGGTTCTACAACTAAAACCGTACAGGGTTTCGTATTGGGAATTGGATTTCCAACAAATGGTCAGGCCAAGGAACTACCCATTGCCACATGAGAATGCCTTTGGAAGGACATCCCCGAGAACCAAACCGGATCTCTGCCAACAACAAGGCCGGGTTACCCCTAACTGAGTAACAACTGACCGAGTATGCCATCCCCCGGTCCTTTGGGACCTTTTAACCGAGCGCTCGCAATCAATTCACACAATCATAAAGTGTTTTCAACATGAGTAAGTATCTGGGCTCCATACCATGATACCACCCTTTTCCAGAAGGAAATGCACATACCCTAAAGGGCGCTACCCCTCATAAACTTGCCGCATCTTTCCTGTTTTGACCATTTCGGGGTGTGAGGCTCGACGAAGTCTCGTCCACAAAAACACACTTTATACAAAAGCCGTGCTTTGGGTCAACAAATGATCATAGAAATGATCACAAAGATAAACGATCAAACAAATGATCCTATCACAAATGATCAACACAATGATCATTTCACAGCAACACTCATCATGTCACATTACCAAATTGGGAATATATCGCTGATAACCTTCAACTACATAACCTCTGAGCTCGTACGTCTCAGAGAAGGGTATTAAGCTAAGAGAATAAATTCTCCGCCACCAACAGAAATGTATTTGAAAGAAATCGGCTTTATATCTCAATTTGTAATGTCAGTCATACAATCCATACAAGTCTGTTTCGGGCTCGAACAGAACCGAAGGCACTTACAAAGAAGTCCTTGCAATCCGGATATTCACTAATCACGACCGGACTTGCCATCACATATGGAGTCTCTATACCGGGGACCATTCAATGCAAAGACATTCGACAAGTTGTCCTTTCGCTTTCCAAAATATCCGGTCTTCAACACCGGTCATAAATGCCATCCATTACGTTGTATCGCTATTCGGAATGGGTAATCCGAATAACGAGCGCAATAATTTAAAAATAAGTGTAGCATTCAAATTCAGCAAATCACAACAAATACCTATTCAAAGGTAAATATTGATAGTCGGTTATTGAACTATCAATGAATATGCACAACATCACCAGATTCCAAATAATTTTTCCAAATTATTTATTCCCCAAAAATATCTTTACTAGATATATAGTTTTCACACTTCAAAAATAAATCAACGTTTATTTTTAAACAGATTCCCCTTTCTTTTATAAATTCCATAGTGAATTTATATTCCAAAATATTTTATGAATAAACGATTTCAATTATTCATTTTCAATTTATCTTCAAAAAGATAAATTCTCAAAATATTCACTTTATATTGGAAAACATTTCCATACTTATTTAATAAGTAATTCACAAATCCATTTATTTTCAACACTTGGAAAATATTCAATATACTCACATCGAAATTAAGTATATATTTCATTCTTTTAAGGAAATCATTCTCTTAAACATATTTATTTGGGCCAAAACGAATGTTACGTAAAACATCGTTACGATAACCCAAAATCACTAGTATAGGGATTCGAAATTAAAATAGATATATAAAACCCAATACTATACAAAACATTTCCTTTCGGAAATCATTTACTATAACAATAGTGTTATAGTCCACCATTTCCTTCTATTTCTCGAAAACATCTATTTCAACAATAAATGTTGAAATCCATGGTTTTGAATCTCAACACATTTTAAAACATCATTAGATTGTTTTAATTCTATTTAAAATATCAAATCCAAAACATTAACTTTAACATATTATTCACTATTCAAAACGTGAATATACTTTGTTAACAATTTTCATCCTTTTATTCGTTTTATTTCAAAGGATTATTCACAGTCAAAAACGTGAATGTAACTCCATTAATAGGTTTCAACAATTTACTTATCAAAATAAGTCATTTGCGGATTTATAAAACAACGATTATAAATTCCATTTCTATTTATTTTATAACTACTTCCTTTTATAAATATCCTTTATTAACCTATTCGATTTATAACTCAATTATATACCGAAAGTCCATATTATAAGTTAAATGCTTATAAAACGATTATTTTACAAAATCGTTCTTTTTAAACTTCCCAAGTTATAAATCTTATAACTTATAAGATTCATTTGTTTACCCAAATCTAATCTTTTAATGACTTTACAAATTTTATAAACCTACTGCTTATAAAATTCCATTCACTTATGCAATCCATTTTCACTTCATTCAAACTCTTATAAAAACTCGTTTTATAATTTCAATATTTCAATTTATAAATATCCATTTATAAATCTCTTATATAAATCAGTTCATATTAATATTTTAAAACGTCTTTAAATTCCTTTATAATTTCATCCTTTTTACTTATAAAATAATCAAATTTTATAAATTCTATTTTTAAACTTCTAATAATAAATTCAAAAATCCCAATTTAAACTATTTTATAAAACTATTAACCCCATATTTTTAAAAATCAACTTTTAACTATTTTTCTCAAAAATCATAATTCCTATAACTTTAAAATTATATCGTTTATTTATTTAAAATGAATCAATTCCAAAAATATAGCATATTTTCAAAAATCACTTTAAAATCATTTTAAAATTCCAAAATTTGATCCAATGATGCTACACATCAAATAGTCAATCACGACTACAACGACATCATATATCGTATATGATAATCAACGAATATCAAAATATCCATAATCAAATAAATACTGTTGAGGAATCCAGTTGGATCCCCCCAACCTGTTTTCCTGCATCCACAAACATTAGCACAATACCAATTTCGCTCCAGTACGAAATTATCGCGGTATATGGGATTTAAAATATTATCTGCTTAATAGACGGCGCAATAGGGTCTCATCCGCTAAAAAATGCGGGAAATCAACAACTGCAATATATACATATGCCAATATATATATATTGCTATTATATATAATACAAATTTCACTGTTTATGAAATATTCGCGGTATATGTTTTTAATAAATAACATCCGCTTACTAACGGCGCATAATGTCTATTTTAACAATCAATAGATATCAATCATCATTCAAACATGTATTCAAGTATTTTAAATCTAACTATTTAAAATAAAATCGAAACTGATTCGATTGAGTGAGAAGTTCTCACCTTGATTTCAATTTCGTTTTAGCGATTTATTTCGAATAAAATTAAACGGACGTTTAATTTTACCCGAAATTCTCACTAACTCCAAACGACTCCAATCCAATTCCATCGCGTAGTGCTCGTCCATACGATTCCAACGCAACTGGTTTCGCGCGTTTTCGACCTCGTATGAAAAAGTTATGATTTTAACAAGTTTTACACGATTTTTATATCTAAATTTACAACAATTATTTTTAATTTTTAAACCTTGCTAAATCTATGCCGTTGGATCCTAGCCATTTGCATCTGAACCGTGCGTGCTTTCTCCCCCAAACTCACGTAACTCCATCCCCAGGTCATCAAGACGCGCACGAACCCAACCATCACACTTAGGGTTAAATTTGTCGCCCACCACAACAACTTCCAACGCGATCAGGAACCACCACGTTGAAGAGCATCTCGAGCACGACACTCGGCTGGAGCCTGGTCGAACTCGGCCCTCTGCATGCATGGGAAATCATGCCTAAAACGAACACGAACGCGGCCCCGTATCTCACAACATACAACTCCATTCGCGATCATACCCGTTGAATACAAAGATCTCGATGTGCTCTACGATTCTCTAGTTGAGGGTTTTTGAAATTATTGAGTGGATGAAGAGAAAAATGGTGGAAAACGAAAGAACATTTCGGCCATTGATGAGGGGGTGGCGGCTGTGCATTGCAAATTAGGGTTAGGTTATATATATATATATTTTTTTTTAATTTGTGAAGGTGGGCTATTTATAGGAAAACGAACGACACTATTCATTCCGGAAATTCCAAACTCCGATTTACGCGCCGTAACCAGCGTTTCTAGGGTTTACCCCGCGTTCCGGACACAATGGAACAGGTTTCGAAAGTTAGTTCGGTCATCTGTGCGAGATATGGCAACAAACGATCGATTTAAATTAAACCGATTTAAACGATTATCTAGGCGTTTTAGCTTGCACCGGACAAACGGTAAATCCGATTGACACGAAATTTTAAACCATACAATAATATCACATTACGGATCCGATGAAACTGGTTTCGTCGAAATCCGAGACTTTGTGAAAAATGGCTATTTTAACTCGCCAAATTAATATTAAAACAATTTCGATGCGTTTCGATCTGCCACGATCAAACGATAACTCCGATTGCTACGAAAATTGAAATCCAGTAATAACTAACTATTACGGATCCAATGGAACTAGTTTCGTTCAATTCTGAGACTGTTCAAAAATTGGCTAATTTCACTAGTCGATTAAATATTAAAATATTCAATTTTCACAAATAAACTTTTAATTCGATTTTAAAAGTTCTAAAATATCATTCTAACTTCAACATGATAAAATAAAATTTTACAAATCATTTTCAATTATATTTAACCAAATTTTCAATTATTTCTGTAATTTCACATATTAATTTATTGATTTAATTATTCAATTAAATCCAATTATTCGAAATAAAATTCATTCACTTAAAAATTTCACTTATTAATATTTAAAATTAATTAAATATTCAAATTTTAATTAATAAAAATTCTGGGTCGTTACATACTTCCCCCCTTAAAAAGAATTTCGTCCTCGAAATTACAAAGTAAGAAAAGTTACAGAATCTATTAATTTTTCCAAAATTCATAGTTAAACTTCTTACAAATCTTTACTAAGTTTTCCAAATCATACTTAGTTATCTTTTCAAAAAACAACTATCTAGTTTAACTTTCAATTCCAAATCAAAGTTATAGTTTTCAAAATTTTCCAATTTTCTTAAAAAAATTCTAACGCCTTAAGTTTTCGGAAAAATTCGCCATAGTCTCCTTTGCGCGACTCGATTCGAAAAAAAATGACAGTATAGATATATCACAAATATACATCTCATCAAGTAGTGAGGCATCCCGCAGGGAAAAAAGTATAAAAGTACGATATTTAATCCGAGATATGTACCTTATATTTTATTAGCGAGCATATACGGCTAATATAGCGCGAAAGCGAGCTCCAAATGCGAAGCAAACGCGATCCGCACCTACTAAACACTCAACAAACAACATGAGAGCATGCATATATGAAAATAGTATCGATATACAACATATAGCAACTTAATAACTATATATGCCAACATAGCAAATGCAGTAAAAGCAATATATATTCAACCATCATCCATAACCAATAAATATTCATATTCTCATTCATATCCAATGAATTGGTTTTCAATTTAATCATATTTGATTCATATACAGTGGATGTTTTTACTAACATTCATTTTCAATTAGTTTATATTCACTAATTCATATTCAAGTTGGTTCACTCCCAAATCAAATTCAATTCTATTTAAGATTCATTTAACTTCCAATTGAATTTCAATTACTTTAGCTCCCAATTTCATTAATTCAATTTCATTAATACTTAATGAATTATATACAATCAACTAACAATCATATAACAACCAATGTTTATTTATTACAACCAAATTCCTTTGCTTATATTCATTCAATTTGGTTTAACACCTTTACTTTCAATTGGTTAAATTAAATTGATCTTCATTCAATTTTTCAACTTCTAATAACATTAGATTTTAATGAATTAACACTTATATCCATTATTTCATACCAATTTTATTTATATTCAATTGATTCATTCAATTCAATTATAAAAGTTGAATTTCATTTGTATAACTTAAGTTCGTATCTATCACTTAACTCTATTAATTTACTTTGATACCAATATCAACTTCATTCAACATCTCTTAAGTTATACTTCATTTAACTTTAAATTCATTTTTATTTACAACTCACATTCATAAATATATTCATATAGTTTCACTTCTTATATATATAAGTTTATTTCACAATTGTAAATCACCTTAATTATAATTTAATTCTTATAATTCTTTTCACTTATACAATTATTCTTCAATTTAGATTATTCAAACAACTTATTCAACAACCAAACAATCAACTTATATACACTTTAATAATTCTGAAAAATTATTCTTTATATATAAAATATACTCAAGGTAAAATTATTTCATTTACCCAATTTAAAACAATATTGTGCCAAATTGTTCTATTCAAGTGTTTATAAACCCCTTCGGCATAGTTGTCGAGACCGTGCTGACGAAGGTTCATATGCCACTCAATAAACCAATCATCACAATATAAAACAATTTTATATTCACTAACAAATACGCACTCGTATCTATTATTACACTCAAACTCATTCTAGAGTACTACTGACTCTATCTCTAATGAGTAATACCCAACACCAACAGAGCCATGGTTGTCGCTTAACCATATGCTTTGATACCAAATGTAACGATAGCGATTTTTCGTTGTCGAAAAACCGAAATGTTAGGGTTTAAGAAGAAGAAAAAGAGAGAAGAAGAGAGAAGATAGTAGAAAATAGAGAGGAAAGAAAATAAGAGAATAGAACGGGACAGAAAGAAAACAACAACTGAACAACATCAGAATCTCACAATCGCAGCGGAACAACATATAATAGATAAATGAATAATCTTTAAACAAAGAACTATATCAGTTATTACATTACATTACATTTCATTTCATCATATCATCAGAGTGTACAACAACAACAACAAACAGCGGAAAAGAAATACTATATAAACTAGTAATACGCCATGCCATCCAGCTTGCCTCCTGCAACTCCTGAATATCCAGAAAATCCTTATAAACCTAACTCTTAACTGCCCGTGTGGAAATTGGTGGGCACCCAGAGTTTAGGAAGGAAAACAATTAACTCCGAGTCAGTCATGTGACTGGTGTGAGAACTCAAAACAGTTTATTTATCTTCAAAAATCAAAATAGAGGAATATTTTTAAAGTCAATTCGCAATGCTTTTAAAAAATGAGACTACCATAAGACCTCCCACCACACACACAATGCAAACGCAGACTTGGAGGAGATTTCTCCTTATGATAGTCAAAGATGCTTGATACGCATTAAAAAGAAACATTTGATATTATTATTAGTGCATAGTGTAAGAAAAGTATTTCGAAAGTAGAATATAAATCTTAGCCAGCATAGGTACCATTATAGTATGCTTACTATAGCTACCATATTAGATGGCAGGTTCTACAACTAAAACCGTACAGGGTTTCATATTGGGAATTGGATTTCCAACAAATGGTCAGGCCAAGGAACTTCCCATTGCCACATGAGAATGCCTCTGGAAGGACATCCCCGAGAACCAAACCGGATCTCTGCCAACGCAAGGCCTGGTTACCCCTAACTGAGTAACAACTGACCGAGTATGCCATCCCCCGGTCCTTTGGGACCTTTTAACCGAGCGCTCGCAATCAATTCACACAATCATAAAGTGTTTTCAACATGAGTAAGTATCTGGGCTCCATACCATGATACCACCTTTTTCCAGAAGGAAATGCACATACCCTAAAGGGCGCTACCCCTCATAACCTTGCCGCATCTTTCCTGTTTTGACCATTTCGGGGTGTGAGGCTCGACGAAGTCTCGTCCACAAAAACACACTTTATATAAAAGCCGTGCTTTGGGTCAACAAATGATCATAGAAATGATCACAAAGATAAACGATCAAACAAATGATCCTATCACAAATGATCAACACAATGATCATTTCACAGCAACACTCAGCATGTCACATTACCAAATTGGGAATATATCGCTGATAACCTTCAACTACATAACCTCTGAGCTCGTACGTCTCAGAGAAGGGTGTTAAGCTAAGAGAATAAATTCTCCACCACCAACAGAAATGTATTTGAAAGAAATCGGCTTTATATCTCAATTTGTAATGTCAGTCATACAATCCATACAAGTCTGTTCCGGGCTCGAACAGAACCGAAGGCACTTACAAAGAAGTCCTTGCAATCCGGATATTCACTAATCACGACCGGACTTCCCATCACATATGGAGTCTCTATACCGGGGACCATTCGATGCAAAGACATTCGACGAGTTGTCCTTTCGCTTTCAAAAATATCTGGTCTTCAACACCGGTCATCAATGCTATCCATTACGTCGTATCACTATTCGGAATGGGTAATCCGAATAACGAGCGCAATAATTTAAAAATAAGTGTAGCATTCAAATTCAGCAAATCACAACAAATACTTATTCAAAGGTAAATATTAATAGTCGGTTATTGAACTATCAATGGATATGCATAACATCACCAGATTCCAAATAATTTTTCCAAATTATTTATTCCCCAAAAATATCTTTACTAGATATATAGTTTTCACACTTCAAAAATAAATCAACGTTTATTTTTAAACAGATTCCCCTTTCTTTTATAAATTCCATAGTGAATTTATATTCCAAAATATTTTATGAATAAACGATTTCAATTATTCATTTTCAATTTATCTTCAAAAAGATAAATTCTCAAAATATTCACTTTATATTGGAAAACATTTCCATACTTATTTAATAAGTAATTCACAAATCCATTTATTTTCAACACTTGGAAAATATTCAATATACTCACATTGAAATTAAGTATATATTTCATTCTTTTAAGGAAATCATTCTCTTAAACATATTTATTTGGGCCAAAACGAATGTTACGTAAAACATCGTTACGACAACCCAAAATCACTAGTATAGGGATTCGAAATTAAAATAGATATATAAATCCCAATACTATACAAAACATTTCCTTTCGAAAATCATTTACTATAACAATAGTGTTATAGTCCACCATTTCCTTCTATTTCTCGAAAACATCTATTTCAACAATAAATGTTGAAATCCATGGTTTTGAATCTCAACACATTTTAAAACAACATTAGATTGTTTTAATTCTACTTAAAATATCAAATCCAAAACATTAACTTTAACATATTATTCACTATTCAAAACGTGAATATACTTTGTTAACAATTTTCATCCTTTTATTCGTTTTATTTCAAAGGATTATTCACAGTCAAAAACGTGAATATAACTCCATTAATAGGTTTCAACAATTTACTTATCAAAATAAGTCATTTGCGGATTTATAAAACAACGATTATAAATTCCATTTCTATTTATTTTATAACTACTTCCTTTTATAAATATCCTTTATTAACCTATTCGATTTATAACTCAATTATATACCGAAAGTCCATATTATAAGTTAAATGCTTATAAAACGATTATTTTACAAAATCGTTCTTTTTAAACTTCCCAAGTTATAAATCTTATAACTTATAAGATTCATTTGTTTACCCAAATCTAATCTTTTAATGACTTTACAAATTTTATAAATCTACTGCTTATAAAATTCCATTCACTTATGCAATCCATTTTCACTTCATTCAAACTCTTATAAAAACTCGTTTTATAATTTCAATATTTCAATTTATAAATATCCATTTATAAATCTCTTATATAAATCAGTTCATATTAATATTTTAAAACGTCTTTAAATTCCTTTATAATTTCATCCTTTTTACTTATAAAATAATCAAATTTTATAAATTCTATTTTTAAACTTCTAATAATAAATTCAAAAATCCCAATTTAAACTATTTTATAAAACTATTAACCCCATATTTTTAAAAATCAACTTTTAACTATTTTTCTCAAAAATCATAATTCCTATAACTTTAAAATTATATCGTTTATTTATTTAAAATGAATCAATTCCAAAAATATAGCATATTTTCAAAAATCACTTTAAAATCATTTTAAAATTCCAAAATTTGATCCAATGATGCTACACATCAAATAGTCAATCACGACTACAACGGCATCATATATCGTATATGATAATCAATGAATATCAAAATATCCATAATCAAATAAATACTGTTGAGGAATCCAGTTGGATCCCCCAAACCTGTTTTCCTGCATCCACAAACATTAGCACAATACCAATTTCGCTCCAGTACGAAATTATCGCGGTATATGGGATTTAAAATATTATCCGCTTAATAGACGGCGCAATAGGGTCTCATCCGCTAAAAAATGCGGGAAATCAACAACTGGAATATATACATATGCCAATATATATATATATATATATTGCTATTATATATAATACCAATTTCACTGTTTATGAAATATTCGCGGTATATGTTTTTAATAAATAACCTCCGCTTACTAACGGCGCATAATGTCTATTTTAACAATCAATAGATATCAATCATCATTCAAACATGTATTCAAGTATTTTAAATCTAACTATTTAAAATAAAATCGAAACTGATTCGATTGAGTGAGAAGTTCTCACCTTGATTTCAATTTCGTTTTAGCGATTTATTTCGAATAATTTTACCCAAAATTCTCACTAACTCCAAACGACTCCAATTCAATTACATCGCGCAGTGCTCGTCCATACGATTCCAACGCAACTGGTTTCGCGTGTTTTCGACCTCGTATGAAAAAGTTATGATTTTAACAAGTTTTACACAATTTTTATATCTAAATTTACAACAATTATTTTTAATTTTTAAACCTTGCTAAATCTATGCCGTTGGATCCTAGCCCTTTGCATCTGAACCGTGCGTGCTTTCTCCCCCAAACTCACGTAACTCCATCCCCAGGTCATCAAGACGCGCATGAACCCAACCATCACACTTAGGGTTAAATTTGTCGCCCACCACAACAACTTCCAACGCGATCAGGAACCACCACGTTGAAGAGCATCTCGAGCACGACACTCGGCTGGAGCCTGGTCGAACTCGGCCCTCTGCATGCATGGGAAATCATGCCTAAAACGAACATGAACGCGGCCCCGTATCTCACAACATACAACTCCATTCGCGATCATACCCGTTGAATACAAAGATCTCGATGTGCTCTACGGTTCTCTAGTTTAGGGTTTTTGAAATTATTGAGTGGATGAAGAGAAAAATGGGGGAAAACGAAAGAACATTTCGGCCATTGATGAGGGGGTGGTGGCTGTGCATTGCAAATTAGGGTTAGGTTATATTTTTTTTTTAATTTGTGAAGGTGGGCTATTTATAGGAAAACGAACGACACTATTCATTCCGGAAATTCCAAACTCCGATTTACGTGCCGTAACCAGCGTTTCCTAGGTTTACCCCGCGTTCCGGACATAATGGAACAGGTTTCGAAAGCTAATTCGGTCATCTGTGCGAGATATGGCAACAAACGATCGATTTAAATTAAACCGATTTAAACGATTATCTAGGCGTTTTAGCTTGCACCGGACAAACGGTAAATCCGATTGACACGAAATTTTAAACCATACAATAATATCACATTACGGATTCGATGAAACTAGTTTCGTCGAAATCCGAGACTTTGTGAAAAATGGCTATTTTAACTCGCCAAATTAATATTAAAACAATTTCGATGCGTTTCGAGCTGCCACGATCAAACGATAACTCCGATTGCTACGAAAATTGAAATCCAGTAATAACTAACTATTACGGATCCAATGGAACTAGTTTCGTTCAATTCTGAGACTGTTCAAAAATTGGCTAATTTCACTAGTCGATTAAATATTAAAATATTCAATTTTCACATATAAACTTTTAATTCGATTTTAAAAGTTCTAAAATATCATTCTAACTTCAACATGATAAAATAAAATTTTACAAATCATTTTCAATTATATTTAACCAAATTTTCAATTATTTCTGTAATTTCACATATTAATTTATTGATTTAATTGTTCAATTAAATCCAATTATTCGAAATAAAATTCATTCACTTATAAATTTCACTTATTAATATTTAAAATTAATTAAATATTCAAATTTTAATTAATAAAAATTCTGGGTCGTTACATTAAACAACAACCACATTGTAAAAGGTATTATTTATGCACCTCCGTGTAAGTAAAGGGTTCCAAACCCTTTATTCTGTGTTGACAATACCATTTCGTTCATAATTTTTCAATTGATTTGCAACAGTTATATGCCATTGAATCATATGCAATTTAATAATTTCCTAATTCCAAATTTTTAACCACTGCCAAAAATATATAAAAAGCGAATGGAATGCATCGCATGCGTACTAAAATATCGGTATAAATAAAACATGCGATATAAATAGAGATTTCATATGCAAATTTAGTTTGTAAAATACAATGAATATCAACTTATTTTATATCGAAGACTAATATACGATTTTTGAAAATAATATAATCTTGATTTCAAGTCCTAAGTGGATATGCTGATAGTTTCAAGAATCAAATATAACTATGAATTTAATATTAAATGAATTATAAGTTTATGTTTTGTAAATACTATATCCCAACAAAGTTAAAATTACTGGAAGGTCATAGACTAAATAAAACCTTAATCTCAAATTAAATGAGTACAAAAAGTCCAATCCATTCATATTTGCCTGACAATATTTGGTGGTACATATGTAACGAACCGTAAAATTTTAATAATTTTTAATGGTTTTATTAACGTATTTAATTGAATTTTTGAGGAATTTTAAATAATAATATTTTGAAATAAAAATTTAATATTGGGATTATGTATAATTAAACATAGAAAATGGTACATTTTCAATTTATTTTATGAAACTTTATTTATTGTGAAATTCTATTAAATTTCAGACAGTTAAAAATTGTTGATCTTAAAATATTTTTCAAGCCTGAATATTTTTACATAGAAAAATTCTAAATCATCTTTTGACTGAGACGTCATTTTTTGTTTTTCCAAATTCAGACTTCTTAGCTCCGTCAATCTTATTTTTCTGCGTTTCTGCTGCATTTTCCGTCTGAGGAAATTCGAATATTTATAATTCAATCGTACCACTGATATTTGTATACCGTTTTAATCGTCTTGTCGTGCTGATCTCTGCGGTATATTCGTTTCTGTTTTTGAGGACCGGTACGCGACGGGAACGATACAACAGTTCGTCGTATCGGTACCGAAATTGGGACTTTTGGTTTCCTTTGCTTTTCAACCTGAGCTGTGCTTGCCAAGCAATAAATTTATTGCTTCAATAAACTTTCACCAAATCAAGGGACCCGTTACAATTTCTTTTATTCATTCGATCATTCAAAAAAAAATTCACTGGTTGAATTCAATGGTCATCTGCCTTTAATACATCTTGAAATTTCGTGGGTGACTTTCAATATCCTACGGTATATTTTATATCCAGCCATACCTTTTTCTGTAGCTTACCTGCTCCTTGGGATTTTATCTATATACACAATACGTTTGATTTTACTGCCTTCTTCCTCAATTCTTTCTGTTCTTCTCCCCCACATTTCTTTTTCTCCAGCCTTCCCCTCAGGTCCACCCCAAGCCACACATCTAACAAGCAATCATGTCCTTCTCCCCAAACACAGCAGCCACATTCGAGTCCTTTCGCCACTCATCTCCTCCCAACGACAACCTCAGCCATGCCGCTTCACCACACGCATGGCCACCGATCCTCCGGCCTCTCCAAGATTCGAACCTCCTCCGCCTCTTCATTTTTCCCTCTCGACCACGCCATTAGCACCAAACCGGACCCAAGCACCTGCGAAGACCTTCCTCCTCGACCGCACCGTCCTCCCTACGCCCACTCCACCTCCAGATTCACGCCTTCTTCCCAGCCTCATCGGCTTGCCTTCCTCTCCACTGCCATGCGAATACGCCAGCCTTAGGGCAGACCACCCCGAATCCCCAGGCCAAAACACATCAGCGGCCAACACCTCGCGCAACCACCAACCCGAAGGCCGAGCCTCACAGCCATCTCCTCTATCTCAGCCGCGCCTCTTCCCATCTCTCTCTCTCTCCCCATTTTGCTCGGTCTTCTTCTCTTTGGTATATAGGTAGGTAATTTCATGCGAATTCACATATATATTGTTGTATTAAGGCATGTCTGTCGCTATATTAGTTTATATATATACTTTATTTGTTGTTTCTTTTCATATATAGGAGTACTTTTATAAACTGTTACCTGTTACATATAGATTAGTTGTTACGTGTTTATTTGTGTTGAGTGCTAATATATATATATATATATATTATATAAACTTAAGGAATATTTATATAACAGTTATTTTTAGTTAAGTATTGAGTATATATAGGATTGCTTCAATTCACTTGATTTTATATCAGTATTCTATATGTATTGTATTGAGGCTGCTTTGCTACATGTAAATGTTTATAGTAATATTGATTTTTTTTGAATATATAAATATGTTATAATAACAATGATTTTAAAGTGAGTATATTTATAGATTTATTTTGAAATGTGTTTTAAAATTTGAAAAAAAAAACAACACAGTACATTTATATGTAAGGTTTATAAAAGTTATAGGCTAGGTACATTTTACATATATTATTTTAAACTTTGGATAGTTGGATCTAGTCTTTTATGTGATGTAAAGAGGGACGTACATGTGGAAACTTGTTGTGTCACACATTAATTAGGTCTGCATATATTTAAAATAGGTTTGCATATATTTTAGTAACATGAATTTAGTGGTGACATGTTTAAATAGCTTACATATATTTGTTTATATATATACTATTTTGGGTTTAAGTTGATTTTATCAATACTAAAGTTAAAATCAGTATTGTTTTAATTACAACATATAATTTGTTTTTATATGTTTGACGTTAGTATTTGAGTTTTAGTTTAAAACAACGGATTTTGGAATTCCTATATATATATATATATTTAATTTAATATATGTTTGGATTTAGAATTTTATTATATATATAGTTATATATAGTTATATATATATATATATATATATATATCCACTTATACCATCTATCTGTATCAATCCAGTTCTGATTTGACTTCGTCAACTCCTATTTATCAGCTTGTCCGACAAACCCATGTCCTTCGTGCTTTGCTTCGTAATTCATGCTTGGATTTCGTAACTCAACTTCGTTGTCTATCTTCTCTAACCTTGAAAGGTGAGCAATCACTCACGATTAATGTTCTTTTATTTATTAAATTTGATTTCAATTGAAACGACAATAGAAATATGCTGCTGTTAGATTTTACATTGCTATATATGTTGTTATCTGAAATTGTCACCTGTGGGATATGACACCATATCCTGTTGTTTATATTATACTATTATTGATGATATATGCCTGTTATATTATTATTATCTGCTATCACTCTGCAAGTTCCCTGTAGTTTATAATTCACTATGGGTTGAAATGATACATACCCGAACGGACTTTAGAATAGGAGAATTTCGTTATGGGTTGAAATGATATACCCAAGCGATTTTCATTTAATTGAATTTGGGAATTACGGGTTGAAATGTTATCCACCCGTATATATTTAGTGCACGGATTGAAATGATAAATATCCGTAGCACTTGACCGTATGATAAGAAATATATACAGACACTGTTGGTCCATATATAAATATTTTGAAAATAAATTCATTGATTTGGATAAATGTTGATTCTTAAATTATTATATATAAAGGGTAATGATATATATAGATTTAATAATATTTAATTCAATTAAGATTGATTTTTTACATAAATTGTGTTAAATATTTACGTAAATTTTATTTCAAATATATTTTTGCAATAATTGGGATAAATTGAGGTGGGGAGATAAATTTGGATTTACCTGAAATGCAATTAAATTAAGAATTTTATTTAGTGAAATTGACTTGAAACTATTGAATGTGAAACTTAAAGATATGATTTTACAACCGGATGTTGATTTAAGTGATTTAATGAATATTTCATGTTTTAAATAAATTAAAGGTAAATGAAGGTTATTTAAATAATACTGAATTTATTAAATGAATATCTCAAGACTAAATAATAACGAGGTTAAATCGAGATCTATATGAAACTGTTAAATTGAACCTTGAAAGGTCAAATATTAAAACTTTGAAATATACTGGGATGCAAATGGTTAATTTGTGATTCAGATCTGTAATTGAAATCAATATAATTTTAAATTGGTTATTTAGAAACTGAATTAAATGGAAATTGATAAATTGAGATTGAATTAAATTTGAGTAGGAAAGTCGAGTTGATTTTTAAGCGATTTGTGAAATTTGAGGAAATAGAATACTTTACTCTATGAATTATTTAATATATATACACACACTATTTTAGGAAGTAGATATATTTGAAATGAAGATTATATTTTAGTTTTTGAATTATAAATGATTTGAATGACCACGGTGTTATAGTGTATATTTCTACAGTGTAGATAGTTCCATGGATCCTTAGAGGATGGTTATCCCAAACATCCTTTAAGTTAATTATATTTCAGTTGATATTTCACTTGAGTTGGATTTATTGATATAAGAATGTTAATCCTGACTCGAGTGTTTTGTGTTTTGCTTTACGTTCGGGTCAGACTGAGTGATACAGCATTTGAGACTCACCTTCGAAGTTGGAGCTTTGCTTGAAGATCCAGGTATCTATCCTTTCAGTCATCCATTTGATTGGTCTAGAGAAGTCATCTGCTCGTACGGGAGACTTCACTGCATCTGAGATATTCTGTTGTATTCTATTTCTAACTCTGATGTTTATATAGTAGCTTCATGAACTACTATTCTTTATCTATTCCGCTGCATTATATTACCCTGTGACTGTGATCTGTGATTGATTTATTTGCTGTATACATTAAGTTTTGCCTAATATAAATTAACAATCTGATATTTTGAGCAATTCAAGTCTGACATGTGCGGATGCGAATGGTTGAAAATAGCGGGTCGTAACAGTTGGTATCAGAGCTTTGGCTCTAGGCAAAACTTAGCATATATGGTAAATCTATTTACAGAATCACTTTCTTTCGAGTTGAATCTCTTCCTTTTTGACTCGATTTCCTTTGGATTTTGGAATGTCCCTCGGTTTTGAAATTCATTCTTGTCTATTTCTATTTATATTCGTTTGATTCTGGAGAATCCCAAAACTCCACTGAATGTTTTGTAAAGGGGGTGAAAACTCCTTTACAATTAGCATTGATTCACCGAAGATTTCTGTATCCTCGGTTTACGATGCTGTTATATCTTGTTATGCCGAATTCTATCTCTGGAAATCGAATGTCGATTTATTTTAGAATTCCGCATCGATCATATTCCTGAAGTCATGGTTGACCAGGTTAAGGTCGCCCGTGATTTGTATAAGTATATCCATCTTCTATTTCCGTAATTTGATTACCTAATCGTCGATCGAGACTATCTTCGAATCAGAATTCTATTTGATTAGAGTCCCTTTAATTTGTATCTCTATCTTTGTTTGGAAATCCATTCGTAAATCATCCTTTGAAAAATCGGGTTTTGTTTGTATTTTAGAAATGGTTTTATACCAAAATTATTATTTTGATAACTATGATTTTATTCTATATATAAAAGTAAAATATTTTCGATAAGGATTATATATCTTTATTAATGAAAGTATGAAATTTTGAAAATTTATAAGAAATTTGATTTATATAAAAATGATTATAACTAAAGGGTTTTGAATTTGAATTTCAAGGAATCGAACTCCGGTGTTCTGAAATCGGTTTTAAGATTTTGAGAAGAATATATATATATATATATATATATAATACAATTTAAAAGATATTTTACGAATAAGAAATGTTTCAAACGAATTCGTATGAATTCCAACGATTTTGAAGAGATTTTTAAAGAAGTTTCAAGAAAAAAGAAGTCCAGAACTCACTTTTGTCGCTGGGAAATAAATTCGGTGATGAGTGCACGCATCGTCGACATTGATTTTCGAGTTTCAGAGTGGGGAGAGGCCACTCTAGTAGCTTTGCTATGCGAGTGATATTGTGAAACAAATTTTGATTTCAGATTTCGAAGTATGATTTGATATTCGAAAGATATATGTACATATATTTGAAATAAAATAAAGTATGCCGGTGTTCAATCCTCGAGTTTTCGATTTGATTTAGTATAACACTATTTATAAAAATTTGATTTACTAATTTGTTGCTTATTTCCAATTCTTGGATTGAAAATATGATTTCTTTGACTATATTTGAAAATTCGAACACTTCCAAATCGAGGTTAATTTTTCCAAGCTAGGTAATTTTGAAAAGTATAAAGTATTTGATAAGGATATAAGATTAGTTTTGTATGTTTTAATATGATTTAAATAAGTTTGAAACTTCTTTGTTACGTAAACGAATAAGACTATTTTGAGGAAATATAGTTTTGAAATGTTTTGAATAAAGTATATATATATATATATATATAATAATCTTTCCAATGGTAAATTGAAGTAAATAGTTAAAGGTTTTAAAAGGAATGGTTTTAAAACTTAGTGATCATTTTCGGGTAAAAATTGATTTTGAAAAAAAATATCTGGTTTCGAAAATATATTGAAATTTAAACCCAGTATTTTCATGATGTTTTGTAAATGAATTTTTTTTGACCTAAATCATGTTGCTTTGAAAATTTGAATTATTTGCTAAACTTATGATTTTGGAAACTTTGAAACTGAAGATATTTGATTCGGAAGGAATAATTTGGTGAAATCGGGTATGACTTTTGAAACTGAACTTATATTGAAACGAATTGAAATTGAGAACCTTGTTTTACTAAATACTTAATTTGAGAGTTATCGAACTTATATAAAATTGATTTGTATAAGTATGAAATTGATTTGAAAACTATTGATTTGGAAAGGTACTCAATTTGAAAAGTGAAATCTTATACTATCGAAGTGTATATAAGTGTGATTTGATATACTGTTGATTGGAAATTATTCAATTTTGAAATGAAATCTTATATATAATGGACTTTATATACGTACGATATTTGAAATGGATTTGAAAGGTACTATATGATATATATTTTCGAAGTAATGATATGGAAAGTGCCTTCTGCTTGATATCCGCTTAGTGGCCACATTGTGGATTCATTCTATCGATATTATTCTCTCTGATTTTGGGTTTTTCGGATGTGATACTCGAGTGTCCCACCGTGGCTTAACCCACGGTTTTTCTTTTGGGCGCGACAGCATAGCGAAACTGCCTGGCTGAGATGGCCTAGGGGTACGGATTGTTTCCTGGGGGATCCAGGCATAACCATTGGGTATCCTGCAACCTGTGTAGGTCGCATTAGTAGCGAACCTGCCTGGCTGAGACGGCCTAGGGGTACGGATTGTTTTCTGGGGGACCCAAGCATAACCATTGTGTATCCTGCACTCTACTAGTCATCATGGCGTAACTCGTAGGGCTGAGAAAGCTTACAGATACGGATTGTTTCCTGGGGGATCCAGGCGTAACCATTGTGTATCTGCGAACCATGATTAGACAAAGGTTTTGGGTTGGTTGATTTATTTGGATTTTACTTTCCATATCAATTTTTAAAAGTTATTCGGTATTTTTACTCGGTGTTGAAACAGGTCTGCTAAGTACTTGAAGAATTCTAGCTTTGCGCCTGATCAACGCATGGCCAGAGTCTGCAAGAACGAGGATAAACTTGTTGAAACATCGAGTTATAGAAGTATTTTCGAAAGGAAAATTTGTTTCGATGTAAAAGTATTTTATTATAAAGGTATTTCCAACAAAATAATTTGTATTAATATTTGAAATTGAAATTCTTATGGTTTGAATTAACTATTCGTGCCCGATACTATTCTTTTGAATCTACTTTATCTACTTAGCTCTATCTGTTCGCCTATATTCTGTTTTCCTGAATCTACCTTCCTTCCCTTTTGAATATATCCTTTAAAATATTGTTTAATTATATACTAACTGGTTCAATAGAAAATTATAAATATTTTGGAAGTTATTAATTAAATAAAACATATTTAAAGCAAATGATTATTGATTTATTAATAATGTTTGAAAAGTGTCTTGAAGTAAATTAATAAATTTATGAATTATGTATTTAATGTTTCCAAATAACTTCCTTGTAAATATAACTAATGATGTGAATAATTGTTTCCAAATAGTTTTTATATATTTATAAAGGTGTTATTTAAACGTATAAATGTTATTAATAAAGGAAGCCGGAAAGTTTACAAATAGGTTTTGAAAAGTTTTAAAGTATTAAAGATAATTGAATTGCAAGTGAAGTTTTCAAATTTCAAGTAAAATTTATATAGTTTCAAATTAATTATTTAGTCTTGACTTTCAATCTACTTTTATTTCTGGCTGTACAATTCTCCTACCTCCATCCTTTTCGGGGACGAAAAGTTCTGAGTGGGGGAGAGTGTAACGACCCGTAAAATTTTATTAATTTTTAATGGTTTTATTAACGTATTTAATTGAATTTTTGAGGAATTTTAAATAATAATATTTTGAAATAAAAATTTAATATTTGGATTACGTATAATTAAATATAGCAAATGGTAAATTTTCAATTTATTTTATGAAACTTTATTTATTGTGAAATTCTATTAAATTTAAGACAGTTAAAAATTGTTGATCATAAAATATTTTTCAAGCCTGAATATTTTTACACAGAAAAATTCTAAATCATCTTCTGACTGAAACGTCATTTTTCGTTTTTCCAAATTCGGACTTCTTTAGCTCCGTCAATCTTATTTTTCTGCGTTTTTGCTGCATTTTCCGCCTGAGGAAATTCGAATTTTTATAATTCAATCGTACCACTGATATTTGTATACCATTTTGATCGTCTCGTCGTACTGATCTCTACGGTATATTCATTCCTGTATTTGAGGACCGGTACGCGACGGGAACGATACAACAGTTCGTCGTATCGATACCGAAATTGGGACTTTTGGTTTCCTTTGCTTTTCAACCTGAGACGTGCTTGCCAAGCAATAAATTTATTGCTTCAATAAACTTTCACCAAATCAAGGGACCCGTTATAATTTCTTTTATTCATTCGACCATTCAAATTTTTTTTCACTGGTTGAATTCAACGGTCATCTGCCTTTAATACGTCCTGAAATTTCATGGATGACTTTCAATATCCTATGGTACATTTTATATCCAGCCTTACCTTTTTTCTATAGCTTACCTGCTCCTTGGGATTTTTTATATATATACAATACGTTTGATTTTACTGCCTTCTTCCTCAATTCATTCTGTTCTTCTCCCCCACATTTCTTTTTCTCCAGCCTTCCCCTCAGGTCTACCCCAAGCCACACATCCAACAAGCAATCATGTCCTTCCCCCCAAACACAGCAGCCACATCCGAGTCCCTTCGCCACTCATCTCCTCCCCACGGCAACTTCAGCCATGCCGCTTCACCACACGCACGGCCGCCGATCCTCCTGCCTCTCCAAGGTTCGAACGTCCTTCGCCTCTTCATTTTTCCCTCTCGACTACGCCAGTAGCACCAAACCGGACCCGAGCACCTCCAAAGCCCTTCCTCCTTGACCGCACCGTCCTCGCTACACCCACTCCATCTCTAGATCGACACCTTCTTCCCAACCTCATCGGCCTGCCTTCCTCTCAACTGCCATGCGAACACGCCAGCCTTAGGGCAGACCACCCCGAATCCCCAGGCCAAAACACATCAGCGGCCAGCACCTCGCGCAACCACCAACCCGAAGGCCAAACCTCACAGCCATCTCCTCTATCTCAGCCGCGCCTCTCCCCATCTCTCTCTCTCCCCATTTTTCTCGGTCAGCTTTTCTTTGGTATATAGGTAGGTAAGTTCATGCGAATTCATATATATATTGTTGTATTAAGGCATGTCTGTCGCTATATTAGTTTATATATATACTTTATTTGTTGTTTCTTTTCATATATAGAAGTACTTTTATAAACTGTTACATGTTACATATAGATTAGTTATTACGTGTTTATTTGTGTTGAGTGCTAATATATATATATATCTTATATAAACTTAAGGAATATTTATATAACAGTTACTTTTAGTTAAGTATTGAGTATATATAGGATTGCTTCAGTTCACTTGATTTTATATCAGTATCCTATATGTATTGTATTGAGGCTGCTTTGCTATATGTAAATGTTTATAGTAATATTGATTTTTTTGAATATATAAATATGTTATAATAACATTGATTTTAAAGTGAGTATATTTATGATTTATTTTGAAATGTGTTTTAAAATTTGAAAAAAAATCAACACATTACATTTATATATAAGGTTTATAAAAGTAATAAGCTAGGTACATTATATATATATATATATATATATATATATATATATATATATTATATTATAAACTTTGGATAGTTGGATCTAGTCTTTTATGTGATGTAAAGAGGGACGTACAGGTTGAAACTGGTTGTGGCACACATTAATTGGGTCTGCATATATTTATAATGGGTTTGCATATATTTTAGTAACATGAATGTAGTGGTGACATGTATAAATAGCTTACATATATTTGTTTATATATATACACACTATTTTGGGTTTAAGTTGATTTTATCAATACTAAAGTTAAATCAATATTGTTTTAATTATAACACATAATTTGTTTTTATATGTTTGACGTTTGTATTTGAGTTTTAGTTTAAAACAATGGATTTTGGAGTTACTATATATATATATTTAATTTAATTTATGTTTGGATTTAGAATTTGATTATATATATATATACACAGTTATATATAGTTGTATATATATATTCACTTATACCATCTATCTGTATCAATACAGTTCTGATTTGACTTCGTCAACTCCTATTTATCAGCTTGTCCGACAAACCCATGTCCTTCGTGCTTTGCTTCGTAATTCATGCTTGGATTTCGTAACTCAACTTCGTTGTCTATCTTCTCTAACCTTGAAAGGTGAGCAATCACTCACGATTAACGTTCTTTTATTTATTAAATTTGGTTACAATTGAAACGACAATTGAAATATGCTGCTGTTAGATTTTACATTGCTATATATGTTGTTATCTGAAATTGTCACCTGTGGGATATGACACCATATCCTGTTGTTTATATTATACTGTTATTGATGATATATGCCTGTTATATTATTATTATTATTATTATTATTATTATTATTATTATTATTATTATTATTATTATTATTATTATCTGTGATCACTCTGCAAGTTCCCTGTAGTTTAGAATTCACTAAGGGTTGAAATGATACATACCCGAACGGACTTTAGAATAGGAGAATTTCGTTATGGGTTGAAATGATAGACCCAAGCGATTTTCATTTAATTGAATTTGGGAATTACGGGTTGAAATGCTATCCACCTGCATATATTTAGTGTACGGATTGAAATGATAAATATCCGTAGCACTTGACTATATGATAAGAAATATATACAAACACCGTTGGTCCATATAAAAATATTTTGAAAATAAATTCATTGATTTGGAAAGAAATATATGGTTTTAACAAATGTTGATTCTTAAATTATTATATATAAAGGGTAATGATATATATAGATTTAATAATATTTAATTTAATAAAGATTGATTTAATACATAAATTATGTTAAATATTTATGTAAATTTTATTTCAAATAGATTTTTGCCATAATTGGGATAAATTAAGGTGGGGAGATAAATTTGGATTTAGCTGAAACGGTATAATTAAGAACGTTATTTAGTCAAATCGATTTGAAACTATTGAATGTGAAACTTAAAGATATGATTTTATAACCGGATGTTGATTTAAGTGATTTAATGAATATTTCATGTTTTAAATAAATTAAAGGTAAATGAAAGTTATTTAAATAATACTGAATTTATTAAATGAATATCTCAAGACTAAATAATAACGAGGTTAGATAGAGATCTATAGGAAACTGTTAAATTGAACCTTGAAAGGTCAAATATTAAAACTTTGAAATATATTGGGATGCAAATGGTTAATTTGTGATTCAGATCTGTAGTTGAAATCAATATAATTTTAAATTTGTTATTTAGAAACTGAATTAAATGGAAATTGATAAATTGAGATCGAATTAAATTCGAGTAGGAGAGTCGAGTTGATTTTTATGCGATTTGTGAATTTGAGGAAATAGAACACTTTACTCTACAAATTATTTAATATGTATGTATACACACTATTTTGGGAAGTAGATATATTTGAAATGAAGATTATATTTTGGTTTGAATTATAAATGATTTGAATGACCACGGTGTTATAGTGTATATTTCTACAGTGTATATAGTTCCATGGATCCTTAGAGGATGGTTATCCCAAACATCCTTTAAGTTAATTATATTTCAGTTGATATTTCACTTGAGTTGGATTTATTGATATAAGAATGTTAATCCTGACTCGAGTGTTTTGTGTTTTGCTTTACGCTCGGGTCAGACTGAGTGATACAACATATGAGACTCACCTTCGAAGTTGGAGCTTTGCTTGAAGATCCAGCAATCTATCCTTTCATTCATCCAGTTGATTGATCCAGAGAAGTCATCTGCTCGTACTGGAGACTTCACTGCATCTGAGATATTCAGTTGTATTTTATTTCTAATTCTGATGTTTATATAGTAGCTTCATGAACTACTGTTCTTTATCTATTCCGTCGCATTATATTACCCTGTGACCGTGATCTATGATTTATCTATTTACTGTATACGTTAAGTTTTGCCAAATGTAAATTAACAATATGATATTTTGAGAAATTCAAGCCCGACACGTGCGGATGCGAATGATTGAAAATTGCGGGTCATAACAGTTGGTATCAGAGCTTTTGCTCTAGGAAAAACTTAGCATATATGGTAAATCTATTTATAGAATCACTTTCTTTCGAGTTGAATCTCTTCCTTTTTGACTCGATTTCCTTTGGATTATGGAATGTCCCTCGGTTTCGAAATTCATTCTTGTCTCTTTCTGTTTATATTCGTTTGATTCTGGAGTATCCCATAACTCCACTGAATGTTTTGTAAAGGGGGTGGAAACTCCTTTACAATTGGCATTGATTCACCGAAGATTTCTGTATCCTCGGTTTACGATGCTGCTATATCTTGTTATGACGAATTCTATCTTTGGAAATCGAATGCCGATTTGTTTTAAAATTCTGCATCGATCATATTCCTGAAGTCACGGTTGACCCGGTTAAGGTCGCCCGTGATTTATATAAGTATATCCATCTTCTATTTCCGTAATTTAATTACCTAATCATCGATCGAGACTATCTTCGAATTAGAATTCTATTTGATTAGAGTCCCTTTAATTTGTATCTCTATCTTTGTTTGGAAATCCATTCTTAAATCATCCTTTGAAAAATCGGGTTTTGTTTGTATTTTAGAAATGGTTTTATACCGAAATTATTATTTTGATAACTATGATTTTATTCTATATATAAAAGTGAAATATTTTCGATAAGGATTATATATCTTTTATAAAAGAAAGTATGAAATTATGAAAATTTATAAGAAATTTGATTTATACAAAATGATTATAACTGAAGGGTTTTGAATTTAAATTTTGAGGAATCGAACTCCGTTGTTTTGAAATCGGTTTTAAGATTTTGAGAAGAATATATATATAATACAATTTAAAAGATATTTTACGAATAAGAAATGTTTCAAATGAATTCGTATGAATTCCAATGATTTTAAAGAGATTTTTAAAGAAGTTTCAAGAAAATAGAAGTCCAGAACTCACTTTTGTCGCTGGGAAATAAATTCGGTGATGAGTGCGCGCATCATCGACATTGATTTTCGAGTTTCAGAGTGGGGAGAGTCCACTCTAGTAGCTTTGCTATGCGAGTGATATTGTGAAACAAATTTTGATTTCAAATTCCGAAGTATGATTTGATATTCGAAAGATATATGTATATATATATTTGAAATAAAATAAAGTATGCCGGTGTTCAATCCTCGAGTTTTCGATTTGATTTAGTATAACACTATTTATAAAAATTTGATTTACTAATTTAATGCTGATTTCCAACTCTTGGATTAAAAATATGATTTCTTTGACTATATTTGAAAATTCGAACACTTCCAAATCTAGATTAATTTTTCCAAGCTGAGTAATTTTGAAAAGTAAAAAGTATTTGATAAGTATATAAGATTAGTTTTGTATGTTTAATATGATTTAAATAAGTTTGAAACTTCTTTGTTAAGTAAATGAATAAGACTTTTTGAATTATACTAGTAGGAAATATAGATTTGAAATGTTTTAAACAAAGTATATATATAAAATAATAATCTTTCCAATGGTAAATTGAAATAAATAGTTAAAGGTTTTAAAAGGGATGGTTTTAAAACTTAGTGAGCATTTTGGGGTAAAAATTGATTTTGAAAAAAATATCTGGTTTCGAAAATATATTGAAATTTAAACCCAGTATTTACATGATGTTTTGTAAATGAATTTTGTTTGACCTAAATTATGTTGATTTGAAAATTTGAATTATTTGCTAAACTTATGATTTTGGAAACTTTGAAACTGAAGATATTTGATTTGGAAGAAATAATTTGGTGAAATCGGGTATGACTTTTGAAACTGAACTAATATTGAAACGAATTGAAATTGAGAACCTTGTTTTACTAAATACTTGATTTGAGAGTTATCGAACTTATATAAAATTGATTTGTATAAGTATGAAATTGATTTGGGAACTATTGATTTTGAAAGGTACTCAATTTGAAAAGTGAAATCTTATACTATCGAAGTGTATATAAGTGTGATTTGATATACTATTGATTGGAAAGTATTCAATTTTGAAATGAAATCTTATATATAATGGACTTTATAAACGTACGATATTTGAAATGGATTTGAAAGGTACTATATGATATATATTTTCGAAGTAATGATATGGAAAGTGCCTTCTGCTTGATATCCTCTTTGTGGCCACATTGTGGATTCATTCTATCGATATTATTCTCTCTGATTTTTGGTTTTCCGGATGTGATACTCGAGTGTCCCACCGTGGCGTAACCCACGTTTTTTCTTTTGAGCGCGACTGCATAGTGAAACTGCCTGGCTGAGATGGCCTAGGGGTACGGATTGTTTCCTGGGGGATCTAGGCGTAACCATTGTGTATCCTGCAACCTGTGTAGATCGCATTAGTAGCGATACTGCCTGGCTGAGACAGCCTAGGGGTATGGATTGTTTCATGGGGAACCTAGGCGTAACCATTGTGTATCCTGCACTCTACTGGTCATCATGGCGTAACTCGCGGGGCTGAGAAAGCTTACGGATACGGATTGTTTTCTGGGGCATCCAGGCGTAACCATTATGTATCTACGAACCATGGTTAGACAAAGGTTTTCGGTTGGTTGATTTATTTGGATTGTACTTTCCATATCGGTTTTTAAAAGTTTTTCAGTATTTTCACTGGGTGGTGAAATAGGTCTGCTAAGTACTTGAAGAATTCTAGCTTTACGCCTAATCAACGCATGGCCAGAGTCTGCAAGAACGAGGATAAACTTGTTGAAACATCGAGTTATAGAAGTATTTTCGAAAGGAAAATTTGTTTCGATATAAAAGTATTTTATTATAAAGGTATTTCCAACAAAATAATTTGTATTAATATTTGAAATTGAAATTCTTATGGTTTGAATTAACTATTCCGGCCCGATACTATTCATTTGAATCTACTTTATCTACTCAGCTTTATCTGTTCACCTATATTCTGTTTTCCCGAATCTACCTTCCTTCCCTTTTGAATATATCCTTTAAAATATTGTTTAATTATATACTACCCGGTTCAATAGAAAATTATAAATATTTTGGAAGTTATTAATTAAATAAAACATATTTAAAGCAAATGATTATTGATTTATTAATAATGTTTGGAAAGTGTCTTGAGGTAAATTAATAAATTTAAGAATTATGGATTTAATGTTTTCAAATAACTTCTTTGTAAATATAACTAATGGTGTGAATAATTGTTTCCAAATAGTTTTTATATATTTATAAAGGTGTTATTTAAATGTATAAATGTTATTTATAAAGGAAGCAGGAAATTTTACAAATAGGTTTTGAAAAGTTTTAAAGTATTAAAGATAACTGAATTGCAAGTGAAGTTTTCAAATTTCAAGTAAAATTTATATAGTTTCAAATTAATTATTTAATCTTGACTTTCAATCTACTTTTATTTTTGGTTGTACAATTCTCCTACCTCCATCCTTTTCGGGGACGAAAAGTTTTGAGTTGGGGAGAGTGTAACGACCCGTAAAATTTTAATAATTTTTAATGGTTTTATTAACGTATTTAATTGAATTTTTTAGGAAGTTTAAACAATAATATTTTGAAATAAAAATTTAACATTGGATTACGTATAATTAAATATAGCAAATGGTAAATTTTCAATTTATTTTAAGAAACTTTATTTATTGTGAAATTCTATTAAATTTAAGACAGTTAAACATTATTGATCATAAAATATTTTTCAAAGCTGAATATTTTTACATAGAAAAATTCTAAATCATCTTTTGACTGAGACGTCATTTTTCGTTTTACCAAATTCGGACTTCTTTAGCTCCGTCAATCTTATTTTTCTGCATTTTTGCTGCATTTTCCGCTTGTGGAAATTCGAATTTTTATAATTCAATCGTACCACTGATATTTGTATACCGTTTTGATCGTCTCGTCGTGCTGATCTTTGCGGTATATTCAATTCTGTATTTGAGGACTGGTATGCGATGGGAACGATACAACAGTTCGTCGTATCGGTACCGAAATTGGGACTTTTGGTTTCCTTTGCTTTTCAACCTGAGCCGTACTTGCCAAGCAATAAATTTATTGCTTCAATAAACTTTCACCAAATCAAGGGACCCATTATAATTTCTTTTATTCATTCGACCATTCAATTTTTTTTTCACTGGTTGGATTCAACGGTCATCTGTCTTTAATACGTCCTGAAATTTCATGGGGGACTTTCAATATCCTACGGTACATTTTATATACAACCTTACCTTTTTTCTGTAGCTTACCTGCTCCTTGGGATTTTATCTATATATACAACACATTTGATTTTACTTGCTTCTTCCTCAATTCTTTCTGTTCTTCTCCCCCACATTTCTTTTTCTCAAGCCTTCCCCTCAGGTCCACCCCAAGCCACACATCCAACAAGCAATCATGTCCTTCCCCCCAAACACAGCAGCCACATCCGAGTCCCTTCGCCACTCATCTCCTCCCCACGGCAACCTCAGCCATGCAGCTTCACCACAAGCACGGCCACCGATCCTCCGGCCTCTCCCAGATTCGAACCTCCTTCGCCTCTTCATTTTTCCCTCTCGACCACGCCAGTAGCACCAAACCGGACCCGAGCACCTGCGAAGCCCTTCCTCCTTGACCACACCTTCCTCCCTACACCCACTTCACCTCTAGATCCACACCTTCTTCCCAGCCTCATCGGCCTGCCTTCCTCTCCACTGCCATGCGAACACGCCAGCCTTAGGGCAGACCACCCCGAATCCCCAGGCCAAAACACATCAGCGGCCAGCACCTCGCGCAACCACCAACCCGAAGGCCGAGCCTCACAGCCATCTCCTCTATCTCAGCCGCGCCTCTTCCCATCTCTCTCTCTCTCCCTATTTTGCTCGGTCTTCTTCTCTTTGGTATATAGGTAGGTAAGTTCATGCGAATTCACATATATATTGTTGTATTAAGGCATGTCTGTCGCTATATTAGTTTATATATATACTTTATTTGTTGTTTCTTTTCATATATAGGAGTACTTTTATAAACTGTTACCTGTTACATATAGATTAGTTGTTACGTGTTTATTTGTGTTGAGTGCTAATATATATATATATATATATTATATATAAACTTAAGGAATATTTATATAACAGTTATTTTTAGTTAAGTATTGAGTATATATAGGATTGCTTCAATTCACTTGATTTTATATCAGTATCCTATATGTATTGTAATGAGGCTGCTTTGCTACATGTAAATGTTTATAGTAATATTGATTTTTTTTGAATATATAAATATGTTATAATAATAATGATTTTAAAGTGAGTATATTTATAGATTTATTTTGAAATGTGTTTTAAAATTTGAAAAAAAAAACAACACAGTACATTTGTATGTAAGGTTTATAAAAGTTATAAGCTAGGTACATTTTATATATATATATTATATTTTAAACTTTGGATAGTCTGATCTAGTCTTTTATGTGATGTAAAGAGGGACGTACAGGTTGAAACTGGTTGTGGCACACATTAGTTGGGTCTGCATATATTTATAATGGGTTTATATATTTTAGTAACATGAATATAGTAGTGACATATATAAATAGCTTACATATATTTGTTTGTATATATATATTTACTATTTTGGGTTTAAGTTGATTTTATCAATACTAAAGTTAAAATCAATATTTTTTTAATTATAACATATAATTTGTCTTTATATGTTTGACGTTAATATTTGAGTTTTAGTTTAAAACAACGGATTTTGGAATTCCTATATACATATTTAATTTAATATATGTTTGGATTTAGAATTTGATTATATATATAGTTATATATAGTTATATATATATATATATATTCACTTATACCATCTATCTGTATCAATCCAATTCTGATTTGACTTCGTCAACTCCTATTTATCAGCTTGTCCGACAAACCCATGTCCTTCGTGCTTTGCTTCGTAATTCATGCTTGGATTTCGTAACTCAACTTCATTGTATGTCTTCTCTAACATCAAAAGGTGAGCAATCACTCATGATTAACATTCTTTTATTTATTAAATTTGGTTTCAATTGAAATGACAATTGAAATATGCTGCTGTTAGATTTTACATTACTATATATGTTGTTATCTCAAATTGTCACCTGTGGGATATGACACCATATCCTGCTGTTTATATCATACTTTTATTGATGATATATGCCTGTTATATTATTATTATTATTATCTGTTATCACTCTGCAAGTTCCCTGCAGTTTAGAATTCACTATGGGTTGAAATGATACATACTCGAATGGATTTTAGAATAGGAGAATCTCGTTATGGGTTGAAATGATAGACCCAAGCGATTTTCATTTAATTGAATTTGGGAATTACGGGTTGAAATGCTATCCACCCGTATATATTTAGTGTACGGATTGTAATGATAAATATCCGTAGCACTTGACCATATGATAAGAAATATATACAGACAACGTTGGTCCATATATAAATATTTTGAAAATAAATTCATTGATTTGGAAAGAAATATATGGTTTTAATAAATGTTGATTCTTAAATTATTATATATAAAGGGTAATGATATATATATATATTTAATAATATTTAATTTAATTAAGATTGATTTAGTACATAAATTATGTTAAATATTTATTTAAATTTTATTTCAAATAAATTTTTGCAATAATTGGGATAAATTGAGGTGGGGAGATAAATTTGGATTTAGCTAAAATGGTATTAAATTAAGAATTTTATTTAGTTAAATCGATTTGAAACTATCGAATGTGAAACTTAAAGATATGATTTTATAACCGGATGTTGATTTAAGTGATTTAATGAATATTTCATGTTTTAAATAAATTAAAGGTAAATGAAGGTTATTGAAATAATACTAAATTTATTAAATGAATATCTCAAGACTAAATAATAACGAGGTTAAATCGAGATCTATAGGAAACTGTTAAATTGAACCTTGAAAGGTCAAATTTAAAACTTTGAAATATACTGGGATGCAAATGGTTAATTTGTGATTTAGATCTGTAATTGAAATCAATATAATTTTAAATTGGTTATTTAGAAACTGAATTAAATGGAAATTGATAAATTGAGATTGAATTAAATTTGAGTAGGAAAGTCGAGTTGATTTTTAAGCGATTTGTGAAATTTGAGGAAATAGAATACTTTACTCTATAAATTATTTAATATATATATATATACACTCTATTTTGAGAAGTAGATATATTTGAAATGAAGATTATATTTTGGTTTGAATTATAAATGATTTGAATGACCACGGTGTTATAGTGTATATTTCTACAGTGTAGATAGTTCCATGGATCCTTAGAGGATGGTTATCCTAAACATCCTTTAAGTTAATTATATTTTAGTTGATATTTCACTTGAGCTGGATTTACTGATATAAGAATGTTAATCCTGACTCGAGTGTTTTGTGTTTTGCTTTATGCTCGGGTCAGACTGAGTGATACAGCATATGAGACTCACCTTCGAAGTTGGAGCTTTGCTTGAAGATCCAGCTATCTATCCTTTCAATCATCCAGTTGATTGGTCCAGAGAAGTCATCTACTCATACTGGAGACTTCACTGCATCTAAGATATTCTGTTGTATTTTATTTCTAATTCTGATGTTTATATAGTAGCTTCATGAACTACTATTCTTTATCTATTCCGTTGCATTATATTACCCTGTGACTGTGATCTGTGATTGATTTATTTACTGTATATGTTAAGTTTTGCCAAATATAAATTAACAATATGATATTTTGAGCAATTCAAGTCCGACGTGTGCGGATGCGAATGGTTGAAAATAGCGTGTCATAACAACATATCTAATAGATATTGTACATGCTCCATTTATGCTTGCCTCGGTCGATAACACACCTTTGTGATATTCATTACTCCAATCACCCTACATATAAATCAGAGCAAACATGTTTTCAACTATTCAAATTATAGTAGTTTAAGATACACCCTCATTTGATGTCATATATGATCATTGCTTAAGGACATGTTAAATATAAGTATAATGCATGAAAATTGGCAAAAGAAATCTATTTCTACAAATTAACTACCTTACATTTATTGTCCACTACCACATCATTATTAGTTTTGAATGTTATGGCAATAAATTAAGTTGCATATATCTTTGTAGGAATTTATTTATTGTTATTTATTTACCTTTTAGTGGCGAATTTGAAAATTGAAACCTCTTGTGAAATAAGAATACTTAAAAAAATGATTAAAAAAACTATAGAGAATGTGATTGTTGGATTATGACTTCATTTACAACAGTAAAATAATAGAAATCAAAGCAATTAGTTTATACATGATATTATGATTTAATCTAGTATGATCAAATTTTATATCAAGACAGTTAGATGACATGAGGACATCAAAGTAATCAAAAGATCAAAATTCAAAAATATATATTTTGCATTAAAGTAGTAAAAGAATTAATCTCATCATTTTTTAATAAATCATGATAGTGCGCATTTATCATTAAAGGTGATGTAACAATTTATTAGGTCTTTGAGTTTGTAAATTGATGAAACAAATGCAATATTAATAGTTTATATGGATATGATAATGAAATATTCATATGGTTAGCTGTTAATTTACATAATCAACTAAAATAATTATAGCTAGTGGAATATAATGGGGGTCACCTTTTACACTATTATGGAGTAATTACATTTAGTTTAATTTAGGAAAAAGTGATGCATAGAATTTATGATTCTTCACTCCAGAAATTAATAAAATATATGCAGTGTTAATAGTTAATGTTTGTTACAACCCGAGAATTTTAACGATTTTTATAACGTAATTAACTAAAAAAATTCATGAAATTAAACAATAAATTTTTATTAACAATATGAAAGTTAGTTTATTTGTAAAATTTCATAATTTAATATTTAAATCAGTTCAATTGTTGAAAATTAAATATTTTTGAAATCTGAATATTTTTATATAATAAAAATGTAAATCATTTTCTGAGTGAGAGTCGTATTTCACTTTGCCAAATTTGGACTGCTATATCCCCGTTTAACTTATTTTCGATGTTTTAGCAGCATTTTCGGTAGCGAAAAATTGAGTTTCGACAACTTAGTCGTATCACTGATATTTGTACCATTCTGTACATCTCATCATGTCGATCTCCGTCATTTTTATAATTCGGCGTTTGGTACACGGCAAATCGGTAAAATAATTTGTCATAATGGTGCCGTATTTTAGATTTTCTTTTCCTTTGTCTTTCCAATTGCCAGCCATATAATGTCAGTAGTCATTTGCTTAACAACCTCCTGAATCGTGCTTGCCCTTCCTATCCCTAACAGTTCAATATATTTATAGCTTTCGTCCTTTCATTTATCTTATTAGTTTCCATTCTTTGAAAAGGAAAAAAATAAACAAAAGAAAAGGTAAGTTCCATTAGTTTGTTCCTGAAGCATTTTCCTTCTTCCTACCCGAGAATATGCTCGTTCCTTCCTTTACGAAGCAAATCCATTTTCCTCCTGCTTTGACCCAAAGCCGTACTCGTGCCTCCCCATGTCTGACCCGAAGCAAACCCTTGACCGTCCCCAAGCCAACCGAGCAGCGACACCTCCACATCTCCACCCAAATGCCTTGTCCTCCCTTCCTCAGCCAGTGACCCACTTACTTAGGCGCCACCCTCCTGACCCTTTTCCACCAACCCGCTACCTGCTTCGCCTTGCCTGCCGTACACCCAAACTCCATCAAACCCCTAACCGACCCCAAGCCAGCTGAGCACCACCCAGAACAACCATCTTTCTCACAGCCTTCTCCTATAAAACCCAAAGCTGGACCCGATATCTCACCCTCCTTGACCGAACCCTGACCCGAGTTTTTCCCCCCTTTAACATAAAACATGACCTGTAGCATCCATCACCCTCCTCACTACGCCATCTCTAACCTGACCCGTGCTTTCGCCTTCCCTGACCCGAAGTCAGACCCCAAGTAACAGCCACCCTAACTCCAAGTCGCCACCAAGCAGCCGTGACAGAGCACCCTTTCCCTACACCTCCTCTTTTTCTTTATTTGCTTATTGCTTCTCTATTGAAATATATATATATATTTATATGAAGTTGTGTTGCATATATATGTATATTTGATGTGCTTTGTTTTGATTTCTGTTCTAGCCAAAAGTATATATATGACAACTTATATATAGGTTGCTGTTGCATGTGTACTTGCTGGCAGAAAAGTTACTTATATTTTCTTTTCTATTCAAGCTTATATATGTTATATATATTGCACCTATATGTCTTACCAGCAGAAAGATATATATGTCATATATATATATATAATGGTTCCTTCAATATTTATAAAAAATGTATATATATCACATATGTATATATATTTGTTTCATTGAATTCTCGAGCTAAATCTGCTTTTATGCTTGTCACGACTATTTAACGTGTCGTTCCTGCATCTGTGTGTATCTGTGTCAGTTGCTTCTCATTCCTTGTTTTCTAGCCTCGAAAGGCGAGCAGTCACTCGCGATTAATGTTCTTATGCTTAGTAAATTAATATTCACATGAAATGTTGATTGAATATGTTGTTAATTTGAAATTGTTTAGTAATTTAATTGTTGATACACTATGTTAATATTTTAAATTATTCACTTATGTAAATTGACACCTTAACATGTTGACTGACTTTATATTTAAATTGTTAATGATTATATGCTTGTATTTGATATGTTATGCTATTTTATTTTATTGTTCTCACTCTGCAAGTTCCCTTAATTTTTGGAATTCCCTACGGGTTGAAATGATACATGCCCAAACACTCTTTTAGATTAGGAAAAGTTGTTATGGGTTGAAATGATAAACCCAAGCGATTTTATTTATTTTGAATTGCGGATTGAAATGATATAAACCAGTAAATTTAAATTATTGCGGTTTGAAATGATAAATATCTATATCACTTGATCATAGGATAGAAAACTATATACTGACATCATTGGTCTATTTAAATGAATTCCAAATTTTTAGGAAAGGAAATATATGTGTTTTGATTTTAAAAATATAATATAAAGGTTTGTTTTAAATTTAATATGTTTATAAATTTATATTTTAAAATTTTATATGTTTTGGAAATGTTAAGTTATAATTTAAGTTTTAAAATGTAAACTATAAAATTTTACTTATAATTTTATTGTTTTAAATATATAAAATAAGATTTAAAATAGATTTAAATAAAAAGGTTTAATTTATTTAAAATTTATATTGATATTTTTAAAATAGATTTTAATAACTTTAATAAATTAAAGTTGGAAAGGTAAATTGAAATTTAATTTGGAAGAATGGAATTTAAATAGGAACTAATTTAAACTTATTTATATGAGATTTTAAATGGTATGATTTTATAACTTGGTTTAATTAAAGGTGATTAAATGAATATCTATAAATTAAATAAAATTAAAATTGAATGTTTAATTTTATTTATATTTATGATTTTAGATTTTATTTAAATATTTATAAAAGTGATTTATAAAATGACCATGGTGTGAAATAATCGTTTGGTTATTAAAGAGACCGAGATCAGATATTGTCATACTCTCGGCCGATACAGAAAACCACATTAACAACTGTGTACGTGGTGGAGATTCCAGAATGAAGCATGATGGTTTGGCGAATGTCTATATGAGGTATGAACGCATCCCTGACTCCCGCGAGTCAGCTTGATGTGACTAAAACAAGAGCCACGGCGGGCCAAGTGGGGTCGCTCCCTCTATCTGGCACATTTCTTTGAAACCATATCTATTGCTTTTGTGATCCGATTTGGTGTGCACACCTTTTGTTGGGAGTGTGTCTTGAGGTAGGAGGTAATAGCTGCTATGCGTTACCACCAGTCCGGATCTACATAACGATAGTATCCTACCCTGGACATTGCCTCACATGCCTTGTCACTTGCCTTATCGCGTCCTCTACGAGTTTGGTTTGTATCGTACCTATGGAGTGCTCCCTGAGTAAACCACCGGTTTGGTGGAGACTATAGTATCTGTATAGACTACGGGAATATATAAATTGTGTTAAGAGGGATATGGGTAACGCCTTTACGCTATTTTAATAGTTTAGTTTACTGTAGACATTATTTATGTAGTTTATTGTACTCGGTATATAGATAGTTCCATGGATCCTTAAAGGATGGAATCCCAAAATCCTTTATGTTATATTGCATTTCACTTGACATTTCACTTGAGTTTGATTTACTTGAATAAGAATGTTAATCCTTACTTGAGTGTTTTGTGTTTTGCTTTACGCTTGGGTCAGGCTGAGTGTCGCAACTTTTGAGACACCTTTTGAAGGTTGGAGTTCGCTTGGAGATCTATCATTATCTATTTCATCTTTCTGTTATTTCTGTTATTTCCAGTGGTATGTTTCAGAGTTGTTAGTTGCTTTTGTATTAGAGACTTCTGTGTATTTGGACTTCTGTTGTATTTTGTTTTGGACTCTGTTATTTCAGTAATAGCTTCATGAACTACTGTTTATCTAACTCCGCTGCTTATTGTTGTAAACTCTGTGTCTGTGATTCTTTGATTTATTTATTTACTGTATATGCCAAGTTTTGCTAAATATGTAAATTAACAATCTATTGTTTTGACCAATTCAAGTCTGGCATGTGTGGATGATTTTTGATTTGAATGGTTCAAAATGGCTGGTCGTTACAGTTGGTTTCAGAGCTCTGGTTAAGGCAAAACTTAGCATATGGAGTAAAAACTCATTAGAGATGGCACAGTAACACCCTACAATGAGTTGAATTAATTATGGAATCATATTCGTTCATGCTTGAAATTCTTAGTTAGAGTTCTCTTTGATTTGGATTTTTTTTTGAATTTTGGAACTTTATCTTTATTCTAAAAATCTAATCTTATCTTTTCCAGATGAGTAACCATCGGATTGTTCATGGTAGGGGTCGTGGAAATGCTCCTGCACTGCCTACTACCCTTGCACCAGCAGTTGTTGCTCCCGTTCCACCTGTTCAGCCCGTTATGTTCACCACTCTTTGTTAGGAGTACTCTCAGCTTAGAGCTACCAAGATCACTAGTGCAAAGAGTATTATCGAGGCTCGGTAATGGCTGAAGAGTTTAGAGAGGATTTTCACTGGACTTGAGATCACTGATGCTCAGATGCGTCAGTTGGCTACTTGGCAGTCGTAGGAGTCCGCCCAAGATTGGTGGGAATCTGTTACCACTCAGATTGTTGAGGTTAATATCACTTGGCAGCAGTTCAGGTGAGATTCTTAGTTATCCTTTTCTGGCTTATCTCTTTTGAATCTATTTCTTTGAAATTTATCTCCTTTATCTTTATCTTATTTTGGATCCATTCTTTTAGGGATGCTTTTGTGGCTAAATGGATGCCTGAAGCCGGAAAATCCCAGTTGTATAGGGAATTCATGGATCTTGAGAAGGGAGATATGACTTTTTCTAAGTATGAGAGGAAGTTCAATGAGCTATCTAAGTTTGGTCCCAGTTTGATTGACACTGAGCTTAAAAAGAACAAGAAGTTTATTTATGGTTCTCGTCCGGAGTATTATGACCACTTGATTATTCATGTTCATGGGACATTTACTTCTCTGATGGATATGGCCACTAGATTCGAGAACCCTAATTCCAATGGTAAGAAGGTTGTTTCAGCATCTCAAGGCACGACGGTTCAAAAAAGAGGAAGCCCAACTTTCAGCGACAGGAAAAGAATTGGTAGAATGCTTATGGTATTGGATATGCTCCTTAGAAGCGATCTCTTGACCGATCTTCCATCACTTGTTTCAAGTGCAACCAGAAGGGTCACTATGCCAACAGCCGTCCATCCCCTGCCGGAGCTGCTATTCCTCCTCCAGCCCAAGCAGCCAGAAACAACCTTTGCCACCTCTGTTTGCAGCCTGGTCACTTCAAGAATAACTGTCATACTCAATAGAGAGGCAAGACATCTGGAGTCTTTTCCATGACCTATACCAATCCTCCTCCTCCTCCTGCTAGTGATAACCAAGGTACTCTTCAGAGCTCCTTTTCTTTGCATGGTTTTCTTGTTCGTGTTTTATTTAATATTGGTGCATCCCATAGCTTTATATCTGTCAATCTCTATAATAATTTGATCATATTTTGCAACCTCAACAAGTAACTTCATCATTATGTGTGACTAATCTTATTGGTGGTCCAGCCAATCTTAGATTGATTTGTAAAGGGGTGAAACTCCTTTAAAAGAAGCGTCGATTTACCGAAGATTTCTATGTTCTGGGTTTTAATGCATTTGATATCTTACTTGGAGGTGATTCGTTAAAGCGATTTGATGCTTTATTTTTTATAAGGCCCAAATCATTCCATAGTAAGCGAACGGGCCGAGCCTTTGGTAATTGAATGTCGGATGCCTCAGGATTATGCAAGCAGCTTTATCTTTTCACTCAATGCTCAGCCTATTGATTCTGACTCCACCGCTGTTGTCCAAATATTTCCGGATGTCTTTGGAGAAGTCACTTCTCTTCCTCCTAAGCGAGAAATTGAATTCCGCATTGATATTATTCCTGGAGCTCGACCAGTTGTTCTCCCTCCCAAACGGATGGCACCTAGAGAGAAATCTGAATTGAATAAGTAGATTGAGAATTTTTTCTTTAAGATTTTGATTAGGCAGAGTTTTTCTGAATGGGGAGCAGCTATGGTCTTTGTCACCAAATCTAATGGTTCTCTAAGGATGTGTGTTGATTATAGAGAGCTGAACAAGCTTACTATTAAGAACAAATACCATATGACTCGTATCAATGATATATTCAATCAGCTCTACGGAGCTAAGGTATTCTCTCAGCTTGATCTTGCTACCGGTTTTCACCAGCTTCGTGTAGCTGAGGAGAGCATTCCCAAGACTTCTTTTCGAATAGAGAATAGTTTCTATAAATGGTTAGTCATGCCCTTAGGATTAACCAATGCTCATGCTTTCTTTGTTGACCTCATGAATTGCGTTTTCCACGATATTCTCAACAAGTTTTTCTAGTTATCATTGATGATTTACTCGTCTTTTCTAAGTCAGAGAAGCAGCATAGGGCACATTTGAACTATGTTCTCCAAACTCTTAGGAGTCATCAATTGAAAGCCAAATTTTTGAAATGTCATTTCTGGAGAGATGAAGTCCGATTTCTTAGGCTTATTATTTCTAAGAATGGAGTCTCGGTTGACCCGGTTGAGGTTGCCATGATTAATGTAAGTCTATCCATCTTTTCTCTTTTGAAATTTAATTATCTTATCTATCTTTGAACTTACCCACCTTATTCTATTTCCAAGATTGGGAGACAACTAAGACTCCTTCCGATATTCGTAGCTTTCTAGGCCTAGCAGGTTATTATCGGAGATTTATCGATAATTTCGCTCGTATAATTACACCACTCACTACTTTGACTCGAAAGAATGCAGTTTGTTTGGAGTGATAAGTGTGAAACAATGTTTGATGAGTTGAAGCAAAATCTTAATTCTGCTCTTGTTCTGACTGTTCCAAATGGGAGTGAAGGATTATCAATCTATGCTAATGCTAGTCGAGAAGGTTTGGGTATTGTATTTATGCAAGATGGGAAGGTCATTACTTATGCTAGTCATCAGTTGAAGCCCCATGAAGTTGACTATTCTACCCATGATTTAGGATTGCTTGCTGTCGTGTTTGCTTTGAAGTTATGGAGGCATTACCATCAGGGAACCAAGTTTGAGCTCTTTACAGATCATCAGTCTCTTAAGCATATTCACCCAAAAGGATTTGAACCAGAGGTAGGTTGGATGGCTCGAGTTCTTAGCATCTTATGACCTCGACATCAACTACACTCAGGGGAACACCAATGTTGTGGTCGATGCCTTAAGTCAGAAGAGAGCCACGTTGTTTCAGATTGTAGCTTCTTCATTTCTTATGGATTGTATCGTAGCCAAACAAGATGAAGATAAGATGCTTAAGCTCATGAAGGAGAAAATTAGGAATAGGGAAGGTGATAATCGATGTGAGTTGGGAGCGCAGATTGACCAGAATGGATTTTTGAGGTTTAATAACCGGATTTTTGTTCCGAATGTCGATGGTTTAAGGCAAGAGGTTCTTAGGGAGAATCATCAGTCCAGACTCTTTATACATCCAGGTGTTACGAAGATGCTTCAGAATATGAAGAGGCTGTATTGGTGGAGTGGTATGAAGCGGGATATCTCTATCTATGTCAGTAATGTGCCACTTGTCAGCAGGTCAAGGTTGATCACCAAAAGACCGCTGGATTTTTGTAACCCCTTGAGATTCCCATTTAGAAGTGGGATCAGGTTTCTATGGATTTTACAGATGGATTACCAAGGACTAGAAGGGGTAATGAGAGTATACCGGTAGTTGTCGATCGATTGACCAAATCCGCTCATTTTATTCCAGTCAAGTAGAATCGAACTGCTTCGAGTTTAGCTGAGGTGTATATGAGGGAAATTGTCCGACTCCATGGCGTTCCTTCTAGCATTGTCTGCGACGTGATCCTATCTTTACCAGTACATTCTGTAAAGCTTTCAGGAAGCTTTGGGTACTCATTTGAACCTTAGTACTGCTTACATCCCCAGACAGATGGTTGGACGGAAAGGGTAAATCAGGTTCTAGAAGACCTTCTTCATGCTTGTGTTCTTGATAATAGGGGATCTTGGGAAGATCGTTTCCATTTCATCAAATTCACCTATAATAATAGTTATTAGGCAAACTCTATCTTTGAATTTCAATCATCTTAAGCTTTAATCTTTTAATCCCAATCTTTTGAATTCAGGAAAGTATTGAGATGTCTCCATTTGCTGCTCTATACGGACGATCTTGAAAATCTCCATCTTGTTGGATCGAATCCGATGATCGCTTAGTTCTTGGGACTGATATGATTTTGGAAGATCTAAGAAGGTTGAGGAGACTAGGAGGAAGATGAGGATTGCATAGGATAGGCAGAAGAAGTATGCTGATAGGCATAGAAGTTATTTGGAATTCTCAGTGGGTGATCAGATCTTTCTTAAGATCTCGCTGTTGAAGAATGTGGTTCGTTTTGGTTGGAGAGGGAAGCTTGCTCCCAGATTCGTTGGTCCTTTCCGCATCTTGGAAAGAGTTGGTCCTTTGGCATATAGAGTTGATTTGCCCGAGAAGTTGGCTGGCGGGTGTGCGCAACGTGTTTCACGTATCTCACCTTCACAAGTATCTCTATGATACATCCTTGATTGTTTATCCAGCTATATTATAGAATCTGGACGTCGAGCCAAATCTCACTATTGAGAGGAAGCCACTTTAGATTGTCGATAGAGGTACGAAGCAGCTTCAGAGGAAATCTGTCGGTCTTGTCAAGGTATAGTGGAGTACGGATGATCGGGATTGCACCTGGGAGACAAAGAAATCCATGCGTGCTTCGAATCCTGAATTATTTGACTCAGGTACTATTCGTTTGATTTATCTTATCTTTCGGTTTGTTTCTATTTCTCCTATCTTATTCCTTTTTGGGGACGAAAAGTTTTGAGTGGGGGAGAGTGTAATGACCCGAGAATTTTAATAGTTTAATAACGTAATTAACTAAAAAAAATCATGAAATTACACAATAAAATTTTAAAATGAAAATTTGTAATACATTTATTTTTATATAGCAGATGGTAAATTTTCACTGGAAAATTTGAAAGTTAGTTTATTTATAAAATTTCAATATTTAAGATTTAAATCGGTTAAATTGTTGAAAATTAAATATTTTCGAAATCTGAATATTTTTATATAATAAAAGTGTTCCTAAAGCATGTTCCTTCTTCTTTTGGCCTGAGAGTATGCTCGTGCCTTCCTCCATTTTCCATGAAGCAAATCCATTGTTCTCCTGCTTTGACCTGAAGCCGTACTCATGCCTGCCTATGTCTGACCCGAAGCAAACCCCTGACCGACCCTAAGCCAGCCGAGCAGTGACTCCTCCACATCTCCACCCAAACGACTTGTCCTCCCCTTTGTAGCCAGTGACCCACTTCCTCAGGCTCCACCCTCCTGACCCTTTTCCACCGACCCACCACCTGCTCTGCCTTGCCTGCGGTACACTCAAACTCCAGCAAACCCCCGACCGACCCCAAGCTAGCCGAGAACCACCCAGAACCACCATCTTTCCCACAACCTTCTCCCATGAATCCCGAAGCCACAACCGAGATCTCACCCTCCTGGACCGAAGCTATGTTGCCCCACCTCTATACTCACACTAGCCAAGGGCACTATGGAGTAATGTCATCAACTAGCACGAAGAATAAGGCTGTTGAGGACGACCATCTATGTAATTGCTTTGTGCGAGTACCGATATGTCAGATAAAATATCGCACAATCCGACATATCGATACAAACTCAAAGCTACTACACAGTGGCTATGTGGTCTTTGGAAAAAAAAATATAGAAATAATCATAACATAAATCAGTCACAGATATTCATATCACAAAGGCGGAAATAGATAAGAATACAACACATAAAAGTGTACATCAAAGTAGTGATCATGTAAGATCCACTACATCACAAAAGAATAAGTACAAGTGCTAGACAAAAGAATATGTATACATCAAGGAGTCTCTATATCGAATGTATAAACAAAAACTACTAAGCTAAGTAGTTAGCCAAAAATCAGAAGATATTCCCTGCTAAGAATTCAAGTAGAAGCACCTGAAATACCTTGGTCTGACCCGAGTATTATTTTAAGAAGAAAATAATAAATGGATCAGTCTAGCTATAAATATCAGATAAAATGAGATAGGACATGACATAAGACAAAAACGTATGATAAAAATAATGCCATACTGTGACAAGTATACATTAAATAACAACAAAAATCATAAAATACCTCAAACTTTCTCAAACACCAAAAAGAATGTCATATTCTTTAGCTTATTCACCAAACCACAATTATTGATAAAACTTATCAATGTAAATCACAAAATTTGGTGAAACACAAATTCTAGAAATCATCAATTAGAAATCCAAAAATCACAAAGGGGGAGACCTATCACAAAAGGGAGCATGAAAACTCACCAACAAGTGTATCATAAAGGGGGCGCTATCCCATGGTCTCTAACCATAGAGCCGGTGAAACAACGTAGTACAATAATGGTACGCCCGAGAAACCTGAAATTCGAATAATTCGGAACATCGACGTAGTATAATAACGGTACGCCCGATGGACCTAATAAGCCAAAAAACGATGTAGTACAATAACGGTACATTCGATGATTCTGATAAGCCGGAAACAATGATGTAGTATAATAACGGTGCATCCGATGATTCTGGTAAACTGGAAACAACGATGTAGTACGATAATGTTACATCCAATGATTTTTATAAACCGGAAACAACGATGTAGTACAACAATGGTACATCCGATGACCTGAACTCCATAAAAGAACATGGGTCGCTAGCCCATAAAAATGAGTCGAAACTCCAAAGAACGGTCAAATGACCATGGGTCGTTAACCTATAAAAATGAGACGAAGCTCCATAAAATTGAGGTATAGTCACCCACGTGGACAAAGAGAGACGTAGCTCAACATAACGGGGTACTGTCCCCTACGAGGACAAAGAGACATCGCATATCGCTAGTCTAAACCATTTATTGATCACCATTGATCAATAATAAGTGTGAATTACACTAAGCTAGTAAATAAATGAGTTTAGCTTCATGTCCCATAACCACTGGCTTAACTTAAATATTTACGAACAAATTGTAGATTTGCACTCGAAAATTGTCACAAGATTTCAATCGAACAAGTCCAAGAATTAACTAGCAAAGTAAACGCAAGCTTTTCGTACCACTTGTTCTACTAAGCCATTTAGATTTCTCATGCGAATGAGGTAAAGGTTTGTATATACTAATATGTTGAAAGTGGGTTTTAAAAACAAGCTTTGTTTTAAAAATAGTGCTGAAATCATTTTTTCTAAAGAGTTTGAAATTTACTACTAGTATAGAGACCTTTACATTTTAAGGTGACAAATCACAGAAATGATTATAGAAACAATCAATCACCAAAAATTCACATACGAAAACATGAACCAAACCATAGAAATCGATATCAAATCCATCAAAGTGGATATTCCCAAAAATCCAGAAAGAAGTCATCGACATCGATAATAAATGACGACGACCAATCGGATGAGCCCAAAAATCGATATAAATGAAAACCCATCAAAAACAAGCAGATGGTTGAAATTAGTAGCTCCAGATGTCTAGTGGTTCTCCCAGATGTCTGAGCTAAAAGACTGGAAATTTTATTCCAGATCGCCTCGACATCTAGGAAGTAAGATCAGAAGTCTGAGCTGATGGTCTAGAATTTTATTCCCGTAGCTCCAGACGTCTGACCTTAATACCAGAAGTTTGAGCTGAAGCTCAGAGCAAAAATATGCTAAGCCACTGATGGCCAATTTATCTCAAAAGCGATCGAGCGAGCAGCGATGGCTAGTGATTTATGCCAAGCGACAACCCAACCCTACAGGCTCTTCAATACACTTCAAACAACATGTCAAAACATCCAATGTAGGATTTTTCATAAATTTTGACTTCAAAATACCAAAAATTGGAAACTCACCAATCCAATTCAATCCAAAGCATATGAACATGAAATAGGTATTAGGAATTCATACCTAACAACTATCAAAGGTATAGACATAGATGTGAGTTCAAGAATTTACCTTTAAACCCAAAACAACAAGTGAGAAGCTCTAAAACAAAGGAAAGATCAACCGATCCTCAACTTCAACTCTAGAAGCTCCAATCTATGATCATATACAAATATTTCCTAAATTAGGTTTAGGAATTTCTGAAACTTGAAGAGAGATTGAGATGGAGAAGATGAAGAGGATGCTTCCCCTTGATTTCTAGAACTTAAATTTGAATTTCCTAAGAGAATTAAAACTTAGGAATTTCTAATCTCTTTTCTTTTCCCCCATTTTTCTAGGGATTGAGAGTGTTAGGTAATGAGGAGTGAAATGAATGTAGAGTAGAGGAGTTAGGGTATTTGTTAAGTTTATGGGCTGAAACCCTAACCCAAACCCAAACCCAAAGCCCAATAGAAAAATAGCGAAATTCTACTCAACTCCAAACATATCGATGTATATACTCAAAAAGGTCACAAACACCGTTTTGAACTCAATGGAAGTGGTCTCGAATCCTAATTCGGATGTTTGTAAAAAGTAACATTTCAGACTTTAATCCGACTAACGATGCTACATTTAAATAAAATATTTAAATATACAATCGCAAAATATGCGGGTTGTTACAGACTTCCCTCCTTAAAGAAATTGCGTCCTCGCAATTTTTAAGAAGAAAATAAAGTGTAACAACCATAAAAGCATATCAAGACAAAAGAAAATTTGAAATAAGAAGTTCACCTTTACAGAGCATGAGAGAGTAAGTCCGGATGTGTGCGCTTGATGAATACTCTGGATTCCCAAGAGCAATCCTTAGGATTTGAGGACCATTGAACTTTCACAAGTGGGACATCATTATTACGAAGACGTTTAACCTCCGTAGCAATGATACGAATATGATGTTGCTCATAAGTCAAATTAGGAGAAACTTCAATTTCTTCAATAACACCGGGCTTAAGAATAGAATCGGAACCCCTAAGGTATTTCCGTAGTTGAGAGACGTGGAATACGTCATGTATAGTAGAAAATTGAGCCGGTAATAAAAGGCAGTAATCCACGTAACCAATGTAATCGGTGATGGGAAATGGACCAATAAAACGAGGTGCTAACTTTCCCAATCGACTAAAACGCACAACACCCTTCATAGGTAAAACACGAATAAACACCAAATCTCCTACAGAAGATTCCAATTTCCTTCTTCGGTTATCGGCATAGGATTTTTGTCTACTTTGAGCTTCTTTCATCCTATGACGAACAAGGTCAATCTTTTCAGTGGAATCACGAATAAAATCTGGACCTAAAACCAGCTTCTCACCAGTCTCAAGCGAACAAGAAGGAGATCGGCATGGCCTCCCATAGAGGGCCTCAAAAGATGCCATACCAATACTAGACTGGAAGCTATTATTATAGGAAAACTCAACAAGAGAAATATGATCTTCCCAACTTCCACCAAAATCAAGAACACATGCACGAAGAAGATCTTCAAGAGTTTGATTCACATGCTCGGTTTGTCCATCGGACTGAGGATGATAAGCGGTGCTAAAATTAAGCTTCGTTCCCAAAGATTTTTGATGACTCTTCCAAAATCCACTAGTAAATAATGGATCACGATCACTAACGATAGAAGTAGGAACTCCATGCAATTTAACAATTTCTTTAATGTAGAGTTTGGCCAAAAGAGGTTCGGTCTGGTTAGACCAAACGGGAATAAAATGGGTGGATCTTGTAAGTCTATCGACAATCGCCCATAAACTGTCATGACCCAAATGAGAACGGAGAAGACCGTCAATAAAGTCCATGGAGACCCAATCCCACTTCCAAACGGGAATGTCTAAAGATTGCAATAACCCACCGAGACTTTGATGCTCGGCCTTTACGAGTTGGCAAGTCATGCAACGCTTAATGAAGTTAGTAATATCAAACTTCATTCCATCCCAATAATAAAGTCGCTTAATATCTGTGTAAATTTTACTACTATCAGGAAATTTAGAACGATGAGTATCTTCTAAAATGTCTTTACGAAGATCACTGATATTTGGCACGATAAGTCTACCAAATTTTCAAATGCCACCACGAGCATCAATTTCAAAGTCTTTTAAACCATCTACATTACTATCTCAACAACTTTGGCTACGATGAGCCAATTCGGGATCATGCTTTTGAGCATCAAATATGCAGTCTAAAAGAGATGGATGAGCCTCAAGGATGCATAAAACAAGAGATGAACATGAATTGGATTCATGATCTCGAATCTCACAACTGGATAAGGTCTCGAAATCATTCTATTCAGATATCATCATAGAAACACCCGCTTGTTGCTTACAACTAAGGGCATCGGCAATACGATTTACCTTTCCGCGAGTATACAGCATATAAAGATCATAAGATGCAAGGAACTCTAGCCAATGTTGTTCTCAAAAATTCAGTTCCTTTTGAGAAAATAAATACTTCAAAGATTTATGATCGGTATAGAGAACAAATTTCTCTCCCAAAAGATAATGACGCCAAATTCTAAGGGCAAAAACAATAGCCGCGAGCTTTAAATCATGAGTGTCATATCTAGTCTCGGAAGGCTTCAATTGCCTAGAAGCATAAGCAATAACACGTTCCCTTTGCATGAGAATGGCTCCCAAACCAACACGACTAGCATTGGTATAAACAATAAAGTCTTGGTTCCCCTCGGGAATCACAAGAATGGGAGCATCGAAAAGGAGTTCTTTTAATATCTGAAAAGAAGCTTCACATTTGTCTGACCAAATGTACTTAACTCCCTTCTTTGTCAAACTAGTAAGAGGAACGAAAATTTTAGAAAAGTCCTTTATGAACCAACGGTAATATCCCGCCAATCCAAGAAAACACGAATTTCCATCACACTCTCCAGTCTCTTCCAATTTTGAGTCGCTTCAATCTTTGAAGGATCCATGGACATTCCAGATTCAAAAATAATATATCCGAGAAATTTCACACGAGATTGCCTAAAGTGGCACTTAGAGAATTTTGCTTTCGATTGGTTTCTCCTAAGAGTTTCCAATACAATCCGAAGATGTTTTTCATGCTCTTCCTTGGTTTTAGAATAAACAAGAATATCTTCTATAAAGACGAGAACAAATCGATCGAGGAAGCCTTTGAAAACTCAATTCATAAGGTCAATAAAATAAGCTGGAGCATTCGTTAAACCAAATGGCATAACAAGCCATTCATAAGATCCATAACGAGTACGGAACGATGTCAAAGGAATGTTATCCTCTGCAATACGAAGCCAATGAAAACCGGTCGCTAAGTCTAACTACGAAAAGACTCTAGCACCGCTAAGTTGATTGAATAGTTCATCAATCCGAGGTAAAGGATATCTATTCTTAATAGTAAGATCATTAAGCTTGCGGTAGTCAACGCAAAGCCTAAGTGTACCATCAGATTTCTTCATAAAGATAGCTGAAGCTCCCCAAGGAGAGGAACTTAAACGAATGAACTGCTTCGCTTCCGATTCGGACAATTGTTTACGCATCTCCCCATTTTCCTTATTGGACATACGATAAGGAGGATGAGTGATAGGTAGAGCTCCAAGGATCAAATTAATTCTGAACTCAATTGCCTGCTTAGGGGGTAATCCTAAAACGGGCTCAAATATGTCCAAAAATTCACGAACAACGTGAAAGAGGGAAATGACATCTTCCTCAACATCATTATCATCATCACGAGGGTTTAGAGAATATTAGGATGCTACCAAATTAGAATCTGAATCTTTAGGAACAATAGAAATCTGCTAAACAGATTGAGGATGTCGAAGATGTATAGTCCTCTGAGGACATAGAATATGTGCTTCATAACGGTTAAGCAAATCCATTCCGAAGCCTAAGTAACCCATAACATGCAAATTGGATCGGAAAGAAAAATCACATAAAATAATCTCGACATCGTTACAAAGCAAACTGAGTGTTGCGGATCCACCAACCGGATTCGCAATTCTCAGTGAAGTCATCAAGCACATAACATTTAAAGAAAAGGTATCAACAAGTTCTTTTGATATAAAAGAGTGAGTTGCACCTGTATCAAAAAGAACTCGAATAGGATGGTCACGAAACATAATAATGCCATCAAGGATAGAAGGAGAAATACCTTGACCAAGAGAAGTGTCACTAGGGACATGAACAACATTTAGCTTTCCCTTCTTCTTGCTAGATCCTTCTTGCTTGGAAGTTTGGGATACGAAGATAAAAGATGACCCGAACTTTTGCAAATAATGACAAAAGAGAGGTTTTGGACATCTATTAGAATAATGGTCCTTAGAACCACAATTGTAGCATTGCCCACGACTAGAGGTAGGAGTCATTGCTACCGAAGCTACTTGCTTCCCTTTCTTGTTCGGATTAGGGCCTTTGAACTTAATGGGCCTCTTCTTATTGATGTTGAAGTTCTATTTGGCATGCACAACATCAACATCTCTTTCTTTATCGGCCTCTTCAAGTCGAAGAGCGATATCAACAAGCTGATCAAAAGAAACTTCTAATTTCAGAAGTAAAGGCTTTTTGAGGTTCTTCTTGAACCCATAGAAAAACCTCTGATTTTTCTTCAATGGGGTACTAATATACTCGACCCCATATTTAGAGAGGGATTCAAAAGATGCGACATAGTTCGTCACAGAAGATTCACCTAGAATAAGGTCAATAAAGCGTCGAGCTAAAGTTACTTTTTTAGCTTCCAGCACAAACTTTAATTCGAATCTCTCCCGAAATTGCTCCCAAGTAAGATCCGCTTCAATATTTTCCGAAACCAAAATCTCATACCAATCTAATGCTCTTTCTTGGAGCATGCTAGAAGCCACTTGGACTCGATGGAGATCAACAAGATTCATATGAGAAAAGATGCGATCGCATGTTCTAAGCCAAGCTTGGACTTCTATAACGCTTTCGGAACCCTTGAATGGCCTTTCACCCAAATTGGTATAATCACCGAACAAGCGTGCAAAACCGGATTTAGGATGAGTAAGCTCTAGAATGGGTCCGACAACTTGAGCATTCTTTACAAGATCTAAAAGCTGTTGGTGTTAGCGCCAAAATTGGTCACTAACACCCAAATGTAAATGAAAGCACCAACTAACAGTCACTGATAACAGATAGAGTGTGTGTAGAGAGTAATAATATGAAGAACAACTAAAATTAAAATGAAAGCAGCAAAGGACAACAAGTTTTATAGTGGTTCGGCTAACTTTGGCCTACGTCCACTCTAGAAGTTTCCTTTTTATTGATGTTCGAATCAATTACAGTTACAAAGTGGTAGACTAGCCTTAGTCTTAGGAAATAGAAAGTTAGACAGTAGAAGAGAAGATGAAGAAGATCCCCCTTTCTGAACCCCTGCAAGCTGTATTTATAGGCGAATTTTGAGTTGCTGGGCTTTCTAAACGGTAAAGGCCCATTAAGAATTTCTACCGAGCCATCTTCATCCCATGTCGAACGACTTTCCACCGAGCCATCTTCGCCGAGCGACCCATGCCGAGCCACCAATGCCGAGCAAGGTACGAGGTGCAAGGTGTGAGGTATCGAGGTGCGAGGTGCGAGGTATCGAGGTGCGAGGTATCGAGGTGTGACTCCTTTATGCCGAGCGGCAACCAATGCCGAACAATTCCTTATGTCGAGCGGCAACCAATGCCGAACCATTCCTTATGCCGAGCGGCAACCAATGCCGAACCAATGGAGGTATGCTGAACGAGTGGAGGTGTGCCGAACGAGTGGAGGGATGCCGATCGAATGGAGGTATGTCGAACGAGTGGTGGTGTGCCGATCGAGTGGAGGTATGCCGGTCGAGTGGAGGTATGCCGAACGAGTGGAGGTATGCCGAAAGAGTGGAGGTATGACGAACGAGTGGAGGTATGCCGATCCAGTGGAGGTGCGCCGAACGAGTGGAGGTGCGCCAAACGAGTGGAGGTGTTCCGAACGAGTGGAGGTATGCCGATCGAGTGGAGGTATGCGGAACAAGTGGAGGTGTGCCGAACTAGTAAAGGTATGCCGAACGAGTGGAGGTATGCCGATCAAGTGGAGGTATGCCGATCCAGTAGAGGTATGCCGATCCAGTGGAGGTATGTCGAACGAGTGGAGGTATGCCGATCCGGTGGAGGTATGCCAAACGAGTGGGGGAATGACGATCGAGTTTATCTTCCAGACCGAGCCATGCAACCCCCCCATTTCTTGACCAAATGACATATCCGTGTGAACTTCATTCTTCGAAACCGAATCCATAATATTCCAGCCTCGATAATCGTGAAGCCAGTTAGGTTGAATCTGCCTACTTATGGCTTTGACAAATGGCGGGTTAACAGTTGGGCAGACATAAATACTCCATCCTGAGAAGTAGCATTGGATTGACCGGCGCTAGTACAGCCAAATCTAACCATTTCTCTTCTTTAAGAAAGAAAGAAAGAAGAGGAAAAAGGTTATTCACAGAATGAATATCAAATAATCATGATTGATAAAACAAGGCATTATAAAGAATATAGGATAGAACGGGTCCAATGACTCGAATTAAATCCTAAGGCACGATTCCTAAGATAGACTTAGGACGATGATCCTTGCTAAATTATTCTATATTGTTTCGAAGTTTGGCACTAATACTAAGCTGTGACGCCCCACCTCTATACTCACACTAGCCAAGGACACTACGGAGTAATGCCATCAACTAGCACGAAGAATAAGGCTGTTGAGGAGCGACCATCTGTGTATTGCTTTGAGTTTGTACTTGATATGTCGGATTTCCTATTTAAACGAAATACGTGACCTTCTATTTGACATATCGATACTCGTACAAAGCAATTACATAGATGGTCGCTCCTCAACAACCTTATTCTTCATGCTAGTTGATGGCATTACTTCGTAGTGTCCTTGGCTAGTGTGAGTATAGAGGTGGGGTATCACAGAAGCCTAACCCGAGTTTTTCCTCCCTCTGACCAGAGGCACGACCTACAACATCCATCGCTCGCCTTACCACGCCATCTCCAACCTAACCCGTGCTTTTGCCCTCCCTAACCCGAAGTCAGACCCCAAGTAACTGCTACCCTGACTCCAAGCCACTTCCAAGCAGCCGTAACAGAGCACCCTTTCTCTGAACCTCCTCCTTGCTTCATTTGCTTCTTGCTTCTCTGTTGTGTATATATATATATATATATATATATAAGAAGTTGTGTTGTATATATATGTATATTTGCTGTGCTTTGTTTTGATTTCTATTCTGATCAAAAGTATATAAATGACAGCTTATATATAGGTTGTTGTTGCATGTGTACTTGTTGGAAGAAAAGTTAATTATATTTGCTTTACAATCCAAGTTTATATGTTATATATATATATATATATATATATATATATATTATATATATCACACCTATATGCCTTGTCGACAGAAAGATATATATGTCATATATACATATATCGGTTCCATCAGTATTTGTAAAAAACAAATGTGTGTGTATATATATATCACATATGTGTATATATATATATATATTTTCATCGATTTCTCGAGCTAGATCTTCTTTTGTGCTTATCATAGCTATTTGACGTGTCGTGGATGTATCCGTGTCAATTACTTCTCATTCCATGTTTTCTAGCCTCGAAAGGTGAGCAATCACTCACGATTAACGTTTTTGTGCTTAGTAAATTTATATTTACATGGAAATGTTGATTGAATATATTGTTAATTTGAAATTGTTTAGTGATTTAATTGTTGATATAGTATGTTAATATTTTAAATTGTTCGCTTATGTAAATTGATACCATAACGTGTTGACTGGCTAATATATTTAAATTGTTAATGATTATATGCTTGTATTTTATATGTTATGCTATTTTATTTTATTGTTCTCTCTCTGCAAGTTCCCTTAGTTTTGAGAATTCCCTATGGGTTGAAATGATACATACCCGAACAATCTTTTAGATTAGGGAAAGTCGTTATGGGTTGAAATGATAAACCCAAGCGATTTTATTTATTTTGAATTTTAGGATTGCGGGTTGGAATGATATAACCGATAAATTTAAATTATTACGGGTTGAAATGATAAGTATCTGTATCACTTGACCATAGGATACAAAATTATGTACGGACACCATTGGTCTATTTTAAATGATTTTCAAATTTTTAAGAAAGGAAATATATGTATTTTGATTTGAAAAATATAATATAAAGGTTTGATTTAAATTCAATATGTTTATAAATTTAGATTTTAAAATTTTATATGTTTTGGAAATTTAAAACTATAACTTAAGTTTTAAAATGTAAATTATAAAATTTCCCTTATAATTTTATTGTTTTAAATATATAAAATAAGATTTAAAATAAGTTTAAATAAAATTGTTTAATTATAAAGTGATTTATAAAATAACACAATGTGAAATAAGCGTTTGGTTGTTAAAGAGACCAGGACCGGATATTGTCATACTCTCTGCCAATACCGAAAACCACTTTAACAACTGTGTATGTGGTGGAGATTCCAAACGAAGTAGGATGGTTTGGCGAACGTCTATATGAGGTATGGACATAGCCCTGACTCTCATGAGTCAGCTTGATGTGACTAAAACAGGAGCCACGTCGAGCCAAGTGGTGATCTGATAGACGTGTCCATTACAAATAGCATTTGATTGTGTATTCAATGTAATAATACATTTGTCAATAGCTAATACTAAAACAGACAAAAATCATTTAGTGACACTGTCCATTTATGTTATTTAATGAATAATATTTCACTATGTTACTTAATTAAATAACATTTATTATCAGTTTCTTGAACACCCAGTATCTTTTAATGAAAAAAAATAACAATGAACTCAACTAATAATAGGCGAACCCATTGTCTCTTTATAAAGCATAACCAAACTAAATAGTAGCATGAAAGTGACACTAATGAAAATTTAGTAACATTTATTTCTACTCGTTGAAGCATGTTTTAGGAGAAGTATTATTCATGGTTATTTTCTTTACATTACTGTAAGGCGTAGTTAAAATGTTAAAACTAGAGAGTCACGTATCATGATAAAGCACCGGTTATTTTAGAACAAGTATATTATGCATTTTTCTAGTTGTATATACATGACTGGACTCCTGCTCATTATTATGGGAACTGTTCTAGAATTCCTTCCATAATATAATTACACAAATTCTCCAAATGGTAAACATGATAGTTTACAGCAAAATGGAGATGAAAATGATAATCAAGTGCTTCCATAGAAGATGGATTTGGTTTTAAGTTATTGTATATTATGTCCCAGTTTTCTTTTCCTTTCCCCGATGAAATACAATAGCTTGTAGATTGAATTTAATAAAGTAATGCTTAAATTTTAACATCGTAAAAGAAGTTATATAAACAAACATTTCTAAGCGGCTAAATTACATTATATGATATATATAAAGGACTCATGAAAATGAAAATCAAAAAGTAGCTTAAGATAAATCATAAACATAATATTTACGTATAAAACTGTACCTTATCATTAACTTATTATCCCTTCTATGCATATACAGAATTATAGAATGACCTAAAACAAATCATCATCGTGATATTCTGAATCAAAAGAATTTCGCATCCTTCCTATGACTCTTTAAAACAGTGGAAAAAATTATAAACCAAAGCCAATAGCAATGAAGAAGGCTGTTATATTCATCCAAAAAAGTTGGAATAAAAACAAAAAACCAAGGAAAAAATTGGTGGTAGTAAGGGAAAAAAGCTCAACCTGATAGTAGTAAGTATATACACTAGAAAGCATGCAAATACCAAAGAATGAAACAATTAGGTTAAATTCCAAAGCTTCAAGATGAATACCAAAATTAGATATACAAAAATATAATTATTTTATAAGAAAATAAAACAGCGCTGAAGAAACCTACTCGGTTTCCCATCCCAGTTTGGCTAAAAAGAGAAACGTCCTTATAGGAATATATGGTTACTAAGGTAGTTGATACATTAAAAATCATAAAGCTTGATTAATCAATTTTCTTCTTATTATCTATATAGAGTGTAGATTATAACGAATATATAAATCTCTAACAATTACGTATCAGCAGTAAACATGGATTACTTCTTTCCATTCTCCTACCAATACACCTGAGTTGAACCAAGCTTTGGATTGATGTTTAATAGTACATTTATAAAAACAGAGTGAAATATCATTACATTGTCATATATATTTTGCATCATTTTATTATCGTTCAACTAACATAGAGAGCGTAAATAAATATCGAACTGTTAAAACATCCCAAGTACAATATTGGTAGTGTGCACTCTTTTTTTGAAAATGCATTCATTGGATTACAGCGGTTAAAAAATGCATAAATGATAATTTTGAATTAAACAAAAAAGATATATTATATAAATTGGTAATGGACAGTACTTCTATTTATAAAAATATGACAGTTGATATATTGCAAGGAAGAATGAATGGAAATTTATCGTAACATGCTGAAAACTATGTCATATCCATCAAATGTAAATCAATTTTAATGTGATCATCTATTAAACATAAGGTAAAAATTAGTTTTAAAATGTCAGATGCTGAAATAAAATTAACTGATAATACTCTTAGTCATAATTATATACTAAAATAAAGCAATATAAAATAAGCTGCTTTAGTAGTTTTAATAATGCATGGCATAATAAAAGAAATCTTTAACTTTGACATCTAACTATGACTTCAAAGTAAATCAATAAAATTTCTAATTATGGAAAAAGTATTACTGCTTTCCTTCAATGTTTCTTACAGTTGTTTTATTTCTCTACACAACTTTGTATACTCATTTTAATTTCAGATTAATAAGCTCATAGTTGTAAAGATCTTATTGTTATTCAAATGATGTTTAAATAGGGAGTTGGCAATGAACGATTTCATTTTATAGTATAAAAGCCTATTTTTACTTCAGCAACACTTGCACCCGCCTTACATGATATAGCAGCAGTCACACAATAAGTGCCTAAAAAGGTTATTTGTGTGGGTATAAATAAATACATATTAATTTTGAATAACTAAAGCTATCTTAAAGTGGTATAGTCAAGAACTTGAAGGTAAATAGTTCCACTTGAAACAAAATTATAGTACATTTCTTTTGAGCGCCTTATATTATAATGTCTTATAGTTATAATGTGCATCCATAATATCACTTGGTGGCACTTATTCAAATAATTTTGTTCATTTAGACGTTTAATGTAATTTAACCAAACAAAAATCACACATTAGTATGGACAAAATTGCTATATTTTTATTGTTAAATCAGCAAATCATAGAAGAATGCACTTAGGAACACATGATGTCTTACAAATTCTTTTTTCTTAAGCAAATGTAAATCTCTATGTCAATTCTTATAATAAATAAAATAGTTATGACTTTAGTACTTCCACAATTATTATTCAACATACTTATATCAAGATAGATACTTTTTAATTTATTCGTTACATAGAGTTATCCCTTATGATCACAGTAAGAAGACATTAAAATAAACCTTACTTGTTATGTAGCGGCCGAGGTCAAAATGCACTTTGTTATAGGTTTTCCATTTTATTGTTAACGTTTTCCATTTTTGTTGAAATTATAATTGAAACTAAATTCCAAGAATATATCGCAAATCATTCGCTTTGTATTCTAATTAACTGTGGAATAAAATATTAATAATCTATATAGTTACTTGTAAAAAAACAATGAAGTAACCTTAATTAGAGCAACCTCAAATCATCTAACAGATTTGACTGTTTCGGCCAAATCTCAAATCAGCGTGCTCTAAATATTAAACCAATCCAAATTATCATCAAATCCTAAATATGGATAACATAATAATTAAAGAATAGTAAGGAAGGATAACGATACCTGAAATATAGACAAAGAAAATCGATGAAGCAACTATGTTTGTTCCGAAGATTAAGAAGTTAAAGAAAACAATGAAGACAAGCAATATAAATCAAGGAGTTAAATTAGGTTTGAAAATAAAAAACAACAGATCCAAAGAATTGAAAATTACCCGAATAATTAGAGGACTGGAGGAGAAAAACGCAAATAGGGAAATTAAGGTGGAAGTTTTCATACTAACAAAGAAGGAGAGAAGCAATCGTTGATTTCCACATCGATTGGTATTCATCTTCATTGTTTTGTGAGTTAGGGTTTTATGGAACAGCCAGAAAGTAACTTACGTTTTTTTAATTAAACATGAGTAGGTTTAGGCACAAATAAAAAGAATAAACAAACTAGAAAATGTGACTATTCATTTCACAAAATACTTAAAGGGCTCGTGAGCTCTTGAAATCTAACTCAGTAATAATAGTATAGTATAGATAAGCTTTCATGTCAATTATATGTTGCTTTCTTTGTTGTTTGCTGAAAAAAATTCTGAGATTGAACCTCAAATGAATTTGGCCATATGTTTTAAGTTCCTTATCCAAATTCGATGATTTTTGATGTTATGGAAAGCTTAAACCTTTTAATACAAGTTTCATATTTTGATTTTTATAAAATTTTGAAGTTAAATGGGTCTAAACTGTACTTCTTTGTTGTTGTCCTGAGAATAAATGACAACAACAATGAATTTAAACCTGAGAACTGTTTTGGGCATATCTTTTGATCCATAAGTTCGAAATAGTCGATTATTTTCCGACTTCAAGCTAAGACAAGCATCTTCAACTTTTATATTTTGAATTTTATTAGATTTTGGTATTTAAAGGGTCTAATTGGCTTTTTAAGCCGCAGCCCTGTCAAATTTTCCAATTATCAGAGTTTGTAATTTTATGTTTTGATAATGAAATTTCCATAAATTTTGACTCTTAGGTCTGAATTAGGTGATTCTTTTTCTAAATCTACGCTAAAGCAATCCACTTTAACTTTTATGTTTTGAGTTTTATCATATTTTGGGTTTTAAAGGGTCTAATTGGCTTTTCAAGCTGCAGCCCTATCAAATTTTCCAATTATTCGCAGTTTGAAATTTTAAGGTCTGATAATTAAATTACAATAAATTTTGACTCGTAAGTCCGAATCAGGTGATTCTTCTTCTGACTTCAAGCTAAGAAAGGCCTCTTCAACTTTTATGTTTTGAATTTTATTAGATTTTAAAGTTTTAAAGGGTCTAATTTGCTTTTTAAGCCGCAGTCCTGACGATTTTCTGAGTTATGTAATTTTATTTTCTGATAATGTAATTGCCATTACTTTTGATTCGTAAATCCGAATTAGGTGATTCTTTTTCTTAATTTGAGCTATGGAAATCATCTTCGACTTTTATGATTTATCAGATTTTGGGTTTTAAAGGGGAAAATTGGCTAAATAAGCCACAGTCTTGAATTCTATTGCTAAGTTTTGTGCAATTTTAATTGCTGTTTCTTGACCATTTCTTTAGAAATTCAGAAGCAAAGTACTATTGATATTTTAAGCTATGAATTTATGGTTTTTCATGAGTGTTTGGTTTAAGAATTTTGGATTGAATTACTCTTGAATTCAATGTTTTCGTGAACGTAATTTGGAAATGATTTCTTAAGTAATTTTTAATTAAAAGCTGTTTTGAATTAATATTTCTCTTAATCGATTTCCATTAGAAATAATATTTTTACAAAGCATATTTTGTGTATTTATAAATATATATTTCTCAACAGTAAAGAGATTTTGAAGACAAGAATTTTTAAAATGTTTCGAAAAATCGTTTTAGAACTAGTTTCGTGAAGTAAAATAGTTTCTTAAAATCACACATTTTTGCACTCTTCAAATGAATGAGGAAGAGATTTAAACGATTTAGTAAAACATGTGGTATGGGACACATGCATTTCCTTTTTCGATTAATTTCAGACTTCTTCGTTTGAGGTCATACACGAGAGTGAAATTAACTACCTTATAGTAAACGGTTAAGTGAGAACGTGTGATATGGGATGCATTATTGTCACTGATTTGGTTATTATTTGGAAGTTGGCGACACTTTATGTTGGGTCTTCAGGCATGTTGATATTGCTAGTACTAGTCTTTCGAGCAATTTGTTGGACCTTCGGGTCATTTGGTGGCTTTCGAGCCATTTGTTGGACCTTCCGGTCATTTGTTGAGCTTTTGGGCCATTTGTTGGACTTTCGGGTCATTTGTTGGGCGCCAAATTTGTTGATAGTACTTGGCAGGCTTTGGCCATATATTGTTGATGCATGTGCGACGTAGCTTAGACTCGCCATCTGTTAGGATTGACTTTTGTTGTTGTTTTCTAGATTTCTTTGTATTGATTTCTTGAATTTGATGAGTTTTAAATGTTTTCGCCATTCACATATCCTTAGTGCTAATTTGAGATGAAATTTGGTGATTACATTTTTTGTTGATTTGAACTCCATAGAGAGTTCAATATGTTGGGATTTTTATGGTGATTTTGATGAGTTTTAAATGTTTTCACCATTATGTTGGATGTTAAATTTATACATAGCCTTAGTGCTAATTTGAGATGAAATTTGGTGACTACATTTTTTTTGATTGAACTCCTTAGAGAGTTCGATATGTTGGGATTTTTGTGGTTATTTTGATGAGTTTTTAAATGTTTTCGCCATTATGTTGGATGTGGGATTTGTACATAGCCTTAGTGCTAATTTGAGATGAAATTTGATGATTACATTTTTGTTGATTTGAACTCCTCAGAGAGTTTGATGTGTTGGGATTTTTATGGTGATTTTGATGAATTCTAAATTTTTTCACCATTATGTTGGATATTGGGTATATGCATAGCCTTAGTGCTAAATTGAGATGAAATTTGGTGATTACATTTTTGTTGATTTGAACTCCTTAAAGAGTTCGATGTGTAGGAATTTTTGTGGTGATTTTGATGAATGTGATTCTTGTGAACTATGTTGATATTGTGAATATGAAGTCTCAACTCAAGGGAGGCTATTTAACATTCGTTTATATATTCCCTTCAAATATCATGAACTAATCATCTTATTTAAGTTAGACTGACCTGTTTCATTATTTTAGATAATACTCGGGTAAGACCGGGTTGTTTCAGGTTAATTGATTGCAGTATGTATCTCACCTTGAACCACCTCAGCTTATGGTTTAGCTTTCGTTGTTTAGTATATTTCTATATCGATCTTTTTGTTGCCGGTTTGGATATCTTATGTATATTCTTTTGTTAGACTATGTTTTGTATATGTGGTTCATAAGAACCACTGACTAGTGTAACCCATGTTGTACTTCCGCTGTCCATATATTTGTATGCATGTGTTTTGTGATCTTCAAACGATTATATTATCATGTATTATTCTGAATTGATCCTTAGCCACCGCAATTTTGTGTTAAGCCTGAATTGAGTACGTCGATTCCTTGAAAGAATTTTTTTAACTCAGACCGCCTAATCGACGTATCTAATACTCGCTTAAGACAAAATTCATGGATGGTCGCTCCTAACCAGCTCAATTTTCCGCTCTAGCAGACAATATTACTTAGTAATGTTCTTTGTTAAAGTGGGTCTCGGGGTGGGGCATCACAATTAAAATAATGATCTTGCCATATTAAATATAATATTGGACCAAAGAATACGAGATAGATCTAAAAATTCAACCACCAAAATGTCGCTTTGATAAGTTTACGTAAGGTGCAATTTACTTGAAGTCCTCAAAGTTAAGGATGACCAAATGTACTTTTGCAAAGTGTTCATTATGATATGGTAGTAAGGATTTCCTTTGAATGGTTCATCTGATAGAGTTAGCGGTATGCCCCATGGGCAATTATGTAATTTATTATATATAGCTAATTTGATTACCAATCTTGTTCGAAGAAAAATGTGTTTTCTTTCTATTATATGCTTGATATAATGTATTATATTAATTAATTAATTTGATTAAAAGTATATTTAATATAAACCATAATGGTACGTTTTGTGATAGTAGTACAAAGTATTATGACTTTGAATAATTGTTCATGATGAAAATGAATATACCATTTTAAATATTTTTAGTCAAGATATTTTAAGACCGGATATCAATACATCCGTTGAGACTAGAGTACGTAAAGCTCCCCAAATTTTAGGGAGTGTATTACTCATGACTGCTGGGGGGACCAAGGGGTTACATACTGATAGTTATTGGATAACTATGTCTCACTCAATTGTTTTTTGTTGGTTATTATAACTAAAGTCAAACATAAATTATCGATTTGATTAATTTAGACCATTCTCTCGACTTGATAATACTGTCGACCTTCAATATGAAAGCTCTACTTTAATTATAGTCAAATCATGGCACAACGTCCATTGAGTGGCTATAGTTGGATCGAGTGGAAGTATTGGAAGTGAAGCATTATTCAAGAGAGGATCTATCTCCTCAGTTATATGGGGTTAGCATCACAGTCAACTTAGGTTAAATCAAAGTTAAAGTCTCTGGCTAGAACATTTCTGTTAATATAATTGTTATTGTTGAACCAATGACTTTGTATTTGGACTATAGAGTTGAATATCGACGGTATTGGAATTTTGACCTTTACGAAATTCTATATTCCAAAGTGATATAGTTTTGACAAAGAGAATTGGTATAAGTAAAAGTAACAAACCGGGTAACACTTAACAAAGTAAAATTGGATTTTAGCGACACCAAGTAGTAATAAATTTGACCAAAATGTCACACCACATGCTAGGTGATGTGTTAACGTTAACATTCGAATAGTTTGGTATTAATTGTTGACCGAATTTACACCTAATGAGTCACACAACCGAAACGATGAATTCTCCTTTGACCTAATGATTTATATAATTTATAATTGTTAAAAATTAATTAATATTTGTTAAATATTAATTATAGAGTTTAACTATGGTTTGATGAATGATATTATTGGATATATTCATAATAGTTATAGATATATCAATCGGTATACGAAATCGATAAGCGATTAAATTTGATTCAATTGCAAAATATTTTATTTTAGGGTTAAATAAATTTAAGGCCCATCATAGGGGTAGAATTTTTGGCCAAAAATAAATGGTATAGGTGGTTCGTTTTTAGGTTAGGAATGCTTCGTTTCGGATGGGTCAGATTAAAGGAGAATGATTATGAGAACAGATCCACGTTTCTCTCCTTTCCATCCACTATATAAGCATCCTTTACGTAATTAGATTTAATCTTTTTTTGCTTCATGCTCCTCCAATGATTGCTGGACAAAAATAATCCCTAGTCCCTCCATCTCTTTGAGCTCAAATTAAGTTCAATTCGGTCAATATTTGATAGTTAAAGGTCAGCGGTTTAAGGATTGGCTCTCTGTTGAATTAGAAAAAGTTTCAAGGCGCGGAAATCATCGTTTCAAGGTGTACTTCAGGGCATTGAGATTATGCTGTGTTTCTATTAAAATCATGGTTATTAATTCTCAATATAACATTTTATTATTATTATTATTATTATTTTATATATATATATATATATATATATATATATATATTATTAGTTAGACGACTATTCTGATATGCAATTAATGTTGTTACAAAGTAGTTTAGTTATATTAATATGTGCGTAAATATATTTGATAATATATATATATATATATATATATATATATATATGTCAAGTCAGCACAACTATGAATAAAAAAATATAATTTTATATTCTATTAAATTAATATACATTATTTCATTACATACATATATAGTTTAGAATTAATTACAACATCATACTATAGCAAATGTTGTGATATAATTTATATAAAGTATTAAAGCTATAATAATTTTCGGTAATGGAAATATATTTTTTAAATATTTTATTATTATTTAAATCAATTCATTATATAAATAAATTATATTTCTTTAAATATATTATGAAAATCATATTTTGTATTTTATAAAATTATATGAATATTAAAGAGACTCTCGGCCAAAAAAGTAGAACATTTTTTATTTTTAAAATAATTATTACATTTTGGTTTGAAACAAGGAAACTCATTTTAAAATTATTTAAATCGAAAAAAACTATGGATATTTCAAAGCATAAAATATCAGTTAGGTTTTACATGAAATATAAAATTTTAAATAAAGTTTCAAAACATATTTTTAACTAATATTTTATTAATTTTCAAAAGGATATTCAATTAAAAAATTATAAATTATTTCGTAAGCTGGGCGCAAGACCTGGACTTTTATTAAAAAGGTATTATTTTGATTTTTTTATTTTACAAGTAATATGAGCAATCTTGTCAAGAAGGAGATCGCTCATGTAATTTTATTCCACATTTAAGTTAATGTTGCCAACAAGCCTAGCAGGTAGCCAAAACCCCTTTACAAAGACAAGAAACAGCAAAAAAATCCCTCTCGAAAATAATCAAATAAATTAAAATTTTCAAAAATAACTAGGAAAAAGAAAGATCCAAAGGAAGTACGCAAAATGTGAGTGGGACTAGGAAAGTCTTATGTTAAATAAATTGAGAAGACAATCTAAGCTCATCATATGAGCTTCGCATCCACATCTCTCTAAATATATCAAGCCTTAACAACCTTCTATACCTGTAATGAAACTCAACAAAATACATGAGAGTAGCACATATATATCTGTATATAGAAAGTTTATATAAATACATATGTGGAAGATGGAATTTTTGATAGAAATAATCCTAATCTCAGTTATTTAGTAGAGAATGAACGTTCGAGGATTTATTGTGGTAATTGGGTTAATAATGATGGTGCATGAAGCCAAAGTGGGACTACCATTTTTACCACAAATTTATGGCTTTAAATTATTTTTGTGACTTTCTACTTTTTAAAGAAGTTCTTTGTAAAATACACTTTTAGCCAAACTGTATCTATTATTGGCGATCCAATTATAGCTAAATAAAGCGAAAGCGTAGGTTAGGTTATCAGCTGGAGTATAGTGTTGTTAAACGTTCTTTGGTTCCTTTCAAACCATAAATACCAAAATATGTCTGTTAAAATGGTATCGAGAAGGGTTCTATGACATTTAGGATATTGACTTTTTAGGACATTCAAGTAGTACTTACAGTTAAAATTAGTGTTATCTATGTTAAAGTCGAAGATATGAAGCATACTTACAAGTAGTGAATTAGTTAGTGGACAATCATAATATAAGTGTGTTATGGTTTCTAAAGTAGAGTTACAGAAAATACATTTTTTGTCTATAACCACATGCTTTTCCTTTAATAATTCAATTGTATTTAATTTCTTGTGAAGAATTAGCCACATGTGAAATTTTTCTTTAGATGGAGCATTAGTATTCCAAATTTATTTAAACATTTCTTGTTTAGTTCTTGAGAAGTTCAAAAATTTGTAAACCAAAGTAAATGACTAAATTTTGTTATTTTACCAACCCTAATTTTTAATGCCACTCTCATTGTCTACAGAATATAACTCAATCTTAGAACAAAGGGCTACAAATTAAGTTAAGTGTTACATATAGAGGAACGGTTGGAACTAAAGTTCCATGGAAAGTTGTTTCCGGGAATATATAGCTCGAAGACTAATCCATTTTTGAAGTTGCAAATATCAAAATGCTCCTTGAATTTCGTTCTTAGTGGAAATCCAGCTATCGTGCCAAAAGGTCATGTTGTTACCGAAATTAACTATATCGTTAATACCCAAGTTAAAAATATTTGAAAGTTTTAGAATGGATTTCCAAAAGGAAGACATGTTACTGAAGTTGGGGAATAAACGATGAAGGCAGTAAGTACCATCATAAAATTGACTAGAGATCATTTCTTTCCATATAAGGTTTTCATTATTATTGTGAAATTTCTAAAGCCATTTTCCTAGCAAAGATACGTTAAGGTAATCAAGGTTTATGATTCTCATGCCTCCTTCCTCTTAGATTTTCATACGGTTTCCCAATTAACAAGAAATTTAATGCCGCTGTAGGAATGGTCACCATTCCAAAGAAAATTTCTTCTAATTTTATCTATTTTGTCAATTACCCATTTAGAAAAGAGATAGTAAGACATCTAATAGATCGAAAGAGCCGATAGGACCGATTTAATTAAGTCGGTTCTTCCAGCTCTAGAAAGAAATATACTATTCCAATTGGACAGTTTTCTATTAATCTTCTCAATTATCACTTGCCAATCCTCTTCTTTTAATTTGGTTGGTCTAATCTGTAACACCCTAGATTTTTTGTAACATTATTTATGATATTTAATTAACTAAATAAAATAAAATAATATGTGGATTAGGGGATTGAAATTTGATTTTAATTAAGAGTAGTTATGCCATTTAAAATAAATGAATTAAGAAAGAGTTTAAAATGAAACATAGGAGGGACAGAATTGGAAAGAGGCAATTCTTATATCCTCCAAAGCTTGGTCGTGTATTATACTACACGTTCATTTTCATTTCAAAAAATTTAAAACAAGTGACCAGCCACCATTAATAAGGAAAAGAGAAATAAGATTAAGAAAAGCTAAAGGAAAACTCCAAAGTATTTTGCATTGTTTTGCCATGTTTTTGAAGGATGGAATGATTATATATACTTGTTGATGATTTATATATATTAATTTTGATTTTATGGTAGGTTTTAAGATGAAAACCCTACTATATGACATCTAAATGCCTTGTGAATTTTATAAAGTTAAAAAATGATGTTTTAGAGATGGGTTTCAATTTTCAGATTTATCTGAATTTTTGAGGAATTTATATGAATTTTCTAGTGAAGAAAATGTTATTTTGGATTATAAATTATTTACGAGTAAATAATTATTTATTTGGGTCTGAAATTTTTATATGTTGGAGAACATATTAAAAGAGATTTTCTAGAGAAAAAAAATTAGATTTTTCCTAAGTTTTTTAATGGTTATATTAAATTATTTAAGGTATGAAACTTAAATGTTTTATATAATTAAAGAAGGAGAAGGGGATTTTTGTAAAATGTTTAAATTGTTAAATCTAGAAAGTCAATAGCACTTTTGGATGGAGAAACTTGCAAGCAATCAAATTTAGACAAACAAGCCAGGTTACTTACAAAAGAATAGTTTAAAAGTACAAATAAATAGCTTTTTCACTGTTTCAATGCTTTCGGCACTAGGTTCCGCCTCCATTCCTTCGCTTTTGAAACAGTGTAAACCAATGCACATGATATCAGGCAACTGGCACGTAGTGAATTAAAAGAGGGCAAAAGGTATAGGGTCGAAACCAGGGTGTTCCGAAGGGGTTGAAGTGTTACTTTGGTTTTAAAGGAAAATGCGCCTGCTTGCTTTCGACTTAGTTAGCTTTCTACTTGGTCAATGGTTTAAAAAATGGTTTCGATTGGGTTGCGTTCTTTTTTTGCTTTCGACTATGTTAAAGCCTTTAGCTACCGCTTTCTTCCTTTCGATTGGGTAGTTTTGTTTTGCGTCCTTTCTGGTCCTCTTATACTAGGGAAAGACCCTCTCAATGCTCTAACGCCTGCACCGAATATGGACTGAACCGTCTTACGACATTCTGAACCTAGCTCACGTACCGCTTAAATCGGCGAACAGCCCAACCTTTGGAACATACTACAGCCCTTGGTGGCGAAGAGCCACATCGAGGTGCTAAACCTTCCTTTAAATTTAGCCACCTCTCCATTGCTTTTGACGGGTTAGTTTCGACACCATCACTTCTTTACTTAGGAAGTGGTTTCAAAACAGATGCTTTCGACTTTATTGAGTTTTCGATCCTTTTGCTATACTTGAAGGCATAATCTAAATGGTTTCGACCGTGACGGTTTTCAAAGGTTTCGAAGGTATAAATTTTTGAAAGGTTTCGAAAGGTGTTTTCACATATTTTAAATTGAACCCAAGTGCTTTCGAAAGAGTTGACTTTCAACTCTTTCGAAAGGTTTTAAGGAATGGTTTGGGAAGTGGTGGTTCCACAAGGTTTCAACAAAGTTGAAAAGCAAGATTTTTCCTATGTTTTCGAAAGGCAAGGTTTAAAAGATTTGAAAAGAGGACGTCTAATGTTTTAAAGCTTATGAAGGAAATGATTTCAATGGTTTCAAAAGGATTGCTTTCAAGGGTTTTGAAAGGGTTATTTATCGGTTATAAACAAAGGTTTTGAACATATTAATAGGTAGAATAACCTAAGTGTTTTCAAGTTATAAAGGACTTTAACTTTTTTTAAAAGGATAAGTAGTCCTTATTGAAACTCATCAAAATTATTTTGAGCGAAGCATATATAACATGGAAAACTGGATTAGATAAAGCTAAAGATATATTTTTCTTGTATATGTATGATTTGAAGGACTAAATAATTTTGAAAAAGTTTTCAAGGAAAAAGAGCAAGGGCGGTTTGCCCTAATAAAATGATTCGGATAGTTAGTCCATTTTGATTTGGACAGTTACTCAAGCTGAGGTCAATCGGCCCAGATTTGTAAGGACAGTCAGCCGTTGACAGTTAGTCCATTTTGAGGGCGGTCAGCCCATAGCATAACAGATCTTGTTATCATTTCATTATTATAATCAGTTTGATTAACTAGTTTGGTTGCAGGAAAGGATTTGCAAAATATATGTTTTGAAAAGGATATTAGTGAGGGAAAACCCGTTCCGCTAAGCATCGTAGTCTCATTCAATATCAGTAAAGAGATGTAAAGAATTATTCACACTAGGCTTTATGTCTGACTCAAAGTTTTTGTTTCTCCTTAAACTCTCGGGTGCTCAAAGATGGATTTGAATAGTCTGAGAGTTGAGGTTTTCAAATTTCGTAGTTTTGGCGAATAAAGCTTCCGTAGATGAGCAGGTGGCTGACGGATAGCTAATTTAGGAACGATAGTTTATCTTGATTTGATTCCACTATGTATTAAGTCAGATATGACTATATTGCTTTGATCATCCAAGGGGCATCGTCATATATCGCTCTTGGCATATTATTGTAAATTATATTTGATCAATGCTCGGGAAATGTTTTTGGATTTTGTAACTTGGATATGATATTGATTTGAAATGTAATCAACAAAATATTATTTTTTGAAACATTTGATTTTTTGCTTATTCAAGTGCTTCTGATATTATGGATACCATTAGCATTGCCGTATTTTGTCACCAGAAGTTAATACTATGGATGACTATAACATCTGTAGCGCTTAGCTTTTGGCATCGAGATAAGGGATGTTACAAACTTGGTATCAAAGAATAGGTTTATAAAAAACTTCAAACTAAAAATGGTTTTGAAAGCATAATCCTAAGGATTGAAGGAAAGATTAGGGTTTGGGATAACGCTATAGTAACCTACTTGTATTTGCTATATATAAGTATGGGCTTTATCACTAGTATCCTTCTTTTGTAAGCATCATTCTTCTATATCTCATGAGGTTTGAATACAGATATGGATGGTAGAAGAGGAAGAGTTCTCCCAAGAGGGAAAGGCAACGAAGGGAATGCCAGGCCAAATGCAAGGAGAGATCAAGGTCAGGCACAAGCTGAGAATGTGGGTGCTGAAGTCCTGTGGGTTGGAATGGAAGCTATGCATCTGTTTTTCAAGAATATGACGCAAGCAGGAGTTGCAGCCGGAGTGTTAGGAGGAAATGCTGTAGGAGCAGGGGTTTCGAAAGTTTCGGTAGTTAACAATTTTGCTAAGCTGAGTGGAGATTACTCTAAGCTCGGAGGGAAGCCGTTTATAGGAACTGAGGATGAAATTGAGGTGGAGAATTGGTTGTTACACTACGAAAGGATCTTTGTAGATTTGGGGATCAATGATGAGCTGAAGAGGAGGTTGGCACCTAGATAGCTTTAGGGAGCTGCATTGTTTTGGTGGAATAGGGTAACTGTGGCCGTGGATGAGGAGACAATGACCTGGAAAGATTTCACGAGGAATTTCCAGGAGAGGTTCATGTCAGTTATGGCATAATCAGCATTGATCAAAAGTTTTCTTAGTTAGAGCAGGGAGAGATGTCAGTTGTGGAGTATGTCAGAAGGTTCGAGGAGTTTGCCAGGTATGGGTATGCTTCAGTGGATATAGTGATGAAGAGGAATGAGAAGTTCATCAGTGGATTAAAGCCTAAGTTAGCCAGGGCTACATTATCTCATATTAGAGTTCCTTCTGATGTTGTAATGGAGGTGGTCATGAGGCATGAGGAGATTCTTGATTCTCTAGACAAGAGCAAGGCTAAGGAGATCCAAGTTGGGCAGGGCCAGAAGAGGAAGTTCTTTCCTAAGAAAGGTGCTCAGAAGGGTGGAGCATCTAAGAAGGAGAAGTCTGAGATTTTCTGTTTTAAGTGGGATAAGAAGGGGCACTTTGCTAGCGAGCGTCATGCTGGAAAGGCTATGGATGTGGCTGGGGGGAAAAATGTCGGGTGCTTCAATTGTAACCAGATATGCCACTATAAGAACCAGTGCAAGGAGCGCTCTAAGGATGGAAAGGGCAAGGTGTATGCATTGGAGCCTACTACTTCTAAACCAACAGCTCAAGAGAAGGGGAAGGCAGTTCTGGGAAGGACGCTTCAGATTCATGGTATGTCTGTTAGCGTTCTATTTGATACTGGTGCATCGCATTCTTTTATATCTAGATGTTTGATAGATAAGCTTAACCTTGAACCCACATATTCAATTACTTCTTTACCGGTTGCGAATCCAATAGGAGGGTATGCTACTCTAGGGTTAAGATGTGACCGGTTAGAGTTTGACTTGTTTGGTCATACTTTTATTTGTAGTTTGCATGTGTTTGATTTTGTGGGGTTCGGGATTATTGTTGGGATGGATTGGTTAAGTGAGTACGATGCTAGGATATTTTACTAGGATTGGAAAATATCTCTTAGATGCCCTGATTGTCGCGATAGGATTATTTATATCGTAGAAGGTTCTAGCAGTGAGATGTATGCTTTGTTAGGTGTTATGGAACCAGATGATGATCTAAGTCGAGTTTTCATGGTTAGAGAATTCACATATGTATTTGAGCATGTGGTTGGATTGCCGACGATGCGAGCCATCGAGTTTCGGATCGATTTGGTTCTAGGAGAAGAACTAGTGAGTAGGCTGCCAAGCAGGATGACCCCTTCAGAGATAAGGGAGTTGAAAGTGAAGTTGATGGATTTGGGAGGCAAGAGTTTTATCAGGCCGAGTAGTTCGCCTTGGGGTGCAGCAGAAGTGTTTGCTAAGAAGCCGGATAGATCGTTGAGGCTATGTATCGATTATCGTAAGTTAAATGAGAAGACGACGAAGAATCGATATCCATTGCCTAGAATTGACAATTTGTTCGATCGGTTGGGCGGAGCTAAGGTATTTTCTCAGCTGGATTTGGCAACATGGCTCCTTCATCTCAGGGTAGCAAAGGATAGTATACCTTTGATGGCATTTAGGACTAAATATAGGTCGTAAGAATGGTTAGTTATGTCGTTCAGACCGACTAATGCGCTGTCATTCTTTGTGGATTTGATGAACCAGGTTTTTGGAAAGCACTTGGACAGGTTCATATTAGTTTTCATAGATGATATCTTGATATACTCTAAGGATGAGAAAGAGAATGAAGTTCATCTTAGAGTGGTGTTTGAGACACTAAGGCAGCATCAGCTGAAGGCGAAGTTTTCGAAGTGTCACATCTGAGATAAGCAAGTGAATTTTCTTGATCATGTAGTCTTATAAAGAGGGTTGTCATTGGATCCGACTAAGGTCGAGGCAGTAAATGGTTGGAAGAGACCCAAGACAGTACCGAGATAAAGAGTTTCCTTGGGTTGGCTGGTTATTATCGGAGATTCATTAAGAATTTTTCGCAGATAACGCACCTATGACCAAGCTAACGAGGAAGGATATGAAGTTTGTGTCGACCCATAAGTGTGAGGAAGCATCTTGGAGTTTGAAACACTTGTTGACCCATGCACCTATGTTGGTTCTTCTGGAAGGGAATAAGGATTTGATGGTTTATACCGAAGCATGTGGAACAGGATTAGGAGTTGTGTTGATGCAAAGAGGTAAAGTGATTGCCTATGCTACTAGATAGCTTAGACTTCATGCGGTCAGATATCTGACGCATGATTTGGAATTGGCTGCGGTGATTTTTGCTTTGAAGGTGTGGAGACATTAGCTTTAGGAGAGAGGTTTGAATTATATGCAGATCATAAGTCACTGAAGTATTTGTTCTCTCAGAAGGAGCAGAACATGAGACAGCAGAGGTGATTAGATTTTATAGCCATTTGTGATTTTGGGATTGAGTACACACTAGGGAAAGGCAACAAGGTTGCTGATGCACATAGTAGGAAACATCAGAATGTAATGTTGGCAATGATAGCTGAGTGTAAGGATTTGGAAGAATTGGCAGATTGCAGAGTGCAATGGAGATCTAATGTAGGGTTTAGTGAGAAAACCGTTGTGTTATCTGGTTTGGAAGTTCGACCAGTGTTGATTGAAAGGATAACTTCTAAACAGAAAGAGGATCCAGTGTTAGCCGAACGGATCAGGAAGTTAAGGGAAGGAACCGAGAGCGATGACTTGAAAGATTTCAGTCTTGACCGGAATGGGTGGTTGAGGAAGAAAGGAAGATTATGTGTTCCGAGTGTAGGAAACATAAGGAAGGAAGTCTGGAAGGAATGCCATCGTCCAAAGTTCTTTATTCATCTTGAAGGAACTAAGATGTATCAGGATATAATGAGGAGTTTCTTCTAGGAAGGTATGAAGCGGAATATTCGCTTATGTGTGAAGCGGTGCTTGAATTGCCAGTAGTGCTTGAACTGCCAACAGGCAAAGGCCGAACACCAAAAGCCAAGTGGGTTGCTTCAGCCATTAGATATTCTAGTGTGGAAGTGGGATTCTATTTCTATGGACTTTATTGATAGGTTGCCATGGTCGAGAAGAGGAAATGAAAGTATATGAGTCATAGTGGACAGATTGACCAAGAGCGCTCATTTCATTCTAGTTAAGTCAACCAGGACGACACCTGTTTTAGTGAAGTTGTTCCCGAAAAATGTGGTTAGACTGCATGGAATTCCTATGAATATAGTAAGTGACAGAGATTCCTTATTCACTAGCGAGTTCTAGAAGAGTCTGCAGGAAGTTTTAGAAACCAAGCTTAAGTTGAGTACCGCTTACAATCCGCAGACAGATGGGCAAATGGAAAGAGTTAAAAAAAATCGTAGATGTTTTGTTAAGAGCTTTTGTTTAAGATTTAGAGGAATCATAGAAAGAACATCTGCATTTAGTATAATTTTCATATAACAATAGTTATCAGACTAGTGTTGGGATGGCACCGTTTGAAGCTTTGTATGGAAGTCCATGCAAATCTCCCATTTGTTGGTTGGAGACCGAGGATAGGTTGGTTCTTGATCCAGATTTGGTTAGAGAAGTTATAAAAAAGATTGAGGTCATTTGGGGTAGAATGAAGGAGGCTCATCTAGATAGAAAAGTTACGCAGACAAGAGACGGAAAGACTTAGAGTTCTCAGTTAGAGATCAGGTATTTATTAAGGTGTCACCGATGAAGGGTGTGATCAGATTCGGAAGATCATAAAAGTTAGCACCGAGATTCGTTGGACCTTTTTCTATTGTTGAGAGGATCGGAAAACTCCATATAGAGTTGAGTTACCGAGCAGAATGGCAAGTGTCCATGATATTTTCCATGTTTCTCATCTCAGAAAGTGTGTTAGAGACCCGGAGACTGCTATTGCACCGACCGTGCTAGATGATTTAGTGGTAGAATCAGATTTGGCTATAGTGAGAAAGCCAGTTCGCATTGTTGCGAGAGATGAGAAGAGGCTTAAAACCAAGATGATCAGATTAGTCAAAGTCTAATGGAGTAACGATGACAGGGACTATACTTGGGAGGTCGAGAGTAGAATTAGAGATACTTATCCCGATTTGTTTGATGATATGTTTTACCTCTTTGTTTGATTTGTTGTGTGCCTTATCATAATTTCGAGGACGAAATTCTTTAAGGAGGGGAGTGTGTAACACCCTAGATTTTTGTTTACATTATTTAGGGTATTTAATTGGCTAAATTTAATAAAATAATGTATTGATTAGGGGACTGAGATTTGATTTTAATTAAGAGTAGTCATGCCATTTAAAACCAATAAATTAAGAAAGAGTTCTAAATGAACTATAGGAGGGGTGGAATAGGAAAGATGCCATTTCTATATCCTCCAAACCTTGGTCGTATATTATACTACACGTTCATTTTCATCTCAAAAAATTTAAAACAAGAGGCCGGCCACCATTAACAAGGAAAAGAGGAAGAAGATTAAGAAAAACTAAAGGAAAAGCTAATTCAAATCAGATCCATTCAAATCTTAAGCTTCTTAATCTATCAAGCTATGGTGAATAATGTTTACATCTTAAATATTTTATGATTTCGGTTTTAAGATGAAATCTGAAGTATTTTGCAATTCTTTGCCATGTTTTGTATGATGGAATGATTATATATACTTGTTGATTATTTATGTATATTCATATTGATTTTGTGATAGGTTTAAGATGAAAACCCTACTAAATGACATCCAAGTGCCTTGCGAATTTTTATGAAGAACGAAAATGATATTTTAGAGATGAGTTTCAAATTTCATATTTTTCTGAATTTTTGTGGAATTTATATGAATTATCAAGTGAATAAAATGTTATTTTGAATTATAAATTATTTACGGGTAAATAATTATTTATTTAGGTGTGAAATTTTTATATGTTGGAGAACATATTGAAAGAGATTTTTTGAAAAAAAATTAGGTTTTTCCTAAGTGTTTTAATGGTTAATAAAATTATTTAAGGTATGAGACTTAAATGTTTTATATAATTAAAGAGGGAGAAGGGGATTTTTGTAAAATGTTTAAATTGTTAAATCTGGAAAGTCGGTAGCAATTTTGAAAAGAGAAACTTGCAACTAATCAAATTTAGACAAACAAGGCAGGTTAAGTACAAAAGAATAGTTTAAAAGTACAAATAAGTAGCATTTTCACTGTTTCGATGCTTTCGGCACCAGGTTCCGCCTCCATTCTTTCAATCTTGACATGGTCAAAACCAATGCGCATGGTATCAGGCAACTGGTACGTAGTGAATTGGAAAGCAGCGAAAGGTATAGGATCAAAACCAGGGGTTCCGAAGGGGTTGAAGCGTTGCTTTGGTTTTAAAAGAAAATGCTCATGCTTGCTTTCGACTAAGATGCTTTCGACTTAGTTAGCTTTCGATTAGGTCAAATGGTTTAATAGAATGATTTTGATTGGGTTGTGCTTTTGTTTTAAATGATTTCTTTCGACTATGTCAAAGTCTTTAGCTGCCGCTTTCTTCTTTTCGATCCAGATGGTTCCAATGTTGTTGTTTTGTTTTCTAAAATTTAGCCATCTCTCCAATTCTTTCTAAGGGATGGTTTCGACACCATCACTCCTTTACTTAGGAAATGGTTTCGAAACAAATGCTTTCGACTTTATTGAGTTTTTATCCTTTTTCTCTGCTTGAAGGCATAATCCATTTGGTTTTGACCGAGATGGTTTTCAAAGGTTGCAAAGGGATAAATTTTTGAAAGGTTTTGAAAGGTGCTTCCACATGCTTTAAATTGAACCCAAGTGCTTTCGAAAGAGTTGAAGTTTAATACTTTCGAAAGGTTTTAAGGAATGGTTTCGAAAGAGGTGGTTCCCCAGGATTTTGACAAAGTTGAAAAGGAAGATTTTTCCTATGTTTTCAAAAGGCAAGGTTTAAAAGATTTTAAAAGAGGATGTCTAATGTTTTAAAGCTTTAGAAGGAAAGACTTTCAATAATTTCGAAAGGGTTACTATCAAGGGTTTCGAAAGGGTTACTTTCAAGGGTTTTGAAATGGTTGTTTAAAGGTTTTTAAAAATGATTCGGACAGCTAGTCCATTTTGATTCGGACAATTAGTCCAGTTGAGGGCAGTCGACCCAGATTTCTTTAAGGATAGTCAATCCAGATTGTTGACGGTTAGTCCAGTTGAAGGCAGTCAGCCTAGATTTTTAAGGACAATTAGTCCAGATTATGGACAGCTAGTTCAGTTTGAAGGCAGTCAGCCCATAGCATATTGGATCTTGCTATCATTTTATTATTATAATAGTTTGATTAACCAGTTCGGTTGCAGGAAAGGATTTGCAAAATATACGTTTTGAAAAGGATATTAGTGAGGAGAAAACCCATTCCGCTAAGCAGCGTGGTCTTACTCAATATCTGTAAACTGAGATGTAACAGAATCATTCACACCAGGCTTTATGTCAGACTTGAAGTTTTTATTTCCCTTTAAACTCTCGGGTGCTCAAAAATTAATTTAAGTAGGCTAAAAGTTGAGGTTTTTGGATTTTCGTAGTTTTGGCAAATAAATCTTCCGGAGAAGAGCAGGTGGCTGATGGATAGCTAATTTAGGAACTACAGTTTATCTTGTTTTGATTTCGATGTGTATTAAGTCAGATATGACTATATTATTTTGATCATCCAAGGAGGCGTTGTCATATGTCGCTCTTGACGTATTATTGTAAATTATATTTGATCAATGCCTGGGGAATGTTTTAGGATTTTATAACTTGGATATGATATTCATTTGAAATGTAATCAACAAAATGTTGTTTTTTGAAATCTATGGTTTTGTTCATATTTAAGTGCTTTTGATGTTATGGATACCATTAGTACTGTCGTATTTTGTCATTAGAAGTTAATACTATAGATGCTGCAGCATCTGTAGCGCTTAGCTTTTGGCCTCTAAATATGGGATGTTACATAATAATAAATCCTAAGTATTCTATTGGGAATTTCATGGTTTTACAATTGAGGGTATTAGCAACAAGATTTTCAACCTTATATATATCGTTCACAACGAGAACTACACTCTTGTCAAAGTTAATTCTAAGACCTAGAAGCATTTCGAAGGTATATAAAATAAATTTGAGAGTTGTGATGTTATGTGCTAAATGAGAAGAAAAAGCTTGTTATCATCTGCAAATTAAAAAAATAAAAGAATATCATTAATAATTTTATTTCCTACGGCTTCAGGAACCCCATATTAATTGAATGCTTAATGTAACTAGTAAAAATGTCCGCACCTAAATTGAATATTAAGGGCAATAATGGATCTCCCTATCTAAGACCGTGTTTTGATTGGATTTTATTTCCTGGAATACCATTGTCTATTATATTTGAGTTTCGTATTTTGAGTAAGGTTATAATCCAACTTACCCATCTAGTACTTCAACGTTCTAACTAATTGGCAAGTTTTTAAGAAAAACCAGTTGATTGAGTCGAAGGCTTTGACGAAGTCAATTTTTAGTATGACACACATGGCATTGTTCTTCAAATGTAATTAATATATTCTGGAACAACAACAACCTCATCCATGATATTTCTACACTTAATAAAAGTGGATTGAGTATTATCCATTATGTTGTTCATTTTAGTACCTAACCTGTTTGTTAATACCTTTGAAATAATTTTAAGGGAACGATTTATAAAGAAATAGACCTAAAATCATTGAACTCTATTACTCCTACTTTCTTGTGAAGTAGGATAATGTTACCAGAATTAATTCTACCTATTTGTAGGTTGCGATTGTAAAATTCATAATACATTTTGGTTAAGTCAAATTTTAAAACGTGCTAAATTTTCTCGTAAAATACTGTGGAAAATCCATCTGGTTCTGGGGACTTCTCACTTGACGTGTCATTGATTGCCCTTAATATCTCTTCTTCCGAGAATGGACTATCTAGATCATCTGATGCTATTCTTGTATTTATAAGGTATAAATCAAGAAGGTATGTTTTGATTCTATGGACTTTCTTAACTCCAAATATGTCATTTAGTAATTTGTAAAGGCGTTATTAAGTTCATTTTGGTTCGATATTTGTATGTCGTTAGCGATTATTGAATTGACCGTGTTACTATGCTTACGACCTTTTACTATCCTATGGAAAAACATCATATTCTTGTCTCCCTTGTCCATTCATTGTGTCCTAGACCTCTGCTTCTACGCTATTTCCTCCTGCCTACTGTTTTTTCTAGTTCTTCTTTGAGGTTTGAAATTACTTTATGTTCGTATAAGTTTGAGCTTCTAGTTTATTCCATTTTATTTAATTTTAGTATTTTGAAAATTTATTTTTATTTTTTCTTTTAACGCTGCCAAAGGCATCCTTGTTCCATTTTTTAAGAAATATTCTTAGGTCCTTAAGTTTTCCCATGAAAACTTTTGCGATATTTCTAGAATATTTACTAAAGTCACAACTCATAGAAATCCATTTGTTTGTGATTAAATCAGAAAAAATACTCTCTAAAAGCCATATTTTTTCAAATCTAAAGGTGCTATGTAAAAGGAAGAGGTTCTCGCAAAGAAGAATAATGGTAAATGATCCAAATATAGAAAAGGAAGTCTTGTAACACACTGCACTTGAAATTTGCCTTCCATTTCCTTGGTGATGGAAAAATTGTCTAGGAGCACCATCTAAGGGTTTCTCTTGAGTTTTACCAAGTGAATCGCCTATTACTGAGTGGTAATTCAATCAAATTACCATTAGTAATAAACCGGTCAAACTCATCCATAGTAGAGTTGTCACCTTCTCTAGGCGAGCGCTCACCTATATACCTAGTCACATTAAATTCGCCAACTATAATCCACAGGTCCATGGTCAGGGATCTGAATTCTAGGCATTCTCTCCAAAGATCCCTTCTAACAATCTTATAATGGGGCCCGTGAACATTGTTGTTATTTAAGATTGAGTCGTCACTTAAATTGAGAAGATAAGATTTATCAAATGATTATTTGTTACAATTTGCGTAAGTTTAAAATAGTTGTGTTTTCAACCCACCATTAAACCCCCCCCCCCCCCAAGCTACCTATAGTTGGAAGGCAAGCCCGCTTACGTAAGTATTTTATTATATATATTATACATATATTTTTATGTGTGTATATATTTAAAAAGACATATCTATTAGTATATTTATGTAAATATATGTGTATTACTCGTGGTTTAGGAATATATATAAATCTATTATAACAACATGTATATATTATTACTCATGGTTTTAAAAATATATACAAAACTATTATAACAACGTGTATATATTACTAATATTTTATTTATAACATTTTATATAAATATAAAGTACTTATATAATTATATAAAATTATTTAAACAAAAATTAACACACACACATATACATATTATATATATTTGTTAAATTTATATATAAGTAATAATGTATATATACATAAATATATATGGAAAATATATATTTGCATTTTGGATGAGATAACGTGTCCTTAACGATGTAAACTCCGGCAACTATATAAGGACATGTTATACCTTGCATACGTTGATATGTTACTCATGCACACACATAGATACGTTTATATGATACACATATGCATATGTATATCTATATATGTACACCAAGACATAAATTGAATAAAATATATAATTTATAAATTTAAATAAATAAAAGATTTTATTTAAATGATATTTAGAAATGTTCTAAATAAATTAGGCTTCATATACCTAATAAAAATTCTATAGGGGTAGTTTTTTTTAAATTCATCCATAACATCCACTACGGGCTAGCCCAATCCCAACACGACCATTTAGAATGAAAAACGAATGTATGAGGGTAGATGTAACTTAAGGCATAATTCCGATGAATAGAGTGAATGGTTAATTCTGCTCTATAAGGAAACATCGAAAACGAGAATTGTAAAATAACAATAGAGACTTAATCCAAATGTATTTTCACATAGAAAATAGTTTTCAATGGAACATATTTCTTTGAATTATTTAAGATACTTGATCTGAAAATTTTCGAATGTAAATCAGTTATAGCAAATGAAATAAATATCCTATATTAAGTGGTTGAATGAAGCTTTGTATTTCATAAGCTATTGTAGTAATGACGGAAATAGTGAGAGCATTCTTATGACACTTATTAGTCGCATCAAGCTAGTTATGATTTTTGTAAAATGTACTAAACATTATTTATGAAATTATAACTATTTTTAGACATAGTTTTATTTCAATATGAATACTACGAATATTTGTTACAAAATAAAACTATAATAGTGGTATTTGTGATATATTGCAAAATAAAAAGGTATCTAAATTTATTTGCAATTATTTTGGAATTATGGACAAAGCTATAGTTGTTAGAAATGATTTACGATTATGAATTATATGGTCCCAATGAATTATATCTCTAATAATTAAGGGCAAAGCACCCATTCAGTGGTAGCATTGTAATAGTTGATGAACTCTATAATGTGATACATATAGATGTATTCAATCAAAAGTTTCGAAACATTTCCATGTACTTTGTCATATTCACCGATGAATTATCATAAACATCAATATATGTATATGATACACATGTGATATGTTAATGATGAGTTTATAGAATATAAAACAAAAGTAAATAAAATAATGTGAGATAGAAAATAAAATGATTCCATTTGATTTAATATGTGAGTATATTGGAAAGAGTTTCGAAAGTACCTTAAAATGAATGAAGATTTCGTCTCAGAAGTCACTCCTTCCTATGTTACATAATAATATGTTGATAATGAGTAATCATACTTTGTCGAACGAAGTATAAATAATTATGAGTGAAGTTGAGTTAACTTCCTTTTGCAAGGTCATGTACTTAGGAGTAACACAAGTTTAAATTCATTTCACCTAAAGGATGGTTTACAAAATCATACAGGATATGGCTTTATAAGAAACCCCAACATATCGTAAACCAAGGAGTTGGCAGGCTGTTCAAATCGAAAGATAACACGTGATAATTATAATGGATTTTGTATGAAAAAACTCAAAAGGAGGTTTAGAACGATTATCATTGGATGATCAATTTATACTTTGAATGCAAGTTTTTTAAACTAAAATCAAATCGTTTAATACAAGGCATTTCATAAAATGTTTATCGATACATATTCTGTTGCATAGAGAAACAACTGCTATTTCAAGAAAAACCAACTTCATAGCAAATTAATTTCTTTAATAAATTATTGGTAGCAAACTGGATCATTTGGTTATGACCCAAGAATAAAATTGATTACAAGGGATGAAATGAAATTAACCAAACATAAATGAATGCATAACATTAGAGGGTCTAATGATTATTCTTTCACATTGAAGAAGAAACTATGAGTTTTTTATCAATGTCAAGAATAAATAATCCTCGTTTATTAAGTTAAACCATTAAGATTACTGACTCTATGATATGGTATGATGCAAAAATCCAAAATAGATTCCAAATATATTATCTAAATATGTTTTTTGTAGTTGGACCCACAACGATATGATCCACTGTCCATAAATTTGTTTTTAAGAGAAAGACAAATGCAATTGGAATATGGTGAGCCACATTGATAAGAATAAAATCGTGAATTTCAATTGTTGAAATTAGCACAACAGATTCTTCGTTCAATGAGCTCAAGTTGTTTTAGTTCCTACCTACAAGATGGTCGCCTTGTATAACTTTCTGTTTAAGTACATTCGGGTTGAAATGGAAAATTCAAATTAAATATTTAGACTAGACTTGTTTGCACATGATAACTGCAGCGTCTCCAAGTCAGTGGGAGAAATATTGAATTTGTGGTTTTGGGATATGATCCAAGAATCGATACGAAAGTATCATTCGAAAAGCATCAAAATTGAATTAGTATTTTGATAGAAATATCAAATAGATTAATTTCATTTAAAATGCAGAGTAAGCATGTGTCCATAAGAAAACGATAGCTGCTGATTGTTAACGTTGTTCTTGTGTTAAAATCATATTTTAGTTATTTTAATACTCGAAGTTGAATTTACAAATTATGTCTTTTATAGTGAGTATAAAGGACATTAGGAATGTCCCAGAAAATATGCAGAAATACCTTATTAAATTGTTTAATATGAACTACGTAAGATGGATTTCTTATGTATTGGCAATAGAAATTATCATACATGTTATGCTGTATACGATACGATATTATGATTTATTTATGTATTTGATACATGGAGAAAATATCAAATCCAAATTAAGGTCACTAAATGGTAGTTTAGAGTATTCGTGTATTTACGAAATATAGAAGATTGTTTATAGAAAAATGAAATCCTTATGAATATGTGTTCTGGCTCAGACTTCAATGTGATGAGTATGGCATGTAAATATTAAATTCATGTTTAAAGCTTAGTTAATAAGCTTTAAGTTTAACATATTCCAAATGAGAATTTGGGACATTCCAATAAAAGGTCAAGTACATCCCTTGAATAGCACCATAATAAAAGCAATGCACAAATTTATAACCAAGCTAATCCAATGTCGAGGAATCTCATAACATTGTTATATGATAACAGTGTCATGCTATAGTTCATAATAGAACTTAGAGCTTAATGGAGGTCGAGAGACATACTCTGAAATGTTCCGCATGATAAAGATATTTTATCGACGTCAGAGAGAGTTGATTAACATAGTAAATAACTGAACATAATAGCACATCCATCCACTGAGGGATGATCCGATTGGTTTTAGGAATACCAATTGGAGAAGTTGGACTAAGATTCCATTGACCTTAAGTACAAGTGGAAGATGATAGATTTAAGTGTATGTCCTAAGGGTAATTATTTAATTTGTTACATAAATCTAACTCGAGAACCAATCTTTTTCGATAAAAGGTGTTTCCTTTCTATTATATACTTGTTATAAAATTCTATGGATAATTTATTAGTTAATTTAAGTATATATGTTAAAAAGTTCATAAATGATGTGTTTGTAATAGCAGTTACAAATAGTTGTAACTATGAGTATTATATCACAATATGGCAAACATATCATTTTAAATATTCCTAGTCAAGGTGTATTGAGATCGGGTGTCGATGCATCTTTTGAGACTAGAGTATGTAACGCACTTCAAATGTTGAGTAGATTATTGCTCATGGCTGCTGGGGGCACCGGGGGTTATGTATTTATAGTTATTAGATAACTTTGGAATAACTCACTCGAAAGTTTTCTATTAATTAACATAGCTAAGGTTAAACAGAAGATATCGAAGTGACTAACTTACATAGTTCTCTTAACTTCAGAATGCTTTTGGTATTCAATGTGAAAGCTCCACTTTGATTATAGTTAAATCATGGCACAACATTAATCGAACGATTATAGTTGGATCGAGTGGAAGTACTGGAAATTAAACACTATTCAAAGAGGATTTGTCTCCTCAGTTATATGGGGTTGGTATCTTGGTCAACTAAATTTAACTCAAAGTTAAAATCACTGATCAACGTAGTTCAGTTAATAATAATTACTATTATTAAACCAAGGACTTTGTGTTTGGACTACAAAGTAGAATATGGATGATATTGGAATTGACCATTACCAAATTCCATAAGTTTGGAGTGATACAGTTTTGACGAAAAGAATTGGTGTAAATAATCACCACTGTGAAATACCGCTCATAATAAGTAAAATTAGATTTTACCATAAAGATGTGTAAGCGATAAATTTAGCCAAAATGTCACACCACTAGCTAAGCTGACGTGCGAACGTTAATTTTCAATTTGTTCGATATTAATCGCTGACTGAATTCACACCTTTGAGTCACAACCATAATGGTGAATATTCTGAATAAACCACACGATTTTATTAATTTATTAGTTATTGTAAACTAACTAATATTTACAAAATTTTAATTTTTAATTTTTATTTGATTTGTTTGAATACCACTAGCATTTAATGAAGTGCGTATATAATAGTTATAAACACGCGTATTGACGTAGGCATCGATTAATTATTTAATCTAGGTTTAAATAGATTAATTGCAAAGTGGTTTTAGGAATTTTTTTTAAGGCCCGAATGCATGATGAAAAAGGTAAGTTTCAAATGCGATATGAAAATCCAAAGAAGCAATTAAAAGAAGGATTTAATCTCCATCCTTTACTCCTCCTTATAACTCGATTAAATCTCATTTATGAAATGATTTTTCCTTTTTCACATTTATTCTATTTCTTCTGCTAAAAATATGAAGAAGAGGGAGAGGAACTAATGAAACAGGGAAGATTTTAAAGGAGAGAAGTGAAATATTCTAATGTTTCCTTCAAGATATATTCTTCTCTGTTCCATCTATCATTCTTTTCCTAACAATTTTTTTGTTTTATTTCTCTTGCTCCCCTTCTCTCCCTTAATGGCCTCCATGATAATAATTCCCTAAAAAAAATTCAAATAAAAATCAGCAACATTCAAGTTAGTATTTGCCTCTAAATCCTTGCAAAATCTAAAGGTTGATTTAATAGAAAACGAGTTTTATTCTTCGTTCAAGGTGCAAATCATAGGCTTCATCTTTATATAATTCGAATTTTATTTTATTATGTATTCACCATATTATTAAAGTTTAAATCTTATACATGCTCAGTCTAATCTTGTTATTTGGTAAGTGACCTAATGTTTAAATGCGGTATATGTTAGTTGATTATATGTTCATCATGATAATATAATTAGATCCTTCATTTGTTGCAAATTTTTCATCATATATTCATATTTTATGTATATTTTAGATCTAATTCATTTTACAACGAATTTATATATGCCTAAGTTGTTCAATATATTTTTTTCATTATTTTATTTAATATTAAAAAAGGAAAACAAACAAACAACTTTGAATTGGAAACTAATTCTAATCAATTGATGTATCATGTAGCTCATTATATACACAAATATAAATTAACTATATATCTAAATTGTTTAAAATTACTTTGGAGATTGAATATATGTTTCGTATATTTGTTGTTCTGACTATAATGTTTACTTGTTGCTGACATTTCTTTTAAAGTTGTTTCAATCAAAAAACATAAGTGGACTTTTGTGCAAAACATCATAATCCCTTTCAATCTTTCTTAAGTTAAAGAAGATTTCAATTTGTTAATTTAATTTTAAAACACATAGTAGATTATGTTTGCACTAAAAGTTAGCACAAACACCAATAGAATAAATGTAGAGAAATAAATGAAGAAACCTAAATTAAAATAGAGGAAACAAGCAGAAAACAAGTAAAACAATCAATGACAAACAGATTTCTTATGGTTCAGCATTGAATGCCTATGTCCACTTTGACGAAACAACTTTATTGATCACTTGAATTTCTGAGTACAAGAGGGACCAGATCGGAATCCGTAAATACAATGGAGTAAAGTAAAAAACAGCGTAAAGAACCTAAAAAGTGAACAATGAACTCTGTATTTACAAGGGTAGACAACCGAATATCTTCTTGAAAATTTGCCAACGGAATCTCTAGATGTAGACAAGGCCATTCAGAAAATTTCGATCCCAGTATAGAGCGATCGGCCCTGATTGGTCCTCCTTGCCACATGGCACCATGCGATTGGTCATGTGGATCCCCCTCTATGCTAGCTTCATGTTTTGAAAGTTTTTTGCATAGTTGCCTTCTAGCTTTTATGAATATCGATCGATTTCCGTTGAGTTAAACTGTGGTTTGATTTTGTTCATGACTACCGTGATGCGATCCGTTCCTCTGCTTAGGATTAGCACAAATCCATACGTTGAGTATTCCGAAGAGTCCATCTCTTGGTCTCACTTGATTATTACTTCATATCTTCATTTGTGTTTGATATCTGTTCTTTTTTATCACCTCTGTAGACTGTTTTTCTTGTCTATCATCGAGTCTAACTTTTCCAATCAATCTGGACACAGTCAGGTCCAAAGGCCGGATAACACTTTTCCCCAAAGTACGTCTTGTTTTGAACATGACATTCTTTGAATCAAAGCAAGTTAGAGTTGCCAAAAATGATTTCGTTCATCTTTCTAAACAATCATTATCATTTCGTCGAGTTATCTTTTCAAAGAGTTGTATCTCTTTCCCTTTGTTGCAATGCTTGGTCGATATTAATCAGTATAAATTCAGAGTGTAATTCCTAATCTTTATTTATGCTTGGTTCCATTGAACTTGTCGACCGAGTTAGTAGGCCTCTACTATCGATAGTGAACTTATTATCAGAAATCCAAGTGAGAATTCAATTCTGGCGATTCGAGAAATCAAATGTTAGGTATGTACATATGCATATTCGTTCATGTACACGTTTTTTTAATGGCTCCCAAAACACGTTCACATGTTTATGAGTTTTTGCCATTTTCATGTAGTTCAAACATAATTGCATTGCTATATTCTTTCCTTTCTTTTAAAAAAGCTATAGTAAGAGATCGGTATAAGTACCCTAGGCAGATTAGATTAGATCCCTCTACCCATTTCGACTTAGCCAATTCACAGATATGTGTAGATGGTCGAGTTTTACCATATATAAGTGAAATACCTAGCTTCCTCCAATTCATTTAATTCACATGATCTACAACCAAATTGATCCCCTTTATTTCTTCACATCCGCCACTATCAAACTCACGCTCAAGACTATCACTTCACCATCCAAATCCATTATCAACTAGAATCTCCATCTCCTCCTATAATTCTCGCTATTGTCTTCGAACACATCAAACATCTAATTGCAATCGATTCAATCCTCTAATCCAATTTGAATTCGAACCCATATCTGTATGGGAAAGCTCTCGTTTTTCAACAACTTGATCCACATTGTCATATAAAGGTGAGTTTAGGACATAAATCGGGCAAGGTGATATTGATTTGTATTTCACTTGAGTTTTTGGGATTGGTTTGCATTCATGCGAATTGGCTGAGGCATGGTCGAGGGTTAAATGAAGTTGGGATCGGCATTGACATGGAGGAGATAAAGTGGAGTGATGGAAAGCGATGGGATCGGTTGTATGGAGGGATCAGTGGTAGGCATGTTGAAGATGGAGTTTGGCGCGGGTTCGGTTGTTGATTGTGATGAAGGGATCAGTTGTGGAATATGGTAGAGGGATCGCTTATAAGCATGTGAGGTCTAAAATTGTATAAGGCGAGATTGCTTAAGTGAGGGATCAGGTACGATCCCCTTGCATAGGGGGACTTAGCTATTTTTCACTTGATCGAAGGCACTTGAACCTTAACGCTTGACCACTTGGACTTGCTTGCACGAGTGAACTCGAACCCTTCCTTAGGAGCATGAGCATGAAAGCAAACTTATACATGAACACTTGCATATTCAATATCGGACATGAACTTGAATATTTGGGCTCGGATACTTGCACGTTTGGCTATATGAATGTACTTGGACATTTCGAACAAATACATGAACTTATTAATGAATGCAAATGCCTGTATAGACCTAGACGCTCATACATACTTGAATGCAAATATCAAACTCCAATATACCGATACTATCTCAGAGCTTAGATAAGATCCACAACCGTTGATGTAAAAGCAGGTTGGGACAGTCAGTGATGATGGTTACTCCGGTTGAATCCTAGAGTCACATCATAACCGTCGTTTTAATTATGAACTATTTATTTCTGCATTGCATAACATTACACCACACCGCACTAGTTTTCACTTTACATGGAGGGAAAAATTATCTTTCTAATAACAACTATCTCCTACATCTGATAGTTATGGGTTTCAGATGCTCGGAGCATTTAGCTACTATGGCTACTGAATAGACCGCTTCATACGACAGTCCTGGCGCTGAATCAAGCTCCACAACAATATCTGCCCAACACACTCTAAGCCATCAGTCAGAATATCCCAAAACATCTCAACAAGTTCCTAAAATTCCTGTGAAATTAGAAATAGAAATAGAGCCAGCTCCCAAAAATTTAGATGAAGCCATATTTTTAAATGATCCAGAGGATTTAGTGGCATCAATGGTCGATAAGGCCTCTCTCCGTAGACTGTGCATTAGACATCGGATTCATACGAGGATATGCGAGTCTCATCTTGTCGTGATAGGGCCCACTTGCCCTCGAAGGGGTATACTGCATGCAACAAGTTCATGTGCTTGGTAGGTTGAATTTCGCCTTTCAATCCATTCATTCGAAAAATGTTACATTTTTTAAGATTAGCATCGACTTAGCTGCATTCGAACAACTATGCATTTATGCACTGCATGTATATGATATTCCTCAAATTCTTATATAGTGAGCTGACTCCAGAAGACAAGATTCATTTACAATCTCAAGCGACGAAAGGAAAGCCTCTTGTACACTTTCCTCGAGTCAATCACTAACTGCCAGGTCGTAACTGGGGCTTAAAATAAACAGCGCTTTTAAGAATGAATGGTTCTATGTGCGCCGCCCACCTGATTTTGCATGATGGTGCCCAGAAGGAAGTGAATGTCGCTTCAAACTAAACTTTTAGTGCTTTTATTCAAGTCGTACCCGCCAAGGAAGGCGAGGTGAGGTGCGATGCTAATGAGCCCGGTGGTGAAGATGTGAGTTCAAGTCATGAGCCTGCAATTAGATCATACCAAGACCCATATCCCATGCATCAGAGAAGAGAAGAAGAAGAAAGATGCTCGTTTATAAGCTTCGCAGAGGGCAAGTCTCCAAAGCCTAAGTCAACCTCTACTGGCACAGATCAATCGACTTATTTTTTTCTAGAATGTCTATTTGAGGGGCTGTCTAACATACTTTCGGTCAATGTTGAGAACTATGATTTTGACAATGTAACCCTCGAGGGAGGGGGGTTTGAATCTCCTATTCGATTTGGTGTTGACATTCTCCCACTAGCATGGAAGGGATTACTCCTATGAGCAAAGCTCAAGTAATTGGTCCATTGGGGGAACACTAGGACACTCACGATCATGTGCACTTAACCGCACGACACCCGTTATCTTCAATTCCAATGATTCTTACACACTTTTGTTTTATTTGTAGGCTCAATGGGATGCCCTTGCAACTATGATCTCTTGAAGAGATCAGCATACTCTCAGCTATTTAATTTTGGGCCCAGTCAAGGTCCAAACCCTGGTCGAGATAGAGAAGGCCATAAAGGAAGAGAAGTCTGAGACCGAAGCCAATAATCAAGGACTCATCGCCCAGGCATAAGTCAAAATCTCATTCTTTTTAGCACAAGGGTGCTGATCAACACTCCACTATATATAGTAGTAACAATTTGCTACCTCATGCTCCCACTTTGGCTATTGCGCTCGAGCAACATTCGAGCTCTTCCGGCATCCCTTGATCTTTGAAACACCAATTTGGCATAGTAGGTCTTGATACCTCATCCCACAAGCACAAAAAATGGGCCCTCTCAGCCCCGACTACTCTTGATGCCATTATTGATGAGAAGATGGCCGAGCTCAAGGCCACATTTCCTAAGTTGTGTTTTAATGAGTTTATGTTCGTTCCTCCTATGCATCTGATTCCCCTAGATGCCAAGGAAAAGTGCTCCCTTATGTTAATGATGTCTACATCCAGCATATCATGATGCCTCATATGGCTAGGAGGATTTTTAAGGTGTCTATAGAGAGAAAGCACGATATATTTGACCGCTTAACTCTTGAGGTGATCCACGACAAAGATGTCATTAAGCACTTAGATGATGTGATCAAGCAATTGGGTACAAAGATGGTCGATGCTGAGAAAAAAGCCAGCAAGTCTTCTGAAGCCGTCAGCGATTAATGAAAGTGCAACAAGTTGAATTGGACATTGCCACTCATCGCAGTGCTACTTTATCCCTTGAAAATGAAATCTTACAAAAGGAGAAGGATGTGCTGAAAATATGACAATGATGCCTTAGCCCTTTGTATAAATAGCACGAGGAGGAGGTTGAAAAGGAAAGTCGAGAAAAAATTGTGGCTTAATTGGAGTCTCAACGATATTGTAAGGAGATCGTTGACGCTCACAAAACTAAAGTAGAGGCTAACAGACAACTTGTGAAGATAGAGGCCCTAAAGGAAGATGCTGATGAGGCTGGTCGGATAGAGATAATGGATGAGTTTGATCCATTTTTGATATATTATAATGCATGCATCCTAGTGAATCACAACCTTTGCTTCCTTGGAGAGGGGTATCCCAGGTCGCTTGTCGAAGCCTAGGCCATATTGTAGATATGAAGAAAATGTCCCTTGGTGGTGCTAAAGTGAATAAAGAGCAGCTCATGCATGAAATTTTGCGTGATAAGGAGCCCGATGAACTCAGGGCTGCTCGGCTCATTTTATGCAGTGATTCAACAAACACTGAAAATAGGAAAGATAGCAGTGAAGCTTTCGGATCTGATCCTCAAGACCCTCCCCCAAAATCAAGCAGCTAATGTTTCTGATTTGCATGCCCCTAAAAAGGACACATGCTATAATCCAGATCAACTAGGGATGCACGAGTCTTTTGGGATATCTTCGATCCTTGAAGGCGGCACTCCAACTACGACTAAAGGCCAATCTGGTAGAGGTATATCTCTCACTTCTCCAATGTTCAAGAAGGTCTACATCTCATGTTTGATAGTCATCGGCTTACCCGTTGATCTTCATAAAATTGCAAGTCCATCTACATCTGTCCATGCATCCGATGACAATGTTATCATGTGATAGAAGGCTCTGACAACAGGGTCTACTATGGCCATCGCTGTACAGGTGGCTCCTACCAATCAAGCTACTAATACTCCTTGCCCGGATGTTGAAGTCATAGGGGCTCTCAGCAGAGAAAAGACTGATAACCAACAACACTAGGATAAAATAGAGGACGTCATATTGACTCATGCCTCTGAACACACTGGTAAACTTAGCACGACGGAGCACATTGAAAAGAAGGAGCTAGATTTGCAAGTCAAGAAGGAGAGTGTTGAAGTGGATATTATTCCAGTCCAAGTTATACTTTCGATGGTGTCACTTCTGAGGAGGTCACCCTTTTGTATCCTAAAGTGAGACTGCGTTTGCTTTTGCCTTTGAAAGCATTTTTCCTAAGGGTGGCAAGGGCAAAAAAGGGTCGAAGAGGAGAGGATGAGGCGGTAGCTCTGGAGAGTCCACCCCAAAGAACACCTAGAAGAAGCCCAAAAGAGATGGGAAATAACCGTCAAATCAATTTGGGAAGTGCGCAGTTAGGTAGTTAGTTTCTTTTTGTTGGTCGTAATTGTGCAGGTACGACCCTCGCTTTTGGCTTTTAGTTTCTGAAATAAACTTGCACTTAATTTCCAAGTTTTAGAATGTGAATATAAACTCCTTTTGTTTTTGTTCAGCTTTTGTACGAAACATGTTTAAGTGTTTTAGCTATTACGTTTTCCATTTAATATACTTGCAATTCATCGCTCATCGTTCAAGTTGTAATGTCTTTCGATCACCAATTGTTTTGAGTGTCGATCCGACAAATCCATCTCAAGGCCTTCTTTCAGCCATGGCCTTAAGTTGTATCAAACACTAGGAGTGAGTTAAAGTGTTACATCGTCGTGTTCAGCGGTTAAGTGATTATACTCTTGCCCCTAGTCTTGGCTTGGCGGGGTTAGTTCGTGTATGGTCGGGTTCTATCTATGATGAGTTTATACTCCTCATGTCAGGTGCAGGCTAGAGTTGGAGAATGAATGGTCGAATCACACTCATTCATTTTGTTTATATATCCACACTCTGGGGATCAGAGTTAGTCGATGGGCAATTAATCATGCCCATTTGATGTTTTTAATCTAGCCTACACTTTGGGAACTGAAATGGTTCTGGGAAATAGTTATATCACATTTCCTTTGATTAGTTCCCTTGCACCCAAGTCTAGGGCAAAAGCCAAAGGGTGGTCGGTTGTATCATCACCACTTTTACTTTACGTTCTTCCCATCGAATCGGGGGATGGAGTTAAGCAATGGATGGTCCAGTCACACTTATTCTCTATTTTATACTTAGCCCATCGGATTGCAGGTGAGAGTTAATGGATGAACAGTCGAGAAACATTCATTTCATTTAATTCGATTATGGACCCGAGTACTTGGTTGGCACCAAACTCTAGGTACTTGTTAGTCAATATTAGGCATACGTAGATGTAAGTTGGTCACATAACACAACTATTATATTATGCACAAACAATTTACAGATATGGAGCAAACTTTAGATTTTATTGCAAATTGAAAAAGAAGTGACGAAGTCTGTCTTAATACATGGCTTTGAATTCAAATGCAAAAGCAAATTCTAAAGAAATACAACTAAATGAAGCAAAATTAAGTGAAATGGCATCGTAAGTGCTCGCTATTCCATACTCTAGGGAGTGTGATGCCATCCGCAGTAACTAGCAAAAGTTTCATCTCCAAGCTTTTGACTAATGACATACGGTCCTTCCCATCTCGAACCCATGTTTGTGAGGCTAGAAAAAATCTGTTCCAGGGCAAGATTGCCAATTTTACAGGTCCTAGGTCAGATTTTAACATTGTAGTAGCAGCCTACTTGATGTCATGTGCTGCTGCCCTCAAGTCAGCTTCTTTGCATTTCTCATCAACCATCTAGGGATTCCAAAAAGAGATCTTTGTTAGTTCTGGGGTCATGGCAAGTCAGTCAACGAAAAGTGACTTCAAGTTCTACGGGAATTACAGCTTCAGAGCCATAAGCAAGGATGAATGGAGGCCAGTCGTAGACTTTTGGGTGGTTCTGTATGCCCATAATGTTGACAAGAGTTCATTAACCCACTTGCCTCTAGCCTTTTCCCAATGCTTCTTTAAAAGGGACTTTATGATTGTATCAACAGCTTCGACCTATCCATTAGCTTGAGGGTGAGAAACTACCATAAATCTTTTCTTAATATGATGCTAGCCATGTAAGTCCTAGAATTCACCACTGTAGAATAAGGTCCCATTGTCAGTTACGATTGCTTGGAGAGACCAAAACGACAGATGATGTTTTGAACTGCAAATATGATTACTTTTTTCATTGTATCATGGCCAAAGGATTAGCTCCAATCCATTTAGGGAAGCAATCAACTCCTACGATGGCGTACTTCACACCACCTTTAAATTGGCAAGGAGCCAATATGCCAATACCCCAAGTAGCAAACGGCCATGCACTGACACTGTGAGTGATCTATCGGCGGGGCTCTCGAAATCTTTGTAAACATCTGGCACTTATCGCATCGTCTAGCATAATCAGCCGTGTCTCGGTTGATAGTTTGCCAAAAATAACCATAGTGTAGTATCTTCTTCACCTAGGTTTGCACTCTACTGTGATCGTCACATTCTCCTTTATGGTCTTCCCTTAATTCTCGCTTGATTTCATCTTTGGTGGTACATCGAAGTAGGGGGATGGAGAAACCCTTTCTGTACGTGACCCTTCTTAAAGGATGTATCATGAAGCTCTACGAAGGATTCATCGTCTTTCATTCCTACATTTGGGAAGGATTCCCCTTTCAAGTGGTCTTTAATCAATGTCATCCATGACCCTTTTTAGGCTTCGTCTCTACGAACAAATCAATCTCCATCTAGTCAATGCTCAGAGCTTTAAGTATTTCAACTAGGACCAAGCCCATTTGCTATGCATCCCCGAAACTGGCTAGCTTGGTCAGTGGGTCTACTTACTTATTCTGTTCTCTAGGGATGTTTGTAGTAGTGTAATGATCAAAATTGATGAGCACCTCATGGACCCGGTTGAGGTAAGGAGCAATTCGACTCCTTTAGCCTGATATTCTCCTTTGACTTGGTTTAATAATAATTGGGAACAATAGAAAATTTGCAATGCCTTTACTTTAGTTCTCTAGCAAACCTAATCCCAAGGATCAACGCTTCATATTTAGCTCCATTACTCGTTGCAGGGAAGTCAAGTTTTAGGGTGTAGTAGATCGAGCATTCCACAGGAGTTACCAATATGACCCTAGGGCTAGAACACCGATCATTAGATGCTCTACCTGTGCACATCTTCCATCGGATGGTAGGTTCTCCACTACTCTCTGAAGAGTCATCCTGTGTAGTGAATTTAGCTATAAAATTTTCCAGTGCTTGTCCCTTGATGGCCCTTCGAGGGAGATTAGTGATATCGAATGGGATCAATTTGATGTTCCATTTAAGTACCCTTCTAGACATCTTAGGTTTCTGTAGAACCTGTCGTAACAGCTGGTCGACGAAGAAATTGATGGGATGAGCCTGAAAATAAAGGCGGAGCTTTCTTGATGCAATCAACAGGAAGTACGTAAGCTTCTTCAGTTTCGGATAGTTCCTTTCAGCACCTATCAACTACTTGCCAGTATAATACATTGGCGTAAGGATCCTTTTTTCTTCTCTTAGTAGTTAGGCACTTATGGCTTGTGCCGATGCCACCAAATAAATGTATAAATCTTCATGATCCAGTAGCTTGGACAAGATGGAGGTCACTCTAAGTGATTTACCAGAGCTTGGAATGCATCAATATAATCCTTTCATGATCATCAAGGTAGGAAGCCTGAAGATATGATTATCAAGCTCGAAAATTGGTTATAAACAAGGCTATAAACAATGGTTAGGCGGATTCAGATGAATGACACTCTGGAATTGGCATGAATGACACTCTGGTATTGGCTAAGTATGGAATTGACAGTTCCCCTAGGTGAGGGATCAAATCAAAATACTTCCCTAGGCAAGGGATTAAATTAGATTAATGTAGCTATGGATCGCTCGGATTAGAATCACAACTCAAGGATGATCTCTCACTAACTCAATGAACAACGCATCAACTTGGAAATCAACTTTGGAAATAAGAAGTAGGCAACACGGGCACCCACAGGAGTGGTCTCATGCTGCCACATAGCATGGTGAAGGGGTCGACCACTCTATAGGTATGTGATCAGTCTGGATTTTTATAAGTTGGGTTGTCTTGGCTTGGAGATTCCATATCCGAATTTTGAGCGAGATATATTCATATCTTCTCCTATAAATACAGCAGTTCGCATTCATTCAGGGATCTTTTGGATGGCTATTCTTCTTCACTATTTTCCCTTTATTTATTTATTTTCGAAGGAAAGAACAACTACACTTGTAGTCTTATAGTATAAATAATAAGATTTTTAGACTGGACATAGGCTAGAGTTTGCCGAATCATTGTAAAATCCATGTGTTCATTTACTTTTCTGCATTGAATTTTCAATCTGTGAAATTATATTATTCTCTGATTGATATTGTTATTAGATTGGTGGTGCTTTCATAATACTTGGGTGTTGTTGGCCATTTTTTCCTTCAACATTTTGGTATTTTCATTGAGAGGGCTAGCACCCGCTGATTTAGAGAAGATTTGTAGCTTGGATTTGGATTAATGGTGAGGCAATCAACAAGGGACCGGTTGTAGAAAGGAGTCATCATAAAAGAAGTCAAGAGGCTTCCTCAAAAGTTGGTGCTAATTAAACCTCCATCTACATCATCAGGGATGAGATGGAGATTATGATGGGAGCGATGTAGGAGCAGATGATGAAGAGGCAAGAGGAGATGATGCAGAATTTCCTCAGGAAACTTGGATAAGATGAGCATAGAATCAAGGATTTGGAGTATTAGATAGTCCGGATCAAGGAGTTGAAGCAACAAAAATTTCTAGAAATCAGAACGGATGGCATGGAAATGGAGCAAATATGTAGGAAAACGAAGTAAAGCGGTCGAGGGATATCGCCGATCACTCCAGTGAGGTCGGCATTGATCCCTAAAGCCTTGAAGGTATGCCCTAGTATCTGGTCGGTTAGTGCATCAATAGGCCAGCGGTCGATCCAATGGAGTTTGGTGTGAATCATAATTTGGATACTCATCCGAAGAAGTACATTCCGAGTTGCCTCATGGAGTCGGGTGGAAGGTGGAAATGATGATTGGAGGCTATCTTTGGATGGTAGTGATAGGTTTGTAGAGACGGTTAGGCGGGCCATGAGAGAAGGATTGGTGAATATATATCTAGAGGATGTGAATAGGAGTCCATTCACACATAATATCAGGCATATTAAGAATCCATCGGATTTTAAATTAACTACACTGGGGGAATATGATGGAAAAATGGATCCTACTGTTCTTCTGATGAGGTATATGAGGCATATGGAAGTGTTAAGGGCATCAGAGGAAGTGTCGGCGCAATGTTTCCCTTTGTACTTGGTGGATATAGCAGCACTTTGGTTTCGGCAATTGGAGAATGGTTCTATTGGCACTTGGGTAGACAAATTCATGAGGCAATTTCAAGTCCAAATCACGAGACCCAAAGAAAGATGACATTGACAACACTAAAATAGAGGATAAAAGAATCCATTTTGAATTTCTTAACGAGGTTTAGTGCGACGGTTACTTCGGTAAAACAGGATGATCCATCGATGGTTTTGATGGCAGTAGTATCAGGAATAGCTGACAACATGGATTTCAAGGTGTCATTGGAACGGGACACTCCTAGAGATCTTGGGGAGTTTATGAGGCCGAGAGGTTCCTACGACAGGAAAACGTTAAGGTCAACGAAGAAGAGGTTAACGTAGTTAGAGATAGAGGACTATCTAGGGAAGGTTCAGACAAGGATAAAGGAAAAAGAAAAGCCGATGATAGCTTCAATGGATCAAAGCAACAAAGGAGAGAACCAAAATTATCTTCTTATTCGAGTTTGACTAAAATCTCTAGAAAGGATTTTTCTAGATACTCGACGACGCCTTCTGTACCAAAGGCCTGCAAGGAGGGAACCCTTCGAACGAGAGCGGACTTCAGGAAAATACTGCCTATTTCATGAGCTGGTTGGGCATAATACAAATTACTGCAGGCATTTGAAGGATATAGTTTAGGAACATATAAGGAATGATCAACTACAACATTACGTGAGGACTCCTGCTGCGGTGGTGGAACAGGAGCAGCCACCGTCTACCTCAAATGGAAATGGTCTAGGATTGAGGCGTCAGCTCATCATATCTTAATCGAGATTGCATGGAATAAGTAATAAACCCGTAATAAAATGGTTAAGTCACTTGCCACGTACGGGATCGAGGTTGGTTCCTAGGCATGCTCTAAGATGATGATAAACAATAGCGTTCAGATTTATGAAATTTGGTTTTTCTTACTTTTGGTCTAGTAGTTTTCTTGTTGTGCGAACTCTTAAATAATAATTTGGTGAATGGAATTTGAATTGCTTAAATCCAGTTTAATATAATAAATAACAAGCCATAGTTGTCCCGACCGAAGCGACGAGGCAATAACCGCAAGGTACTAGTCTCTTCATCGAAGATCGATAGGATGGACACGTACATGGATTAAGTCCTAGTCTGGGGATCAAGGCCGGAGAAGGATACCCCAATAATCGTGCTATGTCCCGACTAGAGAGACGAGACTAGATAAGCAAGAAGTAGGTCGCTCCGCTGGAGAGCGATAGGATCGACCAACTTATCATTGTGCCCTTCCCACCAGAGAGTGAATGGGGTCTAGCAAGGGTCCGAAGAGACCATGGTTGGCTCGGAGAGGCATGATTCATACTTGTTGGTCATTATTCCCCCTTTCATCGGAGAGCGACTGGATGGGTTCCATCAAGGGTCTGAAGAGACCATGCTCGGCCTAGGCAGGTCATGACATCATGCCATGTTCAAGGACAATGAACCGAAGTGCAGGAAATGTTGCTGCTTTACCGGAGAGCGAGAGGATCGGCTCACTTATCTGTAACAACCCATAATTTTTAATAAATATTTTTATTTCAATTTATTTGAAACTTGGGTTTTAAATCATTTAAAATTGGAATTTTCCAATGTAATTTTGGATTTTGTTTATAATTTATTTCCCAAATATAATAAAATTAAGATTTTCTAAAATTTTTATATTTTGGTCAACTTTGGTCAAACTTTGACTTTCAGTTGAAATTTTTAAATTCCAATCTTTTTCTTTGAAGCTGAATTTGATTCTAATATTCGTTCTGTTTTTCATTTCGTCAAATTCTATTTTATACTTTTTAAATCTGATAAATTTCGGCATTTTACATGCGATTATTTTCGGTATTTTTGTTTATTTTCTATTTTTTATTTTCTATTTCATTTCTATTTTCTATCTTTTTATTATTATTTTCCATTCTCTACTTTCTATTTTCTAATTTTTTGTATGGGCTTAGGAAATTTCAAGAGGCATAAGTTTCTTTTTCTTTAATGTGAAGTGTGACTTTCCAATACCCTAGCCGTTCAAAAAATTGCCTAGCCGTACATAACAAAACTTCTCATCTCCTTATTCATGTACAAAACTTCTCAAATTCATCTCTTTCTCATTTCATTTCCTGAACAAAATTTTTTTTACATTAAGTTTCTTTTCATGTCTTCCTCCTTTTCTTTTGATTTTTTTGGTTTCATGCTATGCTCGGCCATCATGCCTCCTATTCCCGACCATCTCACCACTTCATCACCATCAATGACCAGCCTCTACCATCCTATCACCATCCATGACCATGCCGTGACGACCATAGATCCAAACCCATCACAAATTGCTTGTGTAAACCCTAGCCGAGCACCACATCATCACCTTCCTCTTCACTAGCCTCGGCCACCACGAGTTTCTCCATTCTTTTTCCTTTCCGTGACCAATACCTCACCTCCAAGCGATGACCAGATGTGCCTTAACCTGATCCAGATCTTAAGCATAGGGCCGAGCCACTTTAGCATAGGGTCGAACCTAAACATCAACATTCCTTGCCTCTTTGCCTTCCTATTGACTTTTGCCTTGCCATTCCTTCATATTCTAGCCCATAGCCATGTATTTGTGACCATGGTCGAGGATTGGTACTTCAAAACAAATCATGGCAGAGCTGTGTTGATGATGGTCTAGCCCATTTTGATGGTGGTCGATCCCACTTGTATTGGTTAACCAATATTTGCTTCATTTTGATTCATATTTGTGCATTGTTTTGATGTATAATCTTTTGTATAAATAGTTGCTTATGTATGTTTGGTATTTGTTATTTACAATATTAGAATCTTGGCTCTCCATCTACTCGAATCTAGTTCGTGCTTTGTTGTGCTTTTCGGAGTTTGTTCGTGTGTCTTGAATTGCAATCCCTAGCTTTAGTAGGTGAGTTATCACTCTCAACATTCGTACTTATATAATTGTGAAACAATAACATGTGAGTTGTATTAGATGATATGTTATGTTGATAGTATTTTATACATGCCTGTGATATGATATTTCATGTTGTTATAACCTGATTTTATATTTGTTACATCACCTGATATGCTTGCTATAATGTTTATTTTAGTTACTGCATCTCACACTGCAAGTTCCATGTTAGTATAGATTCACTATGGGTTGAAATAATACATACCCGAACGGACATTAGAATAGAGAAAAATCCTTATGAGATGAAATGATAGGCTCAAGCGATTTTTATTTTATTTGACTTGGGAATGCGGGTTTGAAATGATAGAACCCGGATTTTTTTGCAAATTACGGATTGAAATGATATATATCCGTATCACTTGACGTAGGTTAGAAAATATTATACAAACCCATGGTTAATTTTATATAATAGTTTTCTAAAAATTATTAAGTATTTTGAATCTTTAAACATATGAAATTTTAATTTAAAATTTGATTTAACGACTTTTAAATATAATGATATATTGGAATTTTATAGGTAAATAATTGGTTTAAACTAAATTAAAGATTATATCTATGATAAATAACTTAATAATTTAAATTTGATTTAATATGGAATTTTAATTCTAACCTAATAATAATAATAGATTTTATTTATGCAGTAGGTATGTTTAAAATAAAACTATGATAAAAATTGAAATACTATGTTTTAAACATGTTATAGTAGTATTCATAGCATTTTTAAAATGTTATGTTAATTTAGTTATGTTTTAAAAGTGCAATGATACTTTAGGTTATGTTTTGAAAGTGCTACTATTTCCAAATTGTAATGTTTTTCAAAGTGCTATTATATAGGAATAACATTTTCAAAGTGTTACAATTTCTGATTTATTACATTTTAAAATGCTATAATAAGGGTATGGTTTTGAAATTGTTATGATTTTTAAATTATTACAATTTTAAAACTGCTATAACTAATATAGATGGATTTGGAAATATTACTAATTTTGAAATGGATATTATTTTGGAAAGAGTAATAGCATTTGATTTTAAATGGTTTTGGAATAGATATGCTTTGAAAAAAAAATCCATGGGTTATAATAATGTTTGGTTGTTAAAGAGACCGAGATCGAAAATTGTCATACCCTCTGCCAACTCCGAGAACCACTTTAACAACCGTATACGCGGTGGAGATTCCAGAATGAAGTAGGATGGTGGCGACGTTCTATTAAGGTATATACGTGGACACGACTCCCGTGAGTTGGCATAAGGTGGCTAAAACAGGAGCAATCGACGGGCTAATGAGGTAGCTCCTCTTATCGGACACACTTCTTCGTATGCCATTCTATTTGTGATTGTTTGGTGCACACCTTTGATTTTGGGAGTGCGGCTCGAGGTGGGCGGTAGTGGCTGCTACGCGTTACCACCGGTCCGGAAGTGCAATTGGTATATCTACCCTGGCATTGCCTAGTTGTGCCATGTCACATACCCTAGCGTGCCTTATACGATTTTGTTTTGTACCATACCTATGGAGTGCCCTCTGACGACGCCCAGTACGGGGGAGATTACGGTACTGTATAGACTATGAGAATATATAAAATGTGTTAAGGTGGAAAATGTAAAAGCCTTAATGCTATTTTTAAAATATATTATACTTTACTTTAGACATTATTATAATAGCGTATATTACTACATAGTAGATAGCTTAATGGATCTTTAAAGGATGGGCGGTCCTAAGAATCCTTTAAGTTACTTGAGCATTTCTATTACTGTTCACTTGAGTTGGTTTACATTGTATAAGTTTGTATGTCCTGACTCGAGTGTTTTGTGTTTTGCTTTACGCTCGGGTCAGCCTAAGTATCAGCTATGGATTTCATCTTCTGGACCTAGAGGATTTGCTTGAGATTATCTATCTATCTAGTTGTCATCTATTTCTATTCAGTATTTTATTCAGCTTATGTATTAGTGGACATTTATGTATTGGGATTCTATTGTATTTACTTTCGGACTCTGGTATTTTGAACTTGTTTAGTGACTGTGTTTGTAGTAGCTTCATGAACTACTATGGTTATTTTTATTTCCGCTGCGAGTTATTCTGATATTTTTGTGTCTGTGATTCTGTGATTGTTTTATTTGCTCCAAATTATATTACAATCTACTATTTTGAATTATTCAAGTCCAACATGTGTGGTTTTATTGTCGATTTGAATGGTTCAAAATAGTGGGTCGTTACATTTGGTATCAAAGCTTTGGTTTTAGGCAAACCTTAGCCTACAGAGCAAAAACTCATTAGAGATAGGTAGAAATACCCTAGAATGAGTGAAATAAATCTTAGAATCATTTCTTTGTGAGAGAACGTATTTTAAAGTATAAAATGATTTTCAAATGATTTTTAAAAAGGATATGCAAAGATTATTTTTGATATATGTATCTTTCTTGTTTTGGAATCAAATTTTTCTTAACTTCATTCCTTTCCTTATCCACCTTGTTAGTAATTTCTGAGTTTGGGTTATTCATTTTAGTTGAATCTTATCTAATCTTGTCTTTGTCTCTCAATTACCTTTGTCCTAAAATTCATTCTTGATCTTTTCAGGATGAATCAAAGGAATGCCAGAGGTAGGGGCCGTGGTGTTGCCTCAGTTTCTGAGCCTGATGCACCCGTTAGGTTCACTACTCTCCATAAGGTATACACTAAGATTGGTCATACCAATTTTACCGGATCAAAGGGCATTATTGAGGCTCAGTAGTGGTTGAAGGGATTGGAGAGGATTTTCTCCGGTCTTGAGATTACCGATGCTCAAAAGCGTCAGTTGGCAGCTTGGCAGTTGAAGGGAGCAGCTTTGGATTGGTGGCAGTCTGTTACAGCTCACACCGTCGAGGCTGACATTTCTTGGGAGCAGTTTAGGTATCATCTTCTGTTTGTTTTGAATTTGGTTCAGATTTATCTTTCGAATCTTTCTTATGTTTCTTTATCGTGCTTTAGGGGTGTTTTTGTTGTGAAGTGGATGCCCAAAGCAGGAAAGTCTCAGCATTATCAGGAATTCATGGATCTTAAGCAGGGTGATATGTCATTTTCTGAGTATGAGAGGAAGTTCAATGAACTTTCCAAGTTTGACCCTAATTTGATTGACAGTCCTCTCAAAATGAATGAGAAGTTCATAGCTGGTGCTCGCCCGGAGTATTATGATCGTCTCATCTCTCATATGCATAGCCCTTTCACTAGTCTGATGGATATGGCCATTAGATATGAGAGTCCTACTTCTAAGTGTCCTTCTGTTGCTCGTGTTACTTCATCTCAGTCTTTCTCTGGTATTCCTAAGAAGAGGAAGTCTAACTTTCATCAACAGAAGAAGAATTGGAACAAGACTCCAGGTTTGGGATCCTCTTCTTCTCAGAGGCAGCCTATCGACCTGTATTCCATTACTTGCTTCAGGTGTAATCAAAAGGGACACTATGCTAATAGTTTTCCTACTTTAGTTGGTGCTACTGTTCCTTCAGATTAGTTGACTAGGCGTGATCTCTGCCATATTTTTCTACAGCCTGGCCATTTCAAGAAGGATTGTCCTACTTAGCAGAAGGGCAAGTCCTCTGGTATCTTTGCTGTTACCTCTCCTTCTTCACCTGCTTCGCCTGCACCTGCTCCTGCTCCTGCTCCTAGTGACACAAAAGTTACTCTTCAGGGCACTTTTTCCCTGTTTAATTTGCCTGTTCGTGTTTTATTTGATACAGGAGCTTTCCATAGCTTTATTTCTGTGGATCTTTGTGATAAGTTTGATCATCTTCTTTCTTCCGAGTTCGCTCCTGAGCCTTTGTGCGTTTCAAATCCTTTAGTGGTCCTGCGAACCTTAGTAGGATTTGTAGAAGGTGAAACTCTTTTATTCTAGTTATTGATATTCTGGTGATTTCTATGTTCTGGGTTTTAATGCTTTTGATCTATTGCTTGGAGGTGATTGGCTGAAGAGGCATGAGGCCGTTATCTCTTGTAAAACCCAAATTGTTTCTCTTATTGGTGATAAAGGTGATTCTTTGGTGATTCAGTGTCGTTTGCCTCAGGATTATGTCGGTAGTTTTATTTATTCTCTTGACTCTTCTCCGGATGATCTTGATTCTATTCCTGTGGTCAGACTCTATCCAATGTATTCGGTGAAGTCACTTCTTTACCTCATAAGCGAGAAACTGATTTCCATATTGATCTTATTCCTGGAGCTTAACCTGTAGTTCTTCCTCCTATAAGAATGGCACCTCGTGAGAAGGTTGAGTTGAGGAAGAAAATTGAGGACTTGTTCTCCAAAGGTCTGATCAGACCTAGCCATTCAGAATGGGGACTAGCGGTGGTTTTCGTCACTAAGTGCGATGGTTCTTTGAGGATGTGTGTTGATTATAGAGAGATGAACAAGATCACTATGAGGAATAGATATCTTATGCCTCCTATCAATGATATGTTTGATCAGCTCCATGGAGTTACTATTTTCTCTCGGCTTGATCTTGCCACAGGTTTTCTCCAGCTCAGAGTTGCTGAGGAAAGTATTCCCAAGACTGCTTTCCATACTAAGAATGGTTTCTATGAATGGTTAGTTATGCCTTTTGGTTTGACTAACGCCCCTGCTTTCTTTGTTGATTTGATGAATCGTGTTTTTTGTGATGTGCTTAACAAATTTTTTCTAGTCTTTGTCGATGATATTCTTGTTTTCTCTAAGTCCGAGGAAGAGCATAAATCCCATTTGAGCTTTGTTCTAGGAACTCTTAGGAGTCATCAGTCGAAAGCTAAATTCTCTAAATGTCATTTCTGGAAGGATGAAGTCCGATTTCTTGGGCATATTATTTCTAGTAATGGAGTTTCTGTTGATCCAGTCAAGATCACTGCGATCAATGTAAGTCTTTCTTTTCTTCTCTTTCTGTAATTGATCATTCTATCTTTTATTGTAGTCCTTATTTCTCCCTATTCTGTTGCAAGATTGGGAAAATCCTAGGACTCCATCTGATATCCGTATTTTTCTGGGCCTTATCGGTTATTATCGGAGATTCATTGAGAATTTTGCTCGGATTGCTGCACCTCTCACTGCTTTGACTCGTAAGGATCCTAAGTTTATATGGAATGATAAGTGTAAAGCTGCATTCAATGATTTGAAGCGTAAGCTTACTTCCGCACCAGTGCTTACCGTTCCAAATGGAAGTGAGGGATTAAAGCTATACACCGATGCTAGTCGTGAGGGTTTGAGAGCTGTTCTAATGCAGGATGGGAAGGTTATTGCTTATGCCAGTCGCCAGTTGAAGACCCATGAAGCCAATTATGCAGCTCATGATTTGGAATTGCTTGGTGTGGTTTTTGCTTTGAAGCTTTGGAGGCATCATCTTTTGGGTGCTAAGTTTGAGCTCTTTACAGATCATCAGTCTTTGAGATATATCTTCACCCAAAAGGATTTGAATTAGCGTTAGGTTCGGTGGCTTGAGTTCCTTGCTTCTTATGATCTCGACATTAGCTATACCCCTGGGAAGGCTAATGTTGTAGCCGATGCTTTGAGTCGGAAGAAGGCTATGTTGTGTCAGCTTGTTGTTTCTTCTTCTCCACTTTTGGATCATATCATTGCTAAGTAGGATGAGGATAGGATTATTAGATTGATCAAGAAGAGTGTTCGCAGCAGAGTTTGTGGTAGTAGTCCTGATGGTAGTGGAGCTTAGTTCGATGATAGAGGTATTTTGAGGATTAATAATCAGATTTTTGTCGCGAATGCTGATGGATTGAGGCAAGAGTTACTTCGAGAAAATCATCGATCTAGACTTTCTATTCATCCTAGTGTGACGAAGATGTATCAGGATATGAAGCAGCTTCATTGGTTGGGAGGTATGAGACGAGATATCTCTATCTTTGTTAGTAGGTATGCGACTTGTCAGCAAGTCAAGGCAGATCATCAGAAGACCCCTGGTTTATTGCAGTCCCTTGAGGTTCCCAATTGGAAATGGGAACAGGTTTCTATGGATTTTATTGATGGATTACCGAGGACTAGGAGGGGTAATGAGAGTATCTGGGTTATTGTGGATACATGGACAAAATCAGCTCATTTCATTCCGGTCAAATCTACCCATTATGCTTTTAGTTTGGCTGAGATTTATATAAGGGAGATTGTTCGTCTCCATGATGTTCCTATCAGTGTTGTTTGTGATAGAGACCCTACCTTTACCAGCCATTTTTGGAAAGCTTTTCAAGGATCTTTGGGTACTCATTTGAATCTGAGCACTGCCTACCATCCACAGACCGACGGTCAAACGGAAAGAGTGAATTAGATTCTGGAGGATCTTCTTTGTGCTTGTGTTCTTAATTATGGAGGATCTTGGGAAGATCATCTCCATCTTGTTGAATTCACCTATAACAAAAGTTACCAGGTATATTTTCAGTCTTCTATTTTAATCTTATCTTAATCTTTTATCTATCTCATTTCGACTTTGAATTCAGGCTAGTATTGAAATGTCTCCATTTGCTGCTCTTTTCGGACGACCTTGCAGATCTCCATCTTGCTGGATTGAATCTGGTAATCGTTTGGTTCTTGGTCCTGATATGATTTTGGAGGCTTCTGAGAAGGTTGAGGAGATTAAGAGGAAGATGAGGAGTGCTCAGGATAGGCAGAAGAAGTATGTTGATCGGCATAGGAGGAGTTTAGAGTTCTCTGTTGGTGATCTGGTTTTCCTTGAGGTCTCTCTCTTAAGGAATGTGATTTGGTTTGGTCGGAGAGGGAAGCTTTCTCCTAGATTTGTTAGTCCTTTCCGTATCTCAAAGAGGATTGGTTCTTTAGCTTATCGTCTAGATTTGCCTGAGAAGTTTTCTGGAGTGCATAATGCATTCCATGTTTTGCATCTTCGTCGGTATCTGCATGATCCATCTCTTATTTTTCAACCTTCTACTCTAGAGAGTTTGGATATTGAGCCCAACCTTACTGTTGAGAGGAAGCCACTTCGTATTGTCGATAAAGGTAAGAAGCAGCTAAGAAGGAAATTAGTCAACTTGGTCAAAGTGCAGTGGAGTATTGATGATCGGGATTGTACCTGGGAGACGGAGGAGAGCATGCGTGCTTCGAATCCGAAATTATTTGTTTCAGATACTATTTTGCTATTCTATCTTATCTTTCCATGTTTTCGTGTCTCATTCCTTTTTGAGGACGAAAAGTTTTGAGCGGGGGAGAGTGTAACAACCCATAATTTTTAATAAATATTTTTATTTCAATTTATTTGAAACTTGGGTTTTAAATCATTTATAATTGGAATTTTGGAATTTTCCAATGCAATTTTGGATTTTGTTTATAATTTATTTTCCAAATATAATAAAATTAAAATTTTCTGAAAATTTTATATTTTGGTCAACTTTGGTCAAACTTAGACTTTCATGAAATTTTGAATTTTTAAACTCCAATCTTTTTCTTTGAAGCTGAATTTGATTCTGATATTCGTTCTGTTTTTCGTTTTTTCGTTTCGTCAAATTCTGTTTTATACTTTTTAAAATTTGGTAAATTTCAGCGTTTTACAAGCGACAATTTTCAGTATTTTTGTTTATTTTCTGTTTCATTTCTATTTTCTATCTTTTTTGTTATTATTTTCCATTCTCTACTTTCTATTTTCTAATTTTTTGTATGGGCTTAGGAAATTTCAAGTGGCATAAGTTTCTTTTTCTTTAATGTGAAGTGTGACTTTCCAATACCTAGCCGTTCAAAACATTGCCTAGCCGTACATAACAAAACTTCTCATCTCCTTATTCATGTACAAAACTTCTCAAATTCATCTCTTTCTCATTTCATTTCCTGAACAAAAAATTTTTTACATTAAGTTTCTTTTCATGTCTTCCTCCTTTTCTTTTGATTTTTTTGGTTTCATGCTATGCTCGACCATCATGCCTCCTATTGCTGACCATCTCACCACTTCACCACCATCAATGACCAGCCTCTACCATCCTATCACCATCCATGACCATGCCGTGACCACCATAGATCCAAACCCATCACAAATTGCTTGTGTAAACCCTAGCCGAGCACCACATCATCACCTTCCTCTTCACTAGCCTCGGCCACCACCAGTTCCTCCATTCTTTTGCCTTGCCGTGACCAATACCTCACCTCCAAGCCATGACCAGATGTTCCTTGACCTGATCCAGATCTTAAGCATAGGGCCGAGCCACTTTAGCATAGGGCCTAACCCAAACATCAACATGCCTTGCCTCTTTGCCTTCCTATTGACTTTTGCCTTGCCATCCCTTCATATTTTAGCCCATAGCCGTGTATTTTTGACCATGGTCGAGCATAGGTGCTTCAAAACAAACCATGTTTGAGCCATGTTGATGATGGTCTAGCCCATTTTGATGGTGGCCGAGCCCACTTGTATTGGTTAACCAATATTTGCTTCATTTTGATTCATATTTGTACATTGTTTTGATGTATATTCTTTTGTATAAATAGTTGCATATGTATGTTTGGTATTTGTTGTTTACAAGATTCGAATCTTGGCTCTCCATCTACTCAAATCTAGTTCGTGCTTTGTCGTGCTTTTCGGAGTTTGTTTGTGTGTCTTGAATTGCAATCTCTAGCTTTAGAAGTTGAGTTATCACTCTCGACATTCGTACTTATATAATTCTGAAACAATAACATGTGAGTTGTGGTAGATGATATGTTATGTTGATAGTAATTTATACATGCCTGTGATATGATATATAATGATGTTGTAACCTGATTTTATATTTGTTACATCACCTGATATGCCATATTATTGTTTGCACCAGAATTGGTCACTAACACCCTTAAGAGAGATTGTGTTGAGAGATTAATGAAGAAAGTAAAGTTAAAAAGAGAATAATATGCTGAATTAAACGTAGAAAACAAGAACACCAGATTTATAGTGGTTCGGCGTAACTTCCTACGTCCACTTTGAGGTTAATCTTTATTGCCTTTCTCTATAATCGATTACAGATACAATCCGTATATCAACTACTTGATTACATGTGTTAAGCAAAGAAGATAAGTCTTAAATGAGTGTTAAATGCGGCAGAGCCTCCCTAGTGTTCTCGAAATTTTGATCCCTTTCACTGTGCCCCTGCCTCTCTATTTATAGACGAAGTTAGGTTGGACTTCCCTGGTGGGCCTAGCATCTTGGTATCTCGGCCCAATATAAGTAATCTCCGAATGCCGAACCAAAAATGCCGAATGAAGCGATGTGTTGAGTGAGAGGTGCAGGACGATAGAGAATCGTCGCCGGATGGGGAAGGTGCCGAACGAGGCTGGAATGCGGAACAATTCAGGCATACTGAGCGAGGCATGAATGCCGAGCGCTCTAGAAGCCGAACGCTCTTGAATGCCAGTCGACCTAGTTATGCCGAACATCCCTGGAATGTCGTACACTCTTGGATGCCGAACGCTCTCGGATGTTGAATGCTCTCGGATGTCGAACATTCCTGAATGCCGAGCGTTCTCTAATGTCGAACGCTCCTGAATGCCGAGCGCTCTCTAATGTCGAACGCTCTTTGTATGCCGAACGTTCCTGGATGCCGAGCGCTTTCTAATGCCGAACGCTCCTAAATGCCGAGCGTTCCTGAATGTCGAGCGCTCTCTAATGCCGAAAGCTCCTGAGTGTCGAGCGTTCTCTAATGCCAAACGATCTGGAAGCCGAACGGCGCATAAGTGTCGACCAGTATGCAAATGCCGAGTACTTAGTTGCCTTCTCAAACCTTCAGGTAACACTTGCCCCCCAAAGTGGATCACGTGGTCGAACGTGATGTGCTTTGAATCATGAGTCCACGTGCTTTGCTTCAATCTGTGGCTTAGTTTCCTCGATGATGACTTCCCTTGATTACCAGGTGAGGCGACGTGTGCCGAACATCATGCAAATGCCGAATAGTACAGCCGAAGACGAACGTTCCATGTATGCCGAACGACTTTGAACGCCGATGCCGAAAGATGTTGTTTTGACCGGTTCTATCGATCATTGTCCCTTCGGCTCCCTCTCTTCCCCTATAAAGTTTGGCACTTTCCTCCTTCCTCTCTTCTTCACTTTCACCTCTGCTATCTTATACTCACGAACTTCGCCTTTCAACAAACTCCGAAAATTTAACAACCCTTTCCTCCTCTTACATCATACATTGCCTCACTACCTTCCCAAATCATTCGGAATTAATTAAAACCGCGCCCTCAACTCCAGAATTCTCTCGAGTTTCGATCCCTTTACTAGGTATCGACCCCTCTTTTTAAATGCTCTCCCCTGACTTAAAAGTTTTAATACGAGGCTCAAATTCACAAATTTTGGTAGAACCGCAGCAAATAGGTGGTGCATGGATGAAAGAATCAAAATGGGATTAGGATATGTTCTAAGGTTAGATGGTATGGATGAAAGGAGAAGTGGTCAGAGGTAAGCACATGAGGGAGTTGTTGGGAGATGCACTATGGTTCGGTATTGTTCTCCCATGCCGAACGAGATTGGAGGGAAGAGTAGAGGAGGAGCAGGAATTATCTAGAATGCCATGGTTCGCCACATGCCGAGAAGTGGAATGGAAAAATAGGAAGGAAGTACGAATTGGATAGGATGCCGAACGACATGGCTCGGCATGACTTGCCAAATGACTCAGCCATGCCTATCGGGAGAGATGGAGGGAAAAAAGGCAGATAATGTTAAGGCAGAACGCCGAGCGATATGGCTCGGCACAAACACGGTTCGGCATGATTTATCGCATGCCGAAAGGCCAAGAGGAAGGGTTGGAAGAGTGATACTTATGACGAATGACGCTTGTATTTATGCCGAGCAGAACGAAGGCCGATTAGTATTTAGGTCGAGTGGCGCTTAGGCCGAACGACATGAATGCCGACCGATACTTAGGCCGAACGATATTTCGGCCGAACGATACTTAGGCCGATCAATATTTTGGCCGAACGATATTTAGATCGATCAATATTTTGGCCGAATGATACTTAGGCCGAACAACTATTCACTTTGCCTAATCTTATGACAAAAACAAGGACAAGGACCTAAGCAAACTAGCATATCGAACTAATCTGGACTAATAACTTCCTAGTTTCAGTAATCACAAGCCTGAACTTAAATCGACAAAAACGGATAATTTCCTTTAACATATAGCGCCAATGTCTGAGCCCAAAATTGAAAACATCATAGGGCAGGCTTTTGGAGACGGTCAGCGATGACGGTCTTCGAAGGCGACAATTCAAAGCTCAACTTTATACCATCAACTCTATGACTTTTAATTTCTCAGCACTTATATTTGAATTATCACACTAGTCCACACACCACACGAGGAGAATACTTATTTTGTTAAGTCTAATGTCGATTGTTTTTCAAGTATAGTTCAAACAGGTGCTCTACTAAATTCAATCTCTATTAAAGATGTCTAAGAAATCTAGCTCCGCTACGATCTCAGATAGACCTGGGCCGTCTTCTAGACAAGAAGTCACATATACTTCAAACCCATCGACTTCCCCTGCTCATAACTTAGCTCCCAACTCCCTGGAGGCATCAATTTTCTTGGACAAGCCAGTTGATTCACAGGCTTCGAAGATTAATGAAAGTGCACTTCGTTGGATATGCTCTGTCCACGGAATCCCCTTCGACGACATGTTAGTTCCATCGGGGCATGATCGTCCACACTTGCCCCCAGTCGGATACACACCTTGTAATAATTTCATATGCTGGGTTGGCAGCGTGCCGCCGTTCAACTCATTCCTTTGATACGTGCTGCAATATATTGACATTGCCCCATCGCAACTGCACCCGAATGGCCATGCGTGCATCTATGGTACCTACATTCTCTTTATGAGTGTCCTCTCTAGGCCTCCAACCTCGGGCAATATCAGATATATATATATATATATATATATATATATATATATATATATATATTGCATCAAGAAGCGGAGAGATAGCCCCTTTCATGTTTCTCAAGTCACACAACAAATGCCAAAACTTAAATGGGGCATGGAGCAAGTTTGCCCTATACAAACAGGAATGGTTCTATGTGCGTTGCCCTCCTGGTTTCGCGAGGAGATGGGTGGAAGGAAGTAGGTCTTTTATCTAGATCGATATTCATGCTTGGTCGAAGCTATACCTTTTCTAATTCTTTTTAATCCTTTCAGGTATCAATCCACGTCCCGAGGGCAGCGGATATTCTGAAGCCGTCAAAGCTATTCGAGCCCTTCCTATCGAAGAACGGGACATCAGAACTCTCATTTCGAATGAGACACTTACAAGGCTTGGACTATTGGTAGATAGCCGTCGAATAAGCCTCCCTTAGGGCGTTACCATACCTAGGCCTATCGCTGGCAAAGGGAAAAAAAAGCTAAGTCTTCAGCACGTAAGGCTTCTGACGCACTCGAAGAAGGGGAAATTAAGGAAAGCGAAACACCCGAAGTACACGATGAGAATGTTGGTCCCACTCAGGACCCGATAATCGAAGTTCATGACATCGAAACGTCATCTTCCCCTTCGAAGAGGAAAAAGAAACTGACGTATAAGATAAGGAAGGAAAAGGTTGGCGGAACTTCTAAAATCACCCTTATTCCAGCGGAGAAAGTGGCTTCCTCACAGCATTTAGAAAGTTCTTTAAAAGACCTATCGAACCTCTCCATTCCAGATGATCTACTCAATTATGATTTTGACGATCCGGAGGCACTTAAACTTCACTCGCCCATCAGAGGCAATACAGGCGTTCAGGCCCAAAATCAGGGATAAAAAACTCCCATAAGTAAAGAAACTGATCCGTCGGTGGGAAACACTAGGACACGCACAAACACATGCACTTCACCTTGCACTTAAATTTCCGTCGTCACACTACTCTTTGCTAATTTACTGTTTTTTAAATTCTGTGTGGGTGACATGGGGCGTACACACAGAATTGATCGCCTCCGTGGGTTGTCTATTTTCCATCACTCTGGATGGGACTCAGGTTTCGGAAGACGTCGGGACAGAGATGGTGATGGCGATAGGGATTATCATTCCCGAGACTCATCATCTCGAAAGAAAACATATTATCAGCCCAAATACCACCGACGTCCCTCTTCTCACTCGGAGCAAAGCAAAGATAAGCACGGCCATAAGGGGTCGCAATCTGATATTCCCCGCGATCAACACACTGAATCCTCTACCACACGACAGTCCCGGGATCCTTACAAGAGAGCCGAACTTTCAAATCCGTCTACTCCTATTATCGCAACAGATCCAACAGTATCGGAGAGATTGACCGAGCTTAAGGCTAAATTCTCGAAAATCTGCTTCGATGGCTTGAAGTTCCTCCCGGCGATCCATCATATACCCCGAGATGTCAAGCAGAGCGCTATCGCCTGCACCAACGACGTCTATGTTCAACATGACGCGTTTGTTCATCATGTTGAGAAAGTGTCAGAAGTCTCCATAGAGCGCCAGCATGAGATTGATCTCCTAAAGCTTGAGGCTATCCATGACAAAGACATTATCAAAGCTCAGGACGAAGAGCTCGCGTCTTACAAATCTCAACTTGAGGCCGCCCAGTAGAGCGCCAAAGATACCGTCGAAGCCGTAACTCGTTTGGAATCAACTCACAAAAAAGAAATTGACGAGGCGGTCCAACGCTGTGGGGATTTAGCTATGGAGAAAGACTCGGTGCAAAAAGAGAGGGATGCATTCTGCCTCCGAGTCAAAGAACTTGAGGAGCGACTCCGCAAAGAGCAAGAAGAGAAGATTGCTGCCCAAGAAAAGTCACAACAGTATTGCGACGAGATCGTTGCAACACGACCTAAAGGCGAAACTGGAGGGCGAGCTTTCTAAAGTTGAGGCGCTGAAGAATGAAGCCCGCGAAGAGGGCAAAAAGATAGCATCTGCGAAAATCGACTCTCGTCTTGAGGCGGCTAAGGAAGAAGGTAGGGAAGAGGTCAAAAGCATGTTCGACCCGCTTATTGCCGAATTCAATGCCCGCGTTCTCATGCACCGGGACTTAACTTTTCTTGGCGAGGGTTATCTTGAATCTTTAGCCGAAGCGTGGGAGACCTTAATAGAAATTAAGAAGGCCGAACACAGTATCGAGGAGGTTGATGAGGGGGCTTTGATAAAAGAATTCCTTAAGGGAAACGAGCCTTTGGACCTGTCAGCGGCTAAAGCCCTTTATTGCAAAGGCTCCCCCTCAACGAAAGGGAAAGAAGTTATTGTCGGTCCATCCGGGATCGAGTCTCCAGCTCGTGTGCCTACCCAACCAGCCAGTCGGCCGATACTTGATCCCTTTGAGCAGCACATCGGCTATGACCTGGAGGACCCTGGCCTTGGCGTTCATATTTTGTCCCCTGTTCCAGAGGGTGAGACTCCTTTGACGGCTGAGAGCCAGCCGGAACCCGGTAGATAACTCTTCACTTTAATATTCCAAAAGTCGTTGTTTTTCACCAGGAGCTGTCGTATTTAATGCTTGTTTTTCATGATTTTGTGCAGGACATCCTGATCCTGAGCCCATTCCGAGGAGCAATGTCGCCAAGGAGGTGAAGGATAGAACAAGTGAGGCCACTCACACAAGAGAGGCCCCTGGTCCAGATGCTCAGGTGATCGGAGCGCTTGACGAGGATAAATCTGAGACTTCCTCTCCCATCGATGGGAGTTATGAAGTTGAAATTACACGCGCCTTCGAACACACATCTAAACTGAGCATGCAAGAGCAGCTTGAGAAAGAGAAAGAGAAGACGGTCAAGATCAAAATTGAGCCTCAAGTCGTGGACCTGGACGATCCCTTGAATAACCGTTAAAGGTCATCCTCCCAGGCGGGTCCAAACCCATGGATGTTCCTCGTACTTCTTCGGTTGTCACTCATCCATCAAAGAAAGTTATCAAGGGTAAACGCACTAGGGAGGAGCCGTCGGGCTAAAAGTCGAAGAAGTCGAAGAAGTAGTTTTTGCTCTCGTTCAATGAGAGTTAGTTTAGATTATGTAGTTATTTTTATCTATCTTCGTAGTTCATGTAAATAAACTTTTAACTCTGAATTTTGGAGGAGTTGTAGCAGAAACTTATTTTTGATGAATAAAACTTAGTTCTTTCGCCTTTCAGAAGACTTCAATTGTTTGGTTTTTGTATAACCATGGTCAAAACCCAAGCTATTGCGAGTTACATGAACTTCTCAATTCATCTTCAAATAAGTTGATAACTTTTTGGCATTGCACATTCTTTATTCCACGCTCCAGGTACTTAGAATATTTTCCAACCCGCACGCCAAGGGTTCGATGACTTCAAGTCATTTGTATCCAGTCTGCCCTCAGGGGACTTGGACATCTAAATCGTTTATACTCTAGTCCGCACTCCGGGGACTCAAATACTTCAGTCTGCGCTACGGGGACTTGGATATTTTGAATCGTTTATACTCTGGTCCACACTCTAGGGACTCAGAGTACTCCAGTCCGCACTCCGGGGACTTGGAGATTTTGAGTCGTTTATACTCTAGTCCACACTCTGGGGACTTAGAGTACTCCAGTCCGCGCTCCGGGGACTTGGAGATTTTGAATCGTTTATACTCTGGTCCACACTCCGGGGACTCAGAGTACTCTAGTCCGCACTCCGGGGACTTGGAAATTTTGAATCGTTTATACTCTGGTCCACACTCCGGGGAATCAGAGTACTCCCGTCCGCACTCCGGGGACTTGGATATTTTGAGTCATTTATACTCTGGTCCACACTCTGGGGACTCAGAGTACTCCAGTCCGCACTCCGGGGACTTGGAGATTTTGAGTCGTTTATACTCTGGTCCACACTCTGGGGACTCAGAGTACTCCAGTTCGCACTCTGGGGACTAAGATATTTCGAGTCGTTTATACTCTGGTCCACACTCTGGGGACTCAGAGTACTCCAGTCCGTACTCCGGGGACTTGGAGATTTTGAATCGTTTATACTCTGGTCGGGGACTCGTAATACTCCAATCCGCACTCTGGGGACTTAAAGATTTTGAGTCGTTTATACTCTGGTCCACACTTCGGGGACTCAAAGTACTCCAGTGCGCGCTCCGAAGACTTGAAGATTTTGATTCGCTTATACTCTGATCCACACTCCGGGCACTCAGAGTACTCCAGTCCGCACTCCGGGGACTTGTAGATTTTGAGTCGTTTATACTCTAACCCGCGCTCCGGGGGCTCAGAGTACTCCAGTCCACAATCCTAGGACTTGGATATTTTGAATCGTTTATACTCTGGTCCGCACTCTGGGGACTCAGAGTACACCAGTCCGCACTCTGGGGACTTGGAGATTTCGAGTCGTATATACTCTAGCCCGTGCTCCAAGGACTCAGAGCACTCCATTCCATACTCCGGGGACTTGGAGATTTTGAGGCGTTTATACGCATTCGTACGTCAGACAAAATAATGCATCTCTTAGTCATTTGTTACAGCGTTATCATATACAGAAACATCGACAATTCATGGAAAAAGTACTGGCTTCAAGCCTTTGTTAATGCAAATAAGCTAAACTGTCTTATTACATGCTGTAAACTAGGAATAAAAACTTACTGGAAATAAATGTGTAACAACCCGCATATTTTACGATTGAGTATTTAAATATTTTATCGTTAGTCGGATTATAGTCCGAAAAGTTACTTTTTGCATACGGTCGAATTAGAACTCGAGACCACTTCCATTGAGTTTAAAACTCCATTTGCGATCTTTTTAAGTATAAACTTTGATATGTTTGGAGATAATAGAATTTTGCTACTATTTTCCATTTAGGGCTTGGTCTTGTTTCAGCTCATTAGACCCAAGCTTCACCCCTCCTCACTACATTACTTTACTTCTATTTCCTAATACTCAAGCTTTTGCAACAATGGAGAGAGGAATGGGAAATTAAAACTCCAAGCCCTAGTTTTCTTTTGCAAATCAAGTTCTAGCTCCAAACTAATAGAAGAAGCTTTGGTAAGCCTCCTCCTCTTCTTCTCCAACTCACTCTCTTATCAATTTCAGAAATTCCTAAACCTAACTTAGGAAATGTTTCTCTTTTTAGCTTAGTTTCAAGCTTGTTGGGTTGGAATTGAAGAGTGATTGTCCTTGCCTTTGCTCTATAGCTTCTTCTTCATTTGTTTTGGGTTCAAAGGTGAGATTTTTATCTCACATCTTAGTCTATAATTATCTTTGATTGTTAGGTATGAATTCCTAATACTTATTCTTGTGCAATTGATTTTGGTTTGGATTGATTTGGTGTATATTCCAATTTTTGGTGTTTTGAAAACAAAATCTATGAAAATCCTTTTATAGATATTTGGACATTGATATTTGTGGCGTATCAAAGAGCCGTTAAGGCTGGGTTGTCGCTTGACGTAAATCCTTAGTCGTCGTCGCCCGACTGATCGCTTCCGGTATTCATTTGGCCATTTTTGGTCTAGGTTCAGGGAATGCCCTGAACCCCCAGTTTCAGACGTCTGAAACGTTAGATTCAGACGTCTGAATATTATACTAGGAAGATTTTTATTCCCAGATTCCGACGTCTGAATCTATATTTTAGACGTCTGAATTGGTTCGTTTTGAACCAGAAAGGAAATAGGCTAAAAAGTGCCTATTTCAGACGTCTGAAATATAGGGTTCAGACGTCTGAATTCTGTTCTGGAAAATATTTTATTTTCTAGATTCAGACGTCTGAATCCTTGATTTCAGACGTCTGAATCTGTAGTCTTTTGCCTTTTTGCCTATTTAGCTTGAATTTCCAACTTTTGTCGATTCTTGTTGATTCCCTTCTGTTTTTATCATTTATTATCGACTTTTAATGACATTTTCTTTGGGATTTTTGAGAATATCCATTTCGATGGATTCGGTATCGATTTCTTTGGAATTATTCACGTCTTCGAATGTGAATTTTGGTGATTGATTGTTCTACAATCATTTTTGTCATTTGTCACTTTAAAAATATAAAGGTTTCAATACTAGTAGTAAATATCAAAACTCTTTCATCAAAACGATTTCAACACTATTTTATTACAAAGCTCGTTTCTTAAACCGTTTTCCAATCTACTAGTATATACAAACCTTTACCTCACTCGTATGAGAAATCTAATTAAACGACTTAGTAAAACAAGTGGCAAGAAACGCTTGCGTTTACTTCGTCGGTTAATTCTTGGACTTGTTCGATTGAATCTCTTGTGCCAATTTTCTAGTGGAAACTTACAATTTGTTTGTAAATATTTAAGTTAAGCTAGTGGTTATGGGACATGAAGCTAAACTCATATATTTACTAGCTTAGTGAAATTGACACATCTTGATGATCAATGACGATCATTTTTGTGATTTAGACTAGCAATGTTCGATTTCTCTTTGTCTACGAGGGAGACTAAACCCCGTTTTTGTGGAGTTTCGACTCACATTTGTGGGGTAGAGACCCATGGTCTTCGGGCCGTTCTTGTGGAGCCTCGGCTCAAAATTAATGGTTAGCTATCATGGAATAGCGTTTCGTTTTGTGATACACGTGTTGGTGAGTTTTCATACTCCCATTTTGTGACAGGCCTCCCTCTTTTTGTGATTTCTGGATTTCTTGTGATGATTTCTAGAATTTGTGTTTCACCAATTTTCATGATTTTCATTGATAAGTTTTATCAACTTTTGTGTATTGGTGAGTTTGTGTATCATTAACTTTTTGTGAATAAAAATATAAAGAGTTTGACATTCCTTTGATCTTTGAGAAGATTCTTGTGATATTGATTAATCTCTTGTTGATTTTCATTTAAATACTTATCGCTGTATGTCATTATGGTTATTACACGTTTATATCATTTCTCTTATTCTATATCATTTCATATGATATTTATAGCTAGACTGATCCGTTTATTATTTTCTTTAAATAATACTCGGGTCAGACCGAGATGTTACAGGTGCTTCTGCTTGACTCCTCACCGGGGATTATTATTCTGACTTTTGGCTAACTACTTGGATTAGCAGTTTATTTTTTTGTATACATTTGAGATAGAGACTCCATGAAGTATATTTATTCTTTTGTGTAGCACTTGTGACCATTCTTTTATGATATTGTGGATCCTTTTTAGACCACTACTCTGATAAAATCTTTTAAGTGTTGTATATTCATATCTATTTTTGCCTTTGTGATATGGATGTCTGTGACTGATTTGTGTTATGTTTATTTCTATATTTGTTTCCGAAGAATATATATAGCCACTGTGTAGTAGCTTTGAGTTTGTATCGGTCAGATTTCCTCCTGAAATAAAATGTATGTTACACTATTTGACATATCGAGGCTCGCACAAAGCAATTACACGGAGGGTCGCTCCTCAACAGCCTTATTCTCCGCACTAGTTGACGGCATTACCTAGTAGTGTCCTTGGCTAGCATGGGTATAGAGGTGGGGCGTCACAGCTTGGTATCAAAGCCAAACTTCGAAACAATGTAGAATAATTTAACAAGGATCGTCGTCCTAAGTCCATCTTAGGAGTCGTGCCTTAGGATTTAATTCGTGTCTTCGTACCGTTCTATCCTATTTTCTTTTATGATTCCTTGTTTTATCTATCAATATTTCTTGATATTTATTTGGAGAATAACTTTTCTTCTTTCTTTCTTAAAGAAGAGAAATGGCTCGATCAAATCGTCCTAGTGCCGGACAATCTAGTGCTACTCCCCAAGATGGAGTTTTCATGACTGCCCAGCAGCTTCTTGATCTAGTAAAGAATGCTCAAGTAGATGGTTCTAATCCGAAACCTACTCACCCTAAGTCTGGATTTGCACGCTTGTGCAATGATTATACAAACTTGGGTGGGAAGCCATTCAAAGGTTCTGAAACCATTATTGAAGTCCAGGCTTGGCTAAGAACGTGCGATCGAATCTTTTCTCGCATGAATCTTATTGATCTTCACCGTGTTCAGGTGGCCTCTAGTATGCTCCAAGAAAGAGCATTAGACTGGCACGAGCTTCTAATTTTTGAGATTAATGAAGCGGATCTTACCTGGGAGCAATTCCGGTAACGTTTCTAATTAAAATTTATGCCAGAAGCTGAGAAGGTGACTTTGGCTCGTCGTTTCATAAACCTTGTTCAAGATGAATCCTCCGTGGCAGATTATGTCGCATCCTTCGAGTCACTTTCTAAATACGGGGTTGAATACATAAACACCCCATTGAAGAAGAACCAAAGATTTGTCTATGGCTTGAACAGAAATCTCAGGAAGCCATTACTTCTAAAATTAGAAGTTTCTTTTGATCAACTCATTGGTATCGCTCTTCTTCTTGAAGAGGCGGATAGGGAAAGTGATGTTGAAGTTGTGGGTGCCAAACCAAACTTCAACAACAACAAGAAAAGGCCTAATAAGCCCAAAGGCCCTTATCCCAATAAAAAGGGGGTAACAAGCAACTCCTTCAGCGAAGACTTCTTCCTCTAGTAGTGGGAAATGCTACAACTGTGGTTCTAAGGACCATTTTGCGAACAAGTGCTCAAAGCCCTGTTCTTGTCGTTATTGTAAAAGCCCGGATCATTATTTACATGCATGCCCCAAACTCCAAACCAAGAAGGAGGGAAAGCTTAATGTGGCTCATGCCCCTGGCAACACATCTCGTGATCAAGGTATATCTCATTCTATCCTTGATGGCATTATTATATTTCGTGATCAACCTATTCGAGTTCTTTTTGATATGGGTGCATCCCATTCTTTTATATCAAAGGAACTTGTTGATACTTTTTCTTTAAGTGTTGTTGCTTTAATGACTTCTTTGAGAATAGCAAATCCGGTTGGTGGATCCGCAACACTTAGTTTGCTTTGTAAAGATGTGGAGATTATTTTATATTTTTTTTCTTTCCTAGGCGATTTGCATGTTATGCGTTACTTAGGCTTTGGAATGATTTTGGGAATGGATTGGCTTAACCGTTATGAAGCTCATATCCTATGTCCTGAGCGGACTATTTATCTTCGACATCCTCAATCTGTTAAGCAGATTTCTATCGTTCTTCAAGATTCGGATTCCAACTTGGTAGCATCTTTATATTCTTTAAATCCTCATGATGACGATAATGATGATGAGGAAGATTTCATTTCTCTTATTCAAGTTGTTCGTGAATTTTTCGACATATTTGAGCCCGTTTTAGGATTGCCACCTAAGCAAGCGATTGAGTTCAGAATTAATCTCATCCCTGGAGCTCAACCTATCACTCGTCCTCCTTATCGCATGTCCAATAAAGAAAATGAGGAGATGTGCAAACAATTATCCGAATTGGAGACGAAGCAATTTATTCGCTCTAGTTCCTCGCCTTGGGGAGATTCAGCTATTTTTGTGAAGAAATCCGAAGGAACACTTAGGCTTTGCGTCGATTACCGCAAGCTTAATGATCTTACTATCAAAAATAAATATCCATTACCTTGGATTGATGATCTATTCGATCAATTTAGTGGTGCTAGAGTCTTTTCACAATTGGACTTGGCAACCGGTTTTCATCAGCTTCGTATTGCAGAGGATAGCATTCCTTTGACATCGTTCCATACTCGCTATGGATCTTATGAATGATTTGTTATGCCATTTGGTTCAACGAATGCTCCGGCTTATTTCGTTGACCTTATGAATCGAGTTTTCAAAGATTTCCTCGATCGATTTGTTCTCATCTTTATTGATGATATTCTTGTGTATTCAAAAACCGAGGAGGAACATGAAAAGCATCTTCGAATTGTGTTGGAAACTCTTGGGAGTAACCAATTAAAAGCAAAAATTTCTAAATGCCATTTTTGGCAATCTCGTGTGAAGTTTCTCGGTCATATTATTTCCGAATCCGGAATTTCCGTGGATCCTTCGAAGATTGAAGCAATTCAAAATTGAAAGAGACCGGGGAGTGTGACAGAAATCCGTAGCTTTCTTGGATTGGCGAGTTATTACCGTCGTTTTATCAAAGACTTTTCAAAAGTTGTCGTGCCTCTTACTAGCTTAACAAAGAAAGGTGTTAAATACATTTGGTCGGACAAATGTGAAGCTTCTTTTCAAAAATTAAAAGAACTCCTTTCTGATGCTCCTATTCTTGTTATTGCCGAAGGGAACCAAGATTTTATTGTTTATACCGATGCTAGTCGCGTTGGTTTGGGTGTCATTCTTATGCAAAGAGAACGTGTTATTGCTTATGCTTCTAGGCAATTGAAGCCAGCCGAGACTAGATACGCCACTCATGATTTAGAGCTCGCGGCTATTGTTTTCGCCCTTCGAATTTGGCGTCATTATCTTTTGGGAGAAAAATTTATTCTCTACACCGATCATAAATCTTTGAAGTATTTATTTTCTCAAAAGGAACTTAATTTGCGTCAACAACTTTGGCTCGAATTTCTTGCATCTTATGATCCTGATATTCTTTATACTCCCGGAAAGGGAAATCGTGTTGCCGATGCACTTAGTCGTAAGCAACATGCGGTTGTTTCTATGATGATATCCGAATGGAATGATCTCGGGTTTTATACACTTATGAGATTCAAGATCGTGTTTCCGATTTATGTTCATCTCTTGTTTTATGTAGCCTTGAGGCTCATCCTTCTCTTTTAGACCGCAATTTTGAAGCTCAAAGGCTAGACCCTGAATTGGCACTTCTTGGCCAAAGATTGAGGGATAAACTTGATATTGAAATTTTGAAAGACTTTAATATTGATTCTCGTGGCGGCATTCGAAAATTTGGTAGACTTATCGTGCCAAATATTAGTGATCTTCGGAAAGACATTTTAGAAGATTCTCATCGTTCTAAATTTACCATTCATCTTGGTAGTAGTAAAATGTACGCGAATATGAAGCAACTTTATTATTAGGAGGGAATGAAATTTGATATCGCTAGCTTCATTAAGCGTTGCATGACTTGCCAACTCATTAAGGCCGAGCATCAAAGGCCCGGTGGGTTATTGCAACCTTTAGAATTCCAATTTGGAAGTGGGACCAAATTTCCATGGATTTTCTTGATGGCCTTCCCCGTTCTCGTTCCGGTCATGATAGCTTATGGGTGATTGTTGATAGACTTACAAAATCCACCCATTTTATTCCCGTTCGGTCTAATCGAACCGTTCCTCTTTTGGCCAAACTCTTTATTAAAGAAATTGTAAAATTGCATGGAGTTCCTTCTTTTATTGTTAGCGATCGTGATCCATTTTTTACTAGTGGATTTTGGAAGAGTCTTCAAAAAGCTTTGGGAACGAAGCTTAATTTTAGCACCGCTTATCATCCTCAGTCCGATGGACAAACCGAGCGTGTGAATCAAACTCTTAAAGATCTTCTTTGTGCATGTGTCCTTGATTTTGGTGGAAGTTGGGAGGATTATATTTCTCTTATTGAGTTTTCCTATAATAATAGCTTCCAATCTAGCATTGGTATGGCACCATTTGAGGCACTCTATGGAAGACCATGCCGAACTCCTTCCTGTTGGCTTGAGACCGGTGAGAAGCTGGTTTCAGGTACAGACTATATTCGTGATTCCACAGAAAAGATTGATCTTATTCGTCATAGAATGAAAGAAGCTCAAAGTAGGCAAAAAATCCTATGCCGATAACCGAAGAAGAAAATTAGAATTTTCTATGGGAGATTTCGTGTTTGTTCGTGTTTCACCTATGAAAGGTGTTGTGCGTTTCAGTCGATCGGGAAAATTAGCACCTCGATATATTGGTCTATTTCCCATCACCGAACTCATTGGTTCTGTGACTTATCGCCTCTCATTACCAGCTCAATTTACTGCTATTCATGACGTGTTTCACGTTTCTCAATTACGAAAATGCCTTCGCGATTCCGATTCTATTCTTGAGCCCGGTGTTGTGGAAGAAATTGAAGTTTCGCCTAATTTAACTTATGAGCAACATCCTATTCGTATTATTGCTATGGAGGTCAAACGCCTTCGAAATAAAGATGTTCCGCTTGTGAAAGTTCAATGGTCCTCAATTCCTAAGGATTGCTCTTGGGAGAGAATTCATCGAGCGAACACATCCGGACTTACTTTCTCGTGCTCTTTGAGGTGAACGTCTTATTTCAAATTTCTTTTGTATTGAATATGCTTTCATGGTTGTTACTATATATTTTATTCTTAAATATTATGAGGACCCAATTTCGTTAAGGAGGGGAATCTGTAACAACCCGCATATTTTACGATTGAGTGTTTAAATATTTTATCGTTAGTCGGATTATAGTCCGAAAAGTTACTTTTTGCATACGGTCGAATTAGAACTCGGGACCACTTCCATTGAGTTCAAAACGCCGTTTGCGATCTTTTTAAGTATAAACTTTGATATGTTTGGAGATAATAGAATTTTGCTACTTTTTTCCACTTAGGGCTTTGGTCCTGTTTCAGCTCATTAGACCCAAGCTTCACCCCTCCTCACTACATTACTTTACTTCTATTTCCTAATACTCAAGCTTTTGCAACAATGGAGAGAGGAATGGGAAATTAAAACTCCAAGCCCTAGTTTTCTTTTGCAAATCAAGTTCTAGCTCCAAACTAATAGAAGAAGCTTTGGTAAGCCTCCTCATCTTCTTCTCCAACTCACTCTCTTATCAATTTCTGAAATTCCTAAACCTAACTTAGGAAATGTTTCTCTTTTTAGCTTAGATTCAAGCTTGTTGGGTTGGAATTGAAGAGTGATTGTCATTGCCTTTGCTCTATAGCTTCTTCTTCATTTGTTTTGGGTTCAATGGTGAGATTTTTATCTCACATCTTAGCCTATAATTATCTTCGATTGTTAGGTATGAATTCCTAACACTTATTCTTGTGCAATTGATTTTAGTTTGGATTGATTTGGTGTATATTCCAATTTTTGGTGTTTTGAAAACAAAATCTATGAAAATCCTTTTATAGATATTTGGACATTGATATTTGAGGCATATCAAATAGCCGTTAAGGCTGGGTTGTCGCTTGACGTAAATCCTTAGTCGTCGTTGCCCGAATGATCGCTTTCGGTATTCATTTGGCCATTTTTGGTCTAGGTTCAGGGAATGCCCTGAACCCCCAGTTTCAGAAGTCGGAAACGTTAGATTCAGACGTCTGAATATTATACTGGGAAGATTTTTATTCCCAGATTCATACGTCTGAATCTATATTTTAGATGTCTTAATTGGTTTGTTTTGAACCAGAAAGGAAACAGGCTAAAAAGTACCTATTTTAGACGTCTGACATATAAGGTTCGGACATCTGAATTCTGTTCTGGAAAATATTTTATTTTCCAGATTCAGATGTCTGAATCCTCGATTTCAAACGTCTGAATTTGCAGCCTTTTGCCTATTTCCCTATTTAGCTTGAATTTCCAACTTTTATCGATTCGTGTTGATTCCCTTCTGTTTTTATCATTTATTATCGACTTTGATGACATTTTCTTTGGGATTTTTGAGAATATCCATTTCGATGGATTCGGTATCGATTTCTTTGGAATTATTCACGTCTTCGAATGTGAATTTTGGTGATTGATTGTTCTACAATCATTTTTGTCATTTGTCACTTTAAAAATATAAAGGTTTCAATACTAGTAGTAAATATCAAAACTCTTTCATCAAAACGATTTCAGCACTATTTTATTACAAAGCTCGTTTCTTAAACCGTTTTCCAATCTACTAGTATATACAAACCTTTACCTCACTCATATGAGAAATCTAATTAAACGACTTAGTAAAACAAGTGGTATGAAATGCTTTCGTTTACTTCGTCAGTTAATTCTTGGACTTGTTCGATTGAATCTCTTGTGACAATTTTCTAGTGGAGACTTACAATTTGTTCGTAAATATTTAAGTTAAGCTAGTGGTTATGGGACATGAAGCTAAACTCATATATTTACTAGCTTAGTATAATTGACACTTCTTGATGATCAATGACGATCATTTTATGGTTTAGACTAGCAATGTGCGATGTCTCTTTGCCTACGAGGGAGACTAAATCCCCTTTTTTTGGAGTTTCGACTCACATTTGTGGGGTGGCGACCCATGGTCTTCGGGCCGTTCTTGTGGAGCCTCGGCTCAAAATTAATAGTTAGCTACCATGGAATAGCGTTCCGTTTTGTGATATATGTGTTGGTGAGTTTTCATACTCCCGTTTTGTGATAGGCCTCCCCCTTTTTGTGATTTTTGGATTTCTTGTGATGATTTCTAGAATTTGTGTTTCACCAATTTTCGTGATTTTCATTGATAAGTTTTATCAACTTTTGTGTACTGGTGAATTTGTGTATCATTAACTTTTTGTGAATAAAAATATAAGGAGTTTGACATTCCTTTGATCTTTGAGAAGATTCTTGTGATATTGATTAATCTCTTGTTCGTTTTCATTTACAAACTTATCACAGTATGACATTATGGTTATTGCACGTTTATATCATTTCTCTTATTCTGTATCATTTCGTCTGATATTTATAGCTAGACTGATCCATTTATTATTTTCTTATTTAATAATACTCGGGTCAGACCGAGATGTTACAGGTGCTTCTGCTTGACTACTCACCAGGGATTATTATTCTGACTTTTGGCTAACTACTTAGATTAGCATTTTATTTTGTTGTATACATTTGAGATAGAGACTCCATGATGTATACTTATTCTTTTGTCTAGCACTTGTAACCATTCTTTTGTGATATTGTGGGTCCTTTTTAGACCACTACTCTGATAAACACTTAAGTGTTGTATATTCATATCTATTTCCGCCTTTGTGATATGGATGTCTGTGACTGATTTGTGTTATGTTTATTTCTATATTTGTTTCCGAAGAATATATATAGCCACTGTGTAGTAGCTTTGAGTTTGTATCGGTATGTCGGATTTCCTCCTGAAATAAAATGCATGTTATACTATCTGACATATCGGTGCTCGCACAAAGCAATGACATGGAGGGTCGCTCCTTAATAGCCTTATTATCCGCGCTAGTTGACGGCATTACCTAGTAGTGTCCTTGGCTAGCATGGGTATAGAGGTGGGGCATCACAAAATGCAACTAAAACATGAAAGAAATGAGCTAAGTGTAATAATGCCGTAAATGTTCACTATTCCATGCTCGGGGGAGTGTCGCACCATCAACGGTCGCTAGCTTGAAAGTTCCTTCTCTAAGCTTCCGTTCAATGACGTATGGACCTTCCCATGTGGGGCTCATATGTGATGGAACTGGGAAAACTCGTTCAAAACGAGATCATCCATGCCAAAGATTCTCGGTCGGAATTTTTCATTATAACATCGAGCGACTCGGTGCCTGTACGCGGCCGCTCTTAGATTAGCTTCTTCGCGCTTTTCATCAATGAAGTCCAATGATTCCAGCAAGAGATCTTGATATGACTCAGGGTCACAACAAGTTACTCGATGTGATGGAACTTCAAGTTCCATGGGTATGACAGCTTCCATGCCATATGCCAATGCGAATGGAGTGTGGCCAGTCGCGGACTTATGGGTTGTTCTGTAAGCCCAAAGCGCTGTTGGAAGCTCATCCACCCACTTGCCTCTAGCCCTTTCCAAACGTTTTTTCAATATGGATTTGATTATCTTGTTACGGCTACCACTTGTCCATTAGCTTTCGGGTGAGCAACTGCTGCAAACTTTTTCTCAATACCATATTTTTGGCAAAATTCCTTGAACTCTTTGCTTTCAAACTGAGTTCCGTTGTATGTAACGATGGTTCGTGGAAGGCCAAAACGGCATATAATATTTTGTACAACGAATGACCTTTTTGGTGGTGATAGTGGCCAAAGGTTCTGCTTCTACCCATTTGGTAAAGTAATCGACCGCAACTATCGCGTATTTTGCACCACCTTTGGATAGAGGTAAGGAACCGACTATGTTGATTCCCCACATTAAAAATGGCCAAGGACTAACCATTAGTGTGAGTTCCGTTGGCGGAGCTCTTGGGATTTTCGCATACTTCTGACATTTGTCGCATCTTCTCACGTAGTCTGCGGCATCCCGATTTACAGTTGGCCAATAGTATCCATAGCGGAGGATTTTATTTGCTAACGTCTGTCCTCCGGTATTGTCGCCACATTCACCTTCATAGACTTCCTTCAGGACTCATTTTATCTCATCATGGGCAATGCACCGGAGTAAGGGGGTCGAGAACCCCCTCCGATACATTAACCCACCTTGCATCACATAACGCGAAGCCTTATGAATGACTTGTCGTCTTTTGCTTCTTCTCTCGGGCACGACCTCGTGTAACAAGTACTGCTTGAATGGGGTCATCCATGACTCCTTTTCGATTTCTGTTTCTAAGACGAAATCTACCTCCATCATATTTATGCTCGGAACATATAAGGTTTCGACGGGAAATAATCTCGTCTGTTGCGCATCACCAGTGCTTGCGAATTTTGCCAATGAAACAGCTACTCTGTTTTGCTCACGCGGGACATGTGATATATCATAATACTCGAGATTCGCTAGCAGCTCCTGAACTCGGACCAAATATGGGGTGAGTCTCTGCCCACTTGCTTGGTAGTCTCCCCGTACTTGGTACACCACCAGTTGCGAGTCGCTAAAGATTTCAACCGATCTTACTCCCAGTTCTTTGATGAGTCTTAAGCCGGCAATCAACGCTTCATACTCGGCTTCGTTATTCGTTGCCGTGAATTCGAATTCAAAGCGTAGCAAACTGATCGGTTCTCAGGAGTTACAAGAACTATGCCAACCCCCGAACAACGGTCATTAGATGCCCCATCGGTGTACATCTTCCATCGAACGGGAGGTATGACATTATGGTCGTTTGATTCGTCTGTCATGGTGAATTCAGCGATGAAATCTGCTAGTGCTTGCCGCTGTATCGCCGTTCGCGGCAAGTAGGTAATATCGAACTGACTCAACTAGATATTCCATTTTAACATCCTTCCAGAAGTTTTCGGTCGTTGGAGTACCTGTCGCAAGGGTTGGTCGGTGTAAACACTGATCGAGTGTGCCTGGAAGTATGGGCGAAGCTTGCGTGATGCAATCACCAAGCAATAAGCTAATTTCTCAATCCTGAGATAATTTCTTTCTGCCTGCGTCAAGCATTTACTGACATAATATACTGGCTTTTGAATCTGGTCCTCCTCGCGAACCAGAGCCGTACTGATAGCATGCTGGGGTACTGCCAAGTATACATACGGCATTTCATGGTCAATCGGTTTTGATAGCACTGGGGGGCTTTCTAAGTGCCTTACCAGAGCTCGTAATGCTTCCTCACAATCGGATGTCCACTTAAAATTTCTCTTTCCTTTCTTTATTACATCGAAGAAAGGAATACACTTGTCAGTAGCTCTGGATATGAATCGACTCAACACAGCCACTTTCCCATTCAAGCTTTGCACCTGCTTTATGGTTCTGGGCACTTGTATATCTCGGATAGCTTGAATTTTCTCCGGGTTAGCTTCTATTCCCCACGCATTCACAATGAAATCCAGAAACTTTCCCGACGCTACGCCAAATGAACACTTCAAAGGATTGATCTTCATTCTGTAATGCCTGAGTTTATCAAACATCTCCGCTAAGTCTTGGATGTGGTCGCTTGACTGCCGTGACTTCACGAGCATGTCATCTACATAGACTTCCATCGTTCTACCAATCTGGTCCTTAAACATTCGATTCACCCGACGTTGATAAGTTGCTCCCACGTTTTTCAATCCAAATGGCATTACTACATAGCAATATAGCCCCATATTTGTGACAAAACTGGTGTGTTCTTGGTCAGGAATGTGCATCGGGATCTGATTGTATCCTGAATACGCATCTATAAATGATAATAATTCGTATCCGACGGTAGAGTCGACGAGCTGATCGATTCTGGGTAAAGGGAAACTATCCTTCGGGCATGCTTTATTCAGATTAGAGCAATCAACACAAGTTCTCCACTTTCGATTCACTTTTTTCACTAGCACTGGGTTAGATACCCATTCAGGGTAGAGGGCATCACGGACGAACCCACTGGCTTTGAGTTTCTCCACCTCCTCTTTAAGAGCCGCGGACCTCTCCGGGTCCATACTTCTCCTTTTCTGTTTTACGAGAACGTGTTTCGGGTCTATGTTCAACGTATGACTCGCAATCGCAGGAGAAATCCCACACATATCAGAGTGTGTCCAGGCGAAAACGTCCAGATTCGCTCGGAGGAAATCAGTAAGATCCTCGGCCACCGAAGGGTTGAGTTGTGATCCAATCTTAAGAACTTGTGATGGGTCATCCCGGCTGATTGGAATATTGATTGTCAGCTCAGCCGGTGCTGCATTCGTTTTCCTGGGTTCCCCATCATCATCTCTCGGATCTATGTCTCTGAGGATCCAAGAATGTCACCCGAGCTAGGGCTCGGGCACTACTTGTCAATCTTCGGTATTTTGGATGCGGATGGAGCTGTCCGCAACCTGTCCCTTTTCTCTTCGTCGGGCTTCTCTCAGCTCCGCCACATAACATGCGCGACCGGTCGCCTGATCGTCATGTACTACACCAACTCCTTTGTCTGTCGAAAATTTTAATGTCAAACACCATGGGGCCAGAGCGGCCCTAAATTCTGCCAAGGCTGGACGACCCAAAAATACATTGTATGGAGAGTCAACGTCCATTACTATGAACGGTAGGACTCGCACTCTCCTACGCTCACCTTCCCCCAATTCAACTGGTAGCTCTATATACCCCATCGCATCAGCTGTAGCACCGTTAAAGCCGTGGATACGGGCTTTGCATGGTTTCAAATCTTTCATTTCCATCTTCATTTGGTCACAAGCCTTCTTGAAGATGATGTTGACAGAGCTTCCAAAATCAATCAAGATTCTTCTCAAGTAAGCTGGCCCGATTGTTGCAGATATAACCATCGGGTCGATATTAGAAGCCTCCACCTTGTCCGCGTCTCGACTTTTGAACACTATATCACCATTCATCATGTGTTGTTGTTTTTCAGGGGTTCCATCTTCCACATTCGAACAACACTCATAATCTGCATGCCTCAAGGAGGTAGCATATCGTTCCATCTCCTGCCAATTCTTGTCTGCAGGATGAGGTCCTCCGACAATAGTGTTTATGATCAATCTACCCACAGTCCGAGCGGGTTGTTCTAGTTGGCGTGGAGCCGGCCCGCGTCCGGGGTCTGACATTCCTTGCCTTCCATCTTGCAGGTTTTTGACAAATCCGTACAGCTTTTTCTATCTGATCAAATTTTTTATGGCGTCATGGAGGTGTCTACACTCCTCATTATTGTGCCCATGGGTCTCATGGAAGCGACAGTACTTCCCTGTCTGTTTCTGTTCTTCAGTGGACTCCTTTGGGCGCTGCTTTTTATATGCAAAGGTGTTACAGGTAGATAGATAAATGTTTTCAAGAGAAGTATTCAGCGGGGTGTATTCGTTGTAGGTTGGAATCCTTGGCTTCCATTTCCCTGCTTCTCTTTTCTTTTCGGGATTTCCACCTTCGGGTCCTTTGGACTGCCTAGGCTTGTTCTGGACGTTGACTTGAACTTTTCTCGAACTATCGTCGGACTGCTTCACGGCGATGTTACTTTTCACAGTCTCCTGAACAGGCCCTAGTTCCTTATCTCGTCTCGTCCATCGATCCTCCTCCCTTTGTATGAACTGATGAGCTTTGGAATAGAATCGTTCCAATGTAGCTGGGGCTTTTCCGCCAACCAATCTCCAAACTCCGAGTCTGGATCTACACCTTGCATTACCGCCATCAAAATTGCGTGGTTGTAAGGATTGCTAACTTCAGTGGCGGCAACATGAAACCCCTATAAGTATGCTTTCAAAGACTCTCACGGAGCCTGGATTACGCTTGATAAGTACATCACATCCTTTGGACGAGTAGCATGTATCTTGAATTGTTCAACAAATTTCATTGCCAAATCGTCGAAGCTGGATATAGATCGCGGAGGAAGTCGAGTAAACCACGTAGTGGCGATTCCAAACAGAGTGATTGGGAAGCACCAACACTTAGTCACGTCATTCGCCCTTGCCGAATCCATCATCCATTCGTACCTCATCACGTGTTGCCTAGGGTCAGTCTTTCCTTCATAGGCCAGGATGGTTGGCATGCTAAACTTCCTTGGGTACTCAACTTGTAGAAGGGTATCTGTGAAGGGAGTATGACTCCTAGACACTCCCCAATCTTCGTTGGTCAGACCTTGATTTTGTCTTATTAACTGCCTCACCATGGCTGATAAATCCGGAGTTTGTATGGAGGGTGGGAGGTTGGGTTCCGTTCCACGGGACCATGCGGGTTGATGTCCCGCTTGATTTTGGGTCTTGGTGATCCGGACGTCCGGTCTCATCACGTGCATGATCCCTGGCGGATCAATCCGTGGCACCTACTTGTGCAGCTTCATCCTTGCAGCGTCTACGCCTAGGAGGTTCATCAGCTGAGGTCGAGCTATCAGATTTAGAGTAAGGAGCAGGACTACTTCCAGCATTCTGATGCTGCTGTTGGGCAAGCTGAGTCGTGAAATTAGTGTTGGCTTGAATCTGCTCAGTAGGTTGCCTTCTACTTTCCCTGAGTTCTCTTATCAAGTCGTTGAACTCTGTTCAAGAAACGACCTCCGCTTCGTTCTGAGTGGAGGGCCCTGCGCCTTGAGTTGCTTGCTAGTTGCTAGGCCCACTTGTTGCACACTAGCAGTCTCGTGGACATCTGCGTTGTGAGAGGCCGATCTAGTTCGTGGTCTCCCCATGGTAGAGTTGTTGGTTGTAACTCTAAGTAGAATCAACAGATGTCTTGTGAATCATTTGGATCTCCTTCGGGGATTTTTCAATCCATTAGCTACAAAGTAGATCCTATCGTCCTGAGAATTCGACTCTCAGTGGAAGTACCAAAATGTTATCACCAGAATTGGTCAATAACACCCTTAAGAGAGATTGTGTAGAGAGATTAATGAAGAAAGTAAAGTTAAACAGAGAATAATATGCTGAATTAAATGCCAAAAACAAGAACACCAGATTTATAGTGGTTCGGGTAACTGCCTACGTCCACTTTAAGGTTAATCTTTATTGCTTTTCTCTATAATCGATTACAAATACAATCTGTATATTAACTACTTGATTACAACTGTTAAGCAAAGAAGATAAGTCTTAAATGAGTGTTAAATGCGGCAGAGTCTCCCCAGTGTTCTCGAAATTCCGATTTCTTTCACTATGCCCCTGCCTCTCTATTTATAGACGAAGATAGGTTGGACTTCCCTTGTGGGCATAGCAGCTTGGTATCTCGGCCCAATATAAGTAATATCCAAACGTCGAACCAAAAATGTCGAACGAAGCGATGTATTGAGTGAGAGGTGCAGGCCGATCGAGAATCGATGTCGGACGGGGAAGGTGCCGAACGAGGCTGGAATGCCGAACAATCCAGGTATGCCGAGCAAGGCATGAATGCCGAGTGCTCTAGAAGCCGAACGCTCTTGAATGCCAGTCGACCTAGTTGTGCTGAACGTCCCTGGAATGCCGAATGCTCTCGGATGCCGAACGTTCCCGGATGTCGAACGTTCTCTAATGCTAAACGCTCCTGAATGCCGAGCGCTCTCTAATGCTGAACGCTCTTTGTATGCCAAACGTTCCTGGATGCCGAGCGCTTTCTAATGCCGAACGCTCCTAAATGCCGAGCGTTCCTGAATGCCAAGTGCTCTCTAATGCTGAATGCTCCTAAGTGCCGAGGTTCTCTAGTGCCGAACGATCTGGATGTCGATCGGCGCATAAGTGCCGACCAGTATGCAAATGTTGAGTACTTATTTGCCTGGTCAAACCTTCAGGTAACAGCTATAATGTTTATTTTAGTTACTGCTTCTCACACTACAAGTTCCCTGTTAGTATAGGTTCACTATGGGTTGAAATGATACATACCCTAACGGACATTAGAATAGGAAAAAATCATTATAAGCTGAAATGATAGGCTCAAGCGATTTTTATTTTATTTGACTTGGATTGTAGGTTTGAAATGACAGAACCCGGATTTTTTTGTAAATTACGGATTAAAATGATGTATATCTGTATCACTTGACCTAGGTTAGAAAATATTATACAGACCAATGGTTAAACTTAAATAATAGGTTTCTAAAATTATTAAGTATTTTGAATCTTTAAATATATGAAAATTTAATTTAAAATTTGATTTAATGATATTTAAATATAATGATATATTGGAATTTTATAAGCAAATAATTGGTTTAAACTAAATTAAAGATTTTATCTATGATAAATAACTTAATAATTTAAATTTGATTTAATATGGAATTTTAATTCTAACCTAATAATAATAATGATTTTATTTATGAAGTAGATATTTTTTTATATAAAATAAAACTATGATAAAAATTGAAATAGTATGTTTTAAACATGTTATAGTAGTATTCATAGTATTTTTAAAATGCTACATTAATTTATTTATGTTTTAAAAGTGCAATGTTACTTTTGGTTTTGTTTTAAAAGTGCAATGTTACTTTAGGTTGTGTTTTGAAAGTGCTACTATTTCCAAATTGTAATGTTTTCCAAAGTGCTATTATATAGGAATAACATTTTCAAAGTATAACAATTTCTGATTTATTACATTTTTAAAATGCTATAATAAGGGTAGGGTTTTGAAAGAGTTATGATTTTTAAATTATTACATTTTTAAAAGTGCTATAACTAATATAGACGGATTTGGAAATATTACCAATTTTGAAATTGATATTATTTTGGAAAGAGTAATAGCATTTGATTTTAAATGGTTTTGGAATAGATATGCTTTGAAAAAATATCCATGGGTTATAATAATGTTTGGTTGTTAAAGAGACCGGGATCGGAAGTTGTCATACTCTCTGCCAACTCCGAAAACCACTTTAACAACCGTGTATGCGGTGAAGATTCTAGAATGAAGTAGGTTGGTGGCGACATTCTATTAAGGTATATACGTAGACCCGACTCCAGTGAGTTGGCATAAGGTGGCTAAAACAGGAGCAATTGACGGGCTAATGTGGTAGCTCCTTTTATCGGACACACTTCTTCGTATGTCATTCTATTACTTTGTGAATGATTGGTGCGCACCTTTGATTTTGGGAGTATGACTCGAGGTGGGCGGTAGTGGCTGCTACGCGTTGCCACCGATCCGGAAGTGCAATTGGTATATCTACCCTGGCATTGCCTAGTTGTGCCGTGTCACCTACCCTAGCGTGCCCTATACGATTTTGTTTTGAACCATACCTATGAAGTGCCCTCTGACAACGCCCAGTACGGGGGAGATTACGGTACTGTATAGACTTTGGGAATTGTTTGCGCAAAAAATGGGCAAACACCTCCGAGTCGTATGTTTTAGCCGATTTTATGTTGTTTTTAGTGATGCGGGGGATTTATGCAAATATATAAAAAGCAGGGGCTAAACTGTAAAAGACACACAGATTTATAGTGGTTCGGCCAGAACGTGCCTACGTCCACTTTATATGTTATTCTCCTTTTCTCTTCAGATTACAATTACAAATCTTCGATTACAAGAGTATGAAAGTTGTTTGAAAGTTCCTTCCTTGCTTGAGCTCTCAAACTTGTCCGCCATTGTTGTACCCCTGCCCCTCTATTTATTGAGTGAGGCTGGGGGTAGGGGTCTCGGATGTATATAGCTGCTGGTGGGCTTGGGCTGATGCAATCTGGCTTGGCAAAAGTCGATCCTGAACGCCTTGGTTCGGTAGGTTGGTTGGTCCGGTAGCCGTTAGAGAAGACTCGGTCCGGTAGCGGTCGAGGTGCGGGTTAGTTCGACAGGCATAGACAGATGGGTTGGTCCGGTGGTATGTTGGTTCGGTGGTATGGAGGAGGTGCGTTGGTTCGGCATGGCTTGGGTGGAGGTTTGATTCGGTGGAGGCTGATCCGGTGGGACACGGTCCGGTGGTGAGTGGATGGTTCGGCAGGGAGTTGGTTCGGCGGGCACGAGAAGTAGGGGGTGAATGGAGCATGGCTCGGTAGTGGGATGGGCACCGAATGAACTTAAGCTCCGCATGGAATGGGTGATCCTGGACGAAACTGATGCTCCTTTTCCTCGAGATCTTCTGGGTGAGAATTCGCCCAACATTTGCCCCCCAAAGTGGGGCATATGCATGTGTATGCCGCGCTTTGTTTTTTTCCACTCAACTTTGACATCCCCATTCGGTCTCGAGCGCCGAACCAAGTGGTCCGGTTGCGTCTTTTTGCCTATAAGTATGGACGCTATGCCTTCGTTATTCCCTACCGAGTGTGACAGCCGAACTAGGTGTTTGCCGAATCAACAGTATTACCGAATTAGACTTCGATCGCCGAACCAGGTGTTTGCCGAATCAATCAGTATCACCGAATCAAACTTCGATTGCCGGACTAGGTGATACCTTCCTTCGCCGAATGAACTTTAGCCTTTGGATTACCGAATGAGCTTGAAGATTCAATACCGGATGTACCTTATACTGAGAATGCCGAATGAACCTGTAAAACCCCTATCCCTTGAGTTTTGAATTCGAACGAAATTCCAGACCACATGCCTTTGTTTGCTTATATCTTTATACTCCTTGTTTTAACAGCGCGTTTGTTTTTTTTGGTGTTTCAGATAAATGTCTCGCAAAGCAGAAACCCGATCAAATAAAAGGAAGTCCAAGGACAAAGAAGAGTCCTCCTCAGTGCCCCTAGTCTGGGCCGAACGTCATGGGCCTGCTCCGAGATCGCTAGTAGATGGGTATGGCCCCCAGGAGCTCCTGAATTCTCCGCCGACTGTTTTCCTAGCTCCCTCAAAGAAGAGCAGCTCGATGTCATTTCTCGCTCTTTCGGGATTGATAGAGCACTTATGCTGTTGCCGGGGGACGGAGTGATGCCGTACAATCCCCCGAAGGATATTTTGCATATAGTAGGTACCACTGCATGTGTGGGGCCATTCCTTCCATCAATACTTGGATAGTCAGCTTCATCACTTACTTGAAGGTGGCTCCCTTCCAGCTTCAGCCCAACTCCTATGCCATCTTAGTGTGTTTATTTGTTATCTTTCAGAGGAGGTATGGGTGCCCCCTTCTAACCAGGAAATCCGATATTTGTACAACTTGAGGGGCTACAAGAAGGGGTCTTCATACGTTAGTTTAGAGTCGGCCGTGTCCTTCAAGCCGGTCTTGGACTTATACTCAAAGTTCACCATGTTTAAGAAAGAATAGTTTTTTATCAAGGATGACTCTGTCTCCTTCCGCCTCTTCACTTCTGGCTGTAAGTTGAACTTTATTTACAGTTTTCTTGTTCCGACTGCAATGCTTCTTCTTATATGCTTTTATTTCTTGCTAGCGACAGGTGGCTTTGCGGTCGTGGAGAGTGATTCCTTGGTCCAGATGGCTGCGGAAATTAAGGCCATTCTGGAACGGGATAGGTCGGCTTCTTACCTGATCAGGAATGCTACTCTCCTAGAGCACAACTTGATCCTGCCACACCAGTCCGTGGTTAAGCAGAGGGATACGGCTGAGGAAAAAACCGCCAAAGCCAAGGAAGGGGCCACGGTGAAAAGCGGCAAGAGGGAACCTTTTACAAAGCCTCCTGTTGTCGGAGGTAAGAAGCTTAAGAAGTCTGACGGCCCTTCTCCTAGCACTTGTCCAATTGTTCCGGGGGAGGAAGATGTGGAGGTGGATAGAGGTGAGGGCGAAGGAGGCGATGTAGGAGGAGAGGCAGAGAGTGGAGATGATAGAGAAGGTGATGGTGGTGGCAATGGACAGAGCGGGAGTGGCGTTGGTTCCTTAACCTCCGGGCAAGCGGGAGAGATTCAGGAGTGGACGGATGATGCTTTCCGTCAAGCTTTCGGTTGGAGGGAGGATCGGCCTTGGTTGAGAAGGCCAAGGAGGCTGACAAGGCTGGGGCTGGTGCCGATCCATCCTCTAAGTGCCTTTCAGCTAAGGCGACTCCGGCGATTCAAGGTGAACTTTTGACTTCCGCAGACTCCATTTACGATAGGGACTTAGGAATTTTTTATGGTTCGCTCCCGTCCTGGAATGAGATTCAGGACTTATTGCAGTATCCTACTCCTCCGCAGGGTTTGTATAATAGATGTGTCTTCTCACTCCTCTTAACTCAGCATATTTCTTGAATTATGGATCATTGTATGTTCATAACACTTGTTTTTTACTCCAGGGGCAGGCGGGGTGGCCAAGACCTCAGGCGTTCGTTACCGCCTTGAACAATACAGACTTCTCAAAGCCTCTGCCAAGTCCAAGCCTCCTACTAACCGTCCTGGAGACGTAGTTGACTATCGCCCTCTTCTCGGAGTTATCGAAGAAGATATTCAGGAGAGGAAGAGGAGACGTTCTTTGTTTGATTCTCCACCTGGCCCTCAGCCCCCAGTCCAGCCTATCCACGATATTACTGAGGAAGATAATGGGTTTATGCCTTCCCCACATCCATCGGAAAATCCAACCGTCGCCCCGATAGATCGCCCTGGTTTGGCTCGCAACCCATTTGCCGGCCACCCGAATTTGGACCCGAGTTCTCAGGATATTTCATTTGACGAGGCCACGGGTGAGCACCTTCTTCCCCGCAACCCCATGGTACGGGTGCTTGATGAGGCCAAGTCCCTGGACCTCGATTTGCTTACTACTCGGATAGTTGCCATGGGGGACGAAGCCAAGGCCAATATCGACCGGGTCGCGGAGGAGACCAAGAAGTTGATGGGGCATCATGCCCGACTGGTCAAGGCTGGAGAGGAGATTGGGAGTGCCAACATCCGTCTACGGTTAATGGTTTCTGACCAAGCCAAGCAGCTCGATGATCAGGCCATTCAGATTTCTCAGCACGAGGCAGCCTCTAGGCGGTTGAAGGAAACTATGGAAGAGGCTAGTAGGGCAGAACTACGAAAGATGGAGGCTGCCTACAAGGAGCGGATCGACATAGCCATTGCTACGGTGGATGAGGTTCGGAGGGCGGATCTCGAGCAAGTAGAGGAGTTATCTGGGAGGCTTGAGGCCACAGAGCTTGCTCGGTCCAGGATAAAGGAAGAGATGGAGGAAATGAGGATATCTCTCCAGGCTGACCGCTTGAAATACCGATCGGAGAGGGAGGTTGACATTGCTAAGTTGATGTCCTCTGAGGCCCGGGTGAGGGAGTTTGAGGAGAATGAGGGGATGATGGATGAGATGCTGCAGGATATGTACTTCCGTACTTGGAAGCAGGGCAATCTATCCTGGATGGATGATTATCCCCGGATCATGGCTAGGATATATCTCCGGGCTTTGGAGGAGGCCAAGGACGATGCGGATAAGGAAGGTGGAGCGGCATTCAGGATGGATGTGTTTACCGCCCAGTTTTCAAAGGAGGAGAAGGTAGCGGTGAAGGAGGGGATGCGGCTACTTACTGCGGAGGAAGCCGGTGTGCAGTTGGGGGATGAGGACCAAGGAGCGGGTGCTGGTGAGTTTTCCCTTTTTAGCTTTTCATAACTTGATCGTTCGTTGTTGGTTTAATGGATTGTTTTCCTGAATTGGACAGGTGGGGCCTCTGGTCAGCCTGATGGGAGCTTCGATCCTGCAGTCAAGTAGATTCGAAGAGCTGGTAGGATGAGGGAGGAGCACTGATGCAGTTGCTTATTTTATTTGGTCTGCTTGACATTCCTGTATATGCTATTTCAAAACATTAACGTACTCTTAAGCTGTAATTATGTTATTGAACGACTTTATGTAAGTTTATAACATAGGCTGATTCTGTTATATTTTGAATGCTGTTATTATTTTGAAGTGCTGTATAAGAAACGTAGTTATGCATGCGCCAGTGATTTAATTGTATTTGATGCTAAGCTTTTGCTTGAAATATAATTTCATGTTTTGCAATGTTATGAATAAGTTATAGCTACATGTTTATGTATAAGAGAAGAGAGTATCGCCCTTCATGTTTTAGTTGCAGGGGGGCAGCTTTGGACGTCTTGTGTAACTGACCATGGATGCGGCTGAGTGCCTTGTCACCCAGTTTGCGGGCTCAGATTCTCATGAGTGAATGCCTCCTATTTGGTGTCCTGTACTTTGGGGACCGTTATACAGGATAGGAGGAAAGTATTTAAATGGAATGGAAATATAAGAAATAGTAAAACTTCCTATCACGGAAGGCTGTCGATGTGCTTAAGTTCGTGGCAAACGGGATTTGTAGTCACTTTCCCTAGCTGTGGGTCTTGGAGACATTTGTCACCCATCTTACGCCTCCGCGAGGAGTTTTCTTTTTTACCATAGCTGTACTTAAGACACACCGGAGCTGAGATCGCGCACGGTAACTACCCGGACCATTATGGCCCGTAATCATGGGTATTATTCGATTTACCGTGGCCGGCTAGCGTGGGTGCCGATCGTCAACCGTGAACTACCCCTGGCTGGCCACACTTATGTTGGGGCTTATAATCGGTTCACGGTTACCGGCGAGCCGAACGCCGTAATGAGCTGCCAAGGCTATTTTCGGCCTCCTCAGTGGCTTATAATCGGCTCATTACAATTGTCTTTGAGGGCAGTCGCGAGTAATGAGTTAACCCGCAGCAGAGGGATGCTCGAGCAAAAGTGTCTCATTGGCGAGTGCATAGAATCATATAGTACCTGTTAGGTCTTGTCCAGGTGAAGCCGCGTTGTGATGCGTCTTGAATGGAAATGCAGGATTTTGTTCAACAAAAAAGGATTAAGCTCAACAAGTAGCCAAGATATAAAGGAACAAGTTAACAGGAGACAAGATTTTTAAAGTGGTTCGGCACGAAAATGCCTACGTCCACTGATTCTCTTTGTTAATTCACTTCATATGGGCAGTACAAGTTAAGAAAAGTATCGACGAAGGTGTTGGATGTTCCATGCCCTCTGGAACACCTCTCCGTCCACTGTTGACAAAATATAAGCTCCGTTGTGGAGATCTTTATGAATTACATAGTGTCTGTCCCAGATTGGATCTAGCACTCCGGGGCACGGGAAGATCCGCTTGAGGACAAGATCTCCTTCTTGTAGGCTGTGGTGCTTGACTTTGGAGTTGTATTGCGCTGCCACTTTTTGCTTGTGAGCTGCCGCTTTGAGTGCTGCATCATTTCTCCTTTCTTCAATCAGATCGAAGGACATGTGGAGGAGTTCTTCGTTCTCGTCTGGGTTGTAGTGGATCCTACGGTGGGAGGGCACTATAATTTCAACTGGGAGCATGGCCTCCGATTCGTATGCCAAAGAGAAAGGAGTATGCCCTGTTGATGTTTTGTAAGATGTGCGGTAGGCCCAAAGTGCCATAGGAAGTTCATCCACCCAAGCGCCTTTTGACTTTTCAAGTTTCTTCTTGATTAGAGTTTTGAGAACTTTGTTGACAGCTTCAACTTGTCCATTTGCCTGGGGATAAGCCACAGATGAGAAGCTTTTGTGAATCCCGTGCTCTTGGCACCAGTAGGCGAACTCCTCGCTGTTGAACTGAAGCCCATTGTCCGATATGATTTTGAGGGGAACCCCGTACCTGCACAGAACATTTTTGATCAAGAAGTTAATAATTTTTGCCGAAGATACTTTATTTAGGGGTTCCGCTTCCACCCATTTGGTGAAATAGTCGACTGCCACTATAGCATATTTTGCCCCGCCTCGGCCCATAGGCAGTTCGCCAATCAAGTCAATTCCCCATACTGCGAAGGGCCAGGGGCTGGTCATCTGAGTAATCTCATTTGTCGGTAATCGAAGAATCTTAGCAAATTTCTGGCATCTGTCACACTTTTTGGCGAAGTCTAAGGCGTCCTTGTTCAAGGTAGGCCAGAAGTATCCATATCGGAGTATTTTCTTTGTTAGAGTTTGCCCTCCAATGTGGTCTCCGCAGCTTCCCTGGTGGATGTTGGATAAGATTTCCTTGGCTTCCCTTCCAGCAACACATCTTAATAAAGGGTTAGAGAAGTCGCGCCGGTAGAGGATTCCTTCTTGTATAGTGTAGCGGGAAGCTTTCCTCAAGATTTTCTTGACTTCGCTATGCTTTCTGGGCAGCGTGCCATCTAGTAAGTATTTTCGAATAGGAGTCATCCCAGTTTCCTCTTCGATTGCGGCTATCAGATCTTTTCGTTCGAAACTCGGGGTTAGCTGTTTTGAGATGGCTATCGTTCCGGAAATGGAGTTGGTCTCCATGCTAGATTGCTTTGCCAGTTCGTCGGCCTCTTTGTTTTCTTCTCGAGGAATGTGTTTGATTAAATAGTGATCCAGTTGGTTAAGTAGAAGCTTGGTCTTCTTTAGGTATGCTGTGAGTCGTTCTCCTCGAGTCTGAAACTCTCCTAGTATTTGATTTACAACGAGTTGTGAATCACTATGAAGACGCAAAGAACTGACTCTGATTTCTAAGGCAAGTTCTAATCTAGCTATTACAGCTTCATATTCTGCATCGTTGTTGGTGGCAGCGAATTCCAACCTTAGAGCATAATGTAGCTTTCTTCCCCTGGGGGTGATTATTACAAACCTGCCCCCGAGCCTTGCTCGTTTGATGCTCCATCCACGAAGAGATTCCACTTGATGTCTTCTGCTATCTCAGGCTGCTCCATGCCTTCGTTGGTAGTGAATTCGGCAATGAAATCGGCCATGACTTATCCTTTGATGGCGGTGCGGGGATGGTAGGTGATATCATATTGACTCAATTCAATGCACCATTTAAGTAGTCGCCCAAAAGTGTCGGGATGATGGAGTACCTGCCTTAGCGGTTGATCAGTTAGAACCCTGATGGGATGAGATTGGAAATAGTGCCGCAATTTTCGTGATGCGATTAGTAAACAATATGCCAGCTTCTCAAGTTTAGGATATCTGGTTTCTGCTCCCGTGAACCTCTTGCTTACAAAATACACCGGCCACTGCGCGCGGTTGTCTTCTCTCACCAAAGCGGCGCTTAGAGCATGAGACGACACAGCAAGGTATAGGTATAGCCCTTCGCCTTCATTTGGAGTTGAGAGTACTGGTGGTCTCTGGAGGTGTTCGATCAGGTTATGGAAGGCTGCTAAGCATTCATCAGTCCATTCGAACTTTCCTCTGTCTTTCTTTAGAGCTTCGAAGAAAGGGACACACTTGTCAGTCGCTTTAGAGATGAATCTGCTTAGGGCGGCCACTTTCCCATTTAGGCTTTGCATTCCTCTTCGAGTGGAAGTTATCCTGATATCTTTTAGAGCTTGGACTTGTTCGGGGTTTGCTTCAATCCCTCTGGCATGGACGATGAATCCCAAGAACTTTCCTGAGGATACTCCGAAGGAGCACTTTAGGGGATTTAGCTTCATTCCATATTGGCGAAGTACTTGAAACATCTTGCCTAAGTGGCTTACGTGGTCGTTGGCTTTCCTTGATTTTACTAGCATATTGTCCACATATACTTCCATAGTTCATCCTATTAGTTCTGAAAACATCTTGTTGACGAGGCGCTGATATGTAGCTCCGGCGTTTTTAAGTCCAAAAGGCATTACTTTGTAGCAGTATAATCCCCGGTCAGTGATGAAACTAGTGTGGTCCTGATCGGGGGCATGCATAGGAATTTGGTTGTACCCTGAGTATGCATCCATAAAAGATAGGAGCTCGTGTCCGGCTGTGCTGTCCACAAGCTGGTCGATTCGGGGAAGTGGGAAGCAATCCTTTGGGCAAGCGTCGTTCAAGTTAGAGAAGTCAATGCATGTCCGCCACTTCCCATTAGCTTATTTTACTAGTACTGGGTTAGCGACCCATTCTGGGTAGATGGCTTCTCGTATGAAATCATTGGTAAGAAGGTTCTTCACTTCTTCATCGAGGGCTGCTGATCGTTCAGCCCCCATACTCCTCTTTTTCTGTTTTACCGGCACCTTGGTAGGATCGATGTTCAGTACGTAGCATGCTATGTCCGGGGAGATTCCAGTCATGTCAGCATGCGTCCATGCAAATATATCCAAGTTGTGGCGGAGAAAACCAATGAGCTGATCCTTCAATTCTGCCTTTAGCTGAGATCCGATTTTCAATAGTTTACTTGAGTCGTGTTTGTCTACAGATACAAACTCCATAGCCTCTGCAGGCTCGGCGGTAGCCTCCTCCTCTCCGTCCCTGGGGTCTAGTTCGTTGAAAGGATCACTTGTATATCGAAGAGGAGGGGCTTTCTTTAGTTGCTATGCTTTCGAGTTCTTCGTGCAGAGAGCAATCTCTGCATTCTTCCCTTTATCCCTCCTGCGGTTGTTACGAAGTTCAGTTACATAGCAATCTCGAGCAGCATCCTGATCTCCCTCTACTTCTCCAATTCCGTTGTCTGTTGGAAACTTCATCTTTAGGCACCATAGGGCCAGAACAATTTGGAAGTCGGACAAGGCTGGTCTTCCTAAAAAGGCGTTGTAGGCCGAGTGGTTATCTATTAGTACAAATGTTTTTTTTCGCACAATGGAGCGGGGATGGCTTCCTATTTCGACAAAGAGGTCCAGTTGCCCTAGGGGCATCTTCGCATCTCCAGTGAAACCGTGAAGTGGTTTGTTGCAGGGAGACACATCCTTCATTGAAAGCTTCATTTTGTCAAAGGCATGTTTGAACAGGATATTTACTGAGCTTCCAGTGTCTACTAGAATTCGGAAAACTTCGGCTGGACCGAACCATGCAGATATGACCATAGGATCAATGTGAGGGTATTGCCTTCCCTCTAGGTCACGTCTACTGAATGTGATGTCATCTTTCCCTTTCCGCTTCGGGTGGCGTTCTTCTGTAACGGAGTTAACGCGGTCTTCTTTATTTCTAAGTGATTGTCCATATCTCTCCATCTCTGCCCAGCTTCTGTCAACGATGTGTGGTCCTCCTGATATGGTATGAACCACTATTTGATTTCCTCTGCCCATCTCCTGGGGAGGTGGGCTTGGGTTTTCATTGGCAGGGGTTGGAGTCCTGTTTTGACTTTTCACACAGCGTTCCAGTTTCTTCCTTCTGATGTGTTCTTCAATTAAGTCCCGGAGATGATGACATTCATTGGTATCATGTCTATGAGATTCGTGGAAACGGCAAAACTTTCCCGACTTAATCGCGTTATCCGATTCTTTCTTGTGCGGAGGGCATTTGTATCTAACTTCGTCTTGGGTGGCCAGGAAGATATTTTCGATTGTTTCATTCAAAGGAGTGTAAGAGTCAAATCTCGGTCTTGGTCGATATAGGCGTTTTTCTCCCTTCTTGCCCCCAGCATTGTCTCTAGAGTCGTTTCTTCGGACGTCCTTTGCTGCAGCGGGTGTGCTACCATGAGCCTCCTTAGTTTGTTGTCCTGTTTGCCTCTCAGTGGCAGCATCCTCGAGTCTCGTATACTTTCCAGCTTCATGAAAGAAGTCGGGAAAAGTGGCTGGTTTTTCTTTTGTCGGTCTTCTAGCAAATTTAGTATCCGGGTGTACCCCACTGCAGAGGGCCATTAGGATAAGTTTCTCATCGGCATCTTGGACAGCGGCCGCTGCGGCATTGAATCGGGTTAAATATTGCTGCACCATTTCCCCAGGTTTCTTCTTGATACTAGATAATGAATAAGCATCCTTGGGTTGTTCCACATGAATGCGGAACTGGCTGATGAATTTTTCCTTCAACGTTTCCCATGAGCTGATGGATCCTTGGGGTAGATGGCAGAATCAGGATGTGGCCAGGTCTACCAAGAATAGCGGGAAGCACTTACACAACACTCCTTCAGTGGCTCCGCTCATGAGCATATGCTGTGTGTACCTCTGCAAGTGTACTACAGGGTAAGAGGTTCCCTTGTAAGGTTCCATCGTTGGCATTTTCCATTCTCGGGGGGTAATGGCAATTTCGATATTGCGGGTGAAGGGGCTGGTTACCCTAGCGCCTATCCCTCGATCTCTTTGATCCCGTCGGACACACTCTCTGAATAATCGTGCCATCCTCTCATCATAACTTGGAGCAGACAGGAATGAGCTAGGTTCTTCTCTGCGGGATCGATCCCGTCCAGATGACCTGTAGGGATGGTATAGCCTATCACTCCCAACGTTTTCCAATGGCTGTCTTCGATCTTCTGGGAGCATGCTAGGGTCAGCTACAGTTGGCCCTTGCCGGGATCTTCCCCTGCTGGGTTCTATTTCAAGCACTTCCTCGGGTCCAACTTCGGGCTGGACTCTAGCTCGGCCCCGCTTAGTAGCGTTCCCCTGGCTAGGTAGCATGACGGGCTCAGCTGCATCCGACCTTTGCCCGGTACCTCCCCTGTTGGGTTCGGTTCCAAGTGCTTCTTCGGGTCGGAATTCGGGCTGAGTCCGGGCTCGGCTCCTACCATTGCTATTTCTGTTGTTAGCCTCTTCGTAGAAGAAAGATCTCTGTCATCTCCTAGATTCTCCGAACTGAGACTCGCCCCATGATTCAGTGTTGCGGTTGGGTTCTTCAACATCCCTCAAGCGTGACATGAGTTGGTCCACCAAGGCTTCTTGTTGGGATGTGAAGCGGTTAGTTACTTCAGCCACAACTCTGTCCAGATCTGCCCTAGTAATTGGTTGCTCCGAGGCAGGGGCTATAGGATTTGCCTGATTTCCATTTGTCATTGGAACGGGATGATTCTCTTGATCTGTGATCACCGGATCTGGGATACTGTTAGTTGCGATGTTCTTTCCTTTGCTAACATCTTTTCTCGGCCTGGGAGGCATGTTTTCCAGGTAATGAGCGATGCTGTTAGGAAAAAAGATTGAGTGGGAGAAGCTGAAGCTTCTAGCTCGAGCTCTCAGTGAAAGCACCAAAAAATTTTGCGCGAAAAATGGGCAAACACCTCTGAGTCGTATGTTTTAGTCGATTTAATGTTGTTTTTAGTGATTCAGGGGATTTATGCAAATATATAAAAAGCAGGGGCTAAACTGTAAAAGACACAGATTTATAGTGGTTCGGCCAGAACGTGCCTACGTCCACTTTATATGTTATTCTCCTTTTCTCTTCAGATTACAATTACAAATCTTCGATTACAAGAGTATGAAAGTTGTTTGAAAGTTCCTTCCTTGCTTGAGCACTCAAACTTGTCCGCCATTATTGTACCCCTGCCCCTCTATTTATAGAGTGAGGCTGGGGGTAGGGGTCTCGGATGTATATAGCTGCTAGTGGGCTTGGGCTGATGCAATCTGGCTTGGCAAAAGTCGGTCCTGAACGCCTTGGTTCGGTAGGTTGGTTGGTCCGGTAGCCGTCGGAGAAGACTCGGTCCGGTAGCAGTCGAGGTGTGGGTTGGTTTAGCAGGCATAGACAGATGGGTTGGTCAGGTGGTATGTTGGTTCGGTGGTATGGAGGAGGTGCGTTGGTTCGGCATGGCTTGGGTGGAGGTTTGATTCGGTGGAGGCTGATCCGGTGGGACACGGTCCGGTGGTGAGTGGATGGTTCGGCAGGGAGTTGGTTCGGCGGGCACGAGAAGGAGGGGGTGAATGGAGCATGGCTCGGTAGTGGGATGGGCACCGGATGAACTTAAGCTCCGGATGGAATGGGTGATCCTGGACGAAACTGATGCTCCTTGTCCTCGAGATCTTCTGGGTGAGAATTCGCCCAACAGGAATATATAAAATGTGTTATAGTGGAAAATGTAAATCCTTAACGCTATTTTTAAAATATATTATACTTTACTTTAGACATTATTATATTAGCGTATATTACTACATAGTAGATAGTTTAACGGATCCTTAAAGGATGGGCAGTCCTAAGCATCCTTTAAGTTACTTGTGCATTTTTATTACAATTCACTTGAGTTGGTTTACATTGTATAGGTTTGTATGTCCTGACTCGAGTGTTTTGTGTTTTGCTTTACGCTCGTGTCAGCTTGAGTATCAGCTTTGGATTTCATCTTCTGAAGCTAGAGGATTTGCTGGAGATTATCTATCTATCTAGTTGTCATCTATTTATATTCTGTATTTTATTCATCTTATGTATCATTGGACATTTATGTATTTGGATTCTATTGTATTTACTTTTAGACTCTGGTATTTTGTACTTGTTTTGTGACTGTGTTTGTAGTAGCTTCATGAACTACTATGGTTATTTTTATTTCCGCTGCGAGTTATTCTGATATTTTTGTGTCAGTGATTCTGTGATTGGTTTTATTTGCCCCAAATTATATTACAATCTACTGTTTTGAATTATTCAAGTCTGACATGTGTGGTTTTATTGTCGATTTGAATGATCCAAAATAGTGGGTCGATACATTGTCGTTGTACCTCCTTCTTTGGAGAGTGACAAGATGGGATCCATCAAGAGCCCAGAAAGGCAATGATCAGTCCACGGAGACTACGAGCCATGTTATTGGTCCGATGAGACCTTGGAATTGGCTAATGATAAGAAGAGATCGAGGTTTAGGATTTGGAAAATGATCCAGTGAGATCATTTCCTTGGTCATCAGCTTTGGATAGACATGGACTTAGTTACGAATTTGGAATGGATTCGGAATTGGATTTCGACTCAGAGCAGTTCATTAACAAACTCTTGAGCAGATACGAAATGGCTTATGGAAATTTGGCTTAGCAATAGATCGGATTCAAGATTTGAAAATACGGCTATTACTAGATTCTGGACTTTGGAATTATGGTGATTCAAAACACGACATCCTGCCACAAAGCTTGCTTTGGGGGCAAATGTTATACCGCCTTTTGGCTTAGGCAACATATCATCGATTTGGTCAAACAGATTTCATGATCATCAAAGGAGGAAGCCTGGAGAGATGATTATCATGCTCAGAAATCGGTTATAAATATGCACGATGGTCTAGCAGATTCGGATGAATGACACTCTGGAATTGGCTAAGTATGAAACTAACACTTCCCCTGGGCAAGGGATCAGATTGGAATATTTCTCCTTGGCAAGGGATTAGATCGGATTAGTATGGCTTTGGATTGCTCGGATTGGCAGTACAACTCAATGATGATCTCTCAATAACTCGACGAACAACGCATCAATTCAGGAATTAACTTTGAAACAAGAAGTAGGAAACATAGAGGAACCATAGAAAGGGTCGCACACCGTAGCATAGAATGGTGAAAGGGTCGGGGGCACCCCTCTATATGGGTATGATCAGTCTGAATTTTTGTGGGTCAGACGTCTTGACTTGAAGATTGTAAATTCAAATTTTAAGCGAGATATTTGCACGTCTTCTTCTATAAATACAGCAGGCTTGGCATTCATTCAGGGATCTTTTGGCTGGCTATTCATCATCACTCTTTTCTCTTCTTTCATTAATTTTCTAAGCAAGAACAACTGCACTTTTAATCTTACAGTATAAATAATAAGATTATTAGAGTGGACGTAGGCCAGAGTTTGTTGAACCACTATAAAATCAACGTGTTCGTTTACTTTTCTACACTGAATGTGTGATCTATGAACTTATATTATTCTTTGACTGGTATTGTTATTAGATTGGTGGTGCTTTCACATTACTTGGGTGTTGGTGGTAATTTTTTCCATCAACAGTAGTTGAGAGGCTAATTAAATAATAATAATTTATTTATTTATTTGGGATTTGAGTTAAGTAATTAGAATTAGAGTGATAATTTTGGAATAAAAAACAAATACTGAGTTGAAAGACTAAATCTTTAATAAATTATCAAATGATTTTTATATAATGAGAAATTAACTAAAATTAAGGAAAATTACTTTTATAAAATAAATAAAGGTGAAATTTAACAAAAATGGTTTGGCGAGGTAATAAGATGCGCTTATATGTCTGTTTCATAAAATAAACGAAAGGAAGAAAAGAAATAAAAAGTAAATAAGAGAAGCCTAATAAATTAAAGCCTAAACCAAACTCTAATATCTTGTTTCCTAAGGGCACAACCAACAATGCCTTGTTCAGTTGCTAAACAAACCGTGGATCAACCAGACATGGCTTGTTCACTTCTCCATGGCTAGTATGAGCTGTAATTGAGTGAACAGAGGCTGGTGAGTATAAAGGCGAAGTCTTCGCTGTTATAAAATTATAAAGGCGAAGTCTTCGCCTTTATAAAATGTGGACGTTATATTTAATTTATAACGGCGAAGACTTCGCCATTATAAATTTATGAAAGTGAAAACTTCGCAGTTATAAACCAAGTGAATCTTTTTAACTAATTTGTGATTAGTTTGTACCTTACTAGTTGCAAAGCTTGTTTGGTCTGTCCAAAGACATGAGAGAGTGAAGTCAACAGGGCACAAGGCACATTGTTGTTAATGGTCTAAGCATTCTCGATCAAAACTTCTCCATTTTCCTGATGTTTCATTATCCATAGTTTTCCAAATCTTGAATCTTCAAACGCAACTTTAAATAAATCCTAAGAGGTTACGTTGAAGGGGAAAGAAAAATCATCTTTATTTCCAAACCCTTCCACGTCAGTAATTCAAATTAATATCTACAAATCAAGCAGCTTCCGATCTTAGTTTATCAACATCTTTTCACCAATTAGAAATCTGGTAATCAAGACAAGGTCATTGAATTGAGAAGGAAAGTGGGATATAGTGAAGAATAAGGTAAAGGGCATTGAAGAAGAAGTGTAATACTCCGTTCAGGTGAGTATATTGACTCGCTACTATGTCAAATTAAATATAGTTTGATATCAAGAATATTGGATTACATTTGAAGCATAGTGCTAGTGCGGAGATCTTCGGTGTAGGGAATTGGATGGTCGGAGCCATCGAAATGGTGAAAGAGAAGCACGCCCTGGAGCGTATTGCTCCAGGCATTGGTCGACCAATCCACTAGTCAAGGTGGACCAGTGCACCGGTTGTTCCTGGGTGCAAATTGTTATCCGCAACTACACAAAAGTGTTACGAATCTAATAGTAACTTCAATAATGTTACTAAACTGTTCAGAAGTAGTCACAGAAAAAAATGTTTACAATTTTCACAATTAAATTGCAAAAACAGCAACAGAATAAAGTGACAAATTCTAATAAACACTGTTACCGCATAGAACCGTACAAAACTGTTGCAATTGAATTTGTATGAAATTTAGAGAAGTATCTAGTCGTCCGAGTGCAGAGAATATCTGTTTCCTTGAAACAATATTGCCCCCTTATATGCACCGAAGGATATGAGCAATTTGTCTCCCGGGATGAAATTAACTGACCCCGATATGCGGTGCGTGCAGATGGAGCGACGACGAACTGAAGGAATTATTGAACCGTGAATAGGGTTCTGGGAAGAGGAACAAAATGAAGAAATGAATTAATTCTGAGTTAATTAATCTCGTTTTGTGGGCCCCTATATATAGGCGGGAGGAGGTGCCTATTCAGAGCGGTCATGACTGTTGGAAAGGTTGCGACCCTTTAACCGACAGACGTGTGCGCACAGACGCAACGTTCAAATTTTGAAGTTCAAAATTAGCCGTTTCAGCGCAGAAGGCCTAAGTGGAAGACAGAGGCCCATCTAATCACGAGACCCCAAGAGCCCAAAGGCCCAATATTTGACATTTTAATATTAATATGAAGGCCCAAAGCCCACATGCCCAAAGCCTACATTGCCACATATCAAGTCTTCATGTTTTGATTTAGTATATTAGGTTATAGTATATATGGTGGATTTGGCATAAATATTCCACTATATGGGACATTGTGTCCATACAATACACACAATACCCAAAATCTCTCTCTTCCCTAACAACTTCCCCGTTCATTTTTCTAACAATCCCCCACATGAATAAGTAGTTGTTCATAGTTTCACGAGATATTTATCGGATTGGTTTAAAGTATCACATGTGCCTTGAACTTTCCTAGTGATTACCTATTTGAATTACGGGTGAATCAGTAGACTTAGAATGTCCTTGAACTGTAAGTCTTTTGTGTAATTCTAAAATAGATAACACATGATAAATGTTTCTTATAATCCTTCGTTCTCTGTTTGTGTTCATTTTTGCCTTGAACACCTTCCTGGTCTCATAAGTGCTTAGAAAATTTGACCTTATAATTCTCTTTGAAGCGGCGCCTTCGCACTTACATAAGTGATTCTGTAAGGGGTGTTCGTAATTCCTCAAGTACAGACATCATTAAAAGTATCAATACTTATCCTATTTTCCATCAAATAATGCACTGATTTTATCATTGGAATGGTTTGTGTGTAACAGCGCCATCAAGTTTCTCTTATACTTAGTTGTCCCTTTGAACCTAGATCTTGGGATCTCCAGTCAACTAGGTGGGATTTCCATTTAAAAAAAAGTTATTCTATGGGCCTTAACCCCATTCCCATCGATAAGGTTTGAACTTTCTCTCTTGGCAATCCTTTTGTTAGTGGATCCGCTATGTTATCTTTAGACTTTATGTAATCTATAGTGATAGCTCCATTAGAGAGAAGTTGTCTTATTGTTTTATGTCTACGATGAATATGCCTAGATTTACCATTGTATAGTGTACTGTTAGCTCTTCCAATTGCTGATTGACTATCACAATGTATACATATTGGAGGCACAGGTTTGCTCCAATTTGGAATATCTTCCAAGTAACTTCGAAGCCAGTTTACTTCTTCTGTGGTCATATCTAGTGCAATAAATTCTGATTCCATCGTAGATCTAGCTACACAAGTCTGTTTGGATGAATTCCATGATATTGCTCCATTTCCTAATGTGAACACATATCCACTTGTAGACTTTGTATCTTGTGATCCAGTTATCCAATTGGCATCATTGTATCCTCCCACTGTTAAAGGATAGTTTGTATAGTGTAGACCATAGTTCTGCATATACTTAGGTATCCTAGAACTCTGCTTATCGCTTTCCAATGATGTTTTCCAAGATTGCTGGTAAATCTAATCAGCTTACTTACAGCGTATGCGATATCTGGCATAGTGCAGTTCATAACATACATGATACTTCCTAGCATACGAGCGTGTTCAAGCTGGTAGATACCATCACCAGTGTTCTTTACCCAATTTTGGTTCATATCTACTGGTGATTTTGCAATAGTTATATTATATTGCTTGAATTTTTCAAGTATCTTACCGATGTAATGTGATTGGGATAATGCATATCCCTGTGGTGTTCTCAAAATTTTGACACCCAATATCACATCAGGCAGTCCTAGGTCTTTCATATCGAATATAGAGGATAACATATTCTTTATAGATGTTATTATGGCCTTGTTATTGCCTAGGATTAGTGAGTCATCAACATAAAGACAAACAATGACATATCCAACATGTGTGTGTTTTATGTAGACACGTTTATCTAATTCATTTATTGTGAATCCATTTGATAACATAGTTTCATCAAATTTCTCATGACATTGTTTTGGAGCTTGTTTAAGGCCATAAAGCGAATTTACTAATTTGCATACTTTATTCTCATTTCCAGATTTAAGAAACCATTCAGGTTGCTTCATATATATTTCTTCCTCTAGTTCACCATTCAAAAATGCAATTTTTACATCCATTTGATGTATTTCTAAATCAAGTATGGATGCGATTGCAATAAGCATCCTAATTGATGTTATCCTCGTCATTGATGAATATGTATCAAAATAGTCCATGTCTTCCTTTTGTCTGTATCCTTGGACTACAAGACGAGCTTTGTACTTGTCTATTGAACCATCAGGTTTCAATTTCTTTTTAAATATCCATTTATTACTAAAGTTCTTGCATCCTTGAGGTAAATCAACTAACTCCCAGGTATGGTTAGCCATAAAGGGTTCAATCTCATTGTTAATAGTCTCTTTCCAGTAAGTGGCATCGCTGGAGGACATAGCTTGTTCGTATGTCAATGGATCATCTTCTAACATAAAAGTGTAGAAGTCTGGTCCAAAGGTCCTAGAGGTCCTTGACCTTTTGCTCCTTCTTGGTTCCTCCACTTGTTGATTAGCACTAGTTTGTTGAAGTTTATTTTGTTCAGTATTCTCAAGAGAATCAGTAAATTCATCTTCTCTTGGTCTCTTTTGAGTATCATTGTCAGTACCCTTTTTTAAAGGGAATATATGTTCGAAAAAACTTGCATTTCTCGATTCGATGATGGTATTTCCATGAATCTCATCAATTTCAGATTTGTATTCTAGAAATCGATAAGCGGCATTGTTTTGTGCATATCCAATGAATAAACAATCGATTGTTCTTGGTCCAATTTTGACCTTCTTTGGTTTAAGTATCTCTACATTGGCAAGAGACCCCCACACTTTTAAGTATTTGTAGGAAGCCGGTTTATTTTTCCAAAGTTCATGAGGAGACTTGGATGTTCTCTTTCGTGGTATTTTATTTAAAATAAGGTTTGCTGAAAGAATAGCTTCTCCCTAAAAGTTATCTGACAAGACAGATGTAACGACCCAATTTTTCGACGCCCGAAAGTCGACATTAATACATCCACTGTATCAAATGCCGCACAGTTGAATGCCGAAAAACTGATCCGTTAGGGTTAAAGAAGAAGAAGAAGAAGAAGATAGAAGAAGAAACAGAAACAATAACATAATCTCACACATCGCAGCAGAACAAATATAATAGATAAATGAATATCCTTAAAACAAAGAACTATATCAGTTATTACATTACATCACATTACATTATCAGAGTGTTACAACAACAAACAGCGGAAAAGAATATAACATATACTAGTGATACGCTTCGCCATCCAGCTTGCTATTGATCTCCACAGCATCTCTTTTCGGGCTTCGCTCCATAATAATGATAACCTGACTCTAGGCTTCCCGTGTGGAAAATTATGGGTACCCAAAGTTTAGAAAGGGAACAATAAACTCCAGGTCAGTCGTGGGACTGGTGTGAGATCTTAAAAACAGTTATTTTCATAAAGAAAATAAAAAGAAATCCGCTATGCTTTTGGAAAATGAAACTACCATAAGGCCTCCCGTCACACACATAATGAAAACGCAGAATTGGAGGAGATTTCTCCTTATGATAGTCAAACATGCTTAATACGCAAAATCTTTTTAATATTATCATTAGTGCATAGTGCGGAAAACATTTCGAAAGTATAATATTAATCTTAGCTAGCATACAACCATTATTGTATGCCTACTATAGCTACCATGTTCAATAGAAGGTTACCCCACATTCCATGGCAGGTTATACAACTAAAACCGTACAGGGCGCGTATTGTTTCTTTGGATTTCCAACAAATGGTCAGGAAAAGGAACTTCCTACTGCCATATGGGTACGCCTCTAGAGGGACGTCCCGAGAACCTACCCGGCTTTCTGCCAATACAAGGCCGGGTTACCTCTGTAACTAGGTAACTACTACTCGAGTATGCCATCCCCCGGTCCTTTGGGACCTTTATCCGAGGATGCTCAACGACAAAGCAACAGCCACACAGTAAATGAGATTGCAGCAACCACATAGGTTAAGTATCTGGGCTCCATACCATGATACCACCCTTTTCCAGAAGGAAATGACATACCCTAAAGGACGCGACCCTCATAACCTTGCCGCATCTTTCCTGTTTCGACCATTTCCGGGGTGTGAGGTCCGACGAAGTCTCGTCCACAAAGCTATGCTTTACACGAAAGCCATGCTTTGATCACAAATGATCATCAACACACAGCAGCACTTAGCATGCCACGCTACCAAATTGGGAGTATATCGCTGATAACCTTCAACTACATAACCTCTGATCTCGTACGTCTCAGAGAAGGGTGTTAAGCTAAGAGAATAAATTCTCCGCCACCAATAGATATGTATTTGAAAGAAACCTTCTTTATATCTCAAAGTGTAGTGTCAGACATACAACCATACAAGTTTGTTCAGGGTTCAAACAGAACCGAAGGCACCTCGTCCAATAAAGGAAGATGCCCTTGCAAATCCGGGTATCCACAATTCCGATCGGACTCCCCATCACATGTGGGATCTCTGTACCAGAGCAACTCAGTGCAGAGACATTCGATAGGTTATCCTATCATTTCCGAAGACACCCAGTCTTCATCACCGTCTTCAAATGCTATTAATTTCATCGTATCATTATTCGGAATGGGTTATATGACACAAAGTCCTCTCCCGGCTAATCCGAATAACGAGCGCTTATTTAAAAAAAAATAAGTGTTATATTCAGATTTCAACAAATCACAACAATTTTCACTTTGATCTTTTAAATAAAAGATCTACCACAATCACAAAGGTATGATATGATTTTTGGATATCCACTTGGAATCCGACCCCCGGTCGCATCGAAATTCAAATGTCGTTTAAAGGCAAATATTGATAGTCGGTTATTTAACTATCAATCAACATTCACAACAACTACCAGATTTAAATAATTTCCCCCAATTATTTATTTTCAAAATATCTTCGCAAGATATATTTCACACTTCAACCATTTAAAACAAATTTCAAATTACTTTCCACATTTCAATACTTTGAAAACAAATTTCAAATCACTTTTCCTTTTAAGGAATACATTCCCCAATATTTATTTATTTCCACTGAAAATCTGCCGAGTTCAAATGCTTTAAAATAATTTAAATTACTTATCCAAAATATTCTTGGAACATTTAAAATAAAGCTATTTTAAACGCTTTATTTAAAACATTAGTTATGAAGATATTATATTAAAATCTTATATAAAAGTTTCAAGTCCAAACTAATTATAAAATAAAAATTAGTAGATAGGATATAACTATTTAAATATCCATTTTCTAAAACAAATATCAAATTAAACTTTAAATTATCAAAATAAATCTTTACTTTAAAGATTTTCAAAATAACCCAAGTAAATAATTTCTCAAAAATAATCTTTCCTTAAAACCATCTTCACAACTTCAGTTTCATATTTATAGACTATATTGAAAACATACTCGGCTTTCCAGGGGAAAGTACACCTTCCATTCTAAAATGGTTCATTCAAATCAATTTATAAATCCTTCCGGATTTACTTTAAATTTACGTTCCAAATCCGTAAATTCCTTTCCACACTTTTAAAAATAAAACAATATTTATTTCTAAAACAAATTTCCACTTTCTTTTATAAAATTCCCATTTTGGGTTTAAAATTTTAAACATCCATTAATTTACAATTTTTAAATCGATTCCCAAGTATTTACTTTCAATACCAAATCAATTTTTCAAATTGATTTTTCTAAATTTATTTCAATTACCAAATCCAATTCCAAATTGGTTTCTAAATTTATTTCAATCGACAAATCAATTTTCATATCAATTTCCCAAAGGTTTATTTTTTTAACACCAATTAATTTTCAAATTGATTTCTAAAATCTTTTCAAACACTAAATTGAATTTCAAATTTAATTTCTAACCCTTTATCTTTACCAAACAATTTAAAATTCGGATTTTTAAGTAAATCCTTCAACTTTTAAACAAGTTTCTCAAAATTCATTTATTAAAATCCTTTCCCATATTTTGGAATTAATTCGATCGGATTGTATAAATAAACTTTAATACTTTAATTGTAATGGTCTAGGCTTTTCTACTTTAATTTTCAAAAATCCAATTTCATATTTCTGGTATCCTATGATACCAAAAATATATTCGGCTAAATTATAGCCTTGCACAATTCCAATAACAAGTATAATCATACACAGATATAAATAAATGAACACATAACATATGAAACAAATTCAAATGTTTGAGGAATCCAGTTGGATCCCTTCAACCTGTTTCCCTACATCCACAGACGTTAGCACAACAATTAGATACCAATTCCACTTCAAGGTGGAATATCACGGTATATGGGATTTATAAAATATCATCCGCTATTATGCGGCGTATAGGGTCTCATCCGCTATATAATGCGGGAAATCAACAAATCCAAATAAATATATAATACCAATTCCACTTCGAGGTGGAATATCGCGGTATATGGGTTTAATATAATAACCTCCGCTATTATGCGACACATAGGGTATAAACTAATATAACTGATAATAAATTAATCATCCAAGCACACAATCGACAATTTTAAATTTAACTATCACAATTCAACAATCAATCAATAAGTGAATTTTCAATTTTTATAATTTGAGCGAGAAGATCTCACCTTTGCGTATGCATGCAAATTCATTTTCAACTCGCTTCCATTCCAGCTTGATCTCTATGACTTTTAGACTGTATAAACATTTATACAATTCAATTAATATTCGAATAAATCGAATAATCAATTTTCGTTTTAATAGTTTTAATTAACTAATTTCTCCTTTAATAATTTTTATTTAAAATAAATAAATTTAAAACTAATTTTCCTTTAATAAATTATTTTTAATGACAATAATTAAATGAACCATTTAAACAAATTAATTCCTCTAATCGAAAAATAAATTTCCATTTAATAAAATCAATTAACTAAAAATTAAATTTTAAACTAATTTTCCCCTTGAATAAAAAAATATTTTTAACAACAAAAATAATTGAATAAGTTTATTAACAAATTCACCACAGTACTGTGTTATTTAAAATAAACTGGTGAGTTAAAAATGTTTATACGTATGTCCATCTTATCCTTCATTTTTAAAAATACATACTCTTATAAAAATAGTTTATATACATTCCAAAAATATATATATATATATACATATTTATAAAAAAATAATTTCTATTACCATTTTAAAATGTCTATTTCCTAGTTCTTAAGTATATACATATGTATATATATATAGAGAGATTGAAATTAATCTGCACACATATACAACTCGCTGTATTTCTTTTTTGCACATATATTTATTTACTAAATATGTATACCCACATATATATATATATATATATATATATATCTGTGTGTGTGTACAAATTTAAATTAAGGGAAAATATCCTTACTTTAGAAATCGCGAAGCCACAACGCTGTCAGACCATCTCTCGACGAAGTACCAACCCAGCAGAAAACGCGAACGCCATCGCCTGCTCCCCTAAGTCGATCGACATTCCTTGCCCCTGAACGCCGCCGCAATCAAATAGCCATCACACTTGAAATCGAGCCACCCAAAATCGCGGCCATCATCGCAGCTCCAAATCGTGACATGTGATACGTCGAGCTCGAGTTGAAGGAGAACGAACAACTTCGAATTCCTGGGGGAGCAACGTGATTTCGATTTTTTAGATATCTTTTTTTTTCTTTCTTTGAACGAGCCCAGCTCGATTTCTATTTATATTGGAAAGGGGGAACGAGATTTTTTTCTCATTTTAAGTTGCGGCCATTAAAGTTTATCTGAACTTGATTTTTGATTCCTTCTGCTTTTGAAATTATTTTTTGCGAGAGATTTGTAAAGAAATGGGGAGACAAGGACGAGATGTTGGCGTATGGAGGAAGGCTGCAGTGCTCCAGAGGTGTAGAGAAAAAGTTTTGATGTGAGGGAATTTCGAATGAAGTTGACCAGGATAAAATGTAGTTTAAATACAAATTCAAATTCAAATTATCTTGATTAACGCAGCTTAAAATCATGAACCCCTATCGAGGCGTGCCACCAGGCATTTATAATGTTATACACCTATTCCAAATGCAATGGAAAGGTTTCAGGTCCAAATTCGATCGTATGGAAAAGATAGTTTTTGAATCCAGTTAAAAAAATTGAATTTTCGATATAAATTTCAGTGCGTTTATATGTCGTACGCTCACACAACAACTCCAATTACTACGAAAATTGAAATCCGATAATAATACAATATTACGGATCCAACGGAACTGGTTTCAGCGAATTCCAAGACTGTGCCTCGAAAGCCTATTTTTAAATATCGATTTAAACGATATTTTTTCAAAACTGAATAAATTATTTCCAAATTCAATTCTGAGGCTTCCATTATCTTCAGTATTATCAACATGAATTTTCTAAGCTTGAAAAAATATATTTTTAATCATCTTAAAACTGAAGATTCAAATTTTTATCCAATTCAATAAATTAAATTCAAAAATTAAATTGCCAAATTCATAGTTAATTTTGAAATTCAAGTTAAAATAACTTCCAAATATTTAAAATCAGTTAAATATTCCATTTCAATTGTTAAAAATTTCCGGGTCATCACATCCTTACCCCGTTAAAAGAATTTCGTCCCGAAATTACTAGCTAAGAAGAACTATCCTTAACCCATTTGCTATCTTTCCAAAACTAAACAGTTTTATCAACTTACCAAACAAATCCTTTTTATTAACAACCCATTATCGCTTCAACTAACTTTCCAAAATTAATCATAGATTCCAAACAATATTGCTTTCTTAACCAATTCAAATTTAAATTCAAATTTTAAACTTTCAAAATTTCCATAAAATTTTTCTAACTCCCTAAATTTTTGAAAAATTTCGCTAGCGTCTCCTTTGCGCGGCTAGCTCGGTACGACTACAAAATGGCACCACGAGCCCTCAGATTCAAAAAGAAAATAAAAGGCCAAGTGGCTAGATAAGAAAATTACCAAATTTCATATAGAAATTTAAATACATACCTTTTTTGTCGAGCAATTCAATTTTATCTTCAAAATCCCAATTCCAATTTTTCTCTTTCCTGTAACATACCTGTATATTCTACTAGCCATAATATCCCATTACAACATTCAAATATGATTTTGCACATTTTATTACAAGAGTTTAAATACTTACTTCTTATACCATTTTTACTTCACTATTGAAGTTATATATCCAATTTCATTCAATCTTGCATTTTTAATTTCCTTTGAATTCAATTCACAATTTCAATTCTATTTGGATTCAATTTATCTTCTGAATATTGAATTTTATCAATTATCTTTCATTCACAACTGCATTATTTTAAATTAGTTTCATTTACTAATCCATTACAAACTCCAATTCATTTTACCTCAAACTAAAAAAAATTCTTTTATTTCTTCCACTTTTATTAACTTTAGTTCACTTTGAACTAATTTTACAACTTCATTTTATTTCACACAATTCAAACTGATTTTCAATATTCAGTTTCGATTCGATTTTTATTCTTTCGTTCATTCCCAAAAATTTATGCTCAATTCACTATTTTGGTTTATACCCACTTATATTTAAACTGGATTTCAAATTCCATATGAATTTAATTTACCTTTTATTTATAATTATTGAATTCATTTCAAACCATATCTATTTGGTCTTTTCTTCAATTAGTTTCACTTACTAATTTTTATTTCAATACTTCGCTTTGCTTATAACAAATCGAATTCAATTCCAATTCAATTCTATTTGCTTACAAATTCAAAATGAATTTCAACATTCAGTTTCATTTCCTTGCATTCAATTTCATTTTGGATCCTTATCATCATTTTATTTGACTCAATTTTTCAATCTCAATCCTTTTATTCAATTTTTAGTGCCACTTGAATTAAATTTTCCTTCCAACTTATTTTGTTTCCACATTTACTTTTATCTAACATCTCTTTAAGTTAGATTCTTATTTTAAGAACTTCAAACTTTACAGGTTATCAACTTAATGATATTCCATAAATATTTTATATAACATTCCAGAGTCTTTTCAACCTTTCAAAAATCATTTTTGAAATCTATTCAAATTTTCTTTTGAATTTCCAAAACCAAATCCATTTTGCAAACAATTCCCATTTAAAACAATTCGGCAGCAATTTCTCCCCTGGAAACCCAAAAATGAACATCAATGATGTTGTAGTCATCACAGAAGTTATTTTCCAGCAACCTAAAAGAGTTTAGAGCTTTCATACTTTCAAAACACTTTTCCAAAACCTTTGAAAATCATCTTCAAAATCAAAAGTGTAACAACCCGATATTTTCAACCATTCGCATCCGCACATGTCGGACTTGAATTGCTCAAAATACCGCATTGTAAATAAAATTTGGCAAATCTCAGAATATACAGTAAATAAAATCACAGATCACAGACACAGAGTATTTAATAATGCAGCGGAAGTAAAAGAAATAGTAGTTCATGAAGCCACTATATAAATATATCAGAGTTAAATAAAATACAACAGACTAAATAAAGTACAACAGAACTCTTAAGATGATAACCAAGTACAAGCTGAATAGAACAACAGAACTGGAATAGATAAAACTAGATAAGCAGATAATCTCCAGCGATTCCAATCTCCAGAAAGTGGAATCCGAATCTGTGAATAACTCAGGCTGACCCGAGCGTAAATAAAAATACAAACATTCGAGTCAGGACAATATATACTTATATAATGTAAACCAACTCAAATGAACTGTAATAAGGTACAAGTAACTTAAAGGATGCCTGAGACCGCCCATCCTTTAAGGATCCGTTAAACTATTTACTATGTAATAATATTTTGCTATTATAATAATGTCTACAGTAAAATAAACTTACTTTTAAATAGCGTTCCGGGCTACCCATATCACCCTTCACACATAATAGTCCCAGTAGTCCATCCAATATCATGCCATCTCCACTCCGGGTGAGTGTCAGAGGATACCACACGGGCTACGGGAGAAAAACAAACTCGTAGTAAAGGCTCGGTATGGTAGGTAACACGGCACACAAGGCAATGCCAGGGTAGATATACCAATTACGCACACGGGCTGGTGGTAACGCAGCAGCCACATACGCCCACCTCGGAACACACTCCCAATCAAAATCGGAGGATGGCCATCTAATCAATCACCAGTAAGAGTATAGTATCGAAGGAATGTGTCCGATAGGAGGAATGACCTCACTTGGCCCGAGATCGCTCCTGTTTTAGCCACCTTATGCCAACTCACGGGAGTTGGGTCCACGTAATATACCTCAAGAACGTCGCCACCATCCTACTTCATTCTGGAATCTCCACCGCATACACGGTTGTCAAAGTGGTTTTCGGTATCGACAGAGAGTATGCCAGATATCCGATCCCGGTCTCTTTACCAACCAATCGTTATTATAACCCGTAGTTATAACTTTTAAAATAATGTTTATACTTCAAAATAGGATATCTTTTCAAATCCAAATCTTTATCAAAATAATGATTAAATTAATTCCAAACCATTTTAAAACATCATATCTTTCCAGAAATTCTTGTCAAATCATTTTAATATATCAAAATATCATATCTTTTCGAAACCACATTTCAAGTCTTTTTAATATATCAAAATATCATATCGTTTCAAAACCACATTTCAAATCATTTTAATATATCAAAATATCATATCATTTCAAAACCACATTTCAAATCATTTTAATATATCAAAATATCATATCATTTCAAAACCTCATTTCAATCATTTTAATATATCAAAAATATCATATCCATTTCAAGTCATTTCAGTCATTTTAATATATCAAAAATATCATATCTTTCCAAAACTTCATTTCAAATCATTTTAATAAACCAAAATATCATATCTTTTCAAAACCACATTCATTTCAAATCATTATTCATTTTAATCAATTTAAAATACCATTTCAATTTACATTTCCAAACAGTTTATATTTCAAAAATCATTTTAAATCATTAAAATGAAGTTATTATATTTAATAATTAAATTATTAAATTTCCAAAAATTTCAACTTCCAAAGTTCATTTATTCACTTAAGTTTATCAAAACAGTGAAAATTCACTTTTCGAAGCATTTAGAAAACGCTACGGAAAGTTATATTCAAAACAGTTCAATTTAACAAAAGACAGCATTTTTTAAAAATGTTGTAATAGGGTTTACTTAATATTTCAAATAAACTTAGTTAAATTCAACAATTATAGCACTTAAAAAGATTGCTATAATAGCCTTTAATTCAATTTAGCTTTTTAGTTCATTATCATCAACTACATCATTTACAAATGCTGTAATATCATTTAAATTGCAATTAATAGCATTTCAAAAATGCAGTTAATTAACTTCAAATATTCAATATAATTTCACAACCAATTATATTTTTATTTAAAACATTTTTAACTTATAAAATCATATATTTTCACATTTATAAACAACATTTAATTTTCCTTAAGTTCATGATTTTATAAAGTTAAATTTCCATTCAAAAATCAAGATTTAATAATAATTCACTTATTAAATTTCAACATTCAAATTTAAATTCATTAAATTAAATTTCAACTTAACACTTAAGTTTAAATTCCAAAATATAACTTAATTTCAATTTTATTCACTTAACTTAAAATTCACTTTTAAGCCAAATTCACAAATTCCCATTTGGTTATATTTCAAAATTTCAACTTAAATAATCATCCCTTTCATTTTTTAACTTTACTCAAAAATCATTAATATATTATAAAATCATTTTAAATTCATTTTAAATTCAAATTATCATAAATTTATCATAATTTCATATTTAATTTAATTTCCAATTATAATTAAATCAAAATTTCCAAAATAACTTACATTTAAATTTTCTAACTTTTCCATAATTTATTTAACCTATAAATTTCCAAAAAAATCAATAATACTTTACAAAAATCATTTTTAATTATGTTTTAAATCAAAATATTATAATATTTACATTTCAAACATATTTTTAAAAATTTTAGAAAAATATATTTTAACTACGGGTCTGTATATAATTTTCTAGCCTAGGTAAAGTGATACGGGTAATGTATCATTTCAACCCGTAATTTACAGAGAAAATCCGGGTTTTATCATTTCAAACCCGCAGTCCCAAGTAAATGAAATAAAATGAAAATCGCTCAGGCCTATCATTTCAGCCCATAACGATTTTCCCCTATTCTAAAGTCCGTTCGGGTATGTATCATTTCAACCCATAGTGATTCTAATCTAAAGGGAACTTGCAGTGTGATAAACTGATAAAAATAACAGAACAACATAATATAACAGTAACAGATGTTATAATAGGTGTTTAAGCATGGGTGAACATCATATAATCATAATATAGCATATGTAACATGATAATGCATTTTACAGATTCAAAAGGGGTCAATTTACTAGTTATATATGTACATATTGTCTGGTGAGGATAACTCACATGTTTGAGCTGGAGACACAACAACGAATGCACGAATGAGATCCCAACAAGAACGATAACACGACACAAAGATGAGTGGGAGAGCCAAAGTATCAATTCCCTTGGATACATTCAACAAAACAAGTATAATAACACATAAGTTTCAACACAAAATACCATTAAACAGTGATAGAATTGGATGCATAAACAAATCCAAAGTGTTTGCACTTGCTTTCTACCACTTATGCTTCAGCTCCAGATCTGAAATGGCACGGCTAAAGGCATGGTTTGGATCTGGTCTGGGTTCCTAAAGGTCGGCCTAGCATGGGAAAATGATGGAGCAAAGTATGGTAGAGAGATAGGTGCATGGAACTAACACTACAATGCAACTACCATGGATCCTATGCAACACATGGGTTCGGCCACAAGCTAGCATGGTGCGGCCATCACTGTAGTGGGCTGTAGGATGGTGTGGCAGCGGGTTCCAGGTCATCCATGGATGGTGGAGGTGGAGTAGGTGGCGGCCAATGGGTGGTTGAAAGTGATGAAGGCATAGGTGATTGGCTATGGTGCATATAGGTGAAGTTTGTGTAGATATTGTTGGATTTGGTCACATGGGTGCATGGATAGTGGCTTGGGGCTGTAGAGGAGGTGGTGGAGGCTGGATTAGGTGGTGGTGGTGGCAGCCATGGTGAAGGAGGAGCAAGGGGCTGAGCTACAAAGGTGAGAAAGCAAGTGAAAACAACATAAACAAGTAGAAAAGCAATGGAAAAGAAAAGGAATTTTACCAAACTCTTGGAGATGATGGAGGCTGAAATTTTTAGAGATGAGAAGGAAGAATTTTCATGAAAAATAAAGAAAAAAAAGATACGGATGAAGATAGTATAAGGAACGGCCACAATTGAATGTAAGTGGAGGTTGAAAAATGAAAAGGCAGGGAGGTGAAAAGTCAAAGGTAAATGAAAGGTTTTAAACTCTTCATATTTCTCTAATTCTTTTTGTAATTTTAAATACATTTAAAATACTGATAAATAAAGATAAAATAAACTCAGAAATAAATTAAACAAGCAAACAAAATAAATAAATATTAATTACATATAATTTAATTAATAAAACAGCAAAAATTGCAAACTAGTCTTGAAAATATGAAAAATAAATGCAATGAACTTTGGAAAAAATTTATGTACTTGTAAAAATATTTATAACAAAGATAATAACATAAAATAAAATGCATTCACAAATAAATATATAAATTTTAATTTAAATATAATTTAAATGAAGAAAATAGCAAAGAAAATAGAAACTAGGCTTTAAAAATAGAAAATAAATTCAATAAGCTCTGGAAAAATTCAAACATCACTTTAAAAATATATAAAAGTCAAAATATACATAATATAACATAAATATACAAATTAGAATAAGATTTATCAAGTAAAAATATCATTTATATAAATTAAAACAAAGAATATTGTTAAATAACCTTATATACACACAATATTGTAAAGGGTATAACTTTCACAATTTAAATTCAATTTCGACGAAAAAAAAAGAAATATTCATGATATTAAATCTATTTTCATAATAAAAGACAAAATTAAAGAATTCAAATATTTAAATTTAAAATTTAAAAGTCAAAGTTTGACCAGTTTTGACCACAAATCCATTTTTCAGGGAAATATTCAATTTATACCAGTTTGAAATTATAATTAAAATAATAATCAAAATTTATATTTAAAAATGAAATGTTTGAAATAAACAAGTTTAAAATAATTTCAAAATAAAATAAAAATCAAATTTAAATTATATGCAAAAAATATAGGGTTGTTACACTCTCCCCCACTCAAAACTTTTCGTCCCCGAAAAGGAATGAGGTACGGGAAAGCACAGAAAAAAGATAAAATGAAATAGTATTAAGATAAGATGACAAGAAGATTAAAATTATACCTGATAACTGTTGCTATAGGTAAGTTTAACAATGTGGAGATGATCTTTCCAAGATCTTCCAAAATCAAGAACACAAGCACGAAAAGATCCTTTAGAATCTGATTCACTCTTCCTACTTGACCGACGGTCTGTGGATGGACAGCAGTGCTCAGATTCAAAATGAGTAGCATATTTTATCACAAATTATTTCTAATTAGAAAGATTATAGAAAGATTCCTAAATAGAAAGATTATAAATAGATGTCTATACCAGTCTATAGCAAGATGAGGAAAAAATAAGGACAACTAAAGACAATTTTGAGAACAAAATAAGATAATAAGTTTGAAACAATGGAATTTTCAACTTAAATTGATAATTAATTTTACACCAGTTAAATAAATCTTAACTATCTATAATTTCATTATCTTATCATCTAATTTTCATAAACTGACCATTTTCCAAAAATCATGGATTTGAAAATCATTATTATACTCAAAATGTACATAATAAATTTAATTCCTCTTTATACCTAATTAAAATTAAGTTTTTCCCCTCAATATATTTTATCACCTACTTACATTATTATAATTATTTTAACTTATTCTTATTTCCTTTAACATCATTTATATTATAAATTATTCAATTACCTTTTTATTCTACTTACCTCAGTTAATCTTTTTATAACTAAAATTTAAGTGTATAACATTTATTATAACCACTCAAATTTCATTTATAAATGCTTTTTATATTATATATTATCCAATTACATTGTTAACTTCTGAAAATTAAAGTAAGTTATATTGGAATGAATTTGTGTATTATACAAATAAAACTTTCTAAATTCAATTATCTCAAGTTTGAATCATTTATCCAAATTTTATATTTTCTTTTTATAATTGAAATTATTCTTCAAGCTAAAATTTAAGAACTAAATTTTCGATTACCTTCAAACCATTTGAAGATAAGTAATTATATATACATAATATGTCAAATCAAATTTTAAATCATATATCTATATAAACCAAGTCATATTTTAGAAATTCAAATCAATTAAATTCCCAAAACAAAGCTGTAGCAGGACTACAGAATAGTCTCTTCACTTCGAAACTCGAAAATGAACGTCGATGATGCTGCAGTCATCATCGAAGTTATTTTCCAGTGACAAGGAGAAGAGCACTAATTTTAAACTTTAAAATTCTTCGGAAACAAATTTCTATTCGAAAATACTTTAAATAAGATATCCTTTTAAAACTTGAAAACACAAGGTTTGAAACCATCGGAAATTAAATTCTCAAATTATTGATTTAAATTCATTTCAGTTCCCAAATCAATTTATAAACAACTATTTATAAATTCATTTGTAGAACAATAAATGGTAAATCAAGTATTATCATTTCAAATGATTAGTTTAAATCAATTTATTAAGTTCCATAAATTTACTTATATCAAAATTTATTTCATTAACATTATTTTTAAAATAATATTGTGTCAGTTTGTTCTGTCAAAGTTTTTTAGAAATCCTATCGATAGCGTTGATCAGACGAATCGATCGGAAACCCAAATCAACATCAACAACTCAAACAACACAATATATAAAACATAGATTTACAAGTATAGTTCAAAATGTTTGGAGATGGTTTAGAAACAAAAGACAAGATGGTCAAACAGAGTAGGGAGATGGATAAGCTTAAATAAATCGCGGGCAACCTTAACCGGGTTAACCGTGACTTAAAGAATAAGATCAATGTGGATTTTCTGGGGTAAATCTACCTTCAATCTCAAGAGATAGAGTTTGAAATAATAAAGATATTAGCATCTAAACTAAGGATAAAATCTCTGGTGAATCGATGCTAATTGTAAAGGAGTTTCACCCCTTTACATGAAAATTAGAATATTGGCGAGACCGCCAATTCACTACAAAAATCACTCGAAATGGAGTTATGGGATACTCCAGAATCAAAAGAAGATGAATAGTGAGGGACAAGAATGGATTTTGGAACCGCAGGGAACGTTCCAAAATTCAAAAGAAAACGAACAAAAACGAAGAGGTTTAAACTCGAATGAAAGTGATTGTGTAAATACATTTACCCTATATACTGAGTTTTGCCTAGAGCTACCAAAGCTCTGATACCAACTGTAACAACTCGATATTTTCAACCATTCGCATTCGCACATGTCGGACTTGAATTGCTCAAAATACCGCATTGTAAATAAAATTTGGCAAATCTCAGAATATACAGTAAATAAAATCACAGATCACAGACACAGAGTATTTAATAATGCAGCGGAAGTAAAAGAAATAGTAGTTCATGAAGCCACTATATAAATATATCAGAGTTAAATAAAATACAACAGACTAAATAAAGTACAACAGAACTCTTAAGATGATAACCAAGTACAAGCTGAATAGAACAACAGAACTGGAATAGATAAAACTAGATAAGCAGATAATCTCCAGCGATTCCAATCTCCAGAAAGTGGAATCTGAATCTGTGAATAACTCAGGCTGACCCGAGCGTAAATAAAAATACAAACACTCGAGTCAGGACAATATATACTTATATAATGTAAACCAACTCAAATGAACTGTAATAAGGTATAAGTAACTTAAAGGATGCCTGAGACCGCCCATCCATTAAGGATCCGTTAAACTATTTACTATGTAGTAATATTTCGCTATTATAATAATGTCTACAGTAAAATAAACTTACTTTTAAATAGCGTTCCGGGCTACCCATATCACCCTTCACACATAATAGTCCCAGTAGTCCATCCAATATCATGCCATCTCCACTCCGGGTGACTGTCAGAGGATACCACACGGGCTACGGGAGAAAAACAAACTCGTAGTAAAGGCTCGGTATGGTAGGTGACACGGCACACAAGGCAATGCCAGGGTAGATATACCAATTACGCACACGGGCTGGTGGTAACGCAGCAGCCACATACGCCCACCTCGGAACACACTCCCAATCAAAATCGGAGGATGGCCATCTAATCAATCACCAGTAAGAGTATAGTATCGAAGGAATGTGTCCGATAGGAGGAATGACCTCACTTGGCCCGAGATCGCTCCTGTTTTAGCCACCTTATGCCAACTCACGGGAGTTGGGTCCACGTAATATACCTCAAGAACGTCGCCACCACCCTACTTCATTCTGGAATCTCCACCACGTACACGGTTGTCAAAGTGGTTTTCGGTATCGACAGAGAGTATGCCAGATATCCGATCCCGGTCTCTTTACCAACCAATCGTTATTATAACCCGTAGTTATAACTTTTAAAATAATGTTTATACTTCAAAATAGGATATCATTTCAAATCCAAATCTTTATCAAAATAATGATTAAATTAATTCCAAACCATTTTAAAACATCATATCTTTCCAGAAATTCTTGTCAAATCATTTTAATATATCAAAATATCATATCTTTTGGAAACCACATTTCAAGTCATTTTAATATATCAAAATATCATATCATTTCAAAACCACATTTCAAATCATTTTAATATATCAAAATATCATATCATTTCAAAACCACATTTCAAATCATTTTAATATATCAAAATATCATATCATTTCAAAACCTCATTTCAATCATTTTAATATATCAAAAATATCATATCCATTTCAAGTCATTTCAATCATTTTAATATATCAAAAATATCATATCTTTCCAAAACTTCATTTCAAATCATTTTAATAAACCAAAATATCATATCTTTTCAAAACCACATTCATTTCAAATCATTATTCATTTTATTCAATTTAAAATACCATTTCAATTTACATTTCCAAACAGTTTGTATTTCAAAAATCATTTTAAATCATTAAAATGAAGTTATTATATTTAATAATTAAATTATTAAATTTCCAAAAATTTCAACTTCCAAAGTTCATTTATTCACTTAAGTTCATCAAAACAGTGAAAATTCACTTTTCGCAGCATTTAGAAAACGCTACGGAAAGTTACATTCAAAACAGTTCAATTTAACAAAAGACAGCATTTTTTAAAAATGTTGTAATAGGGTTTACTTAATATTTCAAATAAACTTAGTTAAATTCAACAATTATAGCACTTAAAAAGATTGCTATAATAGCCTTTAATTCAATTTAGCTTTTTAGTTCATTATCATCAACTACATCATTTACAAATGCTGTAATATCATTTAAATTGCAATTAATAATTTCAAAAATGCAGTTAATTAACTTCAAATATTCAATATAATTTCACAACCAATTATATTTTTATTTAAAACATTTTTAACTTATAAAATCATACATTTTCACATTTATAAAAAACATTTAACTTTCCTTAAGTTCATGATTTTATAAAGTTAAATTTCCATTCAAAAATCAAGATTTAATAATAATTCACTTATTAAATTTCAACATTCAAATTTAAATTCATTAAATTAAATTTCAACTTAACACTTAAGTTTAAATTCCAAAATATAACTTAATTTCAATTTTATTCACTTAACTTAAAATTCACTTTTAAGCCAAATTCACAAATTCCCATTTGGTTATATTTCAAAATTTCAACTTAAATAATCATCCCTTTCATTTTTTAACTTTACTCAAAAATCATTAATATATTATAAAATCATTTTAAATTCATTTTAAATTCAAATTATCATAAATTTATCATAATTTCATATTTAATTTAATTTCCAATTATAGTTAAATCAAAATTTCCAAAATAACTTACATTTAAATTTTCTAACTTTTCCATAATTTATTTAACCTATAAATTTCCAAAAAAATCAATAATACTTTACAAAAATCATTTTTAATTATGTTTTAAATTAAAATATTATAATATTTACATTTCAAACATATTTTTAAAAATTTTAGAAAAATATATTTTAACTACGGGTCTGTATATAATTTTCTAGCCTAGGTAAAGTGATACGGGTAATGTATCATTTCAACCCGTAATTTACAGAGAAAATCCGGGTTTTATCATTTCAAACCCGAAGTCCCAAGTAAATGAAATAAAATGAAAATCGCTCAGGCCTATCATTTCAGCCCATAACGATTTTCCCCTATTCTAAAGTCCGTTCGGGCATGTATCATTTCAACCCATAGTGATTCTAATCTAAAGGGAACTTGCAGTGTGATAAACTGATAAAAATAACAGAACAACATAATATAATAGTAACAGATGTTATAGTAGGTGTTTAAGCATGGGTGAACATCATATAATCATAATATAGCATATGTAACATGATAATGCATTTTACAGATTCAAAAGGGGTCAATTTACTAGTTATATATGTACATATTGTCTGGTGAGGATAACTCACATGTTTGAGCTGGAGACGCAACAACGAATGCACGAATGAGATCCCAACAAGAACGATAACACGACACAAAGATGAGTGGGAGAGCCAAAGTATCAATTCCCTTGGATACATTCAACAAAACAAGTATAATAACACATAAGTCTCAACACAAAATACCATGAAACAGTGATAGAATTGGATGCATAAACAAATCCAAAGTGTTTGCACTTGCTTTCTACCACCTATGCTTCAGCTCCAGATCTGAAATGGCACGGCTAAAGGCATGGTTTGGATCTGGTCTGGGTTCCTAAAGGTCGGCCTAGCATGGGAAAATGATGGAGCAAAGTATGGTAGAGAGATAGGTGCATGAAACTAACACTACAATGCAACTACCATGGATCCTATGCAACATATGGGTTCGGCCACAAGCTAGCATGGTGCGGCCATCACTGTAGTGGGCTGTAGGATGGTGTGGCAGTGGGTTCCAGGTCATCCATGGATGGTGGAGGTGGAGTAGGTGGCGGCCAACGGGTGGTTGAAAGTGATGAAGGCATAGGTGATTGGCTATGGTGCATATAGGTGAAGTTTGTGTAGATATTGTTGGATTTGGTCACATGGGTGCATGGCCAGTGGCTTGGGGCTGTAGAGGAGGTGGTGGAGGCTGGCTTAGGTGGTGGTGGTGGCAGCCATGGTGAAGGAGGAGCAAGGGGCTGAGCTACAAAGGTGAGAAAGCAAGTGAAAACAACATAAACAAGTAGAAAAGCAATGGAAAAGAAAAGGAATTTTACCAAACTCTTGGAGATGATGGAGGCTGAAATTTTTAGATATGAGAAGGAAGAATTTTCGTGAAAAATAAAGAAAAAAAAGATACGGATGAAGATAGTATAAGGAACGGCCACAATTGAATGTAAGTGGAGGTTGAAAAATGAAAAGGCAGGGAAGTGAAAAGTCAAAGGTAAATGAAAGGTTTTAAACTCTTCATATTTCTCTAATTCTTTTTGTAATTTTAAATACATTTAAAATACTGATAAATAAAGATAAAATAAACTCAGAAATAAATTAAACAAGTAAACAAAATAAATAAATATTAATTACATATAATTTGATTAATAAAACAGCAAAAATTGCAAACTAGTCTTGAAAATATGAAAAATAAATGCAATGAACTTTGGAAAAAATTTATGTACTTGTAAAAATTTTTATAACAAAGATAATAACATAAAATAAAATGCATTCACAAATAAATATATAAATTTTAATTTTAATATAATTTAAATGAAGAAAATAGCAAAGAAAATAGAAACTAGGCTTTAAAAATAGAAAATAAATTCAATAAGCTTTGGAAAAATTCAAACATCACTTTAAAAATATATAAAAGTCAAAATATACATAATATAACATAAATATACAAATTAGAATAAGATTTATCAAGTAAAAATATCATTTATATAAATTAAAACAAAGAATATTGTTAAATAACCTTACATACACACAATATTGTAAAGGGTATAACTTTCACAATTTAAATTCAATTTCGACGAAACAAAAAGCAATATTCATGATATTAAATCTATTTTCATAATAAAAGACAAAATTAAAGAATTAATATTTAAATTTAAAATTTAAAAGTCAAAATTTGACTAGTTTTGACCACAAATCCATTTTTCAGGGAAATATTCAATTTATACCAGTTTGAAATTATAATTAAAATAATAATCAAAATTTATATTTAAAAATGAAATGTTTGAAATAAACAAGTTTAAAATAATTTCAAAATAAAATAAAAATCAAATTTAAATTATATGCAAAAAATATAGGGTTGTTACAAAAAGGGATTTAAACCTTCCAAATCTCCAAAAATTTCAAATTCTTTTCAAAACATTTCCAAATACTTCTCTGGAATTCCGTTTCAAATTATAAATCACATTTACAATTTATATTCTCAAATTCCATTTGTATGTGAATTTATTTCTTAACTTTTGAGTTACGATTTCGGTTTCCTACTCAAATGATAATAATATTATCACTTCCTAACAATTAAGCAACCATATACTATAATAATTTACAAAGATTATTTCTTTTATCTACGAAAATATTTTGGGTAAAATTATTTCATTTACCCCATTTTAAAACAATATCGTGTCGAATTGTTCTGTACAAGTGTTTAGAGATTCCTATCGATAGAGTTGTACAGACTATATCGACCAGAATCCATATATCACTCAACAAACCAATCATCACAATATAAAACAATTTTGTATTCACTAACAAATACGCGCTCATATCTATTAATACTCTCAAACTCATTCTAGAGTACTACTGACTCTATCTCTAATGAGTAACACCCAACAGAGCCAAGGTTATCGCTTAACCAAATGCTCTGATACCACATTGTAACAGTCTAGGCTTTTCAACCATCGACAGCGGCCAATCTCGACAGGTAGGCTTTTCAACCATCCCAGCCCCGCCGTGGCATACAATGGCACCCTGCCCTTGCTTTTACGGCCAGCCTTTCGACTGTCACACCTTACAGCTAACCAACCCCTTAAGGAGGACGTGTAGGGGTAAGAGTCTCCTGCTCGCCACCAAACAAAAAGCGAGAACCCCCCATCACGTTTCACAAAGATAAGCAAGGTTAGTCGTGGGACTGGTGTGAGATCTTAAAAACAGTTATATTCATAAAGAAAATAAAAAGAAATCCGCTGCGCTTTTGGAAAATGAAACTACCATAAGGCTTCCCGCTACACACAAAATGCAAACGCAGAATTGGAGGAGATTTCTCCTTATGATAGTCAAACATGCTTAATATGCAAAATCTTTTTAACATTATCATTAGTGCATAGTGTAGAAAACATTTCGAAATTATAATATTAATCTTAGCCAACATACAACCACTATTGTATGCCTACTATAGCTACCATGTTCAACAGCAGGTTACCGCCACATTCCATGGCAGGTTATACAACTAAAACCGTACAGGGCGCGTATTGTTTCTTTGGATTTCCAAAAAATGGTCAGGCTAAGGAACTTCCTACTGCCATATGGGTACGCCTCTGGAGGGATGTCCCGAGAACCTACCCGGCTCTCTGCCAACACAAGGCCGGGTTACCTCTGTAGCTAGGTAACTACTACTCGAGTATGCCATCCCCCGGTCCTTTGGGACCTTTATCCGAGGATCCTCAACCACACAGTAAATGAGATTGCAGCAACCACATAGGTTAAGTATCTGGGCTTCATACCATGAACCACCCTTTTCCAGAAGGAAATGACATACCCTAAAGGGCACGACCCTCATAGCCTTGCCGCATCTTTCCTGTTTCGACTATTTCCAGGGTGTGAGGTCCGACGAAGTCTAGTCCACAAAGCTACGCTTTAAACGAAAGCCATGCTTTGATCACAAATGATCATCAACACACAGTAGCACTTAGCATGCCACACTACTAAATTAGGAGTATATCCCTGATAACCTTCAACTACATAACGTCTAAGCTTGTACGTCTCAGAGAAGGGTGTTAAGCTAAGAGAATAAATTCTCCGTCACCAACAGATATGTATTTGAAATAAATCTGCTTTATATCTCAAAGTGTAGTGTCAGACATACAACCATACAAGTCTATTCCGGGTTGGAACAGAACCGAAGGCACCTCGTCCAATAAAGGAAGAAGCCCTTGCAAATCCGGGTATCCACAATTCTGATCGGACTCCCCAACACATGTGGAGATCTCTATATCGGAGCAACTCAGTGCAGAGACATTCGATAGGTTATCCTATCGTTTCCAAAGACACCCGGTCTTCATCACCGTCTACAAATGCTATTAATTTCGTCGTATCATTATTTGGTATGGGTTATATGACACAAAGTCCTCTCCCGGCTAATCCGAATAACGAGCACTTATTTTAAAAAAATAAGTGTTATATTCAGATTTCAACAAATCACAACAATTTTCACTTTGATCTTTAAAATAAAATATCTATCACAATCACAAAGGTTCGATGTGGTTTTCGGATAACCACATGGAATCAGACCCCCAGTCGCATCGAAATTCAAATGTCATTTAAAGGCAAATATTGATAGTCGATTATTTAACTATCAATCAACATTCACAACAACTACCAGATTTAAATAATTTTCCCCAATTTGTTATTTTCAAAATATCTTCGCAAGATATATTTCACACTTCAACCATTTAAAACAAATTCAAATTACTTTCCACATTTCAATACTTCGAAAACAAATTTCAAATCACTTTTCCTTATAAGGAATACATTCCCCAATATTTATTTATTTCCACTGAAAATCTGCCGAGTTCAAATGCTTTAAAATAATTTAAATTACTTATCCAAAATATTCTTGGAAAATTTAAAATAAAACTATTTTAAACGCTTTATTTAAAATATTAGTTATGAAGATATTATATTAAAATCTCATATAAAAATTTCAAGTCCAAACTAATTTTAAAATAAAATTAGTAGATAGGATATAACTATTTAAATACCCATTTTCTAAAGCAAATATCAATTAAAACTTTAAATAATCAAAATAAATCTTTACTTTAAAGATTTTCAAAATAACCCAAGTAAATAATTTCTAAAAAAATAATTTTTCCTTAAAACCATCTTCATAACTTCAATTTCATATTTATAGACTATATTGAAAACATACTCGGCTTTCCAGGGGAAAGTACACCTTCCATTCTAAAATGGTTCATTCAAATCAATTTATAGATCCTTCCAAATTTACTTTAAATTTACATTCCAAATTCGTAAATTCCTTTCCACACTTTTAAAAATAAAACAATATTTGTTTTTAAAACAAATTTTCTCTTTCTTTTATGAAATTCCCATTTTGGATTTAAATTTTCAAACATCCATTAGTTTACGATTTTCAAATCGATTACCAAGTATTTACTTTCAATACCAAATCAATTTTTCAAATTGATTTATAAATTTGTTTCAATTACCAAATCCAATTCCAAATTGGTTTCTAAATTTATTTCAATCGACAAATCAATTTTCATATCAATTTCCCAAAGGTTTTTTTTTAAACACCAAATTAATTTTCAAATTGATTTCAAAAATCTTTTCAAACACTAAATTGAATTCCAAATTTAATTTCTAACATTTATTCCCTTTATCTTTACCAAACTATTTAAAACCGGATTTTTAAATAAATCCTTCAACTTTTAAACAATGTTTCTCAAAATCCATTTATTAAAATCCTTTCTCATATTTTGGAATTAATTCGATCGGATTATAAAAATCAACTTTAATACTTTAATTGTAACGGTCTAGGCTTTTCTACTTTAATTTTCAAAAATCCAATTTCATATTTCTGGTATCCGACGATACCAAAAATATATTCGGCTAAATTATAGCTTTCCACAATTCCAATCATAAGTATAATCATACACAGATTATAAATAAATCAACACATAACATATGAAGCAAATTCAAATGTTTGAGGAATCCAGTTGGATCCCTCCAACCTGCTTCCCTGCATCCACAGACGTTAGCACAACAATTAGATACCAATTCCACTTCGAGGTGGAATATCGCGGTATATGGGATTTATAAAATATCATCCGCTATTATGCGGCGCATTGGGTCATAATGCGGGAACTCAACAACTCCAAATACATATATAATACAAATTCCACTTCGAGGTGGAATATCGCGATATATGGGTTTAATATAATAACCTCCGCTATTTTGCGGCGCATAGGGTCTAAACTAATATAACTGATAATAAATTAGTCATCTAAGCACACAATCAACAATTTTAAATTTAACTATCACAATTCAACAATCAATCAATAACTGAAATATTCAATTATTATAATTTGTGTGAGAAGATCTCACCTTTGCGTATGCATGCAAATTCATTTTCAACTCACTTCCATTCCGGCTTGATCCTCTATGATTTTTAGACTGTATAAACATTTATACAATTCAATTAATATTCGAATAAATCGAATAATCAATTTTCGTTTTGATAGTTTTAATTAACTAATTTCTCCTTTAATAATTTTTATTTAAAATAAATAAATTTAAAACTAAGTTTCCTTTAATAAATTATTTTTAATGACAATAATTAAATGAACCATTTAAACAAATTAATTCCTCTAATCGAAAAATAAATTTCCATTTAATAAAATCAATTAACTACAATTACATTTCAAACTAATTTTTCCCTTGAATAAAAAAAAATATTTTTTAACAACAAAAATAATTGAATAAGTTTATTAACAAATTCACCACAATACTGTGTTATTTAAAATAAACTGGTGAGTTTAAAATGTTTATACGTATGTCCATCTTATCCTTCATTTTTAAAAATACATACTCTTATAAAAATAGTTTATATAGATTCCAAACATACATATGTACATATTTATAAAAAAATAATTTGTATTACCATTTTAAAATTTCTATTTCCTAGTTCTTAAGTATATACATACATATATATATATATATATTGAAATTAATCTGCACACATATACATCTCACTATATTTCTTTTCTGCACATATATTTATTTACTGAATATGTATAACCATATATATATGTATGTATGTATGTATGTATGTATTTATATATGTATGTACAAATTTAAATTAAGAGAAAATATCCTTACTGTAGAAATCGTGAAGCCACAACGTTGTCAGACCATCTCTCGACGAAGTACCAACCCAGCAGCAAACGCGAACGCCATCGCCTGCTCCCCCAAATCGATCGACATTCCTTGCCCCTGAACGCTTCCGCAATCAAATCACCGTCGCACTTGAAATCAAGCCACCCAAAATCGCGGCCATCGTCACAGCTCCAAATCGTGACGTGTGATGGGCCGAGCTCAAGTTGAAGGAGAACGAACGACTTTGAATTCCTAGGGAGCAACGTGATTTCAATTTTTGAGATATCACTTTTTTTTTCTTTCTTTGAACGAGCCCGGCTCGATTTCTTTTTATTTTGGAAAGGGGGAACGAGATTTTTTTTTCTCATTTGAAGTTGCGGCCATTAAAGTTTATCTGAACTTGATTTTTGATTCCTTCTTCTTTTGAAATGATTTTTTGCGTGAGATTTGTAAAGAAATTGGGAGACAAGGACGAGATATTGGCGTATGGAGGAAGGATGCAGTGCTTTAGAGGTGCAGAGAAAAAGTTTTGATGTGAGGGAATTTCGACTGAAGTTGACCAGGATAAAGTATAGTTTAAATTTAAATTCAAATTCAAATTATCTCGATTAGCGCAGCTTAAAATTGCGAACCCCTATTGAGGCGTGCCGCCAGGCATTTATAATGTTATACGCCTATTCCGAACGCAATGGAAAAGGTTTCTGGTCCAAATTCGATCGTATGGAAAAGATAGCTTTTGAACCCAGTTAAAAAATTGAATTTTCGATATAAATTTCAGCGCGTTTATATGTCATACGCTCACACAACAACTCCAATTACTACGAAAATTGAAATCCGATAATAATACAATATTACGGATCCAACGGACTTGGTTTCGTCGAATTTCGTGACTATGCCTTGGAAGGCTATTTTTAAATATCGATTTACACGATATATTTTCAAAACTGAATAAATTATTTCCAAATTCAATTCTGAGGCTTCCATTATCTTCAGTATTATCAACATGAATTTTCTAAGCCTGAAAAAAACATTTTTAATCAGCTTAAAACTGAAGATTCAAATTTTTATCCAACTTCAATAAATTAAATTGCCAAATTCATAGTTAATTTTGAAATTCAAGTTAAACTAACTTCCAAATATTTAAAATCAATTAAATATTCCATTTCAATTGTTAAAAATTTTCGGGTCATCATAACAGAACTGATTAATAAAGCATTCATCATTTCTTTAAGAGTTTTATTTTTCCGTTTGGCTATACCGTTGGATTGAGGTGAATATGGTGCTTTATTTTGGTGTATAATGTTGTGCTCAACGCAAAACTCCTCAAAAGGAAATTCATTTTCTCCTCCTCTACCACTTCTTAAAGCTTTAATTTTCTGGTTGAGTTGATTCTCAACTTCTGCTTTATACTGTTTAAACATGTCGAATGCTTCATCCTTGCTTCTAAGGAGATACACATAGCAGTACCTAGTACAATCATCAATAAACGTAATGAAATACCTTTTTCCACCTCTAATTTGACACATTTTCAAATCACATACATCAGTGTGTATAAGGTCTAGAGGTTTAGTTTCTCGTTCAACATGATGAAACGAGGTTCTTGTTAATTTTGCATCTGCACAAATTTGACATTTATAGTTGGAGTCTGTGTTACATTTTGGTATACATTCTAGATTAATCATTTTTCGCAGTGTATCAAAATTCACATGCCCTAATCTAGAATGTCATATGTTAGAAGAATCAACAATATAAGTAGAAATTCACTTTTATTCATATCAGTGTTTGCTACAATAGTTGTTACAGTTGCATTGAATAAACCATCATATACATATCCTCTTCCTATATACACTCCATTCCTTGATAATACAAACTTATCGGCTACAAAGGTTAAATTGAAACGATGCTTGCAAAGCAAGGACCCTGATATCAAATTCTTGCGGATTTCTGAAACATGAAGCACATCACTCAAAGTAAGCTCTTTTCCAGAAGTTAGTTTCAACACAACTTTTCCTTGCTTTGACCTTTGATGCAGATGAATTTCCCATGAAAAGTTGTTCATCATCAGTTGCAGTTTAATAAGTTGTAAACATCCACTTATTAGCACATATGTGTCGAGTGACACCTGTGTCTACAAACCATTCCTTTGAATTGCCAACAAGGTTGGATTCTGATATTACTGCACATAAATCCATATCAGAAATGCCATCTGTAACTTCAGTCGTATTTGCTTCTGATTTCTTTTTTTTGGAGTGCGACATTCGGCTGCTTTATGCCCTTTCTTTCCATAGTTACGACAAGAACCCTGAAATTCCTTCTTCGACTTCTGAGGCGCATTCTCATGTTTTCTCTTGTTAGGTTTGTCTGACTCAACAACATTTGCTTTGGCAGCCATATTCTGAGAGATCTTTTTCTCAGAATTTCTATTATCTTCTTCAATTCGCAGATGAACTATGAGTTCTTCCATTGTCATTTCCTTACGCTTATGCTTAAGGTAATTTTTGAAGTCCTTCCACGATGGAAGAAGTTTCTCAATGGTTGCGGCCACCTGGAAAGATTCGCTAAGCATCATCCCTTCATCTTGTAGTTGACGGATGATCAGTTGTAGTTCTTGAGTCTGGTTGATCACGGTCTTTGAATCTACCATTTTAAAGTCGAGAAATTTGCCGGCGATGAATTTCTTCATGCATGCATCTTCAGTTTTGTACTTTCTATCCAAGGCCGTCTAGAGTTCCTTGGATGTTGCAACAGTACAATAGACATTGTAGAGGCTATTATCCAGACCATTCAGAATATAGATTTACACATAAAGTCTGAATTTTTCCAGACATTTGCGGCCTCCACTTTGATTGCATCGGGTTCGAGTTAGCCAACTTCAGGAGCATCTTCGGTTAAAAACCTGGCGAGGCCTAATGTTGTTAGATAAAATAACATCTTCTGTTGCCAACGTTTGAAGTTCATCCCGTTGAACTTCTGGCCTTTCTCCATGAGACAGTGTCATTGTCGGAATCAGAGGCGTCGGTTGAGCGTTTGTCACCGTCTGCGTTGGTGTAGCGTTATTGTTGTTGCTATTTCGAGACATCTTCGTCTACAACAATTAACATTGTTTAAAGAATGTTATCCGCAACTACACAAAAGTGTTACGAATCTGATAGTAAATTCAATAATGTTATTAAACTGTTCAGAAACAGCCATAGAAGAGAAATGTTTACAATTAAATTGCAAAAACAGCAACAAAACAAAGCGACAAATTCTAATAATCACTGTTACGGCACAGAATCGTACAAAACTATTGCAATTGAATTTGTCTGAAATTTATTCCAAGGCCCAATCTTTGACATTTTAATATTAATTTGAAGGCCCAAAGCTCACAAGCTCAAAGCCTACATTGCAACATCTTAAGTCTTCATGTTTTGATTTAGTATATTAGGTTACAGTATATAGTGTGGATTTGGCACAAATATTCCACTATGTGGGACATTGTTTCCACACAATACACACAATACCCAAAATCTCTCTCTTCCCTAACCACTTCCTCATTCATTTTTCTAACACAAATATTGTGTATGTGCGTGTAGTGTAGGGCTGTGAGTGCGTGCTTCTACGGATATATTTGTGTGCATGAATTTACATGTGAAGGTGTGGTGGTGTGGCCGTGTAAGTACGTGCATGTTATTGCGTGTGTGCATGTGTATTGCATGTATGCGTGTGCAGATCTTGTGTTCATGCAATTATACAAAAATATGTATGAGTTTGCATGAATACTTCTTGTTTAAACTTTTTTTGGTGCGCTATTTTGTTGAGCTGATTTTGGACACATCATATTGAGTATTGCTTTAGTTGTTGTACCTGAATTAAATTTATGTTTATATACATATCCTGTACATTGCTCGAATCATGTGCCTACATGTAAACCGCTGTTTGTATGACAGCCTGGGTTTGTATTTGTGATTTAGTTTGGGTGTGAAAGTGCAGGTATTTAGGTGTGTGCATCAGTTTATACATGTGTGTTGTGTGCTTGTAGTTCTTAATGTTTCTTCTAATCACTACATCGGTAATTTTCAACTACTACAATGCTCATTACTGTCTTTTTGTAGCTTATTGACAAAACAAGTATATGCATGATATTGGCTTGAAGCAAGGATCACTTAGTGCATGAGTATCACTATCAGGTAGTTGAATTTACAAGTTAATGTGGCTTATATTAAATGAATATATTCCCAAGTTTTTATGTGATAGTATCAAGGTTCCACATACCGTCCCGCGCGCCAGAACTCCGGCCATCTTGGTCCAGTTCTGGCGATGACCGGAACGAAATCGTTAAAAAGCTCGTTCCGACATCTCGAGCGAAAAAAACCATCAAAGCGGGGAAGAATCAATTCACGCGCTTGCAAAATTACAGTAAAGTAAAAATTGAAAAAAAACAAGTTTAAATCATATCATTCATAAAGCAAGAATCTTAGCAGGCTTCAACCAATTCAAGTTCAACATTTTGCCCAAAAAATCAGACAACAAATCATAGTCTCAACTTTCAAAATTGCAAAGGAATTAAATATTTGGCTATAAAAAGCATAACAATCTCAGAATAATACACAAAAACTCACCAATTCGAAGCCGTGAGCAACCGAAGTTTACTCTGGAAGAAGATATTCGATTTTGGAATTCACAGCCATGTGGAAAGCTTCGATCAAATTAAGCGCGTGATTTGAAGCAGGTATTCAAATATTTTTTCTTCCATTTTTTGCGTCTGGACTCTGAAGTCTGGAAACATGAATTGAATAGGCGGCTTTGAGCGGTAAGAACTTAGGGAAAATGATTTGGAGATGGAGTAATAAAGTGGGTTGGGCTTTAAATTTGGTTAATTGGCTATTGGACAATTCCATAGTGAATGTAATTTACTTTATTAATTGACTGTTTGACAATTACCTGGCCTTTAGAATTAGGTTAGTGGACAATTACTTACTAAATATGAGCATATGTTTTGAAAAATGTAAGTTGGTCCATAGGCGTGAATGTAAGTTTACAGAGTCCATGTTTACTTTTAATTTGAATAATTCAAAACATATATGTAACTCGATTATTTTATATAATATTCATTGGTTTTTGTTATAATTTTTTTAGTTAATTGAAGTGGATATTAACAAACTTATGTTATATAATTTGTATAATTTTTTTTATAGTGCTTGAATATGGAAAATCGTGACATTGTTTGGAATTATTGTACGGCAGTCGGTATCAATAAAAAGAAAACGAAGTGCAATTATTGCCATGAAGAAATTTCTGGTGGAGATGTAATATGTATGAAAGAACATTTGGCAGCAATGGTTGGCGATGTTGCACCATGTCCAAACGTTCCAAAAGAAGTCAGAAAACTTATAAGGGAACATCTAATCAAAAAGAGAAACGAACGAAGCCAGGAGAAGCTTGAAAACCGACATGCGCAAGAAGAACTGATGAGCATGCCCGAATAACAAAATTCAGATGCTTGAAGTGATGGAAATGAAGATGATAGAGATATTCAACATGCCTTTCGACCAGGTAAAGAATCTTATATTAGTGATGAAAGACGACGTTCAGGCGTAGGATCCAGTGGAATAAAGCGCACCAATCATTCTAAATCCTTAATAGTGGATATAGATTTTGAGATATGTGCAGCTTTCAGGATAGATTCATATGTTCAAACACGAGGAGGTAGATCTCAACCTTCAATTAAAAATGTAATAAAAGGCATTAAAGGTGCCAAAAAACATATAGGACGTGCAATATCTAATTTTTTTTATTTTAGCCATATTGCCCATAATGCTGCGAGTAGTCCCTATTATCAAACAATAGTTGATGTTATTGCAGAAGCTGGTCCTGGAGTTAAAGCACCCACTCCAGGGGAACTTTCGAAAACTTATTTAGAATTCGAGTGCGTAGAAATCAAATAACAATTGATACTTACTCCAACTTTTGCGATGAGTATGGTTGCACATTGATGTGTGATGGTTGGAGCACACAAAATAGAAGAAAATTCATAAATTTCTTGTGTACTCCACTCAAGAAATTGTCTTTCTTAAATCTGTAGATGCCGTTGACAAATTTCAAAGTGCTGAGTATATTTGTTGCCTAATGGATAATGTTCTTAATTTTATTGGAGAAGATAGAATTATGCAAATAGTAACTGACAATGGAGAAAATTATAAAGCTGCTGGTCAATTACTATTAGAAAAGAAGAGAACTACACTGGACACCATATGCCGCACATTGCATCGATTTTATTTTAGAGGATATTTCAAAAGAAGCCGAGGTAAAAATTATTATATCAAATTGTTAGTCAATAACAGGATTCATATACAATCATGGTTGGCTATTTACAATAACGAGAAAAGAAATAAACAACGGAGAATTAATTTGGCCAGCGGTAACCAGGTTTGCTACTCACTTTATTGCATTAGAATCCATATACACACATTAGAATCCAAATTTAACACATTTAGCAATTCTCATGTTAGCCAAATAGTTTCTTCTTCAAACCGTGAAAGAAACAGGACAACATTTGCAACGACTCATACGAAGCCGAGAAACAGAACAAAAATGGAAAATTTGGAAAAACTGGTATTTGTACATTACAATATGCGGTTGAGAGTACGACATGCTAAACGGAAACAAACAACCGATCAACTTATTAACCTAGATTACGTCTTTCATGAGGAAGATCCATTAGCAGAATGGACTAGAGAAGTTGAGAATCCACTGCTTGATGATAGAAGCGACAATCCTTGGTTAGATAATGATAATATATCCACACAAAGAACAAAAGATCATAATAGTGAAAGTAGTAGTTCATCAAATAATGACTCAGGTAATGCTAGTGATCATGGTATAAGTTCTAGTGGTTATGGTGTTACTGTGCTTATGGTGATTCTCAAAGACCTAACCAAAATTATACTACAAAAGATGCAGACGATTATAGTGGACGAAGAGATAGAAATTTGAATATTGAAAATGAAGATCAACGTATTTTATGAAGACATGCACACATATAATAATGTTGTTAGTTATGGGTATTCTACTTCTGACTACATTGGAGGTTATTCGTATTACGGGGTAAATCAAACAAATAACACCGATGCATCAAGTAGCCAAGATGAGCCTTCACCATTTGATAATATGATGCCGACATTTTTAAATTCAGATCAAATGCAGCAGTATGCCTTTTTACCTTACTATAATCGAACACAAAACAAATATAACGATGAGCATAATTCGTATGATGCTCAAAGAAATAGTTTTTGGTATTAAATTTTTTATGTTGTATGTTTTGCATCTTCCATATAATTTGAATGAATTACTAACATTGTATATTCATTGGCATATTTACAAGAAAGTACCGGAATTTTTGGAATTTCCGAAACGGAACCAAAAATTTAAAATTTTCAAAGACCGTAATGGAAAATAAAAACGAAACTTTGAAACTTCGATAGTATATATATGTACCCGCATGATGAGTTTATCTCAGTTTCCTTCTCTCTACTTCCATGTTGCACATTATTATAGGCAAGTTGATGTGCTTAGTTATGAACATATTTCTAGGTGATGAGCTATGATGGTACCTGGCTTTGTGTTACAATAGTGAGTGTGAGTTTATGGGTGTTGGCATATGTGCACGTTTGCACTTGGGCGTGAGTATATATTAACTGTGTACGTGTGTACATTATATATATATATATATATATATATATATATATATATATATATATATAGCTGTGCTATTGTGTGTGTCCACGTAGGTGTTTATTTTACTATGTCCATATTTTATGTATTGGTGTGTGTGTTTGTGTTTGCAACCTTATACATTTAAGCAAGCCTTGGTTATTATTTAATGGAAGGAGAAACATGTTATCAAATATGAAACTGAATACACACACGCACACATTCACTCGTGCATAACTTAACTCTTCATGATAGGGCCAACCCCAAGATTGGGTTGCCCTAGCTCAAAATTATTTTGGTTACCTCTAAATGAATTTTTTTTATTTTTTATTAATTTTTTTTGTATTTGAAATTAGGCATGCTGTCAGATAAAAAAGATACAACATACAATACAACAATTTTCCATACAAAAACCACTAAAACAAGTGGAGTTATATAAAGTTAAATTAACTTCTCATACAAAAACCACTACATAAAGGGGAGAAATACGAAGTTCCATACAAAATATAAAACTTGTTCAAAGAAATAAAATTCGTCTTGCAATTTTTGTAGCGAATTCTTCAATCAAATTGTCACAGTCTAGTTTCTCTAAAAACCCACTTTCAATTGAGATCATTGCTAATCCATTTAATCGCTCTTGTAACATGGTCGTTCGAAGATAATTTTGATTAATTTCAATTTAGAAAACTTCTCTCCTCTGAAGAAACGGTAACTGGAATTGTCAGTAAAATCTGGTAAGCAACCCATGCACATTGAAAACTAACATCACCTGCATAAGATTTTATAAAATCAAGAATGTCAACCGACTTGGTTATTTACTTAGGTAACATATTTTGCCAAACTCTTAGATCTTGAAATGGATATTTTTCATAATATCGCATTGTTGGTTGTGTTCAAATACCTTCTAAGCAAATACAATGTTTCATCAATTCATCTTCGCTAATATGCATGAACTTTGGATTTAATAAAAATCCAAAATGTTTACCATAAATCTCAAATTATTCAAAACTGTCTTTTAAAGATGTAAAAGCTTGATCTATGATGTGAATGAAGTATGTGACTCTAAAATTCTCTTTCGGTGATTGGTCTTCTTCGCTATTAATTTTATGATCCTCATCAAAATGCCTCTTCCTACGAGAAACTCTTTTCACCTCAAACATTGGTTCAATATCAACAACAATCGCAAGTTCTTTGGCATACGTCTTTCATCATTCTTTCAAAACCATATTCCCTACAGTTTTGAAAGAATAGATTAAGTTCATTTAATCTTATGATTGCATCTTTTAAATTCATATCTTCATGTTGAAGTATTTTACTAATTTGATTCAACTTGAACCAAATACAAAGACTGATAAAAAACTCAAAGTTCTCTAAAACATTCAAACATAAACTTTTAGCTTCCTCCATCACAGTATCCTCTTTAGAACTCTTGGCAATTTCAACCAAAACATCTCTTAACATCGGCGCTTGAAATCGAATAGCTCTCGCACTTTCAACATGACTTTCCCATCTTGTAACCAACAATGATTTTGGTGTTAAACCTTTAACATATTTCTTAAGAACATCCCGTCGATGAGTGGATCCCGAAAATAATGTATAAATTTTTTGCACATATGCAAAAAAAAAAATTCTAGCTTTAACACAAGATTTAGCCATATCACATAATGCAAGATTTAAACTATGACATCCGCATGGCATATAAAACACTCATGGATTTTTATTAAGAAGTCTTTTTTGTATACCTTGATGCTTGTACAGCAGTAGTGTATGGGTGTAAAGATTGTTATAGTCGGACTCTTATTTTTGTGCAGAAGTAAGGAGGAAGACCGATCTTACATTAAAATAATACAAATTAATTTAAACAAATCTTATTTTGTTGGCTAATGTGTAGGTTTGCAGCTTCTATATATCCTTTTGTAACAAACTTCGCCTGCAAAATATTATTTAAATTTGCATAATGCTTTTAACATTACACATTGAATCCATCGAATCCATGCGAAATGCTTACCTTGAATGTAGAAATATTTTTCAAGTACCATTTGCTTTTGTATTTTAGTAATCTTTAAAAGCACAAATGGTTTGTTACAGAGAATCGGAGATGAATGAATTCATAGAATCGTACGAACCAAATCCTATCATCAATCTTTAAAAGTAATATTTTCTTTAAAAGCACAAATGGATTCAAGGTTATCATAGATGCAAAATGCAAAATATTATTTAAATTTGCAAAAATGAATCTTTAAATACAAAATAAACATAACAAACCACTCCAAACTTTCAAATTCGCAGATTGATTTCAAAAGAACCAAAACATAACTCTACACATTGAATCCATAAAAAAAGCACAAATGCTTACATTGAATCTCAGATTCTCGGTTCGAGAATGAAGACAAGGACCAGAGAGACGTAAGGTCGCAGGCACTAGATTATTGGCAGAGTGTGATGCTAGATTCGGTGGAGAGACTGGAGGAGCCAAGGTCGACTACCGACCTCACAAATGCAACGCGCGAAAAAAGTTAAAAATGAGAAACCCTAATTTTTGATCGATACGGTGGAGAGACTGGAGTGTGTCGTTTCTTTCATTCACTGCTTATTTTAATGACTGCTGGGCTAGAGTGTTGCCCTTGTCCAGTGGGTTGCCCTAGCCTGTGGGCTTACTAGGCTGCCCATTGGGTCGGCTAATTAATAGTTAACCAAAAGCAGTGATAGTAAATCAAAGGCAATTGATTAAAACCTTAGTTGGCGAAGGCTTGTATACTTGGGTGAGTAAATTAAAGGGGAAAGCTAATACACATAAGGCATGCATTATAGCAGCAAAAGAAATACGAAGGTAGAAATACATGAAACTAGGATAAAAATGAATTGATACACTCGCAGGCCTATGAAACTAGGATAAAAATAAATTAGGACACTTATAGGCATAGTTTTCATAACCCGACCAGACCACGGTCGAACCGTGAATAACCGTGGGCCGTGGGAGTCAAAGAGCGGGAACTCAATCAAATCTCCTTCATGTAAAAACCTTGGTTCGACTTTTGAATTGGCGGTTTAACCCTTCATTTGAACCCGGTTGAATCATCCCATACATGCAATTTCTTTGCTCCAAAATATTTTTTCAATTCTCCACCCGTTTTATATTCGTAATTAGTGTAGCTAGTGTAATAAATTTTGTTTAATTTTTCGTATTAGAATTAATGTGTAGAATATTAATTAATATCGTATTATTTTTATTGACGATTTTGGTTTATTCTGTACTTAAGAATGATACGTTACATCTAAATGTATTAATTTCCAAAAAAAAGTATTTGTGGTTCTTGATGGTTCGACCGGTCGGTCGAACCCTCGAAACCTCGAACCCTGAGTCCTCATTGTTTGCTTCATGGTCCGGTTATGAAAATATTGCTTATAGGTCCAGTTTCTATATTTGTATGCGTTTTGCAAGATGAATTATTAGGCTAATCAAAGTGAACAAAATGTAGTATTGGTTCTGATGTGTCATGCGTTTCTTTTTTATGTACCACTTTGCAGACATTTGTGAAGATATATTATTTTAATTTCTTAGTTGTCCCTTGTCCTGTATTCCTTGTACTAAATATATGTTTCATGTGTGCAACAATATATAGATTCAGGTTACAGTAATTTATAATCTAAGAATATATCTATTTATTTTATTTTAGTGTAACTTTTTGTTTTATAGATCATTTTGGGAGTTTAAAAAAAGCTTCCAATATTATTAATGAATATTTAGTAATCGACTAGTTTAAAAGTGGTTACGAAATTTGTTAATATTCATATAGAGTATAATATATTTTAGTCTAGTTAATTATTTAATTAATTATGTTATATATTTGTTAGTAGCACCAAAATTAGTCACTAACACCCAAAGAAAGATTTGTGTAGAGATATTAATGAAGATAAAAAATTAAATAGAGGAATATACGCAGAATTAATTGCAAAAAACTAGAGCACCAGATTCATAGTGGTTCGGCGTAACTGCCTACGTCCACTCTGAGTTTAATCTTTATTGCTTTTCTAAACAATTGAATATAAATACAATCCGTACACCAACAACTTGAATATAAGTTCTAACTGAAAAGGAATGATTCTTGAAAATGGCAGAGTCTCCCCAGTGTTCTCGAAAAAAGGTCCATTTCACTATGCCCCTGCCCTTCTATTTATAGCCGAAGATAGGCGGGACTTCCCTCACGGGCCCAGGAACAAGGTATCTCGACCTACAGTAGGTGACTTCTATGCACCAAAGCAGGCATGCCGAATGAGTCATGTCGAGCGAGGAATGCCGGTCGAGAATTGTCTGGTCGATCATCAAGCGACTCAAAGCAAGCCCGTAGGAGAACCGAAGCAAGTAGCGAGTTGACTCGAAGAAAAGTTATGCTGAACTCCCTTACTTTGTTATGGGCTTGACAACTTGTCAACACCTCTAGTATGCACCGAGCCAGGGATGTTGAACGGTAGTTTCCAAGCGGCCTTGCTGAGTGACTTTGCCAAACGATGTTGCCAAAGAGGGTTGCCAAACGGCATTGGCCGAACGATGGATGCCGGACGGCGATAACTGAGATGGTTGCGCTTCTAAGGTTGGAACAATTTTACACCGAGCGGTAATTGACCGAATGGTGAACTTCGGGTAGTTGACTCGAAGCTAGGTCATGCCGAGCGTCCCCCTTCGCTCGCCCTGTTGAAGTCATGTCGAACGATAGATGTCGAACCTTCTTGTGCCGAGCGATAGTGGTCTAACAAAGGATGTCGAGTGATGGTGTTAGGCCGAGCGGGGCCGAGCTGTGACGACCGTCCATGACTTCCGCACCAAAACAAGGAAATAATGCGCTGAAAGGTGTGCCAGGCAGCCATGGACGATAGTCTGGGTAAAACAAAACAGAAGAATCTTCTATCGCATAACTCACAGCGCATGGATAAAATACAATAGAGAAATATAATATAGTGAAGCTCCATAGAACAGAACATCATCATATAAGCATCACAGTAGTTTCATACAATCATCTACTCAAATCCATACATGAAAGCCTCACTACAAATCACTCAACCAAATACAGCAGCGGATACCCAGTACATATAGTAAGAAAACTAATATGCAAAGCCTCCTGCTCGTCTTCGTCATCTTTAGCGTAGAACTCCTAGCACAGCACCTGTCACCTGCTACCTAGTCTGCCCATCCCGACATGGATGAACAGCCCAAGGTAATAAGAGGAGACATAAAACCTTGAGTCAGACAAAGTCTTAGTGAGCAGTAAATCAACTATCAAGCATACCAAAAGAGCATAAAGGATAAAAGGAATAGGAACCAAACCATCCCACTCCACCTCTTTCTACAGTGATAGCCCCAGACATACACTAAGGAGAAGCAAGCATAACAACATAGACAATTAAGGTAAAGCGAATACCACTCGAGTCAAGGACGATGTTTTCCAAATACAAACCCCCAAGGCCTAAACCAAGATCAGATAAGCACCCAGAAAACACCGCTCTTGAAGCCGAATGATAATACAACCAAACATCCATGACTCTGGCTATCACTGTTATCCTTGCCTCGATTTCACCGTTAGTTGAATGACCATCTGTCAAGGGCTAATGGTAACCCCGGTTCTAACCATAACTCCGCACACTGCCTTGTGCCTAGGACTTATCTACTTTGCCCAGAGTACTCAACTACCTACCTGTAGTCTTTTGGGTGTCCCGACTACCTACCTGTAGTCGTTATGGGCGCCCCATGTACTCTTGCTTTTGAGCATGCTAGAACCTTCAACAACGACGAGATCCAAGCCTCCTAGCCATCCTTCTTGACGACTATCCTCATACAAGCTCAAGCTACCTCTTGAACAATCCATTATCAACCAACTTGAACTACTCTTCAAGTTATCAACATGCTTGGAATGATCCCTGCTTGGATTAAGCCAAGACTCACATCATACTTCGCTTCATCGCATCAAAGCAAAGTCTCAACTCAACAACATGGTTTGCCTCATCAAATCATGGCAAAGTCCCATCTCAACATCATCCAATCTATACATATGAGCTTCAACATCCGCTACATATGCCTTAAGCAGCTTTCACCATTCAAGAGCCTTCTTCCATAGCTTTTGAATCCTCTTTCATCATCTTGTTCCAAATCAACTACTAGCTAACTTGGAAACAATCAAATCAATCATACATTCAAATAATCAATCATTCAAACAAGATCTATTAAGCAATTTAAGCAATATCAACTATAATGGCAATTTCGTAAATAAACGAGCAAAAGTCCAACATATGTGAAATCATGGTTTTTAGCATAGATCTATCAATTATAAAACATGGGATTTGTCTCTAATGCTTATTAAACAAACTTGCATAAGTAAACATCTTCAAAAACCATGGATCTAGACTTAGATCTAAGAAAAATGCATGAAATCTCTAACTTTAACACCCAAACATGCCACCAATCCAATATACTCCTTTGGATCCGCGTGAGAGATAACTACCACTCACCAAATCACCCAAACACTACAAAAACTACACACTTCAGATCTGGACAGCGAAGATCAAGGTTTGATCCGGCAATATCTCGCTCCAATCGATGAATTCTAGCTCGAACGGATGAAGATCTTCAACTTTGGCACTTGGATCTTCGATCTCGATCTTCGATCTTGGATGGATGTTAGAATTAGATTGGAATGGAGAAAAGAAGATGAAGAAATGTTGTAGTCGAGTCTTCAAAATGGCAGCACTTCGTCGCTTCAAAAACCGGTGCCAAAAAGTGAGCCAAACCCCTCTATTTATAGGCTGAATCAACCATGAGTCGTCGCTCTTAGGTCGTCGCCGACCCAACTCCTGAGTCGTCCCCGACTCATCCACATGCTGACTTACCATAAGCCACTCACACGACTCAACAACCCTGCCGACCTACGACTTAATACCAGAGCCGACCTAACTAATCAACGACTCAACACCAAGCTGCCTAACGACTTACGACTCATCGTTAAGTCGTGCCTACCGACTCAGTTGCAAACGACCTAACAACACAGCCTTATGGCCGACCTAAGTCCTAGCCGACTCAACATAAGTCGGTCACGATTTAACTATGACACAAACGACTCAACCTATCCCTAACTCGGTCAAACGACTCACGACCCATGGCCTCACCGACTCAACTACCCACGACCTAAGCCCTAAGTCGGTTTTTCTTAAGTCGGTCACCAACCCTTAAACCGCTATCTCGTGAGTCGGTCACCATCTTATGAAGCTAACTCCAATTAGGTCGGTCATTATGAGTCGGTCATATCCTTAAGTCGCCTAAACCCCTTGAGTCGGTCCCTATGAGTCGGTCACGACTCATCACCTAACTTAGCTATGCCTATGAGTCGGTCACGACTCATCACTTGCACTCGGGTCAACTCCTAAACGACTCAAGCTAGAAGCAACACAAACAACACTAACAACCTGTAAATTCTACGATTTATCGACACGTAAAAATACGGGTCGTTACATTCTCTCCCCCTTAGGAATTTCGCCCCCGAAATTCCAAGCAAACAACAGCAATCAAAATTATTCCGCATGCCTATCATCCATGGCAATCAACAATCCATGCAACCAATTCTAACCTAGCATGCAGAATTCTAAGACTTAGAACAAGCTACAAATTCATGAGATGTCACGACACTTTAGGGCCATACCTCGAAGAGTTCGGGATGAGCTGCCTTCATCCTCTCTTCCTCCTCCCACGTACAGTCGTTAACATCATCACTCCATTGTACCTTGAGCAACGTAATCGTCTTCCTCCTAAGCTGTTTCGTATCGGTTTCAACAATACGAAGCGGCTTACGAGGTCTCGAAACAACTGGATCAACCTCCAAGTCTTCACAGCTATCAGCAGAAACCACCGTAGTTGGGTCGTGCATATACTTCCGTAGATAAGATACATGAAAAACACTGTGCACACCCGCCATCTTTTCCGGTAACTCCAATCTATAAGCGAGCTTTCCAATACGCTCGATAATCGGGAATGGTCCAACAAATCTCGGAGTTAACTTTCCTTTCTTCCCGAATCTAATGACACTCTTCAGAGGAGAAATCTTCACAAAAACCATATCACCTACGTCGAATTCCAAATCCTTACGACGATTATCGGCATAACTTTTCTGACGATCTTGGGCTGCCTTCATTCGTTGCCGAATGATCTCTATACAATCTGAAGTCTGTCGAATCATCTCTGGCCCAAGTATCAGCTTTTCTCCAGTTTCCAACCAACATGTCGGAGAGTTACACGGTCTTCCATATAATGCCTCATATGGTGCCATACCAATACTCGACTGATAACTGTTATTATAAGCAAACTCCACCAAATGAAGGTGATCTTCCCATGATCCTCCGAAGTCCAAAACACATGCTCTAAGAAGATCTTCCAAAACTCGGTTGACTCTCTCAGTCTGACCATCTGTTTGAGGGTGATAAGCTGTACTCAAACACAACTCAGTTCCCAAAACTTCCTGGAAGCTCTTCCAAAATCTACTAGTGAACAATGGATCTCGATCGCTCACTATACTCTTCGGAACACCATGGAAACGAACTATCCACTTCACATATAATTCAGCCAACTTCGATGCAGTCCTAGTCGATCGAACAGGAATGAACCTTGCACTCTTGGTCAAACGATCTACTATGACCCAAATCCCTTCATTCCCTGCTCTTGTCCTAGGTAGACCATCGATAAAGTCCATCGACACTTGCTCCCACTTCCATGTAGGAACCTCTAATGGCTGAAGCAATCCACTGGGCTTCTTCTGCTCAGCTTTCACCAACTGGCAATTCATACACTTGGAAATAAAATTTCCAACATCCTTCTTCATACCTTCCCAGTAGTAGGTTCTCTTCATATCCCGATACATCTTATTTCCACCTGGATGAATTGTCAACTTCGAGTGATGACTCTCCCTCAGAACTTCATCTCTCAATCCATCTACATCGGGAACAACTAGTCGCCCTTGCTTTCGAAGCCAACCCTCTCGATCGACTTCAAATCCTTTATCCTTTTCTGGATCCAATCCGGATTCCAAATCACGGATAATCTTGATAAGCTTATCATCTCTCCTTTGCCTCTCGCCAATTCTTTCCACAAGAGTAGGCCTTATCGATAAGTTTGCCAACATCTCAGGTTCCAATTCACATCTAGGCCTGAAATCAAATCCAGCCAAATACTCAAGACTCTTCCATTCCGAAAACATGGCTCCCAATCCTGCATGTCTTCGACTTAACGCATCAGCCACTGCGTTACCTTTCCCTGGAGTATAGGCTATACCAAAATCATACGATGCTAAGAACTCTAGCCACCTTTGCTGTCGAAGATTCAAATCCTTTTGGGAAAACAGATACTTCAACGACTTATGATCTGTAAACAGCTCGAATCTAACTCCCAATAGATAGTGTCTCCACATCTTCAAAGCAAACACAATCGCCGCTAACTCCAAATCATGAGTCGGATAATTCCTTTCATGCGGCTTTAGTTGTCGACTAGCATACGCAACAACTTTATGCTTCTGCATTAGCACCGCTCCTAGTCCAGTGCCACATGCATCGGTGTAAACCACCATCTCATCATTCCCACTTGGAATAGTCAAAACAGGAGCGCTCGTCAGTCGCTCTTTCAGGATTACGAAAGCTTGCTCACACTTATCATCCCATCTGAACACTTGGTTCTTCTTCGTCAATCCTGTCAACGGTGCAGCTATCTTGGAAAAGTCTTTGATAAACCGACGATAATATCCTGCTAATCCAAGAAAACTTCTCACATCAGATGCATTCTTAGGCCTAACCCAATCCTGGATCGCTGCCACCTTAGCGGGATCAACCGCTATTCCATTTCCAGAAATAACATGACCTAAGAACCTCACTTCATTCTTCCAGAAGTGACACTTCGAAAACTTAGCCTTCAGCTGATGTTTCCGTAAGATTCCTAAAACAATCCTCAAGTGCGTCTTGTGCTCTTCCTCAGTTCTGGAATAAACCAAAATATCATCCACGAACACAAGCACGAACTTATTCAACTGATCTCTGAACACTCTATTCATAAGATCCACAAAATATGCTGGCGCGTTAGTCAACCCAAACGGCATTACCAGCCACTCATAAAACCCGGATGGTGTCCTGAAAGCAGTCTTCGGCACACTATCCTTCGCCACTCTCAACTGGTGAAATCCCGTTGCCAAATCCATCTGAGAAAACACCTTAGCCTCGTGAAGCTGATCAAACAAGTCATCTATTCTCGGCAATGGATACTTGTTCTTCCTAGTCACCTTATTCAGCTCACGATAATCAACACACAACCTCAACGATCCATCCGTTTTGGTTGCGAACACAACGGGCGCACCCCATTCGGACACACTTCTCCGAATGAATCCTTTCCGCAAAAGGTCATCAACTTGCACCTTCAGCTCTTGCTGCTCCCTCGGTGCCATCCGCCTAAGAGGCATCACAACAGGTCTGGCTCCCTCAACTAGATCGATACGAAACTCGATCTCCCTATGCGGCGGCAACCCTTTGACTTTGTCAAAGACGTCCTCAAATCCATTCACAATAGGCACCGATGACAGTCCATTCCGTGGAAAAACCAGCGAATACATGAAGCTCATGAAGACGCCTTCCTCATGCTTACATCGTATCACAACCTTTCGCCCTTCCACATTCCCGACTGTCACCTCAAGCCTTTCACAATCAATCCTTGCCGCATACTTCCTAAGCCAGTCCATACCCAAAATAATTCCGAACCCCGCAAAGTTCAGAACAAAGCAATCACAAACAAACGAGCAATCATGACTCGACACAACTAGACCACGGCATATCATACACAAACATGACGAACCCCCCACTGGATTAGTCACAACCAATGGCCTATCAACAATATCCGGTTTCAAACCTAACCGGCCTACCAAATCATCACAAACAAAAGAATGCGATGCTCCAGTATCAAACAACACTCTGACTGGAACACCACAAATGGAAAGAGTACCTTGAACCACCACACTCTTCCCCTTCTCTTCAACAGTAGGAACTCTTGAAGACGACGGCACAGCTTCCAAAGCATAAGCTTGCACAACCTGCCTATCTTTCCTCGGCTCTGGACAGTCCTTCTTGATATGTCCCAGCTTATCACAGTTGTGGCACTTCAACTGCACCTTTGGATTCTTGCAATCCCGGGAGAGATGACCCTTCTGTCGGCAGTTGTAGCAGGTCACTTCACCTCTCGGCTTCTTCTGGCCATCCTTACCTTTCTGTTGCTGCTGCTTCCTCTTCCTATTTCCACTCTGCTGTGGTTTAGATCCTTCCCTGGTTACAGCAACAACAGAACTTTCCTTAGGGAATAAACTCTCATGCCTAAGAGCTTTCTCCACAAGCTTCTCAAATGGATCGTCCAGATGATCCACTAACTGCCTCCCAAGATAAGCATCCAGACCAGTCACAAACTTTTCATTCTTCTGGTAGGGAGAATCAATATATGATCTGGCATACTTAGACAAAGCTTCAAACTCCGAAATATACTCAAGAACAGGCCTTCCCCCTTGCTTGAGCTCCACAAACCTCTTAAACAAGACAGATTTCTGGGAAGTAGAGATGAACTTAGCTTCAAATCTAACTTGGAATTGCTCCCAAGTAATCTCTTCTTCTGGTGTATCTATGGTGATAGAATTCCACCAATCAGCAGCTCTTCCCTGAAGCTGTCTCGATGCAAGCTTCCTCTTAGTTGCATCCTCAATCCCTAAGTCACCAAAGATCCTTTTGCAAGCATCTATCCACCTCTGCACTTCAATAGTCGACTCCGTCCCTAAGAAGACCTTCCCTCCAAGAGCAGTATAATCCTTACAGAGCTTGGCAAAATCCACTAGTCTTGGAGCTTGGACCTGAACTCCCACATCCACAGATGATCCTGAAGCTGGTATTCTCCTCATGATTGAAGTCATCATGGCCTCAAACATAGGAGCATAATCAACAGCTTCTCTAGCAGCACGGCTCTCCCTCGCAGCTTGTCTCTCACTTCGACTCATCCTTAATATCTGTAAAAAGGAATGATTAGAACACCTTAAGAAACAACTGCATAAGGAGTTCAAATCCTTCTAAGCTACTATATTATATATAGTAATCATCCATCAAAATACAATTACGTCTCTCTTACGTAGTTACATCAGCGAGCGTTGGCTAAAATCGATTAACCAAAGCTCTGATACCAAATGTGACGACCGTCCATGACTTCCGCACCAAAACAAGGAAATAATGCGCTGAAAGGTGTGCCAGGCAGCCATGGACGATAGTCTGGGTAAAACAAAACAGAAGAATCTTCTATCGCATAACTCACAGCGCATGGATAAAATACAATAGAGAAATATAATATAGTGAAGCTCCATAGAACAGAACATCATCATATAAGCATCACAGTAGTTTCATACAATCATCTACTCAAATCCATACATGAAAGCCTCACTACAAATCACTCAACCAAATACAGCAGCGGATACCCAGTACATATAGTAAGAAAACTAATATGCAAAGCCTCCTGCTCGTCTTCGTCATCTTTAGCGTAGAACTCCTAGCACAGCACCTGTCACCTGCTACCTAGTCTGCCCATCCCGACATGGATGAACAGCCCAAGGTAATAAGAGGAGACATAAAACCTTGAGTCAGACAAAGTCTTAGTGAGCAGTAAATCAACTATCAAGCATACCAAAAGAGCATAAAGGATAAAAGGAATAGGAACCAAACCATCCCACTCCACCTCTTTCTACAGTGATAGCCCCAGACATACACTAAGGAGAAGCAAGCATAACAACATAGACAATTAAGGTAAAGCGAATACCACTCGAGTCAAGGACGATGTTTTCCAAATACAAACCCCCAAGGCCTAAACCAAGATCAGATAACCACCCAGAAAACACCGCTCTTGAAGCCGAATGATAATACAACCAAACATCCATGACTCTGGCTATCACTGTTATCCTTGCCTCGATTTCACCGTTAGTTGAATGACCATCTGTCAAGGGCTAATGGTAACCCCGGTTCTAACCATAACTCCGCACACTGCCTTGTGCCTAGGACTTATCTACTTTGCCCAGAGTACTCAACTACCTACCTGTAGTCTTTTGGGTGTCCCGACTACCTACCTGTAGTCGTTATGGGCGCCCCATGTACTCTTGCTTTTGAGCATGCTAGAACCTTCAACAACGACGAGATCCAAGCCTCCTAGCCATCCTTCTTGACGACTATCCTCATACAAGCTCAAGCTACCTCTTGAACAATCCATTATCAACCAACTTGAACTACTCTTCAAGTTATCAACATGCTTGGAATGATCCCTGCTTGGATTAAGCCAAGACTCACATCATACTTCGCTTCATCGCATCAAAGCAAAGTCTCAACTCAACAACATGGTTTGCCTCATCAAATCATGGCAAAGTCCCATCTCAACATCATCCAATCTATACATATGAGCTTCAACATCCGCTACATATGCCTTAAGCAGCTTTCACCATTCAAGAGCCTTCTTCCATAGCTTTTGAATCCTCTTTCATCATCTTGTTCCAAATCAACTACTAGCTAACTTGGAAACAATCAAATCAATCATACATTCAAATAATCAATCATTCAAACAAGATCTATTAAGCAATTTAAGCAATATCAACTATAATGGCAATTTCGTAAATAAACGAGCAAAAGTCCAACATATGTGAAATCATGGTTTTTAGCATAGATCTATCAATTATAAAACATGGGATTTGTCTCTAATGCTTATTAAACAAACTTGCATAAGTAAACATCTTCAAAAACCATGGATCTAGACTTAGATCTAAGAAAAATGCATGAAATCTCTAACTTTAACACCCAAACATGCCACCAATCCAATATACTCCTTTGGATCCGCGTGAGAGATAACTACCACTCACCAAATCACCCAAACACTACAAAAACTACACACTTCAGATCTGGACAGCGAAGATCAAGGTTTGATCCGGCAATATCTCGCTCCAATCGATGAATTCTAGCTCGAACGGATGAAGATCTTCAACTTTGGCACTTGGATCTTCGATCTCGATCTTCGATCTTGGATGGATGTTAGAATTAGATTGGAATGGAGAAAAGAAGATGAAGAAATGTTGTAGTCGAGTCTTCAAAATGGCAGCACTTCGTCGCTTCAAAAACCGGTGCCAAAAAGTGAGCCAAACCCCTCTATTTATAGGCTGAATCAACCATGAGTCGTCGCTCTTAGGTCGTCGCCGACCCAACTCCTGAGTCGTCCCCGACTCATCCACATGCTGACTTACCATAAGCCACTCACACGACTCAACAACCCTGCCGACCTACGACTTAATACCAGAGCCGACCTAACTAATCAACGACTCAACACCAAGCTGCCTAACGACTTACGACTCATCGTTAAGTCGTGCCTACCGACTCAGTTGCAAACGACCTAACAACACAGCCTTATGGCCGACCTAAGTCCTAGCCGACTCAACATAAGTCGGTCACGATTTAACTATGACACAAACGACTCAACCTATCCCTAACTCGGTCAAACGACTCACGACCCATGGCCTCACCGACTCAACTACCCACGACCTAAGCCCTAAGTCGGTTTTTCTTAAGTCGGTCACCAACCCTTAAACCGCTATCTCGTGAGTCGGTCACCATCTTATGAAGCTAACTCCAATTAGGTCGGTCATTATGAGTCGGTCATATCCTTAAGTCGCCTAAACCCCTTGAGTCGGTCCCTATGAGTCGGTCACGACTCATCACCTAACTTAGCTATGCCTATGAGTCGGTCACGACTCATCACTTGCACTCGGGTCAACTCCTAAACGACTCAAGCTAGAAGCAACACAAACAACACTAACAACCTGTAAATTCTACGATTTATCGACACGTAAAAATACGGGTCGTTACACGAGCGGCACTTGCAGGCCGAACGACACTTAATAGTGTGTCTCTTGTAGCCGGGCCAAGCAACCGGGTAGCATTTTCTCCTTAAAGCGTATCGTGAGAGTCAATCATGATATGCTTTGAATCATAAGCAAACCATGCTTCCCACTCTTCTCCTTCCATCGGGTGGAATTCGTTTCTTCATCCTACCATGTCTTCAACACGGCTCGGTCGATTTTCATGCGTCGAACCACTTGTTCGGCAAGTTCTCAATCGCTCGGCATAACTGCTCACCGAACCACTGAAATACCTTGACCGGGTCCATTGGTTGATGCATGTTCACCTCCCCTTCTTCATATATAAAAACTGACACCTCTCCTCGTCACTTCTTTACTTTCACTTCGAACCTTCAAGAACTCGTAACTTACCTTCCCTCGAACTTCGGCTACCTCTCCAACCTTCCCTCCTTACCCTGAATTTAGTAAGTTCTCCCTACAGCTCCTCTCGGATCGAGTCTAAACGATTTTCAATCTCAAACCTAACAGATCCCTAAGCTTCAATCATCCTCTTAGGTAAGAATTTCTCATTCAAACGTTTTTTCAAACTAGGAAGTTTAGCATGAAATTCGAATTCGCGAATTTTCTTAAGATTTTGGACGGTAGGAGTCGTCTAGGTGAGGAAGACGAATCGAGATATCGAACATGTCTTAGGGCTGGAATTTGATACGAATTTAACCAATTTCAAGGCTGGTGAGATGGATAGGAGAATGAAAAAGGACACTGGTGGTCTCTAGGTTGTAGGCTCTTGCTGGGTCGCTGAGCGTGGGAGTTAGGTTGTTGAAGTGGAACTGAACTATTGTTCGAGGTCGTTCGATAATCAAGGAACGAGGAACAAATAAGTGTGTCGTTCGACACTTGTATTTTAGATGGAAAACGATCAACTACGAAGCAGGTAGCTCAGTATTCCTTATGCGAGAGTGATGTTAGGGAGGTAGGAAGTAAGTAGGTCGGTGTTGTCTTCATGTGAGAGTGGTGTTAGGGAGGTAGGAAGTAAGTGGCTCGGTGTAGTCTTCATGTGAGAGTGGTGTTAGGTGGTTGTTCGGTCGTGTGTTTCGAGTGTCGCTCGGCATTGGGCCTTGAAGTAGGCAACAACAGTTAAAATCATTCCAACTTGAATACAACTCATGTCAAATTCACTTACTTCCCATGCCTAATCATATGACAATAAACAAGGACAAAGACTTAAGCAAACAAGCATATCGAACTAATCCGGACTGATAACTCCCTAGTTTCAATAATAAAAAATCCGAGTTTAACTCGATAAAAACATATGATAGCCTTCAACATATAGTGCCAATGTTCAAGTTCAAAACTGAAAACACCATAAGGTAGGCTCTCGGAGACGGTCAGCAATGACGGTCTTCGAAGATGATAATTCAAAGCTTAACTTTACTTTATCAGCTTCACAACTTTTAATTCATTTACACTTATACTCGAACGATTGCACTAGTCCACACACCACACGGGGGGAGCACTTTTGTCTTTATGTCTAATATTGATTATCTTTCAGGTATAGTTCAAACAGTGTTTATCCAATCTTCAACGCTCATTGAAGATGTCTAGAAAGTCGAGCTCTGCTACAGTCTTAGATAAACCTGAGCCAAGTTTTCAACAAGAAGTAGTCGGAACTTCAAATCCATCGACAACTCCTGTACAAGATATCCCGAGTCCAACGATTGCATCTGTTCACTTGGCTCCTGAAGCCCTAGATGCAGCTATCATCCTAGATAATCCGGTTGATTCTCAAGCTTCGAGAATCAATGAAAACGCTCTTCGCCGACTATGCTCAATCCACGGAATTCCTTTTGACGATGTATTGGTTCCATCGGGACAAGATCATCCTCACCTGCCCCCAACTGGATATACTGCCTGCAACAAATTCATGTGCTGGGTTGGTAGCGTGCCACCATTCAACTCCTTCCTCCGCGATCTATTGTGGTATATTGAGATCGCCCCAGCACAGTTACATCCCAACAATCATGCGTTCATATATGGCATGTGTATTCTTTTCATGAGCATTCTATTCAGGCTCCCCACTCCCGATGACATCCGCTATATTTATCGTTTCAAGAGGCAATCCGACAGCCCATCTTTCATATTCCTGGAGCCGTATAACAAGTGCCAAATCTTGACGGGGGCGTGGAGAAAATTCGCCTAATATAAGCAAGAATGGTTTTATGTGCGCTGTCCCACTGGCTTTGCGAGGGGGTGGCTAGAAGGGAGTAAGTTTCTTTTCTGGATCATTACTTGTATTCGACAGAAAGTACATCCTTTTTAAACCTTTTTTCGACTTTTACAGGTATCAGCCCACGTCTAAAAGGCTCTGGGTACTCTGAGGCCAACGAAGCTATTTGAGCCGCTCCTGCGGAAGACCGAGACATCGGATCCATCATTTCCAATGAATCACTCTCAAAATTTGGGCTGTTGGCGGAAAGTCGCCGAATAAGTCTTCCTCACAGCGCCACTACAACCGGACCTGCCTTGGACAAAGCAAAAGGCAAGCTGGGCCTTCGACACATGATGCTCCTGACACACCTGAGGAGGGCGAGATTAGAGGAACTAAGGTGTCAGAAGCACCGGGTGTGAACTTAAGTCTTGCACTGGGACTGGTGGTTGGGGCACACGGCACTGATGTAACGCCTCCCCTTCGAAGGGGAAAAAGAAACTAGCTTACAAATTGAGGAAGAAGACGGTTGATGGATCCTCAAAGGTCACAATTACTCCAGTGGAAAAAGAGCCGTCTCCACAACACTTAGAAGGTTCACTGAAAGGTTTATCTGACCTCACTATTCCTGACGAATTGCTCCATTATGGCTTCAATGATCCACAAGCCCTAAAACTCCATTTGCCCACGAGAGGCGATAAAGACGTTCAAGCCCATAATCAAAGAGAAAAAACTCCGATAAGTAAAGCTAAAGAAACTGGCCTATCGGGGGGAAACACTAGGACACACACAATAACACTTACACTTCACTTTGCACCTAAACTTCAGCCATCAAGTTATTCCTGCTAACTCGTGTTTATTTAATTTCTATGCAGGTGGTATAGGACGCTCCAACGGATTCGATCGCCTTTGCGGGTCATCTACTTTCCATCATTCTAGTCTATCGCTTCCGGGACTCATCATCTCGAAGGAAAACTTACAATCAGTCTTCATACCATCACAATCATCCCCCTCACCCAGAGCAAGGCAGGGAGAAATCTAGTCACAAGGGTTCCCAGTCCGATACTCCCCGCGACCAACACTCGAGTTCATCTAGCACCAGGCAATCCCGGGAACTTCACAAAAATCCGTAGTTTCTAGACAAACTTCTTCTGCTTCCAATCATGATCCGTCGATAGTAGAAAAGCTAGCCGAGCTTAAGGCCACCTTCCCTAAAATATGCTTCGATGGTTTGAAGTTTCTTCCAACGATTCATCACATTCCGAGGCACGTTAAACAAAGTGTCATCGCTTACAACAATGATATCTACGTTCAACATGACGCATTTGTTCATTTGGCAGAAAATGTTTCAGAAATCTCTATTGAACGCCAGCATGAAATTGATCGTTTGAAACTTGAACTCATCCATGACAAATACATCATTAAAGGCCAGGATGAAGAGATTTTCTCATACAAGTTTCAGCTTGAAACTGCCTAAAAAATGCTAAAAACACAGCTGAGGCAGTTAATCGTCTGGAGGCCACACATAAGAAAGAGATTGACGAAGCGGTTCAACGTTGCGGTGCCTTGGCTTTAGAGAAAGACTTTGTTCAAAAAGAGAGAGATGCGTTTGCTCAGCGATTCAAAGTGTTGAATGATACTGTGATGAGATCGTTGATACATGACTCCTGAAGACATAGATCGATGAAGAACTCTCCAAGGCTGAAATGCTAAAGGATGTGGCCTGTGAAGAGGGCAAAAGAATAGCGCTTATAGAAATTGATTCTCGCCTTGAGGCGACTACGGAGGCTGGTAAGGAGGAAATCAAGTGCATGTTTGATCCTCTTATAGCCAAGTATAATGCTCGAGTTCTCATGCATCGTGACCTTACATTTCTCTTCGAGGGTTACCTCAAATCTTTAGCCGAAGCATGAAAGACTTTGATAAAGATCAAAAAGGTTGAGTCGTGCATTGAAGTGGTTGACAACGAAGCTTTAGTGAAGGAATTACTTTGGGGGAATGAGCCTTCGCACTTGTCTGCAGTGAAGTCTCTATATAGCAAAGACTCCTCCTCGTCAAAAGAAAAGATTGACATTACCGGCCCGTCCGGGGCCGTGTCTCTAGTTCCTCCCGCTACTCAATCGACTGATCGCCCATCACTTGACCCCTTCGAGAAGCACATTGGCTATGATCCAGAAGATCTTGGCCTTGATATTCATGTTCTATCTCCCATTCCAGAGGATGAAACTCCCCGGACGATTGAGAGGCAGCCAGAAACCGGTACATAACTTTTCTTCTCAAAGTTCAAAGGGCCGTCGTTTTCGGCGAGCGGTTACTGTATTCTAACAGTTGTCTCTTATGATCTCGTATAGGGCATTCTGATCCTAATCCAACTCCAAGGAGCGATGACACCACAGAGAAGGAGGAGAAGATGGATGAGGCAATTCAAACGGAAGAAATTCTCGGTCTTGACGCTCAAGTGATTGAGGCGCTTAACGAGGACAAGTCTGAAAATCCATCACCCGTCGAAGAAGATTACGAAGTTGAGATTACAGACGCCTCCAGACATACTTTAAAAGTGAGCATGAAGGAGCAACTCACAGAAGAGAAGAAGAAGGTTGAAATCAAGATCGATCCCCAAGTAGTGGAACTAGATGATCCCTTGAACAGGCCTTTGAAGGTCATCCTCCCCGGTGGGATCAGGCCACCGGAAGTTCCTCTTCGTTCCTCGGACACCGCTTCCCTTACGAGCAAAGCATCCAAGAGAAAATGCATGGGGGAGGAGTTATATGAGAAACCAAGGAAGGAGAAGAAACCAAAGAAGTAGTTGTCATACTTTTTCAACGAGAGTTAGCCTAAATTATGTAATTATTTCTATTTATTTTCATAGTCAATGTAAATAGACTTTTGACTCCGAGTTTATGAGGGATTGTAGTGGAACCTCATTTTGGATTGACAAATAAAACTTAGTTTCTTTGTCTTTCAAATGACTTTTGTTTTTCAGCTTATTGTCTAACTCGAAATTTGGTGAGTTACTCGAGCTCCTGTTCACCTCCATGTGACTCGTAATTTTTTTTTGAGAATCGTAAATCCTCTATTCCATGCTTTGGGCACTTGTTACACTTTTAGTCTGCATTCTGGGAACTCAAAGTACTCCAGTCCACACTCCGGGGACTTGGAGATGTTTGAGTCGTTTATACTCTAGTCTGCACTCTGAGGACTCAGAGTTCTCCTGTCCACGTTCTGGGGACTTGGAGGTTTTGTGTCGTTTATACTCTGGTCCGCACTCTGGTGACTTGGAGATTTTATGTCGTTTATACTCTAATCCGCACTCTGGGGACTCAGAGTACTCCAGTCCCCACTCTGGGGACTTGGAGTTTTTAAGTCGTTTATACTCTAGTCTGCACTCTAGGGACTCAGAGTACTCCAGTCTGCACTCTAGGGACTTGGAGGTTTTGAGTCGTTTATACTCTGGTCTGCACTCTGGGGACTTAGAGTACTCCAGTCCACACTCTGGGGACTTGGAGATTTTAAGTCGTTTATACTCTAGTCCGCACTCTGGGGACTCGGAGTACTCCAGTCCGCAATCTGGGGACTTGGAGGTTTTAAGTCAATTATAATCTAGTCCGCACTCTGGGGACTTAGAGTACTCCAGTCCACACTCAGGGGACTTGGAGATTTTAAGTCATTTATATTCTAGTCCACACTCTGGCGACTCAAAGTACTCCGGTCCGCACTCTGGGGACTTGGAGGTTTTAAGTCGTTTATACTCTAGTTCGGACTCTGGGAACTCATAGTACTCCGGTCCACACTCTGGGGACTTGGAGTTTTAAGTCGTTTATACTCTAGTCTGCACTCTAGGGACTCAGAGTACTCCAGTCTGTACTTTGAGGACTTGGATATTTTAAGTCGTTTATACTCTAGTCCGCACTCTAGGGACTCAAAGTACTCCGGTCCGCACTCTGGGGACTTGGAGGTTTTAAGTCGTTTATACTCTAGCCCACACTCTGGGGACTCAGAGTACTCTGGTCCACACTCTGTGGACTTGGAGGTTTTAAGTTGTTTATACTCTATTCCGCACTTTGGAGACTTAGAGTACTCCAGTCTACACTATGGGGACTTGGAGATTTTAAGTCGTTGTGTGCGTTCATACGCCAGACAGAATAATGTTACTTTAGTTTTTGCTATAGAAATATCACACACGGAAACATCAATAATTCATGGAAAAGATGGCTTTAAGCCTTTATTAATGAAAACAAGCTAAATTATCTTATTACATGCCAAAAATTAAGAATTAAAGAAATAAAAATATAATGGGGATAATTGCAGGTAAAATGCAGAAGAAATAGACTAAATATAATAATGTCATAGATGCTCGCTATTCCATTCTCCGGGGAATGTCGCGCCATCAACGGTCGCTAGCTTGAAAGTTCCCTCTCCAAGCCTCTGTTCAATGACGTATGGACCTTCCATGGTGGGATTCATATGCGATGGGACCGGGAAAACTCACTTCAAAATGAGATCGCCCACATAAAAGATTCTCGGTCGGAGTTTTCGTTATAATATCGGGCGATTCGATGCCTATATGCAACCGTCCTTAAATCAGCTTCTTGACGTTTTTCATCAACGAAGTCCAATGATTCTAGTAAGAGATCCCGATCCGTCTTGGGGTCATAATGAGTTACCCGATGTGAAGGAACTTCAAGTTCCATGGGTATAACGGCTTCCGTACCATATGACAATGCAAATGGAGTGTGGCCAGTCGTGGACTTGTGGGGGTTCTGTAAGCATAAAGTGCTGTTGGAAGCTCGTCCACCCACTTGCCTCTAGCCTTTTCTAAACATTTTTTCAATATGGACTTGATTATTTTGTTCACGCCTTCTAATTGTCCATTGGATTTTGGATGAGCAACTGCTGCAAACCTTTTCTCAATGCCATACTTTTGACAAAATTCTTCGGATTCCCTACTTTCGACCTGAGTTCCATTGTCCGTAATGATAGTTCGTGGGAGGCCAAAACGGCGTTTAATGTTTCGTACAACGAAATTAATGACCTTCTTGGTAGTGATTGTGACTAAGGGCTCTGCTTCTGCCCACTTGGTAAAGTAATCGACCGCAACTATTATGTATTTTGCACCACCTTTGGATATAGGCAACGAAACGATTATATCGATCCCCCACATTGCAAACGGCCAGGGACTAACCATTTGTGTGAGTTCCACAAGCGGAGCTCTCAGAATTTTCATGTATTTTTAACACTTGTCACATCTTCTTACATAGTCTGCGGCATCCCGACTTACTTTTGGCCAATTGTATCCATGGTGGAGGATCTTTTTTGCTAGTGTCTGCCTCCCAGTATGGTCACCACATTCTCCTTCATGAACTTCATCCACGACTCGTTTTATCTCATTGTGGGAAATGCACTGGAGTAAGGGGACCGAGAACCCCTTTCGATATATTATTCCGTCCTGCATCACATTTCGCGAAGCTTTACGAATGACTTGTCGTCTTTCACTCTTTCTTTCGCGAAAGACCCCGTGTAGAAAGTATTGCTTGAATAGGGTTATCCATGACTCTTTCTCGATTTTTGTTTCTAACAAAAAAATTTATCTCCATCACATTTATACTCGGAGCATGTAAGGTTTCGACGGGAACCAATCCCATTTTCTATGCATCTCCAGTACTTGCAAATTTGGCCAATGAATCGGCTTTTCTGTTTTGTTCACGTGGGACATTCGAAATATCGTAATATTCAAGGTCTGCCAATAGTTTGTGAACCTGGGAAAAGTACGAAGCAAGCCTCTTCCCCTTCGCTTGGTAATCTCCCCGCACCTGGTACACCACCAATTGCGAGTCACAAAAGATTTCAACCGATTTCACTCCAAGTTCCTGGATGAGTTTCAAGCCAACAAGCAATGCTTTATACTCAGCTTCGTTATTTGTAGCTAGGAAATTGAGCTTCAAATCATAAAAAATTAATCGGTTTTCGAAAGTCACAAGAATTATACCAGCCCCACAAAAATGGTCATTGGATGCCCCATCGGTGTACAGTTTCCACTGAATGGGGGGATGACATCATGACTGTTTGGTTCGCCTGCCACGATGAAGTCTGCTAGCACTTGTCTTTGTATGTCCATTCATGGTAGGTAAGTAATATTAAACTGACTCAACTCGATATTCCATTTTAACATCCTTCCAAAGGTTTCTGGTCGTTGGAGTGCCTGTCGCAAGGGTTGATCGGTATAAACACTGATCGAGTGTGCCTGAAAGTACGGATGAAGCTTGCATGATGCAATCACCAAGCAGTAGGCCAGTTTCTCAATATTAGGATAATTTCTTTCTGCCCCCATTAAGCATTTACTGACATAGTACACTGGCTTTTGAACTCGGTCCTCCTTGCGAACCAAAATCGTACTGATGGCATGCTGGCATACGGCCAAGTACACATACAAGACTTCATGGTCTACCGGCTTTGATAGTATCGGGGGAGTTTCCAAACGCCTTATCAGAGCTCGTAATGCATCCTCACAGTTGGGCATCCATTCGAAATTTCTCTTTCCTTTCTTTATTACATCGAAGAAGGGAATACATTTATCTGTCGCTCTGGATATGAATCGACTCAGCGTGGCCACTTTTACGTTCAAGCTTTCTACTTGCTTCATAGTTCTGTGTACTTGTGTGTCTCAAATAGCTTGAATCTTCTCCGCGTTAGATTCGATTCCCCGTGCATTAATAATGAAACCCAAAAACATCCCTGATGCTACGCCAAAGGAACACTTTAGAGGATTGATTTTCATTCCATAATATCTGAGTATATCAAACATTTCCGCTAAGTCTCGAATGTGGTCGTTTGACTGCCACAACTTCATGAGCATGTCATCCACATAGACTTCCCCTGTTCTACTAATCCGGTCTTTAAACATTCTATTCACCAGACTCTGATAAGTTGCTCTCGCATTTTTCAATCCGAAAGGCATCACCACATAGTAATATAGCCCAACGTTTGTGACAAAACTAGTGTGTTCTTGGTCTGGAATGTGCATCGAGATTTGATTACATCTCGAGTACGCATCCATAAATGACAACAACTCATGTCCTGTCATTGAGTCGACCAGCTGGTCAATTCTGGGTAAAGGAAAACTGTCCTTGGGGCATGCTTTGTTCAAATTAGAGTAATCTATGCAGGTTCTCCATTTCCCATTTGCTTTTCTCACTAGCATCGGGTTAGACAATCATTCAGGGTAGAGGGCGTCACGGACAAACCCATTGGCTTTGAGTTTATCCACCTCTTCTCTGAGTGCAGCGGACCTCTCCGGGTCTATGCCTCTCCTTACCTCGGGTCTATGTTCAACATATGACTCGCAAAGGTGGGAGAAATCGTGCACATATCAGAATGTGTCCAAGCGAAAACATCCAGATTCGCTCGGAGGAAATCAGTGAGAACTTCGGTCATCGAGGGGTTAAGTTGTAATCCAATCTTAAGTACTCGCGATTGGTCATCTCGACTGACTGGAATGTCGATCGTCAGTTCAGTCAGTGCTGCTTTTGATTCCTTGGGTTCTTCATCATCATCTCTTGGATCTATGTCTCTGTAGATCTGATCGTGTTGTCCGAGCCAGGGCTCGGGCACTACTTGTCAATTTTTAGTGACTCGGGCGCGGACGGAGCTGTCCGCAACCTTTCCTTTCTCTCTTCACTGGGCCTCTCCCAGCTTAGCCACATAACATGCATGACCGATCTCCTGGTCTCCATGTACAACACCAACTCCTTTGTCTGTCGAAAATTTCAAAGTTAAACACCAAGGAGCCAAAGCTGCCCTAAACTCTACCAAGGCCGTTCGACCCAGAAACATATTGTATGGAGAATCGACATCCAAAATGATGAAAGGCAGGATTCGTACTCTCCTACATTCACCTTGCCCAAGTTCAACTGGCAATTCAACATAACCCACTGCTTCGGTTGCTGCACCATTAAAGCCATGGATACAGGCTTTAGATGGTTTTAAATCCTTTGTCTCCATCTTCATTTGGTCATATACTTTTTTGAAGATGATATTAACAGAACTTCCACAATCAATCAAAATTCTTTTCACAAATGCTAGCCTGATCGTCATGGAGATGACCATCGGGTCAACGGTGGGAGCCTCCACCTGATCAGCATCTCTGCTCCTAAATACTATATCGTCCGTCATCATTCGCTGGTGCTTAGCCGGGGATCCATCCTCCGTATTTGAACAACATTCAAAATCGTCATGCCTCAGGGAGTTAGCATACCGCTCCATTTCCTGCCAATTCTTATCTATAGGGTGAGGTTCACCGACTATCGTATTTATGACTAGTCTACCTACAGTTCGAGCAGGTTCCTTTGGATGGCGTGGATCTTGCCCGCGACTGGGGTCTGATGTTCCTTGTCTACCTTCGTGTGGGTCCTTGACAAACTCCTATAGCTTTTTCTATCGAATCAGCTTTTCTACGGCATCGTGGAGGTGTCCACACTCCTTGGTATTGTGTCCGTAAGTCTCATGGAAGCAGCAATACCTCCCAGTTCGCTTTTGTTCCTCTATGGACTCTTTTGGGCGTGGCTTTCGGTATTGAAAAGTATTGCAAGTTGATGGGTAGATATTTTCCAGAGATGCATTCAGGGGAGTGTATTCGTTGTAAGATGGAATCCTTGGTTTCCACTTTCCTACTTCCCTTTTCTTCTCCGGATTTCCTTCTTTGGATCTTTTAGATTGCCCTTGCTTGTTGTGGACATTGACGTAGACTTTCCCCGAGTTATCACCGGATTGTTTTACAGAAATGTTGCTCTTCACAGTCTCCTTGCCAGGCCCTGGTGCATTGCCTCGCCTCGTCCACCTGGCTTCCTCTCTTCTAATGAATTGATGTGCCATTGAAAAAAAACGTTCTACTGTAGTCAGAGGCTTTCCTTCCAGCCAATCGCCAAACTCCGAATTCGGATCTGCCCCTCGCATGACAGCTATCAAAATGGCACGGTCATTTGGGTTGCTAACTTCAGTAGTCACAACATGAAATCTCTGCAAGTGCTCCTTTAACGACTCCCCTGGAGCTTGAATCACACTGGACAAGGACATCACGTCCTTAGGATGAGTGGCATGAATCCTGAACTGCTGCACAAATTTCATTGCTAATTCATCAAAGCGGGAGATAGACCATGGAGGAAATCGGGTGAACCACATGGTAGCAATTCCATATAAAGTTATTGGGAAGCATCTGCACTTAGTTGCAGCATTTTCTCTACCTTAATCCATCATCCATTCATATCTCATCACATGCTGTTGGGGATCAGTCTTCCCTTCGTAGGCCGAAATAGTTGGCATGTTAAACTTCCTGGGGTACTCGCCCTGTAGAATAATATATGTGAATGGAGTATGACTCCTGGATATCCTCCAATCATCATTAGTCAAGCCTTGATTCTCTCTCATCGGCTGTCTAACCATAGCCGATAGGTCCGGGGTTTGTATGGAATATGGCAGGTTGGAATCTGTCCTACAAGACCATTCTTGTTGGCGTCTCCTCTGTTGACGATCTATCGAATGTGTATCCTGAGGACCAGCTTCATTAGGACCTTGGTGAGCCGGCAATCCAGCTTCCACTCATGCTCTAGATCCTAAGTTTCATGTCCCAGCTTGGGTGTGGTTTCCTTGGTGTAAGTAGGGGGCCATGGCTCTAGGTAGGGAACCTGGTCCATCCCGGGTTGATCGATCAGCAACACCTGCTTATGTTGTTTCAGTTCTACGACGTCCACGCCTGGGAGGTTCATCGGACGAAGTCGCGCTGTCAGATGAGGAGTAAGGAGCGGGGCTACCTCCAGCATTCTGATGTTGTTGTTGAGTAAGTTGAGTCATGAGGTTGGCGTTAGCTTGAATCTTTTTTCTTTAAGTTATCTCCTGCTTTCCATGAGTTCTATCATCAGGTCGTTGAACTCCTTTCTAGTGACAACTTGCATTGGTTTTGGGTGGCGACAGTCCCTGCGTCCGGATTAACTTGTTGATTGTTGGGTCCTACTTGTTGGACGCTAGCAGTCTCGTTGACGTCCGTGTTGTGCGAGGCTGATCGGGTACGAGGTCTTCCTATTGTAGAGTTATTGGTAGGAACTCTGAGTAAAATCAATGGACTTTCTTTGAAAGACTTGGATCTCCTTCGGGGGATTTTTTCAATCTAGTAGCTACACAGTTGACCATAATAACCTGAGAATGTGGCTCTTAGTGAAAGCACCAAAATGTTAGCACTAAAATTGGTCACTAACTCCCAAAGAAAGATTTGTGTAGAGAGATTAATGAAGATAGAAAATTAAAATAGAGAAATATACGCAGAATTAATTGCAAAAAACTAGAACACCAGATTTATAGTGGTTCGGCGTAACTGTCTATATCCACTCTGAGTTTAATCTTTATTGATTTTCGAAACCATTTAATACAGATACAATCCATACACCAACAACTTGAATATAAGTTCTAACTAAAAAGGAATGAGTCTTGAAAATGGCAGAGTCTCCCTAGTGTTCTCGAAAAAAGGTAACTTTCACTGTACCCCTGCCCTTCTATTTGTAGGTGAAGATAGGCAGGACTTCCCTCGTGGGCCCAGGAATAAGGTATCTCGTCCCACAGTAGGTGACTTCTGTGCATCGGGCCAGGCATGCCGAACGAGTCATGTCGAGCGAGGAATGCCGGTCGAGAATTGTTTGGTCGATCATCAAGCGACTCGAAGCAAGCCCTTAAGAGAGTCGAAGCAAGTAGCGAGTTGACATGAAGAAAAGTTATGCCGAACGTCCTTACTTTTTTGTGGGCTTAACAACTTGTCGACACCTCTAGTATGCACCGAGCCAGGGATGTCGAATGGCAGTTGCCGAGCGACCTTGCTGAGTGACTTTGCCAAACGATGTTGCCAAAGAGTGTTCTCGAATGGAATTGGCCGAACGATGGATGCCGGGCGGCGATAACTGAGATGGTTGCGCTTCTAAGGTTGCAACAATTTTACACCGAGCGATAATTGACCGAACGGTGAACTTTGGGTAGTTGACTCGAAGCTAGGTCATGCCGAGCGTCCCCCTTCGCTCGCCCTGTTGAAGTCATTCCGAACGATAGATGCCGAACCTTCCTGTGTCGAGCGATGGTGGTCGAACAAAGGATGCCGAGCGATGGTGTTAGGCCGAGCAAGGCCGAGCGGCACTTAGGCCGAGCGGCACTTGCAGGCCGAACGACACTTAATAGTCTGTCTCTCGTAGTCGGGCCAAGCAACAGGGTAACATTTACTATCTATTTCTAAACTCTTATTTCTGTCAAATAAGATTATATATTGTAGATAATTCATTATAAAATATTGATTTTTCTAACGTATATAAATATTTGTCAATTTTAGAATAACCTATCTTACATCGGTTTTCTGTGTTCTTTGATTTCTTACCTTCTTTATATTGATTCCGATGATATGAGCTATTCACCATTGATATTGATTTCAATGATAATTTTAATATGTTTTTAATATGATACGGTGATGACATCCTTTTATTTGATTTATGAGATTTCATTTCTGAGTGACGAGAAATTTGAATAAACGGTTTAGTGATATGGTCGGGTATGGAACTTCCGATGACACTTTTTCGATTATTTATCGGACTTATCGTATAGGAATATCTAGTGTGGAATGAACGTAGTTTATGAGAATTGAATAATTATGCACATAACATGCAGTGTTATAGGACACGTTAAGTTATTTGTTTGATTATTCTATGTTAGTTAATGTCACTCAAACGGGGATACGCTCATGTGTACGTGGTGATACTCACTATGGTGGGTATATTTTAGTTGTGTGTTGACTTATGGTTAGAACCGTGTGTAGTCCAGTGGTAAGAGCTCTATTATGCCTTAGTCATGTGTTGACTTATATAGATTCGTGTGTCGGCCTATATCTTGAGCTATGAATAGATACAGGTTAGGAGTATTATGTGCCATACACATTAGGTCCAGCTCCCTTTATATTTCAGAGGTGAATCAGATTGATCAATATTCACCCTGACGGCTTAATTGAGGGGTGGCTCCCATAATCCATTGCTCCCTGTTTGTGATTATGGTTAGCCTTGTGTTAGTGCTGTGTGTAGTGTGCCTGTGTCACATAGACCAACAGTCGGTTACACTTGGGGCACAAGTGTTGGTGGTCGTGGCTGAAATGGTTATGTGTTATTTAGCCTATGATGGATCATCGTCATGATACTGAGTGAGGGAGAGGTTAGAGTAGCTAGTGATTGTAGGAGTTATGTCATATGGACATGTGTCCTGGAGCAAGCAGACATGCTGTCAGTCTCCTGTCTGGTTCCAGTATGTGTATACATAGTAGTGGATTGGCATATATGTCCTTATCCTATAATGAGTTGACTATCCTAAAGACTGTATGTCTAAAGTTTAGTTAGTCATGTATATTCATACTCTTCTAGTTTGATGTTTTAGAGGTAGCCTTTGTTATTGATTGTGATTTATTATCTTTGTGGGTTGTATGCTATTGGATATCATTTGATGATTTCATTTTCTACGATGGTGAGTTATTGTATAGACAATTCACCTATGGATATAATATTCAATTTTTCTGTTTAATTGTTTTATATAAGTGAGAACATCATTAATACATGGTTTTGATGATATTTGAGTTACGGGATTGTTAACATTAGAGATATTTTATATAAACCGTTTCATTTGTTAACACTATATTATATGTTATCGCAGTGATTGACTCTGTGTTCTTTGTTATTTAATATAAATTATATATTGTTCTGTCCTACAGGCGCATGTAACTATCACTTTGTAACGATACTGTGTGCGTATAAATTAGTTATTTATTTGGTGTTTTAATACATACCAATGTGAGACCAAGGGAATATTCATGTGTGTACCACATATGACATTATTCTCTGTATTATCTGATACTATTACTTTGTAGTACTTTTGGATAGTATGAGTACAGAGGTGGGGTGTTACAACATATGTCCTAGGAGAATTATGTAATTTGTTTCGTATATCTAACTCGATAGCTAATCTTGTTCAAAATAAAAGTTGTTTTATTTTTATTACATACTTGATATAATGTGTTATATTAATTAATTAATCTAATTAAAAGTATATTTAACATTAAATCCATGAATGGTATATTTTATGATAATAGTTACAATTTGTTATAAGCATGAGTGATTTATCATGATAAAATAAACATATGGTTTTAAATATTCCCAGTCAAGATGTACCGAGCCTGCATATCAATATGTTTGTTGAGAAGAAAGTATGTAATGCTCTCCAAATGTGGGACAGTGTATCGTTCATCGTTGTTGAAGGCACCAAGGGGTTACGTACTGATAGTTATTAGATAACTGCGGAATGACTCACTCGGTAGTTTTTTGTTGGTTAATACAGCTAAGGTCAAACAGAAAATAATGCTATGACTAATTTACACGGTTCTCTTGACTTGAGAATACTGCTGATCTTCAATATGAAAGCTCTACTTTGATTATAGTCAAATTATGGCATGGAGTTGTAACAACCCATACCTTAATATGCTTAAATTTCGATAAAAATCGATACCTAAGTCCATCAAAGCACGGATCATTGGATTTGGTACCTGTAAATAAGCATGAGCATTATCAGAAATTGATAGAAATCTAAGCTCACGGCGGAAACAGTAATAGGATAAGAAAACTGACTATGAATATTACCTTGGAGTTAATGATATTCCTTGGATAGTAGATTGTCATATCAGCATCAAGCATGAGAGAGAGAAAGACTTCTCCAACAACAAAGCTCATCCAGCTCTAGTAACGTGTTCCTCTAAATCTATCATGTGGGTTGTAATGAAGAGGGGTCAGAACAACGTTCTGGTGATTGGAATCTGTAAACTATCCATAACATAATTTCATACCAATTGGTTTTCGTTTAATAGTTATTTCTATTAAAGTTACCAATCCAACCTAATCTTGCATTGCATACACGATTATTTGCCTACCTCTTTCCAATGTACAAAATACTGACGAAGCCTTATTAACTACCCAATACTTCCAATCTCATTTGCCACTTAATACTTCTAATATGAATATGGCTTCTTTAATCATCATAAAATACTTTTAAAAGAGAAATAGGCAGACTCTACCGTTTAAGACCTCAGTCAAGGTAGACCCCAGTCATTAAAGACATATTTCCAAGGTGGTTTTCTAATAATGTTGCCAATGGTCGATGCATCCTAGCTACATAGACCTCTACCACTATTTAAGGCTTCTAATAATTAATGTCTAATTGTTACCGTATCTATCGCCAATAAAATCATAGCCATGTAAGAGATAGTACCCAAGCCACTTTTAAAAGGACTAGGCGGACTTCTAACCATTTAATACCTATATTCCAAGCAGATCCTACATCACTTGATGCCTATCCCCAGGCGGACTCCAGGACTCCTTGTTGGTACTATCGTTATTACGGTCTTAGCAATGTGAGAGACTGTACCCAAGCCACTTAATACCTCATTAATAATGACTAGGAAGACCCTTGGCAATTTAGCACCTATTTATAGGAAAGCGTTTGTCATTTAATACCTAACCCTAAGGCGGACTCCTCACTGGTACTATCTAGCTGACATCGCTTGGAATCTCACTAAGTTACTTAATACCTCATTTTAGGAGAGAGGAGAACCCATAGATCAGTCACTTAATTCCTTGAACCCAAAGCGAACCTTCCCGTGATATCCACTGTCACTCTTAATTATAAATATGGAATCTCATACTTCTTTTAGTAGAGAGGCGAGCCCTGCAATAACTACTTAATACGTCAACACTGAAGTAAACCCTATTAGAGACATCCTTGTTTATTTGGAATTTCACTAGTTAACTTAGTACTTCTTAGGAGAGAGACGGAACCTACAGCCACTTAATGCTCATACTAGAAGCGAACCCCTATGGAGATATCCCTCACCGCTCCTAATTTCAAATTTTGACAATTTAATACTTTCCATTAAGAAAGAAATTCCAATCTCTCACATTTTCATGGGTCTTAGGATTAGTGATAACTCACATTAGTAGTAAGTGCGCCCAACTACTGGTAGCCTCAAGGTAAAGGACAGTCTTCCATCGAGTGACTCTACTAACCTCGCATCCCTAACCTACTAAGTCTTATTAACCATCCTAAGTCTTTACTTATATTATCTTAAATAGACATTAAACTTAGCTTATTAATTCCCTTTTTATTTAAGGAAGATTTATCTTAAATGCTTATCTACCCATAAATCCCCTTTTCATGCTCTTAAATGTCAGTTTTTCCATAAAACCCTAACAGACATTTGCTAAGACATTTATGTATGATTACTAATTTCAAATTAATAACCTTTTACATCTATTCCATTTTTATCAGTCCGTCTTTATTGATTTGCCTTCTTAATTGTAACTCTCAAATTCATTTCCATTAATTGCCCAATAATTGGAGTTATAGTCTTTAATTAACCAATTGTGACCTCTAATCTAACCTTATCCATTATTTCTCATTAATTGGCCATTAATTAGGGTTACAATCCTTTATTTGCTATAATCATTGTAATTCCTATTTTATTGCCCATTAATAGGAATTTCTACATTTTCAAATTCTACCTATTTGCTTTTCTAAATATAATAATATCTAACGAACATTATGCATAAATAACGCACGAATAAATATTGTTCTCCTTTATTAATGAAATAAATACGTATAAACTACTTATTCCTATCCAAATAATTCTAGCCATAAATATATAACTAGAATACGTTTTCCATATTTAATTTGCTAGAAAAAAGTTCTTTAGGAAGATTTTCCGCTATAATTTCCATAAATTGGTTTTAACACAAAAGAAAAAATGTGCTGCGTTTGAAATTACAAGGAATGGATTTTTTTTATTTGGAATAAATAGTGTAAATTATGGAGAATAAATCTATACTTTACACATCTCTTCCCTTTTTATTTTATTCCTTGCTAAATCAAGCATCGCCTTTATGAATCAAAAGTGAAAAAAGTAGACAAACTTATAAAAATCAAACGGATGTTCTTCCCATAATTAAACCACGGAAAATCTACAACTTAAAACAAATTTTGGTAATAATCCAAAATTCCTATTTTACACCTAAGTACATATCTGAAATAAAGATAAACAACATTCAAATTCTAAAATCTTTAGGACCTTGCCATTGCCACTTAATACCTCAACAAGTAAACCTACTTAGAGATATTCTTTTTTATTTGGAATCTCACTAGGTTACTTAATACCTCTTTTTGAAAGAGAAGTTTACCCTATAACCACTTAATACCTCAAACCCGAAGCGAACCACTATAGTAGATATCCCTTACCACTCCTAATTTCAAATTTGGACCATTTAATACTTTTCAATTAAGAAATAAGTCTCAATCTCTCATGTCGTCATGGTTCCTAAGATTAGTGATAAATCACATCATTAGTAAGTGCATCCAACTACTAATAGTCTCAAAGTAAAGCGAAGCCTTCCATCAAGTGACATTGCTGACCTCGCATCACTAGCCTACTAAGTCTAACTAATCATCCTAAGTTTTTTAATTATTTTATCTTAGGTATAAATTGTACTTAACTACCTAATTCCATTTTTATTTAAGGCAATAAGATTTACCTTAAATGCTTATATAGCCATAAATCCCCTTTTAATACCCGTAAATGTCAATTTGTCCATAAAATCCTAACGGACAATTGCTAGGACATTTATGTATGATTACTAATTTCAAATTAGTAACCTTTCATATCCATTCCATTTCTATCAGTCCCTTTTTATCCATTTGTCATTATTAATTGTAACTCCAAATTCATTTCCATTAATTGCCCATTAGTTGGCGTTGCAATCTTTAACTAACCAATTATAACTCCAAATCTAATTATATCCATTATTTCTCATTAATTAGGGTTACAATTGTTATCTCGCCTTTTGGCAAGGCTGTGGTACCAAAAGATTAATCGAAAAACGAAGGCAATTCATCTCAAAGATTGATTATACATTGTTTAACCATGGATATCGATGAAATTTTGTCTGAGTCCGGATCGGGCCACAATTGACTAGACATGACAAGCAAAGCCGTGAAAGCTAGTGTTTCGAATTTTAGGTTAATCGGAGTTCGTATGAAGAAGATATGATCGATATAAGGTGAGAAGAATATGTTGTTCGTATCCATCGAAAGGTTGAGGTGATGCCCTATTCGAATCCATCAAGTTCATATCCATCGTAATGACATCACCTCGGTATGTTCGAATCGATCGAGTCATGTGTCCATCAGGCTCGCATTGATCCAAACAGTAGCATCGAGTCGGTTTCGGTTCGTATCCAACATGGTAAGACTGCTTCGTATCGATCAGGGGCTAGTTCAGTTCGCATCGGTCGCAGGTAAGCATAGTTCGTATCCATCCACTTCATGGTTGCTCGAATCGGTCACGCCGGAATCCTTGTTCGCATCCATCATGCTCGAGTGAGTTCATTTCGTATTGATGAGCAATTGATACGAAGTGTGCCAACGTTTATCGATACGAACAATGGCTTCAATGAATAATCGATAGTTGATTCAAGGAAGGATTGAAGTAAGTGGATGCGAATTATGCATCGGTGCGAATGAATTTTCGAAATTGGGTGTGAATAACTCGATCAAACTTGACGCACAAAGTGGTTCGATCCAGGAAACTCGCTCCACATCACTCCACGTCACTGCACGCACGTGCTCCTGATCGATGCGAAAGGGATGGATACGAAGCCATGGATTCGAATAGGACAGCCTTCCGAAGAACATCAACTCTTGTCGATCATATCTCCTAAACCACAGATCCAAATGTAATGAAATTTTCACAGCAGCTTGCATACAAGCTAAAGAACAATCCTACCAAGTTTCAGCTCGATTGGATCATTTTTTGATGGATACGAAATTGTTTCGCATCGATCACAGATCGAGTCGAAACTTGGTGGGGTCGGTCGCGCGGGCCTACTCACGTGCCAAAAGAAGTCTTCTAAAATTTGAGCATGATATCAGCTTCCTACGCCTATAAATAGCCCCCCGAAGCGTAGAGAAAAGAGATCTTTTGGCCATTCAACTTTCAAACTCTACCGGATTCAATTCTACATCTCATCATCACTATTGTATTCAAACTTTAGAGCTATTATCAATTGCAATCTGCTGTAGCAGATCGAAGTTATCAAGTGAATCAATAAAATCATAAGCTTTCGATTGGACGTAGGCAAGATCGCCGAACCACTATAAAATCTATGTTGTTTACTGCTTTGCGTTGGATCTTCTGAGTGATATTTGTATTTGTTACTCATCTGAGATCTGTGATTGTGAACTCTCAACTATTGGGTGCTTGTGACCAATTTTGGCACAAACAACAATCATTTATTTCCTATTAGTTATTGAAAGTCCTAATTTATTTCCCATTAATAGGAACTGGTACATTTCCAAATTCTACCTATTCACTTTCCTAAGTATAATAATATCTAACGAATATTACGCACAAATAACGAATGAATAAACGCTCTTCTCCTTTATTAATGCAATAAATATGTATAAACTATTTATTCTTATCCGGATATGTTCTAGTCATAAATATGTAACTAGAATATGTTTTTCCTATTTAAATTTCTTGAACTAAATTTCTTAGGAAGATTTTCCGTTATTATTTCCATAAATTAGTTTTAATAGAAAAGGAAAGATTTAATAAGTTTGAAATTATAAGGAATGGATAATTTCTTTTTATTTGGAATAAATGGTGTAAACTGCGAAGAATAAATCTGTACTTTACACATCTTTTCCCTTTTTGTTTTATTCCTCGTTAAATCAAGCATTGGCTTTTTGAATCAAATGTGGAAAAGGTAAACAAACTTATAAAAACCAAATGATGTTCTTTCCGCAAATTAAACTATGAAATATCTACAACTTAACACAAATTTGGAGCATAATCCAAAAGTCCTATTTTACACTTAAATACAAATCTAAAATAAAATTATACCAAGTTTAATTCTAAAATCATTAGGACTGATTCCCAGATCTAGGTGCAAACATATTTCAAATTAAGTCTAAAACAAGAATATGTAGGCAATAGTTTTCTACACTAATTTAAGCCTACAATTCACAAGTAAAATTGATTTAGGCATAATAATCAAATGTATTCCAATAGAATAGATTTAAAATCATAAATAGTATGTAAAATTTTCCACTTACCTTCAAAAGCGAACCAATTCTCTAAACAGAAGTATAACCTTATATCTATCTCCAAGTCCTTTTTAATCCAAGAAATATATATAAAAGGATATATGCATGCATTAGAATTACAAATCTGAGTAGAGATTTAGGATTGGAAGAGAAAATAGATACAAAAGCATATAAATATATAAATTAACTCAAATACATGTATAGTTGGTTCTCTTATCTTCTCCTTTTTATTATTTTTATATTCTTCTCCAATTTGTATGAATATAGATATAAACATCTTATTTCTATAATTTAGAAAGAAAGTAGAGAATAAGAAATGGCAGAGCTTTGCTACTGCCTCCAAAAAAATATAACAAGAGAAGGGAGGGTTAGGCCTAAATTTATAGGCACTAGAATCAACCACAACCGTACGGTTTAAAATATTAAATTTGGGTCATTACGGCCTCGGTCGACAGTCCATGAAGCACCGGTCGACCAATAAGGGTCGACCGATCCAAGTGACAGGTCGGCTTGTGGGCACGGGCGATTAATTACTAAATAATTATTTATTTAATTGATTATTTCCATTTCGAATTCATTTTTCATCCTTAACTTCTTTATTTGGACTCCAATCATAAAACTCCAAATGTGAAAAGTGCTCAGAATTTCGCCACGAGCGTAATGGTGCAAGTTTCCATCATTTGCTCAAATTTCATTTTTGAAGATTAATTAATTAACTAACTAGCTAAATAACTAATGTCAAATTATGGGGTATTACAGGAGTCCATGAATTACTGTGATTGGGTTTAGTGGAAGTATTGGAAGTGAAGCATTATTCAAGAGAGGATTCGTCTTTTATGTTATGTGGGGTTGGTATCACGGTCAACTGAAGCCAATTCTAAATCAAAGTGTCTAGCAACGGTAGTTCAGCTAATCATTTTTATTATTGTTGAACCAAAGATTTTGTATTTTTACTATAAAGTTGAATATGGACGATACTGGAATTTTGACCGTTACCAAATTCTATAAGTCCAAAATGATATAGTTTTGATGAAAAGTATTAGTGTGAATAACTGTCACTAATGGGTAACACTTATAATAAGTAGAATTGGATTTTACCAAAAGATATGTAAGCGATAAACTCAATCAAAATGGCATATCATTAGCTAACATGACAAGTGAACATTAACATTTGAGTTGTTCAATATTAATCGTTGACTGCATTTATTTCTATGAGTCACGTAACCAAAATGATGAAGATTCCGAATGGACCACACAATTTAATTAGTTTTCAATAGTTGGAAATTAATTTATATTTATGAAATATTAATTATTAGATTTTATTAATTTGTTTCAATGCTAATAGTATTTAATATAGTGCGTATATAAAAGTTACAAACGCGTGTATCGTATTGATATCGGTAGAGTATTTAAATTTGATTTAAATAGAATAAATATTAAAAAAAGTTTTAAAAATTAAATTTATTAATATTTGTTAATTATTAACTGTTGAAAACTTATTTGATTTATTTGCTTTCCATTAATATTTAGTACAATACGTATATAACAATTATAAGCGCGTGTATCGGTATACGATATCGATAGGAAATTTAATTTGGGTTTAAATGAGAATAATACTAATTAGTTTTTTAAAATGTTTTGGAACCCAAATAGCCCATATAATGGTCGAACTTACTTTTAGGAATAAGAGAGATCTTTTATTTTGAAATAAAAAGAAATATCTTATTAAAAAGAGAGGAACGAGCATATATTGAATGCTATTTCAAAATTTTATTTTGAAGTCATTATATTAACGGATTATATTACAAAGTTATGGACTAAAGGATTTTTTATAAAACTTTTGAAATGTTTGGAGTATTGTTTACATGTAAATTAATTGAATTTGAATTTCGTATGTTGTTTCAAAATAAAAAAAGGTTAAAATGAAAACGTTTATATATTTCTCCTTGATTTGTTTGCTAATTTAATGTTTGGACTATGGTAAGCTATTTTATTTTGAAAATATGGTTTAAAATTGCAAATTAATTTAGTTTTTTTTGTTTCAAAATATTATTTTAATTTATATACATATACATATATGTATGTATGTAAATGTGTGTGTATATACACATAAATTTTAAAGTTTACGAAATTATTTTCAAAATTAATGTAATGATGTTGGAACTACATTTTTTATCAAATCCAATTTTAGATAACCTTCTATATCTTACATACATATACATTTGCATCTATATACATATGCATATGTAAACAAATTTAAAAAAATTCCTTGGATGACAAAGGCATATACGAAGGGAATTGTCACCATTTTGGTGTAAATCCTGTATCCTAAAACATTTGTATTTGCTATGTACATATTCTATATGTAACGCTTAGACATTCACATATAAGCACATTTGATGCGCTTATCAAACAAATAAAATTAATAACATAAAAAATTTAAATTTAAATCAAACTAATTTTAAATAGTTACAATAAGATGAATATTTTATTTAAAAGAAATTTTAGAAAAGTACTAAATGAATCCAGATTACATAGGCCCAAAAAAGGTCCAAAAAGATTTTTTTTTGAAATTTACCTAATTACCCCTCTTCCGACCGGCTCGTTTCCTTCATTTACAACTGTAACAACCTGGGGTTTTAGTCATTGAATTTTGAATATTTAATTAATTAAAATTGCAATAATTGGTTTTAAAAATTGAATAACTTGGATTCAAATATAGGAATTATTTTAAATAATTGAAATATGAATTTAAAAGTTGAATTGTGAATCTAAATTTTTTGATAGTGATCTGAATATTTGGATTTTGGATTAAGGAATTATTTAAATGGGTTATTGATCTTATTTAACTCATTTTAATAAATAAATAATAATAATAAATGAATTTTGTAAATTTAATCACAGTAATAAATATTCAATAAATAATCAGATAATAGATTATTATTTTTATGACTTGGTTTTTATTGACATATTTAATTTAATTTATTTGACTTTTACATAATTTTTAATTTAAAAAATATTGAAATTATTTGTTTAATGACTTATCGGCAAACGACCGTAGTTTTGTGATTTTATAGAATTTAATAACCAGTATATATTATTATTGTTTTGAGGATGCACCGCTATTTTGAACGCAACCATATTTTTGTTTTATCGTTCGGTGTTCATACACGAACGAAATCCTGTGTGGTGAGATGTCGAAAGTAGAAATTTAAACTAAAGTCAACATTTAAAAATTTCCATCAGCATTACAATTTCTCCTCTCTTCGTAATCCTCTATTTATTTCGTATGAACCAAAAAAAAGAAAGGCAAGCTCATTTTTCTTCAAAAATTGAAATCAATTCAAAGAAAAATCAAATAAATATGAAAGTTGTTCCAACATGTTCGTTATGCCTTGGTCCTCACGTGTTTAGGTTTGGGTTGGATGCGGTAGGGTGTAGTAGTGTTCGACGATTTTAGAAACGGCTTAACATCTATGGTTAGGGATCTTTCAAGCTATGGTCGACAAAAGGTCGCGATAGTGGTTCCACGGGATTCGCGTCTTCGAACAGCAGCTAGGGCCGAAATTTGGAAGGTGACGGTGGGCGTGAGGGTGGTCCGACATTTTGGGCATAAGAATGGCTTGCATCATATCAAAATTTGATTCGCTTGACCGAGTTTGAGGTCATGTAATGTATTGCAGAGCTCGTTCGACATGGAGTTGAATGGTGTAATCGGTTGTCATTTTAGTTGAGTTTTGAGGGAGAGAGGATAGTTGGAGTGTACACGGTGATGGGTATATTTGTGCGTTTGTGCATGGCTTGGGAAATGAAAGTGGAAGAAGGATTAGAGACAGGATTTAAATTTATAAAGGTAATTAAATTTTTTAAGTGAGTTGTCAATTAATTTAGTTAAATCGATGGTTTATAAAATTAATATATTGTTCATACATGGTCCAAATCGAACACGGTCCATCATGTTAGACATGTATCGATGATGTATACTGGATTGGCTTAGATAGGAGCTTGTAGAAATTTCAGCTAAAAATAGAACGCTGTTCGATTTAGTTGGAACTAAAACGCTTCGGCAATATCTGCAATTTCAGTGAGTATAACTTATCTCTTTGGATAATCAGTATGTTATATAGTAGATAAAATTTGTTGTTTGTGTTTGGTTGAAATCAAGCGAATATTTGGTTAAATATTCTCTTTTACAAGCACTTGTTATTTAAAATTGAAATATAGGAAATTTGTTGAGGAATCCGGATTTCTCACTGTAGTGATTTTGATTTCCAGTTATATATACCTGTTGATTCTATTTCTATTGTAACCATGTTATATAAATTTGTTAATTGCTGAATCTTGATTGTTTAGCACTATTAGATACGACATTGTGATATGTTCAAAACTTAACTCCTGTAGTGATAAAAATCAAGAACAATATTGGTTAAGTGCTTTGGTGGCTATTGGCCTTAATTTAGTATTTTGAAAATACTATTAATTTTTGTTTGGCTTTAAATTGGTTTTTGATTTGGAGAATGATTTCAAATTTTAATCTTTGGATTTTCTGGAATATTTTTATTTAAGCAGTTTTGAACTTCTCTATCTTACCCCAACTTTTTATTTGCTTTTTCTAAACCATTTAAATTTTTTTAAATTTATTTGACTGTTATTTAACAATGATTGAAATTGTTTAACTATTGTTTAATAATATTTAAAAGTTATTTATTACTATTCAATATTGTTTTAAAGTTATTTATTAATATTTTAATATTATGAAAAGTTATTTATTTAAATAATTGATATTTTTGAAGATAATAATTATTTATTAATAATATTTTGGAAGTAAGTTACTTATTATAATAAGGCTTTTGATGATTAATTATTAATTAGTTATTAATAATGTTTGAAATTACTGATTATTATATTTAAAATGTTTTGAAGTAATTTTTTTTTTTGAAAATCAATAGGCTAAGGGAGCCTTGCCCGATAATTATATCAATGTTCATTACAACATATCTACATTTCAACATACATCTGCTCAAAACTTGCAAGAACCAAAATACAAGTAACATACAAGGAAAATATTATATAAGCTATCAACTTGTCTAAATAATGCCCATGCTTGTACTTCAGAAAAACTTTTAACAGTCTTTAAACTTCAGATCCATATCTTGCATCTGCATCCATCATCTGACACTAACATTCAATAATAAACAATCAAAGAATCTGGAAGCATATTTCTGATCCATTGAATCCCATGCTTGTACTTAAGAAAAAAACATGCTACTGCCTCAATTCTTCAAATCCAGAATAGAACTTCAGAAGCCATGCTACAACCTCAATTCATCAGTTCCATAACTATCTTCAGCACCAAATGCTTGAAACAAAACTATCAATATGAAACTCAACAACCAAAGGAACAGTACGTATATTACAGTCGGTTAAAAAATAGTCACTCATATATTCCTTCTTTTAAGTTGTAAATTGATAATCTTTGTAATCAAATCACTGGGTGAATTATATTTATCAGAGAAAATTCTCTCATTTCTATCCTTCCATATTACACTAACAAAGATATTAAGAAATGATAGTAAATCTTTAGCTTTGGAATTCCTCCATCTAGTAGCTTTGTAAATATTGAACCATTCTTCTTTGGAGTTCTTATTAGGAGTGTGAAAACTACCAAATATCATCAACTTGTTCCAAATATCACCTGTAAAAGCACAACTAAAGAATAGATGAGTATTGTTTTCTGAATGATCATTGCATAGTACACAAGTACTATTATCAATCATACCATAAGACTCAAGTTTATCCTTTGTTAATAGAGCATTGGCCATAACTTTCCATAGCATTAAATTTTCTTTAGCTGGACTATCAGTGTTCCATATTCTATTATTCCAAGCAAATTTTTCACTACATTCATTATCCACAAGCAAGTCATATACTAATTTTATTGAATGTCTTCTTCTCTGCCGTGACCAAAATACAACAATATCTCTCTCAGGAATTTTAATCTTGGCAATTTCCTTCCAAACCTTTCTAACCTCCATGGAACTGCTGTAAGGAAGCACTATTTCATCATGATGAAGAAAATCTAATGCTTTGGCTTGAATGGGAATACCAGTGGAAATAAAACTAGAGTAATTCATACATTTTTCCAAGATTAAACCAGGTTTAGCCCAAGGATCAGACCAAAAATAACAATTTAAATTCTTCTTTGGATTGATTTGTATCATTGCTAAAAATTTCTCTCTCAACTTTAAAATATTTCTCCAACTCCAACTTGAATTATTCTGAATTTGCATATCCCAAAAGTTCTTTCTCTTGATCAAATTTCTCTTAATCCAAATTGTCCATAAGTCATCACTATTGCTTAAAATCTTGTCAAAGTATTTAGATATTGCAGCTTGATTCCAGAGTTGTAAATTGATAATCCCCGGTCCTCCTTTATATTTTGGCAAAATAATCTTTTTAAATGAAATAGGAATTATTTTTTTGGAGAAAGGATCACCATGCCAAAGAAATCTACTCAAAGCACTATTAATCATGGAAATTAATTTAACAGGTAAGATATAATGCCTCATCCAATAAGTTGTCATGGCAGATGCAATGGATTGAATAATTACAAGTCTTCCAGCTTGTGATAATTTTGAACTAGGCCATGAAGAAAGCTTTTCAGTTATTTTCTCATACAACGGTAAGCAGTCAACTTTTGATAGTCTAGATGTTATCAATGGTAATCCTAAGTATGTTGCATTAGAAGGCATGATATTTAATCCAGAAAATTTAATCAACTCATTTCTGATATCCTCTTTAACTCCAGCTATAAGAATATTAGACTTACTGATATTTATATGAATACCAGTTATTTTCCCAAACCTGTTAAGTACCTCCAATACTGTCTGAATATTATCAATAGAAGGCTTTGTGAATAAAACTAAATCATTCGCAAAAAGTAAGTGAGTGATCATAGGTTCTTTACATTTTGGATGTAATTCCAAGGATTTATTTTCTACCCTTTCCTTTATCAGCACATTTAATATCTCCATTACTATGATAAACAGATAAGGTGAAATTGGATCACCTTGTCTAATCCCCTGTGTTCCTTTAAAAAAACCATTTAAACATCCATTTCTAGAAACAGAATAATAAGGTGTAGATATGCATGTGTAAACCCAAGCCAGCACTGGTTTTGGAAAATTCATTCTAGCCATGATTGCAATGATAGAATACCATGATATAGTATCAAAAGCTTTCCTAATATCTAGCTTTATCATACACCTGGGAGATATATTATATGATCCATATCCCCTTAATAATTCTTGAGTCAGGAGTATATTATCACTTATATTCCTATTGGGTAGAAAAGCAACCTGATTCTTTGATATAATTGAAGGGAGGACTGCTTGCAATCTAGAAGCTATAATTTTGGAGATTATCTTGTAAACAGTATTACAACAAGATATTGGTCTAAATTCTGCAACATTAGAAGGATTATCAATCTTGGGGACTAATGTAATAGCAGTAGAGTTAAATCCTTTAGAAAGCTTATTAGAACTGAAAAAGTATTTAACAGCTCTTAGCACATCATATCTAATTGTCTTCCAACAATATTGAAAAAAATATGTATTAAATCCATCAGGACCACCACAACTTTCCTTATTCAAATTGAATACTGCAATCTCAATCTCTTCACTAGTAATTTCCTCAATAAGATTATTAGCTTGGATAACTGATAAATGAGGAGTTTGAAGTTGAAATAATGGACTCACATCAGCATCATAAGGCTTAGGATTAGCAAGAATTGATGCAAAGTAATCCACAAAAGCAATATTAATATTCTCTTCATTAACATGCTTAACACCTTTATTATCATATATACAATTAATTCTTTCTTTTGGTTGCTTGACCTTAATAGAATCATGAAAAAAATTTGAATTCCTATATCCAAATTTATCATATTTAGCATGGAGTAGTTCTTTAGACATAGACAGTTCAAATTCTAAAATATCTTGCAATGACTTAGATAATTCATTTTCTTCCATAGCAAGAGCAGCATTCAATGGATCAGAAAGTAAAAGTCGTTGTACCTCAGATAGCCTTTTTCTCAAATCAGAAGAGATATTAGAACCAGTACCAAAATTATTCCTAGCCCATAGCTTCAATTTGCTTTTTAATTTGAAAAGTTTAGTCTTGAGAATATACAAAGGATTACCAAATACTTCTTCTTGCCAAACCTGTAAAACTAATTCCTGGAAAGAAAAATGATTAGTCCAAAATTTAAAAAATTTAAAAGAGGTAAATTTTGCTTTTGCGACCTCTTCCCAAGATAAGATTAGAGGACTGTGATCAGAAATAGAAGGAAGTAGAATGTTACAAAACAAAGATGGCCAAAGTGACATAGCTGCAGAATTTTGAAAGTCATGATCAAGTTTGCAAAAAATTCTATGTCCATCTTTACTTTTGTTGTTCCAAGTGAAAAAAGGGCCAATGGATTGTATGGGAGATAGAAGAGCATGCAATAACATTTGAAAAAGAGGAGATATTTCTTTGGTAGAAAGTGGTGAACCCCTTGATTTATGGGAAGATGAATACATACAATTAAAGTCTCCTAAAACAAGCCAGGGCACAGAAGAATTATTAAGATTAGGCAAATGATTAAGCAGTATTTTCCTTCTCTCAATGCAGTTTTGAGCATAGACAAATGTAAGGAAAAAAGTAGAATTGGTTACAATTGAAAAGGCTTCATAATGCAGAAATTGGTTAGATTCTTCCAATTTTTTCAACTGGTAATATTTTAAATTCCACATCACCATTAGTCTTCCATAGGATGCACTTGATAGGTTATCATCTTGCTGCCAATTTGGAGCAATAAACTTGCAAGCTCTTCTAGTTAAATCAGCATTCAATTTAGTTTCACTAACACACATAATATGAATATTTTCCTCTTTAATCAATTTCTTAATTTCATTTTACTTATAGAGTAAGTGACCTCCTCTAATATTCCAGTAGGCAATATTCTTCATCATCATCAAGAATTGGGAATAAATAATTTACTAGGATGCCTCCTAGTATGTCTTGTGAAATTTCCTAAAGAATTTAAAACTATGCTGTCTGATTTAGGTTGGACTTCCTCAATACAACATTCAATATCATTGTTCATATCCATAGCTTCCTGGGCCAAATTATTATTCTTTGCTTTTCTACCTCTTTTGACTGACAAGTTCTGAGTAGAAGGATCGGATGTTTGATTAATAATAATGGAATTTTCCTTCAAAGATGGATTAGGAGTCATAGAAGCATTAACAGATGTAGAGGAAATAGAATTGTCTTGTATCAAGGATGAATTCAAGTTTACAGAAGAAGAAGAAGAAGAATGCAAAATAGGAGGAGGAAGTATCATATTATCAGGAGGAGATAGATGAGAGTAAGGAGAGAGGAAATGTACTGATTTTGAAGGTAAACATCCATCCGCATTCTTATTTACAGAATTGTTATTATCCTCTTCATTCCTCTCAGCTAGAACTGAGAATGAATTCGAAGTAACCACCTTACTAGAATTAATGACTGCATCTTGTTTTCCTTTTGAAATATTTTCCTCATCTGATTGATCTTTGACCACAACCTTTACATTTTTTGTGCTTTGGGCATCATCAGAAAGGACACCAATTTTGTTTCCAGATACAATTTCATTAGTCATTACCTTGTTCATTATATCATCCACTTGAAACTTATCCTTTCTCTTCCAAACCTTATTCTTTCTTTTTTGTTGAAAAAAATTATTCTTTTCCAAATCCCTTGATTGATTATCTTGTACAGTATTATTTTTCAACAAATTAACATCATTAGTTTCCCTAAAGAAATTACTAACTTCTGAGTACTTGTTCCCAAAGCCATTATCATCATAAGTTTCATAACAATTCCCCAATGCAGAATCCATACAGCTTTCTGTATTATTCCCAAAAACTTTGCAAAATACACAAATACTAGGTCTCCAATCATATTCAACTCTTACTTTATACCCTCCTTCACCCAAACCATCAATTTCTATATATTCAGGTAGTTCCTGATTTGGTTCAATTTCTATTAATGCCTTAGCATATTTAAATCTCTTTAATTTTTCAGTATTCTCATCAAAACAAATCAACCTTCCAATATGACATGCAAGCCAGTTGATACCCATAAGAGTCCATGCAATTGTAGGGATTTTATAAAAATGAACCCAAATTGGAACTCTTCTAATACTAGCTTGCACACACCCAATAATGTTTTGAAGAAAATTAATTATTTCATTGACGATGTTCTAAAGGAAATTAAATGTGTTACTAATGTTGTTGAAAGGTTAATTTATTATTCATTTATGATGTTTAAATTTAACTAATTTATTGGATAAATTGTATTTATAGATAATAAAATTATTTATAAAGGAATTTCATTTAGTAAAGAGTTTGTAAATGAAAATAGACTTTTGTTTTTATAAAGGATATTTATAAAGGGATTTTAGAAAAAAAATTAAAAGGAACTTTAGAAGGGATTTTTATAAAGAAGTTCTATAAAAGAATAAAGTTTAATAAATGATTTTGGATATTATAAAAGAGTAATTTATAAAAGAATATGAGATTGATTTTCGAAAATGATCTTTAAATAATTATAGTGGTATGGAACGTCTTTTGTAACATTTCTTCACTTGGAGGCCCAAAACTAACGGCTATGGATGCTGCAGTCATCCATAGTTATAAATCATCGATGACCAAATACGGTTATGTTAGATACATCGATATAACAGAGACACATGGATATGTGAAAAATTTAAAATCAACAAACAACTTTCTCATTCCATTTCAAAGCATTTTAAATTCATTACATAATCCCATAATCATTAACTACATACAAAGAAAATATAATTATTACAACATACGCTAAGAGTGATATATAAAGATGCCCCCTTGGATGATCAGAGTATATATAGGCAATTAAACAACTTTGCCTTTACAACAGAAACACAGTGGAATCAAAATAGAAAAGAGCTCAAAATTAGCTATCATGCCTCATTCATGTCTTCAGAAGCTTATTCGTCTCGATAGGTACTTGAAAACCTCAACTCTCAAGCTACTCAAAATCAATTGAGCACCCGAGAGTTTAAGTGGAAAACATAAACTTCAAGTCAGATATAAAGCCTAGTTTAAATGATAATCTACCATCTCGAACCATTTAGATATCTAGTGAGACCATGCCGCTTAGCAGAACAGGTTTTTCCCTCATTATTATTTTATTCAAAACTTTATAAAATCGTAAACTGTGCTCCTGCAACCACAAAGGTTAAAACATAGTAATTCAAAATATTATGACGATATGCAAACTAGTAAATCAATTATGGATTACCCCATCCCCACTTAGTTTTGACTATCTGTCCCAGTTATAGTTTCTAGGGTCACTAATAATCTAACAGTTTTCATGGGCAGACTAATAACCTATTTAATACTTATGGATTCCTTGTCCAGTTTCATAGTTTCCTTTCTATTGAAAGCACCACTCAATAGTCACAGATAATATATAGAATGTATGTAGAGAGTATAAATATGAAGAACTGTCAAAATTAAAAAGAAAGTAATAATAATAGAGGATTTATAGTGGTTCGCTGACTTCGGCCTACGTCTACTCTAGAAATTTCCTTTCTATTGATATCAGAATCAATTACAGTTACAATCTAGAGTTTTTGTAACAATAATGGCAGAGTAGCCTTAATGAGGAAGAAGAAGGGAAATAGAATCCAACTCTCTTTTTTGAAGCCCCGCCTGCTGTATTTATAGGCAAAACCCGAGTTGATGGGCATCCTGAGTAATCCGGGCCCATCAAGGCCATATCCAAACCCAACTTCATCATTATGACCGACCCCAAGCTTCAAGAATGCCAACCCAATGTTTCCTCGAGATTGACTCGAAGCGAACATATGTTGGACTCGAAGTAACATTACATAGAACCCTTGCCTTCAAACACTAATCCTAAATTTGTACTATGCCGACCCACTCAAATGTCGATCCACTCCAATGCCGACCCACTCAATTGCCTATCCACTACAGTGCCTACCCACTCATGCCGACCGACTTATGCCGACCCACCATGACCGAACCTTATCCGTACTCCAACATCGAGCCACTCCCAACTCTGATACCTCTTAAGCATGCCAATCCACTGCCAAATATGCGTAACTCCATATGTTGCCGACCCAATCCCTTGGACCAATCCCAAGAAACTCACACCTCCGACCCGAAGCAGAAGTGAAGGCAGACTAGAAGTTGAGCTTCATGTCGATCCTAGAGAACCGCCGATCCAATTTTCAAATGCCAACTCGAGTAAAATGGAGTGCTGACCCGGAGCTGCGAACCTATCGACCTAAAGCACTCCATGAGACCGATCCAACCTCTGTCGAACCACTCCGTCATGACTGATCCACCTTCCTACCGACCCAAAGCCTTCACAATACTGACCGGGTGGCTTTGCCCGACCGACCCAAAGCATGCCGAACCACTACCTTATGTCGGTCCACTCCATCATGACCGAACTACGTTATGCTGAACCCCTTCTTCGTAATCATGCTTATCATCCATGATTGATCGTCTCTCCATCCAGTTGAACCAAACCATCGTATTCCAACCTCGATAACCGAGCAATCGATTTAGTTAAATCCGCATGTTTACAGCCTTTCCCAAAGGCGGGTTAACTTTTGGCCCTAAAACATGCCTTGCGGTAGGAAGGCATGCTTTGAATAGCTTCTGACCCATCGTCCAAAGTCCATATGTCATCCATAGCCATACCATCTGATCCATAATCCAATCCATTTTACCCAAGTGCTATTGACGTATCCTTATCCAAATTCATGACCGCTCCGAGTCGTTATCCAATTCATATCCAGTAACCAAATCCTTATTCAATTCCACATCCATCTGAACCCGATAACCGAGTTATAATCCATCCATATCCCCTGACCAATAACTAGATCCATGACCTCTCTGGGTCGATATCCAAATCTGAGACCACTCCGGATCATAGCTAATCCTTAGCCATTTTAAGCCGAAATCCAAATATGTAACCTCTTCGGGTTCTTGCCAAGCGCACTCCACGCTCGATGACCTGTGTTAAGTGATTCCATAGTGTTCCTTATTCAGTTTCCCTTAACACCGAGTAATGTCGTGGCTTAAGTCCTAAGCCGAATCCAAGTCGCTCCGGACCCTTGTCGAGCATAGTCCATACTCAATGACTTGGCATAGTAACCGGTAGATAATATGGGGCCTAAGTCCTAGGCTAAATCCTGGCCTCTCGGGACCCTTGCCGAGCATAATCCATACTCGATGACCTGAAATAACAAGTGATAGACAATAGGGGGCCTAAGTCCTAGGCCGAATCCTAGTCGCTCTGGACCCTTGCTGAGCATAGTCCATGCTCGACGACCTTTTAGCCAAAATCCAGACAAAAGGTCAACCAAAATCCAGATTCAAACCAAAAAATCAGAAATCCATATCAAAATTTGAAATCAAAATCCAAATCATAAAACAAGCATCCAGACCAAAATCCAAATCAGAAAACCAACAAAACCAGGAGTTCAAACCGAACTCCAAAACCAAAGCAGAAAAACAAGTGTCTAAGCCAAAAAGAAAAAACAGATTTCACAAACCAGAGCGTCACGGTCTATCATCATCTCAGTGCATGCCTAAGGGTTATCACTGTCCCCGTACATGAGTAAGTGATTTGTCCGTTTACCCATAGTTTGTTACTTATTCCAAACCATCATGATTAGTTGATAACCAACCGACCATCATTCCTGGGCCTCACGCCATCATCATTCAAGTAGGCGGTGGTTGCTCCTGTTCCACCGCCGCATTCTGAGTTTCAACATATTGCCGCAACTGACCATTCCTTACATGCTCCTCAATTATATCCTTTAGATGCCTGCAGCTGTTAGTGTCATCCCTGTCCAGGTCATGAAAGAGGCAGTGCCTTCCTGATGCCCTTTCGTGTTTCAATGATTCCCTCCTTGTCGCCCTTCGATATGGAAGCCGATCCCCCGAGTGTCCAAATATATCAATTCCAAAGTCTCATTCAGTCCTGTGTAAGTGGAGAATTTTGGGTCTCCCCAGCGCTTCCTCTTCCTTTTATCCTCATCTTTACCTGAGCTTTCACAGGACGGTTCTCCATCCTTAACCATGTTTACTTCCTTTGACCACATATCCAAATATGCATTAACTTGTCGAAGAAATCTAACAACTTCGTGAAAGAATTCCCCGAGATCCATTGGTGGGTCCCGTATCAACGATACTTTGAAATCTGAATTATCCCTGACTCCAAATACTGACGCTATCAGAACCATTGATGGATCCGGCATATCCACTGAAGCAACAGTTGCATTAAACCGTGTTAAGAAAGTCCTGAGCGATTCATCTGCCCTCTGCTTGACTGACTTCAATGTCATCACATTCTTTGGCCTTTTTGTGTGAACTCGAAACTGCTTCAAGAACCTATCCACCAGTTCCGTCAATGTTCCAATAGATCCATCTTCCAGCTGTCTGAACACATAGCAGCTATATCTATCAAGTACGGGGGAAACACCGGGCCATAACCTCCTCTGATGCCCCTAACACCTCCAGATGTCTTATGTACCTCTTCAAGTGGTCAGTGGGATCTGTCTTACCGTTGTATACTTCCAAAGTGGGCAACTTGAAATCGGATGGATTCCTAGCCATCCTGATGTTATGGGTAAACGGGCTTTTGTTTGCTACCTCAAAATCTCTATTTGTCAGACCTCCGTGAATAGTTCATCTAAAAATGTCAGCTAATCCAGTGTTACCTACCAAGGGTTGCCCCCCATCTATATTTCTAACTGCCCTCCAAGTCCTTGGGGGAATTCTGGTACACACTCCTTGTCACGCACTCCTGTATTCCTGTTGGCGGCGGGCTGCGCAGCGTCATTTGGTATCCCTTCATGGATTGGTCCAGCATTACTTGGTGGTGTGCCCCCTAGTCTAGGTCTATCTAGGTTGATAGTTGTTTGCTGGTCAGGGGCTGTACCTTGCTGAACCACTCCATTTTCTTGTCGGTTGAGTCATTCTGATCCAGCTCCATGGATCTGAGTTCCTGCAGTTCCTGCTTGTCCGAATTGTCTGAATAGTGTCTGCATCATGTCCTCTTGCCTTTTCATCAATTGCTCCTGCATGGAATTCATCTTGACCTGCATCTCATCCCTAGTGATGTAGATTGAGGTTTGATTAGCTCCAAAGGAAGCCTCCTGACTTCCTTCCTACTGACTAATATTCGTCCTCTGTCTCCTAGTTGATTGCTTTGCTATAGTATCCAGAATCCAAGTTTCTAGGCCTTTAAATCCGAAAACCTAGCTTTTCAATCCCCGGGTGCTAGCCTTCTCAGTGAAAGCAGTGCCAAAGTTGGCCACTAACACTCAAATGTCATTGAAAGAACCAACCAACCGTCACAAATAACAAATAGAATGTATGTAGAGAGTATAAATATGAAGAACAGTCAAAATTAAAAAGAAAGCAGTAATAACAGAGGATTTATAATGGTTCGGCTGACTCCGGCCTACGTCCACTCTAGAAATTTTCTTTCTATTGATATCAGAATCAATTACAGTTACAATCCAAAGTTTTTGAAAAATAATGGCAGAGTAGCCTTAACGAGGAAGAAGAAGGGAAAGAGAATGCAGCTCTCTTTTTTGAAGCCCCGCCTACTGTCTTTATAGGCAAAACCCGAGTTGCTGGGCTTCCTGAGTAGTCCGGGCCCTTTAAGGCCATAGCTGAACCCAATTTCATCATTATGATCGACCCTAAGCTTCGAGCATGCCGACCCAATGTTGCCCTGGGAGTGACTCAAAGCGAACACATGTTGGACTCGAAGTAACTCGCACTAAGACTCGAAGTAGCATTGCACCGACCCCCTACCTTCAACCACCGATCCCAAATTTGTATTATGCCGACCCACTCAAATGCCGATCCAATTCAGGGCCGACCCACTAAAATGTCGATCCACTCTAATGTTGACCCACTTAAATGCCGATCCACTCCAGTTTCAACCCACTCATGTCGACTAAGTTATGCCGACCCACCTTGACTGAACCATATCCATACTCCAACATCGAGCCACTCCCAACTCTGATACCTCTCAAGCATGCCGATCCACTTCCAAATATGTTGAACTTCATATGTTGTCGACCCAATCCCTTTAACCGATCCAAAGAAACTAACTCCTCCAACCCAAAGTAGGAGTGATGGCCCACCATAAGTTGAGCCTCATGCCGATCTTATAGAACTACCGATCCAATTTCCAAATGCCAATTCGAGTAAAACGGAGTGCTGACCCGGAGCTATGAACGTATCGACCTGAAGCACTCTACGAGGCCAATCCAACTTCTGCCAAACCACTCCAACTTGACCGATCCACCTTCCTACCGACCCAAAGCCTTCACAACACCGACCGAGTGGCTATGCCCGATCAACCCAAAGCATACCGAACCACTACCTTATGCCAGTCCACTCCATCATGACCGAACCATGTTATGCCAAACCCCGGCTTCATAATCATACATATCATCCATGATTGATCGTATATCCATCCAGTTGAACCAAACCCATCGTATTCCAGCCTCGATAACCAAGCAATCGATTTAGTTAAATCCGCCAATTTACAGCCTTGCTAAAAGGTGGGTTAACACATGGGATCACTAAGAACCTATCGACCCTGCTTTAACAACTCGTAATTTTAATGGTTTTAATAGCCTAATTAACTGAATTATTGTGAAACTTTAAACAATAAAATTTTGAATTAAAAATTTGATATTTGGAACACGTCTATATAAACATGCAAATGGTAAATTTTCATTGGATAATATGGAAGTTTATTTTGTTGTGTAATTTTATTTAAATTCAAATCAGTCAATATTTGATGATAATAAAATATTTTTCAAAACTTGACTATTTTTATATAATAAATTTGTAAATCATCTTCTAAGTGAGATGTCATATTTCATTTCGTCAAATTTGGACTGCTTTGCTCCGTTTATCTTATTTTCAATGTTTTAGTAGGATTTTCGGTACTGAATATCGACTTTTGATAGGATAATCGTACCACTTATATCTGTATACCGTTTCGATCATCTCGTCATGTTGATCTCCATAGTATATTCGTTTGCGCAGTTTGACGTCCGGTACGCGGCGAAATCTGCAAAACAATTTGACATATTGGTTGTGTTTTTGGACCTTTTTGCTTCCTTTGTCTTTTAAATTGCCAACCGTGTAATACCAACAGCCTTCAGATTTTAATATATCCACCAATTCAAACTGCATCTTTTGTTATTCTGCCTTTTCAAATTTAATTGCTATTTCATTTTCATCTCCGGTTAGTTTCGTCCTCCCTATCTGTTTAGTTCTATCTCTTCTTTGAAAATATATTTTACATATTATAGTTTGTTTTCGTACTTTTGAAACTAGCCAACCTTTAGCAATGACAACAGCCTCCCCACACTCTTTCCTCTTCCACTTTTACCTGTCACCGCCTTCCCTTTCAGAAAGTGTAGAACGTGAAGCCACCTACTTGCTCTTCTTCTACTCCATGCAATCCGCCTTCCCAGCCTTGTTGCCGAGCCACCCCCTTTCTCTTTACTTCCCTCCTCCGCAAGGCCACACCCTCCCATTTTCTTTCCCACTGCACCCCTTCCTCCCTGTGCCCACCAACACCCACGTGTCTGCCTCTACAATCGCGACCTCCCTCTCTTCCCCCTCGGTAACCCGGTGCCTCAGCCATCCACTTCCAGGCAGCCTCACGCACACACCCTCTCTCTCACCTTCGTCTCACCCTCTTCGGCCTGGCACTAACACCCTCCCTCTTTGGCCAAGCTTTGGGCCGTGCCACCCGCATCCCCTCCCACACAGACACCTTCCACCACAACTCTTGCCTTGTCCGAGCTATCTAGTGATATATATATATAAAATAAAGTATATATAAATATTTTATTTTTTTGTTTATATATAAGTATACTACGATTTGGTTTTAAAGAGATATATATACATATTTATTCTATAATAGTATTATATACATGATAGTATAAAGATTTCGTATATCACATGTACTATAAGAGAAAAGAAAAATTATATACATTAAGGTTTACATTCTATTCCTACTCTCGTATCATATATATATATATATATATATATATAATAGAGTGTTTAAAGCCTGGTATTCCTAATTATTTTCTGTACAGATTTTGATTTATGAAGTTAAAATTCACCTTGTTTTTTTGTTATATACTACACTATAAGAAAGCTATATATATGATGATATGCATACGCACAGCTTATACATATAAGCTTACTTTGTATTTTTGATTATTTTTTAAAAAATCCGAACTTCTAAATTGTTGTTTTGAAATGTGATATTTAAATAGAAATGTGGGTTTCAAATTGATATTTATTTAACAAATAATATATATATATATATACATATATGTTATTTTAAATATGAGTTCAAAATTTTATATTAATCATTAGAGAATGATGTATATGGATCTTCAAGTATAATATGTTAGTTTATATAAGTTCTGCATCATCTCCTCTTGTCTCTTGAACATCGTTTCCTTCTCGTCCCTGGTAATGAAGATCGACGTCTGATTCGCTTCTGAGGAAGCCTCTTGACTCCCTTCATGCTGACCCCTTTCTGCTTTTTGTCTTCTACTTGATTGACTTGTCATAGCTTTTCAAATCTGAATCCCTAAGCCTTCAAATTTAACTTCCAAGCAGTAGAATCCCTGAGTTAGCTGCTCTCGGTGAAAGCACCAAAATGTTTACGCCAAAATTTGTCACAAACACCCAATTGCTGATGAAAGCACCAATTCACAATCATAGATCATAAATAATAAGTATGTAGAGAATTAAATATGAAGAACACTCAGAAAATTCAAAAAGAAAGCAGTAGAGAACACGAAATTTATAGTGGTTCGGCAATCTACCTACATCCACTCTGAAGTTGATGACTTTATTGATATTCACTTGCTGACTACAAAGGATAATAGTGGATTACAGTGAAAAAATTCGAGTACAACAGTAGCCTTGAAGTATGAAAAATGGTTCCGGCCGAGTCTGGACGTCCCAGAGAAAAAGGTTCCTTTTCTATAGGCTTTGGGGTGCTATTTATAGGCTAGGATGTAAATATCTTGCTTAAATCTCAAGAGACTCCTTCTAGCACGTGAGTGGGCCCACATGATCGATCCCGCATAAATTCAGCTCGATCTATGATCGATACGAACGAATTTCGTATCGATTAAGATTTGATCCAATCGAGTTGAAATTTGGCGGGAACGTTCTTCAGGTTGTACGTAAGTTCCTGCGAAAATTTCATTGCATTTGGACTTGTGGATTGCCAGTTATGATCGATGCAAGTTTGGCTTCTTCGATGTCGGTTTCATTCGTATCGATCGCTCTTCATATCGCTCTCTTCGTATCGATCAAGCACGTGCCTGCTAGTTAACGTGGCGCTTGTTTTTTGGATCGATCCATGCTTTATACCGAATCGACCGAGTCTTTCCTATGTATGTGCTTCACTCGTATCAACGCAGATCTAGCCTTGTTCGTATCGACCCACTGCTCTGTTCGTATCAATAATCACTGCTCTGTTCATATCGATGATTGCTGGGCATTTCGTATCGGTGTCCTGTGTATTGACTCGCATCCATGTATGTGGCTCTATTCGTATTGATAATTCAGATGTGTTTCGTATCGATTTCGTTGATGGGGATTGATACGAAATGCGAGCGATTTATGGATACTAAGCAGTGTACTCGATGGATACGAACCAACATATTTGATGGATACGACGAAGGCTTGTTTTAGAATGGACTCGAACAGGACGGTGCCAAGTTGATCGATACGAATAGGGCGGCGCGAGGTTGATGGATACAAAATGATGATGGTTGGATGGATGTGAAGTAGGATGAACTCGGAGCGATACGAAGTGAGCAAGTTTGATGGATACGAACGGTGTATGTTCCGTGGATACGAACAGTGTGCGCTTGATGGATACGAACGAGAACAATGTTCAATTTTGCGTCGATCATATCTTGAGCATACGAACTCGGATTGACTTGAAATTTGGAGCGTTGGCTTTTATAGCTTTCTTTGTCATGTCTGGCCAATTGTAGCTTGATCCGGACTTGGACAAAATTCATTGATATCCATAGCGAGCCTGCGTACAACCGAATTTCGGGACGAACTGTCTTTGATTTCTAGTCAATTTCTTAGTGTCGCGGCCTTGCTAAAAGGCGGGATAACACTTGCCCCCTAAAACATGCCTTACGGTAGGAAGGTGTGTTTTGTAATGCCATAAGCTGGATGTTCATATCCTGTTGATGACCTGTAAAGAAATTGATAGTCTTATCTAACCGCGAATGACGTTCGTTCGGGATCGTATGTCACTCGAGGTATTATGTGACCGTTCGAGGTCGGGTGCCTTTCGAGGTGAGTTTTGATCATTCGCGATCGGGTGCCTTTCGAGGCGAGTTTTGAGCGTTCGCGATCGGGTTCCGTTCGAGGTGAATTGTGATCGTTCGAGGTCGGGTGCCATCCGAGGCGAATTGTGACCGTTCGTGGTCGGGTGCCATTCGAGGTGAATGGTATGTGCCCGGGGGGACTTAGTATCATTAATGTCAGATTTCACGTTCGAGTGAGTTTCTAAATTGTTTGTTATGGCGGTTTATCGCCATCTCAGAGCATGCCTGAGGACCGTTCGAGATCCCTTACATGTGCAAGTGGCTTAGCTGTTATGAAATCACAAATGGCATATTTAAATTTAAAATAAGCCTTTCAATAGAAATGTCTAATGAAATCAAGTCCAAACATGAGAAATAGAAAACAAAAGCAAAACAGGGATGTCAAAGTGCAAATACCTATATCGATGCGATTAGTAATCGTATCAGAGCATGCCTGAGGACCGTTCGTGGTCCTGTACATGTGTAAATGACTTAATCATGTTGGTGTGGAGTTTGCCACTTATTCATCATTATTCCAGTCAATTGATGACAAGCTGACGCCCCGATCCCGAGCCGTTCCCAGTTGATTCAGGTGGTGGCCGCTCTCGTTCCAACGCCATGGCCCTCCTTCTCACATATTGCGATAGCAGACCATTCCGGATATGCCTTTCAACTTCATCCTTCAAGTGCCAACAATCATTCGTGCTATGACCATTTAGCTCGTGGAATAAGCAATAGTTGTTGGATTTTCTTTCATTGCTGGTCGGATCCCTTCTTATTGGCTTTCGATAAAGAATCTGCCCCCGGTATCCTGGTAAATTCGCTCCAAAGTCTCATTCAATTCCGTATAAGAGGTAAACCTTGATTCCTTTCGTGGTCGTGTTGATCCATCACTGTTATCCTTGGCCTTTCGTTTCCCTTTATCAGTTTCTGAATTATTTTCAAGAGGATTTCCGCCCTCGATTGCATAAACATCGACTCCTTCCTCTCTTTCAGCATTTTGCATCCTCTAATCGTAAAAACCCTTCAGCCTCATGATAAAATTCTCCTAGATCCATAGGGAGATACCTTGTCAATGAATTCTTGAATTTTGTGCCATCAGCTATTCCAATTACAGCTGCTATCAAAACCATGGATGGATCTGTTCGATCCACCGATGCTGCCGCTACATTGAATCGCGTCAGAAAGCTCCTCAAAGATTCCCGGTTCTTTGCTTTAGTGCTGCCAAACTCATCACATTCTTGGGTCTCGAAATGTGAACTTTGAATTGCCTCATAAACTTCTTAGTCAAATCGATCCATGTTCCAATGGAGCCGCTCCCCAGTTGTCTGAACCATAATGCTACTATGTCTGTCAAATACAATAGGAAGCACCTGGCCATGACTTCCTCTGATGCCCCCAGTACTTCCATGTGTCTCATATACCTCGTCGGATGAACAGCAGGGTCTGTTCTTCCATCATACACATCCAATGTCGGTAGCTTGAATTCTGGTGGATTCCTAGCCTGCTTAATTGCAGGAGCAAAAGGGCTCCTGTTAATATCTTCCAGAACTCTATTCACTAGTCTGCCTCTTATGGCTCGTCTGACCACCTCCACCAATCTGTCACTATCTCCAAGTTGTAGTCCTCGCCCGTTGCTTCCGATCTACCCCTTGAGTTCACGAGGGAATCCTGGAATCTGCTCTCCTGGCCGAGCATCCATTCCTCTATCAATGCCATGTTGCTCGGGTCCACCTGACACTCTTCCTAGGATTGGGTCAACATGCTCTAGGTGAGTGCCCATTAGTTCTGATGCTATGTCGGATGGTCCTGCTTTATTCTGAACTCTGGTTTCTCCATGCTCTCGATTCCTATCTTCCGCATCTCCTGCAGTTGCGTTCCACTGATTCTACACTCCAACTTGACCAACTTGTCGAAGTAGAATCTGCATCATCTCCTCTTGTCTCTTGAACATCGTTTCCATCTTGTCCCTGGTGATGAAGATCGATGTCTGATTCGCTCCGGAGGAAGCCTCTTGACTCTCTTCATGCTGACTCCTTTCTGCTTTTTGTCTTCTACTTAATTGCCTTGTCATAGCTTTTCAGATCTGAATCCCTAAGCCTTCAAATTCAGCTTCCAAGCAGTAGAATCCCTGAGTTAGCTACTCTCAGTGAAAGCTCCAAAATATTTGCACAAAAATTGGTCACAAACACCCAATTGCAGATGAAAGCACTAATTCACAATCATAGATCATAAATAATAAGTATGTAGAGAATTAAAAATGAAGAACGCATAGAAAATTCAAAAAGAAAGTAGTAGAGAACACGGAATTTATAGTGGTTCGGCAATCTAGCCTATGTCCACTCTTAAGAAGATGACTTTATTGATATTCACTTGCTGATTACAAAGGATTACAGTGGATTACAGTGATAAAATTCGAGTACAACAGCAGCCTTGAAGTATGAAAAATGGTTTCGGTGGAGTTTGGACGTCCCAGAGAAAAAGGCCCCTTTTCTGTAGGCTCTGGGGTGCTATTTATAGGCATAGGATGTAAATATCTCGCTCAAATCCCAAGAGACTCATTCTGGCATGTGAGTGGGCCCACACGATCGATCTCACATAATTTCGACTCGATCCGTGATCAATACGAACGAATTTCATATCGATCAAGACTTGATCCAATCGAGTCGAAATTTGGCAGGAACGTTCTTTAGGTTGTACATAAGATCCTATGAAAATTTCATTACATTTGGACTTGTGGATTGCCGGTTATGATCGATGCAAGTTTGGCTTCTTCGATATCCATTTCGTTCTTATCAATCGCTCTTCGTATCGCTCTCTTCGTATCGATCGAGCACATGCTTGCTAGTTGACATGGCGCTTGTCTTTTGGATCGATCCATGCTTTATGCTGAATCGACCGAGTCTTTCCTTTGTATGCGCTTCGCTCGTATCAACCTAGATCTAGCCTTCTTCGTATTGACCCACTGCTCTGTTCATATCAATAATCACCACTATGTTCGTATTGATGATTGCTGGCCATTTTGTATCGATGTCCTATGTATTGACTCGCATCCATATATGTGGCTCTGTTCGTATCGATAATTTAGATGTGTTTCATATCGATTTTGTTGACGGGGATCGATACGAAATGCGAGCCATTTGCGGATACTAAGCAGTGCACTCGATGGATACGAACCAACATATTTGATGGATACGACGAAGGCTTGTTTAAGAATGGACTCGAACCGGACGGTGCCAAGTTGATCGATAGGAATAGGGCTGCAAGAGGTTGGTGGATATGAAATGATGATGGTTGGATGGATGCGAAGTAGGATAAGCTCAGACCGATACGAAGTGAGCAAGTTTGATGGATACGAACAGTGTGCGCTTGATGGACACAAATGAGAACAATGTTCAATTTTGCATCGATCATATCTTGAGCATATGAACTCGGATTGACTTAAAATTTGGAATGTTGGTTTTGTAGTTTTCTTTGTCATGTCTTGTCAATTGTAGCTTGATCCGGACTCGGACAAAATTCATTGATATCCATAGCGAGCCTGCATACTACCGATTTTCGGGACAAACTGTCTTTAGTTTCTAGTCTATTTCTTGGTGTCACGGCCTTGCTAAAAGGTGGGATAACACTTGCCCTCCAAAACATGCCTTACGGTAGGAAGTTGTGTTTTGTAATGCCATAAGCTGGAATTTCATATCCTGTTGATGACCTGCAAAAAAATTTATAGTCTTATCTGACCGCGAATGACGTTCGTTCAGGATCGTATGTCATTCGAGGTATTATGTGACCGTTCGAGGTCAGGGGCCATTCGAGGCGAGTTGTGATTGTTCACGATCAGGTACCGTCCGAGGCATATTGTGACCGTTCGAGGTCGAGTGTCGTTAGAGGCGAATTGTGACCATTTCAGATCAGGTGCCCTTCTAGGCAGATTATGACCATTCGCGGTCGGGTTTCGTTCGAGGCGAATGGTGTGTACCCGGGGGGACTTAGTATCATTAATGTCAGATTTCACGTTCGAGTGAGTTTCTGAATTATTTGTTATGGCGGTTTATCGCCATCTCAGAGCATGCCTGAAGTTTCGTGATCCCTTACATGTGTAAGTGGCTTAGACGTTATAAAATCACAAATGGCATATTTACATTCAAAATAAGTCTTTCAACCGAAATGTCTAATGAAATCAAGTCCAAACATGAGAAATAGAAAACAAAAGCAAAACAGGGACGTAAAAGTGCAAACACCTACACCGATGCGATTAGTAGTCGCATCAGAGCATGCCTGAGGATCGTTCGTGGTCCTATACATGTGTAAATGACTTAATCGTGTTGGTGTGGAGTTTTCCACTTATTCATCATTATTCCAGTCAATTAATGACAAGCCGATGCCCCGATCTTGAGCCGTTCCCAGTTGATTCAGGTGATGGCCGCTCTCGTTCAACCGTCGTGGCCCTCCTTCTCACACATTGCGATAACATACCATTCCGGATATGCCCCTCAACTTCATCCTTCAAGTGCCTACAATCATTCATGCTATGACCATTCAGCTCGTGGAATAAGCAATACTTGTCAGATTTTCTTTTATTACTGGTCGGATCCCTTCTTATTGGCTTTCAATAAGGAATCTTCCCTCTGGTATCTTGGTAGATTCGCTCCAAAGTCTCATTCAATTCCATATAAGAGGTAAACCTTGGTTCCTTCCATGGTCACGTTGATCCATCACCGTTATCCTTGGCCTTTCGTTTCCCTTTATCAGTTCCTAAATTGTTTTCAGGAGGATTTCCGCCCTTGATTGCATGAACATCGACTCCTTCCCCTTCCTCTTTTTCAGCATTTGCATCCTCCAATCATAAAAACCCTTCATCCTCATAATAAAATTCTCCTAGATCCATGGGAGGATCCCTTGTTAATGAATTCTTGAATTATGTGCCATCAGCTATGGCAGATACAGCTGCCATCAAAACCATGGATGGATCTGGTCGATCCACCGACGCGGCCGCTGCATTGAATCGCGTCAGAAAGCTCCTCAAAGATTCCATGGTTCTTTGCTTTAGTGCTGCCAAACTCATCACATCTTGGGTCTCGAAATGTGAACTCTGAATTACCTCATAAACTTCTCAGTCCAATCGATCCATGTTCCAATAGAGCCGCTCTCCAGTTGTCTGAACCATTATGCTGCTATGTCTGTCAGATACAATGGGAAGCACCTGGCCATGACTTCCCCTGATGCCCCCAGTACTTCCGTGTGTTGCATATACCTCGTCAGATGAACAACAGGGTCTGTCCTTCCATCGTACACTTCCAATGTCGGTAGCTTGAATCCTGGTGGATTCTTGGCCTGCCTAATTGTGAGAGCGAAAGAGCTCCTGTTAATATCTTCCAGATCTCCATTCACTAGTCTGCCTCTAATGGATCGTTTGACCATCTCCGCCAATCTGTCACTATCTCCAAGTTGTAGTCCTCGCCCGTTGCCTCCGATCTGCTCCCCGAGTTCATGACGGAATCTTGGAATCTGCTCTTCTGGCCGAGCATCCATTCCTATATCAATGCCACGTTTCTCGGGTCCACCTGACACTCTTCCTAGGATTGGGTCAACATGCTCTAGGTCAGTGCCCCTTAGTTCTGGGGCTACGCCGGATGGTCCTGCTCCATTCTGAACTCTAGTTCCTCCGTGCTCCCGATTGCTATCTCTGGCATCTCCTGCAGTTGCGTTCCACTGATTCTGCACTCCAACTTGTCCAACTTGTCGGAGTAGGTTCTGCATCATCTCCTCTTGTCTCCTAAACATTGTTTCCATCTCGTCCCTGGGGACGAAGATCGACGTCTGATTCGTTCCTGAGGAAGCCTCTTAACTCCCGTCATGCTGACTCCTTTCTTCTCTTTGTCTTCTACTGATTGCCTCGTCATAGCGTTTTAGATCTGAATCCCTAAGCCTTCAAATTCAACCTCCAAGCGGTAGAATCCCTGAGTTAGCTGCTCTATTCACTAGTCCGCCTCTTATGGCTCGTCCGACCATCTCCGCCAATCTGTCACTATCTCCAAGTTGTAGTCCTCGCCCGTTGCTTCCGATCTACCCCCCGTGTTCACGAGGGTATCCTGGAATCTTCTCTTCTGGCCGAGCATCTATTCCTCTATCAGTGCCACGTTGCTCGGGTCCATCTAACACTCTTCCTAGGATTGGGTCAACATGCTCTAGGTGAGTGTCCATTAGTATTGGTGCTGCGTCGGATGGTCCTGCTTTATTCTGAACTCTGGTTTCTCCGTGCTCTTGATTCCTATCTTTCGCATCTCCTGCAGTTGCGTTCCACTGATTCTGCACTCTAACTTGACCAACTTGTCGAAGAAGGTTCTGCATCATCTCCTCTTGTCTCTTGAACATCATTTCCATCTCGTCCCTGGTGATGAAGATCGATGTCTGATTCGCTCCTGAGGAAGCCACTTGACTCTCTTCATGCTGACTCCTTTCTGCATTTTGTCTTCTACTTGATTGCCTTGTCATAGCTTTTCAGGTCTGAATCCCTAAGCCTTCAAATTCAGCTTCCAAGCAGTAGAATCCCTGAGTTAGCTGCTCTCAGCGAAAGCACCAAAATGTTTGCACCAAAATTAGTCAAAAACACCCAATTGTTGATGAAAACACCAATTCATAATCAAAGATCATAAATAATAAGTATGTAGAGAATTAAAAATGAAGAATACTCAGAAAATTCAAAAAGAAAGCAGTAGAGAACACAGAATTTATAGTGGTTCGGCAATCTAGCCTACGTCCACTCTAAAGTTGATGACTTTATTGGTATTCACTTGCTGATTATAAAGGATTGCAGTGGATTACAGTGATAAAATTCGAGTACAACAGCAGCCTTGAAGTATGAAAAATGGTTCCGACAGAGCCTGGACGTCCCAGAGAAAAAGATCCCTTTTCTATAGGCTCTGGGGTGCTATTTATTGGCGTAGGATGTAAATATCTCGCTCAAATCTCAGAAGAATCCTTTTGGCATATGAGTGGGCCCACGCGATCGATCCCACATAATTTCGACTCAATCCATGATAGATATGAACGAATTTCGTATTGATCAAGATTTGATCCAATCGACTCAAAATTTGGCTAGAACGTTCTTTAGGTTGTAGTAAGCTCTCGTGAAAATTTCATTGCATTTGGACTTGTGGATTGCGAATTATGATTGATGCATGTTTGGCTTCTTCGATGTTCATTTCGTTCGTATCGATCGCTCTTCATATCGCTCTCTCCGTATCAATCGAGCACGTGCCTGCTAGTTGACGTGGCGCTTGTTTTTTGGATTGATCCACACGTTATGCCGAATCGGCCGAGTCTTTCCTACGTATGCGCTTCGCTTGTTTCAACCCAGATCTAGCCTTGTTCATATCGACCCACTGCTCTGTTCATGTCGATAATCATTGCTCTGTTCATATCGATGATTGCTGGCCATTTCATATGGGTGTCCTGTGTATTGACTCTCACCATGTATGTGGCTCTGTTCATATCGATAATTCAGATGCGTTTCGTACCGATTTCGTTGATGGGGATCGATACGAAATGCGAGCCATTTACGGATACTAAGCAGTGCACTCGATGGATACGAACCAACATATTTGATGGATACAACGAAGGCTCATTTTAGAATGGACTCGAACAGGACGGTGCCAAGTTGATCGATACGAACAGGGTGGCATGAGGTTGATGGATACAAAATGATGATGGTTGGATGGATGCGAAGTAGATTGAGCTCGGACCGATACGAAGTGAGAAAGTTTGATGGATACGAACAGTGTATGTTCGGTGGATACGAACAGTGTGCGCTTGATGGATACGAACGAGAACAATGTTCAATTTTGCATCGACCATATCTTGAGCATACGAACTCGGTTTGACTTGAAATTTGAAATGATGGCTTTTATAGCTTTCTTTGTCATGTCTTGTCAATTGTAGCTTTATACGGACCCAGACAAAATTCATTGATATCCATAGCGAGCCTGCGTACAACCGATTTTCGGGATGAACTGTCTTTGATTTCTAGTCAATTTCTAGGCGTCACGGCCTTGCTAAAAGGCAGGATAACAAAATTGATTTGTGGAATTTGAGGAAAACTATATATATATATAAATTACTTAAATATATAAACTATTTTATACTTATAACTATTTTAATATAAATTACTTTAATATAAACTATTTTTAATTTATAACTATTTTAATATACTAATTATTTTATTATGTAAAATATTTTATTATATAAACTATTTTATTTTGTAATCTATTTTATTTTATAAACTATTTTATTTTGCAAACTATTTTATTTTATAAACTATTTTATTTTGTAAACTATTTTATTATATAAACTATTTAATTTTATTAACTATTTTATTATATATACTATTTTTTATATCTAAACTGTTTAAGTGGAAAGTGTTATGAATTCCAAAGTGTTATGATTTCCAAAGTCTTATGGTTTCGAAAGTGTTATAAATTTCGAACGTGTTAAAATTTTGAAAAGTGTTATGATTTTGGAAATGAATATTATTTTAAGTGTGTAATGATCTTAAATTGATATGGTTTGAAGTAGATATGACATTTGAAATGACCATGGTGTTATACTAACGGTTAATTGTTAAAGAGACCGGGATCGGCTATTGTCATACTCTTTGCCAATACCGAAAACCACTTTAACAACTGAGTATGCGGTGGAGATTCCAGAATAAAGTAGGATGGTTGGTGACGATTCTATATGAGGTATATACGTGGACCTGACTTCCATAACTTAGCATAAGGTGGCTAAAACCGAAGCAATTGACGGGCCAAGTGAGGTAGCTCCTCCGATCGGACATAGTTCTTCGATACCATTCTATTACTTTGTGATTGATTGGGTGCACCCTCGGATTTTTTTGGGAGTGTGGATGATTTGGGCGGTAGCTGCGGCTATGCGTTACCAACAGCCCGGAAGTGTAATTGGTATATCAACCCTGGCATTTCCTAGTTGTGCCGTGTCACCTACCATATCGATCCCACTACGAGTTTGTTTTGTACCATACCTATGGTGTGCCCTCTGACAGCCTCCAGTTTACGGAGGGAGATTACGGTACTGTATAAACTATGGGAGTATATAAAATATGTTAAGGAGGATATGGGTAACGCCTTAACGCTATTTTAATACTTTTACTTTACTATAGACATATTATAATAGCGTATTGTACAACATAGTAGATTGTTTCGTGGATCCTTAGAGGATGGGTATCCCAAACATCCTTTGAGTTACTTGTATTTTAGTTGATATTTCACTTGAGTTGGATTTATTAATATAAGAATGTTAATCCTGACTCGAGTGTTTTGTGTTTTGCTTTATGCTCAGATCAGACTGTGTGTCACAACATTTGAGACTCACCTTTGGAGTTTGGAGCCTTGCTTAGAGATCCATCTATATCTATTCAGCTTTCACTTATTTAGTTGACTCTAGTGATATATTCAGATTTTGTTATTTGACTATTGTATTGAGACTTCTATGTATTCGAGACTTCTGTTGTATCTTGTTTTAACTCTTTTATATATATAGTAGCTTCACGAACTATTATTCATTTGTTTCCGCTGCTTATTGTTATATTACTCTATGTTTGTGATTCTGTGATTGATTTATTTACTGTATATGTTGAGTTTTTCCAAATATAAATTAACAATCAAATATTTTGAGCAATTCAAGTCCGACATGTGCAGATGCGAATGGCACGAAATATCGGGATGTTACACCTGCCAATAACTTCATTGTTTCATGAGTTCTCCTTGAACATATCGGTATCTCCAATAACATCCCTCTTATCCCAGTTTTCATAGGTTAGCTAGGAATCTATTAACATCTATCAATAACTTAATTGGGATATAGTTTTCATGGGTTCACTACAAACCTGTTGGCCATTGCCAATAACTCTTTCTAATCATAGTTTTCATGGATTTACTACGAACCTATTGGCACCTGTCCATAACTTTTCTTAAACATAGTTTTTATGGATTACTATGAACTTGTCTTTCTGACAACATCAATGTTTAGGCATCCTACATTCCGGTCTATCAGACATCTTGGATGCAATTCTACTTATTCAGGAGTCAACTCAATTTATATTCACTACAGGGTAGCTGGTTATTCTGCCCCTTTCTCCCCAAAATGTAGTTATGGGTCCATTATAATGTGAAAATACATAAAAAGAAGCAAACATAATAACATAATAATACCAATTCTTGTGGATTAATGTCCTTGCAATCAATTTCATATAAAATATGGTTAATCCCTTTATTCAATTATTTTATCAAGGAGAGCTTCTTTAAAAACTCCAGTTTAACAGAATTTAAAAGATCTTTTATAATGCCATAGGCTTTACCATTAAAAATTGAGATTGGGTTCTTCGTTTTGAAAACTAATGCTTTCGAAACATTTAATCTTTACTTTCGAAATCATTGGAAAACTTCATTTCGAAAGCATTCAAATCTTCTTTTCAAAACATTAGGCACCTGCCTTTTGAAACACATTAAAACCTTTCTTTCAAAACCATTCAAATGTATTAAAGTATTACCATTCAATTATAGAAGCATAGCTTCGAAACCATTTGAATGTACCACTTTTCAAACCATTGGGTTTAATTTAAAACATATCTTATTGGGTCTAAGTGGATTGAAGCAAAAGTACCCCTTTTGAAACCACTAAAAAGAGTTTGAGGAAAAATAGATGGCTTCGGCACCATCCTTTCGAAATCTCAAAATCATTTAAGTAAAACATTTAGAGGATAGCTTCGAAACCCCGTTCGAAGACAGTGCCTTTGAAACCCCTGAACCCTTTCGAAAGCTTTAGGAAGTGCCTTATATTTATAAGACAAAAGCGACCATTCGAGCCAGTTAATGACTTCAAATCCATTCGAAAGGCATAGGAACGACAGAAGGGTTTCGACTTGGTCGAAACTACCCTTTTTGAAAGCATTTATTTTAAAACTAAGTACCTAATTTGAAATCTACAATTTAAACTAGAAGCAGAAACCCCTTTCGAAAGTAATTAAAAAAGACTCCTTCGAAAGAATATGTTTCGACTCCTTCAAAAGCATTTAGTAAAACAGGCCAGCGCATTTCTTTGGAAAATAAAACAAAGGTTTCGACCCCATCGAAAGCTATGTTTCGACACCATGCCTTCCGTCTTTATCCAATCCACAACGTACCAAAATTATCTTGTGTATTAGTTTCAGCTTAGTTGTTTTTGACCCGGTAGATTTCGATTTGGTTATAGGCGGAAGCGTCGAGTCGAAACATGGCTTCTAAAAGAGGCGGAACCCACTTTTCTGGGTAAAGACTGATTTAATGCCATTTAACCTGAATACATTATAACTAACCTGCCTATTGTAAACATTTGATTGGTTGCCATAACTTTTCATATAATTTACAAAGATAGCTGCCACATAATTTCATATCTAAACCAAGATTAATTTTCACAATTAAGCCCTTCCATTAAGAAAAACAATTAAAATAATTAAGTCCTTCATCTAAAATGATTTAATTTCCATAGTTAATTACTTAGGAAAAATCCCAAAAACTATAGAAATCCACTTTCAATAAGTTATCTAACATATAAAAATTTCAGACCCAAATTCTTCATACAATAACCGAAATTAATTTCTAAACCCAATTATTCATAGTTTCCTTTGAAAATTCATAATAAATTTTCCACGTCTTGGAAAACTATAAAAATTAAAAACCATCTCTAAAATCATGTTTTACATAACATATAAATTCCTCATGGCATTTGAAATTCAATTTAAACGATTTTACCCTTAAAATCGTGTATAAACAATTACCAAACAATCTTGTTTGAATCAAATATGTAAAAAAAATCCAAGCATATCGTTATCAAAAATCATTAAAATGGATTTAATCTTAAACCCGAAAATCAAATGATCATAAAAACAAAAAATAGAGATGGTTTTGATTATTATTCACTTGATTAGAACAAAAAATAGAGATGGTTTTGATTATTATTCACTTGATTAGGGTAAGGGCTTTGAGATTTGATTGAGATTAACTTTCCATAGCTTGAATCCTTAGCTTTAAATTGGTTTTGTCCTCTTTTGTCCTAATGGCCGGCTTTGCTCCTCTTTATTTACGTTTGTTTGTATTTTGTAAAATGAACGTGAATGGATAGGAAATGAGAATATAAGATAATGGGAATATGGTGCACAATAACCCTAGATACCCTTGCGTTAATTACTTAACATATAAAACCATTTATAAGCCCATTTGTTTATCTAAGCTCGACCTCTAGGTATTTATTCAAATCTCAATCCCCTTGTAATTCTAATATTTACATTATTCTATTTAATTTATCTAATTAAATCTCATGAATAATGTTATATAAATTAGGAGTGTTACAGGCTCCCCTCCTTAAAGAATTTCGTTCTCGAAATTCAGTAAGGACTAAATACTAAACATAGCAATCATCTGTAACAACTCCTAACAACCATACCTGCCTACCTGACTAGCAACTATCTATATAAATCTAAAATAGACTTACCCTCATAGTAGATCGGGATAAGTATCTCTAATCCTGCCTTCTGTCTACCATGTACGGTCCTTCTCGTTGTCGCTCTACTGAACTTTCACCGACTTGACTATCGTGTTCCTCGATCTTTTCTAATCTCTCGCTACAACCCAAACTGTTGTCTAACAAAAGTCAAATTCGATTCTACTATCAAATCTTCCAACCCTATCGGAGGAATAATAGTCTCTGGATCATGCACATACTTGCGAAGACGAGACACATGAAATACATTATGGACGCCTACCATGCTGCTCGGTAACTCTACTCTGTATGCGAGCTTCCCAATCCTCTTAATAATCTGGAACAAACCAACACTCGGTGCTAGTTTCCTTGACTTTCCAAACCATACCACACCCTTCGTCGATGATACCTTAATGAAAACCTTATCTTCAACTGAGAATTCTAGATCTTTTTGTCTCTTATCTCCGTAACTCATTTGTCTAGACTGAGCTTCTTTCATCATTTCTGGATCAACTCAATCTTCTTTGTCGCCTCTCTAACCAGATCTAGACCTAAGACTAATTTGTCTCCAATCTTCAACCAACATGTTGGTGATTTACATGGCCTTCCATACAAAATTTCAAAAGGCGACATTCCTATACTATTCTAATAACTATCATTATAAGAAAACTCAGCCAAATGTAGGAAATCTTCCTAAGATCCACCAAAGTCCAACACACAAGCTCTCAATAAATCCTCGAGTGCCTTATTGACTTTGTCTTCCTACACATCCATCTGAGGGTGATATGCAGTACTCATCTTAAGTTGGGTACCTAATACATCCTGTAGACTCTTCCAGAATTCTCTAGTAAACAAAGCATCTCTGTCACTGACTATACTACTAGGAATCTCATGTAGTCTAACTATGTTCTTCATGAACAACTTAACTAAAACAAGTGTCATTCTGGTTGACTTAATTGAAATGAAATGGGCACTCTTGGTCAATCTGTCCAGTATGACCCATATACTTTCATTTCCCCTATTTGATCTTGGCAACCGGACTATAAGATCCTTGGATATCGAATCTCATTTCCAAACTGGAATCTCTAAAGGTTGAAGCAACCTACTTGGCTTCTGATGTTCGGCTTTCACTTGTTGACAGTTTGCACACTACCTAACTCACAAGCCAAAATCCCTCTTCATACCTTCCCAATAGAAGTTTTTATTTATATCTTGATACATCTTGGTTCCTCTAGGATGAATCGTAAACTTGGACTAATGACATTCTCCAAGAATTTCTTTCCTTAAGTCCTCAACATTCGAAACACACAACCGTCCCTTCTTTCTCAACTATCCTCTCTAGTCAAGACTAAAATCCTTTAGATCATCGATCTCAATTCCAATATCAAGCCTTCTAATCCTCTTGGCTAATATTGGATCCTCTTTCTGCTTAAAAGCTTTCCTTTCGATCAACACTGATCGAACCTCTAAACAGGACAACATGGCGGTACTCTGACTAGAACTAGCAGTCGATCTTAACTGCACACTACAAGCAGTCAAAGCTTCTAAATCTTTCCATTCTTCCAACATAGCTAACACCACATTCTGATGCCTTCTGCTAAGAGAATCTGCTACTTTATTTCCTTTCTCAGGAGTATACTCAATACCAAAATCATAAGCGGCTAAAAACTCCAACCACCTCTACTGTCTCATATTCAACTCCTTCTAAGAGAATAAGTACCTTAAAGACTTATGATCCATGCATAGCTCAAACCTTTCCCTTAAGAGATAATGTCTACAAATCTTCAATGCGAAGATCACCGCTGCCAACTCCAAATTATGAGTATGATATATTAATTCATGCAGTTTAAGCTGTCACGAAGCGTAGGCAATAACTTTATCCATCTGCATCAACACAGCTCATTATCCAGTCCAACATGCATCGGTATACACCACCAACTCTTGGTTTCTTTCTGGAACTGCTAACATCGGTACATTGGTCAACAAACGATTTAACTTAAGGAATGCTTCCTCACATTTGTCAGCCCAGACATACTTCACATCCTTCTTGGTTAACTTAGTCAAAGGTGCTGTTATCCGTGAGAAACCCTTGATGAATCTCTGGTAATAGCCAGCAAGTCCAAGAAAACTTCTGTTCTCAGTCACAACCTCTGGTCCCTTCCAATTATTCACAGCTTCAATATTATCTGGATCGACTAAAAATCTCTTCTCTGAAACCACGTGACCAAGAAACTTAACATCTTTCTTCCAAAAATGACACTTGGAAAACTTCTCTTTTAACTGATGCTGCCTCAGCTTCTCAAGCACCACTTTAAGATGATCTTCATGCTCCTTTTCATTTTTAGAGTACACTAAAATGTCATCTATAAATACCAATACAAATATATCCGAGTACTCTCGGAAAACTCGATTCATCAAATCCACAAAGAAAGCATGTGCGTTCGTTAACCGAATGGCATTATTAACCACTCGTACGACCCACACCTAGTCTGAAATGCTATCAAAGGAAGACTGTCCTTTGCCACTCTTAACTGATGGAAACTTGTAGCCAAATCCAACTGGGAAAACACTCTGGCTCCACACAACCGATCAAATAGATCATTTATTCTCGGCAAAGGATAAGTATTCTTAATCGTCCTCTCGTTCAACTTATGATAGTAGATACACATCCTCAATGACCCATCTGCTTTCTTCACGAACACCGCGACCGCTCTCCAAGGCGAACTGTTTGGTCTAATAAAATTCCTTCCTTCTAGATCCACTAGTTGCACCTTCAATTCCTTCATCTAGGTCTGTGTCATCCTGCTAAGTGGTCTACTCATAGGTTTAGCTCCTGGCACAAAATCTATCTGAAATTCAACAGCTTGTTTCGGTGGTTGTCCTGTAACTGGCTCAAAAATATCTACAAAAATATTTTACTACTCAAACCTGGTCTAACTCTTCTCCTACTTCCATGGTACTTAACAAAGCACAACTGCTCCAGTCAGAATTCTCCACTGATAATATAATTTTGTTATGACTATCCGGGTGACTTAGTGATATTTCCCTATCCTGGCAAAATATCCTAGCCTCATACTTACCCAACCAATCCATATCCGAAATGATTCTAAAATCTACGAAATCATTAACATACAGACTACATGCAAACTTATAACCTAACAAATCAAGTTATAACTGGCCACATCTCATCCTTAGAGTTGCATACCCTTCTATAGGATTCGCAACCCTTAAGGAGGTAACAAGGTATATGGGTTCTAAGCATAACTTATCAACCAAACACTGAGATATACATGAATGTGATGCACTGGTATTGAATAGTACCCTAACCGGTATACTCTAAATCAAAGGCGTATCTTCCATCATAGTCTTCCTTTTTTCAGCTGTAGTTGGCCTAGCAGATGATGATCCAATAGCAAAAACTTTTCCCTTGTCTTTCTTAACTGGTTCTGGAAACTGATTCTTATAATGTCTAACCTGGTCACAGCTGAAGCACTTCACTTTTTTCTTTTCTGCGGCCTTCTTCCACTTGCCTGACCGACACTCATGAGTATAATGAATTTTCTTGTCACACTTGAAACAAACTAAATCAGCATTTGCCTTCTTTGCAGCCTCCCCCTTTTAGGCTCCCTTCTTCTTAAAGAACTTCCTCTTCTTCCCATGAGAATCATGGATTTCAACTGGATTTTCCATCGCACAAATAGCAAGCATCTCCTTATGTCGTATTTCCATCTCAACAACTACATAATAAGGATCAAGGAGATGTGTCGGGGTTGCCCTAGCAATCTTGGGCCTCAATCACCGAATGAACATTTCATTTCTCCTGATGACGTTGTCTATAATAGCATACCCATATCGGGATAACTCATCAAACTTAGTGGCATGCGAAATCACCGACATCTCTCCCTGCACCAAATCCATAAACTTTCTCACCAACGCCGACTTAGTAACTTTAGATAAAAACCTCTGTTCAAATCTCCTTCTAAAATCTACCCAAGTCAACTCCTCCTCCGAAACCCTGGCAATAACACCATTCCACCCATGAAGTGATGCCCCTTGCAACTGCCTAAAGGCTAGCCTCCTCTTCTGCTCATTATCCATACCTAAATCAATGAAGATTCACTGATGATGCAACAACCAATTCTCAACTTCTACGGCATCCTCCGTTTCCATAAACGGCTTCCCACCAACATTAGTGTAGTCTCTACTCAGCTTAGCTTAATTATTCCCAACTGGAGCCACAGGATTAGCTCCTCTTACATTTCCAACAACTCCAGCGGCAGCTTATACTTGCATCAGATTGACGAAGAACTGATATATCGCCTCCATATCCACTGGTGGATTTCCAGCAACCACATTTACGTCTGCATTTTGGTTAGCATTAGCCTATCGACTCGGGTTCCTCCTAGTGGGTCGAATATTTTTTTGGTTGTGGTGCTTCCTCCGTCGAGATTTCCTCTTTCGTTTCATGTCTCCATATCTTCTTTCTCGCAAATCTACATACGAGCCTTAGTAAGATACAGAAGAATGGTCTAAAAGAGAGGGTAATAGGTACTTATATATATACATATATCAAATACAAGTACGTTACTATAGCATTAACCCAACCTCGATCTTATTTTTTGGTTCATTGGATTATGTTTTAAAAAATATTTTTGGTATAAATTTCTTTTAAGTTCTCATAAACCTATGCTCTGATACCAACTTGTAACATCCCACACTTGACGATCCAAAACTAATGGCTATGGATGCTGCAGTCATCCATAGTTATTAATCTTCGGAGACTAAATAAAGTTATATTTGATACATTGATATAACAGAGACATACAGATATGGAAAAAAATTAAAATCAACAGAAAACTTTCTCATTCCATTTCAAAGCATTTCAAATTCATTACATAATCCCATAAGCATTAACCACGTCCATAGAAAATATAATTATTACAACATATGCCAAGAGCGACATATGAAGATGACCACTTAAACGAACAGAATATATATAGGCAATTAAACAACTTTACCTTTACAACAGAAACACAGCGGAATCAAAATAGAAAAGAACTCTAAATAGCTATCATGCCTCCTGCACATCTTTGGAAGCTTATTCGTTTAGAGAGGTACCTGAAAACCTCAACTCTCAAACTACTCAAAATCAATTGAGCACCGAGAGTTTAAGGGGAAAACATAAACTTCGAGTCAGACATAAAGATTGGTATGAATAATAATCGACCATCTCAAACCATTTAGATATCTAGTGAGACCACGCCACTTAGCAGAACGGTTTTTCCCCTCACTAGTATTTAATTCAAAATTTATAAATTCATATATTGTGCTCTTACATCCATAATGGTTAAAACAGAGCAATTCAAATATTATGATGATATGCAAAAAAGTAAATCAATTCTGGATTACCCATCCTCATTCGGTTTTGACTATCTCTCTCAGTTATGTTTCTATGGTCACTATTAACCTAATAGTTTTCATGACCTGACTAATAACCTGGTTAATACTTATGGACTCCCTATTCAGTTTCATAGTATCCATGAGGTCACTAAGAACCTATTGGCCCCCACCAATAACTTCATTTTTTCATGGGTTCTCGCTGAACCTATTGGTATCTCTAAAAACTTCTCTCTTATCCTAGTTTTTATGGGTTAACTAGGAACCTATTGGCATCGGTCAATAACTTAATCCAGATATAGTTTTCATGGGTTCACTACAAACCTATTGGCCGTGCCAATATCTTTTTCTAATCATAGTTTTCATGGATTTACTTCGAACCTATTGGCACCTGCCAATAACTTTTCCCAAACAAAGTTTTCATGGGTTTACTATGAACTTGTCTATCTAACAACTTCAATATTTAAGCATCCTACATTCTGGTCTATTTGACTTTCTAGATGCAATTCTACTCATTCAGGAGTGAACTCAATTTATATTCACTACTAGGTCAACCTAGATGGTTATTCCACTCCTTTCTCCCCAAAATGCAGTTATGGGTCCATTATAATGTAAATATATATAAGAAGAAGCAAACATAATAACATAATAGTACCAACACCTATGGTTTAATATCCTTGAAATCAAATTCATATAAAACATGATTAATCCATTTAACCTATTATTTTATCAAGGAATTCTTCTTCTAAAACTCCAATTTAAAAGCATTTAAAAGTTCTTTTATAATGCCATGAGTTTTATCTTTAAAAATTGAGATTGTATTCTTCATTTTGAAAAGTAATGCTTTTGAAACCTTTAATCCTTACTTTCGAAATCATTAGAAAACTTCATTTCGAAAGCATTCAAATCTTCTTTTCAAAACATTAGGCACCTGCCTTTCGAAACATTTTAAAATCTTTCTACCAAAACCTTTTTAATGTATTAAAGTATTACCATCCTTTCGAGAGCTCAAAATCATTTAAGTAAAACAGTTGAAGGATAGCTTCGAAACCCTTTTTGAAGCCATTTCCTTCGAAACCCTTGAACCCTTTCAAAAGCTTTAAGAAGTGGCTATATTTATAAAATAAAAGCTACCTTTCAAACCAGTTTAGGACTTCAATCCATTCGAAAGGCATAGGGACGGCATATGGGTTTCGACTTGGTCAAAACTACCTTTTCGAAAGCACTGATTTTAAAACAAAGTAACACATTCAGAAGCTACAATTTAAACAAGAAGCGGTGGCCCCTTTCGAAAGCAATTTGAAAAGACCCATTCGAAAGCATATGTTTCGACTCCTTTGAAAGCATTTAGTAAAATAGGCAAGCGCAAATAAAACAAAGTTTTCAACCCCATCAAAAGCTATATTTCGACACCATGTCTTCTGTCCTTCTCCAATCCACTACGTACCAACATTGTGATATCTTGTGTATTGGTTTCAGCTTAGTTGCTTTCAACCTGGTAGGTTTCAATTTGGTTGAAGGCGAAAGCATAGGTTCGAAAGGTGTCTTCTAAAAGAGGCGGAACCCACTTTTCTGGGTAAAGACTGATTTAATGCCATTTAAAGTGAATACGTTATAATTAACCTGCTTATTTATAAACATTAGATTGGTTGTCATAATTTTTTAAATTCTTTAAAAAAATGTCTGCCGCATAATTTCAGATCTAAAAAAAATTAATTTTATAATTAAGCCCTTTAATTAAGAAAAACAATTAAATCCTTCTTCTAAAATGATTTAATTTCCACAGTAAATTACTTAGGAAAAATCCCCAAAAATTATAGAAATCCACTTTCAATAAGTTATCTAACACATAAAAATTTTAGACCCAATTCTTCATACAATAACCGCAATTAATTTCTAAACTGAATTATTCATATTTTCCTTTGAAAATTCATAATAGATTTTCCATAGCTTGAAAAATTATAAAAATTAAAACCCATCTCCAAAATCATGTTTTACATAACATATAAATTCCTCACTTCATTCAAAATTTAATTTAAATGATTTTACCCTTACCGTGTATAAAAAATTATCAAACAATCTTGTTTGAATTAAATGTAAAAAAAAAAATCCAGGCATATCATCATCAAAAATCATCATATGGATTTAATCTTAAACATGAAAATTAAATGATCATAAAAACAAAAAAATAGAGATGGTTTTGATTATTATTCACCTTGATTAGGATAAGGGCTTTGGGATTTGATTAAGATTAATTTCCCCTAGCTTGAATCCTTAGCTTCAAATTGATTTTCTTCTCTTTTCTCCTATTAGCCGGTTTTTCTCTTTTTTATTTATGTTTGTTTGTGTTTTGTAAAATGAACATGAATGGATAGGAAACAAGAATATAAGTTAACGGGATTATGGTCCGCAATTACCCTAAATACCCTTGTATTAATTACGTAACATATAAAACCATTTATAAGCCCAATTGTTTAATTAAGCTCGGCCTCTAGGTATTTATTTAAATCTCAATCCCCTTATCACTCTAATATTTACATTATTCTGTTTAATTTATCTAATTAAATATCTTGAATAATGTTATTAAAAATTATGGGTGTTACATCTTTCCACATTCAATACCAAATAAGAAATCTTTCTCGGTTTTATAAATATACTTGTACCATTAGAATAAATATATGGATAATTTTTTGACTATTGAAAGGAGTATAAAAGATTTGTGAATATATCTTCATAAAAGTATTGATACAAGTATTTACCAAGTGATTTTGATTCATAAAAGGATTAATTAAAGAGGTTAGTGGTTGCTTATATACTTAACCAATTTTGGTTTTTCCTATGGAAATAAATCCCTTATTTGATTGATGATTTTTTGTTTATTAGATAGTTAAATAATCGACTATCAAATTTTGGCTAGTTTTGACTTAGGAAGTAAATAAAAGTTTCATGTATTGATACGGTTTGAGTTCCCTCGAGAGAACTCATTTTGCTGAAATGTCTCTAGCTTTAAGGGATATATTAGAGATCCCCTTAGGACTCTCGTATAGTCCGCTTACTTCTAAAAGAACTGGGAATGAGTCAACCGGAAATTATCAGTTGTTGGTTCAAAGAGACTGGGATTAGATATGTTATCCGAAAACTACTTTGAACCAACATAAGCGTTTGAACATAAGACATCTTGAAGATGATTGAAGATGGAGTTCTTGAAGTGGAAGGGCTACTTGCTACTAATCCTGAGGGTGATTCCAAAATGGATATAGTAGAGATAGTGCCTTCGGTTTCGTTCAGATCCAGAATGAACTTGTATGGATGAATGTTGGCATTGCATTTCTTCATGGAGGTCAGTGATAGCATTCCAAAGGAATTGTTATATAAAAGGTAATCGTAGCCTCAAGCCTCATAACCTGTGAATGGCTAAAACAGGGAATGCTTCAGGGCTATGTGGGTCTCATCCATTAGAGTATTGTCATCACCTTTTCTAGATATATACATTTATGGATTCATTGTGCATGAGAGCTCTCGGAAAAGGTTGCAAAGGAAAAGCAGGGTGATGAAATATTCGAAACTATCTAGTAAGGGGTAGGGTCGGTCCTAATTCGTAGGGGGTCCATGTGAGGCCCTTGGTACATTATCTAAAGATGTACTATATGGAAGGTAGTCACTTACCTTGTCATTGTGTGGAATTCATTCTTCAATAAGTGTGTCACAACTTACTTGTGCCTAACTATGCTGGAATGTGAGATGCAAGCATTCGAGCTATATTCAATATTTATTTTAAACCTTAGATATTATTATAATAACAATGGATTTCTGTAAAAACGTTTTGGTTATCAAAGGGCAAAAACCCATCTGTATTTATGTGCGGCGTGGTCGTACGAGATACCTTTTTTTGAAAAAGATTTTTATAACATTAAAATTCAATTGAGGTGTGTTTCTCATGTTGGTTTACTAGACTGATCCGGCGTTATTTTTCTTATAATACTCGGATCAGACCGAGCATATTTACAGATTCAGTTTGGATATTTGGAGCTTTAGGAGACGAGCTAGATGTCTCCAAGTCATATTCACATATATTCTATTTTCTGTTGCATTGGTTGTTTACATTTATCAGCAATTATAAAGATAGGTTGTTATAACTATCTAGAATGTTCATTGATTAGTTGACTCTGATTGATATATGTACAACAAAGTTCGGTTTTCTTTTGTAAAGTTCATTGTTATATTATAGATTGTTCATTACATTGTGAGATTCTATTCTATCTTTTATTTCTTTTTCTCTAAACAACCTGTCTTTCCGGTACTTGGATGCTTGGCACTTAAATACCAAGAATGTATTAGTGTCGACTTTCGAAGGTCAAAAGGTGGGTTGTTATAACAACAACTATACTTGATACATCAAACATGACATCAACAGTGATGTTTATGAAACACCAACAACTCCAACTATAATAGCAAAGTAGCTTGACAATCTTATATCAAATGATAGGAAGTGCATATTCCTATAAACCTCCCAAATAAGAAAAACATGAAGTGCAAAGGTGTATGACTGTCTTATGAATAGAAAATAATCTGCAATGAAGTGCGAATGATCTTAAAGAGAACGAGAGAAAGTGTGCAAATAGTTTGAATGCTTGGAATAGTATGAATTAGAGTGCAAAAGTTCCATGCAAACGATTAATAATCAATACTTACACATAATTTTAGGTATTGCATTCGAAAGTAATGATTATCCATGAAATGATTGAAACTTTTCATAAAAATTATAATGGTTCGATAGGAGAAGAAATTTAAAGCTCATGCAATTATCATATTATATGTTGACAGATAGATGTTCATATGTGCATAGTTGATGGGTCGACACATAGTACTTCATGTGTTGACACGAAATGTCGTTTGCGTCTTGTAGTGCATGTGTCCATATGTCGATCTATTAACGGTCATCAATTAGCCTATCGCTCATGTGTTAACACCAAGGTTGTGAAAATTGCTAGGCAAGCTAAGCAGTAAGTATGGATTAGGAATAATTGTTTAGACAGGGATTAGTCGAGGATTAATTGGAGCTATGCAATTTTGATAACTCATGTATTTTAGAAGAAAAAAATTAGTATTTTATTTCGTGCCGATTGATGTAAATTGAAAGTTTAGGATTTTGAATGTGCTTTGGAATAGCCAAGGAGGCAAGAGTGTCTAAACTAATACATTAATGCTTGTATTTTGCATAGAATTTTAAATAATGCTTTACATGTGCCTAAATACATGTTTAGATTCTTACATAAGGCTACAAATCTTGCTTGGATGAGCCTAGGAGAATCACTAGGCGGTAAGGCTTACCTAGCAACTAAACGAGGCTTAGTCGGAGGCCTAAAATTTTTTTTATAACAGTGGTCGACACATTACTTTAGGATTATCAACACATATAAGTCATGTGTTGGCACATTGTCCTTCTTGTGTCGACACATCCCAATAAAAGCGAAATTATACATTTTTGACTTTGAGAACTCATATAAAAAATTCATGAAATATTACGAAAGAATATTTTTATGCATGAAAAACGTTTGTGTGTGTTGAGTAGTCTTAACAAAGTCGAGCTCCATAACACAAAAGACATATTGTTTTGTCTTTTGTGCATAACGCTTGTGTATGTCTATTTGAGTCACTGTCCATTTGGCACTTTAGACTTTGAAATTCCACTCTAAATCATGAAACAACTAGCTAAGGTGATAAACTTTATATTTGACATCATCAAAACAATATAAACCGAGTTTTAAAATTAAGGATGATTATATGTAAACTACCAACGATCTGAACTTTTGTGGTTTGGATGAAATATTTACTTCAATCGATTTGGTATGGACTATGTGCTAGCCTAGAAAATCAACAATCGTTTGAATGTGTGAAAAGTGGAGTATATAGAGCATAAAAGAAAGATGTCTATCAATACTAGATTATTTCTTTTTGACCATTGACTATTATATATGTGCTTTGGGGTTCATGCTTATTGTATTACCACCAAAACAATGGTCGCTGACTATCAAGTAGATCAATCATGTTAAATCATTTGTCCATTCGATTAAAAGATATCAAATTGTCTAGTGGCTATTAGACCATTCCCAACCCAAGGTTGGTTGGAATGGGTTGGATTATGCATGTTTTTGGGTTACATTTGCAAGCCACAATGTTGCCAAGACAATCTGAGGGGTTACGAAGTTAGTCGGCAAAGCTTAATCGGCTTTGTAAAAGCTGGTTGTCTATAAAATGTGTCGGTGGTTTAAAAAAATTACCTTATCACATTTTATTTACCCTGCCCTGTATATATGTATCATAGTTAACCAATTTTAATTACTTCATACCACATAAATTTCTTATTCTCTGCAAATATTTCTTACGAATAATTACAATATAAAATCAAAGAGGAATATCTCTACAACCTTCCTATCACAATTTTCTATAACAATATAAAGCTGAAAATTGAAATCCTGATCAATACAATCAAAATATGTTCCATTCACAACTAAATCAAAATCAAAATCATTTCTAAAATTCTCAACAACAAATTCAAAATTAGAATTTCAGTTTTTCACCATAAAAGCTGAATTTTTATCATTCACCACAAAATTAAAATTCTAGCATTAATAAAATTCAAATCACCATATAATTAAATTCCCAAATTACGAATTCCTCAGAAAATTCTTCATTCCAAAAAAAAAAATTAACTACGATTCAAAGTACGTGTCTCCTAATAGCCAGCATCGTAAGATAAGTAAAATTGTGGAAGTACTCGCAATGCCAATATTGCAAAATCTTCCAAAATCCAGTAATCAACGTCGATCTAGACCTAACTACACATTGATGATCCAACGCTCAATATAAATATGCTAATATTGGAGTCCATATTTAGTGGGAGTACCAAATGACAACTTCACAATAGAACCAACATCTCCAACATGTATAGTATTTGATGGATTTGATAAGAAAATGTTTATCGTCATGAAAAGAATAAAAAGTCTTACTAACTCCAAATTATATTCTTGACTATAATCATCAACTAATCTGCTAATACCTAGCTCGTTTAATATAACTACTAATCTGAAGTCCAGATGACAATCCATTTTCTAAATCAAGATATGGAGTTTGAAGAGTTAGAATAGAAAAATCTAACGAGATCAAACCTAACTTTACAAAACTTGGTCTTCCATTAACATGCAGTTAAAGCACCACATAATAAAACATCCGAATTGAATAGATTTTCGATACCTGAAAAGGTAATATTAAATTACTGCATGTATTAAACAACGGTAAATAAATGTATATTGAGTAAGTAAAAATGTACTCAAGAACTCTTCAAATCCAATTCCTCTCTGAGAAATGTCAATAATATTGTCGGTGTCAACTGCTCTATAGTTCTATAAAGGCGGATGACGTCAGACCAAGGCCCACAGGTGCGTTCACGACTAGTCTCAATTTAAATAAAAGCTATCCTAAATTGGCAATCTATAATTTTATTTAATTTTATGTACAATTTAAAAGAAAATATCTTACAGTATCATCGACATGCATGTTTACGTGTATTTCTTTGTCAATTCATTATCATTTTTCAACTTTTGATCAATATACTGATCAAAAATTTAATCTCTTGTATATCTACCCAAACATTTTCGCTTAAATACGGTATTTTCGTATAAATATCGGGATAATGGACTTTCACTACCGGTACTAGGAATATTGATGCCTTCGTCAACATAGATGTTTTCTTCATAACTCGAAACTAGCCTTCCGCTACCACTTCCTCGAATATGATTTAATACCTTTCTCATTTATTTATTTTTGGAATGATGGTTGGTTGTAAATAGGTAGAGAGTAGAAGGGAGTAGAAGAAAATGAGAGCTCGGTTTGAGTGAAATGGAGGAACAAATACTCGACCTTTGAATGGCCGGCTATATGTTCTTTCACTTGATCGGCCCTATAACGACCAGCTAAGTGGAAGATGCAGATAAGAACTTCGTACGTGAATTGCAATCTTGTGAAAGGAAATTACAATCCACGTGGTTCTTTTTAACCGGCTGCATGAAGGCCGACTGTAATATTGAAAAGGATTAGTAGTTCAAGTGTTTAAAATTATGGTGAAGACAACAGTTATTTGAGGTAAACGTTCAATTGTTTCATAATGCTAGAGGGGCGAAATGGTATAGCTGCTGTACAATGGGATATAATGAAAAATTGTGTATGACTTCAATTTCCAGAGGGCGACTTCAACTTCATGGCAGTGCTACCGGAGTTGTGTCGTCTTCCTCCGATCGTGATGGTCAGCGTCCCTTCCTTTTTTTCTAAAAACTTAAAAATTGGGAATCTATTAAATAATAGTAAAGTAGAAGACTTTCTGACTCTCTCCTTGATTCTAGGAATTTTATCTCTTCTCCTTAATTCTCTCTTTAGATATTTTATTTTCAAATTCTTTAATTTATTACTTTACACTTATTTTACTAATTCTTTTCTATTATTTTACATGTTGGTACATGTATTCTAAAGTTTATATAATTATTTACATACAATTTATCGGCTACCTTCTAATATTTTATATTCAAGTCCGCGCATTTAGGTTAATTAAATAATCCAAAATTTAAGCTATTTAAATAAATTCATTTAATATTTCTTATAAATGCCAAATAGTGACAATTTAAATATGTATAACACTTAAACAACTAAACTATAATATTAATCTTTCATTCAACTATAAAGATATATAAATCACATACCAATAATAAAAAATTGTAGTTAATTTATTTCAATAAATTTATCATACATTTCATTGTAAATTCTACTTTATCTTCAAATACCTACATTTAAAATTACCATAATTATTCACAAAATTTACCCCACTTTTCTTCTAATATTTTACCTTTCTCCCTACATGTATCAATTAATTATGTGATCTAAATTTAAACTAATTAGGTAAATCCAACTAACTAATATTCGTTAATTCGTTTACTAATTTATGAAAATATCAATATGTACATCATATTCATATTAACAAAATTTAAAAAAATGATTAATGTAAAGATACCTAAGTTATATAATTTAAAGAACTTAAAGCGAATACATAAATAATAATAATAAATCATTTTTCACATTTCTCTCAATAAATTTATCATGAAATGCATTACAAAATTATATTTTTTGTACTCCGAATACCTACATTATAAATTTTCTATAATCATTTACAACCTCCCCTCAATTCCTTTACAATATTTTACATTTAAGGTTATATATTGTAATAAATTACATAACTTGAAAACTATTTAAATAATTTCACTATGCAATTTTTCACTGATTTGTCAAATAAGTTTATCAATATGAACCATATTCATATTAACAAAAATGATGAAAAAATTCATTCAAATATATAAATACATCAATCACATAACATAAATTATATTCATAAATAATAATTACAAGTTTAAATTTTTATTTATTTATATCAATATGTGTATCATGCATTACATTGTAAAACCCTTTTTTAACGTCGAAAACGTACATTTTGAATTTATCCAATTAGTTACAAAGCACTTCACAATATCACCTACCATTGTATACTAAAGTCGATATTTTCAAATTAATTATGTGATCTTCAATTTAAATTATTTAAATAAATTCAATTAATAAATTTTTGTTAATTCATCCAATAAAGGCTAAGATATAACGGTTTCAATATGTATACCATATACATATCAGGCGCAAAAGTGATAAATTAGTTTTCCATTTAAATACAAAGATATAAGTCACCTAACATAAATAATATGCATAAGAAATATTTCCATATTTAATATATTATTCATATATCTAAAAAAAATTATATTATATTACATTGAAAAATTCCGTTTTTAGTTTCAAATACGTACATTTTAACATTTTTACAATTATTTCCTAAACCGCCCTCAATTATTTTCTATTATTTTCTATTTAAATCCATGTATTCAAACTACTTACGAAATCTCAAATTTAAATTATTTAAATAATTTCAATGAATAGTTAATCTATTCTTCTAATGAATCATAAAAATATATGTCAATTTTAACACACACACGCTCACATTATGGAAAATTGTAAGACTAATTTTTTTATTCAGCTATAAAGATATATAGATCACATAACATAAATTATGTACATAAACATCAAAACAAATTAATTTGTAAGTAAGCTATAATTCCTTTATATTAAGAATTTATCATACATTATATTACTAAAGTATGTTTTAGCTTCAATATATCCACATCGAAATTATACAATTTTCTACAAAATTCCTCTCGATTCTTCCTATCGTTTATTTTCAAATCCATGTATGTAAACTAATCACATAATTTTATATTTTATTTATTTAAACAAATTTCATTAAATAATATTTTCAGTTCATCTAAAAAATTACTAACATACGTTAGTTTCAACATGTATGTTATATCCATATTAACAAAACTGAATAAATTACTTTATTATTATATATATGTGTGTGCGCGCATGCGCGCTATACAACATAAATTATAAACAAACGTAATATCAGTTTTAATTTGTAGTTCGCTTATTTCACTAAATTTATCATACATTATATAAAAAAGTTCTCATTTTAACATTAAAGATATAATATTATATTTTACAATATTACCGTGTGCAACGCACGGGTTACACACTAGTAATAAAATGATGGATGGAGTTGGCACGACTTTTTCAACGGGAGAGGGAAATGCAAAACTAAATGGAAACAATGCATTAGGTTTTTCTTCCCTCTTATGTACGAAACCCGGCTTTTTATTTAAATTATTGTTAATCCGTTTTGTAGGCCCAACATCATAACTGGCTATATTTTGGGCTGCGTTCTTTTAATCCATTTTCAAGATGATGAAAAACTGTAACGAGTAAACACCTTTTATATCCGCTATAGAAGATTTCGCATACTATGAAGCACCATTTCTGAGTAGTAGTAACTAATAAGTCATCTGCATAGATAGCACTAACCCAAAGCTATACCTTGGCATACATCACGGAAAGACATTTTAACAACATTCACAAGCAATTACACAAAGGGATCACTAAATAAGTAAATAAATTACCCAACATTCACAAATTCCAGTCGGAAAATGTGACAGGAACCGACTACAAAAGACATTTATGTTTCATATTGTACAGTACGTCACAAGCAGGACAACATAGAATCATATCAGTATCATCTTCCCCATTCATAATTACTGTCCAACCGTGTTTCTGGTTCCTTCAGGCCAACACTAGAAGCACCCATGCTCATTAGCTGAGGTGCCACAACTCGATCCCAGCCTATTATGTGCGGTAATACATACTGCATTCACATAATGTGTATATACGGAAATGTATGTTAACAGATTTCATATCATTTCATATCCAATTTGGTTCTTCAAATCAAGCAAGCTTACCCCAAAAACAGTGCGCAACACTGCAAACTCAGCCTTACTTACGGGAACAGAAAAGCGATCATTTGTCTTTTGGGCAGAGTTAGTCACACCTGCATGGATAAGACATTGGTAATTATTGCTTCTTTCAATGTTTGCATATAAGGAAATGTAGCTTGCATCCTTTACTAACATTTCATTGAAATTAAAATTATTATATAACGTTAAACTTCAACCAACTTTTACACTTTATTTGCCTGGATACAAATAGTGCTATCGTAACATGTTCCATATGCATCATACATACAGCTCAACTTTATAGCAAGTATAAGGCACTTGAGCACATATAAGCTAAGTATACTGACTAAAGCACATTAAAGCATAATTCAAAAATGTTGACAATAAGTATTCGACTACATAGAAGAAGAAAAATCATATCAAGTGATTAACGCTGAAGTAGAACATTCATTAGAGTCCAACTGTTGAATAAAGATTATGTCTTACAGCCATACATCACGTGTGTCTAACTCTTCACTCAAGGAGAAAAGGAATTAAGAATGTTGGTTTGACTTGAGGCATCTACAGAATAAAGATACAAAAATTCACCATTTTGCCTGTGTGGGCAAAAGTTGATGTGATCTTATAAAATTTGGTAAAACATAAAACATATCATTATGATCAAGGTCGATGGAACTATTTTACAGAATAATAGTGGAGCATGCAAAACATATCATTGACATTGGATTTTACAAAACATCAATTTTCTAAAGGGAGATAACAAACGGAAAGAACAATAATATAATATTGGAAGCATGCAAACTATTGCAATTATCAGTGTAACATAATATAATTGTTTTACCCCTCCTATGGTCTTGTTTATTGTCAGAATTCTTTCATTCTATACCGAATTTGGATATTGAACAAGTTCCCAAAAAAAAAATTCAATATATAAATATCAACATATGTTTTGGTGAAAAACTTTGGTCAATGGCATCCTTTGCTTCCATGTATTAGGGCAGGTCTTCTCCTGTTCTAAGGTACAACAAATTTTATTTTATTTTTTCGAAAATAAGAGTGAGACAGAGTACTCATTTTGATGTCTCGAACGTTCAAACACATTAACTCTAGAACCTCAGCCTAGAACATCGTACCATTGGACAATTGAGCTAGTGGTCCTTGACAATAATCTTAATTTTAAAGTTTTGAAAGTTGAAACATGTAATGCAAACAAAAATATAAACATATCGGTAGATTTTAATTTAGTGGATGATGAGAAAACAATAGCAAAAATATGGCATGACAACAAAAGTCCCTACTAAGGATGTTTAGAATTGTTTGATAAATGTAATTGATGCTCCAAGAAAGTAATTGGGAAATACAATTGGTTGAACATCATCTTCATCTAAAATACATCCAAAAACAGATTGATACTTATATATGTCTTAAGTTCTCCAAAATCCAAATAACATGAAACAAAAGATCTATCATTACATTAAGTACAGGTAATGACACAAGTGAAGCTTTTTCCACTCAAAATAAATAAAGGACACTGAATGGGCCTTCAACAATTTGCATGCATGGTATAGAAGGCAAGCTCCAAAAAAGATCACTCTTAACTCTTAAGCATTTATGCTTTTACTCATTCTAGGAAAATGCAAGTGGACCTCAAAATGGTATGAAATCGTACTACGGAACAAATAAGATAGTCTATTTTGTACAACAAAACAAGTCATATAAGTTCAGCTTAAAAGATACTAACATCCTACTTCAGGCAGTAATTATTGATAAATCTCATTCTTTGACCACATATCTTGAGTTAAAAGGGCTATAATTGACCTGTTTGTAATATTTGTAACATTCAGACTTTCTTTTACCAGTAAAGTAGTACTCATGCACATAGATTAACACATTAACCTAAATAAAAAACCAAAATTAACACTGTTATTCATTAGATGGTTCTTTGTGCATGCGTTTTTTTTAAGTTTTTTTTTTTTTTTTTTTGGGGGGGGGGGGGGGGTGTTGGAGGTTGTATCTCGTTCCAAATTTTTATGAAAGAAAACAAATAAAAAGGGAAAAAGGACTGAAAGATTACAAGTAGAAAGTGAGAATGAAATTTAAGTTGCTTAATTTTTATATCAAGAGAAAAATAAGACTACACAATTTACTTCTAAAGTCAAGAATTACCCCTTCCAATTTTTGTGAAAGAATTAGTAGTATGTGAATGAAAATTTAATCTTTTGGTATTCTGAGAGTAGCAATTTCAAAACTGAACATGAAATAAACGGAAAAACAGAAGAAGAAAATTAAAAGAAGAAAGTGAAAATGAAATTTAAGTCTGCCTATATTTTATATGGTCAAGGAAAAAAAATACGGTCCTTCAAATACTGGATAATTTGTTTTGCTTTCTTACTCACAGATTTATTATAATAATCATCAAATATCTAGTATTTTAAATTTACTTCTTTTTCTTTTTTTGAATTCGCAGTTTACTTTTGAATTCAATAACAAACTTTCAGTAAAAAAAAGGAGAAGATTTTTTTTATTAATAATCATTAGAATAAACACCCAAGTTATCAAAACCTTTGTATACAAATTTATATGCCAGCTTTTATATGTTAACAAAAAAAAAGGACTTTCGCCCTCTCCTGGATCTGCCCCATAATATAGTTTCAAACTGCTTCACACTCTTTAAGATATTTGCTACAATATAGAGATGATCAAAGCAATAGCTTCAAAGTACTACTGTAAACGAATAGGAGGCAATAGGTATGAATGAGTTTCAAGCCATGAATCAAACTATCAAGGTGATGAAATTGATGTTATACTGTTTCATATGAAACTATTGCAGGGTAGAACTGTACTTACTCAAATTGAAGAAATAGCCACCACCTTCGGTACTAATCGGCGAAACATTCAAAGTTTTCTTTACCTGCCCTTCCATACTATAAATACGTGTAATATAACAAATGTAAGAAGAAAAAGAAATCAAGAGCAAAGAGCTTAACTTATATAATTTTTCATAAATAATGGATAGAATTTAACCTTGATTTCATAGACGGGTCATGAAAAAATTCACAAGACTCATTAGGACCCAGACCTATCAAACACCCAACTTCAACTGGTGATAGAGCAAAAATCTGAAGAAAAAAGATATATTAAGAAACTAACGGTATAAAGGATCGCAGTAGTGAAACAACCCTTCATGCCGAGATAAAGCCAAACATTAGTAATCAATTAAATATTCCACGTCAATTAAATCAGAGGAACCATATGTGCAATGCTGTCAATAAATTTGGATCTGGTAAATATTCTCCTGAAATATACACTTCAAAGAGGCAATGCTCCGTACTTGAATCACTAGCAATGAATGTTTATATTTCAACCACAAATTGGAACGGCATTAGAAAACGCCTGCGTGCACGCACACACGGAGATATGAGCAAGGATCGGCTACACCTCTAATTCCTCTTGATTTCAACCCACATGTTCCGAATTAAATAATATACTTGTCACTTCAGGAGAGAATGTATATTATTTAATCCGGAACATGTGGTTGAAATGGGGGGAGGGGGGTGTTTGAGGTGTAGCAAAAATGAGATGTCGCCGATTCTAGCCGTATATACACACACACGTACATATACATACATACGCATGTGTGTGTGTGTGTGCACGCATGTGTAGAGAGAGAGAAGGGATCTGTAACCCCTTCAATTTTAGCCTTTTGCATCCCCTTCGTTTCAACCATTCAATTCGGTAAATAAATGGTTGGAATCATGATGATGCAAGAGAGGGAGAAAATATATATATATAGAGAGAGAGAGAGAGAGAGAGCGAGGGAGGGAGGGGGAGGGGGGGGGGGGGGAGAGAGAGATTACTTATTACCTGTCTTTTCTCATAATCATACTTTCTTTGACCAACTGCAGGCATGAATTTCAGCATCACCCCACCTTTCTTCTCCACTATAGACCCAAACTGCAGAGAGGAAAATATTATATATTGAAGAAACTAAATCCCTGACTACAGATCAAATAAATTAAAATCTTACATCAATCTTACTAAACTTTGGTAGGATGGGAGATGCTGTAAGAGCACCTTTTCCTTTGAATATAGTGAAATCTGCATAAGTTTTTCCAGGATATTTTTCTGTGGATAGACAAATGAGGTACAAAGTATAGTATATTATAGTGAAATCTGCATAAGTCGAGCATTAGATGTATATAAGTATATTTCAATTTACCATTGGAATTTGATCCAGCAGTTGAAAATGATGTTATGGAAGTCACATTATTCAACGAGGAGGTATTACTACCAATCCTAAAGGGTTTAGCCAAAATAGTCCAAGAAACTTGGTCCCTGTTTATGCAAGTAAAATGCAAACACAATAATTATTGTTTTTGAGAGTTCAATAATTATTAGACCGTGGTAGTATTGAATGATTAGACATGCAAGGAAACCGACACATATGAAACATGTCATATGTGGCAAAAATAAACAAACAAAGCATCACCACCAAAACTGATGTATAATGCCACAACCAAGAATTCTACCTAAATGTCAGCATATAGTCCGAATGCATTGATTTAGCACAACGCCAGCTGTTATTTTTATTTTTATTTTTATTTTTTTGTGGAGAGAAGACCTCAAAACGCGGAGACCTGGTTCTCCGCGTTTTGAGGTCTTCTCTGAAAACCACAACAAGCAATGACTCCAAACAGGATCAACACTACCTAAGCGATTATTATTTTGTATGTTTTTCTTGCAGACAATTAAGTATATATTAAATCCTGAAAGAACAGAAAATTGAACTAGTGGATGATTACTACACAAAACTTAAAGAAAGCAAAACAAATGATCAGAATATCGAGGTGAACAAACATAGGTTATCGCCAACCATATGGAGAATCAAGTTTGCAGCTGTTGTCCATTCACATAATATATTTGAGTTCACCATGCTTGGTCAAGCAAACACATATATCGACTTTCACGGACATCTTATAGTTATTTTAATTTTTTGAAGCAAAAACAACAGCAGCAAAAAACAGTGATACATCCAGAAAAAAGAATAAGAGCAAAAGAAACTGATCTGGATATAAATACAGAAAATACGAGGAACAACTGTTCTACGGTAAAGTAAAGGTGCAATCTTAAAAGATGCTAATAATATGAATGACTTAAAACCAAAGCTACGTTGAAGGTAGTCGTCAATTTGCACCGAGAAATGGAAGGGTGGATTTATATTTTATTTTTCTTATCTTCATGGTAGAACATAAATATGCCAGAAGCCCTTCTCAAAATAAGTTTGCTTTGAAATAAACGAAAAAAAACACAAACAGACACACACAAACACACATATATAACACACATAACCTTCACATTGATATTAAGATTGACATGGCTATAGTGTCGTAAGGTACTTACTACACAGAGTTTTATACTTTTATATTGCAAAGGAGGGGGTGTGGTTTGTAATCACCCAATGAATATTCAAATCCATCTATCATTCTCCGTCAGCATAAAAATACAGAAAGGTCAATTTAATGGCGAAGAGAAAACATTTTTCGTTCGATCGTCGGGAAATTTCAGATTTAGGGTTTACACCATCTATCACGATAAATTCATGACGTATGTGAACTCCAGAAGTACAATGACCAACGATGAGCAAAATATGTAACAATCAAAATTAGGGTTAGGGCTCAAGCAAACCTGAAAACGGTAGAGCGGGAGAATTTGAGCATCGTCGCTAAGTTTTAGAAAATAGAAAACCCCTTGAAATGAGTCAGCAAGCCATCTTGTAGCTCGACACCATCGCTGTTGTCCCTAGTCACCCTTGGACGCGATGTTATCTAGTCCAATGTTTATTTTTATTTATTCAAATTTTATTTATTCAAATTTTAGGTGGGACACATGGTGCATTTTTTTCTCTACTAGTGTAACCACACAATGGTGGAGAAACCGACCGTTGTGATATTTGATATGAAAGAAAAACATTTTTGTTTAATTTTTTTCTTTATTGCAAATTTGATAAAAAATTAAGTGCATTTAAATAAACCGACCGTTGTGATATTTGATATGAAAGAAAAACATTTTTGTTTAATTTTTTCTTTATTGCAAATTTGATAAAAAATTAAGTGCATTTAAATAAAATAATTTGAAATTGTAATTTGAAATTAGAAATCTTTATTGCATACGGTTTCTAAGTAATTTGAGATTGTAAGAATCTTGAACCATACCATGAAAAGTAGATAGATATTTTGAATTTTGAAAATTGAAATTAGAAGGAAGGTGGATATATATTTTGAAACGCAAAGCAAAAGGAGGAAAATAGGGAAACGCACCAAGATTTGATATTTGAAATTAGAAGGAAGGTGGATAGATATTTTGAAACGCAAAACATAAGGAGGAAAATAGGGAAACGAAGCAAAACAGGTAGCATGTTTTTTTGGCTTCAGTAAAATTGATTTTGGCCAGTGGAAATAGGCAAACCTCCCTACGGTCGGTTTGATAAATACATTTGCATTGAAGTAGTTTTTTTCTATTTAATATGATGTTTAATATTTTAGATAATATTGTGAATTGTTTCTTGACATATAGGAATTAACTAATATTTCATCATATCTGCATGTAAGATGCTCTTAGAATTTTATATATAAAGTCCTAGTTATGAAATGTACTTGAAATAGAGGTGGACTCGAGTCGGTTTAGTGCGGTTTGAAACCCAAATCGCTTACATGCTGCATGAAACAGTTAATCAAAAATACAAACTATTATAGTGATTTTTTAAATGGTTGTGTTTCAGTTTCGATTGGGTTTAATATAATATGGTACGCTTTGAACCCATATTAAATATGAAATAAGAGAATTATTTTCATCAACAATCAATTTATGAAGACAACTACGTGAAGCTTTTAAACTTAATGTTAAAACACACGATGTTATACTGAAGTGAAAGATTAGTTCTTAATCGATTGAATATTTCAATTTGACATTTACCTACAAATGAGATTTTTTTAAATGATTAACTAATCATCAATGTTAATCAATACAGAATCGTTAAGTAAAATGACTAGAATAAGATTATAATTAGCATTTATCCAAAAAATGAGATGAAAAATATTATACTAGAACTATAACTTATTCCTTTATGACAATGATTATCATTAATAAAGTTGAAATTAGAATATACATCGTTGGAATATAAAATGAAATATGATTTGCTTATATTTTATCATAATATTACTTGCATAAATACTCGATTTGGTTTAGTTTAACATGGTCAATTCAACCGTCCAAACCGCAAATAACCATATCGATGTGGGTCGGTCCAGTTTGGGATATTTGCTTTGTTTAGAAGATTCGGTACCAGTTTTCGTACCGTTTTTACGGTCCAGTGTGGACGGTTTTCGTATAGAGGTACAATCTACGCTCACCTCTAATCTCAAATATAGAAAAACAACCACTCGTTATTCCTTTCTTGAAGCTTTTGAGGAAAAAATAGCATTATCAAGGTGACTCCAAAATCGAATCATGGGAGTTCGTTTTTTCCTTTTTCAAAAAACTGTTGGAGGTGCACAAAAAATATTTGTCTTCCCTTGACAAAAGAAATTTCACCTGCAACAACCATCAGTTTTTCGGTGGTTGATCATTGTTTTTTCACCTTTTACAAGATCCCATCGGAAATGACTTTTGGTGAATCATCATTTATTTTTTTCTTATTTTCGATGGGTGGTTGCTCGATTTTGTTTTGCGTGAGAGGAAAAATTGTAACCGTTTAATTTGGGCAGAGTCCATATAACAATTTTTTTCTATATGAAGTCCCCCTAAAATTTGCATCATTATCCAAAAATGGATTGCCTTCAACAATTGCAAAAATGGTGAAATTAATAACAACATGATTTTGATGTCTTGGAGATCTTAACTCAATAACTTTTTAATCTCGGTTAAGAAACCTCATATAACATGGTTACTTTTGTATTTTCAAAAGATTCAAATTGAGATATTCTTGTTATATGTAGGAGATTAGTTAACAAAAGAAAAAATAATAATCATCGTAATAATCATTAACGTTTTGGTGAAGGGTTACACGTTAAAATCTGCTTAAGTTCTCGAGAAAAACTTTAAACCAATCCAAAAATGGAATTTCATGATCAGTATGAATTTGATTCAGAACATGCAGGATTACTTTTTGTTTCTACTTGATTTTATTGTTATTTTTCAAACTTGTTATAACATCGTTTGTAAGTATGGAAGCACCGAAAACATATAGTGGGAGCCTTATGTTATCATTATTTTTCCATGCAAGGTAGACTCTAGATAATTAATTTTCCAGGTTACCTTGATGCTTTCGTAGTTTCTGAACTAAAATGTGAACAGAAAAATGTTAGAATCTTCATACCGTCAAATGTCATTTGTGTAATTTTCTAAAAAAAAAATTAGGGTTTAAGTATCTTTTCAATAAGCCTGCTTTCTACGCCGTAATAATACGTTAATTTAATTAAAATAGAGATAATTTAATTCCATTTTTGACGATTATAATTTTGAAAATAAATTCTTGCTTATTTGAAGTCTGGTTAGTAAAAGATTTTGTTTTAATAAGTTAATAAATTCTTTCCAGATTATATATTAAACAGAATAAAATGTTGCTACCAAATATCCTTTCGACCTTGTCGAAACCAGTTCGAACAGAAGACAAGAAAGAATAAGAAGAAGAAACTCTAGCATGTCCTTTCGAAGGAGTCGAAGGGATGCTACAGCTAATATATAGAAGTTTTGCAACCTTTCAAAGGGGTTTAAAGAATGCTACAGCCAAAGTCCAAAGATTCTCAACCTTTCGAAGGGGTCGAAAGCACCCTTCGGCTTCAGTGTCCACCTTTCAAAGCAGATGATTCCATATGCATGAAGACCTTTCGAATGAGTTCAAGCAACACCTTTCGAGGACAAAGAAGGACGGCTCTTAATATATGTGCAAAACCTTTCGAAACCAATGGTTTCGCCTTCACTCAAACCACTCAAAAACATACAATGGTCAGAACAACCCTTTCAAAAGCCTAACTAAAGCCTTTCGAACCGGTCGAAGCCATTACTATCCAAGGGAGGTTCCGTGCATTAAGCCACAAGCAAAAGTTCATGAGCAACTAACAGAGTCGAAACCATTAGAATTGCAACACCTTTGGAACCCCTGGATACAGCCTATCGACAGAAAGCTACTACAAAGAATCATAGAGAAGAAAGGTGCAGCCGTCCCTTTCGACAAAGGCGGAAGTATTCTAAAAATAAATATGGCAACTACCTTTTGATCAGGTCAAAAGCATTGGGGTTGAAAGGTACTAACTCGCACCTACAAATAAGACCTAGGAAATCTGGTTTTGGGGATCCGAACTCATTGATTCTACACTTATATTTTCTTAATTCTAAAAAGCTGTAACCTTGATTTGTAAATTGAATTAAGGAAACTGAGCAATAAAGACTTTGTTAAGTTACGAAATGGAAGTCTTCAATATCTTTAATTATTTAGTTGTTTCACAAGCTTTTATCAGATCTAATCGTGTGTTATAGTTGCCGACCACATTGAAAAGTCCCTTCCGACTGGGTCAGAACATCCGCATTCTCAAGCAATTCTAGTTATAGACATCTGTCCACCTTTCATTGGACTTTTACTTTCAAGTGGATCGAAACCTTAATCCAAACCAGTTTTACCTTTGATTCCCAATCCAAATCCAAGATACTTAAGACTCCAACTTTCGACAAGGTCGAAACCTCAATCCCAGCTGAATTTACCTTAGTTCCCAGAACCAAAAGCCTAAGTCATCAAATAACCTAGCCGTCGATAGGGTCAAAACCCACTAAGTCAAACCTTATCTTAAGATTCATAGAGCTATTCATTTGTGTCTCACAACTGCTTCGAAAGGAAGGCTTTTGAAGGAATAATCATACTACTCCGGTAAGCTCGAAAGGTTGAGAAGAAAGGAAATTAAGTGTTTTAATTAGGTCGAAAGGTTAATACAAGAAAATCTTCACTAAATCATCTAATTTGAAAGGTCAACCAAAGGGAATACATACCTACCAATCCTCTCAACTTAACTAAAGGAGATCAAAAGGGATCAAACTCTTTCCTCAACTTTACTTTAGAGTGCTGACAAGTTTTCTTATCAACATTTTGGCACTAGAAGGAGGGCTTGAAACTCCGACTCTTTTGAACATCCAACATCACATTCCTCTAACGTAATTATTTCCAAGCCCTCCCATTCAAGGCCTAACTTCATCATGGCTAGTAGAATCAAAAGATCCAAGCAAGGATCCTCGGAACCATACTTAATTGGATTCTTCCAAGAGACAACTAATGATATAAATCTCCAAAAAGAACAATTGTTAAGGATGAAGGCTTTAAGAATCATAAGGGAAAAGAAAGTTGAAGCTTATAATTCACTCAAATGGAGTTTAAACCCTTTTCATGTCGGTCTCACCCCAATCTTTGCTTTAGGAAAAAAGAAAAAGGAAAGTGATAATTTTTTGACCAAATGAGAAAAACAATCCAACATTACACAAAAGACACAATCTTTGAAGAAAGAATAATGGCATATTATAGTGCCTTTGCGCGCAAATGGGATCAAGTCACGAGCAGGACAATACCTACACCAGAACCCCGAAGAGTTTTAAAGAGAAAATCAATTATTAAAGGGGAAACTCCATAGCAAAGTAATAAGAGATTTAGAAGTCATCCTCAAGAAACAAGCTTCAAGTCAAGACTTCCAAAAGAGTGCAACCTAACAACATCCATAAAGAATGTCTACTTGAAAACAAAAGATATGCTTAATTATTGGCTATCGAAGAAGAAGAAGCCAAAATATGAAAGAAATTTGGGGAATCCTACTGTCATTTCCATATGATGAATGGACATAAGACTAACCACTGTAGAGCCTTAGAAGGGATGATAATCAGCTTTTTTCATCAAGGCAAAATTAATGAGTTTGTAAAGAAATACTGAATAAGATCAATAAAGAGCTACTTTTATAAAGAGAATCTACATGGTTGGGAGTGAAATGATCCTCATATTTGGACATTACCTTAAACGGTCAAAGCCTCTGTCCATGCAGAGTTGGCCAGGGCAGAGCACCTCCTAGAGGGAGGAGTATAAGCCTTTAACCGCGCCATGCTATGGCCAAGTTAAAGCACCGACAAGCCATTGGCCATGCCTCTGGTCAGGTCAAGCCATCTCCTAGAGGGAGGAGTGTAAGCCTTTAGCCGTGCCATGCTATGGCTAGGTTAGAGCATCGACAAACCCTTATCCAGGCCATGCAATGGCTAGGGCAGGGCACCTCCTGGAGGAGGAGTGTAAGCATTTATCTGTGCCATGCTATGGCCAGGTTAAAGCATCGACAAGCCCTTGGATGCGCCTCTGGTCAGGTCAAGGCGCCTCCTAGAGGAAGGTTGGGTAAATCCTTGGTTCTAGCCTCTAAGAATGAGCTAACCAAGAGCACTAGACAACAATGGACACAGATGTCCATGCCCAAGAAGCGACATGCCTACAAGGGACTAAGATGTCCAAGTCCGAGGAGCGGCATATCTATAGTAGACAAAGATATCCAAGCCTGAAAAGCGGCATATCAAATGATGGACTAAGACGTCCTAGCTCGAGAAGCAGCCAATCAAACCAATACTTCATACAATTCCGAAGAGGTTTAACATGTCAGAGAAAGACAGAATCTAAGGAGTTAATAGAACTCCACTTATAACCCAAATCTGATTTCCGGGTCTCTCATTTCCGAACTTCATTTATTAATACCCAAATCTGGGTTGGTTACAGATCTATTAATTCCTCAAACCCAAATATGGGTTTCAAGACTATTATTTGATTACACTTATCCACTATTAATACCCGAATTTAGATCTAACTTCTGTCAAGAAGATCATTATTACGGATTTCTGGTTATCATCCATAAAATATTTGAACCTGAGTTTCAAGTTTCTTAACTTCTAATGTCATCCACTAATACCTGAATCTGGGTTTCGAGTTTCTAAACTTTTAGATTTTATTCATACCCGAATATGGGTCATAGGTCTACTACAAATTTCTAAATAATGATTTCTGGACTTCTATTACTTGATTATATTAAACTCTCTATTGATTATTGCTGGAGGATAATTCTCTAAAAATATTTATACCCATGATTGAGGATAAAATTTCTGCTAACAGACTTCAGATATTCTAGCAATATGGTTAAAGTTAAATTCTTAATTATTATTCATCATGATCAAAGATGGTTTTCAAGACATTTAATCAAATACGATTTTTGTTCATTTATTACCATGTGATTGACATAATGATTTGTTAATCTACGCGAATGATATAGATAGAATTTTATATCAATTTCAAGCTAAAAATTGGAAATATTGTTTGCTTTGTACTTTTCAGGGAAATTATAACAAAACAGAAAAATGAAGGATTCGGCGGATATAGATATTGCGATACAGGCTATCAAACAGATGTTTTAGAGATAACATCACATGAGAGAATCACAAATCAGGTGATATTTACAAAATTTACATGATTTACACAACTAATGAAATTATTTACAAGTGTATAGAACAAATATATACAATTTTCAAAGTTTAATTCTTCATAAATCTCGAGCAGCCTTGTTCAAGCTCTCAGCAATCAAGGGATCTATGATAAACAAATATATATACTTCTTTAAGTTTATTCTCTTTCTTCCTTATCCTGTTTGCATCGTCAATCGCATCGATATTAGTCATGAAAGAGCGATTGAAAGCTTTATTTGAGGCTCTAAGAGTCTTGTTTTCCCTTTCTAATTCAGCAATGCGCTTCAATAGGAGATAATCCTCGCGTTCGAGTTTTTGAATTTTTGTAGCATATTTGTTTATGCGCTATGAATATTTAGTTTTCTGTTGTTCGTCAAAGTATTTCATCATTTTGAATTTAACTTTCCTACTCTACTCACCCACTACCTTCTCATCTAAGCTTGGAGGAGGATTTGCCGTAGTAGGAAATTTCTGAGCTACAAGTGAAGTAAATCTAGCCGCTTTAGCAATACATGAAGTAGTATGGGAGACTGGTGAATCAATACTCGAGATATCATCCCCCATAATAAATTCCAATGACTTGCACTAAGCTTGATTATCCTTCAATTTCATCTCCAAATCACTTATCAGTTGATAAAGTTCTGACATTTTGAGATTGAATTCGATTGAAGGATTCGATTTAACTTGACACTTTAGAGCAAAAATCGCTTCATTCTTACTACTAACATCTGCTTCTAAGCTAGCAATTTGATTCTTAAGATTTCTAAAGTAAGAATCTTTTGTGCCGTCTTAAAGCTTTAGCATTGCTATGAAAATGAGCAAGTAAAGTATCTTTGAGAAGCTTACTCTTTTCAAGTTTCGTTAACAGCTTATCCTTAAGATTAATAAAGCGAGACGTTGAATCTAATGAAAGAGGTGTCGCGGATAACTGTAACGCCTATTTAAATAAAAAAGAAAAAGAATGAAGTCAGAACCAGAATGAACAATTTCTTTATTACTACGATAAATGATTACAACTTAGATAACAAAGAAAATAAAAGAGTACAATTGAATATTTACTATACCTCTAAAGTTGAGAAACTACATTTCTAGCTTTATTTAATGAATTAACAGAAAGGGTGACTATCGAGTCAAAAGGAATATTAACTCCTTCCGAAGTAATAACCGGTGGATATTTACTATAATCTCACTCTCCAGTAGAAGGACTATTACGTCTGCATATTAGTTTGGTGTGGAATATCAGAATCTCTTTTACCATTTACTCCTTTTCTTCACCAAAAAAGTAAAAGCAAAGACGAGGGTGTTCCATGTGAAGTTTCTGTAAATCTCTAAGAAAATTATATCTAGCTAATTTTGAAGATTTTAAAATCAACGCCTTCTCAGTATAATCTCTTCTTAATCTAATGTATTGACTTAGATAATCTCTAGAAACAAAGTTGCCAGAGGAATATTTACTATAGTAAAGTAATAAAACACAGCTAAGCGTAGAGGAAAAATTAAAACGAACATTCATAAATCATTATTATTACATAATTACAATTATTCATCTGGTTTAAAAAATTGATTTTGTAAAGAATTTTGGAATACATTTATCCTTATAAAAATTGAGTTTTTCGAAAGGAAGGTCTTGGGGGATTGATCTGACTCGAGGCAAGTTCCAATATGCTTCAAGATGTGGGTTAGATCTGAATTCATCCATATACCTTTTGTGTGAATGCCTAAGTAAATCCCCACTAAAATCACCTAAATATGAGAAATCTACGGTCGGGTGTCTACAGTAGGCCTTGTATAAGAAGTTAACTAAAATGTCCATCTCTTCAATCAACATCTAGAATAGGGTAATCAGTTCTCGATTCTCCTTCAAAAGAGCTTCTTATTGAAGGCACCCTCTCTTTAGCCATGGGGCAGCTTCTTAATGTTTAAAAGATTCCACTACTGCCGCACTTCTATTGAGTCTATAATATTTATCAAAAAGTATATTGTGATCCCTCAATTGCTTGTCTAACTCCTTATATAAATTGTTTACCTTTGCTTGTTTCCTTTCCAGCTTGATTTTATAGGGCGGACAGATTTCTTCCTTATCTAAATAAATGATTTACACTATTATTATCTTCGAAGCAGAAGATGTTTAAACAGAGAAACCCATACCTAATAACCAAGACCGGTGCTTGAGAAGCCTGCTTTCTTTATTTTGGTGCTTCAGCATCAATAGAAACGGGTTCCTCTTGAGGGTCGAAAGGTGCAAGAGATTTAGGCGGAATCGCTTTGTAAGGAGACAAGTCTTTTTCAGGAGACTTCATATTATCATCTCCGTCTTTCTCAGAAGCTTCAATATGGCCACCCCCATTGCCGTTGATCCTTGTCTGTCATTGAGGTTATCATCTCCATTATTATCATTGTCATCATCATTATCACCATCATTATCTCTCCCTCCTCTTCGATAGCCTTATCTTTGTCATCTTCTTCTTCGTAGTCAGATTCGACTTTGAAAGAAGGAACTTCAAAAGAAAGAATTTTGGAGGTGTCAATTTCCTCCCTCTCAGCAACTTCAATCTCCTACTCCATCTTTTTGATTCTATCCATCGCCCTTTTAATATGAGCAGGATCGAGCAAAGGGAAGCTCAAATCTAGGCATTTATCAACATTATCAGCATAGGCAAGCATTAAGGCGTCTTCAAAGGAGTTCATAATGATGTTTTCAAGAGACGAGTAGAGGAATTGCGACACTCGTTGCTTCGCATCAGAAATGGTGCCGATATCCAGTTTGAGGGAGGCCTTGTTCTTTTTCGTCTTTTCCCTTATCAACGATTGTTTAGCTGTCATCCATCCTTTTTCCTCTTCAGACTCTTTCAAAGTCATTGATAAAGCTAAATTCTAGTCGGCTAGAAGTTGGCGAGTTTTCTTCTCTTCTAAGATCATAGATTCTGACTAAGAAAGATAAGCTCTCAATCGCTCCAATTCAGTTGTAATCTTGCTCTTCTCCGTGGACAAGGAGGAAACTTGGTCATTCAAGGCAGCAACTTCTTCTCAAAGTTTGGATGTTTCGGCAGAGGATTTGGACACATTTTCGTGTAGGGAGAACCAGCTTTTGGAAATCTGAAAGAAAAGCACAACATAAGTTAAAAGCTTACAGAAAAGCAGAGATAATAATGTTAAGTAATGTAACACATACAAGGAGTTGTTGTTCGAGAAGGGATTGATAGCGTCCTTCCAAATCAAAAACAAAGGACGATAGTTGAATTGAAGTAAGTAATGGAGAATTTAAAATAGAATGGACCATCTTCTCCAAATCACTCGAAGATGTGGCAGCTGATGGTCCAAAAAGATTGTGCACTTGGGTGGGGGTTGAAGCCCCTAATGCCATTTGCTTTTGCTCAATTACGATTGGGGAACTGGAGACAACGATGTGAGAAAGAGGATCGATTTTGGTAGGAGTTTCCTTAAGTAAAACATGAGGAGCTTCGATGGTCAGACTCTTCGGAGACTCCCCAACATTAATAGACCCCTCCTCCTTTAGCATTGAAGAATCAGGAACTTCAACCACTTAAAATCTCTTCTGGGGTGGTTCCAACGTAGATATTTTGATTAGTTTTCTTTTAGCAGCCATCTTCGACCTGGCAATGACCCTAGAGAAAGATGAAGTCGAAGAAGGAGGAGCGGGACCACTGGTGGGTTTTTCCACTTGAGGAGCAACTGAAGAGAATTCAAACATATTATAAGTCTGTAGAATAATTTGAAAAACAACACAACGATACATGACAAATGTAGTGTTTATAACTTACCGGAGTGGTCAGCACAGATGGATGACATTGGGGAGAAGTTTATTGGGCCTCCCAAAAAAGGGAAGCGTTTTCTTTGGGAGGTGTGTTGGACTGAAGGAGGTTGGCCAAGGATCCTTCGGCCTACCGGCAGAAGGGATTACTTTCGCAAATTTGTTGGATTTAGCAACATTAATCTACTTCCAATCTCGCTTGAAGTTGCGGATAGAGATGCTACTGTTCTCTTATCTTCCTCATTTAGCTCTTTAGCATGGAGACCAAAAAAAATCAAAGATCTGCAAAGGAAAGTAACTAGATAGAAGGAAAATAATAAAATTCGAGCTTACGAGGAGTAGAGAAAGTCCTGTTAATGTTTGGGAAGCATCTAACGAAAAAGAACCTACTTTCCCAGTCTCTAAACTTGTTTACTCCCTCAGAGATCAATTTCTTAGGAGGGTTAACCCAGAAGAATTGATTGTTAAGGTTTTTGAGTCTAACCAACCAGATGAGGTGGTTAAGAACTTCAGCGTTCAAGGAGGAAAGGCCAGACTCCAATGTCATCAACTCCAGACACAAAAGATAAGTATATACATTTGCGACAACTGAATTGGAGCAATTCCAATGTGAAATAAGACTTTAGAAAGAACTCGCCAGATGTGGATTGTGGTATAAACAAAGAACCACTCAAGTGGGTCGTTGATAGTGTCATTTTCTATAAGGGATTGCTTCTAGTCTTGTAATCCCGAAGTCATTAAGAATGGCATCCACTTCATCTTGAGTGGATATCAGGAAGCATTTAGAAGTAGCTTCGGCTTTCTTTAGAGAACTCATGATTCCGCCAGGTGAAAACATTCTGATTAGAAATTACAGTTTGTTATAAAATTAACATTCTTTCAAGGATCACTAGAAAACTGTCACAATCATTTGAGCATCAAACAAAGCAATAACTTGAAAGAACGTTAGATTAAAAATGAGATGTACTAGACTTTCGATAAAGTCGAGAGGAAAATAAAAGTTAACACTTAATAAAAACCTTTCAACAAAGTCAGAAGCCTAGACCAGGCATCTATTGAGCTTTCAACAGGGTTGAAAGGGAGGATTGAAGTATATGTTCGACCGACACTCATCAATAATGTCAAGAGCTCAATAAAAACTATGTTATTAGAAGGGGGTAGTAAAAACTAACATAAAAATTTGGACAAAGTATAACTACTAATATTCAATAGACAAGATAACAAAACCCTTTGACACCGTCGAAACCCATAACATAAGGTTTTCTAAGGGAATATGAATTCTGTCAAAACCATATATACTCATTGAGTCGAAAGGTTCCAAGTTAAAATCATATTGATGAAAAATAAAAAGACTTGGAACGTTTCTACAATGTTGGAGAAAGGTGATTATAGAAGGTTTTGACTCATTAGTAATAGAAGGTTTTGATAGGGTCGAAAGGAATGCATGGTTCCAAAAGCCTACAAATAACTAAATATTAATTAATAAAACAGGTTTCAACTAAACCAGAACGTTTTGCTTGATTTTTGAATTTTATAAAGTATGCTTTCCTCGACCCAGTTTACAAAATATATCTACCTCTAACTTAAACAATTTTAAAACAATTTCATATAAATGGATATAAAATCCATGAGACAAGGTCTATGCTTTCGAAAATGTGGGTTACGTTGCAATAACCAACATCTTCGAAAGATATTAGAGTCGAAAGCATAAAATTTCCTTCGGAGAGGTCAGTTTCATATGAATTAAATAACCTTTTGGCAAGGTCAATAAAATTAGGCATTAAATTACCTTTCGACCCATCGAAAGGGGCTGAAAAATCAATACAGCAAATTGCTACCTCAATCCCTTTCGAAAGGGTAGTAAGGTAAAACTCTAGTGCCAAAATTTTGGTTTTCATCTCGAAACTTCTGGGCGAAGTTAACCGAAGCTTCCTTCTTCCCCAACCCATTTTCAGTCTAGAAACTTAAAAACCATTAACAACTGGATTCAAATGCGAATTAACTATTAAAATTTAGAAATCATTGAGATAAAAGTTCAAATTTTCTAAAAATAGCAATAACCGTAGAATCAGAAATTGGGTTCAAAACGAAAAATAACAAGAAAAGTAAGTCAAATAGAACCACAAAATTGAATCAAAGAATATTTTTAGTAAAATTAAAACTCGAATACTTTTCAGAAACCAAAATTTAAAATCCCGACGGTGAAAATTTGAGAAATTAGGAAGATAAGATTATCTGGAAATATTGAAGACTTTGATTTCGCTTTAAAAAAATTCCTTGTTTGCAGGTAATTGAAAGAAGAAAAGAGGAAGATGTAATTTATAAGAAAAGTCGGCAAGAGCGGCAAGCCGTTTGATCACATTAAAATGAATTGTCCAGATCCACGATGGAATACCAAAAGGTGGGAAATACTCAGGGTTTCGAAATGATTGACTTGAAAAGTCAAGAGTCCTTTGCAGGGGGGGAAATATTACTACCAAATATCCTTTCGACCTTGTCGCAACCAATTTGAACAGAAGACAAGAAAGGACAAAAAGAAGAAGCTCCAACAAATCCTTTCAAAGGAGTTGAAGGGATGCTACAACTAAAGTATAAAAGTTTCGCAGCCTTTCGAAGGCATCAAAAGGATGCTACATGTGACGACCCACATTTCAAAAGGTTTAAATCGATAATAATCCACACATGTCCAACTTAAACAATCCAAAATGTAGATAATCAATAGGGTTAAATAAGAAAAATAAGAAAAGAAGAAGAAAACAAATACAGAATCTGACAATGGTAATGATAAAATATAATACTCAAATAACAGTTCATGAAGCTTATTTACTATACATTTGATTATAGTCTATACACATTTATCGTAGTTATATATATGCACACACATCAGTGATAAGTAAAAAATACAGCAGAATAGCATGATGCATGGGTAGTAAATAGTAATAATCTACCAACTTTGTTTTCGTCCTCAGAAATTGATCGCTGAAACAAACTCAGGACTGACCGAAGCATAATGAAAAGACAAAACACTCGAGTCAGGACTAAAATACTCTTATGTAAGTCAAATCAATATCACAAAATATGACTGCAATAACTTAAGAGATGTTACGGGATTTTCCATCTCCTAAAGATCTGTTAAACTATTTATATATAATATTATACGCTATAATAGATAATGTCTATCAGTAAAATAAATATCAAAATAGCATTAAGGCTTTAAATTGATCCACCTAAACACATTTTTACAGTTTTAAACCAAAAGTCATAATGGGCTTGTATAGGGATAAATATGACAAGGCATGTGTGACAATGACCAAGTAGGATTCTACCTGTTTACCCCGTCCGGCTGGTCGTAACCCATCCGTGGTCAACTGTGACTATCAATCCAACCAACGAAAGGTGCACCAATCGAATAGGAAAACACAATAGTAATACGAGGGATCAACGTTGCTAGAGGTAGCTAACCTAAATGGCCAAACATAGGCTCATGTTTTAGTCATTTAATTATGACACGAGTGTCAAGGCTATCCATCATCGTTCTCTTACTTCATTCCAGTAAACGTCGCCAATTCAACCACTACATTTTGGACATCTTCCACTACGTACACAGTTGTCAAAGTGGTTCCAATATTGACAGAGAGTATGCCAATAAGAGGTTCCGATCTCTTTAACAACCAAATGTCATTTTACAGACCGGTCGGTACTTTTGTATTTTGAAAATAATTCGTGCCTAATATCAAAATATCATATTCACTCCAAAATCAAATTCATTTCAAAATCATCGTATTTACTCAAAATATACCTTATCCATTTCGAAATCATCATATTTGCTTCAGAAACAAATCCATTTCGAAATCATTATATTCGCATTAAAACCGTATTTTTACTTTAAATGTTAATTCAACTCGATATATCAATTTCACTTCAAACTTGATTCGAATTATAGTTTTGATTATAATTCACTTTATTCCAATTCGCATTTAAATCCAAGATTTGAATATAAACATTCCACTCTTTGACTAGTTTGAATTTTTAGAAAAATAGTTTTAATAGTTTTAAAATAGTTAAATAGTTAAAATATTTTAATAAAAAATAATTTGAGTATTAAAAATGGTTCATATAGCAAAATAATTTGAATATTTAAAGAATATAGATTTTAAACCGTTACTACAAAAAATATCCGTTTAAAAATAGTTTCAAAGTCAAACCAGTTCACTTTCCAAATTTTTCGATCCAAACCAGTTTCAATTTCCATTTCAATTTAATCAATTCAATTCTGATTTCAAGTCGAATTTTATTTCAATTCCAAATTAATTTCAGTGCCAATTCCAAATTAATTTCAACTCCAGTTCCAAATCAATTTAATATTCCAATTCCAAATTAATTTAAATTCTAATCTAAAATTAATTTCAACTCCAATTCCAAATTTAAACCATTTCGATTATATCAATTACGAGTTCAATATCCAAAATATCGATTCAAAACACTTAAAACAATTTTTCCTTCAATATTCAATTTAAAATCCAAATCTTCAATTATAATTTAATTTCGAGCTCAATTTCGAAATATCATTTTATATCACCTTTTACTTAGAAATATTCAAATTTCGAATAAAAGTCCAATCTTTTAAAACAAATCAATTTTCTGAAATTCACATCATATTTCGATTATAACTTAAAAATCTCAACTTCGATTATTTGAAACATTCCTATTTTAAATTTAAATTTCAACATTCCGAGTTCCAATTCAAAAATAAATCGATTTTTATTTCTTAAAACCAAATCATTTAAATAATTTCAAATCAAAATTTAAAAAAATTTAATTTAATCAATCCGGTATTCATATATAATTCTCTATCCTATGGCCAAGTGAATCAATTACTTCAACTTAAATTCCAGGGATGGATGTATATCATTTCAATCCAAAATAAATGCCATAGGTATATATCATTTCAACCTGTTTCTTAATTTGTTTGAAATAATTCAATTTACAGTTTTATATACTGTAAATAATATATACGATGATAACAAGATATATTAAACATAAAAGAACATCGTAAATATCAATTTAATTTTCATCCATCACAACCAACATCCAAACAGTCAATAATCACAACAATTAATCAACCAGCTACCGATAAATTGGGTATTTTACTAGCAGTTAAATTCTAATTCAATTTTAACTGTCACTTTAAAATCTATCAATTAATTTAGATGTCAATTAAATGTCAATTTAATTTTATCCAACAACCGTCAATAAATTCAAATTACTTCACAATATAAATTTTACTTACATAAAATATAATAGTCAAACGTGAGCGTAAAAAAAAATCTATTTGAAATTGGAAATATTTTTAGCTTCAAATAAATACCACTTCTCTTCCATGCCAAAGTCTTTGTTAATACGATTCCAGCATGATTCCTTTCGATCAAAATGGACAGCGTTAACAAAGTATACCAAATGATCACCAATACAATAGTCTTGACAATCAATCCAACTGGAAAAAAAACTTTCACTCTCCACTATCTAATTTATCCACTGATTAGGTATATTTTGATCCAGCACCACTTTTCATACTTGTTGCCATAAACTCCTTTTCATTATTTTGAGGATTCCTTTGTCTGAACTCAATGGATCAAGGCTTCCCGATTCAAGTACTCATGGATCGGTTCATAGCAATAGCAGATCGAAAATGACTAAATCATTGTCATTGGAGAAGACGGAATGAGACTCGTGTGATGAAGGCAAATCGAAGTCACCATGCCATCGAGAGGAGGAGGGTTCTTTCTGTAATCTAGGGGATTGATTTTGATTTGAAAAATCATATGATTCCATGAGAAATGGATCTAAGATCAAGATTTCAGATTAAGGTTTCCAGTTGACTTATGGATTGTAGCAGCGAAGCTTTTTTTCGTTCGTTCGTTTTCTTTTTTATAAATATCGGCTGAGATTAGTAAAGAAAGGGGAAGGATAGGTGCGGGCTAAAACGTGTACGGTATGAAGGAAGTTTGACCTTTTATTATATTATTTAAATAAGAAATATCTCGTCTGATTGGCCTGCGCAAATCTGAACTCCAAATGAAGCATCCCGCTAGGCGTTCATAATGTTTTACCCTCATTCCAAATACAGTGGAACTAGTCTCAAGGCCTAACTTGATCGTATGCAGAAGATAGCTTTTCAAAATCAATTTATTTTATCGAATTCCGAAACTAATTTCTACGCGTTTCGAGCTCGCATGGTCAAATGACAAGTCTGATTGCTACCAAACTTGAATCATAGAATAACTCACTATTACGGAACCGATGAAATTGGTTTCGTCGAAATCCGAAATAGTGGCCAAAATGGCTATTTTTACTTGTCCATTAATATATAAAATTTTCAAATTCTAATTAGTCACATTTTAATCAAAAATTTGAAAGTAAATGATCTTCATTCATATTTTTATAAAATTTCAATCAATTTCCGATGCCGTTTTCATTCACATTAAATGTAGAATTACATTATTTAAATAATTGCAACATAAATTTAAACAATTTAATTACCCGATACATCAATACTAATAACTAATTAAATTTAATTTTAACCATTTTAATTCAATAATTATATCAAATCCTATAATTTAAAACAGTTAAAAATATGGGTTGTTACACCTCAGCCAAAGTCTAAAAGATTCTGAAACTTTCGAAGTGGTTGAAAGAGTCGAAAGCACCCTTCTTTAGTGTCCACTTTCGATGCAGATGATTCCACATGCATGAAGATCTTTCGAATGAGTTAAAGAAACACCTTTCGATGATAAAGAAGGACAACTCTTCATATATGCGCCAAACCTTTCGAAGCCAAAGATTTCGCCTTCACTCAAACCACTCAGAAACATACATTGGTCTAAACAACCCTTTCAAAAGCCTAACCAAGCCTTTCGAATATGTCAAAGCCATTACTATCCAGGGGAGGTTTCGCATCAAGTTACAAGCAAAAGTTCATGAGCAAATAACAAAGTTGAAACCATCAGAGTTGCAACGCCTTTGAAACCCTTGGATAAAGCCTATCGACAGAGTTGAAAGCTCATACAAAGCAACATAGAGAAGAAAGGCGCAACCGTCCCTTTCGACAAAGGTAGAAGCATTCTAAAAACAACATGGCAGCCACCTTTCGATCAAGTCAAAAGCATTGGGCTCGCAAGGTGCTGACCCACACATATAAGTAAGACCCAAGGGGTCCGATTTTGGGGATCCAAACTCATTGATTCTACACTTGTATTTTTTTAATTCTAAAAAGCTATAACCCTAATTTGTAAATTAAACTGGGGAAATTGCGCAATCAAGATTTTGTTGAGTTACGAAAGGGAAGTCTTTAATATCTTTAATTAATTAGTTGTTTCATGAGCTTTTATCAGATCTAACCTTGTGTTACAGGTGCCAACCACATCGAAAGTTCTCTTCCGACTGGGCCGAAAATCCTCATTCTCAAGTTATTCTAGTTATAGACATCAAGACACCTTCCACTAGACTTTTACTTTCAAGTGGATTGAAACCTTAAGCTAAACCAGTTTTGCTTTTGATTCCCAATCCAAACCCAAGACACTTATGGCTTCAACTTTTGACAAGGTCGAAACCTTAATCCCAGAATTTACCTTCCCAAAACCAAAAGTCTAAGTCATCAAATAACCTAGCCATCGATAGGGTCGAAATCCACTAAGTCAAACCTTATCCTAGGATTCATAGAGCTTTTCATTTGTGTCTCGCAAGTGGTTCGAAAGGAAAACTTTTGAAGGAATAGTCATACTACTCCAGTGAGCTAGAAAGGTTAAGAAGAAAGGAAATTAAGTGTTTCGACCTGGCCAAAAGGTTGATACAAGAAAATCTTCACTAATCATCTAATTTGAAAGGTTGACCAAAGGGAATACACACCTAACAAGCTCCTCAACTTAGCTAAAGGATACCAAAGGGATCAACCTCTTTCCTCAACTTTAATTTGGTGTGTCGACAAGTTTTCTTATTAATAAATGTTTTAATCAAAATAATTCTTTGAAATATAAATAAACTTTATACAATTAAAATAGTTGAAAAATAAAATAAACAAGTATTGAATTGGAAGAAATTTTGAGTTGTCAAAACATAATTTGTATAATGAAGTGCAAATTAATTTAAATCAAATCAAAATTTATTTACAAATAAGGGACTATTAAAAAGAAAATAATGAATTAATTTGCACTAGAGCCCAAATTAAGTACTAAGAACATTTAAACTCATTCTTCTCTCCTTTTTTCTAGAAAACCCCTCCTTTCTACTTCATATGTAAGCCCATATCTCTTATTTTCCGAACCATTCCCCTATTTTCCCAAATGAAACAAAATTGTGAAGAAGAAAAAATACACCGATAGGGGCTGGCGATGGCTATAGGCATTTGTGAATTTGGAGCACACGACGTGGTAGCCAGTTGGGACGGAGGAGCATACGCGTGAAGCTTGGCAGAGATAATGGGGATCATGCGACGTGACTGATGCTACGATGTGGGGTTCTGAAGGCCATTGGCGATTAAAGTGCTATTGAGTGGTTTCCTAGTGGCAATAAGGCAAGAGCTACAAAGTGCAAAAATTAAAGTGAAGTTTGTAGGGATCCGCGGTGGAGAAATTGTGATGACCTGGGCTAAAAGGTGGGTCTGGCAACAGCAAAGGTGAAGGTAGTGTGCGCATGCCAGGTGGCACAATAGAAGATGAGGTTGGAGCGATGACCAATGACGTAGTTTGCTGGCAGTAAATGTTCTCGCTTGGAATTTTAGTGAGTTTTTAAACTCGCATCTATATCTTTATCCCACTATATGCTGTATATTTTATTATTGGTTGAATTGCTTGGTTGAATATATTGTTTGGGATATAGGATTTGATTTTGTGTTTGACAGTGAAAATTCATGTATGTTGGATTATCAAAATGCAAAGGAGACATTGTCCAAATGCATTTTGATTTGTGTATTTTATCTATACGGCGTGTGTGCATTATATGGATGATCAGCGTTCAATGGAATTCGACTCGAGTCACACGATAAATTTATATAGATGATTATTTGATACTTTGGATGTTCTATTTATTTTATTTTTTAAAAGGACTCTAAAAAGTTTTGAAAAAAATTATTTTAAGGGTTTAAAAATCATTGGTATAATTATAATTTTAACTTCGAGAATATTGCAAGGAAAAATTATATGTTACTATTTTATAAAATATATTAAGGAAGTAATAATTTCATTTTAAGTTTTTTATTTATAATAGTAATTGGAAAGGAATTTTATTTGAAAATAAAGTTTTGTCCAACAACTATTTAAAAGAATTATTGTTTTATAAAGGTGGCTGGAAAGTAAAATGATTTAATGGAAATTGTTTTGGGTATAAAGGTTCTTTTAAAATGAAAATAGAAATTTTTTAAGAATGCTGGAATGTATGAGATTTTTACAGGTATAAATGAAGAGTTTTAATAATATTTCTGAAAAGGAATTTTTTTTGTAAAGTGTACATTTAATATAAAGGATCTAAGAATATTTTCAAAAAAAGGATTTTGAGTATATAAGCCTGTTTGAAGATAAGCCACTTGTGAAACATTTAAGAGTATTAGAATATACATCCCTTTTCACATAAATATATAGTTTTATTTGGAATTAGTTATTATTGATGTTTATATGAAATTCTATATGAAAATTTGAGTAAATGGTTAAGCAATACCAAGCGGTATGGGAAATTGGTTATATTTTTTCAATTACTCTCTTGACTCCTCATATAAAATATTGATTTGTATTGTGTTTTGATTCTATATAATAAGGATGTTGAATAAATGGATTAGTAATACCGAGTGGTATGAGATGATTGGTAATATTTTTTTCAATTATTCTAACGACTCATATAATAAAATAACCATTGTTTTAGCGAGTGTAGTTTACTAACTAATAGTAAACATTCATGTAATGCTGAGTTGTATGGAACGCTCAAGTAATACTTGTTTGATTATTATTGATGAGTAGATTTCACTGATAGTTTAATGATGGGTTAAGAATTTGTGATACCATCTAGAGGCGACTCTTTTATAAAGATTAATATTTGAGACTCTATTACACTACAAGGGCTAAAAGTTGGAGTTATGTTGGGATTTGTAGATTCGCCCTCTAAGGACTAATTAGTCGAGTATCAAAATCTACTCTTAGGGCTAATAGTCAAGGATTTGTTATGTTGAGATACTCTTATTTAGATGCATGGAGTCGAGAGTACTTATTATTGCTATCCTTAGGACTCATCTAGTCAAGGATTTTTGTTTCAACCTCTAAGGACTAACTAGTCGAGAAATTATTATCCACTCTTAGGGCTAGTAATCGAGGATTTGTTATGCTGAGGTACTCTTAGTAGGACTTTTCGGGTCGAGCGTATTATTGGAAATCTACGTGATAAGGTTGACACTATTATGGAGAGCGCGTGATTAGGACCCGCAAAATAGGCTATTATCTACCACAACGGTCCTGATCGCGCGATCATACCCTGGATTTGTGATGTCACTTTGTTGTTTATAGGCTGAAAGTTATTAAGCTCATTAGAGCTATTGCTCAGACGTCACTAAAGGACCAAAAATCCATTACCAAGGGCAAGTAGGAATCGTGACCAATGCACAGCGTAGTCTGACAATGTATTTATAACATGCTGACGGATATGAGTCCCATAATTTTGGAGGTAATTAAGGTACTGTAGGAAACGGGTTGCAGCCATTAATGTTTCTTGGAGAAGTGTTGCAGTATGTTAGTCTCCCATCTGGATGAATTAGGTAAATCCATTATCTATAAGACATTTGATTTATCACCTCACTATATATAATGATTGTATGACATTAGAGACCGACTGCATGTTAGTCTATCATTCGAGATAGCCAAACCCAGGGCAGTTGCCTGCTGTCTACCTATGACATTGGAGACATATTATGTGCTTATATGTCATTCTCTCGTAAGAGCCTATGGTTGAGAGATATTTTTCTCTAATTTGTTGTTTTTATCTCCTAAGACTGTTCAATCGAGAGTTTCACTTCTCCAAGGACCATGGGTCGAGATAATCGAGATAAATAGTTTGCACATTAAGTATTTGATTGAATTTGATGTTTATTTTATGTTTCTTGATACCTTCAAGAGCCTAACAGTTGGAATTATTACTTTTGTTAGGACTGTAGGTCGGGAAAATTATTTGGATATTATTTTCAATATTTTGTATGAATTGTGTTTTATTTGGGTTTGTTTTTTCGACTATCCCTAAGGACCAATAGTAGGAAACCTTTACTTCTATCAGGACCGTAAGTCGAGATAGTATTCTTGGATATTTATGTCCATGTTTTATAGGGATTATGTTCTATTTAGGTTGAAATTTCTTAATTTATCTTCTATGGCTTAGCATGTGAAGTTATTACTTCCATTAGGGCTGTAAGTCAAGATCTTTAAGCCTTGTTAGTGATGATTTGATTATTTATTTTGGATTTTGCATTTCTTGGTTTATCTTTTAAGCCTTGATTGTCAAAATTCTTCACGTCCATTACGACTATAATTTAAGATAGGTATTTTGATCGTTGACTTTTTTATCTTGTATGGCTTGTTATTCGTATCTTGTTTGTGACTTTTGTGGACATGTCGTTTTCTTATGCATATTATTTTGAGATTTTGGTGTGGCTGATTATTGTCGCCAAATTTATGTGTGTTGTGATTCTTATATTCTTGCATGTATTTCGTGGATGATTATCGAGATGTTTGATGTGGTATATTATTACGATGTTATGATGGATATTACATTGTTATGTATACATACATTGCCTTTTTATTACCTTACTTTATTCTCATATACTCACCATGGGTTTAGATACAGTCTGACCTATCTATTATTTATGTCATACTTGGGTCTGTCCGAGAGTCTTCAGATATGGAGATATTAGCCACTTTGGAGTTGGCTTTAGAGGAGACAATGTATAGACTATATTGTATTTTGTGAAGTTGATCGTATATTTTCCTACGGTTGTCTCCTTGTAATTGTTTTGATGATATGGCTATATGTTGTATATTTTGTATGTGACTTGATGTAAATTGTCGATGGGTATCAGAAACTCTATTTATACACACTCTGTTGTATGTATGTGTGTGTATGTCTTGATATTATTATATTTTTCTATTGCGATCTGTGACTCTACGTTTATTTATATATTTATTGTATATTTTTCTATCCTACTCAACCCATTTATTTATTAGTTTATGCAGATACCAGATACGTATATCATTGATAAATTTTTAGGTAAGAATACAACCAATGTTAGCTCAAAGGAATATTCATGTGTGGTCTCACCTTACATGCCTTATTCTGTGTTACCATGCAATATTATTTAGTAGTATTATTTGGTAGTATTGGTATAGAGGTGGGGCATCAAAGTCTTGGTTAAAGTTACTTTTAATAGTTAGAGTATGTTACCCTTTGTAATTGTGAGTATGCTAGAAAAATCGATGTTAATATTAGGAGATTGCTTAGGATTAATGATAAGTCAATCTTTTCGATGAGCTGGCTTGATATAAGAACAATTGAGTAGCAAAAGATGGGTAATATATGTTTTAATCGAGGAGGATCATAGATTTGATCATTTAAGAAGATTGATGGTATGTCCATAGTTTGTGAAAGATAGACTATATACGTTAGTATTGTTATTCTCTAGTGATACATTAGTGTAAAGTAATCGTACAACAAAATAATGCGGATATATAGGTGTTAGTATGCAAGAAAATAGAAAGATATGTGTTAGAATAGTGAGATAGATGATGGGTTTAATGTTAGTATAGTTGGGTAAACTTTGCAATGGCCCAAATTTTTTACGATTTTAATATTAAAGTAATTTAAAATAAATAATATAAGAGTAATTAGGTGTCTTATTTACAACCGCTGTGAAGGTCTTACCGAGTTGATCAATTTGATTTACAATTTTAGTATATTTGGAATTATGGTTTGTGAAATAGAGACATAACGGTGCTTAAATAACGTATGTAACCGTTTCGATTCAAACTAAACACATAGCTCATAATTTAGCCAAACAACTAACTGAGGCTATAAAACTTAATATGTCACCTCTATCTTCTTTTTGTATCTACTCTTCTTCCTCGGATCTAATATCATTTCCCAAATAGAGATTAGATATCTTAATTACAAAAATTAACATTAAATAAATTACACTCCTAAACCGCTATATACTATATACGAAATCAAATATCCCAATAAGGCCAAGAGACATCTAAGATCCAGTTTCCCGATCAACATGCCATTTGATCGGGATTTAGAGAACAAACCGTAGCCATCAGGTTTAAGGTTTTGCAAATGCCGACTGTATGACAATCTGAAGATACAGACTCGTAGAGGACAATGATAAGAATTCATGCTATGATTAAATCGGCATGATGATGGTCGGATGGGGAAGGAAAATTCAATTAGGGTTTTCCTGGAACCCTAAAATAGGCGGGTGATGTGAGCTTTTAGGGACGATCGAGCTTTTGGCTTGTTCCTAGAGGGTTGCGAGGTGGTCGGGGTGCGTCAGAGGTATAATAACAGTCATGAGTGGTGTGATGGAGGTCTTAGGTAGCAGCACGAAGAAGCATAGGCATGCATGAGAGTGGGTCATGTAGGATTGAGAAGGAGAAGGTAAAATTACGTTAAGCCTCTAATATCATGTAATTAATTGCAAGTTAAAACACTCGATTTTAATATCACCATATCTTGTGCATATGAACTTCAATTCAGGTGCAGTTTCTTCCAATGGATCTGCAATGACAATTTTGGACTATATAACATTGGATTTGCTGAGTTTGGAGATAGCTAGAGAAAGAATATTATTATTGATTATTTATTTAATAGAATTTTTAATTTATAAAATACATAACTATCGATCAAAAATAATATTTTTCTTATTTATGTTGTGTTCTATGGATGACTATTTGGATATTAAAATGTTTTGGATGAATTATCTTTTAACTGGATAATTATTGTTGATTGTTATATTCTAGTGTTTTATTAAAATTATTTTTTGATTTGAATTGGAAGTAATTAATTGAAATGAATAATAATAAGAGAATTAAATAAATAAATGGTAGATAAGGTTATTTACGTATTTTAGATAGTTTCTGTAAATAATGATGATTTACAAAATTTTACTAAAACTAAAGTATGGAATTAAATAAGGTTATTATTTATGAATTTCTAGGAAATTCATAAATAATAATAGAATATATTTAATTAATGTTTAGGAATTTTATTATTTAGAATGATATTTTAAATAATAATGTAGTTTTGAAAAGCGATCCAGGGAAGATTATTTTGGTTTAAAATACGATGTTTTGAGGTATTTGAAAAATGGAATATGATAAAGGAAAAAAAAGTATATTATCATTTTTAAAAGAAATATTATTGTTTTGAGATGAAATAAACAAGTAAAAATTTAAAGTAAACAATAACAAACAATTTTTACCTAAAAGGATTGTTGATGCAAAATATTTGATGATTGTTGAATATGTGATTTGTCACTACATAATACAAGTATTGAATGCCTAGAGAGAATATGTCAAGCTTGGGAATGATGAGAGATATAGCCTAAAGAAAGTAAAGTTATCAAGCATTTAACATTTAGAAAAGGATAACGAGCCTATGGTGATAATAGAAAGGTATTGAACATCTAATAGCAAAGTATTTCGAGCCTTACAACAATAAGGATGTCAAGCATTCATGTGGTTAACAAGCAGTGAAGGGGTGTCGAGTCTCTAAGATGTAACGAGCCTCTACAATAGTAAGTGTTGTCGAGCACTTAATAAGTAGAAGGTGATGTCGAATATTAACAATAAGGAAAGGTATCGAGCTTCTGAAAGATGATGGAGATATCGAACCAATAAATGCTTAGAGACATCAAGCTTCTACTAATACAAAAGTCATTGAGCCTAAAGATAACCAAATTGTCAAAGATGTGTAAAAGGGATGTCGACCTTCAACACCATAGGGCAATGTCGATCATAGAACAAAGAAAGGATGCCGCACCACTAAAAGATGTTGAACATCTAATAATAGGGAAGGATATCGAATTTCTATAGGATGACGAGTGTCAGATACAACAACTGTTATCGAGCCTCTACAACAATAACTATTATCGAGCATCTATAAAGAACAAGTGATACTAAGCTTCTATGAAGAAGCACTTCTAAGTTTCAACAAACAAAAGGAATAACGAACTCCAAAGGAATGACAAGCTTTAACATTAGCAAAGCGTGTGGAGCTTTTACGAGTGGCAAGAGTTGTAGGTTTTCAGAAGATATATTGGTTGCCGTGTATCTACCATATAAAGGGATGGCGAGGGGACACATGTTAACCATCGTAATTATTGGCTAACTCTATAAATAGACCCCCTCGGCTACCTTAAAAGGGACTTTTTCTCTTTACTTCTCAATCATAAGTTGTTAACATTAAATCAATTTGGGGATTTATAGTGCCGATTGTAACTCTTGGATTTTTTACATATAAAGGCTTGGATGTTTAACTTTGCATAACATATTCCTCTTGAGTTTTTGTACTTGACTATTATTAAATAATGACATGCATATGACTTTATCTTCGGTCTTGGACTTGAGCATAAAATGGACATCGACATGAACACCAATGGACTTGGACTTGCATATATTCCTAAGCTTGCATAAGGCCGCTTAAGCCCTTATTCAAACTAACCTTAGCATGCCTTGTATATTGGGTTAGCGAAGAAATTTGCTAATGTTTTTGTTGCAAGGCGGAGGGCTCGAACCTCTGCTTGCCAGCATATCCCTAAAGAGGACTTTCCATATCCACCCTACATTGGACTTTCCTTATGTAGAATATCCCTATAGAGGACTTTCCATATCCCTCGTATCCCTATAAATGACTTTCCATATCCAACGTATCCCAATATAGGACTTTCCATATTACACATAACTTACTAAACCGCATAATGACTATCTCCAAGAAATAAACCTTCGAATCTCACCTTACGAAATCAGGTTACCAAGTTACTCATAACCTTTAATTTCAAGAGGAACAAATACTAAAATTAAGGGACTTGGCACTGAAAACTCTAATAGAAAAAAGGGAGTGATTCTTTATTGAAACACCCCCACACCCCTTAATATACCCAAAAGGATACATTAAAAGGTGTGGTGCATTATAGGTAAAAATTAAAAAAACACAAACTAAGATTCACAAAACAAAAATAAGTAAAAATAGCGAAAGCTAGAATAATAACTTATTTAAAATAAAACTTACATAATTGCATCATAATTAAGTCAAATACCAAATACAACATCCATATCTCAAAAACCATCATGTCCTAAAAATTCATACTCTCAAAATCAGAGTACATAATATCCCTCATAATAAGCCAGTACATAGAAAGAAAAAAATCTGAAAGAAAAGAAAGACACGGTATCAAATTCCTCTAAGAAATTCCAAGCAGCTGCAATCTACTGACTTCTCCCTTGATTGCCTATGGAGGGGGAGAAAAGGAAAAATAAAGGTGTGGGTCAGACTAAAAGTCTGGTGAATGATAGTAACTACTCTAATCTCTAAGCAAGATAAAAGTAATAGATTCTACAATAGTTCTAGCACAAGGAAGGATAATAAAAGGAAAAAGGAAAGAGATGAACTGAATATAAGTATGACTAAATATTGCTCAATTTATACGCTAAGTTAACTTTGATTGTTTGCACTTGTTCCTAATTTCTGGTTTGATTAGGTTGAATTCCTAATCCTGTAATTAGGATGTAACCCTAATTCTACCCTTTTTGATCGGCCTGCTACTTTATAATACCTTTCTATGGACCAGCCATTATATAAGTCTGTACACAAAATGTTACTATGGCCAAGACAACATATATAGCTCCCTACAAAGAAGGCAATGGTGTGTACTAAAGTCACCCATACTAAGCGCTTGGAACTCATAGCTGTTACTGAGCACCCGCAAATGGAAGTCGCACGCGTAACTGTTACCATGATCATGCTACCTTTTTCTCCACCTATTGGGTCATTTTATTACCTCCAATGTCAAGCATGGCATGCCCCTCATTTCACTTCAGGCTATTTTGAGATCACCTTGTGTCCATAGAAACTATAAGGGAAATGATGTTGGTACTAGCCCTTCATTCAAACAATATCTAGTTGCGCCCCTTATCCCCATGATTTGGACTTCTATTTGACTAATTACTATCTTTCTTAGCATAAGCGTGCCCTCATCTCATTTCAGACTAATGTGAGACACCTTTTTTTCTAATAGGGAATGCTCTTTGGTACAAGTCCTACTTCCATCTTTGCTTATTAACGTAGATAAATTATTTAAATAAGCCTTTATTATCATATTTACTTTCTACGCTTATTAATTTATTCCAATTCTTAAAATAAGCCCCATTTATTACCTTTGTTATAACCTACGTTATAATCATGCTTATTACTTAACCCAAGGTCTAAGTGTGAAAATAATCCCTTCCACCTTTTACTCTTTTTAGTTATAATTCTACATTATAACTAAGCCAATTAATTAATCAAATTCTAATCATAATTAGGCATAATTTCAGTCCAGTTCCACTTATATTACAGTCTTTATAATTTACATGTCATAATTATAAATAGGCCAATCTCTTTAGTTCAGTCCAACTAATATCATAATTAGGCATAATCTTAGTCTTAATTCCATTTTATTACAGTCTTTGTAATTTACATCTTATATTCCATTATTTCAGTTTTCTTACAATTTAATCTGCATTTGCATTAATCTTATTCTAATCCGTACGCGAAGAAGAAGGAGGAATAAAAGAAAACTGAAAATAGAAGAAAATCCAAAACGTATAAAGAAGATGTAAATAACTTATAAATAACAGTAAATAACTAAAATATTATAAATAAACTATAGATAATTGGAAAAGCTATAATTAATAGAAATAAATTAAAATTACTGAAAAGAATAGCTGAAAGGAAATAGACTAAAAATAATTCTAAAAACTGCAAATAACTACTGAAAAGGTTATTCCAAAAATCGTAGTTTTTACTACAACTATTGGAAACCCTATTATTTTAAATTACTTAAAGAAATCTTAAAATAATTATAATCACTCACCTCTGGTCCTTAGCTCTTCCCTTTAGGCCTTCACGGATCCACTTGGGGTTGTTAAAATATTTTTATTAAAAAGGTACTTTCTTTGAAAAATTATTCCTTTTAGGGTCCTCCTTGAAAAAATGAAGCCAAGCGGAAAAAATCTAGAATGAGAAAACTATTAAGCCTAGGGTCTTATTTATAGATGTAGAAGTGGATCTCAAACTGTTGGATTTGGGGATTGAATAAGATGCAACTACTTCATAGGCCGAATATGAGCCATCGGATGGAAGCATGAGCATATGGAATAAAAGAATGCAAAACAACATGTATGAAACTTCTGCTGACTCATTGCTATGTCAAATCTTACAATGCGCCTTGCCAGCGCCTTATCTAATATTTAATTCTATTAATTACACCCACAGTAATATACAAATTATAAACAACGTTTTCTTCTCCTCAATTAATTTCTAATTTGTGTATTTTATTTTAGGTTAAATTTCCATGCATCTCTCTTTATTCGCATGTTTCATTTCAATTTTCAACATCCCATTTAATTTACATGTTTACGTCCAAAATAAACAAACAAACTGCATATCAATATCTTTCCACATTTACATCTAAATTAAATCAATTAACACGTGAATTGTTATATCTACATTTTTTTCCATATTCACTTCTGTTGTAATTAGATAAATAACATATGTCCACAAATGTGTATATATGTTGTGTATTAATTAGTAACCTTATTCTTTACCTTTAAATTGAGCAATAAATTACATTAATTGATTGGTGTATATGTTCAAAAACCAAACGCATCCTTATTCCTTGCTAGCAAAGAAATAACATATCTTATATTTTCTATAAGAAATGCAATCCTTCCATAATACACTCTTGCCTTTTCTTTTCAAAATATAACGTTTATTTTATTAAATGCCTTCTTTTTATATAAGTATATGGTTACATTTTCTCTCATTTACAATAACCCATCTCATTTGAACATCGTCATCTTCACTTTTCAAATTTATAAAAGTAGATGCCTTCGTTTTATATATACTGTTATATATGTTATTTTTCTCTTTTTTAACAAAACAAACTCCCTGTTCATAAAATCATACATATGTTCACAAATGAAAAGTTTATTTTATTTATCCCAAAACATGCATTTATTTCTATTTAAAATGTTCATTCCATTTTGACAGAAATGCAAGTTCTTATATTAAACTTAATCATTAGAATTTAATTCCACTTTCCCTTTCTAATTGAAACATTTCAATAAATCTACTACCAATTAATTTCAATACTAATTTAAACGGATTCTAATCATAAACACTATTTCTTCGCTTTATTATATATAGGGACCCACCTAATCTTCGCTTATTATCCTACTCTGGGTGGAGAGTGCGAAAGAAGGAGTGATCCATTCCCAAAGATAAGAAAGATCATACAGCTCTAAGCTAAAGGAAGTATCTTCGAAGATGAAGATAAGGGACTTTTATAGGTTTACTCAAAAGTAGGAGGAAGTAATCGATCACTCCCCTACACTAATAAGGATTCAAGAGTCTTTAAAGAGAAACCTTGCAGTTAGAACTAGTGAACCAACCCCATATTACAAAAGAGCCAAATAGGTGCCAAAAGCACAATTTCCTAAAAGCCTTCGATCTGCTAGAGCCTTTTCCCTTACTACCTTTTACGAAAATATCTTTCGTCTGACCAAAGGAAGGTTGGACTACCGGCCTTCAAAGAAGAAGCTACGGTGAAATGAAAGAAATCTCGAAGATATTTATTGTCAATACCACTGAATGAATGGACACAATACCCATCACTGCTAAGCATTTAAAGGAATTATTGAAAAAAATTGGTAGAAGGAGAACTCCAAGAGTTTATCAACGGGACTTGAGAAAAAGACCAATGTATCTACAAAGATCTAATGCTTAATAAAGAGGAAAACTTCATGAAAAAGACTTACAAAATAACGAAAAATGCTTTTGATACCGTCACAAGGGCCTGGTTAAAGCACTATAAGACTTTGGTCCCGCCTATAAGGTAGATCGCAACACCTCATAGAGGGAGATTAGAGTAAGCCACTGGTCTCGTCTATATAGCCTGGCCCCAGCACTACAAGCCTTCGATCTCACCTACGTAGCTTGGTCGGAGCACCTTCTAGAGGGAGGACAGAGTAAGCATTTGGTACTGCCTAAGATGGCCTGGCTAAAGTAGTGACCAGCCTTTGGTCCCGCCTATAAGGCCTGTTCAAAATGCCTCCTTGAGGGAGGATGGGTAAGACTTTGGTCCCGCCTAAGATGGCCTAGCTAAAGCACTGACCAATAGCCTTCGTTTCTGCTTATAAGGCCTGTTTGTAGTGCCTCCTCGAGGGAGGATGAGTTACACTGACCAATAGCCTTCGGTCCCGCCTATAAGGCATGTTTAGAGCACCTCCTAGAGGAAGGATAGGTTACATCAATCAACGTCTTCCGATCCCGTTTATAAGGCCTGTCTGGAGTGCCTCCTAGAAGAAGGATGGTTTACATCGACCAACAGTCATTACTCCAGCCTAGGATGGCCAAGTCAGAAACCCGACCAAATTTTAGCCTTGCCTAAAATGTATAGACGAGACAAACTTAAGTAAAGTAGTCAATCTGACAAGTCTAATCCATCTCAAGGATGAGCCAAAGTAATATTTTAAAGGAAGCGTAATCAAACACGGTCGATCTTTCCCTAAGACAAAGTTAAAGCACCCTTCAAGAGGAAGAACATATAGCTCATATAATCCCATTCAAAAAAGAAAAATCATTAAGTTATCACCCAATCAACCCAGACTAGGAAAGACATTTACTCAAAGAAACCAGCCGGGGTAATGAAATTTTAGCAACAATGATTCGTTTAAAGAAAATTAAGGAGGAAAAGGTTATCCGCATATTTCTTAACAACCATGATAGAAGATTTATCAAGAAAATAAAGAACAGATGAGCCTATATTTAATCAAAGACCAAGAATATTATTGAATCGAGTTAAAGCTCTGAAGTAAGTCTTAAATCTCACACAACTCAACTAGTCTTAATATATGGCAAGTATAAAGAAGAAGATATAAGGTCTATTCAAAATTTCAATCATTTAGGTACAAAGTTGCTTATAATTTACATACAAAAAGCTACAAATGTTAAGTAAAGCGATTTAAGTCTTCCTGAGGTGGAGGTTGAGGGAGTGGATAATGTTGGTATACTTTTTCTTTCCCCTTCCCATCAACCTCTAGAAGACTGGAGGACTTTCACTTAAAGCAGAGACATCCCTAAGCAAAAAAGGGGGCCTCCAATACTCTTAAGATGGTCGGCACACCCATATAAAAAGAAGTGCTAATAAAATTTGTACCCCGCCTTTACTGCTCCGGTCAATCTTTGGTTCAATTCTGGACCTAAGGAATAATATATTTTCAAGCCATAAGATACTGTTATTTCAATCAAATAATCTACAAGGGAATTCAGTCGGGAGTTCTTAAGTGCAATTACCTCAATTGTTTTCAGGTAAGACTCAAGGTCTTCCACCTTACACTTCAAGATTTTAATGACTGATGAAGGTTCGTAATATAACGAATCATCACATCCAGTAGCTCTTTAAGTTTCCTCTCCTTCTTCCAGATAATGTTCATAACATAAACAGTGTTAATTTAATTCTTTAATGCATGTTCGAGCATTTTATTGGTCCCTTGAAAAGTTTTGACCTTGCTCTTTAATTTTTAACTTTCACTCAAGAGCATATTTCTTGCATCCCAACTTCTCAACCCAACTTCGACAATTATTGAGATATCTCAAAACTTGTCCTTATGGGAGTAGGGGTGGGAAGGGTGGATTTGCGTCCACTAGTAATAAGATCTAAAGATTAGCATGATACTTGACCTTTTAATAGGTCAACTTCATGGTTCTCAATTTTTTGTCACAGTCGAGAAATTTTTCATCAACCTGAATCCTTTGGTATAGGGACCGAATCAACCAACTGTACTATGCTCTTTTTCAGCTCTTTATTCTCTGTCTTTTTCTTTAATTTTGTCCTCTAAGCTCGAGGTCATTTCATTCATACTACTTAATTTTGAGTTCAAATTATAGTATTAGTATAACATTTGCATGCTTCTAAGTTGTCCAAAAATGGCATAAATAAAGCATCTTGAGAAGAGCGCTTCCCTATGTCTTACATTAATCTGGCTTTAAGTTATCTAGTCGAGAGAAGAGGTCAGGGCCATTGGAAGCAAGCGTTAGTTAAATTTTATACTAAATTAAATAAAGGAGAAATCAACACATAGGAAAAGCATGTTCTCTCACTAACAACAACAAAGAATTACAAGGATGAGCAAGTTCAAATTACATTAACAATTCAAGTTTTATGCATTCAATTCTTAATTTTGAAAGTAACAATCTAAGGATTTTTGAGTAAACCTATAGACATAGGAAAAATGGAGAAATTTGTGAGGAGTATTGACTGGTGGAAGCTAGTAATAGTCCCATCTTTTGGTAGGAGGACTAGTTTCCTCGCATAACAATTTAGCATAATCAGCCCAAATGTCTTTTTAATGAACTATTTTTCATTGCCTAAGAAGTCAAAATATAGGTGGGGAAGTTGTGTGTAAACTTCTTGAAGGTCCTCAAGAAAGGAGTAATTTGCTAATCGGAGGTTTTGAGAGTTAATGTTTTCTTCTTAAAATCCTATTTTAGCCTGACAAATTTTCTGAAGAATTCTTTTGAAATAAAAATGCTCAATGATCCTTTAACCTGCTTATTTAAGAAAAAAAAACTAAACTACAAAGAAATAAGAACATTGAAACTCATAAAGATTTTTAGGTTACATGATATAACAACGAAATCACTCAAGTTCATACAATATGGACCCATTGCAAAATTCAAAGATACATTTTTTCTTTGTTTAACTTTTCCTTCTTCGAAGGAAGAGTTGAGAGGAAAGTGGGACGGTCTCAATCCCGAGAAGGTTCGAACATTCTCTAGGATGAAGATCATTGCCATAATCATTCAAATACCTATAATGCAAATGCCTAAGTAAACCTCCACTCTCTTTCCCTAAAAAGAAAAAATTAGTAAAAAATTCGTATTATATATTTTAAAGAGGAATTCCACTAGGATGCCCTTGTCTTCGATAAGCATCTTGAAAAATATGGTCATCCTCATTCTCCTTTAGAACTCTTTACCGATGAAGGCGCGATCTTTTCAAGAGTAAGGCTACCTATTTTTATTTAAAATCTTTTAAACGTTTGGCATAAATAAGAAGGCTTCTATGCTTTTCAGATAGACTGTTGTGATCTTTAATCAATTTCTCAATTTCTCTATTCAATCACAACATATCCTTCTTGCTCTTCTCATGTAAAATTTCGAAGTGATATTTTTTTCCTTTGCTTAGCTAAATAGTAGATTTATTAACTAAATCTAACGGATAATTATTAGCATTTAAAGATAATAAACTTTATGCTTGTATCATGGGAGTTGTGAAGCCGAAGCCTGAATTTTTTTCTTTGCTATGATGGCCAGAGGCATGAACATCCTTTGACATAGTATCTTCTTAAGAAGCATTTTGGAATTCAAGAAGGTTTAGAATGTTCGCATCATGAGCAAGTAGGCCCAAGTCATGGCCACCTAATCCATTACCATCGCTTCCAGATATATCGGTGTCCTTGATGTTGTTTCCCACTTCCTTTCTAGGATCATCATCATACTTCATCATCACCTTCATCTTCACCACTTATTTTGATCCTTGTCGTCACCCCCGTCATGATCATTTATGTCCTCATCAAGCCAGGGATTATCAAAGGATACTAGTTTTTTAGGATCGATGATGTCCTCTTTTGGTAACTCATCATGTAGTGACTGAGAGACTCTCCAATTTGAGGTCGAATTTCCTCTCGAGCTTGTCATTTAATTTCAGTAGTGAAGGGAGGTCCAACTCTGGATAATTTTTGATATTATCAAAATATGCGATGAAGGGAGCTTCCTCATAACATTGCTCTTTATTTAGAGATTGCTTGTTCTATAAAGAAGGAAACTTTCATTTTAGCGTCCTTAGTGATGCTATTTATATAGACAAGTGCGACCTCCTTGTTTTCCAGTTTATCTTTTAAAATTGTAACTTGTGTAGCCATTTAAGCATTTTCAGTTTTGTCCTACTCAAGTTCCTTTTCTAGGGATTTCACCCTCTCCTCAACCACTAGTCTAGCTTCTCTTTCTTCATCCAAGATTGAGGCAAGGTTATCCTTTTCAGTAATAACCTCACCCCTCTTTACTATGACTTCAGGGATTTTACCCTCAAGGACAAGACTTTATCTATCAACATTAAAATCTATTCTTTGAAATTTGGAATTTGATTAGTAGATTCATGAAAGGCTTACCGAAGAAAGAACATGTGCTTAGCCACGCACACACACACACACACACACACACACACACACACAATGATAAATGAAAAATAAGTCAAAGTTGGAATTTAATAAAAATAAATATAAATCGCCAGACATGAAAAGCACATACCACAAAAAGCTATTGAAAAAGAATGTAAAGATGGTCTTTGGAAAAGATAAAGACAGTAGTGGTATTAAGGAGACCACAGATGGGGATTGGATAACCGAACGAACAAAATCATCAAAATCTAAGGAAATGGGTTGGGCCAACGCTTTACAACAAAGAGATTCAATTGAAGGAGGAGTTAGGTCCAACTCCTGATACCAACGTTGTAAGGAAGTTGTAGATAAGGGATTCATAATAACTATAACAAGATTGGGGGTGTGAGAAACTTCTATTTAGTTATGAGGATTCTAGTCTGGAGAGCTTAAAACAACAACATTGAAATCTTAGTTAATTATGGTTGTAGCTGCATCCAGTTCCTCGGCAATAGCAGCAAGTGTTTGACCTTCTCTGAGTTTAACCTTTTTACTTGGAGGAGAAATTGACGCATCAGATAGATTGCTAGAATCATTCTTTCTTTTGCGACTCTTAATAGCCTTAAGAGCGCCAGTGATAATGTCGACAACATGGGTGGATTTAGCAGTCATGGTCAAGAAAAAGGAAGGAACTTTAACATCCTTCGTGTTAGCAACTAGGATGATAAGATTTAAACCAAAGTCAAAGGAAGAATCATAAGATGTCTATGATAAATTATAGTAAAACCATGTTAAGAGATTACCGGAAGAATCACGTTGAATGGAAGAAGATGGAGAAAAGTCATTTTGATTGTAGATAACCAAAGCTTGGTTCCCAAGAGCATCCTTCTTAACCATTGGCCTACCCGAGCTTGTGGTTTTCTAAAATCAAGGAATTTTTTCAAAAATTCACTTCGGTCATGAATTTAAGCCTGTACCCTACAGTCTGATATACCAGGCTTAAAGCATTAATTGCACTAGCTAGACTATAATAGAAGGATTCGCCCCCATAGAAGAAAGTTTCGAAAGAGAACAACTATTATAAGAGAACAACAAAATAGAATATAAACAATAAAGAAAAAGAAGCAAGTCTTACTAAGGATAGAGAAGGACCCTTTGATTCTAGGGGTTTGACTCTTAATATAAAAGAACTTGTTTTCCTAGTCCTTGGTTCTGTTAATCAAATTAGCAATCATGCTCTTAGGATGAGGAAAAAGGAGATATATAGTAACCATTGGCTATTGCCCTACTTTAACAAGAATTATCAACGAGTTAAGAGTTCACCATCAAGTAAGGGGTCAACTTCCTTGGCAAGTATTTCTAGGCAGCTCAGTTAGGTATAGGAGTTAAAAGGAAATTGTATTAGAGCAATTCCTAAATGATACAAGTACCTTATAAGGAATGTTGGAAAGGAAAGGTATCCCAAGACCAAAATATGGATCGAAGTAAAATTAAAGAATCCTTCTGGAGGATTATCTATCCATCCTGATGGGCTAGCTGCCCTAGCTTCTACGTTAATGCCAAATTATTGAAGGATGGTGTCTACTTCATTTTGAATAGTTATAGGAGATTGGATAAGCTTTTAATCTCCTTTAATTCTTTGAAGTAGGGGATTTCCATTGTGCTTGATAAGAAGAGGGTTTCGAATCTTTCTTGCCAACCATATATCCATCAGAGAATATCATGCAAAAGTCAAGGATGTATTGTATACTTTATAAAAGTTTAAAATACTTAAGAAAATATTAAGGAAAATTTGAGTCCTTAATTATAGATATAAAAATAATGGACAACTAGATGTCAGACTTATAAATTGTTAGTGAGTTCATAACTAGTTGAAGATTCTTTAACTAGTTATTGAGTTCGTAAAAAGATATTAAACACATGAATAGTTAGGGATTTCATAATTATTTGAAGCTTTTTTAATTAATTATCGATATTATGACTAAACGCCGAAATTATAAATAGTTATCTAGTTCGTAACTAGTTGACGATTCTCTAAATAGTTACAGAGTTCATAACTAGTTATCGAGCTCTTAATAAGATATCGAACTCACAAATTGTTATCGGTTCATAACCAAATATCAAATTCGTAGCTTGTTATCGAGTTCATAACCAGATGTCAAACTCACAAATAGTTAGTAAATTCGCAACTAGATGGAGATTCTTTAATTAGTTATCAGGTTTATGACTAAATGTCAAACTCATAAAAGTTTTCGAGTTTGTAACTAGTTAACAACTCTCTAAATAGTTTTTGAGTTTGTAACTAACAACTCTCTAATTGGTTATCTAGTTTGTAATTAGTTAATGATTCTTTAAGTACTTGTTGGTTTCACAACTAGTTATTGAGTCAATAGTTAGTTGTTGAATTTACATCAAGTTGGAGAGCCCATAACTAGTTAGCAAGTCTCTAACTAGTTTTCAAGTCTCTAGCTAATTGTTGAATTTATAACTAGCTAGCAAGTCTCTAGCTAGGTATCGAGTCTGTGACTACTACCGAATATATAAGTAGATGCTAAGCCTTTGGCAACTATCAAAGCTCTAATTAATTCCGAGTATCTAGATAGTTATCGAGTTTTTAGTAATTATCAAAACTCTATGAATTGTTAATTTCTGTTAAACCATTAAGGATATGAACCACAAATGAAATTTGGATTCAAACACAAAAAATTCCTAAACTACAAGAGTATTTGGATCCAAATTGCCAATCAAACCCAACAGTTCATAAATACTCAAATCATAATTGCCTAGTTCTAAGATCATAAACCTCCTTTTCTATTCTTAAACTAATCAAAGAAAAATCGCACCTTGAATCAAACTTGAATACAAAAGAAACGAATGTTTTATTTTGGAAATTATGGGATTAAAGGAAAAATTATAATTTGAGTTTTGCGTTATAGATAAATCTTTTGGGAGAAAGAGAGGCAAGTATTTATAGAAGTAGAGTGAAAAACAAGAGGCATGGATCCTTGTTTGAATGAACCAATGAGATTGCATACTTTAGAATACCAATAGACAACAATATGGAGAGTGGAATTATACTAAAGTATAATATATTTCTTCTATGTGCATGGAGGGAAGGGGTAAATTTTACTATATAATACAAGTATCAAACATGTAGAGAGAATGAGCTTGGAAATGAAGTGAGATGTCAAGCCTAAAGAAAGTAAAGTTATCAAGCATTTAACATTTAGAAAAGGATAATAAACCTTTAGCGATAATAGGAAGGTGTCGAACATCTAATAGCAAAGGTTTATCGAGACTCAACAAAAATAAGAATGTCAAGCATTCAATTGGTTAACAAGCAGTGAAGGGGTGCCAAATTTCTAAGTGGTAATGAGCCTCTACAATAGTAAGTGTTGCCGAGCACTTAAAAGGCAGAATGTGATGTCGAACATTAACGATAAGGAAATGTATCGAGCTTTTGGAAGACGATAGAGATACAGAATCAACAAATGCTTAGAGATATCAAGCTTTACTGAAACAAAAGTTATTGAGCCCAAAGATAATCAGATTTTCAAAGATGTAAAAAGTGATGTCGACCTTCCAACACCAAAGTGCGATGGCGGTCATCGAACAAAGAAAGGATGCCGCACCATTAAAATATTTCGAGCATCTAATAATAGGGGAGGATATCAAGTTTCTATGATGACGGGCCTCTACTTTTATCGAGCCCTTACAATAATAACTATTGTCAAGCATCCATAAACAACAAGTGATATCAAGCTTACGAAGAATGCTAAGTTTCAACAAACAAAAGGGATAACAAACTCCAAAGAAATGATGAGCTTCAACAATAGCAAAGCGTGTGGAGCTTTTACAAGTGGCAAGGGATGCCGAGCTTTAGAAGACATATATTTGTTGGGTATCTACCATACGAAGGGATAGCGAGGGGACACGTGTCAACCATCCCATCTATTCGCTAACTCTATAAATAGATCCCTTCTGCTACCTTGAAAGGGATGAATTTACTCTCTCTTCTTCTTAATGATATGTTGTAAACCCTAAATCGATTTACGGATTTTTAGAGCCGATTGTAACTCTTAAATTTTTTGCACATAAGGGCTTGGACGTTTAACTTTGCTTAGCATATTTTCCTCGAGTTTGTATGCTTGATTATTATTGAATAATGACACACATATGACTTTATCTTTGGTTTTGGACTTGAGAATAATGGACTTGGACATGAACACCAATGAACATGGACTTGCATATATTCCCAAGCTTGCGTAAGGCCACTTAAGACGTTATTCAAACTAGCCTTAGCTTGCCTTGCATATTGGGTTAGCAAAGAAATTTTCTAACATGAATAATTGTTGATTGTAATTATCAAATATTTTTGATGTTTGATGAAGCAATCACATTTTAATGAGCCTGCGATATTTTAGCATTATTGATACTAGTTGGTGTGTAGTTAATCATGGATAATTTAATGATGGATGTTATGTTACTAATAGTTTTTTGAAATGGGTACTTTGATTGTAGTACATATTAGTAGTACAAGTCTTAGATAGTATACAACATACTACATGTCAATATATGCTCGAATCACACTACGCAAGTTTCAAACCTATGACCAATTGCACCAAAGTCGAAGTGCCTAACCACTGGAATAATGGTGCTGGTTGTTGTGTTACTAATGTTGATCGGACTAGTCCATATTTGATGGTTTATATTTACATTGATGGTTTATATTTACATTGATGATTGTGTATGCAAGCACATTTGTGTGTTGTGATTTTCTTAATTGATCGATTGTGGTTTTCACAGACTATTGTTGATGTTTGATGGCTGTGCACTGTTATCCTTATGGTTGCTCAAATGATAGTTTGTTGAGTGGATGAGTAGGAATACTATTTTTTGCTTTTGTTATTTGCATTGGTTGAATTGGTTGCATTAGTTACATTGATTGCATTCTTTGTGATAGTTGCAATTGATGGATGCTATGATTGTAATGCACCAATAAGCATTTAAATGTAGAAGAAGAGCAAGAAATAGAACTGCATGGTCCTGATCCACAAAATGGGTACATAGGCAGTTTTTCCTATGAAATAGCTATCGAGCCTATGGTCGTAGTGTATAGGGTCAGACATAGTTCAATTTTAGTCGAATCCATTTTCTTTTCCTTTTATTATATATATATATATATATATATATTACAATTATGAAGTTGTAGGTAGGAGCAGAAGAGAGAATTGAAAGCACGATGTAGGCTATATCGTGGGTGATTGAGTTGTATATTCTTTTATACCATTATTATATTGCTCATAAGTTAATGATAATGAAATGTAAAATTGATGTGATAATGTTGTAAAATAATTATATTATTGAGTTGATGTTCATCTATATTGATGTTTGATTCCTTTGTGAGGTTTTCCCTTTTAGTTCATTACTTTAGAATTTTAATACCCATGTTCTACTATCCTTATGTCTAGATTTAATTGTAAGCTTATTTTGACATGGTTTATAATTGAATTTTGATGTTAAAAATAGAGGGTCGTCACATTTAGTATCAGAGCTTAGGTTTAGCGATTCCTTGAACCTTGAGTAGATTTAAACAAAGTAGGATAGTTTATTTCATACCTTAAGTTAGGTTAAAATATAAATGAGAGAACATTTGGTTGAAAATGTGTTGCTTTGTATGTAGGAGTTTCTTTTTTCAACCATTGTTACCTCACCCTCAAATGATATTATTTGTGATGATATTGTATGGAAAATAAATAAAGTAGAAGTAGGGTAGGATAAACACTTATAAGAGAGGTTGAGTGTTGGTTATAACCCGAATAGCACACAACCAACGTTAAATTAATTGAAATCGACCTTAATAAGGTGGAACCACTTTTATTTTTAAGTGATTGATATTTTATTGGAAAATTTATGATGTATAGATTCCTTATTTTTAAAGATTTTTTTATTAAAATAGGAAAAATTCCTGTTTTTGACATAAAGCGATTCTTTAAAAATTTTGTTAATTTTTTTTATTTGGATGTGTTTTTTAGTAAAAAGGTGTTCTTACTAGATATTGGAAGTTAATTCAGCCTTTAACATTCTAACGTGGGAAATTTGTTTATTTAAAAAACATACTTTGAAGGTATTTTCATTATGATATTGTGGATTGGGAACACTTTATTAAACAAGGAAGATTTTATCAATGGGAAGAATTTTTTTTGTTTAAAAGTGTTCTAACAGAAACTATTTTATAAAATGATGTTTTTGTTGAAAATATTTTATTTTGAAAGAAATGTTTTAATGACGACATCTTAGCTAAAACCATTTTTATTTGGAACATCCTTTGAAAAACGTAGATGTCAAAAAAGATATTTTAACCTCGTTATCAATTGGAATACTTTGAAAAAATATTTGTTGAGGTACATTTTGAAAAACAATATTTTTGGTAAACAAATATTTCAAAATATATACCGAAAGGCATATGTAGTACCAGTCTAAAAAGATGCATTTAGAGGGAAAACTATTTTAATAATAATAAAAGATTTTAAAATGTCTTTGTTACAGATGCTTTGTTAGGGAAGTATTAGCAAGAATTCTTATTTTGAAAAAAATATATTTCTTTGAAACATTCTTTATAATGAACTTTATATGGTTTGGAGGAGATTTGTTTTAAAGATACTTCACAGGAAAGATATTCCCATAAAAAGATGTACTATTTTAAAGTAATTATTTAATATATTGTAAATATTTTTATTTGGGAAATTATTTTATTAGTGGGGGTATTAGAATATAGTATGATGGAAGTATCTTTGTGGGTTAAAAATGTAGTAACATATTTATTTGAGAAGGATTTTTTTACCAGTGAAGTGCGTTTAGTTTTAGAAAGCATTTATTAGAAAATTTGTTTTGTTGAAAAGATTTTCACTTAAAAAGTACTCTTTGATAGATGGTATTTTAAAAAGGAAATTATTTTTGGGTAAAGATATTTTGATTGAAAATAGACCTAACTTGAAAATTATTTTATTAAGAATTTGTATCATTGAGGTATGATGTGTTATAAAGTATCTAGTTTTATAATACTTTAAGAAAATATTTTACAAAGAGAATTATTTCATTTGAAATGTAAACAATCGAAAAGGTAAAATATTTAATTAAATAACAAACTTTGGAGGTAAAGTTTTTAACAGAGAACTATAAAAGTAGACTATGTAATATGCAATATAAGATGAAAGGGTAAGTTGAGTTTTGAGTGTGTGATTTTTATTAATGAGTTGTAGGGATGTCTAGTTATTTCCTTCTATAGAGAGAGTTGGGATGTGAAGAAGGGACTGTCCATTTCGATATTTATGGATAGTTACCTTGTTGGTTATATTTGTTTACTTTATATGAATTGTTTGTATTGCTTCGTTGTTTATTAAATTAATTGCAATTAAGAAAATTTAGCTGCTTATTTACCCATGTTTATTTATCAATTATGATATGCTTATTTGAATTTATTTATTGTGATTGTTTCATGTTGTTGACGGTCTATTTTGCTATGATTGGTTTTAATTGTTACTTGTTGAATGTTTATTTAATTATTCTATGTCGTGCTTGTTTGAATTATTTTTTCTTATCGCGTTATGTTGTTAATCGTTTGTACTATGATTGATTTTTAATTTTTTTTATTTGTTTCATGTTTACCTATTAATTCATGTCATTCTTGTATGAATTAATCTTTTTTGCTTGTATTAGTTGTTGTTCATCTATTTGTTAAAATTATTTGTTTATCAACTTGAAGTTTGTTTTGATTAGTTATTGTTTGTTTGGCTGTTTACTTGTTCACTTGGTAGCTTAATGTTTGGCACACTATAATTTGGTACGCTTTATTTGACTAAGAAATGTGAAGAGATTCCATCAAGATGAGTAATAGTGGTTAGATGATTTTTGTGACTAAAATCCTGATGGATACCGTTAAGGAATCAAGGATAAGTGAGAGGACCATCATAAGGAATTTTAGAAATATGCATTTCTAAAACCTATTTTTTGCTTCTGTAATTTTTTTTCAAAAAAAGAGTTTATATTTCAAAGGACGGTTTGATTTCTTATATAAGTCAATGTTTTCTTAAAAATATATTAATTAGTTTGAAATGATGGAAAATACTTTGAGAAATTATTTATAAATTAATAGCGTATTTTTAGAAGAAAGGGAGATCTTTAGTTTTAAAAGGATATAGAAGCCCTAATTTGGAAAAAAATGTTTTGGTAATTTTTTTGCTTTTAAGATGTATTGGAACTCCCCTTGCTAGCAAGTCCCTCTTAGGTATGTTGGGTGAGTTTTCCTAGTCATTGGATGAAGGAAAGGGCTCGAATACACATGCTTAGGATCATTGATACTTGAAGTGTTTTCTTATTCACTCATATGCATGGCTATTGTGAGGAAAGTTATTGGGTACTAGGAATGGCTACCCTGGATTGGAGCAATGGATCCATATACGCTGTATCAATGGAGTGGATCTAGTGTCAACTATGGGCTGGTAGGTGAGTGCACCGAAGACCGTGATTTTTCCATCAATCCTAAACAAAGGAATAATCATATGAGTTATCATATATCCAAAACACGCAAGTGATGCCAAGATCGATGTAGTTGCAGCATAAGTGGATGACCAAATCATATAAAGGGTGTAGACATAACTAGATGCGTATTATTTTTGAATGTGACCATAAGTAGTTGCACATGATATTTTGATGGTATAAATATGAGATGGTACACTATTTATCTTGAGAAAGAGACTATGAGGATGTTCATCGACGATTTTGAGGATATGCATACAATGGGAGTTAGTTCAACCTATGGCCCATGTTTAAGTAATACACTATATGTTATTTTATACAAGTAAAGGGAGTTAGTTCCTCGATTCTTAACTATTGTATACTATGTGACTAGAGTAAGCATGTATGCGGGAAATTAGGCATATATGTTATTATTCTACAAATTTGATATTCAATATAATGTGGTTCAATCATGAAGGTGTGTTAAGCACACGATACTAACATCAGGTTCCTCAGTGTGCACACGACGCTGTTGGTGGACGCTTGGTATAATTCATGGTTTGGCACTAACAGGAGGTTCCCTAATGCATACGACAATTAGGATGTGACAGTATTGGTGGATGCTCAGTGCCGTGTAATTAGTGGCATTACCATTGAGTTTTGGACACAGATGCTTTAATAGACCCTAGGTCGTCTTTGACAGAAGTCAACATTATGAGATCCTCTTAATGTGTAGGTATGATACATTATAGTCGTAGTTTGGGTAATGCAATCTCATGGGTGGTATTTTAGGCAATCATATGTTAAAAGTAGTCCTAGAGATTATTTGTTGATCCGTTATGGATCGATCGTTAGCTCCATTATTGATTATTGGTTTGATTAGTCGTTCAACCTCTAAGCATAGACCTCCACAAGATGTTGGGTGTAGACATATTTGAAACTATATTACGCAGGTTAATTTGACCAAACCTAGTAAGTAATTCAAAAACACAAGTAGGACACCTTGTCCATGTGGATTATAAAAGAAGTCAATTGCATGTAATCACCATACATTAGTAATACAATTCATTCACCAGACTTTTATCAAACCACTCCTTTCTTCTTCCCTTACCACCGGAGGATAAGGCAACCGGTGATTGGTCTAGATCTAGTATGTGGAGAAGCAAGTTTGGCATAAGCGTTGCATGTTATTCTTCATTATTCTCCATGTAACTATCTTTTATATTTAATACTTATCAACTTTATGTCGTTATTTAGTAGACTTTGATTTCTTACTACATATATTTTGACTTATGTTTCTAGGATATTTTCCAAGATTATTATTTTTATATTTATATTTTATTCCCTTTGCTGTGAGGTTTGAAAGTGTAGAATGTCTTAGATTTTGTTTTTATAGCCATGTCCTATAATGTGTTAAAAATCATTAGCTCATAATTCTTGGCATGTCTCGAGTCTGAAAGTACTTTAGGCCTTGGATCGGTGTGCTCGGAGGTGCAGGGTATCACATTTGGTATCGAAGCCTAGATTTATGGTTCCTTAGGTGTTTGGCACATATTGGAGAAAGTACTTGAATAATTTAAAAATGTTTTTCAAAAGGTTTTAAAAAGTGGTGTATGTCTATATATATATGTAAAGTTTTTTGAAGGTCTGACATGAAATAACACAGTCACTTATCCTTGCTAACACTATTTATGAGGAAGTTGCTAATAATTTCTAATTACAAATAGAGAGAATGAGCAATTTTGTTGGATGCGACTCAGGTGAAGCATTTGAGGTTCTGGGTGTGAACATCCCAATATGGTTCCATCGATATCCACAAGCAAGAGGTCAAGCTGAGTTCAACCAAAATAGAGGACCCATAGAACAGGAGTCAGCTGTAATTCCTGCAAATCCACCTGTCGCTCATTTCGCCAAGCCGTGTAAGGAATTTTCAAGTATAGGAGGGCAGCCATATGTGTGGACTGAATCTTTTATAGATTCGAAGGCATGGATTCATAATTGTGATAGGCTTTTCGGATTGATGGATCTTGAAGATGTAGTTAGGAGATAGATTGCAGCCTAGCATTTACAAGGAGAGGCTCTAAATTGGTGTGATGTGGTTGTGGAAAAAACAAATGAGGAAGGGATAACTTGTTGGGAGTTTAGGAGGTGTTTTGAAACGAGATTTCTTTTCATACCAGAGTAAGGAGTACAGTTAGAGAACTACATACATTTGCAGCAAGAAGAGAAATTAGTGAGAGACTATGTAAACTGGTTTAATGAGTTGGCTCGGTTTGGACTAGATCTGATAAATACCTCTTACAAGAAAGCTTTGAAGTTTGCAAAGGGGCTAAATCAACCTCTTCAATATTTAGCCCTTAGTCACGGTCCCACGAGGGCAACTTACGAGGGTTTGGTGGAGATGGCTTTGTTGAATACTACTTCTAAAGAAGAGGTGAGGAGTGAGCCTAAGAAATCAATAGGAAAGATACATCAGCATAATCAGTGCAAGGGCAGAGTAGGGACCCAAGGAAAGATTAAGAAGCAGGAAATCAAGTGTAGAAGATAATGTAGAAACGGGCATCTCGTGAAGGATTGCAGGATAGACATCTCAAAGATCAAATGCTACAACTGCAATCAACTTGGGTACATGAGAAGAGAGTAGCCGACTACACTAAAGACCTCTACCCAAGTGACCTCAACTTACACACTGGATGTTGTTCCCAGCTTGAGAATGCCCCAATAGTGGACAAGAGGAAGAAGATCATAATTGACAGTGTGTTAACTTTATCTGATTTATCTGTTCGTACATTATTTAACACTAGGGCATCACACTCTTTTATTTGAGTAGACTTGCAGACAAGTTGCACTTAAACACTAGCATAGTACTGACTCGGTAGTTGTATCGAACCCTGTTAGATGATCGACTCATTTATCTATGATTTGTAAGGCTTGAAATTGTATACTTTGGGGGTTGCATTTTATTTCGATGCTTTTATCTTAGGATTTTCTAGGTTTGGTCTGATTTTGGGTGTATACTAGATGACCATGTATGTGGTAGTCTTAGATTTTGATAGGAAGGCCTTTTCTTTTGCATACTTGTAGTGGATGCAGTCTTGAGGTTTATTGCAACTCTAGAAGTTCAGTTATGTTGAGTTACCTATATTCTTTAGACCTATCACATGATGAGTTAGCAGTGGCAATAGTTTGAGACCACTCACATGTTTTTTCGAAGTTACTGGTCTTCCACCCTAAAGGGAGATTGAATTTCTAATTTATCTTGAGGAGGACAATGGACCTATTGCCTTACTTTGAGACATATGATTCCTAAAGAAAGACACGAGCTGAATAAACAAGTGAATAAGCTATTGGAGAAGGGCTTCAATAGGAGGAGTATTTCAAGTAGGGAGCACTAGTTGTCTTTGCCACCAAGGCAGATGGTTCTTTGAGGCTTTGGGTCGATTATCGAAAGTTGAATAAACTAATAATGAAGAATCATTACCCGTTTCCCCACATAGATGATATCTTTGATCAGTTAGTTGGAGCGAATGTGTTCTCTCAGCTTTACTTGGCTACTGGGTTTCGTCAGTTGCATGTGGTTGAAGATTGTATCTTGAAAACCCTTTTTCGCACACCCGATGGACTTTATGAGTGGTTAGTCATGCATTTAGGACTAATCAATCCACCTGCCTATTTTGTTGATCTGATGAGTTGGGTTTTGAGAGGGTTAATAACTTCATTATGGTATTTTTTGACGACATATTGGTCTATTCGAAAAGTGAGGAGGGCAACATGTTACATTTAGGGGAAGTGATCAACACTCTCTGTGGACATAATTTGAAGGCAAAGTTTCCAAATGTTATTTTGATGCAAAAGGTTCGCTTTTTGGGACATGTTGTCTCTGAGAATGGACTGGCGGTCGATTATAGTAAAATTGCTGCAGTACAAGATTGGCATATATTGAAGAATGCCACGAACGTGCCGAGTTTCCTTGGTTTGGCAGGCAATTATAGGAAGTTCATTAAAGACTTCGCTTAAATTTCTTCCCCTCTAACTCTTCTTATCAAGAAGAATTTGGTTTTCTTGTGGGACTCAAAGTGCGAGAATGCTTTTATTAAGTTGAAATAGTCGTCGACTAGTGCATCATTTTGGTACTACCTAATGGTTCGAAGGCATTCAGTGTGTACTGATGTTTGCGGTATGATATTAGGTGTAGTTTTAATGCAGGAAGGGAGAGAAGTAGCTATGCTAGTCGAAAATTGAAAGTCCACGAGAGAAACTATCATATCCATGATTTCGAGTTGGCAGCCACTAATTAGCACTTAAGTCATGGAGATATTACCTTTTAGGAGAGTGATTTGAGCTATTCGCCGATCATAATTATTTTTTCTTACAAAAGGATTTGAATTTAAAGCAACAAAGGTAAATGGAGTTGTTGGCATCGTATGATTTTGGTATCTCCTACACTCCAAGAAAAAGTAATGTCATGGTTGATGCTTTCACTAGGAAGCATGAAATGTTAAGTCCTATGTTTTTGGAGTGGAACCACTTTGATTTCAATTATACATTCGACTTTTGACCTTTGTCGGACATCATTCTTGGGTTGCTGGAAGATTTGGATGTGCAGTCTATACTTATATACCACATTGGTTCACGTCCGAAGCAATATACAGGGTTATTGGATATTTTCAAGAAGCTTGGTAAAGCAGAGGAGTCGAGTCATTTGAGGCATTGCATCATTGACTCTAAAGGGTAGTTATTAATAGATAATAGACTATGTATTCCTCTCATTAGGGGTTTGAGTGATAGGGTACTAATTGAGTCCTATCATTCTATGATGACCATCCATCCCGGTAGAGATAATGTATCGTGAGATGAAGAGAGTATTCCATTGGTCTAGTATGAAGAGGAATGTGGCGGAGTATATGTCCAAGTGTCTAACGTGCCAAAGAGTAATGACAGAGCAAAAACAGCCGAGTGGATTGTTGGGACCGTTAGATATTCTGCAGTGGAAGTGGGCGAGTGTTTCTATGGATTTCATTGATAGACCACCTAGGAGTAGGAGGAGGATGAGAGTATTTGGGTCGTAATCAACTGATTGACCAAATGCACTCACTTTGTTTTGGTTAGTATTATGAGAACTACTGCATCGTTGGCGACTCTTTACGCAAGGGTGATAGTTCGATTACATGGAGTTTCTTCTAGTATTGTTAGTAACTACAACCTGCTTTTCACTAGCGACATTTGGAGGAGTCTTCAGAAGGCTGTAGGAAGTAAGTTGAGTTTGAGTACCGCTTAATGCCCATAGATGGAGAGGGTGAATTCGGTATTGAAGGATTTACTTTGAATGTGTGCCTTGGATTTTGAAGGCTCTTAGGAGGATTACTTGCCACTTATGGAGTTTTCTTATACTAATAGGCAATGGGTGAGTATTGAGATGACACCGTTTGTGGCATTATATGGGAGACTTTATAGATTACCATCTTATTGGTAGGACACTACCAATAGGATCATTCTTCGACTAGATATGGTAAAGGCAACATCAGAGAAGGTCGACTTGATCAGTAGGAGAATGAAGACTGTGTAAGATAGGCAGAAGTATTTTGCTGATAGGAGATGCACAGAGTTTGGAATTCGAAGTGGGCGACATGGTTTTTTAAGATCTGATCGCTTAGACATTTTATGAGGTTTGGTAGTTCGGGAAAGGTAATGCCAAGATTTGTGGGGCCTTTTTTGATCATAGGTAGAGTAGAAAAGTTAGCTATAGGGTGAAGCTTCCTGAAAAAGTTAGAGGAAGTACATGACGTTTTCCATGTGTTACACTTACAGAAGTGTTTACACGGTACAATAGTTATGTTCGAGCCAAGTCAGCTAGAGGAGGTAGTAATGAAAAGGGAGACACTTATTTTGTTGTGAACCTACTCATATCATTGAGCATGATACAAAGCAATTCCATAATAAAGTTATTAAGCTAGTTAAGGTTAGTGGGGTGATGACCCAACGGAGAGTACATAGGAGCCCGAGAAGAAGATCCGAGCTACCCGTCCATAACTCATTGTTGGTACATTTCAATTTTAGTTAATATGTATGTAGCTGCTTAGGCACCTAGGCTTTAGCTTTGTGTACCCTATACGTAGGGAAGTTTAGAAGCTAGGAATGGATATAGATGTGTCATTATGACATGTTTTGAATGATGGTTGCTAGTGATGTACTTATTAAATTGATTGCTGCACACATGGGCAAATATATTCAGGGTAGCATGCAATCACACCATCACTTGTTTTGTTTTATTGTGTTATATGCATATGGTTGTTGCACATTGATTGGACGGTTGTACATACATATAGAATTGTAAGTATATTCACACGGGATGCTGCATATATTTGGATATATAGCATAAGCACTTGCATTATAGAAGGTCGACTAGTTTCAGAAGGCTGCCTAATTTTTGCATTAGTTGTGGATTCATATGCGTTCCATACTTATATATACATATTGCATTAGGAATTTAAATCGAGGACAATTCTTACCAGTAGATAGTTGTAGATATTGGTTTCTGCATATCTGAATTGCGTTTTTCCATCTGTAGAGATTTGGGGATGAAATCCTTTTAAGAGGGAATAATGTAACACTTGAAAAATTGGCCAAAATTTATTTAAGGAAATTAGTTTATTGATAATAAGGATAAAGTGAAATTTTACCAAACATTAGAGTTTTGCTATGAAACTTGCACTGTTGAGTTCATGGCAATTTTCTGGATAACTTATATACATACATATATATATATACACACATATCTATAAAGTTTCATAATCGAAGTTCATATGGAAAAGTTATTAAAGTTTAAAGATTTGAAATCGAAGATAATTAAAATATATTAAAAGGAAATTAATTTTAAGTTAAACTAACATTGGTCGGACCATGATTAGGACCGCTCGAGCTCTAGTGATAGACAGCCCGACGTCGACGGTCGACCGATTGGAATTTGTCGGCTAGGATTAGCCTATGTCGAACGGTCTTGATTTTATTAAATTAAATTGAATGGTCGAGATAGTTTGTTGGCTTTATAAATTTCGAGGTATTCCTTCATTTTTTATCCTATAACCATATATAGTAACTGAAACTATACTTCTCTTCAAATTAGTCTTTCTTCCAAATCACTCTATTTCTTAAAAAACAAAACAAAACATAAATTGAAGATAAAATCAAGCGAAAATGGGTGTTCATCAAGTCATAAGGGACAATAATCAAGAAAGAAGAGGGAAAGTCGTCAAAAAGTGAGTGAGTTTATTATTAAATATGAAGATTTACAAGTAATTGGGTTTATTTATATATTTATTTGATCTGGAAATTATATGGTTAAAATTCAAGATAAAGTTTAATTTGAGGACTAACAAAATCCGTGATATTGCTTATTTAGTAATTGCACTTGTATAGAAATTTGAATTAATATGTATATACCCTATTATTTCATCATAAACAAATTTTGAGATGTAAATATACATAAGTGATTATGAAATTGATGAACTAAAATCGTGTGAGTGAAATTATAAGTTATATAACGAAAATTATTGGAATTATCTGTAGAACTACAAACTTAAACAAATAAGTGAAATCTGGTTAGAATTTGGGGAATAATGACTGTTAAAATAAATACTTCACTGTTAAAAATATGACTAACGTTAAAAAACGAAAAAAATATAATATTCAAAACACGACCGGTCGATACGCTCACTATAATAGCCGACATCGACAGCTACAGTGGCCAATGATCAAACAATTGACATGTTTCAAGCGCAGTTTGAACCTTTCCCTATGGCCAAGGTTTAATTGTATACACAAATACATACACTATATGTTACATTATATAAGTAAAGGGAGTTAGTTCCCTAATTCTTAACTATTGTATACCACAGGACCAGGGCAAACGTGTACACGAGCAATTAGGTCTGGGCACTATTTATTCTATGAATTTGATATTCAATATAATACGGTTTGATCACGAGGATGTGCTAAGCACATTTCACTAATAGGAGGTTCCTCAATGTACAAGTGACGTTGTTGGTGGATGCTTGCTGTAGTGTATGGTCCAATGCTAACGGGAGATCCCTTGGTGCATATGGCAATTAGGACGTGACATTGTTGGCGAGTGCCCTTTGCTTTGCAATAAGTGGCGTTACCATTAAGTTTTGGCCATGGATGCTTCAGTAGACCCTCGGTCGTCTTTGACACGATTCGGTACTACGGGATCCTCTCAATGTGTAAGTACGATACATTGTATCGTAGTTTGGATAATGCAGTCCAAAGGGTGATATTTTAGGTGATCGTATGCTAGGAGTAGTCCCAGAGTTTGTAGTAAATTCTTTATTTATTACCTTTTGTTCTTCTTTTTTATTCCTCAGCGCAGTTGCTAAATCTGCATAATTTCTATAGTGGATCCATTGTGGATCCGTTGTGGATCATACATTCGATCCGTTGTTGATTAGTGGTTCGACTAGTTATTCGATCTTTAAGTATAAACTGTGACAAGATGTTTAGATGTAGGTGTATTTGAAACTATGTCCTTTAGTTAATGTGACCAACCCTATTAAGTTATTCTCAAACACAAGTAGGACACTCTAAGCTAGTAGATTATAAATGAAGTTAATTACACGTGATCAAATATATTAGTAATACATTTCATTCACCAGACTTTTTTCCAACCCACTCCTTTCCTTCTTCCCCCACCATAGAAGGACAGGGAAATAAGTAATTGGCCTAGGTCTAGTATGTGAAGAAGTGAGCTTGGCATTAGCGTTGCATATTATTCTTCATTATTCTTCATGTAACTATATATTGTATATACTACCTATCAGACTTTATGTTGTTATTTTATAAACACTATACTTTTGACTATGTATATTTTGAGACTATATTTTGTTATCTTTCATTATGAGGTATAAAAGTGTAGAATTTCTTAGATTTTATCCTTGTAACCATCTCCCGTAATGCTTTAAAAACCGATAGCCTATACTTCTTGGCACAAACACTAGTGAGAGTTATCATAGGCATTGGATTGGTGTGTCTAGAGGTGTGGGGTGTTATATGCATGTTTGGATCAACCAACGTCGTGTTATGGACTTTAATTATAGTCAATTATAGTTGACTTACTATTGTGCATGAGACGAATTAATCTATGGTTAATATTGTTTTACCTTTGCTAATTAAATGCTATTTTACATACTATAGTTTGGAATGTATGGTTGAAAAAGTGTGTGAATTACTATTGTGTATATGGGTGTGTTACACTAAAAATCAACATTTCGACTAGGACGAAAAGTCTCTAAACATTAGAAAAGGAAAAGGAGCACAACCCAAACCTTTCGAAGGAGTCGAAGGGATGCAACCATCAGAATTCATTAGCATCAAACCTTTCGAAGGAGCCGAAAGATCCCATCTCTAATATCCAAAGTGTTCTCACCTTTAAAAGAGGATGAAGAGATCAAAACAAGTGTGAGCAAGTACTTAGTGACCTTCTCGAAAGCATAACAAGCCTTTCGAACTGGTTGAAGCACATCCAGGATACCTTTCGACAACGACGAAAGTTTTATATAGAAAGCAGCACTCACAAGTCAATAAAAAGCGAAAGTCAACCTTTCGACAACATTGAAAGAAAGTACAGATCTCAAAGAACAAGCTTCCGATAAAGTCGAAAGGTTCATAACAGTGTAGAGAAAACAAACCTTCCGACAAAGGCAGAAGGTTCATGATGACATATGAAGGACAAACCTATTGACTAAGGTGGAAGGTTCATAATATGGCAAGCCTTTCAACAAAGGCGGGAGGTTCATAACAATTCATAACCTTTCGATGAAGTCAAAAGGTTTAAGGCAACATATAAAATGGGGACCTTTCGACTCAATCGAAAGCATGAAGTCGAAAGGTTGGTCGCCTGCATCTATAAAGAAGACCCAGTGAGTCCTATTTCAAGGGGCCAGTTCCTTTTATCCTAATCTTGTAACTTCTTAATTAAAGCATTGTAACCCTAATTGGGTGTTGATTTGGGAAACTTAATAAAATAAAGTTTTTCTTGGATAAAGAGGGAAGTCTTATGCTCTGTTAATTACATTCTGTTTACCTAAATCTTTGTTGGGTTAACTCCTATTTTCAGGTTCAACCTCGTCGAAAGGATCTTGTCGACAAGGATGGCAACACTCCTATACAGTCAACTTCCACAACATTTTGAAGCCTACAACTCTACAAAGGTCGACAACTTAATCAGTTCATTATTAACTAAACCTTCTGAAATCATTAGATCTATGATCTAAACCTTTCGATAAGGTCGAAATCAGGATTAGTTAGGTTCAATCCAAAGGAGGTCATTTCCATACCTTTCGACCAAGTTAAAACCTACTTGATACAGGTGATCATACCTTTCGACATGGTCATAAGCTACCACATATGCACCAAGGAATTTGTTTTCTTTCTTGAACTCAAAAGAGAAATCACTCTAACCTTTCTATAAGATTAAAATCATCCTTAAAAGGACAAACTCAGGGAGTTTTGACCAAACCAAAAGGTAAAACCTATACAAGGAATCTCATATTAGATCAACTGAGATGAAAGGTTAACTAATAAACCTTTCGACGACGTCAAAAGTTCCAACCTAAGTTTAATTAAGTGAATAAAATTTAAAGACAATTTTTAAAGGTATCATGCCCTTCGTTCGAACAAGTCTATCCATTCTTCTTGGAATTACATTAGGGTGTTGACAAGAAATCTTATTAATATTTTTGGCGTTAGAAGGAGGGCATGAACCTCCGACTTAGTTAATCCCCTAACACTGCTGTTCTCTAACCCGCCTTGGATCAATCTTGCATCAAGACTATCTACTTTGGTTTGATCATGGCCAGAAGATTTAAGAGATATGAAGAAGGGTCTTCTGAACCACATCTGTCAAGATTCTCCCAAATACACATCAAAAGTTCCAATCAAGATGAAGAGCAAAGATTAAGGCTCGAAGCCTTATGTATTTTAAATAGAAAGAAAGCGGAATCTTACGATCTTTTGAAATGGATTCCGAACCCCTTTCATGTTGACCCTATACCAATCTTTGCACTTGGAAAGAGAACAAATGGAAGTGACAATGTCTTTAATCGAATGAGAAGAACAATTCGACATTATGCCAAGGGCACAATCTTTACGGAAGAGAAAATGAATCATTACAATGCCTTTGCACACAAATGGCAACCAACTGCAATGAGAGCATTTCCAACCCAAGAGATTCAAAGGGTAGTAAAAAGAAAGATAATTGAAGAGCATGAAATGGTAAGGCCAAAAAGTAAAAAGCTTAAGAATCACCCTCAAGAGTCAAGTTTCAAGTCTAGACTTCCAAAAGCATGCAATCTAATTACATCAACAGAGAATGCCTATTTCCTTATAAAGGATGAACTTAACTATTGGCCACCACAAAAGAAAAGGCCAAAACATGAAAGGAATATGGGAGGATCCTTCTATCACTATCATATAATGAATGGGCATAATGAATGGTCATGAAACCAACCATCGCAAAGCCTTGAAGGGGATGATCATCAATTTCTTCAGACAAGGAAAGATCACTGAATTTGTAAAGAGAACTTGAGAAAAGATTAATAAAGATCAACATTCTAAAAAGAGAAAGTCTACATGGTTGGGAGTAAAATTCTCCTCAAACTTGGATACTGCCTAAGATGGTAGGACTGCCTAAAGTGGTAGAAAAGCCTTTGTCCATGCCGTGATGACCAGGGCAGAGCACCTTCTAGAGGGAGGACGGAGTAAGCCTCTATCCGTGCCTAAGATGGCCAGGGTAGAGCACCAAACAAGCCCTTAACCGCACCACAATAGGGCCAGGTTATGGCTCCTCCTGGAGGAAGGGCGGAGTAAGCCTCTATCCGCACCTAAGATGGTCAGGGTAGAGCACTCAACATGCCTCTTTCCGTGCTGCAAAAGGCTAGGGTAGGGCGCCTCCTGAAGGGAGGTTTGGTAAGTACTTGATTCTAGCCTCTAAGATGAGCTAATCAAGAGCACCAGACAATGGACTAAGATGTCCATTCCCAAGAAGAGGCCTATTCAATAATGGACTAAGATGTTTAGGCTCAAGACGAGGCCTAACCAAAAATGGGCTGAGATGTCCGAGCACAAATGAGGCTCATTCAATAATGGACTAAGATGTCCAAGCTCAAAAAGTGGCCCAATCAAAAAAGGACTAAGATGTCCTAGCCTAAACGAGGCATGATCCATACTGAACTAAGATGTTTAAGCTTGAGAAGAATCATATTCAATCATGGACTAAATGTCCTAGCTCAAGAGGCAAGCAATCAAATTATTTCAAAACATATTCAAAACCTGGAGGGTTCATGAACGTCAAAGAAGAAGAAAACAAAGGAGCAGAATGGATCTCCGCTTTTTGTTACCCGAATTAAGGTTTCGGGACTTCTTTAACCATCTACTAATGCTTGAATATGAGCTTCGGAATACTCATATTTGAATCTCAATACCTAGTAACTGAATCTGGGTCTCAGGATTCTATTAATTGCCATCTTTACTAAGCCTAAATAGAGGTATGGGAACATTATCGATCACTATAATTGAAAGCCGAATCTGGGTTTAAGATCTTTCATATAAATATTTCGTTATCTAAAACCCGAATCTGGATTTTGTATTATTATCAATCACTCATTTACTATACCTGAATTTGGGAATAGAGTCTGATGTTTATTTAAACCCTAATCTGGGTACAAGATCTTTGGATCTCTATCTATTTCAAATGCCCGAATCTGGGCCAAAGAACATTAACACAAAGACTCTTATTAAGATCCTCCAAATGAGAACTTTGGGTTTCTAACTTTTAAATCCCATTAATGTTAAGGAATGGGTGAGAGAGTTACAACTTCAAAATTTCAGATATGGATTCCTGAATATGGTTCTTTATTTAATGAAAGTTATATTTTGACATTCATGACCTTATGATAAGGCTAAAACTACTACCAACAAGTTTTATGCATTCTGAACAAGTGGAAAGAGTTAAGTCCTTGATTATTTCTCATTATGGTTAAAGATGAGATCTTAACATTTTGAATAAATAACTTTTCATACAATTGATAAGTTGATTTGCTAATCTAGACAAATGATATACACGAGCAAATATTTCAATTTCAAGCTAACAATTAGAAATATTGTTTTCTACACGTTTCTTAGGGAAATCAGAATGACAAGCGTAACAAAAGACTCAACAAGCACGAAAGTCGCCGAATGAGCAATACAATGGCATATCAAAAGTTATGCTACGAAAAAGGATAAAAAATCAGGTGATATTTACAAAATTTCCATAATTTACATAAGTTATGTAGCCATTTACAGATAATGGAATTATGTACAAGATAGATTTACATGACTCAAATGCATAAATGAATTATAAATCGTGAGCTGCTTTATTTAGAGTCTCCGCCACTGAAGGATTTACAACATGATTGATTGCTGTGCGGAGAACTTCCTTAAGCTTCTTTTCTTTTCTCCTTTTCATCGTCAATTGCATCAATGTTGGTCTTTAAGGCATGATTAAAAATCTGTTTACAGCCCTGACTGTTTTATTTTCCCTTTTAAACTCTACAACCCGCTTGTCAAGCAAATAATTATCATGTTCTACCTTTTGATTCTTAGCAGTGTAATCATTAACAGTCTGATAATACTTCAACTTATGGTGCTCATCAAAATATTGGGTGATTTCGAATTTTACCCTCTGACACTAGTTCCCACCTACATTGTTGTCTAAGCCGGGGGAAGGTTGAGCATAGTGGAAAAATTTTAAGCTGCGAGAAGTTTTGACCTAGTAGGCTTGATAGCTGAAGGAGTCGCTCAGGGAATTAGAAGTTCAATCTTTGAAGTCTTATCACCCAAAATGGATTCTAGATAAGCATATTGACCCTGACTATCTTTCAATTTTAACACTAAATCACTTATTTGACGAATGCGTTTTGACATCTTTCGTCGAAATCAATTATGGGATTCAACTTCTCCCATCATTTGAGCAAAGTAATAACTTCATCCTTTTTCTTAACTTTAGCTTTAAGGTAGCCAATGTAATCTTTATGATTAATGGCAATGGTTTTTTGAATAAGTATATTTTATGCTATTTGATGGCACCAACGTTCCCACCAAAACGTTCTAGTAATACTTCATCCTGAACCACAATCGCTCCACTCTATGTCAATAATCTCTCTCTAATTGTATCAACATGGGATACTAATTTTTGAGCGATAAAGGTTGTAGATGACTATGGCTCCTATGCAAACAAAGAAATGAGATATAATCAAAATTGGGGGAAAGATGTCTTTATCATCACAATAGTGGATTTCGGTTGAAATAACAACAAAGTCAAAAGGTACAACAGACACTTTCATCATATCTAAAGGTGAGAGATTACTTTTCTAGCTTTGTCTAAAGTATTAGCTGAAAGTATTATTTTTGAGTCAAAAGTTATGGTGACTTCTTCAGGAGTTATAACTGGTGGGCATTTACTATAATCTCATTTTTCGATCGGTGGACTATCACGACCACAAATTAACTTGGAATGGAATATTTGGATTTCTTTTAAGAATGATTCCTTTCCTACACCGAGGAAGTCAAAGCGGAGACAAGAGTATTCCAAGTATAATTTTTGTAAATCCCAAAGAATACAATATCTCGCTAACTTTGAAGTCTTTAAAGTTGGTGCATTTTTAGAGTCAGATTTCCAAAAGTTAACATATTGACTTAGGTGGTATTCGGGGACGACATGACCTAAAGAACTTATATTCTAAAATAACACAGTAAGAAATAAAACTAAGCATAGAAAACATAACAAAAACATATATTCATGAATCATTTACTTGGTATATGTTTACAGTCACTCATTCAGTTCATACAAAATAGACTTAGAGAAAAACTCAGGAACAAATTTGTCCTTATAGTACTTAAGCTTTTCAGGGGGGAGATCTTTAAGAATCAATTTGACCCGCGGTAAGCTCCAGTAAGCTCCAAGATGCGGGTCAGAAACGAATTATCTAAAACAAATTCGCTATTTTCCTTTAAGAGAGTGTCATACCGACGACACACTTTCTTTAATAAAGGAGCCGCCCTATGATATTTAAAAGACGCTAACACGGAGATACTCCTATCAAGATTGTGATATTTATTAGATAAAGCATTCTGCTCCTTTATTAATTTGTCTAACTTCCTGTATAACTTGTTAATTTCCACTCTTATACTCTCAGATTTTGTTCTATAGGAAAAGTTTAACTTCTTATTTATCTAAAACAAATGATTTATCACTAATTATTATCTTCGAAGTGTAGAACATTTATACAGGGAATTCAATACGTGTGAAATCAGAATGGAAGCCTGAGGAACTTGTTCCTTCTCTTGTGGACCTTCAATACAAGTGGGAAAAGTTTCCTTCTCTATAGCGGTAGTTGGTCCAAGGGATGTTGGAGGCAAATCTTTATGAGGAGAAGACTCCTTTTTAGAAGGTTTAGTTGGATCATCACCATCTTTTTTATGGAAATGGAGAGACCCCCTTTATCTCCACCATGGCCTTGACCTCCAGAGGGGTTATCATCATCATCATCATCATAGTCACTATCCCAATTGATTTCATAATCATCTTCCTTCTCCTTAGGGTCTTTATCTTTATAGTCCACCTCTTCAGAATCGGATTCTATATCGAAGGAGGGAATATTAAAAGAGAGAGCTTCCTTTGTATTAACCATCCCCTCCTCACCTTCAAGTTCGGTACCCTGCCTAATTTGCTCAATTTTGTCCATAACTCTCTCGGCTAAAATTGGGTCGAGAGAAGGAAAGCCAAAGTCAGGACATTTATCGCGATTGTTGGCATAAGCAAGCATGAGTGCACCTTCATAATTTTTTAGCATCATGGACCCTAAGGTGGCTTCAAAAAACTCAGAGACATGCTTTTGGAAATCAGAGAGGGTTTGGATGGCTAGCTTAAGTGAAGCTCTGGCCCTCTTGAATTTATCTTTTAGCAGAGTACTCTTAATAACCAATTGAGCTTTCTCCTCCTCCAAGTCTTTTAAAGCTAGCTCCTTTGCAAATTTTTTATTAGAGGAGAGTTGGTGAGCCTTTCTCTCTGCTTCAAGATCATCCTCATCCCTGGTGAGGGAAGCCTTGACTCGCTCTAGCTCAAAGGTAGAATCATTTTGAGTAGCAGTCAGTAAAGATGGTTGATTTTTAAGTTCAGCATTTTCCTCCTTTACTTGGAGGATCCAACAAAGAGTCTAGAGACATTTTCGTTTGAAGAAATCCAATTCCTTGAAATTTGTAATGAAAAGAAGAGAGACACGAGTTAAAGATTGGAAAATCTAGCGATGATAAGTTAATCGGGTGGAACTTACCAAGATTTGTTGCTCCATAAAAGAGCGATGATTCTCTGCCAAATCTGGACTAAATGACGGTAGAGAAGAAGAAGTGAAAGATTCTAAATGAAGGTTAAGCTTAATGATATCATTGAAAGTAGATGGAGGAGGAGCAGAAGATGACGACTCTGGACGGATCCGTGCCTTAGATGGAGTCTGTAGAAGGCAAGCTGCATTTACGCTAGCATGGTGGGAGAATCCGTGATGGTAATATGAGGAAAAGTTTTGGAGAAGGTGGATCTTGCTCCATTTGGTATTTGGGAGCTTCAACAGTAGGTTTTTTTTGAATCTTTCTCTAGAGATATACGCTCTTCTTCCTCCTCCACATCAATGACTTTTGCTACTTTAGCTAGAGGAGCATCTTTGGGGGGGGGGGGCACTATTAGCTTTCTTTTTGAAGATCTCTTGGATCTAGCAAAAGCTTCCAAAACTAATGACACATCTAAAGAGGGTGGAGAAGGAGCACCACTTAAAGATACGATGGCCTTTGAGGGAGCTAAAACAAATTCAAGCAGATATAAAATCAGTCAAAGTAATTCAGAGAGTTTAAGAGACAAAAAAGCTAATAATATACCTGAACTGTAAGAACGAATGGGAGACAATGGAGTAAAATTTTCAGCATAGCCTGAGGAAAAGAAGCGTTTCCCACGAGAATTGTGCATAATAGTGGGTGAAGTGCCTATAATCCTTTGTCCGGTCGGGTGAAAAGAATGTTTCCTTAAGTTCTAAAGAATTAGGAGCATCAACTTACTCCAAAGATGTTCGGGAGCTGCAGTTAAAGAATCGATGGATCTCTGGTCTACATCACTAAGTGTCTTGGGAAATTCACCTGAAAAAGATCAGAGATTAGGTAACAGATATAGAGAAAGGAAAAGACGATATTGAAATAGACTTACGTGGGAAGGCAAAGGCCCCGCGAACACCTGTAAAGCACTTGATGAAGAAAAATTGGCTTTCCCAGTCCTTAAACTTATTGATTATATACATTGACTCGAGAGATCTGCTTCTTAGATTTTCTTAACCTTGCCAGCTTGATTAAGGAGTTTAAAACTTTAGGATTTAGCGAAGGAATCCCGATTCAAATGCCAGCATTTTAAGAGATAAAAGATGGGTATATACATTGGGAGAAAGTTATATTGGAGCAACTCCAATATAGGATAGGTAGGAGAGCAAAAACACGGGAAATGGAGAAAGCCACCACGCCATATGTAGATGGCTATGTATGCAAAATACCCTTCTGGAGGGTTGTCTATGGTGTCATTTGATTTAGGAGGGATGGCTTCAGTCTTGGTGATGCCGAAATCTTGCAGTATGGCATCCACTCACTTTGAGACTCGATGAAAGATTTCTTAGCAGTGGCTTCAATCTTCGGAAAGCTCATGATTCTGCTAGGTGAAATTTTTTTAGTTAAAGATTCTTAATCAATTATGAATTTCAAAAGAAATCGAGAATTCAAAAGCGAATAAGTTTGCTTAGATGGCTTAAGCATAAAAACATACACAAGGTTTATAAAATGCTGCAAAAAGTTTGGGTGAAAAACTTAATAGTTAAAAGCATTCGGCAAAGTCAAAAGTTTTATAATGAAATCTTTCAAGTCGAAATGTTTATAATGAAGGCTTTTGAAAAAGTCGAAGGATTATAGATCAAGCTTTCAATGTCGAAAGGTTAGCAATTCAAGATTTCGACAGTATCGAAAGGAAAGTGACATTATGTAACGATCCACCTTCTTGGACGGTTTAAATCAACGATAAATCAAAAACGTCAAATCAACCAATCAAAGGAAAGATTGTTATGGGGTAAATAAGAAAAAAAGAGAGAAATAAAAAAATACAAAATCTCACAGCAGAATGACAAAATATAATAATCAAATAATAGTTCATGACGCTATTTTACAAATACGTTTGATTAATCTTTTACAACCCAAAATCAGAGTTGCATATAATCGGAATAAATAAATGCAGTGGAACAACATTATGCAGTGGAATCATATAATAAGTAATAATTGTACAAAATCTCTATCTTCATCCTTCAGTAAGCAGTCTTCGATAAACTGGAAAGCTCATACCGACCCGAGTGAATTAAAAAAACAAAACACTCGAGTCAGAACTAAAAGATCTTATGTAAGTTAAATCAACAATAAATAAATGAGTGTAACGGCATTAGAGATGTTTATATGGTTTGACATCTCCTATCCAGTGTCTAACATGAGTGTAATAACTTAAGAGATGTTCGAGATTTCGATCTCCTAAGGATCCGTTAAACTATCTACTATGTAGTACAATACGCTATTATAATTGTGCCTACAGTAAAGTATTAAAATAGCGTTAATGCATTACCCATATCCACCTTAACACATTTTTATATATTTCCATAGTCTATACAGTACTGTAATTCCTCCGTAAACTGGAGAGCTATCAGAGGGCACTCATAGGTATGGTACAAACCAAACTCATATAAGGCGCGATAGGGCATGTGAACACGTCACTCGCGGCAATGCCAGGATAAATATACCAATTGCACTCTAGGACTGGTGGCAACACATAGCAGCTACTACTTCCCACCTCGGACACACTCCCATAATCAAAATCGATGGGTGGTCACCAAATCAATCACAAAATCAAAATATAGTATCGAAGAAATGTGCTCGATAGGAGGAATGACCTCATTTGGCCCGGTATAGCTCATGTTTTATTCACATCTAAGCTGACTCACGGGAGTTAGGGTCCCAAATACCTTATACAGAATCATTCGCCAAACCATCCTACTTCATTTCTGGAATCTCCACCATGTACACAATGGTTAAAGTGGTTTTTGGTATTGGTAGAGAGTATGACCATATCTAGTCCCGGTCTCTTTAACAACCAAATGCTATTACACACCGGATGGTTCGTTTAAATTTATAAAATCATTCCATAGTTGATATTAAAATATCATATGCAATTCAACCCATATCACTTTCCAAACTCATATTCATTTCCAAAATCATATTCACCTTTAAAATCATATCACATTTGAAATCATACCATTTCTGAAATAATATTTTCTTTCAAAAATCATATTTCCAAAATATGTTAAACTCTCATTTCAAAATTTTCACATTCAATCAAATGTCATTTAAATCCCAACTTAGGTTATAACATCATTTTACCGTATCCGCTTTTAAATCTAGGATTTGAATATAAACACTTCCACTCTACTTAGTCTGACATTTAGAAAATAGTTTAGATAGTTATAAATAATTTAACATAGTAAAAATAATTTTTTAAATAGTTAAAACACTCTAAAATATTATAAAATAGATTTAAAAATAATTTTTGGATTTAAGATAGTTAAATGGATTTAAAACAGATTAAAATAAATTAACATGGTTTAAAACATGTTAAAATAATTTAATATAGTTAATATAGGATAAAATAGTTTAATAATTTGAAAATCTTGAAAATTAGAATTTTAAAAATCATATATTTTTAATATAGTTTGTATTAAAAATATGAGTTTGAAATTAATATCAATTTAATTTATTTATTTCATTTCAACACATCCGAACCATTTCAATTTCCAAAACAACAAAAACCCAATTCCAAATCTTTTAATTTAAATTCTTAATAACTATTAAATTCTATATCGATTTCAATCCATGTTTGAAATATCAATTTAAGTTACTCCAATTTCAATATATTTCAAATTTATATTTCAAACAATTCCAATAACTCAATTTCGATAAATTTTATTTATACTTTAAAATTCAACTTTGAAATTCCAGTTAAATTCTTTAAACTATTCATTAAATCAATTCCAATCTTAACAATTAGAGCTTGGATTTTCGAAAATAATTTAGTTTATATAAAACAATTTTTTACTTCAAATATCATTTCTAAATTCAATTTTTTAAGGATTTAAAAATCGTTTACTTTAACCAATTCGGTGTCTGCATATAATTTTCTCCCCATGATCAAGTGATATGGGTATTTATCATTTCAATCCGAAATTAATTAAAATTTACAGATATATATATATATATATACATATATCATTTCAATTCGTAATCTCGAATTAAAATTAAAATCCATAAAATCACTCGAGCTTATCATTTTAACACATAGCGATTTTTCCCTAATGTCTAGATCGTTCGTGTATGTATCATTTCGACCCATAGTGATTTTCCTAACAATAACTAAGAGAACTTGTAGAGTGATAACAGTATATAAATTAAACACAACATCCACTCATCCAATATCATCAATCAAACAAACATCATAATCATCATCCAATTTGACCAGGAAATTACAAAAAATAACTAATTATCATTAACAGGTAATTAACTAGCAATTCAAATTTAATATTAATTAAATGGCGATTTAAATCAAAATAAATTCAAATTAATCGGAGTGGCGATTTAAGTATACCAAATAGCCATAAATATATTTCTAATCACATTATAAATCTAATTCAACTAACATAAGAAATTTTAGAAGTTATGAGTGGGTTAAAACACTCACTTTGATTTTTAAATCGAATTAAAATCCAATTTATGCTCAAAATTCAAACAGTCGCAGAATCCAACCAAACCAATTCCTTGTCGTCTGAAATTTTGATATGATCGCAATGGAAAAAACCGCGTCCATATCCAAGCTCATATGAAAAATTTATGATCGTTAGAACGTTTTGAAATTAAATTTAAATTAAGTAAAAAAAGGATAAGGCCAAACTCACCCATCCACGTCAACACGTGTTCACGCATTCGAAACCCTCACCCGCCTTCGTTCGATCGAGCTCTACCTGACCACGGCCGCCACCCCTCAATAAATTTTCGCCGTCTCCTCGATGATCTACCGCTAGATCGAATGCTGCCATTACGAAGCTCGCCTAAGGCCACACCTAAAGCCACCCTCTCGATCCCCTCCACCTCCATGTACGACCAGCACTGCCGTGACTACTTCCCAAGCCACCATGGCACACTCCGATGCCTCTAGAATGAGCAAATAACACCCTGCTCAACACCCTCTTCGCTACGGAACCACCCGATCTTCGATCGGATGACGATCCACCGTTGGATTGTCCAAAACCAAGAATGGATGGTTGCAATTCATCCTCGATTTCTGGACAAATGATGATTTGAATCAAAAAACGAATTCCACTTGTGAATTACGCTCGTCGAGTGCTTCAAAATGATATATAATTTGTCAAAGTTGGAGGAGTTTGATTTTTTGATTTGATTTTGGTTTGCAATTAGGGTTTAGGAATTTGAATATGTCATGCCATTGAAAACAAGGAGATTGGCATGAAATATGCATACTGAATAATGGAATAAGAAATAACTAGGGTTTATAGCAGGCTATATATAGGTAGATCAGAAATAGAAATGAATGGACTAGATTGATTTGGACTGAAACGATAACTATGACTCACAAGCCCGTTTGGTTCCCGAAACGAAGGGTCATCCCATATATCAAAATAGATGTTTTTGATGTTTTTAAACTCAATGGAACATGTTTCAAGTCCTAATTCCATCGTATGAAGAAGTTAGCTTAAAATCTGCTTATTTCATTTCGGCTTCAATTAAATTGATTTCTACGCATTTCGAGTCCGTATGATCACATGACAAGTCCGATCGCTACGAAACTTGAAATCCTACAATAATTCACTATTACGAATCCGATGAAATTGGTTTCATCCAAATAAAAAACAGTGGCCAAAATGACTATTTTCACGTTAATTAAACAAATTATCATGAAATTAATTAAATCATTTTTTAATTGCAATTCTATAATTAACAAATTTTATCATTTTTGATTACTTGGACATTTAAGAAAATTTAAAACAAATTTACATATCAATTAAGTGTTAAATATTATACTAATTACAGTGTTCAATTTAAATGTAATTATCCAATTGATTTTAAGTTAATTCCAATAAATTTGGTTTGATTTGATTTCAATCTTTTTATTCAATCAATTATTACTCTATAGACATAGTTAACAATGGTTTATATCTTAGTACATTAGTATTCTGTAGTTTCATCTTAATTTCCATTAGCGTAATATTTAATTTCATTTAATTGCAATTGATTTTCAATTTAACTCAATAGATTAAATAAACAGGTAGTAAACAACAATTATTACTTTTTCCTTAATTGAATCACATTTATAAGTTTATTATTTACAAGAAAATATTATAATTACTTACATAACGCCGATTTTATCCAATTACCATAAATTATATACTATTTCATTAATTAATTCAATATTTACATTTGTTTTCTTGTATTATTTATAACCGTATTTTAATTGATTGAACTTTAATTAAAATATTTAATAATTAACTTAAATTTTACATTATTACATTTCATCCTAATTATTATCATTAGTAAATCACAAATTTTTGTTTCTCTTAATATTAAGTCATAAAACTTAAATGATTAACTATTTTTAATTATCGAAAATTATGGGTCGTTACACATCAACTTTGACCATCGTACTTCAACAATGTTGAAAAAGCAAGTAAAATTATAACTTCCTAAAGCTAACAACAAAGTCAAAAGGAAGAGGTGGGACACCAACCCATTCATTACCTTTCAACAAAGTAGAAGGCTCTATGAAAACCTGGATCTACTCCAAGTGTAATATAAAGTTAAGTGGCAAAAACCATTTGACATGATGAAAACCAAAACATTAAATTTCCTAAGTTAGAAAAAAATGATATTGTTGATGTTGTCGAAAGGTTTAGTTAAAGTTATCAAAATATTTCATATCCATTAAAGTTGAAAGGTTTCAATTTTGACTTATGTGTGCTTAAAATGTTTCAACAAAAGTGGGCAGAAGCTACCTTAAAGTTAAAGGATTCCAACCTTGACAAAAGCTAGTAATCGAAAGGTGTGAAATCCTTCGACCTTGTCGAAAGCTTGTTGCTGGAAGGTTGCACCGCTTGGTTGTCTAACCTTTCAACAACAATGGAAAGTTGAAATAACAATACCTTCCAACCCCGTCGAAAGGTACAAAGAGGGAAAAACCTTATATGCTGCCTCAATCTCTTTCAACGGGGTAGAAGGGTCATTTTGTGATACCAAATTTTACACAAAAGGGTTCTAGGTTATCAAATCAAGTATAACCAAACCCGATCCCAATAATAAATGCAGTTTCAGATTTTTCTTGAAAAACAAGTAAAACAAACCCGTTAACAAAACTGATTTTGTCTGAAATCAGTCTAATTCGATTTCGAAGAGGAATAAAAACTATTAACAAGTCAAAAACCCAGGATTAAAAACAAAAGGCAAAAATAAAGGACTTTGGGTTAAAAGTTAAACCCGATTTGGGTATTTCCTTTATCAAACACCATCTGACTTCAAATCCAAAACCACAAATGAACCTTGTTAGAAACCGGTTTGAAAGGAAATTTTTTCAAAGAACCCATCTAAAATTGAATCTCAATTTTGGATATAAAAACTGAAAATTTAATTGAAACCCGATAAGAGTGGAGTTTAGACTAAAATTTACGAATTAAATTCAAGAGATTACCTTATTGTTTTGAAACAGGATCTAAGAAGATTTTGGGGAACTCTTTTACTCTTGCGCGATAATTTTAATTTTAGGTTAAAGAGGAATAAAGAGACGAAGCATAATATATAAGAAAATTGCCCAAATTCTGAACCGTTGGATCAGACTTAAATGGACGTCCTAGATCAACGCGCGAAGGCCAAGAGGCGGGAATTTTTAAAGCTTTCGAAAAAGATGACTTGGAAAGTCAAAGGCATCCCTTTGAATGGGAGGGGCAGGCAAATGTTACACTAAAAATCAATCTTTCGACTAGGATGAAAGATCTCTAAACAAAAGCAAAGGAAAAGGAGCACAACCCAAACCTTTCGAAGGAGTCGAAGGATTGCAATCATCTGAATTCATTAGCATCAAACCTTTCGAAGGAGCCGAAAGATACCATCTATAGTATTAATAGTGTTCTTACCTTTAGAAGGGGATGAAGAGGTCAAAGCAAGTGTGAGCAAGTAATTATTGACATTTTCGAAAGCATAACAAGCCTTTCGAACCGGTTGAAGCACATCCATGATGCCTTTCGACAATGACGAAAGGTTTATAAAGAAAGCAACACTCACAAGTCAACAAAAAGTGAAAGTCAACCTTTCGAAAACATTGAAGGAAAGGACAACTTTCGAAGAGAAACCTTTCGACAAAGTCGAAAGGTTCATAACAATATAGAAATAACAAACCTTTCGACAAAGGCGAAAGGTTCACGATGGCATATGAAGGACAAACCTTTCGACTAAGGCAGAAGGTTCATAACAAGGAAAGCTTTTTAACAAAGGCAGGAGGTTCATAAGAATTCATAACCTTTCGACGAAGTCGAAAGGTTTAAGGCAGCATATAAAAGGGGGACCTTTCGACTCAATCCAAAGCATGAAGTGCAAGGTGGGCCACTTGCATCCATAAATAAGAACCAATGGGTCCTGTTTTAGGAGGCCAATTCCTCTCACCCTAATCTTATAACTTCTTAATTAAAGCATTGTAACCCTAATTGGGTGTTGATTTGGGAAATTTAATAAAATAAAGCTTTTTTCTTGGATAAAGAGGGAAGTCTTAAGCTTTGTTAATTACATTACCGTTTGCTTAAATCTTTGCTTGATTAACTCCAATTTTCATGTTCAACCTCGTCGAAAGGATCTTGTTAACAAGGACGAAAACACTACTGTAAAGACAACTTTTGCAACCTTTTGAAGCCTATAACTCTACAATCTGTACCTCTCGACAAGGTCGACAACTTAATCAATTCAATATTCACTAAACCTTCCGAAATCATTAGTTCTATGGTCTAAACCTTTCGATTAGGTCAAAATCAGGATTAGTAAGGTTTAATCCAAAGGAGGTCATTTCCATACCTTTTGACAAGGTCAAAACCTACTTGATATAAGTGTCATACCATTCGACAAGGTCGTAAGCTACCAAATATCCACCAAGGAATTTGTCATATTGCTTGAACTCATAGAGGACAATCACTCTAACCTTTCGACAAGATTAAAATCATCCTTAGAAGGACAAGCTCGGGGGGTTTTGACCTAACCAAAAGGTAAAACCTATGCAAGGAGTCTCATATTAGATCAATTGAGATGAAAGTTTATATAATCCAAGGACTAACATTTCGACGACGTCGAAAGGTCTGTACCAAGATTAATCAATAAGTGAAGTAAAATTTAAAGACAATTTTTAAGGGTATCATGCCCTTCGTTCGAACAAGTCTACACATTCTTCTTCGAATTACATTGGGGTGTTGACAAGAAATCTTATCAACGAGTTGAAATTTAAATTCGGTTTATCATTAAATTTGATGATATCATAGTTGATGTTATGTAGTCGTTAAGTGCTACCTTATAAGAGTTTAACTTGTGATTGATATATTTCCCTTTATTTTGTGATTAAACCTATAATTTACTAATTTTTTTGACAAGCGAGGGCGCAATTCGTTTTAAGAGGGATAATGTAACAACCCACAAATTTTATGCTTTCAATATTAAAGTAACTGAAAATGAATTTTTAATAGAAGAGTGAATTGAATGTCGTATTCATAACTATTGTGAAGGTCTCATTAGGCTGATCAATTTGATATTTAACTTTGGTATACATGGAGTTATGGTTTGCGAAATAGAGGCGTTATAGTGTCTAAACAATGTACGTAGCTATTTTAGGTCAAACTGGATGCATAGCCCATAACGTAGCCTAACAACTATATAAGTGAGGCTCTGAAACCCTAGCCATCACCTATATCTTCGTTTTTTCATTCTCTTCTTCTTGCCTAGGTCTAATATCATTTCCTTAAGACAAATTAGATCTCTTAATTACAAAAATTAACATCAAACAGATAGTTTTCCTAAACCCCCACATATTATATATTATATCAAACATTACAACAAGGCGAAGAGACTTCTAAGATCTGTTTTCCAAATTGGCGCGCCATCTGACGGAGATTCAGAGAAAAAATCGAGGCCATCAATTTTTGAGTTTTGCAAACACCGACTACATGACTATCCGAAGGTACATGCTCACATAGGATGTCGGTAGGAGATGATCTCTACGGTTAAATCAGTGTGATGATGGTTGGATGAGGCAGTAAATTTGATTAAGGTTTGCTTGGAACCCTAAAATAGGCGGCTACTACGAGCTTTTGATGGGGGTCGAGCTTTTGGCGATTGACTAGGAGGGTTGTGAGGTGGTCGGGGTGTGTTCGAGGTATAATGATGGTCACAGGCAGCCCGACAGAGGCCTTAGGTGGCGGCATGATGAAGCACGGGCATGCATAAGAGTGGGGCATATGGGGTTGAGAAGTAGAAGGTAAAATTGCATTAAGCACCTGATTTTTTTGATTAATTGCAAATTAAAACACTTGATCTTCTAATATCTTATTCATATGAACCCCGATTCATGTGCGGTTTCTTCTATTGGACTCGTAGCAAAATTCTTGAAAATATGGCACTAGTTTTGCTGAGTTTGGAGACTATCAAAGAAAGCATGTTGGTATGTATTATTTGGTTAATTTAATTTTAATTTATAAAATACGTAAATATTGATGAAAATAACATTTTTCCCATATATTTATGTTCCATGGTTAATTGTTTGGTTATTATAATGTTTTGGATGAATTATGTCTTAATTGGATGACGACTGTTGATTGTCGTATTTTTAGGTGTTTAATTATAATTAATAGTTGATTTGAAGTGGAAGGTAATTAATTGAAATGAAATAAATAACAATGAGAAAATTAAATAGATAAGTTATTTACAGATTTTATATGGTTTCTACAAAGAACGATGATTTACAAAATTTTACTAAGACTAAATTATTGAATTAAATAAGGTCATTATTTATGAAATTTTGGGAAAGTTTATAAATAATGACAGAAATTATATTTAATTGATATTTGAAAATTTTATTATTTAGAATGAGGTTTAAATAAAAATATAGTTTTAAAAAGCGATTTGGTGAATATTATTATTTTTGATTTAAAACACCATGTTTTGGGGAATTTGAAAAATAGAGTACAATGAAGGAAAAAAGTATATTATCATTTTTAAAAGAAGTATTATTGTTTTAAGATGAAATAAATATGTGAAACCTTTAAAATAAACAAGAATAAACGATATTTTTACTTAAAGGGATAATGGATTCAAATATATTTTGATGATTGTTGAATGTGCAATTAATTGTTGATTGTAATTATCACATATGTTCGATGTTTGATGATGGTACAACATTTTGATGAGTGTGCAATATTTTACCATTACTGTGACTAGTTGATGGTTAGTTAATTATGATTATTTGATGATGTAGGTTATGTCGCTAATGTTAATCGGACTAGCTAATACACATTTGATGATTTATATTTACACTGATGATGGTATACGTAAGTATATTTGTATGTTGTGGTTTTCTAAATTGATATATTGGGTTTATCATTGAGTATTATTTATCTTTGATGGATGCGTACTATTGTTGTTGTGGTTGCTATGTATGATGATCAGTTGAGATGGATGAGTAGGAATACTATTTTCTACTTTTATTATTTACATTACATTGGTTGCATTGGTTGTAATGGTTGCATGGTTTGTGATGGTTGCAATGGTTGCATGGTTTGTTATAGTTACAATATACTACTAAGTACTTGAATATAGGAGAAGAGTAGGAAATAGAGCAACGCGGGCTTGTTCCCCAAAAGGGGTACACGAGCAGTCTTTTCCTTTATAATAGCTATCGAGCCTACGGTTGTAATTTATAAGGTTAGGCGAAGTTCAAACATAGCTGACAACCTTTTCTTTTCCTTTATTATACATATATACAGACATATATAACCATATACATATACATACACATATACATATACATATACATATACATATACATATACATATACATATACATATACATATACGTATACGTATACATATACATAAACATATACATATACATATACATTTACATTTACATACATACATTCAGACACACACACAGATACACACACACACACACACATTACAGTTATGAAGTTGTAGGTAGGAGTACAAGTGGAATGTAAAGGAGGATGAAAGCTATATTATGGGTAGCTGATTGGTATGTTCTTTATACCACCATTACATTGTTCATAAACTAAAGATAACTGTATTCGTGAAATATAAAATTGGTGTTATAATTGTTATCTAGCCTTTTGACTAGGCAGGTTTCAGATGGACTGGAAAAATCAAACTTAGAGTTATCAAGGCAGGATGCCTAGAGAGATAGCCCAGGAATCCAAGAAGCAAGCATAGACAGAGTCACGGGATAGTAACCAAAACAACTCAAGGCAATACAACTATGGGATCTTCCAAGTTAGGGATCAACTCCAACTCCTACTTGGGGATCGGTACTGATCCACAGAAACTACTTGGGTGGACCCCATCTTTTGCCTACATGTTTATCTTAATGCCAAAGCTCTATTTCCAAAGTTGTTTCATTGAATCAATGCAATTCTGCAACGAACTCTATGAATACTTGAAATTACAACTTTGTTCTCCTTCAACCCCTCATTTGGACTTAAAAGTAAGATAATATTGGTGCAAACAACTATGGAAAAACAAAGCTAACTACAAGATGATATGAAGCAAGAAGTTGAAGACATCAAAAATGGTGAACTCCGGGATCAGTATCAACTCCCACTTGAGGATTAGTATTGACTCCCAGATACTGCCGAGGTAGTGCCTATTATTTTGGAAGAATTGGTCAAATTCACGCATAATAGCTTGGAGGTAATTTAGAATAGATTTTAGGCCCCCCACCTCTTTAAATAGGAAGGTAGGGCTCATTTTGCAGGGTCTTTTAGCTCTAGCTCTTTTATTTTATATATTCTTGTATCTCTAAAATTTTAAGTGTTGAAGTTGTATCGAGTCTCAAGAACTTCTGCCCCAAGTCAAAAGTCAGCAATAAAATATTAAAATGGACATAGTCCAAGTTTTGCCGAACAACATAAAAGATTATGTCTTGTTATTTCCTTATTTTCATTTAACTTTCAACATATTTTATAATCTTCTATTACTTCAAGTGTTTGTGCCATTTTTGGTCGAAACAATTTGGTTCTTCATCGAAAAACATATTCTCAGACCATTTGGATCCGTCATCTACTATTGGATTTCCCCATATCCAAGAGATAAATCTAATTTTTCTTTCCTTTTAATTTCTAAACTCATATTCCAAAAAATCTACAAGAAGCTTTCTGCTATTTCCCCATCAAGGAATGAAAAACTTAAACCAAAACTACCAGAGCTACCACTAATGACGACGAGAATCAAAATCATCGGCATGGGAATAAAGCTAACCAGATGGACCAAACAGAGATCAAGACTCCAGCTGAAATTGTCGCCAGAATGGAGATGGATAGAATAACGAAGCAGATGGAAGATAGATTCCAAGCTAGCCAACAGGAGATGAACAACAGGACGCAACAATGTTTAAAGCTGCGGACTAAGCTGACTCAAAACAACCGCAAAGGGAGTAGATGAGATTACAACTCAGCATCAGAGAGTTCTTCTTCATTTGAGCGAAGATGAAGGAAAGGAAGGTGGAAGAAAAATAAATATGCTACCGGAACATCTGCATAAGGAAGAGGACGAGCCTTGTGCTCAAATTCGGGGATTGGTACTGACCCCCATTTGGAACTTGGTACCAACTCCAAAAATGGTGGGCCTAGGTCGCGTCCTCTGGAAGGCAGCGTAGAAGTCATCCTTGGACGTGCTGTTGAAGGTCTGAATCTGGAAAACCAAAATATTATGGATAATGCTGCTTATGGGAATCAAACAGGAGGAAAAGCTTGTAACAACCCTGATTTTTCGGTGCTGTTAGGATAAATTTATATTAAAAAACACTTAACTAGAAATTTTAATGAAAAATTTGAACATCAAATAAATCAGCCCATCTCAAATTAGATGCATCTCAAGATTGTGAGTAACAAACAAATACTCACAAAAGCAACATCAAATAAAAATCTCAAGGTGCTCACAACAAGCCAATCGTTGTGGATCCCTTCAATAGGATTCACAAACTCTCAAAGGAATGCAACAAGAATACTCAAAGAAATCAATCAGCTCCATCGATACGAACTCACTCGTATCAACAAAAATAAGAATAGAATAATCCCAAATAAGATTTTATATAAGATAAGATGATATCAAACTCTATTATGGAATACTACGGAATACAATATATCTATATTCCTAGACATATTCCATCTCAACAATCCCAAAATTCGAAAAAGAATCAAGGCTCTAAGCAAGCTCGAATAAAGGACAATGATTTACCCGTATTGTACTTCGATGTATCATGATATACATACTGCTCTGTGTTTATTCTACTTTATTCTGACCACTGCTCTGATACCAAGCTGTAACGCCCCACCCCGAGACCCACCTTAGCAAAGAGAATTAACAAGTAATTCTGTCTACTAAAGCGGAGAATAGGGCTAGTTAAGGGCGACCATCTATAATTTTGTCTTAAACATCTATTGAATACGTCGGTAAATGCAATATAATTTTTTATTTCAACTCAAATGTATCGACATACCCAGTAAATGCTTATCCAAAACTATAGGTGGCTAACAGATCTATCAGAACAAAATACAATAACTGAATGTAAATCCCATCACAGAACAGTAACCAACATCGTATATGTATATACATTGATACATGTTTAGTACAATACAACATGAATACAATAAAGGTGGTACTCGACCACACCATAAATATCGAATCAAATATAACTACATCAGAGTATGCGAAAGAACAAAAACTACTCAAGAGAAAGAAAAGCTGATATCCAACATCAACTTCAAGCTAAGTCCAATAGATGATACCTGAAACAACTCGGTCTTACCCGAGTGAAAACACATGGGTCAGGCTAGCTAAAATCATCAGTTAAACAGAATAATCAATAAGGATAATTAGGTGAAATATATGGTATCCTTTTTCATAAAGGATGCCATGCCCTAAACAGGGTTTTAACGTCATATGAAAGGACAACATCTCTTCTTGGCAAGTAGGAGAGATAATGATGATAAAGTCATACTTAAGTGGCATAACAAACACTTAAGCAAATGGAACATCGGCGAGCAAAATTTTAAAGATAAGATTCAATAAACATCGCTTTCGCCTCGTATCAACGGCGGTATAAAAGAATATGGATAATGACTTCAAATGAATCAACTATCTTCTTAGAAATGGTTGTCAAAATAACAATACATCAAAGATACATATCCTTCATACATAGAATAAAACGCATATGGATGTACCTCATCTCATTGGCACATCCCAAGGATCATTCCTGGAAATATAAAACCCAACTATAAAAGTAGCATCATACTTATACATACCCAATCTCATCGGTATGAATATAGATACGTCTCAAATCCATCACTAAAACTTATTATAAAAAAAATCTCATAATCATTTATACCTCATCTCATCGATATAAATATAAATACATCTCAAATCCACTATTAAAACTCCTTATAAAAGAATTTCCATAATTTATACCTCATCTCATTGATATAAATATAAAATGCCTCAAATCCATCTTAATAGAACCAGGAAAGAGTTCAAAACATCATATTCAAAATCACCATAAAACCATGTATATAAATAAGCCCTTTTCTTACATATGGCTATAATAAAGCATCGTCATCAATATAGTGAAAATGAAACATCTAAACTTCATGGAAAACAGCACGTGCTTTGCATCTTGACTAGTACTGGTAATTTGGTACGATACATCGTGATGACTTGGGGTCACATAACATCATAACATCGTGATTGACTAGTCGGAACATCTTGATGACACCCAGTCACAAATCCGAGTAAAAACATCATGGTGATTGGAGTTGGGTAACAACATCGTGAACATCGTGGTGACTCCAATCGTACTCGGTCTAGTACTAGTAACATCTTGAATGTGTCTCAACTATTCGAATAGGAACCCAAAAGGCGAGAACATATATCCCATACTATACGTTCTCCCCTAATGTTTTACTAATCGTTAGTTGGTTCCACATTAGTAACATCATAAAACATCAGAACCATCATAAAACTCACTCCGCCTCATTTCATCGACGAGTAAATATAATACCATACTCATCTCTTCTCATCGACGAGCAATGGTTCCATCGTGACTTGTCTCATTTCATCGACAAGTAAAAATCATCATAACCATCTTATCTTCATAAATCATCATAAACATCTTAACTTCATGAATACTTCATAAATAGACTTACCTCGTCTCATCGGTAAGTAAAACAACATCATGACGGTTATTTCTAATCATAATTCTCCAAACGAAAAATTTTCGTCTTTGTCGCCTCATCTCATCAGCGATTGTAAAAACACCTAGACTGGTTCGTCATCAAACGTACTAGAAAAGAGTAATTCTCCAACAAATAATGTTCGTTAAAATTTGGCAACTTCTAAATCATCTCAAAATAATAATTCAAATTAGTTTCGGTCGTAGAAGTCCGATATTAAGCGATAAAGCAAGAACACATGTCCCATACCATATATCCTTACCAAATCGTTTAACTCTCATTCTTATACATCCGAAAGGAAAAAAAATAGTTTATGATCTTTGCGCAATAATTTACTAAGGTAACCGGGTTTTAAAATAAATTTTTCGAAACCCAAAGAAATCCTTTTATTAAAATTCTACTTTTTATATAAAATAAATATAGTATATCTTCTTTTATTATTTAGAAATACTCTTAAAAATATTAAAATAAAATATTTAACAGCATAATTACCAAGCCAGAACATGCATATACATGTTCATGGATGCAAAACAATTTTCAAGTGGTTTGAAAACAATAAGTGCACTAACAACATGGAACAAAACACAGGACAGCGGATAAAATCCGCTATTTTGAGCTAGTAAACATTGTAAATTTTTAAACAATCTGAACGAAAGTTGTTGTATATAATTCAAGATTTCCAGAATGACCAAGATCATCGAATTTGGATCAATGGTTCAAAAGTTATGATCATTTTACTAAAAACATCAAACTTAGCCTGAACTTATACATTTGCAGGACAGCGACCAACAATTGCAATTTTAGCATATATAACTTCGAAATCAGGCAAAATGAATAAAACCAAAGTTGTAGCTTAGTTTCTAAGATTTCTAGAATGGCTAAGATCGTTGAATTCCGATCATTGGTTCAAAAGTTATCTTCATTTTACTAAAAACATCAAACTTAGCCTGAACTTATGCATTTGCAGGACATGTAGGATCTAGATTAACCCTAGAGGGGGGGGTGAATAGGGTTATAGCAAATTTTCTCGATTTAAACGCAGAAATAAACTACAGAAATAAATATGCAGTAAAGTAAATCACACACAAAATTTACCCAGCTTCGACAACCCCTGCCTACTGCTGCATTCACAGATTTCTATTAGAATTAAACAGTATCACGCTTACAAACACTCTACTAGACTCACAGACATTTGCTCCACGCTCACAAACACTCTACTAGACTCGCACACCCTGCTCGCAAACATTTGCTCCACGCTCACAAACACTCTACTAGACTCGCACACCCTGCTCCGCCTATAGAGTTTCGCTTACTCGCAAACTTTGCCTCCCGCCTATAGAGCTTCGCTTACTCGCAAACTCTGCTCCCGCCTACAATAGAATTTTGCAAACTCGCACACCCTGCTCACTGAACTAATTCTAACTAGACAATCTGACACTACCTAAACCTTAGGTGGTGATTTACAAAGTTTTGATTCGAAAAATAAAAAACGATAATCAAAAGACACATAAATAACCCTAAACCCTAAAAATAACCCTAATTAAAAAATAAAGCCTTTAGAAAATATGGCCGGCCCACTTAAACCCGTTCCTTATTTTTTTCTTTGTTATCTCCAGCCCGATCCCCTTTATTTCTTTGTTGCGAAAAATAATGGCAGCATTCGTCTTCGTTCTTCGATCTGAAAATTAGGGCTCGTGCTTGATATTCTTCTCTCTGGAAATTTGCGGCTTTCTCTTAGCTCTGAGGTCTAGGGCTTTTTTGAAGCACCGACTTTAAGTTGATCGAATCAGTGATTAATTGCAAGTCGTCTTGTTCGATCGAATCCTTGTTGCTTACTTCGGTTGCTTTGATGAGTTCGTTTGTTGCTTCGGGTAAGATTTTTAGCTCTGTTCCTTTTTGATTTTTGTATTCAAACTCATACTTATGCCGATGATGATTTGGGGCTTTTATATGCGTTCGTATTCCTTGAATTACGTTCGTTTGAATTCGTTAATTTACTTGCTCTGGCCGCTTGATTATGTTTTGATGCTTGGGATTGATCTGACTTTGTCAATTTCGTATTTTTGATGCTTGGTTGACACGGCTTCGATTTTGACTTGTTCAACATTGAAATTTTCGATTCACTGTCACTTCGGCCTTGATACTGAGTGTTTACTTTGGCCATTTGATTTTCTAAACTTCTGGATATTGTGGGATGCCGTCTCCATTTGGTTGTTGCAGTATTCATTGTTGTTGTGTTCCTCACTGATGCATTGTTGTAACTCCATCTTGACTTGGGCTTTTTCACTGTAACAGATGCTACACTTGTTCATGTATATATTACTTTGTTTCACTGGTGGCCTATATGCATGCTTCACTGTTCTTTGCATTTGTTCATATGAGTGTGCTCACTCTTGTTTGTACCTGCATTTGCCATACTGTACATATATTCTTGGCTCTGGTTCATTGTTGTTGTTTAAGTTAGTATGTTTCCCTTTTACTTGAACTTGGTCTGGTGCAACTTGTTTCATTATCTGTTGCATACATGAGAGTGACACTGTACTCTATTCATGCTTGTTACATTCAGTTTGCACTTGTTCATCATGTAGCTTGTTGGTCTTCATTTGAAGTCGTGGCATTCATGTTTGACATATATGCACTGTGTGGTCTTGATTCATGCAGTCTTCATTAGCTCGTGTGCTTCTAGTGTTGCCACTGTGTCAAGTATGGTTTCATGCCTTGTAGTTATCTGGTAGTAGCTGTTGTATCACTTGGTCATGGCCTCTTCTGTTAAGATCACTGTAGTTTTCATTTTGTTAAACTGAGCTGTTGTCTTTGCTTCCATTCATTAGTTCATTTGATCATTGGACTGGCTGTTGTAGTCGAGTTGTGTTTAGTTGTATCACTGGTATTTGGTGCTGCTGTGTATTGTTCATGACTGTATTGCTTCATTGTGTTCTTGATAAATGCACATCTGTCTTTGTGGTTACTTATGCAGTTTGGTCTTATTTATGCTGTGCATTTACTTGATGGTGTATTGCTGCCTTCACTGTCCACCTGTATCATGCTTGGTTTTGTTGCAAATTGCATTTGGTCTGCACTTTCACTGTTGTGTCTGGTTCTTTTCATTCATGTTGCAACTCAAATGTTTCACTCTGATATATTTATGCATTTGCCACTGAGCTTGAACCTATCTTGGGTTTGACCTTGTTTTTGATTTCTGTGCATTTGTTTGATTTTTGCACACGAGTTGGCGAGGTAGTGCACACGTATACGAATGTACACGTGTGTACTGCAGCCACTTATAATTGCCTGTCCCTGATAAAAATACTGATATGCACAGATATTTCACAGTCAAAAATGATGACGAACAACCCAAATAACTGAGGCAAACAATGTTTTCAAAATCATCGTTTCTTTCAAATTTCAAAAATATTTCTCTTTCAATTTTACTGCGTTTGAGAATATTTTTGCAGATTACTCAGATGCTGGATTCAAACTGGATTATAGTTGAAGACAAAAATATGAGTGTGAGTGATATGTAGTAAGGTTGTGATGTAAATGTGAAATGTCATGTATTGTAGTCAAAATTGTATATGTATAGTGAGAGCTTGAAATTGTACTATCAAAGTTGTAATAAATATTTGTTTGAATAAAATATTCGTTTGAATTCAAAAACTGTGTTATTTATTTTTATTCAGCAAATATTTATTTATTCTGTGAAAAATTAAAATAGTACGTTAACAAATACATTTAAGTGAATGTATATATGTTTATTATCATCAAACAAAAATCATATAGCGCAAAGCGCATATTCAACAATCTCCCCCTTTTGATGATAACAAACATATATTTAAGATTTTGAATATATTAAATGTATTTGATAATTTCATTTGCTCCCCCTATTTGAATGCTTCCTTTTTATGTGATGCTCCCCCTACATATATGGCTCCCCCTACATATATGCATACAAATAAAAATATGTAAATGAGCCTATATGCAAATTGAAAGTTATTTGACCTTTGCTTGATTCTATTTGCCAAAATCTTAACTTTTCTCTCCCCCTTTTGTTATCAGCAAAAGAATAACAGTGTTATAAAAATAGGGATGAAGTGATAGACATGAATCAAACATTTAACTCAATTAAATATAAATATCAAATTTCAATAAAACTCAAACAAAAATCATAATTACCCTTATCAAGCGCATATTCCACTTTCAGAAGTGATGGAGATAGAATCATCAAAAATTCATATAGATATGTCTATTTGTGGTATATTTATTTCTGGAAATTTGAATATCTACTAACCATGCATAACCGTTAGGACTTTTAAATGAGATTAGTAGTATTCCAATTTAATTTATAAAATGAAATCAAGTATCTTCTAACCACGCATGACCGTGAGGACTTTTAAATGGGATTAGAATCAACTTGTCTATTAAATCAATTATTTTTAATATGCGTTCCATACATGCATAACCGTGAGGACTTTTAAATGAGCATGGAATCACATAATCAAAAATCCAAGTAATTCACCCATGCATAACCGTAAGGACTTTTAAATGAGAGTGAATACTTTGGATATTTATTTTTATTGCTGAATATAATAAGTTGAAGCACAAATAATTTCCTTCACAGATTTAAAGATATTGAAGAACAAATGATTTCCTTTGTAAACTACCACAAATTTACATACTAAATATGATCTTGATGAGTGATAGTCGATAGAAAGATGATAGAAATAGAAATGGTCATGGAATTTTTACCCAACAAAAAGTTTTTATAACTCTTGTTATGAAATTCTAAAGAAATTTTCTAATTATACTTTCTCGAGTTATAATATATGATAAATATCAACACTCATCTCTTTTTCAATCACTATTCATCTTTTCGATAATCAAAGGGAGTCAGATTAGTCAAAATTTGTCATTTAAAATCAATTTTTCAAAAATGATTAATCTGTAAATATGGTCAAACATGATTTTCTCGAGGGGGTTTTATAAGAAAATTTTCTGCTATTTGAAAATTATTTCAAGTGAAAAATATGCAGATATTTTCTTTAAAAAAAACGATGCAGCAAATGAATGTTAAAAATTAATCACGTTCCACTAGTAATTTTTCTATCAACTGTATTACCAGCGTAATCTGCATCTGAATTTAAATTTCACTCAATATTCACTCGTTGAACCATGAAGTGTGCACCAAAAATTTCAAACATAACATCCTTCTTTTGAATTTGAATTTAAGCCGTGTTAACATTCAAATAAATATCATGATGTTAATTTCAAAAACCATAGAATAAACAATTATATTCATGAGTAATCAACAGTCAATCAACATCATAATTATTTCAAAAACAATTTCTTAAAATCCTTTTTCTCATGAATTTGAAATCGTGCAAATTTACAAGCAGTGATCAAAATGTCAGAACCAATATATCTACGTGTAGCATGAGTAACCAGCATTTGACCGAACAAATTTATATAAATTAGTTCAAAATTGAAAATCTGATTGGTCATCGATTAAGCACAAATCAATGTCATAAATAAGAACAAGTCAAAAAGAAGATTCTTAAAATCCTTTTTACAATTTTTTTTTAAAATAGAATTCATTTGGATTTTAAGTTGAAGCCATGTAAATAGAAGAAATCATGAATATAGATTTAGCCAAAAATATTATCATCAATCAATAAAAGCACCATCAGCTATCCAAATTAATCGTTATAAAGTATTTCAAGGATTGTAGTGTTTTTGGCATAAATGCATAATTGGCCAACAATTTTGAAAAAAAATCAGAATCAAAATTATCATCTTTTATTCATCTCAATATTGGCTGATTTTAATTCAGAATATGGTGCAGATTATCACATTTGATATATCGTTCAAAAATAAATTTACCTGTTTTACCTTTACGATAATTTTTCGTCATTGTCCATTGTGATTCTGTCACCTTTGAACTAGGCTAAGGAACTTTGCTTTGTCGCCCGTTGTGTTTCTGGAACAGCCGAAATCCAGAGAGCACTGTTGTTGTTCCTTAGCCTGCCACCACACCTACACGATAAAAGATTTATGTGACCTATTTGTTTTTATAGGTCCATTGTTGTTAGTGGCAGAATATGAAAAATATGTTTTTGGAGACCCAAAACTATTTATATATGTTCCTTTTGGCACCCAAATTTGTTTGACTTTCAAAGATTTTATATTTGTGCCTTTTGGAAACCAAATCGGTATAGTTTTTACATGTTTGGGTCTATACCAACAATTATTTTGATTATGTCCAAATTTTTCGCAAATAGAGCACATTAAGTTGACTTGATTAAATTTTGTGTTCCTATGACTATGATGTCCAATTATTTCAGATCGAGCAACACTTTTACCTTTATCATCATCTTGTGATTTTCCAAAACCTAGTCCTTGTCTATTGTTAGAAAAAATTTGATTTCCCAATAACATTTTGAAAGATTTTTCTCCTTTTGAAAAGTTATTCAGGGATTTCTCAAGATTTTGGACTTTGGTTTTTAATGTTGAGTTTTCAGTGACAAGTGAGGTGCATCGATTAATAAAATCCTTTCTCCTAGTGTCGATGGTTTCCTTAAGATTCAAGTTTTCATTTTCAAGACTTTCAAAGTTATTCCTCAGTTTTGATAACTCTGAATCTAAAATCTTACATTTTTTACATTCTAGGTTTTGAATATTTTCAAGTTCAGTTTCTAACCTAAAATTTTTACGAGCAAGTTCTCTCCCATCAGTTTTCAGTTTTTCAATTTTAGATTCAAGAGCATCAACTATTTTAGTAAGATCAGAACACATAAAAACAAGTTCTTTATAAGAAAACTCACCTGCCTCACTAGATTCGTCGGAGGTTGCTTCTGATTCTGATTTTGCCATGCAACACAAGTTAGCCTCCTCTGAGCTGCTATCCGAAGCTTCCTCTCCTTCTTCATCATCCCAAGTCGCTGCAAATACCTTCTTCGCCTTTTTCTTTTCTTTGTTGTTTTTGAGAAGTGGGCATTTTGGTTTGATGTGGCCAGGCTTGTTGCAGTTATAACATGTCAGTTCATTATCGGAATTTTAGGAATCTTTTGACCTATTGCCCTTTGTTTTCTTCTTGCGTGGCTTGAATCTAGACCATCTTCTAAGATTATTGACAGCCATTGCAAGCTCTTCAATTGGATCTTCTTCATCGCTTTCTTCTTTGCTCTTTAAGGCAATCGTCTTCTTCTTTGGTTCGGAGTTGTTGCGTTCTTCCTTTGCTTTTAACTCAAGCTCATATGTCATCAAGTTGCCAATCAACTCCTCCATGCTTAGTTTGCTCAGATCTTTCGATTCTTGGATTGCTGTGACTTTTGCCTCAAAGTTCATTGGTAAAACTCGTAGCACCTTCCTCACAAGCTCTACCTCAGCGAAGACCTTCCCAAGCGCTCTAGCGTTGTATACCAAGGTTGAAAAACGTCCAAACATGTCTTTTATGCTCTCGCCTTTGTCCATCACAAAGTTTTCGTATTCGTTGCTGAATAGGGCTAGACGAGACTCCTTGACTTGAGAAGTTCCTTCGTGTGTCACCTCCAAAGTATGCCAGATTTCCTGTGCTGTTGTACAATGAGAAATTCAATTAAATTCATTTTTATCAAGAGCACATATCAAAGCATTCATGGCTTTAGCATTTGTCGTTTTCAATCTCTTATCGTTAGCATCCCACCTATCCTTAGGTTTAGGAATCTCAGTACCACCAACGATTATAGTGGGAGGTTTATAGCCAGTTTCAATAATATCCCAAACATCATAATCAACGGAACTAAGATAAATACTCATCCTAACTTTCCAATAAGCATAATCGTTCCCGTTAAACATGGGTGGCCTAGCAATAGATTGCCCCTCAGAAAAAGCATTATTTTGTAGACTCATGACTCTAGAGTTAAAAAAAAAAAAAAAAATTTACCGGGCTCTGATACCACTTGTAGGATCTAGATTAACCCTAGAGGGGGGGGTGAATAGGGTTATAGCAAATTTTCTCGATTTAAACGCAGAAATAAACTACAGAAATAAATATGCAGTAAAGTAAATCACACACAAAATTTACCCAGCTTCGGCAACCCCTGCCTACTGCTGCATTCACAGATTTCTATTAGAATTAAACAATATCACGCTTACAAACACTCTACTAGACTCGCAGACATTTGCTCCACGCTCACAAACACTCTACTAGACTCGCACACCCTGCTCGCAAACATTTGCTCCACGCTCACAAACACTCTACTAGACTCGCACACCCTGCTCCGCCTATAGAGTTTCGCTTACTCGCAAACTTTGCCTCCCGCCTATAGAGCTTCGCTTACTCGCAAACTCTGCTCCCGCCTACAATAGAATTTTGCAAACTCGCACACCCTGCTCACTGAACTAATTCTAACTAGACAATCTGACACTACCTAAACCCTAGGTGGTGATTTACAAAGTTTTGATTCGAAAAATAAAAAACGATAATCAAAAGACACATAAATAACCCTAAACCCTAAAAATAACCCTAATTAAAAAATAAAGCCTTTAGAAAATAAGGCCGGCCCACTTAAACCCGTTCCTTATTTTTTTCTTTGTTATCTCCAGCCCGATCCCCTTTATTTCTTTGTTGCGAAAAATAATGGCAGCATTCGTCTTCGTTCTTCGATCTGAAAATTAGGGCTCGTGCTTGATATTCTTCTCTCTGGAAATTTGCGGCTTTCTCTTAGCTCTGAGGTCTAGGGCTTTTTTGAAGCACCGACTTTAAGTTGATCGAATCAGTGATTAATTGCAAGTCGTCTTGTTCGATCGAATCCTTGTTGCTTACTTCGGTTGCTTTGATGAGTTCGTTTGTTGCTTCGGGTAAGATTTTTAGCTCTGTTCCTTTTTGATTTTTGTATTCAAACTCATACTTATGCCGATGATGATTTGGGGCTTTTATATGCGTTCGTATTCCTTGAATTACGTTCGTTTGAATTCGTTAATTTACTTGCTCTGGCCGCTTGATTATGTTTTGATGCTTGGAATTGATCTGACTTTGTCAATTTCGTATTTTTGATGTTTGGTTGACACGGCTTCGATTTTGACTTGTTCAACATTGAAATTTTCGATTCACTGTCACTTCGGCCTTGATACTGAGTGTTTACTTCGGCCATTTGATTTTCTAAACTTCTGGATATTGTGGGATGCCGTCTCCATTTGGTTGTTGCAGTATTCATTGTTGTTGTGTTCCTCACTGATGCATTGTTGTAACTCCATCTTGACTTGGGCTTTTTCACTGTAACAGATGCTACACTTGTTCATGTATATATTACTTTGTTTCACTGGTGGCCTATGTGCATGCTTCACTGTTCTTTGCATTTGTTCATATGAGTGTGCTCACTGTTGTTTGTACCTGCATTTGCCATACTGTACATATATTCTTGGCTCTGGTTCATTGTTGTTGTTTAAGTTAGTATGTTTCCCTTTTACTTGAACTTGGTCTGGTGCAACTTGTTTCATTATCTGTTGCATACATGAGAGTGACACTGTACTCTATTCATGCTTGTTACATTCAGTTTGCACTTGTTCATCATGTAGCTTGTTGGTCTTCATTGAAGTCGTGGCATTCATGTTTGACATATATGCACTGTGTGGTCTTGATTCATGCAGTCTTCATTAGCTCGTGTGCTTCTAGTGTTGCCACTGTGTCAAGTATGGTTTCATGCCTTGTAGTTATCTGGTAGTAGCTGTTGTATCACTTGGTCATGGCCTCTTCTGTTAAGATCACTGTAGTTTTCATTTTGTTAAACTGAGCTGTTGTCTTTGCATCCATTCATTAGTTCATTTGATCATTGGACTGGCTGTTGTAGTCGAGTTGTGTTTAGTTGTATCACTGGTATTTGGGGCTGCTGTGTATTGTTCATGACTGTATTGCTTCATTGTGTTCTTGATAAATGCACATCTGTCTTTGTGGTTACTTATGCAGTTTGGTCTTATTTATGCTGTGCATTTACTTGATGGTGTATTGCTGCCTTCACTGTCCACCTGTATCATGCTTGGTTTTGTTGCAAATTGCATTTTGTCTGCACTTTCACTGTTGTGTCTGGTTCTTTTCATTCATGTTGCAACTCAAATGTTTCACTCTGATATATTTATGCATTTGCCACTGAGCTTGAACCTATCTTGGGTTTGACCTTGTTTTTTATTTCTGTGTATTTGTTTGATTTTTGCACACGAGTTGGCGAGGCAGTGCACACGTATACGAATGTACACGTGTGTACTGCAGCCACTTATAATTGCCTGTCCCTGATAAAAATACTGATATGCACAGATATTTCACAGTCAAAAATGATGACGAACAACCCAAATAACTGAGGCAAACAATGTTTTCAAAATCATCGTTTCTTTCAAATTTCAAAAATATTTCTCTTTCAATTTTACTGCGTTTGAGAATATTTTTGCAGATTACTCAGATGCTGGATTCAAACTGGATTATAGTTGAAGACAAAAATATGAGTGTGAGTGATATGTAGTAAGGTTGTGATGTAAATGTGAAATGTCATGTATTGTAGTCAAAATTGTATATGTATAGTGAGAGCTTGAAATTGTACTATCAAAGTTGTAATAAATATTTGTTTGAATAAAATATTCGTTTGAATTCAAAAACTGCGTTATTTATTTTTATTCAGCAAATATTTATTTATTCTATGAAAAATTAAAATAGTACGTTAACAAATACATTCAAGTGAATGTATATATGTTTATTATCATCAAACAAAAATCATATAGCGCAAAGCGCATATTCAACAGGACAGCGACCAACAATTGCAATTTTAGCATAGATAATTTCGAAATCAGGCAAAATGAATAAAATTAAAGTTGTAGCTTAGTTTCTATGCATTGCAGAACATCTAAAATTATCAAAATCGAATCAAAAACGAGAAAGTTATGGCTAATTTACTTTCATCCTTAAGCACAGAGCAAGTATTGGTTTTGTTCTCGGGATTAGAGTAGAAAATTTCGATTTTGATATAGCAAACCTCAAAATTACAGAAAACTCAATGCATGAACGTTGTAGTACATGATTTAAGATTTCCGAAACATATAAAATTATCAAAATCGGATCAAAAACGAGAAAGTTATGCCTAAATTTGTTTCAGCTTCAAAGATGGACAGAATTTAGTTTTTGGATTGAGCACAATATATGACCAAAACTTGATCTTTACAGCTCCAAACATCCAATTTTACACTAAATATGAATAAACAAGATGGTTTACAGCCAGCGTGAGTGAGATTACTCACCTTAGGGTTTGTTTGTGGCAAATGTACAACAAATTAAAGAGCAATTTGGAAGCTTTAGTCTTGATTTGGAGCTAAAAACCTGTAGAAGGGGGAACAAACATGCAAATAGAGAATAGAAAGTTACAACAATATCTATCCTTAATCAGAGAATTGATAACATAAATTTGAGATTTTGGTATTGATTACCTATATTTAATTTTGATTTGCTATTATCCCCTTTGATTTCACTAATTTTGATGCTACTCTATGAAGAGCTAAGTGGAGGCCATTGTTTTAATTTTTACTGTAAGTTGTATTTTTCTTTTTGAGAAGAAGGAATGAATAGAAACGTATAGGCAATTCCTTCTCACTAGATACTTCTAGATTTAGGGTTTTGGATCTAAAACCTTACCCAATAAGCCCAAAGACAATTATACTTAGTGTAATTCTAAGTAATGTATTTTTTCACCCATTTTATCAATATATGCACTTATTTTCTCAAGTTAAAGCCAAGCAAAAAAAAATATAAAAGCAATTCTATGCAAATAAAATTATTTTCACTACAACATAAAATTTTATTATTTTTATCAGTAAAACCTTATTTTTATTTAAATAACACAATTTTTCACATACAATACACAATACTTCATTTTTAACTCTAAAAATTTCACAAGAACTATTCTCTTGTGTAATAAAATATCTCATTTCAAACTTAATTTTATAATCAAAACACACTTTTAAACCAAATTCCATCTTTTTATTTATAGAAATACCTTTTAAACATCAAATACTTCCTTTAAAAAAATTTATTAAAAGAAGTAATTGGAAATAATTAATAAAATTATTGCATTTTCTCCAAATAAAATCACATTTCATTCATTATTAACTCAATCAAACAAAATAAATTTTTCAATCTTTATTTTCACATTTTATTTTCAAAATTCATTGTTTTTTTCCAAATAAACAATTTAAATCTCTAATTTATTTTAATTCACCATATTAAATTATTACTTCCGTTATAATTTAACATATATAGGTAATCTCCAAAATCAAGGTTGTTACATAAACTATGACGGATAGTCATTTTAAAGATTTTAGAGGGGAACTCTAATAAATTGCTTTTAGATGGGTTATCTAATAAATGGGTGGATGGGATATCAATATATATGATTTATGGCATCATTTCATATTATGCTAAGACTAATTATTTTGGGTGTAGGGGCATAGTAAATGATTTGCTTGTTTTGTTTTGGATAATAGTGAGGGGAAAACTCGTTCCGCTAAGCGGCATGTCTCACTAGCTATCTATTTATGATAAAAGATGATATAGGATTTTCATACCAGACTTATTTTCTGAATCGAAGTTTATGTTTCTCCACAAACTCTCGGGTACTCAAAATTAATTTGAGTAGTCTGAAGGTGGGAGACTTTCAGAATTTTGGACGAACAAGCTTCTGAAAACATGTAGGAGGCAGTGTTTGCTATATAGGAGCTATTTTGTGTTTTCCGCAGTGATGTACTAAGAACTGAAAAGTTCATATTTATTAGTTCTATGATCATCATAAGGGGACATCCTCATATGTCGCTCTTATCGTATTTTGCACATGTATTTGTAATCTGATGTGGATAACGTATAGGATTATGTAATTAAATCTGAATGATATTCATAGGAAATGAGAAATTCTGTTGTATTGAAGTTTAAATTTTTTTATATTCTTGTGTTACTGAATTGCCAATAGTTTCAAGATTCCGATGTTGGTCACTCAGAAATAACACATTTTGATGACTGCAGCATCCGTAGCAGTTAGTTTATAGCCTCCGGAAGCGGGATGTTACAAGTTGGTATTAGAGCATGGTTTATGTACTTAAAGGAATTTATACCTTAAAAGATGTTTGAAGCATAATCTAATGAATCTACGATATGGTTGGGCTTGGGTAAGCGTTATAGTAATGTATGTGTAATTCGCTATAAATACCGAAGTATGTATTCCCCACTCTCTTAGACCGTTCTTCTGTATCTTACCAAGATTGGACTTCAGGTAGTACAAAAGTAAGATATGGAGGCATGAAAGGAAGAGTGAATCAAGGTGGAAGATGCCCCGCAACATATGGAAATGTTCAACCCAATACTAGGAGCAACCAGGGTCGATAGGCAAATGCGAACCCATATGAAAATGCCAATATTGGTGTTGAGATTCAACCGGTTGATATGGGGATGATGTATCAGTTCTTCATGAATATGATGCAAGTTGGAGCAACTGCGGGAGTGGCTGTAAGGAATGATGAGGAGCTGATCCGGTGGCCCCAGTTGGTGTTAATCGACGGAAATTCTATCGAGTTAGAAAACCGTCGAAAAATTTCAAATTAAAATTTTACCACAATCCCACGGCATACAATTGAAGTACGGGTCGATCCGCATGGAATTGTGATTTTAAAAATCTATTCAATTAAATTAAACCAAAGTTGAAGAGTGTGATTATCTAGGAAATGAGAAAAATATGAGAATAAATGACAATTTAGAGATAATTCCACTCTCTCCACCATATAGTTCGACAAAACATAAAATTATTATCTCTTTTTTTTAGTCATTAGTAAGTTTAATTGATGTGTTTATCATAAGTATGGCCCATTAATGCTATTAATTAGCTCAACATAAGCCATCAAACTATAACACACCATTTAAACCACTTTTAAACTCTCATGAAAAATGACAACAAGTTGAAAGGAAAATCTATTTTAAGTATGGTCTATTAACTATTAATTGGAAAAAAAGACCATCAAATTTCAATTTCAACATTCACTTCTTTGCCATAATCATATTTAGATGAAGAGGCAATTTTTTTTGTTTGTGATTATTTAAGCATAGCCTGTTTGTTATGAACAATATAGACTATCAAATTCAACATAAAACAGTAAATCACATCAACATTCATTCTTTCATTAAGCACAAAAAGAGAGAAATAATATCAAAATGTTGAAGCTACATGATTAGAGGCTTCATTACCCCTAAATTAAAGGGGTTAAGCTCTCATTTTTTTTCATTTGATTAACAAATGTAGCATGCAACATTGAACAAAAAGAAAGGAAAATGAAAGCTAACGAAAAAGACAACTAATCTAACTGCATAAAGAAAAATCTACACTACTAGCATGAAAGGAAAATAAACAAGAGAAGAAAAGAGAAATATATTAAAGTTGCATAAAAATTACATAAAAGAAATGACTAACTAGCCATGAAAAGAGAAAGAGAGCTTTGAGTTTTATTTTGAGCCTAAACTAAAACTAAGAGAGACTAAGGAAGAGAGGGTTACATGAAACATAAGGGGTATATATACATGTGTTAAACCCTAATTCATATTTTTAGGGAATGCCTAAAATATCCTTGAGAAAGTGTAGAGGCTAAGTAATCAGTAGCTTCTACTAATCATCATTTAAGTGTACATGAACCCATAAACTCCATAAGCATGTGCATTAGCCTCTAATTGAAAATCAAGGTAAGCAGATGAGGTCCTTCATGTTCTTCACTTTGAATTATTTCTATCTTCATTCTTTTGTATCTTCTTTGTGCATGCATATTTCATCATAAAACCACTTGTAAAATTCACCAAATTTCCTACAAAACTACATAGAAAATTCCAAGTAAATTTTCACAATTTAATATATGCATAAAAATGACCATTTTGCCTTTGGATGAAGATAAATATGTGACAATTTCAAATAATTTAAATTTTGGTTTAAACAAATTAAAATACCCGATGTGATTATTTATTTAATTTAAATAGATTAAATATGGTGATAAAAATATGCACATTTACCTGCACGTCAAATACCCCCACACTTATCTTTTTATTCGTCCTTGAATAAAGAAACTAAGATAAATCCATTTTCGTAGGGAGCACGATTGCATTGAGTGAATTCAACAAGCCGTTAAACCTCTGGGTGTCCCCAATTGGACGAGTGTTGTCTCGTGAGGGTTTTCAGTGGATACTACCCACAAAATCCAAATGCAGGATGAAAATATTTACAAAATGCAAGATTTATTTACAAAGAGATGAATGCGAGTTTTTGGAAATATTTACAAATGAAAGATTTACTTTTAACTTGACACAAATAAGTTAAGCATAGGTTTTGGTCATTATCTTGAGATTTAAGTCATTTACTCGTCAAAGTTTCAAAAAAAACAAAGTTATCATAACAAATAGACTATAGTTTGACTTGTTGTTTCGATAGATAACAAAGTGTAACTATAAAATAGATCCTTAGTTGATTATCAAAGTTTATCAAAGTGGTATATTCATTTCTTTTCAATAACAAGTCAAATCAAATAAGTTAAAATAGTGCTAGGATTTCAATTGCTTACTCTCTCTTTTTTTTGAAAATTTTATTGATATTTACAATATTTATATATGCCTAACTCGGATAAACTAAGGCCAGATATATTACTTATGCATTGCCTTGCGGACTTATGTGAGGGGAATACAGAGCGTGGCGAGTGAACACACGAGTGTGAACACCTATTGACTGTAGGCGTTATTAAAAAGAAATTTTATAAATACACCTAGCTTAGATAAACTGTGGCAAGATGTACCGATCGTGCACTGCCTTTCGGGATTACGTGAGAAAGGTACAGAGCATGGCGAGTGTACACACATGTGTGTACACCTGTCGACCGTAGGTGTTAATAGAAAATATTTACATATATACAAATGTTTTATATATATATATATGTGTGTGTGTGTGTGTGTGTTTTTTTTCTGCTTTTTTGAAAAAGAGAGTTTTGCAAAATCATCTTAACACCACTTAACTTAGAAGACAAAAAAAGTTATATCCTTTACTTTAAATCAACCACTTTTTAAAACAAAGATTTTCAATTAGGGTATATTTCATAATTATCACATATGAATCTTCCTATATACTAGTTAAACCATTGTTATTTGTAATCAAATTTCATTTTTACTTTTGTTAAGACAAATAAACTTTCAAAAATTTCAATTTAATAAGCCAAAACCATATATTTATCCTATAGTGTTTCTTTAAAAATAAATCAAAATGCTTTAAAAAATTATTATTTTTGAGATTTTTTTTAATTTTGGAAAGAAAAGGTACAAATAAATCAGGAAAAATCAAAAATGAAGATGAGTCTCCCCCTACAATTGATTTTGACTGTGTCTCCACAGTCAACCCAAGTGGAAGAAGAAAAATAAAAACATGACCTTTATTTAAATGAAAATGAAAAGATGATTATTTGCATGAAATCAGAAAGAATGTCGTTAAAGAGTAAGTGATCTGGCCTTCTAAAAATCGATTCATTTGTCTCGCTAAGTATACGAGACACAGTTCAAGCGTAGAAAACTAAACTGTAAAATATTTTGAAGTTGAACGCTGATTCGGAAAAACGAATGTCATTTTATTAAAAATCGTACGAGTTGTTTTATTTTCGATGATTTTTGGTGTTGATAAAACGATTGATTGAAATTCAGGTTTATTTTCACCAAATTTAAAGTTAACCTCATCATCAACAAATTTTTCAAAATTATTGATTTCAAAATTGAAACGGTGATTTAGATTTTCCCCTTCGTAATTTAACAACTCATTTTCGAAATATCCAAAGAAATTATGTTCATTGAATTCGACTTTCTTTATTGAATTGTTGACGACTTTATTACATGTGTCAAGTTCAAAATCCAAAGTTGTTGTACTTAAAATTTTAAAATCGAGAAAAGGAAAGTTGAATTTTAAATTAGGTTCCACACCCTCAAAAGAATTGAAATCCAACTCAATTACCGTGTTTTCAACAACTTCATTAAAATCGTCATTTTCAATTTCAAAAGTTGTTATTTGAAAATCGTCAATTTAGATAAAAGATGGATTATTGTTTGACTCGTCACATGTTGCAATTTGATTTTTTTTTCGCGTTGTTTCATATAAGTTTCAAACAACGAATTCATGTGATCATTGTAAATTTTGTTCATTTGTTCAACAAAATCCAATTTGTAGTTATTAACTTGAGAATTTTCGATTTAGGTTTGCTGTGAACAAAATTTTTAAATCGCATCGTAGTCGAGATTATTCCCATTGCCAAAATTATTTGAAAAGTGGATCACATTTTCGTTTAGATTTTGAAATTCATTTTGGAGTTCAAAATTGAATTGGCGTGGGTTATACTCGAAATCGTTTGAATTTTGAATTAGATTCAAATTTTGAAATCCTTGACTCGAGTTACTACACAAATATGAATTACACAAATCATTTATACTTTGATTTTGTTATGTGGAGAATTCAAGTAAAGATGAAATGTTATTTTGAAGATTTGAAGGTTGATCGTCATTTTGAAAATTTGGTTCAAAACTCGAATCATTTAAACAATAGTTATTGTTGAAATATCCATGAGAATTTTAAGTGCAATTATGTGGATTATATTGATTTTCACAACTATCGTAAAATTCATGGAAATATGGAAATTCGAACATTTTCAAGATTTTTCTTTTTATAAAGAAAAAATGTTTACAAAGAGGAATTATTTTTCAAAATGAAAAATTGATTTTTGTTTTGTATTTTGGTTTTTCAATTTTTTTGCTTTTGAAAAGATTTTTGTTGGATTTTGGATTTTATTTTATTTTTGAAATTTCAAAGGAAAAGAATTCAAAAATTTCTAAGAAAAAGAAAATGAATATTTATAATTTTTTTAGTTTTAGATTTTGAAATTTTATTTTTGTGTTTTTTAAAATATGCATGAACTAATGTAACTAAATGAATGCAGTGGTTAATTACAAATGATTTATCCTAAATTAACCCAAAATTGTATAATCACACATTATCTTAGATAAACAAGACAGTTCTCAGCCAAGTAACAGACAGGATTTATCGGTGCACCACTGATCACTGTAGCAATGCAGCCGAAGGTTTAAGTACCTTTAGAGCAACAATTCAATATAATATTTATGAATCGGCGTAATATTTATAACTGATTATTGCTTTGCCATAGCTTAGACGCCGAGAAATTAAATTGTTCAAAGAAGACAACTTGTCAATATACAATTAAGTGTTATCGATGTCTAATTGTGTATTAACAATGCAACTAAAATGAATTATTTTTATATAAATGAAAATGCAAACAACAATGGAAAGCAAACAAAGACAATAGATATATACAATGCAAGTTAAATAAAAAGAAAATTATAAATAAGCAAGCAGTTATTATTATTTTTCTCGCAAGCTCAGCGAAGCCAGCAATTTATTTTAGCAAACACTTCTACTCCTTCTACAATTCTGCTTTGGCAACCTGAAACTAAAACAAAGATATATATATATATATACAGTTTTTTGTTATTAAGAAGAAATCAAATCAAAACAAGACAGACAAGTGAACACAAAACAAATTGAAAATAAACAAATTAAAACTTGTTTTTTTAATTAATTTACTAAACAAAGCAAAATAAAATGAAAACAACAAAACTCACTATCCGAGAGCCTAAAAGGAATTTATAATCAACCCCTTTTTTCTTTTAAAAGATAAAATAAAATTGAAAATAAGCAAATTTTAATTTCTTTTTCTTTTTGAATGGGCCGAACTTCAGGAAAAAACAAAACAAAAAAATTATGAAATCGTGATTTGTTAAATGTTCGTGGTCGAGTTCATTGTTGGAGGAGGTGGCCGCGGTTGGTTCGATTGTTCGATTTGGGGCGGTCGAAGCTGCTGTATGTAGTTATTTAAGTTGAATTGGGTAGGAATCGGAGTTGCGGAAATCGTTGGTAAGGAGGCGAAGGAGGTGCTTGAGGAGTGGGTTTGCTGTTCTGGTGGGATTGAGGGATTTGGGGATTTTGCGAGGTGAGTTTGGGTTTTTTTCAATGATCATGGCAGATGACAGCGGCGCCAAAAACTTTTTAATCGACGAAAATTCTATCGAGTTAGATAACCGTCAAAAATTTCAAATTAAAATTATACCACAAGCGCACGGCGTACTATTGAAGTACGTGGCGAGTACGGGTTGATCCGTGGAGAATTGTGATTTTAAAAATATATTCAATCAAATTAAACCAAAGTTGAAGAGTGTGATTAGCTAGAAAATAAGAAAAATGTTAAAAAGAAAGTGATAAAAATATGAGAATAATTGACAATTTACAGATAATTCCACTTTCTCTATCATATAGTTCAACAAAATATGAAATTATTATCTCTTTTTTAGTCATTAGTAAGTTTAATTGATGTGTTTATCATAAGTATGACTCATTTGTGCTATTAATTAGCTCAACATAAGCCATCAAACTATAACACGCCATTTAAACCACTTTTAAACTCTCATGAAAAATGACAACAAGTTGAAAGCAAAACCTATTTTAAGTATGGTCTATTAAATATTAATTAGAAATATAGACCATCAAATTTCAATTTCAACATTCACTTCTTTGCCATAATCATATTTAGATAAAGAGGCAATTTTTTTTGTTTGTGATTGTTTAAGCATAGCCTATTTGTTATGAACAACATAGACTATCAAATTCAACATAAAACGATAAATCACATCAACATTCATTCTTCCATTAAGCACAAAATGAGAGTAATAATATCAAAATGTTGAACCTACATGATTAGAGGCTTCATTACCCCTAAATTGAAAGGGTTAAGCTCTCATTTTTGTCGTTTGATTAACAAATGTAGCATGGGACATTGAGCAAAAAGAAAAGAAAATGAAAGCTAATGAAAAAGACAACTAATCTAATTGCATAAAAAAATCTACATTATTTGCATAAATAAAGAAATCTACACTACTAGCATGAACGGAAAATAAACAAGAGAAGAAAAGAGAAATATATTAAAGTTGCATAAAAATTACATAAAAGAAATGGCTAAGTAGCCATGAAAATATAAAGAGAGCTTTGAGTTTTATTTTGAGCCTAAACTAAAACTAAGAGAGACTAAGGAAGAGAGGGTTACATGAAACATAAGGGGTATATATACATGTGCTAAACCCTAATTCATATTTTTAGGGGATGCCTAAAATACTCTTGAGAAAATGTGGAGGCCAAGTAATCATTAGCTTCTACTAATCATTATTTAAGTGTACATGAAGCCATAAACTCCATAAGCATGTGCATTAGCCTCTAATTGAAAATCAAGGTAAGTGGGGTCCTCCATGTTCTTCACTTTGAATTATTTCCATCTTCATTCTTTTGTATCTTCTTTATGCATGCATATTTCATCATAAAACCACTTATAAAATTTACCAAATTTCCTACAAAACAACATAGAAAATTCCAAATAAACTTTCACAATTTAATATATGCACAAAAATGACCATTTTTCTCCTTGGATGAAGATTAATATGTGACAATTTCAAATAATTTGAATTTTGGTTTAAACAAGTTAAAATACCCGGTATGATTATTTATTTAATTTAAATAGATTAAATATGGCGGTAAAAATATGCATATTTACCTGCACATCAGCTGGCAATAATTATGCCAAGCTGAGCAGGGATTACGCTAGTCTTGGAAGGATGCCTTTCTGGGAACCGAGGATGTAGTAGGAGCGGAGAACTGGCTATTTCATTGTGAAAGGATGTTTGTAGATCTCGGTTTGACGAATATGCTGAAGAGGAGACTTGCTTCAAGACAAGTGCAAGGAGCAACATTGCTTTGGTGGAACAAAGTTACCATGTGAGAGCTAGAAGAAGACCTGACTTGGGCTGAATTTCGAAGAAGGTTCGAAGAAAAATTTCTATTAGAAGTTACCAAGTCAGCATTACTTAGGAAATTTGCAGATTTAGTACAAGGGGATAAATCGGTGATTGAGTATGCTACACAGTTTGACGAGCTATCATGTTGTGGATATGCTATTGTGGATACTATCATTCGGAGGAATGATAAGTTTATCAGGGGGTTGAATCCTGAGATCGCCAGAGCAACCATGCCAAACCTCTAAGATCCTTGTCGTATTGTTGTTGAGATGGCTATTCGGAATGAAGAGGGATGTTGGCTTATGGGAAAGCAGTGTTTGAACTGTCAGCAAGTAAAAGCTGAACATCAGAAGCCGAGTGGGTTGCTTCAGCTTTTGGATATTCTAGTTTGGAAATGGGACTCGATATCCATAAATTTTATTGATGGGTTGCCAAGGTCAAACCAGGGTAATGAAAGTATATTGGTCATAGTGAACAGATTGACCAAAAGTGCCCATTTCATTCCGGTAATGTCAACCAAGACGACACATATTTTAGCTAAGTTGTTCATGAAGAACATCGTTAGACTGCATGGAATTCCTAGTAGTATCATCAGTAATAGATATGCTTTGTTTACTAGTGAGTTCTGGAAGAGCCTATAGAGTGTCTAGGCACTAAGCTCAAGATGAGTACCGCATATCACCCTCAAACGGATGGGCAGACAAAGAGAGTTAACAAGGTACTTGAAGATTTGTTGAGAGCTTGTTTGCTGAATTTTAATGGTTCTGGTGAAGATCACTTGCACTTAGTGGAGTTTTCCTATTATAATGTTATCAGACTGCTATAGGAATTGTGCCTTTCAAAGCTTTCTATGGAAGGCTATGCAAATCACTAGCATGTTGGCTAGAGACCGGAGACAGGTAAGTCCTTGGTCCAGATTTGGTGAGAGAGGCGACGGAAAAGATCGAGTTGATACGAGAAAGAATGCGGGAAGCTCAGTCTAGGAAGAATAGTTATGCAGACAAAAGGCATAAGGAATTAGAGTTCTCGGTTGGAGATAGGGTTTTCATCAAGGTATCGCCGATTAAAGGTGTGGTTCGTTTCGGGAAGACCGGGTAGCTAGCACCGTGATATGTTGGACCATTTCCTATATCAGAGAGGATTGGGAGACTCACATACGGAGTAGATTTGCCAAGCAGTTTGGTCGGGGTCCACAATATGTTTCATATTTCTCACCTTAGAAAGTATGTTCATGATCCAGAAACTACTATCGCTCCGACGGCACTAGAGGACTTATTGGTGGAACCGGATATGACTTTTGCGAGGCAACCAGTTCGTGTTGTGGCAAAACATGAGAAGAGGTTAAGGAACAAAACGGTCAGGTTGGTGAAAGTTCAGTGGAGCGACAACGTGAAGGACTGTACTTGGAAGATAGAAGACAAGATTAGGGCTACTTTTCCTGGGCTGTTTTAGATGGTATGTTCTATATAGGGTTTATATAGAATTTGGATGGTAGGTTATACTAGCTTTGCTTGCATGAGCTATATGCTTGTGGTTGCGTCCTTATTGAAATTTCGGGGACGAAATTCTTTTAGTGGGGAGTCTGTAATGCCCTTGAATTACAATTAACATTATTCAAGATATTTAATTGGATAAATTAAATAGAACAATGTGAATAAGTAGGGAGATGAGATTAATAAATCTAATGGTCGTATCTAAATGAATGAACTAAAATAAGACTTAACTAAATTTAGGAGGAATTTTCTATTTCCATATTCTAATATAAATTCACTCTACAAATTTTATATTCACAAATTTTCATCTGTTATCGATTTCCTTTATAAACATCGTTTATTATTTTATAACTCCGTCGAGTTTTAACTTGTTTATAAAACAATCTTATTTATAAATTTTTATTCCATAAATCTATTTCCTTATAAATTCCATTTATCCTGCCAATAAATTTTTTAATATCGATTTTCAATTTCTTCTTATATTTTTTTCCCTCTCGGATATCATTTAAAAATATTTCATTTAAAAATATTCTATATAAATTATTTTTAAATTTCTATTTAAAATATATTTTCCCGAATAGTTAAGTACAATCCAAAAATTACTTTTATCGTTTTATCTAAATCAATTTCATTAAAAATAATCCAAACTTTGATATAAATATCTTTACATCCAAAATCTCCTTTTAATTCCTTTTAATTCAAAAATAGTATTTATGGTATTTAAAATACCAAAATTCAGGCCAGTGCTACTATAGTACCCAATAATTTATATCACAACAATAATCTATAACAGATTATTCTATCACATCATATATCATTATACATGAAACTTAATATCAACATTTTTGGGGAATGTAGTTGGATCCCTCCCAACCTGTTTCCCTGCATACATAGATGTTAATCCAACATGAAAACACCAATCCCACTTCGAGAGAGATATCGCGGTATATAAGGTCATCCGCTTTTATGTGGGGCGTAGAGGGTCTCATCCGCTATAATATGCGGGAATATCACTCCAACTACTAATATAAACCACTATATATATATATATATATAACATCCAACGAACAATCATTTATAAATTCAACCAGCATTCAATAAATTTTAATTTAACCGTTTAAAATAAACTCTAGCAATCCAAATGAGTGAGAATTTATCACCTTGACTTTTTTAAATTGCACTCCGTCCCAATTCTAAATTCGTTTGCACAGCATCCACTTGATTTAAACCTCGTAAACAGATTGCGAACTTCATAAATTAACGGCTTTCAATTCTAATAAATCAACTCATGGCTTAAATTAAATTAATTATTCAATAACGGATTTATTTACCTTCTTCCCAAATGAAACACGCTAATGCCAGCTCGACTGCACACGAGTCGAATCATCACCAACCCACTACCCCTCAGCTGCCCCACTGCCTTGGAACCGCTGCCTACTGCCTAAGGCCATTGAACGAAACCCCTTACCATACGTGTGCACTGCTTACTTCTCGACTGTGCGATTCCTCCTCTCTTACGAAGTCAACGATCAATGAACCCCCTTTCTCTCGAGAGTGCGAATGCGCTCGCCTATCCCCACCTGACCTCGCGAACTCTGCCCCACCATCACTTCCTGCCTCGATGAACTCAACCACGACCTCATTCAACATTCTCGCCTTGAATGAACTCATCACCTCGATGCCTGCCACCGGATCACGACCTTAGCCTGGCCTCCCACCGTGACGTGCGATGCTGCCATGCTTGGGTGCGACTTGCGACATCGCGGCCTAGCATGACTTACGAATTGAATTCTATTTTTTTTCTATTTTTTTATACGAGATTCCATTCCGTTTTCCCTTTATTGTATCGGTTTTCGATTTGAATGGTAAAGAAGAAGGGAACGCGATATAAAGGTGAAAGGTGTCTTATACGTGATGGTGGCGTGTTTGAATGGAGAAGGGGCTGATTTGATTTTGATCTGATTTTAAAAATATATATACTATTTTATTCCAATATCTCAAAATTTCGAACCCCTATGGAGGCATGCCGCTAGGCGCTCATAATGTTTCACCCCTATTCCGAACGCAATGGAAAAAGTTTCGAGTCCTAATTCAATCGTATGGAGAAGATAGCTTTTTGAACCAAATTAGTATATTGAATTTTCGATATTAATTTCAATGCGTTTATATACCGTACGGCCAAATGATAAATCCCAACACTACGAAATTTGAAATCCGATAATTACACACTATTACGGATCCAATGGAACTAGTTTCGTCGAATTCCGAGACTGTGCCCCGGATCGCTATTTTAACTCGTCGATTAAATCGACGTTTTCAAAAATTGTCAAAATCACTTGAAATTCTAGTTTTAGAATTTTACTAACTAAATTATAATTCCAAATCCAACATTTAAAACCATTTAAATATTAAAAATTAACCTTCGAAAAATCTGGGTCGTTACATTCCTCCCCCTGAAAAGAATTCCGCCTCCAAAATTGCTAAGGCAGGAAAAATGCTCCAAACCCATAACTTAACAAAACCCACTTAGTTAAACTCGACATTCCACTTTTCAAATCTTTTAGTTCCAACCAAAACAATTAGTTTTCAATTCAAATTCCAAAACCCTTTATTTCAATTACAATTTGAAATCAAATTTTCATTAACAAAATTTTTTCTAACACCCTTAATTTCCGAATTTTTTTGGCAAAGTCTCCTTTGTATGGAGGACCTTTTGCAATATGAAAAGAGAGATAAACATATATACATCGACTGACACAGTCGGAAATATATATATATATATATCAATAATTATATTTTGCAGTATTTAATCCCAAAATGTACCTTATTTAGCGTTTTTAAGCATTATTAAGCAAGCATTTACTTCAAAAGCAATTACGTAACCCAGTCTAGCCAAATAGTCCCTCTGTACCTATACTTGCTCAATTTTAAACACATGAGTACCAAAACATGAAATTTAATAACATTTCATTCGTTTAACTAACTAAACGCACAAAGTTCATAAACAATGCATTCTAACATATAATCATAAGCATTTATAAGGTTCTGATACTAATTTAATTACTTTACATCGATCCATATATCATTTTATTCAATTTAAATGATTTACAACTCACTTTACATGCATTAAGTTTATTTTCATACCAAACAAACCCATATCCATTCCAAATTGATTAAAAAATCAATTTATTCACTTTCTTTTTATTCATAGAATTTTATTTACTTCCATTTGCGTCGAACAACAATTTTTCTACGCAAATTCGGCGCTATTTATTTAATAAAATAACCATTTAAGCTTATAGCTATTTTAAATTGATTCCAATCAATTTATATTTAATTTCATTCTATTTCAGATTTGTTCACAATCAATTCACTTACATTCCACTCATATCCACATTAATTATATTCAAATCTATTCTATTTAGCTCGGTATCATTTCCTGTTATTTTATTAAATAACGCTTTCACAATTTATTCGAGCCAGACTTCCATCCAAAATATTTACTTAAGTTAATCCATTATTTTTAAATTATTTCCACCTTATAACTTAAGTTTATTATCATTTCAATAAACTTCCACTTCATTTACTAATTAATTAATTAGTTTATTCACTTAATCCACTTCAAGTTCAATTCCATACTCAAATTCATTTTTGAATTCATTTAAATGATATCAAGGCCATATTCAATTTATTTATACTCAAATTGAATTTATTTATGACTTAAATCATCTCTATTTCAAAACATTTTTATTTTATTCGACGACATTTCAAAATATATTTAATTTGCTTACTCTTAAGTCGAACTCTCTTTATAACTCAAGTTTCAATTCCAATATTCAATCTACTAACTAATCCATCTAATTAGTTAATTCCATTTTCCATTTCACAATTATATTTTTATTTAAAAATTACTACATTAAATTTACTTGAGTTCAAATTTATTTTATAATTCAAGTTTGGATTTTATTTCCTTCACCAAAATATCAAACCGTTTTTATTTTTTGTTTTCGGTTTCACTTTTCAATTTTATAAGTCACATAAATTATTTTATACATTTCCATCAATTCTGTACTCGAATATATTCATATTTTATTTTTAACTCGAGATTATATATCTATATTAATAGGTGTAATAAGTTCGGTGTCACACATTTTTTGTCAACGTGAACTTCCAAAAATGCCACTCTATTTTAGTATGACTTAAAAAGTGGATGTACCTTCTTCTACAAGTTCAAAATTCCCTTATACAAATATTACAAAATTTTAACATCATTTAAATATGGAATCTAACAAATAAACCTCTACAGATATTATCAAATTTTAGTATCGCTTAAATATAGGATCTAACAAATAAACTTTGTTTTACAAATTCAAAACTTTTCCTCTACAAATATTATCAAATCTTGATAACACTTTAAAAAAAATCTAAGAAATAAACCTTTTTTTACAAATTATTAGAAAAAAATTCCGATAACAACAAATTAGATATTGCAACTAAGAAATAAAAACAAAAACTTACTACACATGATTTCGACGTAAAAATATGACTTACTTTTGTGCAAAACATTTCTCTTAAATATGTTAAACACATTCAATTTATAGAAAAACAATCCACGTGTAAAGCACGTACCATCATCACACGCGAAACGCGTGCCGTAACGCTCATTTATTTATAGCTTAAGTATATTTTTATTCAATTTATTTCAATTTTTATAGGCTATTCCAATTTATTTATTCACAATTCTATTTTTCACTTAAATTTTATTTCATTCAAAATTTATACCATATGGTTTTAAAATATTTGAATATTCAAAATTTATATTTACTTCAATTCATTATTATTTCTAATCCAATAAATTCAATTCAATTCAATTTAAATTTCAATTCTTCTTTACCACCATTCCAAAACCATATTTAAATTAAATTCCACTCCAAGAAATTTTGCTTTTAATTCGTTCAACTTAATCAAGTAAGAATTCAGTTCCAATTTCAATTTTTTCCATTTCCTTATTTACGTTCATATAGCAATTTCACCATTCGAATTTATTATTGCCTCAATTCTCAATAAATTTATTAAACTTTCCTTAAGTTAAATTCAATTCACACAATCTATTTTAACTTACTTAAGTTAAAATTTATTTTCCCAAAACTCAAATTCCATACTTTCCTTTCTTTTTGAAATCATCCTTACTTTTATAAGTTCATAATTTATTTCTTAGGTTTTTCCCCCACATTTATATTGAAATTCCAGAATTCAAACACCCGCTATATTTTTCAAATCACTTTGAAATCAAATATATATATTTATATACTCTTTTTGCCTTAACATACCACTTCCTTCTAATTTCAAAATCAACCTGAATTTATCCAAAACAATTCCCTCGGAATTTAAAAAACAACACTTGTTTTCTCCGAAAATCTCTATATCAAATTACTATGGTAGAAATCCGTCACATAGAACTCGAAAATGAACACTGATGATGCGGCCGTCATCGTCAGAATTATTTTCCAGCGACTGAAGTGAGTTCAGTGTTATATCACTTCCAAAATCCATTTAAAAAAAATTTCTTCAAAAATCTCAAATTTAACTCCATTTTTCTTTCAACCACTTTGGAAAACATTTTCAAACTTCGGGATTTCAAATTTTTCCAATACTTAGTCCAAATCCATTTAAAAATATTTCTCAACGCTTCCGGGATTTTAAATCACTAAATTTTGGCTTGAATCCATTTTAACTATAATCCATTTGTATAATTCATACTTATAAATCTCTATTTGGTTATATCTATATAACCATTTCAATTTTTATAATCTTATTTTGATTATATAATAACAACCAAACATACCACTATAATAATTTTCAGAAAATTATTCTCTTTTATATCAAACTATAATTTGGATAAAATTATTTCATTTACCCGCTTCAAAAAAATATTGTGTTGGTTTACCGTGTTTAAATGTTTAGAAACTCCTACCGATTTAGTGGCATCCCACTATTCGACTAGAATTTATATGCCACTCAACAGATAAATCAACACAATACAAAACCATTTATATTCACTAACAAATACACACTCATTCTATTATTACACTTAAACTCATTCTAGGGTACTACTGGCCCTATCTATAATGAGTAATCGCCACCAGAGCCAAGATTCTCGCTTAACCTTCAGCTCTGATACCAACCGTAGCGGTCTAGGCTTTTCAACCATCGACAGTGACCACTTTTCGCCGTGGCATACATTGGTACCTCAAATTTGCTTTTACGGCCAGCCTCTCGACTACAACCAACCACTCTGGGGACATGTAGGGATAAGAGTCTCATGCTCGCCACCAAATACGAAGTGAGAACCCCCTATCATGCTGCAATAAAGAAAATATGATCCCGATCTCTTCGAAATGATTAACGAAATTGGCCAATATTGATAGTCGGTTATTTACTATCAACAAAACATCCATAAGCAGTCGCTAGGCCTTATTATAACTTCTTTTCAAAATATTATTTTTCAAATATCATTATAAGATATATATATATATATATATATATCAAATCCCTTTCAATATTTGAAAACAATTTCAAATACTTAAATCCATGGCAGGATATTTCCAAACCATCTCAACACTTAGAGATATTCCAAACCATTTTATACTTAGGAAAAATACTATAAGCCATATTTTCCAAAATCATTTAAAAATCAACACTTCAGAGAATATTTGTAACTTATTTCATAAGTGTCCGGAATTTACATTAATTCCTTTAACTTTTAAAAATTGATTATATCCACTTATAATCTCTTCTATCTATTTATAACTTCTCTATGACTTCAGATTCAACCTCGAAGTTCTTATTCCCAATATTTCGGAACCTCTCTTAAGTTCCAAGAATTTTATTATAAGATTTTCCTTTTGAAAATCCTATCTGTTAAATAAACTCCGTTCGCAATTTATAAATAAATTCCAATCATTCCAAATCTATATACATATAATAAGTATTTGAAAGAATAATAATTTATTTGTAAAACATGTTTAAGTAATTATTTAAAATATCCAAACTCTTTTTATAAAACATCAATAACTCATTTTTAGATAAACAAATCAATTTTCAAAGCTGGTTTTAAAAAATTAGAATTTATTAAAAATAAAATAATATTAAATAGTTGAAAAATTCATCTCCTGATGTATTCAAAACTACTAGTTCAAAATAACATAGCTTAATAAATAAAACTTCCCTTTTTAAAAACAACTTAACTTCTTAAAAATAAAAATATATTTTCAAAACCTCAATAACCAATTAATTTATAACTTCCTCTCGATTTTCCTCACATCGCTTCCATTTCGATCATCTTTACCATTTTCGTTTTTCACATATTCCCATATTCTAATATAAATTCACTCTATGAATTTTATATTCCAAAAGTTTCATTTCTTATCGATTTCCTTTATTTATAAACATCGTTTATAATTTTATAACTCTTTTAAGTTTTAACTTATTTATAAAACAATCTTATTTATAATTTTTTTCCATAAATCTATTTCCTTATAAATTTCCATTTATCCTGCCAATAAAAATTTTAATGTCGATTTTCAATTTCTTCTCATATTTTTTTCCTCTTGGATATCATTTAAAAATCTTTCACTTAAAAATCTTCTACATAAATTATTTTTAAATTTCTATTTAAAATATATTTTCCCGAATAGTTAAGTACAACAAAAAAATTAATTTTATCGTTTTATCCAAATAAATTTCTTTAAAAATAATCCAAACTCTGATACAATTATCTTTACATCCAAAATCTCCTTCCAATTCCTTCAAATTCAAAAATAATATTTATGGTATTTAAAATACCAAAATTCAGGCCAGTGCTACTATAGTATCCAATGATTCACATCACAACAATAATCTATAACAAATTATTCTATCACATCATATATCATTATATATGAAATTTAAAATCAACATTTTTTAGGAATCCAATTGGAACCCTCCAACCTGTTTTCCTACATCCACAGATTTTAATCCAACATAAAAATATCAATCTCACTTTGAGGGGGATATCGCGGTATATAAGGTCATCCGCTATTATGCGGGGCGCAGAGGGTCTCATCCGCTGTAATGTGCAGGAATATCACTCTAACTACTAATATATATAACACTAAATATATAACATCCAACGAATAATAATTTATAAATTCAACCAACATTCAATAAATTTTATTTTAACTATTTAACATAGACTATAGCAATCCAAGTGAGTGAGAATTTCTCACCTTGACTTTTTTTTAAATTGCACTCCGTCCCAATTCTAAATTCTTTTGCACAGCTTCCATTTGATTTAAACCTCGTAAACAGATTGCGAACTTTATAAATTAACGGTTTTCAATTCTAATAAATCAACTCATGGCTTAAATTAAATTAATTATTCAATAATGAATTTATTTACCTTCTTCCCAAATGAAACACGCTAATGCCAGCTCGACTGCACAAGAGTCGAATCGTCACCAACCCACTGCCCCTCAGCCGCCCCACTACCCTGGAACCGTCGCCCACTCCCTAAGGTCATATGAATGAAACCCCTCACCATACGCGCACATTGCTCGCTGCTCGAGTGCTCAACTGCACGATTCCTCCTCTCTCAAGAAGTCAATGATTAATGAACTCCCTTCCTCCAGTCGTGAGCGCGAACGCGTTCACCTATTCCCACCTAACCTAGCGACCTCCGCCCCACCATCGCTTCCTACCTCGATGAACTCAACCGCGACCTCATTCAACACTCTCTCCTTGAATGACTCACCATCTCGACGCCTGCCACCAGATCGTGACCATAGCCCGGCCTTCCATCACGACGCACGACGCTGTTGTGCTCGGGTATGACTCACGACATCGCGTCCTAGCATGACTTTCGAATTGAATTCGATTTTTTTCTACTTTTTTACACGAGATTTCATTCTCGTTTTCCCTTTTTTTATTTGTATCGTTTTTTGATTTGAATGATAAAGAAGAAGGGGACATGATATAAAGGTGAAAGGTGTCTTGTATGTGATGATGGCGTGTTTGAATGGAGAAGGGGCTAATTTGATTTTGATCCGATTTTATAAATATATATTATTTTATTCCAATATCTCACATTACATATCTCGAAATTTTGAACCCCTATGGAGGCGTGTCGTTAGGCGTTTATAATGTTGTACCCTTATTCTGGACGCAATAGAAAAGGTTCGATTTCTAATTTGATCGTATGTAGAAAAGAGCTTTTTGAACCGAATTATTATATTGAATCTTCGATATTAATTTCAATGTGTTTATATACCGTACGGCCAAACAATAAATCCAAACACTACGAAATTTGAAATCCGATAATAACACACTATTACGGATCCAATGGAACCGGTTTCGTCAAATTCTGAGACTGTGTCACGGGTCGCTATTTTAACTCGTCGATTAAATCGGCGTTTTCAAAAATTATCGAAATCACTTGAAATTCTAGTTTTGAAATTTTACTAACTAAATTATAATTACAAATCCAATATTTAAAACCATTCAAATATTCAAAATTGACATTCGAAAAATCCGGGTCACTACAGAAACCTAAAAAAACAATTATTCTAATATTTAAAATTAATTACATATTCTAATCCAAATGACCAAAATCCCAGATTGTTACATTGGGCCACACATCTTATACAACGTTATAAATGCTTGATAGAAAAGCAAGCCATAGTGGCAACCTTAGGGTTACATTTGTTGGTCCAAATGGACCAACCAACCCCATTTGAGCGTGCATTAGTCATTAAATCACCCATATCCGCCCTTTTGGTTCTAATTAGGGCCGGGTAAGGAATCTACAACATTTTCGATTCCTTTCGGTCATTGAAAGGATGATGTAATCTATTTCGAATTCTATTCCATTAACACAAGAATTCCAATTTATGAAAGTTAGAAAATTTCCAATGGAGCACAGAATTTTGTTTTTCTAATCAACAAATTTGATAATGTAAAATATGTACTCAAACGACCAGGCAAAAGTCATTATTTTTCGTTCAAAGTAGAGTAGCCTCTTTATATCGACTCGTAATCAGATAAGTCTTTGATCTGTGAACTCACATCTATATTTCAACCAATACGGAATAGTTGAATATCTCATAATCTTAATGTACGTTGTAGTTCTCCATTGCGATTGATAATTGTACTTAACAAATAACAAACTACATCCCCACATCTAATCTCTGACTAGAAAATACTATAATGATTCGGTCTCTATACCACGTTATAATCATGCGTAAGTTTACTCGATACAGTTGAAAATTTGAAAGTTTTTACTCAAAAGGCAGAAGCCACCTTTTTTAATTCAAACTATTATAACTCTTTCATATGCACTCAGAACTAGACGAGACATTGGTCGATAAACTCGCATTTACAAACAATATAGAATAGCCGAATGCTTCATATCTTAAACGTATCTTGTAGTTCTCCATGGTGACTACCTGCTATACTTGGTAGATAACAAACTACACCATGTATCTAAACTTTGATTTTGATGAAAACCAAAATTTTGATTTTATTTTTAATTATTTTAGAAATTTAAAAAGTAAAAAAATAAATTTATTTTATATTTTCTAATTTTTTATCAGTAAATCTTTGCTGAATTGTTAAATGAATAACTCATATATTAAGGGTTCAGATTGATCTTTATCTCTACTATTAATAAAGAGAATTGAATGAATATAATTTACACGTTGTCATTCTAAAATTTCAAAAATACACTCTCCTATCAACAAAATCTCACTATTGGTTTACAATCTCCACCACCATTCTTTTTTTAATCACCTACCAATGGATTTCACTATCAATTTGCAACCAACACCACCAATAATTACTTGACATAAAAGCGTTGTGACCACCAAAGATTTTGTACTTATATCAAATATCCATACACTAGTTTTTTATTAAATAAAAATTAAACATCTTTAGCTATTAAATGCACGTACTGTAGAATATGCTAGTGTGCTAGTGTATAATTTTTGGTTGATGATAATAAAAAAAATATATATAGATATATATTCGTTTAAATGTATTTGTTGTTGTACTATTTTATTTTTCACATAATTAAATAAAGATTTGTTGAATAAAATAAATAGCTTAGAATTCATGTTTAAACAAATATTTTATTCAAACGAATATTTTACTACAAATTTATATAATATAAATTTAAGCTCTCACTACATTTACACATTCTCAATTACAATGCAACTTCGATTACAACATATTTTCACTTTACATTTTTCACATACATATTACACCTCACTACATATTCACTCACATTCGTATTTTATCTTCAACGTTGTTCCAGCTTGTATTCAACATCTGAACTATCTACAAAACAAACATTGACACGGTAAAATTGAAAAAATATATTTTGCAGTGTGCAATGAAATGTGTGTTTGAAAATATTGTTTGCCTCGGTTACTTGGGTTGTTCGTCATCATTTACTTTTGAATTCATCTTACACGAACAACTTGTAACATGCACAACGCACACCGATATACACTTGCTTGTTTAAACTACAGGGACATGTGAGCACAAGGTCAAACCCAAGCCTAAGTTGGATTCAACTCAAGTGCACTTATCAGAAGCAGAAAAAGATAGCACACTAATATACATATTTGTGTATAGCAATGTATTCAAGTACACACAAATGTCTAGACTCAAGGCAGTGACATGTATATAAGCAAATCTGAAAACAAGACATGCAACCGTGTACAAAGCAACTGAAAGCATGACAATACATATGGCACCAGAGCAATGCAATGACCAAAGGAAACAACACCCCACAAGACCAGACTCGAGTGAACCATACCACAGGCAAACACAAACACTCACAACAACAAAGGCATCGAATTCAATGACACATGAAGGCCCATGATTGAACCGTATTTAAATGAACATATAAAACAAGACAGAAAATGATTCAAGCACATATGGTCAAGTGCAACACCGCAGTAACATGAAATGCCTCAAACAAGAACAGACCAGCAACTACAATATGACTCAACACTGAAATAACACCAACATGGATGGTCGAAGCAAATGCAGTACCGGCTAAGTGAAAACATAAACCAGACCAATCTAAAGATCAAACTTACAAGGCAATCAGACATGTCCACATGAAGACTCAAATGTAAAATCAGGCTAGAACAAGCTCGAACACACTTGAACTAGAGATGCATGCATACATATGAAACAGAGACTTGAGTACACATGAAGAACCAACCAGACATTAACTAGCACAATGGACCATCAACATCAAGAAAGCCACAACATGTACAAGTTTAAATGGAGTAACATATATGCATAAATATGCATATACACATATGTATGTATGTATACATGCATGCAAGCATATATAAAAATGAAGAAATTCAAAGCCATGGGTCATGAACAAAGTCATGGTTTGAAAAGAGAATGGAACAGCAGTTCGAAAATTGCCAGCAAGTCAATTGTGAACAAGTCAAAGTCTAGATCATCTCAAAATTCAAAATGCCAAAGTTGTAGGAGCAAAAAGAGGAACCGACTCAAACTATTCAAGCAATATTCAACTAAGAACAAGTCAGAAATCATCACCGACAGTCGATTACAATCAATGGTCGAGCATAGCAACGTGAAGAAATAAAATAAAAAATACGAACGAAAATATAGGGTTTCGATCCCTATTTAACCCAAATTCATCATCAGCATGTTCTCATTTGAGTTCAAGCAAATCAGACTGCAAGCATTGAATAAAACCACGAAACTCGAATCGAAGTCGACAAGAACTAATAATCAATAAAAGGCAATTCACATTCTAGTTAAAAAGCATCGCTCGAGCTCGACTAAATTAGGATGACCGTGAGCAATCAAAGCCAGGGATCAATTGACGAAGTGTATCAAAGCGAATTTTTCAGCTCAATCAATCAATTTTTTGAATCAGCGTTTTAATTTGAACAATACCCTAATTCCAGATTGATAAAGAAATAAGGCGCCTCGAACGAACTTCTGAATTATTACCCACTATCATTTGTTTTGGGCCATCATTTATTTTATATCGGGCTTAGTTTTTAATAGGGTTTTGTTTTATATTTAATTTCATTTGTAATTTTTTTATTTAAAATTTAAGTCAAACTCTAGTTGTGTAACTAGCTACGAACTACGGGTTTTGTAGTACGAGAATTCGCAACTTAGTGGTTGAGTTGTGGTAGGGTTTTGAGCTTAGAGTTAGGTTAGTCAAGTTAGTGGGTGTCGTAAATTTACGTGTGCAAGCGTCTGACTACTTAATTTCTAGTAGAAACCTCGGGGACAGCACGTAGGCAGAGTTTTGCCAAAGCTGGGTAAATCTGTGTGTGATCTCTACTGCATTACTTTCTGTTATTATTTTTATTTTCACATTAATTTTTATTATTATTAGTATCACACTATTCACCCCCTTCTAGGGTGAAAACGATCCTACAAGTACACACGATTTATACTAGTACTGAAAAGTCTATACAATTATTTACAATAATTCATCAATCACCTTGTAACATTTTAAATTTAAGTCCATGAATTTTGGTTAACTACATGATTTAAAATTTGTTCTAATGCCCGAAAATAGTATTCCAAAGCCTTATTCAAATAGATTCAGTCAACCAATATCTGTAAACGTTTCTAATAAATACCAAAGAATAACAATTTTAACATGCATACCATTATTGCACCAACAAAAATGAAATTAATTTTTTATTCATAATATATGAAATACATAAAATAATAATAAAAAAATTAATTTGCAATTAATTTATCTCATTAAACTTATCATATATTGCGTTGTAGAATTTATATTTAACTTCAAATACCTACATAACAAAATTATTCATAAAACTTATTCCATATTTCTCCTAATATTTTATGTTTCATTTCATATATTTTAATTTATAATACAATCTTAAATTTAAACTAATTAGATAAATCCAATTAACTAACATTCGTTAATTTGTTTAATAAATTAAGAAAATTTGAAAATTTCAAATATACACCATGCTCATATTAACAGAAACGGTAAAATTACCGTGGATCAAGATCTCGTTTTCAGGCTTTTGTAATTTTAGCATTTTCAATCTATTTTGGAAATTGTCATTCAAGTTTTAATTTCGGATTTCATTATTCATTTTTCATATAATTACACATATATTTGTTTAATTTGAAATAAGATAAGATGTATAATTTATTTTTAATTAAAATTAAGATTAACAAAATTTGTTTCTTACGTCATATTTAACTTTATTAGTTACACTATATTATTATTATTATTATTATTGTTATTATTATATTATTATTATTTTGCATGTTTTCAAAGTTAACATTTCAGATTTTGAATATTTTCTATATTTGGAACTCAAATGAATTCAATTCTGATTTTCTTCTATAAAATTTGAATTGCAATAGTCATTTTTGTCAAATCGGAGTAGTTTAATTCGGTCGTCTCTAAAACCGGAATAGAATGATCGGAGTTTCTATGTTTCGGTCAAAACCTCAAACCCTGAAAATTACCTTTTCATCCAAGTAAAAATCCATAAGTCATATAAAGTATATGCATAAACTACGATGACAAATCAATATAATCATTTATCTAAATAAATTCATCATACGGTGCATTACAAAATTATGCTTTTTTTTTACCTCAAATACCTTCATTTTAATTTTATTTATAACTACTTACAAAACCCATTTGATTCCCTTTTAATAGTTTACATTTAACTTCACATACCTGAATTAATTACACAACTACAAAACTACAACTACAACAAAACCATTATTCCCAAACAAGTTAGAGTCGGCTAGAGATGGAACCCAAAACTAAATGCAAAATAATAATAATAATAATAATAATAACAAAATAAAGTCAATTTAAAAGTTATAACAATAACAATAATAAAATAAAGTCAAATAAGTAAATTAATAATAGTAACTAAGTAAAATAAAATAAAAATGTATATGTGTATATAAGAGGAATGATAATAATAATACTAATAGCGATAATGATACTAATAGTAATATTGGTCAAAGACCAAACCTACGTTTAGGCTCATGTTTCCCAGTCCTATAATCTAAAACTTATAAAACTCAATGCTCATGGTTCTGGTACGTAAATCTCTAACTTCCACTCGCTCCGATCTATCACCGGCTCTTCGGATATATCTCAATCCTTCAAATCACTTTTTACTACTTCCTCCCATGTTAACCTTGGTCGACCTCTACCTCTCTTTGTGCAATCAACACGGCCTATAATTCCAACATGCACATGTGCCTCGAGAGGCCTTCGTTGAAGATGTCCAAACCATCTTAAGCGATGTTGAATTAGCTTCTCCTCAATTTGTGCTACTATGAGTTTATCACGTATATCATCATTTCTAATTCGGTCTCTTCTTGTATGACCGCAGCTCCATCGCAGCATCCGCATCTCTGCTACGCTTATCTTTTGGACGTGTTGGCTTTTAGTAGGCAAACATTCTGCACCATACAACATCGCATGCCTAATTGCCGTTTTGTAGAACTTTCCTTTAAGCTTTTGTGGGACCTTCTTGTCACAGAGAATCCCCGACGCTTGTCGCCATTTCACCGATCCCGCTCGAATTCTAAAGCTAACATCTTCATCAATCTCACCCTTATACTGCAACATTGATCCAAGATATCGAAACGATTCCTTCTTGGGAACTATTTGTCCGGCCAAAGTAACATCTCCATCCTCCGACCTGACACCGCTGAACCCGCACTTCATATACTCTGTTTTAGTTCTGCTAAGTCTAAATCCGTTCGATTCTAAAGTCTGTCTCCACAACTCTAGTTGTCTATCAACCTCAATCCTACTTTCAGCAATTAGCACAACATCATCGGCAAATAGCATACACCAGGGAATATCACCTTGTATATCCTTCGTAACCCCATTCATCACTAGAGCAAAAATGTAGGGACTCAAAGCTGACCCTTGATGTAATCCTATGTTAATGGGTAAGTCACTGGTTTCACCATCGCATGCTCTGACACTAGTCACAACATCATTATACATATCCTTGATAAGTGTAATGTACTTTGTTGGGACTCTCTTCTTTTTCAGAGCCCACCACATCACTTTTTGCGGTACCTTGTTATAAGTTTTCTCCAAATCGATAAATATCATGTGTAGATCATTCTTTTGCTCCCTAAACCTCTCCATAAGTTGTCTTATCAAAAAAATCGCCTCTGTGGTTGATCTTCCAAGCATGAAGCCAAATTGGTTTTTTGAAACACTTGTCATTCTTCGTAATCTATGTTCAATGACTCTCTCCTAAAGCTTCATTGTATGACTCATAAGTTTAATTCCTTTGTTGTTATTGCAACTTTGGATATCTCCTTTATTCTTAAAAAGTAGAACTAGTATGCTTCTCCTCCATTCATCTGACATCATGTTTGATTTGAAAATATTATTAAATAACTTAGTTAGCTAAGCTATCCCTGCATCTTCTTCATTGTATGACTCATAAAACTATTTAAATGAATTCAAAAAACTATTATTTTTTATTTGTCTAATAAATTATAAAAAATAATGGAAATTTAAATATTTATATTAAATTCATAATTACAAAAATGGTATAAAAAATTCATTTAGATATATAATTACATCAATAATAATTAAAAAATTAATTAATAATTCGTTAATATTAATGCGTTTAGCATTGCATTGTAAAATTCCTTTTTAAACATCAAGTACCAATATTTTGAAATTTCTATAGTTATCTACAAACCATTCTCAGTATCACCTAATATTGTATATTTAATCACACAACGCAAATAATATGTTCAAACGATATTAACAAATTTAATCTATTATTCATTTATCTCAATAAATTTATCGTACATTGCATAGTAAAATTTTGTTTTTAGCTTTAAAATACGTACAGTTTAACATTTCTACACTTATTTACAAACCTTCCACCCTTAATTCTTTCCTTACATATTGCATTTTAATCTGTGTGTGTGTCTATATGCATTTATAAACAAAAATGATAAAATTATTTTTCCATCCAACAATAAAGGTACATAAAATATACATTAAATTATGAACATAAAAAATAATGACAAAGTTAATTTGTAAAACAGTTATAATCATTTACCTAAAAGGTTTATCATACACTACATTATAAAATTCTATTTTTATCTTTAAATAATACTGCATTAAAATTTCTATAATTTTTACAAAATCCTTCTTCATCTTTCCTACCATTTATCTTTACATCCAAATATTTAAATTGACCATGTAATTTTAAATTTAACACATTGAAAAGAAAATCAATTAGATGATATTTGTTAATTTATTTAGCAAATTGTTGAAATATGCTAGTTTCAACGTTCCATGTTCGTACTAACAAAAGTGATTAAATTAATATTTTACTCAAATATAAAGATTATAGATGCATAACAAAATTATGCATAAACAATAATAATAATTTAATCCATGATTCATTTATTTAACTGTATTTATCATACATTTCATAACAAAGTTTAAATTTTAACACTAAAAGTATAAATGCTATGTTATTACAACACTACTGCGTGAAACGCACTGCGAAAATCACCCTTTTTAAGGTCAATTGCCTGACTTCATTCCAATTTTTTTTCAGGAAATTCACGAAAAACAAAAATTTAGAATTTTTCTGGAACGAGTAGTCCGGAGGAAAAGAAAAAACTCCATAGTTCTGATATAAGTTGAAAGGAGACCGTTGTGAATTGTCTTGCCATCCACATTATTAGCCCTCATGGAATATTCCAAGGCCCGATATATGTTTAGCCCACATGCTTATATGGGCTTTCCTCATCCTTCGATTTTCTTCTTTCTACTTCCTAAAATTGTGGTGTATATATACCAGAAGACGATAGAAAATGAGATTGGGGATTGCTAGCTGCGGCGGCGGAGGAAAGCTGCTCTTGTCGTCTTCTGCAACGAACACAACTACCGCTAGTTTCTTCAGAGCCTCATCTTTCGTTTATACCAATAGATCAAATTCATCGACTGCCACTGCAAATGCTATGTCTAGAACGATGACGGAGCCGTTAGACAGCAATAATAATGACAAGAAAAAGAAGAATTACGAAGAATACAACCACACCGATCATCCCATTTCTCGCTTCAGATGGACTAGTAGGTAAACATCCTTTTCCTCCTTTTTCATGTGACTTTTAGAAGGAGACTATTGATTAGTTAATCAATTCAGGGAGAGTTTTCAGTATATGTATGACAAAAGGGGGAAATCATGGCACATGGTTAATGATTTCTACTCATCATTAATCTCTAACCATCACCAACCTGTATTTCGCCTTATTCAACAAAACTCTCGTAGCGCACTTTCTCTTCTTTCCTCCTTTTATCATCAGCATACAATGGCAATTGATGAAAATGGTAGTTGTGATGGTGGCAATTTGAGCAATGCAAGTAATGGAGTTGCAACCAAACATCCAAGTGGTGGTGGTAGATGGGAAAGAAGATCATTTAAAATTGTAGTTTCCTACCATGGCCAGTCCTTTGATGGTTGGCAAAAGCAAGCTGATAAGCCAAACACTGTTCAAGCATTACTAGAGAGCGTTCTTGGAAGATTTGTTGATGATAGAAAGGCTCAACAACTAAGGGATAAATCTTTGCCTCTTGAAGCTTGTGTCGCTGTTGCTGGTCGTACGGATAAAGGCGTCACTGCTCTCCATCAAGTTTGTTCGTTTTGTAAGTCTTTCTTTTGAACGAGAAGTACAAAAACGTTTATGATTCTGTCAGTGACCACTAGATTTGACAGTTAGTTGCCTAATGAAAGTTGTTGGATTCGCTTTTCCAGGAGTTTTTAATCACCAAGTTTAACACAAGAAGTTTTCATTTGAATGTTGTTTGTTACCACTTATTTTGATATTTCGTATGTGTTTTTAGATACTTGGTGCAAAGATGTCATTTGCAAAGATATAATGGGTGCAATTAATGAAGCTGCAATGGGAAAGCTTAAAGCAGTGTCAGTCTCTGAGGTAAGTTTTCCCAAAAACGATACCAATAATTCTTCCCTTTGTGATGGTTTCATTTTTCCCTTTGTGATGGTTTCACTTGTAATGTTAGTTGGCAAGTAAAATTTGGATAATCCAAGCGAGACTGTATACACTAAGGGCCTTAGTAACTAGGCTTGTCAACGGATACTTTCGGATGCAGATAGTGGTGTCACATCTGTATCCGAAATCATTTTCGGATATCGAATATCCGTATTCGTGGATATGGACAGATATCAAATAATTATTATATCCACTAATGATCGATGAATCAAAAAATATAAATGGAAAATTTAGTTTAATATAATCTTTTTTCAGTTCCATTAATTATTAAAGTATTAAAAGTAAACAAATATGATGGTAATAAATAGTTTTGAGTAGTTAATATGCATCTAGTGCGTATAATATGAACTTTTAACTTCTAAAAACAATACATAAATATCTTTCATTGTACTAAAATGCACATAATTTAACTGTAACCTTAAAAAAACCGGACGGATAATTTTCGGATGGGGATGTCTACGGACCGCATCCGCATCCATTTTTCGGATATTGGATATTTATCTTCGGATACGGATGGGGACAGATTTTAGATTTTTCGGTTATCCATTGACAGCTCTATTAGTAACGACTAAAATGTTCTCTTGGCAAATTGAGAAAGTAATGATTCATTGTTTTATTTTGCATAAATAAAAAAAGACGTGTGAATCATTAGCTATCATTGAGTAGAAGCTGCCAATATAAGTAGGGAATACGGGGCCATAGGTGGGAGACAGAGAAAAAAAGTCGCGGAACACTAAATATAATCCGAATGTCTAACCTGGACGGGCTTCAAACTGTAAATTCGAGTAAAATAACCTTTATTTACCAAAATGTTACTGTTGGATGAATCTTATTCTTTATATCAAATTGCACTAAATATGTTGTTTGTTCGATCAATTATATAGCATTTAATTGGCATCACATCTCTTTCCCAAAATGCATCATTGTTAGATCAGCTCAAACTCTTATAGGCTCAAACAACAAATCCAATATGAACATTCCATTACCAAATCAACTTCTTTATGCCTGATTCAAGCGCTTCACTATCACATGAAACAATATTAACATGGATATAAGATTCAAGCGTTTCACTATCACATGAAACAATATTAACATGGATATAAGATTCACAGTTGTACAACTACATTTCACTCTCATATACCAATTACCAAATCAGTTTGGACTCTGTAGTAAAAAAAAAAAAAGAAATTGATTAATTATTTGCACATGCTACTTGTGTCAATTACACACGAAAACCTTTGTTTGGACTTGTACATATCAAAATCATCACAGCTTTTTGTCAATTACATATCACGTGCGCTATTTCTACCCGTCCTTTCGCTTATCGTTATCGTATTGGCAAATTCTTTCGACACAGGACAAAATTCTTTTTCACTGGACTAAATCCATTTTCTAACGACCTTATATACCTTATCTAAATGAAATTTTCTAGGAGTGTGCATTTATTGGTTCAAAACAAATAAATTGATCGAATCGAATTAGTTTGGATTCAATTTAATTAGTAGTTTGATCCGGTTTGATTTTTATTTTAGTCTTTATTTGGTTTCAATCAGTTTTTATTTTCATATAAATATTATTTCAAGTGATCGTAGATACCATTATCAATTTTATCGCTTATGTTATTGTCTCAGCATGTTTTTTTTTAAGTTATGCAATTGTTTCTAAAAATGGAATAATTTTCTAGAAACTATAATATGGATACATTTTTACATAACGATGGATGCAACAACTTATTTTGGTCTTGTACTTAAAATTTAGCTCATTCGTCAAAGAACAAAGATTCCTTCATCGGCCTTCAGGTCAAATTTTCCTAAATTATCTTTTGTATTTAATATAAAACTTTTTGATCCGAAAGTTTTAAAGTATGATACTTTAGGTTTTCTTTGAAAAAACATTTCGAAGTAAGTATGTTTAGTCATAGGTCGCATGGTTACTCGATTCAAAACATAACAAGTCGTAGCAATAGCTTCAGCCCAAAAATGATTTGGTAAATCACTACTATTTAATAGTGTTCGTGCACATTCTTGTAACGTACGATTTTTTTACTACACCTTTTGTTGTGGTGTGCAGGGAAAAGATACGACTTATGCCCTTTTTATTACAAAAATTAGTAAAAAGATCATTTTCGAATTCTCCACCGTGATCGCTTCGAATATTTTTAATTTTCAAATCCATTTGAGTTTTAATTCTTTTAGCAAAAATTTCAAACATACCAAAAGTGTCACTTTTATGTTTTAAAAATAAGGTCCATGTATATCTTGAAAAATCATCATCTATTAAGAAAACATATTTGTTGTGATTTATATATCGTACTTGAGTTAGACCAAATAAATCTAAATGCAATAATTCTAGCGGTTGTTTTGTAGAAATATTATTTTTAGATTTAAAAAGCTTTTTTTAGTTTACCGATTTGACAAGCGTCACATAAATTTTCTACTTTATAATTTATTTTAGGTAAACCTCTAACCAGCTCATATTTTGCTAATTTATTAATATATTTAAAATTAATATGACAGAATCGTTTATGCCACAACCATGGATCGTCATGTTTGGCGGTTAAGCATAAGTTTGAATTTCGATTTATATTTATATTTAAGAAATAAATATTTCTGTTTCTAAAACCCTCACAGATAACTTGTTTGTTACTGTCGAAATATTAAATCTATCTTTTTCGAAATTAATTTGAAAAACTTTATCGCATAATTGACTAATGTAAAGTAGGTTGTGTTTTAAATTTTCTACTAACAAAACATTTGTAATAATAGGAGAGTTAGAAATACCAGAGTTGATGACTTCTCCGATGCCAACGACGTACCCTTTTGAGTTATCGTCAAAAGTTATCGTTCCACCATTGATGTATGTTATATTTGATAGCATTTTTGCATTTTCGGTCATATGCTTGGAGCAGCCACTATCAAGTATTCATTTTTTTTATTTTGGGTACCTGTAAGATAAAAATGATTTAATTGGTACTTATATACTTTGTTAGGGTCCTAGATGTTAAGAGGAGCATGTAACCACATCCTAGATGGTTTGGTACCTTTATGAACATAGTTTTTATTATAGACTACATTATCTAGAAAATTATTAATATGTTTTTGTCTAATTAAATTATTATTTGTCTTAGGAAACCAAATTTTTATGTTTTTGGTATTCGTATTAGACTTAGGTGATCTTTTAGTCTTTTGATAAAAATAAACTATTCTTCTTAATATTATTCCCTTTTTGTTTAGGAATATTTCTAAATCCTATTCTATTTCTATTACCGGAAGGTTTTGAAGTTTTGATAAGATTTTCCAAATCTTGTTTTCCTTTATTAAATTTTGAAACATTATTGTAATTTTATCTAATTTTTCTTTTAATTCAATTTTTTTAATTTTCAATGTTTCTATATTACTTTTCAAGTTGATATTTTGTTTTAACAAATTATCCTTTTCTAGTTTAACTTTTCCAAAATCAATAAATATAGTCTCATAATCAAAGGAACTACTTTTTTTTGAGATAATTCTACTTCTTCTAAAATTATTTATTCATCTTTTAACATTCCTATTTCAAGTTCTAATCGGTTTATTTTGGCTATGTGTTCTTTATTCAATTTTTTAATTTGTCTAAATTTATCATCTAATTTCATGCTAAGTTCTAATAATTCATCGTAGCCAAGTTCGGGACATACTTCATCAGTTTGTGCCATAAAACATACATTAGTTTGTTCTCTGTCACTATCGCTGTCACTATCTGATGATGATGAAGAATCAAAGTCATCCCGTGTTACTTTGAAAGCTTTTTTCTTTTTGAATTTTTCAAATTCGTTCTTCTTTTTATCATTATTGAGCTTGGGACAATCTTTTTTCATATGTCCAAATTGATCACATTCATAACATTTGATTTGTTGAGCTTGATTTTCCTCCTTTCTGAAATCTGGTCATTTTCCTAAACTTCGAAGTTGTTGTACTTTTTGACAATATATACAATTTCTTCTTCGTCTAAGTCGGAGTCTTCATTTGTTGCTGGAAATGCTATGTTTTTCTTCTCCGAATTTTGTTCTTTTCTTATCTGCAGATTAGCTTCATAGGACATTAAATTTCCTATCAATTTTTCAACTAAAAGTGTTGAGAGGTCATTAGCTTCTTTGATAGCTAATACTTTTCTTTCCCACTCTGGAGTTAAAGAATTGAGTATTTTAGATACTAAATCAAAATTTGTGAATTTAACTCCTAGTGTCGTTAAATCGTGTTGAATAGTTTGGAATCTAGAGTACATATCCACTATAGACTAATTTTGTTTCATTTTAAATGATGAAAATTAATTTTGTAAAATAGAAATTTTAGTTTGCTTAACTTTGTTCTTGCCTTCGTGTGTAACTTGTAAGGTACGCCAAATATCATATGCAGTGTTACATAACATGACACGTGAAAATTCATTCTTATCTAATGAACAAAATAAAACATTCGTAACTTTGGCATTATTAGAAGCTGCAGTTTTTTGTGCATCATTCCATGTGTTCATAGCAGTGTCACGTGCTTCATATTTATTTTGAGTGGCTGATCAAATTTCTAATCCATTAGCTTTTATAAAAATTCTCATACGTGTTGACCAATATATATAATTAGAACCATTAAAAAGTAGAGGACGTGCTGTGGATTGGTCTTCTTGAAAAATACTTGCTATATTAAAGTGATTCAAATACGTGTTACTGTACTTTGATCAAACCTTGCTGTGATACTAATTGAAAGTCTATGTGGATTGTACATGTATATAATATATGATAAGTGGATGTATGATAGTATGAATAGCACAAATAATAAAGCAGGTAAAAAAAATTAAAAGTAATCGCACCAGGAATTTTATACTGGTTCGGACCTCCCGTCCTACGTCCAGTCCCGAAGACCCTCTTCGGAATTTTACTAAGCAATTGCCATTGCTTCGCCCGGAGGAATAGACTTTTACAAGAATGTTTCTTTGACAAATGTGTGTTCTATGCAACACTGATTTTGACTATAAGTACTTCTTCCTATAATTTCCTTGAGTAGTATGTAGTTTAAGTTTTGATGTAAGGAAGAGATAATAGTGTATTTTTGAGTGCTTTTGTAAATCACATAAATATTAGAAAATAAAGAAAGAAAGTTCAAAATAGCAACTTGAATCATAACTTTCAATTTCACGTTTATTTATAGATGGTGAAGAGTTTGTTTGAAGAGTAGTGACTTTTGATTCATTCTATTTCAGTCTAAGAGTCACAATGCTTGAGAAGAAACAGTCATGATCAAAATAAGGGGATGCAACCCTTTATTTGAAGAAGATGTCTCTTGGAAGAAAATGGTCGTTGTCCAGTTCAGACGTCTGGCCATTTGTGCCAGACGTCTGGTCCGTGAAGAATTTTAAAACAGAACAAATTAACAGACGTCTGAGCGTATATGTCAGACGTCTGGTTCGTTACAGAATTTACAACCAGAACATGTTGCCAGGCGTCTGACACATGTACACTGTTATCTTTATTTTAAAAATAGTTTGTATGAGCAAGTGTTTGTAAAGATTACCCAAGAAGATTGTACATATCATCTATTTACAAACTTATTAGAATGTACTAGTATAATCACCATTGTGTAGGTCTTCAAGTCTTGGACGCAAAAGTCTACCTGCATATGAATGATACACACACACACACACCCTGATGTATATTGACTTCAATTGCTCGTATAGTTGTCCTCGAAATCAAGGCTGTAACATATCCAACTAAATAAATTGAAATCAATTATTTTCAGTTTGATTTATTCTAGTTTTGAAAAGAAATGATTTGGTTTGATATGGTTATTTACATTGTTTGTAATATTATTTAGCAAAACAGAATCGGGCCAGCTATTTGTTTGCGTTTAGAATTGTTTCCTTTTACGATCTTTTATGGTACAATTAAATGACGTATTGCTAACAACAAAAATTTCCATTAAAAAAATCAATCACACTCACTATTATGTGTTTTTCCTCTTAGTCCATCATTAACCTCCATTTGACTATGAAATTTGACATAGGTTTCTTATAACTTCATTTTGACAACAAAGAGACACCTTTAAAATTTGAATCAAATTATGTAGATGTTGCAATTGTTATTAGAAGTCTTAAAACCTTGGGATTCAATTTTCATTTCAGATCGGATCTCTCTAAGTACGATTCAATTCTCAAATTCTAATTCAAAACTCAACCAAAGTTGAATTTAAGAAATAAAGATAAGAAAAGAGAGATACTTTGTTTAAATCCATGTTGGAGAAAAGAATATCAAGATATTTATTCGAATATATGTTACAAATTTTTATTATTTTTTAAAGAAACTAAGCCTAACATGAGAGAAAATTAAGTTTTAGATCTAGTTATGATTGCTCAAGCATACATAAAATAATACAGCATACAAAGTTTTAGGTCTAGTCGTGATTGCCCATGTAAAGAAAGATGGGTGCTCTTGCATGCTTAAATTTCATTTGCTAACCTAAATTTTTTTACAGCATACAAGCTTTTAAAATTCGCTAAAATAATAACTCTTTGAATTTAAGATTCGCGATTTAAAAGTACTTTCGATTTAAAGTTTATACTTGATAACTGACAATTTCACTACCACTTTGAAAATCTTGGCTGTTGCAGCCAAGTGTTCATGATAAGCATTCTGCTATAATTTACTCCCTAACAAAGTATACTCTATAAAATCTTATATATATATATATATGTCTCTGTGTGTGTATAGATGGATGTTTACGTGTGTGTGTATGTGTGCATGTATATATATATATATATATGCGCACACACATACTTTGAATATTTTCATCACTATCATCTTTCTTGTTGTTTTCCCAAAATAATTGTGGTTGGTCACATAAATTCTTTTTCCCATAAGTTTTGATTCAACATAGTATCCACATTAGAATTTAGCAAAATTCAGTAGTTGATATAGATTAGGAGTGGTACTAAATGCATCATGCTAGGGACTTCTTTTCACCAAAAAAGAGAGAACCGTTCTTCATTTTATTGATATCAGACTGCAATATACTGCCAGATGGCTATGTACCGCCAGACGGTTGTTAATATCTGTACGATTTAATTTCAAATACACACGCACATATATTTCATTAGGCAGTAAATCACTTGAATCTAAATTGCGTTCTACCAGTGAAAAAACAGAGTTTGTCTAATTTTCTATTTCAAAAGTTCATTTTCATCCTGATATTCACTTAGATATTCACACTGATATTCATCCCCGCATCACTGCCTCTCAAGTCATTAGCACTGTCATCAATTTCATACAGCCCCATTCAATTGTATAAGAAAGACCATTATATGTATTTTGAAAACATAATAATTGGTCTTTTATTCTTATTTTCAATTTAAAATGTTCTTATCATTTGTGTTTTGAAGATAATTTTACAATTTTTTGTTTGATTTTCAAATTTTTAATGGTTTTAAATTCAACCGTTTTAAGAAAAATATTTAAATAATAAATTCATAGAAATATTTTATTATTGTTTGAATTTTCAATTCACTAAAAGTTCATATTTTAATTTTCCTAAATAACCTAACCTTATTTATTTATAAGTAATTACATTTTGAACATTTTTGTTATTTTCAAAACTAAAGTTTTAAAAATTTATCGTGATGAATAAAATTTGAATCTTAGAATTCATTAAATATTCAATTATGATTTGTATAATGCCCAGGGAGGCGTATCATAACATCTTGCACTTGTCAATACCATTCCTATCAAAACTATTTTTATCAATTTTTATCTATGTTTTAATGCTCTCTTCAATCTTTAATTTTTTTTCTTTTGAAAATGTATATTAAATTGTTCTTTTAAGGAGATCCAAATATAATAATTATAATATTTTTTGATAGTATTTAAAACTTTTTTCAACACTCAATATATGTCCAAGGACAAATTCCATATTTATCCATATTTTTATATATAAATATAAATTACATGTTGAAAACTATACATCATAAATTGCATGAACATATGAAATTAACACGTGCATGTATAAAAACTTCACGGATTTGGTAATATTCTACTTGTTATGTTGTCTATACAGGTGCCAATGTACTAGTATGATTTTATTTCATCAGAGAAAAACCTACTATTGTAAATAAAATAATTGGCACTCAAAATATTCAAAATTATCTTCAAAAGAACTCATAATTAACAAATGTGTGAATGAATCAACTAATTTGCAACTAAATTTCATATACACACACACAAATTATATTCAAACCAAGGTTTTTTTTAATTCTGAGTGTTATGTTTTGAAATTCTTTACCTCAATATCAAATTTGCTAGGTTAAACTACATGATAGATTAAAGTAAAGAGTTGAGTTCAGTCTTCATGGGCATCCATTCCATTTGCTAGATTAAATTAGATGATAGATTAAAGTAAAGAGTTGAGATCAGTCTTCATGGACATCCATTCCATCATCATCACACCTACACAATATACGAAGTTTCTGCTTGAGTGAGTTCTGGGGTGGGTAAGTTGTACGAAGTCGTACTTCCTTACTAAGAGAATGTTTTTGAAACTTCCCATAAAAATTGACACCAACGATGTTAGGTCATGAATAAAGAAAAATGTGTTGCATATAACATTTAAAATGTATATCATATGTATTCAAAGCCCACTACATCACATATAACATGTATTTTGCTATATGTTCATAAAGTGCGACATCCAACTAATTAATATAGATTAGACATCAATCACCAAAACAAGTTATTGAAAAACAATGATATGGTGCAATCGAAACATTTTTTGTGCAATAGAATACACACACCCCACACACGCACATACATATATGTGCGTGCGTGCATACGTGCATGTGTGTGTAACGTATGTCATGACAAAAGAAATATTGAAAAATCCTTTTTAATCGAATGAGAAAGGAGACTGTCATTTTAGTATTCGTGTATCATTACATAACTAACATTTTCATTTTAACTTAATGAAATCTTTGTTTTTGTTATTGTTGAATATTCCACAAAACTTTTCTGTTCATGTTTTGGATCAAAGAAGCATATCATAAAAAGAAACAAAATAATCCGCCTTTTCAGCATCATCAATCTTACTCTAAGTAGATTGATATTCAAGGATCCAATTGATGCTGAAATCCTCATATTTTTCAAGTTTACATGAAATAATTATTGTACCATCCTCATCAATTTTCATATGAAAATGAAAATAAAACATGATTTGAATGCAGACACAGTTCATGCTCATATACATAAGATTACAAAACGCTTTAACTTTTGTGATTTTTTCTTCTAATACCAGTAGACACATTACATAATTTCATTGCTTCAAAATGTGTTTGAATATTGCAAAATTTGTATGGTAACTGGTAAGTAGCCAACAATTTCTTTTAAAACATCTAAACCGGTACTAGTATTTAGTCTTGTCCATAATATTCGTTGAAATAGTTGTAGATAGTTAGAAGTTGGTTAACATCACAATTTTGTTCTCCCACATTCACCCTTGAAAACCAAAAATTGTTTTTCATACCAACCATGGGATAATCTTTGAGAGGAAACATCCTATATCAAGTTATTATACACATGATATACATACATGTATGTAAGTGTGTGTGTGTATATATGTATGTGTATATGTATATTGTAACACCTCGAAAATTTTAAAAAAGAACTAAATGAAATATAACAGGGGCGAAAATAGAGTTTTTACGAATGTCGGAATTTGACTACGAAACTTACACTATTGCGTTCACAATGATTTTGTGGACAATTTTCATATATAACACTTTACAATTGGAATTAGTATGTAGAAGTTACGAACGTTTTAAAATTTGAAAACGAAATAAATTAGAATATAAAACCTACCTAAATAAAACAACTGAAGCGGTCAACCCCTAGGGTCCTTTGATCGATCGGTTCCTATAAGCGGCCGACCGGTCGACGTTGAAGATCGCGCATTCGGAGCGACGAATGGACGAGCATGATTGAACCAAAGATTTTACTTGCGTACAAAGTAAATGATGAGCATTCGAGATGAAAGCAAATATTCTACCAGGGATAATCAGCGCTCTATATCAACTTCAAACCCTTATAAATATACACCTAACTTAAACCGTAATACAATGGAAAATTATCAGTATAATGAAACTTTGCCAAAATCTCTATCCTCCACTTATAAAAATTTCTTCAAAGACAAAGTAAAAACAAAGTAAAGTGAATACAAGTAGATCGGATCAAGGAGGGGCAAGTCATCAAGTTTCGAGTTCTAAACGAAGGATAGGATTAGAGCTTGGATCCGAGGTGAGTGGGAACATTTTTGTAAGTTGATTAATTGCAATTAATTTCAATTTACACTATCTGATCTTGGATGTTAGTAATTAAATTGTAAATCATAATTTTCCATATCTGAATTTGATGATAAATTAAAATGTTGTAAACCTGTTAAATAGGAATTAACTTGAATTAAATCAAATAGAAATCCCATTAAATTGTTAGTGATAAGTTAATTAATCTATTTAAACTTGTGTAAATCTATGAATTTAAATTGAATAAGAAGTAGGATAAATTGCAAGATTGTATTATCCTAGATTGATAGTTAGGGTTCACCATGAAGTCCCAGAACCGACGAAACTAATAAAAAATCAAAATCGAATAAATTGTAAGCCAAAAGCCCTAATTTTACAGCGATCGGTTGACCGTTCACCTTGAGCGGTTAACAATAAGCGGTCGACCGGTAGAATATATTGGTCGACCATTTGGCATTCGGAAACGCAGATTGAACCTCGACTTAAAGACCCAGGTGTTCAAATATTAGCTAATTGTTTATATATATATATATATATATATATATATATATATATATATGAGAGTTAGAAGCAGCATGGAAGCTAATTTTTTATGAGACGACGTTAGGACGTTGTGGGGTTAGGTAAATGCTCTTTACCCAATGAGGGTCGATTATTCGACTAAGGACGATTCTATCGCAAATGACACCCACAATACGGTGGATGTGCAATACCGATTGATGCCCGATGAAGTGTGTGGGTTCGATATAACGGGATTTCTTGGTGTGCATGGATACTGACGCGAACTGATATTGTACCGTTGATGAATTCCGGTATGTTGAATAAGCGGCGTAAACTACCATTGGAGTTTGATACAGATGCAGACGATGAGACACCGACGAGTCGGCATTGGGGGCTCCCCCTCAATGCGTAGTTGGGGGATCGTGTAGTCGAAGTTGTGAGAAATTTATTCTCATGAGAAAGTTGTAGGGAAAGTTATATGAGATAGTTACATGTAGTCGTATATGAGATATAATCCTATGCGGGAAAGTTGCAGGATGACCCTGTTGAGTAGCTCTAGTAGCGGCGGCCAACCGTTAGTTAGTGAGGTTTGATCTGTAGTTTGATTCTTGTAGGAGCCTGCACAAATTGTTAGCGTATGTGTGTGTTAAATAAAAACCCTTAATTAAAGGACTTTAGGAATACATGAATACTTGTAGGAACCCTAGATCAGATAGAGTAGAGTTAAAGTCAACTGCAAATGATCATCATATATTGAGCAGACTTTTCCCTTTTTCCTATCCTAGTATTCATTCACCAGACTTTTGTTAAATGCACCCTTTTCCCTTTCTTTTCCCTACCACTGGAGGATATGCCGATTGGTGACTGGCACAACTTCAGTACATGGAGATGCGAGCTCATCACATGAGTTACCTATCATTTTATTGCTCTCCATGTAACGGTTTATCTTATCGGTACTTAGTATTTATTACCAGACTATGAGTTGTGTTTCTGTGTACTTTGTGTCTGATTACGTATTGTTTTTTAAACCGTGTTGAGATGGTCATTTTCTATATTTATATTTTGTTACTTATGCTATCAGTTCTAAAAGTGTAGTATATCTTATATCATATATGTTTATTCTTAGTCTCTGTAATGTTATAAAACCCGACAGCTCGTACTTCTTGGCACCAACGTGAGTTCGAAAGTCATCATAGGTTTTGGATCAGTGTGTCGAGTGGTGCGGATTGTCACATTCTGTATTGGAGCCTAGGGACATGGGCGTACTGAAGGAACGTACTTGAAAAGTTTTTGAAAATGTTTTTGAAAATGTTTTAGAAAAGTTTTCAAATGGATTTCTAAAGTATATATGTATAGATAAAAGTTTTCAAAAAGTTTCTTCAAAATTTTTATAAAGTGTAATTCCTTTCTTATTCGTGCCTATGCATTTGTGGAATGTTGCTACTGTATTCTAAAAAACCACCGGTAAAAGATGAGTGATCCCGCAGGTTCAGGCAACACAGCTGAGATTTCGGCCGTGAACATCTCCGTTTGGTTCTGTCGATATCTTCAGGCAAGGGACAAGTCAAGCTTAATCCCACTAGAGGAACCACGAGGAGAGTGATAGGTGCAGTTCCTACCCACCCACTGCCGTCGATTTTGCAAAGTTGTACAAGGATTTCACAAGCCTGGGAGAAAAGCAGTATGCGAGGACTGGGTCATATGTTGATTCGAGGATTTAGATACGTATTTGTTAGAGGATTTTTGGTTTGATGCTTTTTGCCGATGAGGTGAGGAGGCAGCTAACTACTTGGCAGTGACTGGGGGATGCTCTAAGTTATTGGGAGGTAGTTGATGCAGAGATTGATAGCGGAGAGATCATTTAGGGGATTTTCGAAGATATTTTAAGATGAAGTTTCTTTCAAGAGTAGAGGAAGGGGTGCAGCTAGAGAAGTTTATTCACTTGATGCAAGGAGACATGTTAGTAAATGGTTGTCAATCAATTCAGTGAGCTGTCTAGATTTGGGATGGTGTTAATTAATACCCCATATAAATAGGCTTTAAAATTTGCTAAGGGCCGAACCAAACCTTTCATGGTTTAGCTCTAAGTCATATTCCCATGGATGCTACATATGAGGGTTTAGTGGAGATGATCTTGTTGAATACTGTTTTCATGGAAGAAGCAAAGGAAAAAAAACCTAAGAAGGGACATTTCCAAAGGAATGCAAAACAGAGGGTTCGAAGGTTAAATATTACAATTGCAATCAGTTTGGGTACACGAGGCGAGAGTGTCCAACACCTCAGAAGACCTCTGCTCAAGTGGTCCTAGCTTATGCATTAGACGCAGAACCCAGCTCGAGTACGCCACTAGTCGCTGAGAAGGGAAAGAAGGTCGTGATCGAAAGTGTGTTGATTTTATCCAATTTATCCGTGCATTTGATTTGACACAGGCATCACGCTCGTTTATATCAAGTAAACTTGTGGATGAGTTACACTTTGACACTGGTATGGGTATAGACTCTGCAGGTGTGTTAAAAACTATGGGAGGATCGTCCTATTTGTCTATGATATGTAGGGTTTGAAATTATTTATTTTGGTGGTCGAGTTCGATTGCGATGCTTTTGTCTTAGGATTTTCTGGTTTGCATTGATATTGGGCATGGACTGGATGATGATGTATGGGGTTATACTAAATTGTGATAGAAAAGTTGTTAGGTTGAGTACGTGTAGTGGACGTAGCTTGGAGGTTTATTGTGATCCTCGAGGATCAGTTATGTTGAGCTATTTATATTCACTAGCGTGGAACCCGTGCGTTGCACATGACAGTGTTATAATTTTTTTTGTCAAATATACATAATTAAATAGTCGACGTACAATATAATATGCTAATGTTACACATATATTTATGCTTGTCATATGTCCTAATTATTGTGTATTTTTTAGTCCATAATAAAATACCAATTTCGAAAGAAAAATTAAAACATAAACTTAAATGTAGCTTGGTTAAATGAAATTAAAGAAAACATCCAATATAATTTGTAAATTGTACTACAATATGAAGTAGTAAGGAACAAGAGAGCCTTCATTATTATGCATATTTATTATTATTAAATATCATTTAAGAAAGAAAATAACACAAACTTGAACCTAAAATAGTTGAAGTTAATTAAACAATGATAGAAGTTATACCTGAAACTAAACGGTAGGTCAGAAATAAGGAGATTTATTAATAATCATAAAATTCATAAACTATAAACAATCGTTATCTTTATATAAAGTAAAAATCGAAATAATAATAGACTTTAATTCTCAAGATTCATAAGTAAGATATAGTTCCTTCCACCTTATTATTATTTAATTTTGAATATATTTAATAAATAATTCTATCGATAATTTAAGTTACATAAAAATAAATTACCGAAAATTATATCTATTATTATTTTCGAATTATAAATATATATGTCTAAATTTAAAATAATTCTAGAAAAATGTTTTTAAAATTTAAGTGAATTAAACATTAAGTATGGTATTTAATTAATTTATATGTATAGTAAATGAGATACAAATATATTAGAAAATTTATATTGCTATTTTCGTATCTTTGTGTTAACATTTGTTGTTGTAAAATAATATTTCTCAAATTAAGCATTTATATTTTAAATATCATACTTAAATAATTTATATATATTTAAATAGTTATAAATAGTTATAGATACTGTTATTTTTCGATTCTAAATATTCACGGTGAAATATATAGTTTTAAGTTAGTTTCAAAATAACGTTATATTTTGAAGTTTTATTATGTTATATTCTAGATTATATGAAATATTCAGATTAGATTTAGATGAGTGTATAAAATTGTAATATATAGATATGTATGTATGTATGTATGTATGTATATATGTGTGTGTATGTATGTATGTATAATAAAAGATAACCAAGGACGATACTATTTTATTTTGGCTTATTGAAATCATGAGAATCTTCATGACGAATCAATAGAGAGAATAAAGAGGAAATCTTAAAAAGAGAGAATTAAGGAGAATTTTTCTTCTTCTGTTTTACTATTATTTAATAAATCAATACTTAGATAACATATATATTAATCAATTTAATATATTAGTAAAATAGATTATAAATACCTATATTTTCTTAGATTGTAGATGTCTAAAATAATATAGTAGGATTATAAAATAATTTTGAAATTTTTAGCACTAAGTAGAATATTTTACCGATTTATATTTGTTAAATAAATATAGATGAATTTATAGAAAAATTATCATTGTTATTTTTTGATTTTAGCATGTTAAAATGTTATGTTTTCGTAGTCAAATATATTAAAATATTATTTTTGAATAGTTAAAAATAATCATATATTTATTATTTTCATATTCTAAATATTTAAAATGATATATTTTGTTTCAAATTAGTTTTACAATAATATTTCTAAAGTTTATATGTTAAATATATTATTTTATTAATTTATACATTTAAAAAATGTAAATAAATAAAGATATATTATTGTTATTTCCCAAATTTTATGTTTTAAAGTATTTTATCTAATTTTAAAATAATTTTAGTTTATATTTTGAAATTAAGAAATTATGTGTTAAATATGACTGATATACATATATATGTGAAACAACTGCAAGTATTTATTTATGTAATAAATTTCAAAGAAAAATATTGTTGTAATATTTTCCTTTTTAAAGTAATTTTAAGTAAAATTGTGATCTAATGTGTATTTATGATTATGCACAGTAGCACAAGTGTATGATGATGGATTTTGGATGTTAAATAGCAAAATATCTACTGATAAGAATTTTAAATGTTATACAGGGTAATTAAGGGAAAAATAGTTTTTTAATTTACTAAACTTGTGAATTATAATAATAATAAAGTAAAAGAGTGTATCACATGCATTGCACAAGCTAGTGTTGTAAAATCATGGTACTCATACTTTAAATATTGTTAAAATAAGATTTTGTTGTGCAATGTTCGATATTCTTTTTATTATTGTTCATGTGTTTAATTTTTGTTGAGTGATTCATATTTTTTTATATTTGAATGAGATATCTATTTTACCATTTTGTTACTACGAATGCGGTATATAAATTGAAATTTTCATTTTGTTTATAAAATATCAAAGAACTTATTAAGTGTTAATTATTTGAATTTATTTATATAGTAAGGATTTATAGTGTTTCGTTAATTTTAAATATGCGGATTTGAACGTAAAATAATAAAAGAAAACCGATGAAAACTTTGTAAGTGACGGTAGAAATTATAAAATCTCGGTATATGAATATAAAATCATCGAAAAAATTAATGTAATATTTTGGATAACTATAAAATGATAATTTACATATATTCACAAAAAACGAAGAGAATTAAGAAATGGGGTGAAATTTTTATAGCAAATGAGATGAACTGTAATTTTCGAACCTTTCTATCATTTAGCTAATAATTTATAAAAATATATAATTATACATTAAAGTTTTTCTTATTGTCTTTTATGTGATCCATAATTTTTCTTATCTGAATGAAAATTTAGTTTAAACATTTTGTTGCTATGAGCGTGATATACTTGTTGACATTGTTATTTGTATTATTTATTAGACAAATTAATAAATAATGGTTAATTAATTTTGTTTAAATATTTTATAGTTAAATTATTTAATTAATTAAAATATACAGACTTAAATGTAAATTGTACATAAAAATTGAGAACTTTGAAAATGATAGTAGACAGTATAGGTTTTTGAATGTAAAATGAGTGTAAAATTAATAAATTTTTATAAACAATTCAAAAATAATAAATTGTATCGGATCTTTAAAATAAAATATTAATAAATATCTAGAGCAAGTTAAGCTCTATATCTAGAGCAAGTTAAGGAGAGCTGAGAGAAATGCTAGAATTAATATGAGAGCTAGATTTTCTTCCGCTTTACTATTATTTAATAGATTAGACCAATCACACGACGAGCTAGATTCAGCGTCTGTAGTTAGAGATTATCTATATGTCTTTTTCAAGGTTACCTATCTCCTACCTCAACGAGAGGTGGAGTTCAGAATTTATTCTGTGGAGAACGTCAGACTTGTTGCCTTACCCTTGAGGCATATGGCTCTAATGAAGAGACGCGATTTGAACGAAATGGTGAACAAGATGGTAGAGAAGGGCTTCTTCATTAGGAGGATAATTTAGGGTGGGGAGCACCGGTCGTCTTTGCCACCAATACGGATGGTTCTTGAGACTTTGCATTGATTATAAGGAGCTGAATAAACTGATAAAGAAGAATCAGTATCCGCTGTCTCATATAAACGATCTCATTGACCAATTAATTGGAACAAGGTTGTTCTTACAGCTTAATTGGATTCCATCAGTTGCGTGTAGTTGCATATAGTATCCAAAAGACTGCATTTCGTACATCCGACCGACTTGATGAGTGGTTAATCATGCCCTTCAGACTGATAATGCATCCGCCTACTTTGTGGATCTGATGAGCCGAGTTTTTAGAGGGTTGCTTAACAAGTTTATTGTGGTATTTTGTGAATGACATTTTAGTCTATTCGAAGATCAAGGAGCACACGTTGCATTTAAAATAAGTGCTCATTACACTCCGTAAGCATGAGTTGAAGGCAAAATTTTCGAAGTGCCATTTTGACGCGAGGGGGTACGCTTTTTGGGACATATCTTGGAGAGGTTGATGCTTAATTTCAGTAAAGTTGCGGCGGTTCAGAACTGGCATGTGCCAAGAATGTCACGGTAGTGAGGAATTTCCTTTGTTTGGTGGGTTGATATAGGAAGTTCATTAAGGACTTGTGAAGATCTCTACCCCTCTGACCCATCCCACCAAGAATTTCTTTCGGAATGCAAAGTGCGAGGATGCTTTTATTAAGCTAAAAAAGGCATTGATTAGTGCATCTGTTTTGGAATTACCCGATGGTACAAAGACACTAACAGTATATACTGATGCATATGGTGTAGGATTGAGTCTGATCTTGATGCAAGAAGGAAGGATGGTGAGCTACGCTAGTCGACAGTTGAAGGTCCACGAGAGAAACTACCTTATCCAGGGTCTTGAGCTAGCAGCCACCGTCCTTGCGCTCAAGTCATGGAAGCATTATCTATTAGGAGAGCGATTTGAACTGTATATGGATCACAAGTCTCTGAAGTATTTGTTCTCCTAGGACTTGAAATTAAGGCAGTAGAAATGGATGGAGTTTTTGGCATTATACTATTTCGATACCTCATATCCTCTTGGCAAGGGCAATGTAATGACGGACGCCTTGAACATACATCATGTAGTATTAAGTCTTTTGTTCTTGGGGAGAAGACATTTGGAGTCCATTTCTATATTCGATTTCAGATCATCATCAGACACTACCCAAGTATTGCTAGCAGTTTTTGATGTGCGGCCTACAGTTATGGAACATATTGGATCTAGTCAGAGGCAAAATAAGAAGCTTGGCAGAGGAGAGCAGTGAAGTCATTTGAGGCGTTATATCATTGACTCGAAGGGATAGTTACAGAGAGATGTTAGATATGGTACTAGCCTAGTCTCATCATTCGAAGATGGCCATTTATCCAATGGAGACAAAATATACCATGAACTGAAGAGAGTCTTGTATTGGCTTAATATGAAGAAGAATGCGACGGAGTTTATAGTTCAGTGTATCACTTGTCAAAGGGTAAAGACAGGCAGAAGAAGTCAAGAGGTTTGTTGCAACCATTGAATATTCCTCAATGGAAGTGGAAAAGTATTTCTATGGATTTCGTCAATGTTTTATAGAGGAGTAGGAAATAGAATGAGAGTATTTCGGTCATGGTCGATCGGCTGATTAAATACGCTCATTTTGTACTGGTTGGAGTACGAGGACGGCGACATATTTGACGACTCTATACGTGAGGGAGGTTGTTAGGTTACAAGAAGTTCCTACTAGCATTGTTAGCGATCGAGATTCACTTTTCACTAACGAGTTTTTGAGGAGTCCACAGGAGGTTTTGGACGCCGAGTTGAACTTGAGTACCGCTTATCACCCGCAGACGGATAGACAGACGGAGATAGTGAATCAGATTTTGGAGGACTTACTTCGGATGTATATCTTGGTTTATGGAGTCTCTTAGAAGGATCACATGCCGTTGGTGGAGTTTAACTATAACAACAGCCATCTGACTAGCACTGGAATGACACCATTTAAGGCGCTATACGATAAACTTTGTAGATCACCGTCATGTTGCTAGAACACTATGGATATGATTATTCTTGGACCGGACATGGTGAGGAAGACATCGGAGAAAGTAGTTTTGATCCGTAGAAGAATAAAAATCACGCATGATAGGCAAAAATCTTATGTCGATAGAAGACATACTGAGTTAGATTCGCGGTGGATGACATTGTATTTGTGAAGGTCTCACCGATTAGGCATGTCATGAGGTTTGGTAGTTCAGAGAAGCTAGCTCGAGGCTTTTAGGACCTTTCCTGATTACTGGTAGAATAGAGAAGTTGGCATGTAGATTGAAACATCCTGAGAAGTTGACAGGAGTACATGATGTTTTTTATGTGTCGCATGTGCGAAAGCGTTTGCATGATCCAGCTACCGTAGTTGAGCTGAGCCAGCTAGAGAAGATGAAGATAGGGAGGAAGTCACTTGTTCGCCGTGCACCCACTTATATTCTTGAGCATGGTACAAAGCAACTCTACAACAAGAAATCAAACTTGTTAAGATCCAATTGGAAAATGATCAAGCATAGAGTACACGGGAGTCCGAGGAGAAGATTCGACACAATTCTTTTCTGGTACATTTTTGATTTAAATTTAATAAGTAGAAATTACTTATGCATAAGGATTTAGCTTGGTATACCCCTTTAGGTAGAGACAATTGGATGATAGGAAATGATTGTAAACGTGTCATTAAGACATATTATGGGCGATGGATGCTAGTGGATGTATTATTTGGCCTCTAGATGGTACACTCTTATATCATCTCTTGTTTATTTGTCTTATCATATTAAGTATTATACATGTGGATGTTGCATATGGATTGAATAGTTACGCATACATGGAGAATTGGAAGTATATTTACTTAGGATGTTGCATGCATCTTGGATATATGGCATAAGCACTTGCGTAATAGGGGGATGACTAGATCCGGAGATCATTTACTCTTTGCATTAGTATAACACACACACAAAAGTAAAAGAAAAACAAGATAAAAAAAAGAGGGGAAAAGAAATGAATAGCTGAATGGAAGATGATTATAGATTATTTAGGAAATAGCATTGGAAATTTTGAGTTGTTATTGATTAAATGATTCCAATCTGGTCATTTCATGGCAAGCTTAATAAAGTTTCCCTCAGACTGTCTATACAAGGTATAGTTTTCATTATATTGCATGCATCTCTTAGAACTGGGTACAACATTACCATGTATTCATTGCAAAATTAGGAATTTATTCATCCAAGTTATTTTGGCAACAATGTCTCCGGTCTACCGTTTGATAGAAACAATTGAGCTCTTCAGGTTTCACGTACGTTCCATCCAAATTTTGCTGCCAAGTGGAGGCGCTACTTCTACATTTTCCCTCTTGACAACAAAAAATATCAAAATGGAGATGGCATAACAACTGTTTCTGATGAAAACGAAAGCCTAAAATCCCTAGTTGATTATGATGACAACAAAGATACCAGTAGTGAAACAAAGGCAACTAGTTTCGAGGTGTCCAAGGTAAATGAACTTCTACACCAGCTAGAAGGGAAATCTCTTTCATATAGTGTGTTTGCACGGGACACAAAAGCTTCGCGAAGCAGGTGAAATAAATTTACCACTTATTCTGTGAAAGAATATAATATTAAAATCGCTATTTTAAATTTATGAAAAAGAAAAAGCGCGTATATTACCTTATACCACATGAAATAGCTAATGATTCCACTACTTTCCTAAGCCTTTAATTTCGTGTTCCTTTGGATCAAGTATACCGTCTTTTCCTCATGCATATGCTATAAGTTTGTCATATGAGATGCAATTTAGATTGCTATTTACTAGCTTTTCTTTGTTTCATATTTTATTCATCTCCTTAAAAATGTAAATAAAAAGCAGCTTTACATAATTCTTCTTATTCTGTTTTTTGTTGTTGTTTTGCTGTTCCTATAATTGTTTTCAAGCAGTGTCTTCATTTTACTGTAATTTCAGTGGACCCCCAACCGAATGTTTTATGTTCCATTCTCGTGCGACAGAAGCCATCCTACCTTGTGCTAACCAGGTATTTGAGGTGCCGCCCTCCTGTTGATTTGATACATTTTAGCAAATTGCTATTGTCAACTATTCATAACATTTAAATTCACTAGTGCTTTTAATAATATCAATGAATAGTCCAAGGAAAGGAATATAAATAAGTCATGTTCTAGTAATATATCAAACCAGAGATTCACCCTATATTTTAAACCACCAGATTGTGGATTTTGATGGTTTAGAATAATTGATTTTATTTAAATCTATCGAATGTGTATTTTGAATCAGAACCATTAGACTCAATATCAAACAGTTCAGATCTTTAGACGAAAATCTGCTTTAAAAATATATCATAGCAAAGAATCCTTTCCCCTGTTTGAGATGGGGGAGAAATTAAAGTCCCCTTAGACAACATACAACATGATTACACAGTATGAGCTCTCTGGCCTGTGTGATGCACGTACATACAAATATATCCTTATATAAACTATATCTAAAATAACTAAAATCCATTTTTCTGTATAGTTTTAACAAACATAAATAGGAAAATATGAACGTAAAAAGTGTAAAAAAAATTGTCGGACCTTATATTTGAACTTGTGACTTGGCCTTATTTGTGTAAAAGTGTCATTTTGGGAAGTTCACGGTTGGATCAATTATGAATAAAGAAGATAAATTCCTCGTATAAATCACCCTGTTAAGCATATTGAGGTTAACAAAACTTATAATAATTCATCACATATCTTCTATATATGTCCTATTTTTGTGTTAGGCTTATGCTCCAACACTTATAGAGTATGAACAATGTTGTCGACATTTGTGCAGTAATGACATGTTTTCTGATAGGATGGGACCGACACAAGAGTGATGTGCGTGGAACTAGTGGCAAACCGCTTCCTGCGTAAGGTATTCATTACTCCAGTCTCTGAAAAAATAGACAGTGTTGTATAATGAAACCATTTTACTTATTGTTTCTTTTGGTTTTCGGAATTGAATGTGCAGATGGTTAGGGTGCTTGTTGGGACAGCAATTAGAGAGGCAGCAGCTGGCGCTGGCGCTGATGGTTTGATAAAACTAATGGATGTTTCGTGTAGGCGTGCTACAGCACCCCCCGCTCCTCCAAATGGCCTATGCCTTGTTGACGTTGGCTATTCCGATTTCGATCCAAAGTTTTGCTTTATTCACTGATCATTTTTTTTTTCCGAGTGTATGCATTTTAGTACTGCACCATTACTCTAGATTTATGCCTTTATTTTGTAAGAATTTCTTTTTAGTGGACGTTACCAGACAAATTATAAATTTAGTGCAGAATATGACATTGATGATTTTAAAGAAAATGTACTGTGATATTTTGTTTTATATTGGAATACATTTTAATGAACTAAATCGAGTAATGCGATTTCATTCAGGGACGGATTCGGTGCTGTATCATCAACTATATCCAAAACCATGCAACATACGGATCTATTTGGTAATAAAGATATTATACTGCTACCTACCAAATTAGTCGTTATGTTGTACTTGTTTGTAGTGGGAATGATCAGTAGCGGTTGATAAATAATTCTTTACCAATTAAAAACATAATATCCATTACTTTTTAATCAGTTTTTATCATTTCATATTAAAAGAATCAATGGTAAGAGTCCTTATCAAATGAATATGTATCTTTTTTGTTGTTTTGTGTGGAGATGCCCAAAAAAAAAGTTATTTTAGAGGATGTTGAAAGATGACAAGACTTCATAAAGTTTTTAAGAAGTATATTCAATCAAACAAAACAATAGTATTTATCAGATTTTCCATTAAATCTGCACTTTTCGTTTTGGATTGTACAAAATCAAATAAAAACATTACCAAATATTTAAAAAGACGATAGTTAATGCGTGCATAAGCTTTTTTTGGTTATCGGTGTTGTACCATGTACTTTCATGCAGTTCAGTTTGCAGTAGCAATCAAACCGGTCATCAGCTTTTCTGGCATCGTTTGTATTAGTAGCGGTTGTCAAGTGATAATGTGATAGAATGGTCTTATTCATTGGTTACGCATTGATAAAACATGCTGATGAAGTGTCCCACAGACGATCAGATTAATGAACTGCATTGCCGGGTAGGAAATACAGTTAGAAACCAATTAGTGTATGCGGCAAAGCTAGTGTCACGGCACGTGCTTTGCACGTGAATTATTTTCTTTGTAAATTGTATATGCTTAAATTAGACAAAAAATGATTTTTTTATTATTTTCAAGTGATATTAATATTTGCATGTTTGTAAAGAAGTATTCTGAAATTATAAAAAAAGTTTAACTTTAGATTTATTTTTAGAATCGTTTTGAATTTGTAAAGCTTGTTTAATTGTTAGATCCTACTTTTATGGGCATTTGAATTTGTAAAAGAAGTTTAATATTAGATCTTATTTTTAAGTGATTAAGATTTGATAATATATGGAGGGACGTTTTGACAATTCATATTGATACAAAAAAAGTGTGACACCAAAGCTATTAAAACTATTACTAAACTACGACGACGATTAGTTGGTACGCTAGAAATTTTCACTGAAAATTTTGTTGAAATCTTCCTCCTTCCTCACTGGTGGATGCTCGAGCACTTAGAAACTTTGTAATCTCTTTTAATGGCAGCTTAAATTTCCCTTTTATTTCTCTGTGCAAGCTTCTTTGTTCCTGCTTTACTTCACAATTTGAGAGAGTCTTTGAAAAAAAAAGAGGTCTTTTCTCTTCCACAACCAACATCGCCTCTTCTACTCTAAGTTCGCTCTGCCGCATTAGTCCCGTAATCTACTCTATATGGATAGCATAAAGGTATTTCTCTATTCCATAATTCCTTTTTTTATCTATTATAGCACAAATATTAGACTTATTTGTAATTATGTCTTTGTATTTAGTTGGTATGTTAGAAATTTTTACTGAAAATTCTGTTGAAATCTTCCTCCTTCCTCCCGTTGGAACAATATTCTTTATCAGATAAACTGTTACCTGAATAGGTAGTGAATCCTAATTCTGAAACAGGTTTTGTTGAGTACTTACTAGCTTCGTCTATGGCCTTTTGAAGATATTTGTTCATAAAATTATCCTTGCACAAAATGTTTTACTTCTGTAAGCATTCTTCTATCTGTTTGATCTTGGAATCAAAGTCTAATGTTTTAATTTTAAGATTTTCTAAAATTCGTTGGATTCTAATTCTATTGCTTTGGGTTTGTTTGTTTCAAGCAGAAACTTTAATTCGTTTATAATTGATTTATCCGGTATATTATTTTTTAGCCTTAAAAGCGTTTATAAAATCTGTTCGTTTTGATTTTTAATAAAATCAAGTTTTCTACAAGCCGTTTCATGTGATAGCTTAAAAATGTTAAAATGCGATAGCCTCAAATTGTAAATATGTGATAGCTTAAAAATGTTTTAACATGCGACAACTTTCAATTAGAGACATGCGATAGCTTTGCAAATCTAGACATGCGATAGCTTGAAAAATCTAGACACGAGATAGCTTGACAAAGTCAATATGCGATAGCCTTAAAATGTTACCACTCGATAGCTTATGGCATGCCATAAGTGTAAGGCCAACACTTCACCTCTATACTCATACTATCAAAGAGTATAACTAGGTAATACTGTTCGATGATGCAGAGAATGAGACAATGTTGGACTTAGATACGTGGATATTCCCTTGAGCTAACACCTGTACATATTTCAAATTATATAACACTTACCATTATGTACTTGGTATTGGCACAAAGCAACAAACACGTGTGGTTTTCAGGATAAAACAATACACAATGCAGAATAAGTAAATAAAGACCACAGAGGCAGAACGTAGTGATAAAATACAATACATCCAATATGCGTAGTCTTAGTGGGTCTATAAAATATCAATCTCTAGTCCAGTATATGATAGAGTTAGATGTATGCACAAGGGGCAATTATGTAATTTGTTACATATAACCAATCTTATTTAAATAAAATGTGTTTTCTTTCTATTATATATTTGTATGTATTATGATATAATTAATTAAGTAATTAATTTAGAGCTATTTAAATAAAAAAATTAAATGATACATTATGTGATAGTAATTACAACGTGTGTATTCATGAGAAATCTATCATATTAAAATAACATATTATTTTAAACATTTCTAATCAAGATGGATTCGAGATAGAATATCGATACATCCATTGAAGCCGTAGTATGTAACGCTCTCCAGATTTTGGACAGAGTGTTGCTCATGGTTGTTGGGGACACCGGGGGTAAGGTTGATAGTTATTGGAATAAATATGGAATGACTCACTTGAGGGTAACGATCGAGCTTTCTGACCCTCGAAATCGACACTGATATGTCCATTGTATCACATGCCGAGCAATCGAATGCCAGAAGACCCGGTTGTTAGGGGAAAGAAAGAAGGAAGAAGATAATAAGAAAACTAAACAACACAAAATCTCACAGAGGAACGAATAATCAATAATATACTATAAATCTTTACACGAAAACAAAACTGTAATACGTGTATATATAAACATCAATCAGAGTATACTAACCTATTTTAGCCTGGGCAGTTATAACAGTCCGTCCTCATAATTGCTGATAAACACAACAATGAATACAGCGGAAAATAACCATTTACGTGAATACGTCTCTGGAGCTCCAACTCGTCTCTAAAGCTTCAAGCGTCCGAACTAATCTGTAACATACTCGGTCTGACCCGAGCATTATAATAAAATAACATCCGAGTCTGTAACGACCCGCTATTTTGGACTATTCGCATCCGCACATGTTGGACTTGAATAATTCAAAATACCGAATTGTTAATTTAAAATTTGACAAAACTCAGATATACAGTAAATAAATAATCACATAATCACAGACACAGAGTAATAATATGCAACGGAAGTAAAGAGATAGTAGTTCATGAAGCTACTATATAAATATATAAGATACATCCGAGTTAATAAGTTACAACAGAAGTCTCGAATACAACAGTCAAATATAAGAATTAGAATACATCACTGGAATCATCGAATATCTGAGAGCTGGATAGATAGCTGGATCTCCAGGCGAAGCTCCAACTCCAAAGGTGAATCTCAAAAGCTGAACCACTCAGTCTGACCCGAGCGTAAAGCAAAACACAAAACACTCGAGTCAGGATTAATATTCTCATATCAATAAATCCAACTCAAATGAAATAGCAATCGAAATACAAGTAACTCAAAGGATGTTGGAATCACCATCCTTTAAGGATCCGTTAAACTATCTACTAGGTAGTAGTGTACGCTAAATAGATAATGTCTATCAGTAATATAAAATATCAAAATAGTGTTAAGGCGTTACCATTATCCCCCTTAACATATTTTATAAGCATCATAGTCTATACAGCACTGTAAACTCCACCGTAAACTAGTGGGCTATCAGGGAGTACTCCATAGGTATAACACAAAACAAATTCGTAGTGGTCGCGTATAAAGGGATACAAGTATGACAAGGCACATGAGGCAATACCCAAGGTAGTGAAACTACCGTTCGCCTGATCCGGACTGGTGAGAACGCATCGCCGCAGCGATCGCAACACCGCGAAACAACACTCCTGAAAGTACGAGGGTGCACCAATCAATCACAAGTAATGAGTAATAGTTATGAAGAAGTGTGTCCGCTCGAGGTGGCTAACCCCATTTGGCCCGGCACGGCTCCTGATTTTAGTCATTTCCAATTTGACACAAGTGTCAAGGCTATCCATTATCGTTCTCTTTCTTCAGTCATCACGTTCATCATTCCAACCATTTCATTCTGGATTACACTCCGCGTATAGTTATTAAAGTGGGGTTCGGTTTAGATAGAGAGTATATCCATAACCGATTCCGGTCTCTTTAATAACTTCCGTAATTATTACACCGATTGGTCATTTAGTAAATTCAAACCAAAACAAATCCAATTTCAATTTCAATTCGTAAATCAACATTTCGTTTGTCTTCTAAATCAAGTTCCAAAGTTTACGTCTCAAAACTTCCAAATTACCATTTCAAAATCTTATAATTCGATTTCAACTTTTATTTAAACAATTCAAATATTGATTCAAATTTGTATATAAAGTTCATTCCGAAATCATTTAAATGGTTTAATTTTCATTCAAATCAATTATAATTCATTTATCCATTTCATTTCATGTTCATTAAGTAAATTTATCCTTCAAAACAACTTCTATTTAAATTCCAATTCATTTAAATCAATTACTTACGTTCAACTTCATTATATCAAAACTTCAAATTTTAAAATAAATTAAATTCATCAAATCAATCTCTTTAAAATTACAAGTCTTACGTTAATTCCAATAAATCACATTCATTTCAATAAATCACATTTTTTTTATTTAAAGAAATTCTATTTTCACTTATTTATTGACTTCGTTACAAATTACGAACTCAATTAGTAAAGAACTGAATTTCACATAATCGAGAAGTTTCAATTTCACTTATTAACTTACTTAAATAAATTTCCAAAACTTAATAAATAAAGAAACTCAATTTCATTTATTAACGAAGTTCAAATACACTTATCCAGAAGTTCAATTTCTCTTATCCAAGAATTCAATTTTTATTCAATTATCAAATAATTCAATCTTATTCAATTACTAAATAATTTCAATCTTAATTATTAATAATTTCAAAACTTAATAATTACAACTTGATTATAATTTCAAACTTAATTATTAAATCATTTCCACTTAATTAATTTTGAATTCCAATTTAATTATCAAATCATTTCAACTTAATTATAAATTCAACTAAATAATTCCAAACTTAATTATAATTTCAAATTTAATTATTAAATGATCTCAAACTTAATAATTTCAAAACTCAGTTATTACTAATTCCCAATTATTTATTAATAATTCCAAATTAGTTATTAAATAATTAAATTTCAAACAACGTTCTTCATCAATTACTACGTTAAAATTTGTTTCAGATTTCAATCTTTACATTTTCCTTTCAAAAATTCAAATTCCAATTTCATTTCAAAACTTATTCTTTTATTCGAATAAAATCATTATTTTATTTTTAAATCAAATTATTGACCAATCGGGTTTTTATTTAATTCTCTACCCTAAGTAAAGTTCATTTGGGTATTTATCATTTCAACCCGATTCCAATTTAATTCAAAATCAAAGCATAGCAAAGAGAACTTGCAGTGTGATAACAGGGATGGTGTCAAAGTAAATAAACAAGCAATAACAAACATCAATAACAATCCAATAATCAATGCAAATAATCCCGAAATAATCGTATTAATTCACATTGTTGTTTGTGCGAATTAATATAATTATTTCTAGAATCTACACTATCATTTCATGTAGATTAAAGATTACTACATTACGGTTTTTCACTTGTCGTTCAATTTCAATTCTACAACAATTTATCCAATATACGTTCAAGGTTCAAAGTGTAATTTATCAAATTCTACATGTCGATTAACTTAACAATTAAAAGGGGTCATATTATTCAAATTAACTAATCAAATTCAATACATACGCCAATTCACAAATTTAAACTATCCTACGTCAAATTCAATTGCATAATATTCATCACTTTATACATTACAATTTAACATCCAATATAAACAACAAACAAACAATCAATTATCAACCAAACTGGATTATTATTGCATACGTAACAGATAACGGTGTCAGATGTCAAAGGTGAACTGATACATAAATAACAGTGCAATAAATAACAGCAGTATATTTCAATTGTCGTTTCAATTGGAATCAAATTTAATAAATAAAAGAATAGTAATCATGAGTGATTGCTCACCTTTCGAGGCTAGAGGAAAGGACGAGAATGGAAGCGAGTTGTGCATCCAAACACGAATTCCAAAGTGAAATTAGATTGGCATGACTCAACGAACGAAGCTGATAAATCGGAATAGACGAATCAGATAAGAACTATATTGATGGCGGCATTAGCATAAGTGAATTTACATATGTAACCATATATATCAAATTATTTCAACTTTAAGCATATATTAAATTAAATATATGTGTATAAAAAAATTATTGTTTTTATTTTTAAATATATATATAACTTATAAAATATATAAACCAATGTTATATATCTATGCAGACTATAACAAGTATGCAGACTCTTTCATATGCAGCCAAAATAAATATCTAGGCTAGATATGTATGCGGAAATCCAGATCCATATATAAATGAAATTACTTATACATATCATCAGTAATCAAAACAATTTATATTTATACATTTACTTACATAAAATCATACTGTAAACTAAATATATGAAATCATAATTATAAATAATTTGTGTATATAATACCATATCCAAAATCTTGTATAAATTACATATACTTTCTTTTCTTTCCAACCTATATTTATATTATATATGTACGCAGTCCTGAAGTATGACATAAGTATAAATCAACTGTTTATATTTTAAAGTACTGTATTTATATAATTTGAAAACTAAGCTACTGTATATTTTAAATATATTATACATATATATGTATATAGCTAATGCATGATAAAATCTATGTTACCATATATAAACTAACACATAAAAATTTGTCCAAATTTTGTATATACTTGTACAAACAATAACCATATATATACATAGCAGCAAATGAAGTTATGCTAACCATTTACAATTAATACATAACTTACTTTTCCTATAACTCATATATACTGACCAATCATATATGAACTTAAACTTTCACACAGTTACCTATGGTAACAGATAATAAACTTTGTATAAACTAACATTTACACTACAAATAATAAAATATACTAATATAAACCAGACTCATGCATATACGTATCTATATATATTCACTAATACAATACTATCATATAATACTTACGTAAAATATAACTTATTTAAATTGTAAACTCTTGAAATTGTATAAATATATATAAAATATGAATGCTGCAAATACGAAATACATAAACAATATTATATAAATCTATAACAAATGAATCTGTAAATAAAATATATATATAGTAGCAAATATGGACAAGCCGAAATTTCACTTATATAACTATTATAATTTTATACATTAAAACACAACAGATCTATATAAACTAATATATATACGTCTTATATATTTTTGTGTTTTAAACAAAAATCTTATTCTGTAAACAACAACTGCAAACATAAAATTATAAACAAACCTATATGATAAATTGAAATGGTATATGCATTATCAAAACACTACATGAATTTGCCATCTTATATACGCTATATGCACGCGCCAGACGCTATACTCATGCATATATAGAAAAACACTATATGTATACCTTATTAATACTAAGGCTGTTGCGTCACTAGCACACAAAGACGAGGCCGAGCATAATGTACCAGAGAATCGGCATAGAGGCGGGCAACTGCTGGTGGTGGAAAAAGCGAGGCAAGAAGTGGGGCGGGTCGGCTACATGTCTGGGCGGAGCAAGAGGGGTGAGGCTGGGTGGAACGGCGACTAAGAGAGGCGTTGCAGATGAGGTAGCCATAGCGGTGACAAGGGTGATGGTATGGCTGTGAAATGGCGAGGGCAAGTGGAATACGTGCAAGGTGGAACAACCTTCATCAGTAACCTCCAATACAAATACGAGGCTTGTAAAATAATGGAAAGAAAGACTGCAAGATTTTGAATGAAGTCCTAATGTGTAACATCCCGCCTTTTCGCACGATTTAAACCGACACACGTGTCAATTCAAACCATATAGAAGGGCGGATTGTTATGGGGTAAATAAGAAAACAGAGAAGAAAATAAAACAAAACAGAATCTCACAGTGGAAGGATAAAATACAATAATAAATATATAGTTCGTAAACGGTTTACAAAACACTTGATTCTTCTTTATACAATAAGTATCAGAGTTACACATACCAATACAATCAATGCAGCAGAACAGTATGAGTGTGGTGCAAAACTAGAAATAATAATAATACAGGTTCTTCGTCTTCGTCCTCCAAAGCTAAAGTCTTCGATACTGAAACGCCCGGACTGACCCGAGCGAATTGAAAAGACAAAACGCTCGAGTCAGAACTAAAAGATCTTATGTGAGTTAAATTAACAGAAATAAATATGAGTGCAGTAACTCAAGAGATGCTCGGGATTTACATCTCCTAAGGATCCGTTAAACTATTTAGTATGTAGTATATTGCGCTATTATAATAGTGTCTATAGTAAAATAAACATACTTTTAAATAGCTTTAAGGCTTTACATTTTCCACCTTAACACATAATAGTCCCAGTAGTCCATCCAATATCATAGTCCCTCCTGATCGGGAAGCCACCAGAGGATACCACACGGGCTACGGGAGAAATCCAAACTCGTACAAGGCGCGATAGGGTAGGTGACACGGCACAACTAGGCAATGCCAGGGTAGATATACCAATTGCGTACCCAGGCTGATGGAAACGCGTAGCCGCAGTTACCGCCCACCTCGAACAAACTCCCCAAAATCAAATAAAAGTGGCCACTGAATCAATCCAAAGTCATAGTATAATATCGAAGAGGAGTGTCCGATCAGAGGAATGACCTCATTGGCCTGGGAATAGCTCCTGTTTTAGCCACCTTATGCCAACTCACGGGAGTTGGGTCCACGTATTTACCTTACAGGAAACGTCGCCACCACCTACTTCATTCTGGAATCTCCACCGCGTACACGGTTAGTCAAAGTGGTTTTCGGTATCGACAGAGAGTATGTCCATATCCGATCCCGGTCTCTTTGCCAACCCATCGTTATTATAACACCGCGGTCATTTAAAAAAAATAGTTTATACTTTAAACCCCGAATATACATTTCCATTTCAAAACTATGAATACGATATCATCTTAAAACCCAAAACAATATGATATCATTTATCTCAAATATAATTCTTTTCCAAAATCATACTGGTTTTTAAGTTTTAAATATCTGGAAAACCAACATTTGAATTACACTTTCAAAACATAATATTTTCAGAATTCATACCTTTAAAACCATAACTTCTAAAACTTAAATGGTTCGGATATTCAACGGTATATAGAATAAATGGTTTAAATTTATGGTTGCTTTGTAAAGAAAATAATTTACATGGCTTTACAAATATAGTTCTTATTTAATGTTTAAACCATAATTTAAATATCACTTCAAGTTCCAAAACCCCTTCAATTTATATATATATAACTCCATTTGGAGTATTAATATTTCAAAGCTAAAGTTGGATTTTATTCTTTCAACAAATTAATGTTCTATTATTTAGTCTTGAATATTCCCATAAATTCCATAAATAAAACTCCAATTTCTAGCCATTAAATATTTTTCCTAGTTTACTTAATACTAGAATATTCATTTTTAAATTTATTAAGGAAAACCCAGTTATAAATATCATATCCTAAAAATTTCCAAACTTAAACATACAATATAATTTATCAAATTCCATTTCTAAATTTTTATTCCATTTTTATTTACCGGGTTTATACACAACTTAAATTCAAAAATTTAACTTCATATGTATATATATAAATGGAAGAAGAATAATATTTATAAATTATCAAAATTTAATTTCTATAAATCGTATCACATCCAAACCATAGAAATCACCTTTAACATAATTTATATATAGACCACGGTGCCTATATAAAATTTTCTATCCTATGGTCAAGTGATACAGATATTTATCATTTCAATCCGCAATTTAAAATAAAATTTTGCGGTTGTATACCATTTCAAACCACAATCCCGAATGAAATATGCATGATGACTTGTAATTTAAAAATAAAACATCCATTTATAAGCATCATCCATCATCCAAATCACAATCATCATCCAAAATAAACAATATCAATATATCTCTGATAATATAAACAGGTAATAACTGTCAGTTATATTAAAATGAATTTAATAACTATTAAACTAACAGTTTATATTCAGTAATAAATTTTATAACTGTTAACTAGCAGTTTATATGCAAATAAATAAATTCTAACGGTCAATTAATATGAAATAAATAAACTACATTAACAGTTAAACTAAATAAATGCAAATTAACAGATATGATGAATAAACATGCCAAATAGTGGTAAATAAATTTCTACTCATATCTAAAAATGAATTTAACAAACATAAAAACTTTTAGAAGTTGTGAGTGGGTTAAAACACTCACCTTTTGAATTTAAATCAAATTTAAATCCGATTTAAACCTAAAACTTCGACGGTCTCAGAATTTGTTCAAACCAGCGTCAATGGATCTGGAATTAAATTACGATCCTAACAAAAGAAATTTCGCGTGAATCGGAGAACGTATGAAAAAGATATTCATTTTAAACGATTTGAAAACAAAAATAAAAATAAAATAAAATAAAATAAAACAAAACCCACTTAACTTCAATGGCCACGTCAGCTAAAAGGTACAGCACATCGTTGAATTTTTTCTGGTCAAACGAATATCCAAAACAGAAAACGAATTGTACCAGCAGATTACGTGTCTCGAGAACTTTATCATAAAATTTTCTGGAATTTTTGTGGAGAGTTTGAATTTTATTAGAAAATTTGAATTGTAGATAGATTATGTTTTGTAACCATTGAGGAAGAGAAAGAGATGAAGAAAAATGAACGTACAGCCAATTTGACAATAGAAAGGAGGCTAGGGTTTATCCCAGCATATTTATAGATAGATCGCAAAAGGATAGGTGTGCACGAATTTTAACGTGCAAACAGAAAGTGGTCCCAAAAGGATATTAATTATACACGTTACGGATTAAATTATTTCTTTCTCAACATTTACATTGCATTTTAAGCGTATTCACACATGTATAATTAGATGCTTCATTTAAATTTCAATATATATATATATATATATTCACAACTCCATAAATTTCCAAATACATAGATAAATTTCCAATTTCAACTAAATTTCTAAATTACTGTAATAATTACAGATTAAATTTCTATCCATTCTCAATAGATTTACGTTTACATACTAAAATCCACATTTCTATGTACATTTGAATTCCATATTATACATATTTTATTTATCTTAATTACTTCCAACTTAAATTTCAATCAACATAAAACGTTTTATTCAGTTTCCAATAATTTCAATCATGCTTTAAATCCAAATGAATAAATAACTTAATTCCCATTTAAGCATTTTTCATTTGATTTGCAATCAACCTTTTATGATCAATTAAATCCCGATATATTAAATAAACGTTATTTCCATCATTCTTTATCCTATGAAGAAATTTAAGTTATTCACACCTATTACTAAATTTCATATTAATGCACACTAATTTACATTTATTGCAATGGTTACCAAATATTTCCCTGCAATAATTCATTCCCCTATATATACTTACAATTCCACTTAAACTTTACTATACCCATTTATTTTCTCAACATTAAAACCAACGTTACCTCAATTCCACTAATGTACACTTATTCTATTATCACTTACTAACCATTCAAATTTTTATTAACAAATAGGCAGGTAATTCCTATGTTACAAATTTTTAATTCATCCAAATCCCTTACTATTGACATACATTTGCATTACTTACATATCATTTACAATGTTACCCAAAATCTCTATCCATTGTAATTAATACCTTAAATAAGTTTCAATTTATATTCAAGTGAATACATTACCCTTTTTCGTTATGTCATCCATTTTTCACAAGAAACGTTTTATCGTTTCGACAACATTTTATTTCTAATTACCTACATTGATTTGTGTACGTCTCTACTATTTAAAGCATTACCATTCTCACCTTCATCTAAATCTTCATTTATGAATATTTAAAAATAAATTTCACTTATTTCCTATTTATACACTTATAAATTCCAATTCCAATAAATAGATAAATCTCCGTTTGCACTACTTAAATCAAAAATCAGCGATTATCCTATCTATACATTTTAAGTGGATGGATCAAATGTTGTATTCAAAAATCTACTTCTTAATATTCTTAGATTTAAACTCAACTCTCTATTAACAGATGTTTAAACTTCTTTTATTACCATTAACTTATTATTATACATTAAACTTAAATATACTGACAAAGCTTGTTTTTGGTACTCTTTTCATTTCCATAAATAAAATTAGCAGTGGATTCATACCTTATTATGTAATTATCTTTAATTCCACCTAACTAAATATTTACATAATCTTTTATTTGCAATAAATCAACTATTTTATATTAATTAAATTTAATCTTCTTGGTTTACTTATTCATAGTATGTAATTCAGTTACTCACCCTAACCTATTTATTTGAAATCCAATCCAGATTATTTTTACTAAGTTCCAATTTCCAAAGGTTACTGCAATTAATCCAATTAATTGCAATAAATTCTAATAAATTTGATTTTATTGGATTACAACTCAAAATAAATCAATTTTTACTCAACCACACAGTTAACATTTCTTTTATGATTCATTACAGTAATATTTCCCAATTCTCATCTTTATTTTCATAAATTACTGGATTTCAATTTAATTGAAATTTTGTTAACTTTACACATAAATAAAAGCTTAAACCTCAATTAATTCATTCCTAAGATCACACTAATTATTATATTATAAAATGGACATTTCCCTTGGTTACATCTTATTTATTCTCTTACCAATATTCCACACTAACTGCAATAATTTAGTGCATTAATTGAAATTGATCAAAAATAAAACTTAACCCACAAATAGGATAAATACGTACAATAATTATTGTCATTAAATCTATTTCATAAGTCTACACTCAATTAATTCCTTAAAATAAGTTTTATGTTTTTATAAATTTACCTTCACACTTCCCGTTACTATTTTAATAATTACTAAAGTAACATTTTCATAATAACAACATTAAAATTTCTCAATATTTAGATGAACTTTATTTCCAATACACACTACCAAATTTCAATCACTTATGTTCTATCCAACATTCTTTTAGATTTTACTTCCATCAATTAGTTCATCCAATATTTTCATCCATTTATTAACAAATTTTCCATTATACAATTTCAATTCTTCTTATTATTATTTCATTAATACTATTACCAACTTTTATTACTTTTAGTATTAACTAAACAATCATATTTAATTAAGAGGTTATAATGTTGTATTCACTATTCCCATTTTCACTCCAAAACTCAAACAGCCGTTTCAATTGCATTTGGATTTGCATTAAATTGGTTATCCATCAACTGCCATCTATATTACCACATTAATTCACATACAATTACAGTCCTTTTTAATATATTAATACATAGGTAATTTAAATTTTGTCTTTATTTCTTTAATTTACATTTATTCAAGTGCGACAATTTACGCTATTTCTTTATTGATATTTCACCTAACTTTCAACAATTAAGTTAAATACCCATTTCTACAATTCATTATTAGTTATAAATTTAAATCTCCTTTATTTATTCAACTTACACACAGGAATACATCTTACACTATCTCAATCATTGGATTTTCATTTAGCGTTCATTCCAGCATAAATTCTATCTCTTTTATATATATCTTTATTTTTCTTTACAAATTTTTTTTTATTACATAATCCCTTTTTAACTAAAATTTAATCGTCGAAACTTACAGGTCGTTACATAATGTTTACTAAAACCTACTGCATAAGAATCAGGATATTTGTACTAAGTGGAAGCACAGCCTGCAACTTCCATGAAAATGCTAAGAATCAGGGAGCGGTTGCATGGACCTATGATAGTGGGAGTGAGGGTGACTGCGAGTGGTGGTTCATGGCAGGTAAAAGGTTACGGAAAGGGATGCACGGTAGAAGGAGCAGAAGGCGGAGGGTGAAGGGTCTGACTGGCGAGGCTTTGACACAGTGAAGCTTGCAATATTCACCGCGTATATGTATGTTTTTTTTTTGAATGAACAGAGTAAAAATGAAAGAGGAGAGATGAGCAGCTAGAAGAAAGAGAGACGAGGAGTTGTTCACAGCTTGAAGTATAATATTGCTCAACGAAAAAAAAAAAGAATGAATGAATTGTCATAGGGAATGACAATGGTTAGGACCGTTGAGTTTCAATAAGTAATTACTGAGAATATTTATTGATGATGGCTATTGGTATAATATGGTGGAAACTGAATAGACGAAAGGAATCAAAAAGGTATCGGGTACCAATATGGTTGCTGTTTTCACGGGTTCTGCGGTGAACCATTCTTCAAAACACAGAAATAAAAATACCGTAAAGATCAGCGTGACGTGACGATCAAAACGTTATACAGATATCAGTGGTATGATTGAATTATAAGAATTCGAATTTTTATACAAGCGGAAAATGCATGAAAAACGTAGAAAAATAAGATCGACGGAGCCAAAGAAGTCCGACTTTGGAAAAACGACAAACTGACATTTGCTCAGAAGATGGTTTAGAATTTTTCTATGTAAAAATATTTTGGTTTTGAAAACGTTTTATTTTCGTCGCTTTTTAACTGATTAAATTGAAGTAGATTTGCGCGCGAAATAAACTTTCGTATTTTCGGACGAAAATTTACCGGTTGCTATAGTTAACTGGACGCATTCCAGATATCAAATTTATATTTCAAAATTTTATCGTTTAAATTCCCATAAAATTTCAATTAATAACGTTATCAAAACCGTTAAAATTTTACGGGTCGTTACAGAGTCAGTCTGGAAAACCAGTGTAAGAAAAACACACCCAACTGGATTTTAAAGTTATATAAAAATCTTTGAAATCAAAAAGTATCTCGAAAGACCACGTTGCACATAAACACGGACGGGTTTTTACTCTACGATAACCAAAACATTTTCTATATAAAATTCATTTATATTATAATAATGTCTAGGGGTCAACGTAAAATACGAATATAGCTGAAATGCTTGCGTCTCACATTCCAACATATTAGGTATACAACTAAAACCGTAAAGCTCGTATTGGAGAATGGATTCCAACTAATGATTGGGCTACTGGGGTACCGTTCGTCACGATGCATCTCTAGATAAAATACACCGAGTGCCTCACATGGACTCCCTGCAAGTCAAGAACAACCCTACCCCTTGCTGGATAGCGATGAATATGTCATCACCTTGGTTGGTATCAACAACCTAAATGAGCCTCGAGCATACATGATTTATAATATCAATCTAAATTGGGTGATGACCATACCCTAATGGTAGCGAAACACAAAGTCTTGAAGCATCTTTCTTATTTTAGTCATTCCCGGTTGAAGAGGCTTGAGGCTACGATTACCTTTTATATAGCACTTCTCACTTGGAATGCTTACACTATCCTCCATGCAACAATGCAATGTCAGCATTCATTCGTATAAGCTCGTTTTGGGACAGAACGAAACACTTGAGAGTTCCATCTTTGAAGTCCTATCGTCTTCTTGATGTCTTCACTTCGCAACGCTTAAGTTGGATCGAAGTGGTTTTCGGATAGAATATCCAAATCCCGGTGTCTTCGAAATAACATTCGATAGTTTTCTATAAACTCAACCTCAGTTCTTTAGGAAATAAACAGACAAAGATAAGATCAGAGATCACCTCCTAACCGTTAGTGGATGAATTTCCTTATTATTATCCTAAGTGTTAGGTTGTTATTTGTTTTAGGAACCCATATTTTAATCATTTTTGAATTCGAGATTAATTTTTCATTTTTGGAAGAAGTTTTTTATATCTTAGTATAAATCTTACTATACTTTGTAATTTTTGTCTTATTCTCGAATCCTAGTCCATTTCGATTTTTGAATGGCTTAGAAATTTTAATTAAATTTTCAAGTCTTGTTTTCCTTTGCTAAATTTTGTAACATTATTAGTAATTTTATCTAACATGTTTTTAAGATCAGTAATTTCGGATTTTAAACTTTCTAGATTATGTTTTAAGATAATGTGTTCATTACTAGTTTTATTATTTTATAGTTTAACTTTTCCTAATTCACAAGATAATGTATCATTTTTAACAGAAAGATTCTTGCACTTTTCTTCAGCATATTCTAATTGTTCTTCTAAAATAGATTTTTCATCTTTTAGTAATCCTATTTCAAGTTCCAATCGATTTATCTTAGCAACATATTCCTTATTTAATTTCTTAGTTTCTCTACATTTATCATCAAGTTTTATACTTCTAAAATTTCATCATAAGTAAGATCAGGACATACCTTATTAGTGTGTACCATGAAACATACATTTGCTTGCTACGTATCACTTTCACTGTCACTATCGGATGAAGAGGAAAAGTCGGAGTCATCCCATGTAACTTGAAATGCCTTTCTCTTTTTCTTAAATTTCTCAAACTTATTTTTCTTTTTCTCGTTATTGAGTTTTGGGAAACCCTTCTTCATGTGTCCGAACTAATCACATTCAAAGCACTTGATCGATGTTTGATTTGATGAGTTTGATTTTCCGCTATTTTGGAATCTTGTCACTTTCTTGAATTTCTTAAATTTGTTGTAGTTCTTGGCAATGAATAGAATTTCGTCTTCATCCAATTCAGAATCTTCATTGCTTCCATGAAATGCTATGTTCTTTTTTTCATGGTTTTGTTCCTTTCAGGCCTGTAAATTAGCTTCATACGACATTAAATTTCAAATCAACTCTTCAACTTTGAGTTTAGAAAGATTATTATCTTCTTCGATAGCTAATAATTTTCTTTCCCACTCAATTGTTAAAGAGTTGTGAATTCGAGATACTAAATCAAAATCAGTAGACTTGACTCCTAGTGCCATAAGGTGGTGTTGCATAGTTTGAAATTTGGAGTACATATCAACAATTGACTCATTTTGTTTCATTTTGAAAGATGAGAGTTGATTTTGTAAAATTGATATTTTTGTTTATTTGACCTTAGTTGTACCTTCATGTGTAACTTGTAAAGTACGCCATATATCATAAGCAGTGGTACATAACATAACACGTGAAAATTTGTTTTTATCAAGGGAGCGAAAAAGTACATTAATAGTTTTAGCATTATTAGAAGCAGCGGTTTTTTTTGCATCTGTCCTTGTGCTAATATTTGTTTCAGGTGCTACATACTTAATTTGAGTTGCTGACCATATTTCTAAGCCATTTGCTTCCATAAAAATTCTCATATGTGTTGACCAATATGCATAGTTAGATCTGTGAATAGAGGAAGACGTGTAGTTGACCGACCGTCTTGAAAAATACTTGCCATATTAACAGGATTCAAATACGTGTTACTGTGATTTGAACTAACCTCGCTCTGATACCAAATAAAAGTCTATATGGATCGTAACTATATATGTGACAAGTAATTATTATATATGCGATAGATTAAGATAATGAGATAACAGTAAAATGAAAAAGATCACACCAGATTTTTATATTGGTTAGGACCTCCCATTCTACGTCCAGTCACCTCTTCGGAATTTCGCTAATCAATAACCCTCGCTTTGCCCGGAGAATAGGCTTGTTACAATAGAAATATTTCTCAAGAATGTGCTCTGATTAACGCTGATATTGACAATACGTACAAGTCTTCCTATAATCTCCACTGGATATGTATAGATATGGATATGTGTTTGCTTTGGAAATATGAAAGAAAACTGAACGAAAGTTAATGATCTTTGGTTGAAATATTGATAGCAAATATGAGTAATTTGAATTTGAATGCAAAGTAGATATAGAGAATAGAAATCAGAAATTCATTACCTTAATCGTAAAATCACTGATGTATTTATAGTTGTGAAAAGATTGATTTGAAGTATTGCTACCATTTCTTTTCATTTCTAGAGTTGTTTCTGTTTGGGGTAGAACTGATTTGAAGAAGAGATATAGAAGCAACCTTTCAGATTTAACATTTGTATTTTTAAAAAATTCCCGGAGCCAAATTCAGACATCTTGATTATGATGACCAGATGTCTGGTCATGTATTATCTGGAAAAAAATTACAGAAGCTAGGACCAGACGTCTGGGGCATAGTACCAGACGTCTGGAATATGTAAAATTTGTTCTTCTGTGTAAATGTGTGTGTATTTTATCATATACAAAACCCAGAGAGATTTTACATATTATTTCCAAGATTTGTATATAATTTTTATCTCTCTATTGCGGTGATCCATGCTCCATGCTTCGATTTGTATTGTTGAGCATCTGCAAAAAATAAGATACGAGATATATATGTACAATTATAGTTATATGGTTTGTCGTCATCAAAACTTGTAAATAGGAGTTCCTAACAATAGAGAAATCTAGTATCAACAAAAAATCCATATCCAGTGTTCACCATCGAGAATCACGAAAAATTCCAACTCGGGTCGATATAAATCGTCTTGAAACCCTATGCTCGATCTAGATCAAACCGTTATGCGAATAAAATAATATACGTACAACTTACGTATTTATTTCAATTGATTTTTTAACCATACCAAATTCCTTTTATTCACATTTACTTTATTTACGTTCAACTTTTCACAGTTATTATTCACATAGTATATTCATGTCAATACCAAAATCACTTAAACATTATTCCATCTACTTTTCTTAAGTTTATTGTAAATAATTTATTCAACTCTCATGTTTATTTCCAGTTACAACTTAAGTTCATATTAGATTTAAATCATAGTCATTTTCAATTCCATTTAACTCAATTCATCTTCCAATTTCAATATTCAATTTGATCAACCATATCCCAAAACCATATTCAATTTGCTAACTTATTTAATTAGTTCACACACTAATTCTTTCAATCATAATCAATTTTTTTTGACCTAACTTAGGACTAATTCCCCTTCAAGATCCATTTTGTTTAACTTAACTTGTTAAATATTCATTTCAATTTTGCTTTTCATAATATTTATACTCAACACTTTGAATATTGTTTCAATTTACTAATTTTCAAAATTTTATAAGTTATCAAACTTATTTTCTTGTATTTTCAATAAAATATTTAAATGAAAATCTAGAGTTTAAACACCTTGTTCTTAAGTATTTCAAATCATTTTTGAAATCATTTATATACATATAGAATCCCTTGGTATATCAAATCATTATTTTGGATTTTCAATATCAAATATATTTTTACCAAAACAAAACTCCATTAGTAGCAATTCCTTTCTTGAAAACCCGAAAACGAACGTCGATAATGCTGCAATCATCACCGAAATTATTTTCCAGGGGCCGAAGTGAGTTCAACGCTTTTATCCCTTTTAAAACCCTTTTAAAAATATTTCCATTCTAAAATATTTCTTAAATAATGCTATTATTATTTTCCCAAAACTCTGAAAAACAATTCCCAAAACCCAATGGGAATTTAAATTCCTAAATTTCTAGCTTTTAAACTCTTTTTACTTATAATCATATTTATAATATACTTAAGGAATTTCATTTCCTTATAAATCACGTTATAAGCTATATATTTATATAATTCCATTTGGTTATATAAAATAATTTCTTTAGTGTTTGTCTTACTTACATTGTAATATCAACAACTTTATTAGAACACAACAACAAATGATAATAATCAACATTATCATTTTCTAACAACCAAGCACTCCATATATATACCATAATAATTTTCTGGAAAATAATCCCTTTATATATAAAAATAATAAAGGTAAAATTATATCATTTACCCAATTTCAAAACAATACCATGTCAAGCTGCTATGTCTAAGTGTTTAGAGATCCTTATCAATAATGTTAGTTACTCGTATTGACTAGAATGCATAAGCCACTCAATAGATCAGCCAACACAGTAAAAAAACATTTTTATATCACTAACGAATATGCGCTCACATACACACACACAAACTCATTCTAGAGTGCTACTGATCCTATCGTTAATGAGTATCCCACCAAAGCCAAAGTTCTCGCTTAACCTTCAGCTTTGATACCAAATGTAACGACCAAGCTTTTCGACCCTCAAAAATCGACACCGATACGTCCATTGTATCACCTGCCAACAATCGAATGCCGGAAGACCTGATTATCAGGGGAAAGAAAGAAGGAAGAAGATAAGAAAAAAAACTAAACAACACGGAATCTCACAGCAGAATGAATAATATATAATATACCATAAATCTTTACACAAAAACAAAACTGTAATATGTGTATATACAAACATCAATCAAAGTATACTAAAATATTTCAGCCTGGACAGTTATAACAGTCTGTCCTTACAATTGCTGATAAACACAACAATGAATACAACGAAAAATAACCATCTACGTGAATACGTCTAGGCCTTCAACTCGTCTCCTGAAGCTCCAAGCATCCAAACTAATCTGTAACATACTCGGTATGACCCGAGCATTATAATAAAATAACATCCGAGTCAGTCTGGAAAAACTAGCGTGAGAAAAATATCCAACTGGATTTTAAAGTTATATAAAAATCTTTGAAATCAAAAGGTATCTCGAAAGACCACGTCGCACAGAAATATAGACGGGTTTTTATCCTACGATAACCAAAACTTTTTCTATATAAAATCCATTTATATTATAATAATGCCTAAGGGCAAAGTAAAATATGAATATAGCTGAAATGCTTGCATCTCACATTCCAACATATTAGGTATACAACTAAAAACGTAAAGCTCGTATTGGAGAATGGATTGGAATAATGACTGGGCTACTGGGGTACCGCCCATGACGGTGCATCTCTAGATAAAATACACCGAGTGCCTTACATGGACTCCCTGCGAGTCAAGACCTGCCCTACCCCTTGTAGGATAGTGCCGAGTATGTTATCAGCTTGGTTGGTATCGACAACCTAAATGGGCCCCAAGCATATATGATCTATAATATCAATCTAGATTAGGTGATGACCATACTCTAATGGTAGCGAAACATATAGCCTTGAAGCATCTCCCTCATTTTAGTCATTCTCGGTTGATGAGGGTTGAGACTACGATTACCTTTTATATAACACTTCCCAAATGGAATGCTAACACTGCCCTCCATGCAACAGTGCAATGCCATCATTTATCCATACAAGTTCGTTACGGGACTGAACGAAACACTTGATAGTTCCATCTCTGAATTCCCATCATGTTCATGATGTCTTCACTTCGCAATGCTTAAGTTGGATCAAAGTGGTTTTCGGATAACATATCCAAATCCTGGTCTCTTCGAAACAACATTCAATAGTTTCCGGTAAACTCAAGCCCGGTTCTTTAGAAAACAAACAGACAAAGATAAGATCGGAGATCGTCTCCTAACCGTTAATTGACAGATTTCCTTATCTTATTTTAGGAGAACGAAACAAGATTTATACGCACAGTACAACATCATCGGAGATGACTAGGCCATATCACCCACGCGTTTCTCCTAGATATTTCTAAAGTTACGTTTGGGTCCAATCTCGATAGTCGGTTATTTAACTATCGAATAACAAACATTCAATCGGGAATTTATTTCATAAAGAAACCAACATTGGTTAAGCATATTAGCGACCACTAGCCTCGTTTTATAAACCATTTACGAATAAAAACCACTTGTAAATTTCTTCTATAGGAATACTTTTACAAGATATATCCACTGATTCCTATATTTTCAATATTCAGAAAATTTCTATATACTTATCTCAACAGTATATGTATATCCATAAAACTGGGAAGATTCTCTTTTCATTCGACTCTCAAACCATTTACAAATTCCCTTACAATTCTCCAAACCATCTATAAATCATTTTATAAACCTCCCAAAAACCATTTATAATTCCTTTATGAAAATTCGATCCTTTATAAGCTTCTTATACATTTCAAAATCACTTATAAATCCTTTATGAATCCATAAACCCTTTATAAGAACTTCTTTTATGAATCTATAACCCTATTTCTAAAATTCTTTTCACTACAACAAAATTGCCTTTTAACAGCGTTTAAAAACTGCTGTTAAATGATATAACAGCGTTGTGAAGAACGCTATATAACGACATGCGGTCGTTGATATGTAATTTTAAACAGCGAAAAAACAACGCTGTCAAAAATTATTTTCCACAGCGTTATTTTGTCGTTGTTTATTTAGTTTCTACAGCGTTTATATTTTGCTGTGGAAAAGTGTTTAGAGTGGTTTTTACATTTCCACAGCGTTTAAAATACCCTGTCTAAAACAAACTCACTAGTTTTCAACAGCGACAGGAAAACGCTGTTACTACTTATTCATCAGCGTTTGTAATACGCTGTTGTATCAATGTGATTTATGTTTTTAAATAACTTACAGCAAGGTTTTAACGCTGTCGTATTATCATGAGTTATTGTCCCAAAATACTGACCGCACTTTTTAAACGCTGTCGTTTATGACAAATCATACCACTACAATAATCACATATCCGTAATCTAATTGCATTTAATTATATTTCAATCGGATAATATACAAATCAAAGTAAAAAACTATAAAATAAAAGCATAACAATTGATCATTTCCATAAAATAGCTATACAATATATCCACGAACAAAGCTTACTTACAAACAACGATGAAATTTATAAACCATCTTCATATAACATTAGACAAAGACCCAACATCTACAAGGTTTTGCTTCAAATATGAATGAAAAAACATGCACCCAAAATTTTTTCATGTGCTAACTAGGCCGAAGCTCCAAAAATCTAAAAAGTATCTTGTCCATCTTTTGCATCCAAAAACTTCACCTACCCGTAACAAAGAAATTCAAAAGTTAATAATCAAATACACATTTAAAATAACATGTTTAATTTGCAACTATTAAAAAATTACAACACATTTAAACACAAAATTTTCAACTTCTTCAAACCTTCACCCTACTGCACTTCAATCTCCATTTCAATCATCGTCCACACTCACAAATCCACCCAACAAACACCCTGCAACTGCATCTACAAAACTGTGCAAAACATCGTCCAAGACTCATACTTCACCTGCCACAAACCACTACCATTCAAAACTCATAAATTTCAAAACTGTGCACAAACCACTGCACTTCAAAGCTTTCCACAATTCAAAACTTGCAAAACTGTGCACAAGCCACTCGATCACATCCATACCACACCACAGCCTGTGACTGCCTCAGCAACAATCAATATTTTTTTCCCCTTGCAAACTTCTATACCACTGCCTCCTACAAAAAACCAAACTGCCGAACCCTACTTCTTTTGTAGGGTTAATCGGATTAAGACAATTGTGCAGTCATCGTAACTACTATTGACGCATCATAATGCATGTGTAATTAACTTTGAAATAACAAGTATCATAAATGCATTTGTATTTGCTTTATTGGAATAATAAATGTCATTTAGTAATAATAGACAAGTGCAACATTTCTTATCTGTGAAGTGGTACATGAAATCATTCGTTATCTGCTAACATATAGTCGAACACACACACATGTATAATTCCAATATTCTCCACTTAGATGCAGATTATCAACTATAAACATGTTTGATATAAATAACTGCAAAATATGCTTATCAGCACTACACGAATTTTGTCCAGTACATTACGGTTTAACATATATTGCTGGTTTATATGTACAATCAAGTAAGACAAAAGGAGCAGCTATTCAATTCAAAGTCAGCCACCAAGATAACATATCGATATGATTGTGTATAAATGAACAAGATAGCTACTATATATTTCATTCTTGAGTATTGGTAAATGATTCTTGTACGGAAATATATGAAGCGTTATAAATGAAGCTACTATAAAAAAATTAGGCTGTGGTCTACAAAATATATGAAGCATTATAAATGAATTTTGTAAATTTATTTGAACATAACTACTGATTAGAAATTTTTTTGCAATGTTATTGTAAAATCTTTTTCTTCCTTTAATATTTTCTTATGTGCTTTTGAATGTGGAAGTTGTTATGTGTTCTTTGTAGTTTTTTCTCTGCTTGTAGCATGAAGTAATATTTTTCCATCTTTGATTCTAATTGACTATTTATCTTTCCAAGGGAATTTTTTTTCTAAAATTATTACACAAGTATTATTGACATCTTATCTTAAAATTTCCAATTTTGTACAACTGCATTTAGAAAATATAATATCAAGCAGGAAACATTATTGGTTTAGGTTTACATTAAAAAACAAAAGACGAAAATATCATGGATATACATTGAAATATAATTTATAGGCCTTCAACTAGTGGACCAGATAATTACTGTTAATTGTTTATATGAATTTACCAAGTTCAGTTTCGGGGGATTATTAAAGTATTCTCTTTTCAACCTAGATAATGGGTTACTTGGAAGCAATCAAGCATCTTTTCATTCGATAACACACTTGATGGTTCTTTCTTCATATAAGGTACTATCAGTTTGTTCTCTTTTCAAGAGTTCATCCATATACATATACAATCACAGTGCACTTTTGTAATGAACCTGAAAATACCTAACAGGATGACCAAAGGAGTTTACATGCTGGGTATTACTCCTATATTTTTTGTGCAAGCATGTATAATCTTACTGACACATTGTGCTTTTATTTTTAACATTGTGCATATTTTATATAAACAAAATGTTATGAAACTTACGTAGAAGTTCAGTCCACTCTAACATTCGCAATAGGCCATGCTACCGTCGAACCAGTAGCATCTGATAAGCATTCCATGAATGACGCAGGCCTCCATAAAGGTGCATTTGGGACTTTTACAATATCCACCCAAACTCTTATTGCATTTGGTCCCAGTGGAATAGAATGAACCTTATCATTTGGATCAATTGAAGATACGGTGCCTTCAGCTACTATTTTTCCCGTGCCATCCACATCAAACAACTTGCACTTGGCATTCACCGTGAAATTTGCACTCTAATAATATTAAAAAAATGTTGATACATTATGAAAAAATCTTAAAAATAGATATTAGCAATATAAACATATTACCGTAAGAGACACTGGAACACTGCTCATAGGAGTAGGTGGTGTTGTGTTCTCAAAAACCAATTTTGATGTTGGCCATGCTATTTTCTTACCGACAGCTTCTCTGATACATGTCATACCTACTATTGGTCTCCACAAAAAGGCATCTTCTTTTTTCGGACTGTCCACCCAAACTATCGCGGCTTCAGGTCCAAGAGGAATGCCATTAATAATCTGATTTGAATCACTCGAGTACACTCGTCCTTCGGCAACTAATTCCTTGCTTCCACCCCAATCGAACAACTTGCATTTCTTTCCTGTGCTATCGGTTTTGCTGTATCAAAGGAAAAAAATATAGTCATCTAATAAAAGTAGAATATGTAAAAATACACAAAAGCATACAAAAAAATATCATAAAATATCATACCTCATTTTCTTTTTTAGAGTTCTCCCTTATGCGGATAACTCTATCAGCTGGCCATGCTACCATCTCATTCTTGGCATCTCCTATATATACCAAACCAGGTGAAGGCCTCCACAAAAAAACATCGAATTTTGTAGGATGGACTATCAAGATTTTCATGGCGTTCAGGCCTAAAGGTACCCCATTGAAAAGAACTTTCGGATCAGTTGACACAATTTTTCCTTCGGCGACAACCTCTTCATCATTCCCGTGCCAATGCAGTAAACTACAATTGTCACATATTTGATTATGCTTACTCTGCAATTAATAAAAACTAAATCACATAATTATTAGTTTAGATATCAAATTTTGTATGATGTTTTAACCTTAATATGGTATATTTTTACCATTTGAGGTACATTCTCTTCTCCACAACTTTCTTTACCCTGCCAAATCAATAATATTTGAAAAATATTAGAGAATTTAAACTTGTAGTGAATAATATTTGAAATAATAGTTGCCAAAGCAGGGATAGTTGTGGAAGACCTAAGTGTTCTGTTTGGTATATGGATTAGTGAGTAGTTGTTGATGGAGCAATTTGATGTAGATGATGTAGATAATACTTGATTGTGCTTGTACATGAAATTACTTGTTCACGAAAACTAACAATGCATGTGCTATTCTGAATTCTCGAAACTCAAAAGTTCACAAAGCTCTATTACTTTTTGAATCTTAGATATAAATGTAGACCTCACATGTGTAGAGTTTCAAACGAAATTAACATTATTGAAATTACACCTAGACAGCACATGCATATATAAATGGATATATTCTGGGAATTGGATGAACTGATATGACATAATACAAATATCTATAAAGGTGTTTATATGGTACATAGGGTATCTTATAAGGTACTATTTGGTATTTACAGTAGTTTTATTTTATCTGAGACACTCACAATTTAGATGACCATAAAATCGGAGGTGTTTTCATCTTCGACATACAGAATCTCAAGTATATTTTAAAATCGCCGTATTCAAAATTGATGCATTTTGAACTAGCGACCATGGAATTCAAAAATTCATACTTTATAAAATAATAATAATAATAATAATAATAATAATAATAATAATAATAATAATAATAATAATAATAATATTATTATTATTATTATCATTATTTTTAGAAGACAGATTCCCTTAAAATCATATATCTTATTCAAGACTTTCATATTTCAAGACATTATGATCGTACATGTATAAGTGCAGTATTCTTAAAGCATGATATCCAACCAAATGTGTATCTGCAACTGAATGTTTTGATGAAAAGAACAGTATGCTGTTGACCGCGGATATATCTTGTGTTCGTACATATCATTTTGTATTGAACAAAATAAACTTTTTGTATTAGACAAGTTTTGAAATAATTTTTGTTCCAGAATTTGTGAACAATACATAATACGCCGAATTTTGCACTTCAACTTTTTAAGCAATTCAAAATGTTCAGACACATAATTATTTAAAGAATTATTCACTGAAACACAGTAAAGTCTGGAAAACATACCACTTTTGTCATGGGATAAATAAGTATATCTTTTATTTAGCTAATTGATTAAAGATTAAAGATGATAAATCATAATTGATAAAACTGCATGTTTTACCATTTTTTCATTGGAACACACACCATAAGAATTGGCTTAATAATTGGTTAAAGATATCAGATGATAACAGATACAGAATTTAACCACAATGACATAAATCTAGAATGAGAATATATCCATATAATATCCATTGTGGTTTGATGCATATAGAAAAACCATTTGAGAAATATGAACCATACTATTTATAACTTGATAAAAAAGAACTTTGCAATTTGCAGTTTGAGAAATATGAGAAGGCTGATTCCTTCATGCTTGTCTATGGTTGGTTAGTTCATGGCAACTTTCATTAACGTGCGAACCAGGTAATAAGACTATTAAAATTCCATACCTGACTTTTCATTAACGTGTGAACTAACTGCTCTAGCTCTGAAATCCTATGTTGACATTGAGCTACCTGCTTATCTTTGATGTTAGACATAACTGCCCTGGACATGGTTACACCCCTTCCCATTGCTCGTAGTCATCCCGGTCTGTCTTGTCCCAATACTAATGAGAGAGCATCTTCTTTGAACTTACATGTTAAGCTAGATTGCGACTCATTTTGAACATTTTTTATTTTCTCCTACAAAAGTGAACACAAATTATATTTTGTGAATTAGTTCTAAATTATATATTTTCAAAAATTATGCTTAAATAAACAGTACATAGCACTTACAATAGCATCTGCAACATGCGCATTCACTGGCTCACCATTTTTGAGTGTGAGATTTAATCCAAACATCAGATCTAAAAATGGAAGAGGGATTGATACTTTTCTCTTTCTGCATTAAAAAGACAACATTAAACAAAACTAAAAACCATATTTAATAAATCGATATTTTTCTCACCAAATCTTCAGTTAATCGAGCCATCCCTCGACGACTACATGTGTGTGGCATTTGCATGTCCATCATGGAGTTGAGTTTTTCACTTCGTAACAAGAGTACAAGTTTTTTCACATTGATTAGTTAATTTGCATTTTATGTACGCTTATATATCATATAAGAAATAATAAAATTACATTACAATTACCTTAAACTCTTTACTCGTCTTTGACTCAATAACTTCTTCCATTCCTTCATAGTTTTGACGTTTTCTGGTTTTAGTTAAGTTGTTCCTCCTTGGTTTTTGCTTGTAATATCTTTTTAACGAATTTGCTTTTCGAACACCTTCAATTGCATCCTATTTGCTGAAAAATGGGAGTCTTTTGCCATTCCTCGTCTACTTTAAATCTAGCCTATAACATTCATCAAAGTGATAATCAAAATAATTTATTATTACATACAACAAATGATTCAAACTTATACTGCTGCTACCATGCTAATCAAATAAAAAGGTTCAACACTGTAGATGTATTTCAAACTTATACTGCTGCTACCATGCTAATTAAATTTATGTATAGCTGTGTGTTAAAGATGTAGGATGGTAGTAACATCAGTCCAATGATTACATATGAACTTCACAAGAGTAACAAAATTAGGTTAAGCACGTACCCTCCTAAACTTCAGGAGCACAATTTTAATGGACAAAGTTATGAAAACATGTTAAAGACTTAAAAGAACCAAAGAGTTACTGCAAATAAATTAGTGGATGAAATATGTCAAAATCGATAACAATACTTAGGAAGAAAACATATCTACTGTCTGAAGTCCAAGATTTATGCATTAGAAGGCTTCATATGTACTCTTGTTTAAATCATTATTTTCACCTTTCACACTTTTACATGACCATACAAATGCACAGGGAAATATGAGAAACGACGAATTTATCACGGACAACTGATATTACATCAACAGAGTATAAATGAAACTATATGTAAATACAGATCCAAACTTAAAAGATACAAAATGAAAGGAGAACAAAATATATCCAATATGGCTCTTCAGAAAAGGAACCACGCAAATGAAACGTAATTCATGCAAGCAGATAAACAAGTAATTTTAAAATTAAAATTAAAATCTTACAACATACACCTTAATTTACAAATATAATCTCGACTCGTCCTGTTTTCCAACCCATAAGTGCATCAATATCAGATTCTTAATAGACCTCAACCTTTATGCACACAATTACTCTACAATACAACACTAATGTGACCGACTGGTATAGGGAACAGATATGTTTTATCTATAATAAAAACCCTTATAGGAAAACATCACATACAACTTGTAATATAATTGTCGTATGTTTAGCATTTTTAAATCTCTGGCCACAAAAATTAGCAGGAGCATATAAGCAAAAACCGTAATTGCTCTGAACTACTGTCTGAAGTCCAAGATTTTTAACCATAAATTTAACCATAAATTTTCACACAAAACAACCATAAATTTAACCATAAATTTAACCATAAATTTAACCATAAATAACAATGTACAGGCTAGGAACTGCTATACATAAATTTAACCATAAATAAAACCTATGGTGTGCATAAATTTATTGACAAGCAATACAGACATGGTTGCTAAACTTATGAACGTTTCAGCATAAATTTAACCATAAATTTCAGGAGCACATTTCAGAAGCACATTTTACCTGAACGGATTTCCATAGAACTACTTTCAGATCGTCACCAAGTTGCCTCCAATCATCAAGTGTAAATGAAACGTGCTCACGGACAAGTGGCCCTAAATAAGAAGATAATTTCACCGAGCCTTTCCCTACCGGTATGCCCGATGAATTAAACTCAATATCAATTCGGCTTGCAACATCCGAAGGAAGTCTTTTAACTTTAGTTGGGCCTCTAGTCCTCTTTTTTGAAACTTGTTTTGCTTCAACATCTTCGATTGCTCTATCCACTTCCACTGCAGTTTCAGGATTTTCAACAATTTGCATAATTGTGGAAGCGGTTGGCTTGCTTGCATTTCCAACATCCATGTTTTTTGGAGGTGGCTCAATATGCTCTCCCATTGCATTAGACCCATCGGATGCACATTCGGATTCTACAAGTCTTCTTTGATAGCGAGTAAGCTTCTTGCTTGTTGTTTTCTTTGTACTTTTAACCATTTTCTGCAAGTAAAGTACACATGCATAAGTGTAGATAATAATACACGTGCATAAGGCACATGTGTATGAAGTGTGAGCTTTGAAAAGAAAATTTTGATTTGTAAATTTAATTTAAATCTCTTAATAATATTTATAATAAAATTTATCTTATATAATTAAATTAAAATGCTTTCTCTGGTTAACATTTGGTAAAATATATACAGATAATAATGTTTGAAATAGAAGCAAATTCTATCATTAATTATTTAAAATCCATTTAATTCCATTAATATAAAATATAAGTATAAGATCAAAGTATAACATAATACCTGGCAAACATGAATATGAATTGTGTAAGCAGGAAATAATAAAACAAATATTTGCATACAACATAAGTTGAAGTTTTGTAAGAACCAATCTATAAAGTAGAACCTGACAAACATGTATATTGAAGTTCAATCTAGAAGTTAATTAACAAGTTTAAACTAAGAAGGTATATACCTGATTCTTAAAAATATAAATAGGCTGTATATAATTCTCAAACCTTCTTTCATCTTCTGAAACAAAAAGAGATATGAAACCTCTAATCAAAACATATGTTCAAAGTCAAAAGCATATCACATGAAATCATGTCAGCATATAAAATCTGAATCAAGCCGAAATTTCAGAAGAAAAATCTCTGATCAAAACAAAAAAAATTAAATAATAAAGAAGCTTGCTGGTTACTGCAGCCTATACTCTTTAATAGCTCCAATATCATCCTTTATTTTCCATTCTCTCGAGCTAAGTAAAATAAAGGAAGTCATTACTGCCCTTTTTCACACATAAATAAAATCAACAGCTAGTTCAAGTTCTCAGATCAAAATTTCGGTTTCAAGTGCAAGAACAGTTTTCAGGTTAAAAGCTTTCTCTGTTTATATAAAAAACAAGGTGAGTAAACTATTATTTTTAAACTAGATCTGTTTAGCTTTGATGCTTGAGATTGATGCTGACATAATGTTGTGAAATGATTGCATAAAGGTACATAATGTTGCGTATAAATGAAGTTGTTTTATGCATGATTGTGTATAGATATGTAAGGCTTTGTTCTGGATGCAACAGGCAAGATAAGTTCCAAAAAAGAAAATCGAAATCTCTTTCTCGAATCTCTTATAGTTTGTGATGTATAAACAAATCATGTTTGAATTAACAAGATTTAAATTTTGGAATTGTTTTGAGTTTATTTAGAAAGTAATTAACTAGAAAAGTAGAAATACAGTGAAGGTTAATTCAAGTAATTTTTTTTTTGTAAATTCTCAGGATTTGATTGTATAATTAGATTCGTAATAGGAACCCGTGATTTTGATGTGGGTTTTGATATTTTTAGCGAAGTAGGGCGGAAGATAGGTGAGGTTGAATGAATTTGGGCGAGTTGGCGAATTCGAGTGGCTGGGTTGATTTGAAGGCGAGGCACTTGACATGGAGAAGGAGTAGGGCATGGAGAACTCGAGAAAAATATCGCTGGAATTTCTAAGTGCTCGTATTCCATGTTAGATGGGTTTACTCACGCTGGTTTCCAGCCTGACCCGGGTGTTACTTTGGTGTAATGCTCGGGTCAGACCGAGTATTACAGATTTTCAGGTAAGTTTGTTCTGGAGCTCAGGAGGCGAGCTGGATGGCAGGAGCGTATAGAATATTTCCGCTGTATTTATATTATTGTTAATCTGAGACATGATAATTGTATTTATTCAGTGACTGTATGTATGTGAAACTCTGATGTATATTAAATGTAATCGACAGATATAGTATTCTTTTGTAAACTGTTACTATTTATTATTATATTTTATCCGCTGCGAATGTGAGATGTTGTTGTTTCTGTTCTTCTTCTTCTTCTATCTCTTTCTTCTTTTCATAACTATCCGGAATTTTCGGCTTCGAAAATTCCGGGTCGTTACAAATAACATCTAGATAAAGGCTAGCGACTTTCTTCTCTTTAATTTAGTTTCCTCAGGATCAAAAAACAGAAAATATTATTCCCTCCTTTGACGCATAGTTGTGGAGCTCCTCAAATCTCATACTCACTATATATATATATATATATATATATATATAATACCATTCTGCCAGTAATTTTATCCAAGAAAAATATCGGTGGAGCAGCAAGATTTTTTTAGAATCCGAGAGCTAATTTGAATAAATGAATGTATATATATTATATTATCAAAGATATGCACCGTTTTAATAAATAATGTATAATACAATACAATATAATATATTATAGTTAAGTTTTGGTCATAAAAGTTTTTCTAATTAGTCGAAAATTATTTTAAAATAGTTAATAATTGTATGTACATACATATGTACATATTTTTAAATATGATTTAAATGAATTTTAGGCTTTAAAATTAATATAATTATTAAAATTATTAAAAAATATATTTATATGCTTAAAACTTATAATATATGTTAGTCGAATTATAGTATTTACCTGCATATTTAATTTTTAACTACGCATTAAAAAAAAATTGTTTTATGTAAAATAGTTATTAAATGAGATCTAATGCATTAATAATCAAGGGGAGACAGCTAGAGATATATAAAATCAATAATTGCAAACTGATAGCAAAGGAAATGGATTAATTTAAAACTCAAGTATGCCTTCGCAATCCTCCCTAACATAACTACCATCCTCGACCAAATCATCCTCGTTTTCTTCACAATCTCCTCCAACAAAGTTTACTTCTTCAACAAATTCATCCATCTCTAATTCATGAAAACCTCTTGGCGGCGCTTTCATCACAACATACCAATTAGAAGAATCGTTTTCTCTTGAATAAAAAACTTGTTTAGCTTGAGATGCGAGGATATAAGGGTCTCTTGAAAATGAAACCTGACTTTGATGTAAATTAACAAGAGTGAATCCATCTTCAACTTTCATCCCATTTCCTATGTTCGCCCAATGACACTTAAAAAGAGGAACATAAAACACAGTATAATCTAATAAAATTATGTCGGTCAATATTCCATAGTAAGTGACCACATCAACCACTTGAGAAATGTCTTTTGCACTTGCTCTGCACATGGTAGTCGCATCATAAGTCACTCCGCTATTTTGGGTTTCTCTGTCATTATATGAAATCTTTGTCCATTTATGATATATCCTTTACAGGACAATGCAGTATTTTTAGGACCATATGCAATCCGTCTTAACATTTCATCGTGATCCTCCGAATCAATAGGTATCTGGAAAAACATATTTAAAATGGATTTTAAAAATAGTATCCTTAATTCATAAAATATAAAGAAAATTAACAAACCTTCTTTTTAATCCACTCAGCAAAATTATCTCCATGGTTTTTCCAAAGTAATGTTGCATTTTTTTCTAAACGCTTGTTTAAATTTTGCAACTCCTCCAAATGCAAACTAGTACAATAAAAGTGAAGTTAAGTGATGATTGCAATTACAAACACAACAATTAAATGGAAGCATAATATAATATGTATACTCACTCCATAAATGGTTCCACCACAGCCATGTTCATTAGGACTGCTAAATGAGCAATTTCTTTCTCCTTGGAAGATAACGTAACTGATTTGGACATTGAAATTGGACGCCCTTCAAGGATTGCGTTATCTACATAATCTTCATTTCGATCTTTTTTTTCTTCTATATTTACCGATTTACTCAAAAATTCATTAAAAAATCTCATGCATTCTTCTGCAAGATAGGATTCTGCAATGCATCCCTCTGGTCGTGCATAATTCCTTACGTAATCTTTAAGCGTTTTCATATATCTTTCAAAAGGATACATCCAACGAAAATGAACCGGTCCACACGATCGTGCTTCCCTTCCAAGATGAATTGTCAAGTGTATCATAATATCGAAAAATGAGGGTGGAAAGTATCTTTCAAGTTCACACAATCTTTTAACAATCTCGTCTTCAAGTTGCTGCAACTTCTCTCTATCAAGAACACGTTGACATAATAATAAACATAGACGAGTAATTGCTTTTCTGGGTTTTATTGGCAACAAACCTCGTAATGCAACTGATAATACTTGTTGCATCAAAACATGATAATCGTGAGACTTCAAACCACTAACTTTACAATCCACCAATGATACGCATTTTTTGAAATTTGAGCAATAACCATCAGGGCCTTTGAAATTATACAACCTTTGGCAGAATATTTTTTTTTCCAATTTTGACAATGTATACGGAGCCGGTGGAAGATATGTTTTGGTTCCACGAGGTTGTGCATAAAGAGCATGCCGAATTCCCCAATCCTCTAAATCATGTATACAATTAATCCCATCCTTTGATTTGTTGTCATGCAACATTGTACCTAGTATGCTTTCAGAAACATTTTTCTCAACGTGCATTGCATCTAAATTATGACGTAATAGAAGTTCCTATAAAAAAATAAAAGTTGTGCATTAAAATTTTATATTTTATATTTTTAACGGATTGATAATGAAAAATGTAACTTAAATACTAACCTCCCAATATGGAAAGTCAAAAAAGATTGATCTTTTTTTCCACCTTAATAGCTCTTTTTTAATAGGATCATTATCTTCATTATCATCATCTTCACTATTGTCGTCTATCTTCCTTTTTCTGCCTTTCCCCTTAATCTCTCTTTTTTTAGTTTGTCTTGTATCATTTAACTCCACGCTCTTCTTTTCGCTTTCCGTGTCTTTTCCAAAATCATTTGGAAAGTCCTTCAAAATAACAGAGATATTTTTGCCGGTTAGAATTCTAGGCATCTTTCCATCCTCCACGGTGTTATCAAACCAAGCCTTTTTTTCCTCAATGGATTTGAAGAGGGTAAAAATCTTCTATGACCCATATAAACATTTTTCCGACTATATTTCAACCATCGACGGTGAGTATTGACACCACATATTGGACAAGCTTTTTTACCCTTTACACAACATCCAGCAAGATTTCCATAGGCTGGAAAATCATTTATCGTCCATAGTAAAATAGCTCTCATGTTAAAAAGTGTCTTACTTAATGCATCATATGTCTCAACTCCACTACTCCACAAGTAATGCAAATCTTCTACTAATGGCGCCAGATATACATCAATGTCATTTCCTGGTTGCTTTGGACCTGGAATTAAAAGTGTTAACATAATATTCTCTTTCTTCATGCACAACATAGGTGACAAATTATATGCCACAAGCATTACTGGCCAGTAACTATACTTGGAGCTTAACATAGAAAATGGATTGAACTCATCTGTAGCTAGACCAAGTCTAAGATTACGAGGATCGGCTGAAAATGTTTTTCAATTTTCATCAATCATGCTCCATGTTATAGAATCTACAGGGTGTCGCATCTTTCCATCACTACTTTTATTTTTGAAATGCCATCTTAATTCTTCGGCCATCTTTTCAGATCTGAACATTCTTCTAAATCTTGGGATTATTGGAAAATATCTCAACACTTTAACTGGGATACCCTGCATAATCTCCTTTGTATCTTGATTTATCTTCCATCGCGACGAACCGCATTTAGGACAGTTATTTAAATTTTTGTACTCTTTACGGAAAAGACAACAATCATTCTCACAAGCATGAATTTTTTCAAACCCCATGTCAAATAGTTTGAGGAATTTCTTTACTTCATATAAAGTCTTGGGGAGTATGTTATTCTTTGGTAGAAACAAATGTTGGACGGTAAGAAGTTTATCAAAACCAGTATCAGATAATCCAGTTTTACATTTAAGATTATACAAAATAGTGATGGCGGATAACTTTGTATGGTCTGTGCAACCAGGATACAATGGGGTTTCTGCATCCTCCAAATTTTTAAGTAAATCATCATGGCGTCTTTGTGCATCGTCCTTATCTTTGTCATCATCAAAAAAAGTATGATTAAAATAGTCTTCATCTTCATACTGAATCATTTTGAGCAAGTCGTACGTCTCGCCCATTTTAATCTTTTTTTCAACATTCACTTGCTCGCCATGATTATACCATGTATCGTCTTTATACTTAGGATCCATTCCCTTCATAATCAAGTGCTCAACAACGGTTTCACCACATTGACGACTAAGATTTCGACAGTCTGAACAAGGACACAATATTTTCTCCACATCTCCTAAATTTTTCTTCGCAACACGCACAAAATTTCGTGCTCCTTGGCCATACTCTCTGCTAGTTCTATGATTAAAATTGAAAACAAAAATATTAGCTTTTATTATCAAAATATTAATTCTAAAGTTAAGTATAAATTAGTTACCATATGATTACCTATGTAGACGCAACCAATCTTTCTCCATCATCATATACAATATAAATTTGCAATCGGTTAATCTTCCTCCCTAATTGTATGAAAAGTAACAGTATGAGTTGCTCTAAGTATTATAAGAGAAAAATAATGTTTGTTGAAATGTACACGTTGCTAAAACTAGTTTCTTTTACATGGCTTTTTATCCAAAATATTTTGGAATTGTTAATGGGTTCTTGGATTGTTCTTCCTTTCTTCTTTACTACACTAATTTCCCATTCAGGGCCTCAGCTTCTCAAATCGAAAAATAAGTATAAAGCATGAGCATTACCAAAACTGAATTCCATTTTCAACCTCATTAATATTGGATACATTACGAGTGATACATATAAAAATTCATATATATCAGAACATGAGAGTTGCCCTTCAATGGGTCCTCGTTCCAATTGCTCGAAAAGAATATTTTTGAAAAATTCAAGTGGGAAATTATTGGAATTTTTTTGAATTGAAATGAATTATTAAAATACGAGAAAAGCAAATAAGCTCTTATTTGAGAATACTCCCACAATGTAAGGTAATGGTCATGTTTTCAGATGTGTGAAGTATATTGATATATACTATTTCTATGGTACTCTTAATTATAAAAATAGCATTTGTATAAAAGTTAACATTAGCACCAAACTGCTTCCAAAAAATTTGCCATTACAACGGCGCTATTTTGTAGCACCGGAGTAATGTCTATGCATTACCCCTCTCCTGATACTTGGCTTGCGCCATTAACAACAATTTTATCCACTTATACAACAATGCCAGAACCATATACAACAACGCCTGATATACTTAAAAGTTATATCCAATTGAAAAAATTAGTTGAAGGGCAGACCTTCACACTTGTGAAAACAGAAGTCTGCAGAACCACCTGTACCTAAGATCTAAAGTCATGCGCATGCATGCACAAAGGAAATGACATTTTGAAACTAATTTTATCAGCAAACTCAACCACTGAAAATCTAAAGTCATGCGCATGCATGCAGAACCACCTGTACCAAGCGATGTTACATTCATTTAATTTTTAAAAATTTAATCCACTTACCATAATACTAACGATAAAATAGGGTAGGAAGAGAAGGAAATTAAATTAAAATGTACTTTCTTATGGTGCATGGAGTGACGTAGAATACTATGCAAGTATGGTTAGGAGATACAACATGAACCAAAGCATGTGAGGTAGAATAGTGTTGAATAGAAAGCAAGGGTTCCACCAAAGATCCGTGAAGTTATTATAGAAAACACATGGTTTGTTGTAGTATCCAATTATTTGTAGTAAAAATTGATTTACCTTTTTTGTTGTAGTAAAAAAAGAAAAGGTGACGTGGTAGATAAACTAATTATTTTTTAAATTATGTAAATGATCAAAGATGCCATTTTTGTGGATGGATCAGGAAACTAAAAACACGGATTCATATACAACTTACCATTTCATTAAAATTTATAACTACATTTATAATCCTACATCTCAACTGCAGTCAAAGTTTAAAATGATAGAAACACAAATTTCACAAAACCATAATTCACTAAACCAACTTTTACTTAATTCGGTGCATGTACCCTAAGTTCTATCTCAACCAGGCAGTGGGCAGTATGCCACAATCAGATAATCTAACAAATATCACTGATGAGTTCCAAAATCCTAACCAGATAAAATCGAACAAGCAATTCTCCTCTTCGAAAACAACCTTCTGGCATTCATGTGAATTTTTAAGTTTGGCTGAACGAATAAAACAGTAATGGAAAAACTACATATTAGTCTGGTATGAAGGCAAATAGATTTTGTTGAACTCTAAACATGTAAAATCTGGTTTTTGTTTAACTTCATAAGAATGTCTAACCGAATTAATTTTTATCACTATCACTGTTTAAAAGCAAAAAACATTATATATTCGCACTTCATGTAGTGATGCTGGAGAAGGAGAAGGGTTAGGAAAAGGGAGTCTGGTGATTGAATTGAGGTAGGCAGAAGTGATATGCACAGTGCAAATGTTATCAGAAAACAAAACAAATGCAATTTGTAAAAGAGAACTTTGATTCAAATGCAATAAAATGTTTGTTTTTAGCACCGTGATTCAATTTGTAAAAGTAACAAAATAGAGGAACAAAAGAAAATAGGGACAGGATTAACAAGTGCACAATGACAAGAAAATGCAATAGTGAATCAAATTGCAACAACTCACCACAAAATGAATGCATGCAGAAAACTAAACTAATAGAGAACAGTGTGTTGTAACACAGAATGAACAATAAATTCAAAACAAAAATTCAACTTTTTTTGAAATTAAAGTAGAAGATGCAAAATAAAAGAAAACAGATCACAAATTGAAACTAACACATGCAAATAAAAATGGACTTTTTTATGAAAACTAAGACAAATTAAAAGAAAATAAAAATTAATCTAAAGAGTAATATGTTTGAATGCCGTTATAGTTTGATTATTTGTTTTGAAAAAATTTAACTTGTCATACAGAAGATAAGGGTACTGCATTTCCATGACTCTTTTTAAATAGTATAAAAGATTAGCAGTACTCTTAGGATTGTGGTTTTCGGAAAGACATTTTTAAAATGTTTATTTTAGTATATTTTGAGTTTTCTGTGCCAACAAATGTACTTCAGTCTTCTTAAAACTGGTTCATTAGGTGAAACACTTGTCCGTGGTCTTTATTTTGGCAACAAATATAAGTTGTTTAACACTATTTTGCTCTAAATTTTAAATTTTTATCCATTAACAGCTTTCATGCAAATTGAAAAACATAGCATAGCTGAAAAGAGAAACATACAGGCAAATCAATTATTAAAAGTTATTTGCCTTCATAGTATGAATTGTAGTAAGCAACATGGTTTCCTATAAAATAATGTTAAGCCTACAGGCAAATCAATTATTAAAAAATACTTGATTGATACAAACTGTCATAGACTGTATGGACCAAGCAAATGACCTTTTTCCAAACATGAAAACTTATTAGTTCACTGTCTATGATTACGGAACAAAGCAAGTGCTTCAGGTTGATGGGCCAAAATGAAATCGTCATTAAGAACATGTTTCACTACTGAAATAACATATATGAAAAAATCAATCATAAATAAGAAAGTAGGAAATACACAATTAAAAAAACATTGACTTATTCAATAGTTATCATACAAAGTCATTTGGCATGCCATGACTAACGAGCAACTTCCATATATGAAGATGAATAATGATGGTGGTCAGGTTTAAAACTAGATGTAGCAAACATACATCACTAAATTGAAGTGACAATTTTAGCAATCTCCTAGCTAGTTTAAAAGGCAAGACATGCAAATCATATTTCTGTATTTTATTTTCTCTTTCTGAATTACTAAGAGTATTGTACATTAGTTGAGTATGTACAACAATTAGTGGAGAAATTTATATCAGACTACATATTGTATCCTTACTGTTGAAAGCTTATCTACATTATACAACCATCTCAATCAATAAGTTTTAATCAAACTGTTGGATTCAGAACGACACATGAAGCGGTTTAGGATTCCTAATTAAAGTTCTGCAAAGTTGTTTAGTCCCAACACTAAAAGATCCAACCTCAATGATATATTATAAAATTGGAATGACACAGGAAGTAATTATAAACTTCTAGTTTATATTTACAAACATTCTTCATAACAACAACAAAAAATTGTTATGGAAGATATTTGATAAAGTAGCAGATGAGTAGTTAAACAAGCTAGGAAGGTTTGTTGTCATGGAATACAAAACATTTTAATGAAAATCACGTTAACCCTACAAAATCCAAATCTAATAACTGAAACACATCAAATAACTGAAACGAATCTAATATACCTCAACAGCGCACTATAATTACCGTTCGAATCTGAAGCGAAACTGAATCAAATCGCGTGAACCCTACAAAATCCAAATTCTGAGTTAGGGCTTGTCGACGAGCAACTTAATCGAATGGCAGAAGGAAGAAATGAGATGATGAGAAGAATCGCAACCAGAATCAAAATCTAACGGGAATTAATTTGGTACGTACCTCAATACCTAGAATTTACGATGAGAAGAAATGAGATGACGAGAGTAGGAAGAGAGGATAATTAATGGCGGGAAATTAACAGAAAGAAGGGGGAAAATTAAAATAGGGGACGAAGATGAAAATAGAGGGAAGAAGGCAATGACGGAGGGAAGAAAACGAAAAAAGGGGGAAGAAAAATAAAATACGAGGGAAGGGAATTTTTTTTACTAAGTACGCGGCAAATTTTTTTCTCAGCGTTATACGAAACACGTTTACACGTACAAAATTTTTATCTCAGCATTTACACAAATTGTCCATATCATCCAAAATTAGTTTTGACCGCATTTGCTCCCTAAACGCAGATAGTAATTGCTGTTGAAACTGAATTTTGTTGTAGTGTTTATAAATATCTAACTATTTATAAACTCTTTCTCTTTGCAAATAATCCATCCTTAAGTCTTCAATCCATTTTATAAATTTCTTTATAAAATGCAAGTCTTTTAATTCTATTTATAATATCAAAAACATTTATAAATAATTAAAACATTTACTTCAAACCATTATTATATAATAATAATTATTACAATGAACATTATAAATAAACAGAAATCATTAACTTCAATTATCTTAAATTAATAATTAACCACTCCATGATATTGTTTTAAGAAATAATAAAAATAATCAACCTTTACAATTTTATAAATAATAATCATTTATTTTGAAACCTTATTAATAATCCTTATTATTAATTTTATACCATAAATTATTCTTAAATAATTAATCTATCAACTTATTAAACTTTTTATAAATTCTTAAAACACATTAACTATAAGCAAATAACTTTTAAAAAATATTAAAATAATTAATTACTTTAAAATAAATTAATACGATCATATAACTTTAATTTTTTTAATATAATTAAATAACTTTAAAAGAAAATTATTATAATTAAATAACCTTAAATTAATATTATTATAATTGAATAACTTTTAAAAGAATATTATTATAATTAAATAATTTAAAACAATATTATTATGTTTAATTAACTTAAAAATAACTTTAATATATTTAGTTAAATTAAATAATCCTTAAACAACATGTTTCGAAACCCAATTTCGGATTTAAAAATCGTTTATTGTACAAAATCAATTTCCGATTTAATGGCAATTTATAGTATTTTAAAAATACTAATTTGAGGCCAATAACCACCCAACACTTGGCCAATAGCAATATTGGTCTTCTATCACTACTAGGTTTGATTTTTCAACATATAACAATGTTATAACTATAATGTCTACAATCAGGTTCTTTTCAATAAACCATATAAAGAAATATTATTGCAACAATACAACAATAGCGAGGAATCTCGTTGGATCCTTCCAACCTGTTTCCCCTTGCATCATAAATGTTATATAAACATAAAACATAAATTAACCGCTTAGAGATAGGATTCGTATACAAAGGGTCATACGCTCTTACACGAGAATGTAATAGTATCTCATCCGCTCCAATAGACGAAAATATATCCAAATCAACTAATAAATATAATAATTTATCCAAACAACCATTCAATAATTTTTATCAACTATAAATCAAACTAGTTATCCAAAAGGGTGAGTTTAACTCACCTTTATTCCAGTTATCGCCTAGGCGTTTCGATTCCGTCCGAATTCAAATGACGTTCGAATCTAGCGAAAAATTCAACAAGCTTTATTTGTGGCCAAACGAATTCCATAACACAGTGCTTGCCAATATGAACCTAACACGATAGACCGCATTCAATTTGGACCTAAAACGAATAAATTATCATGTTTATAAGATTATCTAATAAAATAATATAACAATTTCCTTAATTACAACATTTATTTTAATAAACCTTTCAAAATGTTAAACCGGCCTTTAAGCCCTCCTCCCTCATCTTCTTGCTTACGTCGCTCATACCCAGCTCACCCCAAAATTCAAATGCAGGTGCCACTCTACCCCACCGCTGTTTCCCGCACATTGCTAGAGGAGAGCTCTATCCATGTCGACACCTTTCCCCCCTCCACGCGAACACCTCCCCTTACGACCGAGCTCGCCGAAACACCCTCAAACGCGGCCGTGTTTTCTTCCAACTACCGCTACCACGCACTGCCATTCGCCACCAAATCTTGACAGCAGGTAACCCTTATCCCCACGAACAATCTTCCTTCAAGTCCCATCACCAAACACGCCACCAATTCGCTAGAAAACCCAACTTAATCATCGTTGTCCATCTCCAAACACCAAAGGCAATCGTGCCTCATCTTCATCATTGTTTCCACTCAAAACACCCTCGTCGACATTTCGTTAGTTGACATTGAGACCTAAAATCGACTCGAGTGGTTCCAATGAATATGGGCATTAGGATGAAGTATTTGAAATTTTTAAAAGGAACGAATCCTTCTTCAGCAAATTGCGAATATAAATAGGAAGGGAATGATGGTCTGTGTACGGGGTACGGTGATGGTAATGAGACAAAGGTGTGAGCTGATCTGAACAATCAAATAGTGTATGGTCAAATCGAAGAAAATATATTATTTAAAATTCAAAATATCTTGCTATATAATTTCGGACTCCAATCGAGACATGTCGTCTGGCGTTTTATATGTTATACCCCTATTCCGAACACGATGGAACCAGTCTCGAGCCCTAATTCGATTGTGTGGAGAAGATAGTTTTTTTGAATTCAATTATTATATTAAATTTTCAATATTAATTTCTACGTGTTTCGATCTTCCACGACTAAATGATACGTCTGATTGCTACGAAATTTGACGGTGAATGTAATTCATTATTACGGACCCAATAACCCTGGTTTTGTCGAAATCCGAGATAGTGCCATGGAAGGCTATTTTTATATGTTAATTAAGTGAGTTATTTTCAAAAATGGGCTAAATCACTTTTAAATCCAATTTAAAAGTTTTTATTATCTTCATTCTTATTAAATAGAATTTAAATAAGTTTTGAAATTATTTTTATTCAGATAAAAATCCAAGATTCAATTATTTAAACAATTTTCAATCATTAAATTCAACAATTCAATTATCCAATAAATCTCTATATTTGAAATTCAAGTTATTAAATTTATAAAATTAACTTTTTAATATTTATAATTAACTAATTATTCCAATTTCAAATGATTGAAAATTCTAGGTCGTTACATCGAGGGTCTTCTGTTGGTTAATATAACCAAGGTCTAACAAAGAATCTTGTAGTGACAATGGCATAAAGTTTCATCGACATGAGAATAACATGAAATTTCAATGTAGACACTCCACTTTGATTATAGTTAAATCGTGACACGACGTCCGTCAAACGACTATAGTTGGGTTTGAGTTGAAGCATTAAATGTGAAACACTGTTCAATAGAAAATTTGTTTTCTCAGTTACATGAGGTAAACTTCATGGCCAATTATAGTGAACTCGAATTCAAAGTCTATGCCCAAAGTAGTAAGTTAACAATGATTGTTAATTCTTTGCCCAAAGCTGTACGGTTAACAATGATTATTACTATTGAACCATAAATTTAGTGATTGAACTAATCAAGTTGAATGTGGACGAAGTTGAAATTTTCATTAAAATCAAGTTCCATAAGTCCAAGTGAAGTAATGTTGTTGAGGCGAATTGGTGTAAATAATTGTTACTACGGGTACCGCTTATAATAGAATAATTGGATTTTAGAGAAAAGAGGTGTGAACGATGAACTAAGTGAAAATGTCGTACTACTAGCTAAGGTGATATGTGAGCATTAATATTCGAATTTTTTGATGTTAATTGCTGACCGGTTTTACACATTCGAGTCGCATATGCATAATGATGAATACTTCGAAAAACCACACGATTTAATTAATTTATAATCATTGTAAATTAATTAATATTTATGAAATATTAATAACCAAATTTTATTTGATTTGTTTAAATTCCATTTGTATTTAAGAAAGAGTGTATTTCAGAGTTATATATGTACGCATCGTACGGGTGAGCATATGTCAGTTTTATGTTAAAAAATATCAAATTGAATTGGAATTAAAAAATGTAAACCAAATCGAATAAATTTCGGTTAATCTAGTCGGTAACCAATTTAGTTGAACTGAAAAGCTAACTAAATTTTTTTATCATATGTTATTATCCAAATGATTGGCTTACTCAAAAGAAAACATAAATTTCTTTTGCAAAGATTTTATTGAGCATTTTTTTATGTTTATAAGAAAATTTGACCTACTGGCAATATGTAAACATTTTTTTGTTACTATACAAATTATTTGAGGTGTTAAAATAATATAAATTGGGATAACATAATAAAAGTTTGGTTAATTCGACTAAATCTAACCAAAAATAAATTATTTTACAAATCGAATATGAACCGATTTAACTTTGTAACCGAACCTAACTAACCGAAATGAATCGATTCGGTTGGTTAATTCGATTTTAACCAAATATTGCTCTACTGATATATCATATTGATTAACTAAATTTGATTTAGATCGATTAATTACATAGTTGTTCTAGTTTTGAAGACTCGTTGATTAATTACTAAAATTTAAAATATGTAGATTCAATTGATTGATTACTCTTATCGTATCGGTATACCTTAACGTATCCATCTATGATCGACTATTCATGATAGGGGAAGATGTGATTTGATTAAGATTTAATGAGAAATTAAAGGAAGATTTTAAAAGAGAGAATTGAAAAAGGTTTCAGTATTTCATTTAAAATAAATCATCGTTCATTCATTCATTCATTTACTCTCCTGACAATTCATTCTTCTACTTTCTCTCATCCTCTCCCTTAGTGGTCGAAAATTCATTTCTTCATGAATGAAAAAAAGTTCCTAAAACAATTCGAACATCAAATAAAATAAACACAATGATGGTACTTTAAATCATTGCAATTTTTGAAGGTGATTTAATTAGATCTATGAGTTTTCATACATTTAAGGTGTGTTTATTAGGCTACTTCTTAAGGTAACTATCTAATCGTAATTTTTGTTAGTATAGATTAAATCCCTTATATTTTACAATGGATTTTTATGTGCAAATGTCATCATCTATAACCATTTGAATCTGCATAAGTACATACAAACACACACACACACACATATACATACTTACTTGTGTGTGTTTATATATATAAATGTGTGTGTGTGTGTGTGTGTGTTTGTGTGTTTTCTGTGTTGTAAATATTATTATTGGAGTTTTTTAAAATAAAAAGTTAATTATTTGTTTGGCCTGAAATTATTTAATATCTACATATTTTTTTTAAACGCTGTCAACATTTTACCGTTTGTATATTTCAAACTTGTGTATTTTAAATGCTTTATGCATTTTAAAATAATGAATAAAATTATTTTTAGCTACCTTTTTATGTTACGAACTATATATGTATTCATTGTGCATATTTAAAATATCTACAACTATTTTACAATTTCCAAATAATTAAAATTATCTACTTGGCAAAAATTAGACATTTTGGATTTTAAATTCAAATCTATTTCATTGACTTTGTCAAATCCATTTAAATACTTCGAATTGTTTATTTCATTTTATACATAGATGAAGTTTGATACACACACACATAAGTTTAAAACAGTATGAATGCAAGCTAAAGGAATATTAATGGTGGCCAAAGATTTCCTTCTTTTTTTCTCCTTAATTGCTACATAAATGCCTTTTACTCTTTCTTTTGATGGCCACTTAGATGCATTCTTTTTCTTCTTAATTGCCACATAAATGCCTTTTACTCTTTTTTTGATGATCACTTAAACGCGCCATTACCCACAAAAATTTGATCACTTTTACTGATATAGCCAAATCTATTCAAGTATTTTAAATTATTTATTTCATTCGATGCATAAGTTGATTTTGATACACACCCATTTGCATATAAGTTTAAAATGTCCCGTGACAACCATTGCACATATAAATAGCCGATGTATACATTGCAGATGTGTTAACAAGATTTCTTGTTAACACCCCAAAGTTATTCCAAGAAGGATGGATGGACTTATTTGAATGAAAGGTGTGATACCCTGAAGGACTGCCCTTAAATTTAGCTTTACTTATTATTGATTCTTAGGTCAGACCTTTCAACGTCATTGAAAGGTTCATTCTTTTAATTAGATAACCTTTCGTCTCAGTTGAACTTGTATGAAGTTTCCTACAAAAATTCTCTTTATGGCTAGGATAAAATCCCCTAAGTTAGTCTATTAAAGGTTGGTTTTAATATTATCGAAAGGTTAAGGTAATGGCCTTCCTTGGGTTCAAGCTGGGTATGATTTACTTACGGTGGATATGTAGTATCTTCTGACCTTGTTGAAAGGTTAGATCACTTATATGAAGTAGATTTCGTCCTTATCGAAAGGTATAGGAATGGTTTCTTTTGGATTAAGCCTTATAAGTGCAGGTATCTATATTTAAAGAACAGATTTGACCTTTTCGAAATTTTAGACCACATGGATTATAGCTTCGGAAGGTACTGGTGTTGTTAAAGTATAAAGAACTGCCAATCTTGTTGAAAGGTTTAGACCATAGAGTCAATGACTTCGGAAGGTTTCAGTGAACATTGAATCAATTAAGTTATTGACCTTGTCGAACGGTACAGACTGTAGAGTTGTAGGCTTCGATAGTTTGTAGTAATTGTTTGTACAAGAGTGTTGTCGACCTTGTCGACAAGAACCTTTCAATGAGGTTGAACCTGAAAATAGGGGTTAATCCAGCAAAGATTTAAGTAAACAGTAAAGTAATTAACAAAGCTTAGGACTTACCTCTTTATTCAAGAAAAAGCTTTATTTGATTAAATTCCCCAAATCAACACCAAATTAGGGTTACAATGCTTTGATTAAGATATTACAAGTCTAGAATCAGAGGAATCAGATCCCCAAAACTTGACACCTTGGGTCTTATTTATAGATGCAGACGCCCCCCTTTCGACTTCACGATCTCGACTGGGTCGAAAGGTCTTCCTTTTATATGCAGCTTTGAACCTTTCGATTTTGTTGAAAGGTTTCTCTTCATGTGCTATTATGGACCTTTCGATATTGTGGAAAGGTCCACTTTTCTTTATGTCTTCATGAACCTTTAGACTTTATCGAAGGTTTGCCCTCTTTATAATGTTGTGAACCCTTCGACCTTGTTGGAAGGTTGCTCTTCATTTGATTGTTGTGAACCCTTCATCCTCATCGGAAGGTTGCTCTTCATTTGATTGTTGTCGAGAGTTATGCTTCCCTTCAATGTTGTCGAAACATTGTCTTCCATTCTTTGCTGGCTTATGAGTGTTGCTTTCTTCACAAAACCTATCGAAAGGTTTCTTGGAAATGCTTTAACTGCTTCGAAAGGTTTGCTATGCTTTTGACAAGGTCACCATAAAGTTTCTCACACTTGCTTTAACTTCTCCATCTTCTTCGAAAGGTTGGAACTCCCTGGATGGAACCTTTCGGCCCCTTCAAAAGGTTTAAAACTATTAAATTCTAATGACTGCATCCGTTTGACTCATTCGAAAGGTTTGTTTGAGCTTCTTCTCCTTTGTCTTTGTTGAAAGACCTTCCAACTTAGTCGAAATGTGGATTTTTTGAGTAAAATTTGCACCCCCATTCAAAGGGGTACTCTTGACTTTCTAAGTCATCTTTGTCGAAAGCTATAAAACTTCCCGCCTCTTGGCCTTCCCGGGTTGATTTTGGACGTCCATTTAAATCTGATCCAACGGCGGAAAATTTGGGCGATTTTTCTTATATAGTACGCTTCTTCTCTTTCTTCCTCTTTCACCTGCAAACAAAATCATCGTGCAAAAGTAAAAGTATTCTCCGAAACTTCTTAGATTTCTCTTTAAAACAACAAGGTGATTTCTCAAATTCAATTCATGAATCTTAGATTAATTTAAGCTCTAATCAGCTTTCAATCAGATTTCCAGTTTTCCAAACCCAAAATCAAAATTCAATTTTAGTTTGATTCTCTAAACTTTTTTCCTTTTAAATCAGTTTCTTTTAAAATTAACAAAATTCATTTTTAGCTTTGGATTTTAAGTTCGATAGTAATTGTCGATGAAAATCCCCTTATCGGGTTTTGCCTTTAATCGAAAATGATCGATTTTTGCCTTTCATTTTTACTTGGGTTTCCTATTTATCGAAAACCTTTATACCCATTTTGAAATCAAGTTGAAGTAATTCTAATCTAAATCCATTTTGTTTATAGATTAGATTTACTTGTCCTCCATGAAAAATTTGAAAAATGCATTTATAATCGGATTTGGGTTTGGTTAAACCCGATATGATGACCTGGATCCCTCTCATGTACAATTTGGTGGTACAAAATTACCTTTCTACCCCTTTAAAAGAGATTGAGGCGACAATAGTAGATTTGCCCTCTTTGTACCTTTTGATGCGGTCAGAAGGTATTGTGATACCAACTTTACCATTCTTGTCGAAAGGTTAGATAATTAAATGGTGTTATCTTTCGACAACGAGCTCTCGACAAGGTTGAAGAGTTTCAAACCTTTCGACTACTAACTTTCGTCAAGGTTGAAATTCTTTAACCTTAGAGTTGTCTCTACCCATCTTTGTCGAAACTTTTAAAGCATACGTGAGTTGAACCCGAAACCTTTCGACTTCAATGGGTATGACATGTTTTGTAACAACCTGCATATTTATCGATTTAATATTTAAATATTTTATTTAAATATTAGGTCGTTAATCGGATATTGGTCCGAAAAGCTACTTTTTGCAAACGGTCAAATTAGGACTCGAGACCACTTCCATTGAGTTCGAAATGCCGTTTACAAATTTTTAAGTATAAACATCGATAGGTTTGGAGTTAGCGAAATTTCACTAACTTTTCCCGCTTTGGACTTTGGGTTAGTTTAGCCTATTAAGCCCAAGTTCCAACCCCCTTCTCCTCACTCTTCATAAATTTCCTAACTAACTCAAGCTTGGGCATTAATGGTGAAAAGAATGGGAAATTAAAACTCCAAGCACAAATTCAATTGCAAATCCAACATTCAACTCCAAATTCAAGTAGAAGATATTGGATTCAAGCTTTGGATTGCTTCTCCTTGCTTTCAAGCTTCATCTTCATAAACTTTAGTGCAAAGGTGAGATTTTTATCTCACAATTCTAGTCTATAACTATATTGGACTGTTGGGAATGATTCCCTATCACTTTTGCATGCACATTTGCATTTGGTTTGAATCGAATTAGCGAAAAACTCCAATTTTTAGTGTTTTTGGTGAAATTCTACACTTAGGTCGTTCTGCCTATGTTAGGTCGTTCGCGTGGAAAAGTCTCGGCCTCAAAATAGCTCGTTTCCGACCTTAAAATGGCCTACAACGTTAGGTCGCTCGGCACTCGGAATTAGGTCGTAGGTCGTATGGCTCTTAGGTCGTAGGTCGCGGGCTTTTAGGTCGTTAGGTCGCAAACACTTAGGTCGTTTCTGGCTTTAAATCCCCTATACAGCCTTAGGTCGCTCGCTCTGGCTCCTTAGGTCGTAAGTCGTGGGCCTTTAGGTCGTAGGTCGTCAGGCCGTTAGGCCTTAACTCGTGTGGCCTTGGTTCTTTAAGTCGCTCGGCCTTGCCTTCCCTTTTTAGGTCGCATGACCTTCTAACCCGCTAGGTCGTTGGACCTATAACCCGTTAGGTCGTTGGGCCTATAACCCTTAGGTCGTTAGGCCGTTAACCCACTAGGTCGCATGACCTATAACCTGTTAGGTCGCTCGACCGTTTACTCCGTTAGGTCGTATGACCTTGTTCCACTAAGTCGCTCGACCCTTAGGTCGTAACATTTTAGGTCGCACGCCTTTCACACCATTAAGTCGCGAGTTTAATTAGGTCGCTCGGCCTTAAAACGTTAGGTCGCTTGACCTGTGCTATTGTTAGGTCGCGAGTTCCTTAGGTCGCTCGTCTCCCTTAGGTCGCTTGACCTGTGCTATTGTTAGGTCGCGAGTTCCTTAGGTCGCTCGTCTCCCTTAGGTCGCTTGACCTGTGCTATTGTTAGGTCGCGAGTTCCTTAGGTCGCTCGTCTCCCTTAGGTCGCTTACCTGGTTGAGTCGCACCTCACCTTAGCTCGGCCATGATTAGGTCGCGAGTTTCCTTAGGGTCGCTTACTCCTTTAGGTCGTGACTCTTTAGGTCGAAACCCTTTAAGTCGCTCGATCCTATCCTTCCTTTGGTCTTCACTAGGTCGTACCGTTTTGGTCGGGGCGCTGCCCCGCACCCCGCCGGGGGCGCTGCCCCCTGGACCCCCCTCCGTAAGGGATCTTATCTGAAAAACATTGAGCCGATTTCCTTGGATTTTATTCACATCTCCGTATGCGATCTTTGTGACTGATTGTTTCTACAATTGCTTCTGTGTTTTGTCACTTTATAATATAAAGGTTTCAATACTAGTAGTAAATATCAAAATTCTTTTAACAAACAATTTCAACTCTATTTTTTATAACTAAGCTCTTTTCTTAAACCGTTTTCCAATCTATTAGTATATACAAACCTTTACCTCACTCGGATGAGAAATCTAATTAAACGACTTAGTAAAACAAGTGGTATGAAACGCTTGCGTTCACTTCGTCGGTTAATTCTTGGACTTGTTCGATTGAACCTCTTGTGACAATTTTATTAGTGAAGATTTACAGTTTGTTCGTAAATATTTAAGTTAAGCAAGTGGTTATGGGACATGAAGCTAAACTTCTATATTTACTAGCTTAGTGTAATTGACACTTCTCGTTGATCATGACGATCATTCTGATGATTTAGACTAGCAACTGTGCGATGTCTCTTGTTGCGAGGTTAGACTAGACACCACTTGTGTGATTCCACTCACACATAACTTTTTGCTTTTTGGTTAGTCTGGACCTTAATCTGTGTGATTCCATTCACACATGTGGGGTAGCTCCCCTTGGTCTTCGGACCGTCATGTGATAGGCCTCTTTCTCTTTTCTATGATTTCTGGACTTCTTGCATTGATTTCTAGAATTTATGTCATTGACTTGTTATGAGTACAAGTTTGGGGTATGATGCCCTTTTCGAATCTTTGAGAAGATTCTTGTGATATTGATTATCTCTTATTGATTGATCTTCTGTTGATCATTATTTACATACTTGTAGTGGTATGTCATTATGGATGTTTATGTTTATGCCATATCTTTTATGTTATATCATGTCATCTGATATTTATAGCTAGACTGACCCGTTTAGTATTTTCTTAAATAATACTCTGGTCAGACCGAGATGTTACAGGTGCTTCTGCTTGACTTCTTCCCAGGGATTCATCACTCTGACTTTTGGCTAACTATTTAGATTAGCAGTTTTTGCTGTATACACTTGAGATATAGACTCATAGTTGTATTCTTTTGTATAGCACGTGTTGCTATTCTTTTGTATTATCGTGGATCTTACTGACCACTACTCTGATGTACACTTTCATGTGTTAGTTATATATTCATATCTTCTTCCGCCTTTGTGATATGGATATCTGTGACTGATTTGTGATATGATTATTTCTATGTTTGTTTCCGAAGATTATTTATAGCCACCGTGTGATAAGCAATTACATGGATGGTCGCTCCTCAACAGCCTTATTCTCCGTGCTAGTTGACAGCACTACTCCGGAGTGTTCTTGGCTAGCGTGGGTATAGAGGTGGGGCGTCACATGTTTTGACAACTTTGACCAGACCTTTCAACAACATCAACAATGTCAATATTTTTAGCTTAGGAATTTTAAGGTTATGGCTTTGACCATGTCGAAAGGTCTTGCCACCTAGCTTATATTACACTTGAAGTGTATTCGGCTTCCATTGACCTTTCGACATTGTTGAAAGGTGATGAATGGGTTGATATTTCATCTCTTCCTTTTGACTTTCTCGATAACTTAAGGAATTTATACCATTATCTGTTCACTTTCTAAGTTTTCAATAATGTTTAAGTATGATGGTCAATGTTGATGTCCTTTTCCTTTCGACATTGTCGAAAGCTTGAATTGCTAGTCTTTTGACATTGTCGAAAGCTTGAATTGCTAGTCTTTTGACATTGTCGAAAGCTTGATCTATAAACCTTTTGACTTTGTTAAAAGATTTTACTATAAACCATTCAACTTTGTCGAAGGCTTAAACTATCAATTTTTTTTGACTTGAATTTTTTGCACCACTTTTAAAACTTTGTGTATGTTTTCACAATTAAGCTATCTAAGAAAACTTATTTGTTTTTGAATTCTTGATTGCTTTCTAAATTCATAATTGATCAAGGGTTTTAATAAAATGTTTTCACCTAACAGAGTCATGAGCTCTCTAAAGGTTGAAGTCATCGCTAAGCATTCCTTCATTTAAACTCAGAATGAAGTTAATGCTATTCTCAAAGACTTCGGCATCACTGGAATCGAAGCCATCCCTCCTAAACCAACCGATACCACTGACAACCATCCAAAGGGTATTTTTCTTACACGACTATCCACATCTAGCATGGTGGATTTCTTTCATTCCACGAGTTTCTGATTTCCTACATGTTTCATGTTGGAGTTGCTCCAGTACAACTATCCCCGAATGTTTACACCCTTCTTCTGTCTCTCGTAATGCTGGCATTGAAATCTGGACTTCCTTCGCTTAATCTTGAAGTTCTAAACTCCTTAACCAAGCTGGCAAGGTTAAGCAATCTTAACAAGCAGATTTATAGAATCGATGTATATAAGAAGCTATATCAGATGGTATCAATAAGTTCAAGGACTGGGAGAATCAATTTTTCTTCGTCAAATGTTTTGCGGATGTTCACAAGACTTTTGCCTGCCCCCGTAAGTTTACTTTAATGTTGTCTTTGTTTTTCTCTGTGTCTTCTGCTAACTAATTCCTAACTTTCTTCAGGTGAATCTTCCTGGCAATTCAATGATGCTGACCGGAAAACCATCGATTCTTTAACCGCGGTTTCAAAACAACTTAGGAGCAGGCTGAGGCTCTTAACCCCTTCAAATTCACGAAAACATTCTTTGTTACTGCCTGGCCAGAGGATTTAGGCACCCCCTCGATCATGCACACCTTCTGTGGCAAGCGTTTCCTTTACTTAGGAAATACTGAACATTTCACTTCAATGTCGCCCATTTGTGCTGATACTTTAGATATATTGTTAGCTTTGTATTTTTTGTCTTTGTCTCCGAAATTCTTTGAGTTACTTTGATTGATTTCATATCCTCTTGAGATTGTTTTAGCTCCATCTAAGGCCATCGTTTCTTCTAGTAGTATTGCCCCTCCTTCATCATATTCTGAGGTGACATCAATCTTGAAGTTTTTTACTAGATCCAAAGATCTCTCAAAAGGAAATTAACAATGCCTTCTAAAGACGCTCCTTTGGCAAAAATGACAAAAAATTACTGATGTAGACGAGGAAGAAAAGCGCACATCTCCTGAGAAAGTCTCAAAGAGCCCTACTGTTGAAGCTTCTAAAAACCAAATGGAGCAAACTCCACCTACTCCGACACCCCTTCCTCATATTACTATTTCAGACTCCCCAACTGCATTAGCGCAGATGCAGCTCGCTGAGACTCCTTCTAAGGCGCAAATTCCTCCGGAGTCATCATCTTATGTTCCTCCGTCGACTAATTTCGATGAACTTGTCGAGCTTATCCTTCATTCAGAATCTTTCACTTCTTATTCTCTACCGTCATTCAGTCTAGACTTGGCAGAAAATCATTGCTCTCTGATGGAGCAACAACTTTTGGTAAGCTCTCACCCAATTAATCCTATCATCACTGGATCTTTCTAATCGCTAACTTAGGTCCCTCTTCTTTTTTGTTATAGATTTCTAGGAACTGGTTTTCTTTAAATGAACATGTCTTTAGGCTCTCTGTTGGATCCTCTAAGCTATAGAAGGAAAATGCTAAACTTGAAGATCAACTATCTTATTTGATTGCCGTTCAAAACGACACTTTCTCTGATTTAGAGCGAGTCAAGGCCTTCCTTACCAGGGCTGAAGCTGATCTAGAAGCAGAGGGGCAAGCTCACCAACTCTCCACCGATGAAAAATTTGCAATGGAGCTAATTTTGAAAGCCTTGGAAGATGAAAAAGCTCGCTTGGTTATAATTTATTGAAAGACAAATTCTAGAGGACCAGAGCTTCACTTAAGTTAGCTGTTTAAAACCTCTCCGATGTCAAAAAGTAAGTCTTCGAGTTTGCCGAAGCCACCCTGGGGACTATGATGCTGAAACATTATGAAGATGCCCTCATGCTCGCCTATGCCAACAATCACGAGAAATGTCCCGACTTTGGCTTCCCTTCTCTCGACCCAGCTTTAGCCAAAAGAGTTATGGACAAAATCAACCAAATTAGGCAAGGTATCGGGTTTGAAGGTGAGGAGGAGATACCTAATGTATCAGAAGCTCTTTCTTTTGACATCCCCTTCTTCGACATAAAATTCAATTCTGAAGAGGAGGATGATAAAGATAACGATCCCGCGGAAAAAGATGATGATGAAATTGATTGGGATGACAATAATGATGATAATAATGATAACCCCTCCGGAGGCCAAGCACTAGTGGAGACAAAGGGGGGGCATTCCACTGCTTCAGGGATGGATAGTGGTGATCAAAACAAAGCTCTTGAGCAAGAGCAATCCCCTTCAAAAGATATGCCACCAACATCCCCCGGTCCATTTGCCCCTCCAGAGGTGGAAACTGCTTCCACTCATACCGAGGATCCACAAGAGAAAGAACAAGCCCACCAGGTTTCCATTACAGTTTCATAAGTATAGGCTTCTCTGTTTAAATGTCTTACACTTTGAAGATAATAATTAATGATAAATCATTTGTTTTAGATAAAGAAGAAGTCAAACTTTCCCTATAAAACAAAACTTGAGAGCAAACGGGTGGAAATTAACAAGTTATATAGCGAGTTAGACAAATTAATAAGGGAATACAATGCTCTATCTGAGAAATATCACTATCTAGATAGGAGTACCTCCATTTTAGCATGTTTTAAATATCAGAGGGCGAATCCTTTATTAAAGAAAGCGCGTCTCCGGTACGACGCTCTTTTGAAGGAAAATAGAGAGTTAATAACTCTATTCTGGATGACGATCGAAGAGAGAGACATCTTAGTCAACTTTTTTATAAAGCATATTGTAGACACTCTATCATAGATTTTTCGCACTTAAGCGAATTCAGTGGGGGTCTTCTTAGACGATTTAATAAAAGATACTTAGATGAATTCTATTCCGATCCGCATCTTCGAGCTTGCTGGAACTTATCGTGGGTCAAATCGATTCCTGAAGATCCTCCCCCTGATAAGCTTAAGTACTATAAGGACAAATTTGTTTTGAGTTTTTCTCTAAGTCTATTTTTATGAACCGGATGAGTGATTGTAAATATGTAACAAGTAATCGATTTATGAATACATGTTTTTGTTTTGTTTTCTATACTTAGCTTCTTTTTACTGTGCTATTTCAGAATATCAGTTATTTAGGTCGTGTTGTCCCAAGAGACCACCTAAGTCAATATATTAATTTGAGGAGATTTTACTCTAAAAAAACACCAATTTTAAAGACTTCGAAGTTAGCGAGATATTGCTTACTTCGAAATTTACAAAAATTATACTTGGAATACCCTTGTCTCCATTTTGACTTCCTTGGTGAAGAGAAGGAAACTTTCCTAAAATAAATCATAACATTCCAATCAAAGTTAGTTTATGGTCGTGATAGTCCACCAGTCGGAAAATGGGATTATAGTAAATGTTCGTCGGTTATAAATCGTGAAGGAGTCACTATACCTTTTGATTCAACAGTCACGCTTTCGGCTAATACTTTAGGAAAAGTTAGGAATGTAGTCCCTCAACTTTAGATGCGATGAAAGTGCTTGTTGTATTTCTCAACTTTGTTTGTATTTGAGTTGTAATCCATTACTATAATAATAAAGACATATTTTATCCCAATTTTGTTTTTCTCTCATTTCGTTTTGTTTTAAATAGGAGCCACAGTCATCTGCAACTTCTCTCACTCAAAACTTAACAACTCACGTTGATGTAATCAAAGAGAGATTACTGACAGAGAATGGAGCAATTTTGGTTCAGGACAAGTATTATTAGAACGTTTTGGTGGCGATGTTGGTGTCTTAAAATGACACAAAAGATAGCTTATTCAAAAAACCATTGCCAGTAATCATAAGGATCGCATTGGCTATCTTGAAGCTGAAATTAAGAAAAAAAATGAAGTGATTACTATGCTCAAGCGACAAGTGAAGTTGAATCTCACAATTGACTTCGATGAAAAGATGTCAGAACTTATTCATTAAATAAGCGATTTAAAGTTATAATTGAAAGATAGTCAGACTCAATGTGCCTCTTTAGAATTCCTTTTAGGGCAAAAGACTCCATATGTTGATCTTGTGGTCTCTCAAGTAACTCCCTCAGCTGTTAAGCCTACCAGGTCAAAACTTCTCGCGGCACAAAAATGTCCAACTATGTTGAACCCTCCCCTGGGCCTAGATGATAATATAGTGAAAAACTGGTGCTGGAGGGTGAAATTTGAAATAGCAAGGTATTTCAATGAGCAGTAGAAAATCAAGTATTCCCAGGCGATCAATGACTATGCTGCCAATAATCAGAAGTTGGAATACGACAACTACTTGCTCAACAAGCATGTTGCGGGGTTAGAAAGGGAAAATAATACCCTTAAGGCTGCAAATAGGGCTTTTAATCGTGCCTTGAAAACCAACATTGACTTTATTGATGATGAGAGAAATATAAGGAGAAAAGAAAAGAAGCTTAAGGAAGTTATCGGCGCAATAATCAATCATGTCGTAGATCCTTCAGTGGCGGAGATTCTTAATAAAGCAGCTCAAGATTTGTAATTTATTTATGTATTTGAGCCATGCAAATCTACCTTGTACATAATTTCATTGTTTGTAAATGAATCCATAACTTATGTATATCATAGAAATTTTGTAAATATCACCTGATTTGTGATCCTTTTCTGTAGTTTAACTTTTGATATACCTTTGAATTGTTCATTCAACGGCTTTTTTGCTTGCTGAATCTTTTATCATTCTGATTTCTCTGAAAAACATGTTGCAAACAATATTTTTAATTGTTAGGTTGAAATTGGCATATTTGTCTATGTATATCATTTTCCTAGATTAGTAAATCATCTTTCCAATTGTATGAAAAGCAATTTATTAGAAATGTTAAGATCTTATCTTTAACCATAATGAGAAACGATCAAGGATTTAACTCCTTCCACTTGTTTGGGATGCATAAAACTTGTTGGTAGTAGATTCCGCCTTATCATAAGGTCATGAGTATTAGAGTACAACTTTTATTCAATAAAGAACCTGATTTCGGGTGTAACGGCCTGGATTTTTGACATGGGTTAATTGGGTGATTAACTGATTTTATTATTGAAATATTAATACTAATTAGTCGAACAAATAAATTTTTGATAATTAAAATATCTGGACATATATAAATTGAGTTAAAAAATATATAGGATATTTAATTATAAAAATCTCTAGAATACGATAAATCTTTTAAAAAGTAAATTATACGTATATATAAACTCCACCATTTAAATTGAGATAAAACATCGATAAGTATATACAGGTACAAGCTTTATGATGTTTGAATATATATATATATATATATAAGTATCTAAATGTACAAGTATAGGATTGTATGCCCGTATGAAATAATATACAGGAAAATGTTTGTGTGTGTCTATATATATATATGATAATTAAGAATATACAAGCTTATGGTGTTTGATAATATATATAAGTATATGAATGGGTATATATATTTATAGATGCCTATATGAAGTAGTGTGTATAGAGAATATGTTTACAGGTTATAAAAGTAATACATGGGAATAAAATAGATATCAATTCATATTAAAAAATGTTTGTAAACACAAAAGGAGACAACTTCATAAATGTAAAGGTACATATGCTGCATAAATTTGTACGTAGATAAATTTGTATGCTAATGGAAAGTAGTGCATATAGATATAGATATGTATGTAAACATACAAGGGGGCATAACATTTAATGCAAGCACACATTTAATCAAATCAGCATGAAAATCAAATCACTAGAATTAAGGAAATCAACTCATATGGAAATATATCCAATCAGCCAGAAGAAAAATATAAAACAAAAGAAAAGGGCAAAGCTTGTAAACAAGTTCAACCTGCCCTCCTATTCTTTTTATATAAAGGCTCTTCCTTGTTCCTATCTTTGCATTCAAACCAAGGCAACTAGAAAAAAAATGTAAAATGTAAAAGCCTGAAAAAAATAGAAATAAATAAGTATCTACCATTAAACTTCAAAGATCCGCACAGTGAAAGCTTGGAGCAGAAACAAAGTAGCAGTGTTCATTTTCTATATAACTGTGAGTACACCTTACCATGTTTATTGAACTATGCTTATACATATATTACTATGTATGTAGATGCATTTTGATCTATGCAAACACTGTATCCCTTCTTTCTCCTCTCTGTTATTTATATTAGGTAGATAGTTAAGACTGTCAAACAACTTTTACTGACCTCTGTTCTTCTTGTTCCCTGACAAGTTCAACTCTTTAAAAATTCAAATTCCCTTGATCCAAATAGTTTTAGACCATGATTCTTGAAGAAATTTTGGTTGTACAAGAGTATACTTAATTCTCTAAATGATTACATAAAATTTTATCAAGTATAAATGTTGAAAAGTGGATATACAGTAAATAAGAAAATATTTTCAAGAAATTTGAATACCATAATTTGGGCCCTTTCTTATATGGATGAGTTCGTTATCGAAAATGATGATTTTTGATGGTGGTTTTGAAATGTTTAGTGAGGTAGTGAGTGAGGAAACGTGAGTTGAACGTCTTTTGGTTTTTGGTCAATTTCTGGCAAAGCCTTCAATATTGGAAGTCGGGGTTTGGTCAGAAGGCAGCTCAGAGGAAGGGGAGCAGGGGGCTACATTGTCTGGCAAAGTGAGGCGTCGAGATGAGGGTAAAGTAGGGTTTAACCCGCTGTTTTCTGATGTCTTTTTCGTGGACGAATTCGTGAAGTAGGGGGAGAACGAAGTTTGCGGTCGTAGGGGAAAGAGTAGTGGTGGCCGTGGCGAAGTTTTTGGCTGTTTTGGCTTGCACTCGATCGCGACGGTGGCCGAGTGAGGAGATTTGGTGGTGGCTGGGTTCGCTCCTTTTGGGTTCGATGTCGAGATATCGAACGATGGTTTGGTCAAGTGTTTCAAGGAAGTAGGTGAGTTGAGGGGGTCGGCGGCAATCAGGTTAGGTGGTCGATGGCAAGCGAAGGCGTAGTGTGCATGTGCGCACCGGCGTGTACATGTGGGTTGCATTGAAAGAATAGAGAGGAACAAAAAGAAGTCTGGAAGGAAAGGAAAGAATAAAGAAAGGGAGAAGGTGGGGGTTTGGGCCGGTTGGGCCGAAGGGGAAAATAATAAAATAAAAATAAAGGAAAATGGAAAATGGAAAAAAAGAAAAAGTAAAAATAAGAGTAAAGAAAAGAAAAGATAGAAAGTAAGGAAAAGAAAGGAATAAAAGAAAAAGAAAAATTAAGGGAAGATAAGGAAAAGTAAAAACAAGAGTAAAAGAAAAGAAAAGAGAAAAATAAGGGAAGAAAAAAGAAGAAGAACCTTTCCTTGTTTTAAGCTAAAATTATCTTGAGTAAAGTAAAATCTAAATTATTAAAGTGATTGATTTGATTGGAAATTAATTAAATATTAAGTTAATAAAATAAGACTTTGCTAGTAATTGGATTTTTTATTTTAATTAACTATTTTATTTTTCTTATTTATTTTTATGTGTAATTGATTCGATTTAGGAATATAAGTGAATTCGGTTAATTAAAGTTATTTAATCCTGATGTGTAATTAGTGATATTGTTACTGATCGTTGATTGGGTGAACAATCTATATCTTGGTTTGGTCCTATTGAATATTGTTTCAAATACCCTTGTTTGTGCCATTTAGGGGTCAGAAAAGTTATTAATAGATTAAATATGATGATATGGTCTATTTGAGATAGAATCTACAATAAATTCCCAAAGTTAACGTTGGTCACCCAGATAGTAAATTGTCTATTTTAAAACAATTTAACCCTTTTAAATTTATTACTTGGATTCGAAGAGTCCGGAATCGGATATCAGTGATATCCGGAACCACTTCGATTGAATGAGCACCATAAATCTTTACAGATTTGATTTTTAAGCCTAATAGGCTGGAGTTGAATAAATTAAGGAAATACGACTATTTTAAATAAGCAAATGTACTTAGATATTATTTAAACATCAATGGATTTTTGTAACAAGTGTTGGCACTAACTAGATAAAAACTCATATTGTTGTACGAGTTAGCCTGGGTTTCAAAGAAGTTTTAATACGTAAGTATTTCATATTATATGGGTTTACTCACGCTGGTTGTCCAGCCCGACTCGGGTGTTACTTTATTGTAATGCTCAGGTCAGACCGAGTATTAAGAATTTCAAGTTAGGACGCTTTGGAGTCCGGAGACGAGCTGGATGGCAGGAACGTATTGCACGTATTCACTTTATTCCACTGTGTACTGTAGGGTGTATAGACATCAGTTTGGGGACAAGTTGTTATTACTATCCAGATTTGTTGTACTTTGATAACTTGTATATATTGACAGTTACAGCTTTCTTTGTATAAAATGTTGTTATATTTTGTTCCGTCGCGATTGTGAGATTATGTGCTGTTGTTTCTGTTCTTATTCTATATCTTTTTCTTCTTAACCCTAACAGTTTGGGATTTCCAACACTCGATTGCTCGTCACTCTATACAGTGGACGTAATAGTTTCGATTTTTGAGGTTGAAAATTTTTGGGCCGTTACATCAGGAGTCTATGTTTGAAATTTTATAGTAATTCTCTCACCCATTTCTTAACATAAATGGATTTAAAAAGTTAGAAGCCTAAGTATCCATTCAGAGGTTCTTAATAGCAATCTCTTGACAATATTCTTTGGCCCAGATGTAGGCATTTGAGGTGAATAGAAATTCGAATATTTTATACCCAGATTAGGGTTTCAAACAAATAACTGTAACATCCCGCCTTTTCGCACACTTTAAACCGACACACGTGCCAATTCAAAGCATACGCAAGGGCGGATTGTTATGGGGTAAATAAGAAAACAGAGAAGAAATAAAACAAAACAGAATCTCACAGCGGAAGGATAAAATATAATAATAAATATACAGTTCAAAACAGTTTACAAACACTTTATTTGCTTTATACAATAAATATCAGAGTTACACCTACCAATACAATCAATGCAGCGGAACAGTATGAGTGTGGTGCAATACTATAGATAATAATAATACGACTCCTTCGTCTTCGTCCTTCAAAGCTAAAGTCTTCGATCCTGAAACGCTCGGACTGACCCGAGCGAATTTGAAAAGACAAAAACACTCGAGTCAGAACTAAAAGATCTTATGTGAGTTAAATTAACAGAAATAAATATGAGTACAGTAACTCAAGAGATGCTCGGGATTTACATCTCCTAAGGATCCGTTAAACTATTTACTATGTAGTATATTGCGCTATTATAATAGTGTCTATTTATAAAATAAACTTACTTTTTAATAGCGTTAAGGGGTTACCCATATAGCCCTTAACACAAATAATGCCAATAGTCTATACAGTACCGTAATACCTCCTGATCGGGAAGCTACCAGAGGATACTCCATAGGTACGACACAAATAGAAACTCGTAGTAAAGGCTCGGTATGGTAGGTGACACGGCACAACTAGGCAATGCCAGGGTAGATATACCAATTGCTATCCAGGCTGGTGGAAACGCGTAGCCGCAGTTACCGCCCACCTCGGACTAACTCCCCAAAATCAAAATATAGAAGTGGCCACTGAATCAATCCAAAATCAAAGTATAATATCGAAGAGGAGGGTCCGATCAGAGGAATGACCTCATTGGCCTGAGAATCGCTCCTGTTTTAGCCACCTTATGCCAACTCACGGGAGTCGGGTCCACGTATTTACCTTACAGGAAACGTCACCACCACCTACTTCATTCTGGAATCTCCACCGCGTACACGGTTAGTCAAAGTGGTTTTCGGTATCGACAGAGAGTATGTCAGATATCCGATCCCGGTCTCTTTACCAACCCATCGTTATTATAACACCGCGGTCATTTAAAAATAGGTTATACTTTAAAAGTCAGAATAAACATTCCATTTCATAACCATGAATACGATATCATTTCAAAACCCAAAACCATATTTTATCACTTATCCCAAATATAATTCTTTTCCAAAATCAAAATGCTTTAACTTCATATCGTCTGAAAATCAAATATTTTCAAAGCATAGTATTTTGAAAATCATAATTTAAATCCATAACTTCTAAAACTTGAATGGTTTGGATATTCAACGGTATATGAATTAAAAGGTTTAACTTAAATGTTACTTTGTAAAGAAAATAGTTCTCATGGCTTTACAAATACATTTCTTTATTAAAGTCTAAACCAAAATTTGTATTATCTCTCTCAAGTTCCAAAACCACTTCAATTTATATATATATATATATATATATATATCCATTTGGAGTATTAATATTTCAAAACTAAAGTTGGAATTTATTCCTTCAACCAAATTAAATGTTCTATTATTTAGTCTTGAATATTCACATAAAATCCATAAATAAATAAGAACTCCAATTTCTAGTAATAAAATATATATTTTTTTCAATTCAAATTATACTAGAATATTCATTTCAATTTATCTTGGAAAAAATTCCAATTATAAATATCATATCTTAAAATTTCCAAACTTAACATTTAAACATATGATATAAATTATCAAACTCCATTTTCTTAAATTTTTTCCATTTTTAATAAAGAGATTTATACACCTTTTAATTTCAAAATTTTCAACTTCATATGTATATATATGGAAGAATAATATTTATACAATATAAAATTTAAGATTATTATAAACCGTATTCCATCCAAACCATAGAAATCACCTTTAAATAGTTATATATATACCGCGGTGCCTGTATATAATTTTCTATCCTATGGTCAAGTGATACGGATATTTATCATTTCAATCCGCAATTTAAAAGATATAAAATTTTGCGGTTGTATATCATTTCAAACCACAATCCCGAATGAAATGAAATATGCATGATAATTTGCAATTTAATGATATACAATAAACATCCATTCATCAACATCATCCATCATCCAAATCGCAATCATCAATCAGTATCAATCAACAACAATATTATTTTTGGTACTACATAACAGGTAATACTGGCAATTTTGTTCAAATTAAATTTAACAGCTATTAATCTACAGTCTAGATTCAGTAATAAATTATATAACTGTTAACTAGCAGTTCATATACAAACAAATAAATTTTAACTGTAAATTTATATTCAATAAATTAATTAAATTAACAGTTAAATTAAATAAATGCAATTCAACAGATATGAATAAAATAAACATGCCAAATACTCATAAATAAATTTCTATTCATTTCTAAAATTAGTTTAACAAACATAAAAGCTTCTAGTAGTTGTGAGTGGGTTTAAACACTCACCTTTGGAATTTAAATCGAATTTAAATTCAATTTAAACTCAAAATTTTGACGGTCTCCAAATCCATCCAAACCAGCGTCAAAACGTCAGAAATTCCGATACGATCCCAGAAAAACAAACCGCGCGTGAATCCGAGCTCGTATGCAAAAGTTATGAAAATTTGAAAAATGGAAAATTCTGGTCCTGGGTCGACTTCGGGTTCGACTTCGGTGCGCCGCCTCAATTCCCCGGTGCCTGCTTGGAGTTTTCGCCAAAACGACCCGGAGCGACCCGAGTCATTTTCTTCCTGACGTGAAGTTGCTCTAGGGTTTTCTCCCCTGAAACCCGAAGCGCGACCGGAAGCTGCTGCAAATCCGAATTTTTTTTTTTTTAAATTTGAATTTTTTTTTGAATTGACTGGATCTAGGGTTAGCACCCGTTGAAGAAGAAAAGGAGCTTGAAGAAAGTATATGCTCAGATGAAAAGAAATTAGGTGGAGGCTAGGGCTTGTAGCTAGGTTTATATAGAGGGGTTAGAGGTAGAGTAGATAGACCGTAGAATGAATGTGCGGAACAAACTATGGCCCAAAAAGCCCGCTATGCCTCCGGAACCGAATTTATTAAATCTATATATCCAAATAGGTAATTTAAAATATTCTGAACGCGATGGAAAATGTTTCACGTCCAAATTTGATCGTATGAAGAAGTTATGCTGAAAACAAAATTTCCAAATTGATTCAAATTGATTTTAATTAAATTTGATTTCAAGACGTTTCACGCCCGTACGATCAAACGACAAGTCCGATCGATACGAAACTTGAAACCCTATAATAATTCACCGATACGGATCCGATGAAACTGGTTTCATCGAAATCCGAGTCCGTGACAAAAAAATGCTACTTTTATATTCATTAAATAAATCAAAATAAATTACAAAAATCCAAATTTTATATTATATTCTAAAATTGTCCAAATTTTATTACTTATATAATTTAATCAATTTCAAATGATTTAACAAGCTTGGATGTGAATTAAAATTATAAGTATATCAATTTGCAGTGTTAATTTCTGCACTTCCTTATATCTAGAAAATATAAATTAAATTCTCCAACACCCCATATATTAGATTTTTAACCTTTATATTCTCACTTTCACCTAAAATAAAGATGCTACTAACATTAGCTCAAGATTTCACTTAAATGTTCACAAATTCCATTTTATCTGAAATAAATACCATTTGTTGAATTTAATACTCAAATTAAATCCATAAATCCTGCTTTCTATAATCTATATCAATAAGTGGTCCAACCCTATAAATAGAATTAGCATTTACTTCATCTTATAAAATTAACTACTGAAATTACAAAACAAAACTACGCTAACTGCATGGTTTAAGTCAATTTATTGAGATTGAGTCTACACCAAATGTTATAAATTAAAATTGCAAATCTCAATAAATTCATTTGTTGATTTAGACCTTTTCTATACCGTGATTAAACATTTTGTGGGTATAAATAACCCTTGAATTTATATACATTTCATTTGTGCATTCTTTATTTTAAATAAATTCTCCTTTATTAACTAGACCCGTTAACAACCAAAATAATTAATTTAGATTTATTTCAATCTATTTTCATTCTTAACTAAATAAAATAAATGGTTGACCTAAACACTTGTTATCCTTTCATATTCAAATTCACTTACAACATTTATTAACAAAATGTTGCCACAGGTTTGGATTTACATAAATAAATTAGATGAATAGGTAACCTTGTAATTATTTCCAATGTCCAAAACATATGCATTAATTACTACTTTATTATTAGTATTCATTTATTAATTTACCAATTTCCATAGTCTTCTTAATTTCTATTCACTACCAAACTTTCTATTATATTATAGTTCCAATATATTAACATTTAGCCACATCAAGTGCTAGTTTTATTATTCTGCTATTTAAATTAAATCAGGTAGGCACAAATAAATTGTACATTAATTTATTCCTACAATAGAATTAAATTTTAATTACTTACCACTTAATCCATCCATTATATATTCAATCCAAACATGCATTTAAATCCTTTTTATTCTAAATAACTTATTCAATGTGAACATCCACTAAATAAAATTTACTTCCATAAATATGGTTGCACTTAAATTCAGTTATTATTTCATAAATACTATTTCAAATTTTATTCTTTTAGTATTAATTAAACAATCGTATTAAATTGAGAGATTATAATGGTTTCCAATATTTATATACACTCCATTAAAACCCAACAGTCGTTTCAATCACCTTTGAATTGCATTATATTGGTTATCCATCACTGCCTCTTTATTTTTCTACCTAGATTCACATATAGTTACAATTTTACCAATATGTATAAACACATAGGAAATTTAAATTCTTGTCATAAATCCTTAAATTTATATATTATTCAAGTGTAACAATTATGCTATTTCCTTATTTATATTTCCAGCATAAATTCCACCACCAATTAAATCTTATAACCACAACTCAAATTTTACGTTATTCTTTCTATTGTCATATAAACATTTCAATTGTTAACCTTTAATCCCAATTACTATATCTAACTCCTACATTTATTCTAAATTAGATTGGAAATTATATTAATTTAATTCATTTAATATTATCAAATTTAATGGGTCGTTAAAATCTCCCCCACTCAAAACTTTTCGTCCCCGAAAAGGAAAAAGAAGGGAGAAGGAAGAATAAAACAGTACATCTTATTTCAAATATTAACTTATAAACAATAATTTACTGGATTAATTTCCTTTAATGAAATATACCCGTTTATAATCATTACAACCTTTTATACTTAAATCATTAAAGTTTGGAAAATATTCAACAAAATTCTAAGTCCAAAATTTACGAAATTTTTTGGCAGAGCCTCCTTTGTACGGTGAGGCTCGGGAGAAAGTATAATATCAAAATATACAAATATATTACATATATTATCAAAATATTATATCCCAACACGGGAAAAATAGCGCTTTAAACGTAATCCGAAAACGTACCTATTTGTCGGGAAATATACGCTTATTATTTTGGAACCAAAAGCAGTAGCAGTTGCTTCCATCACCTGTATTCACTTATATAATCTAAAAGGTTAAATATTTATTTTAAAGTGAACTATTCAAGTGGATTCAATCATTAATCAACCAAACAATTCAACAACCATCAACCTTACAAACAACATACATACACAAACAAAGCAACTATTTAATCCATCAAACAAATAGTTGTTTGGGTTCAAACTTGAAATTTGTATGAAATGAAATTAACTATCAAGTGCATCCTTTACTCAACAGTCTTAGATGGAACAAAGATAGATACTTATTCATTTAACCACTTCAAATTTCTTACCCAACAACATAAATCAAACAACACAATTCAAACCAACACCCAAATTTATTTATTATACATTTATCTCATGCTTCAATGGTTTGATTTTCTTTCTTTCATTTATGGAGTGATTTCTTTATTTCTTACAAATTTTCATTTTCCATTTATCACAAAATTCATTATATTTGTATTCCAATTTATTTACTAAAGTTTCTATCATCTATTTATACTACTTACCTTTACTTATAGTAAAATTTCCAATTTAACTTAAGTCTATACAATTAATTCTCATTAATAATAGCAAATTAATAGAATACCTTTATTACCTTACTCTTCACTTGTAAGATTTCTCTTTACATTTTCCTACTAACATTGCAACTTTTTATTATATGGTAAGTTATGTATGTTTTAAGAATGTAAGTGAAAATTTACAAGTTTCTTCTCCATTCCTTTAATTAATATATATTTGTTTTATAAATTACAATTTCGACTTACCTTTAATCTCATTCATTTATTTAATGTTGAAGTTTCCATTATATTTAATTACAGTAACCCTCTACTTACACTTAATTTATTAACCTTATAACTTGCATTCCTATAAGTGAAAGATTTTACTCATTCATTAACTATGGATTGCAGTCATTTATATTTTTTCTACTTTCCATTATATTAGAATAGGGGGAAATTAAGGCGTACTTAAGTTAATAACCCTACAATCAAACTTTATAAATTAAGGAATTTCATTTTTTACTTTCTTAAGGTTAAAATCACCTTTTAATAATACAACCTTTAATTTTAGTAAAATTCCAATCACCACTTAAGTTAATACCATTAAATTTTTATTTATAACAGTAATTTATTGAATACTTCATTATTTCCAAAAATTCTACTTGCATAATATTCTATTCCACTCTTAATTTACATTTCAACTTTTTATACTTGGTAAGTTATTTATGTTAAAAAAGCAAAAGAACTTATGCAAGTTTAATCTCAACTCTTTTAATTCATTGATTACTTCTTTTATTTCACTAACCTAAATTTTTACAACTAATTAATGGAAATTCAAGAATTAATACCGGGTCAAATTCCAAAATTTCTTTAAAATAATAGATAATTAATTTCTTACAACTCTTATATCTCTAATTACCTTTAAACAATTAAAATTTTAAATAATTTCAAAACAAATCTGCAGTAGAATTTACTACAGTGGCCTTTCCCTTCGAAACTCGAAAATAAAAGTCGATGATGCGGCCGCCATCACCGAAATTATTTTCCAGCGACAGAGAGGAAAGTACAAACTTATTTTCTCCAAAATCCTCTTTTAAACCAATTCTTTCGAATTATACTAAATATTTATATAAGAAAATATTTATAAACCAAATCATTATATTTCATAAATCCTTTGAAAGAAGATTTCAAAAATCCCGGACTTAAGTTCTAAAATCTCCAATTTGATTTATTAAAATTCAACTTAGCTTTAATTCATTATAAATATTTTTATTACCTAACACCCAACTATAGCAACCAAAATATATCTTTATAAAAATATTTTTATATATAGAAAATATAATAGGCAAAATTATTTCATTCACCTATATTAAAAACAAATATTATGTTGTTCTGTCCTATTAAGTGTTTAGAAATCCCTATTGATGACATAGCGTCCCATGCATCAACCAGAATTTATAAATACAAAGTGGAACAGATTAACACAATATCAAAATCTTTTTATAAAACTAACAAATACGCTCTCTCATATATATACTCTCAGCGACTCCCATAGGGTATTATTACCCTATTAACAAAGAGTCAAACCCCACAAAGCCAAAGTTTATCGCTAAACCAAAGCTCTGATACCAACTGTAACATCCCGCCTTTTTGCACACTTTAAACCGACACACGTGTCAATTCAAAGCATACGCAAGGGCGGATTGTTATGGGGTAAATAAGAAAACAGAGAAGAAATAAAACAAAACAGAATCTCACAGCGGAAGGATAAAATATAATAATAAATATACAGTTCAAAACAGTTTACAAACACTTGATTTGCTTTATACAATAAATATCAGAGTTACACCTACCAATACAATCAATGCAGCGGAACAGTATGAGTGTGGTGCAATACTATAGATAATAATAATACGACTCCTTCGTCTTCGTCCTTCAAAGCTAAAGTCTTCGATCCTGAAACGCTCGGACTGACCCGAGCGAATTTGAAAAGACAAAAACACTCGAGTCAGAACTAAAAGATCTTATGTGAGTTAAATTAACAGAAATAAATATGAGTACAGTAACTCAAGAGATGCTCGGGATTTACATCTCCTAAGGATCCGTTAAACTATTTACTATGTAGTATATTGCGCTATTATAATAGTGTCTATTTATAAAATAAACTTACTTTTTAATAGCGTTAAGGGGTTATCCATATAGCCCTTAACACAAATAATGCCAATAGTCTATACAGTACCGTAATACCTCCTGATCGGGAAGCTACCAGAGGATACTCCATAGGTACGACACAAATAGAAACTCGTAGTAAAGGCTCGGTATGGTAGGTGACACGGCACAACTAGGCAATGCCAGGGTAGATATACCAATTGCTATCCAGGCTGGTGGAAACGCGTAGCCGCAGTTACCGCCCACCTCGGACTAACTCCCCAAAATCAAAATATAGAAGTGGCCACTGAATCAATCCAAAATCAAAGTATAATATCGAAGAGGAGGGTCCGATCAGAGGAATGACCTCATTGGCCTGAGAATCGCTCTTGTTTTAGCCACCTTATGCCAACTCACGGGAGTCGGGTCCACGTATTTACCTTACAGGAAACGTCACCACCACCTACTTCATTCTGGAATCTCCACCGCGTACACAGTTAGTCAAAGTGGTTTTCGGTATCGACAGAGAGTATGTCAGATATCCGATCCCGGTCTCTTTACCAACCCATCGTTATTATAACACCGTGGTCATTTAAAAATAGGTTATACTTTAAAAGTCAGAATAAACATTCCATTTCATAACCATGAATACGATATCATTTCAAAACCCAAAACCATATTTTATCACTTATCCCAAATATAATTCTTTTCCAAAATCAAAATGCTTTAACTTCATATCGTCTGAAAATCAAATATTTTCAAAGCATAGTATTTTGAAAATCATAATTTAAATCCATAACTTCTAAAACTTGAATGGTTTGGATATTCAACGGTATATGAATTAAAAGGTTTAACTTAAATGTTACTTTGTAAAGAAAATAGTTCTCATGGCTTTACAAATACATTTCTTTATTAAAGTCTAAACCAAAATTTGTATTATCTCTCTCAAGTTCCAAAACCACTTCAATTTATATATATATATATATATATATATATATATATATCCATTTGGAGTATTAATATTTCAAAACTAAAGTTGGAATTTATTCCTTCAACCAAATTAAATGTTCTATTATTTAGTCTTGAATATTCACATAAAATCCATAAATAAATAAGAACTCCAATTTCTAGTAATAAAATATATATTTTTTTCAATTCAAATTATACTAGAATATTCATTTCAATTTATCTTGGAAAAAATTCCAATTATAAATATCATATCTTAAAATTTCCAAACATAACATTTAAACATATGATATAAATTATCAAACTCCATTTTCTTAAATTTTTTCCATTTTTAATAAAGAGATTTATACACCTTTTAATTTCAAAATTTTCAACTTCATATGTATATATATGGAAGAATAATATTTATACAATATAAAATTTAAGATTATTATAAACCGTATTCCATCCAAACCATAGAAATCACCTTTAAATAGTTATATATATACCGCGGTGCCTGTATATAATTTTCTATCCTATGGTCAAGTGATACGGATATTTATCATTTCAATCCGCAATTTAAAAGATATAAAATTTTGCGGTTGTATATCATTTCAAACCACAATCCCGAATGAAATGAAATATGCATGATAATTTGCAATTTAATGATATACAATAAACATCCATTCATCAACATCATCCATCATCCAAATCGCAATCATCAATCAGTATCAATCAATAACAATATTATTTTTAGTACTACATAACAGGTAATACTGGCAATTTTGTTCAAATTAAATTTAACAGCTATTAATCTACAGTCTATATTCAGTAATAAATTATATAACTGTTAACTAGCAGTTCATATACAAACAAATAAATTTTAACTGTAAATTTATATGCAATAAATTAATTAAATTAACAGTTAAATTAAATAAATGCAATTCAACAGATATGAATAAAATAAACATGCCAAATACTCATAAATAAATTTCTATTCATTTCTAAAATTAGTTTAATAAACATAAAAGCTTCTAGTAGTTGTGAGTGGGTTTAAACACTCACCTTTGGAATTTAAATCGAATTTAAATTCAATTTAAACTCAAAATTTTGACGGTCTCCAAATCCATCCAAACCAGCTTCAAAACGTCAGAAATTCCGATACGATCCCAGCAAAACAAACCGCGCGTGAATCCGAGCTCGTATGCAAAAGTTATGAAAATTTGAAAAATGGAAAATTCTGGTCCTGGGTCGACTTCGGGTTCGACTTCGGTGCGCCGCCTCAATTCCCCAGTGCCTGCTTGGAGTTTTCGCCAAAACGACCCGGAGCGACCCGAGTCATTTTCTTCCTGACGTGAAGTTGCTCTAGGGTTTTCTCCCCTGAAACCCGAAGCGCGACCGGAAGCTGCTGCAAATCCGAATTTTTTTTTTTTAAATTTGAATTTTTTTTTTGAACTGACTGGATCTAGGGTTAGCACCCATTGAAGAAGAAAAGGAGCTTGAAGAAAGTATATGCTCAGATGAAAAGAAATTAGGTGGAGGCTAGGGCTTGTAGCTAGGTTTATATAGAGGGGTTAGAGGTAGAGTAGATAGACCGTAGAATGAATGTGCGGAACAAACTATGGCCCAAAAAGCCCGCTATGCCTTCGGAACCGAATTTATTAAATCTATATATCCAAATAGGTAATTTAAAATATTCTGAACGCGATGGAAAAAGTTTCACGTCCAAATTTGATCGTATGAAGAAGTTATGCTGAAAACAAAATTTCCAAATTGATTCAAATTGATTTTAATTAAATTTGATTTCAAGACGTTTCACGCCCGTACGATCAAACGACAAGTCCGATCGATACGAAACTTGAAACCCTATAATAATTCACCGATACGGATCCGATGAAACTGGTTTCATCGAAATCCGAGTCCGTGACAAAAAAAGGCTACTTTTATATTCATTAAATAAATCAAAATAAATTACAAAAATCCAAATTTTATATTATATTCTAAAATTGTCCAAATTTTATTACTTATATAATTTAATCAATTTCAAATGATTTAACAAGCTTGGATGTGAATTAAAATTATAAGTATATCAATTTGCAGTGTTAATTTCTGCACTTCCTTATATCTAGAAAATATAAATTAAATTCTCCAACACCCCATATATTAGATTTTTAACCTTTATATTCTCACTTTCACCTAAAATAAAGATGCTACTAACATTAGCTCAAGATTTCACTTAAATGTTCACAAATTCCATTTTATCTGAAATAAATACCATTTGTTGAATTTAATACTCAAATTAAATCCATAAATCCTGCTTTCTATAATCTATATCAATAAGTGGTCCAACCCTATAAATAGAATTAGCATTTACTTCATCTTATAAAATTAACTACTGAAATTACAAAACAAAACTACGCTAACTGCATGGTTTAAGTCAATTTATTGAGATTGAGTCTACACCAAATGTTATAAATTAAAATTGCAAATCTCAATAAATTCATTTGTTGATTTAGACCTTTTCTATACCGTGATTAAACATTTTGTGGGTATAAATAACCCTTGAATTTATATACATTTCATTTGTGCATTCTTTATTTTAAATAAATTCTCCTTTATTAACTAGACCCGTTAACAACCAAAATAATTAATTTAGATTTATTTCAATCTATTTTCATTCTTAACTAAATAAAATAAATGGTTGACCTAAACACTTGTTATCCTTTCATATTCAAATTCACTTACAACATTTATTAACAAAATGTTGCCACAGGTTTGGATTTACATAAATAAATTAGATGAATAGGTAACCTTGTAATTATTTCCAATGTCCAAAACATATGCATTAATTACTACTTTATTATTAGTATTCATTTATTAATTTACCAATTTCCATAGTCTTCTTAATTTCTATTCACTACCAAACTTTCTATTATATTATAGTTCCAATATATTAACATTTAGCCACATCAAGTGCTAGTTTTATTATTCTGCTATTTAAATTAAATCAGGTAGGCACAAATAAATTGTACATTAATTTATTCCTACAATAGAATTAAATTTTAATTACTTACCACTTAATCCATCCATTATATATTCAATCCAAACATGCATTTAAATCCTTTTTATTCTAAATAACTTATTCAATGTGAACATCCACTAAATAAAATTTACTTCCATAAATATGGTTGCACTTAAATTCAGTTATTATTTCATAAATACTATTTCAAATTTTATTCTTTTAGTATTAATTAAACAATCGTATTAAATTGAGAGATTATAATGGTTTCCAATATTTATATACACTCCATTAAAACCCAACAGTCGTTTCAATCACCTTTGAATTGCATTATATTGGTTATCCATCACTGCCTCTTTATTTTTCTACCTAGATTCACATATAGTTACAATTTTACCAATATGTATAAACACATAGGAAATTTAAATTCTTGTCATAAATCCTTAAATTTATATATTATTCAAATGTAACAATTACGCTATTTCCTTATTTATATTTCCAGCATAAATTCCACCACCAATTAAATCTTATAACCACAACTCAAATTTTACGTTATTCTTTCTATTGTCATATAAACATTTCAATTGTTAACCTTTAATCCCAATTACTATATCTAACTCCTACATTTATTCTAAATTAGATTGGAAATTATATTAATTTAATTCATTTAATATTATCAAATTTAACGGGTCGTTACAATAACAGTCCTAATACCCAGATTCGGGTATAGTAAATAGGTGATTGATAATGACCCGAGAACCATATTCGGGTGTTAGATGATGAAATCTTTATATGAAAGACCTGAAACCTAGATTCAGGCTTTAATTGCCGACGTTTAGGAATGAGAATCTCGAAATCTAGATTAGGGCACTAGTAAATGGAGTTCTGTTCAACTCCTCTGCCTCCGTCTTCTTCGACGTGCATGAACCCTCCAAATTTTCAATAGGAATAATTAGATTGGATGCCTCTTGAGCTAGGACGTCTTAGTCCATGATTGGATGAGCCTCCTTCCGGGTTTGGACATCTCAGTCCTTTGATGAATATGCCTCTTCTCGGGCTTGGGCATCTTAGTCCATTATTTGTTAGGCCTCTTCTTGGTCCTGGACATCTTAGTCCAGTATTGAATGAGCCTCACTTGGGCTTGGACATCTTAGTCCTTTATTTATTGGGCCATTTCTTGGGCCTAGACGTCTTAGTCCATTAGTCCGGTGCACTTGGTTAGCTCATCTTAGAGATTGGAATCAAGGATTACCCTACCTACCTCTAAGAGGCTCCCTGCCCTGGCTCTTTTGGGGCATGGACAAGGGTTTGTTCGGTGATCTACCCTGGGCATCTTAGGTGTGGATAGAGGCTTACTCCGTCCTCCCTCTAAGAGGTGCCTTAAACTGGCCATAGCATGGCACGGATAAGGGCTTGTTCGGTGCTCTACCCTGGCTATCTTGGGCCTGGATAGAGGCTTACTACATCCTCTCTCCCGGAGGCGCTCTGCCCTGGCTATCTCGACGTGGATAGAGGCTTTTCTACCAATTTAGGTAGAATACCATCTTAGATAGTATCCAAATTTGTGGAGCATTTCACTCCCAACCATGTAGACTTTCTCTTTATAGAAAGTTGATCTTTATTAATCTTTACTCAAGCTCTCTTTACAAATTCAGTGATCTTTCCTTATCTAAGTAAATTGATGATCATCCCCTCCATGGTTTTGCAATGGTTGGTTTCTTGACCATTCATCATATGATAGTGACAGAAGGATCCTCCCAAGTTTCTTTCATGTTTTGCCTTTTTTTTTGTTATGGCCAATAGTTAAGTTCATCCTTTGTAAGAAAGTAGACGTTTTCTATTGATGTGGACAAGTTGCATTCTTTTGTTAATCTAGGCTTGAAACTTGACTCTTAAAGATGATTTTTTGCTTTTTATTTTTCATCCTTTTCATTTCATGCCCTTCAATTATCTTTCTTTTTGCCACCCTTTGAATCTCTTGGGTTGGAAGTGCTCTCATTGCAGTTGGTTGCCATTTGTGTGCAAAGGCGTTGTAATCGTTCATTATCTCTTTCTCAAAGATTGTGCCTTTGGAATAATGGTGGATTGTTCTTCTCATATGATTAATGATATTATCACTTCCATTGGGTCTTTTTACAAGTGCAAAGATTGGGGTAGGTCCTACATGAAAGGGATTTGAACTCCATTTTTCTGGGTCATAAGATTTTGCTTTTTATTTATTTATAATCCTTAAGGCCTCAAGCCTTAGTCTTTGTTCTTCATCTTGATTGGAGCTTTTGATATCTACTTAGGAGAATCTTGGCAAGTGTGGTTCAGAAGACCCCTATTCAGATCTTTTAAATCTTCTAGTCATGATCAAACAAAGGTGAATAAACTGGGTGTAGGATTAATCCAAGGGAGGTGTAACAACCCATAATTTTTTAAATATTTTAATTAAATTTTATTTTAAAACTTTGATTTTTAAATCATTAAAGCTTGAAATTATGGAATTCTCCATTGTAATTTTGGAGTTTGTTTGTTATTTATTTTCCAAGTACAATAAAATAAACAATTTTAGAAAATTTTATATTTTGGTCAAACTTTGACTTTTATTTGAAAATTTGAAAATTTTAAATTCTAATCTTTTTATTTGAAGCCGGATATAATTCTAGTATCCGTTCTGCTTTTTTTCTTCCATTTAATGCTGATTTATACTTTTAAAATTGGTTAAAATACAACGATTTACAAACAATTAATTTCTGTGTTCACTTTATATTTTTCCTATATCCGTCTTTTATTTTATTTTCTATTTTGTTTCCTCTAGACTTTATTTATTTATTGGAGTTTATTTGTGTATATTCTTTTGTTTAATGGCTTGGAAACAAATCAATTAGACATACGTTACTTTGTTTAATTAGGCATAGGTTACATTTGCTTTATTTCTTACCTTTTTATTTGCCTACCTCCTTAATTACCTTCTAGCCGTTCACTCCACTCCTCTAGCCGTGAGAAACTTTCCATTCACTTCATTTGTCATTTGCATGCAAACAAAGAAAAAAATACACAAGATTCTTTCTCCTTTAATTGTGCCTTTTAATTTCCTAGACATTCATTTTCTAGCCTTTACATCTCTAGCCATCCACTCTCCATATCTTTAGCCGTTCTTTGCAAACCCTAGCCGCCATATCATTTTTCAATTCACGCGAAAAGTTTCTCAAAATCATTTGCGTGAGGAAAAAAAGAAAAAATATACAAGTTCTCAATTTCCATGGCTTCTCCTTACTTTCTTCTTCCATATTTCTTTTGTTTTCTCTTTTGTCTTCAAGATAGGCTCGGCCTCCAAGCTATAGCCGAGCTCACCATCTCCACTGCACCACCATGCCGACCATCACCCCCTCCTCCATTACCCTAACCCCGAGCCATGACCATGGATCCAAGATCCATCACAAAAACATGGACAAACCCTAGCCAAACACTTATTTCCCATCACCTCCTCCCCTATTAGCCTCGGCCACAAATTGAAACACCTCCTTCTTTGCTTTGCCTAACCCTAGCCGTGCCTTATGAGGCTCACTTGACGAAAGATCCAACATGGCCGAGCCTATTAGTGATGTAGCCAAGCCCATTGATTGATTAAAGCAAGGTTATGTCATATTTTTCCGTTGTTTAAATTCTAATCTTTGTGTTGAGAAATATATTCTTATATATATGTTGTGTTTGTTTGCATACAAGATTTGGATCCGACTCCTCATTCACAAAAAAAATATGGTCGTGCTTTGTCGTGCCATTTCGTGCTTTGCGGAGTTTGGATTTGTATCTTGAATTTGATTTCTGGCTTTAAAAAGCTGAGTTATTCACTCTAAACATTACATACTTATATGATTGTGAAATGATGACAAGTGAATTGTATAAGTTATCATGCTATATTAATACATGCTTGTGATATGTTTATAGGATGTTAAATGCTGTTTATATATCTGTTACATCATCTGTTATGATATTATATGCTATACTGTTATTTTATTTCCTGTTTATCACACTGCAAGTTCCCTTATCACTATGCGTTGAAATGATACATACCCGAATGGACTGTAGAATAAGGAAAAATCATCATAGGCTGAAATGATTGGCTTGAATGATTTTTATTGCATTTGATTTACTTGGGATTGCAGGTCTGAAATGATAGATCCTAGCTTTTTTTTAAATTACGGAATGAAATGATAAATATTCGCATCACTTGACCTAGGTTAGAAAATTTTATACAGACCCATGGATAAATTTTAAATAATATTTTTCTAAAAATTATTAAGTATTTTGAGTTTTAAGATATATGAGATTTTAGCTTAAAGATTTGATTTAAAGATTTGAAATATAAAGGGATATTGGATTTCTATAAGTTAAAATTTTATAAGTTGATTTTGGTTTTAATTGTAATTTTAAATCTTTGTTTGGTTTTAAATTGTAATGTAAGGATCTTTGTTTATGATAAATAACTTAATAATTAAATTTGATTTAATATGGAATCTTTAATCTAATCTAGTGATTTTATTTAAAGTTATCCATGAAGTGAACATGTTTTGTATAATGAATAATTTATTTTGAATTGAGAAAATGAAATACAGTTTTAATTTGGCATTTGGTAATAAAATTTATTTAACTTGAAATCGTAGTTAATTGATGTCTAAATGAATAGATTTATAAAGAGAATTGGATTTTTCTATTAACCATGATAAAATATTTTATTTAGGGTTATGTTTTGTAAAAAGTAATGATTATGATTTAAAATGGAAAAAAGTAACTTAAAGATGACATAACTTGAAATTGCGAATTTGGTTTTTGAATGGAAATTTTAAGTTAAGTAATTAAGTGAAGATTTAAATTTATTTAGGAGATGGGTATGTTAAATAAAATATTAAGTTTTGGGTTGAAATAAAAGATAAGAAATTTATAAAGTATTGACTTAACAAATGAATTTTAATTTAAATTGGATATTTATTAATAAAATGTTATTTTATCAAATTTATAAGTTAGGTAATATCCAAATAATTTTTTTTGGAAAGTGGAATAAGTTTCTGAAGTGCACTATGGCTGAATATACTAAAGACACCTGTAACAGCATTTCTGAAGTGCTGTAATGCCTGAAAATATGAACTATGTGTTGAAATATACTAAAGAGACCTATAACAGCATTTCTGAAGTGTTGTAACTTCTGAAATTTGAATTATGTGTTGAAATTACTAAATGGACCTATAACAATATTTCTGAAATGCTGTAGTTTCTGAATTTGAACTATGTTTTGATATATACTAAATATACCTACCGTAGCACTTTATAAGTGCTGTTGTTTTGAAAATTACAATGTTTGAAATGTTGAAATTGAACAAATGAACTTAGAAATTGATGAAATTCTGAAAATTGAATATTTGATTTGGAAGGATAACCGCTTCACATTTAATTGTTTAAATGAAGGTCATTTTAAAGGTGTTATGTGTTGGAAATTGTATTTAATTAAGAACTGTCTTTAAATATAGTGATTTGAAACTCATTGAAATTGATGATTTAAGAATATGATTTTATAACCTGGTTTTAGTTTAAGGTGATTTTAAAGGGAATATTTCGAGTTTAATAAATTGAAGGAACTATTCAGTGATTTGGAAATTTGGGTTTTATTTAAATGATATATTGATTTGGTTTTGAAATGAAATAATATAGACATAGTTTTGACATGGATATGATATTTTGGTTTTTAAAGTATAAATGATTTTGAAATAAATATCCATTGTTAATAATAACATTTGGTTGTTAAAGAGACCGAGATCGGAAGTTGTCATACCCCCCGCCAACTCTGAAAACCACTTTAACAACCGTGTACACGGTAGAGACTCTAGAATGAAGTAGGATGGTGGTGACGTTCTATTTAGGTATATACGTGGACCTGACTCCCGTGAGTTGGCTTAAGGTGGCTAAAACATGAGCAATTTCGGGCCAATGAGGTCATTCCTCTGATCGGACACACTCCTTTAATATTATATTCTGACTTTAAGATTGATTTGGAGGCTAATTTTGATATTTTGATTTGGGGGTGTGGCTCGAGGTGGGCGGTAGTAGCTGCTATGCGTTACCACCAGCCCGTGTGCACAATTGGTATATCTACCCTGGCATTTCCTTGTTGTGCCGTGTCACCTTCCCTAGCGCACCTTGTACGAGTTTGATTTGTGTCGTACCTATGGAATATCCTCTGGTAGCCTCCCGATCAGGAGGTATTACGGTACCGTATAGACTACTGGCCCTGTTACGTGTTAAGGGGAATATTGGGTCACTCCTTAATGCTATTTTAAAGTAAGTTTATTTTACTATAGACATTATTATTATAGCGAAATATTAGTAAATAGTAAATAGTTTAACGGATCCTTAGAGGATGGCGGTCCCAAGCATCCTTTAAGTTACTTGTACCTTATATTACAGTTCACTTGAGTTGGTTTACATTATAAAAGTATGTATGTTCTGAGTCGAGTGTTACAACATTTGAAACCCACCTTCGAAGTTGGAACTTGCTTGGAGATCCAACTATCTATTGATTCTAGTTATCCAGTTGATTCCAGTAATGTATTCAGCTTTGTACTTGATTATCATCTTGTTATTTCTGTTTTATCTTGTTTAAACTCTGATGTATTTATATAGTAGCTTCATGAACTACTATCTCTTTGTTTCCACTGCATATATTACTCTGTGTCAGTGATCTGCGATTAATTTATTTACTGTAGGTTCTGAGTTTTGCCAAATTTATTTTTACTATTCAGTATTTTGAGCAATTCAAGTCCGACATGTGCGGATGCGAATTGTTGAAAATATCGGGTCGTTACATTTTGTATCAGAGCTTTGGCTCTAGGCAAAACTTAGCATCTATGGTAAATTTATTTATAGAATCACTTTCGTTCGAGCTTGAATCTCTTCCTTTGTACTCGATTTCCTTTGAACTTTGGAACGATCCCTGCGGTTCCAAAATCCATTCTTGTCTCTCCCTATTCTGTTATTTGATCATCTTATCTTTTATTCCAACTTATCCTCAAATCAAAATTTTCTTTGATTTGAGTTAATAAAATTTGAATCTCTATCTTTGCTTTGAAAATCTATTCCTGTATAGTGTATTTGTAAATCTATATTTAAAATGTTTTATATATTGTGTTGTTTGAGTTGTTGATATTGATTTGGATTTCCGATCGATTTGTCTGATCAATGCTACCGATAGGATCTCCAAAACACTTAAACCGAGCAAACCGACACAATATAGTTTTCAAATTTGGTAAATGAAAGAAATTTTGTATAATTATATTATGCATATAATTATAAATTTCTGAATTTTGATAATTAATGAGATTGAAAGATAAGAAATAATATTTGACTTTGTACATATCTTGTAACCATTGGCTTTTGTTTCACATATAATGATTGAACTATAAACATGGCTATAGGTTAATTTGGAAATTTAAATGAATTTAAAACAAGAAACTAAGAATTAAATTTCTGATGGTTTCAAACTTTGTGTTTAAAGTTTTAAAGGGTGTATTATTTAAAGAATTCAAGTAGAAATTATTTCAAAGAATTTATAATTTGTAAATCGGTGCTCTTTTCTTTGTCGTTGGAAAAGAATTTCGTTGATGGCTGCAGAATCATCGACAGTCATTTTCGAGTTTCGAAGTGTAGAGACCATTCTGTAGTTTCGCTATAGTCCTGCCTTGGAGAATTGAATTGATTTGGATTTCTAAATTATGACTTGATTATAATATATGTGATATATGATTTGAAATTTGATTTGATATATATATATTGTGTGTGTGTTTATATATATATATATATATATATATATATATATATATATATATATATTTATCCCTAGTTGTATGAAGGTAGTCAGAAATTTAATTCTTAAAATTTTATCTTAAAGGATAATTTCAAATATATAATGAAGCCAAAATTTTGAATAAATATTTAAGCCTGAATAAATGAATTGGAAAATTTTATTTGTATAATGCTCAATTGCATTCCAATATAACTTACCTAAATCATTCAGAAGTTAACTATGTAATTGGATAATATAAAATATAAAAATGATTTTTATAAATAAAATTTGAGTGTTCATAATAAATGTTATACGCTTAAATTTTAGTTATAAAAGATTAATAGAGGTAAATAGAATAAAAAGTTAATTGTATAAGATACAATATAAAAGTGGAGTTAAAGGAATTTATAAATAATTTGGAGCATTTATAATAAGTGTAAATATACTAAATATATGTGAAAAATATATTAAGTGGAATAAATTTAATAGTAATTTAGAATAAAGAAGAATTAAATTTACTGAATAAATTATGAGTATAATGAATGATTTTTCCAAATTCATGAGTTTATAAATTGATAATTGGATGATAAGATAATGAAATTAGAAATAGTTAAGATTTAACTTAGGTGAAATCAATTATTAATTTAAGTTGAAATTTTCATGGATTTAAATCTATTATCTTATCTTGTTTTTCGATCTCTTTTCTTTCAGGATGTTCTTGATTTTTGGTGGATCTTGGGAAGATCATCTCCATCTTGTTGAATGTACCTATAACGACATTTATCAGGTATAATTTAAATCTTCTTTTCATCGTGCCATGATCCTACCTCATTCTATCCTGTTTTCCTTATTTTCCCTGTCTTGTTCCTTTTCGGGGACAAAAAGTTTTGAGTGGGGGAGAGTGTAACAGCCCATAATTTTGTTAATATTTTAATTAAATTTTTATTTTAAAACTTTGTTTTTTAAATCATTAAAATTTGAAATTATGGAATTCTCCACTGTAACTTTGGAGTTTGTTTGTTATTTATTTTCCAAGTATAATAAAACAAACAATTTTAGAAAATTTTGTATTTTGGTCAAACTTGGACATTTATTTTAAAATTTAAATTCTAATCTTTTTATTTGAAGCTGGATATAATTCTAATATCCGTTCTGCTTTTTGTTTCATTTCATGCTGATTTATACTTTTAAAATTGGTTAAACTACAGCGTTTTACAAACAATTAATTTCTATGTTTACTATATATTTTTCCTATGTCTGTCTTTTATTTTATTTTCTATTTTGTTTCCTCTAGACTTTATTTATTTATTTGAGTTTATTTGCGTATATTCTTTTATTTAATGGCTTGGAAACAAATCAATTAGACATACGTTACTTTGTTTAATTAGGCATAGGTTACATTTGCTTTATTTCTTGCCTTTTTATTTGCCTACCTCCTTAATTACCTTCTAGCCATTCACTCCACTCCTCTAGCCGTGAGAAACTTTCCATTCACTTCATTTGTCATCTGCGTGCAAATAAAGAAAAAAATATACAAGATTCTTTCTCCTTAAATTGTGCCTTTTAATTTCCTAGCTATTCATTTTCTAGCCTTTACATCTCTAGCCATCCACTCTCCATATCTTTAGCCGTTCTTTGCAAACCCTAGCTGCCATGTCATTTTTCAATTCACATGATAAGTTTCTCAAAACCATCCGCGTGAGGAAAAAAGAAAAAATATACAAGTTCTCAATTTCCATGGCTTCTCCTTGCTTTCTTCTTCCATATTTCTTTTGTTTTCTCTTTTGTCTTCAAGATAGGCTCAGCCTCCAAGCTATAGCCGACCTCACCATCTCCACCACACCACCATGCCGGCCATCACCACCTCCTCCATCACCCTAACCCCGAGCCATGACCGTGGATCCAAGATCCATCACCAAAACATGGCCAAACCCTAGCCAAACTCCTATTTCCCATCACCTCCTCCCCTATTAGCCCCGGCCACAAATTAAAACACCTCCTCCTTTGCTTTGCCTAACCCTAATCGTGCCACATGAGGTTCACTTGACCCAAGATCCAACATGGCAGAGCCTATTAGTGATGTAGCCAAGCCCATTGATTGATTAAAGTAAGGTTACGTCACTTTGTTTCATATTTTTCCATTGTTTATATTCTAATCTTTGTGTTGAGAAATATATTCTTATATATATGTTGTATTTGTTTGCATACAAGATTTGGATCTGACGCCTCATTCACAAAAAAAATGTGGTCGTACTTTGTCGTGCCTTTTCGTGCTTTGCGGAGTTTGGATTTGTATCTTGAATTTGATTTCTGGCTTTAAAAAGGTGAGTTGTTCACTCTAGACATTACATACTTATATGATTGTGAAATGATGACAAGTGAATTGTATAAAATATCATGCTATATGCATACCTTCCTGTGATATGTTTATAGGATGTTAAATGCTGTTTATGATATTATATGCTATACTGTTATTTTATTTCCTGTTTATCACATTGCAAGTTTCCTTATCACTATGGGTTGAAATGATATATACCCGAACGGACTGTAGAATAAAGAAAAATCATTATGGGCTGAAATGATAGGCTCGAATGATTTTTATTGCATTTGATTTACTTGGGATTGCGGGTTTGAAATGATAGAACCTAGATTTTTCTTTTTAAATTACGGATTGAAATGATACATATCCGCATCACTTGACCAAGGTTAGAAAATATTATATAGACCCATGGATATATTTTAAATAATATTTTCCTAAAAATTATTAAGTATTTTGAGTTTTAAGATATATGAGATGTTAGCTTAAAGATTTTATTTAAAGATTTGAAATATAAAGGGATATTGGATTTCTATAAGTTAAAATTTTATAAGTTGATTTTGGTTTTAATTGTAATTTAAATCTTTATTTGGTTTTAAATTGTAATGTAAGGATCTTTGTTTATGATAAATAGCTTAATAATTAAATTTGATTTAATATGGAATCTTGAATCTAATATAGTGATTTTATTTAAGGTTATTCCCTAAAATGGACATGTTTTGTATAATGAATAATGTATTTTGAATTAAGAAAATGTAATACAGTTTTAATTAGGCATTAGGTAATAAAATTTATTTAACTTGAAATCATAGTTTATTGATGTCTAAATGAATAGATTTATAAAAAGAATTGGATTGTTATATTAACTATGATTAAATATTTTATTTAGGGTTATGTTTTGTAAAAAGTAATGATTATGATTTATAATGGAAAAATGTAACTTAAAGATGACTTAACTCAAAATTGGGAATTTGGTTTTTAAATGGAAATTTTAAGTTAAGTAAATAGGTGGAGATTTAATTTTATTTAGGAGATGGGTATGTTAAATAAAATATTAAGTTATGGGTTGAAATAAATGTTAAGAAATTTATAAAGTATTGACTAAACAAATGAATTTTAAGTTAATTGGACATTTATTAATAAAATGTTATTTTATTAAATTAATAAGTTAATTAATATCCAAATAATTTTTTTGGAAAGTGGAATAAGTTTGATAAGTTAAAAATGAGAAAAATTGAAGATACATTGTTTTAAAGGGTATAACAGAAATTATAACATTTCTGAAATGTTGTGGTTTAATGCACTATGACTGAATATACTAAAGACACCTATAACAGCATTTCTGAAGTACTGTAATTCCTGAAAATATGAACTACAAGTTGAAATATACTAAAGAGACCTGTAAAAGCATTTTTGAAGTGCTGTTACTTCTAAAATTTAAACTATGTGCTAAAATTACTAAATGGACCTATAACAGCATTTCTGAAATGCTGTAGTTTCTGAATTTGAACTATGTTTTGATATATACTAAATATACCTGCCGTAGCACTTTATAAGTGCTGCTATTTTGAAAATTACAATGTTTGAAATGTTGAAATTGAACAAATGAAGTTAGAAATTGCTGAAATTCTAGAAATTGAATATTTGATTTGGAAGGATAACTACTTCATATTTAGTGGTTTAAATGAACGTCATTTTAAAGGCATTATGAGTTGGAAATTGTATTTAATTAAGAATTGTCTTTAAATATAGTGATTTAAAACTCATTGAAATTGATGATTTAAGAATATGATTTTATAAGCTGTTTTGGTTTAAGGTGATTTTAAAGGGAATATTTCCAGTTTAATAAATTGAAAGAAATATTCAATGATTTAAAAATTTGGGTTTTATTTAAATGATATATTGATTTGAAATGAAATAATATAGACATAGTTTTGACATGGATATGATATTTTGGTTTTTGAAGTATAAATGATTTTGAAATAAATATCCATGGGTAATAATAACGTTTGGATATTAAAGATACCGGGATCGGAAATTGTCATACTCTCTACCAACTCCAAAAACCACTTTAACAACCATGTACGTGGTGGGGGCTCCAGAATGAAGTAGGATGGTGGCGATGTTCTATTGAGGTATATATGTGGACCCGACTCTCGTGAGTTGGCTTAAGGTGGCTAAAATAGGAGCGATCTCGGGCCAATGAGGTCATTCCTCTGATCGGACACACTCCTTCGATATTATATTCTGACTTTGAGATTGATTTAGTGGCCACTTTTGATTTTTTGATTTGGGGGTGTGGCTCGTGGTGGGCGGTAGTAGCTGCTATGCGTTACCACCAGCCCGTGTGTGTAATTGGTATATCTACCCCGGCATTGCCTTCTTGTGCCGTGTCACCTACCCTAGTGCACCTTGTACGAGTTTGATTTGTGTCGTACCTGTGGAGTATCCATTGGTAGCCTCCTGATCAGGAGGTATTGCAGTACTGTATAGACTACTGGCACTATTACGTGTTAAGAGGGAATATTGGGTCACTCCTTAACGCTATTTTAAAGTAAGTTTATTTTACTATAGACATTATTATAATAGTGAAATATTACTAAATAGTAAATAGTTTAACAGATCCTTAGAGGATAGGCGGTCCCAAGCATCCTTTAAGTTACTTGTACCTTATATTACAGTTCACTTGAGTTGGTTTACATTGTAAAAGTATATAGGTCCTGATTCGAGTGTTTTGTGTTTTGCTTTACGCTCGGGTCAGATTGAGTGATACATCATTTGAAACTCACGTTCGAAGTTGGAGCTTGCTTGGAGATCGAGCTCTCGGTTGATTCCAGTTATCCAGTTGATTCCAGTAATGTATTCGGCTTTGTACTTGATTATCATCTTGTTATTTCTTTTTTATCTTGTTTAAACTCTGATGTATTTATATAGTAGCTTCATGAACTACCATCTCTTTGCTTCTGCTGCATTTATTACTCTGTGTCTGTGATATGTGGTTAATTTATTTACTGTGTGTTCCGAGTTTTGCCAAATTTATTTTTACTATTTGGTATTTTGAGCAATTCAAGTCCGACATGTGCAGATGCAAATGGTTGAAAATATCGGGTCGTTACAGGAGGTTAGAGAATAGTAGTGTTAGGGGGTTAACCAAGTCGGAGGTTCGATCCCTCCTTTGAGCACCAAAAATGTTAACAAGATTTCTTGTTAACACCCAAAGTTATTACAAGAAGGATGGATAGTCTTATTTGAATGAAAGGCATGATACCCTGAAGGATTGCGCTTAAATTTAGCCTTACTTGTTGATTCTTAGGTAAGACCTTTCAATGAATTAGACCTTTCGACTTCATCGAATGGTTCAGTCTTTGAATTAGATAACCTTTCGTTTCAGTTGAACTTTTATGAAGTTTCCTACAAAAATTCTCTTGTGGCAAGGATGAAATCCCCCAAGTTAGTCCATTAAAGGTTGGTTTTAATATTGTCGAAAGGTTAAGGTAATGGCCTTCCTTGGGTTCAAGCTGGGTATGATTAACTTACGATGGATATGTAGTAGCTTCTGACCTTGTCAAAAGGTTAGATAACTTATATAAAGTAGATTTCGTCCTTGTCGAAAGGTATAGGAACGGTCTCTTTTGGATTAAGCCTTATAAGTGCAGGTATCTATATTCAAATAAAAAACTTGACCTTATCAAAAGGTTAGACCACTTGGATTATAGCTTCGGAAGGTACATGTGTTGTTAAAGTAAAAAGAACTGCCAATCTTGTCGGAAGGTTTAGATCATAGAGTCAATGATTTTGGAAGGTTTCAGTGAACGTTGAACCAATTAAGTTGTCGACCTTGTCGAAGGGTATAGATTGTAGAGTTGTAGGCTTCGAAGGATTGCAGTAGTTGTTTGTACAGAAGTGTTGTCGACCTTGTCGACAAGAACCTTTCTGTTACCTGGAAGTTTGACCAGGCAACTAGGCGGACAACACCAAGGCGCTCAGCATAGAAGGACGCTCGGCATCAGATGGACATTCGGCATATCAAGAGCATTCGACGTCAGGCAATAGCGTTCGGCATTTCAGAGGTGCACTCGGCATAGAAGAACGTTCGGTTTTGAATGCCGTTCGGCCAAAGGGAGACGCTCGGCATAAGGTCATTCAGAGATCAAAGATCACTCGGCCTCCCGAAGACGCTCGGCCAAAGCCATCGTTCGCGAGCCTAGATAGTTCGGCATTCCAACATGGTTCGGCAAGCCAAGATGGTTCGGCATTCCAGCATGGTTCAGCGAACTTGGATCGTTCGACATTCCATCATGGTTCGGCGACCTTGAATCGTTCGGCATTCCAGCATGGTTCGGCGAACTTGGATCGTTCGGCATTCCAGCATGGTCCGGCACGGTACGTTCGGCAACCTTGGATCGTTCGGCATTCCAGCATGGTTCGGTGAACTTGGATCGTTCGGCATGAAAGCATGGCTCGACGCGATTACCATGGCTCGGTATCAAACCGTTCGGCCTCCCTGGTTCGGCGCACAGAGTTAATGCTATTTGGACCAAGACATTCGGCTACCAGGCCCACCAGGGAAGTCCAACCCACTTTTGCCTATAAATAGTGGGGCAGGGGCACAGAAAAAAGGGAGAGATTTTAGAGAGCACTGGGGAGACTCTGCCACATTCAACCCTCATTCAAGACTTAATTTTTTTATTTAGCAATTGTATTCAAATACTTAGAAATGGATTGTATCTGTAATCAAGTATCAAGGGAAGAAAAAAAAGATCAACTTCAAAGTGGACGTAGGCTGTTACGCCGAATCACTATAAATCTGGTGTTCTTACTTTCTGCATTTAAATTTATGCTCTCTTCGCTATTTTAATTTGTTTTCTTTATTATTATCTTTGCACAATCTTTCTAAGCGTGTTAGCAACCAATTTTGGTGCTAACATTTTGGTGCTTTCACTGAGAATTGAATTCTCAGGCTGTTAGGATCTACTTTGTAGCTACTGGATTGCATAAGTCCCCCAAAGGAGATCCATAATCATTCGTAAGGCATCTGTTGATTCAACTCAGAGTTACAACCAATAACTCTTCCATGGGAAGACCACGGACAAGATCAGTCTCTCAAAATGCAGATGCCCACAAAACTGCTAGTGAGCAACAACTTGGGCCTAGCAATCAGCAAGCTGTTCGAGGTGCAGGACCCTCCAACCAAAACCAAGCAGAAGTTGTTTCCCAAGCAGAATTCAATGACTTGATAAGATAACTTAAGGAAAGTAGAAAGCAACTTGCTGAGCAAATGCAAGTCAATGCTGACCTCATAACTCAGCTAACTCAGCAGCATCAGAACGCTGGAGGTAGCCCTGTCGCTTACTCTGAAGATGATAGTTCGACTTCCGCTGATGAACCGCCTAAGCGCAGACGCCGCAAGGATGAAGATGCACAAGCAGGTGCCACTGATCGATCTACTAGAAATCAAGCCCGTGGAACGGAACCCAACCTCCCTTCTTCTATACAAACCCCGGACTTGACAACTATGATCAGGCAGTTGATGAGAGAGAATCAAGCCTTGACTAATGAAGATTAGGGAGTGTCGAAAAGCCATACTCCCTTCACGGACACCATTCTACAGGCTGAATATCCAAGAAAGTTCAGCATGCCCACCATTCCAGCCTATGAAGGGAAGACTGATCCTAGACAACATTTGATGAGGTATGGATGGATAATGGATTCTGCAAGAGCTAATGACGCGACCAAGTGTAGGTGCTTCCCAATTACTCTGTCCGGAATTGCCACCATATGGTTTACTTGGCTTCCCCCACGGTCTATATCCAGCTTCGACGAATTAGCAATGAAATTCATAGAACATTTTAGGATACACACCACTCGTCCAAAGAACGTGATGTCCTTATCAAGTGTAACTCAAACTCCGGGAGAATCACTGAAAGCATACCTATAGAGGTTTCATGTTGCTGCTACCGAGGTGAGAGATCCTAATGACCATGCGATTTTGATGGCAGTAATGCGTGGAGTAGATCCAGATTCTGAATTTGGAGATTAGTTGGCGGGAAATCCCCCAGCCATGCTGGAGCGTTTTTATTCGAAAACTCATCAGTTCATAAGGAGAGAAGAAGCTCGATGGACAAGACGAGACAAGGTACCAGGACCTGCTCAGGAGACCGTGAAAAGTAACGTCGCCATGAAGCCAACCGACAATAATGCGGGAAAAGCTCAAGTTAACGTCCAGAGTAAGCCTGGGCAGTCTAAAGGATCCGGAGGAGGAAATCCCGGAAAGAAAAAAAGAAACGGGTAGATGGAAGTCAAGGATTCCGACCTACGGTGAATACACCCCATTGAACGCATCTCTTGAGAGCATCTATCTATCAACCTACAACACTTTCCAGTACAGAAAGCCACGCCCGAAGGAATCGACAGAGGAGCAAAAGTGGACTGGAAAGTATTGCCGCTTTCACGAGTCTTATGGGCACAACACAGAGGAGTGCAGACACCTCCATGACGCTATAGAAAAGCTAATTAGACAGAAGAAGCTATAGGAATTTGTCAAAGACCCATCAGACGGGAGGCAAGGAACCCCGGACGCGGGCCAGCTCCACGCCAACCAGAACTACCTGCTCGAACTGTGGGTAGATTGGTTATCAACATGATTGCTGGCGGACCTCACCTCGCAGAAAAGAATTGGCGGGAGATGGAGCGATATGCTAACTCTTTGAGACATGCGGACTATGAGTGTTGTTCGAATGTGGAGGATGGAACTCCCGCAAAGCAGCAGCGTACGATGAATGATGACATCGTATTCAGCAACAGAGATGCAGTTAAGGTAGAGGTCCCTACTATTGATCCAATGGTCATATCCGCGACCATCGGGCCGTCATTCGTAAAGAGAATTCTAATTGATTGCGGAAGTTCCGTTAACATCATCTTCCGGAAGGCATATGACCAAATGAAACTGGAAACCAAGGATTTGAAACCATCCAAAGCCAGGATCCATGGCTTTAACGGCGCAGCAACTGTGCCATGGGATATGTGGAGTTACCCGTCGAACTAGGGCAAGGTGAACGCAGGAGAGTGCGAATCCTACCATTCATAGTGCTGGATGTCGATTCCCCATACAATGTGTTCCTGGGACGTCCAGCCCTGGCAGAATTCAGGGCAGCTATGGCCCCATGGTGTTTGACGTTAAAATTTCCCACAGACAAAGGAGTAGGAGTAGTGCACGGTGATTAGGCAACCGGTCGTGCATGCTATGTGGCTGAGCTCAGAGAGGCGTAGCGTAGGGAGAAAGGAAAGGTTGCGGACAGCTCGGTCCGCATCCAAAATTCTGATGATTGACAACTAGCACCCGAGCCCTGGCTCGGGCAACAATCTCGGATCCATAGAGACATAGATCCGAGAGATGATGAGAGGGAACCCAGGGAAACAAATGCAGCACTGGCTGAACCGACCATTGACATCTCAGTTAGCTGCAACGACCCATCATGATTTCTTAAAATAGGATCACAGCTAGACCCCGTGGCAACTGAAAACCTCATTGATTTCCTCCGAGCGAACCTTGATGTTTTTGCTTGGACACATTCTGATATGTGCGGGATTTCTCCTGCAATTGCGAGTCATATGTTGAACATAGACCCGAAACATGTCCTTGTGAAACAGAAAGGAGAGGCATGGACCTAGAGTGGTCCGCAAGTCTCAAAGAGGAGGTGGACAAACTCAAAACCGACGGGTTCGTCCACGACGCCCTCTACCCTGAATGGGTATCTAACCCGGTGTTAGTAAAGAAAGCAAATGGAAAATGGAGAACTTGTGTCGATTACTCTGATTTAAACAAAGCATGCCCGAAGGATAGCTTTCCATTACCAAGGATTGACCAACTGGTCGATTCAACAGCCGGACACGAGTTATTATCATTTATGGACGCATACTCTGGATACAATCAAATCCCGATGCACATCACAGATCAAGAACACACCAGCTTTGTCACAAACGTTGGACTATACTGCTATGTAGTAATTCCCTTTGGATTGAAGAACGCATGAGCAACTTATCAACGTCTGGTGAATCGAATGTTCAAATATCAAATTGGAAAAACGATGGAAGTCTATCTGGATGACATGCTTGTGAAGTCACGGCAGTCAAACGACCACATCCGAGACTTAGCAGAGATGTTCGATATACTCAGGCACTACGGGATGAAGATCAATCCTCTGAAGTGTTCATTCGGCGCAGCGTCGGGAAAATTCTTGGGTTTCATTGTGAATGCACGAGGGATTGAAGCTAACCCGGAGAAGATCCAGGCTATCCGAGATATACAAGTACCCAGAACCATAAAGCAGGTGCAAAGCCTGAATGGGAAAGTGGCTGCGCTAAGTCGATTCATATTCAGAGCTACTGACAAGTATATTCCCTTCTTCGACGTTATAAAGAAAGGAAAGAGAAACTTCGAATGGACGTCCGACTGTGAGGAAGCATTTCGGGCTATGGTAAAGCACTTAGAAAGTCCCCCTATACTGTCAAAACCAGTAGACCATGAAATGTTGTACGTATACTTGGCGGTATCCCAGCACGCTATCAGTACGGCCTTAGTCCACGAGGAAGACCGGGTTCAAAAGCTAGTTTACTATGTTAGTAAATGCTTGACGGGGGCGGAAAGAAATTATCCAAAGATTGAGAAATTAGCCTATTGCTTGGTGATTGCATCACGCAAGCTTCGCCCCTACTTTCAGGCACACTCAATCAGCGTCTACACTGACCAACCCTTACGGTAGGTACTCCAACGACCGGAAACTTTCGAAAGGATGTTAAAATGGAATATTGAGTTGAGTCAGTTCGACATTGCCTATCTGCCGCGAAGGGACATACAAAGACAAGCACTAGCTGACTTCATTGCTGAATTCACTCTACCAGATGAACCAAGCTGTCACAGGGTCATACCCCCCATTCGATGGAAGATGTACACCGATGGGGCGTCAAATGACCATCGCTCGAGGGCAGGTATAGTCATCATAACTCTTGAAGACCGATCGATCTGCAATGATTTGAAGCTTGAGTTTGCAGCAACAAATAACGAAGCCGAATATGAAGCATTGATTGCTGGCTTGAGACTTGTTATTGAACTGGGAGTGAAGTCAATCGAAATCTTCTGTGATTCACAGCTGGTGGTATATCAGGTGCGGGGAGACTATCAAGCAAAGGGGCAGAGACTAGGTCCTTACCTCACTCGGGTTCAAGAGCTACTGGCAAGCCCCAAATATTACGACATCTCGCATGTCCCACGCGAACAAAATAGAGAAGCTGATTCGTTGGCGAAGTTCGCAAGCACTGGCGATGCACAGCAAATGGGATTGTTTCCTATTAAGACTCTCCATGCTCCAAGTATAGACATAATGGAGATAGATTTCATGTTAGAGACCGAACCTGAAAAGGAATCGTGGTTGACCCCAATCAAACAGTACCTGCTACAAGGAGATTTGCCTGAAAAGAGGAGCGAAAGAAGCCAAGTCCTTCGTAAGGCCTCGCGTTATGTAGTACATGGCGAAATAATGTATCGGAGGGGATTCTCGACCCCCTTACTCCGGTGCGTGGCCCATGATGAGATAAACCGAGTACTAAAGGAAGTCCATGAGGGAGAGTGCGATGACCATACTGGGGGGCAAACATTGGCAAAGAAAATCCTCCACTATGGATACTATTGGCCAACCGTGAATGGGGACGCCGCAGACTACGTAAGGAGATGTGACAAATGCCAGATATACGCAAGAATTCCGAGAGCTCCGTCGACGGAACTCACACAAATGGTTAGCCCATAGCCATTTGCAATGTGGGGAATTGACCTAATTGGTTCTTTACCCATAGCCAAAGGAGGCGTGAAATATGCAATAGTTGCAGTCGATTACTTTACCAAATGGGCAGAGGCAGAGCCTATGGCCACGATCATCACCAAGAAAGTCATTAATTTCGTTGTGCGAAATATCATTTGCCGTTTTGGCCTTCCACGGACCATCATAGCAGACAATGGAACTCAATTTGAAAGCAAGGAGTTCAAAGAATTTTGTCAGAAGAATGGAATTGAGAAAAGGTTTGCAGCATTCGCTCATCCAAAACAAATGGCCAGGTAGAAGCCGTAAACAAAATAATCAAGTCCATATCGAAAAAGCGATTGGAAAAGGCTAGAGGCAAGTGGGTTGATGAACTCCCGACGGCGCTTTGGGCTTATAGAACCACCCACAAAACCGCGACTGGCCACACTCCATTCGCATTAGCATATGGCACGGAAGCTGTCATACGCGTGGAACTTGAAGGTCCATCACATCGGGTAACTTATTACGATCCTACGTTGAACCAGAATCTCTTATTGGAATCATTGGACTTCACAGATGAGAAACGCGAAGAAGCTGATTTGAGAGCGGGCTCATACCGACATCGAGTCGCCAGGTATTATAACAAAAAAGTCCAACCGAGAATCTTTGATGTGGGAGATCTGGTTTTGAAACGAGTCTTTCCGACCCTATCTCACATGATTCTCGCATGGGAAGGTCCATACATCATCGAACGGAGGCTTGGAGAAGGAACTTTTAAGTTGGCGACCGTCGATGGTGTGACACTCCCCCGAGCATGGAATAGCGAGCACTTGTGGCGTTACTACACTTAGTCTGTTTCCTTTATGCAGTAGTTGCATTTATTTCTAGTACGTTTTCATTTCTAGTCCTTGGCATGTAATAGGACAATTGAGTTTGATTTCGTTAATAAAGTCTTGAAGCCATCTTTTTTATAAATGACTAATGTTTCTGCGTATGATAGCCCTGTGGCAAGCAATTACAATTATATTATTCTGGCTGGCGTACGAACGCTCAAAACAATTTAAAATCTCCAAGTCCCTGAAGTGCGGACAGGAGTACTCGAAGTCCCCGGAGTGCGGACTCGAGTATAAACGATTCCAAACCTCCAAGTCCCCGAAGTGCGGACTGGAGTACTTGAAGTCCCCTGAGTACGGACTCGAGTATAAACGATTTAAAATCTCCAAGTCCCCAGAGTACGGACTGGAGTACTCGAAGTCCCCGGAGTGCGGACTCGAGTATAAACGATTTAAATTCTCCAAGTCCCTGGAGTGCGGACTGGAGTACTCTAAGTCCCCGGAGCGCGGACTCGAGTATAAACGATTCAAAATCTCCAAGTCCCCGGAGTGCGGACTGGAGTACTCTAAGTCCCCGGAGCACGGACTCGAGTATAAATGATTTAAAATCTCCAAGTCCCCGGAGTGCGGACTGGAGTACTCTAAGTCCCTGGAGCGCGGACTCGATTATAAACAATTCAAAATCTCCAAGTCCCTGTAGTGCGGACTGGAGTACTCGAAGTCCCCGGAGTGCGGATTCGAGTATAAACGATTCAAAATCTCCAAGTCCCCGTAGTGCGGACTGGAGTACTCTAAGTCCTCGGAGCGCGGACTCGAGTATAAACGATTCAAAATCTCCAAGTCCCTGAAGTGCGGACTGGAGTACTCGAAGTCCCTGGAGTGCGGACTCGAGTATAAACGATTCAAAATCTCTAAGGCCCCGGAGTGCGGACTGGAGTACTCTAAGTCCCCGGAGCGTGGACTCAAGTATAAACGATTCCAAATCTCCAAGTCCTCGGAGTGCGGACTAGAATACTCTAGATCCTCGAAGTGCGGACTCGAATATAAACGAACAAAAATCTCTAAGTCCCCGGAGCGCGTAACAGAGTACTCGAAGTCCCCGTAGCGCGAACTCGAGTGCAAGCGGTAAAAAATTCTCCAAGTCCCTAGAATGCGAACTGGAATATTCTGAGTTCCCGTTGTACAGATTATAAAGTGTTCTAAGTGCTTGAAGCATGGAAGAAAAACGAACGACTCTCAGAGAATCAACGGGCTATGTGGAGACACACCGAGAAGTCTGTGTTACGCACAACAGCATGAATTCGAATCATAATTACAAAGAAAAATGAATAATAAGAATCTTTTGAAAAGACAGAAAAGGAAACTAAACTTTATTCAAGAAAAGCTTTCTGCTACAAGCACTCCAAAATTCGGAGTCAACGGTCTATCTACAAAAATTACAAAAAAAAACTATTACACGACTCAGATTGACTCTCGACGAACGAGGACAGTGGTCACTTCTTGTGCTTCTTCGACTTTTTCGCGGACGACTCTTCCCCAGAGCGTTTACCCTTGGAACCTTTCCTTGAGGGAGGAGTAACAACTGAAGAAGTAGGGGGAACATCCAAGGGCTTGGACGTGCCGGGAAGGATGACCTTCAATGGCTTGTTCAAGGGATCGTCCAGGTCCACTTCATGCGGCTCAACCTTGACCTTGACTGTATCTCTCTTCTCTTTCTCGAGCCGCTCCTTCATGCTCAATTCAGATGTATACTCGAAGGCGCCTGTGACTTCTACTTCATAACTCCCAGAGGAGGAATCAGACTTGCCTTCGTCAAGCGCCCCGAGCACTTGAGCATCTGGCCCAGGAGCTTCACCAGCACGAGCAGCCTCACTAGTCTTTTCTATCTCCTTGGCGACATCGCTCCTCGAAGTGGGATCGGGATCTGAACGACCCGCACAAAATCAGAAAAGATGAGCATTAGAATGAAATAGTACTTTATAAAGAAGGACGACTTTCAAAACCTCAAAGTGATAAGTTATCTACCAGGCTCTAGCAAACTCTCTACCGTCAAAGGGGTTTCTCCCTCTGGGATAGGAGAGAAAACAAGAACGCCCAAGCCAGGGGTTTCCGGATCGTAGCCAATGTGTCGTTCAAAAGGATTAAGTATCGGCCGAATGGCCGGTTGGGTAGGCACATGAACAGGAGGCTCGACCCCAGATGGACCGGCGACAACTTCTTTCCCTTTCCTGGAGGGGAATCCTTTGCAATAGAGGGCCTTGGCCGTCGACAGGTCCGACGGCTCATTTCCCCTCAGACATTCTTTTATCAGGTCCCCCTCATCAACCTCCTCGACACCGCGCTCGGTCTTCCTGATCTGAATTAAGGTTTCCCCCACCTCGGGCAACGATTCAAGATAGCTGTCGTCCAAAAAAGTTAAGTCACGGTGCATGAGTACGCGGGCGTTGAATTCGGCAATGAGTCGGTCGAACGCGGTTTTGATCTCTTCTCTACCTTCTTCCCTGGCTGCCTCAAGACAGGAGTCGACGTCCGTCAACGCCGTCTTCTTGCCCTCTTCACGGGCCTCACTCTTTAATATCTCAACCCTGGAAAGCTCGCCCTCGAGTTGTTCTTTTAAAAGTCGGGGTGGCGACAATTTTGTCAGAGTATCGCTGCGACTCTTCCTGGGCAGCCGTTTTCTCCTCTTTCTCTCTTCGAAGAAGCTCCTCAAGTTCCTTGACCCGGGTGTTGAGCGCATCCCTCTCCTTCTGAATGGAGTCCTTCTCTAAGGCCAAAGCCCCACATCGTTGAACCGCCTCGTCAAGCTCTTTCTTATGAGTTGATTCCAAGCGAGTAACGGCCTCAGCAGTATCCCTAGCACTTCGATGGGCGACCTCGAGTTCAAACTTGTAAGTGGCGATTTCTTCGTCTTGGGCTTTAATGATGTCCTTATCATGGATAGCCTCAAGCTTCAGACGGTCGATCTCATGCTGGCGCTCCACAGAGACTTCTGGAAGTTTCTCAGCTAGGTGAACAGATGCATCATGTTGAACATAGACGTCATTCGTACAGGCAAGAGCGCTCTGTTTAACATGACCAGGGATATGGTGAATCGCCGGAAGGAATTTCAGCCCATCGAAGCAGATTCTCGGAAATTTGTCTTTAAGCTCAGCCATTTTCTCTGACACTGTCGGGTCTATCATGGGAGCAGGAGGTGACGGCTTTGAAAGTTCACACCTCCTGTGAGAACCTCGGGACTGTCGAGTAGAAGAGGAGTCAGAGTGTTGGTCCCGGGGAGCGTCGGGTTGCGACCTCTTATGGCCGTGCTTGTCTTTGCTGTGCTCTGCGTGAGACGAAGTATCCTGGTGGTGCTTTGGCTGATAGTATGTTTTCCTCCGAGATGAGGAGTCCCGGGAATGATAGTCTTTGTCGCCATCACCATCTCTATCTCGGTGTCTCTCGGGACCCGAGTCCCGTCTGGACGGATGAAAAATAGAAGAACCACGAAGACGATCGAATCCGTCTGAGCGCCCCATGTCACCTGCACGAAATTCAAATAACAGCGAATTAGCAAAAAGAGGTGTGACGACGAAAATCTAAGTGCGGATTTAAGTGCAAGTGTTCGTGTGTGTCCTAGTGTTTCCCCCTGACGGACCAGTAGCCTTGCTAACAGGGGTTTTCTCTCGCTGACTTTGGGTTGGAATCCCCACATCGCCTCTGACGGGCGAGTGGAACTTGTGTGCCTCCTGATCGCCAAAGTCGTAGTTGAGCAGATCATCGGGGATGGAGAGATTCGACAGGCCCTTTAAAGAACTTTCCACATGCTATGAAGAAGCCTCTTTCTCTGCCGGGATGAGCGTAACTTCGGAAGTTTCGCCAACCTTCTCCTTCCTTATCTTATACGCCAACTTCTTTCTCCCCTTCGAAGGGGACGATGACGTCTCAATATCATGCACTTCGACCGACGGATACTGAGTAACACCCACATTTTCACCTTGTGTTTCAGGAGCCTCGCTCTCTTTAATCTCCCCCTCCTCCTGTACGTCAAGGGTATGGCGTGATGATGATTCGGCTAGTTTTTTCCCTTTACCGGATGCGGGCTTAGGAATCGAGACGCCCTCAGGAAGGCTAATCCGGCGACCTTCTGCTAACAATCCGAACCTCGATAATGACTCATTTGAAATGAGGGTTCGGATGTCCCGTTCCTCGGCAGAAAGAGCTCTAATGGCGTCGACGGCCTTAGAATACCCTCGGCCCTCGGGACGTGGATTAATACCTAAAAAAATGAAACAAGAAGTCAGAAAAGGCATAGCTCCGATCGAGCGCGAATGTCAACTGAGGAAAAAGACTTACTGCCTTCAACCCATCTCCTTGCGAAACCAGAAGGGCAACGCACATAGAACCATTCCTGTTTGTACAGGGCAAATTTGCTACATGCTCCGATCAAAATCTGACATTTGTGGTGCGGCTCGAGGAACACAAAGGTGGGGCTGTCTCTCCGCTTCTTGAGCATATAAATATATCTAATGTCGCCTGGAGTTGGAGGCCTAGAAAAGACGGTCATGAAAAGGAGGTAGGTCCCATAAATGAACGCTTGACCATTTGGGTGCAGCTGCGACGGGGCGATGTCTATGTATTGCAACACGTCCTGAAGAAATAAATTGAATGGAGGCATGCTGCCCATCCAGCACATAAACTTACTGCAGGCGGTATATACAATCGAGGGCAGGTGTGGACGATCATGCTTCGACGGAACCAACACATCGGCAAAAGGATGCCGTGAAGCATATTCGCCAAAGTGCGACTTCGTTAATCTTCGAAGCCTGTGAGCCGATCGGATTATCTAGAAGGATAGATGACTCCAGGGCATCAGGAGCTAAATTATGAGCAGGGGAGGTCGACGGGTTAGAAGTGTCTGCGTCCCCTTGTTTGGAAGATGTCCTGGGCCTGTCCGAGATTGTGGCGGAACTGGATTTTTTAGACATCTCCAATAAATAGCGAATTCGGCTAAGCACCTGTGTGAACTATACTTGAAAAATGATCGACGTTATATTTAGCAACACGAATATTCCCCCCACGTGATGTGTGAACTAGTGCAATCAATCCTGTATAAGCAGTGAAAATTTGAAAATCACAAGGACACTGGTATAAAATTAAGCTTCAAAACATCGCCTTCGAAGACCGTCATCGCTGACCATCTCCTGAGGTCTGCTTTACGGTGGTTACAGTTTCAAATTCAGTAAACATTAGAGGAAGTCACTCGGTTACATCAGTTTAAGTTCATTTTATTTCTGCTGGGAAGGTTATCAGTCCAAATTGGTTCGATACGCAAATGTGCTGGAGTTTCTGTCCTTATTCAGTTATGAAATTGGGCAAGGCAATTGTTTGATCGGTTTAAGTTATGTTCGGCCTAGGAATCGTTTGGCTGAAATATTGATCGGCCAAGGTTTCGTTCGGCATTTATATTCGTTCGGCCGAAATACTGCTCGGCCAAGGTTTTGTTAAGCATTATGTTCTTTCGGCTTGAGTCATGTTCGGCCAAAACGAGATGGGTCGGCATTCATGATCGTTCGGCCACTATATCGAACGGCCTCCTGTCTTTTTCCCACTTCCCTTAGATTTTCCCTCTTCAACATCGTTCGGCATGGGGAGATCATGCTGAACCATTGCAAGGTCGATCCATACCACTAGATCTCACCTCTAATGCCACGCACCTCCAACAAACTCCCACCTTCGAGAGCTTCTACCCTCCACTTCTTCTCCTCTCCGTTCCGTCCGCCTTGGAATCACCCAAGGCCAAATCGAGTCCCAGCCTAGGGGTACGATCAAGAACTATCTCGTCTCCCTCATCCCCCGTACCTCCTACCGATCCTATCATCTGCCTAACTACAGTTTTTAAACAAACATATGCGATAATTCTTGCCAAGAGAAATAATAGGAGCTTGGGAAGGGATTGTAGGAAGGACGTGCTAGACTCGAGGAACGAAAGGGATGATCGAAACTTAAAGGAAATAAGTTACGTGCTCTTGGAAAATCACGGGTAAGAAGTGAAAAAGAGAAGAAGAAGTAGAGTACTGGGTTTTATAAGAAAAGAGAAGAAGTCGAAACGACCCTGACCGGTAGAACCGGTCAATGCACAAAATACGCTCGGCATGGAGGAGCGTTCGGCTGAGTAAAGAACATCGTTCGACATGGTGTACGTTCAGCATGGGTCATCTTGTTTGGCATTTTAGTGTCGATCGGCCTCGGCACTACACCAACTCATAGCTCAAAGCACATCCTGTTTGACCACACGATGTACTTTGGGGGGCAAAATGTTACGTGGAAGTTTGACCAGGCAACTAGGTGGACAACACCAAGGTGCTCAGCATAGAAGGACACTCGGCATCAGATGGAAATTCGGCATATCATGAGCATTCGACGTCAGGCAATAGCGTTCGGCATTTCATAGGTGCACTCGGCATAGAAGAACGTTCGGTTTGAATGCCATTCGGCCAAAGGGCGACGCTCGGCATAAGGTCATTCAGATATCAAAGATCACTCGGCCTCCCGAAGACGCTCGGCGAAAGCCATCGTTCGGCGAGCCTAGATGGTTCGGCATTCCAGCATGGTTCGACGAGCCTAGATGGTTCGGCATTCCAACATGGTTCGGCGACCTTGAATCGTTCGGCATTCCAGCATGGTTCGACGAACTTGGATCGTTCGGCATTCCATCATGGTTCGGCGACCTTGAATCGTTCGGCATTCCAGCATGGTTTGGCGAACTTGGATCGTTCGACATTCCAGCATGGTCCAGCATGGTACGTTCGGCAACCTTGGGTCGTTCGGCATTCCAGCATGGTTCGACGAACTTGGATCGTTCTGCATGAAAGCATGGCTCGACGCGATTACCTTGGCTTGACATCAAACCGTTCGGCCTCCCTGGTTCGATGCACAGAGTTAATGCTATTTGGACCAAGACATTCGGCTACCAAGCCCACTAGGGAAGTCCAACCCACTTTCGCCTATAAATAAAGGGGCAGGGGCACAGAAAAAAGGGAGAGATTTTAGAGAGCACTGGGGAGACTCTGCCACATTCAATCCTCATTCAAGACTTAAGTTTTTTATTTAGCAATTGTATTAAAATACTTAGAAACGGATTGTATCTGTAATCAAGTATCAAGGGAAGAAACAAAGATCAACTTCAAAGTGGACGTAGGCTGTTACGCCGAACCACTATAAATCCGGTGTTCTTACTTTCTGCATTTAAATTTATGCTCTCTTCGTTGTTTTAATTTATTTTCTTCATTATTCTCTCTACACAATCTTTCTAAGGGTGTTAGCGACCAATTTTGGTGCTAACACTTTCGATGAGGTTGAACCTGAAAATAGGAGTTAATCCAGCAAAGATTTAAGTAAACAGTAAAGTAATTAACAAAGCTTAGGACTTCCCTCTTTATCCAAGAAAAAGATTTATTTTATTAAATTCCCCAAATCAACATCCAATTAGGGTTACAATGCTTTGATTAAGAAATTACTAGTCTAGAATCAGAGGAATTAGTTCCCCAAAACATGACTTCCTAGGTCTTATTTATCGATGCAGGCGGCTCCCTTTTCGACTCCATGCTCTCGACTGGGTCGGAAGGTCTTCCTTTTATATGCAGCTGTGAAACTTTCGACTTTGTCAAGAGGTTTTCCCTTCATATGCTATTATGGACCTTTTGACATTGTCGAAAGGTCTTCTTTTCTTTACGCCTTCATGAACCTTTCGACTTTGTCGAATGGCCTGCTCTCTTTATACTGTTGTGAACCCTTCAACCTTATAGGAAGGTTGCTCTTCATTTGATTGTTGTGAACACTTCGACCTTGTTGGAAGGTTTCTCTTCATTTGATTTTTGTTGAGAGCTATGCTTCCCTTAAATGTTGTTGAAATGTTGTCTTCCATTCTTTGCTGGCTTATGAGTGTTGCTTTCTTTAAAAAATCTTTCAACATTGTCGAAAGGTTTCCTGGAAGTGCTTTAACTGGTTCGAAAGACTTGCTATGCTTTCAAAAAGGTCACTTTAAAGTTACTCATACTTGCTTTGACTTCTCTATCTTCTTCAGAAGGTTGGAACTCCTTGGATGAAACCTTTCGACCCCTTTGAAAGGTTTGGTTTAAGCTTCCTCTCCTTTGTCTTTTGTTAAAAGACCTTTCGACTTAGTCGAAAGGGGCATTTTTTGAGTAACAAGATGCAAATCCCAACTTCTATATATAGATATATTAACTATGTATAGCAATGCTATTTGCACCTACACATTTTGCACTGAAGTATATTCGGATATACTAGTAATATATGTCAAGTATAAATTTGGTCACAGATATCATTTAATAAATTAACGAATTTAATCAAAGTGAGAGAAATAAAGTGTTTATCTCTCTAAATAAAACAAAATATTATCTTAATTAATTAAATAAGTTTAAGGAAGAGAAATAAAATGTTTCATTAAGTTAAAGAAGTAACTGATTTATACACATGCACGTAAGATTATATTTGCTATACTATTTTATATAAATACTAAAGCAAAACTTTTTTAAATATAATTAAATAAAATACCATTGTATTCAAAATTGTATTAGATTATATTTAATAAGCCCTTTAAACTTCATTGGCCTAATAGACCCAAAATATGAATTTTTTAAAATCTACCAATATCACCCACTTCCGACTGGTCCGGTTCCAATAATAATATGAGAACCCAATGGTCTATGCAGTCTAAATTAATAATACTACTAATTAAAAGCCTACATATTTAGTAGGGTTTCTAGAAAAGTAGTGTTCGGTGATAAGCACTCTGTCATACCCTGCTACTGACCTGGCCCGAAGGATGAGGTAAGCCCAAAGATTATCCCCAACATAAAGGCCTGGATCGACTAAGGGCCTCGGGCTAATTTCAAAGTTTGTTCGAAAATCTAAAATTATATGCTATATCCCAAGCTAAGTTTAAAACATAAAAATCAAATTTTATAAAAGTTATAAATGCATTTAAATTTTTTAAAAATTGCTTTGAGAAATTAAATAATTGATGTTGAAATTTTGAAATTCAAAATTTAATTAATATGGTAAGTTAAATTAAATTAAATAATTAGTTAAAAGTTAATTAGTTAAAACATATATGTTGATATATATATATATATATATGTATATATTTATGTTTGTATATAATTATAATTGTTGTAATTATTTATTTATCTTATATTTGTTTATGATAAATTGAACTAAAGGTTCAAATTTATTAAATTGTTTCAAATTTATTAAAATGTTTAATTAGATGAGATTTATTTAGCCAAACTAATTAAAAGCTAATTAATTAAAATGCATACATATATTGATACGTACACATAAATAAACTATAATTGTTATAGTTGATTGGTCATCTAAATAGTTCAAGATGAGTAATATAAAATAATATAAATCAAATTAACAAAATATGATTAAATTAATAAGAATTGAAACTAATTGAATATTATTTGATTAATAAGATACATGTATATATTATATAAGTAAATTAAATTATAAAAATTATAAATAAGTTTATACTTACATAACTATATATGTATAAATTAAGTGGAACTGGAAAGAGACCCAAATAAGACTTAAGTTTAGTACATACGTATAGTACATATACCATGTTTTTAGATGTGTTTGACACTTGAAAATTTATTGTTGAATGCTTGGTTGATAGTTTAGATATCGTTGTTGTTGTTTGATTGATTATTTGGTTGGAATTCCATTTTGGAAAACGAATGACATATTAACTTAATTGTTGTGAATCTATATGATTATATAAATTATCCGTAACTAAGTTTTGTAGGGAATATTTGTAGAGAGACTCTAAGGGGTTTCTCACCAATAATATTTATATATTTCTTTATGCTGCTTATATTGAAGTTTAGCTATAATTAATCGTGATATACTATTTAAATTTTTTATGTGTCATTATAACTATTTTTTTCTATATTGTCAACTATTAAATATCATCTCCTAAACCATTTGTATGTGTTGAACTTGAGCTTGAATTTTCACAAAATTAGATGTTTAAAATTCATTAATCATTTTAATTAATGATACTTTAATTTAATTAATCATTTTAATGAATGATTATTTGAATTTAATTAATTGTTTTAATTAGTGACGTTTAAAATTAATTAATCATTTTAATTAACGATATTTGAATTTACTTAATCATTCTAAGTGATGATGATTTAAGTTTATAAATCATTTAAACTAAAGATGTTTAAATTTTATTAATCATTAAATTGATGATGTTTGAAATTAATAAATCATTTTAGTTAATCAATTTGAGTTTAATTAACCATTTTAATTAATGATGTTTTAAATGTAGTAAATCAATTTAATTAACCATGTTTAAAGCTAATTTATCATTTTAAATAACGATATATGAATTTAGTTAATCATTTTAAGTAATGATATTTGAAATTTAAGTACTCATTCTAATTAAGATATTTGAATGTAATTCATCATTTTAAATAATGGTATTAAGTTAATTAATTGATTTAATAAATATGACTAGGTTAATTTAATAAAAGTATTTAAAAGTGAATTAACTAATTTAGTGTTTTAAGTTAATTTACTGGTTAAGAGTGTAACGACCCACCTTTTTGAACGGCTCAAATTGACAATAAACCACACATGTCAGAATCAAACCATTTAAAAGGGAGGATTATTAATGGGTTAAATAAGGAAAAAACAAAACACAGAATCTCGCAGCGGAACGAGAAAATATAACAATCAAATAAACAGTTCATGAAGCTGATTTTCAAAATAACATTTGATTACACCTTTATAATTCAAATCAGAGTTATACATACAGCATAATGAAGCGGAACACATGATGTAGTGGAATAATTAAAATAAATAGTAGACTCAACTCCGTCTTCATCCTTCAAAATAAAATGGTCTTCAATACACTAAAAAACTTAGACTGACCCGAGCGTAATGAAAAGGCAAAACACTCGAGTCAGGACTAAAAGATCTTATGTAAGTCAAATCAAAACAAATAAAATAGAAATATTAGTGTAATGGTTTCATATATGTTACGGAATTTCATCTCCTATCAAGTGTGCAACGTGAATATAATCATTTAAAGGGTTTCACATAATTCGAAATTTCAATCTTAATCATCTAACTAAAACAAATACAAAGTTTGAATTAACTTAAACCCTTTAAATAATTCAATCCCAAATAAAAGTCCAAATTCAAGAAATTATGTGTATATGTCATTTCAACCAGTATCAAAAAGCAACATTTCCAATTCAATGAAAAACGCTCGTGTTTATCATTTCAACCCATAACGATTTTTCCTTAATATATAAGATCGTTCGTGTATGTGACACTTCAAACCATAGGGATAACTGAGGTATCGACATAAATAACATCCAATCACCCAAAATGTCAACCAACAACATCCATCCTATCACCCAGATATCAACAATTGAACATACATCACAATCATCATTGAAATCAACCAATAACAACCATCAATCTATTGGTTTTCATTAACAGGTATTTAACTGGCAATTTAAATTTCAATATTAAATTAAATGGAAATTAAATTCAATAAAAGTCAGATTTAACTTGAATGACAATTTAAAATATAATAAACACCAACCAATCAATTTCTAATCATATCATAAATTCAATTTAACTAACATAGGAAAATTTGGTAGTTGTGAGTATTTGCTCATCTTTCGTTGCTACAAAGGTGATGATAAAATGGAGCAATGTGGAGATTCCTAGAAAAGATCCAAATGCAAAGCAAATCCAACAAATCTTAGACACGAACATGAATCAATAAACAAGTTTCAACTACTTCCAACTTCCAAACAACCCAAGATCCAAACTACGACAAACCTGAAACTATGTCATCTTTAAGAAAATATTCGGACTAGAACTCAAAAATATTCTGTCTTGAGGAAGTTATGGTCAAAACAAATAGAGGTGTTTTCTGAGTTGAAAATATAAGTTAAAAAATACTTCGATAATACTTGAGCTTTTGGTATAGAAAATTAAGGAATTTGAAGAACTGATCTAAAAGAAAATTGATGCCACTGGAAAAGTAAACAATTTGAAAAATAATAATAACATAATTTGATTCATTCCTGAAGGAGACATGACTGATACAATATGGAGTATTTTCGGCCAAAACTGGACCAGAGAAAGGACTTGAAAAATAGCGCTTTTGATACAGAAATATTCACAATGGAAAGAAGGGTTCAACAACAAAGTGGTTCTCATTGAAATTATACACGGTTTCAAAAAAATAATATTCGATTTGGAGTAATTTAGTGGAAAGTAGAAGCTATGGAAATAAGGGGAAGAAAGAGGGAAAAAGGGAAGGGAAAAAGGAGAAGGAGAGTGAAGTTGGGGCTTTGGCCATGGGTTACTGCCCCGGGTTATAGGTGGTGGTGGAGATGAGTAGCAACAAGAAGAGAGAGGTAGTCTAGGGTTTTGAAGGAGGAAGGGTGGAATTTTATTTGGAGATTTAAGAGTTTTGGGGTTTGAAGTTTTATGTAGATTTGAGCAAGAAGAAGAAAAAGAAGAGTATGTAGAAAGTTTCTCAAATGAGGAACTTTTATACGTACTTGGTTTTAGCCAGATAGGAAATAGAAGGTGAATGGGTGGAAAAGGGAAGGATCCAAAGTTTCTTAGGGTTCCTAGGGTCTCTTGGTTTATGAAGGAGCGCATTAGTCAAAAACAAACCCAATAAGACTTAGCAAAAAAAAAAGAACGCAAATATACACTGCAAATTAAAGAAATAAGCTGTAAGTTATTTAATAATTAGAAAATGAAGGTGGAGAGACAAAAAGAAATGGCATATTTTATTTTGAAAGCTCCAGGCATTAATAATGCACAAAGAAATGTACGTAGGAATGGAAAAGTTCGCAAACCAAGGGAAAGTGAAATTTTGTATAGACGAAAATGAGGTGACTAGGCTCAGATATTAAACAGAAGGAGAAATGAACAGATTAAGTATTAATAATGAGACAACTATTTTAAAATGTATATGCGATGATTAATAACAAAAGAAATGAAGAGACCATGTACGTTGCACAACCTTTTTGAAATTCAATTGGTGAAACGTAACCAAATTAACTACATTAACTCAAATAATATTCAAATTTGTACACATTTAATTTTTTATTATCTATGCATGCTAAATAAAATTACTTAAAAATGAAATGTTCAATTTGGTTTTCCCAAAATGATCTTTAATTTCCATTAAAACATCCTTTCTGTTTAACACAAAGGTGCGTTTCTTTTATTAAATCTATTAATTGCAATCAACGTTTTCTTCCATTCTAATTGAAATATTTCAATTACATTAATTGCAATTACTTACAAAGTTAAATTTCAAAACAGACAAATAAAACAGGTGAAAAATAGAATAACTGTTTTCCTTTAGTCATTAAATACCTTTATAAATTTGTTGTTTATACAGCAGAGTAATAGATAACTTACTTAAATAAATTATTTTCCTACTCTTATAATCCATCTGTATGCCAAAACACAATCCAAATATGCATATACATCTTCTTTTAAATCAATCATTCTATTCTTTATTTTAATGAAATTAAACTTAAATTCACAGATGAAAATTCATTTTATTTGATATAAATGTTCTTTTCATTAAATCAACTTTTCTTATATTTTCACAGAACATAAGCTACGTTTAATTACACGTGTACTCTCTACCATTAATTGAAATTATTCAATTACATTAATTTTAATTATTTACAAAGGTGAATTTTAAAATGGACAAAATAAATGTAATGAAAAATAGAACAATTATTTCCTATCTAATAGTAATTCAAAAATATTTATACACTATTGGATACAAAAAGGAATTATACATTTCTTAACAAATAATAGTTTCTCGTTTCAGTAATCAATCTTTAAGCTACCAAACATTTCAAATAAATAAACATATAATTTCTTCTTTAATAAAGAAATATTTATTATTCTTTATTAACATTTATTATTCCAATCAATTGAAAATTTACATTTAGACAATTGTTAATTCCACACAAACCAATGTTATCAAAATACACACTAGCATTTGTTATCATCCTTACATTATCGCAAACATGTTTCATTAACAATTTTTTTACTTAAGCTCATAACTTGTATTATAACTTAATTTGAATCAGTAAAATCTTAATTTTTTCATTCCTAACAATTTTATTCAAAAGTCTTATTTTATTTAATACTTTTAAATGTTTAGAAATACGGGTGGTTACACTCTCCCCCACTCAAAACTTTTCGTCCTCGAAAAGAACCTAGAAAGAATCCAAAATTTGTTATATTTTATTTAAAATAGTCAATTTATAAAAATTTAAACCTACACATTTAAGTTTAATAAAATTTGAAAATAACTCAAATTCTACAAAGATTTTCTAAGTCTTAAATTTTCAAAAAATTTCGGCAGAGACTCCTTTGCGCAGATACGTCCGAAAAATAATGATATCAATAATTTCACAATACATACATGCATACATACACACACACATATATATATATCATATTTCAATAATAAAACTTCCCACACGGAAAAATATATATAATATAGCTATAAAACTGTAATTCGAAAACGTACCTATTTGTCGGGCAAACAAACTTTATTTATGAAACCAAAAGCAGTGGCTATTGCTTCCATAACCTGTATTTCACTTATACAATCCAGAGAGTTAAAATTATTTGAAAGAATAATATTTCAGTTGTTTCAAATCAATCGCACAAACAACATACAATATATCACAATCACATGCAAACAAAACAATACAACCATCATAGGCAACAAAGAATCCATCACACATCAATAACAACCAAAACTAATGGTTTGTTCAAGTTTAGAACTTTTAGTCGTTCAAGGGTGATAAATAAACTAGTAAGTGTACCTTACGCTCAACAGCCTTAGACAATTACTTAACAGATCATTCATACAACTTCAAACAATTAGAAGTATTCTTTCCCAAACTTCCAATCAGCCAAACAACAAGAATTTTAAATTTATTTAAGTTTATTCTACTGGTTTTTTTCTAATCATTTACCTTGCCATTCATTTATTTATATAAAGATCAATCACTTACATAATTTGTTTTCCATTAAGGATTTAAGCCATTAACGATTCATTTCATAAAATATTACTTAAGCTCCTATTGCCTTACCTAAGTTTATAACTTAATTCTGTTATAGAATAAAAATTTAAGTTTTTGGTATTCGCCCTTGAAGAGAAAATAAATATTTCAATATATCTAAAAATTCAATTAAAACATTTAATTGCATACACTTAGCAAGAATATAAGATATATTTAAAACATCCTCTTAGCATTTTGTAAGGATTTTCCAAATAGTTTAAATAATGTTAGAAGTTTGTATCAAAACATTACGATAAGCTTTTTTTAAAATAAAGTTTTTTTAATTCAATAATTTATTAGACTAATTATTTTAAAATAAGTATAAACTCTAGATTATTAAACTGAAATTAATAGTATATACAAATTTTACATTAAATATCCAAATTAAAGTATAAAATTTCGTATCTTCATAATAAATTTTAAACACTTATTTTAAAGTGCATATTCAAATCATGGAAAAACATTTATTATGGTTTAATTCAAAAATTCAAATAGTGAATAAACCTATAAATTTACTGTTAGTGCTTCAAAATCAAGTAAATATTTCAAACCATAGTTCCAAATTAGAGATTCAAATTTATTGGTAAGTATATTACTATAAACAAAACTTCGCAAATCAATTTTTTCCATTTATATAATATCTTTAAATTATACATTCAATGAAACTTATATAAATTTTACTTGAAACATTCATTTGAAAACTTCATTTGCAAATCATCATCTTTAATACTTTATAGAAAAAATTCATCTGTAAAAGTTCTTGCTTCATTTATAAATACCATATAAAATTTTTAAATAACAATATGTGTAAACTATTTGAATTTTTTTTTTAAATCACTACTTATGTTTTAAAAAAAGTTATTGAAAACCTTAAATCCATTTATAAATTTTATTAGTTTTAAATCTCAAAATACTTAAACGTCATTAATAAATCAATAATCATTAACCTTAAATAAGTTTTATTTAATTAATAACTTCTCACAAAATTTACAACACTAATGATTTACTATTAAACCATGTTGTGCATAAATAACAATATTTTAAACATTTTTAAAGTCTTTAGAAATGAAAAAATGACCAAAATATTCTTTGTATAATACTTCTCTAAATACTATTATAACTCGATGTTTTGACAAGTTTATCCTCATTCTTGCAGACTCTTGTCGTACGTTGATCAGGCATAAGACTGGAATCTCCAAGTACTTAGTAGATCCATTTTAACACCTAGTGAAAAATACTAAAAAAACAGGTAGGAAAGTACCGCTCAAAATCTGATGTCAAATGATGTTGTTACGACAGCAGTGGCCTGCTGCTGATCCAGTGTTTACGCAATGGACACAAAACTTTCTAGAAGATCCTTCCACCTTTTGAATTCCAGAAAAATATTGTAGTGATTTCGTAAATAAGGGACCATCGACCCCTGCTGCAGTGGTAACTGCTGATTCAATGATTTACGAGATGGATGCACTTACTTCCCAGAAGATCCAAAAACAACAGATCCGAGGATCGAAAGCGCCTCCATTGGGTAAACTAAAGAACTATCTACCTTGGAAAAAAAATCAAGGAACTCATGAGTTTAAGTCCGGACAACCATATCGTTTCAAATCCATTTCTGAATTCATCCAAGTATATTAGGGTTTATCAGTCGAATCCTTACCTGGATTCCCCAAGTCCATCTGGGTCGAAGCATATCATACTATACTTCTTCGCGGAGGGTACTTCCCCATACCTCTTACTTCAAAATATAACATACCATATATATTACCCTTTCAAAATCATAGCTTCAAATGCCGCACTTATATAGATTACTTTATATATAAGATTTCATTTTCAGATAAAGTACTTTCCAAAATCAATAATCTCAAATATACCAAATCATTCTTATATAAATTCATTATATATAAGATTTATCTCTTCAGATTGAATACCTTCCAAAATCATCAGTTTTTAAAATCACCTTATACTTATATAAAGTCCATCTTATATAACAGTAAATTTTATTTCAAAATTAATTTCGTTGTATGAAAAGCCAAATGGGTTGAACATTTTTTCTTTATAAAATGTTATGAATTTAGAATAGTTTTGTATATAAAATTGTTTTGTGAAATATCTTTGTATACAAAGTAGTTTTGTAAAATAGTTTGTAAATAAAATAATTTGTAAAACCATTTTGTAAATAAAATAGTTAGTAAAACAATTTTGTAAATAAACTAGTTTGTAAACAGTTTTGTAAATAAAATAGTTTGTAAAATAGTTTTTTAAATAAATTAGTTTGTAAATAAAATAGTTTATAAAATAGTTTTGTATATAAAATAGAATAAGATAGTTTGTATAAGAAAGAAAATAGTTTTGTAAAATGGTTTTAAATTAATAGTAGTTTTGCATGCAAGAAAAATTCCAATTTAAATTACAAAGATATCCAACCTAACAAACCTAACAACTTTCAATTTCAGCATCAAAGCATACCAATAATATTATAACATAAGATGCACATATGTCATTATTTCACAAAATCACATTCGATCGCTCGCTCGATCACACAAGTTCGCTTTAGAACTAGTATTTTTCATTTGACTTTCCTAATGCAGACTTCGATAAGGTTTCTTGACTAGAAACCATCGTTCTCCTTCCATATCCATATACTATGATAGAGAATTCTAGAATCAAACCAAAAATCCATATCAAATATTCGCCATCAAGAATTGAATGAAAAATCCTAACACGAAGTGGTGTAATTCACATAGAACTTGTGTATTCAAATATGGATCAAATTAATTTTTTGAATAAAATAATACGCATACAACTTACGTAATTATTCCAATTTGTTTCATCACAATTACATTTAAATTTAATTCATTTTTAATCTCATTGATTAACACAAATATCACTTCATACTTTAATATTCGTTTCACAAAATTTCTCCACTTAATATAAAACACTAGTATATACATTCTCATAATATTGCTTATATTTCTCTTCAATTTAAGTTACATTCATTTCACATGTAATATTTCTCATTTAATACTACATTTATTTGCAAATCATTTCATAATGAATTTTCTTAAGTTCATAACCAATTTGTAAAAGCTTAATTCCTTTTTATAAAACATTGTTCGAGTTTAAATTATCACAACTTTATTTATAATTGTTTATTGCAACATCCATTTATTTCATAACAATTTATAAGTCATGGCTTTATTTATAATCGTCTCACTTTCAATTCATATTTTCTTATCCCATTTAGTTTCACCTTTACCTTTCAATTTATTTATGACACATTTCATAAAGGTTAATTAAGTTTATAAACATATCCTTTTCCAATTTAATCTCATTTGCAACATTTCCTTAATCACAATTTCAATTTAAACATCCCAAGGCTTAAAGTTCACACTTGTATATTATTACAGTACATGCCAATAATGTATACAACAAATTCTATTCATTAACTAAACATAGATATAACAAATTTAACCTTGTTTCACTTTATTTCAATTTAAGGTTACCGAATTCAACTACGTAATTCAACAAAATTTGTACATTTCAACTTATATATTAGTTCAGAAGTTTTGACTATCCAAAATATCCAGATGTTCCATTTTATTTCCATAGTTGAAACTATCGGTCAACAAAAAACAAATTCATAACAACATTTCAATTTCACAAACAAATATCCTATGTGACGCACCACCTCTATACTCACAATAGCCAAGGACATTACAGAGTAATGCCATCAACTAGCATGAAAAATAAGGCTATTGAGGATCGACCATCTGTGTAATTACTTAGTGCGAGTACCGATATGTCCGATAGTATTACATGCATTTCGTTTCAAGAGGAAATCTGACACATCAATTACAAACCCAAAACTACTACACAGTGGCTATGTGATCTTCGGAAACAAATATAAAATACGCATAACATAAATCAGTCATAGATATTCATATCACTAAGGCGGAAAAAGATATGAATATAACACATAAAAGTGTATATCAAAGCAGTGGTCATGTAAGATCCACTACATCACAAAAGAATAGGTGCAAGTGCTAGACAAAAGAATATGTATACATCAAGGAGTCTCTGTCTCGAATGTATAAAACAAAAACTACTAAGCTAAGTAGTTAGCCAAAAGTCAGATGACAGACGCTGATAAGAAGTCGAGTAGAAGCACCTGAAATACCTCGGTCGGACCCGAGCATTATTTAAGAAGAAAATAATAAACGGATCAGTCTAGCTATAAATATCATATAAAATGAGATATGACAAAAAAACGTATGATAACAATAATTCCATACTATGACAAGTATACATCAGATAACAACAAAAATCATACAATATCTTAAATTTTTTCAAACAAAAAAAAGAATGCCATATTCTTTATTTTATTCACCAAGCCACAAATATTGACAAAACATATCAATGTAAATCACAAAAATAGGTGGAACACAAATTCTAGAAACCATCAATTAGAAATCCAGAAAACACAAAGGGGGAGGCCTATCACAAACGGGAGCATAAAAACTCACAAACACGTGTAACACAAACGGGGCGCTATCCCATAAGCCGAACATCGACGCAGCCAAAAAGATACGCCCCATGCATAGCCGAACATCGAGGCACCTGAAAAGATACTATCCATGCCTAGTCGAACCTCGACGCAACTGAAAAAATACGCCCCATGCCTAACCGAACATTAACGCACCTAAAAAGATACGCCCCATGCCTAGTCGAACATCGACACACCTAAAAAGATAATCCCCATGCCTAGTCAAACATCGACGCACCTAAAAAGATACGCCTCATGCACCGACTTCTCGTGCCGATTGCTCCATGAACGGTCCAAAGATAATAGGTCATTAGCCCATAAAAATGAGACGAAGCTCCATAAAATCGGGGTATAGTCCCCCACGTGGACAAAGAGACATCATAGCGCTAGTCTAAACCATAAAATGATCACCATCGATCAATAAGAAGTGTAAATTACACTAAGATAATAATTAAATGAGTTTAGCTTCATGTCCCATAACCACTGGCTTAACTTAAATATTTACAAACAAATTATAGATTTCCACTTGAAAATTATCACGAGATTTCAATCGAACAAGTCCAAAATTTAACCAACGAAGTAAATGCAAGCGTTTCATACCACTTGTTTTGCTAAGTTGTTTTATTAGATTTCTCATACGAATGAGGTAAATGTTTGTATATACTAATAGATTGGAAAATGGTTTTAAAAATGAGCTTTGTATTTAAAAATAACGTTGAAATCATTTTTGTGAAAGAGTTTTAATATTTACTACTAGTATAGAAACCTTTGTATTTTAGAGTGACAAATCACAGAAATGATTATAAAAACAATCAATCACCCAAAATTCACATATGATGACATAAATCAAAACCATAGATATCGATATCAAGTCCATCAAATGGATATTTCCAAAAATACAGAAAAAGAAGTCATCAAAGTCAATAATAAATGATAACAACTAATCGGATCAACAAAAATCGATTAAAATTGGAAATCCACTCAAAAACAGCCAAAATAGGCAAATTAAACAGATTCAGACGTCTGAAATTACCTATCAGACGTCTTAACCTAGGTTCTGAAAAAATATAAGCTTTTTCTCCTTTCTCTTTTTAATTCCAAAACTATTTCAAACATCTGGATTTTTCAACCAGACGTCTAGATTGGTTTTAGACGTCTGGATTTTGTTCCAGACGTCTGGATTCCAAGGACCCTTTCCAGAGGTCTGGATTTTTGTTCTAGACGTTTGAATTTTGTTTCAGACGTTTGGATTTTTCTGCTAGGCAAAAAACAGCCTAGCTCAAAAAGAGCAAATCCAAACCGAAATGCAATAGAACGAGCGATGGATGCTAGGGATTTATGCCAATCGACAACCCAGTCTTATAGGCTCTTCGATACACCCCAAATTACATGTTCAAACATCCAAGATAGGATCTTTAAAGATTTTGACTTCAAACCACCAAAATTAGAAAATTCACCAAAATAATTCAAATCAAAAGAAAATAAACATGAATAGATGTTAGGAATTCACACCTAACAACAATGAAAGTTATAGATGCAGATGTGAATTAAAAAAACTCACCTTTAAAACTCAAAGACAACGAATGAGAGGCTTTAAAACAAAGCAAGACCAATTCCTCTTTAATACACCTCTAGAATCTTCAATCTATTATCAAAGGTGAAGTTTTTCCTAAGTTAGGGTTTAGGAATTTCTGTGAATTGAAGAGAGATTGAGATGGTGAAGATGAAGAGGATGCTTACCTAAGCTTCTCTTTGATTTTGGAGCAAGAACTTGAATTTTCTAAGAAAACCAGGGCTTAGGAATTTCTAATTTCTTTTATTTTTCCCTATTTTTCCTTTAGCTTGAGTGTTAGAAAATAACAGAATGAATGAAGAGGAGTTAGAAGAGGAGTTAGGGTATTAGATGAGTTAGTGGGCTGAACCCAAACCCAAAGCCCAATAGAAAATTAGCGAAATTCTAATAAACTCCAAACATATCGATGTTTATACTCAAAAAGATCGCAAACGCTGCTTTGAACTCAATGGAAGTGGTTTTGAGTCCTAATTCGACAGTTTGCAAAAAGTGGCATTTCACACTTTAATTCGACTACGATGCTATATTTAAATAAAAATATTTAAATATACAATTGTAAAATATGCGGGTTGTTACATCCTAATTATTCATTTGATTCACTTTAATACACCATTATTAAACTAGTTTTTAGTCCATTAATTCAATCCATAATAATTAGGCAATGCTTTTAAACTGACAAAAACTCAACTAATCAACAATAAATGATAATAACTAAAATTTTCCATTTCATAAATCAATTACAATACAAAAAACTATATTAGTTATAGAAATTTATTCCTATATATATATCATATAATATTAGGAAAAATAATTTAATTTCAAAATTTATATGAAACATTTTTATAACACTAATAAATACGCGCTCTCGTATACACACTTAGACAACTCATTCTAAGGTCTAACTACCCTATCTCTAATGAGTTAACCCCAACAGGCTAAAGTATGTCTAAACCAAAGCTCTAATACCAACTGTAACAACTCACATTTTTGGACGGTTCACATCGACAATAAACCACATATGCCAGACTCAAACCATTCAAAAGGGAGGATTATTAATGGGGTGAATAAGGAAAAAAACAAAACACAGAATCTTGCAGCGGAACAATAAAATATAATAATCAAATATACAGTTCATGAAGCCGATTTACAAAATAACATTTGATTGCACCTTTACAATTCAAATTAGAGTTATACATACAGTAGGAATACGCAAATAATGTAGCGGAACACATGATGTAATGGAATAATTAAAATAAATAGTAGACTCAACTCCGTCTTCATCCTCCAAAATAAAATGGTCTTCAATACACTGAAAAGCTTAGACTGACCGGAGCATAATGAAAAGACAAAACACTCGAGTCAGGACTAAAAGATATTATGTAAGTCAAATCAAAACAAGTAAAATAGAAATAGTAGTGCAATTGTTTAATAGATGTTACGAAATTTCATCTCCTATCAAGTGTACAACAAGAATATAATCATTTAAAGGGTTTCAAATAATTCGATATATCAATCTTAATCATCTAAATAAAACAAATCCAAAGTTTGAATTAACTTAAACCCTTCAAATAATTCAATTCCAAATAAAATTCCAAATTCAAGAAATTATATGTGTATATGTCACTTCAACCAGTATCAAAAATCAACATTTTCAAATCAATGAAAACCGCTCAGATTTATCATTTCAACCCATAGCGATTTTCCCTTAATCTGTAAGATCATTTGGGTATGTATCATTTCAACCTTTAGGGATAATAGAGATATAGTCATAAATAACATCAAATTATCCAAAATGTCAACCAATAACATTCATCCAATCACCCAAATATCAACAATTGAACATACATCACAATCATCATTGAAATCAACCAATAACAACCAGCAATTTACTGGTTATCATCAACAGGTATTTAATTGGCAATTTAAATTTCCATATTAAATTAAATGGAAATTAAATTCAATCAAAGTCAGATTTAACTTGAATGACAATATAAAATATAATTAACAGCAACCAATCAATTTCTAATCATATCATATATTCTATTTAATTAGCATAAGAAAATCAGGTAGCTGTAACTGTTTGCTCACCTTTCATTGCTACGATGGTGATGATAAAATGGAGCAATGTGGAGATTCCTAGAAAATATCCAAACGCAAAGAAAATCCAACAAAACTTGGACACGAACATGAATCTATAAACTAGTTTCAACTAATTCCAACTTCCAAACAACCCAAGATCCAAACTACAGACAAACCTGAAACTAGGTCATCTTTAAGAAAATATTCGGACCAGAATATTTCTAAATCTATAAAAATAACTAACTAGAAAGTTGTTGTAAATTATTTTCTCTCCACTTTCAAAAAAATAATCACTCAAAAGTATTCCGTCTTGAGGAAGTTATGGTCAAAACAAATATAGATGTTTTGTAAGTTGAAAATCTGAGTTCAAAAATACTTCGAAAATACTTGAGCTTTTGGCATAGCAAATTAAGGAATTTGAAGAACTTATCTAAAAGAAAATTTAAGCCATTGGAAAAATAAATGATTTGAAAAACATAATAACATAATTTGATTCATTCCTGAATGAGATATGATTGGTATAATATGGAGTATTTTCGGCTAAAACTGGACCCGAGAAAGGACTTGAAAAATAGAGTTTTTGATATAGAAATATTCAGAATGGGAAGAAGGGTTCAACAACAAAGTGGTTCCCTTTGAAATTATGCATGGTTTCAAGAAGAAAAATTATTTGATTTGGAGTAGTTTGGTGGAATATAGAAGCTATGGAAATAAGGGGAAGAAAGAGAGAAAAAGGGGAGGGAAAAAGAAGGGAAAAAGGAGAACGAAGAGGAGAGGGAAGGTGAGGCTTTAGCTATGGGTTACTACCGGAAGTTATGGGTGGTGATGGAGGTGGATCCTGGCAAGAGGAGAGAGGTAGGATAGGGTTTTGAAGGAGGAATGTTGGAATTTGATTTGGAGATTTAAGTGTATTGGGGTTTGGAGTTTTATGTAGATTTAAGCAAGAAGAAGAAAAAGAAGAGTACGCAGAAAGCTTCTCAAATGAGGAATTTCTGTATGTACTTGGTTTTAGTCAGATAGGAAATAGAAGATCAATGGATGGGAAAAATTAGGATCCAAAGTTTCTTAGGGTTCCTAAGGTCTCTTCGTTTACTTAGGAGCCCATTAGTCTAATACAAACCCAATAAGACTTAGCCAAAAAAAGAACACAATTATACGCTACAAATGAAAGAAATAATCTATAGGTTATTTAATAATTAGGAAATGAAGATGGAGAGATAAAAATAAATGTCATGTTTTATTTTGAAAGCTCTAGGCATTAATAATGCATAAAAAAATGTACGTAGGAATGTAAAAGTTTGCAAATCAAAGGAAAGTGAAATTTTGTATAGGTGAAAATGATGTGTCTAGGCTCAGTTACTAAACAGAAGGAGAAATGAATGGATCAAGTATTTATAATGAAATAACTATTTTAAAACGTACATGCAACAATTAATAACAAAAGAAATGAAGAGACCATGTACATCGCACAACCTTTTTGAAATTCAATTGGAGAAATGTAACCAAATTAACTTCATTAACTCAAAAAATATTCAAATTTGTACGCATTTAGTTTTTTTTTTCTATGAAAACTAAATAAAATTACTTACCTTAAAAATGAAAACGTTCAATTTGGTTTTTCCAAAATAATTGTCAGGATCCGGTTTTTCGACCTCCGAAAGTCGACATCAATACATCCACCGTATTACATGCCGAACAATCGAATGCCGGAAATACCAAACGGTAAGAGAAAAAGAAAGAGGTAGAAGAAGAAGACAAAAAAACAATATTAGAATCTCACAATCGCAACAGAACAAAATATAATATATAATAACAGCTTTAAATACAAAGAAATCTGCACTGTCATATTTACATACCATTATCAGAGTACAACAATCACCATCACTTTGGGCAGCTTATTATCTGTCCTTACACAACGGAAATAATAATTCAAGTATAGGGATACGTCTTTGTCTCCAGCTCATCTCTTGAGCTCCATAGCATATTATCCTGGATCTATTCAACTCGGTTTGACACGAGCATCATAATAAAACAACACCCGAGTCAGTCTGGAAAACTAGCGTGAGAAAACCACACTCAATTGGATTATTATATTTTTTTGAAAATCCTTTGAAAACAAAGGTATCTCATAAGACCACACCACAAATAAAAATGTCGGGTTTTTACCTAACGATAACCAAAACATTTTTTTATCAAATTTGTTAGATATTATAATATTGTCTATAGAAAGTAAAATAGAATCTAGCTGAAATGCTTACATCTCACATTCCAGCATAGCTGGGCACAATCAAAACCGTACGGGCGCTTATTGGAGAGTGGATTCCATACAATTGCAGGGCTACTGGGGTACCGCCCATCACAATATCTAGTCTATATCAGCGTGTCGAGGACCACTTCCGATCCCTACAACACAAGACCGACCTACCCCTAACCTGGATAGGGAGAATAAGATCACCCCACGGTTGGGATCGGCAACCGCCACAAAGCCGAGATCAAGGGACTCTAGATAGGGATGACCTTACCCTAATTGGGTGCTACCCACTTAGCCTTGCTGCACCTCCCCTGTTTTAGCCATTCCCGGTTGATGAGTCTTGAGGCTAAGCGTTACCTTTTTAGAACACATTCACTTAGAATGCTCATCATCCTCCAATGATGATGGGCTGATAGCATTCGTCCATACAAGTTGTCCTGGGTCCGGACATACAGAATCACCGTCTTCATCATCTTCACGGTCTTCATTCGTAAACGTTTAAACTGGATCGAAGTGGTTTTCGGATAATTAAATCTGATCCCGGTCACTCCGAAACGATCAGCGCATTGGCCAATATTGATAGTCGCTTATTAACTATCAAATAACATCCACTAGCAACCATTGGGCCTTAAATAATTTTTCAAATTATTTATCTCAAAATATCTACCCAAGATATTATTTCATATTTCAACACTTCGAAAATAATTCTCAATCTCTTTTTATTCTCGCGAACAAATTCCAACCTTGGCCCAATGGTTAGCATATTTTTCCCCACTTCATTAGTTGTTCAACACCTGGAAAATATTCACTTATTTCCTATTTTCTTCTCTAAAAAACATTTTCAAATTTATTTCTAAATTCCCATCCCATTTCACATGAATTCTACAAACCCCAGAATTCCTTGGTTAATTCCCTTTAATATTTCTAAAGCCGTTTATACTTATTTAAAATTCTAGTTTCACTTCTACTTTCCTGGTGAATTTTATTTCACCTTTCGCAGCTTACTTAACTCATGCTTGGAAATCTATTTAGGTTCTCATAACATTGCTATAAGATATTCCCTCTAAAATCTTATCCGTTTTAAACCAAACTTCGCTTCCCATCTCGGGAGGATTTATAACGAATTTTAAAACATTTAAATATATATATATATATATAGATAGATATATACATACACACACACACACACACACACACACACATATATATATATATATATATGAATAAGAAAAATAGTTTATTTTCGAAAATATGTTTCTAAGTAAAACTAGAATATCAACATCTTAAAAGCATTAAAATTTATATTCAGTTAATAACAAATTTTCAAAGCTGATTATAAAAATCAGAATTTATTTTAATGAATATTAAGTATTAAAAATAACTGACTTTTGGAATGTTCTAAATTCAAATAATTTAAATTATATAGTATAGTAGATTTTAAAATTCCATTTAGATCAAATTTTAATGACTCAACAAAATATATTTTTAAGGAAATCCAATATTCACCATTTTCCCTTTATAAATCTCTCTTGATTCGTATCCTCGACTATATCACCATTTCTCACATTTGAAATATTATTCCACCATTTCTTTTCAAAACTGTTCCCATTTCTTGATATAAGTTCGCACCATCCACTTATATTATTACTCATCCAATAGTATCATTCCATCCTATTTTTAACCCCGTTTATAAATTTATAAACTCTTTTGAGTTTTCCATTTATTTATAAAAATAAATTCTATTTATAATTCCATTTTATAATCTTCCCTTAATAAAATTCCATTTTATTTCAAATCTATTTATTGATTCCAATATCTCTTCAAGCCCTTAATATATAATTAAATTTTAAATCCCTACTTAAGCAACCTTCTAAATAGTTAGGTATAACCCCATTTAATTAATATATTTTTATTCTACTTAATTCCTTTTTGAGATGAACCCAATTTTAAGTATAAATATTCCAAATTTCCTTTTTAAACTCCTTCAATTCAATTATACATGGTATTTAAAAATGCCAAATTCACTTTCCATTCTATTTAACATTTAATAATTAAATTCACACACAATCCATATCAATTTATCCATCATATCATATGTCAACATATATATGTACAATAAATATTTTGAGGAATCCTATTGAATCCCTCCATCTTATTTTTTCCCTAAATCCACAGATGTTAGTCCACAAATAAAAATAGCAATCCCACTTCGAGGGGGATATCGCAGTATATAGGGACATCCACTATTGTGCGGGGCTTATAGGACCTCGTCAGCTATATAATACAGGAATATCAATCACTCCAATAATAATATATATACTACTACATATATATAACATCCAACAGATAAATCATAATTTATCAATCAACATCCAATGGTTTAGATTTTAACATTTAAATTTAAATAAGGTTATCCAGATGAGTGAGAAAAATCTCACCTTTATTTTTGTTTGTAATCCACTTCAATCATGACTTGGTTTCACGACTTTAGACCTTGTATAAACATTATACGGTTTATTAATATTTGAAATAATTGAACAGTCAATTTCCATTTAATAAATTTAATTAACTAATAATTTAATTTAAGTAATAATTTAATTTTAAACTAATTTTCTTTTAATAACATATTTTTAGTGTCTAAAATAATTAAATAAGTTTATTAAACAAATAAATCTCCATAATACATTATTTTGAAATTAAACTGTAAGTGAAAATATGTATATATGCATATTTATTTTATTTTTCTTTGAAACTACATATACTTAAAAAAAATAACCTATATACGTTTTTAAAAAATCTAATTTTTATAAACTCGACAACATTTTAAAATTCTTATATTTTCCAAAATCTTATATACATACATACATATAAATATATCTTTACTGTTTCCCATATATATATTTAAATTAAATCATGATTAACTTAAAATTTAAAAAAACTGCTTAACAGATCAAGTTTCCTTTACGGTAATTTTTTTCCTTAATATATATATATATATATATCTATGTTCAATAAAAATCTTCTTCCTCTGTATATACATGTATATACATTTTTTTCTTTCTAATTTACATATATATATATATATATATATATATATATATATTTATAAATTAAGTTTAATTGAAAATAAAATAAAATCGAGAATACCTCACTGCTCTAGACATCACAACTCCGAGTAAACTAATCACCTAAGCATGCTACTCTTCGTGCCTTAGCCTCGGCGATTCAAGCTTCCAAAAGACTCGCTCGAACCCTAGGTGAGCAGCTCCTAATTCTCCCGCCATCTCTCTGCCGATGTCGATGATGCCAGCCAACCAAGCTCGCCCCATCGCACCTCGCGCTTCCACCAGTGCCACGCCTTGCCAACATGTCGAACGCAATCAACAAGCCCTAGCCTCTACGAAGTTTCACGGCCATCATCTCATTTTTTTAAATTGAATGAATTCGATTTCGGCTTAGTGAACGGTGGGATGAAGGGAAAGATGATTACGCGATTTGAGGAAAGAAGAAGGATTTCGGGTATTTGAATTTTTACTGGTTTCAATCTACTGAAGAGAAGGGCTCGTGATATATTTTTTTTCTTTTGATTTTGCTCAAATCAAAAATATGGAGTGGGAGACTGATTTTGGGTGTCGGCCATTTTTATTTTTGTCGAATCGCTTTTGAGTTGGAGAGGAAGCCACGGTTTTAACGGTAACGAGGCAGCGTGCTCTATAAGGGAAGAGAACATTGTATTGGAGAAGGTATACATGATTTGAAAAGGAAGAGACATCGATGGTGGCATGTTTGAATTTGTTGGTATCCAGTGATTTGAATAAGTTTTGATGTGAAGGGAATTTTGACTGGTCAATATATATATATTATATATTTAAAATTTTAAACTTCTCGAAATAGTAACTTAAAATCTTGACCTTCTATCGAGGCGTGCCTCTAGGAGTTTATAATGTTATACCCCTATTCCGAACGCGATGGAAAAGGTTTCAAGTCCTAATTCGATCATATATAGAAGATAGCCTTTTGGACCTAGATATTATATTAAATTTCGATATTAATTTCAACGCGTTTACATACCGTACGGTGACACGATAATTCCAAAAGCAATGAAATTTGAAAATCGATAATAATACACTATTACGGATCCAATGGAACTAGTTTTGTCCAATTCCGAGACTGTGCCTCGGTGGGCTATTTTTAAACGCCAATATGAACTATATATTTTAAAAATGAACAAATCACCTTCAATTTCAATTTTAAAACTTTTATTACCTTTATTCCTATCAATATAAATTTTACAAGCCTTTAAAATATTTTTAACAAGCTTAAAACTCAAGATTAGATATTTTAACCGACCATCCGTTAATAAATTCAGTTATCCAATAACCCGCTATATTTAAATTCTGCATTTATTATAAATGAAAATCAAACTTTTCATATTAAAAATCAATTTATAATTCAATGTAATGATCTACTCTCGACCTAACACAACGACGGTCGACGACAGCGGACTGGTAGGCTTTTCAACCATCCCAGCCCCGCCGTGGCTTACAATGGTACCCTAAACTTGCTTTTACGGCCAGCCTCTCGACTGTCACAGCTTACGCCTAACCAACCCCGTAAAGAGGACGTGTGGGGGTAAGAGTCTCCTGCTCGCCACCAAACAAAAAGCGAGAATCCCCCATCACATTTCACCTAGATAAGCAAGACTGGTGTGAGATCTTAAAAACGGTTATTTTCACAAAGAAAATAAAAAGAAACCCGCTATATTCCAACTATAGCTACCATGTTCAATAGCAGATTACCGCCATATTCCATGGCAGGTTATACAACTAAAACCGTACACGGCTTGTATTGTTTCTTTGGATTTCCAACAAATGGTCAGGCAAAGGAACTTCCTTACACCGAAATGGAACGCCTCTGGAAGGACGTCCCCGATAACCTAACCGGATCTCTACTAACACAAGACCGACGCTACCTCACACTGTACAGCTGTAACTAGGTAACTAACACACCGACGCTACCTCACGCTGTACAGCTGTAACTAGGTAGCTAACACACAAGCTATGCCATCCCCTGGTCGTTACCGAACTTTATCCGAGGATCCTCAACCACAAAGTAGTAAATATGCAGTAACCACATAGGTTAAATATCTGGGCTCCATACCATGATATCACCTCTTATCCAGAAGGAAATGGATATACCCTAGGGGCGCTACCCTTAACAAAACCTTGTTGCAACATTCCTGTTTCGACCATTTCCGGGTTGTGAGGCTCGATGAAGTCTCGTCCACAAAGCTACGTTTTTCACAAAGCCATGCTTCGATCAACAAATGAACAACAGCACTTCGTATGCCACATTACCAAATTGGGAATGTATCACTAGTAACCATCAACAACACAATTTCTGAGCTCGTATGTCTCAGAGAAGGGTGTTAAGCTAAGAGAATAACTTCTCCGCCATCAACAGAAATGTATTTGATAGAAACCAGCTTTACATCTCAAAATGTAACGTCAGACATACATTCATACAAGCTTGTTCCGGGTTCGAACAGAACCGTAGGCACTTCCGAAGAAGCCGTTGCAATCCGGGTATTCACAATCCCGATCGGACTTCCCATCACTTAGGGAATCTCTATACCGTAGCTACTCAGTGCAGAGACAATCGATAGGTCATCCTATCATTCTCGCAAATACCCGGTCTTCACCACCGGTCTTCAAATGCAATCCCTTTTTGTCGTATCATTATTCGAAATGGGTTATATGACACAAAGGTCCTCTCCCGGCTAATCCGAATAACGAGCGCTTATTTTTAAAAATAAGTGTTCATTCAGATTTTAAACAAATCACAACAATTTCCACTTTGATCTTTTAAATGACAGATCCATCATAATCACAAAGGTTCGATGTGGTTTCCGGATATCCACTTGGAATCCGACCACCGCCCGCATCGAAATTCAAATGCCATTTAAAGGCAAATATTGATAGTCGGTTATTTAACTATCAATCAACATTCACAAAAATTACTGGATTTCAAATAATTTTCCCAATTATTTATTTTCAAAATATATTTGCAAGATATATTTTCACACTTCAACCATTTTAAAATAAATTTCAAATTATTTTTCACTCACGGAATAAAATTCTCGATATTATTTATTTCCACTAAAAGTCTGCCGAGTTCAAGTACTTTAAATAATTCAAATCACTTGTCTAAAATATATACTTGGAAAACATTTAGATAAGCTATTTTAAAACATTTGCTTAAATATTTGTTATGAAACTATTATACTAATATCTTATATAAAACTTCAAATCCAAATTAACTTTAAAATAAAGTTAGTAGATCGGGTATAACTATTTAAATAACCACTTTCTAAAACAAATATCAATTAAATCATTAAATAATCACTTCTATAATTAATTAAATAAATATTTACTTTAAAGATTTTCAAATAACCCAAGTAAATATTTTTTTCCCAAACATTCTTTTAAAACCGACTTTGGACTTTTAATTTATATTTTAAAAGCTACTTTCAAAACATACTCGGCTTTTCAGGGAAAATACACTTTCATTTCAAAATGGTCCACTTAGACCAATTTAATAAACCCTTCTCGATTTATTTTAGATTTACATCCCAAATCCGTAAATTCCTTTCCTTTATAAATTCCATTGTGAATTCAAATTTTCAAATATCCATTGATATACGATTTTTCAAATCGATTTCCAAATATCCACTTTCAACACCAAATCAATTTTCCATATTGATTTCCCCGATTTGTTTCAAACACCCAAATCAATTTCCCAAGCGGATTTCCCAAAGGTTTATTTTCAATCACCAAAAATCAATTTCCAATTTGATTTCTAAATTTTGTTTCAAACATCGAATCAAATTTCAATTTGATTCCCAAAGATTTATTTTCAAGTACCAAATCAATTTTATGAATTTATTTTTAAAATGAATTCTTTTATCTTTCCCAACTTATTTGAAAATCATATTTTAAATAAATTCTTCAACCGTTAAACAATATTTCTCAAAAACCATTTACAAAAATCTTTTCCCATATTTTGGAATTTATTCAATAGGATTTCACTATAGATTTCCTACTTAAATTTAAAAATCTAATTTTCTTTATTTCTGGTATCTTACGATACCAAAAATATATTCGGCTAAATTTTAGCCCTCAACGATTTCAATCACTAAGATTTTCACACACGGATTATAAATAATCAATTCATAACAAATGAAACAAATTCAAATGTTTTGAGGAATCCAGTTGGATCCCTCCAACCTGTTTCCCTGCATCCACAGATATTAGCACAATAATTAAATACCAATTCCACTTCGAGGTGGAATATCACAGTATATGGGATTTATAAAATATTATCTGCTATTATGCGGCGCAATAAGATCTCATCCGCTATATAATGCAGGAAATCAACTCCAAATACATATATAATATCTATTCCACTTCAAGGTGGAATATCGCGGTATATGGGTTTATTATAATAACCTCCGCTATTATGCGGCGCATAGGGTCTATTTCAAAACAAATAATAACAACCATCATCCAAACACACAATCAACAATTTTAAATTTAAATATTTCAAATTAAACAAAACCCATTGTTTGAGTGATAAGATCTCACCTTTGCTTTTATTTTGCAATGCAATCCAATTCCGACTGGTTTCTTCACAGTTTTAGACCTTGTATAAACATTTATACAATTTTATTAATATTCGAATAAATCAAACAATTGAACAATCGGTTATCGTTTAATTTATTTACCTAACCAAAAATTTTATTTTAACTAATTATCCTTTTATAATTAATTTGGTAACTAAATAATTGAAATAAATTCATTAACTACATAAGCTACCTTAATAAATCATCTCCAAAATAAACTTACTGTTAATGTTTGATAGCTAATTAAATAAACAATTTGTTTAAATTAAATTAAAATTCAGTTAATCTCATATTTAAAATACTGAAATTTAAAAGCAAAGAAACTAATACCTTAAATTTTTAAACAAACCTTTTTTTTTATAAATTTATTTAACTAAAAATTTATATTTAAAACTAAATTCCTTATATATAAATTTTCTTTAGTAATATAAATAGTTTTAGATAAATCAATTAAACAATACATTTATATTTTATTTTCTGTAAATAAACAAATAGTAATAATTTTTTTTCCTTCTTTTTACTGTATAAATCATATCTTCTGTACGCATATAAAATTTAAATATTTTATAAATATTTCTCTGATTAAAACATGTTAATTACATTTAATTTTAAACGAACAAAAATTTATACCTTCACCGCCGATCGAACTTTAGGCAACCCTTGATCACCGAAGTTCCTAGGTTCGTCCACAACCACCATCCCCAAATCGCGATTTCGAAATTGCCCCATCGCGAGCCACTCCCTGTCACTTCGCCATTCTCCTACTCCAACGCAGCCTCGACGCGACCAAATCGAGAGCCTCCCCTTGCCTATGAACGATGGTCATTCCCTCCTCCCCGTGGCATCAAAGACCACGACGACTCCCCTGAGTACCAACAGGCCCCACATCCTCTCGTACACAGTAGGCCGAGCCACCCAAACTCGCGATGCGTGCGCCGCCGATCGAACGAGATGACTTCGTTCCCCAATCTCGCGACTCAATAGCGCCTTCAAATTGAACTTGCATGATTCGATTCGACTTGACTTCGACAAAAATTTAGGGCCGGCTCGAGGAACGAAAACAGAAGCGGCCATTGATTTGATTATTTTTTGAATCGTTTTGAACAATAGAAGAAAAGGAAGCTGTAACGTCCCACCTTTTCGCACGCTTTAAATCGACACACGTGCTAATTCAAACCATACGAAAGGGCAGATTGTTATGGGGTAAATAAGAAAAAAATCAGAGAAGAAACGAACTAAATAGAATCTTGCAGCGCAACGATAAAATATAATAATCAAATATAAAGTTTATAAAGCTGTTTTACAAAATATTCGATTATATTTACAACATTTATCAGAGCTACACATACCATGGAATAATAATTATGCAGCGGAATAACATGGTGTAGTGGAATAATATAGTAGATAATAGTACTACAAATCTTCGTCTTCGTATTGAAAGGACAAACACTCGAGTCAGAACTGAAAGATCTTATGTAAGTTAAATCAACAGAAATAAATATGAAAGCAGTAACTCAAGTGATGCTCGGGATTTACATCTCCTAAGGATCCATTAAACTATTTACTACGTAGTATATTTCGCTATTAGAATAGCGTCCAATTATAAAATAAACTTACTTTAAAATAGCGTTAAGGAGTGACCCAATATTCCCCTTAACACGTAATAGTCCCAGTAGTCCATCCAATATCATAGTCCCTCCTGATTGGGAAGCCACCAGAGGATACCACACGGGCTACGGGAGAAATCCAAACTCGTACAAGGCACGATAGGGTGGGTGACACGGCACAACTAGGCAATGCCAGGGTAGATATACCTATTACACATCCGGCCTGGTGGTAACGCGTAGCCGCAGCTACTGTCCACCTCGAACAAACTCCCTTCTAAAATCAAAAGTAAAGGTGGCCACCGAATCAATCCAAAGTCAGAGTATAGTATCGAAGAGGAGTATCCGATAAAGGGAGCTAACCCCCTTGGCCCGTCAATCGCTCATGTTTTAGCCACCTCATGCCAACTCACGAGAGTTGGGTCCACGTATTTACCTCAAAGGAAACGCTGTCACCATCCTACTTCATTCTGAAATCTCCACCGCGTACACGGTTGTTAAAGTGATTTTCGGAGTTGGCAGAGAGTATGACAACTTCCGATCCCGGTCTCTTCAACAACCAATCGTTATTATAACACCGCGGTCTTTTCAAAAATAGTTTATACTTTAAAACTAGAATATAATATCCATTATAAAACCATATAAACACGATATCATTTCTATTTTAAAACCCAAATCAACTTGGTATCATTTTTATTTCAAATATATCCTTTATCTAAAATCATAGCATTTTCAAATCTATATACTTTGAAACCCATAGCTTTGAAACATAACTTATAATACTTAAATTGTTTAATTATTAAATTTCTTTATATATTAAAATAGCTTCTACACCTTCACAAACCAATTCCAAATATGGATTTAAATTTCCAAATAAACCAATATAAATTCCATATATTTCAAAGCTTCAATTATTCCACCATTTCAAAACTTATTCTTAGATAATTTCATATATATCAATTTCAACTGCTATTATTTAGATTTGAAATATTTACTTAATAAATCAAATATCGTTTTAGTAAAACCTTTAGACTTCAAATAACTGGATATTCTTCCAATTAAATTAACTTGATAATATTCAATTAAATCAATTTGATATTCATTTAAATCCTCTAAATAAAATCAAGTTATAAAATCATACCCTTTAAAATCTAAATTTATTCACATTCCAAATCCAATTTTATTCAAGTACAATTCTAAAATAATTCCATTCAAACCAATTTCATATTTATCTTATGACTTTACTTTATTTGAGTCGTTATAAACTCTATCTAGAATAGAATTTTAAATAGATACTTACCATTTTATATGAACGAAATCAAACTTATTTACTAAACTTATTTTATTAAATCAATTTTATACATAGCTTAAATTCAATAATTTTACTATATATAAAATAATATTTATATAACATCAAAATTTAATAGTTATTAAACCGTATATTCCTTTCCAAAACCATAGAAAATCATTTCCAAAATATTTTATATATATAGACCGCGGTGCCTGTATATAATTTTCTATCCTATGGTCAAGTGATACGGATATTTATCATTTCAATCCGTAATTTAAAATAAAAATTACGGTCATATATCATTTCAAACCGCAATCCCGAATGAAGTGCGAATGCATAATAACTTGCAATTTGTAACAATATAGAATACAACGTCCATTCACACAATATCAATCATCAACCATTTATTATAATCATCATCCAAATTCAAATATTAACATCAATAAATAACAATTTATTACTGATAGTTATTTTTCAATAATGAATTAAACAACCGTTTAACTGGCAGTTTTAAATGAAATAAATAAATAAATAACAAATTTAACTGGCAATTTTATATGCAATGAATAATTAATTAACAAATTTAATTTAATAAATTAAATTTAACTAGGATGATGATAAAAAATATGCCAAATAACCATAAATAAATTTCAAATCATATCATATCGCAATTTAACAAACATAAGAATTTTTAGAAGTTGTGAGTGGGTTAAAACACTCACCTTTTGAATTTAAATTGAATTTAAATTCAATTTAAACCCAAAATTTTGACCGTCTCAGAACTCATCCAAACAAGCATTATCAAGTCCAGAATTCTATGACGAACCTAGCAGAGAAAACCGCGCGTGAATTGGATCACGTATGAAAAAGTTATTTAGATTAGAACGTAATGAAATTTAATTAAAACAAAAATAAAAAATAAAACGAACAACTCACACACGTCATCAATCTTCCTTCCATGCGCAAAACTACAGACCCGAACCCATACTCGTTCAACTATCGTCGTTGACCACGCGCTACTGCCCCTACGCGCCACCATACGCCAAGAGGCCACCGCCGTTGCCATCACCGTGACGCCGCCGACCCCTATGCCAAGTCCGGTCCCTCCTTATGCTAGCGGCCGCCACCCGCTGTCTAGGATTTTCGAACCTTAGATCGTCAATTTCATCCACCACTAGCCACTATATTCGGCCAGACCACCGTCGTTGAACTGCCCTCGACGAACTCTACCAAACCCCCAAGCCAATTTCATCGATTAAAGCCCAAATCAACCAGCCCCATATCGGCTTAGGGTTTCAAAAATTAATGGCATTGACCGTGATTTCTGGCTGAAACGAGCATCAATTGCAGAAACAGACGCCACACGTAGATTTGTATCGATAAATCTGCAACAAATATTTTTTTTCTAATTTTTCTGAGGACTTGAAATTTTTAGCTTTGGATTTGAGTTGGAATTGGATCTGAAATTATGTTGTCTGCCATTGAGAAGGAGAGAGAGTTAGGATATACGTACAGACAAATGAAATTTAGGGAGGCTAGGGTTTATAGCTGGATATTTATAGGCAGGATTGAAAATAGAATAAATGGATAAACAGATATACGTGCTAACGCCAAAGTGGCCCAAAAATCCCGTTCTGACCCCGGAACGAAATTGGGTAAACCCATATATCAAAATAGGTGTTTTAAAATATTCTGAGCGCGATGGAAAAAGTTTCACGTCCAAATTCCATCGTATGAAGAAGTTATGCAGAAATCAATATTTTCAAATTAATTTCAATTGATTTCAATTAAATCGATTTCAAGGCGTTTCGCGTTCGTACGATCAAACGACAAGTCTGATCGCCATGAAACTTGAAACCCTACAATAATTCAACGATACGGATCCGATGAAACTGGTTTCGTCGAAATCCAAGTCAGTGGCCAAAATGGCTATTTTTATATTAATTAAATTAATAAAATTCAGTCAGTTTAATCAATTTTTCAATTTAGATTCGATAATTACCAATTCTTATCATTTTAAATTTTCCAATCATTTATAATGATTTAAATCAAATTTAAATGTCAATTTAGAGAAGATTAATTTATAAATTTCAATATAAATCCTCAAATTTCATTAAATTCAAAATTATAAATAAAATTACCAATAATTCTATTAATTCCCTTTTCATTTTATTATTTAATTCATTGTTATCAAAAAGGGTGCAAATTTACATTGGTTCACGATTATTTACATTTATTTTCTTAGATTTCATCTACATTCTCTTTTAGGCAATATTTTAAATATTAAATTTTCATTTAATTGCGATAGATCATATTATCGTAATTAAATTCAATTAAATAAATAAATGTTGATACCCATTCTTGTATTCAACGTACTTTCTTTATTGTATTTCATTCAGTTCATTATTACACCTGATGAAATCAACATTTGGTTCAGAATCTATTATAACCATATCCTCACATTCCATCTAGTTTTAATTAACGTAATAATAAATGTTGAATTTCAATTTTTTTCAATAAATTCAATTATTAAATTTTACACTTCAATCAAAATAATACATCTTGCTTCCAAATCTTTAAATCAACCAATTTTCATATAATAAATAGGCTTAGCATAAATTTCATCTTATAAATTAACCATCTTCAATGACAAATCAAATCAACCCTAACTGCATAATTTAAGTCAATTAATTGTAATTGATTCCACATTAAATGTTATTAATTAAAAATTGAAACCTCAATAAATTCTTTTATTGATTTAAAAATCTAGCTATTCAATAAATAGACAATTTATGGGTATAAATAACATTGAATCACAATATAATTCATTAATGCATGCTTTATTTCATATAAATTCACATTCTTATTGAAAGGACAAAACACTCGATCAGAACTAAAAGATCTTATGTAAGTTAAATCAACAGAAATAAATATGAATGCAGTAACTCAAGAGATGCTCGGGAGTTACATCTCCTAAGGATCTGTTAAACTATTTACTATGTAGTATATTTCTCTATTAGAATAGTGTCTAATTGTAAAATAAACTTACTTTAAAATAGCGTTATGGAGTGAGCCAATATTCCCCTTAACACATAATAGTCCCAGTAGTCCATCCAATATCATAGTCCCTCCTAATCGGGAAGCCACCAGAGGATACCACATGGGCTACGGGAGAAATGCAAACTCGTACAAGGCGCAATAGGGTAGGTGACATGGCACAACTAGGCAATGCCAGGGTAGATATACCAATTACGCACCCGGGCTGGTGGTAACGCATAGCCGCATCTACCGCCCACTTCGAACAAACTCCCCCCTAAAATCAAAAGTAAAGGTGGCCACCGAATCAATCCAAAGTCCGAGTATAGTATCGAAGAGGAGTATCCGATAAAGGGCGCTAGCCCCCTTGGCCCGTCAACCGCTCTTGTTTTAGCCACCTTATGCCAACTCACGGAAGTTGGGTCCACGTATTTACCTCAAAGGAAACACCGCCACCACCCTACTTCATTCTGGAATCTCCACCGCGTACACAGTTGTTAAAGTGGTTTTCGGAATTGGCAGAGAGTATGACAACTTCCGATCCCAGTCTCTTCAACAACCAATCGTTATTATAACACCGCGGTCTTTTCAAAAATAGTTTATACTTTAAAACCAGAATATAATATCCATTTCAAAACCATATAAACACGATATCATTTCTATCTTAAAACCCAAATCAACTTGATATCATTTTTATTTCAAATATATCCTTTATCCAAAATCATAGCATTTTCAAATCTATATACTTTGAAACCCAAAGCTTTGAAACATAACTTATAATACTTAAATGGTTTAATTATTAAATTTCTTTATATATTAAAATAGCTTCTATACCTTCACAAACCAATTCCAAATATGGGTTTAAATTTCCAAATAAACCAATATAAATTCCATATATTTCAAAGCTTCAATTATTCTACCATTTCAAAACTTATTCTTAGATAATTTCATATATATCAATTTCAACTGCTATTATTTAGATTTGAAATGTTTACTTAATAATCAAATATCGTTTTAGTAAACCTTTAGACTTCAAATAACTGGATATTCTTCCAATTAAATTAACTTGATAATATTCAATTAAATCAATTTGATATTCATTTAAATCCTCTAAATAAAATCAAGTTATAAAATCATACCCTTTCAAATATAAATTTATTTACATTCCAAATCCAATTTTATTCAAGTACAATTCTTAAATAATTCCATTCAAACCAATTTCATATTTATCTTACGACTTTATTTTTTTGAGTCATTATAAACTCTATCTACAATAGAATTTTAAATAGATACTTACCATTTTATATGAAAGAAATCAAACTTATTTACTAAACTCATTCTATTAAATCAATTTTATACATAGCTTAAATTCAATAATTTTGCTATATATATAAAATAATATTTATATAACATCAAAATTTAATAGTTATTAAACCGATATTCCTTTCCAAAACCATAGAAAATCATTTCCAAAATATTTTATATATATGGACCGCTGTGCTTGTATATAATTTTCTATCCTATGGTCAAGTGATACGGATATTTATCATTTCAATCCGCAATTTAAAATAAAAATTACGGTCATATATTATTTCAAACTGCAATCCCGAATGAAGTGAGAATGCATAATAACTTGCAGTTTATAACAATATAGAATACAACATCCATTCACCCAATATCAATCATCAACCATTTATTACAATCATCATCCAAATTCAAATATTAACAACAATAAATAACAATTTATTATTGAAAGTTATTTTTCAATAATGAATTCAACAACCGTTTAACTGGCAGTTTTAAATGCAATAAATAAATAAATAACAAATTTAACTGGCAGTTTTATATGCAATGAATAATTAATTAACAAATTTAATTTAGTAAATTTAATTTAACTTGGATGATGATAAAAATTATGCCAAATAACCATAAATAAATTTCAAATCATATCATATATCAATTTAACAAACATAAGAATTTTTAGAAGTTGTGAGTGGGTTAAAACACTCACCTTTTGAATTTAAATTGAATTTAAATTCGATTTAAATCCAAAATTTTGACCGTCTTAGAATTCATCCAAACCAGCGTTATCAAGTCCAGAATTCTAATACGAACCTAGCGGAGAAAACCGCGCGTGAATTGGATCACCTATGAAAAAGTTATTTAGATTAGAACGTATTGAAATTTAATTAAAACAAAAATTAAAAATAAAACGAACAACTCACACACGTCATCAATCTTCCTTCCATGCGCAAAACTACAGACCCGAACCCATACTCGTTCAAACATCGCCGTTGACCATGCGCTACTGCCCCTATGCGCCACCATACGCCGAGAGGCCACCGCCGTTGCCATCACCGTGACGCCGCGTACCCCCATGCCAAGTCCGGTCCCTCCTTATGCCGCCGGCCGCCACCCGCTGTCTAGGGTTTTCGAACCTTAGATCGTCGATTTCATCCACCACCAGCCACTATACTCGACAAGACCACCATCATTGAACTGCCCTCGACGAACTCTACCAAACCCCCAAGCCAATTTCATTGATTAAAGCCCAAATCAACCAGCTCCAAATCGGCTTAGGGTTTCGAAAATTAATGGCTTTGACCGCGATTTCTGGCTGAAACGAGCATCAATTGCAGAAACAGATGCCACATGTAGATTCGTATCGATGAAATCTACAACATATATTTTTTTCAAATTTTTCTGTGGACTTGAAATTTTTAGCTTTGGATTTGAGTTGGAATTGGATCTGAAATTATGTTGTCTGCCATTGAGAAGGAGAGAGAGTTAGGATATACGTACAGACAAATGAAATTTAGAGAGGCTAGGGTTTATAGCCGGATATTTATAGGCAGGATTGAAAATAGAAAAAGATGGATAGATATACGTGCTAACGCCAAAGTGGCCCAAAAAGCCCGTTTTGACCCGGAACGAAATTGGGTAAACCCATATATCAAAATAGGTGTTTTAAAATATTCTGAACGCGATGGAAAAAGTTTCACGTCCAAATTCCATCGTATAAAGAAGTTATGCAGAAATCAATATTTTCAAATTGATTTCAATTGATTTCAATTAAATCGATTTCAAGGCGTTTCGCGTTCGTACGATCAAACGACAAGTCCGATGGCTATGAAACTTGAAACCCTACAATAATTCACCGATACAGATCCGATGAAACTTGTTTCGTCGAAATCCGAGTCAGTGGCCAAAATAGCTATTTTTATACTAATTAAATAAATAAAATTTAGTCAGTTTAATCAATTTTTCAATTTAGATTCGATAATTACCAATTATTATCATTTTAAATTTTCCAATCATTTATAATGATTTAAATCAAATTTAAATGCCAATTTAGAGAAGATTAATTTATAAATTTCAATATAAATCCTCAAATTTCATTAAATTCAAAATTATAAATAAAATTCCCAATAATTCTATTAATTCCCTTTTCATTTTATTATTTAATTCATTGTTATCAAAAAGGGTGCAAATTTACATTAGTTCACGATTGTTTACATTTATTTTCTTAGATTTCATATACATTCCCTTTTAGGAAATATTTTAAATGTTAAATTTTCATTTAATTGCAATAGATCATATTATCATAATTAAATTCAATTAAATAAGTAAATGTTGACGCCCATTCTTGTATTCAACGTACTTTCTTTATTGTATTTCATTCAATTCATTATTACACCTGATGAAATCAACATTTGGTTCAGAATCTATTATAACCATATCCTCACATTCCATCTAGTTTCAATCAACGTAATAATAAACGTTGAATTTCAATTTTTTGCAATAAATTCAATTATTAAATTTTACACTTCAATCAAAATAATACATCTTGCTTCCAAATCTTTAAATCAACCAATTTTCATATAATAAATAGGCTTACCATAAATTTCATCTTATAAATTCACCATCTTCAATGACAAATCAAATCTACCCTAACTACATAGTTTAAGTCAATTAATTGTAATTGATTCCACATTAAATGTTATTAATTAAAAATTGAAACCTCAATAAATTCGTTTATTGATTTAAAAATCTAGCTATTCAATAAATAGACAATTTATGGGTATAAATAACATTGAATCACAATACAATTCATCAATGCATGCTTCATTTCATATAAATTCCCATTATTATAAATTGGATCCAATTTATTTTTATAAGCTCCCAATTAACATGATTAGATTCAATTCCAACCCTTTAATTTACACTTAAGTTTATGTTATATTCACTCTATAACGTATTACTTTCTTAGTTATTACTTTACATACTTCCCGTATTAATTTCTCAATTTACATAATTTGAACTTATTTCCCAATCCACCAATTACTACTTAAAATAAATTTACGCTTCTATTAATTTACCTTCACACTTCCGTTACTATATTAGTAACGTTTATTCTCAATAGCAACATTATAATTACTTAACATTTAAGAGGACTTTATTTCAAATAAATTCATTGATAAATACATTTAGGTAATTTATAATAGTTGTTATCCCATCCTTAAATTTATTTGCATACTACAAATTTCATTTACATATGTTCTATCCAGACATGCATTTAGATTATATTTCCATTAAATAAATTCAAATTTACATCCACTTAATAAAATTTACTTCCATTTATACAGTTGCAATTCATTTCAGTTATTATTTCATTAATGCTATTTCAAATTTCATTTCTTTCTACATTAATTTACAAAATATTATAAATTTAACAAATTTAATCATCGAAATTTACGGGTCGTTACAGAAGCTCGGTTGAATTAGCAAGAGGAGATAGGGATTTGAGATTTTACTTTTTTACTGCAGCCACTTTTTTTCTTTCTGCCATGATTTTGATTTCTTTTTGTTTGAACGAGATATCATAAACGAAGAAGCTTGGGTTTAATAGTGCAAGCATTAGCTTCTGAGGGAAGACAACGTACGTGATTAAACAGAGAGTAGGTCAGCTTGCTCAGGATTAGGATGGCTGAGTTGAAAGGAATCTCAGCTATTGACTTTAGATATATAAATATATATTTTAATTTAAATTCAAATTGTCTCGATGTACGTTGCCTAAAAACGCGAACTCCTATCAAGTCGTGTCGTTAGGCGTTTATAAGGTTTTATCCGCCTTTCGAACACAATGTGACGTGTTACGGAGGCTAATTTGATCATATATGCAAGTTACGAAAGTAAAAGATCAATTTTAAATTGAATCGATTAAAAATAGTTTCTATGCGTTTTGAGCTGCCTGGGTTAAACGACGGCTCCAATTGCTACGAAAATTGAATTCCGATAATAACTAACTATTACGGATCCAATGGAACTGGTTTCGTCGAACTCCGACACTGTGCCTCGGAAGGCTATTTTTAAATATCGATTTAAGACGATATAAATTCCAAACTGAGCAAAATAGTTCCAATTTCAATTCTGAAGTTTCCATTATCTTCAGTATTATCAATATGAATTTTACAAGCCTTGAAAATATTTTTAATTAGCTTAAAACTGAAAATTCAAATTTTTTACCCAACTTCGATAAATTAAACTCAATAATTTAATTTGCAAATTTCATAGTTATATTTGAAATTCAAGTTAAAATAACTTTTCAAATATTTAAAATCAATTAACTATTTCTATTTCAAATGTTCAAAATTCTGGGTCGTCACATCCTACCCCCTTAAAATAATTTCGTCCCGAAATTACTAGTTAGGAAGAATGATCCTTAACTCGTGTAATATTTTCCAACCCAAACAGTTTTATCAATTTATCAACCCAAATCTTTTTATTAAAGATTCATTTCAACTAACTTTCCAAGTTCAATTATAAGTTCCAAACAATATTGTTTACTTTCTAATTCAAATATAGATTTGAATTCAAATTTCAAACTTCAAAATTTTCTCAAAAATTTTCTAACACCCTAAATTTTCGAAAAATTTCGCCAGCGTCTCCTTTGTGTGGCTAGCTCGGTACGAACACAAAATGGCACCACAGACCCTCAGATTCCAAAAGAAAACAAAAAGCCAAGCGGTTGGACAAGAAAATCACCAAATTTCATATAGAAATTTAAATACGTACCTTTTTGTTGAGCAATTCAATTTTATCTTTGAAATCAAAATCCCAATTCCATTTCCTTTAATACACCTGTATATCCTGCTATCCATAATATCCAATTACAATATTCAAATATCATTTTGCACCTTTCATTACAAAATTTTCAATATATGCTTCTTATACCATTTTTACTTCACTATTGAAGTTATATATCCATTTTCATTCAATCTTGCATTTTCAATTTTATTTGAATTCAATTTACACTTCAATTCTATTTGGATTCAATTTATCTTCAACGCTGAATATTGAATTTTTATCTTTCATTTACAACTGATTCATATTATTATTTTAATTCAGTTTCATTCACTAATTTACTTCAATTTCAATTTGAAATCGTTTGTCGCTAACAATTTTTTCCAAAAATTTTCTAGCTCCCAAAATTTTCGAAAATTTTTGGCAGAGTCTCCTTTATACGGAGGAGCTTTTGCAATTTGACAAAAGATATAAATATATATACATCGACCCACCCGGTCGAAAAAAACAAAAACAGTTCATATTTCCTATTTTTATCGCGTAGGCGTACCTTATTTAGCATTTTTAAGCAAGCGGCTTATTTAATTAGCATTTTACGCAATCAAATCCAGCCCAATGACTTCTCTGAACCTGTACTTACTCAATTTAAGTATGTAAGTGCCAAAATCACGAAACTCAACAATATTTTACATATTTAACTAGTAAACATACGAGTTTCTATAAGCAATGCAGGTTAAACAATATTTATAAGCAACTTATAGGTTTCCGACATAATTTTAATTGTTAACAACCAATTCGTATACAACTTCATTCAATTTAAATGGTTTTCAATATTCCATTTCAATTCCAGTTTTATTCCTTTATTCATTCCCAAACGTAATTCAATTTCAATTCACCATTTTAGTGTACAATCACTTATATTTCACTTATTTTCAATGGTAAACCATATTTTTCACAAGCACTGCACTCAAAATAATTCCCATAAGCAATTTATAAAGTTTCGATACAAATTTAATTGCTTACAACTACATTCCATATCATTTCTATTCAATTCAAGCGATTTACAATTCACTTTCTTTCATTCAATTCATTTTTTAAACGAAACGAACTCATATCCATTTCAATTGATTCAAAAATCAATTTTGTTGGCTTTTATTAACTCATAGAATTTTATGCAATCACGTTTGCGTCAAACGACAACCATTTCTATGCAAATTTGACGATATTCACTTAATAGAATATCCAATCTAGTTTATAACTAATTTAAATTGATACCAACTCAATTTACTCCTTATTCCATTTCATTCACTAATTTAATTCAATTAGTTTTATTCACTTATCCATTTTAAATTTCAACTTTCCATTCTCAGTTCATCTCGAATTCATTTTTATCAATAACAAGGAAATTTTCAATTTATTTCTACTTACTTGAATTTATCTGTGAATTTAACTCACATTTGAATTTTAATTTAACTAATTCAACTTTCCTATTTTATGAATTAATTAATTATCATATTAGTTTACTTGAATTCAATCCATTTCATTTTTATTTTTCCTAAGTTTGGATTTTTATTCAACTTGACCCCAATCAAATCTCATTTGTATATGAATTCATTCCCTTATCCTTTCAATTCATATGTATAAATTTCATTTGTCAAATGAATTTATCTCTAAATCTTTGGTTATACCATTATTTCTTATTAAATTTCCATACAATAATGATAATAATTCAATATCATCATTTCCTAACAACCAAGCAACCATATATTATAATAATTTATAGAAAATCATTTCTTTTATATACCAAAATAGTTTTGGGTAAAATTATTTCATTTGCCCTATTTTAAAACAATATTGTGTCGGTTTATCTTGTTTAAGAGTCTAGAAACCCCTATCGATACAGTTGGCCAAACTGCACCGACCAGAATCTATAAACAATCAACCGATAAGTCAACACAATACAAAACAATTTTATATTCACTAACAAATACGCGCTCATATCTATTATTACACTCACACTCATTCTAGAGTACTGCCGACTCTATCTCTAATGAGTAAGACCCAGCAGAGCCGAGGTTGTCGCTTAACCAAATGCTCTGATACCACTTTGTAAAGATCTACTCTCGACCAACTCAACGACGGTCGACGACAGCGGACTGGTAGGCTTTTCAACCATCCCAGCCCCACCGTGGCTTATAATGGTACCCCAAACTTGCTATTACGGCCAGCCTCTCGACTGTCACAGTTTACGCCTAACCAACCCCGTAAAGAGGACGTGTGGGGGTAAGAGTCTCCTGCTCGCCACCTAACAAAAAGCGAGAATCCCCTATGACGTTTCACCTAGATAAGCAAGACTGGTGTGAGGTCTTAAAAACGGTTATTTGCACAAAGAAAATAAAAAGAAATCCGCTATGCTTTTTTTTATAAAAAAATGGAACTGCCATAAGGCCTCATGCCACACACACAATGCAAACGCACACTTGGAGGAGATTTCTCCTTATGACATTCAAAAATGCTTAATATGCAAAAATTTTGGATATTATTTTTTTAGTGCATAGTGCAGAAAACATTTCAAAAGTATAATATTAATCTTAGTCAGCATGGCATTTCGCACTTATGCCAACTATAGCTACCATGTTCAATAGCAGATTACCGCCATATTCCATGGCAGGTTATACAACTAAAACCGTACATGGCTTGTATTGTTTCTTTTGATTTCCAACAAATGGTCAGGCAAATGAACTTTCTTACACCGAAATGGAGCGCCTCTGGAAGGACGTCCCCGAGTAACCGGATCTCTACTAACACAAGGCCGACGCTACCTCACGCTGTACAGCTGTAACTAGGTAACTAACACACCGATGCTACCTCACGCTGTACAGCTGTAACTAGGTAGCTAACACACAAGCTATGACATCCCCCGATCGTTACCGACCTTTGTCCGAGGATCCTCAACTACAAAGAAACAACCACAAAGTAGTAAATATGCAGTAACCACATAGGTTAAATATCTGGGCTCCATACCATGATATCACCTCTTATCCAGAAGGAAATGGACATACCCTAGGGGCGCTACCCCTAACAAAACCTTGCCGCAACATTCTTGTTTCGACCATTTCCGGGTTGTGAGGCTCGACGAAGTCTCTTCGACAAAGCTACGCTTTTTCACAAAGCCATGCTTCGATCAACAAATGATCAGCAGCACTTCGTATGCCACATTACCAAATTGGGAATGTATCACAAGTAACCATCAACTACATAACCTCTGAGCTCGTACATCTCAAAGAAGGGTGTTAAGCTAAGATAATAAATTCTCCGCCACCAACAGAAATGTATTTGATAGAAACCAGCTTTACATCTCAAAATGTAACATCAGACATTGTTTGCACAAAAAATGGGCAAACACCTCCAAGTCGTATAGTTTAGTCGATTTTATGTTGTTCTTAGCGATTTGGGTGATTTATGCAAATATGTAAAAAGTAGGGACTAAACTGTAAAAGACACACAGATTTATAGTGGTTCGACCAGAATGTGCATACGTCCACTTTATATGTTATTCTCCTTTACTGTTCAGATTACAAGTACAAAGCTCTGATTACAAGTATATGAAAGTTGTTTGAAAGTTCTATCCATGCTTGAGCACTCAAACTTGTCCGCCATAATTGTACCCCTACCCCTCTATTTATAGAGTGAGGGTGGGGGTAGGGGTTCTGGATGTATATAGCTGCTGGTGGGCCTAGGCTGATGCAATCTGGCCTGGCAACGTTGGTTCGACAACGCCTTGGTTCGATAGTGCTTTGGTCCGGTAGTAGATGGTTGGAGTTGAGACCTTGGTCCGGTAGCACTTTGGTCCGGTGGGACCTTGGTCCGGTAGCACCTGGGAGATGGGTTGGTTCGGTGGCAGGTGGAGTGGCTTTGGTTCGGTTGTGATGCTTTGGGTCTGGTTCGGTAGTGATGCTTTGGGTTTGATTCGGTAGTGATACTTTGGGTTTGATTCGGCAGGTAGTGGAGCAAGGGTTGGTTCGGCAGGGCCTTGGAGACATGTTGGTTCGGTGGGACTTTCCTCCCTATGGTTCGGCGATGCTTTCTTCTCTTTGGCTCGGTGGTGGTGGAAATGCACCCAACATTTGCCCCCCCAAAGTGGGGCATATGCCAGCATATGTCGTGCTTTGTTTTAGGCCTTTCGACTTGGACACTTTCATTCGGTCCCGAGCGCCGAACCGGTTGGTACGGTCATTTTTATTTGCCTATAAGTATGGGCCATATGCTTTCATTATTCCTTACTAACTAAAATAGTCGAACCAGATCTTCTTCGAGCGTGCGAATCAAACTCTTGAAGATCTTCTTCGAGCTTGTGTGCTTGATTTTGGTGGAAGTTGGGAAGATCATGTTTCACTTGTTGAATTTTCCTATAATAATAGCTTCCAATCTAGTATTGGTGTGGCACCTTTTGAGGCACTCTACGGAAGGCCATGTCGATCTCCTTCTTGTTGGCTTGAGGCCGGTGAGAAGCTAGTTTTAGGTCCAGACTTTATTCGGGATTCCACAGAAAAGATTGAACTTATTCGACATAGGATGAAAGAAGCCCAGAGTAGACAAAAATCCTATGCCGATAATCGAAGAAGGAAATTAGAATTTTCTGTTGGAGATCTTGTTTTTATTCGTGTTTCACCTATGAAGGGTGTTGTACGTTTCAGTCGATCGGGGAAGTTAGCGCCTCGATATATTAGGCCATTTCCTATCACTGAACGTATTGGTTCCATGGCTTATCGCCTTGCATTACCGACTCAGTTTTCTGCTATGCACGACGTGTTTCACGTTTCTCAATTACGGAAATGCCTTCGGGATTCCAATTCCATTCTTGAGCCTGCTGTTATGGAAGAAATTGAAGTTTCACCCAATTTTAACCTATGAGCAGCATCCTATTCGAATAATTGCTTCGGAGGTTGAACGACTTCGAAATAAAGATGTTCCGCTTGTGAAGGTTCAATGGTCCTCAAATCTTAAGGATTGCTCTTGGGAATCCAGAGAATTCATCGAGCGAACACATCCGGACTTGCTTACTCCTGCTCTTTGAGGTGAACTTCTAATTTCAAATTTCTTTTGAGTTAATATGCTTTTATGGTTGTTACTTTTTATTCCCATCTTATATATATATATATTGCGAGGATGCAATTTCTTTAAGGAGGGGAGTCTGTAACAACCCGCATATTTATCGATTTTATATTTAAATATTTTATTTAAATATTAAATCGTTAATCAGATTTTGGTCCGAAAATCTACTTTTTGCAAATGGTCGAATTAGGACTCGAGACCACTTCCATTGAGTTCGAAATGCCGTTTACAACTTTTTGAGTATAAACATCGATATGTTTGAAGTTAGTGGAATTTCACTAACTTTTCCCGCGTTGGACTTTGGGTTGGTTTAGCCCATTAAAACCAAGTTCCAATCCCTTCCCCTCACTCTTCATAAATTCCTAACTAACTCAAAATTGTCATTAATGGTGAAGAGAATGGGAAATTAAAACTCCAAGCTCAAATTCAATTGCAAATCCAACATTCAACTCCAAATTCAAGTAGAAGATATTGGATTCAAGCTTTGGATTGCCACTCCTTGCTTTCAAGCTTCATCTTCATAAATTATGGTGCAAAGCTGAGATTTTTATCCCACAAATCTACTCTATATCTATATTGGACTGTTGGGAATGATTCCCTATCACTTTAATATGCACATTTGCATTTGGTTTGGATTGGATTGGCGAAAAACTCCAAGTTTTAGTGATTTTTGTGAAAAAACTGCTACTAGGTCGTTCTGGCCATTTTTAGCTCGTTCGGAGTTAGGTCGCTCGTCCATAGGTCGTAGGTCGCTTACGAGTTAACCCTAGGTCGTTCTGGCCATTTTTTACCTCGTTCGGAGTTAGGTCGCCCGTCCATAGGTCGTAGGTCGCTTACGAGTTAACCCTAGGTCGTTCTGGCAAAAAAAAATATATATTGGCACTTCGGAGTTAGGTCGCTAACTCGTAGGTCGTGGAGAAGTTAGGTCGTAGGTCATAGAGAAGTTAGGTCGTAGGTCGTGGAGAAGTTAGGTCGTAGGTCGTAGGGAAGATAGGTCGTAGGTCGCTCGGCCATGCCTATTTCCTTAAGTCGCTCGACCCTGCTTAAGCCATTAGGTCGTTGACCTTTTTAACTCGCTCGACCTGTTCTGCCACTAGGTCGCGTACCTCGCCCTCTCTTGGGTTGCTAGGTCGCGACGTTTTAGGTTGCTGCTTCTCTTAGGTCGCTCGACCACTTACTCCTTTAGGTCGTGTGGCTTCGAATTCTTTAGGTCGCTAGGTCGCGACGTTTTAGGTCGCTGCACCCTATGTCTCTATAGGTCGCTCGACCTCGTTTATGACCATAGGTCGCTCACCCCCTCTTCGTTAAGTCGCTTGGGATGTTAGGTCGCATGACCCTTACACCGTTAAGTTGTTTACACCGATAGGTCGCTCGGCCTTGCTAACTTTTAGGTCGGGAGTTTTATAAGTCGCTCGCCTCCCTTAGTTCTTCACTAGGTCGAACCCCATAGCAGGGGCGTTGCCCCCGCACCCCCACCTTGAGGGGTTGCCACCCCCCCTCTGTAGGGGATCTTATCTAAAAAACATTCAACAGAATTTGCTGAGCTGATTTCCTTGGATTTTTATCACATCTTCGAATGTGATCTTTGTGATTGATTGTTTCTACAATCCTTCTGTGATTTGTCACTTTAAAATATAAAGGTTTCAAAACTAGTAGTAAATATCAAAACTCTTTCAATAAAAGGATTTCAACTCTATTTTTAATAACAAAGCTCTTTTCTTAACCCGTTTTCCAATCTATTAGTATATACAAACCTTTACCTCACTCGGATGAGAAATCTAATTAAACGGCTTAGTAAAACAAGTGGTATGAAACGCTTGCGTTTGCTTCGTCGGTTAATTCTTGGACTTGTTCGATTGAACCTCTTGTGACAATTTTATTAATGAAGATTTACAGTTTGTTCGTAAATATTTAAGTTAAGCTAGTGGTTATGGGACATGAAACTAAACTTTTATATTTACTAATTTAGTGTAATTGACACTTCTCGTTGATCATGACGATCATTTTATGATTTAGACTAGCAATTGTGCGATGTCTCTTGTTTGCTTGGTTAGACCAGACACCACTTGTGTGATTCCACTCACGCATACCTTTTTGCCCTCTTGGTTAGTCTAGACACCACTTGTGTGATTCCACTCACACATACCTTTTTTGTTTGCGAGGTTAGGCTAGACACCACTTGTATGATTCCACTCACACATACCTTTTTGCTTTTTGGTTAGCCTAGACCTCATCTGGGTGATTCCGACTCACCCATATGGGGTAGCTCCCCATGGTCTTCGGACCGTCATGTGATAGGCCTCTTTCCATTTTTCTGTAATTTCTGGATTTCTTGCTGATTTCTGGAATTTATGTCATTGACTTGTTATGAGTACAAGTTTAGGGTATGATGCCCTCTTTGGATCTTTGAGAAGATTCTTGTGATATTGATTCATCTCTTATTGATTGATCTTCTATTGATCATCATTTGCATATTATAGTAGTATGTCAGTATGGATATTTTATGTTTATGCCATATCTTTTATTTTATATCATGTCATCTGATATTTATAGCTAGACTGATCCGTTTATTATTTTCTTAAATCATACTCGGGTCAGGCCGAGATGTTACAGGTGCTTCTACTTGACTTCTTCCTGGGATTTGCTACTCTGACTTTTGGCTAACTATTTAGATTAGCAGTTTTTGATGTATACACTTGAGATATAGACTCATAGTTGTATTCTTTTGTATAGCATGTGTTGCTATTCTTTTTTATTATTGTGGATCTTTTTGACCACCACTCTGATGTACACTTTCATGTGTTAGTTATATATTCATATCTTCGTCCTCCTTTGTGATATCGATGTCTGTGACTGATTTGTGTTATGCTTATTTCTATGTTTGTTTCCAAAGATTATTTATAGACACCGTGTGATAAGCAATTACATGGATGGTCGCTCCTCAACAGCCTTATTCTCCGTGCTTGTTGACAGCACTACACCGTAGTGTTCTTGGCTAGCGTGGGTATAGAGGTGGGGCATCACAGACATAGAAGAGTCCTCCATAATGCCCCCAGCTCAGTCAGGACCGTGACGACATGGACCCACCCCGAGATCACTAGTAGATGGATACGGCCCTCAGGAGCTCCTGAACTCACCACCTGACTGCTTTCCCAGCTCCCTCAAGGATGAGCAGCTTGATGTTATATCTCGTTCTTTCAGGATTGACAGAGCACATATGGTGTTGCCAGCGAAAGGAGTTATGCCGTATGACCCTCCTGAAGGATATTTTTCTTATAGCAGGTATCACTGCATGTGCGGAGCCATCCCTCCGATCAACGTTTGGATAGTTAGCTTCATCACAGACTTGAAGGTGGCTCCTTTCCAGCTTCAGCCCAACTCCTATGCCATCTTGGTGTGCTTGTTTATTATCTTCCAGAGAAGATACGGGCGTCCCCCTTCTAACTGGGAGATCCGGTACCTGTATAACCTGAGAGGCTACAAGAAGCGGTCTCCCTACATAAGCTTGGAGTCGGCCGTGTCTTTCAAGCCAGTCCTGGACTTGTATTCGAAATTTAGCATGTTCAAGAAGGAATGGTTTTTCGTCAAGGATGACTCTGTTTCTATCCATCGCTTCACCTCTGGCTATAAGTTGAAGCTTATTTATAATTTCCGTTCTGACTGCAATGCTCCTTCTTATGTGTTTTTATTTCTTTCTAGCGACAGGTGGCTTTGCGGTCGTGGAGAATGATCGCCTGGTTCAGATGGCTGTGGAAATAGAAGCCATTCCAGGAAGGGAGAGGTCAGCTTCTTACTTGATCAGGAATGCTACTCTTCTGGGGCACAACTTGATTCTACCACGTCAGTCTGTGGTCAAGCATAGAGATACAGCTGAGGAGAAGGCTGCCAAAGCTAAAGGAGGGGCTACAGCGAAGAGCAGCAAAAGGAAACACTTCTCGAAACATCTAGTCGCCGAGGGGAAGAAACTTAAGAAGTCTGATGGTCCCTCCCCCAGCACCTGTCCAGACATCCCGGAGGAAGAAGATGCGGAGGAGGGAAGAGGTGAGGATGAAGGAGGTGAGGTGGAGAGTGGAGGTGATGGAGAAGGTGGTGGAGATGGTCGTAGGGGTGATGGGGGAGATGGACAGAGTGGTGATGGCACTGGGTCTTTGTCTTCTGGGCAGGCAGGTGAGATCCAGGAGTGGACAGATGATGCCTTCCGCCTAGCTTTTGAGGGGTTGGAGGAAGGATCGGCCTTGGTGGAGAAGCCAAAGAAAGCCGATAAGGCCGGGACTGGTACCGATTCATCTTCTAAGAGCATTTCAGCTAAGGCAACTCCTACGATTCAAGGTGAATTTTTGACTCCTGCAGACTTAATTTATAATAGGGATTTAGGAATATTTTATGATCAGCCTCCGTCCTGGAATGAGATCCAGGATTTATTGCAGTACCCTACTCCTCCCCAGGGTTTGTATAACAAAACACCTCTTTACTCTTCTTAACTTGATATATTTCTTGAATTATATTTCAATGTATGCTTGTAACACTTGTTTTTTATTTCAGGAGCGGGTAAAGTGGTCAAGACATCAGATGTTCAGCACCGTCTCAAACAAAACCAAAGCCTCCGACTAACCGCCTTGGAGACGTAGTCGGCTACCGTCCTCTTCTTGGAGTTATCAAAGAGGATATCCAAAAGAAGAAGAGGAGTCGCTTCTTGTTTGAATCTCCACCTGGCCCTCAGCCCCCAACTCAGCCTCTTCAGGATACCACGGAGGAGAATATTGAGTTTATACCTTCCCCGCACCCGTATGAAAATCCTACCGTTACCCCGGTAGATCATCCCGGCTTGGCTCGTAATCCGTTTGTGGGTCATCCGGATCTGGATCCGGGTTCTCATGATATTTCCTTCGATGAGGCTACTGGTGAGCACCTTCTCCCTCGCAATCCTATGGTAAGGGAGCTTGACGAGGCTAAGTCCCTGGATCTTGATTTGCTTACCACTCGGGTTGTAACCTTGGGAGACGAAGCTAAGGCAAACATTGACCGGGTTGCTGAGGAGACCAAGAAGCTGATGGGGCATCATGCCCGACTAGTTAAGGCCGGGGAAGAAATCGGGAGTGCCAACATTCGACTGTGGTTAATGGTTTCCGACCTGGCCAAACAACTCGCCGATCAGGCCATCCAGATCTCTCAGCATGAGGCTGCCTCCAGGCGACTAAAGAAAACCATGGAAGAGGCTAGCAGAGCAGAGTTACGGAAAATGGAGGCTGCCTGTAGGGAACGGATTGATATGGCTATTGCAACGGTGGATGAGGTTCGAAAAGCGGATCTCGAGCGGGTACAAGAGTTACCCTGGAAACTTGAAGCCCCAGAGCTCGCTCAAACCCAGCTGAAGGAGGAGATGGAGGCGATGAGGAGATCTTTTCAGGCTGACTGCTCGCGATACCAATCGGAGAGGGATGCTGCCGTTGCAAAGCTGTTGGCTTCTGAGGATCGAATGAGGGAGTTTGAGGAGAACGAAGGGATAATGGATGAGATGCTTCAGGATATGTACTTTCGCACTTGGAAACAGAGCAACTTATCCTAGATAGATGATTATCCACGAGTCATGGCCAGGATTTATCTCAGGGCCCTGGAGGAGGCTAAGGCTGATGCAGATAAGGAGGGTGGCGTGGCCTTCAGAATGGATGTGGTTACGGCTCAGTTCACCAAGGAGGAGAAAGTGGCGGTGAAGGAGGGTATGCGGCTACTTACGGCTGAGGAGGTAGGTGTGTAGTTAGAGGACGATGATCAAGGAGCGGATGCTGGTAAGTCTTCCATTTTAGTCTTTTCGTAACTTGATTGCCTGTTGTTCATGACTATTAATGGATCCTTTTCTGACTTGGATAGGTGGGACCTCTGAAACTCCAACTACCTCTGGCCAACATGCTAAAAGTTCCGATCCCGCAGATAAGTAGATCTCGGAGGGCCAGTAGGATAGAGGTGGAGCTCCGATGCAGTCGATTCCCTGACTTGACCTGGATATCTTTTGGTTTACTTGACATTGCTGTCTAGTTAGTCTTAAAACATTAACGTAACTTTCGAACAACTTGATTATTGGCATGTAACTTTTAACTTAAGCTAATTCTGTTATATTTGAATGCTTTTGTTATTTCGATGTGTTGCACAAGAAATATAGCTGTGCACATGTCTGTGATTCAATCGTGTTTGATGCTAAGTTCTTGCTTAAAATATATTTTCATATCTTGCAAAGTTTGTGTGATGTGTGAATAAATTATATCTACGTATTTATATACAAGAGAAGAAGGTACCGCCCCTCATGTCTTAGTTGTAGGTGGTAGCTTTGAATGTCTTGTGTAACTGAGTACGGAATGCAGTTGAGTGTCCCGTCATCCGGTTGTGAGTTCTAATTCGCATTAGCGAGCGTCTCCTATTTTGTGTCCTGTACTTTAGGGATTGTTATAGAGGATAGGAGGAGAGTTTTTAAATAAAATAGAAATATAAGAAATAGTAAAACTTCCAATCATGGAAGGCCTTCGATGTGCTCAAGTTCGTGGCAAACGGGTTTTGTAGTCACTTTCCCTAGCTGTGGGTCTTGGAGACATTTGTCACCCATCTTACGCCTCCGCGGGGAGTTTTCTTTTTTACCACAGCCGTACTTAAGACACATAGGAGCCGAGATCGCGCACGGTAACTACCCGGACCATTATGGCCCGTAATCGTGGATATTATTCGATTTACCGTGGCCGGCTAGCGTGGGTGCCGATTGTCAACCCTGAACTACCCCTGGATGGCCACACCTTATGTTGGGGATTAAAGTAGGTTCACAGTTGCCGACGAGTCGAACGCCATAATGAGCTGCTTAGGCTATTTTCGGCCTCCTCGGTGGCTTATAATCGGCTCACTACAGTTGGCTTTGAGGGCCGTCGCGAGCAATGAGTTAACCCGCAGCAGAGGGATGCCGGAGCAAAAGTGTCTCATTGGCGAGGGCATAGATTCGTATAGTACCTGTTAGGTCTTGTCCAGGGGAAGTCGCGCTGTGATGTGTCTTGAATGAAAATGCCGTTTACATATGATTTTGTTCAATAGAAAAGGATAAAGCTCAACAAGCAGCCAAGATATAAAGGAACAAGTTAACAAGAGACGAGTTTTTAAAGTGGTTCGGCACGAAAATGCCCACGTCCACTGATTCTCTTTGTTAATTCACTTCATATGGGCAGTACAAGTTAAGAAAAGTATCGACGAAGGTGTTAGATGTTCCATGCCCTCTGGAATACCTCTCCGTCCACTGTTGACAAAATATAAGCTCTATTGCGGAGATCTTTATGAAATACATATGGTCCATCCCAGGTCGGATCTAGCGCTCCGGGGCGTGGGAAGATTCGCCTGAGGACAAGATCTCCTTCTTGTAAGCTGCGATGCTTGACTTTGGAGTTGTATAGTGCTGCCACTCTTTTCTTGTGAGCCGCTACTTTGAGTGCTGCATCGTTTCTTCTCTCTTCAATTAGATCCAAAGACATGTGAAGGAGTTCTTCGTTCTCTTCGGGGTTATAGTGGATCCTACGGTGGGAAGGTACTACAGTTTCAACTGGGAGCATGGCCTCCGATCCGTATGCCAAAGAGAAAGGAGTATGCCCCATTGATGTTCTGAAAGATGTGCAGTAGGCCCAAAGTGCCGTAGGAAGTTCATCCACCCAAGCGCCTTTTGACTTTTTCAAGTTTCTTCTTGATTAGAGTTTTGAGAATTTTGTTTATAGCTTCGACTTGTCCGTTCGCCTGGGGGTAAGCTACAGATGAGAAGCTTTTGCGAATGCCGTGCTCTTGGCACCAGTTGGCGAACTCCTCGCTGTCAAACTGAAGTCCATTGTCCGATATGATTTTGAGTGGAACTCCGTACCTGCATAGAATATTTTTAATCAAGAAGTTGATAACTTTTGCCGAAGATATTTTTTTAGAGGTTCCGCTTCCACCCATTTGGTGAAATAGTCGACTGCCACTATAGCATATTTGGCTCCGCCTCGGCCCATTGGCAGTTCGCCAATCAAGTCAATTCCCCATACTGCAAAGGGCCAAGGGCTGGTCATTTGAGTTATCTCATTTGTTGGTAGTCGAGGAATCTTAGCAAATTTCTGACATCTGTCACATTTTTTGATGAAGTCTAAGGCGTCTTTGTTTAAGGTGGGCCAGTAATAGTCGGAGTATCTTCTTTGCCAGAGTCTGTCCACCAGTATGATCTCCGCAGCTCCCTTGATGGATGTTGGATAAGATCACCTTGGCTTCCCTTCCAGCGACACACCTTAATAAGGGGTTAGAGAAGCCGCGTCGAAAGAGGATGCCTTCTTGTATTGTGTAGCGGGAAGCTTTTCTCAAGATTTTCTTGACTTCGCTATGCTCGCTGGGCAGTGTGCCATCTTGTAAGAATTTTCGGATAGGAGTCATCCAAGTTTCCTCTTCGATTGCAGCTATCAGATCCTTTTGTTCGAAACTCGGGGTTAGTTGTTTTGAGATGGCTACTGTTCCGGAAATGGTGTCGTTATTCATGCTAGCTTGCTTTGCCAGTTCGTCGGCTTCTTGGTTCTCCTCTCGAGGAATGTGTTTGAATAAATAGTGATCCAATTGATCGAACAACAGCTTGGTTTTCTTTAGATATGCTGTGAGTCGTTCTTCTCGAGTCTGAAATTCTCCTAGTATTTGGTTTACAATAAGTTGAGAATCACTATGAAGACATAAAGAACTGACTCTAATCTCTAAGGCAAGTTCTAATCCAGCTATCATTGCTTCGTATTCTGCGTCGTTGTTGGTGGCAACAAATTCTAACCTTAGAGCTTAGTGTAGCTTCCTTCCCTTGGGAGTGATTACTACAATACCTGCCTCCGAGCCTTGTTCGTTTGATGCTCCATCCACAAAGAGATTCCACTTGATGTCTTCTGCTATTTCAGATTGCTCCTTACCTTCGTTGGTAGTGAACTCGGCAATGAAATCTGCCATGGCTTGTCCCTTGATGGCGGTGCGAGGATGGTAGATGATATCATGTTGACTCAGTTCAATGCACCATTTAAGTAGTCGTCCAGAAGTGATGGGACGATGGAGTACCTGCCTTAGCGGTTGATCGGTTAGAACTTTGAAGGAATGAGATTGAAAATAGTGTCGCAGTTTCCATGACGTGATCAGTAAACAGTATGCTAGCTTCTCAAGTTTAGGGTATCTGGTTTCTGCCCCCGTAAACCTCTTGCTTACAAAGTATACCGGCCGTTGCGTGTGGTTGTCTTCTCTCACCAAAGCGGCGCTTAGGGCATGAGATGACAGAGCAAGGTATAGGTATAGTTCTTCGCCTTCATATGGAGTCGAGAGTACTGGTGGTCTCTGGAGGTGCTCGATTAGGTTAAGGAAGGCTGTTGAGCACTCGTCAGTCCATTTGAACTTTCCTTTGTCTTTCTTTAGAGCTTCGAAGAAGGGGACACACTTGTCAGCCGCTTTAGAGATGAATCTGCTTAGGGCGGCCACTTTTCCGTTCAGGATTTGCATTTCCTTTCGAGTGGAAGGTATCCTGATATCTTTCAGAGCTCGCACTTGCTCGGGGTTTGCTTCAATTCCTCTAGCATGGATGACGAATCCTAAGAATTTTCCTGATGATACTCCGAAGGATCATTTTAGAGGATTCAGCTTCATTCCATATTGATGAAGTACTTGGAACATCTCGTTCAGGTGGCTTACGTGATCGTCGGCTTTCCTTGACTTTACTAGCATGTCATCCACATAAACTTCCATAGTTCGCCCTATTAGTTCCGCAAACATCTTGTTGACGAGGCGCTGCTAAGTAGCTCCGGCGTTTTTAAGTCCAAAAGCATTACTTTGCAGCAGTACAATCCCCGGTCAGTGATGAAACTAGTGTGGTCTTGATCGGGAGCGTGCATAGGAATTTGATTATATCCTGAGTATGCGTCCATAAAAGATAAGAGTTCATGCCCGGCTGTGCTGCCCACAAGCTGGTCGATTCGAGGGAGTGGGAAGCAATCCTTCGGGAAAGCGTCATTTAAGTTGGAGAAGTCAATGCATGTTTTCCACTTCTCATTGGCCTTCTTTACTAGTACCGGGTTAGTGATCCACTCTGGGTAGATGGCTTCTCGTATGAAGTCATTGGTAAGTAGGTTCTTTACTTCTTCATCGAGGGCTGCTGATCGTTCTGCCCCATACTTCTCTTTTTCTGCTTCACTGGCACCTTGGTAGGATCGATGTTTAGTACGTGGCATGCTATGTCTGGGGAGATTCCGGTCATGTCGGCGTGCGTCCAAGCAAATACATCCAAATTGTGGTGGAGAAAATCAATGAGTTGATCCTTCAATTCTGCTCTCAGCTGAGATCCGATCTTCAACAGCCTACTTGAGTCGTGTTTGTCTATAGATACAAACTTCATAGCCTCTACAGGCTCGCCGGTGGCCTCCTCCTCTTTGTCCCTGGGGTCTAATTCATTGAAAGGATCACTGGTATATCGAAGAGGAGGGGCTTTCTTTAGTTGCTATGCTTCCAAGTTTTTCATGCAGAGAGTAGTCTCTGCATTCTTCCCTTTATCCTTCCTGCGATTGCGAAGTTCAGTTACATAGCAATCTCGAGCGGCGTCTTGGTCCCCCTCTACTTCCCCTATTCTATTGTCTGTTGGAAATTTCATCTTCAGGCACCACGGGGCCAAGACAATTTGGAAGTCGGATAAGGCTGGTCTTCCTAAAAAGGCGTTGTAGGCCGAGTGGTTATCTATTAGCACAAATGTTTGTTTCTGCACAATGGAGCGGGGGTGACTTCCTATTTCAACAAAGAGGTCCAGTTGCCCGAGGGGCATCTTCTCATCTCCAGTGAAACCGTGTAGTGGTTTGTTGCAGGGAGACACATCCTTCATTGACAGCTTCATTCTGTCAAAAGCGTGCTTGAATAGGATATTTACTGAGCTTCCAGTGTCTACTAGAATTCGAAAAACTTCGGCTGGGCCGAACCAGGCAGAGATGACCATAGGATCCGTGTGAGGATACTGCCTTCCCTCTAGATCATGCCTACTGAATGTGATGTCATCATTCTCTTTCCGTTTCGGGTGGCGTTCTTCTATGACAGAGTTAACGCAGTCTCAATTGTTTCTAAGTGACTCTCCGTATCTTTCCATATCTGCCCAGTTTCTGTCGGCGATGTGTGGTCCTCCCGATATTGTATGGACCACAATCTTCTCTTGACTGGAGCCGCTGGTGTTGCGATTTCCCTCGCCTATTTCTGGGAGGGGTAGCCCTGGGTTCTCATTGGCAGGAGTTGGAGTCCTGTTCTGACCTTTTACATAGTGCTCCAGCCTCTTCCTTCTGATGTGTTCTTCAATTAGGTCTCAGAGATGATGGCATTCATTGGTATCATGCCCATGAGATTCCTGGAAGCGGCAGAATTTTCTAGACTTAATTGCGTTATCTGATTCCTTCTTGTGCGGGGGGCATCTGTATTTAACTTCGTCTTGGGTGGCAAAGAAGATGTTTTCGATTGTTTCATTCAAAGGAGTGTAAGTGTCAAATCTTGGTCCTGGCCGATATAAACGCTTTTCTCCCTTCTTGCCCCCAGCATTGTCTCTAGAGTCATTTCTCCGAACGTCCTTTACTACAGCAGGTGTGTTGCCATGAGTTGCCTTAGTTTGTTGCCCTGTCTGCCTTTCAGTGGCGGCGTCTTCAAGTCTCATATACTTCCCGGCTTCATGGAAGAAATCAGGTAAGGTAGCTGGTTTTTCTTTCGTTAATCTTCTAGCAAATTTCGTATCCGGATGCACACCACTACAGAGGGCCATTAAGATAAGCCTCTCATCGGCATCTTGGACTACAGCCGTTGCGGTATTGAATCGGGTTAGATATTGTTGCACTGTCTCTCCAGGCTTCTGTTTGATATTGGATAAGGAATAAGCGTTCTTGGGTTGTTCCACATGAATGCGGAACAGGCTGATAAACTTTTCTTTCAACATTTCCCATGAGCTGATGGATCCTTGGGGTAAATGACAGAACCAGGAGGTAGCTAGATCTGCCAAGAATAGTGGAAAGCATTTGCACAATACTCCTTCCGTTGCTCCGCTCATGAGCATATGCTGTGTGTATATCTTCAAGTGTACAACGGGGTCAGAGGTTCCCCTGTAAGGTTCCATTGTTGGCATTTTCCACTCTCAAGAGGTGATGGCAATTTTGATATTGCGGGTGAAAGGGCTGGTTATCCTTGCGCCTATCCCTCGATCTCTTTGATCCCGTTGGACACACTCTCTAAACAAGCGTGCCATCCTTTCGTCAGAATTTGGAGTAGATAGAAATGAGTTTGGTTCTTCTCTGCGGGATTGATTCCGTCCAGATGACCTGCAGGGATGGTATCGTCTATCACCCCTACCATTTTCCAGTGGCTGTCTCTGGTCTTCCGGGGGCATGCTGGGGTCAGCTACAGTTGGCCCTTGCCTTGATCTTCCCCTGCTGGGTTCTATTCTAAGCACTTCCTCGAGTCCAACATCGGGCTGGACTCCAGCTCGGCCCCGTCCATTGGTGTTTCCATGGTTAGGTAGCATGACAGGCTCAGCTACATCCGACCCCTGCCTGGTACCTCCTCCGTTGGGTTCGGTTCCAAGTGTTTCCTAGGGTCGGAATTCGGGCTGAGTCTGGGCTCGGCTCCTACCATTACTGTTTCCGTGGTTAGCCTCTTCGAAGAAGAAAGATCTTTGTTGTCTCCCAGATCCTCCAGACTGGGACTCACCCCATGATTCAGTGTTGCGGTTGGATTCTTCAGCATCCCTTAAGCATGACATGAGTTGGTCCACCAAGGCTTCTTGTTGGGATGTGAAGCAGTTAGTCACTTCAGCTACAACCCTGTCTAGATCTGCCTTAGTAATTGCTGCCGGATGTTCCGTGGCAGGGGCTGTCGGATTTGCCTGACTTCCATTTTGTACCGCTGTTGGAACGGGACGATTCTCTTGATCTGTGATCACCGGATCTGGAATACTACTAGTTGCGATGTTCTTTCCTTTGCTAACATCTTTCTTCTGCCTGGGAGGCATGTTTTCCGAGCAATGAGCGATGCTGTTAGGAAGAAGGTTAAGTGGGAGAAGCTGAAGCTTCTAGCTCGAATTCTCAGTGAAAGCACCAAAAATATTTGCATAAAAAATGGGCAAACACCACCAAGTCGTATAGTTTAGTCGATTTTATGTTGTTCTTAGCGATTTGGGTGATTTATGCAAATATGTAAAAAGCAGGGACAAAACTGTAAAAGACACACAGATTTATAGTGGTTCGGCCAGAATGTGCCTACGCCCACTTTATATGTTATTCTCCTTTACTGTTCAGATTACAAGTACGAAGCTTTGATTACAAGTATATGAAAGTTGTTTGAAAGTTCTATTCGTGCTTGAGCTCTCTAACTTGTCCGCCATTGTTGTACCCCTACCCCTCTATTTATAGAGTGAAGCTGGGGGTTCTGGATGTATATAGCTGCTGGTGGGCCTGGGCTGATGCAATCTGGCCTGGCAACGTTGGTTCGGCAACGCCTTGGTTCGGTAGTGCTTTGGTCTGGTAGTAGATGGTTGGAGTTGAGACCTTGGTCCGGTAGCACTTTGGTCCGGTGGGACCTTGATCTGGTAGCACCTGGGAGATGGGTTGGTTCGGTGGCAGGTGGAGTGGCTTTGGTTCGGTAGTGATGCTTTGGGTATGGTTCGGTAGTGATGCTTTGGGTTTGATTCGGTAGTGATATTTTGGGTTTGATTCGGCAGGTAGTGGAGCAAGGGTTGGTTCGGCAGGGCCTTGGAGACATGTTGGTTCGGTGGGACTTTCCTCCCTATGGTTCGGTGATGCTTTCTTCTCTTTGGCTCGGTGGTGGTGGAAACACACCCAACAAACATACATCCATACAAGTCTGTTCCGGGTTCGAACAGAACCGAAGGCACTTTCGAGGAAGCCCTTGCAATCCGGGTATTCACAATCCCGATCGGACTTCCCATCACTTAGGGAATATCTATACCGTAGCTACTCAGTGCGGAGACAGTCGATAGGTCATCCTATCATTCTCGCAAATACCCGGTCTTCACCACCGGTCTTCAACTGCAATCCCATTTCGTCGTATCATTATTCGGAATGGGTTATATGACACAAAGGTTCTCTCCCGGCTAATCCGAATAACGAGCGCTTATTTTTAAATATAAGTGTTCACTCAGATTTCAAACAAATCACAACAATTTCCACTTTGATCTTTTAAACGAAAGATCCATCACAATCACAAAGGTTCGATGTGGTTTTCGGATATCCACTTGGAATCCGACCACCGGTCGCATCGAAATTCAAACGCCATTTAAAGGCAAATATTGATAGTCGGTTATTTAACTATCAATCAACATTCACAACAATTACTGGATTTCAAATAATTTTCCCAATTATTTATTTTCAAAATATCTTTGCAAGATATATTTCATACTTCAACCATTTGAAAATAAATTTCAAATTATTTTTCACCCGCGGAATAAAATTCCCGATATTATTTATTTCCACTGAAAGTCTACCGAGTTCAAGTACTTTAAATAATTCAAATCACTTGTCCAAAATATATACTTGGAAAACATTTAGATAAGCTATTTTAAAACATTTTCTTAAATATTTTTTATGAAACTATTATACTAATATCTTATATAAAACTTCAAATCCAAATTAACTTCAAAATAAAGTTAGTAGATCAGATATAACTATTTAAATAACCACTTTCTAAAACAAATATCAAATTAAGTCTTTAAATAATCACTTCTATAATTAATTAAATAAATCTTTACTTTAAAGATTTTCAAACAACCCAAGTAAATATTTTTTTCCCAAACATTCTTCTAAAACCAACTTAGGACTTTTAATTTATATTTTAAAAGCTACTTTTCTCGGCTTTTCAGGGAAAATACTCTTTCGTATCAAAATGGTCCATTTAGACCAATTTAATAAACCCATCTCGATTTATTTTAGATTTACATTCCAAATCCGTAAATTCCTTTCCTTTATAAATTCCATTGTGAATTCAAATTTCCAAATATCCATTGATATACGATTTTTCAAATCGATTTCCAAATATCCACTTTCAACACCAAATCAATTTTCCATATCGATTTCCCAGATTTGTTTCAAACACCCAAATCAATTTCCCAAATGGATTTCCCAAAGGTTTATTTTCAATCATCAAAAAACAATTTCCAATTTGATTTCTAAATTTTGTTTCAAACATCGAATCAAATTTCAATTTGATTCCCAAAGATTTATTTTCAAGTACCAAATCAATTTTGTGAATTTATTTTTAAAATAAATTCTTTTATCTTTCCCAACTTATTTGAAAATCATATTTTAAATAAATTCTTCAACCATTAAACAATATTTCTAAAAAACCATTTATAAAAATCTTTTTCCATATTTTGTAATTTATTCAATAGGATTTCACTATAGATTTCCTACTTAAATTTAAAAATATAATTTTCCTTATTTCTGGTATCTTACGATACCAAAAATATATTCGGCTAAATTTTAGCCCTTAATGATTTCAATCACTAAGATTTTCACACACGGATTATAAATAATCAATTCACAACAAATGAAACAAATTCAAATGTTTTGAGGAATCCCGTTGGATCCCTCCAGCCTGTTTCCCTGCATCCACAGATATTAGCACAATAATTAAATACCAATTCCACTTCGAGGTGGAATATCACGCTATATGGGATTTATAAAATATTATCCGCTATTATGCGGCGCAATAAGCTCTCATTCGCTATATAATGCGGGATATCAACTCCAAATACATATATAATACAAATTCCACTTCAAGGTGGAATATCGCGGTATATGGCTTTAATATAATAACCTCCGCTATTATGTGGCGCATAGGGTCTATGTCAAAACAAATAATAACAACCATCATCCAAACACACAATCAACAATTTTAAATTTAACTATTTAAAATTAAACAAAACCCTTTGTTTGAGTGAGAAGATCTCACCTTTGCTTTTATTTTGCAATCCATTCCAATTTCGATTGGTTTCTTCACAGTTTTAGACCTTGTATAAACATTTATACAATTTTATTAATATTCGAATAAATCGAACAATCAGTTATCATTTAATTTATTTACTTAACCAAAATTTTTATTTTAACTAATTCTCCTTTTATAATTAATTTGGTAACTAAATAATTGAAATGAATTCATTAACCACATAAGCTACCTTAATAAATTATCTCCAAAATAAACTTACTGTTACTGTTTGATAGCTAAGTAAATAAACAATTTATTTGAATTAAATTAAAATTCACTTAATCTCATATTTAAATACTGAAATTTAAAAACAAAGAAATTAATACCTTAAATTTTTAAGCAAACCTTTTTTTTATAAATTTATTTATCTAAAAATTTATATTTAAAGCTAAATTCCTTATATATAAATTTTCTTTAGTAATTTAAATAGTTTTAGATAAATCAATTAAACAATAAATTTATATTTTATTCTCTATAAATAAACAAATAGTAATAAAAAAAATTTCTTCTTTTTACTGTAAAAATCATATCTTCTGTACGCGTATAAAATTTAAAATTTTTATAAATATTTCTCTGGTTAAAACATGTTAATTACATTTAATTTTAAACGAACAGAAATTTATACCTTCACTGCCGATCGAACTTCAGGCAACAATCGATCACCCAAGTTCCCAGGTTCGTCCACAACCACCATCCCCAAATCGCGATTTCGAAATTTCCCCATCGCGAGGCACTCCCTGTCACTTCGCCGTACTTCTACTCCAACGCAGCCTTAACGCGACCTAATCGAGAGCCTCCCCTTGCCTATGAACGATGGTCATTCCCTCCTCCCCGTGGCATCAAACACCACGATGACTCCCCTGAGTACCAACAGGCCCCACATCCACTCGTACACAGTAGGCCGAGCCACCTAAACTCGCGATGCGTGTGCCGCCGATCGAACGAGATGACTTCATTCCCCCATCTCGCGACTCAACAGCGCCTTCAAATTGAACTTGCATGATTCGATTCGACTTGACTTCGACAAAAGTTTAGGGCCGGCTCGAGGAAAGAAAACAGAAGAGGCCATTAATTTGATTTTTTTAATCGTTTTGAACGATAGAAGAAAAGGAAGCTGTAACGTCCCGCCTTTTCGCACACTTTAAATCGACACACGTGCCAATTCAAACCATACGGAAGGGCAGATTGTTATGTGGTAAATAAGAAAAAAATCAGAGAAGAAACGAACAAAATAGAATCTTGCAGCGGAACGATAAAATATAATAATCAAACATACAGTTTATAAAGCTGTTTTACAAAATATTCGATTATACTTACAACATTTATCAGAGTTACATATACCATGGAATAACAATTATGTAGCCAAATAACATGGTGTAGTGGAATAATATAGTAGATGATAGTACTACAAATCTTCATCTTCGTCCTCCAGAATAAAATCTTTAAACCCTGAAACACTCGGACTGACCTGAGTGTATTGAAAGGACAAAACACTCGAGTCAAAACTAAAAGATCTTATGTAAGTTAAATCAACAGAAATAAATATGAATGCAGTAACTCAAGAGATGCTCGGGATTTACATCTCCTAAGGATCCGTTAAACTATTTACTATGTAGTATATTTCGCTATTAGAATAGTGTCTAATTGTAAAATAAACTTACTTTAAAATAGCGTTAAGGAGTGACCCAATATTCCCCTTAATACGTAATAGTCCCAGTAGTCCATCCAATATCATAGTCCCTCCTGATCGGGAAGCCACCAGAGGATACCACACGTGCTACGGGAGAAATCCAAACTCGTACAAGGCGCGATAGGGTAGGTGACATGGCACAACTAGGCAATGCCAGGGTAGATATACCAATTACGCATCCGGGTTGGTGGTAACGCGTAGCCGCAGCTACCGCCCACCTCGAACAAACTCCCCCCTAAAATCAAAAGTAAAGGTGGCCACCGAATCAATCCAAAGTCAGAGTATAGTATCGAAGAGAAGTATCCGATAAAGGGCGCTAACCCCCTTGGCCCGTCGATGGCTCATGTTTTAGCCACCTTATGCCAACTCACGGGAGTTGGGTCCACGTATTTACCTCAAAGGAAACGCCACCACCATCCTACTTCATTCTGGAATCTCCACTGTGTACACGGTCGTTAAAGTGGTTTTCGGAGTTGGCAGAGAGTATGACAACTTCCGATCCCGGTCTCTTCAACAACCAATCGTTATTATAACACCACGGTCTTTTCAAAAGTAGTTTATACTTTAAAACCAGAATATAATATCCATTTCAAAACCATATAAACACGATATCATTTCTATTTTAAAACCTAAATCAACTTGGTATCATTTTTATTTCAAATATATCCTTTATCCAAAATCATAGCATTTTCAAATCTATATACTTTGAAACCCATAGCTTTGAAACATAACTTATAATACTTAAATGGTTTAATTGTTAAATTTCTTTATATATTAAAATAGCTTCTACACCTTTACAAACCAATTCAAAATATGGATTTAAATTTCCAAATAAACCAATATAAATTCCATATATTTCAAAGCTTCAATTATTCCACCATTTCAAAACTTATTCTTAGATAATTTCATATATATCAATTTCAACTGCTATTATTTAGATTTGAAATGTTTACTTAATAAATCAAATATCATTTTAGTAAAATCTTTAGACTTCAAATAACTGGATATTCTTCCAATTAAATTAACTTGATAATATTCAATTAAATCAATTTGATATTCATTTAAATCCTCTAAATAAATCAAGTTATAATTAATTTGGTAGCTAAATAATTGAAATAAATTCATTAACCACATAAGCTACCTTAATAAATTATCTCCAAAATAAACTTACTGTTAATGTTTGATAGCTAAGTAAATAAACAATTTATTTAAACTAAATTAAAATTCACTTAATCTCATATTTAAAATACTGAAATTTAAAAGCAAAGAAACTAATACCTTAAATTTTTAAACAAACCTTTTTTTTTATAAATTTATTTAAATGAACGTTTATATTTAAAACTAAATTCCCTATATATAAATTTTCTTTAGTAATTTAAATAGTTTTAGATAAATCAATTAAACAATACATTTATATTTTATTTTATGTAAATAAACAAATAGTAATAAATTTTTTTCTTCTTTTTACTGTAAAAATCGTATCTTCTGTACGCATATAAAATTTAAAAATTTTATAAATATTTCTGTGATTAAAACATGTTATTTACATTTAATTTTAAACGAACAGAAATTTATACCTTCACTGCCGATCGAACTTCAGGCAACCCTCGATCACCCAAGTTCCTAGGTTCATCCACAACCACTATCCCCAAATCGCGATTTCAAAATTGCCCCATCGCGAGCCACTCCCTGTCACTTTGCCGTACTCCTACTCCAACGCAGCCTCGACGCGACCAAATCGAGAGCATCCCCTTGCCTATGAACGATGGTCATCCCCTCCTCCCCATGGCGTCAAAGACCATGACGACTCCCTTGAGTACTAATAGGCCCTACATCCTCTCCTACACAGTAGGCCGAGCCACCCAAACTCGCGATGCGTGCGCCGCCGATCGAACGAGATGACTTCGTTCCCACATCTCGCGACTCAACAGCGCCTTCATATTGAACTTGCATGATACGATTCGACTCGACTTGACTTCGACAAAAATTTAGGGCCGGCTCGAGGAACGAAAACAGAAGCGGACACTGATTTGATTTTTTTTGAATCGTTTTGAACGATAGAAGAAAAGGAAGCTCGGTTGAATTAGAAAGAGGAGACAGGGATTTGCGATTTTATTTTTTTACTACAACAACTTTTTTTCTTTCTGCCATGATTTTGATTTCTTTTTGTTTGAACGAGATATCATAAACGAAGAAGCTCAGGTTTAATAATGCAAGCATTAGCTTCTGAGGGAAGACAGCGTACGTGATTAAGCACAGAGTAGGTCGGCTTGCTCAGGAATAGGATGGCTGAGTTGAAAGGAATCTCAGCTATTGTCTTTAGATATATAAATATATATTTAATTTAAATTCAAATTGTCTCGATTTACGTTGCCTAAAATCGTGAACTCCTATCAAGGCCTGCCGCTAGGCGTTTATAAGGTTTTATCTGCCTTTCGAACACAATGGGACGTGTTACGGAGGCTAATTTGATCATATACGCAAGTTACGAAACTAAACGATCAATTTTAAATTGAATCGATTAAAAATAGTTTCTATGCGTTTTGAGCTGCCTGGGTTAAACGACAGCAACTGCTACGAAAATTGAAATCCGATAATAACTAACTATTACAGATCCAATGGAACTGGTTTCGTCGAATTCCGACACTGTGCCTCAGAAGGCTATTTTTAAATATCGATTTAAAATGATATAAATTCCAAACTGAAAAAAATAGTTCCAATTTCAATTCTGAAGCTTCCATTATCTTCAGTATTATCAATATGAATTTTACAAGCCTTGAAAATATTTTTAATCAGCTTAAAACTGAAAATTCAAATTTTTTACCCAACTTCGTTAAATTAAATTCAACAATTTAATTTGCAAATTTCATAGTTATATTTGAAATTCAAGTTAAAATAACTTTTCAAACATTTAAAATCAATTAAATATTTCGATTTCAAATGTTCAAAATTCTGGGTCGTCACATTCAAATTCAATATTTAAAACCATTTAAATATTCACAATTAACGATAGAAAAACTCGGGTCGTTACATTCCTCCCCCCTTAAAATAATTTTGTTCTCGAAATTGCTAAGGCAGAAGAATGCCCTAAACCCGTTAACTTATTAAACTCACTTAGTGAAAACTCCATATTCACTTTTTCTAAACCTTTTGTTTCTTTCCAAAGCAATTTGTTTTCGCCTTCTAGTTCAAACCCTACATTTTCATTACAATTTGAAAATTAACCTTTCGTCAACAGAAGTTTTCCAAAATTTTCAAAAAATTTCTAGCTCCCAAAATTTTCGAATTTTTTTGGCAGAGTCTCTTGCAATTTAACAAGAGAGATAAATGTATATACATCGACCCACACAGTAGGAAAACAAAACAAACAACAATATTTATATTTATATTCTTTTTATTGCGTAGCCGTAGCTTTATTTAGCATTTTTAAGCAAACGACTTATTATTTAGCAATTAGCGCGATCAAAATCCAACCAAACGGCCTCCAGGTACCTGTACTTACTCAATTTAAACATGTAAGTACTAAATATATGAAGTTCACTAACATTTGTACTTATTTTAAATAGCTAACACATGGATTACACAAGCAATGCACATTAAACTATATTCATAAGAAATTTTAAGATTTCGATACTAATTCAATTGCTTTCAACCCATTTCATATATCACTTTTATTCAATTCGAATGATTTACAACTCACTTGCTTACATTCAATTCATTTTTAAACCAAAACGAACCCATATTCATCCTAATTGATTTCAAAATCAATTTTATTCGCTTCTATTAATTTATAGAATTTTTTTATTTGCTTTTGTTTACGTCAAACGACAACTTTTCCATGCGAATTCGGCGATATTCACTTAATAAATATCCATTTTAGTTTGTAACTATTTCAAATTACTTCCAACTCAGTTTATTTTTAATTCAATTCCTTTTCATATTTTATTCACCATCTATTCATTGCTTTTTATTCCATTTTATTAAGCTCGACAACATTCCATACTAATATATATATATATAAATATTAAATAATCATTCCGCATATTTACTTAAGCCGAGTGTCCATTCAAATATTTGCTTAAGTTAATTTATTTACTTCAAGTTAGTTCAACTCAATAACTCAAGTTTATTTTCCTTGCAACCAACTCAGATTTAAATCCTTGATTTGATTTTTATTTAATCAAATTTCATCCATTTACTAATTTATTCAATTAACTCATTTACTTAATTCATTTTTAATTTTTAATTTCCATACTTAATTCATTCCGAATTTATTTTATTAATAAAAAGACCATTTTCAATTTATTTCTATTCATTCGGATTTTATTTGCAACTGAAACCATTTCTATTTTAATCCAATTCCATTTTTATTCAACACTATTTCAATTATATTTAATTTACTAACAATCCAAGTTGAATTTTATTTATAACTTGGGTTCACTTCCAAACTCCATTATTAAATCATAATTAAACTTTTATTTAACGCATTTAGGTTCCATTACATATTTTCTTAACTATTTAATTACCTAATTAGCTCACTCCCAACTTATACCTGAAAAATCATTTCATTTAATTTTGTTGAGTTCAAATTTATTTTATAACTCAAGTTTGGATTTTCTTCCATTTTCAAAAATATCAAACAACTTTATTTTGGCTTATCTATGTGATAACCTGGAGTTTTTGGACATCTATTAATTGGTAATTAAAAGGATTAAAATTATTAATATATTTATTTGTATGTTAAACAAATAAAATTTTGACAAATATCTGGATATACATATACATATAGGAATAGAAGACTATAATAAATGTTGGAAAATTTTAAACTCTAGATAAATGAATAATATATATATATATAAAAAGATATACGCAAATTCTATGATGTGAAGATTTTAAATATATATACTTATACAAATTTATAAGTGTGTAACAATACACACACACACACACACACACACACACCATGGGTAATAGGATATTTGGAAATTTGGAAATTTGGTAAGGTATGACTACCTATATATTGTGAATAAGAATTAATAAAAGGGTTTTATACTTTCTTTTAAAATTTACACATGAAAAATAAATTTAGTTTATAAGTATAAAAATGAATACAAAACATATATAAATAAATATAAAACATTTAAAACTTATGTTATATAAAAGGGAAATGCATTAATTAAAAATAGAAAAGTATAATATATATATATACACACATACATAATTAATTGAAAAGATAATATAAGGGTTATATAAATATATTAAAAACATTTAATTACATGTGTAACTACTTTAAAAATGGAATTTAACAAGTGCAAGGAAATTAGATCATACATTAACATTTGTAAGTAAATTAGCTTACAAACAATGCAAGTGTCATTGTGTTTTATTTTCAAAAAAAATAATTAAAATTAAAACAAAGTATTATATATAACACCATTTCTTCTTCTCTTTTCTTTTTCTTATATTCAATCTAAATACAAAGCAAGCTATAAATTTGAACTACAAAACCAAAGAAAGAATAGAATCTGCAAACAAAACTTTTTCAAATTCAATCTTAAGTCTGAATATAAAACTGAGTTTAGGTCAAAGCAAGTTAATCCAACATCTCAAAAACAAGATTTCACATTGGATTCAAATTCAACAGTCAAGGCCTTTATCAAAATCTTTTCCAGGCTTCAGGAATTCCGCTCTCTGTTTAGCAAATTCCTGTGAGTAGACATCCAATTTTTTTTTGAAAACCAAATCTGTTCATACGCAAGTGATAAATCATAGTTGTAATGTGTTAAATGTTTTGCATGAATATATGTATATGTTGGCATGTATGTAAGTATAGAATTGTGTGCACATATCTGAGTTATGGAATATATTTGTTTTTGTTTAAGTTTCTGTAGACCAAAACTTCCTCTAAATCCAATTTCCCTTCATATAAACTTTTATAGATTGCAAAGATCAAAGAAAATGTGTTTGTATTAACAAAATATAAATTTTGAAAATACTTTTAAGCATAGTTAGCTGGTAGTTTAATTGGGAATCTGAATTTACAATAGAACACCAAACAATCAGAAAATTTGATTCCTATGATTTTTAATTTCGCATGTATAGTCTGATCCATCTTTTAAAATCATGATTTTTTAGTGGCAAAATAAAGATTTTTTAACAAGTATCAATTGCGAAATTTTGGGTCGATCTGAAATCATGTTTTGGGCGATTTCAGGCTATCGCGAGGGGGGTTTTGGTGTCGGATTGGAACTAGTGGTGGTGGGTCGTTTAGGGGTTGAGAAAAATTGGCAAGTGATTTTTCTGAGCATTTTGGAGGTGCGGCGAAGGGATCTAGGGTTTAAGGCATTGTGATTTTGGGTAGAATTGCAGGCCAGTGATGGTGACGAGGGGGAACTTTCAAGTTGTCGATATGGGGGAAAGAGAAGAGGAAGGTCGAGACGGTCTGCCAGAAAATTTTGGAAGACACTAATGATCGGTGGTGGCCGGACAGGGCAACAGGAAGTGAGGGTTCTTGACTGGTTTGGGTTCGACCATCCTCGTTTTTGATTTTTGGTTATCAAAGGATGTTGGGGTGGTCAGAAGGTCGATGGCCGGAGATGTGTTGGAACGGTGGCCTGAGGGGAGCATTGAAGTGCCGCGGAGCAGTGTACATGTGCACGAGGAAGTGGTGTGCATATCAGAGCAGGTTTGGTGGAAATTAGAAGATGGGTAAGGGAAGAAGAAGTAGAGAGGGAAGAACGAGAGTTGGATCGGGACAGGCTCGTAATCAAATCGTGTGTGACTCGAAGGAAGTGACGTGAGTTTGCTGGGTTTTTGCTCGGGCAGGGTATTTTTGCAATATCGATTTCAGTTAAGCATTCAGGTTTTACTTTAAAGAGATGATAATCAAGTTTCCAAAACAATTTATTAAAATAAGATTTCAAACAATAATTTGAATTTAATGTGTTTTGTTTTGAAAATATTTACATATAAGTAAATGAAAGGTTGTAAGTGATTTCTAGTATTTAAATTAATAAGATTCAAATGATATAAATAAGTAAGTAATTAAGATTTAGAGGTTCATCTTTAAATAAATAAGATGGTTAATTAAAAGATAAGTTAATAGACTGATTAATTAAGGAAAGCAATTAAAGAATAATTACTTAATTTGGGATAGTTAAGTAATTAATTAAGGATTAATTACTTAGTGCGTATAATTAGAGATTAATTAATTAATTAAAGGTTATCTAATTAATGATTAAGGGTGAATTAATTAATGATTTAATGTTAATTAATGATGGGAAAATAATTACTTAATTAAGGAGGGTAATTAGTGGGTAATTACTAAATGTGATTTATTTAATAATAATTACTTAATGAAGTAATTAAGGATTAATTACATAGTGTAATTAATTAAAGGATTGAATTAATTAAGGAAATAAATTAAGGATTAGTTAATTAATGAGTATGAAGAGTTAAAGGATAAATTAATAAATGTAAGTAATTATCGGATAATTAATTTAAGTAATTAATTAAAGATAAATGTAATTAATTTGAAATGGGTGAAGGTTAATTAATTTTGGGTAATTAATTAAAGGCTAATTACTTAATGTAATTTAAGAGGATAATTAAGGGATGATTAATTAATGGTTTGTAATTAATTAATGTTGAGTAAGCAGGATTAAAAGTGATTAATGTAATTAATTTAATTTATTTTAAATTAATTGGAATGATGTGACTAATTAATCATGCTTATGAATGATTGAGTGATATGGAATGCCTTTGATTATTTGATATTTCTGATATGAAATGTTTTGTGATATGATTGGGTTGAATAGTGATAATGTGGTTATCGATCGAGATAAATAGCTGTGTAAAGTGACATCCTGTATTTAAAGCTTGAATTGTATTTCATTTGAATAACTTGGATTAAGATGATATGGGACTCGACGAGACCAGGGTCGGGTATCAGTAAATACCCATAACCACTTCGATTTGAAATCTTTTATAATTCTTTATAGATTTGATATGTGTAATCTATAGGCTGGAATGAAATAATTTAAGTGATCTAGACCATTGAAACTAAGTAAGGGTACTTAGAGGTTGATTTGTGAATTAAGTATAGAATATAACAAGTTAAGAACTTGTAGTGAAGTACGAATTACCAGGTTTTTAAATAGTCTTTATGCATTGATATTTCATGATAGATGGGTTTACTCATGCTGGTTTCTAGCCTGACCCGGGTGTTACTTTGATGTAATGCTCGGGTCAGACCGAGTATTACATATTTTTAGGTAAGGACATAGTGGAGCTCAAGAGACGAGCTGGATGGCAGGAATGTATGGAGTGTTTCCACTGTGATATATTGTTATATAGATGGGATATATGATTTTAACTGTCCAGTATTTGTGTAATGGTTGTAACTCATTAATGTAAATAAATGTAAATTGACTGATATAGTTTTCTTTTGTATAACTGTTATTATTTGATACTATTTAATCCGCTGCGAATGTGAGATTCTGTGTCTTGTTTTATGTCCCTTCTTCTATCTCTTTTCTTCTTTTCCTAACTATCTGAAATTTTCGGGATCGAAAATTTCGGGTAGTTACAGTTGGTATCAGAGTAGAAGGTTAACTGAGAACCTAGGTTCTGGTGGGTTTACTCATTAAGGATAGGGTCAGTGGTACCCTAGAATGAGTTGAATGTATGTGTATGTATGTGTGTGTGTGTGTGTGTATGATAGCGTACTTGTTATTTTCTTATATAAAGGTTTAAAATGGTTTTAAAAATAAATGAATTTTATAAAAGATTATATTTTGATATATAAAGCAAATAATTTTCCAATTATTATATATTAAGGAAAATTGGTTGTTGTTTATTGAAATTTAATAAGAATTAAGTGGTATAAATATATCCAAAAAGGAATTGGATAAAATAAACTATACAAATAAGATGAATTAGAATTGGTTTCAAATCAGAATAGAATGGTTATTGTATTTAATAATGGGATGATTGTTTTCCAATAAACAATAAAATGTTTAAGGAAGTGACTATTAGATGAGAATAACTTGTAAATTAAAAAGAATGTAAACTAAGAAGTTTTGAATTCTAAGTCTAGAAACATTTGAAATTGTTTTCAAAATGTTAAGAGAAATAATAAATAGTATTATTCAGAATATTTTGAATGTGATCTTATTTTAAAATAGAAGTTGTTTTGTAAACTTTAAAAGAATCTGTTTTGAATTAAAACCAAAGGTGGTTTAAATTTTAAAATATGGCTTGGTGGGCCAAGAAGTAAATATGTATATATGTGTGGATATATATAATATCACAGATGATTTGAAATAAACTCTAAGGTGTTGAGTTTTGACTTTCCCTAAAGTGTGATGTAAAACCCAAAATGATATAAGTTTTGAACTTATAAGTGGGAAAGAGTTTTGAAATTTGAAGTGGGAATTCAAATTTGAGTAAGGTTAATGGGATTTAATTGAATTTAACTTAGAGGAAGTTAAATAAGTCTGGAATGAACAAACTGAATTGGAAATTTCAAGATGAAATTAAGATTTAACCTAAAGAAGTTAAATGGGTTAATTTAGAAGGGAGTTATATAAAATCTCAAACGGGTTTGAGTTGTTGGAATGTGTGATGGATTCTATTGATGGATGTTTTATATAAATTGAATGTTTGTTTATTTTGTCACATCCTGCTATCATCCTGTTATTATCTATGAAACTGTGAATTGGAATATTTGAAATGAATTAAGAAATGGATTGGAATAATATATATCCATTGTGGATATAAATAGAAAATGAAATCACTTTGAATTTAAGATTTAAATGTTTAAAGGGTAACTTAGAAATTTAAATTGTTAAGGATTGGTTTCAAGGTTGAAATTGGGCAATAAATTGGATTTTAAGGATTAAATTGTTTAAAAAGGGTTTGAATTATTATTTGAACCTAGAAATAAGTTTATGAAGAAGTAAAGGTAATTTAAAATGGAATTCTGAAATTTTGGACTCAGAATTAAATTGTTAGGCTGTTAAATTAAAAAGTAAAGGTTAGATTGATTTAAAGAGATTAAATCAAAATTTGAAATTTAACTCGAATTTATATAATTCGAGATGGTTTAAAGTGAAACTAAATTTGAAATTAGTTCAAATTGAAATTTGATTTGAAATTTTTTGAATTGTGATTAAAGTTGAATAGTTTCAAAATCAAATGGAATTTGATTTGATTTTGGAAAGAAATTGAGGTTAATTCAACTTGAATTAGGGTTAAATTAATTTCAATGGAAATTGAAGTTATTTAAATTGGGATTGAGTCAATTTAAATGGAAGTGGAAATTTAAATTGAATTGATGGGTGGTGATTAGGAATTAAATAGTTCGGCTCTGGACTATTTTCTTTAAAATAAATTATTTTAGTATAGACTTATTTTTCCAAGACTATTTACTATATACAACCTTTCTTTTTAAAGCCGAATTATTTTATACTTATTTTACAACTATTTTATAACTACTTACTATTTTCCAACTATTTTACAATTATTTAACTATTTCACAGCTATTTTACAAACTAATAATTATTTTCAACTACTTATCTATTCCTAATTGTTCAAGCTATTTTCTAAATTCATGCTGGATAGAGTTCAAAATGATTTTGGTTAAATAACCATTTGAGATAAGAATTAAAGTGATAATCCAAAAGCGGATTTAGGAAAATGTAAATAAGTGAATAGAAATCAAAAGTGAATGTGAATAGGAAAGGGAATTGATTTGGTTAATAATCAATGGGGATAGATACATAGGATGTACGTATATTATTCTATTCGTATAATGATTTGATCCAGATTCGAGCATAGAATTTCGAGATAATTATATCGATCCGAGTTGGGATTTTTCACTCGATTTTCGACGGCGAACCTAGATATGGATTTTTGATTGGTTCTGGAAATTCTCTATCATAGTTGTGACTATGCAAGGAGAATGATGGTTTCTGATCAAGAAACCAGATCTGAGTCCGCACTAGGAAGTCCGATGGACGATACTAATTCGAAAATAGAATTGTGTGATCGAGCAGGTGATCAGATTGATATAGCGTATGGATGATATGTGTACATCATACGGGTTTGAATGAAATTGATATTGAAAAGTTATGGATAAGAACTGTAAAGTGGTTTTTGAAATGAGAAGTATATTTTGTGAAATATACAATGAATAAAAGTGAAAGTTGGATATTTATATGATGATAAGTAAGATGGAAACAACTTTATAAGAGCAATCAAACTTGAATATTGATTTGGCATAAACAAGTTATATATATTTGATAAACTCCCCTTGTTGAATCTATTGCTAGAAGAAAAGGATTTTTGAAAGTATTCAAAGTATAAAAAGGGAATTTATACACGTATGAAGTGATCCAAAGATTTTTAAAGTTTTATATATATATATAAAGGATCTTATGAGAATGATTTTGAGAAAAGGTTTTTGGAACTTATGGATTTTGGAAAGGCTTTTGATTTTTGGGGAAAAATCAGCTTTGAAAATTTAGAACGCCTAGTTGGAGAATTATCGATTTTGGGATAATCGATTTTTAGAAAGGAGATTTATATGGGATTCATACTAGGTGTATGATTTGGAAAATACGATATGTGTACAGTATAAAGTGTTTTGAAAATGGCTCTGGGGAAAAAGACACTCCCTTGAAATGAACTTCTTAGAAGCACCATAGGTTGGTACTGCCTTGATCCCCAAGGGGAGGCTCTAAAGTAGATCCTGTAAGGAAGTCCGGACAAACTGAAGTTTTTGAGGATTATTGGGTAGCGAAAGTCGAGGGCGCTGATGCTTACAGAGGCATTTGGGTTATGCTGTGACGACAGTGTAACTCGATGTCGCTGCGATCTACTATGGACCATAGAGGAAATCATATGGAGGTGAGTGTCAATAGTCTACGTTTGATTTTGCCGGGATGGCATTGTAACATCGGTAGACTACAATCTATGGTCGAGTGGAGTGGAAAAGTTTCATTCTTTTGGCAGGGAAATTCGAGGGCGTCGATGCCTACAATTATATGGGTTTTTGCTATGATAGCAACATAACCCCAGATGTAGCTGCGATCTGTAGCAAGTTCATGGTGTAATCGAGGGGCGTGGATTCCCTATATTTATCTATGGATTTTGCCGGGATGGCAACGTAACCATCGGGTTCACTGCGACCATGGATGGGGGTGATGATTTCCAGAGCATTCTCACCAAAGATGTTTCCTCTATTTCAAAAATATTTTCTATATTTTCAACGAAATATTTTCCAAAGTATTTTCACTGGATGTTGAAAACGGGTCTGCTAAGCACTTATAGATTTTCAGTCCTATGCCTGATCAACGTATGACCGAATTTTGTAAGAACGAGGATGGACTGGTTAAGACATCGAGTTATAAAAAGTATTTTTATAAAGCTATTTTGGTAAGTATTATGTAGATTTTAAAGTATTTCTAATTTTTTTGAATAAAAAGAATTTACAAGTAAAAATGTTCAAAGGATAATAAACATTTTGATAAAACTCTGGTTTTGTTCCTTTTGGAGGACGAAAAGATTCAAAGGGGGAAAGAATGTGATAATCTGGAATTTTTTGGACATCTGTTAATTAGTAATTAACAGGATTAATTTATTAATATATTAATTTGTATGTCAAACAAATAAAATTTTGATAAATATCTGGCTATATATATATATACATATAGAAATAGAAGACTATAATAAATGTTGGAAAAATTTAATCTCGAGATAAATGAATAATATATATATAAAGATATATGCAAATTCTATGATGTGAAGATTTTAAGTATATATACTTATACAAATATATAAGTGTAATTATACATATACCATGGGTAATAGGATATTTGAAAATTTGGTAAGGTATGGCTATTTATATATTGTGAATAAGAATTAATAAAAGGGCTGTATACTTTCTTTTAAAATTTACACATGAAAAAAAATTAGTTTATAAGTATAAAAATGAATACAAAACATATAAAAATAAATATAAAACATTTAAAACTTATGTTAATATAAAAGGGAAATGTATTAATTAAAAATAGAAAAGTATAATATATATACATAATTAAGTGAAAATATAATATAAGGATTATATAAACATATTAAAAACATTTAATTACATGTGTAACCATTTTAAAAATGGAATTTAACAAATGTAATGAAATTTGATCATACATTAACATTTGTAAGTAAATTAGCTTACAGAAAATACAAGTGTCACTGTCTTTTATTTTCAAAAATAATAATTAAAATTAAAACAAAGTTATATATATATATATAACCATTTGTTCTCCTATTCTCTTTTTCTTATATTCAAACTAAATACAAAGCAAGCTATAAATCTAAAATACAAAACCAGAGAAAGAATAGAATCTGCAAATAAAACTTTTTCAAACTCAATCTTAAGTCTAAAAAAAACTGAGTTCAGGTCAAAGCAAGTTAATCCAACATCTCAAAAACAAGATTTCAGATCGGATTCAAATTCAACAGTCAAGGCCTTTATCAAAATCTTTTCTAGGCTTCAAGAATTCTGCTCTCTGTTTAGCAAATTCTTGTGAGTAGACATCCACTTTTTTTTAAAACCAAATCTGTTCATACGCAAGTGATAAATCATAGTTGTAATGCGTTAAATGTTTTGAATGAATATATGTGTATGTTTACATGTATATAAGTATAGAATTGTGTGTACATATCTGAGTTATGGAATATATTTGTTTCCATTTAAGTTTCCATAGACCAAAACTTCCTCTAAATCCAATTTCTCTTCATATAAACTTTTACAGATTGGAAAGATCAAAGAAAATGTGTTTGTATTAACAAAATATAAATTTTAAAAATACTTTTAAGCATAGTTAGCTGGTAGTTTAATTGGGAAGCTGAATTTACAGTAGAAAACCAAACAATCGAAAATTTTGATTTCTATGATTTTTAGTTTCGCATGTATAGTTTGATCCATCTTTTAAAATCGTGATTTTTAATGGCAAAATAAAGATTTTTTAACAAGTATCGATTGTAAAATTTTGGGTTGATCTAAAATAATGTTTTGGGCGAATTCAAGCTATCGCGAGGGGGTTTTTGGTGTCGGATTGGAACTGGTGGTGGAGGGTTGTCTGGCAGTTGGGAAAAAATTGACAAGTGATTTTTCTGGGCATTTTGGAGGCTCGGCGTAGGGATCTAGGGCTTAAGGCATTGTGATTTTGGGTAGAATTGCTGGCCAGTGATGGTGACGAGAGGGAACTTTCAGGCTGTCAGTATGGGGGAAAGAGGAGAGGAAGGTCGATACGGACTTGCCAGCAAATTTTGGAAGACATTGATGATCGGTGGTGGCCGGACAGGGCAAGGTGAAGTGAGGGTTCTTGGTTGGTTTTGGTTCGACCATCCTCGTTTTTGATTTTCGGTTTACCGAAGGATGTTGGGGTGGTTAGAAGGTCGATGGCCAGAGATGTGTTGGAATGATGGCCCGAGGGAAGCGTTGAAGTGCTGTTGGTGGAAAGTAGAAGATAGGTAAGGGAAGAAGAAGTTGAGAGGGAAGAACGAGAGTTGGATGGACACAGGCTCGTAATCAAATCGCATGTGACTCGAAGGGAGTGACGTGAGTTTTGCTGGGTTTTGGCTCGGGAAGGGTATTTTTGCAATATCGATTTAATTTGTTAAGCACTCGGGTTTTGCTTTAAAGAGATGATAATCGAGTTTCCAAAACAATTTATTAAAAAAAGATTTCAAACAATAATTTGAATTTAAATTGTTTTGTTTTGAAAATATTTACGTATAAGTAAATTAAAGGTTGTAAGTGATTTCTAGTATTTAAATTAATAAGATTCAAATGATATAAATAACTAAGTAATTGAGATTTAGAGGTTCATCTTTAAATAATTAAGATGGTTAATTAAAAGATAAGTTAGTAGACTGATTAATTAAGGAAAGTAATTAAAGAATAATTACTTAATTTGGGATAGTTATGTAATTAATTAAGGATTAATTTCTTAGTGGGTGTAATTAGAGATTAATTAATTAATTAATAGTTATTTAATTAATGATTAAGGGTGAATTAATTAATGATTTAAGGTTAGTTAATGATGGGAAAATAATTAATTAATTATGGAGGGTAATTAATGGGTAATTACTAAATGTGATTTATTTAATAATATTACTTAATGAAGTAATTAAGGATTAATTACTTAGTGTAATTAATTGAAGGATTGAACTAATTAAGGAAATAAATTAATGATTAGTTAATTAATGAGTATGATTAATTAAAAGATAAATTAATCAATGTAAGTGATTATTGGATAATTAATTTAAGTAATTAATTAAAGATAAATGTAATTAATGTGAAATGGGTGAAGGTTAATTAATTTTGTGTAATTAATTAAAGGCTAATTACTTAATTAATTTAAGAGGATAATTAAGGGATGTTTAGTTAATGGTTTGTAATTAATTAATGTTAAATAAGCAAGATTAAAAGTGATTGAAGTAATTAATTCAATTTAATTTATTTTATATTAATTGTAATGGTGTGACTAATTAATCTTGCTTATGAATGATTGAATGATATGGAATGCCTTGGATTAATTGATATTTCTGATATGAAATGTTTTGTGATATGATTGGGTTGAACAGTGATAATGTGGTTATCTATCGAGATAAATTGCTGTGTAAAGTGATATCCTGTATTTAAAGCTTGAATTGTATTTCATTTGAATAACTTGGATTAAGATGATACGGGACTCGAAGAGACCGGGGTCGGATATCAATAAATACCCGAAACCACTTCGATTTGAAATCTTCTATAATTCTTTATAGATTTGATATGTGTAATCTATAGGCTGGAATGAAATAATTTAAGTGATCTGGACCATTGAAACTAAGTAAGGGTGCTTAGAGGTTGATTTGTGAATTACGTATTGAATATAACAAGTTAAGAACCTGTAGTGAAGTACGAGTTACCGGGTTTTTAAATAGTCTTTGTGCATTAGTATTTCATGATAGATGAGTTTACTCGTGCTTGTTCCAGCTTGACCCCAATGTTACTTTAATGTAATACTCGGGTCAGACCGAGTATTACAGATTTTCAGGTAAGGACGTTGTGGAGCTCAGGAGACGAGCTGGATGGCAGGAATGTATGGAGTGTTTCCGCTGTGATATATTGTTGTATAGTTAGGATATGTGATTTTAACTGTCCAGTATTTTTGTAATGGTTGTAACTCATTAATGTAAATAAATGTAAATTGATTGATACAGTTTTCTTTTGTATAACTGTTATTATTTGATATTCTATTTAATCCGCTGCGAGTGTGAGATTCCGTGTCTTGTTTCTGTCCCTTCTTCTATCTCTTTTCTTCTTTTCCTAACTATCTGAAATTTTCGGGATCGAATATTTTGGATCGTTACAATCTATTTCACTTTTTATCTTTATAAGTCACGCAACTTATATTATTTCACCTTCCATTCGTTCTAAGCTCGAGTATATTTACCTTTCATTTTTAACTCAAGACTATACCTTTATTTAGCCAAGCATACTTTTATTTCATGCATTTAAATTCTGCGATAAGCTATCAAAGCTTATTTATTTCAATTCAATTCTTGCTTCTCAAATCCAACTTAATTTTTTTATTTTCCAGTTCAATCACATTCAAAAATTTAATCCATTTTACTAATCTACTTCACTTAATTTATTTCTTTCAAATCACCGTCAATTTAATTTCAAAATTTTAAAATTTTCGACTTAATCCAAGTTAAATTTTATTTTTAACCTTTTCACTTTTAATTTTTATTCCAAATTTTTTTTTCAACTCTTGGAATTTGAACTTCCAGCTTCCGATTTAAATCAAATTTTAATCTATTTGCGCAACTTAGACATATACAAATTCTCATATTAGTTATATAAACTTTTTTTTAAATTTATAGTCTTGTTTGACTATAATATCATCAATCAAACACTCCAACATAATAATTTCAAAAAATTCTTTCTTTTATATCAAAATATATTTTTGGGTAAAATTATTTTATTCACCTACTACAAAACAATACTGCGTCGGTTTATCATGTTCAAGTGTTTATAAACTCCTATCGGTATAGCGGCGTCCCCCTACTTGACAAGAATTTATATACCACTCAACCAATAAGTCAACACAATATTAAAACATTTATATTCACTAACAAATATGCACTCATATCTAATAATACAGTCAAACTCATTCTTGAGTACTACCGACTCTACCTCTAATGAGTAATCCCCACCAGAGCCAAGGTTCTCGCTTAACCTTCAGCTCTGATACCATAACGTCAGGACCTAGTTTTTCGACCTCCGAAAGTCGACATCGAAACATCCATTGTATTTCATGCTGAACAATCGAATGATGTAAATACCAGACCATAAGGGAAAAAGAAAGAAAGAGGTAGAAGAAGAGGATAAAAAACAATATTTGAATCTCACAATCGCAGCAGAACAAAATATAATATATAATAACTGCTTTAAATACAAAGAAATCTGTACTGTCATATTTACATACCATTATCTGAGTACAACAATCACCCATCACTTTGGTTAGCTTATTATCTATCCTTACACAGCGGAAATAATAATTCAAGTACGGATATACGTCTTTTTCATCCAACTCGTCTCTTGAGCTCCATAACATATTATCCTGGATCTGTTCAACTCGGTCTAACCGAGCATCATAATAAAACAACACCCGAGTTAGTCTAGAAAACCAGCGTGAGAAAACCACACTTAATTGGATTATTATATTTTTTGAAAATCCTTTGAAAACAAAGGTATCTCGTAAGACCATGCCACAAATAAACATGACGGGTTTTTACCTTACGATAACCAAAACATTTTTGTATCAAATCCATCTGATATAATAATAGTGTCTATAGAAAGTAAAATAGAATCTAGTTGAAATGCTTACATCTCACGTTCCAGCATAGTTGAGCACAATCAAAATTGAGGATTCCATTCAAGGGCATGGCTATAGGGGTACCGCCCGTCACAGTACCTGGTCTAGATCAGTGTACAGAAGACTACTCTCAATCCCCTACAGCACAAGAACGGCCTACCCCTAACTTGGATAGACCGAATAAGATCACCCCTTGGTTGGGATCAGTAATCGCCACACAGCCGAGATCAAGGGACTCTAGACAGGGATGACCTTACCCTAATTGGGTGCTACCCACTTAGCCTTGCTGCACCTCCCCCGTTTTAGCCATTCCCGGTTGATGAGGGTTGAGGCTAAGCGTTGCCTTTTTCAAACACATTCACCTAGAATGCTCATTGTAACGACCCGGGATTTTCGATCCTGAAAATTCCATATAGTTAGAGAAAAGAAGAAAGAGATAGAAGAAGAACAGAAAAGAAACACACAAACCTACATTCGCAGCGGATAAAACATAATATCAATAATAGTTATACCAAAGAAAACCGTATCTATCGATTTACATCGATATATCAGAGTTACAACAATCTTATGCAACATTGGATAGAAACAATTTAACATGTCTCAGATATATACAATGTCATAGTGGAAACTCTCCATACGTCCCTGCCATCCAGCTCGCCTCCTGAGCTCCAGAACGTCCTTACTTGAAAATCTGTAATACTCGGTCTGACTCGAGCATTACATCAAAGTAACACCCGGGTCAGGCTGGAAACCAGCGTGAGTAAACCCATCTAACATAAATTTCAAAAGCATATAACTTATATATATAACCCGGGTAACTTGTATCAATTACAACTTCACAAATTAATATCGACATCTTTTTTTACACTCACCAATTTCTAAGTACCCAACTTAGATTAAATGGTCTAATTCACTTAAATCATTCCATTCCAGCTTATTAATTTCACCTAGCAATTTATAAAGAATCGAAGTGGTTTCGGGTATTTACTAATACCCGACCTCGGTCTCTTCGAATTCAATACCATCTTATTCCAGATATTCAAGGGAAACACAATTCAAACTCCAAATACAGAATGTCATCCACATTAATTCATCATTAATAGATAACTAAATCATCTCAGTTAAACCCAAACATCACATATCACATAGGATCCAAATCACATATCCGATATATCAATCAATATAAGACATGCAATATTATTTAGTCATTTATAAGCAAGATTTATCACTTCCAAAAGCTTATTTATTTTATCTCTAATTAAATTATCTACAAATCTTAATCACTTAGATTACCATTTAATTAATTATAACCAATTAATCAATCACCTTTGATTATCCTCCTTAATCAATCACCCTTGACTAATTATTCTTTAATTTCAATAAGAAATCAACTCTCAATTGATTCACCAAGTAATTATCCTTACCTTTTTTACAGTAATTAATTTCTTTAATTAATTACTTTCATTAATTACATTAATTAATCATTCTTAATTAATCACTTTCATTTATCAGCCTTAATCAATCTTAAACAGTAATTAACCATATTGTAATCACTAATCTTAATTAATTAATTCCTTAATTAATTAATAAATTACGCCAAGTAATTTAATCTTGAATTACTTCTCCTAAGTAATTAACCTTTCATCACTACCCATTAAGTAATTTTCATTATATTAATTACAACTTGTAATTTATCCATCCATTTCTTCGCTAAGAAATTTCCTCTTATCAATTCCATCAGGTAATCATCAAATACCAAAATTCTTTGATTAATTCCACCAGGTAATTAATCTTTAATTACTTCTACTAAGTAATTAATCTTTAATTACTTCCTTTTGATTATCTAAATCTTAATTACCTTTAAGATAAATCATCATCTATATTGATTACTTAATCATATTATTTAAAGACCTTCACCATTAATTATCACCTAAATTATTTATGACGATTAGGTTTAAATATCTTAGACTTTGATTTGATAAACTTAAGTTAAACAAATATTCTTAATTAACGGACTAGAAAACATTTATAAAGGGAAAGAATTTTATTCAAGATAAGTTTAAAACCATTTCATTTTAAGGTTTACCTTAAAATCCTTTTTTTTAAAACGTTATAAAAACTTGCCTATTAACTACTTCGGGTTAAACTCGAACTTACCCGAGACTGGTCTCGAGTCTCTTCCTCCTTTATCATAATTTGTTTAACTTTAGCCATCACTCCTTCTTCCCCAAACATAACCCAGATTATTCAAGGCACAACCGGAGTTCCACCTACCTTCCTGTCTAAATTTTAAACTACTGAAAGATATTACGCAACAACATGAACGAAATTTCCCCAGGCTCTCCCTTCTTCACCCTCACAACATCACTAATACACAGCATTCAATGTGTACGTGCACACACTATCTGGCCGGCGTCGAACTTCGATCCGACCAACCACACATCAGCTACCATCCCCTGAGTCGATTTGCCACGCACATCATCGAATCACCTCAGAATTTCAAAATCGACCGAACGAACCTCAAAGGCTTCAGGAACCATCGCCTAAGTTCACCCCACATTGCCATCTTAGACCACCGGAGGTGCTCCCCTTATGTCAGAACCTTCAGCCGATCTCATCGATCTATTCCTCTACCTATTTCCAACTCGATGCTGGCACGAGACAGAAATCATCCATGAAACAACCCTGTTTCAAACGCAAATAAAACCCTAAAACCAACTCGTACTGACGATCCATCGACTAGGAAAATCAAGTACTAGTTTTCCTAATATCACCAATCACCAAGCTTCCCTCTTTGACAATCCCAAAACCCGACATGCCGTCGTTCATCACGAATTTACAAATGCCCCAATTCCGATCTTTCCTCAAATCCTGACTAACCACAAGTTTTAAAAATCTGATTTTACCTCTAAAAATCATTGTTTCCAAGATGAATTCCGATTATATACTCAAAACTTGAGATTAAACTACTATAAATTTCAATTTAGATTGTCTTACCCCTGTAAATTTCAATTCTTGGCATCATTACTTTATGGAAATGATTGAAACTATTTTTTAAAAACGAATCTGACAATTTCAAACGTTTATCTTTCAAGATCCTAACATAAAAGTATTTATACAAGGTGTTATCGATTTTTTGGAATTAAGTTTTGTGTCTGTATACTAAGAACAGAGCTCAACATTTACATGCACACAGTCATATCCTCATACATATATACATACAATCAGGAAATCAACATGCAAATCATTATTTTCAATTTAAACTCAAGTTTATAGAATGAATCAGCGTTTCAACAAATTTAAAGAATTTTTTACTCACAAGTATAAATTTTCAAAACGAATTTAGCATTTTAAAGGATAGCAATTTACTCACCTTGCATTTAACAGAGAAGCTTGTATTTGAAATCTGGAAATGCCCTTTTTATTACTGCTTTATCAACCTTAAACGTGAATGCTTGCTGATGTCTTTAACTTGCATGTAGTTACCACTTTCTAGATTGTAGAAAACAAAATACAGACTTCCTTGTTGATTCCCAGATTTAAGAAGAATGCAGATTGAATGATGAACGGTTTTTTTATTTTATTTTATTTGCATGCAGAAAAGTGTTTCAGGGATTTCAAATTTGCATGTATGAAAATGAGTTTAAGGAGTTTGAGGGATTTGTGTTTTGAAGAGTTGAAAACGGGTTTTGCAGATTTTCTTGAAAATGGAATACAGGATCTTGAAAATGAATCAGGGATATGTATATTTTTTTTTTGATTTTCAGATTTCATTTGATTTGAGTATTGTTTCAGCTGAAGAATTCTTTGTTTTAGAATTGAAAAAAATGAGAAAAGAAAAAGAATGGAAGATGGCATGAGCTTATATCTTATTTATTATTTAATTTAAAATCAAAGAAAAATTAAAATTAAAATTTGAAACATGTCTTAAATTTTAACATTTGTAGATTACCTTGTTTAAACATCTAACACATGTTAAATTAGGTTTTAAAATACTTACACATTCCTTTAAGTAATTAGTATTTTTAATTAAGTGTTGATGAAAGTTTTAAACTAAATTAATTAGTTTCTAATACTTAGTTATAGATAAATAAATAAAGAATAAACCAAGTATAATTATAAATAAAAACAATATACAAATCAATCTTTTGAAAAGAATATTTTAAATCATTTTAAATTTTTTTATAAAAGAGGTTATAACTTATTTGTTATTTAAATGGATGAATGTTTCATGTATTTTAAATTTCATATCTAATTTACAAATCATAATTATTAATCAAAATTTTAAAATAAATAAGACAAACATCTTTATAACTTATTTTAATATTCAAACTTAAGTCAAAATATATTTTAAACAAATAAAACATTTATCTTATATATTTAAAATCATATAGTTGTTTCATTAAATAGCTTTGAAAAGCTTAATTCAAAAATAAATCATAATTTCCCAATTTCAAAGTATTAGATTTAAAATATATAAATATATATATACACATTATAAATAGAAAACAAATTTATTAACTTATTAAAAGATAAATTCACTAATTAATTATTTAAGAAAATTATTGAGTCAATTCAAATTTAATTACGAAAATTATCAAATTAATTTTATTTTAAACATAGATTATTAAATTTGTATTGCCAAAATTCCGGGATATTACATTCCTCCCCCATTAGAATCTTTTCGTCCTCGAAAAGGAACGAAGCCAGAATTGATTAAAATGCTTAAAATCATATAGATTTTCTTTGATCATTTTTAAAACACTTCTAAAATCTACATAATATCATAAAATGATTTTATAAAGAATACTTTTTATAACTCAATGTTTCAACCAGTCCATCCTTGTTCTCACAGAAATTCGGTCATACGTTGATCAGGCGTACGACTGAAAATCTATAAGTACTTAGCAGACCCGTTTCCAACACCCAGTGAAAATACTTGAAAAATAATTTTATTGAAAATATTGAAAGCATTTTGAAATCGAGGAAATATCTTTGGTGAGAATGCTCTGGAAATCATCTCCTCCATCCATGGTCACAGTTACATCCAGGGCTACATTGTCGTCGCAGCAAAAGTCCATGTAACTGCAGGCTCTCAACGGCCTCTCGTTTACGCCATGGATCCCACACAACAGATCACAATTACATTCAGGGTTACGTTGCCGTCGCAGCAAAAGTTCATGTAACTGCAGGCTCTCAGCGCCCTCTGATTTTTGCTGTCGAAATGAAACCTCTCCACTCCTACATATGTCGCAGTCTGCCGATATAAAATCAAACGCAGACTGTTGGTTCTCAGCGGCACACACGACTTTCTCTATGTTATACCATAGGTCGTAGTCTACCGATATAAAATCAAACGCAGATTGTTGGCTCTCAGCAGCACACACGACTTTCGCTATGGTATACTCTACTCATAATACCCAGGAACTAGTTTTGTCCAGACTCCTCATAGGATCAACTTTAGAACCCCCCCTTAGGGCTTAAAGCAGCACCACAAGGTGGTACTCCTGAGAACTTCATTTCAAGGGAGCGCCTTTTTCCCCATAGCCATTATCAAAATATTTTATACTATACATATATAGTATCTTTAAATCATACACCTAGTATGATCTCATACAAAGCTCCTTTACACAAAATCGATTATTCCAAAATCGATAATTCTCAAATTAGGCTTTTCAAATTTCAATATTTATTTTACCCAAAAATCAAAAGCCTTTCCAAATCCAAAGGTTCCCAAAACCTTTTCCAAAATCCTCATAAGATCCTTTATATATATATATATATACACACAAATATATATATATATATATATTTTAAAGCTTGGATCATCTCAAATTTGTCTAAACTCCTTTTATACTCCAAAACACCTTCGAAATCCTTTCCTTCTGGCAAAAGATTCAACAAGGGGAGTTTCATTTTATAAAACAAAGATATTTAACTTTGTTTACTCAAAATCAAATATTCAAATTTGATTACTCTATTTAATATCATTTTCATTCAAATCCGTATGATGTATACATATCATCCGTACGCTATACCAATCTGATTGCTCACTCGGTCACACAATTTCACTTCCGAACTAGTATCGTCCACCCGACTTCCTAGTGCGGACACAGATCTGGTTTCTTGAGCAGAAACCGTCATTCTCCTTGCATAGTCATAACTACGATAGAGAATATCTAGAACCAATCAACAATCCATATCCAGGTTCTCCATCGAAAATCGAGTGAAAAATCCCACTCGAATCGATATAACTATCTCAAAATTCTGTGCTCGAATCTGGATCAAATCACTATGCGAATAGAATAACATACATACATCCTACGTATTTAACTTCATTGATTATTAGCCAAATCAATTTATCTTTCTATTCACATTTCCTTTAGATTCTATCCACTTACCCACAATTTCCTTAATCCACATTTGGATTATTCCTTAAATTCTTATCTCGATTGGGTATTTGACCAATAGCAGTTTGAACTTCAACCAGTTTATTTAGAAAATAGCTTGAAAATTTTAAAAATAGATAAGTAGTTGGAAAATAATTACTAGTTTTTAAAATAGGTGTAAAATAGTTGGAAAATAGTTAAAATAATTATAGAAATTTTAGATAATTGCAAAATAATAGTAAGATAGTAATTAGTTTATAAAATAGTTAAAATATAGTAATTAGTTTATAAAACAGTTGGAATATCATTGAATAGTTTCAAAAATAATTGTAAAACGGTTGTATATAAAATGAATAGCTTGGAAAAATAGGTTTATATTAAAACAATTTATATTAAAAATAGTCCAGAGTCAAAACTGCTCACTTCCCAATCTCCATTCTCATCAATTCAATTTAAACTTCCACTTCCATTTAAATTGACCCAATTCCAATTTAAATAACTTCAATTTCCATTGAAATTGATTTAACCCCAATTTAAGTTCAATTAACCCCAGTTTCTTTCCAAATTTAACTTTATTCAACCTTCATCTCAAAATTCTATTTATTCAAATAAATTTCAATTGAACTAGTTCCAATTTCAATTCATTTCAACTCCAGTTTAAATTAATTCCAATTTCAAACTCCATTTCCAAATCAAGTTGAATTATTCTGGATTTCCTCCCAAATTCAATTCAAATTCCATTTGAATTTAAAACTTATTCAACTTAATTACAATTCCAAATTATTCAAATCAATTCGGACTAATTTCAAATTGGACCCACTTCAATTTCAAATTGCTTCAAATTATTCCAATTAAAATTTTCTATTTGAATCTTGTACTTATACATCTTCAATCACAATTTCAATTAATTCAAATCAAATTCAATTTGAACTAATTTCAATCCAAATCCAAATTTGAACCATCTCGAATTATATAAATTCGAGTTAATACTTCAAATGTTGATTTAATTCTTTAAATCGATTTACCTTTAAAGTTTTTAAATAATTCAATTCACAGTTCAGACCCAACATATTATACCACAAATCAAATTAACCTTTAAACAATTTTAATTTTGAGTCAAATTCTCAAAATGCCATTCTAAATTATTTTTACTTAACTGATTACAAGGTTCAAGTAAGAGTTTCAAACAATTTTAATTTACAATTTCATTTCTTAACATTCAAATCTTAAGTTCAAAGGAAATCCATATCCTTAATTTTAAATTAAAGTGTGATTTACCTTTTATCTCAACAATGGATTACCATACTCCATCTCTCATTCATTTAAACAATTCCAATTCACAACTTAAAGATTTTTAACAACAATAGGATGATATCATCTAATTCATCTTAAAACATTCATCGATTTCCAATTTCCAGATCTCAAACCCATTTTGAGATTACACAAACTCCCAATTCAGATTAACCATTTAACTTCCCAAATTAAATTCCAATTCCATCTTGAAATTCCCAAATCATGTTGATCATTCCAACTTATTTAACTTTTCCAAAGTTAAACTCAATTCACTAAATCCAGTCAACCTTACCCAGTTTGAACTTCCATTTCAAATTTTAAACTTCTCATAAATAATCTTCTCACTTATTAAAAAACTTATCACTTTTGGGTATCACACCTCATTCCAGATTTAAAACTCAATATATAGAGTTTATTTCAAACCATCCTCACATATATATACATCTTACTTCTTGGCCCGCCAAGCCAAATTTTTAAATTTAAACCACCCTTGGTTTTAATTAAAAACAAATTTCTTTAAATTTTCAAACAACTCTTGTTTGAAATAGGATCATTTCATTCAATTGCATTAAGTAATATTATTTATTGTTTCTTTAAATTAATTACGTCATTAACTAATTCCAATTAATCACATTCGGTAATTAACTTATTTCTTAATTACCTTCATTAAGTAATTGTCCTTTAAATTATTTACCTCTAGTTACTTCATTAAGTAACTTCTTCTTAATTTATCATTTCCAATTATTATCCTGAAACCTTTCCCAAATTCAAGATTTGATTTCAGTTCGGTTGTATTTCTATTACTTCTTAATTTAATTCAATAATTTACAACCAATTCCTTCACTATTTATTAGAAAGATATATTGCTTTATATATATCAAAATATATCCTTATATAAAACCATTTAAAATCTTTATTTAAGAAAATAACAAGTACGCTCTCTCATATATATACACTCAACTCATTCTAGGGTACCACTTACCCTATTCTTAATGAGTAATCCCACCAGAGCCAAGGTTCTCGCTTAATCTCCGGCTATAATACCAAATGTAACGACCCGGGATTTTCGATCCCGAAAATTCCAGATAGTTAGAGAAAAGAAGAAAGAGATAGAAGAAGAACAGAAAAGAAACACACAAACTCACATTCGCAGTGGATAAAATATAATATCAATAATAGTTATACCAAAGAAAACTGTATCTATCAATTTACGTCGATATATCAGAGTTACAACAATCTTATACAACATTGGATAGATACAATTTAACATGTCTCAGATATATACAATGTCATAGTGGAAACTCTCCATACGTCCCTGCCATCCAGCTCGGCTCCTGAGCTCCAGAACGTCCTTACCTGAAAATCTATAATACTCAGTCTGACCCGAGCATTACATCAAATTAACACCCGGGTCAGGCTGGAAACCAGCGTGAGTAAACCCATCTAACATAAATTTCAAAAGCATACAACTTATTTATATAACCCGGGTAACTTGTATCAATTACAACTTCATAAATTGATATCGACATCTTTTTTTCCACTCACCAATTTCTAAGTACCCAACTTAGATTAAATGATCTAATTCACTTAAATCATTCCATTCCATCCTTTTAATTTCACCTAGCAATTTATAAAGAATCGAAGTGGTTTCGGGTATTTACTAATACCCGACCCCGGTCTCTTCGAATTCAATACCATCTTATTCCAGATATTCAAGGGAAACACAATTCAAACTCCAAATACAGAATGTCATCCACATTAATTCATCATTAATAGATAACTAAATCATCTCAGTTAAATCCAAACATCACATATCACATAGTATCCAAATCACATATCCGATATATCAATCAATATAAGACATGCAATATTATTTAGTCATTTATAAGCAAGATTTATCACTTCCAAAAGCTTATTTATTTTATCTCTAATTAAATTATCTACAAATCTTAATCACTTAGATTACCATTTAATTAATTATAACCAATTAATCAATCACCCTTGACTAATTATTCTTTAATTTCAATAAGAAATCAACTCTCAATTGATTCACCAAGTAATTATCCTTACCTTTTTTACAGTAATTAATTTCTTTAATTAATTACTTTCATTAATTACATTAATTAATCATTCTTAATTAATCACTTTCATTTATCAGCCTTAATCAATCTTAAACAGTAATTAACCATATTGTAATCACTAATCTTAATTAATTAATTCCTTAATTAATTAATAAATTACGCCAAGTAATTTAATCTTGAATTACTTCTCCTAAGTAATTAACCTTTCATCACTACCCATTAAGTAATTTTCATTATATTAATTACAACTTGTAATTTATCCATCCATTTCTTCGCTAAGAAATTTCCTCTTATCAATTCCATCAGGTAATCATCAAATACCAAAATTGTGACGACCCGGAATTTTTAAGCAATTTAAATCGGAATATTTAATCGATTTAAATATTCAATAGTAAAATTTTAAATTTGAATTACGGATATCACAAATTATTTGATAATTGAATAATTAAATTAAATAAGTGAAGTTGGGAAAATTGTTGAATCTGGTGTTTTAAGCCTATAAAAAAATATATTTGAAGGCTTATAAAATTTATATAGATAACATTGAAGATAATAGAAGGTTTAAAATTGAATTTAATAGTGATTGTTCAGTTTTGAAGTTTTGTATTGTTTAAATTGAATTTAAAAATAGCCTTCCGAGGCACAGTCTCGGAATTCGACGAAACCAATTCCTTTGGGTCCGTAATATTTAATTATTGTCAGATTTCAAATTTCGTATTGATCGGAGTTAGTGTGTGAGTGTACGATATATAAACGCGTTGAAAATCAAATTGATATTAATCTAATAAATTTTAAATTTAATTAAAATAGAAGCTTCTCTTATAAGCCACTCCCTTCCATTTTTATTTCGTTCCATCCTTATCTTCCATCGTACACTTCTCGTTCCACTAAACATTTGTCTGTTCCTTTTTCGTTTATTCAGATTATTGCCTCTTTTATAAAATCAATCCATATGCTCTTGTTTTGAATAGCCGAGAAGAAAAGGGGGAAGCTTTATTTAATGGCCTAGCTTTTCTCGTATTCCTACAGAAATCGAAATTTATTTCCTCCCCTTCCAATTTCACGAAACCGAAATTCCCATTTCCTTGTTTCCTCTTCATACGAATTCATTCGTATAAAAAAAAGAACTTTTTCGTTCCAGCCGAATGAAATTCTTATTTGCGAACTTTCCTTCTACTTCAATTCAGCACCGACAACCTCCTCAAACTCGTAATCGAATGGCATAGTCAAAGGATCGATGCTCGAAAGGGGAACCGCGACTTTGGATCTGAAGGCTCATGCGCGAACCCTTTAAACGTAATCGATCGAGTATATTGGTAGCCGAGTTTTTGCAAATCAATACGTTTGAATCCGTGCGATGGCGTTCACGGTGGGATGGCCGAGGTTGGGGCCGTGATTTTGGGGTGGTCCGATCAATCATGGAAGCATACGTCGAGCACTGTAGAATTAGAAGGGGCGTGCTCTCAATTTTCATCAGGAGGCCGAATATGTAAAGACTGTGAATTTTTACAGTAAGCTACTTTGATTTTATTTTAATTTAAATAATTTATACATGGATATTATAGTTAAGTAGGAACTGTATTTTCATAATGAGATATAATATTTTGTTTTCAATGTAAATGGGTAAACGATAAACATAACATTAAATTTGTATTTGCTGGAAATTTCATAGGTTTTGTTTTGATTTGAAAATTCGACCTTTGGTTTATATGGATTTTGTTTTTATAAATATATAAGTATGTAGTTCTGAAAATATATATATATAAATAGGAAATATATAGGGATTTATATATTGAGCCTACCGTGCTTAGAATATATATATATATCTTGGAAATATCAAATTATTAGTTAAAAATGAGTAGATAAATTAAATTATTGGTCATTTAATTTTATTAAATAGTAAATCAGTATAGGTTAATTCAGATATTAATAAATTGTGTAATATTTTACAAGGTCTAATACGGTGAAGGAAACAAGTCAGGATTGGATTGGATTGCAACGAAAAAAAAAAAATCCAAAGGTGAGTTAATCTCACTCAGTGAATTTAAATTTAAATGATTAAATTTAAATAATCGTTTGAATGGGTGAGATTGATTGATTGATGTGCTATAGCATGGTATATTTTGGGACTGATATTTATGTTGTGCTAACGTTTGTGGATGCAGGGAAGACAGGTTGGAAGGATCCAACTGGATCCCTCAAAGTTTATTTTAAATTATTCTATACCCTCTGTTGTGATTATTTGTTATTCTATGATGAACCTTATTGGAATATTGTATGATATGGTTCGATTGGTTATGATTGGGTATAATGAATTTCAAAAAATATATAAATCAGATTTTGGAAAGAAATTAAAAGAAGTGAATTTGTAAATAAAATAATTATAGAATAAATTAAAAAGAAATGAATTGGAAAAGAAATGAAATAACTGTAAAATTATAATAAATAGATATTGAAAATAGAAAGGAAATTTGAATAAACAAAAGTTAATGAATATCAAATCTTCAGTGATATTAATTAAAAGAAGAAAACATTTATTTAAAATTTAAAGATTTAAAATCAAACAGCAAATAATAATAATAATAAAATAAAGTCCATAATTAATGAATTTTGAAATGAACAGAGGAAGTAAAGAAATTTATTTCAAATAGAATGAATTGGAAATCAATTCAGGAAATTGATTTAAGTGTTTGAAGTTGGAATTTTCTCTGGATGGCCAAGTACACGTTTTTAAAAGTAAATTTGTAAAAAATTAAATTAAATGTTTTTTTAAGTTGTTTTTAAAGAAAGCAAGTTTTGAAAAATTTATATTTTTCCTAATATTTAAATTTCTAAAGCAAGTATGTCCTTTAAATATATTATGGTATTAATTATTTAAAAGTGACTTAGTATTTGTTTAAAAGGTGAAAACCTGGTTTTATATTTTATAAAGTGACCTTATTTTCTCAAATTCATATAGTATGTATTTTTAACAAATTATTTAAGTAGTTTTATCCTAAGTGTTTTAAAGTGTGTGTGTGTATATATATATATATATATATTTTAAAGCAAAGTATTTAAAATTATTTCTAAAAATCTATTTTTGTGCTTGGGATTTCAGAGGAGATAGTAAATATTCGGGAAAGTTTATCCTGAAAGGAAAGATGGTTTTGAAACTGCTTTCAAAGGATTGAAAATAGAAATATATCTTTGAGGATATTTTAAGATAAATAAATAATTTGGAAAATTATTTATTGTTTGATGGATGTTTGTGAATATTAATTGATAGTTAAATCACCGACTATCAATATTGGACAAATGCGCTGATCGTTTCGAAGAGACCGGGATCGAGATAAATTTCTCGAAAACCACTTCGATCCAGTTTGTACGTTTCGTGAAACGTGTTCGGAGTCGAAGATGGAGCAGTGAAGTGCAAGGGCTAGTCGCTACTAATCCTGAGGATATTTCCAAAATGGATGTAGTAGGAATAGTGCCTTCGGTTCCGTTCGAACCTGGGACGGACTTGTATGGATGAATGCTTGCGAAACATCGTCAGGTGGGCGATGGGCATTCTAAGTGAAACGTTCTAAAGGTAACGCTAAGCCTCAAGCCTCATCAACCGGGAATGACTGAAAATCAGGGGATATGCAGCAAGGTTAGGTGGGTCATGCCCAAGCAGGACAAGATATTTCCCCTGTCTAGATGTCCCTTTTTATATATTTCGGCTTAGTGGGTGGTTGGTCGCACCAACCACGGGGTTTATCTTGTTCGGGACTGTTCAGTAAGGAATGGTTCCGGCCTTGTGTTGCAGGGGATGAAGGGAGTAATCCTCGGTACGGTGATCTAGGCCCCGTACTGTGACAGGTGGTACCCCAGTGCCTAGTCATTGTTGGAAATCCATTTTCCCTACGAGCCTTGTACGAGTTTTGTTTGTATTACCCACTCTGTGGCTAGTAGCTGGAATTTAATCATGTAACAATTTCGGCTATTTTATAAGTATTTGTATATAGACCCTATTATAATATCGGAGGATTTCTATAAAAATTGTTTTAGCTATCGTAAGGTAAAAACCCGACATGTTTATTTGTGGCGAGGTCTTACGAGATGCTTTTGTTTTCAAAGAATTTTTGAAACTTTAAAAATCAATTGGGTGTGATTTTCTCACGCTGGTAATCCAGACTGACTCGGGTGTTATTTAACTGTAATGCTCGGGTCAGACCGAGTATTATAGAATACAGGATATGATGCTGTGGAGCTCGGGAGACGAGCTGGATTGACGATACGTATAGTCGTACTTGTTATATATTCCACTATTTGAGTTGTTGTGTATTCATTGTATGTTATGGATGTGAGCTGTGACTGATGTACTCTGATGATGTAATATATGTAAACTGATATATTTGATTTTGAGTAAAGATTATTTATTATCTATTATATTTTATTCCGCTGCGATGGTTAGATTCTGATGTTGATTTTGTTTTCTCTTCTTCTACCTCTTCTTCTTTAACCCAAAGGGTTCGTATTTCTATGCAACTTGAGTTGATTGTTGTAGAATAGTGTTGACTCAAGTGGTCCGGATTTGCGGGCCGTTACAAAAATTCTTTGATTAATTCCACCAGGTAATTAATCTTTAATTACTTCTAATAAGTAATTATTCTTTAATTCCTTCCTTTTGATTTTCAAAATCTTAATTACCTTTAAGATAAATCATCATCTATATTGATTACTTAATCATATTATTTAAAGACCTTCACCATTAATTATCACCTAAATTATTTATGACGATTAGGTTTAAATATCTTAGACTTTGATTTGATAAACTTAAGTTAAACAAATATTCTTAATTAACAGACTATAAAACATTTATAAAGGGAAAGAATTTTATTCAAGATAAGTTTAAAACCATTTCATTTTAAGGTTTACCTTAAAATCCTTTTTTTTAAAAACGTTATAAAAACTTGCCTATTAACTACTTCGGGTTAAACTCGAACTTACCCGAGACTGGTCTCGAGTCTCTTCCTCCTTTATCATAATTTGTTTAACTTTGGCCATCACTCCTTCTTCCCCAAACATAACCCAGATTATTCAAAGCAAACCCGAGTTCCACCTACCTTCCTGTCTAAATTTTAAACTACTGAAAGATATTACGCAACAACACGAACGAAATTTCCCCAGGATCTCCCTTCTTCACCCTCACAACATCACTGATACACAGCATCCAATGTGTACGTGCACACACTATCTGGCCGGCGTCGAACTTCGCTCCGACCACCCACACGTCGGCTACCATCCCCTGAGTTGATTTGCCACGCAGATCAACGAATCACCTCAGAATTTTAAAATCGACCGAATGAACCTCAATGGATTCAGGAACCATCGCCTAAGTTCACCCCGTATTGCCATCTTCGACTACCGGAGGTGCTCCCCTTATGTCAGAACCTTCAGCCGATCTCCATCGATCTATTCCTCTACCCATTTCCAACTCGATGCTGGAACGAGACAGAAATCATCCATGAAACAACCCTGTTTTAAACGCAACTAAAACCCTAAAACCAACTCGTACTGACGATCCATCAACTAGGAAAATCAAGTACCAATTTTCCTAATATCACCAATCCCCAAGCTTCCCACTATGACAATCCCAAAACCCAACCTGCCGTCGTTCATCACGAATTTACAAATGCCCCAATTCCGATCGTTCCTCAAATCCTGACTAACCACAAGTTTAAAAAAAAATCTGATTTTACCTCTAAAAATCATCGTTTCCAAGATGAATTCAGATTATATACTCAAAACTTGAGATTAAACTACTATAAATTTCAATTTAGATTGTCTTACCCCTGTAAATTTCAATTCTTGGCATCATTACTTTATGGAAATGATTGAAACTATTTTTTAAAAACGAATATGACAATTACAAACCTTTGTTTTTCAAGATCCTAACATAAAAGTATTTATACAAGGTGTTATTAATTTTTTTGAATTAAGTTTTGTGTCTGTATACTAAGAACAGAGCTCAACATTTACATGCACACAGTCATATCCTCATACATATATACATACAATCAGGAAATCAACATGCAAATCATTATTTTCAATTTAAACTCAAGTTTATAGCATGAATCAGCGTTTAAATTTTTTTAAAGAATTTGTTTACTCACAAGTATAAATTTTCAAATTGAATTTAGCATTTTAAAGGATAGCAATTTACTCACCTTGCATTTAACTGAGAAGCTTGTATTTGAAATATGGAAATGCCCTTTTTATCACTGCTTTATCAACCTTAAACTTGAATGCTTGCTGATATCTTCAACTTGCATGTAGTTACCACTTTCCAGATTGTAGAAAACAAAGTACAGACTTCCTTGTTGATTCCCAGATTTAAGAAGAATGCAGATTGAATGATGAACAGTTTTTTTTGTTTTTATTATTTGCATGTAGAAAAATGTTTCGGGGATTTTAGATTTGCATGTATGAAATGAGTTTTAGGAGTTTGATTATGAAGAGGGATTTGTGTTTTGAAGAGATGAAAAAGGGTTTTGCAGATTTTCTTGAAAATGGAATACAGGATCTTGAAAATGAATCAGGGATATGTATATTTTTTTTTGATTTTCAGATTTCATTTGATTTGAGTATTGTTTCAGCTGAAGAATTCTTTGTTTTAGAATTGAAAAAAAGAGAAAAGAAAAAGAATGGAAGATGGCATGAGTTTATATCTTATTTATTATTTAATTTAAAATCAAAGAAAAATTAAAATTAAAATTTGACACATGTCTTAAATTTTAACATTTGTAGATTACCTTGTTTAAACATCTAACACATGTTAAATTAGGTTTTAAAATACTTACACATGTCCTTTAAGTAATTAGTATTTTTAATTAAGTGTTGATGAAAGTTTAAACTAAATTAATTAGTTTCTAATACTTAGTTATAGATAAATAAATAAAGAATATACCAAGTATAATTATAAGTAAAAACAATATACAAATCAATCTTTTGAAAAGAATATATTAAATCATTTTAAATAAATTTATAAAAGAGGTTATAACTTATTTGTTATTTAAATGGATGAATGTTTCATGTATTTTAAATTTCATATCTAATTTACAAATCATAATTATTAATCAATATTTTTAAAGAAATAAGACAAACATCTTTATAACTTATTTTAATATTCAAACTTAAGTCAAAATATATTTTAAACAAATAAAACATTTATCATATATATTTAAAATCATACAGTTATTTCATTAAATAGCTTTGAAAAGCTTAATTCAAAAATAAATCATAATTTCCCAATTTCAAAGCATTAGATTTAAAATATATAAATATATATATACATTATAAATAGAAAACAAATTTATTAACTTATTAAAAGATAAATTCACTAATTAATTATTTAAGAAAATTATTGAGTCAATTCAAATTTAATTACAAAAATTATCAAATTAATTTTATTTTAAACATAGATTATTAAATTTGTATTGCCAAAATTCCGGGATATTACACTCATCGTCCTCCAATGACGATGGTCAGATAGCATTCGTCCATTCAAGTTGTCCTGGGTCCGGACAAACCGAATCAACGTCTTCATCATCTTCATGGTATTTATTTGTAAACGTTCAGACCGAATCGAAGTGGTTTTCGGGTAATTAAATCCAATCCCGGTCTCTTCAGAATGATCAGTGCATTGGCCAATATTGATAGTCGGTTATTTAACTATCAAATAACATCTACAAGCAACCATCGGGCATACATAATTTTCCAAATTATTTACCTCGAAATACCTACCCAAGATATTATTTCATATTTCAACACTTTGAAAATAGTTTTCAATCTCTTTTCATTCTCACGAACAAATTCCAACCTTGGCACAATACTAAGCATATTTTCCCCCACTTCATTAGTTGTTCAACACTTGGAAATATTAACTTATTTCCTACTTTCTTCTCTCAAAAACATTTACAATTTTATTTGTAAATTCCCACCCCGTTTCACACAAATTCTATAAACCCTAGAATTCCTTGGTTAATTCCCTTTAATATTTCCAAAGCCATTTATGCTTATTTAAAATTACAGTTTCACTTTTACTTTCCTTGTGAATTTTATTTCACCTTTCGCAGTTTACTTAACTTATGCATGGATATCTATTTAAGTTCTCATAACATCGCTATAAGATTTTCCCTCTAAAATCTTAACATTTTAAACCAAACTTCGCTTCCCATCTCGGGTGGATTTATAATGAATTTTGAAACATTTAAATATGTACATATATGAATAAGAAAAATAGTTTATTTTCGAAAAATATGTTTCTAAGTAAAACTAGAATATCAACATCTTAAAAGCATTAAAATTCATATCCAGTTACTAACAAATTTTCAAAGCAGATTATAAAAATCATAATTTATTTTAATGAACATTAAGTATTAAAAATAACTAACTTTTGGAATATTCTAAATTTAAATAACAGTTTAAATGTCAAGACCCATTTTTCTATCTCCAGAAAACGCATCATGAATTAAGAAAGTAAGGGATAGAAGAAGAAAAGATAGGAAAAGAAGAAACACAACAACAACAGATACTCACAGCGGAACGAATGAAATATAATATATCACATAAAATATTACATAGTATCATATTACATCAGAGTTACACAATCTATACAGCACATATTAGACAGTTATAAACATCTGTCTAACCATACAACTCAAGTACACAAGATACATATATCACCCAAACACAGCGGAACCATAATATATCTACACGATGAAGCCTCGTGCTCCAAAACTCCTCCGGAATTCGTCAAGCTAACCTGAATCCCTGGACTACTCATACATAATATGAGTACCCAAGAGTTTAATAAAATTGAAAATAAACACTCGGGTCAGACAGGGGTCTAGTGTGAGTAAACGGTTTAAAATTGCTTAACTTTTAGAAAATCTATTGAAAAGAAAAAGGTATCACGTAAGACTTCCCACACATAAACATGGAAAAGTTTTTACCTTACGCTAACCAAAACATTTGATAAAAAATCCAGTGGTATTATAATAGTGTCTAGGGTTTTCAAGTAAATAAGAAATAGCTGAAATTGTTACATGATTAAATTCCAGCTACTTGCCACAAAAGTGGGTAATACAAATCAAAACTGTAGGGTCTCGTAGGAAGAATGGGTTTCCATCAATGGCAGGGCTACCGGGGTACCGTCCGTCACAGTACGTGGCCTAGATCACAGTACCGAGGATTACTCCCAATCCCCTGCAACACAAAGCCGGAACCACCCCTTACTGGACAGTCCTGAGTAAGATCACCCCGTGGTTGGCGCGACCAACCACCCACTAAGCCGAAATAAAGGGACATCTAGACAAGGATGACCTCACCCTGAAATGGGTGCTACCCACCTAGCCTTGCTGCACCTCCCCTCTTTTAGCCATTCCCGGTTGATGAGGCTTGAGGCTGCGATTACCTTTATAGAACACATCTACCTTAGAATGCTCATCGTCCACCTGACGATGTTCTGAAAGAATTCAATCTATACAAGTTTGTTCTGGGTTCGGACGAAACCGAAGGCACTATCTCGTTGCACTCATGTTGGAATCACCCTCAAAATCAACGACCATAGCCCTTGCACTCTGAATCTCCATCTCGAACCTGAAAGTACTATCTCCGTCAAACTCATCACAGAATCACTCCCAGAGTTATACTGACGAAGAGTAGTTCTTACACCTCGAGTCTTCACCTGCACTCCACTTGGATTCACGACCTAACGTTTATTTTGGATCGATGTGGTCTTCGGATATCCAAATATGGAAATCCGATCCCAGTCTCACCGAATCCAAACGCCATTTTAATGTCCAAGTTGTTTAAGGGTTTTAAATAATTAAACTTATATTTAGGATGATATAACAGATAGATGAATTGTAACGCCCCACCCCGAGACCCACCGTAGTAAAGAGAATTAATAAGTAATTCCGTCTACTAAAGCGGAGAATAGGGCTGGTTAAGGGCGATTATCTATAATTTTGTCTTAAACATTTACTGAATATGTCGATAAATGCAATATAAATTTTTTTCTACTCAAGTGGATCGACATACCTAGTAAATGCTTAATCCAAAACTATAGGTAGTTAACGGATCTATCAGAACAAAGTACAATAACTAAATGTAAAGCACATCACAGAACAGTGATCAACATCATGTATATACATATACACTGATACATATTTAGTACAATACAATATGAATACAATAAAGGTGGTACACGACCATACCATATACATTGAATCAAATATAAATACATCAAAGTATGCGGAAGAACAGAAATTGCTCAAGAGAAAGGAGAGCTGATATTCAACATCAACTTCAAGCTAAGTCCAATAGATGATACCTGAAACAACTCGGTCTGACCCGAGTATAAATACACGGGTCAGTCTAGCTACACAAATCAGTCAATATCGGTAATATGAAGCATAATAGACATGAAGATACTTCTTCTCGAAAGAGAAGAATAAATCGATAAAATCATAAGCTCAACATTTAAGTAACAAACGCTACTTAAGTGAACAAATACCTCGAAGGAGGTAACTTAAACTCAATACTCAAATTAAACACAAATGCCTCATATCATCGGCGACATCCCAAAATGTCTACATGGTTTCCATGAACCATGTCTCCTTAAAAGGAGAAACATCAATACACACTCTCGTCAAAATGGCAAACATAAAACATTCTCAAATAGGATGATCCAAAACTCAAACATAGATGAATCTCCAAATTAAATTATACCTCATCTCATCGGTATAAATGTATATAAATCTCAACTCGCCAAAATGGCAAAACCCAGAATATCTTATAAAATTCTGAAATTATCAAAACTCATAACTCAAGGAACTCGATAAGAGTTCAAAACATCACAATTGAAATCACCATATATATAACATCTCATATAGCACTAGGCTATCGATGTAATAAAACATCTTAAAAAGGTAAAATCACAATAAAACAGAAAACTCAGAAAATTCGGATTGGCCAAATCCCCGATTGTAATGCCGAAGCAATGCTGCACGTGCAAAACTCAGACGGCCAAAGCCTCAGACAAGGTCGCTGACACCACCCAAAGCAGTTCGTCCTCATAACAAGGTCGCTGACACCTCCCAAAGCCATTTTGTCAGCCCTAACAAGGTCGCTAACACCTCCCAAAGCAGTTCGTCCTCATGACAAGGTCGCTAACACCTCCAAGCTATTTAGTCAGCTCTAACAAGGTCGCTAACACCTCCCAAAGCAGTTCGTCCTCATGACAAGGTGGCTAACACCTCTCAAAGCAGTTCTGTTAGGTAAACATCGTGAATGTGTCACAAACTCACGGATAGGAACCCGAAAAGTGTTAACGTGTGTCCCATACCACACATTCGCACTTAGCGGTTTACTAGCCATTAGTCGATGCCACACCAGAAACATCATAAAACTCAGAAAATTATATCTCGCCTAGTCTCATTGGCGAGTGAAAAAGAGACACCATATTTGTCTCATTTCATCGACAAGAATTAAATGGCATCGTAACTTGTCTCATCTCATCGACAAGTGAAAACATCATGATGGTTCCTCAAAAACCATACATCTCAAAATATGAAATCATAAACTCAAGACTTGCCTTATATCATTGGCAAGTAAATAAAACATCGTGATGGATCTCATCGACCATACTTCGATATAGGAGGTCTTAAACCATAATGTTTGCCAAATATTGGCCATCTTAAATAATTCCAATAAATAGGAATTATAAAAATCAAAATATGTCATAAAGTCGAAAAACATCTCAGAATCAGTAATCTCAAATAGCTTCGATCGTACAAGTCCGGAATTAACCGAAATAGTAAACGCACATGTCCCATACCACATGTTTTACTAAATCGTTTAATTCTCTTTCTCATACGTTCGAATAGTGTAAAAGTGAATGTTTTATCTAAAATAGTATACAAGAGAAAACAAGCTTCTAAAACATTTTCTCGAAAAGATTAATAAAACCAATATTTGAAATTCCTTTATTATAGGGAATATATATATATATATATATTTTAGAAAAATAATTTTAAAATACTATATAATAATAATTTGAAATATCCATTTATTTCAAAAATCACTTCAAAAATGGTTTAGTAAAACCGTACTCGAAAACAATGAAAAACAAGAAAGATAACTCAAGACCGATAACTTGAGTTCAATATGAATTCAATTCAAATTTAACCCAAAATCAATTCAAATTCTATTTAAATTTGAATTTCAAATTCTCCAAATATAGTTAGCCTATTGATAGGCATCATAGCTCTCAAAAATCTCAAAAACATCATCAAAACCAAAAGACAATAAGAGTAAAAACGGGCTAATACAATTCTAAGGTCAATGTTTCTTGTTGCTATCATCTTGCTCTCAGGACAGCAACATATAACCTTTATTTTGACCAAGCAATCTTCAAAATTTCAGAAAACACAATGAACAAAACGTGTAGAACATGATCTAATCTTTCCAAAACATCCTAAATTATCAAATTCGGTTAATAAACGAAGAAGTTATGCCCAATTTCGTTTCAGCTTCAAGCACAGAGCAAACATTGGTTTTGCTCTCGGGTTAGCAGTAGAAAAATTAGATTTTGACATTTCTAACCTCAAAATTACAGAAAATACAAAACATGAAAGTTGTTGTACATGAATTATGCTTTCCAAAACATCCAAATTTATCAAAATCGGTTAGGAAACGAAGGAGTTATAATCAAATTCATTTCAGCTTCAATGACAGAGCATGTATTGGATTTGCTCTCGGGTTAGCAGTAGAAAAATTGGATTTTGACATAGCTAACATCAAAATTACAGAGAACACAAAACATGAAAGTTATAGCACATGAATTAAGCTTTCTATAACATTAAAAATCATGGAATTCCGATCTAAATTGAGAAAGATATAGCTCAAACAATATAAGATTCAAACTCAGGAAATTCTATCAAAGGCAGAACTATACTTCTGTATTCAAATTGTTTCAGTCAGTCAAATGTTAAAATATAGAAATGTAACCTTAAGAGGAATTATTCCATATTGAATATACTTTCCAGAAAAAAAAATTGACCTAAATCGGATAAGAAACGAGTAATTTATGGCTAAAATACTTCTTAGGCATGTGATTGTTGTTGCTGTCAATTTGCCCTCGGGACAGCAACAAACAAGCATAATTTTAGGCAAACAAACATCAAAATTTTGAAAAATTGAAAACACGAAATTTGTAGCTCATAATCTGTGCTTTCCAGAACATCTAAGTTCATCGAATTTGGTTAAGAATTGAAAGAGTTATGTATAATATACTGACAGCAATTTACAAATGAACATGCGATAAACGAAATTGAGATTTCTTACATTAAAATCTCAATCAAAGCTAGAAAATGTGAGTTTTGATACTCACCTTGTGATTTTGTAAGGCAAAACTCAGATTTGTAGCTGGAAGATTGAAGCTTTGAGGAAGAAAGTACTTCAAATAACCTTCTCTAATCTTTATTTGGTTGATTTATTTCTTGAATTTGCAGCAAATTGATTGAAAATATAATTTTCTTGTTTGAGGAGGTCATTGCTTTCCTTATTTCTATTTACTGTAAAAGCTTTTGAGAAGAAGAACTAAAAGAAATAAAATACGTATGGTTAGTTTATCTCATCAGAAGCTTCCATATGTTGGGTCTTGGATTCAAACCTTACCCTATAAGCCCAACCTAAAATACTTAGAGAAAATATACATATGTGTTTTAGTAATTTACACATAACTTTTGCATAGAATTTCCAAATCACATGAAACAAGTTGCAATGTTCATGTTTTAATAAAGGAAACATGTTAGTGACATCAAAAATTTAATTTTCCGAATAAAAATATTATTTTTCCGATATAACACAAATTTTTTACAATATTTACCAATATCCCATTTTTAGTGAAAAATCACCATTTTCATCCATTTCAACCAAATAAAATTTATTTTTAAGTCTTATAAAGTGTATTAAAATGTTTTAACATTTTTATAACATTAATACATCATTCCAAACCTAACTACACTTTTAAATTTTATTTTATTTTCATATTATTCCTTTTATTTTGCAATAAAAGGCTAACATTGGAATAAATTTCCAATATTACTCATTAACAAAAATTCAAACCATCACAATTGTTTATTTTCAATCCAAATCCACAAATAAAGTTTTTAAAACTTTATTTCATCCATTTACACTTTTTTTTCAACCATCAAATGTTGAAAAAGGCTTCAAATAAAACAATATGACTTATTTAAAATTTCAAATCCCAAATTATATTCATCAAGATATTGTTTATATAAAATAAACAATATAATTCCCCATTTTGTTATCCAAATCATTTTTAAACACAGTATTAAATTATAATTTGCATTATAATTTAATATTAACAGTAATCTCTAAAATCCCGGGTTGTTACAGACTCCCCTCCTTAAAAAAATTGCGTCCTCGCAATTTCTAGTGGAAAAAGGTTGTAAACAACACAAAAATTCAATCAACAAAGGTGATAGACAAGCTCGAAACTCAAATCATTCATGCTCTCAACATAGAATGGTAGAGAGAAATAAGGAAAAACTCCCTTGGTTAATCCAATGGTCAATCATATGCTAATATAATGATTAGAAAACCGTCGAATTTTCTAAACAACTCGAAAGAATTTCGAAGATATCCCATCTTCGAATCAATACTCAGTAAAAAGCTCAACAAATAATCTATCAAATATGATAGATTTCTCAAAGCTCTACAAATAGAGTCGGGATCAAACTCGTTCAAACCAAAACTCTAAGCAGCAAAAATGATCATCGACACAATTTTCCGCATAATAATACGGAAAGAACATCCTCACTACAGGATAGACACAATAGACAAGATTGATAAATCACAAAAAAAGGCTTCTCACAAGGCCATCAAATTCGAACGACCGTAAAAATGCACGTCGTTATCAGTAGCACAAGAATAGAGTGAACTCAAGAACAAGAATATAAGCTCAAATTATTTCCAATCCAAGATATTTATAATTTTTAAATCCCAACATCTTTTAAATTTTAAATCTCAATTTTCTACATTTGAAAATTTCCAACTCTTTACTATATTACTTAGTAAGTAATTTAAACTCAAACTAAAAGTCCAAATTTCTTCTCTTACGTCAAAAATTAATTTTCAAAGAATTTTGTAAATCCATAATAATTCTCCTCAAAATTGATTAAGGGTTTAAATTCTCTTTACTCTTTTTATTAAACCACTTAAAAACATTTAAAACAACCTTCAAACCCACTTATAACTCTTCTTTAAAAACATCCAATGTATATAATATAGAATCTAAAATCTCAAAATATACTTTCAATAAAGTATAGCTTCAAGTAAATAAATAAATGGCATTGCCTCGTCATTGAACCTCTAATAAATAGATATATCTGTTGGCTGCAGAGTTGACAGAACGATCAAAACTGCCTCGCCACTCTATTACTTCTCTAAAATCAATGGCTGCCATTACCATTCAAAAATAAATTTAATATTTAATCTCAAAATATTATTTTCAAAATCACAATTTTTAAAACACAAACCATCGTGTATGATTGCCTCATCATAGCATTTAGGAGATTCCTATCGATAACATTGATCAGGCGTATCGATCAGAACACTTAACTACTCGATGGACAATCCAACACTTTCAAATTATTTCCATAAAAGAAATACTACTCATGTAAATATATTCTCAAAATATTCTTTGATTTATTATTTATTTTTATTTTTATCTCAAAACTCCAATTTCTCTTTATTAAACTCATATATATAACTTCAAAAACTCAAATCAAAGAACATTAAGAGAATGCATCAAGATATTCCTAAAATATGCAATTCACAAAATCAACAGAAGAAGATGGAGTGTTCGTCAACACCTACAAGTCGACGAGCCACTCTCGGAAATCATCAAGACAAAAGATAAGAAAGATATTCTTCTCGAAGGAGAAGAAGCACACAAACAACAAATCATTATTTCAAACAAAGTAATGCTACAAAGGATAACACCGATTGAGTATCTGAAAAGGATAAATCAAAGAAACTGAATGATAAACTCAATCAAACTCGAACAATCTAGAAACTCACCTCATTCCTTAGTGGATGTCCTCGTGGAAGGATAGCCGAAGGCTAAAAGCCAGAAATTAGGTTACCTCAACACTCGATTGCCCGATTGGATGTCAAATGCAAATGGACTCACAAAACTCAACAAAGTCACCTTGACTGGAATTCGAGTTATATCATCAACATCTCGATACTCAATAGTGAATTCAGAAACTTCGGAATCATAATTAACGTTCCAAAGAGATAGAAATAATAAAACAATCAAAATAGGAAACCTAAATATACAATAGGATCCTATAAAACAAAGGATTGGACTTAATATCAAATAAGTCAATCCTTCTCAAATCAAATTCGTCTCAAGATTGTGAGTAACAACCAAATACTCACAAAATCATCATCAAATAGAATTCTCAGAATGCTCACAACGAGCCAATCGATGTGGGTCCTCTCAATATGATTCACAACTCTCAAAGGAAAACAACAAGAATACTCTAAGGAATCAATAAGCTTCATCGATACGAACTCACTCGCATCGACAAAAATAAGAATAGAATAATCCCAAATAAGATTATTCATATGATAAGATAACATCAAATTCAATTAGGGAATACTACGGAATATAATTTATATTCCTAGACATATTCCATCTCAACATATCCCAAAACTCGAAAAAGACTCAAAGCACGATTCGAAAATAAGCTCGAATAAAGGACAATGATTCACTCATATTGTACTTCGACGTATCGTGATATACGTACTGTTCTGTGTTTATTCTACCTTGTTCTGACCACAGCTCTGATACCATGATGTAACGCCCCACCCCGAGACCCACCGTAGTAAAGAGAATTAATAAGTAATTCCGTCTACTAAAGCGGAGAATAGGGCTGGTTAAGGGCGACTATCTATAATTTTGTCTTAAACATTTACTGAATATGTCGATAAATGCAATATAAATTTTTTTCTACTCAAGTGGATCGACATACCTAGTAAATGCTTAATCCAAAACTATAGGTAGTTAACGGATCTATCAGAACAAAGTACAATAACTAAATGTAAAGCACATCACAGAACAGTGATCAACATCATGTATATACATATACACTGATACATATTTAGTACAATACAATATGAATACAATAAAGGTGGTACACGACCATACCATATACATTGAATCAAATATAAATACATCAAAGTATGCGGAAGAACAGAAATTGCTCAAGAGAAAGGAGAGCTGATATTCAACATCAACTTCAAGCTAAGTCCAATAGATGATACCTGAAACAACTCGGTCTGACCCGAGTATAAATACACGGGTCAGTCTAGCTACACAAATCAGTCAATATCGGTAATATGAAGCATAATAGACATGAAGATACTTCTTCTCGAAAGAGAAGAATAAATCGATAAACTCATAAGCTCAACATTTAAGTAACAAACGCTACTTAAGTGAACAAATACCTCGAAGGAGGTAACTTAAACTCAATACTCAAATTAAACACAAATGCCTCATATCATCGGCGACATCCCAAAATGTCTACATGGTTTCCATGAACCATGTCTCCTTAAAAGGAGAAACATCAATACACACTCTCGTCAAAATGGCAAACATAAAACATTCTCAAATAGGATGATCCAAAACTCAAACATAGATGAATCTCCAAATTAAATTATACCTCATCTCATCGGTATAAATGTATATAAATCTCAACTCGCCAAAATGGCAAAACCCAGAATATCTTATAAAATTCTGAAATTATCAAAACTCATAACTCAAGGAACTCGATAAGAGTTCAAAACATCACAATTGAAATCACCATATATATAACATCTCATATAGCACTAGGCTATCGATGTAATAAAACATCTTAAAAAGGTAAAATCACAATAAAACAGAAAACTCAGAAAATTCGGATTGGCCAAATCCCCGATTGTAATGCCGAAGCAATGCTGCACGTGCAAAACTCAGACGGCCAAAGCCTCAGACAAGGTCGCTGACACCACCCAAAGCAGTTCGTCCTCATAACAAGGTCGCTGACACCTCCCAAAGCCATTTTGTCAGCCCTAACAAGGTCGCTAACACCTCCCAAAGCAGTTCGTCCTCATGACAAGGTCGCTAACACCTCTCCAAGCTATTTAGTCAGCTCTAACAAGGTCGCTAACACCTCCCAAAGCAGTTCGTCCTCATGACAAGGTGGCTAACACCTCTCAAAGCAGTTCTGTTAGGTAAACATCGTGAATGTGTCACAAACTCACGGATAGGAACCCGAAAAGTGTTAACGTGTGTCCCATACCACACATTCGCACTTAGCGGTTTACTAGCCATTAGTCGATGCCACACTAGAAACATCATAAAACTCAGAAAATTATATCTCGCCTAGTCTCATTGGCGAGTGAAAAAGAGACACCATATTTGTCTCATTTCATCGACAAGAATTAAATGGCATCGTAACTTGTCTCATCTCATCGACAAGTGAAAACATCATGATGGTTCCTCAAAAACCATACATCTCAAAATATGAAATCATAAACTCAAGACTTGCCTTATATCATTGGCAAGTAAATAAAACATCGTGATAGATCTCATCGACCATACTTCGATATAGGAGGTCTTAAACCATAATGTTTGCCAAATATTGGCCATCTTAAATAATTCCAATAAATAGGAATTATAAAAATCAAAATATGTCATAAAGTCGAAAAACATCTCAGAATCAGTAATCTCAAATAGCTTCGATCGTACAAGTCCGGAATTAACCGAAATAGTAAACGCACATGTCCCATACCACATGTTTTACTAAATCGTTTAATTCTCTTTCTCATACGTTCGAATAGTGTAAAAGTGAATGTTTTATCTAAAATAGTATACAAGAGAAAACAAGCTTCTAAAACATTTTCTCGAAAAGATTAATAAAACCAATATTTGAAATTCCTTTATTATAGGGAATATATATATATATATATATTTTAGAAAAATAATTTTAAAATACTATATAATAATAATTTGAAATATCCATTTATTTCAACAATCACTTCAAAAATGGTTTAGTAAAACCGTACTCGAAAACAATGAAAAACAAGAAAGATAACTCAAGACCGATAACTTGAGTTCAATATGAATTCAATTCAAATTTAACCCAAAATCAATTCAAATTCTATTTAAATTTGAATTTCAAATTCTCCAAATATAGTTAGCCTATTGATAGGCATCATAGCTCTCAAAAATCTCAAAAACATCATCAAAACCAAAAGACAATAAGAGTAAAAACGGGCTAATACAATTCTAAGGTCAATGTTTCTTGTTGCTATCATCTTGCTCTCAGGACAGCAACATATAACCTTTATTTTGACCAAGCAATCTTCAAAATTTCAGAAAACACAATGAACAAAACTTGTAGAACATGATCTAATCTTTCCAAAACATCCTAAATTATCAAATTCGGTTAATAAACGAAGAAGTTATGCCCAATTTCGTTTCAGCTTCAAGCACAGAGCAAACATTGGTTTTGCTCTCGGGTTAGCAGTAGAAAAATTAGATTTTGACATTTCTAACCTCAAAATTACAGAAAATACAAAACATGAAAGTTGTTGTACATGAATTATGCTTTCCAAAACATCCAAATTTATCAAAATCGGTTAGGAAACGAAGGAGTTATGATCAAATTCATTTCAGCTTCAATGACAGAGCATGTATTGGATTTGCTCTCGGGTTAGCAGTAGAAAAATTGGATTTTGACATAGCTAACATCAAAATTACAGAGAACACAAAACATGAAAGTTATAGCACATGAATTAAGCTTTCTATAACATTAAAAATCATGGAATTCCGATCTAAAATGAGAAAGATATAGCTCAAACAATATAAGATTCAAACTCAGGAAATTCTATCAAAGGCAGAACTATACTTCTGTATTCAAATTGTTTCAGTTAGTCAAATGTTAAAATATAGAAATGTAACCTTAAGAGGAATTATTCCATATTGAATATACTTTCCAGAAAAAAAATTGACCTAAATCGGATAAGAAACGAGTAATTTATGGCTAAAATACTTCTTAGGCATGTGATTGTTGTTGCTGTCAATTTGCCCTCGGGACAGCAACAAACAAGCATAATTTTAGGCAAACAAACATCAAAATTTTGAAAAATTGAAAACACGAAATTTGTAGCTCATAATCTGAGCTTTCCATAACATCTAAGTTCATCGAATTTGGTTAAGAATTGAAAGAGTTATGTATAATATACTGACAGCAATTTACAAATGAACATGCGATAAACGAAATTGAGATTTCTTACATTGAAATCTCAATCAAAGCTAGAAAATGTGAGTTTTGATACTCACCTTGTGATTTTGTAAGGCAAAACTCAGATTTGTAGCTGGAAGATTGAAGCTTTGAGGAAGAAAGTACTTCAAATAACCTTCTCTAATCTTTATTTGGTTGATTTATTTCTTGAATTTGCAGCAAATTGATTGAAAATATAATTTTCTTGTTTGAGGAGGTCATTGCTTTCCTTATTTCTATTTACTGTAAAAGCTTTTGAGAAGAAGAACTAAAAGAAATAAAATACGTATGGTTAGTTTATCTCATCAGAAGCTTCCATATGTTGGGTCTTGGATTCAAACCTTACCCTATAAGCCCAACCTAAAATACTTAGAGAAAATATACATATGTGTTTTAGTAATTTACACATAACTTTTGCATAGAATTTCCAAATCACATGAAACAAGTTGCAATGTTCATGTTTTAATAAAGGAAACATGTTAGTGACATCAAAAATTTAATTTTCCGAATAAAAATATTATTTTTCCGATATAAAACAAATTTTTTACAATATTTACCAATATCCCATTTTTAGTGAAAAATCACTATTTTCATCCATTTCAACCAAATAAAATTTATTTTTAAGTCTTATAAAGTGTATTAAAATGTTTTAACATTTTTATAACATTAATACATCATTCCAAACCTAACTACACTTTTAAATTTTATTTTATTTTCATATTATTCCTTTTATTTTGCAATAAAAGGCTAACATTGGAATAAATTTCCAATATTACTCATTGACAAAAATTCAAACCATCACAATTGTTTATTTTCAATCCAAATCCACAAATAAAGTTTTTAAAACTTTATTTCATCCATTTACACTTTTTTTTCAACCATCAAATGTTGAAAAAGGCTTCAAATAAAACAATATGACTTATTTAAAATTTCAAATCCCAAATTATATTCATCAAGATATTGTTTATATAAAATAAACAATATAATTCCCCATTTTGTTATCCAAATCATTTTTAAACACAGTATTAAATTATAATTTGCATTATAATTTAATATTAACAGTAATCTCTAAAATCCTGGGTTGTTACATGAATCACATTATCACAATAGATAATTCATATCAACCATTCAACCCACAAAGCAGCATATCACATATCAGAGATATCACACCCAAATCATCCAACATCGTTCAAACATTCAATATCAACCATGCAATATAAATCAGTCATCCATAGCAGAATTGATTAACTCTTAATCAATTTAATTAACCTTTAATTAAATTAACTACTATCCTTTAATCACTTGGATTATCTTAATCCTGCTTTATTGATTTATTACAAATCAATTTATTAATCATCTCTTAATGATCTTCCTTAATTAATCTCTCTTAATTAATCATGCTTTAATTACATTCAAGTAATTATCCTTAACCATATACAGTAATTAACTTTTAATTACTATCATTAATTACATTAATTAATGATTTTTCATTTGCTTCCATTAATTAATTAACTATAATTATTTGCATTAATTCTCAATTAATTACGATTAATTAATCATTCTTTAATTAATCACTTTTACTAATCAACATTGATTAATTTCATTAATTATATTGACTAATGATCCTTATTAATTAATTAAACTCTTCAATCAAATAAATAATTAATTTGTATTAACCATCTCATTAATTAGTCCTAATTAATCATAAATGGTAATTAACAATTTGTAATTACTTATCTTAATTAATTAACCTCTTAATTAATTATATTAATCTTTGATTATTACACTGATTAATTAATCTTTAATTACTTCATTAAGTAATCAATTAATTAATAATCCTTAATTAATAACTTTAATAATTAATTACATTTTAATTAATTACACTTAGTAATTAATCTCAAGTTAATCACATTCATTGATTAATTAATCACGTTGATTAATTAACTAAATTAATTAAGTAATTAACCCTTAATTACTTCCATTAATTGATTATCCTCTAATTACTTTCATTAGTTAATTACTTCCTTAATTAATTACCTTAACAAGTAATTAGTTCCATCATTAAATAATCCTTAATTCTTTAATTGATTATTTACTCCTTAATTAATTAACTTCAAACCAATTATATTAATTAATCCTTAGATTGGTAACATCTAGTGATTAACCCTTAATCACTTCAACTTAATTACTTCCATAAGTAATTACTTCCATAAGTAATTTCCTTTACTTAATTACATTCAATAATTAACCATTAATTACTTCATTAAGTAATTACACTTAATTAATTCATAATTAAGTGGTTATTTAAAATTAAATAAACAATTAACTAATCATTTAAAATGAATTAAATAATTAATTAACTTCCTATTTTTAAAGAAACTCCTTAATTTATTAAGAAAATCATTTATCTTAATTAAACTCTTTACTTATTAACAAATCATAATAATAAGTATTCTTACATTGATAAAAATAATAAATTAGCCTTAATTATCCTCACAATTTAACCATTTGAATTAATCAAATGTTAATAACTTTAAAGATAAATTATTAAATTTGGTTTACAAAATTATAACATTATCCTTATTTGAAAATAATGCATTTAGAAACAAATTTGAAATTTAAAACACTTTGATTTTCTAATTCAAGCTTATTCATTTCCAATATAAATTTGAAAACTTAGTTATTAAAACATTATTTTAAAATTTACTTTAAAACTTAAATTCAAAAACTCCTTTAAATTAAAACTCAAAATTTAATTAAGTTAATTATTTTCAAAAGAAATCATCTTAAAACATTTTAAATTTGAAAATAAATTCAATTATCACTTTTAAAAGTTTGATTTGCATTTATTTCAAAACAACAAGTTTTTACTTTATAAATTTGTTTCTTTTATAAAACTTGTTTATAATTTAAAGCTTGATCTTCAATTATTTCAAACAACAAGGTTTTAATCTGCAAACCTTATATTTTACACAGTACTATACTAAAAAGCAAACAACCAAAATACTCGAGTCAAGCACGGCAACTACACGAGCCTGCCCCGAGTCAAATTGCTAGAAACTCGAGTAAATCACTACAACTACTCATGCCAACACTCGAAGCAAAACCCAGTTACTCACTTCGAGTCACCACCCTGAAAACGCGAGAGCTATCCCGAGTCGACCTCGTCCTCCCAAACTCCTCTCTTCCTGGTGCACACAAACGTACACGCGTGTACGTGCGCAACCAAGCCACCTTCCTCTGATCAACTTTCTGATCGTCGACAAACCCTATAAGCCCACGACAACTTGTTCCACAACCCAGATCCAAAGATCCAACCACAAATCAAAATTCGACTTTCAACTCGAAAACTGCAGCAATCTTCGACCACAAAACCCCCCAAACGCCGACGTGCCAAAGCTTGACGCACCACGCCATCCTCACCCAAGCGTCGCCTCGTCGCCACGCTTCTAAATTCCCCCACGCGATCGCCTCCGATCCACTACCCACGACGCAATCGTCTCGACAACCAAACGTTCGAAAACACTAACCTAAACCCTAGTTCGATCGAATCTGCACAATTCAGCCATAGGAAAAATTCAACTGCATTTTTCCCTTCATCAACAATTCGAAAGCTAGCCTCGACCATAATTTCAACTCAAATCAACGAGTTGATCATCAGCAATTCACCTTATTGCCGAAACTGTCCATCCCTAAATTCCCATTTGAATATCAATTTAAAAATTATAAAATGCATGTTAATATTCATCATTTTTAACTACAAATCCAACTATATAATCCAAAGCAGAAATTAAGTTGAGTGATTTTTATCATAAATTTGAATTCCTCTGTTATTTTTCATTTTAAACATTATTTGTGGTATTTAAAAATCCTGGAACTATTTATAATCTTCATCATAAAATTACAAACAATTTTCATTTAAATACCCAAGGATAATATGGATTTGATTCGTAGATATTGAAATTTTTCTTGATGGCAGAACTTACACAGTGAACAACAGAGAACACACTTTAAGAATATAAACGGACAAGCTCGCACAACAAATATATATCAATTCATACAAATTCAAGTTAAAGAACTTCAATAGAAGACAATATCATCACATGCATGGTAGTTAAAAACCAGATCAAACTGTTTTTAAAGAAATTTACTCACTTATAATTTGCAGAGAAAAGAACAGGCTTTAATTCTTTTTTCTAGGCTTTGAAATCTGAGTTGTTTTAAATTGCCTTGCTGTTGAAATTCTTGCATGTTTGAAATCTTTGCATGCATACACATTGTTGTTTTAAAGAGTTGAAACTTCAGTTGTTTAAAGGTTGAAACTGATGTTGATCATCCATTTGCATTACAGGTTGAAGTTGCAGTTTTGTTTCTAATCTCAGATTTAATTTGCTTTTGCTTTAAATTTTCAAGTTTGAAGTTAAGGAAAAGAAGAAAGGAAAGAAATTTTTAACTGAGGAAAATGGAAACAGGCTTCTCTAAACATACATTTAATTATAAACTTTAAATTCTTAAAAAAATGATAATGCCACTTGTTCATTTTGCCAAACATTTGTCATAAGCTAGCTTGAATGATTAACAAGTGTAAACTTCCTTTATTTAAATTATTTAAGTTATAAAGGTATTTATGAAGTATATTTATGTGTATATAATTTTTTATAAATATAATAAGCTTTTGAATTTAGATAAATATACAAGTATGAAGTCTTTGTAAACTTTTATTTTATGAATAGCTCACTTTTAAAATTAAATAAATGTATTATATGTTTCCTATAAATTGTGAAATATGAATTTGTATTTATATTTATGTAAAATGTGAATTTAGTAAATTTATTTATTTACATTTAAAATTATTCTAATTTAAGAGATTATTTAAAAAGAAAGTTTATTAATAACTTTATATATATATTTATAACCATTTTAAATTAAACACTTTAAAGAAAACAAAATAAAACTTTGTTTAAACTATCACATTTTAAAAATAAATAATTATCTTATACTTTGAAAATAATTGAATTAATCCTAAATTAGCTTTTGAAAAATATTGAATTTAAAACAAAGCTTCAAATTATAACATACACATACATATATATTAAAATTTGAAAATTCATCTTTTATTTAAAACAAAAGATCTTCTATTCACAATATATATCAAATATATATATTATAAATAGAATAAAATTTTATTAGCTTTGAAAGAAATAATTCTTATCAATTTTAAATTGTCAGAAAGATATTGACCAATATTGCCAGATTAAATATTTATTAACCTTTAAAAGATTAAATTTACCAATTTAAATTAAAATTATAAAGAAAAATTATCAAATCAATTTAATTATTAATACAGCTTATTAAATTGATATTGCCCAAAATTCCGGGTCGTCACATTCCTCCCCCCTTAAAAGAATTTCGTCCCCGAAATTTAAAAGCAAAGGTAATTTAATAGCCCGGCAAAAGATTTTAATTTCAAACAGCAAAGCATACTTATTATCCAGTTACTAGCAACCAAATCAACCAATCAAACAAACAAACCTAACTAATTATCCTGATACAAATCAGGATAAATCTTCTAATATCTAGGGTTTCCCAAGTATAAACCACTGGGAGACTTGCTCTACAAAAGTTCAACTAACTACACCACTATAATCTAGAGCTGGAAACTTTAAAACTGAATTTGCTTTCAGATTTTTTTAAAAATCTGTTTTTAAGTTAAAATGTTTGCTCACCTTTTTTTTAAAAAAAGCAGAGGCTTTCATTTTCTGGAAATTTTGGAAACAGGGAAACTTTAATGCTGAATTTTCTTGCTTCTTTAAAACAGAATTACTTTGAAACTTTGGCCTCTGGAACTGGAATGCTATGAACACATGAAAGTGTTATAGACTTGACTTGTTAACAGAGCTTGCAAAATGGCTACGGGCTTGATCTCAAAATAGAAAAAAAAAGGGTTGCAGACTTGATTTGTTTACAGGGCTTGAGTTGCATCTGAATTACAGTGTTTTGAAAATGTTTCGAGAAGATTGTTTTCAGGGTTTGGTAATTTGATTTCAAGCTTGTTTTTTGAGGAATTAGATGACATGTTTTGTGTTCAAATTTGAAGAAGCTTTATAGGAAATGATTCTTGCATTCTGGTTTTGAAATTTGTTTTTGAGGAGAAAATTTTTAGATTTTGATAGAAGAGGAAATGATTTACTTTCTGATTTGTTTTAGAGAATGGATTTAGTTTTTCTCAATCTTGAATTGAAGAATAGGAAAAAATTGAAGAGAAGTAAAAAAATGTGTTTATATAAAGGCTGAATGATTTAATAAAAATAAAAGAAAACATTTTTTAAAAAAAATGACACTTGTACTAATCTACACCATCTGCCCGGACTTCTGAAAGAAGAACCACAAGATTACTGAACCATCGGAGAAATGGACCACACTGCTGCTTCCAAGCTCTATCTCCAGGACACTACTAAGCCAGAAGACCTTCTTGACGGCACACAAACACCTCCGAGCTAAAACCGCTACCACAGCTAATCAAAGACTCTCAATCCAAAGGCTCCTCGAACTCCAAAATCACCAGCTAACCTCTCTCATGACTCCACGAGATGGTCAGACATCCCAAAAGAAGCTCAGGCTCCAAACCAAGCATCGATACCTCGCTCTCCTTAAGGAATGACAAATGAGACCATGCCGAAGCGAAGCAACTCATAAACCTTAGTCTCATATTCCAAAACAGCCAACCTCCTTGCTAGAGATCCAGATAACTTCTACACAGACGAGTCTTCCCTGCGACAGGTAAAGATTGCTCCTCAACCACTTCTAAAACTGCTTCAAGAGAAAACATCTTCGGAAATATCCATGGGTACTACATCTCACCACGCAGCTATCAAGATACCACCACTTACTTCTGCACTTCCGACAGATCCAAACTTATGAAATCCGCTCACCCGAGCGCAATCAATCTTACACTTCCAAGATGAACTCCGAATCTTTTTAAAAGATTTCCTTCGGAGATCAAGGAAATCCTTATTCCAAGCTGCAAATCTCATTCGAGATGGTATTAGGTCTATAGTATCAAAAAATATACCTCCATCCTCAAATATATGGACCTCTACCATTAGTGGTAGTCGTGTCACACACATACCACTACTTCATCTACCTCTAAAACTTATGTTGGAAAATCTGAACAGATAACCCAACAAATTTAGGTATATATATATATTATATATATAATTATATATAGAAATTACAAGTATGCTCTCTCAAGAAAGACGCCACTCTAGAGCCTAGGTATTCACTCAACCTAAAGCTCTGATAAGAAGCTGTCACGACCCGTTTTTCTATCTCCAAAAAATGCATCATGAATTAAGAAAGAAAGGGATGGAAGAAGAAAAGATAGGAAAAGAAGAAACACAACAACAACAGATACTCACAGCGGAACGAATGAAATATAATATATCACATAAAATATTACATAGTATCATATTACATCAGAGTTACACAATCTATACAACACATATTAGACAGTTATAAACATCTGTCTAACCATACAACTCAAGTACACAAGATACAGATATCACCCAAACACAGCGGAACCACAATATATCTACACGATGAAGCTTCCTGCTCCAAAACTCCTCCAGAATTCGTCAAGCTAACCCAAATCCCTTGACTACTCATACATAATATGAGTACCCAAGAGTTTAATAAAATAGAAAATAAACAATCGGGTCAGACAGGGGTCTGGTGTGAGTAAACGGTTTAAAATTGCTTAACTTTTAGAAAATCTTTTGAAAAGAAAAAGGATCACGTAAGACTTCCCACACATAAATATGGAAAAGTTTTTACCTTACGCTAACCAAAACATTTGATAGGAAATCCAGTGGTATGATAATAGTGTCTAGGGTTTCCAAGTAAATAAGAAATAGCCGAAATTGTTACATGATTAAATTCTAACTACTAGCCACAAAAGTGGGTAATACAAATCAAAACCGTAGGGTCTCGTAGGAAGAATGGGTTTCCATCAATGGCGGGGCTACCGGGGTACCGCCCGTCACAGTACATGGCCTAGATCACAGTACTGAGGATTACTCCCAATCCCCTGCAACACAAAGCCGGGACCACCCCTTACTGGATAGTCCCGAGTAAGATCACCTCGTGGTTGGCGCGACCAACCACCCACTAAGACGAAATAAAGGGATATCTAGACAGGGACGACCTCATCCTGAAATGGGTGCTACCCACCTAGCCTTGCTGCACCTCCCCTGTTTTAGCCATTCTCGGTTGATGAGGCTTGAGGCTGCGATTAACTTTATAGAACACATCTATCTTAGAATGCTCATCATCCACCTGACGATGTTCTGAAAGCATTTAATCCATACAAGTTCGTTCCGGGTTCGAACGAAACCGAAGGCACTATCTTGTTGCACTCATGTTGGAATCACCCTTAGAGTCAACGACCATAGCCCTTGCACTCTGAATCTCCATCTCGAACCTAAAAGTACTATCTCCATCAAACTCATCATGGAATCACCCCCAGAGTTATACTGACGAAGAATAGTTCTTACACCTCGAGTCTTCACTTGCACTCCACTTGGATCCATGACCTAACGTTTATTTTGGATCGATGTGGTTTTTGGATATCCAAATATGGAAATCCGATCCCGGTCTCACCGAATCCAAACGCCATTTTGATGTCCAAGTTGTTTAAGGGTTTTAAACAATTAAACTTTTATTCAGGATAATATAACAGATAGATGAATCACATTATCACAATAGATAATTCATATCAACCATTCATCTCACAAAGCAGCATATCACATATCAAAGATATCACACCCAAATCATCCAACATCATTCAAACATTCAATATCAACCATGCAATATAAATCAGTCATCCATAGCAGAATGGATTAACTCTTAATCAATTTAATTAACCTTTAATTAAATTAATTACTATCCTTTAATCACTTGGATTATCTTAATCCTGCTTTATTAATTTATTACAAATCAATTTATTAATCATCTCTTAATGATCTTCCTTAATTAATCTCTCTTGATTAATCATCCTTTAATTACATTCAAGTAATTATCCTTAACCATATATAGTAATTAACTTTTAATTACTATCATTAATTACATTAATTAATGATCCTTCATTTGCTTCCATTAATTAATTAACTATAATTATTTACATTAATTCTCAGTTAATTACAATTAATTAATCATACTTTAATTAATCACTTTTATTAATCAACATTGATTAATTTCATTAATTATATTAACTAATGATCCTTATTAATTAATTAAACTCTTCAATCAAATAAATAATTAACTTGTAATTAACCATCTCATTAATTAGTCTTAATTAATCATAAACCATAATTAACAATTTGTAATTACTTATCTTAATTAATTAACCTCTTAATTAATTATATTAATCTTTGATTAATTACACTGATTAATTAATCTTTAATTACTTCATTAAGTAATCACTTAATTAATAATCCTTAATTAATTACTTTATAATTAATTACATTTTAATTAATTACACTTAGTAATTAATCTCAAGTTAATCACATTCATTAATTACTTAATCACATTAATTAATTAATTAACTAAATTAATTAACCCTTAATTACTTCCATTAATTAATTATCCTCTAATTACTTTCATTAGTTAATTACTCCCTTAATTAATTACCTCAATAAGTAATTAATTCCATCATTAAATAATCCTTAATTCTTTAATTAATTAATTACTCTTTAATTAATTAACTTCAAACCAATTATACTAATTAATCCTTAGATTAATAACATCTAGTGATTAACCCTTAATCACTTCAACTTAATTACTTCCATAAGTAATTACTTCCATAAGTAATTTCCTTTACTTAATTACATTCAATAATTAACCATTAATTACTTCATTAAGTAATTACACTTAATTAATTCATAATTAAGTGATTATTTAAAATTAAATAAACAATTAACTAATTATTTAAAATTAATTAAATAATTAATTAACTTCTTATATTTAAAGAAACTCCTTAATTTATTAAGAAAATCATTTATCTTAATTAAACTCTTTACTTATTAATAAATCATAAAAATTAAGTATTCTTACATTCATAACAATAATAAATTAGCCTTAATTATCCTCACAAATTTAATCATTTGAATTAATCAAATTTTAATAACTTTAAAGACAAATTACCAAATTTGGTTTACAAAATTATAACATTATCCTTATTTGACAATAATCATTTAGAAACAAATTTGAAATTTAAAACACTTTGATTTTCTAATTCAAACTTATTCATTTTCAATATAAATTTGAAAACTTAGTTATTAAAACATTACTTTATAATTTAACACTCCTTTAAATTAAAACTAAAAATTTAATTAAGTTAATTATTTTCAAAAGAAATCATCTTAAAACATTTTAAATTTTAAAATAAATTCAATTATCACTTTTAAAAGTTTGATTTGCGTTTATTTCAAAACAACAATTTTTAACTTTATAAATTTGTTTCTTTTATAAAACTTGTTTATAATTTAAAGATTGACCTTCAATTATTTCAAACTACAAGTTTTTAATCTGCAAACCTTATATTTTACACAGTACTATACTAAAAAGCAAACAACCAAAATACTCGAGTCAAGCATGGCAACTACACGAGCCTGCCCCGAGTCAAATTGCCAGAAACTCGAGTAAATCACTACAACTACTCGTGCCACACACTCGAAGCAAAACCCAGTTACTCACTTCGAGTCACCACCCTGAAAACGCGAGAGCTATCCCGAGTCAACCTCGTCTTCCCCAACTCCTCTCTTTCCAGTGCACACAAACGTACATGCGTGTACGTGCGCAACCAAGCCACCTTCCTCCGATCAACTTTCTGATCGTCGATAAACCCTACAAGCCCATGACAACTTTTTCCACAACCCAGATCCAAAGATCCAACCACAAATCGAAATTCGACTTTCAACTCAAAAACTGCAGCAATCTTCGACCACAAAAAACTCCAAACGCCGACGTGCCAAAGTTTGATGCACCACGCCATCCTCACCCAAGCGTCGCCTCGTCGCCACGCTTCTAAATTCCCCGACGCGATCGCCTTCATTCCACTACCCACGACGCAATCGTCTCGACAGCCAAACGTTCGAAAACACTAACCTAAACCCTAGTTCGATCGAATCTGCACAATTTAACCATAGGAAAAATTCAACAACATTTTCCCTTCATCAACAATTCGAAAGCTAGCCTCGGCCATAATTTCAACTCAAATCAACGAGTTGATCATCGACAATTCACCTTATTGCCGAAACTGTCCATCCCCAAATTCCCATTTGAATATCAATGAAAATTTATAAAATGCATGTTAAAATTCATCATTTTTAACTGCAAATCCAATTATATAATCCAAAGCAGAAATTAAGTTGAGTGATTTTTATCATAAATATGAATTCCTCTGTTATTTTTCATTTTAAACATTATTTGTGGTATTTAAAATCCTGGAACTATTTTATAATCTTCATCATACAATTACAAACAATTTTCATTTAAATACCCAAGGCTAATATGGATTTGATTCGTAGATATTGAAATTTTTCTTGATAGCAGAACTTACACAGTGAACAACAGAGAACACACTTTAATGAGTATAAACAGACAAGCTCACACAACAAATATATATCAATTCATACAAATTCAAGTTAAAGAACTTCAATACAAGACAATATCATCACATGCATGGTAGTTAAAAACCAGATCAAACTATTTTTAAAGAAATTTACTCGCTTATAATTTGCAGAGAACAGAATAGGCTTTAATTGTTTTTTCCAGGCTTTGAAATCTGATTTGTTTTAAATTGCCTTGCTGTTGAAATTCTTGCATGTTTGAAATCTTTGCATGCCTACAGATTGTTGTTTTAAAGAGCTGAAACTTCAGTTGTTTAAAGGTTGAAACTGATGTTGATCATCCATTTGCATTACAGGTTGAAGTTGCAGTTTTGTTTCTAATCTCAGATTTGATTTGCTTTTGCTTTAAATTTTCAGGTTTGAATTTAAGAAAAAGAAGAAAGGAAAGAAATTTTTAGCTAAGGAAAATGGAAACAGGCTTCTCTAAACATACATTTAATTATAAACTTTAAATTCTAAAAAAAATGATAATGCCACTTGTTCATTTTGCCAAACATTTGTCATAAGCTAGCTTGAATGATTAACAAGTGTTAACTTCCTTTATTTAAATTATTTAAGTTATAAAGGTATTTATGAAGTATATTTATGTGTATACAAAATGTTTTTATATATAATAAGCTTTTGAATTTAAATAAATATACAAGTATGAAGTCTTCGTAAACTTTTATTTCATGAATAGCTTACTTATAAAATCAAATAAATGTATTATATGTTTCCTATAAATTGTGAAATATGAATTTGTATTTATATTTATGTAAAATGTGAATTTAGTAACATTTACAAATTATTATAATTTAAGAGATTATTGAAAAAGATAGTTTATTTATAACTTTATATGTATATATTTATAACCATTTTAAATTAAACACTTTAAAGAAAACAAAATAAAACTTTGTTTAAACTATCACATTTTAAAAATAAATAATTATCTTATACTTTGAAAATAATTGAATTAATCCTAAATTAGCTTTTGAAAAATATTGAATTTAGAACAAAGCTTTAAATTATAACATACACATACATATATATTACAATTTGAAAATTCATCTTTTATTTAAAACAAAAGATCTTCTATTCACAATATATATCAAATATATATTATAAATAGAATAAAATTTTATTAGCTTTGAAAGAAATAATTCTTATCAATTTTAAATTGTCAGAAAGATATTGACCAATATTGCCAGATTAAATATTTATTAACCTTTAAAAGATTAAATTTACCAATTTAAATTAAAATTATAAAGAAAAATTATCAAATCAATTTAATTATTAATACAGATTATTAAATTGATATTACTCAAAATTCTGGGTCGTCACATTAAATTATATAGTATAGTAGATTTTAAAATTCCATTTAGAATAAATTTTAATGACTCGACAAAATATATTTTTGTGGAAATCCAATATTCACCATTTTCCCTTTATAAATCTCTCTTGATCCGTATCCTCGACCATATCACCATTTCTCTCATTTGAAATATTATTCCACTATTTCTTTACAAAACTGTTCCCATTTCTCGATATAAGTTCGCACCATCCACTTATATTGTTACTCGTCCAATAATATCATTCCATCTTATTTGTAATCCCGTTTATAAATTTATACACCCTTTTGAGTTTTCCATTTATTTATAAAAACAAATTCTATTTATAATTCTATTTTCTAAACTTCCCTTAATAAAATTCCATTTTATTTCAAATCTATTTATTGATTCCAATATCTCTTCAAGCCTTTAATAATAATTAAATTTTAAATCGCTTGTTAAACAAACTTCCAAATAGTCAAGTATAACCCCAGTTAATTAATATATTTTTATTCTACTTGATTCCTTCGTGAGATAAACCCAATTTTAAGTAAAAATAATTTCTTTCCAAATTTCCTTTTTAAACTCCTTCAATTCAATTATTTATGGTATTTAAAAATGCCAAATTCACTTTCCATGCTAGTTAACATTTAATATTTCAATTCACGCACAATCCGTATCAATTTATCCATCATATCATATGTCAACATATATAAGAACAATAAATATTTTGAGGAATCCTGTCGGATCCCTCCAACCTTTTTTTTCCTGCATCCATAGATGTTAGTCCACAAATAAAAATACCAATCCCACTTCGAGGGGGATATCATGATATATAGGGTCATCGGCTATTATGCGGGGCTTATAGGGTCTCATCCGCTATATAATGCGGGAATATCAATCACTCCAAAACTAATATATATACTACTATATATATGACATCCAACATATAAATCATAATTTATCAATCAACATCCAATGATTTGAATTTAAACATTTAAATTTAAATAAGGTTATCCAAATGAGTGAGAAAAACTCACCTTTATTTTTGTTTGCAATCCACTTCAATCTCGACTTGGTTTCATGATTTTGGACCTTGTATAAACATTATATGGTTTATTAATATGTGAAATAATCGTCAATTTTCATTTAATAAATTTAATTAACTAATAATTTAATTTTAAACTAATTTTCTTTTAATAAAATATTTTTAATGTCTAGAATAATTAAATAAGTTTATTAAACAAATAAATCCCATAATACATTATTTTAAAATTAAACTAGTAAGTGAAAATATGTATATATGCATATTTATTTTATTTTTCTTTGAAACTACGTATACTTCAAAAAATAACCTATATACGTTTTTAAAAATCTAATTTTTATAAACTCTACAACATTTTAAAATTCTTATATTGTCCAAAATCTTATACACACACACACACATATTTACTATTTCATCTATATATATTTAAATTAAACCACGATTAACTTAAATTAAAAAAAAATTGCTTAACTGATCAAGTTTCCATTACGGTAAAAATTTCTTTTTTAATATATATATATATATATATATATATATATATGTATATATATCATTGTTCAATAAAAATCTTCTTCCTCTGTATATACATTTTTTTTCTTTCTAATTTACATATATGTATTTATAAATTAAGTTTAATTGAAAATAAAATAAAATCTAGAATACCTCACTACTCTAGACATCACAGCTCCGAGTAAGCTAATCACCTAAGCACGCTACCCTCCGTGCCTTAGCCTCGGCGATTCGAGCTTCCCAAAGACTCGCTCGAACCCTAGGTGAACGGCTCCCCTTTCTCCCGCCATCTCTCTGCCGATGTCGACGATGCCAGCCAAGAAAGCTCGCCCCACCGCACCTCGCACTTCCACTAGTGCCACGCCTTGCTAACATGTCGATCGCAATCCCCAAGCCCTAGCCTTTACGAAGTTCGCCGCCATCATCTCATTTTTTTTAATTGAATGAATTAGATTTCGGCTTAGTGAATGTTGGGAAGAAGGGAAAGATGATTATGTGATTTGAGGAAGGAAGAACTATTTCGGGTATTTGATTTTTTACTAGTTTCGATCTACTGAAGAGAAGGGCTCGTGATATTTTTTTTTTGATTTTGCTCGAAAAAAAATGGAGTGGGAGACTAATTTTGTGTGTCGGCCATTTTTATTTTTGTGGAATCGCTTTTGAGCTGGAAAGGAAGCCACGGTTTTTAATGGTAACGAGGCAGCGTACTCTAGAAGGGAAGGGAACATTGTATTGGAGAAGGTATACGTGATTTAAAAAGGAAGAGACAATGATGGTGGCGTATTTGAATGGGTTGGTCTCTAGTGATTTGAAAAAGTTTTGATGTGAATGGAATTTTGACTCGTCAAACAATATATACTATATATTTAAATTTTTAAAAGTCTTGAAATCTTAACTTAAAATCTTGACCTCCTACCGAGGCATGACGCTAGGCATTTACAATGTTATACCCCTATTCCGAACGTGATGGAAAAGGTTTCGAGTTCTAATTCGATCGCAAGGAGAAGATAGCTTTTTGGACCTAGTTATTATATTAAATTTCGATATTAATTTCAGCGCGTTTACATACCATACAGCCACATGATAACTCTAAAATCTACCAAATTTGAAATTCGATAATGATACACTATTACGGATCCAATGGAACTGATTTCGTTGAATTCCGAGACTGTGCCTCGGAGAGCTATTTTTAAATGCCAATATAAACGATATATTTTTAAAACTGAACAAATCACCTTCAATTTCAATTTTAAAACTTTTATTACCTTTATTCCTATCAATATAAATTTTACAAGATTTAAAATATTTTTGACAAGCTTAAAACTCAAGATTATATATTGTAACTGATTCTCCGTTAATAAATTCAGTTATCCAATAACCCGCTATATTTCTGCATTTATTTTATAAATGAAAATCAAACTTTTCATACTAAAAATCAATTTATAATTCAAATTAAATATTTAAAACCATTTAAATATTCACAATTAACGACAGAAAAACCCGTGTCGTTACAATGATCTTTTATTTCCATTAAAACATCCTTTCTGTTTAACACAAAGGTGCGTTTCTTTTATTAAATCTATTAATTGCAATCAACATTTTCTTCCATTCTAATTGAAATATTTCAATAACATTAATTGCAATTACTTACAAAGTTAAATTTAAAAACAAACAACTAAAATGGATGAAAAATATAATAATTGTTTACTTTAGTCATTAAACAGCTTTGTAAATTTGTTGTTTATACAGCAGAGTAACAAATAACTTACTTAAATAAATTATTTTCCTACTCTTGTAATCCTTCTGTATGCTTAAACACAATTCAAATATGCATTTGTTTCTTCCTTTAAATCAATCATTCTATTATTTATTTTAATGAAATTAAACCTAAATTCACAAATGATACATTCATTTTATTTAATATAAATGTTCTTTTCACTGAATCAACTATCCTTATATTTTCACAAATCATAAGCTACGTTTAATTACACTTATTAATTTACAATTTGGTATACTGTCTACCATTAATTAAAATTATTCAATTACATTAATTTTAAATATTTACAAAGGTGAACTTCAAAATGGACAAAACAAATGTAATGAAAAATAGAACAATTATTTCCTATCTAATAGTAATTTAAACATATTTATATACTATTGGATACAAACATGAATTATACATTTCTTACCAAATAATAGTTTCTCATCTCTGCAATCAATCTTTAAGCTACCAAACATTTCTAATAAATAAACATATGATTTCTTCTTTAATAAAGAAACATTTATTATTCTTTATTAACATTTATTATTCCAATCAATTGAAAATTTACGTTTAGACAATTGTTAATTTCACTCAAACCAATGTTATTAAAATACACACTAGCATTTGTTATCATCCTAACATTATTGCAAACATGTTTCATTAATAATTTTTTTACTTAAGCTCATAACTTGTATTATAATTTAATTTTTATCAGTAAAATCTTAATTTTTTTATCCCTAACAATTTTATTCAAAAAACTTATTTAATTTAATAGTTTTAAATGTTTAAAAATACGGGTCGTTACAAGGAGTGTTTTAGAAATAATTAACTATTTAAATAAATATAATTGATCGATTTATTAAAAGATGTTACAGATTTGGTTTATTTTGTTTGAGAAAATTCATGTGGTTTTAAAAGTTATAAAATGGTTATATAATTAGTCCTTCGGGATGATTAACCTTTGATTTAAATTTTATAAAAGTAATTTAATTGATTTATTATCTTTTGGGATAAAAAATATTGTTTTAAAATTTATAAATAATAGTTTATAAACTAGAAGATCTTTTAAAACGAAGCGTTTCAAAATAAATCTAAGTGTAAATTGTTTGGGTTTAAAATAAATAACGTTTTGACATTTTTTTGACCTTGGTTTTAATAAATTTAGAAAACTTAATTTTCCCTTTTAGAAAAATATTTTAAAGAGTGTTTTTAAAGTGACTTTAAAATTACCGTGATGTGGAAATCAAGCGCAAGTGAAAACAACCATTTTATCATTCCCGATAGTTGATTTATCAACTATCGACTTTGATTCTACGTTTTTCTTTATATTTCGTCACTCTAAGACGATTTGTTGCTCATTTGAGTTTTGTTAACCTCTATCGGAAATGATTAAATTCAAAGAGCGAGTGGAAACCAAGCTAGATGAGATTGGTCCCATTAGGATTTTTTTACATCCACTCTAAATTGGAATCAGATTTGCGCATTGAGATGTGAAGTGCTCGGATTCTCGGTAAGCTTGGCGATGTTCAGCTTGGACGTGTCCGAGAGGTTTCACAGAGTATATGACCCTCTTAAATATACCTCTAAAGGTATACTTTCTTTAAAGAGGTGCACCCTCCTAGTTATTGTTGGAAAAACTTCTCTTTCCCTTGTTGTTAATTCAAATCTTTTAATTGCTTCCTTAATTGCATTGAGGGCTGCCTTGCGTTTTTCTCTATATTTAATTATTTGTGTCCATTCTTTCAAGTTTGGAATTTGATATTATTTACGTCCATTCATTAAGGATGAGATTTTTTCTTACTAGTACCCACCCTTTTTATTTGTATTGTTTCTGTTGTTTATTTCCATTCTTTCTTGACTGGATTGTTGTTTCGATATGTTTCCCATTACTTCATCTATGGATGTTTGTTTTTGTGAGGTAAAAAAATGTTTCGCGTTAGCGGCATGGTCTCACAGTATTTTTGTATGTTCATCATATTACTTTTATTTTTTTATGTTGATTTTTCCAGGCTGACCTGGGTGCTATTTTATTTTAATGCTCGGATCAAACCAAATTTTTCGCATGTTGGCTTTGGTGATATGGAGTTATTGGAGAAGAGCTGGACACCTATCGTAGTGCTTTATTTCCGTTATATTATATATTATATACCTATCATAAATTGTAAAATTAGAATTTTATAACTATTCAGTTGATAATGTTTGTTTTTAACTCTGATATACCATGTGCTTTGGAGTAAAAATCTTTTTGTCATTGTTATATTATATGTTGTCGATTCCGCCGTGTGAGATTTTGATTTCCTTATTCTCTGTTCTTTTTTCTTTTTTACTCTAACAATCTACTTTTTCGACGATTGGATGTTTGACATTTGAATATAGTGGATGTATTGAATGTCGACTTTCGATGGTCGAAAAGGCGAGTCGTTACAGCAGTACTTATTACTTCACAATAAATGTGTAATCCATAAACTATATCCTTCTAGAGCCTGAGGATCTATGGTCGGAGTTTCTGTAGTACCTATAGTAACGCTTCCAACACTATTCTTAGCAGCAGCTTTGATCCGAAACAAGAACCTGAGTTAAATAAGTGAAGTTAGGAATAAACATTTCATAATATTTATTTATTCACGAAGACATTACAACGATGCATTTCTCTAACTGTATTTTTCTTCTCTAACAGTTTATTTAAATACATACAGACAGAGACAACCTGGTCCTGGTGATGTAAATGACAAATATGCCAGTTTCATGCAGTCCCCATTCACCATTAATAAGTTTGTTTTCAGTATAAACAACATTCAAACATGTAAGCATATTTTCAGGTCACTTTATAAGTTGCACATCACTTTTGACATATACTGTAACATTCCCAACCGTGTTGGTTTAAAAACGTCGATTGGAGATAAATCAACCAAAACCCACTCCCAACAGAAGAAAAATTTGCCGGCTTTAATTTAGCCGGCTAAGGAAATATTTCCTTAGCCGGCTAAAAAAAAGCCGGCTAAGGGAGTGCTAAATTTATATCCTCCCTTAGCTGGCTTTCTTTTGGCCTGTTAAGGAAGTAGATTAATTTAGTCGGCTTTCTTTTAGCCGGTTAATCTTAGCCGGCTAAAAGAAAGCCGGCTAAGAAGCAACACTCCGGATTGCTTTGGCAACCTTTCAAGTTGCCAAAGTAACCCAGAAGGCCACAACTAACCCTCCGTTGGGGGTCGGTTGCTTCCCAACCGACACTCGGTTAGGAATGCTCTCTGGGTCGTGGACAAGAAACACAAGGAAAGTTAGTGATCATATTCCTCATGCTATATGTCCTCATGTGTCACACATCTCAGCCATTAATTTTTCATTATCGACCATTTATATGATATAGCGGACTAATTGATTCATTATTTTGTTGTGATCAATGACTGTGATTTGTTGTGGTACATGGGAATAGATAATAAGGGATAGATGAACTGAACCAAAAAAACTATCCAATGCATTTCTTTTTAGGACATAAATATGTTTAATAGGCTTCAAGTCTTTCAGTGAAAACAACTATTCTTGTAAAGCTTTGATAGTTGTGTTCTTGTAAAGCTTTGATAGTTATGTGCATTTCTTTGTAAATACTTTGATTAAAGTTTAAATAAACACTCACAACAAAAAGAGTAGTCTAAAATAAAAATTATGTACACAGTGCCGTAAAGTCTTGAATAACGGTTGATCGGGACTGTTAAACAAGTAAAGAGCAGTCAACCCCTGCACGGTTGTAGTTTTAATAGAATAGACGTGTTCCATTTAACAATTAAGCGATCAAACTACATGAGTATCTAACTTGTGTACGCTGCATCTATGTGATGTCATGTGACTTTTTATCAGGGCCGGCCCCAAGGCAAGGCGAGCAAGACAGCAGCCTAGGGCAACCGATCCGACAGGGGCAACGACGTGGTGGTGGTGATGGGTTCAGTCATTTATTTAGATAAAAATGGGCTATATAATGACAAAAATAATTGACAATGTAATGAGATGGTTAGGTAATTGTCATTTAAATCAAGCAATCAAAGTTCGAGTACGTGAAGCTGTAAATTTTTGGGGCACTTTTTTTTAAGTTCGGACTAGGGCAACATAATCGGTTAGGCCGGGACTGCTTTTTATATAATTATAAACTACACTTGGGCACTAAATATGAAGCAGAGGTACCATTATTCTACTTTACTAGTCGCCAAAATTTACTAACATATAATAATTCAGTAACCAATCAACTTTTTTTTCTATTTAAAGTGGTTGTTTGTAAATGAATTTATATTTTCTGACATTTTTAATTTCTACAGGATAGCTTCCTTGTAATATTTTGAAAATAGCATCAGTCAATTTCACGTATAATTATAGATTACCATTTCTTAGCAACTTATGTTCGAAGCAACTTGTAATTGTAAATTGTAAGAGCGAAGTCAGTCATAAGCTTTCCGATTCATATTTCTCCCCAAAAAAAATCTTAAGAGCTGCACAATAATACAAAGTTACTTCGGCTACTCTCTTTGGCACAGAGGAAAGTGACATTTTTGCATTACTATCTTCATTACTACACTTATTTCCTTCACCTAAAATAAATTAGTAAATAACTACTACTATCAATTTTTTCTTACACTAGATATGCGTAGAATAACACTATAAATACATAGCAAGCATAGGTCTATTTTCTAGCTAGTGGCATTTTGACCTCAAAGAAGGTTCTAACATAACCATAGACATATTTGGGCATGTCCTGTAGTTTTCTCTCTATGCATGTTCCTAACTATACTTTGAAGTAAAATTCACTTATTTCTTTATGCAATTTAGTTGATGAAAGTGCTAATGATCTGTTTTTTGAATGCAGTCATTCTTATTTGATTTGGAGTCACATTCAAACTGTACTGGATATTCCGAACAATGGACATATGGATCTCAAGAAAGCAATTCAACAGTAAATTTATGTCTAAATCTACTGAAAGTGATTATGCTCACATTTTAACTACTACTGTTATCTTTCATATGTGGAAAGAAAGAAATTTTCGAACCCATAATAAGGCTAGTATGAATAAAGAGCAGAAATGATTACTATCGAGACCGAAAGTAGAATTATCTTTCAAAAGTCAAAGAAAAAGTTAAATATCAAACCAAGTTTGTTTTTTTAGCTGATGAGTGGAGCATAGAAGCTGGTAGTAAGCATTTAGAGCATTTTCTGTCTTGTTCGAAAGGTTTCCAGACTAATCAGCAAGTTACTGATGTTAGAATGGTGAGTCGAGACTTGATTCCAGGGTGTGATGTTATTCCTGAGAAGCAGATCTAAGCTGCGATGATATCAGATTTGTTAATTCTTCTCTGATCCATTCGTATCAGAGGAAATATAACTTCAACAAAGACATTGAAGGGATGAGAGCATGGTTTAATGACTGTTTATCGTATTGAGAGAGAGAGAGAGGGTAAGCTAGTGGAGCTAACGATGGATATAGAGAATTGTAGGAGTTGGAAATTGCTTCTCCACCATTATTGAGGAGTTTTGTTTTGCCGTGTTTTTGTCTGAGTTATGTTGGCATAACCTAATTAGGGTTATGTATTATTGGTTTTATCAGGTGGGACAATTTATATCCGATTAAAAGAGTTTGTAAGTTTTTAGGCTTGGCCCATTTATCTCTATTTAAAAAAAAAACAAAAAAAAAACTATGCTTTGAAGTGCACTGTACGGTGAAAAGGCCTAAAAACCATTAAGTACAAAATGCTGTTATTGAATTGAGCTAAATATTATGCGGCATTAAGGAATCACTTTTTAAAATGGTAACTGTTAGGATTTCGATATACTTTAAGACCGATTAATCATGAAACTCTAGATCTGAATAGGTGATCCAAATTGATTTAATTAAAAAGAAATAGAGGAAAGTAAACGAGTTAGCGAGAGTCATACCTGAATTCATAGTTGTTGTTGGAAAAGTAAATTTGGTTTGGTTTTCCATATTGACACAAACCTTAGACCTTATATTAGATCTGAATTCATACTTGTTGCTTTCATAAACTGATTAAGAGAAAGATATAAATAGATAAGAGTTGGATCTAATCTTCCAAATTGACATAAAGCCTAAATCTGAATTATTTTCATAGAAGATATTAGGAGAATAACTGAAGCTTATATAATTTGGGGACCATAACCACTTATTTATAATATTGGCATTTTTAATTTGATCCTTCAACAAAATAGGATCGCCCCTGTATCTACACATCAATACCATGACAATTATACACGTAGACCTTTTAACTTTAACTCATAATTTGATCACTTTAATTAAGCTTTACACCAAAATAACACGACACATTTATTTTACATATCTGGCCCACATATTGAAATTCTCCAACAGTCTTCCCCTATGCCATATATGTAATAACCTTATAAATGTGTTTAACTTTATGAGCTCCAAAATTTTTTATTTATAACATAAGGTGTTTCTGAAATAATCTCGTCCAATAACTATGTTGATAAAGAATCAAAGTGGCTTTCGTTACCTTCAGTGTTACTAAACCAATCAATGGTCATATATACCAACACAATCAAATGACATAGATCAACCATGGATGTGTATCATGGAAATTATATAAGATGTGATCTATACATGTCTATTTCCGACTTTCCCTATTTTAGTGAGATCAAAACGTTCAATATTTGAACAACTTAGAGTGCAAACAGAACTTTATTACATTATTTCAGATCAGAAAAAGAACTTGATATATATATATCTGTAACCAAAGTATTGAGCAATGTGTCATATAACCATACCAAATATAAACTCCCCCTAAAACAAAATATTATTAAATAAATGTTACACCAATTGAGCAAGATACTCATGCAAGACCTTCGGTGAGAATCCTTTTGTAAGCGCATCCGCCATAGTGGAGTTTTGTAACATTCCCGAATTTTAACCAAGTTTAATTTGGCAATTAATTTAATTTTGGAGTTTAATTCTGAAATTATTTGAGAATCAAATAAAAATTTCCATAATAAATAAATATTTTAAATTTTTAAATAGAATTTTGGGTTGGAATTCAAAGATAAGTATTTTAAAAAAAAATTATGTTTGTATTTTCTAAATTAAATAAGATGTATGGATTATAATTTGGAATTTGATTTTGGAATTAAATAAATATATTGGAAATAAAATTGATCTACTAAATAAATTAGAGTTAAAAAGCTTTATAAAATTAAGAAATACATATGTATGATTATTTATTAAAGTGTAATTTAGTTTCAAACCTTTTTCTTTAAGGATGTATAAGGTAGATAAAGTAGTTTAAATATTAACATTTGAAACGTAACACATACATAAATAAAAGAAAATAATAAAAGTATGATTAAATATGAATAATTATCAAAAGTTGTTTAAAGTCAAAATTTATATTCCAAAGACTTTGATATGAATATATATTTTGAAAGTATAAGTATAAAAAGGCCTAACCAATAATAGTATATACATGAAAATGTAAAACACAAACTTATGTACATATAAGATGTGACGCCCCACTCCGAGAGCCTCGTTAACAAAGAGTATTACATAGATAATACTATCGGCTAACGCGGACAATAGAGTATAATGGAAGCGACCATGTGCAATCTTACCTTAACTATTCACTAAATATGTCAAAAAGTAGAAACACATTAAAATTCGACCTATTCAATAAATATTTAAAGCAAAACTACAATGGCTATAGGATCTATCAGAAGAAAATATAACAACTCAAATGTAATATACATCACAGAACAGTTGATCATAATATACACATACACAGATACACCACAGAGTATACAAAATAATACATGTCAAGTGGTACAGGAGACCACCATATACAGACGAGACGAAAGACAACACGAAAGAGTATAAATCATAGTTATAACAGATAAGGACTACAAAAGACGCTATAACAAAATAAAGCTAGCGAATAGTCCATGCGGAAGCAAAATAGTCTAAGTCCCCAAAAGCACCTAACCTGAAACATCTCGGTCCGACCCGAGTATAAAATACACGGGTCAGTCTAGATAACAAATCAGTTAGATAAACTGAACACTAATAAACCTGCAAGGTCATACAGTACAATAAATATCTCTAGGGGAGATAACACAATCATCAACAAGAGATGAATCATATAGAACAAGCCTCATATCATCGGCAACATATAGAAACAAAGGATACAAATATCCCAAAACAAGCCAATAGGCAAACAACAAATACCAATACGGTATACAAGTTCCACAAGGTAAACGTTATACTCCATGCGGCTCAAAAAGACCAATACCGAACGGCGATACCAAGGGAATATACATATCAATGAAACATCATAAAATTTGCTCGAGCTCAGTACTGTACAAATAAGGATCCATGAGCCCGAAGACTCCAAACCCAAGTATCACCCATGCGGCACATAAGGCCAACATCAGAGCGAAACTATATAGGGCAACAAACCCGAAGGCACACACCCGAAGGCAACATACCCGAAGGCAACAAACCTAGGGAGACAGTCCGAAGACACTATCCCAGAGGCAACAAACCGTAGTGGTGAAGGTCGAAGACCCAGTACTGGACACCACTAACTGGCGGAATGTGTCACAACTCTCGAAAAGCAATCCGAAAAGTGTTAACGTATGTCCCATAACCACTCGTTCGCACTAAACGGTTTACTATCCGTCAGTCCCTTCCACACTCAAAGCAGTACAAAGTTTACCTCATATCATCGATAAACCAAACCCGAAGGTCAAAACAATCAATCGAATAGGTCGAGGATTAATCGAAAAGATAAACGCACAGATTCATGGTCCGTGTTTTGCCCAACCATTTAATCACCCTTCCACTTCGTTCGAAGTGCGAAAGTGTGTGTCTTTTAAATAGAATTTATAAATTAGAGAAACGAACTTTTAAATGCGATTCGAGAGATTATTTTATAAAAACCCGTGGATTAAAATTAAAAGGAACCATCAAAGTCAAAACAATTGATAATCATACATAGGATCATCATGAATCGATTCAAATTGAAAATTCAATCCCAAAAGGCAAAGTGGGCTGAAACAGCAGGTTCAGTCGACTGAACAGAGTTTTCAGTCGACTGACCCTATACCTGGAAAATTTTCCAGGTTCAGGAAACTATCTATTTCCAGGTTCAGTCGACTGTGCAGAGTTTTTCAGTCGACTGAATCATGCCTGGAAACTCTCGGGTTTCAGGTTCAGTCGACTGTGCAGAGTTTTCAGTCGACTGAATCATGCCTGGGCTGTTTTTCATCCTTATTCAAATGAAGAGCAAACTCTCCCAAAATGCAATCGGACGAACATTGGCTCTAAGGGCTTATGCCAATCGACAACCCGGCCCTATATGTTCCTCGATGCATCACCAAAACATGATTAAAACATCAAAGCTAGGATTTCAAAGATTTGAACCCAAAACACTAAAAATTGGAATATTCCCCAATTCAACCCAAACCAATTGCAAGTGCATATGAACAAGGTGTTAGGAATTCATACCTAACATCAATGAAATCAAGAGAAGTAGATGTGAGTTCAAAACTCACCTTTTTACACAAAACAAAGAAGATGAAGAAGCACAATTGCAAGGGATCAACCAACTACACTCCACTTCAACACTACAAGCTTCAATCTAGAATCAAAAGCAAGTATTTCCTAAGTTAGGGTTAGGAAATTACTGAAATTGAAGAGGAGAAAAGATGGAGAAGGTGGAGATGAACTTACCAATGGATTCTCTTTGATTTTTGGAGCAAGAATCAAGTTACAAAGGAGAAACTAGGGCTTGCTAATTTCTATTTCTCTTCCCTTTCCCCCATTTCAGTTTTTAGTTTAAGAAATAAAATGAAATGAAGATGAAATGAAGAGAAGGGTTGAGCTATGGGTTAAGAGAGCTAGTGGGCTGAACCCAACCCCAAACCCAATAGGAAAAGTAGCCAAAATTTCACAAACTCCAAACATATCAAAGATTATACTCAAAAAGATCGCAAACGCCATTTTGGACTTAATGGAAATGGTTTCGAGCTCCAATTCGGCCATTTGCAGAAAGTAACATTTCGGACCCCAAAATCCGAATAACGACGCTATATTTAAATCAAACATTTAAATATAAAATCGTTAAATATGCGGGTTGTTACAGATCTCCCCTCCTTACAAAATTGCGTCCCCGCAATTCCTAGAGACGATATTTGTAACAACTACATACATACAGCATACAAAAGAAAGAATAAACTTTAGACACAGAAATAGACTTACCATTACGAAGCAAGGATAGAAAACCTGGATAAGATCGCTCGATATACTCTCTGGTTTCTCAAGTACAGTCATTGGGATTAGCGGACCATTGAACTTTAACGAGCGACACGTCCTTGTTCCGAAGGTGTCTCACCTCCGTGTCAAGCACGCGAATAGGTTACTGTACAATAGATAAGTCCGGTGAGATCTCAAGCTCTTGCAAATCAGGAGAATCAATTACAGAATCCGATTCTCGAAGACACTTCCGAAGTTGCGAGACGTGAAACACGTCATGAATGCCAGATAAATGAGCTGGAAGTGAAACTCTATAAGCCACAGGGCCAATACGTTCAGTAATAGAAAACGGTCCTATATAACGAGAAGCCAATTTTCCAGTCGCACTGAAACGCATAACCCCTTTCAAAGGAGAAACACGAATAAAAACAAGATCGCCGATCGAGAACTCGAGAGGCTTCCTACGGTTGTCCGCGTAGGATTTCTGGCGACTCTGTGCCTCTTTCATCCTCAATCGAATAAGATCAATCTTCTCAGAAGAATGACGAACAAAATCCGGGCCAAGAATAAGCTTCTCCCTAGATTCCAACCAACAAGAAGGTGATCGACATGGCCTTCCGTATAAGGCTTCGAAAGGAGCCATACCGATACTAGACTGAAAACTATTATTGTAGGAGAACTCTACAAGAGGTAGGTGATCCTCCCAACAACCACCGAAATCAAAAATACAAATACGGAGAAGATCTTCCAAAATACGATTCACCCGTTCAGTCTGTCCGTCAGACTGCGGATGATAAGCTGTAGAAAAATTAAGCTTTGTTCCCAAAGCTTGCTGAAGACTCTTCCAAAAATGACTCGTGAATAAAGGATCACGATCACTCACAATAGAACTAGGAACACCATGAAGTCTCACGATTTCCTTGACATACAACTTGGCCAAATGCGAAGCTGTCCTATTAGACTTAATAGGGACAAAATGAGCAGACTTGGTGAGGCGATCAACAATAACCCAAATACTAGAATGACCTGATCTCAAACGAGGTAGGCCGTCAATAAAATCCATAGAAATTTGATCCCACTTCCACAATGGAATCTCAAGAGGTTGAAGAAGTCCAGAAGGACGCTGATGTTCGGCCTTCACACGTTGACATGTCATGCAGTTGCTCACATAACTCGCCACATCGCGCTTCATGCCTTCCCAATAATAAAGACGACGCATATCGGCATACATCTTACCACTACCGGGATGAATGGTATACTTAGAACGATGGCAATCATCAAGAATGTCATGCCTAAGTGCAAAATCAGAAGGCACAAAAAGACGGTTCTTCTTACGAAGACACCTATGAGAATCAATGCTAAAATCTTGCAACGCCTCATCACAAGATCCAGACTCACAAAGCTGAATAAAATGCAACAAATCAGGATCACGCCGCTGAGCATCGGCAATACGATCCAATAAAATAGGTCGAGCTCCCAAACTAGATAATAGAACAGGAGAATCAGAAGATGAACCTCGATCACGAATTTCACAAAAAGATAGAGTCTCAAGAATATTCCATTCGGCAAGCATCATAGAAATAACAGCCGAATGTTTACGACTAAGCGCATCTGCAACACGATTACCCTTACCAGGGGTAAACTGGATATCAAAGTCATAGGAAGCAAGAAACTCGAGCCAACGCTGTTGTCTCATATTGAGTTCCTTCTGAGTAAACAAATACTTCAAAGATTTATGATCGATATAGAGAATGAAGCGCTCGCCCAATAAATAATGTCGCCAAATCTTCAAGGCAAAGACAATGGCGGCTAACTCAAGATCATGAGTGGCATAGCGAACTTCATTCGGACGCAGTTGCCTAGAAGCATAAGCAACTACCTGATCTCTCTGCATAAGCACAGCACCGAGACCACTACCACAAGCATTGGAGTAGACAACAAGATCATGATTCCCTTCGGGAACCACAAGAATAGGAGCATTAGTGAGAAGTTCTTTCAATGTCTGAAAGGAAACTTCACACTTGTCAGACCAAATAAAACGAATGCCTTTCCGAGTAAGGCTTGTGAGAGGAAGCACAACATGGGAAAAGTTCTTAATGAACCGCCGGTAATAACCCGCCAATCCAAGGAAACTACGAATCTCATGCACATTCTCAGGCCTCTTCCAATACTGGATGGCTTCGATCTTTGAGGGATCGACAGAAATGCCATCGGAAGATACAACATCGCCTAAGAACTTAACCTTATTCTCCCAAAAGTAGCACTTGGAGAATTTGGCTTTAAACAGATGATGACGAAGAGTACTCAAGACAATTCTCAAGTGATTAGCATGCTCAGCTTCGGACTTAGAATAAATAAGGATATCATCAATGAAGACAAGAACAAACTTATCGAGATATTCCCGGAATACCCGATTCATGAGGTCAACAAAGAAAGCAGGAGCATTCGTCAAACCGAACAGCATAACGAGCCACTCAAAAGAACCATAACGAGTGCGGAAAGCGGTAAGAGGTATGCTATCCTCCGCGACTCGTAACTGATGAAAACCTGTGGCAAGGTCAAGCTGAGAAAAGTCCTTGGCACCACTCAATAGATCGAACATATCATCGATCCTAGGCAACGGATACCTATTTCTAATGGTCAACTCATTAAGCTTGCGATAGTCAATGCAAAGCCTAAGAGTTCCATCAGACTTCTTCACAAAAACGACCGCGGATCCCCACGGAGAAAAACTAGACTGAATCAACTGCTTGGACTCGAGCTCTAAAAGCTGCTTCTTGAGTTCCTCATTTTCCTTTGTAGACATCCTCGTGGGAGGACGACTAACTGGCTGCGCGCCTGGAATGAGATCAATGCGAAACTCAATTGCCCGTTTGGGTGGCAAACCCGAAACAGGTTCAAAAACATCAGAAAAGTCACAAGCAATAGGAATACGAGATACATCATTACCATCTCGCGAATCAAGAGAATACAAAGCCATCTCGGAATTATCCACATCCCGAAGAACAAGAGATAACTGAGAAGGTGAATCTGGATGACAAAGATATAAAATTCTCTCGGAACAAATAATCCTAGCATCGTACCTCACTAGCCAGTCCATACCAAAAATCATATCAAAACCCAAATGAGAAACAACGTGCAGATTCGCATGGAAAGAAAAGCCACATAAAACAATCTCAATATCATCACAAAGCAAACTAAGGGTCGCAGATCCCCCAATAGGATTCGCAATCCTTAAAGAAGTAACCATACAAGAAACATCCAAAGATAAATCATCTACAAGCTTCTTCGATACGAAAGAATGTGAAGCACCCGTATCGAAAAGAACTCGTATACTATGATCATGAAATAGAATTGAACCCTCCAAAATAGATGGAGTCATACCTTTGGATTGAGAAGGACCTCCAGAAGCATTAGCCATATTGAGCTTGCCAGATTTTGCATTAGCAGGAGCAGTAGGACAAGCAGAAACATGATGACCTTCCTTCTTGCAATTACGGCAGAAGAGAGGCTTTGGACAAGCTCGAATAATATGATTCAGAGAACCACAATTAAAACACTTTCGAACGAAAGGTGTTCCGGAAGATTGAGGCTGAGAGCTAGGACCATCGGTCTTCTTCTTCTTATAAGGAAAAGGCTTCTTCTGAATTGGAAACTGCTTCTTGTTGGGGTTTCTGGAAACCTCAACATCAACATCACTATCACACTCCTTCTCGACGGTCTCGAGATGAAGCGCCGAATCAACCAATTCCTCAAAAGAAAGTTTAAGCTGGAGCAACAAGGACTTCTTAAGATATTTCTTAAGGCCAGAAACAAACTTCAAATTCTTCTTATAAGAAGTGCTGATGAATTCAAGACCATACTGGGATAAATCCTCGAACGATGCGACATACTCAGAAACAGAAGATTTCCCTTGCTTCAACTCAAGGAAGCGACGAGTCAATAATTTTTTTTCAGATTCAGGAACGAACTTGAGTTCAAATCGTCCCCGAAACTGAGTCCAATAAAGAGTAGACTCATCAATTTCAGCTACAAGAAGCTCATACCAGTCAAGAGCACGCTCTTGTAATAAGCTAGAAGTTACAAGAACTCTATCATGGTCAGAAAGATCCATGCGAGAGAAAATACGCTCACACGTGCGAAGCCAAGCTTGGACTTCAAGAACAGACTCGGAGCCCTTAAACGGCTTTCCTCCAAGATGAGCAAAATCACTGCACTGACGTGCAAAAGAAGACTTGCGAGGTGAAGACACTCGAGGAGGAACGGGAGGCTGAGTGCTCCTAAACAATTCCAAAAATTGATCGGCAGACATATATACGCCATCCGGATGCGAGCCACTAGATTGCCCAGCATCCGAACGTCGACCCCTGCCTCTTCCAGACATAAGCTGAAAGTAAGATAAGAACAAGATTATTCACAAGGTAGATATTACAATATGGGATACTACGGAATAAAATGCATTCCTAGACGTATTTCCAATATCTATCTAACCTTGATGGAATAAAGAGACACGATGATTCAAGGATCTGTATCACTTGTACACTTTGATGTGCCATAATATGTGCATCTATTCTGTGTTTATCGTATTTTATTCTGAACTCAGCTCTGATACCACGCTGTGACGCCCCACTCCGAGACCTCGTTAACAAAGAGTATTACATAGATAATACTGTCGGCTAACGCGGACAATAGAGTATAATGGAAGCGACCATGTGCAATCTTACCTTAACTATTCACTAAATACGTCGAAAAGTAGAAACACATTAAAATTCGACCCATTCAATAAATATTTAAAGCAAAACTACAATGGCTATAGGATCTATCAGAAGAAAATATAACAACTCAAATGTAATATACATCACAGAACAGTCGATCATAATATACACATACACAGATACACCACAGAGTATACAAAATAATACATGTCAAGTGGTACAGGAGACCACCATATACAGACGAGCTGAAAGAGTATAAATCAGAGTTATAACAGATAAGGACTACAAAAGACGCTATAACAAAATGAAGCTAGCGAATAGTCCATGCGGAAGCAAAATAGGCTAAGTCCCCAAAAGCACCTAACCTGAAACATCTCGGTCTAACCCGAGTATAAAATACACGGGTCAGTCTAGATATCAAATCAGTTAGATAAACTGAACACTAATAAACCTGCAAGGTCATACAGTATAATAAATATCTCTAGGGGAGATAACACAATCATCAACAAGAGATGAATCATATAGAACAAGCCTCATATCATCGGCAACATATAGAAACAAAGGATACAAATATCCCAAAACAAGCCAATAGGCAAACAACAAATACCAATAAGGTATACAAGTTCCACAAGGTAAACGCTATACTCCATGCGGCTCAAAAAGACCAATACCGAAGGGCGATACCAAGGGAATATACATATCAATGAAACATCATAAAATTTGCTCGATCTCAGTACGGTACAAACAAGGATCCATGAGCCCGAAGACTCCAAACCCAAGTATCACCCATGCGGCACATAAGGCCAACATCAGAGCGAAACTATATAGGGGAACAAACCCGAAGGCACACACCCGAAGGCAACATACCCGAAGGCAACAAACCTAGGTAGACAGTCCGAAGACACTATCCCAGAGGCAACAAACCGTAGTGGTGAAGGTCGAAGACCCGGTACTGGACACCACTAACTGGCGGAATGTGTCACAACTCTCGAAAAGCAATCTAAAAAGTGTTAACGTATGTCCCATAACCACTCGTTCGCACTAAGCGGTTTACTATCCATCAGTCCCTTTCACACTCAAAGCAGTACAAAGTTTACCTCATATCATCGATAAACCAAATCCAAAGGTCAAAACAATCAATCGAATAGGTCGAGGATTAATCGGAAAGATAAACGCACAGATTCATGGTCCGTGTTTTGCCCAACCATTTAATCACCCTTCCACTTCGTTCGACGTGCGAAAGTGTGTGTGTTTTAAATAGAATTTATAAATTAGAGAAACGAACTTTTAAATGCGATTCGAGAGATTATTTTATAAAAACCCGTGGATTAAAATTAAAAGGAACCATCAAAGTCAAAACAATTGATAATCATACATAGGATCATCATGAATCGATTCAAATTGAAAATTCAATCCCAAAAGGCAAAGTGGGCTGAAACAGCAGGTTCAGTCGACTGAACAGAGTTTTCAGTCGACTGACCCTATACCTGGAAAATTTTCCAGGTTCAGGAAACTTTCTGTTTCCAGGTTCAGTCGACTGTGCAGAATTTTTCAGTCGACTGAATCATGCCTGGAAACTCTCGGGTTTCAAGTTCAGTCGACTGTGTAGAGTTTTCAGTCGACTGAATCATGCCTGGGCTGTTTTTCAGCCTTATTCAAATGAAGAGCAAACTCTCCCAAAATGCAATCGGACGAACATTGGCTCTAAGGGCTTATGCCAATCGACAACCCGGCCCTATATGTTCCTCGATGCATCACTAAAACATGATTAAAACATCAAAGATAGGATTTCAAAGATTTGAACCCAAAACACTAAAAATTGGAATATTCCCCAATTCAACCCAAACCAATTGCAAGTGCATATGAACAAGGTGTTAGGAATTCATACCTAACATCAATGAAATCAAGGGAAGTAGATGTGAGTTCAAAACTCACCTTTTTACACAAAACAAAGAAGATGAAGAAGCACAATTGCAAGGGATCAACCAACTACACTCCACTTCAACACTACAAGCTTCAATCTAGAATCAAAAGCAAGTATTTCCTAAGTTAGGGTTAGGAAATTACTGAAATTGAAGAGGAGAAAAGATGGAGAAGGTGGAGATGAACTTACCAATGGATTCTCTTTGATTTTTGGAGCAAGAATCAAGTTACAAAGGAGAAACTAGGGCTTGCTAATTTATATTTCTCTTCCCTTTCCCCCATTTCAGTTTTTAGTTTAAGAAATAAAATGAAATGAAGATGAAATGAAGAGAAGGGTTGAGCTATGGGTTAAGAGAGCTAGTGGGCTGAACCCAACCCCAAACCCAATAGGAAAAGTAGCCAAAATTTCACAAACTCCAAACATATCAAAGATTATACTCAAAAAGATCGCAAACGCCATTTTGGACTCAATGGAAATGGTTTCGAGCTCCAATTCGGCCATTTGCAGAAAGTAACATTTCGGACCCCAAAATCCGAATAACGACGCTATATTTAAATCAAACATTTAAATATAAAATCGTTAAATATGCGGGTTGTTACATAAGACTTAAGTGAAGTTTTAAATGAAAGGGTTTAAAAAACAAAATTTATAAAATAATTTAAAAGTGGGACATAAACATAAATTGATAATCATTAACATTTGTAAGCAATTTAGACAAAGGGATGGACAAGTGTAAAACATGCAATATGCAAGGTTAACAAGTGGCGAAACAAAATATTTTAAAGATTTAAAGAAAGGAAGAACTGGCTATTCAGATTCAAGCCAAATTAAAATAATTCCTAACTCCTCATCCAAATCATTTTAAAAGGTGATGTTTAAAAGGAAATTGACTATAATGATGTATTGCAAATATTAAAAATAAAAATGAGTAAAATTATTGGGAAAATTTTCTGGAAATAGAAAATTACAGTGAAAACCCAATTTATGTCAAAAAATCAATATGTAAAATTCCATATTTTGATTATCTAAACTTGATCGTATGGTAGAATGACGAATTTAGGAAGTAAAATCTTGTTTTTCTATAAGAGATTGTGGAGATAATTTATGACGGACGGTTTGGGTATTTCTTCGATTGCCAATGATCTATGTCGAGATGGAGTTTGAGGTTTATGTCAAAGGAAGATGGGATGATAACGAACATAGGTAAAATAGTTGCAGGAATTTTAGATCGTCGTGGTGATGGCGCGGCGTTGAACTAGGGTTTAAGACTAGTTATGGGTAGTGGATGGTTTCGAAGAAAATGTGGTGTCGTCACTGTATCGAGCATGTCCGGCCATGGATGAAATGAAGCAAGGGTTCGTGTCGAAGCTACCTTCGAAGTTGCATGTTCATCAGTAGTCAAATCGTCGGCGTCGAGGAAGTTTTCAGATAGTAGTTTGGTTCCAGTTTGATCTTGAGTGCTCGATTTCGATTTGTGGACGTTTGAGTTGATATGCTGTGACGCCCCACTCCGAGAGCCTCGTTAACAAAGGGTATTACATAGATAATACTATCGGCTAACGCGGACAATAGAGTATAATGGAAGCGACCATGTGCAATCTTACCTTAACTATTCACTAAATATGTCGAAAAGTAGAAACACATTAAAATTCGACCTATTCAATAAATATTTAAAGCAAAACTACAATGGCTATAGGATCTATCAGAAGAAAATATAACAACTCAAATGTAATATACATCACAGAACAGTCGATCATAATATACACATACACAGATACACCACAGAGTATACAAAATAATACATGTCAAGTGGTACAGGAGACCACCATATACAGACGAGACGAAAGAGTATAAATCAGAGTTATAACAGATAAGGACTACAAAAGACGCTATAACAAAATGAAGCTAGCGAATAGTCCATGCGGAAGCAAAATAGGCTAAGTCCCCAAAAGCACCTAACCTGAAACATCTCGGTCTGACCCGAGTATAAAATACACGGGTCAGTCTAGATAACAAATCAGTTAGCTAAACTGAACACTAATAAACCTGCAAGGTCATACAGTATAATAAATATCTCTAGGAGAGATAACACAATCATCAACAAGAGATGAATCATATAGAACAAGCCTCATATCATCGGCAACATATAAAAACAAAGGATACAATTATCCCAAAACAAGCCAATAGGCAAACAACAAATACCAATAAGGTATACAAGTTCCACAAGGTAAACGCTATACTTCATGCGGCTCAAAAAGACCAATACCGAAGGGCGATACCAAGGGAATATACATATCAATGAAACATCATAAAATTTGCTCGAGCTCGGTACTGTACAAACAAGGATCCATGAGCCCGAAGACTCCAAACCCAAGTATCACCCATGCGGCACATAAGGCCAACATCAGAGCGAAACTATATAGGGCAACAAACCCGAAGGCACACACCCGAAGGCAACATACCCGAAGGCAACAAACCTAGGGAGACAGTCCGAAGACACTATCCCAGAGGCAACAAACCGTAGTGGTGAAGGTCGAAGACCCATTACTGGACACCACTAACTGGCGGAATGTGTCACAACTCTCGAAAAGGAATCTGAAAAGTGTTAACTTATGTCCCATAACCACTCGTTCGCACTAAACGGTTTAATATCCGTCAGTCCCTTTCACACTCAAAGCAGTACAAAGTTTACCTCATATCATCGATAAACCAAACCCGAAGGTCAAAACAATCAATCGAATAGGTCAAGGATTAATCGGAAGGATAAACGCACAGATTCATAGTCCGTGTTTTGCCCAACCATTTAATCACCCTTCCACTTCGTTTGAAGTGCGAAAGTGTGTGTGTTTTAAATAGAATTTATAAATTAGAGAAACGAACTTTTAAATGCGATTCTAGAGATTATTTTATAAAACCCGTGGATTAAAATTAAAAGGAACCATCAAAGTCAAAACAATTGATAATCATACATAGGATCATCATGAATCGATTCAAATTGAAAATTCAATCCCAAAAGGCAAAGTGGGCTGAAACAGCAGGTTCAGTCGACTGAACAGAGTTTTCAGTCGACTGACCCTATACCTGGAAAATTTTCCAGGTTCAGGAAACTTTCTGTTTCCAGGTTCAGTTGACTGTGCAGAGTTTTTCAGTCGACTGAATCATGCCTGGAAACTCTCGGGTTTCAGGTTCAGTCGACTGTGCAGAGTTTTTCAGTCGACTGAATCATGCCTGGGCTGTTTTCCAGCCTTATTCAAATGAAGAGCAAACTCTCCCAAAATGCAATCGGACGAACATTGGCTCTAAGGGCTTATGCCAATCGACAACCCGGCCCTATATGTTCCTCGATGCATCACCAAAACATGATTAAAACATCAAAGTTAGGATTTCAAAGATTTGAACCCAAAACACTTAAAATTGGTATATTCCCCAATTCAACCCAAACCAATTGCAAGTGCATATGAACAAGGTGTTAGGAATTCATACCTAACATCAATGAAATCAAGAGAAGTAGATGTGAGTTCAAAACTCACCTTTTTACGCAAAACAAAGAAGATGAAGAAGCACAATTGCAAGGGATCAACCAACTACACTCCACTTCAACACTACAAGCTTCAATCTAGAATCAAAAGCAAGTATTTCCTAAGTTAGAGTTAGGAAATTACTGAAATTGAAGAGGAGAAGAGATGGAGAAGATGGAGATGAACTTACCAATGGATTCTCTTTGAATTTGGAGCAAGAATCAAGTTACAAAGGAGAAACTAGGGCTTGCTAATTTCTATTTCTCTTTCCTTTCCCCCATTTCAGTTTTTAGTTGAGAAATAAAATGAAATGAAGATGAAATGAAGAGAAGGGCTGAGCTAGGGGTTAAGTGAGCTAGTGGGCTGAACCCAATCCCAAACCCAATAGGAAAAGTAGCCAAAATTTTACAAACACCAAACATAACAAAGATTATATCAAAAAGATCGAAAACGCCATTTTGGACTCAATGGAAATGGTTTCGAGCTCCAATTCGGCCATTTGCAGAAAGTAACATTTCGGACCCCAAAATCCGAATAACGACGCTATATTTAAATCAAACATTTAAATATAAAATCATTAAATATGCGGGTTGTTACATATGGGTTATCCAATGAAGTAGTGTGGCTGTCGATGACTTGTAGGTGGTCGAGGTACTGATCTCCGGTGGCCGAAGTTGCCGTGCACGTTGATTTTGTCTGGTTTGTGTTGTTAGTTGGGTTGGAGAAGGAGGGGGCGACTCGAAGTTGGGCTCGAGAAAATGAACGGTGGGCTTGAGTTGATTCGGGTGTATTCGCGTAGGCATGTGATTACCAGGTTTTAAAATTTTAAATCAAAAACAAGTTTTAAAAATTTGGAAGGGGAAATAACTCGGGTAGCAGCTCGCGTTAGTGATGAGATAACTCGAGCTTTGAATAGGGCAGTTCCAATGTTGAAACTGTATAACAGGATTTTCTATTTTAAACAAAAAAATAACGATTTAAAAATTTAAATAAGTTAGAAAAAAATAGATAAGAAGATGAGTTGCTCGGGAATTATTTTAAGTTGGCTCGGGAAAGGTGTTGTAGGGCTCGAGTTTGGTTTGATTAGCACATACCAGGCTTGTAAATTTTAATCTTGGTACTAGGTTTTCAAAGCAATCAGAAATTGAAGTTTTAAAACAAATTAAATGTTTTAATCAAGGAAATGTTTGACAAGTTTCACGATTTAAAAACTGTAAAGTTAATTGTTTAAAAATTGTTTGGGTTTATATTATTTTGTATTAAGTCGATTATCTTGTTTAATCTAAAAATTATTTTGCAAAAATGATGAAATCAAAAAGTGATTAAGGTACGTGGTATTAATCTATTAAGAAGATTTCAAAAGATATTTGTATAAACTAATTTTCAAGCATTTAATTAAATAAGATTTAATTAATGAAATAAAGTCATTAATTAAGATAGGATTTATCTTTAATTAATTTAAGTCTTGATTATGTAAGAATAATTAATTAAAGGATAATTAATTAATTAATGTGATTAATTAAAAGTTAATTGATTAATTGATTAAAGATAATTACTTAATGAAAGTAATTAAGATAAATTAATTAATAATTCAAGTGTAATTAATCAAGTAATTGAAGAATGATTAATTAGAAGATGACTAATTACTTAAAAATAATTGCTTGATTTGAAGTCATTAAGGACGAATAATTAATGATTTAAAACTTGATTAATCAAGTGGTTAAAGGTTAATTAATTTAAAGAATAATTAATTAAAGTGATTAATTAATAAAGGTAATTAAATTTAAAATAATTAATTAAAAGTTAATTAATTTACGAAAGTGATTAAGGGATGATTATTAAATAAGGATTAGTTAATTAATTATTATAATTAATTGAAGATAATTACTTTGTGTAATCAAATGAAGGCTAATTACTTTGTGTAATTAAATAAAAGTTAATTACTTTGTGTAATTAAATAAAAGCTAATTCCTTAGTGAAATTAATAAAGGATAATTAATTAAGGGTTAATTTATTAATTAAAGATAATTAATTAAAAGGTGAGTTAAATAATTAAAGGTTAATCATTTAATAATTAAAGGTTGATGAATTATAATTAAGGGTTAATTAATATTATTATAAATGGTTAATTAACAACTGATTAAAGAATAATTAATCAAAATGATTTTAATTAACCAGGATTAGTAATTCATGAGTAATTAATCTGATTTGAATTAATCAGACAACCAACTGATCTTACTTATGAATGTTTGGATTCTATTGGATGATTGAATTGTTTGATATCCGTGATTGTGATGCTCTATTTTGATTTAAGCTGTGTTTAATGTAATTTATTATCTGTTGAATATACCTGTGATCTGTGAATGAAAGATAAGCGTTATATTTTATACCGCTTATCAAATATATTGTTGTATTTGAATATGTACTGAGTGATGATGTTGCCCTTCTATTGTGTAAAACCCCTGGACCACACTTATACACACACAAATATGGATTGCACATGGAAATTGGATAAGTCACAGATTTTTGAAATAGTTTTGAAATTGAATTTTTGAATCCAAATGGTTTTGGAAATAGATTGGGATTAAAGTAAAAAGTTTTTGAAAAGGGATTTCAAAGATAAAAATATTTCTTTAATAACTTGATTAAGTTTTGAAGTTGAAATAATTTGATTTAAACTTAAATTCAAAATTTGAAATTGAATTCTTCATTTGGAATTTATGGTTTAAAAAGAATATACGAGTTATAAAAAGGTTTATATGGGTTTTAAACCATTTTATAAAAAAAGTATTGTTTTGGGAATTTAGATTCACCCCAAGTTTATACTTAAAAGGTTTTAACTCATACAAATATAATTGGATCATTCAGAAACGAAAACTATTTGTTTTCAAATAATAAAAGCTTTCACAGAAGAAATGAACTTTCAATTTGTGTTAAAAGGATTTCAAGTCTAAAATGAAAATGATTTTCCAAGTTATGGAAACGGGTTTGAAAGCTATAAGTTAAATCTTTAATTTAAAGATTGGATGAGTTAATCCTAATTGAAATGAAAATTGGTTTGAAAATCTATAAATGGATCTTTGTGAAACTGTGTGAACTTTGTGAAACGAATCTTTTTGTTTAAAAGATTTGAAATGGTAATTTGTTTTAAAGCATTTGAAGAAAGGTTTTGGGTTGTGACTTAACTGAAATCCCATATCCATATATTTTTAAATATTGCGCTCACTATTCGATTTAGCCGGGAGAGGACCTTGTGTCATATAACCCATTCCGAATAGTGATACGACGATAGCATTTGAAGACCGGTGGTGAAGACCCGGTGTCTTCGAGAATGATAGGATAACCTGTCGATTCTGCACTATGTTGCTCCGGTATAGAGTTCTCCATATGTGATGGGGGGTCCATTCGGAATTGTGGATGCCCGGATTTGCAAGGGCTTCTTCGGAAGTGCCTTTGGTTCTGTTCAAACCCGGAACAAACTTGTATGGTTGTATGTCTGACACTACACTTTGAAATATTAAACCGATGTCTATCAAATACATTTCTATTTGGTGGCGTAGAATTTATTCTCTTAGCTTAACACCCTTCTCTGAGACGTACGAGCTCAGAGGTTATGTAGTTGATAGTTATCAGTGATATACTCCCAAATTTGGTAGTGTGGCATGCTGAGTGCTGCTATGTATCATTAGTTGATCAAAGCATGGTTTTTGTATAAAGCGTAGCTTTGTGGATGAGACTGCATCAGGACCTCACACCCTGGAAATGGTCGAAATAGGAAAGATGCGGCAAGGTTATGAGGGTCGCTTCCTTTAGGGTGTGTCATTCCCTTCTGGAAAAGGGTGGTATCATGGTATAGAGCCCAGATACTTTACTTATGTGGTCACTGCAAATCTATTACTTTGTGATTGCTTTGTGGTTGTTGGATTAGAGGTACCTCGGATAAAGGTCCCAAAGGACCGGGGGATGGCATGCTCGAGTAGTAGTTACCTAGTTACCGAGGTAACCCGGCCTTGTGTTGGCAAAGAGCCGGGTAGGTTCTCGGGACGTCCCTCTAGAGGCGTACCCATGTGGCAGTAAGAAGTTCCTAAGCCTGACCATTTTTTGGAAATCCAATCTTCAATATGCGTCTTGTACGGTTTTAGTTGTATAACCTGCCATTTACTTATGGTGGCGCCCCACTGTTTAGATGGTAGCTATAGTAGGCATACAATAATGGTTGTACGCTGGCAAAGATTAATATTATACTTTCGAAAGGTTGTCTACACTATGAACTAGTAATAATATCGAAGAATTTTCTCCGTATCAAGCATATTTGACTATCATAAGAAAAAATCTCTTCCAATTCTGCGTTTGCATTGTGTGTGTGGCGGGAGGCCTTATGGTAGTTTCATTTTCCGAAATTGCAAATTTAAATCTTAAAATCCTTGATTGTTCGTTTTAAAGATAAAGCTGTTTTTGTTTGCTCATACCAGTCCCATGACTGACCTGGAGTTTATTGTTCCTTTCTTAAACTCTGGGTGCCCACAATTTTCCCACACGGGTAGTCCAGAGTTGGGTTTTTCAGATAGTTAGGTTTAGTAGATTATTTGGAGCTAGTTCGGTCTTTGGATCAGGACTGCACTTGCTTACCTTTGTGCATCGTTATTGGGAGTTCGAGCTATTTCTGGATTGATGCCTTGGAGATAGGGATTATCGATACTAGAGTTCTCTCTTGAAGACCATATTGGAGATATTGTTCCGCTGCTGGTGTTATATTTTCTTTCCGCTGCTATTGTCTTGTATCATATCTCTGATGTATGTTGATATTCATTGTATCATTCAGTTGTATCAGACATTGTATCAATGTTGTATATGATATATATACTATTCATTTCTCTTCTATTGTGTTGTACTTAATGTGTTATAAGCTCCGGCACGAGTCGAATTTCAACGGTTGAATCTGCGGCATTCGGGTACAAGTGGAGTACGGATGTCGACTTTCGAACACTGAAATTTGGACCGTGACAAGTTTGTCACAGTATGCTCTATGAATTACAAGCTATTGTGCACTCTCCCCTTACTGGAAAATTGATTATTTATTTTTACAATATCAATTTAATGATCTTTCAATTTCTTTATTCAGTAGTCCATTAATTTATGACAAAATTATATAATTATTTCCATCGTTGGATGCCCAATAATGAAAAATAGCAAAGAAGGCTATAAGTATCTGTATGACAGCTTTCCTTATATAACTTCATCCAAAAAAATAACAATAATATTATTGCTATCTGAAGTGGATCTTTTGTACTCTTGTCATCCAAAATATTGAGACTGTAATCCCTTATGATCTCCAACAACCCATCTTGAGCATATAATCCTTTGTTCCTTAAAGATATCTCATAACCATTTTGGTTATCAACAATTGATAATATCAGTAAGATATCTGCCAAAAAATACACCCAATATCCATCTTGTGTATATGATTTAGCATGTATTAGACTCCACAACGCAAATGCATAAGAATCTTTTGCATTTCTTTAACTTCAAGGATGTTCTTATATTACTATATAAGACAACATTTGTCTTTTTTGGCAAAAGAGAATTGGTTTGCAGTTTGCATACCAAAACCTCCTTTTTTTCTTTTGTTTATTTTTTTTAAAGCCTTATCTGCCTAGCCCTTTTGTGATAATCCAAATAGCACTTCATGAATGATAATGGTGTATTTGAATCCAAAATATAAAAATGTAATACTTAAGTGGTTTTCTTAGTTGTTTCATCGATGTCTCCATTGAGTAACATGACTTTAATATCCCTCCTATATTGCTTAAAATTATAATCTACAAGTTTTAAAAATAATTCTAAAGAGTCTTTTTGTAAAGCCAAAGAGAAAGTCTCTTTAAAAATAAAATATAGTTTTCCTTTTTGTGTAACGTCCCGCCTTTTCGCACGCTTCAAATCGACACACATGCCGATTCAAACCATACGGAAGGCGGATTGTTATGGGGTAAATAAGAAAAATAGAGAAGAAATAAACAAAATAGAATCTCACAGCGGAAGGATAAAATATAATAATAAAATATACAGTTTATAAAACTGTTTACAAACATTTATATAATACGTATCAGAGTTACACATACCAATAACAATGCAGCGGAAAAATATGAATGTAGTGGAATAATAGTAGATAAGAGTAATACAAATCTTCGTCTTCGTCCTCCAGAGCTAAAACTTCAAATCCTGAAACGCTCGGACTGACCCGAGCGAATTGAAAAGACAAAACACTCGAATCAGAACTAAAAGATCTTATGTGAGTTAAATCAACAGGAGTAAATATGAGTGCAGTAACTCAAGAGATGCTCGGGATTTACATCTCCTAAGGATCCGTTAAACTATTTACTATGTAGTATATTGCTCTATTATAATAGTGTCTAATTGTAAAATAAACTTACTTTTTAATAGCGTTAAGGGGTTACCCATATAGCCCTTAACACAGAATATATTCCCATAGTCTATACAGTGCCGTAATCTCCCCCGTACTGAGCGTCGTCAGAGGGCACTCCATAGGTATGGTACAAAACAAAACTCGTAGTAAAGGCTCGGTATGGTGGGTGACACGGCACAACTAGGCAATGCCAGGGTAGATATACCAATTGCTATCCGGGCTGGTGGAAACGCGTAGCCGCAGTTACCGCCCACCTCGAACAAACTCCCCCAAAATCAAAAATAGAAGTGGCCACTGAATCAATCCAAAGTCAAAGTATAATATCGAAGAGGAGCATCCGATCAGAGGTATGACCTCATTGGCTCGAGAATCACTCCTGTTTTAGCCACCTTATGCCAACTCACGGGAGTCGGGTCCACGTATTTACCTTACAGGAAACGTCGCCACCACCTACTTCATTCTGGAATCTCCACCGCGTACACGGTTAGTCAAAGTGGTTTTCGGTATCGATAGAGAGTATGTCCATATCCGATCCCGGTCTCTTTACCAACCCATCGTTATTATAACACCGCGGTCATTTAAAAATAGTTTATACTTTAAAACCAGAATAAAATTTTCCATTTCAAAACTATGAATACGATATCAATTTAAACCCAAAACAATATGATATCATTTTATCTCAAATACAATTCTTTTCCAAAATCATGCTGGTTTAAAATTTAAAATATCTGGAAACCAAATATTTGAAATATACTTTCAAAGCATAATATTTCGGAATACAAAATTTTAAAACCATAACTTCTAAAACCTTGAATGGTTTGGATATTCAACGAATGTAAAATAAATGGTTTAACTTTAAAGTTACTTTATAAAGAAAAATAATTTCCATGGATTTTCAAATATATTTCTTTATTTAAAGTTTAAACCATAATTTAAATATCACTTTGTAACAACCCGCATATTTATCGATTTTATATTTAAATATTTTATTTAAATATTTTATCATTTGTCGGATTTTGGTCCGAAAACCTACTTTTTGCAAACTGTCGAATTGGGACTCGAGACCTCTTCCATCGAGTTCAAAATGACGTTTGCGACCTTTTTGAGTATAAGCTTCGATATGTTTGGAGAAAGTTGATTTTTACCACTTTTTCATTTAGGGCTTTGGTTTGGGCTGAGCCAATTAACCACTTACTAACTCAGTCCCAATCCCCCTCTCCTCTTCATTACTTCATTCCAACTCCTCAAACTCAAGCTCCAACTGAAAATGATGGAGAGGAAAGGGAATTAGAAACTCCAAGCCCTAGCTCCTCTTGCTAGCTCAAGTTCTTGCTCCAAAATCAAAGAGAACCCCTTGGTAAGCATCTCCTTCATCTTCTCCAACTCTTTCTCCATTCAATTTCAGAAATTTCCTAAACCTAATTTAGGGAATATTTCTCTTTTAAGCTTAGATTCAAGCTTGTTGAGTTGGAATTGAAGAGTGCTTGTTCTTGCCATTGCTTCATAGCATCTTCTTCATTAATTTGGGTTCAAAGGTGAGATTTTTAATCTCACATCTATGTCTATATCTATCTTTGTTGTTAGGTATGAATCCCTAACATTTATTCATGTGCAATTGCTTTTGATTTAGATTGGTTTTGTGAATATTTCCAGTTTCGGTGTTTGAAGCCAAATCTTTAAGAATCATAACTTTGATGTTTGATCATGCTTTAAGAGGTGTTTCGGAGAGCTTTTAAGGTCGGGTTGTCGCTAGGCATAAATCCTTAGTCGTCGTTGCTCGTCCGATCGCTCCCGATATGTTTTGGCCACTTTGGCCTAGGCAAATTGTTGCCTAGACCAGGTGACCAGACGTCTGGTGACAAAGTCCAGACGTCTGGTTTGGACCTGGAATGTAAAAATGTATGCACACATATTATAAAAAAAGCCAGAGACTATTTTCAGACGTCTGAACCATCAAACCAGACGTCTGGATAGGTCTCAGACGTCTGACTTGAGGTTTCAGACGTCTGAGTGTTCTCTGGGTTATTTCCAGAGAACAAATCCAGACGTCTGGATTCCAAATCAGACGTCTGGAGATGTTTAATTTTGCCTATTCAGGCAGTTTTGTGTGAATTTCCATTGTTTATCGATTTTAGCGATCCTATTAATCGTTATCACTTATTGTTGACTTTGATGACTTCTTTTCATGGATCTTTTTGGAAATATCCATTTCTATGGATTTGGTATCGACTTCTTTGGATTTTATTCACGTCTTCGAATGTGAATTTTAGTAATTGGTTGTTCTTACAATCTTCTTTGTGATTTGTCACTTTAAAAATATAAAGGTTTTTTATACTAGTAGTAAATATCAAAACTCTTTCTTCAAATGATTTCAACTCTACTTTAATACCAAATTCGTTTATAAAACCGTTTTCCAATCTATTAGTATATACAAACCTTTACCTCACTCGAATGAGAAATCTAATTAAACGACTTAGTAAAACAAGTGGTATGAAACGCTTGCGTTTACTTCGTTGGTTAATTCTTGGACTTGTTCGATTGAATCTCTTGTGACAATTTTCTAGTGGAGATCTACAATTTGTTCGTAAATATTTAAGTTAAGCTAGTGGTTATGGGACATGAAGCTAAGCTCATATATTTACTAGCTTATTGTAATTGACACTTCTCGATGATCATGATGATCATTTTATGGTTTAGACTAGCAATATGCGATGTCTCTTTGTCTATGTGGAGGACCGTACCTCATTAAATCGAGCTTCGTCTCATTTCTTCATGGGCTAGCGACCCATGTGCTTTCTTATGTGTTTCGATTCATTGGATGTACCATTTGTACTACATCGATGTTTTGGCTTTTGGATTCATTGGATGTACCGTTTGTACTACATCGATGTCTTGGCCACCCTTTTATTGTGATATCTGGATTTCGTGTGTTGATTTCTGGAATTTATGTTTCACCAACTTTTACGATTAGCATGGATATATATATATATATATATATATATATATATATATATATATATGTCATTTATTGTGGCTTGGTGAACGAAATTAGGAATATGACATTCCTTTTCATCTTGAGTAGATAATTGTGATATTGATTAATCTCTTATTGATTTTCAATTACTTATTAATCACAGCTTGGCATTGTGATTATTATATGTTTATGTCATATCTCCTATTTCTATATCATTTCTTATGATATTTATAGCTAGACTGATCCGTTTATTATTTTCTTCTTAAATAATACTCGGGTCAGACCGAGATGTTACAGGTGCTTCTGCTTGACTTCTCATCCAGGATCATTACTCTGACTTTTGGCAAACTACTTAGATTAGTAGTTTATTTTGTTGTATACACTTGAGATATAGACTCATAGTTGTATTCCTTTGTATAGCACGTGTTGCTATTCTTTTGTATTATCGTGGATGTTTTGACCACTACTCTGATATACACTTTTATGTGTAATATTCATATCTATTTCCGCCTTTGTGATATGAATTGTCTGTGACTGATTTATGTTATGTTTATTTCTATATTTGTTTCCGAAGATATTATAGCCACCGTGTAGTAGTTTTGAGTTTGTGTCGGCATGTCGGATTTCCATATTTAAAAGAATTGCATGTTACACTATCTGACATATCGATGCTCGCACAAAGTAATTACATGGATGGTCGCTCCTCAACAGCCTTATTCTCCGTGCTAGTTGACAGCATTCACAGTAGTGTTCTTGGCTAGCGTGGGTATAGAGGTGGGGGCGTCACAGCTTGGTATCGGAGCCAAACTTCGGAACAATGTAGAATAATTTAACAAGGATCATCGTCCTAAGTCCATCTTAGGAGTCGTGCTTTAGGGTTTAATTCGAGTCTTCGTACCGATTCATCCTATTTTCTTTATGATTCCTTGTTTTATCAATCAAGTTTGATTGAAATTTATTCTGAGAATAACTTTTTCCTCTTCTTTCTTTCTTTCTTAAAGAAGAGAAATGGTTAGACCTGGCAGTCCCAGTGCCGGTCAATCTAGTGCTACTCCCCTGGATGGAGTTTTTATGTCTGCCCAGCAGCTCTTAGATCTTGTCAAGAACGCTCAAACAGCGGGTCCCAATCAGGAGCCTACTCATCCTAGATCCGGTTTTGCACGCTTGTGCCGAGACTATACCGATTTGGGTGGAAGGCCGTTCACGGGATCCAAGAGTGTTATGGAAATTCAAGCTTGGTTCAAATCATGCGATCGCATCTTTTCTCGCATGAACCTTATTGATCTACATCGAGTCCAAGTGGCTTCTAGCATGCTCCAAGAAAGAGCATTAGATTGGTATGAGCTTTTAATTTCTGAAATCGTTGAAGCAGATCTCACTTGGGAGAAATTCCAGGAAAGATTCGAATTGAAATTTGTGCCGGAGGCCGAAAAAGTAACTTTGGCTCGGCGTTTTATTGACCTTGTTCAAGGTGAATCTTCTGTGACAGACTATGTCGCATCTTTCGAATCTCTGTCCAAATACGGGGTGGAGTATATTAATACCCCGATGAAGAAAAATCAGAGATTTGTCTATGGCTTGAATAAGAATCTTAAGAAGCCATTACTTCTGAAACTTGAGGTTTCATTTGATCAGCTTATTGATATCGCTCTTCGTCTTGAAGAGGCCGATAATGAAGGTGATGCTGAAGTTGTGCGTGCCCAACAGAACTTCAACAATAACTCGAAGAGGCCAATTAAGTTCAAAGGCCCCAATTCTAATAAGAAAGGGAAGCAGCAAACTCCGGTAGCAAAGACTCCTACCTCTAGTAGTGGACAATGCTACAATTGTGGCTCAACAGACCACTATGCAAGGGAGTGTCCGAGACCCCTCTTTTGTCGCTATTGCAAAGGTTCGGGTCATCTTTTATCTTCGTGCCCTAAGCTTCCAAGCAAGAGAGAAGGAAAGATGCAGGCCCCTAGCAACTCTTCTTTTGGTCAAGGTATTTTTCACTCAATCTTGATGGCATTGTTTTATTTCGTGATCTTCTTATTTGAGTTCTTGTTGATACGGGTTTTATCTCATTATTTTTATATCAAAAGAACTTGTCGATTCTTTTTCTTTGAATATTTTGGGCTTGATGACTTCTTTAAGGATTGTGAATCCGGATGGTAGATCCGCAACACTCAATTTACTTTTTATTGATGTCGAAATTATTTTATGTGATTTTTCTGTCCGAGCCGATTTTTACTTTGGCTTCGGAATTTACTTTTGTAAGGATTGGCTTAATTATTATGAGGCCATATCCTTTGTCCCGTGTGGACTATTCATCTTTGACATTTTCAATCCGTTAAGCAGATTTCTATTTTTCCTTTATGATTTTGATTCCAACTTGATGGCATCATTTTATTCCTTAAGCCCACTTATAAGGAAAGTGTTATTTATCTCATTCATGTAGTTTGAGAAATTTTCCGGTATTTTTGAGCTTGTCTTAGGATCTCACCTAAGCAATATCTTTTGTGTGGTGCTAAGGTCTTTTCAGTTTGACTTTATCACCGGTTTTCGTTTGCTACGAGTTGCGGAAGTTAGCATTCCACTTACCGCATTCCGCACTCGTTATGATTCTTATGAATGACTTATTTTGTCATTCAATTTGTCCAACTTATTTCATCCATTTTATATATCAAATATTCTATGAATATTTCGATGAGACCATTCTTGTATTTATTGATTTTGGATAAAAGTAGTAATTTAAAATTTTGCAAATCTTTTTCATAAGATTTATTTATAAGTAAAACTGGATTTTTGTTCTTGAAACGAACAAAGAATATTCTTAAAACTTTTTAAGAGATTTATTTATCCTGTAAAAGATGATTTTGTGATTGTATTGCCCGTTGAGTGCTTTAAGAATTTGGTCGATGCGCTTGATCAACGTTATCGATAGGAATTTCCTAAACGCTTTGGTGAGACAGTCAGACACAGTATAATAACTTGAAAATAGTAAATTTTTCTAGAAAGATTATTACATAATGATAAATGTAATTTTGAAAGTTTTAACTTTTTAGGAAAGAATATTATTTAAAAGAAATTCTTTCTTTTCGATACTCTTATTCTTGTGATTCCTGAAGGGCAACCAAGACTTTGCTATTTGTACTGATACTAGTCGTATTGGTTTGGATGTCATTCTCTTGCAAAGGAGAACGTGCTACCACTTGTGCTTCTAAATCATTATAGCTTATCGAGACTAGATATGCCACTAATGATCTAGCGCTCGCCGCTATTGTTTTTACTTTTGGAATTTGGCATCATCATATTTGGATGAGAAATTTGTTCTCTACCTCGATCATAAATCTTTGGAATAATTATTTTCTCATAAGGAACTTCATGTTGACTCGAGTTCCTAGCATCTTATGATCTTGATATTCTTTTATTCCCGAGAAGGGAAATCGTGTTGCCAATGCGCTTTGTCGTAAGCAACAAGTGGTTGATTCTTTGATGTTGTCTGAATGGAATTATCTTTCTATCAAGTTCATGGACGTTTTGGTATACTTCGTTTTATTGAGCTTTATCTCATTCCTTTTAAGGACTAGCGTCTGATGTCCTTTTATTGTGTTCGGTTCATTGGGCGTACCGTTTTTGTACTACGTCGGTGTTTCGAAAATCATTCGGGCTTTGGATTTATTGGACGTACCGTTTTAGATTGCGTCAGTGTTCCGAATTATTTGGGTTTTGATTCATCGGATGTACCGTTTGTACTACATCGATGTCTTTGCTTTTGATTCATCGGATGTACTGTTTGTACTACATCGATGTCTTCGCTTTTGATTCATCGGATGTATCGTTTTTACTACATCGATGTCTTTGCTTTTGATTCATCGGATGTACCATTTGTACTACATCGATGTCTTTGCTTTTGATTCATCGGATGTATCGTTTGTACTACATCGATGTCTTTGCTGTTTGATACATTGGATGTATCGTTTGTACTACATCAGTGTCTTTGATTCATTGGATGTACCATTTGTACTACATCAATGCCTTTGCTGTTTGATACATTGGATGTACCGTTTGTACTACATCAGTGTCTTTGATTCATTGGACGTACCATTTTTGTACTGCGTCAGTGTTCCGAATTATTTGGGTTTTGATTCATCGGATGTACCGTTTGTACTACATCGATGTCTTTGCTTTTGATTCATCGGATGTACCGTTTGTACTACATCGATGTCTTTGCTTTTGATTCATCGGATGTACCGTTTGTACTACATCGATGTCTTTGCTTTTGATTCATCGGATGTACCGTTTGTACTACATCGATGTCTTTGCTTTTGATTCATCGGAGTACCGTTTGTACTACATCGATGTCTTTGCTTTTGATTCATCGGATGTACCGTTTGTACTACATCGATGTCTTTGCTTTTGATTCATCGGATGTACCATTTGTACTACATCGATGTCTTTGCTTTTGATTCATCGGATGTACCGTTTGTACTACATCGATGTCTTTGCTTTTGATTCATCGGATGTACCGTTTGTACTACATCGATGTCTTTGCTTTTGATTCATCGGATGTACCGTTTGTACTACATCGATGTCTTTGCTTTTGATTCATCGGATGTACCGTTTGTACTACATCAATGCCTTTGCTGTTTGATACATTGGATGTACCGTTTGTACTACATCAATGACTTTACTGTTTGATTCATTGGATGTACCGTTTGCACTACATCAATGACTTGGCTATTTGGTTCACTGGACGTACCGTCTTTGTACTACGTCGGTGTTCCAAATTATTCGAGTTTCTAGTTTCTCGGGCGTACCGTGATTGTACTACGCCGTTGCACCGGCTCAACTTTCAGCTATTCTTGACGTTTTCCACGTCTTTTAACTATGGAAATGCTTTTATGTTTCTGGTTCTTATTCTTGAGCCCAGTATTATTGAGGGATTGAAGTTTCACCAAATTTGACTTTTGAGCAACATCCTATTCGAATTATTGCTTCGGAGCTCAAACGACTTCGAAATAAAGATGTCCTTCTTGTTAGAGTTCAATGGTTCTCAAATCTTAGGGATTACTCTTGGGAATCTAGAGGATTCATTAAGCGATCCCGTTCTTGCTAACTCTTTTGTGCTCTTTATGGTGAACTTCTTATTTCAATTTTCTTTTGTGTTAATATGCTTATATGGTTGTTACTTCTTATATTTCCTTCTGAATTATTGCGAGGACGCAATTTCTTTAAGGAGGGGAGTCTGTAACAACCCGCATATTTATCGATTTTATATTTAAATATTTTATTTAAATATTTTATCATTCGTCGGATTTTGGTCCGAAAACCTACTTTTTGCAAACTGTCGAATTGGGACTCGAGACCTCTTCCATCGAGTTCAAAATGACGTTTGCGACCTTTTTGAGTATAAGCTTCGATATTTTTGGAGAAAGTTGATTTTTACCACTTTTTCATTTAGGGCTTTGGTTTGGGCTGAGCCAATTAACCACTTACTAACTCAGTCCCAATCCCCCTCTCCTCTTCATTACTTCATTCCAACTCCTCAAACTCAAGCTCCAACTGAAAATGGTGGAGAGGAAAGGGAATTAGAAACTCCAAGCCCTAGCTCCTCTTGCTAGCTCAAGTTCTTGCTCCAAAATCAAAGAGAACCCCTTGGTAAGCATCTCCTTCATCTTCTCCAACTCTTTCTCCATTCAATTTCAGAAATTTCCTAAACCTAATTTAGGGAATGTTTCTCTTTTAAGCTTAGATTCAAGCTTGTTGAGTTGGAATTGAAGAGTGCTTGTTCTTGCCATTGCTTCATAGCATCTTCTTCATAATTTGGGTTCAAAGGTGAGATTTTTAATCTCACATCTATGTCTATATCTATCTTTGTTGTTAGGTATGAATCCCTAACATTTATTCATGTGCAATTGCTTTTGATTTAGATTGGTTTTGTGAATATTTCCAGTTTTGGTGTTTGAAGCCAAATCTTTAAGAATCATAACTTTGATGTTTGATCATGCTTTAAGAGGTGTTTCGGAGAGCTTTTAAGGTCGGGTTGTCGCTAGGCATAAATCCTTAGTCGTCGTTGCTCGTCCGATCGCTCCCGATACGTTTTGGCCATTTTGGCCTAGGCAAATTGTTGCCTAGACAAGGTGACCAGACGTCTGGTGACAAAGTCCAGACGTCTGGTTTGGACCTGGAATGTAAAAATGTATGCACGCATATTATAAAAAAAGCCAGAGACTATTTTCAAACGTCTGAACCATCAAACCAGACGTCTGGATAGGTCTCAGACGTCTGACTTGAGGTTTCAGACGTCTGAGTGTTCTCTGGGTTATTTCCATAGAACAAATCCAGACGTTTGGATTCCAAATCAGACGTCTGGAGATGTTTATTTTTGCCTATTCAGGCTGTTTTGTGTGAATTTCCATTGTTTATCGATTTTAGCGATCCTATTAATCGTTACCACTTATTGTCGACTTTGATGACTCCTTTTCATGGATCTTTTTGGAAATATCCATTTCTATGGATTTGGTATCGATTTCTTTGGATTTTATTCACGTCTTCGAATGTGAATTTTAGTAATTTGTTGTTCTTACAATCTTCTTTGAGATTTGTCACTTTAAAAATATAAAGGTTTTCTAAACTAGTAGTAAATATCAAAACTCTTTCTTCAAATGATTTCAACTCTACTTTAATACCAAATTCGTTTATAAAACCGTTTTCCAATATATTAGTATATACAAACCTTTACCTCACTCGTATGAGAAATCTAATTAAACGACTTAGTAAAACAAGTGGTATGAAACGCTTGCGTTTACTTCGTTGGTTAATTCTTGGACTTGTTCGATTGAATCTCTTGTGACAATTTTCTAGTGGAGATCTACAATTTGTTCGCAAATATTTAAGTTAAGCTAGTGGTTATGGGACATGAAGCTAAGCTCATTTATTTACTAGCTTAATGTAATTGACACTTCTCGATGATCATGATGATCATTTTATGGTTTAGACTAGCAATGTGCGATGTCTCTTTGTCTATGTGGAGGACCGTACCTCATTAAATCGAGCTTCGTCTCATTTCTTCGTGGGATAGCGACCCATGTGCTTTCTTATGTGTTTCGATTCATTGGATGTACCATTTGTACTACATCGATGTTTTGGCTTTTGGATTCATTGGATGTACCGTTTGTACTACATCGATGTCTTGGCCACCCTTTTATTGTGATATCTGGATTTCGTGTGTTGATTTCTGGAATTTATGTTTCACCAACTTTTACGATTGGCATGGATATATATATATATATATATATATATATATATATATATATGTCATTTATTGTGGCTTGGTGAACGAAATTAGGAATATGACATTCCTTTTCATCTTGAGTAGATTATTGTGATACTGATTAATCTCTTGTTGATTTTCAATTACTTATTAATCACAGCTTGGCATTGTGATTATTATAGGTTTATGTCATATCTCCTATTCTATATCATTTCTTCTGATATTTATAGCTAGACTGATCCGTTTATCATTTTCTTCTTAAATAATACTCGGGTCAGACCGAGATGTTACAGGTGCTTCTGCTTGACTTCTCATCCAGGATCATTACTCTGACTTTTGGCAAACTACTTAGATTAGTAGTTTATTTTGTTGTATACACTCGAGATATAGACTCATAGTTGTATTCCTTTGTATAGCACGTGTTGCTATTCTTTTGTATTATCATGGATATTTTGACCACTACTCTGATATACACTTTTATGTGTAATATTCATATCTATTTCCGCCTTTGTGATATGAATTGTCTGTGACTGATTTATGTTATGTTTATTTCTATATTTGTTTCCGAAGATATTATAGCCATTGTGTAGTAGTTTTGAGTTTGTGTCGGCATGTCGGATTTCCATATTTAAAAGAATTGCATGTTATACTATCTGACATATCGATGCTCGCACAAAGCAATTACATGGATCGTCGCTCCTCAACAGCCTTATTCTCCGTGCTAGTTGATAGCATTCACAGTAGTGTTCTTGGCTAGCGTGGGTATAGAGGTGGGGCGTCACACACTTCAAGTTCCAAAAACCCTTCAATTTCTATATATATATATCCATTTGGAGTATTAATATTTCAAAACTAAAGTTGGATTTTCTTCTTTCAACAATTAATATTCTATTATTTAGTCTTGAATATTCGTATAAATTCCATAAATAAAACTCCAATTTCTAGCAATTAAATATTTTCTCAAATTTACTTTATACTAGAATTTTCATTTTTAATTCATCTTGGAAAATCCAGTTATAAATATCATACCTTAAAATTTCCAAACTTAAACATATAAGATAAATTTCCGAATTCCATTTTCTCAATTTTTCATTTTTATTCAACAGGTTTCACAACTTAATTTTCAAATTTTTAACTTCATATGTATATATATCGAAGAAAAATATTTTATAAAATATCAAAATCAAATTTTTATAAGCCGTATCCCATCCAAACCATAGAAATCACTTTAAAATAATTTATATATAGACCACGGTGCCTGTATATAATTTTCTATCCTATGGTCAAGTGATACGGATATTTATCATTTCAATCCGTAATTTAAAAGATATAAAATTTTGCGGTTGTATATCATTTCAAACCACAATCCCGAATGAAATGAAAAATACATGATAACTTGCAGTTTAATGATATGAAACAAAACATCCATTCATCCATCATCAATCATCAACCAAATTATCTCAAACATCATCAATTTAAACAAACATCAATATATGGCATATACAATATAACAGGAAATAATTGGCAGTTATTAATTAACATTTCATATTCAATTAAATTTATAACTGTTTAACTAGCAGTTTATATGCACATAAATAAATTCTAAATGTCAATTCATATGCAATACATCAAAGAAATTAACAGTTAAATTTAATAAATGCGATTTAACAGATATGTGAATAAAAACATGCCAAACAGTCATAAATAAATTTCTACTCATATCAAAAATAAATTTAACAAACATAAAAACTTTTAGAAGTTGTGAGTGGGTTAAAACACTCACCTTTTGAATTTAAATCGAATTTAAATCCGATTTAAACACAAAATTTGACGGTCTCCAAATCAGTCCAAACCTACGTCATCAGATCCGGAATTTAAATACGATCCTAACAAAAGAAATTTCACGCGAAACGGATAACGTATGAGCAAGTTATTCAAGTTGAACGATTAAAAAAAATCAAAATAAAATTTGAATTATAAACAAGCAAACCTAATTATAATAAAGCCACGTCAACATAACTGGAGACTCATGTGAAACCATTTTGCAAATAGCCGCTCCAAATCAAAACGCCCAAATTGACTTAGGTTTCGAATTTCCTGATTTTGACCGCGATTTGCCGCTGACTCGAGTATCGATTTCGAAAACAGAGACTGCGCGTAGATTCGTATGGATGAAATCTACAACATATATTTTTTTGGAATTTTTCTGAGATGTTTGAATTTTCATTTGAAATTTGAATAGAAATAGATCTAGGTTTGCATCCATTTGAGGAGGAGAAGGAGTTGAAGAAAAGAACGTACAGACAAATGATAGAAGATGGAGGCTAGGGTTTTTGATCGTCTATTTATAGATAGATCGCAAAAGAATAGGCGTGCACGAATTTTAACGTGCAAACGGAAGTGGTCCCAAAAGATAAATAATATTAATTACACACGTTACGGATTTAGGAAATAAATAAATTTCTTATCATTTACATTTTATTTTAAACGTATTTACAAATGTAAATCTAGACGTTTCGTTTACGTTTCAAAATATATCCACAATTTTATTAATTTCCAAATTGATCTAAACAAATTTAGATGTAAATTAAAAGCTGATAAGTCTACTGTAACGACCCATAAAATTTTAGCAATTTTTAATTGGTATTTAACGTATTGAATTGGATTTTGAGAAATTATTAATAATAAAATTTTGAAAAAAAAAAGAAAATATGTTATGTATATTAATGATTTGTAGTACGAGCTGTGTACATATATTTTAAAGTTTGGTTGTGGTTATACCTATAAGATCTAGTACAAAAACTTTATAAACTATTATTTATACTATAATATAAGTTAAGTTTGATGTAAATTGGGTAGCATAGTTCATTTCTATTGGGTATAAATATCAATAGCGTGGGTAATAAATTTACGGTCTCCTTTTGCTTTTCAGCAAGGTGTGTAAATTTTAAGTATGTTGAGTACGTTCCATATATAGTTATTTTGGAAAACCACTGTATATGTATGATGGTCTATTTGAAGTGTATATATAGTAAAGCGTATTTATACCAAGTTTTATTTAATTTATATGTGTTATAATAGCTATATATATATGTTAGTCTTGATACTAGTATATAGTTTTACTGAAGTTTGATTTCTAGTCATGTTAAATATATATATATATTTGATTTTGGGTTTTTGTGTCACCATTTCCAGTTTATTTTAGTGCATATTTAGTATATCTATACATATGTCGTCAGCTATAAATACGATAGTTAAGGGTTTCATATATCATATGAACCAAAGAAGAAGAGAAGTATATACTATATTTAACTACATATATGAAGTATATGTTTTAAGGGTTGATTTAAGGTCTGCATTAAAAAAAGTAGTTGTGATTACCATTATTTCATATTGTACCTTCTATATTCCTGACTGACTTTCAGCGTTCATTCATTCATTTTAATTGTGGGTTTTTCTTTTCTCTCTCTTTTCTTATAAATAATTGTACGCATTCATCTCTTTCCCTTTCTTATATTTTGTGCCTTCATCATCTTTTAGCCGTTAATTTTGTTTCGAAAATCAAGAAAATTTGTATACGTTTTATTCTTTTTGAACGTTTAATAATAAAGATAAATCTGCATAGTATAATCAGATATGAATTGAGATCTAGGAAATAAATAAATATAAAAACGTATAACATGCCACTAATAATAAATTGCTTTAATAGCTTCTCAATTAGCGTACAGCTGTTTCCATCCCATGCCATGTCAAAAGTTTGAAACGTAATAAATGCTATATGATTATTTCGCATTTATTTATTTTTCCTTTATTATTTCCTGTACGTTTTCATTCCAATCTAAATTATAACTTTTTGATTTCCATGCCTTTTCGGATCTCAAACGCGCAGCCCAAGGAATATTTCTTTAATAATTTTCCTAAAAATCAGCTTTTGGCCGTTTTATTGCATTGATTTCAAATTGTGCCCGTTTGTTTTTCTCATTCCTCTCATACGTTACCACCTTTATTTATGCTCGGGACACAGCTCATTTTTTTCCTTCGTTCCCTTTCTTTTATTTGCTTCCTTCGTTTCCATCGGTTCAATTATATAGATTTTTATATTCGTTGCACGTTTACATTCATTTATTTTGACCAGTCCTTTCCTTTGTTATTCCCCTAATTTTGTGCGTTACTTTACCATAACCAATGCTCCGTATTTATTCGCTTTAATCTTTTCAGCTGAATTTGACCATTACTATTCAAATCAATTCATATTTATTGTATACGTTTCGTATGCAACGGTTCTTTTCTTTATTTATTTTGCCTTTATAACCTTGTTTGACTTCGTTTCTTTCATATTGCAAACTGCTGTCACTTCCAATCTCATTCCTCATTTTAAGTTTTCTTCCTCCTCCTTCTTCCATTTTTCTTTCTACAGATCCACCTATTTTCTCCCTTCTTTTACCGTGCTTCCACCTCCCATCGCTTCGTCACCCACCACATCCAACTCATCCCTCTCTCTCCGCGTTTTTCTCTCCTCCTCTCATGCACATATCTCTCTACACGTGTTGTCATCGCCTGCATGCTCAGCCATCCTCAGAGCCTTCACCATCAACAATCATGCCACACGTTATCTTTGAGTAATAGGTTAGCATATATTTATAATATATATGTGTTATTGTATATTTTCTATAAGTCTGTATTTGGAATATGTGATCTGTCCTACATGATTTTAAATTCATGTTAGTTATGTATCATATGGTATTATATATATGAGTTCATAACAGTATTCTTTTTTTTTTCTTTTTTTCTTTTTTTTTTCGTTCATAGTGTGTATGATATTATACTATGTATAGAGATTTGATAACTTGATTGTTTTATACTTTATGTGTCACGTTGGTATTCAATTTTAAAAGTTTGAAGGTTATATATTAGTTAATATATAGTTTAATATATGTCAGTAATGTATATCTATGCAGTAATATTGTATGTATTATAGCAAAGTAAGTTTTTTTTTTTTGATTTAAGATATCATATATACATCTTATAAATATAGTATGGTTCCAAGTATGAAATGTTTGCAGTTTTCAGATTCTATATAATATAAAATTTTGTTCGCATGTTATAAAATTTGATAAGTGTATATATAAATATTATATAAAAAGTTAGTACATATATAAAACGTAAAGCATACTCATCTTATCAGTCGATTGTATATGTATTTAAATATATGATATGTTTAAAGCTATGTATTTTGTGAATAACTGTTTATAAGTATATATATACACATTTGATTTAAAGTTATAAAGGTATGCATATTGTGAATTAGACTATATTAATGGTTAGCTTACAAATATTTATATAGTTTTATAGGGAAGTACGAGCTATGTGGGTTATATTTTTAGCAAGCGTATTGTTACCACTTTAAAATGGGTGAAGTTTTACAGTTTACGGTCTATTTGTGTAAGTGTGTAATGTATGTTTAATTTAATAAAGTTATGATAGTTTTGTATAAAATGTTTAACTATTTATATATCTGATATAATGATAGTTCATATCTGATATAGCTTATATATTATAAAGTTACAGGATACGTTAGTTTTATACGCTAGTTAATATATATATTTAATAATTGACTAAAATGTTTTCAGTGTGAGTTTACTTTTTTTAGTGTTGGATTTTATACGGCATAGTATGTATACTTGTTCACAGTCTATATAAGTATATGAGTGCATGTGTCATTATAAGTATTTTGTTGTTTATAAATCTCGAGACATATATATGCGTTTAGGTGTTTGTTTCAGACTTACGTAATATATATATATATAACCGAATATAAGCTATGCATTTGGAATTTCTATATATATATTTTTATTATGAACATATATAGGTTGCTTTCATGGGTTTTTTTAAGTAATATATATTACAATAAGTGGTTATATTGTTTTTATAATAATTATTGACTATAAAATATAATACAATGGTTTTTTTTTGGACGAATTATGTTTAAATTACATATAGGTATATATAGATTTTAAATATACATTTTTAATTTGAAAATTGGTTTTGGGAGAATTAATATCATAATAATTTATATTTTTTTCTGTAATATCAAAATTGATTCGATTCATTCTCATCGATTTCCCATTATCAGCCTTGTCCGTCGTGCCTATTTTCTGCATCAAATCTTGTCCATCCAGCGTTGCTTTGGATTTCGTAGCTTATTTCATCATCATATATCTCTAGCCTCGAAAGGTGAGCAATCACTCACGATTAACGTTCTTTTATTTATTAAATTTAATTTCAATTGAAATGACAATTGAAATATGCTGCTGTTAGATTTAAATTGTTATATATGCTTTTATCGGTAACTGTTCACTTATGGGATATGATACCATATCTTATTGTTTATATTTATTTTGATGATATATGCTTGTTGTTATTATTATTTTCATATCTGTTATCACTCTGCAAGTTCCCTATTAGTATAGAAATCACTATGGGTTGAAAAGATACATACCCGAACGGACTTTAGAATAGGATAATTTCGTTACGGGTTGAAATGATAGACCCAAGCGATTTTTGATTTAATTTAAAATTTTGGATTTCGGGTTGAAATGATATCCACCCGAATATATTTAGTGTACGGATTGAAATGATAAATATCCGTAGCACTTGACTATATGGTAGGAAATATATATACAGACACCGTTGGTCCATATAAATATTTTGAAATTATTTCTATAATTTTGGAAAGAAATATACGGTTTAATAAATTTTGATTCTTAAGATATTATATAAATGGAAATTTTATATATAGATTTAGTCGTAATATTTGATTTAAATTAGATTGATTTAATACATATAATATAGTTGAGTATCTATGGAAATCTATATTTCAAATAGATCTTTCTCGTAATAAATTGAAAAAATAGGATTGGGAGGTACATTTGGGTTTATTAAAAATGGTATTTAAATAAGGATTTATTTAATTAAATCGACTTGAATTGAACTTGTAAATATTAAAGCTTTGAGCTATATTGGAATTTAAATGGCGATTTCGAGATTTAGATCTGTATTTGAAATAAATATAGTTGAATTTGTTATTTAGAAACTAAACTGAATTAAAATATAAATTTAGGTTGAACTAAATTTGAATTTATTATTTAGAAGCTAAATTGAATAAAAATTAGTTTGAAACGTTGAATACTTAAAGTTTGAAATATATTGGAATATAAAGGGGGTATTTTGTGATTTCAAATTTGAATTTGAGATTGATAAATTGGGATTTGAATTTAATTTGAATGGGAAGGTTGGGTTAATGTTGAAACGATTTGTTAAGTTGAGGGAATTGAAAATACTTTACTGTATAAATTATTTAATATATATAAACACTATTTGGGAAATATAGAGATATTTGGAGTGAAAATAATGTTTTGGTTTTGAAGTATAAATTAAGATGAAAGAACCACGGTGTTATAGTGTATATTTCTACCCTGTAGATAGTTCCATGGACCCTTAGAGGATGGTTATTCCAAACATTCTTTGAGTTAATTATATTTCAGTTGATATTTCACTTGAGTTAGATTTATAGATATAAGAATGTTAATCCTGACTCGAGTGTTTTGTGTTTTGCTTTACGCTCGGGTCAGACTGAGTGATACAGCATTTGAGACTCACCTTCGAAGTTGGAGCCTTGCTTGAAGATCCAGCTATCTATCCTTTCAGTCATCCTGTTGATTTGTTCAGAGAAGTCATCTGCGCATACTGGAGACTTCACTATATCTAAGATATTCAATTGTATTTATTTCTATCTCCAATGTATATAGTAGCTTCATAAACTACTATTCTTTATCTATTCCGCTGCATTGTATTACTCTGTGTAAGTGATCTATGATTGATTTATTTACTGTATATTTTAAGTTTTGCCAAATTTTTATTAACAATTCGGTATTTTGAATTATTCAAGTCGGACATGTACGGTTTTATTGTCGAATTTGAATGGTCCAAAATAGCGGGTCGTTACAGTTGGTATCAGAGCTTTGGCTCTAGGCAAAACTTAGCATATATGGTAAATTTATTTACAGAATCACTTTCGTTCGAGTTGAATCTCTTCCTTTTTGACTCAATTTCCTTTGAGTTTTGGAATGTCCCTCGGTTTCGAAATTCATTCTGTCTCTCCCTATTTATATTCGTTTGATTCTGGAGTATCCCATAACTCCATTGAATGATTTGTAAAGGGGGTGAAAACTCCTTTTCAATTGGCATTGACTCACCGAAGATTCCTGTATTCTCGGTTTACGATGCTGATATATCTTGTTATGCCGAATTCTATATCTCCGACGATCGAATGTCGAATTGCCTCAGAATTCTACACCGATCTAATTTTGGAATCACGGTTGACAGGTAAAGGTCGCCCGCGATTTATAGAAGTATATCCATCTTCTATTTTGTAACTTAATTATCTAATCTTCGATCGAGTCTATCTTCGAATCAGGATTCTATTGATTAGAGTTCCTTTAAATTAAATCTCTATCTTTGTTTTGAAATCCATCCTTAAATCATCCTTTGAAAATCGGGTTTTGTTTGTATTTTAGAAATTGTTTATACCGAAATTATTATTTTGATAACTATGATTTTATTCTATATATATAAAGAAAATGTTTTCGGTAGAGATTATATACCTATATATAAAGCAAATAAGAAATGTTATTCTATATAAAAAGGGTTTTGAAAGGATTTGAAATTTTGAAAAAATTATAAGAAATTGATTTATATAAAAATGATTTATAATTGAAGTGTTAAATTTGAAATTCGAGAATTGAATTCCGGTATTTTGAAATTGGTTTTAAGATTTTGGAAATTATATATAAATAATACGATTTAAAAGTATTTTTCCGAATAAGAAATATTTCAAATGAATTCAAATGAATTCCAATAATTTTGAAGAAATTTCAAAGAAGTTTTCAAGAAAATAGAAGTCCAGAACTCACTTATGTCGCTGGAGAATAATTTCGGTGATGAGTGCACGCATCATCGACATTGATTTTCGAGTTTCAGAGTGGGGGAGAGGCCACTTTAATAGCTTCGCTATGCGAGTGATTTTGTAAAACCGTTTTTGATTTCAAATTCCGAAGTATAATTTGATATTTTCGAAAGATATATGTATATATTTGAAACAATTTGAAGTAAGACCGGTGTTCAGTCCTCGAGTTTTTGATTTGACTTAGAATAACTCTATTTATAAAAATTGATTTCCATCTCTTGGATTTGAAATTGATTTTCACCGACTATTTTGAAGGTTCGAGCACTTCCAAATCAAGGTTTAAAGGTTTAAAAACCAAGATATTTCGAAAGGTATAAAATATTTGATAAAGTATGCAAGTTTTGTTGTATGAGGTTAAACCTTTTATTAAGTAAGAGAATATGGCTATTTTAATTATACTAATATGGAATTTAGTTTTTAAATGTTTTGAAAGAATTTTAGTTTTAAATAATGGTTTTCAAAAAGGTAAATTGGATATTTCAAATCGAAGTAAATAGTTTAAAGGTTTTAAAGGGATAATTATAAATTTGGAAACCATTTTGAATATAATTGATTTTGATAAAAATATTTGGTTTTGAAAATTAAATTGAAAAAAAAAAACCCAGTACTTATATGGTGATTTTGGAAATGAATTTGTTTGACTTGAATTATTTTAATTTGGAAACTGGGATAATTTTCTACACCTATTATTTTGGGAACTTTGAAATTCAGACATTTAATTTGGAAGAAAATTTGGTGAAATCATATATGATTTTGAAACTGAATTGGTATTGAAATAATTTGAAATTGAGAACCTTAGATTACTAAGCACTTGATTTGGGAGTGGTCGAACTTATATAAAATGGATTGTATAAGTATGAGGTTGATTTGAAATCTATTGATTTGAAAGGTACTCAATTTGGAAAGAGATTTTATTTAATCGAAATCTATATAAGTATGATTTGATCTACTATTGATTTGGAAAGTATTTGATTTGAGAAAGGAATCCTATATATATGGACTTTATATAAGTACAATATTTGAAAGTGATTTGAAAAGGTACTATATGATATATATTTTCGAAGTAAAGATATGGAAAGTGCCTTCTGCTTGATATCCGCTTTGTGGCCACATCGTGGATTCATTCTATCGATATTATTCTCTCTGATTTTCGGTTTTTCGGATGTAATACTCGAGTGTTTCCCACCGTGGCGTAACCCATGGTTTTTTTTTCTCTCGTGAATGCACAGCGCAATTGCCTGGCTGAGTCTTGCCTAGGGGTACGGATTGTTTCCTGGGGGATCCAGGCGTAACCATTGTGTATCCTGCAATCTGTGTAGGTCGCGAATAGTAGCGCAAGTGCCTGGCTGAGTCTTGCCTAGGGGTACGGATTGTTTCCTGGGGGATCCAGGCGTAACCATTGTGTATCCTGCACTCTACTAGTCATCATGGCGTAACTCGCAGGGCTGAGAAAGCTTACGGATATGGATTGTTTCCTGGGGGACCCAGGCGTAACCATTGTGTATCTGCGAACCATGATCGGACAAAGGTTTTGGTTTGGTTGTTTTGTTTGGATTGTACTTTCCATATCTGTTTTTAAAGTTTTTTTCAAGTATTTTCACTGGTTGTTGAAACAGGTCTACTAAGTACTTGAAGAATTCTAGCTTTGCGCCTGATCAACGCATGGCCAGAGTCTGCAAGAACGAGGATAAACTTGTTGAAACATCGAGTTATAAAAATATTTTTGAAAGAAAAGATTTATTTCGATATAAAAGGTATTTATTATAAAAGTATTTCCAACAAAGAAATTTTGTGTTAATATTTGAAATTGAAACTCTCATGGTTTGAAATGTACGATTCTTGCCCGATTCTATTCTTTTGAATCTACCTTATCTGCCCTGCTTTATTTATTCAACTATATTCTCTTTTCCGAATCTATCTTCTTTCCTTCTTTCCTTCTTTTGAATATATCCTTTAAAACATTGTTTATTTATATTCTACCTGGTTTAATAAGAGAGAAAAATTAGTGTTTTATAAATAATTGATCTCATAATTAATTGAATGGATTTGATAAAATGAGTAATCTATTAAATATTAATCAATTTAAATAATAACAAAAGAAAAAGTATATGGTTTTAAATAAATTTTTTTAATTTGTTTTTCAAAGTCTAAAATTTTCATCTGGTTGTTTCTATTCTCCTACTTTATTCCTTTTCGGGGACGAAAAGTTTTGAGTGGGGGAGAGTGTAACGACCCATAAAATTTTAGCAATTTTTAATTGGTATTTAACGTATTGAATTGGATTTTGAGAAATTATTAATAATAAAATTTTGAAAAAAAAAAAGAAAATATGTTATGTATATTAATGATTTGTAGTACGAGCTGTGTACATATATTTTAAAGTTTGGTTGTGGTTATACCTATAAGATCTGGTACAAAAACTTTATAAACTATTATTTATACTATAATATAAGTTAAGTTTGATGTAAATTGGGTAGCATAGTTCATTTCTATTGGGTATAAATATCAATAGCGTGGGTAATAAATTTACGGTCTCCTTTTGCTTTTCAGCAAGGTGTGTAAATTTTAAGTATGTTGAGTACGTTCCATATATAGTTATTTTGGAAAACCACTGTATATGTATGATGGTCTATTTGAAGTGTATATATAGTAAAGCATATTTATACCAAGTTTTATTTAATTTATATGTGTTATAATAGCTATATATATATGTTAGTCTTGATACTAGTATATAGTTTTACTGAAGTTTGATTTCTAGTCATGTTAAATATATATATATATTTGATTTTGGGTTTTTGTGTCACCATTTCCAGTTTATTTTAGTGCATATTTAGTATATCTATACATATGTCGTCAGCTATAAATACGATAGTTAAGGGTTTCATATATCATATGAACCAAAGAAGAAGAGAAGTATATACTATATTTAACTACATATATGAAGTATATGTTTTAAGGGTTGATTTAAGGTCTGCATTAAAAAAAGTAGTTGTGATTACCATTATTTCATATTGTACCTTCTATATTCCTGACTGACTTTCAGCGTTCATTCATTCATTTTAATTGTGGGTTTTTCTTTTCTCTCTCTTTTCTTATAAATAATTGTACGCATTCATCTCTTTCCCTTTCTTATATTTTGTGCCTTCATCATCTTTTAGCCGTTAATTTTGTTTCGAAAATCAAGAAAATTTGTATACGTTTTATTCTTTTTGAACGTTTAATAATAAAGATAAATCTGCATAGTATAATCAGATATGAATTGAGATCTAGGAAATAAATAAATATAAAAACGTATAACATGCCACTAATAATAAATTGCTTTAATAGCTTCTCAATTAGCGTACAGCTGTTTCCATCCCATGCCATGTCAAAAGTTTGAAACGTAATAAATGCTATATGATTATTTCGCATTTATTTATTTTTCCTTTATTATTTCCTGTACGTTTTCATTCCAATCTAAATTATAACTTTTTGATTTCCATGCCTTTTCGGATCTCAAACGCGCAGCCCAAGGAATATTTCTTTAATAATTTTCCTAAAAATCAGCTTTTGGCCGTTTTATTGCATTGATTTCAAATTGTGCCCGTTTGTTTTTCTCATTCCTCTCATACGTTACCACCTTTATTTATGCTCGGGACACAGCTCATTTTTTTCCTTCGTTCCCTTTCTTTTATTTGCTTCCTTCGTTTCCATCGGTTCAATTATATAGATTTTTATATTCGTTGCACGTTTACATTCATTTATTTTGACCAGTCCTTTCCTTTGTTATTCCCCTAATTTTGTGCGTTACTTTACCATAACCAATGCTCCGTATTTATTCGCTTTAATCTTTTCAGCTGAATTTGACCATTACTATTCAAATCAATTCATATTTATTGTATACGTTTCGTATGCAACGGTTCTTTTCTTTATTTATTTTGCCTTTATAACCTTGTTTGACTTCGTTTCTTTCATATTGCAAACTGCTGTCACTTCCAATCTCATTCCTCATTTTAAGTTTTCTTCCTCCTCCTTCTTCCATTTTTCTTTCTACAGATCCACCTATTTTCTCCCTTCTTTTACCGTGCTTCCACCTCCCATCGCTTCGTCACCCACCACATCCAACTCATCCCTCTCTCTCCGCGTTTTTCTCTCCTCCTCTCATGCACATATCTCTCTACACGTGTTGTCATCGCCTGCATGCTCAGCCATCCTCAGAGCCTTCACCATCAACAATCATGTCACACGTTATCTTTGAGTAATAGGTTAGCATATATTTATAATATATATGTGTTATTGTATATTTTCTATAAGTCTGTATTTGGAATATGTGATCTGTCCTACATGATTTTAAATTCATGTTAGTTATGTATCATATGGTATTATATATATGAGTTCATAACAGTATTCTTTTTTTTTTCTTTTTTTCTTTTTTTTTTCGTTCATAGTGTGTATGATATTATACTATGTATAGAGATTTGATAACTTGATTGTTTTATACTTTATGTGTCACGTTGGTATTCAATTTTAAAAGTTTGAAGGTTATATATTAGTTAATATATAGTTTAATATATGTCAGTAATGTATATCTATGCAGTAATATTGTATGTATTATAGCAAAGTAAGTTTTTTTTTTTTTTGATTTAAGATATCATATATACATCTTATAAATATAGTATGGTTCCAAGTATGAAATGTTTGCAGTTTTCAGATTCTATATAATATAAAATTTTGTTCGCATGTTATAAAATTTGATAAGTGTATATATAAATATTATATAAAAAGTTAGTACATATATAAAACGTAAAGCATACTCATCTTATCAGTCGATTGTATATGTATTTAAATATATGATATGTTTAAAGCTATGTATTTTGTGAATAACTGTTTATAAGTATATATATACACATTTGATTTAAAGTTATAAAGGTATGCATATTGTGAATTAGACTATATTAATGGTTAGCTTACAAATATTTATATAGTTTTATAGGGAAGTACGAGCTATGTGGGTTATATTTTTAGCAAGCGTATTGTTACCACTTTAAAATGGGTGAAGTTTTACAGTTTACGGTCTATTTGTGTAAGTGTGTAATGTATGTTTAATTTAATAAAGTTATGATAGTTTTGTATAAAATGTTTAACTATTTATATATCTGATATAATGATAGTTCATATCTGATATAGCTTATATATTATAAAGTTACAGGATACGTTAGTTTTATACGCTAGTTAATATATATATTTAATAATTGACTAAAATGTTTTCAGTGTGAGTTTACTTTTTTTAGTGTTGGATTTTATACGGCATAGTATGTATACTTGTTCACAGTCTATATAAGTATATGAGTGCATGTGTCATTATAAGTATTTTGTTGTTTATAAATCTCGAGACATATATATGCGTTTAGGTGTTTGTTTCAGACTTACGTAATATATATATATATATATATAACCGAATATAAGCTATGCATTTGGAATTTCTATATATATATTTTTATTATGAACATATATAGGTTGCTTTCATGGGTTTTTTTAAGTAATATATATTACAATAAGTGGTTATATTGTTTTTATAATAATTATTGACTATAAAATATAATACAATGGTTTTTTTTTGGACGAATTATGTTTAAATTACATATAGGTATATATAGATTTTAAATATACATTTTTAATTTGAAAATTGGTTTTGGGAGAATTAATATCATAATAATTTATATTTTTTTCTGTAATATCAAAATTGATTCGATTCATTCTCATCGATTTCCCATTATCAGCCTTGTCCGTCGTGCCTATTTTCTGCATCAAATCTTGTCCATCCAGCGTTGCTTTGGATTTCGTAGCTTATTTCATCATCATATATCTCTAGCCTCGAAAGGTGAGCAATCACTCACGATTAACGTTCTTTTATTTATTAAATTTAATTTCAATTGAAATGACAATTGAAATATGCTGCTGTTAGATTTAAATTGTTATATATGCTTTTATCGGTAACTGTTCACTTATGGGATATGATACCATATCTTATTGTTTATATTTATTTTGATGATATATGCTTGTTGTTATTATTATTTTCATATCTGTTATCACTCTGCAAGTTCCCTATTAGTATAGAAATCACTATGGGTTGAAAAGATACATACCCGAACGGACTTTAGAATAGGATAATTTCGTTACGGGTTGAAATGATAGACCCAAGCGATTTTTGATTTAATTTAAAATTTTGGATTTCGGGTTGAAATGATATCCACCCGAATATATTTAGTGTACGGATTGAAATGATAAATATCCGTAGCACTTGACTATATGGTAGGAAATATATATACAGACACCGTTGGTCCATATAAATATTTTGAAATTATTTCTATAATTTTGGAAAGAAATATACGGTTTAATAAATTTTGATTCTTAAGATATTATATAAATGGAAATTTTATATATAGATTTAGTCGTAATATTTGATTTAAATTAGATTGATTTAATACATATAATATAGTTGAGTATCTATGGAAATCTATATTTCAAATAGATCTTTCTCGTAATAAATTGAAAAAATAGGATTGGGAGGTACATTTGGGTTTATTAAAAATGGTATTTAAATAAGGATTTATTTAATTAAATCGACTTGAATTGAACTTGTAAATATTAAAGCTTTGAGCTATATTGGAATTTAAATGGCGATTTCGAGATTTAGATCTGTATTTGAAATAAATATAGTTGAATTTGTTATTTAGAAACTAAACTGAATTAAAATATAAATTTAGGTTGAACTAAATTTGAATTTATTATTTAGAAGCTAAATTGAATAAAAATTAGTTTGAAACGTTGAATACTTAAAGTTTGAAATATATTGGAATATAAAGGGGGTATTTTGTGATTTCAAATTTGAATTTGAGATTGATAAATTGGGATTTGAATTTAATTTGAATGGGAAGGTTGGGTTAATGTTGAAACGATTTGTTAAGTTGAGGGAATTGAAAATACTTTACTGTATAAATTATTTAATATATATAAACACTATTTGGGAAATATAGAGATATTTGGAGTGAAAATAATGTTTTGGTTTTGAAGTATAAATTAAGATGAAAGAACCACGGTGTTATAGTGTATATTTCTACCCTGTAGATAGTTCCATGGACCCTTAGAGGATGGTTATTCCAAACATTCTTTGAGTTAATTATATTTCAGTTGATATTTCACTTGAGTTAGATTTATAGATATAAGAATGTTAATCCTGACTCGAGTGTTTTGTGTTTTGCTTTACGCTCGGGTCAGACTGAGTGATACAGCATTTGAGACTCACCTTCGAAGTTGGAGCCTTGCTTGAAGATCCAGCTATCTATCCTTTCAGTCATCCTGTTGATTTGTTCAGAGAAGTCATCTGCGCATACTGGAGACTTCACTATATCTAAGATATTCAATTGTATTTATTTCTATCTCCAATGTATATAGTAGCTTCATAAACTACTATTCTTTATCTATTCCGCTGCATTGTATTACTCTGTGTAAGTGATCTATGATTGATTTATTTACTGTATATTTTAAGTTTTGCCAAATTTTTATTAACAATTCGGTATTTTAAATTATTCAAGTCGGACATGTACGGTTTTATTGTCGAATTTGAATGGTCCAAAATAGCGGGTCGTTACATCTACCCATTGCAGTGTTAATTTCTCCCCTTCCTTATATTTAGAAATTATAAATTAAGTTTTCAAAAACCTATCTTTGATTTTCAAACTTTTATATACTCATCTTTTACCAGTAATAAGGATGCATTAACATTTGTTCATGGTTTCACCTTATTATCCTCAAATTCCATTTTAATTTTCAATAATTACAATTGTTGAATGTTGATACTTTAATTAAATTTATACATCTTGCTTTCTATAACCTATATCAACAAATGGTCCAATTATAAATAGAATTAGTATTAACTTCATCTTATAGGATTAACTACTCCAATTACAAATCTATGCTAACTGCCCAATTTAAGTCAATTAATTGTAATTGAGTCTACATTAAATATTATAAATTATAAATTGGAACCTCAATAAATTCGCTTATTGATTTAAAAATCTTTCTATTCAGTAAATAGACATTTTATGGGTATAAATAACATTTGAATTATAACACATGTCATTAGTGCATGCTTCATTTCTTATAAACTCCCCTTTATTAACTAGAACACATTAACCAAAACAAAATAATTAATTTAGATTTATTTCAATCGATTGCCATTCTTAACTTAACATACTCAAAATGGTTAACCTAAATAATTGTTACCCTTTTACAATCAAATTACTTACAACCATCATTACAACAATGTTGCCATAGATTTAGATTTAATTAAATAAATTAGATAAATGGGTAAAGTTTTGTAATTATCACTAATGCCAAATATATATGCATTAATTACTACTTATTATTATGAATTCATTTATAAATTTACTAGTTGCCTTTGTCTTCTTATATCCTATTTATTACCAAACTTTCTATTCTTAAATCTATACTCCCATTGATTTATTAAATTTGCACTTATTATGCATACTTTTAGCAACTCATATATACTTTGCATCTATTCCCCAAATTTCGCATTCTATTGCTACATAAATTTGCATTGATTACTATTTATTATTACTTTACTGATAAATTAGATATTTGCATTGGTTTTGCTTATGCTAAATTAATTTCCCATAATAAATAAGGTTTCAAAACAATTAATAACATTTCCTTAGCCCCAACCCCGTTTACCAATTATTTTCCTTCAATAATTCATGTTGCTATAAATACGTACATTTACACTTTATAGTTATTCTAGTATACCTATTCCAACACTCTTAACCCTTATCTTTATGTTCACCCACTTGTAATATTAATTATATTTATTACAATTCAGTGTTGGCATTTATTACTATTAATTTATACAATGTTTATTGCCCTTATTTCAATTTCTTCCTTTTCAGTTGCTACTCTACTATTCACAGTTTCCTTTGTATACTCCTTTCCTATATAATCCAACATACACAAATTCCAATTAAATCCAATTATTACCTTTAAATAAAACATAACATTCGAATACCTCTTATTAAATTGGAATGTTTCATTTAAGTTTATAATTGATCCACTTGTATTAATATAAATTTTTGTTTTCAAATTTATTCCCATTTACGGTTAATCAATGTTATTTTACATTAACCAATTTTAATATTCACCTTTAATTTCACATCTTCAAAGTATATCTAGGGAAAAATCTTTCCACCGCTTAATTTACTGAATCTTATGCAGTCTTACTATAAATAAGTTTTAAATTACCATTACTGTACATTCAATTACTATCCAAAGTATTTATTCATAAATCAATTCGATATATACGTTTGTTTCCTTCTATTTGATTTATACCTAGTATACAATTTCCTAAATCCTGTTTCATTACCTTCATTAAATGGTTATCGCATTGAGATCAAATTTATTAGCTTATATCGCATTATTACCATTAATTAAAATTGGCTTACAATTTTTTTTTTTAAATTCAATACTCTAAATAAATAACATATTATTCCATAATTACTCTTGTTTTCACATATTCCATTCAAAAATTAAACCACAATAATTACATTATTTTATTGAATTGGAAATCTCATTTTAAATTGTTAACTTTTAATAAGAACAAATGGCAACACCAAATTCCTAACATTCATTTTACTAAAAATTATGGAAAATATGACAAATTTAGTTAACGAAATTTTCGGGTCGTTACATTTTGAGTGTAGTCTTTACTGTAATGAGCCTTATACCTTTCCACATTACTCACTTGATCCATTTTTTCTTTGAATAATTATTCATAACCAATGATCTTGTTACCTTAAGGTGGTGGTAAATATTTCAAACTTTATTATCCTTATAGATTTAGACTATATATTCATACCTTAAATCTATATTTCAAATTAGTACCTTATATGGATTGATGCAAGTCCAAAGAATCATCTTCACTAATCCAATATTTGTCTTTATGAAAAATACTGTATAGTCATCAGAAAGTATTTCTTCTTTTCAAGTGGATTTCCTTAGTGACCTTGCACTTTGTGGTTGTTGAGTTTGTTTTCTTGAAACACTAACCTTAATTTGAAGAAAATTTAATTTGACATTGTCTTATTATGGTTCTTAATCTACTTCTTTTTAATGAAAGGAATCAAATCCTATATATTATCCAAAGAAGTAACTGTAGTTGAATCAAAAATAATGATTCTCCTTAAAGATAATGATACATACCTCGAAATTTTGTTTAACATTGTCTTATTATGGTTCCTAATTTACTTCTTATTAATGAAAGAAAACAAATCATTTGCATTATCTGAAGAAGTAACTATAGTTGAATCGAAGATAATGATTCTCCTTAAAGACAATGATCCATACTTTATTCCTCCTCTCAAACTCAACATCCTAAAAAATTGTAGCATTTCCCATCTTATAATTTTTTCGTAGTGTAGGTTTATAAAACTTGTAGCTTTTTAGTCGCTTAGAATACTAATAAAGTATTTGTTATCTTTAGTGCATCAATCTACAATTATTTAGTAAGATGAAACAAATAATCATATTAATCACCGAATCAAAATTTGAGAATTCATTATAAAAGATATTTAGCACAAGTAGATATATATAAACTATATTTAAACATTAAGAGCTTTAATTCTAATAATGTTTGAATTTATTCATAAATCAATCCTATTATTTCTAAATGAACAATAATAACCCAATTTGTTCATATTAGGAATAGAAAACCAAAATCCATCTAAATGACATCATAACAAAAATATCAAATAAATCCTAACAATATTATTGAAATCTTTATAATATCTTTAAAATATCTAGTAAACTTTACTTTATATATCTATATATCTTATTAAAGAAACAAACATATATATATATGTTATTTCTTTTTCTTCTAGATCCTTCGCAACTTCTTTATCCTTTTTTATACATTTATGTACAGTCCACGATAAATAAGTACTTTCTATTTTACCATGCTTCAATCTCTCTTCTTCTTACAACAATGTGAAATGAGCTCAATAAAGGTCATTTTATTCTTAGATAATTAATAATAATCTCAAAATGGATATACTGTGAAGAAAGAGAGTATAAGAAAAAATAACAATAACTTAAGTGCCTTTAACTTTTGAAGCAGCATTTTCCATATAGTGCTTATTTATGTTTCCTTTATTTTGACTTTATGGAATCAAGCCATATAAAGCGTGCTTGTTTCTTCTTACAATTTTAACAAAACGCTTTTCATTCTCAATAAAGAACTCCTTGAAATTTGTTATCCCTATGGGTACCACATCCTTGAAACCTTCTGAAATATTTTAATTTATGATCTTTTGACTCTTTCCTTTTGAATTGTCTCACCTTTGAATGTTCTTCATGACATTATAACAACATTCAACCATAATATGAGTGGGTGCGACCCTCCTAATTACTGGAGCTAGACCCATAAAGTTAATAACAAGCAACATATTTTCTTAATAATCGTTTGAGTTAGTCCCATACAAGTTGATAGCATTAAAATTGACACACACTTTAGTCAAATTAGTTGAAAATTGAACAAAAATTAAGGACTGACTGTTTATGCCCTTATCCAAATATCATCCATAGTAAATTCAGATAATTGGTAAGTCTCTTCTCAAGATACCTAGCACAATATTAATATCAGGTCTTTGGACATTAATATTTACTGTAAGTGGCACTCTTGTTGTAATGATCAAACATTGATAATAAATTCATGTCAAATAACAATCTTACTTTGGGACGATTAGTTATTCACTTGCAAAACCTTATAATTACCACATATTTATCACTATACATGTTAAAGTTATTCGGAAAAATATTTGTGTTCCTTTGGATCGGCTAACATCCGCATGAATAAATACACACAAATATCAAACATTTTCATGAACAACTAAATAAGTGAAGTCACTTTGGTGACATGTTATTTCAATTAGCTCACTTGGAATGTAGGATATTTACAATTAGTTTGCAAATAGACACCAAAAATATATTTGAATTTATTTCTTAGTGTATATACAATATTTCAAGTGCTATAAAATACTCCCAAAGCATTTTAAATCCGTATGACATTTGAAAATCTCAAAATTATAACTATGGCACAACTTGTTTTAATCATAGCTATTATAGTCTTTTACTTTAAGTATGTAGTTACATTCATGACATTTTATAAATAAGTATGATACAAGATATCATAAATAAATGACATAAAAAATATATCGTAGATGAATGCCGGAATTAATTGCCTTATAAAATTATGCATAAATGACATAGTAACTGTCATACTAAATAACATGAAGTACCTATAATGTACATCTGAACCATAATATAGCTATATAGTATGATGTCGTGTCACTTTATCTTTAGTTTGTTATTTGAATACTTAGTTAAGGTCAGTAACCATGTATTTTGGCAAAATACGAAAACTGATGCTCCTTTTATTTTATGCTAACCAAAGCACGAAAGTGAAACATGTTTTCAGTAAGCATAGTTCAAACATATAAAATATAATATGTAACTATTAAACATAAATGCATCAAATAATAAACCATACATCTTTTTTTTTCAAATACAAACATGCTGCATCATTAACTTTATTGCAACTGACGCATTTACTATATTTACTGCATTTATGATAATTAATTATTTATGAATTACCATAATAACCACATTTAATGCAATCATGATAAAAATAATTGCAATTGACCCATTATATGGTCCAAAATTCAAATTAATGTCATGTTAAAATTTATTTTAATAATAAAATAAAAGTAAAAACATTAGAGCATACTTTATTTCTAATTAACCAAAATTATAGAAACAACCTAAATACCTTATATAAATATCCAAATTACTTAATCAAAAGTTAAGGTAAAATAACCATAGAACCCGATTTACATTTCTTGCATAAATGTTCTAAATTATATATATTTGTTTATACCATTTATAAACATTAAAAAAAATAACCGTACATATCAGATCCAAAACATTCCTCACCTTAAATTTCAGAACTTATTTATAAAATATACAATAATAAACATGTGAATGCTTTAACCAATATAAATTTTTATTTTTCAAAATTTAGAGGAAGTTAGATTATATCCCATAGTTTAATGATTTCAAAATTCTATCTTATTTCATAAATAACATACAAATCATTTAGATCTATCTATCTTTCTACACCAAAATAATTTCATAAATTAGCCTTTCAATTTACAACAAAAAATTGATATTAACCAAATCCAAAATCATCATCAAAAAGTCCTTGATGCATAGATCAAGCAGATCTGAAACTTAAGTAAGATATTATAGGACTTCGAAAAAAAGTTCAATTCAAACTTACTCATAATTTAAAAAATTCAATGATGGGTGGCTCTGATACCACTTGTTAGGATTTCAATATACTTTAAGACCGATTAATCATGAAATCCAAGATCTGAATTGGTCACCCATATTGATTTAATTGAAAAGAAATAGAGGAAAGTAAACGGGTTAGTAGAAGCCATACCTATAACGACCGGTAAATTTTAGAATTAAATTTGTTGATTTAATAAGATTTATGTAATTAAATATTGAAGGGAATAAAAATTAGTGAATTGTTATTGGAAATAATAACTAGAATGAATTGTAACAATATAAATGTTAGTAAATTGTTTATAACTGGAATGAAATTTCAATGAATGAAATAATGTAAATGTTATACTTGGATATAAATTGATATAAGAAGACAAATGTGAACATTGAATTAATAAATGAAATAGCATGAAATAAATGACCATTGAATAAAATCAGAATTATATAAGAATTGTAACATTTGTTGCGAATAATGAATTAATAAGTGTATTTAAAAGTTTGGTAACGATTGCTATAATTTACCTATTTAATTGTTCTACTGAATTAAAATAGGAAATCAATTAGAATTAAATGAGATTTAATGTTACATTAATGAGATTTAAACAATAATTGTAAAATGGGAATGTCATAGAATGAGTGGGAATGTAAATTTATTCATAAGGTAATAATTAAGTTAATTAATAAAAGGATGAAACTGTAATAAATAAATTGGGAGTATAAATTTTAATTAATGTGAAAAACTGACAAAATTCAAAATAATTGAAATATAGTCACTAATACAAATAAAAAAGGGAATTGGAGCATGTTAAGGTAATGAAGGGTAAACAATGGTTAACTAGGTTATAGAGTAATTATAGACTTAATAAAAAGATTGGAATTGAATCAAATCAATTTATTTGATATTAACTATAATTAATTGGAATTCAATCTATAATAAATGGATTTAGTGTAAGTAAATGAAATTGAATTCTACGTTAATTTAAGTTGGTATGAAATGGTAAATATTAATGTAATAATTATAAACCAATGTTAGTTATACCATAAGGTGAAATTGATTAAATAATAAATGGAAAGAAAATTAAATTTAATTATTGGAAATTTAATTTATAATCTCTAAATATATTGAAATTGAAATTTAACATTGTAATTGGTAAAATAATTTACATTGTATTGATATAGAAATTTATTTTAAAGATTTTTAAGTTACTAAGTAAATCCAAAGTGATAGAAATGGTAAGTTATTAAACTTGAACGAAAAAGTGATTTAATTAATTATTAATTTATTTAATTAACTGAAATATAGCCATTTTGGCAACTGTCTCGGATTTCGACGAAACCAGTTTCATCGGATCCGTAACAGTGAATTATTGTAGGATTTCAAGTTTTGTAGCGATCGGACTTGTCGTTTGATCGTACGGGCTCGAAACGCCTAGAAATTAATTTAATTGTAATCAATTTGAAATAAGCTGATTTTTGCATAACTTCTTCATATGATGGAATTTGGACTTGAAACCTGTTTATTTAAAATATTTGAAACCATTTATATATGGGTTACCCATTTTCGTTTCGCAGTCGAAATAGGCTTTTCGGGTTGTGTATCGTTAAATTATTCTTGTCCATTCATCCTATTTCTGACCTACCTATAAATACCTCATTATAAACCATAGCCACTCTTCATTTTCATTTTTCTGTATGTATATTTCTTCTCAACTCCTTATTCCAATGGCAGACAAATAAATTCTTCCTTCAAATTCAAATCAAATTCCAAAAAAATTCAAACTCCTCAAACTATATCGAATTATATATTGATTTGAAGCTCTCGACGTGCGCATCTCAGATCTGTAGTTCATTCTCTAATTTGAACCACTATTTGTCCAGAAACTATAAAGAAATTCTCAACAGTTAAATTTTTTCACGATCGACTACAACCGATCGGCGAAACATAATGCCTAGTAGTGGAGAGAGGCTTGCGTAGTTCATCGGAGCGAGTAGTTCGTCGAATTGACGGCTGGATCTGTCGTAAAAATTCAACTAGAGTTTGGCAAACCCTAGTTTGGGAGGCGATGTGGTTGCAGTAGGGGGCGTCAGTGGTGGTCGACAAGTAGAGGGAGGCAGGCCGAACTTAGGGGTGGAGGCACCGTGGTCAATGGCGGTGCAAGGTGGGAGAGAATCGTGGTCAAACGTTCGGTCAAAGGGGAGCTTTCATGTTTCTTCTCCGGTTCGATCGGGTTCTGTGCGTGAAGAAGCGATGACGTGGATGGAAAGGTGTTCTCTTTTTTTTTTTGTTAATTTCTCAATTTCAACTTGTTCTAACTCACCTAACTTTTGCGTACGAGGTCCGTTTCATGCGTGTTTGTTATGCTAGGATTGTAGTAAAATTCCTGACAATGTATTCCTCTATCCGTAGAGTACATTGAATGTACAGAAATGGCTATAACATAGTTTCTGTTATTCGTATTAACAGCTACTCTAAGAGGAATGTTTTTATGTGGTGCTAACGATTTAATAACTATCTTTGTAGCTCGAGAATGTTTTAGTTTATGTTCCTACCTATTATCTGGATATACCAAGAGAGATGTACGGTCTAATGAGGCTACTACGAAATATTTACTCATGGGCGGGGCAAGCTCTTCTATTCTGGTTCATGGTTTCTCTTGGCTATATGGTTCATCTGGGGGGGAGATCGAGCTTCAAGAAATAGTGAATGGTCTTATCAATACACAAATGTATAACTCCCCAGGAATTTCAATTGCACTTATATCCATCACTGTACGAATTGGGTTCAAGCTTTCCCCAGCCCCGGCCAATTCTGTTCCACTTAATCCCCTTTTCATGGCCACATATCTTTACGGCTAAGGAATGGGAAATCTTTCCCCTGTTACATGAATCAAATATTTCATTTCATCCGGGAAAAGCCATCTCTTTCTCCACAATGTCTTTTCCAGTTATTCTAGATACAATTGTGAAATATTGGATCTTCCATTTTTTAAATCGCGTATCTCCTTCGCTTGTAGTCATTTATCATTCAATGAATGAATGATAATCTTATTTGATTTCCTGATATCAATCAAAAAGTTTTCTCACGTAAAAAAGGGCATTTTTTTCATTCTTTATACTTTTGACATTTTGACGCTGGTTTGTACGAATTTGAAGACTGTTGAATTTTGGGTTTAAATTCGATTTAAATTCGATTTAAATTCAAAAGGTGAGTGTTTTAACCCACTCACAGCTTCTAAAATTTCTTATGTTTGTTAAATTAATTTATGATGTGATTAGGAAATTATTTATGACTGTTTGATATATTTAAATTGTCATCCCTGTTAATTTGTATCCTTTTGGATTAAATTGTTATTTAATTTATTTTTGAAATTAAATTGCCACTTGAATAATTGTTATTGTAAATTAGTTAATTGCTGATATTTATATGGTTGATTTGGATGATAAGTATGATGGATGTTGATTGTTGATATTAAATGATAAGATGTTATGTTAATATATATATATATATATATTATCACTCTGCAAGCACCTTTAATTATTATTATTTGAAAATCGTTGTGGGTTGAAATGATAGACTCGAGCAATTTTTATATTTATTCAGGATTTCAATTTGAAATGATATATAACCGTAAAATTTTAAATTGCAGATTGAAATGATAAATATCCATATCACTTGACCCTAGGATAGAGAATTATATACGGACAATGGATTGGTTAAACTAAATGATTTTAAAATCCTAAATTTTTGAATGGAATTAAATGATACTCTGAAGTAAAATTTGATTTATATAAACTGAAGTATTTTTGGAAAATCAAGTTTATATTAAAAAGGGAAATTTGGTTTTTTTATTTGGTAATTGAAATTGGTCTAAATGTGTTGAAATGAAATGAATAGTTTAATTGGATATAAATTCCAAACTTGTATTTTAATATAAACTATTTTGAAAGAATGTATTACTTTATAATTTCTAGTTATTCAGATTTTTCAAATTTATTAAACTATTTAACTAATATTAACTATATAAAGTTTTAAACCATTTTAATTTATTAAAATATAATTAATCTATTTTAAAGCTATTTAATCTATTTTATGTATACTACATCTAATTTAAATCCATTTAACTATCTTAAACCAGTTTAAAAGTATTTTTAACCTATAATTAAACTATTTATAACTATTTCAACTATTTATAATTATTTAAACTATTTCTAAATTTCCAGACTAGTTAAAGTGGAAATGTTTAAATTTAATGCTTTGTTTTTAAAAGAGAATAAATTGAAAACAATGATTTTGAAGTAAAGTTTACTCTATTTTGGAAATATGATTTTTGAAGTGAAATTATGACCTTTGAAAGGAAATATAATTCCGAACTATGATTTGAAGTGGATATGAATTGAAAATGAATATGATTTGAAAGTGAATATGATTTGAAAGTGAATACGATTTCGAAAGTATTATGGCTTTGAGAATATATATTTTGATATAAATTGTGAATTGACTTTTGAAATGTAAAAGAACAATCCGGTGTGTAATAAGCGATTTGTTGTTAAAGAGACCGGGATCAGATATTGTCATACTCTCTGCCAATACCGAAACCACTTTAACAACTGTGTACGTGGTGAAGATTCCAGAAATGAAGTAGGATGGTTTAGCGAACGATTTCTGTATGAGGTATGACGTGACCCTGACTCCCGTCAGTCAGCTTAGATGTGACTAAAATCAGGAGCCACGTCGGGACAAGTGAGGTCATTCCTCCTATCGGACACACTTCTTCGATATTATATTCTGATTTTGCGATTGATTTGGTGGCCACCCTCTGATTTTTGATTGGGAGTGTGTTTTGAGGTGGGCGGTAGTAGCTGTTATGCGTTACCACCAGTCCGGATACGCAAATAGTATATATACCCTGGCATTTCCTCGTGCGCCGTGTTCACATGCCCTAGCATGCCTTCTACGAGTTTGTTTTGTACCTACCTATATGATGTCCTCTGGGTAAACCTCCAGTTTATGGAGGAGCGTACGACATTGCATAGATTACGGGAATATATAAAATGTGTTAAGGGGGATGTGGGTAACGCCTTAATGCTATTTTAATACCTTTACTTTACTATAGACATATTATAATAGCTTATTGTACTGCATAGTAGATAGTTTAACGGATCCTTAGGAGATGTGAATCCCGAACATCTCTTAAGTTACTGCACTAACGTTAGACACTAGATAGGAGATGTCAAACCCCGTAAACATCTCTAATGTCGTCCTACTCATTTTACCGTTGATTTAACTTACATAAGATCTTTTAGTTCTAACTCGAGTGTTTTGTCTTTTCAATTCGCTCGGGTCAGCCTGAGCATTTCAGGATTTGAAGACCTTATTTCTAGAAGATGAAGACGAAGATTTGTACTATTATTATTTATTATATTATTCCACCGCATTCATACTGTTCTGATGCATTATTTATTTATCTCTTATATGTGTAACTCTGATTCTATGTTGTATAAGTATAATTAAATGTTTTGTGGACAGCTTCATGAACTGTTATTTGATTATTATATTTTGTCATTCCACTGCGAGATTCTGTATTTGTTTTATTTCTTTCTCTTTTCTTATTTATCTCAATAACAATCTGCCTCTTTGTATGGTTTAAGCCAACGTGTGTGTCTGCCTAAAGCGTACAGAAACGCGATCCGTTATAATACCTGAATTCATAGTTGCTGTTGGAAAAGTAAATGTGGTTTGGTTTTCCATATTGACACAAAACCAAAACCTTATATTAGATCTGATTCATAGTTGCTGCTTTCATAAACTGATTAAGAGAAAGAGATAGATCTAAAAGATAAGAGTTGGATTTGATCTTCCAAACTGACATAAATCCTAGATCTAAATTATTTCCATAAAAGAGATTAGGAGAATAAGTGGAGCATATGTAATTTGGGGACCATAACCCCTTATTTATTATGTTGTCATTTTTTAATTTGGTCCTTCAACAAAATAGAATTGCCCCAGTATCTACACATTAATAGCATGACAATTATACTTGTAAGCCTTTTAATTTTAACTTATAATTTGATCACTTTAATAAGGCTTTACGTCAAAATAGCACGACACATTTATTTTAGGTATGTGGCCACTTATTGAAATTTCTCAACAGTAACGGCCTAAAGCTAAAACATATTAAAACAAAGGCATGGGTTTTATCAATCGAATGATAGCAAACTCAACTGACCAGAGGACATAAGTTTTAAACAAGGTTAAGACAATTTATGCAAACAAGTCAAACCAATTTAGCCGCCATAGTAAGTAAAGACTGCAATATAGTTCTTGATTCATTAGTGAATAAAGTTGGAATAACACTTACCATTTCCAAATAGGTAGAAGCTTCTTTGTCCTCTTGTAATATCGTGCAAGGCGGTGAATCCTACTCTCAACAAGGATGAGTCTGAACTTAGAATCCTTGTCCTTTCTGTTCTCGTGCAAATTCTTTCTAATAGCAACTTCTTTTTTTAATCAAATGGTACAGATCCTCAGGAATCTGAGGGGCAATTCCTGCAAAACATCATACATTAGTAATTAATTGAGTCTTCCTATACATTATGAACACACATACATATACACACATTTATATAGATACATATATACACCCATCTTTGTGCATTCACGCATGGAGAGCGGGAGACGGAAAAGAGACATATAATCAATCAAAAATATATTTTAAACATTGGATTTTATTATGTTGACATTAAGGGTTGTGTTCAAGGAAAGATTTAATTATTCAGGTATGTTATGTCACAAATCGTGTCACTAATTTGTATCCCCTATAATTTCTCATAAATTTATAAGTATTTATTTGTGTGGCTATCTAGCCGACAATGCATGGAATCTCTTGAGCCACTTAATAATTCATTATGAAAAGGTGGACCCTCAATCAGTCATATAATACTTTATCTCAAACCGGGTCCCTGTTGAGATACCACCTATCATGCCCAATAACTAGCCCATGGCTATTTAATACTTGATTTGGGGAAAAGAGGCATGCCCTCAAACAACTACTTAATACCTCAAGACCTCGAAGCAGGCCCTTCATATTATGACATATACTCATAATGACATCTCGTATTTGTCTGACTATTCGTATGAACTGGTATCCAGATTAACTAGGAAGGTTTACCCTACAGAATTTGTGACTAACCTCGCATCATTACAAATAATTATCATAAGTAATGTCTCATATCAATAAGAAGTGTACAGAACTGCAGGTAGCCTCAAAGTGAAGGGTAAACTTCTATCATGCAACTCTACCGATCTCGCATCTCTATGACTTAGCCATGATTTAAATATTCTATATATATAATACTCATCTCACTGTTTCATAATTAAGGCATTAAAGGAATCTTCGTTATGACGCCTTAAAATATCAATTACCTTCCTAAAGGGACAAATTAATGACAATAACTGCCTAATTAACTATGCGATTATATGCCATAATTTTACATTTACAACACTAATAGAAATAAATAAATATATATGTATGTATGTATGTATGTATGTATGTATGTATTTATGGTTAATCAATTTTAGCGTGCGGTTTATATACCCTAAACTAGAGTTAAATGTCAATTCTTTTAACCATAAAAATAATACGAGTCCTTTCCCTTGAATTCCGAAGATTTCAATATCCATAAAAATGGATTAAATATTCATATCCATTAATTCAATATATTCTTGTAAAAATAAAAACATAATTAATTAAATTAATTCAATGGAATATCCTAAACAATAGGAATTGCAATTCCCACTTCATATTCTATTCAGCTTCTCTTTCACACAGAAATAAATGAAGGAATTTTGTATGGAATAAGTGGTGTATACCACGAATAGAATTCCTACTTTAAACCCTTATTTTACTACTGAAAATTCACAATTTGAATCAAAGAAGGATGAGAAGTGGAATGGATTATGACATTATTATAAATCATATAAACAATATATATTCCATAAATTAACATAATAATTGAGAATTTTTATATGGATTGACATTCTAGAATAAAAAATACTATGGGTTCCACTCAAAGGTTATCCTTAGCTTCTCCTATATGGATTTGCAATGCCAAAGCAACTATTTTCCAAATCTCCTTCTTTTGATATATATACATAGCGAAGGATAGTGTGTGTACATATATAGTCTTGTTAGATTCAGAGAGGTGGGAGAAAGAGAAAACAGATTAAAAGAATAATTAGAAATTGATTTGAATCCTTAATAGAATTTCTGAAACTAATCAAAGAGAGAAAATGGCAGAGGTTCAAGGTATTTCCAAAATATTTATGAATAAAAAGCGGATAGGATGTGGTCCTATTTATAGGAGTTAAAATGCACTAGAACCTTAGGGTGGAGTTAGGTGAAAAATGGATAAATTTAAAGCGTTTAAACGTTGAAAAACCCTAGCTACTACCCTAAATAGGGTTCGATCGGCCCCCATAGACCGGTTGACCTGTCAGAGGTATCGACCTCTACTCCTATTTGGGGTGTGCCGATTTGTTTCCATTGCTCGTTTATTTTATTCCCTAATTAAATTTTAACGTCAATTGTTTAACGTAATGGTTACTTAACCCCAAGTAAACCTACAGTTAATTTTTGAAATTAAAACCTAAATGCAAACAATCATTTGAAATTGAATTCAAACTAAATTAACTTGAATTTAAAAAATTCAAATGCTCGTAACTTCTTCGTTTGAGCTCCATTTTCAGCATATTATATATGAAAACAGATCAGAATTTTGCCACGACTTATACATAATAACTTTCATGGTCAAATTCCAACTTTTACAAAATTTACATTTTCAACCCTAACTTATTTATTTCAATTCACTCAATTCATTTATGGCTGATTTTACAAGGTGTTATACAAATGGATTCGATCAATGATAGGATTACTATGTGCCGCCCATCATAATATACCTATAAATAAAATGTATCAAGGTTACAAATGTGATGTCCTGGAATTTTGGGCAATACTTATTTGATAATTTCCATTAATAATTATTTTTAAATGTGCAATATTGATTTAATAATCTAAACTAACTGAATTTATCTTTTCAAATCTTAATAATAATTTAATTTGGAAAATTTTATTCTTTTCAAAGTTAATAATATTTAATAGTGAAAATTAATCTTTCTAAGCTAATGAAAAAATATTCTATTTATAGTGTGTGTGTGTATGTGTATTGTGAAAAGAAAGTTTGGTTTCAATTTAAATTTAATAACAATATTTTCAAATTTATAATATATATATGTAAATATATTGTGATTTGGAAGATTTTGGGTTGAATTTAATATAAAGACTTTTCAAAAGCTATTTAAAAATTTATCTTATATTTTCAAAAACACTCAAATTAAATATTTATTTTATATAAAAATATGATAGTTTAAAATTGTATATGATAATGAAAGTTGAATATGTTTCTTTTAAAAATTAGTTCTTGAAATAAATTTAGTTAATATATAATATCAATGTTAGATATAATAACTTAAGTTTAAACTTTAAAATAGGATTTAAATAACTGATCGTTTCTTTTTAATTTCTTTGATTACTGTTTGATAGCTTGTTGATTCTTCATATTGTGTTGCTTGTTCTCAACTTGAAAATTTTGGAACTGTTGTTGTAAATGACTTCTGATTTTTGATTATAGTTTTGATTTCTAGTTATTCAGATTTTTAGAAGAGGAAAAGAAATTAGAGATGTTTAAAAACTGAATCCAAGTTTCCCTTCACAACAAAATTTTTGTTTTTTCATTTTCAAGAGAATTTGCCACTTGTTATCTTAATCAATCTTAGGTGAATGACAAATGTAAAATTCCCTCTTTAACTTATTTCTTATGTTACAAGTGTTAAGAATTCATTATTAAATTAATTTCTTATTTTTACAAATGATTTAAACCTTTATTTAATATTCCCCTTAATACGTATGTTTTATATAAATTATGAAATGTATTTATATCTTTATTAAGTATAAAATTTTATGTTTAATTTATTTATTTTTAAAATGCATTTTTCAAAGTTAAAATTAAAAGAATGAAAATTTAAAAGAAATGAACATTTATTTAAATCCTATTTTAAAGTTTAAACTTAAGTTATTATATCTAACATTGATATTATATATAAACCAAATCTATTTCAAGAACTAATTTTTAAAAGAAACATATTTAACTTTCATTATCATATACAATTTTAAACTATCATATTTTTATATAAAATAAATATTTAATTTGAGTGTTTTTGTAAATATAAGATAAATTTTTAAATAGCTTTGAAAAGTCTTTATATTAAATTCAATCCAAAATCTTCCAAATCACAATATATTTACATATATATATTATAAATTTTAAAATATTGTTATTAAATTAAAATTAAAAATAAAATTTCTTTTCACAATATATATAAACACACACACACACATTATAAATAGAATATTTTTTTATTAGCTTAGAAAGATTAATTTTCACCAATTAAATATTATTAGCTTTGAAAAGAATACAATTTTCCAAATTAAATTATTATTAAGTTTTGAAAAGATAAATTCAGTAAATTTAGATTATTAAATAAATATTGCACATTTTAAAATAATTATTAATGGAAATTATCAAATAAGTATTAACCAAAATTCCGGGACATCACATTCCTCCACCTTTTAAATCTTTTCGTCCTCGAAAAGGAATAAAGCCAGAATTTATTAAAATACTTAATATCAATTAAATCACTTTTTGATCATTTTTAAAACACTTTGAAATCTATATAATATTTCCAAAATAGTTTTACAAAAATATTATTTTATAACTCGATGTTTCAACAAGTCCGTCCTCGTTCTCACAGAAATTCGGTCATATGTTGATCAGGCGTGGGATTGAAAATCTATAAGTACTTGGTAAACCTGTTTCCAACACCCAGTGGAAATACTTGGAAAATAATTTATTGAAAATATAGAAAACATTTTTGAAAATAGAGGAAATATCTTCGGTGAGAATGCTTTGGAAATCATCACCCTCATCCATGGTTGTAATTACATCCTGGGATACGTTGCCATCGCAGCAAAAGTCCATGTAACTATAGACACTCCGCGTCCCTCGATTACGCCATGGAACCCACAACAGATTACAGTTACATTTCAGGGTTACGTTGCCATCACAGCAAAAGTCCATGTAACTGTAGGCACCAGCTCCCTCGATTTTTGCTGCCAAAAATTAAACTTCTCCACTCCCACATAGGTCGTAGTCTACCGATATAAAATCAAACGCAGACTGTTGGCTCTTAACGGCACACACGACTTTCGCTATGTTACCATAGGTTGTAGTCTACCGATATAAAATCAAACGCACTGTTGGCTCTCAGCGGCACACACGACTTTCGCTATGGTCTGCAGTAGATCAGCACCCTCGACTTTCACTACACACTACTCATAATCCTCAGGAGCTAGTTTTGTCCGGACTCCTCATAGGATCAACTTTAAAACCTCCCCCTTTGAGGCTCAAGGTAGTACCAACCTATGATACTCCTGAGAAGTTTATTTCAAGGGAGCGCCTTTTTCTCCAGAGCCGTTTTCAAAACACTTTATACTATACACATATAGTATCTTTCAAATCATACACCTAGTATGATCTCAAATAAAGCTCCTTTACACAAAATCGATTATCCCAAAATCGATAATTCTCAAACTAGGGTTTACAAATTCCGATATTGATTTTACCCAAAAATCAAAAGCCTTTCCAAAGTCCAAAGGTTCCAAAAACCTTTTTTTAAAATCATTCTCGTAAGATCCTTTACATATATATTTATATAAATATATATAGCTTTTAAAAATCTTTGGATCACTTCAAACTTGTATAAATTCCCTTTTTATACTTCAGAAACTTTCAAAACCCTTTTCTTCTGGCAAGAGATTCAACAAGGGAAGTTTTATTATATATATAACACAGATATATAACGTTGTTTATTTCAAATCAAATATTCAAATTTGATTACTCTTTACAAAACCACTTAACATATTACTTACTTCCATAAAGTAAATTTCTATTATAGAAATATCCAATTTCCATTTTATTTCATCATATATTTCACAAAACATACCTTTCATTCAAATTCGTATGATGTACACATGTCATCCGTACGCTATACCAATCTGATCGCTCACTCGATCACACAATTTCACTTCCGAACTAGTATCGTCCACCCGACATTCTAGTGCGGACTCAGATTTGGTTTCTTGATCAGAAACCGTCATTCTCCTTGCATAGCCATAACTAAGATAGAGAATATCCAAAACCAATCAACAATCCATATCCAGGTTCGCCATCGAAAATCGAGTGAAAAATCCCAACTCGGATCGATATACTATCTCGAAATTCTATGCTCGAATCCGAATCAAATCATTATGCGAATAGAATAATATACGTACATCCTATGTATTTATCCTCATTGATTATTAGCCAAATCAATCTCCTTTCGATTCACATTCACTTTAATTTTCATTCACTTTTTCACAATTTCTTCAATTCCATTTGGATTATCACATTAATCCTTATCTCAATTGGTAATTAATCATAAACAGTTTAAACTCTGTCCAGCTTAAATTTAGAAAATAGCTTGAAAAGTTAAAACAGATAAATAGTTGAAAAATAATTTTGTTAGTTATAAAATAGCTGTAAAATAGTTAAGTAATTTTAAAATAGTTGAAAATAGTCAAATAGTTATAGAAATTTTAAATAATTGTAAAATAGTTGTAAAATAGAAATTAGTTATAAAGTAGTTGAAAAATAGTAATTAGTTTATAAAACAGTTGAAAAATTGTTAAATGGTTCCAAAATAATTGTAAAACAAGTATAAGATAGTTTTAGGTTTAAAAAGAAAAGTTGTATAGTAAATAATTTGGAAAAATAGATTTATATTAAAACAATTTATTTTAAAAATAGTCCAGAGCCAAACTGTTCAATTCCCAATCTCCAATCTCATCAATTCAAGTTGAATTAACCTCAATTTCTTTCCAAATTCAAATCAAATTCCATTTGATTTTAAACCTATTCAATTTTATTACAATTCCAAATTATTCAGATCAATTTGGACTAATTTCAAATTGAACCCACTTCAATCTCAAATCATTTCAATTTCTATTTGAATTAGTCCCAATTTCATTTTTTTCCTATTTCAAAGTTCAAATAATAACTCAAACCCTCTTTAAACAACTAAATCTTTGAAATTCAATTTTGAAACCAAACCCTTGAAGTTTTATATTAAGCATTCCAATCTCAAGTCCAAAATGATTCCATTTTAGCTTAATAATGGATATATTACCTCACCCCATTTATTTATTCATTTAAACAAATCCAATTTAAAAGATTATTAATAATAATAGGATGATATCATCTAAATTATTTTAAAACATCCATCCATTTCCAATTTCCAGATCTCAAACCCATTTTGAGATCACACAAACTCCCAATACATATTAACCATTTAACTTCCCAAGTTAAATCTCAATTTTCATCTTGAATTTCCAAATCAGGTTGTTCATTCAAACTTATTTAACTTCTTCTAAGTTAAATTCAATTTAATCTCATTAATCCCACTCCAAATTTGAATTCTCCATTTCAAATTCCAAATTTCTATCACTTAAAAGTTGAAAAACTTATTCAACTTCACACTAATAATCTTACCACTTATAAGTTCAAAAACTTATCACTTTGGGTATCACGTCTTATTCCAAATTTAAAACTCAACATTTAGAGTTTATTTCAAACCATCTTTGATAATATGTATATCCACACATATATACATATTTACTTCTTGGCTCACCAAGCCAAATTTTAAAATTTAAACCACCCTCAGTTTTAATTCAAAACAAATTCTTTTAAAGTTTACAAACAACTTCTTATTCTAAAATAAGATTATATTCAAAATAGTTTGAATAATATTATTTCATTTAACATTTTGAAAACAATTTCAAATGTTTAAATTTAGAATTCAGAACTTCACAATTTGAAACCCACTTTAATTTACATCCTTTCTAATTTACAAGTTATCCTCATCAAATGTTTATTTCCATAAAACATTTTATTGTTTATTGGAAGATAATCATCCCATTATTAAACACAATAACCATTCTATTTTCTGCTTTGAAACCAATTCTAATTCATCTTATTTTGAAACTCTTCCCTAACTTCAAGATTTTAATTTCAATTTGAATCCATTTCATACTTATCTTTAATTTAATTTCAATTTGGTTGTGTTTCTATTACCATTTAATTTAATTCCAAAAATTTAACAACCAATTACCTTAATATTTATTAGAAAGAAATATTGCTTTATATATCAAAATATATTCTTATATAAAATCATTTAAAATCTTTATATAAGAAAATAACAAGTACGCTCCCTTATATATACACACACTTAACTCATTCTAGGGTACCATTGACCGTATCCTTAATGTGTAATCCCAGCAGAGCCAAGGTTCTCGCTTAACCTTCAGCTCTGATACCAAATATGACGACCCAGAATTTTCGATCCCGAAAATTCCAAATAGTCGGGAAAATAAGAAAAGAGATATAAGAAGAAACCGAAAGCAGGTCACAGAATCTCACATTCGCAGCGGATAAAATATAATATCAAATAAATATTCTTTACATAAAGAATGCTGTATTAGTCAATTACATTTTAATATATCAGAGTTACAACCATTACACAACACTGGACAGTTTAAAACAACATGTCCTAGATATACGACAATATACCACAGCGGAAACGCTCCATACGTTCCTGCCATCCAGCTCGCCTCATGAGCTCCAGAACGTCCTTACCTGAAAATTTGTAGTACTCGGTCTGACCCGAGCATTACATCAAGTAACACCCGGGTCAGGCTGGAAACCTGTAACATCCCCAAATTTTTAACAATATCAATTTAATAATATGTATTAAAAATTAAATTGATATTGATATTTTGTTAATAATAATTCAACTTGATTTAATAATCTTCTTCAATAATTATTTAATTGGTCATTTTATCTTTTAAAAACAATAAATTGGTTTCTATTTATAATATAAACATATGGTTTATATTTTAAATAGATTAGATTTGTTTTAAATTTAATAAATAAAACATATTTTCAAATTCTAATATTTGTAGTAATTTGGAAATTTTGATTTAAATTTAATATTAAGTTTTCAAAGCTATTTAATAAATAAGTATATGATTTTTACATTGTTAAGAAAAATGTTTAAATGTTTAAAATTATTTTGGCTTGAGTTTTAAATTTAAATGAATTAACAAAAAGAGTTGTTTTGTTTTCTTTTAAATATAGCTTAAATAAAATAGATAATTTATTGATAAAAATATAATTTCTCTTAAAATGATTTTAATTTAATAGTAAGATATTTATAAAAACAATATTAATAGTGTATTGTCTTTATAAATAGATTTTGAATAAAATTTGCAATTGCTATTTCAAATTAAATTTGTAATCATAACTTGATTTTAAAATAATTGATTTTGAAATTAATTTGAATTTGAAATTCCAAAGTATAAATCTTAATTGTTTTAATTTCTATATGTATAGGTTTTAATTTATAAATATGGTTTTTTTTTTATTTCATTTTTTAAATTTATACACATATTTAAATATAAACTAACAACTTAAAACTTAGGCTTAATACACACATTAATTTGTAAATTAAGTACTAATTATTTTAAAAGAAACAAGTGTTTCATTCTTTAACATTCATTTAACACGTGTTCAAAAACTAACATAACAAATTGACAAATGTATAAATTTGGACAATTGTAAATTTTGTTTTAATTTTTCTTTTATTTTATTAAATCTGAAAATTCATCTATGTAAACTTGCATTTCATTCATACTTATTTTTTTTCATTTAATTAATCAAAAAGAAAACTTCAAAACTCATCAAATTTAAAAAAACAGTAACTCCTCTTCAAATTTCTGCATATTCAATTCCTGTACAAGTCTAAAATCAGTGAACTTCAAAGCATCACCATATCAAAACTCCTCATAAAAATCAAATCTGTGAACAAAGCATGATCATTACCATTTCACAAATCCTTTATTAAGAAAATCTGCATATTCAACTTCCTAAAAATCAAAGGGCCTGCATTCTGTTTATAAATCTGGAAATGAACAAATCTGCATGCATTTGGGAATAGAGCAAGTCTGCATTTTCTCTCTGCACAACCTCAAATTGAAGCCTGATTGAAGCATGTTCAAGCATCTGCATGCAAGTATTTTTAGTCAGGAAAACATAAAGCATTTCTGTTTTTAAAAGCATCAAGTTCAAGCATTTTTGCAAGTTCCAGTTTTATTCATCAAGATTTCAAGCTCTGCATTTAATAAAGGTGAGTAACTTTAAATCATAAATTTTAAATAGGTTGCATGTTAAATGTTTGATAATGAAGTATTGTTTGTGTGTTTGTAAAAGCCTGATGTAAATATGTTTGTGTATGCATGTTGTTTGTGCTCTGTTATGTTCCCAGATCCATCTTCCCATTTAAAAGAATCCTCTACAATTGATTTTATTAGAGATAGTATCTGGATTTTAAAATATAAAAAAATTGTTTGCTTATCATAGATTAGAATTAAAAGTTATGAAGTAAAGTTGTTTGACTGTCTAAAGTTATAATTAAAACTTAAGTAAGTTAAAAATACAGGATGTTGTCTCTGTGTAACACCATTGCATGTTGATCTTTATCAAAACCCAAGCATATTAATATTGTAATTCAGTTTCATAAATCAGGAATACTAACTATAACTTGATTTTTAAATCAAGTATTAGGATTTTTAGAGTTTAGTTTAAGTAGCAGTTAGTAATTGAACTGAAAATGAAATTTGTGCAATTTCTTGTGATCTGTGACTTGAGAAAACTCGGGGTTGCTCTGAGTTATGGAGGAAGGTTTGTAGATTCTTGTAAAAATCATAAATGATGTTGTAATTCAATGAGGAGGGAGCAGTTTGAAAATCTTTTGTTAAACCCTAGTTTTGAATGGATTTAAGAATTGGGTCAGTTTGAGGAGAAGGATGGATCGAGTGCTTTGATCTTTTGAGGATCGGTAGATGATGTGTGGTTGAGTTTGAGGCCGGAATGGGGGAAACTCAGGTGGTCGGAGCGGCGAATATTCGCCGTTGACAGGTTTTGGCAGAAAACCTGTTTAGTTTTCTAGGTTTTGCTCCTGGGTGTTTGATTTTGATTCTTTAAATAATTGTTTGATCTGATGATCACATATGGGTGTAGAGGTGTTTCTGGGAGTAGTACGATCATCTCTAATGATCAAAGAAGGCGGTGGTCGTCGTGCGTATGCACGGTGATGTTGTCTCAGATGAAGTGTTTTGGGGTTTGTTTGTTGTAGGGGAAGATGTTGGGTTTGCTTGAAGTTATAGGGAGAAGGACTCGAAGAAGTTAGGTAGGAAACTCGAAATGATTTAGCATAAGCCTCGGGTTGCTTTATTTTTCTTTCAGGTTACAGAAACCTGTAAATCTGGGTTTTAAAATTTTTAAAATCTGAAGTTTATTGTTAAGGAAAGTTTAAATTAAATTTAAATTCAAGTTTGAATTTTAGAAATTCAAGTTTAATTCAGAATCTCAGTTTTAAATAAAAAAATAAAGGAAATAAGGTTTTAAACTTAAACTTGTATGACTACATTATTTTGGAAAGTAATTTAAATCTTTTAAATTGAAGTTTGTAAAATGTGAGCAAAATTTAAAATAAAATTTAAATCTGGAAATCTTAAATTTAAATATGAACTTCAGTTTTTAAATTTAAAAGAAGGTTTAAATTTGGAAGTTTTAAACTAAATATAAATTGAAGTTAGTGAAACTTTGAAATGAGTTTTTGTTTTCAAAATTCTTATGAATTTAAAATCTAAGACAAACACTTGTTTGTCTTGCAATTTAAAAGGTTTTAAATTATTTAAACTTTGATAAGTTTAAATTATTCTTATTTCAAAACTTGTATTTAAAATGGAATTTAAAGGTAATTTTCAAAAGTACTTTGTTTTAAATAAATTTTGTTTTTAAAAACAAAATTTAGAAATGTTTTATCTTAAATTAATTAAGATAAATGTATTGAAAATTTATTTAATTAATAAGGTAATTAAGGAATAGTTAGTTAATTTAATTAATTATTGATTAAGGTTTAATAAACATTGATTAATGATTAACCAATTTAAAATTAAGATCATTAATTAGATTTTTAAATTAATGATTTATGAATTATTAATTAAGTTCATAAGTTTTTAATCAAGGCTAATTAATTAAATAATTAGACTTTAATTAATGGGCGACTAAAGATAATTTAATTTGTGGTTTATCTAAGTTAATTACTTAAATTAATTAATTAGAGAATGGTTAATTAAGGTCATTAACCAGGATTATTTAAGAATTAATTAAGGTGGTAAATTTTTATAATTAATTAGATTAATTAATTTAATAATAATCATTTATGAATGGTTTGAGTATAATAACTTAATGAAGTAATTAAGAAATTAATTACTTAAGGTAATTAATTTAGTTTAATGTGATTGTTTAGTTTAATTAATTAAGTTTAATTAATTTTAAACACTTGGGTTTTAAAGATAATTACTTAATGTGATTAATGGATTGGAAATTACTTAGTTATGTAATTGATTAATAATTACAGGTTGTAATTAAGTGGAGATGTTTAAGAATGAAGTAATTTGGAGTATAATTACTTGTAATTAATTAAGGAATTAAATAAGGAATAATTAATTTGGTTTAATAAAGGAATTAAGCTAGTTAATTACTAAATGTAATTAATCTGTGATGATTAATAATTATGAGTTAATTACCCAAGGTAATTAATTTAGGAAGATAATTTATTTAAATATAATTAAGGGTCATTAATTATTATAATTAATGATGTAATTAAAGTTGATTAATTAAGATTAATTAATCAATAATGAGTAATTAAAGGTAATTAATTAATATAATTAATTAAGGATTAAGGTAATGAATTATAGTTAATTAATTAATTGAAGTAATTAAATGTTAATTACTATTTGGTTGAGAATAATTAATTTGTGAAATTAACTAAGGATAATTACATGAGTGTAATTAAGGGTAATTAATCAAGGGTGATTAATTAAGGTGATTAATAATGAATGATTAATTGATTGTAATCAATTAAATGATTGAGTAAGCAAGATTTATATTGGTGAAGTAATTAATTTAATTTATTATAAGTTAATTAAAGATAGAGTAATTAATTTAATTAATTTTAAATTAATTAGAAATAGAGATAGTTAATTTAATTCATTTTAAATTAATTATATTGTGATGAGTAAATTATTGCTTATATATGAATGGATGACATTGATTGTCTTGAATGGATGTAATCTCAGAAATGAGATAAGTAATGTTGTGTGGTATGAATGCTTGGTTGCATTGTGATGATAATATAGATTATCTATTGTGATGATGATATGGATAACCTATTTTGATATGGATCATCTGTTTATTATGATAATGTGGATAATCAATTGTGATTTGTGAGTTATCTATCTGTGTATATATAGATAATTGAATTGTTTTAAACTTTAAAACAACTTGGACCTAAAAGACACGCTTTGGATTTCGATGACACCGGGATCGGGTTTCCATATTTGGATATCCAAAAACCACGTCAATCCAAATTAATGTTAGGTAGTGAATCAAAGTGGAGCTTTGTGAAGACTCGAGGTGTAAGAACTATACGTCAGTATAACTCTGTGGGTGATTCCGTGATGAGTTTGACGGAGCTAGTTCTTATAGGTTCGAGATGGAGGTTCATAGTGCAAGGGTTATTGTCGTTAACTCCGAGGGTGATTCCAAAATGAGTGTAATGAGATAATGCCTTCGGTTTCGTTCGAACCCGGAACGAACTTGTATGGATTGAATGCTTTCAGAACATCGTCAGGTGGACGATGAGCATTCTAAGTGATATGTCCTATAAAGGTAATTGTAGCCTCAAGCCTCATCAACCAGGAATGGCTAAAACAGGGGAGGTGCAGCAAGGCTTCGTGGGTAGCCCCCACTTGAGAGTGAGATTTACCCCTGTCTAGAGGTCCCTTTATATTCGGCTGTGTGGGCGGTTGCTAGCTACAACCGCGGGGTTGTCTTGTTCGGAACTGTTTAGTAAGGAATGGGTCCGGCTTTGTGTTGCAGGGGATCGGGAGTGGTCCTCGGTACGTTGATCTAGGCCACGTACTGTGACGGGCAGTACCCCAGTAGCCCTGCCATTGTATGGAATCCAAAATCCAATAAGTGCCAACGGTTTTGATTGTATTACCCACTTTTGTGGCTAGTAGCTGGAATTTAATAATGTAACAATTTCGGCTATTTCATATTTATTTGAAAACCCTAGACCTATTATAATATCACTGGATTTCCTATCAAATGTTTTGGTTAGCGTAAGGTAAAAACTTTTCCATGTTTATGTGTGGGAAGTCTTACGTGATACCTTTCCTTTCAAAGGTTTTTCAAAGTTAAGCAACTTTAACCTGTTGCTCACACCAGACCCTTGTCTGACCCGGAGTTTATTTTTGTTTTTCATAAACTCTTAGGTACTCAAATTTTTACGCGTAGCCAAGGGATTCAAGTTAGCTTTGAAGAATTGTGGAGGAGAATGGAGCAGGAGGCTTCTGCGTCTAGATATATAGTATTCCGCCGTGTAGTTTTCTCTGAGTAGTTCTCTCTGTTGTCTTTGAGTTGTATTGAGATGTAATAACTAGACAGGTGTTTATAACGGTCTAGTATGTGTTGTTTATGCTGTGTAACTTTGATGTATATGATACTATGTAATATATTATGTTATTAATATAATTTATTCGTTCCGCTGTTTAGATTCTGATGTTGTTTCTTTCTTCTCTTCTTTCTTTTCTTTTTTCTATCCATTTCTTTCTTAAAAATGATGCGATTTTCTGTGGTAAGAAAGTCGGGTCGTTTCAGCTTGGTATCAGAGCATTAGGTTGAGTGAATACCTAGGCTCTGTAGTGGTGTCTTTATTGAGAGAGCGTATTTGTAATTTTAAATATATATATATATATATATATATATATATATATATATATATATATATATTTCTACCTATCCGTTGGATTACCTGTTTAGGTTTTCCAACATAAGTTATAAAGGTAGATAGAGTAGTAATGTGTGTAACATGACTACCATTGGTTGGAGTTTGAATGTTTGAGGTTGGAAGTGTATTTGTCGAGACTGTAGACCTAATATCGTCTCGAATGGGATTCTGTAGTGATAAAGGACTTCATTGATCTCTGAAGGAAACCTGTTAAGGTTCGAAGTTTATTTCTTTGATGTTGGATGAGTAGTGTTTGGATCTGTTGGCTGGACAGAAGTGAGTGATGATATTTTGATACCCTAGGAAGTAGTAGCTGCGTGATGAGATGCAGTGACCATGGATGTTTCTGAAGATGTTTTCTTTGGAACAAGTTTAAGAAAGTGAGTCTGCTACGTTGTTGTGGCTGTGTTCAGCTGGTGTTTCTATTGATTTGAGGTCCGAGTGTCTCAGAGAGCTTTGATTTGGAGATCTTTGGCATCTGTGGCAGCGGTGCAGCTTGGAGCGTTCTCGGTGTTGGCAAGAGATCTTTTGGCTTAGCAGTTTTTCTGAAGTGGAGTTCAGAAGCGGTTAAGTGGACCCGTTTCTTCGATGGGTTGGCTAGTTGAGTGTAAGCTGTTCTGTTTGATAAAGGGAGAACAGATTTTCCTTTGATTTGGTTTGGTGGATCGCAAAAGTGACTTGCGATTGTTTGAGCGTTCTCTTGAGCTATCAGAGTTTTTTCTAGATGTCTTTAGAGAAGTCCGAATTTTGTTCGCATTTGGAGTTTGAGTTTTCTTATCGACCAGGATTCCAGGAGTACTACCGGTGGTTCAGCTTAATTGAAGGATGGTTCCAAGAGTTTGAGTTAGTGTAGCAGCCCAAGTTTTGGAGAAGTTTCTGAGTCTTCTTTATGGATCTGATGAACCATATCTCTGGGATTGTTGTCCAGTTTATGCTCGTGTTCTTCTTCAGTATTCTCTTCTACTTCGGATCAGAGTTGTGCAGCGGAAGCAGTTTGGGAGTGCATCTGCTTTTTCTTTTCTGGACAGAAGAAGTTGTTGTCTTCTGATGTTTAAGGAGTAAGGTTTGTTTTGGTTGATCTTGAGGAGATCATTTTGTTGAGTTGATTGGTTTTGTTTGTTTATAGAGGCATCAGCAAAGGTTGAGCTGATCAGGAAGGTTGTAGGCAACTCAGGATCATCTGGAGAGTTTTGTGGATTTGAGACAGAGGATTTTGGATTCTAAAGTCGGAGATGTGATTTGGATAAGATTTCTCCGATCGTAAAGGAGCTATAAGTTTGGGTAAGGCTGGGAAGCTAGCTCTGAAGAGTTTTGGATCTTTTCTGTATTCTTGGAGAATAAGTGATTGATCTACAAGATTGGATTGCCAGTTTGGATAACTGGGATTCGATGAGTTTCACGTATCTCTGAGGGAATACGTGTATGATTTATCTCTGGTTTGGAACCAGCAGTTCTGGAGTTTTGGTTGTTGATTCGGACTCGTTTGTAGTCTGATATCTTGTCTAGTGTATAGATATAGTTGAATAGAAGCTTTGTAACTTCATAGTATTGATTGTTTGGATTCTCTAAGAGCGAGTATTCCGGTATATATATACTTGGGGAAACTCGAAGAAATTCTATCCAGAATTTGTCTGGATAATTAGATTTGTTTGATTGGTTGAATTGGTTGCTATGGTTGTTAGCATATAATTGATATATGCTTGTGTTTAAATTAAATCTTTAATGAGATTATTAAATTACCTTTGTTTTAAATTTCGGGGACGAAATTCATTTAAGGGGGGAGGATTGTAACATCCCAGAATTTTTAACAATATCAATTTCATAATCTGTATTAAAAATTAAATTGATATTGATATTTTATTAATAATAATTCAAATTGATTTAATAATCTTCTTCAATAATTATTTAATTGGTTATTTTATCTTTTAAAAATAATAAATTGGTTTCTATTTATAATATAAACATATGGTTTATATTTTAAATAGATTAGCGTTTTTTAAAATTTAATAAATAAAACATATTTTCAAATTCTAATATTTGAAGTAATTTGGAAATTTTGATTTAAATTTAATATTAGTTTTTTAAAGCTATTTAAAAAATAAGTATATGATTTTTATATTGTTAAGAAAAATGTTTAAAATGATTTTGGCTTAAGTTTTAAATTTAAATGAATTAACAAAAAGAGTTTGTAATAACCCAAATTTCTGGGCATTATAATTAATAATATAATTGGATTAATTAAACGCAATACTAAATTTATAGATTGAACAAATAAATCTGATCAAATAAATATTTATATTTGTAATGGTGTTGTATATATAGACATAGATTTTAAACAAAATTATTATATACAAGTTGAATTTGTATGTGTTTAAAAATATGTATATGTAAAATTGATTTGAAAATTCAATTTGAATTTGGGGTATTTAAATTGAAATTCATAGAATAACTATATCAGTGTACAATTAAGATTTTTTTTTAAATCTTCTCTTATGAGAGTTATATATGTGTAAATACTAAAAGGGTATGAGTATAAATATAAAATATAACTTAATCAAAATTTATGAAGTGATGGATTACAATTTCAAGATATTGAGTATAAAAAAAATTCAAAATCATTAGATTGAAGCTGTTTTAAAATCAATGTTTTCAAAAGCTAATTTAAAGATATATTCAAATTTGTTTTCAAAACTATAAGATAATTGTTGTTTTAAATATGATAGCTTTAAAGGATTTAAACAAAGTTTTGTTTTCTTTAAAGTGCTTAATATAAATGGTTATAAATGTATAGATATAGATGTTTAAATTTTAAAATATATGTATAAGAATTATTTGCATTTTTATTAGTATTAGAATATTTCTTTTTTTTTAAAAAAAAGTTAACTTATAAACTTATGTAAACATTTATTTATTTAGTAACTTAAGAAAGTAAGTTTTATTTACATTTAAACTAAGTAAAATTTAAAAAAAAACATGTGTAACTATATAAACATATCTAAATAACACATGTAAAGAAGATTAAGCTAGCATATGACAAATGTTGGCAAAATAAACATGTGGCACTATTTCATTTTTAATTTTTAATAAATATTTTTAAGAAGAAAACAAATTTCTTTCCTAACACTTTCATTTTCTTTACTTTCCTTAACACAAATTTATGGCAAGCAAGAAAACTTCTCAAACCTGAAAATGAGAATCAAATTAAAAGTAAAACCAGTAACATCAGTTAAAATCTGAAGCAATAAGCAAATCTGCAAATTTAAAGGCTGCAATGCATAAGGAGATTTCAACATGCAAATGAAAATCAACAGAAATTCAAATCGAAGATCAACTGAAGCTTCAACACTTTTAAGCAACAGCAAGATTCAACTTTTAAAACATCAAGTGACAGACATACAGGGAGTTTCAAACAATTTTCAAATTTAAAAGTTCAAACCTGGGCATCAAAGCTTGCTCTGCAGTGCTCTGCATAAATAACAGGTGAGTAAGCTTGATGATTTATGATTCTTGAACAAGTATACAGTGATCTTATAAGTATGATCTGAAATTACCTGTGCATGTTGTTTTAATATGATTTTAAGCATATATATATATATGTGTGTGTGTGTGTGTGTTAGCAAGTTTTACCTGGGCTGAACATGAAATGGGAAACTTCTGTTCAAATTAACAGTGAGTAAATTTTTAATCAAATTTTTAAGATAAGGATCTGTTGCATGGGAAAGTTAGCTATGAAGATGCTAGCATGTTATTTATTTAGTGAAGTATTTGATCACAGATTCAAATTATACTGTGTATGTCTAAATTGTAACTGTTAAATCATGTATCTTCAAGTTTTGAAGGAAAACTTAACAAAAACTCAAAATTTATATGAAATGAAGACATTATTAGTTTGGAATAAACAATATGGAAGATTGATTCAGTAGGAATTAAGTGTTAAAAATATTAATATGCAAATGAAATAGTTTAAATTTCAGATAGCAGGTATGCAGTAAAACAAGTGTTTATATCATACAAATCATGTTCAACTTTTAATGAATCAAGTTTATATCCTGAATCTATTATACATAATATGAATTTTAAGACAGGAATCAAAAATTTTAATTTAAAGATGAAGATGAATTTTGGGATTAACTAAAATTGGGGCTTTTGACAAATTCTCGTGACTGGATTGGTTATAGGCTTTGAAATTTGAACTGGAGCTGTGTTTGATTTTGCTTAACACTAGAAAAATAGTGGTTGAATTTATCTTGAATCACAGAATTTAGAAATTTGATTTTTAGGGTTTTTGCTCTGTGACTTTTCGAGTTTGGAAATTGGGTTCGTGTGAATCATAGGGTTGACCGAGTTACGCGAGGCTGGAGGTGGAGGTGTGTTTGGGTTGTGTGAATGCATGACCGAAGTGGGGAGGCTCGAGTCATCATCTGGTGGTCGTTAACGTCATAGTTAGTCGACGCGAGGTGATTTTGGGTGAATGGAATATTTCCAGTTAGTGGAAGGAAGGTGAATCGGTGAAGGAAAGCGTGGTGTCGAGTTCCAGGCAGGTAGGCGTGATGGCATGGTCGCGAGTGACGCGTGGGGTTGGTCGGCGACCAGAGGTGATGAACTGCGACGATGTGCACGTGCACGTATATCCTCTGGTATCTGAATCTTAGCTGTGGTTTTAGCTTCGAGGTAGACGATGGGTTAACTCGATGTTCTCTTCGGGTTTTAGTATGGTAGTTGGAGCTGTGCGTTGATAAGAGAACTAGCAGCAAAAGGAAGGGAAACTCGAAGTTGAGGAAAGATAAGTCGGGAAAGTTGGTTTTGGAACCCGAAGTTATTGAAGGGTGGGATCGGGTATACTTTGTTGTTTGCAGGGTTCAGAATTGACACCTGTTCTGTTTTTATTTTTATGTTTAAAGGTAAAGTTTAAGTGTAAACTAAATTTGAACTAAATTTAAACCTGAATTTAAATATTAGTCCAAATAGTTTGAATCTGGGTTTTTGAAATAATTTGAATTCATAAATTTAAGTTGTGTTAAATAAAAACAGAAACCTATTTCCTGTTTTAAAATTAAAAGTAAAGTTTTAAAACGCCAAAACCAAGTTTAATTATAAAGTGGGTAACTTACCTTTAAGCATTAATTAGTTTAATTACAAAGGAATGATTAAGGAATAAATTAAGGAAATAATTTACTTGATTGATAAATAATTAAGGATTAAAGATTAATTGTTTAAGATTAATTAATTTGTAATTAAAAAGATCATTAACTAGATTATTAATTAATGATTAGGGATTCATTAATCAAGTAATTAAGTATGATTAAACTTAATTTAATCTAGTAGTTAAGATTTACTAATTAAGTAATTAGTGAGTAAGTAATTAAGCAATTAAAGGTTACTTAACTAATAATTAAGAAGTGCTTAACTTGTAATTAAGTAATTATTAATTAATAATTAGGGTTTTTATTAATTAATAAATAAAGAATAATTAATCCATAATTAAGGATTAATTAAAAAGTTGTTAAGTGGTTGATTAATCAATAGTGATTACGGATTAATCAAATGATAATTAAGGATAGAGTATCTGTTAATTAGGGATGGGTTAACAGTTAATTAAGGATTCTTATTTGATAAATAAAGGATAATTAGTCTGGGATTAGGGATTGATAAATTGATTGATTGAGTTAATCAAGGATGTGATTAAGTAATTAAGGTTAGTAATTAATTAATGATTGTATAAGCAAGATTAAGTGATTAATTCTTACGAATTAATTTTATTTGAGTAATTAAATTAATTGTGATATGAATTAATTTATGTTATGATATGTTGGATGGGTGATGATAATGTGATTATCAATCAATTAGTAATTGTTGTGTAAAATGTTATCCGATAATTAAAGGTTGAGTTGTATTTAATTGGATAATTTGGTTTTAAATAACATTGGATTCGAAGAGACCGGAGTCGGGTATTAGTTAATTCCCGAAACCACTTCGATGTTTTTATAATTTGATATGTGGAATCAATAGAATGAAATGAATTATTTGGCCCTTTAATCTAAGTTTGTTACCTAGAAATTAATGTGAGATGTATGTAATGTTTTAACAACTTGTGAAGTTGTAAATTGATAAGTTACCCCAGGTTTATATAAATTGTATGCTTTTGTATTCCAAGTTAGATGGGTTTACTCACGCTGGTTTCCAGCCTGACCCGGGTGTTACTTTGATGTAATGCTCGGGTCAGACCGAGTATTACAGCTTTTCAGGTAAGGACGTTCTGGAGCTCAGGAGGAGAGCTAGATGCAGGAGCGTATGGAGTGGATTCTGATATAGTATTGTTGTTATCTGGACAAGTTGTTAAACTATCCAGTTTGTATGGGATATTGTAACTCTGATGTAAATGTAAATATACTGATACAGTTCTGTTTTATTAACCGTTATTTATTTACTATTATATTTTGTCCGCTGCGAATGTGAGATTGTGTGTTTCATTTCTGTTCTTCTTCTATCTCTTTCTTCTTTCTCTTTCTTCTTTTCACTAACTATCTGGAAATTTCGGGATCGAAATATTCGGGTCGTTTCATTTGGTATCAGAGCCAGGTTAAGCGAGAACCTTGGCTCTGGTGGGATTACTCATTAAGGATAGGGTAAGTGGTACCCTAGAATGAGTTGAGTGTATATAAATATAAGAGAGTGTACTTGTTATTTTCTTATATAAAGGTTTTTAAATGATTTCAAAGGTAAATGAATCTTATATAAGAAATAGATTATCTATTATATTAAGGAAATTGGTTGTAATATTAATTAAATTGAAGTAATAGTAAGAATTAAGTGGTAATAGAATTACAACCAAATGAAATTAAATTAAAGACAAGTTTAAAATGGATTCAAACTAAAATTAAATATGGAAATTGGGAAAGGTTTCAGGAATTGGATAATCAATTAATTTATGTAATTAATTAAACTTTACTTAATGAGATTAATTAATGGATAATAATTGGAAATGATAAATTAAGAGGAAGTTACTTAATGAAGTAACTAGTGGCAAGTAATTAAAAGGACAATTACTAATGAAGGTAATTAAGAAAGGAGTTAATTACCGAATGTGATTAATTGGAATTAATTAATGCCGTAATTAATTTAAAAGAAATAATAAATAATATTATTTAAGGCAATTGAATGAAATAGACCTATTTCAAACAAGAGTTGTTTGAAAATTTAAAAGAAATTTGTTTTGAAAAACCAAAGGTGGTTTGAAATTTTAAAGGTATAACTTGATAAAAGAAATTAATATGTATATATGTAGATATACATAATATCAAAGGTGGTTTGAAATAAACTCTAAATGTTGAGTTTTAAATTTGGAATGAGATATGATACCCATAGAATAAGTTTTTGAACCAAATAACTGGGAAGATTATTTATGAGAAGTTTAAAATTTGAAAAGGAAGTTCAAATTGGGTAAGGTTAACTGGATTAAGTAGATTGAGTTTGACTTGGGAAAAGTTAAATAGGTTTGAATAATCAATCTGATTTGGAAATTTCAAGATGAAATTGAGATTTAATTTGGGGAGTTAAATGGTTAATCTGAATTGGGAGTTTGTGTGATCTCAAAATGGGATTGAGATTTGGAAATTGTATATTGATAAATGTTTTGAGATGAATTAAATGATATCATCCTATTATTGTTAAAAATCCTTAAGTTGTGAATTGGATTTGTTTAAATGAATAAGAAATGGAGTATGGTAATCCATTGTTGGGATAAAAAGGGTAAATGGATTTAAAGGAATTAAATCAACAATTGAAGTATTGACTCGAATTTATATAATTCGAGATGGTTTAAATCTGGAATTTGAATTGAAATTAATTCAAATTGAATTTGATTTGAAGTAATTGAAATTGTGATTGAGGATGTATGAGTATAAGATTCAAATGGAAAATTTGAATTGGATTAATTTGAAATGATTTGAAATTGAAGAGGGTTCAATTTGAAATTAGTCCAAATTGATTTGAATAATTTGGAATTGTATTTAAAGTTGAATAGTTTTTAAATTCAAAGGGAATTTGAATTAAATTTGGGGAGTAAATCAAGAATAATTCAACTTGATTCGGAAATGAAATTAGAATTGGGATTAATTCAAACTGGAATTGAAATAAATTGGAATTGAAGCGGGTTCAATTGAAATGATATTAGTCCAAAGTGATTGGAATAACTTGGGATTGTAATTAAAGTTGAATATGTTTAAAATCAAATGGAATTTGATTTAAATTTGAAAAGGAATTGAGAATTAATTCAACTTGAATTGGGAATAAATCAATTCCAATGGAAATTGGAGTTATTTAAAATTGGAATTGGGTCAATTTAAATGAAAGTGGAAATTTAAATTGAATTGATAAAAATGGAGATTGGGAAGTGAGCAGTTTTGACTCTGGACTATTTTTAATATAAATTTTTTTAATATAAACCTACTTTTCCAAGCTATTATTATATATACAACCTTTCTTTTAAAAGCCAAACAATCTTATACTTGTTTTACAATTATTTTTGAAACTGTTTTCCAACTGTTTTATAAACCAATTACTATGTTTCAACTGTTTTACAAACTAATTACTATCTTACTATTATTTTGCAATTATCCAAAATTTCTATAATTGTTTTAACTATTTTCTAGCTATTTTACAGCTATTTTACAAACTAGTAATTATTTTTCAACTACTTATCTATTTTTAAATTTTTCAAGCTATTTTCTAAATAAACTGGACAGAGTTTAAACTGTTATTGGATGGATAACCAATCAAGATAAGAATAAAGGTGAATGAAAATCAAAATGAATGTGAATAGAAATGGTATTGATTTGGGCTAATAACCAATAAAGATAAATACGTAGGGTGCACGTATGTTATTCTATTTGCATAGCGATGTGATCCAGATTCGAGCACAGAATTTCGTGATAGTTATATCGATCCGAGTTGGAATTTTCCACTCGATTTTTGAAGGCGAACCTGGATATGGGTTGTTGATTGGTTCTGGATGTTCTCCATCATAGTTATGACTATGCAAGGAGATTGACGGTTTCTAATCAAGAAACCAGATATGTGTCCGCACTAGGAAGTCGGGTGGACGATACTAGTTCGGAAGTGAAATAGTGTGATCGAGTGAGCGATCAGATTGGTATAGCGTACGAATGATATGTGTACATCGTACGGATTTGAATGAAATTGATATTGAAAGGAATAATCAAATTTGAATATTTGATTTTGAGTAAACAAAGTAAATATCTTTGTTATATAAGATAAAACTCCCCTTGATGAATCTTTTGCCGGAAGAAAATGGTTTTTGAAAATGTTTAAAGTATAAAAGGAATTTTATACAAGTTTGAAATGATCCAAGGTTTTGAAAATTATATATATTTGTATATATATGTATAAAGGATCATATGAGGATTTTGGAAAAAGGTTTTGGGAACCTATGGATTTGGAAAGGCTTTTGATTTTTGGGTAAAATCAATATGAGAATTTGAGAAGCCTAGTTTGAGAATTATCGATTTTTGGATAATCGATTTTGAGTAAAGGAGCTTTGTATGAGATCATACTAGGTGTATGATTTAAACATACTATATATGTATAGTATAAAATGTTTTGAAAATGGCTCTGGGGAAAAAGGCGCTCCCTTGGAATGAACTTCTCAGGAGTACCATTGGGTGGTGCTGCCTTGATCCCCAAGGGGGGGTTCTAAAGTTGATCCTGTGAGGAGTCCGGACTAAACTAGTTCCTGGGGATTTTGAGTAGAGTATACCATAGCGAAAGTCGTGTGTGTCGCTGAGAGCCAAGGTCTACGTTTGATTTTATATCGGTAGACCGCGATCTATGGTATAACATAGCGAAAGTCGTGTGTGCCGCTGAGAGCCAACAGTCTGCGTTTGATTTTATATCGGCAGACTGCGACCTATGTTGGAGTGGAGAAGTTTCATTAGGACAGCGAAAATCAGAGGGCCGCTGAGAGCCTGCAGTTACATGGACTTTTGCTGTGACGGCAACGTAACCCTGGGTGTAACTGTGATCTGTTGTGTGTGGTGATCCATGGCGTAATCGAGAGGCCGCTGAGAGCCTGCAGTTACATGGACTTTTGCTGCGACGGCAACGTAACCCTGGATGTAACTGTGACCATGGATGGGGGTGATGATTTCCAGAGCATTCTCACCAAAGATATATCCTCTATTTTCAAAAAAATATTTTCTATATTTTCTATTAAATTATTTTCCAAGTATTTTCACTGGGTGTTAAAAACGAGTCTGCTAAGTACTTATAGATTTTCAGTCTTACGCCTGATCAACGTATGACCGAATTTCTATAAAAACAATGATGGACTTGTTGAGACATCGAGTTATAAAAAGTATTTTTATAAAAACTATTTTATGATATAAGATAGATTTTTAAAGTGTTTTAAAAATGATCAAAGAGAAATTTATTTGATTACAAGCATTTTAAATAAAATCTGGCTTCCTTCCTTTTCGAGGATGAAAAGTTTCAAAGGGGGGAGAAATGTAATAACCCGAATTTCTGGGCATTGTAATTAATAATATAATTGGATTAATTAAAGGCAATAGTAAATTTATAGATTGAATAAATCAATCTGATCAAATAAATATTTATATTTGTAATGGTGTTGTATATATAGACATAGATTTTAAACAAAATTATTATATACAAGTTGAATTTGTATGTGTTTAAAAATATGTATATGTAAAATTGATTTGAAAATTCAATTTGAATTTGGGGTATTTAAATTGAAATTCATAGAATAACTATATCAGTGTACAATTAAGATTTTTTTTAAATCTTCTCTTATGAGAGTTATATATGTGTAAATACTAAAAGGGTATGAGTATAAATATAAAATATAAATTGATCAAAATTTATGAAGTGACGGATTACAATTTCAAGATATTGAGTATAAAAAATAAAAAAAAAATTCAAAATCATTAGATTGAAGCTGTTTTAAAATCAATGTTTTCAAAAGCTAATTTAAAGATATATTCAAATTTGTTTTCAAAACTATAAGATAATTGTTGTTTTAAATATGATAGCTTTAAAGGATTTAAACAAAGTTTTGTTTTCTTTAAAGTGCTTAATATAAATGGTTATAAATGTATAAATATAGATGTTTAAATTTTAAAATATATGTATAAGAATTATTTGCATTTTTATTAGTATTAGAATATTTCTTTTTTTTTTTTTAAAAGTTAACTTATAAACTTATGTAAACATTTATTTATTTAGTAACTTAAGAAAGTAAGTTTTTATTTACATTTAAACTAAGTTAAATTTAAAAAAAAAAACATGTGTAACTATATAAACATATCTAAACAACACATGTAAAGAAGATTAAGCTAGCATATGACAAATGTTGGCAAAATAAACATGTGGCACTATTTCATTTTTAATTTTTAATAAATATTTTTAAGAAGAAAACAAATTTCTTTCCTAACACTATCATTTTCTTTACTTTCCTTAACACAAATTTATGGAAAATAAGAAAACTTCTCAAACCTGAAAATGAAAATCAAATTAAAAGTAAAACCAGTAACATCAATTAAAATCTGAAGCAATAAGCAAATCTGCAAATTTAAAGGCTGCAATGCATAAGGAGATTTCAACATGCAAATGAAAATCAACAGAAATTCAAATCGAAGATCAACTGAAGCTTCAACACTTTTAAGCAACAGCAAGATTCAACTTTTAAAACATCAAGTGACAGACATGCAGGGAGTTTCAAACAGTTTTCAAATTTAAAAGTTCAAACCTGGGCATCAAAGCTTGCTCTGCAGTGCTCTGCATAAATAACAGGTGAGTAAGCTTGATGATTAATGATTCTTGAACAAGTATACAGTGATCTTATAAGTATGATCTAAAATTACCTGTGCATGTTGTTTTAATATGATTTTAAGCATATATATATATATATATATATCTGTGTGTGTGTGTGTTAGCAAGTTTTACCTGGGCTGAACATGAAATGGGAAACTTCTGTTCAAATTAACAGTGAGTAAATTTTTAATCAAATTTTTAAGATAAGGATCTGTTGCATGGGAAAGTTAGTTATGAAGATGCTTGCATGTTATTTATTTAGTGAAGTATTTGATCACAGATTCAAATTATACTGTGTATGTCTAAATTGTAACTGTTAAATCATGTATCTTCAAGTTTTGAAGGAAAACTTAACAAAAACTCAAAATTTATATGAAATGAAGACATTATTAGTTTGGAATAAACAATATGGAAGATTGATTCAGTAGGAATTAAGTGTTAAAAATATTAATATGCAAATGAAATAGTTTAACTTCAGATAGCAGGTATGCAGTAAAACAAGTGTTTATATCATACAAATCATGTCCAACTTTTAATGAATCAAGTTTATATCCTGAATCTATTATACATAATATGAATTTTAAGACAGGAATCAAAAATTTTAATTTAAAGAGGAAGATGAATTTTGGGATTAACTAAAATTGGGGCTTTTGACAAATTCTCGTGACTGGATTGGTTATAGGCTTTGAAATTTGAACTGGAGCTGTGTTTGATTTTGCTTAACACTAGAAAAATAGTGGTTGAATTTATCTTGAATCACAGAATTTAGAAATTTGATTTTTAGGGTTTTTGCTCTGTGACTTTTCGAGTTTGGAAATTTGGTTCGTGTGAATCATAGGGTTGACCGAGTTACGCGAGGCTGGAGGTGGAGGTGTGTTTGGGTTGTGTGAATGCATGGCCGAAGTGGGGAGGCTCGAGTCATCATCTGGTGGTCCTTAACGTCATAGTTAGTCGACGCGAGGTGATTTTGGGTGAATGGAATATTTCCAGTTAGTGGAAGGAAGGTGATTCGGTGAAGGAAAGCGTGATGTCGAGTTCCAGGCAGGTAGGCGTGATGGCATGGTCGCGAGTGACGCGTGGGGTTGGTCGACGACCAGAGGTGATGAACTGCGACGATGTGCACGTGCACGTATATCCTCTGGTATCTGAATCTTGGCTGTGGTTTTAGCTTCGAGGTAGACGATGGGTTAACTCGATGTTCTCTTCGGGTTTTAGTATGGTAGTTGGAGCTATGCGTTGATAAGAGAACTAGCAGCAGAAGGAAGGGAAACTCGAAGTTGAGGAAAGATAACTCGAGAAAGTTGGTTTTAGAACCCGAAGTTATTGAAGGGTGGGATCGGGTATACTTTGTTGTTTGCAGGGTTCAGAATTGACACCTGTTCTGTTTTTTTTTATGTTTAAAGGTAAAGTTTAAGTGTAAACTAAATTTGAACTAAATCTAAACCTGAATTTAAATATTAATCCAAATATTTTGAATCTGGGTTTTTGAAATAATTTGAATTCATAAATTTAAGTTATGTTAAATAAAAACAGAAACCTGTTTCCTGTTTTAAAATTAAAAGTAAAGTTTTGAAACGCCAAAACCAAGTTTAATTATAAAGTGAGTAACCTTACCTTTAAGCATTAATTAGTTTAATTACAAAGGAATGATTAAGGAATTAATTAAGGAAATAATTTACTTGATTGATAAATAATTAAGGATTAAAGATTAATTGTTTAAGATTAATTAATTTGTAATTAAAAAGATCATTAACTAGATTATTAATTAATGATTAGGGATTCATTAATCAAGTAATTAAGTATGATTAAACTTAATTTAATCAAGTAGTTAAGATTTACTAATTAAGTAATTAGTGAGTAAGTAATTAAGCAATTAAAGGTTATTTAACTAATAATTAAGAAGTGCTTAACTTGTAATTAAGTAATTATTAATTAATAATTAGGGTTTTTATTAATTAATAAATAAAGAATAATTAATCCATAATTAAGGATTAATTAAAAAGTTGTTAAGTGGTTGATTAATCAATAGTGATTACGGATTAATCAAATGATAATTAAGGATTGAGTATCTGTTAATTAGGGATGGGTTAACAGTTAATTAAGGATTCTTAATTGATAAATAAAGGATAATTAGTCTGGGATTAGGGATTGATAAATTGATTGATTGAGTTAATCAAGGATGTGATTAATTAATTAAGGTTAGTAATTAATTAATGATTGTATAAGCAAGATTAAGTGATTAATTCTTACGAATTAATTTTATTTGAGTAATTAAATTAATTGTGATATGAATTAATTTATGTTATGATATGTTGGATGGGTGATGATAATGTGATTATCAATCAATTAGTAATTGTTGTGTAAAATGTTATCCGATAATTAAAGGTTGAGTTGTATTTAATTGGATATTTTGGTTTTAAATAACATTGGATTCGAAGAGACCGGAGTCGGGTATTAGTTAATTCCCGAAACCACTTCGATGTTTTTATAATTTGACATGTGGAATCAATAGAATGAAATGAATGATTTGGCCCTTTAATCTAAGTTTGTTACCTAGAAATTAATGTGAGATGTATGTAATGTTTTAACAACTTGTGAAGTTGTAAATTGATAAGTTACCCCGGGTTTATATAAATTGTATGCTTTTGTATTCCAAGTTAGATGGGTTTACTCACGCTGGTTTCCAGCCTGACCCGGGTGTTACTTTGATGTAATGCTCGGGTCAGACCGAGTATTACAGCTTTTCAGGTAAGGACGTTCTGGAGCTCAGGAGGAGAGCTAGATGCAGGAGCGTATGGAGTGGATTCTGATATAGTATTGTTGTTATCTGGACAAGTTGTTAAACTATCCAGTTTGTATGGGATATTGTAACTCTGGTGTAAATGTAAATATACTGATACAGTTCTGTTTTATTAACCGTTATTTATTTACTATTATATTTTTTCCGCTGCGAATGTGAGATTGTGTGTTTCATTTCTGTTCTTCTTCTATCTCTTTCTTCTTTCTCTTTCTTCTTTTCACTAACTATCTGGAAATTTTGGGATCGAAATTTTCAGGTCGTTTCAGAGTTGTTTTGTTTTCTTTTAAATAAAGCTTAAATAAAATAGATAATTTATTGATAAAAATATAATTTCTTTTAAAATGATTTTAATTTAATAATAAGATATTTATAAAAACAATATTAATAGTGTATTGTCTTTGTAAATAGATTTTGAATAAAATTTGCAATTGTTATTTCAAAATAAATTTGTAATCCAACTTGATTTTAAAATAATTGATTTTGAATTCAATTTGAATTTGAAATTCCAAAGTATAAATCTTAATTGTTTTAATTTCTATATGTATTGGTTTTAATTTATAAACATGGTTTGTTTTTATTTCATTTTATAAATTTATACACATATTTAAATATAAACTAACAACTTAAAATTTAGGCTTAATACACACATTAATTTGTAAATTAAGTACTAATTATTTTAAAAGAAACAAGTGTTTCATTCTTTAACATTCATTTAACATGTGTTCAAAAACTAACATAACAAATTGACAAATGTATAAATTTGGACAAGTGTAAATTTTGTTTTAATTTTTCTTTTATTTTATTAAATCTGAAAATTCATCTATATAAACTTGCATTTCATTCATACTTATTTTTTTTCATTTCCTTAATCAAAAAGAAAACTTCAAAACTCTTCAAATTTAAAAAAACAGTAACTCCTCTTCAAATTTCTGCATATTCAATTCCAGTACAAGTCTAAAATCAGTGAACTTCAAAGCATCTCCATATCAAAACTCCTCATAAAAATCAAATCTGTGAACAAAGCATGATCATTACCATTTCACAAATCCTTTATCAAGAAAATCTGCATATTCAACTTCCTAAAAATCAAAGGGCCTGCATTCTGTTTATAAATCTAGAAATGAACAAATCTGCATGCATTTGGGAATAGAGCAAGTCTGCATTTTCTCTCTGCACAACCTCAAATTGAAGCCTGATTGAAGCCTGTTCAAGCATCTGCATGCAAGTATTTTTAGTCAGGAAAACATAAAGCATTTTTGTTTTTAAAAGCTTCAAGTTCAAGCATTTTTGCAAGTTCCAGTTTTATTCATCAAGATTTCAAGCTCTGCATTTAATAAAGATGAGTAACTTTAAATCTTAAATTTTAAATAGGTTGCATGTTAAATGTTTGATAATTAAGTATTGTTTGTGTGTTTATAAAAGCCTGATGTAAATATGTTTGTGTATGCATGTTGTTTGTGCTCTGCTGTGTTCCCAGATCCATCTTCCCATTTAAAAGAATCCTCTATAATTGATTTTATTAAAGATAGTATCTGGATTTTAAAATATAAAAAAATGTTTGCTTATCATAGATTAGAATTAAAAGTTATGAAGTAAAGTTGTTTGACTGTCTGAAGTTATAATTAAAACTTAAGTAAGTTAAAAATACAGGATGTTGTCTCTGTAAACACAGGTAACACCATTGTATGTTGATCTTTATCAAAACCCAAGCATATTAATATTGTAATTCAGTTTCATAAATCAGAAATACTAACTATAACTTGATTTTTAAATCAAGTATTAGGATTTTTAAAGTTTAGTTTAAGTAGCAGTTAGTACTTGAACTGAAAATGAAATTTGTGCAATTTCTTGTGATCTGTGACTTGAGAAAACTCGGGGTTGCTCTGAGTTATAGAGGAAGGTTTGTAGATTCTTGTGAAAATCATAAATGATGTTGTAATTCAATGAGGAGGGAGCAGTTTGAAAATCTTTTGTTAAACCCTAGTTTTGAATGGATTTAAGAATTGGGTCAGTTGGAGGAGAAGGATGGATCGAGTGCTTTGATCTTTTGAGGATCGGTTGATGGTGTGTGGTTGAGTTCGAGGCCGGAATGGGGGAAACTCAGGTGGTCGGAGCGGCGCCGTTGACAGGTTTTGGTAGAAAACCTGTTTAGTTTTCCAGGTTTTGCTCATGGGTGTTCGTTTTGATTCTTTAAATAATTGTTTGATCTGATGATCGCATATGGGTGTAGAGGTGTTTCTAGGAGTAGTACGATCATCTCTGATGATCAAAGAAGGCGGTGGTCGCAGTGCGTATGCACGGTGATGTTGCCTCAGATGAAGTGTTTTGGGGTTTGTTTGTTGCAGGGGAAGATGTTGGGTTAGCTCGAAGTTATAGGGAGAAGAACTCGAAGAAGTTAGGTAGGAAACTCGAAGTGATTTAGCATAAGCCTCGGGTTGCTCTGTTTTTCTTTCAGGTTACAGAAACGTACAAATCTGGGTTTTAAAATTTTTAAAATCTAAAGTTTATTGTTAAGGAAATTTTAAATTAAATTTAAATTCAAGTTTGAAATTTTAGAAATTCAAGTTTAATTCAAAATCTCAGTTTTAAATAAAAAAATAAAGGAAATAAGGTTTTAAACTTAAACTTGTATAACTACATTATTTTGGAAAGTAATTTAAATCTTTTAAATTGAAGTTTGTAAAATGTGAGCAAGATTTAAAATAAAATTTAAATCTGGAAATCTTAAATTTAAATATGAACTTCAGTTTTTAAATTTAAAAGAAGGTTTAAATTTGGAAGTTTTAAACTAAATATAAATTGAAGTTAGTGAAACTTTGAAATGAGTTTTTGTTTTCAAAATTCTTATGAATTTAAAATCTAAGACAAACACTTGCTTGTCTTGCAATTTAAAAAGTTTTAAATTATTTAAACTTTGATTAGTTTAAATTATTCTTATTTTAAAACTTGTATTTACAATGGAATTTAAAGGTAATTTTCAAAAGTACTTTGTTTTAAATAAATTTTGTTTCTTAAAATAAAATTTAGAAATGTTTTATCTTAAATTAATTAAGATAAATGTTTTGAAAATTTATTTAATTAATAAGGTAATTAAGGAATAGCTAGTTAATTTAATTAATTATTGATTAAGGTTTAATAAATATTGATTAATGATTAATCAATTTAAAATTAAGATCATTAATTAGATTTTTAAATTAATGATTTATGAATTAGTAATTAAGTAATTAAGTTTTTAATCAAGGTTAATTAATTAAATAATTAGACTTTAATTAATGGGTGATTAAAGATAATTTAATTTGTGATTTATCTAAGTTAATTACTTAAATAAATTAATTAGAGAATGGTTAATTAAGGTCATTAACCGAGATTATTTAATAATTAATTAAGGTGGTAATTTTTATAATTAATTAGATTAATTAATTTAATAATAATCATTTGTGAATGGTTTGAGTATAATTACATAATGAAGTAATTAAGAAATTAATTACTTAAGGTAATTAATTTAGTTTAATGTGATTTCTTATTTTAATTAATTAAGTTTAATTAATTTTAAACACTTGGGTTTTAAAGATAATTACTTAATGTGATTAATGGATTGGAAATTACTTAGTTAAGTAATTGATTAATAATTACAGGTTGTAATTAAGTGGAGATGTTTAAGTATGAAGTAATTTGGAGTATAATTACTTGTAATTAATTAAGAAACTAAATAAAGAATAATTAATTTGGTTTAATAAAGTAATTAAGCTAGTTAATTACTAAATGTAATTAATCTGTGATGGTTAATAATTATGAGTTAATTACCCAAGGTAATTAATTTAGGAAGATAATTTAGTTAAATATAATTAAGGGTCATTAATTATTATAATTAGTGATATAATTAAAGTTGATTAATTATGATTAATTAATCAATAATAAGTAATTAAAGGTAATTAATTAATATAATTAATTAAGGATTAAGGTAATTAATTATAGTTAATTAATCAATTGAAGTAATTAAATGTTAATTACTGTTTGGTTGAGAATAATTAATTTGTGAAATTAATTAAGGATAATTACTTGAGTTTAATTAAGGGTAATTAATCAAGGGTGATTAATTAAGGTGATTAATAATGAATGATTAATTGATTGTAATCAACTAAATGATTGAGTAAGCAAGATTTATATTGGTGAAGTAATTAATTTAATTTATTTTAATTTAATTAAAGATAGAGTAATTAATTTAATTCATTTTAAATTAATTAGAAATAGAGATAGTTGATTTAATTCATTTTAAATTAATTATATTGTGATGAGTAAATCATTGCTTATATATGAATGGATGACATTGATTGTCTTGAATGGATGTAATCTCAGAAATGAGATAAGCAATGTTGTGTGGTATGAATGCTTGGTTGCATTGTGATGATAATATAGATTATCTATTGTGATGATGATATGGATTACCTATTTTGATATGGATCATCTGTTTATTATGATAATGTGGATTATCAATTGTGATTTGTGAGTTATCTATCTGTGTATATATAGATAATTGAATTGTTTTAAACTTTAAAACAACTTGGACCTAAAAGACACGCTTTGGATTTCGATGAGACCGGAATCAGGTTTCCATATTTGGATATCCGAAAACCACATCGATCCAAATTAACGTTAGGTCGTGAATCAAAGTGGAGCTTTGTGAAGACTCGAGGTGTAAGAACTATACGTCAGTATAACTCTGTGGGTGATTCCGTGATGAGTTTGACGGAACTAGTTCTTATAGGTTCGAGATGGAGGTTCAGAGTGCAAGGGTTATTGTCGTTAACTCTGAGGGTGATTCCAAAATGAGTGTAACGAGATAATGCCTTCGGTTTCGTTCGAACCCGGAACGAACTTGTATGGATTGAATGCTTTCATAACATCGTCAGGTGGACGATGAGCATTCTAAGTGATATGTCCTATAAAGGTAATCGTAGCCTCAAGCCTCATCAACCGGGAATGGCTAAAACAGGGGAGGTGCAGCAAGGCTTCGTGGGTAGCCCCCACTTGAGAGTGAGATTTACCTCTGTCTAGAAGTCCCTTTATATTCGGCTGTGTGGGCGGTTGATAGCTACAACCACGGGGTTGTCTTGTTCGAAACTGTTCAGTAAGGAATGGGTCCGGCTTTGTGTTGCAGGGGATCGGGAGTGGTCCTTGGTACGTTGATCTAGGCCACGTACTGTGACGGGTGGAACCCCAGTAGCCCTGCCATTGTATGGAATCCAAAATCCAATAAGTGCCAACGGTTTTGATTGTATTACCACTTTTGTGGCTAGTAGCTGGAATTTAGTAATGTAACAATTTCGGCTATTTCATATTTATTTGAAAACCCTAGACCTATTATAATATCATTAGATTTCCTATCAAATGTTTTGGTTAGCGTAAGGTAAAAACTTTTCCATGTTTATGTGTGGGAAGTCTTACGTGATACCTTTCTTTTCAAAGGTTTTTCAAAGTTAAGCAACTTTAACCTGTTACTCACACCAGACCCATGTCTGACCCGGAGTTTATTTTTGTTTTTCATAAACTCTTGGGTACTCAAATTTTTACGAGTAGCCAAGGGATTCGGGTTAGCTTTGACGATTTGTGGAGGAGCAATGGAGCAGGAGGCTTCTGCGTGTAGATATATAGTATTCCGCTGTGTAGTTTTCTCTGAGTAGTTCTCTCTGTTGTCTTTGAGTTGTATTGAGATGTAATAACTTGACAGGTGTTTATAACTATCTAGTATGTGTTATTTATGCTGTGTAACTCTGATGTATATGATACTATGTAATATATTATGTTATTAATATAAATTATTCGTTCCGCTGTTTAGATTCTGATGTTGTTTCTTTCTTCTCTTCTTTCTTTTCTCTTTTCTTTCCCTTTCTTTCTTAAAAATGATGCGATTTTCTATGGTAAGAATGTCGGGTCGTTTCAAAATCAGCGTGAGCAAACCCATATAACATGAAATTCTAATGCACACAAAGCATAATTAAAAACCCGAGGTAACCCGTACTCTCCAACGAGTTCTTAACTTGTTATATTCAATACTTAATTCACAAATCAACCTATAAGTACCCTTACTTAGTTTCAATGGTCAAGTTCACTTGAATTATTTCATCCCAGCCTATTTATTACACATATCAATCTATAAAGAATCATTATAGGTTACAATTCGAGGTGGGTTCGGGTATTTACTAATACCTGACCCCGGTCTCTTCGAATTCAATACAATCTTAACCCAATTTATTCAAATGAATCACAATTCAAACTTCAAATACAGGGTGTCATCTATACACAGAAATTCATCATCGATAGATATCCACATTTATCCCAGTTCAAACACAACATATCATCTTACACAATATTACAAATTACATATTCGGGATATCAACTAATGTAAGGCATACCATATTATTCAATCATTCATAAGCAAGATAAATTAGTCACGCCATTTCTAGTTAATTTAATTAACCACAAATGAATTAATTAATTACTTCAATTACTTTTAAATATCATGCTTATCAACTAATTACAAACAATTAATTAATCATCCAATAATTATCCATCTTAATTAATCATCCTTGATTAATTATACTCTAATTACATTAAGTAATTAGCCTTTAATTAATTTCAAAAATTAATTAATTATCCCTAACCATTTACAATAATTATCCTAAATTAATTACTCAATTTAATTATCTTATAATCACTTACATTGATTAATGCTTTAATTAATCACACTTATTTATTAACCAAACCTTAATTAATTTTCTTAATTAACCATCCTTCACTTTAAGTAATTTATCCTTAATTACCTCATTACGAAATTTCCCTTATAATACTTACATCAAGTAATTATCCTTTAGTAAATCACATTTAGTAATTGTCCATTAATAATTCACCTTAATTAACGACATTAGGTAATTATTCCTTATTTACTTCATTAAGTAATTGTCATTAATTAATTTCATTAAGAGTTTTACTCTAAATAATTCATCATCTTTTAATTATCTTCCTTAATTAAGTAATTATTCTTGATTTAGCCATTTAAATTTACTTTCCTTGATTTATCATTTTAATTAACTTAAGATAATCCGTTATCTTAATTAATTACTTAATCATTATTAAGCATTGTTCGGAAAAAAAATTATAGATAAAATAATTCCTTATTATATAATCATTTTAAACCAATCAATGTAAATTTGAAAAAAACATTTGATTTATAACTCTAAACTTGAAACTCATTCCAATATTCAACCTTGAAACCTTGCTAACATCCACTTTCTTTAAAACCATTCATTTCTTTGTTTTCTAAAAACTTGTTTTTAACAAATTTACTTTTCAAAATTTCAAAGCCTGATACTCAGAATTAACAAACAAACAAACTCGAACTACACCCTTAAACTACCTCGACAAAACTCGAGCCAAACTCTATTTTCCTCTAGCACGAACCCAAGTTCCCTCTTTCTCTTCTTCCTCTTCTTTCTTTAAAAACGTAATTAGTAAAAAAAATCTTGTTACCAAAATAAACAACTCAAGCCCGATTAAATTTCCCCCGAGTTCACTCTTGCATTTACTCGAGCGCGACCCCGTGATAACATCTTTTCTCCGAACTTCATCACACAGCAACCACTATGCGTTTACGTGCACAACCACCTCGATAACCTCCGACTAACATCCTGACCATCAACACATCACCGATGATCAACACCAACCTCCAGACCACCCAAAACTTTGAGATGAACACGAAATCAAAATTTGAGCATATCGACTATTTTTGGAACAATACCAACACCCAGGAACCCCTCGTCTCGCCACCTCCAGTCATCAAAAAAATCTGATACTCCGTCCAAACCTTCGTCGCATGCCTACGACTCTAAACCCCTACTCGCGATCGCCTCAAATTCTCCCCTGACCACGAGATGCCTCGATTAAAATGATAATCGAAACAGACGGTAAACCCTAACCAGCTTCGCCACGTCCACCACAGTTACTTTAAAAGTCAAATGTAACGACCCGAAATTTTCGATCTCGAAAATTTCAAATAGTTATGAAAAAGAAGAAAGAGATAGAAGAAAAAGAAGAAACAGAAAACACCAAAACATAGATTCTCACATTCGCAGCGGATCAAAATATAATATCAGATAAATAGCAGTTTTACAAAGAAGAACTGTATCATTTCACTTATATTTTTATACATCAGAGTTACAACCATTACACAACACTGGACAGTTTAAAACAACATGTCCTAGATAAACTATAATATATATACATCGGGTATTCTCCATACGTTCCTACCATCCAGCTCGCCTCCTGAGCCCCAAAACGTCCTTACCTGAAAATCTACAATACTCGGTCAGACCCGAGCATTACATTAAAGTAACACCCGGGTCAGGCTGGAAACCAACGTGAGTAAACCCATCTAACATAAATTTCAAAAGCATACAACTTATATATAACCTGGGTAACATGTATCAATTACAAATTCACACATTGTTATAGACATTACTTATTTCACTCACCAATGTCTAAGTGCCAAAAACTTAGATTAAATGGTCTAATTCACTTAAATCATTCCATTCCAGCTCATTGATTTCATATATCAATTTATAAAGAAAAGTGGTTTCGGGTATTTACTAATACCCGACTCTTCGAATCCAATGTCATCTTAACCCAAGTTATTCAAGTGAAATACAATTCAACTTTAAATACAGGGTATCACAGTAATTCATCATCAATAGATAACCACATCATCATAGTTCAAACTAAACAGATCATCACACAGCACCACGAATTACATATTAGGGATAGTAATTAATCCAAGGCTTCCAATATCATTCTATCATCCATACACAAGGTTGATTAGCCATACCATTCTAATTAATTTAAATATATTGAATTAATTAATTCCATCATCTTTAAATCCTGCTTACTCAACATTATTTAATTACAAATCAATTAATTAATCATCCTCTAATTATCTTCTTAATTAATTATTTTTGATTAATTATTCTTTAATTACAATAAGTAATCAACTCTTAATTAATTACACAAATTTATTATCCTTTACCCATCCATATTAATTACATTGATCCTTAATTAATCACTCAAATTAATTATCTCATAATCACTTCATTGATCAATCATCCCTTAATTAATCATGATCATTATTTAACTAATCACTGATTAGTTTCCTAAATCAAACATTCCTTAATTAATTACACTAAGTAATTAATCCTTAATTACTTCCATTAAGTAATTAATTAGTCACTAATTACAATTTAATTACTTAATTAATTAACCTCTAACTATTTATTAATAAATCTTAAACATTATTAAATTAAATTAATTAATTACTCTTAATTACCTTATTTAATTAATTAGTCGCTAATTATCCAAATCTTAATTATCTCTGAAGATAAATCTTTATTTTTTACATTAATGACGTACTTATCATTAACAAAATTTAAATACATTTCTAAACATTCCACATTTAAATTAAACTCATTAATTAATTATTTAATAATCCTAGTTAATGACCTTCATTAACTATTAATAATTCTTAAATTACTTTTCTTAAGTAATTAACCTTTCATTTAAATCTCATTCTTAAAATAAGATAATATAATTAATTAAAAAGTTGTTTAAATTTTAAAACTTGGCTAAAATATTTTCTTTGCCTTTTAAACCAAGTACAAATTCACTTATAAATTTTTTTTTAAAAAACTGAACATTACTTATCTGTAAGCTTTAAAACCTGATCTAAGATTCTACTAGATTTTTAAAACCTGTACAACTTTACATCAGATTTGAAACCCTATTACCAACTGTCAGACCCGAGCCCAGCACAAACTTGCTTGAACAAAACTCGAGCAAATCCTCTACCTTCCCGAGTTTTTTTCCTTTCTTCTTCCTTTATAACTCTGTTTCTACTTTAATTTTAAAATTACGGCATTATCAAAAGCTTACAAACGACACAGAAACACACTCGAGTAACAAACTAAAATCCTCGATTCATCTTCTAGTCGACTACCATCACAAGTCACAGACATACCCAAGGTCGCCGTGCATGTGCACCGACGCTTCACATCGCAGCGACCCTCGCCGATACCCTCCACATGTCGACAATGAACTCTAGAATCGATTCCGACCATCGATTAATCACCATGAACCCCAAATCGAATTCGAGGAAACTCAAGCAACCTGGAACAAGACACTCTGACCCAATTCGTCTCGTACAAATGACGCCATCCACCAGAGCTTCCCTAACCCCGGCCATACCTTGCTGATCCTTCACACCACCATTTCCCAGAATCCCGTGCAGTTCGATTAACCAGTGATGCCACGATGACCGTACTTCTGACCTTGACAAAAAGTAGGGTTTAAAACCCACATTGACCTACGCCGACACCATGGCCAATGATCGCCTCTTCCACCATTTTTCTCGGCATCCCCAATCACCAAGAAAGCTCTGACAAAAATCCCAATGACCAAGTGTTCGTCGATCACCAGAAACAACCCAAAAATCAAAATTTGATCATCTAAGAACTGTACCATTAAAACTCCTCTAAAAATTGAGATTTTTTAAAAAAAATCCTAATTCGATCTGAGGATTAAGGTTGTATACTTGAATCTACAAATCATTGCACTTGATTTCAACCCATTTCTAAATTTCCACCGTTATTTTCCAATTTCCAGTAAATTTCAAACTTAATTCATTTAATTAAATTTTTTAAAACTTAATTATGTTTAAACAATCAAATTATGTTTGGAACTCAATTTCAAACAATGATCAGATAAGGTGATTTTGAATTTAAGGTTTTTGTTCAAACTCAGAACTTAGGAAACAGAGAAGAAATGGCATCCAAACATACATAGATAAAAAACAATCATATATTCTGAGATTCATACTTATATATACACATGAAAAGCACAAATCTAACCCAAGAATCACATGCACAGTTTAGATTTACTTAAGCTTTTAAAAATATATGTTTACTCACTTGCAACTTCCTTGAACAGAGAACAAGTTTGATTATTTTTTTCTTTACTTTTCTGGAACATGTTGTTGAGATGTATTGCTACTGCTTATGATTGAATTTGGTTTTGATCTTGCTTGCTGAACTTTAATTCTTGCATAGCCTAGTTTAGGTTTGAAACATTGTTGTTGTTTTCTTTGATCTTGGATTTCAGGTTTGATTTGTTTACAGTTTTTTTCTAGTTTGTTTTACTGAACAAAGAAAAGAAAAAGAGAGATGAGGAAAGATATATTTATATAAATTTAATTTAGGTATTATTAAAAATAAAAGAAAAAGGAAATAAAGTGACACTTGTCCCTAAACTCATTTAATTTCTTAACACATGTATTTAGGAGTGATTATAAGATAACATATGTATCTTCATGCATAATTAGATTTTAAATATTTAATAAAGCTTTTAAAATTAATTTTTCTAATTTATAAATACACATTTAATTTATATGAATAAATCTCTTTAAAAAGAAATTAATATAAAACAATTTTATATTCTAAATAAAATCATAAATATACACTTTAAAACCAAAGTATGATTTAAGATATAAATAACTATCCTTTGATTTCAATTTAAATATTCAATTTCAAATTAAATTTCAAATTCAATTTAAAAAGATCAATTTGATATATACATATAATTTTAACAAATCAAATTTCCATTTGTATATAATAATTCTATTTAAAATCAAAACTTTTGGAATTTAAGTATTAATATTGATAATTCAAATTACCCAAATTCAAATTCAATTTAAAATTAACACAAAAACAAATACAAATTCAATTTGAAATAATAATTCTATTTAAAATCTATTTATATCTTTATATAAACTATCATTATTATTTGTTTTGAAATAAGTAACAATTTTACTAATTTTAAATAATTTATAGAAGAGATTATCACATTTGAATTTGCTTGAAATTTTCTGGAATATCATAGATATCCTTTGTTTTCAAATTTATTTACATATCCAGATACCTTTTATTATCAAAATTCTTATCTATTCAATCTATAAACTAGATAATTATTCAACTATCAGATGTTCAAAATTCCGAGTTATCACATTTGATACCAAATTGTTTTATATGTTTAAATATGATAAAATTCATAATTAAAAACTTAACTAAAGTTATTACTTTATTTTATTAAATTAAAACTTATCATTAAATTACTAAATCCTTCTTTACATAAAAAAAAAATCCTGGTCACCATTGTATTTTAAATTTACAATTTCATTCAAGTACTTGCAAATTTAAAATCTGGAAATCCTATCAACATCAAACCCGAGCAAAACACAGGCAAAACCGGAGCCACATCAACCAGATGCTCGAGTCACCCTTGACTTCGAGTCGAACAACCCAAAAACACGAGAACCAACCCAAACCCCAAACTCCTTCTTCTCGAGACCAAAATCAAGCTTCCATCTTCCAACCAAAACCCTGTACACGCTTAAACTGTGTACAACATCAAGTTTTCAAAGTTCAAAACTGAGATCAAGATAGTAGATTTCAAACTCAACTTAAACAAACAAAACAAGCTCTACTGTTTCAGGAGACAAATTAAGCAGTGTTCTCTGATCTCTCTCTGTTTCCATAAAAGGTGAGAAAACTAAAATCTTAAACAGTTTTAAATCTTAGTGCATGTGGAAATATTTGAAGTAAGACTGTGATAAATGCTTGCATAATTGAGTTCGAGATTGCTTTAGGATAAGTGCATAAATTTATGTATATAGATATTGGTGTGCATGTATGAGTTTCAGTATCTTCGCCTCTGTTTTTCATTTCCAGGTTGCAAATGAAATTAAAGAACTTACTGCTCTTCATCTGATTCTTTTTAGACTTAAGTTTATAAACAAAATTTGTTCGTAAACACAAGATGCTGGAATTAAAAATGCTTCCAGTAAGAAATTATTGGTAGTTGAAATAAAAAGGGAAGAAGATCAGTGAGATTCAAATTACATTAAATCTTGATATAAAATAATGGATTCAGATATATAATCTGATTTGTTATCAAAAACTATGATTTTTAACAATAAAATCTGGATTTTTAAGCTTTTAAATCATGAGGTATTTCGAGTTAACAGAAAAGGGTAAATCTTCAAATTCAGGCAATCTACATATGTAACAACCCGGGGTTTTGCCCAATTTATAATCATCATTAAACGATTAAGTTGGTTGTTAAGTGCCGTTGGAAGTTTTTAAATCAGGTTTAAATTCTTTTCAAAATTTGTTAGGATATGTGGGCTTTAAGTAAAGGCTCGGCCCACGTTCCTTTTCACTTTGGTGCCGTGATAATTAACTAAAATGAGTGTCGTTTCCCCTTTTATTCTTTCTCATCTCAAACCCTAAACAAAAGCATACGAAAGAATGGCGGCTCCGATTCATGTTCGTTCCCCTTCGCGAAATTAGGGTTTTCGAATTCAAACTAGGGCGATCTGAAGGGGGGAAAGAGGAGGACTTCGGCTACGATTGGATTAGGTTCTTCGACAAAGGTGAGTGAACTTCGATTTCACTCACATCTAATTCAAGCGTGCTGTTTTTATATGATTCGAGACCTTGATTTTGTTTATATCAGTTCGATCTCCTTTATTTGAGTTCGTATACGTATGCTTAAATTTATCAACTGATTTGCTCAGCCGTTCGAAGTTGTTGGATATTGGTGATTTCTCTGATTTTATCAATTTCATATAATTTGATGGTGATTTTGTTCCTTCTTGTTGTCTTCGGCATTGTCTTGTTGAAACTGCATACTTAGTTGGTGGAAATAATTTAGAGGAGAATTTACTTCGCTTTTGCACTTGCTTCAGTGTTGACTACGGTCTTTAATTTGGGTTTAAAACCGTTGAGATATGATTGTTGGAATTCATCTGCTTATTTTGTTTCGGCCACAGTATTGCCATCTTCCACTTGTTTTACCTGCTGCCTTAACTGGGTTCAATGTGTTGGCAGTGTTGCTCTTTGTTCTTGAATTAAACTAAGTTGAGTTGTGACTTCACTGTGTTTGAATTGTATACATATTTGTTGATCCGCAATTCCATTTTGTTGCACTTTTGAATTTTACTGCCTTGAGCTCAAGTACTTGTAGCCCTTGATGTTCATTATGTAGCCTGGTTTTCATGTACACTGAGGTCACCACTGATGCCTCTGAACCTGGTTGCAACTGCTGGCACCATTGTTGTCTTCACTTGCAAACTTGTTCTTCACGTAGTATGCTTTGGGTTGTAGCCTCAACTCTGTCCACTGTTAGCTTGATTCTTGTTTGCTGCCTTGTTGTCATTGTGTACATGTAGATGGGCATTTATACTTGCTTTTGAGTAAAGTTGCATGTAGCCACCTCTGTTTCATTTGAACAGGTATTTGGCTGCAACCCATTGTATGTGTGATTTTCTGATTTGCTTGAGTTTCTGCTGTATTGAGTTTCATTGTAGCATTCGCCTAGAAACCATTGTTGTTTCACTGTTTCTCTACCAGTGCATGTTCACTGATTGACCCAGATCATATTTGCCGTGCACAATTCTGGGTTTCCATACCCCTGGTACACTCACTCATTTGAGTTGTACTTTGTCACTTGATGGCTTTAAGCCTAAACTACTTCGTTCTTGTTTGGTATGCCACTGTTTTATGTATCTTGTCCATGTTATGCTGTACAGTTATGACCAATGGATCATTTAGATTGAATGTGTGTCTATTGTTGCTTCATGTTACGGCAGCTTCACTGTAGCTGTCTGGATCATTTGAAGCAATTTGGATATTTGTTTTGTGGATTTAATTATAGTCAGTGTATACCATTTGGCTTGGTGCTCCAAGTTGTCACCTCTGATCGGTTGCAATTTGCCAAACCCTAGCTTGACTGCTCCGGTCCATGTATTCAGTGAAATGTTTAAGTTATATACTGCTTACTGCTTTCTTTGCACCATTCATGTTGCAAGTATTTCTGGTCGAAAATTTTGGTATATGCAGTGAGTTACATCATTGGCCTTTGCATTGCTGAGTTGTCCTTGGTGTTTTGTTGTACATATGAAATTGATTTATATGTATGCTAAACATTGCTTCTCGGTGACATTTACTTGCATTCATATGCTTAAATGTTTTGGGTTGTTGTTGGGTTGATTTTGGCCTGCTGTTCAAATGGCAGTGGCATTGATATTTGAACCTTCATTGATTTTGGTTCGTTGATCTTTTGTGTACATCATCACTGTAGTGGCAAGGCGGTGCATGCAAGCGTGTACTGCAGCCACACGGTATTGCTTTTATTGATATTCTAATTGCTTTTGATTTATGGATCTTTCACGTATTTCCATATGTTGTAGTGGCGAGGCTGTACATGCGTGCGTGTACTGCATCCCTACCCGTGTTGACCTTTTAATTGATGTTTCAATTGTTTGGATTGTTTCGTTTGTCCAATTCAATAATTTGAATTTGTTGATTTGTTGTTTAACACCGTTATGTGTTATATTTACCGTTATCCGATTTCTTTATTTAAGAATCGGATAGGTAAATTTATTGTGACTGTCGTCTAATTGATTATTTTATTATTGTTGCTTCTGCGCATTAATAACTGAGTTTGAATTAGACTGACCCGTGTATTATTTTCTTTTGAATGTAATACTCGGGTCATACCGAGTTATTACAGGTTGTAGATATCTTGCTTTGGGTTGCTGCTAGAGCTATGAAGTTTCTTTATATCTTTTGGAGTAGTCGTCGTCATTTATAGTAGTCGGTTTATTTGTATAGGAAGATATGTATTCATGTATATTATATACGATAATGTACTTGTATATGTAACTTCCAGAGTCGACAGTTGTAGTTGTATCAAATGTACTGTATCACATGTATTGTAACTGACATCAGTTATTATATATATGAGACTTTTCGTTTATCTATGTTCCGCATTTATATTATCTGTGTTATTATTATATTTATTGTCCTAAACTATTATGAACCCCATCGTAGTTCGTTTTATACTGGAATTGGGTATGTCGATGGGAGTAAATAAATAAGAGATGAAAAATAAAAATATATACCACTCCTATCAAAATAACCAATACTAGTGTAAGGCCTAACTACGGATGGCCGCTCCTATCCAGCCTTATTCTTCGTGATAACAGACAGTATTTCCTTTAATACTCTTTGTTATTGTGAGCATAGAGGTGGGGCGTCACAGTTGGTATCAAAGCTTGGGGTTTATGGACATAATATAAAACATAACTTAGATGGAACATGTGTTACAACTATTTGTCGATGTTTTATTTGTGCTTTGAGTCAAAACTAAAGTTTTGAAATTTTGACGAAATTTTTAAATATCTTTATTTGAAAATTAAAGTGAATTGGTGTTTTGATGATTTGATTGAATTGTGTTTTGTTTATCAGAGTGCGCAGCGGAAACAGTGAGACTGCTTCGCTGAGTACAAGTGATAATTATTTTGATCTAAAAATCAAAATATGAAAATGAATTTAGTTTCATTATGTTGTTTAACCAGTGGTTTGATTTTTTGAAATTCTTGCTGGTTTTCTTTGATGCTAATCATATATCCGATTAGGTTTTTGCTATTTTAAAATATCTTCATTGAAGATATAATAGAATGATTTCTTTGTTTATATTGTAGAGGGCGTGCAAATATGAATTGCACGTTGCTTCATTAATTTTACGTTGAACCGATGCTTGGTTATGAAACGAATTTTGTTGCCGTTATTTTATAACGGGATTTCTTACACCGGTGCTAGGTTATTGAAGCTCGGTGTTTTGTTGACATTTTTTTTATGAATGAAAATTCACTGGTATTATATTTTAATGCGAATTATTTTGATGAGATTTTGATGTCTAAAAATTACTGTCGCTTTGACTTCAGTAACCGTCAAATTTTAAAGTGGATTTTGAAGCAGTTATTCCGCAATGCTGATTTTGATATCCTTTTTTACGGTGTTTTGAGAAATACAATTTCCTTGTTGAAATTTCTATTGATGTTGCTGTTTCAAGCATGTGGATTGAAAATCGTTTTAAAAATAAAAATTATTTTCAAAAATTTTCAGTTTACGTTTTCAAAAGAATGAGAAAGAGATTTAAACGTTTCAGCAAAATCGAGGACTATGACCCCTTTCTTTTACTAATTCACTTAATTCCGAACTTGTCCGTTTGAGAATGTAAATTGTTATTTTATAAAATAAATAAAATTGTTTTCAGAAGTTTTACAGTTTGCGCTTTCAAAAGAATGAGAAAGTGACTTAAACGTTTCAGCAAAATCGAGGATTATGACCCCTTTCTTTTACTGATTCGCTTAATTCCGGACTTGTCCGTTTGAGAATGTGAAATGTTATTTTTGGAATACACAATTTTGCACTTTCAAGGAAACGATGAAGAGATTTAAACAATTTAGTAAAACATGTGGTTATGGGACATGTGCGTTTTCTATTTTGGTTAATTTCGGACTCGTTAATTGAAATATTTGATGATTTTCGTGTGCTTTCAAGCCACTATGATGGACCTTCGGGTCATATGAGGACCTTCGGGTCAAATACCAGTACCAGATCTTCGGGTCATATGTTGGACCTTCAGGTCATATGATGGGCGCCAAAATTATGATGACGGTATTTGGTAGGCTTCGGCCATATGAGATGCACGTGCAGCGTAGCTAAAACTCGCCATATGATGGGATCGATCCACCTTTTATGTTGATTTTCTAGTTATCTTAATTGATTCTAGATATTTGTTGTTTCCAATTATCTGCAGGTAATTGGATATTTGTTGATATGAGTTCTGATTATCGTTTTTGATAATCGGATATTTGTTGATTCTGATTATCGTTTTTGATAATCAGATATTTGTTGTTTCTGATTATCGCTTGTGGTAATTGGATATTTATTGATATGAGTTCTGATTATCATTTTTGATAATCGGATATCTGTTGATTTTGATTATCGTTTTTGATAATCGCATATTTGTTGACTTGAGATTTGATTATCGTTTTTGATAATCGAATATTTGTTGATTTGAGATTTGATTATCGTTTTGGATAATCGAATATTTGTTGATTTGAGATTTGATTATCGTTTTTGATAATCGAATATTTGTTGATTTGTGATTTGCTTATCGTTTTTGATAATCGAATATTTGTTGATTTGAGATTTGATTATCGTTTTTGATAATCGAATATTTGTTGATTTGAGATTTGATTATCGTTTTTGATAATCGAATATTTGTTGATTTGAGATTTGATTATCGTTTGTGATAATCGAATATTTTTTGATTTGAGATTTGATTATCGTTTTTGATAATCGAATATTTGTTGATTTGAGAATTCTGATTATCATTTTTGATCATTAGACCTTTGTTGTTTTCTGATTACCGTTTTGGTAACTAGATAATTGCAGTTTTGCGATTTGCGATTTGGGTTTTATAATTATCTTTGTTGATAATTAAATTTTACCGTCTTCTAATTATCGTATCGATAATTAGATATGGCTGTTTTGTGATTTTTTTATTCTGATTATCTATTTGATAATTAGATTTTGTTGAGAATTTGTGAATTTCTTTTATGAAATTAAAAGATTTCTTTGGCATTAATATTCCCGACTTTATTTTTCTAGCTTAACCAGTTTATGTTAGAAAAATAATTGTCATTGACGACTTTATTTATGAAAATTGCGGGGACGCGATTTTCATAAGGAGGGGAGTCTGTAACAACCCGGGGTTTTGCCCAATTTATAATCGTCATTAAATGATTAAATTGGTAGTTAAGTGCTGTTGGAAGTTTTTAAATCAGGTTTAAATTCTTTTCAAAATTTGTTAGGATATGTGGGCTTTAAGTAAAGGCTCGGCCTACGTTCCTTTTCACTTTTGTGCCGTGATAATTAACTAAAATGAGTACCGTTTCCCCTTTTTATTCTTTCTCGTCTCAAACCCTAAGCAAAAGCATACGAAAGAATGGCGGCTCCAATTCAAGTTCGTTCCCCTTCGCAAAATTAGGGTTTTCGAATTTAAACTACGACGATCTGAAGGGGGGAAAGAGGAGGACTTCGGCTACGATTGGATTGGGTTCTTCAACAAAGGTGAGTGAACTTCGATTTCACTCACATCTAATTCAAACATGCTGTTTTTATATGATTCGAGACCTTGATTTTGTTTATATCAGTTCGATCTCCTTTATTTGAGTTCGTATATGTATGTTTGAATTTATCAACTGATTTGCTCAGACGTTCGAAGTTGTTGGATATTGGTGATTTCTCTGATTTTATCAATTTCATATAATTTGATGGTGATTTTGTTCGTTCTTGTTGTCTTCGGCATTGACTTGTTGAAACTGCAAACTTAGTTGGTGGAAATAATTTAGAGGAGAATTTACTTTGCTTTTGCAGTTGCTTTAGTGTTGACTACGGTCTTTAATTTGGGTTTAAAACCGTTGAGATATGATTGTTGGAATTCATCTGCTTATTTTGTTTCGGCCACAGTATTGCCATCTTCCACTTGTTTTACGTGCTGCCTTAACTGGGTTCAATGTGTTGGCAGTGTTGCTCTTTGTTCTTGAATTAAACTAAGTTGAGTTGTGACTTCACTGTGTTTGAAATGTATACATATTTGTTGATCCGCAATTACATTTTGTTGCACTTTTGAATTTTACTGCCTTGAGCTCAAGTACTTGTAGCCCTTGATGTTCATTATGTAGCCTGGTTTTCATGTACACTGAGGTCACCACTGATGCCTCTGAACCTGGTTGCAACTGCTGGCAACATTGTTGTCTTCACTTGCAAACTTGTTCTTCACGTAGTATGCTTTGGGTTGTAGCCTCAACTCTGTCCACTGTTAGCTTGATTCTTGTTTGCTGCCTTGTTGTCATTGTGTGCATGTAGGTGGGCATTTATACTTGCTTTTGAGTAAGGTTGCATGTAGCCACCTCTGTTTCATTTGAACAGGTATTTGGCTGCAACCAATTGTATGTGTGATTTTCTGATTTGCTTGAGTTTCTGCTGTATTGAGTTTCATTGTAGCATTCGCCTAGAAACCATTGTTGTTTCACTGTTTCTCTACCAGTACATGTTCACTGATTGACCCAGATCATATTTGCCGTGCACAATTCGGGGTTGCCATACCCCTGGTACACTCACTCATTTGAGTTGTACTTTGTCACTTGATGGCTTTAAGCCTGAACTACTTCGTTCTTGTTTGGTATGCCACTGTTTTATGTATCTCGTCCATGTTATACTATCCAGTTATGACCACTGGATCATTTAGATTGAATGCGTGTCTATTGTTGCTTCATGTTACGGCAGCTTCACTGTAGATGTCTGGATTATTTGAAGCAATTTGGATATTTGTTTTGTGGATTTAATTATAGTCAGTGTATACCATTTGGCTTGGTGCTCCAAGTTGTCACCTCTGATCGGTTGCAATTTTCCAAACCCTATCTTGACTGCTCCGGTCCATGTATTCAGTGAAATGTTTAAGTTATATAATGCTTACTGCTTTCTTTGCACCATTCATGTTGCAAGTATTTCTGGTCAAAAATTTTGGTATATGCGGTGAGTTACATCACTGGCCTTTGCATTGCTAAGTTGTCCTTGGTGTTTTGTTGTACATATGAAATTGATTTATATGTATGCTAAATATTGCTTCTCAGTGACATTTACTTGCATTCATATGCTTAAATGTTTTGGGTTGTTGCCGGGTTGATTTTGGCCTGCTGTTCAAATGGCAATGGCATTGATATTTGAACCTTCATTGATTTTGGTTCGTTGATCTTTTGTGTACATCATCACTGTAGTGGCAAGGCAGTGCACGCAAGCGTGTACTGCAGCCACACGGTATTGCTTTAATTGATATTCTAATTGCTTTTGATTTATGGATCTTTTGCGTATTTCCATATGTCGTAGTGGCGAGGCAGTACACGCGTGTGTGTACTGCAGCCCTACCCGTGTTGACCTTTTAATTGATGTTTCAATTGTTTGGATTGTTTCGTGTGTCCAATTCAATAATTTGAATTTGTTGATTTGTTGTTTAACACCGTTATGTGTTATATTTACCGTTATCTGATTTCTTTATTTAAGAATCGGATAGGTAAATTTATTGTGACTGTCTTCTAATTGATTATTTAATTATTATTGCTTCTGCGCATTAATAACTGAGTTTGAATTAGACTGACCCGTGTATTATTTTCTTTTGAATGTAATACTCGGGTCAGACCGAGTTATTACAGGTTGTAGATATCTTGCTTTGGGTTGCTGCTAGAGCTATGAAGTTTCTTTATATCTTTTGGAGTAGTCGTCGTCATTTATAGTAGTTGGTTTATTTGTATAGGAAGATATGTATTCATGTATATTATATACGATAATGTACTTGTATATGTAACTTCCAGAGTCGACAGTTGTAGTTGTATCATATGTACTGTATCACATGTATTTTAACTGACATCAGTTATTATATATATGAGACTTTTCGTTTATCTGTGTTCCGCATTTATATTATCTGTGTTATTATTATATTTATTGTCCTAAACTATTATGAACCCCATCGTAGTTCGTTTTATACTGGAATTGGGTATGTCGATTGGAGTAAATAAATAAGAGATGAAAAATAAAAATATATACCACTCCTATCGAAATAACCAATACTAGTGTAAGGCCTAACTACGGATGGCCGCTCCTATCCAGCCTTATTCTTCGTGATAACAGACAGTATTTCCTTTAATACTCTTTGTTATTGTGAGCATAGAGGTGGGGCGTCACAACATAGCAAGGGCTGTCGGGGTTCGGTTTAGAGGCGGCTAGTGGATCAATGGTGGTAGGAAAAATGGCATATGATTTTTAAAGTAACCATGGTGGGCATGGCGAAGCTGGTTAGAGTTTACTATCTGTTTTGATTATCATTTTAATTGAGGCATCTCATGGTCAGGGGAGAATTTGAGGCGATCGCGAGTAGGGGTTTAGAGTCGTGGGCATGCTACGAAGGTTTGGACGGAGTATCAGATTTTTTCGATGACTGGAGGTGGCGAGACGAGGGGTTCTTGGGTGTTGGTGTTGTTCCAAAAATAGTCGATATGCTCAAATTTTGATTTCGTGTTCATCTCAAAGTTTTGGGTTGTCTGGAGGTTGGTGTTGATCATCGGTGATGTGTGGATGGTCAGGATGTTAGCCGGAGGTGATCGAGGCGGTTGTGCACGTGCACGCGTAATCTCTGGTTTCAGGTGGTTGCTATGTGATGATGTTCGGGGAAAAGATGTTATCACAGGGTAGTGCTCGAGCAAATGCAAGAGTGAACTCGGGGAAAATTTGATCGGGCTTGAGTTATTTATTTTGGTTACAGGATTTTTTAATTAATTACGTTTTTAAAGAAAGAAGAGGAAGAAGAGAAAGCGGGAACTCGGGTTCGTGCTAGAGGAAAATAGAGTTTGGCTCGAGTTTTGTCGGGGTAGTTTAAGGGTGTAGTTCGAGTTTGTTTGTTTGTTAATTATGAGTATCAGGCTTTGAAATTTTGAATACTAAATTTGTTAAAAACAAGTTTTTAGAAAACAAAGAAATGAATGGTTTTAAAGAAAGTGGATGTTAGCAAGGTTTCAAGGTTGAATATTGGAACGAGTTTCAAGTTTAGAGTTATGAGTCAATGTTTTTTTTTAAAATTTACATTGATTGGTTTAAAATGATTATATAATAAGTAATTTTTTTATTTTATCTATATAAATTTTTTCAAACAATGCTTAATAATGATTAAGTAATTAATTAAGATAATGGATTATCTTAAGTTAATTAAAATGATAAATCAAGGAAAGTAAATTTAAATGACTAAATCAAGAATAATTACTTAATTAAGGACGATAATTGAAAGATGATGAATTATTTAGAGTAAATCTCTTAATGAAATTAATTAATGACAATTACTTAATGAAGTAATTAAGGAATATTACTTAATGTCATTAATTAAGGTGAATTATTAATGGACAATTACTAAATGTGATTTATTAAAGGATAATTACTTGATGTCAGTAATATAAGGGAAACTGCTTAATGAGGCAATTAAGGATAAATTACTTAAAGTGAAGGATGAGTTAATTAAGAAAATTAATTAAGGTTTGGTTAATAAATAAGTGTGATTAATTAAATAATTAATCAATGTAAGTGATTATAAGATAATAAATTGAGTAATTAATTAAGGATAATTATTGTAAACGGTTAAGGATAATTAATTAATTTGTGAAATTAATTAAAGGCTAATTACTTAATGTAATTAGAGTATAATTAGTCAAGGATGATTAATTAAGATGGATAATTATTGGATGATTAATTAATTGTTTGTAATTAGTTAATAAGAAGGATTTTTAAAAGTAATTGAAGTAATTAATTTAATTCATCTGTGGTTAATTAAATTAACTAGAAATGGTGTGACTAATTTATCTTGCTTATGAATGATTGAATAATATGGTATATCTTAGATTAGTTGATATCCCGGATATGTAATTTGTAATATTGTGTAAGATGATATGTTGTGTTTGAACTGGGATAAATGTGGATATTTATCGATGATGAATTTCTGTGTATAGATGACACCCTGTATTTGAAGTTTGAATTGTGAACTCCATCTTTGATTTCCAACATCTTCAAGATGTCTCCAATTCGAATGCTTATGCCGGTTCGAAGTGGTTTGCTGATAACTCATGTTTATCGGATCCCAGTATCTCCAAACCAACAATCGATAATCCTGGTTAACTCTATCCTGGTTCTTTTTGAAGTAAGCGGATGATATAAGAGTCCTTATAGGATCTTGAATATACACCCTTAAAGCGAAAGATGTTTCTCTGAAATGTTTTCCTCGAGGGATCTCAAACTATATGAATAAATGAAGTTTTCATATACTTCTTAAGTCAAAATAGGCCAAGTTTTGATAGTCATTTATTTAACTATCAAATACAAACAATAAATTCAGAGATTTAATTTCATATGGAAACCCAACGTGATTAAGGTCATAAGCAACCACTAAACCATTTTAATTAATCCTTTCATTAATTAAAACTACTTTGTAAATATTTTATTAAAATACCTTTAAAGGATATATATAAACATTTCTACTCTTTTCAATCCATAAATTTTTTTTCATATACTTAACACACCAGTATAAGTATATTCACAAAATCTTAAGGCAAATTTCATTTCCAAAAACACATTTATTATCTCGCCTTTTGGGAAGGCCATGATATTGTCGACTTGGCTATGAGTGGATGGTTATTAGCCTTAGGAATCGATCATATACAGTACTACGGACAATGGTCGAGCGAATTCGGACTGGGTCCTAATCATGGTGCAAAGTGTGGAGTGACTGGCATTGCCTCATGAAGTTACAGTTCAAATTTGGAGTCGATTGGAGTTCGTATGCTCGAGTTACGGACGAAGCAAGGATTAATATAGATCGATTGGGAACGATCCATAAAACAGCTCAAATCAGTGGAGATCGTTTGAATCTCAAAATCCACAAGGCCAATCCACTTGAAACTATCAGAGCATCAGTATATTGGAGAGTAGAGCCCACAAAAATGATCGCAGAACAAGACCATATGATACGAAGATGATCGATTATTTTAGGCTGATCGTTATTTGCCGATTCTTCATAACGATCGGTTTAGATCAGTGAACATCCCAAATGTAGCAAAGGTTGATATATCGCAATCTACAACTTAGAATAACTTAATATTTTAGGGACAAGTTCAAGTGGCATATGGGACCCTCCAAAAACGGTCGCACATAAATTGGAGGCAAAGATAATGATCGGTGAAATATTGGCAGATCGTTTCAAAATATCAACTTGGGGCCATCGATCGTTATGGTGGACATTATGGACCTAGAGAGCCTTCTGCCGAAATCTTAGCAAAATATCTCATCATCTCTCTCTATAAATACAGGCATTTTGGATTATTTTTAGGATCTTTACACTACACGTTATTTTAGACTCCATTGTAAGTAAGCATTTGCTATCTTTTACTATTGTAATCATGCTTAAAAGGCACTAATAAAGGATAATCTTCAAGTGGGAGTTGGCACACAACGCCGAACCATTATAAACATCTGTTTCTTTGATTAATGCTTATTCTCCATTGCTCACCTATTTATTTACGCAGTTTATTTTTATTTTTCTTTACTTACTTATTTACAAAAACTATTCTTCGGTGTTTGTGAAAAATAGCAAAAATTTTGGTGCTTTCACGAGACTCTGATTCTTGGTTTATTAGGATCCTTTGTTGCTACCGGATTGATAAATCCCCTAAAGGAGATCTGTAACAATCTTTAGGAAGTTGCTCATACTAATCAAATTTATAGAAATCTAAGCAAAACTATTAATAATGGTAAGGGATACTAGATCTACTTTATAGAAGGTAGAAGGAAATGAAAATGCTATTATCCAATAAGGAGGCCCGAGCAGTCAACCAGTGAATGTGAATGTGAATGTTGAAGCAGCTGAAGTCCAGAAGCCAACTGACTCTATTATGAGAGATGAATTCCAGAATCTGATGAGAGAGCTGATGTATAGCCGTCGAGAGTAAAATCAGCAGATATAGGCCACTATCAACCTAATGAACCAACTCACTCAGCAACAGTGGGGGAAAGCTAGGAGGAACCCCGCTCCTAACTCGGCATCAGAGAGCTCTAGTTCATCTATGGGTATTATAAACATAGGCGTCGCAGAATAGACGGATATCATGTAGAAACTTCAGGGCGTCAACAGGAAGACGATCGTGGTCTACTAAAAATGATCAGTGTTGATCCCTTTGCTAGGGAAGGAAACTTACTTACGCATATTGGAATTCAAACCGGAGCTACTATGGTTGATTTGAATGATGTAGTTCAGTCAAATATTGACCAAATTCTTCCTCGGAATGATGACGATATAAATTTATGAGATGCAACCTAGAAAGATGGTGAACTAAGAAGGCGTGAGACAGCCCGTCGGCATCGACCGGACCATTCATGCATGGTGGAACATAACCATTACTCGGCACCAACCATCCAAACGTCGGACTTATCGGAAATGGTCAGATAGTTTGTGAGAGAGAGCCAGGGCTTGAATAATATTGATTGGGGAATCTTAAGAGGCCATTTCCTGTTTATTGATAATGTCCTGCATGTAGCATATCCAAGGAGGTTCAACATGCCATCGATGCCCGTCTATGGGGGAAAAACCGACCCTATATAGTACATTATGGGACATGAATAACTAATGGATACTGCATGAGTGGATGATGCAACCAAGTGTAGATGTCTTCCTATAACTCTCTCTGGAATATAGACAATGTGGTTCACAAGGCTGCCCCTGTGATCAATATCTTGATTTGATAATTTGGCAACAAAGTTTGTGGAGTTGTTCCAAATGCACGCAACTTATCCTAAGGATGTGATGTCTCTGTCCAGCATGATCCCAGCTCCAGGGGAATCATTAAAAGATTATTTTGAGAGATTTCATAAGGCTGTTACGAAGTTCAGTAATCCAAATGACCATGCGATATTGATGGCTGTAACGAGAGGGATAGATCTAAAATATGACTTCAGTGATTGGTTAGCTGGCAAAGCGCTTGCAACAACCCGTATTTTTGATAATTAAAAATATTAAATTAAATAAGCTTTCGGAATTTAATATTTTTAGAAATTAAATTTTGTGATTTATTAATGGTAAAATATTAGGATATAATTTAATAATATTGGTTGAATGTAATTGACAACTGTTTTAATGTAATTTCAATCAATTATTTTGTATGTAAATTTATTGACCTTTATTTGTAAACAATAAATTTATAAATGCATTTAAATTACTTAAAAGTAAATATTGTTTTTTATTCATCCTATTATTTAATCCATTTGAAATTAATTTAGAAATTATTGAAATTAAATATAATTGAAATATTATATAAGATAGATGTTAACTGTTGAGTGATGAGTGTAATAAAATGAAAACTTATGTTTATATATTTCATAGGGGTATTGCTGATTTGATAGTGAGAATGTAAATCAAAATAAAAAAATTTATTTGTAATGTAAATTATAATGAAGATTTATTACAGCCGTAATTAAATATTGAAATTAATTTAATATTTAAATCTTGTATTTAACCTGGAAAATTGAATTTTAAATGATTATTAATCCCTGTTTAATCAAGACCGACGATAGAAAACTTTTAATTTAGAATTTAAAAGTGATTAAATTGATTTTTAAGATAGATTGTTTTAATTAACGTGTAAAATTAGTCTTTTTGGGCATTGTCTTGGATTTCGATGAAACCAGTTTCATCGGGTCCGTAATAGTGAATTATAATTGGATTTCAAGTTTCGTAGCGATCAGACTTATCATTTGATCGTGCGAGCTCGAAACTCGTAGAAGCCAATTAAAGGAATTAAATTAAAACATTTTTATTTTAAAAGCTAACTTCTATATACAATGGAATTAGGGTTTGGAATTTGTTCCATTGAATTTCAAAATTTTTGAAAACTTATATTTCAATATATAGGATGACCTACTTTCATTTCGAGAACGAAATGGGCTTTTTAGGTCTTTAATACCGCTTCGACCCAATCGACCTGTTCCATCCATTCATGTCCATCTTAGTCTATGTATATGTTGTTATAAACCCTAGCACCCTTCTATTCTTTTTTCTGTATGAAAAAATTCAGCTCTTGTCTGTTCCTTCTCAATGGCGGATATCCCAAACCCTAATTACTGATCTCAAATCGAATCCAAAAATTCAAACTGCTCAAACCCTATCAAAATATATATCATTGCAAAGCTCTTGAGGAATGGAGTCAGCTTATGGAATTAGTTTTTGCAATTGAATCATGGTTTGGGCCAAAATCAGCGAAACATTCTTGGCTGTCCAATTTAGGGTTTCAACTCGATGGTGGATCTTCATCTAATCGACAACCAGGAAGCGCTGGCATATAGTGGAGGATGAGCAGAGCTCATCCATGTGGTTCGATCACTAAATATGTGCTCGAGTTTGGCAAAATCGGAAAATGAAGACATACGGTGGCGGACTGCTGTGGTGGCGTTCGTGGTGGTGGCGTTCGTCGTGGTGGAGAGCAAGGCAGTGCCGCGGTTTGATCGAAGTGAAAGCTCACATAGGTGCACTGATGGGAGGTTGCTGAATGGATGCTGTGATACGTTGGGTTCGATAATGGTAGGGTTGAGGAGGTAATACTTTTTCCAATTTTGCCATCCATTTGTTTCATTTAAATTTATAATATCTAACTTACATAACTTTGCATACGAACTCTGATTGATGCGTGGTTTCTTCCATTAAGTTCGTATTGGAATTCTAAACAATCTAAAACTGGTTTAGTAGAATTTGGAGACTGTTGGAATTTTGTGATTTTATTGGATTTTTAATTGGCTATAAATAAAGGTGAGTGATTTAACCCACTCACGCAATACTAAATCTTCTTATGTTAGTTGAATTATATTTATGAAGTGATAAGAATATTATTGGTTACTGTTTTATAGTTTAAGTTGACATTTTAATTGAAATTGAATTTAATTGAATTAAATTGACATTTAAATTGATATTGAAATTGAATTGCTAGTTAAATACATGATATTGATAACCAATTAATTATTGTGATTTACTAGCAGGTTTGGATGTTGATTGTGATGGATGTCTATTTGTTGACATTTTGGATTATTGGATGTTTATTTATTTTTATGTATCCATGTTATCACTCTGTATATTAAGTGAAAGCATATAAACTTTTACTTGAATTATATCGAATGAATTAATAAATAGGTTAAAATGATATATATCTATGACACTTTGATTTGGATTGAAAGTATATATGTCCATCCCTGAAATTAATAATTGAAATTACTATTCACTTGGCCATAGAATAGAAAATTTTATACGGACACCGGATTGGTTAAATTTAATGATTTAAAAGAATTTGAATTGGATTTTGTTTAAAGGATTTTGTTTTAAATAAAATAAATCGTGGATATATATGAATTGAATTATTTTTAATTCAAGCTTTGAAATGTTGGAATCGAAATTGGCTAAAAGAAACTACTTTAATGAATTAAAATTGGAACATGAAGTTATAATCGATATATGACTTTAATTTTGAAAATTGTTTATTTTTAATTTGAACCTTAAATTGAACAATGAAGTTTAAATTGATTCATGGGTTTTGAATCCGTAAATTGAAATTGGAATTGAAATCGACATGAATTGAAATGGTTAAAATAAGAATTGAATTGGAATTTTAAATCATTTAATTGGATTGTTGAATAGAATTTGAAGTTATAAATGAATTTTCCGAAAATTGATGTTAATTCGAATTGAAATCAAAATAGTTTATTTGAAATTAAATCGAAATTGAGTCAATTCAATTGAAAGATTGGAAATAGTGTTTTGTTGATTTGAAATTTGGACATAGGCCCGGATTTGTTGAAATGGAAGGAAACAATTTGATTTCATACTATTTTCAAAATAAATTATTTTAATATAAACTAGTTAAATTTTTTTAATATCCAAATTATTAAGATTTTCCAAACTATTGTACTATGTAAACCACTTTCAATACTCAAACCATTTGATATCATACTGTTTTAAATCTTTAAACTATTTAAACTATTTAAAACTAATTAAACTCTTTTCTAAAAATTCGAACTATGCAAAGCTAGAATGTTTATTTTTAAATCGTTGATTTAAATGCGAATATGGTCAAATGAGGTTATAACCTAAGATGGAATTTGAAATGATATTTTCAAGTGAAAATGACATATTTTTAGTAAAGTGGTATTTTGAAATGAAGTGATATTTTGAAGTGAATATGATATTTTGATATCAAATATGAATAGTTTCGAAATGTAAAACAACAAACTGGGGTGAAAACTTACGTTTGGTTGTTAAATCGACATGGGCCACTTATTGGCATACTCTCTGCTAATATTGGAACCATTTTAACAACTGCGTACATGGTGGATGTTATCCATAATGAAGTGGTCGAATTGGAGGCATTTGCTGGATTTGAAGAAAGAGAGCGACGATGGGCGACCTTGAAAAATATGTCAATTTGAAATGACTAAAACAGGAGCCATACTTATCCAATGAGGCTAACTACCTCTAGCGACATCTGTTCTTCATATTACTATTGATTTTGACTTGATTGGTGCACCTTGATTTGATTATGGAATGGATGTTCGCGGTGGGCAGTTACGGGTTACTACCAGTCAGAAAACGCAAAACGGTAGTATTCTACCTTAGGCATTGCCTCACGTGCCTTGTCATGCTCTTTATCCTTGTTCTTGCTCACTACAATTTTGTTTTGGTTCGGTACCTATATGGGACTCACTGGCTATCGATGTTACTTGTTGTTACAGTATAGATTGCCTGCTTAAAAATGTTCTAAGGGGGAGCAATGTAAAGCCTTAATGCTATTTTAATACTTTACTGATAGACACTACATATATAACGTGTCTTACTACATATAGATAGTTTGATGAATCCTTAGGAGATGGAAAATCCCATAACATCTCTTAAGTTATTGCACACACGTTATATACTGGATAAGAAATGTAAAATCCCGTAAACATCTCTGAAGCTATTACACTCATATTAACTTGTTTTTGGTTTAACTTACATAGGAACTTTTAGTTCATATACAAATGTTTTTTCTTTTCATTACGCTCGAGTCAGCCTGAGTATTTCAGTGTTTGAAGACACAATTCCTTAAAGATGAAGATGGAGTTGGCTAGACCATATTTACTATTACTTTTCCGCTGCATTATTTTGATATGTTCTTTGATTGAACTCTGATTATGTTGTAAAAATTATGTAATCAAATGTATATTGTAAAATAGCTTTGTGAATTGTTTATTTGACTATTATATTTTATCATTCCGCTATCAGATTCTGTATTTTTTTCCTTCTTTTCTCTTATTTCTTATTTACCCCATTGATAATCTACCTTTTTATATGGTTTGAGTTAGACAAGTGTGGTTTATTGTCGATTTAAACCGTCCAAAAAGGTGGGTCACCACAATTGGCATCAGAGCTTTGGTTTAGAGATACCTTAGCCTGTCGGGGTTTAAACTCATTAGAGATAGGGTTAGTAATGCCTAGAATGAGCCTAAGAGTATATATAGGAGAGAGCTAATTTATTAGTGCTATAAATATGTTTCGTATTGTGTTAATTCATTCTGTTTAGTACTTATGGATTCCGGTCGGTATGTAGGACGCTATGGCATTGATAGGGATTTCCAAATACTTAAGCAGGGTAAATTGACACAATATTATTTTTTGAAATTGGTAAATATCATGATTTTACCGAAAATTATATTTTATATGTACAAAAATAATAATTTTTCATAAATTGATACTGTTGTTTTTGTTGTGCTTTTTTAGGAAATGAAAATACTTGATTATTATCATTTATTGTTGGTAGTCAAGGTTCTTAAAGCCATTAACTGTAAAGACCCGTAAATCCGTACTCCTTGAATAGACACTAATCTCCTTGTTTAATTCAAGATGAACGAAAATACGAACCCTTAGGGGTTTTAAAAAGATTTTAAGAAAAGAAAAAGTAGAAAAGAAGGTAGAAAGAAATGGAAGATTAGAAAATAGAGGGAAGAGAAGACAGAAGAAAATAGAGAAAAGAGAAAGAGAATAGAGAATTTTAAAATAGAAGAGAAGAAAGATAGAACATAGAACAGAAAATAGGACGGAACAGAAAACAACAGAACAACATCAGAATCTCACAATTCGCAGCGGAACAACATATAATAATAAATGAATAATCTTTAAACAAAGAACTATATCAGTTATTACATTACATCACATTTCATTACATCATATCCTCAGAGTGTACAACAACAACAAACAGTGCAGCGGAAAAAGAAATACTATATAACTAGTAATACGTCATGCCATCCAGCTTGCTTCCAGCAACTCCAGAATATCCAAAATATCCTGATAAACCTTAACTCTTAACTGCCCATGTGAAAATTGGTGGGCACCCAGAGTTTAGGAAGGAAAACAATAAACTCCAAGTCAGTCATGTGACTGGTGTGAGAACTCAAAACAGTTTATTTATCTTTGAAAACAAAATAGAGAAATATTTTTAAAGTTAATTCGCAATGCTTTTAAAAATGAGACTACCATAAGGCCTCCCGCACACACACACAATGCAAACGCAGAATCGGAGGAGATTTCTCCTTATGATAGTCAAAGAAGCTTGATACGCATTTAAAATAACATTTGATATTATTACTAGTGCATAGTGTAGTGGAAATTCATTTCAAAAGTAGAATATAAATCTTAGCCAACATACGACCATTATCGTATGCCTACTATAGCTAACTATGTTCAATAGCAGGTTACCGCCACATTCCATAGCAGGTTATACAACTAAAACCGTACAAGTTACGTATTGTTTCTTTGGATTTCCAACAAATGGTCAGGCCAAGGAACTTCCCATTGCCACATGAGAATGCCTCTGGAAAGACATCCCCGAGAACCAAACCGGAACTCTGCCAACACAAGGCCGGGTTACCCCTAACTGGGTAACTACTGACACGAGCACGCCATTCCCCGATCGTAAACGACCTTTCTCACGGGATCCCGAAAACCAACAACCACAAAGTAATAAATTCGTAGTAACCACATAGGTTAAATATCTGGGCTCCATACCATGATATCACCTCTATCCAGAAGGAAATGTACATACCCTAAAGGATGCTACCCCTCATAACCTTGTCGCATCTTTCCTGTTTTGACCATTTCCGGGGTGTGAGGCTCGACGAAGTCACGTCCACAAAAACATACTTTATACAAAAGCCATGCTTTGGGTCAAAAAATGATCAACACAATGATCACTAAGATAGACGATCAAATAAACGATCCTATCACAATAATCAACACAATGATCATTTCAGCAACACTCAGCATGTCACATTACTAAATTGGAAATATATCGCTGATAACTTCAACTATATAACCTCTGAGCTCGTACGTCTCAGAGAAGGGTGTCAAGCTAAAAGAATAAATTCTTCGCCACCAACAGAAATATATTTGAAAGAAATCGGCTTTATATCTCAACTTGTAATGTCAGACACACAATCCATACAAGTCTGTTCCGGGCTCGAACAAAACCGAAGGCACTTACAAAGAAGTCCTTGCAATCCGGATATTCACAATCCTGATCGGATTCACCATCACATATGGAGAACTCTATACCGTAGCTACTCGGTGCAGAGTAAATCGACAGGTCATCCTATCGCTCTCGCAAATACCGGGTCTTCAACACCGATCTTCAATGCAATTCACAACGACGTATCACATATTCGGAATGGGTTATACGACCCCATGGTCCTTTCCCGGTTAACCCGAATAGTGAGCGCTTATTTAAAAATAAGTGTGGCATTCACATTCAAACAAATCACATCAATTACCCATTCAAAGGGAAATATTGATAGTCGGTTATTGAACTATCAATGGATATGCACACATCACCAGTTTCCAAATAATTTTCCAAATTATTTATTTCACAAAATATCTTCACTAGATATATTATTTCAACACTTCAAAAATAAATCAATATTTACTTTTAAACAAGTTTCCCCTTTCATTTATAAATTCCTTAGTGAATTTATATCTCAAAAATATCCATGCATATCATTTCAATTATCCATTTCAATTTATCTTCAAAAAGATAAATTCTCTAAACGTTTCCTTTCACATTGGAAAAACATTTCCATACTTATTTATTCATAAGTAATTCACAAATTTTATTTATTTTCAACACTTGGAAAATATTCAATGTACTTAAATCAAAATTAAGTATATATTTCATTCTTTTAAGGAAATCATTCACTCAAACATATTTATTTGGGCCAAAACGAATGTTACGTAAAACATCGTTACGACAACCCAAAATCACTAGTATAGGGATTCGAAATTAAAATAGATATATAAATCCCGATACTATACAAAACATTTCCTTTCAGAAATCATTTACTATAACAACAGTGTTATAGTCCACCATTTCCTTTCATTTCTCGAAAACGTCTATTTCAACAATAAATGTTGAAATCTATGATTTCGAATCTCAACACAATTAAAACTTTGTTAGATCGTTTTAAATCCTATTTGAAATATCACATTCAAAACAACTTCTTTAACATATTATTCACTATTCAAAAACGTGAATATTCTACGTTAACAAATTTCATCAATTCTATGCCTTTTATTTCAAAGGATTATTCACAGTCAAAAATGTGAATATAACTCCATTTATAGGTTTCAGCAATTAACTTATCAAAATAAGTTGTTTGCGAATTTATAAACAACGTTTATAAATTCCATTTCTATTTATTTATAAAAACTTCCTTTTATAAATTCCCTTATTAACCTATTCCAGTTTATAACTCAATTATAAACTAAAAGTTCATATTATAAGTTAAATACTTATAAAACGATTATTTTACAAAATCGTTCCTTAGAATTTCATAATTATAAATCTTATAACTTATGAGATTCAATTATTTCCCCAAGTCTATTCTTTTAATAACTTTACAAATTTTATAAACCTACTGTTTATAAAATTCCATTTATAACTTCACCGTTTATAATTCTATTAATTTCATTCTTTAATGAAATTCATTTTCACTTCATTCAAACACTTATAAAAACTCGTTTTATAATGTCAACATTTCAATTTATAAATATCTATTTATAAATCTCTTAATATAAATCAATTTATATTATTCTTCTAAAACGTCTTTAAATTCCTTTATAATTTCACCATTCTCTTGATTTATAAAATAACCAAATTTTATAAATCCTATATTTAAACTTTTATAATATGTTCAAAAATCCAATTTAAACTATTTTATAAAAATCATTAATTCACATTTCTCAAAAATCAGCTTTTAACTATATTTCACAAAAACCATAATTTTTATAACGTTAAAAATTATAACGTTTATTTATTTAAAATGAATCAATTCCAAAAATATAGTATATTTTCAAAAATCACTTTAAAATCATTTTAAAATTCCAAATTTGGTCCAATGATGCTACACACCAAATAGTCAATCACGACAACAACGATATCATATATCGATATGATAATCCATCAAATATCAAAATATCTGAAATCAAATAAATACTGTTGAGGAATCCAGTTGGATCCCTCCAACCTGTTTTTCCTGCATCCAAAAACATTAGCACAATACCAATTTCGCTCCAGTACGAAATTATCGCGGTATATGTTCTTATTAAATATTATCCGCTTAATAACGGCGTAATAGGGTCTCATCCGCTAAATAAAAAAATGTGGGAAATCAATAACTCCAATATATACATATGCCAATATATATATATATATATATATATATATATATATTGCTACTATATATAATACCAATTTCACTGTTTATGAAATATTCGCGGTATATGTTTTTATTAAATAACATCCGCTTACTAACGGCGTATAATGTCTATTTTAACAATCAATAGATATTCATCAACATTTAAACATGCATTCAAATATTTTAAATCTAACTATTTAAAATAAAATCGAAACTGATTCGATTGAGTGAGAAATTCTCACCTTGGTTTCAATTTCGTTTTAGCGATTTATTTCGAATAAAATTAAACACGCGTTTAATTTTACCCAAAATTCTCACTAACCCCAAACGACTCCAAACCAACTCTATCGCGCAGTGCTCGTCCATACGATTCCAACGCAACTGGTTTCGCGCGTTTTCGACCTCGTATGAAAAAGTTATGAATTATTGAAGTTTGTACACGATTTATATACACAATTTATAACTAAATTTAAAATAATTTTAAACCTAAGTAAATCGCAGCTGTTAGATCATGTTCCTTTCCATCATCACCGTGCAACACCTCCTTCCTCACTCACGTTTGCTCTCACGCATCAGGAACCCAAACCCGTTTGCCATCTCGAACTGCCGCACCCCCCAAACGACTACGAACCCCGATCATCTTGCCACCATTCGAAGCGCCTTCCTCCCCCTCACCAACGCCTAGAAGGCCGTGCCACTCGGTTCCCTCTCTGCCGTGAAAAACGTGTGTATAGGTCACGCGTTCAAATGCAAATTGCCGTTGATCCATCGCTCGAAACGCGATCGTGACCGTTGAACTTGTAGAGCTCGCAGAGCTCTACAACATTGCTGTTGGGGTCGAGGCGTAATAACTTGTGGATTGGATGAAAAATGAGGAAGATGGAAACGAATTTCTGGCCTTCCATTGCTTGCTGGCGGCTAGGGTTGCATTTTATATTTTTTTTTATTTTTGTGAATAAAAGGGGTATTTATAGAGAACGAGCGACACTATTCATCCCGGAAATTCCGAACTCCGATTTACGCGCCGTAACCAGCGTTTCTAGGGTTTACCCCGCGTTCCGGACACAATGGAACAGGTTTCGGAAGCTAATTCGGAAGTATGTGCGAGTTATGGCTATAAACGCTCAATTTGAATTAAACCGATTTAAGTCGATTTCTAGGCGTTTTAATTTGTAACGGACAAACGGTAAATCCAATTGACTTGAAATTTGAAACCTTACAATAATATCACATTACGGATCCGATGAAACTGGTTTCGTCGAAATCCGAGACTTTTTGAAAAATGGCTATTTTAGCTCGCCAAATTTAAATTAAAAATAAATCGATGCGTTTCGAGCTGCCACGATCAAACGATAGCTCCGATTGACACGAAATTTGAAATCCGGTAATAACTAACTATTACGGATCCAATGGAACTGGTTTCGTTCAATTCTGAGACTGTTCAAAAATTGACTATTTTTACTAGTCGATTTAAATATTAAAATATTCAATTTTCACAAATTAACTTTTAATTCAATTTTAAAAGTTCTAAAATATCGTTCTAACTCCCATATGATAAAATAAAATTTTACAAATCATTTTCAATCATATTTAACTATATTTTCAATTATTTCCATAATTTAACGTATTAAATTATCGATTAAATTATTCAATTAAATCCAAAAATTCAAATAAAAATTTATTTGACTTATAAATTCACTTATTAATATTTAAAATTAATTAAATATTAAATTTTTAATTTCTAAAAATTCTGGGTCGTTACAATCTTCCCCACTTAAAAGAATTTCTTCCTCGAAATTAACAAGTAAGAAAAGTTACAGAAGCTATTAATTTTCCCAAAATTCATAGTTAAATTTCTCACAAATCTTTACTAAGTTTTCAAATCATACTTAGTTATCTTTTCAAAAACAACTACTATTGTTTAACTTTCAATTCCAAAATCAAAGTTAAAGTTTTCAAAATTTTTCTAAATTTCTCAAAAAATTTCTAACGCCTTAAATTTTCGGAAAAATTCGCCATAGTCTCCTTTGCGCGGCTCGATCCGAAAAAAAATGACAGTATATATATCACAAATATACATCTCATCAAGTAATGAGGCATCCCGAAGGGAAAAAAGTGTAAAAGTACGGTATTTAATCCGAGATATGTACCTTATTATTTTATTAGCGAGCATATACGGCTAATATAGCGCAAAAGCGAGCTCCAAATGCGAAGCAAACGTGATCCGCACCTACTAATTACTCAACAAACAACATGAGAATCATGCATATATGAACATAGTATCAATATACAACATATAGCAACATAATAACTATATATGTCAACATAGCAAATGCAACTAAAAGCAACTATATTCAACCATCAACCAATTATCATCCATAACCAAATCAATATTCATTCATATTCTTATTAATATTCAATGAATTGGTTTTCAATTTAATCACATTTGATTTATTTACATTGGATTTTATCAACTTTCATTCATATTTCAATTAGTTAACATTTACTAATTAAATCCAATTCACATTCAATTCTATTCAAATTTATTTACTTCTAATTTGAATTCAATTTACTTTAGCTTCCAATTTCATTAATTCAATTTCATTAACACTTAATGAATTATTTACAATCATCTAACAATCATATTCAATATCAACCAAATTCCTTTGCTTATCAATTGGTTTAAATTAAATTGATTTTCATTCTATTATTCAACTTCCAATAACATTAGATTTTAATGAATTTCACTTACATTCATTATTCCATATCAACTTAATTTACATTCAGTTGATTCATTCAATCCATTAATTCAATTCATATTACAAAAGTTGAATTTCATTTTACTTTAAATTCATTTTTTTATTTACAACTCATATTCATAAATATATTCATTAGTTTCACTTCTTACATATATAAGTTTATTTCACAATTGTAAATCACTTTAATTATAATTCAATTCTTATAATTCTTTTGCTTATATAATATTCTTTTATTTAGATTATTCAAAAACCAAACAATCAACTTATATACACTTTAATAATTTTGAAAAATTATTTCTTTATATATAAAATATACTCAAGGTAAAATTATTTTATTTACCCAACTTAAAACAATATTGTGTCGAATTGTTCTATTCAAGTGTTTAGAAACCCCTTCGGCAAAGTCTTGCGGACCACGCTGACGAAAGTTCATATGCCACTCAATAAACCAATCATCACAATATAAACAATTTCATATTCACTAACAAATACGCTCTCATAGCTATTATTACTCTCAAATTCATTCTAGAGCACTACTGACTCTATCTCTAATGAGTAATACCCAACAGAACCATGGTTGTCGCTTAACCATAAGCTCTGATACCAACTGTAAAGACCCGTAAATCCGTACTCCTTGAATAGACACTCATCTCCTTTGTTTAATTCAAGATGAACGAAAATACGAACCCTTAGGGGTTTTAAAAAGATTTTAAGAAAAGAAAAAGTAGAAAAGAAGGTAGAAAGAAATGGAAGATTAGAAAATAGAGGGAAGAGAAGACAGAAGAAAATAGAGAAAAGAGAAAGAGAATAGAGAATTTTAAAATAGAAGAGAAGAAAGATAGAACATAGAACAGAAAATAGGACGGAACAGAAAACAACAGAACAACATCAGAATCTCACAATTCGCAGCGGAACAACATATAATAATAAATGAATAATCTTTAAACAAAGAACTATATCAGTTATTACATTACATCACATTTCATTACATCATATCCTCAGAGTGTACAACAACAACAAACAGTGCAGCGGAAAAAGAAATACTATATAACTAGTAATACGTCATGCCATCCAGCTTGCTTCCAGCAACTCCAGAATATCCAGAATATCCTGATAAACCTTAACTCTTAACTGCCCATGTGAAAATTGGTGGGCACCCAGAGTTTAGGAAGGAAAACAATAAACTCCAAGTCAGTCATGTGACTGGTGTGAGAACTCAAAACAGTTTATTTATCTTTGAAAACAAAATAGAGAAATATTTTTAAAGTTAATTCGCAATGCTTTTAAAAATGAGACTACCATAAGGCCTCCCGCACACACACACAATGCAAACGCAGAATCGGAGGAGATTTCTCCTTATGATAGTCAAAGATGTTTGATACGCATTTAAAATAACATTTGATATTATTACTAGTGCATAGTGTAGTGGAAATTCATTTCAAAAGTAGAATATAAATCTTAGCCAACATACGACCATTATCGTATGCCTACTATAACTAACTATGTTCAATAGCAGGTTACCGCCACATTCCATAGTAGGTTATACAACTAAAACCGTACAAGTTACGTATTGTTTCTTTGGATTTCCAACAAATGGTCAGGCCAAGGAACTTCCCATTGCCACATGAGAATGCCTCTGGAAAGACATCCCCGAGAACCAAACCGGAACTCTGCCAACACAAGGCCGGGTTACCCCTAACTGGGTAACTACTGACACGAGCACGCCATTCCCCGATCGTAAACGACCTTTCTCACGGGATCCCGAAAACCAACAACCACAAAGTAATAAATTCGTAGTAACCACATAGGTTAAATATCTGGGCTCCATACCATGATATCACCTCTATCCAGAAGGAAATGTACATACCCTAAAGGGTGCTACCCCTCATAACCTTGCCGCATCTTTCCTGTTTTGACCATTTCCGGGGTGTGAGGCTCGACGAAGTCACGTCCACAAAAACATACTTTATACAAAAGCCATGCTTTGGGTCAAAAAATGATCAACACAATGATCACTAAGATAGACGATCAAATAAACGATCCTATCACAATAATCAACACAACGATCATTTCAGCAACACTCAGCATGTCACATTACTAAATTGGGAATATATCGCTGATAACTTCAACTATATAACCTCTGAGCTCGTACGTCTCAGAGAAGGGTGTCAAGCTAAAAGAATAAATTCTTCGCCACCAACAGAAATATATTTGAAAGAAATCGGCTTTATATCTCAACTTGTAATGTCAGACACACAATCCATACAAGTCTGTTCCGGGCTCGAACAAAACCGAAGGCACTTACAAAGAAGTCCTTGCAATCCGGATATTCACAATCCTGATCGGATTCACCATCACATATGGAGAACTCTATACCGTAGCTACTCGGTGCAGAGTAAATCGACAGGTCATCCTATCGCTCTCGCAAATACCGGGTCTTCAACACCGATCTTCAATGCAATTCACAACGACGTATCACATATTCGGAATGGGTTATACGACCCCATGGTCCTTTCCCGGTTAACCCGAATAGTGAGCGCTTATTTAAAAATAAGTGTGGCATTCACATTCAAACAAATCACATCAATTACCCATTCAAAGGGAAATATTGATAGTCGGTTATTGAACTATCAATGGATATGCACACATCACCAGTTTCCAAATAATTTTCCAAATTATTTATTTCACAAAATATCTTCACTAGATATATTATTTCAACACTTCAAAAATAAATCAATATTTACTTTTAAACAAGTTTCCCCTTTCATTTATAAATTCCTTAGTGAATTTATATCTCAAAAATATCCATGCATATCATTTCAATTATCCATTTCAATTTATCTTCAAAAAGATAAATTCTCTAAACGTTTCCTTTCACATTGGAAAAACATTTCCATACTTATTTATTCATAAGTAATTCACAAATTTTATTTATTTTCAACACTTGGAAAATATTCAATGTACTTAAATCAAAATTAAGTATATATTTCATTCTTTTAAGGAAATCATTCACTCAAACATATTTATTTGGGCCAAAACGAATGTTACGTAAAACATCGTTACGACAACCCAAAATCACTAGTATAGGGATTCGAAATTAAAATAGATATATAAATCTCGATACTATACAAAACATTTCCTTTCGGAAATCATTTACTATAAAAACAGTGTTATAGTCCACCATTTCCTTTCATTTCTCGAAAACGTCTATTTCAACAATAAATGTTGAAATCTATGATTTCGAATCTCAACACAATTAAAACTTTGTTAGGTCGTTTTAAATCCTATTTGAAATATCACATTCAAAACAATTTCTTTAACATATTATTCACTATTCAAAAACGTGAATATTCTACGTTAACAAATTTCGTCAATTCTATGCCTTTTATTTCAAAGGATTATTCACAGTCAAAAATGTGAATATAACTCCATTTATAGGTTTCAGCAATTAACTTATCAAAATAAGTTGTTTGCGAATTTATAAACAACGTTTATAAATTCCATTTCTATTTATTTATAAAAACTTCCTTTTATAAATTCCCTTATTAACCTATTCCAGTTTATAACTCAATTATAAACTAAAAGTTCATATTATAAGTTAAATACTTATAAAACGATTATTTTACAAAATCGTTCCTTAGAATTTCATAATTATAAATCTTATAACTTATGAGATTCAATTATTTCCCCAAGTCTATTCTTTTAATAACTTTACAAATTTTATAAACCTACTGTTTATAAAATTCCATTTATAACTTCACCGTTTATAATTCTATTAATTTCATTCTTTAATGAAATTCATTTTCACTTCATTCAAACACTTATAAAAACTCGTTTTATAATGTCAACATTTCAATTTATAAATATCTATTTATAAATCTCTTAATATAAATCAATTTATATTATTCTTCTAAAACGTCTTTAAATTCCTTTATAATTTCACCATTCTCTTGATTTATAAAATAATCAAATTTTATAAATCCTATATTTAAACTTTTATAATATGTTCAAAAATCCAATTTAAACTATTTTATAAAAATCATTAATTCACATTTCTCAAAAATCAGCTTTTAACTATATTTCACAAAAACCATAATTTTTATAACGTTAAAAATTATAACGTTTATTTATTTAAAATGAATCAATTCCAAAAATATAGTATATTTTCAAAAATCACTTTAAAATCATTTTAAAATTCCAAATTTGGTCCAATGATGCTACACACCAAATAGTCAATCACGACAACAACGATATCATATATCGATATGATAATCCATCAAATATCAAAATATCTGAAATCAAATAAATACTGTTGAGGAATCCAGTTGGATCCCTCCAACCTGTTTTCCTGCATCCAAAAACATTAGCACAATACCAATTTCGCTCCAGTACGAAATTATCGCGGTATATGTTCTTATTAAATATTATCCGCTTAATAACGGCGTAATAGAGTCTCATCCGCTAAATAAAAAAATGCGGGAAATCAATAACTCCAATATATACATATGCCAATATATATATATTGCTACTATATATAATACCAATTTCACTGTTTATGAAATATTCGCGGTATATGTTTTTATTAAATAACATCCGCTTACTAACGGCGTATAATGTCTATTTTAACAATCAATAGATATTCATCAACATTTAAACATGCATTCAAATATTTTAAATCTAACTATTTAAAATAAAATCGAAACTGATTCGATTGAGTGAGAAATTCTCACCTTGGTTTCAATTTCGTTTTAGCGATTTATTTCGAATAAAATTAAACACGCGTTTAATTTTACCCAAAATTCTCACTAACCCCAAACGACTCCAAACCAACTCCATCGCGTAGTGCTCGTCCATACGATTCCAACGCAACTGGTTTCGCGCGTTTTCGACCTCGTATGAAAAAGTTATGAATTATTGAAGTTTGTACACGATTTATATACACAATTTATAACTAAATTTAAAATAATTTTAAACCTAAGTAAATCGCTGCTATTAGATCATGTTCCTTTCCATCATCACCGTGCAACACCTCCTTCCTCACTCATGTTTGCTCTCACGCATCAGGAACCCAAACCCGTTCGCCATCTCGAACTGCCGCACCCCCCAAACGACTACGAACCCCGAACATCTTGCCACCATTCGAAGCGCCTTCCTCCCCCTCACCAACGCCTAGAAGGCCGTGCCACTCGGTTCCCTCTCTGCCGTGAAAAACGTGTGTATAGGTCACGCGTTCAAATGCAAATTGCCGTTGATCCATCGCTCGAAACGCGATCGTGACCGTTGAACTTGTAGAGCTCGCAGAGCTCTACAACATTGCTGTTGGGGTCGAGGCGTAATAACTTGTGGATTGGATGAAAAATGAGGAAGATGGAAACGAATTTCTGGCCTTCCATTGCTTGCTGGCGGCTAGGGTTGCATTTTATATTTTTTATTTATTTTTGTGAATAAAAGGGGTATTTATAGAGAACGAGCGACACTATTCATCCCGGAAATTCCGAACTCCGATTTACGCGCCGTAACCAGCGTTTATAGGGTTTACCCCGCGTTCCGGACACAATGGAACAGGTTTCGGAAGCTAATTCGGAAGTATGTGCGAGTTATGGCTATAAACGCTCAATTTGAATTAAACCGATTTAAGTCGATTTCTAGGCGTTTTAATTTGTAACGGACAAACGGTAAATCCAATTGACTTGAAATTTGAAAGCTTACAATAATATCACATTACGGATCCGATGAAACTGGTTTCGTCGAAATCCGAGACTTTTTGAAAAATGGCTATTTTAGCTCGCCAAATTTAAATTAAAAATAAATCGATGCGTTTCGAGCTGCCACGATCAAACGATAGCTCCGATTGACACGAAATTTGAAATCCGGTAATAACTAACTATTACGGATCCAATGGAACTAGTTTCGTTCAATTCTGAGACTGTTCAAAAATTGACTATTTTTACTAGTCGATTTAAATATTAAAATATTCAATTTTCACAAATTAACTTTTAATTCAATTTTAAAAGTTCTAAAATATCGTTCTAACTCCCATATGATAAAATAAAATTTTACAAATCATTTTCAATCATATTTAACTATATTTTCAATTATTTCCATAATTTAACGTATTAAATTATCGATTAAATTATTCAATTAAATCCAAAAATTCAAATAAAAATTTATTTGACTTATAAATTCACTTATTAATATTTAAAATTAATTAAATATTAAATTTTTAATTTCTAAAAATTCTGGGTCGTTACATTAACTATTGTGTGTTATAAGAATTTTTTTCTAAATATGGGTTATGAATTATGATTTACAAATAAAATGAATTTAAATTGAAAATTTGAGAACTTAAGTTTCGGTGTTTTGAAATTGGTTTTCAAAATTTTTTGAAAAAACAATTTATTAGTATTATTTGGAAGTATTTTCGGATATAAATATTTTCAATAAGACTGAAAGAAATGACTTAAAAGAATTTCAAAATGAAATAAGTTCTGTACTCCCCTATTCTATCGTTGGAAAATAATTTTGGTGATGATCGCGACATCATCGACGTTCATTTTCGAGTTTCTAAGTGGGGGGACAACAGTAGTAGCCTTGCTACATAATTTTTTAATTTAAAAAATCTTAATTTTATTTTCATAAATATGATTTGATATACAAAAGATACATACATACATACATACATACATATATATATATATATATATATATATATATATTATTCAAGATGATCTGAAATGAAACCGATATCCATTTCTTAAGTATTCTGTAAATTAATGATTTTCAATTACTGAAATGAAATGGAACATTTGACTATTTTAATAAGTTGGAAACTTCCAAGTTGAAATTTAAATTAAGAGTTAATTGTTTGATGGAAATGTAAAGAAATTGAAGTTTAGTATAACTTTTAAATAAAAAGATAATGGAATATCCAACAAGTAAAAACTTGAGTAATAATAATGTTCAAAAATGAAATTATGTTTAAAGAAACATTTATACATAAAGAATTAACGTAATGACCCGGTATTTTCAACCATTCACATCCACACACGTTAGACTTGAATTACTTAAAATACCGAATTGTAAATTAAATTTGGCAAATCTCAGAATATACAACAAATAAATAAATCACAGAATCACAGACATAGAGTAATATAATGCAGTGGAAGTAAAGAGATAGTAGTTCATGAAGCTACTATATAAATACATCAGAGTTAAACAAGATACAACAGAATTTCAATACAAAAATCATGTACAAAGCTTGATACATCATTGGAATCAACGGAATAACTGGAATCAACTGAACACTGAAATTGAAATAGATAGCTGGATCTTCAAGCAAAGCTCCAACTCCGAAGGTGAGTCTCTAATGTTGTATCACTCAGTCTGACTTGAGCGTAAAGAAAAACCCAAAACACTCGAGTCAAGATATACATACTTATACAATGTAAACAAACTCAAGTGAACTATAACAAAAGGTACAGGTAACTTAAAGGATGCTTGTGACCGCCCATCCTCTAAGGATCCGTTAAAATATTTACTATATAGTAATATTTCGCTATTATAATAATGTCTATAGTAAAATAAACTTACTTTTAAATAGCGTTAAGGCTTTACATTTTCCACCTTAAAACGTAATAGTGCCAGTAGTCTATACAGTACTGTAATACCACCTGATCGGGAGGCTACCACAGGATACTCCATAAGTACGACACAAATCAAACTCGTATAAGGCGTGCTAGGGTAGGTGACACGGCACAACTAGGCAATGCCAAGGTAGATATACCAACTACACTTCCAGGATGGTTGTAACGCGTAGCAGCTACTACCGCCCACCTCGAGCCACATCCCCAAATCAAAGAATCAAAAGTGGCCACTAAATCAATCTCACAGTCAGAATATAATATCGAAGGAGTGTGTCCGATCAGAGGAATGATCTCATTAGCCCGTCAATTGCTCCTGTTTTAGCCACCTTATGCCAACTCACGGGAATCGGGTCCACGTTCATATCTCAAAGGACGTCGCCACCATCCTACTTCGTACTGGAATCTCCACCGCATACACGGTTGTTAAGGTGGTTTTCGGAGTTGGCAGAGAGTATGCCAACTTTCGATCCCGGTCTTTTTAACAAACCAACATTATTATAACCCATGGATATTTATTTCAAAACATTATCTATTCCAAAACCATTTAAAATCAAATACCTTTACTTTCCAAATTAATATCCTTTTCAAAACTAAATACTATATTATTTCATTTCAGAAACCAAACAAATATATATCATTAAAACCCAAATTTACAAATCACTGAATACTTCCTCAATTTATTAACTTGAAATATTCCTTTTAAAATCCCTTAAACCAAACCACTTTATAAAGTCATATTCCTAAATCTTCAGTTTCGATAAGTTTCAAATTTATACCTTTAAAGACAATTCTAAGTAAAATACAATTTCAAATGATTTCATTTCTAAAACCACAGCTCTTCCAAAGTTGTACAATTCCAAAACGAAAACACTTTGGAACCATAATACTTTGAAATCATAAAACTTTGAAATATTATCGTTTGGAAAATTTAATACTTAGAAAATCCTAACCCATTTAGAATAATATTCATTTAAACCATTTAAATATGAAGTAGTTATCCTTCCAAATTAAATATTAAATTTCTAGAATTTCAGCAATTTCTAAGTTCATTCGTTCTATTTCAACATTTCAAAGCATTGAAATTTTCAAAAAAGCAGCACTTATAAATGGCTGCGGTAGGTATATTTAGTATATCTCAAAACATAGTTCAAATTTAGAAATTACAGCATTTCAGAAATGCTGTTATAGGTTTTTTTTTTGAAATTTCAGCACCTAGTTCAAATTTTCAGCAACTGCTGCACTTCAGAAATGTTGTTATACGCCTTTTAGTATATTTCCAACCATAGTTCAAATTTCCATAAATTACAGCATTTCAAAAATGCTCTTATAGGTCTTTGTAGTATAATTAAAGCCGTAGTTCATTTAACCACAGTATTTCAGAATTGCTTTAATTTCTGTTATACCCTTTAAAACAATATATCTTCAATTTTTCTCAATTTTCTTATCAAACTTATTCCTCCTTTCAAAGATTTTTATCTGGATATTATTTAAGTTATAAATTTTAATAAAATAACATTTTATTAATAAATATCCAATTTAAAAATAAAAATCCATTTGTTAAGTCAATACTTTATAAATTTCTTAACTTTTATTTCGACCAATAACTTAATATTTTATTTAACATACCCATCTCCCAAAAAGAATTTAATTTCCATTTATATACTTAAAATTTCCATTTAAACCAAATTTTTCATCTCCAAGCTAAGTCATATTTCAAAATACACTTCCATTTAAAACATAATTATTCATTTTCCAAACATATCCACTTCATAATAAAATATTTTATCATAGTTAATATGCAATCAAATTTTCTTTATAAACCTATTCATTTAGATATCAAATAACTATGATTTTCAAATTAAATAAATTCTATTACAAAATTCCAATCAAAACTGCATTTCATTTTATCAATTCAAATTACACTATTTATTAGACCAACCATATTCATTTCAAAACTAAAATCGATTTCAATTACCAGGTTAGATTTTACAATTCCATCTTAGTCAACTTTAATTATTAAGTTATTTCTCACAATTAAAGTTCTTTAAATTACCATTAATACCAAGTAAAGATTCTAAAGTACAATTTAAAACCAATTATCACTTATACAATTTTAACTTGTTGGAAGCCAATATCTCTTTATATTTTAAATCATTAAATCAACTTTTAATCAAAATTCCATATGTTTAAAATTCAAATTACTTTATACTTTTAGAAACTATTATAAAAAATTATCCATGGGTCTGTATATAATTTTCTAACCTAGGTCAAGTGATACAGATATGTATCATTTCAATCCGTAAATTAAAAAGAAAAATCTGGGTTCTATCATTTCAAACCTGCAATCCCAAGTAAAATAAATGCAATAAAAATAAAAAAATTCACTCGAGCCTATCATTTCAGCCCAAAGTGATTTTTTCTTATTCTAAAGTCCGTTCGGGTATGTATCATTTCAACCCATAGTGATAGGGAGCTTGCACTAATGATACAGTAAATAAAATGAACAGTATACCATATAATAACATATTAGATGATGTAATAAATATATAAACAGCATTTAACATCATATAACATATCATAGGAATGTATGAATAACATATCAATTTATTCAGATCCACTTGTCATTATTCCACACACTACCACAAAATATGCCATTTGCATCGGTTGTTTACCCCCCTTTTGCATCAGTTCAACAACCGATGCATATGCAACCGATGCAACAGGCTTAACACTTTAGCATCAGTTCTGAAACCGATGCAAAAAGGTCCTTTTTGCATCGGTTGTTACTAACAACTGATGCAAAATATCATGGTTGGTTGCTTGAACACAGCCCCCATGTTGCATCGGTTGTAATGAAAACCGATGCAACAAAGGAACTTGTTGCATCGGTTGTTGTTGAAAATCGATGTAAACTGATCCCTCTATTGCATCGGTTTTTTATAACAACCGATGCAAACTGATCCCCCAGAAACCATTATTACAGTACTCAAATAGACTATACACACACACACACACACATATATATATATATATATATCAGTGTGTGTGTATATATATATATTATTGATAATCTTTATATATAAAAAAAATGAAAAAAAAACATACACAAAAAATTTATAAAAAAAGATTATTTTATTATCATTCACAAATTCTGCTTTGGTTTACAAATTTCACAACAGACATATATGTCTGCTTACTGCTGTACTGCCCTCCCCTTCTCCATTCATCTACAGTACCACTTCATAATACCACTGCAATCCGCAACCAAAACCACTACCGCAGCCTTCGCCTCAACCCCCACAGCACGATAATCTTCCCACCAGCCACCTATCACCACTCAAGCAACCATTATACCCATTGTTCCACTACAAACCAGTCACCCTCCTCACCGCAAATACTTGCCTGCCTTCCATCCATAAACTCCCTCCCCTCTACCTGTCAGCACATAATCATACATATAACTGTGACCATACACTAACATTCCCTCTGACCTCTACATACAAATTCACTACAAGACTTACATACAACTATCATATACACTTACGTACAACTGTCGGCAATACATATTCAACATCAACCATCACATACAAGTTCACTACAATGCTACCATCAGTTCAAAAGTTCATCTACTGAACCCACCAACAACATCATCCATCACCAAAACAACCAACAACTGCCCTCCGCCTCGCATCAAGCATTACAACTCCCCTTTGCCTTGCCAACTGCCACCAGTGCTTCAACTCAAAATGCCGCATCTAATCAACCACCCACATAAACTGCATATAATCAAACTTCTACAACGCTAACCGGTGCACTTCCCCTGCTACTGCTACATAGAACATCACATAAAACAGTGCCTTTCCACCAGTGTTCACCCCAAATATCAACCCCACAGCTTCTGACCATCTACAATAAACAGTTTATCTAAATCACCATTGCTTTTGTAGTTCATCTACCACATCACTTCATTACCAAAATCACTACTGCCATCAACATCACTTAGTACTATTGTTACAACCTGCACACCATTACTTCTCTGAAAGGAATATGCTATCATATGGCCCAGACTTGAGAAAAACACCATGCTTCAGTACTTTATCAACCGCGCCCACTAAAATCTCGCCTTTGCATGGCTTTTGCACTAGACATTTGAAGACGATTGGAAAAAGAACGTCCCCTGTTAATTCGCGGATTTTGCCTTCTCCTATCTCTGTTTTCCTTAGCAATACTAGTTCTGTTAACATTAATTTTGATAGTGATAATAAGTTTTTGCTCCATTGCTATTTCCCTTAGCAATACCAGTTCCGTTCACATTAATTTTGATAATGATAATAAGTTATTATTGCACGCTGATATAATTACCGTAGAAAATGGGCAATCAACCGCTACCTTTTTGTTATTGCAGTCTTACAAATTGGGCAAGCATTTTTACGCAGAAGTCACTGTTTGATACAGTAGGCGTGATAGCTATGACCACATTCCAGCTTACCCATATCATCATTTGCTTCATATTCTTCCTAGATCATGAATACATATATTTAGGCATTTGTTTGTACAGCTATCTATCTAATAACAAACTGGTAGAATGTAGCCCAAAATATTATCTCATGTGTCATATATTAACTTCTAAGAAGATAATACGGGTTTCCAGGTGATACCTTACTGCAAATGAACACACATCCACTTTTGTGTCATACTCTTCATTTCAGGGAACTTTTAGAGCAAAATACCTGCCTGTAAGATGTGAAAAATATATCAGAAAGACATGATTTTTTATTCTAAAATGTGAAACAAAGCCACTCAACCATGACAACTATTGAACTAGAAATTAAATTATTTATAAAATATTGCACTGTTCAAAATAGCAGTTGGATATATAACAACTATTGCACTATTCAATCAAACAATTTACTCTAATAGGCATCCTTGAAATAAGTTTAGGTATTAATAATCTGGAAATGTATCTGCTAATTAAAATTATCTTTGCATATTGATTTTACCTGTCTACTATAAACAGGTTTAGTTGAAGGATTTTGCAAACTAAGCTGGAGCTGGAAACATGAACGAATAAAAGCTTTGCAAGAGAAATGTTTTTTTGCAAACTGAAACAGATCCAACAAGTAGTGTTTCTGCTTTAAGTTTAAGTAATAGATAGATTCAAACACTCGTTTTAAGATCATACAGTGTTAAAGTGAAAAACTCCGTGGTAGTGCAAAATAATTAGGACTGGAGAGTGTCCCCTCTCTAATACTACTATTGTTATATTTAAATTAGTTGTCCTTGTTTTGTTCTTCTTTTTTCCAAATAAAGAAAAAGAAACACTTTAATTTGTCGTTGAACAAAGTTACAGTATCGTTTTAATTAGAAGTAGTAATGTAGTTAGTATTCATTGACTTTTAGAACGAATACATAAACTAATTTGACATCTTGGGTAGCAGTCAAAACTGGTAGTGGCTTAATCTTGTTAACATCCTCTATAGACACTTTTAATATATGAGATTGTGTTTCTTGTAAAATTATTGTGAATAAAAATGATCAAGCAGTTTAGACTTACAAATTCCAATTTTAAAAAGTGCATAAATTATTCTTCAAAAATAGAAGAATGAAAATGCATGGGAAGAAAGAAATACAATGGTCATGAATGGATAGTTTATTTTTCAGAGGAAGGCAAGGAACGACCGCATCATCAGAAGCGAGGCTGGGAGGCACCAGCTTCATTGCCATGGTTATCGCTGTCGTATTTATTAAGGTAAACACAGTCATCCATTTGCTAAATTTGAAGAATGTTGTAAGAAGCTACGCTTGAAATTCCCCACTATTGGCATGGGTTGAGAAAAAACATTTATTTCACAGATGCGTCCATGACAAAAAAATCAGTAAGTAATGCTAAAACACTTCACTAAGAAAACTCACTATTCAACTGAAGCCACTTCTCTTCCTCATCTTGAGAAGACAATGTAATTCTACATTCTGAGCATAAACAATTTCCTAACACCATTTACAGGGCCGGTGGTCCGTTCTCCAGTTTATCAGAATTGTTTCAATACATTATTGTATCTCTAAGATGATGAAATTAACTGAATCACATAAGCTTTGCAGAAAAATAGCTTTCTTTTTAACCAATAAAATTGAAGTACGGATCCCTTACACCAGGCCAAAAAGGTTTATGCCACTTAATTAGCAGAATCTTCACCACAAAAGCAGTATACCAGTTTAACTTCATCACCTAATGATTTTTATTTAAAATCCCTCCTTGTTCACAATTGACATACAATATTTTTGTTACATATTTAACAATGGCACATGTTATCCAACAATAGACTGCGCTAAATGAAATCCTAATAAGTAACAATTTACACCATAATTAACCTCGAACATTTAAAAATTAATACATTGTGGGCAATGGGTAGTCTGGTTGATTGAGGAAGTTTGTGTTCATCGGCAAGGTCAAAGAGTTTGATCTGGATCGGCTACACCATCATGAATATGATAATTCGTATAAAAGAGCAATATGACTATATATGCTCAGAATTTTTCCCTTGTAAATAACCAATTCGAATCAAAATTTGATTTCTATAACCAATTCGAATCAAAATTTAAAAAAGTACAATTCTCAAATTTCATATCTTACACAATTGAACAAAATATAACAACGAAATTGTTACTTATTGTTGTGTCGAGCATCTCTCTTCTCAGCAACCTTCTTCCCCTTCAAAAGAACCATTGCGGCCATCAACACCTACAGACCGACAATAGGGTTGTCTCCTTGTATCGATCGAATGAAGAAAATTAAAAAAACTACCAAAGTATGAATTCAACAATTTACGAAACATCACACTATCATGCAAACTAAAGAGAAATAACTGACCGGCATGTGAAGAAAAACCATGAATTCACGAATTCTGAAACAAAAGTTTGGAACCAAAGATGGAACTCGATCTGGCCATTATATTCAAATTCAAACTACACATCAGTTGACAGCACTGAAAATACTACGATTTACCGTCTTAGCAAACAACCCAGTCAATCACCAAACAACCATAGCAATCAACATAACCCAGTTGCATTACTGCCAAGCAATCAACAGTGCCTGGAAGATTCTCCTCTGTCACAATCCACCATCTACCCCGTTGTCCTTCCTACTTCAGCTACCACCCCTGTCCTCCTTCGATCATCACACCCCATCATACAGCCACAAAGAAATTGCAGCCAGCGATCAACTTCAATCATCTCTAACAACCTCTACATCGACAAATTCACTTCACTGCACATTGAAACTGTTCCACTGCATACAAACATTTAACCCACCTCTGTTGTACACTTCAGCAACCACCCTCCTCACAACCCATGCCGTTATCTCCATCACCACCAACCTATGCTACCACTAGACTACCCTGTCGACAGCGGCACACCACTGAAACACTGCATTCAACACGCTACTGCTGCTACTGTGCCTACTGCTGCATTTACACTGTGCCTACACTGGAACTCCTTCCAACTTCCATCACCGCACGTAGCCAGTGCTTCGACCAATTCACTACACTGCACATAAGCCTTCCCCTTACGAACCACTTACTGCCACAAACATCGCAGACAACAAAACACTTATATCCACTCGACTGCTGTCACAACTCAACAACTATCCACAACAATATTGCACTGACTGCAGACTTCGGTTCACCCCGTACAACAAACAGTTCATCACCAGCATTGCAACTCCCCTGACCAAAACAATTCAGTACATCGGCTTCAACATTTCCATTTACTTCATCAACCATCATTAAATCATTTGCATACAACTTCAACTACACTACATTGCCTCATCTCCAACACCGACCCCCTGCTAACACACTCATCAATAGAACCACCAACAAATATAGATGCTTACCGCAACTCAACCACCTTCACCCATCAGACATACAGACAGCTAATTTTTCTCATTTCAACAACTTCTGTGCACCACCACTACTGTCAACCAACAACAAAAGTGACTTCACTGTACCTCCATTACCATCTTTGTCTACCACTGCCAGTAACAAAACTACTCCTCCAATCTCCTCCACACCACTGTAGTCAATTCGTTCACGCCAATAACATCACATACTTTACAAACCAAACCACACCGTTCACCCCCTGCCTCAACAGTCCATCTCACTTTGCAAAAAAAATCGCCTGAACTAACCGCCTTCGTCATAACCTCTGCCACTACCTGCGTTTACCAACGCCAAGCAACAGTCTCCAATAAATACAACTACTTAGAAACCACTCACCCGATCGACCATCGACCTCCCTATAATCATGCAACCCTTGAACAATTCGCGACTTCATCACGAAACCACTTCTATAACACATAGATCGGCCAATCGCCTTCATCCACAATCGAAGCCGCGACCACCTCCTTAAATCGCCATGATTTCAAATCAACTGTAGACATTTGCAATTGGAAATTAATTTCAGGTTCGGGCTTGGATTCAGAGCTGAGGGAGAGGAGAATGGATAGGAAGAAAGAGAGGTGGGGAGAGCTCGTGATAGAGGAAATTATTTACGAGGATGGAGCTTGGATTTAGATCAGGTTTTGCCTATTTTGGGAAAGATGAAAAGGGGGAGATGGATTTAGGGTTTTCGAGTGAAGGACAAAAAGAAGAAGTTAGCGGTGAAAATGAGAGGGAGACAAAATAATTTACCGCTAACTTTTGATCACGGTTTTCAACGTGGAATAGTATTTTTGCATCGGTTGGAAATAAAACTGATGCAACTAAAACTATTTGCATCGGTATATTTTCTTCGGTTGTCGATGATAACCGATGCAAATTGTATTTTTTACTATCTACTGCTTTCCACATACCAAATGCATTAGTTGTTAAAGCATAATCGATGCAAATATTTCAGTTTGCATCGGTTGTTGTAACAACCGATGCAAATGAGGCAAAGCAACATGCGTATTTTGTAGTAGTGACAATAATATAAGCACATATGTCCAGAGTGATAAAAACTCACCTTTTCAAAGCTGAAGATCAAATTCAAAACGCAATTCAAACTCTACAAAGCACGAAAAGGCACGATAAAGCACGACTATATTTTTGAGTGTATGAAGAGTCGGATCCAAACTTGTATACAAAAAAAGTACAACAATTATAAGTATATGATTTCAATACAAACAAATAGAAATTAAAACAATGGAAAAGATAGGAAATAAAATGAAATAACCTTAATAAATCAAAGCAAGGTGATGAATACATGTGCTTGGCTAGGCTTTTCATAAATTTTTGTGATGGATTTGAATTAATTGCTCATGGCTAGGGTTTGGGAGGTTGATGAGGGTGGAGGCCGTGGTCAGGTGGTGGTGATTTGGAGTAGAGGTAGGCTAGGAGGTAGAGGCCGAGTTAGCATGGAAACCAAAAGAGATAATCAAAAGAAAAAGGAAGAAGAAAGTAAGGAGAAGCCATAAAAATTTAGAGCCTGTTTTATTTTTTTTCTCTCAATCAAATGGAAATGAGATAAGAAAGTTTTCACGTGAATAATAAAAAAAAAAGAGGCAACTAGGGTTTCCAAGAGCCTTGAACGGCTATGAGATGAGGTCTAGAAAATGAAAGGCTAGCAAATCAAAAAGGCACAATTTAAGAAGAAAGAATCTTGTCTATTTTTTTTCTTTATTTGCACACAATGAAATGGCAACAAATAAACAAAACAAGTAACCTATATCTCTTGAAATTCCTAAGCTATTATTAAAAGTAAAATCAATCAAAAATCAAATAAATATATTCAATGTTCGTACAAATAAAATAGAAAATAAAAATTAGAGAAACAAACATAGGGAAATAGAAAATAAAAAATATAAAGTCATTGCGTGTAAACACTATATTTTTATCTAATTTAAAAAGTATAAGTTTAAATTCCCAATAAATCCATATTAATATTGGTTATTACTAATACATTAATAACTTTCCAATTCATCCAAATTTCAATTAGCAAAGTAATTAATTTCATTCTCTTACCATAAATTTATTTGTTATGAATTGAATTCCCATAAGTTATAATTAATTCCAAATAAACTGATTTGATTCAATTCTAGTCCCCTATTATTAAGTCTATACTACTCTACAAACCTTGTTAATATTCGTTTATCTTTCATTACATTAATATATATTCAAATATCCATCTTTCCTTTGTACTAACAGTTGTTTTCAATTATATTGAATTTATCAAATGTATACATTTATTATGATTGAACCCTTAATTAATTCATTCAGATAGGTTCATTCTTTTATATTATCTTATGAATAAAATATGCATTTCCATTGCTTTATTACATTCACACTTTACAATTACAGTTCTTACTCTCATTAATGAACATTTATTTACATTTGAATACAATTGATTTCCAATTCATTTTATAGCCTAAATAGACAACTTGTAATAGTTGTTACCATTATCTTTATTACAATCAAGTTCGTCGTTTTCTCTAATTATCATAATTGCTTACAAAATGTTAAATTCATTCAATTACCATAGATTATACACTAATTCATTTGTTCGTACCACACTTACCCTTATTTTCCTATATTCAAATTTTATACCCAAATCTAACATTTACATCTAAATTAATAGACCAATTAAATAGTAACTTACAACCATTACTATTATTTTAAATCACATTAATGAATTCATTATTATTTACAAATCAAATATTACAATTTCTTAATTAACACTGATTTACTTCAATTTATATTGATCATATATTATCTCATTAGTGACTCCACATTCACACTTGTTTTCTTATATTCAAATCTATAACTAAGTGCAACAATTTACATTATTTCAATTAGTTGAAATTTCATAATTATTTTTAAATTACATTGTTACATTTCATTTTAACGTTTGTTTCACTATTAAATTACGAAGTCTTTATTCTTCCAATTTTAATTACCAAAATCGTATTAAATCAACAAATTATATTATTGAGAATTTACAGGTCATTACAATTAAAATGTACAAGAGGTATTATTAACTTAAGTTAATATTTGAAATGCTTAATAATTAAACTGAATAGTAGAAAGAGAATACTATTTAAATAAATGATTATTAAATTAAGAAGATGTTGAAATGATTCATAAATATATTGAATATTAAATGGTACTACATACGAAGGAATAAATCTGAATTAAATTTAGATGAACTTGAATATTGATTCATTAATGACTATTAATCCAGTTATAAGTAAATAATAAATGTGAATTAAACTGCAAGAACTTAAGTAATACTTTAAAATTTTATCCTAGATGATTTTAAATATTGAATGGGAAATAAATTATGTAAGTAAATGAATGTAAATGAATAAAAGATGATCCTGTATGAATGAATGAGAATTAAAATAAACGAAAAGTAAATGATGTGTAAAAGAAACCAACAGAATAAAATATGTAAGTGGTGCGTAGATCATTTTATCCGCATAATAGTTCTGATCCAAACTCGAGTACATGATTTGTGAAAATTCACACCAACCCAGATTGGAACTTTTCGCTCGATTCTCGACGGCGAACATTTGATACAAATTGTTGATATGAATTTAGAGTTTTTATATCAGAGATTATGGCTATGCAAGGATAATGGAGATTTTTAATCAAGAAAACAGATCAGAGTCTGCATTAGAGTAGTCAAGCTGACAATACTAGTTCGAAAGTGAAATTTTTATATACAAGCAAGCGATCAGAATTAATGTTGTGAATAAATGATAAATGTACATCAGACAAACTTAAATAACATTATGTTGTTTTTCTTATAGGAAGTTGGGAAATGACACTTCAAATTGTTGACGTTGTATGAGAAATCTGTTGAGTAATTATCTAAGGCTGTTGAGCGTAAGGTATAGTTGGTAGCTATTTATCACCCTTGTATAATGAAAAGTTCTGAACCTGGACAAACTATTAGTTTTTGTTACTATGGATGTGTGATTGATTTTTGTTGTTGAAAATAATGGACGCACTACTTCTGTTTACATATGATTATTATATATGTTATGTTGCTTGTGCTATTGATTAAAACAATAAATATATTACTTTTTTTACATAGTTTCAACTCTTTTGGATTATGTAAGTAAAACACAAGTTTATGGAAGCAATAGCAATTAATTTTGGTTTTATTAATAGAGTTTGTTTGCCCGAGAAATATGTACATTTTCAGATTACAGTTTTTGTAACGGTACTTTATTGATTTTCCATGGTTTGGGATACTTTGTTTTTGAAATGTGATATATACAATGTAATTATTGATATTGTTAATTTTCAAGACCAAGCCGTGCAAAGGAGATGTTGCCGAAATTTTTCGTATATATAGAATTTAGAAAAAATTTCGTAGAAGTTGATTTATTTTCAAATTTTGATTAGACTTAAATATATAAGTTTAATTGTTTATAAATTTATTATTTTGAATAAAATATATCAAACCTCTTGATTCTTTCTAGTTCCTTTTCGGGGATGAAAAGTTTTGAGTGGAGGAGATTGTAACGACCCATATTTTTGATAATTAAAATATTAAATTAAATAAGATTTTGAAATTTAATTGTAGCGACCTATAGTTCCGTACCCTTTGAGTCGACCATAATTTACTCCTGTTCAACCCAAATTGTACGAAAGAGAAAATAGCTTGTGTAAAGAAGAAGAAAAAAGTAGAAGAAAAAATGAAAAACAACACAGAATCTCACAATCGCAGTGGAACAAAATATAATATATAGTAACAGATTTTTATACAAGGGGAAACTATATCTGTTAATATACATACAATTATCTGAGTAAATAATTTAATACATCAATTTGGACAATTATAATCACTTATCCTTACACAGCGGTAATATAAAACAATTACGGGAATACGTCCGAACTCCTCCAACTCGTCTCCTGAGATCCATAGCATTCTAGCCTGAAACTGAAATACTCAGTCTGACTCGAGTATTATAATAAAATAACATCCGTGTCAGTCTAGAAAACTAGTATGAGAGAACACAGTCAATTTAAATAATTAGAGTTTTTTTAAAATCTATTGAAAAACAATGGTATCGCGTAAGACTGCGTCACACATAAACATGACGGGGTATTTCATTTCGATAACCAAAACATTTTATATAAAATCCAGTGACATTATAATTGTGTCTAAATACAAATACTTATTCAAATAACCGAAATGGTTGCATTAATTAAATTCCAGCAAACTAGGCTCTACAAACAAAACCATAAGGCTCGTATTGGAAAATGGATTCCATACAATGACTGGACCACTGGAGTACTGCCATCACAGTACACCTCTAGAACAATGTACCGAGGATCTCACCTGGATCCCCTGCTACTCAAGATCGGCCTAACCCTAACCTGGATAGACCGATTATGTTATCACCCCGGGTGTTCCCACCCTTACAATTGAGCGCTCCTTTTTTCATGCACAATCATATCCATAATATAAAGGTTTCCGAGGATATCTAGAGAAGTGATAACATACCCCGATTGGGTGCGACCCACTTAGCCTTGTTGCATCTCCCCTGTTTTAGTCATTCCTGGTTGATGAGGCTTGAGGCTAAGCGTTACCTTTCAAGAACATAATTCTACTTAGAATGCTGATCGTCCTCCAATGACGATGTTCTGATAGCATTCGTCCATACAAGTTGTCCTGGGTCTAGACAAACCGAATCACAGTCTTCATCATCTCCATGGTATTTATTCGTTACGTTTAAACCGGGTCGATGGGGTTTTCGGATAATTAATTCAATCCTGGTCTCTTCAAAATGATTAAAGAAATTGGCCAATATTAATAGTCGGTTATTTAACAATCAATAAAACATCTATAAGCAGTCACTAGGCCTTACTATAATTTTTTTTTCAAAATATTTTTTTTGAAAAATCTTCATAAGATATATATCCAAATCCTTTCCAATATTTGAAAATAATTTCAAATACGTAAATCCATGACAGGATATTTCTAAATCATCTCAACACTTAGAGATATTCCAAAATTTCCATTTTGATACATAGGAAAATATTATAAGCCTCATTTACCAAAATCATTTCAAATATCAACACTTCAGAGAAAAATTCGTAACATACTTCATAGTTCTTCGGAATTTACATTAATTGCTTTACCTTTTCAAGATTAATTATATCCACTTATAATCTCTTCCATCTATTTATAACTTCCCCATGACTTCAGATTCGAAGTTCTTATTCCTAATATTTCAAAACCTCCCTTAAGTTCCAAGAATTTTATTATAAGATTTCCATTTTATGAAATCCTATCCGTTAAATAAACTCCGTTCGCAAATTTCGAGTGAATTTATAAATAAATTCCAATCATTCCCAAATCTGTATACATATAATAAGTATTTAAACGAATAATATATTTGTTAAACATGTTTAAGTAATTATTTAAAATATTGAAACTCTTTTATAAAACACCAATAACTCATTTTTAGATAAACAAATCAATTTTCATAGCTAATTTTTTTAAAATTAGAATTTATTAAAAATAAATTATATATTAAATATTTGAAAAATTCATTTTTCGATGTATTTCAAATTGGCTAGTCAAAATTACATAGTTTAATAAATAAAACATCCCTTTTAAAAAAACAACTTAACTTCTTAAAAATAAAAATGTATTTCCAAAATCTCAATAACTAATTAATTTACAACTTCCTCTCGATTTCCAGCACATCGCTTCCATTCCGATCTCCTTAACCGTTTTCAATTTCAAAAATAGTATCCACTATTTTTCTCTCACCCATTCCCATATTATAATATAAATTCACCCTATGAATTTTATATTCCCAAATTTTCATTTGTTATCGATTTCCTTTATTTATAAATATCGTTTATAATTTTATAACTCCTCTAAGTTTTAACTTATTTATAAAACAATCTTATTTAAAAAAATTATTCCATAAATCTACCCCCTTATATATTCCATTTATCCTACTAATAAAAAATTTAATATCGATTTTCAATTCCTTCTTATATTTTTTACTCTCAGATATCATTTATAATTCTTTCATTTAAAAATCTCTATATAAATTATTTTTAAATTTCTATTTAAAATATATTTTCCCAAATAGCTAGGTACAAACTCAAAAATTAATTTTATCGTTTTATCCAAATCAATTTCTTTAAAAATAATTCAGTTTCGATGTAAATATTTTTTCATTCAAAATTTCCTTTTAAATTCCCTCAAATTCCAAAAATAATATTATGGTATTTAAAACACCAAATTTCAAGCCAGTGCCACTTTAGCATCCAATTATTCAATCACAACAATAATCTATAATAGATTATTCTAACACATCATATATCACTATATATGAAATTTAAAATCAACATTTTTGAGGAATTCAATTGGATCTCTCCAACCTGTTTTTCCTGCATCCATAGATGTTAATACAACATAAAAATACCAATCCCACTTCGAGGGGGATATCGCGGTATATACGGTCATACACTAATATGCGTGGAGTATAGGGTCTCATCCGCTATAACGTGCGGGAATATCACTCCAACTACTAATATATATACCACTATATGTATAACATCCAAACTTATCATAATTTATAAATTAAACCAAGCATCCAATAATTAATTTTAACTATTTAAAATTACATTGGCAATTCTAAACGAGTGAGAATTTTCTCACCTTGATTTTAACTTGTAATCGTTCCAATTTAAATCCTTTTTCTTAGATTTTGCGGCTTCGAACCCCCCCTTCACGATTTTTGGACCTCTTATGTAATTTTATTATATTTTATTAGCATACGACTAACTAACTAAAATTAACAATTTATAAAACAAGATAAATTTTAAACCTACAGTCCCTCAGCTTTCTCTTTCGTACAATCACGCTTCCCAACACGTGACCACGAACAAAAACTTAAAACCCAAGAACTATCTGTCGTACGCGAGCGAAAATTTCACCAACATTATTCGCGCCTCATCTGAGTCACTTCGACAGCCACATCCATGCGAGCACGCAAAGCCACCATCCACTCAAGATTGACCCAGTACAAAGCCCTAGCTCACTCGAACATCTCCTCGCTAACGTCACCGCTTCACTCTAAGTTGCCTCTTTGCCGTCGCCATACTCGAGTCGATTAGAGTGATTTTGACTTAGTCATGATTTATTCTTTCCTTCATGAAATTTTTTTTTAATTTTTTTTATGTATGGAGTGGTTTCGACTTCGTTTAGAAGAAGATAAGGAGGAAAAATGAACATGGTTTCAATTTCAGTAGAGAATGAAAAGAGATAGACGTGTTTTATTTTTAAATTGAGGAAGTTGGCTTCTTTAATAAGGTTTGACTTTAGCCACTTATAATATTATTCAATCATAAAATATCTCGTTTAATATAACTAGAAATCATGAATTCCTACTGGGGCATGCCGCTAGGCATTTATAATGTTATACCCTTATTTTGAACGTAATGGAAAATGTTCGAGTCTTAATTCGATCATACGGAGAAGATAACTTTTTGAACCCAATTATTATATGAAATTTTCGACATAAATTTCAGCGCTTTTCTATCCCTTACGGCCAAACGATACTCCAAACACTACAAAATTTGAAATCCAATAATAATATACTATTAGGGATCAAATGGAACTAGTTTCGTCGAATTCTGAGACTGTGCCTTAGATCGCTATTTTTAACGTGTCGATTAAATTGACGATTTCAGAAATTTACGAAATCGCTTGAAATTCCAGTTTTAAAATCTTACTAACCAAAAAAAAATTTCAGTAGAATTTATATCATCATTAGAAATCGTTTCGATTCATAAACAACTCCAGTTTTAAATTATTTAACGATTTTCAATTATAAATTCAATAATTAAATTTATTCAGTAAATCGCTATATTTGGATTTTAAATTCATTTTAAAATTTTCAACCAACATCTACATATTCAAAAATCAAATTATATTCCAAATCAATATTTAAAACCACTTAAATATTCAAAAATCAAACGATGAAAAATCTGGGTCGTTACATTCCTTCCCCCTTAAAAGAATTTCATCCCTGAAATTTCTAAGGTAGGAAAAATGTTCCAAACCCAATACTTATTCAAAACCCACTTAGTGATAATTCAATACACTTTTCTAATATTTTAGTTTTGAGCAAAACAATTAGTTTTCAATTCTAATTCCAAAATACTTTATTCGAATTACAATTCGAAATCAAATTGTCGTCAACAAAAAATTTCCAAAAAATTTTAAAATTTTACTGGCACCCAAAGTTTTCGAAATTTTTTGGCAGAGTCTCCCTCATACAGAGAGCCTTTTGCAATATGATAAGAGAGATAAATATATATACATCGACCCACATGGTTGGAAAACAAATATATATCAATATTTAAAATTTTGTAGTATTTAATTCGAAAACGTGTCTTATTTCGCTTTTTTAAGTAAGCGCCTTATTTTATTTGCAGTTTGCGCAACCAAAAATCAAGCAAACAGCTCCGTACACCTGTACTTACTCAATTTAAACACAAAAGTACCAAAACATCAAATTCAATAACATTTCACTTATTTAAATAATGACAACACATAAAACTTCATAACCTAATCATACCAAACATATATTATATGCAATTATGAGGTTCCAACACCAATCTAATTACTTCCGGTCAAACTATATACCATTTCATTTAGTTTAAATGAATTACAACTCGCTTTTCATTCATTCAATTTATTTTTATACCAAACAAACTCATATCTATTCCAAATTGATTAAAAACCAATTTATTCGCTTTCTATTTATTCATAGAATTTTATTTACCTCAGTTTACGTCAAACGATGATATTTTCGTGCAATTCGAGAATATCCATTTAATAAAATACCCACTTATGCTTATAGCTGTTTTAAATTGATTCCCAATCAATTTATATTTTATTATACTCCATTTCTAATTGATTCTCAATCAATTCATTTACATTCCATTCATTTCCACTTTCATTATATCTATATCCATTTTATTAAACTAGGAATCATTTCATGCTAATTTATTTATGAACCATTTCACAACTTATTCGAGCTAAACTCCCATCCAAAATATATATTTAAGTTAATCCATTATTTTTAAATTGTTTCCACCTTATAACTTAAGTTTATTTTCATTTCAACCTACTTTCATTTCATCTACTAATTAATTAATTAGTTCACTCATTTAATCCACTTCCATTTTATTATCCCAAGTCATATTCAATTTATATATACTAAAATTGAATTTATTTATAACTTAAATTATCTCTTTTTCAATCCATTTCTATTTTAATTGACGGCATTTCAAAATATATTTAATTTTGCTTGCTATTAAGTCGAACTCTCTTTATAACTCAAGTTTCAATTCCAATATTCAATCTGCTAACTAATCCATCTAATTAGTTAATTCCATTTTCCATTCACAATTAGATTTTTATCCAAAAAATCACTCCATTTAATTTGCTTGAGTTCAATTTCATTCTAAAATTCAAGTTTGGACTTTATTTTTTTTCTTTAAAATATTACACCATTTTTATTTTGGGTTTTCTACTTCACTTTTAAATTTTATAAGTTACACAACTATTTTTTTTCACATTTCCATCAATTCTATACTCGAATATATTCACATTTTATTTTTAACTCGAGATTATACATTTATTTATAGCCTAAGTATATTTTTAATTCAATAAATTTCAGTTTGTATAAGCCATTCAAATTTATTTATTCATAATTCCAGTTCTTCACTTGAATTTTATTTCATCAAAATTTTATCACTTATGGTTATATAATTAATTTACAACTCAAAATTTATATTTACTTCAATTCAACATTATTTCTTATCCAATTCAAATTTTATAACTTATAGTTGTATAGTCACTTTATAACTCACACTTACATATTTAATTTAATTCCAATTCACCTTTTATTTAAATTTCGATTCCCTTTAACCAACATTTCAAAACCAAATCCGAGTAATTCATACTTAAAATTAAATTTCACTTCAAACAAATTTATTTTCAATGCATTCAGTTTCATTATATTTCAATTACTTCGCTTAAGTTAACTCATTTTTCATTAATAACCCATATTAATTCAATTCAAATCTAGTCAATCAAATTTCCAAATTTAATTTGCTCAACTTAACTTAAGTTGAATTCCATTTCATCCTCACTTTAAATTTTATTCCAACTTCAATTTTTCACACTTCTTTCCTTACAAATATCATCTTCCACTTAGAAATTTTAAAAACTTATTTATGATATTTTCCAAAACATTTAATAAGGATTCCAGAATCCAAATATCCGGTTTCACTACAAATCATTTTGAAACTAATATATAGTGTCTTGGGTTAACAAACCATTTCTTCGAATTTTTCAAAGTTCGCTTGGTTCCATCCCAAAACAATCTCCCTTCGAGATTTCCAAAACATCACTTGTTTTCACCAAAAATCTTCATATCAATTTACTATGGTAGCAGTCAATCACTTATAAACTCGGAAATGAATACAGATGATGCGGCCGTCATTACTAGGATTATTTTCCAGCAACTGAAGGGAGTTCAGTGCTATTCCTTCCAAAATCCATTTTAAAACCATTTTTATTCTAAAAATATCTCCAAAATAATATTACTATTATTTATTTTCAAATACATTGGAAAATATTTCCAATATCTCCGAGATTTAATTTTCCAATTTCTGGTTTGAACTCATTTTTAGTTTGTAACTCATTTGTATAATTCATACTTAAACAATCCAAATTGGTTTTTATAACTATTCCAAATTTTAAAAACTTACTTTGTTTATTTAATGATACCCAAACACATCAACCTACTATAATAATTTCTAGAAAATTATTCCTTTTATATCAAAATATAGTTTGGGTAAAATTATTTCATTTATCTGCTTCAAAACCGTACTATGTCAGTTTACCGCGTTTAAGTGTTTAGAAACTCCTATCGAGTTAGTAGCGTCCCAATACTTGATCAGAATTTATATACCACTCAACCAATAAGTTAGCACAATATAAAACCGTTTTATATTCTCTAACAAATACGCGCTCATATCTATTATTACACTCAATTCATTCTAGAGTACTACTAACTCTATCACTAATGAGTAATCCCCACCATAGCAAAGGTTCTCGCTTAACCTTACGCTCTGATACCAAATGTAGCGGCCCGTACTTCCGTACCCTTTGAGTCGACCATAATTTACTCCTATTCAACCCAAATTGTATGAATGAGCGAATAGCTAGGTAAAGAAGAAGAAAAAAAGTAGAAGAAAAAATAAACAACAACACAGAATCTCACAATTACAGCGAAACAAAATATAATATATATATATATAATATTTTTATACAAAGGGAAACTGTATCTGTTAATATACATACAATCATCAGAGTACAACAAATTAATACATTAATCAGGACAGTTAAAATCACTTATCCTTACACAGCGGAAATATAAACCAAGTACGGGAATACGTCTGAACTCCTCCAGCTCGTTTCCTAAGCTCCATAGCATTCTAGCCTAAAAATAAAATACTCGGTCTGACCCGAGTATTATAATAAAATAACACCCGAGTCAGTCTGGAAAACCAACATGAGAAAGCACACTCAATTTGAATTATTAGAGTTTTTTAAAATCCTTTGAAAAACAAAGGTATCTCATAAGACCGCGTCACATATAAACACGATGGCATTTTTCCCTTACGATAACCAAAACATTTCATAGAAAATCCAGTGATATTATAATAGTGTCTAAATACAAATACTTATTCAAATAGCCTAAATTGTTACATTAATTAAATTCTAGCATACCAGGCTGTACAAACAAAACTGTAAGGGTCATACTAGAAAATGGATTCCATACAATGAATGGGCCACCGGGGTATCGCCCATCATAGTACATCTCTTGGATAATGTACCGAGGACCTAGCCGGGATCCCCTGCTACATAAGATCGGTCTACTACTAACCTTGATAGACCGAATATGTTGTCACCCCGGGTGTTCCCACCCTTACAATCGAGCTCTCCTTCTTTCATGCACAACCATATCCATAATATATGGGTTTTCGAGGGTATCTAGAAAAGTGATAACATACCTTAATTGGGTGCGACCCAGTTAGCCTTGCTTCATCTCTCTTTTTTCAGTCATTACCGGTTGATGAGGCTTGAGGTTACGCGTTACCTTTCAAGAACACAATTCTACTTAGAATGCTCATCATCCTCCAATGACGATGTTTTGATAGAATTCGTTCATACAAGTTATCCTGGGTCTAGACAAACCAAATCACCATCTTATCATCTCCCCATCTTATCATCTCCACGGTATTCATTCGTTACGTTCAAACTGGATGGAAGTGCTTTTCGAATAATTAATCTGATCCCGGTCTCTTCGAAACGATTAACGAAATTGGCCAATATTGATAGTCATTTCGTATAGGAATTGTTGATTTGATAATGAGAATGTAAATCAAATAAAAGAATTTGTTTGTAATATAAATTATAATGAATTAAGATTTATTACAGTCATTTTTAAAAGCTGAAATTAAATTAATATTTAAATCTTGTATTTAACATGGAAAATTGTATTTTGAAAGATTATTAATCCCTGTTTAATCAAGAATGATGATAAAAAACTTTTAATCTAGAATTTAAAAGTGATTAAATTGATTTTGAAAATAAATTATTTTAATTAACGTGTAAAATTAGTCTTTTTGGGCATTGTCTTGGATTTCGACGAAACCAATTTCATTGGATACGTAATGGTGAATTATTATAGGATTGCAAGCTTTATAGCAATTAGACTTATCGTTTGATCGTGCGAGTTCGAAACTCGTAGAAATCAATTAAAGGGACTTGATTAAAATAATTTGATTTATAAAGCTATCTTTTATATACAATGTAATTAAGGTTTGAAATTGGTTCCATTGAATATAAAAATATTGTGGTCCTATATTTCAATATATAGGATGACTTACTTTCATTTCGGGAAGGAAACGAGATTTTAGGTCTTTGTTACCACTTCGACCAAATCGATCTATTCCATCCATTCATGTCCATCTTTGTCTATGTATATGTTGTTGTAAAACCCTAACAACCTTCTATTCTATTTTCTGCACATACAATTCAGCTCTAATTTGTTCCTTCTCAATGGCAGATATCCCAAATCCTAATTATTGATTTCAAATCTAATCCAAAAAATCAAACTGCTCAAGCCCTATGAAATTATATATTATTGCAAAGTTCTCGACGAATGGAGTCAGCATGTGGAATTAGTTTTTGCACTCGAATCATGGTTTTGGCCGAAATCAGCAAAACATTCTCGGTCATCCATTTTAGGTTTTCGATTCAGCGATGGATCTTCATCCAATGGACGATCGTAAAGCATTGGCATGTAGAGGAGGACGAGTAGAGCTCGTCCATGTGGTCCAATTACTGCTTGGGTGCTTGAATTTGCCAAAATTAGTGAATGAAGGCATACGACGGTGGATTGTCGTGGTGGCGTTCGTGGTGGTCGCAAGGCCATAAGGAGGTTGGGCGGAGGGTAGCAAGGCAGTGCCATGGTCTGATCGAGGTGAAAGCTACATTTAGGCGCAGTGGTGGGAGGTTGTTTAATGTCGTTTGTGATACGTTGGGTAGTAGGGTTGAGGAAGTAATACTATTTACAATTTTTCCGTCCATTTATTTTAATTAAATTAAAAACTTGAAACTTCTAACTTACATAACTTTTGCTTATGGACTCCAATTGACGCGCTGTTTCTTCCGTTGAGTTCGTATCGGAATTCTTGACATCAAGGAGCTGGTTTGGATGAATTTGAAGACTATTGGAATTTTGGACTTTTATTGGATTTTTAATTGGCTATATATCAAAGGTGAGTGATTTAACCCACTCACGCTATATTAAGTCTTCTTATGTTAGTTGAAATAAATTTATGAAGTGATAAGAATGTTATTGGTTGCTGTTTGATAGTTTAAGTTCATATTTTAATTGAAACTGAATTTTGTTGAATTAAATTGCCATTTAAATAATATTTAAATTGAATTGCAAGTTAAATACTTGATATTGACGACCGATTAATTATTTTGATTTATTGGTTGGTTTGGATGTTGATTGTGATGGATGTCTCTTTGTTGACATTTTGGATGATTAGATGTTTATCTATTTTTATATATCCTTGTTATCACTCTATATATTAAGTGACAGCACATAAACAGTTATTTGAATTATTTTGAATGAATTAAGAAATAGGTTGAAATGATATATACTTACAACACGTAATCTGGTTGAAATAACTATTCACAAGGCCATAGGATTGAAAATTATATACGAACACCGGATAGGTTAAATTAAATGGTTTTAAAAATCTTGAATTTGGATTTTGGTTAAAGGATTTTGTTTTAAAGAAAATAAATTGGCGATTTTTATGGATTGAATTATTTCTAAATCAAACTTTGAAATGTTGTAATCAAAATTGGTTAAAAGAAATTGCTTTAGCGATGTAAAATTGAAATGTGAAGTTACAATCAATTTATGACTTTAATTTTGAAAATTTATTATTTTTAAGTTTGAACCTTAATTTGAAAAATGAAGTTTAAATTGATTTAAGGTCTTTGAATCAGTAAATTGAAATTGGACTTGAAATCGATATGAATTGAAATGGTTTAAAATAAGAATTGAATTGGAATTTTAAATCATTGAATTGGATTGCTGAATCGAATTTGGGGTTAGAAATGAATGCTTCAAAAATTTAAGTTAATTCGAATTGAAATTGAAATCAAGTTGATTTGAAATTAAATTGTCAATTGAATTAAAAGACGGAAAATTGGGTTTTGTTAGTTTGAAATCTAGACATGAACCCAGATTTGTTGAAACGGAAGGAAACAGTTTAATTTGACACAATTTTAAAAATAAATTATTTTAATCTAAAATGTTTAAAATCTATCTTTTTAATTATTCAAATTATTTATATTTTCTAAACTATTTTACTATGTAAACCACTTTCAGTACTCTATCCATTTTATATCATATTGTTTTAAATCTTTAAATTATTTAAACTATTTAAAACTAATTAAACCCTTTCCTAAAAATTCAAACTATACAAAGCTAGAATGATTATATTTAAATCGTTGATTTAAATGCGAATATGGTCAAATGAGGTTATAACCTAAGTTGTAATTTGAAATGATATTTTCAAGTGAAAATTACCTATTTTGAGTAAATGTGGTATTATAAAATGAAGTGAAATTTTTGAAGTGAATATGATATTTTGATATTAATTATGAATCGTTTTCGAAATGTAAAAGAACCAACCGGAGCGAAGAATGACATTTGATCGTTAAATAGGTCGGGGCCCCTTATTGGCATACTCTCTGTTATTATTGGAACCACATTAACAATTGTGTACGTAGTGGATGTTATCCACAATGAAGTGGTTGAATTGGAGGCATTTGCTGGATTTGAAGAAAAAGAACGATGATGGATGACCTTGACACTTGTGTCAATTTGAAATAACTAAAAAAAGAGCCATACCAAACCAGTGAGGCTAGCTACCTCTAGCAACATCTGTTCTTTGTATTACTATTGATTTCGACTTGATTGGTGCACCTTGATTTGATTATGGGATGGATATTCGCTGTGGGCGATTACGGGTTACTACCAGTCAAGAAATGCAAAACGGTAGTAATCTACCTTGGGCATCGCCTCATGTGCCTTGTTATACTCTTTATCTTTATTTATGACCACTATGAATTTGTTTTAGTTTGGTACCTATATGGGACTCATTGGCTACCGACGTTACTGGTTGTGTTACAAGACCTGCATAGACTACTTGCTTAAAAATGTGTTAAGAGGGATCATTGTAAAGCCTTAACACTATTTTAATACTTTCATGATAGATACTACATGTATAACGTATCTTACTACATATAGATAGTTTGATGGATCCTTAGGAGAAGGAAAATCCCATAACATCTCTTAAGTTATTACACGCAGCTTATACACTAGATATGAGATGTAAAATCCCATAAAAATCTTTGAAGCTGTTACACTCATATTTACTTGTTTTTGATTTAACTTACATAAGAACTTTTAGTTCAGACTCGAGTGTTTTGTCTTTTCATTACGCTTGGATCAGCCTGAGTATTTCAGTGTTTGAAGGCATTATTCCTTGAAGATGCAGATGGAGTTGGCTAGACCGTATTTACTATTATTTTTCCGCTGCATTATTTTGGTATGTTTGTTGATTGTACTCTGATTATGTTGTAAAAAATATGTAATCAAATGCATATTGTAAAATAGCTTCGTGAACTGTTTATTTGACTATTATGTTTTATCATGCCGCTGCGAGATTCTGTATTTTGTTTTCCTTCTTTTCTCTTTTTCTTATTTAACCCATTGCTAATCTACCCTTTTGAATGATTTGAGCAAGACATGTGTGGTTTATTATCAATTTAACCATCCAAAATGGTGGGTTGCCACACTGCCCATATCATTGGATTGCTTCTAAGTAAAGGCAGCTCAGTACTTGAGAAAGGAGGACAAGTAGAGAGGTAATGCAGAGTGATATTGCGTAAAGCAGTCTGATGAATGCTTTGGAAAAGTTCTATTGAATTTCCAGAACAAACCGAATCAGCAAAAAGAAAGGCGGAGAAAGGAGCCGAGAACAGAAGATGGATTCTAGAAGAGGAAAGCCTAGGATTCTGATGTACAACACTTACACGCCACTAAATACGACCTTGGAGAATGTTTATCGTTTACTTGTAATACCATACAGTATAGGAAGCTGCCTCCAAAAAAATCGATTGAGAAGTAGAAACAAACCGTGAAATATTATCAGTTTTACGAATCTTATGGTCATAACACCAATGAATGTAGGCACATAGAGGATGTTATTAAAAAGCTTATTTGAGAAAGGAAGTTACAATAGTTCATAAGAAACACATGGGATAGTGGGCAAGGGACATCCGACCCTAACCGAGGACAAGTACCACACAGGACTAAGGAAGCTACATGGACCCGAGGAAGATTAGTGATCAATACAATAGACAAAGGACAACATCAGGCTGATAAAAGTTGACATGAGATGGAACGCTATGCTAGTGTGATTAAGCATGTCAATTTTGAATGCTATTCAAGCATGGTGGATGGAGCTCCGGCGAAACATTAATGTATGACGACAGACGATATCATGTTTAGAAATAGAGATGCAGACAAGATGGAGGATCCGACAATTGACCAATGGTTATTTCAGCCATGAATCCTGCTTTGGTGAGAAGGATATTGATTGATTATGGAAGTTTAGTAAATATAATTTTCGAGAAAGCTTATGATCAGATGAGGATGGAAACCAAATATTTGAAACCGTCTAAAGCTCCTATACATGGTTTTAACGGATTGCAACTAAATCCTTTGGTTATGTTGAGCTACCCATGCAGTTAGGAGAAGGTGAACGAAGGAGAGTGTTGGTCTTTCCATTTGTTGTTTTGAATACTGACTCTCCATACAATGATTTTCTACATCGATAGGCCCTTGCTGAATTCCAGGTAGCTCTTGCCCTATGGTTTTTTACTTTGAATTTTCCGATAGATAATGGTGTTTGAGCTGTTCAGGGCGATCAGGTGACTGAACCTGCATGTTATGTTGCTGAGTTGAGGAATGATCAATGCAAAGAAAAAGGTAAGGGTGTTGACAAGATTAGCCAATCTAAGCTACCAAAGAATGCTAGTGCCTGAGCCTTGGCTTTGGCACCAAAATAGGTTCTATAGAGATATATATCTGAGAGATGATGAGGAGCAGCCTAAAGAGACCAAGGTTGCACCCATTGAGATGATAATTGGTATCGTAGTCAGCAACGATTACTTGTCATGAGTCTTAAAGATCAGATCACAGCTCAGCCTTCCGATAATGAAAGAACTTTTTGGATTTCTTCGAGCGAACCTTGACGTATTCACGTAGAATCACTCTGACAGGTGTGGTATCTCGATTGCCATTACGAGCCATGCATTGAATACCCGAGGCGTGTTCCATGAAGTAGAAAAGAGCGGCATGGATCTGGAGACATCTGCCGCTCTCAAAGAAGAGGTGGATAGACTCAAAAACAATGGGTTTATCCACGACGCACTCTACCGTAAATGGGTATATAATCCCGTGCTTGTGAAAAATGCGAATAGGAAATGGAGAACATGCATTGATTACTCAGATTTAAACAAGATGTGTCCAAAAGACAGGTTTTCCCTTCCGAGGATTGACCAGCTGGTGGATTCAACCATGGGACAGAATTGATATTTTTTATGGATGCATACTCGAGATATAACCAAATCTCGATGCAGATTTTCGATCGGTAGAGCACAAGTTTCATTACCGATGTGGGATTGTACTACTAGTAGTAATGCCATTTGGATTAAAGAATGCAAGAGCGACTTATCGACTTATTAGCACTTAGTTATTAGGATTTTTAAAGATCAGATTAGAAAAAAATGGAAGTGCATGTGGATATATGCTTGTTAGGTCACGACGATCAAGTGACCACATTATAGACTTGGGAGGAATGTTCGACATCCTCCGAAACTGGAAGATGAAATTAATCCTTTGAAGTGTTCTTTTGGTGTTGCATCAGGGAGATTCTTGAGCTTTATTGTTAATGGCTATGGAACTGAATCTAATCCCTAGAAGATTTATGCTATACACGATATCCAAGATCAAAGGACTATTAAATAAGTCAGAGTCTGAATGGGAAAGTTGCTGCCATAAGCCGATTTATTTCCAGAGCCATTGACAAGTGCAATCATTTCTTTGATTAGGAAAGAGAAAAGAAACTTCGAATGGACATAGGATTGTAAAGACGCCTTTCATGTTTTGATGATCATTTGGAGAGACACCCATCTTGTCAAAGCCGGTGGATCATATAGATTTGTACATTTATTTGGTTGTATCGACACATGTTATAAGTGTCGCATTGCTACGCGAGGAGGACCAGATCTAGAGGCCGATGTATTGCATCAACAAACGATTAACATGAGCTGAAAGTAACTATCCTAAAATAGAGAAAATGCCATATTGCTTGCTGATTGCATCACGAAAGCATTGTCCATACTTCCAAGCACACCCGATCAATGTTTACACCGACCAGCCATTATGACAGGTCCTACAACGACTTGAGACGTCTAGAAGGTTACTCAAGTGGAATATCAAGCTCATTCAATTCGATATTACTTATCTCCCACAAAGATCTATCCAAGGTCAGACACTAGAAGATTTTATAGCAGAGTTTACTCCACAGGATGATTCTTTGGAAGGCAGCGAAATCCCTACCATACGGTGTGAATTGTATACTAATGGAGCGTCCAATGATCATTATTCTAGAGCTGGAATTGTGCTTGTAACCCTCGAAGATCGGTCAATCTATTACGCTTTAAAGCTTGATTTCCCTGCGACAAACAATGAAGCTGAGCAAGAAGCTTTGACCGCTAGACTTAAACTCGGCAAAGAACCGAGAATAAAGTCTCTTAAAATCTTTTGTGATTCGCAGTTGGTAGTGTACCAAGTCAGGGGAGATTATCAAGCTAAAGGACAATGGCTTGCTCCATACCTAATGCAAGCCCAAAATTTATTGATAGAATTTGAGTATTGTGACATTTTGCATATTCCATGGGATCGAAACAGAGATGCTAACTGATTAGCCAAGTTTGCTAGCACCGGCGACGAACAACCGATAGGCTTTGTTCTAGTTGAAGTATTAAATGCCCTAAGTATAAACATGATAGAAATCGACCAAACACTAGAAGCGGGGCCTGACAAGGAGTCATGAATGACTCTAATCAATGACTATTTGCTATTGGGAGATCTTCCCAAGCGAATGAATAAAAAGAAAAAAATCCTTCACAAAGCTTCACAGTATATCATGTAAGAAGGAATTATGTACAGAAAAGGTTTCTTTGTTCCCCTACTCCGATATGTCATTCATGATGAGATAAAATGTGTACTAAAAGAAGTTCATGAAAGGGAATGTGGTGATAACATTAGGGAGCAAACTATGGCAAAGAAAATACTCCGTTACGGATATTATTTACCAACCGTAAATAAAGATGCCACCAACTATGTAGAACGATGTGATAAGTGCTAGACATATGCAAAAGTTCCAAGAGCTCCGCCGACGGAAATCATGCAGATGAGCAACCCCTGTCATTTGCCATATGGAGTATAGACATTATTGGTTTCTTACTGATCTATAAAGATGGTGCAAAGTATACTATCGTCGCAATTGATTATTTCACTAAATGTGCCAAAGCAAAACCTTTAGCCATGATAACAACCAAGAAAGTAATCAACTTTATTGTTTGAAACATCATATGTCTTTTCGGTCTACCATAAACTATTGTAACAGTTAACGAAACTCAATTTGACAGTGCTGAATTCAAAGACTTCTTTTAGAGGTATTGCATCGAAAAGAGGTTTGCAATGGACGCTCACCCTCAAGCGAATGGACAGGTTGAAGCTGTAAACAAAATCATACATTTTATTCTAAAGAAGCGATTGGAAAAGGCTAGAGGTAGGTGGGTGGATGAACTCCCTACAACACTGTGGGCTTATAAGATCACTCATAAATTCACGAATGGACATACTCCATTCATCCTTGCTTACGGTTATGAAGCCGCCATTCCTATTGAGCTCAAAGTTCCTTCTCATCGAGTGACTTACTACGATCATAAAATGAATGGTGACATCGAGCATTTACGATGCTATTTCATTTAGTTGACTTCTTTTTCATTTACTTGTATTTGCTTTATAATTCACTTTAGCATTTGATTTTATAGATATATAATCAGATATATTACGTTATTCTTTTTCATTCAACAAATAAAGTCTTGGACTCCCTTTGTATTTATGTTTGATGTAACTTGTGTATCAGTTAACAAAACTAAAATAAAGTAAGAGCGATCGTGACACGACAAATCGCTCGCTAAATTAGACCCCTGGGTTTCATAGGCAAATCAATAAATTATGGAGAGTATGATCCGACTGCTCTCGAAAATAACTCCAAGTCCCCTAAAATGCAGATTGGAATATAAACATAAATCGAGTGTGAATTGACCACCTACGAAATAAGTCCCTGGAGTGTTGAAAAGGGTAAACATAAATTGGGTGCGAGTTGGCCACCCATCAACTAATTCTTATTCCCAGAGTGCAGATATGAGTATAAATAAATAGATGAGTGCGGTTGTACCGCTAACTATTCCATAAACTCTGGATTGAAAAACGACAAGAGGAGTGTAAACTCGCTATGGATAAGGTCTGTCCATCTACCAGCTATCTCCACTAACCCAAGGCTGGAGGCGAAAGTACAACTGCTCAAACCGTTGTGTTTGACAAGCGTAACACTAAGGCTCAAGCCTAGTGTTTGATAAGACTCGAGGCTACGACCTCAGGGAGGCCTTAGGATGGATAAATCAGAGCGATATCTGATCAGACGAGCAACAAATCACAAACGCATAAAATGAAAAACATGATAGCTCGATCATTTAAACAAGTGTATACAAGAATCATATACAAAAGTAAAATAATTATTATTCACACTAAAGCTTGCTGTACACAATACAAGTTTATCTGAGATAAGAAATAAAAGTGGGGGTCATACCTATACAAACATGATGGACGAAAAGAAAAAGCAGCCATCTAAGCTATTTATATATCACTCCAACCTAAAAATTATTTCTTGGATTTCCAATCTTTCCTTTTCTTCTTTGGAATGTTTCATTCCGAACTGCTACTCAATCCTCTCTCTTCGACCCTTTTCCTCCTCGGCTTCTCTTCGTAGAAACATCTTCAGTTGTATAGATCGAGGTGGTGTCATCTTTAGAAGCGGGAGGGATCGACCCACTCTCAGGGCAAAAAGAAGGAGGGATATCTTCCTGGGGAATTGTCCCGCCAGGAGTGATCATCTGGAGCAGGACAGGAATCGATTCATTGAAGTCAAAATTAGCAGGCTCAATTTTTTCCTTCTTTTTCAACAGTTCTTCCCACTCAACGTGCTCTTTCATGGTGAATTCATGGTGGGGTTTGAAGAACCCATAGTCACAACATCCACATCAAAGAAGATTTCATGGTCTAGGTCACTCTAATCATCAATAACAAAGTCTTCTTCTTAAGCACCTTGAGCAACGGTTCGAAAATTGTAACTTCGAAGGATTCTGTCATGGTCGCTTATGATTCCAATTGAGGCCCTTGTGAGGGAAGAGGAATGACACCTGATGGACTCAAAGCTGAGAAAAATTAGGCGAAAAGATTAGAAATATCAACTGATAGCGCCCTTTTGTTTTGATAGACGGGAAATGCTTATGAAATATCTCCCTCGATGTGGTTCCTAGGTTGAGTCGAAATATCCTTAGAACTGCGTTCGGGAATTGGAGAAAGATGGGGCTTATCTGGATCATACCCGAGGATGGTTGAATAGCCTGTAGTGGAGCTAGGGATGATCTATGGTGTCGAGGGAAATTCAGTTGTAATATCGGGTTGTGACAACCCAGATCCTTCACCTACTTTATGTAAAGAAGCAGCAATAGATTCTTTCTAAAGTCTAAACTAGATATCATGCAATGTTTTGGGTTCATCGCTCAATAACATTTCACTTTCAAACCTAGATAGGTCGATATCCTCCAAATTAAGATGTTTCTTTTCTTCCGCAACAAGAAATTCCCTTGCGTGCCAGAGTTGGTAGCGATAATCATTACCAAGCCATGTTAAATTTCTACGCTTAAGAACGTTGGAATTACAAATAATAAGAAGTGGGTTAAGCTCATTCATTAACTCTTCCCTAACTTTTTTCTTGGTAGCTTCTGCTTCACGCTGAGTAAGTGAATCGATAATTTTGGCCGTTTAAACATCCATGTCTCCCTCAAGTCTAATATTCGCCAGCTCATCACAAGCATCTTGAGCGTTTTTCTAAGCATCTCCTTATTTGCATATTCAAGCTTAGCCTTGAGTTTGGCTATCTCCTTCAAGAACACAGATTCGTTACTTCGAGTTGTATCCTTCTCAAGTGCCATTTCTTGATTTCGACGATGCGACACTTGAACCATATCAAGATGACTGGCTTTCATCTCCTCCATGGATTTGACAGCAGTATTAGCTTTTCCTTCGGCTTCTGCTACAGATGTCCTAGAAGCCTCTGTCTGATTTGTCAAAGTGTCAATAATTCTTTTATCCCGAGCTTCCTAGCATTTTATCTTTTCAATTTTCACAGTGCACTCGAGGGAGACATTTGAAATTTTCTCTGTTGCCTTCATCCATTCATGGTACTGAATGTGGACGTTAGTGACAGTCAATAATCATTTTTTGAACATGGTCCAAGACCCTCTTTAGGTTGGGAGGGAAAAAGAATCCTTTAAAACATAGTTTGGAAACTCTCGATGAAGTCGTGCTATAGGAGCAGTCGGATTGACTATAGGATCTTCAGTAGCAGCTTCAACTTCAGCACCTTCCTTACAGGTCCTTTGGGCAGCAACATTGTAACGACCCAAAATTTTTAGTGATTTTATTTATTAAATCAATTGAAATTTTGTGAAATTTTAAACAATAAAATTTGAAAATAATTTTTTTTATTATTTATAATACGACTATTTAAACATAGCAACTGAAAAAATTTCATCAGATAATATAGAAGTTTATTTTATTGTGCGATTCTATTTCAATTCAAATCAGTTATAAATTTGATGGAAATAAAATAATTTCCAAACTTGAATATTTTTATACCGAAAATTTGTAAATCATCTTTTGAGTGAGAGGTCAAATTTCGTTTCATCAAATTCGGATTTTTTTAGCTCCGTCGATCTTATTTTCCTCGTTTTAGTTGCATTTTCCGCCAGCAGAAATTCGTTTTTTTATAATTCAATTGTACCACTGATATCTGTATATTGTTTTGATCGTCTCGTCGTGTTGATCTCTGCGGTATATTCAATTATAGTAATTTGAAATATAGTTTATTTTGAAATTTAATAAAGGTGAATTTTTTTTAATATAATAAACTAAAATCTACCATTTAAACAAACAACAGAATTTTATGATGGAAATTTGATATTTATTATGCGTCCATCTAGACATAACAAATGGTAAATTTTCATTGAATAATATAGATATTCCATCAGTTGCTAAAAATTCAGTTTAAATCAGTTGATAACGGTTTAATTTAAAATTATTCCGAAACCTAAACATGTCAACATGAGAAAATTTATTAAGAATACTATGAATCAGACTGCGAAATTCATTTCGCGAAATTCGGACGTTTCTAGCTCCGTTTGGATTTTTTCATACGGAATAGCAACGTATATTCGGTATCCATTTTAACTTTTAGACTTTTGGGTCCATTCAAAAATTTTCAACGGTCGAAAATTTAAACAGCCACTAGCATTAGCCTTTATTATTTGCAGAATTCAAGGGCCATCTGTTACTATTTCCATCATTTCCATTTATTGTATAATGGTCCTTTCCTCTACCTTCTTTTGTACCGTGCTTTTGCAAAAGAAAATTTTATATGCATAGTCATTTGTATATTTTAGCTGAGGCTCTTCCACTTTTCGTTTTCCAGCACCAGCTACCAAATTTCTTTCCCATCCCCACCTTTCCTCTACAGACTTTTCCCTTCAAAAGCATACATTTCCATTTCATATTGGCCTCTGCTATGCTCGGTCCACCATCAACCAAACCCAATCCATTCCCTTCAGATTCGAGCCACTTCCTTCTCCCTCTCCTTTTCTTTTCCTCCCACTCCAGATGATCACCGAAACCCCACTTCCCCCTTTATTCTTAGCCATGCAAGCGGCCATACCTCTACCGCCGACCTCGACAGCAGCCCGGTCCATGCCTCCTCCTTCTCTCCAGCTCGGCCATGCCGGAACACTCCCCGACCTATGTTTTGTTTGCAACCCGACCTTTTTTTTATATGAGGTATGCACGTGTGTTATATATATTAATATGAATATATATATATATATATATATATATATATATATATATATATATTTGTTTCTATATATTGTTTATAAGTATGTATATATTGTATACTATTTTTTCTTTCTTTCTTTCTTTTGTGTCCCAGATCTAGGATTTTGTTCTTTATATATATATATATATATATATATATATATATATATATATATAGCATCCATTATTGTTATTGTTTATATAGTGTGTTTGTTTATGTTATATATATATCAAGTATTATATGCAGTCTAGATATAAATATATATTTTACTGTAGGTTTGCATGTCAACTATATATATTAGTTTATATATATTAAGATTTTGAAGTGTTGCTTTCTATTAGTCACTTATATATTTATACAGTAGGCTATTGCTTTATATATGTTGTTCATTTCGGCATATTGTTTTAGTATAATATCATAAGTCTGCATGTGTGTGTGTGTGTGTATGTTCGTTGTTTATATTATATGAGAGAATTTATATAAAGGAATTTATATATATATTATTGATGTTGTAATTACAACAGGTTATATATACGTATGATTTCTGTATATGTATATGAAAGTTATATAATTGAAGTATATACTATATATTAACTAAATATATATGTTATTTATATGACCCTGTTGTTGAATATATTATGTAAAGAAGTATTTTATATATATTCCAATAGTTTCTTTTATATTTTTTTTCATTGACTAACTAGTTGTTATAATATATAAAATATATGTAAGCCTATATGTCATGTAGTTACCTAGTCTGCATACGTTTTTTTCTTCCGAATCACGTACTTTGTTTTGTTTTAATTTTGAAATCTATACAGACTTAAATTATTGGTTTATATAAATTATATATATTGATTTGTTTTAAAGTATTGATTTTAACATAATAAGTATTGTTTTAAAATGATAATATGTATGAAAGTAATCTGAAATAATGATTTTGGAAACCCCGCACACACACACACACATATACATAATTTAATATATATTTGAATTTTTAATATGATTTTGTATATAGAGATATATAGTTGTATATAAGTTCACTTGTACCTATTATCTGCATCGATCCAGTTCTGATTTGATTTCGTCAACTTCCATTTATCAGCTTTGTTCTTCGATTCGAGTTCACTCTTGCCTTGTTTTGAGATTCGTGCCTGGATTCCGTAACTCAATTTCTTCGTCAAAACCCATCTAGCCTCTAAAGGTGAGAAATCACTCGCAATTAACATTCTTATATTTATTAAATTTGATGTCAATTGAAACAACAATTGAAATATGCTGCTGTTAGTTATTTTCATTGTTATATATATACCATTATATGCTATTTGTTCACCTGTGACATATGATACCATTATCTGTTATTTATATTGATGATATATGCCGGTTATTTTATTATCATATCTGCTATCACTCTACATGTTCCCTGTTAGTATAGAATTCACTATGAGTTGAAATGATACATACCTGAACGATTTGTAGAATAGGAGAAAATCGTTATGGGTTGAAATGATAGACCCAGGCGATTTTCAATTGAATTGAATTTGGGATTGCGGGTTGAAATGATATATACCCGTATATATTTAAATTACGGATTGAAATCATAAATATCTATATCACTTAACCATAGGGTAGAAAATAATATACCGACACCGTTGGTCTATCTATAAATATTTTGAAAATGATTTCTATGGTTTTGAAGGGAAATATATATGGTTTTATTTAAATTTGAAATTATTATGTATATGAATAAGTTTAATATAAAATTAATTTAATAATAAGCTTTAAATTTTGTAAAGTTTTATTTAAGTAAATTACAATATGCTTAAGTATTTATTTAAGATTTTATTTAAAATAGATTTTATAATGATTCTATAAGTTAAGGTTGGAAAGATAAATTTGAATTTATTCAAAACTGTATTTAATTAAGAATTTTGTTTAACTAAATCAAATTGAAACTTATTAAATTTATTGGTTTCAAGATATGATTTTATAATTTTATTTTTGATTTAAAGTGATTAAGTGGATATTTCAAGTTTAAATAAATCGAAGAAAAGATTTAGTTTAATGTAATTTAATGTTATATAAATGAAAATGGATTTATTAAGTGAATATTTCAAAACGAAATAATAATGATGTCAAAATAAGATATATATGAAATTATCAATTTAGTTTTGAAAGTGCTATAATTTGGAAATATATTTAAATATATTTGAAATGGAAATGATATTTTTATTTTGAAGTATATATTATTTTGAAATGACCACGGTGTTATAATGACGTTTAGTTGTTAATAGCGTACATTTCTACATTATAGATAGTTCCACGGATCTTTAGAGGATGGTTATCCCAAACATCCTCTAAGTTAATTATATTTCATTTGATATTTCACTTGAGTTGAATTTATTGATATAAGAATGTTAATCCTAACTCGAGTGTTTTGTGTTTTGCTTTACGCTTGGGTCAGACTGAGTAATTCAACATTTGAGACTCACCTTTGGGGTTTGGAGCTTCGCTTGGAGATCCAACAATCGATTCAGCTTTCAGCTTTTCCAGTTGATTGTTCAGAGATGTCATCTGTTTGTATTCGAGACTTTCGTGTATTTGAGATATTCTACTGTATTTTATTTCTAACTATGATGTTTATATTGTAGCTTCATGGACTATTATTTGTCTATTCCGCTACATTATTGTTATATTACTCTGTGCTTGTGATTCTATGATTGATTTATTTACTGTATATGCTAGGTTTTGCCAAATATAAATTAACGATCTGATATTTTGAGCAGTTCAAGTCCGGCATGTGGGGATGCCAATGGTTGAAATATCGGGTCGTTACGAACATGTTCAATATGGCGACGACGATCACTCAACCGTTGAGAATGAGAAGAAACCAAAGGCCATAGAGGCTCTAAAGTGGGACGAGGACCACGAAAGGTATCGATAGGTAGGTCCCTACGGTCAATTGCCTTCTCGAGACACTTTGGAGGGGGGATCTTGACCTAGATCGATATTTGTCTTACGGTGGTTTATAACTATAACCGATGACTTAATGACCCCGGTCCCTATCGGAGCGGTAGCTCGAAACATAATACTCTTGAATACCACCTCGATAGTAAGAGTTAGAACCAAAGGTTTGGTGGTGAACATCCCGGAGGGAATGAAAGATATTCCTCTTCTTCAACATCTTTTCTACAAAGGAAAACATAAATCAATCAACTTTAATTACTAAAAAGCACAAGTTGAGCATAATCAAATGTTATGGGGTGCAAGTGTGTGCAGATGTCCTTGTGTAACCCCTTGACAAAGCAGGTGCAGAAGCTTTGCTCATTGGAGTAACTTCTCCTCTAGAAGTTGGAATCTTGGTGCCAATTCCGGTGAGAGATTTGGAACCCTCAATGCTCACGTCAATAAAATGAAGAGCATCATAGTCATATGGAATTGGTAGAATAGAAAAAGAATCAAGTGGTAAAATCGAACGCTTTGATGGTTGAGAAGAAGAATAATCTTAAACAATCTTAGGAGCCATCAACGACTTGGATTGATCAGAGAGACGACTCTTTGGAAATTTATGAACAAATGTTTTCCTCTTTCCCATATCTGAAACCGAGGGTTATGATCTTTACGAGGATTTGACATCAACCCCAAGACCAGATTCATCACCATTGTGACTGGGCACATCCCCTTTATATTCTTTGGCATCGGTTCACGTGAATTCTTGAGCACTCATGACTAGGGGCACCATGGGATCAGTTCAATTATCCCATTGACTGACTGCAGCCCATGTCTTATCTCTGTAGTTTGGGCGATTTTGGTTAGCCCTACACTAAGGCCCTCTTCTATCAAACATAAAGTAACGAGACGTTCATCCATGAGTAGATATTCGATGTTCCTATCCTCGAGCGGTGCATTTTTCGTAATTGTGACCGCCTCCGTATAAAGATCGCCATTGGGCCAGCTACAATACTTACAAAGGAGTAACGTGGTCAAGAATATGACCTGAGTATCATTTTTCCATGCTAATGTAAAGATAGTGGATAACAGATACGTCTTTTCAGCCATTGTCGAGCGAAAACGAATGGACAACGAACAAAAAAACACTCACTTTTAAAGGCGCTTAACTTGTTCCATGCGCTCGTTAGGATCTAGCACCTCTTCGCCGACTCAAAAAATGTAAATGAACCCTGTCCATTGTTTGAAAGTGGATATGAATCGAATGTCATCGATGGTTGGAGGACGGTGTAGAAACTCCATAAATACCATATAAGTACAATTTAGAAGAGCGTAGCTGTTTGGATGAAGCTACGCTAGAGCTATTCTAAAACAATGAATAATTTCCCGAATATATGAATTAAATGGCGAGATGCATCCGGAATAGCACATAAACTTGTTGCACACCATATACCCTTCCAGGTGTCCTTGAGCCCTGTTAACCCACGACGAAACCAACAAATCATCAAAAGTATTCCGTGCCTTACGTAGATTCAACGAAGAGCATATTCCTTAATTTTAGAGGCTACCAAATCAGCAGGGTTCTCCAGAATAGCTGCGTCCTTTAGAGTGTCAAAAGAAGGATTGATAACTTTCCATGGAAGGATGGGAATTACATCAGAAAGATCAAATTGAGGGACCGGGGTTTTCTGTTGTTTCGAATGATGACTAGAGGACGGACTATTAGACTCAGTTGTAGAACTTGATTCCATGTAAAGGTTATCTTGTTGAGAATATGCTCTAGCTGGCATAGTTGTAAGACGCCCATTATATCTAGAATCTATTAGTATTAAACTTAGTAAAAATCATGGTTAAATAAAGTAGCTGGTACCCCAGTGCATAGTGAGCGCTAATGTAATGCGATGAAGTGCTATATAATACAGTAATAAGTTGTACGAAACTAAAGATGAAAAAGACGACGAGACTTCAGAGTTTGACTAGAGTGATCATCATCGCTGACCGTCTTAACGGTTTACTACATCATTACAGAATGATTCAGCTTGAGTTTCAAGATCGATTGTTAGTTTGAGATTAGTTTTTGTGTTCAAGTCAAAGATGAGCCTCAAGAGAATTGTTTAAGGCATTGGTTCACGTCATAATTCAAAATTTCAAGAATTTTTAAATATGCAATTAAGTCGTATGCAAGTCCAAATGTCCTTTCAAGTGTCTAAAGCCGAAGCGCATCTCGAAGTTCAATTTCATATGTTAAAGTTCCATTTTAAAAATTAGTTGTTGACAATCAATCCATCTACCAAGACACAAATGATCATTCTGAAATGATCGTCTGTAAATGGTCGTACTATAATGATCATCAATGACCGAGCCAAATCCCATCCAACCGACGTTCATCTCCAATCTCCAACCAATTGTTCATCTCAACCATTCTGTACAATCGTTCTTTCGACTCCATCCCCTTTTACCAATCATTCAAGAATGATCATCCCACATCAAGACTGCTACTCCATCTTTTCCAAAAATGATCGATGGAAGCTTCAACCTCCTCCGATTACTACTCGCTCCATGGAACCAATCAAACACCATGAAATCAATAAAATCCAAAATCAAACCTACCTAAATAAGCATTTGAAGAAGCAAATCGGTTTGAATTTGGACCTATGCGAGATCCGAGGGGAAAATGCAATAGTAATTAATGTGGAGGAGGATTGATTTCTTGCTTTAGGAGTTCAAGTCATTGCTTCAAACGATGGAGAAAATGAGGGGAGCAATTTGTTTTCTTTTCTAGTTAAAGTTGGAATGATACAAAATGATGGAAAAAGGGAAAAATGGCTAAGTGAGGATGCGTATATAGGAAGGTCGTATACCGATTGCTTGTGGCCTTGGAGTTACACTAATCGTTTCATGGGAATGATCTTATACCGATCGTTCCATAACCGGGCTAGGTGTCGATCGTTTTAAGGCAAGGGTTTTACACCGATCGTTCCACAACTAGGAACGATCCAAAATTTCTTCCTATGAGGTAAATGATTAGTACAAACAATAATAATCAAAAGGGAGAATATGAATGAGGAATAACGATTGGTAGTGAACATTTTGTGTAAAGTATATATGTAAATAATAATAACGATTGGTAGAAATTGTTTATAAACATTTCAAAACTTGGTAATGACCCTTGAACGTGTAAACGTGATCGGGTGTCAGGTATGAGCACGTATTAGTGCTAGTATATGTTTCGAAATATTTTTTTTTTAAAACGAAAAAATTGAATGTTCACCTGAAATCGACAGGAGAAAAATTAAAACCAAGTTGCTGAAGCTTAGAAATCACCAGAAATAAAACAAGATGATCACCAACAAGTTTTGATCCTGTACTTATACTATTGGAATTTGACCAATCATCGCCACGAATTAGTAAAATATAGCCCTCGACAAGAAAATGACTCGATGGAAGATAATGACTATTTGATGAACCGGATAGATTTCATTCAGATGATTCTAGCCTCGGATAATTCAAAGCACGCATGCTTGAAACAAGACGTACTTTGGGGGGAAAATGTTGTCCCGCCTTTTGGTAAGGCCGTGATATCATCGAGTTGGCTAGAAAAGGATGGATATCAGCCTTAGAAATTGATCGTATACAATACTATGGACAATAGTCGAGCAGATTTGGACCGAGTCCAATCGATGAGAAATTAGTATGGAGTGATCGACTTAGCCCCATCAATTTATATTTCAAATTTGGAGTTGATCGAAGTTCATTTGCTCGAGTTACAGACGAATCGAGGATTTATTGGATCGATCGGGAATGATACAGCTCAAATCAACGGAGATAGATATCCCAAAATCCACAAGGTCAATTCATCTAAAACTTTCAGAGCATCGGTATAATAAAGAGTGGATCCCACAAAAACGATTGTACGTCAAGATCTTAAGCTATGAAGATGGTCGATTGTTTTAGGCTAATCATTATTTGCTGATCCATCATAACAATCGATTTAGGCCAGTGAACGTTCCAAATGTAGCAAAGGTTGATCCATATCTCGCAACCTACAACTCGGAATGACTTCATATTTTAGGGACAAGATCAAGGGGCATGTGGGAGCTCCCAAAAAGGATCACACAAAAATTGGAGGCAAAGATAATGATCGGTGAAACATTGACCGATCCTTTCAAGATATTAAGTTAGGGCACCGATCGTTATGGTAGGTCCCTGTGGACCCGAGCCTTTTGCCAAAATCTCAATGAAATATCTCATCATCTCTCCTTATGAATACAACCTTTCGGTTCATTTTTAGGATCCTTACTTACTCTAGACTCCATTGTAATTAAGCAATTGCTTTTTTCTACTATTGTAATCAGATTGAAAAGTGATTAATAAAGGAAAATCTTCAAAGTGGACATAGGCATACAATGTCGAAGCACTCTAAGTTCCTGTGTCATTGATTACTACTTATTTTCTATTGCTTACCTATTCATCTACATAGTTTAATTTTATTTTTCTTTACTTACTTCTCTACAGAAACTATTTTTGGGTGTTTGTGACTAATTTAGTTGCAAACAATACTTAAATGGGTTAAAACAAATGTTATTTAAAAAAATTGATAATAATAAACCCAAAGAACTTTTGGTGAAAGTAAATGGATCATATAGAAATTAGACCAAGTATACTTACCACCACTTTTCCATTACAAAATTTCACTATCCCTCGATTAACAGTGTAATTAGACAAGTTAGCATATTACCCTTCCCTCGACTACATTCTTAAACTCTCATAGATAGAGATGAGTTTTCCTTTCTTGGAGTTTGGTGTTAAGTATGAAATACTTTTCATACCACCATAAACTATAAATATCATTCATAGAAATCAAGTCTCCTATTCTTATTATTTTTTTGAAATTTTGACTTACTTTATCCCTCGCCCAAAAACCAAGCCAGGTAAATCAAGGCATTGCTTACTCCTAGCCTTGCCTTATTTAAACCACTCTGATTCTTGACCTCATAAATAAAGGACCAATCTGGCTTTTAAATCCAAGTATAGAACTAGTTAATTTCCATAAGTAACCAAATTCTTATACGAGAATAATACTTCATTACTTAACATAAATCTTTGATTTCAAACTTAAACTATCCTTTGTTTAACAATGAAGCCGTTTATGTTGCGGTATTATTGCCTCTCAAACCTGACCTTACCTCATTCTTATCTTTTAAGGTAGGTAGAAGTTTCCCTATCTTGAAGCTTAATGTCAAGTATAAGACTTCATGAATTTTGTATACTATTCTTTTAAAACAAATTTTATAAACCAAACTTCTTTTAACTTTTTCCAAAACCATTTACTATAACAATAATGTTATAGTCCATGATCTCCTTCCTTTTCTTGAAAATATTTGTTACAACGGTGTTGTAATCCATGATTTCTTCCTCTTTTAAAAATATTTTAAAACCACTTTAAGCATAATTTTGAAACTTGTATTTTAAAAATTCTATTATAGGTGGTCGCTTTTAGACAAAACTTGACTATTGAAAACAAAGTAGTTTCCTTTATAAATGTTAAACTCCTACTTAAATAACACAATTAAATTCTTTAAAATATATTAACACCTTTTTAAATACTTGTATAATTTTTATAAAACAAATTCCAAAAGAATTTACAAAATATCTAAAATAGATTACCCCTATATACTGTACTAAAATTATATATTTCTAAAGTGCATCCATAACGACTATCACTATATAGACCTTAGCTTTTAAAGCTTTATTTTGTGAGTCAAATAGATTTCAAATTCCATTCTTTCTATATTTTTAACCACTTTGATACCTTTGCAAACAGGTTTAAAATCAAAAGGTTTGAAAAACTTTTCAAAACACTTTCAAAATTCAAACAATAATGTCGTATAAAAGTGGATTGTAGAAATCTAATGTTGTATTTAAAACATCCTTAAAAATCCAAGTACCAACAAAAGTATATAAAAGGAAAAATAAGAGGCATAAACCAAATAGCTTTTCAAAAAGTTATAATGAGGCTTTGAAGCTACAACAAACTACTACTACCCTTTTTACTAAAAAGATTCAACTTTGAACTTTGTATAGAATACATCAACGTTTAGCCAAGCTATCAAGCTTTTGGCATTCGACAACATACACTGCAAGTATATAAATGAAACTAATATCAACCACAATGAGGAATCCTTTAGAATGCCATTATAATATTTCTATTCTTTGAAGTTTTCCCATAGTGACCTATTCTTAATGGAGACACTTCAAATTCCATTCATTTCTGTTAATCTTCCACTAATCTTTATGTTTTTTTAGCTCAAGGCTATACGACATGACCATAGTAATGTATTCAATTCCCTTGCAGACAATGATTACACATGCCATCCGCTTCCTAGTAGGAATCAACAAAACAATGCAATATAATTAAAACCAATACACCATTATACAGAACCATTATTCTACAATTATTTTTTTAACATATAGATAATTGAAAAGCGTCATTAAAGTGAGAAATCTCACTTTCAAATTCAACCAAACTTCGGACAAAAGCCACTACTCTTAGAAAGCAACAACCAAATCAACATCTCACCACCACCTTGCATGCTTGGTCAAAGCCCTTCTCAACCCCCCTTATACTTATGGCCATGATCTAAACGTAGGCTTTTGCCTTCAAACTTTGCAATCTTGAGATGGTAGAAATGTTTGAAATAATACTTTAAGTTTATACAACAATTTAGAGGAGAAAAGAGTGATATTTATATATTTACTTAGGAAAATATGTGGAGATAAAGAAAAGGAACAAGAGCAACAGAAAAGGAAGGAAGTGTAAAAGAGAAAGTGGACATGAGAAGGCTCTTTTATAGAATTCATGGAAGTGCTCCTTGGCCCTATTGTCACCCCCTTAGCCTAACCACCTCCATACCCCTTCATGTGCCTTTTGTACTTTCCATCAGATCACAAAAAAAGTAGCAAAAGATTAGCAGAAGTCTTCTTACTTAATGACATCTTCAGCCACTAATCGTTAGTTACTTTATTTTTGTGCTAAAAGCATTCCTATTTGTTATGTATGTGCACAATGTTACTGTGCGTGCCAAACAACATTTCAACAGCTTTCGTTCGGTGAAAAGCTGAAAATTCGAAAAAAGAATTTCTGTCACATTCTCAATTTTTCTTCGAATTATTTATCTTTCTAAACAAATATCTATAATGAGTTTACAATCATTATTTACTAATCAGAAAAGGGTTATTAGATTACTAAAAATCATAAATTGAATATTCAAAGATAATTAAATATTCACGAATCAAAGCAATAAAATTTCGGGTCGTTACATGCTCCCTACTCGTTGCGCAGCAATGACCAAATATCTAAACAAATCATTTAATAATCAATTTAGCTCCCAATATCGTTCATTTAGCTAAACAAAGTCGTGCATTGATAGATTAGTTTCACATGGATTGGTTATAGTTTAAATAAAAACATAGAAAAACACAACAATGTCCAATTCGATTTACAAACACAAACAAAGCATTCACACATTCATACACACCATTCAACATCACAAGCATCTTAATCATAGATATGTAAGTGCTAAGTCACTCACTTGAAACTAGAAGTAAGTTCCTTGCTCAAATTTGTATCAACTCCTTCTGCTCCCACCTTTCTTTCTATAGTAAATTTCTAAATCTCCCAAACTTGATTTGGACTCCAACTTCTTCTTCTCTAGTGGTATAGCAGAGTGTTCAGAAGGATATATATCAATTTTGGGATTTTAGAGATTTTATTTCTATTATTTTAAATTTTAAAAGAGGGGTGAGGGTTTTAGTTATTTCATTCTAAGTGAATGAAATAAATTGGTTAGTATAATAAAAATATCTTAGGTATATTTTTGGGCTTAATGGGCTCATTTTCATTCTTTTATATATTCGTCTTCCTTTTTTCCTTTTTATAAATCAATTTTCCACTCCATTCAAATAGTTTAAATCTCCAAACAAAAATCATATTTATTTTCCACAAGTGTTTAACTTTCATTCAATATTTTTATATTAATTATTGTCCATAATTTAACCCATTTAAAAAATTATCTCTATAACTAGTTTTAGAAGTCCAGTGGTAATAATAAATTTATAAACTCCTTTTATATACGAAATAAATTTCCAAACTCATTTATTTTATCTATTACACTTTATAAAAATTTATTAAAGCAATTTATTTGAAAAGCATTTTGTATTTTAAAATAGCTTTGTTATTTTATAAACCTCAAACTTATTCTTTAAAAATATTACCTCATAGATATTTTACCATTAAATGTCTAGATCGTCCCCAATTTCTTACACTATATTATTTAAAATTATTATTAATTAATAATTCTTCATACTAAATTCTCAACTACTTTCTCAATAACGAGTTGTTACAGACTCTCCCTTAAGAATATTGTGTCCTCATAATTTTTCATTGGGAGAAATCTATAACTTAGCTGCTTACTCTAGCTTAACTTTAAAATCTAATATTAAAATAATTAAACAATAAAAAAAACAAACAAACAAACAATAGATTCCTAACTCATTTGTATCAGAGTATAGCTTGGCGTTAGACCGTGTAATATGCTCTCTAGACTCCCAAGTACAATCTAACGGGTTGTCAGACCGTTGCACCTTCACTAAGAGAACCTTCTTACTTTTGAATTGTCAAATATTCGAGTCGATAATACATATAAGATAGTGCACATAATTAAAACATAGAGAAATATCATGCTCCTCAATGTGCCTCGACTCAAAGATTGTCTCGGATTTTATGATGCCTCGGCTCTATTTACTGAAATATCAAAGGGAGTTTACTATCTGATAGCTCGTATCAAAGTGCAAAGAAGAGTAATCTCTCATACACACTATTTCTAGTATACATGGATAAATATTCGTACATAATTACATCCAAAACAATACGCATACCATCATAACACAAGGCAATGTATATAAGATTTAGGATTGAATAACTCACATACTAGGAACGCGTATAAATAAATGATGATACAAGTGTTGATACAACAGAAATGGTAACATATATATATATATACATACATAGATATATATATATATATATATATATATATATATATGATGCCAAAAATAGCACCAACGCCCATATATTAGATGAAAGCACCAAAATGTAGATATTCAAATAAAACAAACAAAAATAGCAGGAAAGTAAAATGAGACACAAGAATTTTTGCAATGGTTTAGCAAATTCTCCAGCCTACGTTTACTTTAATATTTGTTATTAGTTGGTTTCTTTACATATTACAACTAATTTTATCGGATTTGAGAACAGTTTAGTTGATCTTAGATTTAGAGTGGAGTTTCTAGAGTATATTTGAGGGAGGGTATAAGAATGAAGAAGATGTAGAGTGCAAATCCTAGATTAGAGTGGAGATCATTCTTTAATTGAAGTAGGGCTGCTATTTATGGAGAGACTGTTATATAGGTTCAGGAGCTCGCTTGCATTGATGTCCAAAAACCGGTCAAAGAAGTCATCGCTAAGCACAACGACCCAATTGGCCATAAAAATCCCTTGGTACAAATAATTCTCTTGATAACACTTAGTTGCATATCCTCAATTTTCCATTTCCTCGCACTCCTTTCTTCAATTGGACGATGTCCAAGCCCTTTTTCATGAACTTTTGAGTTGGTTCCAATAATTCTCTTGATAACACTTAAATTATCTTGCTTTCTTCGCTTTGTTTTCTTCTCATCAATCTTGAAAGTTGCTCATCTAAATATTGAGTAAATCACTTAATACGAGATGTTGGAGTAGAGTATGAAGTGTATGTGATTTATAGTGTCAGAGTGGGAGGAAATACCTCTTAGTACCAAGATGAAACCTCTCGGTACTAATTGGTTTCCTTAGCTTCGAAAGTCATGATTTTTCTTGGATATACCATTCCACTCCATCAAAGTGTGTTTTCAAGTTTATGAATTGTCTCGTCTTTATTTTATCCTTCTAGTTCTTACTGAAATATGCTTGGTTAAAAAATAGGTTAACAATATATATATATATATGTATGTATGTATGTATGTATGTATGTATGTATATATGTATATATATATGTGTGTGTGTGTGTGTGTCCTAATATGTCTGATACATGTGCTACTAAAAATACATCATTTAAACTCAGCAGACTATGTACAATCCAAAAACTACTTATGTAAACATCTGTGTAACAACTCTTCTTGTAACCAATCTTTCAGATATACCCATAGCTGCTCGAACGGCCAGATCTCCATCATATCCCTAACTAAGTTGAAGCTGTAAATCTCAACTTCCAGGCGATGTTAGCTAAACTCAAACTTAGTAGTTCCTAACATAATATACATTTCCTATGTACTACTTAATAAAATAGAATGACGTCCATAAGAAGATTACCTGAAAATACAAGACCATGATCTGACCCGAGCCATTATATAACTAACTTCAAACCAGGTTAGAATTCTAACTTTGAGTTAACATACAATTGTGGTGCCGGGTATATATACATGAAATATCAATCAAACATATTGATCTCACTAACAACATAAGGTATCTCGCCTACAGTTCATCAATATGGTTTTAACACAAGGCTCTATTAATCATGACTCATGTCTACCACTTTAACCAACTAGGATATCACCATTTAGCCGTATTATTTGAGTTGCTACCACTTTAGATTTGAGTACACTATTTTGAGATCTTAGAAGTCTAATTTCATTATTTTCCATAGTACAGTGCTTTTCAACTACATAACTAAACAAATAATAGTTGCACAAATTAATCATTTATCATAATATGATCTTTTTCTACTACATATCCAAACAATTAATGTTACATATATTCCTTGTTTACTATAATATGGTCTTTTTTAACTAAAGATCTAAATAATTTTCATGTATTTTACATGGTCAATATATAAATGAGAGTCATATCTTAAATCTCTTCCTTGAGTTTCCAGTAGGAATGCTAGTTGGCAATCTCTTCTAGATTCACTCTCTACATAGACTAACTGCCGTAACAAGACCGTGTGGTCTTTTTTACCCCTTCTTACAACTAGTTGTGATTTCACTTCACACGGCCCCTTAGTAGAGCCGCGCTTTTGGCTTTTAAAGATACATACATTTTATATGTTGTAGTCACCTGCCTAATTCCATCTTGAGGTGCTAACTCTCATGGTAGTACATCTCCAATTTCTTATTACGCATCATATTATCTATGCAACAGTTCACTGAACTTTGTAATGAGGGGCAAAGTCACCATGGTTCAGGTTGCGATCCTCAAATCGTCCATTAGGATGGACTCTTGCTGTTTGGTAATCAATACCTCATATCTTTCTCATCAAATGTTAAATTTTATACTTTTTGAAACGTTTGATTCCCTAAAAAATCATCATTCATGAAACATTATTATCCCACTTTCAACAAACACAAAGGAAAAGAAGCAAAGCCCAAACCTTTTGAAGGAGTCGAATGGATGCAGTCATCAAAGATTAACAGTCCCAAACCATTTGAAGGAGATGAAAGGTTCCATCTTTTAGTATCCTGGGAGTTCTTACCTTACGAAGAGGATAATGTTAGGGATGCAGATTAAGGATCTTAAGGCAGAAATAACACTAGAGGGGGGTGAATAGTGTTTTAAAGAATATATGAATTATATGACTAAATTAAGACTTTCAACACAAATATAAACAGAATTCTAACACAGAATGATCACAGAACATTTAACAAATGCAAATAGTAAAGTAAAGCAAGTAAAAGGAAAGAACACACCGGATTTTATGCTGGTTCGGTATCCTCCTACATCCAGTCCTGCACCAAGGCAATATCCTTGTATAGATTTTTATAAGCCAGTATCCAAATTACAACCCTCAATTTCTAAGTCCTTGAGGAACCCTCCTATCTCCGAGTCTGGGGCAAACTCTCTTGATTTTCGGGACACAAGATCTCCCTAATACTTCTTAATAACAATCCTTTTGAATGGATAGACTCTATGAACTTTTTGAATACAAATTAATCCTATAATTATGAATAGCACTTTGATCTTTAGTAGAGTGATGGAGAATCAAATAGAGAGAGTATCTAAATGATTTCCTATTGAGAATTTGGCAGAATGATGGCACGATATTGAAAATATGAAGTTTTACGGATATGGAATGGTGGAGAAGAAGAAGTGAAAAAATAAGAAAGTAGTTGTTAAAAAATTCGTTTTGGAAGCCTTCATATAGACGCACAACAGTCATAACCATTGGCGAAAGGTTTTCGAACGAATGGACATTTCTTTTGAAAATTGATTTTTGAATCCAACGGCCATCATGTCGACAAGGGATATCTCCTTATGTCGACAACCCTTAGTTCAAAATTGTGGAGACGTTGTTTTGTAAAAGCAATTGAATTTAAAACAAGTTGAAACTTTTCTGGAGCAAAGTAAAGTGTTTAAACAATAGAGAATGAATATAAAACATTATTTTAAATATATATATATATATAATTGATATAGACCGTCAATCATATAAGTAATATTTAAAATTAGACTAAGTTTTGATGTTTAAAAATAGAAGTTTTTTAAAAACAGAATAGAGGAATATTTCAAGGCTAAAACAAAGTTTGAAAACATTTTTGAAAACATGATTTTGAAAGCTAAAACATTTTGAAAACAGATTTAAAAACATTTTGAAAAATCTATTCAAACTGAAATTGCAAGAACCTTCCTACATAGCTCCTCCATAGGACTCGAGAACTTGTACAAAGTATTTTAAATGATTTTGATTTTCGTGGGTTTGTAAGCCACTTGTCGTAGGTTTGTAAGCTACTTGTCGTTGGTTTGTAAGCCACTGGTTTCGATAGAAATTGGGTTCCATCCCAAAAGAAAATTGGAAGAAAGATGAGAGTGCTATTATGAAGTTTTAACAAAATACTAGACACTTATCTTGAAATCTTGAAATCTTGATTCTCTAGAGTCTTGAATCTTGAATCTCTAATCTTCATCTTGATGCTTGAGTCTTTATATTGATCAGTCTTCGATAATACCTGCATATACTTCCTATATACATATATATATATATATATATATATATATATATATATATATGTAAATGTTAGTATATATTTTATAAAGTAAAGTATAATAACTATATAAAGTTGTTGTCATCAAAACATCATCAACTCAGTTCCTAACAATCTCCTCCTTTTTGATGATGACAACCTTTATTTATAAAACATTCTTACCATACCATAACTCCCCCTTACTCCGTGACTTCTTCTTAAAACTACAACTCCCCCTTACTCCATGACTCCCCCTTACACCAAGCACATATATTTTTATAACTTTCTCCCCCTTTGTCATCAACAAAAACTATTAACTACTTAAGAATTCAAGAATGATTAGTAAAAACAAATAATATGTATGGAACAAGCATGAAACAATGAGTATAAGTGAACACATTTTATTTATTACAACATATATAAGAACATACATAAACACGAACAAACAAAACAATTAAAACAAAGAACAAAACGAAAGTACGCTTTAATGGCGATCCTTAACTATAGGAGACTTATGAATCGAACAATTGGGGTGGTGGAGACAAAAGTTTCCACGTTGTTCAATTATGTTTCCCTTAGTATCAACAAGGATCTCATCAACGCAAATAACACTCTCATCCTCATTTATAGGGACTTCGGGTTGAGGTAAAGGTTGATCTTCCTCTTGGTCTTCTTGTGGCTCTTCCATAGGTTCTTCTTCCTCTGATTCCATGGCTTATGAAGAGTCTTCAATATTAATAGGATTTGTACGGTTATCCATAAGGAATTTTTGTACATTCCTAATAATATTCCCTTGCCTTTGTTGTTCTCTAGCCATCCTAAGTTGACTTACTTGAATTTCAGTCATCAATTGAAGGACATCTTTCATCTTCTCTTGCAATTTGATCACTCGAGCGTGCGTAGTTTGTTGAAATGGACTAGAATGAGGAGATGTGGGTGAAGTGGGTTCATTAGTAGAAGAGGAGGCCATTATTTTATTGTTTCAGAAATTGTTTACAGAGAATATAGTGAAGAAAGAGGAGAGAAAACGAAATAAATAGATAGAAAAACCAAATAACTAACTTTGGAGGGAAATTCAATTTTCAAATTTTCGTTGGGTATGTCGACAACAGGTGATGGGTCATGTCGACATGTCCTTCAGAAAAAGTGTAATTTTTATTTTGAATTTTTATTGATTATTTATATTATATTTCAGATTTTGATCAAATACCTAATTCTCTTCTAAATTTAGTAAATTTCTGTTCTGTTAATGGTTTAGTTAATATATCAGCAATTTGTTTTTCAGTTTTTATATATTCTAGAGTTATTATTTCTTTAGTTATATTATCTCTAAGAAAATGATGTCTTATATCAATATGTTTAGTTCTAGCATGATGAGTTGGATTTTTAGATAGATTTATTGCACTAGTATTATCACAATATATTGGTGATTTACTTATGTTAATTCCAAAATATTTTGAAGTTTGTTGCATATATATGACTTGTGAACAGGCCAGAGCAACAGATATATAGTCTGCTTCAGTTGTTGACAAGGAAACAGTATTTTGTTTCTTGCTGAACCAAGAAACCAGTGAATGTCCTAGAAAGTGACAAGTTTCACTTGTACTTTTTCGGTCTGATTTACAACCAGCATAATCAGCATCACAATATGATATTAAATCAAAAGAATTATTTTTAGGATAAATAATCCATAATCTCAATTATATTTTACATATCTTACAATTCTTTTAACAACTTTTAAGTGAGTTTCTTTGGGTTGTGATTGGTACCTTGCACAGAGACAAACACTATGCATAATATCAGGATGACTCGCTGTTATATAGAGCAGCGAACGAATCATTCCCCTATATAAGGTTTGATCAATATCTTTTGATTTATCTTCTTTACTTAAACCTATATTTGTTGACATTGGAGTTGGTTTCCCACTAGAGGTGCTTAAACCAAATTTATTGATTAAGTCTTTAGCATATTTTTCTTGACTTATGAAAATTCCATTTTCTAGTTGTTTAATTTGAAGCCCTAAGAAGAAACTTAATTCTCCCATGTGACTCATTTCAAATTGTTTAGTCATTATATCTGAAAATTCTTTATTCATTATGTTATTAGTTGATCCAAAGATGATATCATCTACATATATTTGAACTAGTTGAATATCTTGATAATTTCTTTTAATAAAAAGTGTTGTATCTACTTTACCAATTTCAAAATCAGATTGAAGTAAATAAAATCTTAGTCTTTCATACCAGGCTCTAGGAGCTTGCTTTAGACCATATAGAGCTTTCTTTAACTTGTATACATGGTTTGGAAATTTATTATCTTCAAAAAGTGGAGGTTGTTCAACATAAACATCTTCTTTTACAAAACCATTTAGAAAAGCACTTTTAACATCCATTTGAAATAATTTGAAATTATTATAATTAGCAAAAGCAAGTAGAATTCTTATAGCTTCTAATCTTGCTACGGGGGGAAAGGTTTCATCATAGTCAATTCCTTCTTCTTGGCAATAACCTTACGCGACTAAACGAGCTTTATTTCTTACGACCTCACCGAGTTCATTCATTTTATTTTTATAAACCCATTTAGTACCAATTATACTTTTATCCTCAGGTCTGGGAACAAGTTCCCATACATCATTTCTGGTAAATTGATTCAATTCTTCTTGCATAGCAAGAATCCATGAATCATCAGACGATGCTTCCTTTGGATTTTTAGGTTCAATTGTTGATATAAAGGCTACATTACTCATACTGCTTAATTGATTTCTAGTTCTTACTACAGATTCAATATTTCTAAAACATTTTCTATAGGATGATCTTTTGATATTTTAAATCTCTTATTAGGTTGATTAATTTCACTAATAGTTTCATTAGATTGTTTTAAATTTATAAAATTTTCTTCATCATCTATTTGTACAATATCTTTAAGATTTTCATCAAATGATACATGCATAGTTTCTTCAATAGTATTAGTTTTTAAATTAAAAACTCTAAATGCTTTGCTTCCATTAGAATAACCAATAAAAAATCCTTTATCAGCTTTTTGTTCAAATTTATCTAAATTATCTTTTGTATTAAGTATAAAACATTTATTCCCAAAGACTTTAAAATAAGCAACTATAGGTTTCTTATTTTAAAGTAATTCATATGGAGTTTTATTTGTTAATGGTCTAATTAAAATTCTATTTAATATATAACAAGCTGTAGCAACTACTACAGCCCAAAAATGTTTAGGTAAATTACTATCAGAAAGCATTGTTCGAGCACACTCTTGAATCGTTCTATTCTTACGTTCTACTACTCCGTTTTGTTGTGGAGTTCTTGGAAATGAAAAGTTGTGAGTAATTCCCTTTTGAGTACAGAAATTCTCAAAATTTCCATTTTCAAATTCACCACCGTGATCACTTCGAATAGTTTTAATTTTGAAAGAATGTTGTTTTTGAATTCTTTTAGAAAAGTTTTTAAATATTTCAAAAGCATCACTTTTATGTTTTAAAAAGATTGTCCTAGTATATCTTGAATAATCATGTACTATGACAAAAACATATTTACTATGGTTAATTGATTGAACTTGAGAAGGACCAAATAAATCTAAATGAAGTAATTCTAGAGGACTAGAGGTAGAAATAGCATTTTTTAATTTAAATGAACTTTTCTTAAGTTTTCCTAATTAACACGCATCACAAATATTATCTACTTTAAAGTTTAACTTGGGTAGACCTCTAACTAAGTCAAGTTTTGATAGTCTAGATAATAATTTGAAATTCAAATGGCCAAATCTTTTATGCCAAATCCAAGGGTCACTTGTATTAGCCAAAAGACATAGGTTATCATTTGAAATTTTCATACTAAGGATATAAATATTTTTCTTCCTAATACCTTCAAAAATTATATTAGACTTATCATCTTCAATGTGACATTTATCTTTTCCAAATTTAATTTTAAAACCTTTATCACATAGTTGACTTATACTGAGCAGATTATGTTTTAAGTTCCTAACTAATAAAACATTAGAAATAAGTAAAGTCTTAGAGTTACCGGCATTGCCGACGCCAACCACATATCCTTTAGAGTTGTCACCAAAATTGACTAATCCACCATCTTGATAAGTAATGTCCTTGAGTATCTCGGGATTTCCAGTCATGTGCCTTGAACAGCCACTATCAAGTATCCATTTATCTTTCTCAATTTGCACAGTTTGTCCATTGGGTGTTGATTAGTTAAAAGCCATATAACATGTCTGTTCCTGCATAACACACCAATTCGGTAGATAACTTGATTTTTCAAAATAACTATATGCGGACTTACGAAACTTTGATGAAATGCATAGATTCAAAACAGTTTTAACAAAATTTTCCAAAAATGCCATTTTTATATTTTTCAAGTTTCAGATTATGATAACAATGAAAACCAATGCTCTGATACCAATTGTTAGGGATGCAGATTAAGAATCTTAAGGCAGAAATAACACTAGAGGGGGTGAATAGTGTTTTAAAGAATATATGAATTATATGACTAAATTAAGACTTTCAACACAAATCTAAACAGAATTCTAACACAGAATGATCACAGAACATATAACAAATGCAAATAGTAAAGTAAAGCAAGTAAAAGGAAAGAACACACCGGATTTTATGCTGGTTCGGAATCCTCCTACATCCAGTCCTGCGCCAAGGCAATATCCTTGTATAGATTTTTATAAGCCAATATCCAAATTACAACCATCAATTTCTAAGGCCTTGAGGAACCCTCCTATCTCCGAGTCTGGGGCAAACTCTCTTGATTTTCGGGAAACAAGATCACCCTAATACTTCTTAATAATAATCCTTTTGAATGGATAGACTCTATGGACTTTTTGAATACAAATTGATCCTATAACTTTGAATTGCACTTTGATCTTTAGTAGAGTGATGGAGGATCAAATAGAGAGAGTATCTAAATGATTTCCTATTGAGAATTTGGCAGAATGATGGCACGATATTGAAAATATGAAGTTTTATGGATATGGAATGGTGGAGAAGAAGAAGTGAAAAAATAAGAAATTAGTTGTTAAAAAAATTCGTTTTGGAAGCCTTTATATAGATGCACAACAGTCATAACCGTTGGCTAAAGGTTTTCGAACGAATGGACATTTCTTTTGAAAATTGATTTTTGAATCCAACGGCCATCATGTCGACAAGGGGTATCCCCTTATGTCAACAACCCTTAGTTCAAAATTGAAGAGATGTTGTTTTGTAAAAGCAATTGAATTTAAAACAAGTTGAAACTTTTCTAGAGCAAAGTAAAGTGTTTAAACAATAGAGAATGAATATAAAACATTATTTTAAATATATATATATATATATATATATATATATATATATATATATATAATTGATATAGACCGTCAATCATATAAGTAATATTTAAAATCAGAATAAGTTTTGATGTTTAAAAATAGATGTTTTTTAAAAACAGAATAGAGGAATATTTCAAGGCTAAAACAAAGTTTGAAAATATTTTTGAAAACACGATTTTGAAAGCTAAAACATTTTGAAAACAGATTTAAAAACATTTTGAAAAATCTATTCAAACTGAAATTGCAAGAACCTTCCTACACAGCTCCTCCATAGGACTCAAGAACTTGTACAAAGTAGTTTAAATGATTTTGATTTTCGTGGGTTTGTAAGCCACTTGTCATAGGTTTGTAAGCTACTTGTCATGGGTTTGTAAGCCACTGGTTCCGATAGAAATTGGGTTCCATCCCAAAAGAAAATTGGAAGAAAGATGAGACTGCTATTATGAAGTTTTAACAAAATACTAGACACTTATCTTGAGATCTTGAAATCTTGATTCTCTAGAGTCTTGAATCTTGAATCTCTAATCTTCATCTTGATGCTTGAGTCTTTATACTGATCAGTCTTCGATAATACCTGCATATACTTCCTATATACATATATATAAATATATATAAATATATATATGGAAATGTTAGTATATATTTTATAAAGTAAAGTATAATAAGTATATAAGGTTGTTGTCATCAAAACATCATCAACTCAGCTCCTAATAGATAAAGAAGTCAAAACAAGTATGAGAAACTCCATAGTGACCTTTTCAAAAGCATAAAAAGCTTTTTGAACCGGTTGAAGCACATCTAGGATACCTTTCGATAATGTTGAAAGTTTTATGAAGAAAGCAACACTCACAAGTCGGCAATGAATGAAAGACAACCTTTCGACAACATTGAAGGGAAGCACAGCTCTCGACAACAACCGAGTAAAGAGAAACATTCCAACAAGGTTGAAGGGTTCATAACAACTAAGTGAAGGGCAACCTTTCTGACAAGGTCAAAGGGTTTATAGCAGTATAAAGAAGGCAAACCCTTTGACAAAGTCGAAATGTTCATGAAGGCATATAGAAAAGCCGACCTTTCGACAATGTCAAAAGGTCCATAATGGAAAATGAAAGGCAAGCCTTTCGATAATATCGAAAGTTTCATAATGGCATATGAGGGCAACCTTTCTACATTGAAAGGTTCATAGCTATATATAAAAGGAGAACTTTCTGACCAAGTCAAGAGTATGGAGTCGAAAGAGGGGCCACCTGCACCTATAAATAAGACCTTAGGTGTCATGTTTTGGCGATAATATTTCTCTCATTCTAGTCTTATAACTTCTTAATAAAAGCATTGTAACCCTAATTCGGTGTTGATTTGGGAAATTTAATAAAATAAAGCTTTTTCTTGGATATAGAGGGAAGTCTTAAGCCTTGTTAATTACTTTAATATTTGCTTAAAACCTTTGTTGGATTAACTCTTATCTTCAGGTTCAACCCCATCGAAAGGTTCTTGTTGAGAAGGCGGACAACGCTTCTACAATAAGTAATCACCGGAACCCTTCGAAGCCTTCAACTCTACAATCTAAACCCTTCGACAAGGTCGAAAACTTATTTTAATCAAGATTCACTGAAACCTTCCAAAATCATTGGCTCTATTATCTAAACCTTTCGACTAGGTGAGAAATTCTTTATGCTTTAACAACACCAGTACCTTCCAAAGCTACAAATCAAATGATCTGACCTTTCTATAAGGTCAAAATCTGGATTTGTAAGGTTCAATCAAAAGGAGGATATTCCTATACCTTTCGACAAGGTTGAAACCTACTTCATATAAGTGATCCAACCTCTCTACAAGGTCGAAAACTTCTACAGAGCCATCAAGGAATTTGATATCCTACCTAAACCGAAAGGAGGCTACCATCCAAACCTTTTAACAAGATTAAAATAAACCTTAAAAGGACAAACCCAAGGAACTTCAACCTAACTAGAAAGGAATTTTTTTTGTACAAAACCTCGTACCAGATCATTTAAGATGAAAGGTTATTTACTTCAAATACTAAACCTTTCGAAGACGTTGAAAGGTCTGAACTAAGAATCAACAAGCAAGGCTAAATTTTAAGGCAAATCTTGAGGGTATCACGCCCTTCATTCAAACAAGTCTATCCATTCTTCTTGGAATAGCTTTGGGGTGTTGATAAGAAATCTTGTTAACAATCATATCATGAGTATTCTAGCATAGCATATGTGAAATATCAACACCTAATATCAAAATCAAGCAAAAATTCTATTCATCTGGCTCTAAAACTTATATCGCATATTTCGTAAAATAAATACTCATGCTTCTCAAAATACACACACTTATATATAATTGGTTTATCATATTTTAAAATCATGTTATATCCTTTTAAAATTCAACCAAATATTATATATTACCATTTGGTATTCAAATAAAAATAAAAATAACTTTGTTTGGTACATAAAATGAATTTCAAATTCATTTATAGGATATTTCAATATCACCTCGAATAAATCTCAATATTCTTTTATAGAAAAGCACACATATTTAAAACATTTATCATTGATGGTTTAATTCAAATTCAAATTCAAATTCAAATTATTAGCTTCACTTTATAAAAGCTCTTCTACCTTAATATCCATAGAGATATTCAAATTATTCAAATCAAAGTGAAATTTGAATTATTTAAATTGGATTCATTTTTAATCCTAGTTTAAATTTAAAAAATAATTAAGTAATTCAAATTGATACTTTTAAAAATATAAATTCTATCTCAAATTATTTATGCCCATACGAATTGTTAAAAGGATATATTTGAATTTTATCAAATTTTCCCACCCTTCAAAAATATTCAAACCTTTTAATCCAAATTTAAATCCAAAATAAAATCAAATGATTTTTATTTAATCCTTGATTAATAATAATTTTATGCCAAAGTACTTCCAATGCACTTTTCGAATTTTTTTAAATCAATATACTTGATATTTCCTCAAATTTAATTTTTTAAAATACTTAAACTTGGAAAATTGCCTTCTTTTGAGTTTAAATTCAAATGGAGGTAAAATAATTTAAAATTTCTAAGTTTGATATTTTAAATATCATATGTTTTTCAATAATACTTTAAAGTTTTACATGAACTCAAAAATCAAAGATTTGAATTTAGAAAGAATTTTGAATAACTTGTTCATTTTTTAAATTTGAATTTTCAATATATGATACTTCAAAAATGGTTCCCCTTCCTCATCGTGCTTTGATTCTTACCTAACGAGTCATCTCAAGTTTATATTAAGTTTAAAAAAAGTTAAAAATCATTACAAAGTTGGAAATCAGATGACAGAAGGTGAAATGAAAAACCTGGATACAAATAGCCAAGACCTGGAAATATTTTTCCATTTTACATTAGCTAAACCATCTTTTTTCATTTAAGTACCATTAGTTTAATTTTACTAGAGTTACGATGCGTTAAAGGATCTCTAAATCATCGCAAGTGCGCATAATCAGTCAATGAAAAGAGGAACGAAGTTGATATAACATATTTGCAAAGTTCTAGAGAAAGAAAAACTTGTTTACAAAAACCTTTAAAATTCATCAATTCTTATTCCACTGCTTTATATTTGATTTTAAGATGTTTGTGGGGCTTTCAGATCATCATTCGAATTTTAAGAGACCAGGGATCAAATTTATAAAGAATAGGAGAAGAAGAAGGCAAAAATGAAGAAAGAAAGAAAGTATAGCTATGTTTTGGGCAACGTTGCCCAAATATCCGCCTGATTGATCGACAACTGGTCCCTGAGGTGATCGACTGGTTATGTTGCATTCGGCAATGAAATCCTAGAACTTTGACTTGTTTATGTGAGAAATGCATATTAAGGATCTTATGGCTAGGATAAACACTAGGGGGGTGAATAGTGTTTTAGAGAATTGTTAAATCTTTTTGAGTTTTTGTTAATTTGAACACAAATGTGTGCAATATTCATACACGGATATGATCACAGAATCAAACACAGTTGCAAATATAAAGTAAAAGCAGTAAAGGAAAGAACACATCGGATTTTATACTGGTTTGGAGTTACCCTACATCCAGTCACGCACACAAGTACGGATTTCCTTTCAAAAACAATCTTTACAATTACACCCTCGATTTCAAGGCAACGAGGTACACCCTCTAGATTCACAAACCTCTGGGTAGAGATACTTGATTTCTCGGGCAACAAGTTTACCCAGTTGATTTTCAAGGCTGCAATCATACCTTATCTCGCTTGATTGATTTCCAAGGCCACAATCACACCTTTTCTCGTTTAATTGATTACAAAGAAGCCTATAACTCTGTATAGCACTGAGAATCTTGTTGAGATAGTGATAGAGAATCAAACGAGAGATAATCTAGTTAGATTCAATTTTGATTTCGGCAGAGTAGTGGTAGGAATATGTACAAGAAATGTGGAAGAAGAAGAGGAGTGAAAAAAAAGAAAATCTTTAATAAAATTCGTTGAAAACATCCCATGTTTATAGAAGAACAACAGCCATGTCCATTCGTGAAGAGATATGACGAATGGATACTTCTTTTGAAATTTAAATTTTGAAACCAACTGACACTCTGTCGACATGGGTAGGTTGAGCATGTCCACATCCCAAAGGAATTTTTTGTGATTTGATTTTCTTTGAAAATAACTTCTATTTTATATTAAAACTATTTTAAACTTTATAAATATGCTTGCCTATAGTTAAAATACATAAGTAAATATATAGAATAATATATATAAAAATTTACTATAGTTTTATATTTAAATCTAAATGTAAATATTTGTAAATTAAATATATCTTTATTAAAGAGAGTTAAAACTACGGATAATTTGATTTTGAAATTAAAGATTATTTTGAGGCTAAAAGTATTTGAAATCAGGATAGATGTTTTTGATGCTTTTAAAAGGAAGGTTATGAAAACATTTTGAAAGCAAGATATAATTTTGTAAAAATCATTTTGAATAAAAATTAGTGGATACAAAACAATGTTCCACTAGATTTTTCGTAGGTTCCATCCTACTTAGGGTTCCATCCCTTTAATAGGCTCGAAGTGGATTCCATTCCACGAATAAATTGGATTTTAAGATGCCAGTGCTTTTATAGGAGTTTTAACAAAATTCATAATAAATTAAAAGAAAAATTACTTGAACGCTTGAACTCTTGATAATCTTGATACTCATGAGTCTTCAATCTTGATATCTTGAATCTCTATACTGTACAGTCTTCATTCTTGGTACATGCATGGTTAAACCTGCATATACATATATATCTAAACTTTTACTGTTAGTATTTATATTTTATAATCTATTCTAAGGTTGTTGTCATCAAAACCATCATCTCAAGGACTAACAATCTCCCCCTTTTTGATGATGACAACCTTTTTATAAAATATTAATTCTATCCTAATAACGCTCCCTTAATCTATGCCTAACTACTCTATTTTATATTTCTTCTCCTTTGTCATCAACAAAAAACCATCTCCAAAAAATATAACTCCCCCTTATTCTTGGACTAAAATACCTGCATTAATAAACTATACAATGGAGTATATAATAGATATGTTAAGAGATAATTTAAACTGATAGACTTGATAATCAAACAAGGATCAAATGTATATTTATACATGTTTTGTACAATCATCAATCCACACTAAATATCAATCCATATCAAACCAAATTAAAGTAAATGAAATCAAATCAACCAAAGCAAACAATTCAAACAAAGCAATAAAATTAAACGTTACGAGGAACTTCCACCCATCCTTCTTCTCCAGAAATAGGGTCTGCTTTAATAGCATCCCAATTTTCATTGTCATTGGTGAGAGAGACTGGAGGATGTGCTTCGTTATCATCCTTGTGTAAGGAGGAAATCATCCATCGTATTGCATCAAAATGCCTTTCTTGCTCCTTGATCATCTGCATTTGACTCAATTATAAGTGTCACTGGTTACGAAGAATGAACGAGAGAATATTCTTGAACGAATTAAGAGTTTCTTCAAGATTCTTGGATAAATTATGAATTGGATTCTCCATTTTTGGATTTGTGAGAAGAATGAGAGATACAGTAGATAAGAAATAATATTCAATGATGAATTCTAGAAGAAATGGGTATTTATAGGTGTAGAAATTCATTTGAAATGAATAGACATATGGTAATTATTCAAATTTCAAATTCAAAATGAAGTGTCATTTCTGACCAGTACATGTCGACATGGTCATAGGGGTATGTCGACATGGGGCAGAGAATTTTTATGACTTATTTTGATTTTATGAATAATTATTTGTGTGTGTATATATATGTTTATATAATATATTAACATTTATTCTGGAGATAAGATAAGCTAGATAACAGAAAAGAAATTCCATTTCATTTCATACTAAGACAATACAACGATTAATCATAAAGAACTACATGAACTTTCAAATTAAGATAAACTAAGACAAATACAACGAGATACGAAAAGGTAGAACTATTTAGAGGATGATGATGATGAAGATAATCCAAGCTTCTTGCTGACTTTGGAAATAAACTTGTTCATCTTGGATGAAATTTTGTCCAACTTTTTACTAACGGATCGTTTAAGAATCCGTTGATTCTCAACAGTGGTCTTTTGGTTTTTGGGAAGGTTTTGTTGGATGGATTAGGAGGATAATCGATGCTTTCCAAAGAAGTTTCACCTTCTTCTTCATCATCAATTTCCATTTCATCCCCTTCTTCTTCTTCTTCTTCTTCTTCTTCTTCTTCTTCCTCTTCCTCTTCCTCTTCTTACATCTCCTCATGAGCCAAACGCTCTTCCTTTTCGGCAAGAGTCTCATAAGGTTGGAAAAAAATGGAATTTTCATAAGTGAAATGTTGGAATGATTGAAAACTTTTATAGAAACAAATTCTTCTCCTTTTAAATCCACTCCAAAAAAGTTAAAAATCCGAGTGAGATAAATTCCATGATACAAAGTATTCTCACCCATTTCAAGATTTTTAGGACGAAGTTTATCCAAAATAACTTGTGCACAATTAATATCATAGTTTCCAAAAATAGCAAAAAGTGCTTTGCAAACTTTTGAAGTAGGATTATTCTAATTCCCCAATCTTGGGGTCAAAGTATGTTGCAAAAGAAGATTGACAATTCTTGCTTTTGGTCGAAAATTTCGATTTTTAAATTCAAAACCATCATTTCCTTCAGAAATGATGAAATGTCTCACGATCATTTTCATCGATTTTAAAACTAGAAAGATCCATTCCTGTACTTTTGCAATTGAGAATGGTACCCAAAAGATCACAATTCAAACAATTCTAGTTCCTTTCACACTACTTCAAATTTCATCCTCATTTCCATTATAAAATCCACGGTTTAAATTTGCATAGAAAATTTTGACAATGTTTGGATAGCAAACAAAATCATTTTTAGAAGCATCAATAAGACTAAGAATTTGATTGTTTGCCAAAAGAGAATCAATTTCATAAGAAGAAAAATCTTGAAAGATAGCAAACTTTCTGGGATGGACTTTTGCATAGTTAGCATAATTGATGTATGCTATTATTGCCTCCGGATCATTGAAGAGTTGCTCTTTTATCTTTTTGGAAATTTTCATTGGTAGAGGGGTTGCTTGAAGAAGCCATTAAAGTAGAGAGTAGAGAGCTTGAAGTTTTGAAGAGAGATTTTGAATTTGAAAATGAGAGTTCAAAGATATGATAAAAGATAGTGAATAAATAGATTCTCAAAAGACATGTTCTCTGGTCAAAAAATACCTTTTCAGGAAATTGAATGAAGTGAAAAGATGGAGGGAAATTCAACCATTTGAATTCAAATTTTGAATTTCAAATTCTTGTACCCATGTCGACATCATGGTAGGGACCATGTCGACATGTTCCTATGAATTTCTATGATTTATTTTTCCTAAGTACTCTAATATATATACACACACACACACACATACACACACACTTATTATTTTTAATGTCTCTATATTTGGTTAGAATTATAGCATTTTCAATAATATATTATTATACTAATAAAAATAATAATAAAATAATAAAAATAATAATAAAATAGTAATAAAAATAATATAATAAAAGTAAAAAATTTAAAATTCAAATAACACACCAATTCAAAATCAATCAATCAAGCAATTAAGCATCTAATTGTAAGCATGCAATTTCAACCAATTGTATTGTAAATGTGTACCTTTTTCTGAGTCTTTTTCTCTGAATCCATCGGAATCATGAACTGCCGTAAAACACAAATTTAAATTATCTATCTTCTGATCATCATCGCTTGAGGACAAGTCTGAGTCGTACAGAGTAGCAGTAAATGCACGCTTCCGTTTCTTTACTGAATCATTGTTTATCGGAGGATCTTGCCTATCTGGATACAGACAGTCTCTTTGATATGCCCTGGTTCATCATAGTTGAAACATTTGACATTGTTTGGCATTACATTCTGATTTCCAGAGTTCTTATAGTTGTTTCTCTTGAGATTATTCATCTTTCTGTATTTCAGAAATTTTCGAAAATTCCTGGTCGTATAGGCTATCTCTTCATCATTATCGCTGTTTGAGTTTGATCCATCAGTTAATGCATTAAATGCCATTGATTTCTTTTCAGATGCTTTGCTTTCTCTTCTCCCGATCATTTGAACTTCAAACGACATTAGATTTCCAATTAATTCTTCTATCTTTAAAGTACTGATGTCATTTGCCTCTTAGATCACAAGTGTCTTTTGATCCCAGTCTGGAGTAAAAGAATTTATAATTTTTCTAACTTGATCTTCTTCCGACAATTCCTTTCTCAAGGATATTAGAGATGCACAATATCCTGAAATCTACTATACATACCGGAAATAGACTCATTAGAATTCATTTTATATAATTGAAACTGATTTAAGAGCATGGAAATTTTGGTCTGTTTAACTTTGCTTGTTCCTTCGCGAGTCACTTGCAAAGTTTTTCAGATTTCATATGCAGACTTACAAACTGACACTTTATTAAATTCATTCCTATCAAGTGAACAGAACAGAAAATTCATTGCTTTACAATTATTTTGTGCAACAGTTTTTGCTTAGCGGCCCACTATGCAAAATCAGTTGTGGGTTCAGAATATTCAGTTTGTGTGATATTCCAAGAATCTAATCCTACAGACTGTAAATATATTTTCATCCTACATGCCAAATATGCATAATTACTGCCATTAAAAAGTGGTGGTCTGACAGTAGACTGACCTTCTACAAATGAACTAGTGACAGGGATACTAGTGTTAGTAACAATACCAGCGTTGGTAGCCATTTTGAAAACTTTTTCAAAAATCAGATTATGAAACTTTAAAAACCTTGCTCTGATACCAAATGTGAGAAATGCGGATTAAGGATCTTAAGGATAGCCTAAACACTAGAGGGAGGGTGAATAGTGTTTTAGAGAATTGTTTAATCTTTTTGTGTTTTTGTTAATTTGAACACAAATGTATGCAATATTCAAACACATATATGATCACAGAATCAAACACAGATGCAAATATAAAGTAAAAGAAGTAAAGGAAAGAACACACCGGATTTTATACTAGTTCAGGGTTATCCTACATCTAGTCCCGCAAACAAGTACGGATTTCTTTTCAAAAACAATCTTTACAATTACACCCTCGATTTCAAGGCAACGAGGTACACCCTCCAGATTCACAATCCTCTGGGTAGAGATACTTGATTTCTCGAGCAACAAGTTCACCCAATTGATTTCCAAGGCTACAATCACACCTTATCTCGCTTGATTGATTTCCAAGGCCACAATCACTCTTTTCTCGTTTAATTGATTACAAAGAAGCCTATAACTCTGAAGAGCACTGAGAATCTTGTTGAGATAGTGATAGAGAATCAAACCAGAGATAATCTAGTTAGATTCAATGTTGATTTCGGCAGAGTAATGGTAGGAATACGTATAAGAAATGTGGAGGAAGAAGAGGGGTGAAAAACCAGAAAATCTGTATTGAAATTCGTTGAAAACATCCCCTATTTATAGAAGAACAACTGCCATGTCCATTCGTGAAGAGATATGACGAATAAACACTTCTTTTGAAATTTAAATTTTGAAACCAACTGACACTATGTCGGCATGGGTAGCTTGAGCATGTCGACATCCCAAAGGAATTTTTGGTGATTTGTTTTTCTTTGAAAGTAACTTCTATTTTATATTAAAACTATTTTAAACTTTATAAATATACTTGTCTATAGTTAAAATACATAAGTAAATATATAGAATAGTATATACAAAATTTTACTATAATTTTATATTTAAATCTAAATATAAATATTAAAAAATTAAATATACTATTATTAAAGATAGTTAAAACTACGGATAATTTGATTTTGAAATCAAAGATTATTTTGAGGCTAAAAGTATTTGAAATCAGGATAGATGTTTTTGATTCTTTTAAAAGGAAGGTTTTGAAAACATTTTGAAAATAAGATATAATTTTGTAAAAATCATTTTGAATAAAAATTAGTGGATACAAATACAATGTTCCACTAGATTTTTTGTAGGTTCCATCTTACTTAGGGTTCCATCCCTTTAACAGGCTCGAAGTGGATTCCATTCCACGAATAAATTGGATTTTAAGATGGCAGTGCTTTTCTAGGAGTGTTAACAAAATTCCTAATGAATTAAAAGAAAAATTACATGAACTCTTGAACTCTTGATAATCTTGATACTCATGAGTCTTCAATCTTGATATGTTGAATCTCTATACTGTACAGTCTTCATTCTTGGTAGCTGCATGGTTAATCCTGCATATACATATATATCTAAACTTTTACTGTTAGTATTTATATTTTATAATCTATTCTATGGTTGTTGTCATCGAAACCATCATCTCAAAGACTAACAGTTTCCACTTCATGGTTTAATATCAGGTGATTTCTGGTGGTCTTTGAGATGATTTAGGCTAGAGTTCTACTTCATTTTACTAACCTTGGTTTTGCACTAATTTTTTGAAGTACTGTAGCAATGTGATGTAACGACCCACTATTTTGGACCATTCAAATCGACAATAAAACCACACATGCCGGATTTGAATTGCTCAGAATACCAGATTGTTAATTTATATTTGGCAAAACTCAGTATATACCATAAATAAATAATCACAGAATCACATACACATAGTAATATAACAATAATGCAGCGAAAATAAGTAAATAGTAGTTCATGAAGCTACTATATATATAATAGAGTTAAATAAGATACAACAGAAGTATCGAATACAATAGTCAAATACAAGATCAGAATACATCACTAGAATTAACTGAATATCTGAAAGCTGGATACATAGCTGGATCTCCAAGCGAAGCTCCAACTCCAAAGGTGAGTCTCAAAAGCTGTATCACTCAGTCTGACCCGAGCATAAAGCAAAACACAAAACACTCGAGTCAGGATTAACATTCTTATATCAATAAATCCAATTCAAGTGAAATAACAACTGAAATACAAATAACTCAAAGGGTGTTTGGGATAACCATCCTCTAAGGATCCGTTTAACTATCTACAATGTAGTAATATACGCTATTATAGTAATGTCTAAAGTAAAGTATAATATATTTAAAAATAGCGTTAAGGCATTACCCATATCCCTCTTAACACGTTTTATAGTGCCAATAGTCTATACAGTACTGTAGTCTCTCCTAATCGGGAAGCCACCATACGATACTCCATAGGTAGGTGACACGACAGAACTAGGTAATGCCAGGGTAGATATACCAATTACACTTTCGAACCGGTGGTCACGCGTAGTAGCCACTACTGCCCACCTCGAGCCACACTCCTAAAAAACAAAAGGTGCACCCAATCAATCACAAAGCAATAGAATGTTATCGAAGGAGTGCGCCCGATCAGAGGAGCTACCTCATTAGCCACCTTATGCTAACTCACGGGAGTCGGGTCCACATATATACCTTAATAGGACATCGCCACCATCCTACTTCATTCTGGAATCTACACCGTGTATACAATTGTTAAAGCGGTTTTCGAAGTTGGCAGAGAGTATGACAACTTCCGATCTCGGTCTCTTTTAACAACTAAACGTTATTATAACACCGCGGTCATTTCAAAATAGTTTATACTTTAAAACCAAAATATCATTTCCATTTTAAAAACCCAATCAATACGATGTCATTTTCAAAATCATAGTATTTTCAAAGTTATAACACTTCAAAACCAAAACACTTAAAATTATAACACTTTCAAAACATAATACTATGAAATTCATAGCTTCGAAACCGTAACTTCCACCCTTTAAATAGTTTAGATATTCAAATAGTATATATAAAAAAATAGCCTCTTCAATTTTACAAATCAATTCCAAAACAAACCGAATTCCAAAATCGAAATCTAATCAAATTTCAAATCATCAATTTCAATTCAATTCAGTTTCTCAATAAATCATTTCCAATTATATCGATTTCAAATGCAAATTTGAGCCACAAATAAAACCATTTCAAAATATATATTTCAAAGCTTTAAATATTCTATAATTTCAAAACTAAATGTGATAATTTTATATATATATTAATTCAATTTACTATTATTTAGTTTTGAAATATTTACTTAACAAATTCAATATCATTTAAATAAAACTCAAACTTGAAATGTTTATTAATCACTTTAAACTAACATCAAGTTATAAAATCATATCCTTTAGAATCTCAAATTCAATAAGTACCAAATCGATTTTAATTAAATATAATTCTTAATTAAATGCAATTTCAAATCAAATTTCAAATCCATTTTCTCAAGCTTAATTTATTAAAATCGTTATAAACCCTATATTAAAATATAATTTAAATAAATACTTAATCATATTATATTTTTATAAAATCAAAATTTAATAATAAACTTATTTTATATCAACAAATTTATACATAGCTTAAATCAAGAATTTAACTATATATAAAATAACATTTATAATATCAAAAATAAATATTTATACAAAACTATATGTTTCTTTCCAAAAACCATAGAAATCATTTTCAAAATACACACACACACCAGCGGTGTCTGTATATAAATTTCTATCCTATGGTCAAGTGATACGGATATTTATCACTTCAATCCGTAATTTAAATATATACGGGTATATAACATTTCTACCTGCAATCCCAAATTCAATTCAATGAAAATCGTTTGGGACTATCATTTCAACCCATGATGATTTTCTCCTATTCTAATGTCCGTTCGGGTATGTATCATTTCAGCCCATAGTGATTCTATACAAACATGGAACTTGCAGAATTATAACAGATATGATAATAATACAACATGCATATATCATAAATATAAATAACAAATAATGGTGTCAGATGTCACAGGTGAACAGATAGCATATATATATATATATATATATATATATATCAGTATAAATAACTAGCAGCAGCATATTTCAATTGTCGTTCCAATTGAAATCAAATCAAATAAATATAAGAACGTTAATCGTGAGTGATTGCTCACCTTTCGAGAATAGAGAGAAATCAAGACTGAGATGAGTTACGAATCCAAGCACGAAATCCTAATCAAATCAAAATTGGCACGGATTATGGCGACAAAGCTGACAAATAGGAATGGATGAAATTGAATCAGAACAGAATTGAATCAGAATAGAACTGAATCAACACATTTTAAACTTAACAGTTTAACATAAACTGAAACGAAATAAATATTGTATCCGTATATAGCTTTCTCAAAAATCAAAGTAAAGTTTAGACTAATAATATATATATAATATTTTATTACAACCAAAAATCTGTTCAAGATAACATATATGTGTATCAAAACCAAAATCTATATATATATATATATATATATCAAGATCATTATGAAATTTAACGTATATACTAATATATATATATATATATATATATATATATATATATCTCAAAAATCTACATATACAACATCAAGTTATGAATAGTTATATAACCTATGTACTTAGAATAAATAATATCTAAAAAAATCCATACTATAGTTAGAACATCTATGGACTACCCAACTATATGTCGAACATATGTAACACAAATATATCCAGTAGCCCAGGTTGTAGAACACTAATATAAACAACGAATCATACGTCTAATGTAAAATATATCACTCGTATAAATCTTTATATACATATATATAGACAAAAGATTTTTATGTAACATGTATAAACATTTATATATAAAATAAGCAGATCAAATAACTTATGTGTGTAAGTAAACTTATACAGCTAGCTTGATAGAAATGAATGCATTCGACAGTAACATATATAAATATTTGCGCCAAAATTGGTCACAAACCCCAAATATCATGAAAGCACCAATATATGAATATAGATTGACAATTTCCAAACATAAGTCTCTGATCCAAGCAAAACAGAGAACAACAATTAAGAAATAACAAATAGTAACACGATATTTATAGTGGTTCGGCTATCTTCGGCCTACGTGCACTTAAAATGATAATCTTTTTATTGATGTTCTTTGCTAGTTACAGTCGTTTACACCGGATTACAATGAAGAAATTCCAGTATAACAGCAATGAGGAAGTGCAAAGTTGAATCTAGCAAAATCTGGACGTTGAATAGCCAAAAAAATCTTTTTCTGCAGGCTTTGGGGCTCTATTTATAGGTGTAGGAGGCGGATATCGCGCTTAAACTTTGGGAGACCCCTTCTGGCACGTGAGTGGGCCCACGCGATCGATCCCATGAAATTTCGGCTCGATCCATGATCGATACGAACCAATTTTGTATCGATCAAGATATTGTCCAATGGAGTTGAAACTTGGCATGAACCTTCCTTGGCTTGTACGTAAGCTCCTGTGAAAATTTCATAGCATTTGGACCCGTGGATTGTGAGATATGATTGATGCAAATTAGCATCTTCGGTGGGCTGTCATATTCGAATCGATGTCTTCGTATCCCTTTCTTTCCAATCGATCCAGGCACGTGTGCGCGAGGTGACGTGGTGCGTGATTCTTAGTTCGCTCCACCTTTTTTGCCGAGTCGACCGAGTCATTCCTATTCTAACTCCATTCGGATCCATCCACATCTTTTCTTTCGCATCCATCCAACCTGACCTCTATTCGTATTGTTGGTCCATGTCCATCGAAGTGATTATTTTCGTATCGATGCCTGTGGTGTGCTTCGCATCGATCACATACGTATTGATCGATTCGAAGCAATCTTAGACGTAGGATCAATACGAGGAAGGTGTAGGTTGATGGATATGAAATGGGGTTTTTCATGGATATGAACAAGATCGACAGATGGATACGAACGAAATATTACCTGGTGGATACGAAGGGCGTAGTTCCCCCTACTGATACGAAGGCAGGAGCACCTGAAGGGTTCGAACAAGCACAAACTGGATGGATACGAAGGGGGTTTGTAGAGTCGATGGATACGAACTAAATCGATACGATGCTGCCGCTTTTGGATCGATGCGAAGAGTTTTATTCTGGATGGAGTCGAACATCATCAATTCGAATAGAGCTTTATGATGGATTCGAACAACGTATTTTCCTTAACTTGTATCGACCATATCTCGATCACACGAACTTCGATTGACCTGAAATTTGAAACGTAGCCTCTCCTAGCCTTGATCATCACTCCCAATCGATTCCGTCTTGATCGGAGCTCCGCCAAATATTGACGACATCGATTGCATTCTTGTTTCCAATCGATTTCCAGTCTCGGTATCCATCCTTTTCCAACTAATTTGATGATATTCTAGCCTTGACCAAAGGGTGGGATAACATTTTCCGCCTAAAAATTACCTTGTGATAAGAAGTTGTGTTTTGAGTAGTTTCGAATCTGGTATCTAAAGCCTATAGCCATATCATCCGAGTGCATCGTCCTTGACTGCTCTGGGGTGATGTCCGATTCCAAATCCAGTAACCAAAGTCTTAGCCAACTCCATATCCATCGGAACTCGATAACCAAGTCCTAATCCATCCTTATCCAATAACCAATAACTGAACCCTGTACCTCTCCAGGTCGACATCCAAATACGTAACCTCCCCGAGTTCTCACCAAGCGCAATCCATACCTGATGACCGTGGTCCAGTGTCTCTGGACGTTGAGTAATGCCATGGCTTAAGTCCTAAGCCGAATCCTGGTCTCTCCAGACCCTTTTCGAGCATAGTCCATACCCGACGACCTGAAATAGTGACCGATAATATAGGGCCCAAGTCCTAGGCCGAATCCTGGTCTCTCTGGACCCTTGCCGAGCATAGTCCATACTCGGCCAGTTGAATAAGCCAATTCGCCACGTTTTGGCAAAGAGACTCACCCCTTGCCAGGCATAATCCATACCTAACGACCTTTTACCAGAAAGCCAAATAAAAATCCAACGAAAACCCAATCCATAATCCAAACCAAATCAGAAAATCAAAAATCCACATCCAAAATCAAAACCAACATCCAAACACGAGAACAATCATCCAAACAGAAGTCCAAACCAGAAAACAAACAGAATCAGGAGTTCAAACCAAACTTCAAAACCAAACCAGAAAAACGAGTATCCAATCCAAAAACAAAAAACATATTTCACAAACCATAGCATCGCGGTTTATCATCATTCAAAGCATGCCTAGTGCCATCTCCGTCCTCGTACATGAGTAAATGACTTGGCCGTCTTTCCCGTAGTTTGCTGCTTATTTCGTACTATCCCAGTCAATTTATAACCAATTGACCATCATTCTTAGGCCTCACACCATCATTGTTTATGGTAGACGGTGGTTGCTCCTGCCCCACCGCTGCATTCTGAGCCCCGACGTATTGTCGCAACTGTCCATTCCTTACATGCTCCTCAATTATGTCCCTTAAGTGGCCGCAGCTGTTGGTATCATGCCCGTCCGAATCATGGAAGAGACAGTGCATTCCTGATGCCCTTTCACATTTAGAAGGTTCTCTCCTAGCCTGCCTTTGGTAGGGAAAGCGATTCCGGGTCTCCATGAATATCTGCTCTAACGTCTCATTCAATCCTGTGTAGGTGGAGAATTTTGGCTCTCTCCATCGCTTCTTAGCTTTTCCCACATCATCATCCAGCTTCCTCTTCCCTTTTTCTTTATCCGAGCTTTCGCCAGATGGCCCTCCATCCTCAGCCGCATTCACCTCCTTTAACTTCAAATCAATACATGCATCTTCTTGTCGAAGGAATCTCTCAGCTTCGTGAAAGAATTCCCCGAGATCTAGTGGTGGGTCTCGTATCAGAGATACTTTGAAATCTAAATCCTCTCTGACTCCTAAAACTACTGCCATTAGAACCATCGATGGATCCGACCGATCCACCGAAGTAACTGTCGCGTTGAACCGAGTTACGAAAGCTCTAAGTGACTCATAAATTCTTTGCTTTATCGATGTTAGAGTCTTAACATTCTTCGGTCTTTTGATACGAACCCGAAACTGTTTTAGAAACCTGTCCACCAATTCTGTCCATGTTCTGATAGATCCCTCTTCCGGCTGTCTGAACCATATTGCAGTTATATCCGTTAAGTAAAGAGGAAAACATCGAGTCATAACTTCCTTCGATGCCCCTAACACTTTCATGTGTCTTGTGTATCTCATCAAGTGATCGGCTGGATCAGCCTTGCCATTGTATACCTCCACGTTAGGTAGCTTAAGCTCCGGTGGATTCTGAGCTATCCTGATTTCACGAGTAAACGAACTTTTATTTACTCCTTCCAGATCTCTATTGGTCAAACCTCCACGCATAGTTCTCTTGATGAACAGCCAATCCAGCATTGTCGGTCAAGGGATGCCCCTCGAGTCCCTGAGGGAATTCTGGTACATATTCTTCATCCCGCGCTCCTATATTCCTGCCAGCATCCTGCTGTGTGGTGTTAGCTAGAATTCCTCCATGAACTGGTTCATCATTTCCGGGTAGTATGCCTCCATGTTCGGATCCATCCAGGTTTATAGTTGTGTGTTGGTCTGGGGTTGTGCCTTATTGAGCTGCTCCATTTGATTGCCTATTTGATCCTTCTATTCTAGTTCCATGGATCTAAACTCCTAAAGCTCCAGCTGCTCTTGCTTGCCCATACTGTCTGAGGAGGTTCTGCATCATTTCCTCCTGCCTTTTCAGAAATTCTTCGTGCATCGCTCCCATCATCATTTCCATTTTGTCTCGGGAGATGAAAGCTGAAGTCTGGTTGGCCCATGATGAAGCCTCTTGGCTTCCTTCATGTTGACTTCTCTCTGTTCTCTGTCTTCTATTTGATTGCCTTGTCATAGCTTCCTAGATCTGAACTCTTAAGCCTTCAAATCTGAACTTCAAATCTGGTATAGTTGGTGCTAGTTGTTCTCAGTGAAAGAACTAAAGTGTTTGCGCCAAAATTGGTCCCAAACCCCAAATATCGTGAAAGCACCGAGATATGAATATAGATTGACAATATCCAAACAAAAGTCTCAGATCCAAGCAAAATAGAGAACAACAATTAAGAAATAACAAATAGTAACACGAGATTCATTGTGGTTCGGCTATCTTCGGCCTATGTCCACTTCAAATGATAATCTTTTTATTGATGTTCTTCGCTGGTTACAGTCATTTACAGCGGATTAAAATGAAGAAATTCGAGTACAACAGCAATGATGAAGTGTGAAGTTGAATCTGGCAGAGTCTGGACGTTGAATAGCCAAAAAGAACCCTTTTCTATAGGATCTAGGCTCTATTTATAGGTGTAGGAGGCTGATATCGCGTTGAACCTTCGAGAGACCCCTTCTGGCATGTGAGTGGGCCTACGCGATCGATCCCACGAAGTTTCGGCTCGATCCATGATCGATACGAACCAATTTCATATGGATCAAATTTTGCCCAATGGAGTTGAAACTTGGCATGAACCTTCCTTGGCTTGTACGTAAGCTCCAATGAAAATTTCATAGCATTTGGACCTATGGATTGCAAGATATGATTAACGCAGATTTGCGTCATCGGTGGGCTGTCATATTCGAATCGATGTCTTCGTATCCCTTTCGTTCGAATCGATCTAGGCAGGTGTGCGCAAGGTGACGTGGCGCGTGATTCTTGGATCGCTCCACCTTTTTTGCCGAGTCGTTCCTATTCGAACATCATTCAGATCCATCCACATCTTTTCATTCGCATCCACCCACCCTGACCTCTATTCATATCGTTGGTCCGTGTCCATCGAAGTGATTATTTTCGTATCGATGTATGTAGTGTGCTTCATATCGATCACATACGTGTTGATCGATTCGAAGCAGTCTTATATGTAGGATCGATACGAGGAAGGTGTAGGTTGATGGATACGAAATGAGGGTTTTTCATGCATACGAACAACATCAATAGATGGATACGAATGAAATCTTACCTGGTGGATAAGAAGGGCGTAGTTCCCCTACCGATACGAAGGCAGGAGCGCCTGAAGAGTTCGAACAAGCACGAATTGGATGGATACAAAGAGGTCTGTAGAGTCGATGGATACGAACTAAATCGATACGATGCAGTCGCTTTTAGATCGATGCGATGAGTTTTATTCTGGATGGAGCCGAACAGCATCGATTTGAATAGAGCTTTATGATGGATTCAAACAACATGTTTTCCTTAACTTGTATCGACCATATCTCAATCACACGAACTCTGATTGACCTGAAATTTGAAATGACGCCTCTCCTAGCCTTGTTCGACACTCCCAATCGATTACGTCTTGATCGGAGCTCGGCCAAATTTTGACGACATTGATTGCAGCCTTGTTTCCAGTCGATTTCCAATCTCGATATCCATCCTTTTCCAGCTAATTTGATGATATTCCAGCCTTGACCAAAGGGAGGGATAAGAATAAACTTACTTTATTATACTTTACACAAACAATATATATATATATATAAACATATACTATACGTATACTAGTATATATATTAAGATGCATATAAATTTTTTACTGAAAACACAAAGTAATATATACGGTAGACAGATATGCTACATCTTTTGTAATAAATTTTATAAACAAACTTAACTAACAAATAACAGCATAATATAACCATATTCTACTAACAGACATATATACATTTTAAACTTATTTATATGAAAAAACAAAGTTGGTATTGATATATAAACTTAGATAACTTTCATATAACATATTATAACTTTATAATATATACAAACTAGAAACAAAGCATATATCCTGCACACAAAAAAAGGAATGAAGAGGATGACTAGATAGGTGCGATAAGATTTAGGGTGGTGGGAGGCGTGTGGGAAAGGTCTACGGTGATTTGGAGGGAGAGTGGAAGCTTTCAGGTGGTAAGGCGTGCTCGCTTGGATGCTATCAGCTGAGGGGACACGTGGACGTCAGTCGAAGGATTGTACATGGTGGGAGCACAGTGGGTTCGACCGAGCAAAAATATGGAGGAAGAAAAAAAAAGCTTACGTTGGAGAGAGAGAGGGAAGAGAAGACGTGGATTCAATTTTATGCGAAATTCCTCTTTTTTTTCTAGAGAAATGAAACAAAGAGGAATGAGAAAATGAAGGGAGACGAACTAGCTGTATTATCTTTTAAAAAAAATTCAAGTAAAACGGCAGTAAAATTGAAGAGCCAAATGAACAGACTTAAAGAAGTTTGAATACAGGGAGTAGAAAGGTCAGAGTTGAAATTTGAATTTATTAAAGCGGCAATTGGTTTCACGTTGGCGAGTAGTCACAGAAATTCAAAGACTCGGTTGCGGAACCGATATGAGTAGCATTTCGCAAATTGCACCGCACACCAAACTCCGAAATATAGATATGAATGTACTATGGAGATGAGCATAATGAGACGATCAAAACGGTATACTGATAACAGTGGTACGATCATCCGATCAAAAGTCGATAATCGGTACCGAAAATGCTGCTATTTTGTCGAAAATAAGGTAAACGAAGCAATAAAAGTCCAAATTTGAAAAACGGAAGATGACGTCTCACTCAGAAGAGGATTTAGAAATTTACTATGTAAAAATATTCAGCTTTGGAAAACATTTTATTACCATCAATTTTTAACTGATTTGAATTGAAATAAAATTACACAAGAAAATAAAGTGCAATATTTTCAGATGAAAATTTATCATTTGCTATGTTTAAATAGACGTATTTCAAATATCAAATTTTTATTTCTAAATTCAAATTTTTAAAATTTCACAAAAATTCGGTTAAATATTGTAACGTCCCGCCTTTTCGCACACTTTAAATCGACACACATGCCAATTCAAACCATACAAAAGGGCGGATTGTTATGGGGTAAATAAGCAAAAAAACAAGGAAGAAATAAACAAAATAGAATCTCACAGCGGAAGGATAAAATATAATAATCAAATATACAGTTCATGAAGCTGTTTTACAAAAACATTTGATTATATTTACATAATACATATCAGAGTTACACATACCAATAACAATGCAGCGGAACAGTATGAGTGTAGTGCAATAGAATAAATAATAATCATACGAATCTTCGTCTTCGTCCTCCAACGCTAAATCTTCAAATCCTGAAACGCTCGGACTGACCCGAGCGAATTTGAGAAGACAAAAACACTCGAGTCAGAACTGAAAGAACTTATGTAAGTTAAATTAACAGAAATAAATATGAGTGCAGTAACTCAAAAGATGCTCGGGATTTACATCCCTTAAGGATCCGTTAAACTATTTACTATGTAGTATATTTCGCTATTATAATAGTGTCTAATTGTAAAATAAACTTACTTTTTAATAGCGTTAAGGGGTTACCCATATAGCCCTTAACACAAATAATGCCAATAGTCTATACAGTACCGTAATACCTTCTGATCGGGAGGCTACCAGAGGATACTCCATAGGTACGACACAAATAGAAACTCGTACAAGGCGCGATAGGGTAGGTGACACGGCACCACTAGGCAATGCCAGGGTAGATATACCAATTGCTATCCAGGCTGGTGGTAACGCGTAGCTGCTACTACCGCCCACCTCGAGCAACACCCCAAATCAAAAATAAAAGTGGCCACCGAATCAAATCCAAAAGTCAGAGTATAATATCGAAGGAGTGCGTTCGATCAGAGGAATGATCTCATTGGTCCGAGAATCGCTCCTGTTTTAGCCACCTTATGCCAACTCATGGGAGCCGGGTCCACGTATTTACCTCAAAGGAAACGCCGCCACCATCCTACTTCATTCTGGAATCTCCACCGCGTACACGATTATTAAAGTGGTTTTCAGAGTTGGCAGAGAGTATGACAACTTCCGATCCCGGTCTCTTCAACAACCAAACGTTATTATAACACCGCGGTCATTTAAAAATAATTGTACTTTCAAACCATAATATAATTATCCATTCAAAACCCTTAAATACGATATCATTTCCTTTTTAAAACCCAAATTAACATGATATCATTTTATTTCAAATATTTTTTTTCAAAAATCATGCCACTTTTAAATTTATATTACCTCGAAACCAAATATTCGAATTTTAACTTTCAACGTAATACTTCGAAATCCATAGTTTAAAATCATAACTTCAAAACTTAAATGGCATGGATATTCGACAGTATATAGAATAAAACAGTTGAATTTAAAATTTCTTTAAAGGTAAAATTTTCACACCTTCATAATTTATATTCACTTTAAATTCAGTCTAAACCCATAACTTTTAGATTTACTTTTAGTTTGAATAAAACGCTTCGATTTTAATATTTTCAAACTTTGAGAATTTAATGAATTTCAAAACTAAGGTTGGAAATTTCAAATCAACAATTCATTTTCCTATTATTTAGTTTGAAAGGTTTATATGATAAATCCATAACCATTTAAAATAAGCTAAATTTATTTACACTAAAATTTATTTCCATTTATTTACTAGAACTATTCATTAAATCCAGTTATAAATATCCTACCTTTAAAATTTCCAATTTTAATAAGTTAACATCAACTTATGGAGTTAAATTTTCAAATAAGCTCAATTCCAATTAAATTTCCAATTTAACTTTCAATCTTAATTTATTCGAATCATTTATTACTCTGTATATATATATATATATATATATATATATATATATATATATATATATATACCAGAACTTAAACTCATACTAAATCGTATAATTATCAAATGCCATTTTTCAACTTACTCATTTTATTTAACAGATTTATACATAGCTTAAATTCAACAATTTAACTTTGTATGTATATATAAAATATATTTATATCATATCCAAATTTAATATTTATTAAACCGTATCATATCCAAACCATAAAAGAAATCATTTCAAAAATAAATTTATATATATACTGCGGTGCCTGTATATAATTTTCTATCCTATGGTCAAGTGATACGGATATTTATCATTTCAATCCGCAATTTAAAAATAAAAATGAGGTTGTATATCATTTCAAACCGTAATCCTGAATGAAATAAAAATGCATGATAACTTGCAGTTTATATAAGATAGAACACATCATCCATTCAACCAATGTCAAACATCAACCAATTTATTTCAATCATCATCAATTTATCAATCATCGTCAATTTAAACAACATTAATATATGACATATACAACATAACAGAAAATAAATGACAGTTATTAACTAACAGTTTATATTCAAAATAAATTTATTAACTGTGTAACTATCAGTTTATATGCAAATAAATAAATTTAACAGTCAATTTAACTAACAGTTATATTAAATAAATGCGATTTAACAGAGATAATGAATAAATCATGTCAAACAGTCATAAATAAATTTCTACTCATATCTAAAATTAATTTAACAAACACAAGAAATTTTAGAAATTGTGAGTGGGTTAAAACACTCACCTTTTTGAATTTAAATTGAATTCAAATCCAATTTAAATCCAAAAATTGGACAGTCTCCAAATTCATCCAAACTAGTGCCAAAACATCAGAAATTCCGATACGATCCCAGCAATACAAACCATGCGTGAATCCGAGCTCGTATGCAAAAGCTATGAAAAATTGAAAAATGGAAAATTCTGGTCCTGGGTCGACTTCGGGTTCGACTTCGGTGCGCCGCCTCAAATCCCCGGTGCAAGCTTGGAGTTTTCGCCAAAACGACCCGGAGCGACCCGAGTCATTTTATTCCTGACTCGAAGTTGCTCTAGGGGTTTCTCCTCTGAAATCCGAAGCGCGACCAGAAGCAGCTGTAGATTCGCAAATTTTTTTTGTTTTTTTTTTTTTTGAAATTGAAATTATTTTTTGGAATTTGGGAATTAGGTTTTGTCTGCTATTGGGATCAGGAGTTGAGAAAAAAGGTACGTACAGACAAATGAGAATGAGGAGAAAATAGGGTTTATAACAGGGTATTTATAGGTAGGGTTGAAATAGAGTAGATGGACCAGATAAATAAACATGCTGGACAATCTATGGTACGAAAAGTCTGTTCTAACCCCGAAACAAAATTGGGTAAACCCATATATCAAAATAGGTGTTTTAAAATATTTTAAACGCTATGGAAAAGGTTTCATATTCAAATTGCATCCTATGAAGAAGTTATGCTAAAATCAATATTTTCAAATTGATTTCAATTGATTTCAGTTTCGATTCCAAGGCGTTTCGAGTCCGTACGATCAAATGACAAGTCTGATCGTTACGAAACTTGAAACCCTGCAATAATTCACCGATAAAGATCCGACGAAACTTGTTTTGTCGAAATCCGAGTCAGTGGCCAAAATGGCTATTTTCATATTAATTAAATAAATTAAGAATTAGTAAATAAATCAAATTTTTTTATATTTAAATTTTAGAATTGGAAATTTTTATCACTTAATAATTCCTAGTCATTTATCCAAATTTAAACAAATTTAGATGTTTCGTAAATGCTGATTAAATTATAAATTTCAGCGTAAAACTTCATTTTCTTTCATTCAGAAAATTATAAATTAAATTTCCAAAACTTCTATTAAATTTTCTTTTCATTCTACTATTGAATTCAATATTTACAAAACGGATGGAATAGTTATTGAAATCAAAATCCATTACAATAACATTCTCACTTTTCATCTAAATTCTCATTTATGTAATATTTTAAATATTAGATTCCACTTATTTGCAATTTATCCACTTATTAAATAATTTTTTTTTATAAAGCTTTATTCCCGATCCTTATAACTCAATAAATTTGTCAAATATGAATAACCTTAACATTACTTACAAATGTTATCTTACTTACATTAACGTAATATTAAATATGGAATTTCATTTATTTACAATCAATTAAATTATTGAATTTTACACTTTCATTAAATTAATAAATCTTGCTTTTAAAATCTTTACATTAACCAATAGTCATATGGAATTTACATTATCTCCAATTTTTAATTACCATCAGTTAAAATCTTTCATTTGTTCCATAAATTTATATATCTAAACTTATTAGCTTATACCAACACTATTATCATTAATTGTAAATGGATTACCAATTTTAGTCACTACGTATAGTAATCTACATAATTCCCAAGTTACCCATTTTGAATTAATTATTATTTATTATTATTGATTCACTGATTAATTCAGTATTTGCATTAGTTTTGCTTATATTAAATTTATTACCCATATTAATTAAGGTTTTAAAACAATTAATAACATTTCCTTAGTCCGTGCCTTTATGCCAATTATTTACCTTATATATAAATTCATGTTTATTAAGTTTACATTCGCACTTCCGTTAATATTTTAACCATTATTAAAGAAATGTTTATCCTCAACAACAAACATTATGATTAATTATCTAACATTGATTCGTATAAATTTTCCATTTATTACATATTATTGTATCAATTGATAAAGTTTTAAATCTATTTCCCAAATCTACTACTTTAAATCAATTAAAACTTCACAATTGTTTAAATCAATTGGGATTATCTTACATTTATTATAAATCAACTTGTTCTAACCTTATTACCTGAATTTACGTTCAGTTTCTATTCAATATATATTACATGCATTAACACGTTTCCTAAATTAAAAATCAAATACCGTTCATAATGTTTTATTACTTAAATCAATTTAATACTTACCTCTAATTTCTCATATTCAATTTATATGCAGGTATAAACCTTTCACTACTTCAGTCCTTAGAAATTTATTCAAATTACAATCTCTTACAATAACTCATTTATTAGACATTTGCATACCAATAAATTAGGTACCAATAAATAGGATTTCATTTAATTCAACCTTTTTAATTAAGTCCATTTTAATCAATATAATATTTAATAGGTTAATTCTTAACATTTACTGCATTACAAATTATGACAATTATATTTCTTTATAAATTTCTTTCAAAAATCTTATAAATATGGCAAATTTAATTACCGAAATTCACGGGTCGTTACACTCTCCCCCACTCAAAACTTTTCGTCCCCGAAAAGGAAAAAGAAGGGAAAAGAAGAATTAAGGAAATAATATGTCTTATTCAAAAATATTAACTTTATACGAACGAACTTACAAAATTAATTATTTTAATTAAAACAAATTTATACCCCTTTACCCTTTTATACTCAAATTAATAAAGTTTGGAAATTGTTTTCAAAAATTTTCTAAGTCCAAAATTTACGGAAAAATTTGGCAGAGTCTCCTTTATACGGAGAGGCTCGGGAGAAAATATAATATTAATTATAACAAAATATCGCATATAATATCCAAAATATTATATCCCAACACGGGAAAATACATAAAATAGCGCTATAAACCGTAATCCGAAGACGTACCTATTTGTCGGGCAATTTACGCTTATTTTATGGAACCAAAAGCAGTAGCAATTGCTTCCATAACCTGCATTTCACTTAGATAATCTGAAATTTTTTATAATTATATAAAATGAAATATTTAAAGTTTTTCAACCACAAAAATACAATCAATCCCAACAAAGCATACAACCATCATACAAAACAACACAATTCAATTATTCATCCATATCCAACAAAACAAATAGTTGTTCGGGTTTAAAACTTTAAATTGCACAGAATGAAAACATAAACTGTCAAGTGCATCATTTACTCAACAGTCTTAGATGAAACAAAATAGATTATTCATCCATCCCACCAAATTTAAAGTATCTTACCTAAACAACCATAACCCAAAACAACAACAAATCCAAACAACAATCAACTTTACTTATTCTTAATTTCATTTCATACCTTTGTTGTTTTATTTCTCCTTTTATTTCATATATGGTTTATCTTTTTACTTTACATTTATTTCTTACAACTTTTATTTCCATTCATTATTTTAGTGTTTATTACACTTGTTTGCACTCATACTTATATATATAATTCATTTTTCTCTTTTCCCTTTATATTGCATAACTTTATTTGTTTATAGTATTCATGTGCATATCAATTTCTTATCACATTAATACATTAATTTAAGTCTACAAATATATATTTACTGCATTCATCTTTTCTACTTATTTTATTCATAATAGCTTCAACCATATACTTAATTTTCTAGTTGCTTACTTACAATACTCACTCTTTATCATATTTTATTATAATAGCATTCCATTTTATTTACTTAGATTTATTATCATCTATTTATAATGCTTACCTTTAATTATATTTTAAATATCGTAAAATTTCAATTATAACTTAAATTTACAACAATTACAACATCAAATCCTAATTTATTAAAGAATTTCATAATTACCTTCATCACCTCAAATTTATTACTTGTATAATATCTATTACATTTCTTATTAACATTTCAACTTTTAATATTTGGTAAGTTATATATATGCTTTTTAAGAATGTAATTGAAAGTTATACAAGTTTTACTCATTTTTTTTATTAATGTTCAGTAATTATATCATTTATTTCATAGGTTACAATTTCAAATTTCATTTAATTTCATTCATAACCTATCATTAAATCTCTTATTTTAATTAAAGGCTGCATTTATTAATTTGTTACATTCCATTTCACCACTATAACTGAAACTGTTAATTAATTGGAACTTAAGAACTAAATACCGGGTTAAATTTCAAATTATTTTAAAATAACCAATAAAATATATACTTATAATTTATATATCCAATTTAAAAAAAATAAAACAATTTAAAATTTATATATGTTAATCAAAATAAATCTGCAGTAAAACTACTACAGTAGCCTTTCCCCTTCGAAACTCGAAAATGAATGTCGATGTGATGTCCCGGAAATTTGGGCAATATTTATTTAATAATTTCATTTATAATTTATTTTAAAATGTGAAATACTGATTTAATAATCCAATTTAAACATGTTTTTCTTTTGAAAATTTATAATCAGGATTTAAATTGAGAATCTTATTGTCTTAAAATGTTGAAAATATTTTTATGATAAAATTTCCTTTCTAAGCTGATTTAAAAATATTTTATTTATAATGTATATATGTGTATACATTGTAAATAGGAGTTTTGATTTTTAATTTTAAATTTAATAAAAGATCTTTTCAAATTTATAATATATATAGGCATATAATTTATGAATTGATTTAAATTAAAATGAAATTAGTATTGAACCTTTCATAAGTCAATTTTATAAATCTATCTTGTATTTTTAGAAAGTAATTATAGTAAATATTTTGTTATAAATATATATAGTTAAGAATTGATTTTTATAATAAAGTTTATTTTGTTTTATTTTAAAATCGTTTTGAAATAAATTTAGTTTATTTATATTTAAGTATAATATGTTAATTTGGAACTCTTGAATAAAATAAATTCAACTTGTTCTTTCCTTTTAAGTTTCTCTTTTGAAATTTGTTTTAAATATAATTCTTAAAATATTCAAACAAATATTTGTATATGTTTGGATAATTCATTTGTAAAGACTAATTATATATAAACATATATAAACATCTTAAATTAAAATTAGAATGGTTTTATCTTTAACTAAAGACATTTGTAAACACATAAATTAATCCTATTATCTAAATCTTACATGTGTTTAACATTCATGTTTTTAAGTAGACACTTGTAATTTATTTTCATACTTAATTAACAAGTGGCAATACAAATCAATTTTGGAATAAAACTTAAAACATGTCTTTTGTTTCAAACATTTTATCTTCCATGAAAAATCAAAATTCAGATTTGAGAAAATCTGGAAATCATCTTCACTCTAAAAATTTCACAACCCAAACCTGAAAAAGAAAATCCTACTTCACTCTAATTCCACAATCAATATTCTACAAAATGAAGACCTTATTACATCTGCAAATCAATGTTTTGAAACCTGCAAACCATGTTCAAATATCTGCAACAAACCAAACTTCTCCAATCTGTAATAAATCAATGCAAGCAAGTTGAAAAGGGGTCTGCATGCAAATTCCAAAGCCTGAATCAACATGTATTGTAACCAAATCATCAAATGCAAATTCAAAAAGCCTGAAAGCATCAAGCACATACCATTTTCAACTAGGAGCAAGCTCTGATTCAAGCATGCAAGGAACTCAGGTTGCAGAAATGAATTTCATTGGAATGCATGCTCTTTTTCAATTTTGAGGTGAGTAAATCTATGGTTTAAAAACAGTTTCTTCATTTAATAAAAAAAAAAAATTTAAGCTATCAAGATATTTGCAGAAACTAAAGTTTAAATCAAATGCCTTTTAAATAAGCAAATTAAACAGTAGCAAGTTAAACTGTTTTGTTCTTTCTCTTAGCAAGAAATCCCAAATTTATGGGTTGTTTAAAGTTTTATATGTGCATGAGTTTGAATATGCTTGTGACTGTTGTAAGATGGATATTCTGTGTGTGATTTTGTTTGAATATGCAGATATGTGTAATATGAATTCCTGCAGATATGCTTCTACTATTACTTGGACTTAAATATAAACCTACTTCTCTATGTATGAATCTTAGTTAGGAAATTATTATATAATCAAATTTGAGTTTGTGTTGCATAGATTTAGGATTTGAAAATTTTAATTTAGAAAAAAAAAAAAAAAGAAAACCTGTTGCTACTGGAATAAGTAACAGCAGACAATAGTGTAATAAAGTAAATTTACCAAACAACTTTAAAAATTTTCAAACAAGTTTAAAAACTTTAATGCATGTTTAAAAGCATGATTATTTAAAACATGCTTCAGGTCTTAAAAAGTCTGAGGGGTTAGTAAACTTAGTCTGTGCAGAAATTTTGATATACTGGGAATATCAATTCATGAAATGGGTTTTTGAACTTGGATTTGTTGTTGCTGCTTGAAGTTGGGAAGTTGACTGGAGAGAGTGGGATAAATAAGGTGATCAGATGAAGGTGTTGACAGTGGGGTATTTTTCGGGTTTTGATATGTGTGGTGAAGTTTCAGGTTGATGTCTTGTTGCTTGAATCTGTTTTCAAGCAACAGAGAGTTTGTTGGTGTTTGTATCAAGTGGAGAGGTGGATAGCTTCCTGGAGATGGCCAGAGTTGAGACATTAGATGATCAGAGTGGAGTGTAAGAGGATTGACAGTTTTGGGTTGTCTATGGTGGAAATTTTGGTGCAGGCTTTGAGTGACTCGGGGTTGAACCCGTGCAGTTGGAGTTATAACCCGAAGTAAGTAGGCATTTAACTCGAAGTATATTGTGATGGCCTCGGGTTAGTGTGCAGGGTATAACCTGAATAAATGTTTTTGATGAAATCTGGGGAAAAATTAAAATGTTTAAAAGCTATGAGTTAAATTTTAAGTATAGTTTGAATTAATTTCAAATGAGTTTATGAATTCAAAAAGTTTAAATGATAAATTTAAATTTAAATTAAGGTTTAAAATTCAAATTTGGAAACTGTGCAATGTAGTTCAGGTTTCTTTAAATCCAGGTTTTTATATTGAAACAGTTTTGTTCTTTTTAAAAATTTAAAGGTGGATTCAATATTTAAAAAACAAGATTCAAATTTTGGTTTGAATTGGAATTAAGTTTAAATTCAAATCTGGAAAAAAAAACAGTGTAAGTGTAGTTTTCAGGTTTTAAATCCAGATTTTATTTAAAACAGTTTTGTTTCTTTTTAAAATTTTTAAAGGAATTCAATGTTTAAAATTTAGATTCAAATTCAGGTTTAAATTTGAATTAAATTCAGGAATACTTTGAATTCAAAATGTAACATTTAAATGATAGGCAAGATTTAAAATTGGGTTTGAAATCAAATTAAATATGATTTCAGTTTTGGGTTTGAAACCTGTTTTAATTCAAATCAGTTTGAAAAGTTTTAAATATTGAACAAAAATGTTATTAAGCAGAATTCAAATATGAATTTGATTTCAAACAAAGGTTTAAATTTAAAAGATTTCTTTCTTTTAAATATTAAATAAAATTATGATATGTTAACTTTAAATTGAAAGTTGAAGTAAATTTTAGGAATGTATTATTTTAATACATTTTGAATATTAATTAAGTTATAAATAAGTAAATAAATTATTTTGGGAAATAATTAAGAATTTACTTATTTATTTGATTTTAATTTATAACTTGAATTAATTTATAATTAAAAATGATTAATGTATAATTAATTCAAGTAAGGAATTAATGGAATGTTGTTAATTATCTAAGGATAATTAATAATTAATTAATATAATTAATTTTGATGGATTAATTAGATTAATTAATTTAAGGCAATCAATTGTAATTTAAGTATAATTACTTTATAAAAGTAATTAAGGGATTAATTATTTATTGTAATTAATTCCAGTAATGTACTTTGTTAAATTAATTAATTTAGTTTAATTAATTTAAGAATAATTTAATGATAATAATTACTTAATGTAATTTATGGAGTAAGATTACTTAGAGAAGTAATAATTACTGGAATGTAATTAAGGAAAGATGTTTTATTTTAATAAAGTAATTTGGATAATTACTTTTGTAATTAACCAAGGATTAATTAATATAGATAATTAATTATTGGATAATTAATTTATTAAGGAAGTAATTAAGGGTAGTTAATTACTGGATTTAAATATTAATCAAGGTGATTAATAAATGTATTTTGATTAATTACTAAATGTAATTAATTTTTAATTGAGTAATCAATTTAAATATTAATTAGAGATCATTAATTATTATAATTAATGATGTAATTAAGGCATTGTTTAATTAAGTAATAATTAATTAATTAAGTGATTAATTAATTGTAATTAATTAAGGGTGAATGTAATTAATTATAGTTAATTAATAAATTAAGTAATCAAAAGTTAATTACTTATGATTAAGGTTAATTAATTTTATGAAATTAATTAAAGACTAATTACTTATTGTAATTAGTGAATGATTAATCAAAGATGTTTAATCAAGTTAAATACTTAATGAATGATTAATTAACTAGGTTGATTAATCAATGGATTTATAAGCAGGATTTATAGATGAGTAATTAATTTAATTTATTTTAAATTAATTAAGGATAGAAGTAATTAATTTAATTCATTTTAAATTAATTATAAATGATGGATAATATATCATTGCTTATGGATGATATTGATATACCTTTGGATGGTTGTGATCTCAGAAATGAGATGAGTAGTATCTATAGGATATGGATGCTTAGTTATAGTATGATGGATTATTTGGTTGTGATGATTGTTGTTGTGATATTTGACTGTTGTGATGATTATCAGTTGTGATAATGTTATGAGTTATCTGTTATGATGAGAATATGTAGTTTATCTATCTGTGTGAAATAGATAAAAATTAAATGTGTCATTTGTTTAAAACCCTTAAGTATAACTTGGACATTAAAATGGCGTTTGGTTTCGGTGAGACCGGGATCGGGTTTCCATATTTGGATATCCGAAAACCACATCGATTCCAATTAAACGTTAGGTCGTTAATCCAAGTGGAGCAAGTGAAGACTCGAGGTGTAAGGGCTATACGTCAGTATAACTCTGTGGGTGATTCCGTAATGAGTTTGACGGAATAGTACTTATAGATTCGAGATGGTGGTTTAAAGTGCAAGGGTTATTGTCGTTAACTCTGAGGGTGATTCCAATATGAGTGTAACGAGATAATGCCTTCGGTTTCGTTCGAACCCGGAACGAACTTGTATGGATTGAATGCTTTCAGCACATCGTCAGGCGGACGATGAGCATTCTAAGATAATTGGTCCTATAAAGGTAATCGCAGCCTCAAGCCTCATCAACCGGGAATGGCTAAAACAGGGGAGGTGCAGCAAGGCTTCGTGGGTAGCCCCCACTGGAGAGCGAGATTTACCCCTGTCTAGAGGTCCCTTTATATTTCGGCTGTGTGGACGGTTGAGAGCTCCAACCGTCGGGGTGGTCTTGTTCGGGACTGTTCAGTAAGGAACGGTTCCGGCCTTGTGTTGCAGGGGAGTTAGGGTGGCTCCTCGGTACGGTGATCTAGGCCACGTACTGTGACGGGCGGTACCCCAGTAGCCCTGCCATTGATGGAATCCATAATCCAATAAGTGCCTGTACGGTTTTGATTGTGCCCAACTATGTTGGAACGTGAGATGTAAGCATTCCAGCTATTTCTGTATTTTATTTTGAAAACCCTAGACACTATTATAATATCACTGGATTTCCTATCAAATGTTTTGGTTAGCGTAAGGTAAAACTTTTCCATGTTTATGTGTGGGAAGTCTTACGTGATACCTTTTGTTTTCAAAGGATTTTTCATAAAGTTAAGCAACTTTTAAACTATTTACTCACACCAGACCCCTGTCTGACCCGAGTGTTTATTTTCTGTTTTATTAAACTCTTGGGTACTCATATTATGTATGAGTAGTCAAGTGATTCAGGATTGCTTTGACGAGTTATGGAGGAGCAAATGGAGCAGGAGGCTTCTGCGTTGTAGTTATCTATTTTCCGCTGTGTTGGTATTTCTGAGTCGTCTCTCTGAGTTGTATCTTGTACTGTTTAGAGTTGTATAACTAGACAGGTGTTTATAACTGTCTAGTATTTGTTGTATTGGCTGTAAAACTCTGATGTATATGATACTATGTAAAGTATTTATGTGATATATTATATTTGATTCGTTCCGCTGTGAGATTCTGATGTTGTTTGTGTTCTTCTTTCTCTTTCTTTTCTTCTTCTATCCCTTTCTTTCTTCTTAGCGATGCAATTTCCTGGAGTTTGGAAGTTGGGTCGTTACAACGTGGTATCAGAGCAGTAGGTTGAGTGAATACCTAGGCTCTGTAGTGGTGTCTTTTTCTTGAGAGAGCGTACTTGTAATTTTAAATATAAATATATTTAATTCTACCTATCTGTTGGGTTACCTGTTCAGGTTTTCCAATATAAGTAATAAAGGTAGATAGGGTAGTGGTGTGTGTAACACAACTACCAATGGTTGGAGTTCCGAGTGTTTGAGCTTGGAAGAGATCTGCTAGGGCAGTGTTGGGCATCTTGAGTAGTTTGGCAGTTTGGTGTGAAGGATTTTTCTGATCTCTGAAGGAGAATCTTTTCAAGATTCAGAGTGTATCTTTGGATTTTTAAGCTTGATTTCACTCGTATGAGTGGATTTTTCTTGAGTCTGGATCAGTTTGGAGTACTAAAGCCAGCATTGGTATTTTGGCAACCTTAGGAAGGAGTTCTGTCTGTATTTGAGTTTGAGAATCTGACAGAGAGTTTTGTGCTTGGTTTGGAGTCGAGTTTCCTGAGGGATATCTGTCTTCTGAAGGATCTTTTGGTGGAAGTGGTTGGTGTAGCTTTGAGATTCGATGAGCTTTGGGGTAATTAAGTTTGTTGGCAGCAGTAGCAGCAGTGAGTGGCCTGTTTCTTCGATGGTTCTGAAGTCTCTGTGATTCTTTTGTCAGTAGGCCGGGCAGATGGTGAAGCTTGTCCATTTCTTCTGGAAGCTCAGCTGGGTGTGATGTTTGTGGTTGAAGGCGGACCACTAGTTTTCTTTTGATTTGAAGGCTTTGGCTGTTCTGATTGTTGAAGAGAGAATGATCTGAACTGAGTAGAATCGCAAAAGTGACTTGCGATAATCCGGAAGTTTCCTGAGTAACCTTTGTTAGGATTGAAGCATCTCTAGAAGATGTTTGAGTTATCGAAGTGGTTTGATATTTTCTGGATGTCTTCGAAGGAGTTAAGTTTTGCATCCGCATCAGGAGATGGAGTTCTGTTTCGACTTGTTTTTTTGAGATTTTATGGGATTTGATGAACAATGTTTTCGGGATAAGTTGATCAAGTTTATACCTGTGTTCGTCAACAGCATTCTCAAATCAGAGTTGCGCAGTGGAAGCATGGTGGCGGCTATTCCAGAATAGGAGCACCCGATTCATTTGGGAATTTGTGTTTTGTCTTGGATCAGAGGATTTCTACGGGAAATTCATTTTAATCTGGAGATTTGGATGTCTTGGGCATCTGTTCTGTTTTCCGAATAAGTGTAGTTTATCTGAAGTCTTCTGATATCTGTAGTAGAGTTTGTGTGATGGATTGGATTGATCTAGTAGTTGAAGGCAGCCCAGGATCGACAGGAAAGATTTGTGGATAAGAGATTAGACCTTTCTGTTTTTCTCAAAGGTTAAGTGATTGATCTACAGGATTGGATTGCCAGTTTGGATAACTGAGATTCGATGAGTTTCACGTATCTCTAAGAGAATACGTGTATGATCTATCTCTGGTTGTGGAACCAGCAGTTTTGGAGTTTTGGTTGTTGAGTCAGACTCGTTTGCAGTCTGATATCTTGTTTAGTGTGTAGATATAGTTGTATAGGAGCTTTGTAGCTTCTTAGTATTGATTGTTTAGATTCTCTAGAGCGAGTATCCCGGTATATATATATACTCGGGGAAACTCGATAGAATTTTATCCAGAATTTGTCTGGATAATTAGATTTGTTTGATTGGTTGAATTGGTTGTCTTGATTGTTAGCATATGTTGATATGTGCTTGTGTTTTAAATAAATCTTTAAAGAGATTATTAAATTACCTTTGCTTTTAAATTTCGGGGACGAAATTCTTTTAAAGGGGGGAGGAATGTGATGTCCCGGAAATTTGGGCAATATTTATTTAATAATTTCATTTATAATTTATTTTAAAATGTGAAATACTGATTTAATAATCCAATTTAAACATGTTTTTCTTTTGAAAATTTATAATCAGGATTTAAATTGAGAATCTTATTGTCTTAAAATGTTGAAAATATTTTTATGATAAAATTTCCTTTCTAAGCTGATTTAAAAATATTTTATTTATAATGTATATATGTGTATACATTGTAAATAGGAGTTTTGATTTTTAATTTTAAATTTAATAAAAGATCTTTTCAAATTTATAATATATATAGGCATATAATTTATGAATTGATTTAAATTAAAATGAAATTAGTATTGAACCTTTCATAAGTCAATTTTATAAATCTATCTTGTATTTTTAGAAAGTAATTATAGTAAATATTTTGTTATAAATATATATAGTTAAGAATTGATTTTTATAATAAAGTTTATTTTGTTTTATTTTAAAATCGTTTTGAAATAAATTTAGTTTATTTATATTTAAGTATAATATGTTAATTTGGAACTCTTGAATAAAATAAATTCAACTTGTTCTTTCCTTTTAAGTTTCTCTTTTGAAATTTGTTTTAAATATAATTCTTAAAATATTCAAACAAATATTTGTATATGTTTGGATAATTCATTTGTAAAGACTAATTATATATAAACATATATAAACATCTTAAATTAAAATTAGAATGGTTTTATCTTTAACTAAAGACATTTGTAAACACATAAATTAATCCTATTATCTAAATCTTACATGTGTTTAACATTCATGTTTTTAAGTAGACACTTGTAATTTATTTTCATACTTAATTAACAAGTGGCAATACAAATCAATTTTGGAATAAAACTTAAAACATGTCTTTTGTTTCAAACATTTTATCTTCCATGAAAAATCAAAATTCAGATTTGAGAAAATCTGGAAATCATCTTCACTCTAAAAATTTCACAACCCAAACCTGAAAAAGAAAATCCTACTTCACTCTAATTCCACAATCAATATTCTACAAAATGAAGACCTTATTACATCTGCAAATCAATGTTTTGAAACCTGCAAACCATGTTCAAATATCTGCAACAAACCAAACTTCTCCAATCTGTAATAAATCAATGCAAGCAAGTTGAAAAGGGGTCTGCATGCAAATTCCAAAGCCTGAATCAACATGTATTGTAACCAAATCATCAAATGCAAATTCAAAAAGCCTGAAAGCATCAAGCACATACCATTTTCAACTAGGAGCAAGCTCTGATTCAAGCATGCAAGGAACTCAGGTTGCAGAAATGAATTTCATTGGAATGCATGCTCTTTTTCAATTTTGAGGTGAGTAAATCTATGGTTTAAAAACAGTTTCTTCATTTAATAAAAAAAAAAAATTTAAGCTATCAAGATATTTGCAGAAACTAAAGTTTAAATCAAATGCCTTTTAAATAAGCAAATTAAACAGTAGCAAGTTAAACTGTTTTGTTCTTTCTCTTAGCAAGAAATCCCAAATTTATGGGTTGTTTAAAGTTTTATATGTGCATGAGTTTGAATATGCTTGTGACTGTTGTAAGATGGATATTCTGTGTGTGATTTTGTTTGAATATGCAGATATGTGTAATATGAATTCCTGCAGATATGCTTCTACTATTACTTGGACTTAAATATAAACCTACTTCTCTATGTATGAATCTTAGTTAGGAAATTATTATATAATCAAATTTGAGTTTGTGTTGCATAGATTTAGGATTTGAAAATTTTAATTTAGAAAAAAAAAAAAAAAAAAAACCTGTTGCTACTGGAATAAGTAACAGCAGACAATAGTGTAATAAAGTAAATTTACCAAACAACTTTAAAAATTTTCAAACAAGTTTAAAAACTTTAATGCATGTTTAAAAGCATGATTATTTAAAACATGCTTCAGGTCTTAAAAAGTCTGAGGGGTTAGTAAACTTAGTCTGTGCAGAAATTTTGATATACTGGGAATATCAATTCATGAAATGGGTTTTTGAACTTGGATTTGTTGTTGCTGCTTGAAGTTGGGAAGTTGACTGGAGAGAGTGGGATAAATAAGGTGATCAGATGAAGGTGTTGACAGTGGGGTATTTTTCGGGTTTTGATATGTGTGGTGAAGTTTCAGGTTGATGTCTTGTTGCTTGAATCTGTTTTCAAGCAACAGAGAGTTTGTTGGTGTTTGTATCAAGTGGAGAGGTGGATAGCTTCCTGGAGATGGCCAGAGTTGAGACATTAGATGATCAGAGTGGAGTGTAAGAGGATTGACAGTTTTGGGTTGTCTATGGTGGAAATTTTGGTGCAGGCTTTGAGTGACTCGGGGTTGAACCCGTGCAGTTGGAGTTATAACCCGAAGTAAGTAGGCATTTAACTCGAAGTATATTGTGATGGCCTCGGGTTAGTGTGCAGGGTATAACCTGAATAAATGTTTTTGATGAAATCTGGGGAAAAATTAAAATGTTTAAAAGCTATGAGTTAAATTTTAAGTATAGTTTGAATTAATTTCAAATGAGTTTATGAATTCAAAAAGTTTAAATGATAAATTTAAATTTAAATTAAGGTTTAAAATTCAAATTTGGAAACTGTGCAATGTAGTTCAGGTTTCTTTAAATCCAGGTTTTTATATTGAAACAGTTTTGTTCTTTTTAAAAATTTAAAGGTGGATTCAATATTTAAAAAACAAGATTCAAATTTTGGTTTGAATTGGAATTAAGTTTAAATTCAAATCTGGAAAAAAAAACAGTGTAAGTGTAGTTTTCAGGTTTTAAATCCAGATTTTATTTAAAACAGTTTTGTTTCTTTTTAAAATTTTTAAAGGAATTCAATGTTTAAAATTTAGATTCAAATTCAGGTTTAAATTTGAATTAAATTCAGGAATACTTTGAATTCAAAATGTAACATTTAAATGATAGGCAAGATTTAAAATTGGGTTTGAAATCAAATTAAATATGATTTCAGTTTTGGGTTTGAAACCTGTTTTAATTCAAATCAGTTTGAAAAGTTTTAAATATTGAACAAAAATGTTATTAAGCAGAATTCAAATATGAATTTGATTTCAAACAAAGGTTTAAATTTAAAAGATTTCTTTCTTTTAAATATTAAATAAAATTATGATATGTTAACTTTAAATTGAAAGTTGAAGTAAATTTTAGGAATGTATTATTTTAATACATTTTGAATATTAATTAAGTTATAAATAAGTAAATAAATTATTTTGGGAAATAATTAAGAATTTACTTATTTATTTGATTTTAATTTATAACTTGAATTAATTTATAATTAAAAATGATTAATGTATAATTAATTCAAGTAAGGAATTAATGGAATGTTGTTAATTATCTAAGGATAATTAATAATTAATTAATATAATTAATTTTGATGGATTAATTAGATTAATTAATTTAAGGCAATCAATTGTAATTTAAGTATAATTACTTTATAAAAGTAATTAAGGGATTAATTATTTATTGTAATTAATTCCAGTAATGTACTTTGTTAAATTAATTAATTTAGTTTAATTAATTTAAGAATAATTTAATGATAATAATTACTTAATGTAATTTATGGAGTAAGATTACTTAGAGAAGTAATAATTACTGGAATGTAATTAAGGAAAGATGTTTTATTTTAATAAAGTAATTTGGATAATTACTTTTGTAATTAACCAAGGATTAATTAATATAGATAATTAATTATTGGATAATTAATTTATTAAGGAAGTAATTAAGGGTAGTTAATTACTGGATTTAAATATTAATCAAGGTGATTAATAAATGTATTTTGATTAATTACTAAATGTAATTAATTTTTAATTGAGTAATCAATTTAAATATTAATTAGAGATCATTAATTATTATAATTAATGATGTAATTAAGGCATTGTTTAATTAAGTAATAATTAATTAATTAAGTGATTAATTAATTGTAATTAATTAAGGGTGAATGTAATTAATTATAGTTAATTAATAAATTAAGTAATCAAAAGTTAATTACTTATGATTAAGGTTAATTAATTTTATGAAATTAATTAAAGACTAATTACTTATTGTAATTAGTGAATGATTAATCAAAGATGTTTAATCAAGTTAAATACTTAATGAATGATTAATTAACTAGGTTGATTAATCAATGGATTTATAAGCAGGATTTATAGATGAGTAATTAATTTAATTTATTTTAAATTAATTAAGGATAGAAGTAATTAATTTAATTCATTTTAAATTAATTATAAATGATGGATAATATATCATTGCTTATGGATGATATTGATATACCTTTGGATGGTTGTGATCTCAGAAATGAGATGAGTAGTATCTATAGGATATGGATGCTTAGTTATAGTATGATGGATTATTTGGTTGTGATGATTGTTGTTGTGATATTTGACTGTTGTGATGATTATCAGTTGTGATAATGTTATGAGTTATCTGTTATGATGAGAATATGTAGTTTATCTATCTGTGTGAAATAGATAAAAATTAAATGTGTCATTTGTTTAAAACCCTTAAGTATAACTTGGACATTAAAATGGCGTTTGGTTTCGGTGAGACCGGGATCGGGTTTCCATATTTGGATATCCGAAAACCACATCGATTCCAATTAAACGTTAGGTCGTTAATCCAAGTGGAGCAAGTGAAGACTCGAGGTGTAAGGGCTATACGTCAGTATAACTCTGTGGGTGATTCCGTAATGAGTTTGACGGAATAGTACTTATAGATTCGAGATGGTGGTTTAAAGTGCAAGGGTTATTGTCGTTAACTCTGAGGGTGATTCCAATATGAGTGTAACGAGATAATGCCTTCGGTTTCGTTCGAACCCGGAACGAACTTGTATGGATTGAATGCTTTCAGCACATCGTCAGGCGGACGATGAGCATTCTAAGATAATTGGTCCTATAAAGGTAATCGCAGCCTCAAGCCTCATCAACCGGGAATGGCTAAAACAGGGGAGGTGCAGCAAGGCTTCGTGGGTAGCCCCCACTGGAGAGCGAGATTTACCCCTGTCTAGAGGTCCCTTTATATTTCGGCTGTGTGGACGGTTGAGAGCTCCAACCGTCGGGGTGGTCTTGTTCGGGACTGTTCAGTAAGGAACGGTTCCGGCCTTGTGTTGCAGGGGAGTTAGGGTGGCTCCTCGGTACGGTGATCTAGGCCACGTACTGTGACGGGCGGTACCCCAGTAGCCCTGCCATTGATGGAATCCATAATCCAATAAGTGCCTGTACGGTTTTGATTGTGCCCAACTATGTTGGAACGTGAGATGTAAGCATTCCAGCTATTTCTGTATTTTATTTTGAAAACCCTAGACACTATTATAATATCACTGGATTTCCTATCAAATGTTTTGGTTAGCGTAAGGTAAAACTTTTCCATGTTTATGTGTGGGAAGTCTTACGTGATACCTTTTGTTTTCAAAGGATTTTTCATAAAGTTAAGCAACTTTTAAACTATTTACTCACACCAGACCCCTGTCTGACCCGAGTGTTTATTTTCTGTTTTATTAAACTCTTGGGTACTCATATTATGTATGAGTAGTCAAGTGATTCAGGATTGCTTTGACGAGTTATGGAGGAGCAAATGGAGCAGGAGGCTTCTGCGTTGTAGTTATCTATTTTCCGCTGTGTTGGTATTTCTGAGTCGTCTCTCTGAGTTGTATCTTGTACTGTTTAGAGTTGTATAACTAGACAGGTGTTTATAACTGTCTAGTATTTGTTGTATTGGCTGTAAAACTCTGATGTATATGATACTATGTAAAGTATTTATGTGATATATTATATTTGATTCGTTCCGCTGTGAGATTCTGATGTTGTTTGTGTTCTTCTTTCTCTTTCTTTTCTTCTTCTATCCCTTTCTTTCTTCTTAGCGATGCAATTTCCTGGAGTTTGGAAGTTGGGTCGTTACAGTCGAGGATGCGTGCACTCATCACCGAAATTATTTTCCAGCGACAGAGAGAGAAGTACAAAACTTTTTTTTTCAAATTCTTCTTTAAACAATTCTCCCAAATTATATTGAAATATTTAGATCAGAAAGTACTTATAAACAATATTATTATATTCTAAAATTATTCGAAAGAAATTTTCAAAATCCCAGACTTATGTTCTAAATTCCCAATTTTCATTTATTTTATTTTAAATCTTATTTCCACTATTATTATAGATTTCATTACCTAACAACCACTATACTGCAACCAAATATATATCATTCATAAAATTTATTTTATATATAGAAAATATAATAGGCAAAATTATTTCATTCACCTATATTAAAAACAAATATTATGTCGGTCTGGCTTATTAAGTGTTTAGAAATTCCTATTGATGTCATAGCGTCCCATGCACCAACCAGAATTTATAAATACAAAACGGAACAAAGCAACACAATATCAAAACCTTTTTATAACACTAACAAATACGCTCTCTCATATATATACACTCAGCGACTCCCATAGGGTATTACTACCCTATTAGTAAAGAGTCAAACCCCACAAAGTTAAGGTTTATCGCTAAACCAAAGCTCTGATACCAGATGTAACATCCCGCCTTTTCGCATACTTTAAATCGACACACATGCCAATTCAAACCATACAAAAGGGCGGATTGTTATGGGGTAAATAAGAAAAAAAAACAAGGAAGAAATAAACAAAATAGAATCTCACAGCGGAAGGATAAAATATAATAATCAAATATATAGTTCATGAAGTTGTTTTACAAAAACATTTGATTATATTTACATAATACATATCAGAGTTACACATACCAATAACAATGCAGCGGAACAGTATGAGTGTAGTGCAATAGAATAAATAATAATCATACGAATCTTCGTCTTCGTCGTCTAAGGCTAAATCTTCAAATCCTGAAACGCTCGGACTGACCCGAGCGAATTTGAAAAGACAAAAACACTCGAGTCGGAACTAAAAGAACTTATGTAAGTTAAATTAACAGAAATAAATATGAGTGCAGTAACTCAAAAGATGCTCGGGATTTACATCTCTTAAGGATCCGTTAAACTATTTACTATGTAGTATATTTCGCTATTATAATAATGTCTAATTGTAAATTAAACTTACTTTTTAATAGCGTTAAGGGGTCATCCATATAGCCCTTAACACAAATAATGCCAATAGTCTATACAGTACCGTAATACCTCCTGATCGGGAGGCTACCAGAGGATACTCCATAGGTACGACACAAATAGAAACTCGTACAAGGCGCGATAGGATAGGTGACACGGCACAACTAGGCAATGCCAGGGTAGATATACCAATTGCTATCCGGGCTGGTGGTAACGCGTAGCTGCTACTACCGCCCACCTCGAGCAACACCCCAAATCAAAAATAAAAGTGGCCACCGAATCAAATCCAAAAGTCAGAGTATAATATCGAAGGAATGCATTCGATCAGAGGAATGACCTCATTGGCCCGAGAATCACTCCTGTTTTAGCCCCTTATGCTAACTCACGGGAGTCTGGTCCACGTATTTACCTCAAAGGAAACGCCACCACCATCCTACTTCATTCTGGAATCTCCACCGCGTATACGGTTGTTAAAGTGGGTTTCGGAGTTGGTAGAGAGTATGACAACTTCTGATCCCGGTCTCTTCAACAACCAAACGTTATTATAACACCGCGGTCATTTAAAAATAATTATACTTTCAAACCATAATATAATTATCCATTCAAAACCCATAAATATGATATCATTTCCTTTTTAAAACCCAAATAAACATGATATCATTATTTCAAATATTTTTTTTCAAAAATCATGCCACTTTTAAATTTATATTACCTCGAAACCAAATATTTGAATTTTAACTTTCAACATAATACTTCGAAATCCATAGTTTAAAATCAAAACTTCAAAACTTAAATGGCATGGATATTCGACAGTATATAGAATAAAACAGTTGAATTTAAAATTTCTTTAAAGGTAAAATTTTCACACCTTCATAATTTATATTCACTTTAAATTCAGTCTAAACCCATAACTTTTAGATTTACTTTTAGTTTGAATAAAACGCTTCGATTTTAATATTTTCAAACTTTGAGAATTTAATGAATTTCAAAACTAAGGTTGGAAATTTCAAATCAACAATTCATTTTCCTATTATTTAGTTTGAAAGGTTTATATGATAAATCCATAACCATTTAAAATAAGCTAAATTTATTTACACTAAAATTTATTTCCATTTATTTACTAGAACTATTCATTAAATCCAGTTATAAATATCCTACCTTTAAAATTTCCAATTTTAATAAGTTAACATCAACTTATGGAGTTAAATTTTCAAATAAGCTCAATTCCAATTAAATTTCCAATTTAACTTTCAACCTTAATTTATTCGAATCATTTATAACTCTATATATATATATATATATATACAAGAACTTAAACTCATACTAAATCGCATAATTATCAAATGCCATTTTTCAACTTACTCATTTTATTTAACAGATTTATACATAGCTTAAATTCAACAATTTAACTTTGCATGTATATATAAAATATATTTATATCATATCCAAATTTAATATTTATTAAACCGTATCATATCCAAACCATAAAAGAAATCATTTCAAAAATAATTTTATATATATATACCGCGGTGCCTGTATATAATTTTCTATCCTATGGTCAAGTGATACGGATATTTATCATTTCAATCCGCAGTTTAAAAATAAAAATGAGGTTGTATATCATTTCAAACCACAATCCTAAATGAAATGAAAATGCATGATAACTTGCAGTTTATATAAGATAGAATACATCATCCATTCAACCAATATCAAACATCAACCAATTTATTTCAATCATCATCAATTAATTTCAATCATCGTCAATTTAAACAAACATCAATATATGGCATATACAATATAACAGAAAATAAATGACAGTTATTAACTAACAGTTTATATTCAAAATAAATTTATTAACTGTGTAACTATTAGTTTATATGCAAATAAATAAATTTAACTGTCAATTTAACTAACAGTTATATTAAATAAATGCGATTTAATAGAGATAATGAATAAATCATGTCAAACAGTCATAAATAAATTTTTACTCATATCTAAACTTAATTTAACAAACACAAGAAATTTTAGAAATTGTGAGTGGGTTAAAACACTCACCTTTTTGAATTTAAATTGAATTCAAATCCAATTTAAACCCAAAAATTGGACAGTCTCTAAATTCATCCAAACCAGTGCCAAAACGTCAGAAATTATGATACGATCCCAGCAATACAAACCATGCGTGAATCCGAGCTCGTATGAAAAAGTTATGAAAATTTGAAAAATGGAAAATTCTGGTCCTGGGTCGACTTCGGTGCGCCGCCTTAAATCCCCGGTGCAAGCTTGGAGTTTTCGCCAAAACGACCCGGAGCGACCCGAGTCATTTTATTCCTGACCCGAAGTTGCTCTAGGGTTTTCTCCTCTGAAAACCGAAGCGCGACCAGAAGCTGTTGCAGATCCACAAAATTTTTTTGTTTTTTTTTTTGAAATTGAAATTATTTTTTGGAATTTGGGAATTAGGTTTTGTCTGCTATTGGGATGAAGAGTTGAGAAAGAAGGTACGTACAAACAAATGAGAATGAGGAGAAAATAGGGTTTATAACAGGGTATTTATAGGTAGGGTTGAAATAGAGTAGATGGACCAGATAAATAAACGTGCTGAACAATCTATGGTCCGAAAAGCCTGTTCTAACCCCGAAACAAAATTGGGTAAACCCATATATCAAAATAGGTGTTTTAAAATATTTTAAACGCTATGGAAAAGGTTTCAGGTTCAAATTGCATCGTATGAAGAAGTTATGTTAAAATCAATATTTTCAAATTGATTTCAATTGATTTTAGTTTCTATTGCAAGGCGTTTCGAGTCCGTACGATCAAACGACAAGTCTGATCGCTACGAAACTTGAAACCCTACAATAATTCATCGATACAGATCCGATGAAACTTGTTTCGTCGAAATCCGAGTCAGTGGCCAAAATGGCTATTTTCATATTAATTAAATAAATTAAGAATTAGTAAATAAATCAATTTTTTTTTATATTTAAATTTTAGAATTGGAAATTTTTATCACTTAATAATTCCTAGTCATTTATCCAAATTTAAACAAATTTAGATGTTTCTTAAATGCTAATTAAATTATACATTTCAGTGTAAAACTTCATTTTCTTTCATTCAGAAAATTATAAATTAAATTTCCAAAACTTCTATTAAATTTTCTTTTCATTCTACTATTGAATTCATTATTAACAAAACGGATGGAATAGTTATTGAAATCAAAATCCATTACAATAACATTCTCACTTTTCATCTAAATTCTCATTTACGTAATATTTTAAATATTATATTCCACTTATTTGCAATTTATCCACTTATTAAATAATTTTTTTTATAAAGCTTTATTCCCGATCCTTATAACTCAATAAATTTGTCAAATATGAATAACCTTAACATTACTTACAAATGTTATCTTACTTACATTAACGTAATATTAAATATGGAATTTCATTTATTTACAATCAATTAAATTATTGAATTTTACACTTCCATTAAATTAATAAATCTTGCTTTTAAAATCTTTACATTAACCAATAGTCATATGGAATTTACATTATCTCCAATTTTTAATTACCATCAGTTAAAATCTTTCATTTGTTCCATAAATTTATATGCACTACATCAGTTACTGCATTTATCGAATTCCAATTTCGCAATCACCTCCAATCCGTTAATTGGTATTACATTGACATCTAAACTTATTAGCTTATACCAACACTATTATCATTAATTGTAAATGGATTACCAATTTTAGTCACTACATATATTAATCTACATAATTCCCAAGTTACCCATTTTGAATTAATTACTATTTATTATTATTGGTTCACTGATTAATTCAATATTTGCATTGGTTTTGCTTATATTGAATTTATTACCCATATTAATTAAGGTTTTAGAACAATTAATAACATTTCCTTAGTCCGATCCTTTATGCCAATTATTTACCTTATATATAAATTCATGTTTATTAAGTTTACATTCGCACTTCCGTTAATATTTTAACCATTGTTAAAGAAATGTTTATCCTCAACAACAAACATTATGATTAATTATCTAACTTTGATTCGTATAAATTTTCCATTTATTACATATTATTGTATCAATTGATAAAGTTTTAAATCTATTTCCCAAATCTACTACTTTAAATCAATTAAAACTTCACAATTGTTTAAATCAATTGGGATTACCCTACATTTATTATAAATCAACTTGTTCTAACCTTATTACCTGAATTTACGTTCAGTTTCTATTCAATATATATTACATGCATTAACACGTTTCCTAAATTAAAAATCAAATACCGTTCATAATGTTTTATTACTTAAATCAATTTAATACTTACCTCTAATTTTTCATATTCAATTTATATGCAGGTATAAACCTTTCACTACTTCAGTCCTTAGAAATTTATTCAAATTACAATCTCTTACATAACTCATTTATTAGACATTTGCATACCAATAAATTAGGTTCCAATAAATAGGATTTCATTTAATTCAACCTTTTTAATTAAGTCCATTTTAATTAATATAATATTTAATAGGTTAATTCGTAACATTTACTGCATTACAAATTATGACAATTATATTTCTTTACAAATTTCTTTCAAAAATCTTATAAATATGGCAAATTAATTACAGAAATTCACGGGTCGTTACAAATATTTTAGTAAACTAATAAAATTTTACAAATTGTTACACTCTCCCCCACTCAAAACTTTTCGCCCCCGAAAAGGAACGAGGTAGGAGAATAGAAACAACCAGAAAGAAAATAGATTGAAAAACAAATAAATCAATTAATTTAAGCCATATAGATTTCAAATTTTTAAATTAATTAATATTCAATAATTGTCAAATTCAAGGCATTTTAATAAGTTGATTTAATTTCAATTTATAAATTCCTTAACATTATTTATTTTATCTATCTCATTTATTATTCAATTAACTTATTATTCTATTTATCTAAATCAATATTTTTATAATTAAAATTTAAGTGTATAACATTTGTTATACCACTCAATTTTTATTTATAAAATCATTTATATTGTATATTATCCAATTACATATTCAACTTCTGAATAATTTTGGTAAGTTATATTAAAATGAAATTGGGTATTATACAAGTAAAAATTTCCTTATTTAAAATATATCAAGTTGAAATATTTGTTAAAATTTAAGAGTTCAATTTCCGATTTCATCTCAAACTGTTTAGAGATAAATATATATTTTTCAAATTTAACTATTTGTTACAAAATTTGGCTTCATTGTATAATAGAAATTTGTTATACTCTCGATTTTGATTATAACAACCTATATAAAATGTTATGAGTATATTTAACCATCTTTGCAGGAGATTTATTGCAGATTCATCTACAAATGTTTATAGCTGTATATTATGTGTCTAGAGTCTGTATCTTTCTTAGAAAATTTGTTAAAATCTCTCCTTAAATGATATATAGACAAATATATATACACACATGCACACACAGGCTCAAACATGCACAAAACAACAAAATCAGACATTTGGATCCAATCATTCAGACGTCTGAGTATTGAAATGAGAATATTGTTCTCACACAATATTCAGACGTCTGAATTGAAATATTCAGACGTCTGAATTGAAATATTCAGACGTCTGAATGAGGTCAAAAATGAACTATTTCCTTCCTGTTTACGTTTTCAATCTAATTCAGAAGTCTGAATTGATTTAAACAGACGTCTGAATATTCATAAAAAAACTTTTCCCCCACTACACCATAAACGATATTTTGATACGGCTAAAAGCCGTATCTAATAAGATTAGATACGGCTTTTAGCCGTATCAAAATATAGCGAGCTTATTATTTTGATACGGCTATTAGCCGTCTCTAATGAGACAATTAGATACGCCCTTCGGCCGTATCTAATTCATACATTAGATGCGGCTAATAGCCGTATCTAATGAGCAAATTAGATACGGCCATTTTAGCTGTATCTAATTGACACATTAGATACGGCCTGAAGCCGTATCTAAGTAGTCAATTACACATACATATATAATATTCCGCACTCAAATGATATTAGAAAACAAATAATATTATAGGCAGTGCACATTCAAATGATTCAATAATCCGCATTGCAGTGCATAATAAATTAACAGTATCATTACATAACACGAAAAATAGTACATACTAGCATTTAGTACAAATATGAAGTTAAGCTCAAAACAAGAGCTACACAAGTCACAATATCAATACAAGACCTTAAGATGTTCAATAGAACCCAGAGTATAACATCTATAACAGTGTCTCTGGCTAAACCTTTTGCAAATGAATTATTCCAAGTCTCTTGCTACACTTTTTGCTAAACCAAATAAAATTAGCTAGCACCAAAGATTGCATAAAGATCATTCCTAATTCAACCTGCAAACATAAAAATGGGTATAAATTATAGTAGTACAAAAGAAAGTTTGAGAAGTATGTGTCGTACCAAAAAAATAAACGCTAATGACAGTTTGAGAAGTATATTTGCTGATGTTTGAGAAGTATGTTCTTTCTTTGCATAATAATCTTTCAGTTCTACCTGTTACTTTCTGTTGATTACTTGCTGCTTATTTTTTTCTTGGTACTTTCATTTTCTGTATATTGCCATATAGTGTTTAGTACATACACTATAACAAAATATACTACATGCAGAGCATGAAATTCTTGAAAACAGATACGATTATATGTTGAGTTAGTCATGAATTGCTAACTCAACGTATCTTGCTGTATCATGTATTGACTGGACTAGACTAGCAGTATTGATTTCAGACAGGGTGAATTCCTCCTTGCCAGCATTGAAATTATTTGTTGGGCCTGTAATATTATCACTTGTAGAAGCAAATGGGACAAAGTGAGAGTGCCTCCTAGATTTACAAGGGTTGTTGCCTCTATTCTCAAATTGTTCTGGAGTTATACTCTTCATGTCTGATACCATGAGTGAACACATTTGCATATCATTTTGGGAAAAGAAGAAATATGATTCAATTGTCAAAAACTTTGCAACTAGATGGATGATGATTTTGAATTCAGCTAAAAGTATTTATATCTGAAAAATGATAGTGCTGATTGCATAATCTTAAGGAACCGCTATCACCATTTAGTACCCTATCTCTATCATTGAAGAAACAAATAGTTCAATAATATTAGACTGAAAGATAATATTCTTGAAAACAGAGCATGAAATATCCTACATGTACAAGTTGTTATTTCACAATTCACAAAACATGTACATAGTTCACAAAACTAGTGTGATGGGTTTGTATTTGTATTACTCCTAGAGATTTAGTTGTTGTTTTTAGTTTCAAGAATTTTGTACAAAAAATGTCCAAAATTCACCGTGCTGTTGTTAAAGCATGTTGTTGTACATACTTTTCATTTCAAGCAAGCGAAAACTTAGAACATGTTACCCAATTCACTGGATAACATGTACATGTTTTTCTTTCTCTGTTCACTATTCAAATAAGTTAAAAAGATGGAAATATAATCAAAAAGCAAACATAGCAACTACTTGTATAGTGAATTACCCAATAGACTGTTGAATTATAAAATAAGCTCAACAACTAAATTCTGTCTCAGGGTCACTGAAATTCAAAAACAACACAGTAATCATAATATGTTTCAGGTTCAACCCAGCAACGAAATTATGTTTCAGGCATACAATGCCACTCACATGCAAATACACACACAAGCAATTGAAACAAGCATTACTAAGATGGAACCTGGAACATACATAAACAAGCTTGAAACTAATATAGACATAATTTACACGTACTGAACATTGCTTGAACCAACAACTTATATAAGAAAGAGTATTTACAATACATACATACATATATATATATAAGAATATAATTATATATTTTTATACATATATATGCAAAATAAAAGTAAAAATTTATTAACATAAAAAAATAAAAGACATAGAACTAGCAATAATTATAAATAAACATTATGTATGGTAACATAAAGAATATAAATCTAACATATAATATAATATCCTTGTAAAAGTTAATATTTTGCTAAAGAGAGTACATTAAACTTGGTACAAGTAAATTAACAAAGAGATTAACCACACTATTAATATCCTAATAAATATGAAACACTAAATGTATCCCTGGTTTAATTATCCTAGGAGACTAAACATAGTTTTATATTATTGTTTCTATTATTTTGAATATTTTTGTTCTTAAAAAAGTCAATATGAGATTTTGTTTTTTTAAGATACTCTTTAAAATCTAAATTGTTATTTAATTTATAACTAGTGTTTGAAAACTAATTAAAATTAATTAAAGAAATTGCATATATAAAATTATTCAATCCTAAAATAATATTATTAAAATCTCGTTGGTTCCTTTCAAGCTAAATATACCAATATGTAATTATATAAGTAGTGTCTAGTAAATATCTATTGAGACCCTTATAGTAAAATCAAATATTATTCCACTATAGCTCACATTATTATGTGTAAAATTTATATTAAAATCAACTAAATTATTCTTATTTTCTCTAATTTACTCCTGCCATATGATTCATGAACCATTTTTTATTTCTCAAAATTACTCCTGCCAAATATACCTGCTCCATCATCTAGAGATATCGAATAAGACACTTCGGATAGCACACATATCCACCCACTCCAACATCAGCTAAGGTCTCTGCAAATTGATGATTCATTTTGCTGGTTCTCTCATCTGGTAGCAGTATATTGTCCAACACCACTTTTTCATGTGTGGATGGTACAGATTTCCCATGGATGTTGGATAATGTAGAATCTCGGTATATAGTACCTGTTGCAATAAAAGGGAATATTTATTATTATTTAAGTTTTCTACTTATTATGTCATAAATGTTTAAATGTTAAAAATACCTGTTCCTATTAATTCTAAATCAGAGTTGAGGATTTCACATTTTTTATTGTTCGTAACATTGGTCGAATCCTGGAACTGCGAAGCAATGAATTCAGGAGCATTGAATTGTGTGGCGCGTCCTCCATCAGAAGAATTGACCGATGCACGAATTCCCTGTTCAATATTTTCCACCATGTTGATCAAAACCTCCATTTGCCCAGACAAATTTCCCACCATACTCTCCAAACTTCCCACCCTCATTTTCAACTCATCCTGCTCACCATGAACATGTCGGAGTTGTTTCTATGCAATGGCAGAAGCCATAACTTTAGTCTTTGGTATAACGGTCCCAACACCGCGGCTCCTACCACTTGCATCCTTACCAAGCACTTTTGATAAGATGTCTTCTTCCACTGTCAAATTTTCTTCATCACTATCAGTGATCTTTTCTTTCGCTTTCGCAATTTGATCCTATAATATGATAATACTTACATGAATAAAGAATTTTAAAGAATATGCAAGTTAATATTTGTTTAACTTACAAAGTATGGAGAAGTGGCATCTGATATGCTACCATCTTTTTTCCTGTGTGTCTTCTCTCATACTTGACGACAACTGATATTTGTTGATGGACTAGCAACGATCTGCAATACAAGTTGATGCAACAACATGAATATCTAATCACAATGTGTAAATCATTTGAATGAAAATGAATATAAATTACCATTTCTTGTTCTCTTTTAGCGTGACTTTTACGTCCTGCATGATGAGCATAACTGAGCAATGCTCTGTTCTTTTTGCCTACCTCCCTTCTTCCGCTCGCTTCAGGCGTTGCTTCATTTTTTACGAACTCTGCCCAATCTTCTTGAGCAACTGTAGGTGGGCAATTTTTCAACCGTTCTTCGTCATTGTTGAAAGGGTCATAATAAACTACTCTCAAGTTTTTCTTGTATCTCCTAAAAGCCTCGGCCATTCTCTTTAAAAACATTTCCTTTGAAAGCGGATCGAGCTCATAAATTTTCTGCAAAAAATATATTAAATTAAATGTTGTGCAAAGAGTTGAAACCATAAGGCTATTGAATGAAATAGTTGTTGTCAAACAGATAAGGATACTTACCACCAATTCGTTCCAAACGTTGTCCTTGTATATTGCAGGTACTTTATTCCAACTTATATATGAAATCGGCACATAAGCTCTTACTAATTTACCGAGCATAGTAGCGATTTTTCCAGCGTTATCTGAGACCGGAATACCAAGTAAGTTTTGATCAACTTTCTTCGCCTTTGAACATGACGAATGTGAAGATGGTGGATTTTCTGACATAGTTTTCTGCAAAATATAATATTACTAATTATTTTAATAAGTCACGATAATAATTATAGATGTATCAATCTATCAATGTCAACACTCCATAATATAACACACTTGCACATACAAAATTATTAAGTGACAACACCTGGAATTGCATTGGAATGTATAAAATACTCAAAATATACATACACACAATCGTGCAATTAAAAATATACAGACACACAATCATGTGATGTACCAATACTAATAAGTTAACATATGGATTTGGTAAGGTCTTCTAATTTTTCATTGTCTTCAAAAGCTGATTGATAGACAGTAGGGAACTCAATGTCATCCACATTTGTAGTCAACCGTTTTGGTGTATGCAAGACCACAGACCATCCGTTATTTTTTAAGTCTTTTGAGTAGAAAACTTGACTCGCTTCTGATGCAAGAATAAATGGCTAGTCATTCATGTTATTTTTGTTCTTCAATTTCTCTAAATTTACCATGATGAGGTTTGAAATGGGATCTATTTTGCAACCATTGACCTTATCCTCGACTTTTACCTAATCACAATAAAAAACTATATGTTTGAAGTCAGTGTAATCCAACTCAAGTATTTGTTGAATGACTCTGTAATACATTGTTTCTACTTCCTTATAATTTTTATCCTTGCCACTCGCTCTAAATTTTGTAATTGTTCTCATGCATACACCGCTATTTTGTGTTACCATACGGTCTTCATACTTTTTCGTGGAAAATGAAAATCCATTCACTTGGTACTTCATATAACTACGCGTTATGAACTTCGGCCCGTGCACTAACCGCCACAGAGTTGGATCAACATCGATGGTCTTTAACAGCTCATTACGTAACCATAGATTAAAACTTTGAACTACTTCCACAGTGATAGCCCTGCCTCTAGGTTGAAATCTAGTACTTTTCACATAGGAGTTATACCTCCTACGAAAAACACATATCAAAATGTATATATAAATTGAATTAAGAAAAATAAAATTCCAAACAAGTTCGTGAACTTACTTCTTCTGTTCATCCAATCCATCGTACTTATTAAGGACCCATCTACGCACCTGTTCAAACTGCACTTGGGTTAACGTTATGTCTTTACCATTATCCAGAGGTATCTCACCAGCAAACTCATCGTCCTCGTCTAAAAAGGCTTTGTGGGTATGTTTATGATTGCCATCACCTTCGTTTGGCATATATTCCATGCAGTAAAGACTAGCTTCTTGTACGATATATCCTTCTGAAATACACCCTTCAATGTATCTTTTGTTGCGCACATATCCTTTATATGTTTTCATCAACCTATATGTAACGACCCGTTAAATTCGATGATATTAAATGAGTTAATTTAATAAAATTTCTAATCTAATTTAGAATGAAATAGAAGTCTTAAGATTTTATTTGAGTAAATGTAGGAATTTGATGTAGTAACTGTAATTAAAGGTTAACAATTTAAATGTGTATATGGCAATAGTTTGAAATAACGTAAATTGGCGTTTGTGGCTATAAGTTATAATTTGTTAATTTAAGTGGTTTGTGAAATTAATACTGGAAGATAAATCGGGAATAGTATTAATGAAATAATAACCGAATTGAATTGCAACTATATAAATGAAATTAAATTTTATTTAGTGGATGTCAACATTGAATAAATTTATTTAAAATAAAAAGATTTAAATGCATGTTTGGATAGAATATATAAGTGATGGATTAAGTGGTAAGTAATTAGAATTTTATTCTATAAAATTTAGAACTGAATGTATGAAGATATTTTTGTAAGAATAAGTTAATAAACAATTCATTGCGCATACCCGATTTAATTGAAATAACAGAAAGGACAATAACTTGATTTACTTAGGTATTAATATATTGTTAGACTATAACTAAGTAGAAAGTTGGTAGTAAATAGGAAATAAAACATGCACTAATGAAGTGTATTATGATTCAAATGTTATTTATAACCATAAGATGTCTATTTACTGAATAGAAAGATTTTTAAATCAATAAACGAATTTATTGAGGTTGCAATTTATAATTTATAACATTTAATGTAGACTCAATTAATTAATTGATTTAAAGTGTGCTGTTAGCGTAGATTTTTTTTGTAATTGAAATAGTTAATTCTATAAGATGAAGTTAATGCTAATTCTATTTATAATCTGGACCATTTGTTGATATAGATTATAGAAAGCAGGATTTATAAATTTATTAGAGTACCAAATTCTACAATTGCATTTATTGCATAATAAAATGGAATTAAACGTTTAAATATTACGTTATTGAAATTAGAATGGAATGTGTGGATAATAAGGGGAAATCATGAACCAATGTTAGTGGCATTCTTATTTTGGATAAAAGTTGAGAATATAAAAGTTGAAAAATCTAATAAATGGGTTTTGAGAAATTTATTTATAATTCCTTAACATAAGGAAGCGGAGAAATTAATACAGAAATTGATAGACTTGTCAACTTTAATTCACAGCTAAACTTGTTAAATCATTTAAATTGATTTTAAAATATATAAGCGATAAAATTTGGCCAATTCTAGAATTTAGATATAAAATTGGATTTTTACAATTTAATTTAATTTATTTAATTAATATAAAATAGCCATTTTGGCCACGGACTCGGATTTCGAAGAAACCAGTTTCATCGGATCTGTATCAGTGAATTATTGTAGGGTCTCAAATTTCGTATCGATCGGACCTGTCGTTTGATCGTACAGACACGAAACGCCTTGAAATCGATTTAATTAAAATCAATTTGAAATCAATTTGGAAATTTTGTTTTCAGCATAACTTCTTCATACGATCGAATTTGGACGTGAAACTTTTTCCATCACGTTCAGAATATTTTAAAATACCTATTTGGATATATGGGTTTAATAAATTTCGTTCCGGGGTCAGAACGGGCTTTTTGGGCCAACTACCGTTCAGCACGTTCGTAATCCGTGCCCACCTAGCCTACTACAATTTGTCTATATATATGCTATGATAAACCCTAGCCTCCATCTTCTATCATTTGCCTGTACGTTCATTTTCTTCATCTCTTTCTCTTCCTCAATGGTTGCAAAACCTAGATCTATCTATAATTCAAGATTTCAATGAAAATTCAAACTCTCCAGAAAAATTCCATAAAAATATATGTCATAGTTCTCGAGACACGTAATCTGCTATTGTGATTTGTTTTTCGATTGGAGCAATCGTTCGTCCAGTAAAATTCAAACCATTTTTGGCCATTCATCATCGTCGCAACAAAAGTCATCGGATCGGGAAACCATTTCTGGGTTTTGACGAGGGAACGTAGGGGAGTGCATCCGTGTGGTTGATTTTGAGAATGGATGGTCAGACCGATGCAATTTATTGAATTAGGGTTCCATGTGGCGGCGGCGGCTGGAGCTCTGGGGGCGCCGGTGGTGGCTCACGGAGGTCGACCTGGAGTGGGGAGGCTCGTGGTGATGGTCGCTGATGGCCACGAGGTTGGAGGCGCTGGCAAATCATGGTCAAACGGTGGTCAAAGCCATGTTTACCTGGGTTCGAACGGCTTTGCCTGGGAGCGATCGAACAGGGTTGTTCCTGTACCCGTGAAGAGATCGTTGCTGACGTGGATTTGTTTTTGAGTGAGTTTTGTTTATTTAAATTTTGAATTTCAAATCGTTTTATCGAATAACTTTTTCATACGATATCTGTTTCATGCAATTCTTTTTTTGTTAGGATCGTATTTAAATTCCAGATCTGATGACACTGGTTTGGACAGATTTGGAGATCGTCGAATTTTTGTGTTTAAATCGGATTTAGATTCGATTTAAATTCAAAAAAGGTGAGTGTTTCACCCACTCACAACTTTTAAAATTTCTTATGTTTGTTAAATTGAATTCATAAAGTGATTAGAAATTTATCGATTGTTGTTTGGTGTGCTAATTGTCGTTCTGATTCAATTTGACATTTATTGCATTTAATTATCATTAAATTTAATATTGAATTTTAAATTGTCAATTTAATGCATGTATTGATTATCAGTTATATATTGTGTTGTCGGTTGAATTGGATGATGTTTGTGATGAATGCTCAATTGGTGAATTTGATGAATGAATGTTTATTTTATATATAAATATAAACTGCAAGTTCGTTATGGATTATTTTTATTAATTCGGGATTGCGGTTTGAAATGATATATAACCGTAAATATTTAAATTGCGGATTGATATGATAAATATCCGTACCACTTGACCTAGGTAGAAATTCTTATACGGACACCGGATTGGTTAAATTAAATGATTTTTTTTTAAAAGCTTAAATTTTTAAATCTGGATTTAAATGATAATTTGAGAAATATATGATTTCTACGGATTGAATTATTATCGAAATTTGAGTTTATGATAAAATTTGTATTGGTTTTAAGGTATTGTTAAAAAGAATTTATATGTAATTTCAAAGTTGAATTTTTGAATAAAAGTGAAATTTGCCAAAATTGAGAAATTTGAGTTGTTGAAATATAACTTTGAAGTGTATTAAAAATGGAAATAATGTAATTTAATATTTCAAACATGAATTGAAATCGATGTAAACGCAATGTTTTATTTACAGAATGTGAATGGAGTTTTGAAAGTGGATTTTGTTGATAAAAAAATTGAAATGGTTTTTGTGTGGAAATGAAATGTATAGTAAATTGATAGTATTTTAAAATTCATATTTTAATATAAACTATTTTAAAATATATTACCATAAAGACTGTAATTATTAAGATTTTAAACTATTAAACTATTTTACCTATCTCAACTATATATCAAATCATTTTAACCTATATTTTAAAACCATTTAATTTATATTAAACTAGTTAACCCTTTTTAAGTTATTATAAAACTAATTAATCTATTTTAAAGCTAATAAATCTATTTTAATTATGTTTAATCCACTATAAATTTACTTAACCGTCTTAGATCAATTAAACAATATTTTAATCTATAGTTAAACTATTCTAGAGTAATTAAACTATTTATAACTACTATACTTATTTAAACTATTTGTAACGACCCGTATTTTACGTGTTGATAAATCGTAGGATTTACAGGTCGTTAGTATTGTTTATGTTGTTTCTAGCCTAAGTCGTATTGTTGATAAGTCGTTTGAACGACTTAAGAAAGCTGCCGACTTAGTGTTAAAACGAGTTAAGGGTTAACTCGTATAGAGGCTCAGGTTGAGGGTTCGGAGTTGAGTCGTGACCAACTTAGTGTCTTAGGTCGTGTGAGCGAGTTAGGGAAAGGAGCGACCGAGGGATGAGTCGGTCGAACGGGTTAACGACCTAAGGTATTGAACCAACATAAGTATTTGACCGACTTAGGGGGACTAGCGACCTAGAGTTGCTGTGTATGGATAGGTCGTTGAACGACCTAAGGGATAGCGTTAGGTCGCTAGGGGGATAGGTCGGCAAGCACGATGAGTCGTTGGGGGCTTAGGTCATTGAGTCGGCCTGGTTTGTTAGGTCGCATAAGAGTTAGGTCGGACCTAGTAAGTCGCTGGAGTCTTTAGGTCGGCAGTGTTTTAGGTCGCAGGAATTAGGTCGGCCGTGTGTTAACTCGTGTGACCCTGGGTTTGGTTAAGTCGGTAGGTCGTGTGATTGGTTGAGTCGACTTATAGTTAGGTCGGCCTTGGGTTCTTGAGTCGTGTGTCGTGGAGTTTGTTTAGACCGTTGGGTCGTGAGGTAGATAGGTCGGTGACGACCTATGATAGGTCGGGGATTTTAGGTCGGCGACGACCTAAGACCGAGAACGAGTTATAAGGCCTGGACGACCTAAGGGGTTTTCAGCCTATAAATAGAGGGGTTTGGCTCACTTTTTGGCACCGGTTTTTGAAGCGACGAAGTGCTGCCATTTTGAGAGCTCGACTACAACATTTCTTCATTTTCTTTTCTCTATTCCAATCTAGTTCTAACATCCATCCAAGATCGAAGATCGAGATCAAAGATTCAAGTGCCAAAGTTGAAGATCTTCATCCGTTGGAGCTAGATTTCATCGATTGAAGCGAGATGTTGCCGGATCAAGCCTTGATCTCCGCTGTCCAGATCTGAAGTGTTTAGTTTTTGAGGTGTTTGGGTGATTTGGTGAGTGGTGGTTATCTCTCACGCGGACCCAAAGGAGTATATTGGATTGGTGGTTTGTTGGAGTGTTGTAGATAGTGATTTTGTGCATTTTCCTTAGATCCAAGTATAGATCCATTGTTTGTGAAGATGTTTACCTATGCAAGTTCATTTATTAAGTTATAGAAACAAAACCCATGTTTTATATTTGCTAGATCTATGCTAAAAACCCATGATTCATGTATGTTAGTTCTATGCTCATTTATTTACGAAATTGCCATTTTAGTTATAAATGCCTAATTAGATCTTGATTGAATACGTATTTGTTTGGATTAAGGGTTGCCTTGATTGATTGTTGTGAATGAGCTATCTAGTTGATAGATGTGGACAAGTATGGTCAAAGATGATTCAAAAGCTACAGAAGAGGCTCTTGAATGGTGAAAGCTGCTAAAGGCATATGAGGTGGATGTTGAAGCTCATATGTATGGATTGGATGATGTTGAGATGGAACTTTGCCATGATGCGATGAGGCAAACCATGTTGTTGAGTTGAGACTTTGCTATGGTGTGATAAAGCGAAGTACGATGTGATGTAGACTTGGCGTAATCCAGGCAGGGATCATTCCAAGCATGTTGATGACTCGAGGGATGGTTCGAGTTGGTTGATAATGGATTGCTCGAGAGGTAGCTTGAGCTAGTATGAGGATAGTCGTCAAGGAGGATGACTAGGAGGCTTGGATCTCATCGTTGTTGAAGGTTCTAGCATGCTCAAAAGCAAGAGTACATGGAGCGCCCATAACGACTACAGGCAGGCAGTCGGGACACCCAAAAGACTACAGGTAGGTAGTTGAGTACTCTGGGCAGAGTAGGTAAGTCCTAGACACGGGTCACGATGACGTGCGGAGCTATGCCTAGAACCGGGGTTACCATTAGCCCTTGACGGATGGTCATTCAATCAACGGTGAAATCAAAGCAAGGATAACAGTGATAGCCAGAGTCATGGATGTTTGGACGTTTGGTTGTATCATCATTCGGTCTCAAGAGCAGTATTTTCTAGGTGCTTATCTGATCTTGGTTTAGGCCTTGGGGGTTTGTATTTGGAAAACATCGCCCTTGACTCGAGTGATTATTGCTTTACCTTAATTATCTGCTATGTTATGCTTACTTCTCCTTGGTGTGTGTCTGGGGGCTATCACTGTAGAAAGAGGTGGAGTGGGATGGTTTGGTTCCTATTCCTTTTATCCTTTATGCTCTTTTGGTATGTTTGATAGTTGATTTACTGCTCACTAAGACTTTGTCTGACTCAAGGTTTTATGTCTCCTCTTATTACCTTGGGCTGTTCATCCATGTTGGGATGGGCAGACTAGGTAGCAGGTGACAGGTGCTGTTCTTAGAGATCTACGCTGATGATGATGAAGACGAGCAGGAGGCTTTGCATACTAGTTTTCTTACTATATGTACTGGGTGTTCCGCTGTTATATCTGATTGAGTGTTTGTAGTGAGGCTTTGATGTATGGATGATTCATGTTTGTATAAAACTACTACGATGTTTATATGATGATTTTTCTGTTATGGAGCTTCACTATATATTTCTCTATTGTATTTTATCCATGCGCTGTGAGTTGTACGATAGAGTTTGCTGTTTTATTTTACCCTGACTATCGTCCATGGCTACCTGGCACGCCTTTCAGCGCACTATTTCCTTGTTTTGGTGCAGGAGTCATGGGCGGTCGTCACACTATTTCTAAATTTCCAGTCTAAGTAAAGAGGAAATGTTAAATTAAATGCTTGGTTTTAAAAGAGAATAAATTGAATTGATGATTTGAAGTAAGAATGTAACCTGTTTGGAAATATGAAATTAGGATGAAATTATGGTTTTGGAAACTGGAAATGATTTCAAAGTGAATAGGGTTTGAAAGCGAATATGATTTGAAAATGACTATGATTTGAAAGTGATATGTTTTGAAATCGAATATGATATTTTAATATAAATTGTAAATCGACTTTTGAAATATAAAAGAACCATCCGGTGTGAAAAATATAACGATTGGTTGTTAAAGAGACCGGGATCGGATATTGTCTTATAGCCGGCCAATACCGAAACCACTTTAATAACTGTGTACGCGGTGGAGATTCCAGAATGAAGTAGGATGGTGGCGATGTTCTCGAGGTATATTACGTGGACCCAACTCCCGTGAGTTGGCATATATGACTAAAACAGGAGCTATACCGGGCTACACAAAGGGTCGCACCCTTTCATCGAGCATGCTCCATCGAAAACCATTCTATTACTTTTGTGATTCGATATGGTGGCGCCACTTTGATTCGGGGGTATTGTTCGAGGTGGGCAGAAGCTGCTGGCTTGCCGTCACCACCGGTCCGGGAGTGCAAACGGTGTATCCACCCTGGCATTGCCTCGCGTGCCGTGTCATATCCTTATATCGATCCCACTACGATTTTGGTTTTAAAGATCCGACCGCGTTAAGGTTCACCATCCCCTTAATGCTATTTTCTATATGATTATACTTTACAGATTAGACACTACTGTATATAGCGAAATATACTACATAGTAAATAGTTTAACGGATCCTTAAGAGATGTAAATCCCGAGCATCTTTTGAGTTACTGCACTCATATTTATTTATGTTGATTTAACTTACATAAGATCCTTTAGTTCTGACTCGAGTGTTTTGTCTTTTCAATTCGCTCGGGTCAGTCCGAGCGTTTCAGGATTGGAAGATTTTATTTCTGGAGGAAGAAGACGAAGATTTTATTATTATTACTATAGATTATATGGTTCCACTACACTCATATTGTTTCGCTGCATTGTTATATGGTATGTGTACTCTGATATGTATTGTATAGATAAAAATCAAAGGTTTTGTAAAACAGCTTCATGAGCTGTATATTTTGATTTTTATATTTTATCCTTCCGCTGTGAGATTCTGTTTAGTTTTCTTTCTTCTCTGTTTTCTTATTTATCCCATAACAATCCGCCCTTATTTATGGTTTGAATTGGCGCGTGTGTCTGTTTAAATCGTGTGAAAAGGCGGGATGTTACACTATAAATGTGATCAATTATATACTGTAGACGGTAGCTATTTATACGAAATAATGATGTGCATAACTGAAATTAGAAATTTACCGTTCAAATGGATACATCCATCTATATCTGACAGGGCCACAAATCAACGCTTCATCGGCTAAATGAACCATAAGGTGGACACTGATATCAAAAAATGCAGGTGGAAAATGTTTTTCAAATACACACATTGCTTCTACTAAGCTAGCCTTTGATTTTAAAAGGTGTTCCCTATTGATCACCTTTGAACACAAAATGTTAAAGAATAAACTAATACGATGAACAACATTTCGTAGATCCTTATGTTGTGGATAAGAATGTTGAAGCAATACCGGAAGCAAATGTTGCATTATGACATGGTAATCACGTGACTTCATATTTCTTAGTTCAGGAGGATTGATGCTCACATTGTTGTGAAAGTTAGAAGAAAATTTGTTAGGCACTTTCAGATTTTTCAAAATGGTGCAAAAGCGTATCTTTTCTTCTTTGCTCAAAGCGAAAGTTGTCTTTGGTATGATTGTTTTATTTGTTTCAGGATCTTCCATCACCCACAACTTTTGTTTTATACCCATGATTTTCAAATCCTTGCGTGCATTGATGCCATATTTTGACTTATCTTTATGGTCCATAATGGTGCTGATGAGATGCTCCATGACATTCTTCTCTGTATGCATAACATCAATATTATGTCGGACCAAATTTGCTTTCCAATATGGTAAATCAAAAAAGATAGACCTCCTATGCCATCCAGAAATATTGTCAACATCTTCATTGGTTGACTTTTTCCGTTTTCGACCAATTTCTTCTTTTTGTTTACTAACTTTCATTTTGATATTCGCTACTTTCTTTTCAACTTGAAAACAAGTCAATGGCCATTTAGGGCGACGAAGTTCTTGTTCGTTGTTGAAATTTGTCTTATCATATCGAAACTATTGTTCGTTAGGAAGAAAAATTCGATATCCCATGTAACACATCTTCTTACTTTTAGGAAGATAATAAGAACAAGTGTTTTCCCCACAAACAGGACATGCAAAGTAACAGTGAGTTGCACATCCCGATAAAGTCCCAAAAGCAGGGTGATCATGGATTGCCCACAGCACGCTAGCTCTCATTGTGAACTCAGATTTATTTAGCGAGTCAAATGTAACTACTCCTTCTCATAACTGCTTTAACTCGTCTATCAACGGCTGTAAATAAACATCAATATCCTTTCCTGGTTGTTTTGGCCCAGAAATCAACAATGTTAACATTGAGAACTCCCTTTACATGCACATAGACGGAGGAAGATTATATGGTACTACAATTACTGGCCAACAATTGTAAGGGTTAGAGAGAGAAGCATGTGGACAGAAACCATCTGTTGCTATTTCAAGTGTGACATTTTGTGGCTCGGCAGCAAAAGTTTGATCAAATGAATCTGCACCTTTCCATTGAGAAGTGTCACATGGATGATGCATTACGGTTGGATCAGACTTGGCACGACCATGCCAGGTCATCGCATCTGCCATCCATGGTACAGTATACAGTCTCTTCAATCTAGAAATTAAAGGAAAATGTCTTAATGTCTTTCGAGGTACATTGGTGCATTTTCTCTCTTCGTTTAATGATGTCTTATATCTTGGTTCATTGTAATTTGTACAAGAAACTTTGTTCGCATCATCTTTCCAGTACAATATGCAATCATTGATGCATGCATCATAAGTTTTGTAATTCATCCCAACTTGCTTAATGATCTTCTTCACGTCGGAGTACGTTGTCGGCAGGGTGTTACCTTCGGGGAGTAACTCCTTTATTAGTTCGAGAAGTGCAGTCATACCATTATCTGAAAAGCTGTATTGGGTCTTCAAGCTATTCAGTTTCACAATGGCATACAGCTTCGTAATCCCTTTTGAACATGAAGGATACAGCGGCTCTTTTACGCTACCAAAAAGCGATTTATACTTCTTACTTTCATTGGCCTGCCAATCTGGATAATCAGTAGACTGCTCTCCAACATTAGCATGATCAGGCAATGAATTTGTAGGTTGAAAATGATGAAATCTATCTGCATCATTGACCAGATCTTCCATCCTAATATGTTCAGACTCAGCAGTAGTTCTGCCATGAGTAACTGGTTGTTGTTTTTCCTTCTCCGCCCTTTTTTCTCCATGAAAATACCACGCTGTATACGATTGGATAATACCCCATCTAAGCAAATGAAAATGAATGTCATCTAATTTGATCGTCTTCATATTTTTGCACCGGGTGCAAGGGCATAAATACAATCCTTTCTTACCACCGTTTTCTTCAACAAAACTAATGAACTTCTGCACCTCGTCTATGTAGTATGTAGATCTTAGATCTGATTCATTTATCCATTGTTTGTCTATGCTGAAAGACATACTACCCTCCTATATCATATTTAACAGAACATGAGACTTGCCCTTCAATGGGTCCTATATCATAACCTCTATTTTCAAGATATCCCAAGCATAATGTCTTTAAAGTGAACATCAATATCAACAACCATTTCATTTCTATAGTTTGAGTTTTTAGGGTGAAACCTAAGATATTATTCAGGTTCATTCATTATACTTATTAGAGTTTATGTGAATGAAACAATAAGTGAACTGTGAACGCAAATAATTGATGAAAATTAATTGTACTGACCGATTACCATTGGTTGGGTTGTAGCGGAGTGTATCTTGTTTGGGTAGTTGGATGATCATTTTTCGGTTGGTTATTTATAAATATATGGATATATCAATTCTTTTTTAGTCAATAACAGTTTGATATTATTTTTCATCTTAGTATGTTATTATTTTATATATTATATAATGCTAAACATATTACATATGTAATAGTCTCAAGTAATTCCAGAATAGCTAATCTTTACTTCTAACATTCTTTTTGCTTTATTAGATATTACTCTCTAGATCCTAAAGCAGGTAAACATAGTGCATATCTTTAAAGAACAAATTCTTTTCCTTCTGTTTCTTTCAAAATCTTTTGGTTGCCTTGGATTTGTAAAAATGATTTTTGAAGGCCTCATTGTTATAAACAATTATGCTTGTTTTTATAAAATGAGCTTACAAGTTAATCGAGAGCACAAACCTAAAAACGATCAGTTGAAATCATGCTTGTTTTTTGTTGGATGTTTTGATTTTTTGATGCCAGAACTATAATTTATGTTGAACTTTTACCATTCTTTTCAACTATGATACTCTAATGTAAGACAAACAAGTAGACAATAACCCTAGAATTAATTCTGTGGTATGATTTTAAATATTTAATTAATTTTAAATAGTTAAAATATATGGACTATTTAAATTTCAATAAATGGAACTCAAAATATAGGGTTTATTTTAAACATTAGCACCAAACTGTTTCCAAAAAATTTGCCATTACAACGGCGCTATTTTGTAGCACCGGAGTAATGTCTAAACATTACCCCTCTCCTGATACTTGGCTTGCACCATTAACAACAATTTTATCCACTTATACAACAATGTCAGAACAATATACAACATTAGCACTAAACTGTTTCCAAAAAATTTACCATTACAATGGCGCTATTTTGTAGCATCGTAGTAATGTCATGCATTACCCCTCTCCTGATACTTGGCTTGCGCCATTAACAATAATTTATCCACTTATACAACAATGTCAAAACCATATACAATGTCATAACCATATACAACATTAGCACCAAGATGTAAATTATGCAAGGAGATCAAAATAATACAAAATAGCATAAGATTGACTATTGTACTAGACATGGTATACTTGCAACATTAATTAGTCGATGCAGCATATGACCAAAATCATATCACAATTTATCCACAACGCATCATAATTACATAATGATGGTTGCGTATTTTGGACTACTTGAATTCGACTTTTATCATTTTAATTTGGATTCTTGCTGTATGGACGTCGATTTATAATTGCAGACCTGCTCCTGTTCAAATAGTCGACATTTAATTTTTAACTAGAATTAACTAGAATAGCTATGAAGGGAAAGATTAATTTTTAACCATGCACATATTAATGAAAGTAAAAGTGCCACTATATTAATTTGGGTTACGACAACACCTGTTACACCTGATACGTAATCATTCAAAACCAGTTAAAAGGATAAAGCATAAACTATACTACTACAATGTAAAAAATATAACAAACTTTTGATTTTTTTTTCACACAAAAAAGTTACCAATCATTACTTAACAGTTAATAATTTTCACTATACTAACCTTGGTACAATGACAAATCGGCACCGGTAATGTTAACAGTATGATATGTTATGTCAGCTTACTGCCAAAAAGGGTACCCCATATTTTAAATGGTAACAGCCTAAAGCTAAAACATATTAAAAACAAAGGAAAGGGCTTTAGAAATCAAATGATAGCAAACTCAACTAATTAGAGGACACGAGTTTTAAACTAGATCAAAAAAATGATACAGACAAATCAAACCAGTTTAGTAGCCAGAGTAAAGACAGTCTCATATACTTCCTGGTTCATTAGCAAAAAAAGTTGAAAACACTTACTATTTCCAGAAAGGTGGAAGCTTCTTGGTCATCTTGCAGTATTGTGCAAGACGATGAATCCAGCTCTCAACAAGGATGAGTCTGAACTTAGAATCCTTGTCCTTCCTGTTCTTGTCCAAATGCTTTCTAATAGCAACTACTTTTTTAATCAAATGGTACAGATCCTTGGGAATCTCAGGTGCAAGTCCTGCATAGCATCATACGTTAGTAATTAGTTGAGTCTTAATATGAATTATGAACACACATACATACATACAGATGGAGTTAGTCCTTTCTTGGCAAACTTGCAAATTTGCTCTTGAACCTGACATGTATTCAAAAGTAAATAAAACCAACCAGATTCTATGAAAAGATGACGAAGTGACACATAAATTATGTTGATCGTCCACATACAATTTTTACCTAAGAATTTCATGACATATATTAGCATATCTAGTCTATAAATGATAAAACACACATAGTAAATTATATTTCAATTTGCTGAGTTTAACCTTAAAAATGACAAAGTTGCCTTTCTACATTGTTTTCTTCATTCTATTTTTTACTGATTTTTTCAGCTTCTTCCAAATATAGGTTAGTTGTGTCAAATTTCAAACTAGTACTTTTATATGTCTGCTGTAGGTAACTTTATACGTTGTACCAAAAGATTAAATCTCATTATTTTATATGCTCATAATTTTCATCAAATGTAATGAAAACCACATTCACAATATAATGAATGTATGAACAAATTGATTAGAAAGTGTCTACATGGTTTAACAAAAGAGCACAGACTGACACTGATATACTAACAATTTCAATCATAATAGAGTAATGACAAGCATTTATTTTTCTGATGCCTCAGATCCAAATACGGAAAGCAGATTACTATTAACAGGCCTTGACATTTTTGTTCCTAGAGATGAAAGGTTCGGACATCTTAAAATGTCAGACTTTCTTGGTTACAGTCTAAAAACACTATCAAATGCATTTATTCCCGTCTTAAAATCAAAATTCGATTTCACAGTCATTTAGATCACTGGAAGATTGTCCACATGATTTGGTCACTAGAAACAAAAGACAAAACTTAAACAATCTTACTAGCGATATATATAACATGCAGCAAAATGAACCATGATTTTGTTTGATACTAGAATGCAGCAAGGAAATAGAATTAGGTACGGTGTTGTTAAAGAGGCACTAACAAATACAAAGCAAGGTTACCTGAGAGCAGTGATCGTGTAACGACCCGTTAAATTTGATGATATTAAATGAGTTAATTTAATATGATTTCTAATCTAATTTAGAATGAAATATAAGTCTTAAGATTTTATTTGAGTAAGTGTAGGAATTAGATATAGCAACTGTAATTAAAGGTTAACTATTTAAATGTTTATATGGCAATAGATTGAAATAACGTAAATTGGACATTTTAATAAGATTTAAATAATTTAATTTAGAAAGAAATTAAGATTTGAAATTTATAATGAAGCAAATGACTAAATGATGAGAAAATTTAAGTGATGTAAATTGTTATTTATAGGCTAAGAAATAAATATAAGAAAACAAATGGGAAGATTGCATTTATTTATGCAATGATGTAATTCGTGGTAAATTTATGAATTCAATGTTATAGTAACCAATGTAGCAATACATAATAAGTGGAAAGGGTAAATTGTTGCTCTTAAGCATAAAAATTCAAAACAGGTAATCTAAAGCAAATATTAAATTTACCAATACAATAAGATTTTCTAATAGTAACTGTGTAGATTAAGGCAGTAATGTAAATGGCATTGATTGGTAACCAAATTCAATACAATCCAATTTATTGAAACGACTGCTAGGTCATAATTGGATAAGATTTAAAGGAGAAGCGTAAACTTATCTAAGGTAGTAACTGAATGTAGATATGTGAAATAGAGTGAATAACTATAATTATTGTACGTTACTTATTTTATTGGTTGTCAATTTTAATCTGAAATCAAATTCAATTTATCCGCTAAATTACTGTAGTTAAAGCGTAATAAATTGGTAAATGAAGAATGTTGAATCCAAATAAGATGTAACCAAGGAAAATCCCATTTATAATGTTGGTAGCAATTGAAATTTACTGTTTTGCAAAATAAATGAGAAATCAAGTCAAATGTAAATTATACCGTAAAGGATCAATTCATTTAAACAGTAGGATTTTTAAAATAAATAAACGTTTTATTTAGGTTTCAATTGGATAAATTATGTAGTTTAATGGAAAAAGCAATTGCAATTAATTGCCCTAAATTAGTGTTGTTAGGGTAATTTGATTTGTCATTTAAGATAGTAAATTCTATAAGGAGTAATAAATGTTAGTTTCCATTATAACATGACGATTGGGTGATTTAAGAAGCAAAGAAAAATCAAGATTTATTGATTCCTTTGGAATTTGAAATTCAAATTTTGGATTGATTATGAACAAGTGAAATTAATATTTAACCTTTACGTTAATAGAGTCTGATAAATATTAATGATTTTTTTAAATCTTAATTAATACGTGAAAGAGACAAGATTCCACATTCAAACATTTATACAAAGCTAAGTTGTATATAGAAGTACCAATGTAATATAACGTAAATAAATGGGGATCAACATTTATTTATTTATTTAATGGAATTTAAATTACTATAGTATGTTAATTGCAATTAAATGAAATCGAAATAGCTAATTCAAACGTTAGTTGGAATTTAGCTAGAATATAAGGATATTTAATGAAATAGTGGAATCAAATGGAAATTAAGTTTCAATTATACATTGGAATTTAATTCACTGTAAGAGGTTAAGTGAAAACCAAACGTGTTAAAATGGGAATCAAGCTTTATTTATATAATTGGATTTAATATACGATAATTTGGATTTATTGAAATTAATTAAAGGAAAATGTAAATATTACGTTAAATTAAGAAATTCGTGAAATGGGATAATTATGTGATAATTTGCAATCCAATGGTAAACCCTTATATTTGAAATTAATGAAAGGAATGAATATAGATTAATACGACTTAAAAAGTAAATTTGGAAATTTACCTGTAATTTGGATTTTTATGAGATTTAATATTTATATGGATTTGATCTTTAATGAAATTGACATTTAAAAATTTGTTAGATCATTTTGAATGTTTGAAGATTTTAAGTGACAAAATTTACCAAATTCGGAAACTGAAATATAAAAATTGGATTTTCTTACAAATTCTTAATTTATTTAATTAATATAAAAATAGCCATTTTGGCCACGGACTCGGATTTCGACGAAACTAGTTTCATCGGATCCGTATCGGTGAATTATTGTATGGTTTCAAGTTTCGTATCGATCGGACTTTTCGTTTGATCGTACGAACGCGAAACGCCTTGAAATAGATTTAATTAAAAATCAATTTGAAATCAATTTGGAAATTTTGTTTTCAGCATAACTTCTTCATGCGATCGAATTTGGACGTGAAACTTTTTCCATCGCGTTCAGAATATTTTAAAACACCTATTTCGATATATAGGTTTAATAAACTTCGTTCCGGGGTTAGAACGGGCATTTTGGGCCAACTATCGTTTAGCACGTTCGTAATTCGTGCCCACCTAGCCTACTACTTTGTCTATATATATGTTGGGACAAACCCTAGCCTCCATCTTCTATCATTTGTCTGTACGTTCATTTTCTTCATCTCTTTCTCTTCCTCAATGGTTGCAATACCTAGATCTATTTCAGTTCAAAATTTCAATGAAAATTCAAACTCTCCACAAAAATTCCAAAAAAAACATATGTCAATGCTCTCGATAAGCGTAATTCAATGGTGCTGTTCGTTTCTCGATCCGGGTTGTGGTTTGCTTAGAAAAATTTAGAACAGTTCGCGGCCATTGATCAACGCCGCGACAAACTTCGATAGATCATCAAATGATTTCTGGGTATTGTGGAGAGTCTCATACGCTTCGCATCGGTGTCACTGGTTTTGGTTTTTAACGGTTGGATCGTCGCGAAAGTTCGAACTAGGGTTTCGGCCTAGGGTTAAAGTGGCGGCGGCGGAGGCCTTAGGGGCGACCGGACCTATGGGGATGGGTGCGGCTCATCGAGCTGAGTTCGATGGTGGTGGTGCTGTGGCCAAACGGTGGCCGTTGGTGGCTAGGGAGCGAGGTCAAACAGGCGGTCAACGTTGTTTATATGGGTTCGCCCTCTCTGTTCGCATGAAGGTGGCACGAACAGTTACTGTAGGCGTGCGTTTCTCTGTAGATGGAGGGAATTGCAGATGACGTGGCAACGTCTCTAGTGAGGGAGGTTTATTTGGTTTTATTTTATTTTGATTTTTCAAGCACGTTTTATCGTATAACTTTCACATACGAACTCCGTTTCACGTGAAATTTTTTTTGGTAGGATCGTATTGAAATTACGGATCCGTTGACGTGGGTTTGGACTGATTTGGAGACCGTCAAATTTTTGGGTTTAAATTGGATTTGAATTCGATTTAAATCCCAAAGGTGAGTGTTTTAACCCACTCGCAACTTCTAAAAGTTTTTATGTTTGTTAAATTTATTTTAGATATGAGTAGGAATTTATTTATGACTGTTTGGCATGTTTTATTTATCATATCTGTTAATTCGCATTTATTTAAATTAACTGTTAATTTAGTTTATTTATTGCATATTAATTGACAGTTAGAATTTATTTATTTGCATATAAACTGCTAGAAACAGTTATAAAATTTATTACTGAATAAAAACTGTTAGTTTAATAGTTGTTAAATTTATTTTGATTATAACTGCCAGTTATTACCTGTTATATATTATCATCTATATATTGATATTGATTTATTATTGGATGATGATTGTGATTTGGATGATGGATGATGTTGATGAATGGATGTTTTATTTTATATCATTAAATGGCAAGTTATCATGCATTTTTCCATTTCATTCGGGATTGTGGTTTGAAATGATATACAACCGCAAAATTTTATTTTTTAATTTGCATATTGAAATGATAAATATCCGTATCACTTGACCGTAGGATAGAAAATTTTATACAGGCACCGTGGTCTATATATAAATTATTTTAAAGTGATTTCTATGGTTTGGATGGATACGGTTTATCAAAAATTTTAACTTTGATATTTTATAAATATTATTTTTCTTCTATATATATACATATGAAGTTAGAAATTTTGAATTTTAAACTGTGTATAAATCTGTTAAATAAAAATGGAAAGATTTTGAGAAAAGGGATTTGATAATTTATATTATATGTTTAAGTTGGAAATTTTAAGATATGACATTTATAGCTGGATTTTCCAAGATAATTTAAAATGAATATTTAGTATAAATTAAATTGAAGAAAATATCTAATTGCTAGAAATTGGGGTTTTATTTATTTAATTTATGTGAATATTCAAGACTAAATAATCGAACATTTAATGTGTTGAAAGAATAAATTCCAACTTTAGTTTTGAAATATAAATACGCCAAATGGATATATATATATAGAAATTGAAGGGGTTTTTGGAATTTGAAGTGATAGTTAGATTATGGTTTAAACTTTAAATAAAGAAATATATTTGTAAAGACAAGGAAATTTTTTTTCTTTACAAAGTAACCTTAAAGTTAAACCATTTATTTTATATACCGTTGAATATCCAAACCATTCAAGTTTTAGAAGTTATGGTTTTTAAAAGTATGAATTCCGAAATACTATGTTTCGAAAGTATAATTCAAATGTTTGGTTTACAGATATTATAAATTTTAAAGCAGTATGATTTCGGAAAAGAATTATATTTGGATAAAATGATATCATATTGTTTTGGGTTTTAAATGATATCGTATTCATAGTTTTGAAATGGAAAGGTTTATTCTGGTTTTAAAATATAAACTATTTTTAAATGACCGCGGTGTTATAATAACGATGGGTTGGCAAAGAGACTGGGATCGGATATGGACATACTCTCTGTCGATACCGAAAACCACTTTGACTAACCGTGTACGCGGTGGAGGTTCCAGAATGAAGTAGGTTGGTGGCGGCGTTTCCTGAAGGTAAATACATGGACCCAACTCCCGTGAGTTGGCATAAGGTGGCTAAAACAGGAGCGATTCTCGGGCCAATGAGGTCATTCCTCTGATCGAACGCACTCCTTCGATATTATACTCTGACTTTGGATTGATTCGGTGGCCACTATTGATTTCTTTGATTTTGGGGGTGTTTGTTCGAGGTGGGCGGTAGTAGCAGCTACGCGTTTCCACCAGCCCGGATAGCAATTGGTATATCTACCCTGGCATTGCCTAGTTGTGCCGTGTCACCTACCCTAGCGCGCCTTATACGATTTTGGTTTTGTACCATACCTATGGAGTGCCCTCTGACGACGCCCAGTACGGGGGAGATTACGGTACTGTATAGACTATGGGAATATATTCTGTGTTAAGGGCTATATGGGTAACCCCTTAACGCTATTTAAAAGTAAGTTTATTATATAATTAGACACTATTATAATAGCGCAATATACTATATAGTAAATAGTTTAACGGATCCTTAGGAGATGTAACTCCCGAGCATCTCTTGAGTTACTGTACTCATATTTATTTCTGGAAATTTAACTTACATAAGATCTTTCAGTTATGACTCGAGTGTTTTTGTCTTTTCAAATTCGCTCGGGTCAGTCCGAGCGTTTCAGGATTTGAAGATTTAGCTCTGGAGGACGAAGACGAAGATTTGTATTATTATTACTATTTATAGTATTGCACCACACTCACACTATATTCCGCTGCATTGATATTATTGGTATGTGAACTCTGATATTTAATTGTATAAAGAAGAATCAAATGTTTCGTAAACAGTTTTATAAACTATATATTTTATTATTATATTTTATCCTTCCGCTGTGAGATTCTATTTTTTTTTCTTCTCTGTATTTCTTATTTACCCCATAACAATCCACCTTTCCGTATGGTTTGAATCGGCACGTGTGGCTGTTTAAATCGTGCGAAAAGGCGGGATGTTACAGTTGGTATCAAAGCTTTGGTTTAGCGATAAACCTTAGCTTTGTGGGGTTTGACTCTTTGTTAATAGGGTAGTATTACCCTATGGGAGTCGCTGAGTGTATATATATGAGAGAGTGTATTTGTTAGTGTTATAAAAAGTTTTAATATTGTGTTAATCTGTTCCGTTTTGTATTTATAAATTCTGGTTGGTGCATGGGACGCTATGTCATCAATAGGGATTTCTAAACACTTAATAGGACAGACCGACATAATATTTGTTTTAATATAGGTGAATGAAATAATTTTTCCTATTATATTTTCTATATATAAAGTAAATTTTTTTAAATGATATTATATATATATATATATTTTGGTTGCAATAGATTGGTTGTTAGGAATAAAATTTTAAATAATAGGTAAAATAAGAATGAAATTAAAATCAACGAAATTTGGAAATTTTAGAACTTAAGTCCGGGATTTTGAAATTTTGCTTTCAAAGGATTTATGAAATATAATGATTTGGTTTATAAGTATTTTCTTATATAAATATTTAGTATAATTCGGAAGAATTGTTTTAAAGAAGATTTTGGAAAAAAATAAATTTTGTACTTTCCTCTCTGTCGCTGGAAAATAATTTCGGTGATGGCAGCCGCATCATCGACTTTCATTTTCGAGTTTCAAAGGGGAAAGGCCCCTGTAGTGAATTCTACTACAGATTTATTTTGAAATTTTCTAAATTTTTAATTGTTTTAAATATAATTAGACGTATATAAGTTATAAGAATATATTTATCTATTAAAATTTGACCCGGTATTTAATTCTTAAATTTCCATTAATTGATTGTTTAATATATTTTAGTGAAATAAAAGGTAAGTAATTAATGAATTGAAACCTCTAATTTAGGTAAGAGAATTAATGCAAAGTTATAAAGGGAAATTTGAAATTTTGAACATATGAGACAAAAAGTAATATTGTTGAACATTAAATTTAATTAAAAGATGAGATAAAACTTGTATAAGTTCTTTTGCATTTTCTTTAACATATATAACTTACCAATATGAAAAGTTGAAATGTTAAATAATAGATTGGAATAGAATATTATACAAGTAGGAATTTGGAAATGATGAAGTATTCAATGAATTGCTATTATGAATAAGAATTTAATGGTATAAAACTTAAGTTATAATTGAAATTTTACCATAATTAAAGGTAAGTATTATAAATAGGTGATTTTAAACTTAAGTAAATAAAACGAAATTCTTCAATAAATAAGGATTGATGTGTATGGTTATAAAATTTAGTATGATTTAAATGCTACTAGTTGAATAAAATGGAAAGTAGGTAATATAAATAAATGGCTGCAAACCCTAAGTAATAAATTAATAAAATCCTTTATTTATAAGAATGGAGGTTATAAGGTTAAGAATTTAAGGTAAATTAAAAAGGGTTACTATAATTAAATATAATAGAATTGTAAGCATAGAATAAATGATTGAAATTGAGAAGTGCATTAAAAGCAATACAAATAGAAGAAACTTACATGACCTAAATAAATGGATAATTGGAAGTAATAAGTGAAAATAAATGAAACAAAACATTTAATGAGTAAATAAAATTAAAGTTGTTAGAAATAAATGTAAATTATAAAAGGATAATTTATGTGGTATGAAAAATGAAAATAAAAGATAAACTGTTATATGAATGAAAAATCAAACAGCTAATGTATGAAAAAATTTATAATGAATTAATTGATTTGTTGGTTGAATTGTTATTGTTTGATTTATGGTTGGTCGGGTAAGGAAATTTGAAGTAGTTGGATGAATAAATAATCTATTCGATCTCATCTAAGACTGTTGAGTAAATGATGCACTGGATAGTTATTTTTCATTCTGTATCATTTCAAGCTTTGAACCCGAGCAACTATTTGTTTGTTGATTATATGGTTGTTTATATTTGTTGAGTATGCTGTTTGTTGAAATGGATGGTTGTTGGATTGATTTGTTGTTAGTGGCTGAAACCACTTAGAGATTATTTGGAAATGTTTTCCAATCTATATTTATTTTAGTACATAAGGATATAATGATTATAAAATGGGTATATTTTATTTAAGGTAATAAATTTAGTAAATTATTGTTTAAAGATGTACTGTTTATTTAATTCTTCCTTCTCTTTTCTTTTTCCTTTTCGGGGATGAAAAGTTTTGAGTGGGGGAGAGTGTAACGACCCGTTAAATTTGATGATATTAAATGAGTTAATTTAATATGATTTCTAATCTAATTTAGAATGAAATATAAGTCTTAAGATTTTATTTGAGTAAGTGTAGGAATTAGATATAGTAACTGTAATTAAAGGTTAACTATTTAAATGTTTATATGGCAATAGATTGAAATAACGTAAATTGGTCATTTTAATAAGATTTAAATAATTTAATTTAGAAAGAAATTAAGATTTGAAATTTATAATGAAGCAAATGACTAAATGACGAGAAAATTTAAGTGATGTAAATTATTATTTATAGGCTAAGAAATAAATATAAGAAAACAAATGGGAAGATTGCATTTATTTATGCAATGATGAAATTCGTGGTAAATTTATGAATTCAATGTTATAGTAACCAATGTAGCAATACATAATAAGTGGAAAGGGTAAATTGTTGCTCTTAGGCATAAAAATTCAAAACAGGTAATCTAAAGCAAATATTAAATTTACCAATACAATAAGATTTTCTAATAGTAACTGTGTAGATTAAGGCAGTAATGTAATTGGCATTGATTAGTAACCAAATTCAATACAATCCAATTTATTGAAACGACTGCTAGGTCATAATTGGATAAGATTTAAAGGAGAAGCGTAAACTTATCCAAGGTAGTAACTGAATGTAGATATGTGAAATAGAGTGAATAACTATAATTATTGTACGTTACTTATTTTATTGGTTGCAAATTTTACTCTGAAATCAAATTCAATTTATCCGCTAAATTACTGTAGTTAAAGTGAAATAAATTGGTAAATGGAGAATGTTGAATCCAAATAAGATGTAACCAAGGAAAATCCAATTTATAATGTTGGTAGCAATTGAAATTTACTGTTTTGCAAAATAAATGAGAAATCAAGTCAAATGTAAATTATACCGTAAAGGATCAATTCATTTAAACAGTAGGATTTTTAAAATAAATAAACGTTTTACTTAGGTTTCAATTGGATAAATTATGTAGTTTAATGGAAAAATCAATTGCAATTAATTGCCCTAAATTAGTGCTGTTAGGGTAATTTGATTTGTCATTTAAGTTAGTAAATTCTATAAGGAGTAATAAATGTTAGTTTCCATTATAACATGTCGATTGGGTGATTTAAGAAGCAAAGAAAAATCAAGATTTATTGATTCCTTTGGAATTTGAAATTCAAATTTTGGATTGATTGTGAAGAAGTGAAATTAATATTTAACCATTACGTTAATGGAGTCTGATAAATATTAATGATTTTTTTAAATCTTAATTAATACGTGAAAGAGACAAGATTCCACATTCAAACATTTATACAAAGCTAAGTTGTATATAGAACTACCAATGTAATATAACGTAAATAAATAGGGATCAACATTTATTTATTTATTTAATGGAATTTAAATTACTATAGTATGTTAATTGCAATTAAATGAAATCGAAATAGCTAATTAAAACGTTAGTTGGAATTTAGCTAGAATATGAGGATATTTAATGAAATAGTGGAATTAAATGGAAATCAAGTTTCAATTATACATTGGAATTTAATTCACTATAAAAGGTTAAGTGAAAACCAAACGAGTTAAAATGGGAATCAAGCTTTATTTATATAATTGGATTTAATATATGATAATTTGGATTTATTGAAATTAATTAAAGGAAAATGTAAATATTACGTTAAATTAAGAATTTCGTGAAATGGGATAATTATGTGATAATTTGCAATCCAATGGTAAACCCTTATATTTGAAATTAACGAAAGGAATGAATATAGGTTAATACGACTTAAAAAGTAAATTTGGAAATTTACCTGTAATTTGGATTTTTATGAGATTTAATATTTATATGGATTTCATCTTTAATGAAATTGACATTTAAAAATTTGTTAGATCATTTTGAATGTTTGAAGATTTTAAGTGACAAAATTTACCAAATTCGGAAACTGAAATATAAAAATTGGATTTTCTTACAAATTCTTAATTTATTTAATTAATATAAAAATAGCCATTTTGGCCACGGACTCGGATTTCAACGAAACCAGTTTCATCGGATCCGTATCAGTGAATTATTGTAGGGTTTCAAGTTTCGTATCGATCGGACTTTTCGTTTGATCGTACGAACGCGAAACGCCTTGAAATAGATTTAATTAAAAATCAATTTGAAATCAATTTGGAAATTTTGTTTTCAGCATAACTTCTTCATACGATCGAATTTGGAGTGAAACTTTTTCCATCGCGTTCAGAATATTTTAAAACACCTATTTCGATATATGGGTTTAATAAACTTCGTTCCGGGATTAGAACGGGCTTTTTGGGCCAACTATCGTTTAACACGTTCGTAATTCGTGCCCACCTAGCCTACTACTTTGTCTATATATATGCTGGGATAAACCCTAGCCTCCATCTTCTTTCATTTGTATATACATTCATTTTCTTCATCTCTTTCTCTTCCTCAATGGTTGCAAAACCTAGATCTATTTCAGTTCAAAATTTCAATGAAAATTCAAACTCTCCACAAAAATTCCAAAAAAACATATGTCAATGCTCTCGATGAGCGTAATTCAATGGTGCTGTTCGTTTCTCGATCCGGGTTGTGGTTTGCTCAGAAAAATTTAGAACAGTTCGTATCCATTGATCAACGCCGCGACAAACTTCGACAGATCGTCAAATGATTTCTGGGTATTGTGGAGAGTCTCATACGCTTCGCATCGGTGTCACTGGTTTTGGTTTTTAACGGTTGGATCGTCGCGAAAGTTCAAACTAGGGTTTCGGCCTAGGGTTAAAGTGGCGGCGACGGAGGCCTTAGGGGCGACCGGACCTATGGGGATGGGTGCGGCTTGTCGAGCTGAGTTCGATGGTGGTGGTGCTGTGGCCAAACGGTGGCCGTTGGTGGCTAGGGAGCGAGGTCAAACAGGCGGTCAACATTGTTTATATGGGTTCGTCCTCTCTGTTCGCATGAAGGTGGCATGAACTATTGCTGTAGGCGTGCGTTTCTCTGTAGATGGAGGGAATTGCATATGACGTGGCAACGTCTCTTGTGAGGTAGGTTTATTTGGTTTTGTTTTATTTTGATTTTTCAAGCAAGTTTTATCGTATAACTTTCACATACGAACTCCATTTCACATGAATTTTTTTTTGTTAGGATCGTATTGAAATTACGGATCCGTTGACGTGGGTTTGGACTGATTTGGAGACCGTCGAATTTTTGGGTTTAAATTGGATTTGAATTCGATTTAAATCCCAAAGGTGAGTGTTTTAACCCACTCGCAACTTCTAAAAGTTTTTATGTTTGTTAAATTTATTTTAGATATGAGTAGGAATTTATTTATGACCGTTCGGCATGTTTTATTTATCATATCTGTTAATTCGCATTTATTTAAATTAACTGTTAATTTAGTTTATTTATTGCATATTAATTGACAGTTAGAATTTATTTATTTGCATATAAACTGCTAGAAACAGTTATAAAATTTATTACTGAATATAAACTGTTAGTTTAATAGTTGTTAAATTTATTTTGATTATAACTGCCAGTTATTACCTGTTATATATTATCAAATATATATTGATATTGATTTATTATTGGATGATGATTGTGATTTGGATGATGGATGATGTTGATGAATGGATGTTTTATTTTATATCATTAAATGGCAAGTTATCATGCATTTTTCCATTTCATTCGGGATTGTGGTTTGAAATGATATACAACCGCAAAATTTTATTTTTTAATTTGCATATTGAAATGATAAATATCCGTATCACTTGACCGTAGGATAGAAAATTTTATACAGGCACCGTGGTCTATATATAAATTATTTTAAAGTGATTTCTATGGTTTGGATGGATACGGTTTATCAAAAATTTTAACTTTGATATTTTATAAATATTATTTTTCTTCTATATATATACATATGAAGTTAGAAATTTTGAATTTTAAACTGTGTATAAATCTGTTAAATAAAAATGGAAAGATTTTGAGAAAAGGGATTTGATAATTTATATTATATGTTTAAGTTGGAAATTTTAAGATATGACATTTATAACTGGATTTTCCAAGATAATTTAAAATGAATATTTAGTATAAATTAAATTGAAGAAAATATCTAATTGAATTTTATTTATTTAATTTATGTGAATATTCAAGACTAAATAATCGAACATTTAATGTGTTGAAAGAATAAATTCCAACTTTAGTTTTGAAATATAAATACTCCAAATGGATATATATATATATATATATATATATATATATATATATATAGAAATTGAAGGGGTTTTTGGAATTTGAAGTGATAGTTAGATTATGGTTTAAACTTTATATAAAGAAATATATTTGTAAAGACATGAAAAAAAAAATTCTTTACAAAGTAACCTTAAAGTTAAACCATTTATTTTATATACCGTTGAATATCCAAACCATTCAAGTTTTAGAAGTTATGGTTTTTAAAAGTATGAATTCCGAAATATTATGTTTTGAAAGTATAATTCAAATGTTTGGTTTACAGATATTATAAATTTTAAAGCAGTATGATTTTGGAAAAGAATTATATTTGGATAAAATGATATCATATTGTTTTGGGTTTTAAATGATATCGTATTCATAGTTTTGAAATGGAAAGGTTTATTCTGGTTTTAAAATATAAACTATTTTTAAATGACCGCGGTGTTATAATAACGATGGGTTGGCATAGAGACCGGGATCGGATATGGACATACTCTCTGTCGATACCGAAAACCACTTTGACTAACCGTGTATGCGGTGGAGATTCCAGAATGAAGTAGGTTGGTGGCGGCGTTTCCTGAAGGTAAATACGTGGACCCAACTCCCGTGAGTTGGCATAAGGTGGCTAAAACAGGAGGGATTCTCGGGCCAATGAGGTCATTCCTCTGATCGAACGCACTCCTTCGATATTATACTCTGACTTTGGATTGATTCGGTGGCCACTATTGATTTCTTTGATTTTGGGGGTGTTTGTTCGAGGTGGGCGGTAGTAGCAGCTACGCGTTTCCACCAGCCCGGATAGCAATTGGTATATCTACCCTGGCATTGCCTAGTTGTGTCGTGTCACCTACCCTAGCGCGCCTTATACGATTTTGGTTTTGTACCATACTTATGGAGTGCCCTCTGACGACGCCCAGTACGGGGGAGATTACGGTACTGTATAGACTATGGGAATATATTCTGTGTTAAGGGCTATATGGGTAACCCCTTAACGCTATTTAAAAGTAAGTTTATTTTATAATTAGACACTATTATAATAGCGCAATATACTATATAGTAAATAGTTTAACGGATCCTTAGGAGATGTAACTCCCGAGCATCTCTTGAGTTACTGTACTCATATTTATTTCTGTAAATTTAACTTACATAAGATCTTTCAGTTCTGACTCGAGTGTTTTTGTCTTTTCAAATTCGCTCGGGTCAGTCCGAGCGTTTCAGGATTTGAAGATTTAGCTCTGGAGGACGAAGACGAAGATTTGTATTATTATTATTTATAGTATTACACCACACTCACACTGTATTCCGCTGCATTGATATTATTGGTATGTGAACTCTGATATTTAATTGTATAAAGAAAAATCAAATGTTTTGTAAACAGTTTTATAAACTATATATTTTATTATTATATTTTATCCTTCCGTTGTGAGATTCTATTTTGTTTTTTTTTCTTCTCTGTTTTTCTTATTTACCCCATAACAATCCGTCCTTCCATATGGTTTGAATCGGCACGTGTGGCTGTTTAAATCGTGCGAAAAGGCGGGATGTTACAGATCGAATTCGAGAAGACGCGGAATGTTCGATCGATCGAGGTTACCTGAGAGCAGTGATAGAATTCGAGAAGATCGTCAACCCTAAATAAGCACGGGAAAAAAAATAAAGCTGGAAATAAAAAAAAAAGGAGGGAGGGTGTGCGTTTTGGGGAAAATTTTCCCACGAAAAGAGGCATAGATTTTTATACAGCTATAAGCCGTATCAAATGTTAATACGGTTAACAGCCGTATTAAATAATATAGATACGGCTTTTAGCCGTATCAAAATTTGATATGGCTTATAGCCGCATCAAATGTGCCACCTAAGGTTGCGCCAAAATCCTATCTGTGGTGTAGTGCCCCAGATTCAAACGTCTGAATCAAGAAAAACAGACGTCTAAATTAGCCCTATTTTGAACTAAATCCTTGCGGGTTGCACACTAACCAAATTCAGACGCCTGAATTGGTTTACTCAAGCGTTTGAAATCCATCTGAAGCTTTTTTATCTACTTTTCTTATTCTATATTTATTACCTTTTTACCCCTACCATCTCATCACTTATATAATAACTTTTTTACTTCTTTACCTCTTACTTCAGAACCCTAGCCCCCATTTTCATCTCACTCAAAGTTTTTACTCTTCCTCTAACTTACCAATGGCACCAAGATCAAAGAGAACAAGAGAATCAACTTCCGGACCATCCGAAGACCAAATCCGGCAATGGCTATGGAAGGATGTTGCTGTTTCAAGACATCTTTAAAGGAGCATTCATGAAATTCCCGGACTTCGCAGCATATCATATTAGAGAATTAGCAGAGCAATTTCACTTCGAAAGCTTGTGTAACGACCTGGAATTTCGAACTCAAAACTTCCAGATAGTTAGAAAGAAGAAGAAAGAGATATAAGAAGAAGAACAGAAACATCAACAACTCACATTCGCAGCGGATAAAATATAAAAATAAATAATAACAGTATACAAACTATATCTGTCGATTACATTTTTATACATCAGAGTTACACTTCTACACAGACACTGAATATATACAATTATCATGTCATAGATATACAACAATAAATATAGCGGAAACACACCATACGTTCTTGTCATCCAGCTCGCCTCCTGAGCTCCCGAACGTTCTTACCTAAAAATCTGTAATACTCGGTCTGATCCGAGCATTACATCAAAGTAGCACCCGGGTCAGGCTGGAAACCAGCATGAGTAAACCCATCTAACATGGAGTACAAAAGTATACAACTCATATAAACCCGGGGTACTTATATCAATTTGTAAGGATTCGAAGTGGTTTCAAGTATTTACTAATACCCGACTCCGGTCTCTTCGAGTCCAAATGTCATCTTATCCCAAGTTATTCAATTAAAAACAATTCAACTTAAATGATTGGATAACACTTTTACGCAACAATTCATAATTGATATATTCACTGTCCACTCAAACATATCTTATCAAAGCAATTCCTATTGGAGATATCAACCAATCCAAGGCGCTTATCATCATTCAATCATTCATAAGCAAGATTGATCACTTCCATTAATTACTTTAATTACTTTCATTAGTTAATTTTTCTTAAATTTCATTTCATAATTAACCTTTAACTTAATTACATTCATTAATCAACCTTGATTAATCACAATCAATAATTAACTTTCCATATTTACTCCATCAATTATATCCACTCCTTGATTAATTATATTAATTACTCCTTTAATTACACTGAGTAATTATCACTTAATTTCTTCCACAAAGTAATTATCCTTTGATTACTCCCCATCAAGTAATTTAATTTTTTTCTTTTTATTTTTTATTTATTTATTTAATTACATCTAGTAATTATCCATTTATCACTTCACTAAGTAATTACACCTCATAAATTACCCTAAGTAATTATACTTAACCCACCATCAAATGATTACCTTTAATTAATTAAACTTAATTAATTAATTAAATTTACCATATTAACTTAAATAATTACACTCAGTAATTAATTTCTTTTAATTACTTCATTGGGTAATTACTCTAATCATCTTCTTAAAATTAAATAATTATCTTTTAAGTAATTAATTAATAAATTTATTCTTATTTAGGGATTAACTAATCTCTAATTAATTAACACATAATTAATTAAATAAATTAACTATTCTTTAATCATTAAATTAATTATTCTTCATCACTTATTAATTTATTAAATCTATAATTATCCAAGACTTAAGTTATTATAGAATAAACCCTTAAATCTTTATTACTTCCTAAATCATTATTAAGATCTTATTTATAAATCTTAAATCACTTATTATTATCATATGATACAAAACATATAAATTTATATATTAACCACTTAATTACATATTTAAATTAAGTTTAAATAAACTTAAGAATCAACTAAATTAATAACATATTTATTTAACTTCTATATCCAATAGTTAAACAAAAACATTGATTACATATAAGAGTAATTTATTTAAGATCATTTTAGACCTGATAGAACTTAGTTTTACTTCGACTTTAAAACTGTATAAATTTTTCCCGAAATCAATTCGAAAGCACTCGACCCAAACCCATCATTTAATATTAAACTCTGTTTAAATTAAAACGGATAAAATACTGGTGAACTATCAAAGGCAATTCGTCATAAACTCGAGTAGAACACCGAGTAAACCCCTTCTACTGAGATTCCAAACTTCATCTTCACCTTTCTTCTCCCCCTAAATACTGCTGAGTCATATGCGAGCACAAACGCGTGCACCTGCACATAGCTCCACCTCACTGGAGCACGTCGCCGCCCCTATCCACAAACCACCTCTGACCTGTTGAACCACCAGATCACCACCACACCGCTCGATCACTCCCACCTCAAAATCCGAACCCCTAAAACTCGAGTTGACTACAAAAATTTCAAACGAAATACAACAGCTCGATCAAAAAACTGAACCCAACTCACCCAACATGATCACCTCGTCACCGCCGCTCAATCCACCAGAGACGCCCAAACTTCGTCGTCACCATGACAACCCTCCAAACAACCACCCACTTGAGTTTCGAACAACTCGATCACGTGTATAGGGAGAACGCACCTCGTTTCATACACGATAAAAAAATCCAAACAAAACCCTACAATGAATTCGACCGATCAATTTGTGCATTTGAAAAATTATTCAACAATTTTCTCTACATCACAGATGTTTGTACTAGCTTCAATCCAAATTTCAACCTTTAAAATTGATTCGATCACTAGAAATTGGAAGAAATGCAGTTTTTGCTCAAATACATACTGCTCTTGAATCCCTAAATTAAAAATCTTCATTTTAGTTTAATAAATCATAACTTCCAGTAAGCATTCATGTTATATGTTTGAATTAGCTTTTTATAACAATTGGATTTATCAATCTATTGCTTGATTTCATGTAAATAAGGCTTCCAGTAAAAAAAAATCCACTAACATGTTTAACCAGACTCGAAAACTTTGTTTAAGTGTTAAAAATCTTATTTTGATTAAAACTGAAAGTTTTACACTAATTTGATGAGCAAAAATTAGATTTGGAAAGAAACATGTAACCTGTAACAACATACAGAGCACCACAATATTATGTTTATACCATAACATATGTAACCCATATTATCAATAAATCTAGAACTATTTTTAATCAACTTAAAGCTTTAAAATTTGATGTTTACTCACCTGAAAAAGTTACTGATAGAAAGCAATCTGATGTTCTTGAAAACTGCCTTTGAACTGAAGTTTTGGAACTGTCTGCAATCTCTGTTTGTCATTGAAGAATTTAGATGGAGTTTGTAAAGTTATTTTCCTTATCACAGTTTTGCTTCTCAAGTTCACTAAATTTGCTAAGTTATTGTAAACGAACTAGTATATTATGATGTGTATATATAGATGGCTTTGAACAGCTGTAGGTTTAACTGGTACAAGTCTTACTTGTATTGACCAGGTTTGATCAGAGATGTTTTCTGCAAACTTGAAATGATATTGTACATTTCGGCTGAAAGGTTTTTCTTGACAAAAAGTTGTGCTAATTTAATGCATATGTCTTCAAATTAGTTTACATCCAATTAATATTAGATGATACTTAGATTTGATACAAAGATATTTTTGAATATTATGTGAATACTTTGTCTTCTTTGCATTGTTCATGTGTATGTACAGGTTATGGAAATAGTTTATACACATATTTGTGTCAGGTTTTACATTACACTTGCAGGCAACCACTTGGTCTTGGTTATGAAGATATTTTGGATGTAGATATATTTTTATTCTTCCCAAATGGTGGCTGATACAAATTTTAGCGGCTGATATGATATACATTGGGCTGCATTAAATTTCATTGTCTTGATCATACTTATTCTTTATTTTTGAATGTACAGGAATGTATATTTCTTTTGCAAGCTTATAAACATATATCTTGTTTTCTTGTTGTCTTCCAGGTCTACATACTTATATAGTTTGTTTGTACTTGAATGTATCCTGGTTTCTTGTTTGTTAAGCCTGCATATTTGAACATATTTCTGGTGTATTCACTATATATTTTACAAAACTATATAATTTATCTTATGTATATTTTTTTATTTCTATTTCTAACTTAAACTATCAACACTTGATTTACATGTTCATTTCCTATTTTCACATGACTATAAACTTATTTGACATATTTACTTATCCAACAAATAACACGTTATTTATTCCTTGCTTTCATACTTCTAATGATGATATATATTTACATTTATTTTATCATCTTTGTTTATACTTCTGGTAATTTATTGTTATGATATATTTTATTTTATATTTCACTTAACCATAATTTATTTGAGATATTATTTATTTCTTATATATATACTTATCTTTATTTCTTATAAAAGTTAACTACCAATTAAATTTACTTATTTACTTATTTATTATTTAATATTCAATATACATGTTAATCTCATAGTTCCTGGTGTTTGTATATTTATTTTTAAAACCATATTTATTTTACACTTATGTTACATATCAATAAGATGTCCTATTTACATTAAAATACATACACAAATCTCTGTTTAAGCTTATATTTAATTATTTAGATTAAATTCTAATTAAAATAATATTGCTAAATTTCCGGGATGTCACATTCCTCCCCCCATAAAACTTTTCGTCCTCGAAAAGGAACGAAGTCAGAATTTATGAAAATGCTTAAAATCAGATAAATTTTCTTTGATCATTTGTAAAATACTTTTATAACTTGATATTTTGACAAGTCCATGCTTTTTTACAGAGAAATTCGATCATATGTTCATCAGGTGTATGACTGAAAATCTATAAGCACTTGGCAGACCTGTTTCAACACCCAGTGAGAATACTTGGGAAAATAATTTTATTGGAAACGGTTTTTGAAAATAGAGGAAATATCTTTAGTGAGAATGCTCTGGAAATCATCACCCTCATCAATGGTCACAGTTACATACCAGGGTTACGTTGCCGTCGCAGCAAAAGTCCATGTAACTGCAGGCTCTCCGCGGCTTCTCGATTACGCCATGGATCCCACGACAGTTCACAGTTACATTCCAGGGTTACGTTGCCATCGCAGCAAAAGTCCATGTAACTGCAGGCTCTTAGCGGCCTTGATTTTCGCCGTCGAAATGAAACTTCTCCACTCCAACATAGGTCGCAATCTACCGATATAAAATCAAACGCAGACTGTTGGCTCTCAGCGGCACACACGACTTTCGCTATGTTACTATAGTGTCGCAGTCTACCGATATAAAATCAAACACAGACTGTTGGCTCTCAGCGGCACACACGACTTTCGCTATGGTAAACTCTACTCATGATCCCCAGGAACTAGTTTTGTTCGGACTCCTCACAGGATCAACTTTAGAACCCCCCCTTGGGGCTCAAGGCAGCACCATCCGGTGGCACTCCTGGGAAGTCCATTTTAAGGGAGCGCCTTTTTCCCCAGAGCCATCATCAAAACACTTTATACTATACACATATAGTATCTTTCAAATCATACACCTAGTATGATCTCATACAAAGCTTCTTTACACAAAATCAATTATCCAAAATCGATAATTCTCAAACTCGGCTTTCCAAATTCAAAATTGATTTTATCCAAAAATCAAAAGCCTTTCCAAATCCCAAGGTTCCCAAAACCATTTCCAAAATCCTCATAAGATCATTTATATACATATATATATATATATATATATATATATACAGAGATATATATAATTTTTAAAACTTTGGATCATTTCAAACTTGTATAAAACTCCTTTTTATACTTCAAACACTTTCAAAAATTCTTTCTTTCAGCAATAGATTCAACAAGGGGAGATTTATCTTATATAACAAAGATATATAACTTTGTTTATTCAAAATCAAATATTCAAATTTGATTACTCTTTCCAATATCAGTTTCATCCAAAACCGTACGATGTACACATATCATCAGTACGCTATACCAACTTGATCGCTCACTCGATCACACAATTTCACTTCCGAACTAGTATCGTCCACCCGACTTCCTAGTGCGGACTTAGATCTGGTTTCTTGATCAGAAATCATCATTCTCCTTGCATAGCCATAACTATGATAGAGAATATCCAGAACCAATCAACAATCCATATCCAGGTTCACCATCGAAAATCGAGTGAAAAATCCCAACTCAGATCGATAAACTATCTCGAAATTCTGTGCTTGAATCTGGATCAAATCACTATGCGAATAGAATAATATACGTACATCCTACATATTTAACTTCATTGATTTTTTAGCCAAATCAATTTCTCTTTCTATTCACATTTCCTTTAATTCCCATTTGGATTATTACTTCAATTTTTATCTCGGTTAGGTATTTAGATCAATAATAGTTTGAACTCAGACCAGTTTATATTTTAGAAAATAGATTGAAAATTTTAACAATTAATAAGTAGTTGAAAAATAAGTATTAGTTTGAAAAATAGCTGTAAAATAGTTAACTAATTGTAAAATAGTTGAAAAACAGCTAAATAGTTTTCAGAAATTTTAGATAATTGCAAAATAGTTATAAAATAGTAATTAATTATAGAATGGTTGAAAAACAGTAATTAGTTTGTAAAACAGTTACAATAGTTAAATGACTCCAAAAGTAGTTATAAAATAAGTATAAGACAGTCCTGAGTTTAATAAGAAAGGTTGTATATATGATAATTAACTTGGAAAATAGATTTGTACTAAAACAATTTTTTTTAAATAAAATATAGTCTAGAGTCAAACCGTTCAATTCCCAATCCAAATCAAATTCCATTGATTCTTACTCCTGTTCAACTTTAATTATAATTTCAAATTATTCCAATCACTTTGGACTAATATCCATTGAATTGAACCCACTTCAATTTCAATCATTTCAATTTAATCCAATCCAAATTTTTCATTGAAAATTTTAAACTTACACATCTTCAACCTTAAATCCAATTAATTCAAGTCAAATTCAATTTGTACTAATTCAATTTCAATCTCAATTTTAAACCATCTCGAGTTATATAAATTCGAGTTAAATTCTCTAAGGTTGGTTTAACCCTTTAAGCAAGTTATCCTTTATTAAAAGCTTTTAAACAATTTAATTTCTGAGCTCAAATTCTAGGATTTTCATTTTAAATTATCTTTACTTACTTATTTCAAAGTTTACGTAAGAATTCAAAACAATTTTTATTTTAAAATTTTAATTTATTACCCAAATTTTATCTTCTAGTTTGAAAAGGTTTAATTTACAAATTCAATTATTCAAATTTTCAGTTCAAAGTAATTCTATATCCTTAATTTCAAATTAACGTTAGATTTTCTTTTATTCCAATAATGGATATATTACCACATTTCATTTCTCATTCATTTAAACAAATCTGATCCACAATTTAGAGATTTTTAACAACAATAGGATGGTATCCTCCAATTTATTTTAAAAAACATCCGTTCATTTTCAATTTTCAGATCTCAAACCCATTTGAGATCACACAAATTCCCAATTCAAATTACCACTTAACTTTCCAAGTTCAATTCCAATTTCATTTTAAAATTTCCAATTCAAGTTGTTCATTCAAACTTATTTAACTCCTCCCAAGTTAAATTCAATTTACTTAATCCAGTCAACCCTTTTCCAATCTGAATTCCCACTTCAAATTTCATAATTCTTTCCTTTCTATAAGTTCAAAACTTATATCACTTTGGGTTTTTACATCACATTTCAGGGAAAATCAAAACTCAACACCTTAGAGTTTATTTCAAATTATCGTTGATATCATGTATATCCATACTATACATATTTATTTCTTGGCCCTCCCAGCCATGTTTTAAAGTTTTAAACCACCTTTGGTTTTAAATTCAAATCAAATTTTCAAACAACTCTTGTTTAATCAAGTTCTGTCGTTCAAATAATTTTAAAAAACATTATTTATTATTTCTTCATTACTTTGAAACAAAATTTTCAAATTCTGGATCCAGATTTAAAATTCCACAATTCAGATATTTTCAATTTTATAAGTCATACTTTATCTAAATGTTTACTTCTTTAGAATATTTCATTTTGCTTACTCATTAATACACATCTTATTATTAAGCGCACAACAATCACTTATGATAATAACCAAGATTATCATATCTAAAACCATCCATTATCATCTTACTCTAAAATACTTCTTAAATTCAAGATTTAATTTCAGTTTGAATCCATTTCAAACTTATCTTTATTTAATTTCAGTTTGGTTTTACTATATTACTTCTTAATTTAATTCTAATAATTTAACCGCCAATTTCCTTAACATTTATTAGAATGAAATATTGCTTTACATACCAAAATATAATCTTATATGAAATCATTTAAAATCCTTATATAAGAAAATAACAAGTACGCTCTCTCATATATATATACACACACAACTCATTCTAGGGTACTATTGACCCTATTCTTAATGAGTACACCCACCAGAGCCAAGGTTCTCGCTTAACCTTCAGCTCTGATACCAACTGTAACGACCCAGAATTTTCGAACCCGAAACTTCGAGATAGTTAGAAAGAAGAAAAAAGAGATAGAAGAAGAAGAACAGAAACATCAACAACTCACATTCGCAGTGGATAAAATATAATAATAAATAATAACAGTTTACAAACTATATCTGTCAATTACATTTTTATACATCAGAGTTACACTTCTACACAAACACTGAATATATACAATTATCATGTCATAGATATACAACAATAAATACAACGGAAACACACCATACGTTCTTGCCATCCAGCTCGCCTCCTGAGCTCCCGAACGTTCTTACCTAAAAATCTGTAATACTCGGTCTGACCCGAGCATTACATCAAAGTAACCCGGGTCAGGCTGGAAACCAGCATGAGTAAACCCATCTAACATGGAGTACAAAAGTATATAACTCATATAAACCCGGGGTACTTATATCAATTTGTGAGGATTCAAAGTGGTTTCGAGTATTTACTAATACCCGACTCCGGTCTCTTCGAGTCCAAATGTCATCTTATCCCAAGTTATTCAATTAAAAACAACTTAAATGATTGGATAACACTTTTACGCAGCAATTCATAATTGATATATTCACTGTCCACTCAAACATATCTTATCAAAGCAATTCTTATTGGAGATATCAACCAATCCAAGGCGCTTATCATCATTCAATCATTCATAAGCAAGATTGATCACTTCCATTAATTACTTTCATTAGTTAATTTTTCTTAAATTTCATTTCATAATTAACCTTTAACTTAATTACATTCATTAGTCAACCTTGATTAGTCACAATCAATAATTAATTTTCCTTATTTACTCCATCAATTATATCCACTCCTTGATTAATTATATTAATTAATCCTTTAATTACACTAAGTAATTATCATTTAATTTCTTCAATAAAGTAATTATCCTTTAATTACTCCCCATCAAGTAATTTAATTTTTTTTCTTTTTATTATTTTTTTATTTATTTAATTACATCTAGTAATTATCCATTTATCACTTCACTAAGTAATTACACCTCATAAATTACCCTAAGTAATTATACTTAACCCACCATCAAATGATTACCTTTAATTAATTAAACTTAATTAATTAAATTTACCATATTAACTTAAATAATTACACTCAGTAATTAATTTCCTTTAATTACTTCATTGAGTAGTTACTCTAATCATCTTCTTAACATTAAATAATTATCTTTTAAGTAATTAATTTATAATTACTTAGTAACTTATTCTTATTTAGGGATTAACTAATCTCTAATTAATTAACACATAATTAATTAAATAAATTAACTATTCTTTAATCATTAAATTAATTACTCTTCATCACTTATTAATTTATTAAATCTATAATTATCCAAGACTTAAGTTATTATAGAATAAACCCTTAAATCTTTATTACTTCCTAAATCATTATTAAGATCTTATTTATAAATCTTAAATCACTTATTATTATCATATGATACAAAACGTATAAATTTATATATTAACCACTTAATTACATATTTAAATTAAGTTTAAATAAACTTAAGAATCAACTAAATTAATAACATATTTATTTTACTTCTATATCCAATAGTTAAACAAAAACATTGATTACATATAAGAGTAATTTATTTAAGATCATTTTAGACCTGATAGAACTTAGTTTTACTTCGATTTTAAAACTGTATAAAATTTCCTCGAAATCAATTCGAAAGCACTCGACCCAAACCCATCATTTAATATTAAACTCTATTTAAATTAAAACAGATAAAATATTGGTGAACTATCAAAGGAAATTCGTCACAGACTCGAGTAGAACACCAAGTAAACCCCATCTACTCAGATTCCAAACTTCATCTTCACCTTTCTTCTCCCCCTAAATACTGCTGTGTCATATGCGAGCACAAACGCGTGCACCTGCACATAGCTCCACCTTACTGGAGCACGTCGCCGCCCCTATCCACAAACCACCTCTGACCTGTTGAACCACCAGATCACCACCACACCACTCGATCACTCCCACCTCGAAATCCGAACCCCTAAAACTCGAGTTGCCTACAAAAATTTCAAACGAAATACAACAGCTCAATCGAAAAACTGAACCCAACTCACCCAACATGATCACCTCGCCACCGCCGCTCAATCCACCGGAGACGTCCAAACTTCGTCCTCACCATGACAACCCTCCAAACAACCACCCACTCGAGTTGCGAACAACTCGATCACGTGTATAGGGAGAACGCACCTCGTTTCATACACGACAAAAAAATCCAAACAAAACCTTATAATGAATTCGATCGATCAAGTTGTGCATTTGAAAAATTATTCAACAATTTTCTCTACATCACAGATGTTTGTACTAGCTTCAATCCAAATTTCAACATTTAAAATTGATTCGATCACTAGAAATTGGAAGAAATGCAGTTTTTGCTCAAATACATACCGCTCTTGAATCCCTAAATTTAAAATCTTCATTTTAGTTTAATAAATCATAACTTCCAGTAAACATTCATGTTATAAGTTTGAATTAGCTTTTTATAACAATTGGATTTATCAATCTATTGCTTTATTTCATGTAAACAAGGCTTCCAGTAAAAATAATAATCCAATAATATGTTTAACCAGACTTGAGAACTTTGTTTAAGTGTTAAAAATCTTATTTTGATTAAAACTGAAAGTTTTACACTAATTTGATGAGCAAAAATTAGAGTTTGGAAAGAAACATGTAACCTGTAACAACATACAGAGCACCACAATATTATGTTTATACCATAACATATGTAACCCATATTATCAATAAATCCAGAACTATTTTTAATCAACTTAAAGCTTTAAAATTTGATGTTTACTCACCTGAAAAATTTACTGATAGATAACAATCTGATGTTCTTGAAAACTTCCTTTGAACCTGAAGTTTTGAAACTGTCTGCAATCTATGTTTGTCATTAAAGAATTTAGATGGAGCTTGTAAAGTTATTTTCCTTATCACAGTTTTGCTTCTCAGGTTCACTAAATTTGCTAAGTTATTGTAAACGAACTAGTATATTATGATGTGTATATATAGATGGCTTTGAACAGCTGTAGGTTTAACTGGTACAAGTCTTACTTGTATTGACCAGGTTTGATCAGAGATGTTTTCTGCAAACTTGAAATGATATTGTACATTTCGGCTGAAAGGTTTTTCTTGACAAAAAGTTGTGCTAATTTAATGCATATGTCTTCAAATTAGTTTACATCCAATTAATATTAGCTGATACTTAGATTTGATACAAAGATATTTTTGAATATTATGTGAATACTTTGTCTTCTTTGCATTGTTCATGTGTATGTACAGGTTATGGAAATAGTTTATACACATATTTGTGTCAGATTTTACATTACACTTGCAGGCAACCACTTGGTCTTGGTTATGAAGATATTTTGGATGTAGATATATTTTTATTCTTTCCAAATAGTGGCTGATACAAATTTTAGCAGCTGATATGATATACATTGGGCTGCATTAAATTTCATTGTCTTGTTCATACTTATTCTTTATTTTTGAATGTACAGGAATGTATATTTCTTTTGCAAGCTTATAAACATATATCTTGTTTTCTTGTTGTCTTCCAGGTCTACATACTTATCTAGTTTGTTTGTACTTGAATGTATCCTGGTTTCTTGTTTGTTAAGCCTACATATTTGAACATATTTCTGGTGTATTCACTTTATATTTTACAAAACCATATAATTTATCTTATGTATATTTTTTTTATTTCTATTTCCAACTTAAACTATCAATACTTGATTTACATGTTCATTTCCTATTTTTACATGACTATAAACTTATTTGACATATTTACTTATCCAACAAATAACACGCTATTTATTCCTTTCTTTCATACTTCTATTGATGATATATATTTACATTTTATCATCTTTGTTTATACTTCTGTTAATTTATTGTTGTGATATATTTTATTTTATATTTCACTTAACCATAATTTATTTGAGATATTATTTATTTCTTATATATATACATATCTTTATTTCTTATAAAAGTTAACTACCCAATTAAATTTACTTATTTACTTATTTATTATTTAATATTCAATATTCATGTTAATCTCATAGTTCCTGGTGTTTGTATATTTATTTTTAAAACCATATTTATTTTACACTTATGTTACATATCAATAAGATGTCCTATTTACATTAAAATACATACATAGATCTCTGTTTAAGCTTATATTTAATTATTTAGATTAAATTCTAATTAAAATAATATTGCTAAATTTCCGGGATGTCACAACTTGATTGGGTATACCCCTAATAATGTTAAAATTAGTCATCTTATGATTAAACTTTTTCTTGCAAGCTTAAACTTGGATCATCAAAATCCTCAAAACCGTCAAGATTGTGTTTGGTCGTTAGTTTGTGGTGTAATAATTTTCTTACCTTTACAAAGACTAGGTCATATTTTAAATTGTCCTTATCAAGGAACTGATATTAATGAAATTGAAGTTGATATGGAACATCGTGATGAAGTTTCACATCTATTTTTATCCGATGAACTTATAAATATGGGAAATTTAAAATCTACCTACTTACGGCCACAAGCTAGGCTAATTCACCATGCTCTTATTCGATCTCTCCAACCAAGAACGGGTAGCTATGAAAAAGTGTATAAAGAAAACTTTCAAGCACTTTATTCTATTTATTCTAGTCAACAAGTAAATTGGGGAAAGATTATTTTGGATGAATTCCAAGATATCACAATCCGAAGGAAATATAGAACTATTCATTATGGTGCCTATATTATGCGCATTCTCCTAAATATCGGAGTACCGATGCTTGATTCGGATTTTAAAAGTATTAGTGAGTTAGGCGCTAAGACTTTAGGTTTGATGGGTCTTCCTATATGGCCTCCTCATCAACAAATCATTTCCTTCCAACAATGGTCACAAAATATTCAACATGGTGTTACTCACCCTCGAGACACTAGTATTGCTTCTTCTTCCCGTACCCATCATGAAGAAGAAGAGGAGGATGTTGACAACATTCAAGAAATTGGCCCGGATACTTCTTCAAGGCAAGCCATCGTTACTCTCTCCCGAAATCAATCAAAAATTCATCGGGATATAAAAGCACTTGAGAAAAAGATGGAAAGAAAATTCAATTCTATCAAAGGCTTTATCAATAAGATATGGGATCGAATTTCTTGTTCCGGCTCTACATCTACTCAAGCTTACAATCCATCTCCTTTTAAATGGTCTTCCTCAAGCTCAAGCTCAAATCACAATGATCCATCTCTTTCAAGTCAATTTTAAATTATCTTGCTTTTAATTCCTTATGTTAGTTGTATGAGAACTTGTCACTTTTGTTTCTTTATGTTAGTTGTATGAGAACTATTTATAACATTATGTATTATTTCTCTATTTTTATGGATTATCTATTATCATTCATGTTTCTTCTTTTTGACAACGACAAAGGGGGAGAAGTTTAAATTGTGCATATTGACAGGTGGAGTATCTAGTCTATTAATTTTATATAGTTGTCATCATCAAAAAGGGGGAGAATGTTAGACTCTCAATTTTGATTATAACAACCTATATAAAATGTTATATGTATATTTAACCATCTTTGCAGGAGATTTATTGCAGATTCATCTACAAATGTGTATAGCTGTATATTATGTGTCTAGAGTCTGTATATTTCTTAAAAAATTTGTTAAAATCTCTCCTTAAATGATATATAGATAAATATATATACACACATGCACACACAGGCTCAAACATGCACAAAACACCAAAATCAGACGTCTGGATCCAATCATTCAGACGTTTGAGTACTGAAATGAGAATATTGTTCTCACAATATTCAGACGTCTGAATTGAAATATTCAGACGTCTGAATGAGGTCAAAAATGAACTATTTCCTTGCTATCTACGTTTTCAATCTAATTTAGAAGTCTGAATTTTTTTATTCAGACGTCTGAATATCCCCAACTGCTATTTTCTTGAAAAGTCACTTCTCTTCACCAAGAGAAACATCCTTTTAAATCAACAGTTGCATCCATTCTTTTTAATATAACTTTTCATTTAAAGATGCAACTCTTCATATACTATATATAGATTATAGAATTCGACAAACAAATTACCGAATTTACTTTAGCATTCTTAAATTCTTATCCATTCTCAAAGTTTTCAAACTGCACTCAAATTCTTACATACTTTGATCATTGATCACTTTATCTTCCACAATTCTCAAAGCATATCACATTATATATCATAAAGGAGAAGATTATAGGAAGATTGTACTAAATTGACTTATCAGTGTTATTTAAGAACACACTACAGTCTGATATCTTTTGTATTGAAGTTCTATTCGGTTGCTTAGGCGGGTGAATTCCTGTTCGGTTACTCAGGCAATGTAAACATATTCCTCCGGGTTAAGTGAGGGTTATTGTAGTTGAAATTCCAGAAGGAGTCTGGGACTGGACGTAGAACGGGAAGTTCGAACCAGTATAAAAATTCCTGGTGTGCTTGTTTTATTTTTATTTGCTTTGCTATTATCATATGTTTCCGCATTTAGATTTAATTATATTCCATATTACACGATCCTAAGTAATAGCTAGCCATAGTAGCTTCTTTCAAAATCATCCTTTAACATAAATTTAAGAATTAAATTCCCGATTAACTTCAAACCATTTGGAGATAAATATGTAAATATTGTATATATAAATTCAAATTAAATCTTAATATAATATACCTACATATACATATAAATCCAGTCATACTGAAGAAATTCAAATCAAATTAATTTCTAAAACAAAAATGTAGCAAAGCTACTGAATGGTCTCTTCCTTCGAAACCCGAAAATGAATGTCGATGATGCGGCTGTCATCACCGAAATTATTTTCCAACGACAATGAAGGAGAGTACTGATTTAAAACCTTTAAAATTCTTTGTAAACAAATTCCTATTCGAAAATACTTCAAATAATGGGCATTTTAAGACTTTAAAACCATAGTTCGAAATTATCGAAAGTTAAGTTCTCAAATTCTAATTTAAATTCAATTAAATTTTCAAATCTGGACGTTGAAATAGTCAATGGTTTACAAAAAAATGAAAATAAAATATTATCATTTTTGACAACTAATTCAGTCAACAATTCAAATTTCAGAAAATTATGCTTATATATATAATATAATCATACAAAAATTTATTTTATTTACCAAATTTGAAAACGATATTTTGTCAGTTTTCTCTGTTCAAGTGTTTTGAAAATCCTATTGATAGCGTTGATCGGACGAATTGATCCAAAATCCAAATCAACATCAACAACTCAAACAACACAATTTAAAATATTAGTACAAATACACTCCCTCACTCGATATTCAAGGATAGATTTCAAATAAAGATAGAGATTCAAATTTGATGGACTCAAATCAATGAGAATTCTGACTCGAAGATAGATTCGAAAAAAAGATAAGATAATTAAATAACAAAATAGGAACATGGAAAATTTTATATAAATCGCGGGCAACCTTAACCGGGTCGACCGTGACTTCAAGAATAAGATCGATGCAGAATTCCGAGACAAATTGACATTCGATCGCAAGAGATAGATTTCAGGCATAGCAGGATATAGATAGCATCATAAACCGAGGATACAGAAATCTTTGGTAAATCAATGCCTATTGTAAAGGAGTTTACTCCTTTACAAATATTTCAAAGATTGGCGAGACCGCTGATTTATTATAGAGATTGTTTGAAGTGGAGTTATGGGATACTCCAGAATACAAATAGGGAGTGACAAGGATGGATTTTGGAACCAAGGGGAACGTTCCAACATTTAAAGGAAATCGAGTCAAAGAGGAAGGGATTCAATGTAATGACCAGATATTTTCAATCATTCTCTTCCGCACATGTCGGGCTTGAATTTCTCAAAATACCGAATTGTAAAATAAATTTGGCAAACCTCAGAATATGCAGTAAATAAATCGCAAATCACAGACACAGAGTAATATAATGCAGAGGAAGCAAAGAGATAGTAGTTCATGAAGCTACTATATAAATATACATCAGAGTTGAATAAGATACAACAGAAGTAACAAGATGATAATCAAGCACAAAGCTAAATACAACACTGGAATTAACTGAATAACTGGAACCAACTTGATAACTGAAAGTGAAATAGATAGCTGGATCTTCAAGTGAAGCTCCAACTCTAGAGGTGGGTCTCGAATGCTGTATCACTCTGTCTGACCCGAGCTTGAAGAAAAACACAAAACACTCGAGTCAGGACATACATACTTATACAATGTAAACCGACTCAAGTGAACTGTAATATAAGGTACGAGTAACTTAAAGGATGCTTGGGAACGCCCATCCTCTAAGGATCCATTAAACTATTTACTATGTAGTAATATTTCTCCATTATAATAATGTCTATAGTAAAATAAACTTACTTTTTAATAGCGCTAAGGGATTACCCATATAGCCTTTAACACGTAATAGTGCCAGTAGTCTATATAGTACCATAATACCTCCTGATCGAGAGGCTACCAGAGGATACTCCATAGGTATGACGCAAATCAAACTTGTATAAGGAGCGCTAGGGTAGGCGACACGGCACATAAGGCAATGCTAGGGTAGATATACCAATTACTATCAGGACTGGTGGTGACGCATAGCACGCAGCTACCGCCCACCTCGAGCCACACCCTTAAAATAAAAAATCAAAAGTGGACACCAAATCAATCTCAAAGTCAGAATATAATATCGAAGGAGTTTGCCCGATAGGAGGAGCTACCTCACTGGCACGGAATCACTCCTGTTTTAGCCACCTTATGCCAACTCACGGGAGTCGGGTCCACGTATATACCTCAAAGGAGCGGCGCCACCATCCTACTTCATTCTGGAATCTCCATTACGTACACGGTTGTTAAAGTGGTTTTCGGAGTTGGTAGAGAGTATGACAACTTCCGATCCCGGTCTCTTTAACAAACCAACGTTATTATAACCCATGGATATTTGTTTCAAAATCTTTTATACTTTAAATCCAAAATATCATATCCATTTCAAACTAAATACTATATTTTTCCATTTCAAAACCAAATCAACATATCATTTAAATAAACCCAAATTTCCAAATCATTGAATATTCCTTCCATTTATTAAACTTGAAATATTCCTTTAAATCATCTTAAACCAAACCACTTTATAAAGTCATATTCTTAAATCATCAATTTCAACAAGTTCAAATTAATATATTTAAAGACAATTCTTAATTAAATACAATTTCCAATGATTTGATTTCCAAAGCCATATTACTTTCAAGTTATAGAAACTCTGAAACCAAACACTTTGAAACATAATATTTTGAACCCATAACACTTTGAAACATATTTATTAAAACCATTTAAATTCAATGTTAATATCTTCAAAACAAGATTAATTTAAACCATTTAAATTCAATGTCAAATAATATTCATTTCAAAGTTGCAGCATTTCTAAGTTCATTCATTAAATTGTAAAATTTCCAATGCATTGTAAATTTCAGCTACAACAGCATTTATAAAATGTTACAGTAGGTATGTTAGTATTTCAAAAACATTGTCAAATTCAGAAACAACGGCACATATAAAGTGCTACGTTAGGTATTTAGTAATTTAAAACAGTTTACTTTCAGCAACAACAGCACTTACAAAGTGATGCAGTAGCTATTTAGTATTTTCAACGTACAGTTTAGTTTCTACAACAACAGCACTTACAAAGTGCTGCAGTAGCTCCTTATTATTTTAGAACTTAGTTTATTTCTGGAAATGACAACACTTAACAAATGCTCTCTTAAAACCACAGCATTTCTGAAGTGCTACCAATACTAATTCCAAATTTAATATAAAATTCCAGAAACATTAAAACTTCAATTTTAACCATTTTAACTTATAAAATCACATTTTTCGCTTTAAAAATATTCATTTGGATATCATTCAACTTATGATTTAATAGAATAAGACTTTATCAATAAATATCCAATTTAAACTAAGATTCATTTGTTAAGTCAAAAGTACATTCTTCCTTAACTCTACTTTAGCAATTAGCTTAACATTTTATTTTAAAATACCCACTTCATAAATAAAACAATTTTAATTTATTTTCTTAACTTAATAATTTTATTTAAAGACCAATTTCCAATTATCAAGTTAAGTCATAATTTAAGATACATTTTTCCACTTTAAAATCATAACTATTTATTTTTCGAAACATAACATTTCACAAAAGAACATTTTATCATAGTTAATATAACAATCAAATTTCCTTTATAGATCTATTCATATAGACTTTAATTAACTATGATTTTCTAGTTAAATAAATTTATTACAAAATGTCCAATTAAAGCTGTATTCCATTTTGTCAGTTCAAAATACATAATTTATTATACAAAACATGTCCATTTCATAAAGTAAAATTCATAACTATTACTAGATAATATTTAAAACTTCCATATTAAGTCAAATTCAATTGTTAAGTTATTTATCATCAATAAAGATCTTTAATTCAACTTAAAACCAATTATTAACTTTATAAAATTTAACTTATAGAAAAACCAATACACCTTTAAAATTAAAGTGTTAAATCAAATTTTAAGTTAAAATTTCATATATTTATAAAACTCAAAATACTTAATAACCTTTTAAAGAAATGTTATTTAAAAATACTTAATAAATTTTTAGGAAAATATTATCTAAAAATATAACCATGGGCCAGTATAATATTTTCTAACCTAGGTCAAGTGATACGGATATGTATTATTTCAATCCATAATTTAAAAAGAAAAATCCGGGTTCTATCATTTCAAACCCGCAATCCCAAGTAAATCAAATACAATAAAAATCACTCGAGCCTATCATTTCAGCTCATAATGATTTTTCATTATTCTAAAGTTTGTTCGGGTATGTATCATTTAACCCCATAGTGATAGGGAACTTGCAGTGTGATACAGTAAATAAAACGAATAGTATAATATAACATAGCTTATCAAATGATGTAACAAATATATAAATAGCATTTAACATCATATTATCACAACACACGCATATATGAATAAAATATCAGTTTATACAGATTCACTTATCATCATTTCACAATTATAAAAGTAAGTATGTCTAGAGTGAATAACTTACCTTTTTAAAGCTAGAATTGAAATTCAAGACACAAATCTAAATTCCACACGGCATGAAAATGCACAACAAACAAGATTTTTTTTTTGAGTGAATGAAGAGTCATATCTAAATCTTGTATGCAAACAAATACAAATATAAGAATATATTTCAATACAAAAGAATAGAAATTAAGACAATGGAAAAGAATGAACCAAAGGGACATAACCTTTGCTTTAACCAATCAATGAGCTTGGCTACATCACTAGTAGGCTCGGCCACAACCATATATGCTCGGTCATGGTGGGTTGAATGCATGCTAGGCCCGGTTGTGGGTGTGTACACACGGCTATTGTAAGGAATATGAAGAGATGGTGGGTTACAAATCAATGGAAGGCTAAAAGGCTAGGGTTTTGGGTCCTTTTGGTTCGGCCTATGGCAAAGCATGGATCGGCCATGTGTTCAGATCTGGTCAAGGCATCATAAAGGTACGGCAAGGAGTAGTTTTGGTCATGGCATGTCTTGGTGGGTGAGGTTTTGTTTACAGCCGAGGCTAATAGGAGAGGTGGTGGTGAAAAATGGTGATCTAAGCTAGGTTTCAATCAAGTTTGGTGATGTTCTTTGCATCAATGGTCACGGCATGGAGCTAGGTGGTAATGGAGAGATAATGTGGTCGGCATGGTGGTGGAGTGGTGGTGAGGTCGGCAATAGGTGGAGAGGCCGAGCTATGCATTGAGAAACAAAAGAAAATAAAAGAAAAAGGAGAAAAAAAGAGAGAGGAGAAGCCATGGAAATTAGATCTAACATATAAAAAAATTTCTTACGCAAATGATAATGAGATGAGAAGTTTTTTTTTTCTTTGTACATGATTTACCAATGGATATGGCGACTAGGGTTTACAAAAGAAAAATGAACGGCTAAGGTAAGTAATAAAGAGGCTAGGCAATAAAAGGCAAGAGTTTGAATGGTTTGGAAAATAAAAAGGGAACACTATAAAAACAAATAACTTGATGTATTTAATTAATTTTTTTTTGTTTGTTTGCACGCAAATGGATGTGAAATGAGAAACAATATTTACGTGATTGATAGGAGAAAATCATGGCTATGAATGTGGGAAGTAATTGGCTATGCAAATGGAAAGGCAAGGGAAACGGAAAAGCAACAAATAAAAACAAGTAACTTAGGTCTTTTCAAATTTCTAAGCCATTTATCAAAAAAAAGTCCACTAAATAAAATAAAAGTTTAAACAAAATAAAAGAGGAAATAAATAGGAAAATTAACATAGAAAAATAGGAAATAAGATACATAAATAACTGCATGTAAAACACTGTATTTTATCCAATTAAAAAGTATAAATCAGAATTCAACGAAACAAAAAAACAGAACGGATAACAGAATTATATTCTGCTTTAAAGAAAAAGATTAAAATTAAAAAAATTAAAGTTTAAAAACTAAAAATTAAAAATTAAAAATTTAAACTGAAATTCAAAATTTGACCAGAGTTGACCAAAATATAAAATTTTCAAAAAACGTTTATTTTATTGTATTTGGAAAATGAATTGCAAACAAATTCCAAACTTACATTGGAAAATTCCAGAAATTCAATCGGGTAAACTTGTGGCCCGAAAATTATGTATCTCTGCCCAGATGATTGAATTTCTGGAGGGTGTACCTCGTAGCCTTGAAATCGAGGGTGTAATTTTATAATTGCTTTTGAAAGGAAATACATACTAGTGTTGCGGGACTGGATGTAGGGTAACTCTGAACCAGTATAAAATCCGATGTGTTCTTTCCTTAACTGCTTTTATTTTATTTCTGCATCTGTGTTTGTTTCTATGATTATCCCTGTATCTGTAGATTGCATACATCTGTGTCTAAATTAACGTAAACTCAAAAAGATTTAGTAATTCTTTATAAACACTATTCACCTCTCTCCCTCTAGTGTTAATCCTAGCCTTAAGATCTGTAATCCGCATTTTTCATAATTGGTATCGGAGAAAGGTTTACAAAGTTTCATAATCTGATTTTTGAAAAGTTTTCAAAATGGCTACCAACACTGGAACTGTTACTAACACTAGTATTCCTGTCACTAGTTCATTTGTAGAAGGTCGGTCTACTGTTAGACCACCATTTTTTAATGGTAGTAACTATGCATATTAGGCATGTAGGATGAAAATATATTTACAATCTATAGGATTAGACACTTGGAATATCACACAAACAGAATATTCTGAACCCACAACTAATTTTGCAAAGTGGACTGCTGAGAAAAAGACTGTTGCACAAAATAATTCTAAGGCAATGAATATTTTGTTTTGTTCACTATATAGAAATGAATTCAATAGAGTGTCAGTTTGTAAGTCCGCATATGAAATCTGGAAAACTTTGCAAGTTACTCACGAAGGAACAAGCAAAATTAAACAGACCAAAATTTCCATGCTCTCAATTATTTAAAATGAATCCTAATGAGTCTATTTCATAAATGTATAGTAGATTTCAGGATATTGTGCATTCTCTAATATCTTTGGGAAAGGAATTTTCTGAAGAAGACCAAGTCGAAAAGATTTTGAACTCTCTAACTCCAGAATGGGATCAAAAGACACTTGCGATCGAAGAGGCAAATGACATCAGTACTTTAAGGATAGAAGAATTAATTGTAAATCTAATGTCGTATGAAGTTCAAATGATCGGGAGAAGAGAAAGCAAAGCATCTGGAAAGAAATCAATGGCATTCAATACATTGACTGATGGATCAGATTCAAACAGCGATAATGATGAAGAGATAGCCTTTATGACAAGAAATTTTAGGAAATTCCTGAAATATAGAAAGTTGAATAATCTTAAGAGAAACAACTATAATAACTCTGGAAATCAGAATGTAGTGCCAAATAATGTCAAATGTTACAACTATGATGAACCAGGCCATTTCAAAAGAGACTGTCCGTATCCAGATAGGCAAAATCCTCCTATGAACAATGATCCAACAAAGAAACGGAAGCGTGCATTTGCTGCTACTCTAGATGACTCAGACTCGTCCTCAAGTGATGATGATCGGAAGACAGATAATTCGAATTTGTGTTCCACAGCTGTTCATGACTTCGACGAATTCAAAGAAACGGACTCAGAAAGTTGTACATGTTTACAATGCGATTGTTTGAAATTGCTTGCTTAGAATTAGTTGCTTGATTGTTTGATTGATTGATTTGAAATTGGTGTGTTGTTTGAATTTTAAAATTTATTTTCTATTTTTATTATTATTTTATTATTTTTATTATTTTTGAATAGTATAATAATATTTTCTGAAATATACTAGGAGTTTAATAATATTTCAGATATATATAAGCATTAAAAATAATAAGTATATTTATATATTAATTTATTAGAAATCTTGGGAAAAATAAGTTATCAAAATTCACTGGCACAGGTCGACATGGTCCCTACCATGATGTCGACATGGGTACCAGAATTTGTGTTTCAAAACTTGAATTCAAACGTTTGAATTTTCCTCCACCTTTTCACTTCATTCAATTCTCTGAAAAGCTACCTTTTGACTAGAGAATATGTTCTTTGAGAATCTATTTATTCACTATCTTTTATCATATCTTTTCACTCTCATTTTCAAATTCAAACTCTCTTTTCAAAACTTCAAGCTCTCTACTCTCTACTTTAATGGCTTCTTCAAGCAACCCCTCCACCATGAGAATTTCCAGAAAAATAAAAGAGCAACTATTCAATGATCCGGAGGCAATAAAAGCATACAGCAATTATGCTAATTATGCCAAAGTCCATCCGGAAAGTTTGCTATTTTTCAAGATTTCTCTTCTTATGAACTTGATTCTCTTTTTGCAAACAATGGAGTTCTTAGTCTTATTGATGCTTCTCAAAATGATTTTGTTTGCTATCCAAATCTTGTCAAAATTTTCTATGCTAATTTAAACCATGGATTTTATCATGGAAATGAGGATGAAATTTGGAGTAGTGTCAAAGGCACTAGAATTGTTTTGAATTATGATCTTTTGGGTACCATTCTCAATTGCAAGTGTACGGGAATGGATCTTTCTAATTTTAAAATCGATGAAAACGATCATGAGATATTTCGTCATATTTTCGAAGGGAATCATAATTTTGAATTCAAAAATCGAAATTTTCGACCAAAGGCAAGAATTGTCAATCTTCTTTTGCAACATACTTTGACCCCAAGATCGGGGAATTTTAACAATCCTACTTCAAAAGTTTGCAAAGCACTTTTTGCTATTTTTGAAAATTATGACATAAATTGGGCGCAAGTTATTTTGGATGAACTTCGTCCTAAAAATCTTGAAATGGGTGAGAATACTTTATATCATGGAATTTATCTCACTCGGATTTTTAACTATTTTGGGGTGGATTACAAAGGCGAAGAATTTGTTTCTAAAAAAAAATTCAATCATTCCAACATTTTGCTTATGAAAATTCCTTTTTTTTTCAACCTTATGAGACCCTTGCCGAAAAGGAAGAGCGTTTGGCTCATGAGAAAATGGAAGAAGAGGAGGAGGAAGAAGAAGAAGAAGAAGAAGAAGGGGATGAAATGGAAATTGAAGAAGAAGAAGAAGAAGGGGATGAAATGGAAATTGAAGAAGAAGAAGGTGAAACCTCTTTGGAAAGCATTGACTATCCTCCTGATCCATCCACCAAAACCCTTCTCAAAAACCAAAAGACGGTTGTTGAGAATCAACGGATTCTTAAATGATCCGTTAGTAGGAAGTTGGACAAAATTTCATCCAAGATGAACAAGTTCATTTCCAAAGTCAGCAAGAAACTTGGACTTTCTTCATGATCATCATCATCCTCTAACTAGTTTTATCTTTTCGTATCTTGTTGTATGTGTTTTAGCATGTTTTAATTCGAAAGTTCATGTAGTTTCGTATGTTTAATCATTGTATCATCTTAGTATGCAATGAAATGAAATTTTCTTTCTGTTAACTAGCTTATCTTATCTCCAGAATAAATGTTAGTATATTATGTAAATATATATACACACAATTATTCACAAAATCTAAATAGTCATATTTTATTCACTACGCCATGTCGACATACCCCCTATGACCATGTCGACATGTACTGGTCAGAAATGACAATTCGTTTTGAATTTGAAATTTGAATAACAACCATATGTCTATTCATTTCAAACGAATTTCTACATCTGTATATACCCATTTCTTCCAGAATTCTTCACTGAAAATTATTCCCTATCTTCTAATTATCCATTTCTTTCACAAATTCAATTATGGCTAATCCAAATCATAATTTATCCGAAAATATTGAAGAAACTCTTAATTCGTTCAAGAGTATTCTCTCGTTCATTCTTTGAAACTAGCGACACTTAGAATTGAGTCAAATGCAGATGATCAAGGAGCAAGAAAGGCATTTCGATGCAATACGATGGATGATTTCCTCCCTACGCAAGGATGATAACGAAGCACATCCTCCAGTCTCTCTCACCAACGACAATGATAATTGGGATGCTATTAAGGCAGACCTAATCTTGGGATAAGAAGGAAGGATGGAAGTTCCACGTAACATTTAATTTGTATTTGTTTGCTTTGTTTGAATTGTTTGTTTGAATTATTTTGATTTGGTTTGGATCGATACTTATTGTGGACAGATTTCTTAAATTGGTTTGATGGTTGCTACATAAAACATGTATACATATACATTGAAATGTATATAATCCTTTATTAATTATCATGTTCATAAGGATAATTATTTCTTAATCTACCTATTATATATTCCATTATATAGTTTATTAATGCAGGTACTCTAGTCCAAGAATGAGGGGGAGTTAGTTTTTGTTGATGACAATGGGGGAGAAATATAAAATAGGTTAGTTAGGCATAAATTAAGGGGAGTTATAGATTAAGGGGAAGTAATTAGGATATAAGTATTATTTCATAAACAAAGGTTGTCATCACCAAAAAGGGGGAGATTGTTAGTCCGAGAGATGATGGTTTTGATGACAACAACCTTAGAATAGATTATAAAATATAAATACTAACATTATAAGTTTAGATATATATGTATATGCAGGATTTAACCATGCAGGTACCAAGAATGAAGACTGTACAGTATAGAGATTCAAGATATCAAAGATTGAAGACTCATGAGTATCAAGATTATCAAGCGTTTAAGATTTCAAGAATAAGTTTTTTATTATGAATTTTGTTAAAACTCGTAGAAAAGCACTGACATCTTAAAATCCAATTTATTCGTGGAACGGAATCCACTTCGAGCCCGTTAAAGGGAAGGAACCCTAAGTAGGATGGAACCTACGAAAAATCTAGTGGAACATCGTTTTGTATCCACTAATTTTAATTCAAATGATTTTACAAAATTATCTTTGTTTCAAAATGATTTCAAAACTTTCCTTTTAAAAGATTCAAAACCCTCTATCCTGATTTTAAATAATTTTAGCCTCAAAATTATCTTTAATTTCAAAGTCAAATTACTCCTGATTTTAAACTATCTTTTAAAATAATATATTTAACTTTTAAATATTTATATTTAAGATTTGAATATAAAATTATAGTTAAATTATATATATATATATATACATATATATTATTCTCTATATTTACTTATGAATTTTAACTATAGTCGAGTATTTATAAAGTTTAAAATAATTTTAATATAAGATGAAGGTTATTTTTTTTGAAAATCAAATCATCAAAAATTGCTTTAGGATGTCGACATGCCTATGGTGACCATGTCGACATGGTGTCAGTTGAGTTCAAAATTTAAATTTCAAAAAAAGTGTTTATTCTCCATAACTCTTAATGAATGGACATGGCTGTTGTTCTTCTATAAATAGGGGTTAGTTTCAACGAATTTTACATCAGATTTTCTAGTTTTTCACTCCCTTCTTCTTCCACGTTTCTTAATACATATTCTTACCATTACTCGGCCGAAATCAATATTGAATCATACTCGATTACTTCTAGTTTGATTCTCTATCACTATCTCAAAAAGGTTTCAGTGCTATTCAGAGTTATAGACTTCTTTGTAATCTATTTAGCGAGAAAAGGAGTGATTATGGCCTTAAAAATCAATCAAGCGAGAAAATGTGTGATTGTAGCTTTGGTAAATCAATTGGGTAAACTTGTGGCCCGAAAATCAAGTATCCCTACCCAGTGGATTGAAATTCTGGAGGGTGTACCTCGTAGCCTTGAAATCGAGGGTGCAATTGTACAATTATTTTTGAAAGAAAATCTGTACTTGTGTTGCGGGACTGGATGTAGGGTAACTCCGAACCAGTATAAAATCTGGTGTGTTCTTTCCTTTACTGCTTTTATTTTATTTCTGCATCTGTGTTTGTTTCTGTGATTATCCCTGTATCTGTAGATTGAATACATCTGTGTCTAAATTAACATAAACTCAAAAAGATTTAGTAATTCTTTATAAACACTATTCACCCCCCCCCTTTAGTGTTAATCCTAGCCTTAAGATCCGTAATCCGCATTTCTCACAATTGGTATCGGAGCAAGGTTTACAAAGTTTCATAATCTGATTTTTGAAAATTTTTCAAAATGGCTACCAACCCTGGTACTACTACTAACACTAGTATTCCTATCACTAGTTCATTTGTAGAAGGTCGGTCTACTATCAGACCAACACTTTTTAATGGCAGTAACTATGCATATTAGGCATATAGGATGAAAATATATTTACAATCTATAGGATTAGACACTTGGAATATGACACAAACATAATATTCTGAACCCACAACTAATTTTGCACAGTGGACTGCTGAGAAAAAGACCGTTGCACAAAATAATTCTTAGGCAATGAATATTCTGTTTTGTTCACTAGATAGAAATGAATTTAATAGAGCGTCAGTTTGTAAGTCTGCATATGAAATCTGGAAAACTTTGCAAGTTACTCACGAAGGAACAAACAAAATTAAACAAACCAAAATTTCCATGCTCTCAATTATTTAAAATGAATCCTAATGAGTCTATTTCATATATGTATAGTAGATTTCAGGATATTGTGCATTCTCTAATATCTTTAGGAAAGGAATTTTCTGAAGAAGATCAAGTCAGAAAGATTTTAAACTCTCTAACTCCAGAATGGGATCAAAAGACACTTGCGATCGAAAAGGTAAATGATATCAGTACTTTAAAGATAGAAGAATTAATTGGAAATCTAATGTCGTATGAAGTTCAAATGATCGGGAGAAGAGAAAGCAAAGCTTCTGAAAAGAAATCAATGGCATTCAATGCATTGACTGATGGATCAGATCAAACAGCGATAATGATGAAGAGATGGCCTTTTTGACCAGAAATTTTAGGAAATTCCTGAAATACAGAAAGATGAATAATCTTAAGAGAAACAACTATAAGAACTCTGGAAATCAGAATGTAATGCCAAATAATGTCAAATGTTACAACTGTGATGAACCAGGCCATTTCAAAAGAGACTGTCCGTATCCAGATAGGCAAAATCCTCCTATGAACAATGATCGAGCAAAGAAACGGAAGCGTGCATTTACTGCTACTCTAGATGACTCAGACTCGTCCTCAAGTGATGATGATCGAAAGACAGATAATTCAATTTGTGTTTCACAGCTGTTCATGACTTCGACGAATTCAAAGAAATGGACTCAGAAAAATGTACATGTTTACAATACGATTGGTTGAAATTGCTTGCTTAGAATTAGTAGCTTGATTGTTTGATTGATTGATTTTGAATTGGAGTGTTGTTTGAATTTTAAAATTTATTTTCTATTTTTTATTATTATTTTATTATTTTTATTATTTTTTAATAGTATAATAATATTTTAGATATATATAGGAATTAAAAATAATAAGTATATTTATATATTAATTTATTAGAAATCTTAGGAAAAATAAGTTATCAAAATTCACTGGCACAGGTCGACATGGTTCCTACCATGATGTCGACATGGTTACCAGAATTTGAGTTTCAAAATTTGAATTCAAATGTTTGAATTTCCCTCCACCTTTTCACTTCATTCAATTCTCTGAAAAGCTACCTTTTGACCAGAGAATATGTTCTTTGAGAATCTATTTATTCACTATCATTTATCATATCTTTTCACTCTCATTTTCAAATTCAAACTCTCTTTTCAAGACTTCAAGCTCTCTACTCTCTACTTTAATCGCTTCTTCAAGCAACCCCTCCACCATGAGAATTTTCAGAAAAATAAAAGAGCAACTATTCAATGATCTGGAGGCAATAAAAGCATACATCAATTATGCTAATTATGCCAAAGTCCATCCCGGAAAGTTTGCGATTTTTCAAGATTTCTCTTCTTATAAACTTGATTCTCTTTTTGCAAACAATGGAGTTCTTAATCTTATTGATGCTTCTCAAAATGATTTTGTTTTCTATCCAAATCTTGTCAAAATTTTCTATGCTAATTTAAACCGTGGATTTTATCATGGAAATGAGGATGAAATTTGGAGTAGTGTCAAAGGCACTAGAATTGTTTTGAATTGTGATCTTTTGGGTACCATTCTCAATTGCAAGTGTATGGGAATGGATCTTTCTAATTTTAAAATCGATGAAAACGATCGTGAGACATTTCATTACATTTTCGAAGGGAATGATAATTTTGAATTCAAAAATTGAAATTTTCGACCAAAGGCAAGAATTGTTAATCTTCTTTTGCAACATACTTTGACCCCAAGATCGGGGAATTTTAACATTCCTACTTCAAAAATTTGCAAAGCACTTTTTGCTATTTATGGAAATTATGACATAAATTGGGCGCAAGTTATTTTGGATGAACTTCGTCCTAAAAATCTTGAAATGGGTGAGAATACTTTATATCATGGAATTTATCTCACTCGGATTTTTAACTATTTTGGGGTGGATTTCAAAGGCGAAGAATTTGTTTCTAGAAAAGTTTTCAATCATTCCAACATTTCGCTTATGAAAATTCTATTTATTTTTCAACCTTATGAGACCCTTGCCGAAAAGGAAGAGCGTTTGGCTCATGAGGAAATGGAAGAAGAGGAAGTGGAAGAAGAAGGGGATGAAATGGAAATTGAAGAAGAAGAAAGGGAAGAAATGGAAATTGAAGAAGAAGAAGGTGAAACCTCTTTGGAAAGCATTGATTATCCTCCTAATCCATCCACCAAAACCCTTCTCAAAACCAAAAGACGATTGTTGAGAATCAGCGGATTCTTAAACGATCTGTTAGTCGGAAGTTGGACAAAATTTCATCGAAGATGAACAAGTTCATTTCCAAAGTCAGCAAGAAACTTGGACTTTCTTCATCATCATCATCCTCTAACTAGTTTTATCTTTTCGTATCTTGTTGTATGTGTTTTAGCTTGTTTTAATTCGAAAGTTCATGTAGTTTCGTATGTTTAATCATTGTATCATCTTAGTATGCAATGAAATGAAATTTTCTTTCTGTTATCTAGCTTATCTTATCTCCAGAATAAATGTTAGTATATTATATAAATATATATTTATACACAATTATTCACAAAATCTAAATAGTCATATTTTATTCACTAAGCCATGTCGACATACCCCCTATGACCATGTCGACATGTACTGGTCAGAAATGACAATTCATTTTGAATTTGGGATTTGTATAAGAACCATATGTTTATTCATTTCAAACGAATTTCTACATCTGTATATACCCATTTCTTCCTGAATTCTTCACTGAAAATTATTTCCTATCTTCTAATTCTTCATTTCTTTCACAAATTCAATTATGGCTAATCCAATTCATAATTTATCCAAAAATCTTGAAGAAACTCTTAATTCGTTCAAGAGTATTCTCTCGTTCATTCTTCGTAACTAGCGACACTTAGAATTGAGTCAAATGCAGATGATCAAGGAGCAAGAAGGGCATTTCGATGCAATACGATGGATGATTTCCTCCCTACACAAGGACGATAACGAAGCACATCCTCCAGTCTCTCACCAACGAAAATGATAATTGGGATGCTACTAAGGCAGAACCAATCTTTGGATAAGAAGGATGGGTGGAAGTTCCATGTATCATTTGATTTTTATTTGTTTGCTTTGTTCGAATTGTTTGTTTGAATTATTTTGATTTGGTTTGGATTGATACTCGGTGTGGATTGATTTCTTAAATTGGTTCGATGGTTGCTACATAAAACATGTATATAATCCTTGATTAATTATCATGTTCATAAGGATAATTATTTATTAATCTATCTATTATATATTCCATTGTATAGTTTATTAATGCAGGTACTTTAGTCCAAGAATGAAGGGGAGTTAGTTTTTGTTGATGACAAAGGGGGAGAAATATAAAATAGGTTGGTTAGGCATAAATTAAGGGGGGGTTATAGATTAAAGGGGAGTTATTAGAATAGAAGTATTTTATAAACAAAGGTTGTCATCATAAAAAAGGAGGAGATTGTTAGTTCGAGAGATGATGGTTTTGATGACAACAACCTTAAAATAGATTATAAAATATAAATACTAACATTATAAGTTTAGATATATATGTATATGCAAGATTTAACCATGCAGGTACCAAGAATGAAGACTGTACAGTATAGAGGTTCAAGATATCAAATATTGAAGACTCATGAGTATCAAGATTATCAAGCGTTCAAGATTTCAAGAATAAGTTTTTTATTAGGAATTTTGTTAAAACTCCTAGAAAAGCACTGGCATCTTAAAATCTAATTTATTCGTGGAATGTAATCCACTTCGAGCCCGTTAAAGGGATGGAACCCTAAGTAGGATGGAACCTACGGAAAATCTAGTGGAACATTGTTTTGTATCCACTAATTTTAATTCAAATGATTTTACAAAATTATCTTGTTTTCAAAATGATTTCAAAACTTTCCTTTTAAAAGATTCAAAACCCTCTATCTGATTTTAAATAATTTTAGCCTCAAAATTATCTTTAATTTCAAAGTCAAATTACTCCTGATTTTAAACTATCTTTTAAAATAATATATTTAACTTTTAAATATTTATTCTTAAGAGTTAAATATAAAATTATAGTTAAATTCTATAGTCAAGTATATTTATAAAGTTTAAAATAATTTTAATATAAGATAAAGGTTATTTTCAAAGAAAATCAAATCATCAAAAATTGCTTTGAGATGTCGACATGCCTATGGTGACCATGTCGACATGGTGTTAGTTGAGTTCAAAATTTAAATTTCAAAAGAAGTGTATATTCGCCATAACTCTTCATGAATGGACATGGCTGTTGTTCTTCTATATATAGGGTTAGTTTCAACGAATTTTACATCAGATTTTTTGGTTTTTCACTCCTCTTTTTCTTCCATATATCTTAATACATACTCTTACCATTACTCTGTCTAAATCAATATTGAATCATACTCGATTACATCTAGTTTGATTCTCTATCACTATCTCAAAAAGGTTCTCAATGCTATTTAGAGTTATAGACTTCTTTGTAATCTATTAAGCGAGAAAAGGTGTGATTGTAGCCTTGGTAAATCAATTGGGTAAACTTGTGGCCCGAAAATCAAGTATCTCTACCCAGAGGATTGAAATTCTATAGAGTGTGCCTCGTAGCCTTGAAATCGAGGGTGTAATTGTACAATTGCTTTTGAACGGAAATCCGTACTTGTGTTGCGGGACTGGATGTAGGGTAACTCCGAACCAGTATAAAATCTGGTGTGTTCTTTCCTTTACTGCTTTTATTTTATTTCTGCATCTGTGTTTGTTTCTGTGATTATCCCTATATCTGTAGATTGCATACATCTGTGTCTAAATTAACATAAACTCAAAAAGATTTAGTAATTCTTTATAAACACTATTCACCCCCTCTAGTGTTAATCCTAGACTTAAGATCCATAATCCGCATTTCTCACAAAAAGCTGTATTACTCAGTCTTGAACGACCCACTATTTTGGACCATTCAAATCGACAATGATCCACACATGTCAGACTTGAATAATTCAAAATAACATATTGTAATAAAATTTGAAGCAAATAAAATCATTCACAGAATCACAGGCACAGAAATATCATAATACTCGTAGCGGAAATAAAATACCATAGTAGTTCATGAAGCTACTATATACATACTCTCAAAACATATACAAAATCTCATAGTAGAATAGATACAATAGAAGTCAAGATACATAAACAATAATACCGAGACAGATACCGAATAGGAACTAACTGGAAGAAGTAGACGAATAGATAGACAGATAAGCTCTAGAAAAACTCTAGCTCTAGAAGGTGAATCCAAAGCTATGATTTTCAGGCTGACCCGAGTGTAAAGTAAAACACAAGCACTCGAGTTAGGACATACATACTTATATAATGTAAACCAACTCAAGTGAACTGTAATAGCAATGCACAATAACTTAAAGGATGCTTGGGACCACCCAACCTTTAAGGATCAGTCAAACCGTCAATTAAGTAGAAAAAAACACTATCCTAGAAATATCCATGTTAAAGTAAACAATGCAAATAACAGTGTTATTGTGACTACGGTAGCGTAGAGCTGCAGTAACCGCTCAACTCTAGCCACACTCTTAAAATCAAAGGTGTGCATCAAACAATCACAAGTAAATCACGTGACACACAAAGCAGTGTACTTGTGGTCATAAATTTCAAAATGATTTATAATTCCGAATTAAAATCATTCATTTAAACCATTAAAATGTGAAGTTGTTATTCCTTCAAATCAAATATTCAATTCCCAAAAATTTAGCCTTTTCTGAGTTCATTTATTTAGTTAAACACTTCAAATATTGAAATTTCAGCTTTTCGCCGCACTTAGAAAATGCTACGGTAAGTTATAATTGAAAACAATTCAATTCAGTAAAGACAACAATTAAAAGCTGCTGTAATAGTTCAGTTTTAGTTTATTTTCAGAAACGATAGCATTTCTGAAGTCTACTAAATAAATTGCCAGATTTATAATAAAATTTCAGAAATAATTAAACTTCAATTTTTAACCATTTTAACTTATAAAAATCATATTTTTCCACTTCAAAAATGTTCATTTGAATACCCTTTAACTTATAATTTTTATAAAGTAAAATTTTATACATTAATTCAAAAATCTCAATGTTTCACTTATTAAGGTCAATATAGAATTTTCCCAACTTTCATTTACTTTACACATTAATTTAATTTACCATTTCATAAATTAAATTAAATTCCATTTTATTTTCCTAACTTAACTTTTATTTTAAAACCAAACTTTACATTTCCAAGTCAAGTTATATTTCAAATTACACTTTTAACCATCCATTTATTTAACATTTAAACTAATTACATAAATTCAAGATACAATGTAAGTTGCTTAACTTTATTTTACAAATAACTTGATATCTTCTTTTACTTTATATTTATCCAATTCATACATCAATTATATTAATTACCAAGTTAAGCTTATAATTCCATTTTTACTTAAATTCCCATTACTAAGTTAAACCAAACTTTCACACTACAACTCAAACAATCTATTAACTTATACCATTTAACCTGTTAGAAAATCACTGTTTAACCATTTTATATCCAATATAAGTCAAATTCCATATATTTTTTTTTCTTTCGTTTACAATACATGAAATTTATAAGAAATCGTATTTTGAAATCAACCACGGGTCCGGATAATATTTCACACCTAAATCAAGTGATACGGAAATTATCATTTATATCCGAAATTAGTAAAATTTTCGGGTTTTGATTATTTCAAACCGCAATCCCAAGACAAATACAAATAAATAAAAATCACCAAAGTCTATCATTTCAGCCCATAATGATGTTTCCCTATTCTAAAGTTCGTTCGGGTATGTATCATTTCAACCCATAGTGATTCAATTCTACAGGGAACTTGCAGTGTGGGAACATAATAAAATAAAAAGTATAACAACATAAAACATAACAGATGATGAGACAAGTTTATAACAGGGTTCAGCATCATATAATTAACATCACTGGCAGGTATAACATGATATAACAATTCTACACATTTACTTGTTATCACTTCACTAATTATATAAGTATAAATGTCATGAGTAAAAACTCACCTCTTTAAAGCTGGAATTCGCAAATCAAACACACATAAAAAAAGATCCAGAAAGCACAATAGCAAGACTTGATTTGAGTGGAGAGAGAGCCAAGATACAAATCTTGTATTCAACAATGAAACAAACCATATATAAATATTTTTACAATACCAAAATCTATTGAAACAAAATGGAAATAGAAATAACAAGATACATCGTCAAGCTTTCCCATCAAATTTGCTTGACCTTTACCCACATAGGCTCGGCCACAAGGCAATATTGGTTCAGCCTTGGATGCTTTCAGGTGGTAATGATCAGGTTTAGATCTGAAAATAACAAGGCTTGATCAAGAAGGAAAAGGGTTTGGAGGTCACAACATGAGGAAGGTAAAAAGGCAAGCAAAAGGTAGGTGGTTTGTTCATCATTTTAGGCTCGGCCTTTGCACATTTGGGCTTGGCCAGTGGCTAATTCAGGTCAGGTCATATGTTAGTAGTGGTGTTCAGGTGTGGTGCTTGCTGGTGGTGGAGGCTAAGGAGGTGGTCGTGGCAAGGAAATGAAGCGGATGGGAATATAGGCTTGGCTAGGTATAAATTCAAGGAGTTTGGCATTGTTTTTGTGGAGTTTTGTGCAAGGGATGGTCAAGGCACTTTCAGGTCAGAGGAGAATGATGCCAGGCCGTGAGTTATATGGGGAAGGAAGTGGTGGCAGTCGGTGGAGGAGATGGTAGGGGTATGGGTCGAGCAACATAGGTGAAGATCAAGGCAAATGCAAGTGAAAAACAAGGCAAAACAAAGAAGAAAAAGTGGAAAAAGAAGAAGACATTACCTCAATCTTTTTGCTTCCATGAGAAAATGAAGATGGGAAGAAGTTTTCTCACGTGAAAATGAAGATATAGGCTGCTAGGAATCAAGGAATAAATGGCAACAAATGTGGAGGATTTATGTTATGAAATCAATGAATGGAAAGATAAAGAGGTAATAAATCAAAACGCAACGTATGCCTTTAATTAAAAATAGGTAACGTATCTTAATTTATGTGTTTCCTATATACTAAAGAAAGGTGTATACAAGGATCTATCACAAACAAATAAATACAATAACGTTAAATTAACTACATTTAAAGGAATGCCTTTTAAAATAATAACGTGTATATATATTTGAAATTTCTTTCCAAGAAATAAATAGGGATCTAAATATTTATCCATTTAATTACTAAATGAATGTATAAATAATTAAAATAGAATAATAAGGTGGAGATAGATATTATGAAGAATAAATAGCCAAGGTTGATACTTAATTCCTACCAAATTTCAGATCATTTCGACATTGATGGCTTATATAAATATGCTGCCAAACTTTGACCTGGACCATGTTTTTGCTCAAAGTTTTACAGTGCAAACACTGTCTGGGTTCAACTTTGAGACATCTTAACTTTATCATGTTTTATCCAAATTGCATTATTCTTTTTTTTTTTTAAAGATAACTCTTTCTACTAAAAGCTTGCTAATTTTGAGGTCAATCCGATATCATTTGATTCTCTGTTTCATGTCTGGAATTTGAACCCAAGATGGTTTCAGGCCTGTACATTTTTGGTTTTTGAAGTGTTGCAAACATGGCCTGAGTTCATGTTTGAGACAGCATAACTCATTCGTTTCAAATCTTATTTGATTCATTCTTTTTGCAGATTGATGTAGGAGTGTTGAATTTCATTTTTGCAAAATTTCATGACAATTTGGGTTCGTTTTCTATTTCGAAACTGTTGTCGAACTTGAACCCACAGAGCGATACTATAGGGAAACAAACCCAAAGGCGACAAACCCAAGTATCTCTCGAGCGATGACGAAGGACCAACTCCAAAAACGATACTGTAGGGCAAAAACCCGAAGGCAACAAACCCGAAGGCAACATACCCGAAGGCACAACCCCGAAGGTCAAAACGATCAAACGAATAGATTAGGAATTAACTGAAAAGATAAACGCACGTGTTCATAGCACGCGTTCGCACTAAACGGTTTACGAACCGCTAGTAAATTTCACACTAAAAGCAGCAAAAGGTTCACCTCATATCATCGGTAAAGGAAAAGAATGAAATAAATAAAGAAAATACTTTATTAAATGGAAACTAGAATTTAAAATTGAAAACAATATACAATCAACGTTTGAAAATTATAACTATACTTTAAAAATGTTTTAAAAAATAAATATATGCACACCATATCATGTTACACAAATCAGAACATGATTTTACAAAAAATATATTATTTATATAGATTTAAAATAGACGAATTTGTTAAATAAAACAATTTACACACAATATTGTAAAATGCATAACTTTCACAATATTAATCTGATTTCAACGAAACAAAAGGCAGTATTCTTGAAATTAAATCTATTTTCATAATGAAAGATAAAATTTCAAATATTTAAATTTTAAATTTAAAAGTCAAAATTTGATCATGTTGGCCAAAAATCCACCTTTTTGGAAATATTCCATTTATTCAGGTTTGGAATTATAATTCACACAAATTCAAAATTTATATTTAAAATAACAAAATTTATCCATTTTAATAAATAAAATAAAGTTTTTTAAATCAGGAATTTCAGTTAAAATAATTAAAATATAAAATCAAAATAATCACAAAATACAGGGTTGTTACACTCTCCCCCACTCAAATCTTTTCGTCCTCGAAAAGGAACGAGGTACGAAAAACACAGAAAAAGATAGAATGAAATAGGATTAAGACAAGATGACAAGAAGATTAAAATTATACCTGATAACTGTTGTTATAGGTAAGTTTAACAAGGTGGAGAACAGGAATAGCTAGAAGGGAAAAAATAGGTTGAAAGACAAGGATGAACCATTATTCTAAAGCTATATATATAAATTTCAATTATTTGGAAGGGTAAAATAAATGATCAAAATATCCTTTATGTAATACTTTATCAAAATACTTTTATAACTCGATGTCTTAACAAGTTTATCCTTGTTTCCGTAGACTCTGGAAGTGCGTTGATCAGGCACAAATCTAGAATTCTCTAGGTACTTAGTAGACTTGTTTCAACACCCAGTGAAAATACTGAAAAAACTTTTAAAAATAGATATGGAAAGTAAAATCCAAACAAAATAACCAAAACCTTTGTCTAATCGTGGATCGTAGATACACAATGGTTACGCCTGGATCCCCCAAGAAACAATCCATATCCGTAAGCTTTCTCAGCCCTGCGAGTTACGCCATGATGACTAGTAGACCGCATGATACACAATGATTACGCCTGGATCCCCTAGGAAACAATCCATAACCTTAGGCCTTCTCAGCCAGGCGGATTTCGCTACTAATGCGACCTACTAGTTCATAGGATACACAATGATTACGCCTGGATCCCCCAGGAAACAATCTGTACCCCTAGGCCATCTCTGCCAGGCGAATTACGCTATGTAGTTGCGCTCGAAAAAACCATGGGTTACGCCACAGTGGGACACTCGAGTATCACATCGGAAAAACCAAAAATCAAAGAGACTAATATCGATAGAGTGAATCCACAATGTGGCCCCAAAGCGGATATTAAGTAGAAGGCACTCCTCATATCTTTACTACGAAAATATATATAATATAGTACCTTTTCAAATCACTTTCAAATATCATATTTATTTAAAGTCCATTATATATAAGATTCCATTTTCCAATCGAATACTTTCCAAAATCAATTGTATATCAAATCATACTTATATAGACTTCGATTATATAAGATTTCTCTTTCCAAATTGAGTATCTTTCAAATCAATAATTTTCAAATCAACTTCATACTCATACAAGTCAAATTTATATAAGTTCGACAACTCCCAAATCAAATACTTAATAATACAAGGTTCTTAATTTCAAATCATTTCAATATCAATTCAGTTTCAAAATCATATACGATTTCACCAAGTTATTTCTTCCAAATTAAATACCTCCAGTTTCATAGTTTCCAAATGATAGGTTTTGAAAATAATTCCAAGTTTCCAAATCGACATAATTTAGGTCAAACAAATTCATTTCCAATATCATCATATAAATACTGGATTTACATTCCAATCTATTTTCAAAACGAAATATTTTCTCAAAATCAATTATACCAAAAAATGGTTTCCAAATTTATAACTATCCCTTTAAAACCTTTAAACTATTTATTTGTATTCAAAAGATCCAATTTTCCTTTGGCAAATTATTTACTTAACAAAAATTTCAAATTTATTTAAGTCATATTCTTCATACTTTAAACATGCAGAACTAAACTTATATACTTTATCAAATATTTTATACTCTTTGAAATTTCTTAGCTTTGAAAATTAAACCTCAATTTGGATGTGTTCGAACCTTCAAAATAGTCCTTAAAATCAAATTTCAAATCTAAGAGTTGGGAATCAGCAACAAATCAGTAATTAAATTTTATAAATAGAGTTATTCTAAATCAAATCTGAAACTCAAGGACTGAACACCGGGCTTACTTCAAATCATTTCAAATATACATACATATATCTTACGAAAATCAAATCATACTTCGAAATCTGAAATCAAAATTGGTTTCACAAAATCACTCGCATAGCAAAGCTACTAGGGTGGCCTCTCCCCCACTTTGAAACTTGAAAATCAATGTCGATGATGCGTGCACTCATCACCGAGATTATTCTCCAGCGACACAAGTGGGTTCTGGACTTCTATTTTCTTAAAACTTCCTTGAAATTTCTTTGAGATCATTGAAACTCATATGAAGTCATTTGAAACATTTCTTATCTGGAAAATACTTTCAAATTATATTGTCATATATTTTCAAAATCTTAAAAGCAATTTTCAAAATACCGGAGTTCACTCTCTCAAATTTCAAATTCAAAACCCTTCAGTTATAAATCATTTTTATATAAATCAATTTCTTATAAAAATTTCAAATTTTCAAATCCTTTCAAAGCTCCAAATTTTCATTTTTTAAAGGTATATAATCCTTATCGGAAACATTTCACCCTTATATATAAATGTGGTCATCCTTATCAAACTAATAGTTTCGATGTATGCACAATTTCAAAATACAACCAAACACAAATTTCCAAGGGATGATTCAAGGATGGATTTAAAAAAAAATAGAGATTTAAATTTAGAGAAACTCTAATCAAATAGAATTTTTGGTTCGAAGATAAGCTCGAACGAAGCTAAGATAATTTAATTATCAAATAGAAGATGGATAAGCCCATATAAATCACGGACGACCTCAACAGGGTCAACCGTGACTCCAGGAATATAATCAATGCGGAAATCTAAGGAAATCGACATTCGGTCGCCAAAGATAAAATCCAGGTAAAGTAGGAGATAGATAGCATCGAAATTCGAGGATACATAAATCTCTGGTGGATCAATGCCAATTGTAAACGAGTTTCACGTCTTTACAAATCATTCAATGATTTGCGGAATCACTGATCTTTATAGAGGTCATTCAAAGTGGAGTCATGGAATGCCCCAAAATAAAAAGGAAAAAAATAAGGAAGACAAGACTCGATTTCAGAACAAGTGGGAGCGTTTCAAAATTCAAGGAATCATAATCGACAAGAATCCTACCAAAAGAGATTACTAATAAGGTGGATACAAAAGGGATGAAGTTTAGAAACTCTTGATTTCAAAATAAGAAAATTTATACCAATATAATCTTTGAAAATCCTTTAAAAATCATTTGAAAATCATCTTACACTTCGAAAATACATTCTCTCACAAGGAAATGATTCTGAAATTGATTTCACTCATTCTAGGGTATTTCTACCCTATCTCTAATGAGTTTTTGCTCCTCAGGCTAAGGTTTGCCTAAAACCAAAGCTCTGATACCAAATGTAATGACCCACTATTTTGGACCATTCAAATCGACAATGATCCACACATGTCAGACTTGAATAATTCAAAATAACAGATTGTAATAAATTTTGGAGCAAATAAAATCATTCGCAGAATCACAGGCACAGAAATATCAAAATACTCGCAGCGGAAATAAAATACCATAGTAGTTCATGAAGCTACTATATACATACTCTCAAAACATAAACAAAATCTCATAGTAAAATAGATACAATAGAAGTCAGGATACATAAACAATAATATCGAGACAGATACCGAATAGGAACTAACTGGAAGAAGTAGACGAATAGATAGACAGATAAGCTTCAGCAAAACTCTAGCTCTAGAAGGTGAATCTAAAGTTGTGATTCTAAGGCTGACCCGAGCGTAAAGTAAAACACAAACACTCGAGTCAGGACATACATACTTATACAATGTAAACCAACTCAAGTGAACTGTAATAGCAATGCACAATAACTTAAAGGATACTTGGGATCGCTCATCCTTTAAGGATCAGTCAAACCATCAATTAAGTAGTAAAAAACACTATCCTAGAAATATCCATATTAAAGTAAACAATGCAAATGACAGTGTTATTGTGATTAGGGTAGCGTAGAGCTGCAGTAACCGCTCACCTCTAGCCACACTCTTAAAATCAAAGGTGTGCATCAAACAATCACAAGGAAATCACGTGACACACAAAGCAGTGTATCCGTGGTTATAAACTTCAAAATGATTTATAATTCCGAATTAAAATCATTCATTTAAACCATTAAAAAGTGAAGTCATTATTCCTTCAAATCAAATATTCAATTTCCAAAAATTTAGCCTTTTTTGAGTTCATTTATTCAGTTAAACACTTCAAATATTGAAATTTCAGCTTTTTCCCGCACTTAGAAAATGCTACGGTAAGTTATAATTGAAAATAATTCAATTCAGTAAAGACAACATTTAAAAACTGCTGTAATAGTTCAGTTTTAGTTTATTTTCAGAAACGATAGCATTTCTGAAGTGCTACTAAATAAATTTCCAGATTTATAATAAAATTTCAGAAACAATTAAACTTCAATTTTTAACCATTTTAACTTATAAAAATCATATTTTTTCCACTTCAAAAATGTTCATTTGAATACCCTTTAACTTATGATTTTTATAAACTAAAATTTTATACATTAACTCAAAAATCTTAATGTTTCACTTATTAAGGTCAATATAGAATTTCCCCAACTTTCATTTACTTTACACATTAATTTAATTTACCATTTCATAAATTAAATTAAATTTCTATTTTATTTTCTTAACTTAACTTTTATTTGTAAACCAAACTTCACATTTCCAAGTCAAGTTATATTTCAAATTACACTTTTAACCATCCATTTATTTAACATTTTAAACTAATTACACAAATTCAAAATACACTGTAAGTTGCTTAACTTTATTTTACAAATAACTTGATATTTTCTTTTACTTTATATTTATCCAATTCATTCATCAATTATATTAATTACCAAGTTTAGCTTATAATTCCATTTTTACTTAAATTCCCATTACTAAGTTAAATCAAACTTTCACACTACAACTCAAACCATCTATTAACTTATACCATTTAACCTGTTAGAAAATCACAGCTTAACCATTTTAAATCCAATATAAGTCAAATTCCTTATATATTTTTTTCTTTCATTTACAATACATGAAATTTATAAGAAATCATATTGTGAAATCAACCACGGGTCCGGATAATATTTCACACCTAAATCAAGTGATACGGAAATTATCATTTGTATCTGAAATCAGTAAAATTTTCGGGTTTTGATTATTTCAAACTGCAATCCCAAGACAAATACAAATAAATAAAAATCACCAAGGTCTATCATTTCAGCCCATAATGATTTTTCCCTATTCTAAAGTTCGTTCGGGTGTGTATCATTTCAACCCATAGTGATTCAATTCTACAGGGAACTTGCTGTGTGGGAACATAATAAAATAAATAGTATAACAACATAAAACATAACAGATGATGAGACAAGTTTATAACAGGGTTCAACATCATATAATTAACATCACAGGAAGGTATAACATGATATAACAATTCTACACATTCACTTGTTATCACTTCACTAATTATATAAGTATAAATGTCATGAGTGAAAACTCACCTCTTTAAAGCTGGAATTCGCAAATCAAACACACACAAACAAAGATCCAAAAAGCATGATGGCACAATTTGATTTGAGTGGAGAGAGAGCCAAGATACAAATCTTGTATTCAACAATGAAACAAACCATATATAAATATTTTTACAATACAAAAAATATATTGAAACAAAATGGAAATATAAATAACAAGAGACATCGCCAAGATTTCCCATCAAATTTGCTTTACCTTTACCCACATAGGCTCGGCCACAAGGCTATATTGGTTCAGTCTTGGATGTTTTCAGGTGGTAATGGTCAGCTTTAGATCTGAAAATAACAAGGCTTGATCAAGAAGGCAAAGGATTTGGAGGTTACAACATGAGGAAGGTAAAAAGGCAAGCAAAAGGGAGGTGGTTTGTTCATCATTTTGGGCTCGGTCTTGGCACATTTGGGCTTGGCCAGGGGCTAATTCAGGCCAGGTCATATGTTAGTAGTGGTGTTCAGGTGTGGTGGTTTCTGATGGTGGAGGCTAAGGAGGTGGCCGTGGCAAGGAAATGAAGTGGATGGGAATATAAGCTTGGCTAGGTATAAATTCAAGGAGTTTGGCACTGTTTTTGTGGAGTTTTGTGTAAGGGATGATCAAGGCACTTTCAGGTCAGAGGAGAACGATGTCAGGCCATGGGTTATATGGGGAAGGAAGAGGTGGCGGTCGGTGGAGGTGATGGTAGGGGTATGGGCCGAGCAACATAGGTGAAAATCAAGGCAAATTCGAGTGAAAAACAAGGCAAAACAAAGAAGAAAAAGTGGAAAAAGAAGAAGCCATTACCTCAATCTTTTTGCTTCTGTGAGAAAATGAAGATGGGAAGAAGTTTCCTCATGTGAAAAAAAGATATATGCGGCTAGGAATCAAGGAATAAACGGCAATAAATGTGGAGGAGTTATGGTATGAAATCAATGGATGGAAAGATAAAGAGGTAATAAATCAAAACGCAACGTATGCCTTAATTAAAAATAGGTAACGTATCTTAATTTATGTGTTTCCTATATACTAAAGAAAGGTGTATACAAGGATCTATCACAAAAAAATAAATACAATAACGTTAAATTAACTACATTTAAAGGTATGCCTTTTAAAACAATAACGTGTATATATATATATATATATATTTGAAATTTCTTTCCAAAAAATAAATAGGGATCTAAATACTTATCCATTTAATTGCTAAATGAAAGTATAAATAATTAAAATAGAAAAATAAGGTAGAGATAGATATTATGAAGAATAAATATCCAAGGTTGGTACTTAATTCCTACCAAATTTCAGATCATTTCGACATTGATAGCTTATATAAATATGCTGCCAAACTTTGACCTGGACCATGTTTTTGTCCAGAGTTTTACAGTGAAAACACTGTCTGGGTTCAACTTTGAGACATCTTAACTTTCTCATGTTTTATCCAAATTGCATAATTCTTTTTTTTGTTTGAAAGATAATGTTTTCTACTACAAGCATACCAATTTTGAGGTCAATCCGATGTCATTTGATTCTCTATTTCATATCTGGAATTTGAAACCAAGATTGTTTTCAGGCCTGTACATTTTCGGTTTTTGAACTGTTGCAAACATGGCCTGAGTTCATGTTTGAGATCGCATAACTCATTCGTTTGAAATGTTATTTGAGTCATTCTTTTTGCAGATTGATGTAGGAGTGTTGAATTACATTTCTGCAAAATTTCATGACAATCTGGGTTCGTTTGCTATTTCGAAACTGTTGTCGAACTTGAACCCACAGAGAGATACTATAGGGCAACAAACCCGAAGGCGACAAACCCAAGCATCTCTCGAGCAGTGACGAAGGACCAACTCCAAAAGTGATACTGTACGGCAACAAACCCGAAGGCAACAAACCCGAAGGCACAAACCCGAAGGTCAATCAAACGAATAGATTAGGAATTAACTGAAAAGATAAACGCATGTGTTCATAGCACGCGTTCGCACTAAATGGTTTACTAACTGCTAGTAAATTTCACACTCAAAGCAGTAAAAGGTTCACTCATATCATCAGTAAAGGAAAAGAAGGAAATAAATAAAGAAAATACTTTATTAAATGGAAACTAGAATTTAAAATTGAAAACAATATACAATCAACATTTGAAAATTATAAGTATACTTCGAAAATGTTTTAAAAAATAAAATATATGCATAACATATCATGTTACACAAATCAGAACATGATTTTACAAACAAAAATATTATTTATATAGATTCAAAATAAACGAATTTGTTAAATAAAACAATTTACACACAATATTGTAAAAAGCATAACTTTCACAATATTAATCTGATTTCAACGAAACAAAAAGCAGTATTCTTGAAATTAAATCTATTTCCATAAAAAAGATAAAATTTCAAAAATTCAAATATTTAAATTTTAAATTTAAAAGTAAACGTTTGACCATTTTGACCAAAAATCCACCTTTTTGGAAATATTCCATTTATTCAGGTTTGGAATCATAATTCATACAAATTCAAAATTTATATTTAAAATAACAAAATTTATCCATTTTAATAAATAAAATAAAGTTTTTTTAAATCAGGAATTTCAGTTAAAATAACTAAAATATAAAATTAAAATAATCACAAAATACAGGGTTGTTACACAGTCTGACCCGAGCGTAAAGCCAAACACAAAAGACTCGAGTCAAGATTAACATTCTTATATCAATAAATCCAAATCAAATGAAATAACGACTAAAATACAAGTAACTTAAAGGATGTTTGGGATAACCATCCCCTAAGGATCTGTTAAACTATCTACTATGTAGTAATATACGCTATTATAATAATGTCTAAAGTAATGTATAGTATATTTAAAAACAACATTAAGGCGTTATCCATATCCCCCTTAACACATTTTTTAGTGCCAATAGTCTATATAGTAGCGTAGTCCCTCCTAATCGGGAAGCCACTAGAGGATACTCCATAGGTACGGCACAAATCAAACTCATACAAGGCGCGCTAGGGTAAGTGACACGGCACAAATCAAACTCATACAAGGCGCGCTAGGGTAAGTGACACGGCACAACTAGGCAATGCCAGGGTAGATATACGAATTACACTTCCAGACCGGTGGTAACGTGTAGCAGCCATTACCTCCACCTCGAGCCACACTCTCAAAAATCAAATGGTGCACCCAATCAATCACTAAGTAATATAATGGTATCGAAGGAGTGTGTCCGATCAGAGGAGCTACCTCATTAGCCCGTCAATTGTTCCTATTTTAGTCACCTTATGCCAACTCACGGGAGTCCGGTCCACGTATATAGCTCAATAGGACGTCACCACCATCTTACTTCATTCTGGAATCTCCACCGCATACACGGTTGTTAAAGTGGTTTTCGGAGTTGGCAGAGAGTATGACAACTTCTGATCCCGGTTTCTTTTAACAACTAAAAGTTATTATAACATTGCGGTCATTTCAAAATAGTTTATACTTCAAAACCAAAATATCATTGCCATTTTGAAACCCCATCAATATGATATCATTTTCAAAATCATAGTATTTTCAAAGTTATAACACTTGAAAACCAAACACTTGAAATTATAAAACTTTCAAAACATAATACTATGAAATTCATAGCTTCGAAACCATAACTTCCACCCTTTAAGCAGTCTAGATATTCAAATAGTATATATATTAAAGTAGCCTCTTTAATTTTACAAATCAATTCAAAAACAACTCGAATTCCAAAATTCAAATCTAATCAAATCTCAAATCATTAATTTCAATTCAATTCAGTTTCTCAATAAACATTTCGAATTATATCGATTTCAAATGAAAATTTGAACCATAAAAAAAACCATTTCAAAATATATATTTCAAAGCTTTAAATATTCTATAATTTCAAAACTAAATGTGATAATTTTATATATATCTTAATTCGATTTACTATTATCTAGTTTTGAAATATTTACTTAATAAATTCAATATCATTTAAATAAAACTCAAGCTCAAAATATTTATTAATCACTTTAAACCAACACCAAGTTATAAAATCATGTCCTTTAAAATATCAAATTCAATAAGTTCCAAATCGATTTTAATTAAATATAATTCTTAATTAAATACAATTTCAAATCAAATTTCAAATCCATCTTCTCAACCTTAATTTATTAAAATTATTATAAACTCTGTATTAAAATATAATTTAAATAAATATTTAACCATATTATATTTTAATAAAATCAAACTTTAATACTAAACTTATTTTATGTCAAAACAAATTTATACATAGCTCAAATCAAGAATTTAACTATATATAAAATAACATTTATAATGTCAAAAATCAATATTTATATAAAATTATATATTTCTTTCCAAAAACCATAGAAATCATTTTCAAAATATATATATGGACCAGCGGTGTCTGTATATAAATTTCTATCCTATGGTCAAGTGATACAGATATTTATCATTTCAATTCGTAATTTAAATATATACCGGTATATATCATTTCGACCCGCAATCCCAAATTCAATTCAATGAAAATCGCTTAGGTCTATCATTTCGACCCATAACGATTTTCTCATATTCTAAAGTCACTTCGGGCATGTATCATTTCAAACCATAGTGATTCTATACAAATAGGGAACGTGCAGAGTGATAACAGATATGATAATAATACAACAGGCATATATCATAAATATAAATAACAGATAATGGTGTTAGATGTCACAGGTGAACAGATAGCATATATATATATATATCAATATAAATAACTAACAGCAACATATTTCAATTGTCGTTCCAATTGAAATCAAATCTAATAAATATAAGAACGTTAATCGTGAGTGATTGCTCACCTTTCGAGGCTAGAGAGAAATCGAGACTGAAATGAGTTACGAATCCAAGCACGAAATCCAAATCAAATCAAGATTGGGATGGATTTTGGTGACAGAGCTGATAAATAGGAATGGACGAAATTGAATCAATAGAATTGAATCAACACATTTTAAACTTAACAGTTAACATAAATTGAAACAAAATAAATATTGTATCCATATATATCTTTCTCAAAAATCAAAGTAAAGTTTAGACTAATAATATATATACAATATTTTATTACAACCAAAAATCTGTTCAAAATAACATATATGTGTATCAAAACCGAAATCTGTATACATATATATCTCAAGATCATTATGAAATTTAACGTATGTGCTATTATATATATATATATATATATATATATATATATATATATATATCAAGTATACAACATCAAGTTATGAATACTTATATAACCTATGTACTTAGAACAAAGAATGTCGAAAAAAAATCATACTATAGTCAGAACATCTATGGGCTACCCAACTATATGTTGAATGTATATAACATAAATATATCCAGTAGCCCAGGTTGTAGAACACTAATATAAACAATGAATCATACGTCTAGTGTAAAATATATCACTCGTATAAATCTTTACACACACACACATATATATATATATATATATATATATATATATATAGAAAAAAGATTTTTATGTAACATGTATAAACATTTATATATAAAATAAGCAGATCAAATAACTTATGTGTGTAAATAAACTTATACAGCTAGCTTGATAGAAATGAACGTATTCGACAGTAACATATATAAACTTACTTTATTATACTTTAGTCAAATATTATATATATATATATAAACATATACTATAGTAAAATATATATTACTGACACACATACATAGATTAAAAGATTATATACATTATATATATTCAAATCAACTATGTAGACCGTAAAACACGAACACGGTTTGCATACAGGTGGAAAATGCATGTAGACTAAATTTATGTAGTTTATACATATCCAATAAAATATCTTATATAACCATACGTATACTAGTGTACATATTAAGATGCAGATAACTTTTATATTGAAAACATATAGTAATACATACGGTAGACAGATATGCTACATCTTTTGTAATAAATTTTATAAACAAACTAAACTTATAAATAACAGCGTAATATAACCATATACTACTAACAGACATATATACATTTTAAACTTATTTATATGAAAAAAACGTTGGTATTGATATATAAACTTAGATAACTTTTATATAACAGATTATAACTTTATAATATGTACAAACTAGAAACAAAGCATATAATCTGCACGCATAAAAGGAATGAAGAGGCTGACTGGATAGGCGTGGGAAGATGTAGGGTGGTCGGAGGCGCGTGGGAAAGGTCTGCGATGATCTGGAGGGAGAATTGAAACTTTCAGGTGGTAAGGCATGCTCGCCTGGAGGCTATCGCCTGAGGGGACACATGGATGTCGGCTGGAGAATTGTACAGGGTGGGAGCACAATGGGTTCGGCCGAGCAAAAATGTGAAGGAAGAAAAAAAAGCTTGCGTTGGAGAGAGAGAAGGAAGAGAAGACGTGGATTCAATTTTATGTGAAATTCCTCTTTTTTTCCAGTGAAATGAAACAAAGAGGAATGAGAAAATGAAGGGAGACAAACTAGCTGTGTTATATTTTAAAAAAAAAATTCAAGTAAAACGGCAGTAAAATTGAAGAGACCAAATGAACAGGCTTAAAGAAATTTGAATACAGGGAGTACAAAGGTCAGAGTTGAAATTTGAATTAATTAAAGTGACAATTGGTTTCACACTGGATAGCGAGTAGCCACAGAAATTCAAAGACTCGGTTGCGCCGATATGAGTAGCATTTCGCAAATTGCACCGCACATTGGACTTCGAAATACAGATATGAATGTACTACGGAGATCAACATGACGAGACGATCAAAACAGTATACTGATATCAGTGGTATGATCATTCGATCAAAGGTCGATAATTGGTACTAAAAATGCTGCTATTTTGTTGAAAATAAGGTAAACGAAGCAATAGAAGTCCAAATTTGAAAAAACAAAAGATGACGTCTCACTCAGAAGAGGATTAAGAAATTTACTGTGTAAAAATATTCAGCTTTGAAAAACATTATATTATCATCAATTTTTAACTGATTTGAACTGAAATAAAATTACACAAGAAAATAAACTACGATATTTTCAGATGAAAATTTACCATTTGCTATGTATAAATAGGCATATTTCAAATATCAAATTTTTATTTTTAAATTCAAATATTTAAAATTTCGTAAAAATGCAGTTAAATATATTATTAAACTAATAAATTTTTAAGGTTCGTTACATGTGATGTGCTGACATTAATGTTTTACCATATGATAATATCAATGTAACAGGATTCACCATCTGGGATTGCATTAACCTAAAAATTTAGGTTATAAAAGGCACTAAAAATTTAATACCGATTTAAACACAAAACAAAGGGGAAATACACTCACTACACTTAGAGAAAAAGAAGAAGCTGATTATGTTGGAGAAGAAGCACAAAGTAACATTGGCATCATTTTATGTTTTAGTAGGAAGGATGAAGAGATAGTGAAAATGAGGGGGTTTATATAGGTTAGTGCCCAGATTTCTTTAGGGTTAAGTTTTATAAAATGCTAAATTATAATGATGATTTTAATAAGCATTAAAAGGTAGGGTCGACTAAAATTTTTTTGATTTATTTTATTTTAATCTTTTCGATCCATACTGCCTTATAACTCGGCCAACCTTACACTATCCTTCTAAAAATTCATTCGAGGCATTTGACCTAAATTTTATTTTATTTTTACAACTATTTTTATTTTTAAAAACTATTACTTTTCAATTTTCAAAAATTATAAAATAATTATTTTATTTTCAAAAAAACTTCAAAATTCCATAAATAATGTTTATTTTGTCAAAGCAAATTCTATATGCCTTTTGGATTTTAAAAACAAAATTCAAATTTCAAATTTGAATTTGAATTTAATTTTCAGCAAAGCTAACGGGGAGGAACTGCCCCCCTACCAGATATGTTGAGAGAGGAAATACTATGATAATAGGCTATCATAATACGAGAAATTAAAGGAATAAAAGTATCCAAACAACTACCTATTGAGTTTTCATTTAAGCCCTAAAAGCCCAAATGAAAAATCATAAAGCCAAAAAAGTCCATGACATTACAAAACCATACTCATTATTATCCTAATAATTATTAATCTGGATCACGATCCATGCATAAACACTCTTTTGTTTCGTTCTTCCCAAATAGCAGCAATAGTTTTCTTCAGAAGTTGATAAGAAATTGAAATTTCTGCATCGCCATCTCGTGCTTTTTAATGTATTGTACCATTCTATCTTCGAGCAAGTAGCTGGTGAATGCAAACTATAATTACAAAGAACAGATCGCCACACATGATAAGTATACGAGCATTCGAAGTACAAATGAGCATTAGATTCTGAAGCATTATTACAGAAAACACATCTAGGGAGATTCAGAATTCCTTTGTGATATAAGTTATCAATAGTATGATCAGCATTGTTTACAACCTTCCAAAGAAGAAAATTTTCCCTCAGCTTTAATTTGGAGGACCATATTCTAAAGTGCCAAGGGAAAATAGGGAATGCACCATTCAAAGAATTGTACACATGTTTGATAGAGTGAGGCTTTCCATTCCATAGAGAAGCACTTATAGAAGAGACAGGAGAACCTTGCAAAAGATTCCAAGCCTGTCTGACCATATGAGAACTGCAGTAAGGGAGTGAAACATGATCATTAGTAATATATTTACATACAGTATCATGCTCATGAATGCCAGTCATGGTTCTTAAGTTAAAATTGATGGAACAAGAGACAATCAAGCATTTTCTAGCCCAAGGGGAGTGCCAAAACAAGGTGCTATCAAAAATATCAGATTTGTACATTGGAAGTAACCAGGATCTTGATCTTAATAAATTTCTACAAAACCAACTGTAGCAATCAGGGGTTGGGAGAGACCCAAAAAAATGATTTTTGACTAAGTTTCTTGAATCCAAACTGAGAGCAGATCCTCCTTTCTTTGATGTAGTCTTTCGATATATTTAGAAATAGCAGCTCTATTCCATAGTTTTAAATTAAGAATACCAAGGCTACCAAATATGACAGGCCTGGTAATCTTTTTGTATGCCGCAGTAATTATTCTTGGAGAATGGGTTGCCATGCGAAATAAAGTGATTGATAGCACCATTAATCATAGTGATAAGTTTACTAGGGAGAATATAAATACTAGAGAAGTAAGTGGTCATAGATGAGGTAATCGATTTAGCAATCACTATCCTACCAGTAGTAGACAATTTATTTGAAGGCCGAGAGGAAAGCTTCTTTACAATTTTATCAAACATGGGCGTACATTGAGTAGTTGAGAATTTTAAGGATGTTAAAGGAACACTTAGATACAAGGAATTGTCCTCCATATAAGGCAAGGCAACAAGAGCAACTATTTCCGAAATTTTATCAAGAGATATTCCAACAATCTTTATATTTGATTTGTTATGATTTATCTCTAAGCTAGAAACCAAGTAAAAAGAGACAAGAACCCTTTTAATGTTGGTTATAGATTTAAGATTTGATTTTGAAAATAAGAATAAATCATAGCAAAAGGATGAGAGAAAATCATAGGTTTTTTGCAACCAGGATGAAGGTCAATAACACGTGTATTTGCCTCCAAGTTTAGCATTATCATTAAGCATTCCATGACATCAATTAATAAATAAGGTGAAATCGGATCTCCCTGTCTTATACCCTGAGTTTCCTTAAAATAACCAAAAGTTTCACTATTTATATATAAGCTATGGTAAGAAGTAGAAATATAAGAATATATCCAAGCAACAAAAGGAAAATTCATTTTTTGCAATATGATAATAATAGTAGATCACTTGATTGTGTCAAAATCTTTTTGGATGTCAAGCTTAAGAGAGCATCTAGGAGAAATAATTTTCCTACCATATCATTTCATTAGCTCATGAGTAAGAATGATATTATCTAAAATGCTCCTACAGGTAGAAAAGCATTTTGATTTTTGTAGACAATTGTGTTCATAGCATTTTTCATTCTACAAGCTAGGATTTTTGCTATACATTTATAGATCGCATTGCAGCAAGCTATAGGTCTAAACTGATTAACATTTTGAGATTCAACCTTAGGAACAAGAGAAAGCTTTGTAGAATTTATCCCTTTAGGCATATGATTGTTTCTAAAGAAATTCTTAACAGCAGCAGTTAAATCATTTTAAACTATATCTCAAGCATGTTTGAAAAAAATGAGCATTAAAACCATCAGGGCCAGCCGACCTATTTGAATTCGTAGAAAAAAAATAACATCTTTAATTTCTTCAGAAGTAATGTCTTGGATACATTCATTCTGATGAGAGACAGAAATACCTACCATAGGAATATCTATAAGAGTTGCAAAATCTGGTTGAAGAGGGGAAGGGGTGGATAAGATAGCAAAGAAGCACTATAATAAGGCATCTTTAATTTTAGAAGAGGCTTAGCAAACTATTCCATTGTACTCTTTCAAGGCATGAAGAATTCTGTTAGCATTTCTGATTTTGAGAGACTTGTGAAAAACAACATTATTTCTATCACCATGAGTATCCCAAATTTCCTTGTATTTTTGCTTCATCATGTTTTATTCAGAAAGCAGAGCTAGTTCAAGATCTTTAGGAAGTTTTTTAGCTTTAATAACCAATTGACCATTGAGAGGATAATTTGTCATGTCATGTTGACAAGCCAAAAGGTTTGATCAAACAACAGTTGAAATCTTTTGACCATATCCAAATTTTACAGAAGAAAAGGCCTTTAGAGCCTTTTTAACTTTCAAAAGTTTGCCCTACGAAACAAACATAGGATTACCATATATATTAGTATTCCACTCAGTTTTCAAAATTTTACAGTAGCCAGAATGTTTAGTCCACTCTTTAAAAAAAATGTAAAAGGAAGAGAGCTTTTTATAGGTACCGAACCCCATGAGACCAGGAGAAGGGAATAATCAGAAAGAGAGGGGGAAGGAACATGAGTAAAAAGTGAATGCCATAAAGAGATTGCGGTCATGTTATAGAAAATTATATCAACGTTGCAAAGGGTTAATTTTCCAGATCGACTTTAATTCTTCCAAGAAAATTTTGAGCCAGTGGAAGGTGATAGAAAGAGGTTAGCATTAATGATGGATTTATTAAGAGAGGAAGTGCCTCTTAATGTGAGAGGAGTTCCTCCAAATTTGTCTGAATGATGAAGCATACAATTCAAGTCACCTAAACGTAGCCATGGTAAAGATGAGGAATATAAGGAGGGGATAATGTCTAGAAGCTATTGTCTAGCTATAATAGAATTTTCAACATAAACATTAGTTAAAAGAAATTCAGTGGATGAAGAAATATGTAATATTCTGGAGTGAATAAACTGTTTATGAAATAGAAGGGGAGAAATAGTGTAAACAAAAGGGTTGAATAAGAGCAAAATTCTTCCATAAAAAGCTTGGGCTAAATTATGAATAATTTTCAATGTGGGAGCAATTAAAAAAGAGGCTTGAAGGGTAAGAGAATGATTAAGCTTTGTCTCACAAATGCAAAACAGGTGAAGGTTATGAATAGCAATGAGATTTTTGACTTCTAGTTGTTTGGCAATATTATATGCACCCTTAATATTCCACATACCAATTTTATCTAACATTTAGTTTTCTGAGTTTGTTGGCAAACTACCTAGTAACAACACCAGTATTTTCAGAGTTTGAGTTGACCAAGCATTGAATGTTAATTTGATCTATAAAGTAAACAACGCCGTTATCAAGATCACAAGAATTAACTTTGCTTGAAGAAGTGGAAGAAGAATTTTTGAAATAAGGAGAGCTCAGATTGGTTCGAGATTTGACAGTTATAGAGTGAAAGGAAGTGATAATTAGATGGTCTGGAGGCTTAATATGTGAGTAAGGAGAAAAAAGGAGAAAGCATTTGAGAAGGATTATGAATAGGAGAAGAAATGTTTGTGCCAGTGATATGCATAGAAGTGTGCATGTTAGCTAATAAGGGAGCATGATTAGTTAAAGGAAGAATGGGAAGGTTTGAAACTTGATTAGATGGAGAATGTGATTTAAGGGTACTAGAAGCGTTGCATTTCAGATTTTGAAGGAGATTAAATGTTTCAGTATATTGAAGATGCTTAACATGTGAACCAATCTTAGGGGAAACTGATGAAGTTTTGTCCTGCACTTTATCATTATCTTGCAATTCAACTAAAAGTTCACCTTCTTCTAAAGAAGAAAGAACATTAAATTTTTTGTTGCTCAAAATGAATTCATTTTCTTCCTGAATACAGTTAGCAACATGAGGATCAGCATGTCCCTTTTAATATTTTTCATTTTTTACTTTTCCGTTGACCATAACATGCCGAGGAGAAGCAATCTCTTTGCACGAATTGGTGATAATTTCAGTATCAAGGCTATTATCATTTAAAGCTATTTTTTGAGATACTTTTTTCTATTTTTGAGGAATGTGTAGTTTAACTTTATTGGTTTTACCATTGTTGATAACACCTTGTTTTTCTTGCACCTTCTCAATGTTTTTATTACTTTTCTTAGTATCCAAATATTCTACAAACAACACACAAGAAGAAGTGGCATGACCAAAACATTTACAAGTTATGCATATCAGTGGTCTCCAGAATGTTCTAAATGAACACAAAGGCCATTCTCATCACCCAAACGAATCATATCAGCGAGTTCTTTATCTGGGCAAATCTCAATTAAACATTTCGCATACTCAAATCTCCTCATTTTCTTAGTATTTTCGTCAAAACATACAAGACAACCAAGATGACAGGTCAACCAATTAATGCCCAGATGTGTCCATGTTAGTAAGGGAATGTTGTACATATGCCCAGATGGCTTGTTATGATAGGTGGGCGGGAATAGTCAACAGGGGGAGGGGAGCCTATTGATAATGTTAAGCATTAAAAAGAGTAGAGAAGATGAATTTTTTTAATTATTATTTTTCAAATAAATTTCAAAAATCATTTTAATTGAATTAAATTTGACAAAATTTCAATTTTTTTTAAATACATTTAATTGATTATTTAACTTTTTATCAAGGTAGAAATAATTTTCTACAATTCAAATTCATTTGAAATTCAAATTTCTTTGATTCAAGTTTCAAAAATTCATTTATTGATCAAAATTCTGAAATAAGATTCCAAAATACATTGTTATTACTTATCTAACAATAGGATGTTATAGACTTACCCTTTTTGAAGAAATTTCATACTTGTAATTTGTCAAAGAGTGCTATAATTTATTTTCTATAATGTTGATTGGAAATCGATTAAACAATCATGACTCGATTAAATATTACACAAACATGACTAATGAGCCAAAACTAACCGGGTTGTGTACCTTTTATTAGCTCTTTAATATTCCGTATAAAATCTTTATAGTTACTCGATCTTGAACTTTTATTATGCCAATGGAACATCCTTACTTCTCAATTACTTTATCTTCCCACTTTGGTTTTATATAACCTTTTCAAGATCTCCATTATACCTCGGTATCTCAAGTAATTATATCAATAAAATTCTTCTAAAGCTCAATCTACTAGAACTATTAAAACTCATGTACACTCGTGGTACTTTAAGGAATTATGTTAATCCTTTAAAACCTTTTGATACTCATCCTTAAGTAACTAGCATTTAATGTATCATTCCTTATATTTGGTGATGTCTAGCTTTAAATTTATAGATTTAGGATAATGCAAATCAACGATTCTCATTGAAAATATCATTCTTCAAACTGACTATATTAAGTATATTCAGCTTTTCGTTTTATGTTCCAAACTCCTACTCTAGTTTTAATCTGTAGAAGTTTTCAAAATTTTCATTTTTTACTACTAGCTAATTTAATTTACTAAAACTAGATGATTGTTTTGACTAACCAAGATTCAATCGAGCAAGTCTAATTGAAGCTTAAAGCTGGCTAATATAATTTTTTCCTTTACTTTTCTAAGTTAAAGTTCTTAGAAAAAAATAATTCCAATATCTTTCACTCCATAATCTTCTAACTTAATTCTTATTCCCTTGAACTTTGGTTAAGAAATCTACCGAATGATTGGATACTAAAAATGTAATCAACCCTGAATCCATTTTGCTTTATGAATGGTGGATTCACAATTGATCCAACTAGAAAAATATTTGACTACTATAATTTATCTAATCTCATTTTCTTAAGATTCCATAGCTTACAGAGAATAACTCGGATATATAAAGTGTGCTTTAGATGCAATCAAAATTCAATTTGTGTGATTGAATTTCAAGAAAGTAATCATTTTCTCACCACGCGGTAGTTGAGTTCGATGAAACTCCAACTAGTCTATCTTAAGAATAATATTTTCTATGTAAAATATTGTTATGTTGAAATATATCATCCAATAATTTAGAAATCTCTATCAATATGTTGGCAAAGCATATCGATGAGATATATAACAACTTAACATATAAGTTTACACAATCATTTTTCAATATTATCCTTTCCTTAAAAAATTACATTATCCTTTTGCAGTTTAACTCAGGAAAACCACTGGCTTCTACTTGTTTAGATAAGTGAGTTTAATATTATCGAGTGATAATTTCAACTCGACCCACTTCATTTATATTTTTAATGAGTTCTTAATCGTTCGAGTGATAACTCCTCTTTCAAAGTGGATGTTCCAAACTATCCACACGAGGAAAAATTAACAATTATGTAACCATCCATAGACATATTCAAACGATTAATTATGCACGGCTAGAAGCTATCTATATGCACTCTGATCACCACTAGATCTTTCTAGTCAAGCCCATTTCATTTTTCTTGAAAGTGTATCGCTTTGATAGGATTTAGATTAGAATCATATATGGTTCCTCTAATCAATCATTATCATTTATTTTTAAACCATTTAGGTACAAATATTCCATCAATAAATCTAACCGTCCAAAATGTCACTAAATTTCATTCTTAAGAAAGCATACCTTCTAAGATGGAGACTTGATTTCTTTTATCCTATGCAGATCCGGGTTTATCAATTGTGAACATCTTGTGTGGATTTTGTTTTGTAATTATACATTCATCAGCATAGTGACCCATCTTTCCACATGCATAACTTCAATCTGAGAATTATCCAACTTTTTTTTCTTCTGATTGTTCTGGTTGAACTGATTTCTTTAGATTATTCTACCATAATTGAAAAGGCTTCTTATTCTTCATAGACTTCTAGTTTTTCTTTTGAATGACTGGTTTCTTTTTCAGTTAAAACTTCTTAGTAAACGATTCTTCGAAACATCAATTATTATCATGGACTTTCTTGTATCTTAATGTCATATCAACGACTTCCTAAGAAAGACTTCTTATTCTAAGTTAGTAATTTGTCCCTCAATTCCGCCTTCAGTCCAAGAATAAACTTCCCATTATTTTCCAATTGTGAATTTATTAATGTTATCCATACTTTGAAAGAGCATTAAATTCTTTCACATACTCAGTCACTATGAATTCTTTGTGGTTAGATCAATAAATTTCCAAATCAAAGCAGCCTTAGGAAGAAAATGAGCTTTAGAAAGATCTTTAAACCCTTACCAAGTTATTTACTCTTCCGATATGTTGTCGTGATAGCATCATATTAGTCCAAAGCATTATATTATAGCTGGCATACTGCCTTCCTTTTGTCCTGTTATATCTAAATCATTGAAAATCCCTTCATAGGACCTCAGCTAAGTATGACACCTACAACTCCTTTATATCCCAGAAATGGCTTTCCTCCTAGATATGTATAATCATTGCCAAGCCTTGTGAATTCTATTCAAGGATTCGAGTTTAGTACTCTACCAATTCCCATATGCATTATAATTTCCATCCATCGATCAGCTATCATTAGTACACTGTGATTTCCTGACCTAGTTCCTTGATCGTTTGGTGATCCAAGAGATACACCTACTCTAGGTTCGCTAGGTCTAACAATTCTTTGATAAACAATATTTATCACTTAATAGATAAACGTATTTTTATTTATCCAACATTTATCTTAAAATTTAGTAAACAAATACCTATATGTCATAGATACATATATAATTCCTATCCTAGGGTACTTTCCTCAAAACACCAACTTAACTTGCAGTTACACCCATATTTTCCTAACCATATCAAAGATAAACTGATGTGAGTGCCATGATAAAAGAATTACCCTAAGAAAGATGCTAAACTAGGAAAAAAAGCAAGAATAAAGCACAGGTAGTACCATGCCAAACACTTGAAGGGTGGGATTATGACAGATCCTTTAAACTGCATAGCTCCCAAATACAAAATACAATGGCTCTAAAAGTAAAACTTCGTGGGTCAAAGCTGCAACACAATATTTGAAATAACAGCGAAGAAAAATGGTCATGCCGCGGTCCAAAAAATATCAATCAATTGTGGCACCATCCTTAAAGTAATTACATGCAGTAGGGATGCGCAACAATCTTAAACTAACATTTAATGTATTAGGGTTGCACCGAAATCTTATATCAACATCAAAGTAATAGGGATGCGCCATAATCTTAAACTAACATTTAATGTGTTAGGGATACGCAAAATCAAATATCAACATCAAAGTAATAGGGATGTGCCACTACGTTGATATGATTAAAAAACGCCACAATCCTAAAACGCCGCTCACAAACATAAGGACTCAAGGGACGAGGCGATAGGATAAAACTGCTCCGCAATTAAAAGTTGAGTCTTATTTCTCAAAAGCAGAACAAGAAATCCCAACTTCATCAACATATAAGGTCATTAAATAAAGCTCAAAGAAAGAAAGCTAGCATTGTTCTTTGTTGATGGGAATAGCTTAAAATAGGTTAATACAAGGCAATAACTCTTTAAAATGATGATGCTATCCCATCTACTATGCCTTACAACTCAGCTCCAACCGTCACCAACACTACGGTCCACAGATGTTTCATATAGAATAGCATAGTACAACTTCAAAGTTGTTAATACAATTCGAACAATACACGATGGCGCAGTTCTTATTAATCTAAAGCGAAATTCTGATGTACAAATAATAAAATAGATCTCCCGAAGTGAAGAGTAGTTTCTAAATTCACCTTCGTACAGATCTGTATAGTCCACTAACTTATTGCTTTCAGAATTGTAAATTTGTTGTCCATACAGAACTGGATTTCTCTGCTTCAATTTGAGACCTCCCGCCTAAGTTCAAAGTTCAGTAACTCAAATGATACTTTTCCACCAAAGAGCATATTGGTAATCCTTATATAGTAAATCAATCATATGGATGGTCGACGTGTGGTAAGGTCCAAACGTGGAAGTCGAAGGAGCTGAAGGTTACTTTAACGATCCATGCACAGTAAACAAGCAAGATGGATGATTGACACATCGCTTAATCTAAGTGTCAGAATTAGAGACATGTGTAATTGTAGAAAGAAACTCTTGTAATTCTCTATACTATAAAAGTAGAAGGTACTATAGAGGACAAAGAGAGCATTTGGAGACTTATATTATTTTTGAGAAAAAACTGTACTCTTTCTTTCTACCATTGTTTATTTACACTAAGAGCAAAAAGGACGAAAAGGACATTTTTCGGTAGACGTAGGATTCATTTATATCTGAGCTACGTAATTTTTTTGTCACTTTTATTGCTTTCGGTACATGATTTAACATTTGCTCTGCTTTAATGCTATTTTTTTAATGGATTAGATAGTGACTTGTCACTAGATTTTGGATATTTTTTCTCATAGTTATATTAACACTATTGCACATAATTACTTCCTCCAAAGGCAATTTTAGTACTAATTAACCTTGCTAATTCCTAATCTCATAAGCTTTCAAAGGTCTGATTACTTCAAACGTTTGAGTTGTTTATGACATAAAAAATCTCATCAATATTTTTGGTGCTAAAAGGAGTGCATTTCCCTCTCTAACAAACTTTGCTTATGTTTCCTTTAGACACAAATATTGAACCCTGAATCCTACATATTCAATAGCCCTCCTAACTAGGAACAACTTCACCTTGCCTCAAAAATATCAAAAAAAGCAAATTGTCACCTTGACAACCCAAACGAAGGTAGGTACCCTATAGAGACCACCTCAATTCTTGTCCTAGCATCGATTCAACCCTTCACAAACCAATTGAACAAGCGCACGAATTGAATAGACAGATCCCCGGTTCAGTATCCTTCACCCAAGCTAATCATATCTCAACCTTCTATATTTCACCGCTATCTTTCACTAACTGTGTAGAGCAGTCGGTAAGACTGTGTAGATGGAATAACAGAGAAGAAGCAAAGGAAGAACGCTCTTTCATATTTAGTGAAAGCATCAAAAGCAGACTTTCCCAACAATTTCAAAGCCCTACAAATTGATAAATTTGATGGGACCATAAACATAGATAATTATTATTGTACATTCACGTATTACATGGACATTGTTAGTAAGAAAACTTGTCAACATCCCAAAGATGATGTAGCAGAGAAGGTTAATCCTTTTGGTCTTTTTCGGTTTACTAGAGAGAGCCAGGATATGGATGTCTTCTTTTGGATCACCTTTCAAACAAGACTTTATTATGAAATTTCCTTCTTCTTGATCTTTTGACTCTGTCGAAAGGCTTAAGTTCACTTGTTTTGGTCTTTTGAGCTGGACAGAGTCATTTTCAATTTCCTTCGAAATAGTCCTTTCGAGGAAGTTGTGGGTGCCCGATGGATGGCTCTAAATTCAAGGTTATGATGAGTTTTGAAAGGTTTTGACCTTGTCGAAAGCTAGAATCTTAAATGATTTGGCTATGGAATGGAAACCAAAGGTAAAAACAGCCTGGGTTAAGGTTTGGATCCATTAGAAAGTAGTAGTTTAATAAAAGGCGGCTTGTAGTTGATAAATGAAATTACTTAAAAATGCAGGGGTTTCGACCAAGTCGGAAGGTATCTTTCGACGGGGCTGATACCTGAAAAATAGAGTTAGATCCGACAAAAGCTTTCAAAACAACAAAATAATCAAGAATATTGAAAACATCCCTTTCGTAACTCAATAAGCATTTATTGAACAATTTCCCAAATTGATTTACAAATTAGGGTTTACAACTTTTAAAATTAAGAAAATACAAGTGTAGAATTAGTGAATTTGGATCCTCTAAACCAGACCTCTTGGGTGTTATTTATATATGCGGGTGGCGCATTTCGACCCGGTTCTTTTGACCTGGTCGAAAGGTGGCTTCAGATGCTTTCTGACTCCTTCAGCACTTGCGCTCCCCTCTGCAATGCTTTCGAATGGGCTCGAATGCCTCCATTTTCATCGAAAGGGGGCGGTTGTGCCTTCTTTCTTCATCGAAATGGGCTCGAATGCTTTGTAAGGATCGAATGCCTCCGTCTTCATCAAACCGGTCTATTATAGGTAAAGGATAATAGTCTTGCCGCATGCTCTATTCAGATTAGTGTAATCGAAACATGTTCTCCATTTTCCATTTGACTTCTTTACCAACACTAGGTTTACTAGCCATTTTGGATAAAAAAATTCTCAAATAAATCGATTTTCATGCAGTCTTTTAACTTCTTCTTTCCAGGCGTCAGATTGAACTTTATCGAATTACCTCTTCTTTTGTCAAGCGGGGTTCACATTTGGATCAATATTTATTGCGTGGCAATAACTAATGGGTCAATCTCAATCATGTCTGAATTGTTCCATGCAAATTCGTCTTTGTTAGTTTTAGGAATTGAATTAATTCTACTTTCAAGTTGTTCTTTATCTCTTTTCCTACTCTAACTATCTTGGCCGAATCAATTGGATCTATACATATCTCTTCATGGTCCTCTGTAGGCTTTATCCTCTCCCTTTTCCCTCAACAACTAATTCTTTAATGATCCCTCTTTCTTCTATAGAGTTAGCATCGGTCCTCTTCCTCTTGCTCCCAGGTGAGATGTACCTTCCAAACATATGTTTAATTACTTTATTAGGTCTTATTTCTGCTTCAAATGTTGGATGTAAAAATCCATCATCTAAACGATGAAAAATATTAGAGGAATCATGATAAGAAGAATACTCCCTTTTATATTTGGTCAAGAGTTGTAAAATACATTTCGCGGGAGCTAAATTCTTCTCCCCGAATAGTACCCCAACCTCTTTTAGTCAAGAATTTTACTATCAGATATTTTGGTGAGACAAAAGCATCCACCTCATTCAGCGCAGGATGGCGAAGAATACATTGTAATATGATGGCTGATTAACGATCATAGAGAGAGTTTAAAATATTCTACAGTATGGTGGTATTCCCATCTATACTAACAGCTTTACTTGCCCTACCAGAGTTGACCCTTTGTTATTTAAACCAAAAAGGCATAATAATAGACTCTAGCTTGTCTTCAGGAATGCCCACTTGATCAAAGGCGTGCTTGAAGATGATGATGACTGCACTTCCAGTGCCAACAAGAATCTTGGACACTATGGAAAGCCCAATTTGAACTATAATCATAAAGGTGTCATTATGGGGATGATGAATTCCTCTTTTGAGCTCTTGTGTAGTGATGAAAAGATCTGGCATCTGTATGTTAAGCCATGGATTTTAAAACGGGGATTCTTCCTAGACAGAGAATACTCCTTCCCTAGCTTCCTTGATATATTTGTTTTTGGCTCCTTTACTAGTTCCCGATAGATGCGGTCCTCCATGAATTACATAAATCCTATTCAAGGATGGACTCAATTTTAATGGATCTTCATCTTCTAAGATATTCACAACATTATTTGGGAACTTTTGTGGTCCATCGCTAATTCGGGGTGCTTCTTGTTTATCTTGGATGAATTCTTTCAGGTGTCCTTCCCGGATCAACTTTTGGATAATTCCGGCCAGTACTCGGCGCTCATCGGTCTTATCACCATTCGCTTTGTGATAAGCACAATAGTTCATCCTCCTTTCTTTGTTTAGGGTAGTTTCTGGCCTTAAATGAAGTTGGTAAGTTAATGTTTCTTTAGATTTGGCATAAATATAAGATAATGGCTTGTTCAAAGCAATTGAATTAGTGTTGGAGTCTTCCAACTTGGGCCTTCTGTGACCTCGGTCAAATCCAAACCTTCCATTCTCCTTCTTAGGGTTAGCTTTCTTTTTGACATAGTATAATTCATCCTTTCGAATTAATTTATCAGTTTGGTAGTGAAAATCTTGTAAATATTTACATCTATGAACAAAGAGTTCTTTCCAAAACCATGTGTTTTCTATCGACCCTGAATGCACTAAAATTAGCTTGTCTATTCCATTCATGTCTTTTGTCTTTTGCCTTCAAAACCTCTGTATTGAACCTTCTGAGATCACCCAGCGATTCTCCTTGCCTTTGTTTGATGCTTGCTAATAAAGTGGAATCAAATTTTGGATCTTTGCTTATGCCAAATTGAGCGGAGAATAGGTAAGAGAATTATTTACACGAATAAATAGTCTTCTCTCGATAATGGTAGTGCCATTTTGCGGCAGCCCCTTAAAGTGTTACTGGGATTAGCCTGCACTGCACTGTCTCAGAAGCATTATATAGATCAATTTGGCTATCAAAAGCCATCAGATGGTCATCGGGATCGGTAGTAACTTGATATTTCATAGTTGGATTCTTAACATAAGCCGAAATTATTATTGAGATTTCATCTGTAAATGGAGCAACTCATTCATTGTCATGTACTCGCTTATCTACAGTTCGTTTCTCTTTAGTGTTTAGCATGTCTTTGATAGCCTTCTCTGCCACATCATTCAAATAAGCTTTAGTACCATGATAGCCTTTTGGATTTGGGTTGTATTCATTTGAAGTTGAGCTTCCAGATTGCTCTAGAGACTTATCTTGTGTTCAACCTTGATGATCGACTTTAGCTGCATGACATTCTTTCTTCTTTGATGATGTTAAGTAAACCTTGCTCTTGCCTTCGAGCGTATGAGCTTTCAAGTTTCTCCTTAGGGAGACCACCTCGTCTCCTGTAGTTCCTTTAGTAGTTTTAGAAGATTTTTGGGCAAGGGCTACTTCCACGAGCTCTTGCATTTCTAGTAGTCATTGCTCTAAATGCCTTATCTTAGCAACATTATCATCTTGTTATGCTGGAGTTGATGGTTGTCCTGGCACAACTCCTTCCATGTTGAAGGTTGGAGTAATATTTTTTTTCCAAAACTATCGTGTGTGCTACCTCCTCAACAATTCAAATAATTCATTTTGATTTATTTTCCTATAGCGAGTCAAGCATTCCATAATTAGTCTATAAGGGATTAACGAGGTCGGAGGTTTAAGCCCTCCTTCTAGTGCAAAAAATGTTAACAAGAAATATTGTCAACGGCTCAAAGAAAAATTTAAGAAGTAAACTGTTATCCTGCCTTTTGGTAAAGCCGTGACACCAAGGACTTGACTAAAGACTAAATACAATCTACCCTAGAGATCAGATATCTACAGGTCCACGATGGATATAGGCAAACTTGGACCGAATTTGGATCGATCTATAATTAGCATGGTATGACAAGCAAAGCTATGAAAGGAAACATTCCAAATTTTAGGTCAATCGAAGTTTGTATGATCAAGTTATGGATCGATCAAGATTGATGTGAAACAGGTCCATTTCATATCCATCCATCTATATCCATCATTTTGTATTCATCAAGTTCGATATGTAATGAACATAACTCCATCACTCGGCATCCACTATTCGTATTCATAAGGTCCAAACTTGTAACGAGGGATCCTGTTGCTTCTATGATTGATCGCGCTTCACTTGACCAGCAAATACACATTTCATATCGATCCCTTATCTGATTGATACGAAGAGCAGGGTGGACGATCGATACGAGGACGAAGGACATGGCCTACGATCGATATGAAGGAGGAGGCAGAGCATCGATACGGAAGACAAAGCATCAGATGGATACAAAAGAACCGGTCAAAAAGACAAAAGAAGCGGCCCTTATGCATAAATTTTGGATCTCCACAAAGCAAGCGTACCACGTCATCGATACGAGGAAGATTGATACGAAATGTATCGATATGAAAGCCTTAGACAGTCCATGTTTGCCATCTTGGGTCGATCATATCTCCCAAATTTCATTTCCAAATGCCATGAAATTTTCACAGGAGGTTGCATATCATCTCAGGAATGTCCATGATCAATCGCAGCCTATGTAGTTAATGCCCGCTATTACCCCGCTACAACCCCGCTATATCTCATAGCGGATTTATATTGCTACGATTTTCCATATAGCCCTAGAATATAGCTTTTCCGCGTTAATCCCCACTATTTCCGCTATATCCCGTTATTTCCGCTATATTTCGCTATTCCCGCTATATCTTTTTTAATAAAATGAATTGAAAAATTACATTTATACATTATAAATTTATGAAACTAATTTATTTGATTTAATTTTTAATATATTTTCAGAAATGAAAATACTCTAATATTCTACCAATTTCAATTATGTTATATAACAGTTTTTCGTTTATTTAAAGTATATTCGCACATGTGTTTATTTAAAATTATTTATGTATTACTTATAATTCAATTGAATGATAATTTTTCATTTAATTACCATTTATATATTTGTAAAAACATTAAATACGAGTTTTATATGCTATTTTAGAGCCATCCGCTATATCCCGCTATATCCTCGTTGTATCCCCGCTATGACTTTTTGCGCCTCCACCGCTTTGAATCTACCGAGCGCATTAAATGCACAGATCGCAGCTCAAATGGAGTGATTCTTGATCGATAGGAAATCGATATGGATCGATCAGGATTGATCTCAAAGGACTCCAGATCGATTGTGTTGGCCCACCTATGCAAGAGAAGGGGCATTCCAAGATTCAAGTAAAATATTTCCAGCTCCGTGCCTATAAATAGCACCTCCATTGCAACTAAATAAGGACTTTATGCTGCTGCTCTATTTAAATCCCATTATAACTTGAGTGTTAGCCATTGTACTATTCTAATTCAGTTTATAATCAAAAGTAAACAACAAATCCTTTAAAGTGGACGTAGGCCATAGTGCCAAACCACTATAAATTCTTGTCTTCTTTTACTACTGCTTATTTTTCTTAGTGTGATTATTAGATTAGCCTCATTTTCCATTTTATTTCTTCATTCTAATCTCCTTAATTACATCTGAAGAGTGTTGTGCCCATTTTTAGTATAACTCTTTGGTGCTTCACTGAGAAAAACTTTGCTTTTCTCTTGCTTTGTGGATCCCTTGTCTTTGTCAAATTGCTAAAATCTAAGGAGGAGATCCAGATCAACCTGATCCAGTAACTAGAGAGAAATTCCAGACCCTTATGCTGGAGCTCACTCAATAGATCCTCGCCAACACAGAAATCGTGAACCGACTGAATGAATAAAGGCGAGGGAGATATAGAAGGGAGAATACCTCTTATTCCTTGTATGAAAGCTCGACGTCATCTGATTTCAATCACAGATCTACACGCCGTGGATTAGATGGAAACTATGTGGAAGTCTCTGGGCACCCATATGTTGTGAATCCTAGGAAAACCAAGATAGGTCCCTACACGGGGCATCAAGTTGCACCCTCCTCCCGAGGAGGGACACTTCTTTACCACACTACTCATGATAACGCAGCTGCTGCTGCTATAGAACCGGATGCCGAAATCCAGAACCAACCAGATCCAGCCCTTGTCACCCTATTCATGCTCAAGATCCTTACTTACATGATGATCGGGAGCCAAGGAGGCGTGGAATGGACCGTAGATAGTGACCAGACCATCCTTGTGACATGGAACCAGACCACGCCTTAGCCTGGAATATCCAGATGACCGATATTCCAACTATGATACACCAAATGATAAGAGAAAGTCAAGGCCTCACAAATGATGACTGGGGGATTTCTACAAGTCACACCTCATTACCAATGATATCTTACATGCAAAACTGCCACGATTCCGGATGCCGTTCTTGCCTATATACGAAGGAAACTTGGATCCCAACCAGCACATTCTGAAATATGAATGGCTCACGAATGCCGCTTGAGCTGACGATGCGGTTAAGTTTAGAAGCTTTGCTATCTCCTTAGGAGGCATTGTGACCATGTGGTTCACCCGTCTACCACCAAGATCTATTTCATGTTTTGACCAGTTGGCTATTAAGTTTGTTGAGTAGTCCCATATGCAAGCTACAAGGCCAAAGGACGTTAATACCTTATCCAGTGTTACTCAAGCCCCAGGAGAGACTCTAAGGCATTATCTAGAAGGTTCCATGATGCTTATGCTAAAGTCAGTAATCCCAACGACAACTCTATTATGATGGCATTGACTAAAGGGATCGATCTCAATTCTAATTTTGGCGATTAGTTGGCTGGGAAAACCCCTGCTTCGTTGGACCATTTCTATGCAAAGGCAGCCAAATATTTAAGGAGGGAAGATGCTAGACGGTTTAGGAAGCAGACGTTGAGCCCCGTAGTGAAGGAATCCAAAGTAATGTTGCAGCGAAGCAGACCGGGGAGAGCTCAAGTAAAGTACAATTGAATATTCATAATAAGCAAAGTCAGCAAATGGGTGATGTTGGTCAAGGAAAGAAGATAAGCCCTCATCATGGGAGACCTAGTGCTCCTCTGTTGGATCGATATACTCCTTCGAATATGTCGTTAGAGAATGTTTATCTTCATGTAGAATCGATTTCACCCTAGAGGGGGGTGAATAGGGTGATACTATTAATTATAAAAATTTATTGCGAAAGTATATAAAATAATTGCAGCACTGATAATAGAAGAATAATATCAGCATAGATAATAGCAGAATATAAAAAGAAGAAATAGAACAACACAGATTTACCCAGCTTTGGCAAAACCCTGCCTACGTGTTGCCCCCAAGGTTTCTACAAGAAATTTAGTAGTCAGGTGCTTACATACGTAAATTCGCGACACTCGCTATCGAGTAACCTAACTCTACACTCAAAACACCAGCACAACTCAGCCACTGAGTTGCGAATTCTTGAATTACACCACCATAGTTCGTCCCTAGTTACACAACTAGAAAATTAGGGCTTCATGAAAATGGGAGCGCCACCTATATTTGATCAATTGCCGAGATTATTTTCTTTGTTTGGCTTGGACAATTGATTCTTAAGCTATAGTATGATTTCAATCGCTCCAATTTGATCGAGTTCGAACTAAAATGGTATGTGATTTATGCTTTTTGCTTTACTGGTTAGCTTTCTTGAACTCGATAATTTGTCCATGCCGATGATGATTAGGTTTTAAATAGGATTCAATTCCCTTGATTTCCATTCGAATTGAATCCGTCTGATAATTTATTATGCCATTCGATTTTGCTTGATTGTATATGATTTGTTTAGACTTGTTCAATTCATATATTTTACTGATTGCTTGATCACTACAGCTTCATGAATTTGCATTTGGTTCCGTTCTATTTGCTATGACTTCGCCCACTTTGATTTGTGAACATTTGACTTCGATTTCGCTTAAATATATTCTTTGCTGGCAATAATCGAATTCTTTAAACTGCTTTGAATCATGACTTGATTATTTCTAAATTTCCGACTTTGATAAAATGGAGTTCGACTTGATCATTGACGTATATTACTAATTCCTTTTGTAGTTGAACATCTTTTTGTTTGCTGGTCTTCATGTAGCTTGTCTGCACTTGATTACTGTCACAATTAAGGCTTTGTTCGAATGTGATATTGGTTTGGGTTCACTTTGTGTCCGACTGCATATTGTCTTGAACATTTGTACATGTCTGAACTTGTGCTAATATGTGTATAATATGCATACATATAGATTTTGTAGCTCTGACCTACATTTGCTCATCTACTGTCACATTCATGCCTGTACTGATTTTGAAATTCATGTACATATTCATGTTATATGTCACGGTCTAAAATCTTGGGTAGTTTCATGTATTGTTTTGGTTTGATTTTGAATCATGTAGAGTCTGGATATAGTGTTGTCAGTGCATATGTGCTTAGTTCTCTAGTCTGACATACATGCATATATATCCTTTGTTCTCTTTGTGCACTGAACTGTATATCTGTGTTCATTTTTCCACACGAGTCTATACTGATTCACTTGATATTTGAATTCATTTTTGGTCTGATCATTTTGCTGTTTCATATTTCCTTGAGTCTGAGTATAGTCCACCGGTTCACGATGTCTTCATGTGCACTCGAGTCTAGTTGGACTGTCTAGCCTCCGTTTTCATGTGTACTTACAGAATTTTTGGTCGAGGCTTGTTTTATGTCCTGACCCATTGTTTTGTATTGCATGCACCTGAGTTGAACCTAGCTTTGGCTCGGGTTTGAACTTGTGCTCATATTGTGACTTTATTTGTATTGCACTTGAGTTGAACCTAGCTTTGGCTCGGGTTTGATCTTGTGCTCAACTGTCCCTGTAGTTTTATCAAGTGTATATCGGTGTGCACGACCTCTTGGCATGTACAGTGATACACTATGCATGCCACAGATTGTTCGTGTATGATGAATTCAGAATTAAATGATGACGAACAACCCAAATAACTGAGGCAAATAATATTTTCAAAATACACATTTTATTTTACACCGCACAAAATTTCTTTTCCAATTTTACCACGTCAGTGTGTATTTTTCATATAACTCAGATGCTAGATTCAGGCTTGAGCAGAGTGGAGGATAAAATACGAGTGAATGAGTGATATGTAGTGAGGTGCAGATGTATAAATTGAAAGTATTGTAATTGAAATTTTGTATTGTATTGTTAAATTGTGTATATATATAGTGAGAGCTCAAATTTATACTATTCAAAATTGTAATAAAATATTTATTAGAATAAAATATCTGTTTTAATTTAAATTATGTGTTATTTGTTTTATTCAGCAAATATTTATTTAATCATGTGCAAATAAAATAGTATAATAACAAATATATTTGAATGAATATATATATATATATATATATATATATGTTTATTATCATCAAACAAAAAACATATACTAGCATATTCAACAATCTCCCCCTTTTGATAATAACAAACATATATTTAAGATTTCAAGCTTATTAAATGTATTTGATCATTCAATTTTCTCCCCCTATTTGATTGCTCCCTCTCTACACAAAGCTCCCCCTTCATATATGCATGAAAATAAATAAAAATATGCAAATGAACCTAGATGTAAATAGAAAATACAAAATAAAATATTTAACCTTTATTTGCCAAAGTCTTAACTTTTCTCTCCCTTTTTGTTATCAGCAAAAGAGTAATAGTATTAGAAAAATAGAGATAAAGTGGTAGACATTAATACACCATTAATACCCAATCGAGTATAAATATTAAATTTCAATAAAAAAGTCAAACAAAAATCATAAATACTTTGTTAGGCAAATATTCCACTTTAGAATGATGGGGATGAATTAAAACCAAATAGCTGCATCTATTTGTGGTATATTTATAGCACAAATTTTAATATCTACTAACCATGCATAACCATTAGGACTTTTAAATGACATTAATAGTATTCCAAATTTTTATAAAAAAACGAACTTCAAGCATCTTCTGACCAAGCATAACCATGAGGACTTTTAAATGAGATTATAATCAACTTGGCTATTTAATAGTCAATTTTGATATATGTTCCATACATGCATAACCATGAGGACTTTCAAATGAGCATGAAAGCACATAATCAAAAATTCCAAGTAATTCACCCATGCATAACCGCGAGGACTTACAAATGAGAGTGTACACTTTGGATGTTTTTATTGCTAAAAAATAAAATAAAATTAAAGCGAATAGTTTCCCGTTTAAAATATCACATATTGGCATACTATATTGGATTTTGATGAGCGATGGTCATTAGAGATATGATAGAAATAGAGATGGTTATGGAATTTTTTACCAACAAAAAGTTGTTATAACTCTTGTTTAAATTTCTAAAGAAATTCACTAATTATACCGTCTCAAGTTATAATACATGATTAATATCAACACTCTTCACTTTTTCAATCACTATTTATCTTTTTGATAATTAGTAGGGAGTCAGATTATTTAATGTAGTCATTTAAGATCAAATCAAAAAATAATTATAAAATAAAATTTTCTATGATGTCTAATCTGAAACAAGGTCAACAAAAACTTTTTTCTAGAAGGGGTTTTATAAGAAAAATGTCTGCTAATTTGAAAATCAGTTGAAATGAATAATATGTGGATTTTTTTTGAAAATATGATGCAACTAATAAATGTCTCTACATAAAACTCTTTCCACTAGTAATTTTTCTATCTACTAGATTACTAGTGTAATTTGCATCTGGATTTCTCTTAGACTCAAAATTATCATTAGATGAAAGTCGACCGTGAAGTGTGCAACACAATATCTTAAAATCATTTTAACATATTTTAAATGAAATTTTTTTAAATTTGAATTGAAACCGTGCAAATAAACAAGCAGTGAACACAGTGTCAGATAAGATAAACAAATATATCCACTTGTATCCTGAGTAAACAAAGTTACCTGAAGATTTGACCAGGCAACTAAGTACTCGGCATTAACATACTGCTCCGCATTCCAAGAAAGTTCGGCATACAAGGAATGTTCACATACAAGGTACGTTCGACATACAAGGAACGTTCGGCATTCCAGGAACGTTCGGCATACAAGGAACGTTCAGCATACAAGGTACGTTCGGCAATCCAAGGACATTCGGCGTTCCAGGGACGTTCGGCACGACTGGTTCGAATGGCTTTTAGGAGCGTTTGGCTCCTAGTGTGCTCGGCATTCATGCTTCACTCGGCATTCCTGGACTGTTCGGCATTCCAGCCTCGTTCGGCTTTTTCCTCAATCGACATCGATTCTCGATCGGCCTGCACACCTCGCTCCACACATCGCATCATTCGGCATGAAGATAATGGTTTGGCATTTGGCCATTCAGCATGTTTGGGTCGGCACACAGAGCTTACTCCATTTGGGTCGAGGTGTTAAGCTACCAGGCCCACCAGGGAAGTCCAACCCATCTTCGTCTATAAATAGAGAGGCAGGGGCACAGTGAAAGGGACCTTTTTTTTCGAGAACACTGGGGAAACTCTGCCGCATTCAACACTCACTCAAGACTTAATCTTTTACTTTGCAATTATATTCAAGTAATTGGAAACGGATTGTATCTGTAATCAACTATCAAGGAAAGCAATAGAAATCAACTTCAAAGTCGATGTAGGCAGTTATGCCGAACCACTATAAATCTGGTGTTCTCGTTCTTTGCATTTAAATTTACATACTATCTTCTATTTTAGTTTATTATCTTCGTTAATCTCTCTACATAATCTTTCTTAAGGGTGTTAGTGGCCAATTTTGGTGCTAACATTTTGGTGCTTTCGCTGAGAATCGAATTCTCAGGCTGTTAGGATCTGCTTTGTAGCTACTAGATTGCATAAATCCCCCCGAGGAGATCCAAGATCATTCACAAGGCATCTGTTAATTCTATTCAGAGTTACAACCAACAACTCTACCATGGGAAGACCATGAACCAGATCGGCCTCCCACAACGCAGATGTCCACGAGACTGCTAGCGTGCAATAAGTTGGACCTGGAAATCAGCAAGCAACGTGAGGGGCAGGGCCCTCTACCCAAAACCAAGCGAAAGTTGTTTCCCGAACAAAGTTCAATGAATTGATAAGAGAACTCGAGGAAAGTAGAAGGCAACTTGCTGAGAAGATTCAAGCCAACACTAACCTCATGACTCAGCTCACTCAGCAGCAGCGTCAGAATGCTGGAGGTAACCCTCCTCCTTGTTCTGAATCTGATAGTTCAACCTCAGCTGATGAACCTCCTAGGCATAGGCACCGTAAGGATAAAGGTGCACAGGTAGGTGTCACAGATCGATCGACTAGGTATCAAGCCCGTGAGGAGACCGGAAGCCCGAATCTCCAAGACCCAAATCAGGCGGGACATCAAACCGCACGGTCCCATATAACGGAACCCAACCTTCCATCCTCCATATAAACTCCGGACTTAACAGCTATGGTCAGGCAGTTGATGAGAGAGAACCAAGGCCTGACCAATGAAGATTGGGGAGTTTCTAGAAGTCATACTCCCTTCACAGATGATATCCTACAGGCTGAGTATCCCAAGAAGTTCAATATGCCGACTATCCTAACCTACGAAGGGAAGACTGATCCAAGGCAACATGCGATGAGGTACGGATGGATGACAGATTCCGCAAGAGCCAATGATGCGACCAAGTGTAGGTTCTTCCCAATCACTTTGTTTGGAATTGCCAACATGTGGTTTACTCGACTTCCCTCACGATCTATATCCAGCTTTGACGAATTGGCAATGAAATTCATAGAACAATTCAGGATACACACCGCTCGTCCAAAGGATGTGATGTCCATATTGAGCGTAATCCAAGCTCCGGGAGAGTCATTGAAAGCTACTTGTAGAGATTTCATGTTGCTTCTACAGAAGTGAGCAATCCTAACGACCATGCAATTTTGATGGCGGTAATGCATGGAGTGGATCTAGATTCTGAATTTGGAGATTGGTTGGCGAGAAAGCCCCCACCCACGCTGGAGCGTTTTTATTCGAAAGCTCATCAGTTCATAAGAAGGGAAGAAGCTCGATGGACAAGGTGGGACAAGGCACCAGGGCCTGCTCAGGAGACTATGAAAAGTAACGTCGCCATGAAGCAAACCGGCGATAATTCGGGAAAAGCTTAAGTCAACATCCAAAACAAGCCTAGGCAGTCTAAAGGATCCGGAAGTGGAAATCCCGAAAAGAAAAGAGAGACGGGGAAATGGAAGTCAAGGATCCTGACCTACAATGAATACACCCCGTTGAACGCATCTCTTGAGAACATCTATTTGTCAACTTGCAACACTTTTCAATATAGAAAACCACGTCCAAAGGAATCAACAGAAGAACAGAAGCAGACTGGGAAGTATTGCCGCTTTCACGAGTCTTATGGGCACAACATAGAGGAGTGTAGACACCTCCATGATGCTATAGAAAAGTTGATTAGACAGAAGAAGCTGCAGGAGTTTGTCAAAGACCCACAAGACGGAAGACAAGAGACATCGGACACCGGGTGCGGACCAGCTCCGCGCCAACCAGAGCAACCTGCTCGAACCATGGGTAGATTGGTTATTAACACAATTGCTGGCAGGCCTCATCCTGTGGATAAGAATTGGCAGGAGATGGAGCGATGTGCTAACTCTTTAAGACATGTGGAGTATGGGTGTTGTTCGAATGTGGAGGATGGGACTCCTGCAAAGCAGCAGCGCACGATGAGTGATGATATTGTATTCAGGAGCAGAGATGCGGATAAGGTGGAGGCCCCTACCATCGACCCGATGGTCATATCTGCGACAATCGGGCCGGCGTTCGTGAAAAGAATTCTAATTGATTGCGGAAGTTCCTTTAACATCATCTTCAAGAAGTCTTATGACCAAATGAAGCTGGAGACTAAGGATTTGAAACCATCTAATGCCAGAATCCATGGCTTTAACGGCGCAGCAACGGATGCAGTGGGATATGTGAAGTTACCAGTTGAACTGGGGCAAGCCGAGCGTAGGAGGGTGTGAATCCTACTATTTATAGTGTTGGATGTTGACTCTCCATATAACGTATTTCTAGGAAGTCCAGCCCTGGCGGAATTTAGGGTAGCATTGGCCCCTTGGTGTCTGACGTTAAAATTTCCAACTGATAGAGGTGTTGGAGTGGTACACGGCGATCAGGCGACCGAACGTGCATGCTATGTGGCTGAGCTGAGAGAGGATCAGCGTAGAGAGAAAGGAAAGGTTGCAGACAGCTACGTCCACATTCGAAATTCAAATGATTGACAAGTAGCACCCGAGCCCTGGCTCTTGCAACATTCTCGGATCCATAGAGACATAGATCCGAGAGATGATGATGGGGACCCAGGGAAACAAATGCAGCAACGGGTGAACTAACAATTGACATCCAAGTCAACCGGGATGACCCGTTATGAATTCTTAAAATTGGATCACAACTCGACCCCATGGTGGCCGAGAACCTCACTGACTTCCTCCAAGCGAATCTTGATGTTTTCGCTTGGACACATTTTGACATGTGCGGGATTTCTCCTGCAATCGCGAGTCATATGTTGAACATAGACCCAAGACATGTTCCTATGAAACAAAAAAGGAGAGGCATGGACCCAGAGAGTTCTGCGGCTCTCAAAGAGGAGGTAGACAAAATCAAGGCCAATGGGTTCGTCCGCAATGCCCTCTACCCTGAATGGGTATCTAACCCGGTGCTAGTAAAGAAAGCGAATGGAAAATGGAGGACTTGTGTTGACTATTCTGATTTAAACAAAGCATGCCCGAAGGATAGTTTCCCATTGACTAGGATTGACCAGCTGGTCGATTCAACAGCCGGACATGAGTTACTATCCTTTATGGATGCGTACTCTGGATATAATCAAATCCAGATGCACATCCTAGACCAAAAACATACCAGTTTTGTAACGAACGTTGGGTTATATTGCTATATTGTGATGCCCTTTGGATTGAAGAACGCGGGAGAAACTTATCGGCGTCTGGTGAACCGGATGTTCAAAGATCAGATTGGTAGAATGATGGAAGTCTATGTGGACGACCACATCCGAGACACAGCGGAGATGTTTGACGTACTCAGGCATTATGGAATGAAGATCAATCCTTTGAAGTGTTCATTCGGCGTAGCATCAGGAAAGTTTCTAGGTTTCATTGTGAATGCGCAGGGAATCAAGGCTAACCCGAAGAAGATTCAGGCTATCCGAAATATACAAGTGCCCAAAACCATAAAACAGGTGCAAAGCTTGAATGGAAAGGTGGCCGCGCTGAGCCGATTCATATCCAGGGCCACAGACAAGGGTATTCCTTTCTTCGATGTCATAAAGAAAGGAAAGAGGAATTTCGAGTAGACATTTAAGGAAGCATTCTGAGCTCTTGTAAGGCACTTAGAAAGTCCCCCGGTGTTGTCGAAACCAATAGACCATGAAATGTTGTACATATACTTGGTTGTATCCCAACACGCTATCAGTACAGTCTTGGTTCGCGAGGAAGACCGAGTTCAAAAGCCAGTTTACTATGTTAGTAAACGCTTGACGGGGGCAGAAAGAAATTATCCAAAGATTGAAAAACTAGCCTATTGCTTGGTGATTGCATCATGCAAGCTTCGTCCGTATTTTAAGGCACACTCAAACAGTGTTTATATTGATCAACCTTTGCGGCAGATACTCCAACGACCAAAAACTTCCGGAAGGATGTTAAAATGGAATATTGAGTTAAGTCAGTTCGACATTACCTACATGCCGCGAAGGGCCATACAAGGACATGCACTAGCTGACTTCATTGCTGAATTTACTATGACAGACGAATCAAACGACCACAATGTCATACCTCCCGTTCGATGGAAGATGTACACCGATGGGGCATCTAACAACCGTTGTTCGGCGGTTGGCATAGTTCTTGTAACTCCTGAGGACCGATCAGTTTGCTACGCTTTGAAGCTCGAATTCATAGCAATGAATAACGAAGCCGAATATGAAGCGTTGATTGCCGGCTTAAGACTTATCAAAGAACTGGGGGTAAAATCGGTTGAAATCTTTAGCGACTCGCAGCTAGTGGTGTACCAAGTGTGAGGAGACTACCAAGCAAGGGGGCAGAGACTTGCCCCATATTTGGTCCGAGTTAAGGAGCTGCTAGAGAATCTCGAGTATTATGATATTTCACATGTCCCGTATGAGCAAAACAGAGCAGCCGATTCATTGGCAAAATTTGCAAGCACTGGCGATGCACAGCAAATGGGATTATTTCTTGTTGAGACCCTCCATGGTCCGAGTATAGATATGATGGAGATAGATTCCGCGTTCGAAACTGAAATCAAGAAGGAATCGTGGATGGCCCCAATCAGGCAGTACTTGCTATTCGAGATCTTACCCGAAAAAAGGAGCGAAAGACAACAAGTCCTTCGTAAGGCTTCACGATATATAATGCAGGATGGAGTAATGTATCGGAGGGGATTCTCGACCCCCTTACTCCGGTGCGTGGCCCACTATGAGACAAAACGAATATTAAAGGAATTCCACGAGGGAGAGTGCGGTGACTCTACTGGGGAGTAGACATTAGCAAAGAAAGTCCTCCGTTATGGATACTATTGGCCAACTGTGAATCGGGATGCTGCAGACTATGTGAGAAGATGTGACAAATACCAGATATATGCAAAAATCCCAAGAGCTCCACCGACGGAACTCATGCAAATGGTTATTCCCTGGCCATTTGCAATGTGGGGGATCGACCTAGTTGGTTCTTTACCTATATCCAAAGGTGGAGCGAAATATGCAATAGTTGCAGTCGACTACTTTACCAAATGGGCAGAAGCAGAGCCTCTGGCCACAATAACCACCAAGAAGGTTATTAATATCGTCGTACGGAATATCATATGCCATTTTGGCCTTCCACGGACCATCATTACAGACAATGGAACTCAATTCGAAAGCAAGGAGTTCAAAGAATTTTGTCAGAGATATGGCATTGAGAAGAAGTTTGAAGCGGTTGCTCACCCGAAAGCCAACGGACAAGTGGAAGCCGTAAACAAGATAATCAAGTCCATATTGAAAAAGTGTCTGGAAAAGGCTAGAGGCAAGTGGGTGGATGAACTTCCAACGGTGCTTTGGGCCTATAGGACTACCTACAAGACCGCGACTGGCCACACTCCATTCCCATTGGCATATGGCACGGAAGCTGTCATACCCATGGAACTTGAAGTTCCATCACATCGGGTAACTTATTATGACCCTGCGTCGAACCAGAATCTTTTATCGGAATCGTTGGACTTCATTGACGAAAAACCCGAAGAAGCCAATTTGAGAGCGGCTGCACGTAGACATAGAGTCGCTAAATATTATAATGAAAAGGTCCGACGAGAATTTTTAATGTAGGAGACCTCGTTATGAAACGAGTTTTTCCGGTCCCATCTCATATGAATCCCGCATGGGAAGGTCTATACGTCATCGAACGGAAGCTTGGAGAAGGAACTTTCAAGCTAGAGACCGTCAATGGTGCGACACTCCCTCGAGCACGGAACAGCGAGCACTGGCTGCATTATTATACTTAGTCTATTTCTTCCATGTATTAGTTGCATTTATTTCCAGTACGCTTTTATTTCTAGTTCTTGGCATGTAATAAGACAATTTATCTTGCATTCGTTAATGAAGGCTTGAAGCCATCCTTTCCATGAATTACTAATGGCTCTACGTATGATGATCCTGTGACAGGCAAATGAAATTATATTATTTTGGATAACGTATGAACACATGCGGACATAAAAATCTCCAAGTCCCCGGAGTGCGGACTGGAGTACTCTAAGTCCCCGGAGCGCGAACTCGAGTATAAACGATTTAAAATCTCCAAGTCCCCAGAGTGCGGACTGGAGTACTCTAAGTCCCTAGAGTGCGGACTCGAGTATAAACGATTCAAATCTCCAAGTACCCAGAATGCGGAGTGGAGTACTCTAAGTCCCCGGAGTGCAGACTGGAGTATAGATGATTCAAATCTCCAAGTCCCCGGAGTGCGGACTGGAGTACTCTAAGTCCACGGAGTGCGGACTCGAGTATAAACGATTCAAATCTCCAAATCCCCCAGTGCGGACTGGAGTACTCTAAGTCCCCGGAGTGCGGACTCGAGTATAAACGACTAAAATTCTCCAAGTCCCCGGAGTGCGGACTGGAGTACTCTAAGTCCTCGGAGTGCGGACTCGAGTATAAACGACTAAAAATCTCCAAGTCCCCAGAGTGTGGACTGGAGTACTCTAAGTCCTCGAAGTGCAGAATCGAGTATAAACGACTAAAAATCTCCAAGTCCTCGGAGTGCGGACTGGAGTAGTCTAAGTCCCCGGAGTGTGGACTCGAGTATAAACGATTTAAAACTTCAAGTCCCAGGAGTGCAGACTGGAGTACTCTAAGTCCCTGGAGTGCGGACTCGAGTATAAACGACTAAAAATATCCAAGTCCCCGGAGTGCGGACTGGAGTACTCTAAGTCCTCGGAGTGCGGACTCGAGTATAAACGACTAAAAATCTCCAAGTCCCCAGAGTGCGGACTGGAGTACTCTAAGTCCTTGAAGTGCGGAATCGAGTATAAACGACTAAAAATCTCCAAGTCCCCGGAGTGCGGACTGGAGTAGTCTAAGTCCCCGGAGTGCGGACTCGAGTATAAATGATTTAAAACTTCAAGTCCCAGAAGTGCGGACTGGAGTACTCTAAGTCCCCGGAGTGCGGACTCGAGTATAAACGACTAAAAATCTCCAAGTCCCCGGAGTGCGGACTGGAGTACTCTAAGTCCCTGGAGTGCGGACTCGAGTATAAACGACTAAAAATCTTCAAGTCCCCAGAGTGCGGACTGGAGTACTCTAAGTCCTTGGAGTGCGGACTCGAGTATAAACGATTTAAAACTCCAAGTCCTCGGAATGCGGACTGGAGCACTCTAAGCCCCCGGAGCGTGGTCTCGAGTATAAACGACTCAAATCTCCATGTCCCCAGAGCGCGGACTTGAATACTCTAAGTCCCCGATGTGCGGACTAAAAAATGTTCTAAGTGCTTGAAGCGCGGAAGGAAAAATGAACCACTCTCAAAGAATCTCCGAGCTATATGAAGGTGAACCAAGTAGTCCATGTTATTCACAACAGCTTGGATTTAAATCACAATCACACAAAAATTGAACGACAAGAGCCTTTTGAAAGACAGAAAAACTAAGTTTTATTCATCAAAGATAAGTTTTTACTACAACTCCTTTGAAGCTCGGAATCAAAAGTTTATTTACATAAACTAAGAAAACAAATATACTTGCATAATCTAAATTAGCTCTTGTTGAACGAGAGCGAAAACTACTTCTTTGACGTCTTTGACTTTTTGCCCGATGACTCCTCCCCGGTACGCTTACCCTTGATAGCTTTCTTTGATGGGGGAGTGACAGCCGAAGAAGTATGAGGAACATCTGTGGGTTTGGACCTGCCAGGGAGAATGGTCTTCAACGGCTTGTTCAAAGGATCATCTGGGTCCACAGCTTGAGGTTCGACCTTGATCTTGATCGTCTCTTTCTCAAGCTGCTCCTTCATGCTCAGCTCGGATGTGTGCTTGGAGACACCTGTAATTTCAACTTCATAACTCCCATCAATGGGAGAGGAAGTCTCAGATTTAGCTTCATCAAGCGCTCTGATCACTTGGGTGTCTGGACCAGGAGCCTCTCCTGCATGAGTAGTTTCACTCGCTTTTTCTCTCACCTCTTTGGCAACATCACTCCTTGGAGTAGGCTCAAGATCGGAACGGCCGGCACAAAACCACGAAAAGCAAGTATGAGAATACGATAGCTTCAAGTGGAAAACGAAAGCTCTTGGAATGTTAAAGAAAAAGAGTTCCCTACTAGGTTTCAGCTGGCTTTCAGCCGTCAAGGGGGTCTCACCCTCCGGAATAGAAGACAAAACAAGAACACCAAGGCCGGGGTCCTCCGGGTCATAGCCAATGTGCTGTTCAAAAGGTTCGAGTATCGGCCGACTGGCAGGCTGGATAGGCACACGAGCTAGAGACTCAATCTCGGATGGACTGGCGATACTTCTTTTCCTTTTGTGGAAGGGTAGCCTTTGCAATAAATAGCTTTAGCCGTTGACAGGTCCGAAGGCTCATTCCCCTTGAGGAATTCTTTCATCAAGGCCCCCTCGTCAACCTCCTCTATACCGTGTTTGGCCTTTTTGATTTCAATTAAAGTCTCCCACGCCTCGGCCAAAGATTCGAGATAGCCCTCGCCCAGAAAAGTCAAGTCTCGATGCATGAGAATGCGGGCATTGAATTAAGCGATTAGCGTGTCAAACATGCTTTTGACCTCCTCTCTACCTTCTTCTCTAGCCGCCTCAAGACGGGAGCCGATATCCAGGGATGCTATCTTCTTGCCCTCTTCACGGGCTTCGCTCCTTAACGTCTCGACTTTGGAAAGCTCGTCCTCAAGTTTCTCCTTTAAGAGTCGAGTAGCAACGATCTCATCACAGTATTGTTGTGACTCTTCTTGAGCAGCCACTTTCTCCTCTTTCTCTTTATGGAGCTCCTCCTCAAGTTCTTTAACCCGGAGATAGAATGCATCCCTCTCTTTTTGTACCGATTCTTTTTCCAAAGCCAAAGCCCCACAGCGTTGTACCGCCTCGTCGAGTTCTTTTTTGTGAGTCGATTCCAGACGAGTTACAGCTTCGGCGGTGTCCTTGGCGCTCTGTTGGGCGGCCTCAAGTTCGGACTTGTAAGTCGCAATCTCTTCATCCTGAGCTTTAATGATATCTTTGTCATGGATAGCCTCGAGCTTCAGGCGATCGATCTCATGTTGACGCTCCGTGGAGACTTCAGAAATTTTTTCAGCCAAATGAACAAACACGTCATGTTGAACATAGACATCGTTGGTATAGGCGATTGCGCTCTGCTTGACATGTCCGGGAATAGGATGAATCGCCGGAAGGAATTTCAAGGCATCAAAGCAGATTTTTGGAAATTTGTCTTTAAGCTCGGCCAGCCTCTCCGATACTATTGTCGTGTGGAAGAGGAGTCAGAGTGTTGATCCCGGAGGACATCGGATTGCGACCCCTTATGGCCGCGCTTATCTTTGCTTTTCTCCAAGTGAGAAGAGGTATCCTGGTGGTATTTTGGGTGGTAGTAAGTTCTCTTCCGAGATGACGAATCCCGAGAATGATAATCTCTATCACCATCACCATCTCTATCCCAACGTCTTCCGGAACCCGAGTCCCGTCCAGGTTGATGAAAGATAGACGAACCACGTAGGCGATTGAATCCGCGTGAGCACCCCATGTCACCTGCACAGAATTTAAATAACAACGTATCAGCAAAGAGTAGCGTGACGACGAATATTTAAGTGCCAGACAAAGTGCATGTGTTTTTGTATGTGTCCTAGTGTTTTTCCACCCAATGGACCAGTTGCTTTACTAATGGGAGTTTTTTCTCCCTGGTTTTGGGCAAGAGCGCCTGCATTGCCTCCGATAGGCGAGTGAAGTTTGAACACTTCCGAATCGTCAAATTCGTAATTGAGCAGAACATCCGGTATGGAGAGATTCAATAGGCCCTTTAAAGAACTTTCCCAATGCTGTGAAGAAGCCTCTCTCTCCATCGGAATGAGAGTGGCTTTATAGGTTGCACCAAATTTTTCCCTCCTTATCGTGTACGTCAGTTTCTTTTTCTTCTTCGAAGGGGAGAATGACGTTTGATGTCATGAACTTCAACTGGCGTGTCCTGAGTAGGCCCAATATTCTCATCTTGTGCTTCGGGTGTCTCATTTTCTTTGATTTCCCCTTCGTCTAGTGCGCCAGGAGCGCCGTGTGCTGAAGACTCAGCTTGATTTTTCGCTTTACCGGATGCGGGCCTGGGTAGAAGACGCCCTCAGGAAGGCTTATCTGACGACCTTCTGCTAACAGTCTGAACCTCGATAGTGACTCATTTGAAATGAGAGTTTGGATGTCCCGTTCATCGGCAGGAAGGGCTCTAATGGCTTCGACAGCTTCAGAATACCCGCGACCATCAGGGCGTGGATTGATACTTGAGAAGATGACAAAAGAATTAGAAAAGGCATGGCTTTAACAAAGTATGAATATCAATCCAGAGAAAAGACTTACTTCCTTCTATCCATCTCCTCGCGAAACCAGGAGGGCAACGCATATAGAACCGTTCCTGCTTGTACATGGCGAACTTACTGCAGGCCCCAGTTAAGATTTGGCATTTGTGATGCGGCTCGAGAAACGTGAAAGAGGGGCTATCTCTCTTCTTCTTGATCATATATATATATCTAATGTCACCTAGGGTTGGAGGCCTGGAAAGGACATTCATAAAGAGAATGTGGGTACCATAGATGAAGGCGTGACCGTCCGGATGCAATTGTGACGGGGAAATGTCGATGTATTGCAGCCCGTCCCGCAGAAATAAGTTAAACGGTGGCATGCTTCCGACCCAGCATAGAAACTTATTACAGACAATATATCCAACTGGGGAAAGGTGTGGACGATCGTGCCCTGAGGGAACCAGTACATCATCGAAGGGGATTCCGTGGACGAGCATATCCGACGAAGTGTACTTTCATTGATCTTCAAAGCCTGTGAATCGACCGGGTTGTCCAAGAAAATTGATGCCTCCAGGGCGTCGGGAGCTAAGTTATGAGCAAAGGAAGTCGACGAGTTAAAAGTATCTACGACCCCTTGTTTAGAAGACGGCCTAGGTCTATCTGAGATTGTGGCGGAGCAAGATTTCTTAGACATCTTTGATAGAAATTGAATCCAGCAGGGTACCTGATTGAAGTATACTTGAAAAATGATCAATGTTAGACTTAACAACGTAAATATTACCCCCGTGTGGTATGTGAACTAGTGCGATCATTCGTGTGTAAGTGCTAAGAAATTATAAGTCACAAAATTAATGATATAAAGTTGAGCTTTGAACTGTCGCCTTCGAAGACCGTCAACGCTGACCATCTCCGAAAACCAGGCTTGCGATGCTTTCAATTTTAGACTCGAACATTGGCACTATGTGTTAAAAGCTTTCATTTGTTCTTGTTGATTTAAGTTCAGGCTTGTGGTTATTGAAACTAGGAAGTGATCAGTCCAGATTAATTTGATATGCTAGTATGCTGGGGTCCTTGTCTTTGTTTTTGTTATATGATTAGGCAAGATGAATAAGTGTTTGGCCTAAGTACTGGTTCGGCTAAAGTATGGTTCGGCACTCATGATTGTTCGGCCTAAGTGTTGTTCGCCCTAAGTGCTGTTCGGCTAAATTATGGTTCGGCACTCATGATTATTTGGCCTAAGTGCTGTTCGGCTAAATTATGGTTCGGCACTCATGATTGTTCGGCCTAAGTACTGTTCGGCTAAAAGTATGGTTCGACATTCATGATTGTTCGACCTAAGTATTGTTCGACCGAAATATCGTTCGGTCAAACTATCGTTCGGTCGAAGCAATGTTCGGCCGAGGTATCAATCGACACTCCATACTGTTCATGCTTCCTTCCTATCCTTCCGCTCCACTGCTCAGCATGTGACGAATCATACCGAACCAGAGTTACGCCGAGTCCCAACGCTCGGCACTCCATCCTTAACAATGATTTCGCCTTTTTCCTCCATCCATGCCGAATGACAGGAACGAGCCGTTCGGCAAGTCATATCGAACCGTGTTGTTCGGCATTCTAACCAACTCCTACTCCTCCTCTATTCTTCCCTCCAACGTCGCTCGGCATTAAAGGATCGTGCCGAGCCACTGTAGAGCATCTTCCACCTTCCTCTTCTGCAATCCATCCACCTAAAGGTCATCTGAAAGCATACTAAGATTCATCCTTAGAGCGCGCTCGGACTTCAATTCATCAATAATGAGTGATACTTCCTAATCTAGGAGAGTGATTAGAAAGTTCTTACCTAAGAATATGGCAGGAACTATAAGGTCTATAAATTTAGGATTAGGGGTTGATCGAGCTTAACTTGGAAGGGCGTGATGGATGCCAACTAGGAAGGGAAGATCAAAGGAGTGAATGATTGGAAAGTCACGAAGGTAAAAAGTGAAAAAGTGGAGAAGAAGGGAAATGCCGGGTTTAATAGGGAAGAAGGGAAGTCGAAGAGGCTATGGCCGGTAGAACCGGTCAAGATAATATCGTTCGGCATCGGTTATCTTGGTTTGTTCGGCATCTCAGGTGCTCGTCTCCAGATAGGTTGTTCGGCATTGACATGACATTCGGCACACACCACTTCAATTAGTGATCAAGGGTAGTCGCCATCGAGGAAACTATACCACATCTCGAAGCAAAGCACGGTGGACTCATGGTTCAAAGCACATCACGTTCGACCACGTGATGCACTTTGGGGGGGCAAGTGTTACCTAGAGATTTGACCAGGCAACTAAGTACTCGGCATTAGCATACTGCTCGGCATTCCAGGAACGTTTGGCATACAAGGAATGTTCGGCATACAAGGAACGTTCGGCATACAAGGTACATTCGGCATACAAGGAACGTTCGGCATTCCAGGAACGTTCGACATACAAGGAACGTTCGACACACAAGGAACGTTCGGCATACAAGGTACGTTCGGCAATCCAGGGACATTCAGCATTCCAAGGACGTTCGGCACGACTGGGTCGAATGGCATAGGAGCGTTCGGTTTCTAGTGCGCTCGGCATTCATGCTTCACTCGGCATTCCTGGACTGTTCGGCATTCCAGCCTCGTTCGGCTTTTTCCTCGATTGACATCGATTCTCGATCGTCCTGCACACCTCTCTCCCCACATCGCATCGTTCGGCATGAAGATAATGGTTCGGCATTTGGCCGTTAGGCATTTTCAGGTCGGCACGTAGAGCCTACTCCATTTGGGCCGAGGTGTTCAGCTACCAGTCCCACCAGGGAAGTCCAATCCATCTTCGTCTATAAATAGAGAGGCAGGGGCACAGTGAAAGGGACCTTTTTTTTCGAGAACACCGGGGAAACTCTGCCGCATTCAACACTCACTCAAGACTTAATCTTTTACTTTGCAATTGTATTCAAGTAATTGGAAACGGACTGTATCTGTAATCAACTATCAAGGAAAGCAATAGAAATCAACTTCAAAGTGGACGTAGGCAGTTATGCCAAACCACTATAAATCTGGTGTTCTCGTTCTTTACATTTAAATTTACATACTATAAATCTGGATGTAGGCAGTTATACCGAAAGTGTCTCTACATAAAACTCTTTCCACTAGTAATTTTTCTATCTATTAGATTACTAGTGTAATCTGCATCTGGATTTCTCTTAGGCTCAAAATTATCATTAGATGAAAATCGACCGTGAAGTGTGCAACACAATATCTTAAAATCATTTTAACATATTTTAAATGAAATTCTTTTAAATTTGAATTGAAACCGTGCAAATAAACAAGCAGTGAACATAGTGTCAGATAAGATAAACAAATATATCCACGTGTATCCTGAGTAATCAGTAATCAATAAAACATCATCATTAGTCCAAACGAATCCATATGAACTAATTCAAAGTCTCTAGAAATAATTATAGTATTCTCGGCATAAAAATGTAATTGGCCAACAATTTTAGTAAAAGTCAGAATCAATATCAACATTCATTATTGCTTTATCACAACACTCGTTGAATTAAATCAAGTTATGGTGTAGATTTTCACATTAAATAAATCGTTCAAGATAAATGTACCGTCACCTCTTTTACCTTCATGATAATTTTTCGTTATTGCCTATTGTGATTCTGCCACCTTTATACAAGGCTAAGAAACTTTGATTTGTTGCCCGTCATGTGCCTGGAACAGCCAGAATCAAGGTAGCACTGTTTTTGTTCCTTAGCCTGCCACTACACCTACATGATAATAGATTTTTGTGACTTATTTGTTTTTATAGCTCCATGATTATTAGTAGAAACAAATTTTGAAAATTAAGTTTGTGGAGGCTGAAATCTATTTATATATGTTCCTTTCGGCACCCAGATTTGTTTAACTTTAAGGGATTTTATATTTGTGCCTTTTGGAACCTAAATTGGTACTTTTCACCTTAATAGTGTTATTAGTTGTTTGTCCATATTTTGACACTTTTTCAAATCCAAATACATTCCTTTTATTCTCGAAGAGTTGATTTTCTAAGAGTATATTACATGATTCATCTCTAGTGAAAATTTTCCAAGTAACCAACTCAAGTTTATTAACTTTGGATTTTAAAAGTATATTTTCATTTATTAGCTTTGAACAACAACTAATGGTACTATCCCTCTTTTCACAACTATTCACTTGTAATCGCATATTTTCATTTTGAAGCTCTCTTATTTTATTCCCAATTTCAAGCATCTCGGTTTCAAAGAGTTGGAATTTTTTATATTTAATTTTTTCAAAATACTTGAATTCTTCAATCTCCTTTTCAAACTCATGATTTAATCTAATAATTTCAGAATTGCTCATAATCACGTTTTCTTTTTCAAGAGTATTTATATTTCCGTCGATCTCATTTAATTTCTTTTCAAAAGTCACACTTTTAGAACTTTCCGACTTCTTAAAACTATCCAAATCTTTTTGCAAAATATTATTTTTACAAATCAACTCAGTTTTGTTTTTCTTTCGAATTAAAATTTCATTTTCTAACTTTTGAAAGTTTTCATGTAAACGGGCAAATTCTTTTCATGGGCGAAACACTTTATGCAATTAGAACTTTTATTTTAAAGATCATTTTCCAAAATCATGATTTTTCTGATGAAGTATAGTTTGTTCCCTTTTCAACTTATTATTTTTCATCTCAAGAGCTTTATTATTTTCAATTAATTTTCGGCAAAAGAGAACTAAATCATTGAATGAAAAATCACATATCTCATCGGCCGTTGAATCTTCATCACTGCTACCTTTTGCCAATCATGTTAAGCATGTTTCTTTAACTGAATCGATTTTTGAGGATTTCTCATCATTGTTGACTTTTGCACCGTATATTACATCAAAAGTATTCCAAATTTCCTATGCATTTTCACAATGAAAGATAAAGTTAAAATTATCTTGAATAATATGAGAATATATTATATGCAAAGTAAGAGCATTAATCGAAGTATTTTTTGCATCTATTATATCACACACATTTTCAATAATATCCCAATATTTAAGATTAATAGATTTTAAATATAATTACATTTTTAATTTCCAATTTAAAAAATTTGTTCCATCAAAAGTAGGAGGAATAATACTTGACTGACCCTTAGCCAAAACATTATTAAAAGAAGCCATTTTAAAAATTCAAATTGGTAACAGAAGAATTGGTCTTTGAAAAATCGAAATTTTAAAACAAAATTGGCTTTTGTTCCTAGCTCTGATACCACCTCTAGGATCGATTTCACCCTAAAGGGGGATGAATAGGGTGATACTATTAATTACAAAAATTTATTGTGGAAGTATATAAAATAATTATAGCACTGATAATAGCAGAATAATAGCAGCATAGATAATAGCAAAATATAAAAAGCAGAAATAGAACAACACAGATTTACCTAGCTTCGACAAAACTTGCCTACGTGCTGCCTCCAAGGTTTCTACTAGAAATTAAGTAGTCGGACGCTTACACACGTAAACTCGCAACACTCGCTATAGACTAACCTAACTCTACACTCAAAACTCTGCCACAACTCAGCTACTGAGTTGCGAATTCTCGAACTACATCACCGTAGTTCATCACCTAGTCACACGACTAGAAAATTACAAACGGGTAAAAGTAAAATACAAAATAAAAACAATTTAAAACACAAAAACCCTAATTTAAAAATAAAAGCCCAAAAATATAAGCCGGCCAAAAGAAAATTAAAATGGAGTCTAGTTTTCTTTTTATCCTCTTGTATATTTCTTCGGCCCGTATTTCTTTTGTTTGTCATAGGGTTTTCTCGTTCCTTCTCTGATTGAAATTAGGGCTTCGTGAAAATGGAAGTGCCGCCTATATCTGATCAATTGCTGAGATTATTTTCTCTATTTGGCTTGGAAAATTGATTCTCAAGCTATAATATGATTTCGATCGCTCTAATTTGATCGAGTTCGAACTAAAATGGTATGTGATTTATGCTTTTTGCTACTGGTTAGCATTCTTAAACTCGATAATTTTTCCATGCCAATGATGATTGGGTTTTAAATAGGATTCAATTCCTTTGATTTCCATTGGAATTGAATTCGTCTTATAATTTATTCTGCCATTCGATTTTTCTTGAGTGCATGTGATTTGTTTACGCTTGTTCAATTCGTATATTTTACTAATTGCTTGATCACCACGGCTTTAAGAATTTGGATTGGGTTCCGTTCTTTTTTCTATGACTTCGGCCACTTTGATTTGTGAACATTTGACTTTGATTTCGTTCAAATATATTCTTTACTGGCAACAATCGAATTCTCTAAACTGCTTTGACTCATGACTTGATTATTTTGAAATTTCTGACTTTGATAAAAGCGGAGTTCGACTTGATCATTGACATATAATACTGGTTCCTTTTTTAGCCGAACATCTTGTAGTTTGTCGGTCTTCATGTAGTTTGTCTATGCTTGATTACTACCACAGTTGAGGCTTTGTTCAAATGTGATGTTGGCCTGGGTTCACTTTGTGTCTGACTGCATTTGGTCTTGCATATTTGTACATGTCTGAACTTGTGCTAAAATGTGTGTAATACGCATACATATAGATTTTATAGCTATGACCTACATTTGCTCATTTGCTGTCAACATTCATGCCTGTACTGATTTTGAAATTCATGTACACATTCATGTTATATGTCACAGTCTTGAATCTTGTGTAGTTTCATGTATTGTTTTGGTTTGACTTTGAATAATGTAGAGTCTGGATGTAGTGTTGTCAGTGCATATGTGCTTAATTCTTTGGTCTGGTATACATGCATGTATATCCTTTGTTCTCTTTGTGCACTAAACTTTATATTTGTGTTCATTTATCCACATGAGTCTGTACTGATGCACTTGATATTTGAATTCATTTATGGTCTGATCATTTTACTGTTTCATATTTCCTTCAGTCTGAGTACAGTCCACTGGTTCACGATGTCTTCATGTATACTCGAGTCTAGTTGGACTATCTAGCATCTGTTTTCATGTGTACTTATTGAATATTTGGTCGAGGCTTGTTTTAAGTGTCTTGGCCCATTGTTTTACATTTCATGCACCTGAGTTGAACCTAGCTTTTTCTCGATTTTGACCTTATGCTCATATCGTGACTTTATTTGTATTGAACTTGAGTTGAACCTAGCTTTGGCTTGGGTTTGACCTTGTTCTCACATGTCCCTGCAGTTTTATCAAGTGTATATTGGTGTGCACGGCCTTGTGGCATGTACAACTTGCATGTCGCAGGTTGTTCGTGTATGTTGAATTCAAGATTAAATGATGACGAACAACCCAAATAACTGAGGCAAATAATATTTTCAAAATACACATTTTATTTACACTGCGCAAATATTTCTTTTCAATTTTACTACATCAGTGTATATTTTGCAGATAACTCAAATGCAAGATTCAATTTAGAGCAGTGTCGTAGATAAAATACGAATGAATGAGTGATATGTAGTGATGTGCAGATGTGTAAATTAAATTGTATTGTAATTGAAATTTTGTATTGTAACATAAAACTATGTATTTATATAGTGAGAGCTCAAATTTTTACTATACAAAATTGTAAAAAAATATTTGTTTGAATAAAATATATGTTTAAATTTAAATTCTATGTTATTTATTTTATTCAGCAAATATTTATTTAATTATGTGAAAATAAATAGTACAATAACAAATACATTTAAATGAATATATATATATGTTTATTATCGTCAAACAAAAATCATATACTAGCATTTTCAACACTTCAAGCCTGTAATACAAGGTGGTACAAGAAGCCAGCTCTTAAACCATCATCAGAGAAACAGATTAAGACGAGAAATTTTTGTTGATTCCATGATTATTACAGCCATAACAGTAATGAATGCCATCATCTGCAGGATATTATTGAAAATTTTATTAGAGAAAGGAAGTTAAAGCAGTTCGTCAGGGCTCCGCTGGATGGTAGAGCGGGCCCATCAAATCCCAATCAGGGGCAAGGCCAGGCTAGGCTTGAAGAACCCACACGTATTGGTAGGAGACTGTGATTAATACTGTGAGTGGTGGTCCTCATCCGGTTGATCGGAGTTGGAAGGAAATGGAGTCATATGCTAGTTCGATTAGGCTTATGGACTTCGAATGTTTTAGTGTTACTGATGAAGGGGCCCTGGCAAAACAACAAAGGACGATGACAGATGACATCGTCTTTAAAAACCATGATGCCGATAGAGTCGAGGCCCCCACTATTGATCCATTGGTTATTCCTATCTAGATAGGTCCTGCTTGGATAAAAAGGATCTTAGTTGATAATGGAAGGTCTGTGAACATACTTTTCAAACGTGCTTACAAACAATTGCCGATGGAAGCAAAGGATCGAAAACCATGTCAGTCATGTATACATGGTTTCAATGGCAGTGCAACCATACCATTTGGGATGGTGGAATTACCTATTAAATTGGGTACAGGTGATCACTGAAGAGTCCGGATGTTGCATTTTTTTATGTTGGATATTCATTCTACTTATAATGCTTTCATGTCCCGACCGGCCCTTGCAGTTTTCAGGACAGCTGTTGCCCCTTAGTGTTTAACTCTGAAATTCCCCACTGATAATGGAGTCGGGGTAGTACATGGTGATCAGCCAGCTGGATGCTCCTATTATATTGCAGAACTGCGAGATGCCCAACAAAAGGAGAAAGGTAATGGCGTGGAGGAATCTCTCTACGTCCGCTCCATGGAGAATTGACAGCTAACGCTTGAGCCGAGGCTTGGGCGCCACGAGCAGTTTCCTAAAGATCTTGATCCCAGAGATAACGATGATGAAGAGGAAGTCAGAGAATACCAGGCTTCCTCGGTAGAGTTGATATGATGTCCAAGTCAACAATGATGATGATCCTAGAGTGGTAAAGATCAGATCTCAGCTTAGCCCGCAGATGGGAAAGGAAATGGTTGATTTTCTCCGAGCAAACCTCGATGTGTTTGCCTGGACTTATTCAGACATGCGTGGGATCTCACCGAATATCGAGAGCCATGCATTAAATACCGACCCGCAACACATCCTGATGAAACCAAAAGGCGCGGTATGGACCAGAGAGATCTACTGCCCTTGAGGAAGAAGTGGATAAACTCTAGGCTAATGGGTTTATTCATGATGCTTTATACCTAGAATGGGTATCGATTCCAGTGCTTGTCAGAAAGTTGAATGAAAAGTGGTGGACATGTTTAGACTACTCAGATCTAAACAAAACCTGCCCCTAAAAAAGTTTCCAGCTTCCCAGAATCGATCAATTGGTGGATTCAACAGTCGAACATGACTCTTTCATTCATGGATACATTCTCTGGCTATAATCAAATCCCAATGCACATTCCTGACCAGGAGCACACTAGCTTTATCACTGATCTGGGACTTTATATGCTACAAGCTGATGCCGTTTGGACTCAAAAATGCTGGAGCAACCTATCAAAGGCTCATAAACCGGATGTTTGCAAACTAGATCGGGAAGACAATGGAAGTGTACATAGGCAATATGCTCATGAAATCGCGCTTATCCAACGACCACATCAGTGATTTGGAGGCAATTTTTGACATACTCGACAGTACAGAATGAAGCTAAATCCGTTGTAGTGTTATTTTGGAGTCGCGTCTAGAAAGTTACTTAGGTTTATTGTAATACCATAGGAATTGAAGCCAATCCTGAAAAGAACTGGGCAATTTGGAATCTCGAAACTCTCAGAACCATAAAGCAGGCGCAAAGTCGTAATGGGAAGGTGGCAACTTTAAGCAGGTTCATTTCTCGGTCCATGGACAAGTGCATTCCCTTCATTGATTTGATCAGAAAACGAAAACAGAATTTTGAATGGACAAAGGAGTGCGAGTGCGCATTCTGGTAACTAGTACAACATCTGGCAACACCTTCCATCTTGTCGAAGCTGGTTCATCACGAGAAGTTGTATGTCTATCAGGCAGTTTTGGCAAACGCATTCAGTGTCGCACTTGTTCGAGAAGAGGATCGGATCCAATGACCGGTCTATTATATCAGCAAAAAATTGACGGGGGTGGAAAGAAATTACCCGAAAATAGAGCGGCTAGCTTATTGTCTTGTTATAGCCTTGAGAAAAGCTCCACTTAGATTTCCAAGCTCATCTGATCATTGTTTACACCGATCAGCCACTATGATAGATCCTAACATTACTTGAGACGTCTGGTAGGCTGCTTAAGTGGAACGTCGAGCTGAGTCGATTTGATATCACTTATGCCCTAAGGCGAGCTATTCAAGGACAAGTTTTGTTGGATTTCAAAGCCAAGTTCACTATATCGGAGGACTTTCCCGAAACAAGTAAACCTCCCAACCATATATGGAAGCTATACATCGATAGCGCATCAAACGACTGGTGCTCAGGCGTTGGAGTGGTCTTGAAACCTAAAAGGGCGATTCTGTACGCTATTCTTTGAAATTCGACTTCCGTGCAAATAACAACAAAGCTGAGTATGAAGCCCTACTTGTTGGACTAAGGCTTGCCAAGGACTTGGGAGTCGTCGCTATGGAAATTTACTGCGATTCACAATTGGTTGTGTGCCAGGTCCAAGGAGAGTATCAAGCCAAAGATCAAAGGTTGGCCTCCTACCTTATGCGGGTCCAGGAAGTGTTGACCCAGTTTGACTATTACACTATCCGCTGTATACCCCGAGAGCAAAATCAGAAGGTCGATTCTTTAGCAAAACTTGCTAGCACTGGAGAAGCACGGCGGATGGGATTCGTCCCCGTGGAGACACTTACTGCTCCAAGTATTGATCAAGAGGAGACAAGTTGGGTTCATCGGGCAACACCCGAGAGAGAGTCGTGGATGACTCCAATCAGAAACTATCTTGAGCATGGAATGTTACCCGAGCATCGGAGCAAGAAAAGACAAGTTCTCTAAAAGGCTTCACAATTTGTCATCTAGTTTCGAGTCTTATACAGAAGGGGATATTCTTTTCCTTTACTCCGATGTATCTCCCATGATGAGATCAAACGAGTGTTGCATAATGTGCACGAGGGAGAGTGTAGCGATCACATTGGGAGGCAAGCCCTTGCGAAAAAGATACTCAAGTATGTGTATTTCTGGCCAACTGTAAACTAAGACGCATGAGATAATGCTAAGAGATGTGACAGGTGCCAGAAACATGCTAGAAATACAAGAGCCCTGCCAATCGAAATTACTAAGATGGTCAGCCCACGGCCGTTTACCACAAGGGCATTGATATATTAGGATCTTTGTCCTAGCCAAAGGTGGTGCAAAGTATGCCGTTGTTGCAGTTGGCTACTTTACTAAATGAGTGGAAGCTAAGCCCCTTGCTATCACGACGAAGAAAGTAATCAATTTTGTTATGCGCAACATCATTTGTCGTATTGTCCTCCACAAACAATTGTAACTGACAACAGGGCCTAATTTGATAGTGCCAAGTTTAAGAATTTCTTCTAGCACTATCGCATCCAGAAGAAATTCTCGGCAGTAGCTCACCATCAAGCGAATGAGCAAGTCGAAGCTGTCGACAAAGTCATCAAGTCCATTTTGAAGAAAAAAATGGAGAAGGCTGGAGGTAAGTCGGTCGACGATCTCCCCATGGCCTTATGGGCGTATCGAACTACCCACAAGTCCATGACTGGCCATACTCCATTCGCACTTTCCTACGGCTATGAAGCCGTTATTCCAGTTGATCTAGAGGTACCTTCTCACCGTGTGACTTATTATGATCCAAAGACGAATGCCATCCCACTTGCAAAATCTTTGCATTTGTTAGATGAGAAGCATGAAGAGGCTGATTTGAGGGCAGCCACATATCGTAATCGTGTCGCCCGATTATACAATGCTAAGGTCCGACCTAGAACCTTTAAAGTGGGCGATTTCGTACTCAAGCGGGTCTACCCGGTCCCTTCATACATGAAACCGACATAGGAAGGACCATATATCATCGAATGTAGGCTTGAAGACAGAACATTCAAGCTATCGACTGTTGATGGTCTCACTCTATCGAGAGCATAGAACAGCGTAAGTCTCCGTCGCTATTATATATAACCGGCTTTCATTCATTTAGTCTGCTTTCCTTTTCAAGTTTGTTTACGCAATTTGAGAATTTGTACTTGTAATAGGGCAACAGATTTTTCCATGATTTCTTGTTTTAGCAATAAAGCTCAGACTTATAAAGCCAAATTAGTGATTCCTAAATGCATCATACAACCACCATGATGTACGAAGAGCTGAGTTCCCTCTTATAATGGGACTCGTTCAAATAGAGAGTGATCGTGATCCAACCAGTCACTCGCTTGATAAAACCCCAAGCTCAAGGGGCAAACAATAGTCAATTAAACAAGAATTGAAACATGACAATTCTCCAACAAGCTCTAGCTCTCAATGTACGAGCTGAAGTGCAAACTCCAAAATTAGGACGTGGATCGACTGTCTAGCTCATGAAGGGTGGATCCATCCATCCACGCCTCGCTTCTTTCCAAAGATCGAGGAGGGTGGATCAGTCCATCCATGACCTCGGTTCTTTTCAAAGCTCGAGGAGGGTCGATCCGTCCATCCGTGGCCTCGCTTCTTTTTAAAGCTCGAGGAGGGTGGATCCGTCCATCCACGACCTCGCTTCTTTTCAAAGCCCGAGCAAGATGGATCTGTCCATCCATGACCTTGTTTATTTCAAAAGCTCGAGGAGGATGGATCCGTCCATCCACAACCTCGCTTATTTTCCAAAGCTCGAGGAGGTTGGATCCGTCCATCCATAATCTCGCTTATTTTCCAAGGCTCAAGGAGGATGGATACGTTCATCCACAACCTTGCTTCTTTCCAAGCTCGGAGAGGATGGATCCACCAATCCACGACTTCGCTTACTGTCTCAAGGAGGATGTGATCCGACCATCAATGACCTGGACCAAATCCTTATTCCCAGAGCGTGAATAAGATCCTACTACTTAAACATATGTGATCAACCGTCTATCAACTGACTCTAGATTCTCGAAGTGTGAACTAGAGTTTAAACACTAAACGGGTGTGACTGACCGCCCATCAAATAACTTATGTCCTTAGAGTATGGATATGGTTTTAGAAAATAAGCGGACGTGACCGACCGCCGACATACAAGTCTAAATCCTCAGAGTGTGGATGCAAAAAGTAGCAAGTGAGTGAGTGTGATCCAACCGCTCAAACTCGTGTCACTTTAACTTTGTTTCGACTAAGTTAAATCAAAGTTGGTGAAGGCGGAGGATGATCACCAACTAACTACAATTCTCCCCGGAACTAGGGGCATAACTCAAGTTCCATCCGCTGATCGAGTTAGCGCAACGTTGGAACTTGACTCAACGTTTGGTTATGACCCGAGGCCATGACCTCAGGACTTAAAGACCGGACTCAAGTTCAACTCATAGGCTAAAGCTTCACGAGCACATTGAATGGAAATGTGAGTGCTAAAGTACTTAGACAAATAAACACAAAGTTATGCTAAAAACAAAGGAGAAATTTTATTCACGCTATTCTTTGAGAAAGGAAGTACAAAATCTGTTTAAAGAATTCGTTTAAGCAGGGGGCCAAGCCTGCGTCTATACATGTCCTACGAAAAGCAAAAGAGAAGCTTATTGTAGCCATGTACAAAAGAGGAAGCAAAAATGCAAATCTAAGCCTTTGGTTTCTTCTTGACTTTCTTTGGCTAAGATCCGCTTGAGCTTCCACCCGGAGCACTCTTTGAACCCTTGCCTCCCCATTTTGTTCCAACTAGCTTTTGTCTTTGTTTGGGGGAATCGACGAGGTATCCTCTTGAGAGCCTATGGGGACTGAAGTATCCTCTGTGTGTAGAACCAGGGGAATGGTGGCACTTTCGATACTAGAAGAATGAGGCGCTCTATTTTTAACCATGGTGCCACTCGGAGAGAGCACGAGGACCGAGGTAGGACCATGGCCCGCCATACCTCCGCTGGCTTTATTAGCTTTCTCAATATCTGCTTTGATTTCTTCCATTATTTATTCCCTCCAGTCTACATGCTTACCCATCGGATGCTACCGGTCGAACCCAAGGAGCTCGTGATAATAACATCATCTTCATTGAAGGGTATTTTAATACTCGGATCACTTTGATGACTAAGGAGCGCTTCCATTAGTTGATCATCAAGCACATAGTTGCTATCGTATATCTCCCCAGCCGAAGAAGTAATTGTCACAATTGTGGCCTCCGTAGTCAATGCCTCCTACTCATGGTGTCTTAGATTGCAGGAGGGTTGGCCGGTTCAGAATCTAAAGCTGAATAAAGTTAAGAGAATATATTAGTAATGTCCTTTGATAATTTTCTTGCATTTTGTAGAGCAGGAGAAGTGTCCAGAATACCTTCCTCAGTTGTGCTCTCGAGTTGGGCCGATGCCTTTTGAGCTATGCTCGATGACCGAAGAGAGAAGCGGCATATTAGGATCATACCCTGGGACGAATGGAGGATCAATAGAGGATGTGGGCGCAGTTTGAGACGTTGGACGCACTTCGAAGACAACTTCATGATGTTCACCCTCGTATCCTTCTCCGGCTTTCGGGTACTTAGCAGCTAGGCTCTCTCTTTGAAGCGCGATTGTCGTGTCATGAAGGACTTTAGGCCCATCTCCGATCAACACTTGAGTTTCCAATTCAAACTCATCAATAATAGCAACTCCGCGGACCACCTTTTCATCCTAAATTAAAGCGGTTCCCGGCCTTATAAAGTTGAAAGGAATAGTCCCTGCCGAGCCAATTCAAATTGCAATTTTTCAGGACATTTGCATTATAATTGACTAAAAGAACCTCAAATTCGCTTTCCATCTTGGCCTCAATAGCTTATATTTCCCTATCAACCCTGGCGTCGACTTCTTCAGCCTTTCGATTTGCAGCATTCCTTTCCTCCCTAAGCTTCACTGCCTCCTCACACGCTTCCTGGGAAGCTTTGTTGTCATCTCTTTTCTTTGATGGCCTTAGCCAGCTTTTCCCTTAATTCGAAAACTTCTTTCAGAGCGACATCCCTTTCTCGAATGATAACGGTGTTGCGGTGACCCATCTCCTACACAAAGTCCATATGAGATTTTCTCATTTCCTCCATGGATTTTCTAGCCTCCTCGGCTCTCTGTTCGGCTTCTATCTCAGTTTGTCTAAAGGACTCGATTTCCTTAAAGAGCACTTCTATTATCTTATCCTTATGAGACAGACCGCCTTCTAGTTTCTCAATAGACTTGGCCTACTCAAAGTACACCATCGAAACCCATTCTGTCATCTTAACCCATTCACAACATTGGCTATACGCATCATGCACATAGTCCTGCACAAATTTCTCTATATCATTTGTGATTCTCTTTAAGTTGGGAGGAAAGTGGAAGCCATCAAAACATATGTTCGGAAAGTCTTTCTTCAGTTTGGCGATGAGAATGTCTCCATCCCCCATTGGCTCGATGGCAGTTTGATCTAAGACGGCGGGGGTTTCTGTTTCAATTCTACGGTCCTAATTATCGGTTTTTAGAGCATGAGGCGGCGCTAATTGATGTGAAGATTTAGAAGAAGGCCTATTAAAGCCAGAGGGTTTAGAAGGTCCTCTCGGTTGCGGAGATCGCGACCTAGAACGGCGCCTACTTTGACATGATTTTTTCTTTCTCTCTGTCGTAGTGGTTGCGTTGTTGGTTAGAATGGGAGCCATGGTCGTAATCCCTTTCACTCTCGTTATGATGTGACTCAGAATGAGATCCAGATGAATGACGCGAAGAGCGAAGCTTGTTAAGCATGGATCCTTGCTTCACCATTGTATCTTCTGTAATGAAAAGATGATTAAATTATTCATCGCCAGAGGTTAACAAGCATGTGATTGAATGTCATTGGGTGCCGTGAAGTGTGTATATGTATGTGCAAACCCCCTAACCATGTTGCAGCTTTGCTTATTGGAGTTGGCTCCCCCATGTCTATTAAGGTTAGGTCTGCGCTGGTTCTTGAAGGAGAGTGAATCCCCTCTAGCCCGATATCAAAGAATGATGATATCTCCTCTGGTACAAGAATATCCGATTTCCATTTCAGCGAACATTTTGTCTACGGGGAAGACGTCTCCGGACCTATGGAAGTAGTAACAAGTTGAGTTGCTTCAGCTTGTTCTTCTTGGTTTTATGGGCAAGGATTTTTCCTTTTCTCTTTAATAAAGATGATTAAGGGCCCTATGGAGGCACGACTGCGGGCTCTTGACCAGCTTCTGTACCCTCGTCGTCGCGAGGATCGATAACAATTATGTCGGGCGTAGCCCGAGCTTCCTCGTCTGGGGGACACAAGGGCCCGTCTTCCACCTTTTCTTATAGGGTTCATTCTTAGAATTCCCATCAGCTCTATGCTCTGTCCTCTTTCTATAAGCGTGGCGGTAATCAAATTATCGTCAGAGAGAACTTCGTCTATTTCCCTTAATTCAGTAGGCACCGCCTGTAGTTTCCTGACTATCTCTTTAAAACGTGCTACCTAGGATCGTGGAATAGTAGCTATAAAAGAGACACGACAATGAATTCATCATTGATTTATATTACCTAGTTAATTGACGAATAAGTGAAAGTACTTACGTCTGACCAACCATCGTCTGGCAAACCCAGGTGGGCATCTCACATAGAACCACTCTTGTTTGAAATAGCTCAACTTACTCCACACACCTGCCACCACTTGGCAGTTCCTGATAGCTTCCAGGAAATTGAATGATAGATTATCTCCATGACTCTTAACATTGAATAAGTATCTGATCTCATCGACAGTTGGGGTTTGGAGGAGATGCCCCATAAATAAAATGTATAAGCTGTTGGGTAGCGTGTATCCGTTAGGATGAAGCTGAGAAGTTGCGATCCAAAAAAAAATAGCATGTCTCGAATAAACTGATTGAATGGGGGCAATTTTCCAGCCACACACATGAATCTATTGCATGCGGTGAACCCTTCCGGGGGTTTATGCGCTCTATCTTTTGGCTTTGGTAATCGAACTTCCTCCTAGGACAGTCCGTGCCTATGAAAAATTATGCCCAACATTTCTTCTGAAATCTTGGATGGAAAATAATCTTCCGGATACATAGTCACCACTACGTCCGGCAATTCATCCAAAGTAGAATACATTGTATCTGCCGCGACATCCAGCACTTCGATTCTAGGAAATAGAGGACTTTGAACTTCTTGTTACTCTGATCTTCCAAGATCCATAGCTATAGAACTCTATAAAAACTATTATTAGATGGAAAGAAATCCATGTTCCCATAAGTGTAAAGTGAATGATCGCTTTGTGTTGTGAGTGTTGTAAAATACTCTAAATTTCAACAAGGTCGAAAGATGATAAAGAGACAAAACTTCAATATTCGACCGAAGTGACCGTCATCTCTGAAAGTCTCAACCATGCCACTCTGACTTCGAAGAATGGTCCACGTTAAAATTAGTTATGATTAACAAGTTACACTTCCATCAACGAGCTTTGAAGGATAGTCATATATGCAGTTTACGATCAAGTCCGAATACGCAAGGCTAATGCTCGTCGGGATTAAGTGTTTGAGTATGCAAGAAGCAATGGAATTCGTATCCATCGTAGTTCACTTTGGATCGTTCCCCTAAAGCTATGGGTCATATCGATCCATTACTTGGACCGATTACCTTTTCGTGTTAATAAAGCTTTCGGATCAATCGTTCTTTCATATCGATCACTCCATGTATCGACCACTTCGTATCAATCCAAAGACTCTGGTTTCAGATCGGTCACACTACCCTCATCCACATCAATACAAACTGCTCCACCTCAGACTGATCATTAAACCACTACTCTTCGCCTCGATCACAAGGACTTCCTTCAAACATATCCAAAGTGTTCTAATCGATTCCATACTCATCTCGCATTGACATGAGTTAAAAATGGATCTGGATTCAGTGACTCTATCAACTCTTCTCAGTCACCCTCCTTCTTCTAAAAACCTCCAGCTCACCATTAACCAAGACCTCGACCTCACCCTAGCTACACTCCGACTCCAACGACACCGGAGATGGACATTGCCATGAACAGAATAGCACGAAGCTTGAGTCTTATCACTTTAAACATAGATCTATTGATTAATTACCTAGCTTGAAGAATTTGGGTTAAGGGTTAACGGATTGGTGTTTGGGGACGAAGGGTCTACATTTCTTCTTTTTTCTCTAACCGATACTAAAAAACAATAGAAACCAAGTGAGAAAAATTTTCTGAGTCAACAACATATTTATACTCACTCATATCGACCTTAAAAATGATTCTTATCCCAGTCACAAAACCATTTGAAGCGGTCAACATGCCACTCGATACGAAGCGCGTCTGAACTTCAAAGTTTCGTATCCATCAACCCGAGGTAATCCGAAGCCTTGCATCTCGTATCCATCGGCGTGAAGCCCAGCATTTCGTATCCATCAATGCGAATTGATCCGAGATCCAATATTTCGTATCCGTCAATACGAAGCCTTTCCATGAGTTAACATTTGTAAATCCCATTTCCATCGATACGAAGGGCACGTTGTACTACAACTCAAGAAAAATCGTATCAATTTTGCATCAATCGTCGTCAATACGAAGTCCAACTTGATGCACCCTAGATCGATTTAGGAGAGGATCGATATGAAGAAAGGGATCCAAACAACCATCGATCGTTGTTGCAACTTGGGTTTCACATCGATTCAGGAGAGGATCGATATGATAATCGATCCTAAAAAAACTTGACAACGACCCGTGAATGTACGACCATGAATGTGAGTCAGGTTGAAATACTTGTGTGTATGCTATACTAACATTTGATTTTCAAAGTTGACAAGAATTAAATGCTTACCTGGTGATAGCCAGAACAATAAACAAAAAATTGGTAGCACTCAACCTTCAGTTACAAAAAAAACTACATGATCATTGGCAGTGTACAACTTAATATTTATACCACTAGGATTCTACAGGTCACATCACTTGATGGAAGGACAACAATTGTTCACCAAATCAGATAAAATCTTTTGAGAATGAAGATCGTAGCTTTTAAAAGCACATCATGTTCATATAGGATGTACTTTGGGGGGCAAATGTTATCCCGCCTTTTGGCAAGCCCGTGACACCAAGGACTTGAATAAAGACTGAAGACAATCCGCCCTGGAGATCAGTTATCTACAGGTCCATGATGGATACAGGAAAACTTGGTCTGAGTTCGGATCAAGCTACAATTAGCGAGGTATGAATAACAAAGCTATGTGAGGCAATGTTTCAAATTTCAAGTCAACCGGAGTTCATATGCTCAAGTAATGGATCGATCAAGATCCATGTGAGTCATGTCCATTTCATATCCATCCATCCATATCCATCATTTCGTATCCATCAAGATCGATACGAAATGAACACAACTTCATCACTTGGCATCCAACATTCGTATCCATAAGGTTCGTACTTGTAACGCAGATCCTATTGCTTCTATGATCGATTGTGCATCACTTGACCAACAAATACCCATTTTGTATCGATCCCTTATCCGATCGATATGAAGAGCAGGGTGGGCGAACGATACGAGGATGAAGGAGGAGGTAGAGAATCGATATGGAAGACAGAGCATCAGATGGATATGAAGAATCGGTCAAAAGACAAAAGAAGCAGCCCTTATGCATGAATTTTGGATCTCCACAAAGCAAGTGCACCACGTCATCGATACGAGGAAGATCGATACGAAATGTGTCGATACGAAAGAGTCAGCCGGTCCATGTTTGCCATCTTGGATTGATCACATCTCCCAAGCAACAAATCCAAATGCCATGAAATTTTTATAGGGTGTTGTATATCATCTCAGGCATGTCCATGATCGATTGTAGCTCAAATGGAGTGATTCTTTATCGATACGAAATCAATATGGATCGATCAAGAATCGATCCCAAATGACGCCAGATCGATTGTGTGGGCCCACCTACGCATGAAAAGGGGTATTTCGAGATTCAAGGCAGATATTTTAAACTCCACGCCTACAAATAGCACCTCCATTGCAATTAAATAAGGACTTTTATGCTAATGCTCTGCTTAAACCCCATTGTAACTCGAGTGTTGGCCATTGTACTATTGTAGTTCAGTTTATAATCAGCAATAAACATCAAATCTTTCAAAGTGGACGTAGGCCATAGCGCTGAACCACTATAAATTCTTGTCTTTTTTACTACTGCTTATTTTTCTTAGTGTGATTGTTAGATTAGCCTCGTTTTCCATTTTATTTCTTCATTCTAATCTCTTCAGTTACATCCGAAGAATGTTGTGCCCATTTTTGGTACAAACATAAACAATCCCTTCGAAATCACTTTCGAGTGAGTTAGAAGGGTCTTTATGCCTTCGAAGGGGAACCCTATCAAAAGTATTGATCTTGTTGTCATAAAGAGAGCTTCTTCGAAAGTAATGATATGTTCCAAAGTATTCAAAGATCATTCAAAGGAGTCCACCCAAAGGGTATGATTTTAATGATTATATAGTGAATCCCTTTGAAATCCATTTCAAAAGAGTTGAGAGGAACTCTAGGCCTTTTAAGGGACCCATGTCACAACATATATATTAAATATAAGTGGATTCAGTGCGCTATGGAATCTTATCTTACATAAACGATTCAAGTTCAATTGGCTTGATAATCATCATCACGTCACTTTAGTTGCATGGGCTTTGGACGATGATAATATGCTTAAAAATCAAGATGTCCAAGTGAGCACCATAGGATTACATATGTCAAAAAAGGGATTAGAAGATAATATCATATGCAATTAGTCGTTAGACAAGATAATAGCCAAAATGATTATTCTCATATTCAAAATCAATATTAAATCCATGCATCCTTTCATTTTCATTTCTCGAAATGGATTACAAGTAGTACAATTTATTCGCATTATGATTTAGGGTTACAAGAATTTTATTTATCCTAGAAGCGAAAACAAAATTCAAGAATTCAAGGATTCCTCCCCTAACTTGGACCCTAGGGTTTCATTTATAGATGTGGATTGGACCCTTCTACCTCCATCCTTTTGAAGCTATCGAAAGGTCTCTCTCCTCACCTTTTTCACCTATCATTTCGCCTTCTTTATTCTGCTTCCATAGTTTTAAAGTTATGGGTGAGCATCTGGATCTCGTGTTATGCTTGGATTAGCCCTTCCTCCATCATCGAAAGTACTCCAACTATGGATATTGTTCCAACACTCACAACACTGCTTTCAAGTACTTTGATGCCTTTCGATGCCTTTGAAGGTAAACTTCTTTTAGTGGCAAAAGGATCATCGCGAAAGGTTACTCAGGGAAGCTTGCTTACAGAAGGTAGCCTTCGAAAGTATTCCTGTTGATTAATGAGAAAGTCCCATCTTCAGGTCATTTGTGAAGTCTCCTTTACTCTTGCGGAAGGATTCAATCGAGTCAAAAGGCTAATCTTTGTTTTAAAAGCGTTATCTTGATAAATGTTCTTTTGTGGAAGGAAAACAGTGGTGAAACCAACTGCTTTGAAAGGTTTAGTGCATTTGCGGAAGCTTGTTATCTATTACTTCGAAAGGTGCTCCTAACACATTTGAAAATCCTTTATGCATGTGGAACTAACTATCTCGGAAGGATCAACTGAAGTAGAAGGATTGCCTTGTCCCCTTTCCGCTCCTTAAAAAGCCCATTCGCTCCTCAATACTTATAGGAGTATTCGATGCTTGTAATACCAACTCAATCTCTTCGAAAGCTATTTCGATGCCTTCGAAATCTTACCGTTGGATCATGGCGGAACCCTTCCTTTTATTTCTTGTAAAATTTCTTCAATGCTTTCGCTGGCTTTCTTTTATTGTTACATTCTAGAGTGAAATTTATGTTTAATAGAAATCATGATCGTACTTTCAAGTGCATTCCATCAAATTCCCTACAATCGAACCACAATCGAATACAAGCGAGTGACATCAGGTCGCTTACTAAAATAGGAAATGGAGCTCAATCAATATGATATCTCTTATTAACCTAGAAAACTACTTAAAGGACAAGCACTAGCAGACTTCATCATGGAATGCTCACTACCTACGAACCATAATCTGAGCAAGAGGCACCCACTCCACAATTTGATGACTATTTATGGATGTAGCAGCAAATGAATTGAGGCAGGAATTGGATATGTACATATCACCCTGGATGAGCAGAAGTTATGAGCGGCAGTGCAAATTTGGTTCAAAGCTACCAATAACATCATAGAATTTGAAGCTCTACTTGCAAGTTTAAGGATGGCGCTGATAATAAAAGTAATCCATATTAAAATACATACTGATTCCCAATAAGTTGTGAACCAATAGCAGGGTAATTACCAAATAAAAGAGTCAACTATATCTAAATACATGGAACTTTCTAAAAAGCTATTAAATCATTTTGAATAGTTTGACGTGGAAAAAATTCCACATGAGAGAAATTCATTTGCCTGCTCATTGACAAAATTGCTAGCATAGAAGTAGCGAATTAAATGAAACCAATTCCAATAGGACATTAAGCTAAACGAAGCATTATCAAGGATAAACAAATACTAGTCATATGAAAACCCCAATGAGCAACCAACAGAGGAGCCCAAAATCAAGAAATAACATGAAGGAAAGAGCAATCCCCAATCACGGCTATCCTCAACAAGTAGAGGAGGACTTATGGATGAAACTTATCAAAAATTTCTTAATAAATGAAGTTCCGCCTTTAAACAACAATGAAGCCCATAAAATAAGATATCAAGATTCGTACTTTTCCTACTTTGATGGCAAATTATACATGAGAGGTTACTCTAACTCTTAACTCAGATGCATCTCCAAAGAAGGAGGAGCACGAGTCCTAAGTGGAGTACATGAAGGGCAATGCAGAGATCACTCTAGTGAGGAAAGTTAGAAAAGAAAGCTCTAACTCATGGGTATTACTGGCCCATTGCACTTCAGGAAGCATAAAGTATGTAAGGAGATGTGATAGATGTTAAAGATTTTCCAATATCTCAAGATAACCATCCGAGGAGCACATTCCATTGGCTAACTAATAGCCATTCAACGTATGAGGAATAGATTTAATATGACATCTTCCCATGTCAAAAGGAGGGGCTAAGTACGTTGTGGCATTGGTAGATTACTTCACAAAATAAGTGGAAGCAAACCCTTAGCTACTTTTATTGAAAAGAAAAGAGTTATTTTTGTTGCGAGCAACATAATCACTAGGTTTAGGATCCAACATAAGATAATCTCTAATAATGGAACCCAATTGAGAGCAAGGAGTCACAGAACATTGCGTCAGAAACGAGATAGTAAAAGCTTATCTTCTGTTGCACATCCATAGAAAAATAGGCAAGTAAAAGCAATAAGTAAAACCAATAAGAAACTGCCTAAGAAAAGATTGTAGAAGGTGAAAGGAAAGTGGGTAGAATAATTATCTCTAGTATTGTAGGCTTGTAGGACCTCAACCAAATTCCCAATCGGCCAAACACCTTTCACCCTAACATACGGCTGTGAAGCAATGCTCCCAGTCTAGACAAAAGTCCCATAACGTAGAAAAATATCATATGCAGCAGACTATAACAAGGCGCTAAAAGAGGTTGCCCTCGACCTCATTCAAGAATGAAGAGATGAGGTGACCATCTGATCCGCTGCATACCGAAAGAGAATGGTAAAAAATTACAATGCTAGGATCAAAGGAAGAAACTTCTCCATGGGAGACTTGGTACTGTGAAATATGATAGCTAACACCAAGGATCAAGAAATTGAGGCAATGGTTCCAAATTAGGGAGGCCCTCTAATTATAGCAAAAGCCTTAGCTAATGGGACTCACTGTAACAACCCAAAAATTTTGTAATTATTTTAAATTTAATTTATTTGAAGACTTTGATTTTTATTCATTAAAATTTGAATTTTTGGAATCTTTTCCAGTGTAATTTTGGATGTGTTTGTAATTTTTCTTCCAAATAGGATAAAATAAACAATTTCTAAAACTTTATACTTTGGACAAACTTTGACTTTTATTTGAAAAGTTTAAAATTTAAATTTCTAAATTCTAATCTTTTTATTTGAAGTTGGATATAATTATAATATCCGTTCTGCTTTTTGTTTCGTTAAATTCTGATTTATACTTTTAAAATTGGGTAAAATACAGCGTTTTACACGCAATTAATTTCTGTATTCTTATTTTATATTTTTCCTATGTCCATCTCTTTATTTTATTTTCTATTTTATTTTGTCTAGATGTTATTTTATTTATTGGATTTTACTTGTGCATATCATTTTATTTATGGCTTAAGAAAATCAAGGAGACATACGTTACATTGTTTTAAAGGCTTGCCTTTTTATTTACTACCCTCTTTATTTCTTCCTTTTAATTCCTAGTCGTTCACTATTTTTGGCCGTGTATTCCAAAACCCTATCCACCTCTTACTCTAGCAAATCATGTACAAAAACATCTTCTCACATCTCATTTTCATTTGTGTCCAAAGAAAAAAATACTGTAAGTTTCCATGGCTTCTCTTTCTCTTTCTTTTTCCTTTTTCTCTCATTTTTCTCTTCTAATTTATCCATGCTTTGCTTGGTGTCCACCTTATCCATGCCTTTCTGACCATCACACCAACTCCATGATCACCTCCACCAACTATCTCTACTATGCCGTGACCATAGATGAAGATCCATCACCAAAAGCACCAAAAAAATCCATCATAAGCCTATATATTCACCACTTTCCTTTTATTAGCCTTGGCCACAACACCAACCCCACCACCTTGCTTTGGCCGTGACCTATCTCTATCTCCTAGCCATGATTCAGATCTGACTTGACCAAACCTAGCCACGGTCGAGCGATGTAGACCTAGGGCCGAGCCCAAAACCTTTCAATTGCTTGACCTTTAGCCTTCCATGCCTTGTAACTTGCCTCTATTCAACTACCATTGCCCATAGCCATGCCTAGTGACCTTATAACCAAGCCTAGCTTGCCTCTAAACATCATGGCCAAGCAAAATATGGTGATGGTCGAGCCTATAGGTGATGTGGCCGAGCCCACTTGTGATTTAAACCAAGTTTGTTTCGAATTGATTCATGTTTACATTGTTGAGTTTTTATCTTGTTCGTGTTAAATCATATATTTATATATTTTTTATTTATTTGATTACAAGGTTTGAATTTGGGTGTTACTTCTTCTCGAATCTTGTCGTGCCTTTTCATGCTTTGCGGAGTGTGGACTTTTTTGTTTTGAATTGATCTCTAGCTTGTAAAGGTGACTTATTCACTCTAGACATCACGTACTTATATAAATGTGAAATGATGACAAGTGAATGTGTAAAATTAAGATGCTCTGTGAATTAGTTCATATATGCCTGTGATCTGTTTATATGATGTATCACCTGATTTTATACCTGTTACATCTCCTATTATAATATTATATGATATACTGTCTATTTATTTTTCTGTTCTCACACTGCAAGTTCCCTGTAGAATAGAATCACTATGGTTTGAAATGATACATACCCGAACGGACTTCAGAATAAGGAAAAATCATTATGGGCTGAAATGATAGGCTCGAGTGATTTTTATTGTATTTGATTTACTTGGGATTGCGGGTTTGAAATGATAGAACCCGGATTTTTCTTTTTAAATTACAGATTGAAATGATATATTATCCGTATCACTTGGCCTAGGTTAGAAAATATTATACAAACCCATGGTTAATTATGTATATATTCTAAAATTTATAAGTATTTTTAACTGTAAGAATATGACATTTTAACTTAAATTGGATTAAAATAATTTAAATGAATTTATAGTGATTTTTCCTATAAGTTAAAATGTATAAAGATTTAAATGGAGACTTAACTTGGAAATTGGAAATTTGGTTTTAAATGGAAATTTTTAAGTTAAGTAAATAAATGGGAATTTAAATTTATTTATGAAATGGGAATTTTAAAATAAAGTATTAAGCTAATTGTTAAAAAATAGAAAGTGGAGAAAATAGTTTACTTTTGACTTAATAAGTGAATTATTGTTTAAATTGGATGTTTAATTATTAAAGGTTTAATTTATTGAATCATAAGTTAAATGATATCCAAATGAATATTTTTGAAGCGAAATTATGATTTTTATAAGTTTGATGTTTTTGAAATTTTATATTAAATCTGGAATTAATATTGGTTGCACTTCATAAATGCTGTGGTTTTAAGATAACATTTGTTAAGTGCTGTCATTTCTGAAAATAAACTAAGTTCTGAAGTAATAAAGGGCTACTGCAGCACTTTGTAAGTGCTGTTGTTGCTGAAACTAAACTATGTTTTGAAATAGCTCAATAGTTACTGCATCACTTTGTAAGTGCTGTTGTTGCTGAAAGTAAACTGTTTGAATAATTAAATAACTACTGTAGCACTTGGTAAGTGCTGTTGTTGCTGAAATGAAACTGAATTGTTTTAAATTACTAATATCTACTGTAGCACTTTGTAAGTGCTGCTGTTTTGAATTTGACAATGTTTTGAAATATGACCATATCACACTCCATACGTTCCTGCCATCCAGCTCGCCTCCTGAACTCCAGAACGTCCTTACCTGAAAATCAGTAATACTCGGTCTGACCCGAGCATTACATCAAAGTAACACCCGGGTCAGGCTGGAAACCAGCATGAGTAAAACCACAAAATTTGAAATACTAAGTTCAAACCATAAAGATAAACCCGGGGTAACTCATTTATCACTACAAGTTCACAACTTGTTATAGTCAACACTTATATTCACAAATAAATCCCTAAGTATCTTTACTTAGTTTTATATGGTCCAATCATTTAAATTATTCCTTTTTATCCTATTGACTTCACATATCAATCTATAAAAAATCATTGTAGGTTACAAATCGAAGTGGGTTTGGGTATTTATTTATACCCGACTCTGGTCTCTTCGAATCCAATGTCATTATTAATCCAAGTTTAAGTGAAACCATTCAATTCATATTTAGAGTAACATACTCATATGGCGATTTCATTACAGAAAGAAAATCCATATTATCTCAGTTCAACCAAACATATCACCTCACACAACATCACAAATCACATATCATGGATATCAAATTACCCAAGGCAATTGATATAATTAATAAACCATAAGCAAGACTTATTAATCCAAACTATAATTAATTTAATTAACTCAAATTAAATTAGTTCACTTAAGAACTAATCACCCATCCCTGCTTAAGTAATCATTAATTAACTACAACCATTTGAATTAATTAATCATTCTTAGTTATCCCGCTTAAGAAATTTTCCTTAATTACTTAATTATTTCTTAATTAGTCATATTAATTAACCTTCGATTAATTAATTAATCTAATGAATTAACTCTTCAATTTCCTACATTAAGTAGTTATCTTTTAAGTAATTTAATTATCTCTAAATTATTTCCATCAAGTAATTATCCCATGATTACTTAAGTTAATTAATTAACCCTTAACAAATTAATCTTTTATTACTTCTTTAAGCAATCATCATCTTAGTAATTAATCTCTAATTACTTGCTAAATAAGTTTAATTGATTAAAGAGTAATTAATTACACTAAGTGATTAACCCTTAATAACTTCTATTTAATTATTTTCATAAAGTAATAATCCTCTAATTACTTTATTAAATAATTACCCTTTCCTTAATTTCCTCCAGTAATTGTTCATTAATTACTTCATCGAGTAATTACTCTTAATTAATTCATAAGTGATTATCTTTAATTAATCACTAATTAATTTATTTAGTTAATTATTCTAACTATTCATTAATAAAATAATTAAATAATTCTTAACTGCTATATTTAAAAGATTTTAATTAATAAAAATCATTTTCTTTATTAAATTGTTAATATCAACTAACAACTATTTAATCATTAATAATAATTGAATTATCCTCATTATCTTCACATATTAATTATCTTTAATAAAATCAAAATCCTAAATTTCTTAAGATACACTTTATATTATAATTGATTACTTAATTTTGTCATTGAACTTTATTTAAAGTAAAACATTTTAGAAATCAATTGTAATTATAACATCAAATTTTATCCTTTAAAATCTTTGAAACTTTACAAAGTTATTAAATAAATTTTAATACAAAAATCATTTTAAAAACCTACTTATACCATTCTTTCAAATCTTATCTACTTTAAACATATTTAAAACTTGTTAAAACATTTATTCTCTGTAAACAAATTATTTTCACAAGTAAAAACCTGGTTTACTTTGCTTTAAAACTTAGAAACATTGCAAAAATCAAAATTTCTTTGTTTTAAAAACTTTAACATTTCCTGTACAAGCCTTAAACTTGTTATTCACTAAACACGATCAAGCAACCTACAATACCCGAGCAAAACCCCTCAACCACTCGATCGAAACCCAAGACATTCCACTTCATTCTGCTATGAGAAAAACTCGAACATTTCCGAGCCAAAACCTGAGCACGACCTCCTTCGTCACAAACCAATCCACCTAGAATGCACGAAACGTGCACGTGCATGTGTACATTGTCCTTGATCGTCGACGAACCCTACTCCGGCCACCGACAAGTCGACTTCCACCTCGCCTTCACATATGACTACCCAGATTTCCTCGATTCGATCGAGAATCAAAAACGATCCAAAAGAACCCCCTCCTGGAAACATATTTCGCCGGAAAACCACTCGCCTCCGACGATCCTTGCCTCAAGACACCTCGCCCCTTCACCGTAGCTTCGCCTCGTCTTCCAGCTCCTTCAGCACGCCTCGCGATCGACTTTGATCATGTCTCGTCGTCGTGAATCCCCTCTGAACACCGACGACACAACTAGGGAATAAAACCCTAATTCAACAATTTCTAGCCATCACGGCCAACGATAAACCATCAGAGTATTTTTCCAGCGATTGTCGACACCCCGACCACCCCAATCTAAATCACATCCCCTCCTTCGCCTTCGATCGACGGCAATCGACCAAAACATTCATAACGATTAACTCAAGAAATCCCACTGATTTCCAAACTTAAAAAAAAGATATTCACATCAAAATTCAAGATTTCCTATTGCTAATTCAGTCATGCAATCAATTCTTAAAATTGAATTTATCCAATTTTTGACCCAAATCAAATTTCCACTATTATTTTAAAAATTTCTAGACAAATATTTATTATAAATTCCTGGAATTATTTTTAGGAGTGATGTTGCATGATTTCAAACACTTTTTTTTACAAATTAAAAGCTAACTACAATTCAATAATGAGATATTGAATTTTTAAAGAAATCAAAACCTGTAAACATCACAACAGAGCCTATATTATGTCTACACAGGCATTCATCACTTATACGCATACATGCATTCATTTTAATCCAAGAATTCAGGCAAACATCTTGATTTTATACATATATCAAAGTGGAAATCAAGATTTAAAAAATGTTTCTGAAATCTATATTTACTCGCCTATTCAGCTTAAAAACAGAGAAGCCTGGAGTGTTTTTAAAGCTTGGAAATTCTTGTTTTGATCTGATCTTAGGCTTGCTGTTTTGAATTTGAATTTATCTGATTTGAAACCTTGTATTGTTGGGATGAATTGGAATTGAAACAGCAGCTTGTACTTTGAATCTGAAGTTGCTTGATTTGATTTGCTTACTGACCTTGCTTAGCTTCAGGTTTAGATTGCAAAAGTTTGACATAATTTGGATTTAATTTTTTTTTCTGAGCTGCTTTGTTTTAGGTTTCAGTTTTGAAAATAAAGATGAGAAAAGTATATAGACCGGTTTCTCTTGCTTTTTTGAAAATGGGATAGGGAAAAAATGAATGAAGAAGAAGAAATAAGGTTATATAGATTTAATTTTTGATTTACTAAAATTAAAGAAAATAAAATAAAAATGTGACACTTGTAAATATAATTTACACTTGTCTCAAAACTTACTTAATTTGTTAACACATGTTATTAAGAATGATTACAACTTAACACATGTTACTTTCATGCAAAATTAGATATTTTTTAATATTTTATAAAGCTTTTATATTTAATTTTCTAATTTATGAAAACATATTTTAATTTATATAAATAAATCTCTTTAAAAAGAAAATAATATAAACAATTTATGTTTTTAATAAAATCAAATAAAATACTATTTAAAACGAAAGTATGATTTAAGATATATATAACTATCTTTTGAATTTAATTTAAATATCCAAATTCAAATTAAATTTCAAATTTGATTTAAAAATTAATTTGATATATACATATAATTTTAACAAATCCAAATTCCATTTATATGTAATGTTTCTATTTAAAATCTATATATATACAACACAATTATAATTATTGTTTAAAATAACAATTTTATCAATTTTAATTAATTTAAAATGGAGACTATTACATTTAAATTTGTTTGAAATTCCCAGGATATCACATTCCTCCCCCCTTATAATCTTTTCGTCCTCGAAAAGAAACGAAGCTAGAATTTATTAAAATGATTATTATCGGAAAAAATTACTCTTTGATAGTTTTTAAACACTTTAAAATATCATAAAAATACTTTTTATAACTCGTTGTCTCAACCACTCCATCCTTGTTCTTATAGAAATTCGATCATACGTTGATCAGGCGTAGGACTGAAAATCTACGAGTACTTAGCAGATATGTTTCCAACACCAAATGAAAATACTTGGAAAATAATTTTACTGAAAATATAGTAAACATTTTTGAAATCAAGGAAACTTTTTTGGTGAGAATGCTCTGGAAATCATCACCCCTATCCATGTTCGTAGTTAACTCGATGGTTACATTTCCATCCACGCAAAATCCATAGATAACTGTAGGCACTCCGCGACCCTCGATTACGCCATGGAACCCGCTATAGATCCCAGCTACAACCGGGGTTACGTTGCTGTCACAGCAAAACCCCATATAACTATAGGCCGCAGAGCCGTCAAATTTCGCTGCCAAAAGAATGAAACTTCTCCACTCGACCATAGATCGCAGTCTACCGATGTTACGTTGCCTTCCCAGCAAAATCAAGGGTAGACCGTTGACACTCACCTCCATACTATTTCCGCGATGGTCCACAGTAGATCGCAGCGACATGGAGTTACATTGTCGTCATAGCATAACCCAAATGCCTCTGTAGGCATCAACGCCCTCGACTTTCGCTACCCAATAATCCTTAGGAACTAGTTTGTCCTGACTCCTCATAGGATCAACTTTAGAGCCTCCCTCTCTTTGAGGCTCAAGGCAGTACCAACCTATGGCACTCCTGAGAAGTTCATTTCAAGGGAGCGCCTTTTTCTCCAGAGCCATTTTCAAAACACTTTATACTATACACATATAGTATCTTCCAAATCATACACCTAGTATGAATCCCATATAAATCTCATTTTCACAAAATTGATTATCCTAAAAATCGATAATTATCAAACTAGGCTTTCCTAATTCCAAAATTGATTTTTCTCCAAAAATCAAAAGCCTTTCCAAATCCATAGGTTCCAAAAAAACTTTTCTCAAAATCATTCTCATAAGATCCTTTACATATATTTATATATATATATATATATATATATATATGTAACTTTAAAAATCTTCGGATCACTTCAAACTTGTATAAATTCCCTTTTTATACTTCAAAAACTTTCAAAACCCTTTTCTTCTGGCAAAAGATTCAACAAGGGAAGTTTTATCATATATATAATAGGATACATAATGTAACTACCCGATTTTTCGACTTTCGAAAGTCGACATTAATACGTCCACTATATCAACTGCCGGACCATCGAATGCCGGAAAACGAACCATTGGGGTTTAAGGAGAAGAAGATAGAAGAAGAAACAAAACAGTAACAGAATCTCAAATTTCGCAGCGGAACAACATATAATATATAAATGAATAATATTTAAAACAAAGAATCATATCTGTTATTACATTACATCACATTACATTATTAGAGTGTTACAACAACAAACAGCGGAAGAAAATATAACATATACTAGTGATACGCTTCCCCATCCAGCTTGCTCCTGATCTCCACAACAACTTTTGAATTCCAGAATGACCTGATAACCTGACTCTAGGCTGCCCGTGTGGAAATTGGTGGGCACCCAGAGTTTAGAAAGGGAACAATAAACTCCAGGTCTGTCATGGGACTGGTGTGAGATCTTAAAACAATTATTTTCACAAAGAAAATAAAAGAAATCCTTTATGCTTCTGGAAAATGAAACCGCCATAAGGCCTCCCACCACACACACAATGCAAATGCACACTTGGGGGAGATTTCTCCTTATGATAGTTAAACATGCTTAATACGCAAAATCTTTGGATATTATTTTTAGTGCATAGTGCAGAAAATATTTTAAAAGTATAATATTAATCTTAGCCAGCATACAACATTTCGTCGTATGCCTACTATAGCAACCATGTTCAATAGCAGGTTACCGCCATATTCCATGGCGGGTTATACAACTAAAACCGAACAGGGCTCGTATTGTTTCTTTGGTTTTCCAACAAATGGTCAGGCAAAGGAACTTCCTGCACCGAAATGGGTACGCCTCTGGAAGGACGCACCGAGAACCTAATCGGATCTCTACTAATAAGGCCGACGTTGCCTCACGCTTTAACCAAGCTATAACATAGGTAACTAACACACAAGTATGCCATCCCCGGTCGTTATCGACCTTTATCCGAGGATCCTCAACCATAAAGCAACATCACACAGTAATAAATATACAATGTCCACATGAGTTAAGTATCTAGGCTCCATACCATGATACCACCCTTTATCCAGAAGAAAATGGACATACCCTAAGGGTGCGACCCCTAAAAACCTTGCTGCAACATTCCTGTTTCGACAATTTCCGGGTTGTGAGGCTCGACGAAGTCTCATCCACGAAGCTATGCTTTTTCACAAAGCCATGCTTCGATCAACAAATTATCAGCAGCACTTCGTATGCCACATTACCAAATTGGGAATGTATCACTAGTAACCATCAACTACATAACCTTTGAGCTCGTACGTCTCAGAGAAGGGTGTTAAGCTAAGAAAATAAATTTTCCGCCACCAATAGAAATGTATTTGATAAAAACCAGCTTTACATCTCAATTTGTAACATCAGATACACATCCATACAAGTCTGTTCCGGGTTCGAACAGAACCGAAGGCACTTCCGAAGAAGCCCTTGCAATCCGAGTAATCACAATCCCGATCGGACTTCACATCACATAGGGAATCTCTATACCGTAGCTATTCAGTGCAAAGACAATCGATAGGTCATCCTATCATTCTCGCAAATACCCAGTCTTCACGACCGGTCTTCAAATGCAATCCTATTTCGTCGTATCATTATTCGGAGTGGGTTATATGACACAAAGGTCCTCTCCCGGCTAATCGGAATAATGAGCACTTATTTTAAAAATAAGTGTTCATTCATATTTCAAACAAATCACAACAATTTCCACTTTGATCTTTTAAATAAAGGTTCATCACAATCACAAAGATTCGATTTGGTTTTCGAATATCCACTTGGAATCCGACCCCCAGTCGCATCGAAATTCAAATGCCATTTAAAGGCAAATATTGATAGTTGGTTATTTAAGCATCAATCAACATTCACAACAATTACCAGATTCAAATAAATTTCCCAATTATTTATTTTCAAAATATCTTTGCAAGATTATTTTCACACTTTAACCATTTGAAAACAAATTTCAAATCACTTTTCACTCGCGAAATAAAATTTTCGATATTATTTATTTCCACTGAAAGTCTGCCGAGTTAAAATACTTTAAAATAATTTAAATTACTTATCCAAACACACTTGGAAATATTTAAAATAAAACTATTTTAAAACACTTACTTAAATATTAGTTATGAAAATATTATACCAATATATTATACAAAACTTCAAGTCCAAATTAACTTTAAAATAAAGTTAGTAGATCGGGTATAACTATTTAAATAACCATTTTCTAAAACAAATATCAATTCAAATCTTTAAATAATCACTTCTATAATTAACTAATTAAATCTTTACTTTAAGATTTTCAAAATAACCCAAGTAAATCAATTTTTCCAAACATTCTATCTTTAAAACCATCTTTACAACTTCAATCTATATTTATAAACTATATTGAAAAACATTCTCGGCTTTCGAGGGAAAGTACACCTTCCATTCTAAAATGGTTCATTCAAATAAATTTATAAATCCTTCTGGATTTACTTTAAATTTACGTTTCAAATCCGTAAATCCCTTTCCATACTTTAAAAATAAACCAATATTTATTTTTAAAACAATTTCCTTTTCCTTTACAAATTCCCATTGTGAATTTAGATTTCCAAATATCCATTGATATACCATTTTTCAAATCGATTCCCAAATATTCACTTTCAACACCAAATCAATTTTCAGTATTGATTTCCCAAATTTGTTTCAAAAACCCAAATCAATTTCCAAATGGATTTCCCAAAGGTTTATTTTCAATCACCAAAATCAATTACCAAATTGATTTCTAAATTTTGTTTCAAACATCGAATCAAATTTCAATTTGATTCCCAAAGATTTATTTTCAAGTACCAAATCAATTCTCAAATTGATTTCCAAATTTATCATCTTTTTAAAAAAATCCCTTTATTTTTTTTCAAACTATTTAAAATCCAAATTTTAAATAAATCCTTCAATTTCTCAACACCATTTCTCAAAATCCATTTATTAAAATCTTTCCCATATTTTGGAATTAATTCGATCGAATTATAATAATCAACTTTAATACTTTAATTGTAACGGTCTGGGGTTTTATACTTTAATTTCTAAAAATCCAATTTCATATTTCTGGTATCCTACGATACAAAAAATATATTTTGCTAAATCATAGCCTTTCACAATTTCAATCACAAGTATAATCACAAAACAAATTCAAATGTTTGAGGAATCCGGTTGGATCCCTCCAACCTGTTTCCCTGCATCCACAGACGTTAGTACAACAATTAAATACCAATTCCACATCGAGGTGGAATATCATGGTATATGGGATTTATAAAATATCATCTGCTATTATGCGGCGCATAGGGTCTCATCCGCTCTATATTGCGGGAAATCAACAACTCCAAATACATATATAATACCAATTCCACTTCGAGGTGGAATATCGCGGTATATGGGTTTAATATAATAACCTCCGCTATTATGCGACGCATAGGGTCTATTTCAAAACAAATAATAACAACAATCATCCAAGAACACGATCAACAATTTTAAATTTTACTATTCAAAATTTAAATCAAAACAATATTGATTGAGTGAGAAGATCTCACCTTTGCTTCTGTTTCACAATCCATTTCCATTCTGACTTGATTTCACGATTTCAGACCTCGAACAATCATTATAAGGTTTGTTAATATTTGAATTGGTCAAATGATCTATTTATTTGTTTTAACTAATGATTAATTTTTTTAAACTAATTTTCCTTTTAAAAAAAATTCTTAGTAGCCAAAAGAAAATTTAGATAAGTTAATTAAACATATTTATCTCCTAAATATTTCCAAAATAAATAGTAGAATAAAGCAGGCACGTAAAATGTATTCCCTAGATATATTTACATTTTTAAAAATTTACTTTACTGTAAATTTCTTCCTTTAAAACAAAACTTTAGAATATAGTTAATTAAAATTCTTCTTCTTACTGTTCCTAACCTATATGCCTATATAATTTGCTAAATCAATATAAATGGAAGAAAAATGAATACCTCACCATCGTTGCTCAAAACGATCTCGACCATCCCTCGTCACCATCGTGACCCAAACCCACGCAGCACAGTCGAACCTTTCCCGGGCACATACCTTCTTCTGATTCGCACCACCAGACACTCACATCCACGACGCCTCTGTGAAAACTTGCAGCCATCCGCGATCGTCTTTGGTCGCTAGCGAAGTACTCAAACGCGAGCCTCACTTCATTGCAAAACCCCAACCATCGACGAGATCGCACAACCACGATTCGAAGCTTTCGGCTTCGCAACTGGCAAGCATCCTAACTCCGAAATCTCAATTCGATTCGACTCGATATTCCCCCCTCGACGTCGCGATTCAGACATCGCGATTTACCCCCGATATCGCCACCATCGACATGCTTCGATTAACGGCCTTTCTTTTTTTTTAGTTTAAACAAATTTGAAGAATTTAGGAGCAGCTCGAACTGGAAGCGAAAAAGAAAATGCGATTGCATTTTTTCTTCTTCTGAGGCACGATTGAAAAATGAAAGAGGAAAGGGGATTGGAAAAAATGAGAGCTCGGCCATTTCATCTTATTTATTTTTTTAGTTTTTTTTCTTTTCTTTCTGAGGAGGAAGCTTCAGCTGAAGATAAAGAGGGAGGAGACGTGATGCTTGAAAAGAATGCAACGTGCGACAGAGCTTTGGAAAGGACTGGTAAAGGATTGATGTGAGGTAATTTCAACTGCAGTTGACTGATATAATATCCAATTTAAATTTCAAATTCAAACCGTACCGATAAATGCAACTTAAAACTTGACTTCCTATCGAGGCGTGCCGTTGGGCGTTTATAATGTTATACCCCTATTCCGAACACAATGGAAAAGGTTTTGAGCCCTATTTCGATCGTATGGAGAAGATAGCTTTTTGGACTCAGTTATTATATTGATTTCGATTTAATTTTCAACGCGTTTGCTTATCATACGGCCACACAACAACTCTGAATGCTGCGAAAATTGAAAACCGATAATAATACAATATTACGGATCCAATGGAACCAGTTTCGTCGAATTCCAAGACTGTGCCTCGGAAGGCTATTTTTAAATATCGATTTAAACTATATAATTTCAAAACTGAAGAAAACAGTTTCAAATTCAACTCTGAAGCATCTATTATCTTCAGTATCATCAATATAAATTTTCTAAACCATCAAATTATTTTTAATAAACTGAAAATTGAAAATTCAAATTTTTACCCATCATTAATAAATTAAATTCAATAATTTAATTGCCAAATTCATTTTTATATTTAAAATCCAAGTTAAACTAACCTCCAAATATTTAAAATCAATTAAATATTCCATTTTCAAATGTTCAAAAATTCTGGGTCGTCACATCCTTCCCTCCTTAAAAGAATTTCGTCCCGAAATTACTAGTTAAGAAGAATGATCCTTAACCCATTTGCTATCTTTCCAAAACTAAACAGTTTTATCAACTTACCAACAAATCCTTTTACCAAAGACTCGTTATCATTTTAACTAATTTTTCAAAATCTTCACAGTTTCCAAACAACATCATTCACTTCACAATTCAAATTTAAATTTAAATTCAAGTTTTAAATTTCCAAAAAAAATTCTCAAAATTTTTCTACACCCTAAATTTTCGAAAAAATTCGCCAGCGTCTGCTTTGCGTGGTTAGCTCGGTACGACTACAAAATGGCACCACAGGCCCTCAGATTCAAAAAGAAAACAAAAGGCCAAGTGGCTAGATCAAAAACCCAATCAAATTTCATACAGGAATTTAAACACATACCTTTTTGGTCGGACAATTCAAATTTATCTTCAGAAATCAAAACCAATTTTCCTTTCTCTTTATAACACCTGTATATCTTACTTAGTAATAGTATCCATTCATAGCCTTTAAAAATTATTTTATACATTTCCTTATAGAAGTTTCATATCTACTTTTATTCAAATTAGTTTTCCCATTACCATATGAATTCAATTTACCTTCAACTCTAAATATTGAATTTTATCTTCCTTTCATAACTGATTCATATCGTTGTTTTAAATTAGTTTCAATTTCCATTTCCAAAATTTCCCTATTTTAATTCCAATTTGAAATCGTTTGTCGCTAACAAAAAAAAAATTCAAAAATTTTCCAACTTCCAAAATTTTCGGAAATTTTTGCTAGAGTCTCCTTTGTACGGAGGAGCTTTTGCAATTTAACAAAAGATATAAATATATATCCAACGACCCACCCGGTCGGAAAAAACAAAAATAGTTCATATTTCCTATTTTTATTGCGTAGGCGTACCTTATTTAGCATTTTTAAGCAAGCGGCTTATTTAATTAGCATTTGCGCAATCAAATCCAGCCAAACGGCCCCCCTGTACCTGTACTTACTCAATTTAAACACGTAAGTGCCATATATAGGAAATCTATTTACATTTCACTTATTTTTAGTAGTGAACACATGATTTTCATAAGCAATGCACTCAAAATATTTCCCATAAGCAATTTATAAGGTTTCAATACAAATTTAATTGCTTACAACTACATTACATATCATTTCTATTCAATTCAAGCAATTTACAATCCACTTCCTTTCATTCAATTCATTTTTTTCATTGACATTCAAATTCACATCTTATTAATTCTGTAACGACCCGTAAATTTAACCGGTTTTAATAACGTTATTAATTTAAATTTTGTGGAATTTTAAACGATAAAATTTTTAAATATAAATTTGATATTTGGAATGCGTCTAGTTAAACAAAGCAACTGGTAAATTTTCGTCCAAAAATACGAAAGTTTATTTCGTGCGTAAATTTACTTCAATTTAATCAGTTAAAAAGCGATGAAAATAAAACATTTTCAAAACCAAAATATTTTTACATAGAAAAATTCTAAACCATCTTCTGAACAAGATGTCAGTTTGTCGTTTTTCCAAATTCGGACATCTTTAGCTCCGTTGATCTTATTTTTCTGCGATTTTTATGCATTTTCTGCTGGTAGAAAATTCAAATTTTTATAATTCAATCTACCAATGATATTTATATACCGTTCTGATCGTTTCATCCTGTTGATCACTGCGGTATATTCAATTTTGTGTTTTGAAGTTTGATACACCGCGAAAACTGCGAAACGGTCATCCGTATCGATACCGTTTCGAACTTATTTTTTATCGTCCATTCATTTACCCACCGTTCGAAACCAACGGTCAATTGCCGGTATTATTTCATAAATTCAATAGTTGACCATCACTATTCCAACTGTTAGATTTATTATATTTGAAGGTTCATCTTCCATAGACTCTTCATTTTCTGTGCATTAATAATTTATGCATGCTGGCACGTCCTCCTATTCACCTGGACCTGCTAATGGCATTATCACTTTCAACTTATGCGGATCGTTTTTTTTCTTCCACCCCTCTGACATTTCTCTTCACCTTTATTTTGAACCCAACCTCTTCCATCTCCATTCTCGGATTCAAAAAAAAAAGTGATACAAGTTTTTCCTACTTGGAGCTTTCGCATGCATCCTTCTCCTCCCTGACCGAGCTATCACCATCGAACCTCCAGATCCACCCATTACAACCACTCACCCATCACCTCTATTCCCGATCTCCCACCGCCCCACTGTTCGTCAAGCCACCGTTCGCCTTCACCTGCTCATCTCCGACATCTCCTCCACGTCTTCTTCCTCTGACTGACCTCGGCCACTGCACCGACCTCGCCACAACACTCCGCCACTTGAACCGCCTCCGCCCACAGCTCAAGCCGACCCTGCTCATGCCGCTTTTCCCCTCCACCATCACTCTTGACCTCGCCTTCCACCGAGCCATCACCCACCGTTCCTCGCTCCAGCACGTCACCTTCGCCGAGCCACCTTTTTTCCTCTCCAGTACATTGACCTCGTGATAGCCGAACTTCCTCCGCTTATCTCTAGCAAAACCAACGACCCTGACCTCCAGCTTTGTTCCTTCATGCCCTTCCCTGTGTTCAAGGTTGGATCTCTTATTTGTTTTTATTTAAAACGCATATATATGTAGTAAATATATAATAATGTTTAAAACGCATATATATGTAGTAAATATATAATAATGAGAGACCAATCTAAGAAGTCATTTTCAACTTTCCTGAAGCATTGCATATATGTTATTTGTATGTTATTCGTTCTCTGGTTGGTTTTATATGTATATACAACAATGCAAGTTTTGTTCATTTATATATGTATACTACAATAAGTACGATACATATATGTATGTTATGTAATAATGTTAGAAACTGTATACTGATGAGTTTGAGGAATTGATAATATACAGTGATGTCATAGTATTGTTTTGAGGAGAGAAAAATAATGATTTTTGGATACCGATACTAAAATATATCTAGATTTTATCTTCAAAGTATATTATACTGGTAAAACCTATATACCCTATAGTTCTAGTCTGCATAAATTTTGTGGTGAAGTCACGTGACTATATTTTGTTGTATGTTTCATATAGTCTGCATACTATTTGGGCTTGTAATATATGTAGTGTATATATAGTTATTTGTAATAAAAGCTATTCACATTTTACAGTTATATTTTTAAGTATATAAGTTATTTTATATATTTACTGAAACGTGTATATTATACTTACTGAAACGTGTATATTGCATGCCTATGCCTGCTAATTAGAACTAATTTCTGAAGCGAAAGAAAAAAAATTCAGGTTTTCTTTTTAAAAGTAAGTTTTGATTTTAATATATATGTTTGAAACGCATGCATATTAAATTTATTGTGTTTGAATTTAAATATATAAATTTCATATGTATATATAGTTATAGATGGTTATATAATCTCGCTTATACCATTTATATTCATTATTCCAGTTCTGATCTGTTTCATCAATTCGAGCCAATCATCTTTGACCGTTGAAATTCGTGTCGATTTTGCTTTGCTTGGATGCGAAATTCAATTTCAGTGCCGGTATCAGCGTGCGTATCCGTGTCATCTTCTCGTTCATCTCTAGCCTCGAAAGGTGAGCAATCACTCACGATTAATGTTCTTTTATTTATTAAATTTGATTTCAATTGAAACGACAATTGAAATATGCTGCTGTTAGTTGTTTACACTGTTATATATGCTATTTACCTGTATCAGTTCACCTGTGACATCTGACACCGTTATTTGTTATGTATGCAATAATAATCCAGTTTGGTTGATAATTGATTGATTGTGCGATGTTGACATTTGACGTTGAATTGTTAATATTGTAAGTGATAAATAACTTGAAATCGAATTCGACGTAGGATAGTTGAATTTGATATATGTGTTAAATTTTTTTTGATGACATTTGTTTAATATGACCCCTTAAACGCTTAATTATTTGACACGTAGAAAATAGTTAATTACCCTTGAACCCTTTGAATTTATGTTGTAATAATTGATTGAGTATGAAATTGAATAATTGTTATCTAGTGTAGAACCGTATAAATAATTAGTGTAATAATTTTTAATCTACATGAAATGATAGTGTGGATTCTAGAAATAAATATATTAATTCGCACAAACAATAATGTGAATTAATACGATTATTTCGGGATTAATTGAATTAATTATTGAACTATTGTTGATTGTTGTTATTGCTTGTTATTTACTTTGACACCATCCCAGTTATCATACTGCAAATTCCCTTTATTATGCTTGATCTTGAATTGAAATTGGAATCGGGTTGAAATGATATATACCCAAATGAATTTGACCTAGGATAGAGAATTAAATAAAATCCGATTGGTCAATAAACTGATTTAAAAATAAATAAATAAATAATGATTTTATTCGAGCAAAGAATAAGTTTTGAAATGAAGCTGGGATTTAAATTTTATGAAAGGAAAATGTAAAGATTGAAATCTGAAACAAATATTAACGTAGTAATTGATGAAAGAACGTTGTTTGAAATTTAATTATTTAATAATTAAATTTGGAATTATTAATAAATAATTTGGAGTTAATAATAATTTAGTTTTGAAATTATTAAGTTTGAAATCATTTAATAATTAAAATTGAAATTATAATTAAGTTTGAAATTATAATTAAGTTTGAAATTATTAAGTTGAATTTATAATTAAGTTGAAATGATTTGATGATTAAGTTTGAATTCATAATTAAGTGGAAATGATTTAATAATTAAGTTTGAATTGATAATCAAGTTTGTAATTATTAATTTTTGAAATTATTAATAATGAAGATTGAAATTATTTAATAATTGAATTATTTGATAATTGAATGAATTTTGAATTCTTTGATAAGAGAAATTGAACTTTTGAATAAGTGGATTTGACTTCGTTAATAAATGAAATTGAGTTTCTTTATTTATTAAAGTTTTGGAAAAATTATTTAAGTAAGTGAAATTGAAACTTCTCGATTATGTGGAGTTTAGTTCTTTGTTAATTAAGTTTGAAATTTGTAACGAAGTCAATAAATAAGTAAAAATTGAATTTCTTTAACAAGAAATAAAATGTGATTTATTGAAATGAATGGGATTTATTGAAAGTAACGTAAGAATTGTAAATTTAAAGAATTGATTTGACGAATCTAATTTAATTCAATTTGAAGTTTTGATATAATAAAGTTGAACTTAAAGAATTGATTTAATGAATTGGAATTTAAATAGGAATTGTTTTGAATGATAATTAACTTAACGAATATTGAATGAAATCGATAAATGAATTTGAATTGATTTGAGTGTTAAATTAAATTAATTTAAATGACTTTGGAATGAAATTTATATACGAACTTAAATCGATATTTGAATTGTTTAAATAAAAGTTGAAATCGAATTATAAGATTTTTGAATGGTAATTTGGAAGTTTTGAAACATAAATTTTGAAATTGATTTAGAAAGACAAATGAAATGGTTGTTTACGAATTGAAATTGAATTTGATTTGGTTTGATATATATTAAACGACCAATCAGTGTAATAATTACGAAAGTAATTAAAGAAACCGAAATCGGTTATGGACATACTCTCTGTCTAAACCGAAAACCACTTTAATAACTATACGCGGAGTGATGATCCAGAATGAAGTGGTTTGAATGATATACATGATGACTGAAGAAAGAGAACGATAATGGATAGCCTTAACACTTGTGTCAAATTGGAAATGACTAAAATCAGGAGCCGTGCCGGGCCAAATGGGATTAGCCACCTCGAGCGAACACACTTCTTCGTAAACTACTCATTACTTGTTATTGATTGGCGCACCCTCGGAAATTTCAGGAGTGTTGTTTCGCGGTGTTGTGATCGTTGCGGCGATGCGTTCTCACCAGTCCGGATCAGGCAAACGGTAGTTTCACTACCTTGGGTATTGTCTCATGTGCCTTGTCATACTTGTATCCCTATATACGCGACCACTACGAATTTGTTTTGTGTTATACCTATGGAGTACTCCCTGATATCCTACTAGTTTACGGTGGAGTTTACAGTGCTGTATAGACTATAACGCTTATATAAAGTGTGTTAAGGGGGATAATGGTAACGCCTTAACACTATTTTGATACTTTATATTACTGATAGACATTATCTATTTAACGTACACTACTACATAGTAGATAGTTTAACGGATCCTTAGAGGATGGTGATTCCAACATCCTTTGAGTTACTTGTATTTCGATTGCTATTTCACTTGAGTTGGATTTATTGATATGAGAATATTAATCCTGACTCGAGTGTTTAGTGTTTTGCTTTACGCTCGGGTCAGACTGAGTGGTTCAGCTTTTGAGACTCACCTTTGGAGTTGGAGCTTCGCTTGGAGATCCGGCCATCTATCCAGCTTTCAGTATTCGATGATTCTAGTGATGTATTCTGATTTGTACCTGATGTATCGTATTACTCTTCTCTTGTATATGGTTTAACTCTGATGTATCATATATATATTTATATAGTAGCTTCATGAACTACTATCTCTTTACTTCCGCTGCATGTTATTACTTTGTGTCTGTGATTCTGTGATTATTTATTTACTGTATATCTGAGTTTTGCCAAATTTAAATTAAAAATTCAGTATTTTGAATTATTCAAGTCCGACATGTACGGATGTGAATAGTCCAAAATAGCGGGTCGTTACAGTTGGTATCAGAGCTTTGGTTGCTCTAGGAAAAACTCAGCATATAGGGTAAATGTATTTACATAATCACTCTCATTCGAGTTCCAATCTCTTCCTTTTGACTCAATTCCTTTGAATTTCGGAACGTTCACTGTGGTTCTAAAATTCATTTGTGTCCCAACTCTTCGTCTTCTTTCAATTCTGGAGCATCCCATAACTCCACTTCGAATGATCTTTATAATGAATCGGCGGTCTCGCCAATCTTCAAATTATTTGTAAATGGATGAAACTCCTTTGAAATAGGCATTGATTTACCGGAGACTTCTGTATCCTCGGTTTACGAAGCTATCTATCTCCTGCTATACCTGAATTCTATTTCTTGAGATCGAATGTAAATTTACCTTGGAATTCTGCATCGATCATATTCTTGAAGTTACGGTCGACCCGGTTAAGGTTGCCCGTAAATTAAATAAGCTTATCCATCTCCCAATTCTGTTAATTGAATTATCTTATCTTTTGTTTCGAACTTATTATCGAATCAAAATTCTCTTTGATTTGAAGTCCATCAAAAAAATTTGAGTCTATCCTTGTTTTAAATCCATTTTTGTATCGTCGAGCCAGGAAGTGTATTTGAAGATTTATTTAAAATGTTTTAATATATATTGTGTTGTTTGAGTTGTTGATGTTGGTTTGGGTTTTCGATCGATTCGTCTGATCAACGCTATCGATAGGATTTTCAAAACGCTTGAACAGAGCAAACTGACACAATAGTATTTTTGAATTTGGCGAATAAAATAGTTTTGTATGATTATATTAAATAGAAGTTTACTGAAATTAAATTGTTAATGAATTTGTTGTCGGAAATGACAATTTTGATTTCCATTGATTGTTTTGTAAACCAATGACTATTGCATAATATAAATAAACGAATTTATAAAACTTAGTTATAATTTGATTTGGAATTTGAAGTGAATTTAAATTAGAATTTGAGAATTTAATGTCTGATAATTTCGAACTAAGGTTTTAAAGTTTAAAATGTTTATTATTTAAATATTTTTGAATAAAAATGGTTTTCAAAGAATTTTAAATGACTAAATTAGAGCTCTTCTCTTTTGTCGCTTAAAAAATTATTTCGGTGATGACGGCTGCATCATCGAAATTCATTTTCGAGTTTCGAAAGGAAGAGACCAATTCGTAGCTTTGCTATAGTTTTGTTTTGGAAATTAAATCGATTTAAATTTCTTGAGCATGATTTGATTTATACATATAGGTATATTATTTTAAATTGATTTGATTTGATATATATAATATATACATAATTATCTCTAAATTGTTTGAAGTTAATCAGAAATATAATTCTTAAAATTTGGATAAAAGATGATTTCAATTATAAGTGAAACCAAAATTTTGAATTAATATTTAAACTTGAGAGAATTGAATTAGAAATTTACTTGTATAATACTCAATTGCATTCAATATTACTTACCTAAATTTTCAAAAGTTAATTATGTAATTGAATATTATACAATATAAATAATATCAAAGGAATTTTTAAATAAATTTGAGTAGTTATATTAAATGTAAATATACTTAATATAAATGTGATATGATATATTAAGTAGAATAAATTTAATTATAATTTGGAATAAAGAAGAATTATATCGTTGAATAAAGTATGATTACAATAAATTACTATTCAAATTTATTATCTTTGAAATTGTTAATTTAAGAAAATTGGATAATATATAATATAAATTGTCTTTATAAATAAAATGTGAGTGCGTATAATAAATATTATTCACTTAAATTTGAATTATAAAATGTTTATGGATATAAATAGAATAATAAGTTAATTGAATAATTGATGTGATTAAATAAATAAAATTTTGTTTTGAAAGTAAATAAATTGAAATAAAATCAACTTAATGAGATATCCTGATATTAATTGAATTTAAATTGAATTTTTGTTTTAAAGAAACCTTTTTGTGTGTAAAATTAGTAAATGTGAAATTAAACGGAAACCTTGAAAAAAAAAACAATTGTTGAATATAAATTATTTAAATTGAAATTTATATGGTTTAAATTAATTGTTTATAATGTAATTCAAGTCTATTTTCTTTTGATTGTTTCTATTCTCCTACCTACTCCCTTTTCGGGGACGAAAAGTTTTGAGTGGGAGAGAATATAACGACCCGTAAATTTAACCGGTTTTAATAATGTTACTAATTGAAATTTTGTGGAATTTTAAACGATAAAATTTTGAAATATAAATTTGATATTTGGAATGCGTCTAGTTAAACATAGCAACTGGTAAATTTTCGTCCAAAAATACGAAAGTTTATTTCGTGCGTAAATTTACTTCAATTTAATCAGTTAAAAAGCGATGAAAATAAAACATTTTCAAAACCAAAATATTTTTACATAGAAAAATTTTAAACCATCTTCTGAACAAGATGTCAGTTTGTCGTTTTTTCAAATTCGGACATCTTTAGCTCCGTCGATCTTATTTTTCTGCGATTTTTATGCATTTTCCGCTGGTAGAAAATTCAAATTTTTATAATTCAATCGTACCACTGATATTTATATACCGTTCTGATCGTTTCATCCTGCTGATCACTGCGGTATATTCAATTCTGTGTTTTGAAGTTTGATACACCGCGAAAACTGCGAAACGGTCATCCGTATCGATACCGTTTCGAACTTATTTTTTATCGTCCATTCATTTACCCACCGTTCGAAAGCAACGGTCAATTGCCGGTATTATTTCATAAATTCAATAGTTGACCATCACTATTCCAACTGTTAGATTTATTATATTTGAAGGTTCATCTTCCATAGACTCTTCATTTTCCGTGCATTAATAATTTATGCATGCTGGCACGTCCTCCTATTCACCTGGACCTGCTAATGGCATTATCACTTTCAACTTATGCGGCTCGTTTTTTTTCTTCCACCCCTCTGACAATTCTCTTCACCTTTATTTTGAACCCAACCTCTTCCATCTCCATTCTCGTCTTCAAAAAAAAAAGTGATACAAGTTTTTCCTACTTGGAGCTTTCGCATGCATCCTTCTCCTCCCTGACCGAGCTATCACCATCGAACCTCCAGATCCACCCATTACAACCACTCACCCACCACCTCTATTCCTGATCGCCCACCGCCCCACTGTTCGTCGAGCCACCGTTCGCCTTCACATGCTCATCTCCGACATCTCCTCCACGTCTTCTTCCTCTGATTGACCTCGGCCACCGCACCGACCTCGCCACAACACTCCGCCACTTGAACCGCCTCCGCCCACAGCTCAAGCCGACCCTGCTCATGCCGCTTTTCCCCTCCACCATCACTCTTGACCTCGCCTTCCACCGAGCCATCACCCACCGTTCCTCGCTCCAGCAAGTCACCTTCGCCGAGCCACCTTTTTTCCTCTCCAGTACATTGACCTCGTGATAGCCGAACTTCCTCCGCTTATCTCTAGCAAAACCACCGACCCTGACCTCTAGCTTTGTTCCTTCGTGCCCTTCCCTGTGTTCAAGGTTGGATCTCTTATTTGTTTTTATTTAAAACGCATATATATGAAGTAAATATATAATAATGAGAGACCAATCTGAGAAGTCATTTTCAACTTTCCTGAAGCATTGCATATATGTTATTTGTATGTTATTCGTTCTCTGGTTGGTTTTAGATGTATATACAACAATGCAAGTTTTGTTCATTTATATATGTATACTACAATAAGTACGATATATATATGTATGTTATGTAATAATGTTAGAAACTGTGTACTGATGAGTTTGAGGAATTGATAATATACAGTGATGTCATAGTATTGTTTTGAGGAGAGAAAAATAATGATTTTTGGATACCGATACTAAAATATATCTAGATTTTATCTTCAAAGTATATTATATTGGTAAAACCTATATACCCTATAGTTCTAGTCTGCATACATTTTGTGGTGAAGTCACGTGACTATATTTTGTTGTATGTTTCATATAGTCTGCATACTATTTGGGCTTGTAATATATGTAGTGTATATATAGTCATTTGTAATAAAAGCTATTCACATTTTACAGTTATATTTTTATGTATATAAGTTATTTTATATATTTACTGAAACGTGTATATTATACTTACTGAAACGTGTATATTGCGTGCCTATGCCTGCTAATTAGAACTAATTTCTGAAGCGAAAGAAGGAAAAAATTTCAGGTTTTCTTTTTAAAAGTAAGTTTTGATTTTAATATATATGTTTGAAACGCATGCATATTAAATTTATTGTGTTTGAATTTAAATATATAAATTTCATATGTATATATAGTTATAGATGGTTATATAATCTCGCTTATACCATTTATATTCATTATTCCAGTTCTGATTTGATCTGTTTCATCAATTCGGGTCAATCAGCTTTGATCGTTGAAATTCGTGCCGATTTTGCTTTGCTTGGATGCGAAATTCAATTTCAATGTCGGTATCAGCGTGCGTATCCGTGTCATCTTCTCATTCATCTCTAGCCTCGAAAGGTGAGCAATCACTCACGATTAATGTTCTTCTATTTATTAAATTTGATTTCAATTGAAACGACAATTGAAATATGCTGCTGTTAGTTGTTTACATTGTTATATATGCTATTTACCTGTATCAGTTCACCTGTGACATCTGACACCGTTATCTGTTATGTATGCAATAATAATCCAGTTTGGTTGATAATTGATTGATTGTGCGATGTTGACATTTGACGTTGAATTGTTAATATTGTAAGTGATAAATAACTTGAAATCGAATTCGACGTAGGATAGTTGAATTTGATATATGTGTTAAATTTTATTTGATGACATTTGTTTAATATGACCCCTTAAACGCTTAATTATTTGACACGTAGAAAATAGTTAATCACCCTTGAACCCTTTGAATTTATGTTGTAATAATTGATTGAGTATGAAATTGAATAATTGATATCTAGTGTAGAACCGTATAAATAATTAGTGTAATAATTTTTAATCTACATGAAATGATAGTGTGGATTCTAGAAATAATTATATTAATTCGCACAAACAATAATGTGAATTAATACGATTATTACGGGATTAATTGAATTAATTATTGAACTGTTGTTGATTGTTGTTATTGCTTGTTATTTACTTTGACACCATCCCAGTTATCATACTGCAAATTCCCTTTATTATGCTTGATCTTGAATTGAAATTGGAATCGGGTTAAAATGATATATACCCAAATGAATTTGACCTAGGATAGAGAACTAAATAAAATCCGATTGGTCAATAAATTGATTTAAAAATAAATAAATAAATAAATAATGATTTTATTCGAGCAAAGAATAAGTTTTGAAATGAAGTTGGGATTTAAATTTTATGAAAGGAAAATGTAAAGATTGAAATCTGAAACAAATATTAATGTAGTAATTGATGAAAGAACGTTGTTTGAAATTTAATTATTTAATAATTAAATTTGGAATTATTAATAAATAATTTGGAATTAATAATAATTTAGTTTTGAAATTATTAAGTTTGAAATCATTTAATAATTAAAATTGAAATTATAATTAAGTTTGAAATTATTAAGTTGAATTTATAATTAAGTTGAAATGATTTGATGATTAAGTTTGAATTCATAATTAAGTGGAAATGATTTAATAATTAAGTTTGAATTGATAATCAAGTTTGTAATTATTAATAATTAAGATAAAAATTATTTAATAATTGAATAAGTTTGAATTATTTGATAATTGAATAAAAATTGAATTCTTTGATAAAAGAAATTGAACTTTTGAATAAGTGGATTTGAATTTCGTTAATAAATGAAATTGAGTTTCTTTATTTATTAAAGTTTGGGGAAAATTATTTAAGTAAGTGAAATTGAAACTTCTCGATTATGTGGAATTTAGTTCTTTATTAATTAAGTTTGAAATTTGTAACGAAGTCAATAAATAAGTAAAAATTGAATTTCTTTAACAAGAAATAAAATGTGATTTATTGAAATGAATGGGATTTATTGAAAGTAACGTAAGAATTGTAAATTTAAAGAATTGATTTGACGAATCTAATTTAATTCAATTTGAAGTTTTGATATAATAAAGTTGAACTTAAAGAATTGATTTAATGAATTGGAATTTAAATAGGAATTATTTTGAATGATAATTAACTTAACGAATATTGAATGAAATCGATAAATGAATTTGAATTGATTTGAGTGTTAAATTAAATCAATTTAAATGACTTTGGAATGAAATTTATATACGAACTTAAATCGATATTTGAATTGTTTAAATAAAAGTTGAAATCGAATTATAAGATTTTTAAATGGTAATTTGGAAGTTTTGAAACGTAAATTTTGGAAATTGATTTAGAAAGAGAAATGAAATATTGGTTTACGAATTGAAATTGAAATTGAATTTGATTTGGTTTGATATATATTAAATGACCAATCGGTGTAATAATTACGAAAGTTATTAAAGAAAGCGGAATCGGTTATGGACATACTCTCTGTCTAAACCGAAAATCACTTTAATAACTATACGCGTAGTGATGATCCAGAATGAAGTGGTTGGAATGATGTACATGATGACTGAAGAAAGAGAACGATAATGGATAGCCTTGACACTTGTGTCAAATCGGAAATGACTAAAATCAGGAGTCGTGCCGGGCCAAATGGGGTTAGCCACCTCGAGCGAACACACTTCTTCGTAAACTACTCATTAATTGTTATTGATTGGTGCACCCTCGAAAATTTCAGGAGTGTTGTTTCACGGTGTTGCGATCGTTGCGGCGATGCGTTTTCACCAGTCCGGATCAGGCAAACGGTAGTTTCACTACCTTGGGTATTGCCTCATGTGCCTTGTCATACTTGTATCCCTATATACGCGACCACTACGAATTTGTTTTGTGTTACACGTATAGAGTACTCCCTGACATCCCACTAGTTTACGGTGGAGTTTACAGTGCTGTATAGACTATAACGCTTATATAAAGTGTGTTAATGGGGATAATGGTAACGCCTTAACACTATTTTGATACTTTATATTACTGATAGACATTATCTATTTAGCGTACACTACTACATAGTAGATAGTTTAACGCATCCTTAGAGGATGGTGATTCCAACATCCTTTGAGTTGCTTGTATTTCGATTGCTATTTCACTTGAGTTGGATTTATTGATATGAGAATATTAATCCTGACTCGAGTGTTTAGTGTTTTGCTTTACGCTCGGGTCAGACTGAGTGGTTCAAATTTTGAGACTCACCTTTGGAGTTGGAACTTCGCTTGGAGATCCAGCCATCTATCCAGCTTTCAGTATTCGATGATTCCAGTGATGTATTCTGATTTGTACCTGATGTATCGTATTACTCTTCTCTTGTATATGGTTTAACTCTGATGTATCATATATATATATTTATATAGTAGCTTCATGAACTACTATCTCTTTACTTCCACTGCATGTTATTACTTTGTGTCTGTGATTCTGTGATTATTTATTTACTGTATATCTGAGTTTTGCCAAATTTAAATTAACAATCAGTATTTTGAATTATTCAAGTCCGACATGTACGGATGCGAATAGTCCAAAATAGCGAGTCGTTACAAATTCAATAGTTCATTGTCTATTTATACTTGAATTTTTAGTTCTAATCCATTCATTTGCATTTCGTTAATCAAACAAGTTTCATTCACAACCATTCCATAAAACTTGACAACAACCATTTCACAATTTTACTTAAGTCGAGCTTTTATCCAATATTTACTTAAGTTATTTCTATTCAAAACTCAAGTTCATTTTCCCTGTTAATAACTCCAATTTTAAATCCTTGATTTGATTTTTCATTTATCAAATCCATTCCATCTACTGATTTAATTAAATTAGTTTTATTCACTTATCCATTTTAAATTTCAAATTTCCTTTCTCAATTTATCTCGAATTCATTTTATCAATAACAAGGAAATTTTCAATTTATTTCCACTTTCTCGAATTTATCTGCAAAGTCAAACCATTTTTTTATTTAATTTGAAGGGTTTCCAACCCACTTGCTTACATTCACATTACCAATTTCATTCCGTTAATGAATTTTATTCCAAAATATAAATCATACTTACAATTTACATTTACAAATATCATTTGTATATGGATTCATTCCCTTATCTTTTCAATTCATATTTATAAATTTCATTTGTTAAATGAATTTATCTCCAAATCTTTGGTTATACCATTATTTCTTATTAAATTTCCATACAATAATGATGATAATTCAATATCATCACTCCTAACAACCAAGCAACCATATACCACAAAAATTCACAGAAAATCATTTCTTTTATATACAAAAATAGTTTTCTGTAAAATTGTTTCATTTACCCTATTTTAAAACAGTACTGTGTCAGTTTATCTTGTTTAAGAGTTTAGAAACTCCTATAGATACAGTTCGCCAAACTGCACCGGCCAGAATATATAAACAATCAACCGATAAGTATACACAGTACAAAACAATTTTTTTATATTCACTAACAAATACGCGCTCATGTCTATTATTACACTCACACTCATTCTAGAGTACTACTGAGTCTATCTCTAATGAGTAACACCCAACAGAGCCAAGGTTGTCGCTTAACCAAATTGCTTTGATACCACAATGTAACGGTCTAGGCTTTTCAACCATCGACAACGGCCACTCTCGACTGATAGGATTTTCAACCATCCCAGCCCCACCATGGCATACAATGGTACCCCAAACTTGTTTTTACGGCCAGCCTTTCGATTGTCACGGCTTACGCCTAACCAACCCCGTAAAGAGGACTGTGGGGGTAAGAGTCTCCTGCTCCCCACCAAACAAAAAGCGAGAACCCCCCCCCCCCATCACGTTTCACCTAGATAAGCAAGTCTGGTCCAGGTTCGAACAGAACCGAAGGTACTTTCGAAGAATCCCTTGCAATCTGGGTATTCACAATCCCGATCGGACTTCCCATCACTTAGGGAATCTCTATACCGTAGCTACTCAGTGCAGAGACAATCGATAGGTCATCCTATCTTTCTCGCAAATACCCGGTCTTCACCACCGGTCTTAAAATGCAATCCCATTTCGTCGTATCATTATTCGGAATGGGTTAAATGACACAAAGGTCCTCTCCCGGCTAATCCGAATAAGGAGCGCTTATTTTAAAAATAAGTGCTCATTCAGATTTCAAACAAATCACAACAATTTCCACTTTGATCTTTTAAATAAAGATTCATCACAATCACAAAGGTTCGATGTGGTTTTCGGATATCCACTTGGAATCCGACCCCCGGTCGCATCGAAATTCAAACGCCATTTAAAGGCGAATATTGATAGTCGGTTATTTAACTATCAATCAACATTCACAACAATTACCAGATTTAAATAATTTTCCCAATTATTTATTTTTGAAATATCTTTACAAGATATATTTTCACACTTCAACCATTTGAAAACAAATTTCAAAACACTTTTCACTCGCGGAATAAAATTTTCGATATTATTTATTTCCACTAGAGGTCTGCCAAGTTAAAATACTTTAAAATAATTTAAGTTACTTGTCCAAACATATATACTTGGAAATATTTAAAATAAAACTATTTGAAAACACTTACTTAAATATTAGTTATGAAAATATTATACCAATATCTTATATAAAACTTCAAGTCCAAATTAACTTTAAAATAAAGTTAGTAGATCGGGTATAACTATTTAAATAACCATTTTCTAAAAGAAATATCAATTTAAATCTTTAAATAATCACTTCTGTAATTAATTAAATAAATCTTTACTTTAAGATTTTCAAAATAATCCAAGTAAATAAATTTTTTTCAAACATTCTATCTTTATAACCATCTTTACAACTTCAATCTATATTTATAAACTATATTGAAAAACATTATCGGCTTTCCAGGGAAAGTACACCTTCCATTCTAAAATGGTTCATTCAAATCAATTTATAAATCCTTCTGGATTTACTTTAAATTTACGTTCCAAATCCGTAAATTCCTTTCCACACTTTAAAATTAAACCAATATTTATTTTTAAAACAATTTCCCTTTCCTTTACAAATTCCGATTATGAATTTAGATTTCCAAATATCCATTGATATACAATTTTTCAAATCGATTCCCAAACATTCACTTTCAACACCAAATCAATTTTCAATATTGATTTCCCAAATTTGTTTCAAACACCCAAATCAATTTCCAAATGGATTTCCCAAAGGTTTATTTTCAATCACCAAAATCAATTTCCAAATTGATTTCTAAATTTTGTTTCAAACATTGAATCAAATTTCAATTTGATTCCCAAAGATTTATTTTCAAGTACCAAATCAATTCTCAAATGGATTTCCAAGTTTATCATCTTTTTTAAAAAAAATCCCTTTATTTTTTTGAAACTATTTAAAATCCAAATTTTAAATAAATACTTCAATTTCTCAATAACATTTCTCAAAATCCATTTATTAAAATCTTTCCCATATTTTGGAATTAATTCGATCGAATTATAAAAATCAACTTTAATACTTTAATTGTAACGGTCTGGGCTTTTCTACTTTAATTTCTAAAAATCCAATTTCATATTTCTGATATCCTACGATACAAAAAAAATATTTGGCTAAATCATAGCCTTTCACAATTTCAATCACAAGTATAATCACACATAGATTATAGATAATCAACACACAACATATGAAACAAACTCAAATGTTTGAGGAACCAAGTTGGATTCCTCCAACATGTTTCCCTACATCCATAGATGTTGGCACAACAATTAAATACCAATTCCACTTCGAGGTGGAATATCGCGGTATATGGGATTTATAAAGTATCATCCGCTATTACGCGGCGCATAGGGTCTCATTCTCTATATAATGCGGGAAACCAACAACTCCAAATACATATATAATACCAATTCCACTTCGAGGTAGAATATCGCGGTATATGAGTTTAATATAATAACCTCCGCTATTATGCGGCGCATAGGGTCTATTTCAAAACAAACAATAACAACCATCATCCAAGCACACAATCAACAATTTTAAATTTTACTATTCTAAATTTAAATAAAAACAATATTGATTGAGTGAGAAGATCTCACCTTTGCTTCTGTTTCGCAATCCATTTCCATTCTGACTTGATTTCACGATTTCAGACCTCGAACAATCATTATAAGGTTTGTTAATATTTGAATTGGTCAAACGATCTATTTATTTATTTTAACTAATGATTAAATTTTTTAAACTAATTTTCCTTTTAAAAAAATTTCTTAGTGGCCAAAGAAAATTTAGATAAGTTAATTAAACATATTTATCTCCTAAATATTTCCAAAATAAACAGTAGAATAAAGCAGGCATGTAAAATGTATTCCCTAGATATATTTATGTTTTTAAAATTTTACTTTGATGTAAATTTCTTCCTTTAAAACAAAACTTTAGCATATATTTAATTAAAATTCTTCTTCTTATTGTTCCTAAACTATATGCCTATATAATTTGCTAAATCAATATAAATGGAAGAAAAATGAATACCTCACCATAGTTGCCCAAAACGATCTCGACCATCCCTCGTCACCATCGTGACCTCAACCCACAAAGCACAGTCGAACCTTTCCCGAGCAAATACCTTCTTCTGATTCGCACCACCAGACACTCACATCCATGACGCCTCTGCGAAAACTTGCAGACATCCTCGATCGTCTTTGGTCGCTCGCCAAGTACTCAAACGCGAGCCTCACTTCAATGCAAAACCCCAGCCATCGGCGAGATCGCACAACCACGAGTCTAAGCTTTCGGCTTCGCAACTGGCAAGCATCCTAACTCCGAAATCTTAATTCGGTTCGACTCGATATTCCCCCCTCGACGTCGTGATTCAGACATCGCGATTCACCCCCGATATCGCCACCATTGACATGCTTCGATTAACAGCCTTTCTCCCTTTTTTTTTAGTTTAAACGAATTCAAAGAATTTAGGAGCAGCTCGAACTGGAAGCGAAAAAGAAACTGCGATCCCATTTTTTTCTTCTGAGGGACGATTGAAAAATGAAAGAGGAAAGCGGATTGGAAAAAATGAGAGCTCGGCCATTTCATCTTATTTTTCTTATTTTTTTTCTTTTCTTTCTGAGGAGGAAGCTTCGGTTGAAGATAAAGAGGGAGGAGACGTGATGTTTGAAAAGAATGTAGCGTGCGACAGAGCTTTGGAAAGGACTGGTAAAGGATTGATGTGAGATAATTTCAACTGCAGTTGACTGGTATAAATATCCAATTTAAATTTCAAATTCAAACTGTACCGATAAATGCAACTTAAAACTTGACTTCCTATCGAGGCATGCCGCTAGGTGTTTATAATGTTATACCCGCATTCCGAACACAATGGAAAAGGTTTCAAGCCCTATTTCGATCGTATGGAGAAGAAAGCTTTTTGGACTCAGTTATTATATTAATTTCGATTTAATTTTCAACGCGTTTGCTTATCTTACGGCCACACAACAACTCTGAATGCTACGAAAATTGAAATCCAATAATAATACAATATTACGGATCCAATGGAACCCGTTCCATCGAATTCCGAGACTGTGCCTCGGAGGCTATTTTTAAATATCTATTTAAACTATATAATTTCAAAACTGAACAAAACCGTTTCAAATTCAACTCTAAAGCTTCTATTATCTTCAGTATCATCAATATAAATTTTCTAAACCATCAAATTATTTTTAGTAAACTTAAAATTGAAAATTCAAATTTTTACCGATCATTAATAAATTAAATTCAATAATTGAATTATCAAATTCATTTTTATATTAGAAATTCAATTTAAACTAACCTCCAAATATTTAAAATCAATTAAACATTCCATTTTCAAATGTTCAAAAATTCTGGGTCGTCACACATAACTTTGTTTATTCCAAATCAAATATTCAAATTTGATTACTCTTTTATAAAGATATTAACCATATTACTTTCATTTCGAAAATCATTTTACAATTCTTATCCACAAATTTCAATATCAATATCATTCAAACCCGTACGATGTACACATACCATTTGTACACAATTTCAAATTCGATCGCTCACTCAATCACGCAATTTCACTTCTGAACTAGTACCGTCTACCCCACTTCCTAGTGCGGACTCAGATCTGGTTTCTTGATCAGAAACCGTCATTCTCCTTGCATAGCCTAACTATGATAGAGAATATCCAAAATCAATCAAAAATCCATATTCAGGTCCGCCGTTGAAAATCGAGTGAAAAATCCCAACTCGGATCGAAATAAATATTTCGAAATTCTGTGCTCGAATCTGGATCAAATCACTATGCGAATAGAATAGTATACGTATATCCTACATATTTATCTTTATTGGTTATTAGCCAAATCAATTCTCTTTCTATTCACTTTCACTTTGATTTCCATTCACTTACTCACAATTGCTTAAATCCTCATTTGGATTATTACCTCAATTCTTATCTCAAATGGATATTTAATCATAAAAATTTAAACTCTGTCCAACTTAAATTTAAAAAATAGCTTAAAAATTTTAAAAATAGATAAGTAGTTGAAAAATAATTATTAGTTTGTAAAATAGCTATAAAATAGTTTAGTAATTGTAAAATAGTTGGAAAATACTAAAATAGTTATAGAAATTTTAAATAATTGCAAAATAGTTGTAAAATAGTAATTATTTATAAAGTAGTTGAAAAATAGTAATTAGTTTATAAAACAGTTGTAAAATAGTTAAATAGTTCCAAAAGTAGTTATAGAATAAGTATAAGATAGTTTGATTTTGAAGGTTGTATAGTAATAATTTGGAAAAATAGGTTTATATTAAAACAATTTATTTTGAAAATAGTCCAGAGCCAAACTGTTTAACTTCCAAACCTTCAATTCCCATCAGTTCCATTTAAATTTCCACTTCCTCTTGAATTGACTCAATTTCAATTCAATTTTAATAACTTCAATTTCCATTGGAAACCGATTTAACCCCAATTCAAGTTGAATTAATCTCAATTTCTTCCCAAATTCAAATCAAATTCCATTTGAATTTTAAACCTATTAAAATTTAATCACAAATCCAAATTATTTAAATCAGTTTTAATTTGAACTAATTTCAAATTCAATCTCACTTTAAATCATCTCGAATTATATAAATTCCAGTTAAATTTCAATTGTTGGCTTAACCTCTTAAACCAAATTATTCTTTATTTACAAAGTCTTTGAACAATTTAATTCTAAGTCAAAATTTCAAAATTCCATTTTAAATTATCTCTACTTAACTTATTTTGAAAGTTCAAATAAGAGTTCAAAACAAATTTTGTCTTTAAAAATTCAATTTATTACCAAAATTTATCTTCCAATTTTGAAACCGATTCTTAAACAATTTTAATTTACAAATTCAATTCTTAACATCCAAATCTCAAGTTCAAAACGATTTCATATCCTTAATTTCAAACTAAAGTTTAATTTCTCTTTCATCCCAATAATGGATATATTACCACAACCCATTTCTTTGTTTATTTAAACAAATCCAATTCATAGTTTGAAGATTATTAATAACAATAGGATAATATTGTCCAAATTATTTTAAAACATTCATACATTTCCAATTTCCAGACCTCAAACCCATTTTGAGATCACACAAACTCCCAATTCAAATCTACCATTTGACTTCCTAAGTTAAATCTCAATTTCATCTTGAAATTCTCAATTCTGGTTGTTTGTTAACTTATTTAACTTTCCCAAAGTTAAGTTCAATTTACTTAATCCACTCAACCCTACCCAATATGAATTCCCATTTCAAATTTTAAACTTCATATTAATATCCAATCCCATTTATAAGTTCAAAAACTTATCACTTAGGGTTTCACATCACATTCCAAAAAAAAATTTAAAACTCGGCACTTAGAGTTTATTTCAAATCATCTTTGATACTATGTATATCCCTCATATATACATATTTATTTATTGGCCCTCCAAGATAAATTTTGAAATTTAATCCACCTTCGATTTTATTTCAAAACAAATCCTTTCAAAGTTTTCAAACAACTTCTTATTTTAAAATAAGACTATATTCAAAATAATCTAAATAATATCATTTATTATTTCCTTTAACATTTTCAAATAATTTCAATTGTTTCTAGACCTAGATTTCAAAACTTCACAATTTAAAATCCCACTTTAATTCACAAGTTATTCTCAACTATGTTTACTTCCTTAAAACTTTTCATTATTCAAGGTTATTACAACTAGAAACCAATTCACTATTATCTTACTCTGAAAATTCTTCTCCAAATTCAAGATTTTAATTTCGGTTTGAATCTATTTCAAACTTATCTTCATTCAATTACAGTTTGGATTAATCCCAATTCCCATTTAAATATATATATATATATATATATATATATATATATATATCACTTAATTCTTATTCAGTTTCAATATCCAACTACCAATTATTGCTTTATAAATAAAACATAAGCTTTTATAAAAATCATTCATTAAAACCATTTTTAAAACCTTTATATAAGAAAATAACAAGTACACTCACTTATATATATACACTCAACTCATTCTAGGGTACCATTGACCCTCCCTAATGAGTAAACCCATTAGAGCCAAGGTTCTCACTTAACCTCGCTTTAATACCAAATGTAACGACCCGGAATTTTCGATCCCGAAAATTCCACATAGTTAGAGAAAAGAAAAAAATAGATAGAAGAAGAAGAACAAGAACACCAAAGCACAATCTCACGTTCGCAGCGGATAAAATATAATATCAATGATATCAGTTTACAAAGGAAAACTGTACTTGTCAAATTACACTTTAATACATCAGAGTTACAACATACACAAACACTGGACAGATACAATCCATATGTCCCAGATAAACTACAATATCACAGTGGATACACTCCATATACCTGCCATCCAGCTCTCCTCCTGAGCTCCAGAACGTCCTTACCCGAAAATCGGTGATATTCGGTCGGACCCTAGCATTACATCAAAGTAACACCTAGGTCAGGCTGGAAACCAGTGTGAGTAAACCCATACAATTTGAAATACTAAGTTCAAACCATAAAGATAAACCCGGGGTAACTCATTCATCACCACAAGTTCACAACTTGTTATAGTCAACACTTATATTCACAAATAAATCCCTAAGTACCTTTACTTAGTTTTATATGGGCCAATCATTTAAATTATTCCATTTCAACCTATTGACTTCACATATCAATCTATAAAGAATCATTGTAGGTTACAAATCGAAGTCGGTTCGGGTATTTACTGATATGCGACCCTGGTCTCTTCGAATCCAATGTCATTATTAACCCAAGTTTAAGTGAAACCATTCAATTCGTATTTAGAGTAACATATTCATATGGCGATTTCATTACAGAAAGAAAATCCATATTATCTCAGTTCAACCAAACATATCATCTCACACAGCATCACAAATCACATATCATGGATATCAAATCACCCAAGGCAATTGATATAATTAATCAACCATAAGCAAGACTTATTAATCCAAACTATAATTAATTTAATTAACTCAAATTAAATTAATTCACTTAAGAACTAATCACCCATCCCTGCTAAAGTAATCATTAATTAACTACAACCATTTGAATTAATTAATCATTCTTAATTATCCCGCTTAAGAAATTTTCCTTAATTACTTAATTATTTCTTAATTAATCGCATTAATTAACCTTTGATTAATTAATTAATTAATTTAACGAATTAACCCTTCAATTTCCTACATTAGGTAATTATCTTTTAAGTAATTTAATTATCTCTAAATTATTTCCATCGAGTAATTATCCTATGATTACTTGAGTTAATTAATTAACCCTTAACAAATTAATCTTTAATTATTTCTTTAAGCAATTATCATCTAAGTAATTAATCTCTAATTTCTTACTAAATAAGTTTAATTGATTAAAGAGTAATTAATTACACTAAGTGATTAACCCTTAATCACTTCTATTTAATTATTTTCATAAAGTACTAATCCTCTAATTACTTTATTAAATAATTACCCTTTCCTTAATTTCCTCCAGTAATTGTTCATTAATTACTTCACCAAGTAATTACTCTTAATTAATTCATTAGTGATTATCTTTAATTAATCACTAATTAATTAATTTAGTTAATTATTCTAACTATTCATTAATAAAATAATTAAATAATTCTTAACTACTATATTTAAAAGATTTTAATTAATAAAAATCATTTATCTTAATTAAATTATTAATATCAACTAACAACTCTTTAATCATTAATAATAATAAAATTATCCTCATTATCTTCACTTATTAATTATCTTTAATAAAATCAAAATCCTTAATTTCTTAAGATAAACTTTATATTATAATTGATTACTTAATTTTATCATTAAACTTTATTTAAAGTAAAACATTTTAGAAATCAATTATAATTATAACATCAAATTTTATCCTTTAAAATCTTTGAAACTTTTCAAAGTTAGTAGATAAATTTTAATACAAAAATCATTTTAAAAACCTACTTATACTATTCTTTAAAATCTTATCTGCTTTAAACTTATTTAAAACTTGTTAAAACATTTATTCTATGTAAATGAATTATTTTCACAAGTGAAAACCCGGTTTACTTTGCTTTAAAATTTAAAAACATAGCAAAAATCAAAATTTCTTTGTTTTAAAAACTTTAACATTTCCTGTACAAGCCATAAACTTGTTATTCACAAAACTCGATCAAGCAATCCACAAGACCCGAGCAAAACCCCTCAACCACTCAATCGAAACCCGAGGCATTCCACTTCATTCTGCTACGAGAAAAACTCGAACATTTCCGAGCCAAAACCCAAGCACGACCTCCTTCTTCACAAACCAATCCACCCAGAATGCACGAAACGTGCACGTGTACATTGTCCCTTATCGCCAACGAACCCTGTTCCGGTCACTGACCAATCGACTTCCACCTCGCCTTCACATACGACCACCCAGATTTCCTCGATTCGATCGTGAATCAGAAACGATCCAAAAGAACCCACTCCTGGAAACAAACTTCGTCGGAAAACCACTCGCCTCTGACAATCCTTGCCTCGAGACACCTCGCCACCGTCACCGTAGCTCCGCCTCATCTTCCAGCTCCTTCAGCACGCCTCGCAATCGACTCTGATCACGTCTCGTCGTCGCGAATCCCCTCTAAACACCGACAACACAACCAGTGAATAAAACCCTACTTCGATAATTTTGGCCATCATGGCCAACGATAAACCACCGGAGTATTTTTCCAGCGATCGTCGACACCCTGACCACCTATAATCTAAATCTCATCCCCTCCTTCACCGCCGACCGATGGCAATCAACCAAAACGTTCATAATGATCAACTCGGGAAATCCCACTGATTTCCAAACTAAAAAAAATATTCACATCAAAATTCAATATTTCCTATAGCTAACTCGATCATGCAATCAATTCTTAAAATTGAATTTATCCAATTTTTGACCCAAATCAAATTTCCACTGTTATTTTAAAAATTTCCAGACAAATATTTATTATAAATTCCTGGAATTATTTTTAGGAGTGATGTTGCATGATTTCAAACACTTTTTATTTACAAATCAAAAGCTAACTACGATTCAATAATGAGATATTGAATTTTTAAAGAAATCATAACCTGTAAACATCACAACAGAGCCTATATCATGTCCACATAGGAATTCATCACTTGTACGCATATATGCATTCAATTCAATCCAAGAATTCAAGCTAACATCTTGATTTTCATACATATATCAAAGTGGAAATCAAGATTTAGAAACTGTTTCTAAAATCTATCTTCACTCACCTGTTCAGCTTAAAAACAGAGAAGCCTGGAGTGTTTTAAAAGCTCGGAAATTCTTGTTTTGATCTGATCTGTGGCTTGCGGTTTTGAATTTGAATTTGTCTGATTTGAAACCCTGTTTTGTTGAGATGAATTGGACTTGAAACAGCAGCTAGTAATTTGAATCTAAAGTTGCTTAATTTGATTTGCTTACTAACCTTGCTTAGCTTCAGGTTTAGATTGCAAAAGTTTGATATATCAATTTTTTCTGAGCTGCATTGTTTTGGGTTTCAGTTTTGAAAATAAAGATGAGAAAAATATGTAAACTAGTTTCTCTTGCTTTTATGAAAATGAGATAAGGGAAAAATTAATGAAGAAGAAGAAATAAGGTTATATAGATTTAATTTTTGATTTACTAAAATTAAAGAAAGTAAAATAAAAATGTGATACTTGTAAATAGAATTTACACTTGTCTCAAAACTTACTTAATTTGTTAACACATGTTATTAAGAATGATTACAATTAACACATGTTACTTTCATGAAAAATTAGATTTTTTTTAATATTTTATAAAGCTTTTATAATTAATTTTCTAATTTATGAATACATATTTTAATTTTTATAAATAAATCTCTTTAAAAGGAAAATAATATAAACAATTTATATTCTTAATAAAATCAAATAAAATACAATTTAAAACCAAAGTATGATTTTAGATATATATAACTATCTTTGAATTTTAATTTAAATATTCAAATTCAAATTAAATTTCAAATTCAATTTAAAAATCAATTTGATATATACATATAATTTTTAACAAATCCAAATTCCATTTGCATATAATAATTCTATTTAAAATCTATACATATACAACACGATTATTATTATTGTTTAAAATAACTATTTTATCAATTTTAATTAATTTAAAATGGAGATTATCACATTTAAATTTGTTTGAAATTCCCGAGATATCACATCAGTCAGATCCGAGTAGTTTTAAGTTTGGTTGACGAAGGTTTGAGTTCCCAGAGGAGAGTTGGAGATATCCATCTTCGTATGGACGTATTCTATTATATGTTGTTGATTGTTTTGTTTGATGTTTGTCAACAATTGTAAGGACAGATGTTTATAACTGTCCAAGCTGAAGTTAGGATACACTTTGATATATGTATTTAAAAAAATTCCACTGTAAAGATATTTGTTCAATATTATATATTATTCCATTCGTGTGAAACTCTGTTCTGTCTATTTTTCCTTATTAACCCTAATGATCCGTCTTTTCGTGCAATTTTAGTCTGACGTGTGTGGTTTATTATTGATTCAAAGGGTATAAAAAACGGACCATCATAGTTTATGTCAGTGATGGCGCAATGTGCATTAGTTAGGAGGTTCACAAAATTGGAGCAAGGAGAGATATCCATCCTTGAGTATGCAAGAAGATATGAAGAGTTAGCCTGGTATGGGTATGCCATTATTGATACAGTGTAAAAGAGAATGAGAAGTTTATAAGAGGTTTGAAGCCGGAGTTGGCAAGAGCTACCTTATAGCACTTAAGAAATCCCTGTGATGTAGAAGTAGAAAGGGCGCAAAGGCAGGAAGAGGCGTTAGCTTGTTTGGAGAAGAAGAAAGAGAGGGAAGTCTAGGTGGGACAAGGACAAAAAAGAAAGTTTTTCCAAAAGAAGAATTCTCAGAAGGGAGGAGCGCAGAAGAAAGGAAAATCTAAGTTGGTCCATTATAAATGTGATAACAAGGGACACTATGCTCATGAGTGCCGGACTGGAAAAGAAAAAGGAAAGAAGCAGTTGAAAAGAAGAATGTCAAGTGCTTTAATTGTGATCAAATCAGCCACTACAATAATCAGTGCAAAGAGCCTGCAAAGGAGGGAAAGGGCTAAATGTATGCGGTGGAGCCTGTTGCTCCGAGACCAGAGGCACACGAGAAAGGAAACGCTGCTCTGGGAGGCTCGCTACTGATTCACGGTATGTATGTTAGTGTTCTATTTGATAATGGTGCATCACATTCTTTTATTTCTCGATGTTTGGTAGATAAACTTAACCTAGATCCCTCTTACTTAATCACTTCCTTAAGGGATGCAAATCCGATAGGAGGATATGCGACACATGGGATGAGGTGTGACCATCTAGAATTCGACTTGCTAGGTCATACTTTTGATTGCTGTTTGCATGTATTTGATTTTGTAAGGTTCGAGATTATCCTTGGGATTGATTGGTTAAGTTAATACGATGTTGGGATTTCTTGCCACGATAGGAAAATATCACTTAGTCACCCTAGTTCTAGTGAGTAGGTTGTTTATACTGTAGAAAGCCCTAATTGCGAAGTGAGTGCTTTACTGGGTGTTATGGAGATGGAAGATGAGTTAAGTCGAGTTTTCATGGTAAGAGAATTCGCAGATGTGTTTGAGCTGGTAACTAGGTTTCCACTGAAATGAGCCATTGAGTTCTGGATTGTTTTAGCGCCTATAGAAGAACTGGTGAGTAGACCGCCAAGCAGAATGACTCCCACCGAGAAGAGAGAATTGAAGGTGCAGTTAGTGAATTTGGAAGGCAAGAATTTCATCCGACCGAGTAGTTAACCTTGGGGTGCAACTGCAGTGTTTGTTAAGAAGCCGGACGGATCGTTGAGGCTATGTATCGATTATCGTAAGTTGAATTAGAAGACGATAAATAATCGATATCCATTGCCAAGAATTGACGATTTTTTCGACCAGTTAAGTGGAGCGAAGATATTTTCTCATTTGGATTTGGCTACCGAGTTTCATTAGTTTAGAATTGTAGAAGACTGTATATTGTTGATGGCGTTTAGGACCCGCTATGGATCATACAAATGGTTAGTTATGCCGTCCAGACTAACTAATGCGCCAGCATTCTTTGTAGATCTGATGAACCGAATCTTCGGACAGCACTTGGATAGATTCATGCTAGTGTTCATAGATTATATTTTGATATACTCGAAGGATGAGAAGGAGCATGAATTTCATCTCAGAGCGGTATTTGAGACGTTGAGGGAGCATCAGCTAAAGGCTAAGTTTTCGAAGTGTCATTTTTGGAAGAAGGAAGTGAAGTTCCTTGGTCATGTCGCCTCTGAAAAAGGGTTGTCTGTAGATCCAACTAAGACTGAAGCGGTGAATAATTAAAAGAGACCCGAGACGGTGACCGACATTAAGATCTTTCTTGAAATGACTGGATATTATCAAAGGTTTATAAAGGATTTTTCATGGATAGCGGCACCGATGACTAAGCTTATGCGAAAAGATGTGAAGTTTGTATGGACTGATAAGTGCAAGGAAGCATTCCAAACCTTGAAAAAATTATTGACCCACGCACTGGTGTTGGTGGTTTCGGAGGGGAATTGGGATTTATTTGTTTATACTGATGCGCGTGGAATTGGATTGGGAGCTGTGTTGATGCAAAGAGGTAAAGTGATTGCTTATGCTTCTAGACAGCTTAGAAAACATGAAGTTAGGTATCCAACGCATAATTTAGAGTTGGCTGCCGTCATATTTTCTTTGAAGGTGTGGAGGCATTATCTTTTGAGAGAGAAATTTGAGCTTTATACAGAACATAAGTTGTTGAAGTACTTATTCTCGCAGAAGGAGCTAAACATGAGACAGCAAAGATGGCTTGAATTTATTGCTTCTTATGATTTTGGGATTGAGTACACACCTGGAAAAGGAAACAAGGTAGCAAATGCACTTAGCAGGAAACATCAGAATGTATTATTGACTATGATTGCTGAGCGGAAAGACTTGGAAGCATTGTCAGCTTGTAGAGTGCATTTCAGATCCGAGGCAGGTTCTAGTGCAGGAAGTGCTATATTGTCTTGTTTAGAAGTTCGACTAATAATGGTTGAGAAGATAGCTTCTAAATAGGAGGAGGATCCAGTTTCGGCTGAGTGGATCAAAAATTTATGGGAAGGAACAAAGAGCGATGACTTAAAGAATTTCAGTCTTGACCAGAGGGGATAGTTAAGAAAGAAAAGAAAGTTGTGTGTTCCGAATGTAGGGGACATGAGGAAATAAATTTTGGATGAATGCCATCGTTCGTAGTGCACTATCCATGCAGGAGGAATGAAGATGTATCAAGATATGAAGAGAAGTTTCTTCTGAGAAGATATGAAGAGGGACATTTGTTTATGTGTTAAGCAATGTTTGAAATGCCAGCATGAAAAGGCTGAACACCAGAAACCAAGCGGATTGCTTCAACCATGGGATGTTTCGTTGTGGAAGTGGGATTCTATCCCTATGGAATTTATTAATGGGTTTCCAAGATCTAATAGAGGGAATGAAAGCATATGGATCAGAGTAGATAGACTGACTAAGAGTGCCCATTTCATTTCGGTAAGGTCAACTAGGATGGCACCTAGTCTGGCGAAGTTGTTTACGAAGAATGTGGTTAGACTACACGGCATGCCTAGTAGTATTGTCAATGACAGATGTTCTTTGTTAACTAATGAGTTCTGAAAAAGTCTACAGGAAGATTTAGGAACCATGCTCAACATGAGTACCGCTTACCATCCACAGACTGATGGGAAAATGGAAAGAGTTAACAAAATCTTGGAGGATTTGTTAAGAGCTTGTGTATTGGATTTCGGGGGATCATAGGAAGTCCATCTTTGTCTACTTGAGTTTGCATATAACTACAGTTATCAGACTAGTATTAGGATGGCACCATTTGAAGCTTTGTATGGAAGACCATTCAAATCTCCCGTATGTTATTTAGTGTCACGACCCAAACTCGATGTCCAACGAACAACATCAAATTCGTTTCGCGGGAGCTTGCAACACCATTAAATGATAAATAACACAGCGGAAATAAAAGATGATATCACTGATATAACATGAATACAATATCCGATACATCAATTTGATACAATGATAATCATCAACATCAGAGAATATACAACACAAAATACAGCGGAACACGATACAATATGAAATAAGTCTTCTCAGAATATAATACTGCAACTCTGATCCAAAAAAAACTCCAAAGACAAAGCTCCAAAACTCCTAGCTCGATTCACCATCAAGATTCCACCAAGCAAGTCTCGTCCATATCCAAAGAAAACTGAACTAGCTCCAGATAATCCACTGAACCTAACTATCTGAAAAACCAAACACTAGACTGCCCGTGTAGAAAAATTTTGAGCACCCAGAGTTTAGGAAAGAAACAATAAACTCTGGATCAGTCATGGGACTGGTGTGAGCAAACAAAAACAGTTTATCTTTAAAAACAAACAACGAAATATTTTTAAAATAGATTCGTAATGCTTTTTAGAAATGAGACTACCATAAGGCCTCCCGCACACACACACAATGCAAACACAGAATCGGAGGAGATTTCTCCTTATGATAGTCAAAGATGCTTGATACGCATTAAAAAGAACATTTGATATTATTACTAGTGCATAGTGTAGAGAAAATTCATTTCGAAAATAAAGATATAAATCTTAGCCAACATAGACATTTCGAACTATGCCTACTATAGCTACCATGTTCAATAGCGGGTTACCGCCAGATTCCATGGCAGGTTATACAACTAAAACCGTACAAGGCTCGTATTTGAAGAATGGATTTTCCAACAAATGGTCAGGCCAAGGAACTTCCCATTGCCACATGGAAACGCCTCTGGAAGGACGCCCCGAGAACCAAACCGTTCTCTGCTAAACAAGGCCGGGAATCCCTTTTCCCAAGGGATATTACAAACCCTCAGATATACCACTCCCGGTCCTTTGGGACCTTTAAACGAGAGCTCTCTAACCAACATCACACCATGATAATAAGTGTTTCAACATGAGTAAATATCTGGGCTCCATACCATGATACTACCCTTTTCCAGAAGGAATGGTCATACCCTAGGGAAGCGATCCCTGAAAACCTTGCTGCACAATTCCTCTTTCGATCATTACCGGTTTGTGAGGCTCGACGAAGTCTCGTCCACAAAAACACACTTTATACAAAAGCCGTGCTTTGGGTCAACAAATGATCATTGAAATGATCACCAAGATAGACGATCAAACAAATGATCCTATCACAAATAATCAACACAATGATCGTTTCACAGCAACACTCAGCATGTCACATTACCAAATTGGGAATATATCGCTGATAACCTTCAACTACATAACCTCTGAGCTTGTACGTCTCAGAGAAGGGTGTTAAGCTAAAAGAATAAATTCTCCTCCACCAACAGAAATATATTTGAAAGAAATCGGCTTTATATCTCAATTTGTAATGTCAAACATAACTATCCATACAAGTCTGTTCCGGGCTCGAACAGAACCGAAGGCACTTACAAAGAAGTCCTCGCAATCCGGATATCCACAATCCTGATCGGATTCCCCATCACATATGGAGAACTCTATACCGGAGCAACTCGGTGCAGAGTCAATCGACAGGTCATCCTATCGCTCTCGCAAATACCCGGTCTTCAACACCGTTCTTCACATGCTATCCATAACGACATATCACATATTCGGAATGGGTTATACGACCCAAAGGTCCTTTCCTGGCTAACCCGAATAGTGAGCGCAAAATTTAAACATATGGATATGATATTTCGATTAAGTCACAACTTAATAATTCCAAAGTTTCTTTCAAATGGTTTAAACCAATTACCATTTCAAATATTTTAAACAAAAAGATTTATTTCACAAAGTTCACTCAGTTTCACAAAGATTCATTTACGGATTTTCAAAACAATTTCCGTTCAATTGAATTTACTCATTTAAATCTTTAAATCAAAGATTTATCTCATAAATTTCAAAACTTATTTCCAAAGATTCATTCATAACTTGGAAAATCATTTTCGATTCAAACTTGAAATCTCTTTAATATAAATTGGAAGTTCATTACTCAAATGAAAGCTTTTTATCACTTAGAAACAATAGTTTTATTTTAGAAAAACCCCGATTCCATTTATACAAGTTACAATCTTTAATTCGAATTTTCAAATCAATGCTTAAAAATGGTTTTAACCCGTATAACTTGTAAAAATCCTTTTAAATCATAAGTATTGAATATAGAATTCAATTTCAAATATTGAATCCAAATTATTCAGATTTCAAACCTTTATTAAGTTATTCAAAAATAACTTTTATTCTTAAAACACCTTTTCGAAAGCTTTTCATATTAAACTTAATTTATTTCCAAAACTATTTGAATTAAAAATTCAAATTCAAACTTATTCAAAAATCTGTGACTTAACCGATTTCCTTGTGAAATCCATATTTGTGTGTGTATAAGTGCGGTCCAGGGGTTTAACACAATAGTGCACGACAATCATCACAAATATATCAATATCGATAAGCGGTATAACCAATAACGCTTATCTTCATTCACAGTTTCACAGATAAAATATATTTATCAATCACGAAGATTCATCATTACAATTCGATGTGGGTTTCGGATAACCAACTGGAATACGATTCCCTGTCGCATCGAAATTCAAATGTCATATACAGGTCAAGGGTTTACAGAATAAAATCACCAATCACAATCCAGCACAGGGTAAATCAAATCTCACACATCACAATTTCAAAATAGAAATATCAATTCATTTTACAACAAATCAGATACCCTACATAATCCATAAGTAATCATCTTTAATTCTTATTGTGATAAATTCAATTAAAAATAATTCCTTGGGAATTAATTACTTAGCCCTGTATAATCAATCGTTAATTCATTATCAATGAATTACATACTTCATTTCAAATTTGTTAATTAACCAATAAATTCTTAATCAATCATTGAGTCTAAATTACTTAATTCCTTTATTCACTCTATTAAATTAATTACTTCATAATCAATTTATTTAACCTTGATTGACTATTCTTTAACCATAAATTAATAACTTTAATTATTAATTTATTTGCCATTAACTGCTTAGTTAATCAATTATTAATTCTCAATTTAATTCCCTAATCGATTAACAATTAATTATTCATTAATTAACTTAAGTAGTTAATTACTATTTACTCATCACTTAAACATTAATTAATTCAAACTCTAATTATAATTAAAATGAAATTATTCTTAATTAATTTCTAAATAATCAATTGAATAATTACCCATTCTTAATTGCTTTTCCAAAAATATTTAATTGATATTAATTATTCAACTTAATTAACATTTAAGAAAAGTCTTCTTTAAATTTTAAAACTAATTATATTACTAACTACAAACTCAATTGTTAATTATCTTTATGCTTAACCAAAATCATTAGTTAATAAAAATAATTTATTAAGAGTTAAAAACATCGTTAAACATTAACTGAGATAATTAAACCTGTATTTAATTTTTTATTTAAAACTATTAAACACTTATTAAGTTTACAGTATTTACAACTTGATGAAAATCTTTTACTTTTCTTTTCTTTAAAAATATAATACTGCAGTTGAAGAAAATTACCCGAGTAAATGCTTGTTTCACCCGTGCTTGACCCAGGGCTTTACACATTATCTTCTGCTTCGAGTCTATTCGTCGTTCTCACGCACTCGACCCCGAGTCCCCTTCTTCTTCCCCGTGTTCTCTTTTTCTTCCAGTTTTTCTTTTTTTTTCTTTTTTTTTCTTCTATTAAGTTTAAATTTTAAACTTATACTGGGTAACATAATCACGCTCCCAAACCCACTCGCACTAATCAATTTCATATACCCGAGATTACCATGGTCTTCCCCACTTTCACAACTCACACTGATACGCAGGCGACGTGTGCACGTGTACGTGAACCGCCGCCACCTCCGGTGACCATCGCGATTCTCAACAAGTCGCGAATGACCACGGCAACCCATCTGACCACCCAACATCATGAGTCGACGGCGCGCTCGAAAATCGAACCATCGCAGCCACCAGGAATCACCCTGTTCACCAATTTTCGCTCCGCGTGGCCACCTCCGGTGACCGGAGAACTTGCGATAACCCCCCACAGCTGCTACACCTCCCCACGCGTCTCCTCTCCAAGTTCGGTCTACTCCGGTGAAATGATGACGATGCAACAGGCCGAGTTTCAATAGTGACAAAATCCTGGTTCTAACCCTAGTTCACCGATGCCAGACCACCACAGCCATTGATAAATTCAATTTCTATTTTTCTGATGATCTTCCTCATGTCTACTCCCTCCAGGAACAACCACGACTCACCCATCGTTGTCGATCAATGGAAATTGACAATAAACCCAAATATGAACAAATCTGATTATCTCAACACTTACACATCTAAAAATCAGAATCTTTACATCAAAATTCACCATTCTGCTCATCATTTCCAAATATGTAATCAAAGATTAGAATTAGCTTGATCTATTTTAACTCATGTCCTTATTTTCACTGTAGTTTATAAATTTTGAGATAAATGCTCAACCATTTTACTTGAAATCATTTTCATAAATGATATCTTCTTGTTTCAATTGTTTACTCTTCAAGAATCAAAGTTTGATATAGTTTTGATCAAGAGGTATAAATTTTGTTTGCTGTTTTTGAACTGTAATAATAACAGAGACAGCATATTCATTCATATTTGCTCTTACACAGAGCTATTCAATCATATTTCCATAAAAAAAAATCATGCAAACCTATCATACAACTTCATTTTACAGCCTCATTAAAATGCAAACAGATTCAAATTTTTAGGATTAAAAGTCTGCTCACCTGAGTTCCTTTTGAACAGAGGTCTCTAGCCTAAAGTTGAAGACTGCAATTGATTTGTTGGAGAGAAGGAATTTTGAGTTGTTAATGCTGAAGATGAATCTTGTTTGCTTTGAATTGAAGGATGTCTCTATATTTTCTTTTGCTTGCTATTTGCTTTTACAGTTTTCTCTCAGTTAGGTTACTAAGTTTGGTTTGAATAAAAAAAAAGAAATGAAGTAGATGTATATTAAAAGAGACAGTGTTGTACAAGGTATAGGCTTACTTCTTTTATTAACTGCATATATTATTTTATAAAGCAAATCTCGGCTGAGAAGATATCAATGTGCTGTGGAGATATGGCATTTAATGCATGTGCTATTGGGTTTACAGCTTCACACTATTTGAATCATGTATGTACAGTTCTTGCTTCTTGTTTACTTTATTATTGGCTTTCGGTTTTGTTTTTAAGTGTACATGCATATTTTGTTTTGTTTCTTTGTACCCGCATATTGTATACTTGGTGGCTGCAGTGATTTACATTTTTGGGTACAAGAGATGGAAACATTTAATGCCAACGTCCTCTATGCTTTCGAGTCTATACTTATTTAATTTTGCTTTAAAATCGTGGCCGATAGATATGTATACTTCGGCTGAGATGAAATGTTATAGTGTACTTGTATTGTATAAAAATAACTCATTTCATTTTTATATTCTTGTTTTGTATAGTGGATGTTTTCCCAGGTTTACATACTTGTTCATAGGTATTATATGTTTACTTGTTTCACGTTTCTTTTCCAAGTCTCATTACTTATGTGTACATATGTTCTTAAATTCCTTTGTACATAGATATTATTCTTCTATGCATAGATGTATATAGATACTCAGATTTTGGTTTTGCATATGCATGTACAGTTTGTACTTTTGTTTATCTTCTTTTTTGCAAGCCACTTTGTTTAGTAGATATTTCTTTTGTTTGCATTTGTTAATTATTTTACTTAGACTTACTAATATCATGCTGATACTATTTGTTCATGTATGTATACTTGTTTGTTTTGAATAAATTCGTCTATTTGCCTTGCATACATTTTTTTTTAATCTTCAATATCTTGCATTTCTCCCATACACTTTTATTTGTATTCCCATTGTTATTATTTTATAGTTTTTATAACCTTAAAATCTTACCACTAACATAAACCTTGAAATTTTATTTTATACTCTACACTTATTTTTGATATTGGTACGTAGTTTTTTTATTTCAAACACTTTATTTACAATTCAATTCAATTGAAAATATTCATTCTTGAGTTTCAAATCAATTTCAAAAACAAATAAGTAAATACACCTTATTAAATTTGAAAAATTCAACCAAATCCATAATTTAATCTAAAATTCAATCAAATTATAAATAAAAATTCATCTTTAAAACTGGGATCGTTACAGACTTCCCCCCTTAAAAGAATTTCATCCTCGAAATTCGCCAGAGAGATAACAAAGATAGATGAAAGATAGAGAAATATCTTTCCAGATCAAACTGGATATCAATTCTGCAATTGGCTTACCAAATCAGAATATCAACAATAGATATGAGAAAAACTCAATCAATTATGAAAAATTGGGTTTCCTGATCTACAAAGTATACAGGGGTATTGGTTAGTTCGAATGGATAACTAACCGTTCGTAGAATATATCGAAACCCAATAAAATAGATAGAAATAGACTCGATTACGATTTCAGATTCAAGATTTAATTCATTTACGATTTGCTGAGAAATTACAACTAATGATAGTTCCAGTGTCGAACAAAATTCGAATAATTTAATCGTAAACATGAAGATTACCTTATAAAATTTCTTTTCCTAAATCAAATGTTGAGGTTGAAGAATCATCTCTGATTGCATACCCTCTCCTTACTAAAGTTTGCTTCTTTGATGGACAGTTGTTGATCCTATGTCCTGGCTTGCGGCATTTATAACATCCAGTAGATTCCTGATCTGGCCTCATAAATGGCTCTCTCATTCCTGGCTTCCAATCATTCTTGCATTTATTCGAGTAGTGGCCTTTCTCCAAACAATTGAGACAAGTAACATCCTTCTTTTTCTTTTGTATACTTTTCTTTCCTTTATTTTTCTTCGATTTCTTTCCGCCAAACTTTCTTTTTCTCCAATTCAGATTACTTGCATCTTCATTCTCCTCCGTATCATTTTGCTTTTCCAGAGCATCATATCTATCGCCTATATCAATTAATTCAGAAAAAGATTCCTTGACGTGAGTAGTCATCCTTTCCTGAAACTCCTTGTTCATTCCCCGAATAAACTTTTCATTGTTCTTTAACGGTGTATTCACCAATTCTGGACCGAATCAAGATAATTCAATAAATTTGTTCAAGTACTCCTCAAACAATAAACTCCCTTGCTCTAAATCCATAAACTCCTGGTACACTCTAGAGATACCAGCAGACGGCATATATCGCTGCTCAAACACTTCCTTGAAACGACTCCAAGTAAATTCATCTGCCAACTCATCCACGGTAACAATTTCCCACCAAACTAAAGCCTCTTCCTGGAGTTGCCATGAAGCTATCAGTCGCATCTGATCATCTTCTAATTTTAATCCTTTGAAAATCTTTTCGCACGATCGAATCCATGCTTGTGCTTCGATAACGGTTTCTTTGCCTGTGAATGGCTTTCCACCTAGTCTAGAAAATTTTTGATATGAATCAGCCAAATTCAATTGAGATTGAATAGGAATATCTGTCGTTGCAGGGTTTTGACCAGCTAAAGTAGTACTTTCCTGTCTCCTATTTCGTCCTCTTCTTCCACTCATTCTTACTATCTGTAAATAGTAAGAAATCCGATTTAGGCATTCGAAAAAAATATCTCAGAGAATAACAACAGATAAAGAAAATAGATTAAGAAATTTGGGTTTTGGTTCCACTGGTTATACTCATTCTAGGGTATACTTCACCCTATCTCTAATGAGCCATCTAATGTGTTACACTCCGTAGCTAAAGTTCTTACTCAACCTTCAGCTCTGATACCAATCTGTCACGACCCAAACTCGATGTCCAACGAACAACATCAAATTCGTTTCGCGGGAGCTTGCAACACCATTAAATGATAAATAACACAGCGGAAATAAAAGATGATATCACTGATATAACATGAATACAATATCTGATACATCAATTTGATACAATGATAATCATCAACATCAGAGAATATACAACACAAAATACAGCGGAACACGATACAATATGAAATAAGTCTTCTCAGAATATAATACTGCAACTCTGATCCAAAAAAAACTCCAAAGACAAAGCTCCAAAACTCCTAGCTCGATTCACCATCAAGATTCCACCAAGCAAGTCTCGTTCATATCCAAAGAAAACTGAACTAGCTCCAGATAATCCACTGAACCTAACTATCTGAAAAACCAAACACTAGACTGCCCGTGTAGAAAAATTTTGAGCACCCAGAGTTTAGGAAAGAAACAATAAACTCTGGATCAGTCATGGGACTGGTGTGAGCAAACAAAAACAGTTTATCTTTAAAAACAAACAACGAAATATTTTTAAAATAGATTCGTAATGCTTTTTAGAAATGAGACTACCATAAGGCCTCCCGCACACACATACAATGCAAACGCAGAATCGGAGGAGATTTCTCCTTATGATAGTCAAAGATGCTTGATACGCATTAAAAAGAACATTTGATATTATTACTAGTGCATAGTGTAGAGAAAATTCATTTCGAAAATAAAGATATAAATCTTAGCCGACATAGACATTTCGAACTATGCCTACTATAGCTACCATGTTCAATAGCGGGTTACCGCCAGATTCCATGGCAGGTTATACAACTAAAACCGTACAAGGCTCGTATTTGAAGAATGGATTTTCCAACAAATGGTCCGGCCAAGGAACTTCCCATTGCCACATGGAAACGCCTCTGGAAGGACGCCCCGAGAACCAAACCGTTCTCTGCTAAACAAGGCCGGAAATCCCTTTTCCCAAGGGATATTACAAACCCTCAGATATACCACTCCCGGTCCTTTGGGACCTTTAAACGAGAGCTCTCTAACCAACATTACACCATAATAATAAGTGTTTCAACATGAGTAAATATCTGGGCTCCATACCATGATACTACCCTTTTCCAGAAGGAATGGTCATACTCTAGGGAAGCGATCCCTGAAAACCTTGCCGCACAATTCCTGTTTCGATCATTACCGGTTTGTGAGGCTCGACGAAGTCTCGTCCACAAAAACACACTTTATACAAAAGCCGTGCTTTGGGTCAACAAATGATCATAGAAATGATCACCAAGATAGACGATCAAACAAATGATCCTATCACAAATAATCAACACAATGATCATTTCACAGCAACACTCAGCATGTCACATTACCAAATTGGGAATATATCGCTGATAACCTTCAACTACATAACCTCTGAGCTCGTACGTCTCAGAGAAGGGTGTTAAGCTAAAAGAATAAATTCTCCGCCACCAACAGAAATATATTTGAAAGAAATCGGCTTTATATCTCAATTTGTAATGTCAAACATAACTATCCATACAAGTCTGTTCCGGGCTCGAACAGAACCGAAGGCACTTACAAAGAAGTCCTCGCAATCCGGATATCCACAATCCTGATCGGATTCCCCATCACATATGGAGAACTCTATACCGGAGCAACTCGGTGCAGAGTCAATCGACAGGTCATCCTATCGCTCTCGCAAATACCCGGTCTTCAACACCGGTCTTCACATGCTATCCATAACGACATATCACATATTCGGAATGGGTTATACGACCCAAAGGTCCTTTCCCGGCTAACCCGAATAGTGAGCGCAAAATTTAAACATATGGATATGAGATTTCGATTAAGTCACAACTTAATAATTCCAAAGTTTCTTTCAAATGGTTTAAACCAATTACCATTTCAAATCTTTTAAACAAAAAGATTTATTTCACAAAGTTCACTCAGTTTCACAAAGATTCATTTACGGATTTTCAAAACAATTTCCGTTCAATTGAATTTACTCATTTAAATCTTTAAATCAAAGATTTATCTCATAACTTTCAAAACTTATTTCCAAAGATTCATTCATAACTTGGAAAATCATTTTCGATTCAAACTTGAATCTCTTTAATATAAATTGGAAGTTCATTACTCAAATGAAAGCTTTTTATCACTTAGAAACAATAGTTTTATTTTAGAAAAACCCCGATTCCATTTATGCAAGTTACAATCTTTAATTCGAATTTTCAAATCAATGCTTAAAAATGGTTTTAACCCGTATAACTTGTAAAAATCCTTTTAAATCATAAGTATTGAATATAGAATTCAATTTCAAATATTGAATCCAAATTATTCAGATTTCAAACCTTTATTAAGTTATTCAAAAATAACTTTTATTCTTAAAACACCTTTTCAAAAGCTTTTCATATTAAACTTAATTTATTTCCAAAACTATTTGAATTAAAAATTCAAATTCAAACTTATTCAAAAATCTGTGACTTAACCGATTTCCTTGTGAAATCCATATTTGTGTGTGTATAAGTGCGGTCCAGGGGTTTAACACAATAGTGCACGACAATCATCACAAATATATCAATATCGATAAGCGGTCTAACCAATAACGCTTATCTTCATTCACAGTTTCACAGATAAAATATATTTATCAATCACGAAGATTCATCATTGCAATTCGATGTGGGTTTCGGATAACCAACTGGAATCCGATTCCCTGTCGCATCGAAATTCAAATGTCATATACAGGTCAAGGGTTTATAGAATAAAATCACCAATCACAATCCAGCACAGGGTAAATCAAATCTCACACATCACAATTTCAAAATAGAAATATCAATTCATTTTACAACAAATCAGATACCCTACATAATCCATAAGTAATCATCTTTAATTCTTATTGTGATAAATTCAATTAAAAATATTTCCTTGGGAATTAATTACTTAGCCCTGTATAATCAATCGTTAATTCATTATCAATGAATTACATACTTCATTTCAAATTTGTTAATTAACCAATAAATTCTTAATCAATCATTGAGTCTAAATTACTTAATTCCTTTATTCACTCTATTAAATTAATTACTTCATAATCAATTTATTTAACCTTGATTGACTATTCTTTAACCATAAATTAATAACTTTAATTATTAATTTATTTGCCATTAACTGCTTAGTTAATCAATTATTAATTCTCAATTTAATTCCCTAATCGATTAACAATTAATTATTCATTAATTAACTTAAGTAGTTAATTACTATTTACTCATCACTTAAACATTAATTAATTCAAACTCTAATTATAATTAAAATGAAATTATTCTTAATTAATTTCTAAGTAATCAATTGAATAATTACCCATTCTTAATTGCTTTTCCAAAAATATTTAATTGATATTAATTATTCAACTTAATTAACATTTAAGAAAAGTCTTCTTTAAATTTTAAAACTAATTATATTACTAACTACAAACTCAATTGTTAATTATCTTTATGCTTAACCAAAATCATTAGTTAATAAAAATAATTTATTAAGAGTTAAAAACATCGTTAAACATTAACTGAGATAATTAAACCTGTATTTAATTTTTTATTTAAAACTATTAAACACTTATTAAGTTTACAGTACTTACAACTTGATGAAAATCTTTTTCTTTTCTTTTCTTTAAAAATATAATACTGCAGTTGAAGAAAATTACCCGAGTAAATGCTTGTTTCACCCGTGCTTGACCCAGGGCTTTTCACATTATCTTCTGCTTCGAGTCTATTCGTCGTTCTCACGCACTCGACCCCGAGTCCCCTTCTTCTTCCCCGTGTTCTCTTCTTCTTCCAGTTTTTCTTTTTTTTTTCTTTTTTTTTCTTCTATTAAGTTTAAATTTTAAACTTATACTGGGTAACATAATCACGCTCCCAAACCCATTCGCACCAATCAATTTCATATACCCGAGATTACCATGGTCTTCCCCACTTTCACAACTCACACTGATACGCAGGCGACGTGTGCACGTGTTCGTGAACCGCCGCCACCTCCGGTGACCATCGCGATTCTCAACAAGTCGCGAATGACCACGGCAACCCATCTGACCACCCAACACCATGAGTCGACGGCGCGCTCGAAAATCGAACCATCAGCAGCCTCCAGGAATCACCCTGTTCACCAATTTTCGCTCCGCGTGGCCACCTCCGGTGACCGGAGAACTTGCGATCACCCCCCACAGCTGCTACACCTCCCCACGCGTCTCCTCTCCAAGTCCGGTCTACTCCGGTGAAATGATGACGACGCAACAGGCCGAGTTTCAATAGTGACAAAATCCTGGTTCTAACCCTAGTTCACTGATGCCAGACCACCACAGCCATTGATAAATTCAATTTCTATTTTTCTGATGATCTTCCTCATGTCTACTCCCTCCAGGAACAACCACGACTCACCCATCGTTGTCGATCAATGGAAATTGACAATAAACCCAAATATGAACAAATCTGATTATCTCAACACTTACACATCTAAAAATCAGAATCTTTACATCAAAATTCACCATTCTGCTCATCATTTCCAAATATGTAATCAAAGATTAGAATTAGCTTGATCTATTTTAACTCATGTCCTTATTTTCACTGTAGTTTATAAATTTTGAGATAAATGCTCAACCATTTTACTTGAAATCATTTTCATAAATGATATCTTCTTGTTTCAATTGTTTACTCTTCAAGAATCAAAGTTTGATATAGTTTTGATCAAGAGGTATAAATTTTGTTTGCTGTTTTTGAACTGTAATAATAACAGAGACAGCATATTCATTCATATTTGCTCTTACACAGAGCTATTCAATCATATTTCCATAAAAAAAATCATGCAAACCTATCATACAACTTCATTTTACAGCCTCATTAAAATGCAAACAGATTCAAGTTTTTAGGATTAAAAGTCTGCTCACCTGAGTTCCTTTTGAACAGAGGTCTCTAGCCTAAAGTTGAAGACTGCAATTGATTTGTTGGAGAGAAGGAATTTTGAGTTGTTAATGCTGAAGATGAATCTTGTTTGCTTTGAATTGAAGGATGTCTCTATATTTTCTTTTGCTTGCTATTTGCTTTTACAGTTTTCTCTCAGTTAGGTTACTAAGTTTGGATTGAATAAAAAAAAAAGAAATGAAGTAGATGTATATTAAAAGAGACAGTGTTGTACAAGGTATAGGCTTACTTCTTTTATTAACTGCATATATTATTTTATAAAGCAAATCTCGGCTGAGAAGATATCAATGTGCTGTGGAGATATGGCATTTAATGCATGTGCTATTGGGTTTACAGCTTCACACTATTTGAATCATGTATGTACAGTTCTTGCTTCTTGTTTACTTTATTATTGGCTTTCGGTTTTGTTTTTAAGTGTACATGCATATTTTGTTTTGTTTCTTTGTACCCGCATATTGTATACTTGGTGGCTGCAGTGATTTACATTTTTGGGTACAAGAGATGGAAACATTTAATGCCAACGTCCTCTATGCTTTCGAGTCTATACTTATTTAATTTTGCTTTAAAATCGTGGCCGATAGATATGTATACTTCGGCTGAGATGAAATGTTATAGTGTACTTGTATTGTATAAAAATAACTCATTTCATTTTTATATTCTTGTTTTGTATAGTGGATGTTTTCCCAGGTTTACATACTTGTTCATAGGTATTATATGTTTACTTGTTTCACGTTTCTTTTCCAAGTCTCATTACTTATGTGTACATATGTTCTTAAATTCCTTTGTACATAGATATTATTCTTCTATGCATAGATGTATATAGATACTCAGATTTTGGTTTTGCATATGCATGTACAGTTTGTACTTTTGTTTATCTTCTTTTTTGCAAGCCACTTTGTTTAGTAGATATTTCTTTTGTTTGCATTTGTTAATTATTTTACTTAGACTTACTAATATCATGCTGATACTATTTGTTCATGTATGTATACTTGTTTGTTTTGAATAAATTCGTCTATTTGCCTTGCATACATTTTTTTTTTTAATCTTCAATATCTTGCATTTCTCCCATACACTTTTATTTGTATTCCCATTGTTATTATTTTATAGTTTTTATAACCTTAAAATCTTACCACTAACATAAACCTTGAAATTTTATTTTATACTCTACACTTATTTTTGATATTGGTACGTAGTTTTTTTATTTCATTTTATTTCAAACACTTTATTTACAATTCAATTCAATTGAAAATATTCATTCTTGAGTTTCAAATCAATTTCAAAAACAAATAAGTAAATACACCTTATTAAATTTGAAAAATTCAACCAAATCCATAATTTAATCTAAAATTCAATTAAATTATAAATATAAATTCGTCTTTAAAACTGGGATCGTTACATTTAGAGACCGGGGATAGATTTGATTTTGTTCTAGATTTGGTAAAGGAAGTCGCAAAAGAGATTGAGTTGATCCAAGCTAAGATGAAGGAAGCTCAATCTAGGCAGAAAAGTCATACAGATAGAAGGAGAAAAGACTTGGAATTCTCCGTTGGAGACTATGTGTTCATTAAGGTATCATAAACGGAAGGTGTTATCAGATTTGGAAAATCATAAAAGTTAGCACCTAGATTCGTTGGACCTTTCCGTATGGTTGAGAGGATTGGAAAACTCGCATATAGAGTTGAGTTGCCGAGTAGTTTGGCAGGAGTCGACGATGTATTTCATGTATCTCATCCGAGAAAGTGCATAAGGGATCCATACACTACTATGGAGCCTATTGAGTAAGAAGATTTAGTTATGGAACCAAATTTGACTATTGTTAGGAAGCCTGTACGAATAGTCGAGAGAAATGAAAAAAAGTTAAGGAACAAGATAGTCAGATTAGTGAAAGTCCAGTGGAATACGATAACAAACATTGTACTTGGGAGACTGAGAGCAGGATTAGAGATTCTTATCCTGATTTGTTTGATGGTAAGATTTACCTTTGATTGCTTTGCTATGTACCTTATTGTAATTTCGAGGATGAAATTCTTTAAGGTGAAGTGTCTGTAACACCCCTATTTTGGTAACGTTATTTAGAATATTTAATTATTTAAATAAAATAATATGAAGATTAATAGGTTGATATTTGATTAAATTAAGGGTAGTCGTGCCCTATTAATTGCAAATTAAAATGAAATAACATAAGCTAATGTGTCAGGAAATAAGAAGAGCGATATGGAAAATAGGAAAGGCTTTTGCCCTAAACCCTTAGGAATGAAACTCATGTTCATTTCATTTTCACTCAAACAAAAAATTTACTAAGGTCGGCCACCATTTTTATTATCAAGGAAGACAAATCTAGGATTCAGAGAAGAAGGTAATCAATTTATCCAACATCAAATCTCACATCTTTTGGTCTCAAAGCTAAGGTGAATAATTACAACATCCCATTTTTTTATGGTTCTTGGTTTCAAGATAGATCCAAAATGTTTTTGCAGGTTTATGCCACGTTTGGATGATTAAAGTCATATATATGCTTGTTGATGAATTATATATGTCCATGTTAAATTTTTATGATATGTTTGACATGAAAACCCTATTAGATGACATCCAAATGCCTTGAAAATTTAAATATAGGTCCAAAATGATATTTTGGAGATGGGTTTCAATTTTCAGAATTTTCTGGATCTATGTGGATTTCATATAAATTTTCTAGTGAAGAAAGTGATTTAATGGGTTATAAATTATTTACGGCTAAATAAGTAATTATTTGGGGTTGAAATTTTTATATGTTCGAAAACATATTAAAATATATTTTCTATGATTTTTCCTGATTTTTCATGGGTGTTTTGATGAATATATAAACTTATTTAAGGTATGGGACTTAAATATTTTATATATTTAATTAAGGAGAAGGGGCATTTTTTTAAATAAAATTATTATTTAATTCTGAAATTAGTGGCAGCATTTTTCTGAAAATTAATTTTTAACCAATGTGAATCTGATAAACAATGGCAGGTTAGTTAAAAAGTTATCTTCTTTAAGTTAAAAACAAGAAAATCATGCTTTTAGCATGTTTCGGCCATTTCAGGCATAATACCTTCCGACCCAGTCCTTCCGACTAAGTCTAAAGGTTATACCTTTCGACAAGGTCAAACCAATGGTATCAAGCACTTTAGTACGTAATGAATTGGACAGAGTCGAAGGGCTCCTAGTCGAATGGTCGATGGCCAAAGAGGTTGGGGTATTGTTTTATAAACTTAAGCTTTCACCTGCTTTGCTTTCAAATTAGAGCTTTCGACTTGTTTGCTTTCGACCAGGTCAAATGTTTTAAAAAAAGGTTTAAACCATTCGACAAAGATAAAGGTTACCGCTGCTTTACTTCTATTTTGTTTTAAAACCTTCTGACAAAGTCGAAAGTTACTGCCACTTATTATTGTTAGCTTTGAACCTTCCGACACGGTCAAAAGATAATAGCCGCTTTTTCCAACCTTTCGAAGTCATTGCTTTCGACAAAGTCGAATGGTTTACTTGTTTTTAAACCATCCACTTCTGCATGCTTTCGAAGGGTATCAAAGGTTTCGACTTAGATGTTTTACCCTTAGTTTTCAATTGAAGTATAAACCAAAGTTTTCATAGGGGTTGTTTTAAAGGCAGAAGCCTATAGTTTTAAATTGTATGTTTTAAAGTGTTTGAAGCTAAGCTTTCGATGAAGTCGAAAGGTTGCTTTCAAGGATGCTTAAAAGGTTCTAAAAGCAGGTTTTCCATAGATTTTGTAACGACTCGTATTTTATGATAACTAAAAATAGTAAATTAAATAAGATTTTGGAAATTAATATTAGAAGAAATTAAAATTTGTGATTTATTAATGTAAAAAAAATAGAATGTAATTTAATAATGTTGATTTAATTTAATTGATAACTATTTTAATGTAATTTAATCAATTGAAATAATTGTAAAGTTAAATTGGTTCTAATCGTAAATAAGGAAAAAATTCAATGTTGTTATTATAAAGAGAAATTATATGTAATTCACTGAAATTGGCTAATATAGAACATGAAATCAGTGGTGTGGTAAGTAGTTATAATCTTTGTTGTAAACAAAGAACTTATAAATGTGATTACGTAAAAGTAACAATTACTTATTTGTCATCTTTTTGTTTAATCTGTTGAAATTAATTTGGAAATTAATAAAATTAAATGTAATTAAATATGGCGTTAATATGAGTTAAGATAATAAATGTAGAATAAGAATGCAATAAAAAGTGAACTAGTGTCAAATGAATTCATATTGGTATTGGATGACTGAATAATAAGATATAAATCAAAATAAATGAATTTATTGAAATTTAAATTATAATTAATGAATCTATTGCATTTACAATTGAACGTTGTAATTAGAACAATATTTAATATTGAATTTGACATGGAAAAATTATTTTTAAAAGATTATTCATATCTCTGTGATCAAGAATGATAAAAAATTTAAATTTGAAATTTGAAATTAAAAGTGACTAAACCAACTTTAATAATAAATTATTTAGTTAACGTGAAATTTAGCCATTTTGGCCACTGTCTCGGATTTTGATGAAACCAGTTTATTCGGATCCATAACAGTGAATTAATGCAGGATTCCAAATTTTGTACCAATCGGACATATCATTTGATCGTGCGGGCTTGAAATGTGTAGAAACTGATAAAAAGAATTTAAATAAATACGATCGATTTTGAAAGCTAACTTCTGTATACAATGGAATTTGGCTTTGAAACTATTTCCATTGAGTTTAAAAATATTGAAAACCTATTTTTTGATATATTGGACGACCCAATTTCATTTCAAAAACGAAACAGACTTTTTGGGCCGTCGTTATCGTTTCGACCTAATTCGATATGTTATTCATTCTTATCTATCGTTGTCTATATAAGTAGTTGCTCTAAACTCTAGCAGCTTTTATTTATGCATATACGTATATTTCCTTCTCTTTTTCTCCTCCTTAAACGTCAGAATACCAAAACCTAAATTCCAATTTCAAATAAAAAATCAATTCCAAAATTTCATACTCTCCTTACTACATCGAATTATATATCATTAGAAACCCCTCAACGAGTGCTACTTACAGCTATAATTCATTTTTCAATGTAGTGCATATTTTGGCCAGAAATCTGCAAAGAAGTTTCGACCGTCTATTGCTAGAGTTTGTTATTCGATGGTGGATCTTCGTCGATAGGACGATCAAAGGGTACCACGACGTAGGTGGAGACAAATGGTGATGATCTACGGTGACAAGATCATATGAAAGTGGCCGCGATCACCAGAAATGGCCATAGAAGAGTGTCGGTGGCATGCGTGCCTGGGGGCATCGTAGGCGATTGCGCCACCATGGTTAGGCGCGGCCTGTAGTGGGCTTAACGGCGGTGATGTTCGATCAGGTGATGGAGGTCTCATGGCACGAGCATTTGAGCTAGAAGTGTGGCAACTGGAACGATCTTGTTGATCGATATACTAGGGTTCCACGATGCTAGGGTTACGGAGGTACGAAATTACCGTTTAGCCTTTGATTTAATTTTAATTAAAATTTAAATTATAAATGTTCTAACATGCATAACTTTTCCATACGATCTCGGATTGACGCACGGTTTTCTCCATTGCGATTGCATCGGAATTCCAAACATTGAGGAGCTAGTTTGATCAAATTCGAAGACTGTTAAAATTTTGGGCCTTATTTGGATTTAAAATCGTCGATAAATCAAAGTTGAGTGTTTTAACCCACTCTCAAATGCTGAACAATCTTATGTTAATTGAATTAAATTTATGATTTGATTAGAAATTGATTTACTATTGTTTGGTATATCTAAATTTTTATTCAAATTTAATTTGAATTTATATTGAATTTAATTTCCTTTTCAATTAATATTCGAATTAAATTATTAGTTAAATCCATGATAATGATAACCAGCTCATTTGTTGTTATTTATTGGTTGATTTGAATGTTGATCATGATGGATGCTTATTTGTTGATATTTTTGGATGATTAGATGTATGTTTATTCATATGTTGTTATCACACTGCAAGTTCCCTTAGATATTGTTAGGAATCACTATGGGTTGAAGTGATATATACCCAAACCATCTTATTGATTAGGGAAAATCATTATGGGTTGAAATGATAAACCCGAGCGATTTTATGGATTTTCACTTATGATTCGATATTGTGGGTTGAAATGATATATACCCGTAAAATTAAATTTATTGTGGGTTCGAATGATATACATTCGTATCACTTGACCATAGGGTAGAAAAATATATACGGACACCGGATTGGTTAAATTAAATTATTTTCAAATCCTTAAGTTTTGAATCCAGTTTAATGTTATTTTGAAGTAAAATTTAGTTTATTCGAACTAAATTATTTTTAAATCCAAGCTTTTAAATGTTGAAATTGAAACTTGTTTAATTGAATTGTTTAAAGAATTTAGATTGAAATTTTAAAGTTGAATTTTGAAATATAAATGAAATTTATCAAAATTGAGTTATTGTAAACGTTTGAATATTTAACTTTGAAATCTATTGAATTTGAACTGGTTTAAATTTTTTTGTTCAAACATGGATTTGAAATCAATATAAATTGAAATGGTTTTAATGAGAATATGAATTAAAAGATTAAAAATTGGGTTTTGTGGATTTGAAATCTGGATATGGTCCAGATTTGTTGAAATGAAAGAAACAGTTTGATTTGATATCATTTTCAATTAATATAAACAGTTTAAAAATCTATAATTTTTAAATTCATATTATTTAAAATTTCAAATTATTTACTATATAAACCATTTCAAATAATCAAACCATTTTATATTAAACTTTTTTAACTGTTTTAAAATCCTTAAACTATTTAAACTATTAAGCTATTTTAAACTATTTCTAATATATTAACTCTTTTAATATATAACCTATTTTAGTATATAAACTATTTCAAATATACAAACTATTTAAATCTATAACCTGCTTCTAAAATATAAACTATTTTTAATGTATAACTATCCAATATATAAATTACCTTCAATATTCAAACTGTTTAAAGTTGGAACTATTCTGATTAGATTTAAATATGAATATTTTGTTATGATGATTTAATCTATTAAGTGAATATGATTTAAAAAAAGAATATGATTTCGAAAATGAATATGATTTCGATTATGATATGATTTCAAGTGAATATGATTTCAAAAATGATATGATTTTGAAGTGAATATGATATTTTGATATCAATTATGAATCGGTTTTGGAAATGTAAAAGAACCAACCGGTGTTAAATAAGCGTTTGGTTGTTAAAGAGACTAGGATTGGATATTGTCGTACACTCTGCCAATATCGAAAACCACTTTAACAACTGTGGTGGAGAATCCAGAATGAAATAGGATGGTATGGCGAACGCTATTGTATGAGGTATGATCGTAATCAGGACTCCCTCGAGACAACTTGATATGACTAAAATAGGAGCTATACCAGGGCAAAGTGCGGTCACACCTCCGATCGGACATGCTTCTTCGATACTATACTTTTTACTTTATGATTGATTTGGTGGCCAGCCCTCGATTTAGTTATGGGAGTTGTTCCGAGGTGGGCGGTAGTAGCTGTTATGCATTAGCACTAGCCCAGTTCTACAAACGGTAGAATCCTACCCTGGCATTGCCTTTTTATGCTTTGTCATATGCCTTATAGAGCCCATTACGAGTTTGGTTTATGTCATACACTATAGAGTGCCCTTTGATATCCCTCCAGTATACGGAGGAATTACGGTACAGTATAGACTACGGCGTTTATAAAAATGTGTTAAGGGGGATATAGCTAACGCCTTAATGCTATTTTAATACTTTACTTTACAGTAGACGTGTTACAATAGAGTCTTGTATTACATATGTAGATAGTTTAATAGATCCTTAGGCGATGGAATCTCGAACATCTCTTAAGTTATTGCATGCACGTTAGACCCTGGATAGGAGATGGAAAATCTCGTAAACATCTCTGAAGCCATTACACTCATATTTATTTATGTTGATTTGACTCACATAAGATCTTTAGTTCCGGCTCGAGTGTTTGGTCTTTTCAGTATGCTCGAGTCAGCCTGAGCATTTCAGCGTTGAAGACCTTATGTCTGGAGGATGAAGAAGAAGATTTAGTATATCATTACTATTTATTATATGCATTCCACCGCATCATGTTGTTCCGCTGCATTATTTATTTATTCATGTTGCATGTATGACTTTGATTGGTACCGTAAATATGTAATCAAATATTGTTTGTAAAACAACTTCATGAACTATTTATTTAATTATTATATTTTTATCATTCCGCTGTGAGATTCTGTGTTTTATTTTTTTCCTTCTTTTCTCTTATTTTCTTATTTGCCCCATTAATAGTCCTCGCTTTTGAATGGTTTTAGTTGACATGTGTAGTTTATTGTCGATTTAAACCATCCAAAAAGGTGGGTCGTTACATTTGGAATCAAAGCTTTGGTTTAGCGATAACCTTAACTTTGTGGGGTCTAACTCATTAGATAGAGCATTAATACCCTATAATGAGTTTGTCTTAGCGTATATGTATGGGAGAGCGTATTTTTTAGTGTTATAAAATGTTTTTATGTTTTGTTAATTTATTTTGTTTAGTATTTATAAATTCTGGTCGGTACATAGGATGCTATGACACCGATAAGGATTTCTAAACACATCATAGGGTCGACCGACACAATATTGTTTTTGAAATATAGGAAAATGAAATAATTTTACCTAGTGTTATATTTTGTATATAAAAAATAAATTTATAAATGGATATAGTCATATGTGATATATTTGTTTGTTAAGAAGTGAATTTTTATAAATATTGGTTGTAAAATAAAATTTGCAAATAAAGTAAATATGAATTGGAAATTTTAGAACTTAAGTTCCAGGGTTTTGAAATTCGGTTTCAAAGGATTTTGGAATATAATATTCATATTACCTGGAAGTATTTTCGGATATAAATATTCAAAGTGATTTAAAAGAAATGTTTTAAAGCAATTTTAAAGGAAATAAGTTCTATACTACCTTGTTCTATCACTAGAAAATAATTTCGGTAATGACGGCCGCATTCATTTTCGAGTTTCAAAGTGGGAAGGCCATTGTAGTAGATTTACTTAACATTTGTTTTAATAAAAAAAATCTTAATTTTAAATTTCTAAATATGATTTAGTATATAAAAGATATGAATATATATATTTATGTGTTATTTCAATATGATTTGGAAGGAAACTCGGAATTTAGTTCTTAAAACTTTATGATAATTATTAGTTTTCAGTTATTGTAATAGAATGAAATCTTAACTATTTTAATAATTGGAAACTCTAAAATGAAAAATAAGAAATTATATGCTGAGGGATTAATTAAATATATAAGAAATTGGAAATCTGTAACTTGTAAATCAAAGAAATGAAAATTTAGAATATGTAATTATTGAATATTTTGTTAACTAAAATGAATAAGTTAAACTTGTGTAACGTTCAATTACATTCTTAAAACATATATATAACTTACCAGAAATGTTTAAGATGTTGTAGTATTAAATAGTAATATGTAATAGAATAGTGTACAAGTAAAACTTAAGTAATGAAAGTGTTCAAATGGAATTACCACTACGCCATAGATGGCCTATTGCAGTGAAAATACAAGATATTGCTAGCTACAATGTAATGATAGCTATGCTGATTTTTGTCTATTACAACATTAGCTTCAGGATGTTAGCATAGATATCAACACTATGTTGTAGTAGCTATAGACTTATAAAAATATTATAAAATTAGTACGGGCTGGGAAAAAAGCAGGCTGAAATAATTTTTGACGCGGGAAGCAAAAACAAAGTGGCAAAAGTTAACAAAATATTGAAGGGTTTCACTCAAACACTTAACAAAATACATACTCCGCCCCTTTAACATGAGATGCCCATTTAATTTGGTACGGTAGATTGTAGGTAGCATGAGAAGCCCATTTAACAAAATCAGTGGACATGATTTAACCACGCAAATGCTGGATCCGTCCTCCCAAACCTTTCCACCAGCTATAAAATCGCCAAAAACACGTTTGTTTTTCCGCCGCCTTCTTCATTTAATCTCTGCGCATCTTTTCTTCCATTTTATTCAGATCTAAATTTTCTATTCTGAATGGCAGGCAATGACGATCGATATCGGTCTCGTTCGTCGTAATGGTAATTTGATAAATTACCTTGCCGACCATTCTGATATATCGCCACCCATTTCTGAGCCTTTTATTTCGAATTTTTATAATCCATTTTGGTTTTTGATTAGCGTTAAACAGACCGATGATTAGATGATCGAACAAGCATATGTCTGAAGATCAACCGTGTTGAACACCACTAATCTTCTCTATGAGGTCATTTTATTTCAGTTCGTAAATTTAGTTGTTTAATTCAAATGAAAATATCTTCTGGATATTTTGATTATTCATTTTCTCTTTTGCTCCTATTTGACAACCTATTCGCATATGTATTCTGAATATTTTCATTCTTTCTTATTTATTTTTTCAATCGCTCGAGATTTGATTTTTTAAATGTTAATTGATTAAATAGTTTGTAAACCGTTCTATTATGGTTTGAGATGCAGTCTGGGCCATTGATCGAAGGTGCAAAGCACTTAAATACAATGGTATTATATCAATTTTGTTGAGTTCTATCGTTCTTTAAACCATGAATCCACAAACATTGAATTAAGTTGTTTGCTCTTTTTAGTTGCTTTTTGTTTGTTAATACATAGACTTACGCCAGTACGCCAATAGACAAATCATTTGGGGCGACATCTCAATTGGAATATAGCAGGCTATTCCAAATTTAGAGAATTGAGATTTTCTAGCAGCCAAGTCAAATAGGTTAGCATGATTAGTAACATGATTAATGATATTAATATGGTTAGCATGAAATAACTGCAAAACTTGTGGTTTTTCAAGGTGGGCTTTACCGGAAAAGAAAGCGGGTGTTGACAATGATCCAGAGCAGCAGATTCACAAAGTACCAGCAAAAGTGATATGTTATTTTCCACTAAATAATACAGCTTATGAAACTAATGAAGAGAGGCTTGAAAATAGGCCAGACGAAATTCCACTTGCGGATTTCAGAGTACTCTTGATGTATTGGGGAGTTGAAAAAATTCAGGTATAATTTCAAGTTTTATCACAGAATTTTTTTCCGTTTTTTATTCATTCAAATCAGGCAGTAAACATCTTTATTTTATGTTTTTGTAGTCTAAGGCCCTTACAAATTGTGTAAGTCGGAAATTGTATACAGACACACACACACACTGTTGGTCCAAAACTTTTTTCCCAAATTCAGCATAAGATGGTATGTATTTAGCTTATTTTTATGGTTGGCTGGAGGTATGCATTTTGTTTTATCTGAAATTCTCTCCTTATTTAGCAAAGCGATATATGTTCCAAAATAAAAATAAAAATAACTACATATATGTTCCAAAATAAAATATCACCTCACTCAAACAAATAAGCAAAATAAATATTAGTGATATATGTTCTGTTTATGATACAGAAGTTTGTAACTAAAAGAATAACAAGCAGGCTATATAATCTGATTTGTCACATTAATCGTCCAACAAATGTTTTTATTTCAATTTTAATGTATTAATTTTTATTGTATCTGCTTATTATTTTTGCATTTTCACATCAATTTACGACTCAATAGTTATTAATAACATTTGCTAAAAAAGTACATAAAATTTATAAAAATATAAATGAGCCTTTCTTTGCCCCCTTTGGCGTAGAAAACTCAATTCTTCTGTTCCAAACCAGTGCTCGTCATGCTCATGCATTTGTATGCATTTGGTCAATATACATCTACAAGTTAGATGCATATTAAACATTAAATATGAGTCCAATCCATCTCTATGGAAATTAAGTTATTTGTAAACTATTGGATACACTCTTAACTTTTAAGCATATGGATGTCAAGTTGATGCCTATCTTTTGTCTGCTGTATGTTGATGGCTTTACTGCCTTGCTAAGCTTAAATCGTTTTAGTATTATATATGTTCATGGCTCATGGGTTAATCACGGGGTAATCTTAGTTTTGCATCAGAATCTAAGATGAATCATGGGATATTTGTTATCTCTGTGCTTACAGTTAATAATCCGAAAGCATAGACATATGGGATATTTACTATGCAAATTTTCCGTAGCTCGGCCTTGAATTTGGCAAAACTGATACATCACTTGATACTATGCTTGAAAAAGCTCTAATATTGTTGCTACATATGTTGTGATTTTATACTTGTTATTTCTTTATTTTTGCACTTGTAAGCTGCTTGAGAACTTACTGTAAGGTGAACAAGAAGGTCCAAAATGAATTTGATGCAAAGGTGAACCAAAAAGTTCGGGAGAACTTGACATGGGTGCTTAAGAAATTAGGCGAAGCAAACCCTGACATGCAAATTGATGTTGGGGATCTTTGTGCGACCGTCTACAGTGATGGCACTGGAGGCACAGGAGGCACTGATGGCACTGGAGGCTCGTAAATATGAATGTATTGTTAATAAGTAGAATTTAATATGTATTGGCTGTAACTATGAATACACTGGCTATGTTTTTAAGTATGTTTGTTATTTTGTACTGACTAAGTAAAACATATGTTGCTGGTTATTCTGAAATGAAAAGTTCTTTGTTGCAGTGAAATATTGCCATTAAATACGATATAATGTTGCAGTATAATGTTGCCATAGATATGATATAATGTTGCAGTAGTACAATGTTGCAGTACATTTCCAATTTAAATTGCAAAAGGTGTTGCCATAGATATGATATAATGTTGCAGTATGTGATGTTAAATGTGATAATAAACTGGCGAAGTGTTGCCATTGGATGGTAAAAGTGTTACCATAGATTAATGAATATGGGCCCCACAATAGGGTTCCGTAAAGGTGGGCCACAAAATTAGTGGGCCCCAAAATGTGGGACCACATGTTGGGGCCCAGATTGTGGGACCCACTTTTTAGTAAATTTGGTACATGTGGCAACAACAGAACCGATGTTGCCTTAGGGCCGCAAAGATGTTGCCTTTGACTCTAGGGCAACGTGACAAAATGCATCACCGAGAAAGTGTTGCCTTTGCCCTTTTTTAGCCTACAACAACATTTTTTGGCACTTCCTGCATAACTTCTTGGGTGTTGCAGTATGCAATGTGTGGCATAGTGTACTTCTATAAATAATAGTTGAATATACAAAAATTGTTTTGAAATGCTGATAATTAAAATTAAATAGTAATAAGTGAATACTATTAAGTAAGTGATTATAACTTTAGAAAAGTTGAAATGATTCATAAATAGATTTAATATCAATGACACCATATAAGAAAGGATGAATGTCAATTAAGAAGTTAAAAGACTTAAGTTGAATGATTCCTTAATGAATACTCATATTAAGTTGAAATCAAGTTATATAATAATAAATGGGAATTAAACTAAAGTGAAATGAATGTAAATTAATAAGAAATAACCCTATATGAAAAATTGGAAATAAATGAATGTAAGTAGTACTTAAATAATGAATTCATTGATTGTTTTAAATATTGAATGTGAAATGACATGTGTAAGTAAATGAATGTAAATATATAAATGATGATTATGTATGAATGAAAATTGAAATAATGGAAAGTAAATAATGTGAAAATGAAAAAACAGAATAAACTTAAAAAAACAATATTTAATTGTTGCGTGTTTGGCTTATGGGATGTTTGGGAAGTGATATTTCAAATTGTTTAGGATGTATCAATAATCTTTTAATTTATTATCTGAGGCTGTTGAGCGTAAGGTACACTTAGTAATTTATTTATCGCCCTTGAATGATGAGAAGATTCTGAACCTGAACAGACCATTAGTTTTGGTTGCTATGGATACATGATAGTTTTCTTTGATTGCATAATATGGTGTACTGTTATGTTTGAAAGTGACTATTGTTATGTTGTGTTGTTTGTGCTATTAATTTGAAGCAACTAAAATATTTATCTTGTGCAAAATTCTCACTATTTTAGATTATATAAGTGAAATACAGGTTTATGAAAGCACTAGCTACTACTTTTGTTTTCATAAATAAAGTTGTTTGTTCGACAAATAGGTACGTTTTCGGATTTCGGTTTTATAGCGATATTTTATTTTTTTTCCATGGTTTGGGATATTTTATTATTGTAATATGATATATTATTATTATTGATATTATTATTTTTTCGGACCTATCCATATAAATGAGACTTTGCCGAATTTTTTCGTGAATTTAGAACTTAGAAAATTTTGTGAAAGTGAAAATATTTTCAAACTTGCTTGAATATGGAGATTTAATTGTTTATAAATTGGTATATTTAATTTAAAATACTTAATTATGTAAGTTTAAAGTGCCTATAAATTGACTATTTGAAATAAAATATATTAGTTTCTTAATTCCTTCTTATTTCTTTTCGAGGACGAAAAGTTTTGAGTGGGGGAGAGTGTAACGACCCGTATTTTTCGGTACTTGGAAACTAATATTGAAAGAAATTAAAATTTGTGATTTATTAATGTGAAAAATAACTAGAATGTAATTTAATAAAGTTGATTTAATTTAATTGATAGCTATTTTAATGTTATTTCAGTCAATTGAAATAATTGTAAAGTTAAATTGATTATAATCGTAAATAAGGAATAAATTCAATGTTGTATTAAAAAGAGAAATTATATGTAATTCATTGAAATTGGCTAATATAGAATATGAAATCAACGGTGTGGTAAGTAGTTATAATCTTTGATGGAAACAATAAACTTATAAATGTGATTAGATTACGTAAAAATAACAATTGCTTATTTGTCATTTTATTATTTAATCCATTAAAATTAATTTGGAACTTAATAAAATCAAATGTAATTAAATATTGCGTTAATATGAGTTAAGATTATAAAGGTAGAATAAGAATGTAATAAAAAGTGAACTAGTGTCGAATGAATTCATATTGGTATTGGATGATTGAATAATAAGATGTAAATCAAAATAAATGAATTTATCGAAATTTAAATTATAATAAATGAATCAAATTGCAATTACAATTGAACATTGTAATTAGTGAAATATTTAATATTGAATTTGACATGAAAAATTTATTTTTGAAAGCTTATTAATATCTCCATAATCAAGAATGATAAAATTGTTAACTTTTAAATTTGAAATTAAAAGTGATTAAACCAGCTTTAATAATGAATTATTTAATTAACGTGAAATTTAGCCATTTTTGGCCACTGTCTTGGATTTCTACGAAACTAGTTTCATCGGATCAGTAACAGTGAATTATTGTAAGATTTCAAGTTTCGTAGCGATCAAACTTATCGTTTGATCGTGCGGGCTCAAAACGCGTAGAAACTGATTAAAAGAATTCAAATGAATATAATCGATTTTGAAAGCTAACTTCTGTATATAATGGAATTTGGATTTGAAACTAGTTCCATTAAGTTTTGAAATATTGAAAACCTATATTTCAATATATTGGATGACCCATTTTCGTTTCACAAATGAAACGGGCTTTTTGGGTCGTCGTTATCATTTGACCGAATTCGACATGTTATTCATTCTTATCTATCTCTGTCAATATAAATAGTTTTTCTAAACCCTGCTTTTATTTCTGTCTGTACATACATTTCCTTCTCTGTTCCTCCTTCATGAACGTCGGAATACCAAAGCCTAAATTCCAATTTCAGTTTCAAATCAAAATCAATCCCAAAATTTCATACTCTCCAAACTATATCGAATTATATATCATTGGAAAGCCCTCAACGAGCGCAATCCACTGCTATAATTCATTTTTCGATTTGGTGCATCGTTTTCTAGAAATCTACAAAGAAGTTTCGGCTGCCCGTTGCTACGGTTTGTTATTCGAAAGTGAATCTTCGTCAATAGGACGATCGGAGGGTACCACCGCATGGAGGGTGACAAATGGTGTTGATCTAGTGGTGAGATCATCTGGAGGTGGCCGCAAGTGCCAGATATGGCCATGAAAGAGTAGCGGCGGCGCGTGTGCCTGGGGCCATTATAGGCGATCGCGCCACCATGGCCAGGCGCGACCTATAATGGGCTTGACGGCGGCGATGCTCGATCAGGTGATGGAGGTCTCGTTGCACGTGCATTTGGGCTAGAAGTGTGGAAGCTGGAACGATATTTATTGATCGATATACTAGGGTTATGGAGGTACGAAATGACCATTTAGCCCTTGATTTAACTTTAATTAAAATTAAAATTATAAATATTCTAACATGCATAACTTTTCCATACGAGCTTAGATTGACGTGCGGTTTTCTCCAATGCGATCGTATCGAAATTCTAGACAGTATGGAAAGACTGCTCAAATTTTGGGTCTTGTTTGGTTTTTAAATCGTCGATAAATAGAAGGTGAGTGTTTTAACCCACTCACAAATGCTAAACTATCTTATGTTAGTTGAATTAAATTTATGATGTGATTAGAAATTGATTTACTACTATTTGGTATATTTATAGTGTCACTCAAATTTAATATGAATTTATATTTAATTTAATTGCCATTTGAATTAATATTTGTAACGATCCATAAATTTTTGATAATTAAAAATATTTAATTTAATAAGTTTTGTAATTTAAAGTTGGGAGAAAAAAATTTGTTGTTTATAAATGAAATAATAACTAGAATGAAATGTAATAGTGTTGATTTAAGTTAATTATTAACAAACTGAATGAAGTTCCAATCAATTGAAATAATGTAAATGTTATAACTTAGTTGTAAGTTTGATATAAGAAAACAAATGTAAATATTGAATTAATTAATAAAGTAATATATATATCTAATGGTAATTGAATAAAATTAATATTATGTAAGTAATTGTAACATTTGGTTGTATATAATAAACTTATTAATGTGACTAAAATTTAGTGGTGACAAAACTATTGTATGTTACCTATTTATTTAACCAGTTACATCGAATTGGGAATCTATTGCAATTAATTCCCTCAATTAATGCAGTCAATATAGATTTAATTGATTATTGTAGAATATTAATTTAATAGGATGTAACCAATGAAAATTTTAAATCATAATATGACTATTGATTTGGATAAAAAGAATGGAATCAAGTTTGCTCGGTTAATTCGAATTTAAATTATAACAAATGGTTTTATTATAATTAAGCGTAATTAAAGATTTTGTTAATGAAAAGCAAGATGAAAATGGTAACAGTTATTATACATTACCTATTTATTTAGTCTATTAAACTAAATTGGATTTATTGCAATTAAATGTAGTTAATGTGTAAAACTGAAAAAAATTCAATATAATGGAAATATAGCAGTTAATACAAATAAAGGATGGAAATAGAAGAATATTAATGTACTGACAGATAAACAAATGTTGACTATGTATAGAATAATAATTGATTGAGTATAAAGATTTAAATCAAATAAAATCAATTTACTGGAATTAATTATAAATAATTGGATGTAATTACAATTGAAATTAAACAATGTAATTGGTAAAATAATTAAATTTGAATGGATATCTAATTTTTTTTAAATTATAGCAAATGTCTAAGTAATCAAAAGTGATAAAATTTGTGAATTACAGAATTGGAATTGAAAAAGTGAATTAATTCATTTATTTAATTAATGCAAAAATAGCCATTTTGGCCACTGTCTCGGATTTCGATGAAACCAGTTTCATCGGATCCGTAATGGTGAACTATTGGAAGGTTTAAAGTTTTGTAGCAATCAGACTTGTCGTTTGATCGTGCGGGCTCGAAACGTCGAGAAATCAATTTAATTGAATTCAATTGAAATCAATTTGAAATAAGCTGATTTTAACATAACTTCTTCATACGATGGAATTAGGACTCGAAATATGCTCCATTAAGTTTACAAATATTGAAAACATCTATTTTTGACCTACCTATAAATAGCCCCTCAATTTCCAATCAAATCTGATCCATTCATTTTTATTTCTGACCTACCTATAAATAGCCCGTCATAAACCCTAGCTACTTCTTAATTCATTTGTCTGTACGTACAATTCTCTCTGGCTTCTTCAGTCTCAATGGCATAAAAAAAAAATTCCAATTCAATTTCAAATCAAATTTCAATCGAAAATTCAACCTCCTTAAACTATATCATATTATATATCGATTTGAAGCCCTCGACGAGCGCATGTCAAATCCGCAGTCTGTATTTGGATTTGGGTTTCTGTGTGTCAGAAATTCGAGGAAAGATTCTCTGTCGTCCGTTGATCGTTGATCAACTTCGACCGATCGTCGACCGGAAGGTACAGTTTTGTAGGAGGGGACTGAGGGGAGTACATCGGCATGGCTCATTCTTTGAATTGATAGTCAGATAGACCGGAATAATTCGATTAGGGTTTTCTTCTTTCGGTGGCGGCTGCTTGGGACGATGACCTGGGTTGATCACACGCGTCTCTGGAATGGCAGTGGGTCGGGGAGAGGGTCACGGTGCCATTGGAGCATGTGGGGGCTGGACGGCCGTAGGTGATCGAGTCGAGTAGTTCATGGCGGCTATAGCTTAGAGCTTCGATGGTGCTTTCTGGGTTCGATTCGAGCACATGAAAGAGGACGACGTGGCAGTTTGTGATGATGATTCTTTTTATTCTTATTTTATTTAATTTAAATTTCAACTCAAAGTTGTTCTAATTCACATAACTTTTACATACAAGGACCATTTCGCATGCGGCTTTCTCCATTAGGATTTTATTGAAATGTTGGACATTTTGACGCTAGTTTGGTTAAATTCTAAGATATTTTGAATTTTGGGCTTAAACTGGATTTTAATTCGATTTAAATTAAAAGGTGAGTGATTTGAATTATGAAATGCTATCACTTTGCAAGTTCCCTTAGTTATTGTTTAGGAAATTCACTATGTGTTGAAATGATATATACCCGAACAATCTATAGATTGGGAAAAAATCGTTATGAGTTGAAATGATAGGCTCAAGCGATTTTATGGATGTTATTTATTTCAGGATTACGGTTTGAAATGATATAATCGTAAAATATGAAATTGCGGATTGGAATGATAAATATTCATATCACTTGATCCTAGGGTAGAGAATTATATACGGATACTGATTGGTTAAATTAAATGATTTTAAAATCTTAAATTTTTGAATCTAGTAAATGATATTTTGAAATAAAATTTGATTTATATAATTTGAATTATTACTGAAATCGGGGTTTATGTTAAAGTTGGGATTGTTTTAAATAAATTTTAAAAAGGAATTAAATTAAAATTTTAAAGTTGATTTTTAAGTGTAATTGAAATTTACCAGAATTGAGTTATTGAAATTATTTGAAATATAACTTTGAAATATACTAGAATTTGAGTAATTATAAATTGATATTCCCGACATGGATTGGAATTGATATAAAATTTAATGGTCTATTGAGAATTTAAATTGATGATTTGAAATTGGGTTTTGATTGGGAAATTTGAAATGGTCCGATTTTTTGAAATGAAATAAATGTAATAAATTGATATAAATTCCAAATTCATGTTTTAGTATAAACTGTTTTAAAAATATATTGTTCAAAGATTCTAAATTTTAAGATTTTCAAATTTATTAAATTATTTCAACCTATATTAACTATATTAAATCATTTTAACCTAATTTAAACCATTTAATTTATTTTGAAAATAATTTACTTAATTTAACTTATTTTAAAACTAATTAATGTATTATCAAAGCATTTAATCTATTTTAATTATATTTAATCTATTTTAAATCTATTTAACTATCTTAAATCAATTTAACAATATCTTAAATCTATAACTAAACTATTTTAGAGTATTTTTAACTATTTATAACTATTTAAAATATTTTATAAATTTCCAGGCTAAGTAGAGGGGAAGTGTTTATGTACAATTCATTGGTTTAAAAGAGAATACGGTTAAATGATGATATAACCTAAGTTGAGATTTAAGTGTTATAATTAATTGACTTTGATGATTTTGAAGTAAGGTTTTACCCTATCTTGGAAATATGATTTTTGGAAGAAATTATGATTTTTGAAACGATATAATTTCAAAGGTGAATATGATTTTGAAGTAAATATAATTTCGAAAGTGATATGGTTTGAATTAAATATGATAGTTTGTTATCAGTTATGAAATGGTTTTGAAAATGTAAAAGAACCATCCGGTGTGTAATAAGCGATTGGTTGTTACAGAGACTGGGATCGGATATTTTCATACTCTCTGCCAAACCAAAAACCACTTTAACAACTGTGTATGTGGTGGAGATTCCAGAAATGAAGTAGGGTGGTTTGGCGAACGATTTCGGTATAAGGTATGACGTGATCCTGACTACCTTGAGTCAGCTTAGATGTGACTAAAACATGTGCTATATCTGGGCCAAGTGAGGTCATTCCTCCGGTCGGACATGCTTCACCATATTATAACACTTGTTATGATTTGGTGGTCCCCCTTTATTTTTGATTTGGGAGTGTGTTTCGAGGTAGGCGGTAGTAGCTGCTATGCGTTACCACCAGCCCGGTTCTGCAATTGGTAAATCTACCCTTGCATTACCTCGAATGTCGTGTTCACCTGCCCTAGAGCACCTTCTACAAATTTTTTTTATACCATACCTATGGGGTTCCCTTTGGGTAAACCTCACGGAGGAGCCTATGGCACTATATAGACTATGGGAATATATTAAATGTGTTAAGAGGGATATGGGTAATGCCTTAACGCTATTTTAATACTTTTACTTTGCTGTAGACATATTATAATAGTGTATTGTACTACATAATAGATAGTTTAATGGATCCTTAGGAGATGTGAATCCCGAACATCTCTTAAGTTACTGCACTCACGATAGACACTGGATAGGGGATGTCAAACCCCATAACCATCTCTAACGCCATCACATGCATATTTACCATTGATTTAACTTACATAAAAAAGTTTAGTTCTGACTCGAGTGTTTTGTCTTTTCAATTCGCTCGCATCAGCCTGAGCATTTCAGGATTTGAAGACCTTATTTCTAGAGGATGAAGATGAAGATTTGTACTACTATAATTTACTGTATTTATTCCACTACATTCATATTGTTCCGCTGCATTATTATTTATCTCCGATGTGTGTAACTCTGATTCTATGTTGTATAAGTATAATCAAATGTTTTGTAAATTGCTTTATAAACGCTTATTTGATTATTATATTTTGTCACTCTGCTGCGAGATTCTGTTTTGTCTTTTTCTTTCTCTACTTTTTCTTATTTACCCCATAACAATCTGCCCTTTTGAATGGTTTGAGTTCGATGTGCGTGTTTTCTTAAAACATCCAAAAAGGCGGGTCGTTACAATATTGGAATTAAATTATTAGTTAAATCCTTGATAATGATAACCAGTTCATTTGTTGTTATTTATTGGTTGATTTGAATGATGATCGTGATAGATGCTTATTTTTTGATATTTTTGGATGATTGGATGTATGTTTATTCATATCACACTGTAAGTTCCCTTAGCTATTGTTAGGAATCATTATGGGATGAAATGATACATACCCAAAAGATCTTATAGATTAAGGAAAATCGTTATGCGTTGAAATGATAAACCTGAGCGATTTTATGGATTTTGAATTATGATCAGGATTATGGGTTGAAATGATATATACATGTAAATTTAAATTTATTGTGGGTTTAAATGATATATATCTTTATCACTTAACCATAGGGTAAAAAATAATATACAGACACTGGATTGGTTAAATTAAATAACTTTTAAATCCTTAAATTTTGAATCCAGTTAAATGATATTTTGAAATAAAATTTGGTTTATATGAGCTGAATTATTTTTAAATCCAAGCTTTAAATATTGAACTTGAAATTTGTTTAAATGAATTGTTTAAAGAATTTAAATTGAAAATTTAAAGTTGAGTTTTGAAATATAAATGAAATTTATCAAAATTGAGTTATTGTGAACATTTGAACATTTAACTTTGAAACCTATTAAATTTGAGTAGGTTTAAATTTATAGTTCAATCATGGATTTGAAATTGATATAAATTGAAATGGTTTTAATGAGAATTTGAATTAAAAGATTAAAAACCGAGTTTTGTTGATTTGAAATCTAGATATGATTCAAATTTGTTGAAATGGAAGAAACAGTTTGATTTGATATCATTTTCAAATTAATCATTTTAATGTAAACTTTTTAAAAATCTATTATTTAAAAATTCAGATTACTATATTAACCATTTCCAACAATCAAACCATTTTATATTAAACTGTTTTAATAGTTTTAAAATCCATAAACTGTTTAAACTATTAAATTATTTTAAACTATTATAAACCATTTCTAATGTATTAACTCTTTTAATATATAACCTATTTTGATATATAAATTATTTCAAATATATAAACTATTTTAATATATAACTTACTTTTAAAATATAAACTATTTTTAATGTATAATTATTCTAATATATAAACTACCATCAATATTCAAACAGTTTAAAGTTGGAACTGTTCTGATTATATTTAATTGATTTAAATGTGAATATTTTGATATGATGACTTAACCTATTAGGTGAATATGATTTCAAAAATGAATATGATTTCGATAGTGAATATGAATTCAACAGTGATATAATTTCGTATATGATATGATTTCAAATGTGATATGATTTCGAAAGTGAATATGATTTCGAAAGTGATATGATTTTGAAGTGAATATGATATTTTGATATCAATTATCAGTCGGTTTTGGAAATGTAAAAAAACCAACTGGTGTGAAATAATCGTTTGGTTGTTAAAGAGACCGGGATCATATATTGTTATGCTCTCTACCAATAACGAAAACCACTTTAACAACTATGCACATGGTGGAGAATCGAGAATGAAGTAGGATAGTTTACTGAATGCTGCCGTATAAGGTATGAACGCAGCCCTGACCCCCTCGGTTCTGCTTGATATGACTAAAACAGGAGCTATACTTGGGCCAAGCGAGATCGTACCTCCGATTGGACATGCTTCTTTGACACCATATTTATTACTTTGTGATTGATTTTGTGGCCACCCCTCAATTTGATTATGGAAGTGTGTTCTGAGGTGGGAGATAGTAGCTGCTATGCATTACCACCATCCCGGTTCTGCAAACGGTAGAATCCTACCCTGGCATTGCCTCGTGTGCCTTGTCACATGTCTTATCGAGCCCACTATGAGTTTCGTTTATGTCATACACTGTGGGGTGCCCTCTGATAGCCCTCTAGTTTACGAAGGAATTACGGTATTGTATAGATTAAGGCATTTATAAAAATGTGTTAAGGGGGATATGGGTAACGTCTTACCGCTATTTTTATACTTTACTTTACTGTAGAAATGTTATAATCGTGTATTGTATTGCATATGTAAGTTTAATGGATCCTTAGGAGATGGAACCCCGAACATCTCTAAAGTTATTGCATGCACGTTTGACCCTGGATAGGAGATGGAAAATCTCGTAAAATCGCTGAAGCCGTTACATTCATATTTATTTATGTTGATTTAACTCATATAAGACCTTTTAGTTCAGACTCGAGTGTTTTATCTTTCCATTGCGCATGGGTCATCCTAAGCATTTCAACGTTGAAGACGTTATTCTGGAGGACAAAGACAAAGATTTAGTATATTATTACTATTTATTATATGTATTCCACTACATCATGTTTTTCCGCTGCATTATTTATTTATTCATGTTGTACGTATAACTCTGATTTGTATTATAAATGTGTAACCAAATGTTATTTGTAAAATAGCTTCATGAACTGTTTATTTGATTATTATATTTTGTCATTCTACTGTGGGATTCCGTGTTTTGTTTTTTCTTCTTTTCTCCTTTTTTCTTATTTACTCCATTAACAATCCTCCCTTTTGAATGGTTTTAGTTGACACGTGTGGTTTATTGTCGATTTAAACCGTCCAAAAAGGTCGGTCATTACAGGTTTTAAATTAAACCCAAAGATTTTACGAAAGGTTTATGTTTTAAGAGCTGAATGCTTTTAAAATTTTCTAATTGTTTAATGGTTTCAATGGGTTCGAAAGCAAAGCTTTCGAAGGGGTCAAAAGCCAACCTTTTGAAGTAGTCGAAAGGTTTCTTCCAACAGAGTAGAAAGGTTCTATTTTCTTATGATCGAAAGGTTTAAAATGGAAGGTTTTCCAAAGGTTTCCTTAGGAAGTGTTTTGAAGTGTTTTCAAAGCAGGATGTCTAAAGTTTTAATACTTTCGAATGGGAGCCTTCCAATTGTTTTAAAAGGTTTGAAGTATGGTTTCAATAAGTAAGATTTTGGCCTCTTGGCCTAGATAATCGAAGGGTTTTACTTGGTTTCGAAAGAGTTGCTTTCAAAGGATTTAGAAAGGGGAACTTTCAATGAAATAGAAAAGAGGTACTTTCAAATACTTAAATGTTTTCATCAACTAAATTTTGAGTAAAATATATATATATATATATAACAGGGAAAGGTGATTTTTTAGTAAAGCAAAATATTTTATATTTTCCTTGTATAATTTTGATTTAAAGGTTTTAAGTCATATTAAAATGTTTTTTAAGGAAAATTATGGGAGCGGATCCCTGAGTAAAAATGACTCAGATATTAGAATACCATATGGCACTGGAATAGGATCGCGCCCTATATATTAGCTATTAACCCTAGCTAGTTGTTGTCCAAAATTTCAATGTGTAGGGATTGGTCAGATAGACTAAAAATTAAGATTATACACAGGAAAGAATATATATTTGTATATATATAGGTTATTGGTGAGGCCGCAAAACCATTAGGATCAGGAAGAACTGGGAGATGATTAAGCCAGGGACAGACCATCCATAAGAAAAGTATTTAATAGATAGTTGAGGATAGATAGTCCAGAAGTGGTGTGTCTAATAGATGTTAGATTATTTTGATATGTTGTCTGGTAGGCACGAGTCAGCCAAAGGTTAAAAGGTTGCCAAACAAAACTTTTGTGTCTGAATAGATAGCACATTTATTACTTGATATTCATGTATGTTTACATAATGATGCTTTACAGTATTTAACCAGTTTTGGTTGTAGGAAAAGGTTTTGCAAAGATATATTTTAAAAGAATGTTAGTGAGGGAAAACCCGTTCCATTAAGCGGCATGGTCTCATGTAACATATTTAACCGGGATGAATAGTATTATTCACAGCAGGGTTTATGTCTGACTCGAAGTTTATGTTTTCCACTTAAACTCTCGGGTGCTCAAAATTGATTTGAGTAGGCTGAGAGGTAAAGGTCTTTTTAGATTTAGTAGGATGACAAATAAGGCTACCGGAGGCATATAGGAGGCAAATAGATAGCTATTTAGGAGTTGCAGTTTTATGCCTTGTTATATTTTCGATTTGTTTGTATTAAGTCTTTTATGACTATATGACTCTGATCATCCAAGGGGGTATCTTCATATGTCGCTCTTGGCGTAATTTTTAATAATTATATTTTATCTGTGCCTGGGAACGATTTGGGACTATATGTTGTGAATGTGAAATAATTGGTTTTGAAATGTAATAAAGTAAAAGTTGTTTTTTGAAATTAGTTTTTTATTTCAGATTCAAGTGCTTCTTATATTATTGATACCATTAATATAGCCGTATTTAGTCGCCGGAAGCTAATACTATAGATTACTACAGCATCTGTAGTGCTTAGTTTTGGGCCCCTAGATAGAGGATGTTACAGTGTGAAAGTCTATTTTTTTAATGAATAAGTTAAATTAAAAATTACCGATTTTCAATTTACTCTTAGTTTCCTTCGATGTCCATAGCTTCTGCTTGGTGATCAACTCGTGTTTATTCATCTTCTGTTAAGAAGCATAAATCTGTGTATTCTATCTCTAAGTCGCTACTTCTTGATACCGTGTCTGAATCATTCCATGTTGCAGTGTAAGTATGTTTTCTCATTTTATTAAAGGAGTCTATGTTGGAGGGAACTTCCGTTTCTTTTGATTTGGACAGTCCATTTTATGGTATCTTCGCTCCCTGATTTTTTTGGGTTTCCATCAGTCCCTCTTAATTTATTTCCTTTTCGATACATCAGGAATTTTCTGAAATTTCTAGTCATAAATGCAATTTTCTGGTCATCATACGATCCTTCATCTCCATGAGTAGCGTTGAATGCTGGTGTTTTCTTCTCACGTCATTGGCTTTCCTTTCTACCTTGGAATATGACATTAAATTACTTACTAATTATTCTATTTCATTATAATGATATCATTGGCTTCTTCTATGGCCAAAGTCTTCTGATCCCATTCATTTGTATGTGAATTAAGAATCTTTCGGACTTAATCCTATTTTGTTATTCTTTTCTCAATGAAATTAAAGCATGTTATATGTCTTGAAATATGGAATAAATGTTTGAAATAGACTCATTTGGTTTAATTTAATATAACTGAAATTGGTTAACATAGAAATCTTGTTTTGTTTAACCTTACTAGTGCCTTCATGTGTAACATGCGGTGTTCTCTATATTTCGTATGTTTACTTACATACATAAAATCAATTCAATTAGTTTTTATCTAATGAACATAATAGTATATTAACTCTCTACTCAATTTAACTCGGGTAACCGCAATACCTATCATGTCTTTGACTTTGGAGTAAGGACAGCTCTCTGTATAATCTCATCTTAACTTTCATTCGGATGGTTAAGATCACCCTTTTACAAGTAGTAGTATTGGACTACAAGAAATTGAGTCTTTCAGTCATAATTCCAAGTGCTATAATATACTATAAACATTTATTATTGGAATATCTTTACATTTGAGTAGAATAAAGTAAAGATGGAGAGTTAATGGTGTAGAACGGAAGTAAATCTTCTTGTAACGTCCCGCAAACCCGTACCCCTTAAGTCAACACTATTTTCCAACACATAAACTCAAGGTGAATGGAAAAGGAAAGAGGTAGAAGAAGAAAATAGAAACAACATCAGAATCTTACCAACGCAGCGGAATAAAATATAATAGATAATAAATGATCTTTACACAAAAACAAATCTGTTTATACATTACATCATCAGAGTATACATAACACACAGCTGGACAGTAATCATAACCTGTCCTCACAAACTAAATGCGCAGCTAATCAACACCGCATAATATATAAAACAAGTACGTCTTGTGAGCTCCATAGCATCCTTTCCTGTATTCTATAATACTCAGTCTGACTCGAGCATTGTAGTGAAATAACACCCGAGTCAGTCGGAATACCAGCGTGAGAAAATCACACTCAATTTGATTATTAAAGTTTCAAAATCCTTTGAAAACAAAAGCATCTCGTAAGACCAGGCCACAAATAAACATGTCGGGTTTTTACCATACGATAGCCAAAACACTTTTTATCAAATCTGTCTGATATTATAATAGTGTCTATAGAAAGTAAAATAGAATCTAGCTAAAATGCTTGCATCTCACGTTTCAGCAATAGTTGGGCACAATCAAAACCGTAAAGGCGCGTAGGAAGAATGTATTTCCAACTAATGACTAGGCACTGGGGTACCACCTGTCACAGTACGTGGCCTAGATCACCGTACCAAGGATCCCTCCCGATCCCCTACAACACAAGACCGGGACTCTCCATTACTGGATAATCCCGAGTAAGATCACCCCACGGTTGGGATCAGCAACCGCCCGCACAGCCGAAATAAAAAGGGACATCTAGACAGGGATGACCTTACCCTAATGGGTGCTACCCACTTAGCCTGGCTGCATATCTCTTGATTTTCAGTCATTCCCAGTTGATGAGGCTCAAGGCTAAGTGTTACCACTAGGCCCCGCGTCGTCCTTCTTCCTAGACTGTTTCGCATCTTCCTTTCTCAAGAATTGGGCTGCTTTAGAATAGAAATGGTCCAATGACGCAGGAGGCTCCCCAGCCAACCAATTTTCAAACTCGGAATCATCATCAATCCCCTTAGTTAATGCCATCAAGATAGAGTTATCATTGTAATGGCTTATCTCTACACACGTGGCATGAAACCTCTCTAAGTAGCGTCTGAGTGTCTCTCCAGGAGCATGAGTGACACTAGACAGAGTGTTAGCATCCTTTGGCCTGGCGACATGCATTCAAAACTGCTCAATGAACTTGGTTTCCAGTTGATCAAAACAAGAAATGGATCATGGTGGAAAATGAGTGAACCACATAGTAGCTACGCCCCCGGTGAGATCGGGAAGCTTCGATATTTAACTGCATCATCAGCCCGTGTAGCATTCATCAACCACTCGTACTTCAAAATGTGTTGGTCTGAATCAGCACTTCCCTCGTAGACTGGTAAAGTCGTCATTCTAAATCGCCAAGGGGGTTCAGCGTATAGTATGTCATCGGTGAAAGGGGTATGAATCCGGGAGATTCCATAGTCGTCATTAGTAAGATCCTGACTCTCACGGATCATCTGATGAATAATAGTTGGTATGTCTGGCATTTGTACATTCTGTGCACGATGTGCCAAGGTGTGGTCGGGTTCCATAATGCAAGGCTGGACCGGACGCTGTCGACGGTCTATGTCTCGCCTCCTTGGTTCCAAGTCTTCGGGGACGTAGGGTTCGGGAGTACGTCCATGTTGATGATGGTTCAGATCTGGTTTATTCCGGGCATCGACCCCTGATTCAACAGTGGTGGCGGTAGCGGTTGTCTGTGATGTAGTGAGGAACTGTACCTCCTCGAGAGGAGGGTCCAGTTTGTTAGCTGGTCGATGGGCCAACTCTTAGTTGTCCAACGTTCAGAGTACGGTGATGTCCGGTGGCTTGAGTGAAGCTTACGTCCAGTCGTGGGCTTGTAGATCTGTGATGGTAGTCAGATGAGGCTGAACTTTCGATAGATGAGTAGGAGGCCTGATCCCTCCTGGATCTTCTACGCCGTTGGCGGTTTAGATGATTAGTCAACTCTGCGTTGGCGCACAGTTGTTTGGTAAGTTGCTAACGACTCTGAGTCAGCTCTTGCATCAGCATTCGAAACTCTTTTCGAGTGATAGGTCTTGACGGATCTGACGGTCCGGTAGCATTCTGGCTGGATGGAGATAGCCATACGGGATTCTGTCTATCCGGTGCTTCTTGATCTGCAGTTGTAGAGGCGGTCCTTATGCTAACCATGGCGAACAATGAAGTCCTTTCCTAGATTTTATGCAAATCTGAATAGGTTGGAAGGATTCTGAACTTGAGATCTGGATCTTCTTCTTGGATTTGTGCAATCTGGTATCGATAGCAGATCCAAAGAGCAGGAGAAAGACTGTGTTTTCTCAGTGGAAGCACCAAAGTGTTTGTACCAAAATTGGGCACAACAAAAGTTTTTGAAGAGATAAAAATGAAGAATAGAAATGTAAAAGAAGGATTATCTATCAAACACTTCAAAAACTAAAATGAAAACATGCAGAAACACAGCAATTTAGAGTGGTTTGTCATATGGCCTACGTCCACTATGAAGTTGATGACTTTATTGATATTCACTTAGTGATTTCAACTGATTACAACGGATTATAGTACTGAAATTCGAGTACACAGCAGCAAAGGAGCGCAAAAATGGTTCCAGTAGAGTCTGGACATCCAAGAGCCAAAAGATCCCCTTTTGTAGGCCCTACGGCTCTATTTAAGGGCATAGGATGCAAAGATCTCGCTTAGATCTCTAGAGACTTCTTCTGGCACGTAGGTGGGCCCACGTGGTCGATCCCAAGCGATTTTGATTCGATCCATGATCGATATGAACGAATTTCTTATCGATCAAGATTTGACCCAATCGAGTTGAAACTTGGCATGAACATTCCTTAGGTCGTACGTAAGCTCCTGTGAAAATTTAATAGCATTTGGACTTGCAGATTGCAAAGTTATGATCGATGCAAGTTTGGGCTTTTAGGTTGTCGTTCTCTTCGCATCTATGTTCTTCGAATCGATCATCTCGTATCGATGTCCATGCACGTGATGCCAGTTGACATGGCGCTTGCTTTCAGGATCGATCCAAAGTTAATGCCAAATAGACCGAGTCTTCCCAACTTTTGCCTTGATCGTATCGATTTGACTTGGTCTCACTCGTATAGATCGAGGTTGCTCTGTTTGTATCAATTATCGTTGATTGGTTCGCATCGATTAAAAAGTTCACATTCGTATCGATCTGTAATGTGTCCTACGTATCGATCAATGGCTGATTAATACGAAGTACGTGAATTGATTGATCGATTCTAAGTGAATGAACCGATCGATATGAAGCGACAATCCTTCCATGGTTACAAACTAGTTGATGACGATGGATACGAAGTATGGTCGTTTGGATCGATACGAACCTGAGGAATACGAAGAAGGCCACCTTTGGATGGATACGAAGTATGGTCGTTTGGATCGATACGAACCCGAGGGATACGAAGAAGGCCACCTTTGGATGGATACGAAGTAGCGCACCCTGATGGATTCGAACAACAGGCGATTTGATGGATATGAAAAGATGGATAGCGCAATGGATTCGAATAAATCGATTTGAACCCAAGGCTTTTTGATGGATACGAAGTGAGGTTAACTCCTTTAATTTGCGTCGATCACATCTTGAGCATACGAACTCCGATTGACTTGGAATTTGGAACGTTAGCGTTCTTAGCTTTGCTTGTCATGTCATATCAATTGTAGCTTGATCCAGACTCGGACAAAATTCATCGACATCCATAGTGAGCCTGTGCTTACTCGACATTCGGGATGAGTGGTCTTTGATCTTCAGTCAATTTCTTGATATCTCGGCCTTGCCAAAAAGCGGGATAACATATGCTTTACCCCCACTGCCACTAACCTTAAAAACCTTTGGCAGCGACATACAGACAGTTTTTTCTAAATCACCATTTAGAAATGCTGTCTTTACATCCTTTTGCTATATTACATAGGCATGAAATGCGGCGATAGCTAGCATTATTCGAAAAAACTTAAGCATTGCTATGGGTAAAAACATCTCGTCGTAATCAACACCTTGAATTTAATGAAATCCTTTCATAACTAGCCTGGCTTACAAGCCTCCACTAGTCCATATGCATTTGGTTTTTTTTTAATATCTATTTGTAGCCAATGGTTCTATCCCCTCGGATATGTCAGAGAAAGTCTATAATTTTTTTGAAACATGGAATCCATCTCGGATTTCACTCCTCAAAGCCGAAGTATAGAGTCTTTAAACTGCAGTGCTTTTTTGAATGATAGAGGAGTTTCATCATCTAAGACATAGTCCTCATTCTCGCTATCCACGAAACAATTGTAGTATCTCTTTGTTCTGTGAGATTCCTAACTAGGCCTCCTAATAGGTAGCATGTTTTCATATATGAGTGAACACGGTTTTTCCATTGGTTATGTCTCTATGTTTAACTCTTGAATCTCATCAAATTCTTCAATGTTAATTTCCTCAGATTGAAATTCCTTTTCCAAAAAGGCAACATGTTTAGAAAAAATTACTTTTGTTCCTTGGTCTTATAGAAAAGATATCCCATGGAAGTATTGGATATCCCATGAGTTTAAACAAGATAGATTTTTCCTTAAGCTTATTGGGATCGACATTCTTAACACAAGAAGGATAGCCCCACACCTTCAAATAATTAAGGTGGGATTTTTTTTCTTATGTCACATCAGATGGCTTCTTAGGTGCAGAGTTAATGGGTAACAAATTCAACATATGTGTTGTAGTTTCTAGCTTATATCCCCAATATGATAGAGGTAGCTAAGCCTTACTCATCATGGAATGAAGCATATCTGATAAGGTTCCGTTCCTTTGCTCCAAAACATTATTATGTTATGGAGTATACGGTAGAGTAACCTAAGAGATAACCCTATTATTTTTTAAGTACCGTTGTTGGTCTTGTCCAACGTACTTACCTACAACTACCTGCCTTTTCGACCATTGAAAGTCGACATTAAATAAGTCCACGGTATTCATATGGCGAAAATCCAATCGCCAAAAAAATAGATTGCTAAGTTAAAATCAAAAGAAAAGAACAAAGACTAGGAAATCAAAATCTCACGGCAAACTCAACGATATATAATATAACAAAGGCAATACAAACAATCACTCCAACATACAGAGTACTCGGAGTTAAAACTAAACCTTATCAGCTGGACAGTTATAAATTCCCGACCTTACAATTGTTAATAGGTATACACTATAATACAGCGAAAACAAAATATTACAAAAGGTAAACATCCAATTCTTCTCCAAGAGCTCCATATCGCCAAATTCAACCAAGGAAGAAACTTGGTCTGACCCATGCATTATAATAAAACAACACCCAGGTCAGTCTGGAAAACCAACGTAAGAAAACTCAAGTGATATGATGAATATATAAAATTTCTATGAGACATGCCTCTAATACAAAATGGGTTTTACCTCACAAGAGCAACATCCATAGATGAAAAATAGGAAACAAATCAAAACAATAATCAAATCAAGAAATAATGGAAATAAACAATAGAAATAGTCCAAATAAAAATGGTGGGTACTAGTAAGAACAAATCATATACTTAATGAATGGGCATAAATAATATTAAATTCCAGACTTGAAAGAACGGACATAAATAGTTAAACATAGAGAAGAGCACAAGGCAATTCTTAATGAGGCTAAGGAAAATTTTTGAAGATTTGAATTAACAACAAGGAGGGAAAGTGAAAATTTTCCAATAATAACCAGTAGGGTGCACCCACCTTACCGAAAATATACCTCTAGGGTTATACTTGAAAACTCTGATGGCTCTTGGACTCCTCAACAATGGTTACCAAGAATCCGAGTATTTCACATTTCAATGCACACAACCGAATCCAATCTAGAGTGGATGTGAAAACACCCTAATGGGAGCAAATCCACATAGCTTGGCTTCTACTCGCCCTTTGGGTTTAGTCATTTTCGACAAAGGATATCAAAGCTCAAAAAAGAAACAATTCATCTTGAGTAGACGAAACACAAAGAAGAAAGCGGAATTAAAGCCGATAGTCGATAAATCAACAATCAAGAATGATAAAATGGTTGTTCATATTTGATTTTCACATCATAATACTTTTAAAGACACTTTAAAAACAACTTTTAAAGAATTCATTTAAAAAAGAAAATTATATTTCTAAGTGTATTAAAACAAGGGATCAAAAACAGATGTTATTAAAACATTGTTTAAACCCAAAATAATTTACACTTAGTTTTATCTTTAAATAGTTCTTCTTAAAGATCTTCTCAATTGTAGACTATAATTTACAAATTTCCACAACATTTATTATCCACAAGATATTAAGTCGATTAATATACCTGAATACCTTTGCTAAATTAATTAATTTAGTTTAAATACATTTATTAAATAAGTTAAATAACCTTAAATTACTTTCACTAATTCAATTAATTAACTTTAGACTCCTATTAAACTAGTTAACTAACTTTTAAATTGTTTTTAATTTAACCACCAAATTAACTTTAGATATCATTAATTAAAAATGATTAAGTAAATTCAAATATCATTAATTAAATTGATTAATTAATTTAAACATCATTAATCAAAAATATTTATTGCATTTAAATATTAATTAAAATGATTAATTAATTTCAAACATTTATTTTATTAAAATACAAGCTCGAATTCAACATACACGAAGGCGTTAAGGAGATAAAAAGAAATAGTATAGCGAAAATCGCTATAACAATACTAAAACAATTCAAATAGAATGTCACAATTAATTTCTACTAAACATCGATATAGCAACATAAGGAAATGAATAAGTAAATATTGGCGAGAAACCCCTTAAGCTCTCTCTACAAATGTTCCCTGCAAAACAATGGTTATAGAAAATATATAATATTCAGATGGGTTCTCTACAATTTTGATAATACGTTATTAGGTTCCCTATTCATTTAAGGTTACTTAAAGTAATAGACAAAGAAATCCCTTGGATTCAAAATATTCCTTTAAATGACAATTGCTCAATCAAAAACCTTCGGAATTAAAGTGATTTAAAAGTTAAAAACTTTCATTTAATAGTTAAGCAACATATAAGTCACTTCTTAATAACTAAACCTTTAATTATTCATTAAAAACGATTATCTTTTAAATAAGTAATTGGATAATAATTAACCTTTAAAGAATAGATAATTATTCTCTTAATTAATAATTAAATAAATAATTAGTCCCTAATTAATAATTAAACAGTAATTCAAACCTTTATTAATATTAATTAAAATTTAATTATTATTAGTTAAGTCTTAATTAAAACTTAACTCGATTAGAAATAAATTAATAATTAAACCTTCCTAAATAATACTTAAACCTTCATTAAGTCTTAATTAAATCTTAACTTAATTAGTTATTAAATAAATATTTAAGCTATTTTTAATTATTAATTAATAATAGTAAACCCTTAAATAAATTATAAATTAATAATCAACCTTTAATTAATTAATCAATTATAATTTTCTTGATTAACACTTAAGTACTAATTACCTTAATTAATTAGCAAACAAATAAATTAGTCATTCGATAATTAATTAATTAATTAAATATAATAACTTCTTATACGTACTTAAAATAAGTTTGAAAGCATTTTTCAAAAGATACTTAAGTGAAACACTTTTAAATTCAAAAAGAGTTCGTTTTCACGAACTGCATTGATAGTGACTATCGCTATATGACCTGTAATTCTCCAAACTTGACTTTGCATATCAAATAGTTTCAAAATTCATATATCTGTGCTTTAAGTACTTTTATAAACTTTGAATATAGCTTTGAAAAAATGGTAAGGGTTTTGAAACATCATAAAATCATTTCACGCACCTAAAGTAAGGAAATCAAGTTTCAAACCAAAGATTCCCTATATCGCTTTAACAAGTCAAGATGCTAACTTTTCTTAGCACGTACCACACATCATCGACAAGATCACAAGCCTATATACATGCCATAGTCCACAATAATAAGTAAAGGTTTCAAGTTACTAACTAATTTAACTTAGCTTACATTTTCAAGTTTACTAAACCACATCCAAGCACATATTTGAGCAAAAAAACTACAATATTGTCTAAACCAAACACCCAACATACTTAACAACCAAATAAACAATATTTATTATCAACATTTAAGGTTCAAAACTTAAAGAAAAAATACAAACTTTTCCTCACCTAAACTATCCAAAATAACCCTAACCTTTACTAACTCAAGCTACCACCTTAGTCCTTGCTTTGCTAATGGAAACAAAAAACAATTTTGGAGGCCTTAGTGGCCTAGTAGGGTTCGACCTTGATGTAAAGAGCTTGGCCATGGCTTGGATTGGGTAGGTATGGGCTTGTTTTTGTAAGGAGGAGATTATAAAAAGAGGAGATAATGTTATAACAAGTTTTTAAGGGATTTAGCAGTAGAAAAGATGGAGTTTTTATTTCTGTAAGTCCATAGAAGCTATGGAAGAACATGAGAGCATGGAGTAAGTGGAGAGAAGTGAGAATGGAATGAATAAACTGAAAAGGAAAAACAAAAATTTGGTCTTATATAAAATGTAATTGGTAAATTTCTAAATTACCCTTGTACTTTACCCCCCACAACTTCGTGCCACCACACCAATTCTCTCTCCTTCCATGTGCTTCATGCCTCCATCTTGTCCCCCTTTACCACCTTATTTCCAACATGCATTTAGATGCATAAGTACTTAATGTTTAGTGACGTGATGTTTGCTTTTTCATATCTTTCAAATGTTAAAAAAAATATTTTAAATTTTTTATATTGGCTTAAGTAAACATACTTTACCCTATATTATTACTAACCATTCTTAAGTAATCTGTATATGTAAGTGTATATGTATACTAAAATGTTTACAGCATTTTCGACAAATTTTAAAAGATGAAAAGTCGAAGATTCGGAAAACGAATTCCAATCATATTTTTTATTTTTCTTCGAACTGATATTTTTGTAAAAAAATTAAAAACTATTTCACTATCGTTATTTATTATTTAAAAAAGTTTTTATTTTTATTACAAAATCCATTATTCAAATATTAAAAATAGAATCCTTATATTTGAATGAAAAGTGTTTAAATTTTAACACCGATTGTTTAAAAATTTAAAATTAATGAAATATTCAAATTTAATGATAAAATTTTGGGATGTTACATCATCCCTCCCTTAAAATAATTTCAACCCCAAAATTATTAAGGAGTGGATGAAGTAATATCCTAACCTAAGAAAATCAATTTACTTACTTGGTTTCAATAAATCTAATTAGTTATATTTTCCTTAGTTTTATTATTTCTATCATAAACACATGCAACGTAAACACTATTACAACCATATGCAATCAGGTAATATGATGCAACTAAAAACAATATAATAATCATATGCAACAAAATAAAGAGAATGTTCTGTAATAAATGTTATGCATCCAATATTTTTAACAGAAAAAGAAAAAAAAATTAAAACCAATTGCCCAGCCTTTGTACTCAAAATATATTTTCAAATTCTTCCCAAGAGAAATAAATCAAGACCAAAATTAACTATGACAAAGGAGGGCTGCCCTACTGAAGCATGGTATAACTCTAGAATTAAAATAATTTAGAGCATCCAATGGTATTCTTGTTCCTCCTAAAACAACAACTAGAGTAAAGAAATATACCTAGCGATTCTTCCAAATTGGAGAACCCGTAATTACCAAAATTTAATCACAACAAATTTTTTTGAAAACCAGTCAAAAATATTCTTTTCAAATGTTTTGAAATAACAACACATTTTCAAATTTTTAAATAAAGTTTTTATTATTTTTTCGCAAATTCTTTCTCAAAATTACTTTTCAAAATTCCCTGGATTTAAATCCTAATAATCAAAAATTCAAAAACCTTAGTTTTTGAATTTTAAGTTTATAAACAAATAAACTACTTTTAACATTGTTCAAAATGTTAATTGAATAACAATTAATTCTTAGTTTAGGTTCAATACTTTCTTAATTGTCTAAGATATAGCTAATTATCTAAGCATATCATTTTGCTCATTAGCCTTGGGTTTTTTGCTTAGAAGATTATCTATGCTGCCTTAGATAAAACTCAAAGTCGCTCTCTAAATTTATTTGTTTCTTAACTACACTATTTTTTCTAAATCACTTATATTTTCTACTTAGTATTATATTCAACGCTAAAATTATTTAAGAATTATTTCATATATTTTCATCTAAGAATAAAAATATTTTATAAAGTCATTTCTTATAAATCATCAAATAAAAATTTACACCACTTTACTTGTGTAATACCCTTCTAGATCTTAAGAGTACATACAAGCATCAGTTTTATTTTACATTTCAAAATTTAGAGGGAGACCTAATATGGGTTTTTTAAATTGAGTCAACCTGTCGACCTCTTAACCTATCTGATCCAGTAAGTAGCTAAGGAGAGTAGGATGCTACTATCCAAACTCCATCCTAAAGTATACTTTTCCTTAAATATCTCCCAGGAAAAGATGTTGATTGTTAACCCGCCTTTTGGCAAGGCCGGGATTCGGCATGGTCGATGGACAAAAAGCGTGGGATACTTGAAATGCGAGTTTCGACAGAAGTCGAATCGCTTTTGATTGCTTGGAGTTTGCTTCGAGTCACACTTTTATTTTCTTCTAGTTTTCATGGTGTTTAATTTTGGTCAAATTGGGCTCTACTTCGGATTCAATCAGATTGTCATTTGTGTTAACTCAAGGTCATGGAACGAAGGCCTCGGGTTGGCTAAAGGAAATTGGGTCGGTATCTTCTTTGGTTTGGCATAGGATTTTACTCAGGTCGACATCAAGCTCTCGTTCAGCATCTTGTGAAGTCGGCAATTTATGAGCACCTTGGGACATCAATGCTCCAAACTCGGGTCGGCGTAGAAGTTTTGGGGTCGGCATCTTCTTGGATCGGCAAGTTTAGGCGACTTCGGGTCGGTACATTCACAAGCTCAGGTCGGGATATGGAAGTGGGATTAGCATGTTGAGGAATTTCGACGGATCAGCATGTTCCTACTTGCTTCGAGTCGGCGTTGAATTCAAGTCGGCATATTCAAGGGGATCGGTGTTAACATTCTGCTTCGGGTTGGATGCATGTTTTCCCTAGGTAGACTACTTATAAAATCCGGGTCGGCATATCAAAGAAAAGGGGATCGGTGTGTTTTCTACTTCGAGCCGTGGTCCAGCTTACTTCGGGCCACATGCAAGTTTGCTTTGGGTCGTATATACATGTACTTTGAGTCATTCCCAGGGAGACATCAGGTCAGCATATTCTGAACTCGGGGTTGGCGATGATGATGGATTTAGGTTCGACTATGGTCTTGGAAGGCTCGGTTCACTTAGGAATCCCAGTAACCCAGATATTTCCTATAAATACAACAGGTGGGGCTTTAAAAAAATTGATCCTCGTTATGTTTCCCTTCATCTTCTTCATTAAGGCTACTCTACCATTATTATTTTAAAAACTCCAGATTATAACTGTAATTGATTCTTATATCAATAAAAAGGAAATTTCTAGAGTGGACGTAGACCAAAGTCAGCCGAACCACTATAAATCATTTGTTAATACTACTTCCTTTTTAATTTTGACTGTTCTTTATATTTATACTCTCTACGTACACTCTATCTGTGGTCTGTGATTTTTATTTAGTCCTTTCATCGATGATTGGGTGTTAGTGACAAATTTTGGCGCTAACATTGATAGTTAGCCAAATAACATCAAATAATTTATATGAATTAGATGTTTTGGACAAAAGCTATGGTTTTAATAAAACTATATCTATTAAAACCTCCCTATCTAATTTCACCCATTTTAAAATTTATGTTAAATAATTCATTTTTTATCCAATTTTTTAAACCATCCAAAACATGAGTTAAATTATCTCTTTTCTATTCAAGGGTAAAATTTATTAATCAAGTCATCTTTTCATCAAAAATGCCTTTTATATTGAAATCAATTCCCTTTAAGAGAACTTAAAAATTAAATACCCTATTTTTAATATCAAAAATTCATTTTTGAAAGCATAGTACTGTGTTTCTTTATGAAATAACTTTAAGCAATTTAGTTACTAAAAATCACTATGGTTTCATTCGGATTTGAATCATTTCAATCACACAATGATAAAGAGAATAATTTACTCAATGCACCACAATGTTTGCCTAAGTAATATCTAATCGTCACCATGAAGATTATTCGGATTACCACAAAACTAATCGAAATGTTTTCTCTGAATTACCCCAAAGAAAATGCATTTCATTTAAAATTTCACATCCAAAATATTTTTATTTATAAATACTCTCAAAAATAATATTATTTTTTCAAAAACCTTTTGAGTTTATTTCAAACAACTCTAGGTTTTAAATTCAAAAATCCCTTTTAAAACACATTTTATAAACCAAATTTATACAAAATTGCCTTTATATTAAATATAACAACCTATAATTTTAACTATTAAATTTAATATCATTATTGAATAAAAATGTTAGAAATATTTATTTATGTAATTTATTTAATATGAACTTGAATAAAATTTTGAAATAACCAATTTTAAAGATTTGGGCAATAATAAGTATTGAAATGAAATTTTATGTATTTAATGTGTTTATAATCAATAACATAAATTTAATAATAAATGTTGAATTGTTTAGATGTAAATAAAATAATTTTTTAATAACTAAAATTCATTTGAAATTTAGTTATTTGTTAATGTAATTTATTGGATTATTGGAAATTATTTAAATAATTGAATCTCGAAATTTAATATGAATGAAAATGATGTCGGAAGTTGATTTAAATTTTAAACAAGAATGGGAATAGTTGACTTCTAATATTGAATTTAAAAGTGTATAATTTTATTTTTGACATTATTTGTTTTAATTAATGGGTAAAAATATTCTTGCTGAGCACTGTCTCAAATTTTAACGAAACCAGTTTAATCGGATCCGTAATAGTGAATTATTATAGGATTTCAAGTTTTGTAGCGATAGGACTTATCGTTTGGCCGTGCAAGCTTGAAACGTGTAGAAATTAATTAAAGGAATTTAATTAAAATAATTTTATTTTAAAAAGCTATCTTCTAAACATGATGAAAATGGCTCCCGAGATTAGTTCCATTGTGTTCTGGATAGGAGTATAACCTATAAAAAGCCAGGCGACATGCTTCATTTGGAGTTCAGAACTTTCACAGACAAATCGGGTCGGAAATTTATATATAAGGCCACGTTATGTTTTCATTTAATCAAACCCTAACCATTATCATTAAGGAGCTTTCTTAGATCGTTTGATGACCAAAATTCATCATCCTTCTCTCCTTGATTTATCCCAATCTCAGCTCAACTTCAACATGAAAGATGAAGATCTCGTCGAGCTCTACGCATCCAACGGATGGATCAATATGGAAGCTTGTGGATTCGCTAGAATCGAGGGTCTTTTTGCACGTGGGTTTTCTTGATTTTCGCACAGGCGGCAGTGGAGGAATCGACTGGGCTTGGGGCGGCGGCGTGTAGAGAAGAGGCACACGTTGTGGTGTTGTCGAATGGAGCTCTGGACATCTAGTGGTCGAGGTGTCACAAGGGTTTTTATCGCGATTGTTGGATTTCATCGCGTGGATGGGTATTTGCACGTTGGGCCTGGGGGCAACAAAGGGAAAGAAAGGCATAGAGGTTTTGTTCTTCTTTTATTAATTACGTTGATTTTCGTTTATTATATCATTATGTTTATTAAGTCGTAGCTTTCTCATCGAGGTCCAATTCGAGTGAAACGGGTTGCATTAAATTCGTATCGACATCGTCAACGACATGGATTTGAAGTGGAATTTATTTAAAGCTCGAAAAAATTTCAGTTTAGGTGAGTGTTTTAAACCGCTCAAGAATTACGAAAATATTTTAAGTTAGTTAGATCGAACTCATGAAGTGATTTATTCTTATTGACTGTTATTCGAAAATTTAACTGACATTTGAATTGACATATGAATTGAACTATTAGGAATTTTAATCGTTAGTTAAATTCAAAATAGAAATTAAATTTCTAGTTAATCATCTGATATTGATAACTAGTTAACCGTGGTGATATATTGACTGTTTTGGATATTGATTGTGATGGATGACTATTGGTTGATATATTGGATGATTGGATGTTTATTTATTTTATATATCACTATTGCCACCCTGCATATTATTGGCAGCATGTAAAACTATAAACTGAATTATTTAGAATAAACAAAGAAATTGATTGAAATGATATATACCTATGACACTTTGTTTTGGATGGAAATGATATATTCATCCCTAAGATTAAAAATTGAAATAACAGATCACTTGGCCATAGGATAGAAAATTATATATGGACACCGGATTGGTTAAATCAAATGGTTTTAAATTCTTGAATTTTCAATATTTAAATGATTTTTATTTAAAGAAATACAATTGTAAGATTGAATAAATTTCTATTCGAGTTTTGAAATGTTGAATTTACAATTAGCTAAAGAAATTGTTTTAAAGAATTGAATTTGGAAGTTTGAAGTAATAATTGAAATATGGTTTGAGTTATGGGAGTGGAATTATTTTAAAGGTTTGAACATTTATTCGAACTTTGAAATATTACCAAGTAAAAGAAAATTAAATCGATATTTAAAATTTGGGCTCGAGATTGAATTATTTTAAAGGTTTGAACATTTAATTAAACATCAGAGTTAAATTTGATTCAAATAATTTAAATCGATATTCTGAAATTGAACTCAAATTTTATATAAACTGGAATGGTTTAAAATTGAGAATTGAATGGGAACTCAAACTATTTGAAGCAAAACAATGAAAATCGAAATTGAAATTAATTCGAAAATCGAAATCGAAATTAATTCAAATTGAAATCGAAATCGAAATTATTTTGAATAGGAATTGGAATCGAAATTGATTTGAATTGAAATCGAAATCAAGGCGATTTGAATTGAAATGAGATTGAATTGAGATTGAAATGATTTGAATTGGAATATTTGGAATTGAATTAGTTTGATTGAAATTTGGACCTAGGTCCAGATTTGTTGATATGGAAGGTGAAAGATTGATTTAAAGTATTTTCAAAAAAATTACTTTAATATAAACTGTTTAAAATCTATCTTTTAAAATATTATTTTGATTTTCCAAACTATTTTACTATATAAACCATTTTCAAATATCAAACTGTTTTAAATCTCTAAACTATTTAAAATATTTTAAAAACTATTCAAACTATTTTTTCAAAATTCAAACAGGTCAAAGTGGGAAATATTTATATTTCAATTGTGGATTTAACTGCGAATTGGGTTAAATTGAAGTTATAACCTAAGTTGACATTCGAAACGATTTTGGACGTAAAATTAAGATATTGGAGTGATAATGATTTTTAAGCAAAACCGGCATATTTTAAGAAAATATGATGATTTTCAAATGAAGGATATTTGAGGTGAAAATGATATTTTGATATCAAATATGAATTGTTTTCGAAATACAAAATAACCAACAGGTGTGTAAAACTACGTTTGGTTGTTAAAGAGACTGGGGCCTCTTCTTGACGTATTCTCTGTCAATATTGAAACCACTTTAATAACTGTGTACACGAAGGAGACTCCAAAATGAAGTGGTTGGACTTGGTGTATCTTTGTTGAACTTGAAGAAAGAGAAAGATGATAGATAGATTCTGACACTTATGCCAATTTGAAATGACTAAATCAGGACAGCTTCTCAAGGCCAAGTGGGCTAGCTACCCCTAGTAGACATTCGTTCTTTAATTTTCTTCTTATATTTGGTCCATACGATTTCTTTGATGTTGGTTTCGATTGGTGCACCTTGATTTTAGGATGACCACCCTTTGACTAGATATGGGATGGATGGATGCGGTGGGCAGTCATGCCTACGATGCGTTACCACCAGCCATGTGGTCCGAACTGGTAGTATCCCACCTTGGGCATTGCCTCATATGCCTTGTCATATTTTTATCCTTATACGAGACCACTACGAGTTTGGTTTAGTGTTGTCATTTCATGGTGCAACCCTATCTCTCGATGTGCTACTAGGGCATTATATGCAAACTGTACGATAATGCTTAAAAATGCATTAAGGGGAGTTAATGTAAAGCCTTAATGCTAAGAAAAATATTTATTTTACCGATTAGACATTACATGTATAGCATATTCTACCATATATAATTATTTTGACGGATCCTTAAAAGATGGAAAATCACGTAACATCTCTTGAGTTATTGCATGCACGTTATACACTGGGATGTAAGACCCTATAAACATCTCTAACGCTATTATGCTCATGTTATATGCGATATTGATTTGACTCACATAAGCATATTTTAGTTCTGACTCGAATGTTTTATCTTTTCATTATGCTCCGGTCAACCCGGAGTTTTCGACGCATTAAAGATTATTTTCTGAAGGACGAAGACGAAGATTGGTATACTACTATTACTAGTATTATTTCACCAATTGCTTGTTCCGCTGCATTATCTATTTTTTTACTATATATATAACTCTGATAAACGTTGTAAAATTTTAATCAACTGTATATTGTAAACAGCTTCATGAGTTATTTGTTTGATTATTATATTTTGTCATTCCATTACAAGATTATGTATTTGTCTTCTTTTCTTATCTTTTTTAATTAACCCTGTTGATTATCTGTGTTTTGGATTATTTGAGTTGGACATGTGTGGATTATTATAGATTTAAACCTTCTGAAATATGGGTCATCACAGTTGATATCAGAGCTTTGGTTAAGCGATGACCTTAGCTTTGTTGGTTTGACTCATTAGAAATAGGGTAGTAATACCCAAGAATGAGTTTGTTTGAGAGTGTGTGTGTATATATATGAGAGGGCATACTTGTTAGTGTTATAAAATGTTTTATATTGTGTTTGCTTATTTGTTGAGTTGTTTATGAATTCTGGTCGGTGCGTGGGACGTCATATTATCGATAGGGGTTTTTAAACACTTAAACGAGGCAAGTCGACATAACATTGTTTTAAACAAAGGCAAATGAAATAATTTTACCAAAATTATATTTTATATATAAAATGATGATTTTCATAAACCTATATGATTATTAATTAATGTTATTTGTCAGGAGATGATAATATTTAGTTATCATCGATTATTGGTTAAATTAAGTAAAAAAGAATACTTTGTGAACTCTATTTCACGAAGCCTTCGATAATTAGATTGAATTGAAATCTAAATACAATAAGAATTGTTTGCAATAATAAAGATGTGAATTAACGAAATGTTTTCATAATAAGGTAACAAAATTATACAAATATATTTATAATATAGCTTATAATAGAAAGGAATTAAAAGCCGAAAATTTGTGAACTTTAATCCCGATGCTTTTGAAATTTTTTCTAAGATTGTGATATAATAATTAGTATTATTTAAAAATATTTACGAATAAAAGTGTTTCAGAAAGGGATTTTCTAGGATTATAAATATAAGTTCAGGTTCAACACATACATAGGGGTTATGGAGATGATAAGTGACAATATAATGAAAATCACTATAACGACACTTAAACAATTCAAAAAGAATGCCATAATTAATTTCAGCTAAACACCAATAGCAACAAAAGGAAATAAACAAATAATTATTGGTGAGAAACGCTTTAGGGTCTCTCTACCAATATTCTCTACAAAACAATGGTTATATATAATATATAAACAGTCAGATTGGTTTTCTACAATTTAAAAAACACTTCATTAGGTTCCATATTTATTTGATGTTAATTAGAGGTAACCGACAAAGAAATTCCTTGGATTTAAAATATTCCTTTAGAAGACAGTTGCTTAATCAAATCGAACTTCGGCATTAAATTGATTTAAAAGTTAAAAAAATTCATTTAATAGTTAAATAACATAAAAATCACTTATTAATAATGAAAACTTTAATTATTCATTAAACAATTATCAACTTCAAATAAATAATTGAATTATAATTAACCTTTAAGAATAAATAAAATGGATAATTATTCTTTTATTAACAATTAAATAAATAATTGGTCCCTAATTAAAAATTAAACAATAATTCAAACCTTTATTCATATTAATTAAAAATTGATTACTTTTACTAACTCTTAATTAAAATTTAACTCAATTAGAAATAAATTAATAATTAAATCTTCTAAAATAATATGTAAACCTCAGTTAAGTCTTAATAAAATCTTAACTTAATTAATAATCAAATAAATATTAAAGCTCTTTCTTAATTATCAATTAATAATAATAAACCCTTAAATAAATTATAAATTAATCAATCTTTAATTAATTAATAATTAATTACAATTAATTTTCTTGATTAACACTTAAGTACTAGTAACCTTAATTAATTAATAAATAGATAAATTAGTCATTATATAATTAATTAATTAAAATGATAATTTCTTATCCATACTTGAAATAAATTTGAGAACATTTTTCAAAAGATACTTAAGTGAAACACTTATAAATTCAAAAAGAGTTCGTTTTCACGAACTACATTTATAGCGTCTATCGCTATATGACCCGTAATTTTCCAAACTTGATTTTGCATATGAAATTGCTTTAAAATTCCTATATCTATACTTTTAAGACTTTTATAAACTTAGAATATAGTTTTGAAAATAAAGGTTAGGGTTTTAAAATTTTATAAAAGCATTTCAAGCACGTAAAGTAAGGAAATCAAGTTTAAACGAAAGGATCCTTATATAGCTTTAACAAGACAAGATGCTAACTTTTCTTAGCACATTCCGCACATCGTAAGCAAGATAATAAACCTATATACATGACATAGTCCACATACATAAGCAAAGGTTTCATGTTACTAACCAACTTAACTTAGCTTCCATTCTCAAGTTTACTAAACCATATCCAGGCACATACATCAACAAAACAACTACAACATTATCTAAACCTAACTCCTAACATACTTAACAAATAAATAAAAAATATTTGTTATCAATATTTAATGTTCAAACCTTCAAGTAAAAAGACAAACTATTTCTCACCTAAAGTTATCTAAAATAGCACGAACTTTAACTAACTCAAGCTACCACCCTAGATCCTTGCTTTGCTTATGGAAAAAATACAATTTTGGAGGCCTTAAGGGCCTCATAGGGTTCGAGCCTGATAGGAAAAGCTTGGCCATGGCTTGGATATGGTAGTTATGGGCTTGTTTTTGGTAAAAAGGAAGTTGTAGGAAGAGGAAATGATGTTTTAATAAGTTTCTAAGGGATTTATTAGTAGAAAAGAAGGTGTTTTTATTTTTTAAAGTTCACAAAAAGCCATGGAAAAACACGAGAGCATGGAGAAAGTGGAGGGAAGTGAAAATGGAATGAATAAAGTGGAATGGAAAAACAAAATTTGGTTTTATATAAAATGTATTTGGTAAGTTACTAAAATGCCCTTGTACTTTACCCTCCACAACTTCATGCCACCTCACCGTGTCTCCCTCCTTCCATGTACTTCATGCCTCCATTTTGTCCCCCCTTACCACCTTATTTCCAACATGCATTTACATGCGTAAATACTTCATGTTTAGTGCTGTGATGTTTGCATTTTCACATCGTTTCAATGTTTAACTTTTTTATTTTAAGATTTTCATATTAACTTAAGTAAACATACTTTACTATATATCATTACTATCCATTCTTATGTTCTTCATATATGTATGTGTATATGTATACTAAAATGTTTACAACATTTCCGATAGTTTTTAAACAATGATAAGACGAAGATTCAAAAAACAAATTCCGATCCCATTTTCGAAATTTCTTCAAACTGATATTTTTGTAAACAAATTTAAAACCTATTTTGCCTCCTTATTTATTATTTAACAAGGTTTTATTTTAGTTATAAGATCCATTGTTCAAATATTAAAAATAAAATCCATATATTTGAATAGATCGAGTTTATATTTTAAAACCAACTATTTAAATATTTAAAGTTAATTAAATATTCAAATTTAATGATGAAATTTTGGAATGTTACATTACCTCCTTGTGCGGATCGAAGTATTTTTAATTTTTTTCAATTCGTTTGACTTTCTGCCTCATTCTTATTATTATAAATTTCTTATAGACATCAGATTTGTTCTTCATAAGATACACATGTCCTAAACTTGAGAAATCATTAGGAAAGGTTACAAAATAGGAATAATCATCTTTAGTAATTATGGACATTAGGCTACATACATCACTATATACAAGTCCTAAGAGTTCATCAACTTGTATATTGCTAGCACTGAATGTACTTGGTCATCTTACCTTTGAGACATGACTCTATGTGTCAAATAATTCAAAATCAAATGATAGAAGAAAACCTTTGCTTTTCAATTTGTGTAATCGTATCATACTTATATGACCTAGCTTGCCATGCCAAAGATAATTTTTGTTTATATTATTATTCGAATACTGTAACAACCCGCATTTTCATAAAGTTTAAGTTGACAATAAACCACACATGTCCAACCCAAATCGAATGGAAACACGGATAGTTATGGGACGGAAAGAGGAAATGAGTATAGAAGAAGAGAAAGAAGAAAAGAAATTAAAAACAATACAGAATCTCGCAATCGCAGCGGAACAATATATAATATAATATCAATGATCTTTACAAAATGAAATTGTTATATACATACGTACATCAGAGTACAACAACAAATCCCAATCATCAGTCTAGACAGTTATAACAACCTGTCCTCACAATTTCTGATAATTTCAACAAAAAAGCCGCGGAACTAAACATATATAAGAATAAGACTTGAAGACCTCCAACTCATCTCCTGAGCTCCAATGCATCCAAATAATCTATAAATATGCTCGGTTTGACCCGAGTATCATAATAAAATAACATCCAAGTCAGTCTGGAAAACCAGTGTGAGAAAAACATACCGAACTGGATTTTTAAGTTATAAAAACCTTTGAAAATAAAGGTATCTCGTAAGACCACGCCGCACATAAACACGAAAGGGATTTTACCTTATGATAACCAAAACATTTTATATGAAATCCTCTGATATAATGATAATGTCTAGATAATTTTTTATTAATCTTAGCCAAAATTGTTACATTATTAAATTCTAGCATACTAGGTTCTAGAACTAAAACTATAAAGGCTCGTATTGGAGAATGGATTCCATAAAATAACTGATCCATTAGGGTACCGTCCGTCACGGCGCATCTCTAGATAAAATAACACCGAGGACCTCGCCTGGATCCCCTGCCAACATAGGACCGACCTACCCATTACTAGATAGTATCGAATATGATCACCCTTTCGTTAATGGGCACCGAAGCATACAAATGAGAGATAATGACTCTAGATAGAGTTGATCATACTCTACTTAGGAGCGACCCACTTAGCTATGCTGCATCTCCCCTAATTTAGTCATTCTCGGTTGATGAGGCTTGAGGCTACATTTACCTTTATATAGCACTTCCCACTTGGAATGCTACACTGCCCTCCAAGCAACAATGCAATGCCAGCATTCATCCATACAAGTTCGTTCTAAGACTGAACGAAACACTTGAGAGCTCTGTTCCCATCACCCTTAATATGTCTTCACTTCGCAATGCTTAAGTTGGATCGAAGAGGTTTTCAGATAACATATCTGATCGCAGTCACTTTGAAACAGCATTCAATAGTTTCAGGTAAACTCAATCCCAGTTCTTTAGGAAATAAATAGACAAAGACAATAGCAAAGATCACCTCCTAACCATCAGTAGACGGATTTCCTTATCATTGTCCTATGAGAACGAAATGAGATTTGTATGCATGGTACGGCATCATCGGAGATTACTGTGCCATATAACTCACGTGTTTCTCCTAGATATTTTCCAAGTTACTTTTGGGTCCAAATTTCGATAATTAGTTATTTAACTATCAAATAACAAACATTCAGTTAGGAATTTAAGTCCATAGGGAAAAACCAACATTTGTTAACCACCAAACAACACTAGGCCTCTTTCAACAAATTCTTTCATTAAACCAAATCACTTTGTAAATATTCGAACCAAATACTTTTATAAAGATTCATTCACCACCCTTATATTTTCAATACTTGAAAATATCCATATACTTATCTCAATGGTTATAAGTATATCCACCAACACTTGGGAAGATTTCTTATCTTTATTCAACTCAACAACCATTTATAAATCCAATTATAATTCACAAAACTATTTATAATACTCATTTTATAAATCTACAAACCCATTTCTAAAATTCTGTTATAAATATCTAAAATCATTTATAAAACGCTTTAACCCTTTCTAATGCGATCTTCCTTTTATAATAATAAACATTATAAGTAAATACTAAATTTAAAATGTCTAAAATAATAATAAATAATTTGAAAGCATTCTTAAACGACAAGGTACATTTATCTTTAATATTTTTATAAATACTGATAATAAATGTCCAACACTTTATTTATGAATAATTATATTTAATTTCAAGACATACTAATGATGTTTAAATAGATAACATTTCAAAATATTAAAATATTGATAAATCACTTTCTAAACAATATAAATATAAATTAATAGCTTTTTAAATATAATTATATTTCCAAAATAAAAATCCATACTTAATTTCCAACATGACCATTTTCATATTTATAAACTATATTTATAAATACTCTCTATTTTAGGAAACTTCTTTTTATAAAATCCACTTATTTCTGAACTCCATTTATAACTCCATTTGCATTATAAATCCCACTTATTCATAAAGTCTCATTCAAACATAATTTCAACCATTTTTAACCTCGCTTCCACAATTATAAATTTTCTTTTATAAATTTCTTCAATCTATAAAATGTTGTTTAATAATCCCATTTTACCCTCGCTTTCAATTTCGAAAAATAGAATCAGCTATTTTGTAAAACATCTTTCTACATCTTAAAATCAATCCACCGTTTGATTTATTTCTCCAATCTATTAAAGATAATATTTTCCTTTTATTTCTAAACACCATTTATAAACCCGTACCTTTATTAATAAAATATGATTTTGCATATCTTCACTTCTTTTGTAAAATCTCACTTTTATAACTTATCGTATTTATAAATTTCATTATAATATGTGTACCTATATAAATATATATATATAACTTTATATAAAATTATTAATAATATTTTTATAAAGTTATTTCTATTTTTCCTTTAAAACGTAGCCCTTAATTTTAAAAGATAGACTTCTTTAAAGATTTTAAAAATGTATATTTCACAATTTGAAAGTCTATTTTTTGAAATATTTCATAATTAACTTATAATATCTAGAAATCATACTTTTATTTTATAAAAATTATTAAACATATAAAATTTTCAATATCACTTTGAAATCCCTTTTTAGATCAAATCATTATTTTATAATATTTAAATACTACAAACAAGGCCCGATGTTACTAAAGCCCTAAATAAACAAACGCGTATTCGTGTTATCAAAAAACATCCAAGAAATCGTATATCATAATATATATGAAAAATAAAATCAACGGTGTGAGAAATCCCATTTGATTCCACCAACCTCTCCTCTTGCATCGCAAACAGTATATAATCATCGAAATGTAAATCAACCGCTTTGAGGCAGGATTCGTATACAAAGGGCCATTCTCTCTTACACGGGAACGTAATAGGGTCTCGTCCACTCTAATAGGCCGGAATATATCCAACGAATAATAATTAATAATTTATCCAACAAACAATAAAAATCGGAAATAAATATCCAAACAAACAATAAATAATATTTATTGACTATATAAATTTTCTTATTAGCCAAAATGGTGAGATTAATTCACATTAATTTTTACTGCATCGGAATGTCCCGGTTTGAATTAAAATTGCGCAAGCGTTTAATTTTTAACCCAAATTTCTGTCAGCTTCGAATCTGTCCAATCCAACTCTAATTATAGCCTTCGTCGATATGATGACAACGCGACTCGTCGCGTTCGATTGGGACCTCGTACGAGCATGATATTAATTAATAACCGAATGATATAATTATTTTCAATTTTAAACTCAATACCTTAAGCAATCAGAGCCTTCGTCAAGTAGCTTCAAATCCAAGTCATGCGTTACCCCTTCTCCCTCGCATGAAACCCCCTCCCAAGCTCACGATTTAACCGAACTTTGACCCAATGCCAATGCCGAATCGCTTCGCCAGAAGCCATTGCACAGCCACCCTGAGACGCCCAGACATTGCTCTACCCTACGCCGCCCACGTAACCACCTATAGCATCTCTAGTCGTCAGAATTTCTCAAAGTCAACCGTGACTTCGATCATGAATTTCCATCACCTCGTCATGTCAAAGCCCATCTTCACCATCGATTGCCTTTGTCTCTATGTCACTGTCGTTTTGTCACTTGGAGTCGATGGCCGATATGGCCTGCGGTCGCGCTGATGATTATGGAGGGTTGGATGGTGGAGTTAGGAAGCGGTGGTTCTGTTAATTTTTTTAGGGTGTTAAGTTTTGCACGAAAGTTCCAAGGTAGAATTTTTTTGCAAAACACTATTCATTGGCTAAATTTTTGAACTCTAAACGATGCGTGCCGCCTGACATTCTATATGTTATACCCCTATTACGAACACAATGGAATATATATTAGAAGCCAATTCCGTCATACACAAAAGTTAGCATTTCAAATTGAGTTATATTTAATTAAATCACATTAATTAATTTTCTATGCATTACGAACTCGCACGACCAAATGATAAGTCCAATTGCCACAAAATTTGACAGCACACTATAATAAATTATTATGGATCAAATAGAGTTGGTTTCATCCAATTCCAAGATCGTACACCAGAAGGTTTTTTTTACATGTTAAGTGAAACGAATAATTCTCAAAAATTCATTTAATCTTTTTTAAATCCAAATTAAAAAATTGCTATCTTCCTTCTTATTCGAATAGAATTTAAATCAATTTTATAAATCATTTTCATTCACACTAGATCCAAGATTCAATTATTTAAACATTTCCAAAACTAAATTTAACCATTTAATTTTCAAATAAATAACTTATATTAACTTTTTAGCATATAAAATCAATTAAATATTCTAAATTGAAATAGTTGAAATTTTGGGTCGTTACAAATACTAGTCGCAGAACATACCTAATTTGTATAGATCACATAACTGCCATTATCTAAGATACCATCATAGATTTTATTACCACCTAACATAATGTTCATAACATTATTAGCATGGTGAAAAATATAACCATTCTCAAATAATTTAGATACTGAAATAATCCTATAAGTTTTTTATGTAATAGCAACTGTTCAATATTAAACAATCCACGTAGCAAATTCAAATGAAAATATCCAACTGTCATTTCATCTACAATAGACCTATCACCAACTTGAAGCCTCGCTTCTCCCTTACCACATGATGTTAGTTTCCAAGCCCTTGTAATAAATTACAGATGTGAGTTCCATATCCAGTGTGTAAAATGCAAGATAATTTATTGATTGTAGAATAATTTGTAATCATAAATATACCTGATGGAGTGGCAGAACCTTTCTACTTCTTCTCTATAACAATCTTCAAGCATTCCAAACAATTTTGTTTCTAATGAACCTTCTTATGACAGTGATGACATTCACTCTTGTCTGCAGTATTCATCATATTTGCCTTATTAACCCTTTACCACTTCTTCAAACCTTTCAAAGATGGTGCATTCCCCTTAGTAGCAAGTACAGCCCCATGATCCTTGGACAAAGAATCGGTCGACCTCAAAATATTGATGAGCTTCATAAGGCTTACGTTCAAATAGTTCATATTATAGTTTATTATGAACAGCTCATATTAGGGAGTAAGAGACTCAAGAATTGAGTCTACTTGCATCTCATTTCTTATTTCTACGTCTAACTATGCAAGTCTATCAACATAGCCTTTTATCAATATGACGTAACCGTCCACCCTTTTTCTCTTGGTCATTTTGGTATTAAATAATATCTTCATAAATTCATACTTCACTGAATGGTACTGTTCACCAAGTAGAGTTTTAAGACTATTGAAAATCACATAAACATATCAACTTAAGTCTAAAATCCATTTATCATGAGCAAGTTTTAGTTTATGATCCGGATCATCGATGGGATGTTCTTTTAGTGGTGCAGTTGTCATCCAAAGGCGTTCATAGATTAATGTTATCTTTATCGGCTCTTAGGTAATCAATGTAATTAGGTCCGTTGAGGTCGTCATTTTTAGAAAATAGCTTGGGTGTAGACTTTTGCTACAAGTTCTAACCTAGTAGATTAGGACAATTTCGTAGTAGATGTTATTATAATATTAATGTGGTTAAACTTTATGTTTTATTGTACTAATATAATAAACTCCCACTGGTCTTTTATGTTTCTCTAAACCCTAAGACGAAACATAGAAGTCTTTCGACTTCACCAGTGGTTGTTAGGGATCGTCTGCCTTGGGATTCCGCCCTTGACGAATATCAACATATCATACTACTAAAAATGATGGGAAACTCCTTATCTATTATATCACATACAATGTGCTTAAGTTGATATGAGTAACATCTTAGATTTCAATTGTTTAAATTGATGTAACAAATTCATCACTGAACGTGCTTAAGTTAATTTGATTTTACTCATAAAATTTATCACTCGATATGACCTTTACTTTTTGTACATATATGTTGTATCAAAAATTCTAAATAATGGTCTAAAATAAACTGTTTGCACATAACAAGTAAAATGTCTCAAAGTCAATAAGAGTTATGATTGAGTTTGTGAGATAAGATGCGATCCAAGAGATAACACGGAAGTACTATTGGATAAGAATCAAAGTTAAATAAGTATTTTGACAAAGAAATCAAGTGGTCTTAAATTTAGTCAAAATAAATTGGAAGTGTATGTCTATATATAAAATATTAATTAGTATTGAAATATTTGTAATACTATAAGTAAACAACAAAATTATGATGGCTAAAGATACATTCGATTTAAAATCATCTCAATTTGATTGTTTAATTCTTAGGATAGGATTTGAAAAGATAACTTTTATAATCGGCATAAAAGAATGTTGGTTATGTCCTAAAATGATATACACAGAAACTGTATTAAAAAAATTTAATACGTAATATGTAAGATAGGTTCCTTATGCATTGGAAATAGAAATTATCATACATGTTATATTGTTCAAAATGTCACATTTTTATTATGTATGTGATACGTAAAGCAAGTATCTGATCCTGACTTAGATCACTAAATGATAGTTTAGTGTGTTCTCGAGTATTTGCAAAATACTAGAGATTTTTTTTATAAAAACAACAAACTCCTTATAATGGAGTCCACAAAATTGAACTTCACAAGTGATATAGAGTATAATATGTCAATCCAAATTAATGTTCAAACTTAAGTTAAGAACTTTAAGTTGGAATTATTGCAAAAATAAGCAATGAAAGGGTACTACAATGTAAGAAATATAAATAAATACACAAATTTATAACTGAGTTGAGGTAATTTTAAATGTTGAGTATCCTATGAAATTGTTATATGATAACAATACCATGACATAATTTGTGAAAGAACTTAAAGCTTACTAGAAGTTAAGAGACATATTACGAATAGTTCCACATGATAAATGTACTTTATCGGCGTCGGAGAGAGTTGAATAATAGAGTAGATAATTAAAATAAAATAGCATACTCGTTCACTAAGGGGCTGACACAACTAGTTTTTGAGAAAATCGATCAATGAATTAGAATAAGATTCCATAATTGACCCCAAGTGCAACACAGAGATTGATGAAGTTAGAGGTATGCCATAAGGGCAGTTATGTAATTTGTTACCTATATATAACTCCGTGACCATTCTTATTCAAAATGAAAGGTGTTTTTCTTCCTATAATATATTAGTTATATAGTGATATAAATAATTAAATAAATAATATGAAGTATATAGATGGAAAATCATTAAATGATATGTCATGTGACAATAATTACAAATTGTTGTAATCATGAGAATTTTATCACATTGAAAATAAGATATTGTTTTAAATATTCCTAGTCAAGATTTTTTGAGAAAGGATATTGATTCATCGGTTGAGTATGGTACATCTCCAAATGTTGGGCAACATATTTCTTATGGCTATTTGAGGACACCAAGGTGTTAAGTACTAATAGTTATTGGATAACTATGGAATGTTTCGTTCAAGAGTTTTCTGTTGGTTCATACAACTAAGGTCAAATAGAGAATCTTAAAGTTACCAAGTTACAAAGTTTCATCAACTTGATAATACCATTGAATTTTAATATGGACACTCACTTTAATTATAAATAAATCATGGAATGACGTCCATCGAATGACAGTTGGATTTGAGTTGAAGCATTGGAAGTGAACAATATTCAATAGAGAATCCGTCTCCTCGGTTTTATGGGGTTAATATCTTAGTCAATTGTAGTCAGCTCATAGTCAAAAAATTTGGCCCTATGTAGTTAAACACTTAACGGTTCCATAGGTTGGCTATGTAAAAGTTTATAACAGGGATAAAGTGGGGATATAGCATAAAATATTAGAAACGGAAAAGGCTTCATTAGATATAAAACCAAATGTTTAAAGTTGATTTATTCTTATTTCCACATCATTTGTGTTGGGAAAGGAAATATTTTTTAATCCAATATAGCAAAACCAAAAAAAATCATGATTTATGTAGTTTAGATTTGGTGACTACAATAGATTTCCAATTTATATTGAGCACTTATGCTTAAACATTAGGTCCTCGCCCTAACTTTATTGACTTGGCTTAAAAGAGAACTAGTCAAATCAACATTTTATATTTAATTTGCTAAAGCGGGTGCTAAAAAGCCCTGATTTAGTAGATTATCATAAAATAGTAGTGCTTAAAGTGGATCTACAGTTTAATAATGCAATATTGAAAAAAAACATAGCGGTTGAAAAGTGTTATGCGCTATAACGGGGATTTTGTGGGGCTTTAACGAGGCTTTAACATCATAGCTATGGCTAAAGTGGTACCATTAATAATTATTGAACCAAGGACTTTGTTGTTTTTTTAACTTACAAAGTTGAAGGTGGGCGATGTGGGAATTTCAACCAAAACCAAATTCCATAAGCCTTAATGTGATATAGTTTTGACGAAGAGAATTGATGTAAATAATCATTAATGCCAGTGATTTCTTATAGTAAGTAAAATTAGAATTTAGCAAAAAGACATGTAGGCGGTGAATTCAACCAAAATGACACACCACTATCTAAGGTGAGACGTGAACATTAATATACGAATTATTCAATATAATCGCTTACTGAATTTACACCTTTGAGTCACGCAATCATAGTGACAAATTCTCTAAATAAACCGCATTGTTTAATTAATTTTCATTGTAAATAAATTAATATTTAAGAAATGTTAATTGTTAATTTTGATTTGTTTGAATATCATTAGTATTTAGTAAAGTGCATAAATAAAAGTTATAAATACATGTATCGATATACAATATCGGTAGATTGTTTAAATTTGATTTAAATGAAGTAAATGCTGTGTTGGGTTTAGGTCGGTTTGAGGCCCACGGTGCATCCATATATGGCCAGCCACAATAAAGGGAGATTGGTTTCTAAGAGAATTAAAAAAGGAAAATAATAATACAAGTAAGGGAAAAGATCCCTCTTTAACTTGCATTGATAACCTTCTTTACTATCATTCTTTTTCATAACTTGATTGCTTTCCCCTTCCTCTCTAATGGCCAAAATTTTTAATGCATTCATGGCTATTTTTCCAAGAAATAAATGCAAATCAAAGTCATTTTACAATGGTGGTTTCTTCACCCTTATCTTTACAACATCACGGATTTAATTAAGAATCTAGGAGCTATTGTTCATCATTCAAAGTGCATTCTTTATGGCTGCATCTTAAGGTAAAATTATAGATTTTACTTATTATATATTCATCTTGTTCATATGTATTATATCTTTTACATACTAAATCAATATTTTTGCATGTCTATCTAATAGGAATAAAACCCTTTTTGTGCATTGATAATATTTATTCATGATGTTGTTTTTCATTTCGATCCAATATTATGTATACCATTTTTAATCACATCTTCACCTTACATTAGATCTATCACATGTTACATTTTATTTAATTATTTATTCACATCACTCATACAGTTAAAATTTGAGCTTTACAACAAATTTATATGTGTCTGTAACAACCCTGTATTTTGTAATTATTTTTAATTTGAATTTTCTGATATAAAAACTTTATTTTATTTTATTAAAATGAATAAATTTTTTTATTTTAAATATAATTTTGATTTTGATGTGAATGATAAATTCCAAACGTGAATAAATAGAATATTTTCTAGAAACGTGAATTTTTAACAATGTGGTCAAACTTTGACTTTTAATTTAAAAATTTGAACTTTTGAAATTTATCTTTATTTTATGAAAGTAAATAAAATTTTAAGTATACTGTTTTTTTATGGGAATTTGATTAATATTGCGAAAGTTATGCTTTTAAGACTATTGTATGTAAACTATATTATTTAACAAAATTGTTTATTTTAATTTATATAAATAATATGTTTATTTGTCATGTCATGTTCTAATTTTTTTTACATGGGTAACATGACATGCCATGTGTATATATTTTATTTATTTGAACTTGTACATGAAATGAAGTTTGGAAAATCAAGAGTCTTTTGGTTGCTTTTGCCTTTTTTATTTCCCTATGTTTGTTTCTCTAATTTTATTTTCTATTTTTGTTCGTATAAACTTTTAATATATATTTATTTGATTTAGATTGATTTTTACTTTTAATAATAACTCAGGAATTTCAAGAAATATATGTTACCTGCTTTGTGTATTTGTTGCCTTTTCCATTGCATGTAAACAAAGAAAGAAATAGACAAGATTCTTTCCCTTATATTGTGCCTTTTAATTTTCTATTTTCCTAAAACTATCTATTTATTTTTCATAATATATATCTTTACCATATCTTTCTATCTTATTTATTTAGACATTCATTTATTAATTGCATGGTTATGTGTTTGGATCCCTTATTTATTTCTTGGAAAGAAATTTCAAATAAATATATGTTATGTTGCCATAAAGGCATATCTTTTAAAATTTATTTGTTTGATGTTCTTGCATTTATTTTGTTTAGTAGAGGCTTCTTTTGTATATATTTTATTTTTAAAACTGTATATATTTATAACATCCATTCTGCTTTGTTTCAATTAATTTGATCTTTGCTTTGTAAATTTGGGTAACATACAACATTTTAAAAATAAAAATTAATTTCTGCATTTCATTTTTTTTATTTCTATATCCATCTTCTTATTTACTTCTATGGTGTATATAAACTTTATTTACTTAGTGAAGGTTTCTTTTTTATATATACATCTATATTTATTGGATAAGTAACAAATCAATTAAGATACGTTTTAAATATAGGCACACGTTTCTTAATTTGTTTCTTGCCTTTATATATTTCCCACCTTTTAATCTTCTACTATATCTATTCATAAATGCATAGCCGTGATTTTCTCCTTTTCAATCACATACAAAGTTCTCAAACTCCTCTTTTCATTTGTTTAAGAAAAATATATACAAGATCTTTTCCTCCTTAAATTGTGCCTTTTTATATTTCCTTGCCTTTTTATTTTCTAACTATTCCTAAACATTAGCCGTTCAAATCTTTTTGTAAACTTAGCCGCCTCTTATCATTCACGTGAAAAAAAAAAGGTTTCTCATTGTATCATTTGCATGAGGAAGGAAAAAGTCTAGATCCATGGCTTCCATTTTATCCTTCTTCATTTTTTCTTTGGTTTTTGCCTAGCTCCTCACTAATTTTGTTCGGCCACAACCTCCATCACCTCCACCTTCCTCCTCCACCTTCCTATCTATGGCCTACACCACCATCATCTCCTCCCTAAGCCAAGCCGTGAGTGCCATGACCCAGATCACCACAAAACCTTGCTAAAATTCCATAAAACAATGCTTAGCCGACAAAAACTCCACCTCCATACTTTGCCTCGGCCACCACCCCTAGCTCCACCACCATCATGAACTAACCTCTGGCCACCAACATAACCTCTGACCAGACCTGTAGCAGACCATAAGCCAAACCCATAGGACCATAGGCCGAGCCTATGTACACCAATACCTTCCATTCCTTGATCCAAACCCTTCCACTTACTTGCCTTCACCTTCCTCATGTTTTGCCTTCCACTTTCATACCCATAGCCATGTATCATGACTCATGGCCGAGCATACATGACCTAGGCCAAGCCTAGGTGTGGTTAGATCAAGCCCATTTGCATTTTGGCCAAGCTTATGTTGTCTTGTACAAGCCTTTTGCTTCTAAGGTTTGGTTATCTTTCCTTGTTTTGAAATTGTTTTGCAAATCAAAATTTGTTAATTTTATTTGTATGTAAATTAAATATATTTGCTTATGTGTGTATTATTTTGGGTTGATATAAGGCTCTCCATCCATTTTAAATCTAATCATGCTTGTCATGCTTTTGGAAATCATTCTTGTGTGTTGTTTTGGGTCTCTAGCTTTGATAAAGGTGAGTCTTTCTCACTCTGACATTATTACTTATCAAATGGTAAATGGATGACAAGTGATTAGTAAATAAAATATTATGCAAGTTAATGATGATATTACGATATATTATTCCATGTATTTACAATGTTAACTTTGTTAATTATCACCTGACCTATGATAAATGATAGTATATTGTGACATTGGCATGTTAGTATATTTTTTATATTGTTTAGGCATATACTCACACTGCAAGCTCCCTGTTAGAATAAAATCACTATGGGTTGAAATGATACATACCCGAACAGACATTAGAATAGGGAAAAATCATTATGAGCTGAAATGATAGGCTCAAGTGATTTTTATTGTATTTTATTTGGCTTGGGATTGCGGGTTTGAAATGATAGAACCCGGGTTTTCTTTTTAAATTGCGAATTGAAATGATACATATCTGTATCACCTGACCTAGGATAGAAAAATATATACAGACCCCGTGGTATATTTTTAAATGATTTTTCTTAAGATATTATTTTTTTAAATTTTGAAATTTTGATTTAAAAATATATATTTTATGGTTTTAAGAAATTTAAATATTAAGTTTTGAATTGTGAATTTGAGTATGTAAATTTGAAGTAAATGTGATTTTGACTTTAATTTATACTTAAAAATGCAAGTAAATAATGGAAATTAAATTTTAAATGGATATTTGAAGTAAAATGTTAAGTTTTATTAAATTAATAAGTTAAGAAAATAGTGGAATTTTGACTTAACAAATGAATTGTGTTTAAATTGGATATTTAATTATATAAAAAAATTGTTGTGATAAATCATATGTTAAAAATAATTCAAATGTGAAATTTTGAAGCCTAAATATGATTTATAAGTTTAAAAATAGCTAAAATTTAAGTTTATTTAACTCTGAAAATTTTAATAATAGGCTGCTGTAGCACTTTGTAAGTGCTGCCGTTGCTAAAGTTAACTAAGCTTTGAATTAATAAAAATGACTACTGTAGCACTTTGTAGGTGCCGCTGTTGTTGTAAATAAACAAAAAATCTGTGTTATAGTACTTGGTAAGTGCTATGGTTGCTAAACTAAACTATATGCTGAAATACTTAATATAAGCTATGATAACACTTTGTAAGTGCCGTCGTTGCTGAAATTTGACAATGTTTTGAAATATTATAGATTTTAACACTGTTTTGGAGTTATATTTTAAAGTGTTAAATGATTTAACTTTTGGAATTGATTATTTATGAAGTTTAAGGAGTTTTGAATATAATTTAATATTTAAATTTTAATTTCATAGGAATCTAAATTGAATTTGAATTTAAATAAGGTTTACTTTGTTATGTGTTAAATGGAATGAAATGTAATGAGATAAATGAATTTTTGAATGGAATTTTGAGATGTGTTTTGAAATGATATTTGAAATATTAAATGAATGACATAATTGATCTTTAAAAATGATATTTAAATTGAATATTTGAATTTAAGAATGATAATGAATTGATAAGGGATTTGATAGGAAATGATTGAAATGGTTTTGATATGAATATAGTTTTGAAATAAAAATGGTTTTGGTTTTGAAGTCTAAACTATTTTGAAAGGAATATAGTTTTGAAATGATATCTTTGGTTTTTGAAAGTATATACTATTTCAAAATGACCACGGTGTTATAATAACGATTGGTTGGCAAAGAGACCGGGATCGGATATGGGCATACTCTATGTCGATACCGAAAACCACTTTGACAACCGTGTACGCGATGGAGATTCCAGAATGAAGTAGGATGGTGGCGGCGTTTCCTTTGAGGTAAATACATGGACCCGACTCCCGTGAGTTAGCATAAGGTGGCTAAAACAGGAGCGATTGACGGGCTAATGAGGTAGCACCTTTGATCGAATACATCCCTTCGATATTATACTTTGACTTTCGGATTGATTCGGTGGCCACTTTTGATTTTTTTTTATTTGGAGGTGTGGCTCGAGGTGGGTGGTAGCTAGGCGCTATGCGTTACCACCGACCCAGAAGTGTAATTGGTATATCTACCCTAGCATTGCCTAGTTGTGCCGTGTCACCTACCCTGTCGCTCCTTGTATGAGTTTGGTTTTCTCCCATATCCCGTGTGGTATCCTCTGGTGGCTTCCCGATCTGGAGGGACTATGATATTGGATGGACTACTGGGACTATTACGTGTTAAGGGCTATATGGGTAACCTCTTAATGCTATGAAAAAAGCAAGTTTATTTTAATAATAGACATTATTATAATAGCGAAATATTACTACATAGTAAATAGTTTAACGGATCCTTAAAGGATGGACGATCCCAAGCATCCTTTAAGTTACTGATGCATTTGTTACTGTTCACTTGAGTCGATTTACAGTTCATAAGTATGTATGTCCTTACTCGAATGTTTTGTGTTTTGCTTTGCGCTCGGGTCAGACTAAGTGATACAGCATTTGAGACTCACCTTCGGAGTTGGAGCTTTGCTTGAAGACCCAGCTATCTATTCTCTTCAGATACTTATTTGATTTTAGTTATCCAGTTGCTTCCAGTTATGTATTCATATTTTTACCTTGTTACTCTTTTGTTGTATCTTGTTTAACTCTGATGTATCTTACATATATATATAGTAGCTTCATGAACTACTATCTCTTCTACTTTTGATGCATTATATTACTCTATGTCTGTGATTATTTATTTACTGTATATTCTGAGTATTGCCAAAAAATATATTTACAATGCGGTATTTTGAGCAATTCAAGTCCGACATGTGCGGATGCGAATGGTCGAAAATGTTGGGTCGTTACAGTGTCTAAGTTATCCTTTTTGCTCTTGTTTTTGGAAATTATTGTTTAACAAGAGAGTAACAATTTGAATGAAATCTAATGTTGAATTAATTAATATCATTTTATTGCTTGTTACATATATTCATATTTGAATAAAATACACATGTTATTTATAAGAAATCATTTGGAACTCCAATATAAATTTTGTATGATTGTTGTTTAAAATAATTTTCTTTTCATCACTGTATACTTTTATTTGAATGTTGAAAAAAGTCAAAGGAAGACTAATATACAAAATGCCATATGCCTTTTTAATCCCTTTTAGTTAAGGGTGGATTTTTTTACTAACGTTAATTTCAAACATATATATATATATATATATATATATATATATAATTGTATCCCTTTTTAACTTAAAGTTTATAAAATAGATCCTTGTTTGAAATGATTAATTTAGTTCCAAACTCTTATTAAATCAGATCTTGTTTTACATTTTGATTTCAAAGTGCATAAAATTGTTAATTTTGATTTTAGTATATGTATGTTTATGTATGTGTATATATATGTAATTATTATAGACATTTGTTACGCCAAAAAATGGCACAACACCCTAAAATAGATAATCCAAATAAAACAATCAAAAACAGGAAAGCAAAATAAGAACAAACAACCCTTCTTATATTGGTTTGATGAAAACTCCAGCCTACGTTCACTTTAATCCTTGTTATTAGTTATTTTATCTTCGGATTACAATGAACTCAATCGGATCCAACCAAAATCTAGTGGATCTCAAACTTACAATGGAATTTCTAGAGTTAAAGAAGAAGGGAATAGCATTTAGATCCAAAAATGCCCCTTCTAAAGTCTAAAAAAGAAAAGTCCCGTCTCTAGTTGAAGTTAACTGCTATTTGTAGGTGATTCCCCTCATAAGTCTTGTAATCAGGCTGAAATTCATCCAAGTCTTCAAAATCCAAAAATTCACACATGAAGATCGAGTCGGTCTAAACTATCTCTAAATCGAAAATCAGCTCAGTACCGACTACTTCCAATCGGTACAGATCTGATTTTTCCATTATTATTCAAGTTTTTCTTCATGTCTTAGCCTCCTTACAGACCTCTTGCCAAATCAAGCCTTCATTTTAGGTTGGTAGTCATCAAAAGTGGTCGGCCCCAACTTGAGTTAATTCAGTACCAACCTAATTTTTCTCTTTAGAACTCTATCAAATCTTCTGAGTTTCCTTTTATCACCATTCTAAATGGTTATCATCATTTTGGAGTGAATCATGTTGATGAAAATCATGAGTTTCAGATTGGAACCGACCTGAATTGGTTTTCGACCTAAGTGCTTTGTATATTTGCTTTGAGTCGTGGCTTTGGTTTTCCTAGAGATGTTGAGCTTTAAGTTTTCCTATGCTCACTTGAAGTCTGACCTAAGATTTTTGTATGTCCGACCTGAGTTCTACTCGGTATTGACTTGAGGACCCCGACTAAAAATGTGACTTTTCCAAATTTTTAATTTTTTTTAACTATCTTTCAGTATTTCCTTTTTCTTACATTTTTATGGTGTTTCCAATGTTTGGGATATTTCTTCATCGTTTGCTCATCCAATTCACTCGTTTAAGTCCTTTCGAAGAATATGGAAATTTTGATTAAAACACTTGCCCTCTAAAGTACGCCCTATAAATGTAATGTGTGCTTTGCTCAAGAATAGCTTTAATAGTAGATATTGCACCCATTTTTACCCCGAGCTGCATTGAAGGAAAAAGGGCATGGCATGAGTCCAGGAAGGCTGCTCTTATATCGAGAAGATTAGATGTAAAGAAAAAGGAATTGAATCAATCAAACTCAGGCTACATAGGGGCTATCTTGAATCCATGCTACTTAACCTAACCTAAACCCTAAAATAAAGGGAATCACGGCAAAAGATGGATACAACTCTCATAAGGAAAATGAGGTAGGCCATAATGATAGTACATAAGATTGAAGCAGGACAAGAATATTGCATCGAAGTATAGGAGGCAACACATGCTGAACTAACTGGCGCATCTTTAAAGCCCATAATTTGTCAACACCTACAAGAATAGGTCTGCACAGCACATATCGAGGGCAATCTAGGAATGCCACAAAGGGTCGAAAGCACTCGAAAGGGATGCATGTAGGGCCATGTAACAAACTAAAATTTAACCCTTAATAATTAATTCGTTACTTAACTAAATAATTAAATAACTTTGTGACAAAGTTATTTATTATTTAGTTAACTAATGAATTAATTGTTATGTGTTAAATATTGGGCTGTTACAGGCCACTCAGGATACACTTCAACGTGGAACCATACTTACAAGTAGACGACAAGGATATGGAGCTCCTCTTTTCCTTCACCAACTTCAAGAGCATACTTGCAATAAGGGCAACTCTATCGCAATCATTTCAGATCATGGCTAGCCCCAATGCATTTCAAGCATATGTCAAATCAACACTCAAAGTGAAATAGGGTAGTGCAACTCCATTTCTCCTAAATATGATAGCTAGTTAAGCAAAGACGATGGTGATGTCAACACGGCAGTATGACTAGCATCAAGCAATAGCCTTCACCACATCTCTTTGTATATGTCAACAGCATCTCAAAGCCTCAGGGTGCCTCGCTAGCATTCTTTTTAAGACATTTGCCTCTTCAGGAGAGAAGAGGCCGACCCGCATAGTTTTGGCTTCCCATCTAATTTTTCAAGCATCCCGCTTCATTTCCTTAGACCCCTTCAAATGCCATGGCTTCCTACCTAAGACGCATCACTAATCCAAACACAACAAACATACATTGTAGATGAATGAGAAGTGGTAAGATCTGATGATGGGGATTGAAGTGAAAGATAAAGGGGAAATCATGGTAATCAATATTGCACTTTTCCATAAAGAAAGCACTGGAAGGTTAAGAGAGGAAGAAGGCACTGAAAGGCTTAGAGAGGGGACGATTTGGTCCAAAGTCTAAGTTTGATCACAAAAAATTAAGAGATATGGTATGCTTCTGGGAAATTGAAGTCATCTGCAACGAAAAACAAGATATGGTGGATTATCTCATGGTAAGGATTAACAATAGTCCAAACCATATAAAAATTTCTATGTCCTTATTTTTCATGATCTATTGTTTACATATTCCACGATTGATTGTAAATCGAGAGTCCTTTACAAAACGAGCTCAACATTCTAACAAGAAGTTAGACTGCAACCACTAGACTATGTAAGAATCCAGCAACATAGTAACTTCTTCAAGGTAGGTTTAACATAAGTTAAATTCATTGATTCGAGTTTGTGGGAGTAATCATCAACTAGATTTCTCTACAATCCATTTGAGAGTTGTGAAGTTGAAAATTTTCACCAACATTTTAGGCGCTAGAAGGATAGCTCGAATCTCTATTCCTCTTTTCTTGATTTTATCAAATACGTTAACTTACACTCACCATTCCTAAATTGCACATGGATCCATCACTTCGTTCCGGTTTCTTATTCCCGATAAGCCTATCAATGCTCCCTTACAAATCATGAATCCTGCTAGTCTGCAACATCCTCCTACATGGAGGCCCAAAACTAATGGCTATGGATGTTGCAGTCATCCATAGTTATTAATCCTCGGTGACCAAATACGATGATATTAGATACACTGATGCACAAAAACACTAGAATATGGAAAAAAAATTAAACACAAACCGATTTCACATTCCATTTCATAATATTTCAAAATGATTAGATAATCCCAGTTCGCAGAACACGTATAGATAACATATATAATTAAAAAATATGCCAAGATCAACATACGAAGATACCCCCTTGGTTAATCAGAGTTGTGACGACCCACATTTCGGAAGGTTTAAATTAATAATTATCCATACATGTCGAGCCCAAAAAATCCGAAACATTGATAATCAATGGGGTTAATTAAGAAAAATAATAAAATAAGAAGAAAATAAACATAGAGTCTTGCAGTGGAATGATAAAATATAGTAATCGAATAAACAGTTTATGAAGTTATTTATATTATACATTTGATTATAATTTATACACCATTTATTAGAGTTATATATACAACAGGGATAAATAAAATAATGCAGCAGATAATACGAAGCAGGAATAATAACAGTAATAATATACCAAATCTTCATCTTCATCCTCCAGAAAATGATCTTCAATGCATTGAAATATCAAGGCTGACCCGAGCTTAATGAAAAACAAAACTGTAACACCCCATGTTTTATTGACAGTTAAATTAAAGTAAATTTAATTGATAACTCTGAAAATGGTGAAAATGAGTTTTTACAAACGTTGGAATTTGACCACGAAACTTTTACCATTGTGTTCATGCCAATTTTCTGATCAACTTCCATATACAATGTTTTCTGAATAGACTTCAAACAGAGAAGTTATAGCCGTTTAAGGTTTTAGCGTCAAAAACATTTACCTATGCAAACATGGAAATTTTATCAATTATAAACATTTGCAATTAATTTATAGGATATTTATAAAAGTAGTAACAAATTTATTATGTTTGTACTGTAAATTATTAAGAGAATTAGATGTAAGAGGAAACAAATAAGGGGAATAATTAACATTACAAACAGAATCAGCTAAAAAGTGTAATTAATTAATATGCGAATTAATATTGGAGCTTAATATATAATGTGTGTGTGTGTATATTAGATCCCTCAATTTAAAGAGCTTTACATATAAATATAACAAATAAATGTTCAAATTCAAATCTAAATTAAAAAAAATATGCACATTAAATATATATATATATATAATAATCTGATGGTGGAATTAATTAACATGCCAATTAATAAAACATTACAATGTGTAAAATATTAATTAAGGAAATTAACTATTAGAGGTGACATGTTAACCTATTGACAGGGCTATTAATTAGGATTGCAACAAAATCAGCAGAAGATGTCAATTAATTAGGGAAAGAAACAATAGTTGATCTAGATTTGAATGTATACATATAGGTAGTATATTGCTGCACATAAAACTTAATTGAAGGATCAATTAAGATGAGGATTAATTAGATAATTGGTGGGCTACATCTATATAAGAGAGAACGTAACCCAATTCGTTCCTTTAACGGTCACTTTCTTCATCTCTCTCTTACAGTAAGCAATGGCTTCTTTCTTTATTCTTTTCTCCTATTTTTCACACATTTTCATTAAATAAATCCAAATAAAATATATGTGAATAAAATAGAGAAATTGCAACAAATTAAAGGAGATAAGTTGTAGAACGGCGTAGTAATTTTATAAGATAGATATTTAACGCTTAAGCCGTCGGGTGAGTGGTTAAATTATATAATTTTTATATGATTTTGTTATTGTTGAAAAAAATACTTATATGGAATTTTCAGATTTGTTTATATGTTGGTGTAATTGGATTCGCAGTATAATCTCATGCTATTATTTTATTTTAAATAGAGTTAATGAAATATGCTGTAAATTGGAAATGTTTATGTACGATTTTCAGATCTATTTATATGTGTTGATTTTTTATTTTCATTGGATTGGAAATGATATTTTTATTTAATTTGCATCAGATTTGGCTTATATTCTCTATCTCCTTTCAGATCTATATTGAATCTAGGTATGATTCACATTTTTATACTTAATTATAAAAATGTGAATAAAGACCAATTTTCTAAAGTTTCCTTCAGATCCATACAGTTTTTATGTTTGTACTGAGCTGTTATTACAGATCTAAATTATAAACAGAGAATATAGAATTTATCTAATTTGAAATTAAATAAATCTTCATATATGTATATATTGTTGTTTATTTTATTATTACCTATAAAAAGGAATAAATGTAAGGGTATGTCACATTTAGGGGATTACACCATAAATTAATTAATTAACCTTTTTGAAATTTAAAATATGATTTTTGGACTAAAAATAAAGGGAGATATTTTGTTTCATTTTTGGAAGGTTTATATTTTTAGTTTGTTGGAATGGGTATTGGAGTAAGTAAATTTCCATATATTATCAAATAAAAATCTTCTGGAATGGCGTTATATAGAATTGCAAGGAATACTTATATATTTTCCTCATTTGAAAGGAATCTACAAAGCAAGGTTGAGCGTCATATACTTTCTGATTTCCACAACAAAAGAGGATTCCTTGTAATTATAACATCGCATTGATCACCTCTTGGGGAAAAGATGTGGACAAAGTGATAGTTGGGTGTAAAAGCCAAATTCCAATATACTAAAGTATAATAAGTTCCATAAGTGAGGTTTTAAATAAGGAATAAAATTAAAAAGATTAATAAAAAGAGGAATATGCGTAATAGTGTATTCGATGGGAAATATAGGCAAAGATAAGAATATGTGGGATAAATGGAAAACAAAATTTTGAATAATCAAATGAATTTAAATGAGAGTTGGTTAAAATAATAATGCATACGGAAATATACATAAGGACGGAATATGTATGAATAAGCTACGTATTTGTGTTGATGACTTATTTGATTTGAGATCCGCCAATAGTCCGGCTTTCCGGCAATTTATGCGGTAATTGGTAAGGTTTAGTAAACTATGACTATGGACATAGTAGCAGTCTATGACGGTAAGTGAGATTTAGGCTCGTGTTGGTCACTGGGATGTTGTGTCCCAGGTTTCGTGAGGTTATCCCCTAGTTTTATATAGGTCTGCTTCTAAATTTAGTAAGAGAGGGGATAGTGCCTTGATTGCAATTATGCAATCTAAAATGTCGATGCATGGTCTAGGGTTGTGTAATCAGGGGAGTACTTGCACAAAAAGTGGTAGTAGGTTGCACGATTTTAGGGGCCAGCTAGGCCATCGGTTACGAGGAAGGACAGGGTTAACTCCTCTATTGGATGGTAATCTACTGCATCGTATTACATGGGGAATGCATTGCCAAATTGGTTGTTATATTGGTTGCGATAGGGACTGGTTAGTTAACCTAAGGAGAATACCATCCAAATGACACTATTTATATGCATGGCTAGCAGGGCCCGAGTCTGCATAGGAAGTAGATAGTTTGGTTTCTGGGTGCCTTATTGGCAGTCCAGTCTTGTAGAGTATTCCCAACAAAATAGGAAGACCCTTGCTTAGGGTCATGTACGTTCTCGAACCCGAAAAAGGGGTTACATGTCCACGCAGCTGTGGATGGATTGTCATGGTGAGGTTGTAAGAAAGGTAGGTTTGTGTTCGATAATCCCTCGGGTATGGCTTTCTTCACCTGCTTTCCTTACGAACTCGGTACGAAAGCATCTAAATCGGCATGGTGTGGTTACGCGCTCGCATTACATGATAAGGTATTGTGGGGTGTTGTAATGACCCGTAAATTTCGATAATTTAAAGCTGTTAATTTAATAAGATTTTATGAATTCATATTGGAAGAAATAAAATATTAATGGTTTATGAACGAAATAATAATTAGAATTAAAGGTAATAATGTTAATTCAAGTTGACTATTAATAATTTGAATGAAATTTCAAATAATTGAAATAATGAAAATGTTGTGCTTGGTTATGAATTTAATATAAGAAAACAAATATGAATATTTTTTGGCAAGGCCAGTCGGTTTTATAGTGGACCGTCTACTTTTTATTACGAACGTAATAAAAGTTGAAGTGCAGGAGTAAGGTAAAAGCACCTTAACTACTAAGAAAAAAGGAAAATATAGCACAGGTATGTGACAACCATGTCACAGTAACTAAAAATATCACTAAGACTAGGACTCCTCCGAAGAGGAAGAGTCACCATCATCCGCAGACACCTGAGAAGATACCAAAGGGACATTCCCACAAAGACCAGCAAAGGGACGGAAAAGGATAGCAAGACAAGGATCATAACCCATAGCATCAGAAGAGTAGACAAACGAATGATCCCAGGAAGTATCAGCCAGCATGACAGAATTGGAACTCGCATACAAACTGTCCAAATCGAGAACTAAGGAATCACCAGACGGTTTGTAATGAAGGCATCTAAGGTCCAGATTATCATCAAAGACAAATCTAAAGAAGGATCCATCCACAGAGTTAAATCTCATATCAGATTTGTGATCAACCCAATACCGCTCGGACTCATCCCAAACAACAGGCAACCGCGGCAAGGACGGGATAGGAGCAGCAACATCACAAGGGACCACAGAATCAGGAGAAGAGACAAGTTTAGCACAAGGCAAAGGAGGCAGACTCAGATCGGATAATGGAACAACAGGAGGAGGGGTATTCTGAGAGGTAGGGGCCATGGGAACCCAAATCCTACACAGGGGGCAAGGCAAAGGGATCTTCGTAGCAGCCGCGGAGGCTTCAGAGTGCAAGCAGGCGATAGCCAGGTGGCCAAAAGAGTGACAGGAGGTACAAATATCTGGAACCCAGCCATAGCGAACGCGGACTTCCATAACATGCCTGACAACAAGCTTAACAGGAATAAATGAAGGGAGAGGCTTAAAGGGGGATATCTCAATAAGAGCCTTAGCATACATCATTTTATCACGCGCAACTGTATTAAAGTCAAAACATTTCAATTTTCCAACGTTACATGCTAACCAATTCAACCCAAGAAGAGGCTGAAGAGCAGAGGGAATTTGCGAAAAGTAAACACAAACAGGGATAGAAAGAACCTGTTCACGAGCACACGTCACTGTTGGAGACCAAGGTGTAACAAATGTGAATATTGAATTAACTAATGAAATAATATTAATTAATGGTAATTGAATGAATTCTATATTATGCAAGAAACTATAATGATTGGTTGAAGAATAAACTTAAGTGTAATAGATCATGAACCGATGTAAATTTCATCCATTTGATAATAATGGATTGAATAAGAGGATGAAAGTTCAATTAAATGGGATTATTGGAAATTTAATTTGTAACTACTGAATATATTGAAATTGAAATTTAAACCTTTGAAATTGGTGAAATATGTAACATTAAATTTATATGGACATCTTTTATAAAGAGTTATATATTACTAAGTAAGCCAAAATGATAGAAGTTGTAAATAATTAAAATTTGAATTTGAAAGTGATTTAATTAATTTAATATTAATTTATTTAATTAATTGAAATATAGCCATTTTGTCCACTGGCTCGGATTTCGACGAAACCAGTTTCATCGGATCTGTAACGGTGAATTATTTAGGATTTCAAGTTTCGTAGCGATCGGACTTGTCGTTTGATCGTACGGGCTCGAAACGCCTAGAATTCAAGTTAATTGAAATCAATTGAAATCAATTTGAAATAATCTAATTTTAACGTAACTTCTTCATATGATGGAATTAGGACTTGAAACCTGTTCTATTGAGTTTAAAATATTTTAAAACATCTATTTTGATATATGGATTGGCCCATTTTCATTTCGGAGATAGAATGGGATTTTCGGGTCGTTTATCGTTAAAACCCAAATCAATCGTGTTCATTCTTTTTATTTTCTGATCTACCTATAAATACCTCGTTATAAACCCTACTCATTTCTTATTCCTCATTTCTATACATACAATTCCATTTTCTCCTCCTCATTCCAATGGCAAACAAAACCTAATTCCCAAATTTCAAACTCAACTTCAAAATTCAAACTCCACAAACCATATCAAATTATATATCGATTTGAAGCTCCCGACGAGCGCAAGTCAATTTTGCTATTCGTTTTTCGATCTAGGTTCTGGTGCGCCCAGAAACTATTGATCTTTTTTCGGCCGTTCATTGCTCGATGATGAATTTCGTCTGATCGGCTAATCATTGGCATTGGGCTATGGAGAGTCGCGAGGGGATCGCATCAGCGTAGGTTAGGCGGGGAGTTGACGGCCAGATCGTCGGGAATAATTCGATCTAGGCTTGAAACGGCGGCGGTTGCTCCTCGTTCGTCGGTGATTGAACGACATCGAGTGGATGTCGGGGTTCGTGGGAAGGCACGCAGTGGTCGACGAAGCATTCTGGGTTGTTCCAGTTGGTCGTGGCGGCTCATGGTCGAGCTTGTAGATCGATGGCAAAATCGTGGGTTCTTGTAGGGTTTCGGCGACGAGGTAGAACGTGTGACGTGTATCTTTTTATTTTATTTTATTTTATTTATTTGTCTTAAATTCAAATCGTATGGCTTCTAACTCGAACAACTTTTACATACGAAGTCTAATTCACACGCAGTTTATTGCGTTGGGATCGTATTGAAATTTCGGACGTTGTGATGCGGGTTTGGACGAATTCTAAGACCATTCAAATTTTGGACTTCAATTGAATTTAAATTCACTTTAAAATCAAAGATGGGTGTTTTAACCACTCACAACTTCAAAATTTTCTTATGTTTGTTAAGTTAATTTATGATGTGAGTAGGAATTTATTTATGACTGTTTGGTATATTTTAATCATCATCTCGGTTAATTTGAATTTATTTGAATTAAATTGTTATTTAATTTATTATTGAATATAAACTTCCGATAAATACCTATTATCGATGATCAGCTCTATATTGATATTTATTGATTGTTTTGGATAATGATTGTGATGGATGTTGATTGTTGATATTGGTTGAATGGATGTTGTATTTCATATCGTAATAAACTACAAGTTCACTATGGGTTGAAATGATACATACACGAATGATATATAGATTAGGGAAAAATTATTATGGGTTGAAATGATAGACTCAAGCGATTTTATGGATTTTATTAATTTCGAGATTGCTGTTTGAAATGATATACAACTGTAAAATGTTTAAATTGCGAATTGAAATGATAAATATCTGTATTATTTGACCCTAGGGTAGAAAATTATATATGGACACCGGATTGTTTAAATTAAATGATTTTAAAACCCTTAAATTTTTGAATTTAATCAATTGATATTTTGAAATAAAATTTGATTTATATAAATTGAAGTATTATAGGAAAATCAAGTTTTGTGTGAAACGCGAATTAGTTTAAAAAAGGAATTTCTTAAAGAAATTAAATCGGAAGTTTAAAGTTAAACTTTTATGTATAAATGAAATTCTATCGAAATTGAGTTATTGAATTTGTTTGAAAATAACTTTGAAACATTTTGAGAATGGAGTAATCCGTATTGATATTTTGAGCATGACATAACGATATGAAATTTGATAGTTTATTAAAATTTTGTTTGTCGATTTGGAAATTTGAAATGGTCCAAAAATGTTGAAATGAAAGGAATAGTTTAATTTGATAAAAAGGAAATTCCAAATTCATATTTTAATATAAGCTGCTTTAAAAATATATTATTTTAAAATTTCAAATTATTAATATTTTCAAATTTATTAAACTATTTAACTAATATTAACTATATAATTATTTTGATCTATTTGAAACCAATTTAATTTATTTTAAAAACTAATTAAACCCTTTTAATTTATTTTAAATCTAAATAATCTATTTTAAGCTATTTAATCTATTTTAATTATATTTAATCTAAATTAAATCTATTTAACTATCTCAAATCAATTTAAAAGCAATTTACCTATAATTAAACTATTTTGGAGTATTTTAACCATTTATAATTATTTAAAGTATTTCTAAATTTCCAAATTTAGTAGAGTGGAAGTGTTTTAAATTCAATTCAATTGGTTTAAAAAGAGAATAAGGTTAAATGGTGTTATAACCTAAGTAGGAATTTAAATGTAATAATAAATTGAAATGATGATTTAAGTTAAGGACTTAACCTATTTTGGAAATATGATTTTTGGAAGAAATTATGATTTTGGAAACGATATGATTTGGAAAGTGACATAGTTTTGAGAATATGATATTTTGGTATAAATTGTGAATTTGACTTTGAAAGGAATATAATTATCGAACTATGATTTCAAAGGCGAATATGATTTCGAAAGTAGGTAATGATTTTGAAAGTGATATGGTTTGAATTGAATAAGATATTTTGATATCAATTATGAAATGATTTTGGAAATGTAAAAGAACCATCTGGTGTGTAATAAGAGATTGGTTGCTAAAGAGACCGGGATCGGATGTTGTCATACTCTCTGCCTATACCGACAACAACTTTGACAACTGTGTACGTGGTGGAGATTCCAGAATGAAGTAGGATGGTGGCGACGATCCTATATGAGATATATACGTGGACCCGACTCCCGTGAGTTGGCTTAAGGTGGCTAAAACAGGAGCAATTGACGGGCCAAGTGAGGTAGCTCCTCTGATCGGACACACTCTATCGATATTATATTCTGACTTTTGACTTATTTGGTGGCCACCCTTCGATTTTACTCGAGAGTGTGTTTCAAGTTGGACGGTAGTTGCGGCTATGCGTTACCAACAGTCCGGAAGTGTAAGTGATATATCTACCCTAGCATTGCCTAGTTGTGTCGTGTCACCTACCCTAGCACGCCTTCTGCGAGTTTGTTTTATGTCGTACCTATGGGGTATATCCTCTGGCGGCTCCAGTTTACGGGGATTTATGGTACTGTATAGACTATTGACATTATAAAATATGTTAAGGAGGAAAATGTAAAGAGTTAACGCTATTTTAATAGTTTACTTTACTATAGACATATTATAATAGCTTATTGTACTACATAGTAGATAGTTTAAGGAATCCGTAGGAGATGTGAATCCTGAGCATCTCTTAAGTTATTGCACTCACGTTAGACACTAGATAGGAGATGTCAAATCCCGTAAACATCTCTGACGTCGTTCCACATATATATATATACACACACACACACACACCATTGATTTAGCTTACATAAGATCTTTTAGTTCTAACTCGAGTGTTTTGTCTTCTCAATTCGCTCGATTCAACCGGAGCATATCAGGATTTGAAGACCTTATTTCTGGTGGACGAAGACGAAGATTTGTGCTATTATTATTTACTATATCTATTATTTAATATATTTGTTCCACTGCATCACATTGTTCCGCTGCATTGTTATTTATTTATCTCTGATATGTGTAACTCTGATTTTGTATTATATTAGTATAATCAAATGTTTTGTAAACAGCTTCATGAACTGTTATTTGATTATTATATCTTGTCATTCCGTTATGAGATTCTGATTTGTTTTCTTTCCTTCTCTGTTTTTTCTTATTCACCCTAATGACAATCCGCTCTTTTGTATGGTTTGAGTCTGACGTATGTGGTTTAGCATCGATTTAAACTGGCCAAAAAGGCGGGATGTTACAGTTGGTATCAGAGCTTTAGTTTAGCGATAAACCTTAGCTTCTTGGGGTCTGACTCATATTAACTAGGGTAGTAATACCCTAGAATGAGTCGCTGAGAGTATATATATATGAGAGAGCGTATTTGTTAGTGTTATAAAAGGTTTTTTATATTGGGTTAATTTGTTTCGTTTTGTGTTTATAAATTCTGATTGGTGCTAAGAATGCTATGGTATCGATAGGGATTTCTAAACACTTAATAGGACAGACCAACATAATATTGTTTGAATATAGGTGAATGAAATAATTTTGCCTATTATATTTTTGTATATAAAATAACAAAATTTATAAATGATATATTTGGTGGTAATATATTTTGTTGTTAGGTAGTAAAACTTATAAATATTGGTTATAAAATAAAATTTACAAATAAAATGAGAATAAATTGGAAATTTTAGAACTTAAGTTCTGGGGTTTTTGAAATTCTCTTTCGAATGATTTTGTAGTATAATAATAATATTGTATTTTTTGATAAAAATATTTAAATATGATTTGAAAGAATTGTTTTAAAGAGATTTTGGAAAGAAATAAATTATGTACTCCCCTCTCTATCGCTGGGAAATAATTTCGGTTATGAGCGCACGCATCATCAACATTCATTTTCGAGTTTCAAAGTTGGAAGGCCGCTGTAGTAATTTATTGCAGATTTATTTTGATAATAATATATAAATTTTAAATTGCTTTAAGTATAATTGGATATATATGTAGTAAGTATATACATTTATCTATTATTTTTAAAATGATTCGTAAAGGAACCCGATATTTAGTTGTTAAGTTTCTGTTAATTAATAGTTTCAATTATTGTAGTCAAATGGAATGTAACTAATTAATAATTGGAACCTCTAAAGGAAATAAGAGATTAAATGCTAGGTTATAAATGAAACTACAAGAAAGTTGAAATTTGTAACCTATAAAACCAAGGATATGATTATTGAATATTAAATTAATTAAAAGAAATGAGAAAAACTTGTGTAACTTTCAATTGCATTCTTAAAGCATATATATAACTTACCAAATATTAAAAGTTGTAATGTTTAATAAGAAAATGTAATAGGATATCATACAAGTAAAACTTAAAGTGATGAAAGTATTTAATGAAATTATTTAATAAATAAGAATTGATGTTATAGTGTTATAAACTTAAGTTATAATTGAAATGTTACTATAATAAAATAAGATAGAAAGTAAGTATTGTATGTAACAATTAGAAACTTAAGTAAATGAATTGAAATGTTAAGCAATTAAATGGAACATGAATCCTATTAATAAATGAATGCAAATAAATGAAATTCAGTAATGAATGAATGAATATAATGCAATAAAAAGAAACGGACATGATATGAATAAATAAAAATGAATTTTGTAAGTAATAAATGAAAATAAATGAAATAAACACTAAATGAATGAATGGGAATAAAATTTTGAAAGAAATAAATGTAAAATTAAAGAGAGTAATCACTAAATGAAAAAAAATGAACGAATAACAAATCTATCTTTTTTTTAAGAATAAACTTAAATAATGTTAGATTCTGTTGTTTGTTTGGTTTACAGATTGTTTGGGAAATGATACTTCTAATTGTTTGGGTGTATGAATAATCTATTGAGTTTTATCTAAGACTATTGAGTAAATGGTATACTTAGTAGTCATTTATCATCCTAAGTGATTAAAAATATCTTAACCCAAAAAAACTATTTGTTTTGATTGATATGGATGGATGATCGATTTATACTGACTTCATATGATGATAGTATGATGTGGTTGCAAGTGATTGTTGTTTATATTGATTTGTTTGTTAGTGGTTGAAACAACGTTAAATATTTCATTTTATATAATTATTAACTTTTTTGGATTATATAAGTGAAATACAGGTTTATGGAAGCAACAGCTACTGCTTTTGGTTTCATAAAATAAGTGTTGTTTGCCCGACAAATAGGTACATTCTTAGATTATGGTTTTCTAGCGATATTATATTATTTTTCCCGTGTTAGTACATATTATTTTGGTAAATATATGATGTATATTGTTTTATTTATATTATAATTTCTCCCGGGCCTCTCCATACAAAGGAGACTCTGTCGAAATTTTTCGTAAATTTTGGACTTAGAAATTCTGTGAAATGTTTTCCAAACTCTTATTATCTTGAATATAAAAGGATTTAATTATTACAAATTAATATATTTTATTTAAATTATTTTATTTTGTAAATCTATTGCTTATGAATTTAATATTTTAAATAAGATATATTGATTTCTAAATTTCTTTCCTTTCCCTTCTTTTTCCTTTTTGGGGACGAAAAGTTTTGAGTAGGGGAGAGTGTAACAACCCGTAAATTTGGATAATTCAAAACTGTTAATTTAATAAAATTTTATGAATTTATATTGGAAGAAATAAAAGATTGATGGTTTATGAATGAAATAATAATTAAACTTAAAGGTAATAATGTTAATTCAAGTTGACTATTGACAATTTGAATGAAATTTCAAATAATTGAAATAATGAAAATGTCATGCTTGGTTATGAATTTAATATAAGAAAAAAAATGTGAATTTTAAATTAAATAATGAAGTAATATTAATTAACGGTAACTGAATGAATTCAATATGATGTAAGAAATTATAATAATTGGTTGAAAAATAAACTTAAGTGTAATAAATAATGAACCAATGTAAATTTCATCCATTTGATAATAATGGATTGAATAATAGGATGAAAGTTCAATTAAATGGGATTATTGGAAATTTAATTTATAACTACTGAATATATTGAAATTGAAATTTAAACCTTTGAAATTAGTGAAATATGCAACATTAAATTTATATGGAAATCTGTTATAAAGAGTTATAAATTACTAAGTAAGCCAAAATGATAGAAGTTGTAAATAATTAAATTTTGAATTTGAAAGTGATTTAGTTAATTTAATATTAATTGATTTAATTAACTGAAATATAGCCATTTTGGCCACTAACTCGGATTTCGATGATACTAGTTCCATCGGATCCGTAGCGGTGAATTATTGTAGGATTTCAAGTTTCATAGTGATCGGACTGCAAGTTCACTATGGGTTGAAATGATACATACCCAAATATCTATTGATTAGGGAAAAATCATTATGGGTTGAAATGATAGACTCGAGCGATTTTAAGGATTTTGTTAATGTTGGGATTACTATTTGAAATGATATACAACCATAAAATGTTTACATTGCGGATTGAAATGATAAATATCTGTATTACTTTACCCTAGGGTAGAAAATTATATACGGACACCGGATTGGTTAAATTAAATGATTTTAAAACTCTTAAATTTTTGAATTTAGTCAACTGATGTTTTGAAATAAAATTTGATTTAGATAAATCGAAGTATTATTGGCAAACCAAGTTTTGTGTGAAATGTGAATTGGTTTAAAATAGGAATTTCTTTAAGAAATTAAATCGGAAGTTTAAAGTTAAACCTTTATGTATAAATGAAATTCTATCGAATTGAGTTATTGAATTTGTTTGGAAATAACTTTGAAATATTTGAGATTGGAGTAATCCGTATTGATATTTTGAGCATGATATAGTGATATGAAATTCGATAGTTTATTGAAATTTGGTTTGTCGATTTGGAAATTTGAAATGGTCCAAATATGTTGAAATGAAAGGAATAGTTTAATTTGATAAAAAAAAAAAGAAATTTGAAATTCATATTTTAGTGTAAGCTGCTTTAAAAATATATTATTTTGAAATTTCAAATTATTAATATTTTCAAATTTATTAAACTATTTAACTAATATTAACTATATAAATTATTTTGAACTATTTTAAACCAATTTAATTTATATTAAAAAATAATTAAACCATTTTAATTTTTTTTTAAATCTAATTAATCTATTTTATGCTATTTAATCTATTTTAATTATATTTAATCAAAATTAAATCTATTTAACTATCTTAAATCAATTTAAAATTACTTTACCTATAATTAAACTATTTTGGAGTATTTTAACAATTTATAATTATTTAAACTATTTCTAAATTTCCAGATTTAGTAAAGTGGAAGTGTTTAAATTCAATTCAATTGGTTTAAAAAGAGAATAAGGTTAAATGATGTTATAACCTAAGTTGGAACTTAAATGTTTTAGTAAATTGAAATGATGAATTCGAGGTAAGGACTTAACCTGTTTTGGAAATATGATTTTTGGAAGAAATTATGATTTTGGAAACGATATGATTTGGAAAGTGACATCAGTTTTGAGAATATGATATTTTGGTATGAATTGTGGATTTAATTTTGAAAGGAAATATAATTATCGACTATGATTTCAAAGGCGAATATGGTTTTGAAAGTAAGTAATGATTTTGAAAGTGATATGGTTTGAATTGAATATGATATTTTGATATCAATTACGAAATGATTTTGAAAATGTAACAGAACCATCCGGTGTGTAATAAGCGATTGGTTGTTAAAGAGACTGGGATCGGATGTTGTCATACTCTACGCCAATATCGAAAACCCCTTTGACAACTGGATACACGGTGGAGATTCCAGAATGAAGTAGGATGGTGGCAACGATCCTATATTAGGTATATACGTAGACCTGAATCCCGTGAGTTAGCTTAAGGTGGCTAAAACAGGAGCAGTTGACGGGCCAAGTGAGATAGCTCCTCCGATCGGACACACTCCATCGATACTATATTCTGACTTTTGATTTACTTGGTGGCCACCCTTGGATTTTACTCGGGAGTGTGTTTCGAATTAGGCGGTAGTTGCGTCTATGCGTTACCAATAGTCCGGAAGTGTAATGGGTATATCTACCCTAGCATTGCCTAATTATGTCGTGTCACCTACCCTAGCATGCCTTCTACGAGTTTGTTTTATGTCGTACCTATGGGGTATCCTCTGGCAGCTCTAGTTTACAGGGATTACGGTACTGTATAAACTATTGACATTATAAAATGTGTTAAGGTGGAAAATGTAAAGTGTTAACGCTATTTTAATAGTTTACTTTACTATAGACATATTATAATAGTGTATTGTACAACATAGTAGATAATTTAATGGATCCTTAGGAGATGTGAATCCCGAGCATCTCTTAAGGTACTACACTCACGTTAGACACTGGATAGGAGATGTCAAACCCCGTAAACATATCTGACGTCGTTCCACACATATATATTTACCGTTGATTTAACTTACATAAGATCTTTTAGTTCTGACTCGAGTGTTTTGTCTTTTCAATTCGCTCGGGTCAGCCTAAGCATTTCAGGATTTGAAGACCTTATTTCTGGAGGACAAAGATTTGTGATACTATTATTTACTATATCTGTTATTTACTATATTTGTTCCACTGCATTATATTGTTCCGCTGCATTTTTATTTATTTATCTCTGATATGTGTAACTCTGATTTTGTATTGTATTAGTATAATCAAATTTTTGTAAACAGCTTCATGAACTGTTATTTGATTACTATATCTTGTCATTCCGCTATGAAATTTTGTTTTGTTTTCTTTCTTTTTCTGTTTTTTTTTCTTATTGGCCCTAATAACAATCCGCTCTTTTATATGGTTTTGAGTCTGACGTGTGTGGTTTATTGCCAATTTAAACTGTCCAAAAAGGCAGGATGTTACAGGTATGGCGAGGCGATCGATATTAGCGTGACGCTAACAAAAGATATCTTGTAATGGGATATATATATATATATATGTACTATATATAATCTACAGGGGGTGTAGATGGGTAGGGACGGTATACCGTAATGGAGTCCAGGTGACTGAAAATGAATTTATAACATAAAGGTAAAATTTAAGAAGTCAGCATATGATGATGTTATATATAAAGTATATAGTTTGCCACTCACTAGAACGATTATTCTGAGCCCCTCCTTATTACAACCTATAGGATTTATAGAAGGAAGATACTGGTGATTGGACAGGATAGGTGCAGACCTGGACACTTATTTCAAGTGTTGATTATGGTCGATATTTATTTACTATTATATTTTAATTATTCCGTTGTTAGATATTATAATAATTAGAACTCTGATATGCACCTTTTTCCTTATTTGCAGGATGTCAAACCAACAATCTGTATTCTATTGGACTTGGATTTCTGGGTTTTCGTGAAAATTCGAGTGCACCGAAGTGCAGGTTGTTACATTAGGTATAAGAGCTTAGGTTAGTAGATTCTAAATAAATTAGGAAATATGAGTGAACGTATTTGTATTTTTTAATAAAATATAAATATATTATATACTAAAATCCAAATAGTCCCAAATTATAGATTTTAACTGAAAAGTTTTTGGAAGTATATTTGTACATATTTTCTAGTTGGGTTAGAATAGCCCAAGTATGTTGAGTCCCCATGTTATTGCTGATTTATAACGTACAAATAAGCCATGTTTTGGAAAAGGGTTGGTATCCATATGTTATAGGAAGTTGAAAAGTTCCTTAGGGATAGTAGGAGAGTATTTTTATTTTGGAAGGAAAAAAAGGATTTTAGTATGGAAATGAGCTTTCCAAGGTTTAGGAATGGTATTCCTAAGGTAGTAAGCAAAAAGTACACTTTATGTCTAATCCAATATAATGAAACTTTTGGAATTGAAAAGTTGAAAAATGTGCTTTGAGGAAAATTTCTAAGTATAGAAACAAATTGGTTTGTATGTATACTTATTATTTAAATAAGTATATGGAAATATTTTCTAGTTATGAAAATATTATAACAGTTTTGAAAATATGTTCTTTTAAAAACAATGTAAATTAAATATTAAGAAGTTAATAAATTAGGTAGAAAATGTTTGTTGTAAGTAAATATGAATTAAACATACTTTACTTTATTGGAATGAAATGAATAATGATATAATTTTCTATGAAGCCCAATTATAAATAAAGATGTTTTGTGAAAGTTATAAGGAAATGTGAAAGAGACGTACAAGGTATGGAAAGCATCATATTTTGTATAGTCTATTTCAATAAAATATAAAATAAATTCCTTATAATTTCACATAAACATGAAATCCTCTTTAAAGGATTCGTAGAAGGTTTTAGCGTTAACGGTTTCTCATAAGAGAAAGTAGTTCCAATACATTAAAGTATAAAACCATTAGGTGTAATAAGAAGTGTAATAATTAGAGACGATGTTTGTTAGTAATAGCAAGGATACTATAGAGAGCCTTAGTAGGAAAGCTAAGCAATAGAAATTTCATATTTTCCATTGAGTACGCACATTTAGTAGCTTGTCTATGTAGAAAGTCCCCATTTGTGATAAGTTAAAACTCCTCCAAAGATATGTAATTGGAAGAGTGGGAATGTTAAGGGATTTCTAATAAAATAGATGTTCTTGCCTACTCTAGTTTTTACAATTTAAAATTTGTGAAAAATGCTTTGAAAATAAGTAAAGAATGGTTTTGGTAAAGAAAAGGGTTGGGCAAAAAATGAATAAGTTTTTGGAGAGAGAAAACTTAATGAAAAGCTAAATTTAAAAATTCCAAATTTAATTAAAAGGTAGTAAGGTCTTTAAAAGGAGAAACGTTACCTAATTTTAAAACTTAGGAATTGTTAGTATTTCCCTTCTAGGTTTGTGCAAGACAATTTAAATTCAAATACCGAAAAAAATGTGTAACTTTAAAAGTTAAAACACTAAGGCATATGCTACATTTGAATTTAATAGAAAATTTCTAAGTAACACTTTTAAAGGCAGGAACTTTTGGGATTTGATTTTTCAAAGATTTGAAGTTATAATTTTTGAAAAATTAAGATAAAGGCCAAACCAAAATTTTAATATGGAGTAGATAGGAATTAGAGCCTAGTTGGGATGGAAAAAATAGGGCTATGGAGGAGATAGCAATAATTGCTCTTGAAATAATAATAGAGAAATTCCATGTAGTGTGTAGGACACTAGAATGAGCCTAGGAGTGTTGTTTCATGTGCATGGCCATATGGATAAGATGTAAAATTGCATAAGGGGGGATTAGCAAGCGAGGTTAGAATTGTAGTTAATAATGTTGTTGGTTCTTCCGGTGTTGCTAGGTAGCATAGGTTATATGTATTGGTTGTGGTTTATGTTATTGTACATTATTGAAATATTCCTTTTTATGTGTTTCACTGGTTGACCACTATTATTTAGAGGAAACAATAAAAAGGTGGAAATTTCAGAGAATTTGTCGATAAACCAATACAGAAAACTAAAACGAAAAATTTAAAACTAGAAGATAAAATAATAAATTAAGAGAATTACTGAATTAATTACCAAAAGGAAATGCTAGTTCCAAAAAGTTGGGTTTTCCGAAGCACAAAAAAATTCAATCAGCGAAGGACATGGAGATTTATCCACGAGTCGAGGATTATGGTTACTGTCCTTAGGACTGAGGAATAATTCAACATGTTTGTTAGTTGTTAAATAATAATTAATTGAAACTTGAAAATTTCAGGGATGGATAAGGACAAGAACCTAATGTATATTTTGCAAGTATCTGTTAAACATAAAAGGTGGTATGCATATATTTCAAAAAAATTATTGTTTTAAGAGATTTTCAAAATTAACCTAAATTTGAAGAATAAATAAATAAACATGTGCATACATTTTGACAAACAATTTTATAACTAAAAATTAAACATTTAAAAAAGGATTTCTAATAGTACTGCAAATTTACATTGGGGAAATGTCAGTTAAAATATTGGCTCAAGTTTCTTTACATGGTTGCTACTACAGCAGAGGCAGTTGCGGTGAGGTCGACAAAGTAGTAAGTGTAGAGGGAAAGCTTTATAGGAATACTTTGCCGATGAGTGAAAATCTTAAATGAGAATTTTAAGATGAAAAATGTTTTTTTCTTGAAATTTAAAAATAAAAATTAAATCTTATGCAACTGTACTTAGGAAATATTGGAAATCTAGTGGGGACATAAGAGAATATGTTCTAAAGTACAGGGAAAAGGCACATAAGAGAAAAATGGAAAAATGGAATTGTCCATTAAAAACTTTCCGGCGTAAGAAAATAGGTTTAGGAAATTTGATTTTTCTAAAATTGGATGTTAACATTGGTGTGTTAAGATTTTGGATGATAAATTGAATGCAAAATTGGTTGAACTACATTTCTATTTGATAGAAGTGTGGGAGAAATTGGGTGAACACTATTTTCAATTTTTGAAAAATTGCATTCATGTAGAAGTGCAAGTATATTTAGGATGTTTGCATCAAGTTTCTAAAAAAGTTTGAAAAACAAATCATTCATATAAGAGGCATCGATTAGGCATTCATATTCATGCATATCACATGTATTGGAAACACTATTGACAGTTGCACAGATGGTTGCAAAATTGGTTGTACACTAAATGGATGTTAGTGTAGAATGGATGTACGATGGTTTACATAATTAAACACTTATCTATTTCGGGGACGAAATTCCCTAAGGGGGGATGATGTGCACATAAATGTGCATATTTTTACCACCATATTTAATCTATTTAAATTGAATAAATGATCATATTGGGTATTTAACTTGTTCAAATCAAAATTCAAATTATTTTCAAATTATCACATATTCATCTTCATACATTGGTAAAATGGTCATTTTTGTGCATTTATTAAATTGTGAAAATTTACTTGGAATTTTCAATGTTATTTTGTAGGAAATTTGGTGAATTTTACAAGTGGTATTATGATGAAATATGCATGCACAAAGAAGATACAAAAGAATAAAGATGGAAATAATTCAAAGTGAAGAACACGGAGAACACCACCCGCTTACCTTGATTTTCAATTAGATGTTAATGCATGATTAGTAGAAGCTAATGATTACTTGGCCTCCACACTTTCTCAAAGGTATTTTAGGCATTCTCCAAAAATATGAATTATGGTTTAACACATGTATATATACCTCTTATGTTTCATGTAACCCTCATCTTACTTAGTCTCTCTTTAATTTAATTTAGGCTCAAAATAAAAAGACAAGCTCTCTTTCTCTTTTTATGGCTACTTAGTCATTTTTATATTATGTAATTTTCTTTTCTTTTTATGCAATGTTAATTATTGTATCTTTTTAATTACATATTCATTCATTTTCTTTTATGCAGGTAGTGTAGATTTTCCTTTATGCAATTAGATTAGTTTTTTTCTTTACTTTGCTCTCTTTTTCTTTTTCTTTTTCTTTCATGTTGCAAGATATATTTGTTGTTTTGATAACAAATATGAGAGGCTAATCCCTTCAATTTAGGGGTAATGAAGCATCTACTGATGTAGCTTCAACATTTTGATAATTATAGCTCTCTTGTGCTTAATGACAATGCTTGAAGTAGTTTAATTTATTGTTTTTTTTTTAAATTTGATAGCCTATATTGTTGACACCAAGTAGGCTATGCTTAAACAATCACTAACATAAATGTCTCTTCATCAAAATATGATTATGACATAAGAAAGTGATTTGAAATTCAAATTTGATGGTAATTAATAGTTAATAGGCCATACTTAAAATAGATTTTATTTTCAACTTTGCTGTCATTTTCATGAGAGTTAGTAAGTGTTTTAAAGGTTGTGTTATAGTTTGATGGCTTACGTTGAGCTAATTAATAGCACAAATGAGTCATACTTATGATAAACACATCATTTAAATTCACTTATGACCCCAAAAAGAGAGAACGTAATTTCATAATTTATTGAACTATATGATCTAGAGAGTGGAATTATCTCCAGTCATTTAACTCTCATATTTTTATCACTTTCTTTTTGTCATTTTTCTACAATTTTAGCTTCACACTTTTCAACTTTGGTTATTGAATAGAAAATTTTAAAATCAACAGTTCCCTGCGGATCGACCCCTACTCGCCACGTACTTCAATAGTTCGTCGTGCGCTTACGGTAAATTTTATTATAAATTTTTCGACGGTTTTCTAACTCGATAGAATTTCTGTCGTTAAACAAGTTTTTGGTACCGTTGCCGGAGAATTTGTCTTGATTTAGATTTTCTATTATTCGAATTATTATTTTTGTTTGATTTTATTGTGTGTTTGTTTTGTGTGTTGAGTGCATTATAAAAAAAAATTGTTGTGTGTGTTTGATTTGTGCTTGCATTTGTTTGTGCGTTTGTAGTTTTTCATTTTACATTTGCGTTTCTATTAAAAAAAACATACATTTCAAAACAATTTTTTTCATTTGATTTCATTTACACTTCAATTTACAATTACATATCTTTACATTGTGATTTTCAATTTACATTGTCTTCAAAAAGAAAAGAAAAAAAATTCTACTTTGCACTGTGCACATACACACCAATCTCTTAGACCACACTTACCACTGTCTGTCCCTCCGACCCATCAGCAACCATCAACAGTGCAGTTCCCCCAAACTTACATACCCCTACTACTCGTCCAAACTGCTAACTGCCTCCTCTTAGTTCATTATTCCACTGGAATATCCTGTTACTGCCTGTACAACAAACAACTACTGTGCAAACATTCTGCCAATTCTCCTTTCTTCATACTTCACACTTCTCAACCCCCACTGACCATACAACGTCAACTGCTTGCTAACAGTTATTGCCTGGAACCATCAGTGTACACAAACAATCCTATACAAGCAGCCTCCCCTGACATTCAACTTCACAACATACCTCCCCTCTAGATCACAATCAACATTGCCATATAAACTGTCAACTCCTTCCACCATATCACAATCTGCCTACAATGTCATTACATGCCTCCTTCCACCAAATCACTACTGTCAGCACCCTTCCATTTGCTGACCCCTGATCATCTCCACATTCACAACAACATCAACCAATAACCACACCTCTTCGGCATTACATAATACCATCTCCTGATCATTTCCAGTCAGTTTGCTACCCCTACCAACTGACTGCATAACCCAAAAAAAAAAAAAAAAAAAACACTGCCGCTTATCGTTTTTACTGCTGCCGTCAAAAAATCCCTCTACCTATATCATCCTCCACAAACACCCTGGAAACAACCACCACAACCTTTATTTCAAACCACTAACCATCATCTCTGCCATTCACTTCAAACTGCTGCACATATCTCCTCCATATCAACTCTCCAGTCAACAGTGCATCCAACCACTACAGTCATTCCTTCATCCACTTATCACTACCACAGTTATCACCAGAAAACTTCATATTCACAACCAAACCCCTGCTACCATATACAACAGCCTTCACTTCCCTTACCATCACTATCAATTCAACACTACTGCTACTCCTGTCTGCATTTACAGCAACCACCACTTCAACCAACAAAACCTTCATCTTGCCACTGGCAGAGCACCTGTCCACATCACAACCAAGATCATCAACCTGCTACTTACCTTCAATGATCACTGCATAACACTGTCATCACTTGCTACTTACCTTCAACATACTTACTCCTATCACTGACTACTCACCATAATTCAAGAACCACCCATCATTGCTTGCCACTGCAATTCTAGCTTCATTACCCCTTCACTGCAAGCAGTCGCCTCCAATCACCAACCCAGTGCCCACACTGCTCATCCCTCCAATCACCCTAAATCGCCTCACCGCTCCTCCGCAACTTCATCGCAACCTCCACAATCGCCGCTTCATTTCAATCGCTGACCAATACCTCTCCGACGCCAAAACTCAAGTCGAACCTCTTCCGAAACCACCCAGACTCATGAACCATCTCCAGCAATCAACCAAACATCCAATTCCCGATTCAATCTCTTCAATAAGAGCGGTCGAACCCATATAGTCGAACAAAAGCGAATTCGATTTGCTGGGATTTCAAAAGTTTTTTTTATGGTAATTCGAGGGTGAAATAAATCGTTTGATAATAACCGGATGAGTTGAACAGAGGAATTGAAAAGCAGGGCGAACCCGTTATTGGGTGGTAACGTGTTATTGGGCCGGTAAGGGCTGAGTGCATTTTTTTTAATTCGTTTGTTTTAATTTTTTTTGTTTTTTTTATTATTTTAGTTTCATCCAAGTAAAAAAAACGGGGGGATTTCAATTTGTTTTGTAGTGGTTTGTTTTGCTTCTTCTTAAAAAAAAAGAACAAATTTTCAAAAGAGACCAATTTTCAAAACCATTTGCAGATATAGGCTATATTTGAAACTAATTGCAGAAATAGGCTTGTTTTGGCCTGCTCAGCGATGAGCTGGCCATTGTTTTAAAAAAAATATAAAGGGGCGCATTTCAGAAATGCGTCCCTTTGTATTTGCACTGGCGCATCTGCAAAATGCGCCAGTGCAAATCTTTGCTGTCCAAACCTAGACAACAAACTGCAATATACCCAACTCACTCTTTTTACTCAAAACAAAATAGTCTACTTCAAACTCCAATTCCGAACCTTTCTTCCATTCAGCTCAAAAATTGATCAATATCTACTTAAAATCTCCAAAATATACAAGGATTACTAGTCGGATTACTTCTATCAGCTACTTGGCATCAATTTGAAGGTAAAAACTCAAACCCTAGCTTAATTTTTGGGTATTTTCATATTCTAACTTTCACATGTCCATCCTTTCATTTTTATGTTTTATTATGTCATTAGTATTTGTGTAGTAATTGATTGTTCTAAAATTAATAATGTTTTCTTTTTTAGAAGTATGTCGGATTTCATCCCAATAATTTGCTACTTTGATGGAAAATTGGCTATAAAAGAAAACAATACACCGGTATATGTTGGTGGTAAACAAAAAGGGTTGAAGGTTAAATTTTTTTTGCTCCTATCATGAACTAAAAGAAACGGTGTATAGGGTGACAAAAATTAATTCACAATAATATGATGTAAAACTAGTAAGCAAGTGGGTTACTGGTTCTGGATCTTCTGCTATCGACGTAAATGATGATGAAGATGTCGATGCTATGTTTTCCGTTAATATGAAAGTGATCGAATTATTTGTAATAAAAGAGGAGTTGAGACATTTTGAAGATGCAAATACCACTAATTTGAACCAACATTCTACTCAGATTCTTGGTACTATTCCGAGTTATCCTTATCAGAGCAATCCAAGTCCAGTATTCCCTACTTGTGTGAATACAAAGTAAGTAATTTGTTAAAGTATTTACATTCGAGTAGTTGAAATTTATAGCGTTTTGATCTCATACTCTTTTTTTCACAGTTCTACGATGCATCCGGGTGGTTCAAGCTCTAGATTGGCAAATGATCAATTTTTACACTCCGTTCCTACAAATGCTAGAGAGGTTAACAATGATGATGGAGGCGTAGTTCACCGCATATAGATAGTATGCAAATTGCTTCAATGGATAATGCTATGTCATGGATGGATAATATGGAAGTTAACAATGAAGCGCTAGAGTTTGAAACTAATCATGAGAAAGAAAATGAAAATAACGAAGCATCTTTGGTGGAAGAAGAAGATGACGATGATAACGATGAACATATGGAATTTGAGATGCCTTTGACAGATGATTTATGTACTGCGAAAATTATGGCGGCATCATTGATTGAAAAGGTAACTCCTATAAGAGATGTTTTTACCTCAGAATGTGTTGATTCTGGTTTTCAAGTGGGAATGCAATTTCAAACAAAGGAAATACTTATTCAGCAGTTAAGTGACTGGTCCATCAAGAATTCTGTTTCTTTTAAACCCATAACATCCCGCAAAACAGAGTACACCGCGATTTGTAGTGTTGATAAAAATTGTCATTAGAGAATACATGCAATTGTCCCCAAAGAATCATTGATTGGGTGGTGGGAAATTAGAAAATATGATGGCAATCATACTTTTGTTAATCCGATTATTAATTCAAATCATAAACAAGCTACAAGCAGGTTTATTCAAATCATAAATAAGCTACAAGCAGGTGGCCACTTACTATCGCGACCAGCTCGACATGTTAACAGATGAAGCTGTTATATGGAATGCGTATACACAAGATGTGCTAGTCGATCTTCCGCAGATATGTCTAAGTGGGATGCATGGTTGGCTTTGTAAGACACCAATCATATGCATGCGAGATGTAGAAATGTATAATCCTGATCGAGTGATGCGACAGTTTGGTCTTCAGCAACACATACCTGATCCATGCGAACCAAAGCCAGATTTGGAGTTTGCTATCGTCCAGTTGAACGATAAACATAACCGTATCGTACACCAACAGCTTCCTACGATTCCTATTTCGAGATACATGACTTAGTATTGGTCGATTACTCGAAGATTCATTGTTGCAGATCGGACTTCTCACGAACGAGCATACACCGCTCGTGCACCGCTTGAGCGAGATGTGGTAAATCTTCATATTATCGTGATATTTTTAGTTTGTTCGCTTGAATTATATTTCTACTTTTGAATAAATAACTTCAACTTGTAGGTTGATGTACTAGAGAGGGTAGGAGGAGGGTTAGCTGATATCGGACATGGTAGAGTACCCGAACGAGAAGTCCAACCACGGTGTCTTGATTTGAAGAAACTTATTGACACGCTCCTTTTTAGAAATCGATTAACACGGCCAAGCTCTTCTGAACAAGCTATGCGGACTAGAGAGCGAAGAACTAAAAGAAGACAGGATACACACCAATCGCAACCTGCTGGACCTTCTCAACCTCCACCTACTCAAGATGATCTCAACCATGAGCACTCCTATTTTTATTTTGCTATTAATTTGCTTCTGTAATCGAACTATAACTTCTGCTTTAATTCGAATGTAATCGGATTTTAATTATGTTATGCTGGAATTTATTTAATGGTAGTTTTATTTGTTGGCTTGCATATTGATAAACGTTTGTTATCATTTAAAATTGTCCAATTGAATTTCGGTTTTATGTATTTTAATTCGAATTTGAATTAAAATATATAGTTTGCTGTCCAGGTTTGGACAGCAAAGATTTGCACTGGCGCATTTTGCAGATGCGCCAGTGCAAATACAAAGGGGCGCATTTCTGAAATGCGCCCCATTATATTTTTTAAAAAAAATGGCCAGCTCATCACTGAGCTGGCCAAAACAAGCCTATTTCTGCAATTAGTTTCAAACCTAGCCTATATCTGCAAATTGTTTTGAAAATTGGTCTCTTTTAAAAATTTGTCCTAAAAAAGAGTGGGTTTATTTAATTTGTCTTTCTTTCTTTGTTTTTAGTTTTGTTTCACCCTTTTTCTTTGAAAAAAAAATTAAAGCTTTAAATTTGTTTTGGTATGTTCCAAATTGTTTTAAGTGCCATCATACTTATATATATATATATATATATATATATATATTGTATATATCTTATTTTTATTTCAGGCTGCCAAAGCAGGAATTCGCAAAGAGAAGAAGTGCTTGCCAAAAAAATTAATAACTGCTTGCTTGCTTATAAATTTTTTGTGTTTTAGTCGTCTTGCATTATTAGTTGCTTGCATTTTTAAAAAAAAATTCAAAAACAAAAAAAAAAATCCATTCGTAGTTGCATTGTTAATACACGTTTAATTTCAGTTTTGCATTTCATCTTAGATTTTGATTAATAATAACGGTTAGACATCAATAACTTTTAATTATATATTGACAGGTTGTCTTCTTTGAACAATTTAATTTCTTGATGTCTAAGCTACGGCAGAGTAATAACCATTTATAAATATTACGGTGGTTCGTAAATATTATAATGGTTATTTCTCTAAAGGTACTTAAACCTTCGGCTGCATTGCTACGGCGATTCGTGGTGCACCGATAATTCCCGTCCGTTACCTGGCCGAGAACTATCTTGTTGATTTAAGACAATGTGTGATTATTCAATTTTGGGTTAATTTAGGATAAATCATTTGTAATTAAAACCTTGCATTCATTTAGTTGCATTAGTTCATGCATATTTTTAAAAAAAAATTCAAAATTCAAAACTAAAAAAAATTGTAAATATTCCTTATCCTTTGAAATTTTTAAATTAAGAAAAAAAAATCCAAAATCCAAAAAAAAATTATAAAACCTTTTCAAAAACAAAGAAAAAATTTGAAAAACCAAAAAACAAAACAAAAATCAATTTCCCTTTTGAAAAATAAATTTTATTTGTAAATATTTTTCCTTAGTAAAAAAAAACCAAAAAAAAAATCTTAAAAATGTCTGAATTTCCTCACACACTTGAATTTTACAATAGTTGTGAAAATCAATATAATCCATATGATTTCACTTCAAACTCGTATGGATATTTTAGCGACTATTCTTTAAACATTTCGAATTTTGAACAACAAGGTTTTCAAAATGATGACCAACCCTCGAATCTCGAAAATAGCATTTCATCTTTGCTCGAACTTTCTATATAACAAAATCAAATGATAAATGAGTTGTGTAATTCATATTTGTGCGATAACTCGAATCGAAGTTTTCAAAATAATCAAAATTTGAATTCACTTCAAAATTCAAACGATTTCAAGTATAATCCATGCCAATTCAATTCTGAACTCCAAAATGAATTTCAAAATCAAAACGAAAATGTGATCCACTTTTTAAATAATTTTGGCAATGGGAATAATATTGACTATGATACGAGTGAAAAATTTTGTTCTCAACAAATCCAAATTGAAAATTCTCAAGTTAATAACTATAAATTGGATTTTGTTGAACAAATGGATGAAATCTACAATGATCACACGGATTTGTTGTTCGAAACATATAGGAAACAACATGATAAACAAAAGCAAATTCTAACATGCGAAGAGTCAAATGATAATCCATCTTTTACCCAAATCGACGATTTTCAAATAACAACTTTTGAAATTGAAAATAATAATCTTAATGAAGTTGTTGAAAATACGGTAATTGAGTTGGATTTCAATTCTTTTGAAGGTGTGGAACCAAATTTAAAATTTGATCTTCCTTTTGTCGATTTTGAAAATTTGAATACAACAACTTTGGATTGTGAACTTGAGACATGTAATAAAGTTGTTGATAGTCCAATAAAGGAAGACGAATTTAATGAACATGAATTTTTTGGACTTTTGGATGACGAATTGTTAAATTCTTAAGGGGGAGATTTAAATCATCATTTCAATTTTGAAATCAATAATTTTGAAGAAGTTTTCAATCATAAGTTTGAACTTTCAACTTGGTGAAAATAAACTTGAATTTCAATCAATTGTTTTATCAACCCCAAAAATCATCGAAAACAAAACAACCCATTCAATTTTCAATAAAACTACATTTGTTTTTCCAAATCAACACTCAACTTTGAAATCTTTTATGATTTGGTTTTCTGCACTTAAGTTGAGTCTCGCATACTTGACGAGACAAATGAATCGGTCTTTGGAAGACCGTTTCATTTACTTTTAGACGATATACTTTCTAATGCAGTGTAAATACATTTCATTTCCATGTAAATAATAATAAACGTTCCTTTCACTTGGGTTGACTATGGGGACACAGTCAAAATCAAGTGTGGGGGAAGACTCATCTTCTTATTGATTTTTTCAGGATTAATTTTTCATTTTTTTTCCAAAAACTCAATAACAACAACAAAAAATTCAAAAACAAAAGAAGAATTTTTTTAAGCATTTTAATTTATTTTTAAAGTAACACTATATGGTTTTGGTTATTAAATTGAAATTTTTTGAAAATTCATTTGTCTTCACAAAAATAAAAATGAAGTTTGATTACAAATAATGATAGTTTATCAAGTATATAGGAAGGTTCATACATGATAATTATGAATATATCCTAATTTAAAATCTTTGTTTTAAAAGTGGTTGATTTAAAGTAAAGGATATAACATTTTTTTGTCTTCTAAGTTAAGTGGTGCTAAGATTATTTTGCAAAACTCTCCCTTTCGAAACAAAAAAAATATTTAAAAAAACATTTGTATATATGTAAATATTTTCTATTAACACCTACGGTGGACAGGTGTACACACTTGTGTGTACACTCGTCATGCTCTATACCATTCTCGCGTAAGCCCGAAAGGCGGTGCATGATCGGTATATCTGGCCTCAGTTTATCTGAGCTGGGTGTACGTATATAAAAATTCTTTTATTAATAATGCCTACAGTCGATATGTGTTCACACTCGTGTGTTCACCCGCCATGCTCTATATTCCCCTCATATAAGTCCACAAGGCAGTGCATAGGTAATATAACTGGCCTTAGTTTACCTGAGTTAGGCATATGAATATTGTAAATATCAATAAAATTTTCAAAAATACAAGAGAGAGGAAGCGATTGAAATCCTAGCACTATTTTTAACTTATTTGATTTGATATGTTATTGAAAAGAAATGAATATACCACTTTGACAAACTTTGATAATCAACTAAGGATCCATTTTGTAATTACACTTTGTTGTCAACTGAAACAACAAGTTAAACTATAGTCTATTTGTTATGATAACTTAATTTTTGTTGGAAATTTTGACGAGTAAATGACTTAAATTTTCAAGATAATGACCGAAACCTATATTTAACTTATTTGTGTCGATTTAAAAGTGAATCCTTCATTGTAAATATTTTCAAAAACTCGCATTCATCTCTTTGTAAATAAATCTTGCATTTTGTAAATATTTTCACTTTGCATTCGGATTTTATGGGTAATGTCCGCTGAAAACCCTCAGGAGACAACACTCGTCCTACAGGGGACACCTAAAGGTTTAACGACTTGTTGCATACGCTGAATGCAATCGTGCTTCCTACGAAAACGGATATCTTAGTTTTTCTTTATTCGAGGACGAATAAAAAAATAAGTGTAGGGGTATTTGATGTGCACATAAATGTGAATATTTTTACTACCATATTTAATCTATTTAAATTGAATAAATGACAATATTGGGTATTTTAACTTGTTTAAACAAAATTCAAATTATTTTCAAATTGGTACACATTCATCTTCGTAAAGGGTAAAATGGTTATTTTTTGCATTTATTAAATTACGAAAATTTACTTGGAATTTTCTATGTTGTTTTGTAGGAAATTTGGTGAATTTTACAAGTGGTTTTATGATGAAATATGCATGCACAAAGAAGATACAAAAGAATGAAGATGGAAATAATTCAAAGTGAAGAACATGGAGGACCCCACTCACTTACCTTAATTTTCAATTAGAGGCTAATGCACATGCTTATGGAGTTTATGGCTTCATGTACACTTAAATGATGATTAGTAGAAGCTAATTATTACTTGGCCTCCATACCATCTCAAGGGTATTTTGGGTATTCCCCAAAAATATGAATTATGGTTTAACACATGTATATATACCCCATATGTTTCATGCAACCCTCCTCTTACTTAGTCTCTCTTTAGTTCAGTTTAGGCTCAAAATAAAAAGACAAGCTCTCTTTCTCTTTTCATGGCTACTTAGCCATTTTTATTGTATGTAATTTTCTTTTCTTTTTATGCAATGTTAATTATTGTTTCTTTTTAATTACATGTTCATTTCCTTTTATCAAGTAGTGCAGATTTTCCTTTATGCAATTAGATTAGTTTTATTTCTTTACTTTGCTCTCTTTTTCCTTTTCTTTTTCTTTCATGTTGCAAGCTATATTTGTTGTTTTGATAAAAAATATGAGAGGCTAATCCCTTCAATTTAGGGGTAATGAAGCCTCTAGTCATGTAGCTTCAACATTTTGATAATTATAGCTCTCTTTTAGTTCTTAATGAAAATGCTTGAAGTGGTTTAATTTGTTTTTTTTTTTGAATTTGATAGTCTATATTGTTGACACCAAATAGGCTATGCTTAACAATAACTAACACAAACGCCTCTTCATCAAAATATGATTATGGCATAAGAAAGTGATTTGAAATTCAAATTTGATGGTCTATATTTCTAATTAATAGTTAATAGACCATACTTAAAATAGATTTCATTTTCAACTTTGTTGTCATTTTCATGAGAGTTAGTAAGTGGTTTAAAGGTTGTGTTATAGTTCGATGGCTTATGTTGAGCTAATTAATAGCATAAATGAGTCATACTTATGATAAACACACCATTTAAATTCACTTATGACAAAAAAAAAGATCACAATTTCATAATTTGTTGAACTATATAATCTAGAGATTAGAATTATCTTTAAATTGTCATTTAACTCTCATATTTTTATCACTTTCTTTTTGTCATTTTTCTACAATTTTAGCTTCACACTTTCCAACTTTGGTTAATTTGATTGAATAGAAAATTTTAAAATCAATAGTTCCCTGTGGATCGACCCGCACTCGCCACATACTTCAATAGTACGTCGTGTGCTTGCAGTTATTTTTATTTCGAAATTCGTTTGGCTATTTTATAACCTGGTAGACATTTAGCCGTCCGAACAGGGGAGAATGTAACACCCCATATTTATTGACAGTTAAATTAAAGTAAATTTAATCGATAACTATAAAACAGTGAAAATTGATTTTTTTCTTCAAATGTTGGAATTTTACCACGAAACTTATACCATTGTGTTCGCATTGATTTTTCGATCCACTTCTATATACAATGTTTTCTGAATGGACTTCAAATGGAGAAGTTATAGCCGTTTGAAGTTTTAGCGTCACTAACAATTACATATGCAAACATGAAAATTTTATCAATTATAAACATTTGCAGTTAATTCATAAGATATTTATAAAAGTAGCAACAAGTTTATTATGTTTGTAATGAATGTAAATTATTAAAAGAATTAGATGTAAGAGGAAACATATAAAGGGAATAATTAATATTGCTAACAAAATCGGCTAAAAAGTGCAATTAATTAATATGTGAATTAATATTAGAGATTAATACATAACGTGTGTGTGTGTGTGTGTGTGTGTGTATAAATTAGATCCCTTAAAGTGGTTTACATATAAATGTAACAAATAAATGTTCAAATTAAATCTGGATAAAAAAATATGCGTATTAAATATATATATATATATATATATATATATGGAACGGTGGAATTGATTGACATGCCAACTAACGAAACATTACAATGTGTAAAACATTAATTATGTAAATTAACTAATAAAGGTGACATGTTAACCTATTAATGGGGCTATTAATTAGATTTGTAACGTAATCAGTAGAAAATGTCAATTAATCGGGAAAAGAAACAATAGTTGACCTAGATTTTAATGTATCATATAGGCAGTATATTGCTGCAAATGAAAATTAATTGAAGGATCAATTAAGAAGCGGATTAATTAGATAATTGGTAGGCTGCATTATATAAGAGAGAACGTAACCTAATTCATTCCATCAGCCATCACTTTATTCATCCCTCTCTTACAGTAAACAATGGCTTCTTTCTTCATTCTTTTCTCCTATTTCTCATAAATCTTCACCAAATAAATCCAAATAAAATATATGTGAATAAAATAGAGAAATTGCAACAAATTAAAGGAGAGAATTTGTAGTACGGCGCAATAATTTTGTAAGATAGAGATTTAAAACTTAGGCCATTGGGTGAGTGGTTAAATTATATAATTTATATATGATTTTGTTATTGTTGAAAATAATACTTATATGGAATTATCAGATTTGTTTATATATTGATTTTGACGTAATTGGATTGGCAATATAATCTCATGCTATTATTTTATTTTAAATAGAGTTAATGAAATATGTTGTAAATTGGAAATGTTTATGTAAGATTTTCAGATCTGTTTATATGTGTTGAGTTTTGATTTTCATTGGATAAGAAATGATATTTTTATTTAATTTGCATCAGATTTGGATTATATTCTCTATCACCTTTCAGATCTGTATTGAATCTAGGTATGATTCACATTTTTATAGTTAATTATAAAAATGTGAATTAAGACATATTTTCTGTATTTTCCTTCATATCCATATTGTTTTTATGTTCGTATTGAGTTGTTGTTACAGATCTGAATTGTTGACAGAGAAAATAGAATTTATCTTATTTGGAATTAAACAAATCTTCATATATATATATATATATATATATATATATATATATTGTTGTTTATTTTATTATTTCCTATAAAAAAGAATAAATGTGAGGGTATGTCACATTCTGGGGATTACGCCATAAATGAATTAATTAACCTTTCTGAAATTTAAAATATGATTTTTGGACTAAAAATAAAGGGAGATATTTTGTTTCATTTTTGGAAGGTTTATATTTTTAGTTTGTTGTAATGAGTATTGGAACAAGTAAATTTCCATATATTATCAATTAAAAATCCTCTAAAACGGCGTTGTATAGAATTGCAAGGAATACGTATATATTTTCCTCATATGAAAGGAAAGTACAAAGTAAGGTTGATCGTCGTATTTGTACCTTTCGATTTCCACAAGAAAAAGAGAATTTCTTGTAATTATAATATTGCATAAATCACCTCTCTGGGATAAGATGTGGAAATAGACAAAGTAATAATTGGGTGTAAAAGCCAAATTCTAATGTGCTAAGTATAATAAGTTGTAGAAGTGAGGTTTTAAATAAATAATGAAATTAAAAAGGTTAATAAAAGGAGGAATAGGCGTAATAGTGTATTCGATGAGAAATATAGGAAAAGATGAGAATATGGGGGATAAATGGAAAACAACAATTTGATTAATCTAATGAATTCAAATGAGAGTTGGTTAAAATAATAACGCATACAGAAATATACACAAGGAAAGAATTTGTCTGAATAAGTTACGTATATGCATTGATGACTTGTTTGATTTGAGATCGGCCAGTAGTCTGGCTTTCCGGCAATTTGTGCGGTAATTAGTGAGGTTTAGTAAACTGTGATTGTGGAAATAGTAGCAGCCTGTGACAGTAAGTGAGATTTAGGCCCGCAGCTGGGATGTTGTGTTCGTGAGGTTATCCCCTGGTTTTATATAGGTCTGCTTCCAAATTTAGTAAGAGAGGGGATAGTGCCTTGTTTGCAATTGTGTAATCTAAAATGTCGATGCGTGGTCCGGGGTCGTGTAATCAGTGGAGTAGTTGTTCCCAAAAAATGGTAGTGGTTGCACAATTTTAAGGGCTAGCATGGCCAACGGTTACAGGGAAGGACAGGGTTAGCTACTTTGTTGGATGGTAATCTACCGCATCGTCTTACAGGGAGAATGCATTGACAAATTGGTTGTTATATTGGTTGCGTAGGGACTGGCTAGTTAACCTGAGGGGAATACCTTCCAAATGACACTAGTTTTTGGGATGGCTAGCGGGGCCGAGTCCGTATAGGAAGCAAACAGTTTGGTTTCTGGGGGCCTTATTGGCAGTCCAGTGCAGTAGAGTATTCCCAACAAAATAGGAAGACCCTTGCTTAGGGTCATGTACGTTCTCGAACCCCAAAAAGGGGTTACATGTCCATGCAGCTTTGGATGGATTGCCGTGGTGAGGTTGTAAGAAAGGTAGGGTTCTGTTCGATGATCCCTCGGGTACGGCTTTTTTCACCTACTTTTCTTACGAACTTGGTACGGACAGGCCGAAGTCGGCATAGTGTGGTTACGTGCTCGCATTACACGGTAAGGTATCGTGTGGTGTGGCGAGGCGATCGATATTAGCATGACGCTAATGAAAGATATTGGGAAAGATATATTGTAATGGGATATATATATGTACTATATATAATCTACATGAGGTGTAGATGGTTACGAGCGGTATACCGTAATGGAGTCCAAGCGACTAAAAATGAATTTATAACATAATGGTAAAATTTAAGAAGTCAGCATATGATGATGTTATATATAAAGTATATAGTTTGCCATTCACCAGAATGATTGTTCTGACCCACTCTTCGTTACAACCTAAAGGATTTATAAAAGGAAGATGCTAGTGATTGGACATGATAGGTGCAGACTTGGACACTTATTAAAAGTGTTGATTATGGTCGGTATTTAATTACTATTATATTTTAATTACTTCGCTGTGAGATATCATTATAATTAGAGCTCTGATGTGCACCTTTTTCTTTATTTGCAAGATACTAAACCAACGATCTGTATTCTGTTGGACTTGGGTTTTCGGGTTTTTACAAAAATCCGGACCTACCAGAGCGCGGGTTGTAACAAAAACATTCGAGTCGGGACTAAAATATCCTTATGTGGGTCAAATCAATAGCACATAACATAAGTGTAATAGCCTCAGAAATGTTTACGGGATTTCACATCTCCTATCTAGTGTATAACGTGCATGCAATAACTCAAGAGACGTTACGGGATTTTTCATCTCTTAAGGATCTAGATATGTAGTAGAATACACTACACGTATAATGTATAATAAGCAAAATAAATATTTTTCTTAGTGTTAAGGCTTTACATTAATCCCCTTAACGCGTTTTTAAGCATTGTCGTACAGTTTGCATTTAGCACAACCAGTAGCATGTTGGTAGCCAGTGATGTACCATGATACAACAACACTAAACCAAAATCGTAGGTGTCTCGTATAAGGATAAAAGTATGACAAGGAACGTGAAGCAATGCCCAAGGTAGGATGCTACCACTTCGTGTCGCAGGGTTGGTGGTAACGCATCGTAGCCATGACCGCCCATCGTGTCCATCCATCCCATATCAAATCAAGGGAGGCTATCCTAAAATCAAGGTGCACCAATCTAAATCTACAACAAGAGCAATCATATGGACCAAGTCCAAGAAAATCGAAGAACGGATGTCCACTAGGGGTAGCAAGCCCACTTAGCCCTGTCAAGCCTTCATGTTTTAGTCATTTCAAATTGACACAAGTGCCGGGATCTATCCATTATCGTTCTCTTTCTTCAAATCCTAAAAACGTAACCAAATCCAACCACTTCGTTCTAGAGTCTCCTCCGTGTACACGGGCGTTAAAGTGGTTCCAATATTGACATAGAGTATGCCAATAAGAGGCCCCAGCCTCTTTAACAACCAAACAGCGTTTTACACATTGGTTGGTTCTTTTATATTTCGAAAACAATTCATACTTGACATCAAAATATCCTGTTCGCTTCAAAAATACTATTTCATTCCGAAATCATCATATTTACTTCACAATATCAAATTTGCTTCAAAATTCAATTCGAATTACAATTTAGATTATAAATTCAATTTAACCTAATTCGTATTTAAATCCATGATTTAAATATAAACAATTCTCACTCTGACTAATTTGAATTTTTAGAAAATAGTTTGAATAGTTTTCAATAGTTTTAATTAGTTTAAATAGTTTAAAATAATTTAAAACGTTGAAATAGTTTAATGTAAAATAGTTTGAGTACTGAAAATGGTTTATATAGTAATATGGCTTGGAAAATCAAAATAATTAGAATATTTGAAAAGATAGATTTAAATAGTTTATATCAAAATAATTTATTTGAAAATAGTTTCAATGTCAAACTGATCCAACTTTAAGTCTTTCAACTTTAATCCAGTTCAAACAGACTCCATTTCGATTTCAATTTGAATTAACTTTGATTCAATTCAAATCAATTTCAATTTTGACTTTTATATTAATTCAATTCAATTCTCAGATTTCAACTATTCTAATTTATATCAATTTCTAGTGCGATTCCAAAATACCAATTTAAATCACTTGAATCAAATTAAACTTCAATATTCAGTTTAAGGTTCAGATCTTCCAAAATAATTCAAATCCGAGATTAATTTTTAAATATTGATTTAAATTACTTTTACTTAGCAATATTTCGAAGTTCAAGTAAAAATCCAAATCTTTTAACTACAAACCAATTTTCAAAATTCTAATTATATTTCAATTATAGCTTCAAAATCTCAAGTTTCATTTTTTAAACAATTTCATTTAACAAATTTTAATTTCACATTTCAAGCTTGCGTTCAAAAATAATTCTATTCACATATTTCGATTTTTATTTCTTTAAGTCAAAATCATTTAAATAATTTCAAACCTTGAATTTTAAAATCATTTAATTTAACCAATCTGGTGTCCGTATATAATTTTCTATCCTATGGCCAAATGATCGGTTATTTCAGTTTAATTTCAAGGATGGATATATATCATTTCAATCAAAATCACAGTGTCATATGTATATATCATTTCAACTTATTTCTTAATTTATTCGAAATAATTCAATTTATAGTTTTATATATCGTAAATAATTTATCGGGTAATAACATGATATATATAAAAATAAATAAATATCCAATCATCCAAATATCAATCAACTAACATCCATCACAATCAATCATCCAAATGGTCAAAATATCACAGCAGTTAACTAGTCATCAATAATCGGAAGTATACTAGTAATTTAATTCTAATTCAATTTAACTACCAATTCAAATTTCTATCAGTTAATTCAGATGTCAATTTAAATGTCCATTAAATTTATCAAACAATAATCAATAAATTTATATCACTTCACAATTTCAAATTTAACTAACATAAAATATTCAAGTACTTCGTGAGCATTATAAAACACTAAGCTTTTATTTGAAACTAAAAATATTTCGACTTTAAATAAATTCCAACTTAATCTCATATCATAGACGATGTTGCCAGTACAATTTGTTTTTCCTGAATCGGACCTCGTACGCAAAAGATACGATTTTATTAATATAACGATAATTAAAACTAAAATAACTAAATTGACTAATAAAAAACAAACATAACTTCACCTTCCCCATCTTTTAACGAGCATAGTATCTCCATCCTCCCAGGATGAACTACAACTGCTGCTTTTTTATAACAAATCGACGAATTGCCCAAATCTAAGTCGCCGGACCGCGATCGCCACCACTGCCCGTATGCGCGCCGCGTGCTTTCACAGCCTCCCCGCGTTCCGCCTCGACCTCGCCTGAAGCCTGAATCAAACCCTATGCTAGCGTCAACCTTCCCCATCGATATCCATACCCAACCTCGGCCCAGCCTTCCTCCTTCGAATGTTCTTCGATCGCGATTTATTTGCGGTTTTGTTTTTTCTTCTTCTTCGATCTGGAATTGAATGATTTGAAATGAAAGAAAGAAGTATGGTACAGGGAGATAAAGAATTATGCGGCCATGTACGAATGTAGGGAAGAGAAATTATAAAAAAATATTAAAAAATATCTCACCGGATGGTTGCAGAAGATAGCTTTTCAAAATCAATTAATTTTAATTAAATTCGTTTAATTGACTTCTACGCGTTTCAAGCTCGCACAGCCAAATGACAAGTCCGATCGCTATGAAACTTGAAATCCTATAATAATTCACTATTACGGATTCGATGAAACTGGTTTCATCAGAATCTGAGACAGTGGCCATAATGGTTGTTTCTACACGTTAATTAAAACAAGAAATTTTCAAAAATCAATTTAATCACTTTAAATTCAGTTTTAAAATTTAACAATTTTCACTCTCGTTTAAATAAAATTTAAATCGACTTTTGACATCATTTTCATCCTCATTAAATCCATAATTCAATTATTTAAACAATTTCAATATTAAATTTAAACAATTTAATTATTCTATGAATTACATTATTTCAAATATAAGTTATTTAACTTATAAAATTTACCAATAAAATGAATTCAAATAGTAAACAACTACTTTCATTTTACAGTAATTCAATATTTGTTGTTCAATTCTTGTCATTGATTATAACCACATTAAATACATAGGATTTCATTTCAATACTCGTTATTGCCAAAATCTTCGAAATTAGTTATTTCAAAATTTTATTCAGATTCATATCAAATAAATTACAGAAATAAACATTATTTTTTTTTATTTCTAACCATTATTATTCAATCATCATATTAATTTAATAATTTAAAATAGTTAAAAATATGAGTCATTACAAGAGTATATAATAAGGCACTAAACAATTTGCCTTTACAATCAAACACACAGTAGAAATAAAAGAACTCTAATAACAAGCTTTTCTCCTGCACGTCTTCGAAAGCTTCATTCGTCTAAAAGAACATCTAGAAACCTTAACTCTCAACCTACTCAAAATCATTGAGTACCCGAGAGTTTAAGAGGAAATCAAAAACTTAGAGTTATACATAAAGTCTGGTATGAATAATAATCTACCATCTCAAACCATTTGGATATCTAGTGAGATCATGCTGCTGAGCGAAATGGGTTTTTGCCCTCAATAGTATCCTAAAACATTTTTAAAACCATATATTATGCTCCTGCATGCACAATGGTTAAAAACATAGTATTTCAAAATATTATGATGATATGCAAAACAAGTAAACAAATCTAGATTATCCGACCCCATTCATTCAGACTATCTATCTCAATTATAGTTTTAATGGTTAATCACTACTTTTTAAATTCTTATAGACTATTTGTTCGATTTCAAAGTTTTCATGGGCTTACTAAGAACCTATTGGTAACTCCAATATCTTTTTTCTTATCCAAGTTTTCATGGACTAACTAGGAACCTATTGACTATCTTTCAATATCTTAATCTTGATATAGTTTTCATAGGCTAACTACAAACCTACTGGCCCTGCCAGTATCAAATCATAGTTTTCATGGGCTGACTATGAATCTATTGTCCCCTATCAATATCATATAGTTTTCATGGGATTACTGTAAACTTATTGGCCCCTGCCAATATCTTTAATTAAGATTTTAATATTTCTTAAGTTATATTCACTACTGGGTCAACCTAACTGGTTATTCTGCCATTTCCCCAAAATACAGTTATGGGTTAATAACAATGCGAATAAGTATATCAAGAAGTAAACATAATAAAAAAATAATACCAACACCTATGGTTTATTATCCTTAAAATCCTCTCTATACATATATATATTCCGGTTAAACCCTTTAACCCTTTTTAATTAAGGAAAACTTCTTCATTTCAAAACCCTTTTTTTATTCATGCCATGGTTAATCCTTTAAATTGAGATTGGGTTCATGTTTTAAAATCTTAAAAACATCTCTTTCGAAACCTCTGGATGACTTCCTTAAGCAAAAGCTTCTTTTTAAAACATAGCAAACATACTTTTTGAAGCCCTCTATAAATATTCTCTTTCGAAACCAATTATACCATTCGATGGTATTAAATCATCTTTTAAAATATAGAGCTTTGAAACAAATGAAAGTACCCCTTTTGAAAGCATTGGGTTTACTCTTTAAAAACATCATTTGGGTCAAAATGGTTATATACGAAAGTATCTCTTTCGTAACCAACTAGAAAAATTTTGGGGAAAAGTTGATGGGGTTGGAACCATCTAGTTGAAAGCAACAATCTTTAAATAAAAACTTTGAAGGACAAAGTTGAAACCCCCTTTCGACTCCATTACCTTCAAACCCTCAACCCCTTTCGAAAGCATTTAGGGAGTGGCTTAACTCAATTAAAAACAAGAATATCCTTTCGAAAGCATTGTTGGCTTCATTATAGTCGAAAAGTAGAGTAGCGGCTAGGTTTCGACGAGGTTGGAACCACTCCTTTTGAAAGCACTGATTTAAAGAAAAGGGTACTCCTTCGAAAGCTAACTTCTTACATAATATAGCAACATTCTTCGAAAGCCATTTAAAAAAAAATCCTTTTGAAGGCATATGTTTCGACTATGCTTGTAACAACCCGCGTATTTTACGATTGAATATTTAAATATTTTATTTAAAAATTTCATCGTTAGTCGGATTATAGTCCGAAAAGCTACTTTTTGCATACGGTCGAATTAGGACTCATGACTACCTCTATTGAGTTCAAAACGTCGTTTGCGATCTTTTTAAGTATAAACTTTGATATGTTTAGAGTTAGTGGAATTTTGCTACTTTTTCACTTAGGGCTTTGGTTTGGGCTAAGCCCATTAACCCCACTTATTAACTCAGTCCCAACCCTCTCCTCTTCATTTACTTCCTTTCTATTTTCCTTATACTCAAGCTTTTACATCAATGGAGAGAATGAGAAATTAAAACTCAAGCCCTAGTTTTCTTTTGCAAATCAAGCTCTAGCTCCAAACTAATAGAAGAAACTTTGGTAAGTCTCTCTTCTTCTTCTCTAACTCATTCTTTTATCAATTTCAGAAATTCCTAAACCTAACTATGGGAATGTTCTTCTTTTTGAGCATAGATTCAAGCTCATTTGGGTTGTGTTGAAGAGTGGTTGATTCTCCCTTTGCTTTCAAGCTTCTTCTTCATTGTTTTTGTGAAAAGGTGAGATTTTTATCTCACATCTTAGACTATAACTATCTTCGATTGTTAGGTATGAATTCCTAATGCTTATTCTTGTACAATTGCGTTTGGTTTGGATTGATTTGGTGAATATTCCAATTTTTAGTGTTTTGAGTTCAATTCTTTAAAAATCCTAACTTTGATGTTTTGATCATGTTTTTGGTGATGAATCGAAGAGTTTATATGGCCGGGTAGTCGATGGGCGTAAACCCTTAGTGTTGTCGCTCGACCGATTGCAATTCGGAAGGGATTGGCATTCATTAGATAGGTGTGGGAGTGCTGATAACAGGCTCCGGTCGACCGAACTCAGGGTCCGGTCGACCGACCTGCTACCCGAGCACTTCCCTGCCTCTGGTTTGGGAGTGCGGGTTACAGGCTCCGGTCGACCGAACTCAGGGTCCGACCGACCGACCTGCTATCCGAGCACTTCTGCCTCTGGTCCGGTCAACCGAACTCAGTGAGCCTGTTGACCGACCTGCTCCTATTTGCCAATTATGCCTATATTGCCTATTTGTTTGAATTTCCAACTTTAATCGATTCGTGTTGTTTCCCTTTTGTTGTTATCATTTATTATCGACTTTGATGACATTTTCTTTAGGAATTTTCGAAATATCCATTTTGATGGATTTGATATCGATTTCTTTGGATTTTTATTCACGTCTTCGAATGTGAATTTTAGTGATTGATTGTTCCTACAATCATTTTCGTGATTTGTCACTTTAAAAATATAAAGGTTTCAATACTAGTAGTAAATATCAAAACCCTTTCATCAGGACGATTTCAACACTATTTTATTACAAAGCTCGTTTCTTAAACCATTTTCCAATCTATCAGTATATACAAACCTTTACCTCACTCGTATGAGAAATCCAATTAAACGACTTAGTAAAACAAGTGGTATGAAACGCTTGAGTTTACTTCATTGGTTAATTCTTGGACTCGTTAGATTGAATCTCTTGTGACAATTTTCTAGTGAAGATCTACAATTTGCTCGTAAATATTTAAGTTAAGCTAGTGGTTATGGGACATGAAGCTAAGCTCGTATATTTACTAGCTTAGAGTAATTGACACTTTCTTGATGATCATTGAGGATCATTTTTGTGTTTTAGACTAGCGCTATGCTATGTTTCTTTGTCCATGAAGGGGAAGGTACCTCGTTTTATTGAGTTTCGTCTCATTTTTATTATAGGCTAACGAGCTATTTATTTCTTTGGGTTTTGACCCAATTTTTGTGGGCTAGCGACCCACGTTTTTATGGAGTTCGGATCCTCGGGCGTACCGTTGTACTACGTTGTTGTTCCCAAACTATTCGAGTTTCTGGTTCCTCGGGCGTACCGTTGTACTACGTCGTTGCACCGGCTCTATGGTTAGCGACCATGGGATAGCGTCCCGTTTGTGATACACGTGTTGGTGAGTTTTCATGCTCCCGTTCTATGATAGGCCTCCCCCCTTTTTTGTGATTTCTGGATTTCTAATGATGATCTCTAGAATTTGTGTTTCACCAATTTTATGATTGGCATTTATATGTTGTCAATTTGTGGCCTGGTGAATGAAATAAGGAGTATGACATTACTTTTGATCTTTGAGAAGATTTTTGTGATATCGATTAATCTCTTGTTGATTTTCAATTACATACTTATCGCAGTATGGCTTTATGGTTATTATACTTTTTGTCATATCTCCTATTCTATATCATTTCGTGTGATATTTATAGCTAGACTGGTCCATTTATTATTTTCTTATTAAATAATACTCGGGTCAAACCGATATGTTACAGGTGCTTCTGCTTAACTTCTCATCAGGGATCATTGTTCTAACTTTTTGCTAACTACTTAGATTAGTAGTTTTTGGTTGTATACATTTTAGATATAGACTCATGGTTGTGTACTTATTCTTTTGTGTCGCATTTGTAACTATTCTTTTGTGATATTGTGGATCTTGTTAGACCACTACTCTGATGAACACTTTTATGTGTTATATATATTCATATCTATTTCCGCCTTTGTGATATCGATGTCTGTGACTGATTTATGTTATGTTTATTTCTAAAAAAATTTCAGAAGAATATATATAGCCACTGTGTAGTAGCTTTGAGTTTGTATCAGTATGTCGGATTTCCTCCTGAAATAAAATGCATGTTATACTATCTGACATACCGGTGCTCGCACGAAGCAATTACACGGATGGTCACTCCTCAACAGCCTTATTCTCCATGCTAGTTGACGGCATTACACCGTAGTGTTCTTGGCTAGTGTGGGTATAGAGGTGGGGCGTCACAATGTCGAAGGCCTTAAGTAAAACAAGGCAAGAACTTAACTTTTGAAAACAAAGGAGGGTTTTGACCTCATTGGAAGCACCCCTTTCGTAACTAAGGCTTCTGCCTTCTTTCCAATCCACTACATACCAACTAAGTGATACTTTGTGTATTGGCTTCGAATATGTGGGTTTCGACTATGTAGGTTCCGACTGGGATGAAGCAGAACGAATGGAGTCGAAAGGTACTTACTATTTGAGGTGGAACACCTTTTTCTGATTTAAAGGCTGGAACATTGCAACTTATAGTAATTGTTTTATAATAACTTGCGTATTTGTAAACCATTGATTAGTTGCCATAAAAAATTTCAAATACTTTTCCAATAAAACTACTGCATTTGTCAGATCTAAATCAACGAAATTATAACGTATAAGCCCTTCCAAATACCAAAACCAATTATTTCAGAAAAGTCATTCTTTTAAAATAATTTATTTTCCCTAATAAATCAATTGGAAAAAATCCCCAAAAATCACATAAATCCAAATGCATCATGTAATCGAACATATTAAAATTTCAGACCCAATTTCACTCTGAAATTCTTGAAATAAATTTTAAACCCAATTATATCATATTTTTCAATAAAATTCATAATAAAATTTTCGAAGCATGGAAAATTCCAAAAATCAAAACCCATCCCCAAAATCATGTTTTACTTAACATAAAAATTTTCCATGGCATTCTAAAATTTATAACCCACGGTTTTGACTCTAAAACCGTATAAATTTCATATACAAAAAATTATTTAAATCAAACAATCCGTAACTAAAGCATATCATCATCCAATATACCATAGAAATGAAATAAATACTCAAATCCAAAGTCATATGATTATAAAAACCGAAAAGATATGTAATGAATTATTATTCATATTAGATTTGATAAAGAATTTGAGATTTGTTATTGATTAATCCTTCCTAGCTTTAATCTTAGCTTTAGATTGAAATTTCTTCTTTTTTCTTCCTTGTTAATGGCCGGTTATCCTAAGGTTCGTGTATTTGTTTTAGATTTTAAGAAATATGAATGTGAATGTATAATTGCAAAAGGTCATAGCCGTGTAAAATGAAATGGTTATTTTACTAATTTGTCCATGTGTAATTTAACTATTTCACTAACCTAATTAAGCCCATTTACTTTATTAATAAGCACAGCCCTATATATAGTTTATTCAAATATCTATCGCCTTATCATCATTATTCTATTTAACTTATATAATTAAATTTCCTGCATAATGTTATCAAAAATTAGGGATGTTACAGGCTCCCCCTTAAAGAATTTCGTTCTCAAAATTCAGTAAGGACTAAATGCCAAACATAGCAATCATCTGTAAAAACTTCTAACAACCATAACAATCATACTAGCCTATCTGACTTGCAACTATCTACATAAATCTAATATAGACATACCCTTAAAGAAGATTAGGATAAGTATCTCTAATCATGCCCTCTATCTACCTACTATAGTCCTTCTCGTTGTCACTCCACTGAACTTTTACAAACTTGATTGTCTTCTTCTTAACCTTTTCTCATCTCTAACTACAATACAAACTGGTTATCTAACAATAGTCATATTAGGCTCTACCACTAAATCATCCAACCCCGTCGGGGGATTAATAGTCATTGGATCATGAACATACTTACGAAGATGAAACGTATAAAATACATTATGGACACCTGTCATACTGCTCGGTAACTCAACTCTATATGCAAGCTTCCTAATCCTATCTATAATCTGGAATGGACCAACATATCTCGAGGCTAACTTCTCTGACTTCCTAAATCATACCACACACTTCACAGGTGATACCTTAATGAAAACCTTATCTCCAACTTAGAACTCTAGGTCTGTATGCTTCTTATCTACACAACTCTTCTTCCTAGACTGAGCCTCCTTCATTCTTCCTCAGATTAACTCGATCTTCTCTTACACTTCTCTAACCAAATCTGGACCTAAGACTAATCTATCTCAAGTTACCAACCAACATGCATGTGATTTGCATGGTCTTCCATACAAAGCTTCAAATAGTGTCATGCCTATACTAGTCTGATAACTATTATTATAGTATAACTCAACCAAGTGTAGGTGTTCTTTCCAAGACCCACCAAAGTCCAATACACAACCTCTCAATAAATCTTCGAGTGCCATATTGACTCTCTCTGTCTGCCCATCTATTTGAGGGTGATATGCAGTACTCATATTAAGCTTGGTTCCCATCACTTCCTGTAGACCCTTCCAGAATTCACTAGTAAACAAAGCATCCCCGTCACTGACTATACTACTAGGAAGTCCATGTAGTATAACTATGTTCTTTAGGAACAACTTAGCTAGAACAGGCGACGTCCTTGATAAATTGGCTGGAATGAAATGGACACTCTTGGTCAGTTTATCCACTATAACCCATATACTTTCATTACCCCTATTCGACCTTGGCAACCCATCTATAAAATCCATGGACATTGAATCCTATTTCTAAACTGGATCTCTAAAGACTGAAGCAATACACTAGGCTTATGATGTTCAGCTTTCACTTGTTGGCAGTTTGCACTCCGTCTAACCCACAAGACAACATCTCTCTTCATGCCTTCCCAGTGGAAGCTCCTCTTCATATCTTGATACATCTTGGTAAATCCAGGATGAATCGTAAACTTGGATCGATGACATTATTTAAGAACTTATTTCCTTAAGTCCTTAACATTCGGAACACACAACCTTCACTTCTTTCTTATCCATCCTTTCTGGTCAAGGCCAAAATCCTTTAAATCATCAATCTCTATTCTAATCTCAAGTCTTCTAATCCTTTCAGCTAATACTGGATCCTCCTTCTGCATAGAAGCAACTCTCTCAACCAATACAGGTCGAACTTCTAGACAAGACAACCTGGTGGAACTCTGACTAGTACCAGTAGTTGATCTTAACTGTACATCACAAGTAGTCAAAGCTTCTAGGTCTTCACACTCCGCCAACATAGCTAACACCGCATTTTGATGTTTTCTACTAAGAGCATCTACTACCTTATTACCTTTTCCTAGAGTATATTCTATACCAAAACCATAAGTAGCCAAAAACTCTAGCCACCTCTGCTGTCTCATATTCAACTCCTTTTGAGAGAATAAATATCTTAAAGACTTATGATCGGTATACAACTCAAACCACTCCTCTAAGAGATAATGTAACATCCCTAATTTTTTATAACATTATTTAGGAAATTTACTTTGATAAAATAAATAGAATAATGAAGATAAGGAGATTGAGATATAAATAAGTTATATAGATCCATGCTTATTAACAAAGTAAATGGGCTTTAAATTAGTTTAAAGGTTAATTAACCTACACATGGGCATACTAGTAAATAGCCATTTAATTTTACACGGCTATATCCTTTTGTAATTGTTCAATCACATTTCATTTTCCACTTTAACAAACAAAAATCGAAAACCTAAATATAGCCTGCCATTAACAAGGAAAATTAGGAAGAAAAATTAAATAAAAGCTAGGAGAATCAATCTTCTACAAATCTTGTATTCTTTATCATATTCAAGGTGGACAATAATCTCATACCATCTCTATTTTTATTCTATGATGATATGGTTTTGGATTTATGATTTAAATTCGTTTTTGTGATAAAATGGATGATGGTATGCTTGAATTATATTATTTTGATTTATTTTAATTCATATGCATATGAATTTGCATGCTTTTGATATAAAGTCGAGAATTTATGATTTTAGATTGCTATAGAAAAAAATTTGTTAAGTAAAATATGATTTTGGAGAAGGGTTTTAATTTTCAAATGTAATTGAGTTTAAATTTTATTTTGAATATTTCAGAAAGAAATTGGGTCTAAATTTTTAATATGTTTGATTACATGATGAGATTGAATTTCTATCATTTTTGGGGATTTTTCCTAGTTGATTTACTAAGTGAAATAAATTATTTTAAAAGATGGACTTTTCCAAAATAATTAGTTTTGGTATACGGAAGGGCTTAAACGTTACAACTTTATGGTTTAGATCTGATATAAGTGCGACAATTTTAAATGTAAAGTATTTGAAAAGTTTCTATAGCAACCAATCAATAATTTACAAATAGGCAAGTTGTTATAAAGTAATTAGTAAAGTTACTATATTTCAGCCATTAAATTAGAAAAAGGTGTTCCGCCTTAATTAATAAGCACCTTTCAACTCCATTGATTCCACCTCATCCCAGTTGAAACTATCATAGTCAAAACCCACATAGTCGGAACCAATACACAAGATCGTTAATCTAGATGGTATGTAGTGGATATGAAGGCGGAAGCCTTGGTGTTGAAAGGTAAGCTTACAATAGGGTCGAAACCGTGCTTTGTTTTCAAAAGTTAAAGTTTTGACTCAGTCCAGACATATGCTTTCGAAAGGTTTTTATAAATAGCTTTCGAAGAAGGTTGTCATGTATTAGCTTTCAAACGGATGCCATTTTCCTTTAAATAAAATCTTTTGAAAGGGTTGGTTCCAACTTAGGCAAAACCTAGCCTCTATTTTCCTTTCGAAGTACCGAAGTCATCAATATCCTCGAAATGTCATCTTTGTTTTTACCTAAGTTAAGCCGCTTCTTAATTGCTTTCAAAAGGGGTTGAAGGTTTCGAAGGTGAGGGAGTCGAAATGGGGTTTCGACTCTGTCCTTCAAAGTTTTAATTTTAAAGGTTTTAGGTTTCGATTAGATGGTTCTGACACCATCAACTTTTCCTCAATTTATTTTTTGTTGGTTTCGAAAGAGATATAACCATTTTTACCCAAATATTATTTTAAAGAGTAAACCTAGTACTTTCGAAATGGGTATTTCATTGGTTTCAAAGCTGTATATTTTAAAAGATCATTTGATATTACCAAAAGGCTTTGAAAGGTATATATATAATGTTTTCAAAAGAAGTCTTTGCTTTCAAAGGAGGCTATCTAGAGGTTTCGAAAGAGATGTTTTTATGATTTCCAAACACAAACCCAATCTCAGTTTAAAGTATTAGCTATGGCATAAATAAATAAATAAATATTTTAAAATGACGATGTTTTCCTTGATTTAAAAGGTTAAAGGGTTTAACCAAGATATATATATATATATATATATATATATATATATATATATAAGGAGAATTTCAAGGATAATAGACCATGTATGTTGGTATTATTTTGTTATTATGTTTACTTCTTTATATATTTATTCATATTGTTATAAACCCATAATTGTATTTTGGGGAAAGGGGCAGAATTACCAATTAGGTTAATGCAACAGTGTATATAACTTAATAGATGTTAAAATTTAAATTAAAGATATTGAGAGGGGCCAATAGATTTACAGTAAGCCCATGATATTTACAGGGGCCAATAGGCTCATAGTCAGCCTATGAAACTATGATTTGATACTTGTAGGGGCCAGTAGGTTAGTAGGTAGTCCATGAAAACTATATGCGGATAATTATATTGACAGATAGCCAGCAAGTTCCTTGTTAGCCCATGAAAACAAGGATATGTAAAAGGATATTAGAGTTACCAATAAGTTCTTAGTGATCCTATGAAAACTATGAACTTGACAGATAGTCCATTAACATTTAAAAGGTTAATGGTAACCCTTAAAAATATAATTGAGATAGATAGTCAGAATAATTAGGGATGGGTAATCAAGAGTTGATTTACTTGCTTTTCATATCATCACAATATTTTAAAATATTATGTTTTAATGATTGTGGATGAAGGAGCACAGTATATGGTGTTATAAATGTTTTAGCATACTAGTAAGGGGAAAACCCATTCTGCTAAACGGTGTGGTCACTAGATATCCAAATGGTTTGAGATGGTGATTATTATTCACATTAGGCTTTATGTTTGACTCGAATTTTTTGTTTTCCCCTTAAAATCTCGGACACTCAATTGGTTTTGAGTAGGTTGAGAGTTAAGTTTTTTAGTTGTTCTTTTAGACGAATAAAGCTTTCAAAAACATGCAAGAGGGCAAGCTTGTGATTAGAGTTATTTTATTTCTGCTGTATGTTTGGTTGTAAAGGAATTTTTTTTAATGCCTTATTATATATATTCTTATCAACCAAAGGGACATCTTTATATGTCGCACTTGGCTTATTTTGTAATTATTATATGTTATCTGAATGTGGTTTGCGATATTATGTAATCGAAATATTTTGAAATGGAATATGGATTTTATTTGCTGTTTAATTTTTTTCCATATTCTTGTATTTCTATGTGTCAATGTATCTAATATCGTCGTATATGGTCACCGAGGATTAATAACTATGAATGATTGCAGCATCTGCAGCTGTTATTTTTAGGCCTCTAAGCAAGGGGATGTTACAAGTTGGTATCAGAGAATAGGTTTATGAGAACGTTAAAAGAAACTTAAACCTAAGAGATTTTTCAAACATAATCTACTGAATCAGATAATAAGATTAGGGTTTAGGTTAACGCTGTAATAACGTGCATGTATTTGATATATAGTTATATATATAAGTATGTATCACCCATTCTCTTAAATCATTCTTCTATATCTTACTAAGGCTTCTATGCAGATTTACAAGAAAGGAGATATTGAAGCAGGAGAAGGAAGAAGAAATCTTGGTGGAGGAAGCACCACAAATAAGGGAAATGCTTGACCCACTACCAGGAGAAACCCAGGTCGACCAGCTAATGCTAATAACAAAAATGCTGAAGCCAATGTGGGTGCTAGAAATCCACCAATAGATATCAGGGCAATGTATCGTTTCTTTGTTGGGATGGTGCAAGCTAGAGCTGCGGCTGGTATTGTTCGAAATGTAGGAGGAGCTAATCTTATGGCTTCAATTAAGAATATTTCTTTGTTGAGTAGAGATTACACCAGTTTGGGTGTGAAGCCATTCTTAGGAATGGAAAGTGTCGTAGAAGTTCAGAATTGGCTGTTGCATTTTGAGTGAATGTTTATGGATTTGGGTCTAAATGACGGACAAAAGAGAAGGTTGCCTCTAGACAGTTGAAGGAATTAGCACTGCACTGATGGAATAGTGTTATTGCTGGAGTGCCGGAAGAGTAGATAACTTAGGCTGATTTTAAGACGAGATTTGACCAGAAGTTTATATCTGAGTTTGCTAAGTATCAACTGATGAGGAAGTTTATGGATTTGGTTCAAGAAGAGATGTCAAGAGTCGAGTATGCTACTAAGTTTGCAAAACTATCTCTATAAGGATATGGTGTTATAGATACTGACATCAGGAGGAATGAGAGGTTTATCTGGGGATTGAGGCCCGAGCTAGCTAGAATGACCATGAAACATGTTCGTGATCCATGTAATGTGGTGGTGGAGATAGCCGTTTGCCGGCAGGAGTTACTTGTTGATCATGATAAGGAGAAAACAGTGGAATTTCAGGGTTCTCAAGGGAAGAAGAGAAAGTTCTTTGAAAAGAAAGGAGCCCAGAAGAGAGATACTACAAAGAAGTCAAAGGTTGAGGTAGTTTGTTATAAGTGTGACAAGAAGCGTACTTTGCGAATGAGTGTCGGTTAGGAAATGGGAAGAAAGATGTGAACAAGAAAAATGTGAAGTGCTTCAACTATGATCAAGTTGGGCATTACAAGAATCAGTGTCCAGAGTCAGATAGGGAGGGCAGAGGAAAGGTCTTTGCTGTTGGATCAGCTAGGCCTACTGCAACAGATAAGGGAAAAGCTATGATGGAAGGTACGCTTTTGATTCAGAATATTCCTATTAGAGTACTTTTTGATACTAGTGCATCACATTCATTTATATCTCAGTGTTTGGTTGATAGGTTATGCTTAGAATCCACCTACCTAGTTACTTCCTTAAGGGTTGTGAATCCAATAGGAGGATATGCAACTCTAGGGTTGAGATGTGACAAGTTAGAACTTGATTTGTTTGGTCATAAATTTGCATAAAGTTTGTATGTTACTAATTTCATAGATTTCGGAATCATTTTGGGAATGGATTGGTTGGGTGGGTATGAGGCTAGAATATGTTGTCAAAATAGAGAGTTATCACTAAGACACCGTATAGTCGTAACCGAGTGATGATCATAGTAGAGAATGTTGAACGCGGTGTTAGTGCTTTGCTGAATGCTATGGAGATAGAAGATGAGTTAAGTCGGGTTTGGGTGGAAAGAGAGTTTGCAGATGTCTTTGAGCCAGTCACTGGACTACCCCCAAAAAGAGCCGTTGAGTTTAGAATAGATCTTATGCCTGGAACTGAACCTATGAGTAGACCACCTTGTCGGATGACACCCGTTGAGATGAAGGAATTGAATGTGCAGCTGGTAGATCTAAAAGGAAGGAATTTTATTAGACCAAGAAGTTCGCCTTAGGGAGCGGCCACGGTGTTTGTGAAGAAATCAGATGGGTCATTAAGGATGTGCATTGACTATCGTAAATTAAACGAAAGGATGATAAATAATAAGTATCCCTTACCAAGGATAGATGATATGTTCAATCAGTTGAATGGAACGAGAGTGTTTTCTCAGTTCGACTTGGCAACCGGTTTCCATCAGTTAAGAGTGGCAAAGGACGACATTCCTTTGACAACATTTCGAACTAGATACGTTTCATATAAGTGGTTGATGATGCCGTTTGGATTGATGAATGCACCTGCTTTCTATGTGGATTTGATGAACCGATTTTTCCAAGAGCACTTGGATAGGTTTGTACTGGTGTTCATAGATGACCATTTTGTATACTCTAAGGATGAGAGAGAGCACGAAGTCCATCTTAGAGTGGTTCTTGAGAAGCTAAGGTAGAATCAGCTAAAGGCGAAGTTTACCAAGTGCCGTTTTTGGAAAAAAGAGGTTAAGTTCCTTGGTCACGTAGTTTCTTAGGAAGGATTGTCAGCCGATCCAGATATGTGAACAATTGGAAGAGACGAGAGACGGGGACCGAGATCAGAAGTTTTCTCGAACTTGTTGGCTACTGCCATAGATTCATTAAGGATTTCTTAGGGATAGCAGCGCCCTTAACTAGAGCTAACCAGAAAGGAGGTGAAGTTTATCTGGTCTGACAAATGTGAGGAAGCATTCCTTAAGTTAAAGCATTTGTTGACCAATGCACTCGTGTTAGTTGTTCCAGACGGAAACCAAGGGTTAGTAGCATATACTGATGCATGTAGAACTAGATTAAGCGGAGTATTGATGCAGATTGGTAAAGATATTGCATACGCATCCAGGCAGTTTAGACCGCATGAAGTAAGATATCCTACTAATTATCTGGAGTTGGCAGTGGTGATCTTTGCATTGAAGATTTGAGGACATTATCTCTTAGGGGAGAGGTTTGAGCTTTATACCGATCATAAGTCTTTACGGTAATTATTCTCTCAAAAGGAGTTGAATATGAGACAACAGAGATGGCTAGAGTTTTTAGCAACTTATCATTTCGGTATAGAGTATACACTAGGGAAGGGTAATAAGGTAGCAGATGCTCTCAACAAAAAACATTAGAAATATGGTGTTGGCTATGTTGGGGGAGCGGAAAGATTTAGAAGCTATAGTCAGTTGTGGTGTGCAGTTAAGATCGACTGTTGGTTCTAGTTAGAGTTCCACCAGGTTATCTTGTTTAGAAATCCTACTAGTATTGATTGAGAGAATTGCTTCTAAGTAGAAGGAGGATCCAGCGTTAGCTGAAAGAATTAGAAGACTTGAATTCGAAATAGAGATTGATGATTTAAAAGATTTTAGTCTTAACCAAAGAGGATGGTTGAGAAAGAATGGCAACTATGCATTCCGAATGTAGAGAACTTAAGGAGGGAAGTTCTGGAGGAATGGCATCGATTGAAGTTTACGATTAATCCTAGAGGAATCAAGATGTATCAAGATATGAAGAGAAGTATTCTATTAGAAAGGAATGAAGAGGGATGTTGGCTTGTGGGTTAGACGGTGTGCAAACTATCAACAAGTGAAAGATGAACATCAGAAGCCTAGTGAATTACTTTAACCTTTAGAGATTCCAGTTTGGGAATGAGATTCGATATCCATGGATTTGATAGACGGGTTGCCAAGGTGAAATAGAGGCAATGAAAGTATATGGGTTATAGTGGACAGGTTGACCAAGAGTGCCCACTTAATTCCAATGAAGCAAACTAGGACGGCACCTGTTTTAGCTAAATTGTTAACGAAGAACATAGTTAGACTGCATGAAGTTTCTAGTAGTATAGTCAGTGACAAAGATACTTTATTCACTAGTGAATTCTGGAAGAGTCTACAGGAAGAGGAGGGTACCAAGCTTAATATGAGTACTGCATATTACCCTCAGAAGGACGGGTAAAAGGAGAGAGTTAATAAAGTACTCGAGGATTTATTGAGAACTTATGTGCTGGACTTTGGTGAATCTTGGGAGTATCACCTACATTTGTTTGAGTTTTGCTATAATAATAGTTACCAGACAAGTATAGGAATGGATTCGTTCGAAGCTTTGTATGGAAGGCCATGCAAATCACTAGCATGTTTGTTGGAGACTGGGTATAGATTAGTCTTAGGTCCAGATTTGGTTAGAGAGGCGTCAAAGAAGATAGAGTTAATCCGAGGAAGGATGAAGTAAGCTCAGTCAAGGAAAAAGAGTTACTTAGATAAGAGGAGTAAAGACCTAGAGTTCTCAAAGGGGGACAGGGTTTTCATTAAGGTACCACTGATAAAGGGTGTGGTATGATTTGGAAAGTCAGAAAGTAATCCCCGAGATAAGTTGGTCCATTCCTGATTTTAGGGAGGATTGGAAAGCTTGCATATAGAGTAGAGTTGGCAAGAAGTATGGCAGGTGTCATAATATATTTCATGAGTCTCATCTTTGCAAGTATGTGCATGATCCAGAGACTACTATTCCTCCGACGGGGTTGGATGACATAATGATTGAGCCTAATTTGACTACTGTTAGACAACCAGTTCAGGGTGTAGCTAGAGATGAGAAAAGATTAACGAACAAGGCAGTCAGGTTTGTAAAAGTTCAGTGGAGTGATAATGAGATGGACTGTACTTGGGAGACAGAGAACAGGATTAGAGATACTTATCCTGATTTTCTTTGAAGGGATGTCTATATTAGATTTATATAGATATTTTCTAGTCAATTAGACTAGTATGGTTGTTGGGAGTTGCTATAGATGATTGCTATGTTTAATATATAGTCCTTGCTAAATTTTAAGGACGAAATTCTTTAAGAGGGGAGCCTGTAACATCTCTAATTTTTGATAATATTATTCAAGAAATGTAATTAGATAAATTAAATAGAATAATGAATATAAGGAGATCGAGATTTGAACAAATTATATAGGGTCATGCTTATTACCAAAGTAAATGGGCTTTAACTTCGTTTAAAGGTTAATTAACCTACACATGGGCATATTAGTAAATAGCCATTTTATTTTACACGGCTATATCCTTATGTAATTGTCCATTCATGTTTCATTTTCCACTTTCACAAACAAAAATCAGAAACCTAAATATAGCCGGCCATTAACAAGGGAAAAGAGGAAGAAAAATTAAATCAAAGCTAAATATCAAAGCTAGGGGAATCAATCTTCGGCAAATCTTAAACTCCTTATCATATTCAAGGTGAATAATAATCTCATACCATCTCTATTTTTATTCTATGATGATATGGTTTCGGATTTAAGATTTATATTAATTTTTATGGTAAAATGGATGATGATATGCTTGATTAATATTATGTTGATTTATTTAAATTCATACGCATACGAATTTGCATGGTTTTGATATAAAAACGAGAATCTATGATTTCAGATTGCCATGTAAAAAAAAATTGTTAAGTAAAACATGATTTTGGTGATGGGTTTTAGTTTTCCAAGCTATGGAGATTTTATTATGAATTTTTGATGGAAACTATGATGTAATAGGGTTTAAAATTTATTTTGAATATTTCAAAAAGTAATTGGGTCTAAATTTTTAAAATGTTTAATTACATGATGAAGTCGAATTTCTATGATTTTTAGGGATTTTTCCCAATTGATTTACCAAGGTAAATAAATAATTTTAAAAGAAGGACTTTTCCGAAATAATTGGTTTTGGTATATGAAAGGGCTTAAACATTACAACTTTATGGTTTAGATCTGATATAAGTGCGGCGGTATTAAATGTAAAGTATTTGAACAGTTTTTATGGCAGCCAATCAATGGCTTACAAATAGGCAATTTTTATAAAGTAATTACTAAAGTCGCTATATTTCAACCTTTAAATCAGAAAAAGATGTTCTGCCTTTATTGGTAAGCACCTTTCGACTCCATTGATTCCACCTCATTCTAGTCGAAACCAATACACAATGTATCATCTAATCTAGATAGACATAGTGGATTGAAAGGAAGGCGGAAGCCTTAGTGTTGAAAGGTAAGCTTCCGGTGGGGTTGAAACCCAGCTTTGTTTTCAAAAGTAAAAGTCTTGCCTTATTTTAATTTAAGCTTTCGACACAGTCGAAACATATGCTTTCGAAAGGGTTTTATAAATAGCTTTCGAAGAAGGTTCTCATGTATTAGCTTTCGAAGGGGTGCCATTTTCCTTTATATAAAACCTTTTCAAAGGGTTGGTTCGGATTTAGTTGAAACATAGCCTCTATTTTTCTTCTATAGTATTGAAGTCGTCAATACCTTCAAAAGGTCATCTTTGCTTTTGTCTAAGTTAAGCTGCTTCCTAATTACTTTCGAAAGGGGTTGAAGGTTTCGAAGGTGATGGATTCGAAAAGAGTTTCGACTCTGTCCTTCAAAGTTTTATTTTTAAAGGTTTTAGCTTTCAATTAGATGGTTCTTACACCATCAACTTTTCCCTAATTTAATTTTTGTTGGTTTCGAAAGAGATACTTTCGAATATACCCATTTTGACCCAAATTTTATTTTAAAGAGTAAATACAATGCTTTCGAAAGGGGTACTTTCATTTGTTTCAAAGCGTATATTTTAAAAGACCATTTGATACCATCGAAAGGTATAATTGGTTTCAAAAGAGAATAATTATCAAGGGCTTCAAAAGGTATGCATACTATGTTTTGAAAAGAAGTCTTTGCTTTTGAAGGAGGTTATCCAGAGGTCTCGAAAGAGTTGTTTTTATGATTTCAAAGCATAAACCCAATCTCAATTTAAAGTATTAGCTATGGCATAAATAAATAAACAAAGTGTTTTGAAATAAAGAAGTTTTCCTTGATTTAAAACGTTAAAAGGTTTATCCAATATATATATGTGTGTGTGTGTGTGTGTGTGTGTGTGTGTGTGTGTGTATGTATGTATGTATGTAAAGAGGATTTCAAGGATAATAAACCATAGTTGATGGTATTATTTTGTTGTTATGTTTACTTCATATATTTATTCACATTATTATTAACCCATAACTGTATTTTGGGAAAAAGGGAAGAATAACCAATTAGGTTGACCCAGTAGTAAATACAACTTAACAGATACTAAAATTTTAATTAAAGATATTGGCAGGGGCCAATAGATTTATAGTAAGCCCATGAAAACTGTCTGATATTGGCAGGGGCCAATAGGATTAGGTCAGCCCATGAAAACTATGATATGATACTGTTAGGGGCCAGTAGGTTTGTAGTTAGCCCATGAAAACTATATTCGGATTATGATATTGACAAATAGCCAATAGGTTCCTAGTTAGCCCATGAAAACTAGGATATGTAAAAGTCTATTGGAGTTACCAATAAGTTTTCAGTGATCCTATAAATACTATGAAAGTGGACAGATAGTCCGTAATCATTTAAAAGGTTAATTACAACCCTTAAAACTATAATTGGGACAGATAGTCGGAATAAATGGAGATCGGTAGTCCAGAGTTTGTTTACTTGTTTTGCATATCTTCGTAATATTTTGAAATACTATTTTTCAACCATTGTGGATGCAAGAGCACAGTATATGGTTTTATAAAAGTTTTAGGATACTAGTGAGGGGAAAACCCATACCGCTAAGTTGCGTAGTCTCATTAGATATCCAAATGGTTTGAGATGGTAGATTATTATCCATACTGTAACCAATCTGGTTTTAAGCCAAATTTTAATTTGGTAATTAATATAAAATTTTGGATTTAAATTGTGAATTAATTTTAATTTTTCAAATTTAATAAGATATGTACCTGTTCAATTATATAAATATGTATACAAATTGATTTCTAAACTGAATTTTGAATTTGAAATCCAAAAATAAATGTTTCGAATAATATATTGGAATTGGAAACTCTATAATTTAATACTAATATAAAATTTTGTTTTGTATTTATTATATGATGATTTGAAAGTTATATTTTGAAACTGATATAAATAAATTTTACAAAAGCTATTTAAAAGGTTAAAATTCTAATACATAAATATATATCTATATACATGCTTATTTATTTAATGTAATTAGATTTTAAAAAAATCAATCTTAAAATTATAAATATATAGATATAGATAGAAAGGCATTGATTTAAAGTAATAGAAAATATGTAAAAATTTAGATATAAAACATAACTAAGTATAATTTGCTCAAATTGATAAAAAGATTAAAACACTTTTCTTTTATACTTGAAGTAAATTTAGTTATGTATATGTTTAAACTAAATAGAAAATGTATTACATGAATATATGTAAATATATTACAAAATTCATACAAATGTAAGTAACTGATAAATCAAGGGTTTAAAAAAATTATACAATTATTTAAAGGAGGGTTTAAACATAAAATGTTTGTTTTAACAAGTGTAAATATTTTAAAAATGTATTAAAACATTTGTAATCAAATTAGCACAAAATGAAACAAGTGTTAAGGTTTCAAAATATGTAGAGGCAAATGGCATGCTTATTTATTTTAAAAAAATTATTGTAAATATTACAAATGAGAAACCAGGTTATCTTCTCTCATTCATTTTCAAACTGAAAACCAAAAACAGAAGGAAATCAAAACCTGGAAAAGAGCTTCAGTTTTCAAATTCAAAACTTGAAGACAGTAAACAAGCTTTCAAAAAAAATCAAAACCTATAAATAACTCAAAGCTCAACATCAACTAACAAATAGCAGTTCAAATCCAAATGGATTCAACTCAAAAACATATTCCAGTTTTTCAAAGATTCAAATTTAAAAGCTTCAACCTTATACCTAAAGCATTTCAAAGCAAAGCAAAGATCAAAACGAAGATCAATTTAAATGTAAAGCATGCAACAGACATTCAATTCAAATTCTTTTCAAAGCAAATTTGATTCAAAAAGGGCAATTCAACTTCAACAACTAGGAACAGATCAACTCAGCAATCAAAAACAAACATTCCAGGTTTATGTTCAACAATTTCCAGACAAAAACTTCTCTACTTAATTAACTTCCAGATGAGTAAACTCCATTTTAAACCCAATCATTATATTGATCCGTGTTCTGTGATGATGGATGAGATTTATGATGTTGTGAAATATGTTGCATGGACATAAATATGTTTATACATACATAAATATGACTGTGTACATGCATATACCTCTATTATACATTATAGGGTTTGAAACCTATTAGAAAATTCAAATCATCACATCTAATTGATTTTAGAATTCAATCTTTAAATGAAATAGTTTGAATGTTTAAAACTTAATCAAGTTCAAACAATTTATTAACCACTTCATTGAAAATAATTAAGGTTTATTTAAATTGGAATTTTTTAAAGGGTTGAGAATAAAATTATTTTGAGTTTAAAGTATTTCAATACATATAACCTTTATTTAAAAAGTTATTTTAAATAAACTTGATAGTGTAATTAAATGGTTAATTAAGGAAGATAAAAATGTTTTAAAAAGGTAAATTACTTAATGGAAATTTGTAATTACTTAGTAATAGACTATTACTTAATGTAATTAAGGGATAATTACTTTGTGTAATTAATTTAAGGCTAATTAATTATTATTAAATTAAAGAATAATTAATGCAATATATTAAAGGATTTATTTATTAAGGGTAAATAATTACTTAAAGATAATTGCTTAATGAATGTAATTAGGGATAATTAGTTGATGATTTAAAGTTGATTAATCAAGTGATTAATGAATAATTAAAGAATAATTATTTTTTTGTAATAAATTAATTAAGGTAATTAATTTGAGGATAATTAATTTATTATCAAAGGTTAATTAATTAATAAAAATGATTAAGGGTTGATTAATTAATTAAGGGTTAATTAATTAATGTAATTAATTAAGGATTATTAATTAAAGGATAATTAAATAATTAAAGGTTAATTATTTAACGATTAAAGGTTGATTAATTAATAATTAAAGATTAGTTAATTTATTAAAGGTTAATTAATTAATGATGTAAGGATAATTAATTAAAATAGTTGTAATTATTAATATTAATTAACCAAGATTAGAAATCTATTCATAAGTAATTAATCTGATTTAAATTAATCAGATAATTAATTGATCTTACTTATGGATGTTTGAATTGTATGAAATGCTTTGAATTGTTCGATACCCTGATGTGTGATGCTTTGTAATATGAATTATTTTGAATTGAGCTGTGATGAATGTAATTTATTTATATATGATGAATTTATATTATTTATCTATGAATCTGTGAATGAAGATAAGCATTATAGGATTATTCCGCTTATCGATATTGTTGTGCTTGAATCTGTAATGATTGATGATGTTGTACTATTGTGTAAAACCCCTGGACCACATTATACACACACAAATATGGATTTCACGATTCGGTTAAGTCGCAGATATTTTGAATTCAATATTATTTTATCCAAAAATAATGAAATGGTTTTAAAGTTGAATTTTGAATTCAGAATGGTTTGGAAATGTGATTGGGTCAAATATGAAAACTTTTGGAAAGAAAGTTTCGGAAATTACTTTAAATTAATATAACTTGTTAAAGTTTTGAAATTTAATTGGTTTGATTTGAATTTGAATTCATGATTTAAAGTTGAGTTTTATGAATATATGGTTGGAAATTATGGTTTAAAAAGGTTGTAAAAGTTATATAATGTATTTATATGAGTTTTAAACCATTTTAAAAGTATTATTTTGGAAATTCAAATTTAACCCAAGTTTATACTTTAAAAGCTATAACTTGTGCATATTTGATCGGATTTTTTCCGAAACGAAAAGTATTTGTTTTCAAAGGATAATAGCTTTCAAATAAAGAAAGGATTTCCAATTTGTGTTGAAAGGATTTCAAGTTTTTAAATGAAAATTGTTTGAAATCTATGAATAAATCTTTGTGAAAGATTGGGTGAATCTTGTGAATCTTTTATTTTAAAGATCAAAAGTGGGAATTGTTTAAACCATTTGAAGAAAGGTTTTGGGCTTTAAGTTGTGACTTAACTAAGATCCCACTATATCCATATGCTTTTTAAATTAAGCGCTCATTATTCGGTTTAGCCGGAAGAGGACTTTATGTCATATAACCCATTCCGAATAATGATACGACGTTATGGATTGCATTTGAAGACCGGTGGTGAAGACCGGGTATTTTCGAAAGGATTACCTGTCGAATGTCTCTATACCGAATGGCCCCGTTATAGAGATTTGATCACCCTTTGTGATGGGGAGTCCGGACGTGATTAGAGATTATCCGGATTGCAAGCGCTTCTTTTGAAGTGCCTTCGGTTCTGTTCGAACTCAGAAATGACTTGTATGGGTGTATGTCTGACGTTACACTTTGAGATGTAAAGCCTGTTTCTATCAAATACATTTCTGTTTGGTGACGGAGAATTTATTTTCTTAGCTTAACACCATTCTCTAAGACGTACGAGCTTATAGGTTATGTAGTTGATGGTAACTAGTGATACATTACCAATTTGATAATGTGGCATATGAAGTGTTGTTGATCATGTGTTGATCGAAACATGGGTTTTGTGAAAAGCGTAGCTTTGTAGACGTGACCTCGTCGGACCTCAGAAACCGGAATGGTCGAAATAAGAAGGATGCGGCAAGGTTATTGGGGGTAGCGCCCCTTAGGGTATGTCCATTTCCTTCTGATAAAAGGTGGTATCATGGTATGGAGCCCAGATATTTAACCTGTGTGGTTGCTACAAATTTATTTCTTTGTGGTTGCTGGTGTAGAGGTACCTCGGATAAAGGTCAGTGACGACCGGGGGATGGCATACTCGTGTCAGTGGTTACCTAATTACAGAGGTAACCCGGCCTTGTATTGGCAGAGAGCAGGTTAAGTTCTCGAGGCATCCCTCTAAAGGCGTACCCATGAGGCTCAGGAAGTTACTTAGCCTGACCATTTGTTGGAAATCCAATCATCAATGCGTGCCTTGTACGACTTTAGTTGTAGAACCTGCCATCTAACATGGTAGCATTAGTAGGCATACTAGAATGGTACGTATGTTGGCTAAGATTAATATTATACTTGCAAATGTTTTCCACTATGCACTAATAATAATATCAAAAGGATTTTGTGTATCAAGCATGTTGTATTATCATTAGGAGAAATCTCCCCCAAGTGTGCGATTGCATTGTGTGTGTGCCGGGAGGCCTTATGGTAGTTTCATTTTTTTAAAAGCATTGTGGATTTCTTTTACTTCTTTTGTTGTTTGTTTTAAAGATAAATTGTTTTTGTTTGCTCATACCAGTCTCACAACTGACCTGGATTTTACTGTTCCCTTTCTAAACTCTGGGTGCCCACAATTTTCCACATGGGCAGCCCAGAGTTGGGTTTTTCAGGTAATCAAATAGTAGGTGTAGAATCGATAGCTTGCAGCCTTTGGATCTTGGCGATCGCATTGCTGACTGAGTTACCTAGTTTTCTCAATACAACTTGATGGTGGTTTGAGCTTATAGCTTAGAGATCTTTGGAGCATTAGAATGGAGATGCAATAGTGGATTCGCAAGCTCTCTCTCTTTCTATTGAAGTTAATGTTGGTGTTCCTTTGTCGAAGATTTTCTTCCGCTATTATCTTTGTATCTCTAACATCTCAATTGTATCATTGTTGTATCTAATATTGTGTATCAATGTTATATCATGCATTTTTCTTCTGCTGTGTTGTTGTACTTAATGTGTTATAAGCTCCGGCGCGAATCGGATTTCAATGGTTGAATCTGCGGCATTCCAATACGGGTGAAGTATGGTTGTCGATTTTTGAACGCTGAAATTCGAGTCGTGACACATACCATGCTTTATGTCGGACACGAAGTTTTTATTTTCCCCTTATACTCATGGGTACTCAATCAATTTTAAATAGGTTGAGAGCTAAGATTTTCAGGTGTTCTTTTAGACGAATAAAGCATCCAAAGACGTGTAGGGGAAAGCTTGTTATTAGAGTTATTTTATTTCCGTTGTATGTTTGATTATAAAGGCAAATTGTTTAATGCCTTCTTATATATACTCTGATCAACCAAGTGGACATCTTCATATGTCGCTGTCGGCATATTTTGTAATTATTATATGTTATCTGAACGTGGTCTGCGAACTGGGATTATGTAATCAATTTGAAATATTTTGAATGGAATATGGATTTTATTTTTTGTTTTATTTTTTCCCATATTCTTGTGTTTTTGTGTATAAATGTATCTAATATTTTCGTAATCCATCGCCGAGGATTAATAACCATGGATGACTGTAGCATCCGTAGCCGTTAGTTTTGGGCCTCTAAGTAGGGGGATGTTACAGATAATGTCGCCAAATCTTCAATGCGAAGATCACTGCCAACTCCAAATCATGAGAAGGATATCTTACTTCGTGCGGTCTAAGCTGCCTGGATGCGTAGGCAATAACCTTACCATTTTACATCAATATTGCTCCTAATCCAGTTCCATATGCATTAGCATATACCACTAACCCTTGATTTCCATCTGGAATTACTAATACGGGTGCATTGGTCAACAAATGCTTTAACTTATGAAATGCTTCCTCACATTTGTCGGACCAAATAAACTTCACCTCCTTTCTAGTTAGCTTAGTTAAGGGTGCTGCTATCCACTAGAAATCCTTAATGAATTTTCGATAGTAGCTAACAAGTCTAAGAAAACTTTTGATCTCAGTCACCATCATCATTCTCTTCCAAATATTAATTTCTTCGATCTTATATGGATCGACTGACAGTCCTTTCTCTGAAACCACATGACCAAGAAATTTAACTTCTTTCTTCCAAATATGACAATTGGAAAACTTTGCCTTTGGCTGATTCTACCTCAGCGTCTCAAGTAGTACTCTAAGATGAACTTCGTGCTCTCTCTCCTCCTTAGAGTACACTAGAATGCCATTTATAAACACCAGTACAAACCTATCCAAGTACTCTTAGAAAACTCGGTTCATCAAATCTACTAAGAAAGCAGGCGCATTCGTTAATCCAAATGGCATTACCAACCACTCATATGAACCATATCTAGTTCGAAAAGCTATCAAGGGAAAACTGTCTTCTACCAATCTTAACTGATGGAAACGTGTCGTCAAATCCAACTAGAAAAACACACTGGATCCATTCAATTGATCGAACAGATCATCTATTCTTGGCAAAGGATACCTATTCTTAATCGTCCTTTCATTCAATTTACAATAGTCAATGCACATCCTCAATGACCCATTTGGTTTCTCCATGAACACCGCGGCCTCTTCCTAAGGCGAACTGCTTGGTCTAATAAAATTCCTTCCTTTTAGATCCATTAGTTGCACCTTCAATTCCGTCATCTCAGTAGATCTCATCCTACTAGGTAGTATATTCACATGTTTTAGCTCCGGACACAAGATCTATTTTAAACTCAACCGCTCCTTTAAGTGGTAATTCAGTGACTGGCTCAAAGACATCTGCAAACTCTCTTGCTACGTGAACCTGAATTAACTCCTCTGGTGTCTCTATGGCATTAAGTAAGGCACTAACACTCCAGTCAGTATCCACTACCGAGAATATTACTCGGTTATGACTATCAGTGTGTCTCAGTGATATCTCTCTATCTTGGCAAAATATTCTAGTTTCATACCTACCCAACCAGTCCGTTCCCAAAATGAACCCGAAATCTAGGAAATCAATAACATACAAACTACATGCAAATTTACGACCTAACAAATCAAGTTCTAACTGGTCACATCTCAGCCGTAGAGTTGTCTCTTTTATTGGATTCGCAACCCTTAAGAAAGTAACTAGGTATGTGGGTTCTAAACATAATCTATAACTAAACACTAAGATATAAATGAGTATGATGCACCGGTATCAAAAAGTACTCTAACTGGAACACTTTGAATCAATAACATACCTTCCATCAAAGTCTTTCCCTTTTCTGCTGCAGTAGGCCTAATTAGTAAAATAGCAAAGAACTTTCCTTTATCTGCCCGGACTGGCACTGGACATTAATTTTTATAATGCCTGATTTGATCACATTTAAAGCACTTCACATTCTTCTTATTTGCAACTTTCTTTCCATTTCCTGAATGGCACTCATTCGCAAAGTGACCCTTCTTGTCACACTTATGGCAAACTATCTCAGCCTTTGACTTCTTAGTTGTATCTCCCTTCCAGGCCCCCTTCTTTTTAAAGAACTTTCTCTTCTTCCCTTGAGAGCCCTGAATTTCCACCGATTTCTCCCTAGCCTGATCAGCAAGTAACTCCTCATGGATAATGGCTATCTATACCACCACATTACATGGATCACGAACATGTGTCATGATCATTCTAGCCAGCTCAGGCCTCAATCCCCAAATGAACCTCTTATTCCTTCTAATGTCAATGTCTATAACAGCATATCCATATCGAGACAGCTCTTAAAACTTAGTAGCATACTCAACTACTGACATCTCCCCCTGAACTAATTTCATAAACTTCATCATCAGCTCAGGCTTTGCAAACTCGGATATAAATTTCTGCTCAAATCTCATTTTGAAACCAGTCCAAGTTAACTGCTCTTCCAGAACTTCGGTAGTAACACTATTCCACCAGTATAGTGCTGACCCAAATCGGTAAATATACACTCACAATGCAACATCCAATTCGGAACCTCTATAGCACACACCGTTCCCAAGAATGACTTCCTACATAAATTGGTGTAATCTGTATTCTGCAAAGCATAATTATTGCCAACTGGAACCACGGGATTAGCTCCTCTTACGTTTCTAGCAACACCAGCATCAGCCCCTACATGCATCAACCTAAAAAAGAACTGATACATCGCTCGCATATCTACTGGTGGATTTCCATTACCCGCACTGGAATCAACATTTTGGTTATTGGCATTAGCCGGTCGACCCGTGTTTCTCTTATAGTGGGTCAAGCATTTCCATTAGTTGTAATGCTTTTTCCATCGAGATTTCCTCTTCCATTTCCTAATTCCATATCTCCTTTCTCATAAATCTTCATACAAGCCTTAGTAAGATATAGAACAACGGTCTAAGAGAGTGGGGTATACATATAACTATATATATCAAATATAAGTACCTTACCATAGCGTTAACCCAAACCCCAATCTTATTATCTAATTCATTGGATTATGTTGAAAAATATTTTTGGTATAGGTTTCTTTTAAAGTTTCACAAACCTATGCTCTGATATGAACTTGTAACATCCCCCTACTTGGAGGTCCAAAACTAATGGCTATGGATGCTGCAGTTATCCATAGTTATTATTACTCGACAACCAAATACGGCGATATTAGATATATTGGTATACAAAAATACAAGAATATGGAAAAAAAATTAACATCAAACAAATTCCACATTCCATTTCACAATATTTCAAATTGATTACATAATCCCAGGTCATAGACAACATTCAGATAACATATGATAATTACAAAATACGCCAAGAGCGACATATGAAGATGCTCCCTTGGTTGATCAGAATATATGATAAGGCACTAAACAATTTGCCTTTACAATCAAACGCACAACGGAAATAAAAGTACACTAATAACAAGCTTGCCTCATGCACGTCTTCGGAAGCTTTATTCATCTAAAAGAACACCTGGAAACCTTAACTCTCAACCTACTCAAAATCAATTGAGTACCCGAGAGTTTAAGGGGTAAAAAAATACTTCGAGTCAGACATAAAGCTGGGTATGGATAATAATCTACCATCTCAAACCATTTGGATATCTAGTGAGACCACACCGTCGAGCGAAACGGGTTTTACTCTCACTGGTATCCTAAAATATTTATAAAACCATGCACTGTGATCCTGCTTCCACAATGGTTAAAAATATAATATTTCAAAATATTATGATGATATGAAAAACAAGTAAATCAAATCTAGATTACCCGTACCCATTCATTCAGACTATCTGTCTCAGTTATAGTTTTAATGGTTAATCTTTACTTGTTAAATGCTTATTGACTATCTGTTCGTTTTCATAGTTTTCATAGGCTTAACAAGAACCTATTAGTAACTCCAGTATCTTTTCTCGTATTCAAGTTTTCATGGACTAACTAGGAACCTATTGACTATATGTCAATATCTTAATCGGGATATAGTTTTCATGGCTAACTACAAACCTACTGGCCCTTGCCATTATAAAATCATAGTTTTCATGGGCTGGCTATGAACCTATTGGCCCCTGCCAATATCATACAGTTATCATGGGCTTACCTTAAACCTATTGGCCCTTCTATATCTTTGATTAAGATTTTAACATTTCTTAAGTTATATTCACTACTTGGTCAACCTGACTGGTTATTCTGCCCTTTTTCCAAAATACAGTTATGGGTTAATAAAAATATGAATAAGTATATGAAAAAGTAAACATAACAACAAAATAATACCAACACTTATGGTTTATTATCCTTAAAATCCTCTTTATACATATATATTTTGGTTAAACCCTTTAACCTTTTTAACTAAGGAGAGCTTCTTCATTTCAAAACCCTTTATTTATTTATGCCATGGTTAATCCATTAAATTGAGATTGGGTTCATGTTTTGGAATCTTAAAAACATCTCTTTTGAAATCTCTGGATGACTTCCGTCTAAAGTAAAAACTTCATTTCGAAACATAGTAAGCATACCTTTCGAAGCCCTTGCTAAATATTTTCTTTCAAAACCAATTATATCTTTCGATGGTATCACATCATCTTTTAAAATATAAAGCTTCGAAACAAATGAAAGTACACCTTCGAAAGGATTGGGTTTACTTTTTAAAAATATCATTTGGGTCAAAATGGTTATATACGAAAGTATATCTTTCGTAACCAACTAAATTTTTTTGAGGAAAAATTGATGGTGTCGGAACCATCTAGTCGAAAGCAATAATCTTTAAATGAAAACTTTAAAGGACAGAGTCAAAACCCCATTTCGACTCCATTACCTTTAAAACTCTCAACTTAAATAAAAATAAGAATATGCTTCTGAAAGCATTGCTGGCTTCAATATAGTCGAAAAGTAGAGTAGGGACTATGTTTTGACTAGGTCGGAACCACTCCTTTCGAAAGCACTGATTTAAAGAAAAAGGTACTCCTTCGAAAGCTAACTTCTTACATAATATGGCAACCTTCTTCAAAAGCCATTTAAAAACTCCCTTTCGAAGGAATATGTTTTGACTATGTCGAAGTCCTTAAGTAAAACAAGGCAAGAACTTAACTTTTGAAAACAAATGAGGGTTTCGACCGAATCGGAAGCACCACTTTCGTCACCAAGGCTTCCACCTTCTTTCCAATCCACTTCGTACCATCTAAGTGATACCTTGTGTATTGGCTTCGACTACACGGGTTTTGATTATGTAGGTTTTGATTAGTATAAAGTGGAACAAATAGAGTCGAAATATTCGAGGCAGAACACCTTTTTTCGAATTAAAGCCTAAAATAATCAACTTTTAGTAATTGTTCTATAACAACTTGCCTATTGTAAACCTTGATTGGCTGTAATAAAACTTTTCAAATACTTTACTAGTAAAACTACCACAGTTATTAGATCTAAATTAAAGAATTATAATGATTTAGCCCTTCCATATACCAAAACCAATTATTTCAGAAAAGTCCTTCTTTTGAAATAATTTATTTTCCCTAATAAATCAATTGGGAAAAATCCCCAAAAACATAAAAAATCAATTTCATCATCTAATCGAAAATATAAAAATTTCAGACCCAATTTTCCCCTGAAATTCATGAAATAAATTTTAAACCCAATTATATCATATTTTTCAGTAAAATTCATAATAAAATTTCCATAGCTTGGAAAAATCTGAAAATCAAAACCCATCTCCAAAATCATGTTTTACACAACATAAAATTTTTCCATGGCATTTCAAAATTTATAACCTATGGTTTTGACTCTAATATCGTACGAATTTCATATACAAATAAATTGTTTAAATCAGAAAATCCATAACTTAAGCATATCATTATCTAATATAACATAGAAATGAAATAAATACTCAAACCCAAAATCATATTATTATAAACACTAAAACGAGATGGAATAAATTATTATTTACCTTAGTTTTGATAAGAAATTTGAGACTCGTTATTGATTAATCCTTCCTAGCTTTGATCTCGTCTTTAGATTGAAATTTCCTCCTTTGCCTTCCTTATTAATGGCCGGATATCCTAGGGTTCTTACATTTATTTTATATTTGAGAAAAATGAACATGAATGGGCAATTGCAAAAGGTCATAGCTGTGTAAAATGAAAAGGTTATTTTACTAATATGCACATGTGTAATTTAATTAGTTCACTAACCCAATTAAAATCCATTTACTTTATTAATTTGCACGGCCCTATATATAGTTTATTTCATGAATAATGTTATCAAATATTAGGGGTGTTACATAATCCATTCAATCCCAGCCTTATTATAGCCTAGATCTCTTTAAACCAGATAGACCAGTGACTGAAGGGGCTAAATAAAATGGTGACCCGGACTAACGCTAATCGATCGACGGTACCTCCCACATTCACAACCCACCGCCATCACTAACCACTAATGCTGACTAAACAATAGGCAAGTGGTAAAGACATTCTTACAAATAAGAACGGTAAGGCCGACCCATGGTCATTGTCGGGTCACCTAACATTAACCAACCGATACTTGATAGATTAACTCAGTTTGCCCTCAAGAACAGTAATGTCGTTACTCTTTCCAATAGGGGAATTCTTAGGGTATCTCAAGATATGAAGTTTCCTGCTAAGAAGAAAAGAGAAAGCATACAGGCATTAAAGGCCTGGCAACCCAAATAACTTTGCATGTCCTCAAGATAACACTGTGATGAGGATGGAATAATTATAGTTGCAGTAAACTCTCGGTGCCTTCAAACTTTTCATCTTCCTTAATCATCGCCTCACACTCCCCCCATCACCCTCCCTTGCCAACCAATGATCAGAATAATGCACTAGTATTTATTATCTAGATAGAGATCTCGATGAAGGGACTGGAGGATCTGGGAAAACAATACTGTAACTAGGTCAATAAGTAAGTCCGCACTTCTCGTCCGAGGACCAGGAAATTTTGTTGTTGGGTCTTTAACATTAACTATCCAGGCAGTGGACCGAGGTGACCGAGTTGCAAGAAGGTTTTAGGTAGGAGAAGAACCAAACACAATGACTACATACAAATGAAGTATCCAATACTGCGCTTGTAAAGACCAGGCCAAGATCAGAATATTTTGCATCGTCTATGTAATAAACATAGTAAAAATATATGTATTGATATATTAAACTTGTCATAGGGACATTTGACAAACTGAACTAGTACAAAATTCTTTGTCTTATCTCTCTTTGGCATGGTTGAATGATCTCACTGTATACCTTCATAGTTCACTACCAATAGCCGGTGATCATGTAAAGTGCGAGATCATTAGGGAAGAACGACGATCTCAATAATGAGAATAGTGAAACTGGACTCAAACATTTGGAATTGCATAACACAATCCGGTTCTTCAGCCAAATTACTATGCTGGACATATGGATATTAGAATGCTTGAACCAGTTACAAAAATGGAGATGCATATAATGCAGCTTGGCTTCTCAGCCTAATTGGTCTAGAGATATTGGATGGCCTGAACTAGTATAAAACCCCCTTTATGTTAGTACTATCGACATAACACGCTGGACATACAGATATTAGAAATCCAAAACCAATATAAAAAATCATGTGCATGTAAAGGTTGTAATTACACAACCTGACTTCATAGTCAAATTTTCTATTAGTCCTTCCCCAAATAGCGGGGAAGACCGTGCCAAGCGCACGAACAAATAACTCTTCAGCTCACCGCCATCATTCTATAGTTGCAATGCAACATACGAGTGGCAATGACAATCTCAGAAATAAGAATGGTGATATTAGATAATGATGGGCCAAGCATATGTATAACACTACGCCCCAAACAAAGGGGGAAGGTTATACCAAGCATGTTGTTAAACCAGCACAAGACACTATACAACAGACAAGGGGTCAGGTCACATAAAATTATGTAGGTAAAGATTGTGGCCAAGGGGTCAAGACCGAGGGCATAAGCTACCATAAGAGTTTATTCTAAACATGGCAAGAAAGCACAATATATAGAATGTACCATAAGTTATTGGTCAGGTAGGGACCCAGACACTGCTCAAAGCTTATCGGGTATGCATAAAAAAACTAAGTTTCCAATACTTAGTTAGCTTTTTATGTGCCTACCAAAATGCAATTGTCTATTTTAAATAAACGTACATAATTTACAAAAGAACACATTATGGGTCACATCATGAAGTTATACCTCATATTAAAGCAATGTTAAGTATCTGACTCAGAAGACGAGCTAGTTATGACCACACCACGTCGATACGACCTATGGAAATATAATGCCAAAGACTAAGAAGAACCACCTATCAATTAAAGAGTAGGAGATTGATCATCCAGCTCAGTACTAAGAGCGAATTATCGGCCACGAGTGGCACTACCATGAGAAGAACAACCTTAAGCAACACGGGGATTATAATTGGAGCCGGCCCAGTCATTCCCATAAACATAAGACCAATAATTATAGTTGGCACGGTTGTACAAGAAGGACAAATCAAGTCCAGACCAGAAACATTTAAAAACGTCAATGGCATGTTGCCGGCCAATTTCCGTTATTATCTTCTTCACGTTCTCTTTGTGAAGCTCTTCTACTAGGGATGCCTTATCCATGCGATCTTGAGAAGATGCAAAGGAATCTAGTCGGGCCTCACATTCCAAGTTGAATACCTTATTTTCAAAAATATTCATGCACCCATGTCCATGCACTTGGTTCGTTTAATCTCATTTAAGAGTTGATCATTTCCTTTTCTCGGCATTTCTTGAAGAAGAACGAAAGAGCCTCTCTACATCGGAAAGATATGGCAAGATGAAGGTTTGTGGTGTCCCTGACTCTCCCTTATAATAATCCTCTAAGTCTTTAACCTGGCAGCATTATAACTCTTTATATCATTCTTCCACTTGAGAACCTCGTCCAGGTCGGCCCCAAAAGGAGGTATATGTATTACTTCCGACCTAAGAGAGGCGCATGTAGCTGAAGTCATCGGGGGATCATCATCTGCTCGCATGCACCACACAATCTCTTTGTCCATCTCCATAATCCTTTGCCTTAACTTTTTTTCTCAACTCAATATACTGCCCCATATATGCTCTTAGAATTCTTTAATAAGTCCTCTAATTCCACTAATCTGGTTAGAGAAGAATCTAATTTCTGTGATGGCGGCTACCTCCGAATCCTGATAGAGAAGAGGCAGCCAAAAAAGTTAAATAAGTCCATGTATATTAGCATTAAATAATAAAATAAATAAGCTAAGTAAGACCAACAGAAGCTCATAAATTTTGTAGAGAAATGTTATTTGGTAAAAAAAACATCAAAATTGTGTTAATTACTGTCAAGTTAAAAAAAATCCTTTTCCTAAGGTCTTAGAAATCAAGCACTAAAATGATGTCTAAGGAACATTAGGAAAATGCGTGGTTGTGCTAGCGGGAAATGTTCTACGAAGGTCATAGCATGAACTTACCTAATGATCTATGGATTATTCGACAGTCACTTCAAAGTCCCTTTGTTGTTCAAAATTTTTTGGTCTAGCATGGGGTAGAAAACTCTAGGACATCTCGAGATCGTTATAGCAAAGCCTCAGCCCTCTTACATCTGATCTCCTCTTCCTTAAGCTTTTCTGAGTAAGAGACAATCCTACTCTAAGCAACTTGTAGTGAATCCTCAAGCTTGCATATCTTTCACATTGCTTTTCTCCTAGTGTCATTTAGAATTTTAATTAGCTGAGATCTTATTTTTTTGGTTTGTCTTGCAAAGTCACCAAATAGCCTATGGGCATTAGTTTTCCATCCATCATTACAAAGACGAGAAGGCTTAGAACCTATAGAAAGGGCAGGAATAGTGCTTGAGCAAGAAACTATAATCATCCTTCCATAATTAGCAACCTCTTTATCACCGAGTAGTCTGGAAATTTCTATGGACATTTACTCCACCTGTTTCCTGTATTATGTAATCTCACTTCTATAAATAATACCATAGATCTCTTTAACCTCCTATAAGGTCAACTTTATCCCATCAAACTTTGATGCAGCACCACTCGACCATGCACGTAGTTTTTGATTACAATCATACTGGCGCTCAAGCATGTATTTTGCCTTTTTGAGCTCCTTACATGCAAACTTCAACCCTATTTCAAGCCTCTCATTCTCATCCCTAAGTTGAACGACCTTATCCTTAAGAGGATCCTCTGTCTCAATCGTTTCAGAACCTTTAAGGTTAGGAATGACATGGCAGGCAGGAGCATCCTAACAACATACATCATTAGTGTTGAGTATAGCTTTGTGAGAACCAACTTAATCAATACTAAAATATAACTTAGTTACATAATAAAAAAACATACTAAAATAAGTTTTAACATTAAACATCCATCATTTATTACATTACTTCAACTTGTCCATGTAATTAAAGATCATGCGTAAAGTACAAGGGTACAAAGAACTCATTCACTATTCAAAATTCTAAGCCTAAGCCTATGCCTAAACCACTCTAAGTGGGGGATATTGGATGGGAACATACCATTTTCTAGTGAGTACCACCATCGGTGCAACATGAAATCACTGAGGGCCTTCTTCTCCTAAACTACCTTATCTATCTTGGATGATAATCCTCAAGTTTTACCTTAAGCTTTGTAAAAGACTCATCAAACTCATTTCGCACCTGCACATAGCCACAATGCTTAAACTATGAAACCCCCCATTTTTACGTTAATTAATATAGTAAATAATAAACTACGAAAATGGAGGTTTTGTAAATGTTATAATTTCACCATGAAACTTATGCTATTAGATTCGTAGCGATTTTCTGATTAATTTTCATATACAAACTTTTCCAATCGGAGTTCAAACGAAATAGTTATTAGCATTTGAGTTTTCGTAGTTGAAAACAATTATATATATAATTAAGGAAATAATTTAAAATTAACTAATGATTGATTAACACCATTAAAATTAACGGTAACTTGATATTAAGAAAAATAACTAAGTTATGTGATAATGTTAATTAGCATTAATTTGACAAGAAGAGAAAGAAATCAACAAAGAAATCAAACACATCAAAATACAGTGAATTGACCCACATGGGTCGACCAGACCTACCAGAGGTTGACCATGTGCAGTCGACCATCGGTCCAAGGTAATCGACCAAAAGGTTTCGAAGGTGGCAGTTAGTTTAGGTTGTGTTGCGTAGATCTAACTTGGTTCCATCCAATCTTTCTATAAATTAGGACATAGGATATCGCTTCCAACATGTTAATTTTCTAATGAGCTTAGAAGTTCTGTCACTTTCTCTTATCCTTTAAAAATTCTGAATACGTTGAAATAGAATAGATTGCATATATATAATTTGGAGAAGAATATAAAAGGATAGTAGGTAGATTCCAATCAGGTTGCTACACCAAATGTGAACTTTTAGGCCTGGTCTTAATTAATAAATCTAAATCGCTTTTCCCTAATTTAATTTCTAATGAGATTTATATAAATATTTTCTATGGATCTGAATAGGAAGTTAAAAATTGAAGAGTACAAATAATAGGGTCAAATCTGAATTAAATCTAGAGATTTGAGAAGGCTAATTAAAGGTGAGCGAGAATATTATGTATTTTTATATAATACTAGATTATATCATTGCAAATCTATTCTTATTTGTCTGAGAACTGAATTTGAGTTACAATGACTCCCCAAATGTGAAAGTTGAGATATGCCTATGTAATTACGTAATGATTAGTTTTAATTCTACAATCATGTAATGATTAGTTTCATTTTTGTAATTACGTAATGATTAGAATTGTTAGTTCCTATGTCAGATATTAGTTAACTAAAACATAATGAATTGGGATTTCATTTTATTCTATGTTAATGAATTAAGTCTAGAATAAAGTTAATTTGGCTTTTGGGATTTTTGTGATATTTTAGTTTATTGGAATTTGTATTGTTGCAAGTAAATTTCCATATTTTATCGAGTCAAAATTTACAATAAGTTTGAAATAATAAGGAGTAAAAAAGAGAATTCCTTGTAATTACAAACATTGTGCTAACTCCTTCTTTTATACTGGATATGAAAATTTACTATGTAACAGCTAATTAATGAAGTTAAATCCAATTTATTATAATATAGAAAATCCCAAAGGTAGAATATTGAAATAAGAATGTAACTACAATGTTAATAAAACAGAAACTGATGAAAAAGGAAGTCTGATTAATAGGCAAGAGTGAGAAGCTGGGGAAATGAAATGGACTGTCTGATAATCTAATGAAATGGACTAAGTCCGATACTCTAATGAAAAGGATTAAGTTTGATAACTAAATGAAATGGAATAGAAATCAAAGTTGAACTAATGAAATTTGTAGCAATAATATTGATGTATGAAATTGAGAAGTGGTAAATGAAATTAATGAAATAAAAGATAAACTCATAGTAAGACTGGAGACTTGTCAGACATAAAAGATGTTGAAGCAATAAAGAAAATAAAAGAAGACCAGACATACATAAGTCTGAAATGTGTATATAAGTAGCCTCGGATATGCCTTTACGATGGGTATGAATGATTATAAATTGTATGTTATAATTATAATGGATCAATGTTTGAAAGTCGTTAGACTAGGTTGGAATGCTAAAATATCCAACTAATATGACCAGTCGTGAGTGTTTGATTTCGTAATAGAAGGGTACCCCTAGGTTTGGACTATGCTTATTTCCTTGATTATAAATTTTCTGTTATAATTACGTCGAGTGCACAATCAAATTAGGCGTACTTCAAAGTTTTTAGGTGGGGATATTGCCTTGATTGCACTAGGTAATCTAAATGGACGGTGAGTGAGCTTAAACTTATGCAACAAGGCATGAAAGGTCCGTGCTTAGGTGCCAAAATGTGTTACAACAAGTGTACATAAATGTGTGGCATACTTGGGTACCTATAGGGTAGGAGTTGCATATTTATCGAGCTCGTCATCGGTCTCTTACGGTCAACTGAAAGGATAGGGTTAAACCTAACTTATCTTTTCCACCTACTAGGATTGGTTCAGTTGGGTCATGCAACACCACAGTTGTTTATTTGATAGGGCAAGGCTAGTTAACCCATACAAAAGGTCCTTTAAAACATAGATGCGTGGTGGTGCGTGGTGCCTAAAATCCACGATAAGAAGCAGATAAGGTTATGCAAAAGGCTGGCGTACATGATGAAAAATCCCCTATGTATTTGAACCTTATGGACTGGAGGTCATGGATTGGAGGTTGTCGGGTGCATGGCAGGATTTCCCTCGATGATATGATGGCGATGGATCTTTATGAGGTGCTGAGCGATTGATAATAGTGGAGATGGTATCTAGGCCCACTAGCGGACTCAGGGTATATATATTTACCTATGTAGACCTAGATCTACTTGGTATAAATAGGTATCGTTCGTACATAGTAATGAAGTTGTAACGACTAATAAAAAAATCTAACATAACATAAAATGGCGAACAATCGACATAAGCTAGTGTTAAGTATAAGATGTATAATTTACCAGTCGCCGGAATGTTACTCTGACCCCCTCCTCATTACAACCCATATGATCACCCCTGTTTGAAATCAACAATCACAAGATGGGATCCTCGAATCATACATGAATATCGATCTAGATTTGGGATGATCATACCCTACTTGGGTGCGATCAACTTAGCCCTACCGCATGTCCCTGCTTTATTCGTTTCCTAGGTGCGATGCTCGAAGAGGTCACGCTCTTACCATTTATATAACACTTCCCACTTGAAATGCTAACACTGCCCTACAAGAAACAATGCAATATCAACATTCATCCATACTAGTTCGTTCTAGGACTAAACGAAATGATTTAGAGCTCCATCTCCAATTCCATCATCTTCAAGATGTCTTCACTTTGAACGCTTAAGTTGGATCTAAGTGATTTTCGGATAACATATCTGATCCCGTTCTCTTCGAAACAACATTCGACAGTTTCCGATAAACCTAACACCGGTTCTTTAGAAAATAAATAGTCAAAGATAAGATCGAAGATCGTCTCCTAACCGTTAGTGGATAGATTTCCTTATCATTGTCCTAGAAGAACGAAACGAGATTTACATGCACTGTATAACATCATCGGAGATGATTGTGCTATATAACTCACATTTTTCTCCTAGATATTTCCAAAGTTACGTTTGGGTCTACATTTGATAGTCGGTTATTTAATTATCAACAATAGACACCCAAATCAGGATCTATTTCCAAAGGAAAACCAACATCGGTTAAGCACATAAACAACCACTAGCCTTCTTACTTAACCACTTTCATTAATTTAAGTCTTCTTGTAAATTCTTGCATAAAAATACTTTTACAATTATTAATTCACAACCTTTATACTTTCAATATTTAGAAAATATCTATATGCTTATCTCAACGATATAAGTATATTTACCAAACACTAAGGAAGATCTCCTTTTTATAAAATTCTAAAATCATTTATAAGCTCCATTATAAATTTCTAAAACCCTTTATAAATCATTTATAAATTATTTCCCAAGTCAGTTATAAACCCATTACAAAACCATGCAATTATTTATAAAACTCGTATTAATCTATAAACCCATTTCTAAAATTCGTTTATAAATATCCAACTATTTATAAACCTCTTTACTTTGTAAATAAATCTTCCTTTAAATCTTCAAACCATTTTATCAGCTCCTCTTATAAAAATCCAAGTCTATTTATAACACTCTATTTATGAATCTCGAAAACATCATAAATAAGTCCTACCGCTTTCTTTAAAACACTATTATGTAGTAATTATTCATAACCCGGGTCAGACCGAGTATTACAGATTTTCAGGTAAGGACGTTCTGGAGTTCATGAGGCAAGCTAGATGGCAGGGACGTATGGAGTGTTTCCTCCCGTGTATATTATTGCTGATTATCTAGGACATGTTTTTTTTAATTGTCCTATGTTGTGTAATAGTTTTAACTCTGATGTATAAAATTATAAGTGTAAAGATACAGATCTTCTTTGTAAAACTATTATTTATGTGATATTATATTTTATCCGCTGCGAATGTGAGACTCTGAGTTTGAGTTTTTGTTTCTTCTTCTTTCCCTTTCTTCTTTTATTACTAGCTATCTGGAATTTTCGGGTTCAAAATTTCTGGGTCATTACATTTGGTATCATAAATAAATGATAATTTTTAACATCTTTAAAATAATAATCTATAATTCAAAACATTATGAATAAAACACTCATTAATTTTTACCATTAATATAAATAATAATAAATTACCAAAATATTAGTAATAATCATTATTATTGATTTCAAACCATATTAATAATTTTAAACAGTTACCTTTCAAAATATTTAAATTATTAACAAATAACTTTAACAATATTAATATAAGTAACCAACTTTTGAAACATAAAATATTTCCCTGATAAAAATCCATACTTAAATCTTCAACCCAATCATTCCCACATTTACAAAACTTTACTTAAGAATCTTTCTTTCATAAAATACATTTATTTATAAACTCCATTTATAACTCTATTTCCTTTATAAATTTCATTTATTCATAAATCTCATTTAAAACATCAATCACCCTCTATTTTAGCGTTACTCCTATATGGATAAATTCCTTTTATAGATCCTTCTTTATTTACAAAATATCGTTGACATTCCAAATTTATTCTCGCCTTCACTTTCCAAAATAGAGTCAATTATTCCTAAAATATCATTCCGTATCTTAAAATAAATCCACCTTTGATTTATTTCTTCAATTTATTAAACGATAATAGTTTCCTTTAATTTATAAACCCAGTTTATAAATTCATGCTTTTACTAACAAAAATATGATTTTACATACCTTTACTTCATTTATAAAATATTAATTTTATAAATTATCACACTTACAAAATCTCACATTTAATTAATCTTTCATATATGTACACATACCCATATATATCACTTTATACGAAGATGATCAATAGATACTAACATCAAAATATTTCTATTTCTCTTGAAAACATATCCCTTTATTATGGAAGACGGATTTATTTTAAGATTTTAAAAATCTATAATTTGTACTTCGAGAATTTATATTTCAAATATTTTATAAAACTATCAATTTATAATATCTAATATCATACTTTCATTTTAGAAAAATTATTAAAACATACAAAATTACCTTCAAATCCCTTTTAAATCAAATCACTATTTTATAGTATTTTAAAACACCAAAAATGAGGTCTGGTGCTGCTAAAGCACTAATTAAGCAAAATCATATCCATGTCATAAATATGACATTCGACAAATCATATATCGCCATATATATGAAAATAAAATAATAGTGTGAGGAAACCCGTTCGATCCCTCCAACTTGTCTCCTTGCATCACTATAGTATATAATCATAAAAATATAAATCAACCGTTTCGGGGTGGAATTCGTGTATAAAGGGTCATCTATCCTTACATGGGAATGTAATAGGGTCCTGTTCGCTCCAATACGTAGAAATATATCCAATCCAACTAATAAATATGGTAAATTATTCAAATAGTAATAATTGTCAATAATAAATATCCAAGCATCTAATAGATAAATTTATCGACTAAAAATATTTCTAGTTAACCAAAAAGGTGAGATTAACTCACTTTGATTTTAATAGTTGCCAAACTTTTTGTTTTTGAATTAAAATTGAAATGACGTTCAATATAATCCAAAATTCTCATTTGCTCCGAATCCATCCAATCCAATTCCATAGTGTTGTCTTCATTGATACGATCACAACGCGACTTGTCGCATTCAATTTGGACCTCGTACGAGTTTAATATGATTTAGTGAACATTTGAATTAATTAGATGTAACTAACATAAAATAAATAAATAAATTTCAAACCTAATTAATTGCCTCCTTCTCCCTATTCGCGCTTGAACATTTCAGGTCGATGAACTTTGACCGTGTCCTAAATCTTGTCGCATCTCCACCGTCGAGCGCCGCCGGTTGTCATGCCTGCATCGCTGCTCCGCCACCATGCGCCTTGTGTGTGCGCGTGCGCAAAAACAAGGAACCTAATTTGCTACTCACGATCTTAGCCTCCTTCTGGCCACCATGCACCGTCGCATTAAAATCCAACCATCCATCGAGCTCGTGTCATTCCCACGATCATCTTCCCAGTTGAACTCGGGGGCCAAAATCGCATCGATTGGCTCCAATGAATGACGATCGTTCGATGTGGTTGTTTTTAAATTGCAATGAACAAATGTTTTTTCCGATATGAATGGCCTAAAATAGAGGGAAGGGTATGGCTTTGAACGTGGCAGGCATGAGCCAAGCATAACTAATAAAAAGAATATATATATATATATATATATATATATATATAATCTAATTTTAAAATGTTTATTTTTAGACATCCGAAAATATCAAACTTCAAACGAGGCGTGCCTCCTGGTGTCCTATATGTTATACTCCTATTTTGAATACAATGGAATATATATCGGAAGCCAGTTTCGCCATATACATAAGTTAACTTTTTAAATAAAATTATCTTACGTTTCGAACTTGAATGACCAAATGATACGTCCGATTGCCATGAAATTCTACGGCATATAATAATTCATTAGTACGGATCCGATGAAACTGGTTTCGTCAAAATTCGAAACAATGCCCCAAAAAGCTATTTTTACACGTTAATTAAAACGAACAATTTCTAAAATCAATTAACTCGCTTTTAAATCGAATTTAAAAGTTTACTATCTTCCTTTTTATTTAAATAGAATTTAAATCAACTTTTAAAATCATTTTCATTCACATAAAATACAAGATTCAATTATCTAAGCAGTTTCAAATATTAAACTTAATAATTAATTATCAAATAAATCGTTATATTTGAAATACAAGTTATCTAACTTATAAAAATAACTTTTCAATATTTAAAACAAATTAAATATTCTAAACTTAAATGACTAAAACTTTGTATCGTTATAATTTCTCTAGCAGAAGGCTCCGTTTTCTCTTACAAACTTCAATTCCAAGCTTTAGATTGTCAAATCTAGCTCCTCTTAATGAAAGCACCAAAAATGTTGCGCCAAAAGGTGGCATAACACCCAAAGTAGATAAATCCAAATAAAAAAAGAAAAAATAAGAAGAAAACAAGAATAAACAACACTTTTTATAATGGTTCAATAAATGCTTCGGCCTATATCCACTTTAATCTATGTTATTGATTATTTTCTCTCAAGATTACAATGAATTAAATCAGATATGACCATAGTCTAGTGCATCTTGGATTTATAATTAATTTCTAAAGTTAAAAGAAGAAGGAGATAACACATAGATCCAAAAATTCCCCTTCCAAAGTCCAAAAAAGAAAAGCCCCCTTTCTAGTTGAAGTTAGGTTGCTATTTATAGGTGATTCCATCCTTAAGTCTTGCAATTGGGCCAGAGTTCGTCCAAGTCTTCAAGATCCCTAAATCTAGGCATGAGGAATTTTTACTTTATTTTAAGAAGTGTTTGAACAGGGGAAATATTTTGCAATTTCTACAAACCTAGGACCCAACTTAATAAGTATTTTATTAGAAACTTCAAACAAAGAAAAAAATTAAGAAAAAGAAACGGACCAAAAAAGGCAAGTCAAGTGATACAAAAAGAACTATGTTCTTTGTTAACCCTACCGAGTCATCCTACACGATCTCCAAATAGAAAATTAACAGGGTATCGACCACTTCTAGTCAGTACTGACCTAATTTTTCCACCATTCTTTAAGTTTTTCTCTGTGTATTAGCTCTCCTCATCAACCTCTTGCCAAATCAATTCTTCATTTCAAGTTGGTGATCATCAAAAGTGGTCAGTACCAACCTAAATAAGGTCAATACCAACTTGATTTTGTTCTTCAGAATTCCATCAAACCTTTTGAGTTTCCTCATATCACCATTCTAGATAGTTATCATCTTTTTGGAGTAAATCATGTCGAAAAAGATCATGTTGTGAAAATCATGAGTTTTCAGGTCAGTACCGACTTGACTTGGTGTTTAATCCCGAGTGTTTTGTGTATATGCTTCAAGTCATGACTTAGGTTATCATAGAGTTCCTAAGTTTGAGTTTTCCTCTACCCGCTTGAAGTGTAATATGAGATTATTATGTGTATGATCAGAGTTATACTCAGTACCGACCCAAGGACCCTGACCAAAAATGCGACTTTCCAATTTTTTGACTTTTTCGACTATTTTTCTATATTTCCTTTTTCTTGCATTTTTATGGTGTTTACAAAGTCCTTGGGTCACTTCTTTATCGTTTGTTCATCCGATGCACTCGTTTAAGTCCATTCCAAGATTGTGGAAAATTTGGTTATAACACGCACACATATGTTATACTAGTCAAAAACTTGGACAACAAGGGCTATAAATTTAGTTATAAATGCCATTTAATATGTCAATTAATTTATCAAAGAGAGGGAAATGAAAAGTTTCTCTCTATACATATATAGCCTCATATTCCCTTAATTAATAGATATTAAGATTGAGAAGCTAAAATTTCCATTCCTTAAATATTTTACTAGTTTATTTTCTGTGATATCCCGGAAAATTGGAAATATAAATTTAATAATCCGTGTTAAAAATTAAATTGATTTGATATTTTGATAATAAAAATTTGAATTGATTTAATAATCTTCTTTAATAAATATTTAAATTGGTAGATTTTATATTTTTAAAACTAATAAATTATCCTCTATTTATAATATATATATAGATATATATATATATAATTGTATATATTGTAAATATATAAGCTTTGGTTTGAAATTCAGTAAATATAGCAATTTAATAAACAACTATATGGTTTATACTTAAGGTAAAACTTATTTGTTCTAAATTATATTTAATTAGCTTAAATATGAATCTAAATTAGATTAACATAAAAGTTTTGTTTTATTTTCTTTTTAAAATATTACTTGAAATTTATATATAAGAATTTAAAATACAATTTACTTATGATCTTAATATATTAAGTAATATAAGTGATTTATAATCTCTTTTATAAATCATTTAAAATTGTTTAATTTGTTATTTTCAAATGATAATTATAATACCTAGTTCTTATGAACATAAATAAATTTTGTAAGAAATAGGATTTGTTATTTTTATTTTTTTATTTTAATGTTAAGTTATATATGCATTTATATATAACTTGATTTTTATTAAATTGGATTTTATAATTTAATTTACATTTGAATTCAATGTTTTGAAATTTAAAAGAATAAACACTTAAAATACTTGACTAAACTTATATTTATAATTTGTTTTGTTTTATTTCTCTTTAAATAAAAAAGGAAATTTATTTATATATACACAAGGAATAAAATAAGTTTAAAGCTTTTATAAACAATTTTAAATTAAATTAAAATACTCTAAATACAAGTGTAAGTCTCTTAACACACTTAAATGACACGTGTAAGCCATTAATTAAACCGAGTGACAAATGTTAAGATTAAATACAAGTGTCTTATTTAATTTTTCTTTTTCTTTTATTTTAATTAAATCAAAAATCTACTTATATAAACATATTACTTCTCACCCTTTTTCTTTTGCTAATCTTTCTTTCTCAAAACTTAAGAAAGTCTTCAGCCCAAAATCTGAAATCAACATCCAAACTAAGATCAAAAATCTGCAAAACTTCTTCTTCAAAACAGAATTCTATTCAAACATAATTCCTGTAAAAAAATTCCCTCAGAAACCAATCTGCACAAATGTTTCTTCTCACCAAATCAACATTCAAACCAAAACAATATGAAAAATTAAAAATGCAAATCATCCTCAAACTTGTAGCCTCTTCAAAACATCAACCTGATCATCAACTTGCAATTCAAATGCCTGCAATATCCTTCATTTCTGTTTGAAGCAACCAGTCTGCATTTCCTTTTATCTGGAAGCATGCAATTGTAATCAGGCAAAGCATTGTAGAAAAATCAAGATGAAAGTTTTAAAAAGCAAAATTCAGATGCAAACTACAACAACTTCAAGTTTTCAAGTCATGCACCTTCCAGTTTCATACTTTTCAAAAGGCTCTGCTCATAAAATTTTGGTGAGTAACATTTTTATTTAAGCTAATTTAAGTAAATAGAGTTGATGATTGTTTCCTGAGATAAAAATGACTTGTGTATGGATGAATATGATTAAATTTCCTGTATATATGTATGGTAGAGTGCATGCTTAATGTTGATTTATTTTTGGGCCTGTTCTAGAATTCAGGTTTAAATCCTGATCAAATTCATGATCTCATATTCAAAACCCTGTTAAAGTTTAAGATTTAAACAAAGTATGTATGTAATATAAGTTAAAGTTTTAATTTTATTTAATATGAAAAAAAAAACTGTAATGTCTCTGGAAAACACAAAGTATAACAGAACAAACTTTTGAAGTTAAAATTTTAACTTTCCGGATACTTTGATTAAAGAATATAAACAGGTTACATAAACAAAGACATGAATTTTAAATCTAAAATCAGAATTTTTAGTTTGTATTCGATTAAGTATTTCTGGTTTAACCAGAAATGGTGTTTTGGGTTGGAACTGTCAACCTAGAAGGTTGGGGTGGCCAGGGTTTTCTTTGGTGATGAAGTGATGATCGAGTATTCAGGAAAAAATGGTAGTAGGTGGATTAAAGCTTTGGGGGCGATTGTGATTTTGAATCAAAGATTTAAACCCTAGTTTCTGTTCATTAGAAAGATTTGGTCGATGCAAACACTTAAAGTGACCGAGCCTTCTCAGATTTGGGGGAAAGATAGATGGGGGTGGATGAAGAAGTGGCCGGAGGTGGAGCTTCTCTGGAGGTTGGAGTTTGGTGATTGAGGCAATTACCTGTTGCGACATTGTTCCTGTTTTGAGCTTGAATGCTCGAATTTGATTTTGGGGTTCTGCAAGTTGTTTGATGGTCGTAATTGTGTTGGAAGGTGGTCGGCGACTTGTGTATGTGGTCGCGATATGTCGTAGTTGGCGGCAGTATGGGTGCATGTGCACGGAGGACATGGATTGTCAGACGTTGATTTGGGGAAGAAGGTACTCGAGGGTTATTTTGAGTAATCGAGTTTTACTCGAAGCGGTGGGTTATTTGTCTTGAAATAGTGATTATATGGTCTCGGGTGTGTTTGGTTGCTCAGGTTTGTGAAAACCTGACAATATTTAAATTTTAATGAATTCAAATGAAGTTGTTGCTCGAGTTTACTCGAGTTTATTTTAGTGTTTTGTTCGAGCTAGATTAGGTTAGGCTCGAATAATTTAATTTGGCTCGAGCTAGTGTGGTTGCAGATTGGAAACTTGTTTTGTTTCCAAATTTAAACTGAAATTTAAAATACTAAGCAAAGATTTAAAATGAGTTTTAAATCTAATTTTTTTATTATGGATTCAAGCTTAATTTGAATCATAGTTGGAAATGAACAAAGTTTTAAATTCAAATTTGTTTAAAACAACCTTAAGAGGTTAAGTGTTTAAAGGTATTTTTTAAAAAGAATTTGAATTTAAAATTTGAGTTTGAAATGTAAAAGAATAATTTAAACAAAGTTTAAATCTGATTCAAATCTGAATTTGAATCTTTATTTTATAAATTTAAGTGTTTAACAATTTTGAATGATAAAGTAAAATTTAAATGTTTGAATTTAAAAGGAAATTTGTTTTAAACTCTTGTAAAATTTCTTTTATAAGAGAAAATGTTCTTTATCATGTAAATTTAAAGTTTAAAATTGATTTAAATTTTGTTAAAGATAAATTGAATTTCATTTTAAAACTTGAATTTAAAAATGAAATTTGAAAATAAATTTGGAAATGAATGTTTTCAAATATATTTGTGAATGATAATTTAACCATAGATAAGGAAAAGGTTTTATCTCAAAGTTAAATTATAAAATGGTAATTACTTAAAGTAATTAAGGGTTTAAACTTAAGGTTTAAGATTAATTATTCTTAGAATAATTAACTTGTAACTTAAGATTCATTAATTAAATAAGATTAGATTTAATTAATGATTGGTAATTAATTAATCAAGTGATAAAAGATTAATTAAGATATAGTTAACACTTAATTAATTAAATAATTAGGGGTTAATTAATGGGCTATTATGATAATTAATTTGTAATCAATAATGATTAAAATAAGTAAATTATTTTAGAAAAATAATTAATGAATTGTTAATAGTTAATGAAGGTCATTAACTAAGGATTATTTAATAATTAATTAATTAGATAAATTAATTTAAAGATAATCATTTGTGTAAGTTGTTAAGTATTACTTATGGAAGTAATTAAGGAATTAATTACTAATTGTAATTAACTGAGTTTAATTTGATTAGATTAAGTTAATTAATTCAGTCTAATTAATTTAGAATAATCATTTGATGATTTGTAGAGTATAAATACTTTATGTAATTTAATGAAGAGAATTACTTAGGGAAGTAATTAATGGGTAATTACTGGATGTAATTAATTGAAGGTGATTTGATGATGAAAGTAATTTGAGTATAATTACTTTGTAAAATTAATCAAGGGATTAATTAGAGATAATTAATTATGGATTAATTAATTTATTTGGTGAAGTAATTAAGGGTAGTTAATTACTGGACAATTGAATTAATATCCTATGTCAATGTTAAAATCAATAATGGCGTCCATTCTGGTTCCAGGCGATTAATTTTCCTCCTCCTTCGCGTCCATTCTCTGTTCCCCTTCATGCCCTCTTCCCTATCTCGTCTCCTGTCCCCCTCATCCACGCGCTCCGGTCGTGTGTTCAGTGCAATGGCTGATGCTGTTGATGCTAGCCCTGACCTGCTTTCGCCCCATGTTTTCCCGCCCCTCTCTGTTAACACTCTGACTCCATCGCTACCTTTTACTCGATCCTGCTTACGTGAAGATTTAGTGTGCGCATCCGTTCCATCACCCTTGGAATATGCTGCGTCACTCCCTATTACAGCTATGAATGTCGAATCTCATCCCAGTCGCTATAAGGGTATTCTTGCCTCGGGATCGCTGGTATCGCAATCCACTCTAGCTGTAACGTGTGACGCATCTGCGGAGGCAATTGGTTTAGCGGATAAGTTATCTGCTTCGTCAACTTCAGGTGAGCCCTTATTTCTCCCTCCGATTGGAACTACTGAGTGTGTCAACCGAAGTATAGGTTGTGTATATGGTTCTTGTGTTAAGGATACTAGATCTAAGAGTAGTGTGGAACTATCGGTTCCATCTTTGTCTTCGTTGGCTTGCGACATTTCTGTGGTTAGCTGTGGCACACCTCATGCTCGACAAAATGCTAGTTTGGATTTCCCCTTGACTAACAGTCCTACATTAATACACTCCGCGTTGGTTAGTTCTGGTGTAATTGTTGATGCCAGACCTGAGGCTCCTCTGATTAGGCCATCTCTCAATGCTAATGGAAATGATTCTGGCATACCACCTGCTCGACTAAATGCAAATACTAGTTTTGAACCTGTGCTCAATGATGTCATGCCTGGAACTTGTGTGAAAACTGCGTCGCACATTGTTTCTAGTGAGGAATGTCGTACTACTGCCCCTAGCACTTCGGTACCTAGATCATGGTCTTCCCTCTTTACATCCATGCCCCCGAAATGCGGGCGTATATGAACCGGTTGACTTCGAGATTGTTGAGGTTGACGGAGTTATGATCCCGCCCCCCTGTGTTATGCAAGCGGGTATGGATTTTTGGTCTGAATACGTTGTAGGATTCTTTTTGGACCCAAAGCATCGATTCCGTGATGTAGCTGCTGTTTGTCGTAGGGCCTGGAGATTGCAAGGAGGTCTTAGAGTTAAGTTGGTCGATTCCTTGTACTATTTTTTGTTCTCCTCCCCTGAGGATCGTAGACGTGTTCTAGAGTCTGAACCCTCCTTTTTTGACGGCCAACCTTTTATACTTACCCCCTGGTCGCCGACGATAGCAAGTGTTCGTGAGCAAGTTTTTTCGGTCCCTGTTTGGGTTTATTTTTCCCAAATTCCCTCTGCTTTACAGCCGTTGCTTGGCTTGAATTGGCTTGCGTGCAATATTGGAAAATTGAAATGCTTTGATACTAATACGGTTGCGCGTGACAAGCTTGTTTTCGCCAAAGCCTTGATTGAGATTACTCCCGACAAGCCTCTTCCCACCTCTATACCTGTTCAGCTAGCTGTTGGTCATGTGGCCAATGTTCGTGTTCGTTATGGATGGGTCCCTGATATTTGTTCCTCTTGTCATTCCTTCGGTCATACTGATGCTGTATGCGTGCGCTCTGAGGTTCCTGCTGCTGCTCCTAAAATTCCACTGCCCCGTCCTCCCCTTAGGAAATGGGTTCCCAAGGCCTCTCTTGAAGCTGCTGTCTCTGATTCTCCCCCTTCCTTAGTGCCTCCTGTTTCCCCGGATCTTGGTACTGTTCCTCCCGCTCCCCCTTTGGCTCCGATCCTCTATCCGTCTCACGTTGTTTGGGCCAAGTCTGAGCTCTCTTGGGTTGATTGTCGTACCAATATGAGATACAATCCAGTGGATAACACATATTTTCGATATATATCTGATGATTTACTGGATCTTCGATGTCTTTTCTATTGCATTTCTGGTGATTCCTTGGTACTAGACGCGGATGGTGCATATGCTATGTCGAATTCTGAGATTCTTGCTGACCCTGCCTGGGAACGATCTTTTGTCTACTCTTCATGCAGTGACTGTTATGACCCTTCCCTTGCTGTTCTTTTTCGCCCCTTTATTGGACGTCTGGATGGTGGACCTATGATTTCTTCCACGGAAGATGAGGGTGTGTCTGTTTCTTCCTCATCTGAGGAGAACTAGCGGTGATATTTATTTATAGTAGATGTGACGTATCTGTCATGCTCCTGTTCTGTATTTGTCTTTACATTTTGTAGTTAAGGTGTCTTTGCCTTACTCCTGTACTTCAACTTTATTACTTTCGTAATAAAAGTGGTCGGTCCACTATAAAACCGTCGGCCATGCCAAAAAAAATTACTGAATGGGGTTAATCAAGGGTGATTAACAATTATGGTTTAAATTAAGATTAATTTCTTAATGTAATTAATTTAAATAAGGTAATTAATTAAAATGTAATTAGAGATCATTAATTAATATAATTAATGATGTAATTAAGATTGATTAATTAAGATTAATTAATCAATAATAAGTGTTTAAAGGTAATTAATCAATGTAATTAATTAAGGATTAATGTAATTAATTGTAGTTAATTAATTTGTGAAGTAATTAAAGGTTAATTGCTGAATTTGGTTAAGTATAATTAATTTGTGAAATTAATTAAAGGATAATTACTTGAATGTAATTAAGGGATAATTAATCAAGGATGATTAATTATGATGATTGATTAGAGATCAATTAATTAATTAATTTGTAATTAATTAATGGTTATGTAAGCAAGGTTTATATTGATGAAGTAATTAATTTAATTCACTTTAAATTAATTAGAGATGGAAGTAATTAATTTAATTCATTTTAAATTGATTATAAATGGTGATTATAGATCATTGCTTATATATGGATGGATGATATAGTTTACCTTGAATGGTTTGGATCTCAGAAATGAGATAAGTAATGTTGAGTGATATGGATGCATTGGTTGCATTGTGATGATGATTTGGATTATCTTTTAATGATAATATGGATTATCTGTTGTGTTGATTACCTATTGTGAATCTGTGGATTATCTATCTGTGTGATATAGTTAACTGAATTGTTTTAAAATTTAAAACAACTTGGCCTTAAAGATACGCTTTGGATTTCGATGAGACCGGGATCGGGTTTCCAAATTTGGATATCCGAAAACCACATCGATCCAAATTAACGATAGGTCGTGAATCTCATGTGAAGAGTGAAGACTCGAGGTGTAAGAACCATTTGTCAGTATAACTCTAAGGGTGATTCCGAGATGAGTTTGACGGGTAGTACTTTCAGATTCGAGATGAAGATTCAGAGTGCAAGGGCTATCGTCGTTAACTCTGAAGGTGATTCCAAAATGAGTGTAACGAGATAATGCCTTTGGTTTCGTTCGAACCCGGAACGAACTTGTATGGATTGAATGCTTTCAGAACATCGTCAGGTGGACGTTGAGCATTCTAAGAAATGTGTTCTTAAAAGGTAACCGTAGCCTCAAGCCTCATCAACCGGGAATGGCTAAAACAGGGGAGGTGCAGCAAGGCTAAGTGGGTCATGCCCAAGTAGGACGAGATTTTCCCCGGTCTAGAAGTCCTTTTTTATTTCGGCCGTGTGGGCGGTTGGAACGTACGCCAACTGCGGGGTTGTCTTATTCGGGACTGTCTAGTAAGGGATGGTTCCGGTCTTATGTTACAGGGGATCGAGAGTGGTCCTTGGTACGGTGATCTAGGCCCCGTACTGTGACGGGCGGTACCCCAGTAGCCCTGCCATTGATGGAATCCAAAATCCAATAAGTGCCAACGGTTTTGATTGTATTACCCACTTTTGTGGCTAGTAGCTGGAATTTACTAGATGTAACAATTTCGGCTATTTCATATTTACTTGAAAACCCTAGACCTATTATAATATCACTGGATTTCCTATCAAATGTTTTGGTTAGCGTAAGGTAAAAACTTTTTCATGTTTATGTGTGGGAAGTCTTACGTGATACCTTTTCTTTTCAAAGGTTTTTTCAAAGTTAAGCAACTTTAACATGTTACTCACACCAGACCCATGTCTGACCCGGAGTTTATCTTCTGTTTTCTTAAACTCTTGGGTACTCAAATTTTTACGAGTAGCCAAGGGATTCAGATTAGCTTTGACGAATTCTGGAGGAGCAATGAAGCAGGAGGCTTCTGCGTTACAGCTATATATAGTCCCGCTGTGTGTTCTCTGTGTTGGTATCTCTTGTTTGAGTTGTATTGAGTTGTATAACTAGACAGGTGTTTATAACTATCTAGTATGTGATGTATATGCTGTGTAACTCTGATTAGTGATGAATACTATGTAATATTTATGTTATTAATATAATTTATTCGTTCCGCTGTTTAGATTCTGATGTGTTGATTCTTTCTTCTTCTCTTTCTTTCTATTCTCTATCCCTTTCTTTCTTCAAGATGATGTGATTTTCTGTGGTTAGAAAGTCTGGTCGTCACAGGTGGTATCAGAGCACTAGGTTGAGTGAATACCTAGGCTTTGAAGTGATTTCTTTCTTGAGAGAGCGTATTTGTAATTTTAAATATATATATATATATATATATATATATATATTTCTACCTATTTGTTGGGTTACCTGTTCAGGTTTTCCAATATAAGTTATAAAGGTAGATAAGGTAGTGGGGTGTGCAACACAACTACTACCAATGGTTGAAATTTGAATGTAGAGGTTGGAAGTGTATCTGTCGAGACTGTAGACCTAATACCGTCTCGAGTGAGTTGTGCAGTGTGTAGGGTTTCATCGATCTCTGAAGGTAACCTGTAGGGTTTGGAGTCCATCTTTGAAGTTGGATGAGTAGAGTTGGATCTGTCAGTTGGGCAGAAGAAAATAATGGTATCTTGATACCTCAGGAATTAGTAGCTGCGTGATGAGACGCAGTGACTATGGATGTCTCCGAAGATGTTTCTTTGGAACAAGTTTAGAAAGTATGTCTGCTTCAATGTTGTGGCTAGGTTCATCAGGATGCTTTTGTCTGGTTTTGAGGTCCGAGTTTCTCGAAGAGCTTTGGATTATGAAGTCTTTGGCATCGGTGTCAGCAGTGTAGCTCAGAGTGTTCTGTGCTGGCAAGAAAGTCTTCTGGTTAGCAATTTTTCTGGGAGATGGAGTTCAGAAGCAGCAGAGTGGATCCATTTCTTCGATGGATTGACTAGATAAGCGTAACCTGTTCTGATTGATAAAGAGAGAACAGTTTTCTTTGGATATTAGTCTGATTGATCGCAAAAGTGACTTGCGATAGTTTGAGTGTTCTCTTGAGTTACCAGAGTTGTGCAGCGGAAGCAACATGTGAGTGCTTTTGTTCTATCTTTTCCGGATAGGAGAAGTAAGTTAGTCTTCTGTTGTCTGTGGAGTAGAGTTGGTGTTCTTGGCTTTGGATTGATCTTGAGGAGATCATTTTGTTGGGTTGTTTTGGTCCAATATGTTTCTAGAGACATCAGCGAAGGTTGAGCTGATCGGGAGAGGATCGTCAGGAGTGATTTGTGGATAAGAGACCAAGGAATTTGGATTCCGGAGTCGGAGATTTAGTTTTGGGTAAGTTTTCTCCGATCTAAGGAGCTTTAAGATTGGGTACGACTGGGTAAGTCAGCTCCAAGATATTTTGGATCCTTTCCGTGTTCTTGTGAGGATTGGTGTTTGATTTTCAAGGTTGAATTGCCAGTTTAGATAACTGGGATTCAATATGTCTCACGTATCTCTGAGGGAGTACGTGTATGATCTATCTTTGGTTGTTGAACCAGCCGTTCAGGAGGATGTGATTGTTGAGTCAGACTTGTTTGTAGTCTGATATCCTGTTTAGTTTTGAAGATCTAGTTGGATAGGATCTCTATAGCTTAGTGGTATAGATTGTTTGGATTCTGTAGAGAGAGTATCCCGATATTTATACTTGGGAAACTCGAAGGAATCCTATCCAGAATTTTATCTGGATAATTAGATTTGTTTGTTTGAATGAATTGGTTGCTATGGTTGTTAGCATGTGTCTGATAATATATGCTTGTGTTCTAAAATAAAATCTTAAGATAGATTATTAAACTACCTTGTGTTTTAAATTTCGGGGACGAAATTCTTTTAAGGAGGGAGGAATGTGATATCCAGGAAAATTGGCAATATAAATTTAATAATCTGTGTTGAAAATTAAATTGATTTGATATTTTGATAATAAAAAATTGAATTGATTTAATAATCTTCTTTAATAAATATTTACATTAGTAGATTTTATCTTTTTAAAACTAATAAATTGTCGTCCATTTATAATATATATATATAATTGTATATATTGTAAATATATAAGCTTTGGTTTGAAATTTAATAAATAAAGCAATTTAATAAACAACTATATGGTTTATACTTAAGGTAAAACTTATTTGTTTTAAATTATATTTAATTAGCTTAAATATGAATCTAAATTAAATTAACATAAAAGTTTTGTTTTATTTTGTTTTTAAAATATTACTTGAAATTTATATATAAGAATTTAAAATACAATTTACTTATGATCTTAATATATTAAGTAATAGAAGTGATTTATAATCTCTTTTATAAATCATTTAAAATTGTTTAATTTGTTATTTTCAAATGATAATTATAATACCTAGTTCTTATGAACATAAATAAATTTTGTAAGAAATAGGATTTGTTATTTTTATTTTTTATTTTAATGTTAAGTTATATATGCATTTATATATAACTTGATTTTTATTAAATTGGATTTTATAATTTAATTTACATTTGAATTCAATGTTTTGAAATTTAAAAGAATAAACACTTAAAATATTTGACTAAACTTATATTTATAATTTGTTTTGTTTTATTTCTCTTTAAATAAAAAAGGAAATTTATTTATATATACATAAGGAATAAAATAAGTTTAAAGCTTTTATAAACAATTCTAAATTAAATTAAAATACTCCAAATACAAGTGTAAGTCTCTTAACACACTTAAATGACATGTATAAGCCATTAATTAAACCAAGTGACAAATGTTAAGATTAAATACAAGTGTCTTATTTAATTTTTCTTTTTCTTTTATTTTAATTAAATCAAAAATCTACTTATATAAACATATTACTTCTCACCCTTTTTCTTTTTCTATTCTTTCTTTCTCAAAGCTTAAGAAAGTCTTCAGCCCAAAATCTGAAATCAACATCCAAACTAAGATCAAAAATCTGCAAAACTTCTTCTTCAAAACAGAATTCTATTCAAACATAATTCCTGTAAAAAAATTCCCTCAGAAACCAATCTGCACAAATGTTTCTTCTCACCAAATCAACATTCAAACCAAAACAATATGAAAAATTAAAAATGCAAATCATCCTCAAACTTGTAGCCTCTTCAAAACATCAACCTGATCATCAACTTGCAATTCAAATGCCTGCAATATCCTTCATTTCTGTTTGAAGCAACCAGTCTGCATTTCCTTTTATCTGGAAGCATGCAATTGTAATCAGGCAAAGCATTGTAGAAAAATCAAGATGAAAGTTTTAAAAAGCAAAATTCAGATGCAAACTACAACAACTTCAAGTTTTCAAGTCATGCACCTTCCAGTTTCATACTTTTCAAAAGGCTCTGCTCATAAAATTTTGGTGAGTAACATTTTTATTTAAGCTAATTTAAGTAAATAGAGTTGATGATTGTTTCCTGAGATAAACATGACTTGTGTGTGGATGAATATGATTAAATTTACTGTATATATGTATGGTAGAGTGCATGCTTACTGTTGATTTATTTTTGGGCCTGTTCTATAATTCAGGTTTAAATCCTGATCAAATTCATGATCTCATATTCAAAACCTTGTTAAAGTTTAAGATTTAAACAAAGTATGTATGTAATATAAGTTAAAGTTTTAATTTTATTTAATATGAAAAAAAAACTGTAATGTCTCTGGAAAACACAAAGTATAACAGAACAAACTTTTGAAATTAAAATTTTAACTTTCCGGATACTTTGATTAAAGAATATAAACAGGTTACATAAATAAAGACATGAATTTTAAATCTAAAATTAGAATTTTTAGTTTGTATTTGATTACGTATTTCTGGTTTAACCAGAAATGGTGTTTTGGGTTGGAACTGTCAACCTAGAAGGTCAGGGTGTCCAGGGTTTTCTTTGGTGATGAAGTGATGATCAAGTATTCAGAAAAAATGGTAGTTGGTGGATTAAAGCTTTGGGGCGATTGTGATTTTGAATCAAAGATGTAAACCCTAGTTTCTGTTCATCAGAAAGATTTGGTCGACGCAAACCCTTGAAGTGATCGAGCCTTCTCAGATTTGGGGGAAAGATAGATAGAGGATGGATGAAGAAATGGCCGGAGGTGGAGCTTCTCTGGAGGTCGGAGTTTGGTGATTGAGGCAATTACCTGTTGCGACATTGTTCCTGTTTTGAGCTTGAATGCTCAAATTTGATTTTGGGGTTCTGCAAGTTGTTTGATGGTCATAATTGTGTTGGAAGGTGGTCGACGACTTGTGTATGTGGTCGCGAGAGGTCATAGTTGGCGGCAGTATGGGTGCATGTGCACGAAGGACATGGATAGTCAGAGGTTGATTTGGCGAAGAAGGTACTCAAGGGTTATTTTGAGTAGAATTGAGTTTTACTCGAAGCGGTGGGTTATTTGTCTCGAAGTAGTGATTATATGGTCTCGGGTGTATTTGGTTGTTCAGGTTTGTGAAAACCTAACAGTATTTAAATTTTAATGAATTCAAATGAAGTTGTTGCTCGAGTTTACTCGAGTTTATTTTAGTGTTTTGTTCGAGCTAGATTAGGTTAGGCTCGAATAATTTAATTTGGCTCGAGCTAGTGTGGCTGCAGATTGGAAACTTGTTTTGTTTCCAAATTTAAACTGAAATTTAAAATACTAAGCAAAGATTTAAAATGAGTTTTAAATCTAATTTTTTATTATGGATTCAAGCTTAATTTGAATCATAGTTGGAAATCAACAAAGTTTTAAATTCAAATTTGTTTAAAATAACCTTAAGAGGTTAAGTGTTTAAAGGTATTTTTTAAAAAGAATTTGAATTTAAAATTTGAGTTTGAAATGTAAAAGAATGTTTTAAACAAAGTTTAAATCTGATTCAAATCTGAATTTGAATCTTTGTTTTATAAATTTAAGTTTTTAACAATTTTGAATGATAAAGTAAAATTTAAATGTTGGAATTTAAAAAGAAATTTGTTTTGAACTCTTGTAAAATTTCTTTTATAAGAGAAAATGTTCTTTATCATGTAAATTTAAAGTTTAAAATTGATTTAAATTTTGTTAAAGATAAATTGAATTTCATTTTAAAACTTGAATTTAAAAATGAAATTTGAAAATAAATTTGGAAATGAATGTTTTCAAATATATTTGTGAATGATAATTTAACCATAGATAAGGAAAAGGTTTTATCTCAAAGTTAAATTATAAAATGGTAATTACTTAAAGTAATTAAGGGTTTAAACTTAAGGTTTAAGATTAATTATTCTTAGAATAATTAACTTGTAATTTAAGATTCATTAATTAAATAAGATTAGATTTAATTAATGATTGGTAATTAATTAATCAAGTGATAAAAGATTAATTAAGATATAGTTAACACTTAATTAATTAAATAATTAGGGGTTATTAATGGGCTATTAATGATTAATTAATTTGTAATCAATAATGATTAAAATAAATTAATTATTTTAGAAAAATAAGTAATGAATTGTTAATAGTTAATGAAGGTCATTAACTAAGGATTATTTAATAATTATTAATGTGATTAATTTTAATAATTAATTAGATAAATTAATTTAAAGATAATCATTTGTGTAAGTTGTTAAGTATAATTACTTGTGGAGGTAATTAAGGAATTGATTACTAATTGTAATTAATTGAGTTTAATTTGATTAGATTAAGTTAATTAATTCAGTTTAATTAATTTAGAATAATCATTTGATGATTTGTAGAGTATAATTACTTTATGTAATTTAATGAAGAGAATTACTTAGGGAAGTAATTAATGGGTAATTACTGGATGTAATTAATTCAAGGTGATTTGATGATGAAAGTAATTTGAGTATAATTACTTTGTAAAATTAATCAAGGGATTAATTAGAGATAATTAATTATGGAGTAATTAATTTATTTGGTGAAGTAATTAAGGGTAGTTAATTACTGAATGAGGTTAATCTATGGTGATTAACAATTATGGTTTAAATTAAGATTAATTTCTTAATGTAATTAATTTAAATAAGGTAATTAATTAAAATGTAATTAGATATCATTAATTAATATAATTAATGATGTAATTGAATTGATTAATTAAGATTAATTAATCAATAATAAGTGATTAAAGGTAATTAATTAATGTAATTATTAAGGATTAATGTAATTAATTATAGTTAATTAATTTGTGAAGTAATTAAAGGTTAATTATTGAATTTGTTTAAGTATAATTAATTTGTGAAATTAATTAAAGGATAATTACTTGAATGTACTTAAGGGATAATTAATCAAGGATGATTAATTAGGATGATTGATTAGAGATCAATTAATTAATTAATTTGTAATTAATTAATGGTTATGTAAGCAAGGTTTATATTAATGAAGTAATTAATTTAATTCGCTTTAAATTAATTAGAGATGGAAGTAATTAATTTAATTCATTTTAAATTGATTATAAATGGTGATTATAGATCATTGCTTATATATGGGTGGATTATATTATTTGCCTTGAATGGTTTGAATCTCAGAAATGAGATAAGTAATGTTGAGTGATATGGATGCATTGGTTGCATTGTGATGATGATTTGGATTATCTTTTGATAATGATAATATGGATTATCTGTTGTGTTGATTACCTATTGTGAATCTATGGATTATCTATCTGTGTGATATAGTTAACTGAATTGTTTTAAAATTTAAAACAACTTGGCCTTAAAAGATACGCTTTGGATTTCGACGAGACCGGGATCGGGTTTCCAAATTTGGATATCCGAAAACCACATCGATCCAAATTAACGATAGGTCGTGAATCTCATGTGAAGAGTGAAGACTCGAGGTGTAAGAACTGTTTGTCAGTATAACTCTGAGGGTGATTCCGAGATGAGTTTGACGATAGTACTTTCAGATTCGAGATGAAGATTCAGAGTGCAAGGGTTATCGTCGTTAACTATGAGGGTGATTCCAAAATGAGTGTAACGAGATAATGCCTTCGGTTTCGTTCGAACCCGTAACGAACTTGTATGGATTGAATTCTTTCAGAACATCGTAAGGTGGACGATGAGCATTCTAAGAAATGTGTTCTTAAAAGGTAACCGTAGCCTTAAGCCTCATCAACCGGGAATGGCTAAAACAGGGGAGGTGCAGCAAGGCTAAGTGGGTCATACCCAAGTAGGACGAGATTTTCCCCTGTCTAGAAGTCCCTTTTTATTTCGGCTGTGTGGGCGGTTGGAACGTACGCCAACTGCGGGGTTGTCTTATTCGGGACTGTCCAGTAAGGGATGGTTCCGGTCTTGTATTGTAGGGGATCGGGAGTGGTCCTCGGTACGGTGATCTAGGCCCCGTACTGTGACGAGCGGTACCCCAGTAGCCCTGCCATTGATGGAATCCAAAATCCAATAAGTGCCAACGGTTTTGATTGTATTACCCACTTTTGTGGCTAGTAGCTGTAATTTAATAGATGTAACAATTTCGGCTATTTCATATTTACTTGAAAACCCTAGACCTATTATAATATCACTTGATTTCCTATCAAATGTTTTGGTTAGCGTAAGGTAAAAACTTTTCCATGTTTATGCGTGGGAAGTCATATGTGATACCTTTTCTTTTCAAAGGTTTTTTCAAAGTTAAGCAACTTTAACCTGTTACTCACACTAGACCCATGTCTGACCTGGAGTTTATCTTATGTTTTCTTAAACTCCTGGGTACTCAAATTTTTACGAGTAGCCAAGGGATTCAGGTTAGCTTTGACGAATTCTGGAGGAGCAATGGAGCAGGAGGCTTCTGCGTTATAGCTATATATAGTTCCGCTGTGTGTTCTCTGTGTTGGTATCTCTTGTTTGAGTTGTATAACTAGACAGGTGTTTATAACTGTCTAGTGTGTGATGTATATGCTGTGTAACTCTGACTAGTGTTGAATACTATGTAATATTTATGTTATTAATATAATTTATTCGTTGCGCTGTTTAGATTCTGATATGTTGATTCTTTCTTCTTCTATTTCTTTCTATTCTCTATCCCTTTCTTTCTTCAAGATGATGCGATTTTCTGTGGTTAGAAAGTCTGGTCGTCACATTTTCACACATATACATTGCTTATATGCTCTACTTACACTTCACACAAATGAACGTTTTTGATACGTACATTATAATACATACAAATTTAAATTAAATTTAAACTTCCTTCTAGTCAAATTAAACAAAATATGATTTTATTTAAAACTTGATTAGATTGGATCTAATACTCTTTCGGAATTCACATGCCCAATGTATCCAAAATAGGAAAAGAATTTGAAATGTACCTATTTCACCCATTTTCGACTGGCCCAATTCCAACAGTATATATATTTATTATATTTTTAGAACACTTTTGAAAATCATAGTATAACACATAGAATATGTTTTCTATTTTAAATTTAACTTTAAATTTAAAATTTTATATTAATTTCGAAACAATTATGAAAATTAGCCCAAGGACCAATTTAAATTGGGTCTTTTCTATTAGGGCAAACCTTTGTATTCACTTCACTTTCAGGCCAGGTCGGTATCCAAATAGGGTAGGGTACTTAGTTACCCAAACCTAGCCTAGACACTACTTTTCTAGATATCCTTTAATGATATGTTATGAGATAGTCATTACAATAAGATGTAACCATGAGTAATTTATCACATTAAAAATAACATATCATTTTAAATAATCCTAATCAAGATGTTTCAAGATGGGACTTCGGGACAATCGATGAGACTAGAGAGTGTAATGCTCTTCAAATGTTGGGTAGTGTATAACTTATAGATGCTGAGGGAAACAAGGGGTTACATACTGATAATTACTGGATAAATATGAAATGACTTATCTGAGAATTTTCTATTATTTATATAACCAAGGTCAAATAGAGAATCTCAAAGTGACCATATTACACAGTTCCGTCGACTTGAGAATACCATGAAACTTCAGTGTGAACACTCTACTTTAATTATAGTTAAATTATGGCATGATGTCCAAGGTTCTGGGTTGGTTTTGGCTTTTTATGTAATTGAATACTCCATTTCATCCTTTTTTACAATGAAAGTATATGATATGGGCTGGTTCAAATCAACTTAGTTGATCCTTTGTATTTCATTATATTTTCCTATTTTATTTTAGGCTGAAAAATCCAAATCTTTCCCTTTTTCTTCCCTTTTACCGCGATGTGACGACCCGGAATTTTTGAGCATTTGAAATCGGAATATTTAATTGATTTTAAATATTTAAAAGTTAATTTTCAACTTGAATTCAAATATTACTATTATTTAGCAATTAAGTTACTGGATTTAATAAACTGAAATTGGGTAAATTATTGAATCTTTAGTTTTAAGCCTGTTAAAAATAATTTGAAGGCTTGTAAAACTTATATTGATATTACTGAAGATAGCAAAGGTGTTAAAATTGAATTTGGAAATGTTTTGTTAAGTTTTGAAATTATATCGTTTAAATTGAATTTAAAAATAGCCTTCCGAGGCACAGTCTCGGAATTTGATGAAACCAGTCCCATTGGATCCTAAAATTGTAATATCATAGGATTTCAATTTTCGTATCATTTGGAGTTGTTGTGTGAGCGCACGGTAAGTTAAGGCGCTAAAATCTATATCGAAAATTTAATATAATAACTCGATCTAAAAAGTTATCTTTTCCATACGATCAAATTAGGACTCGAAACCTTTTCTTTTGTGTTAGGAATAGGGATATAACATTATGAACGCTTAGCGACACGCCTCGATAGGAGATTAAGATTTTTTTAGCTTGGTTTTGAGACGTTTGAATTCAAATTCAAATTATAATTGTATATTGTGACCAGCCCAAACCTAGTTGAAATAATTTCACATCAGATTCTTTTCCATTTTTTTTCACATCAGCAGCCTTTGCTTTTTCAGAAAACTGTAGCTAGCCTACTTCTTCATGCAACCTTCATTTCTCTTTAGTCTTTTAAAAACACTCGTGTATTTTCTCTAAAGGTTGATAGCCGAAGCATTTCAATGGCAGAGAATAGATTCATAAATCAATTACCTCTCTCTTCAGTTTAACGCGACCGCGTCCCTTTTCTCCTCTAAATCGAACGAAATTCGTTCACATCACAAAAAAGAAGAAGAAAGGGAAACGAAACGTTGTTCTCTAAGAATGGCAACGCCTGTAGATCTCATCCTCTCAGGTCATATTTTCGTTGCCCCTCTTCATAAATCAATCACCTTTCTGCGTGTTCAAGCTGAGGTCGAACGAACTAAGCGAATCAAGGAAGGGTCTCAACCATCGCGAACGATGAGCTAGGGTTGGTGAGACACGGAGGCTCGAGAGGTCTGGAGTTTCGTGAGGCATCAGTCAAAGTCGAGCAGCATAATCGCGTACTCGATTCGAGATGGGGAAGCGGTAGTTCTGAGACAAGTGGGTGGGTTCGATCGACGTATGGACCAAGGGGGAACGTGATCGTTGATGGAGGCTTCGACGATTTATTTCAATCTCGTACAGTGGTAGTGGTGGTGTTGCGAAGTTAAGGTGCGATCGAGGTTGGGCTACGGCTCCGTTCGAATTCGATAGTGGTGATGGCTCGCGAGCGAGTGGAGGTAAGTTTCTGCATTGGTTTATCTGGGTTCTGTAATTGTTTTAGCAGATAATCCTTTAAAAAAAATCTTGGTTTTGAAATGGTTACTGGAAATATATATATATGACTGTTTCAAGCTTATTATTACTTTTAAAAGAGTATCAGGGTGATATATATATATATATATATATATATATATATATAAAGAAACATATTAAATGGATATTTAGCAATTAATAAATTATTATGCAATGGTAAATTTATTTTGGACATTTTTTTAGTACTCAGGTAAACCTTGAGTTTAATTTGTAGATTTTTTCTTTAGTTCGTTTATCAGTAAATTATTTTACAGATGAGACTTTGCAAAATGGGAATTCTAAAATATTTAAAGAGTTTATAAAAGTTAGAATTTTTGAAGTCTATAATCTATTTTAAAATATATATATGAAGGTTTGAAAATAAAATAAGTATATATATTTTAGATATTATTTTAAAATAATGGATTAAGTAATTAATTTACTTATATTAATTATTTTAGTTACTAAAAGACATTTTAAAAGGAAAATTGGTTTAAACTAAACTGTTGTTAATTAAATAGTAATTAATTGTTTGATCAATTTATATATTAATAAAATCATATAATGTTTATTCAAAGGTTGAAATCTGAAAAGAAACAAGCCGGTTTGGATTGGATTGCAAACAAATCAAAGGTGAGTTAATCTCACTCATCTGGGTTGTTTAGATTTAAATAGTTAAATTTAATTAATTGATTGAATGATTGAATTGTTTTGATGTGCAATATTATATATAGTAGTATATAATATATCTTGGACTGATTGATTTCCCGCATTATATAGCAGATGAGACCCTATGCGCCGCATAATAGCGGATGATATTTTATTTAAATCCCATATACCGTGATATTCCACCTTGAAGTGGAATTGGTATTTTATATTGTGCTAACGTCTGTGGATGCCGGGAAATAGGTTGGAGGGATCCAACAGCATTCCTCAAAATTATTTATATTGTTAAATATTTTCTGTTATGAATATTCGATATTCTGTGATGGATTTGATTGATAATTGGAATATTGAATGCTATGGTTTACTTGAATATATTTTGGTACATTGAGTTATCAAAATATATAGAATTGGATTTTTGAAAATAAAAGGAAGAGAATTTGTAAGTGAAATAATTATAGAAAACTTAAATAATTTAAGAATGAACTGGATAAGAACAATAGTGGTTTTTAAACTCTAATAAATAAATTCCGTATATGAAAAGGGGATTTCGAATAAACAGGAAGATAATGAATTTCAAACTTCAGTATTATTATTTAAAAGAATAAAGCATTTATTTTAAATTTAAGATTTAAATTATTGAAAAATAAATAAAGAAGGAATTTGGAGGAAAAAAAATCTGAAATTGGTGTTTTCAGCTAAAGGATTTTAAATCATAATTAAGGAATAAAGTCTGAAATTAATGGATTTTGAAGTGAATGAAGTAATATATCAGTGGATATTTGAAGAATAAATTCACGATGGGAATTTATTAAAGAAACGGGAAAAATTTCTAAAAATAAATAGTGATTTATTTTTAAAAGATGTGAAGAGAAGTGTATTTCCCTGGATAGCCAAGTACGTTTTCAAAGTAAATTTTTAAATATAAGTTAAAAGTTTTAATGTTGTTTAAAAAGCATGTTTTGGAAAAGTTATTATTTAAAAAAAAATTAAATTCTAAAGTAAATAGTCTTCAAATCTATTATCGTAGTAATTAATTAAAGGTGTCTTGGTAATTTGTTTTAAAGAGAAAATCTAGATTTATATTTTATAAAGTAATCTTATTTTAAATATTTCTAAAGTATATATTTTAATAAAGTATTGAAGTAGTTCTAAATTTAAACGTTTTAAAGGATATTTTATAATAAAGAGTTTTGAATTATTTTAAAATCTAAAGTGTTTGTACTTGGTGATTTCAGTGGAAATAGAAAATATTTGGGAAATTTATTCTGTAAAAGGGAGATGGCTTGAAAACTATTTTCAAAAAAGTTTGAAAGTTAAAATATATCTTGCAAAGATATTTAGAGGTTAATAAATAATTTGGTGAAATTATTTATGGTTGATGGTTGTTTGTAAATGTTAATTGATAGTTAAATAACCGACTATCTATATTGGCCAAATGCGCTGATCGTTTCGAAGAGACCGGGATGGGGATTAATTTCTCGAAAACCACTTCGATCCGGTTTGTACGTTTTCGTGGAAAAACGAGTTCGGAGTCGAAGATGGAGCAGTGAAGTGCAAGGGTTAGTCGCTACTAATCCTGAGGATATTTCCAAAATAGATGTAGTAGGAGTAGTGCCTTCGGTTCCGTTCGAACCCACGACGGACCTGTATGGATGAATGCTTCCATAACATCGTCAGGTGGACGATGAGCATTCTAAGTGAAATGTTCTAAAAGGTAACGCTTAGCCTCAAGCCTCATCAACCAGGAATGACTGAAAATCAGGGGTTATGCAGCAAGGCTAGGTGTGTAGCACCCATTTCAAGGTAAGGTCATCCCTGTCTAGATGTCCCTTTTATTTCGGCTTAGTGGTGCGGTTGCTGATCACAACCGTAGGGTGATCTTACTCGGGATTATCCAGTAAGGGCTAGTCCCGGTCTTGTGTTGCATAGGATCGGAAGTGATCCTCGGTACAGTGATCTAGGCCACGTACCGTGACAGGTGGTACCCCAATGCCTAGTCATTAGTTGGAAATCCATTCTCCCTAAGCGCCTTTTACGAGTTTTGTTTGTATTACCCACTTTGTGGCTAGTAGCTGGAATTTAATAAATGTAACAATTTCGGCTATTTTAATAAGTATTTGTAAATAAACCCTATTATAATATCAGAGGATTTTAATAAAAAGTGTTTTAGCTATCGTAAGGTAAAAACCCGACATGTTTATTTGTGGCGTGGTCTTACGAGATGCTTTTGATTTTCAAAGGATTTTTGAAACTTTAATAATCAATTTGAGTGTGATTTCTCACGCTGGTATTCCAGACTGACTCGGGTGTTATTTAACTATAATGCTCAGGTCAGACCGAGTATTATAGAATACAGGATATGATGCGGTGGAGCTCAGGAGACGAGCTGGATGGCGATACGTACTTCCGTATTTGATTATTATTCCGCTGTGTATCCAGTTTTATGCTATTGATGTTGAACTCTGATGATGTACTCTGATGATGTATGTATAAACAGATATAGCATTTGTTTTTGGTGTAAAGATTTGTGATTATCTATTATATTTTATTCCGCTGCGATGTTTAGATTCTGATGTTATTTTCTATTTTCTTCTTCTACCTCTTCTTCTTTAACCCAAATGGTTCGTATTTCCGTTCATCTTGAGTTGATTGATGTAGAATAGTGTTGACTCAAGGGGTACGAATTTGCGGGTCGTTACACGCGACATCCTTTTTTCATGAAAGATTTCATATATATGGAGAATTTATCAGCTTGGAAGTGAAAGTCTTGCTAATCCGTAAATCTATGAAAGTAAAGGTCTTTTCAGAATGGGGTATTCTCTACCAATCCATATTTTATTATCAATTTTTCTCGATCACTCACTTTTTCAACTTTTGTGGCTTTACAAATGAACCTTTTAAGATGGTCCCTCGATGGCTCTCCATGTTTTTGCTTTATATTAGCCAAAACACTTAAGTTTATAGTTGGCTCTTTGAAATGTAGAATTGGGTGAGAATTTACAGGCAAACTGACCCAAGAATAGATTGTTTTCTCCTTGTAACGACGATACGATTTTGCTGCTGTACCAAAGGAAGGTTGTAGGAAAGAGTCTGCATCTCACTGCTTTTGGTGCATCATAAATGTCCATCTACTTTCAAAAGCCAGCATGTGATCATTTGGGTCAATTGACCTATTATGCTTGATAATTACTGTAATATATGATGATGATAGGACCACCATTATTCCTTCGATGAACGGTACACCTATCCTTATTGTTTGCTCCAGGGTCCATTGTCGTCTTCCATTTAATATCCACAATATCCTTGCCTAACTTAGCTAAGTCTTTTAAGTATGCCTCATCATCCTTATATTCCTTCCTTTCTAGTTTGTCTTCTTTATAAGAAGATAAGCATGCAAAGTGTACAAGTGGAGATTTTTGTGGGCTTTTCATTCTTAGATTTAATCGATCATTTTCTTTAGCTTCCTTTGAAAAGTTTAATCTAGGTTTATCATAAGCTTTTTCGATTTACCAGCTTTGGCTTGGTCATTTCCTTTGGGTTCTAAGATATTTTTTCCAAGGCTCTTCCCAATGCAATGTGCTAATAATGCTTCATGGTGACTCAACTTTCTTTCCTTCATTATTTTTTATCCTTTTGGTTGTTCCTTGATGATTTTTGATATACAAGCATTTTATTTAGTTCATACAAATATTGAAGTAGCTTTCGCATTGCTTTTATATTGACACACTCCTTTGTCATTTCAACATGAATTGAAGCTTGTTCGACCTCGATGCTCTTAACAATGAATTGCAATATTATGTTCTCCTCAAGATTGACGTGGTGCGCCACCTCTTTCCCTTGGTCATTAGTCTTTTTTACCCTTCCCATTTATTCTATAATAAGATGATCTTTTTTCCTTAGTTAACTTTGAATGAAAAGCACCAAAAATGTTAGACCAAAAATTAGGCCCAACTTACATGCTCAGGTCAAGGGAGTCAAAGATACTTGTGGAAGATAGAAATATATTAAGTATGCTAGTCATCATTATGCAAGTCATCATGAGTCAAGCTGTCAATTATGCATATAAGTGTACATGAATGTCCTTGGTTGTCACAATTAGAATTTGACCCAGGCGGCCATTAATGTCCAAAATCAAGCTTAATTAATTTGAGGTTACAAAATGAAAATGAGAAAGAAGACCGGTTCAGAATTCTCCCCTTCTTAGTAGAAGGTACATGCCTATTTATAGAGAAACTATGACGTTAGGTCTTTGACCTGTGGTACCCATAAGAGATTGATAATTAAGATATTGTTAACAAGACACATAGATGATTTGGAATGTGACTAAAGTTGCCTTCTGGAAGTTTTCTTAACACACGATATCGCTTACATTGCCATGCGATAGCTTCTTGCGATAGTTTAATCATCTCAACATGCGATAGCTTTGCCATTTCCTACTTGCGATACTTATGTCAACAAGCGATAGCTTTTTTATATTCTCAATTTACGATAGCTTAATTGTGCAATGGCTTTGATCTTGTCATCTTGCGATAACTTAAATATTTCAACATGCGGCCCTTTGCCATTTTTAAATTGCAATGGCTTAATTATGCGATGCCTTTGATCTTCTCATCTTGCGATAGCTTAATTATCTCAACGTGCGATAGTTCTTGCCTTCTCATCTTGCGATTTCTTAACTCTCTCAATATGTGATAGTTTCTCAACATGCGGTAGTCCATATTCTCAACATGTGACAACCTTGTTTCCTCAAATTGCGACCTACGATAGTCCTTGTCTTCTACATGTGCTGGTCTTGCTTTCCCAACATGAAATAGCTTTACTCTGTCACTACAAAATAGTTTTTTGCACTAGATATCAACATTCCCATTTAATTTTGTGAAATTTCTTTGGGTGTAGTAGATGGAATTAGAAATCTTGAACCGATCCACTTCTTTGAAGATTGCCGACACTATATCAATTTTTTTCTTCAAAGCTTACACACGCATATAGGGAGGATGACTACAAACGAGCTACATAATTTGAGGTCCGTGATTCTCACCGCTATATGAAATGGAGCTTTGTACAATTTCAGCTTCTCTTTTGAAAATATAATTTTTAAAACAATTTTGTCTGCGTAAACTTGTTTAAATTATCAGTAGTTTTTAAAATGTTTTTATGACTTTAAACTTATTTTAATTTAGATTTATTTAAAACACCTGTTTCTCGAGTAGAAAATGAAATCTATAAGAAAATAGTTTTTTTTCTATTTTACATTTTGCACGTTTAGTTAGAAAACAGTTGGTCTACGAATATTTTTATAGCTTTATATTTAATGGTGTAATTTTTTTAAATGGAACCATTACCCTCTTTTGTATTAACGTAACGTTTTTGTAACCATTTGATAGTAGCGTTGTTATGTTTGGTAATAAAGTTGGCTTTGGTGCAAGCACCATTGTCTAAATGGTTAATTGATTCGGCTTTGGTGCAAGAGATCACAAGTTCGAAACTAGCTTTCGGACGTTTATTGACATGGGATATGTTGTCCCAATGATTTGTTGTATATAAAGTATCATTTCAAAAAAAAAAATGTTGACGGCTCATTAGGGTATATTTTGATAATAAGTTGCAAAATAATCAAAATTTTTAAGTAGTTGCAAAATAATCAAAATTTTTAAGTAGTTGCAAAAAGGTATTTGGCTTGTTTTTGGTACAAGAGGCAGCAAAAGTTTAGCCGAACTAAACGTACTTCATATTGCTCATCGTCGTGTATCCATGTTGCAAATGCATTATTTCCCCTAAGATAGATTTGAAGCAAATTCTATTGGGCCCAATAATATCTAAAATTTGTTTCTCCACCCATGCCCGACCCGCTTAAAGACTTTTACAGACGACACAACAGCTCAATCTCAATTACAAAGACAAAATCGAAACTTTTTGACACAAAATCCCTTACCTCTAATATAAAAAACAATCATATAGTTTTTTTTGCTGTTATTATTTCGAAAAATACTAACGCCAGTTTGAATTCTCTAAACATTTCCCGCACTTTTTCTGAGCAGTTCGAACATATTTCATCGCGAGGTAATCTTTTCCTTTTGGTTTAAACGAAACCCTAACTTTCTGTGACTCAAATTGCGTTCTCTGTCCGTTAGGATTCCTTATGAGGCGAATTTTGTGGTTGGAGTTTTAGTTAACCGCTTCCAGTTTTTTTTGCTTTTATTTTCCCCGTGGATCTGTTGTTAAACCCTAATTTCTGATAAAAATTGGGAATTTTTGCTATAGACGTGTATAGTGATCTGGAAAGAATACTTATTTTTGATGAATTTAGCTACAGTGATTAGTTTGTTGGACATAGTGTTGAACTGATTGTGCTTATAAGTAGCTATTAAGGAAATCTTCCATGGTTTTGTATTTATTTTATTAGTCCAATAGTGCAACATGTGTATTCATTAAGCAAAATTGAAATGCGACATGATTGTAGGAGAAGGAAGGAAAAAATATGGAAGGAAAGAGGAAAAAACCGTTTTGAAAGTCAAATATTTTTTCCTGACTGTACAATGGTGTCTTTATTTACTGGATGTGCTAGTTGGGTTATTACTAATTGCAGTAATTTTATCACAGTTCATTTGAATATTACTAATGATCAATTAGCTGGTTTATTAGCTGAGTGACACATCCAATTATTTTCATTTTCCGGCAAGTCTATATGATAAATATGTCACACCATCAAGGCATTGCATCACCCACAAGGTTGCTTTGATCGAATTGATAATTTTACTAATTACTAAATCAACATATGTAGTGTTCTGCGGTTAATTTCATATATAATAAGAATAAATTTTGATATAAGCCGAGGAAAATAACTAATTGTAATAATATGTTCCTGTTAAAAACTTGATGTAGAGATAAGTTTGGTTTTCAACATGTTAGAAAATAAGCTTGTGTATTTTAAAATGCACAAGTTGGATTTCAAAATTCTACTTGTGCACTTTTCAGAATACGCAAGAAAGAATTTGTGTAAAAAAAGTAGAGAAAAACATATTTACTTGGGATTCGAAAATACGCAAGTTGATTTTTAAATAGCTAGTTCAATTTCTAAATTGTTGGAAACCAGGTATGTTTCTACAATAAGTTGAACCTACTGCTACAATTAGTTATTTTTCTAGGATTATATCAAAGTTTTGTCCATATAGTAAAAGCACATAAGCTGTGCTTTTGATATATATTGCTTGGGTTTTAAATTTGGCATGTTCAAGGTTAAGTAAGCAGCAGTATTTATATAGGCTACGAATTTATTTGTCATCTTTCTACGAAAAAGTCGATAAAAGATGAAGTTGTCAAGACTATTAATGTGTGAACGACCATTGCTATACTGTTCAGGATTACAGCCCTTGATAAGTTCCAGAAAACATTAAGACATGTAGTAGTTATCTTTCGAAGAATTTCTACAAACTTGCAAGCATATGGCATGTTATGTTTCAAAATCACAAATTCCCCAACAGCAAAAAAAGGAGGACGCTTGTTAAAAAAGCATAAAAAATAAATAAGATGTGCCTAGAATTGGTCAACGGGTAGAAAATCAAACTAATAACTTTTTAACTAGCGTGTGAGGTAATACACTTGCTGAACAAATGCCTAAACACACACTCTTATTGAATAAACACCCATTTTAATTACATATTTGGTTCAAGATTTCTAACCGAATTTGTAACCTTATAACTCTTGACCAGCTACAGAAACATAGTTATTTATGGCACATGGCATTCGAAGCCGCAAAATCTTCCTAGAGTGTTGACATATGGCACAATTTTTCTTCTTTGAAATACTGCACATTTGTAAGCAAAAATTAACCGATTTCTTTGTACATCACGAATTAATGAAATAAAATTACTATGAAAATATGTTTCTTTCAATAAGAGATAACCAAGAAAGATTTCTGAATCATTTTGGGAAATATCATTAAATATAGTAATATAATCATAAAATTGTAAGTACAAAAGTCATTTAAAAGCGAAGAAAGGTAAATGAAAGGATTATGCTCATATTAAATATTTGAATGCAATCTTGAAAGTTATTCTTGTATAAACCAACTGCCGTCGACGATCAATTTTTTAAGATTTCTAGATACAAATATAAAACACCTGCGAGCATGTAATATCAAATAGAAAACATAGTTACATTATAAAAGTTATTTTTAATGCTTTTCAGATTCTAAAAATGGAGAGAAAAACATCTTTATAAGAAAAAAGTGTCAAAATGAAAAGCACACACTTTCTTTACGCCATGCACCATTTGGACCAGTGCATCATTTGTGCACCTTTCTTGTGCTTTGTCCCATAAGATAAAAGCTCTATCTGAGGCACACAATGTGTTAACACACACCATGAAGTACCTTTTACAACACTGTGCTGGAGGAACTTTTGCCAACAAATTATGATTAATGTAGCGTAATTAGTGTAATGTTGGAGATGCTCTTAGCGTACATTTTCTGGACAATGCTGCTTAACTTGTTTGTAAAGGACAGTTCAAACCAGGCTAATCTACATTATACAAGTCAGTATTTTTTCCACCTACTATTATTTCAAGATTGTATGTAGTCTGTCATTGTTGTTTATACAATTTGCATAATCTAAATTTGTGATTGCTCTCACCTGACGTCATTAAGTAATACCTCTAATTTAGCCAAACCATGTTCACAAAATCTTGGAACCGAATCTTGTTTTACGCACACACACACACACATTTGTGCGTGTGTATATTTCCCTTCAGTTGGAACATCTGAAATAAGCATGCACAGAAAATTTTTTTTGCATGCATATGTTAAAGAACACACCTCAACATGATTTTTATTTTCTCTTGTAACTCCATGCCAGTTTTTGTTACTTGGATTGCACATGATGTTTGTAAATATGAATTATTTTCATTATCAACCATCAGTTGAGCTGCTGATTTGTTTCCTATGCTTATCTTGGCGATTGTATTTACTGTATGCTGTTTCCTATTTCATAAAGGCATACTCAATATCGGTCCCATTCACAATACTGGCAGCAGAAATCATTTGCAACAAATTATTATTCCTGTCCAAATTGTAACAACAACCAAGGCATGAAACGGAAGCGAGGACCGAAGAAAGGACACAAGAAAGTAATGAAGGATGACAGTGTTAATACTAATTTTCTAGTCTCTTCTCCAGTTATATTTGATGGCGAAGACACTGTATACTCAGATCAGAATGACGATAACAGTCAGCAAGATTATGAGGATACTTTCATTGAGCCCGATGTGCCTACCATCATGTCTAGCGTTGATAGTGAACAGCCTATTGGTAAATCTGTTAGCCGACTTAAGGTTAAACTCAAAACTTCTAGAGTACTGGAACCTCATAGAAGTTACTCGGATGTACACACACCAAGTGATACAGATAAGAGTAATCAACAGGCTCCCATGGAATTGAATAACACAGCCGTAGAAATAGAGGATAGTGCCTTTTCAGATGGTAGGACATCTGAACTGCAATATAACATGTCAGATGTTTTACCAAAGAAAGCAGAAATCAAGATAAAAACTTCAAAAACTCGAGATTTATCAAGCGAAAGTGTTGAAGAGAAATTGTGCAGTAAGTCCGATAGTCCTCCATGTAGGGAAATGGAACAGAAGCAACCTAACAGGGATACTCGCTACAGTGAAAAAGAACTGAAAGATTCTCTCATGGTAAGTTTAAACCTTTTCGGTCTAGTGGTTACCTGTTTTACGGCCCCATTGTTTTGTTTACCAGTATGGTTAACTAGTACATGTTGCCTTTGCTTGTATAATAGGTGATAAAGGACATTATGAAAATGGATTCAGCAGAGCCCTTTAATTCTCCAGTTGATCCTGTTGCTCTTGGTATACCTGTAAGATTTTATTCCTAATCATGGTGCATTTCACAACTACTATGTTTTATTGCATTCCACATTAAATAGTAGAGTTTCTAATTAAAGGTGATTTTTTGCAGTATTACTGTAATTCTCTTTACAACTTCCACGTTTGTTTTGGCTGTAATGCTGCAAACCAAGTCTTTTTAAAAGTTTAATATTACAACTTTATGCTAATGCACAGCTGCTTCGTAATGCATTAAATGATGCAAGCCAATTTTGTTATTATCGGCGTTGAAGATACATGCAATTTTAGAGCCTGGGCAGTCATTGTTTGTGTGTTTGTGAAGTTTCTTTTCTATATGGTAACTGGTTCATGTATTCTATGTCCGATAATCTGATTATATCAAAAAAAAGTCTTAGGCGGTGTTTATTTTTCTCATAACAACATAGCTGCAGTACTTTGTGGTTACGAGTTCTTCATGCTATATGAGCTGTTTGATTATTATAAGCGTATTGTGATGTACTTTGCAAGCTTTTAAATCTCGGATTTCAGTCACGTTTCGTCTTGGAAATTCTTGAGACCATATCTTATATCGGGAGAGATCTCGGACGAGATGAGTGCATCTCGGGCGTCCACTTCGGATTTACATCTCGGATCAGAAAGTTCATTTCAGGAATATCTCAGGGTATATATTATATCTAAAATTGATTTGCATGCATAATAATATCTATAATTACTACTTAAAAATAATGGTTTTCAGCTGATTTGCTATTTCGTTATCTCTACAATAAATTGTCGAATTGCACTTGTAATTAATCGGAATTATTTCATGATCTAAAATCAAACTAAACACATAAAATTGATATTTTTTTATGAATTGAATTTCTCCTACCAAATTCAATCAAGTTATTTGTAGTAAAGTTTCTTTAATTCTATAACAAATCAAACCAACATGAAATCACAATCAAATCTCACCTAATTGAATTTGGTCATCTTCTAGTTTGAAAATCAATCAGATGATAACAATATTTATCTTATTAAATTCTGATAGAGAAATACATCCAGTCATAGATAAGAGGGATAAAGTGAGGCTCGTAATCGATATTAAATTTGAATTTTCTTTCTTCTTTCTTTTAAATAATTTTTCATTCTACAATAAATTTCTCTTGTCAAATGACAAATATGACTGAAATATAACGGATAAGATAGTTATAGCTCGTGGGATTTTGGCCTCAAAGTTGAATGTTCGAACCTTATCGAAATAGATACCGATTCCTCTCAAAATATTTCTAGTGACTCTCCTTGTATTGGGATGCAGTTAGATAAATTTGTGTAAATCCCAAAATTAATTTTGGTGTAATCGGTCATATTTTAAATTATGTGCATCCGAAGATGATTTGACTCGCATTATTATTTTTATTGATGTCAAAAACCCGCATTTCGACTGGTTACATGTATATATAAATATTAATTATACTATCCATCATATAATTTTATTTTTCATCAAAATTAAAGTTGTCAAAAAAAATCTTAACATCAGCCGATATATCGGAATTTGATCTCGGCCGATGTATTGTCCGAGATACCGAGATCGTGAGCGATATATGGAAACAAGGTTTTCTTTGAAATTTTGTATTTCGTTTCGCTATAACTTCTCCCCGAGGTATCGGCCGAGATTTGAAGCAGTGGTACTTTGTACTTTCTTCAAACACACACATACATGTATGTGTGTGTCCGCACCCCCTCCCCCCACCCACGGTCACTCTTTGTGTGTGTGTGTGTGTGTGTGTGTGTATGTATGTGTGTACGGGCGTGTGTGTACGGGCGTGTGTGTGTGCGTGCGCGCGTAATTATATAACACATAAAAAACTAAAATTTTAACATTCTCCTTTTAAGATTGCACTCAGCAGCAGTTGACATTTTTATACTTCTCAACTATTAAAAATATTCCTGTTGTAGTTTTGATTATATGTTTATCTTCACATTCTTAATTTTCAGATAATAATTTAAAATTTGACATTTAAATTATTTTGTGAGTTTGTATTCTGTATTATTGTAACCTGATTCTGTTAAAGTTAGCTGTTTTAAGAAATGATGTTTTTCGATTTGGGTTTATAAAAGTACATTTATTGAAAGTTCCTTTTTATAGAATATTTTGTTGTCGTAATTCTTCAATAATAAAAAAGTCACGATAACTGTTCTCTTTTGAGAAAGGTTTTCATTTTATAAATAAAAATGATATCAAAATATAAAAAATTTGAAAGTGACATACTGAAAAATAAATTACTTTTGGAAACACATGTTTCTTAAAATTGATCCTATTTATAACTCGGTTACTGCAATTTAAAATGGTAAAATTATATTTAAAAGTCTCACAATATGATTAGTCAGATAAGATAATGGATATACAAAACCAAATCACTGTAAAAAGAACCAGATACCATTAACAGAGGGAAATACCAAGTATTGTTTCAGATGCCTTGTTTCAAGTGTTTTATTTAGTACCAAACAGAGCAATTTAATCCATGTCATGGTCATCATAATTATACACCAAGTATTTGTTTAATAATTTTGGAATACTCCTACCATATGCGATTGGAGTAAGAACCTTGTGACAACTTAAAAAAAACAACCATTCAAGAAATTTGTTTAACACTAGTATTTAAGCATGTGACCATAGGTCTGATGGCTTTGCAACGTTATTGAATATTTTAATTAATAGTATTATTTATTACAACTAACAACTAGTTAACAATTTCATTACAAAGTAGGACCATTGCAACTTGATCTACTAGTCTAAATGTAAGATATTAATTAGAATAATTGTAAAGATAATTATATGGTATAAATGATTTGAATGAGATCAATGTATAGAAATTAAACCAGAAGAAGTTTTGTTCAGATTATTTGGTAGAAATATATACAAATGGCAGTTTTGTTTTGACATTTTCTTACACACCATCATTTTACATAGCCATTATCAAGATTCACATACACACACATGCTAGTCTGCTGTGTACTTTTTTTTTCCACACTTGATAGCTGAATGAAATTCATGAAGTTCAAGAATTGAGCTTTATATTTTGCACTTCATGAGGGAATGACTGGAGGGATTTGCAATATATATATAGTGGGGAAAAAAGAAGAAGAAAAGTGCTTTGCTTTTGAAAATGATAATTATTTGAGCTTTAAGTGGCTGCTGCTTATTTTTATATCACATTTTGGCAGCTTAGCTGGACCCAAAATGCTATGAATTTTTTTTTTTTTGCTGAAGTGCTGTTATACTGCACATTGAAGGGGATTATTGTGCATCCGTATGTTAAATAGCTGAATGGATTTTTTCAAATGGTTTTGTGTTTGGATTTACTTATTTCCTGTGCTCCTATCCAATAATGGTCTAAGAGTTTAATAGGATTTTTTCTATTATTTTCTATCTAATGTAAAGTATGATGAGTTTTCCATTTTTAGTTTTTGATAGGCATATTCATAGTCATTCATTGTTACTGTGTATCTGATGGTATGCCACTCCAGTCAAGGTCGACTGACTGGTTATTGAAACTTACGCCAAATGTTACATTCATACATTGTTTCTGTACCAGTAGTGTCCTAACGCTCTCATTTTTGCAGGATTATTTTGACTATATAGAAACACCAATGGACTTTGGCACGATATGTCAAAATCTTGAACATGGAGGCAAATACATGAATTCAGAGGATGTTTTTAAAGATGTTCAATTAATTTGGGAAAATTGTTACACATATAACAATAAGGGTGATTACATTGTGGGCTTGATGAAAAGAGTGAAAAAACACTTCATGAAATGCTGGATGGTGGCAGGATTGTATTTGGATAAATCAATGAATGGTAAATCATGATTCTTGGTTTAGAATGCTTTCATTATTAATATTCAATGCCTAGCTGATGATTCTTCCTGTTATTGAATCTTATGGATTTCTTGGAAATTCGTTGTAATTTCTGCGGTCATAATGCTTTTACCGTTAGTATTCAATGTTTAGATGATGCTAATGGGTCTAGTGTTTATTCCAAGTTTATTATTGACGTAGTAGATAAGATCTCACTTGAATTCCATTCTACATTACCAGCATTCCATTTCTGTATTACCGTTTTGCACAAAAATATCTGTATGAAAGTTGATCATGGATTACCAAGGATGAATGCATTTGCAGTACATGCTACGCAAATGCAATAACACTTGTATGTGAAATCTTTAAAAGCTTTAAAGCAGCGTCAAATGAATTTTCAACCCTTTAAATTGTTTCAAAAAATGTGATATATTATTGAACATACATTTTTTTTATACACATTGTTATATTGAGACAATACCTTCAATAAAACCTGAATTTTTTTCAAGTCTATGTTTGATGTTTTATCAATCATTTGCTTATCATTACATCCGAATATTATTTGCTACACACATGAATGTGTTAATAGCTTCAATGACCAATGTGGAAATTTGATGGTATGCCATGCAATATTTCTCTACAGGTAGCTCCTTGTTTTTATGCAGTCGATGTTTAGTTGCATGTGAATACCTTTTCACTTAGGGGCCATTTGTTTTTTCATCTAGTTAGATATCAATCTTTGATTCAATCTAATTAGAACTTGATGAAGAAAAATTGATGTTTGATTGTGCATTTAATTAAATCTAATTAAAGGTTGAAGAAAAGTTAGCTGCAAGTTACAGTTATCTTTTATAAGTTAACTCTAATTGGTGATAAAATGGCTAGTATAACTTCGTTCCAATTATATTTTATTTTTATTTATTATATAAATCTGATAAATATAAGTCACGATTTAAAAATAAAATAAAATTTGATTACTCCATCACGAATTCTAAGCAGGCATGCTTTTTATCATGTTGTTGCAGAATTAACATTTTTTTTCAATGGTACAAGCAAAAGCATTGAACTTATTAGAAAAATAGTCATCTGAAACATTAAAAAAACATGAATGCATTTGTATTTAATAATTTACAGCTAAACGAAGAAAAATGTTGAATTTACATAGACAATGAAAATGGCAATTTTGAAACTGTTTGGGTGAAAAACTAATTTTTTATTTTTAAGGGTATGACCATAAAATAGTATTTAATTACACAATGAATAAAGTATATAATATCACTAATTAATGGTAAAACAAACACATTTTAAAAATCACTAATTAGTGACTCTAGGTAGCAAAACTAGAGTTGACCTCTAATTAGAGGTATGCATCTAACTAGTATAAAAAAACCCCTTAATGGTTTTGGGTTTGATGATAACTGAAAGCTTTGGATGAAATTTCATAGGAGCTAATTTTAACGGTACTGTATCAACATGCAGAAGTGCTAAGCTGGAAGTGTATCAACAGCCAGTTAAATGGCATGGTTATTGTTGACACTTATCTTTGGGATTTGACATTTATAGTTGGGAACAAGTAAAGTTATTCGAGTCTTCCAAAATAAATATAGGGTGGAATGAGAATCAAGTATTTGTATAAGCTTTAGGTGTTAGAGTAGAAAGCTGGTTACTGGTAAGAATCCAATATTATTATTTGCTTCATTTTCAATCCGTCCAGGAGGTTAGGTTCGATAAATTTATAAGCCTAACCCGAACTTCTAGTTGTCTGTAGTTGTCAAGATTACTTAATTTAGAAGGTTCTGCTGTAAAGCAGGTTTAACAAGCTTGATATTTTTTGTTTAATAACAAAAAGAGTTCAACTAGCCTGGAATCTATTTGCAAGCTACTGAGGTCCGATGAGCTCTAAACATGTCACAAATTTTCAATTTAATTCCATATGACTAAGATAGAGATTAATTTATCCGGATCAGTGTAACATCGTCCGTTTTTTTATCAAAGACAATAATGTGTATTATGTTATTTGTATTTTTAGTAAAACAGCCGACTAAGAAGTATATACTGTTTTATTATGCTCTAGACACAAATTTGTTGAATATTATTTTTATTAACATTTTTTTTTTTCATTTTTTTTGACTTGGCATCAAGACGGTACATATTTGTACGTTTGTATTTTGAATTTATCAATTGTTTGCGGATATACGAAAATCTGATTTCTGTGAATACAAATGTTTGGTATTTGGCAGATACTGATTTCGAGTATTGATGTAGCACTGTCCGTTGACGGACCTTAATAGATGTAATAGGTTCACATCTGGCTACTTTGATGCTTGTCTTCTGGTCTCTATGCAAATTAGCTATCATGCAAAAGTTTGATTTTCTGTGTGGAATATACAGGCGAGACTGACTTAGAGGATAATGTAACAAGCAGCCAAGATAAGTTTTCTAAAGGAAAAAAGTACCAGAGCCGGAAACATGGGTATGTAATGATTTGAAAAGATAGTTTTATATTTCAGCTTTATTTTTTCTGGTGACTAGATGCTAAGTAATGAAGTTGGTAACTATGGACCTGCACAAATTCATTTCCAATTACTTTATATACTATAACCTTAACAAATCGACACAAATTCCGCTGCACGCGCAACACCACCCCCCCCCCCCTCCGCCACACACACACCCACCAACAAAACCTCCCCCTATTATACATCCATTATTTTAATTCTTTAACTAGCCGGCCTGTAAAAAAAAATACTGATACAAGTAAAACAAAGAGAGAGAGGCACAACCCTTCCTCCCAGTAAGATAGCACAACTTAATCATAACTATATTCAAACTTCTAAAACAAATTTCTGTATAATACATACTTCTGTGTTGTATAAATCTCAGATAAGCTCAAAATAGCGTAGTTACCTGTAAGCAAAAATATATCTTAAAGTGGCTTTTGATCTCATAATTCCAGTGTGACTGCATAATTTCCATCTTAACATTTCACATTTTATCAGTTGCTATTTTGCATTCAAAAAGGCAAAAGGAGAATTATGGTGTATGAGGAAAAATGCAGTGTTCCATTATACATCTTGACAGTGTAAAACTGAACTTACTAGCATCTAAACATCTTTTGTAAAATTCATTGTTATGCAGGATCGACCTTCATAAGAGTGATTGTCTATGTGCTGTATGTGTGGTTAGGCGCCGCAAGAAAGAAAGAGACCGTGAGAATAATTTGGTAGTTGTTGAGAGTAAAATGAAGAAAAGCAGTGATAGTCAACCCATAGAGAGGAAGTCCCAGGTTTTCTTTCATCAAATCAACTAGCATTTGTATTCTTCACTTTCTTTTGCCATGCCCATTGGGCACTCTGCATAACTTCAACAGCAATTGTCTGATATGTTTGTTAAACATGATACTGTTTCAAGAGGGCTTCCTACACTCCAACTAACATTTATCTGAATCTTAATTTCTGATTTAAGTATAATAAAATGAATTTTATATTTCAGCTAAATTTCCCCAGTGGTGATTTTATGTCAAGTAGGCTTCAGTCTCTGGAGGCTGATATCAATCCTTATGCCAAGGAAATTAAGACTGAAGGGAGAACCGAAACCTCTGAGCAAAATAGTCAACAAATCAAACAAAATGTTATGAATGATGATTTCATGCCCTCTATGCAATTCTCTGTAGACAATGGAAATCACGAGGATTCCAACAAGTATTATAACGACCAGGAACAATATATGAATTTTGAATCAGAAAGCGGCGAATCTAAAGATATTGGAGAAATTCACCAACAGGATCACGATGAACAAAGAAAGCGTGAGGTATATTGCAACTCTTATTTAATGAACGTGTATTAATGGAATGTCCAATTTTGTACATTATATTTATGATGCTTTGAGCATTTCCAACAAAGTCCATGCTACATATTACGAAATATGTATTATTACAACATGTAATCACAAGATTCTCCAAAATATATATTTAATAAGGGCTGGCCATACACAATTTAAGTCAGTTCCCGCTCCGATTTTTCTGATAAAAGGAATTGGTTGTTATGATTAAGCAGCATTGGTCGTTTCGATCATTGTTAAAATTGCATAATACCCTTTTACTTTTCATATTCCGTGGAATCTCTATATCACAACATGCATGCACACATAGTGCTTGACATACACTAGTCAATTTAGGAAGCATTTTAAAGAACCTTACCATTGCATGACATTTCGAACCTTTTTTTTGTATCTCTAGAAATAGAATACAGTTTGTTTTGTTTGAAAGTTCCCTTGATTCTTTGTACTAATCTATTTATTTGTATTAGCTGTGTAAGTATGGTTATTTGTTGTAGGAGTTGGCAAAGAGAGCTCTTTGGCTGGAAAATCCACTACTGCAGGAAAACCATTCAATATTGCCTATGTGCAATAGCTTATTTCCTCGCAATGGAAAGTCGGTTTGGAGCGGCCCTCATTCTTTGTTGCAGCGAAATGTATCAAAGGACCGAGAAAGTGCCATTTGTTTTGCTATGAAGTCATTCATGAAATAAGTTGTTATGTTAGTGCCATGTAATATCATTGTCATTCTTGGTTAGTATTAGGATGGAATGCATAGCGACTTTGTAATTTGGAGTTAAAAGAAGAAAATTCTTTTATGCTGTCTCAAGAAAAATATTGTACAATAGAACTATACCATTAGTTATCGTCATAGCGTTATAAAATTGAATGAAAGGTAAAAGCTAACCTGAATTGTAAACATAATAGCATGCACATTGTAACGGTACTCCAATTTTTTCAAACATATTATGCAAATATGCCAACTTTCAAACTAATTGCAAATATAGGTCGGTTTTGATCAGTTTAGTGTCATGTTGGTCAAAACATGCAAACGGCATGTCAGTGTTGTCTATATTTTTTCAAAAATAAAATTACCACTGTGTAAATTAAAATTACACCAGTATTGTAATGTAGAAAACATTGGGTGCTTTTTGAGGAAATATACTGGCATCATTTTAAGTTGCGTTCATAATTCTGGACATTGTATAACAAGCCCTTATTTTCTCTCTTCGTTCTTTCTTTACTGAACTTTTGTTAAAAAACTCAAAACTCTTTTTTTTTAAAAAAATCTCTTTCTTTTTGCATCATTGTTAGTCAAAACTTGTGTTACAATAGATCTAATAGACAAATTTATTTGCTTTGGAAAAATCAAGGTATGATTTTGTAAACTCTATATCTTTTGTTAGATTTTTTATTTATTTTAGTAATTGTACTTGAAAATCATGTAATGTTGTATTCCTTATCATCGTAGAATGACTCATAATTTTGTTTTGTTATTGTTTATTTTGATGGTGGGTTGGTTATTGGTGAAGAAATATGAGGAAAATATGTTGGTGGCTCTATAAACCATGTTGATGGTTTCTATCAACCGATACAAGTTTGTAAATGTTACAACTTGGAACAATTGAAATAATTGGTTTTCGAAGCAACTAAGATTAAATTTGGGGAGTTTGATATAGATCTAGTTTGCAACTGGTCCATCGATTCCGGATCGAAAGCAATAAAAAAAGCTGACGACGATGACGTTGAATTAATATTTTTTGCTATATCAAAATTGATGGATTCGTTTATTGGAGAAACTACAAGGTTACCAGTAGAACAACATGTATCACCACTAATAGTTAATTATGGTATTGAGGAGTACTCAAAAGTTTAGTGGTTAATTATGGTATTGAGGAGTACTCAAAAGTGGTGGAGACTGTTAACATTGCTCAAGGAATTGTCTTTCAGTTAATGTTCATTGAATTTCCTACTTCCATGAATTATTAACATGGTGTGCGCTATAACTATCCATATCCTACCGAGGATAGCTTTGCACGCATGAGTTAAAGGTAATGCAATTTTGTAATGTTCTTAAATTATATTACATTCACTAATTAGAGTTGACAAAAATTTGAATTTTCATTGTAGTTATATTTCACATCATCGTAAAGTAGCGTTGAACCATCGAATAACCGTATGTCTTGTCCAATGTATCACACACCCTTCGAATTATACCATATGAGCTAGAAATATGCATTGTTTGATAATGGTAAATGATTGACTTGCATTTTCAAAACATATTAAAATTTTGCTTCTTTCAAATAGCAGCTTTCCAGCACATGATATTGCAATACAGTTGAACATTCAACTGGCTACTGATTTAGAAGCGACGGATGTAGGTGATGACGATATGGATATAGATGCGGATACAAATGTGCATGACGATCATCCTCTTGATAGCATGGATGTTGCAACTAGGTCAAAGAACGATAGGGGTTGGGTTAATAACACGTAAGTAAACAATGAATCATTTAACTATGATTTTAGAGTTGAAGACGATATGCATGGAGGTAGTGATGAATTGCGGATGGAGATATCTTTGGATGATGACGTTTGAAATGCATAAATGACGGCTAGATTCGTTGTTTCAAATCTTTACTCCAGAGGTGAATTACATCTGCTAGTATTTAACATGGGCTCGAAGTTGGCATGATATTTGAGAACAAAACCAAATTTATACGACAATTAAGAGAATGGTCTATTCTACGTGCAATTTATTTAAGTCGAACAGAAACAAAGTACAACACTGTTTGCAATGTCAATTCAAATTGTCCATGAAGAATACATGCTATAGTTTCAAAACAATCTCAGTCGGGATGAGGGGTGATTAGAAAATATTCAAGTGAACATAATTGCGTGGACTCAATAGTTAATCGAATAACAAGAAAGTAACATCCAGTTTTCTAGCTTTGAAGATCATGCTTTTTTTAAAAGCGAATTCGGATATAACAGTCAGAACAATGCATGTCTTAATGGAAGAATAATTGTTTATAAAAATTAGCTATATGAAGGCATGGAAGCTTTGAGTAAGGAATTGAACAAATTATAGTAATTGGATAGAATACTATGTAAATCTATGACAATATTTTGTTGAAATTGCTGAAACAAACCCAAGTACTATTGGACATATAACAACAAACTTTGTCATATCCAACCCACCGGCAAAAAAATAATTTTTATGAATTACAAGATCTAAATAGGTATATATGATCATATGACAAAATGAATGTACTAGAACCAAAAGGTAGCGATCTATTCACAACCACTCTCTTCATCGTTATTCGGCAGACAAGAAGGTAAGTCGAACACCATAAGTATAAATCTATTTACACATAAGATTTCAATATATAATTGACTACGTAAAAAATGTAGAAACTGAATAACAAGTAAAACACCTACACTAACGTCAAACAACCACCAATAGAGTGGTTCTCTAGCAAAGAAAGTCCTGACAGTTTCATATATATGTAGGATAGAATTGCACTACCCCAAGAATACTCTCGGCAGGCTTCTAAGTCCACAAGAAAAGGAAGCCATCTGAGGTAGACACGCATTTTTGAATGATCACACATTAAACATGAAGTGATGATGTATAGAATAATTGCTCATGCTTGCTGCATAATCTAAATATCAAAAGCGTCTGTGTTGCTGCCTGTACCAAGTCATCACTATCATCCCATTGTCCCACCGTTGAGCAGTCGGAGGTGAAAGCCCTAAGAGCGAACTACATAAATTTATGTAGTTAAATGATTTGTTCTTGTTTTATCCTTTGAAAAGCCCTAAGAGCGAACCACTGTGTAAATTAAACTATCACTATCATCCCAAGTCATCACTATCATCCCATTCAGCGCGTACGTTTTGTTTTATCCTTTGAAAAAAAACTTTATTTTGTTTTGTTCTTGTTCAATTCTTTTATTAAAAAAATGCACTTGTTCAACATTTTGTTTTAAGTTTTAGATTCACTTCCTTTAAAAAAAGAAAAATAATAATAATAAATAATTGTTTTTTCAATTACATCGTGCATAAATCTTGTTCAAGTTTTTAGGTTGCAAAAGCAGAAATTCAACAGGAGAAGACTTGCTTGTTAAAAAAGATTTCCTTGCTTGCTTATAAAAAAAATACCGCTTTAAAATAATTGCTAAATATATTTTCAAAACAAAAACAAACAAAAAATTTCATTCGTAGTTGCATTGTTAAAATCACGTTTAATTCCTGCTTTGCATTCATCTCATCTTATTTTTATTTTCGAATGGCAATACCCCATTCCACATACGGTGGGGGAATTCATCACCCCTTTCTTGGCCCACAACTTGCATTTTATCTTAGAATTTACTAATAATAACGATCGACTTAAGGGTGTTTTCATGACTAAAAACTACATGTTTAAACAATATGATATTTATGTCATATTTGAGATATTCTGTGCTGCAAGAGCCCATAATGCAATATTAACATATACATACATACATACATACATACATACATACATACATACATACATACATATATATATATATATATATATATATTTTCCTTTGATATGTCATATTTACTTCTTTTGGAAGTACTACGTATTTAATCTCTCTTGTAAAGTTGTTTCAAAGTCACTTACTATGGATCACTATAACAAAGCACAATACCATTTTGTGTATTGTTTATATTCCACTTTCGAGTAGAAAAAGGGCAGCAGTAGACAGCTGCTTACTGCTGCAGCAGCACATTCGAAAAATAAGAGATATGTACTTAAAAAGAAAAACTAAAAATTTTGCACCTTAAAAGTGTTGTACAAATATAGTGATAACTTTTGGTTTTATTATCCGATTCTGATGATTCTTTTTTCATTTGAAAGATATTTAAATATAAAATGACTTTTGTGTTTGTCGCTTTTTAAAATTTTGAAGTTATGTAGTATTTAAACCAGTTTTAAGTAGAAACAAAGGTCTGGCTTGCGCATTGTAATTTAAAAGTTTTGACAGCATATTGTTTTGATCATACTTCTTAAACGCCTTATCCAATTTTGACGATTTTATACTTTTCGAAAAGCTATGATAGTGAGTAAAAACTTATGTTTTGGAAGTTTTGCAAAATTTTGACGTTTGCTAGAGAAAACTGTCGTTTGGTCTAATGATCCTGCATATTATCTCCATTTCAGAATCATTCGAAATCTAAATATGCGATATTTTAATGGTTGTTTGAGTTAAGCACAATTTACATGAAGACTATTTGGATTTATTTTGGTGCGTAATTGCATATAAATCAAGCGAACCGCTTAAAACGCTAAATAAGGCATGCTTTACCTAAAAAGTCATACATACCATAGATTATATGTCGTGTGGCTAAATTTTGATATATAAATTATTTCAGACTATGTTTTGGCTGATGGACATCAAATTTATCATATTGTAGTTGTTTGAAAGACTCTCCCTACAAAGGAGATTCCACCAAAAATTTTCAGAAATTTCGACATTTTTTTTTATACATTTTCAAATTTAAGAAAATTTTCAATACAACTATTGAAGGTTATATGTAAATTGAAAGCTAAATTGATGACCTTATGTGATACATTTTAATGAACTGAGATTTTATCTGAGTGGTGCAACGAAAGTGTAGCAACGAGTGATGTGTATGTTATATCTTTAGTTAATCTTATTGGTTAGATCGATTACGGTACTCTTCAATAAATTGCGGGGACGTAATTTTTTTGAGGAGGGGAGTCTATAACATCTCTTTCCAAAGTTAAACTAAATTAGATATTTTATTTTGGATATGTTATTGAATTTAATTCAATAAATTGAATTTTCGGATTTATTTAATTATAAAGAAGAAAATATTGATTTAAAAGTCAAATTTGAAATTTTAATCGTGTTTTAAGAATCCAAAATTTGTTTAAAAATTTATTTTGGCAAAATAAATAATGTTTATGGAATTTTGAACTTTATTTTGAAAATAAAACAATTATTTTATAGTTGTTGAAAATTGGAAAATAACATTTTAATAAAAGAAAAATTGTTAAAAATATTTTAAATAATTAAATTAGAACGCCTTGGACGGATTTTGGATTGTGTGCAAAATATTTGTTTAACAAGCCATTCAATAAATAACTGATTCGTTGGACCAAATTCCTTGGACTTGTCCACTCCCCTTTGCTCATCATGTTTACCCATGTTTCCCTATTCTTACCCAATTCGAAACCCAACTCTATTTCTCAACTCTTAACTCGTTTGCCCAAAATCAATTTTCATGCGCCTTAACGCCAACGCTAACGAAAACAAAGTCAGAAAAAAAAGAGTCGCGTTATTGTTCGATGATGTTAGCTAGGACATTGCGGCCATGGCTCTCTTGTGAACAAGGAGGCGACAAGTACGCGGAGGCGTGGTCGAGGTGTTGGTGGCACGTCGACAGTAGATAGACGTTGCTGGCGCCTGTTGATGCATGCGAGGCTATGACGTTCGATGGTTGAGGCTTGGGCTGAAGCAATTTTGAGTGAGTATAATCCTTTTTTAAAAATCTGAAAGTGAGTATAACTTCTAAATTTTAATTACAGTGAGATCATCCTTATTTATTTTCAATCAATCTTTGTTGTTAAACATATGTTATGCTGTGAATTGGAAGGTATAAGCTTCCAGATAGTAATTGATTAGCCTAGATAATTTTTTATTGAAAATACACACAAACACATATATATGTACGCGCGCGCGCATGCATCACTGTTATGCTCATTTTAGGTTTAAAGTGGACGATCATGCTGTTTAGGTTGATAAAGATGTTGTTAATGACCTATTTGGGAATGTAAACCACATACAAAATAGATTGTGATTTATATTTTTTTGAAGGAATATTACTAAGAACAGAAAAATAAAATAAAATCAAAGTGTTTCATATATATATATATATATATATATATATATATAAGCATATTGGTTGATGTGATTATATTTGATTGTGATTGAATTGTCGTCAGTTAATGTTTGGAATAGTTGGTTGTGACCAATGGTTGTTTAAATTGAATTATATATGGCTAGGAAAGCACCTTTCCATGACGACTAGAAACGGGCAAATCAAGAATTTCACTTTGAACTCTGGACCTCAACATCCTGCTGCTCATGGTGTTTCACGATCAATATTGGAAATGAATGGAGAAGTGATGGAACATGCAGAACCAGAGCACCGTTTATAGGCAAACCAAGCAAAACACCATGTCTGCTAATGTCATGGTCATCTCACCTACCCTAAAGTGGAATAAAGATTTTTTTTTTTCTCCATCTATCTACTAGAGCAATAATCTAAAGGTGATCTAATTGGACGTAGCCTACCTTCATGACAAGTGAAAATCCCGCTTGTTCTATAAGCTCTAAGACATGAGAGCGTGATGAAGTAACCTTCTTCAATGATGATGAATGATTAATAATCACGTCTATAGTAGTGCGCTGCCAAAAATAACAAAAATAGTAGCACCAAATATAAGTCAATAGCTATATATTTCTATTTAATATGGTATTGTTTTACATCCACCCACTTAGGATTGATCGTACGGTGGTGCCACAACCCAGAATTTTAGTCCATTGATGTTGAAATATTTGATTGGTTTTAAATACTGAATTATTATTATTTTATATATAAGTTAAATAGCTTACACTTTAAATATAGGGATATATTTGAATAGTAGATTTTGTTAAATTGGAATAATAATTTAAAATATTAGGATTATTTAAATAATTTAAATCTTGGTTTAAATGTGAAATATAATGATTCCGAAATCTTATTTGGATTTAGTATAAGTATGATGATAGTAGACTTTTAAATTAGAATTTAAAAGTAATTAAAAAGTGGTTGAAATTGTTTTAATAATAACTCGTTTTATTAATGTGTGAAATTATCATTCCAGGGCACATTCTCAGATTTTAACGAAACCAGTGCCAATAGATCTGTAATAATGAATTATTGTGTGCCGATGAATTTTATGACGATCAGACGTATCGTGTGGTCGTATGAGTTCGAAACACATATAAATTAATTACAAAAATTTATATAATACGATTGGGTTTGAAAAGTTAACTTTTACATATGATTGAATTAAATCTCGAAACTAGTTCTTTTGAGTTCGAAACAGGGGTATTTAGTATAGAACGCCAGGCGGCACGCCTTGCGTAAAATTAGATATTTTGAATTAAATATTATGCACACATTAATTCAAGGGCCATACCCACATCTATATAGCCCATACTTCACCCATACATCCAACTATTCAAACCATACCTTCCCTTCCCAATAAAAACTTAGCTGAACGAAGCAAATCAAATTTGAATTAAAATCATCTCCTCATCCAACGGCCGTGCTCGATCGTAGCCACTCAAGGATAAATCTGGTGAAGTTATCAACTAGAGTTTTGTTCGCATCGAGATAGCGAGTGCAATCGACGGTGGGATCGTTGTGGTTCATTGCTTCATGGCTATAGTTCGTAGTTGAACGTCGAATCTGCTTTTGAGAATTTTGGCGATTCCATGCATGTTTAGGTGATGGGGTCCAAAGGGGAAATGTTAAGGAAGGCTAGGGCGAGGTGATGGCAAATCTTGGTCGCTAATGGTGGACCACGACGGTGGCTATGGCGTTTTGAAGTCGTGGAATTTCTTGGTCAAATTCAAGCGATCGGCAGCGTTAGACGAGGCGGCACTATGCTGGGTGTGAGGTTGGGTCTGGGCTCCAATCTACACAACGACGGTGGCATGGGAGGGATCGAGTGGAGAGGAAGGTCTGGGAAATAGCGGGATTTCATATTTTGGGAAGAAGGATTACGTAAATCTTAATATGGTTAAGTAAGTGTAATCAAGGATTTAATTGTTTAAAACTAAAATGTTTAACTTATAATTTGAATAACTCTCTCATATTAGGTCCAATCGAGACGAAACTTTTTGCATTACCCTTGTGATGACGTAAGCTTTGCGATGGAACCGTTTGGTTGAATTCTTAGCCAGTTAAAATTAAGGTTAAAATCGGACGTCGTTCGATTTTAGTTTCAAATCAGAACACTTCGGAAACAACTGGGATTTAGGTGAGTTAAACTTACCTTTTTGGTTAACCAGTACGTTATATACTTGATAAAAATTGTTGATTAGATGTTGGAAGATTTACTATTTTATCAGTTGGTTTGGTTTATTCCCATTCCTAAAGTGGAAGACCTTTTATATATACCCACCTAATAGCAGATGACCCATGTCATATGATTATATACTGTTTATGATGCAAGAGGACAGATTGAAGGGATCTAATATGATTCCTCACCACTATTGATTTTGTTTAAACACACACACACACACATATGTGTGTGTGTCTGTGTGTGTGCGTGCTTATATATATGAGCTGTGATGAAGGGGGCAGGTTAGAGGGATCCAATAGGATTACTTACCACTGTTGATTTTATTTACTTATATATATACTGATATATATGCGCTGTGATGGAGGAGGACTGGTTGGAGGGATCCAACGAGATTCTTCGCCATTGTTGAATTATTTTCAATAATATTCCTATTATATGAATCATCGAATATTAAACCTGGTTGTTCGACACTATTGGTTAGGACATTGTTATATGTTCAAAACTCAACCCTATAGTGATAGATAATCAATAATCAATATTGGTTAAACGTTGGGTGCTATTAACCTCAAATTAGTATTTTAAAAGTTATATAAATTATGATTTGAGTTGGTTTGGGGCTTGGAAATAGGAAATGATTTTAAATCTGAAATTGGATTTCAGAAATATTTTGTTTTAAAGGATTTAACTTCTATTTTACTCCAACCTTTTCATCAGTCTTATCTAAGCTATTTATTTATATTTAATATTTTTTAAGATTATTTATGTTTAATATTGTTTTAAAGATTATTTATTTATATTTAATAGTGTTTTAAAGTTATTTATCAATATTTTATTATTTTGGAAAGTTAATTATTTAAATAATTAATATGGCTTAAAATTAATAATAATGATTTATTAATAATGTTTTAGGAATAAATTATTACTATTTATAATAATGGTAAAATTAATTATTTTTAATAATGTTTTGAAATTATTAGTTATTATTTTTAAGATGTTTTGAAGTTAATAATAATTATTTATCTATAATGTTTATTGTTAATAATAATTATTATTATATAATAGTGTTTTGAAGTAAATGATTTTTACTTATTTATAAGTATTTTTGGAAATTATAAGTAGAGTTTTATAAATAGACTTAGGTTTTATAAGAGGGGTTATAAAACTATGTGAAGACTTAAAGGAAGATTATTTATAAGGTAAAGGAGTTTTATAAATGGTTAGATATTTATAAATGAATTTTAGAAATAAGTTTATAGATTTATAAATGGAGTTTTATAATTAGTTTTATGGATTTATAAAGAGAATGACTTGAGAAATGATCTAGAAATGTTTATAAATGGTTTTAGAGATTTATATTTAAATTATAAACGATTTTAGAGATTTAGGAGTTATAAATGATTTTAGAATTGTATAAAAAGGGAAAATCTTTGTATTCTTATGAATATACTTATACCGTTAAAATATGTATATGGATATTTTTCCAAGTATTGAAAATGTAGGGATTTATGGGTATATCGTTGTAAAAGTATTCTAATACAGGTAATTTACAAAGTAATTTTAATTAATGAAAATATTAATTAAAGAGGTCAGGGGTTGCTTATGTGTTAACTAATTTTTATTCCTTTTGAAATAAATCTCTGATTTGGATGTGTGTTTATGGATAGTTAAATAACCAACTACCAAATATGGACCCAAAACGTAACTTTGGAAATGTATAAGAGAAACATATGCCATATATGGTACAGTCATCTCCGATGATGTTGTACTATGCGTATAAATCTCGTTTCGTTCTCCTAGGATAGATAATAAGGAAATGCATCCACTAACGGTTAGGAGGTGATCTTCACTCTTATTTTTATCTGTTTATTTCCTAAAGAACCGGGTTTAGTTTAGTTGAAATTACCGAAAGTTGTTTCGAAGAGATCGAGATCGGATATGTTATCTGAAAATCACTTTGATCCAATTCAAGCATTTTGAAGTGAAGACATCTTGAAAATGATGGAATTGAAGATGGAGCTCTTTGAAGTGAAAGGGCTGCTTACTACTAATCCTGAGGGTGATTCCAAAAGGGATGTAGTAGAAGTAGTGCCTTCAGTTTGTTCATGTCCTGAACAACTTGTATGGATAAATGCATTGCTACCTAGAGGGCTGTGTTAGCATTCCAAGTGGGAAGTTCTATATAAAGGTAAATCTTAGCCTCAAGCCTCATCAACCGGGTAATGACGAAAATCGAGCATGCAGTAGGGCCATGTGGGTTGCTCCCATTAGGGTATGGTCTACTATCTACTCATGCATGCTTCGGGGCCTAAAGTGGGGTGATCATATTCGTTACTACTAGTCAAGTGGTAGGCCAGTTCTGTGTGGCAGGGTACAATATGTTCTTGTCAGAGCCCGGTGCATTTTATCTAGAGATGTTCCATCATAAGGTAGTTCCTTAACTTGTCATTGCATGGAATCTGTTCTCCAATACGAGCTTTATGGACTTAGTTGTGCCCAACTATGCTGAAACATGAAATGTAAGCATTTAAGCTATTTTCGTATTTTACTTTGGTCCATAGACATTATTATAATATAATTGGATTTTCAATCGAAAATGTTTTGGTTATCATAAGGTAAAACCCATCTTTGTTTATGTGCAACGTGGTCTTACGAGATACCTTCATTTGAAAGATTTTGATAAACATTACCATTTATGGTGTGTTTTTCTCACGCTAGTTTACCAGACTGATCCATGTGTTCCCTTTCAATGCTTGGGTCACACAATGCATATTTACAGATTGCTTTGGATGCATCGTAGCTTAGGAGACTAGCTGGAGGCCGAAGACATATCTATGTAATTCTTCTGTTCGGATGTGTTGTTATTGGTTGTATTTATCGGCAATTATAAGGACATGCTGTTATAACAGTCCAGGCTGAAATATGTTGATGTACTCTGATTGATGTGTGTGTATTATAGTTTTTTTGTGTAAAGATTTGTTGAATATTATAGATTATTTGTTCCACTATGAAATTCTACTTGTTTAGTTTTCTTCTTTTCTCTTTCTTTCTTTTACCCTTAACGATCGGATTTTATGGCATTTAATTGCTCGGCACGCAATGCAGTGGACATATTAGTATCGATTTCAAGGGTTGAAAAATCTAGTTTGTTACATTTGGTATCAGAGAGCAAGGTTAAGCGAGAACCTTGGCTTTGGTGGGGATTACTCATTAGAGATGTGGTCAGTAGCACCCTCGGATGAGTTTGAGTGTATTATGGATATAAGCGCGTATTTTTTAGTGATATAAAAATATTTTATATTGTGTTAATCGATCTGTTGAGTGGCTTATGGATTCTGGTCAATATGAGTAGCTAACGTTATTAATACGTATCTATAAACACTTGAACATGTCAATTCATTATAGTATTGTTTTGAAATTGGGTAATTGAAATAATTTTACCTCAGTTATATTTGTATATAAAAGAATAATTTTTCAAAAATTATTGTAATTATATACTATATGCTTGGTTGTTAGGAAAATGATAATATTCAGTTACGATCATTTATTGTTTAATTAGTTATGCTCATCCAATAGGAGCATTGAATATTGTTTTTTGATTGGGTAATCGTGCCTGACTAGTTTATGGGCATTAATAATTGTGTTAGGGCAGGAGCAGGTTATTCTTTTTGGCATGGGTTGGGTAGATAAGTAATTGTGGGAACATTAAAAACGAACACCTTGTGAATTCAATTTCACAATTTGACTATAAGGCGTTCGAAGGTAATGTTGGGTTAGAATTTGATTTTATATAAAATTTGTTTTATCAAAATGTAAAAAAGGTAAACATTTCGTGAAATGATTTTATATAAGGAATGGAAAATTTGTATTAATATGATTATAAATATTATAAATAAAAGTGGTTTAAGTTGAGGATTTGAGAACTAAAACTCCCGATGTTTTTGGAAATGGATCTTCAAAGTTTGGAAATTGTGTCTCAAAGGTTTTGGGAGTAAAAAATAGTATTAATTTTAAAAAAATTTAAATAGAAATATTTCAAATAAGTGTTTAAAGGAGATAAGTAGCAGTGAAACTCATTTGGTCTTTGGAAAATAATTTCGATGATGACTTCAGCATCATCGACTTTCATTTTTGAGTTTCTAAGTGATGGATTGCTGCCATAGAAGGTTTGTTTTGGTAAAACAAGTTTTGATTTAAATCCCAAGTAGGATTTGTTATAGAAAAGAGATATACTATATATATTTCATATAGGTTTGAAATAACTCTAGGTGTTTGATTTTGATACTTTCAACTAAGTGTTATATGAATGCATGTAGCCTATGCGTTAGGGTAGATTAATTTTGCATCTCTATGATATATGTATGGAAATTTTCATTTACTGAAAATAAAATGAAATTTCTGACGATTTTGGACAGTCAAAATTTCTAAATCAAATATAGAAATTGAGCTAAGTGTTTTGAGAAGACATAAGAAAATATACTAGAGGTGGAAATGAATGTGAATAAAAGAATTTGGTATAAATAGAAAACCAATTAGAATTAATACGTAGGTTGTAGGTAGATCATTTTATCCGCATAACTGTTTGATCCAGATTCGGGGACATGATTTCAAGGTGATTTACATCAGTCAGAACAAGGATCTTTCACTCGATTCTTGACGGCGAGTATTTGATAGGGATTTTGATTGATTCTGAAGTTCCCTATCATAGTATATGACTATGCAAGAAGAATGATGGTTTCTAATCAAGGAATTGGATCGAAGTCCGGAATAAAGGAGCGACTGAACGATATTAGTTCGGAAGTGAAATTGTGTGATCGAGCGAGCAATCATATTTGATATTGCGTATGGATGGCATATGTACATCTTATGGGCTTTATCATAATAAAACATTGACATTGGAAAATGCAGGTTATATAGTGGGACAATTATTATAAACAAGATGCAGGTTCATGAATGCAAAAGCTAGTTTGATACCTTTGGCTCCACGAGTAGAGTCTGGTTACTCGATAAATAGGTACATGTTTATATTATTGTTTGGTTTGAGGGTTTTATGATTGAGCTGCTTAACTTTTGTTTTCTTTTGGTGGTTTAGGTCTGTAGTGATGATTTGTAGTTGTTCCGATCTGACGGCGCAAAGAAGACGCTGCGAAATTTTCCATAACTTTAAGAGTTAGAAAACTTGATAAAATGTTTCAACTAATTATTTTTGAAGATTTTAAGGGTTTTGTGGCATTTTTCATATCTTCGAGGGCGAAATCCTTTTAAGGGGGGAAGAATGTAATGACCCAGGTCAATTGATTTTGAAATATTTAATTGGTTTTAAATATCTAATTATTATTTCTATAAATTAAATAGCTTAAATTTCAAATATAGGGATTTATTTGAACGGTAGATTTTGTAATTGGAACAATAATTTAAAATATTGGGAATCCTTTTAAGGGGGAAAGAATGTAACGACCCAAGTCAATTGATTTTGAAATATTTAATTGGTTTTAAATATCTAATTACTTTTCTATAAGTTCAATAACTTAAATTTCAAATATAGGGATTTATTTGAACAGTAGATTCTGTAATTTGAATAGTGATTTAAAATATTGGGATAATTTAAGAAATTGAAATCTTAGTCTAAATGTGAAATAAAGTGATTTCAAAATCTTATTTGGATTTAGTATAAACAAGAATGATGATAGTAGACTTTTAAATTTGAATTTAAAAGTAAATAGAAAGTGGTTGGAATTGTTTTAATAATAACTCGTTTTATTAACGTGGGAAATTATCATTCTGGGGCACTTCTCGGATATTAACGAAACCAGTACCATTGGACCCGTAATAATGAATTATTATACGCCGACGAATTTTGTGGCAATCTGATGTATTATGTGGTCATATGGGTACAATACGCTTATAAATTAATTATAGAAATTTATATAAATGACTGGGTTTGAAAAGTTAACTTTTGCATATGATCGAATTTGGTTTCGAAACTAGTTCTTTTGGGTTCGGAACGGGGATATTTAGCATAGAATGTCAGGCAGCGCGCCTTGATTGGAGTTCAAGAAATTTAGGCACGTAAAATTAGATATTTTGAATTAAATATTGTTCACACATCAATTCAAGGGCCGTACCCACATCTATACAGCCCATACTTCACCCATACCTCTAACTATTCAAACCACACCTTCCCTTCCCTATATAAAATCAACTGAACCAAGCAAAACAAATTTGAAAATTTGAATTAAATTCATCTCCTCATCTAACGGTCATGCTCGATCGTAGCCCCTCCAGGCCAAATTAGGCGAAGTTAACAACTAGAGTTATGTTTTCGTTGAGATGGTGAGTGCAATCAACAGTGGGATCATCATCGTTCGACGTGTGGAAACTGCAATTCGTAGTTGAACGTTGAATCTACTTTCAAGAACTCCGGTGATTCTAGACACCTTTAGGTGAGGGAGTCTGAAAGGGAGATGTCGAGGAAGGTGAGGGCGAGGTGATGGCGAAGTTCGGTGGCTAATGGTGGACCACAACGGCGGCTACGGCATTTTGAAGTCACGGAGTTTCGTGACAAAATTCAGGCGATCGACGGCGTTGGACGAGTCAACATTATGCTGGGAGGCGAGGCTGGGTCGGGGATTCGATCTGACTTATGCACGACAGTGTGAGATCGAGCAATGTGACAGCGTCATGGAAGGGATCGAGTGGAGTGGAAGGTCTGGGAAGGAGTGAGATTTCATATTTTGGGATGAAGGATTGTATAAACGTTAATATGGTAATTAGATTTTTAACTGTAACTAAGGATTTAATTGTTTAAAATTAAAAATGATTAAATTATAGTTTGAATAATTCTCTTATACAAGGTCTAATGGAGACGAAACATTTTGCATTGTGCTTGTGATGTCGCGGTGGAACTGGTTTGGTTGAATTACAAGCAAGTTAAAATTTGTACTAAAATCAGACGTCTTTCAATTTTAAATCCACATCAGAACACCTCAACAACAACTGAAATTTCAGTGAGTTAAGCTCACCTTTTTGGTTAACCTGTATCTTATATAGTTGATAAAAATTATTGATTGAATGTTGGACGATTTATTGTTTTATCAGTTGGTTTGGTTTTATTCCCGCCCCTAGAGCGGCTGCTTTCATATATACCCACCTAGTAGTGAATGACCCATATTATATGATTATATATTGTTTGTGGTGCATGGGGACAGGTTGGAGGGTTCCAACAGAATTCCCCATCACTGTTGATTTTATTTACATATATATATGTGCTGATATATATATGAGCTGTGATGAAGAGGGATAGGTTAGAGGGATCCAACAGGATTCCTCGCCATTGTTGAATTATTTTCAATATTATTCCTGTTATATGAATCATTGAATATCAAACCTGATTGTTTTACATTATTGGTTATGACATTGTTATATGTTCAAAACTTAATCATATAGTGATAGAAAATCAATAATCGATACTGGTTAAACGCTGGGTAGCTATAGGCCTCAAATTAATATTTTAAAAATACTATAAATTGTCATTTGAGTTGGAGTGGGTTTTTGAGATAGGAAATGATTTTTAATCTGAAATTGGGTTTCGGTAATACTTTGTTTTAAAGGAATTAACTTCTATTTTACTCCAACCTTTTCATTTGTCTTTTCTATGTTATTTATTTATATTTAATATTGATTTAAGATTATTTATATTAAATATTGTTTTAAAGATTATTTATTTATATTTAATGTTGTTTTAAATTTATTTATCAATATTTTAATATTTTGAAAAGTTAATTATTTAAATAATTAATATGGCTTGAAATTAATAATAGTGATTTATAATAATGTTTTGGGAATAAGTTATTACTATTTATAATAATGGTAAAAGTAATTATTATTGTTCATTTAATAATGTTTTGAAATTATTAATTATTATTTTTAAGATGTTTTGAAGTTAATAATTATTATTTACTTATATGTTTATTGTTTTTATATAATAGTGTTTTGATGTAAATGATTTTTATTTATTTATAAATGTTTTCGAGACTTATAAATAGATTTTAATAAATGGACTTGAGTTTTATAAGGGGAGTTTTATAAAATGGTCTGAAGACTTAAAGGAAGATTATTTACATGGTAATGGAGTTTTATAAATGGTTAGATATTTATAAATGAATTTTAGAAATGGATTTATAGATTTATAAGTGGATTTTTATAATTAGTTTTATGGATTTATAAAGAGTTTATAAACGACTTCAGAAATGTTAAAGAAATGTTTGTAAATTGTTTTAGAGATTTGTAAATAGTTTATAAATGATTTTAGAGATTTATAAAGGAGTTATAAATGATTTTATAATTGTATAAAAAGGGAAAATCTTTCTTAGTTTTGCGAATATACTTGTACCATTAAGGTAAGTTTATGGATATATTTCAAAGTATTCAAAATTGTTGGCATCAAAATTGGCCACCAACAACCAATCATGTGGAAGCACCAATATCCAGTCATAGATCTGAGATAGTATGCAATGTAAAGAATATAATATAAAGACCACACAAATTAAAAATGGAAGCAGGTAAAAGGAGACAAGATTTACAGTAGTTTGGCTAACTCTAGCCTACATCCCCTCCAGAATAATCTTTTTATTATACTATAGTCTGTTTACAGTTAAAATTTGAAATCTGAATAAAATTGGCAGAACTTAGCCTAGGTTGGAGGTAAGGAGGAGCAGAAAGAAGAAACTTTTTTTTGACATCATGCCCGTTGTATTTATAGGGGAAGACGTGCACGGATCAGGCTGAAATTTCGGCAGATGAATCTCCAGGCCATGACGAGGCCATCCAAGAATTTGTAGGCCCATAATAGGTATCAGTACTGATTTCTATTTTAGTGTCTAAATGGGGCGCAATCCCTCTGGGGGGTTCTCCATTATGTTAGCTGTTTGCCCTTCAAATTTCTTGCCATTACAACTTACGATTTGTGAGATATCGCATTTTCCATGAAGTGGTATTACATATGTTTTTATTTCAGCCGATCCCTTTCGAGGGATAGGAACCGATCCCTCCAAATTCCTTCAAATAACCTGCGATCCCTAAGGAAGCTTCTACATGATATATAGTATATAGCCTCCTAGTTTCATTTCAATTGGATTAGTAGAACTCGAGTTATTCATCGATCTTTGTTGCAATATGGTGCTAAGGCCGATTATAGCCGATCCCTATAGAGGGATAGGGGCCAATCCCTCCAACTTGCTCCAAATGTGTACGATCCCTATGAGGGGTTCCACATGTTGTAGTTAGTGTTCCAAGTTTCATGTCAATTGGATGTGTTGATGTTATGATATTAATCGATCTTTGCTATGAAGTTTGGTTTAGCCGATCCCTAAGAGGGAAGAAGGCCAATCCCTCTTTCTTCATCCATTTGAGGTGCACTCCTTAGGGTAGGCTCCCTAGGGTTCCCATACCTTGCTCACAAAATTTCATACTCATTGGACTTATGAATTTTGAGATATCGATTATTTTCCATTGAGTTGTACTTTCTTCGCTGAAATATGCCGAACCCTTTTATGCCGATCCCTTTTATACCGATCCCTTTTATATCGATCCTTTTTTAGCCGAAGTAATTTGCTCATAACTTAAGCATACAAACTCCGAAGGACTTGAAATTTGAAATATAGCCTCGCAGGGCCTTCATTGTCACTTTATACTGGTCCCACCCAGTTTGGGACAAAAATTGAGGATATGTCTCGATCCCCTAGGGGAAGGGATAAGCACCGATCCCCTGCTTGAGGGAGGTACTAATCCGTACTTAGAATATTTGGGAGAATCTATCTCTTGGCCTCGGTTGATCATCACTTCATATCATTGCCTGCATTTGATTTCTAGACCTTATAGTCATCGCTCTGGGGTACTAGCCTTGATACTTGTGAAGTCTGTTGGGTTAAATTTTCCTGTATACTTCCTTGGAAAAAGGTGGGTTAACACTTTGTCCTCTAAAACATACCTTGCGATATGAAGTTATGTTTTGAATTGCCATAAATTCGAAATTCGAAATCCAGAATCCATTGATAGCTGTATTTTCCAATCTGGAATCCAATCCAAATCCACGGTTTCTTCGGATCATTTTATCCAAATTTGCATCCATCCTAAGCCAAATCCATTGATGTTCGAAAATGATATCCAAATCCATGACCTCTCTGGATTGTAATCCTACTTCAAATCCTCGATCTCTCCTGATCTTGCCAAACACAATCCATACTCTATGACGTGAGTAGGCCAATCCATCGCATTTGAGCAAAGCGACCTACCTCTTGCCAGGCATAGTCCATACCCAATGGCATTAATCTCTCTGGATCCTAGCCTAAAGTCATTTGTATTGTGGCCATCCAACTCATAGAATAGGAGGTGCTTTTCTGACTTCCATTCGCATTCGAAGGTTGCCTCGTTACCGTCTTTCAGTACAGAAGGTGTCCTCAAGTATCCAGATATATCCGTTCTTGGATTTCATTCAATTCCAAGTAAGAAGAGAATTTGGGTTCTCCCACCATCGCTGCGATCCATCGAAGCGATTGTCCATTTTCCTTTTACCCTTGTCCTTTCTTAAGCCTTCACTGGGCGGTTCTTCATCCCGTATCGTATTAACTTCCCATTGCCTCTTTGTCAGCTTCCATATCTTCTTGTCATAGAAACCTTTTTGCTTCATGGTAGAATTCCCCGAGATCTAAAGGTAGATCCCGTATCAGTGGTATCTTAAAACTGAATTATCTGCAACTCTTGACACCGCCGCCATCAAAACCATCGACGGATCTGGTCGATCCCCCATTAAACCTGGTTAAGAAATGCTTTAGTGATTCTCCTGCCCACTGCTTTACTGATGTCAATGTCATCACATTCTTAGGTCTTGTAATGTGAATCCAAAATTACTTCATTCCTTCGGACGAGCTCTAAATTCCGATTCGCACCAAGCTCTATAAGCTTGATCGCAAGTCCTCCAGCATCGCGATCAACGGGACCCGTTGGCATGCCCCAGAGCCTTTGGGGATCGGTGCAGATCCCTCTAAGATGGCCAAGGACTACCCCTGCTTTCTCTATTCCATTTCTTTTTCCATTGGTTCTATTTCCCTATTCTCAGTTCTGATTTCCAGCGATTTTCGCTGCTTCAACTCCTTGATCTAAATTGTCATTAAGTTCTACTACTTTACTTCCTAGATTCTGTGCTCAAGCTTGTTTATTCTGTCAGAGTAGATTCTGTATCATCTCCTCCTTTCTTTTCAGCATCCTCTCCTGCATAACATCCATCGGTATAGATAGAAGCTTGATTAGCTCCAGCTCCCAAGGAAGCCTCCTGACTCCCTCCGTGGTGGCTTCTTTCCAGTAGCACTCTCCTTGTTAGTTACTTAGCCATCGCTTCCTATGTCCAAGTATCAAATCTTCCAAATCTAATATCCAAGCTTCCAAATCCACAGGTGCACATCTTCTCACTGAAACCACCAAAATGTTGGCCCCAAAATAGGCCACCAACACCCAGTTATGTGAAAGCATCAATATCCAGTCATAGATATAAGATAGTATATAATGTAGAGAATATAATATGAAGAACAAACAAATTAAAAATGGAAAAAGGTAAAAAGAGACAAAAACTATAGTAGTTTGGCTAACTCCAACCTACGTCCACTCCAAAATAATCCTTTTTATTATACCGTAGTTTGTTTGCAGTTACAATCTGAAATCTGAATAAAATTGGTGGAGCTTATCCTAGGCTAAAGATAAAGAGAAGGAGAAAGAAGATCCTTTTTCTTATTTCATGCCCATTGTATTTATATGGGAAGATGTGCATGGATCATGCTGAAATTTTGATAGGTGAACCTCTAGGCCATGATGAGGCCACCCAAGAATTTGCAGGCCCGTTAGGGCCCATAACAAGTATCGGTAATAATCTCTATTTTGGTGTCCAAATGGGGTGCTATCCCTCTGAGGGGTTCCCCATGATGTTAGCTACTCGTCCTCCAAATTTCATGTCATTCCTACTTACAATTTGTGAGATATCGCATTTTTCGTGAAGTGGTGTTGTATATATTCTGATTTTAGCTGATCCCTTTGGAGGGATCAGGGCCGATCATTCCAAACTCCTCAAAATGACATGCAATTCGCCGTGGATCTTCTCCATGCTATATTATGTATAGCCTCCAAGTTTCATGCTAATTGGATTAGTAGAACTCGAGTTATTGATTAATCTTGGTTGCAATATGGATGTGTGGATGTTGAGATATTGATCAATCTTTGCTATGAAGTTGGGTTTAGCAGATCTCTAGAAGGGAAGAGGGACGATTCCTCTTTCTTCATCGTTTTGAGGTATGATCCCTAAGGTAGGCTCCTAGGCCCCCACATCTTGCTCACAAAATTTCATATGCATTAGACTTATGGATTTTGAGATATTGATTGTTTTCCATTGAGTTGTACTTGCTTGGTTGAAATATGCCGATCCCTTTTATGCCGATCTCTTTTATACCAATCCCTTTTTAGGTGAAGTAATTTTCCCATTACTTGAGCGTACAAACTCCAAACGACTTAAAATTTGGAATGTAGCCTCAGGGGTCTTCCTTGTCACTTTATACTGGTCTTACCCAGCTTGGGAAAAAAATTGAGGATATGTATCGATCTCCTAGGGATGGGATATGAATCGATCCCCTGCTTGGGGAGGTACCAATCCATACTTAGAATATTCGGGAGAGTCTATCTCTTGGTCTCGGTTGATTGTCGCTTCATATCATTGCCTGCACTTGATTTCTGGACCTTACAATCATCGTTCTAGGCTACTGGCCTTGATAATCATGAAGCATGTTGGGTTAAATCCGGTAGTATACTGCCTTGGAAAAAAGGTGGGTTAGCAAAACTATAGAGATTTGTGGGTATATCTTTGTAAAAGTATTTTTCTACAAGCAATTTACAAAGTAATTTTAATTAACGAAAATATTAATTAAAGATGTTAGGGGTTGCTTATGTGTTTAACCAATATTTTTTTTCCTTGTGAAATAAATTCCTGATTGGATGTGTGTTTATGGGTAGTTAAATAACCAACTATCAAATATGGATCCAAAACGTAATATTGGAAATATCTAGGAGAAGCACGTGAGTTATATGGTACAATCGTCTCCGATGATGCTGTACCGTGCATATAAATCTCGTTTCGTTCTCTTAGGACAAATGATAAGTAAATCCGTCCACTAACAGATCGGAGGCGATCTCCGCTCTTATTTTTGTTTGTTTATTTCTTAAGAACCAGGGTTGAGTTTATCAAAAATTATCAAAAGTTATGCCGAAGAAACCGGGATTGGATACGTTATCTGAAAACCACTTTGATCCAATTCAAGCTTATTGAATTGAAGACACCTTGAAGATGATGGAATTGAAGATGGAGCACTTTGAAGTGCAAGGGCTGCTTGCTACTAATCCCGAGGGTGATTCCAAAATGGATGTAGTAGAAGTAGTGCCTTCAGTTTTTTCATATTCTGAACAACTTGTATGGATGAATGCTGGCATTGCATCGCTGCTTGGGGGCAGTTTTAGCATTCTAAGTGGGAAGTGGTATATAAAGGTAAAGCATAGCCTTAGGCCTTAGAAATCAGGAAATGAAAAAAATTGGGTATGTAGTAGGGCCATATGGGTCCTCCCATCAGGGTATGATCATCTCAAATCTAGATCGATTACTATCTACTTATGTATGCTTCGAGGCCTAAAGTAGGGTGATCATATTTGGTACTACTAGTCAAGTGGTAGGCCAGTCCTGTATGGCAGGGATACAAGATTTTATTATCAGACCCTAATGCATTTTATCTAGAGATGTACCATCATAAAGTAGTTCCTTACCTTTTCATAGTATAGATGCAAGCATTGCAGCTGTATTCATATTTTACTTTGACCCATAAACATTATTATAATATAAATGGATTTTATAGAAAATGTTTTTGTTATTATAAGGTAATCCCATCCTCTTTTATGCGCGGCGTGGTCTTATGAGATAGCTTTATTTGAAAGAATTTTGATAAACATTAAATTCCATTTGATTTGCGTTTTTCTCCTGCTAGTTTATCAGACCGATCTAGATCAATGCTCGGGTCAGATCGAGCATATTTATAGACTGCTTTGGATACATTGGAGCTTAGGAGACTAGTTGGAGGCCCAAGACATATCTATGTATTTCTTGTGTTCCGATGTGTTGTCCGCTGGTTGTATTTATCAGCAATTATAGGATAGGCTGTTATGACTGTCCAGATTGAAATAGGTTAGTGTACTCTGATTAATGTGTGTATATTATAGTTTTTCTTTGTATAAGGATTTGTTGTATATTATAGATTATTTATTCCACTGTGAGATTCTATTTGTTTAGTTTTCTTCTTTCTTTCACCCCAAACGATCGGGTTTTCCAACATTCGATTGCTCGACATGCAATATAATGGATGTATTTGTGTCAATTTTCAGGGTCGAAATATCCAGTTCTTTTTTAGGTCGCATTCTTACAAGTACAACACACTATCATCTATTGGTCCATGAAGCATCTCAGGGTAATATGCAAAAATTTCAATAAGTATAAAGTTATGCAAATCTTGCATAATTAACTTGACATTTAAAACTTCAATACAAGGATATTACAAATAAGTTCTTTCATATATAATTATCTTTTAAAGTTTTCATAATGTCATAAAACTTTGATATTATGCCTTAAATCTCATTTACAAAAAATGATTCTTTTGCTTATATTCTCCTTTTAAAGTTCCCATGCACACATATATGTATTAAATCTCTTTTAAATTTGTTATGCCTAATTCTTATAATATCTATTACTTATTTAAACATACACGGTAATATTAAAACACATATTTACAGAAACTAACTATATATCATCCAATTTGAAACAAATATGTAAATAAATATTTTCAGGAGTTCAAATTAATTTGGACCAATCTTAAATTTATAAAACATGGTACAAGACCATGAACAATAACAAGGGTTCTTTGTTTAATTTAAAATTTTACCTATTAAAGTATAATAAAAAGTTAATAGATGAAAATGATTACATATATATGGTTTAATTTTTGTTTAAAAAAATTATACTTTAAGCTATTAAAGACTTTTAATCAATTGTTAAATCATAATTCATTACTACATATATAAATGTGATGATGAACATATAAAAATATAAATAAAATAGAGTAATTGAACCTGCAAACTTTATCCTTTATAACACTTTGATTTGAGATTTCTACTCAGATCTAAAGTAGATCCACACTAAGCTTTGCAAGAGAATGAAGAACCACTTAACTTTTATTTTATTTGATGTGTTCATTTGATTTGCAGTTGAAATTTTTTGAAATTTTTACATGGCAATTGCGACCTTTATTTTAATTGAAATATAATGAATAAAGGAAATGAATTATTGGATTGAGTTAATTGAAAGATTGAAACCTTTTCTTTTATTTCAATTGAAACTTCCTTAACCAATTCCCTTAATTTCTCTCTCTTTCTCCACCCTTCTGATTTTCCTTATATGTCAGCAATATATAGCCATTTATGGTGCAAACTTATCAAAATCCTTTCAAGCAATTAATTCTCATTTATACCCTGTATAAATTTATACCGGCATCGTATATCGATGCATAGCTTTTATATATGCATTAAGTCATTACTCCAAACATCAAATAAATAAATAAATAATAATTACTATTTCTTAAATTAATAAATTTAACTAATTTACAACATTTTATAAATAAATTAGATATTGTGGCTTTTCTTAGAATTCACAAATACGGTTGTGTGAATCAGAGGTGTAAATTCAGTTAGTAATAAATATTGAAAAATTCAAATATTAATGTTCATATGTCACCTAAGCTAGTGGTGTGATAGTTTGACCGGACTCATCGCTTACAGATTTTTTTAATAAAATCATATTTTATAATTTCTTAAGCAGTACCATCTAGCAGCAATTATTTACACCAATTTTCTTCATCATAACTATATCACATTAGGACGTATAAAATTTGGCTTTGGTCAAAATTCCAGAATCTTCCACGTTTAACTTGGTTGGTCCATAAACAAGTGATTTTGACTTTGAGTTGACTACAATTGACCGTGATACTAGCCTCGTACAACCAATGAGACGAATCCTCTAATCTATAGTTACTTCCAATGTTTTAACTTAGACCTACTATAGTCGCTCGATGAATCGCCATGCCATGGTTAACTGTAATCAAAATGGAGTATTCACATAGGTGCTCTATGGTATTCTCAAGTTGAGGGAACTGTGTAATATTGTCACTTTGAGATTTCATGTTTAACCCAATTGTTATTAACAAATATGAACTTTCAAATGAGTCATTCCATAATTATCCAATAACTATCAGTGTGTATTCCCTTGGTACCATCAGCAGCCTTAGGTAATACGCCACTCAACATTTGGAAACTATTACGTACTCTGATCTCATTCGATGTATTGATATCTCTTTCTCAAAACATTTTGACCAGGAATATCTAAAATAGAATGTTTTTTATATTATAATTAATTACTCATGATTACAACCTTTTGCAACTACAATCAAATAACATTCCATTTAAGGTATTTTTTTATTTATATACTTTGAATAAATTACTTAATTATTATATCATTATATAATAAATTATACAATAGAAATCAAATACCTTTACTATGAACAAAATTGGCCACATAATTAGATATATGTAATGAATTACATAGTTTCCCTTAGAGAATACCCCTAACTATATCAATCTCCCACTTGCATTTGGAGCCAGTTATGAAATCTTATTCCCATTCCTCTGATCAATTTTCTCAAAAATGATCGAACTAGTCCTTATTGAATGGACATCTATGTTTTTTAATTAATAATCATGTCAATCAACTCTCTCCAACGCCGATAAACTGCCTTTATTTCATGGAACTTTTCAACATATGTTTCTTAACATCTAATGAGCTCTAGTTTCTTTCGAGATATCACTGCATTGTTATCATATGACAATGTCATGGAATTCTCAACATTTGCAATCACACCTAGCTCGATTAATACATTTTTGAATTTATGTATACATTGCTTTCATTGTTGCGCTTATTCAGTGTGATGTACATAGCCTATTGGTTGAATTAAACATAAAATTTTGTTTGAAACATTTCCAACTTAAAGCTTTTTGACTAAGACTGATCATGAATTTTGGATTGACATACTATAGTCAATCTTACTTATGAATTTCTAGTCCAAACACTTCTTCATAACGAGTTCATCGTTTCTATAAATAATTCTCTAATATTTCATAAATACCCAAGAATAGCTTTAATTACCATTTAATGATCCTAATTTAGATTTGCTACTTGCTTTATGAATCAATACGTAAACAAAAATACTATATTGTGGACATATAACATGTATGATAATGCAAATTGGCATAACGCGTAAGGAATCTATCTTACAAGCTCCTTATTAAACATTTTAATATGGTGTCTGTATAATAATTAGGGCAATCCCAACATCCTTTTAAACTGATTATAAAAGATCTTTTCAAATCCTATATCGAGAATTAAATAACCAAATTAAAATGGATTTAACACGGGTAGATCGTCAATAATTATAAGTTTTTCATTTACTTATACTTAGAAATATTTTATAATTAATATAGATTGGGCCAAAACTCCTTTGCGGTGATCCACACAAGATCCCCCTTAAGTCATTATTACATGCAACCTTTTGACTGACATAGCTTGTCAACTCCTTGACCTAGGATATGTAAGGTTTGTTATCTACTCTTATCTGTATGATTTCGTAAACTGTGCCAGAGATGAAATTAATTTTTACCTTATGGACTTACTGTTTAGTACATGACCTTACAGAAAGATGTTAACTCAACTTCACTCATTATCCACCGTTCTTCGTCTAATAGAGTCTGATTACTACTTTTCGATACATCATTATGTACCATAGTGAGAATCGACTTTTAAGGTTAAATTTTATCCATTTTTACATACATTTGGAACTCATTCCTAATGTACTCACTTATTTGATCAAATTGAATTCTTTATTTCCTTTGCATGTTATGTTTACTACGACCATTTTATGTTCAATGAACTTAACATAAATTTACTACTTATGTATAAAATACACATGTTTTATTTCTATGATAATCCTTCTTTGAATTTAACTAAGTATGTGGAACCGTCCTAGTACCATTAGACTTTGAATTTTATATATTTATATGTATCAATCTGAAGAGTTCATTTACTCTTTTGTTGCTCCCACTGAATGGGTGCTACACCCTTAATCTTCTGAAGTGCAATTCATTAGTACCACATGATTAATAATCATATGATAATTGAGTTATTCCTCAAAGATATTACCTAGTCCATCATTCTAAATAATTGTAAAAAAACTAAGTTACATTCGTATATTTTAATGCATCACTTTTTTTTATAATAGAGCAAATACCATTATTATAGTTTTATCTTATAACAAATATTCATGACATTCATAAAGAAATAAAGCTAAGTTTATTTTGAGTCAATATAGAAAACAATTTTTATTTCTTAAATATTATTTGAGTGAAATTATTTTTTATAGCTTGATGCGTCCACTATGAAGCATTATATGGTATGCTCCCACTATTTTCACCATTCTTAATAACATATGAAATATGAAACTCCATTCAACCACTTATTATGGAATTTTATTTCATATACTGCAATTTCTTTATAGTTGATAGTTTTAGATCAAATATCTTAAACTCAAAGAAATAAGTTCATACAAAACAATTTCCAATGTGGAAATATATTTGGAATATAAATCACATTTCTCATTTCATATTAAGTGTCTTATTTTTTACAATTCTCATTTCCAATGTTTCTTCATGAAACATAGGTGATTATCCACTCTCTTCATACTAATCGTGCTATCTTACAGCTACTCACGAACATTTAGTTTCCTTTGCTAATGGTCGAGCCCTTTAAGAGGAAACCTTAAATACATGACTGCACCAAATTCTATATAAGATGCATTCGAACATCCCTAACATTTAAGTATATCGATTAATTTGTACCTTATGTCTACGAACAAACTAACATCTTAATGATTGAATTCCAAGGCCCTTCTTGTAGTTCTCGGTTTACTGTTCATCTAACACAGCAAGATTCTTACTACAATCAATTGAGTTGAATAGATGATCTTGCAATATGTTGTTTGCTTACTTCTGAACGAAACAATTTCATCGAGGTTTTGTACATTACAGATGGCGACAGTTCACCATATAGCATTTATATGTGATTGAATATGGATAAGATATCCATATTCATATATTGCCTTTAGAGTTCAGAACTCAAAGAAGATAATATATAGTTACGGGGAAATAAACATCCAAGTGACCAAGGTACGAATATAATATCCCATAAATTTCAATAATATAATATTTTACTTAAAAGTGATAAATTAATTAAAACTATAAATGGGAAAAATGGTTATTTTTCTAACTTTGGAATTTGATAACGAAACCAACACCATTGTGACTGGCTTGTTTTTTACGATTCATAGGTTTGGAGGTCATATGAAAGAAATAAATACCATTTAGTGATTAGCTGATTTGTCGCCAAATGTTTGAATTTTGAATTTTTGTATTTAATAAGTAGCCGTTGATTTTCCTCCTCCTTTAAATATAATATAAAACTATACATTCCTTTATTTAAAATTTTCCACCATTTTAGAATTTTAATGTTCATCTACCCTCTTCCTTTCATAACTTCCAGTCACCATAACTTGCTCATTTCTTGACCGATTAATGTGAAACTAGTAAAAATAAAGCATGAGAAGATTATTATGTATACTTATGAGTTTGGAGGCCGAATTTGAAGGAGTGACAGTGCAACAGGCCTATATGGCAATATGTGGTGGTTGAATCCTGTAATTATTTCCCACCATGGATAACAATCTTCAGATTGGCATGTTGCCATTGATTCTCAATAAATTTTTACAATCCACCCATAGAAACGACCATTTAAATGAGGACTACGATATAGAAAATGTGTTGGGAAAAATATAGAGAATTCTGTATGCAAAATGAACAGTGCAGCGACAGAGTAAGTGGTTTCACCTAATTTACTATATAAACTATTCAATCTTGCCTAGTACTAACATACTTATGGTTTAGGAGTAGAAATTGGAATTATATGAATGATTACATAATCTTACAATGAGTATAAGTGTTATAATCTAAAATTAATGCGGTACTTAATCATATAAATCATATAAAATTATAGTTTAATAATGTTTGGCCAAATAATGGAGAAATGAGTTTGTATACTGTTGACATGTGGCAAATAATCATAAGAAATGCATGGAATATTATGAAGTAAAGTTGGAGATAATAATTTTTATATATCAGAAAATATAAATTCGCAATTATGTGAATTTATATGTATATATTTTGTGTATGTATTGCAAATAAGAAAAGAAAAACAATAAAAAGGAGTTTTGAGACGTATGTGTATATAAACACTAAATCTACCGAGATAAAACAATATAAAACTTATAAAATATTTTCAGAAATACGTATATAATTCAAAGAATATTTATGAATTTAAACTGTATTTATTGTGATTAATTATGGGATATTTGAAGATATGTGGAGAAACTATGTTTTTGCAGTAGGAAATGAATTATATTGAATTATATGTTTATCATATGTATAAAGAATATACAAAAATATTTATCTCAAACTTTATTTCATAATAATCCATGCATCTCTTATGACTACATGCCTCGTATCATCATTGTAATAATCCATGCATTTATTATACTATAATTTTGTTCGGTTTATACATTTAAATCATGCCATAATTTCATATTATAAAACTTATATTCATTATAAGATTTCAGAAATCATTCAAAAAATTCCAATACTTACTCCTAAACCATAATATCTTATATGCAATATTTAATAGTTTATGTAATAAATTAGGCGAAAACCACCCACTATCTCGTTATACTATTCATTTTGCATCCAAATTTATCCGTTTCGTCCAAGTCCTTTTCTAGATTATAGTTCTTGTTCATACAATCGTTTTGATGGATGGATTGTGGAATTCCTTTTGAGAAACAAATAAGATATACCAATTTGAAGTTTGCTATCAATGAGGGGAAATAGTTAGGAGATTCCATCATCACCTCTTATTGTCTGGGTTTGTTGTGCTGTCACTTCAAATTCATGTCCAAGCTCATGTGCATATGTAATACTCTTTATATGCTTCGATTCGTCGCTGATTTTGTGTAAATCGACCAAGAAATAAAAAAGTTATGGCGATTGGAAGTTTTGAAAGGAAGAAGGTATAAGTATAAGAAAATTCCAAAATAGTGGAAATTTTGAAAAGAAAGGAATGTACAATTTTAGGCCATTTTATAGGAGGAGGCAAATCAATGGCTACTTTTTAAACTCAAAAACTCAAAACTCAAACGTTTGGCGCCAAATCAGCTAATCACTAAATTGTCTATATCTATTTTATATGACCTCTAGACCTAACAAATTCATACACCGTGCGAATAAAAAAATGAGCCGGTCGTAATGGGGTAGGTTTCGTCTTCAAATTCCAAAGTCGAAAACATGACCATTTTACCCCTTTATCATTTTGATTAGTTAAGTTATCACTTATTTTTAAATATTAAATATTATTATACTATTAAAATTTATGGGGTATTATATTCTCCCCTTTAAAGAATTTCGTAGTGAGAGAGCATGCTAATTAAATAAATGATTAATCAATTAACTTATGGTATATAATAAAGAGAAGTTAATTAATGAAGGATGAACCAATGAAGGAAGAGGAGTCAAGTATTTATTAAGTATAGACTATAATGGTGTTTTAGCCCAAAGATCAAGTTATCGAATCCTTATGCTCCAATACCTCATTCATTCTCTCATTTTCCACAAACTAAAAGGAAAAATTATGGACATAGGCCAGCCATAACTTTAAAGGAAGTGAAAGGAATGATACTTAAAAGAAGGGCATTCTTCCCTAAGGAAAACAAAACACTTGAATCAAGTTTAATCAAATAAAGAGGTGAGTAATCCTTTTTCTTAAGCCTTCCAATCCTGTATGGGTAAGCATTGTATGTGTTTCTGATGTTTTGAATGATAGTGAACCATTGTAAATAATATTTGTTCATGATAAGGATTTAAAGCTAATGAATTTGAGGAGTTTAAGGAAAAATGTGAATTAAACCTTCTTTAAATCATTTGAAGCTTTTATATAATGTGTAGGGTAATATTATGGAGATGGGATTTTAATTTTTGAGTTTTTGAAATAAATTTTAATTAATATGAATTTCCCATTTGGCAAAATACATAATTTTAAAAATTAATTATTTTGGCTTGAATTTTATTTATGTTTGATTTAAGGAATCAGTGTTGCTGTTGTTTTGAAATTTCGTAATCTTTTTGAACTTCTTGAACTTGTTGTAATTTTGGCGATGAACATAATCTCATCTTCTCCCAAGTCGGAGTTGTCATTTTTTCCTGAAATGCAATGTTTTTACTTTCTTGGTTTTGTTCTTTTCTTGCCTATAAATTTTCTTCATAAGACATCCGATTCCCTATTAACTCTTCGACTTTGAGTTGGGAAAGATCATTAGCTTCTTCGATGGCTAAAACATTTCTTTCCCATTCGTTTGTCAGAGAGTTCAAAATTCGTGTGACTAAATAAAAATCTGTGAATTTAACTCCTAGTGTCATGATATCATGTTGTATAGTTTGAAATCTAGTATACATTCAATAATTGACTCATTTGATTTCATTTTAAAAGATGAAAATTGGTTTTGTAGAATAGAAATTTTTGTTTACTTGACTTTATTTGTGCCTTCATGGGTAATTTGTAATGTACGTCATATATCATAAGCAGTAGTGCACAACATGGCTAGTGAAAATTCATTTTTATCGAGTAAGATAAATAAAACATTTATAGCTTTGGCATTGCTAGATTCCTCTGCTTTTTGTGCATCAGTCCATGTGCCTATACCAGTGTTACATGCTTCATATTTATTTTGAGTTTCCAACCATATTTCTAAACCATTTACTTCCATCGCATGCATGTTGACCAATAAGCATAATTAGAGCCAAAGAATAGTAAGGGACACGCAGTTGATTGACCTTATTAAAATGTACTTGTCAAATTAATAATTTCAATTACGTGTTACTGCAGATTGAAATGACCAAGCATCGATAGCAATTGAAAGTCTAGTGGATTGTATGTTGTCTAACTTGTATCTAATAAGCAAGTATGTAAATCAATGCAATAGTAGACAAAAAATAGTAAAATGTAAAAAGCGTTCAACCCAAAGTATTTATACTGGTCCTGACTTCCCGTCCTACATCTAGTCCCGAAGTTTCCTTTCGGTATTTCCTTTAAAAAAAAGTACCCTTTGTTCGCTCGGAGGAACATGCTTAATACAAAAAGTGTCTTTGACAATCTAGTGTTCCAATAACATAGTTTTTGACTTATAGTACAAATCTTCCTATGATCTACGTTGAGTATATGAACATGATTGCTTTGAGTTGTGGGAAATGATATGACCGAAAGGTTATATGGATTGAGAGTATGTAATCAGTGTATATGCAAGAGAGTGCTTTGAAATCAAGAGAATAAAGAACAGATCGAATCAAGTTAAGTTAGTTGTTTTACTTCTCAATCAAGATGCTATTTATAGAATCAGAGGAGTGCGGATGAAGGGTTGTTACTCTTCGAAGAACTTTTCATTTTAATGGCAGCAACTCTTCACGAAAGATGATTTCCTTTTCCGATGACCCAGATTTTGGGCAATATTTATTTAATAATCTTTGTTAATAAGTATTTAAATTGGTTTAATAATCTTCTTTTATAAATATTTAATTGATAAATTTTATCTTTTAAAGCTTATAAAATTGTTTTCTATTTATAATGCATATATATTAGTATATATAGGAAGTCTTTGGTTTTAATTTAATAAAAGACATGTTTTTAAATTGTAATATATGTATATATATATATATATATATATATATATATATATATTGTGATTTGAAGTTATGTTTTAAAAATTCAATATAATAATTTTCAAGGCTAATATTAAAATGTTTTCTATTTATAATGTATACATATTTGTATATATTGTAAATGGGAAAGCTTTGGTTTGAATTTAACAAATAAAACATGCTTTCAAAATTTATTTTTGTAATTTGGGAAGTTATATTTAAATTCAATTTCATACTTTCAAGGCTATTTAAAAGTTAACTATATATTTCAAAAGGGGATTTTAGGCTCAAGGAAAAAGTTGTAGAAAAATTTAGTTCTAAGGAGAAAAAGTTTGCTTTTTAGGATGAAGGACACTTTTTAGTGTAAATCACAGAATGATAGTTGTAACTATCATTTTCTGTTTACACTAACAAATGTCCTTCAGACTAAAAAGCAAACTTGCCGTCCTTGACACTATTTTTTTTCACAACTTCTTCCTTGCGCCTATTTTCCTGTTTTCAAAACACTTAACGTTTATTTGTTTAAAATATATTTTTACTTAAGTTAAAATATAATAAGATAGTTTGTAAATATATAAATAAAAATAAATTACATAACTAATATAAAATATAAACACTTTTTGTAATAAAGGACTTAAACATAATTGTGCAAGTATTTAACATTTGTAATTAATGTGGCATGCAATAAAACAAGTGGCAACAATTGTCTCTTTTTAAAATTTAAGTTATAAGTAAATGTTTTAAAGAAGAAGCCTGGTTGTTCAGTTAAAATTCTAAATTTTCTTCTTCCTAAAACTGAAAACCCAAAGTCGAAGAAATTTAAATCAAATTCTACAACAACTCAAGCCGTTTCAACTTTAAGCAAATTCGACTAAAAAATCAAGCAAAAACAGATTCAAATCCAACAGAGTTTTAGGTCTAAACAAGTTTCAGTTTCAACAATCAGAATTTTTTTCCAGATAATCAAAGTAAGGGCTATTCTCTTTCTTGAAATCAGGTGAGTAAACCTTGCTTTTTGAAAACAGTTATGAAAATCTATGATTAAACTTTGTTGTATGTGATGATGTATATATGTTTATATGAATGTTGGATGGAATGCATGTTGAAATTATGAAATGTCTGTGTATATATAAGTTCCTGTATACATGCATCTTCTTTGTTCTTACTTACAAGATTTAATTTCCTTAAGAAAAATTCATATATCTTTATTCAAGCAAGTTTAAGCTTGGATCTTTGAATGAAATATTATTATTACAACCTAATATCAAATCTAAAAAGGTTATCAAGAATTTAAATTTTGAAATTAATTCAAAAATAAAGAAATACAGGGATGATCAGAAATATGTCAAAAATCAATGTTGTTATTTTCAAGATTTGATTTTAGAATTTGATTCGTAGTGATAATTAATGAATTTAGGTAGTAATAAAGTATTTAGTGAGATATCGAGATGAACGAATTTGGTACTTTCGTCAATCGTAGTCGATCGACGAGGTATTGGAGGCCGGGCTTGTTGTCAGAGATAGCTGAAAGGACAGTGGTCGAGGAAAAAATGGGAAGGTGATTTATCAATGGCCACGGGGGCCAGACAGTGGCAAACTAAGGTTTAGTGACCGGTTTTTGTCAATGTAGTTATCGAGCTTCGTTCGACAAATATGGTGCATCAGAGGCAATCACGAGGTGGGGGATCGGTGCTGGAGGTCGAGGCGACTCTCCGGTGAGGTCGACAAGGTTTATCTGGGACGAGTTCGTCGGCAATGGTAGGATTCCGGTCGGGCTCGTTTTAGATATTTGGAACGAAGGGTTCGATTTTTTTTGCTTTCGTAATCTCCGATCTGGGGGGTCAGGAGGTTAGTGGGGATCATCGGTGATGTGTCGAGGCTGGCGTAGTAGATCGAAGCGACGTGGAGTCGTCGTGCACGTGCACTGTGCACGTTTGAATATCTTGGTTCGTTAAGGTTTGGGAAGAAGAGATGGGTACAGGGTTGTGTTGAAGTTTCTTCGTGTTTGACTCGAAGAAGGGTTGTTGAGTGTTTGATCGCGAGTAGCTCGGGATTGACTCGGGTAAGGCTCGAAGTTGGCTCATGTTTGATAAAGTCTTGTATAGTTGTTATCATTAAAACAAAAGTTGTAGATTCTAACAATCACCCCTTTTTTGGTGATGACAACTATACAATCACAAATCAACCATTCATTCGAATATTTAACCATATAATCAGTTATTAAGAATAGAATTGAAGTGGTATCATGTTTGTCAACGTTTTGTTTCCCTTTTTATTTGGCTTAGTGGGCAGTTGGTTCATGGCCAACTGCGGGGTTGTCTTGTTCGGGACTATCAAGTAAGGGATGGTTCCAGCTTTGTGTTGCAGGGGATCAGGAGGGATCCTCGGTACGGTGATCTAGGCCCCGTACTGTGATGGACGGTACCCCAGTAGCCCTGCCATTGTATGGGGTCCAATCTCCAATAAATGCCCTTCGATTTTGTTTGCATACCTATGTATGCTGGAATTTAGCGAGTGTAACAATTTCAGCTATGTGAATATTTATTTGAAAACCCTAGACACTATTATAATAAAACCAGATTTCCTATCAATGTTTTGGCTATCGTAAGGTAAAAACTTTTCTGTGTTTATGTGCGGGAAGTCTTACGAGATACCTTTTGTTTTGAAAGGTTTTTTAAATTTAAGCAACTTTAACCCGTTTACTCACACCAGACTCATGTCTGACCCAGAGTTTATTTTCTATTTTATTAAACTCTTGGGTACTCAAATTTTTTCGAGTAGCCAAGGGATTTAGGTTAACTTTGACGAATTCTGAAGGAGAATTGGAGCAAGTGGCTTCACCGTATGTGGACATATAGTGGTTCCTTTGTGTTGATCTCTATGTTGATGTCTTGTATGAAACTTGAGTTGTACAATAGACAGATCTTTATAACTGTCTAATTTGTGATGTATTAAGCTATGTAACCCTGATGTATATGATTCTATGTAATATCTTATGTGATGTAATATATTTTATTCGTTCCACTGTAAGATTCTGATATTATTTAGCTTTCTTTTCTATCTTTTCTCTTTTCTATCCCTTTCTTTCTTAATAATGATACGTCTTTCTGTGGAATGAAAGACGGGTCATTAGAGTTGGTATCAGAGCGCTAGGTTAAGTGAATACCTAGGGTTTGGAGTGATTTTATCTTGAGAGAGCGTACTTCTATATATATATATATACACCTGATTTGTTGGGTTACCTGTTTGGGTTTTCCAACATAGATTCTAGAAGTAGGAAGGGTAGTGGTGTGTGTAGCACGACTACTAATGAAAGAAGTCTGAGTGTTGAGGTTGGAAGAGTATCTACTGAGGCTGTAGACCCAATACTGCCTCGAGTAAGCTTAGCAGCATGGCGTAAGTATTTCACCAATCTCTGAAGAAAATCTTTTAAAGGTTGGGAGTAGTATAGCTAGTTTGGATTCTGTAGAGTGAGTATCCCAGTGATTGCATCTGAGGAAATTCTAGACAGTATTAGAAAATCCTATCCTGAATTGTGTCAGGATAGTTAGTTAGATTTGTTTGTTTGAATAAATTGGTTGCTATGATTGTTAGTATCTGGCTGATATTTATTCTTTGTTAATTAAATAAAATTTGGATTATTAAATTATCTGTGCTTTTAAATTTCGAGGACGAAATTCTTTTAAGGGGGGAGGAATGTGATGATCCGGAATTTTTGGCAATATTTGTTTAATAATCTTTGTTAATAAGTATTTAAATTTGTTTAATAATATTCTTTTATAAATATTTAATTAATAAATTTTACCTTTTAAAGCTAATAAAATTATTTTCTATTTATAATGTATATATATATATATATTAGTATATATATTGTAAATAGGAAGTCTTTGGTTTTAATTTAATAAAAGACATGTTTTCAAATTGTAGTATATATGTATATGTATATTGTGATTTGAAGTTGTGTTTTAAAAATTCAATATAATAATTTTCAAGGCTAATATTAAATTGTTTTCTGTTTATAATGTATATATATTTGTATGTATTGTAAATGGGAAAGATTTGGTTTGAATTAAAAAAACAAAAACATGTTTTCAAATTTTATTTTTGTAATTTGGGAAGTTATGTTTAAATTTAATTTAATACTTTCAAGGCTATTTAAAAGTTAACTATATATTTTCAAAACACTTAAAGGAAATGTTTATTTGTTTAAAATATATTTTTACTTAAGTTAAAATTTAAATAAGATAGTTTGTAAATATATAAATAAACATAAATTACATAACTAATGTAAAATATAAAGACTTTTTGAAATAAAGGACAAATAATTATGCACGTATTTAACATTTGTAATTAATGCAGCATGCAATAAAACAAGTGGCAGCAATTGTCTCTTTTTAAAATTTGAGTTATAAGTAAATGTTTTAAAGAAGAACCTGGTTGTTCAGTTAAAGTTCTAAATTTTCTTCTTCCTAAAACTGAAAACCCAAAGTCAAAGAAAACTAAATCAAATTCTACAACAAATCAAGCTGTTTCAACCTAAAGCAAATTCAACTAAAAAACCAAGCAAAAGGAGATTCAAATCCAACAGAGTTTTAGATCTAAACAAGTTTCAGTTTCAACAATCAAAACAAATTTCCAGATAATCAAACTAAGGGCTGTTCTCTGTCTTGAAATCATGTGAGTAAACCTTGCTTTTAAAAATAGTTATAAAAATCTGTGATTATACTTTGTTGTATGTGATGATGTATATATTTTTATATGAATGTTGGCTGGAATGCATGTTGAAATTATGAAATGTCTGTGTGTATATAAGTACCTGTATACATGCATCTTCTCTGTTCTTACTTACATGATTTAATTTCCTTAAGAAAAATTCATATCTCTTTATTCAAGCAAATCTAAGCTTGGACCTTTGAATGAAATATGATTATTACAACCTATTATCAAATCTAAAAAGGGTTTCAGAAATTTAAATTTTGAAATTAATTCAAAAATAAAGAAATACGTGGATGATCAGAAATATGTCAAAAATCAATGTTGTTGTTTCCAAGATTTGATTTTAGAATCTGATTCGTAGTGCTAAGTAATGAATTTAGGTAGTAAGATCTTGATTTTTAGTAAAGTATTTAGTGAGATATCGAGATTAAAGGATTTGGTACTTTGGTCGATCGTAGTCGATCGACGAGGTGTTGGAGGCCGGGCTTGTTGTTAGAGATAGCTGGAAGGACAGTGGTCGAGGGAAAAATGGTAAGGCAATTTATCAATGGCCATGGTGGCCAGACAGTGGCGAACTAGGGTTTGGTGACCGGTTTTTGTCCAGGTAGTTATCGAGCTTCATTTGACAACTATGGCGCATCGGAGGCAATCATGAGGTGGGGGATCGGTGCTGGAGGTCGAGGCGACTCTCTGGTAAGGTGGGCGAGGTTTATCGGGAACGAGTTCGTCGGTAATGGTAGGATTTTGATCGGGCTAGTTACAGATATTTGGAACGAAGGGATCGATTTTTTTTTTGCTTTCGTAATCGCCGATCTTGGTGGTCAGGAGGTTAGTGGGGATCATCAGTGATGTGTCGAGGCTGACATAGTTGATCGGAGCGACGTGGAGTCGCCATGCGCATGCACTGTGCACGTTTGAATATCTAGGCTTGTTAAGGTTTGGAAAGAAGAGATGGGTATGGGGTTGGCTCGAAGTTTCTTCGTGTTCGACTCGAAGAAGGGTTGTTGCGTGTTTGATCGTGAGTAGCTTAGGATTGACTCGGGTAAGGCTTGAAGCTAGCTCGGGTTAGTTTTTTGGTGTTGTAGTCTGTTTTTAAAATTTAAAGGTAAGTATGTACAGGTTTTTAAAAGGCAAGGTCGTTTAAATAAATTCATGTTTTCAAATTGGATTAACTAAGTTTTAAAGTTTAAAATGTTTTACCTTTCAAAAAGTATTGTTACTATGTTTTTAAAAAAGAGTATTTTAAAGGAAAATAATTTCGAAGCAAAGGTAAATCTAGTTTCGAAATATATTAACTAGTTTTTAAAAGAAATAAAAATATAAGTTTTTAAAAGGAAGTTTCAAATATAGTATAAGTATGAATTTAGTTTCCAAAGAAAAGAATTTAACAAGTTTTATACAAGTTTCAAAATTTGAAATGTTAAAGTTATTGATTTAATTTTGTTTTAAAGATAATTATATTAATTATGTAATTAATTACCAATGATTTTTATACAAAGTTAATGATGTAATTAAGTAATTTATGAAGATAAGAATTTATCTTTAATTTAGGTTGTGAGTAATTAAAGATAATTAATTAGTGAAATTAATTAAAAGTTAATTACTCAATGTAATTAATAATGGTTAATTAATGTTATAATCAAAGTAATACTTAATGACGGTAATTAAAGAAATGTTAATGAGTGTATTTCATTTAAGGATCATTAACTAATGATTTAGAGATAGTTAATTAATGTAATTAATTTAAGATAATTGGTTTGATTTATTAAGGATAGTTAATTACTTAATTAATTAAGGGTTAATTGATCTAAGTAATTAAAGGTAATTAATTAAAAGGTAAGAAGTAATTAAAGGGGTTAATTACTCAATGTAATTAATTATATTAATGTGATTAATTTAAGTTAATTAACTAGTTAATTAATAAAGGATAATCATTGGATGATAAATTAAGTATAATTACTTAATGTAATAAATAAAGTGTAATTACTTAGTGTAAGTAATTAATGGGTAATCACTGGATGCAATTAATTAAAGGAAAATTACTTAATTGAAGGTAATTAAGTGGAAGTAATTAAGGTTTAATTACTTAGTGTAATTAATAAAAAGGATAATTACCTAGTGGAAGTATTAAGGATTAATTACTTAGTGTAATTAATTAAAGAATTAATTAGTAAAATTAATTAGGAAGTTAATTAAGTAATGTAAGTAACTGACGGATAGTTAAATACTATATGCGATTAATTAAGGATTAATTAATATAATTAATTAAGGATTTAATTAATTAAGGTAAGTAATTACAGGATGGTTAATTACTGTTTGTGATTAATTAAGGTTGATTAATGAAAGTGATTAATTAAAGTATAATTAATTAATGTAATTAATTAAGGATCAATGTAATTAATTATAGTTAATGAAAGTAATTAGAGGATCATTAATTAATGTAATTAATGAGAGTAATTAAAGGATAATTACTGTAAATGGTTAAGAATAATTAATTTGTGTAATTAATTAAAAGCTAATTACTTAATGTATTTAAAGTATAATTAATCAAGGATAATTAATTAAGATGGATAATTAGTGGATGATTAATTAATTGGTTTGTAATTAATTAATGTTAAGTAGGCAGGATTTAAAAGTAATTGAAGTAATTAATTTAATTCATTAATGGTCAATTAGATTAATTAGGGATGGTGCAGTTGATTGATTGTAACGACCCGGATTTTTCAGCGTTGAATCTGAAATATTTAAATGGTTTTTTATATAGAAATTGAATTATAAATTGTTTTTGAATATGAAAAACTTGGATTTATCCATTCAAAATGTAGATACAACAATTTGTTGAATAATATAATTATTCAATTCAATAATGGGAGATTGAGTAAAATATTTAATCTTGAGTTTAAAGCTTGTTAAAATATTTTTAAAGGGCTTGTAAAATTTACATTGATAGTACCGAAGATAATAAAAGTGTTAAAATTTGATTCGGAAGTGTTTTGTTAAGTTTTAAATTTTATGGTTCAAATCGATATTTAAAAATAGCCTTCCGAGTCGCAGTCTCAGAATTCGACGAAACCTGTTCCATTGGATCCGTAATATTTTATTATTATTGGATTTCAAATTTCATAGTCTTTGGACTAGTGTGATCGTACGGTAGGTAAACACGCTAAAATTATATCGAAATTTAATATAATAACTTGGTCCAAAAAGCTATCTTCTCCATACGATCAAATTAGGACTCGGAACCTTTTCCATTGCGTTCGAAATAGGGGAATAACATTATAAACGCCTAACGGCATGCCTCGATAGGAGGTCGAAATTTTAAGTTGCGTTTTCGAGATGATTTAAATTCAAAATTTAAATATAATATGTATCTTAATTGACAGTCAACCCATCCATTCAGCCGTATTTCTTTCGCATCAAAACTTTTTCAATACCTCAGATCACTATTCACCCACTACTTCACGCAACATTCCCTTTCTTTCACTCAATCAGTCCAACAGTTTATATCTCGATCTGGTTTCCTTCTTCATTTTTAAAGCCAGGAACGAGAGAAAAAAAATGGCTTCCTTCAGAGCAAATGAACGAAGAGAAGTAAAAGTGTGCTTCTCATCCTTTTGCTATTCAACCTCTCGGAACTAAAAAAAATCGAGCGATAATTCAAAAGTAAAAGGGGCCGAAATCAACAGAAGGCTTCAAAAATGAAAATTTCAATGAATTTCCTTCGAATGGCAGAACGAATGTGATTCGAACTCAAATCCATTCGAATCACGACTACCTCGCGTCGAAGAACTCTAGCATGAGACGGTTAGACGCACGCTCAAGGGTAGCAAAAGGAGGCGACATGATTGATTTATTTTTGAAGTGTTGAAAATTATATATCTTGTAAAGATATTTTGGAAAATAAATAATTTGGAAAATTATTTGGAAACTGATGACGTTGTGCATATCCATTGATAGTTCAATAACCGACTATCAATATTTCCCTTTGAATGGGTATTTGATGTGATTTGTTTGAATTTGAATGCCACACTTATTTTTGAATAAGCGCTCACTATTCGGGTGAACCGGGAAAGGACCATGGGGTCGTATAACCCATTCCGAATATGTGATACGTCGTTGTGAATTGCATTGAAGATCGGTGTTGAAGACCGAGTATTTGTGAAAGCGATAGGATGACCTATCGATTGTCTCTGCACTGGGTAGCTCCTGGTATAGAGATTCCTTAAGTGATGGGAAATTCGATCGGGATTGTGAATACCCGGATTGCAAGGGCTTCGTAAGAAGCGCCTTCGGTTTTGTTCGAGCCCGGAACAGACTTGTATGGATTGTATGTCTGACATTACAAGTTGAGATATAAAGCCGATTTCTTTCAAATATATTTCTGTTGGTGGCGGAGAATTTATTCTTTTAGCTTAACACCCTTCTCTGAGACGTACGAGCTCAGAGGTTATATAGTTGAGTTATCAGCGATATATTCCCAATTTGGTAATGTGACATGCTGAGTGTTGCTGTAAATGATCATTGTGTTGATTATTTGTGATAGGATCATTTACTTGATCGTCTATCTTTGTGATCATTTCTATGATCATTTGTTGACCCAAAGCATTGCTTTTGTATAAAGTATGTTTTTGTGGACGTGACTTCGTCGAGCCTCACACTCCGTGAATGGTCAAAACAGGAAAGAAGCAGCAAGGTTATGAGGGGTAGCGCCCTTTAGGATGTGTGCATTTCCTTATGGAAAAGGGTGGTATCATGGTATGGAGCCTAGATACTTACTCATGTTGAAAACACTTTGTTATGATTGTGTGAATTGATTGCGAGCGCTCGGTGAAAAGGTCCCAAAGGACCGGGGGATGGCATATTCGGTCAGTTGTTACTCAGTTAGGGGTAACCCGGCCTTGTGTTGGTAGAGATCCGGTTTGGTTCTCGGGGATGTCCATCCAGAGGCATTCTCATGTGGCAATGGGAAGTTCCTTGGCCTGATCATTCGTTGGAAATCCAAAGAAACAATACGATCTTGTACGGTATTAGTTGTAGAACCTATCATTCACTTATGGTGTCGCAACACTGTTTGGATGGTAGCTATAGTAGGCATAGTTCGGAATGTCTATGTTGGCTAAGATTTATATTCTACTTTCGAAATGAATTTTCTCTACACTATGCACTAGTAATAATATCAAATGTTCTTTTTAATGCGTATCAAGCATCTTTGACTATCATAAGGAGAAATCTCCTCCGATTCTGCGTTTGCATGTGTGTGTGTGCGGGAGGCCTTATGGTAGTCTCATTTTTAAAAGCATTGCGAATTGACTTTAAAAATATTCCTCTATTTTGATTTTAAAGATAAATAAACTGTTTTGAGTTCTCACACCAGTCACATGACTGACTTGGAGTTTATTGTTTTCCTTCCTAAACTCTGGGTGCCCACCAATTTCCACACGGGCAGTCAAGAGTTAGGTTTATCAGGATATTCTGGATATTCTGGAGTTGCTGAAGGCAAGCTGGATGGCATGGCGTATTACTAGTATATAGTATTTCTTTTTCCGCTGCACTATTTGTTGTTGTTGTTGTACACTCTGATGATATGATATGATGATGTAATGAAATGTATAAAATGTAATAACTGATATAGTTCTTTGTTTAAAGATTATTCATTTATTATTATATGTTGTTCCGCTGCGAATTGTGAGATTCTGATGTTGTTCTGTTGTTTTCTATTCCGTTCTATTTTCTATGTTCTCTATTCTCTTTTTCTTCTATTTTAAAAATTTCTATTTTCTGTTTTCTCTTCCCTCTATTATCTTCTTTTCTTCTCTTCTTTCTTCTTTTCTTCTTTCTTAAAACCCTCAGTGTTCGGTTTTCCGTCGTTCGATTGCTCGGCAGTCGATAAAGTGAGTATCGATGTTGAATTTTCGGAAGACGAAGAATCGGGTCCTGACAACATGGGGGGAAGGCTCGCGGTGGCGTGTCGCAATGGTTTTGGAGGAGTTCGGTGGGGCTTTGGGCTGTGCGATAGCTAGGTGGAGTCTGGGAGGGTGGTGTGGTCGCGTGCGATGCTTTGAGTTGGGTCGGTGATTTGGGAGTTCAGGTTCATCGTGATTGCATCGGAGCATGACTTTGTGTTGTCCTTATCATCGTTGCCGTGGCCTAGGGTTTTGGAAATTGGGGAAGTCAGTGGGGCACGCGAGTGTCAGGCTCAGAGCAGTGAGGTACGAATTTATTTTCTAGTTAATTTTGATTTAATATATATATATATATATATATATATATATATATGCTTATATGATAGGAACAACAGAGAATATATTGTAGAAAAGAGTTTTACAGTTAGAAAAAATATATAAAAATTGTGTTTTAATTTAATAGGGTTGAAGGATTTTATGTTATTAGAATTTAAGTGTATACAGGTAAGGTTTTGAAAAAATTTATAAGGGTTTTTATGTTTGAGAAGTTATTTAAAATCAAATTTTCAAAAGGAAATAAATATACATTTTTATATTTACCAGTTTATCAATATATTAAGGAAATAATTTGTTTAAGTGGTTAATCAATTAGTTGGGTCACTAAAGATAAATTATTAAAGGAAATCAGTTTAAACAAAATCATTAGTTAATTAAATTTTAAAATGGTAATTAATTGTTCGATTCAATTCGAATATTAATAAAGCCGCATAAATGTTTATAGAAGGTCAATAATCATGGTATCAAATCGAGAATGAAGTGGATTTGCAAATTTTAGGGGCAATGGTGAGTTAATCTCACTCATCTGGGTTTTATTTAAATTTAAATGGTTAAATTTAAATAATTGGTTGAATGATTGAATTGATTTGATGTGCTATATCATATATAGTAGTATACATAGTATATTTGGAGTGATTGATTTCCCATATTACATAGCGGATGAGACTCTATGCGCCGCATAATAGCGGATGATATTATATAAAACCCATATACCGCGATATTCCACCTCGAAGTGGAATTGGTATTTTATGTTGTGCTAACATCTGTGGATGCGCGGAAACAGGTTGGAGGGATCCAACTGGATTCCTTAAAAAAATTTAGGTTGTTTAATATTTTGTGTTATGAAAATTTGATATTTGGTGATGAATTATATTGATAATTGGAATATTGAATGCTATGGTTTGCTTGAATATATTTCGGTACACTGAGTTATCAAAATATATAGAATTGGATTTTTGAAAAGAAAATAAAAGAGTGAATTTTTATAATTATATAGAATTTGAATAAATTTAAGAATGAACTAGACAAGAATGAAAGTGATTTTAAAATTCTAATAAATAAGTTCCAAGTATGGAAAAGGGGATTTTGAATAAACAGAATAATAATGAATTTTAAAACTTAAGTGATGTTATTTAAAGGAATAAAAGAATTTACATTTAACAATTCAAGGTTTTAAATTTAATGAAAAGGATAAAGAAGGAATTTGGGAAATATGAAATTGGTATTTTCAGTTAAAAGATTTTAAATCATAATGAAGAAACAAAATCTGAAGTTAATGGATTTTGGAATAAATGGAGTAAGTAAGGAAATTTAATGAAAAGTGAAGTAAATTGGAAATCAATTTGGGGATTGATTTAAGTGTGTAAAACCGGTATTTTTAAAAGAGAAGCGAGACTTGAAATTTATAAACTGGGCTTATAAAAGCGAAGTGATATATCAGTGGATATTTGGAAGAATAAATTCACGGTGGGAATTTATTAAGGGAATGAGTAAATTTGTTTAGAAACAAATAGTGATTTATTTTTAAAAGATGTGAAAGAGAAGCGTATTTCCCTAGATAGCCAAGTAAGTTTCCAAAGCAAATTTTAAAATATAAGTTAAAAGTTTTAATGTTGTTTTAAAAAGCATGTTTTAGAAAATTTATTATTTCTGAATGTTTAAATTCTAAAGTAAGTATTTTTCAAATCTATTATTGTAGTAATTATTTAAATGTGACTTGGTATTTTGTTTTAAAGGAGAAAATATAGTTTTATATTTTATAAAGAATATATTTTTAATAAAGTATTGAAGTAGTTTTCAATTTAAATGTTAAAGTATATGTTATAATAAAGTGTTTTTAAATCATTTTAAAAATCTAAAGCTTTGTACGTGGTGGTTTCAGTGGAAATAAATAGTTGGGAATTTATCCCATGAGAAGAGTAGGGTTTGAAAACTGTTTTCTAATAGGGTTGAAAATGGAAATATATCTTGCGAAGATATTTTGAGGATAATAAATAATTTGGGAGATTATTTATTGTTTGATGGTTGTTTGTGAATGTTAATTGATAGTTAAATAACCAACTATCAATATTGGACAATGCGCTGATCGTTTCGAAGAGACCGGGATCGAGATTAAATTCTCGAAAACCACTTCGATTCGGTTTGTACGTTTTCGGGCAAAAACGAGTTCGGAGTCGAAGATAGAGTAGTGAAGTGCAATGTCTAGTCACTACTAATCCTGAGGATGATTCCAAAATGGATGTAGTACGAGTAGTGCCTTCGGTTACGTTCGAACTCGAAACGGACTTCTATGGATGAATGCTTTTGGAACATCGTCAGGTGGACAATGGGCATTCTAAGTGAAACGTTCTAAAAGGTAATGCTTAGCCTCAAGCCTTATCAACCAGGAATGACTGAAAATCAGGGGTTATACAGCAAGGCTAAGTGGGTAGCACCCATTAGGGTGAGGTCATCTCTGTCAGGATGTTCCTTTTTATTTCGGCTGTGTGGCAGTTGCTAATCTAAACCGCAGGGTGATCTTAATCGGGATTATCCAGTAAGGGGTAGTCCCGGTCTTGTGTTGCAGGGGATTTAGGGTGGATCCTCGGTACAGTGATCTAGGCCACGTACTGTGACAGGTGGTACCCCAATGCCTAGTCATTAGTTCGAAATCCCTTCTTCCTACGTGTCTTTACGATTTTTGTTTGTAGAACCCACTTTGTGGCTAGTATGCTGGAATTTAATCATGTAACAATTTCAGCTATTTTAAAAAGTATTTGTATATAGACACTATTATAATATCAGAGGATTTTGATAAAAAGTGTTTTGGCTATCGTAAGGTAAAAACCCGACATGTTTATTTTTGGTGTGGTGCTTTTGATTTCAAAGGATTTTGAAACTTTAATAATCCATTTGAGTGTGGTTTTCTAACGCTGGCATTCCAGAATGACTCGGGTGTTATATAACTATAATGCTCGGGTCAGACCGAGTATTATAGAATACAGGAAAGGATGCTATGGAGCTCAGGAGACGAGCTAGATGGCAATACGTACTTCCGTATTTGTGTTAAATATTCCACCACGTATTCAGATTGTGAGGACATGCTATGATTACTGTCTAGTTGTGTGATATGTATACTCTGATGATGTAATGTATAAACAGATGTATTTGTTTTTGTGTAAAGATCATTTATTATCTATTATATTTTATTCCGCTGCGATGCTTAGATTCTGATGTTGTTTTCTATTTTCTCCTTCTACCTCTTTTTTAACCCTAATGGTTTGTTTTTCCATTCATCTTGAGTTGATTGATGGAGAAAGTGTCGACTCAAAGAGGTACGGATTTGTGGGTCATTACACTTGGTATCAGAGCTGAAAGGTTAAGCGAGAAGCTTGGCTCTGTTGGGAGTTACTCATTAGAGATAGAGTCAGTAGCACTCTAGAATGAGTTTGAGTGTCTTAGTGGATATGAGTACGTATTTGTTAGTGGATATAAAAATGGTTTTGTACTTTGTTGATTTATTTATTGAGTGGCATATGAACCTTCGTCGGCACAGTCTGGACAACTGTATCGAAGGAGTTTCTAAACACTTGAATAGAACAATTCGACACAATATTGTTTTCAAAAGCGGGTAAATGAAATAATGTTACCCAAAAATATATTTTGACATAAAGGAATATTTTTCTTAAATTGTTATATAACTTGGATGTTTGGATGACAATATTTTAAACAAATAAGATTATAAAAATTGGAATGACTTGGACAATAAAATGGGAATTTGTATGAGCATAAATTATAAAAATGAATTATAGTTAAAATTTGATTTAAGTCAAAATTTGAAAATTTAAAACTCCGGAGATTTTGGAAGTGTTTTTTGAAGTGTTTTGAAGACAAATAATAGCATTATTATTTTAAAAGTATTTCTGAAAGGAAATTGTTTCAAATAAATTTTGGGAAGGGAAATAGCATTGAGCTCACTTCAGTCGCTGAAAAATAACTTCGACGATGACTACAACATCATCGATGTCCATTTTAGAGTTTCTAAGTGACGGATTGTTGCCAAATTGATTTGTTTAGAAAAACTAGTTTTTTTTTGAAATTTCAAAGGAAACTTGTTGGGAATAAAAACCAGGATTGGTTTAAAAGTTTGAGAAGTATGATTTTGAGATAATGGTGATTTCAAAATGATTTGAAACAAAAGCCGGGTGTTTAAAAATCCTGAATCTTTATTTGAATTGAAAATCTTGATGTGATAGGTTATAAGCTTATAAATTGAGATGGTTTTTTTCTAAAATAAGGAAGGAAAATAGGAGATGTGAATGTTGTAATCAAAATTTAAAGTGAAAAAAAGGAAGAGAGTTAAAATAAATTTAACTTGGTTAATGGTGAAGAAATTAAATTATTGGAAAATTTAATTGATTATGGCTTGAATGGAAAAAAATTAGCGAAGTAAATGGATTAATTTTTTTTGGATATAAATTGGAATTGAATTGGATGGAGGAATAAAATTAGGTTGAAATGAATGAACTTAAGCTAAGTTTAATATGGAGTTCGATTTCAATTAAACTGAAAATAAAATTTAGTTGTATTTGAATAAAGTTGGAATGGAATTGAATTAAAATGAATTCAGAGAGTTACTGATAATATAGAATGAAATAAAATTCTTACTTAAATAAGTGGAAGTAAGTTGAATTGGAATTTATGAAATAAAAATGCATGCTTGGCTAAATAAGTGTATAATCTCGAGTAAAAATGAAATATGAATATAGTCAAGCTTAAAATGGGTAGAAGTATGAAAAATATAAGTGTGAGACTTATAATAAAAAATGGTGAAGTAAAATAGTAAGCCAAAATAAAATTGTTTTGTATTTTGGAAACAAAATAAAAATCGAAACTTGAATTACAAAAATAGAATTGAACTCAAGTAAAATAATGAAGTTATTTTTGAAGATAAAACCAAATATTGAATTGGAAGTGAGAGTAAACTAATTTGGAATAAATTAGAAAATTGAATATGTTAATGAGATTTAATTTGGTTAAATAGAGGTTGAACTGTGGAATTAGATTGTTAATCAAAAAGGAATTTTTGAAAAGAAGTTTGAGTTATAATATTCAGCTTGAATTGTTAGTAAAGTAAATGTAAGTGGAAATGTTGTCAAATGAAATGGAACTGGATTAAAATAGAAATGAGTTGGGTTGCAAATAAATCCAATTCAAGTGTAAATAAGTTAAGTGTAAACTTGGATATTATTTTAACAAACTGAGAATGGGACTAAAATTAAAATGGATAAAGAGAGTGGGGCAATTGAATTTCATGAGAATAAAATTAAATAGAAGTGAACTTAAGTTATGAAGTTGAAAAAGTTTGAAGAAAGTAAATTAACGTAAGTTTAAAAATAATAGAAGCTTGGCTTCGAGTAAGGGTGAAAGCCCATTAAATAAAAGTTTGGGTCAAATTAATTTGGAAAATGTTTATTGATATAAGCATTGAATGTTGTCAAGCTCAATGAAATGGTTTTAAAATGAAACCAATGCGGAGATGAGATGAAATGCAAATGTACGGTTGGTGAATAAACTAGAAATGGGATGGAATTTATAATAAAATGAGTTGGAATCAATTGGAAGTGGATAAAAACTAAAATGGATATTCTATTAAGTGAATATCGTCGAATTGCATAGGATAAATTAGTCATTTAACTTAAATGGAAGTAAATAAAAATTCTATGGATTGGTAGAAGTAAATAAAATTGATTTTTGGAATCAATTGAAATAAATGCGAGTTGTTGGTTTAAAAATGGATCGAATGTAAGAAACTGAGTGTAAACCATTAAAATTGAATGAAATGGCATATGAATTGGTTGAAACCAATTGAATTAGTTTTGAAATCATATAAATTACTCATGGAAAGTGTTTGGTGCATGTTGCTTATAAAATGCATGTGTTTAGCTATTGAAAGTAAGTGAAATGTTAATAAATTTCATATATTTAGTACTTACATGTTTGAATTGAGTAAGTATAGGTACCTGGAAGCCGTTTGGCTGGATTTGATCACGCAAAATGCTAAAATAATAAGCTGCTTGCTTAAAATGCTAAATAAAGGTACGCCTACGCAATAAAAATAGGAAATATGAACTGTTTTTGTTTTTCCGACCGTGTGGGTCGATGTATATATATATATATATTTATATCTCTTGTCAAATTACAAAAGCTCCTCCGTACGAAAGGAGACTCTGCAAAAAAATTCGAAAATTTTGGGAGTTAGAAAATTTTTGAAATTTTTTGGAAATTTTTTTGTTAGTAACAAAAAGATTTCAAATTAGAATTGAAATAAGGGATTTTGGAAATAGAAATTGAAACAAATTGTTTAGTTGGAACTAAAGGGTTAGGAAAGTGAACATGGGATTTTCACTAAGTGTGTTTTAGTAAGTAGTGGGGTTGGGACATTCTTCTGCCTTAGCAACTTCGAGGACGAAATTCTTTTAAGGGGGGAGGAATGTAACGACCCGGATTTTTCAGCATTGAATCTGAAATATTTATGTGGTTTTAAATATAGAAATTGAATTATAAATTGGCTTTGAATATGGAAAACTTAGATTTATCCATTCAGAATGTAGATACAGCAACTTATTGAATAATATAATTATTCAATTCAATAATGGGAGATTGAGTAAAATATTTAATCTTGAGTTTCAAGCTTGTTAAAATATTTTTGAAGGGCTTGTAAAATTTATATTGATAGTACTAAAGATAGTAAAAGTGTTACAATTTGATTCGGAAGTGTTTTGTTAAGTTTTGAAATTTTATCGTGTAAATCGATATTTAAAAATAGCCTTCTGAGGCGCAGTCTCGGAATTCAACGAAACTAGTTTCATTTGATCCGTAATATTGTATTATTATCGAATTTCAAATTTTGTAGTCTTTGGAGTTGCCGTGTGATCGTACGTTAGGTAAATGCGCTGAAATTATATCGAAATTTAATATAATAAATAGGTCCAAAAAGCTATCTTCTCCATACGATCAAATTAGGACTCAGAACCTTTTCCATTGCGTTCGAAATAGGGGTATAACATTATAAACGCCCAGCGGCATGCCTCGATAGGAGGTCGAAATTTTAAATTGCGTTTTCGAGACGATTTAAATTCAAAATTTAAATATAACATGTATCTTAATTGACCAGTCAACCCTTCCATTCAGACGTATTTCTTTCGCATCAAAACTTTTTCAATACCTTTGATCACTATTCACCCACTGCTTCATGCAACATTCCCTTTCTTTCACTCAATCAGTCCAATAGTTTATAAAAATATCTCGATCTGGTTTCCTTCTTAATTTTTAAAGCCAGGAACGGGGGGAAAAAATGGCTTCCTTCAGAGAAAATGAACGAAGAGAAATAAAAGCATCCTTTTGTTATCCAACCTCTCGGTACTAAAAAAAAATCGATCGATAATTCAAAAGTAAAAGGGGCCGAAATCAATAGAAGGCTTCAAAAATGAAAATTTCAACGAATTTCCTTCGAATGGCAGAACGAATGCGATTCGAACTCAAATCTATTCGAATTGTGACTACCTCGCGTCGAAAAACTCTAGCATGAGACAGTTAGACGCACACTCAAGGGCAGGAAAAGGGGTGCGACATTGGGGCAAGGCTCGCAGTGGCGTGTCGCAATGGTTTTGGAGGAGTTTGATGGGGCTTTGGGCTATGCGAAAGCTAGGTGGAGTCTGAGAGGGTGGTGTGGTCGCGTGCGATGCTTCGAGTTAGGTCGGGGATTTGGGAGTTCGAGTTCATCGTGGTTGCAGTGGAGGGTGACTCTGTGTTGTCCTTATCATCATTGCCATGGCCTAGGGTTCTGGAAATTGGCGAAGTCAGTGGGGCACGCGAGTGTCGGGCTGAGAGCAGTGAGGTACGAACTTATTTTCTAGTTAATTTTGATTTAATATATATACATATATATGCTTATAGGATAGGAACAACAGAGAATATATTGTAGAAAAGAGTTTTACAGTTTGAAAAATATATAAAAATTGTGTTTTAATTTAATAGGGTTGAAGGATTTTATGTTATTAGAATTTAAGTGTATATAGGTAAGGTTTTGAAAAAATTTAATAAGGGTTTTTATGTTTGAGAAGTTATTTAAAATCAAATTTTCAAAAGGAAATAAATATACATTTTTATATTTACCAGTTTATCGAAATATTAAGGAAATAATTTATTTAACTGGTTAATCAATTAGTTGGGTCACTGAAGATAAATTATTAAAGGAAATCAATTCAAACAAAATCATTAGTTAATTAAATTTTAAAATGGTAATTAATTGTTCGATTCAATTCGAATATTAATAAAGCCGTATAAATGTTTATACAAGGTCAATAATTGTGGAATCAAATCGAGAATGAAGTGGATTTGCAGATTTAAGGGGCAAAGGTTAGTTAATCTCACTCATCTGGGTTTTAATTAAATTTAAATGGTTAAATTTAAATAATTGTTTGAATGATTGAATTGATTTGATGTGCTATATCATATATAGTAATATACATAGTATATTTGGAGTGATTGATTTCCCGCATTATATAGCGGATGAGACCTTATGCGCCGTATAATAGCGGATGATATTATATAAAACCCATATACCGCGATATTCCACCTCAAAGTGGAATTGGTATTTTATGTTGTGCTAACATCTGTAGATGCAGGGAAACAGGTTGGAGGGATCCAACTGGACTCCTCAACATTTTTTAGATTGTTTAATATTTTGTGTTATGAATATTTGATATTCGGTGATAAATTATATTGATAATTGGAATATTGAATGCTATGGTTTGCTTGAATATATTTCGGTACACTGAGTTATCAAAATATATAGAATTGGATTTTTGAAAAGAAAACAAAAGAGTGAATTTTTATAATTATAGAAAATTCGAATAAATTTAAGAATGAACTGGATAAGAATGAAAGTGATTTTAAAATTCTAATAAATAAGTTCCGAGTATGGAAAAGGGGATTTTGAATAAACAGAGTAATAATGAATATTAAAAGTTAAGTGATGTTATTTAAAGGAATAAAAGAATTTACTTTAAACAATTCAAGGTTTTAAATTTAGTGAAAAGGATAAAGACGGAATTTGGGAAATATGAAATTGGTATTTTCAGTTAAAAGATTTTAAATCATATTGAAGAAATAAAATCTGAAGTTAATAGATTTTGGAATAAATGGAGTAAGTAAGGAAATTTATTGAAAAGTGAAGTAAATTGGAAATCAATTTGGGGATTGATTTAAGTGTGTAAAACCGGGATTTTTAAAAGAGAAGCGAGATTGAAATTTATAAACTGGGTTTATAAAAGCGAAGTGATATATCAGTGGATATTTGGAAGAATAAATTCATGGTGGGAATTTATTAAGGGAATGAGTAAATTTGTTTAGAAACAAATAGTGATTTATTTTTAAAAGATGTGAAAGAGAAGCATATTTCCCTAGATAGCCAAGTACGTTTCCAAAGCAAATTTTTAAATATAAGTTAAAAGTTTTAATGTTGTTTTAAAAAGCATGTTTTAGAAAATTTATTATTTCTGAATGTTTAAATTCTAAAGTAAGTATTTTCAAATCTATTATCGTAGTAATTATTTAAAGGTGACTTGGTATTTTGTTTTAAAGGAGAAAATCTAATTTTATATTTTATAAAGAATATATTTTTAATAAAGTATTGAAGTAGTTTTCAATTTAAATGTTAAAGTATATGTTATAATAAAGTGTTTTTAAATTATTTTAAAAATCTAAAGCTTTGTACGTGGTGCTTTCAGTGGAAATAAATAGTTGGGAATTTATCCCATGAGAAGAGTAGGGTTTGAAAGCTGTTTTAAAAAAGGTTGAAAATGGAAATATATCTTGCGAAGATATTTTGAGGATAATAAATAATTTGGGAGATTATTTATTGTTTGATGGTTGTTTGTGAATGTTAATTGATAGTTAAATAACCGACTATTAATATTGGACAATGCGCTGATCGTTTCGAAGAGACCGGGATCAGGAATAAATTCTCGAAAACCACTTCGATCCGGTTTGTACGTTTTCGTGGAAAAACGAGTTCAGAGTCGAAGATGGAGCAGTGAAGTGCAAGGGCTAGTCACTACTAATCCTGAGGATGATTCCAAAATGGATGTAGTAGGAGTTGTGCCTTCGGTTCCGTTCGTACCCGGAACGGACTTCTATGGATGAATGCTTTCGGAGCATCATCAGGTGGACGATGGGCATTCTAAGTGAAACGTTCTAAAAGGTAACGCTTAGCCTTAAGCCTCATCAACTGGGAATGACTTAAAATCAGGGGTTATGTAGCAAGGCTAAGTGGGTAGCACCCATTAGGGTGAAGCATCCCTGTCTAGATGTTACTTTTATTTCGGCTGTGTGGCGGTTGCTGATCCCAACCGCGGGGTGATCTTACTCGGGATTATCCAGTAAGGGGTAGTCCCGGTCTTGTGTTGCAGGAGATTTAGGGTGGATCCTCGGTACAGTGATCTAGGAAACGTACTGTGACAGGTGGTACCCCAGTACCTAGTCATTATTTGGAAATCGATTCTCCCTACGTGCCTTTACGATTTTTGTTTGTAGAACCCACTTTGTGGCTACTGTGCTGGAATTTAATCATGTAACAATTTCAGCTATTTTAATACGTATTTTTATATAGACGCTATTATAATATCAGAGGATTTTGATAAAAAATGTTTTGGCTATCGTAAGGTAAAAACCCGACATGTTTATTTGTGGCGTGGTCTTACGAGATGCTTTTGATTTCAAAGGATTTTGAAACTTTAGTAATCCAATTGAGTGTGGTTTTCTCACGCTGGTATTCCAGACTGACTCGGGTGTTATATAATTATAATACTTGGGTCAGACCGAGTATTATAGAATACAGGAAAGGATGCCATGGAGCTCAGAAGACGAGCTGGATGGTAATGCGTACTTCCGTATTTGTGTTAAATATTCCGTTGTGTATTCAGATTGTGAGGAAAGGTTATGATTATTGTCCAGTTGTGTGATATGTATACTCTGATGATGTAATATATAAACAGATGTATTTGTTTTTGTGTAAAGATCATTTATTATCTATTATATTTTATTCCGCTGCGATGGCTAGATTCTGATGTTGTTTTCTATTTTCTCCTTCTACCTCTTCTTTAACCCTAATGGTTCGTATTTCCGTTCATCTTGACTTGATTGATGGAGAATAGTGTCGACTCAAAGGGGTACGGATTTGCAGGTCATTACATTGATCTTGCTTATGGATGATTAAATGGCATGGAATGCCTTGGATTATGTGATATCTCTGGTATGTGATATGAGTTGCTTTGTGATATGAGATGCTTTGGTTGAATTGTGATAATGTGGATTATCTATTTATGATAATGTGAATCATCTATCTGTGTGAATATAGATAATAAATTAAATTGTTTTAACTTAAAACAACTTGGCTTTAAAAGATGGCGTTTTGGATTTCGGTGAGACCAGGATCGGATTTCCAAATTTGGATATCCGAAAACCATACCGATCCAAATTAAACGATAGGTCATGATTCTCAAGTGAAGTTCGAGATGAAGATTCAGAGTGCAAGGGCTATTGTCATTAACTCTGAGGGTGATTCCAAAATAAGTGTAATGAGATAGTGCCTTCGGTTTCGTTCGAACCCGGAACGAACTTGTATGGATTGAATGCTTTTAGAACATCGTCAATGGAGGACGATGAGCATTCCAAGATGTGTTCTTTAAAGGTAATCGTAGCCTCAAGCCTCGTCAACCAGAAATGTCTAAAAACAGGGGAGGTGCAGCAAGGCTAAGTGGGTCGCGCTTAAGTAGGACGAGATTTCCACCTGTCTAGAGGTCCCTTTTTATTCGGCTTAGTGGGCAGTTTGTTCATGGCCAACTGCGGGGTAGTCTTGTTTGGGACTATCCAGTAAGGGATGGTTCCAGCTTTGTGTTGCAGGGGATCAGGAGGGATCCTCGATACGGTGATCTAGGCCACGTACTGTGATGGACGGTACCCCAGTAGCCCTGCCATTGTATGGGATCCAATCTCCAATAAATGCCCTTCGATTTTGTTTGCATAACTATGTATGCTGGAAATTAGTGAGTGTGACAATTTCGGCTATGTGAATATTTATTTGAAAACCCTAGACACTATTATAATAAAACTAGATTTCCTATCAATGTTTTGGCTATCGTAAGGTAAAAACTTTTCCGCGTTTATATGCGGGAAGTCTTACGAGATACCTTTTGTTTTGAAAGGTTTTTCAAACTTAAGCAACTTTAACCCGTTTACTCACACCAAACTCATATCTGACCCAGAGTTTATTTTCAATTTTATTAAACTCTTGGGTACTCAAATTTTTTCGAGTAGCCAAGGGATTTAGGTTAACTTTGACGAACTCTAAAGGAGAATTGGAGCAGGAGGCTTCACCGTATGTGGACATATAGTGGTTCCTCTGTGTTGATCTCTATGTTGATGTCTTGTATGAAACTTGAGTTGTACAATAGACAGATCTTTATAACTGTCTAATTTGTGATGTATTAAGCTATGTAACCCTGATGTATATGATTCTATGTAATATCTTATGTGATGTAATATATTTTACTCGTTTCACTGTGAGATTTTGATATTGTTTAGCTTTCTTTTCTATCTTTTCTCTTTTCTATCCCTTTCTTTCTTAATAATGATATGTCTTTCTATAGAGTGAAAGACGGGTCATTAGAGTTCGTAGCAGAGCGCTAGGCTGAGTGAATACCTAGGGTTTGGAGTGATTTCTATCTTGAGAGAACGTACTTGTATTTATATATATATATGTATGTATGTATATATATAACTACCTGATTTGTCGGGTTACCTATTTGGGTTTTCCAGTATGAATTCTAGAAGTAGGAAGGGTAGTGGTGTGTGTAGCACGACTACTAATGAAAGAAGTCTGAGTGTTGAGGTTGGAAGAGGATCTACCGAGGCTGTAGACCCAATACTGCCTCGAGTAAGCTTAGCAGCATGGTGTAAGGATTTCACCAATCTCTGAAGGAAATCTTTTAAAGGTTGGGAGTAGTATAGCTAGTTTGGATTCTGTAGAGTGAGTATCCCAGTGATTGCATCTGGGAAACTCTAGACAGTATTAGAAAATCCTATCCTAAATTGTGTCAGGATAGTTAGTTAGATTTGTTTGTTTGAATAAATTGTTTGCTATGATTGTTAGTATCTGGCTGATATTTATTCTTTGTTAATTAAATAAAATTTATTGGATTATTAAATTATCTTTGCTTTTAAATTTCAAGGACGAAATTCTTTTAAGGGGGGAGGAATGTGATGACCCGGAATTTTCGGCAATATTTGTTTAATAATCTTTGTTAACAAGTATTTAAATTGGTTTAATAATCTTCTTTTATAAATATTTAATTGATAAATTTTATCTTTTAAAGCTAATAAAATTATTTTCTATTTATAATGTATATATATTAGTATATATATTGTAAATAGGAAGTCTTTGGTTTTAATTTAATAAAAGACATGTTTTCAAATTTTAGTATATATGTATATGTATATTGTGATTTGAAGTTCTGTTTTAAAAATTCAATATAATAATTTTCAAGGCTAATATTAAATTGTTTTCTATTTATAATGTGTGTATATATATGTATGTATTGTAAATGGGAAAGATTTGGTTTGAATTTAAAAAATAAAAACATGTTTTCAAATTTTATTTTTGTAATTTAGGAAGTTATGTTTAAATTTAATTTAATACTTTCAAGGCTATTTAAAAGTTAACTATATATTTTCAAAACACTTAAAGGAAATGTTTGTTTGTTTAAAATATATTTTTACTTAAGTTAAAATTTAAATAAGATAGTTTGTAAATATATAAATAAACATAAATTACATAACTAATATAAAATATAAAGACTTTTTGAAATAAAGGACAAATAATTATGCACGTATTTAACATTTGTAATTAATGCAGCATGCAATAAAACAAGTGGCAGTAATTGTCTCTTTTTAAAATTTGAGTTATAAGTAAATGTTTTAAAGAAGAAGCCTGGTTGTTCAGTTAAAATTCTAAATTTTCTTCTTCCTAAAACTGAAAACCCAAAGTCAAAGAAAACTAAATCAAATTCTACAACAAATCAAGCTGTTTCAACCTAAAGCAAATTCAACTAAAAAACCAAGCAAAAGGAGATTCAAATCCAACAGAGTTTTAGATCTAAACAAGTTTCAGTTTCAACAATCAAAAAAAAATTCCAGATAATCAAACTAAGGGCTGTTCTCTATCTTGAAATCATGTGAGTAAACCTTGCTTTTAAAAATAGTTATAAAAATCTGTGATTATACTTGTTGTATGTGATGATGTATATATTTTTATATGAATGTTGGCTGGAATGCATGTTGAAATTATGAAATGTCTGTGTATATATAAGTTCCTGTATGCATGCATCTTCTCTGTTCTTACTTATAGGATTTAATTTCCTTAAGAAAAATTCATATCTCTTTATTCAAGCAAATTTAAGCTTGGATCTTTGAATGAAATATGATTAATACAACCTAATATCAAATATAAAAAAGGTTTCAAGAATTTAAATTTTGAAATTAATTCAAAAATAAAGAAATACAGGGATGATCAGAAATATGTCAAAAATCAATGTTGTTGTTTTCAAGATTTGATTTTAGAATCTGATTCGTAGTGCTAAATAATGAATTTAGGTAGTAAGATCATGATTTTTAGTGAAGTATTTAGTGAGATATCGAGATTAAAGAATTTGGTACTTTGGACGATCGTAGTCGATTGACGAGGTGTTGGAGGCCGGGCTTGTTGTTAGAGATAGCTGGAAGGACAATGGTCGAGGGAAACATGGTGAGGTGATTTATCAATGGCCATGGTGGCCAGACAATGGCGAACTAGGGTTTGGTGACCGGATTTTGTCCAGGTAGTTATCAAGCTTCATTCGACAACTATGGCACATTGGAGGCAATCACGAGGTGGGGGATCGGTACTGGAGGTCGAGGCGACTCTCTGGTAAGGTCGGCGAGGTTTATCGGGGACGAGTTTGTCGGCAATGGTAGGATTTTGATCGGGCTAGTTTCAGATATTTGGAACGAAGGGATCGATTTTGTTTTGCTTTCGTAATCACCGATCTTGGTGGTCAGGAGGTTAGTGGGGATCATCAGTAATGTGTCGAGGCTGACATAGTTGATCGGAGCGACGTGGAGTCGCCATGCACATGCACTGTGCACGTTTGAATATATAGGTTTGTTAAGGTTTGGGAAGAAGAGATGGGTAGGGAGTTGGCTCAAAGTTTCTTCGTGTTCGACTCGAAGAAGGGTTGTTGCGTGTTTGATCGTGAGTATCTTGGGATTGACTCGGGTAAGGCTTGAAGCTAGGTCGGGTTAGTTTTTTGGTGCCGTAGCCTGTTTTTAAAATTTAAAGGTAAGTATGTACAGGTTTTTAAAAGGCAAGGTAATTTAAATAAATTCATGTTTTCAAATTGGATTAACTAAGTTTTAAAGTTTAAAATGTTTTACCTTTCAAAAAGTATTGTTACTAAGTTTTTAAAAAAGTGTATTTTAAAGGAAAATAATTTCAAAGCAAAGGTAAATCTAGTTTCGAAATATATTAACTAGTTTTTAAAAGAAATAAAAATAGAAGTTTTGAAAAGGAAGTTTCAAATACAGTATAAGTATGAATTTAGTTTCCAAAGAAAAGAATTTAACAAGTTTTATACAAGTTTCAAAATTTGAAATGTTAAAGTTATTGATTTTTTTTAAAGATAATTATATTAATTATGTGATTAATTACCAATGATTTTTATACAAAGTTAATGATGTAATTAAGTAATTTATGAAGATAAGAATTTATCTTTAACTAAGGTTGTGAGTAATTAAAGATAATTAATTAGTGAAATTGATTAAAACTTAATTACTCAATGTAATTAATAATGGTTAATTAATGTTATAATCAAAGTATAATTACTTAATGACGGTATTAAAGAAATGTTAACTAGTGTAATGAATTTAAGGATCATTAACTAATGATTAAGAGATAATTAATTAATGTAATTAATTTAATATAATTGGTTTAATTTATTAAGGATAGTTAATTACTTAATTAATTAAGGGTTAATTGATCTAAGTAATTAAAGGTAATTAATTAAAAGGTATTAATTAATGGAAGTAATTAAAGGGATTAATTACTCAATGTAATTAATTAAATTATGGTGATTAATTTAAGTTAATTAACCAATTAATTAATTATTTAATTAAGGATAATCACTGGATGATAAATTAAGTATAATTACTTAATGTAATTAATAAAGTGTAATTACTTAGTGTAAGTAATTGATGGGTAATTACTGGATGTAACTAATTAAAGAAAAATTACTTAATTGAAGGTAATTAAGTGGGAGTAATTAACATTTAATTACTTAGTGTAATTAATAAAAAGGATAATTACCTAGTGGAAGTAATTAAGCATTAATACTTAGTGTAATTAATTAAAGAATTAATTAGTAAAATTAATTAAGAAGTTAATTAAGTGATGTAAGTAATTGAAGGATAGTTTATTACTGTATGCGATTAATAAAGGATTAATCAATATAATTAATTAAGGAGTTAATTAATTAAGGTAAGTAATTACAGGATGGTTAACTACTGTTTGTGATTAATTAAGGTTGATTAATGGAAGTGATTAATTAAAGTATAATTAATTAATGTAATTAATTAAGGATCAATGTAATGAATTGTAATTAATGAAAGTAATTAGAGGATCATTAATTAATGTAATTAATGAGAGTAATTAAAGGATAATTACTGTAAATGGTTAAGAATAATTATTTTGTGAAATTAATTAAAGGCTAATTACTTAATGTAATTAAAGTATAATTAATCAAGGATGATTAATTATGATGGATAATTAGTGGATGATTAATTAATTGGTTTGTAATTAATTAATGTTAAGTAGGCAGGATTTAAAAGTAATTGAAGTAATTAATTTAATTCATTAGTGGTCAATTAAATTAATTAGGGATGGTGTGGTTGATTGATCTTGCTTATGGATGATTAAATGATATGGAATGCCTAGGATTATGTGATATCTCTGATATGTGATATGAGTTGCATTGTGATATGAGGTACTTTGGTTGAATTGTGATAATGTGAATCATCTATCTATGTGAATATAGATAATAAATTAAATTGTTTTAACTTAAAACAACTTGGCCTTAAAAGACGGCGTTTTGGATTTTAGTGAGACCGGGATCGGATTTCCAAATTTGGATATCCGAAAACCACATCGATCCAAATTAAACGATAGGTCGTGAATCTCAAGTGAAGTTCGAGATGAAGATTCATAGTGCAAGGGCTATTTTTGTTAACTCCGAGGGTGATTCCAAAATGAGTGTAACGAGATAGTGCCTTCGGTTTCGTTCGAACCCGGAACGAACTTGTATGGATTGAATGCTTTCAGAACATCGTCAGTGGAGGACGATGAGCATTCCAAGTTGTGTTCTTTAAAGGTAATCGTAGCCTCAAGCCTCATCAACTGGGAATGGCTAAAACAGGAGAGCTGCAGCAAGGCTAAGTGGGTCGCGCTCAAGTAGGACGAGATTTTCCCCTGTCTAAAGGTCCCTTTTTATTCGGCTTAGTGGGTAGTTGGTTAGCGGCCAACTGCGGGGTTGTCTTGTTCAGGGCTATCGAGTAAGGGATGGTTTCGGCTTTGTGTTGCAGGGGATCGGGAGGGATCCTCGGTACGGTGATCTAGGCCCCGTACTGTGACGGGCGGTACCCAGTAGCCCTGACATTGTATGGAATCTAATCTCCAATAAGCACCCTTCGATTTTGTTTGTATACCTATGTATGCTGGAATATAATGAATGTAAATTTTTTGGCTACGTGAATATTTATTTGAAAACCCTAGACACTTTTATTATATAACCAGGTTTCCTATCAATGTTTTGGTTATACTAAGGTAAATTTTTTTCCGTGTTTATGTGCGGAAAGTCTTACGAGATACCTTTTGTTTTGAAAGGTTTTTCAAAGTTAAGCAAATTTAACCCGTTTACTCACAGCTGACCCATGTCTGACCCATAGTTTATTTTCTGTTTTATTAAACTCTTGGGTACTCAAATTTTTACGAGTAGCTAAGGGATTCAGGTTAGCTTTGACGAATTCTGAAGAAGAATTGGAGCAGGAGGCTTCAGCGTATGTTGATATATAGTGGTTCCGCTGTGTTGATCTCTGTGTTGATGTCTTGTATGAAAGTTGAGTTGTACAATAGACAGATCTTTATAATTGTCTAATTTGTGATGTATTAAGCTGTGTAACCCTGATGTGTATGATACTATGTAATATCTTATGTGATGTAATATATTTTATTCATTTCGCTGTGAGATTCTGATATTGTTTAGTTCTTTCTTTTCTATCTTTTATCTTTTCTATCCCTTTCTTTCTTAATAATGATACGTCTTTCTGTAGAGTGAAAGACGGGTCATTACAGTTGGTACTAGAGCGCTAGGTTGAGTGAATACCTAGGCTTTGGAGTGATTTCTATCTTGAGAGAGCATACTTGTCTATATATATATGTATGTATGTACGTATGTACGTATGTATATATATAACTACCAAATTTGTTGGATTACCTCTTCGGGTTTTCCAATATGAGTTCTAGAGGTAGGAAGGGTAGTGGTGTGTGTAACATGACTACTAATGGAAGAAGTCCGAGTGTTGAGGTTGGAAGAGTATCTGCCGAGGCTGTAGACCCAATACTGCCTCAAGTAAGCTTAGCAGCATGGTGTAAGGATTTCACCAATCTCTGAAGGAAATATTTTAAAGTTTCGGAGTAGTATAGCTAGTTTGGATTCTGTAGAGCGAGTATCCCAGTGATTGTATTTGGGAAACTCTAGACGGTATTAGAAAATTCTATCCTAAATTGTGTCAGGATAGTAAGTTAGATTTGTTTGTTTGAATAAATTGGTTGCAATGATTGTTAGTATCTGGATGATATTTATGCTTTGTTAATTAAATAAAATTTAATGGATCATTAAATTATCTTTTATTTTAAATTTCGGGGACGAAATTCTTTTAAGGGGGGAGGAATGTGATGACCCAGAATTTTGGGCAATATTTGTTTGATAATCTTTGTCAATAAGTATTTAAATTGGTTTAATAATCTTCTTTTTTAAATATTTAATTGATAAATTTTATCTTTTAAAGCTAATAAAATTGTTTTCTATTTATAATGTATATATGTTAGTATATATATTGTAAATAGGAAGTCTTTGGTTTTAGTTTAATGAAAGACATGTTTTCAAATTGTAATATATATGTACATATATATTGTGATTTGAGGTTATGTTTTAAAAATTCAATATAATAATTTTCAAGGCTAATATTAAAATGTTTTCTATTTATAATGTATATATATTTGTATATATTGTAAATGGGAAAGCTTTGGTTTGAATTTAACAAATCAAAACATGTTTTCAAATTTTATTTTTGTAATTTGGGAAGTCATGTTTAAATACAATTTAATACTTTCAAGGCTATTTAAAAGTTAACCATATATTTTCAAAACACTTAAAGGAAATGTTTATTTGTTTAAAATATATTTTTACTTAAGTTAAAATTTAAATAAGATAGTTTGTAAATATATAAATAAAAATAAATAACATAACTAATATAAAATATAAACACTTTTGAAATAAAGGACTTAAACATAATTATGCATGTATTTAACATTTGTAATTAATGTGGCATGCAATAAAGCAAATGGCAACAATTGTCTCTTTTTAAAATTTAAGTTATCAAGAAGAAGCCTGGTCGTTCAGTTAAAATTCTAAATTTTCTTCTTCCTAAAACTGAAACCCAAAGTCAAAGAAAACTAAATCAAATTCTACAACAACTCAAGCTATTTCAACCTAAAGAAAATTCAACTAAAAAAATCAAGCAAAAGCAGATTCTAATCCAACAAAGTTTCAGATCTAAACAAGTTTCAGTTTCAACAATCAAAATAAATTTCCAGATAATCAAACTAAGGGTTGTTCTCTATCTTGAAATCAGGTGAGTAAACCTTGCTTTTAAAAATAGTTATAAAAATCTGTGATTAAACTTTTTTGTATGCGATGATGTATATATGTTTATATGAATGTTGGCTGGAATGCATGTTGAAATTATGAAATGTCTATGTATATATAAGTTCCTGTATGCATGCATCTTCTCTGTTCTTACTTACAGGATTTAATTTCCTTAAGAAAAATTCATATCTCTTTATTCAAGCAAATTTAAGCTTGGATCTTTGAATGAAATATGATTATTACAACCTAATATCAAATCTAAAAAGGGTTTCAAGAATTTAAATTTTGAAATTAATTCAAAAATAAAGAAATACAGGGATGATCAGAAATATGTCAAAAATCAATGTTATTATTTTCTAGATTTGATTTTAGAATCTAATTTGTAGTGCTAAATAATGAATTTATGTAGTAAGATCATGATTTTTAGTAAAGCATTTAGTGAGATATCGAGATTAACGAATTTGGTACTTTCTTCGATCGTAGTCGATCGATAAGGTGTTGGAGGCCGGGCTTGTTGTTAGAGATAGCTGGAAGGACAGTGGTCGAGGGAAAAATGGTGAGGTGATTTATCAATGGACACGGTGGCCAGACAGTGGCGAACTAGGGTTTGGTGACCGGCTTTCGTCAAGGTAGTTATCGAGCTTCGTTCGACAACTATGGCGCATCAGAGGCAACCACGAGGAGGGGGATCAGTGCTGGAGGTCGAGGCAACTCTATGGTGAGGTCGGCGAGTTTATCGGGGACAAGTTCGTCGGCAATGGTAGGATTCCAATCGGGCCAGTTTCAGATATTTGGAACGAAAGGTTCGATTTTGTTTTGCTTTCGTAATCGTCGATCTGGGTGGTCAGGAGGTTAGTGGGGATCATTGGTGATGTGTCGAGGCTGGCGTAGTTGATCGAAGCGACGTGGAGTCACCGTGCACTGTGCATGTTTGAATATCTAGGTTTGTTAAGGTTTGGGAAGAAGAGATGGGTACAGGGTTGGCTTGAAGTTTCTTCGTGTTTGACTCGAAGAAGGGTTGTTGCGTGTTTGATCGCGAGTAGCTCGGGATTAACTCGGGTAAGGCTCGAAGTTTCTCATGTTTGATAAAGTCTTGTATAGTTGTTATCATTAAAACATAAGTTGTAGATTCTAACAATCTCCCCTTTTTTTGGTGATGACAACTATACAATCACAAATCAACCATTCATTCAAATATTTAACCATATAATCAGTTATTAGAATAGAATAGAAGTATTATCATGTTTGTCAACGTTTTGTTTCCCCTCTATGTATATGCATGGATTTCTCCCCATTTATCATTATCAAAATGGAAGGGGACAATTAATGATATAGATATAGTAAATGATCATGGCGTGTTATTATCAAATGTTAATGTCCAACATAAATGAAACACAAATTTTGAAAAAAAAAATAGGAAAGCAAATAGTCATAAATGTTTGAAAATAACATAAAATAAAGTCTAATTACACTGATTGTGTGAATAAGATAATCATCCATAATTCTCGTAATATTCCTAGTAGGAAGATGGATTCTACTCATATGTGCCTGGCCACTTTGTCTGGTCATTGTACTCCTCATCTTTGTGAATAGAAAGCCCTTGAAATGCCATGTATTGTTATTAAAAATTTAGAGTGTTGGACACATACATCTCATCACTGTCTTCTTCCTCCTCCTCAAACTGTACGTTGATAGGAGTCTTCCCTTGAGAATTTTGATTGTTTGATGTACCTTCGAGAGAGGGTTGCACATGATAGATTGGTGTTTGAACCCGAGGTGGTGGTGTTGGGGAAGGTGAGGATGATGATCATGAGGAAGAACGGCCACGTATCTTGCGCATTACTTTCCTAATACGGAGACAACTTTGTCCAATGTTTTCTCCATCTTTGTCATCCTAAGGGAGAAAGAACGTTCCAATCCAGTCATCTTTCTATTTAAAGCTTGCTAATTGGCCATGATTATTCTTTGATTCTTGATGGCCAAATCAGAAAGAGATTCATCCGACATTGGTTTAAGATGAGCTTCTTGTATCTCAGAGTCAATATAATATTGGTTATGATGACTGGACGAAGGTGATTATTGGGAAGTATGGGAGTAGCTTTACCGAGGAGCGCTAGTTGGAGGAGCTCACAGTGTTCTTCTTGTTGTTGTTATTGAGTCCATTGGCATAAGGGGATAATATGAGGAGGGCTTTTGGGAAGATAAATTAGCGACAAATATCGCGAACCACTATCTTTTGCGGGAATTTCTTCATATTGTGATAGATACGAAGGAACGCCAAGATTTTGGAGGATGCGCATGATATAAGGAACATAAACAATGGAATGACGATGCTGCGACCAAAATCTTTTAATATTGTCATAAATAAATTTTGCCCAATTAATCCGTAGTTGAGCAAATATGGCATGCAATGCTCCATGATCGCTGGGATAAATTTGTTCATGAGTACCTAGGTGAGGAATAATGGTATTAATTATCATACGATTTAAAAGTCCAGCACGAGGTCGAAGATAGATTATTTCCATTATGGCACTTTATCCTCCTATAGCTGATGTGTAACCTCATCCCTAGGTAATAGACTGTGATCCAATATATCAGTTAAATCAATCCCCTCTTAATAACATCCTAAAATTCAACCAAGAGTATATACATCTATTTTAACTACTTTTCCATACACAGTAGACCATAACCAATCCTCATCATTCTTAGGATTCCAAATCTCTGAACTACATAGATTAGAGTAGAAGAGATAAGTAGAAAGAGGGTCAACGGTTACCTTATTAGCATCGTAGCTAATCAAATTGCAATAGCCGACATCCATTATAATTCTAAGAATTTCATATTCCATAACATTCGCAAGGCGGTAAAAAGGTCCGGAGTGAATCTTCTTTTGGGTAAGAGCCTCGAACCGTCAAACTGCGTTGGGATTATTTCGTAGCCATTGGGTAATATGAGCTTGTGTAACCGATGCTTGAGTGGAGGAAGGTGATTGGCCTTGTTTGGGCGTTTTGGAGGCGGAAATCTTTTTGGGAGCCATTAATTTGAAAATTTAGGAGTTTTGAGATCTACAGTTTTAGAAATCAAAAGTTTGGAATGGAGGTAAGGTGACAAAAGGAGCAAATTTCATTATATAGGGCTGTTGGCTGAACGACGACAAACGTCTGTTAAGAAGGTACATAAGTCTATGGCTTTAGTATTTTTAAGGCCAAGAGTTTGGACAGACGTATATAGCTAAAAAAGTTTTTAGATGGAGTGTACTCAAAGATGTCTGTAATTTATCGACAGACGCTATGGCTATAGGGAAACACTTCCTGAAAATGTTGACGGATGTTTGTGGTCTATTCATAGACGTCTGTGATATGCAAATTTTGATCTATAGGGAAAATTATAATAATTTTTTTATTAAAATATGTTAAACTTAATACATATCAATCATCAGTAAATAAATATAATGTATATGATATATAAAAAAAGTTTTTAGTTCCTGTCAGAAAATTCAGAATAATTATTTTGTTGAATATCCTACGAATTATAATGTATATGATATATATGTATATATGTATGTGTGTGTGTCTGTGTGTGGTGCATGTGCGTGTGTGTTTGAATCACACTTACAATACACTTAAGTATGATACATGTCATTGAATGTATATATGGTACGTCCAATTAAACATTTAATTGAACTAATTAATATGATCGATTAATTAATATAATATAAATTTAAGTGAAATATGATTTAAATTAATTGCTAGATTGGATCTAGTGTAAACCATCAGATTTCATAGGCCCACTATGATCCAAGTAGGATTGTTTTTTGAAATCTATCTATTTCACCAGGTGTAGACGACCTGGTTCCTTTAGTGGTACTACAGTCCAAATGGACTGTGCGGTTTAATTAGAAACTTTAGGGCTAACTAATAAAGCATACCTATCATTTGTATGTCTATAACAATAGCGTCTAGTATTGGGGTTTGATAATCAGGTATTCTTCCCTCACTGACTGCTGGCCTGACTCAATGAGGAGTAAGTCCTAAAGGTTGGCCTAATTGTAAAGGCCCAACTGATTTGGTCCTTGGGCTATTTTCATAATTAAGTATGAGAAATTAAAATATATATTGAATTTAAAATTTGAAGTTTAAAATATAAAATGAAATTTTATCAAAATTATTAAATAATTTCAAAATTGTTCTGAAAATACATTTAATAAATTCACAAGTTATATTGATTAATTAATCTAATTACATAAGTGATTTATTAAAAGTTAATTAATTAATATAAACATATATGATGATATATCTATATATACATTTATCTTAAATCATTTAAGGTAAATAATATAATAAAATTTTGAATTTATTAAAATAAATTATTTAACATATTTTAATTTAGTGAATAAATATTCGATAAGTGTATTAATTAAATATTACTTAATAAAGATATCTGTGTGTATATATATAATGATTTATGTATATTGAACTATATATATGCTATAGTTAATATTCATCTTAACTGGTTCAAGACGAATATAATAAATTTTGAATTTCTTTAAAATAGTTTATTTAATTTGTTGTTTAAATTAATAAATTAAATTAGTTATATAATGTTTAATGATACGCATATAATATTACAAAAGTTTTTGAATTATAACCAGTAATAATTAAATTAAACTTGTATAATATGAATGTATATTATTAGTGGAACTGCAAAAAACCAGCTTAGGTTTAAGGAACAAGTAAATATGCATTTTACCTATACTGTGAATTCAAATGTGCCTGACACTTAAATCATAAGAATATTTCTTAAGAAGGATGTTACCCATAAAATATTATCAAGAATGAAAGTATGAAAGAAGGAGCAATAGCACCGGTGAGGTTCAGAAGGAATTAGAATAGTTTCTGTAAGCAATAAACAAGGCTTTCGACAAGAATATAAAGAAAGGATTTACAAATAGGAACAATAAACACAAAGCCTTTTGAAGAAGTCGAAAGGTTAGAGAGATACCCGGTTTTGGATTCGAGGAACCCTTTTGAAAAGGTAGCTCTCGGATGCATAAAGATATTTGAATATGTTAAGCGTACCTTTTAAAGGCAATGGATAACAGATTTTTGTATGTGTTCCAAGCCATTTGAAAAGACTGGTTTCGTCTTCATTTATTTCCACCAAAAGAACATTCGACTAAAGCAACCCTTTCAAAAGCATATATTAGCCTTTCAAATTAGTTGAAGCCATCCACATCTATGAAGGAAAAATTACATGAACTGAATATAACCTCTTCAAACACAAAAAGATAGGATTCCGCACTAGTCAGAGAGGATGCATTCGAATGGAATCTTTTGCAACAAGACTTTCTATGGTGATTTAACTCATTCGAAACCCAAAAATTTACAATTTCGATAGCACTGAAAGCCTATGCCTTTTTCGACTTACACGGCACATTAATGACTAGGTGAAGAGTGCTTCTATACCTTTGGCGAAGTCAAAAGCAAGCTAGCAAGGCAGAGGAAAGCCCAAACTTAAGTGTCGGCAGAAAGTTGTCAAGGTAATCCTTTTGACTGCATTAAATGGATGCGCACAAAAGGATGGAATAAGTTCTTTCGATCGCATCGAAAGGATGTAAACAGAAGGTAGTCAATTGGAGCCTATAAATAAGACCTAGGGGTCTTGTTTTAGTTATCCAATTTTCATTCACTCCTTACATGTACTTTCTAAAACTTGTAAACCCTAATTCCCAAATCAGGTTGGGGATAAAATTACTTTGTACACTTGAATTTTCAAGTAAAAAAGGATTGTATTTTCAAATCAAATTTGTAGCATTCTTGGATATGGAAGTGGATTTAATGGTTTTATATGACTCTGATTAAGGCCTATTTGCATAAATATGTTTGAAAAGCTACCTTTCGAGGAAGTCGAAACCATTTAATTCAACTAAATTCTTAAACCGTTGAGTCTTAAACTTCAGCCAACCTGACTACTTCGAAAGGTGGTTCCGACAAAGTCCTAAACCAATTGAAGAAGCTCGAAAGGTATTATAAAAGAGAATCAAACGTTTTGACCGCGTCGAAAAGTTATAAAAGAAGGGGTTTCATTTGCCACAACATATTTGATAGGAGGTCTTAAGGGAATCAATAAGTTTTAACTATCTCTATCTGTTCGAAAGGTGATTTCGAAGGAGGTACCTACACGTTAAACTCTGCGTTGGGATGTTAACAAGTTTTCTTGTTAACACTTTTGGTGCTAGAAGGAGGGCTCGAACCTTCGTTTCCCAATAGCTTTCATCATAGATTAATTGCATAGTGTTCTTCATTTGAAAGAAAAAATGACGGGTGCAAGGAGTATTAACGACATCCCAAATAAAGAAGCTACATCACAATCAACTTTAGAAAATAATACAGTCCCGAACTTTAAGTTAGAGAATATGGAAGTTGGACAACCTTCTACTCTAATAAGATTGGAAAATAATGAGATTAAAGTCCAGAATCTACAATAACAAATGATAGCTATGCAAGAACTTTTTACAGGAGCTCCATTTCAAGAATCATTAAAGATCATGGAAGGAGAAGATGAAGTACAATCTCCGAATAAAGACCAATATGAAAAAAGTCAAAAAAAGAGAGCCCTTAAGCAATCAAATAGTTTAGACTTAGAAGACAGTGGAGATCACCGCAACAACATTCTCAACCAAATCATAAAGGATACAATGAAAGATGTACTCCTTAATCTGGAGAAATATGCTATCCTACAAAAGACTCCCTTTTCAAAAGAAATAATGGCAGTTAGCCTATCTCCTCACATTCAAATTCCCCCACTAAAGTATGATGGAACTACTGATTCAGATGATCATCTTGTAGCTTTTGAAAGCTGGATGAACTTATATAATACTCCTGGGCTAGTTCGTTGTAAACTCTTCACCGTCACTTTCTAGGGAGTAGTTATCAAATGGTATAGGAACTAACAGAAAGGAACCATCCATTCCTGGGAACAATTCTCTTGTGAATTCATAACACAATTTCACATATGTAAAGACCCAATAATATATTCTTACATGTTAGTTGAAATCAAACAAAGGTTGGAGGAATTGCTTGGCAAATACATTAAAAGATTCAACGTGGAAGCATTGAAGGCCGAATACGCGGCCGATCAAGAAAAACCTCTGGCGGTTTGTTCAGGGCTAATCAAGCAAACTCCTTTTTGGAAGGAACTTCGTGTCCATGGGTGTAAAGAAATACGACACTTCTATTTCCAAGCCGAGAAGTTTGTCCAAATGGAAGAAATGCTTCATGCCATGAAGAAATCTTAGAAAAAACAGAAGGAAGGAAAGTTTGACTTCAATCATGCCAGCGAAAATTCTAGATGGAAGGAGAAGAAAACGACAATTGAACTGTGATATCTAAATCCAGACCCATGGAATTAAACAAACCACTTTCCTATATCTTTGCCATGACAAAAGATGATTATAATTTCTCCATTTCCTATAAGATAAGGACTCCTGTTGAAGCCAAAGAAGGAAGGAATTACTATGCTTATCATAGAGTGAATGGACACGAAACCGACAATTGCAATGTTTTAGCAAAAATTGTTCAAAACCTGATCATTTATGGATTCTTAAAAGAATTTATCAAAGAGGAAAAGAAGATTTTCTACCTCGTAAGGAGCAACTCAACCATTTATGGTCCTGATAGAGAATCAGTTTTACAATTTCAGACTCCTATCAAGCCATGAAGTCTTGTGGCATTAGTTTAGTAGTTGATTTTCTTCTTTCATAACTTTCTTACTTGATTTGTACATTGATTTATACTTTGATTTTTGTGCTAAATTGGTCTTTATTAATACAAAATTTGAGTGTCATTACAAGTAAAAACAAAACCAGTCTATGGCATTCAACAGACTCTCAAAGAACAGCAAATTTCCAGAACGAAATGACTCATCCTTGAATCAATGTGGTGTAAAGAACCACTCCCATAGAACCTTGGATTATTGTCAAAACTTCAATTGTAAACTCATGAAAGGTAAATATTTGAAAATCACCCAAAAGAAAGGATTCCTAAGAAAAGCATGCCTATATTTACGAAAGTCTATTAGACCATGCATCAAGGCTGATGTGCACGTAAATTTGCATATTTTTACCACCATGTTTAATCTATTTAAATTAAATAAATGATCATATTGGGTATTTTAACTTGTTTAAACCCAAATTCAAATTATTTGAAATTGTCACATATTCATCTTCATTCAAGGGAAAAATGGTCATTTTTGTGCATATATTAATTTGAGAAAATTTAATTGAAAATTTTTATATTATTTTATAGGAATTTAAATTCAATTACAAGTGGTTTCATGAGGAATATGCATGCACAAAGAAGATATAAAGGAATGAAGAAGGAAATAATTCAAAGTGATGAACATGGAGGACCCCATCCACTTACCTTGATTTTCAATTAGCAGCCAATGCACGTGCTAAAAGGCCATTAAAGTTTTATGTACATTTAAGTGGGTGATTATTGGAGCTAATGATTACTTGGTGGCCACACTACCTCTAGGTCATATTGGGCATTACCCAAAAATATGAATCATGGTTTAACACATGCATAAATACCCCTTATGTTTCATGTAACCCTTTTCTTCCTTGGTCCCTCTTAGTTTTAGTTTAGGCTCAAAAATAAATTAAGCACTCTTTTTTCTTCTCATGGCTACTTAGCCATTTCTTCTTTTATGTAATTACCTTTTTTTTATGCAATTTAATACATGTTTTTTTTTCCTTTTCTTGTTTATTTCCTTTCATTTTGTAGTGTAGATCTCTTTTATTTTATGCAGCTAGATTAGTTCTCTTTTTCATTAACTTTCATTTTCCTCTTCTTTTTGTTTTGTTTATTTCATGTTGCTTTCTACTTGTGTTGACATGATAACACAAATGTGAGGCTAATCCCTTCAATTTAGGAGTAATGAAGCTCTCTTGAATCATGTAGATGCAACATAATTCTCATTTATGTCTCTTTTGTATTTAATGGAAAGTTGGATGTTTGTGTGATTTTGTATTTAATATTGAGTTTGATAGCTTATGTTGTTCAAAACAAATAAGCTATGCTTAGTCATATGAATCACTAATTACCTCTTCATCTATATATGATCATGGTTATGGAAGTGGATTTAGAATTAAAATTTGATGGTTTATGTTTCTAATTTAATAGTTAATAAACTATGCTTAAAATAGATTCTACTTTTAACTTCATATCATTTTCATTGAAGTTAGCAATTGGGTTAGATGGTGCATTAAAATTTGATGGCTTAAGTGTTTTAATAAATAACACAATTAGGCCATGCTTATGATAAATGCATCAACTAAAATCACAAATGACCAAAAAGAGATCATAATTTCATTATGTTGATTTATGTGATCATGAGAGGGGATTTGACTCTAAATTGCTCTTTAATCTCATATTATTATTTTCCTTAGTTTTAGTTTGTTTTTACTTTCTTTTAGTAGTTAACTATCATTCGACTTTGGTTTAATTTGATTGAATAGAATTTTAAAATCTACAATTTCCCGCGGATCGATCCGTATTTGCCACGTACTACAAGTGTACGCCGTGCGCTTGCGGTTATTTTATTTCAAAAAAATTCGACTATTTTCTAAACCGATAGAAAATTAACCGATCAACAAGTTTTTGGCGCCGTTGCGCTTTGATTTTATTTTTCTATTCTTCAAATTATTTTCGTTTGATTTTTGTGTGTTTTAATTTTTTGCGTGTTAGTTTGCATTCAAAAAAAATTGTGTGTGTGTTTGTTTGTTGTTTGATTTTTGCTTACATTTTGTTTGTGTGCATTTCTTGTTTTCAATTTGCATTGGCATATATTAAAAAAAAAACTGCACAATTTCAAAACAAAACTATTTTATTCCTTGCATTTGCAATTACATTTTCTTCACTGTTTTACAAACAAAAAATATATTTCACTGCTTTACATTTACACTTCTGTGCACCACTGTTTACTGTTTACTTTGACAGTGCATCATCAAACTGCAATCCTCCATACAAAGCACTGCCCCTCATCTCTATGCACACCACATTTCTTCCTACCCACATTCCTTCTACAACTCCCTGACCACCCACAGTTCCTTGCCTACGTACCACAAACAACCCTCATTTCCTCCTACGCTTTAAATTAAACATCATATCCGCAAGCCATTGTTCCATTTAACCACTGCTGCTTGCCTCAACATTTGCTATTCACTTCATAAACATCACCACTTTGCATCTATCGACCATCACCTGTGCACAGTGATACAAACATCTGCCACAAGCATTACAGCCACTTACTTCCACCTTCAACTACTTTAATTCTCAAAACTGCAGTTCATTATCACTGCTATTTAAACTTCGACCAAACAAAACTTCATTGTACATACGCAAAAACATATCTGTGCAGTGCACATTTGCCAAGTCCATCACATCTCCTCACCAAACAATTCACTTCAACCATAATCACAACCAAACGATCAACTCACCATCAAACATCACCAGAACAGTCAATTCCATTACCACATCCTTCTATCATTCCATTACCACAGCTCAACACAGCAGTATACACCACAGCTCAACTGTTGTTGTCCACCATTTCATCGAACAACCATCATTTCACAAACAAGAAACTTGCACTTCACTTCAACTGCTGTTGTCCACCAAACCACCTAGACATCACTTCAATTTCACCAATACAACATTTCAACCCATATTTCAGTGCATACCAGAGAACTGCAACACACTTGCCTACAACTTCAGCCACCACATCAACCATCCCCAAGCCGTACATTTCTCACCATCATACTAAAACAACCACACTGCCTGAACCCACTTCTACTTGCCTGCCCTTTGCCTCAACACCATCCAATTCCTAATACAAAACATCATCTCTGCCATATTGATCTCTGCCTTAACTTCGCAACCACCCGCGAACCCAACTACATCATCCACAAACTGCATCGCGAACACAGTAACTAATCAGACCACCAAAACCGCGACCCAAAAATTTAAAATCGCCTCAACCAAGCTGTCTTCAATCTTCGTCACCGCAAACAAAACACGACCATCCATCACCGGTCAATCATTGGCTTGCTACTGCCTCACTGTCCTTCCTACTTGAAAACTGCTGTTCACCCTTACGTATAACCCACTATCGATAACAATAACATACAATCCACCGCTAGCCTTCAACCGTCCATTTCTACTTTAGCACAAACTGCCTCGCAATCGCCTGCGACCAACTTCCTCGAACTCAACAATCGGCAAACATGAATTTCACAAAATCCACCATACGAGCATCTCCAATAAAAAGAAAAAGAAAGGGGAGGATTTCGATTGGCGAGCATAATTTCGTTTCAAGAGTTCTCGTATTTAAGATTGTGGGAGTAAGAATTTTAGTGAAGGCTGTGAATTAGTAGTTTTCTTTTAACAGAGTAGTTGAAAGATTGTGAATTTTTAATCAATTTGGGCCGGGTAAGTGGGGTTGATATTTTGTTATTAGGCCGGGCTGTTTGAAGAGTTAATTCTTTTTTATTAGTTTTAAGTTTTCTTTTCTAAAAAAAAACCTATATATATTTTGTTTTTAACTTCTTTTCAGATTGCCAAAGCAGATATAAAAAACAGCTTGCTAAAAACCGTCGCTCTGCTTGCCAAATGAATTGCATGCTTATAAAAAAAAATTGTTGCTTAAAAATAAATTGCCAATAATTCTGCACGCTCTGGTATCATGCCATTATCCCTTGTTTTTATTTTATTTGCATTGTTGGTTACTTGCATTTATATATAATTTTTTTTCAAAATTCCAAAAAAATATTTCATTTTAGTTGCATCGTTAATCCACGTTTAATTTTTGCTTTGCATCTCATCTTAGATTGTTGATTAATAATAATAATAAGACATCGATAACTTTTAATTGTATATTAACAATTTTTCTTCTTTGAACAATTTGATTTCTCGGTAACTAGGCTACGGCAGAGCAATAGTCAGTTATAAATATTACGGTGATTCGTAAATATTATACTGAATTGTTTCTCTGAAGGTACTTAAACCTTCGGCTGCATTGCTACGTGATTCGTGGTGCACCGATAACTCCTGCCCGTTAACTGGCTGAGGAATATCTTGTTGATTTAAAACAAAGTGTAATTATACAAATTTGGGTTAATTTAGGATTAAACATTTGTAAATTAACCCTTGCATTCATTTAATTGCATTAGTTCATGCATATTTAAAAAAAATTCAAAATCTAAAACTATTTTTTTTTATAAAACTAGAAATCCAAAAAAAAGTATACAAAATCTTTTCAAAAACCAAAAAAAATTGAAAAACCAAAATACAACACAAAAATCAATTTTCCATTGTGAAAAATAAATTCTATTTGTAGATATTTTTCCTTTATAAAAATAAAAAGAAAAAAAATCCAAAAACATTCTTGAAAATGTCCAAGTTTCCCCACTTACGTGAATTTTACAATAGTTGTGAAAATCAATATAATCCATATAATTTCACTCAAAATTCTTATGGATATTTTAACGACAACTATTTTGTAAATAATTCAAATTTTGAACAACAAAATTTTCAAAACGACGATCAACCCTCGAATCTCAAAAATAGCATTTCGTCTTTACTTGATTTCTCTACACAACAAAACCAAAATATAAATGATTTGTGTAATTCATATTTGTGTAATAACTCGAGTCAAGTATTTCAAAATTTGAATTCAATTCAAAATTCAAATGATTTCGAGTATAGCCCCATGCCAATTCAATTTTGAACTTCAAAATGAACTTCAAAATCAAAATCAAAATCAAAATGTGAACCAATTTGTAAATAATTTTGGCAATGGGAATAATCCCGACTACGATGCGATTGAAATTTTTTGTTCTTAACAAATCCAAATCGAAAATTCTCAAGTTAATAACTATAAATTGGATTGTGTTGAACAAATGAACGAAATTTACGATGATCACACGGATTCGTTGTTTGAAAGTTATATGAAACAATGTGAACAAAAAAACCAAATCCCAACGTGTGACAAGTTAAGTAATAATCCATCTTTTACCAAAATCGATGATTTTCAAACAACAACTTTTGAAACTGAAAATGATGATCTTAATGAAGTTGTTGAAAACACGGTAATCGAGTTGGATTTCAATTCTTTTGAGGGTGTGGAACCAAATTTAAAATTCGATCTTCCTTTTTTCGATTTCGAAAATTTGAGTACAACAACTTTGGATTTGGAACTTGAGATACGCAATGAAGTTGTTGATAATACAATAAAGGAAGACGAATTCAATGAACACGATTTCTTTGGAATTTTCGAAAACGAGTTGTTAAATTCTGAAGGGGAAGATTTACATCACCATTTTGATTTTGAAATCGATAATTTTGAAGAAGTTTTCAATGATAAGTTTGAACTTCAACTTGGTGAAAATAAACTTGAATTTCAACCAATTGTTTTATCTACCCTAAAAATCATCGAAAATAAAACCTCTCGTATGATTTTTAGTAAAATGACATTCGTTTTTTCAAATCACATTCGATTCCAAAATCTTTTTCGATTTAGTTTTCTACGCTTAAGCCTTGTCTCGCGTACTTGGTGAGACAAATGAATCGGGTTTTGGAGGACAATTTCATTTACTTTTTAACGATATATTTTCTGATGCCGTGTAAATACATTTCATTTTCATGTAAATAATAATAAACGTTCCTTTCACTTGGGTTGACTATGGGGACACAGTCAAAATCAAGTGTGGAGGGAGACTCACCTTATTTTTTGATTTTTCATAGTTTATTTTACATTTTCTTTTCAAACCCCAAAAAAAACAAGTTGAAGTAGACTACTAGCAAGCGGTAATAGGGTAGAGTCGAGTCTGAGCGGGTGGTCCTGGCCCTTTTGAGCCCAGCTCAAAGAAAATTGTCGGCATTGTGAATTAGGAGTTCTAATCTATGCCAATTATCGCAGTCAGTTGCCTACGGCATGGGGTGTTTATTGGTGACTTTGGCTTGCTATCCCTACATTAATTAGGCAGAATCAATCTTTTAACTTAAGTGTCCCATTGGCTTTGGCGGTAGAGGATCGTCCTATTCTGTTGACTTTACCTACAAGTTTAGGGTACTTTTGAGCTTAGTGTGTTCAAGGACTTTCATCCTTGCCTTAGAATTAGTTACAGACTATTAATACATTTTTATTTATAATTTTACCATAGATATGTGTTAGAGTCATCCCGCGTGTCCTCGGGATTGATTTATTAGGTAAAGGTATCAAGCTATTTGTGTTAAAATAGGCTTTGATATGAATTAATTAACATTCGGAAGGCTAGAGATCGAATCACTTCTATTTTGAGAGGTCCTTATCATTCGAAGTGATTCCCTATTACTAAGGTTTAGAGAGTAATTTGGGGGATGTGACATCCACAAATACTCATTACATCCTCAAGAGCACCCTCTGGCGACGTTGTCAAATTTCGGCCGGCAGCACTCATTATTTATCTTGGTTTGCCCCTAGTATAGTGCACTTGGTTGCTTATCACACCCTGCTGCCTTGTATCATCAATAGGTTTTAAACTTGCGAACTTAAGGTCATTATTCCAATGTTCTATTACCAAGCTGAGTGGCAGTGTATGTATATAATCAAGGGGGGAGGTGGTGCTATGACCCTAAGTATTTTTTTTATCGAATTTAGCTTATCTTACAAAAGTTAGTCATACCTTTGCACTGAGGTTTTTTCTGGTTCCATAAGTGTGCTCAGCTTTGGAAGAATCCTCACAGTTTCTTGAGCAAAGTTGGCTAGAAGGGATATTCTAATTCTTGTGGCAATGTTAGATTGATGTTCCGGCATCTTTGACGGAGTTGAGTCGATGCTCCATTGCCTCTGGTGGAGTGGAAGCGAATGAATATCCCGCTATGGTAGGCATAGTGGAATTCATATTTCAACTATCTATATGTAATGCCATAAGATTAAAAGAAATTGTTAGAAGCTTCTAGTTTAAGTACAACGAACTATATTCTCCGTCATGAGAGTTCATCTACACTTAAGATTCGTGGAACATAAGTTACTTGCCCTGATTGTGGATTTTGGTGACATATGATTTGCCAACCCAACCTATGTTCCAAGGGAGTGTAACTTCTGTGACTGCCATACTTAAGATTTAGAGCCGGGATTCGCATACAATAACTACCTGGGCCATTATGACCTGTATCCTGAGTATTATTCGAGTTACCGTGGCCCGACTAGCATGGGTGCCGATCGTCAACTACAAACTATCTCCGGCTGCAGCCATGCCTTAATTGTAACGTCCTGCCTTTTCGTACGCTTTAAATCGATGATAAACCACACACGTCAGACTTAAACCATACAGAAGGGAGGATTGTTATGGGGTAAATAAGAAAAGCAGAGAAAGAAAAAACAAAATAGAATCTTGTAGCGGAACGATAAAATACAATAATCAAATATACAATTCATGAAGCTGTTTACAAAATATTCGATTATATTTATACAATACATATTAGAGTACACATACCAGAGACTAATAATTAATGCAGCGGAATTAAATGGTGTAGTGGAATAATATAGTAGATAATAGTACTACAAGTCTTCGTCTTCGTCCTCCAGAATAAAATCTTCAAATCCTGAAACACTCGGACTGACCCGAGCGAATTGAGAAAAACAAAACACTCGATTCAGAACTAAAATATCTTATGTAAGTTAAATCAACGTAAATAAATATGAGTGCAGTAACTTAAAAGATGCTCGGGATTCACATCTCCTAAGGATCCGTTAAACTATTTACTATGTAGTAATATTTCGCTATTATAATAGTGTCTATTAGTAAAATAAACTTACTTTTAAATAGCTTTAAAGCATTACATTTTCCACCTTAACACATAATAATGCCAATAGTCTATACAGTACTGTAATACCTCCTGATCGGAAGGTTACCAGAGGATACTCCATAGGTACAACACAAATAGAAAATCGTAGTAAAGGCTCCGTATGGTAGGTGACACGGCACAACTAGGCAATGCCAGGGTAGATATACCAAGTGCTATCCGGGCTGGTGGTAATGCGTAGCGCGCAGCTACCGCCTACCTCGAGCCACACCCCCAAATAAGAAAAAATCAAAAGTGGCCACCGAATCAATCCAAAAGTCAAAGTATAATATCGAAGGGATGTGTCCGATCAAAGGTGCTACCTCACTGGCCCGAGAGTCGCTCTTGTTTTAGCCACCTTATGCCAACTCACGGGAGTCGGGTCCACGTATTTACCTCAAAGGAAATGCCGCCACCATCCTACTTCATTCTGGAATCTCCACCGCGTACACGGTTGTTATAGGGGTTTTCGGAGTTGGCAGAGAGTATGACAAATTCCGATCCCGGTCTCTTCAACAACCAAATGTTATTATAACACCACGGTTATTTCAAAATAATTTATACTTTAAAACCAGAATATAATCTCCCTTTCAAAACCATTTAAATATGATATCATTTCTATTTTTAAATCCCCAAATCAATATGGTATCATTTCTATTTTATATATATCCTTTTTTTTTCAAAGTCATAATACTTTCAAATACATATATATCTTAAACCCCATAGCTTTGAAACAAAATTTCTAATACTTAAATGGTTTAAATATTAAACCACTTTATATAATAAAATAGCTTTTTTAAATTTCACAAATAAATTCCAAATACCGATTTGAACCTCCAATTATACCATTTCAATTCCATATATTTCAAAGCTTAAAATATTCCACTATTTCAAAACTAATTCTTTGATAATTCCGTATATCAAATTTAATTACTATTATTTAGATTTGAAATGTTTACTAAAAAAACCAATATAATTTAAGAAAACTTTTAACTTCAAACAACTGGATATTCTTTCAATTTATTTAACTTGATATACTCATTCAAATCAACTTGATATTCATTTAAATCATTCTAGACTAAAAATCAAGTTATAAAAATCACACTCTTTAACGATCACGATTTTATTTAAAATTTCAAATCAAATTTATCCGAGTATAATCCTTAAATTTTTTGTTCAAATCAATTTCATATCATCTTCCCTCCTTATTCCCCTTTAAGTTATTATAACTCCAAAAATAAAGTTGAATAAATACTCAGCCATATTTATATCTTAATAAAACCAAACTTTATTATTAAACTTCCTTTATACTTCAGATCAATTTTTATAAATAGCTTAAAACCAAGAATTCAACTATATATAAGACAACATTTATATAATATCCAAGTCAATATCTCAAAATCATATATTTCTTTTAAAACCATAGAAATCATTTCAAAATATTTTTATATATATAGACTGCGTTGCCTGTATAAAATTTTCTATCCTATAGTCAAGTGATACAGATATTTATCATTTCAATCCGTAATTTAAAATAAAATTACGGTTATATATCATTTCAAATCGCAATCTCGAATGAAATGAAAATGCATAATAACTTGCAGTTTATAACAATATAAAATACAACATCCATTCATCCAATATCAACCATCAACCGTTTACCACAATCATCATCCAATTCAAGCAATAGCATCAATATAGAACGGGTAATAAACAACAGGTATTAACTAGCAGATTATATTTAATAATAAATTAAATAACTGTTTAACTGGCGAATTTATATGCAAAAATAAACAAATAACAATTTAACTGGCAGTTTATATGCAATGAATAATTAAATAACAATTTAATCAAATAAATGCAATTTAACCGAGATGTGATTTAAAATATGCCAAACAGTCATAAATAAATTTCTAATCACACCATAAATTAATTTAACAAACATAAGAAATTTTAGAAGTTGTGAGTGGGTTAAAATACTCACATTTTGAATTTAAATTGAATTTAAATTCAATTTAAACCCAAAAATTTGACAGTCTTAGAATTCATCCAAACCAGCGCCAAAATGTCCGGAATTTTAATACAATCCTAACAAAAAAACCACGCGTGAATTGGTGTTCGTATGTGAAAGATATAGCGATAATTGTGTTTGAATTTCAATTTATAAAATAAAAAAAAGAACACATTAACCCACCCTTTACGGCCACGTCACCGCTTCCTTCTTCCACTACACAGCAAGACGCACGCGCACCTACAGGTCGTGAATGAAACCTACGGCCAAAACAAATCGCGCACGCCTCTAGCCCCCAGGAACGCCGTAGCCGTCACCAGAAGATCGATCCCCCTCACCCTCGGCCAGCCGCCTTCATCCATGGCGCGTGACCTCTCCGAGCACGCCCCAAAACCTACAACCGCCGCCATAAATGCTTAACCCTAGTCGAATTTTTGCCTCCAATCCGACCATTGAATCGCCAAATAAACTACATGGATAAAGCTCCCTCGGCCCTCTCTTCAAAACCCAGAAATGGTTCATCGATCCGTCGATGTTCATCGACACGCGATGAACGGTCGAAAATTGTTCGATTTTTACCGATCAGACAATGAACCAAAACGAAAAACGAATCATGGATCTGAGATGCGCTCGTCGAGAGCTTCAATATATAATTTTTCTGAATTTTTTTTGAGGAGTTTGAAATTTCACCGATTTTTGAATTGCAATTGATATTAAGGTTTGCAGCCATTGGAAAGAGGAGGAGCTGATGGAATTGTACGCACAGAATAATGAGAAATAGAGACTGCTAGGGTTTATAGCAGGATATATATAGGTAGGGTTGATATTTGAATGGATGGATAAGATAGATTTACGTGCTAACGTCAAAGTGGCCCAAAAAGCCCGTTTCGACCGTGGAATAAAATTGGGTCAACCCATATATCAAAATAGATGCTTTTAAATTTTAAACGCAATGGAACAAGTTTCAAGTCCAAATTCTATCGTATGAAGAAGTTATGCTAAAATCAATATTTTCCAAATTGATTTCAGTTTCATTTATTTCAAGGCGTTTCGAGTCCGTACGATAAAAAGACAAGTCTGGTCGCTACGAAACTTGAAATCCTACAATAATTCACTGTTACGGATCCGATGAAACTAGTTTCGTCGAAATCCGAGTCAGTGGCAAAAATGGCTATTTTTACACTAATTAAATAAATTAATAAATAAATTAATTAAATCAAATTTCCAATTTAATTATAAAATTGACGATTCTTATCATTTAAAATTTCTTAATCATTTACAATGATTTTAAATAAATTTAGATGTCAATTTAATGTTGATTCAATCATAAATTTCAGCGTAAATTCAAATTTCATTATATTCATCAATTATAAATTAAATTTTCAATAATTCCATTGAATTCACTATTCATTCTTATTATTCAATTCATTATGGTCAAATGCAGAAAATTAACATTGGGTTCAAAGCGATTACATAAATATTCTCCAATTTCAACTTAATTTTTAAATTAACGTAATAATTAAATGTTTAATTTCATTCATTTGCAATTAATCCAAGGGGCATTTCACCAGAATGACAAACTTTGCAGTCCAATTAGTTTCTAGGACACACATTCAAAGAAATTACTTTCAGTGCCAAAGTCAGCAAAATAATTACTTTCAAGGACAAAGTCAATAGTCTAATTACTTTCAAGGATGTAATTTCATAGGTTTTTAGGCCCTAGAAACTAATTATTTTGTGTTTTGTCCTTGAAAGTAATTATTTCAATTGTGTGTCCTAGAAACTAATTCCACTTGCTAAAGAGACCCTTGTGGCTAATTTCCACTTAATCCAATTATTATAAATTAAATAAATTAAATCACTATTTAAATTCAAATTCTAAAATTCATATATTTTATCATCATGTATTACTTATTAATTTATTATTCTTAAAAACCAATTCCCATCTCAACTTAAAGTAAATTAATTTACCAATTATAGTATTTATTTCATTTATTTAAAATAATCCTTTTATTATAAATTGAATCCAATTAATGTTAATAAATTCCAGTTTAACCGATTAGATTCAATTCCAACCCTTTAGTTGAGTCTATTATTTCCTTGTAACGCAGTTATACTTGTCTCACATTTCATTCCTTTATATTAACTTATGAATAAAATATGCATTTCCATTGCTTATTACATATTACACTTTACAATTACAGTTCTTACCCACATAAATGAGACATTTATTTTCATTTAGATATAATTGTTTTACAATTAATTTGGTAGACTAGATATATTCTGGTAATTTATGATGATTGTTACCATAGCCTTAAAATTTCACTTAGGCTTATTATTTCAACTATTTATAACATACGGATTCATTCGATTACCATAAATCATACATTAATTCATATATTCATACAATACTTACCTTTATTTACTTATAATATAATCTCATTCCCAAATATAACAGTTACAACAAATAAATATGACAATTAAATAGTAACTTACGACTGTTACTATTTCTTTGATTCATTAATTACAATTAATATTCTCTAAATAAATTTATTTACTTAGTCCCAATTTAACCACTCCTAACCACTGTATTACGTTTCATACAAATGTAACATTTATTTCCATTTATTACAATTTATCTCAAATTCCAATTAACAATCTAAATAAATAGGTAATCTAAAATAAACATTACCATTGGGATGTTTTTCTCCTGACGTTTTGTCCCATGATGCCGTTCTGCTTCCTAATCCCCATCCCTGTAAAGCAAGTTCCAGATGTTCGCCCTGTTTGGTTTATATTGGAGTATCTAATGAGACGGTGAATCTTGGATCAGCTCCTGCTGCCTCTTCCCTTGTTGGCAACAAATCCTGGTCCTCTCTTTTCACCACTCTTCCCTGTAATGCAGGTGACTACAAGCCGATTGAGTTTGAAATTGTTGAAGAGAATGGAGTGATGATTCCTCCTCCCATTGTGTTGCAAGTCGGTTTGGACTTTTGGTCAGATTATTTAGTTGGTTTCTTTTTGGACCATAATCACCGCCTCCACGATGTGGCTTCTGTTTGTCGTAGGGCTTGGAAGCTCGTGGTAATTTACGTGTTAAGCTGGTTGACTCCTTGTATTTCCTTAAGTTTTCCTCCCCCGAGGAACGAAGTCTTGTGCTTGAGGCCGAGCCTTCCTTTTTTGATGGGCAACCCTTTATAATTACTCCTTGGTCCCCTACGGTGGCTAGTGCGCGTGAACAAGTTCTTTCTATTCCCGTTTGGGCTTATTTTTCGCAAATTCCCTCTGCTCTTCAACCATTGCTTGGTTTGAACTGGTTAGCTTGTAACATAGGAAAACTGAGATGTTTTGATTCAAATACTGTCGCGCGTGATAAATTGATGTATGCAAAGGCCCTGATTGAGATTTCCCCTGATAAGCAGCTCCCATCTTCTGTACCTGTTCAGCTTGCTGTTGGGCATGTTGTGGAGGTCCGTGTTCGATACGGTTGGGTTCCAGATATCTGCTCCACCTGTCACTCCTTTGGCCACCTGGCGATTGCCTGCACGCATTCTGTTGTTTCTGTCTGTGCTCCTAAGATCCCTCTGCCTCGCCCCCCGATCAGGAAATGGGTTCCTAAGGTTTCATCCACTGTCTCCCCTATTGACCCTCCACAAGCAGTTCCTTTGCCTGGTTTGGGCCCGCCTCCTGCAACTGCTCCTGGCCCTACCTCCCTTTCTGCTTTGGTGGACCCTGGTGATGTTCCCGCGATTCCTGCTGTTGCCCCCGATCCTGGTCCCCCTTGTCCCTCTATTGGTTGGGATGATGCTGAGCGGTGTTGGATTGATTTCATTTCTGATATGAGATTTAACCCCTTGGTCGATTCCTTCATTAGATTCGTTCTGATGATCAGCAAGACCTTAGATGCCTTTATTACCGACCTTCTGGTGACTCATTGGTTCTTGATTTGGTCGGTCAATTTGCGAATAAGAATTCTGTCTTGATTGCTGATTCTTCCTGGGACCGAACTTTTGTTCACTCTTCTGATTCCGTAGCGTATGATCCTTGTCTTGCATCCCACTTCTGCCCCTTTGCTAGTCTGCTGGGAGATGTCCCTTTGGAGTCTTCCCAGGATGCTGTGGATGATGGTGATTATTCCTCTAAGGAGGAGTAGTATTGTTTTCGATATTCGTATAGTAGTTGTGATATTTCTGTCACACTCGTGTGCTGTATTTTTTCTTTTGCATACTAGTTAAGGTGCTTTTACCTTACTCCTGTACTTCAACTTTTATTACGTTCGTAATAAAAAGTGGACGGTCCACTATAAAACTTGCCGGCCTTGCCAAAAAAAAATAAAAAAAAAATAAACATTACCGTTACTCTTTAGTCGCATAAATAAGCCTTTATTACTTATAAATCAATGTTGGCATTTATTTCCATACTACTAATTTCATTCACCTATGTTCTATCCAAACATAACATTTAGATTTATTTCATTAATTAATTCAATATTTACATCCATTTCTGTATATTAAATTTTGTAACCAAGCTATAACATTTACATTGTTTTACTTATTAGAATTGCGTCCAAGTTATTAACAGTTAACGTTTATACGGTTGCAATTCATTCTAGTTATTATTTCCAAACAAGTACATATAGAACATTAATTTTATTTAATCACTATTTATTCATTATTAATGCATTGATTAATTCAAAAATTCCATTTGTTTTCCTTACATTAATTTATTATCAAATATTTCTATTTACAATAAATTTTAACCCTGCAATTGTTCCAATCAATTGGAATTTCATTAAATTGGTTATTCATCACTGCCATTAATATTACTACCTTAATTTACATACAGTTACTATTTTTCAATATATTATTGCATTGGTTAATATAACTTTAAATTCATTCTATCACCCCTAATTAAATTATTTCATTAGTTAATACACTATTCACATTTGTTCTCCTATATTACATTCTTAGCCTAGTACAACAATTCCCATTACTTCAATTAATCATAATTTCACTACAATTGTTAATACTTTGCTTTAATTTCCATGGTTGCATTGCATTTTTAACATTTACTTCAATATACATCATAATTTTTTTATTCCTTTCTTAAATTTAATCACAAAATTATTATAATTCAACAAATTTAATTATCGAAATTTACGGGTCGTTACACTCTCCCCCACTCAAAACTTTTCGTCCCCGAAAAGGAAAAAGAGGGAAAAGAAGAATTAAGAAGTCAATATATCATATTCAAAAATATTAACTTTATAAACAAATAGGTTTACAAAATTTAATAATTTAAATAAAATATCTCAATTTATATGTAACGACCCAGGATTTTAATTGATTAAAATTTGAATATTTAATTAATTTTAAATATTAATAAGTGAAATTTATAAGTCGAATAAATTTTATTTCGAATAATTGGATTTAATTGAATAATTAAATCGATAATTTAATATGTTAAATTATGGAAATGATTGAAAATTGGGTTAAATATGATTGTAAATGATTTGTAAAATTTTATTTTATCATATTGAAGTTAGAACGATATTTTAGAACTTTTAAAATCGAATTAAAAGTTAATTTGTGAAAATTGAATATTTTAATATTAAATCGACTAGTGAAAATAGTCAATTTTTGAACAGTCTCAGAATTGGACGAAACTAGTTCCATTGAATCCGTAATAGTTAGTTATTACCGGATTTCAATTTTCGTAGCAATCAGAGTTATCGTTTGATCGTGGCAGCTCGAAACGCATCGAATTATTTTTAATATTAATTTGGCGAGTTAAAATAGTCATTTTTCAAAAAGTCTCGGATTTCGACGAAACTAGTTTCATCGGATCCGTAAAGTGATATTATAGTAAGGTTCAAATTTCGTGTCAATTGGATTTACCGTTTGTCCGGTACAAATTAAAACGCCTAGAAAATCGTTTAAATCGGTTTAATTTAAATTGAACGTTTATTGCCATAACTCGCACAGATGTCCGAATTAGCTTTCGAAACCTGTTCCATTGTGTCCGGAACGCGGGGTAAACCCTAGAAACGCTGGTTACGGCGCGTAAATCGGAGTTCGGAATTTCCGGAATGAATAGTGTCGATCGATTTTCCTATAAATAGCCCACTATCACAAAAATAAAAATAAAAAAAGGAAACCCTAATCTAAACGCAGCCGCCTCCATTGATATGAACGGCCAGAAAACTCTCTTCTTCTCCTTCATTTATCTTTCAATCCTTCAATCGTTTCAAGAAACTTACAACTAGAAAGTGGTAGAGCGTAATGAGAACTACAAGATCAACGGTTATGATCGCGTTTGGAGCCATGGATCGACGGCAAAGTGGAGATGTACACCGTGCGTTTCGTGCTCAATTCCCAAGGCTTGGGACAGCCGAGCTCCTCCATGTTTGGGCCGAGCATAGCTCTTGGTCGTGGCTACAATATGGAGCTCCCTGATCGAGTTATAATCAAGCATAGTGGTTGTAAATTTTATCCCTAATTATTAAGCTATGGGTTCATATGCGTACGTTGCCTGTAGCCGAACGAAGAGAAGAGGAAGGGGGGTGTGCGCACGGCCTGATGGAGGAAGACCAGATCGAACGGCTATGAATTGAGTTAGGTTTAAAAATTGTAAATTATAATAATTATAATTCGTGTAACTTTAAATTGTTATATCTTTTTCATATGAGATCGAAAACGCGCGAAACAGGAAGCGTTGGAACCGTATGGACGGGCACTACGCGATGGAATTGGATTGGAGTCGTTTGGAGTTAGTGAAAATTTCATGTAAAATTAAACGTCCGTTTAATTTTATTCGAAATAAATCGCTAAAGCAAAATTAAAATCAAGGTGAGAACTTCTCACTCAATCGAATCAGTTTCGATTTTAATTTTAAATAGTTAGATTTAAAATATTTGAATGCATGTTTGAATGATGATTGTTATCTATTGATTGTTAAAATAGACATTATACGCCGTTAGTAAGCGGATGTTATTTATTAAAAACATATACCGCGAATATTTCATAAACAGTGAAATTGGTATTATATATAATAGCAATATATATATATATATATATATTGGCATATGTATATATTGGAGTTGTTGATTTCCCGCATTTGTATAGCGGATGAGACCCTATTGCGCCGTCTATTAAGCGGATAATATTTTAAATCCCATATACCGCGATAATTTCGTACTGGAACGGAATTGGTATTGTGCTAATGTTTGTGGATGCAGAAAAATAGGTTGGGGGGATCCAACTGGATTCCTCAACAGTTTTTATTAGATTTCAGATATTTTGATATTTGATGGATTATCATATCGATATATGATGTCGTTGTTGTCGTGATTGACTATTTGGTATGTAGCATCATTGGACCAAACTTTGAAATTTTAAAATGATTTTTAAAGTGATTTTTGAAAATATACTATATGTTTGGAAATTGATTCATTTTAGATAAATAAACGTTATAATTTTTAAAGTTATAAAAATTATGATTTTGAGAAATACGATTAAAGATTTATTTTTGAGAAATATGGGTTAAGGATTTTATAAAATAGTTAAATTGGGATTTCTGAATTTATTATAAAAGTTGAAATATAGGATTTATAAAATTGATTATTTTATAAATCAAAATGGTGAAATTATAAAGGGAGTTAAGACATTTTTAAAATAATAGTATAAATTGATTTATATAAGAGATTTATAAATTGATAATTTGTAAATTAAAAATATTTGAGTTATAAAATGAGTTTTTATAAGTGTTAGAATGAATTGTGAATGAATTTCATAAATGAATGAAATTTATAGAATTATAAACGGTGAAGTTATAAATGGAATTTTATAAGCAGTAGGTTTATAAAATTCATAAAGTTATTAAAAGAATGGTTTTGGATAAATAATTGAATCTTATAAGTTATAAGATTTATAATTATGAAGTTCAAAGGAACGATTTTTGCAAACAAATAAATTATAAGTATTTCACTTATAATATGAACCTTTAGTTTATAATTGAGTTATAAATCGAATAGGTTAATAAAGGAATTTATAAAAGGAAGTAGTTATAAAACAAATAGAAATAGAATTTATAAACGTTGTTTTATAAATTCGCAAACGACTTATTTTGATAAGTAAATTGTTATAACTTATTTATGGAGTTATATTCACATTTTAGACGGTGAATAATCCTTTAAAATAAAATGTATAGAAATGATGAAATTGATAACGTAGTATATTCACGTTTTTGAATAGTGAATAATATGTTAAAGAAAATGTTTAGAATGTGATATTTTAAATTGAATTAAAACGATCTAACGATGTTTTAAATGTGTTGAGATTCGAAACCATAGATTTCAACATTCATTGTTGAAATAGACGTTTTCGAGAAATAGAAGGAAATAATGGACTATAACACTGTTGTTATAGTAAATGATTTCCGAAAGGAAATGTTTTGTATAGTATTGGGATTTATATATCTATTTTAATTTCGAATCCCTATACTAGTGATTTTGGGTTGTCGTAACGATGTTTTACGCAACATTCGTTTTGGCCCAAATAAATATGGTTAAGAGAATGATTTCCTTAAAGAATGAAATATATACTTAATTTCGATTTAAGTATATCGAATTTTTTTCCAAGTGTTGAAAATAAATAGATTTGTGAATTACTTATTTTTAAATAAGTATGGAAATGTTTTCCAATATAAAGTGAATATTTGAGAATTTATCTTTTTGAAGATAAATTGAAATGAATAATTGAAATCGTATATGCATGGATATTTTGGAATGAAAATTCACTATGGAATTTATGAATAAAAAGGGAACTTGTTTAAAAATAAATATTGATTTATTTTTGGAGTGTGAAAATTATATATCTTGTAAATATATTTTTGGAAAATAAATAATTTGGAAAATTATTTGGAATCTGGTGATGTTGTGCATATCCATTGATAGTTCAATAACCGACTATCAATATTTCCCTTTGAATGGGTATTTGATGTGATTTGCTTGAATTTGAATGCCACACTTATTTTTGAATAAGCGCTCACTATTCGGGTTAACCGGGAAAGGACCATGGGGTCGTATAACCCATTCCGAATATGTGATACGTCGTTATGAATTGCATTAGAAGACCGGTGTTGAAGATCAGATCTTTTTGAAAGCGAAAGGACAACTCGTCGATTGTCTTTGCACCGAGTAGCTACGGTATAGAGACTCCCTATGTGATGGGAAGTCCGGACGTGATTAGAGATTATCCGGATTGCAAGGGCTTCGTAAGAAGTGCCTTCGGTTCTGTTCGAGCCCGGAACAGACTTGTATGGATTGTATGTCCGACGTTACAAATTGAGATATAAAGCAGATTTCTTTCAAATATATTTCTGTTGGTGGCGGAGAATTTATTCTTTTAGCTTAACACCCTTCTCTGAGATGTACGAGCTCAGAGGTTATGTAGTTGAATGTTATCAGCGATATATTCCCAATTTGGTAATGTGACATGCTGAGTGTTGCTATGAAATGATCATTGTGTTGATTATTTGTGATAGGATCATTTATTTGATCGTCTATCCTGGTGATCATTTCTATGATCATTTGTTGACCCAAAGCATGGCTTTTGTATAAAGTATGTTTTTGTGGACGTGACTTCGTCGAACCTCACACCCCGGAATGGTCAAAACAGGAAAGATGCAGCAAGGTTATGAGGGGTAGCGCCCTTTAGGATATGTGCATTTCCTTCTGGAAAAGGGTGGTATCATGGTATGGAGCCCAGATACTTACTCATGTTGAAAACACTTTATGATTGTGTGAATTGATTGCGAGCGCTCGGGTTGAAAGGTCCCAAAGGACCGGGGGATGGCATATTCGGTCAGTTGTTACTCAGTTAGGGGTAACCCAGCCTTGTGTTGGTAGAGATCCGGTTTGGTTCTCGGGGATGTCCATCCAGAGGCATTCTCATATGGCAATGGGAAGTTCCTTGGCCTGATCATTCGTTGGAAATCCAAAGAAACAATACGAGACTTGTACGGTTTTAGTTGTAGAACCTGCTTCCTCAGGAGGTAGCTATAGTAGGCATAATATAATGGTACCTATGCTGGCTAAAATTTATATTCTACTTTTGAAATATCTTCTACACCATGCACTAGTAATAATATCAAATGTTCTTTTTAATGCGTATCAAACATCTTTGACTAACATAAGAAGAAATCTCCTCCAAGTCTGCGTTTGCATTGTGTGTGTGGTGGGAGGTCTTATGGTAGTCTCATTTTTAAAAGCATTGCGAATTGACTTTAAAAATATTCCTCTATTTTGTTTTTAAAGATAAATAAACTATTTTGAGTTCTCATACCAGTCACATGACTGACTCGGAGTTTATTGTTTTCCTTCCTAAACTCTGGGTGCCCACCAATTTCCACACGGGCAGTTAAGAGTTAGGTTTATCAGGATATTCTGGATATTCTGGAGTTGCTGGAGGCAAGATGGATGGAATGGCGTATTGCTACTTATATAGTATTTCTTTTTCCGCTGCACTGTTTGTTGTTGTTGTTGTTGTACACTCTGATGATGATGGAATGTAATGTATAAAATGTAATAACTGATATAGTTCTTTGTTTAAAGATTATTCATTTATTATTATATGTTGTTCCGCTGCGAATTGTGAGATTCTGATATTGTTCTGTTGTTTTCTTTTCTATTCCGTTCTATTTTCTATATTTTCTTTCCTCTCTATTTTTCTATATCCTTATCTCTCTTCTTCTGTCTTTTTTTTTCTTTTTTTTAAACATTGATAATTCGTATTTCTGTTCATCTTGAATTAATCTATGGAGATTAGTGTGTATTCAAGGGGTACGGACTTGCGGGTCTTCACAGGTGGTATCAGAGCCTATGGTTAAGCGACAACCATGGTTCTGTTGGGTATTACTCATTAGAGATAGAGTTAGTAGTGCTCTAGAATGAGTTTGAGTGTAATAATAGCTATGAGAGCGTATTTGTTAGTGAATATAAAATTGTTTTATATTGTGATGATTGGTTTGTTGAGTGGCATATGAACCTTCGTCGGCGCAGCCTCGAAACTGAATCGATGGGGTTTCTAAACACTTGAATAGAACAATTCGACACAATATTGTTTTTAAATTGGGTAAATGAAATAATTTTACCTTGAGTATATTTTATATATGAAGGAATAATTTTTCAGAATTACTAAAGTGTATATAAGTAGATTGTTTGGTTGTTTGAATAATCTAAATAAAAGAATAATTGTATAAGCAAAAGAATTATAAGAATTGAATTATAATTAAGTAATTTACAATTGTGAAATAAACTTATATATATAAGAAGTGAAACTATATGAATATATTTATGAATATAGATTAGTGAATATAAACTAACTGAAAATGAATGTTAGTAAAAACATCCACTGTTAATGAATCAAATGTGATTTAAATTGAAAACCAATTCATTGAATATTAATGAGAATATAAATGAATATTTATTGGTTATGGATGTTAGTTGGATGATAGTTGGTTGATGTTTGCATTTGTTGCTTTTAACTACATTTGCTATGTTGGCATATATAGTTATTAAGTTGCTATATGTTGTATATTGATACTATTGTCTATATACATGATTCTCATGTTGTTTGTTGAGTGATTAGTAGGTGCGGATCGCGTTTGCTTCGCATTTGGAGCTCGCTTTCGCGCTATATTAGCCATATATGCTTGCTAATAAAATATAAGGTACATATCTCGGATTACATACCGTACTTTTATACTTTTTCCCTGCGGGATGCCTCATTACTTGATGAGATGTATATTTGTGATATATATACTGTCATTTTTTTCGGATCGAGCCGCGCAAAGGAGACTATGGCGAATTTTTCCGAAAATTTAAGGCGTTGGAAAAAATTTGAGAAAATTGGAAAATTTTGAAAATTTTAACTTTGATTTGGAATTGAAAGTTAAACAATAGTAGTTGTTTTTGAAAAGATAACTAAGTATGATTTCAAAACTTAGTAAAGTTATTATAAGAAGTTTGGCTATGAATTATGGAAAGTTAATAAATTCTATAACTTTTCTTACTTGTTAATTTCGAGGACGAAATTCTTTTGAGGGGGGAAGATTGTAACGACCCAGGATTTTAATTGATTAAAATTTGAATATTTAATTAATTTTAAATATTAATAAGTGAAATTTATAAGTCGAATAAATTTTATTTCGAATAATTGGATTTAATTGAATAATTAAATCGATAATTTAATATGTTAAATTATGGAAATGATTGAAAATTGGGTTAAATATGATTGTAAATGATTTGTAAAATTTTATTTTATCATATTGAAGTTAGAACGATATTTTAGAACTTTTAAAATCGAATTAAAAGTTAATTTGTGAAAATTGAATATTTTAATATTAAATCGACTAGTGAAAATAGTCAATTTTTGAACAGTCTCAGAATTAGACGAAACTAGTTCCATTGGATCCGTAATAGTTAGTTATTAGCGGATTTCAATTTTCGTAGCAATCGGAGTTATCGTTTGATCGTGGCAGCTCGAAACGCATCGAATTATTTTTAATATTAATTTGGCGAGTTAAAATAGTCATTTTTCAAAAAGTCTCGGATTTCGACCAAACCAGTTTCATCGGATCCGTAAAGTGATATTATAGTAAGGTTTCAAATTTCGTGTTAATTGGATTTACGGTTTGTCCGGTACAAATTAAAACGCCTAGAAAATCGTTTAAATCGGTTTAATTTAAATTGAACGTTTATTGCCATAACTCACACAGATGTCCGAATTAGCTTCCGAAACCTGTTCCATTGTGTCCGGAACGCGGGGTAAACCCTAGAAACGCTGGTTACGGCGCGTAAATCGGAGTTCGGAATTTCCGGAATGAATAGTGTCGATCGATTTTCCTATAAATAGCCCACTATCACAAAAAAAAAAGAAGGAAACCCTAATCTAAACGTAGTCGCCTCCATTGATATGAACGGCCAGAAAAATCTCCTCTTCTCCTTCATTTATCTTTCAATCCTTCAATCGTTTCAAGAAACTTACAACTAGAAAGTGGTAGAGCGTAATGAGAACTACAAGATCAATGGTTATGATCGCGTTTGGAGCCATGGATCGACGGCAAAGTGGAGATGTACACCGTGCGTTTCGTGCTCAATTCCCAAGGCTTGGGACAGCCGAGCTCCTCCATGTTTGGGCCGAGCATAGCTCTTGGTCGTGGCTACAATATGGAGCTCCCTGATCGAGTTATAATCAAGCATAGTGGTTGTAAATTTTAACCCTAATTATTAAGCTATGGGTTCATATGCGTACGTTGCCTGTAGCCGAACAAAGAGAAGAGGAAGGGGGGTGTGCGCACGGCCTGATGGAGGAAGACCAGATCGAACGGCTATGAATTGAGTTAGGTTTAAAAATTGTAAATTATAATAATTATAATTCGTGTAACTTTAAATTGTTATATCTTTTTCATATGAGATCGAAAACGCGCGAAACAGGAAGCGTTGGAACCGTATGGACGGGCACTACGCGATGGAATTGGATTGGAGTCGTTTGGAGTTAGTGAAAATTTCGTGTAAAATTAAACGTCCGTTTAATTTTATTCGAAATAAATCGCTAAAGCAAAATTAAAATCAAGGTGAGAACTTCTCACTCAATCGAATCAGTTTCGATTTTAATTTAAATAGTTAGATTTAAAATATTTGAATGCATGTTTGAATGATGATTGTTATCTATTGATTGTTAAAATAGACATTATACGCCGTTAGTAAGCGGATGTTATTTATTAAAAACATATACCGCGAATATTTCATAAACAGTGAAATTGGTATTATATATAATAGCAATATATATATATATATATATATATATATATTGGCATATGTATATATTGGAGTTGTTGATTTCCCGCATTTGTATAGCGGATGAGACCCTATTGCGCCGTCTATTAAGCGGATAATATTTTAAATCCCATATACCGCGATAATTTCGTACTGGAACGGAATTGGTATTGTGCTAATGTTTGTGGATGCAGGAAAACAGGTTGGGGGGATCCAACTGGATTCCTCAACAGTTTTTATTAGATTTTAGATATTTTGATATTTGATGGATTATCATATCGATATATGATGTCGTTGTTGTCGTGATTGACTATTTGGTATGTAGCATCATTGGACCAAACTTTGAAATTTTAAAATGATTTTTAAAGTGATTTTTGAAAATATACTATATGTTTGGAAATTGATTCATTTTAGATAAATAAACGTTATAATTTTTAAAGTTATAAAAATTATGATTTTGAGAAATACGATTAAAGATTTATTTTTGAGAAATATGGGTTAAGGATTTTATAAAATAGTTAAATTGGGATTTCTGAATTTATTATAAAAGTTGAAATATAGGATTTATAAAATTGATTATTTTATAAATCAAAATGGTGAAATTATAAAGGGAGTTAAGACATTTTTAAAATAATAGTATAAATTGATTTATATAAGAGATTTATAAATTGATAATTTGTAAATTAAAAATATTTGAGTTATAAAACGAGTTTTTATAAGTGTTAGAATGAATTGTGAATGAATTTCATAAATGAATGAAATTTATAGAATTATAAACGGTGAAGTTATAAATGGAATTTTATAAGCAGTAGGTTTATAAAATTCATAAAGTTATTAAAAGAATGGTTTTGGATAAATAATTGAATCTTATAAGTTATAAGATTTATAATTATGAAGTTCAAAGGAACGATTTTTGCAAACAAATAAATTATAAGTATTTCACTTATAATATGAACCTTTAGTTTATAATTGAGTTATAAATCGAATAGGTTAATAAAGGAATTTATAAAAGGAAGTAGTTATAAAACAAATAGAAATAGAATTTATAAACGTTGTTTTATAAATTCGCAAACGACTTATTTTGATAAGTAAATTGTTATAACTTATTTATGGAGTTATATTCACATTTTAGACGGTGAATAATCCTTTAAAATAAAATGTATAGAAATGATGAAATTGTTAACGTTGTATATTCACGTTTTTGAATAGTGAATAATATGTTAAAGAAAATGTTTAGAATGTGACATTTTAAATTGAATTAAAACGATCTAACGATGTTTTAAATGTGTTGAGATTCGAAACCATAGATTTCAACATTCATTGTTGAAATAGACGTTTTCGAGAAATAGAAGGAAATAATGGACTATAACACTGTTGTTATAGTAAATGATTTCCGAAAGGAAATGTTTTGTATAGTATTGGGATTTATATATCTATTTTAATTTCGAATCCCTATACTAGTGATTTTGGGTTGTCGTAACGATGTTTTACGCAACATTCGTTTTGGCCCAAATAAATATGGTTAAGAGAATGATTTCCTTAAAGAATGAAATATATACTTAATTTCGATTTAAGTATATTGAATTTTTTTCCAAGTGTTGAAAATAAATAGATTTGTGAATTACTTATTTTTAAATAAGTATGGAAATGTTTTCCAATATAAAGTGAATATTTGAGAATTTATCTTTTTGAAGATAAATTGAAATGAATAATTGAAATCGTATATGCATGGATATTTTGGAATGAAAATTCACTATGGAATTTATGAATAAAAAGGGAACTTGTTTAAAAATAAATATTGATTTATTTTTGGAGTGTGAAAACTATATATCTTGTAAATATATTTTTGAAAAATAAATAATTTGGAAAATTATTTGGAATCTGGTGATGTTGTGCATATCCATTGATAGTTCAATAACCGACTATCAATATTTCCCTTTGAATGGGTATTTGATGTGATTTGCTTGAATTTGAATGCCACACTTATTTTTGAATAAGCGCTCACTATTCGGGTTAACCGGGAAAGGACCATGGGGTCGTATAACCCATTCCGAATATGTGATACGTCGTTATGAATTGCATTAGAAGACCGGTGTTGAAGACCGGATCTTTTTGAAAGCAAAAGGACAACTTGTCGATTGTCTTTGCACCGAGTAGCTACGGTATAGAGACTCCCTATGTGATGGGAAGTTCGGACGTGATTAGAGATTATCCGGATTGCAAGGGCTTCGTAAGAAGTGCCTTCGGTTCTGTTCGAGCCCGGAACAGACTTGTATGGATTGTATGTCCGACGTTACAAATTGAGATATAAAGCAGATTTCTTTCAAATATATTTCTGTTGGTGGCGGAGAATTTAGTCTTTTAGCTAAACACCCTTCTCTGAGACGTACGAGCTCAGAGGTTATGTAGTTGAATGTTATCAACGATATATTCTCAATTTGGTAATGTGACATGCTGAGTGTTGCTGTGAAATGATCATTGTGTTGATTATTTGTGATAGGATCATTTATTTGATCGTCTATCCTGGTGATCATTTCTATGATCATTTGTTGACCCAAAACATGGCTTTTGTATAAAGTATGTTTTTGTGGACGTGACTTCGTCGAACCTCACACCCCGGAATGGTCAAAACAGGAAAGATGCAGCAAGGTTATGAGGGGTAGCGCCCTTTAGGATATGTGCATTTCCTTCTGGAAAAGGGTGGTATCATGGTATGGAGCCCAGATACTTACTCATGTTGAAAACACTTTATGATTGTGTGAATTGATTGCGAGCGCTCGGGTTGAAAGGTCCCAAAGGACCGGGGGATGGCATATTCGGTCAGTTGTTACTCAGTTAAGGGTAACCCGGCCTTGTGTTGGTAGAGATCCGGTTTGGTTCTCGGGGATGTCCATCCAGAGACTTTCTCATGTGGCAATGGGAAGTTCCTTAGCCTGATCATTCGTTGGAAATCCAAAGAAACAATACGAGACTTGTACGGTTTTAGTTGTAGAACCTGCTTCCTCAGGAGGTAGCTATAGTAGGCATAATATAATGGTACCTATGCTGGCTAAAATTTATATTCTACTTTTGAAATATCTTCTACACTATGCACTAGTAATAATATCAAATGTTCTTTTTAATGCGTATCAAACATCTTTGACTAACATAAGAAGAAATCTCCTCCAAGTCTGCGTTTGCATTGTGTGTGTGGTGGGAGGTCTTATGGTAGTCTCATGTTTAAAAGCATTGCGAATTGACTTTAAAAATATTCCTATATTTTGTTTTTAAAGATAAATAAACTGTTTTGAGTTCTCACACCAGTCACATGACTGACTCGGAGTTTATTGTTTTCCTTCCTAAACTCTGGGTGCCCACCAATTTCCACACGGGCAGTTAAGAGTTAGGTTTATCAGGATATTCTGGATATTCTGGAGTTGCTGGAGGCAAGATGGATGGAATGGCGTATTACTACTTATATAGTATTTCTTTTTCCGCTGCACTGTTTGTTGTTTTTGTTGTACACTCTGATGATGATGCAATGTAATGTATAAAATGTAATAACTGATATAGTTCTTTGTTTAAAGATTATTCATTTATTATTATATGTTGTTCCGCTGCGAATTGTGAGATTCTGATATTGTTCTGTTATTTTCTTTTCTATTCCGTTCTATTTTCTATATTTTCTTTCCTCTCTATTTTTCTATATCCTTATCTCTCTTCTTCTGTCTTTTTTTTCTTTTTTTTAAACATTAATAATTCATATTTCTGTTCATCTTGAATTAATCTATGGAGATTAGTGTATATTCAAGGGGTACGAACTTGCGGGTCTTCACATTATAACTATTAAATCTTTTTATACTTAAATTAATAAAGTTTGGAAAACATTTTCAAAATATTTTCTAAGTCCAAAACTTTTGGAAAATTTCGGAAGAGTCTCCTTTGTATGGAGAGGCTCGGGAGAAAATATAATATCAAATATAACAATAGATAACATATATTTTCCAAAATAATATATTCCAACACGGGAAAATAATATAATAACGCTATAAACCGAAATCCAAAACGTACCTATCTGTCGGGTGATTTACGCTTATATTATGAAACCAAATGCTGTAGCAATTGCTTCCATAACCTGCATTTCACTTATATAATCCAAAAGAGTCAATAATTATATAAAGTAAAATATTTAATTTTGTTTCAACCACCAAAAACCCAATCAATACAAGCATCAATCACTTGCAAAAAAACCTACAACCATCACATTGAATTAATACAAATCACTTATTCATTCATATCAAACAAAACAAATAGTTGTTCGGGTTCAAAACTTTAAATTGTACGGAATGAAAAATAAACTACTAACACTCAACAGTCTTAGGTGATACTAAATAGAATATTCATTCGTCCAAACAAATTTAAAGTATCCTTACCCAAACAACCATAAACCAAAACAAACAACAAATTCAACAATAAATCAAGTTTATGTTTTTTTAATCAATTCCACTTCATCCATTTGTTGTTTGATTTCCTTTTCATTCATTATTTATTTTTATCTATTTCTATTCATTACCTACCAATTCATTTTCATCTATCTATATAATGCCAAATTCTATTTATTGCATTACATTTATTTATTTATGTTCTTCATATTCAATCAAATTTCTTAGTAGGTAAATTTATTAACTTAAGTTTATAGTCACTTTTTTTTAGTATTCATTTTTTATTCTTATTTTATTCAGAGGTAACTTCAACCTATTACTTAAGTTTATTCATTTCTTTAGAACCTTTCTATTATACTTAATTGTGGCCTTTCTGTCATAACTTAAGTATATAATAATTATAACTTTAAATCCTTATTTATAAAAGCATTTCATTAATCACATTTTCTTATCAGCCATTTCAACTTTTAAATCCTTTGGTAAGTTATATATATATATATGCTTTTAAGGATGCAATTGAAATTTATACAAGTTTTTACCTCATTTCTTTAATTTAATTTAATGTTCAATAATTTCATCTTTTATTTTATAGATTACAGGTTCAACTTTCTTTTTAATTCTATTTATACTTAGCATTAAATCTCTATTTCCTTTAGAGGTTTCAATTATTAATTACCTACGTTCCAATTTACTAAAATAATTGAAACTATTTATTAATGGAAACTTAAGAACTAAACACTAGGTTAAATTTCAAATCATTTTAAAATGACGGATAAATATATACTTATAATTTAATATAGCCAATTAGAATTAAACAATTTCAAAATTTATATTTGGTTTATCAAAACAAATCTGCAGTAAACTACTACAATGGTCTTCCCACTTCGAAACTCGACAAAGAATGTCGATGATGCGCCCGCCATCACCGAAATTATTTTCCAGCGACATAGAGGGGAGTAGAAAACTAATTTCTTTCCAAAATTTCTTTTAAAACATTCCTTTCAAATTATATTGAAATATTTATATCAGAAAATACTTCTAATAATATTATTATTATATTCCAAATCATTTGAAAGAAATTTTCAAAAACCCCGGAACTTAAGTTATAAATTTCCAATTTTTTTAATTTCAATTTCAACCTTATTTCAACTATTATTTATAAATTTCATTACCTAACAACAGATATATTGCAACCTAATATATACATCATTTATAAAATTTATTTTATATATATAGAAAATATAATAGGAAAAATTATTTCATTCACCTATATTTAAAACAAATATTGTGTCGGTCTGTCCTATTAAGTGTTTAGAAATCCCTATTGATGTCATAGCGTTCCATGCACCAACCAGAATTTATAAATACAAAACGGAACAATTTAACACAATATTAAAACCTTTTTATAACACTAACAAATACGCTCTCTCATATATATACACTCAGCGACTCCCATAGGGTATTTCTACCCTATTGGTAAAGAGTCAGACACCACAAAGCTAAGGTTTATCGCTAAACCAAAGCTCTGATACTAGATGTAACGTCCCGCCTTTTCATACGCTTTAAATCGACGATAAACCACACACGTCAGACTTAAACCATACAGAAGGGCGGATTGTTATGGGGTAAATAAGAAAAAGTAGAGAAAGAAAAAAACAAAATAGAATCTTGCAGCGGAACGATAAAATATAATAATCAAATATACAGTTCATGAAGCTGTTTACAAAATATTCGATTATATTTATACAATACATATCTGAGTACACATACCAGAGACTAATAATTAATGCAGCGGAATTAAATGGTGTAGTGGAATAATATAGTAGATAATAGTACTACAAGTCTTCGTCTTCGTCCTCCAGAATAAAATCTTCAAATCCTGAAACGCTCGAACTGACCCGAGCGAATTGAGAAAAACAAAACACTCGATTCAGAACTAAAATATCTTATGTAAGTTAAATCAACGTAAATAAATATGAGTGCAGTAACTTAAAAGATGCTCGGGATTCACATCTCCTAAGGATCCGTTAAACAATTTACGATGTAGTAATATTTCGCTATTATAATAGTGTCTATTAGTAAAATAAACTTACTTTTAAATAGCATCAAGGCTTTACATTTTCCACCTTAACATGTAATAATGCCAATAGTCTATACAGTACCGTAATACCTCCTGATCGGAAGGCTACCAGAGGATACTCCATAGGTACGACACAAATAGAAAATCATAGTAAAGGCTCGGTATGGTAGGTGACACGACACAACTAGGCAATGCCAGGGTAGATATACCAATTGCTATCCGGGCTGGTGGTAACGCGTAGCGCACAGCTACCGCCCACCTTGTGCCACACCCCCAAATAAAATAAAAAATCAAAAGTGGCCATTGAATCAATCCAAAAGTCAAAGTATAATATCGAAGGGATGTGTCCGATCAAAGGCGCTACCTAATTGGCCCGAGAGTTGCTCCTGTTTTAGCCACTTTATGCCAACTCACGGGAGTCGTGTCCACATATTTACCTCAAACGAAATGCCGCCACCATCCTAGTTCATTCTGGAGTCTCCATCGCGTACACGGTTGTTTAAGCGGTTTTTGGAGTTGGCAGAGAGTATGACAACTTCCGATCCCGGTCTCTTCAACAGCCAAATGTTATTATAACACCGCGGTTATTTCAAAATAATTTATACTTTAAAACTAGAATATAATCTCCCTTTTAAAACCATATGAATATGATATCATTTCTATTTTTAAGACCCCAAATCAATATGGTATCATTTCTATTTTATATAAACCCCTTTTTCCAAAGTCATAATACTTTCAAATACATATATATATCTTAAACCCCATAGCTTTGAAACAAAATTTCTAATACTTAAATGGTTTAAATATTAAACCACTTTATATAATAAAATAGTTTTTTTAAATTTCACAAATAAATTCCAAATACCGATTTGAACCTCCAATTAAACAAATTCAATTTCCATATATTTCAAAGCTTAAAATATTCCACTATTTCATAACTAATTCTTTGATAATTCCCTATATCAAATTTAATTACTATTATTTAGATTTGAAATGTTTACTAAAAAAACCAATATAATTTAAGAAAACTTTTAACTTCAAACAACTGGATATTCTTTCAATTTATTTAACTTGATATACTCATTCAATTCAACTTGATATTCATTTAAATCACTCTAGACTAAAAATCAAGTTATAAAAATCACACTCTTTAACAACCACGATTTTATTTAAAATTTCAAATCAAATTTATCTGAATATAATCCTTAAATTTTTTATTCAAATCAATTTCATATCATCTTCCCTCCTTATTCCCCTTTAAGTTATTATAACTCCAGAAATAAATTTGAATAAATACTTAACCATATTTATAGCTTAATAAAATCAAACTTTATTATTAAACTTCCTTTATACTTTAGATCAATTTTTATAAATAGCTTAAAACCAAGAATTCAACTATATACAAGATAACATTTATATAATATCCAAGTCAATATCTCAAAATCATATTAAAAACCATAGAAATCATTTCAAAATATTTATATATATATAGACCGCAGTGCCTGTATAAAATTTTCTATCCTATAGTCGAGTGATACGAATATTTATCATTTCAATCCGTAATTTAAAATAAAATTACGGTTATATATCATTTCAAACCGCAATCCCGAATGAAATGAAAATGCATAATAACTTGCAGTTTATAACAATATAAAATACAACATCCATTCATCCAATATCAACCATTAACCGTTTATCACAATCATCATCCAATTCAAGCAATAGCATCAATATAGAACGGGTAATAAACAACAGGTATTAACTAGCAGATTATATTTAATAATAAATTAAATAACTGTTTAATTGGCGAATTTATATGCAAAAATAAACAAATAACAATTTAACTGGCAGTTTATATGCAATGAATAATTAAATAACAATTTAATCAAATAAATGCAATTTAACCGAGATGTGATTTAAAATATGCCAAACAGTCATAAATAAATTTCTAATCACACCATAAATTAATTTAACAAACATAAGAAATTTTAGAAGTTGTGAGTGGGTTAAAATACTCACATTTTGAATTTAAATTGAATTTAAATTCAATTTAAACCCAAAAATTTAACAATCTCGGAATTCGTCCAAACAAGCGCTAAAATGTCCGGAATTTTAATACGATCCTAACAAAAAACCGCGCGTGAATTAGTGTTCGTATGTGAAAGATATCGAGATAATTGTGTTTGAATTTCAATTTATAAAATAAATAAAAAAGAACACATTAACTCACCTAATACTGCCACGTCACCGCTTCCTTCTTCCACTACACAGCAAGACGCACGCACACCTACAGGTCGTGAATGAAACCTACGGCCAGAACAAATCGCGCACGCCTCTACCCCTAGGCACGTCGCAACCGTCGCCAGAAGATCGATCCCCCTCACCCTCGGCCTGCCGCCTTCATCCACGGCGCGCGACCCCTCCGAGCACGCCCCAAAACCTACAGACGCCGCCACAAATGCTTAACCCTAGTCGAATTTTTGCCTCCAATCCGACCGTTGAATCACCAAATAAAATACATGGATGAAGTCACCTCGGCCTTCTCTTCAAAACCCACAAATGGTTCGTCGATCCGTCGATATTCATCGACGCGCGATGAACGACCGAAAATTGTTCTATTTTTACTGATCAGACAATGAACCAAAATGAAAAATGAATCATGGATCTGAGATGCGCATGTTGAGAGATTCAATATATAATTTTTCTGAATTTTTTTGAGGAGTTTGAAATTTCACTGATTTTTGAATTGCAATTGATATTACGGTTTGCAGCCATTGGAAAGAGGAGGAGCTGATGGAATCGTACGTACAGAATAGTGAGAAATAGAGGCTGCTAGGGTTTATAGAAGGATATATATAGGCAGGGTTGATATTTTAATGGATGGATAAGGTAGATTTACGTTCTAACATCAAAGTGGCCCAAAAAGCCCGTTTCGACTCTGGAATGAAATTGGGTCAAGCCATATATCAAAATAGATGTTTTTAAATATTTTAAACGCGATGGAACAAGTTTCAAGTCCAAATTCTATCGTATGAAGAAGTTATGCTAAAATCAATATTTTCCAAATTGATTTCAATTTCATTTATTTCAAGGCGTTTCGAGTCCGTACGATCAAACGACAAGTCCGATCGCTATGAAACTTGAAATCCTATAATAATTCATTGTTACGGATCCGATGAAACTGGTTTTGTCGAAATCCGAGTTAGTGGCAAAAATGGCTATTTTTATACTAATTAAATAAATTAATAAATTAATTAACTAAATCAAATTTCCAATTTAAATTCTAAAATTGACGATTCTTATCAATTAAAATTTCTTAATCATTTATAATGATTTTAAACAAATTTAAATGTCAATTTAATGCTGATTCAATCATAAATTTCAGCGTAAATTCAAATTTCGTTATATTCATCAATTATAAATTAAATTTTCAATAATTCTATTGAATTCACTATTCATTCTTATTATTCAATTCATTATGGTCAAATGGAGAAAATTAACATTGGGTTCAAAGCAATTACATAAATATTCTCCAATTTCAACTTAATTTTTAAATTAACATAATAATTAAATATTTAATTTCATTCATTTGCAATTAATCCAATTATTATAAATTAAATAAATTAAATCACTATTTAAATTCAAATTCTAAAATTCATAAATTTTATCATCTTGTACTACTTATTAATTTATAATCCTTTAAAATCAATTCCCATCTCAACTTATTGTAAATTAATTTACCAATTATGGTATTTATTTCATTTACTTAAAATAATCCCTTTATTATAAATTGAATCCAATTAATGTTAATAAATCCCAATTTAACTGATTAGATTCAATTCCAACCCTTTAGTTGAGTCTATTATTACGTTGTAACGCAGTTATACTTGTCTCACATTTCATTCCTTTATATTAACTTATGAATAAAATATGCATTTCCGTTGCTTATTACATATTACAATTTACAATTACAGTCCTTACCCACATAAATGAGACATTTATTTCCATTTAAATATAATTTTTTTACAATTAATTTGGTAGACTAGATCTATTCTGGTAATTTATGATGATTGTTACCATAGCCTTAAAATTTCACTTAGGCTTATTATTTCAACTATTTATAAAATTATTACATCATACGGATTCATTCTATTACCATAAATCATACATTAATTCATATATTCATACAATACTTACCTTTATTTACTTATAATAAAATCTCATTCTCAAATATAACAGTTACAACAAATAAATAGGACAATTAAATAGTAACTTATGACCGTTACTATTTCTTTGATTCATTAATTACAATTAATATTCTCTAAATAAATTTATTTACTTGGTTCCAATTTAACAACTCCTAACCACTGTATTACATTCACACAAATGTAACATTTATTTTCATTTATTACAATTTATCAAATTCCAATTAGTAATCTAAATAAATAAGTAACCTAAAATAAACATTACCGTTACTCTTTAGTCACATAAATAAGCCTTTATTACTTACAAATCGATGTTGGCATTTATTTCCATACTACTAATTTCATTCAACTATGTTCTATCCAAACATAACATTTAGATTTATTTCATTAATTAATTCAATATTTTCATCCACTTCCGTATATTAATTTTTGTAACCAAGCTATAACATTTACATCGTTTTACTTATTAGAATTGCATCCAAGTTATTAACAGTTATCATTTATACGGTTGCAATTCATTCTAGTTATTATTTCCAAACAATTACATACAGAACATTAATTTTATTTAATCACTATTTATTCATTATTAATGCATTGATTAATTCAAAAATTCCATTTGTTTTCGTTACATTAATTTATTACCAAATATTTCTATTTACAATAAATTTTAACCCTGCAATTGTTCCAATCAATTGGAATTTCATTAAATTGGTTATTCATCACTGCCATTAACATTACTACTATAATTTACATACAGTTACTATTTTTCAATATATTATTGCATTGGTTAATATAAATTTTAATTCATTCAATCACCCCTAGTTGAATTATTTCATTGGTTAATACACTATTCACATTTGTTCTCTTATATTACATTCTTAGCCTAGTACAACAATTCCCATTACTTCAATTAATCGTAATTTCATTACAATTGTTAATACTTAGCTTTAATTTCCATGGTTGCGTTGCATTTTTAACATTTACTTCAATATACATCATAAATTTTTTATTCCTTTCTAAAATTTAATTACAAAATTATTATAATTCAACAAATTTAATTATCGTAATTTACGGGTCGTTACACTAATTGTGGGATTTATTATCAGTTCGTAGTTGCCGGTGAGCCAAATACCAATGATAAACTGCCTAGGCTATAATCACCTAATCCATGGCTTATAGTTGGTTTATCATTGCTGGATGGGGGGTCGATCTTCAGCAGTGAACTACCTAGGCTATTTTGTGCCCTTAGTCATAGTTATCTTGCTTTCATTGCTGCTGGCGAGAGCTTGCGATTGATCGTAATAGGAAAAATATCAGACAAATAGTCGAGAAAAACATCAATTTTTTCAATGGTTTGGCTAGAATATGCCTACGTCCAATGTCTTTCTTTTGTTGTTTCAGGTGATACATGCTTTTTACAAGCTGAGAGAAGTAATGGCGGAGATGCTAGAGATTCCTTCCTTTCCCAAACACCATTTCTGTCAATTGTTGATGGAATGTAAGCTCCGTTATGGAGATCCTTATTAACAACAAATAGCCCTTCCTAAACTGGATCTAGTGCACCTGGATGGAGAAAGAATTGCTTGAGAACAATATCCCCCACTTGTAACTCTTGGGGTTTCACCTTAGATTTGTATTGTTTTGCCACTTTCCGTCTTTGTGCGGCGGTCATGAGAGCGGTGTTATTCTTTCTTTCTTCAATCATGTTTATGGAAATGTTGAGGAGCTCCTTGTTTTCTTCCCAAGTATAATATGTCTTACGATGTGAAGGGACAACTATTTCGACCGGAAGCATGGCCTCAGTCCCGTGTGCTTAGAGAAAATAGAATATGTCCTATTGTTGTTTTGTAGGAGGCTTTGTAGGCCCATAGTGCCGTGGGTAGTTCGTCAACCCACACTCCTTTGGATTTATCTTGTTTTTCCTTAATTAGTGTTTGCAAAACTTTATTGATAGCTTCAACCTGCCCATTGGCCTGGGGCAACTCTTGTTATGAGTCAGTCCACGCTAGTCTTTGAATGCATTTATTCTTTTAGTTACTCAAGATAGATTTGTGTCTGGATGCCCGACTGGTATGTCATTTTCAGGGAAATGGGTGTTCGTCAGTAGTGAACTTCCCAGGCTAGTGTCCTTAGTCATGGCTATCTTATTTTCACTATTGCCAACACATGCTTGTGATTTGGGTCGCTAATCACAAAAGAAGTAGTGGTTATAACAACATAGGTGTTAAGTGAATATAACTACATATGTGTTAAGTGAATGCATTAGTCTCTTGTCTTGGTCAAAGAGAAAGAGTAGTTTAGACCAAACCTGCCGCTTCAAAAGAAGCGCAAAGTACCATGTTGTGTAGTATGCCTGGTTTAAGATGTTCTCTTGGACAAGAATTCTCGCTTAGTATTTTTGTAAGACTCTGTGAAACCTAGGAGCCGATTGCATTGTCCTGAAATGACAACAACCGAGTTAGATAAAAATGAAAGAAGAGGTTTGTTATGGTACCTCCTTTGCATCGCGTCCTCTTCCGTGACCTTTTGTTAACGCTAAAATTGGAGGCTAACACCCCGGTGTAAGTAGAGATAAAGTGAAAGCACCACTCGTCGATACGGGAATTAGAAATTGTTGGGGATGCAGATTAAGGATCTTAAGGAAGAAATAACACTAGAGGGGGGTGAATAGTGTTTTAAAGAATCCATGAACTATATGACTAAATTAAAACTTTCAACACAAATCTAAACAGAATTCTAACACAGAATGATCACAGAACATATAACAAATGCGAATAGTAAAGTAAAGCAAGTAAAAGGAAAGAACACACCGGATTTTTATACTGGTTCGGAATCCTCCTACATCCAGTCCTGTACCAAGGCAATATCCTTGTACAGATTTTTATAAGCCAATATCCAAATTACAACCCTCAATTTCTAAGGCCTGGAGGAACCCTCCTATCTCCGAGTCTGGGGTAAACTCTCTTGATTTACGGACACAAGATCACCCTAATACTTTCTAATAACAATCCTTTTGAATGAATAGACTCTATGGACTTTTTGAATACAAATTGATCCTATAACTCCGAATAGCACTTTGATCTTTAGTAGAGTGATGGAGAATCAAATAGAGAGAGTATCTAAATGATTTCCTACTGAGAATTTGGCAGAATGATGGCACGACCTTGTAAATATGAAGTTTTATGGATATGAAATGGTGGAGAAGAAAGAGTAAAGAAAATAAGAAAAGTAGTTGTTAAAAAATTCGTTTTGGAAGCCTTTATATAGATGCACAACAGTCATAACCATTGGCGAAAGGTTTTCGAACGAATGGACACTTCTTTTGAAAATTGAATTTTGAATTTCAACTGTCACCATGTCGACATGGGGTATCCCCATATGTCGACATACCCTAGTTCAAATTTCTAGAGATGTTGTTTTGTAAAGACAATTGAATTTAAAACAAGTTGAAACTTCTCTGGACCAAAGTAAAGTGTTTAAACAATATTTTGAGATAGAGAATGAATATAAAACATTATTTTAAATATATATATATAATTGATATAGACCGTCAATTATATAAGTAATATTTAAAATTAGAATAAATTTTGATGTTTTAAAATTAGAAGTTTTTAAAATCAGAATAGAGGAATATTTCAAGGCTAAAACAAAGTTTGAAAACATTTTTAAAAATATGATTTTGAAAGCTAAAACATTTTGAAAACAGATTTAAAATCATTTTGAAAAATCTATCCAAACTGAAATTGCAAGAACCTTCCTACAGAGCTCCTCCATAGGACTCGAGAACTTGTACAAAGTAGTTTAAATGATTTTGATTTTCGTGGGTTTGTAAGCCACTTGTCGTAGGTTTGTAAGCTACTTGTCGTGGGTTTGTAAGCCACTGGTTTCGATAGAAATTGGGTTCCATCCCAAAAGTAAATTAGAAGAAAGATGAGAGTGCTATTATGAAGTTTTAACAAATTACTAGACACTTATCTTGAGATCTTGAAATCTTGATTCTCTAGAGTCTTGAATCTTGAATCTCTAATCTTCGTCTTTGATGCTTGAGTCTTTATACCGATCAGTCTAGGATAATACCTGCATATACTTCCTATATATATATATATCTATCTATATGAAAATGTTAGTATATATTTTATAAAGTAAAGTATAATAACCATATAAGGTTGTTGTCATCAAAACATCATCAACTCAGTTCCTAATAATCTCCCCCTTTTTGATGATGACAACCTTTATTTATAAAATATTCTTACCATACCATAACTTCGCCTTATTCCATGACTTCTTCTTAAACTTACAACTCCCCCTTACTCCATGACTCCCCCTTACATCAAGCACATATATTTTTATAACTTTCTCCCCATTTGTCATCAAAAAAAAAATTAACTACTTAAGAATTCAAGAATGATTAGTATGAACAAATAATATATATGGAACAAGAATGAAACAATGAGTATAAGTGAACACATTTTATTTATTACAATATATATAAAAACATACATAAACACAAAAAAACAAAACAAACAAACAAAACAAACAAATAAAACAAAGAACAGAAAGAAAGAACGCTCTAATGATGATCCTTAACTATAGGAGACTTATGAATCGAACAATTGGGGTAGTTGAGACAAAAGTTTCCACGTTGTTCAATTATGTTTCCATTAGTATCAACAAGGATTTCACCAACGCAAATAACGCTCTCGTCCTTATCCATAGGGACTTCGGATTGAGGTAGAGGTTGATCTTCCTCTTGGTCTTCTTGTAGCTCTTCCATAGGTTCTTCTTCCTCGGATTCCATGGCTTGTGAAGAGTCTTCAATATTAATAGGATTTGTACGGTTATCCATAAGGAATTTTTGTACATTCCTAATAATATTCCCTTGCCTTTGTTGTTCTCTTGCCATCCTAAGTTGACTTACTTGAATTTCAGTCAACAATTGAAGGACATCTTTCATCTTCTCTTGCAGTTTGATCACTCGAGCATGCGTAGATCGTTGAAATGGACCAGAATGAGGAGGTGTGGGTGAAGTGGGTTCATTAGTAGAAGAGGAGGCCATTATATTATTGTTTCAGAAGTTATTTATAGAGAATATAGTGAAGAAAGAGGAGAGAAAACGAAATAAATAGATAAATAACCAAATAACTAACTTTGGAGGGAAATTTAATTTTCAAAATTTTGTTGGGTATGTCGACATCAGGGGATGAGGCATGTCGACATGTCCTTTAGAAAAAGTGTAATTTTTATTTTGAATTTTTATTGATTATTATATTACATTTCAGATTTTGAACAAATACCTAATTCTCTTCTAAATTTAGTAAAATTCTGTTCTGTTAATGGTTTAGTTAATATATCAGCAATTTGTTTCTCAGTATTTATATAATCTAGAGTTATTATTTCTTTAGTTATATGATCTCTAAGAAAATGATGTCTTATATCAATATGTTTAGTTCTAGCATGATGAGTTGGATTTTTAGATAGATTTATTGCACTAGTATTATCACAATATATTGGTGATTTACTTATGTTAATTCCAAAATCTCTTAAAGTTTGTTGCATATATATGACTTGTGAACAGGCCAGAGCAACAGATACATACTCTGCTTCAGTTGTTGACAAGGAAACAGTATTTTGTTTCTTGCTGAACCAGGAAACCAGTGAATGTCCTAGAAAGTGACAAGTTCCACTTGTACATTTTCGGTCTGATTTACAACCAGCATAATCAGCATCACAATGATATTAAATCAAAATTATTATTTTTAGGATAAAATAAACCATAATCTAAAGTGTATTTTACGTATCTTAAAATTCTTTTAACGGCCTTTAAGTGAGTTTCTTTTGGTTGTGATTGGTATCTTGCACATAGGCAAACACTATGCATAATATCAGGACGACTCGATGTTATATAGAGCAGCGAACCAATCATTCCCCTATATAAAGTTTGATCAATATCTTTTGATTTTCTTCTTTACTTAAACCTACATTTGTTGACATTGGAGTTGGTTTCCCACTAGAAGTGCTTAGACCAAATTTATTGATTAAGTCTTTAGCATATTTTTCTTGACTAATGAAAATTCCATTTTCTAGTTGTTTAATTTGAAGCCCTAAGAAGAAACTTAATTCTCCCATGTGACTCATTTCAAATTCTTTAGTCATTATATCTGAAAATTCTTTATTCATTATGTTATTAGTTGATCCAAAGGTTATATCATCTACATATATTTGAACTAGTTGAATATCTTGATTATTTCTTTTAATAAAAAGAGTTGTATCTACTTTACCAATTTCAAAACCAGATAGAAGTAAATAAGATCTTAGTCTTTTATACCAGGCTCTAGGAGCTTGCTTTAGACCATATAGAGCTTTCTTTAACTTGTATACATGGTTTGGAAATTTATTATCTTCAAAAAGTGGAGGTTGTTCAACATAGACATCTTCTTTTACAAAACCATTTAGAAAAGCACTTTTAACATCCATTTGATATAATTTGAAATTATTATAATTAGCGAAAGCAAGTTGAATTCTTATAGCTTCTAGTCTTGCTACGGGGGCAAAGGTTTCATCATAGTCAATTCCTTCTTCTTGACAATAACCTTGCGCAACTAAACGAGCTTTATTTCTTACGACCTCACCGAGTTCATTCATTTTATTTTTATAAACCCATTTAGTTCCAATTATACTTTTGTTTCCCATACATCATTTCTGGTAAATTGATTCAATTCTTCTTGCATAGCAAGAATCCATGAATCATCAGACGATGCTTCCTTTGGATTTTTAGGTTCAATTGTAGATATAAAAGCTACATTACTCATACTGTTTAATTGATTTCTAGTTCTTACTACAGATTCAATATATCCTAAAACATTTTCAATAGGATGATCTTTTGTTATTTTAAATCTCTTATTAGGTTGATTAATTTCACTAATAGTTTCATTAGATTGATTTAGATTTATAAAATCTTCTTCATCATCTATTTGTACAATATCTTTAAGATTTTCATCAAAAGATACATGCATAGTTTCTTCAATAGTATTAGTTTTTAAATTAAATACTCTAAATGCTTTGCTTCTATTAGAATAACCAATAAAGAATCGTTTATCATCTTTTGGTTCAAATTTATCTACATTATCTTTTGTATTAAGTATAAAACATTTACTCCCAAATACTTTAAAATAAGCAACTATAGGTTTCTTATTATAGAGTAATTCATATGGAGTTTTATTTGTTAATGGTCTAATTAAAATTCTATTTAATATACAACAAGCTGTAGCAACTGCTTCAGCCCAAAAATGTTTAGGTAAATTACTATCAGAAAGCATTGTACGAGCACACTCTTGAATTGTTCTATTCTTACATTCTACTACTCCGTTTTGTTATGGAGTTCTCGGAAATGAAAAGTTGTGAGTAATTCCCTTTTGAGTATAGTAATTCTCAAAATTTTCATTTTCAAATTCACCACCGTGATCACTTCGAATAGTTTTAATTTTGAAAGAATGTTGTTTTTGAATTCTTTTAGAAAAGTTTTTAAATATTTCAAAAGCATCACTTTTATGTTTTAAAAAGATTGTCCAAGTATATCTTGAATAATCATCTACTATAACAAAAACATATTTACTATGGTTAATTGATTGAACTTGAGATGGACCAAATAAATCTAAATGAAGTAATTCTAGAGGACTAGAGGTAGAAATAGCATCTTTTAATTTAAACGAACTTTTCTTAAGTTTTCCTAATTGACATGCATCACAAATACTATCTACTTTAAAATTTAACTTGGGTAGACCTCTAACTAAGTCAAGTTTTGATAGCCTAGACAATAATTTGAAATTCAAATGGCCAAATCTTTTATGCCAGATCCAAGGGTCACTTGTATTAGCCAAAAGACATAGATTATCATTTGAAATTTTCATACTAAGGATATAAATATTTTTCTTCCTAATACCTTCAAAAATTATATTAGACTTATCATCTTCGATGTGACATTTATCTTTTTCAAATTTAATTTTAAAACCTTTATCGCATAGTTGACTTATACTAAGTAGATTGTATTTTAAGTTCCTAACTAATAAAACATCAGAAATAAGTAAAGTTTTAGAGTTACCGACATTGCGGACGCCAACCACATATCCTTTAGAGATGTCACCAAAATTGACTAATCCACCATCTTGATAAGTAATTTCCTTGAGTATCTCGGGATTTCCAGTCATGTGCCTCGAACAGCCACTATCAAGTATCCATTTATCTTTCTCAATTAGCACAGTTTGTCCATTGGGTGTTGATTCGTCAAAAGCCATATAACATGTCTGTTCCTGCATAACACACCAATTCGATAGATAACTTGATTTTTCAAAATAACTATATGCAGACTTATGAAACTTTGATGGAATGCATAGATTCAAAACAGTTTTAACACAATTTTTCGAAAATGCCATTTTTATATTTTTCAAGTTTCAGATTATGAAAACAATGAAAACCAATGCTCTGATACCAATTGTTGGGGATGCGGATTAAGGATCTTAAGGCAGAAATAACATAGAGGGGGGGGGGGGGTGAAGAGTGTTTTAACGAATCCATGAACTATATGACTAAATTAAAACTTTCAACACAAATCTAAACAGAATTCTAACACAGAATGATCACAGAACATATAACAAATGCAAATAGTAAAGTAAAGCAAGTAAAAGGAAAGAACACACCAGATTTTTATACTGGTTCGGAATCCTCCTACATCCAGTCCTGTACCAAAGCAATATCCTTGTACAGATTTTTATAAGCCAATATCCAAATTATAACCCTCAATTTCTAAGGCCTTGAGGAACCCTCCTATCTTCGAGTCTGGGGTAAACTCTCTTGATTTACGGGACACAAGATCACCCTAATACTTTCTAATAACAATCCTTTTGAATGAATAGACTCTATGGACTTTTTGAATACAAATTGATCCTATAACTCTGAATAGCACTTTGATCTTTAGTAGAGTGATGGAGAATCAAATAGAGAGAGTATCTAAATGATTTCCTATTGAGAATTTGGCAGAATGATGGCACGACCTTGTAAATATGAAGTTTTATGGATATGAAATGGTGGAGAAGAAAGAGTGAAGAAAATAAGAAAAGTAGTTGTCAAAAAATTCGTTTTGGAAGCCTTTATATAGATGCACAACAGTCATAACCATTGGCGAAAGGTTTTCGAACGAATGGACACTTCTTTTGAAAATTGAATTTTGAATTTCAACTGTCACCATGTCGACATGGGGTATCCCCATATGTCGACATCCCCTAGTTCAAATTTCTAGAGATGTTGTTTTGAAAAGACAATTGAATTTAAAACAAGTTGAAACTTCTCTGGACCAAAGTAAAGTGTTTAAACAATATTTTGAGATAGAGAATGAATATAAAACATTATTTTAAATATATATGTATATATAATTGATATAGACCGTCAATTATATAGTAATATTTAAAATTAGAATAAATTTTGATGTTTTAAAATTAGAAGTTTTTAAAATCAGAATAGAGGAATATTTCAAGGCTAAAACAAAGTTTGAAAACATTTTTGAAAACATGATTTTGAAAGCTAAAACATTTTGAAAACAGATTTAAAATCATTTTGAAAAATCTATCCAAACTGAAATTGCAAGAACCTTCCTACAGATCTCCTCCATTGGACTCGAGAACTTGTACAAAGTAGTTTAAATGATTTTGATTTTCATGGGTTTGTAAGCCACTTGTCGTAGGTTTGTAAGCTACTTGTCGTGGGTTTGTAAGCCACTGGTTTCGATAGAAATTGGGTTCCATCCCAAAAGTAAATTAGAAGAAAGATGAGAGTACTATTATGAAGTTTTAACAAATTACTAGACACCTATCTTGAGAGCTTGAAATCTTGATTTTCTAGAGTCTTGAATCTTGAATCTCTAATCTTCGTCTTTGATGCTTGAGTCTTTGTGCCGATCAGTCTTCGATAATACCTGCATATACTTCCTATATATATATATATATCTATATGAAAATGTTAGTATATATTTTATAAAGTAAAGTATAATAACTATATAAGGTTGTTGTCATCAAAACATCATTAACTCAGTTCCTAACAGAAATAAGCAGAAAAGTCACAGAAAAACAGTAAAGTGACAACAGTTTTATAGTGGTTCGGCTTCAAATCAAGCCTACGTCCACTTTAATCTTCTTTATTGCTGATTCGATTACAACTTTTACAATAATCTTCGATTACAACACCACTAAGACAATAACTAGAACTCCGATGTAGAAGAATTCTTCGAATTCATGTTGAATGTGTTAGATCTCTTCTTGAAGTTCGTTGAAGCGTCTTCGGTGTTTGAAGTGTCGGATGAGTCGAGAAAACAGCAAAGTGTAGGCGTTCCAGAAGTGAGCCCCCAAAAGTCCTCTTTCAGTTGGAGCAGGTGCAGTATTTATAGGGGAAAATCTGGAGATAGGTCGTAGGTCGCAAACGACCTAAGGGTAGGTCCTAGGTCGTGAGATACCTAGGGGAGGACAGTTGGTGACTTAATCATATCGAGGTACATAGTGGAGCGACCTTGGCTGAGTTTAAGAGTAGTAGCGACCTAATATTGGCGCGACCTATCATCATACGACATAAGGATATGAAGCTTGTGGCTCGCTAGATCGTTAACTCGCTAGGTCGTTAATCGCTAGGTCGTATAGATCATTTAGCTACTGGGTCGCTAGGTCGTTGAGTGCTAGGTCGCTTAGGTCGTCACATGTTGGCTCGCTGTAGAACTTCATCCTCGTTATGTCGCTTGTGTGTTAACCCATTAGGTCACTTAGCCCCTTAACTCATTAGGTCTTTAGGTTGTGCCGCATGGAACTGTTTTATGCTTTAGGTCGCTAAGTCGCATCTATTAGCTCGCTCATTCCTTAGGTCGTTAGGTCGCTTCCACGGTTAACTCGTTAGGTCCTTGAGTCGTGGAAAGGAGGAGTTAACACTTGCCCCTCGAAGTATACGCCTAGAGACTAGGTCGTGTGCTTCGATACTTCCTAACTCGCGCCTTGCTGAGTCGTTAGGTCGTGAGCGACTTAATGAGGGAGTTAGGTCGTGTGCACCGATTCAGGCTCCTCTGCCCCTGTATTTAAGTCGCCTAACACACCATCTTCTCCTTACTTGCTCCAACTCTTAAAACCGCCATTGAAGAGCCTTTGAACCTTCAAAGACGAATTCGAACTAACTGGTCGCCGATCATCTTCATTATCTTATCACGTAAGTGGATCCACTTATTATCCAATCCACGATCACCATTGAATCACGAATTCCCCATTTTCCATCTCTGACCCAATTTCATATGCCGCGTTTCATCATGAATCACGTTTCGATCAATTTCTGATCATCATTGGTTACGTTGCCATTGCAATGAACATAGTTGTGCATCAAATTTATGATGGACTTGAGGTGGTTTGATTTGGTTTCAGGTGACTTTTGGCGATGTGGGGAGATGATGAAGGGTTATTGTGTCTCAGGTTAATTGGTTTGTGAGTTTGGAGGAGATGAGGAGACCATTGGTTAACGGGTTAGTGGATTCTAGGTTGAACCGTTGCGTTCCTGGTGATGTGAGGTGGTGGACGCATGGCAGCGCTTGAGTGGAGGACAGGACTTAAGGTTTGTTGATGGGAGATAATGTTCGGCAATTCCGAAATACTCTTAGAGCGACCTAATGAGTCAAACGACCTAAGAGCCTTGCGACTTAAGGGAATCTGAGTGACTTACGTATTTGCGACTTAAGAAAATCAGATCTACCTATCTTAATCGACCTATGAACTTTGCGACTTATGATGTATGGCATGTTGCTTCGGATGAGTTATCCCTTTTAACGACCTACCTTTAGGTCGCATTATGACTTGGGCGAGCTAACTTTTTGTGACACAACCTTTAGGTCGCGGACGAGCTGATACTTAGATAAAAATGCACTGCCTTGTCTTGAAGCATAACTTTTACTTGTAGGAGCATGAATAATGAACTTTTTGACTTGAACAATGCGACTTAAGAAAGTTTTGACCTATGCTAAGCCGCTTGAGCTTGGCTACTTGCAAAAATGTGACATCACTTAACTTGAATTCTCAACTTGAACTGTCGAGATAACTTGCCTGAACTTGTTGCACTTCTTTACATATTATATTAATTTTAACGCTAAAAACCTGTTAAACACAACATTTGCAGAAAAATGGGATGAATATACTCATCATCGACCGCCCACATCGAGTGATGGATTAGATTAAAGAACTGATATTTTACTTAACCAAAATAGTATGAAACTGATTAAAGAGGAAGTGATGTGAATCAACTGATTAAATGAAGTATCAACACAAAATTCATATAGTTATAACTGCTTATTGCTAAATATCATCTGCATTGATACTACACTTAACTTTGGTTTAATAACAAGCCTCGAAACTTCCTGAATTGACGTGCATCAATCAGTACTATTTCAAGTTTTATTTTATTTACTTTTTATTTCAGTAGTTTTGCACAACACTTCACACACTTTTAGGAAACGTGCACCTTCATATTTGAATACCCAGTTCCTTGTGTAGAATGTCTTCTCAACAAGAAGAGATAGTAGGGCAAGCTGGAGAGGTCTTCCCAATAGCCAACCCCTTGGATAATCCCCCGGAAAGAACTTCAACTACTCTGAATCAACGGGTGTTCAACCAACAATGTATTTAGTTTGGTATTGTTGAAGCAGACGCTTTGCTTCCTGGGGTAAACGATATTGCTGACAGGCCTCCTCTCGGTTTTATCGCAGTTAATCGTCAGATGTGCTTGAGTGGAGCTATTCCTCCCTTTAATGATTTTCTTCAATAGATCCTTCTCCGATTAACTATGTCTCTATTCCAGTTGCACCCCAATGGCTACGCCATCTTGATGGGAATGTGTGTACTGTTCAGGAGGACACTTGATCGTCTTTCGAGCTTTGAAGAGATTTGCTATTTGTGCACATTTGCAAAAAACAAAGATCATCCTTCTATCATACTCGTGAGAAGCGCCAGGAACCGTAAACTAATCACTGATCTTTCTGAAAGCGCCCACGGGTTTTTGAATCAATTTTTCTTCATTCGTTGCCCCCCGGGGTTCTACGGCATCTGGAGAGTAGGAAGTAAGCTTGTCTATCTCCGTTCTTTCCATTTGAGTTTTTCAAAATCCGAGTTGTTAAGTGTTAACCTCATTCTTTACTTTTACAGCACTTCCTCCTCTTTCTAAAGATTCCAGCCATAAGCCGACTTTTGAAAGACTAAGTGTTGTGGCGGCTGAGGAGAGAAGTGTTAAATTTTTGTTGAAGGACGAATTTTTGCACCTATTCGGACTTTTGCATTCTTTCCGATCTACTCAGCTTCATGATGCCCCTGGTTCTCAAGCAGAGACTCCAAATGCCCCAGTTTCCACCGAAGAACTTACACCGAAGGAACCTACTGCCGAGGCTTCATTGGTGAAATGTTCTTCTTCCGTTGACGTTGCGGGGTCATCCGGTAAATTTGCACTTCCCCCGGTTGTCGAAGAAGAGGAACCTCCTCAACACTCCAGGAAGGCTGCCGATGAAGGTGCTGAAAGAGAGAGTCCCGCTAGGCATGATGGTGACGACATTTTTGAGGGGTTGAGCGACCTGGTGGTCACTTCACAGGAGCTCTTTAAAGATGAAACTATCACTACTAAAGTTATTTCTCCAGCAGTTGAAGTGACATCTGTCTTACAGCAAACTTCGTCAGCCCAAGAGTTGACACCTGCTGTAAAATCCGTCATCACTCCCCAACCGAAGAGTGGTTTGTAGTTTGACGCGCGTAGTTTGCACATCACACACATTTAGGATTTTTGGCACTTATATGTACTTAGCTTCTTTACTTCGAAGATTCTTAAGTTTTGTCTCTTCCTCACTTTTAGGTTCTCCAATGGGACGTAGCATCTCATACTATGATGACTTCCAGCGCTATGGAAGACGCGACTCTTATGATCCAAGGCGGTATCTTCCTGCCCTTAGGGAGACCGACGAAGAAAGAGTCGCAAGAAAAGTTCGCGAGAGGCAGGATTATGAAGAGCGCTATGGGAGAAGGGATGAACGACATGATTCTTCCCAGAGAGAAGATGATTCCCACAAAAGAAAATATCATGATGTCAAAGGGAAAGGTCATGTCGCTAAAGATCCGAGAAAGCGGGCCAAGCTCAGAGAAAGGCCGACATCTGTAATTTCTGAAAAGCCCACTGCTCCCATCTCTTCTCAGTCTCCTGCCCTTAAAAGAATTGACATTCAGACAATCATCAACAGGCCTTCGTATCAAATTGAGAACGCCCCGCCTGCACTCCAAAGCCGGTTTCCAAACTGGTGTTTAAAGGAGTACGCTTTGACTTGGACTTAGTTCCTATCTACAAGCAGGTCATGATGAGGAATCTTGACGCTGTTAAGCTTGACATCGAGAGAACGTCTGGATGGCAAAAGCTAGTTGACGAGCTTCAAAGGGTTAATCGCTTTAATCTCGAGGCTATGTTAACCATGGAGAGCGATAAAACCGAATGGAAAAAAGTTCTTGACCATCATGACATGGAGATGAAAAATATCACGGAATACAATGAGAAGTTCGAAGCTGAAGTCAAGCGGCTTAAAGACGACCTTGCTGCCTCTTCCACTTCTTTCACTCAAATGGAAGAGGTGCTTCAAAAGCAAGTGAGAGATGCCCATGCTAGTCAAAGAGATACCGAGGCTAGACTTGAGGCATAGGAGAAGATTGTAGAAAGCTACCACACCGATGTTGCTCAGTTGCGGGAAAAAACTAGCTCCCAGGACATAGAGATTGAAATATTAAAAGCTTGGCTTTCTAAAGTTGAAAAAGAGCGTGATGAAGCCATTGTCGGAAAAGTAGCAGCCGAAGAATCTCATGAGGCAACTAAAGCCAAAATTAGCTCTACATTATTCGACTTTTATTTGCACAGCGTCCTGGGGCGTGGTAGCCTTTCGTTTTTGGGCCCGAAGTATGAGATTACCTTGGCCGAGGTGTGGGAAACCGCAATTGATATGCTTGGAGGCGCTGGCTATGCCGAGGCAGATCTTGAGGCGCACTATCTGGATGATGATGCACGTGCCGCCCTTGCCAGGGGAAAGGAGAAACTTGCTAAAGAGCGAGCCGGAACGGTGGAAGGAGAACATTTAGGGAAGGTACCTTCGACCGACCCAATTCATCGTTCAGTTTCGGCCGACATTGATATCATTGGCTCCAGTTCCCATTCTTCACCTCCTGCTAAAGCTGACATTGAAATTGCAACTGCTTACACTGGAGATGAGGCTCAAGAAAGCACTGAAGCACAAGACTTTGAAGTTGACGTGATAAAGCCAACTTCTCCACGTAACTTCAACGCTGATCTAGCTCAAGTGGACTGCTTGTTTGCTTCACATGAGCTTGATGAACTTTTTGATTATTACTTAAGTCTTGATGCACCACTATCTCCTCTCTTTATGAGGGATACTAATTTTAACTTCGCTTCTCCTGTAGTGAAAACGCCAAGTGTTGTACAGACTTCTCCTCTTTCAGCTGTTCCCCCTCCGTCTCTCTAGATTACTCCTTCTTTTGTTTCTCAACCGGGGTCGCAAGAAGAACATATAGAAGCTCTTCAAGGCTTGGATGACCCGGTCGCTTCACAAGAACAGAAGGCTGAGGAACTTGAGGAAGATGAAAGAACTCCAGAACAAATTATTGCCGACGACACAAAGATGTCCAAACTTATCACCCCGGGCAGCGAATCTTCTTCAAGGAAGAAAGGGAAGCGCACAACTTCGAAAAAGAGAAGGAAAAACACTTCTGCTAGTGAAGAGAAAGCGGAAGTTGACCCAGCTGTACCTCTTTTTCCTTCTTCCCCAACTCGTTCAAGTCGGCTCGAAAAACTACCTATTAAACCAGGTGATGGCTCTAAAGGTGGCGGGAAGAAGAAGAAATAATGGGTCTCGCTTTACCCTTCTTGTTTTGCTTTTTTGCTTGTATATAAAGGCTTGTATTGACCGGAGATTGTGCGGGTACCGGCCCCCACTTTTTGAAACCTACACATGTATAAAAATCTTATAACATGGAATAAAATGAGGTTTTTACTTGTACAAACTTCTGTGTATTCGAAAATGCATTTATTCTTCATTTTCATACAAGTTTCTTCATTTTCTTTGTGTGATATTGCAGTAAGCTTGTGGTATGTTGCTTAAGCATTGCTTTTATTAATGTAACTATATTGTATTACCCCCATACCATGGCTTATTGCAATCTCTTTCACTTTGGTAAGATTTTGGAGAACAACTCTTCTGTTTTAAGAAGACTTGTACTCTTACTTTGGAGAACAACTTTTCCATTTTGAGAAGGCTTGCACTCGTACTTTAGAGAATAATTTTTTATTTTAAGGAAATATTACTCTGCTTTAGTATAGTGTGCCTTGTATTGGAGAAGTCTTCTGTCTCTTTTTTTTAGAAAATATTTGTACACTTCAACTTTCGGAGATGACCATTTTTTTAGTAATGGATTCTCCTACACGGTGAAGCGGGCTTCTAAAGAAGGCTTTGATTTGGCACTTCAACTTTCGGAAAAGAATATTTTCATTATGGAGAAATTGATTTTTCCTTGAGAGTAGAAGTGTGCCTCCAAAGAGGGATTTTTTTGTGCCTCCGAGGAGGGCTTTCTTTTTTTTCCCTTTACGCGAGGTAGCGGGCCTCCGAAGATGGCTTTGTGGCATTTCAACTCTGGTGAAGTGGGTCTCCGAAGAGAGCTTTTTACACTTCAATTCCGGTGAAATGGGCCTCCAAAGAGGGCTTTTGGCATTTCAACTCTGGTGAAGTGGGTCTCCGAAGAGAGCTTTTTGCACTTCAACTCCGGTGAAATGGGCCTCCGAAGAGGGCTTTTGGCATTTCAACTCTAGTGAAGTGGGTCTCCGAAGAGAACTTTTTGCACTTCAACTCCGGTGAAATGGGTCTCCGAAGAGGGCTTTTGGCATTTCAACTCTGGTGAAGTGGGTCTCCGAATATAACTTTTTGCACTTTAACTCCGGTGAAATGGGCCTTCAAAGAGGGCTTTGTGTGCCTCGGGAGAGAGCTTTTTCCTCTGAAGAGTTGTGCCTCCGAAGAAGGCTTGTGCCTCCGAAGAGGGCTTGAATTTATTTGTGATTGGCTCGCCCGGAAGGTTGCGTCTCATGGTTAAGTGGATCCACGGGGCAGACGCTAGCTACCTAACCGGATGTTCGTTTGCACAAACGATCGCAATTTGTTAGCAAGGGCCTAGAACCTTCACTGTGGGAAGGTGCCCCTCCGGTGGTTCCGCCAACCTTTTTGTTGAGAGACAAGACTTCTTTTTGGCTGTTTCTGTTTGCTTGACCATGTCTTTTCACCATCTACCCCTCAGCGATTCCTCGTTGTTGTTTCCAAGCACATGCTTTCTTTCTTTGTAAGTTATTAGCTTCTTTCCTGAGAAGTGTATTTCATTGTTAAGTGATTCCACAGGGCAGACGCAAGCTATTTAATCGGATGTCCGTTTGCACAAACGATCGCAATCAGTTAGCAAAAGCCTGGAACCTTCACTGTGGGAAGGTTCCCCTTCGGTGGAATTACCAACTATTTGTGAGAAGCACTTCTTATGTAGGAATTGAATTTGGAATTTTTGTGGCTTGACATTTGTTTGTTGAGCGACTCGTAGAAATCTCTGAGCCTTGGATGTGTTTAATAGGTAAGCTTTGCTTTGATAGCCTGCGATATTAAATCGAAATTTTAGCAATATGTTTAAAATGTTTGCATATCGAAATGAAACAGAAATTTTATAGTGTTAAAGAACACAAGATTTATAGTGGTTCGGCTAAAAACTGGGCCTACATCCACTTTATAGTTCTTATTATTCATTTGCACTGGTTTTACAATGGCTTTCAATACTAGAATCATACATCCATAATCATTTTACAAATTTAAGCAAAGCTCCTAAGTAAAATATGGACGCAAGTGATTGCTGTTCCAAGCCCTTGGAATTGGATCTCCTTCGATAGTTGTGAGTTTGAAAGTGCCATCAAGAAGTTTTTTTCCTATGACATACGGCTCTTCCCAGTTTGGCCCAAACACTCCTGTTGCTGTCATGATCCTTTTCAAAACTAGATCCCCAATTTCAAAGCTGCGTTGGCGAACTTTGGAATTGAAGTGCCTGGCCATCCTTTGCTGATAGGCTGCAATTCTGAGCTTAGCCTCTTCCCTTCTTTCATCAAGGAAGTCAAGTACTTCAAGTTGCAGCTTTTCATTTTCAGCTTGGTTGAAATGGATTCTTCTATGTGAAGGGACCTTTGTTTCCACCGGAATCATTGCTTCTGTTCCATATGCTAATGAGAATGGAGTGTGCCCAGTCGCAGTTTTGTGGGTAGTTCTGTATGCCCATAGTGCTAGTGGTAGCTTATCGACCCAACCACCTTTTGCTTTTTCCAGCTGTTTTTTGATGGTTGACTTGATAATTTTGTTTACTGCTTCTACTTGCCCATTTTCCTGTAAATGAGCCACTGCTGAGAAGCTTTTTCGGATCTTGAATGTCTTGCAAAAGTCCTAGAATTCTTCGCTTTCGAATTGGGTACCATTGTCTGTGATTATCTTCTGAGGCACACCATACCTGCAAATGATACTTTTAGTCACAAAATTTATCATTTTTTTAGAGGTAACAGTAGCCAATGGTTCAGCTTCAGCCCATTTAGTGAAATAATCAACAGCAACAATAGCATATTTGATTCCGGTCTTGGCAGTCGGTAAAGGCCCAATGAGATCTGTTCCCCAAATGGAAAATGGCCATGGACTGACCATTGTGTTAGCTTGGTGGAAGGTGCTCTTGGGATTTTTGCAAATCTCTGGCATTTGTCACACTTTCGGGAATAGCTAACAGCGTCTCGATTAATATCTGGCCAAAAGTACCCATAGCGGAGAATTTTCTTTGCTAAAGTTTAGCCTCCTGAATGATCCCCACACTCTCCTCCGTGCACCTCAGCTAAAATTGTCTTAGCCTCTTCCTTGGTTACACATTGGAGTAATGGCATCGAGAATCCCCGTCTATACAACCGGCCGTCTTGAATTACATATCTGGCGGCTTTTCTTAACAGCTTCTGGCGCTCTTTTGAATTCTCTAGCAGGGAACCGTTGAGTAGATATTCCTTGATCGGAGTCATCCACGACTCTTTCTCTTGAGATACATCCATGATCCAGTCAATATCCATTTCATTAGTACTTGGAGTTAACAAGACTTCTACAGGGACCAATCCCAACAATTGAGCTTCGCTTGAGGTTGAATACTTTGCGAGAGAATCTGCCTTCATGTTCTCTTTCCGGGGTATATGGCTTATTGTGTAATGGTCAAAATCAACAAGAAGCTCCCAGGCCTTTGACAAGTAAGCAGGCAGATTTCCTCCTTTAGCTTGAAACTCTTTCTTGACTTGGTATACAATAAGCTGAGAATCACTGAAGATCTGCAATACTCTGATGTTCAGCTCTTTAGCAATCTTCAAGCCGGCGATAAGAGCTTCATATTATGCTTCATTATTTGTCGAAGGAAATTCTAATCTCAATGCATAGCACAGTGACCGCCCTTCAGGGATTTCAAGCACAACCCCAGCTCCGGAACAATAATCATTCCTTGCACCATCAACATATAATTTCCATCGAATTGGGGTGTTATCAGTCACCTCTTCCTCACTATCACCATTATCTGTGTATTCTGCGATGAAATCTGCTAAAACTTGTCCATTGATTGCTCTTTGGGGATGATAAGTGATATCGTATTGGCTGAGTTCAATATTCCACTTCAGAAGACGACCCAAAGTTTCAGGGCGAAATAGGACTTGCTTTAGAGATTGATCAGTGACTTTAATAGGATGAGCTTGGAAATATGGCCTCAATTTTCTTGATGCAATCAGTAGACAATAGGCGAGCTTTTCCAGTTTCGAATAATTTATCTCTTCCCCAGTGAATCTTTTGCTAATGTAGTAAACCGGGCGCTGAACTTTTGCGTCTTCCCGTACCAATGCTGCACTGAGAGCATGAGATAAGACTGCTAAATATACGAAAAGATCTTCACCATTGTTGGGCTTAGAAAGTATTGGAGGCATTTCCATATGACGAATCAACTCTTCAAAAGCTTTCTGGCATTCAGGAGTCCAGTCAAAAATTTTCTTTCCCTTTTTCAGAGCATCAAAGAATGGAATGCATTTATCAGTAGCTTTGGAAATAAACCGACTCAAAGCAGCGACTTTTCCATTGAGGATTTGCAATTCCTTCTTCATTCTAGGAGCTTTGACTTCTCTTAAGGCAGTAATCTGAGCAGGATTAGCTTCAATGCCTATAGCACTCACAATGAAACCCAAGAACTTTCCGGACTCCTCCCCAAATGAACATTTTAAAGGATTAAGCTTCATTCCATACTTTCGAGAACTGCGAACATTTCTGCCAAGTGATCCATATGGTCCACTGCCTTCCTTGATTTCACCAACATATCATCAACATAAACTTCTATAGTCTTGCCAATCTATGGTTTGAACATAGCATTAACAAGTCTTTGGTAAGTTGCCCCCGCATTCTTCAGTCCGAAGGGCATGACTCTATAGCTGTAAAGACCAACATCGGTGATGAAGCCCGTGTCCTCTTGATCCGGCTCATGCATCATGATTTGGTTATATCCGGAGTAAGAATTCATAAAAGATAACAATTCATGCTCGGCTGTTCCATCCACCAACTGATCAATCCTGGGTAACGGGAAGCAGTCTTTGGGGCAGGCTTTGTTTAAATTTGAAAAGTCGATGCATACTCTCCACTTTCCATTTGCTTTTTTAACCAGCACCGGATTTGAAACCCAATTTGGATAAGTGGACTCCCTGATGAAGCCATTCTCCATGAGCCGATGTACTTCTTCTTTTAATGCTGCTGACCTTTCAGGACCCTGGGTTCTTCTTTTCTGCTTCACGGATGTAAATTTCGGATCAATATTCAGAGTATGTACTGCAATTTCTGGAGATATTCCACACATATCGGCATGACTCCAAGCGAATACATCCAGATTTGCTTTCAAGAACGATATCAAAGTATTTTGAACCGTCACACTAAGTTGCGAACCCACATTCAACACCTTGTTTGGATCTTTCGAGTCAACAGGTACTGGCACCGTTACTTCCACCGGCACCACTCTATTCTCCCCTGCACTGGCTTTTCTGGGGTCCATTTCATTTTGTACACTACTATGCTCGCTTGTGCAGGGTCCACCTTGTAACTGCTACAAGGTTGGTTCTTTGATGCAGACTGGAGCTGCCGCATCCTTTCCCATCTCTCTCTTCCTTGCTTCACGCAGCTCTATATGATAACATTCTCGCCCAGCATTCTGATCCACTTTAATAATTCCGACACCATTATCCGTGGGGAATTTCACAGTAAGGCACCATGGGGCGAGGATTGTCTTGAATGCCGCAAGAGTTGGCCGGCCTAGGAAAGCATTGTAAGCAGAAAATTCATCAACAGTCACAAAAGTCTGCTTTCGAACCACCTTTTTCTGCCCCTCTCCAAGCTCCACGAATAAGTCAATGGTTCCAATTGGCTGCTTTGGTTCCCCAATAAACCCAAAAATCTTCTGCGATGAAGCTTGAACATCAGCCATAGGAGTCTTCATTTGATCGAATGTCTTTTTGAAGAGGATATTGCAAGAGGCGCCACAGTCAACAAGCACCCTTCTTACAATAGCCGGCCCAATACCTGTAGAGATGACCAAGGGATCCATGGTGGGAGCTTCAACACCCATAGAGTCCCTGGCCCTGAACACAATGTCATCATTAAAAGTTCTTTGCTGCTTCAAAGGTGCAGCGTCTTCCAACACAAAAACATTTTCTTCTACTGGGGCATATTTCAAAGCACGTGCATATCTTTCCATCTCACCCCAGCTTCTTCCTGCTGGATGGGGACCTCCCGTGATTACATTAATAACAGGCCTTTCTAATTCATGCGCTACTGCCCTCTCACTTGAGCTGGGTTGAAGAATAGGAACTTGTTGCCCCTAAGTTGATGAAGTTGGGTCGTTCCTGTTTCTCTTTACATACTGCTGGAGTTTATTTTCTCTTAACAGCTCCTCAATCAAACTCTTCAAATGGCGGCACTCATTAGTATCATGGCCGGATTGATTGTGGAGTCGACAAAATCTTCCATTTTGTGCAGCATTTTTCCCAAGCCTCAATTTAGCTGGTCTGGGGTATTCAACAGTATCATTGGTTGCAAAGAAAATATTTTCTGGGGTATCGGTTAAGGGAGTGAAGTTTGAGGGTCTAAAAAGACAATTTTTCTTCGCATTTCCTCGCTTCTTTCCACCATCGTTCTCCCTCTTCTGAGTACCAGATTCCTTTTTATTTGGAGCAGCATTATTATTCCCAACCTCTGTCAATACCACTTTTGCCGGTGCCTGAAGGCTTTCCCAGCGCATGAACTCATCGGCTTTTTTATAGAATTTCTCAAGCGAATTTGGCTCTTTCATCTTTAGCCATTTCCCAAATTCACTCGATTTGTCGATAGCCCTCATCAAACAAGTCAAAATCATTTGTGGCTCTGCATTATCGACTTCAGCCAAGGCTATATTGAAGTGGTTTAAGAAAGATCTAATAGATTCTCTGGGATTCTGTTCCAGGCTGGATAGTGACATTATGTCCTTTGCCTTTGAAACATACAACTTGAATTGTTCTTTAAACTTTCGAGTTAAATCAGAGAACTGGTCTACAGATCGGAATGGTAGCTTTGTAAACCAGAGTAGGGTCACTCCTTCCAAATATAACGGAAAGTACCGGCATTTGATCTCATCTGTCGCCCTAGCACCTGTCATGTGCCAGTCATACTTGTACAAGAATTGATTAGGGTCGCTTGTCCCCCGATAAGCCGGAATGATGGGGGGAGCAAACTTCCTTGGAAATTCCGCTTTCAGAATTCTCTCGGTGAACGGAGTCTTGCTTGGAGCAAACCCCCAGTCATTCCCATCTTCATCCCTCTGCATGCACTCTTTCATGATTTTTCGAATCATTCCCGAGAGGTATTCTTCATTGTTTAGAGGCTCTGCAGGACAGACATCAGCCATTTTCTCGGAAGTTTGTCCGGATAAACGTTCGCGGAGAATCGGTTGCCGCTTTGATCCTCCAGTTTGGGGAGGTGCCCCTTCAGCAGGGCCAACTGCCCTTTGAGGAATATTCCTTCCATCAGAATTATGAACATCATCAGCAAAATTTCCTTCATTATTCACTGGTTGGTGGCTAGCTCCGAGCAAGGCATTTAACCTATCTAGCATTAAAGTGTTCTGAGCTTCCATCTGCTGATATAACCCAGACACTGCAGCATCTAATTTTGCCCATGTAATCCCAACACTTGGAGCAGCTTGACTTAATGAAGGAGAAGTGGCGGTATTCTCATGAGCATCACCGGATCTAGTAGATCTGCGCTTTCTTCCAGGAGCCATGATCTCTGATAGACTTCTGGTTTTTAGAGAGATTTTTTCAACAAACTTTTGCGAAGCAATGATTGGAGCACTCCTGAGTTCGATTCTTCTCAGTGAAAGCACCAAAAATGTTAACACTAAAATTGGACGCTAACACCTCGGTGTAAGTAGAGATAAAGTGAAAGCACCACCCGTCGAAACGGGAATTAGAAACAAGCAGAAAAGTCACAGAAAAATAGTAAAGAGACAACAATTTTATAGTGGTTCGGCTTCAAATCAAGCTTACGTCCAATTTAATCTTCTTTATTGCTGATTCGATTACAACTTTTACAACAATCTTCGATTACAACACCACTAAGACAAGTAGCTAGAACTCCGACGTAGAAGAATTTCTTCAAATTCATGTTGAATGTGTTAGATCTCTTCTTGAAGTTCGTTGAAGCGTCTTCGGTGTTTGAAGTGTCGGATGAGTTGAGAAAACAGCAAAGTGTAGGCGTTCCAGAAGTGAGCCCCCAAAATTCCTCTTTCAGTTGGAGCAGGTGTAGTATTTATAGGGGAAAATCTGGAGATAGGTCGTAGGTCGCAAACGACCTAAGGGTAGGTCGTAGGTCGTGAGCGACCTAGGGGAGGACAGTTGGTGACTTAATCATATCGGGGTACATAGTGGAGCGACCTTGGCTGAGTTTAAGAGTAGCAACGACCTAATATTGGCGCGACCTATCATCATACGACATAAGGATATGAAGCTTGTGGCTCGCTAGATCGTTAACTCGCTAGGTCATTAACTCGCTAGGTCGTATAGATCATTTAGCTACTGGGTCGCTAGGTCGCTTAGGTCGTCACATGTTAGCTCGCTGTAGAACTTCATCCTCGTTAGGTCGCTTTTGTGTTAACCCGTTAGGTCACTTAGCCCCTTAACTCGTTAGGTCGTTAGATTGTGCCACATGGAACTGTTTTATGCTTTAGGTCGCTAAGTCGCATCTGTTAGCTCGCTCATTCCTTAGGTCGTTAGGTCGCTTCCACAGTTAACTCGTTAGGTCCTTGAGTCATGGAAAGGAGGAGTTAACACCTTTGAGGTAACACCATATTCAAATGGATGGCTTCTCACCGATCATTGATCATTCAAGCTCCGGTCTACAAGCTGTACTAGCTTCCCTGGGTGACCATCTATCCGAACTCCTGACAGTGATGTTTTCTCATCTTTATTTGCCTTGCTGACCCAATGGAGAGGTCATGCATAGTATTAGGGGCTAGTTTGATTTTTTTTCTTTACTTCATGTAGCGTGTACACATCCGCAGGTCGATCAGCACATGCAACGATTTACGAATCCTTCCTTCACCTTTTTCCAAGGATGGAGATCTAAGAGTAGATAGTAGAGCCTTTGCAATAGCTTAGGATTGATTAGAATGAAAGAAAAGTAATTATATAGTACCCCCCGTTTATCAGCAAGTGCGGAGATCTTGACAAGTGTCTAGGGGGCCAGGTTAGCCCCTTATAAAGGTTTGTAGTGGGCACTTAAAAGTTTTTTTTTCCTCGAGGGTGGACTAGTAACTCTCGGTATTATCTCCTTCTCTGTTCATATTTGTTGTACATATCCCTATGTAAGGAGAGCTATATTATTTGAGTCCTGTTTAATACGCGTTGGATTGGTAATGCCTTCACGTATGGTAGGAGTGATGAAGTGTCGTGCTTGTCATATCTAGACTTTAAGTATTCAATCATCATGACTTCGGTCTTCAAGTTGTGATATTTCAATCCATCAGTGGGATCCCAATTGTAGTACTTCGATTTGATGCTTGATGGAAAAACGGTTGTGCTTGGGGTTCATTTGCTTATGTTGAATGCCCCCCTATGTTCTCTAGACCGGGACTTTCCTTGTATTATGACATTGAGGTCGAATATTTCTGTCTGCCCTAGGCGTGTCAAGAGTTTATCCACCAAAGCTTTAGGTTAAGTAGTGAAGTGCTTACTGATTTCAATCATAACCATGTCGAATGTATGTTCGATAATTTTAGCACCGGGAGGTTATTAGACTAGTCTTCCTGCTTTTTCACATCTAGATAGCTGTTGCATTCTTTGCAGCGGAGTTCTCTCACTTTAGGCGGCATATTGGGAAGTTGTTCTCTTTCCCATCCTAGAGAGTTTGCACTTTTCGAGAGAGAAAATTCAATTTTCGAAAACGATTGGGAGGTTTTGTAGCTTTAAAGGGTTGATGGTCCAACCCTTTAAATAAAGAGAGAACATTGATATAGGAGTTATAGCTTCTTAATCTGAGAGATGGCGATTACAAACTTGAAAAAAGGAAAATAGAAAAACTCTAATTTCAAAGTGACAATGACTTTAGTCAGGAGAAAGCATTTCAAGTTTGGAGGGAGAAAAGGATTTTCTTAGAACCATATTTTATATTTTACTAGGGGAATAGGTTCCTCTTATACAAAAAAGGAAGATAGTTTTCTTATGTTAAAGAAGCAATGCTTCCAGATGGAAAGATAATAAGATTTGATTTTAGATCTTGAAAAAGGCCAAGTGTTTCTTTTAATCAAAACAGTGTTTTTTGATCTGAAATGAGAAAAAGAAGATAGAATGATTTCAGATATAAGAAATAAATACATGTTTATTTTGGTTGAGTAATAGTGTTTGCAGATCTCAAAGGAGATAGAGTGATTTCAGATCTAATATGTTAATACATGTTTCTTGTTGGTTAAGGAGTAGCGATTGTAGATCTGAAATAAGAGAAAAGAAAGATAATTTTTTTTATCTTCAAGGAATAGTAATTGCTGATCTGAAAAAAGAAATAGATTTTCCTAAAGTAACGGTTTCAAATGTAGGAGATATAGAGTATTTTAATCCAAGAAACAATGATCTCAAATTGAAAAAGTAAGAAAAAGAGAATCTCTCATGCCAAGGTGACAGTAACTTTAGATCTGAAAAGAAAAGGAATAAATTTTAGTAAAAATTACAATTTTAGATCTCAGGACTAAAAACTGGTTTTTCTTTTATGAAAGAAAATAATGATCCAGATCTAAACAACGGGAAAAAGGGGTTTCGTATGCCAAGAAACCATGTTTTTGGATTCCAAATGAGAAAAGAGAGGTGGCTTGATTTTAGATCCAACGAATGGGTAAATGTTTCTTTTGGTCAATGGGCATGCGTTTGTTGATCTGGAATAGTAAAAGGAATATCTGAGGATTTCAGATCTAAGAGATGACATTTTTTGGCTAATAAAAAATGTCTGTGGATAATAAAAGTAAAATCTTAAAAGTAGACAAGAGAATATCTCTACGTAGTAAAATGGATGTTCAGATTTGAAGAGAAAAGGAGGATTTTTTTGTTTTACGTAAAACAGTTAGGGTAGATCTGAAAAGAAACATAGATTTTAGATCTTAGAAAAGGGGAGAGAGTTTCTTAAAAGACGAAATGATAATCTCAAGTCAGAAGATTAGAAATAGTAGGTTTCAAAATAAAAAGAAAAGTAAGAAAGAGAGAATTTCCTTTTAAAAAAAGAAAGTTCAGTTCTCAGTGAAAGCACCAAAAAATGGGCAAATACCTCCAAGACGTTGTAATAGGGCCGTGAATACTATTTGTTGTAGTATCTAGATTAACCCTAGAGGGAGGGGGGTGAATAGGGTTATAGCAAATTTTCTTGAATTAAACCCAAAAACAAACTGTAGATAAGTAAATATATTGAAAAGTAAATCACACACAAAATTTACCCAGCTTCGGCAACCCCTGCCTACTGCTGCATTCCCAGATTTCTATTAGAATTAAATAGTATCCCGCTTACAAACACTCTAATAGACTCGCACACCCTGCTACCGCCTATAGAGTTTTTCAAACTCGCACACCCTGCTCACTGAACTAATTCTAACTAGACAATCTGACACTACCTAAACCCTAGGTGGTGATTTACCAAGGTTTGACAACCTTAAAAGAGAATTTAAATTTAAAACAAACTTAAAAACAATTTTAAGAACTAAAACCCTATTTGAAAAAAAATAAACTAAAGCCTTTTAAAAACAAGGCCGGCCCAATTCTATTCTTTCACCCGATCCTCTTTTCTCTGGCTTGTGAAGAAAATGGCGGCCGATCCTCTTTCTACAGAAATTTGGGTTTTCTGAAATTGGGAGATCGCGACTGTAAATATTTGATTTTCTTGCTCTGTTGGCCGCTCGTATCTTGAGATGACTTCAGCTGCTTTATCGAGTTAGTTTCTGATTCAATAAACTTGTTCGCGGCTTTTCTGATGATTGATTCTCTTGTTGCTTTACTTGCGCTCGTTCGCAGCTGCTCCTCTGTTGATCGAGTTCGATAGATTGCGGTATGTAATCTCTTCCCTTTCGTTGCTGGTTTAATGCTTGCTTGAACTTGATGGATTAATTTGCCGATGATGATTGTTATTTATAGGAGTCGAATTCCTAAATTTACATCGTATCAATTCGACACTTTCCTAATTCTTGCTTTCTTGATATTTGATAACTTGATACACACGGTTTTGATTATGCAGCGTTCAATTTTTTTCTTGGTTGATATGGCAGAAACTTTCCGCTTTTACTTGGATTTGACTTTTGACTTTTTCAATGATACGCACTTGAATTTTATACTGCGTTGATTTCTGACATAATTAAAATTCGACTTGTTTAACATCTTGATTGCCACGGCTTCGGCCATCTTTGTGTTCATCCCTGTGGCTTTCGACTTTACATTCTCTGATCTTTGTTACATTGTTTCTCGGCATTGACATTTGTTCTATGACATTGTACTTGCTGTTCATGGCCATTATCACCACTGACTGTTGACAGGTTGTTCACTGGTAATCGACTTTTGTGTAGTTTCCACTGTCGTCTTTGCTGCACTGAGTTGTCTGCTGTCATTAATACTTCCATGTATCACTGCACTGACTCATGTATTGTAGTCTTCATGTATGCACTGTTTCAAGTATGCTTGTTCTCTGCATTTACTTCAAATGTGTTGACTTTTGTCAGATGCTATTTCATGTTTCACTCATCTGCATTACCATGTTTGAATCTTGATATTGTAGTCCGACACTACATTGCTTGACCTGTCTGGTTCATCTTGTTTGCCGTGGCATTGTAGTTTGCATTATTGCTGCTACCTGTACTTGTAGTTGTTCAACCTGGTTTGCCTAGATCGTTGTTGAGTTGATATACTTGTGATTTCACTGGCTTGTTTCGGTTTCTCTTAAACTTGGGTGAACTGATGTGTAGTCATGTCTCTGGTGCATGTCACTATTGCATTACTGGTCTCTGTTCATGTTGGCACTGGATTTTGCTGTATCATTTTTCCAAATCTGCCTGCACTTAGTGTTATACCTGTCTTTGTGTTCTGGTCATTGCTTGCATCACTGGTCTTTGCATCCATTCTGGTTGATTGATCTTCATGTGCCCAGTTGATGTTCTGTTGCTCCCAGTTGATGTTCTGTTGCACTTTGGTCTTGCATTTGGTCTGGAGTTGTTTCTTTTTACCGTGGTATCACTACTTGTGACTGCACTTGTATACTCATTGTCACTGTCTTATGAGACTGTCTCTGGTATTCTTGTTGCTTCCCTGACCTTGTAGTTGTACACTTTGGCTTCACTGAGTTTGTTGCTGCATTCATGTCCACTGCATAGTGGTCTTCATTGTTGCTGCTTATGTTGGTGGAAATCTTTGAGTCAGTTTGCATCATTACAGTGGTTTCTTGATGGTGCACTGTCACACTGTCATCTGGATGCATTCACATTGTCACTTGTAATTTGCTAATTTGCGTTGGTGCACTGTTTTGGTTTTTCTGTTTGCATGCTTGCTTTTGTTGGCTGCGCACACGAGTTGGCGAGCCAGTGCACACGTATATAAATGTACACGTGTGTATTGCAGCCACTCATGATTACCTCTCCCTGATAAGAATACAAGTGTATATCGATGTGCACGGCCTTGTGGCATGTACAGTGATACACTGTGCATGTCACATTGTTCGTGTATGATGAATTCAAATGTAAATGATGACGAACAACCCAAATAACTGAGGCAAATAATATTTTCAAAAATCCATATTTTATTTTATATTGCAAAAATATTTCTTTTTCAATTTTACTGCGTTAGTGAACATTTTTGCAGATTGCTCAGATGCTGGATTCTAACTGGAATGAAGTTGAAGATAAACTACGAGTGTGGGTGATATGTAGTGAGGAATTTATGTAAATTGAATTGTTGTGTAATTAGAATCTACATTGTATATGTATAGTGAGAGCTTGACTTTGTACTATTCAAAATTGTAATAAATATTTATTTGAATAAAATTTCTGTTTGAATTCAAATTCTGTGTAATTTATTTCATTCAACAAATATTTATTCAATCTATGAAAAATAAAATAGTACATTAACAAATACATTTAAATGAATATATATATGTTTATTATCATCAAACAAAAATCATATAAGCGCATATTCAACATTTGTATTATACAACTATTGTTCGATGAACTTTAGTTGCGAGTGTATGTGAACCACTATAAATTCTATGTCTTTTTACATTTCAGTCCTTTATGTGTTCTTTATTGCAAATTACTGATTTTCAACTAAATGTACCTACTTCGCTGTTCCTCTTTCATATCTGATTACAAGTACAAGCTTTGTATATGAATAAACTTATTGTTGGAGCTAAGGGTTTTCCCTCTCAAAGCTGTCTGCCATTGTTGGTGAAAGCTTAACTCTTTTCCATTCCTTTTTATGATGCTATATGCCTAGTTTTTATAGAGTGAGGTTGTGAGGAGAGCGAGATGAGTACATGGCTTCTAGGCTTTGGTTCAACCTTCCTTCCCTTGAAATTTGGTACAACCTTGCTATTGTTCCACTCCTTTGGGTTGCTAGTTGAATACTATCCTGGAAGCTTCCTTTAGTCGTCCATCTCGACCTTGGAATCCCGAATGCTGGACCAGGTAGGTCCGGCCCTAGAAGGACAGCAACGGGTGGATCCAGCCCTAGAAGTGCGAGACCGGTAGGTCCGGTGGGTCCAGCCCTAGCTAGACCAGACCAGGTGGTTCCGGCACTAGGGTGCTGGACCAGGGGCTGGTCTGTTGGGCCGGCCAAGGAAGTTGGCCTGGCGGTACCGGACCAGGTGCTGGTCCAGGAAAGTGCCGGACTAGGTGGTGGTCCGGCACCGCGTCGGACCAGGTGATCCCGGTACTGTGCCGGGCAAGGAATCTGGTCCAGCATGTGCCGGACCAGGTGGGCCTATGGCTAGACCAGGTGTCCAGTCACAAAGGGATGGACCTATGCTGCTCCGGCCATTTTGGGCCAGACTTTGGTGGTCCGGCCCTGTTGTGCAGGACTCTGCTGGGTCCGGCCCTATTGAGCCGGACTCAGCTGGGCCAGACCCATGCGGGTTTGGCCTGGGCTATATGGCCCTACGGGGACGAACATGTGCAGGTCCGGCCCTGCTGGGCTGGATCTGGCGGGTTTGGCCCTACTGAGCCATACCTGTGTGGATCCAGCCTTGTTGGGCTGGATATGCATTCTGGCTTTGCTTGGCTAGACCTGGCTTTGTAGGGCAGGTCCTTTGCTGGTCTAGGCAGGGTCGGGCCTTGACAAGAGGCGGTCTCAGAGGCTTTTCTGTCGGACCGTGTTTGGAAAATCTTTAGATGATCATATCTTTCACACCGTTATTTAGACTGAGACGCAGTTTGGACATATACTCAGATTTTTACCTTGCGAACATTTCTATGTAGCTCTGAGTCTATTATAGGACTCTGATAATTTTTCCTCTGACTTTTCATATTCACTGTGCAGTGGTCGAGAATTCCTATAACACTTGCTGACCAGTGAAACATCTCTTCACACACTCTTCGACATCCCACTTCATTTTTCTAAGAAGAATACTCTTTCCATGTCAGGATGCATCTTTGTGCCCCTGGAATTAATGGTAAAATTAATTCTACGAATTTCCTCCAAGACCTCCTTTTATAGATTTCACACATTTGGAATATGAAGTTTTCCTTTCTTCCTAAGCCACCCCTTCGACTCTATCTTGAATCCTTTCAGATCTTCATCATCTACACCCATCTCCAATTTCTTACTTCTCTCAGCAAATAATAGGTTTTCCCTTTGCCTTATAGCAATTCTATCAATAAGGGTTGGATGTATTTCCAAACTTGCCATCACCTCGGATTCTAAATTGATCCTGCATTTGTTCTATATTGAACTCCACGGGACGCCAATGTCTCTAACGTCTTCCATTCCTCAATCATGCTAACACTCCATTTGTATGCTTCCTACACAAAGCATCTTTAACCTTGCTCGCCTTCCCTGATGTATACTCTATACTGAAGTCACATACTGCCACAATTCTAGCAACCTCTATTTTCTCCTATTCAGCTCCTTTTGAAAGAATAGATTCTTAAGGGATTTATGGTTCGTATATAACTCAAACCGCTCCATCAAAAGATAACGCCTCCAAATCTTTAGTGCAAAAACTACTACCGCCAACTCCAAATCATGGGTTAGATATCTAAATTCATGTGCTCTCAACTGCCTTGATCCGTAAGCTGTCACTTGCCCTCTTATCATTGATGCTACTCCTATACCTGTTCCATAAGCATCAATATACAATACAAACTTTTGATTCCCTTCAAGCACGATCAAGACAGAGGCGTTCGTCAATTGCTTCTTTAACACTTGAAATGACCCTTCAGACTTATTGGTCCATTTGAACTTTCCATTCTTTTTGCTTAACTTAGCAAAGTGTACTGCTATATATGAGAAATCCTTAATGAATCTGCAATAATAGTCACTGAATCTTAAGTAAATTGTCATCTCTATGACCATCTCTTGCCTTTTCCAACCATTATTGATTTCTATCTTCGATGGATGCATAACCAGTCCATTCTCTGGAATAATATGCCTAAGAAAGGTAGGTAGTGTTTGATTTATCCTTTTTAGTTTTGGGTTTTCGTCCATACAAATATGCGTGTATTGGCGTCAAAATTGAACACCAACACCCAATTACAAGCGAAGCACTAATAGTTAGTCACAGATCACAGATAGAGTATATAAAGGATATAAAATGACGAATAATTAAAATTTAAATGAAAGCAGTAAAAAAAAGACAAGATTTATAGTGGTTTGGCTAACTCCGTCCAACGTTCCCTCCAGAAATTTCCTTTTTATTATACTGAAATTTGATTACAGTTACAATTTGGAATTCTAGAATAAAATGGCTGAGTAGTTTTTTTGTAGAAGAAGATGAAGAGAAATAGAATGGAGATCCCTCTTTCGAAAGCCACACCTACTGTATTTATAGGGGAAATCTCGACTATAGGACCCCCTCATCTACATAGGCCCACCATTACGATTGCCGATCACAGATAGTCCCTCCTCTGCTGACCCAAAGTCGAACCTAAAGTAATCCTGGTTTTGACCCGAAGTAAAATGAATGCCGACCCCAAGCTTGATCTCCAACATCCAACCCGAAGAACAACCTACAGCCAACCCGAGGTAACCTCCGTAGCCAACCCGAGGTAACCTCCATAACCAACCCGAAGTAAACCCATAGCCGACCCCTAGCCATTCCCATGTGCCGACCCAATATCCTTGCCAACTTGGAGCTCCAATACTGACCCGAAGCCAAGCTATAGCCGACCCAAAGTGATGCCGACCCGAAGAGAAGCTCCATATTCCGATCCCATCCTTATGCCGACCCCTTACTATATGCCGACCTGAGTGTTGACCCAAAGTAAACACCACATTGACCCGAAGTCCAACCATATGTCGATCCCAAAACATGATGCTACCTCCAACCGTATGCCGACCCTTTTACTAAAGCAATGCTGACCCCAAGTTGGAGATAGCCTACCCGAAGCACTCATCCTAATGCCAACTCCAAGCTCCTTCTCCTTTGCCAACCCTTATTGAACATGCCGACTCGAAGTTTCCCATGTACCGATTCGAAGCATGGGCTATGCAAACCTGAAGTAATTATCGAACCCTCCATATGCCGACCCCTCCTATGCCGACCCCAAGCATCGAACGCCGACCCAAAGTAAACACTTCGCTAACTCGAAGCAAATATCATGAAGACCCAAAGCAAACCCTTTCCTGACCCAAAGTAGACCCTTTGAAACCATCTTTTGCCAAAATCCATATTCCAAGTCCGTGTGTCGTTTGTCCATCGACTATGCCTTATCTTGGCTTCGTATTCATGATTACTATCCACAATTGATTGTCCATCCATTCATCCGAATCAAACCTATAATATTCGAGCCTTGATAACTTTGCAATCAATTGGTTTAAATCCGCATGTATGCTGCCTTGCCAAAATGCGGGTTAACGGTGTACGATCCATGTTATTGTGGAGAACGATCGATTTAGAAAACAAAGTTAATATACAAAATAGAAACCGACTTTGTTTTATTTTCCATGTTTTTAGAAATAAGAGAAGCACGAGAAACAATCCATCCTCTTATTGTTCCTCTATCCCCTCCATGGTCTCCTCTATCTTATTTTCATCATATCCATTGTTCCTCCACTCCTCACAAATTTTGTAATTAAATGTTTAAAACTCAAAACAAAAAACTCATTTTAAACCAAACATTACATTAACTTCTCATTTTCAAAAATGGCATTTCGAAAACTTCACCTTCAACTTATGTTGTCTAAATGTTTCCAACACCAACCTACGGTGTACTTCGTGGTCTCATTCACCCTTAGAATATACTAAAATATCATCGATAAAGATGACACAAATCTATCCAACTGATCGTGAAAGGTTTGGTACATAAGATCTACAAAGAATGCTGGAGCGTTAGATAGTCCATAATGCATAACTAACCACTCATACGAACTATATCTTATTCTGAATGTGGTTAATGGAACATTATCTTTTAGTGTGCCTATAGTTAGTGGAATACCACTGCTAAATCTAGGTGCGAGAATATTCTAGGTCCACTAAATTGATCAAACAAGTAGTCTATCGTATGCAATGGATAGCGATTCTTTATATTAATTCATTCATCTTCTGGTAATCATAAAAATCCAAAAAGATCCATCCAACTTCTTGACGAATATAACGGATCCTCCAGACAGCGAATTGCACAGCTTAATTAAACTTTTATGCTCAAGTTTCACCAACCGCTTCTTAAATTCTTCTATCTCCTTGGGCAGCATTCTATTAGGAGGTTTACTTATAGATTGTGCCACGATACTAAATTTATTCGAGATTCAATAACCTTTCTTGGCAGTAGTCCCGTTATTAGTTAAAAAATATCTATGAATTCCTAAACTATTAGAGGTTTTCTAATCTCATCATCTTCTTCCATATCGCATAACATCAAGTCCGACTTCTCTTTCAATTCATTAAGGCTTTCATAATTCTTTCTTTACCTCTTGGATTTTGTAAGGCGATAACTCTGTCCACAATATAGATCCTAATGTCATTACACACCAACCAATCCATACCAAAAATTACCCCATACCCTAGGAAGTCAAACACATATGGATCGCAAACAAACAAATATCCACACAAATCGAGCTCAAGGTCATTGCATCTTAATTCAAGAGTGGCATACTCACTAATCAGATTAACCACACTCAAGGATGTAATCAAATAGATCATATCTAATTCAAATCTATCAACAAATTCTTTCAAGACGAAAGAGCACGTAACACCATTATCAAACAAAACTCTAACATTCTACCAAAAATCAAAATCGTACCTTTATGCGCACTACTCAACCATCGATCTAGATGAAGGTTCTTCTGAGGTGGAAACCTTCGACCGCTTTAGCTTGGGGTAATCTTTCTTCTTGTGCTTGGGCTTATCATAGACAATTCACTTAACTTTACAACTCGAACTAGCTTTGGACACTTATTTGCATAATACCCCTTCTGCCTATAATTATAAATAGCCACATTAGCAATATCTTTTCGCTCTCCACTACCTTAAGCCTTTCTTTTTGCTACTAGTCCTTCTTGCCTTTCTGGTATAGGTAAAACTTTGTTTTATTCTCAACACAAGCCTATTGACATATACCACATCTTTTAGCATAAATCAATTTGTACCCTCTCACCATATCTACCACCTCGTTGAATGAAAGTTGTTAACTGAATTTTTAACTAAGTAGATTTTTATTGGAACTTGAACGCCAAAACAAAGACAAAGCAATTCACGAACTTGGGAACACATTTGGAAGGCAAGATGATAACGCTTAACAAGTTGCAAAGGCAAAGGGCTAAAGCGGACCACTCGATACTGAGAGGAACTAATTGGTACTGAGAGCTTTTTAACTCATAATGGACCTCCAAAATCACTTGTACTTGAAGCACTAACCCAAGTGATTGCTATGGCATGCGTTTCTTTAGATAAAGATAGATAACTCCAAGGATTCTCGAGAAGAAAGCAAAGAAAACATAGACAAGTATAGTATTATTAGGAACCACTCAGGAATATCTTAATCATAAAGGAAACGTGCTTGGAATGTGAGGAATTGAAGATAGAAGGTTAAACAGGAGGAGTAAAGGAGGTTTTCCTCCAATAAAACTAGCCGGTATTGAAGGAACAACTCAATACCAAGATGTTTTAATTTATTATTAGGACCTATGTGGACCTGGGCTTGATGTTAAGCAGACCTCCAGTTCAAACGACAAACTTTTCTATAAATATAGATCCTATGGCTATTGAAAAGGACTTTTAACACTTTTATTTTCTTCATGTTCTATCCCTCCTCTCCATAAAAGCCATGGCAGACATTGTGTGCTGTTCTAGGCTTTCAAAACTTGTTAATCCCTTGTATTGATGACTATCAATCAAATAATTAATAAACTATAATGGACGTAGGCAAGAGATTACCGAAACACTATAAAAATCCTTATGTTCTCCTTTACTTTTCTTTTAGTATTTGCTAGTAGATCCTAGTATTTCAGTAGGTTTTTAGGTGCTGTGCCACTTTTGGCATCATCATATTGGTGCTTTCACTGATAAAATTAGTTCTCAAGATCAGTGGTATTTTAGGTTTAGAGAGATCTAGTGGTTAGACCCAGAAGATTTTCTTTGAAGAATTTGGAAACTTAATGATAAATATCAATGATAGCTAGGAGAACAGAAGATCTTCAGGAGAAGTTATTGGTGGTGATAAAGGAAAGGCTCACCAATTGGAAGTTAGGAACCAATTGGCAATAATTGGATCATCTGCTCAACATGAAGTGGTTACTAGGGCCGAGCTTAATAAGATAATGCATAAGTTGGTTGATAGTTCGAAAGCTTTAATGGACGCTGACATCATGCTACTAATCCACCAACAACAAAGAACTAAGTGGAGGAGAGAAGCTTTTGCTATGAGATCTAAAGAAGAGAATTCGCCTGTTTCTTCCCAAAATAGGTAAAATGACAAACGAAAATAAAAGGAAGTAGCTGATGGACCGATGAAAGGGGTTACTGGAGGAAGTTAAAACAATTCCCCAAAAAAAAACTCGGTAGCAAGAGGAATCAGCTCAGTACTGAGAGGTTTTCTAATAAGTAGGGGCATATGGAGCTGAAGCTTTGGACTTACTGACTCGGAGGATGATCTATAGCCCGACGATGATGATTACGAAAAGGATATTTATGCTAATGATGCTAGAGTTCAAACGGTTACAGTAGAACCAACTATACGCAAGTAGAAGACAAGAGGAGCTATTCTCCTAGAGGCTGGAGAATCTGGACATCAACGGGCAAACCGAGATCGTTTGAAGAGTCAAACACTCGGGGCAGCTTCTAATGTTTAACCTTTGGAGTATTGTGTCAATGAAGAGTACATATCTAATATAGTGAAACAATTGGTAGAGGAGAGCAAAGGTCGAAAGAATGAGGATTAGGGTTCCATTCCAGGCGAAACTCTCTTTACGAAAGACATACTTAGGGAGGAACATCCATGAAGTTCAATATGTCGACAGTGCCATCGTACAATGGAACAAGTGATCCTAAACTGCATTTATTCAAGTACGAATGGAATATGGATGGTGCCAGGGTAACAGACACTGTTCGGTTTAGGTATTTTCTATTTTCTTTGAAGGAGTTACGTTAATATAGTTCACTAGGCTCATGTCGAGATCTATATCAATTTTTCATGAGTTGGCTAGAAAGTTCATGGAGCAGCTTTGGCTCTGCGCCACTTGGCCCAAGGACATTATTTCCTTGTCGAGCCTATCTCAAAGACCTAAGGAGTTGTTGAAAGATTTCTTAAAACGGTTTAATAGTGCTATTACAGAGGTGAGTAATCTGAAGGAGGATTTGGTACTCATGGTCTTAGTTCAGGGCGTACATCTGGACATGGATTTTGGTAGATGGTTGAAAATGAGACAACCGACAAAAACAGAGGAGTTACATTTTAAGACTAATTAGTTTTTTCGATTGGAAGTGGCGAGTCGCCTTTGAGAAACACTTATGATAGGAAATTGAAGGAAGTTATTCAAAGCAACATGGCAATTAAACAAGTTAGAGATAGATCTGGCAACGTAACAGTCAATGTTGGAAACTTTGGAAAGCAGAAGTAAAGGAATCAAGGCCATGGCTATAGGCATAGCGAGAGCAGAATCACCCAACAAATATGAAAGCGGAAGACTATATACCCTTAAATGATACAATAAAAAACATATACCTTGCTACTTAAAGAACAAAAGGATTTAAAATACCACCCAGGAAGGAGACTTCTGAGCTAGAAAGGCACTCCAGAAAGTTCTTTCGTTTCCATAAAACCTATGGGTAGAACATGAATAAGTGCCGACATTTAAGGAATCTCATTGAATAAATAATAAGGAAAAATAAGCTCAAACAGTAGAGAACCATGGGAAGATTATAAAAACCATGACCCCAAGGGCTGCCAGCCCAAGAGAATCAGCATGGGCCAAGCGGAGAAGGCCCTAGGAAAAATGATGGAAGGTGGGTTATCAATACCATAACCAGAGGACCTCGGCTAACAGAGAAAAGATGAAGGGAAATGGAATGATACGCTAACAAACATACTATAGTAGGATTTCTCTGCTGTGGAAGATGGAGCTTGGCCAAACAGCAATGACTGATAACATATGATGTTGTGTTCAGAAATAGGGATGCTATGGAGTCGAAGTGCCAACTTTCGACCCTATGATGACAACGGTAGGTATTAGACTGGTAATGGTACATCATTTTTTGGTGGATACATGAAGTTATATGAACACACTTTTTCAGATAAATGAAAATTAATGTAAAGGAAGTTACGAGATGAAATATCAAGATCCAAGGGTTTACAGGTGAAGCTAAACAACCAATTGCGACGATCGATCTATCTATGGAATTGGGCGATGGAGACCGCAAAATAGTTCAGATTTAGAGATTCCTTATTGTCGATGAATACTTGACATACAATATATTTAGGCCGATTGGCTCTAGTCGATTTTAGAATAGCATTGGCTCCTTAGTGTCTGATGATGAAGTTCCCAATAGAGAGCGAGGTCAGATTAGTAAGGAAAGACCAGAGCACCTGAAGGGAATTTTATGTCATAGAGCTAAGGTAGGTAAAGTGATGGGAAATAGGTAAGATGTGGAAGCGACTCTCCGTATTTGAGATCTGCATGGATAGCAACAAAAGCATGACCCCTAGCTTAGGAACCATAGTAGGTTCAACAATTCTATGGATCCCATGAAAAAGTCATGGGAAGTGCGGGATTCACCGACCGAACTGACGATGAATGTCCCAATCGACATAGATGATCCAACTCAACTTTTAAAGAGGATCTCAGCTTGGCATTAACTTAAGGAAAGGATTAGTTAATTTTCTCCAAGGGAGTCTGGACTTATTTTCTTGGACACATTTGGATTTATGTAGGATATTGCAAGAGATAGCATGTCATACACTAAATATCAATCCAAATTTTACGTCAGTCAAACAGAAAACGTGTAGTCTGGGTCTGGAGTGATCTACTGCATTTAAGAAAGAAGTGGATAAGCTAATCACAAACGGATTCCTTCAGGATGCTCTATACCTCAAATACGTATCCAACCCTATTTCAGGAAATCAAATAGAAAATGATGTACATGTATCGACTATTCAGATCTGAACAAGGCATGCCCAAAGGATAGCTTCCGTATGCTCAGGATTGACCAACTAGCAGACAGAATCGCCGCTCATGAGTTATTCTCGTTAATGGACGCTTATTCAGGTTACAACTAAATTTCAATGCATATACCGGATCAAGAAAATACTGGCTTTATAATAGATTTAGGGTTGTACTGCTATCAAGTAATGCCATTCTATTTAAAGAATGCTGATATGACATACCAATGATTGGTAAATTACATGTTCAAGAATTAAATTGGGAGGGCAACGGAAGTATACGTGGATGACATGCTTATGAAATCATGATTATCATAGAACCTGTAATGACCCGTAAATTTCGATAATTAAATTTGTTAATTAAATAAGATTTTTGCAATTAAATTTATTAGAAATAAAAAACTTTATAAATTAATATTGAAATGAACGCTTAAATAAAATATAGCAATGGTAATTAAAACCTATTTATTAGTAATTTGAATAAAATTCTAATAAATGAAGTAGTGAAAGGTTTATACCTGGATATAAATTGAATATGAGAAATTTGAGGTAAGTATTAAATTGATTAATGTAATAAAACATGGTTAACAGTAATTGGATGTAAATTAAAGAAATATGTTATTGCAAGTTAATAATTAATGAACTTGAATGAACATTCCAATTTAATATAATAATTCAAATGTTATGACTCAGTTTTAAATGGAATATAGTATAAACAAATGCCATTAGTGCATTAATGTGTGAAATAATATATTGATTCATTTGTAACTGAATGTAAATTAATGCAATTATGTTAATGTAAGTTAATAAATAAATTAATTTAGCGCAATCCCAATTAATTGAAATAACTGTAAGGTCATAATTTGTTGTATCTAGTAAACTTGGAAATTTAATTCTAATAAATGTAATAAAGTATTACAAATGTATATTGTTTTCATAAGATAGTATAAAGGAATGTAAACTGGTGATCTATGTATGAAATAATGACCAAAATAGGGGAAATAGTGTTAATTTAAGTAAAGTTGTAACAAATTGGTCTACTAAATCAAATTAGGATATCGATAATGTAATGTTTATGAGAATTAATGCAAGGACTGAAGGTAGGTATGTATAAATTACATAGAAACTAATGTATGTATAAGTAATAAATTAGTAATAATGGAATTAAGGGAACTTCATTAATTGGCTTTAATCCTTAACTAATGTGTACAATTGATAGAAGCACACATTTGGAAATGTAATATTTATTCAAATTAAGATGTAAATAGGCATATATTAGTGCAATAGGAAATAAATTTCATTTAAAGGTAATTAAATATTATCTTAATGTAAATTGAGATAATATTTGAAATTAATGTTAATTCCATTCATAGTATAACAATTATTATAAATTACCTAATTTATTTGCCAATGAATTTATTTGAAATCAAGTCCATTTAAATGTTAAGTAAATGAAGGGTAAACAATAGGAACTAGGTATAGAGTAATAATGGACTTAGTATAAAGATTGAAACTAATCAAATAAAAGTTATTTGGAATTTATTTTAATTAATTGGAACTCAAATTTTAATAAATGAATTAATTATAAATGAAATTTAATTCATTGCATTAATGGAGATTAAGGTGAAATTTGAGAAAAATAACTGAATAAACCATAAACAAATGTTAATTTCATCCGTTGGATAATAATGAATTGAATAATAAAAATGAAAAGTAGATTCAATGGGATTATTGAGAATATAAATCTTTAATTTGTGAATATAAGGAAATTGAAAATTTAACACTGCAATTGATAGATTTATCAACTCTAAATTGACCGATAAATTTGTTTAAATTAGTGTAAATGATTAAGAAAATTTAAAGGTGTAAAATTCGTCAATTATAGAATTGAAATTTAAGATTTGATTAAATTAATTAATTTATAAATTTATCTAATTAATGTAAAAATAGCCATTTTGGCCACGGACTTGGATTTCGACAAAACTAGTGTCATCGGATCCGTAACGGCGAAATATTGTAGGATTTCAAGTTTTCTAGCGATCGGACCTGTCGTTTGATCGTACGAACGCGAAACGCCTTGAAATCGATTTAATTAAAATCAATTGAAATCAATTTGAATTTTTTTATTTTAGCATGACTTCTTCATATGATGGAATTTGGACTTGAAACCTTTTCCATTGCATTTAAAATATTTTAAAATATCTATGTTGATATATGGGTTGACCTAATTTCGTTCCAGAGTCGAAACGGGCTTTTTATGCCACTTTATCATTTAACGCGTATACCAATCTGATCCATCTATTCTTTTTCAACTTTGTCTATAAATACTCTGTTATAAACCCTATTTGTCCCTCATTCTCATTTGTCTGTGCGTACAATTTCTTTCACCTCCTCAGTTCAATGGCAGACAACAACCTAATTCCAGCTGCAATTCAAAATCAAAGTGAAATTTCAAACGCCTCATAAAAATTATATATTGAAGCTCTCGATGTATGCATCTCAGATCTGCAACTCATTTTTCGATTCTACACATTGTTTGTCTAGAAATCGAAGAACAATTTTCGGCCGTTCATCGTGCGTTGATGAACATCGACAGATCGACGAACCATTTCTGGGTATTGTAGAGGGGACTGAGGGGAGTCGATCTGAGTGGTTCGTATGGCGAATCGATGGATGGATGAGCGGCAAAAATTCACTAGGGTTTAAGGCCAAACCGTCGGTGCTATGCTTGGAGGATGACTGGTCGAGGCGGGGCTCTGGTAGTAGGCGCGACATGGCGTAGGCGTCGCGGCTATGGCCTCGGATCTGGCTGAAGTCGATCGTGGCTCGCGTAATCGTTGGTCAAAGGGGAGATAACGTGCGTTGGTTCTGGGTCTTCGTGCATGCGTTGCTGCTCTGTAGAGTTGCATGATGAAGGTGGTGACGTGGCAAGGGGTAAAAATGTGTTCTCTTTTTTTATTCTAAAAATTGAATTTAAAACAAAATTATCGCTATATCTTTCACATACGAACAACAATTAATGCGCGATTTTTTTGTTAGAATCGTATTGAAATTATGAATATTTTGGCACTAGTTTGGACGAATTCTGAGATTGTCAAATTTTTGGGTTTAAATTGGATTTAAATTCAATTTAAATTCAAAAGGTGAGTGTTTTAACCCACTCACAACTTCTAAAATTTCTTATATTTGTTAAATTACATTTTTTTGCGATTATGCATTTATTTATGACTTTTTCATATATTTTTAATCATCATCTCAGTTATTGCATTTATTTAAATTAAATAGTTATTTAATTTATTGTTGAATATAACTGCCAGTGAATACCTGTTAGATATATTATCAGTTATATATTGATACTGATTTATTAATTTTGGATGATGATTGTGATGGATGTATGATTCTATGAGGGATGATTGGATGTTGTATTATATTATTATAAACTGCAAGTTATTATGCATTTTTATTGATTCGGGATTGTGGTTTGAAATGATATATAACCGTAATTTTTATTTTAAATTACAGATTGAAATGATAAATATCCATATCACTTGACCATAGGATAGAAAATTATATACATGCACCGTGGTATATATATAAAATTATTTTTGAAATGATTTTTATGGTTTTGTAAAGATATATATAGGCTATACAGATATTGTTTTTAGATGATATATAAATGCTATTTTATTATTGATCTAGCTATGTATAATTTTGTTTTAAATTATAAAATAAGCTAAATAATGAAATTTGAATTTCTTTTATATAATATGGTGAAGTATCTATTTAAATTCTATTGTATATAGAGTTTATAATGACTCAAATAAAATTAAGGTTGGAAGATAAATGTGAATTTGATTTGAATTTAAGATTTAAGGATTATCCTCGAAAAATTGGATTTGAAATATAAATAAATTGAGATTTAAAAGGTATGATTTTATAACTTGATTTTTGTTTAGAGGATTTAAATGAATATCAAATTGATTTAAATGAATATTATCAAGTTAATGTAATTGAAAGAATATCCAGTTATTTGAAGTCTAAAGGTTTTACTAAAATGATATTTGATTTATTAAGCAAACATTTCAAATCTAAATAATAGTAGTTGAAATTGATATATATGAAATTATCAAAGAATAAGTTTTGAAATGGTGTAATAATTAAAGCTTTGAAATATATGGAAATTATATTGGTTTATTTGGGAATTTAAAATCCATATTGGAATTGATTTGTGAAGCTGAAGAAGCTATTTTACTATATAAAGTAATTAAACATTTAAACCATTTAAGTGGTGTAGTATGTTTCAAAATTACGAAATTCAAAGTTTTATGTTTTGAAAGGCTATATTTCAAGTTTGGTTTCGAATATTATAACTTTGAAATGTTATAGTTTTAGAAAAGGATATATATGAAATGATATCAAATTTGATTTTTTTAAAAAGAGGAAATGATATTGTATTTATATGGATTTGAAATGGATATTATATTCTTGTTTTAAAAGTATAAACTATTTTGATAAGACTGCGGTGTTATAATAACGTTTGGTTATTGAAGAGATCGGGATCGGAAGTTGTCATACTCTTTGCCAACTTCGAAAACCACTTTAACAATCGTGTACGCGGTGGAGATTCCAGAATGAAGTAAGATGGTGGCGGCGTTTCCTTTGAGGTAAATACGTGGACCCGACTCCCGTGAGTTGGCACAAGGTGGCTAAAATAGGAGCGATTCTCGGGCCAATGAGGTAGCACCTTTGATCGGACACATCCCTTCGATTTTATACTTTGACTTTTGGATTGATTCGGTGGCCACTTTTGATTTTTTTATTTGGGGGTGTGGCTCGAGGTGGGCGGTAGCTGCGCGCTACGTGTTACCACTAGCCCGGATAGCAATTGGTATATCTACCCTGGCATTGCCTAGTTGTGTCGTGTCACCTACTCTATCGCGCCTTGTACGAGTTTGGTTTTCTCCCGTAGCCCGTGTGGTATCCTCTGGTGGCTTCTCGATCAGGAGGGACTATGATATTGGATGGACTACTGGGACTATAACGTGTTAAGGGGAATATTGGGTCACTCCTTAACGCTATTTAAAAGTAAGTTTATTTTACTATAGACACTATTATAATAACGAAATATTACTACATAGTAAATAGTTTAACGGATCCTTAGGAGATGTGAATCCCGAGCATCTCTTAAGTTACTGCACTCACGTTAGACACTGGATAGAAGATGTCAAAATCCCGTAAACATCTATGACGCCGTTCAACTCATATTTATTTCTGTTGATTTAACTTACATAAGATCTTTTAGTTCTGACTCGAGTGTTTTGCCTTTTCAATTCGCTCTGGTCAGCCTGAGCATTTCAGGAATTGAAGGCCTTATTTCTGGAGGACGAAGATGAAGATTTTATTATTATTATTATATATTATATTCTTCCACTACACACTGTATTCCGCTGCATCGATTATTATTCGTTGGTATGTGCATCTCTGATATGTATTGTATAAATATAATCAAATGTTTATAAAACAGCTTCATGAAATGTATGTTTAATTATTATATTTTATCATTCCGCTGAAGATTCTATTTTGTTTTTTCTTTCCCTGCTTTTTTCTTATTTACCCCATAACAATCCGCCCTTCTATATTGTTTAAGTCTGACGTGTGTGGTTTATCGTTGATTTAAAGCATACGAAAAGGTGGGACGTTACAGAACCACTTGGATGACCTCTTTGAGATGTTCGAGGTTTTACGGAAATAGAAGATGGAGCTAAATCCATTGAAATTTTCTTTCGAAGTGGAATCAAAGAAAGGTTCTGGGGTTTATTGTTAATGTGAGGGGTGTCGAGGCCATTCCATAGTAGATTGATGCCTGGAAAAATGTGAGGACCCTAACCTTCTTGAATTTAGTGTTGTTTGGAGAATGGCAACGTCAAGAAGGTATAAACACTTAGGGGTCAATCGGATAATTTGACCCCAACCTTTAGGAATCTAGCATTGCTAGGAGATTAGCAACGTAAAAAAGGAGAACTCATATCGAGGTTGATCAAATAATTCGCCGTTAATATTCAGGATATGGTATTGCATGGAGATTGGCAGCGTCAAGAAGGAGAACTCATATAGGGGTCGGTCGAATAATTCGACCCCAACTTTAGGATTTTATCATTGCTTGAAGATTGAAACATTAGGAAGTAGAACTCATATAGGGGTCGATTGGATAATTCAAACCCAATCTTCAGGAATCTGGCATTGCCCAGAGATTGGCAACATTAGGAAGGAGAACTCATATAGGGGTCGATCGAATAATTAGACCCAAACCTTCATTAATCTGGCATTGCCCGGAGATCGGCAACATTAGGAAGGAGAACTCATATAGGGGTTAAGAAAATAATTCGATCCAAACCTTCTGGAATCTGGCAAAACTCAGAGATGGGCATCGTCGGGAAGGAGAACTCTTATAGGGGTCGATCGAATGATTTGATCCCAACCTTCAGGATTTCGGTGTTGCACGTAGATTGCCAAAGTTAGGAAGGAGAACTCATATATGGGTTGACTGGATAATTCGATCCTAACCTTCAAGAATCTAGCATTGCTCGAAGATTAGAAGCGTTAGGAAGGATTAGTCGTACTAGGGGTCCATAGAATAATTTGATCCCGACCTTCACAAATTTGCCATTGCTTGGGAATTAGCGATGATAATAAGGAATAACCACTTAGGGGTCGATCAGATAATTCGATCCTGACCATCAGAAATTTGTCATTGCTTGGAGATAGGTAATGCCAAGAGGGAATCAAAATTTAAAAGTCGATAGGATAATTCGCCTCTGGCTTGCAACTTTTGACCGTTACTTGGAAGTTGGTAGCGCCATGAAGGAATGCTCGAAATCGAGCAATTTAACAGCTGGTTCACAAAGACTAGGACTGATGTACAAATTGGATTTCCACAGTAGCACTAGTGGCCTAATGGGATGCTTGGCCAAGGTAAAGCGAGGAAAGTCATTAAAAATCTTGGACAGAAATTATCAGACTAAGTAAATTCAAGATCAGGATGGGGAGAACGCAATCTGACTGGTTGCAATCAAATGGTTTGCCCCCATAATGTTTATGTCATACTAATGCCTAGATTCTAGCACTTAGGAAAACAGATTCTGCGAACATAAGTAAAAATTGCAATCGATTCTCCTTGGCGATAGGGTGCAAAGCAGAACCCGGGCTATTTATAGTAATAACCAGTCGAAGGAAACTCAACCTAGAACAAACAAAAGTAACCATAAAGTTGGTCCAATCATGGTTCTATTTCACCAATAGGAACACTTTGGCAACTATAAATAGGGATAAATACTAGAATATAACCAACGCAATTGTAGGAGTTTACATATATGCATGGAGTTGCAATAAATAATGCATTACACAGGAACATGCAAATATAATATAGGTAAATTGTAGTACAAGCAATTATATTTTATATACAGGTAGTTATTCATAAGCAGGCGTTGTATATAAAAATACAGAAAAGTAAAGGTAACAGGGATTACAAAGTAAAAGCTGATCCTTCATTACTTAAAATTTTTTATGTACAAAGGTAGCAGGGGCAGTTCCTAGACAAACATGGGCTATTTGCATCAAAAAGACACTACTAAATAATAAGATACCATACCCACAAGCTCTATAAATTGTCTATTTATTCCTCCCTCTCTTACTGTCCTTTTGACCAGAGTCGCTAGTACGCCTCTTATGCATTTGTATAGCCTTAATCTTCCCCTTTGGGAGTATCACCCTTAGAACGGGTGGTCTCTCATTTAGTTGTGGCGTAGGGTACGTCGATAGTCTTCTCGGCAAAAGACTCGAAGGATATGATTTTAAAGGGCCTTAACTTGATTGGGGGAAGCTTGGTAGTAGTGCTGTAGGCATGGAGTTAACGGATGTTTCAATGTCGAGCTCCTTCTTATTTTGACCTCAGAAAGGTCGATCTTCAGTTGCCCCACCATTGTGGTAGGATTGGTTGCACCCGCGCTGCTAGTGACGGAAATGTCTTTGCCCAAGGATTGAGGAATATCCTCCAGCCCTTTTAGTGTTATGATCTTTTAAGCACCGAGGCCAGGTTTAGAGCCAGGGGCAGGATAGGAGCAGTGTGTCCTCTATACATAGAGGCCGACGTAGTAAAGATGGAGGTGGTGCCCGATCATTGAGTAGTCAAAGGCAGAGGCAAGAGATGCGACTAACCTGCAAGTTGGAAAATAGAATGGTAAATATTAGAAACAAATTTGCATGAGAAGTAAAATTTCTCAAAAATCAGAGAAACAAGCAATATTACTTCACCTAGGATTGATTGAGAAGTATGAGACATAGGAAATTCTCCTCCTAGGGAGAGTACTAGATCAGTTTGTCCACAGTAGGAGGAATGTAGGGCTCAACATAAGTAGCCGTTGTTGACGTTGGAATTACCTAAGTGATCACAGAGCTAGCCCTTCATTCTTAGGAAAATCTATCATAGGCTCCTAATATTTTTGAATGGATGATTCTATTGGACATGGTGCAATTGGATAGCGAGAGCCTCAATAGTGGTCGCAATAGCAACGGCATCTACAGCAGCTAGTATGGCTTTTCCCTCCTCAAATTTTGTAATAACTTCAATGTCAAGGTACTTAGCCATTATCTCTTTATCAATGAGGCCTTCACCATCAGCCTCAAAGTGACAAAACACTTCCTCCCAAGCGTCGGATGGGGTTTCGGCATAAATACTCCTTAGTCAGTTCAAGTTCTTATATATAATAATACTTACAAAGAAGTGTTGGAGAGTTTCATTGAGCTCTTCATTCTCCTTGGATTTTCCCTCCTTGAACTTTTTCACCTCTTGTGAGACAATCTTATTCTTAGCTTTTCCATCCAGCTTTTCGACCATGACCAGCAGCAGGTCGTTTGAATGCTTCTCATTCACTTTGTGAAGCTTGCAAATCTCAACTATATTCTCCTCAATAGTTTTGTCCCTGTCCAGGATAATTTCATCTTTTGCAGCATGGGCCAGGTCCTATTTAGCGATATGCGTCTTCAATGCGACGCTGTCCTTGTGAGCAATCTTGAGGTAATCTTTCAGCGCAAAATTGGAATTGGAATGCACTAGCTTCGTCTCCACCAACAGGCGATCACTACTTGCCTTGGACTTAAGAGCAGAATCTCTCTCCGCCTTCATTTTCTCTAAGTCCCCCTTATAACCTTGATGATTCTTTTGTAAGTCTGCTTTCTAGAATCGAAGGACTAGATATTGGTATAATTGATTTTATTGACCTTCGAGAAGACGAAGAAGAATTTTTTCCCTTTATTGCCCGTGTCAACATGCTTTCAAATCCTCTAGGCAATCCCAATCTACCTGTTTCTTTGGAAAGTCTTCCATGTCGTGATCAAACATGACACCTTACAAGAAAAGATCGGGAAAGGCAGCCTGTAGATGGGATGGTGCACCAGAGGTAGAAGTTGGAGGATATAGTGTAGAGGCATTGTGGTGGTCAAGGACTTCGAAGTAGGAACTTATTAGTAAGAAGGAGGTTAGGATTCAATACAAGGAAGAAGTGTGCCAGAGGAGGAGCCATGATAATCTTGTGACTCTCTGTGTTGTTTAGGTTAATCGAAGGACAACTTCTCCTAGGCCTACATTTTCTTTCTTTCTCTTTCAACCTAAGTCCTCCTCTACTTCTTATTCCTTCTTTCTAGACCTCTCCTCATCAGTCCAACGACGCCCTCGATAAATGGAATGAGGTGGCTATGGCAGGGGTGTAACACCTTGTAATTTAGCATTATTTATTTATTTAATTAGTTAGTTAATTAATTACGCTCCAAAAATGGAATTTGGTCAAGCGATGGAGCTTGACCATGAAACTCAAACCATTACGTTCATGGAAAACTTCTAAGCAAATTTTATATTTACAATTTAGCAATCGGAGCCAAAACGAAGAAGTTACGGATGGAAAATGAATTCAAAATGAAATAATTAAATAATACAAATTAAAATTTTGATATTAATTAACCGAGCCCATAGTCTGACTCGTTATTAGGGACAGTCGACCCCCTACGGTCTACTGGTGTCCCAAGAACGGTTGACCAGTGGTGACTTGGTGGCTCCAATAAACCTAGGCCACATTGGCTCGGATTTAATATTTTAAATCGTACGGTTTTGGTTGATTCTAGCACCTTTAAATTCAAGCCTATTCCTTCCTTCACTTCTCATATTTTTATGGAGGCAGTAGTGAAGCTGTACTATTTCTTCTTCTCCACTTTCTTTCTAACTTATAAAGATAAGATATTTGTATCTATATTCATACAAATCGGTAGAAATACAATAAAAAGGAGAAGAAAAGAGGATCAACCATATGCGTATTTGAGGAAATTTATATATATATATATATTTGTATCTATTTTCTCTTCCAATCCCAAATCTCTTCTCAGATCTATAAGTCTAATATATATGTATATACCATTTTATATACATCTCTTGGATTAAAAAGGATTTGGAGATGAATCAATGGTTTTACTTCAGATATGGAGATTTAGATCGTATTTAAAAAGTGAGTGGGAAATTTTACATATTATTATAATGTGAAAATTATTCCGTTGATGTTCATTTTATTTTTATGCCTAATTGGATAATTGTATATGAGTTGTAGGTAAGGAATTGAATATGATTTGAGTATGATAAATATCTCATACATATTCTTGTTTATGAATTTACTTAGCATTGTATACAACTTGATCTTGAAATCAGTCCCAAAAGTATGGATTTAGAATATTGATTTGAATGGAATTTATTCCAGATCTGAAATAGGTTGTACAATAATGTTATAAATTTGGATTACTGCCTTAATCTTACTGAATGTAAACTTTTCTACATTTGGAATTGTTGGAATTTAAATCCATTTAATATTTGTAAATTATTTGATTTCTTTCCCTTTTAGAAAGACACAGCGTTTGATCTAATAAGGAATAGATGCAAATAGAAAGAGAAAAGATGTGTAAAGTATAAATTCATTATAGTTTACACTGTCTATTTCAGTAGTAAAAAGAAATGATTATTCCTTGTAATTTCAAATGATGTAATCTTTTATATTTCAAAGTTAAGTCTTTTGTATTGGACTAATTTATGGAAATTATAGTGGATAATCTTTTTTGGTATGATTCTAACAATTTAACATGGAGAAGAATATTCTAGTGAGATGTATACTTAGAACATATTTGATAAAAGCAAATATTTATACGTAATTACTACGCTTGTAATAATTAAATAAAATTATCATAATGAAGCTTGCACATAGTATTTGCTTTTATGATAATTTTCTAATGGAAAAAGAATTTAAAGGTTGTAACTCCAATAAATGGCAATAAATACGGAAGTTGCAATAATTAGATAGGGTAAATGGATTAATTAGACTTATAAAAATGGAATAGATATAAAATGTTACCAATTTGAAATTAGTAACCCTATATAAATATCCTAGAAAATGTCCATTAGGAATTTATGGAAAAACTGACATTTATGAGCGTTAAACGGGGATTTATGGGTAGATAAATATTTAAGATAAATCTTATTGCCTTAAATAATAAGGGAATTAGTAATCTAAGTCCAATTCTACCTAAGATAATATAAATAAAGGCTTAGGATGGTTAACATAACTTAGTGGGTTAGTGATGCGAGGTTAGTAAAGTCACTCGACGGAAGACTGCCGTTCACATTGAGGCTATCAGTAGTTGGGTGTACTTACGATTGATGTGAGATATCACTAATCATAGGACCCATGTCGACATGGAAGATTAGGCTTGCTTTCTTAATTAAAAGTATTAAACGACCCAAATTTAAAATTAGGAGCATTGAGGGATATCTCCATAGGGGTTCGCTTCTGGTTTGAGGTCTTAAGTAGCTTAAGGGTCTGCCTCTCCTAAATGGAAGTATTAAGTAATCTAATGAGATTCCAAATAAATAAATAAGGTTGTCTCTAAAAAAGGTCTACTCAGTGTTGAGGTCTTAAGTGGCTGAAGGATCTACCTCGCTACCGGAAGAAGTAACTTAATGAGATGCCATATTCATAATTAAAGAGTGAGAGTGGATATCTTCGGAAGGGTTTGCTTCAGGTTTGAGGTCTTCAGTGACTGCAAGGTCCTCCTTTTTGCTATAAAAGAAGTATTAAGTAGCATAATGAGATTTCTAACCAATTACAGCTAGATAGTACCATTGAGGAGCACGCTTTTAGAATTAGGTCTTAATTGATTGGATCTGCCTATTTTACAATTGGAAGAATAAAGTGGCTTTGGTACAGCCTCTTACATTCTAAATCCGTAATAACAATAGTACCATTTAGGAGCATGCCTTAAGGATAATTCTTAAATGATTAGGTCTGCCTTAGTTAAGGTCTTAAATGACCAGGGTTTGCCTATTTTCTAATAAAAGGTATTAAGTGGCTTAGGTATTGTTTATTATATGGCTACGATTTTATCGATGATAAATGTGGTAATAGTTGGACATTAAATGTTAAAAGCCTTAAATAGTGGTTAGAAGTCTTGTAGCTAGGACCCACCGACCAATGACAACATTGTTAGGAAACCACCTTGGGAATAGGTCTTAAATGATGAAGTCTACATTGATTGGGGTCTTAAATGGTGGAGTCTGCCTATTTCTCTTTTTAAACATATTATAGAAGCCCACTTCATATTTAGAAGTACTAAGTGGATAATGGGTTTGGAAGTATCGGGCGGTTAATATAGGTTCATTAGTATTTCATACCTTGGGAAGGGGTAAGTAAGTAATCGTGTGTGCAATGCATGATAGATTAGAATTACTAACCTTGATGGATGTAACAACTAAATGGAAATCTATCATTACAAGTTTATATTATGGACAGTTCATATTTTCTAGTCACTAGAACGTTGTTCTGACCCGCTCCTCGTTACAACCTACATCATAGATATAGAGGAACAGGTCACTCGAGCTAGATATGCTTCGTTGTTTTAGAAGTCTTCTTTTCTATCATTGCGATGACCCGGTATTTTGGGCAATATCAATTTAATAATCTGTATTAATAATTAAATTGATTTGATAATTTTCTTTTATAATTTTAATTTAAATTGGCAGGTTTATTCTTTTAAAAGCAAATAAATATTTAATTGGCAAATTTTATCTTTTAGAGCTAATAAAATGTTTTCTATTTATAATGTATATATATTTGTATATATTGTAAATAGAAAAGCTTGGTTTGAATTTAACAAACAAATCATGTTTTCAAATTCTAATATAAATTGGTAAATTGGAAATTATGATTAAATTCAATATAAAACTTTTCAAAGGTTATTTAAATAAATAACCATATAGTTTTAAAGTACTTAATGTAAAGGTTTAATTGTTTATAATATATTTTAGCTTAAGTATAAAATTTAAAGAAGATTAACAAAAAGGTTTGTTTTATTTTCTTTTTAAATACTGCTTGATAAATATGATTTGAAAATCTATATAAAGTTTAGAATACAATTCACAAACATATAAAACATATGATACATTAATTCATTTAGTAATATAAGTAATTTCTAAATAATGTGATAATCACTTTTATAAATTATTTAAAATTAGCAAAATTGTTATTTTCAAACAATAATAATAATGTGTTGTTTTATATATAAATATAAATAGATTTTAAAGAAAATAGAATTGTTATTGAATATGTTGTTATATATGTATATATAAATTGACTTTAAATTAGATTTTTAAATTGAATTTGTATTTGAATTTGGATTAAATTTTGAAATTCAAAGGATAGATATTTTGAAAATATTTTGGATTTAAAAATATATGTATAAGATTTTTATTAGTATATAATTTGTTTTATAATATTTTCTTTAAAGTAATTTATTCATATAAATTAAGAAAGTATTTATTTAATTAGTAAATTTAATATAAAAGCTTATTATTAACATTTAAAATAAATAAAAATTTCATGGTGACAAGTGTAATTAAATCAAGACACACTAGTAACATGTGTAAACTAATTAACTAAGGTAATGACAAATGTTAGTTAAATTTTACAAGTGTCGCCTTTTAATTTCAATTTTCTTTAATTTTTAAAAAATCAAATTTACTCTATAAAAACATATATCTCCTCTCTTTTCATTCTTTTCCTATCTACATTCAAAATCAAGAAAACTCCAAAAAAAAAATTGTAACTCAATTTTCAAACCAGGAGAAAAAAACACAATACCCTGTAAAAATTTCTCAAACCAGAATTGAAAACAGCAACTTCAAATTAGATTTTAAAAGACAAGATCATCTTTGTTATTAAACTAAAATCTTCTCAACAACTCTTCAACCTGCATCATAATCAAGGCTTCAGATTCCAAACATCCTCAAGCTTTAGTTTTCAAAGGATTCTCAGATCTTAAGTATTCAAGTTTCGAGTAGCAAGTTTTCAAAAAAATCAAGTTTTCAATTTTCAAAAGAGCAGCAGCTTCCTTCCTCTATTTAATTGTGAGTAAACTTTTAATTTAAAAACAGTTTCAAGGCTGAGATTTAAACTTTGATGCATGAATGAAATCTTGAAGTAAAATAGTATGAAATGATTTGCATGTACGCTTAGATTTGAATATATGTGTATACATATTTGTAATATGTCTGCATAGGTAGATGATCATCTCTGTTGTATTACAGTAATACTTTCATCATTAAAAAATTTATATCTCCCAAACAATTGAATTTTAAATAAGATCGTTAAAGGAAAAGGTTTTGGTAACTTGGTAACATTAATTTTAAAAATTAGCTCAGGATTTTATATGTAGTAAACATTTCAAAATTATAAGGAAATACAGTAATGATCTTATTATAAGTTAAAATCAAACATCTAAATTTCTGATTTGGATTATAGATTCATATTAGAGTTAGCAAATCATAGGTACTAAAGTCATAATTTTTAGTTAAGTGATTTCTGAGAAATCAGAGATGAAGGGTTTTTGGGTTTACCGTGATTTCACGGCGATCGACGTGATGGTCGGCGTCGAGATTTTGATCGAAGGAATCTTGTAGGAGGTTGGATCCAGGAAAAATGTTAGTGAATTTTTTGGTGATCGAGGCGGCCTATCGGAGGCAAGGAAGGGTTTAGAGGTGGGTTTTGGTTGTTGGAGTTGTCGAGGCAATGGTGATAGTTTGGGTGGACCGGAGTGGTTCGCAAGGTTTGGGAACGTTGTTGGAGATCGAGGCGAGTCTGCGGCGAGATCAATGAGGTTCATTGAGGTTGGGATCGATGTTGATGGGTGATTTTCCGATGATGGTTGTTTCCAGGAATTGGTTCGCGGGTTCGATTTTTGGTTCAGGGGTGCTTTCGTCGTTCTGGGTGGACGATCGAGTAGGCAGTGTCGGCTTTGGTTTGTCAATGGTCGGGGGGACGTCCAGAGATGGTCGGAGGGTGGTGCACTGTGCACACGTGCACATCGGAATCTGGTGGGTTGAAGTTTCGGGAAGCTCGAGTTTTTCTCGAGTCATTTTCGTGTTGGTCTCGAGGCAGGAGAGTAACGCATGAGCATCGTGTTTGCACGAGGGAGTGGTCGTGTTGTCTCGGGTTAAACTTTGATTAAGGAAACAGGTTTCAAAATTTAAAAAAAAGAAAAGTGTTTCAGATTTTAAAACAAACAATCTGGATTTTCAAATGCCTCTAGGTTTCAAAACAAAGTAAAAACAAGTTTTAAAAGTTATGAAAATAATTAGTTTGCAAAGATAAATGTTTTAAACAAGTTTTAAAAGATTTAAATGTTAAAGTAAAAGTTTAAAATTTATTTAACTTGATTTTGTTATTTTAAATCTAAAATTTAATGATTTAATTCGTAATTTAATTTAAATGTTTTAATAATGATTTATGATAATTATGTCATTAATAAGGATAATGTTTTATCTTAAGTTAATTAAGATTTAATGATTTGAAATTAATTAAAATTAATAAGGTAATTAAAGAGTAATTAATTATTTAATTGATTAATGATTAAGGATTAATAAATAATAATCAAGGGTTGTAAGTTAATTAATTTAAGGTATAATTAATTTGTAATTAAGGATCATTAATTAGATAAGTAAAGATTATTAATTAATGATTAGAAATTAATTAATTAAGTAATTAAAGATTAATTAAGTTACAATTAAGCATAAATTAATTAAGTAATTAGAGATTAATTAATTGGTAATTAGGGATTGATTAATTTGCAATTAATAATGGTAAATTAAAGTATAATTAATTAAGGTAAGTAATTAAAGAATTGTTAATAGTTAATGTAAAGATCATTAACTAGGAATTATGAAATGATTAATTAATGTGATTAATTTAAGATAACTAATTAGATTAATTAATTAAGGATAATCATTTGTGGAATTGGTTAAGTATAATTACTTAATGTAATTTATAAAGTGTAATTACTTAGTGAAGTATTTAATGGGTAATTACTGGATATAATTAGTTAAAGAATAATTAATTAATGGAAGTAATTTGGGTTTAATTACTTTGTGTAATTAATAAGAAGGATAGTTACTTAGTGGAAGTAATTAGGAAATAATTACTTAGTTTAATTGATTAAAGAATTAATTAATAAAATTTATTTAGAAGTTAATTAAGTAATGTAAGTAATTAAGAATAGTTAATTGCTAAATTTGATTAATCAAGGTAGATTAATTAATGTGATTAATTAAAGATTAATTATTAATGTGATTAATTAGAAGAGTGGTTAATTAAAGAAGTAATTAGTGGATCATTAATTAATGTAATCAGTGAATAATTAAAGGTGATTTATGTGATTAACTAAAGGATAATTAATAACAATAAGTGATTATAGAATAATTAATTAATGTAATTAATTAAGGGTTAATGTAATTAATTATAGTTAATTAATTAATAAAGTAATTAAAGTATAATTACTGTAATTGGTTAAGAATAATTAATTTGTGTAATTAATTAAAGCTAATTACTCTAAGTAATTAAAGAATGATTAATCAAGGATGATTAATTAAGATGGATAATTAAATAATGATTAATTAATTGGTTTGTAATTAATTAATGGTTAAGTAAGAAGGATTTATAGCGATGGAAGTAATTAATTTAATTTATTTTAAATTTTTTAGAGATAGTGTGATTAATTAATTTTTGCTTATGGATGGCTGAATGATATTGAATACCTTGAATTGTTTGATATCTCTAATATGGGATATGTGCTGATCTGCGATGTGAGATGCTTTGGTTGAATTGTGATGATATGGATTATCTATTTGTGATAATGTGAATTATCTATCTGTGTGAATATAGATAATAAATAGAATTGTTTTAACTTTAAAACAACTTGGCTTTAAAAGACAGCGTTTTGGATTTTGATGAGACCGGGATCGGATTTCCAGATTTGGATATCCGAAAACCACATCGATCCAAATTAAACGACCGATCGTGAATCTTAAGCGAAGATCGATATGAAGATTTAGAGTGCAAGGGCTATTGTTGTTAACTCTGAGGCTGATTCTAAAATGAGTGTAACAAGATAGTGCCTTCGGTTTCGTTTGAACCCGGAACGAACTTGTATGGATTGAATGCTTTCAAAACATCGTCAGGTGGATGATGAGCATTCTAAGATAGATGTGTTCTATAAAGGTAATCGCAGCCTCAAGCCTCATCAACCAGGAATGGCTAAAACAGGGGAGGTGCAGTAAGGCTAAGTGGGTCGCGCCCAAGTAGGACGAGATTTCCCCCGTCTAGAGGTCCCTTTTTATTCGGCTGTGTGGGCAGTTAGTTGCAAACAACTACGGGGTTGTCTTGTTCGAGACTATCCAGTAAGGGATGGTTTCAGCCTTGTCTTGCAGGGGATTTAGGGTGGATCCTTGGTACGGTGATCTAGGCAACGTACTGTGATAGGCGGTACCCCTGTAGCCCTGCCATTGATGGAAACCCATTCTTCCTACGTGCCCTTTACGTTTTTGATTGTGTGACCCACTTTGTGGATAGTATGCTAGAATTTAATCATATAACAATTTCAGCTATTTCTTATTTACTTGAAAACCTTAGACCCTATTATAATTTAACTAGATTTCCTATCAAATGTTTTGGTTATCGTAAGGTAAAAACTTTTTCGTGTTTATGTGCGGGAAGTCTTACGAGATACCTTTTGTTTTCAAAAGGTTTTCAAAGTTAAGCAACTTTAACCCGTTTACTCATACCAGACCCATGTCTGACCCGGAGTTTATTTTCTATTTTATTAAACTCTTGGGTACTCAAATTTTTACGAGTAGCCATGGGATTCAGGTTAGCTTTGACGAATTCTGGAGGAGGTATGGAGCAGGAGGCTTCATCATTTGTAGATATATAGTTTTCCTCTGTGTTGGTATCTCTGTGTTGTATTTGAGTTGTAATGACTAGACAGGTATTATAACTTTCTAGTATGAGATGTATAAGCTGTGTAACTCTAATAGATGTTGTATATTATGTAATACTTATGTGATTAATATAATTTGTTCATTCCGCTGTGAGATTCTGATGTTGTTTCATTCTTTCTTTTCTATCTTTTCTCTTTTCTATCCCTTTCTTTCTTAATAATGATGCGTCTTTCTTTGGAATGAAAGGCGGGTCGTTACAAGTGGTATCAAAGCGCTAGGTTGAGTGAATACCTAGGCTTTGGACTGATTTCTTTCTTGAGAGAGCGTACTTGTAATTTTGATATATATATATATATATATATATATATATATATATATATATTTCTTCCTATTTGTTGGGTTACCTGTTCGGGTTTTCCAATATGAGTTCTAAAGGTAGGAAGGTAGTGGTGTGTGTAGCACGACTACCAATGGAAGGTGTCTGAGTGTTGAGGTTGGAGGTGTATCCGCCGAGGTTGTAGACCCAATACCACCTCGAGTAAGCTTTGCTTGGTGTAGGGATTTCATCAAATCACTAAAGATTCAGAGTCCATCATTGAAGTGCAAGTTTGGATGAGTAGAGTTTGGATCTGTCGGTTAAGCAGAAACGAGTGATGATATCTTGGCAACTTCGGTAAGAAGCAGCTGCGTGGTGAGATACAGTGCCTATGGATATTTCCGAAGATGTTTCTTTTGGAGCAAGTTTAAGGGAGTATGTCTTCATCGGTGATGAGACTAAGTTCAGCAGGGTGTTTGTGTTTGGTTTGAGGCCCGAGTTTCTTGAGGAGATGTCAACCCATCTCTAGGGTCTGTGTGGGATTGGAAGTTATGGCTTTGAGGTTTGAAGAGCTTTGGATAGGAAGTCTTTGGCATCTGTATCAACAGTACAGCTGGAAGGTGTTCTGTGTGCCGACAAGAAGGCATCTGGCTAAGCAATGTCCTAGAGGTGGAGTTTAGAAGCAGCAGAGTGGATCCGCTTCTTCGATGGATTGGATAGTCAGGCGTAAGCAGTTTTGGTTAGTGAAGAGAGAATAGTTTCTTTGGAATTAGGCTGGGTTGATCGCAAAAGTGACTTGCGTTAGTTGGGTGTTCTCTAGGGTAATCTTTTGCTTGGGATCGAGGCATCTCTAAGGGATGTAGGAGTTATGGAAGTTGTCAGAGATTTTCCGAATGTCTTCAGGGAAGTCAAAGTTTGCCATAGCATCTGGAGATGGAGTTTTTGTAACGACTAGGATTCCAGGAGTGATACCGGTGGTTCAGCTTAGTAGAAGGATGGCTCCTAGAGAGAGGTTTGGTGAAGCAGCTCAGGTTTTGGTGGAACTTTTGGGTTTTCTCTTTATGGATCTGTCGAACCATGTCTTTCGGGATGTATTGGACAAGTCTATGCTCGTGTTCATTGACGACATTCTCATCCACTCCAGATCAGAGTTGTGCAGCGGAAGCGAGTTTGGCAAGTGCACCTGTTTTTTCTTTTCCGAATAGGAGAAGTTAGTTTTCTACTGATGATTGTGAAGTAGAATTGGTGTTCTTGATTTTGGTTGATCTTGAGAGGATCATTTTGTTGGGTTGTTTTTGGTCTGGTTTGTTTCGAGAAGCATCAGCGAAGGTTGAGTTGATCAGGAAGGATGAAGGCAGCCCAGGATCTTCAGAAGAGTTTTGTGGATAAGAGACGGAGGAATTTGGATTTCAAAGTCGGAGATTTGATTTTGGATAAGTTTTCTCCGATCAAAGGAGCTATCAAATTTGGTAAGACTGGGAGGCTAGCTCCAAGGTATTTTGGATCTTTCTATGTTCTTGTAAGGATAAGTGCTTTGGTCTACAAGAATGGATTGCCAGTTTGGAAGACTGGGATTCAATGTGTTTCACATATCTCTAAGGGAGTACGTGTATGATCCATCACTGGTTTTGGAACCAGCAGTTCAGGAGGATTTGATAGTTGAGTCGGACTTAACTGTGGTCAGATATCCTGTTCAGATTGCAGATTGGGACGAGTAGGAGCTCAGTAGCTTAGTGGTGTAGCTAGTTCGGATTCAGTAGAGCGAGTATTCCAGTGTTTATACCTGGAAAACTCTAGATGGTATTAGGAAGTCCTATCCAGAATTTTGTCTGGATAGTTAGATTTGTTTGTTTGAGTGAATTGATTGCTGTGGTTGTTAGCGTATGGTTAATATTGTATGCTTGTGATTTAAAATTAAAATCTTTGTTGGGTTATTAAATTATCTTTGCCTTTAAATTTCGGGGACGAAATTCTTTTAAGGGGGGAGGAATGCAATGGCCCAGAATTTTGGGCAATATCAATTTAATAATCTGTATTAATAACTAAATTGATTTGATAATTTTCTTTTATAATTTTAATTTAAATTGGTAGGTTTATTCTTTTAAAAGCAAATAAATATTTAATTGGCAAATTTTATCTTTTAAAGCTAATAAAATGTTTCCGGTTTATAATGTATATATATTTATATATATTGTAAGTAGAAAAGCTTTGGTTTGAATATAACAAATACATCATGTTTTCAAATTCTAATATATATTGGTAATTTGGAAATTATGATTAAATTTAACATAAAACTTTTCAAAGGTTATTTAAATAAATAACCATATAGTTTTAAAATACGTAAGGTAAATGTTTAATTGTTTAAAATATATTTTAGTTTAAGTATAAAATTTAAATAAGATTAACAAAAAGGTTTTTTTATTTTCTTTTTAAATATTGTTTGATAAATATGATTTGAAAATATATATAAAGTTTAAAATACAATTCACAAACATATAAAACATATGATACATTAATTCATTTAGTAATATAAGTGATTTATAAATAATATGATAATCTCTTTTATAAATTATTTAAAATTAGCAAAACTGTTATTTTCAAACAATAATAATAATGTGTTGTTTTTTATATAAATATAAATAGACTTTAAGGAAAATAGAATTGTTATTTTCAAATTAAATGTGTTGTTATATATGTATATATAAATTGACTATAAATTGGATTTTTGAATTGAATTTGTATTTGAATTTGGATTTAATTTTGAAATTCAAAGGATAGATATTTTGAAAATATTTTGGATTTAAAGACATATGTATAAGATTTTTATCAGTATATAATTGGTTTTATAATATTTCTTTAAAGTAGTTTATTTATATAAATTAAGAAAGTATTTATTTAATTAGTAAATTTAATATAAAAGCTTATTATTAACATTTAAAATAAATAAAAATTTCATAATGACAAGTGTAATTAAATCAAGACACATTAGTAACATGTGTAAACTAATTAACTAAGGTAAAGACAAATGTTAGTTAAATTTTACAAGTGTCACCTTTTAATTTCAATTTTCTTTAATTTTTAATAAATCAAATTTACTCTATAAAAACATATATCTCCTCTCTTTTCATTCTTTTCCTATCTACATTCAAAATCAAGAAAACTCTAAATCAAAAAAAAAACTGTAACTCAATCTTCAAAGCAGAAGAAAAAATCACAATACCTTGTAAAAATTTCTCAAACCAGAATTGAAAACAGCAACTTCAATTTAGATTTTAAAAGATAAGATCATCTTTGTTTTTAAAGTAAAATCTTCTCAATAACTCTTCAACCCGCATCACAATCAAGGCTTCAAATTCCAAACATCCTCAAACTTCAGTTTTCGAAGGATTCTCAGATCTTAAATATTCAAGTTTCTAGTAACAAGTTTTCAAAAAAAATCAAGTTTTCAATTTTCAAAAGAGCCGCAACTTCCTTCCTCTATTTAACTATGAGTAAACTTTTAATTTAAAAACAGTTTCAAAGCTGAGATTTAAACTTTGATGCATGAATGAAATCTTGAAGTAAAATAGTATGAAATGATTGGCATGTATGCTTAGATTTGAATGTATGTGTATACATATTTGTGATATGTCTGTGTAGGTAGATGATAATCTCTGTTGTATTACAAACGAACTTTCATCAATAAAAAAATTAACATCTCCCATACAAATGAATTTTAAATTAAGATATTTAAAGTAAAAAGTTTGGTAACTTGGTAACCTTAATTTTAAAACTGGTCTCAGGATTTTATATGTAGTAAACATTTCAAAATTATAAGGAAATACAGTAATGATCTTGTTATAAGTTAAAATCAAACATCTAAATTTCTAATTTGGATTATAGATTCATATTAGAGTTAGCAAATCATGAATTTAGGTACTAAAATAATAATTTTTAGTTAAGTGATTTTTGAGAAATCAGAGATGAAGGGTTTTAGGGTTTATCGCGATTTCACGGCGATCGGCGTGATGGTCGGTGTCGAGATTTTGGTCGAAGAAAGCTTGTAGGAGGTTGGATCCAGGAAAATGTTGGTGAATTTTTCTGGTGATCGAGGCGGCCTATCGGACGCAAGGTAGGGATTAGAGGTGGGTTCTGGTTGTTGGAGTTGCCGAGGCAATGGTGATAGTTAAGGTTGACCAGAGTGGTTCGCCAGGTGGGGAACGTTGCTAGAGATCGAGGCGAGTCTGCGGGGAGAACAATGGGGTTCATCGAGGTCGGGATCGACATTGATGGGTGATTTTCCGATGATGGTTGTTCCCAGAAATTGGTTCGTGGGTTTGAATTTCGGTTCAGGGGTGCTATCGTCGTTCTGGGTGGATGACCGAGTAGGCAGGGTCGGCTTTTGTTTGTCGATGGTCGAGGGGATGGCCAGAGTTGGTCGGAGGGAGGTGCACTGTGCACACGTGCACATCAGACTCTGCTGGGTTGAAGTTTCGGGAAGCTTGAGTTTTTCTCGAGTCATTTTCGTGTTGGTCTCGAGGCAGGAGAGTAACGCGTGAGCATCATGTTTGCACGAGGGAGTGGTCGTGTTGTCTCGGGTTAAACTTTGATTAAGGAAATAGGTTTCAAAATTTAAAAAAGAAAAGTGTTTTAGATTTCAAAACAAAGAATCTAGGATTTTTAAATGCCTCTAGGTTTCAAAGCAAAGTAAAGTTTTAAAAATTATGAAAATAATTAGTTTGCAAAGATAAATGTTTTAAACAAGTTTTATAAGATTTAAATGTTAAAGTAAAAGTTTAAAATTTGTTTAACTTCATTTTTTTATTTTAAATCTAAAATTTAATGATTTAATTAGTAAGTAAATTTAAAATTAAATGTTTTAATAATGATTTATGATAATTAAGTCATTAATAAGGATAATGTTTTATCTTAAGTTAACTAAGATTTAAAGATTTGAAATTAATTAAATTAATAAGGTAATTAAAGAGAATTTAATTAATTAATGATTAAGGATTAATAAATAATAATTAAGGGTTGTAAGTTTATTAATTTAAGGGTTAATTAATTTGTAATTAAGGATCATTAATTAGATAAGTAAATATTATTAATTAATGATTAGAAATTAATTAAGTAATTAAAGATTAATTAAGTTACAATCAAGCATAAATTAATTAAGTAATTTGAGATTAATTAATTGTTAATTCGAGATTGATTAATCTGTAATTAATAATGGTAAATTAAAGTATAATTACTTAAGGAAAGTAATAAAAGATTTGTTAATAGTTAATGTAAAGATAATTAACTAGGGATTATGAAATGATTAATTAATGCGATTAATTTAAGATAATTAATTAGATTAATTAATTAAGGATAATCATTTATGGAATTGGTTAAGTATAATTACTTAATGTAATTTATAAAGTGTAATTACTTAGTGAAGTAATTAATGGGTAATTACTGGACATAATTAGTTGAAGAATAATTAATTAATGAAAGTAATTTGGGTTTAATTACTTTGTGTAACTAATAAAAATGATAGTTACTTAGTGGGAGTAATTAAGAATTAATTACTTAGTGTAATTAATTAAAGAATTGATTACTAATTTTTTTTAAAGTTAATTAAGTAATGTAAGTAATTAAGAATAGTTAATTGCTAAATGTGATTAATCAAGGTTGATTAATGAATGTGATTAATTAAAGATCAATTATTAATGTTATTAATTAGAAGAGTGATTAATTAAAGAAGTAATTAGAGGATCATTAATTAATGTAATAATGAATTAATTAAAGGTTGATTTATGTGATTAACTAAAGGATAATTAATAAACAATAAGTGATTACAGAAAATTAATTAATGCAATTAAGGGTTAATGTAGTTAATTATAGTTAATTAATTAATAAAGTAATTAAAGGATAATTATTGTAATTGGTTAAGAATAATTAATTTTTGTAATTAGTTAAAGCTAATTACTTTATGTAATTAAAGAATAATTAATCAATGATGATTAATTAAGATGGATAACTAAATGATGATTAATTAATTGGTTTGTAATTAATTAATGGTTAAGTAAGCAGAATTTATAATGATGGAAGTAATTAATTTAATTTATTTTAAGTTAATTAGAGATGGTATGATTAATTAATTTTTGCTTATGGATGGCTGAATGATATTGAATACCTTGAATTGTTTGATATCTCTGATATGGGATATGCGGCGATCTGTGATATGAGATGTTTTGGTTGAATTGTGATGATATGGGTTATCTATTTGTGATAATATGAATTATATATCTATATGAATATAAATAATAAATAGAATTGTTTTAACTTTAAAACAATTTGGCTTTAAAAGACGGTGTTTTGGATTTCGATGAGACCGGGATCGAATTTCCAGGTTTGGATATTCGAAAACCACATCGATCCAAATTAAATGACAGGTCGTGAATCTCAAGTGAAGATCGAGATGAAGATTCAGAGTGCGAGGGCTATTATCATTAACTCTGAGGGTGATTCCAAAATGAGTGTAGCGAGATAGTGCCTTCGACTTCGTTCGAACCCGGAACGAACTTGTATGGATTGAATGCTTTCAGAACATCGTCAGGTGGAAGATGAGCATGCTAATATAGATGTGTTCTATAAAGGTAATCGCAGCCTTAAGCCTCATCAACGAGAATGGATAAAACAGGAGAGGTGCAGCAAGGCTAAGTGGGTCGCGCCCAAGTAAGACGAGATTTTCCCCTGTCTAGAGGTCCCTTTTTACTCGGCTGTGTGGGCAGTTGGTTGCAAACAACTACGGGGTTGTCTTGTTCGAGACTATCCGGTAAGGGATGGTTCTGGCCTTGTGTTGCATGGGATTTAGGATGGATTCTCGGTACGGTGATCTAGGCCACATACTGTGATGGGCGGTACCCCAGTAGCCCTGCCATTGATGGAAACCCGTTCTTCCTACATGCCCTTTACGGTTTTGATTGTATGACCCACTTTGTGGCTAGTATGCTGGAATTTAATCATGTAACAATTTTAGCTATTTCTTATTTACTTGAAAATCCTAGACCCTATTATAATATAACTGGATTTCCTATCAAATGTTTTGGTTATCGTAAGGTAAAAACTTTACCGTTTTTATGTGCGGGAAGTCTTACGAGATACCTTTTGTTTTCAAAAGCTTTTCAAAGTTAAGCAACTTTAACCCGTTTACTCATACCTGACTCACGTATGACCCGGAGTTTATTTTTTGTTTTATTAAACTCTTGGGTACTCAAATTTTTATGAGTAGCCAAGGAATTTAGGTTAGCTTTGACGAATTCTGGAGGAGGTATGGAGCAGGAGGCTTCAGAGTTTGTAGATATATGGTTTTCCGCTGTGTTGGTATCTCTGTGTTGTATTTGAGTTGTAATGACTAGACATGTGTCATAACTGTCTAGTATGAGATGTATAAGCTGTGTAACTCTGATAGATGTTGTATATTATTTAATATTTATGTGATTAATATTATTTATTCGATCCGCTGTGAGATTATGATGTTGTTTCATTCTTTCTTTTCTATCTTTTCTCTTTTCTATCCCTTTCTTTCTTAATAATGATGCATCTTTCTGAGGAATAAAAGGCGGGTCGTTACACTCATGCTCGATGCTGATGCGATAATCTATTATCCAAGGAAAATTGTTTCAAGGTAGTGGTCATAATCAGTATTCTTATCCTATTATTGTTTCCACTATGAGTTTAGATTTCTATCAATCTCTGATAATGCTCGTGCTTATTTGCAAGTACCAAATCCAATAATCCTTGCTTTTGTGGACCTAGGTTTCGCTTTTTGTCAAAATTTCGATAAATTAAGGTATTTGTTGTTACAAGGGGGTTCGCCCTCTAAACTCGTCCACACTGTGCAGGAGCTCTCGATAACTATCTCTAGTAATGGAACCTGAAATGAAAAGGAAAATCGTATAAGAATTGGAATTTCAAAATACAATTAAATACAGGGGTACGTTTTCATGATCCTAGTGAAGTACGTAGTGCTAGTGACCCCCAACGAACTCTACAGACCATGTTTGCATGAAGGTGAAGATGGTGTCTTGCCATCTGCATTCAAGATAACCTAGGCAAAAAGCTAAATTTTACAGAACTCTCGGCAAGGAGACCGATAATAGAGATGTTGAATTCGCTCAAGCCGACGATATCATCCCCCAATGAGCAAGTTGGAAGAGTTGTCTCGATGGGTGGCAGTGTACTTGATTCCCCCGCTTTCTTAGGAGTTTTGATGGAAATGCGCTTTGGACAAGGCAAAGAAAGAAGCTCAGTTCATTCAGGAGACATCTCGTTGCGTGGTTCATTTCCCTCCAAACTGACGGCGTATTTACTGCCATCTATGCCGTCTCTTTCTTCTTCCTTCTCTTCCTTTATCTCTTCCTTCCCTTCTCTCCATCATGCATTTTCACTTTCTTCCAGGATTAGTAGCATTCTAACTCCTCCATACCCTTCTCTTGAGGCATCACTAGCAGCGTTTCTTCTATTCTCCTTTCAATGGGCTTTTCAGTGTGTGCCATACCCAACGGACCTTCAACTTCACCTTATATATTATTGCCAAAGTCGTGAGTAGGGGCAGAGGTTTAGCTAGGCACTCTAGTGCTACTCAGTGGAGTTGACCCAGGAATAGCGAAATCTATTTGGAGCAGAAGACCACACCATCGAAGTTCTCATCGACCATGAGATATTCGACAATGTGGTGCTAGAAGCTCATCTACTTTAGAGTTTTAAGACATCAGCATACTTGTCTCGATCATCGCATGCAAGAATATCTACGAAGGAGCGAATAGTAAGTTAAATACATGAGCAAAAGTAAGCGGAGTACGAAAATAGAAGAGAGGAAAGGAGCTTACTTTTGAAAAGCCAATTCCCATTGAAGCCATACAAGCATCAGATGAAGATTCATTCTTGAAATAAGAATGTTTGTTGTAAAGCTATATGATAACCTTACGTCCACACCATGCCTCGATAATCATATATGATGTTGGGTTGTGCTTTTGCTTGAAGTACAAAAGATAGGTTAGCTCGTTGAAGTTAGGAGGCTGGTGAAACCGATTCACAAAGATCATGAATAGGAAGCCCAGGAGAGCATACCCGTTGAGGGCGAACTTGGGACTCGGCCGGCCTAAGCTCTTGAAGAATCAAGCACAAAAAAGGATTGAAGGGCGGGACTACACCACCTAAGCACCTATACCAACTACATGCCGTATATCCCAATGGAGAGTGATGTGCTCGTTCATCCTGTGTTGGGAGAAGTACATCACTTTGAAGATTCCTAAACTGGCAAAATATGTTCTAGAGCATCTTCGGAATAAGAACTGTTGGCTTTTGTTCTGGCGGTTCATCCATGACCCTTAGACCGATAAATTCATTTAGAGGAGGAGGTAAATTTTGCAATGGCTTCGCATGAATGAATGCACCTTGTAACACAGTGGTGATTGAACTACCAGGTCTAATAGGCATAAGAGGTGAAGTCAGAGCTGTGGAGGAACTAGCTTTAGAAGGAGTAGGTGTGCTGGCTCTGAGTTGAAAGAGAAGAACTTGGCACGTCATTATAGATAAAAAAAACTTAGAGTTCAACACGGTCAGGTATGTTTTATTTTAGGCATTAATAATATGAGATCAGTGCTCAAATCCAATGGATTTCGACATGTGTTGACCAATCAGATTCTAAACGTTAATCGAGGTAAGTGAAATTATTATTCTCTACAATGTGAGTCTCATGTCCCATACTCGGTGAACAAACAATCCTATGTAGACAGCCAACTCATGCTAAAAATGAGTCACTCTGCATGACGGAAATGTTGTCTGGAGCAATGCAAAATCTTTACTTCTACATAAACATAGGAAGTGCAGCAATAAGAAAAGCAGTGTGATGAAATTGTCCAATACGACAATTCTAGAAAAGGAACTGTTCTATTGGAACAAGAACAAAGAAGTGCGATCGAATAAGTGTTGATAGAAGTTGGTTAAAGTATTCTAGAATTTTGAGGCTAGAAAATACGAGTCAAGCATCTCCTTGAGATGATTGGAACACACCCTAAAGTAGACTCGAAGTCTATCTAGGATGAACTTTAGGTGAGCCCTAAAATATCCTAGCCCATGCTCGAACCGACTCCAATCAATGCCCTCCAAATTTCCATCATTGTTGATCATCATCTCGACTTAAGAGCATCGCTGACCTTAGCTTAGATCAAAATCTTGTTTTGGGTAGAAGAGGTTGGGGATGAATCCTCTTGGATGAGCAGCGGCAATTGAAACGATGTCTGTGTGGCAGTGGCAAACTCAAGTAGTCGATTGCGGTCTTGATGCACTTTGCTAATTGATTTGAACTGGATGAATGAAGTTTGAAGGAATTCGTGTGAAAGCAGTCGATGTAAAAGCAATCATCAAGTAGAAAAAGCGAAGAAAAATTTATCTAAATATTTTTATATATGGAGGTCGATGATGAGCAAATGGGTCGGTATCGAGAGAATCCACTCGGCACCGACAAGAATTCTTCGACCAAAATTTGTGAAAAAGCGAGGGAAAACAAAGACATACCTCGCTAAGGCGTGGAATAATTACCAGAGTGTAGATCGTGTCCTAAGCATAAAGAATGGAATTTTAGCTATGTAAAGCAGTTAAAAGAATATCTATAGAATAAATTCAACGCTTTGAAGCAGTTCTTGAATAACTAACTAACCAGGACCTGGAGATAGTAAGTTAGTACTTGTCTTGTTCTAGGTTTTCAACGAAAGCATATTCTAAGTGGAAAGTATTAACATGCTTTTTGATCAAGTAGATTTTTACCGTAACTAGTGCATCATGACAAAGATGAAACGATTCACGAACTTGGGAACACATTCGGAAGGGCAAGAAGACCATGCACAACAAGTTGCAAAGGCAAAGGAGCAAAGTGCACCACTTACTACGGAGAGAAACCACTTGGTACCGAGAGCTTTTTACTACACTATGGACCTCCAAAATCACTTGTACTAAAAGCACTACCCCAAGCGATTGCTATGGCATGCTTTTCTTTCGGAATCCCAGGATTCTCAAGAAGAAAAAAAGAAAGCAGTGATAAACAAAAAAAAATTTAGGAACCTCTCAGGAATAGCTCAATCACAAAGGAAAATTGGTTGGAACATGAGGTATTGAAGATAGAAAGTCAAATAGGAGAAGTAGAAGAGATTTTCCTCCAAGAAAATTGATCAATACTGAGTGGAACCACTACGTATCGAGAGGTTTTAATTGATTATTGGGCCATACCTACCCCTCTTGTGTGCTTGTAAGTGGATCTAGACTTAATGTTAAGCAGGCTGCCAGTTCTACGGACTTGTTTCCATAAAAATACAGACCTTATGGCTATTGGAAAAGGATTTTTTTCTCTTTTATTTTCTTTATCTCCTATCCCTCCTCTCCATAGTCACCAAGGCGGGCATTTTTGGTTGTTCTAAGCTTTAAGAACTTGTTAATCTCTTGTTCTGGTAACTCTCAATCGGATAATTATTACACTACAGTAGACTTAGGCCAGGGATTGCTGAGCCATTATAATAATCCTTGTGTTATCCTTTACTTTTCTTTTAGTATTTGTTAGATCTTAATATTTTAATTGTTTTTTAGGTATTGTGATGCTTTTATCGTCAAAAGAAATGTTAGACGAGGCATCATTTTATCACTCAATCTCGGCCTCAACACTAAGATAAGTTTCTTCACCTTTTTTCTTAGAGTTGTAATCAAATAAGATCCATATTTTGATGAGGCATTGAACCTCTACACATACTTTGGTACGGTCAAACTTCCTTGCTGTAACTCCACAATCTTCCGGAACATCGCAGACAGTTTTGGTCCACGAATATATTGTTCCTCAAACATCCCTTTGAACCTATCCCAATTAATTTCTTGATCAAAAGTCTCGGCTCTTATAGTTCCCTACCAGAAAATCATAGGTTTCTTGAACTATCTGGTTACAAGTTTTACCTTCTAAGCATCTATCAGCTCTTTGTCCTCACAAATCCTCTCATACATTTCCAGCCACTTTGAGACTTAGCTCTGTTTTACTTAAATACCACGCTGTAACCTCCTCCACCTTGAGACCTAAAAACAAATACTGATGATGTTCCAATCATCACCAGAATCATTTTCAAGCAACAAAGTCAATCAGTATTATTTTGCACAACATTAATGTAAATCCCGTATCAAGAGGCCAAAAGATAAGCACTACAGATGCTGTAGTCATTTATAGTATTAACATCTGGTGAAAAAATACGATAATGTTAATGGTATCCATAATATCAGAAGCACTTGAATATGAACAAAATCACAGATTTCAAAGAGAAACACTTTGCTGATTACATTTCAAAATAATATTCACATCCAAGTTAGAAAAATCACAGGTGTCGTCCTGGTTGACTAACTGGAATGAAATGGGCATTCTTGATCAATGTGTCCACTTTGACCCATATACCTTCATTTCCTCTATTCGACCTTGGAAACCCGTCAATAAAGTCCATAGATATATAATCCCACTTCCAAACTTGAATATCTAATGGAGTAACCCACTTGGCTTCTGGCGTTCGTCCTTTTCCTATTAGCAGTTCAAACACTGCTTGACACATATGCCAATATCCCGCTTCATACCTTCCTAGAAGAAACTTTTCTTCGTATCCTGATACATCTTAGTTCCTCTTGGATAAACATAGAACTTCAATCGATGGCATTTCTCCAAGACTTCTTTCCTTATGTTTCCTACACTTGGAACACATAATTTTCCTTTCTTTCTCAACCACCTATGCTGGTCAAGACTGAAGTCCTTTAAGTCATCACTCTCGGTTCCATCTCCAAGATTCCTAATCCATTCTGTTAACACTGGGTCCATACTCTGTTTGGAAGTAATCCTTTCGATCATAACTGGTCAAACTTCCAAACAAGATAACACTACGGTTTCTCCGCTAGACCCAGCCTTAGATCTCCACTGTACAATGCAATTTGCTAAAGCTTCCAAATCTTTCCACTCAACTATCATCGCTAACACTTCATTCTTATGTTTCCTACTATGTGCATCTACAACCTTGTTGCCTTTCCCTGGTACGTACTCAATGCCAAAATCATAAGGGGCTATAAACTCTAACCATCTCTGCTGTCTCATGTTCATCTCTTTCTTGGAGAATAAATACTTCAGCGACTTATGTTCTATATATAACTCAAACCTTTTTCCTAAAAGGTAATGTCTCCACACATTCCAAGCAAAAATCACTACAGCCAATCCCAAATCATGCGTCGGATATTTGACCTCATGCGGTCTAAGCAGTCTAGAAGCATAAGCAATCACTTTACCTCTCTGCATTAGTACAACTCCTAATCCTGTTCCACACGCATTGGCATAAACTGCCAAATGCTGATTCCCTTTCAGAACAACCAACGCGGGTGCATGGGTCAATAAATGTTTCAAACTTGGAATGCTTCCTCATACTTATTGGTCCTAGAGTTGCATACCATCCTATTGGATTTGCAACCCGTAAGGAAGTACCTAAATATGTGGGTTCGGTTAAGCTTATCTATCAAACATCTAAATATAAAAGAATGCAATGTACCAGTATCAAATAGAATGCTAACAGACATACCATGGATCTGAAGCGTACCTCCTACAATTGCCTTTTCTTTCTCCTGAGCTATTGGCTTAGAAGCAGCAGGCTCCAATGCATAAACCTTGCCCTTTCCATCCTTAGTGAGTTCCTTGCACAGGTTCTTATAGTGGATTACCTAGTCGTAATTGAGGCACCTGACATTCTTCCTCCCAGCCACTTCCTTTGCCTTTCTAGTGCGACGCTCATTAGCAAAATGCCCCTTCTTATCGCACTTGAAGCAAACAATCTATGACTTCTCTTTCTTAGCTGCTCCACCCTTCTGAGCACTTTTCTTAGTAAAGAACTTCGTCTTATGGCCCTGCCCAACCTAGACTTCCTTAGCCTTGCTCTTCCCTAGAGGATCAAAAATCTCCTTATACCTCAAAGCTATCTCCACAACAACATCAAAAGGATCTCTAATATTAGGCAATGTAGCCTGGGCTAACTCGGGCTTCAAACCCCGAATGAACTACTCATTCCTCTTCATCACTGTGCCTACTGAAGCATACCTATATCTGGACAACCTCGAACCTTCTGGCATACTCCAAAACAGACATCTCTCCCTGCTCTAATTTAGCAAATTTTATGATCAGAGCAGACTGTGCCATCACAAAGATAAACGTCTCCTGGAACCTCCTCTTGAAATCTTCCCAGGTCATAGTCTCCTCATCAACTGCCACAGTCACACTATTCCACCAAAATAATGCAGCTCCCTGAAGCTGTCTGGATGCCAACTTCCTCTTCTGCTCATCATTGAGCCCCAAATCAACAAAGATCCTCTCATAGTGCAGCAAATAATTCTCCACCTCAATGGCATCCTCCATTCCAATAAATGAATTCCCTTCGAGAATAGTGTAATCTCCACTCAGCTTAGCAAAACTATGAACTACCGAAACTTTCGAAACCCCTACTCCTGCAGCATTTCCTCGTAACACTCCAGCTGCAACTCCCATCTGCATCATATTCGTGAAAAACTGATACATAACTTCCATTCTAACCTGGAGGACTTCAGCACCCACATTCTCTTCCTGTGCATGACCTTGGGTTCTCTTGGAATTAGGTCCGGCATTCCCATCGGTGCTTCCCCTTCCTAGGTTAACTCTTCCTCTTCTACCGTCTATATCTGTATTCGAATCCCATGAGATACAGAAGAATAACCGTCTATATCCTCTTCTACCGTCTATATCTTTATCTGTTGAGACTAGAGAGTACATAACGCTCTCTAACATTTGGCAGTGTAAAGCTCACGACTACAGAGGGCATACTCATAGTTATTGAATAACTATGAAATAACTCACTTGATAGTTTTTTTGGTTTATATAACTAAGGTCAAATAGAAAATATCAATTTGACCGATTTAATAGTTCTTTCGACTTGAGAATATTGTGGATCATTAATATGAAAGCTCTTCTTTGATTATAATCAAATCATGGCACAACGTCCATCGAATAACTATAGCTAGATTGAGTGGAAGTGTTGGACGTATTGGAAGTGAAGCATTATTGAAGTAGGATTCATCCCCACACTTATATGGGGTTAGAATCATGGTCAACTCAAGTCAGCCTAAAATCAAAATCTCTGACCAGAGTAGTTCGGTTAATAATAATTGTTATTATTGAAGCAAGATTTTTGTATTTTGACCATAGAGTAGAATATGGACAATACTAGAATTTTGACCACTTTTAAATTCCTTAAGACTAAAGTATATGTTTTTGACAAAGAGAATGCTTAATAATGTAAAATTGGATTTTACAAAAATTAATTAAGCGATAAATTAGGCCAAAATGTTACACCCCTGCTAAGTGACGTGTGAGCATTAATATTCGAGTAGTTTGATGTTAATCGCTAACCAAATCTACACCCGACAAGTCACACAACTGAACTGATGAATTCCCTTTAAACCAAACAATTTGATTGATTTATGATTGTTATAAATTAGTTAAATTTATAAAAAATTTAATATGATTTAAGGAATAAGTATTATTATATATACTTATAATTATTATAAATATATTAATCGATATATAATATTGCTAAGTAATTAAATTAGATTTAACTAAAAAAAATTTTTGGGCTTAAATAGGATATTAGGCCATGATGATAAAATGATAATTTTCGCAGCAATAAGGTTTATAAAGGGAGGCTAAAAAGGTTAGATGTAACAACCCGCCTTTTCGAACCCTAGAAGTCGACACTAATACATCTATGGTATTCAGTGTCGAATAACTAAGCGCACAAAAGACAATTTGTTAGGGGTAAGAAAAGAGATAGGAGATAGAAGAAACTAAACAATCACAGAATCTCACAATGCAACGGAATAACATATCAATCAACATAATACAAAGTCATTTCAAAAATGATACATCAGAGTCATACTAATATAATTTCAACCCTAGGACAGTTATAACAGCCTGTCCCTACCTAACTGATACAAGATAATATAATACAGTGGAAACACGATACTGGCTAGCTATCGACGAAGCCTCCTGCTCTAGGTTCCTCCAAAATGCATCCGGGGAAAACCTAAACTGCCTGGGTGGCCATAAAAAAATGAGCATCCAAGATTTTTAAGGAAAAAAAATAAAACTCCAGGCCAAACATAGGTTTGGTGTGAGTAAACTCAAACAACTGAACTATTATGTTTAAAACCCTTTCAAAATCAAAGGTATCTCATAAGACCATGCTGAACATAAACACGGACAATTTTTTACCTTACGATAACCAAAACACTTTTTATAGAAAATCCAGTAATATTATAATAATGTCCATGCGTTCAAAATAAATATATGAAAATAGTCGAAATTGTTACCATTATTAAGTTCCAACATATTAGGCTCTACAATCTAAACAGTAAGGCATGTATTAGAGATTGGATTCCATACTATGACAAGACACTAGGTTACCACCTATCATAGCACACATCAAGAAACTATACCAAGGACCTCGCCAGGATCCCCTGCTAGCACAAGACCGACCTACCTCTTACAGGATAGTACCGAATATGTCATTACCCCGGTTTCTTTGCAACCCTTTTATCGAGATTTCATGCACAATGAATCCAAAAATATATAGATGTATCTAGAAAGGTGATGGCACACCCTAATGGGAGTGATCCACTTAGCCTTGCTGCATTTCCTCTTATTTTAGTCATTCCTAGTTGATGAGGCATGAGGCAACACTTGCCTTTTGAGTAGCAATCCCACTTGGAATGCTAACACTACCTTCGAAGTAGTAATGCAGTGCCAGCATTCATCCATCCATCCAAGTTGTCTAGGATAAGGACAAACCGAAGGCACTACTTTGAGTACGTCGATTTTGGAAGCACCCTCTGGACCAGTAGCAAGCAGCCCGTGCACTTCAATGCTCCATCTTCGATTCCATATTCTTTAGGATATCATCAATACAAAACACAGGAGTTAGATTGAAGTGGTTTTCATATAACATATCCAATCTAGGTCTCTTTGAAACAACTTTCGATAGTTCACGGTAAACTCAACTTTGGTTCTTTAGGAAATAAACATACAAAGATAAGAGTGCAGCTCACTTCCTAACTATTTGTGGACAGACTCCCTTATCAATTATCCTAGAAGAACGAAATGAGAATTATGTGCATAGCACAACATCAGTAAGGATGACTGTGCCATATAACTCACGTGTTTCTCCTAGATATTTCCAAAGTTATGTTTAGGTCTAGATTTGACAGTCAATTATTTAACTATCAAATAAACAATCATTCAATATTGATTTGATTCCATATGGGATCCACTAAGCCTTTATTAATTAAATATTAATTAATAAAAATCACTTTATAAACATTCAATCAAAAGATCTTTTCAAAACACTATTTCCAAACCCTTACATCTCTTTTATACATGGAAAACATTTATACTTATCTTGGGGTATAAGTATCTTATCAAAACATTTGGGAAATACCTCCTTTTAAATTGCTTTTTGAACACGTTACTGACTATAAACCGATCCACTTATCCTTTATAAAAAGTTCCCTTTTAAAAGCCCACTTCACATTTGAATACCTTTATAAATTTCCAAAATCAATTTATATAGCACTTTTGTAAGTCTATAAGTCAATTTTAAAAAAACATTTACAAAATATCCTTTGTAAATCATCCTTTTAAATCACTTTAAATATTTTTACTTAGTAAAACCCATTTTTATAAACAAGTTATTATTCAAAAATACCTTTATAAAATAATAATACAGCTTGAAACATCATTTATAAACCTTAAACTAAAGAATTGAAGTTAATTCATAACCATACTTTATAATTTCAAAAAGAGCTTAGCAGTTCCAATGGTAGCAATTTAAGTTACCATTTAACATCAATTTCACTTCCAAGTCACTTAACCATTTATTTACATAATCAACATATATGTAAATTCAATTCATATCCAAGTCAGGGAATAACATGTCAATACAACTCTAGCAGCATATACATGTCCAAATAACATTATTGCATGATAGTGATTTGTCCTGCTAAATAGATGTCTAAAAAATTCAGTACTTATAGCAAAATGGGAATTTATTCCACTAAACATGTCCACACAATAAACAATTACATTATAGAAGAACGGGGATTTATTCTACTATCAAATGTCCAAACAATCAACTTATAACAGAACGGGGTTTTCTTCTGCTAACACATGTCCACTCAATCAAACATTTACATAGCTCATTCACGATTATTTGTCTACTTAATGGTATCGACATTTGAATCCTTTGTGTTCAAACCATCTTTGGAAAAGAAGTACCTTTAAAATAATTTGATTCTCGAAACAAAGGATTTAAAACTTAAAACTCCCTTTTAAAATGATTAATTACAAGTTAAACTCTTTATTTAATCATAATTAACCTTTATTAATTTTGAACCTAATGTAATTATAAATTAATAAATTGTTTATTTATAAACTAAACTCTTAATTAATCCTCTATTAATCATTAAATAATAACTTAAAACCTTTATTAATAATTAACTATTAATTAATATTAATTAATTAAATAAACAATCTTTTAATTAAAGCTTAGATAATAAATTAAACATTTAATAAATAATTACTTTAAAATTAAACCTTAAATAATTTATCGTTAAAATAATTAACAATTGATTTATTAAATAAGTAAATAATAGACCTTATATTTGATTAATAATTAATTAAAAATAAATCATGTACTTAACTCATAATTAATTAAAAATTAATTTTACTTTTAAAAGATGATTAATTAGTAGTAATCTTTAATTATTTAAAATAAACAAACCTTGTTTAGTACTTATTGATTATTAATTATCAAAACTAATTAATTAATAATAATTATTAAATTATTATTAACTTCCCTTAATCATTATTATTAAGTTTTTAAAACATTTCAAAACATTTTAAAATATAAACATTAACTTTTCAAAAATTGGACTTTTTATCAAACATCATCCATAGCGACTATTGTTATGTGATGTGCAGGTAAAAGTGCATATTTTTACTTCCACATTTAATCGAATTTAATTATATAAATGAGCATATAGGGTATTTTAACACGTTTAAACCAAAATTCAAATTAATTTCAAATCATCATTTATTAATCTTCATATAGGATAAAATGGTCATTTTTTGTATATATTAATTTCGAGAATATATGTTTATGCATTTTATTTTTATTTGTAGGAATTTGAATGGAAATTACAAGAGGCTTCATGGGAAATATGCATGCACAAGAGAATACAAGCAAATGAAGATGGAAATAATTCATTTCATGCAACATGGAGGACTCCACATACTCACTTACCTTGATCTCTTATTAAGACCTAATGCACATGATTAAAGTTGCGTGCATACTTAAATGGAGGGTTATTGTGATGCAAATGATTACTAGGAGGTTACATTTCCTAAGAGGGTAGTTTGGCTAGTTCCCAAAAATATGGATAAAGGTTTCAAACTTGTATAAATACCCATTATGTTTCATGTAATGATCTCTTAGCCTTTGATCCTCCTCTTTAGTTTTTAGTTTTAGACTCAAAAATAAAATGTAAACTCTCTTTACTTTTTATGGCTACTTAGCTATTTTCTTCTTTCATGTAATTTTCTTTTTTATGCAATTTTAATTCATTCTCTTTTCTGTTACATGCTCTCTTTCTTTTCATGTTTGTAATGTAGATCTTTTTATTTATGCAAGTAGATTAGTTTTTTACTTTATGTTAATTAGATCTCTTCTTACTTAGCTTGCATTTTCCTTTTGTTTTTGTTTCAAGTTGCAATATATAATTGTTGAAATGATAAAAAATATGAGAAGCTAAACCCCTTCAATTTAGGAGTAATGTAGCTCTCTTAATCATGTAGATTTTAACATTTTGATCATTTATTTTTTCTTTTTGTCCTTATTGGAATGCTGCATGTTGATGTAAGTTTATTAATGAATTTGATAGTCTATGATGTTAATCACATATATGCTATGCTTACTCAAATAAACACAATATATATCATCATTTAACTAATTGATCTTGGTAATGGAAGTGGATTTGGAATCAAAGTTTGATGGTTTATATTTCTAATCAATAGTTATAGATCATGCTTAGAATAGATTTCATTTTCAAGTTCATTAACATTTTCACATAAGTTAAACAAGTTGTTTAGTGGGTGTGTTATAATTTGATGGTTTATATTGGGTTAATTAATAGCACAAAAATTCCATATTTATACTAAGCACATCAACTAAATTCACTAACGACCAAAAAAGAGATCATAATTTCATTTTGTTAATTTATGTGATCGTTAGAAGGAAACTACCTCTAAATTGCCTTCTAGTCTCATATTTTTATCCATTTTCTTTTGTTAGTTTATTTACATTTTCATTTTTTTTCTTAGCAACACTCTCAACTTTGGTTAATTTGATTGAATAGAAATTTTAAATTCTAAACAATTCCCTGCTGATCGACCCATCCTCGCCACATACTAGAATTGTACATTGTACGCTTGTGGTTAATTTATAATTTAAATTTTCTCATCTATTTTCCAATCCGATAGATATGTAGCCATCAAAAAGGTTTTTGGAACTGTTGCGGGGGAATTGATTTGATTTAATTTTCTATTTTTTGAATTATTTGTTGCTTTATTTTAATGTGTGTTCATTTTGTGTGTTAAGTTGCATTTTTAAAAAAAAATTGTGTGTTTGTTGTTTGATTTGTGCTTGCACTTGTTTGTGTGCTTTTTTATAGTAATATTTGCATTTGCATTTCTAGTTTATAAAATAAAGAGCATATACAATTTCAAAATAGTTTTTTTTATTTCATGTTCTTTACATTTTACATTTCCTGTTTTACATTGCTTTTACTCATTGTCTTACAGAAATATTCACTCACATACTCTCTGTTTTACAAAAATACTGTTAACTCTTCTGCTTCTCTGTTTTACCGTTCACAACCACAACATCACCCCAAACCCCCTATCTCTGGCCATGCTTGCCAACACCACATCTACATCTGTCACATAAACTCCCTGACCATACATTTTACATACAAGACAACCATACATTCCACACTTCTACCAACAGCCTACCAATTACCTCTGACCACCCAAACCACCCTCGCATCTCAACAAGAATGTGGGCCATCGACTTACAACTGCCTTTAAATCCATTCCAGTTATTGCCTAAAACCATAGTGCCATTCATATCAAAAAACTGATGCTAACCCATTAAATACTCAACTATCTTCAACACAACACAAACTGTCAATATCTCAGCGCACTTCTATTCAGCAGCCATCAACCACACACGCTTCTGTCACCAATTCACAAACATTTTCAGACACTCATCTATTCGCAACTGCATATACATCCATACTCCATATACACAAACACTGCATTTATAATTCTGTCAACATATACCACTTCTAACTTCCTCATCACCATACCATATACAACTCTGTCATTTCAAACTTACTCCTCTGTCAAGCTCGACTCCTCACCGTAGTTCACTTCAAATTGTCAAATACTTCTAAAAACTATCAAATACTCCTCTGTCACCTACTTCTCATCAATGCTTGCTGTCCATCATACTATCTCATTGAAACAACTCCTTTCCCCCCTTCAGACTAACTTCTTCACTTAGTTACAAACCGACCACTTACCACCACTATCACAACTCCTTCCCTCATTTCAAAAACTTCTGTGCACAAGTTCTCACTGCTATCCAACATAATGCACATCGCCACAACAGTCACCTTCTACATTTATAGCTTCTACCAATAAATCACAGATCATTACGAACTACTGCACCATCCACGAGACCCCATACTTCCCTGTCATTACATAATTGCTGCAACACTCCTAACCTCTGCTTTGTTACAACACTGCCAACTGCAACCTCTGCTACCAGTCAATACCAAAAACACCACCATACTTTAACAACTACACAACCACGTAGACTATTCATTTCCATCTCCCACTGCCATCAATTCGCAAACAACACTACAATTCAACTGACCATCGCTCCATCATATCATACAAATCATCCCATTTCCATGCATCTGCCTCTCGCTGCTGTTCACAACTGTGCACACAATACTTATTGCCATCCTACCATAACCCCCTTCATACAAACTGTGCACTGCCATATCTCCAAATTTCTACTGACCATACCACATACATTGTTGCTCTGTTTGCACTATCCCTACATTGTTGTCTCAAGGCTTCACATTGCAATAATACCAACAATACCAACTTCCATGCTCTGTTCATTTCACATATACATTGTGATCATCCCCCAGTACATTTCAAACAACCCACTAACCATCATCAACAAACAACACGTCACTGAACTTCCCTACACTATTAAACCAAACTTGATTTCACATATTTATCGACAACTCTTTTAAACATTTCCTCATAATGTCTTCTTTCCCCCACTGTCACAAACTGTCTTGCAACCTCCTGCATACTACAACAGTTCAACATCATAGGCAAGTTCCACCACCAAACTATCATCCAAAAGTCCCCTCTGCCAAATCTTCCACCTCCTTACATATTCCTACTTGCTTGCAACATCTCTGTCATTCGTACATACATAAAAATCTAAACCACACAATAACTTCCTCTAAACCACATTGAAAGCATAAACCAACATCAGACAACATAATATCCACCACTATCCCCCCATTGCTTCCTCCAATCTCGCCCATAAAACAATCACCATCCACTTTTCTGCGAAAAAAACACAAAAGACTCATAATATTTAACCTTTGCCTAAATAACCCTCAACCCCCCTAATATGCCTGCTCTGATCACCTACTACTGGCATCGAACATCACCACCACATTCTCAACATACCCACAAACTACTTCATTACTACCCCAACCAGCTGCAGCAAACCAGTCCAGCCTTTGCCTGATCACAATCCTTCTACGACTGCAACATACCCACACTCTGACCATCAAAAACCACAGAAAACATCATTTCTCCCATCCTTCATACAAACTGAATCACTATCTTATGAACCACTGCCTCGCTGTCATAAGTTGTCAACTTGCCTAAACCCTTGAACATCGCCACTTCCACCTCAACAACGAGCATCGAACAATCCCCAAATCTACAACTGCCAATCTCAATTCATAATCAATGAAACCTGCAACTGTCAATAAAATCGTTTCCCGATTACAACCCTATTATGCTCAGGCATTCCATCGAACACCTGAGGTGCACCAACCTGAAACGTCATTTCAACAAGCACTTATAAATAGAAGGCTACCCAGGACATCTAGCTTAACTACAATGGCAAAGGGAGCTCCTAATGACTCATAAATGATACAAATGCGAGATAACATGAACAAAAGCCAAAGATGATCCTCGAAAAGCTAGATGAAAATAAGTGCACACTGTGTGCATGTCTGCACGTGCACAACATATCCGTGTACAATTGCAGAGTTATATTAATAAATTATGGTTCAGTAATGTACTGTGATGAGTCGTCATAGGATTGGTTTGTTCAATGAGTCTATGTTCGTTAGTATGTGTATATATATATATATATGTATGTATGTATGTATGTATATGAGGAGGTGTATGTAAAACTGATGCATATGAAATGAATAAAAAGTGATATCGATTTCTTTTTACCTCTGTGTCTTCTCTCTATTTCTCATTTCTGTATAATTTGCGCATTATTCTCATTTCACCCCTGTTCTTGCATTATCCTGTATCTGTTCCTTCATCACCTTCTTCAATCTCATCATTACCTACCCTTTGCCAATTTCCCTTTATTGATCATTGCTTGTAACCCATCATCCATCAAGCCTACCATCAGGTGCCAATGCCATGACTCATACTAGAGCCCAGGTTGCCAAAAACAAAGATCCTCACAATATGGTATCAGATCCAGCTGGTGAGCAAGATTCAGACCCTCACCTTAAAGACCCTTCAACAATAGGCAACAATGAACAGTCTGATACAACTTCACTCATTGGCTCAGTCACTCTTCATCAATTGTCACAGCAAGATAAGTGGCATAATCAAGATCTCATCAACAACAGGAATGCATTGTCTCTTAAGAAATTGAAAAGGATAACTCAAGAATCTTCATCCACAACGACAACCTTGTCCAAAAACAGTCAAGAAGTCAATATTACATTGGACAAAATGCAAGAAATGATGAATAAATTTTTTCCGAGTTAAAAGATATCGAGTATCAACAAACACCGGATGTCAGATCTGATATCAATAGATCGAATTCTTTCCCTCACAACAATAGATCCAACATTTACATTCTTCCAAATCACAGAACACCCATTTTACCTAGACCAGACACAATTAATTTGGAGCAACCACCCTCAAGAAACTCTGAACATCACTCCAGACACTCTACAAAACTTAATATCAAAATAGAATTTCTTACATTCACAGGTGAAGACAGAGTTATTGACTGGTTGAGACAAGCTGAGCAATTTTTTTTCTACAACAATACCGATACACATGAATGGATCCACATCTGTTCTTTTCACCTCAAGAAAGAGGCTCTGCAGTGGTTTTGTAGATACTCTCATCAGGTACCAGATTATGATAACTGGTCTGCATTTCACAAGGCAATTTTTGTACGCTTTAAACCAAATGAATTAGAGAGACCATATGATACATTTTCTTCATTGAAACAAACAACCTCTGTTATGCAATATGTCAATCAATTTGAACATAGAAGGAATGATAGAAGATATCAATCCTACACATCTTTTACAATTTTTTTTTTAAGGGGTTTAAAAGAGGAAATTAAATTTGATGTTAATGCTGCTAACCCACCTAATATTGACTCAGCAGTGGTTCTTGCAAAATCTTATGAAACAAAGTGGTTAGCAGCAAATAAATATTATAAAACTAATAAAAGTAGTTCAAAGAATTTTTCCTTAAATACTCAAGGATTTCCTTCAAAATCACCTGTTCAAAAATTTTCAGACAAACAGTCAAAAATAAAGAGTTCAACTCCAGAAGAGATTTTAGACAAGAAAAGAAAATCTTTGCTTTGGGTACAATGAGAAATATCATTTTGGTCACAAATGTAAAACCAAGCAAGTATACATTTTAGAGGGAATTGTTAGTTTAGATGGTTTAGCTGATTAAGATGATTCAACTAATGATTTTTTAGACCATCATGAATTAGATAATCATCAAGATTCAGAAAATACACTGCTATCAATATCTATAAATGCATTGCTAGGAATTCCAACTTTGCATGCTATTAAAATAAGAGGAAAAATCAATAATAAATCTATTATTTTTCTCATTGATTCTGGTTCAACTCACAGTTTTTTTGAGAGCACTTTAGCTCATAAAGTAAATTTAAAGGAAAAGTCATACAAGAACTTATGAAGTGCAGGTTGCCAATGGCCAAAAGCTTCAAGGTAATGAACTTTTCTCTCAAATTTTATTAACATGTCAAGGTTGTAGAATGCCTATAGATCTACTTGTTCTTCCAATGGAAGGTTGTGATATTGTCTTGGGAACACAATGGATGAGGGAGCTTGATGAATTTTTTTTAATTTCAATAAACTTCAAGTTTGATTTTATTACAATGGCAAAGAATATAAATGGCAAGGACTAACAAGTTCTGATATACAACATTTTAGTGAAAATAAAATTTCTAAGGAATTTAACTTAGCACAATTAAAACTCATGATCCTTTCCTCATCCATTTCCACAATGCCAGACACAAATATTCACACTAATATTTAAAAATTATTAGATGAATTTCCCTCTGTCACTAGTTCACTTACTGCAATGCCACCAAAAAGAAACCATGACCACAAAATACCACTGTTACATGGTTCAAAGCCAGTTTGTTTAAAGCCACATATACATTCATATTATATTAAAAATGAACTTGAAAAATTAATTAAGGAAATGTTAGACTCTGGTATTATAAAGATGGCTCTCGGAGGTTTTGTATTGATTATAGGGGGTTAAACAAGCTTACAATTAAAGATAAATTTTCCATTCCTCTTGTAGATGATCTACTAGATGAACTTCATGGTTCAAAATATTTCACTAAGCTTGATCTCAAATCTGGCTATCACCAAATAAGAATGCATGAAGATGATATACATAAAACTGCTTTTTGAACACATGAAGGTCATTATGATTTTGTAGTCATTCCATTTAGGTTGTCTAATGCCCCCTCAACATTTCAATCTCTCATGAATTCTATTTTTAAATGTTTTTTAAGATAATTTATTTTGGTTTTCTTTGATGATACTTTAATTTATAGTACATGTTGCGACGATCATCTAAAGCATCTCAAAATTACATTACAACTACTTTAAGACAATCACCTAGTCGTCAAATTATCCAAGTGCTCTTTTCCTAAAAACAAGCTACAATATTTAGGACATATTATTTCTGAAAATGGAATTTTAGTGGAAAAGGAAGAGACCAAAGCAAATTTAGATTGGCCTCAGCCACACAACATCAAAGCTTTGAGAGGTTTTCTAGGCCTTTCAGGATATTACAGAAAATTTATTCGAGGTTATGGAATGATTGCAAAACCACTGACAAAAGTGTTGTGGAAAAATTCTTTCTACTGGACAACGCAAGCTACCGTGGCATTTTATAAATTAAAGTCTTGCCTTATCAACCCTCCTATATTAGCTATGCCTAATTTTAATAATGAATTTGATATGAAGTGTAATGCAAGTGGATCTGGTAATGGTGCAGTGTTATTACAGGACAATAAACCACTTATCTATATTAGCCAATCACTGCAAGGAAAGAATCTACACCTATCTAATTATGAAAAAGAACTACTTGCTTTAATACATGCAATAAAAAAGTGGTCACAATACTTAATTGGAAGAAAATTCATAGTTCGAACAGACCACCAGAGCTTGCAACATCTCTTGTCTTAGAAATTACCACAGGAATTCAAGGGAAGTGGTTAGAGAAGTTACATGGGTATGAATATGAAATTCAATACAAAAAAGGAAAAGAAAACATCATAGCAGATATTTTATCCAGAATGCACGATTATTCAGTCCTCTTGGCTATTTCAGTGCTACAGCCTGATTAGATTATTGAACTCAGAAAGCAAATCAAGCAAAATTCATTCTTTGAAATAAAAAAGAAAGTATTCTACAAGGAAAATTGGACTCCACAAAGTATCAAATGCTTGATGATTTAATATTTTATAAAGGGAAAATATTATTGGATCATACTCAATCAGAACTCATCGACACAATTTTATTTGAATCTCATTCACCACCACTTGGAGGACATTCTGTAGTAAAAAAGAATTTGAAGAGAATAAAAAAGGTTTTCTTTTGGAAGCATATCAAAAAAACAGTGGAACAATACATTCAACAGTGTGATGATTGCCACCAAGCTAAAACAGAAAATATTTCATCTCCTGGTCTACTACAACCGTTACCAATACTAGAACATGTTTGGTCTGACATATCAATGGACTTTATAACTCACTACCAAATAGCAATAATGCAACAGTTATTTTTGTGGTGGTTGATAGGCTATCAAAATATGCCCACTTTTCTCACTTCAACACCCATACAAAGCAAAGACAATAGCCAAAGTATTTTTTGATGGCATTTTAAAATTATATAGCATGCCAAAGACTATTATAAGTGACAGAGATTCTTTATTCCTTAGCGCATTTTGGGAAGAGTTATTTCAATTACAAAGATGCACTTTAAAATTTAGTTCTTCATACCATCCTTAAACAGATGGCCAAACCGAAATAACAAATAAAGCATTGGAAACTTATCTGAGGTGCTTTGTTTGCCATCAACCTTATGAATGGAACAACTGGCTAACACTGGCTGAGTTCTGGTTCAATACAACATGGAAAGAATCCACTCAACCCACACCATATGAAGTGCTCTATGGTAGACAACCACCAACTCTCTTATCCTATGTACCAAACACTGCAAAAGTACAATAAGTTGAACAAAATTTATTTTCTAGAGACATCACACTACAATTTCTAAGAGATAGTCTACACCTTGCTCAAGAAAGAATGAAGAAATTTGCAAATAGGAAAAGGACAGACAGATATTATTCTATTGGTGATTGGATTTATTTAAAACCGCAGCCCTATAGGCAATTTTCAGTGAGTACAACAAAACTATCACCAAAATAACACGGTCCATTCAAAATTATTCAAAAAATTGGTTTGGTGGCTTACAAATTAGAGTTACCCGACTCGGCTCAAATACGTCCACTTTTCCAAATCTCGTAGTTGAAGAAGAAACATGATTCTACTATTGTTTTACAACTGACTTGCCTTCCTACATAGAACAATTAGTAGAAGAACCTGAATCAATTCTGGATAGAAGGATAATTCTAAGAAATAATAAGCTCAAGGCTTAGTTTTTTTTTAAATTATATGTTTTGGAAATTTTTAAAATTATAAGTTAAGTTTTAAAATGTAAATTATAAATTTTTACTTATAACTTTATTATTTTTAAAATATATATAAATAAGATTTAAAATAGATTTAATAATAATAGGATTTAATTTAACAATAATTAATATAATAAAATTTAATAAGAATTTAATTTAATTAATATATACATAATATGTTTAGGTATTCATTTAAAATTATATTAATATTTAAAAATAGATTTTGTAATAACTTCGATAAATTAAGGTTGGAAAGATGAATTGAAATTGATTTGAAATTTTATTTGTTTAAGAATTGTATTTAAATAAAAATTGATTTGAAACTAATTAATTTTGAGATTCTAAAGATATGATTTTTATAACTTGATATCTAGATTTCTAATTAAAGGTGATTAAATGAATATTTTCAAATTTAAATAAAATTAAAATTGGATATTTAATTTTGATTTAAATTTGTAATTTGGGGTTTTTTAAATGTTATAAAAAATGATGATTAATTGAATATTTTCAAATTTAAATAAAATTGAAATTTAATTTTTGTAGTATAAATGAAAATTTTCAAATTGAGTTATTGTAAACTGTTTGAATATTTAAACTTTGAAACCTATTGAATTTGAAGTGGTTCAAATTTGTTGTTGAAGCATAGATTTGAAATCGATATAAATTAAAAATGGTTTTAATGAGAATTTGAACTGAACCTTTTACTTTTTAATTGAAAATTTTGAACTAAGATTGATTTAAATTGAATTTTGGAACTAAAGTTGATTTGAACTGATTGGTGAAATTGGAAGAAACAATTCTAATTTGAAACTATTTTCAATATATACTCTTTTTAATATATAAACTATTTTTAATATATAAACTATTTTAATCTATAAACTATTTTTTTAAATATAAACTATTTTTAATGTATAACTATTCCAATATATAAACTACTTTTAATATTCAAATTGTTTAAGTTGGAACTGTTATGATTTAGATTTAATGGATTTAAATGCGAATACTTTGATATGATGGCTTAACCTATATTGTGGTTGTGAATTTGGAAGTGATATGGTTTCAAAAGTGAATATGATTTTGAAAGTGATATGATTTTGAAATGAATATGATATTTTGATAGGAAGTATGAACTGTTTGAAATGATTATAAAAGTGATTTTTATAAAATGACCATGGTGTGAAATAAGCATTTGGTTGTTAAAGAGACTGGAATTGGATATTGTCATCCTCTCCGCCAATACCGAAAATCACTTTAACAACTGTGTATGTGATGAAGAATCCAGAATGAAGAAGGATGGCTTGACAACGCCTATATGAGGTATGAACGTAGCCCTGACTCCCGCAAGTCAGCTTGACGTGACTAAAACAGGAGCTATACCTAGGACAAGTGAGGTCGCACCTCCGATCAAGCATGCTTCTTCGATACCATATCTATTACTTTGTGATTTGATTGGGTGCACCTTTGATTATGAGAGTGTGTCTCGAGATAGGAGGTAGTAGCTGCTATGCGTTACCACTAGCTCGGTTCTGCAAAACGTTAGTATCCTACCGTGGGCGTTGCCTTGCATGCCTTGTCACATGCCTTATTAAGCCCACTACGAGTTTGGTTTGTGTCGTACCTATGGATTGCTCCTGATATCCCATCGGTTTGGTGGAGTTTATAGTACTATATATACTATGGCATTTATATAAAAATGTGTTAAGCGGGATATGGGTAATGCCTTAACATTATTTTAATATTTTACTTTACTGTAGACATTATCTTTGTAGCGTATTGTGCTATGTATATAGATAGTTTCACGGATCCTTAAGGGATGGAATCCCAAACATTCTTTAAGTTATACTGAATTTCACATGGACATTTCACTTGAGTTGATTTACTTGCATAAGAATGTTAATCCTGATTCGAGTGTTTTGTGTTTTGCTTTATGCTCGGTCAGCCTGAGTGTCACAGAATTTGAGACTCACCTTTGGAGCTTAGAGTTTCATTTGGAGATCTATCTTTATCTACTCATCTTTTCAGTTATTTCTAGTAGTTTTGTTTAGACTTGTCATTTGTTTATGTATTAGAGTTTCCTTTGTATTTGGATTTCTATTGTATTTTGCTTTAGACTTTGATGTTTATGTCGTAGCTTCATTAACTATTATTTATCTATTCCACTACTTATTGTTGTTTACTCTGTGTCTGTGATTCAATGATTGATTTATTTACTGTATATACTAAGTTTTCCCAAATATAAATGACAATATGTTATTTTGAGAAATTCAAGTCTGACATGTGTGGATTATTATCGATTTGAATGGTTCGAAATGGCGGGTCGTTACAGCTGCTTTAAAAATAAATTGCTAATAATTCTGCATGATCTCGTATCGTGCCCCTTTATTCCTTGTTTTAATCTTGATTTGCATTGTTGGTTGCTTGCATTTTAAAAAAATATTTTCATAAACAAAAACAAAAACAAATTTCATTCGTAGTTGCATTGTTAATACATGTTTAATTTTAGTTTTGCATTTCATCCTAGAATTTACTAATAATAACGGTTAGACATCTTAAGGGTGTCACGAGCTCACCTATGGCTTAATTGTATATTGACAAGTTGTCCTCTTTCGACAATTTATTTTCTTGGTGTCTAGGCTATGGTAGAGAAATAATCAGTTATAAATATTACGGTGATTCATTAATATTATACTGATTGTTTCTCTGAAGGTAAATAAACCTTCGTCTACATTGCTACAGTGTTCATGGTGCGCCGATAAATTTTGTCTGTTACCTGGCTGAGAACTATCTTATTGAATCAAGACAAAGTGTGATTATAAAAACTTGGGTTAGGAGCTACTTAGAACAGAAAATTTGTAATTAAATCCTTGCATTCATGTAGTTGCATTTGTTCATGCATATTTAAAAACAAGCAAAAAAAATTAAAAACTAATTTTTTTTATAAATATTCCTTAACTCGGTTTTTAAATCCTTTATTTCGATATTTTTAAATCAAAATAAAAAATCCAAAAAAAATTTTAAGTTAGTTTTTTTAGAAAAACAAAAATCCAAAATAATAGTAATAGAAATAATAATAATAATAATAATAATAATAATCTTTTCAAAAATAAAAAATATGGGAAACCAAAAAATCAAAAAAAAAATTCCCTTTTTAAATAAATTCCCTTTGGTAAATATTGTTTTCCTTACCTTTATAAAAAGAAAATCGAAAATAAAAAAGATCTTGAAAATATCCGAGTTTCCCTACTTGCAAGAATTTTACATTAGTTGTGAAAATCAATATAATCCATATAATTTCACTCAAAAGTCTTACGGATATTTTAACAACAACTATTATGTAAACAATTCGAATTTCTAACTACAAAATTTTCAAAATTATGGCCAACTTTCAAATCTTGAAAATAACAATAAAATGATTTTGTCTTTACTTGAACCCTCTATAAAACAAAATCAAAAGATAAATGATTTGTGTAATTCATATCTATGCAATGATTCAAGTCAAAGTTTTCAAGACAATCTAAATTTGAATTCACTTCAAAATTAAATGATTTTGATTATAACCCATGCCAATTCAATTTCAGACTCCAAAGTGAATTTCAAAATGAAAACGAAAATGGAAACAACTATTTAAATGATTTTGGCTATGAGAATTGTTTCAATTATGGCGAAATTTTTTATTCTCAATAATTTCAAATTGAAAATTCTCAATATCAACTAGATTTTGTTAAGCAAATGGATGAAATTTATAATAACCACATGGATTTTTCATTTGAAACATATATGAAACAACATGAGCAACATAATCAAAAACAAATGATTGATAAGTCAAATAATAATCCACCTTTTTACCCAAATTGAAGATTCTCAAATAACAGCTTTTGAAATTGAAAACGACAAACTTAATGAATTTATTAAAAATGTGGTAATTGAGTAGGATATCAATTCTGTAGCAACTCGAATTCCAGTGGGTCCGGAATTTCCGTAAAAACGCTAAAATCCAAGCTAACTAAAGCCCGAGTTGGGTATATGGTATATTGCAAATAGGCAAAGACAAATATATCAGAGCTCAGATAAAATATCTCACAGTGAAACTGACTAAAATGTAATGGTAAGTAAATACTCACCAAGATAAAAACACTTTCTAAACAAGTGTCTTAAAGTTGGAAAGTCTCTGCCATCAACCTAACATGTAGGATGTTATGAGGAGGGTGTCAGAACTAAAGTTCTGGTGAATGGAAAGATTGTACACTTCTAAGCATAATTCTACATATACCGTTTTATTTCCATTTTCTATTATATTAGGTACGCTGCATTTATAATACTCTCGCATCTCAGCGTGAATCGTACCCATATACTACCTAGTAGATTAAAACATAATAACTAATATATGTAGCTATATGCCGAATGACCGCATCGGTCCTAGGTACTAACCTTAGTACCTTCCGTATCCTCCTCGAAAAGGACTTCATCGTCTCGCTACTGGAGCATACAATAAGTGCATCTGTAAAGGACAGCTTCGTGTGGCCTACAATACATATATTCTGTCGTTAACTATGAAAACGTAAAACTAAGTCCGCACTAGCCCGTACTAATGCTCGGACATCCATAATGTACCACCTAGTGCGTACTTTGAGTATTATACATAATCGTTCTGTCTACTACTTGAATTTCGCCAACAAGGTCTACCTTGCATGAAACTCGGTCCGGGATTTTCTATATCTCTAAAGGACAGCTTCGTTAGGCCTACAATACAGATATTCTACTTGGTTTTCCTCTTTTCTCATCATGGCTATGGCCCCACGCAGCCACCCTCAACTAATCGAAAGACCTCTAAAGTGCTAAATGGTTATGCCATACTGTAAACAATCTAAACATCCAATTGGTTGCGCCCCACATCCAATGTCTCGATAGTGAAAGAATCATTGGCCTGTTGGTTTAACTCTAGTTTTCCCGAACTCGCTCTTGGTTGATGATGGCTTGATCTTCGCATGCGACTATCCTTTTGGGTCCTGCCCACGAAAACCTACTCGCAAGTCAGAGTACGACGTCATACGAATATCCTACTCCGTTCATCAACTTTTTGACTGCCTACAAAGGTCCACATTGTTAGGCCTACAATGCAAAAGCAGTCAAGGCATACTCGCCTGATGGAACATTTACAGACCAACCTCCGGGGGTGAAACTTCGTTAGGCCTACCCTAGAGGGCCGTCCTAGAGTACCCTCACGTTTAGTTGAAGTCTCGTAGTCTCTTCTAGCCTAAATTAACTAAGTTGGATGTGCTATTTCTGTGTTAAAAATATGCGTTGAACTGCTTCGTTAGGCTCTTCATCTAATAGGTTGCTCCAAACGCATCATACCATTTTATTAGACCTTACGTCTAATCTTTTATTATGCGTTTAGTTTACTTTTCTAATTCTTTTGGCTACTTATTTACCCTAATCAGCATAAGTGTGTCCTAGCCTCACCTAACTATTTTGAGACCATCAGTTCCTAACTGAAAGGGAATGCTATTGGTATGGGCCTTTCTTCGATGTTTACTTCTTAACTTGGTGTAAGTTTTAAAATAAGACTTTTCCGTTATCTCTGATTATAACCTATGTTAAATTATACTTGCAATTGATACTTCTATATTCTTTTATAATCTACAAGTTATAATTGCAAGTGTCTCTTTTCTATTCTAGTCTATCTTCTTTTATTGTGATGTTGAATTACCTTTAGTTCTCTTATATTATATGACAATCTTGGCTTGAGACTACGTCCGACTGTCACAAATTTACTTATCATAATACTGCTTTACTTTTACTCTATCATCTGTGCAGTAGTGCAGATCTAGGGACATTTCTGTTAATTGTTTCTAGTCTTGTCAAATAATTAACTTGATTTCTTCTTTAATTTCTTTAACTCTTCACTTTATTCTCTTTTATTCTAGGAAGTAGTTCTATTCTATTTGGTTGGTCACAAAAACTGTGCTAAAAATCCATTTCCATATTTCAATGCTAAATAATGCACTAAACAATAACTCGAAATTGCAAGATATTTTTTATGGTTTCTTTAAATATTGGGTAATGCAAAATACAGAAATGTCTCTATTTTACACTAATTCCATTTTTCTTTCTTTTATTCTTGCAATTACATTTATCATTATTTTTGCAATATTAAACTATGGAAATGTATTCTGTTTTCTAAATCAACCAACTAATCTATCACTAACTTCCAAATCAAGTTATTAGATTTCCCCCTTTTAATTTATTTCTTCCATTTTAGCATAATTTACTGTAAATTTCTTGCTTTTAGGCTTAAGCCTCTCTTTATAACTGTTAAGCATAATATTATTCATATTTAATTGGATTTATTTCTTTCTTTTCCACATAAATAATAATTAAATATAAGTTCTCATATAAAATTTGCAGTCTCAACATAACTAACTAACAGAATTAATTATTGAAATAAATGCCGAATTAAAATATTTAACGGGAATCTAACGATAATATGTCATAAACGTAAAGATATATAATTTAAATCCACCCACCTATCGTCCTTAGCTTTGCTCGTCCTTAGTTATGCTCCATGGCCTTCTTGGATCCCCTTCTAAGGTGTCTAATTTTTTTTTAAGAAGATTTTCTCCCTAGAAATATTTCCTATTTAGGGTTCATCCTCAGGCAATGAATCCAATTAGGAGAAAATCTAATTATGAGAAAATAGCTAGGCCTAAGGTTTTATTAGGGAGAAAATCTAATTAGGATTGAATCTGGTGCAACCACATCATAGGCTTGATGTGGATCATTCGATTTAGAAACCAACGTTTGAGATCACACAAAAATTGAATTAAATAGGCTTGGCACATCCCTGGATGAATTCACGTCCAGTGGAAAACACGGGTCAACCTATAGGTCGACCTGTGTTCATCAGGGGTTAACCTTAGGGTCGACCCTTGTGCACTGTGGGTCGACCTATGGGTCAACCCATGGGCCTTATTTTTTATTTTTTCCGTTATTCTGATTTTCGTTTCTCTCATAACTTCTTCGTATTAACTTGGATTTCGACAAATTATATATGGAAATTGATCAGAAAATCGCCATGAACACAATGGTATAAGTTTTGAGGCCATATTCTTACAATTTCAAAATGTTTATTTCACTGTTTAACGTTATTTGATTATTTAATTATCTAAAAATGCGGGTTGTTACATTCTCCTACCCTTTAGGAAATTTCGTCCCTGAAATTCGACAAGGGTAAAATTATGTAATTCCTCGCATCAATCACATCCATTTTGTATACATCCAATTTTGCGACCATCCGTGTCCTTGTGCAAAGTGTCATTCAACATAAGATATATGCATGTACATGATAGGCAATACCTCCTATATGAATCCTTTTCTTCTTTTGTTTTAAAACATGATGCACACACCCTAAATGTACTTGGAATTTCTATATGAATGCAGTCATTTGAAAACTCAAAAACATTTTTCATCCAATATTTCCCACACTCTTACTGAATAGAGGCGTAGTTCAACGAATTTTACATCCAAATCCTACCACACAACTTTTAGTATTCGAATTTTAGAAAAATCTAGTTTTTCGAAATCGGTTTCTTATGTTAGAAAGAAAGCAGAAAACAGAAAAACTTCACATTTCTCCATTTTACTTTCACTACAAGAAAACCAATTTTCAGTTGCATAAATTGGCAGCGTTTGTAACTAAATGCCACCATAAATACTTGGGTTTGTTTTTCTTTATGCGGAAAACGCAACGATTAATATTTCGTTAACCCGCCAAAACTTTTCGCCAAAACTTTCTAAGTCCCTCCCAGCCAAAAATTCTAACTCTCTCTTCTCTTTAATTTTCTTTGTTTCAAATTTTCTTATTCTCATTATACTTCTCTCAAAACTGCAAATCTATATTCCAATTAAAACCCTAGATCCATAACTAAAAAATCATCTCTCTTCACCTGCAATCCCATCGTCAACTCGACGGTGCCGCTTAAATCTAGCATAACCGCAAATTTAAAAAAAATCAAAATCAAAATCAGAAGAAAATTCAGGTGATTTCGGGGTAGGGGCTCAACTGTCGCGATGGGTTCTAGTGGGTAGATCGCGGTTGAAGTTCGATGGTGACTTTGATTGTGGATTTTCGCAAATGGGAGAAATTGGGAGTTGGTTGAAGTATGGAGAAGTGAGAAGATGGGCAGAGGAAGGCGCTGGTTTGGGGTTTGAGGTGACTACTGTGTAGTTGTATGCGTTCGTACAGGTTGGCTCAGCGGTGATTTGGGAGAAGGCGATTGGTTGATGTGGCGACGATTTAGGGTTGGTTGAGTTGTTCGCGGCTGTTTGGTGATTGGTTTATGAAGATGGTCGAGCAAGAAGTGTTTTGTGAATGAGGTATGTCTCTGCTGTAAGTAGAGGTTGAGGGAGACTTGTGGTGTTGATATGTTATGGCAGTTGAAGTTGATTTGAAGTGAGATGTTTTTATATGTTTGAGGAGTAGATGATGTACACTGTTGAATGTTGTGGCAGTTTGTATATGTTGAGACAAAGGAGTTTGTTTGTAACTGCAGGTGTGATGTAGCTGAAATGTAAGAGGACATTTGTTGAAATGATGGAGAATTTGTGATGGCTGTGAGTGGTAACAGTCGTATGGTGGTTGACAGGTAGTTTTGCAAGGGTTTGTTGTATGGATAAGAAAGATGTTGAATTTGGTTCGATCAGTGGGTAGTCGATTGCAATGCTGTTAGTGATTGAGTTGTGGAGTTGATGGTTGGAGTTTGACAGTGGAGGGGAGTAGTGGTGGTCGCTGGCGGAGAAGTAAGTCAGGTTGTAGAGGTGTTGTGATATGCCGATGCTGGTTGTTGGAAGATTGCAATGAAGTGTTGTGTGATGTGTTAAATGGCAGTTGTATGTAGGGATGAAGCACTATGGTCTGGTTAGTCGCAGATATGGTGATTATGGATTTAGTAGAGAAAGGGTGGTGGACTTGGGAATGTTGCTGGTAACCAGTATGTGAAGTATGGAATGGCAAGGAGATGGAAGTGCAATAAAGTCTCTTCTTTAAAGTAATGAAGTGTTGTGCAAAGTTGCGCAGAGAAAAATTGCAATTTGTTTGTTATGCAACAGTTTTAGAAGTGTAATGGGAATGCAACAGTGAAAACAGAAACAAGGTATCCGCTTTGTTCACAAGGCCCGAATCCACAAATCGAGATAATCAATTTAAAAAGGATTATTGCTTTGAATATTTATCAGTTTTTTCGCAAACTTCGATTCTTAACATGTAATCACTTGTCAGAAATGGGTATTATTGAAGAAGATGAAGGAGTTGGCCTTCAGCAGGTTCTCAGAAATCCACTTTGTAATCACTTGTCGTTTCATTTTAATTTATTTCATACTCATTATTTCTAGTTTGATCCCGTACATGTTTCATCATCTTTGTAAGAAAGTTCACATGAATATATAATTTCTTGTATTATTAGGATTGTACCCCATCACTATATCCATTAGTTAAAGACTTAACAAGAAAAAAATGAATTTAAATGTATAGTTATTAATCCTAAAATTAATACAGTGCAAGCAGTACAAAATGATTCATCTGAATAACATGAAAACTCGCCAATAGAGCAAGTAGCGCTTACGATGTCAACAGAAGACGATCCAACGATTCCAGTTTTAACATTTCGCATGTGGGTACTTGGGACAACTTCATGTGCATTACTGTCTTTTCTAAACCAGTTCATATACATTAAAATTACCAAGTATTTTACTGAATAAGTGAATATACATTGCATATTTAAACATTCTTCTTCAAAACATGGTAAAAATATACAGTTTTATGCAATTTCAGAGCACTACATGACAAAGAGCCAAGGGAAAAAGGAAGCCTGAGCAGAAACAAGTTCTTCCTTTTTGCGTGTGACAGAGATAAAGGGAAAAAATTCCATTTAAGTGTACATATGTTCTCCCAGATGGGATAACACATACAAAAGGTTATGTTAAAGACATGAATGCAGCACAGAGATATCTGTCTTTGCAAAATGGAAGCTTGAATAGCAAAATGTTAGATGACCAAGATGATTCGCAGAGAGTTGAAGAGAAGAAGAGAAGCACTGCGCTAAGAAATGTAATTCTGAAACCAAATCCTCAAAAATCTGTTAAAGGTTTAGATGATAATATTTCCATCTAAAATATTATTTCTAATTGTAATGCAGGAATTTACTTTGACAAATGAACGCTTTCTTGTACCTGGGATGCTTTTCCGACCAGCTGATCTGGGTTTGTTTCTAATTTGTTTATATTTTTGAAATGTTATTAGTTTTGGAGACAATATATCTGAATGTTTTTATCATGGTTATCAATAGGCATGAATCAGGCAGGACTTGCAGAGTGCATTGTTCGAGTAGTTCATTCTTGCCATCCTCATCTACATCCTGCACTATTTGAGAGGTGCTACACTAAAAAAAATCGGTGAAATATAAAATGATATTTAACTTTCCATCTTTTATGTGATGGCATTTTTTGTGTTTACAGTATTATTTTAACTGGTGGAAGCACATTATTTCCTGGATTTAAAGAAAGACTGTAAGCTTATTTTCATCATTCCATATTTAGTAGTATAGTTAGCCTATTTACTTAATTCCCATGTTTCTTTTTACAGTGAAATGGAACTATGACCTCTTGTATGTGATTATTATAAAGTAAAGATAACAACCCAGGAAGAGTATGCATTATTTTATGTCCATCTTGCTCTCATACATTTCACCATACAGTGGCATGTGTTATCACTATACTAGGAGTTCACGATAATTTCACGACCTAGTTAATATAATTTGGTTGTTTGAAAAAGTAATGGGCTATTTTGCTAAAGTGGAGTTCAATTTTGCTTACACTTAGAGATCACTTCTGGGAGGCTTCTTTTTTAACTACTTAAAAATAGTTGCACGTTGCAACTTTATGTCAATTTAAATGAATATAGAAAGTAGAATTGTTTGGATAAATAAGTTGGAATTAAATAAAATTCAGCAGTAAAAGAAGAAGCAAGTCATAAACAAGTTTTTCTTTCTTATGACCCGTGAATAACGTGTAAATTTATTTAAAATTGGTGTTTGAAGGATTCAAGGGGACCAAATTCAGGTTTCATTAGTCGGCTAAGTATACCCGAACATGGTTTCCAATTTATCTTAAAGATTATAGAATCGAAGAGAATTCTTTTATATTATTTGTGAGTTTGAAAAAGAGAGGGAATTGATTTCTTGGAAGAGCTGTTTAAACATTTTGATGCCATTAATTTAGTTAACATAGGCATGAATTATATGAGTAAATTTGGGGATTTAGATAGATGCTAGTTTGGGTGTTTTTGAATCTTGTAAGTATAATCCTTTGATTGATATTATGGTTTCAGATGATATTTTTTGTTAAGAAAATTCTCAGACTTGGTTAATGGAGAGTCATCAGTTGATAATTCTTTTAGGAGTTGGTTTTCAGACTGTGTGCTTTGTGATCCCTTGGTGTTAAATTTAGAGAAGGTTCAGCAGCCATCTTGTTCGAATCCTTTACTATCAGATCCAGAAGCGTTAAATTATGTATGATGTTGATATTGCTACTTGTGGAGTGGTTAATATTTCTGATATTGGTGATTCAGATATAGGTGATGGTTCAGTTTCATTAATATACAATGAGAAGAGGTTTGAGACACATGATATGGTAAGTATGCATGATAATCTGAGTGCATCATTGAGTACTGACAGAGGTTTAATTGACTGAGAGGATTGTGGTTTCGGGGATTCATTGATGATAGAGGAAGAAAGCAGAGATAGTTTGGTTTTGAGTAATGATTCAGGGATGCATGTGAATGTAGAGAGGAATAAGAATTTAGTAAAGTTTTAATCACATATCAGAGGAGTTGGAGTTATTTCTAAATACTGATGAGGTGCTATGCTATTGCAAAAGCTTATCTGGGTAGAGATACTTGATTTCCGGGCCATAAGTTTACCCAATTGATTTACCGAGGCTACAATCACACCTTTTCCCTTTTGATTGATTTCCAAGGCTACAATCACACCTTTTCTCTCTTAATAGATTACAAAGAAGTTTATAACTCTGAATAGCACTGAGAATCTTGTAGAGATGGTGATAGAGAATCAAACTAGAAGTAATCAAGTATGATTCAATGTTGATTTCGGCAGAGTAATGATAAGAATATGTATTAAGAAATGAGGAAGAAGAAGAGGAGTGAAAACTAGAATAAAGTAATTGAAAATTCGTTGAAACTGACCCCTATTTATAGAAGAACAACAGCCATGACCATTCATGAAGAGTTATGGCGAATAGACACTTCTTTTGAAATTTGAATTTTTGAATCAAACTGTCACCATGTCGACATGGTACCCATAGGCATGTCGACATCCCAAAGGATTTTTTGGTGTTTAGATTTTCAGTGAAAATAACCTTTTTCTTATATAAAAACTATTTAAAACTTCATAAATATACTTGACTATAGTTAAAATTCATAAGTAAATATAGAGAATAATATAGATAGATTTTAACTATAATTTTATATTTAAATCTAAGTATAAATATTTAAAAGTTAAATATATTATTTAAAAAGATAGTTTAAAATCAGGAGTAATTTGACTTTGAAAATAAAGATGTTTTTGAGGCTAAATTATCTAAAATCAGGATCGAGGGTTTTGAATCTTTTTAAAAGGAAAGTTTTGAAATCATTTTGAAAACAAGATAATTTTGTAAAATCATTTTGAATTAAAATTAGTGGATACAAAAAATGTCCCACTAGATTTTCATAGGTTCCATCCTACTTAGGGTTCCATCCCTTTAACGGGCTTGAAGTGGATTCCATTCTACGAATAAATTGGATTTTAAGATGCCAGTGCTTTTCTACGAGTTTTAACAAAAATTCCTAATAAAAAATGCTTATCCTTGAAATCTTGAACTCTTGATAATCTTGATACTCATGAGTCTTCTATCTTGATATCTTGAAACTCTATACTGTACAGTCTTCGTTCTTAGTACCTGCATGGTTAATCCTACATATTCATATATATCTAAACTTATAATGTTAGTATTTAAATTTTATAATCTATTCTAAGGTTGTTGTCATCAAAACCATCATCTCACGGACTAACAATCTCCCCCTTTTTGACGATGACAACCTTTGTTTATAAAATATTGTTTTTATTCTAATAACTCCCGCTAAAACTAATAACTCCCCCTTAATCTATGCCTAATTAGCCTATTTTATATTTCTCCCCCGTTGTCATCAATAAAAACTTACTCCCCCTTTAAAACTTACTCCCCCTTGACTTCAGTACCTGCATTGATATACTATACAACGGAATATATAGAGTAAGAAATAATTATACTTCTAAACATGATAACTAATTAAAGATTATATACATTTCAATGTATATATAAATATGTTTTACAAACCAAACTTTAAATCAATAAGAAATCAATCCACACAAAGTATCAATTCAAACCAAATCAATTCAAACAAATCAAACAAAGCAAACAAATAAATAAAAAATCAAACGTTACGTGGAACTTCCACCCATCCTTCTTCTCCAAAGATTGGGTCTGCCTTAATAGCATCCCAATTATCATTGTCAATGGTGAGAGAGACAGGAGGATGTGCTACGTTATCATCCTTGTGCAGAGATGATATCATCCATTGTATCACATCGAAGTGCCTTTCTCGTTCCTTTATCATCTACATTTGAATTAATTCTAAATGACGCTGGTTTCGTAGAATAAATGAGAGAATATTCTTGAATGAATTAAGAGTTTCTTCAATATTTTCGGATAAATTATGAATAGGATTAGCCATAGTAGAATTTGTGAAAGAAATGGAGGATATAGATGATAAGAAATAAATTTCTGTGAAGAATTCTGGATGAAACAGTTATATATAGGAGTAGAAGATCGTTTGAAATGAATAGACATGTGGTAGTTATTCAAATTTCAAATTCAAAATCAATTGCCATTTCTGACAAGTACATGTCAACATGGTCTTATAGGGGATGTCGACATGGCTTAGTGAAATGTTATGACTAATTTGATTTTGTGAATAATTGTGTATATAAATTTACATAATATACTAACATATATTCTAGATATAAGATAAGGTATATAACAGAAAGGAAATTTCATTTCATTGCACACTATGATGATACAATGATTAAGCACACAACAAACTAAATAAACATTCGAAATAAAGCAAACTAAAACAAATACAACAAGATACGAAAAGATAAAACTAGTTAGAGGATGAAGATGATGAAGATAGTCCAAGTTTCTTGCTGACTTTTGAAAAGAACTTGTTCATCTTCGAAGAAATATTATCCAACCTTTTACTAACGGATCGTTTTAGAATCCATTGATTCTCCATAATAATCTTTTGGTTATTGAAAAGGGTTTTGTTGGATGGATTGGAAGGATATTCGATGCTTTCCAAAGAAGTTTCACCTTCTTCTTCTTCTTCTTCAATTTCCATTTCATTTCCTTCTTCTTCTTCCATTTCCTCATGAGCTAAATGCTCTTCCTTTTCGGTAAGGTCTCATATGGTTGAAAAATAAATGGAACTTTCATAAGCGAAATGTTGGAATGATTGAAAACTTTTTTAGAGACAAATTCTTTGCCTTTGAAATCCACTCCAAAGTAGTTAAAAACCCGAGTGAGATAAATTCCATGGTATAAAGTATTCTCACCCATTTCAAGATTTTTAGGACGAAGTTCATCCAAAATAACTTGCGCCCAATTAATGTCATAATTTTCGAAAATAGAAAAAAGAGCTTTGCAAACTTTTGAAGTAGAATTGTTAAAATATCCCAATCTTTGGGTCAAAGTATGTTGTAAAAGAAGATTAACAATTCTTTCTTTTGGTCGAAAATTTCTATTTTTAAAATCAAAATCATCATCTCTTTCGAAAATGTGATGAAATGTCTCACGATCATGTTCACCGATTTTAAAGTTAGAAATATCCATTCCCAAACTCTTGCAATTGGGAATGGCACCCAAAAGATCACAATTCAAAACAATTTGAGTGCCTTTGACACTACTCCAAATTTCATTTTCATTTCCAACATAAAATCCGCGATTTAAATTCGCATAGAAAATTTTGACAAGATTAGGATAGCAAACAAAATCATTTTGAGAAGAGTCAATAAGACTAAGAACACCATTGTTTGCAAAAAGAGAATCAATTTCATAAGAAGAAAAATCTTGAAAAATAGCAAATTTTCCGGGATGGACTTTGGCATAGTTAGCATAATTGATGTATGCTTTAATTGCCTTCGGATCATTGAATAATTGCTCTTTGATTTTTCTGCAAATTCTCATGGTTGAGGGGTTGCTTGGAGAAGCCATTAGAGTAGAGAGTAGAGAGCTTGAAGTTATGAAGAGAGAGTTTGCATTTGAAAATGAAAGTGAAAAGATATGATAAAAGATAGTGAGTAAATAGATTCTCAAAGGACATATTCTCTGGTCAAAAGGTATCTTTTCAGAGAATTGAATGAAGTGTAAAGGTGGAGGGAAATTCAAACATTTGAATTCAAATTTTGAAATTAAAATTCAGGTAGCCATGTCGACATCATGGTAGGGACCATGTCGACATGTGCTTTGGATTTTTATGAATTGATTTTTTTTCTTAAGATCTCTAATATATATATTAGTATTATTAATGTCTATTATATATTTTTGAAATATTATTATACTTATAATATATTTTAGAAAGTATTAAAAATAATAAAAACAATAATAAAAAATAATAAAAATAATAAAAATAGAAAATAAATTTTAAAATTCAAACAACACACCAATTCAAAAATCAATCAATCAAACAATCAAGCAACTAATTCTAAGCAAGAAATTTCAATCAATTGTATTCTAAACGTGTACCTTTTTCTGAGTCTGTTTCTCTGAATTCGTCAAAGTCGTGAACAGTTATAAAACACAAAGTCGAATTATCTGTCTTCTGATCATCATCACTTGAGGACGATTCTGAGTCATCTAGAGTAGCAGTAAATGCACGCTTCTGTTTCTTTGCTGGTTCATTGTTCATAGGAGGATTCTGTCTATCTGGATATGGACAGTCTCTTTGAAGTGGCCTGGTTTATCACAGTTGTATCACTTGTCATTATTTGGCACTATATTCTGATTTTCATAATTCTTATAGTTGTTTCTCTTGAGATTATTCATCTTTCTGTATTTCAGGAATTTCCTAAAATTTCTGGTCATAAAAGCTATCTCTTTATCATTATCGCTGTTTGAGTCTGATCCATTAGTCAATGCATTGAATGCCATTGATTTCTTTTCAGATGCTTTACTTTCTCTTCTCCCGATCATTTGAACTTCATACGACATTAGATTTCCAATTAATTCTTCTATCTTCAAAATACTGATGTCATTTGCCTCTTCAATTGCAAGTGTCTTTTGATCCCATTCTGGAGTTAGAGATTTTAAAATTTTTCAGACTTGATCTTCTTCAGAAAATTCCTTTTCCAAAGATATTAGAGAATGCACAATATCCTGAAATCGACTATACATATCTGGAATAGACTCATTAGCATTCATTTTAAATAATTGAAACTGATTTGTGAGCATGGAAATTTTGGTCTGTTTAACTTTGCTTGTTCCTTCGTGAGTAACTTGCAAAGTTTTCCACATTTCATCTGCAGACTTACAAACTGACACTCTATTGAATTCATTTATATCTAGTGAACAAAACAGAATATTCATTGCTTTAGAATTATTTTGTGCAACAGTCTTTTTCTCAGCAGTCCACTGTGCAAAATCAGTTGTGGGTTCAGAATATTCAGTATGTGTGATATTCCAAGTGTCTAATCCTATAGATTGTAAATATATTTTCATCCTACATGCCCAATATGCATAGTTACCGCCATTAAAAAGTGGTGGTCTGACAGTAGACTGACCCTCTATAAATGAACTAGTGACAGGGATACTAGTGTTAGTAACAGTACCAGTGTTGGTTGCCATTTTGAAAACTTTTCAAAAATCAGATTATGAAACTTTGAAAACCTTGCTCCGATACCAATTGTGAGAAATGCGGATTACAGATCTTAAGGCTAAGATTAACACTAGAGGAGGGGTGAATAGTGTTAATAAAGAATTACTAAATCTTTTTGATCTTATGTTAATTTAGACACAAAAGTATGCAATATACAGAAACATGAATGATCACAGAAATAAACACAGATGCAGAAATAAAATAAAAGCAGTAAAGGAAAGAACACATCAGATTTTATACTGGTTTGGAGTTACCCTACATCCAATCCCGCAATACAAGTATGAATTTCCTTTCAACAACAATCGTACAATTACACCCTCGGTTTCAAGGCTACGGGTACGCCCTCCAGAATTTCGATCCTCTGCGTAGAGATACTTGATTTCCGGGCCACAAATTTACCCAATTGATTTACCAAGTCTACAATCACACCTTTTCCCTTTTGGTTGATTTCCAAGGCTACAATCACACCTTTTCTCGCTTAATAGATTACAAAGAAGTCTATAACTCTGAATAACACTGAGAATCTTGTAGAGATGGTGATAGAGAATCAAACTAGAAGTAATCGAGCATGATTCAATGTTGATTTCGGTAGAGTAATGATAAGAATATGTATTAAGAAATGAGGAAGAAGAAGAGGAGTGAAAACTAGAAAAAAGTGATTGAAAATTCGTTGAAACTGACCCCTATTTATAGAAGAACGACAACCATGACCATTCATGAAGAGTTATGGCGAATAGACACTTCTTTTGAAATTTGAATTTTTGAATCAAACTGTCACCATGTCGACATGGTACCCATAGGCATGTCGATATCCCAAAGTATTTTTTGATGGTTTTGATTTTCTTTGAAAATAACCTTTTTCTTATATAAAAACTATTTTAAACTTTATAAATATACTTGACTATAGTTAAAATTCATAAGTAAATGTAGAGAATAATATATATAGATATTAACTATAATTTTATATTTAAATATAAGTATAAATATTTAAAAGTTAAATATATTATTTAAAAAGATAGTTTAAAATCATGAGTAATTTGACTTTGAAAATAAGGATGTTTTTTAGGCTAAAATTATTTAAAATCAGGATCAAGGGTTTTGAATCTTTTTAAAAGGAAAGTTTTGAAATCATTTTGAAAACAAGATAATTTTGTAAAATCATTTTGAATTAAAATTAGTGGATACAAAACAATGTCCTACTAGATTTTCGTAGGTTCCATCCTACTTAGGGTTCCATCCCTTTAACGGGCTCGAAGTGGATTTCATTCCACGAATAAATTGGATTTTAAGATGTCGGTGCTTTTCTACGAGTTTCAAAAAAAATTCCTAATAAAAAATATTTATCCTTGAAATCTTGAACTCTTGATAATCTTGATACTCATGAGTCTTCTATCTTGATATCTTGAATCTCTATACTGTACAGTCTTCATTCTTAGTACCTGCATGGTTAAATCCTGCATATTCATATATATCTAAACTTATAATGTTAGTATTTATATTTTATAATCTATTCGAAGGTTGTTGTCATCAAAACCATCATCTCGCAGACTAACACTTGGAACTTATGCCACTATTCTATAAAAATCCCCATTTGCCTTCCCAATCACAGTTTACATAAGAAAATTTCTCTTTTCAAATTTTTCTGTTGACGTTTTCTGTCGCTTACTTTAGATTTTTTATTTTCCTTTAGTTATTCTTTTATCAGCTTTAACTTTTCTTTTAATATTAATGTCTTATGTCCTTATTCTCTTATTGTGAACATCACCAAAACACAAAGAAAAAGCATCATTACTGATTTACTACAATAGGAAATAAATGCTTATATAAGAGTACAATCTTATAACCAAAAGAGAAAACAAATCCTACTACAAAGCGATACTAGATAGGTAACTATAGCAGCTAAACACAGCTATCAACTAGGGCTAGGAGGCCTGGGACCATGTTCGCTCTGACAAAAAAAGGTTTTAATCAATGAATCTAAACAATTAAGGCGCTCCTCGTGTCGTCTAGTACTCGCTACTATCTCGTGCTGTGTCCTAACCATCTCCTGCTGTCCTCGGAGAATCTCTGCATGCTCTTTGGCTGGCTGCTCTTGCCTCTCGGCAATGATTCTCATCTTCTCGTCGTAACCCATCAACGAAGGGGTTGGGGGTCCTGCTCCCTCTATCTAAGATCCCTGCCCCTAAGTACTATGCATCGCTGGCTCTAGTGTCCAAGAGGTCCACTGTGACTCTGTATGTCCAATGTCGCTTCCAAATGATAGTGAAGGAAAGGTCTGCCGCAACTGAGAATATTGCGGTGCCTGATGGTGTGGCGAAGACTGTAGCTTAGGCTCGGGATCCTGCTCCTACTATGGGACCTGTAGTGTGCTAACTCTATACCCATCCTCCTTAGGGTGGAGGAATCAATCATGGGGTGGGTCTGCTTTATAAAATCCTCTCTATCCATCTCTGCCCTAGCCTACTAAAAAACCGTATCCAAAGATGATTGAAGATAATAGAAGATCGACGACCCCTCGCCGCTATAGCATACTGGGCCATGATTGCCTTAGCCCAGTTCAACCGTAAGCCTCCAAATGTGGCGTAGGTCTCCTGTCTCACCATGAGATAAATCTAGTCGTATCTCCCCGTCTTGGGGAGAAGGTAATATTGTAGAATACATATAACTAACCTAGCTAGTGGGTGCAATTGTCCTACACACCAATCGAGATGCTGAGGGTCTACAAAAATCATCTATAAGACGCCTTGGTCCATCGTCTCAAATATGGTCTACATCTTGACCCCGCCCCCTAATCTCCAAAATAGTATCAAATTGTGTCTCGGTAAATGCTACTGCGCAACTCCCTTGACCTCCGTCTGGAAGGCCATCTCTTCAAAGACAACATTGTTACGTAAATTAGCGTCAATAAGGAATACTAACCTGGGGTACGCTCTTCACTCAAATATCTCATGATTCAATAGTTAACGCAATACATTATCCAGGAAAATCTACTTTAGAGGTGTGCCATGAAAATCCAAAAATCTCACTGCCCTTCCTTGTAGAAATGATATGAAGCTGTATCGGAGTAGGTTGGACTATCCTCCGATCACGTTGGCACCAGGCTATCTCTTGGGGTGTCAGATAGGGAAAAAGGTTAACTAAAGATGGTCTCTGAGGCATGGAGAAAAACCTTCAGATCTGTGGAAAAGGAGTATGGATCTGGGTAGATCTCGCGACGTGCTTCGATTTGACACTAACCTTGAGTCGATTTGAGGAGTTTTGAAGTGGTTAAGGGTCTTGGAAATGTTGAATAATGGGTTCGGCTTTGGCTATTTTGGGGGAGGAGAGGAAAGTGACAGGGCTCGACCTCGTCACCGCGTTTATTCGCGATTTTAGGGATGGGAGGGTCGACCTGCCTTCCCCCTGGGCCGACCTGGGTCGGCCTGGTGAAATTTTTTATTTTCCATTTTTTTTCGCGGCGTCTGCTTCGTCGGTTTCCTTCCCCTACCTAACCAATTTAAGCCTAATCCAACCCCACCAAATTCCAGGTCGTCTAAGTCGTTGTTACGACTTTGGTTAAAATTCCCGACTGCTTTCCACCCTCCATGTGGAGTCTTGACGCCTTTTATACTTCAACTAAATCTTTTTATATGCATAACTTTTCTCTAACCACTTATATCATCTAACTTTAATGTTTTCATGGCTAAAAATATATTCCAATATACTTATTTAGGTAATAAGTGTACTTCCAAACCACTATTTCTATACTTAGAAATTATCTTCAAATCACGTTTTTACTTGGGTCAAAACAGATGTTGCGTAAAACACCGTTACTACAACCCAAAAATACTAGTTTATGGATTTAATTAAAATAAATAATATATTTTAAAACCGCAAAAACTCTTTATTTATTATTTTAAAACCATAATTTTTCTTTTCAAAAATATAATTATGGGTTAGACTTAAAGTGGGTTTTTAATTTCGTTTTTCCTCTTTTGTGCTTATATTTATTCCAAGGCACTACCGCTAAACCCACTTATCTGAAACAATTATAAATTTACCATTATTTACACAGGGTCCTCCATTTTTTTATACTGAATCTATTGCACATCTCAAATCTTTGCCATTTTAGGGCCTACAATTCTTTGGACTTCTATAATCCGAACTTCGATGTACAAAGCTATTTCCCAAACTCTTTCCATGTGTTGATTCTTTCTAAAGAATGGATTTCTCTTTAGGTCTAGGGGTATATATACATATATGATATATTTATATTCTTTAAAATAAAAATATGTTCACTCACTATCTCCCTAAGAATCCTAAACCTAGGCTCTGATACCAAATGTAACAACCTGAATTCCAGTGGGTCCAGAATTTTCGCAAAAATGCTAAAATCCAAGCCCACCCGAGTTGGGTATCTGGTATCCTGCAAATAGGCAAGGACATATATATCAGAGCTTAGATAATATCTCACAGCAGAACTGACTAATGCAATCACTAAGATAATAACACTTTCTAAAATAAGTGTCTTAAAGCTGGAAAGTCTTTGCCATCTACCTGACTCGTAGGATGTTATGAGGAGGGGGTCAGAACAAAAGTTCTAGTGAATGGACAAATTATACATTATTAAGCTTAATTTTACATATACCATTTTATTTTCATTTTCTGTTATATTAGGTTTACTGGGTTTATAATACTCTCGCCTCTAAGCACGAGCCGTACCATTCTACTCCCTAGTAGATTAAAACATAATAACTAATATATGTAGTTATATGCCCAATGACCACATTAGTCCTAAGTACTACCCTTAGTACCTTTCGTATCCGCCACGAAAAGGACTCCATCATCTCGCTGCTGGAGCGTACTCTAACTACATCATAAAGGATAGCTTCGTGAGACCTACAGTACAGATGTTCCGTCGTCTACTATGAAAACCTAAAACTACATCCGCACTAGCCTATAATAATGCTCGGACATCCACAATGTACCACCCAGTGCGTACTTTGAGGACTATACGTAATGGTATAAGTTTCGATGCTATATTCTGAAAATTCCAAAATATTTATTTTCACTGTTTAGCATTATTTGATTATTTAATTATCTAAAAAAGCGGGGCGTTACAAATTCGTTTGAGAGTGTGGAGCCAAATTTAGAATTCGGTCTTCCTTTTTCTTATTTTGAAAATTTGAATACAACAACTTTGGATTTTGAACTTGATATATGCAATGAAGTTGTGAATAATACAACAAAGGAAGACGAATTTAATGAACAAGATTTCTTTGGACTTTTCAAAATTGATTTGTTAAATTCTGAGAAGATAGATTTAAATCACCATTTTGATTTCGAAATCAATATTACCGAACAATTTTTCAATGATAAGATTGAATTTCAATTTAGTGAAAATAAACTTGAATTTCAACCAATTGTTCTATCAACCTCAAAAATCAACGAATATAAAACAACTCATACGATTTTTAATAATATGACATTCATTTTTAGGAATCAACATTCAACTTTGAAATATTTTATGGTTTGGTTTTCTGTGCTTATGATGTGTCTCATACTTGATGTAATAAATGAACTGGTCTTTGGAAGACCGTTTCATTTACTCCTTGATATACTTTTTGATGTCTTGTAAATAATAATCCTTTCATTTTCATGCAAAAACAGGTCAGATTTTTATTTTTGGTTTATTTTTTTCCTTTCACTTGGGTTGACTATGGAGACACACAGTCAAGTGTATGGGAGGGTGGTCTCATCTTATTATCTAATTTTTCATGGATTAATTTGTTTTTGCATTTTCCATCCAAAACTTAAAAAAAATTCCCAAAAAAAAAAATCCCAAATTTTTCTTTTTTCTTTTTAGCCTTTGGATTTATTTTTGAAGAAACGCTATAAGGTTTTAGTTATCAAATTGAAATTTTTGATAATTTATTTATCTCATGAAAAACAAAAATAAAATTTAACTACAAGTAACGATGGTTTATCCAGTATACAGGAAGATTCATGGTGATAATTATGATGTATATCCTAATTGAAAATATTTATTTAAAAAAGTGGTGGATTTAAAAGAAAAGGATATAACATTTTTATTTTCTAAGTTAAATGGTGCTAAGATGATTTTGCAAAACTCTCTCTTCAAAAAAACAAAGAAAAGAATTGTTTTGTATATATGTATTTTTTATTAACCTTGAGTCATGTGTTCACACGCAAGTGCGTACACTCACCATGCTCTGCACCCTTTTCACGTAAGCCCGAAAGGTAGTGCGTGATCGGTATATTTGGCCTCAGTTATCTGTGTTAGGTGTATGTAAATAAAAATTCTTTCATTAGTAATGCCTACAGTCAATAGTGTTCACATTTATGTGTTCACTCACAACGCTCTGTATTCCCCTGACGTAAGTCCGAAAGGTAGTGCATGGGTGATATATCTAGCCTCAGTTTTTTGAGTTAGGCATATGTAAATATTGTTAATATCAATAAAATTTTCAATATAAGAGAGAGTAAGCAACTGAAATCCAAGAACTATCTTTTCTTATTCGATTAAACTTGTTATTCAAAAGAAATGAAAATACCACTTTGATAAACTCTAATAATCAACTAAGGATCCATTTCATAGTTACATTTTATATCAACCAAAACAACTAGCTAAACTATAACCTATTTGTTATGATAACCTAATTTTTGTTGGAAATTTTGATAAGTAAACGGACTTAAATTTCTTGATAATGACCAAAACTTTTACTTAATTTATCTGTGTCAATTTAAAGGTAAATTCCTCATTTGTAAATATTTTCAGAAAACTTGCATTAATCTCTTTGTAAATAAATCTTGCATTTAGAAATGTTTCATATTGCTTTTGGATTTTGTGGGTAGTATCCGCTAAAAACCCTCACTAAACAACACTAGTCATACTAGGGATACCTAGATTTTTAATGGCTTGTTGCATACGCTCAATGCAATCGTGCTTCCTACGAAAACGGGTTTATCTTAGTTTTTCTTTATTCGAGGATGAATAAAAAGATAAGTATGGGGGTATTTGATGCGCACATAAATGTGCATACTTTTACTTTCATATTTAATCGAATTTAATAAAATAAATGAGCATATAGGGTATCTTAACATGTTTAAACCAAAATTTAAATTAATTTCAAATCATCGTTTATTCATCTTCATATAGGGGCAAAATGGTCAATTTTGTGCATATATTAATACTGAGAATATTTATTTGTTTATTTTATTTTTATTTGCAGGAATTTGAATGGAAATTACAAGAGGCTTCATGGAAAATATGCATGCACAAGAGAATACAAGTAAGTGAAGATGGAAATAATTTATTTCATGCAACATGGAGGACCCCACCTACCCACTTACCATGGTACCCTATTAAGAGATAATGCACATGATTAAAGTTGCATGCACATTTAAATGAAGGGTTGTGCTATTGCTAATGATTAATTGGAGGTTACATTTCCGAAGAGGGTAGTTTGGATAGTTCCTAAAAATATGGATTAGGGTTTCAAACTTGTATAAGTACCCTTTATGTTTCATGCAGTGATCTCTTAGCCTTTGAGCCTCATCTTTAGTTAGTTTAGTTTTAGTCTCAAAATGAAAATATAAAATCTCTTTTCTTTTTCATGGCTACTTAGCATTTTTCTTCTTTCATGTAATTTTCTTTTTTATGCAATTTTAATTCATTCTTTTTTGTACTACATGCTCTCTTTCTTTTCTTATTAGTAGTGTAGATCTTTTAATTTATGCAAGTAGATTAGCTTTTACTTTATGTTAATTAGCTCTCTTCTGACTTAGCTTACATTTTCCTTCTGTTTTTGTTTCATGTTACAATCTACAATTATTGAAATGATAAAAATTCGAGAAGCTAAACCCTTTCAATTTAGGGGAAATGAAGCTCTCTTAATCATGTAGATTCAACATTTTGATAATTTATGTTCTCCTTTTGTGCTTATTGGAAAGTTGCATGTTTTTGTAAGTTTATTAATGAATTTGATAGCCTATGATGTTAATCACATATAGGCTATGCTTACTCAAATAACACAATTTATGCCATCATCTAACTAATTGATTTTGGTAATGGAAGTGGATTTGGAATCAAAATTTGCTTGTCTATATTTCTAATCAATAGTTAATAGATCATGCTTAGAACATATTTTATTTTCAAGTCCATTAACATTTTCATAAGAGTCAAACAAGTGGTTTAGTGGGTGTGTTATAATTTGATGGTTTATATTGGGCTAATTAATAGCACAAATATTCCATACTTATGATAAGCACATCAACTAAATTCACTGCCAAAAGAGATACCATAATTTTATTTTGTTGATTTATGTGATTATGAGAAGGAAATTGCCTTTAAATTGCCTTCAACTCTCATATTTTTATCCATTTTCTTTTGTTGGTTTATTTACATTTTCATTTTTTTGCTTAGCAACACACCTAACTTTTGTTAATTTGATTGGATTGAAATTTTATAATCTAAATAATTCTCTACGGATCGACCCATACTCGCCACGTATTAGAATTGTATGTTATGCGCTTGCGATGAATTTTTAATTTAAATTTAATCTGCTATTTTCTAATTTGATAGAGATTTAGCCATCAAACACTATAGATACCGTAATTTCTAAACTTGACTAATATCTCAAATAGTCTTTTAAAACACCGATGTCTTAACTCACTTTATAAATTTAATATAAAGTTTTGGAAGCAAACAAAAGGTTAATAACTTTAGAAAACATTTTGTTTAAAATAAAGTAATCAACTTTAAATTCTCAAAGGATTGCTATATCGAACACAAACAGCTTTCAAGTGCTATCCTTGCTCACTAACTTTTCCATTTACTAACTTTACTTACTAACTTTCCATATCACTTCCAATGACATGACCGAGATCACAACTTTATAACCAAAAACGTCACTTTAGCATTTGATTCACAAATCTACGCTAAATGTAACAACCCGGGATTGCAATTATCGAATAATAAATTAAAATTATGATTTTAATGTAAATGGAGCTAAAAATGGATTTTTTTTGGATAGGCTAATTTCTTTAAAATAAAGTTATTTGAAAAAAAAAATGGGTGGTTTTATAATGGTGGGTTTTGGGTTTGGTTTCACTAATTGACCCAATAAGAGAAGTGGCATCCTAATGTTCACTAAAACTATTTAATTCTTCATTAGCCAACTAAAACCCACCATTATAAAACCACTCATTTTTTTCAAATAACTTTATTTTAAAGAAATTAGCCTATCCAAAAAAAATCCATTTTTAGCTCCATTTACATTAAAATCATAATTTTAATTTATTATTCGGTAATTGCAATCACGGGTTGTTACAGAAATTTTTACCTCAATCAATGCAAGAAAAATATGCACAAACACTTGGTGTGTACTCCAAAAGCTAGAGAGAGGAGATCAAGAGGCTTCATAACAAAAATAAACCGAAAAACATGTATTAAAAATTAATTTCAGAATTTAGAATGAAGATTAGAGAGTGATCAGAGAAGGATTCCTTTACCTTTTAGCTTGTATTAACCTAGATTAGCTACGTGGAGAGGAAAATGGATCTTCTACCAAATGGAGGCCATCAATTAGGTTTTTAGGAGGTGTTTAGGGTTTGAGGAAATTATGAAGAGGAGGGTTAGGGTTTAGGGTGGGTTTAAGATAATATATAGAGGTGGATAATGGGTTTGGTTTCACTAATTGACCCAATAAGAGAAATGACATCCTAATGTTCACTAAAACTATTTAATGCTTCATTAACCAACTAAAATCCACCATTATAAAACCACCCATTTTTTTTTCAAATAACTTTATTTTAAAGAAATTAGCCTATCCAAAAAAATCCATTTTTAGCTCCATTTACATTAAAATCATAACTTTAATTTATTATTCCGTAATTGCAATCCCGGGTTGTTACAGAAACAAAGAACGAAATCAACATCAGCAAAATCAATTCAGAACCGTTGTGGCCAAGAAATTGACCAAGTCAGAAATTAACAGCCGTAAGTATCAAGCAACGAAATTATATGAATTGAAGAAGTCAGATAAATCACCATCGTTCAAGAATAATCAAATGGCCGAAGATGAATTCAAATAGATGTATACAAACGAATATCAAGGATCTCGAATCCTATATAAATAAGTAACATCGTCGGCAAATTGAAAACATCGAGTTCAAGCAAGCAAATCAGTAGAAACAAAAAAAAATTGCATGCCAAATCAAAGCCGAACTCGATCAAGAGGAGAAGCCGCGAACAATTAAATTGAAGTAAGCAATCGAAGCATCAACCAACAATTAAGCGGCGATTTCACAAAGCCCTAATTTCAGAAGCTAAAAGGAATGAACGAAAGATGGTACAACCGACATTGATAGAAGAGATAAAGGAGGCTGCGTATTTTAGTGATAAATTATATTGAGTCGACCCATTCTCTCTTTAGTGTTGGATTATATTAAAATGGAAAATTTAGGGCTTTGGTGTTTAATTGTTTTTGAAATTGTTGTTTTTGTATTTTCTCCTTTAAACCATTGTAATTACAAGTCGTGTGACTATGGCACAAACTACATGGCGTAGTTTTAGAAGCAACTTAGTGGCTAAGTTGTGGCAGGGTTTTGAGTGTAGAGTTAGGTTAGTCAGTAGCGCGTGTCGTGAGTTTATGTGTGTAAGCGTGTGACTACTTAATTTCTAGTAGAAATCTTGGGGGCAGCACATAGGCAGGGTTTTGCCGAAGCTGGGTAAATTCTGTGTCGTTCTATTTCTGCATTTATTATTCCGCAATTATCCATGCTGCTATAATTTTGATATATCTGTGTTGAAATAATTTATAAGCTTCCGCAATAATTTTTATAATTAAAAGCATCACCCTATTCACCCCCCACTAGGGTGAAATCGATCCTACAGGATCGAGAACTATTTGAAAAGGAGAGATGATTTATGTACAACCTGCGTACTAATCTCGTTGGTCCCTACTTCCCAAGATTATAATTATCCATTTTAAAGAATCACCATTTCACTTAAGAACATTACTTAAGTTTATTAACATTCTATAGCTCAAATTCATTTTAGTATGATACTCCTCCATATCCAAAAGAGTATATACAATTTCAAATCTTATTACGTAACGTAGGATGTTCAACAAATTTAAAACTTCATTTGTTAACCTGCTCTTTATTATGACATCTTTTTATTTTAAAAACTATATTCTTTTAAGGGATTCGAGAACACAATATCTAAGATTTATTTCAAAAACCTTTCGAAAGCATACATATACCCTGAGCAGCTCAAAAATGATGCCAAGGAACTAGGTACTAACAAATAGTATTATATATCCCTTTGACTAAGTAGGGAAATACTTAAGAGAAGTGTTTACCATCCGAACACATCTCTTACCCATTTTTGTCATTTCCAAGTCCTCGAATTAGTTAATCATAAAAATATTATTTTCTTCACAAATTTCCTTTTGAAACAATACTATTTATAGATAAATATTTCTTTAATAAAATCATCCACTAGCTTTGGATTCATTGGAATTCGAACTCGTTTCGATTGTACAATGACAAATAGGATAATTTACTAAGTGCACTATCATATCTTCCTCAGAAAACATTTGATTGTTGCTTAGACAATTATTCCGATTATCACAAAACAGATCGAAACTTCTTCCCAAACTGTCCAAAGAAAACTTTACTTTCAAATCCATTTTAAAATATTTATATCAAATCTCTTTAAGTATAATTACTAAAACTTTTCCAAAATCATGTAAATCTTTATCAAAGCCACCAGGATTTAGTATTCTCACAATCATTTTCATTTTTATAAGGCCAACTAAAGATTTTCTTTTAACTAAACACATTCTGTTCTAAACCCAAATTTAACCCTACATCTCATCGATAACTATAGAGACTTTTGAAAATCATTCCTAAAATATATCCTAAGTAAAATTATTTCATTTACCAATATTAAAACAGTATTATGTCAATTGGACTTGTTCAAATTTTTTGGAAATCTTTGTCGATAACGTTGACCAAATGCATTGACCAGAATTCTTAAGCCATTCAATAGATCAAATAACACAATATAAAACATTTTTACTCATTAACAAATACACATTCATATTTATAATACACTTAGGCTCACTCTAGGATCTCACTTACCCACTTCCAAATGAGTTTACCCCACCAGGGCAGAGGTTCTCGCTTAACCTTCAGCTCCGATATCAAATGTAACGAATTGGATTTTTGACCTTAAAAAAATCGACACTAATACGTCCTCTATATTACATACCGAACATTCAAATGCCAGAAATAATGATCTATTAGGGTGAAAGAAGAGGGTAAAGGATAGAGAAAACTAAAAAAAAACACAGAATCTCACGACGCAGCAAATAATATATAGTACAATCATGATCCTTACAAAAGGGAAACATCTTTATTCATATATACAACACTAGGGTACATTAGACTTATCGTAAATTTTTGGACAGTTATAGAAACCTGTCCTCACATTGACAAACTCTCAGACTCTATAATATAGAGGAAGTAAAAATACGTGAATAAGTCTTGCCCATCTAGCTCCTCTCCAGCTTCAATGTATCTATCCATACCTGGGAAAAACATGCTCGGTATGACCCAAGCATTACATGGAATAACGGGGGTCGGTTTGGTAAACAAGAGTGAGTAAAACTTGATAACAAGTAACCACCAAACTGATTTCTACATTTGAAAACTTATCAAACAAAGGGTATCTGGTAAGACAACACCGCATATAATAACGGATGGGTTTTTACCTTACGATAACCAAAACATTTTATATAGAAATCAAGTGATATGACCATAGTGTCTAGGTTTAAAGTAAATAGATAAAATTGCTGAAATGCTTGCATCTCACATTCCAACATATTAGACTCTGCAATCGAAAACGCAAGCCATGTATTGGAGATTGGATTCCAACTAATGATTGGGCTACCTAGGTACTGCCCGCTATAGTACACCTCTGTAAAAATGTACCGAGGTCATACCTAACGACTCCTACCAACATAGGACCGACTTACCCCTTGCTGGATAGTACCGAATATATCATCACCCCGGTTGCTTTTCAACCTTTAACCGAGTGCTCCCACGTACATGAATACATTGATTATTGTGTACTTATCTAGAAGGGGATGGCATGCCCTAATGGGTGCGACCTACATAGCCCTACTACATATCCCCTTTTTTAGTCATTCCCGGGTTATGAGGCGTGAGGCTACATTTCACCTTTCTAAATAGCAATCCATCTTGGAATGCTAACATTGCCCTCCAAGCGTCAACGTAATGCCAGCATTCATCCATACAAGTTCGTTCTAGGTCTGAACGAAACCAAAGGCACTAACTCTACTACATCCATTTTGGAATCACCCTCAAGATTAGTAGTAATAGCCTTTGCACTTCAAAGAGCAACATCTTCAATCATCATAAGGTTAGTCGTAATAGCCCTTGCACTTCAAAGAGCATTATCTTCAATCATCATAAGGGCTATTACTTCAAAGAGCATCATCTAGACTTAACCAAGTTCAGAGTAGTTTTGGATATATAAATCTGATACCAGTACCTTCATACTAACAACCGATAATTTTCGGTTGACTCATTCCCGGTTCTTTTCGAAGTAAATATTCAAGCCCTTATCGAAAACTCGAATTTTACATTCATACTTCCTAAGTCAAATTAGGCCAAATTTAATAATCGGTTATTTAACTATCAAATAACAACTTAAAATCTAGAGATTTAATTACCCAAAGCAATCATTGAGCCTCAAAACCATTTTCATTTATAAATCTCCATTTCTAAACATTTATCGTCATTCATATACTTATCTCCTTTACATAAGTCTATTCACATAACATTTATAAGATTTCTCGTTTCCAAATCTCTAAAACAGATTTAACTACATTATTTGAATTGATGAAAAGGATAACTTTAAGTACTATTCCTTCGGCATTAAGTGTGGAACGGATGTTCCATATCACCATTTTTTAAAAGGTAAACCTCAAGAAACCCATACCTTGAGTTCTTGTTCTAATTGTCTTCAATAAATCCTTATATAAATTAACCTTACCCATGAAATCCTTTTTCTTTAACCCAAACCCATTTATAAAACATTTGTCAACCTCTATACTCATTTATGAGACTCTTTATAAATATTCAAAGCCAGTTATATAAACTTCTTTATAAACTTTCAAATCTTGTATAAAACTTCCCTTTATAGACATCCAAACACATTTACAAAATCGTTTTAGAAACATTCAAAACTATTTAGAAAACTTCTTTTATTAATACACCAAAATTATTCATAAACTTCTTTATACAATATTCAAAAGAATTATCAAATCATTCTTCAAATATCTTGTTCAAAATAGAATAATCTTGAAGACCATTTGAAAAGAAAATGAAATATTAACTTTCCAAAAATAAACAGAGGCTTAATGACTACAGTGGATCAATAAATTTAGGTTACTTATCCAAGCTATATCATGGGTATTGCCTAACATTAGATATGTAAGGAATTCACACATTACAAACAATCAATCATAGGTAGATGTCCAAGTTACAAATATAGATACATCCATTATCGGTTAAAGATGTACAAATAGAAGTATATCCTATATGTTTAAGTTACTATGACCCGCTTATTCAAATTACCTTCCTTGTGTTTATCACATTACCGATATTCAACATTTATGCTAAAAAAAGTCAACTTATTTCCCATAAAACATGTCAATATTTTATAATCACTACTTTAATTCATTTTGCTACATAATGAGTCCAGACGGGAGATCCTTTGATTTGAAACCAATTAACCTTAAAAAGAAAATTGATTTAAAACATAAACAATTAGGTTTAAAAATAGCTTTGAAAAGACTAAAGTATATTCAATTAGCTTAATCCCTAGTTATATCTTAATTGAATCAAGTTCAATTCATAATTAAACTTTAATTAACTTAATTAGTCCTAATTAATTTCCTAATGTATCTTAGTTAAGGTTTAAAGAATCTATTATTAGTTAAACCCTAATTAATTAAATAATCACTTAATTAATTAACCTACTGAACTTAATCAAATAAAAAATAACCAATTAATTACTTCTTTGCTTCATAAACCACTAATAATTTTTTTTATCAATCAATGATCAATCATTAACCTTCCTTAAGTGTTACTTAAACCTTAATCACTTAATTACTAATTACTTTTAATTAATTTATTATATAAATGAATTATTAAATTATCTAAAGTTAACTCTTTTTATGTTAGTAATCAAGTTTGGAAAACTTTTGCAAAACATTCCAAAAGAAAACATTTTAAAACGAAAATCAACAATTTTGTCGAACTGCATCCATAGCGACTATCGCTATGAGCGTAGTTCGCTTAAACTTACTTTAAGTGAAATACTTTGCTTATTCCATGCTATCAAAAGTTTGGAAACCCAATCTTGAAAGTTTTTGGAACTTGAAAAAAAGATAAAAACTTTGAAATCATTTTCAAAATTTAAAACTTGAAAACTTAGTTTTGATTCCAAATCGGATCTCATATCTGTCGCAATAGAAGAAGGTGTGAACTTTGTAATTCTTAAACAATATACAACTAGTTTTGATCACAACCATATTGTCAACATACCATACACTAACATCACATTATTACAACCAAATATACCACTTTAAACATCCAAACATGATGCTTAACATCCAAACATGATGCTTAACATCCAAACTATGCTAATCACAAATCGCAAACGTATATCCTTATTATAGCATGATATTTTTGACAACATTAACTATAGGTTTCCACAACACATAATCTATGGAAATAAAGTTAGTTCTTTCTAAAAATGAGATAGTTTTTGTAATGACCCAGAATTTCTATTAATTAAAATTCGTGTATTTAATTGATTTTAAATATTAATAAGTGAAATTATAAGTCGAATAAATTTTGTTTCAAATAATTTGTTTTAATTGGATAATTAAATCGATAATTTAATATGTTAAATTATGGAAATAATTGAAAATCGAGTTTAATATGATTGAAAATGATTTATAATTTTTTTTTATAATATTGAAGTTATAATGATGTTATAGAACTTTTAAAATTGAATTAAGAGTTTATTTGCGAAAATTGAATATTTTAATATTTAAATCGACTAGTGAAATTAGCCATTTTTCGAACCGTCTCAGAATTGGACAAAACTAGTTCCATTGGATCCGTAATAGTTTGTTATTATCAGATTTCAATTTTCGTAGCAATCAGAGTTTTTGTTTGACCGTGGCAGCTCGAAACGCATCGAAATTGTTTTAATATTTATTTGGCGAGTTAAAATAGTCATTTTTCAAACAGTCTCGGATTTCGACGAAACCAATTTCATCGGATCCGTAATGTGATATATTGTATGGTTTCAAATTTCAAGTCAATCGGATTTATCGTTCGTCCGGGGCAAACTAAAATGCCTAGAAATTTGATTAACCGATTTAATTTTAAATCGAACGTTTATTGCCATAACTCGCAAAGATGATCGAATTAGCTCCTGAAACACGTTCCATTGTGTTCGGAACGCGGGGTAAACCTTAGGAATGCCAACCGGCATGCTTCGTTTGGAGTTCGGAAATTCCGGGATGAATAGTGTCGCGTATTTTTTCTATATAAGCCCCTCTACTCTTCATTTTGCAAACCAAAAGAAAACCCTAGGTCAACAGCCCTAGCCGCCAGTTAGATATTCAATGGCCAAAAATTATGATTCTTCTTCCTCTATTTTTTCCAAATCCATAGACAATTAGCCGAAACCTTCAACATGGAAGTTGTAGAGCTAGTCGAGCTCTAGAAGATCAACGGTGGTGATCGTCTAATTCGCAACGAGGAGGGAGCTAGGGGCTCGCGTTCGTGGTCGGTTCGTGCACGCATTTTGAGGTCAGAGGCTGATCGAGTTAGACGTGTTAGTGGCTGTAGGTAGCTCTCGCAGTGGTCGTTCGTATGGCACTCCCTGATCATCGTGAAGTCGAGTGTATGAGGTGCGATAATTGAAGAATTGGGGGCGGCTATGGGTTGTTGCACGTGGGTTTACTGGTTGGGGAAGAAGCATGGTGTAGCGGCCTGGATTTCATCAAGGAGAATCAACGGCCGTGATGGATTAGGTTTAGAAAATATAATATATGTTGTAAATTTATATATTATAAATGGGTTTTTAGGCTTAAGGAAAAAGTTAGAGAAAAATTTAGTTTCAGGGACAAAAAGTTTATTTTTTAGGCTGAAGGACACTTTTTAGTGTAATTCACGGAATGATAGTTGTAACTATCATTTTCAGTTTACACTAAAAAGTATCCCTCAAATTAAAAAACAAACTTGTCGTCCCTGAGACTAATTTTTTTTGCAACTTCTTCCTTTTGCCTATTTTCCTGTATTATAAATTCGTGTAACTTTAAAAATTCATATCTTTTTCATACAAGGTCGAAAACGCACGAAACAAGTTGCATTGGGTTCGTATGGACGAGCACTACGCTATGGAGCTGGATTGGAATCGTTTGGAGCTAGTGAAAATTTTGGGTAAAATTAAACGTCCGTTTAATTTTATTCGAAATAAAAGCTGAAAACGAAATAAAACCAAGGTAAGAACTTCTCACTCGATCGAATAGGTTTCGATTTTTAATTTTAAATAGTTAGATTTAAAATTCTTGAATGTATGTTTGAATGATGATTGTTATCTATTGATTGTTAAGATAGACATTGTACGCCGTTAGTAAGCGAAGGTTATTTATTAAAAACATATACCGCGAATATTTCACAGTACGGTGAAATTGGTATTATTTATGTACTTGGAATTGATTTCCTGCATTATATAGCGGATGAGACCCTATTGCGCCGTATAATAGCGGATAATATTTTAAATCCTATATACTGCGATATTTCATTTGGAACAGAATTGGTATTGTGCTAATGTTTGTGGATGCAGGAAAACAGGTTGGAGGGATCCAACTGGATTCCTCAACGGTATTTATTTGATTATGGATATTTTGATATTCGTTGATTATCATATACAGATATATGATGTCGTTGTTGTCGTGATTGACTATTTGGTGTGTAGCATTATTGGACCAATTTTGGAATTTTAAAAGGATTTTTAAAGTGACTTTTGAAAGTATACGTTTTATAAAATATTTTTGGAATTGATTCGTTTTAAATAAATAAACGTATAGTTTTAATGTTATAAAAATTATGATTTTTGAGAAATATAGTTAAAAGTTGATTTTTGAAAATATGGGTTAATGATTTTACAAAATAGTTTAAATTGGGATTTTTGAATTTATTGTAAAAGTTAAATATAGGATTTATGAAATTTGATTATTTTATAAATCAAAATGGTGAAATTATAAAGGAGTTTAAAGATGTTTTAAAATAATAGTATAAATTGATTTATATAAGAGATTTATAAATTGATATTTATAAATTAAAATATTTGAATTATAAAACGAGTTTTTATAAGTGTTGGAATGAATTGTGAATGAATTTCATAAATGAATGAAATTTATAGAATTATAAACGGGGAAGTTATAAATGGAATTTTATAAGCAGTAGGTTTATAAAATTTGTAAAAGTTATTAAAAGAATAAGTTTTGGGTAAATAAATGAATCTTATAAGTTATAAGATTTATAACTTGGGAAGTTTAAAGGAACGATTTTGTAAACAAATAAATTATAAGCATTTAACTTATAATATGGACTTTTGGCATATAATTGAGTTATAAATTGAAATAGGTTAATAAAGGAGGTTTATAAAAGGAAATTGTTATAAAATAAATAGAAATGGAAATTATAAACATCTTTTTATAAATCCGCAAATGACTTTTTGATAAGTAAATTGTTATAACTTATTTATGGAGTTATATTCACGTTTTAGACAGTGAATAATCCTTTAAAATAAAATGTATAGGAATGATGAAATTGGTGAACGAAGTATATTCACGTTTTTGGATAGTGAATATTATGTTAAATAAATGATGTTTTAAATAGAATTAAAACGATCTAACGATGTTTTTTAAAATGTGTTAAGATTCGAAACCATAGATTTCAACATTCATTGTTGAAATAGACATTTTCGAGAAATAGAAGGAAATGGTGGACTATAACACTGTTGTTATAGTAAATGATTTCCGAAAGGAAATGTTTTGTATAGTATTGGGATTTATATATCTATTTTAATTTCGAATCCCTATACTAAGTGATTTTGGGTTGTCGTAACGATGTTTTACGCAACATTCATTTTGGCCCAAATAAATACGTTTAAACGAATGATTTCCTTAAAGAATGAAATATATACTTAATTTCGATTTAAGTATATTGAATATTTTCCAAGTGTTGAAAATAAATAGATTTGGGAATTACTTATTAATAAGTAAGTATGGAAATGTTTTTCCAATGTGAAATGAAACGTTTTTTAGAATTTATCCTTTTGAAGATAAATTGAAAATGAATAATAGAAATCGTGTATTCATAAATATTTTGGAATGTAAATTCACTATGGAATTTATAAATTAAAAGGGGAATTTGTTTAAAAATAAACGTTGATTTATTTTTGAAGTGTGGGAATTAATTTACGGATTTGGAACGTAAATGTAAAGTAAATCGTTAAGGATTTATTTAATTGGTTTAAATGAACCATGTTGAAATGAAAGTATTTTCGCGTAAGGAAAATGTTTGAAATTTGTTTTCAAAAGTGGTAAATGTGAAAAGTGATTTGAAAATTGTTTTCAAATGGTTGAAGTGTGAAAATTATATATCTTGTAAAGATATTTTTGGAAAATAAATAATTTGTGGAATTGGTGATGTTGTGCATATCCATTGATAGTTCAATAATCGACTATCAATATTTACCTTTGAATGGGTATTTGTTGTGATTTGCTTGAATTTGAATGCCACACTTATTTTTAAATAAGTGCTCACTATTCGGGTTAGCCGGGAAAGGACCTTTAGGTCGTATAACCCATTCCGAATATGTGATACGTCATTCTGGATTGCATTTGAAGACCGGTGTTGAAGACCGGATATTTTTGAAAACGTAAGGACAACTCGTCAAATGTCTTTGCATCGAATGGTCCCCGGTATAGAGACTCCATATGTGATGGGAAGTCCGGACGTGATTAGTGAATATCCAGATTGCAAGGACTTCTTTGTAAGTGCCTTCGATTTTGTTCGATCCCGGAACAGACTTGTATGGATAGTATGTCTGACATTACAAATTGAGATATAAAGCTGATTTCTTTCAAATATATTTCTGTTGGTGGCGAAGAATTTATTCTCTGATCTTCACACCCTTCTCTGAGACGTACGAGCTCAGAGGTTATGTAGTTGAAGGTTATTAGTGATATACTCCCAATTGGTAATGTGACATGCTGAGTGTTGCTGTGAAATGATCAATAGTTTGGTCATTTGTGATATGATCAATTGTTTGATCATTTATCTTTATGATCATTACTTTGATCATTTGTTGACCCAAAGCATGGATTTGTACCAAAGCGTGGCTTTGTGGACGAGACTTCGTTGGACCTCACACCCCGGAAATGGTCAAAATAGGAAGGAGGCGGCAAGGTGATTAGGGGTAGCGCCCTTTAGTGTATGTCATTCCTTCTTGATAGAGGTGGTATCATGGTATGGAGCCCAGATACTTAACCTATGTTGTTGCTGCAAACTTATTACTTTGTGGTTGTTGGAAATCGAGGATCCTCGGATGTAGATCGGTTACGATCGGGGGGATGACATATTCGTGTCAGTAGTTACCCAGTTAGGTGTAACCCGGCCTTGTGTTGGAAGAGATCCGGTTTGGTTCTCGGGACGTCATTCCAGAGGCGTTTCCATGTGGCAATGGGAAGTTCCTTGGCCTGGCCATTTGTTGGAAATCCAAAGAAACAATACGATCTTGTACGGTTTTAGTTGTAGAACCTATCATTCACTTATGGTGGTCACCACTGTTTGGATGGTAGCTATAGTAGGCATAAGTGCGGAATGCCTATGCTGGCTAAGATTTATATCTTTACTTTCGAAATGATTTTTTCCTACACTATGCACTAATAATAATATCAAATGTTCTTTTTAATGCGTATCAAGCATCTTTGACTATCATAAGGAGAAATCTCCTCCGATTCTGCGTTTGCATTGTGTGTGTGTGCGGGAGGCCTTATGGTAGTCTCATTTTAAAAAAAAAGCATTGCGAATCTATTTTAAAATTATCCTATTCTTTAATTTAAAGATAAATTGTTTTAAGTTCTCACACCAGTCACATGACTGACTCGGAGTTTATTGTTTTCCTTCCTAAACTCTGGGTGCCCACCAATTTCCACACGGGCAGTCAAGAGTTAAGGTTTATTAGGATATTCTGGAATTCAGGAGTTGCTGGAGGCAAGATGGATGGCATGGCGTATTCACTAGTATATAGTATTTCTTTCCCGCTGTTTGTTTGTTGTTGCTGTTGTACACTCTGATGATGATGTAATGTAATGTGATGTAATGTAATAACTGATATAGTTCTTTGTTTTAAAGATTATTCATTTATCTATTATATGTTGTTCCGCTGCGATTATGAGATTCTGATATTGTTCTATTGTTTTCTTTCTGTTCTATTCTATCTTTTCTCTCTTCTTCTACCTCTTTCTTCTTTTTAAAACCCTGAGAATTCGTATTTCCGTTCATCTTGAGTTAATCAATGGAGATTAGTGTCTATTCAAGGAGTACGGATTTGCGGGTCCTCACAGCTGGTATCAGAGCATATGGTTAAACGACAACCATGGCTCTGTTGGGTATTACTCATTAGAGATAGAGTCAGTAGTACTCTAGAATGAGTTGAGTGTAATAATAGATATGAGTGCATTTTTGTTAGTGAATATAAAATTGTTTTATATCGTGATGATTGGTTTGTTGAGTGGTATACAGATTTTGGTTAATACGAGTAATTAACGTTGTTGATAGGGATCTCTAAACACTTGTACAGAACAATTCGACACGATATCGTTTTAAATTGGGCAAATGAAATAATTTTACCTTGAGTATATTTTATATATAAAGGAATAATTTTTCAGAATTATTAAAGTGTATATAAGTTGATTGTTTGGTTGTTGAAAATGTAAGAATATATATATATATATATATATATATATAAGTTAATTAAAAGATGTTTGAATAATCTAAATTAAGGAATAATTGTATAAGCAAAAGAATTATAAGAATTTAATTATAATTAAAGTGATTTACAATTGTGAAATAAACTTATATATATAAGAAGTGAAACTATATGAATATATTTATGAATATGAGTTGTAAATAAAAAATGAATTTAAAGTTAAATGGAAATTTACTTATAATTGGAATCTGAATTGGATTTATAAGTGGGAATTTAAGTTAAGTAAAACCAAGTGATGTTTATAAAATGGAATATAACTTAAGAGATGTTGAATGAAGTTGATTTTGGTATCAAAGTAAAATAATAAAGTTAAGTGATAAATGTGAACTTGAGTTATATAAACGAAATTCAACTTTATATGGTTAAAAGAATTAGCAATTGAATTGAATGAATGGATTGAATGTTAATCAATTAAATGTAAATTAAGTTGATATGAAATAATGAATGTAAGTGATAATTCATTAAAGCTAATTAAAAGGAATGAACCAAATTGAATGAATGTAAGCGAAGTAAATAAATTTGGTTGAAATTAGTATACATTGGTTGTTATATGATAGTTAGTTGATTGTATATAATTCATTAAGTATTAATGAAATTGAGTTAAATAAATTGAAAGCTAAAGTAATTGAAATCAAATTGGAAGTTAAGTGAATCTTGAGTAGAATTGAATTTGGATTGAAAGTGAACTAATGTGAATTTAATTAGTGAATATAAATCAATTGAATATGAATAAATGGATGTTAGTTGAATGCTAGTTGGTTGATGGTTGAATATATTGCTTTTACTGCATTTGCTATGTTGGCATATATAGTTATTATATTGCTATATGTTGTATATCGATATTATTGTCTATATACATGTTTCTCATCTATTTGTTGAGTGTTTAGTAGGTGCGGATCGCGTTTGCTTCGCATTTGGAGCTCGCTTTCGCACTATATTAGACGTATATGCTCGCTAATAAAATATATAAGGTACATATCTCGGATTAAATATCGTACTTTTACACTTTTTTCCCTGCGGGATGCCTCATCACTTGATGAGATGTATATTTGTGATATATATACTGTCATTTTTTTTCGGATCGAGCCGCGCAAAGGAGACTAGGCGAATTTTTTCGAAAATTTAAGGCGTTAGAAAATTTTGAGAAAAATTGAAAAATTTGTGAAAACTATAATTTTGATTTGGAGTTGAAAGTTAAACAATAATAATTGTTTTTGAAAAGATAACTAAGTATGATTTGAAAACTTAGTAAAGTTGTTGTAAGAAGTTTAACTATGGATTTATGGAAAATTAATAGATTCTGTAACTTTTCTTACTTGGTAATTTCGAGGACGAAATTCTTTTAAGGGGGGAAGATTGTAACGACCCAGAATTTCTATTAATTAAAATTCGTGTATTTAATTGATTTTAAATATTAATAAGTGAAAGTATAAGTCGAATAAATTTTATTTCAAATAATTTGATTTAATTGGATAATTAAATCGATAATTTAATATGTTAAATTATGGAAATAATTGAAAATCGAGTTTAATATGATTGAAAATGATTTGTAAAATTTTATTTTATAATATTGAAGTTATAATGATGTTATAGAACTTTTAAAATTGAATTAAGAGTTTATTTGCGAAAATTGAATATTTTAATATTTAAATCGACTAGTGAAATTAGCCATTTTTCGAACAGTCTCAGAATTGGACGAAACTAGTTCCATTGGATCCGTCATAGTTTGTTATTATCAGATTTCAATTTTCGTAGCAATCAGAGTTTTTGTTTGACCGTGGCAGCTCGAAACGCATCGAAATTGTTTTAATATTTATTTGGCGAGTTAAAATAGTCATTTTTCAAACAGTCTCGGATTTCGACGAAACCAATTTCATCGGATCCGTAATGTGATATATTGTATGGTTTCAAATTTCAAGTCAATCGGATTTATCGTTCGTCCGGGGCAAACTAAAATGCCTAGAAATTTGATTAACCGATTTAATTTTAAATCGAACGTTTATTGCCATAACTCGCAAAGATGATCGAATTAGCTCCTGAAACACGTTCCATTGTGTTCGGAACGCGGGGTAAACCTTAGGAATGCCAACCGGCATGCTTCGTTTGGAGTTCGGAAATTCCGGGATGAATAGTGTCGCGTATTTTTTCTATATAAGCCCCTCTACTCTTCATTTTGCAAACCAAAAGAAAACCCTAGGTCAAAAGCCCTAGCCGCCAGTTAGATATTCAATGGCCGAAAACTATGATTCTTCTTCCTCTATTTTCTCCAAATCCATAGACAATTAGCCGAAACCTTCAACATGGAAGTTGTAGAGCTAGTCGAGCTCTAGAAGATCAACGGTGGTGATCATCTAATTCGTGACGAGGAGGGAGCTAGGGGCTCACGTTCGTGGTCGGTTCGTGCATGCATTTTGAGGTCAGGGGCTGACCGAGTTAGACATGTTTGTGGCCGTAGGTAGCTCTCGCGGTGGCTGTTCGTATGGCACTCCCTGATCATCGTGAAGTCGAGTGTATGAGGTGCGATAATTGAAGAATTGGGGCCGGCTATGGGTTGTTGCGCGTGGGTTTACTGGTTGGGGAAGAAGCATGGTGTAGCGGCCTGGATTTCATCAGGGAGAATCAACGGCCGTGATGGATTAGGTTTAGAAAATATAATATATGTTGTAAATTTATATATTATAAACAGGAAAATAGGCGCAAGGAAAAAGTTGCAAAAAAATTTAGTCTCAAGGACAACAAGTTTGCTTTTTAGTCTGAATGACATTTGTTAGTGTAAACAGAAAATGATAGTTACAACTATCATTCGGTGATTTACATTAAAAAGTGTCCTTCGACCTAAAAAACAAACTTTTTGTCTCTAGAACTAAATTTTTCTATAACTTTTTCCTTGAGCCTAAAATCCCCTATCATAAATTCGTGTAACTTTAAAAATACATATCTTTTTCATACGAGGTCGAAAACGCACGAAACGAGTTGCGTTGGGTTCGTATGGATGAGCACTACGCTATGGAGTTGTATTGGAATCGTTTGGAGCTAGTGAAAATGTCGGGTAAAATTTAACGTCCGTCTAATTTTATTCGAAATAAAAGCTGAAAACGAAATAAAACCAAGGTGAGAACTTCTCACTCAATCGAATAGGTTTCGATTTTTAATTTTAAATAGTTAGATTTAAAATTCTTGAATGTATGTTTGAATGATGATTGTTATCTATTGATTGTTAAGATAGACATTTTACGCCGTTAGTAAGCGGAGGTTATTTATTAAAAACATACACCGCGAATATTTCATAGTACAGTGAAATTGGTATTATTTATGTACTTGGAATTGATTTCCCACATTATATAGCGGATGAGACCCTATTGCGCCGTATAATAGCGGATAATATTTTAAATCCTATATACCGCGATATTTCGTTTGGAACGGAATTGGTATTGTGCTAATGTTTGTGGATGCAGGAAAACAGGTTGGAGGGATCCAACTGGATTCCTCAACTGTATTTATTTGATTATGGATATTTTGATATTCGTTGATTATCATATACAGATATATGATGTCGTTGTTGTTGTGATTGACTATTTGGTGTGTAGCATCATTGGACCGATTATGGAATTTTAAAAGGATTTTTAAGGTGATTTTTGAAAGTATACGTTTTATAAAATATTTTTGGAACCGATTCATTTTAAATAAATAAACGTATAATTTTAATGTTATAAAAATTATGATTTTTGAGAAATATAGTTAAAAGTTGATTTTTGAAAATATGGGTTAATGATTTTACAAAATAGCTTAAATTGGGATTTTTGAATTTATTGTAAAAAGTTAAGTATAGGATTTATGAAATTTGATTATTTTATAAATCAAAATGGTGAAATTATAAAGGAGTTTAAAGATGTTTTAAAATAATAGTATAAATTGATTTATATAAGAGATTTATAAATTGATATTTATAAATTAAAATATTTGAATTATAAAACGAGTTTTTATAAGTGTTGGAATGAATTGTGAATGAATTTCATAAATGAATGAAATTTATAGAATTATAAACGGGGAAGTTATAAATGGAATTTTATAAGCAGTAGGTTTATAAAATTTGTAAAAGTTATTAAAAGAATAAGTTTTGGGTAAATAAATGAATCTTATAAGTTATAAGATTTATAACTTGGGAAGTTTAAAGGAACGATTTTGTAAACAAATAAATTATAAGCATTTAACTTATAATATGGACTTTTGGCATATAATTGAGTTATAAATTGAAATAGGTTAATAAAGGAGGTTTATAAAAGGAAATTGTTATAAAATAAATAGAAATGGAAATTATAAACATTGTTTTATAAATTCGCAAATGACTTATTTTGATAAGTAAATTGTTATAACTTATTTATGGAGTTATATTCACGTTTTAGACAGTGAATAATCCTTTAAAATAAAATGTATAGGAATGATGAAATTAGTGAACGAAGTATATTCACGTTTTTGGATAGTGAATATTATGTTAAATAAAATGTTTTTGATGTGATGTTAAATAGAATTAAAACGATCTAACGATGTTTTTAAAATGTGTTAATATTCGAAACCATAGATTTCAACATTCATTGTTGAAATAGACGTTTTCGAGAAATAAAAGGAAATGGTGGACTATAACACTGTTGTTATAGTAAATGATTTCTGAAAGGAAATGTTTTGTATAGTATTGGGATTTATATATCTATTTTAATTTCGTATCCCTATACTAAGTGATTTTGGGTTGTCGTAACGATGTTTTACGCAACATTCCTTTTGGCCCAAATAAATATGTTTAAACGAATGATTTCCTTAAAGAATGAAATATATACTTAATTTCGATTTAAGTATATTGAATATTTTCCAAGTGTTGAAAATAAATAGATTTGGGAATTACTTATTAATAAGTAAGTATGGAAATGATTTTCCAATATGAAATGAAACGTTTTTCAGAATTTATCTTTTTGAAGATAAATTGAAAATGAATAATAGAAATCGTGTATTCATAAATATTTTGGAATGTAAATTCACTATGGAATTTATAAATGAAAAGGGGAATTTGTTTAAAAATAAACGTTGATTTATTTTTGAAGTATGGGAATTAATTTATGGATTAGGAACGTAAATATAAAGTAAATCGTTAAGGATTTATTTAATTAGTTTAAATGAGCCATGTTGAAATGAAAGTATTTCTGCGTAAGGAAAATGTTTGAAATTTGTTTTCAAAAGTGGTAAATGTGAAAAGTGATTTGAAAATTGTGTTCAAATGGTTGAAGTGTGAAAATTATATATCTTGTAAAGATATTTTTGGAAAATAAATAATTTGGAAAATTATTTGGAATCTGGTGATGTTGTGCATATCATTGATAGTTCAATAACCGACTATTAATATTTACCTTTGAATGGGTATTTGTTGTGATTTGCTTGAATTTGAATGCCACACTTATTTTTAAATAAGCGCTCACTATTCGGGTTAGCCGAGAAAGGACCTTTGGGTCGTATAACCCATTCCGAATATGTGATACGTCGTTATGGATTGCATTTGAAGACCGGTGTTGAAGACGGGATATTTTTGAAAACGTAAGGACAACTCGTCGAATGTCTTTGCATCGACTGGTCCTCGGTATAGAGACTCCATATGTGATGGGAAGTCCGGACGTGATTAGTGAATATCCGGATTGCAAGGACTTCTTTGTAAGTGCCTTCGGTTCTGTTCGATCCTGGAACAGACTTGTATGGATAGTATGTCTGACATTACAAATTGAGATATAAAGCTGATTTCTTTCAAATATATTTTTGTTGGTGGCGGAGAATTTATTCTCTTAGCTTAACACCCTTCTCTGAGACGTACGAGCTCAGAGGTTATGTAGTTGAAGGTTATTAGTGATATACTCCCAATTGGTAATGTGACATGATGAGTGTTGATGTGAAATGATCAATTGTTTGGTCATTTGTGATATGATCATTTGTTTGATCATTTATCTTTGTGATCTTTACTTTGATCATTTGTTGACCCAAAACATGGCTTTGTACCAAAGCGTGGCTTTGTGGACGAGACTTCGTCGGACCTCACACCCCGAAAATGGTCAAAACAGGAAGGATGCGGCAAGGTTATTAGGGGTAGCGCCCTTTAGTGTATGTCATTCCTTCTGGATAGAGGTGGTATCATGGTATGGAGCCCAGATACTTAACCTATGTTGTTGCTGCAAACTTATTACTTTATGGTTGTTGGAAATCGAGGATCCTCGGATGTATATCGGTTACGATCGGGGGGATGGCATATTCGTGTCAGTAGTTACCCAGTTAGGGGTAACCCGACCTTGTGTTGGCAGAGATCCGGTTTGGTTCTTGGGACGTCATTCCAGAGGCGTTTCCATGTGGCAATGTGAAGTTCCTTGTTCTGGCCATTTGTTGGAAATCCAAAGAAACAATACGATCTTGTACGGTTTTAGTTGTAGAACCTATCATTCACTTATGGAGGTCATCACTGTTTGGATGGTAGCTATAGTAGGCATAAGTGCGGAATGCCTATGCTGGCTAAGATTTATATCTTTACTTTCAAAATGATTTTTTCCTACACTATGCACTAATAATAATATCAAATGTTCCTTTTAATGTGTATCAAGCATCTTTGACTATCATAAGGAGAAATATCCTCCGATTCTGCGTTTGCATTGTGTGTGTGTGCGGGAGGCCTTATGGTAGTCTCATTTTTTTTTTAAAAAGCATTACGAATCTATTTTAAAATTATCCTGTTCTTTAATTTAAATATAAATTGTTTTAAGTTCTCACACCAGTCACATGACTGACTTGGAGTTTATTGTTTTCCTTCCTAAACTCTGGGTGCCCACCAATTTCCACACGGGCAGTCAAGAGTTAAGGTTCATTAGGATATTCTGGAATTCAGGAGTTGCTGGAGGCAAGATGGATGGCATGGCGTATTCACTAGTATATAGTATTTCTTTTCCGCTATTTGTTTTTTGTTGTTGTTGTACACTCTGATGATGATGTAATGTAATGTGATGTAATAACTGATATAGTTCTTTGTTTTAAATATTATTCATTTATCTATTATATGTTGTTCCGCTGCGATTGTGAGGTTCTGATATTGTTCTGTTGTTTTCTTTCTGTTCCATTCTATCTTTTCTCTCTTCTTCTACCTCTTTCTTCTTTTTAAAACCCTGAGAATTCTTATTTCCGTTCATCTTGAGTTAATCAATGGAGATTAGTGTCTATTCAAGGAGTACAGATTTGCAGGTCCTCACAGTTTTACTCACCGAAAATCTTTGGAACCTAAAATGACTTAGATGCACAAAATCACCCAAAAAAAATGTCATCTTCCATGTGATTTTTTGGGTATAATACTCTCAGATTTTGAAAAGGTGATCAAAATAAAAGTTTTAGAAAATTATTTTCTCTACAAAGTAAAAAAAGAATCACCCAAATCAGATTCCTTTTGAGGTAGGTATGGTCAAAAGAAGGAGAGCTATTATCAGACCTGATTTTCTGAGTTTAAGCGTACAATGCAAAGAAATGAGATTTTGACATACCAAAGCTTGAAGTTAGACATAGTTTTAAAATAGAATGTTGTAGCTACTGAAATTACATACGATTTGGAATAAACGAAATCTTGATTTAGTGTAAAATAGTAAATGTTTTGGCAGAATAAAGTAGAGGAAAAATGGAGAAGAAAGAATTTGAAAACAGGTTTGCATCTTTAAAGCAATAAAAAAAATTTGATTTTGAAAAAAATGTAAAACTAACAAAAGAAGACAAGAAACATGAAATGGAGCTCAGGAAAAAGGAAGATGAAGATGTAAATGAGATTTAGTGTGTGGGTGTGTATATTTATAGATAAGAAAATCGGTAAATGTCTAAACTACCCTTTGCATAATATAACATAACACGTCATGATATGTTAGGTCACATCACCTCTCTAGTCTCGTCCTCCCTCTCTAGTCACATCCCCTAGGCTCACGCTTGGCTATCATAAGGACTAATGTAGGACATCACCTATAATAACAACCATAGTGGATGCAAGGTTGTCCCAATTCTACAAGGTAAACCTGCCCAATCAATCTAGCCACCAGTACCTACCAACATCGGACTAATGTGAAATGTTACAAGTGATTTATAGGTCATAAGTTGCGCTTTTGGTATGGTAGGTGGATCCACTTTGGGTTAGAGGTATTAAGTGGCTATGGTAGGGTCCACCTCTTCTATGAAGTATTAAGTGGCCTAATAAAAAAATTTACGATGTCAGTTAGGAAGAACCATTTAAGGATCCATCATAGGGTTAGGTCATAAATGTAAGGGATCTACCTATTTTAGAGGACTTAATTGATTTGAGTATGTCTAATTCTCATTAAAGAGGTGCTAAGTGGTTCGCGTGCTTCCTCTTACATCTTAAATGCTAGTTGCGTTAGAGTTTTATAGTCAGACAGACGGAGCCTTCGGTCTTACAGTTGACTTTTGTATATTCCGACTGGAAGAGCCTACAGGCTTACAGTTGAATTTTTTATCGTCAGACTACATGAGCCTTAGGACTTACAGTTGACTTTATACATATGTTATGATTTTAATATGTAAGACATATTTATTATCTATAATATTACCCAAGTACAATTATGACAAAGCTTGAGATTTTCATTTCACCAGACATTTGTTATTCTTACCCACTCCTCATTACTACACAGGTAACGACCTATATTTTTGATAAATAAAAATATTAAATTTAATAAGATTTTTAATTTTAATATTATGAGAAATTAAAATTTATGACTTAGAAATGGAAAATAAATTATTACAATATAATTTAATAATGTTGATTGAGTGTAATTGACAACTGTTTAACGTAAATTCGATTGATTGCAAATAATAAATGCGTTATAAGAATGAAATGAATGTTATTCCTATTTGAAATATAACGGTTGAGGTTAATTTGGATATAATAGTAGGTCAATAAGGAATAAAATAAACGTTGGAAAAAAATAGAAATCATATGTTATGTAACTGAAATTGGTTAATATAGAATATGAATTCAGTTTTTGGTAAGTAATTTATCAACCTTTATTGTAAAAAATAAGTTAATAGATATGAATTATTAATGTATAACGATTGTTTTAGTTATCATCTTATTACTTAATCCATTCTAGAATAAATTTGGAAATCAATAAAATAATGTAATTGAAATAGTGCAATTAATATGGTAAAGAACGTCAACTATAGAGTTTGAATGAAATAAAAGGAAACTTATGTTAAATAAATTCATAAAGAACTGTTGATTTAATATAAGAACCTGTAAATAAAAATAAAAGAAATTGCTGAAATTTAGATTATATTAAGCTTGGCTTTATTTCTATTGTAATACAATGTTAAAATTAATGTAATATTTAAACATTGGATTTAACATGGAAAATTTATTTTAAAAATATTATGAATTTCTGTGTAATCAGGAATGATGAAAATTTTCAACGTTGAAAATTGTATAAAAAAGTGATTAAATTGATTTTAAAATAGAAAGTTTTAATTAACGTTTAAAAGTAGCCATTTTGGGCACTGTCTCGGATTTCAATGAAACCAGTTTCATTGGATCCATAATAGTGAATTATAATACAATGTCAAGTTTTGTAGCCATCAGACTTATCGTTTCATCGTATGAGCTCGAAACCTGTAGAAATCAATTAAAGGAATTTAAAAAGAGGAGTTATGAATGCTTGAAGTTTTTGGATTTAAAATTTAAATATTTGAATTTGAATTTGGATTTAAAAATATGAAATTTGAATTTTAAAGTTTTGAATCTGAAAAGTTAATATTAAGGGACGCTTATTGTTTAAGTAAGGTTAAAGTTAACGTGTAACGTTAAATTAAATAAAGTAGTAAATAATTAATTAAGGATTAATTAATCGCAGGAGGAAATAGACGGTCAATAAGGGGACCATTCGACTGCCCTTGGCAGCGGTCGATCAGTCGCTGCGTTTTAGTTAAGTGACCCCTTGGCTAAATGGCCTAGATTTTTTTGATTTCGATGCAACATTTCTGGCTCCTTCTTATCTCTATAAATAAACCCCTAGACCTCACTTATCTTTATAAAATTTGTAAGAAACGGCGTAGCTCTATCAAAATCTTTTCGCTTTGGTTTTTAGAACAGTAAACTTTCTAGTAAGTAATTCTAATTTCTAATCTCTAATTTAAATTAATCGTTCTTCTCCATATCTTTTGATTTATAAAATCTAACCTATGTTTATATGCAATCTATTTGTTGTATATTTAAAGTGAGGAAAATCTAATAGACAATTGGGAGTGGTATAAATCAAATCTCATCTTCTTCGTCTCCATTAGATTCTAGAATCAATTTGGATGTTCAAATAAGAGGTTTAGATTTTTAATTCTTTTTTATTTCAGTTTCTATTTCTCTCTAGTTTTTGATTCTAAATCTAGTTTCTATATACAATTTACTTCTTTGTATATTTCAAAAGGGGAGATCTAAAAGAGAATTAGGCGTGGTGAAATCAAATCCAATTAGAAAGTAAACAATTCAATGTGAGTGGAAATATCAATTTTTTCGCATTCCTGTAATTGAATAGCATTTATTTGGATTCGATATATGCTTTGAGAAATTTTAGTACACGAAAACATAACATCTAAAACCCACAGAATTTCTCTTAACAAATGCCAATCTTTGAAATTTCAATTGTTTGTATTAATATAGTAGAATTAGATTTATGTTGAGATTTAAGCAATCTATTATCTATCCTACTTCATCTCTTTTGATTCCTGTTATAGTGTTAAAGGATTCTAAAAATAAATAAAGTGAGAAATAGTGTGCAAAGTATGACTTATGATTATTTATAGTTTTCATTTCCTATTTCCGTAAATTAAAATAAATATGAATCTCTTTTTCAGGATAAGGTGGTAACTGCAAAAGATGAATAAAATATAAATGGTTTAAATTGTAAAGTTTGTTCCTTGAATAAAGGAGTTAATTTTTCTATAATAATATGAGATAAGTTTGGCATTATATCTTTTTGTTTACAAGTCAGTTATGGGATAAGGATATTTGCTACACTTTTGTTTGGAGTTTGGGACTTGTATAAGTATGAAATTTAATTAATTAGTCTTCTCTTTGCGTGTGACTGGAAATATTTTGTTCGAATCACGCGCGTATACATATATAGTATTATTATATTGATTATTCAAATTAATAATAACGTAATAATTATAACATATTGATTATAGTGTATTGAGCGTGATAATTAGTAATGATTGAATAATTAGGTAATATTAATTTATAGGGAGGAAGTTAGTGTAAATTAGGGAATTAATCCCTAGTTAGAGGCATAATAAGGGGATACCTTATGTGAACTCAACTATTAATTGTTAAGGACGATATATGTATATAGTGGGTACACATATAAGGTATGACTAAGTTATAGGTATGTGAGGTTAGTACAAAGCTACATAGAAGTCTATCTAGTTAAATCTACCTACCAGCGATGTGGCTTTACGGACAAATGTGGGACATCACTTATAATAAATAATGACAGTCAACACGAGGTGAGTTCCAATTTTGTAGGGTAAATCCGCCCAGTCAATCTGGCTACCTGTATCTACGAATAGTCAGATTAGAATTCATGAGTGGTTTATTATGGGTCATAACTTCCACTTTCGGTATGGTAGGTGGAATCCTTAGGAGGGGTTCATTTTGGTTTATAGGTATTAAGTGATTATGGTAGTGTCCTCCTCTTCCTTAGGCGAAGTATTAAGTGTCTCAATAGGAATTCTTATGTTGTCAGTTAGGAAGAACCATGTAGGGATCCGCCTTGGGATTAGGTCTTAAATGGAGGGTATCTGCCTGTTTTATAGATCTTAAATGACCGGAGTCCGTCTAATTTTTATTAAAGAGGTATTAAGTGGTTTTGTGTGCTTCCTCTTACATCATAAATCCTAGTTGTGTTAGAATTGTTTTGCCAGAATGGAAGAGCCTTCGAGCTTTATATTTAACTTTTATGTAGTTAAACTGGAAGAGCCTATGGGCCTACAGTTGATTTTTATGTAGTCAGACAGGAAAATCCTTCACGCTTACAGTTGACTTTATACATATGTTATGATTTTAGCATGTAAGTCATATTTCTTATCTAAATAATACTGCTCAACTATAATTATGGTAAAGCTTGAGATTTTCATTTCACTAGACATTTGTTATTCTGACCCACTCCTCATTACAATGCAAATTAGAGAGGGTAATGTTGATTTAGGAAATGAAGGCGGAGATGAAGAATTATGGTAGTTATCTATCTATTTATGCTTTTTAAGCATTATTATTGTACCCATCTCAGATGGTTATGTTATTTTGAGATATTGTACAATGGAGGCTTTATGTATACATGTTGTAATGTCTAACATATTATGCTTTAAAAATGATTTTATTTATGAAAAGAGTACTTGTTTTCGATAATTTATTTCTCCCTTCTACTATAAAATTATAAAAGTATAGATAGTTAGCTCTGCGTATTGTGTATTGTTTCAATTTTTTCCATCTAACAGTTCGCATTGAAATGGGCCTAACTTTCGACGGGCTTTTATTGGGTTAAAATTAGATCCGTTTTGAGAAGGGCTGTTAAAGAGCCATAAAGGGACTCGCCTTGGGTTAGATATTAAATGAAGAGGATCTCCCTATCTTAAAGGCATTAAATTGCCAGAGTCTGCCTAATTTCAATAAAAAGGTATAAAGTGGTTCGGCTACTTTCTCTTGCATCGTTAATGATAGTTGTACTAGGAATTGGACTTGAACAGCCTTCGGGCTTACAATTGAAATTATTAGTTTGGTATAGTTTTAAATGAGTAATATGTATTACTTATCTAGATGACACTATCCGAATACTATTATGGTAAAGCTTGAGATTTTCTTTCACCGGACATTTTTTTACTTCCTCCTCATTACAACATACATGTTAGAAAGACAAATGTTTATTTAAGGGATGAAAGTGGAGATGAAGACTTGTGGCGGTTATCTATCTATTTATGCTTTTTAAATATTTTTAATGTACTCAATTAGACAATTATGTTATTTTGGAATATTGTATTATGGTGGTTTTATGAAGACATGTTGTGAGATTTGGTGATCATAGGTTGAATAAATGAAATAGGTTGAACTATGATCATAAAGATATACCAGCTCATGAAGTTATTAGATGGCAAGATGCCTTGACTATTAGTCTAAAGACCAATGGTATATAGCAAGGTGCCACGATAGGGTTCTATCCTAAAAGCTTTTATAAACTCTAAAGGGGTGTTAAGGTAGGGTGTCATAGCAGAGTGCCAAAACATTAGGGTGGTGTTTATAAATAAATAAATTTGGCAATGTGGACGATAGAGGTTCAGGACTAAGAGGGACTATTGACGCTTAGTAAGGATGCTTACTAGATTGTATTTAAGGTTCGTACATTCAACCTCTTATGAGAGTCCGAGGGACTCTAGTCAAGGTGGCTCCTATAGGAAAATAAGTCGACAGTTCACTAAGTGGCATTGTTTAAGAAAAGTTGAACTAATGACAAATAGGCCTATGGAGGTTATTAGTAAATAATGATAATTTAGAAATGAAACCATAAAATAAGAGATTAGGTGATGTTTGTTTAGAGGATGAATGATTGTATGACCTGGTTCATAACTGATGATAAGTATAGGGTATAATTAACTTATCTGATATATGACATGGTTCACAATTCGATGATAATTGTAGGGTACACTTCTTGACTAGACATGCACATGGTTGCTTTTTATGTAATATATGTTGATAAATCAAGGGGAAAAACCATTCCACATTAGCGGCATGGTCTCACAATGAATGATTAGGGTAAAGGTTTACTCATATTAGGCATTATGTCCAACCCATGTTTTTACTATTTCTCATAAACTCATGGATACTCATTTGAGTGGGCTGAGTTCATGGATTAGACATGTATCTTTTGAAGGACAAATAAAGATTTCAAAGACGAAGCAAGATGCTTGTTGTTTATAATAAAAATTATTTTGAAATTCCACTGTGTAAAACTAGGATTTGTGACTGGTTATGTGTTGTGTTGGCATCTTCATATGTCAGACATGGCACTACTCTGTTTATGGTTTATTTATATTTACCCCGACATGGGAAATGATTTGGGTTAAAATGATGTAATGAATTATGTAATACGAATTACGTAATAAAAAAACTATTTACTCGCTCTGTTTACTTATGTTGTGCAAAATAGTAATGATATCGGTTTGTCGTTAGAAAATGATTTAGATGATGAATATAGCATCACCAGCGTCCATTTTCTAATCTCGAAGTGGTGGATGTCATTACGTGTTATTAGAGCTTAGGTTAGGGGAACATTTAACTAACATAGAGCTAAGTAGGAACTTATTCTTAGAAAAATGGACACCTTAGGGAAAGATATATGCTCTGTATATAATGTGCTTCTATTTTTATATAGAAATATTGGAGAAAATATCTATCCCTCTACGATTGATCTCGCACTCTTTACTTTCATTATACGAACCCTTGCTTATGCTGAAGACTAGAATGGATCTACATAACAAACTTTTGACCATAGGAAGTACTAGAGCAAAGGATAGAAAAGGGGATGACAATATGCAAACTAACGATGAAGGAGGGGAGGAGAACCCGGGAGTTTGTACTAAAATTGGTACTCACATGCCTTTCCCTACCGAAGGAGGAATGGATATGAATGTCTTGTTCCACCAGTTTGTTACAGAGACGATGAGGTAACAACTAACTGGAGTTGATAAGCCGAGATAAGAGGTTGCAAGAGAAGTAGAATTTTCTAAGATGATCAAAGATTTCAAGAGTTAAGGAGGAAAGGAGTTCACAAGAAAAGACTTTACCTTGGAGGTGTTGAATTAGTTAAATATGTGTGAGCGTATTTTGAAGGCTTAGGAATAATGATGCTTAGAAGCGAAGGTTGTCTTCTCATCAGCTCTATTACGATGCATGGACTGGTGGAAGGCAGTCATTACTAAGGTCTCGGAGGAGGAGATAACCTAGGAATAGTTTAAAGATCGGTTCGAGGATCGGTTTATCTATGAATCTTAGAACAGTGCTTTGTTTAGCAAGTTCCTTGCTTGAAGAGAGGGAGATGACTCTGGAAAAGTACATCTAGCACTTTAATTCCTTGTTGAAGTATGGAAGGGAGCATAATAATACTCCATTGAAAAAGAATGAGAAGTTCATTGAAGGTATGAGGGAGGGGTTGAATTACAAGTTACTAGCTCATCTATTGGCTTCACTTGATATGGTGGTGGAAATGGCGAGGAGGTATGAGCGCTTGTTCAAGAAAAGAAGAAGGCTAATGTTATACCCAAGGGAGGATGGAAGAAAAGATTTAATCTATATCAGAGGGGCGAAAAGAATCAGAAGGGAGGAAAGACATAGAGGAAAGACTCGGAAGTCAAATATAGCTGATGTGACTTATTTTTAATTGTGGCCAAAACAGCCACTACCCTACCAAGTGTACCCAGTTGAGAACAAGGACAAGGCCAAGGGCTTTATCTATAATAGGCCAAGCCTTAAGAAGAGGAATTGCCCGAGAGCGAAGTTAGCGAAATTTTATGCTTTGGAAGAACCTTTGCTTGTACCTACTGTGGAGAAGAAAGGAAATTCATTTTATTTTATTTATCTATTGGAGATGTTTAAAGGTTTAAGAGTTTATTTATTATATTATTTAGAATGTTTTAGTTATATTTCATTATATTATTCAAAAATGATTAAAGCTAAGTTTATGATGTTTTAGTTTATTTATTATAAAATAAATAAATTATTATAACAGGATTTCTTTTGAAAAAATAATTTATGCAAAGGAGTTTATAAACTTGGGAATTTATATGGAATTCTATAAACAGATTGTGGGAGTTTATTAAGAAGATATTTTAAAATAAAAATGAAAGAGAGTTAAAGGAAAGGAGAGTATTCGGGGATATTTACACCTTTGTTTAACGGTTACTTATGTTTTATCATTTTAAATATAATCATGAAATAAGTAAACCATTCTAAGTGATCGGTTAAGATACTTATACAATTTTGTAAGTATATGGAAAAGGTACTTCAAGTTTCGAAATGAATGGTTTGACAATATACTTATGTCGTTAAGATAAGTATATGATTATATTTCTAAATATCTTCATTTTATGAATATACTTATTCTGTTGAGATAAGTATATGGAAGTGATTTCCAAGTATTTGAAAAATGATTTCAAATTTATAAATGTGAGGCTTAATGGGTTCCATGGAAAATGAAATCTATGATTTGAATTATGATAACTCAGATTTTTGGGCAATAATAATGTGGTAATCTTCTTTTATAAATTATTTAAAATGATCTATAATTATTCTTTTTCAAGCAAATAAAACAAGTATTTGTTATGTATATTTATAAAAGTAGATTTTTATATATAATTTGGATTTGAGATTCAATTGTAAACATCTTGGAAATAAAAAGGATTTAAAAATAATAATTATTAGCATATAATTAGTTTTATATCATTTTTATTTTAAATTATATATAGATAAATAGGAGAGAAAGTTTAACTATAAACACATTAGACATTTATAAAAATAAATTGAAATTATAATATAAATATATATAAACATATAAAAAAATATTAATACATGGAATTAACAAGTGCAACTTGAATTAACATGCAAATTAACATGTGGCACTTTGTTTTTTTTAAAGTTTAAAATATAATAAGTTTTAAGAGGAAAACCAGGTTTAGTCAGTTTAAAACTTCTCATTTCTTTTTCATCTTCATTTTCTAAAACAAGTAAAACAAAAGCTGTAAATAGACTTGAAAACCAGAAAAAAATCATCAAACCACAACTAAGCATACCCATCTCAGTTTTAAACCTAGAACATCTAAGCCGATCAAAGAAATCCATCTCAGTTTTAAAAAGCAACATCATCTCAGTTTAAAGCAAGCTTCCAATTTCAAAATTAAATCAAGTTTCCAGTTTCAAAAACTTCCTAGGCTTCTCTGTTATCTTCTACAGGTGAGTAAATATATTTCTTTTAAAAGCTTAAAATGGGTGAATATTGTAATGCATGTGTTAAATCTGGAAAGTAATGATGTAAGTATGGATTTCATGGATGATTTAAATAGGATTATAGTTTGAATTGCATTATATGTTTGTGAATATATCTGTGTGTTAATATATTTAACTCTGTTCATAAAACTACAGACGCAAGAACAACTGAAATTTCGAATTCTCTTTATGCAATTGTTTTTAGGCTTTAATTCCTAAATGGAAAATGCTTATAACAATGTAATATCAATTCTAAAAATGGATGCAAGAATTTATGTTTAGCAATTACTTTAAAAATCTATAAATAACAGTGGAAATAAAAAATGGGTTAGAAATCGATCAGGCTAATTTCAATTTTTGATTATATCGTCTGATTAGTAGTAGAAAACTAGGATTTTTAAAGATAAAATATATATATTTTTTATTTTGCAAATCTAGTTGAATCTTGAATTGAACGGAATCGGGGTTTTGTTCAAATTCTGGCAAGGCGGTCGACGTTTGGGGTCGGCATTGGATCTAGAGGTGGTTGCCCAGTTTGGGGACTCGGAAAAAATCTGAGATGATTTTTTCGATCATCGGAGTGGTCGATTGAGGGAACATTAGGGTTTTTAAGCGTGTTCGATTGATGCTGATCTACGGCGTCGCGGTGAAGCTTCAAGGTTGCGGACCAGAGGGGCTCGAAGGAGAAGGTCACGATGGAGCTCACGAAAAAATATTTGTGGGCCATCATGGTTAGTGGCACCGGAACGTAGGGATAGAATTGACGAGGCTTGTTCAATTTTGGGTCAAAGGGAGAAATCTTGAGACGGGGTTGTAAACAGGAATCTGGGTGCTCAAGTGGTTTGCGAGGGAGGTAGGTGACTGAAGAAGATGTTCGGCGACCAGAGATGATGGGCGTCGGTGATGTATATGTGCACGGCATGCACAGATTTATGCATGAAACTGGGTAGGAGGAAGGAAGATTTGAGAGAAAGGGAAGAAGAAGTTACTACGGGCCAACTTGAGTCATTCGCTGGTTTTGTCGAGGTATAGATGGAATTTTCGTTGAGTTGAGCTCGGGATTTCTTTTAGTTTTACTCGGGTTTTATAAGAAGTAAATAATAAGTTTAAAAGCCTTAAGTAAATGCAAGTTTTAGTGAAATTTTTTAACAAGTTTAAAGGCTAGGAATTGAAAGGTTTTAAAAAAAAGTAAAATTAGCAAGGCTTCAAAGGTAAATATCAAACAAGTTTCAAGTATAAATTATAAATCAAATGTTTTTGAATTTAAATTGTTTTATTTAATATGGATTATTGAATTATACTTCTATATGATTTCGAATGAAATTTAATAATGAAAATTAAGTAGTTGATTAAGAAAATGGTTTATCTTAAAGTTAATTTAGGTCTTTGGCGAATAAAGATTAATTAAGTTAATGAATTTTTGAATAAAGATTAATCAATTAGTTAATACTTAAGGGTTCTAATTTATTAATTAGAGATTAATTAATTGTTAATTAGAGATTAATTAACCGATTAGAAATTAATTAATTGCTAATTAGAGATTAATTAATTGATTAGAGATTAAATAATTGATTAGAGATTAATTAATTGTTAATTAGAGATTAATTAATTGTTAATTAGAGATAGATTAATTGTTAATTAGAGATTAAGTAACTGTTAATTAGGGATTAATTAATTAGTAATTAGAAATTAATTAATGTAAGTAATTCTTGAAAAATAATTACATAACGTAAAGGATTAATTTGTTAAGGGTAATTAATAATTAATTTAAAGTAAAAATTAAAGGTTAATTAATTAGTTGAGGCTAATTACTTATTAATTGAAGGTTAATTAATTGGGAATAATTAACCAATGGAATAATTACTTGATGAAAGTAATTATGGATAATCAAAGAATGATTAATTAATGTTAAGTAAGCAGGATTAAAAGTGATGGAAGAAATTAATTTAATTTATTTAAATTAATTAGAAATGGTGTGACTAATTTATCTTGGTTATGGATGATTGAATAATATTGAATACCTTGGATTATTACATATCTCTGATATGTGATTTGTGATGCTATGTGAGATGGATTATCTATCTGTAATGGAATCACTATGTGAATATGTTACTCTGAATATGAATTGAATTGTTTTCACTTAAACAACTTGGATTAATAATGACACTGGATTTGAAGAGACCGGGGTCGGGTATCAGTAAATACCCTAACCACTTCGATTTGAAATCTTCTATAATTCTTTATGGATTTGATATGTGTAATCAAGATGCTGAAATAGAATAATATGGGCCATTGAAACTAAGTAAGGGTACTTAGGGATGGATTTATGAAATAAGTGTTGACTATAACCAGTTATGAACTCGTAGTAAGGTACGAGTTACCCTGGGATTTAAATAAGCTTTTATCTTAGTATTTTATGTTAGATTGGTTTACTCATGCTGGTTTCCAGCCTGGCCCGGGTGTTACTTTGATGTAATGCTCGGGTCAGACCGAGTAATACAGATTTTCAGGTTAGGACGTTCTGAAGCTCAGGAGGCGAGTTGGATGGAAGGAACGTATGCAGTTTACCGCTATGTATTAGAGGTGTATTTTCTGTAGTGTGGGGCAGGATGAAAGAACTGTCTTGTCAATTTGTAATGATTGTAACTCTGATGAAATGTATGTAATCTAACAATTACAGCTTTCTTTGTAAATGCTGTTATTTGTTATTATACTTAATCCGCTGCGAATGTGAGATGTTGTTATTTTCTGTTCTTCATCTATCTTCTTTCTTCTTTTCTTTAACAGTCTGAAATTTCGGGCATTCGATTTCTCGGCACTTCTACAGTGAATGTATTGGTGTCGAATTTTCGAGGTCGAAATTTTGGGTTGTTACATTTGGTATCAGCGCTAAAGGTTAAGCGAGAACCTTGGCTCTGGTGGGTTTACTCATTAAGGATAAGGTCAATGGCACCCTAGAATGAGTTGAGTGTAGTATATATGAGGGTGTATTTGTTATTTTCTTATATAATGATTTTAAAATTGGTTTTAAAAATGAATTTTATATAAGTTCATATTTTGATATGTAAAGCAATATTTCTTTCTAATTATTATAAATATTAAGGTAATTGGTTGTTGAATCATTGGAATTAAATAAAATAATAAGAATTAAAGTGGTAATAGAAATACAACCGAATTGAAATTTAATGAAGATAAGTTTGAAATGGATCCAAACTGAAATTAAATCCTAAATTTGTAGAAGTGTTTACAGAATAAGGTAATAATGAAACATGTATCCAGATATGATAATCTTGGTTATTATCGTAAATGGTTGTTGTGTTTAATAATGAAATGTTTGTTAATGATTAAGCAAAAATGAAATGTTTTAGGGAAATAAACATTTAGCTGAGTATGACTTATAAATTGGAAATGAAGATGATCTAAATTGTGAAGTTTCAAATCTGAGTCCAGAAAATTTGGGACTTGTTTCAGAGTGTTAAAAGAAATAATGATAGTATTATTTATAGTGTAATTGAATGAAAATGGCCTATTTCAAACAAAAGTTGTTTGGAAACTTTAAAGAAAATTTGTTTTGAATTAAAACCAAAGGTGGTTTAAAATTTAAGGTATAACTTGGTGTGCAAAGGATATAACTATGTATATATAAGCATATACATAATATCTAAGATGACTAGAAATAAACTCGAAGTGTTGAGTTTTAAATTTTTTCCTTGGAATGTGATACGAAAACCCAAAGTGATAAATTTTTGAACTTATAAGTGGGATGATTATTAATATGGGGTTTAAAATTTGAAATGGGAATTCAAATTGGGTAAAGTTGACTGGATTAAATTGAATTGAATTTTACTTAGGGAAAGTTAAATAAGTTTAAAATGAATAACCTAAATTGGAAATTTCAAGATGAAATTGAGATTTAACTTAGGAAGTTAAATGATTGATTTGAATTGGGGGTATGTGTGATCTTAAAATGGATTTGAGATCTGGAAATTGGAATTAGATGCTACTGATGAATGTTTTAAACAATTTAGATATTTATTTATTTTGACTCATCTTAATATCATCATGTTGTTATTAGTAATCAATGAAACTGTGAATTGGATTATATTAATCAAATTAAGAAATGGATTGAGGTCCATTATTGAAATAAAATAGAAATAAGATTTGAGCTTATGAAAGGGAATCACTTTGAACTTAAGAGTCAAATATTAAAAATGAACTTGCAAACTAAATATTGTTTAGGAATGGGTTTTGAAGTTAAAATGGGTAATAAATTGGATTCTGAAGATTAAATCATTTAAAAAGTTTTGAACTCTTATTTGAATTTTGAAATAAGTTAAGTAAAGGTAATTTAAAATGGAATTTTGAAATATGGGCTCAGAATTAAATCGTTTAAAAATTTTAAGTTGTTAATTTTAAAATTAAAGTTTGGTTTGATTTAAAGGATTAAATCAACATTTGAAAATTTAACTCGAATTTATGAAATTCGAGATTTTTTAAGTTTAGATTTGAATAAAATTAGTTCAAATTGAATTTGATTTGAATTAATTAGAATTATGATTGAAGATGGATAAGCATAAAATTCAAACGGAAAATTTGAATTGAATTAATTTGAAGTGGAATTGAAGTTGAATAAGTTTAAATTTCAAATGGGAGTTGATTTGAATTTGGGATAGGAATTGAAGTTAATTTAAATTGAGTTCAAATTGAATCAATTTAATGGAAGTGGAAATTGGAAATTGATTAGAAGTGGAGATTGGGAATTGAACAGTTTGGCTCTGAACTATTTTTTCATATAAATTGTTTTAATATAAACTGTTTTAAAAATATTTTCACGCTATTTACTATACAGCCTTTCTTTTTAAAACCCAAACTATCTTATACTTATTTTACAATTATTTTGAAAACTAATTACTATTTTACATCTGTTTGACAAACTAATAACTATTTTACAAACTAATTACTATTTTACAACTATTTTGCAATTATCTAATTATTTTACAACTATTTTGTAATTACTTAACTATTTTACTACTATTTGCAACTAATAACTATTTTATAACTACTTATCTATTTTAAAAAAATTCAAGCTATTTGCTTAATACAAGTTGGTCAGAGCGCAAACTGCCTATAATTGAATACCAATTGAGATAAGTGTTAACCCAAATGGAAATTAGGAGCAATTGTGGATGAGTGAATAGAATCAAAATGAAGGAGAATAGAAAAGAGAATTGATTTAGCTGATAATCAATGAAGACAAATACGTAAGATGTACATATGTTATTCTATTCGTAGAATGATTTGATCCAGGTTCGAGCATAGAATTTCGAGATAGTATATTGATCCAAGTTAGGATTTTTCACTCGATTTTCGACGGTGAACCTTGGATATGGATTTTTGATTGGTTTTGGAAATTCTCTATCATAGTTATGACTATGCAAGGAGAATGGCAGTTTCTGATCAAGAAACCAGATCTGAGTCCGCACTAAGAAGTTGGGTGGATGATACAAGTTCGAAAGTGAAATCGTGTGATCGAGTGAGCGATCAGATTTGATATTGCATATGGATGGTATATGTACAACGTACGTGCTTAAATGAAATAGATACTGAAATTTTAAAAGAAATGGAAATGATTTTTTTGAAATATATTTTGAGAAGTATATATGAATAAAGGTGGAAGTTGGATATCTTTTGAAATTCACTTTATGAAAAGTAAGTGATATGGTAAGTAACTTTATAAAAGGAAATCAAATTTGAATGTTGATTTGGCATGGTAAAGTTATATATATTGTTGTATTTAATAAGCTCCCCTATGTTGAATCTAGAACTAGAAGAAAGGGTTTTTGAAAATATTTGAAGTATAAGAGGGCAATCTATACAAGTGGTCCAAAGATTATTTTCAAGTTGGAAAGGATAAGTTGTATTTATATATAAAAGATTTATGAAAACGGTTTTGGAAAAGGTTTTGGAACCTATGGATTTGGAAAAGGCTTTTGATTTTTGGGAAAAATCAATTTTGAAAATTTGGAAAGCCAAGTTCGGAACTATCGATTTAAGATATCGATTTTGTGTAAAGGAGAATTTGATGTAAATCATAAAGGGTATGATTTGAAAGATAATATAAATGTATAGTATAAAGTGTTTTGAGATTGGCTCTGGGGAAAAAGGCACTCCCATTGGAATGAACTTCATTAGGAGTTCCACGGGTAGGTCTTCCTTGATCCCTAAGGGAGAGGCTCTAAATTTAATCCTGGGAGGAAGTCCGGACAGACTAAAGTTTCTAAGGATTTTGTGTTGTGGGTAGCGAAAGTCGAGGGCTCTGATGCCTACAGAGACATTTGGATTATACTGTGACGACAGTGTAACTCGATGTCACTGCGATCTACTGTGGACCATAGCGGAAGTTGAGTGTGTCATGAGAGCCAACAATCTACGTTTGATTTTTTCGTGATGGCAACGTAACATCACTAGACTGCGACCTAAGGTGACATAGCGAAAGTCGAGAGGCCGTGAGAGCCTAAGGCTACATTGGGACTTGACTGATGCAATTTTTTTAGGCTTTGATTCCTAAATGGAAAATGTTTATAACAATGTAATATCAATTCTAAAAATGGATGCAAGAATTTATATTTAGCAATTACTTTAAATATCTATAAATAACATTGGAAATCAAAAATGGGTTAGAGATCGATCAGGCTAATTTCAATTTTTGATTATATCGTCTTAGGATTTTTAAAGATAAAATCTATATTTTTATGTTTGCAAATCTAGTGGAATTTTGAATTGAACGGAATCACGGTTTTGTTCAAATTCTGGCGAGGCGGTCAACGTTTGGCGTCGGCATTGGGTCTAGAGGTGGTTGCCTAGTTTGGGGACTTGGAAAAAATCTGAGATGATTTTTCCGATCATCGGAGGGGTCGATTGAGGGAAGATTAGGGTTTTTAAGCGTGTTCGATTGACGTTGATCTACGGCGTCGCGGTGAAGCTTTAGGGTTGCGGACCAGAGGGACTCGAAGGAGAAGGTCACGGCGGAGCTCACGAAAAAATATTTGGGGCCATCAAGGTCAGTGGCGTCGGAACGAGGGGATAGAATTGACGAGGCTTTTTCAATTTTGGGTCGAAGGGCGAAGTCTTGATACAGGGTTGTAAATGGGAATCTGGGTGCTCAAAAAGTTTGCGGGGGAGGTAGTGACTGAACAAGATGTTCGACGACCAGAGATGATGGACGACGATGATGTATATGTGCACGGCGTGCACAGATTTGTGCACGAAACTGGGTAGGAGGAATGAAGATTTGAGTGAAAGGGAAGAAGACGTTACTCGGGGCCAACTCGATTCATTCGTTGGTTTTGTCGAGGTATAGATGAGATCGTTGAGTTGAGCTCGGGGTTTCTTTTAGTTTTACTCGGGTTTTATCGGTAGCAAATAACAAGTTTAAAAGGCTTAAGTAAATGCAAGTTTTAATGAATTTTTTTAACAAGTTTAAAGGCAAGGAAATGAAAGGTTTTCAAAATAAAGTAATATTAGCAAGGTTTCAAAGGTAAATATTAAACAAGTTTCAAGTATAAATTATAAATCAAATGTTTTTGAATTTAAACTGTTTGGTTTAATATGGATTATTGAATTAAACTTCTATGTGATTTCAAATGAAATTTAATAATGAAAATTAAGTAGTTGAATAAGAAAATGGTTTATCTTAAAGTTAATTTAGGTCTTTGGTGATTAAAGATTAATTAAGTTAATGAATTTTTGGTTAAGGATTAATCAATTAGTTAATAATTAAGGGTTATAATTTATTAATTAGAGATTAATTAATTGATTAGAGATTAATTAATTGATTAGAGATTAATTAATGATTATTTTGAGATTAAGTAATTGTTAATTGGAGATTGATTAATTGTTAATTAGAGATTAATTATTTGTTAATTAGGGATTGATTAATTGGTAATTAGAGATTAATTAATGTAAGTAATTGCTTGAAAAATAATTACTTAGTGTAAAGGATTAATTTGTTAAGGGTAATTAATTTAAAATAGTAATTAAAGGTTAATTAAATATTAGAGGGTAATTACTTATTAATTGAAGGTTAATTAATTGGGAATAATTAACCAATGGAATAATTACTTGATGAAAGTAATTATGGATAATTAAAGAATGATTAATTAATATGAAGTAAGCAGGATTAAAAGTGATGGATGAAATTAAGTTAATTTATTTAAATTAATTAGAAATGGTGTGACTAATTTATCTTGCTTATGGATGATTGAATGATACTGAATACCTTGGATTATTACATATCTCTGACATGTGGTTTGTGATGCTATGTGAGATGATATGTTTGAGTTGAACTATGATAATATGAATTATCTATATGTAATGGAATCGCTATGTGAATATGTTACTCTGAATATGAATTGAATTGTTTTCACTTAAACAACTTGGATAAATAATGACATTGGATTCGAAGAGACCGGGGTCGGGTATCCGTAAATACCCGAAACCACTTCGATTTGAAATCTTCTATAATTCTTTATAGTTTGATGTGCGTAATCAATAGGATGGAATGGAATAATATGGGCCATTGAAACTAAGTAAGGGTACTTAGGCATGGATTTTTGAAATAAATGTTGACTATAACAAGTTATGAACTCATAGTAAGGTACGAGTTACCCCGGGATTTAAATAAGCTTTTATCTTAGTATTTTATGTTAGATGGGTTTACTTACGCTAGTTTCCAGCCTGACTTGGTTGTTACTTTGATGTAATGCTCGGGTCAGACCGATTATTACAGATTTTTAGGTTAGGACGTTCTGGAGCTCAGGAGACGAGCTGGATGGCAGGAACGTATGGAGTTTACCGCTATGTATTAGAGTTGTATTGTCTGTAGTGTGGGACAGGATGAAAGAACTGTCTAGTCTATTTGTAATGATTGTAACTCTGATGAAATGTATGTAATCTAACAATTACAGCTTTCTTTGTAAATGCTATTATTTGTTATTGTATTCAATCCGCTGCGAATGTGAGATGTTGTTGTTTGCTGTTCTTCTTCTATCTTCTTTCTTCTTTTCTTTAACAATCTAAAATTTTCGGCATTCGGTTTCTCGACGCTTCTACAGTGAACGTATAAGTGTCGAATTTTCGAGGTCGAAATTTTGGATCGTTACATGAATGTTGTTTGTTCGATGGTTAAATAATCGACTATCAAATTTGGATCCAAAAGTAACTTTGGAAATTTGTGGGTGAAACACGTGAGTTATATTGCCAGTCGTCTCCAATGATGCTTTATTGTGCATATAAATCTCGTTTCGTTCTCTTAGGATAATGATAAGGAAATCCATCCACCAATGGTTATGAGGTGATCTCCACTCTTATCTTTGTCTATTTATTTCCTAAAGAACCGGGGTTGAATTTATCAAAAACTGTCAAATGTTATTTCGAAGAGACTGGGATCAGATATGTTATCCAAAAACCACTTCGATCCAACTTAAGCATTGCGAAGTGAAGACATCATGAAGATAATGGAAATTCAAAGATGGGGCTCTCAAGTGTTTCGTTCAGTTGCAGAACGAACTTGTATGGATGAACGCTGGCATTGCATTGTTGCCTAGAGAGCAGTTTTAGCATTCCAAATGGGAAGTGCTAAATAAAGGTAATCGTAGCCTCAAGCCTCATCAACAGGGAAAATGACTAAAGCAGGGACGTGCAGCATGGCTATGTGGATCGCTCTCATTAGTGTATGGTCATTCCAAAGTTCTAGTGTTGAATCTCTATATATGCTTCGAGGCCCTTAATGGTTGTTTATTAACCATGGGTTGATCATATTTGGCACTATCCAGTAAGGGGTAGTGTCGGTCCTGAGTAGCTATGGTGCAGTTGGGTTGCAACTTCTTTTACATTTTATCTAGAGGTGTACAGATTCGGTAGGTAGAACCTTACCCTTTCATAGTTAGAATTCACTCTCCAATAATCGACTTCGGTTTTGATTTTAGAATCTAGTATGTTGGAATTTAATAATTTAAAATTTTCCACTATGATTAATAAGTATTTGCATTTTAGACTTTGTCATAATATCAGAGGAGTTTGTATGAAACTTTTTGGTCATCGTAAGGTGAAAACCCACCCGTGTTTATGTGCGGCGTAGTCTTACAAGATACCTTTGTTTTTAAAAGTTTTTATAACTCAAAAATCCAGTTGGGTGTATTTTTATAATGCTGGTTTTCGAGACTGACTCGGGTGTTATTTTATTATAATACGCGGGTCCAACCGAGCATATTTACAGATTGCTTTGGATGCATTGGATATCAATAGACGAGTTGGAGGTCTTCAAGTCGTATTGTCGTATATGTTTATTTTTCGCTGTTTTGTTATTGAAATATCAACAATTGTGAGGACAGGCTGTTAAAACTGTCTAGGATGATAATTGTGATTATTGTTGTACTTTGATGAATGTATGTATATACCAGTTTCTCTTTTGTAAAAGCTTTGATGTTATATATTATTCCGTTGTGATTGTGAGACTCTGTGTTGTTTTTAGTTATTTTCTCTTCTTCTTCTGTTCTTCTTTCTCCTCATAACTATCCATTTTTCTATTTGATTTAGGATGGACATGTGTGGTTTATTATCAACTTGAATGATATGAAAAAGCGGTTCATTACACGATGCCAACATAGACTATCAAATTCACAAAAAAGAAACATAAACCGCCATCATTCATAATTTCCATTAAGCACAAAAGAGAGATCATAAATGAAATCATTATGTTAATTTAACATGTTTTATACGAGCATCATTACCTATAAATTGAAGGGGTTTAGCTACCCATGTTTGAATACATCTTAACATATAATGATTTCAACATAAAAAAACAAGAAAAATGAGAGCTAATTAAAAGAAAAGAGAGCTAACTGCTTGCATGAAATAAATTTAAGCTAATTTCCAGGTTAAAAACTATGCTACTTGTAACAACCCAAAATTTAACCCGTAATAATTAATTCGTTAATTAACTAAATAATAAAATAACTTTTTAAAATTAACAGAATTGAGCAATGGGAGTTGCACCTTTGTGTGTGTGGTAATTTTCTGGTCAATTTCCATATATAGAACGTCAGAATCCGAGCTAAAATGAATGAGATATGAATAAACCAAAATAAACAGAAAAAAATATAGGACGGTCGACCGGCCGGTCGACTTGGGCACAAGGACGGTCGACCGACCAGTCGACCTGCCTTGTTTATTTAGTGAACGAACGTTCGTTCATTCGATCGTTAGTGATGTTAGTCCGTGAGATGATGGTTTTGATGACAACAACCTTAGAATAGATTATAAAATATAAATACTAACAGTATAAGTTTAGATATATATGTATATGCAGGATTTAACCATGCAGGTACTAAGAATGAAGACTGTACAATATAGAGATTCAAGATATCAGGAAAAAGACTCATGAGTATCAAGATTATCAAGAGTTCAAGAATAAGTATTTTTATTAGGAATTTTTTTAAAACTCCTAGAAAATCACTGGCATCTTAAAATCCAATTTATTCGTGGAATGGAATCCACTTCGAGCCGGTTAAAGGGATGGAATCCTAAGTAGGATGGAACCTACGAAAAATATAGTGGAACATTGTTTTGTATCTGCTAATTTTTATTCAAATGATTTTACAAAAATTATCTTGTTTTCAAAATGATTTCAAAACTTTCCTTTTAAAAGATTCAAAAACCTCTATCCTGATTTTAAATAATTTTAGCCTCAAAATCATCTTTAATTTCAAAGTCAAATTACTCCGGATTTTAAACTATCTTTTAATATAATATATTTAACTTTTAAATATTTATACTTAGATTTAAGCATAAAATTATAGTTAAATTCTATATATATTATTCTCTATATTTACTTATGAATTTTAACTATAGTTAAGTATATTTATAAAGTTTAAAATAGTTTTAATATAAGATAAAGGTTATTTTCAAAGAAAATCAAATCATCAAAAATTGACTTGGGATGTCGACATACTCATGGTGACCATGTCGACATAGTGTCAGTTAAGTTCAAAATTTAAATTTCAAAAGAAATGTCTATTTTCCATAACTCTTCACGATTGGACATGGTTGTTGTTCTTCTATAAATAGGGGTTAGTTTCAACGAATTTTGCATCATATTTTCTGGTTTTTCACTCCTCTTCTTCTTCCACATTTATTAATACATATTCTTACCATTATTTTGCCGAAATCAACATTGAATCAAACTCGATTACTTCTAGTTTGATTCTCTATCACTATCTTAACAAGATTCTCAGTATTATTCAGAGTTATAGACTTCTTTGTAATCAATTAAGCAAGAAAAGGTGTGATTGTGGCCTTGAAAATCAATCAAGAGAGGTAAGGTGTGATTGTAGCCTTGGAGAATCAATTGGGTGAACTTGTTGCCCGTAAAATCAAGTGGGTGAACTTGTTGCCCGGAACCCATAGGATTGTGATTCTAGAGGGTGTACCTCGTAGCCTTGAAATTGAGGGTGTAATTGTAAAGATTGCTTTTGAAAGGAAATCCGTACTTGTGTTGCGGGACTGGATGTAGGGTAACTCCGAACCAGTATAAAGTCCGGTGTGTTCTTTCCTTTACTGCTTTTTATTTTATTTCTGCATCTGTGTTTGTTTCTTTGATCATATCTGTGTTTGTTTATTTCACACATTTGTGTCTAAATTAACATAAACTCAGAAAGATTTAGTAATTATTTATAAACACTATTCACCCCCGCTCTAGTGTTAATCCTAGCCTTAAGATCCGTAATCCGCATTTCTCACAATTGGTACCAGAGCAAGGTTTTCAAAGTTTCATAATCTGATTTTTGAAAAGTTTTCAAAATGGCTATCAACACTGGTACTGTTACTAACACTAGTATCTCTGTCACTGGTTCGTCTATAGAAGGTCAGTCTACTGCCAGACCACCACTTTTTAATGGCAGTAACTATGCATATTGGGCATGTAGGATGAAAATATATTTACAACCTATAGGATTAGACACTTGGAATATTACACAAACTAAATATTCTGAACCCACAACTGATTTTGCACAGTGGACTGGTGAGCAAAAGACTGTTGCACAAAATAATTCCAAGACAATGAATATATTTTTTTGTTCACTAGATAGAAATGAATTCAATAGAGTGTCAGTTTGTAAGTCTGCATATGAAATCTGGAAAACTTTGTAAGTTACTCACGAAGGAACAAGCAAAGTTAAACAGACCAAAATTTCCATGCTCACAAATCAATTTCAATTATTTAAAATGAATTCTGATGAGTCTATTTCAGATATGTATAGTAGATTTCAGGATATTGTGCATTCTATAATATCTTTGGGAAAGGAATTTTTTGAAGAAAATCAAGTCAGAAAGATTTTAAATTCTCTTACTCCAGAATGGGATCAAAAGACACTTGCTATCGAAGAGGAAAATGACATCAGTACTTTAAAGATAGAAGAATTAATTGGAAATCTAATGTCGTATGAAGTTCAAACGATCGGGAGAAGAGAAAGCAAAGCATCTGAAAAGAAATCAATGTCATTCAATGCATTGACTGATGGATCAGATTCAAACAGCGATAATGATGAAGAGATAGCCTTAATGACCAGAAATTTTAGGAAGTTCCTGAAATACAGAAAGATGAATAATCTGAAGAGAAACAACTATAAGAACTCTGGAAATCGGAACGTAGTACCAATTAATGTCAAATGTTTCAACTGTGATGAACCAGGCCATATCAAAAGAGACTGTCCGTATCCAGATAGGCAAAATCCTCCTATGAATAATGATCCAACAAAGAAATAGAAGCGCGCATTTACTGCTACTCTAGATGACTCAGACTCGTCCTCAAATGATGATGATCAGAAGACAGATAATTCGAATTCGTGTTTCATAGCAGTTCACAACTCCGACGATTTCAGAGAAACGGACGCAGAAAAAGGTACACGTTTACAATACAATTGGTTGAGAGCTTGCTTAGAATTAGATGCTTGATTTCTTGATTGATTGATTTTGAATTGGTGTGTTGTTTGAATTTTAAAATTTATTTTCTATTTTTAGTATTATTTTATTATTTTTAATAGTATAATTTTCTGAAATATACTATAAATCTAATAATATTTCAGATATATATATAGACATTAAAAATAATAAGTATATTTATATATATGCATTTTAGAGAACTTAGGAAAAATAAATTATCAAAATTCACTGGCACATGTCGACATGGTCCCTACGATGATGTCGACATGGCTACCTGAATTTGAATTTCAAAATTTGAATTCAAATGTTTGAATTTCCCTCCATCTTTTCACTTCATTCAATTCTCTAAAAAGCTACCTTTTGACCAGAGAATATGTCCTTTGAGAATCTATTTATTCACTATCTTTTATCATATCTTTTCAGTCTCATTTTCAAATTCAAACTCTTTCTTCATAACTTCAAGCTCTCTACTCTCTAGTTAATTGGCTTCTTCAAGCAACCCCTCCACCATGAGAATTTCCAAAAAAATAAAAGAGCGACTATTCAATGATCCGTAGACAATAAATGCATACATCAATTATGCTAACTATGCTAAAGTCCATCCCAGAAAGTTTGCTGTTTTTCAAGATTTTTCTTCTTATGAAATTGATTCCCTTTTTGCAAACAATGGAGTTCTTAATCTTATTGATGCTTCTCAAAATGATTTTGTTTGATATCCTAATTTTGTCAAAAATTTCTATGCTAATTTAAACCGTGGATTTTATGATGGAAATGAGGATGAAATTTGGAGTAGTGTCAAAGGCACTAGAATTGTTTGAATTGTGATATTTTGGGTACCATTCTCAATTGCAAGAATTCGGGAATGGATTTTTCTAGTTTTAAAATCGATGAAAATGATCGTGAGACATTTCATCACATTTTCGAAGGAGATGATGATTTTGAATTTAAAAATCGAAATTTTCGACCAAAAGAAAGAATTGTCAATCTTCTTTTGCAACATACTTTGACCCCAAGATACGAGAATTATAATAATCGTACTTCAAAAGTATGCAAAGCACCTTTTGTTATTTTTGGAAACTACGATGTTAATTGGGCGCAAGTTATTTTGGATGAACTTCGTCCCAAAAATCTTGAAATGGGTGAGAATACTTTATATCATGGAATTTATCTCACTTGGATTTTTAACTATTTTGGGGTGGATTTCAAAGGCGAAGAATTGGTTTCTAGAAAAGTTTTCAATCATTCCAACATTTCGCTTATGAAAATTCAATTTGTTTTTCAACCTTATGAGACCCTGACCGAAAAGGAAGAGCGTTTGGCTCATGAGGAGATGGAAGAAGAGGAAGAGGAAGAGGAAGAAGAAGGCGATGAAATGGAAATTGAAAAATAAGAAGAAGGTGAAAATTCTTTGGAAAGCATTGACTATCCTTCCAATCCATCCAACAAAACCCTTCTCAAAAACCAAAAGACTATTGTTGAGAACCAACGGATTCTTAAACGATCCGTTAGTAAAAAGTTGGATAATATTTCTTCGAAGATGAACAAGTTTATTTCCAAAGTCATCAAGAAACATGGACTATTTTCATCATCATCATCCTCTAACTAGTTCTACCTTTTCGTATCTTGTTGTATTTGTTTTAGTTTGTTTTAATTCGAAAGTTTATGTAGTTTGTTGTGTTTAATCGTTGAATCATCTTAGTATGCAATGAAATGAAATTTCTCTTCTGTTATCTAGTTTATCTTATCTTCAGAATAAATGTTAGTATATTACATAAATATATATATACACACAATTATTCACAAAATCAAATTAGTCATACTTTTTCACTAACCCATGTCGACATACCCCCTATGACCATGTCGACATGTACTGGTAAGAAATGACAATTGATTTTGAATTTGAAGTTTGAATAACTACCACATGTCCATTCATTTCAAACGAATTTCTACACCTACAAATACTTGTTTCTTCCAGAATTCTTGACTAAAAATTATTTCTTATCTTCTATATCCTTCATTTCTTTCATAAATTCAACTATGCCTAATCCAATTCACAATTTATCCGAAAATCTTGAAGAAACTCTTAATTCGTTCAAGAATATTCTCTCATTTATTCTTCGCAATCAACGTCACTTAGAATTAAGTCAAATGCAGATGATCAAGGAACAAGAAAGGCATTTTGATGTGATACGATGGATGATCTCCTCACTACACAAGGATGATAACGAAGCACATCCTTCTGTCTCCTCCATGTCGACATAGTGTCAGTTAAGTTCAAAATTTAAATTTCAAAAGAAGTGTCTATTTGCCATAACTCTTCACGAATGGACATGGTTGTTGTTCTTCTATAAATAGAGGTTTGTTTCAATGAATTTTACATCAGATTTTCTGGTTTTTCACTCCTCTTCTTCTTTCACATTTCTTAATACATATTCTTACCATTACTCTGCCAGAATCAACATTGAATCAAACTTGATTACTTCTAGTTTGATTCTCTGTCATTATCTTAACAAGGTTCTCTTTGCTATTCAGAGTTATAGACTTCTTTGTAATCTATTAAGCGAGAAAAGATCTGATTGTGGCCTTGAAAATCAATCAAGCAAGATAAGGTGTGATTGTAGCCTTGGGAAATCAATTGGGTGAACTTGTTGCCCGTAAAATCAAGTGGGTGAACTTGTTGCTCGGATAATCAAGTGTCTCTATCCATAGGATTGTGATTCTGGAGGGTGTACCTCGTAGCCTTGAAACCGAGGGTGTAATTATAAAGATTGCTTTCGAAAGGAAATCCGTACTTGTGTTGCGGGACTGGATGTAGGGTAACTCCGAATAAGTATAAAATCCGGTGTGTTCTTTCCTTTACTGATTTTTATTTTATTTCTGCATCTGTGTTTGTTTTTATGATCACATCTGTGTCTGTATATTGCACACATCTGTGTCTAAATTAGCATAAACTCAAAAAGATTTAGTAATTCTTTATAAACACTATTCACCCCCATCTAGTGTTAATCCTAGCCTTAAGATCGACAATCCGCATTTCTCACAAGTGACGTATTTCGCATTCTTCAACCTGATCTGGTCCTTCCGTTTCTACATCTGATGGCCACTATTTAGCCTATGACGTGGTTGCATCATATTCACTCCTAAAATCCAACGATCTAGGATCTATTTCTACCCCTATAAATAGAATCCTACGCCTAACACTTTTTCTTATTCTAATAGTTTCTCCAATTGGATTCACCAATTAAGGAAGGACCCTAAGTGGAATAAGTTTCCAAGGAGGAAATCGTTTTAAATAAAAATATTTAACAACCCCAAGTGGATTTGTGAAGGCCTAAAGGGAAGAGCAAAGGACCAGAGGTGAGTCATTGTGATTATTTTAAATTTCTTAAAGTAATTTAAAATAATAGGGCTTCTAATAGTTGTAGTTTTACTATGATTTTTGGAGTAACCTTTTTAGTAATTTATTTACAATTTTTAGAATAATTTTCAGTCTATTTCTTCTAGCTATACTTTTCAATTAATTTTAGTTTATTTTTAGCTTTTTCATTTATTTACAGTTTATTTATAGAATTTTAGTTTATTTACTATTATTTGTGCGTTATTTACATCTTCTTATTACGCCTTGGATTTACTTCTATTTTAGTTTTCTTTTATTCCTCCTTCTTCTTCACATATGGATTAGAATAGAATTAATGAGAAATTGGATTAAATTATAAGAAATTTGAAATAATGGAATATAGGATGTAAATTATAAAGATTATAATATAAGTGGAATTGAACTGAAATTATGCCTAATTATGATACTAATTGGACTAAAATTATGACTAATTATGATATTAATTAGACTGAATTAAAGAGATTGGCCTAGTTATGATTTAGAATAATAACTAAAAAGATTAAAAGATGAAAGAAGCTTATTTTCACACTTATACCTTAACGGTTAAGTAATAAGCAGGATTATAACATAGGTTATAATAAGAAAACGGAACATGATGAGGCTTATTCTAAGACTTAAGATAAATTAATAAGCACAGATAATAAGAATAATAATAAAGGATTGTTTAAAATAATTCATCTAAGTTAATAAGCAAAGATGAAAGTAGGATCCGTACTAATAGCATTCCCCTTATGTTGTTTGGGGAAGATAAATGGTCAATACTTAAAAGAAAAGATTCATAACGACAGCATTTTCCTTATGTTGTTTAGGGTAGATATTTGATCAGTACTTAAAAGGAAAGATCTGTACCGGTAGCATTTCCCTTGGGACACACTTATGCTGTTTAGGGTAGATAAGTGGTCAATAATTTAAAACTAAATCAGGGGGATTTGGAAAAGGGATGCAACTAGATTTTATTTGACAGGGACTAGTACCAATAGCATTCCCTATTTTCTATGGACATGGTGTCTCATAATTGCCTGAAGTGAGATGAGGGCACGCTTATGCTGTCTAGGGTAAATAAAGAGTCAAAAGAGGGAGGAATAGATAGTGCAAATCAGCGGTGACCGAGCGTTCGACATCGATTAGGGAAGATAAGTCGCTATTGAGTTCCAAGCGCTTAGTTTGTGTCTTTCGTAGACACCTTCGCCTTCTGTATAAGGAGCTATCTAGCGTCTAGTCCACACTAGGTACTATGGAGTAGAAGGCCAATCAAAGGGTAGAATTAGGATTTCGGCCTAATTATAGGACTGGGAATTCAGCCTAATCAAAGCAGTTATCAAGGAGAAGTGAAAAAATCAAAGTTAACTTATCTTATTAATTGAGTACTAGTTAATTCGTATTTATTTTCAGCTTTATCTCTTTAATATTTCCTTTGTTTCCTTTTGTATATACTAGAACTATTGAAGAGTATGTTACCTTTACTTTGCTTAAAGATTCTAGTAGTTACTATCACTCACCAGACTTTTAGGCTGGCCCACTCCTCTATTTCCCCCCTTTTCCCCTATTGGCAATCAAGGAAGAGGGCGGTAGATTGCAGTGCTCGGAGGTTTCTTGGAGAAGATTCCACTATGTATTCCCTACTTTTTTATCTTTTGGTTCTTTCTTTGTACTGGCACTTAAGATGGATATCTGTACTCTGATTTGTGTTGAGACTGTGAGTTTTCATTTCATGAGATATATTAAGTTTTGAGACATGTATGTGGTATTTAGTATTTGACTTATGATGCAATTATTAAGTTTTGTTTTAAATAAGTTATTATTTTAGTTTCGGCTTTAGTTTCGGCTGTTTTACCTATTTTTGTCTTGTGAATCTTAGTCTCTGTTAGTTTTAGTTATACCTACAACACACCCCGCCTTTTAATGTGTCCTTTTGGGTATATTAAGGGGTGTGGGGTGTTTCACTTGGTATCAAAGCCTAAGGTTTCAGGAATCCAAAAAAATTATTTTAAAAATAAAGTATTTTCCAAAATAACTCATTTTAAAAAGTACTTTTCAGAAAAGAACTCTTAAAAATAGCTTTTAAGTATAAAAGAATTTTTATCAAAATCCCCTCAAAAGTCCAGTTCAATCTCCCTTCGACTCTTTCCTAAACTATCTTTTTCTTTTCGTAGAATGGCGGATGCTCTGAACCTTCCCGAGGGCATTCCAGTCCCAGTTTGGTTTCGTAGGTATCTACAAGCCACGACTCCAGAGGTGCATTAGTAAACGCCCAGTCCAGCAGTGACGGGTGGGAATCTCATCAACCCACCTGTTACCGCCAATTTCTCTAAGCTTTGTAAGGATTATGCGAGTTTAGGTGGAAAGACTTTTTCTGGCAAGGAGATTTTTGTGGAGGTGGGAGCTTTGCTTAAAGACAGAGAGAGGATATTCAGACTATTGGGATTGGATGATCAGCAGTGAGTTTAGCTAGAATCTTGGCAGCTGAAAGAGGAGGCTTCGTATTGGTGAGAGGTCATTGAGTTAGAAGGAAGAGAGGTGACTTGGATTGGATTCCGGGAGCGAATCGATAGGAAGTTTTCGTCTCAAGCAGAGGAGAGTGTTCAAGTAGAGCGGTTTATCAATTTGAAGCAAGGGAGTTCGTCGGTGAAGGAGTACATCAATCAATTCAAAGAATTTTCGTGGTTTGGAATGGAGTTCATAAATACACCGCACAAGAAAGCTATGAAGTTTGTGAAGGGATTGAATCAGCTCCTTCAGTGATTGTTGTTGAATCATGTGACGATGGGAGCTACTTATGAGTCTTTAGTAGAGATGGCACTTATGTCTGATGTAGCTAAGGAGGGAGAGTTTAAGGAGGGCCCTAAGTCAGAAAGTTCTAAGAAGAAGTGGGGGAAAGATAAGAAGGACGAGGATAAAAAGAAAGGAGGAGGACCTCAAAAGCAGATAAAGAAAAACAAGTAGTGCAAGAGTTGTGGGATGGCTAGTCATTACACAAAGGATTGTAGGAAGGCAGCAATGAAAGCGAAGTGTTTCAGTTGTGGATAGCTAGCCACTTTCGTAAAGCCTGTCCTTAGAAGACGAGGCAGGGAGCAAGCACACCTACAATACGGATACAGGCTTTGGACGCAGCGCCTTCTAGCAATGGACCAGATCGAGGTAGGAAAGTCACAGTTGAAGGTTTGATTTCTATTTCTGATTTTCTTATTCGGACTCTTTTCAATTCTGGAGCATCATGCTCTTTTATCTCTAGTTCTCTTATGGATTATTTGCACTTAGACATTTCTTTAATAGTAGACACCATTGTTGTTTCAAACCCCATAGGAGGATCGACACACCCGTCTACGGTCTGTAGGGGTTTGAGAATTTTTATCCTAGGCGTAGAATTTGATTGTGAGGCCTATGTTTTGGGGGATAGGATGATCTCGGGGTTGGATTGGCTATCCACATAGAGAGCTATATTAGATTGCGAGAGAAGAGTCGTTAGACTAGAAACATGCAGCGATAGGACTCTCTAGGTTTCTTGCGACCAGCATGGGTCAATCATGTTGAGCTTCCTCTATTCGTTTGATTCTTCACTAGGAAAGCTAAACTCTATCCCAGTCATTAACGATTTTTTAGACATTTTGAGAAGGTTCTTCGTACACTCTGTGTTCATCGGTTGAGAGAAAAGTTTTTGAAGTGTCACTTTTGGTGTATGGAAATGAGATTTCCAAGGTTTAGGAAAAGTACTCCTAGGTGAGTAAGAATAAAATCCACCCTATTACAAGCCCAATAAAATGAAATTTTTGAAATTTAAAAAGTGGAAAAAAACGTAATTGTTAGAATTGAAAATTTTCATTGTTAATATTTTCTTTTAGAAAATAAATATGGGGTTTTTGATGAATGGTATGAAATTTAAATTGGTTTTTATATAGTGAAAAATTGGAATTCTTTTTGAAGATTTATGGAGTGTGTGTGTGTGTGTGTATATAACTCACCAGTTTCATTGTAAGTAAACAAAGATTTTAAACATAAAAACCCAGAGTGTATCAAGTATCGAAAACGTAGATTACAACTTTTATTGTTGAAATAAATGTTTTCATGAAAAATAAGTGGAGCGTAGGCTATAACACTATTGTGATAGTAAGTGACTCCCAATAGAAATATTTTTACATAGGTATATGAGATTTATTGGTATTTATTTAATTGAATCCATACACTAGTATTTTTTTGGGTTGTAGTAACGGTGTTTTACGCCACATCCATTTTAACCCAAATAAAAATATATTTTGAAATTTAATTTCTACATATAGAAACAAAATGGTTTGTAAAGTCCACTTATTATTTTTAGTAAGTTTAAGGGAGTGTTTTTGCAGTTATGGAAATATTAAAACAGTTTTGAAGATGAGTTTTTCTGAAAGGAAAATGTGTAAGTTAGATATTAGAAAATATTTATTATGAAAGAATATAATTAAACATACTTTAATCTATTGGAATGAAAAGAATAATGGTATGATTTTCTATTAAACCAATAAAAATGTTTTGTGCAAGTTACAAGAAATACATGAAAGAGATATACAAGGTATGAAAAGCAGCATATTTTATATAGCCTATTTTAAAAAATATAAAATAAGTTCCTTGTAATTTCACATAAACATGAAATTCTCTTTTAAAAGGTTCATAGAAGATTTTTTTCGTTAATAATTTCTCATTTCAGAAAGTAGTTCCAATATATTAAGGTATAAGACCGTACGGTGTAATAAGAAGATGTTTTGGAAACACATAAAAATAGTTTAAAGATATTTTAAAAGAAAATGGTTTGGTGAAAAAGTAAATAAGTTTTTGGAAATGGAAAACTTAATAAAAGTAGAATTTGAAAATTCAAATTTTTGTAGCAAACTAAAAAGGTCTTTAAAAGAAAACAAGGAATAATTTTTGGACTTAGAAATTGAAAGTTTCCCCCTCTAAGTTGGGAAATAATGCTAAGTAACCAAAGTTTTTTGAATTTAATAGAAACTCAAAAATAAAACTTTTTAAAGACAAAGATTTTGGGATTTGATTTTTTAAAAATTTAGAAACCTTAATTTTTAAAATGGAACTATAGACACCAAACCAAACTCCTAAATGTGAAGTAGATATGAATCATTTATTAGGTGTAACGGAAAAGGGGTAAGGCTGCAGTGGAGACAATGGTAATTACTTTTGGAAGTAATAATAAAGTTTCCGTAGAGTGTACAGGACCCTAGTGAGAACATAAGGAATGTAGATTCATGTGAGCAGACTAAAGAAGAACGGTAAAATGGAGTTAGTACAATTGTAAGACACACATGGTTGAGAATGGATATTCCTGATTTTGGAAGAACTTGGGTAAAGCATCTTCCTTTAGTGTAATTTGCATAAGATAGTAGTTTTCAAGCTAGCATTGGAATGGCACCTTTCGAAGCTCTTTATGGAAGACCGCGCATGTCGCTTTCGTGTTGGGTAGAGTCTACAGAAGTTAAAAAGACTTCGAAGAAGATTAATTGATTAGGGGAAAATGCGAACTTCTTATCCACATCTCACTTTGATAGTGAATTTCGAATTTCCTATTTCCATCTTTAGTTTTAAATAGGTTCTTTCCTTTATTATCCTTTGGGAGGGTAGAACTTAGGATTTAACATATGGATGGTAGGATTTGATGCAAACATGTCAATAGAATATGTTATGAATGATGTATGCTGGTGATTGCAAGTGTTTGCTAGTGGATGCTAATGGATGCATATAGGTGCACTAGGCACTATTATTCCTTAGGGGTCGGCCTAATTAGAACACTAGAGCATATGCATATGGATGTGTGTGCATTTTTAATTTATTTCCGTGATTGCTATAAATGGATGTTTACCACATGATTGTTGCATTTGGATGACGTTTGTAGCACACATATAGAATTATCGGTTATCATTAGGGAATTTTTGCATTTATTTGGATACATGGCACAGACATGATTGCATAAAAGGAGGTCAACTGAATCAGTGGACCGCCTAATCTCTTGCATTAGTTAGAGACATTTACACTACACCAATTGCATAAGTATCATAAATTGCACTAGAAAAACATAAGGACAATGGATGAATGGTTGATGATTGAGTAATTGGTTATAGAATTGGATGAAAACATTTAGTACATTCTTTTATCCTTAGAGATTTCGAGGACGAAAACCCTTAAGGAGTGGAGAATGTAACAATCCAAAATTTAACCAGTAATAATTAATTCGTTAATTAAATAAATAATAAAATAACTTTGTTAAATTATTAGAATTGTGCCACGGGAGTTGCACCATAATGTCCATGGTTATTTTCTGGTCAATTTCCATATATAGAACATCAGAATCCAAGCTAAAATGAACGAGATATGAATTAAAAAAAATAAACAGAAAAAAAACAGGCTATGTCGACTGGCCGATCGACCTGGGTCGACCCGCCTTGTTTTTTTAGCGAACGAACGTTAGTGACGTATTTCGCATTCTTTAAATCGATCTGGTACATCCGTTTTTGCATCCGATGGCGCCTATTCAGCCTATTACATGGTTGCATCCTATTCAATCCCCAAATCCAACGGCCTGAGATCCACTTCTACCCCTATAAATAGAACCCTAGGCCTAACACTTTTTCTCATTATATAATTTTCTCCACTTGGGTTCACCTATTCAGGAAGGACCCTAAGCAAAATTATGTTCCAAGAAGGAAATCATTTTAAATAAAAATATTTAACAAACCCAAGTGGATCCGTAAAGGCCTAAAGGGAAGAGCTAAGGACTAGAGGTGAGTGATTGTAATTATTTAAATTTCTTTTAAGTAATTTAAAATAATAGGTTTCCAATAGCTGTAGTTTTAATATGATTTTGGGGGTAACCTTTTCAGTAATTTATTTCCAGTTTTTAGAATTATTTTCAGCCTATTTCTTCTATCTATTCTTTTCAATTAATTTTAGTTTATTTCTAGCTTTTCAATTTATTTACTGTTTATTTATAGTATTTTAGTTTATTTACTGTTATGTTTTATTTATATCTTCTTCTTACGTCTTGGATATCCTTCTATTTTCAGTTTTCTTTTATTCCACCACCTTCTTCTTCGCGCATAGATTGGAATAGAATTACTGCGACATTGGATTAGATTACAAGAAATCTGAAATAATGGAATATAAGATGTAAATTATAAAGACTATAATGTAAATGGTATCGGACCGAAATATGCCTAATTATGATATTAATTGGACTGAAATTATGCCTAATTATGATATTAATTAGACTAAATTAAATAGATTAGCCTAGTTATAACTTAGAATTATAACTAAAAAGAGTAAAAGACGAAAGAAGCTTATTTTCACACTTGGACCTTGGGTTAAGTAATAAGCATGATTATAACATAGGTTATATAAGAAAACAGAACAAAATGAGGCTTAATTTAAGACTTAGGATAAATCAATAAGCATAGATTGTAAGAATAAAAATAAAGGCTTGTTTAAAATAATTTATCTAAGTTAATAAGAAAAGATGAAAGTAGGATCCGTATCGATAGCATTCCCCTTATGCTGTTTACGGTAGAAAAGTGGTCAATACTTAAAAGACAGGATCCGTACCAACAGCATTTCCCTTATGTCGTTTAAGGTAGATAAGTGGTCAAGGATCCATACCAGCAGCATTTCCCTTAGGTTGTTTAGGGTAGATAAGTGGTCAATGCTTAAAAGAAAAGATCTGTACCGGCAGCATTTCCCTTATGCTGTATAGGGTAGATAAGTGGTCAATACTTAAAAGAAAAGATCCATACCGGTAGCATTTCCCTTATGCTGTTTAGGGTAGCTTAGCGGTCAATACTTAACCCGCAGAATTTCCCTTGGGAAACGCTTATGTTGTTTAGGGTAGATAAGAGGTCATTAAAAGAATAAATCATGGAGATTTGGACAAGGGACGCAATTAGATTTTGTTTGACAGAGACCAATACCAACAACATTCCCTATTTTCTATGGACACGGTGTCTCACAATAGCCTGAAGTGAGACAAGGGCACGCTTATGCTGTCTAGGGTAAATAAAAGGTCAAAAGAAGGAGCAATAGATACTGCGAACCAGTGGTGACCGAGCGTGCGGTATCGATTAGGGGAGATAAGTCGCTATTGATTTCCAAGCGCTTAGTGTGTGCCTTTCGTAGGCACCATTGCCTTCTGTGTAGGGAGCTATCTAGCGTCTAGTCCATACTAGGTACTATGGAGTAGCAGGCCAATCAAAGTGCAGAATTAGGATATTGGCCTAATTATAGGACTAGGAATTCAGCCTAATCAAAGTAGCTATCAAGGAAAAGTGCAAAAAATCAAAGTTAACCAATCTTATTAATTGAGTACTAGTTAATTCGTATTTATTTCTAGCTTTATCTCTTTCCTATTTCCTTTGTTTCCTTTTGTATATACAAGAACTATTGAAGAGTCAATTACCTTTACTTTGCTTAAAGATTCTAGTAGTTACTATCACTCACTAGACTTTTAGTCTGACCCGATCCTCTATTTTCCTCCTCTTTCCCCATCGGAAATCAACGGAGAGAGCAGTAGATTGCAGTGCTTGAAGGTTTCTTAGAGAAGATTCTACTATGTATTTCCCTACTTTTTCAGCTTTTGGTTCTTTCTTTGTACTGGCAGTTAAGAGGGATATCTGTACTTTGATTTTTATTAAGACTGTGAGTTTCATTTCATGAGATATATTGGGTTTTGAGACATGTATGTGGTATTTGGTATTTGGTATTTGACTTATTTGAATTACGAAGCAATTACGAAGTTTTGTTTTAAATAAGTAAATATTTTAGTTTCAGCTTTTTTTACCTATTTTTGTCTTGTGAATCTTGGTCTCTATTAGTTTTAGTTATATCTACAACACACCACGACTTTTAATGTGTCCTTTTGGGTATATTAAGGGTTGTGGGGTGTTTCACTACTAACATGAAATGAGAGGAGTATAAAGTAAATAAGAGAGCATAAAATAAAATAGCAACAAAAGTAAGTATGAAATAGAAATGCATGAAAGTTAAGAGTTAGGCTAAGAAGAAATTAAAGAAACATTTTATTTACCATTGATTTATGGCTACAATATTGCATGAAACATAAAAGGTATTCATACATTATGAAAACCCTAATTCTTATTTTAGGGGACTACCAAAAATTCCCTTGAGGTAGTGTAACCTCCAAGTAATCATTAGGAAATTAATTAATCCCTAATAACATGCCTTTAACCCTCCATTAACATGTGCATGTGCTTTTAATTTGGACCATTAGTTAGGGGATATGTAGGCTCCTCCAAGTTGCATGAATTCTTTTATTTCCTTTCTTTCTTAGCTTGCAATATATGTGCATGCATACACCTATGAAACCTCTTCATATTTGCACTCCAATTCCTTAAAATAAAAGTGTGCAAATATATTTTCTCAAAATTAAATCATACAAAAAACTACCGCTTTAACCCCAAATGAAGATGAATGAATGATGATTTGAAAACAATTTGAATTTCGGTTTAAATATGTAAAATACCCTAATAGGCACATTTATTTAAATAAAAGTAGATTTATTTTAGGAGTAAATATATACACTTTTACATGCACATCAACAGGCAATAATATGGGAAGAAGCGCCTAGCCCTCAAGAATACATTGCTAGCTGGAGATAGATGGTGACGAGGAGACTCAATTAAAAATATATCTTGTAAAATTCATTGCTACCAAAGATTGGCGACAGTTAGAAGGTTCTTAAAACCAAACCAGGAACCGAATGGATAACTCAACTTCGAGGTTCAAGAATTTGCCATCGTCCGAGTCTGGTGATCATAAATGAAATCATTATATTAATTTAATATTTTTATGAGAGCATCATTACCCCTAAATTGAAGGGATTTACCTGCTCATATTTGAATACATTTTAACATAAAATGATTTCAACATAAATGTTAGACGACAAAATTTCTATTGGTTTGAAAATCAGCGAAAAATTATATCGTTATAAACCACAAGCGCACGGCGTACAATTATAGTGCATATGCGAGTACGGGTCGATCCGCATAGAATGAATTATATTTCAATACTACTCAATCGAATTAACACAAAGTTTTGAAGTGGTTTTATACTAAGAAAAATTGCAAAAATTAAATCAAAACAAAGGTGAATAAACTATGATAATAAGAACAACTTAGAGGCAAATCCACTTCGAATCATTTACATAAATCAACCCAAAATTCATTTATAACCTCTCTTTAAAAATATTAAGTAGAAATGATTAATGTGCTAATTATAAGTATGGTTTATTTGAGCTATTAATGATCACAATTTAAACCATCAAACTCTAACACATCATTCATACTCACTTATCAACTCTCATGATCATAACATGAAATTAAAAATCAAATCTATTTTAAGTATGATCTATTTACTATTAATTAGTAACATAGACCATCTAATTTGATTCTAGCTTAACATTCACATCAAAACCACTTAGGAAAATGAAAAAATAGCTTATATTTTAAATGGATTTAAGCAGAGCCTATTTGAGATGTCAACATAGGCTATCAAAATTCAATAAAAAAATATAAACCACTGTTATTCATACTTTCCACCAAGCACATAAGAGAGATTACAAATGAAATCAGTATGTTAATTTAATATGTTTCATGAGAGCTTCATTATCCCTAAATTGAAGAGGTTTAGCTAGTCATATTTGAAAGCATGGTAACATAGAATGATTTTAATATGAAAAGAAAAGGGAAATAAGAACTATCAAAATAAAAGAGAGCTAACTGCTAACATGAAATAAAATGAGCATAAGAGAATCAAAAGAGCATAAAAGAAAGCATAAATGTAAATTGCATGGAAGTAAAAAAACAAGGCTTTAGAAGCCATGAAAAAACTTTTATTTACCTTTGATTTTGTGGCTATAACCTGCATGAAAAGGAAGAATATAATTACATAAGACTTAAGGGGTACATATACATGCTTAAAACCCTAATTCATATTTTAGAGCACTACCTAAAATACCCTTTAGGATGTGTAGTATCCAAGTAATCATTTGAAAATTAATTTACCCCCTGTAACATGCCTTTAAACCTTCATTAACATGTGCATGTGCTTTTAATTATGGACTATATGGTAGTGGGTTAATGGGCTCCTCCATGTTGCATGGGTTCATTTATTTCCCTTCTACATTTGCCTTCAACATATGTGCATGCACTCTTCCATGAACCCTCTTCATATTTGCACTTCATTTCCTACAAATAAAATAAAAATGTTCAAATAACTTTTCCTAAATTATATCATACACAAAACTACCATTTTACCTCCCAAATGAAGATGAATAAATGACGATTTGGAAACAATTTAAATTTTGGATTAAACATGCAAAATACCCTAATATGCTCATTTATTTAAATAAAAGTGGATTAAATATGGAAGTAAAAATATGCACTTTTACGTGCGCATCAATAAAAACCAAGAAAAATGAGAGCTGAATAAAAGAAAAGAGAGCTAACTACTTGCATGAAATAAAACAAAACTAATTACAAGATTACAAACTATGCTATTAACATGAAATAAGAGGAGCATAAAGTAAATAAGAGAGCATAAAAAAATAGCAATAAAAGTAAGTATGAAATGAAAATGCATGAATGTAACGAGCAAGGCTAAGATGCCATTAAAGAAACATTTATTTATCATTGATTTGTGGCAACAATATTGTATTAAAAGTAGAAGATAATTACATGAAACTTAAGGGGTATTTATATACGCTTAAAACCCTAATTCTTATTTTAGAGGACTACCAAAAATGCCCTTGAGGTAGTGTAGCCTCCAAGTAATCATTAGGGGATTAATTAAACACCACTAACATGTCTTTAAGCCTCCATTAACATATGCATGTGCTTTTAATTATGGACTATTAGTTAGTGGGTATGTGGGCTCCTCCATGTAGCATGAATTCTTTTATTTCCTTTCTTCCTTAGCTTTCAACATATATGCATGCATACATCCACGAAACCTCTACATATTTGCACTCCATTTCCTAAAATGAAAAATGTGCAAATAAATTTTCTTAAAATTAAATCATAAACAAAAATACCAGTTTACCTCCAAATGAAGATGAATGATGATTTGAAAACAACTTAAATTTTGGTTCAAACATGTAAAATACCCTAATATGCTCATTTATGTAAATAAAATTAGATTAAATACGGAAGTAAAAATATATAATTTTACATGCACATCAACAGGAAATAATAGCGGAAGAAGTATCTAGCCATCAAGAGTACGTCGATAGCTGGAGATAGATGGTAATGAGGAGAATTGATAACAAAATCTATCTTCCAAAATTCATTGCTACCGAAGATTGGCAACATCGAGAAGGTTCCCAAAACCAAACCAAGAACCGATTGGATAATTCATATTCGAGGTTCAGGAATTTGTCGTCGTCTGAGTCTAGTGAAGGCTAGAAGGATTGATAACCTACTTAAGGACTAATCAGATCGTTTTATCCCAACTTGCAATAATATGCCATCGTCTAAAGAATGGTGATGCTAAGGAGAATTCCTAGGACGGTGCCATCCATAAACTGGCTTTTAGAGGAAGAAGCCAGAGCTTGATTGAAACTTCAGCCCAACCTTCTAAAATCTGACCGTATCCAAAGATTGGCAATATCAGGAAGGTGTCATCTTATAACATTCAAAGATCTTACATCACCAAAAGATAGGTAACGTCAAGATGGCATAATACTAAAATCTTTCTGAATTTGATGTTGCCCAGAAATGGCATCATCAGAAAGAAGTATTCACTTTCAACTTGATCGAATCATTTGACTCTAACCAGCAGATATAATCTATTACCCAAAATTAGGCAATATCAAGAACGAATCTTCAAAATAGAATCACCTATGTGCTAGTTTTCAAAGATAAAAACTGGTGCACGACCTAATTTCCGATTGTGAACTTGTAACACCCCTAATTTTGGATAACATTATTCAGAAGATTAATTAGCTAAATTAAATAGAATAATGTAAAGATTTATTAGTTAAGGGATTGAGATTCGTATAATAAGGATGTATCGATGCCTATTTAAACTAACTAACTAAGAGAATTAAAATGAATTAAGTTAGGGTAAGTAGACAAGGAAAATATAGGAATAAGGCATATTCTAATACCTTAAACCCTCACATATATTCATTTTACTCGTTCATTTCACAAACTAAAACAAGAGCTAGAGGCTGGCCACCATTAAAGAAGAAAGGAGAAGATAAGCTAAATCAAGAGGAAGAAGCTAATTAACTTAAATCTAAGATCAAATCTCAACTTCTTAACATCAAAGCTAAAGGTGAGTAATATGCTACATCTCATATTTTGGTATTCTTGGTTTCTAAAGTTAGACCGAATGATTTTCAAGTTTATTGCCATGTTTTGAATGATGTGTATGTGTGTGTGTATGCTTGTTGATGAATTTTGCTAATCCATATTGATTTTATGATATGTTTTGGATTGAAAAACATACAAGATGACATCCAAATGCCTTACGAATTTTGTATAAGGTCAGAAATGATATTTTGGAAATGGGTTTCCAAGTTTCACAATTTTTTGAATTATTGTGGAATTAATATAAATTTTCTAGTAAAGAAAATTTGTATTTGGGTTTAAAATTAATTTCGGCAATTATGTATGTGTTTTGTGTCTGAAATTTAAATACGTTAGAAAACATATTAAAAGAGATTTATGTGAATTTTTATAGAATTTTTCTAACTGTTTTAATAGATATATAAAGTTAATTAAGGTATGGGACTTAAATATTTTATATATTTATAAAAGGAGAAGGCACATTTTGTTAATAATTTAATTTGTTTAATTCTAAAATTCTGGCAGTACTTTTAGAAAAGAAAATTGGTAACCAATACTATTTTGACAAATAAGGCAGTCAGAAATGATTACTTTCAAAAGCTAAAAATCAGATTTTACATGTTTTTTTACATGTTTCGCCACTTACGGCACCTAGATTCCAACTTAGTACTTCCGCTTCCATCACCATCGAAACCAATGCATATAGTATCAAAGACTCTGTACAGAGTGAATTGGATACAGCCAAAAGGTATTGGGTCAAAACAAGCGATTCTGATGGTGTCGAAGCCTTTGATTTGCTCTCTAAAGAAAATTTGCCTGCTTTGCTTTCGAAAGGAATGGTTTCGAATAAAATAGCTTTTGACTTGGTCAATGGTTTAAAAGAAAGAATGCTTTCGATGGCGGTTGCGCCTTTGTTTTAAGTAGATGATTTCGAACGGGTCGAAACCCCTAACTACCGCATTTTTACTTTTTAACCCAAATTGGTTTTGAATGGTTGCTTTGTTTTTAAAACATAGCCGCTTCTCCAATGCTTTCGAAGGGATGGGTTTCAACACCATGCACCTCTTTTACTTAGGAATTTCTTTCGAAAGTGTTGCTTTCGACTTGGCTGTTTTATGACGCTTTTTGATATTTGAAAGTTAAACCCAAAGATTTCGAAAGGTTTTCCACACATTTATACTTGAACCCAAAGTTTTCGAAAGGTTTGTTTTAACTATTATTCTTTTATGCTTTCGAAAGGTAACAACAAACGGTTTCAAATGGAAGGTTCCCAGTATTTTTGAACGACAAATGTATGTAAGGTTTCGAAGGGGTGATTTCCTAATGTTTTCGAAAGGCTTACCTTAGATTAAATAGAGGATTTCCAATGGTTTCGAAAGACATATTTAAAGGATTTTAAAAGAGGATATTTAAGGTTTATAAAGATTTTGAAGAAGATGTTTTCAATGGTTTCAAAAGTATATTTGGCCTTTAGGCCTAAGGTTATAAAGTAAAGTTGTTTACTTGTATCGAAAGAGATACTTTCAAAGGTTGTGAAATGGGTGCTTTCAATAATTTTGAAAGGGGGACTTTCATTGGTTTTGAAAGAGAATCGTTTAAAGGTTTTAAACAAAGGTTTTAAATAATTTTACCTTGGAAGTGTAGCCTAAGTATTTTCAAGTTAAAAAGGGTTTTTAACTTATTATGGAGGGATAGGTAATCCTTAATATATTTCATCAACACCTTATTTTGAGTAAAGTATATAAATAACGTGGAAATTAGCTAAAAGAAAGCAAAGAATATATTTTCCTTGTATATGTATGATTTAAAGGAATTAAATCATTTTGAGAAAGGTTTTCAAGGAAAATTTGAGGGGAAGTTAACCTTAGGAAAATAAATCAGATTAGAAGACCAGGTGGAACTGGTATAGGGTCGTGCCCAATACATTAGCTATTAGCCCCTAGCTAATTTAGTCCAAAATTCCAATGTGTAAGACTTAGTCACGGGTAAGACTTAAATGATGGTTACACACAGAAAGGAACATTATGCACAGAGATAGGTAATTGGTGAGCTAGCAAAACCATTAGGATCAAGTGACCCTTGAAGAAGTAAGTTAAGGATAGACCGTCCAGAAACTTATTTAACAGGTGTTAGACAATTTGGCATTTTGTTCGGTAGGCCTGAGTAAGCCAAGGGTTAGTAGTTAGCCAAAAAAACTATAGTTTTTCCAGAGAGATGGTCCAGTTATTACCTGTTTTAAGCATATATGATATTTGCTATTATTGATATAATTAGTCGATTAACCAGTTTGGTTGTAGGATTATGATTTGCAAAAGGATATATTTTCAAGGGATATTATTGAGGGAAACCCCATTCTGCTAAACGGTGTGAGCTCACTTAATATCATATAATCGAGATGTATAGTATTATTCACATCAGACTTTATGTCTAACTCGAAGTTTATGTTTTTCCCCTTAAACTCTCGGGTGCTTAAACTTGATTTGAGTAGATTGAGTGTTTGCATTTTTCAGATTTGAGTAGGTTGATGAATAAAGCTTCTGAAGACGAGCACGAGGCTGATGGCTAGCTATGTATGGTTTCTTTATTTGTTTTATCCTGATTGTATTAAGTCAGTTATGACTATTTAGTACTCTGATCATCTAAGGGGCCATTTTCATATGTCGCATTGGATGTATTTTGTAATAATTATATTTGATTTGAACCTAGGAAACGACGATTGGGATTATGTAATGGAATATGAAACATGTTTTGTGAAATGTAATAAGAAAAGTTGTTTCTGAAATCTGTGATTTTTTTCATATTCATGTGCTTCTGATATTATGGATACCATTAACATTACTGTATTGGTCATCGAAAGTTAATACTATGGATGACTACAACATATGTAATGCTTAGCTTTGGGTATCCAGATAGAGGTTGTTACAATACTTTAGGAACTCGTTATTGCCCAAAGGTTGAAAATGTCAAAGTGGAGACCTCAGAATTAAACCATTGATGCGCTAGTTTTCGAAGAGAAACTAGTACACGACTGGAGTGTCATCCATAGTCGTCGAAAATTCTACTGCTTCCTAGAAATAGACAACTTTATGAAGGATAATCACTACAACAAAAGTTGTTATTGGTTGCATTTGTTAGTGGCGTTTAATGTTATATGCAACAGGTGATCATTTTAAAATATAAAAATCAATAAAGAAACGCAACTAATTGACTCCCGCCAACATTTCACTAAAATTTTCCTGGAATTTTATGCGGCCGCTTATATCTCCTTTTACCCTTAAAATTTTCTTCGTCCTTCTCAAACGACGATGAAAACCCCAAAAAAAAACTTGTTCGGAAACTCTGAATCTCTCTCATCCTTTTTTATCAATTATCAGTCAATAGGCTTCATCACAAAATTTCTTATCTTCTAGCTCGCGAAATTCGACACATCTATCCTCCCCAAACCCTAGCACCAGAAATATGGTTGAAAAATTCGTCCTCTACCTTGCACAATTAAACTCTTATAAGGTAATTTAAAAACCAATTTTCTTCTCTGTTGCCATTTTGAACTGGATTAGATCAGTTTTGTTTGAGGTTGTTATTTGAATTTGTTGTTTGAATTGGTTTCTGTTTATCCAAAATGTATATTGGTTGATTCTTAGATTATGTTGTTAGAGTTAGTTGCTTGAATTGGTTGATTTCTGTTTATCCAAAATTTGCTAAGCTATTTATTTTTTTGTTTAGCATTATTAAATGTACTTTTTGAGTATTTGGTACCATTAATGACCTTTATATCTCAGTTGCTAACTTAGTGCTTTGACCAAATAAACTATCATTTGGATGACTTATCTATTTTGGAAGAACATTTATTTTGATGCTTGAAGGGCTCCCGCGTTAGATTTTTTGAACACAATTTAGATATGGTCTTTGACTATAATTTTTTAAATATATACTTCATTTAACAGTTGCAACAGGAGATTTATATCGGTAGAGTACACATGAAGCATAGGAGATATAGTGAAGAATCAGGGTCTGAAACTCCATATTGATGGTGCTCATATGTTGAATGCTTCTGTTGTATATTTCTATATTAATTCCTCATTTCATCTCGAGGGATTCATTATTAAAAGTAAAGATTAGTCGGTGCATTATAGAATAATCTTAAATTTAGAAAGTTGATATGACGAAGTGGTTGATCTGGATAATTAGGATTTTAAAACCGATGCAGGTGATCCAATTTCAGTATATCATGAAAATTGCTTAACAAGCATGAGTGTGAATTGTTAATAAGATAAACATTGGAAATTCTGATTTCCAGGCTTGTACAAGCAGTTAATTCGTTTTTGTGACACTCATTTATTGCATTTTGGCTATTTTTTTGGATTGTCTTAGGTATATATGAGTGACTTATTGAAACAAAAATGTAGTTATGTTTGTCTGAAGGTTTGGGTGCACCATTTGGATATGTTGGTTTAGAAAGCTTTATTTCCAAGGTAATTTACATTTGGGTCTCCAAATTGAATAAGTGCACCAATTGCTTTAATTTTATTTTTTAGTGACTATCATTTATTTATTTGATAAGCAATAACACTAAGAAAAACATTAGGAGGGATGAGGCAAGTTGGAGTATTGATAGCAATAGCTTATTTTGCTTTGAAAGATAACATTAGCAAAATTGTGCTTGATTACAAGAAAGAGGAGGTACCTTTAGATTTTCTTCTTGACCTTCTTAGTATGATGATGAAAGAAAAATCTTATTTAATTATCCTTAGTGACCGAAATAATTTTGTTCGTTGATTGGTTGAATCAAATTGAACAACTCTCTACATGTACATCTACAATTGAAGCCAGTTTGGTTGGTTTCTTACTTTTTAATATGCATACTTGTTAATCTTATTAAATTTATTTACACTTTACATATGCAATTAGTCTTTAGATTTAATCTTATTGTGTGCTACATTCTTAAAATTTAAAACTATATAAACACCCTTGTGCTATTAGTTTTTTCCTATTTTATGAGCTGGAAAATGTAATTGTTTGTTCAAGAAACCTTTTGACTTATGCATATTTATTGACATGGGTTTTCTATTTTCTTAGGTCTTTTTTCTTTTCGGTACTCAAATCTTGTGCAGTTCAAAAACTTCATCCATGCAGGAGTAGTCAAACTGTGAGACCAACTACTAAGTTCAAAATATTTTATTAATGTGGATCTTAATCAGTGTGTAATTCAGTTATTTACTGAAACAATATTTTTCGTCCATTTAACAAAATAAACGCATCATATAAGCATATATACATATTATAGTTGTAATATGATTTTTTTAGTGCCCAGATTATAATTAATGAATGTTTTTATAGTAAATATGCAAATTGTATGGCTTGGATAATCCATTGAGGGTGCAAGAATGGTTAGCATAGTAATATAGCTAACTATGGCATCCCATCTATGTTTATTAGAATAAAACTTTACTTAAAGTACTTTATCTATTTTAAATTGTTTATGTTTATTGTTTTATGATTTCTGTATTTATAGGGGCTCCTATTCCAATTATATGAATCATGGAGTTTAGAGCATCTCAGCATAGGTTTTATTATACAACTTCATATAAGTAAGCAAAACTTAAATTATATAATTTATACCGTCAACATTAACTAAGGGTCCCTTTTTGTATTAAATACGGATTTGGTTTACTTTACCTTTCACTTTCACCTTTTTGGTGTAATATAAAAAAGGCAAACTGTTTTAACATACATTTGAAACTGTTTAAAATTTAGACTTGTTCTTCAATGTATTACTTTTTTTCTTAATACTTTTACCTACATTTGAAACAATTTTAATTATCATTAGTTTCTTTATTTAAGATACATATAATATTACACATACATAAGTCATTGTTCTTTGGTAAATTGTAATGTATGTACTGCTAGTATGTTTATAGTGTATGCTTGCTTGTTTCTTAACTTAGGTTGCCTAGTAATAGAAGTATTTTTCCTTTACTTTTTCTTGTTATCATACTCATTTTATTTCCCCTTTACAATAACTTATTCTAATTTGATTCCATATGTCGTAGGTTTCGATTAAGCAATTCAGCACTATGCAGTACATTTACCTTCATTGACATATCAGAAAATGCCAAGATCAGTGCGTGCTGAGGTGCGTTGGTTGACGTATTAAAATTGTTGGGCTTGTTTTTCTTATTATATTTGGTGTAAAACTATTTCACCTTATATTATAAATGTAACCAAAAATATTTTAGTATCCCACCTCAATAATTTGGTACCAACCTGGGTGGTATTTTTATGGTCGATCAACAATTTGGTACCAATCTGGGTGCTACTGCTAGGTCGACAATTGGAGTTGGTTTAATGATATGCATTTGAAATGGAAATGGGTCAAATCATGGCGATAGTCTTCAACCCATTGCTACAGCAGCCAATGCAGATTGTGGTCCATAATACTAGTAGTAGGACTAGTATCGATCAATGGAAGAACACGGTCTCATCATTGTCGACTTGGTTGCACTCTCAGGTACTGCCTTTTTATAGATATAATTAAAAAAATTCTAGAACGATATATAGTCAGTATAAGTTATAATTGATTGATTTTGAGAGTTGATTGATTTAGGATTGTTTTTATTAGCTTATAGTAGACATCCGGTGCAGTTTATGTTAGCTTTTAATGGTTTTATTGTAGAAAGAGATGAATTTGGTTGCGGAAGAGGCAAAAGGGTTGGTTTACAGTTAATATGCTAAAACATCCACTGACACATATTGGGTATAGGGAGATGGGTAGTTATCCACTTATCTTATATGTTTAGTTTTTAGCTATAATGTTTCCCTTTTAAGTCATACAATCAACGATGTATTCATAATTTCTTAGTCTGCTTGCATTAGCTTTGGATCCTTGGATATGCTTAAGGCAATTTTACATTCTTATTTAATAATATCACGTGCTCAGCAACTAGTGCACAAGTTGGTCACAATATAAGTTTGTACCTTGAACATGATAGTTCCCATTTTTATCATTTGTAAATGAGAAATAATAATAAATTATTAATAACAATAAATTAACCAAACTAATAAAAATTAACTAAGTTTTGTTAAAATTAAATAACTTTTATAAAATTAACTAAGTTTAAGTTAACTAAAATTTATAAATAACAATAATATAACTAATTTAACATAGTTCTATAAATGATGATGATGATGATGATGATTAATCAAATAAGTTTATAAAAATTAACTAAGTTTATAATAATAATAATAATAATAATATAACTAAGTTTATGTTAACTAAAGTTTATAAATAATAATACTATAACTAATTTAACAAAGTTTTATAAATAATAATGATGACAACGATGATGAATTAACTAAGTTTATAAAATTAACCAAGTTCATATTAATAATAATAATAATAATAATATAATTAATTTAACCTTGTTTTTTATTAGTAATAATAAATTAATTAAGTTAACCAAGTTAATAAAAATTAACTAAGTTTTGTTAAAATTAAACAAGTTTTATAAAGTTAGTTAAGTTTAAGCTAACTAAATTACATAAATAATAATATAACTAATTTAACAAAGTTTTATAAATAATATCAATGATTATGATGATGATGAATTAACTATGTTTATAAAAATTAACTAATTTTTTAATAATAATAATAATAATATAATTAAATTAACTGTGTTTTAGTAATAATAGTAATAATAAATTAACTAAGTTAACCGAGTTAATAAAATTAACTAAGTTTTGTTAATATTAACTAAGTTTATGTTAACTAAATTTTATAAATAATAATAATATAACTAATTTAACAAAGACTTATAAATAACGATGGTGATTATATATTTACTTAGTTTATAAAATTTGACTAAGTTTATAATAATAATAATAATATAATTAAGTTAACCGAGTTTGAATAATAATAATAATAATAAATTAAGTTAAGCAAGTTAATAAAAATTAACTAGGCTTTGTTAAAATTAAACAAGTTTTATAAAATTAACTAAGTTTAAGTTAACTAAATTTTATAAATGATAGTAATATAACTAATTTAACAACATTTTACATATAACTATAAGATTGGATTTTATTTATTTCATTTCGTTTATAACTTTGATTATTTGTATGACATTATTTATAATATGATATACTCGTACAATGTTGTAGATGTTTGTTATTAGATTTGAAGTCCTACGAATTAACATAATTGTTTGACTATATGTTGTGCTTTCACTTGTGCAGGCTTTGGATTTCCGAAGAGAGCGAAATTGAACTTTTATGGTGCTAGCTCTTGTGCATGCGATAAAGAATTATGGGTAATCAAGTGTTTTGTTAACACTAGTTTGGTATAACATTTTATTAGTACCAGGTGTGTAAATTTGTATATGAATGGTTATTGTATGTGAGTTTGGTCATTTTATCAAAAAACTATTGTATTAGAATGGTTATGGATATCTTATTTAATTATATGACTAATATGTTTTTTTAGTTGTTTGAATATGATGATTATGTGAGTGATTGTTGATTGATATAGTTGAAACAAAATAAACCATGAACATGAAATAATAGCATGGAAAAATGGGGCAAAATGATCAACAACTTTTAGTAGCGTTTCAAAAACACTACTGAAATACATATAGTGGCGATGAGTAAATGCAACCGTAAAGTAGAGGTAAAGTTGGAAACTCTACTGGTGGCGCCAAAAAACCTTTTGGTGGCATTTTTAAAATGTTACAAAAAGATTTTTGGTGGCGTTTAAGAAATGCTACCATAAAAGGGTTTATAATAGCATTGAAATAAATGCAACTAAAAACCATGGATTTTTAGTTGCGGGCTTTATCATGGCGTTTATCAAAACGCTACCATAAGTTTTGGTAGTGTTTTCTGTGCACCACCAAAAATAAAATTTCTTGTGGTGAATCAAAATCAAATAATTTTTGCACTAGTTACCAGAGACTGAAACTTGTGCGTGACGGGATTTCAAAGACAATGCTAGTGAACAAATGGAACATGCTTAATTGAGGATATGTGTAACAATCCGTATTTTTAAACATTTAAAATATTAAATTATATAAGATTTTTGAATAAAATTGTTAGGAAAAAATTAAGATTTTACTTATACAAATTAAATTATAATACAGTTATGAGCTTAAGTAAAATTTCTATTAACGAAACATGTTTGTAATAATGTAAGGATGATAACAAATGCTAGTGTGTATTTTAATAACATTGGTTTCAGTGAAATTAACAATTGTCTTAAAGTAAAATTCTAATTGATTGGAATAATAAATGTTAATAAAGATTAATAAATTTTTCTTTATTAAAGAAGAAATCATATGTTCGTTTATTTGAAATGTTTAGTAGCTAAAAGATTGATTGTAGAGACGAGAAACTATTATTCGGTAAGAAATGTATAAACATGTTTAAATTACTATTAGATAGGAAATAATTATTCTATTTCTCATTACATTTATTTTGTCCATTTTGAAATCCACCTTTGCGAACAATTGAAAAAAATGTAATTAAATAATTTCGATTAATGGTAGAGAGGACAACAATAGGTGTAATTAAACATAGCTTATGTTTTGTGAAAATATAAGGAAAGTTGATTTATTGAAAAGAACATTTATATCAAGTAAAATGAATGTTTCATTTGTGAATGTAGGTTTTATTTCATTAAAATAAATAATATAATGGTTGATTTAAAGAAAGAAATATATACATATATTTAAATTGTGTTTTAGCATACAGATGGATTACACGAGTAAGAACTTAATTTATTTAAGTAAGTTATTTATTACTCTGCTGTATATTTATAAAGGTGTTTAAACGACCACAGGAAACTATTATTCTATTTTTCATCCATTTTATTTCTCTATTTTGAAATTTAACTTTATAAGTAATTGCAATTAATGTTATTAAAATATTTCAATTAGAAGGGAAGAAAACGTTGATTGCAAGTAATAGATTTAATAAAAGAAATGCACCTTTTGTGTTAAACAGAAAGATGTTTTAATGGAAAATAAAAGATCATTTTGGGTAAATCAAATTGAACATTTTCATTTTTAAGGTTAGTAATTTGATTTATTATGTATAGATAAAAAAATTAAATACGTACATATTTGAATATTATTTGAGTTAATGATGTTAATTTTGTTATATTTCACAAATTGAATTTCAAAAGGATTGTGCGATGTACATGGTCCCTTCATTTCTTTTGTTATTAACTGTTGCATGTACATTTTAAAATAGTTATCTCATTATTAATACTTGATCCATTCATTTCTCCTTCTGTTAATATCTGAGCCTAGACTTTTAGGTTGTATTTAATTCTTGCCACCTCATTTTTGCGTATGCAAAATTTCGCTTTCCTTTGATTTGCAAACTTTTTCATTCCTACGTACATTTCTTTATGCATTATTAATGCCTAAAGCTTTCAAGATAAAACTTGACATTTATTTTCATCTCTCCGCCTTCATTTCCTAATTACTAAATAACCTGCAGCTTATTTCTTTCATTTGCAGTGTATATTTGTGATCTTTTTTTGGCTAAGTCTTATTGGGTTTGTTTTAGACTAATGGGCTCTTTAGTAAACCAAGAGACCCTAGAAACCCTAAAAGACTTTGGACCTTTTCTTTTCCCACCCATTGACCTTCTATTTCCTATCTGACTAAAGCCAAGTACGTATACAAATTCCTCATTTGAGAAACTTTCTGCGTACTCTTCTTCTTCTTCTTGCACAATTCTATAGAAAACTCCAAACCCTAAAACTCCTAAATCTCCAAATCAAATTCTATCCTTCCCCTTAAAAGCCCTCTACCTCTCTTCTCTTGCGGCTACCCACCTCCATTACCAGCCATAACCCACGGCAGTATCAATGGGAACAACTTTGTTGTTGAACCCTTCTTCCCATTCTGAATATTCCTATATGAAAAACTCCATTTTTCAAGGCCTTTCTTGGGTCCAGCCATTGTCGAAAATACCCCATATTGCATCAGTCATATCTCCTTTAGGAATGAATCAAATTACGTGATTTTTTTTTCGAATCATTTTTTTTCCAGTGGCTTCAACTTTCTTCAGATTAGTTCTTCAAATTCCTTAATTTGCTATGCTAAATACTCAAATATTTTCGAAGTATTTTTGAGTTTAGATATTCAACTCAGAAAACACTTCTGTTTGTTTTGACCGTAAATTCCTCAAGACATAAGCTTTTTAAGTGTTTTTTTTAAAGTGGAGAGAAAATAATTTTTAACAACTTTCTAATTAGTTACTTTTACAGATTCATTAATATTCTGGTCCGAATATTTTCTTAAAGATGACTTAGTTTTAGGTTTGTCCATAATTCAGATCTTATTGTTTGGAAGTTGGAAGCAGTTGAAACTTGTTTATTGATTCGTGTTCGTGTCTAAGATTTGATGTATTTGCTTTGCATTTGTATCTTTGCTAGGAATATCCATATTTCTCCATTTTTATAATCACCTTCGTAGCCATGAAAGGTGAGAAAACCCTCACAACTGCTAGATTTTTTAATAAACTGTATGTATGATATGGTTAGAAATTGATTGGTTGTTGTTTAGTATATTTTAAATTGTCATTCCAGTTAAATCACATTTATTGATTTTAATTGCGATTTAATTTAATATTGAAATTTAAGTTGCTAGTTTAATACCTGTTAATGATAACCAGTAAAATGTTGGTTGTTATTGGTTGATTTTAATGATGATTGTGATGTATGTTCAATTGTTGATATCTGGGTGATTGGATGGATGTTATTGGTTGACATTTTGGATGACTGGATGTTATTTATGTCTATATCTTGGTTATCCCAATGGGTTGAAATGATACATATCTGAACGATCTTATAGGTTAAGGGAAAATCGTTATGGGTTGAAATGATAAACCCGAGCAGTTTTCATTGATTTGGAAATGTTGACTTTTGATACTGGTTGAAACTACATATACCTATATAATTTCTTGAATTTGGACTTTTATTTGGAATTGAATTATTTTAAGGGTTTAATTTAATTCAAACTTTGCTTTTGTTTTAATTAGATGATTAAGATTGATACTTCGAATTATTTAAAGCCTTTAAATGATTATATTCACGTTGTACACTTGATAGGAGATGAAATACCATAACATATATGAAACAATTGCACTAATATTTCTATTTTACTTGTTTTGATTTGACTTACATAAGATCTTTTAGTTCTAACTCTAGTGTTTTCTCTTTCCATTACGCTCGGGTCAGTATGAGCTTTTCAGTGTATTGAAGACTATTTTTTGGAGGACGAAGATGAAGATTTAGTATATCATTGCTATTTATTATTCCACTGCATTCCGTGTTCTGCTACATTATTTGTTTATTTCTGATGTATGTATAACTTTGATTTAAATTGTAAAAGTGTAATCAAATGTTATTTGTAAAATAGCTTCATGAACTGTTTGTTTGATTATTATATTTTCATTCCGCTGCGAGATTCTTGTTTTGTTTTCTTTTTTTTCTTTTTTCTCTTATTTACCTGTAACGACCTGTAAATTTTAACTGTTTTAATAATGTGATTTATTGAATTTTCGTAAAATTTTAGAAATAAAATTTTGAAATATAAATTTAATATTTGGAATGCGTCTAGTTAAACATAGCAATTGGTAAATTTTCGTCCAAAAATATGAAAGTTTATTTCGCGCGTAAATTTACTTCAATTTAATCAGTTAAAAAGCGATGAAAATAAAACGTTTTCGAAACCTAAATATTTTTACATAGAAAAATTCTAAAGCATCTTCTGACCAAGATGTCAGTTTGCCGTTTTTCAAATTCGGACATCTTTGGCTCCGTCGATCTTATTTTTCTACGATTTTCATACATTTTCCCTAGTATAGAAATTCGAATTTTTATAATTCGATCGTGCTGCTAATACCTGTATACCGTTTTTAACGTTTCGTCGTGCTGATCTCTACGGTGTATTTATTTCTGTGTTTTGACGTTCGATGCATAACGAAATCGGTTGAACCGATAAATCGTATCGGTATCCGTTGAGCCCTTTTGACTTTTGCGTCCGTTCATTTGTCTCTGGCAAACCAATAACCTTCAGCTATTATTATATTCTGAAATTCAGCATAATTGGCTTTGATATTCTTGATATTCAATGCATACGGCTCTTCTTTTCACTTTCCCCAATGTTTCATTTGACATTGCTTCTGAGAGGATATCACAAAACATATCTGTTCCTTATTATTTATTTTTAGCTCAGCCTACTTTCTTCCCTGCTATTCTTTCATGTAATAATAATAGTATATAACCTGCTCCTTGTATATGCTCATCCCTGTTCATCATCATTATTTATGTGCTCCTCTGCATGGCAAACATCCACCGCATGTCTCTCACTTGCTTCCCTCGTCTCCAAGCCGTGGCCATTCACCCTCTCCGCCCATTCCACCTCCTTCAAGCCATCCCTCCGCCACCTCTTCCAGTAGCCACCGCTTCCCTCACTTCCACACCAAGCGACCCGGAACACTCGCCACGCCAAGCCTCCTCCACCTCACCAGTGCCCACGAGCACCTGACCGAGCCCACCACCTCTGAGCCCACGCCTCAACCACTCAACTTCCTCCGACCACATCACTTCGCCTTGGCCACAACCAGTTGGAGCACAGCCGGGACCCACCAGCACCCCGAGTACATCACCAGCCACCATTTCGAGTTTTTCCTCTGGCCGATCAACTTCCCTAGTTTGGCCCGTCGCGCGCAGCTGTCCTCACTGGCCGAAGTTGTAGGCCAAACCTCCCTCTTCACCACACGTGCACTTACTCCCCTTCACCATTCTTTGCAACCGTGCCTCTTTGTTCATAGATAGGTAATATACTGTTGATTATATTTTTTTTAGATTTCTAAACCTGTAAAGTTGTTTATATATACTAGTTGAATATATAGGTTTATAAATTATATGTGATAAAGTTTATGTAAGGTATATAGTACTACATAACGATTGGAGTCTCATTTATATTTTTAGAAATGGTGTACTATTGTTTTTCCAACATCTATATATATATACTAAGTCTGATATATTTTACAACCCTTTTGTCTTTTGTTTTTTTGTTATATCTATTACACTTATATATTTATTTGCATGTACATATTCCCTGTAGCTTTCTCTTCTTTTAAAAAAAAGGTAATAAAGTTTTTGTATGTGTCTGCAAGCCTACCTGCTACTTCTTTCATTCACATATAGAAGAAAAAAATTAGTCTGTAATTATTTTTGACCTACTTGGGTTATGTTAGTACTATAATATATATTTTGTTATTTTTTTTTAAGTATGTATGTAGCTATTTATAGGAAATAAGATTTTTATAAATATTTGTCTTCATCTATATGGTCTTTTTGAGTTCATATATATATTACATATAATTACAGTAAGCTGCTCCATAGGTAGGCTATGAATGTTGTCAGTTTATGTATATGTATTTTATTGGTTATTTTATATGATCAACTCAGTTGTTTATTTTATAGTATATCTGTTTATTGATTTACATTTTTGTCAATTTATGTTTATATTCAGTTTATACAGGAAATGTTGTAATCTGTTAGTTATATATGTATATATGATATATGTTAGTTTATATATATACATGAGTTTGGTTTTGAATATGTATATAGTTTTAAAAGGAATGTATAAGGGGTTTCATAGAAAAGTTTATGTTGTATGTTTTGTTTGAATATGGACATAAACATTTGTTTACATATTTATATAAGTTTTATATATATTCAAAAATAAATTATTATGTTAATTTTATAAATAATATTGATATTTATGGATATAATATGTATAAATATAAATTTTATTTTGATTCGTATTTACGTTGAATGTTGATTTTTGAAAATTTAAATATATACAATATATCTTGTTCTCATCGACCCCTGTTATCAGCTTGCTCGTCAAATTCGCGTCCAATCTTGAGTTGCTTTGGAATTCATGCTCATACTCATATCTCATTCAGTCGTCTAATCTATCTAGCCTCGAAAGGAGAGCAATCACTCACGATTAATATTCTTTTATTTATTAAATTCGATTTCAATTGAAACGACAATTGAAATATGCTTCTTTTATTTATTGCACTGTTATTTATGTATCAGTTCACTTTTGACATCTGACACCATTATCTGTTAATTATGTATGCGATGATAATACAGTTTGGTTGATAATTGATTGATGGATTGTTGTTAATATTGGGTGTAAATTGTAATGTATAAAGTGATAAATATTATGCAATTGGATTTGACGTAGGATAGTTTAAAATTGTGAATCGACATATGTGTTGAATTTGATTACTTAACTTGAATAATATGACCCATTTTAATTGTTAAGTTAATTGACACGTAGAATTTGACAAATTATACTTTGAACCTTTGAACGTATATTGGATTAATTGTTGTAGTATTAAATTTGAAATTGAAATGGAACGACAAGTGGAAAAACCGAAATGTAATAATCTTTAATCTACATGAAATGATAGAGTAGATTCTAGAAATAATTATATTAATTTGCACAAACAACAATGCGAATTAATATGATTATTTCGGGATTATTTGAATTAATTATTGGATTGTTATTGATTGTGTTATTGCTTGTTTATTTACTTTGACACCATCCCTGTTATCACACTGTAAGTTCCCTTTGCTATGCTTTGATTTGTGAATTGAATTGGAATCGGGTTGAAATGATAAATACCCAAAAGAATTTGACTTAGGATAGAGAATTAAATAAAATCCGATTGGTCGATAATTTAATTTAAAAATAAAATAATGATTTTATTCGAATAAGAATAAGTTTTGAAATAAAATTGGAATTTGAATTTTATGAAAGGGAAATGTAAATATTGAAATCTGAAACAAATATTAACGTAGTGATTGATGAAAGAACGTTGTTTTGAAATTTAATTATTTAATAATTAAATTTGGAATTATTAATAAATAATTTGGAATTTGTAATAATTGAGTTTTGAAATTATTAAGTTTGAAATCATTAATAATTAAATTTGAAATTATAATTTAGTTTGGAATTATAATTAAGTTTGAAATTATTAAGTTGAATGTATAATTAAGTTGAAATGATTTGGTAATTAAGTTTAAATTCATAATTAAGTGGAAATGATTTAATAATTATGTTGAATTTAAAATCAAGTTGTAATTATTGAATTTTGAAATTATTAATAATTAAGATTGAAATTATTTAATAATTGAATAAAATTTAATTAATTGATAATTGAATAAAAATTGAATTCTTTGATAAGAGGAATTAAACTTGTGAATAAGTGGATTTGAACTTCGTCAATAAATGAAATTGAGTTTCTTTATTTAAAGTTTTTGGAAAAATTATTTAAGTAAGTTAATGAGTGAGATTGAAACTTCTCGATTATGTGAAATTTAGTTCTTTATTAATTGAGTTTGAAATTTGTAACGAAGTCAATAAATAAGTAAAAATTTAATTTCTTTAACAAGAAATAAAAGGTGATTTATTGAAATGAATAGGATTTATTGAAATTAACGTAAGACTTGTAATTTTAAGAATTGATTCGATGAATTTAATTTATTTCAATTTGAAGTTTCGAGATAATGAAGTTGAACGTAAGTAATTGATTTAAATGAATTGGAATTTAAATAGAAGTTGTTTTGAAGGATAAATTTACTCAGCGAATATTGAATGAAATCGATAAATGAATTTAAATTGATTTGAACGTTAAATTAAATTGATTTAAATGATTTCGGAATGAAATCTATATACAAACTTGAATCAATATTTGAATTGTTTTAAATAAAAATGGAAATTGAATTGTAAGACTTTGAAATGATTATTGGGAAGTTTTGAAACATAATTTTGGAAATTGATAGGGAAAGACAAATGAAATGTTGGTTTACAAATTGAAATTGAAATTGAATTTGGTTTGGTTTGAAATATATTAAACGACCAATCGGTGTAATAATTACGAAAGTTATTAAAGAAACCGGAGTCGGTTATGGATATACTCTCTATCTAAACCGAAAACCACTTTAATAACTATACGCAGAGTGATGATCCAGAATGAAGTGGTTGGAATGATGTACGTGATGACTAAAGAAAGAGAACGATAATGGATAGCCTTGACTTGTGTCAAATTGGAAATGACTAAAATCAGGAGCCGTGCCGGGCCAAATGGGGTTAGCCACCTCGAGCGGACACACTTCTTCGTAACTACTACTCATTACTTGTTATCGATTGGTGCACCCTCGGAATTTCAGGAGTGTTGTTTCGCGGTGTTGCGATCGCTGCGGCGATGCGTTCTCACCAGTCCGGATCAGGCGAACGGTAGTTTCACTACCTTGGGTATTGCCTCATGTGCCTTGTCATACTTGTATCCCGATATACGCGACCACTACGAATTTGTTTTGTGTTATACCTATGGAGTACTCCCTGATATCCCACCAGTTTACGGTGGAGTTTACAGTGCTGTATAGACTATGATGCTTGTATAAAAACGTGTTAAGGGGGATAATGGTAACGCCTTAACACTATTTTGATATTTTAGATTACTGATAGACATTATCTACTTAGCGTATATTACTACATAGTAGATAGTTAACGGATCCTTAGAGGATGGTGATTCCAACATCCTTTGAGTTACTTGTATTTCGATTGCTATTTCAATTGAGTTGGATTTATTGATATGAGAATATTAATCCTGACTCGAGTGTTTTGTGTTTTGCTTTACGCTCGGGTCAGACTGAGTGGTTCAGCTTTTGAGATTCACCTTGGAGTTGGAGCTTCGCCTGGAGATCCAGCTATCTATCCAGCTTTCAGATATTCGATGATTCCAGTGATGTATTCTGATTCTTATATTTGACTGTTGTATTCGAGACTTCTGTTGTAACTTATTTAACTCTGATGTATCTTATATATTTATATAGTAGCTTCATGAACTACTATCTCTTTTACTTCCGCTGCATATTATTACTCTGTGTCTGTGAATCTGTGATTATTTATTTACTGTATATCTGAGTTTTTGCCAAATTTTAAATTAACAATTCGGTATTTTGAATTATTCAAGTCCGACATGTATGGATGCGAATAGTTCAAAATAGCGGGTCGTTACATTACCCCCATTAACAATCTTCCCTATTGAATAGTTTGAGTCTGAAATGTGTGGTTTATTGTCGATTTGAACCATCCAAAATGGTGAATCATTACAGTTGGTATCAAAGCTTTGGTTTAGACATACCTTAGCCTGTTGGGGTTAACTCATTACAGATAGGGTAGTAATATCCTAGAATGAGTTATCTGAGTGTATATACGAGAGTGCGTATTTGTTAGTGTTATAAAATATTTATACAAGTTTTGAAATGAAATAATTTTTCCTAATATTATATTTTATATATAAAGGAATAATTTTTTTATAACTATTATAATTATTTGTAATGAGTTTGATTTGTGAAATGGTAATATTTAATTATTATCATTTATTATTGATTTGTTGTATTTAGTCGGTATATAAGCATTGGCTAATTATTGTTGATTTAATTTATGGACTAAACATTAGTTTAGTAATGGTGTATTAAAGAGAATAAAATGAATAGTTAGGATATTTGGTTATGAAATTGAAATGTTTGGTTGTGAATATTGTTGTTTGTTGATTGGTAGTTTCAGCTGTTGAAATAAAATGGAATATCTAGATATTTTGGATAGTCGAAACTTCTGAATTAATATATGAGTTGAAATGTAGAAATTTTGTTGAATTATGCAGTTGAATTTGGTAACCTTAAATTGAAAGCAAGTGAAACAAGGTTAAATTTGTATATCTATTTCTAGTAAATGAATAAAATTGTTGTATACATTCTTGGCATGTAATGTAATAATATACAAGTGTGAACTCTAAGCCTTGGAATGTTTAAATTGAAATTGTGATTAAGGAAATGTTGTAAATGAGATTAAATTGGAAAAAAATATGTTAATAAACTTAATTAACTTTTATGAAATGTGACAAAAATAAATTGAAAGTTAAAGGTGAAACTAAATAGGATAAGAAAATATGAATTAAAAGTGAAATGATTATAAATAAAGCCATGACTTATAAATGTTATGAAATAAATGGATGTTGCAATAAATGGTTATAAATAAATTTGGATAACTTTAAACTCGAACAATGTCTTATAAACAGGAATTAAGCTTTTATAATTGGTTATGAATTTAAGAACATTCCTTATGAAATGATTTGCAAATAAATGTAGTATTAATGAGAAGAATTACATATGAAATGGATGTAATTTAAACTGTAGAGAAATATAAGCAATATTATGAGAATTAATATATTAACATTTTATATTAAATGGAGAAATTCTAAGAAACAAATATTAAATTATGAAGCAAAATTTGTGCTAATCAATGAGATTAAAAATGAATTTAATCGAAATGTAATTATGATGAAACAAATTGGAATAATTACATAAGTTGTATGTGTATTATTTTATTCGCAAAATTAATTTGATCCGGATTTGAGTACACAAGTTCTATGTGATTTACACCACTTCCTGTTAGGATTTTTCATTCGATTCTTGATGGCAAACATTTGATATGGATTTTTGGTTTGATTCAAGAATTCTCTATCATAGTATATGGCTATGCAGGGACAATGATGGTTTCTAGTCAAGAAACCTTATCGAAGTCCGCATTACGGAAGTCGAATGAAAAATACTAGTTCGAAAGCGAACTTGTGTAATCGAGTGAGCGATCGAATGTGATTTTGTGAATTGATGACATATGTACAACTTATGTTCTAATATTATTGATATGCTTTGACGATGAAATTGAAAGTTGTTGGGTTGGATATCTTTGTAATTTAAATTGGAATTTTTCTTGTATGCAAAACTACTACTAATTTAAAACCATTTTACAAAACTATTTATTTTATTTTTCTTATACAACCTATCTTATTCTATTTTATTTACAAAACTATTTTATTTACAAACTATTTTATTTAGAAAACTATTTTACAAACTATTTTATTTACAAAACTATTTTATTTACAAACTATTTCACAAAACGATTTTATACACAAAACTATTCTAAATTCAAAACCTTTTACGAAGAAAAGATTTTCAATCGCATATGGTTTTTCATACAGCGAAATTGTTTTTGGAAAATTTTTGATTCTTGTATAAGATGGACTTTATATAAGTATAAGATGATTTTTAAAACTATTGCTTTTGGAAGGTATTCGATTTGAAGAGATAAGTCTTATAAATAATTGAATTTATATAAGAATGATTTGATATATTCGAGATTGCTGATTTTGGAAAGTATTATATCTGAAAATGAAATTTTATATATAATGGAATTTATATAAGTGAGATATTTGAAGTTATCATTTTGAAAGTGTACTATATATGGCATGTTATATTTTAAAGTAAGAGGTATAGGGATGTACCCTTCGTGAAGAAGTAGAGTATGATATGCTTCGACCCAGATGGACTTGGAAAACCTAGAAATGGATTCGGCCGATAAAACCTAATATACTTGGGTGAATTCAAAAATGGATTCGAACCGATATGGTTTTCCGGACTTAAACTCATCACTTCCTGGATTTTTTTCCCAGGGTAGATGGTTCTTTAGTTTACCCCATGGAGGCGCTTTCAATCCTTGGATTTGTTGTTTATGGATCTTCCGGGAAGGAAGTGCATCCGTTGTGTAAATCATTGAATCATCATTTACCACTACAGCAGGGGTCGTTGGTCTCTTGTTTACGAAATGGCTACGATATTTTTCTAGAATCCGGAAGGTGGAATGATCTTTTGGAAAATTTTGTGTCCATTGCGTAAACACTAGATCAGCAGCGGGCCACAACTATCGTAACATCGTCGTTTAACATCAGATTTTGAGTGGTACTTCTCATACCTATTTTTAAGTATTTTTCACTAGGTGTTGAAACAGGTCTACAAAGTACTTGGAGATTTCTAGTCTTACGCCTGATCAATGTACAACCAGAGTCTGTAAGAATGAGGATAAACTTGTTAAAAATTTGAGTTATAAAAGTATTTCGATAAAGTATTATATAAAAGATATTTTTGTCATTTTTTCCATTTCTAAATACTTTAAAATGTCCAAAATATTGTTTATTTATGTACAACATGGTTTAGTAGTAAATTATTAGTGTCGTAAATATTGTGAGAAGTTATTAATTAAATAAAGCATATTTAAAGTTAATGATTATTGATTTATTAATGATTTTTAAAAGTATTTTGAGATTTAAAACTAATAAAATATAAATAATTGATTTAAGGTTATCAATAACTTCTTTTTAAATATAAGTAATGATGTAAATAATTGTTTTCAAATAGTTTGCATATATTTATAAAGATGTTATTTAAAAAAAATTAAATGGTATTTATAAATGAAGCAAGAAATTTTGCAGATGAATTTTTTCGTAAAGTATTAAAGTATTAAGATGATTGATTTGCAAATAAAGTTTTCAAATGAACATTTCGAGTAAAATTTATATAAGTTTCTTTGAATGCATAATTTAAAGATATTATATAAATGGAAAAGATATATTTTCAAAGTTTATTTTTTGTAATATACTTGACAAATAAATTTTAATCTCTATTTTGGAAGTATGGTTTGAAATATTTACTTGATTTGGAAGCACTAATAGTAAATTTATAGGGTTATTTACTATTTGAATTTTGTATTAAACCATAATAAATGTTCATGACTTTAATATTCATTTTAAAACAACTGTGTAAAATTAATTAAGAAGATATGAAATTTTATACTTTGATTTGGATATTTAATGTAAGATTTGAGTATACTATTAGTTTCAGTTTAATTATCTGGAGTTTATACATATTATAAAATAACGAGTCTAATAAATTATCGAATTTAAGAAATTTTATTTTTAAAAAAAAGCTTATCGTAATGTTTTGATATAAACTTCTAACACTATTTAAACTTTTTGGAAAATCCTTGCAAAATGCTATGAGGATGTTTAAAATATATCTTATATTCTTACTAAGTGAATGAGATTAAATGTTTTAATTGAATTTTTACATATATTGAAATATTTCTTTTCTCTTCAAGAGTGAATACCAAAAACTTTAAAAAAAAAATATTCTATAACAGCATTAAGTTATAAACTTAGGTAAGGCAGGAGCTTAAGTAATATTTTAAGAATTGATTCATTAATGACTTATATCTTTAATGGAAAACAAATTATGTAAGTGGTTGTTCTTTATATAAATAAATGAATGGGAAGATAAATGATGAGAGGAAAAGCTAATATAATAAAATTAAGTGAATTTAAAATTCTTGTTGTTTGGCTGATGGGAAGTTTGGGAAAGAATACTACTAATTGTTTGAGATTGTATGAATAATCAATTAAGTAATTATCTAAGGCGGTTGAGCATAAGGTACACTTATTAGTTTATTTATCACCCTTGCACGACTAAAATTTCTGAACCTGAATGAACCATTAGTTTTGGTTGCTATGGATGTGTGATGGCTTCTTTGTTGCCTATTATGGTTGTATAGTTTTGTTTGCATATGATTGTGATATATTGTATACTGTTTGTGCTATTGATTTGAAGCAACTGAAATATTATTCTTTCACATAATTTTAACTCTTTAAATCATATAAGTGAAATACAGGTTATGAAAGCAATAGCTACTACTTTTGGTTTCATAAATAAAGTTTGTTTTCCCGACAAATAGGTACATATTCGGATTATAGTTTTATAGCGATATTCTATTATTTTCCCACGGTTTGGGATATTTTATTTTGAAATATGATATATATATATATATATTGAAATAATTGATATCATTATTTTTCGGACATATCCGCGCAAAGGAGACTCTACCAAATTTTTTTTAAAATTTAAGACTTAGAATTTTTTTGTAGAATTTGAGTTATTTTCAAATTTTATTAAACTTAAATATGTAGTTTTAATTGTTTATAAATCAACTATTTTAAATAAAATATAACAAATTTTTTGATTTCTTTTAGTTTCTTTTCGTGGATGATATTTTTTAATAAGGGGAGATTGTTACGAACCGTAATTTTAAACATTTATAAATATTAAATTAAATAGGATTTTTGAATAAAATTGTTAGGAAAAAAATTAAGATTTTACTGATACAAATTAAATTATAATACAAGTTATGAGCTTAAGTAAAATTACTATTAACGAAACATGTTTGCAATAATGTAAGGATGATAACAAATGCTATTATGTATTTTAATAACATTGGTTCGAGTGAAATTAACAATTGTCTGAATGTAAATTTCTAATTGATTGGAATAATAAATGTTAATAAAGAATAATAAAATTTTCTTTATTAAATAATAAATCATATGTTTATTTATTTGAAATGTTTGGTAGTTGAAAGATTGATTGTAGAGACGAGAAACTGTTTTTTTGGTAAAAATGTATAATTCCTGTTTGTGTCCAATAGTGTATAAATATGTTTAAATTTCTATTAGATAGGAAATAATTGTTCTATTTCTCATTACATTTATTTTTTCATTTTGAAATTCACCTTTTTAAATAATTGAAATTAATGTAATTGAATAATTTCAATTAATGGTAGAGTAGACACCAAATTGTAATTAATAGGTGTAATTAAACGTAGCTTATGTTTTGTGAATATATAAGGAAAGTTGATTTAATTAAAAGAACATTTATATCAAATAAAATGAATGTTTCATTTGTGAATGTAGGTTTAGTTTCATTAAAAAAAGAATAAAATGATTGATTTAAAGGAAGAAATATATGTATATTTAAACTGTGTTTTAGCATACAGATGGACTACAAGAGTAGGAAAATAATTTATTTAAGTAAGTTATTTATTACTCTGCTGTATAAACAATAAATTTATAAAGGTGTTTAAATGACTATAGGAAACGATTATTCTATTTTTCATCCATTTTAGTTCTCTATTTTAATTTAACTTTGTAAGTAATTGCAATTAATGTTATTGAAATATTTCAATTAGAATGGAAGAAAACGTTGATTGCAAGTAATAGATTTAATAAAAGAAATGCACCTTTTGTGTTAAACGAAAAGGATGTTTTAATGGAAATAAAAGATCATTTTGGGTAAACTAAATTGAACATTTTCATTTTTAAGGTAAGTAATTTGTTTTATTATGTATAGATAAAAAAATTAAATGCGTACAATTTGAATATTATTTGATTTAGTGAAGTTAATTTGGTTATGTTTCACAAATAGAATTTCAAAAAGATTGTGTGATGTACATGGTCCCTTCATTTCTTTTGACATTAACTGTTGCATGTACATTTTAAAATAGTTATCTCATTATTAGTACTTGATTCGTTTATTTCTCCTTCTGTTAATACCTGAGCCTAGACTTTTAGGTTGTATTTAATTCATGCCACCTCATTTTCATGTATGCAAAATTTTAATTTCCTTTGATTTGTAAACTTTTACATTCCTACGTACATTTCTTCATGCATTATTAACATCGAAAGCTTTAAAAATAAACTTGACATTTATTTTTGTCTCTCCGCCTTTATTTCCTAATTATTAAATAACCTGTAGCTTATTTCTTTCATTTGCAGTGTATATTTGTGTTCTTTTTTTTGGCTAAGTCTTATTGAGTTTGTTTTAAACTAATGGGCTCCTTAGTAAACCAAGAGACCCGAGAAACCCTAAGAGACTTTATGCGACGACCCGGAATTTTCTGTAATAACCCGTAAATTTAACTGGATTTAATAACGTTATTAATTGAAATTTTGTGGAATTTTAAACGATGAAATTTTGAAATATGAATTTGACATTTGAAATGCATCTAGTTAAACATCGCAACTGATAAATTTTCGTCCGAAAATATGAAGTTTATTTTCGTGCGTAAATTTATTTCGATTTAATCAGTAAAAAATCGATGAAAATAAAACGTTTTCGAAACCCAAATATTTTTACATAGAAAAATTCTAAATCGTCTTCTGAGCAAGGTGTCATTTTTCATTTTTCTAAATTCGGACTTCTTTAGTGTAACGACCCAGAATTTTTTATAAATTTAAATTTGAATATTTAATTAATTTTAAATATTAATAAGTGAATTTATAAGTCAAATAAATTTTTATTTGAATTTTTGGATTTAATTGGATTATTAAATCGATAATTTAATATGTTAAATTATGGAAATAATTGAAAATAGAGTTAAATATGATTGAAAATGATTTGTAAAATTTTATTTAATCATACTGGAGTTATAGAAATATTTTAGAACTTTTAAAATCGAATTAAAAGTTAATTTGTGAAAATTGAATATTTTAATATTTAATTATCGACTAAAAATAGTCAATTTTTGAACAGTCTCAGAATTGAACGAAACCAGTTTCATTGGATCCGTAATTGTTAGTTATTACTGGATTTCAATTTTCGTGTCAATCGGAGTTATCGTTTGATCGTGGCAGCTCGAAACGCATCGAATTATTTTTAATTTAAATTTGGCGAGTCAAAATAGCCATTTTTCAAAAAGTCTCGGATTTCGACGAAACCAGTTTCATCGGATCCGTAATGTGATATTATTGTAAGGTTTCAAATTTCAAGTCAATTGGATTTACCGTTTGTCCTGTACAAATTAAAACGCCTAGAAATCGATTTAAATCGGTTTAATTCAAATTGAACGTTTTCAGCCATAACTCGCACATACTTCCGAATTAGCTTCCGAAACCTGTTCCATTGTGTCCGGAACACGGGATAAACCCTAGGTACGCTGGTTACGACGTCTAAATCGGAGTTCGGAATTCCCGGGATGAATAGTGTTTACGCTAGCTTTTTCTATAAATAGGAGTTAAAATCTAAAATAAAAAGAAAATGCAAAACCCTAATATACATATGCCAGCCGCCACCTTCATCAAGGGCCAGAATTTTACCACGTTCATCCCTCGATTTCTCGAAATCCATCAACAATTATCAAATTCTTCCAACTAACAAATCGAAGAGCTAAATGAGATCTTGAAATCCATACGGGGAAGTCGACGAATCGTCGACTATAGATGGAGAATTTTCGCCACATCTATGCTCGGTTCCGCACGCACTTCGAGGTTGGAGGCGTCGCTTGGGTGGCGCGCACGTGGGCTGTGGATGCGGGGGGCTTAGGCGCATCTGTAGGAGGTAGCTGATCGAGCTATAATTCGTCGAGGGGGCCGAATTTTCAAACCCTAAGTTCGTTGTGATGGGTTTTCTTGCGTGTTACCTTCCTGGGCAATTGCGTGAAGATGAGGGAGAGCAAATACGCGGCTATGATCTGATAAGTGATGGGATCTACGGTGGGGATTAGTTTAGGGTTATAAAAATTTTAATTATGTTGTAAAATTTTATAAATAAACTCGTGTAACTTCATAATAGCATAACTTTTTCATACGAGGTCGAAACTGCGCGAAACCAGTTGCGTTGGAATCGCATGGACGAGCACTACGCGATGGAGTTGGTTTGGAGTCGTTTGGAGTTAGGGAGAATTTCGGGTAAAATTAAACGCGCGTTTAATTTTATTCGAAATAAAAGCTAAAACGGAATTTAAAACCAAGGTGAGAACATCTCACTCAATCGAATAGATTTCGATTTTATTTTAAATAGTTAGATTTAAAATATTTGAATGCATGTATGAATGATGATTGATATCTATTGATTGTTAAAATAGACATTATGCGCCGTTAGTAAGCGGATGTTATTTAATAAAAACATATACCGCGAATATTTCATAAACAGTGAAATTGGTATTATATATAATATCAATATATATATATTGGCATATGTATATATTGCAGTTGTTGATTTCCCGCATTTTTTGTTTAGCGGATGAGACCCTATTACGCCGTTATTAAGCGGATAATATTTATTAAGAACATATACCGTGATAATTTCGTACTGGAGCGAAATTGGTATTGTGCTAATGTTTTTGGATGCAGGAAACAGGTTGGAGGGATCCAACTGGATTCCTCAACAGTATTTATTTACTTTCAGATATTTTGATATTTGATGGATTATCATATTGATATATGATATCGTTGTTGTCGTGATTGACTATTTGGTGTGTAGCATCATTGGACCCAGATTTTGGGATTTTAAAATGTTTTTAAAGTGATTTTTAAAAATATACTTTATTTTTGGAATTGATCCATATTAAGTAAATAAACGTTATAATTTTTAAAGTTATAAAAATTATGATTTTTGTGAAATATTGTTAAAAGTTGATTTTTGAGAAATATGAATTAATGACTTTATAAAATAATTTTAATGGGGATTTTTGAATTTATTATGAAAAGTTTAAATATAGGATTTATAAAATTTGATTATTTTATAAATCAAAATGGTGAGATTATAAAGGAATTTAAAGACGTTTTAAAAGAATAATATAATTTGATTTATATTAAGAAATTTATAAATAGATATTTATAAAATCGAAATATTGACATTATAAAACGAGTTTTTATAAGAGTTTGAATGTAGTGGAAATGAATTTCCTAAATGAATGAAATTTATAGAATTTTAAACTGTGAAGTTATAAATGAAATTTTATAAGCAGTAGGTTTATAAAATTTATAAAGTTATCGAAAGAATGAATTTTGGATAAATAAACAATCTTATAAGTTAAGATTAATAATTTGGGAAGTTAAATGAACGATTTTGTAAAATAATCGTTTTATAAGTAATTAACTTATAAGATGAACTTGTAGTTTATAATTGAGTTATAAACTGGAATAGGTTAATAAAGGAATTTATAAAAAAGAAGTTTTTATAAATAAATAGAAATGGAATTTATAAACGTTGTTTTATAAATCCGCAAACGACTTATTTTGATAAGTTAATTGTTATAACTTATAAATGGAGTTATATTCACGTTTTTAGACAGTGAATAATCCTTTAAGTTAAAGTGAATAGAATAAAAGGATGAAATTTGTTAACAAAGTTTATTCACGTTTCTGAACAGTGAATAACACGTTAAAGAAATTGTTTAGAATGTGAATGTTTTAAATAGAATTAAAACGATCTAACAATGTTTTAAAAGGAGTTGAGATTCGAAATCATAGATTTCAACATTTATTGTTGAAATAGACGTTTTCGAGAAATAAAAGGAAATGGTGGACTATAACACTGTTGTTATAGTAAATGATTTCTGAAAGGAAATGTTTTGTATAGTATTGGGATTTATATATCTATTTAATTTCGAATCCCTATACTAATGATTTTGGGTTGTCGTAACGATGTTTTACGCAACATTCGTTTTGGCCCAAATAAAAATGTTTAAGTGAATAATTTCCTTAAAGAATGAAATATATACTTAATTCGGTTTAAGTATATTGAATATTTTCTAAGTGTTGAAAATAAAAGAGATTTGTGAATTACTTATGAATAAATAAGTATGGAAATGTTTCCAATGTGAAGTGAATATTTAGAATTTATCTTTTTGAAGATAAATTGAAAATGAATAATTGAAATCGTATATGCACGAATATTTTGAAATATAAATTCATTATGGAATTTATATGTGAAAAGTGAAATTGGTTAAAAATAAATATTGATTTATTTTTGAAGTGTTGGAATTTTATATCTTGTAAAGATATTTTGGAAATGTAAATAATTTGGAAAATTATTTGGAATCTGGTGATGTATGCATATCCATTGATAGTTCGATAGCCGACTATCAATATTTCCCTTTGAATGGGTAATTGATGTGAATTGTTTGAATTTGAATGCACACTTATTTTTGAATAAGCGCTCACTATTCGGGTTAACCGGGAAAGGACCATGGGGTCGTATAACCCATTCCGAATATGTGATACGTCGTTATGAATTGCATTTGAAGATCGGTGTTGAAGACCGAGTATTTGTGAAAGCGATAGGATGACCTATCGATTGTCTCTGCACTGGGTAGCTCCTGGTATAGAGATTCCTTAAGTGATGGGAAATTCGATCGGGATTGTGAATACCCGTATTTCAAGGGCTTCGTAAGAAGTGCCTTCGGTTTTGTTCGAGCCCGGAACAAACTTGTATGGATTGTATGCCTGACATTACAATTTGAGATATAAAGCCGATTTCTTTCAAATATATTTCTGTTGGTGGCGGAGAATTTATTCTTTGCTTAACACCCTTCTTTGAGACGTACGAGCTCAAAGGTTATATAGTTGAAGTTATCAGCGATATATCCCATTTTGGTAATGTGACATGCTGAGTGATGCTGAAATGATCATTGTGTTGATTATTTGTGATAGGATCATTTATTTGATCGTCTATCCTTGTGATCATTGTGTTGATCATTTGTTGACCCAAAGCATGGCTTTTGTATAAAGTATGTTTTTGTGGACGTGACTTCGTCGAGCCTCACACCCCGTGAATGGTCAAAACAGGAAAGAAGCAGCAAGGTTATGAGGGGTAGCACCCTTTAGGATGTGTCCATTTCCTTCTGGAAAAGGGTGGTATCATGGTATGGAGCCCAGATACTTACTCAAGTTGAAAACACTTTATGATTGTGTGAATTGATTACGAGCGCTCGGTGAAAAGGTCCCAAAGGACCGGGGGATGGCATACTCGTGTCAGTTGTTACCCAGTTAGGGGTAACCCGGCCTTGTGTTGGTAGAGATCCGGTTTGGTTCTCGGGGATGTCCATCCAGAGGCATTCTCATGTGGCAATGGGAAGTTCCTTGGCCTGACCATTTGTTGGAAATCCAAAGAAACAATACGAAACTTGTACGGTTTTAGTTGTAGAACCTGCCATTTAATATGGTAGCTATTAGTAGGCATAATATAATGGTACCTATGCTGGCTAAGATTTATATTCTACTTTCGAAATGAATTTTTCCTACACTATGCACTAATAATAATATCAAATGCTCTTTTTAAATGCGTATCAAGCATGTTTGACTATCATAAGGAGAAATCTTCTCCAAGTCTGCGTTTGCATTGTGTGTGTGGCAGGAGGTCTTATGGTAGTCTCATTTTTAAAAGCATTGCGAATTGAATTTAAAAATATTCCTCTTTTTGATTTTAAAGATAAATAAACTGTTTTGAGTTCTCACACCAGTCTTGTTAAGCTTTGGGCTATGTGATGGGGGATTCTCGCTTCGCGGTTTGGTGGCGAACGGGAGACTCTTACTCCCACACATCCTCTTTTAGGGGGTTGGTTAGGCGTAAGCTGTGACAGTCGAGAGGCTGGCCGTAAAAGCAAGTTTGGGATATCAGTGTAAGCCACGGTGGGGCTGGGATGGTTAAAATTTCCTATCTTCTTCTCTCCTCCCTAATTTCTATCTTTTTCTCTTCTTCTTTCCTAAATTTTTCTTAAATAAAACCCTCAGTGTTCGGTTTTCCGTCGTTCGATTTCTCGGCAGTCGATAAAGTGAGTGTCGATGTCGAATGTTCGGAAGACGAAGAATTGTGTCCTGACAATGTGGTATCAGAGCTCTGATGGTTAAGCGATAACCATGGTTCTGTAGGGTATTACTCATTAGAGATAGAGTCAGTAGTACTCTAGAATGAGTTGAGTGTAATAATAGTTATGAGAGCGTATTTGTTAGTGAATAAAATTGTTTTATATTGTGTTGACTTATCGGTTGATTGTTTATAGATTCCCGTCGATCTAGTCTAGCTAACTATCGTAGATAGGGGTTTCTAAACTCTTAAACAAGATAATTCGACATAATATTGTTTTAAATTGGGTAAATAAAATAATTTTACCTTAAGTATATTTTATATATGAAGGAATAATTTTTCAGAATTATTAAATAGTATATAAGTTGATTGTTAGGTTGTTTGAATAATCTAAATTAAAGAGTAATTGTATAAGCAAATGAATTATAAGAATTGAATTATAATTAAAGTGATTTACAATTGTGAATAAACTTATATATATAAGAAATGAAACTATATGAATATTTAAAGTTAAATGGAATATAACTTAAGTGTTGTTGAATGGAATTGATTTTGGTATCGAAGTAAATAAATCAAGTGGATTAAATGGAATAATGAATATAAGTGTTAATTCATTAAAATCTAATGTTATTGGAAGTTGAATAAATTGAATAAGAATGAATATAAGCAAAGGAATTTGGTTGAAATTAATAAACATTGATTGTTATATGATTGTTAGATGATTGTATATAATTCATTAAGAGTTAATGAAATTGAATTAGTGAAATTTAAAGCTATGTAATTGAATTCAAATTAGAAGTGAATAAATTTGAATAGAATTGAATGTGAATTGGATTTAATTAGTGAATGCAAACTAATTAAAATTGAGAATGAATGTTAGTAAATCCAATGTAAATGAATCAAATGCAATTTAAAGTGAAAACCAATTCATTGTATATGAATGAGAATATGAATGAATATTATTGGTTATGAATGTAGTTGGTTGATGGTTGAATATATATTGCTATATGTTGTATATTGATACTATTTACATATGTGCATGTTCTCATGGTGTTTGTTGAGTTTAGTAGGTGCGGATCGCGTTGCTTCGCATTTGGAGTTCGCTTTAGCGCTATATTAGCCGTATATGCTTGCTAATAAAAATATAAGGTACATATCTCGGATTAAATATCGTACTTTTACACTTTTTTTTCCCTTCGGGATGCCTCATTACTTGATGAGATGTATATTTGTGATATATATACTGTCATTTTTTTTTCGGATCGAGCCACGCAAAGGAGACTATGGCGAATTTTTCCGGAAATTTAAGGCGTTAGAAAAATTTGAAAAAATTAGAAAATTGTGAAAACTTTAACTTTGATTTTGGAATTGAAAGTTAAACAATAGATAGTTGTTTTTGAAAAGATAACTAAGTATGATTGGAAAACTTAGTAAAGATTTGTAAGGAATTTAATTATGGATTTTGGAAAGTTAATAAATTCTGTAACCTTTCTTACTTGTAATTTCGAGGACGAAATTCTTTTAAGGGGGAAAGATTGTAACGACCCAGAATTTTTTATAAATTTAAATTTGAATATTTAATTAATTTTAAATATTAATAAGTGAATTTATAAGTCAAATAAATTTTTATTTGAATTTTTGGATTTAATTGGATTATTAAATCGATAATTTAATATGTTAAATTATGGAAATAATTGAAAATAGAGTTAAATATGATTGAAAATGATTTGTAAAATTTTATTTAATCATACTGGAGTTATAGAAATATTTTAGAACTTTTAAAATCGAATTAAAAGTTAATTTGTGAAAATTGAATATTTTAATATTTAATTATCGACTAAAAATAGTCAATTTTTGAACAGTCTCAGAATTGAACGAAACCAGTTTCATTGGATCCGTAATAGTTAGTTATTACTGGATTTCAATTTTCGTGTCAATCGGAGTTATCGTTTGATCGTGGCAGCTCGAAACGCATCGAATTATTTTTAATTTAAATTTGGCGAGTCAAAATAGCCATTTTTCAAAAAGTCTCGGATTTCGACGAAACCAGTTTCATCGGATCCGTAATGTGATATTATTGTAAAGTTTCAAATTTCAAGTCAATTGGATTTACCATTTGTCCTGTACAAATTAAAACGCCTAGAAATCGATTTAAATCGGTTTAATTCAAATTGAACGTTTTCAGCCATAACTCGCACATACTTCCGAATTAGCTTCCGAAACCTGTTCCATTGTGTCCGGAACACGGGATAAACCCTAGGTACGCTGGTTACGACGTCTAAATCGGAGTTCGGAATTCCCGGGATGAATAGTGTTTACGCTAGCTTTTTCTATAAATAGGAGTTAAAATCTAAAATAAAAAGAAAATGCAAAACCCTAATATACATATGCCAGCCGCCACCTTCATCAAGGGCCAGAATTTTACCACGTTCATCCCTCGATTTCTCGAAATCCATCAACAATTATCAAATTCTTCCAACTAACAAATCGAAGAGCTAAATGAGATCTTGAAATCCATACGGGGAAGTCGACGAATCGTCGACTATAGATGGAGAATTTTCGCCACATCTATGCTCGGTTCCGCACGCACTTCGAGGTTGGAGGCGTCGCTTGGGTGGCGCGCACGTGGGCTGTGGATGCGGGGGGCTTAGGCGCATCTGTAGGAGGTAGCTGATCGAGCTATAATTCGTCGAGGGGGCCGAATTTTCAAACCCTAAGTTCGTTGTGATGGGTTTTCTTGCGTGTTACCTTCCTGGGCAATTGCGTGAAGATGAGGGAGAGCAAATACGCGGCTATGATCTGATAAGTGATGGGATCTACGGTGGGGATTAGTTTAGGGTTATAAAAATTTTAATTATGTTGTAAAATTTTATAAATAAACTCGTGTAACTTCATAATAGCATAACTTTTTCATACGAGGTCGAAACTGCGCGAAACCAGTTGCTTTGGAATCGCATGGACGAGCACTACGCGATGGAGTTGGTTTGGAGTCGTTTGGAGTTAGGGAGAATTTCGGGTAAAATTAAACGCGCGTTTAATTTTATTCGAAATAAAAGCTAAAACGGAATTTAAAACCAAGGTGAGAACTTCTCACTCAATCGAATAGATTTCGATTTTATTTTAAATAGTTAAATTTAAAATATTTGAATGCATGTATGAATGATGATTGATATCTATTGATTGTTAAAATAGACATTATGCGCCGTTAGTAAGCGGATGTTATTTAATAAAAACATATACCGCGAATATTTCATAAACAGTGAAATTGGTATTATATATAATATCAATATATATATATTGGCATATGTATATATTGCAGTTGTTGATTTCCCGCATTTTTTGTTTAGCGGATGAGACCCTATTACGCCGTTATTAAGCGGATAATATTTATTAAGAACATATACCGCGATAATTTCGTACTGGAGCGAAATTGGTATTGTGCTAATGTTTTTGGATGCAGGAAACAGGTTGGAGGGATCCAACTGGATTCCTCAACAGTATTTATTTACTTTCAGATATTTTGATATTTGATGGATTATCATATTGATATATGATATCGTTGTTGTCGTGATTGACTATTTGGTGTGTAGCATCATTGGACCCAGATTTTGGGATTTTAAAATGTTTTTAAAGTGATTTTTAAAAATATACTTTATTTTTGGAATTGATCCATATTAAGTAAATAAACGTTATAATTTTTAAAGTTATAAAAATTATGATTTTTGTGAAATATTGTTAAAAGCTGATTTTTGAGAAATATGAATTAATGACTTTATAAAATAATTTTAATGGGGATTTTTGAATTTATTATGAAAAGTTTAAATATAGGATTTATAAAATTTGATTATTTTATAAATCAAAATGGTGAGATTATAAAGGAATTTAAAGACGTTTTAAAAGAATAATATAATTTGATTTATATTAAGAAATTTATAAATAGATATTTATAAATCGAAATATTGACATTATAAAACGAGTTTTTATAAGAGTTTGAATGTAGTGGAAATGAATTTCCTAAATGAATGAAATTTATAGAATTTTAAACTGTGAAGTTATAAATGAAATTTTATAAGCAGTAGGTTTATAAAATTTATAAAGTTATCGAAAGAATGAATTTTGGATAAATAAACAATCTTATAAGTTAAGATTAATAATTTGGGAAGTTAAATGAACGATTTTGTAAAATAATCGTTTTATAAGTAATTAACTTATAAGATGAACTTGTAGTTTATAATTGAGTTATAAACTGGAATAGGTTAATAAAGGAATTTATAAAAAAGAAGTTTTTATAAATAAATAGAAATGGAATTTATAAACGTTGTTTTATAAATCCGCAAACGACTTATTTTGATAAGTTAATTGTTATAACTTATAAATGGAGTTATATTCACGTTTTTAGACAGTGAATAATCCTTTAAGTTAAAGTGAATAGAATAAAAGGATGAAATTTGTTAACAAAGTTTATTCACGTTTCTGAACAGTGAATAACACGTTAAAGAAATTGTTTAGAATGTGAATGTTTTAAATAGAATTAAAACGATCTAACAATGTTTTAAAAGGAGTTGAGATTCGAAATCATAGATTTCAACATTTATTGTTGAAATAGACGTTTTCGAGAAATAAAAGGAAATGGTGGACTATAACACTGTTGTTATAGTAAATGATTTCTGAAAGGAAATGTTTTGTATAGTATTGGGATTTATATATCTATTTAATTTCGAATCCCTATACTAATGATTTTGGGTTGTCGTAACGATGTTTTACGCAACATTCGTTTTGGCCCAAATAAAAATGTTTAAGTGAATAATTTCCTTAAAGAATGAAATATATACTTAATTCGGTTTAAGTATATTGAATATTTTCTAAGTGTTGAAAATAAAAGAGATTTGTGAATTACTTATGAATAAATAAGTATGGAAATGTTTCCAATGTGAAGTGAATATTTAGAATTTATCTTTTTGAAGATAAATTGAAAATGAATAATTGAAATCGTATATGCACGAATATTTTGAAATATAAATTCATTATGGAATTTATATGTGAAAAGTGAAATTGGTTAAAAATAAATATTGATTTATTTTTGAAGTGTTGGAATTTTATATCTTGTAAAGATATTTTGGAAATGTAAATAATTTGGAAAATTATTTGGAATCTGGTGATGTATGCATATCCATTGATAGTTCGATAGCCGACTATCAATATTTCCCTTTGAATGGGTAATTGATGTGAATTGTTTGAATTTGAATGCACACTTATTTTTGAATAAGCGCTCACTATTCGGGTTAACCGGGAAAGGACCATGGGGTCGTATAACCCATTCCGAATATGTGATACGTCGTTATGAATTGCATTTGAAGATCGGTGTTGAAGACCGAGTATTTGTGAAAGCGATAGGATGACCTATCGATTGTCTCTGCACTGGGTAGCTCCTGGTATAGAGATTCCTTAAGTGATGGGAAATTCGAACGGGATTGTGAATACCCGTATTTCAAGGGCTTCGTAAGAAGTGCCTTCGGTTTTGTTCGAGCCCGGAACAAACTTGTATGGATTGTATGCCTGACATTACAATTTGAGATATAAAGCCGATTTCTTTCAAATATATTTCTGTTGGTGGCGGAGAATTTATTCTTTGCTTAACACCCTTCTTTGAGACGTACGAGCTCAAAGGTTATATAGTTGAAGTTATCAGCGATATATCCCATTTTGGTAATGTGACATGCTGAGTGATGCTGAAATGATCATTGTGTTGATTATTTGTGATAGGATCATTTATTTGATCGTCTATCCTTGTGATCATTGTGTTGATCATTTGTTGACCCAAAGCATGGCTTTTGTATAAAGTATGTTTTTGTGGACGTGACTTCGTCGAGCCTCACACCCCGTGAATGGTCAAAACAGGAAAGAAGCAGCAAGGTTATGAGGGGTAGCACCCTTTAGGATGTGTCCATTTCCTTCTGGAAAAGGGTGGTATCATGGTATGGAGCCCAGATACTTACTCAAGTTGAAAACACTTTATGATTGTGTGAATTGATTACGAGCGCTCGGTGAAAAGGTCCCAAAGGACCGGGGGATGGCATACTCGTGTCAGTTGTTACCCAGTTAGGGGTAACCCGGCCTTGTGTTGGTAGAGATCCGGTTTGGTTCTCGGGGATGTCCATCCAGAGGCATTCTCATGTGGCAATGGGAAGTTCCTTGGCCTGACCATTTGTTGGAAATCCAAAGAAACAATACGAAACTTGTACGGTTTTAGTTGTAGAACCTGCCATTTAATATGGTAGCTATTAGTAGGCATAATATAATGGTACCTATGCTGGCTAAGATTTATATTCTACTTTCGAAATGAATTTTTCCTACACTATGCACTAATAATAATATCAAATGCTCTTTTTAAATGCGTATCAAGCATGTTTGACTATCATAAGGAGAAATCTTCTCCAAGTCTGCGTTTGCATTGTGTGTGTGGCAGGAGGTCTTATGGTAGTCTCATTTTTAAAAGCATTGCGAATTGAATTTAAAAATATTCCTCTTTTTGATTTTAAAGATAAATAAACTGTTTTGAGTTCTCACACCAGTCACATGACTGACTCGGAGTTTATTGTTTTCCTTCCTAAACTCTGGGTGCCCACCAATTTCCACACGGGCAGTTAAGAGTTAGGTTTATCAGGATATTCTGGATATTCAGGAGTTGCTGGAGGCAAGCTGGATGGCATGGCGTATTACTAGTTTATATAGTATTTCTTTTTCCGCTGCACTGTTTGTTGTATGTTGTTGTACACTCTGATGATATGATGTAATGTAATGTATAAAATGTAATAACTGAAATAGTTCTTTGTTTAAAGATTATTCATTTATTATTATATGTTGTTCCGCTGCAAATTGTGAGATTCTGTTGTTGTTCTGTTGTTTCCTTTCTGTCCCGTCCTATTTTCTTCTGTCTTTTTCCTTTTTCTCTATTCTCTTTTTCTTTCTATCTTTAAAATTCTTCTATCTTCTGTTTTTCTAATTCTCTATTTTCTAAAAATTGTCTATCTTCTTTTCCCTCTATTTTTCTTTTTCTTTCTTCTTTTTCTCTCTTCTTTCTTTTCTTTTCCTAAATTCTTTTTCTTAAAACCCCTAAGGGTTCGTATTTTCGTTCATCTTGAATTAAACAAAGGAGATTAGTGTCTATTCAAGGAGTACGGACTTACGGGTCTTTACATTTAGCTCCGTCGATCTTATTTTTCTGCGTTTTTCTTGCATTTTCCGCTATTAGAAAATTCGAATTTTTACAATTTAATCATACCACTGATATCAGTATACCGTTTTGATCGTCTCGTCGTGCTGATCTCTACGGTATATTCAATTGTCAAATTCGAAGTCCAGAGTACGTTATGCTTTGCGAAACGCCTTTCGTATCGGTACACGTTCGTGCCTTTTGGGTTCTTGTGCCTATTCAAAATTTCCACAGTGTAAACAGACGGCCCTTAGCTTTTATTATATATAGATACCAATGTTGACTCTTGAATTTCTGATTTCCAACGCTAACTTTAATTGCCGGCTTTACTTTTTTTTGGGGACTCTTCTTTCTTATTTAGAAACAAAAGGAAATAGAAAATACTTTTACTGTTGCATGAGTTATATCACCTGGCATGCTCCATTCCTATTCTCCACCAATTCACTTCAATCTATGCTATTCAGACCGCATCCCCTCCCGCTCTCTCTCGGCAGCACCGCAACATCATCGTCGAGGCTTCCCTTCTACCCTCCGACCGTATCACTTCTTTTCCTTGATTCCACGTGAACCCAAAACTCCACTTCTACACCTTGCAGCCGAAAGTCCCCAAGCTTGACAGCAGCAACCGCGATCACCCAACTCTTCCACCCATGAACATTGCACCCGCCTTCGTGTAGCCAAGCCGTGACCGCTTCCACCTTCCACCCAAGCATCACCTCCTTTCCCTTTGGCCTCGCTCCGCCTATCTTCCCTCCACCCATGCAGCAACCACGCACACCCTCCAACAACCGAGCAGTTTGCTCCAATGCCCTTCCACCCGCCTCCACTCTCCCATCGGCCAACACCTTGACCGCATCGACCAACCACCACGGGAGCAACAAACCAAAGCCGCCCTCTTCCCTCACCGGAAGAAGCTCCGCCCACTGGCCACCGCACAGCAGCCGTACTCCTCTCATCCAACCCCTTGCTTCTACTCGCGTGTGCGCGGCAAGCACCATCACCCGGCTCTTTCCTTCCACCTCGTTCGGACCAATGCACCTTTCCAATAACCTTTGCCCGTGCTCTGCCTTGCCAAATGCCGCGGCCCATCTTGCCGAGATCCATCTTTTCCCGTCTTCCCTCCCTTTCGTGTAAGTATAGATATATATATATACTTCTTATGCTTTACTTTATATTAGTTATATAATAATTCGATAATATATAGTATGCATATGGTCTGTATATCTGCATAAGATATAGTGGAAAGAAAATTGTGTATATTGTATATGCTGTCGTGTCATAAGTTATAAATATAAAGTGAGTTGTTTATTGTATATAAGTAAAATAGTCTGGTTATAAAGTTTGCATTGGTAATTACATTTTAGAGTTTCTATCTGCATATATAGAGGTATGCGGAAGCAGTTTATTTTATAATACATATCATTTATGTTTTCTTATAATTTAGAATTGCATGTACATATATAAGTTTGTGTATATTTGTAAGTTATACTAAATCTATTTTTCAATCTATGGTGAATTATCTTTTATATATATATATATATATATATCATTTTATTATGGGTTTCGTATTTAATATATATCCGAGTTATTTCAAGAATATCGTCTTCACTTATATAATATGGTCTGCATATATATATATATATATATATATATATATATATATATTAGTATATATTTATACATTTAAGTCGTATGCATGTATAACAGTATGGAAAAATATATGTTCAGAATGAAATTTTAACAGAGCGTATGAAGAGGTTGGGAGTTTTGAAACAGGTGTATTTACATGTGCGTTTTATTTAAATTATATATGGTATGTATGTTTGAGTTTAATTCATGTGTTATAATTAAAACAATGATTTTTAATATATAGATGTATAAATTAATATGTGTTTGAAATTTAAAATATGATTTGGTATAAATAGCTATGGGTATAGTTGTGCATATGCGTTCACTTATATCAACCATCTTCATCGATCCAGATTTTGATTTATTTCATCAATTCATTATCTTCCAGCTTTGTCCGTCAAATCCGTGTTCAGCTTACTTCGCTTTGAGATTTGTTGTTGGATCTGTCGATAGTCTAGATCATGACTCATATCATAGCTTGTCGTGTTGTCCATCTCTCTAGCCCCGAAAGATGAGCAATCACTCACGATTAATGTTCATTTATTTATTAAATTTGATTTTAATTGAAACGACAATTGAAATATGCTGCTACTAGTTATTTACACTGTTAAATATATGCTATTACCTGCATCAGTTCACCTATGATATCCGACACTATTATCTGTTATTGTGCGATAATAATCCAGTTTGATTGACAATTGATTGATTGTTTGATGTTTACATTAGACGTTAAATTGTTAATGCTTATAACGATAAATAATATGCGATTGAATTTGATATAGGATAAAATTGATATATGTGCTGAATTTGATTTGTTAAAGTCGTATAATATGACCCCTTTAAATGTTTAAATAAACTGACGTAGAAATTTGGTTAATTACACCTTGAACCATTGAATGTATATTGTATAAATTGTTGTAGTATAAAATTGAATAATGTTAGACAAGCGAAGAACCGTATAAATATTAGTGTAATAATCTTTAATCTACATGAAATGATAGTGTAGATTCTAGGAATAATTATATTAATTTGCATAAACAACAAATGTGAATTAATACGATTATTTCGGGATTATTTAAATAAATTATTGGATTGTTATTGATGGTTGCTATTGCTTGTTTATTTACTTTGACAACATCCCAGTTATCACACTGCAAGTTCCCTTTTCTATGCTTTGATTTTTGAATTGAAATGGAATCGGGTTGAAATGATAAAAAACCAAATAAAACTTTGACCTAGGGTAGAAAATTGAACAAACCCGATTGGTCAATAATTTGATTTAAAAAAATGAAGATTTTATTTAAATAAAGAATAAAGTTTTTAAATGAGATTGGAATTTGGGGTTAATAAAAAGAAAATGTTAATATTAATTAATCTGAAATATAATATTAATATAGTAGTTGATGAAAGAACGTTGTTTTAAATTTAATCAATTAATAATTAAGTTTGGAATTATGAAATTATTAAAATTGGAATTATTTGATAATTAGTTTTTGGAATTAATTATTGATCATATTTTGAAATTATTAATAAAGTTTTGAAATTATTTATTAATTAAATAAGATTGAATTATTTAATAATTAAATAAAATCGAATTCTCTGACAAGTGAAATTGAACTTCTTTAATAAGTGAAATTGAATTCTGTAATAATTAAGCTTCAGTATTTTGTTTAAATTAATTAAGTAAATAAGTGAAATAGAATTTCTTCCACAAGAAATAAAATGTGATTTATTGAACTTAATATAAGACTAGAAATTTAAAGAATTTGATTTGTCGAATTTAATTTAATTTAATTTGGAAGTTGATATGATATAGGAAAACTTAAATTGATTTAATGAATTGGGAATCAAATAGAAACTGTTTTGAATGATAAAGTAACTTAACGAATATTGAATGAAATCAATCGATAAATTTAAATTGATTTGAACTTTAAATTAAATTAATTTAAATGATTTCGGAATGAAACTTATATACGAACTTTAATCAATATTTGAATTGTTTTAAATAAAGTTGAAATTGAATTATAAGATTTGAAACAGTAAGTTGGAAGTTTTGAAACGTAAATTACGGTAATTGTTTTAGAAATACAAATGAAATGTTGATTTATAAATTCTAATTGGAATTTAAATTGATTTGGTTTGAAATATATTAAACGACCAATCGGTGTAATAATTACGAATGTTATTAAGGAGACAGGAATTGGTTATGGACATACTCTCTATCTAAACCGAAAACCACTTTAATAACTATACGCGGAGTGTGATCCAGAATGAAGTGGTTGGAATGATGTACGTGTTGATTGAAGAAAGAGAACGATAATGGATAGCCTTGACACTTGTGTCAAATTAGAAATGACTAAAACAGGAGCCGTGTCGGGCCAAATGGAGTTAGCCATCTCGAGCGAACACACTTCTTCGTAAACTACTCATTACTTGTTATTGATTGGTGCACCCCTAAAATTTTAGGAGTGTTATTTCACGGTGTTGTGATCATTGCCGCGATGCGTTTTCACCAGTCCGGATAAGGCAAACGGTAGTTTCACTACCTTGGGTATTGCCTCATGTGCCTTGTTATACTTGTATCCCTATATACGCGACCACTACGAATTTGTTTTGTGTTATACCTATGGAGTACTCCCTGATATCCCACTAGTTAATGGTGGAGTTTACAGTGCTGCATAGACTATGGCATTTACATAAAATGTGTTAAGGGGGATAATGGTAACGCTTTAACACTATTTTGATATTTTATATTACTGATAGGCATTATCCATTTAGTGTACACTACTACATAGTAGATAGTTTAACGGATCCTTAGAGGATGGTTATTCCAACATCCTTTGAGTTACTTGTATTTCAATTGCTATATCACTTAAATTGGATTTATTGATATAAGAATGTTAATCCTGACTCGTGCGTTTTGTGTTTGCTTTATGCTCCGGTCAGACTGAGTGGTTCAACTTTTGAGACTCACCTTGGAGTTGGAGCTTCGCCTGGAGATCCAGCTATCTATCTAGCTTTCAGATATTCAGTTGATTCCAGTGATGTTTTCTGATTCTTGTATTTGACTATTGTATTCGAGACTTCTGTTGTAACTTATTTAACTCTATTATATATATATATATATATAGTAGCTTCACGAACTACTATCTTTTGCTTCCGCTGCATATTATTATTCTGTGTCTGTGATTCTGTGATTATTTATTTACTGTATATCTGAGTTTTGCCAAATTTAAATTGACAATTCGGCATTTTGAATTATTCAAGTCCGACATGTGCGGATGCGAATAGTCCAAAATAGCGGGTAGTTACAGTTGGTATCGGAGCTTTGGCTTTAGGCAAAACTTAGCATATATGGTAAATGTACATTTACATAATCACTTTCATTCGAGTTTGAATCTCTTCCTTTTTTACTTGATTCCTTTAAATTTTGGAACGTTCCCTCGGTTCTGAAAATTCATTCTTGTCACTCACTATTCGTATTCTTCTGAATTCTAGAGTATCCCATAACTTCATTTCGAATGAACTTTATAATGAATTGGCGGTCTCGCCTACATTCATATGAATTGTAATGGGATGTAACCCATTTACAATAGCGTCGATTAACCAGAGATTTATATATATATATATATCCTCGGTTGAAGCTAATATCTCTAGAAATCCTGAATTCAATCTCTTGAGATCAAATGTGGGTTTGCCTCAGAATTCCACATCGATCTAATTCTTGAAGTCACGGTCGACCCGGCTAAGGTTGCCCGCGATTGATATAAACTTATCTATCGCCCCATTTTGTTATTTAATTATCTTATCTTTGTTCAAACTTATATTCGAATCAAAATTCCCTTTGATTTGAGTCCATCAAATTTGAATCTCTGTCCTTGCTTTGAAATCCATTCATGAATCGTCGAACAAGGAAGTGTATTTGTGAATTAAATTTAAAAAAATGTTTTATATATTGTGTTGTTTGAGTTGTTTATGATGATTTGGGTTTCCGATCGATTCGTCTGATCAACGCTATCGATATGATTTCCAAAACACTTGAACAGAACAAACTGACACAATATTGTTTTCAAATTTGGTAAATAACTAAAAATTTGTGTGATTATACTATATATAAGTAAATTTTCTAAATTGTTAAATTAATGAGTCAACATAATGGTAATATTTGATTTTTATTTATTGTTTTGTAAACCATTGACAATTGCAATATAAATAAATGAATTTATAAATTTGGTTATAATTTGATTTGGAGTTTGTAACGAATTTAAATCAAGAATTTGAGAATTTAATTTCCGGTGATTTCAAACTTTGGATCTAAATTTTAAATGCATATTAAATAAAGTAATTTCGAATATAAATTGTTTCCAAAGAATTTTAAAATGTCTAAAAACAATGCTCTTTTCTTTGTCGCTGGAAAATAATTTCGGTGATGGCGGCCGCATCATCGACATTCATTTTCGAGTTTCGAAGAGGAAAGACCATCAGTAGCTTGTTGTACTTTGTTTTGAAATGAATTTGATTTGAAATTTCTTAAGTACGACATAAATATATAAGTATTTGATTTAGATTGACTTGCATATATTGTATGTATATAATTATCTCTAAATTATTTGAAGTTAATTGGAAATTTAATTCTTAAAATTTGGGTAAAAGATGATTCTAAAATCTTGAATTAATATTTAAAATTGAGAGAATTGAATTAGAAATTTACTTGTATAATACTCAAATGCATTCAACATAACTTACCTAAATTTTCAAAAAGTTAACCATGTAATTGAATATTATACAGTAGAAAATGATATCGAAGGAATTTTTTAAAATAAATTTGAGTAGTTATAATAAGTGTAAATATGCTTAATATATGTGAAAGATATATTAAGTAGAATAAACTTAATAATAATTTGGAAGAAAGAAAATTAAATTTGTCGAATAAAATATGATTATAACAAATGACTATTCAAATTTATGATCTTTGAAATTGTTAATTTAAGATAATTAGATAATATACAATATAAATTGTCTTTATAGATAAAATTTGAGTGCGTATAAAAATGTTATGCACTTAAAGTTTAATTATAAAATGATTAATAGAGATAAAATAATAAGTTAGTCGAATAATAAATGGATTCATAAAAAAAATGGTTGTTTGAAATAAATTTTGTAACAAACAACAAAAAATTGAAAGTTATATGGTTTAAACTAATTGTTTTATTTTGTTTTCAATCGATTTTATTTCTGGTTGTTTATATTCTCCTACCACCTTCCTTTTCGAGGACGAAAACTTTTGAGTGGGGGAGAGTGTAACAACCCATAAATTTAACTGGTTTTAATAACGTTATTAATTGAAATTTTGTGGAATTTTAGACGATAAAATTTTGAAATATAAATTTAATATTTGAAATGCGTCTAGTTAAATAGCAACCGGTAAATTTTCATCCGAAAATATGAAGTTTATTTTCGTGCGTAAATTTATTTCATTTTAATCAGTTAAAAATCGATGAAAATAAAATGTTTTCGAAACCCAAATATTTTTAGATAGAAAAATTCTAAATCGTCTTCTGAGCAAGATGTCATTTTTCGTTTTTTTAAAATTCGAAGTTCTTTAGCTCCGTCGATCTTATCTGCCTGCGTTTTTCTTGCATTTTACGCTAGTAGAAAATTCGAATTTTTATAATCTAATCATACCATGGATATCAGTATACCGTTTTGATCGCCTCGTCGTGCTGATCTATACGGTATATTCGATTGCCAAATTCGAAGTCCAAAGTACGTTGCACTTTGCGAAACGCCTTTCATATCGGTACACGTTCATGCCTTTTGGGTTCTTGTGCCTATTCAAAATTTCCACAGTGTAAACAGACAGCCCTTAGCTTTTATTATATATAGATACCAGTGTTGGCTCTTTAATTTCTGATTTCCAACGCTAACTTTAATTGCCGTCTTTACTTTTTTTTGGGGACACTTCTTTCTCTTTTAGAAACAAAAGGAAATAGAAAATACTTTTACTGTTGCATGAGTTATATCACCTGACATGCTCCATTCCTATTCTCCGCCGATTCACTTCCATCTATGCTATTCAGACCGCATCCTCTCCCGCTCTCTCTTGGCAGCACCGCAACATCATTGTCGAGGCTTCCCTTCTACCCTCCGACTATATCACTTCTTTCCCCTGATTCCACGTGAACCCAAAACTCCACTTCTACACCTTGCAGCCGAAAGTCCCCAACCTCGACAGTAGCAACCATGGCCACTCGCCTCTTCCACCCATGACCACTGCACCCGCCTTCGTGTAGCCAAGCCGTGACCGCTTCCACCTTCCACCCAGGCATCACCTCCTTTCCCTCTGGCCTCGCTCCGCCTATCTTCCCTCCACCCATGCAGCGACCAAGCACACCCTCCAACAACCGAGCACTTTGCTCCAATGCCCTTCCACCCGCCTCCACTCTCCCATCGGCCAGCACCCTGACCGCATCGACCAACCACCATGGGAGCAACATAACAAAGTCGCCCTCTTCCCTCACCGAAAGAAGCTCCGCCCACTGGCCACCGCGCAGCAGCCATACTCCTCTCCTCCAACCCCTTGTTTCTACTCGCGTGTGCGTGGCAAGCACCATCACCCAGCTCTTTCCTTCCATCTCGTTCAGACCAACGCACCTTTCCAATAACCTTTGCCCGTGCTCTGCCTTGCCAAATGTCGCGCCCCATCTTGTCGAGATCCATCTTTTCATGTCTTCCCTCCCTTTCGTGTAAGCATAGATATATATATATACTTCTTATGCTATTGTTTTACTTTATATTAGTTATATAATAATTCAATTATATATATTATGCATATGGTCTGTATATCTGCATAAGATATAGTGGAAAGAAAATTGTATATATTGTATATGCTGTCGTGTCTTAAGTTATAAATATAAAGTGAGTTGTTTATATATAAGTAAAATAGTCTGGTTATAAAGTTTGCATTGGTAATTACATTTTAGAGTTTCTATATGCATATATAGAGGTATGTGGAAGCAGTTTATTTTATAATGCATATCATTTATGTTTTCTTATAATTTAGAATTGCGTGTACATATATAAGTTTGTGTATATTTGTAAGTTATACTAAATCTATTTTTCAATCTATAATGAATTATCTTATATATATATATATATATCATTTTATTATGGGTTTCGTATGAATATATATCTGAGTTATTTCATGAATATGGTCTTCACTTATATAATATGGTCTGCATACACACACACACACACACACACATATATATATATTAGTACAATTTATACATTTAAGTCGTATGCATATATAACAGTATGGAAAAATATATGTTCAGAATGAAATTTTAACAGAGCATAAGAAGAGGTTAGGAGTTTTGAAACAGGTGTATTTACATGTGTGTTTTATTTAAATTATATATGATATGTATGTTTGAGTTTAATTCATGTGTTATAATTAAAACAATGATTTTTAATATATAGATGTATAAATTAATATGTGTTTGAAATTTAAAATATGATTTTGTATAAATAGCTATGGGTATATTTATGCATATGCGTTCACTTATATCAACCGTCTTCAACGATCCAGATTTTGATTTGTTTCATCAATTCATTATCTTCCAGCTTTGTCCGTCAAATCCGTGTTCATCTTACTTCGCTTTGAGATTTGTTGTTGGATCCATCGATAGTCTAGATCGTGATTCATATCATAGCTTGTCGTCTTGTCCATCTCTCTAGCCACGAAAGATGAGCAGTCACTCACGATTAATGTTCTTTTATTTATTAAATTTGATTTCAATTGAAACGACAATTGAAATATGCTACTTCTAGTTATTTACACTGTTAAATATATGCTATTACCTGCATCAGTTCACCTGTGACATCCTACACCATTATTTGTTATTGTGTGATAATAATCCAGTTTGATTGACAATTGATTGATTGTTTGATGTTTACATTGGACGTTAAATTATTAACGTTTAAAGTGATAAATAATATGCGATTGAATTGATATAGGATAAAATTGATATATGTGCTGAATTTGATTTGTTAAAGTCACATAACATGATCACTTTAAATGTTTAAATAAACTGACGTAGAAATTTGGTTAATTACACCTTGAACCATTGAATGTATATTGTATAAATTGTTGTAGTATAAAATTGAATAATGAATGACAAGTGAAGAACCGTATAAATATTAGTGTAATAATCTTTAATCTACATGAATGATAGTGTAGATTCTAGGAATAATTATATTAATTTGCATAAACAACAAATGTGAATTAATACGATTATTTCAGGATTATTTAAATAAATTATTGGATTGTTATTGATGGTTGCTATTGCTTGTTTATTTACTTTGACACCATCCCAGTTATCACACTGCAAGTTCCCTTTTCTATGCTTTGAATTTTAAATTGAAATGGAATCGGGTTGAAATGATAAATACCCATATAAAACTTTGACCTAGGATAGAAAATTAAATGAACCCGATTGGTCAATAATTTGATTTAAAATAAAATGGAGATTTTATTTGAATAAAGAATAAAGTTTTGAAATGAGGTTGGAATTTGAGGTTTAATAAAAAAAATGTTAATATTAATTAATCTGAAATATAATATTAATATAGTAGTTGATGAAAGAACGTTGTTTTAAATTTAATCAATTAATAATTAAGTTTGGAATTATTAAATAATTAAAATTGGAATTATTTGATAATCAGATTTTGGAATTAATTATTGATCAAATTTTGAAATTATTAATTACGTTTTGAAATTATTTATTAATTAAATAAGATTGAATTATTTAATAATTAAATAAAATTGAATTCTCTGATAAGTGATATTGAACTTCTTTAATAAGTGAAATTGAATTCTGTAATAATTAAGCTTTGAAATTTGTTTAAATTAAATAAGTAAATAAGTGAAATCGAATTTCTTCAACAAGAAATATAATGTGATTTATTGAACTTAATATAAGACTTGAAATTTAAAGAATTTGATTTGTCGAATTTAGTTTAATTAAATTTGGAAGTTGATATGATATAGGAAAACTTAAATTGATTTAATGAATTGGAAATTAAATAGAAACTATTTTGAATGATAAAGTAGCTTAACAAATATTGAATGAAATTGATCGATAAATTTAAATTGATTTGAATGTTAAATTAAATTAATTTAAATGATTTTGGAATGAAACTTATATACGAACTTGAATCAATATTTGAATTGTTTTAAATAAAGTTGAAATTGAATTATATGATTTGAAACATTAAAAGTTTTGAAACGTAAATTATGGTAATTGTTTTAGAAAGACAAGTGAAATGTTGATTTATAAATTCTAATTGGAATTGAAATTGATTTGGTTTGAAATATATTAAACGACCAATCGGTGTAATAATAACGAAAGTTATTAAAGAGACCAGAATCGGTTATGGACATACTCTCTGTCTAAACCGAAAACCACTTTAATAACTATATGCGGAGTGTGATCCAGAATGAAGTGGTTGGAATGATGTACGTGATGACTGAAGAAAGAGAACGATATGGATAGCCTTGACACTTGTGTCAAATTGGAAATGACTAAAACAGGAGCCGTGCCGGGCCAAATGAGGTTAGCCACCTCGAGCGAACACACTTCTTCGTAAACTACTCATTACTTGTTATTGATTGGTGCACCCTTAAAATTTTGGGACTGTTGTTTCGTGGTGTTGCGATCATTGCGGCGATGCGTTTTCACCAGTCCGGATCAGGAAAACGGTAGTTTCACTACATTGGGTATTGCCACATGTGCCTTGTCATACTTGTATCCCTATATACGTGACCACTACGATTTTGTTTTGTGTTATACCTATGGAGTACTCCCTGATACCCTACTAGTTTGTGGTGGAGTTTACAATGCTGCTGTAACGCCCCACCCCGAGACCCACCTTAGCAAAAAGAATTAACAAGTAATTCCGTCTACTAAAGCGGAGAATAGGGCTGGTTAAGGGCGACCATCTATAATTTTGTCTTAAACATCCATTGAGTACGTCGATAAATGCAATATAATTTTTTTTTTCAACTCAAGTGGATCGACATACCCAGTAAATGCTTAATCCAAAACTATAGGTGGCTAACGGATCTATCAGAACAAAATACAATAACTGAATGTAAACTACATCACAGAACAGTAACCAACATCATATATATACATATACACTGATACACGTTCAGTACAATACAATATGAATACAATAAAGGTGGTACACGACCACACCATATACATCGAATCAAATGTAAGAACATCAGAATATGCGGAAGAAATAAACTACTCAAGAGAAAGAAGAGCTGATATCCAACATCAACTTCAAGCTAAGCCCAATAAATGATACCTGAAACAACTCGGTCTGACCCGAGTGAAAACACACGGGTCAGTCTAGCTAGAACTTATCATTAGTAAAGGTGATGATAAGAGATAAGGGGAAAACCATTCCATCATTACCAATGGAATGATATAGGTCATCAAGTTATCTCTAGAGTGATACATCAATGGTTCATCATGATTGCATAGAGGAATACAATATGTATATTAGATAGACATGGTTTATCTAATTATATATATAACCGAATGAAATGGGTGAGGATATGGACCATAAAGTAAATCTTCATAAGATAATTAAACTACAAGAATCCATCATAAATAAAACCCATCTAATAGAAACTTCTTAATTATTATACCTCATCTCATCGGTATAAATATAAATAGATCTAAAATCCATCATTAAACTCATTATAAAGAAATTTCCATAATCATTTATACCTCATATCATTGGTATAAATATAAATCTATCTTAAATCTATTATCAACACTCATCATAAAAGCATTACCATAATTTATACCTCATCTCATTGGTATAAATATATATAATGTCTCAAATCCATCTTGATAGAGCCCGAAAAGAATCCAAAACATCATATTCGAAATCATCATAAAACCATGTATATAAATAAGCCCTTTTCTTACATAAGGCTATAATAAAGCATCATCATCAAAACAGTGAAAACGAAACATCTAAACTTCATGGAAAACAGCACGTGCTTTACATCTTGACTAGTACTACCATTATTTGGTACCATTCATCTTGATGACTTGGGGTCACATAATATCATAACATCGTGATCATCTTGATTGACTATAGTCGGAAACATCTTGATGACACCCAGTCACAAAAACCCGAGTAATAACATCGTGATGATTGGAGTCGAGTAATAACCTCATGAACATCGTGATGACTCCAATCGAGTACTCGGTTTGTAGCACTAGTAACATCGTGAATGTGTCTCAACTTCTCGAATAGGAACCCAAAAGGCGAGAACGTATATCCCATACTATACGTTCTCCCCTAATGGTTTACTAATCGTTAGTTGGTTCCACATTAGAAAACATCATAAAGCATCAGAACCATCATAAAACTCACTCTGCCTCATCTCATCGGCGAGTTAATATAATACCACACTCATCTCTTCTCATCGACGAGTAATGGTTCCATCGTGACTTGTCTCATTTCATCGACAAGTAAAAATCATCATAACCATCTTAACTTCATAAATCATCATAAACATCTTAACTTCATGAATACTTCATAAATAGATTTACCTCATATCATCGGCAAATGCAATTAAATCTCATAATGGTTTCTCATAAACCATAATCTCCGAAAAGGAAAATCTCATCTCAAGACTCGCCTCATCTCATCGGCAAGTAAAACAGCATCTTTAAGTGGTTCTCAACAATTTTTACTCTCATAATAGGAGATCTCGAACATCTCAACTCGCCAAATATTGGCTACTCGGATAATTCCTATAATAGGAATTGAAAATCTCAAATATTAACTCAAGATACAATACTCAAGAGGTTTCGATCGTACAAGTCCGGAATTAACCGAAAAAGCAAACTCATGTGTCCCATACCACATGTTTTACTAGATCGTTTAATTCTCTTTCTCATACGTCCGAAAAGTGCAAAAACGTGTGTCTTTATATAGAAAATATATTTTTGCTAAATCAGGTTTTGAAATAAATTTCAGAAAATATTTAAGAAATCGATTTGAAAATCTCTTTATAATTTAGAAATATTAATTGTATCATATTTTATATGAAATCAATTTTTAAAATATATTTCTTAGAACAATAGATAAAATATGAGCACTTTTGGAAAAATAGTTTGAAAATGCGTGCACATGTGCTCGGAATCATAATGAAAACATCACATAATGAATCATTAAAATCCCAATGAAGGATTCATGAAAATCCGGGCTTCTATATAGTAGAAGCAACCCAAATATAGTCAAAAGAATCATGGTTTATCCCTTGAATAAGATAATATAACACTCAAGATCTATATTAAAATTTATCATCAAAGACTTGCTCGAACAATTTAAAAAAATAAATGATTCAATACTAGAGCATATATGATATAAAGCTCTCAATATATGTACTGAAATGGGCATCAAAACCATGTTCGGGAAAACATAAAAGAAAACACCAAAAGCTGGTGCAACAATTCAAGATACATAGAAATAAACTTTGGCATTTTGCCCAGACCTGTGTATTGTTTGTTCAGTTTGCCTCTTTTAAGTTCATAATTTGAGAAAACACAAAACATAAAAGTTATAGACGACATCCTAAGCTTTCCAGAACATTAAAAATCATCGAATTCTGATAAGAAATGCAAAAGATATGGATAAAACAATTCTGAGATTTGAATTTCACAACTTCTATCGTTTTGTCTCGGGACAGCGACAAACCATTGCATTTTTTACCACACTAACATCAAAATTACCGAATACTCAAAACATGAAAGTTGTAGAATACGATTTAAACTTTCCGGAACATCTAAAATTATTAAAATCGGTTAAGAAACAAGAAAGTTATGTCAAAATTCGTTTCAGCTACGTGCACAGAGCAAATCTTGGTTTTGCTCTCGGGATAACAATAGAAAAATTAGATTTTGACATACCTAACCTCAGAACTATAGAAAACTTAATACATGAAAGTTGTAGAACACGATTTATGCTTTCCGGAACATCTAAAATTATTAAAATCGGTTAAGAAATAAGGAAGTTATGTCAAATTAGTTTCAGTTTCAAAGATGGACAGAATTCAATAAAAACATCAACCAAAAAAAAATCAATATTCTCAACCTATGTGCATATATCTTTGCATTTGAAGCTTTACTTCAGCTAGAGATTGTGAGTTTATTAACTCACCTTGCTGTTTTGATGCAAAGTCTCGGATTTCGGCTGAAAGATGAGAGCTTGGAGCTAGAATATGCTTCAAATACCTATAAAAACTCAAAAAGAAACATGCAAGCCCAAAAAAAAGAGATTACATACAACCCTATTACACAAATTAATTTTTTTTGATGAAATAGTTCAGTTTTGGAGTAGATTACCTGTAGAATATGTTTTAATTTGAAAGAAAACATCAAGTTTTTGGTTTGGTTTGGAGATTTGGCTTGGATTTTGAAGTTTGTGGAGTGGGTTTCTAATTCTTATTTACTGGAAAGAGGAAGAAGAAGATGAGGTAGAAATGAACGTACAGGAAATTCTATTTTCTCCTTTCAAACCTAGGATAAGTGGGATTGGACCCAACAATTAAAAGAAAAAAAAATCAAATAGCCCAAGTTTTAATTTATGTGCATACACAATTATGCATAAGTTACACTATTTTACAAAACAAATCACATTTCTCTCATGTTTTAAAACCAAACAAAATATGAAAACATACAAACATATTAAATAAAATGTTTACATAAAAAAAAAGATAATTTTAATTTTTTAAAACATTTTTTTTTATTACTAAATTCCTTTATTTAAAAAAATGCACTATTTACTCAAATAAACGAATAAAATCATGTTTTTAACTCCTAAAATTCCACAAAATTTATTTTATCACTTAAAAAAATATTTCAAACCATTTCAAAGCATTATTTACAGAAAAAAACTTATTTTTAACCCAATTTCCATCTTTTATTTCAATAAACAACCTTTAAAAATCAAATACTTCCTTTAAAAATTATTAAAAGAAGTAATTGGCAATAATTAATAAAATTATTGCATTTTCTCCAAATAAAAACTATTTTTCATTTATTATTAACCGAAACAAATAAAATATAGTTTCAAACTTTATTTTCTTATTTTATTCCAAAATTCATTGTTTATTCCAAATAAACAATTTAATTTCTCCAATTTTATTTTAGTTCACAATATTAAATTATAACTACCATTATAATTTAATATTTATAAGTAATCTCCAAAACCAGGGTTGTTACAGACTCCTCCCCTTAAAAAAAATTGCGTCCACGCAATTTCTATAATGGAAATTATCTATAACACCTATTTCATCACAACAAGATTCAAATCGAAAGATAGGATTATAGATATTCACCCTCAACAGAGGATGAAAGGATCAGGACTAGTTTGCTCGGCAAATCCTGTGATTTCACAAGTACAATACTTAGAGTTAGCAGACCATAGAATTTCATAAGCAGAACATTCTTATTTTTTTTCTCAACATCCTTTAACTTTTAAATATCAATTCTCAACATTTGAAAATTTATCAAACTCTTTACTATATTACTTAGTAAGTAATATAAAATTCAAAGTTAAAATTCAAATTTCTTCTCTTGCTTCAAAATAAATTTATAAATAAATGGCATTGCCTCGCCACTGAATCCCTAATAAATAGATATGCTCGTTGGCTGCAGAGTCGATCGAACGATCAAAACTGCCTCGCCACTCTGATACTCGTCTCTAAAATCAATGGCTGCAATTAGCATTCAAAAATAAATTTAATATTTAATCTCAAACATTATTTTCAAAATCTCAATTTTTAAAACACAAACCATCGTGTCTGATTGTCTCATCATAGCATTTAGGAGATTCCTATCGATAACGTTGATCGGGCGTATCGACTAGAACTCTTAACTACTCGATGGACAACCCAACACTCTCAAATTATTTTTATAAAAGAAATATTACTCATGTAAATATATTCTCAAAAATTCTTTGATTTTTTTTTTTTTTAAAATATCTCAAAGCTCAAATTTCTCTTTAAAACTCATATATTTATATAGCTTCAAAACTCAAACCAAAGAACATTAAGAGAATGCATCGAGATATTCCCAGAATACCCGATTCTCAAAATCAATAGAAGGAGATAGAGTGTTCGTCAATCTTACGATGTCACGAGCCACTCCCAAAAATCATCAAGATACAGGATAAGCAAGATATTCTTCTCGAAGGAGAAGAAGAAACAATCCACGAATCACTACTTCAGTCGGAGTAATGCTAAAGGATAACATTGATTGAGTATATGAAAAAAAAACACTCAAACGAAGCTGAATGATAAACTCATCAAACTTGAACAATCTAGAAATTCGCCTCATTCCTTAGTGGATATCCGCATGGAAGGATAACCGAAGTGCTAGGAAAAAGGTTACCTCAACACTCGATTGTACCGATTGGATGTCAAATCCAAACGGACTCACAAAACTCAACAAAGTCACCTTGACTGGAATTCGAGATATATCATCAACATCTCGATACTCAAGAGTGAATACAGAAACTTCAGAATCATCACTAACATTCCAAAGTGATAGAAATAATAACCTAATCAAATTAGGATGCCTAAATAAATATAGGATCCTGTAACAACAAAAGAATCGGACTTAACATCAAATAAGTCAATCCATCACAAATCAGATACATTTCAAGATAGTGAGTAATAAACAAATACTCACTAAAGCAACAACAAATAGAGAACTCAGAATGCTCACAACAAGCCAATCATTGTGGATCCCTTTAATAGGATTCACAACTCTCAAAGGAATGCAACGAGAATGCTCAAAGAAATCAATCAGCTCCATCGATACGAATTCACTCGTATCGATAAAAATAAGAATAGAACAATCCTAAATAAGATTTTATAAAAGACAAGATGACATCAAACTCTATTATGGAACACTATAGAATATAATATATCTATATTCCTATACATATTCCACCTCAACAATCCCAAAACTCAAAAAAGAATCAAGGCTCAATTTGAAAGCAAGCTCGAAAAAAAAGACAATGATTCATCCGTATTGTACTTTGATGTATCATGATATACGTACTGTTCTGTGTTTATCCTACTTTGTTCTGACCACAGCTCTGATACCAAGCTGTAACGCCCCACCCCGAGACCCACCTTAGCAAAAAGAATTAACAAGTAATTCCGTCTACTAAAGCGGAGAATAGGGCTGGTTAAGGGCGACCATCTATAATTTTGTCTTAAACATCCATTGAGTACGTCGATAAATGCAATATAATTTTTTTTTCAACTCAAGTGGATCGACATACCCAGTAAATGCTTAATCCAAAACTATAGGTGGCTAACGGATCTATCAGAACAAAATACAATAACTGAATGTAAACTACATCACAGAACAGTAACCAACATCATATATATACATATACACTGATACACGTTCAGTACAATACAATATGAATACAATAAAGGTGGTACACGACCACACCATATACATCGAATCAAATGTAAGAACATCAGAATATGCGGAAGAAATAAACTACTCAAGAGAAAGAAGAGCTGATATCCAACATCAACTTCAAGCTAAGCCCAATAAATGATACCTGAAACAACTCGGTCTGACCCGAGTGAAAACACACGGGTCAGTCTAGCTAGAACTTATCATTAGTAAAGGTGATGATAAGAGATAAGGGGAAAACCATTCCATCATTACCAATGGAATGATATAGGTCATCAAGTTATCTCTAGAGTGATACATCAATGGTTCATCATGATTGCATAGAGGAATACAATATGTATATTAGATAGACATGGTTTATCTAATTATATATATAACCGAATGAAATGGGTGAGGATATGGACCATAAAGTAAATCTTCATAAGATAATTAAACTACAAGAATCCATCATAAATAAAACCCATCTAATAGAAACTTCTTAATTATTATACCTCATCTCATCGGTATAAATATAAATAGATCTAAAATCCATCATTAAACTCATTATAAAGAAATTTCCATAATCATTTATACCTCATATCATTGGTATAAATATAAATCTATCTTAAATCTATTATCAACACTCATCATAAAAGCATTACCATAATTTATACCTCATCTCATTGGTATAAATATATATAATGTCTCAAATCCATCTTGATAGAGCCCGAAAAGAATCCAAAACATCATATTCGAAATCATCATAAAACCATGTATATAAATAAGCCCTTTTCTTACATAAGGCTATAATAAAGCATCATCATCAAAACAGTGAAAACGAAACATCTAAACTTCATGGAAAACAGCACGTGCTTTACATCTTGACTAGTACTACCATTATTTGGTACCATTCATCTTGATGACTTGGGGTCACATAATATCATAACATCGTGATCATCTTGATTGACTATAGTCGGAAACATCTTGATGACACCCAGTCACAAAAACCCGAGTAATAACATCGTGATGATTGGAGTCGAGTAATAACCTCATGAACATCGTGATGACTCCAATCGAGTACTCGGTTTGTAGCACTAGTAACATCGTGAATGTGTCTCAACTTCTCGAATAGGAACCCAAAAGGCGAGAACGTATATCCCATACTATACGTTCTCCCCTAATGGTTTACTAATCGTTAGTTGGTTCCACATTAGAAAACATCATAAAGCATCAGAACCATCATAAAACTCACTCTGCCTCATCTCATCGGCGAGTTAATATAATACCACACTCATCTCTTCTCATCGACGAGTAATGGTTCCATCGTGACTTGTCTCATTTCATCGACAAGTAAAAATCATCATAACCATCTTAACTTCATAAATCATCATAAACATCTTAACTTCATGAATACTTCATAAATAGATTTACCTCATATCATCGGCAAATGCAATTAAATCTCATAATGGTTTCTCATAAACCATAATCTCCGAAAAGGAAAATCTCATCTCAAGACTCGCCTCATCTCATCGGCAAGTAAAACAGCATCTTTAAGTGGTTCTCAACAATTTTTACTCTCATAATAGGAGATCTCGAACATCTCAACTCGCCAAATATTGGCTACTCGGATAATTCCTATAATAGGAATTGAAAATCTTAAATATTAACTCAAGATACAATACTCAAGAGGTTTCGATTGTACAAGTCCGGAATTAACCGAAAAAGCAAACTCATGTGTCCCATACCACATGTTTTACTAGATCGTTTAATTCTCTTTCTCATACGTCCGAAAAGTGCAAAAACGTGTGTCTTTATATAGAAAATATATTTTTGCTAAATCAGGTTTTGAAATAAATTTCAGAAAATATTTAAGAAATCGATTTGAAAATCTCTTTATAATTTATAAATATTAATTGTATCATATTTTATATGAAATCAATTTTTAAAATATATTTCTTAGAACAATAGATAAAATATGAGCACTTTTGGAAAAATAGTTTGAAAATACGTGCACATGTGCTCGGAATCATAATGAAAACATCACATAATGAATCATTAAAATCCCAATGAAGGATTCATGAAAATCCGGGCTTCTATATAGTAGAAGCAACCCAAATATAGTCAAAAGAATCATGGTTTATCCCTTGAATAAGATAATATAACACTCAAGATCTATATTAAAATTTATCATCAAAGACTTGCTCGAACAATTTAAAAAAATAAATGATTCAATACTAGAGCATATATGATATAAAGCTCTCAATATATGTACTGAAATGGGCATCAAAACCATGTTCGGGAAAACATAAAAGAAAACACCAAAAGCTGGTGCAACAATTCAAGATACATAGAAATAAACTTTGGCATTTTGCCCAGACCTGTGTATTGTTTGTTCAGTTTGCCTCTTTTAAGTTCATAATTTGAGAAAACACAAAACATAAAAGTTATAGACGACATCCTAAGCTTTCCAGAACATTAAAAATCATCGAATTCCGATAAGAGATGCAAAAGATATGGATAAAACAATTCTGAGATTTGAATTTCACAACTTCTATCGTTTTGTCTCGGGACAGCGACAAACCATTGCATTTTTTACCACACTAACATCAAAATTACCGAATACTCAAAACATGAAAGTTGTAGAATACGATTTAAACTTTCCGGAACATCTAAAATTATTAAAATCGGTTAAGAAACAAGAAATTTATGTCAAAATTCGTTTCAGCTACGTGCACAGAGCAAATCTTGGTTTTGCTCTCGGGATAACAATAGAAAAATTAGATTTTGACATACCTAACCTCAGAACTACAGAAAACTTAATACATGAAAGTTGTAGAACACGATTTATGCTTTTCGGAACATCTAAAATTATTAAAATCGGTTAAGAAATAAGGAAGTTATGTCAAATTAGTTTCAGTTTCAAAGATGGACAGAATTCAATAAAAACATCAACCAAAAAAAAATCAATATTCTCAACCTATGTGCATATATCTTTGCATTTGAAGCTTTACTTCAGCTAGAGATTGTGAGTTTATTAACTCACCTTGCTGTTTTGATGCAAAGTCTCGGATTTCGGCTGAAAGATGAGAGCTTGGAGCTAGAATATGCTTCAAATACCTATAAAAACTCAAAAAGAAACATGCAAGCCCAAAAAAAAGAGATTACATACAACCCTATTACACAAATTAATTTTTTTTGATGAAATAGTTCAGTTTTGGAGTAGATTACCTGTAGAATATGTTTTAATTTGAAAGAAAACATCAAGTTTTTGGTTTGGTTTGGAGATTTGGCTTGGATTTTGAAGTTTGTGGAGTGGGTTTCTAATTCTTATTTACTGGAAAGAGGAAGAAGAAGATGAGGTAGAAATGAACGTACAGGAAATTCTATTTTCTCCTTTCAAACCTAGGATAAGTGGGCTTGGACCCAACAATTAAAAGAAAAAAAATTCAAATAGCCCAAGTTTTAATTTATGTGCATACACAATTATGCATAAGTTACACTATTTTACAAAACAAATCACATTTCTCTCATGTTTTAAAACCAAACAAAATATGAAAACATACAAACATATTAAATAAAATGTTTACATAAATAAAAAGATAATTTTAATTTTTTAAAACATTTTTTTTTATTACTAAATTCCTTTATTTAAAAAAATGCACTATTTACTCAAATAAACGAATAAAATCATGTTTTTAACTCCTAAAATTCCACAAAATTTATTTTATCACTTAAAAAAATATTTCAAACCATTTCAAAGCATTATTTACAGAAAAAAACTTATTTTTAACCCAATTTCCATCTTTTATTTCAATAAACAACCTTTAAAAATCAAATACTTCCTTTAAAAATTATTAAAAGAAGTAATTGGCAATAATTAATAAAATTATTGCATTTTCTCCAAATAAAAACTATTTTTCATTTATTATTAACCGAAACAAATAAAATATAGTTTCAAACTTTATTTTCTTATTTTATTCCAAAATTCATTGTTTATTCCAAATAAACAATTTAATTTCTCCAATTTTATTTTAGTTCACAATATTAAATTATAACTACCATTATAATTTAATATTTATAAGTAATCTCCAAAACCAGGGTTGTTACAGCTGCATAGACTAAGACATTTATATAAAATGTGTTAAGGGCGATAATGGTAACGCCTTAACACTATTTTGATATGTTATATTACTGATAGGCATTATCTATTTAGCGCACACTACTACATAGTAGATAGTTGAACGGATCCTTAGAGGATGGTTATTCCAACATCCTTTGAGTTACCTGTATTTCAATTGCTATTTCACTTGAGTTGGATTTATTGATATAAGAATGTTAATCATGATTCGAGTGTTTTGTGTTTGCTTTACGCTCGGGTCAGACTGAGTGGTTCAGCTTTTGAGACTCACCTTGGAGTTGGAGCTTCACCTGGAAATCCAGCTATCTATCCAGCTTTTAGATATTCAGTTGATTCCAGTGATGTTTTCTGATTCTTGTATTTGACTATTGTATTCGAGATTTCTGTTGTAACTTATTTTACTCTGTTATATATATATATATATAGTAGCTTCATGAACTACTATCTTTTTCTTCCGTTGCATATTATTACTCTGTGTCTCTGATTCTATGATTATTTATTTACTATATATCTGAGTTTTGCCAAATTTAATTAACAATTCGGCATTTTGAATTATTCAAGTCCGACATGTGCGGATGCGAATAGTCCAAAATAATGGGTCGTTACATTTTCGATATTTGAAATTAGAATATTTAATTGGTTTTAAATATTCAAAAGTTAGTTTAACTTAAATTTCAAATATCACTGTTTATTGGATAATTTAAAATGTTGAATTAAAAATTGGAAATTGGGTAAAAGAGAGAATCATGCTTTTTAAGCTTGATAAAAATATTTCAAAGTTTCATTAAATATACACTGATAGCACCGAAAATAATGAAAGCTTTAAATTTGAATTTATAGGTGATTTGTTATGTTTTGAAATTATATCATTTAAATCGATATTTAATAATAGCCTTCCGAGGCACAGTCTCAGAATTCGACGACACCAGTTCCATTGGATCCGTAATAGTGTTTTATTATTGGATTTCAATTTTTGTAGCGTTTGGAGTGATCATTTGGCCGTACGGTAGATATACACACTGAAATCTATATCGAAAATTCAATAATAATTGAGTCCTAAAAAGCTATCTTCTCCATATGATCAAATTAGGACTCGAAACCTTTTCCATTGCATTCAGAATCGGGGTATAACCTTATAAACGCCTAGCGGGACACCTCGATAGGATGTCAAGATTTTAAGCTACGAATTCAAGACGATTTAAATTTAAATTTGAATTTAAATTTGAATACAAATAATAATTACTTTGAAACACTATAGCAAGTGCAGACACGTAAAGAATTTAAAACACGTGTTCTCCTTGGTTTGACATGCGTTTTATTCTTTTTTAAAATTTTTATCCGAAAGAAGAAAGATAAAACACCTCGTTCAAAATTCAACTCGTTCCCTTCTTCATTTAAATTAGAATCAGAGAACAATAAAATAAATGGCTGAACGTTTCTCCTCTTACTCCAATCAACCCCACCACCCAGTTTTCCCTCTTTCGATCGAAATGAATTTCGATCGTATCAATCGCGTTCGATTCCTTTTCTTTCCCCCTCGTTCTTAAATTAATTCAAGTGGCTCGTGAGCAAATCGCAATCAGAAGCACGAAGGAGTTATGGCGATGGCTACGTGGTTTTGGGGAGTCTATCGATGCCGGAAGTGGTGCGTGGATGGGTCAAGGTCGCGAGCACGGGGGAGGGATCGATGCAGCGGAGGTCCCGAATTTAGGGTCGGCGATGGATTCGATCGATCGACTTCGATGTCGAACTTGAGTGCAATCGCGATGTCATCGATTGATGTCACGTGGGGAATCAAGGCCGCATGGTGGCACATGGATTCGTGAGGCGTTGGCGCATTGGGTGTCGAGCAGTGGTGAAGTATTCGATTTATTTAATTCAATTAACATATATATATATATACATAGTTTGAAGAAAATGCATATGAAGTTATTTTGCTATTTACTAGAAATTATATATATATATATAGTTATAAGATAATTCTATTTTTAAAATATAGATTAGAAGAGAAATTTTAATTTTTGTTATTAGTAAATGATAGTAAATAGAATTTGGATATGAATATGATAGTAAATAGAATTTGGATTTGAAATTCAATTGTAAACATCTTAGAAATAAATTGGATTTAAAAACTCTATGTTTTAAAACTGGCATATTTATATAGATTATTTATAAGCATATAATTGGAATTTTATATCATTTTCTTTTAAGTAATACATAAATAAATAAAAGAGAAAGAATAAATATAATTAAGCAAGATTAATTTAAGAGAAAGTTTAAACATTAAAATATAAGACATTTATATAAGAGCAAATTTATAATATGATATTTATAAATATAACTACTAAATTTAAAATATTATATAAATACATATAAAAACATATTTAAACATAGAAATTACAAATGTAAATAATTTGTGTACATAATTACAAATGTAAGTCTAAGAATATATTTAAATACAAGTGTAAATTAAATATAGTAGGCTAATGAGAAATGTGAGTTATTTCAACAAGTGTCCTTAATTTCTTTTTATTTTTAAATGATTAAATAAAGATAATATAGGTTATATAAACATCTCCATCCCTTTCTTTCATTTTTTTTGAGAGTAAATATAATTTGGATTTGAAATTCAATTGTAAACATCTTAGAAATAAATTGGATTTAAAAACTCTATGTTTTAAAACTGGTATATTCATACAAATTATTTATAAGTGTATAATTGGAATTTTATATAATTTTCTTTTAAGTTATATGTAAAAATAAAAGAGAAAGAATAAATATAATTAAGCAATATTAATTTAAGAGAAAGTTTAAACATTAAAACATAAGACATTTATAAAAGAGCACATTTATAATATGATATTTATAAATATAAAAATAAATTTAAAATATAATATAAATACATATGAAAACATATTTAAACATGGAAATTACAAATGTAAATAATTTGTGTACATAATTACAAATGTATACCTAAGAATATATCTAAATACAAGTATAAATTAAATATATTAGGCTAATGAAAAATGTGAGTTATTTCAACAAGTGTCCTTAATTTCTTTAAATGATTAAATAAAGATAATATAGGTTATATAAACAACTCCATCCCTTTCTTTCATTTTTTTCCCTTTGATCCACATTATCAAAACAAAGAAACAAAGAAAAATATAAACCAACAGCCTGTAACTAAAACCAGTGATCAAAATCGAAAAGAAATAAAATTTCAAACTACTGTCATCTTTGCAATCTACAACCTGAAGCTCAACAATTCAAATTCAATCAAATTCAAAAAGGATTCAACAACTCAGAAAAAAAATCAAAGCAAGCAGATCATCTCAACTAAATTTCCAGATTTCAAAACCTCCAGCTTTCTCTATTCACAAATTCACTATGAGTAAACCAAACATTATTCTATCTTAAATCTGGATGCATGAAATAAATCTTTGAAGTTTGATGTAATAAGTATTTGCATGATATGAATTGTACGTATATATATCTGAATATATGGATGTGCATGTCTATTTAAAAAACTTTTGGCTCTGTTCTAGTGTTCAGGTTTTAAAACTTAAAAAAAATTCTAAATCTTCTTCCCAGAATCTCTTTAGACTTCAATATATAAGCAAATTTGGTTTGTTATAACAAGGTATAAATTTTAAAAATATTTTCAAGTTCAATCTGAAACTAATTTTAACAAGAAGGAAGAATAATGGTAGATGTTAACGCTTAAATTTGAACGCTAACACCCCGGTGTGTGAAGTGTAGTTGTGAAAGCACCACCCGATAGATCGGGAAAGAATTATAAGCAAGTAATAGCGGGAAAGCAGTAAACAACAGCAATTTTATAGTGGTTCGGCTTATGGGTATAGCCTACGTCCACTTTAGTACTTTTATTGATGATCACGTTACAAGTTGTTACAAATCTTCTCAAGTACAATACACTTTGAATTACAAAAGACTTAGAACAAGCAGCTCAAACTTCGATGTTGACAAAAATCTTCAAATCCATGGTGGATGTAGATGATTTCTTTATGAAGTTCTTTTAGACGTTCTTTGAATCTCAAAAGTTTTAAGTGTTGAAGTAGTCTGGAATTCGGCAGAGTAATGGCGCTTGAAATTGATCGACCCAAAAGTCCCTCGAATGTTGGAGGTAGGTTGGTATTTATAGGCAAAGATTTTGGACCTAAGCTCGGTCTTAACTCCTCACCGACCCAGTTAAGTCGTGGCCGACCTATAAGAGCCCTGATATGGTCAAGCCGTGTTTACCTGTCTTCGATGGATTCACACAAGTCCTAAGTCGTTTCCGACTTAGACTAAGTCGCCGTCGGTCTAACGTGCTACGTGTTAAATGGTTGCACCGTTTCACCCTTCATCTCCCTGGGTCGGTTGCGATTCATCGTAGTTAGATCGGTAGCATGTCAAGTCGGTAGGCTATGTAAGTCTCTAGGTCGGGATTTCCCTTTAACCATTAGGTCGGTACGCCTCTTGAGAGTTAAGTCGGGACCTCTCCTGAGCTATTTAGGTCGGCCATTCTTGGGTCGGCATCACTCTTAAGATGTTGGATCGGTGAATATATTAAGACGGTGGGTTACTTCAAACCTTAGGTCGGAATCTCTTTGCAGCGTTAAGTCGGTACGCTTTCTTAACCAGTTAAGTCGGTATCGAATTAGGTCGGCCATCTTGCTAATCAGTTAGGTCGGCGCCATCTCCACATACCTGCTGAGTCGTAACCGAGATAGGGTTAACATTTGCCCCTCGAAGTATACGCCTTAGGCTTAAGTCGTGTGCTTCGAAATATCTTAGCTCGGCTTCCCTTAGGTCGGTAGATTGCGTACGACCTACCGATTAGCGTCGTTTCATAATCCTTCACCGTGAGTTATAAATTAGCTCTCTTCTTCCTCCTTCTTCATTTAACCTCTTGCTCAATTCCGCCATTAAAGCACTGTCAGATCCTTAAAGGCGATTTTATTCAATTGATCATCGAGAACTTCTGCTACACATTGCGTAAGTGATTCCACCTTTCTCGATTGTAGATTACCATCGGTTCTCAAACTTTATCGCTTGAATTCAAACGGCCTCCTTGCATGATGCTTCATCACGAATTCCATCATATTTGCCGTTGATGAAACTTAGGTTGCTCGATTAAAAGTTCGATGAAGTAATGAAAGTGGCTCGTCGTCTTAGGCTAACCGTTTGAGATTACCATGCGACAAATTTGTGATAACTTCGAACTGATTTAGTGGATGGTCCGGCAGCAGGTGATGGTATGAATGGAATAGGGGTTTTTGCTGGTGGAGGAGCGGTTAGCGGGCTAATGGGTTGAGTGGAGTGAGGTATTGGTTTAGATGCGACCCAGTGATCTTGAATGACTTTTCTTATGGCCGATCTGATTTGGGGGATGTAAGCTTTAGGTCGGGGCCGAGCCAACACATAGGGAAACCTACCGACCTAACTTTTAAGGCTTGAACCGCGACCGAGTTAATACTTGGAGAAACTTTTTCCTTTTGAATCAGGGCCTGCTTCCCCACCTTTCTCTTGCGACCTAGGGAACTGCCGAGTTAAAGGAGTAGGAACCCAACATTAATGTGTGGGAGATTCTTAAGGCATAACCGAGTTAGCACTTAAGCATTTAACCAAGCTTGCCGAATCGAATTGCTATGATTTTGGCCAACTTCAGACTTAGCCTTTCTTTTTTTTCTTTTTTTTAGGTTGTAGCCGAGATACGACTTAGGCCTTGGACATGCTGACACTTGAGAGTGTTAACTAACTTTAATCATTTTGACTTGGACTGCCAAATTAAGTGGAATAAACTTTGAACTATGATCAAACTTTGAACAGGGATTAAACTTTGAACTGCCCCAACTTTAAATTTGTTTAAACACATTATGTCACTTCACAGATCATTCTCACTTTTAAGCTACCAACCTGTTGAGAATAACAAACAAACAAAGGAAAACAAGGCGCACATACTGCCATTGACAGCCCATATCAAATGGCAGATTAGTCAAGACAAGATAAGCATCATGAATATAATGCATGAAATGTTGTGAATTAATCGACTAAAGTAGAATATTAATGCAAAGTATCAACAATTTGAACTGATTTGTTTGCATCAACATTATATTTGCATATTCAAACTCAAAACAAAGATTCCTGGTCTTTATAACTAACAAATGTTTGCTAGGTTTTATTTCAGTTGCCTTTGCTTATTGTTTGATTGATACTTGTACAACACTTCACACACTTTAGGAAACGTGCACCTTCTTGTTTGAATATCCAATTGCTTGTGTAGAATAACTTCTCTCCAACAAGAAGAAATGGTAGCTCAAGAGGAAGAGACTTTCCCGGTTGCTGTTCCCATAGAGAATCCTCCGGAGAGAACTTCGACCATTCTAACCCCAAGAATGTTTATTCAGATACGCACTCAATTCGGCTTTGCTGAAAGTGATGTCTTATTGCCCGGGCCAAGCGACACTGCTGATAATCCTCCTTACGGTTTTGTTGCAGCCAATCGCCAAATGTGCTTAAGTGGGGCAATTCCCCCTTTCAATGACTTCCTTCGAACTCTTCTTCTCCGGTTGACGATCTCTCCATTTCAACTTCATCCTAATGGTTATGCCATCTTGATGGGGTTGTGTGTTTTGTTTAGAAGAACTCTTGATCGCCTACCGAGTTTTGAAGAAATTCGTTATCTGTGCTCGTTTACAAAGAGTAAAGATCATCCTTCACTCATTATTGTGAGAAGTGCTAGAAACCGCAAGCTCCTTTCCGATCTCACTGAAAGTGTTCATGGATTTTTGAACCAGTTTTTCTTTGCTCGCTGCCCTCCAGGGTTTTATGCCATCTGGAGAATAGGAAGTAAGACTAGTGTTTCCATTTTTTCGTTCTTGAAACTTTTTTCGAGATCCGAACTTTCAGTTGCTAACTTCATTCCTTGCTCTTTTCAGCACTTCCTCTCCCCTCTAGGGATCCGATTCATAAACAAGTTTTTGAGAGGTTGAGTGCCGTGGCTGCGGAAGAAAGGAGCATAAAATTTCTGCTGAAGGATGAATTTTTACACCAATACGGGCTTCTACACGCTTCTCGTTCTACGCATGCTCATGAAGTTCCAACAGAAGTTCCCGATTCTCCGATGAAAACTCCTGACGCCCCGGTTACTGTCGAACAACTTACATCAAAAGAGTCTAATATTGAAGCTTCATTGGTGAAGTGTTCCACTCCTACCGACATTATGGGGTCATCTAGTAAGACGGTGCTTGCCCCGATCGAGGAAGAAGAAGAACCTTCACGGCCTCTCGGGGGATTAGCTGATGTAGGAATTGAGAAAACAAGTCCCACCAAGCATGATGGTGACGATGTTTATGAGGGGTTGAGCGACATAATAGTGACTTCGCAGGAGCTTTTTAGAGATGACGTATCTAAAACTATCTCCTGTAACTGAGGCGACGTCTCTTCTTCGACAAACACCAACACAAACATCAACTCCTCATACCCAAGCTATCATCACCTCTGCACCAAAGAGTGGTTTGTAGCTTAATGCGTGTAGCTTGCACATCACACAACACTTAGGATTTTCCAGCACATTTATGCACTTATCTTCTTATACTTTAAAGATTTCTAAAGCTTATCTTTTCTTATTTCAGATTCTTCAATGACACGCGACGGATCATATTATCAGGATTTCCAACGCTACGGGGGGCGTGGTCAATATGATTATCGGCGTTACTTTCCCTCCTATAGAGAGTCTGACGAAGAGAGGGCTGCTCGAAAGGCTCGTGAAAGGAGGGATGCAGAAGAGCGTTATGACAGAAGGGATAGGGATGAGCACCATGATTCTCTGCAGAGGAGTGATGACTCTCACAAAAGGAAATCTCACGACGACCGAGGAAAAGGTCATGTAGCTGAAGATTCAGGCAAACGAGCCCGATATGGTGAGAGACATGTTTCCACTATTCCCGAAAATCCTACTGCCCCTGCCCCTCTTGACATTACTTCTGACTCGCCTGCTCTTGGGAAGGAGGACATCCAGACAATAATAAGCAGGCCTAAATTTCAAGTGGGACCTGGCCCAGCCACTTTACAAAGTCGTTTTCCACAATGGTGCTTAAAGGGTGTGAGATTCGACCTAGACTTGGTCCCCATCGACAAGCCTGCTATGTTGCGCAATCTTGATGCAGTCAAGCTCGATATCGAGAGGATGTCAAACTGGCAGAAGCTTGTTGATGAGCTTCAAAGAGTTAACCGTGCCAACTTAGAGGCCATGCTCACCATGGAAAATGATAAGGCTGAGTGGCAAAAGGTCCTTGAGCAGCACGACACTGAAATGAGGAGCATTACTTCCTACAACGAGGAGCTCGAAGCAAAGGTTGAGAAGTTGAAAGATGAGCTTGCTGCTTCCTCTACTTCATACTCTCAAAAAGAAGAAGTGCTTCTCAGACAAGTTAGAGATGCTCATGCCAGTCAGAGGGACGCTGAGGACAGGCTTGAAGCACAAAAAAGAATCAGTGACGGCTATGTCTCTGATATTGCTGAGCTTCAAAAGAAAAACAACTCCCAGGAGGCGGAGATACAAATGCTTAAGCTTCAGCTTGCCAAAACTGAAAGGGAGCGTGATGAGGCTATCGCCGGCAGAATCGCAGCCGAAGAATCTCATGAGGCGACCAAAAACAGCTTCGGCTCAACATTATTCGACTTCTACTTGCATAGCGTCTTGGGGCGTGGAAGCCTCGCTTTTCTCGGTCCTAAGTATGAAATTACTTTAGCTGAAGTGTGGGAGGCCGCTCTTGAGATGCTTGGTGCTGAAGGTGCCGGTTACGACGAATCAGCCCTGGAAAGGCATTATTTTGATGATGACGCTCGCGCTGCCCTTGCCAAGGGAAAGGAACAACTTGCCAAACTAAGAACTGAAGTGACGGAAGGGGACCGGCTGGGGAAAACCACTTCAACTACTTTAGTCCAGCCACCTTCTTCGTCTGAAGTCGACATTATTGGTTCCAGTTCCCATCTCGCATCTCCCACCAAAGTTACCACTGAGATTACAAGCATACAAGGTGGAGACGAGGGTGATGAGAGCGCTGATGCGCAAGCTTATGAAGTTGATATCAGGAAACCAGCTTCTCCAGGTAATTTCACTGTTAATCTCGCTACTGTCAATTCTGCTCAAGCGGGTTACTCATTTATTTCGCATGAGTTTCATGAGCTCCTTGGCTATTTTCTCAACCTTGATGAGCCTTCATCTCCTCTCTTTACTGACTTTATTGGTGAACCTTCATCTCCTCTCTTTACTGACTTTAACCTCTTTTCTTCTGTAGAGAAAGTACCAAGCACTGCTCAAACTTCTACTCCTCCGGTTATCCATCCTTCATTTCTTCAGGCGGCGCCTCCTTCTGCCTCGCAACCTGGATCACAGGAGGAACAAATAGAAGCTCTTCACGGCTTGGATGATCCCATCGCTTCGCAAGAGCAGAAAGATGAGAGACCTGAGGGAGGTGACATATCCCCGGAACGGACTCCTTCTGACGACATTGTTCTATCAAAACTTGTCACTCCGGGGAGTGAGTCTTCCTCACAAAGGAGAGAGAAGCGTGGGACATCAAAGAGGAGGGGAAAGAAAATCACCGCCACTGAAGAGGAGCCGGAAGTTGAACCGGTTACACCTGCCTCTCCTACTTCCCTTATACCCACTGGCCGACCTGAAAAGCTGGTTATTCGACCGAGTAAAGGGTCCAAAGGAGGGAAGAAGAAGTGAAGATTTTAGCTTTTTGCCTTTTGTATGAACTAGCCGAGAGTTGTGCGAGTACCGGCCCCCGCTTTTATTTTGAAACCTGTATCTGCATTATAGTTGAATAAAATGATTCTTCGTTTGTACAAACTTCTGCTTGAATTTGAGAATGCATTTACTATTTATTTTTGCACAAGTTTGTTTATATAGTATTGCAGCGGGCTTATGGTATGTTGCTTGAGTATTACTTTACTGATGCAGCTATACTACTATACCATGTTGCCCCCATACCTTAAGCTTGTTGCAATATTTTATACTTCGAGGGGACTTGCACTCTTATTTGTTAAAGAATAATTATTTTATTCTTTAAAGAAATTTTTTATTGAGTACAACTCCCTTCGTATAAGTTTTTACGCTTTGTCGTTCGAAGAAATCACTTTTCTCTTTTGCTTATGTGCATATTTTACCAAGTGAATTCCTCTATGTGGTAAAGCGGACCTCTGAAGGGTACTTTAACTTCTTTTCTTTTTACGATCATTTTCCATTTGAAAGTTAAAGTACGCTTTTGATGAGGATTTTTTTTTATACAAAATTGTACCTCTGAGGAGGGATTTTTCACGTTTCAACACTTGGAAGTTTTATTTCAATCTCGGTGAAACGTGTACCCCCAAAGAGTTGTGCCTTCGAAGAAAGCCTTTTCACGTTTCAACACTTGGAAGTTTTATTTCAATCTCGGCGAAACGTGTGCTTCCAAAGAGGTCTTTTTTCTTGATTGTGTCCCCGGGAGGGGGTCGTACCTCTAAGGAGGGATTTTTACGTTTCAACACTTGGAAGTTTATTTCAATCTCGGTGAAACGTGTACCCCCAAAGAGTTGTGCCTTCGAAGAAAGCCTTTTCACGTTTCAACACTTGGAAGTTTTATTTCAATCTCGGTGGAACGCGTGCTTTCAAGAAGGTCTTTGTTTTTGCATTTCAACTTTGGTGAAGTGAAATTTCGAAGAGCGGTTGTTACACTTCAACTCCTGGCGAAATGTGCCTCCGAAGAGGGCTTTTATTTTGTTTACATTTCAACTCTGGTGAAGTGAAATTCCGAAGAGCGGTCACAACACTTCAACTCCTGGTGAAATGGGCCTCCGAAGAGGGCTTTTATTTTGTTTGCATTTCAACTCTGGTGAAGTGAAATTCCGAAGAGCGGTCACAACACTTCAACTCCTGGTGAAATGGGCCTCCGAAGAGGGCTTTTATTTTGTTTGCATTTCAACTCTGGTGAAGTGAAATCCCGAAGAGCGGTTATAACACTTCAACTCCTGGTGAAATGTGCCTCAGAGTGGGTTTTCATCGCCTGGAAGTTACTCTCTCATGGTTGGAGGGTCATGACTCCTCCAATCTTTTTTGTTGAGTAGAGAACTTTCTTTTTTGTGGCGTATGACCCATTAGAGGTCTTTTATCCTCCGAAGAGTTGCGCTTCCGAAGAGGACTTGTGCCGCTGATGGTAGCTTTGGTTGTTCCTCTGTTCACTTGCTTATGCCTTTTCAGCGATCCTCTTTTTTTTTTTTTCTTTTCAAGTTTTCAAGTTTTCATTCCCCTTTTTCTCACAAGTGGCTTGTTTAATCCAAGGAAGTGTACTTCATTGCCGGGCAAGTTCGTGAGAACAGGCACTAGCTTCCTAATTGGATGTTTGTTTGTTCAAACAATCTCAATTTATCAGCAAGGGCTCGTTTCTATCGAAATCATTAGCCATTCAATTGAAGTATTTCCTATCTAGGATTTGAATTCGGGGTCTTTATGACTTGAAATTTGTTTGTTGAATGATGGTGAGAATCGCTCGGTCTTATTATGCGCAAGCTTTATTTCCATTGTCTGCAAAAATTTAAATCGACATTTCAGCAATACATTTTACGTATTTTTATATCGAAAACAAAGCAAACATATAATGATAATAAGGAACACAAGATTTATAGTGGTTCGGCCATGAAATTGGGCCTACATCCACTTTATATTCTTTCATTATTTACTTGCATCAGTTTCACAACTGCTTTCAATTACAAGAATCATACATTCATAATTCTTTTTACAATGTTTCAACAAAATTTTCAAGTAAAATATGGACGCAAATGGTTGCTGTTCCATGCCCTTGGAATTTGATCTCCATCAACAGTGGTGAGCTTGAATGTGCCGTCAAGAAGTTTCTGACCTATTACATACGGTCCTTCCCAATTTGGCCCAAACACACCTGTCGCAGTCATAATTCTTTTCAGGACTAGATCTCCAATTTCAAAGCTGCGTTGACGAACTTTGGAATTGAAATGTCTGGCTATCCTTTGCTGATGAGCTGCAACTCTGAGGTTAGCTTCATCTCTCTTTTCATCAAGGAGATCCAGCGCTTCCAGTTGTAGCTTTTCATTTTCTGCTTCATTGTTTGTTGAAGGAAATTCCAGTCTTAGTGCATAACATAATGATCGACCTTCAGGAGTTTCAAGTACCACTCCGGCTCCAGAACAGTAGTCATTTCTTGCGCCATCAACATACATCTTCCACTGGATTGGAGAATCATTGATCGCTTTTTCCTCACCATTGTCTTTCTCTGTGAATTCTGCAATGAAATCAGCTAAAGCTTGTCCGTTGATTGCTTTTCGGGGATGATAAGTGATGTCATATTGACTGAGTTCAATGTTCCATTTTAGAAGGCGTCCCGAAGTTTCTGGGCGAAATAGGACTTGCTTTAGAGGTTGATCAGTGAGCACTTTAATAGGATGAGCTTGGAAATATTGCCTCAGTTTCCTCGATGCAACTAGTAGGCAATAGGCGAGTTTTTCCAACTTGGAGTAATTCAGCTCTGCCCCAGTGAGTCTTTTGCTGATATAGTAAACTGGATGTTGAATCCTTTTGTCTTCCCGTATCAGCGCTGCACTTAGAGCATGAGATGATACTGCCAAGTATATAAGAAGATCCTCACCACTGCCTGGTCTAGAAAGTATCGGAGGCGTTTCCATATGACGGATCAACTCTTCAAAAGCCTTTTGGCATTCGGGAGTCCATTCAAAGTTCTTTTTTCCTTTTTTCAGGGCATCGAAGAATGGGATGCATTTATCAGTAGCTTTGGAAATGAACCGACTCAGGGCGGCGATCTTTCCGTTGAGACTCTGCAATTCCTTCTTTGTTCTAGGAGCTTTGACTTCTTTCAAGGCAGTAATTTGAGCTGGACTAGGCTCTATGCCCCTAGCACTGACAATAAAACCTAAGAACTTTCCGGATTCGACCCCAAATGTACATTTCAAGGGGTTAAGCTTCATTCTGTATTTCCGGAGGACTGCGAACATTTCTGCTAAGTGTTCAATGTGATCCGCTGCTTTCCTGGACTTTACTAACATGTCGTCGACATAGACTTCCATAGTTTTGCCCAATTGCGGTTTGAACATAGCATTAACAAGTCTTTGGTAGGTTGCCCCTGCGTTTTTTAATCCGAAGGGCATAACTCTGTAGCAATAAAGTCCAGCATCTGTAATAAAGCTTGTATCCTCCTGATCCGGCTCATGCATCATGATTTGGTTATAACCGGAGTAGGCATCCATGAAGGATAACAATTCATGTCCCGCAGTTCCGTCTACCAGTTGATCGATCCTGGGTAATGGGAAGCAATCTTTGGGGCAAGCCTTGTTTAGATCAGAAAAATCGATGCACACTCTCCATTTTCCATTAGCTTTCTTGACCAACACAGGATTTGAAACCCAATTCGGATATGTAGATTCTTTGATGAAGTTATTTTCCATGAGTCGATCAACTTCTTCTTTTAATGCTGCTGACCTTTCTGAACCTTGGGTTCTTCTTTTCTGTTTAACTGGCGTAAACTTTGGGTCAATATTCAGAGCGTGTACTGTAACTTCTGGGGATATCCCACACATATCGACATGAGTCCAAGTAAAGACATCCAGATTTGCTTTCAGGAAAGATATCAAGACATTCTGAATTGACACATTAAGCTGTGAACCCACATTCAACACCTTATTTGGGTCCTTCGGGTCAACAGGTACCGGAATTGTCGTTTCCACCGGTACTACTCTATTCTCCCCTGTACTGGCTTTTCTGGGATCCATCTCTTTCCGTGCCCCGCTGTGCTCGCCAATGCAGGGTCCGCTCTGTAATTGCTACAAAGCTGGTTCCTTGATGCGGACTGGAGTTGCCGCATCCTTTCCCATTTCTCTTTTTCTTGACTCTCGCAGCTCTGTCCAATAGCATTCTCGCGCAGCATTTTGATCCCCTTTTATAACTCCTACTCCATTGTCAGTAGGAAATTTAATAGTGAGGCACCACGGGGCTAGGATAGCTTTGAATGCTGCGAGTGTTGGACGGCCAAGAAAAGCATTATAAGCAGAATATTCGTCGACGATCACAAAGGTTTGCTTTCGGACCACTTTCCTTTCTCCTTCCCCAAGTTCTACAAACAGATCGATGGTTCCTACTGGTTGCTTTGGCTCCCCAGTGAAGCCAACGATTTTCTGTGATGAGGCTTGCACATCGATCATAGGGATTTTCATCTGGTCAAATGTCTTCTTGAAGAGAATATTACATGATGCTCCGCAGTCAATGAGGACTCTTCTGACAATGGCTGGTCCAATACCAGCCGAGATGACCAAGGGATCTAAAGTAGGAGCTTCAATACCTGTGGAATCTCTGGCTCTGAAAATAATATCATCACTGAAAGTTTTCTGTTGTTTAAGGGGCGTAGTGTCTTCTAGAACAAAGACGTCTTCTTCGGCTGGAGCATATTTCAAAGCCCTGGAATATCTCTCCATCTCACCCCAACTTTTGCCAGCTGGGTGAGGTCCTCCTGAAATGACATTGATAACGGGCCTTCCAGATTCATGCCCCGTAGCTTTCTCTCCTGCCCCAGGCTGATGAACAGGAGCCCGCTGCCCCTGACTCGACGATGCAGGATTGTTGCTATTCTTTTTCACGAATTGCTGCAACTTGTTTTCTCTTAGCAACTCTTCAATCAGATTTTTCAGCTGGCGGCATTCATCAGTTTCATGACCTGGTTGATTGTGGAAGCGGCAGAATTTCCCACTTTGTATGGCTTTTCTCCCAGTTCTCAAAGGGATAGGTTTAGGGAAATCGACGGAATCTTTAGTGGCCAGGTAGATGTGCTCCGGTGTATGTGATAATGGAGTATATTCTGATGGCTTGAAGGATCGGGGCTTCTTCAGATTACCCTGTTTCTTCCCATTACTATTCTCCCTTTTTTGCCCCACCGATTCATTCTTGCGTGGAGCGACAGTGTCGTCTTCTGCTTTTTCCACCACTGTCTTTACTGGTAAAGGACGGCTTTCCAAGCGAATGAATTCATCTGCTTTTTTGTAGAACTTTTCGAGAGAGGTTGGCTCCTTCATATTTAACCATTTCCCAAATTCGCTTGACTTATCGATAGCCCTCATCAGATAAGTCAATATCATTCGTGGTTCAGCATTGTCCACCTCAGCCAGTGCTATATTGAAGCGGTTCAAGAAGGATCTGATAGACTCACCAGGATTCTGCTCTAAACTCGATAGTGACATAATATCCTTGGCCTTCGAAGCATATAGTCTAAACTGCTCCTTGAATTTTCTGGTCAAGTCTGAAAACTGATCGATAGATCGGACTGGTAACTTGGTGAACCACAGTAAAGCCACGCCTTCCAGGTATACGGGGAAATATCGGCACTTTATTTCGTCGGAGGCCCTGGCACCTGTCATGTGCCAGTCATATTTATACAGGAACTCATTCGGATCACTTGTCCCTTTGTAAGCTGGAATAGTCGGAGGGACAAACTTCCTTGGAAATTCCGCCTTCAAGATTTTTTCAGTAAACGGAGTTTTACTTGGAGCGAAACCCCATTCCTTCTCATCTTCAACCCTTTGCATACTTTCTTTCATGATCTGCCGGACCATTCCAGAAAGATATTCCTCATCATGCCGAGTTCTAGATCCACCGGCGTCAGGTACTGCCTGCTCAAAGGGACTAGTAGGCCTTTCAGGAGTATTCCTTTCATTAACATCATGAATATTGCCAGCATAGTTCCTTTCATTACCAGCCGGTTGATTGTTTGCCCCAAGTAAGTCGTTCAACTTATTCAGAATCAGAGCATTCTGGGCACTTTGAGCCTCTAGTTGTGCATTTTGGGCGTTTATCTGCTGGTTTAGCCCTAGAATCACAGCATCCAATTCCGCTTTTGTAACTCCAACAGACGGAGTGGGTAGATTAGGCACAGGGGAAGCGGAGGTTCCCTCTTGAATGTTCCCAGATCTGATAGATCTACTTTTCCTTCCAGGAGCCATAATCTCAGATATACTTCTGGTTTTTAAGGAAATTCTTTCTTCAAATCTCTGCGAAGCAATGATGACAGCTGTCCTGAGTTCAATTCTCAGTGAAAGCACCAAAAATGTTAACGCTTAAATTTGAACGCTAACACCCCGGTGTGTGAAGTGTAGTTGTGAAAGCACCACCCGATAGATCGGGAAAGAATTATAAGCAAGTAATAGCGGGAAAGCATTAAACAACAGCAATTTTATAGTGGTTCGGCTTATGGGTATAGCCTACGTCCACTTTAAGTACTTTTATTGATGATCACGTTACAAGTTGTTACAAATCTTCTCAAGTACAATACACTTTGAATTACAAAAGACTTAGAACAAGCAGCTCAAACTTCGATGTTGACAAAAATCTTCAAATCCATGGTGGATGTAGATGATTTCTTTATGAAGTTCTTTTAGACGTTCTTTGAATCTCAAAAGTTTTAAGTGTTGAAGTAGTCTGGAATTCGGCAGAGTAATGGCGCTTGAAATTGATCGACCCAAAAGTCCCTCGAATGTTGGAGGTAGGTTGGTATTTATAGGCAAAGATTTTGGACCTAAGCTCGGTCTTAACTCCTCACCGACCCAGTTAAGTCGTGGCCGACCTATAAGAGCCCTGATATGGTCAAGCCGTGTTTACCTGTCTTCGATGGATTCACACAAGTCCTAAGTCGTTTCCGACTTAGACTAAGTCGCCGTCGGTCTAACGTGCTACGTGTTAAATGGTTGCACCGTTTCACCCTTCATCTCCCTGGGTCGGTTACGATTCATCGTAGTTAGATCGGTAGCATGTCAAGTCGGTAGGCTATGTAAGTCTCTAGGTCGGGATTTCCCTTTAACCATTAGGTCGGTACGCCTCTTGAGAGTTAAGTCGGGACCTCTCCTGAGCTATTTAGGTCGGCCATTCTTGGGTCGGCATCACTCTTAAGATGTTGGATCGGTGAATATATTAAGACGGTGGGTTACTTCAAACCTTAGGTCGGAATCTCTTTGCAGCGTTAAGTCGGTACGCTTTCTTAACCAGTTAAGTCGGTATCGAATTAGGTCGGCCATCTTGCTAATCAGTTAGGTCGGCGCCATCTCCACATACCTGCTGAGTCGTAACCGAGATAGGGTTAACAGTAGATTTGAAAACATGTCGAAATGTCGCTCATAATAATTGTTTGTTTCAGTTATGTAATCGGTTTCGTCATCAAAAACTAGGACTTTTAAAAAATTAAAACATGATTTTTAAGGTAGTAAATCAAGCAAATTCGCGAGATGAAAGTTAATTGGGTTTCGAGCATTTTCTGGTGATCGGCGTAACTAGGGTGGTCTGGGTCTCTACGGAAGCAAGCCTAGAGGTAGGCGATGTCGGCAAAAATGGTCGCAAGATTTTACGACCATCGAGGTGTCGGCATGGGATCGAAGTAGGGTTTTAGTTGAGTTTTGGGTCGATGTTGGAAAATTGGTTGCTGCATCGTCGTAGATGATCTATAGACGATCGGTGGAGGGGGAAATGGAAGAGGGGAGCAAGGCGAGGTTCTGGATGCGATGGCAAGATTCCAGATTATTGGTGATGGAAGAATTTGAGGTGTTTGATGATCAGGTTTCTGCCTGAGGAGTTTGAGTCCACTCGATTTTGATTTCGAGGTGAGTCGAGAGTACTGGGTTGTTGACTGGGAAGAGGTGGTCGACGGAGATTTGTGGGAGGTAGCAGGGTGGTTGGGGCGCCTCGACCATGTGTGCACGTGCACAGGTGCCATTCGCGTATCTGATGATGCTGGGTAGTTTATGCTTGGGGAAGAAGCGAGATTGCTCGAGATTATACTCGGGTTCGTTAGTGAATGAATCGTGGTTGTGGAAGAATATGGATCGAGTGCTGCTCGGGGTTGTGTTCGGGTTTTATCTCGTTTGGCTCGGGTCATTTGTTTTGGTTTTGTTTATTTCCAGGTTTTAAATAAATAAGAAAACCAGAATTATTTAAAAATAAATTTGGTGAATGAAGTTTCAAAATTTTAAACAAGGTTTCAAAGCTAAATAAGGAAATAAGTTTTCTAAAGATAAGTATATATCAAATTTTAAACAAGTTTCAAAGATCAAATTTTAAAGTTAAATGTTTTTAAAAGTTGTTTTGCCTTAAGGAATTCTATATTAAGTTAACTATGTAATTAAATTCTTAAGTGTTTTAAAATATGATAAGATGATGGTGAATTAAGATGTGATTAGGTAAGAGGATTAAACTTTAATTAATAAAAGTATATTCAAATGATTTAGTATAGAATGATTTCAAGCTTTGGAATTAATAAGATCGAAATGATAATAAAGATAGATAATTACTTAATATCATTAATTAAAGTAATTAATGAAAGTAATTAGAGGATAATTAGTTACTGAATGTAATAAATTAAGGGTAATCAATGAATGTGATTAATTAAAGATTACTTGTTAAATGTAATTAATTAAAAGAGTAATTAACGAAAGTAATTAGTGGATCGTTGATTAGTGAGAGTGATTAAAGGTTAATAAATGTGGATGGCTGAAGAATAATTAATTAATGTAATTAATTAAAGGCTAATTACTTAATGTAATTAGAGAATAATTAATCAAGGATGATTAATTGAGAAAATAAATTTGATGTGATTATTTAATTGGTTCGTAATTAATTAATGTTAAGTAAGCAGGATTAAAAGTGATTGAAGTAATTAATTTAATTTATTTAAATTAATTATAAATGGTGTGACTAATTAATATTGTTTATAGATGATTAAGATATATTGAATGACTTAGATTATTTGATATCTCTGAATGTGATGCTTTGTGAGATGAGATACTTTGGTTGAACTGTGATATTATGGATTATCTATCTGGAATAGGATCGCTATGTGAATTATGTTACTCTAAGTATAAATTGATTTGTTTTCACTTAAACACTTGGGTTAAGATGGCATTGGATTCGAAGAGACCAGGGTCGGGTATCAGTACATACCCGAGACCACTTCGATTTGTAATCTACGATAATTCTTTATATATTTGATATGTGAAATCAATAGGTGGAATGGAATAATTTTAATAAACTGGACCACTGAAACTATATAGTTGTACTTGGGAATTGATTTGTGAAATAAGTGTTAACTATAACAAGATAAGAACTCGTAGTGAGGTACGAGTTACCCTGGTTTGCAGCTATGTTTTATTACTTGGTATTCAAATTTGTATGGGTTTACTCATGCTGGGTTCCAGCCTGACCCGGGTGTTACTTGGATGTAATGCTCAGGTCAGAACGAGTATTACAAATTTTCAGGTGAGGACGTTCTAGAGCTCAGGAGGCGAGCTGGATGGTAGGAACTTATGGAGTTTACCGCTGTGTATTTGAGTTTGTAGTGATATTAGTCTGGAACAAGTGTACAACTGTCTAGTCTATTTGTAAATGGTTGTAACTCTAATGCATTGTATGTAAAGTAACAATTACAGCTTTTCTTTGTAAATTCTATTATTTAACATTATATTTTGATCCGCTGCCAATGTGAGATGCTGTTGTTTTCTGTTCTTCTTCTACCTTCTTCTTCTTTTCTCTAACAATCTGAAATTTCTGGCTTTCGATTACCTGGCATTTGTACAGTGGACGTATTAGTGTCGAGTTTTCAAGATCGAAATTTCAGGTCGTTACATTTTGGTATCAGAGCTGAAGATTAAGCGAGAACCTTGGCTCCGGTGGGTTTACTCATTAAGGATAGGGTCAATGATACCCTAGAATGAGTTGAGTGTAGTATATATGAGGGCGTATTTGTTATTTTCTTATAAAATGATTTTTAAAAATGATTTTATATAAGTTTATATTTTGATATACATAAAGCAATAGTTTTTCTAATATATTAAGGTAATTGGTTGTTGTATTATTTGAATTAAAATAATAATAAGAATTAAGTGATAACAGAAATACAACCAAATAGGAATTGGATAATATAAACTATATAAATAAGATAAATGGATCCAAACTGAAATTAAAATCCTGAATTTGTAGAAGTGTTTTCAGAATAAGATAATATATAGTGAATTGGTTTCCAGATATGATAATCTTGGTTATCATCATAAATGGTTGTTATATTTAATAATGAAATATTGTTAATGATTTAGCAAAAATGAAATGTTTTAAGGAAGTAAACATTTAGGTAAGTATGACTTATAAATTGAAAATGAAGATGATCTAAATTGTGAAGTTCTAAATCTAAGTCCAGAAAATTTGGAATTTGTTTCAAAGTGTTAAAAGAAATTGTGATAGTATAATTTACAATGTAACTGAATGAAAAGGGCCTGTTTCAAACAAAAGTTGTTTGGAAATTTCAAAGAAAATTTGTTTCGAATTAAAACCAAAGGTGGTTTAAAATTTAAGGTATAACTTGGTGTGAAAAGGAAATAAATATGTATATATGAGGGATATACCTAATATCAAAGATGATTTGAAATAAACTCTAAGTGTTGAGTTTTAAATTTTTCCATGGAATGTGATATGAAAACCTAAAGTGATAAGTTTTTGAACTTAAAAGTGGGAAGATTATTAATATGAAGTTTAAAATTTGAAATGGAAATTCAAATTGGATAAAGTTGACTGGATTAAAATGAATTGAATTTAACTTAGGGGAAGTTAAATAAGTTTAGAACAAACAACTTTAGTTGGAAATTTCAAGATGAAATTGAGATTTAACTTGGGAAGTTAAATGGTGGATTTGAATTGGAAGTATGTGTGATCTCAAAATGGGTTTGAGATCTGGAAATTGGAATTAGATGCTATTGATGAATGTTTTAAATAATTTGGATATATATTTATTTTGACTTATCTTTGTATCATCCTGTTGTTATTAATAATCTATGAAATTGGGAATTGGATTATGCTAAATAAGAAATGGATTGAGGTAATATACATCTATTACTGAGAAATAAGATTGAACTTATGAAAAGGGAAATAGCTTTGAACTGAAATATTTAAATGTTAGAAATGAGCTTAGTGAAAATTTGATAAGGATTGGTTTCGAAGTAAAAATTGGGTAATAAATTGTATTCTAAAGATTAAATCATTTAAAAAGTGTTGAACTCCAATTTGAACTTTGAAATAAGTTTAAGTAAAGGTAATTTAAAATGGAATTTTGAATTTTGGACTCAGAATTAAATTGTTTAAAAGATTTAAGTTGTTAATGTAAAAATAAAGGTTGGTATGATTTAAAGGATTAAATCAACATTTAAAAATTTAATTCGAATTTATGTAATTCGAGATGGTTTTATGTTGAGATTTGAATAGAATTAGTTCAAATTGAATTTGATTTGAATAAATTGGAATTGTGATTGAAGACGGATAAGCATAAAATTCAAATGAAAATTTTGAATTGAATTAATTAGAAGTGAAATTGAAGTTGAATAAGTTTAAATTTCAAATGGGAGTTGATTTGAATTTGGGATAGGAATTGAAGTTAATTTAAATTGAATTGAAATTGAATCAATTTAATGAGATTGGAAATTGAAAGTTAATTGGATATGGAGATTGGGAAATTGAACAGTTTGACTCTAAAAACTAATTTCAAATAGATTGTTTTAATTTAAATTGTTTTAAATCTATTTTTCCTATTTATTTACTATACAACTTTTCTTTTTAAAATCCAAACTATCTTATACTTATTTTACAATTATTTTGAAATTTAATTACTATTTTACAACTATTTTGAAATTATCTAACTATTTTACAACTATGCTACAACTACTTAACTATTTTACATCTATGTTACAACTAGTTACTATTTTTCAACTACTTATCTATTTTACACTTTTTCAAGCTATTTTCTAAATTTAAGTTGGTCAGAGAGCAAACTATTTATAAATGAATTGATAATCCAAATGAAAATTGGAAGCAATTGTGAATGAGTGAATAGAATCAAAATGAAGGTGAATAGAAAAGAGAATTGATTTATCTAATAATCAATGAAGATAAATACGTAGGATGTATTTATATTATTCTATTCACATAATGATTTTGTAACAACCCGCATATTTTACGATTGTATATTTTAAAATTTTTATTTAAATATAGCATCGTTGGTCGGTTTAAGTCCGAAATGCTACTTTTTGCAAACAGACGAATTGGGACTCGAGACCACTTCCATTAAGTCCAAAGTGTCATTTGTGACCTTTTTAAGTATAAATATCGATATGTTTGGAGTTAACTTGAATTTTGACATTTTCACTTAGGGCTTTGGGTATGGGTTTCAGCCCAATAACCTAACATAAGACCCTAGCTACACCCCCTCTCCTCTTCATTCATTCTCATTTTCCTAACACTTCAAGCATTAAGTAAAAATGGGGGAAAAGATTGGAAACTAAAATTCCTAAGCCCTAGTTTTCTTTGCAAATTCAAGTTCTAGCTCCAAAATCAAAGAGAAGCTTAGGTAAGCATCCTCTTCTTCTTCTCCATCTCAATTTCTCCCCAATTTCGGAAATTTCCTATAACATAACTTAGAAAATATTTGCTTATGATCTTAGATTGGAGCTTTTAGAGTTGAAATTGAAGAGTAGTTGATCTTCCCTTTGTTTTCAAGCTTCTCCTCCATTGTTTTTGAGTAAAAGGTGAGTTTATTAACTCACGTCTACGTCTATAACTTTCATTGTTGTTAGGTATGAATTTCTAACATTTATTCATGTTCATTTGCTTTTGATTTGAATTTTATTGGTGAATTTTCCAATTTTGGTGTTTTGAGGTAAAATCTTTAAAGATCCTGTCTTGGATGTTTAAACATGTTATTTGGGGTGTATCGAAGAGCCTATAGGCTGGGTTGTCGCTTGGCATAAATCCATAGACTTCGTTGCTCATCCGATCGCTTCCGGTTTGGATTTTTTCCCTTTTTGGGCTAGGCTAATTTTTGCCTGGCAGGAAATTTTAGACGTCTGGAAGAAAATCCAGACGTCTGGTTGAAAAATCCAAACGTCTGGATTTGGTCTCTGGAAAAAGAAAAAAAAGGCAGAGACAAAATCCAAACGTTTGGAAGAAAATCCAGACATCTGGTTTCAAATTCAGACGTTTGGATGGTAATTTCAGACGTCTGGAACTGTGCAGTTTTTCCTATTTGCCTAGTTCTGGAGTAAATTTCCATTGTTTATCGATTTTTGTTGATGCGGTTAGTTGTTATCACTTATTATCGACTTTGATGACTTCTTTCCTTGGATTTTTGGGAATATCCATTTTGATGGATTTGGTATCGATTTCTTTGGATTTAATTCATGTCTTCGCATGTGAATTTTTGGTGACTGATTGTTTCTACAATCATTTCTATGGTTTGTCACTTTAAAATGCAAAGGTTTCTATACTAGTAGTAAATATTCAAACTCTTTCATCCAAACGATTTCGACATTTATTTTCAATATCAAACTCGCTTTTAAAACCGTTTTCCAATCTATTAGTATATACAAGCCTTTACCTCACTGGTTCAAGAAATCCAATTAAACGACTTAGAAAAACAAGTGGTATGAAATGCTTGCGTTTACTTTGTCGGTTAATTCTTAGACTTGTTTGATTGAAACTCTTGTGACAATTTTCGAGTGGAGATCTACAATTTGTTCGTAAATATTTAAGTTAAGCCAGTGGTAATGGGACATGAAGCTAAAATCATTTATTTACTAGCTTAATGTAATTCACACTTTTTATAGATCGACGGTGATCATTTTATAGTTTAGACTAGCAATGTGCGATGTCTCTTTGTCCATGTAAGGGGACTGTACCTCGCTTTACTGAGCTTCGTTCATTTCTTTTATGGGCTAGCGACCCACGTTCTTTTATAGGGTTCGATTCATCGAATGTACCGTTATTGTACTACATCGATGTCACGGCTTTTTGGTTCATTGGACGTATCGTTATTGTACTGCGTCGATGATGCGATTTATCTGAGTTTTGGTTCATGGAACGTACCATTATTGTACTACGTCGATGTTCCAAATTTATGGTTAGCGACCATGGGATAGCAACCCGTTTGTGATACACGTATTGGTGAGTTTTCATGCTCCCGTTTGTGATAGGCCTCGCCCTTTGTGATTTTTGGATTTCTAATTTATGATTTCTAGAAATTGTGTTTCACCAATATTTGCGATTGGCATTGATATATTTGTCAATATTTATGGTTTGGTGAATAAAATAAAGAATATGACATTCTTTTGTGTGTTTGAGATTTCTTGAGGTATTGTATGATTTTTGTTGTTATCAAATGAATACTTATCACAATATGGCATTATTGTTATCATATTTTTTTGTCATATCTCTTATCATATCTCATTTTATCTGATATTTATAGCTAGACTGATCCATTTATTATTTTCTTATTAAATAATACTTGGGTGAGACCGAGATGTTACAGGTGCTTCCACTTGACTTCTTAGCTGAGACTAGCTTTTGATTTTGGGTAACTACTCTAGTTTAGTAGTTTTTGTTATTATACATTCGAGATAGAGATTCCTTGATGTATACATATTCTTTTGTCTAGCACTTGTATCTATTCTTTTGTGACATTGTGGATCTTATTTGACCACTACTCTGATGTACACTTCTATGTGTTATATTCATATCTGTTTCCGCCTTTGTGATATGGATATCTGTGACCGATTTGTGTTATGCTTATTTTATATTTGTTTTCGAAGACCACATAGCCACTGTGTAGTAGCTTTGTGTTTGTATTTGATATGTCAGGTTTCCTCTTGAAACAAAATGCATGTAATTTTATCTGACATATCGGTACTCGCGCAAAGCAATTACATAGATGGTCGCTCCTCAACAGCCTTATTCTTCGTGCTAGTCGATGGCATTACACCGTAGTGTCCTTGGCTAGCAAGAGTATAGAGGTGGGGCGTCACAGCTTGGTATCAAAGTCAAACTTCGAAACAATATAGAATTTTATAGCAAGGATCATCATCCTAAGTCCTTCTTAGGAGTTGTGCCTTAGGATTTATCCGAGTCTTAGGACCCGTTCTATCCTATTTTCTTTTTTGATGCCTTGTTTTATCAATCATGATTGTTTGATATTCATTCTGAGAATAACTTTTTCTTCTTCTTTCTTTCTTTCTTAAAGAAGAGAAATGGTTAGACCAGGAATCGTCCCAGCGCCAGTCAATCTAGTGCTACTGCTCAGGATGGAGTATTCATGTCTACCCAGCAGCTTTTAGATCTTGTAAAGAATGCTCAAGCTGTCGAACCCATTCCAGAGCCTACTCACCCTAAATCTGGGTTTGCACGATTGTGAAGTGATTATACAAATTTGGATGGAAAGCCATTCAAGGGTTCTGAAAGCGTCATAGAAGTCCAAGCTTGGCTTAGAACGTGCGATCGCATCTTTTCTCGCATGAATCTTATTGATCTTCATCGAATACAAGTGGCTTCTAGTATGCTCCAAGAAAGAGTATTAGATTGGTACGAGCTTCTGATTTCTGAAATTATTGAAGAGTGTCTTACATGGGAGCAATTCCGGGAACGATTCGAATTAAAATTTGTGCCACAGGCTGAAAAAGTAACTTTAGTGCGACGTTTTATTGACCTTGTTCAAGGTGAATCTTCTATGATAGACTATGTCGCATCTTTTGAATCTCTTTCAAAGTATGGGGTCGAATACATTAATACGCCATTGAAGAAAAATCAAAGGTTTGTCTATGGCTTGAATAAGAATCTTAAAAAACCTTTATTCTGAAATTAGAAGTTTCTTTCGACCAACTTGTTGATATCGCTCTTCGACTCGAAGAGGCCAAAAAAGAATAAGATGTTGAAGTTGTGGATCCCAAACCGAACTTCAATAACAACAAAAAGAGGCCTATTAAGTTCAAAGGTCCTTATCCCAACAAGAAAGGGAAGCAAGCAACTCCGGTAGCAAAGAATTCTACCTCTAGTGGTGGGCAATGCTATAATTGTGGTTCTAAAGACCATTATGCTAATAGATGTCTGAAACCTCTCTTTTGTCGTTATTGCAAAAGTTCGGGTCATCTTTTATCTTCATGTCCCAAACTTCAAAGAAAGAACGAGGAAAAGCTAAATGTTGTGCAAGTCCCTAGTAACACTTCTCGTGGTCAAGGTATTTCTCATTCTCTCCTTAATGACATTATTATGTTTCGTGATCATCCTATTCGAGTTTTATTTGATACGGGTGCATCCCATTCTTTTATATCAAAAGAACTTGTTGATACTTTTTCTTTAAGTGTTATGGCTTTGATGACTTCTTTGAGAATTGCGAATTCGGTTGGAGGATCCACAACACATAGTTTTCTTTGTAAAGATGTCGAGATTATTTTATGTGATTTTTCTTTTCGAGTCGATTTGCATGTCATGCGTTACTTAGGCTTCGGAATGATTTTGGGAATGGATTGGCTTAACTGTTATGAAGCCCATATCCTATGTCCTGCGTGGACTATTCATCTTCAATATCCTCAATATGTTAAGCAGATTTCTATTGTTCTTAAAGATTCGGATTCCAACTTGGCAGCATCCTTATATTCTCTAAACCCTCAGGATGACGATAATGATGATGAGGAAGATGTCATTTCTCTCATTCAAGTTGTTCATGAATTTTCTGACATATTTGAGCCCGTTTTAGGATTACCATCTAAGCGAGCAATTGAGTTCAGAATTAATCTAAACCCTAGAGCTTTATCTATCACTCGTCCTCGTTATCATATGTCCAATAAGGAAAATGAGTAGATGCGTAAACAATTATCCGAATTGGAAGCGAAGCAATTTATTCATTCTAGTTCCTCTCCTTGGGGAGGTTTAGCTATTTTTGTGAAGAAATCTGATGGTACACTTAGGCTTTGCGTTGACTACCGCAAGCTTAATGATCGAACCATCAAGAATAAATATCCCTTACCTCGGATTGATGATTTATTTGATCAACTTAGCGGTGCTAGAGTCTTTTCACAGTTAGACTTAGCAACTGGTTTTCATCAGCTTCGTATTGCAGAGGATAACATTCCTTTGACGTCATTCTATACTCGTTATGGATCTTACGAATGGCTTGTTATGCCATTTGGTTTAACGAATGCTCTAGCATATTTCGTTGACCTTATGAATCGAGTTTTCAAAGACTTCCTCGATTGATTTGTTCTCATCTTTATAGATGATATTCTTGTTTATTCTAAATCGAGGAAGAGCATGAAAAACATCTTTGGATTGTATTGGAAACTCTTACGAGCAATCAATTGAAAGAAAAAAAAATTTAAATGCCACATTTGGCAATCTCGTATGAAATTCCTCGGTCATATTATTTCTGAATCCGAAATTTCTATGGATCCTTCAAAGATTGAAGCGATTCAAAGTTGGAAGAGACTAAAGAGTGTAACGGAAATTCGTAGCTTTCTTGGATTGGCGGGCTATTACCGTCGGTTCATAAAAGACTTTTCTAAAATTTCCATACCTCTTACTAGATTGACAAAGAAGGGAGTTAAATACATTTGGTCGGACAAATGTTAAGCTTCTTTTCAGAAATTAAAAGAACTCGTTTCTGATGCTCCTATTCTTGTGATTCCCAAAGGGAACCAAGACTTTATTATTTATACCGATCCTAGTCGTGTTGGTTTGGGAGCCGTTCTCATGCCAAGGGAACATGTTATTGCTTATGCTTCTAGGCAATTAAAGCCTGCCGAGACTAGATATGCCACTCATGATTTAGAGCTCGCGGCTATTGGTTTCGCCCTTCGAATTTGGCATCGTTATTTTGGGAGAGAAATTTTTTCTCTATACCGATCGTAAATCTTTGAAGTATTTATTTTCTCAAAAGGAACTTAATTTGCGTCAACAACGTTGGCTCGAATTTCTTGCATCTTATGATCTTGATATTATTTATACTCCCGAAAAGGGAAATCGTGTTGTCGATTCCCTAAGTCGTAAGCAACAAGCGGTTGTTTCCATGATGATATCCGAATGGAATGATCTCGAGACTTTGTCTACTTGTGAAATTCGAGATCGTGAATCCGATTCATGTTCATTTCTTGTTTTATATAGCCTTGAGGCTCATCCTACTCTTTTAGACCGCATCCTTGTAGCTCAAAAGCTATATCCTGAATTGGCTCTTCTTAGCCAAAATTATAGGGATAAAATCGGTACTGAAGGTTTAAAAGACTTTGATATTGATGCTCGTGGCGGTATTCGAAAATTTGGTAGACTTGTCGTGCCTAATATTAGTGGTCTTCGTAAAGACATTTTAGAAGATTCTCATCGTTCTAAATTTACCATTCATCCCGGTAGTAGTAAAATGTACACGGATATGAAGCGACTTTATTATTGGGATGAAATGAAATCCAATATTGCTAACTTTATTAAGCGTTGCATGACTTGTCAACTCGTAAAGGCCGAGCATCAAAGGCCTGGTGGGTTATTGCAACCTTTGGACATTCCAGTTTGGAAGTAGGATCAAGTCTCCATGGAATTTATTGATGGACTTCCCCGTTCTCGTTCGGGTCATGATAGCCTATGGCTGGTAGTTGATAGACTCACAAAATCCATCTATTTTATTCTCGTTTGGTCCAATCAGACCGTACCTCTTTTGGCCAAACTCCATGTTAAAGAAATTGTTAAATTGCACGGAGTCCCTACTTCTATTGTTAGCGATTGTGGTCCATTGTTAACTAGTGGATTTTGGAAGAGTCTTCAAAAAGCTTTGGGAACAAAGCTTAATTTTAGCACCGCTTATCATCCTCAGTCCGATGGACAAACCGAGCATGTGAATCAAACTCTTGAAGATCTTCTTCGTGCATGTATTCTTGATTTTGGTGGAAGTTGGAAAGATCATATTTCTCATGTTGAGTTTTCTTATAATTATAGCTTCCAATCTAGTATTGGTATGGCACCTTTTGAGGCGCTCTATGGAAGGCCATGCCGATCTCCTTCTTATTGGCTTGAGGCCGATGAGAAGCTGGTTTTAGGTCCAAATTTTATTTGCGATTCCACAGAAAAGATTGATCTTGTTCGTCATAGGATGAAAGAAGCTCAAAGTAGACAAAAATCCTATGCTGATAACCGAAGAAAGAAATTAGAATTTTCTGTGGGAGATTTGGTGTTCATTCATGTTTCACCTATGAAGGGTGTTGTGCGTTTCAGTCGATTAGGAAAATTAGCGCCTCGATATATTGGTCCATTTTCCATTACCGAACGCATTGGTTCCGTGGCTTATCGCCTTTTATTACCGGCTCAGTTTTCTACTATTCATGACATATTTCACGTCTCTCAATTATGGAAATGCCTTCGAGATTCCGATTCTATTCTTGAGCCCGGTGTTGTGGAAGAAATTGAAGTTTTGCCTAATTTGACTTATGAGCAACATCCTATTCGTATCATTGCTACGGAGGTTAAACGTCTTCGAAATAAAGATGTCACTCTTGTGAAAGTTCAATGGTCCTCAAATCCTAAGAATTGCTCTTGGGAATCTAGAGAATTCATTGAGCGAACACATCCGGACTTACTCTTCGTTCTCTTTAAGGTGAACTTCTTACTTCAAATATTCTTTTGAGTCGATATGCTTTTATGGTTGTTACTTTTTATTTTCTTCTTATGTATTGCAAGGACGCAATTTCTTTAAGGAGGGGAGTCTCTAACAACCCGCATATTTTACGATTGTATATTTAAATATTTTATTTAAATATAGCATCGTTAGTCGGATTTAAGTCCGAAATTCTTCTTTTTGCAAACAGCCGAATTCGGACTCCGGACCACTTCCATTGAGTCCAAAGTGCCGTTTGCGACCTTTTTAAGTATAAACATCGATATGTTTGGAGTTAGCTTGAATTTGGACATTTTCACCTAGGGCTTTAGGTTTGGGTTTCAGCACAATAACCTAACATAAGACCCTAGCTCCACCCCTCTCCTCTTCATTTATTCTCATTTTCCTAACACTTCAAGCTTTAAGTAAAAATGAGGGAAAAGATTGGAGATTAAAATTCCTAAGCCTTAGTTTCCTTTGCAAATTCAAGTTCTAGCTCCAAAATCAAAGAGAAGCTTTGGTAAGCATCCTCTTCTTCTTCTCCATCTCAATCTCTCTCCAATTTCAGAAATTTCCTATAACATAACTTAGGAAATATTTGCTTATGATCTTAGATTGGAGCTTTTAGAGTTGAAATTGAAGAGTGGTTGATCTTCCCTTTGTTTTCAAGCTTCTCCTTCATTGTTTTTAAGTAAAAGGTGAGTTTTTTAACTCACATCTATGTCTATAACTTTCATTGTTGTTAGGTATGAATTTCTAATATCTGTTCATGTTCATTTGCTTTCGATTTGAATTGTTTTGGTGAATTTTCCAATTTTGGTGTTTTGAGGTCAAAATCTTTAAAGATCCTATCTTGGATGTTTGAACATGTTATTTAGGGTGTATCGAAGAGCCTATAGGCTGGGTTGTCGCTTGACATAAATCCCTAGACGTCGTCGCTCATCCGATTGCTTTTGGTTTGGATTTTAGCCCTTTTTGGCCTAGGCTGATTTTTGCCTAGCGGGAAATTTTAGACGTCTGGAAGAAAATCCATACGTCTAGTTTCAAATTTAGAGGTCTGGCTGAAAAATCCAAACGTCTGAATTTGGTCCCTGGAAAAATAAAAATAGGCAGACGTTTGGAAGAAAATCCAAACGTCTGGTTTCAAATTCAGACGTATGGATGGTAATTTCAGACGTTTGGAACTGTGCGGTTTTGCCTATTTGCCTAGTTTTTGAGTAAATTTCCATTGTTTATCCACTTTTGTTGATCCAGTTAGTTGTTATCACTTATTATCGACTTTGATGACTTCTTTCCTTGGATTTTTGGGAATATCCATTTTGATGTATTTGGTATCGATTTCTTTGGATTTAATTCACGTCTCCATATATGAATTTTTGGCGATTCATTATTTCTACAATCACTTCTATGGTTTGTCACATTAAAATGCAAAGGTTTCTATAGTAGTAAATATTCAAAATCTTTCATCAAAATGATTTTGACATTTACTTTCAATATCAAACTCGCTTTTAAAACCGTTTTCCAACCTATTAGTATATACAAGCCTTTACCTCACTCGTTCAAGAAATCCAATTAAATGACTTAGCAAAACATGTGGTATAATACGCTCGCGTTTACTTTGTCGGTTAATTCTTAGAATTTTTCGATTGAAACTCTTGTGATAATTTTCGAGTGGGGATCTACAATTCGTTCGTAAATATTTAAGTTAAGCCAGTGGTGATGGGACATGAAGCTAAACTCATTTATTTACTAGCTTAGTGTAATTCACATTTTTTACTGATCGATGGCGATCATTTTATGGTTTAGACTAGCAATGTGCGATGTCTCTTTGTCCATGTGAGGGGACTGTACCTTGCTTTGCTGAGCTTCGTCTCATTTTTTTATGGGCGAGCGACCCATGTTCTTTTATGGCGTTCGGTTCATCGGATGTACCGTTATTGTACTACATCAATGTCCCGGCTTTTCGGTTCATTCGACGTACGGTTATTGTACTGCGTCGTTGTTCCGTTTTATTTGAGTTTTAGTTCATTGGACGTACCATTATTGCACCGCGTCGATGTATCGAATTTATGGTTAGTGACCATGGGATAGCGACCCGTTTGTGATACACGTGTTGGTGAGTTTTCATGCTCCCATTTGTGATAGGCCTCCCACTTTGTGATTTCTGGATTTCTAATTAATGATTTCTAGAACTTGTGTTTCACCAATTTTTGCGATTGGCATTGATATGTTTGTCAATATTTATGGTTTGGTGAATAAAATAAAGAATATGATATTCTTTTGGGTGTTTGAGATTTCTTGAGATATTGTATGATTTTTGTTGTTATTAAATGTACACTTATCATAGTATGGCATTATTGTTATCATACGTTTTTGTCATATCTCTTATCCTGTCTCATTTTATCTTATATTTATAGATAGACTGATCCGTTTATTATTTTCTTATTAAATAATACTCGGCTCAGACCGGGATGTTACAGGTGCTTCCACTTGACTTCTTAGCAAGGACTAGATTTTGACTTTTGGCTAACTACTCTACTTTAGTGGTTTTTTGTTATTCTACATTCGAGATAGAGACTCCTTGATGTATACATATTCTTTTGTTTAGCACTTGTATCTATTCTTTTGTGACATTGTGGATCTTATTTGACCATTACTCTAATGTACACTTCTATGTGTTATATTCATATCTGTTTCCACCTTTGTGATGTGGATATCTGTGACTAATTTGTATTATGCTTATTTTATATTTGTTTTCGAGGACCAGATAGCCACTGTGTAGTAGCTTTGTGTTTGTATTTGATATGTCGGGTTTCCTCTTGAAACTAAATGCATGTAATTTTATTTGACATATCGGTACTCTCATAAAGCAATTACACAGATGGTCGCTTCTCAATAGCCTTATTCTTCTTGCTAGTCGACGGCATTACACAGTAGTATCCTTGGCTAGCATGAGTATAGAGGTGGGGCATCGCAAATTTGATCCAGATACGATCACAGAATTTCGAGATAGTATAACGATCCGAGTTAGGATTTTTCACTCGATTTTTGACGGCGAACCCTGGATATGGATTTTTGATTTGATTCTGGAAATTATCTATCATAGTTAATCTATGCAAGGAGAATGACGGTTTCTGATCAATAAACTAGATCTAAGTCTGCACTAGGAAGTCGGGTGGACGATAGTAGTTCGGAAGTGAAATTGTGTGAACGAGTGAGCGATCAGATTTGATATTGTGTACGGATGGTATATGTACATCGTACGTGCTTAAATGAAATAGATATTGAAATTTTGAAAGAAATGGAAATGATTTTTGAAAAATATTTGAAGTATAAAATGGGAATCTATATAAGTGATCCAAAGATTATTTTCAAGCTGGAAAGGATAAGTCGTGTGTGTGTGTGTGTGTATATATATATATATATGGTTTTATGAGAATGATTTTGGAAAAGGTTTTGGACCTTATGGATTTGGAAAAGGCTTTCGATTTTTGGGAAAATCAAATTTTGTGAGTTTGAAAAGCCAAGTTTGAAACAATCGATTTAAGATATCGATTATGTGTAAAGGAGATTTATGTGAATCATATAGAGTATGATTTGAAAGATACTATAATAGTATAGTATAAAGTGTTTTAAGATTGGCTCTGGAGAAAAAGGCGCTCCCATTGAAATGAACTTCATTAGGAGATCCACAGGGTGGGTCTGCCTTGAGCCCTAGGGGGAGGCTCTAAATTGAATCCTGGGAGGAAGTCCCGAAAAATTGAAGTTCCTGAGGATTATGTGTAGTGGGTAGCGAAAGTCGAGGGTGTTGATGCCTACAAAGACATTTGGTTATGCTGTGACGATAGTGTAACTAGATGTCACTACGATCTAGTGTGGACTATAGCGGGAGTCGTGTGTGCCATGGGAGCCAACAGTCTACGTTTGATTTTGCCGCGATGGCAACGTTACATCGGTAGACTGCGACCTATGGAGACATAGTGAAAGTCGATAGGCCATGAGAGCCTAAGGCTACATTGGGTCTTGACTAATGTAGTCTGCGACCTATGTCGGAGTGGTGAAGTTTTATTTGGCAGCAAAAATCAAGGGCGTTGATGCCTATAGTTACATGGACTTTTGCCGTGATGGCAACGTAACCCGAGATGTAACTGCGATCTGTGGTGGGTTCCATGGCGTAATCGAGGGGCGAGGAGTGCCTACAGTTATCTATGGATTTTGTCGGGATGACAATGTAACCATCGGGTTAACTACGACCATGGAGGGGGTGATGATTTCCAGAGCATTCTCATCAAAGATGTTTCCTCTATTTCAAAATTGTTTTCTATATTTTCAATAAAATGTTTTCCCAAGTATTTTCACTGGGTGTTGAAAAACGGGTTTACTAAGTACTTATAGGTTTTCAGTCCTACGCTCGATCAACGTATGACCGAATTTCTATGAGAACGAGAATGGACTTGTTGAGACATCGATTATAAAAAGTATTTTTATAAAACTATTTTGGTCATAATATATAGATTTTAAAGTGTTTTAAAAAAATTCATAATAAAAGAGTTTATAGTTTAAAATGTTCAACAAGTAATTTATCTGATAATAAGTATTTAATAAATTATGGCTTCGTTCTTTTTCGGGGATGAAAAGATTCAAAGGGAGGAGGAATGTGATAACCTGGATTTTAGTCATCTGATAATTGGATATGAATATGATAGTAAATAGAATTTGGATTTGAAATTCAATTGTAGACATCTTAGAAATAAATTGGATTTAAAAACTCTATGTTTTAAAACTGGTATATTTATATAAATTATTTATAAGCGTATAATTGGAATTTTATATCATTTTCTTTTAAGTTATATATAAATAAATAAAAGAGAAAGAATATATATAATTAAGCAAGATTAATTTAAGAGAAATTTAAACATTAAAACATTAGACATTTATATAAGAGAAAATTTATAATATGATATTTATAAATATAAAAACTAAATTTAAAATATTATATAAATACATATAAAAACATATTTAAACATGGAAATTACAAATGTAAATAATATGTGTACATAATTACAAATGTAAGCCTAAGAATATATCTAAATACAAGTGTAAATTAAATATAGTAGGCTAATGACAAGTGTGACTTATTTCAACAAGTGTCCTTAATTTATTTTTATTTTTAAATGATTAAATAAATATAATATAGGTTATATAAACATCTCCATCCCTTTCTTTCACTTTTTTTTCTCTAATCTTCATTATCAAAACAAAGAAACAAAGAAACATATAAACCAACAGCCTATAACTAAAACCAGCGATCAAAATAAAAAAGAAATCAAATTTCAAACTACAATCATCTTTGCAATCTACAACCTGAAGCTTAACAATTCAAATTCAAGCAAATTCAAAAGGGATTCAAAAACTCGGAAAAAAAAATCAAAGCAAGCAGATCATCTCAACTAAATTTCCAGATTTCAAAGCCTCAGGCTTTCTCAGTTCACAAATTTACTGTGAGTAAACCAAACTTTATTCTGTCTTAAATCTGGATGCATGAAATAAATCTTTGAAGTTTGATGTAATAATTATTTGCATGATATGAATTGTACGTATATATATCTGAATATATGGATGTGCATGTCTATTTAAAAAACTTTTGGCTCTGTTCTAGTGTTCAGGTTTTAAAACTTGAAAAAAATTCTAAATCTTCTTCCCAGAATCTCTTTAGACTTCAATATATAAACAAATTTGGTTTGTTATAACAAGGTATAAATTTTAAAAATATTTTCAAGTTTAATCTGAAACTAGTTTTAACAAGAAGGAAGAAGAACAGCAGATTTGAAAACATATCAAAATTTCGCTCATAATAATTGTTTTTTTCAGTTATGTAATCGGTTTCATCATCAAAAACTAGGATTTTAAAAAAATTAAAACATGATTTTAAAGGTAGTAAATCAAGGGAATTCGAGAGATGAACGTTAATTGGGTTTCGAGCATTTTCTGGTGATCAGCGTAACTAGGGTGGTCGGGTCTCTGTTGACGCAAGCCTGGAGGTAGGCGATGTCGGCAAAAATGGTCGCAAGATTTTGCGACCATCGAGGTGTCGGCGAGGGATTGAAGTAAGGTTTTAGTTGAATTTTGGGTCGATGTTGGAAAATTGGTTGCTTCATCGTTGTAGATTATCTATAGACGATCGGTGGAGAGGAAAATGGAAGAGGGGAGCAAGGCAAGGTTTAGGAAGCGATGGCAAGATTCCAGATGATCGATGATGGAAGAATTTGAGGTGTTGGATGATCAATTTTCAGCCCGAGGAGTTCAAGTCCACTCGATATTGATTTTGAGGTGAGTCGAGAGTTCTGGGTTGTCGACTGGGAAGAGGTGGTCGACGACGATTTATGGGAGGTAGCAGTGGTGGTCGGGGGTGTCTCGACCATGTGTGCACGTGCACAGGAGCCAAGCTGTGACGCCCCACCCCGGGACCCACCGTAGTAAAGAGAATTAACGAGTAATTTCGTTTACTAAAGCGGAGAAAAGGGCTGGTTAAGGGCGACCATCTATAACTTTGTCTTAAACATCTACTTAATACGTCGATAAATGCAATATAATTTTTCTTTTCTATCTCAGTAGATCGACATACATAGTAAATGTTTAATCCAAAACTATAGGTGGTTGACGGATCTATCAGAACAAAATACAATAACTAAATGTAAAGCACATCACAGAACAGTAATCGACATCATATATATACATATACATTGATACATGTTTAGTACAATACAATATGAATACAATAAAGGCGGTACTCGACCACACCATATACATCAAATCAAATGTAAAAAAACATCAGAGTATGCGGAAGAAATAAACTACTCAAGCGAAAGAAGAGATGATATCCAACACCAACTTCAAGCTAAGTCTAATAGATGATACCTGAAACAACTCGGTCTGACCCGAGTATAAATACACGTGTCAGTCTAGCTACACAAATCAGTCAATATCGATAATATGAAGCAGAATGGGTATAGTGATACTTCTTCTCGAATAAGGAGAAGGATTAGATAACTCATAGCTCAATACTTAGGTAACAAACGCTACCTAAGGGACTAAATACCTCGAAAGAGGTAACTCAAACTCAATACTCAAATAAAACACAAGTGCCTCATATCATTAGCGATAACCCATAATGAACTCAAATCAACTCATATAAAACTCAAGCAAAACTCAAATGGTTCGATGAACCATTACTCCGAAAAGGAGGAAACTCATCTCAATCACAAATAGAAGTCATGAAAGCAACACAAGACAACTCCATAAGAACGTGAGATCTCAAACTCATAAGTAGGCCAAGGCGGCTAAATCTCACACATACATCTCAATCATAAAAACTCATGGAACTCGATACGAATTCAAACTCATAAAATCTCAAATTCAATAAAGAATTCGATGCATGTTCAAAACTCAGAAAATCTTAGCACTAATGCACCAAAAACGGCGAATTCAAAACTCAGAAAACCCGGATTGGCCATATCCCTATATACAATGCCGAAGCAATGCTGCACGTGCTAAACTCAGACGGCCGAAGCCTTAGACAAGGTCGATAACACCTTCCAAAGCAGTTCGTCCTCATGACATGGTCGCTAACACCTTTCCAAAGCAGTTCGTCCTCATGACAAGGTCGCTGACACCTTTCCAAAGCAGTTCGTCCTCATGACAAGGTCGCTGACACCTTTCCAAGCCATCTTGTCATCCCTAATAAGGTCGCTAACACCTCCAGAGCAGTTCGTCCTTATGACAAGGTCGCTGACACCTCTCAAAGTAGTTCTGTTAGGTAAACATCGTGAATGTGTCACAAGCTCATGGATAGGAACCCAAAAAGTGTTAATGTGTGTCCCATACCACACATTCGCACTTAGCGGTTTACTAGCCGTGAGTCGATGCCACACTAAAAACATCATAAAACTTAGAAAATTATATCTCGCCTAGTCTCATTGACGAGTGATAAAGAGATACCATACTTATCTCATCTCATCGATAAGTATTAAATGGCATCATAACTTGTCTCATCTCATCGACAAGTGAAAAACATCACGATGGTTTCTAATAAACCATAGATCTCAAAATATGAAATCATAAACTCAAGACTTGCCTTATGTCATTGGCAAGTAAATAAAACATCGTGATGGTTATCATCGATCATACTACTACATAGGAGATCTCAAACCATAATTCTTGCCAAATATTGGCCATCTTAAATAATTCCAATAAATAGAAATTATAAAACTCAAAATACGCCATAAAATGGCAAAAAATCTCAGAATCAATAATCTCAAATAGCTTCGATCGTACAAGTCCGGAATTAACCGAAATAGTAAACGCACATGTACCATACCACGTGTTTTACTGAATAGTTTAATTCTCTTTCTCATACGTTCGAATAGTGTAAAAGTGTATGTTCTATATTTTAAATAGTTTACTAGAGAAAACAAGCTTCTAAAACTATTTCTCGAAAAGATTAATAAAACCAATATTTGAAATTCCTTTATTATAGGAAATAAATAGATTTTATATTAGAAAAATAATTTTAAAAATATATAATAATAATTTGAAATTTCCATTTATTTCAAAAATCACTTCAAAATAGTTTAGTGAAAACCGCGCTAAAAACAATGAAAAACAAGAAAGATAACTCAAGACCGATAACTTGAATTCAATACGAATTCAATTCAAATTTAACCCAAAATCAATTCAAATTCTATTTAAATTTGAATTTCAAATTCACCTAATATAGCTAGCTTATTGATAGGAATCATAGCTCTCAAAACATTTCAAAACAACATCCAAATCGGATAAGAAACAAGGAAGATATGATCAATTTACTAACCGTGTTCAGTTTGGATAACGTAGTTACTAAAGTGACAGAGCTGAGAGTTTGCAACAGGATTTTGATCAACTTATGCTCAAAATATGCAAATATGTTCAACAATAAAGTTGTCATATATAAAATAAGCTTTCCGGAACTTCAAAAATCATCCAAATCGGACAAGAAATAAGGAAGATATGATCAATTTACTAACTGTGTTCAGTTTGGATAACATAGTTACTAAAGTGGCAGAGCTGAGAGTTTGCAACAGCATTTTGATCGACTTATGCTCAAAATATGCAAATGTGTTCAACAGTAAATTTTTCACATATAAAATTAGCTTTCAGGAACTTCATAAATCATCCAAATCAGATAAGAAACTAGAAAGATATGCCTAAAAGAATTTCTGTGTTTTAAAGCTAAGATTAAAACACAGGACAGAAAGGTTACATCTTCTTCAAAATCAAATTTCTCTTAGTAAACAGCTTAATCACAAAAAGTAATGAACATAAAAGTTGTTCCTTATAAAAGCATTTTCCAACTGAAAAAAACTTAACTCAATTGCAATCTACCATTTTAAAGTTATGGTGATTTCAATATCAGGTTTCAACAAAAATATTGCACAGAGGAGAGCTGTGTACATCAGTTTCAAACCCAATTTCGACCCTCTAAACCATGGAATTTCCTAAAGTGATTAAAATAAAACTTACGGCTAATAGAATGTTATTTCAACTGCAAAAAGATTGAGCTAATTTGGATAAATTGGCACTAAGATATCGCTGTTTTACTGCAGCGATATTTTTACAAACAATTTTCAGCAAACTACAACCATGCAATCATTCAAATTCAAGCAACCAATTCACCACTAATTTGAAAGCAATTCAATCATCAAACCATCCAATTCAATTCAATTATTAACTTAAAATTATTCTCATAGATTAAAGGTAGTAGTGTGAGTGATTAACTCACCTTTTACTTTCCTATAGCTTGCTAAATCCTCTTTTAAGCCTTGCTAACCTCTTAGCTTCTCCAAAATCACCAAAAAACTCAAGAACAAAATTCGGACAGCAAGAAATTTGATCAAAAGGGGATCAAAATCATTCTTTTAGAGCTCTAAAGGATAGAGATAGAGTTTAAAACACTTACTCTACATTATTGGACAAAACCCTTTGATTTGAGCTTTGAATTTTGAAATTAGGAACTAGGGTTTAGGAAGAGAAGGCTGAGAAGGAGAATGAACGTACTGATGTTTGAGGAAGAGAAATATGTTTCTCAATACTTTGCTAACAGGCCAAGTGAAGTATGTTAATGGGCTAGAGTCCAATTTTTCAAGAAAATTAGCTTAGGTTATAAATTAATCACTTAGTTACATGTTAACAATGCACACCTTCAAATTCAATCATCTATTCAACTTTATTTCATATCAAAAATTTATAAAACTTCATATTCATGATGATAAAATGTTATATACTCAAAAAAATAAAAGATTATTTATATTTTTAAAACTTTTATCATCATATTTCTTTTCCTTTTTATAAATAACAAATTTACATCTTTAATTACAAATTCCATTGTAATTAACATTATAAATTACACAAAAATAATATTTTTGCGTAATAAAATTTTTATAACCCTTTTCAAATATAATTTTACACATAGATTATATTTTTAAACTCAATTCCATCATTATTTTGAATATATCTCATCTTAAAATTAATCACTTCTTTTAAAATTCATTAAAAGAAGTAAATAACAATAATTAACAAAATTATTGCATCAACTCTAAATAAAACACATTTTCCTCATTTTCTTATCTCAAATCATCTTAATAAAGTTTTCAGAATTCTATTTTCTCATTTTTATCCTCAAATATATTGTTTATTCCAAATAAACAATTTAAATTCCTCATTAGTTATTAATTTACACTATTAAATTATAACCTCCGTTATAATTTAATATTCTCAGGTAATCACTAAAATTAGGGTTGTTACTGACTCCCCCTCTTACAAAAATTGCGTCCCCGCAATTTTCTTGAAAAAGAGCTGTAAACAACATAAAAGATACAATCATCGAAGGATAAAGACATGCTCGAATTCCAAATCATTCATACTCTCAATATAGAATGGTCGAAAGAAATAATCAAAAACTCACTTGGTTAATCCAATGGCTCATCAAATGCTAATATAATGATTAGAAAACCATTGAATTTTCCAAGTAACTCGAAATAATTTTGAAGATATCCCGTCTTTGATCAAAACTCAATAAGATGCTCAACAATTAATCAATCGAAAATGATTGATTTCATAAAAATCTACAAATAGAGTCAGGATCAAACTCACTTAAACTCGAACTCTAAGCAATAGAGAAGAACATCAATAAGATTTTCTGCATAAATATGTGGAAAGAACATCCTCACAACCGGGTAGACATGATAGACAAGATTGATAAATCACAAGATGGCTTCTCAAAAGGCCACCAAACTCGAATGACAGCGAAAAATGCACGTCGATAATAATAGCTCAAAGATAGAATATACTCAAGAACAAGGATATAAGCTCAAATTATCTTTTAATCCAAGATATTTATAATTTTAAATCTCAACATCTTTTAAATTTTAAAATCTCAATTTTCAACATTTGAAAATTTCTCAAACTCTTTACTATATTACTTAGTAAGTAATTTAAAACTCAAAGTTAATATTCAAATTTCATCTCTTACTTCAAAATTAATTTCCTAAGAATTTTGTAAATCCATAATAATATTCCTAAAAAGAAATTATGGGTTTAGATTTTCTTTACTCTTCTATTAAATCACCTAAATAGTTTTTAAAACAATCTTCAAATTCTCTTATTATACTCTTCCCTTAAAACATTCAATGTATATAATGTAGAATAGTGTAACTTAAGCATAATTGTTTATGTACATGAATTAAAACTTAGACCATTTGATTTCTCTTTTAAATGTTGGGTCCAAGCCCACTTAGCCTAAATCTGAAAGAAGGAAATGAGAAAACAAATTGTCTGTACGTTCATTTTGCTACCTCACCTTCTTCTTCCTCAAAGGCAGAAAACCAAAAGAGAAACCATCCCTCTATTAAGAATCCAAGCTTCAATTTCCAAATTAAATCAATATTTTGCTGAAAATTATTAAATTAAAGCTCTTTCAACAGATAATCAATATTTAAACCTTATAATTTCATTAAATTCCTGACTTGAGAAGTAAGTTTCTAATTTACTCTATATCTTGTGTTGCATGTTTGTAAAGCTTCATTTTTATGTTATTGAAGCCATTTTCTAGGTCAAAGCTCTTTTCTTTGCAAGAAAAATAATTTAATTTGCTGCAAACAAATCCTAAGGTGGGTTATAAACTCACACTTCTAACTTAAACAGGCTAGCATGTCGATTATATGTTGTTTCTTTGTTGGTTGCTGAAACAAATTTTCTATGGTTGAACCTGAAATGAATTTGACCATATCTCCCTCGCTTCTTACCCAAATTGGATGATTTTTAAAGTTCTGGAAATCTCATGCTTTATACTAAAAGTTTCATGTTTTGAGTTTTATGAAATTTTCGAGTTGAATTGGTCAAAACTGTACTTCTTCATTGCTGTCCCGAGAGCAAATTGACAGTGACAATGAATTTAAATCTAAGAATTGTTTGAGTCATAAATTTTTCATCCCTTATCAGAATTCAATGAATTTTGATGCTCTAGAAAGCTTATGAAATTTTATACAACTTTTCTTTAATAACTTTACGTAATTTTCATGTCTAAAAGCACAAAATTGGGTTTGAAACAGTGGGTATATTTCAGGCTGTGTATTTTCTAAATAGAAACCAGAAATTAAATTTGTCATAACTCTTTCGGTGCTTATCGTAATTCGATGATTTTTGATGTTATGGAAAGATTAGAATATCCTCTATAATTTTCATGTTTTGTGATTTCTCAAATTTTGGGTTGAATAGGGGCGAACTGACCAAACAAGCCGCTGGCCTTGTTTTCTTTCCTCTGTATTCACTTCCTGGCATGAGTCCGACTTTGAGACGTCGCAGTTTCATCGTCTCTTATCGGAACTTGGCGATTCTTTTTTCAGTTTAAAGTACAAATATTGAAAATTATTTCTACAAATTTTTAGGTCATTCCGACCATGTTAACTTGTATATATCTGCTGTCGAACTTGTACTCGCAGCTTGCTGTAATTCAGTGTTTAAAACTTTGTTTTGGTCCGACTTTGAAACGACGCAGATTCTTCGTTTCAAATCGGATTTGAATGATTCTTTTTGCAGATTGAAGTATGAATATTGAACTATATTCCTATCAAATTCCATGTCATTTGGACTCTGTTTTCAGGTCCAAACCTGCTGTCGAACTTGGGTTCGTAGCATGTTGTCACCAGTTTTTATACTTGGAATAATTTCTGGCTTTTTCTGATATTTTCCGATTTCTTTGAGATTTTTCTCTAAATTCCGTACACGGGTTTTATAAAGCATTACAAAGTGTTTTTAAAGCAAATTGACTTTTGAAATTATAATTTAATATTATTTTTAAGTATTAAATTAATTACTCCATAATAGGAGAATTTCAAATGCAATTTCTAAAGCGATTTTGAAGCGTTCCTAAAACTCGTTTTCTTCAACTTAATTTCTATATAAAAAACACAATTTTGCACTTCGAGCGAAGAGGGAGGAGAATTAAATGATTGGATAAAACGCATGCTATGAACACGTGCGTTTATCTTTTCAGTTAATTCCTAATCTATTTGTTTGATCGTTTTGACCTTCGGGTCTGGTTTACCGATGAGATGAGGTAAGCTTTGCACTGCTTTGAGTGTGGAATTGACTAACGGTTAGTAAACCATTTAGTGAGAACGTGTGGTATGGGACACACGTTAACACTTTTCGGGTTCCTTTCCGAGAGTTTGTGACACATATTGCCAGTTAGTGGTGTCCAGTACTGGGCCTCCGGACCTTCGCCACTACGGTTTGTTGCCTTCGGGTTTGTACCTTCGGGTTTGTTGCCTTATAGTATCGCTTTTGGAGTTGATCCTTCGTCACCGCTCGAGAGATACTTGGGTTTGTTGCCTTCGGGTGTGCTTCCCTATAGTATCGCTTTTGGAGTTGGTCCTTCGTCACCGCTCGAGAGATACTTGGGTTTGTCGCCTTCGGGCTTGTGGATCCTTGTTTATACAGTACTGAGCACGTGCATCTTTTTTCATTGATATTTATATTTCCCTAGACCTTTCGGAGTAGGTCTTTTCAACCACTCGATACATAGCGATTACCTGGTGGAAACTTGTGTTACCTTCATTGGTGTTTGTTATTTTCCTTTTTGGCTTGATTTGGGATATTCATATCCTTTGTTTATTTGAGTTGCCAATGATATGAGGCTTGATATGATTCATCTTTTGTTAGATGATCGGGTTATCTCTTTTAGAGATATTTGTGGTACTTTATGACCTTGCATGTTCATTATCATTTAGCTTATCCAACTGATTTGTTTAGCTAGACTGACCCGTGTATTTTATATTCGGGTCAGACCGAGGTGTTTCAGGTTAGGTACATTTGGACTTAGCCTATTCTGCTTCCGCATGGACTATTCTGCTATCTCCTTTTGTTATAGATTTTTGTGTAATCATTTTTGGTTGTAACTCTAATATGTATATTCTTTTGACTTGACTGTATATTGTGGTTGCTGCACCACTTGACATGTATCATTTGTATACTCTGTGATGTATCTGTATATGTGTAAATGTATGTGATGATTAACTGTTATGTGATCTGTTTTATATTTAAGTTGTTATATTTTGTTCTATTAGATCTTATAGCTATTATAGTTTTGTATTAAATATCCATTGGATATGTCGATCCACAGGGAAAAAAAATATGCTACATTTAACGACGTATTCAGTAGATAGTTAAGACAAGGCTATGATGGTCGCTCCTATCCAGCTCTATTCTCCGTATTAGCAGACGGTATTACCTTATAATACTCTTTGCTAATGTGGGTCTCGGAGTGGGGCGTCACAGCGTATCTAATGATGCTGGGTAGTTCATGCTCAGGAAAGAAGCGGGATTGCTCGAGATTATACTCGGGTTCATTAGTGAATGAATCGTGGTTTTGGAAAAAATATGGCTCGAGTGTTGCTCGGGGTTGTGTTCGGGTAGTATCTCGTTTGGCTCAGGTTATTTGTTTTGGTTTTGTTTGTTTCCAGGTTTTAAATAAATAAGAAAACTAGATTTATTTAAAAATAAATTTGTTGAATGAAGTTTAAAAATTTTAAACAAGGTTTCAAAGCTAAATAAGGAAACAATTTTTCTAAAGATAAGTATTTATCAAATTTTAAACAAGTTTCGAAGATCAAATTTTAAAGATAAATGTTTTTAAAAATTGTTTTGCCTTAAGGAATTCTATATTAAGTTAACTATGTAATCAAATACTTAAGTGTTTTCAAATATGATAAGATGATGATGAATTAATATGTGATTAAGGTAAGAGTATTAACTTTAATTAATAAAAGTATATTCAAATGATTTTGTATAGAATTATTTCAAGCTTTCGGATTAACAAGATCTAAATGATAATAAAGATAGTTAATTACTTAATATCATTAATTAAAGAGTAATTAATGAAAGTAATTAGAGGGTAATTAATTACTGAATGTAATAAATTAAGGGTAATTAATGAATGTGATTAATTAAGATTACTTGTTAAATGTAATTAATTAAAAGAGTAATTAATGAAAGTAATTATAGGATCATTGATTAATGAGAGTGATTAAAGGTTAATAATGTGGATGGTTAAAGAATAATTAATTTATGTAATTAATTAAAGGTTGATAACTTAATGTAATTAGAGAATAATTAATCGGATGATTAATTGAGAAAAGAAATTAAATGTGATTAATTAATTGGTTGGTAATTAATTAATGTTAAGTAAGCAGGATTAAAAGTGATTGAAGTAATTAATTTAATTTATTTAAATTAATTAGAAATGGTGTGACTAATTAATCTTGTTTATAGATGATTAAGATATATTGAATAACTTAGATTATTTGATATCTCTGATATGTGATGCTTTATGAGATGAGATACTTTGGTTGTACTGTGATATTATAGATTATCTATATGTAATAGGATCGCTATGTGAATTATGTTACTCTAAGTATAAATTGATTTATTTTCACTTAAACACTTGGGTTAAGATGACATTGGATTCGAAGAGACCGGGGTTGGATATTAGTACATACCCGAAACCACTTTGATTTGTAATCTACAATAATTCTTTATATATTTGATACGTGAAATCAATAGGCCGGAATGGAATAAGTTTAATAAACTGGACCATTGAAACTATATAGTGGTACTTGGGAATTGATTTGTGAAATAAGTGTTAACTATAACAAGATAAGAACTCGTAGTGAGGTACGAGTTACCCTGGTTTGCAGCTATGTTTTATTACTAGGTATTCAAATTTGCATGGGTTTACTCACGCTGGGTTCCATCCCGACCTAGGTGTTACTTTGATGTAATGCTCGGGTCAGACCAAGTATTACAGATTTTCAGGTTAGGACGTTCTGGAGCACAGGAGGCGAGATGGATGGTAGGAACGTATGGAGTTTACCGCTGTATATTTGAGTTTGTAGTGATATTAGTATGGGACAAGTGTACAACTGTCTAGTCTATTTGTAAATGGTTGTAACTCTGATACATTGTAACTAAAGCTTTTCTTTGTAAATGCTATTATTTGATATTATATTTTGATCACTGTGAATGTGAGATGCTGTTGTTTTCTGTTCTTCTTCTACCTTCTTCTTTTTTTCTCTAACAATATGAAATTTCCGATGTTCGATTACCCGGCATTTGTACAGTGGACGTATTAGTGTCGAGTTTTCGAGATCGAAATTTCGAGTCGTTACATGATTTCCATGGGTTGACTGAATATTTTTGGTATATTGATTTATCAAAAGTATAAAAATTTGATTTTTGAAAGGATAAAAAAGAGAATTCTTAAGTAAAATAATTTTAGCTAATTTGGATAAATTTAAATAATGAATTGGAAAAGGATAAAGCTTGATTTTTTTTAAAATTCTAATAAATAAATTCCAAGTATGGGAAGGAGATTTTTGAATAAATGGGAATAAATGAATTATTAAACTTAAGTTAAATTATTTAAAGGAATAAAGGATTTATTTTTAAATTCAAGGTTTTAAAATAGTAGAGAGAGATAAAGAATAATTTTGGAAAAAGTATGAAATTGGTATTTCAGTTTAAATAAAATTTTAAATCATAATAAAGTGAAATCTGAAATTAATGGGTTTTGAAATAAAATTGAGTAAGTAAAGGAATTTATTTTAAAATGGAGAAAATTTTGGAAATCGATTTGAAAATTGATTAAGTGTTTGAAACTGTGACTTAAAAGGAGGATGAGACTATGGAATTTATAAACTGGGTTTATAAAGTAAAATAAGATATTAGTGGATATTGGAAGTATAAATTCACGATGGGGATTTATAAAGGAATGGGTAATTTGTTTTAAAAATAAATAGAGGTTTATTTTTAAAGGTTTGGGAAAGTAATTTATGGGTTTAAGACGTAAATTAAATCGGGATAAATTGATAAGGATTTATTAAGTGATCAAATGGGTTATTTTGGGATGGAACGTGTATTTTCCTGAAAAGCCAAGTATGCTTTCAAAGAAGATTTTTAAGTATAAGTTAGAGGTTTTAAAATGGTTTTGAAAGAATGTTTTAGAAAGAAATTATTATCTATTGGTTTAAAAAAAAATTAAAAGTAAATATTTATTAAGTTAATTATATAAGTAAATTATTTTAAAGGTTTAACTAGTATTATGATTTAAAAGATAATTATTTAACATTTATACCTTATAGAATAACTTTTATTTTAAAAATTGGTTTGGCTTAAGTTTACATGAGAAATTTTTATAAAATTTAATAACTAGTATTTTAAATAAAGTGTTTTAAATAGTTTTTATTTTAAGTATTTTAAAGTATATTTTTTTTGGATAAAGTGATTTAAATTATTAAAAAATCGAAAGTATTAAGACTTGGTGGTTTTCAGCGGAAATAAAACAATTGGATGGAAATTTATTCCGTGAGAGAAAAAGTGATTTGAAACTATTTTCAAAGGTTTGAAGTGTAGAAAAATACCTTGCGAAGATATTTTGAAATAAATAATTTGGGAAATTATTAAGGCATGATGGTTGTTTGTGGATGTTATATGATAGTTAAATAACCGACTATCAATATTGGCCAATGCGCTGATCATTTTGGAGAGACCGGGATCGGGATTAATTTCCCGAAAACCACTTCGATTCGGTTTGAACGTTTTCGTGAGGAAGACAAGAGCTTGGAGTTGAAGGTGGAGCAGTGAAGTGTGAGGGATAATTGCTACTAATCCTGAGGATGATTCCAAAATGGATGTAGTAGTAGTGCATTCGGTTCCGTTCGGACCGGGAACGGACTTGTATGGACGAATGCTATCAGAACATCATCAGGGGGACGATGAGCATTCTAAGTGAATGTGTGCTAGGTAATGCATAGCCTCAAGCCTCATCAACCGAGAATGGCTAAAACAGGAGAGGTGCAGCAAGGCTAAGTGGCTAGCAACCAATTAGGGTAAGGTCATCCCTGTCTAGATGTCCCTTTTATTCGGCTGTGTGGGCGGTTGCTGATCCCAACCGTGGGGTGATTTTATTCGGACTATCCAGTAATAGTTAGCTCCGGTCTTGTGTAGCAGGGGATCTGGGGGGATCCTCGGTATGGTGAGCTAGACCACGTACTGTGACGGGCGGTACCCTAGTAGCTCTGCCATTGTAAGGAATCCAATCTCCAATAAGTGTCTGTACGGTTTTGATTGTGCCCAACTATTGCTGAAACGTGAGATGCAAGCGTTTCGGCTAGATTTTATTTTACATTCTATAGACACTATTATAATATCAGATGAATTTGATAAAAAGGTTTTAGGTTATCGTAGGTTAAAAATCCGACATATTTATTTGTGGCATGGTCTTACGAGATACCTTTGATTTCAAAGGATTTTGAAAACTTTAACAATCCAATTGAGTGTGTTTTCTCATGTTGGTTTTCCAGGCTGACTCGGATATTGTTTTATTATGATGTTCGGGTCAGACCGAGTATTATAAATACATGATAGGATGCTGTGGAGCTCAGGAGACAATGCTGTGTTTTGAAGCCCGGTTCGCAGTGGAATCTACAACAACCGTTAACCATATTGGTACACAATTGAACCTTTGATTTTCCACCGACCACTCGTTTACTCCAACAGTAGAAAATGAAAGGACCCTTATTAATAATTCTCTGAATTCGTGCTTTGGCTTTTACTATTCCCATCTGTTCACTTTGGCTTCTCTTTTATATCTCACAAGTTTTCAAAATATATTATTTATTTAGCAAAATTTCTATGCGTGCATCATACTTTTACACTACAAACAAGTTTTACACTTCAATTGAGCAGCCAGCACTATTTTCCCAGACCTGACACATCCATTCTCCTCCCTACTCTTCTCTTTCCCCATTCTGTTGTCATTTTCTTCCTTGCTATAATAAAGAGAGAGAAAATTCCAATGCCACCATGAATCATGTCGACCACCGTCCATCCCTCGTCCATGCGTGTGCCCATCGACCTGCTCCCTTCCCTCTCTCTAGATGACACTCAAACCACACTCCTTCCCTCCCTGACGCCGCCATGGCCGCCCTAGAAGCGCCGAAGCCCACCACTTATCCACCTGGTCCTAGCGCCGACCATTGCGGCTCCTTCTTTCCACGCGTCCAGCACATACCAAGCTCGGCCCCAACATTTTCCACCCAAACTCTACCGTATGCAGCTCCCACAACCAGATCGGCCAAGTGTCCACGTCTCTACCTACCGATCAAACTCCCACGTCTGGCCACATCTGTTGCACTCACCGAACCGGCCTCCACCCTCATCGTGCCGAACACCTTCCTAATTTTGTGTGAGTTTTATATGTTAATAAAGCAAGTAAATTTTTTTTATATGATGGTTTAAATAATATAATAAGTATAAGTTTATACAAATATGTAAGTTGCAATATCATATTTGCAAGCCTATCAGATTTGTTGATCGCTAATAAAGTTGCAGTATCATATTTGCAATCCTCTCAGTCTTTATGCATGCTTCGAAATGTTGTTTGAATACTTTGTTCTGTACATATGTATATGTACTTGATTTTATAATATATTTAGATCTGGAATCTTTAGCCTTTTCTCTGTTTAAAGTTATACATGTTATGTAATATATATTTTAGAAGATAGAATCCGTGTTATATATATATGATATTTGGAAAGTAATGTATTTATAAAAGTTTATAAAATTATAAAGATTGTTACGTTGCGTTATGTTGATATAAGTATCAGTTTGAACCGGAATATTATATATATAGTACAAGATCCGTTTATAAATAAAGTTGCTGAGACTTGTATTTTAATTTATATATTGTGATTTATTTGATACAGTAGTATATAAGTATATACGTGGTAGTACTTGAGTTTTTTTATATGTAAAGTTATATATATAAAAAATATGCATAGCTTTTATGATAGGTGTATGTTGTGTACGTGTGTGTGTTTCGTATGTACTATATTTATGTGTGTGTAGCGTATTGTATAAGCATAGGTTTGTGTATATATAATAATTTACGTGAGCTATGTGTGGGTTTTTTTTATATAAAGTGATGGTTATATGTTTGACTTAAATTTTATATATTGATATAGTAATAGTATGTATTTTATTTTAACTATATAAATATTTTATTTTAAATTTTTGCCTTAGACTAAAATATTGATTTTATAAAATAACAAATATTTTTCCGTACATGTTAAACTGGTTCTGATCCGTTTTGTCCATTCTTGATTTCCAGCCTTGTTCGTCCAATTCGCGTTCATTCTTGCTTTGCTTTGAAAATCCATGCTTGGAATCGTAACTCACTTTATCATCGAATTGCCTCTCTAGCCTCGAAAGGTGAGCAATCACTCACGATTGATGTTCTTTTATTTATTAAATTTGATTGCAATTGAAACAACAATTGAAATGTGTTGTTGTTAGTCATTTACACTGTTATATATATGCTATTACTTGTATCAGTTCACCTTCGATATCTGACACCATTATCTATTACTTATATTGATGATATATGTCTGTTATATGATTATCATATCTGTTATCATTGTGCAAGTTCCCTATTAGTATAGAATCACTATGGGTTGAAATGATATACACCCGAACAATCTGTAGAATAAAAGAAAATCGTTATGGGTTGAAATGATTAACCCAAGCGATTTCATTTGAAATGAATTTGGGATTACGGGTTGAAATGATATATATACCTGTATATATTTAAATTATGGATTGAAATGACAAATATCTGTATCACCTGACCATAGGATAGAAAATTATATACAGACACCGTTGGTCTATATATAAATATTTTGAAAATGATTTCTATGGTTTTGGAAAGAAATATATGGTTTTATATAAATATTGATTTTTAATATTATATAAAGGATTATTGTATGCATAGTAAAATTCTTGATTTTAAGCTATATAGTGAATTTGATATATATATATATATGGAATTATCAATTCTTGTTTTGAAATGTTTGAATATTTAAAGCTTGAAAGTATTGAAATTGAAATGGTTTATTTTATGGTTAAAAATCTGTATTTGAAATCGATATAGTTTGAAATGGTTTATTGAGAAACTGAAATAAATTAAAATTGATGATTTGGGATTTGATTAAATTTGAATTTTGGAAATTGAGTTGATTTGAATTGATTTATGAAATTTGAGAAAGCTATTTTATTATATAAGGCATTTTAAATTATATTTAAAACTGTTTATATATGTTACTTTATAAATTTATTTCATATAAACTATTTTAATATAAATTATTTTGAATATAAACTATTTCATATAAACTATTTTAAATTATAAACTATTTTATTATATATACTATTATTTATATTTAAACAGTTAAGTGAGAAGTGTTATGATTCCAAGCATTATGATTTCAAAATCTTGATTTCCAAAGTATTATGATTGACAAAGTGTTTGATGAAAGAATGCTGTTTAAATTTATGTAAATTATTGAATTAATTTTTGAAATTATTTAATAATTGAATAAAAATTGAATTATTTAATAAGTGAAATTGAATTCTTTAATAAGTGAAATTGAGTTTCTTTAATAATTAAGTTTTGAAATTTGTTTAAATTAAATAAGTAAATAAGTGAAATTGAAATTCTTTAATAAGAAATAAAATGTGATTGATGGAATTTAATATGAGACTTGTAATTTAAAGAATATAATTTGACGAATTTAATTCGATTTATAAATTTTGGTATAATGTAGGTGAACATAAGTGATTGATCTAATGAATTGGAAATTCAATTGAAATTATTTTGAAATGATAAATCTAATTAATTTAAATGATTACCGAATGAATCCATCAATGAATTTAAATTGTTTTAATGTTAAATTAACTTAATTTAAATGATTATGGAATGAAACTTTTTTATGAATTTAAATCAATATTTGAATTGTTTTAAATAAAAATTGAAGTTGAATTATAGCATTTTGAAATTATGAATTTGGAAGTTTTGGAACGTAAATTTTGGAAATTGATATTGAAAGACAAATGAAATGTTGGCTTTTAAATTCTAATTGAAATTGAATTTGATTTGGCTTTAAAATCTATTAGACGACCAATCGGTGTAATAATTATGAAAGTTATTAAAGAAATCGGAATCGATTAGGGACATACTCACTGCCTAAACCGAATACCACTTTAATAACTATCCGCGGAGTGTGATCTAGAATGAAGTGGTCGGAATGATGACGTTGTTGGATTCAAAGAAAGAGAACGATGATGGATAGCCTTGACACTTGTGTCAAATTGGAAATGACTAAAACAGAAGCCGTGCCGGGCCAATGAGGTTAGCCACCTCTAAGCGAACACACTTCTTCGTAAACTACTCATTACTTGTTTTTGATTGGTGCACACCCTTGAATTGGGAGTGTTGTTTCACGGTGTTGCGATCGTTGCGACGATGCATTCTCACCGATCCGGATCAGGCAAACGGTAGTTTTACTATCTTGGGTATTGCCTCATATGCCTTGTCATACTCGTATCCCTATACGCGACCACTACGATTTGTTTTGTGTTATACCTATGGAGTACTCCCTGATAGCCCACTAGTTTACGGTGGAGTTTACAGTGTTGCATAGACTATGACGCTTATATAAAATGTGTTAAGGGGGATAATGGTAAAGCCTTAACACCATTTTGATACTTATATTACAGATTGGCATTATCTTCTTAGCATACACTACTACATAGTAGATAGTTTAACAGATCCTTAGAGGATGGTTATCCCAAACATCTTTTGAGTTTCTTGTATTTTCAGTTGTTATTTCACTTGAGTTGGATTTATTGATATAAGAATGTTAATCCTGACTCGAGTGTTTTGTGTTTTGCTTTACGCTCGGGTCAGACTGAGTGGTTCAGCTTTCGAGACTCACCTTTGGAGTTGGAGCTTCGCTTGGAGATCCAGCTATCTATCCAGCTTTCAGATATTCAGTTGATTCTAGTGAAGTATTTTCATTCTTGTATTTGAATATTGTATTTGAGATTTCTGTTGTAACTTACTTAACTCTGATATGTATATAGTAGCTTCATGAACTACTATCTTTTGTTTCCACTGCATTTATTACTCTGCTTCTGTGATCTGTGATTATTTATCTACTATATATGCTGAGCTTTGCCAAATATAAACTTACAATCTGGTATTTTGAGAAATTCAATTCCGACATATTTGGATGCGAACGGTTGAAAATATCAGGTTGTTACACGATAACTTAAGAAATTTTGAAATCTGACCTTGTAGGGTGGGTTTAACTTGGATTAAGTTAAATAAAAGGTTGTGGAAAATAAGCCTAAGTGGGTTGAATGAACGAATTAATATGAACTGCAAGTAAATGGAATTGAAACTGAATATTGAAATCCAATTTAGATTGTGGTAAATAAAGTGAAAAGGAAAATTTTGTCAAGTTGGACTCAAATTAATTAAAGTTTGGAAATAAAATCCATTGAGATTTAAAATAAATTAGTAAGTGGAACTAATTAAACAAATGATTGATTAAATATGGTTTGAGATAAGATGAATAGAATTCAATATTTAAAAATGAAAGGTAAATTGAATTAATATGGAATTGGAGATCCAATTTGAATATAAGTAGATATAAACCAAAGTGGCGAAGTGAAAATAAATATAAGAAGTATATAAAGTATTTATATTGAACTTAAGAAATGGATGGTAAAATTCTTAAGTAAAATTTGGTATTGGAAATATACTAAGTTAGTTTATGAAAGAAGGTTTAATATGGGTGTGTGAAAGAATATTTGTAAAAAAAGTGTATGGAAATCATAATAATGTGAATAAAAAGAGAATTGATATAGCTACCAATCAATTGGGATAAATACGTAGGATGTACGTATATTATTTTATTTGCATAATGATTTGATCCAGATTCGAGAACAGAATTTTGAGATAGTTATATCGATCCAAGTTGGGATTTTTCACTCGATTTTCAACGGCGAACCCTGGATGTGGACTTTTGATTGATTCTGGAAATTCTCTATCATAGTTATCGCTATGCAAGAAGAATGAAGGTTTCTTATCGAGAAGCCAGATCTGAGTCCGCGTTAGAAAGTCGGGTGGACGATACTAGTTAGGAAGTGAAATTGTGTGATCGAGTGAGTGATCGGATATAGTATTGCGTACTGATGATATATGTGCATCGTACGGCTTAAGTAAAGAAAATATTGAAAATTTTGTAAATAAGTGAATAGAATGATTTTGAACACTGGATTGGGTAATGATTGCTAAGGAGGATATACAGGTGTTTTTAAAAGCAAAGGAAAATTGGAGTTTTTAATTTCAGAAGATAAATTGCCCAACAAAAAGGTATGTATTTAAAATTGGCATTTGAAATTTGATGATTTTATGATCTAGCCACTTGGCTTTTGTTTTCTTTTGAAATTGGGGCCCATAGAGGAATTTTGTAGTCGTACCGATCTAGCCGCGCAGAGGAGAAGTTGGCGAAATTTTTCAAAAATTTAGGGAGTTAGAAAAATTTTGAGAAAATTTTGATAATTTAAATTTGGTTTAAAATTATAATTTGAATAGTTGAGGAAATAATATTATTTGGAAGTTATGGATGAGTAAGGAAGTTAGTAAAATTGATAGTGTGTCTTTAGTAAAGAGATTGTTTTGGAAAGTTATTAGAAACTGTTTCAATTGGGAAATAGTAAATGGGGTATGGACCATTCTTCTTAACTAATAATTTAGGGGACGAATTTCTTTTAAGGGGGATGGAATGTGACAACCCGGAATTTTTTATATTTGAAATTGGAATATTTAATTGATTTTAAATATTTAAATGTTAGTTTAACTTAAATTTCAAATATCACTATTTATTGGATAATTTAAAATGTTGAATTAAAAATCGAAAATTGGGTAAAATAAAGAATCATGGTTTTTAAGCTTGATAAAAATATTTCAAAGGCTTATAAAATTTATATTGATAGTGCTGAAAATAATGAAAGCTTTAAATTCGAATTTAAAGGTGATTTGTTATGTTTTGAAATTATATCGTTTAAATCGATATTTGAAAATAGCCTTCCGAGGAACAGTCTCGGAATTCGATGAAACCAGTTCCATTGGATCCGTAATAGTGTTTTATTATCGAATTTTAATTTTTGTAGTGCTTGGAGTGATCGTTTGGTCGTATGGTAGATATACGCGCTGAAATCTATATCGAAAATTCAATAATAACCGAGTCCTGAAAAGCTATCTTCTCCATATGATCGAATTAGGACTCGTAACCTTTTCCATTGCATTCGGAATGGAGGTACAACCTTATAAACACCTAGCATGATGCCTCGATAGGATGTCAAGATTTTAAGCTACGAATTCAAGATGATTTAAATTTGAATTTAAATTTAAATATAAGTAATAATTGCTTTGAAACACTGTAGCAAGTGCAGTCACGTAAAGAATTTAAAACACGTGTTATCCTTGGTTTGACATGCGTTTTTTCTTTTTTAAAATTTTCAGCCGAAGGAAGAAAGATAAAACACCTCGTTTAAAATTCAATCTCGTCCCCTTCTTCATTTAAAATTAGAACCAAAGAACAATAAAATAAATGGTCGAACGTTTCTCCTCTTACTCAAATCAACCCTACCTCCCAGTTTTCCCTCTTTCGATCGAAATAAATTTCAATCGTATCAATCGCGTTTGATTCCTTTTCTTTCCCCCTCGTTCTCAAATTAATTCAAGTGGCTCGCGAGCTAATCGCGATCAGAAGCACAAAGGAGTTATGGTGGCGGCAACGTGGTTTTGGGGTGTCGATCGATGCCGGGAGTGGTGCGTGGATGGGTCAAGGTCGTGAGCACGGGAGAGGGATCGATGCGTCGGAGGTCGTGAATTTGGGGTAGGCGATGGATTCGATTCGATCGACTTCGATGTCGAACTCGAGTTCGATCGCGATGGCGTCGATTGAGGTCACGTGGGGAATCGAGGTCGCATGGTGGCTCATGGGTTTGCAAGGCGATTGCGCATTGGGTATCGAGCAGCGGTGAGGTATTCGATTAATTTAATTCAATAAACATGTATATAGTTTGAAAAAAATGCATATGAAGTTATCTTGCTATTTACTAGAAATTATATATATTTAGTTATAGGATAATTATATTTTTAATATATTGGTTAGAAGGGAAATTTTAATTTTTTTATTAGAATTTAATATATATATATATAAGTATATAAGGTTGAAAAGAAAATATATGTATATATATGATTATGAAAAGAGAAATTTTAAATGTTGAAGAGTTTATACAAAATTTGATTTTTTGGATCTATATATATATATTTTTATAAACGTATGAAGGTTCAAAAATATAAAACAAAATAAAAATATACATATTTCAATTTACTAGTTTGTTTTTAAAATATGTATTTAAGGTGATTAATTTATTTAGTAAACTTATTTAATTTATTTTAGTTACTAAAAGGATTTTAAAAGGAAAATTTTTAGTTAGTCAAATTATTAAATGTTAATTGATTTGTTCAATTATTTCAAATATTAATAAACCATATAATGTTATACAAGGTCTTCAATCGTGAAGAAAACAAGTCGAGACGGAAGTGGATTTCAAATTAAAAACAAGGGTGAATTAATCTCACTCATTTGGATTATCGTTTAAATTTAAATAGTTAAATTTAAATTATTGGTTGAATGATTGAATTGACTGAATGTGATATTAAGTATAGTAGTATATATATTGGCGTGATTGATTTCCCATATTATATAGCGGATGATACCCTATGCGCCTCGCATAATTGCGAATAACCCTTGATACTGTGATATCCCCCTCGAAGTAGGATTGGTATTTTATATTGTGCTAACATCTGTGGATGCAGGGAAACAGGTTGGAGTGATCCTCCAAGATTCCTCAAAATGTTAGAATTTATTTTCATATTCGGATATGTTTTATTTAATAATCTGTGATAGATTATATTGATTTTATTGGAATTTGAAATAATTACCGCTATGGGTTGACTGAATATTTTTGGTATATTGAGTTATCAAATATATAAAGATTTTATTTTTGAAAGGATTAAAAAGAGAAATCTTAAGTAAAACAATTTTAGCTAATTTAAAGAATGAATTGGAAAAGGATAAAAGTTGATTTTTTTTTAATTTTAATAAATAAATTCCAAGTATGGGAAAGAAATTTTTGAATAAATGGGAATAAATGAATTATTAAAATTAAGTGAAATTATTTAAAGGAATAAAGGATTTATTTTTAAATTCAAGGTTTTAAAATAGTAGAAGGAGATAAAGAAGAATTTTGGAAAAATTATGAAATTGGTATTTTCAGTTTAAATAAGATTTTAAATCATAATAAAGGAGTGAAATATGAAATTAATGGGTTTTGAAATAAAATTGAGTAAGTAAAGGAATTTATTTTAAAATGGAGTAAATTTTGGAAATCGATTTGACAATTGATGAAGTGTTTGAAACTGTGACTTAAAAGGTGGACGAGACTATGGAATTTATAAACTGGGTTTATAAAGTGAAATAAGATATCAGTGGATATTTGGAAGTATAAATTCACGATGGGGATTTATGAAGGAATGGGTAATTTATTTTAAAAATAAATAGTGGTTTTATTTTTAAAGGTTTGGGAAATAAATTTACGGATTTGAGACATAAATTAAATTGGGATAAATCAATAAGGATTTGTTAACTAATCAAATGGACTATTTCGGGATGGAAAGTATATTTTCTTGATAAGCCAAGTATGTTTTCAAAGCAGATTTTTAAGTGTAAGTTTGATGTTTTAAAATGGTTTTAAAAGAATGTTTTAAAAAGAAATTATTATTTAGTGGTTTAAAAAAAATAAAAAGTAAATATTTATTAAGTTAATTATATAAGTAAATTATTTTAAAGGTTCAAATAGTATTATGACTTGAAAGATAATTATTTAATATTTATGCCTTACAGAATAACTTTTATTTTAAAAATTGGTTTGTCTTAAGTTTCACATGAGAAATTTTTATAAAATTTCGTAACTAGTATTTTAAATAAAGTGTTTTAAATAGTTTTTATTTTAAGTATTTTATATTTTTTGGATAAAGTGATTTAAATTATTTAAAAACCTAAAGTATTAAGACTTGGTGGTTTTCAGTAGAAATAAAACAATTGGGTGGAAATTTATTCCGCGAGAGAAAAAGTGATTTGAAACTATTTTCGAAGGGTTGAAGTGTAGAAAAATATCTTGCAAAGATATTTTGAAATAAATAATTTGAGAAATTATTAAGGCCTGTGTAACGCCCCGGAAATTTTCGACTTTCGAAAATTCAACATCGATACTCACTTTATCGACTGCCGAGAAATCGAAGGCCAAAAACCCGAAATGTTATGGTTTTTAAGAAAAAGGAAAAAAAAGTAGAAAAGAAGAGAAGAAAAGAAGGTAGAAGATTTTTAAATATAGAATAGAAAGAAAACAGAGAATAGAAAATGGAAAATAGAACGGAACAGAAACCAACAGAACAACATCAGAATCTCACAATTCGCAGCGGAACAACATATAATAATAAATGAATAATCTTTAAACAAAGAACTATATCAGTTATTATATTTTATACATTTCATTTCATCATATCATCAGAGTGTACAACATCATACAACATCAAACAGTGCAGCGGAAAAGAAATACTATATAACTAGTAATACGCCATGCCATCCAGCTTGCCTCCAACAACTCCAGAATATCCTGATTAACCTAACTCTTGACTGCCCGTGTGGAAATTGGTGGGCACCCAGAGTTTAGGAAGGAAAACAATAAACTCCGAGTCAGTCATGTGACTGGTGTAAGAACTCAAAACAGTTTATTTATCTTTAAAATCAAAATAGAGGAATATTTTTTTAAGTCAATTCGCAATGCTTTTAAAAATGAGACTACCATAAGGCCTCCCGCACACACACACACACAATGCAAACGCAGAATCGGAGGAGATTTCTCCTTATGATAGTCAAAGATGCTTGATACGCATTTAAAATAATATTTGATATTATTACTAGTGTATAGTGTAGGAAAAATTCATTTCGAAAGTAGAATATAAATCTTAGCCAACATACGACCATTATCGTATGCCTACTATAGCTAACTATGTTCAATAGCAGGTTACCGCCACATTCCATAGCAGGTTATACAACTAAAACCGTACAAGTCTCGTATTGTTTCTTTGGATTTCCAACGAATGATCAGGCCAAGGAACTTCCCATTGCCACATGAGAATGCCTCTGGATGGACATCCCCGAGAACCAAACCGGATCTCTACCAACACAAAGCCGGGTTACCCCTAACTGAGTAACAACTGACCGAATATGCCATCCCCCGGTCCTTTGGGACCTTTTCACCGAGCGCTCGTAATCAATTCACACAATCATAACAAAGTGTTTTCAACATGAGTAAGTATCTGGGCTCCATACCATGATACCACCCTTTTCCAGAAGGAAATGCACACTTCCTAAAGGGCGCTACCCCTCATAACCTTGCCGCATCTTTCCTGTTTTGACCATTCACGGGGTGTGAGGCTCGACGAAGTCACGTCCACAAAAACATACTTTATACAAAAGCAATGCTTTGGGTCAACAAATGATCAACACAATGATCACCAAGATAGACGATCAAATAAATGATCCTATCACAAATAATCAACACAATGATCATTTCAGCAACACTTAGCATGTCACATTACCAATTTGGGAATATATCGCTGATAACTTCAACTAGATAACCTCTGAGCTCGTACGTCTCAAAGAAGGGTGTTAAGCTAAAAGAATAAATTCTCCGCCACCAACAGAAATATATTTGAAAGAAATCGGCTTTACATCTCAACTTGTAATGTCAGGCATACAATCCATACAAGTCTGTTCCGGGCTCGAACAAAACCGAAGGCACTTCTTACGAAGCCCTTGCAATCCGGGTATTCACAATCCCGATCGAATTTCCCATCACTTAGGAGATCTCTATACTAGGAGCTACCCAGTGCAGAGACAATCGATAGGTCATCCTATCGCTTTTGCAAATACTCGGTCTTCAACACCGATCTTCAATGCAATTCACAACGACGTATCACATATTCGGAATGGGTTATACGACCCCATGGTCCTTTCCCGGTTAACCCGAATAGTGAGCGCTTATTCAAAAATAAGTGTGGCATTCAAATTCAAACAAATCACATCAATTACCCATTCAAAGGGAAATATTGATAGTCGGTTATTGAACTATCAATGGATATGCACACATCACCAGTTTCCAAATAATTTTCCAAATTATTTATTTTCCAAAATATCTTCACTAGATATATAATTTTCACGCTTCAAAAATAAATCAATATTTATTTTTAGACAAATTCCCCTTTCCTTTATAAATTCAATAGTGAATTTATATTTCACAATATCTATTGATATACGATTTCAATTATCCATTTTCAATTTATCTTCAAAAAGATAAATTCTAAATATCACTTCATATTGGAAAACAATTCCATACTTATTTAATAAGTAATTCACAAATTTTATTTATTTTCAACACTTGGAAAATATTCAATATACTTCAATCGAAATTAAGTATATATTTCATTCCTTAAGGAAATCATTCACTTAAACATATTTATTTGGGTCAAAACGAATGTTACGTAAAACATCGTTACGACAACCCAAAATCACCAGTATAGGGATTCGAAATTAAAATAGATATATAAATCCCAATACTATACAAAACATTTCCTTTCGGAAATCATTTACTATAACAACAGTGTTATAGTCCACCATTTCCTTTTATTTCTCGAAAACGTCTATTTCAACAATAAATGTTGAAATCTATGGTTTCGAATCTCAACATATTTTAAAACATCGTTAGATCGTTTTAATTCTGTTTCAAATATAACGTTCAAAATAATTTCTTTAACATATTATTCACTATTCAAAAACGTGAATATACTACGTTAACAAATTTCATCCTTTTATTCATTTTATTTCAAAGGATTATTCACAGTCTAAAACGTGAATATAACTCCACTAATAGGTTTCAACAATTTACTTATCAAAATAAGTCATTTGCGAATTTATAAAACAACGTTTATAAATTCCTTTATTAATCTATTCAATTTATAACTCAATTATAAAACAAAATTCATATTATAAGTTAAACACCTATAATTTATTTGTTTGCACAATCGTTCCTTTAAACTTCATAATTATGAATCTTATAACTTATAAGATTCAATTATTTACCCAAGTATATTCTTTCAATAACTTTATAAATTTTATAAACCTACTGCTTATAAAATTCCATTTATAACTTCACCGTTTAAAATTCTATAAATTCCATTCAATTATGAAATTCATTTTCACTTCATTCAAACACTTATAAAAACTCGTTTTATAATGTCCATATTTCAATTTATAAATATCCATTTATAAATCTCTTAATATAAATTAATTTATATTATTCTTTAAAACGTCTTTAATCTCTTTTATTATTTCACCATTTTGATTCATAAAATAATTAAATTTTATAAATCCTATATTTCAACTTTTCACAATAAATTCAAAAATTCCGATTTTACTATTTTATAAAATCATCAACCCTTATTTCTCAAAAATCAGCTTTTAACTTTATTTCACAAAAACCATATTTTATAACTTTTAAAATTATAACGTTTATTTATTTAAAATGGATCAAATTCCAAACATATAGTATATTTTCAAAAATCACTTTATAAATCATTTTAAAATTCCAAAACTTGGTCCAATGATGCTACACACCAAATAGTCAATCACGACTACAACGATATCATATATCAATATGAAAATCCATCAAATATCAAAATATCTGAAATCAAATAAATAATGTTGAGGAATCCAGTTGGATCCCTCCAACCTGTTTCCTGCATTCACAAACATTAGCACAATACCAATTTCGCTCCAGTACGAAATTATCGCGGTATATGGGATTTAAATATTATCCGCTTAATAGACGGCGTAATAGGGTCTCATCCGCTAAACCAAAAAATGCGGGAAATCAATAACTCCAATATATACATATGCCAATATATATATATTGCTATTATATATAATACCAATTTCACTGTTTATGAAATATTCGCGGTATATGTTTTTAATAAATAACATCCGCTTACTAACGGGAAATAATGTCTATTTTAACAATCAATAGATAACAATCATCATTCAAACATGCATTCAAATATTTTAAATCTAACTATTTAAAATAAAATCGAAACTGATTCGATTGAGTGAGAAGTTCTCACCTTGATTTTAAATTCCGTTTTAGCGATTTATTTCGAATAAAATTAAACGGACGTTTAATTTTACACGAAATTTTCACTAACTCCAAATGACTCCAATCTAATTCCATCGCGTAGTGCTCGTCCATACGATTCCAACGCAACTGGTTTCGTGCGTTTTCGACCTCGTATGAAAAAGTTATGATAATATGAAGTTACACGATTTTATAATTTAATAATTACAACTAAATTTATAATTTCTTTTAACCTAGCTTATCCCAAGCCACAAGATCCCTAGCCTCCAAATCACGACCGTCCACTGCATCTCCTTCCCCTCCGTTGTTCACGCGTGCAGTATAGAGGCCGAACCCATGATTGATTTTTAGGGTTTAGGAAATCGAACACCACGTTGAACTTAAACTCGATCAGCTTGCTCCATGACGTGCGCCTCACCTTCCTCTATGCTCGGCCCATGACCGGCCACGTGCGGCTCCTCCATGAAACTCGAAATGCGTGCGCAGCCGGCCCCCTTCTTCCATGATTTGCCGCCAATCCACTCACCCATTCGCGATCATAGCCGTTGAATCTCTAGCTCTCATCGCCCTCTTCAATACTCTAGTTGAAAGTTAGCCTAATAGTCGACGGATTTGAGAAATCGAGGGAGGAAGGTCGAACGTTTCTGGCCATTGAACCCTACACTGGCGGCTAGGGTTATAATTTAGGTTTTTATTTTTTTTTCTAAAATTATGAAGGCTCATGTCTATTTATAGAAGAACGAACGAACACTATTCATCCGTAAATTCCGAACTCCGATTTACGCGCCGAAACTGACATTCCTAGGGTTTATCCCGCGTTTCGGACACAATGGAACAGGTTTCGGAAGCTAATTCGGACATCTGTGCGAGTTATGGCAACAAACGTTCAATTTAAATTAAACCGATTTAAGTCGATTTCTAGGCGTTTTAATTCGTACAGGACAAACGGTATATCCAATTGACATGAAATTTGAAAACTTACAATAATATCACATTACGGATCCGATGAAACTAGTTTCGTCGAAATCCGAGACTTTTTGAAAAATGGCTATTTTAACTCGCCAAATTAATATTAAAAATAATTCGATGCGTTTCGAGCTGCCACGATCAAACGATAACTCCGATTGACACGAAAATTGAAATCCGGTAATAACTAACTATTACGGATCCAATGGAACTGGTTTCGTCCAATTCTGAGACTGTTCAAAAATTGACTATTTTCACTAGTCGATTTAAATATTAAAATATTCAATTTTCACAAATTAACTTTTAATTCGATTTTAAAAGTTCTAAAATATCCTTCTAACTCCAACATGATAAAATAAAATTTTACAAATCATTTTCAATCATATTTAACTCAATTTTCAATTATTTCCATAATTTAACATATTAAATTATCGATTTAATTATTCAATTAAATCCAAAAATTAAAAATAAAATTTATTTGACTTATAAATTCACTTCTTAATATTTAAAATTAATTAAATATTCAAATTTAAATTTCTAAAAATTCTGGGTCGTTACAGCCTGATGGTTGTTTGTGGATGTTATATGATAGTTAAATAACCGGCTACCAATATTGACCAATGCACTGATCATTTCGAAGAGAACGGGATCGGGATTAATTTCTCGAAAACCACTTCGATCTGGTTTGAACGTTTTCATGAGGAAGACAAGAGCTTGGAGTAAAAGATGGAGCAGTGAAGTGCAAGGTCTAATGGCTACTAATCTTGAGGGTGATTCCAAAATGGATGTAGTAAGAGTGGTGCCTTCGTTCTGTTCAGACCGTGAACGGACTTGTATGGACGAATGCTATCAGAACATCGTCAGGGGGACGATGGGAATTCTAAGTGAATGTGTGCTAAAAAGGCAACGCATAGCCTCAAGCCTCATTAACCGGGAATGTCTAAAACAGGGGAGGTGCAACAAGGCTAAGTGGCTAGAAACCAATTAGAGTAAGGTCATCCATATCCAGATGTCCCTTTTATTCGGCTATGTGGGTGGTTGCTGATCCCAACCGCGGGATGATCTTATTCGGACTATCCAATAAGGGGTAGCTTAGGTCTTGTGTAGCAGAGGATCAGGGGGAATCCTCGGTCGGTGTTCTAGACCATGTATTGTGATGGGCAGTACCAAAGTAACCCTGCCATTGTATGGAACCCATTCTCCAATAAGCGCCTGTACGGTTTTGATTGTTCCCAACTATTGCTGAAACGTGAGATGCAAGCATTTGAACTAGATTTTATTTTACGTTCTATAGACACTACTATAATATCGGACGAATTTGATAAAAGGGTTTTAGGTTATCGTAAGGTAAAAAACCGACATATTTATTTATGGCGTGGTCCTACGAGATACCATTGATTTCAAAGGATTTTGAAAACTTTAATAATCAATTGAATGTGTTTTCTCATGCTGGACTTCCAGACTGACTCGGGTATTGTTTTATTATGACGCTCGGGTCAGACCGAGTATTATAAATACAGGATAGGATGCTGTGGAGCTCAGGAGACAAGCTGGGAGACGAGGCATATTTCCGTAGATTTGTATTTCCGCTGATTAGGGACAACTAACTAGACTACCCAGATTTGGTGTGATGATTTGTTATACTCTGATGATTGTAAGTATCATATAGTTACAGATTCTTTATAAAAAAAACATGTTGTTATATATTATATGTTGTTCCGCTGCGATTATGAGATTCTGATATTGTTCTCTACTTCTTCTTCTACCTCCTTCTTCTTTAACCCTAATGGTTTGTAATTCCATCCAGTTTGAGTTGTTGTGATGGAGAATATTGTCGACTCAAAGGGGTATGGGTTTACGGGCTGTTACACTTTGGACCTTTTCTATTCCCACCCATTGACCTTCTATTTTCTATATAATTAAAACCAAGTATGTACAGAAATTCCTCATTTGATAAATTTTCTGCGTGCTCTTCTTCTTCTTCTTGCACAATTATATAGAAAACTCCAAACACAAGAACTCCTAAATCTCCAAATCAAATTCCATCCTTCCTCCTTCAAAACCCTAGCCTACCTCTCTCCTCTTGCGACCAGCCATCTCCATCACCACCCACAACCCACTGTAGTATTCCATGGCCAAAGCCCCACCTTCCCTCTCCTCTTCTTTCTCATTTTTCCCCTTCCTTCTTTCCCTCTTTCTTCCCCTTATTTCCATGGCTTCTATATTCCACTAAACAACTTCAAATCAAATAATATTTTTTAGAAACCGTGTATAATATCAATGGGAACAACTTTGTTGTTGAACCCTTCTTCCCATTTCAAATATTCCTATATCAAAAACTCCATTTTTCAAGGCCTTTCTCAGGTCCAGTTTTGGCCAAAAATATCCTATATTGTATCAGTCATATCTTCTTCAGGTATGAATAAAATTATGTGATTCTTTTTTCAAATCATTTATTTTTCCAGTGGCTTCAACATTCTTTTAGATTAGTTCTTTAAATTCCTTAATTTGCTAGGCCAAAAACTTAACTATTTTCGAAGTATTGTTGAACTCAGATTTTCAACTCAAAAAACACCTCTGTTTGTTTTGACCGTAACTTCCTCAAGTCATAAGCTTTTCAAGTGATTATTTTTTAAAAGTGGAGAGAAAATAATTTGTAATAAATTTCTATTTAGTCACTTTTACATATTCATCAATATTCTAGTCCGAATATTTTCTTAAAGATGACCTAGTTTCAGGTTTGTCTATATTTTGGATCTTGGGTTGTTCGGAAGTTGGAAGCAGTTGAAACTTGTTTATTGATTCGTATTCGTGTCTAAGCTTTGTTGGATTTTCTTTGCATTAGGATCTTTTCTAGGAATCTGCATATTGCTCCGTCACCTACGCAGCCACAAAAGGCGAGCAAACCCTCACAACTGCTAGATTTTCTTATGTTGGTTAAATTGAATTTATGATGTGATTAGAAATTGATTAGTTGCTGTTTAGTATATTTTAAATTGTCATTCCAGTTAAATCTGACTTTTATTGAATTTAATTGCCATTTAATTTAATATCGAAATTTAAGTTGCCTGTTCAATACATGTTAATGATAACCAGTAAATTGTTGGCTTTTATTGGTTGATTTCATTGATGATTGTGTTGTATGTTCAATTGTTGATATTTAGGTGAATGGATGGATGTTATTGGTTGACATTTTGGATGATTGTATGTAATTTATGTCTATATCTTTGTTATCCCTATGGGTTGAAATGATACATACCCGAACGATCTTATGGATTAAGCGAAAATTGTTATGGGTTGAAAAGATAAAACCGAGCGTTTTCATTGATTTGGAAATGTTGATTTTTGATACTGGTTGAAATGACATAACCCATATAATTTCTTGAATTTTGACTTTTATTTAGAATTGAATTATTTGAAGGGTTTAAGTTAATTCAAACTTTAGGTTTGTTTTAATTAGATGATTAAGATTGATATTTCGAATTATTTACAACCATTTAAATGATTATATTCACGTTGTACACTTGATAGGAGATGAAATCCCGTAACATCTATGAAACAATTGTACTAATATTTTTATTTTACTTGTTTTGATTTGACTTACATAAGATCTTTTAGTTATGACTCGATTGTTTTGTCTTTTCATTACGTTCGGGTCAGTCTGAGCTTTTCAGTGCATTGAAGACTATTTTCTGGTGGACGAAGGCGAAGATTCGGTATATTATTGCTATTTATTATTCCACTGCATTCTGTGTTCCGTTGCATTATTTGTTTATTTCTGATGTATTAATAACTCTGATTTGAATTGTAAAAGTGTAATCAAATGTTATTTGTAAAAGAGCTTCATGAACTGTTTGTTTGATTATTATATTTTGTCGTTCCGCTGCGAGATTCTGTGTTTTGTTTTCTTTTTTTTTTCTTATATACCCCATTAACAATCCTCCCTTTTGAATGGTTTGAGTCTGACATATGTGGTTAATTATTGATTTGAACCATCCAAAATGGTGGGTCGTTATAATATGTGAGGATAGTCATAGAAAGTTGAAGATAAGTATCATTGGGCTTTCCCAATCTAAGATCATGACAGAGGAAGTGCGATCGAATTGGGGGAAATTAGATAATTTTACCTACATGATTAACTCACATTAATGTCTTGATTCGTGGTAAAATACTTTATGAATTGGACTTAGTTCTCAAGGGAAACATATGAATGAGGGGTAAATATTAAAGATGATGTTTCCCGACGATAGGGAGCAATGTAGACCTTGGACTAGTTGCAATGAAAATAAGCCAATGGAAACTAAATCCAGATCATCAGGTACTTGCCGTCGCCCGAAGATAGGCAACGTCGGGAAGGAATAATCACACAGGGTTCGATGGGATTATTCGACCCCATCTTGTAGGAACCTACCATTGCATAATGGTAGGTAACAACAAGAAGGATGCTTGGAATAGAGTGCACGATTGAACCTCCACGACAATGCTAGTGGCTATGCAAGACATGCTTGTTCGAGAATAAGCAAGGATAATCATGTAGAATATAAGGAAGGTATTGTTTTACTTTCCTGATCTAAGATTAGGATTGGGAAGGTACACTTAGACTGAGGGCAATTGGGTAATTTACCCTCCCAACATTTAGCTATTATTAGTTTCCTTAGTTGGGCACTCTGAAAATAGGTTCCGCCAAAAAGATTTAGTTCACGGCAAAGATCATATAAAGAGAGGGTGAACATCCTAATCCTTGCTCTAAGATAGCAAGGAGCGGAACAGGACTGTGATTCTTCATGGCTAACAATTGTTCGAAAGTGACACATCCCATTTAAAGTGAAAACAAAGAGTACACACTCTACGACCATAAGGAGACCGACAAGCCAGTGAGCTTTGGAAGATCCTTAGTGTTGGAATCTCGATTTTGATTATGACAAGCTATATAAAATATTATGTGAATACTAACCATCTTTGCAGAAGATTTGTTGCAGATTCCTTTTCAGATATTTAAGCTATGTACTTTACTTAGAAATTTGTTAAAATCTCTCCTGAAACGATATATTTATAAATATATGCACACACATGCACATACATGCACAAAGGTCTGAACTCACACGTCTGAAATCATTCATTCAGACGTCTAAATGTTGAAACCTGAATATTATTTCATAATATTCAGACGTATGAATGAAAATTTTCAGACGTCTGAACTTATTCAAAATTTGCCTAAAAGCTTGCAATTTGCGTTTCAATCTAATTCAGGAGCCTGAATTTTTTAATTCAGACATATGAATTTTTCCAACTACTATTTTCTTGAAAAGTCACTCCTCTTCACTGAAGATAAACGCTTTCAAAATCATTGGTTGCATCTGTTCTTTTCAATGTAACTTTTCATCTATAGTTGCAACTCTTTATACACTATAAATAGATTATAGAATTCAACAAACAATTCACCGAATTTACATTTAGAATTCTTGAATTCTCATCTATTCTCAAGCTTTCAAATTGCACTCAAATTGCTTACAAACTTTGATCATTAATTACTTTATCTTCCACAATTCTCAAAGCACATCACACTATATATCATAAAGGAGAAGATTATAGGAAGACTGTACTTAATTGACTTATTAGTGTTATTTAATAATACACTACAGGAAGATACATTTGTTAGTTGTAAAGAAGTCATGTTCGGTTGCTCAGGCAGTTAAAGTCCTATTCGGTTGCTTAGGCGGGTGAAGTCCTGTTCGATTGTGTAACGACCCGGAATTTTCGATCCCAAAAACTCCAGATAGTTAGGGAAAGAAGGAAGAGATAGAAGAAGAAGAAGAAGAAGAAAACACAACAAAGATTTTCACTTCGCAGCGGATGAAAATATAATATCAAATAATAACAGTTTATAAAAGAATTCTGTATCTGTCAAATACATTTATAATACATCAAAGTTACACATATATACAGAAACCGGATATACACAATCATCATGTCCAGATATACAACAATATAATACAGCGGAAACACTCCATACGTTCTTGCCATCCAGCTTGCCCCCTCCCCCGGAGCTCCAGAACGTCCTTACCTAAAATCTGTAATACTCGGTCTGACCTGAGCATTACATCAAAGTAACGCTGGGTCAGGCTGGAAACCAGCGTGACTAAACTCATCTAACATGAAATACCAAAGCATAAAACTTATTTAAACCCGGGGTAACTCATGTAAAGTTTCAATTTCACAATTTGTTATAGACATCACTAATTTCACACATCAATATCTAAGTACCAAAAACTTAGATTAAATGGTCCAGTTCACATAAATCATTTCATTTCAGCCTTTTGATTTCACATATCAATTTATAAAAATTCGAAGTGGTTTCGGGTACTTTCAAATACCCGACCCCGGTCTCTTCGAGTCTCATGTCATCCTAACCCAAGTTATCCAAATGAAATACACTTCAAACCTTAAATACAGGATGTCCCTTTACACGACAATTCATCATTTCTAGATAACCACAATATCCTGTACATACAAACATATGATACTACAAAACATTTCATATCAGACATATCAACTCATTCAAGGCATCCAATACCATTCAATCATCCATAAGCAAACTTGATCACTTCCAAAATAAATTTAATCACTTCTAATTGAATTACTAACCACAATCACTTAGATTCCTTCACTTAACACCGATTAATTTCAAATCAACTAATTAATCATCCCTTAATTATCCATCTTAATTAATTTCCCTAGATTAATTATCCTTCAATTACATTCAAGTAATTATCTTTAATTAATTACACAAATAAATTATTCTTAACCAAAAATAGTAATTAATCTTTAGTTACTTCAAAAATTAATAAACTATAATTAATTACATTAATCAGTACTTACTTATATTGATAAATTTATCATAAATCACTTACTATTGATTAATTAATCTTAATTAATCAACCTTTAATTACATCATTAATTATATAAATTAATTATTTCTAATTACATTTTAGTTTATCCTAATCTAAATTAATTACATTAAGTAGTTAATCATTAATTAAACCACAAATATTAATGACTCTTCATTAATCTCAACCAGTAATTAACTACTTTTTTTATTTACTTCATCAAATAAATTAATTACTCCTTAATTAATTATCTTAATTAATTTTTTGATTAATTGCACAAAGTAATTATACCCAAATTACTTCTATTAACAAATCATCATTCAACTAATTACATCCAGTAATTATTAATTATTTACTTCCCTAAGTAATTATATTTTATTAATTACATTAAGTAATTACCTATCAAACCACCCAATGATTATTCTAAATTAATTAAACTTAATTAATTAACTTAAACCTTAATTAATTAATTCGAACCCTTAATTACTAAATTAATTAACCCAAATCATTAATTAATTGAATTAATTAATTATCCATTTTAATTACCCTACTAATTTAATGAATCACAAATCATTAAGCCCTTATTAACTTTAAAATGAAAATATTTTCTTATTTATGACTTAAGTTTAAAACAATTTAAAACCCAAATACTTCGAGTCAAGCAATAATTAACTCGATAACCAACCAAAATCAAAGTCACCAGATCATCAGTGCACAGTGCACATGCACGGTGCCGTTGATCATCTCTGGCCACCACCATTGATCTTCTCAGATCTGTAAACACCCAAAGACCCAATTTATTTTATTTATATTTTAGAATCCAAAATTGTACTTATCCAATCATAACACAGCACAATTTAATTCCCAAATTAATCTTTCACAGTATATAAATAAAATGCATCATCAATTATGAAAATAATTTCAATATTGTGAGGAATCATCCCTCAAACCTATTTTCCTACATCCATAGACGTTAGCATAACAGATAAAATATCATATCCAAACTGATAATAATATTCACATTCGACCAATCAATCATTCATTTAAATTTTAACTATTTAAATTAATTGGAAATTCCAGAAGTGAGTGAGATTAACTCACCTTGAATTTGTTGAGCATTTAAATTTTGAATTAAATCGACCGTGATCGATTTAACCCAAAAATTTCGCTAGCTCCAATCATCTCCAAATTCACAATGCAGCGTAGATCGTGACGCTGCGATTCCGACGCTACCAAATTCGTCCGATTTCGCCCTCATACGAACCGCACTTCCTACCATCGCCGAGAACAAGATCAACCTAGCCCACGTCATAGCCCATCGTGCCATCATCCTTCGGCCCAAAGATCACCAAACTCGGCCTCCCCGATGCGCAGAAAATCGTGCATGAAACCCACATGAACGCGGCCTTCAACATCTCCCTCTGGTCGATGAAACGAAATCTCAGTCGTATAGATCGATAGAGCTCGCAAAGCTCTATAATTTCCTAGTTGGAGATTTCTGATGAAAATGATTGGATTGAGAGAAAAAGAGGCAGGAAAGAAAGTGATTATCGGCCATTGAAATAAGGGAAGGCGGCAGCTGAGAAAAACGAGGGTTTCAGCCTCTATACGTGTATATATATACATTTATAAGCATTATTTTAATATTAAATTCATTTTAAAACAACTTTTTCACACGATCTCCAAAAACGCGTGCCGACAGGCGATTATAATGTTTTACCCGCCTTTCGAACACAATAGAACGTGTTTCGAAAGCTAATTCGATCATACGTGGGAGATAGCTTTTTGAATTGAGTTTAAATATTAAATTATCGATTTTAATTTCAACGCGTTTCTCACCCGTATAGACAAATGGTAAATCCAAATGCTACGAAATTTTAAATCCGATAATAACTAACTATTATGGATCCAACGGAACTGATTTCGTCAAGTTCCAAGACTGTGCCCCCGGAAGGCTATTTTTAAATTCAATTTAAACGATATATTATTAAAACTGAACAAATAACCTTTAAATTAAATTTTAACCATTCAGTTATCTTCGGTATCACCATTATAAATTTTATAATCCTTCAAATTATTTTTAACAGGCTTAAAACTGAAGATTCAATAATTTACCCAAATTCAAATTATTAAATTCAATAAATTCAATCGCCAAATTCAAACTGATATTTGAAATCCAAGTCAAACTATCTTGCAAATATTTAAAATTAATTAAATATTCCAATTTCAAATTCCTAAAAAATTCGGGTTGTCACATTCCTCCCCCTCTAAAGAATTTCGTCCCCGAAATTGCTAGTTAAGAAGAACGGTCCAATACCCATTTACTTTTTCCCAAACCAAACAATTCCAAACAATTCTCAGAACAAACTTTTTATTTAAGACACACTAACCCTTTTTCTAGCCTTCCAGACTTATCTTTAAGTCCCAATAATATTATTTACTTAACAATTTTTAAATTTAAATCCAAATTTAAATTATCAAAACTTTCTCAAAAAATTTCTAACTCTCTAAATTTTTGAATTTTTTCGCTAGCGTCTCCTTTGCTCGGCTAGCACGGTACAACTACAAAATGCCTCTACGGTCCCCCAAATTCCAAAAGAAAACAAAAGGCCAAGTGGCTAGATCAAAAACCCAATAAAATTTCATATAGAAACTTAAATACATACCTTTGTCGAGCAAATTTCAATTTATCCTCTGAAATCAAAAATCCCAAATTCACTTTCCTAATCCTTTAGTTCCAACTGAAAAATTAGTTTCAATTTCCATTTCCAAAAAATCCTTATTTCAGTTCCAATTTGAAATCATTTTGTTGCAAACAAAAAATTTTCCCAAAAATTTTCTCTTCCAAAATTTTCGGAAAATTTTGGCGGATTCTCCTTTGTACGGAGGAGCTTTCGCAATTTAACAAGAGATATAAATATATATACACCGACCCACACAGTTGGAAAAACAAAATTAGTTCATATTTCCTATTTTTATTGCGTAGGCGTACCTTTATTTAGCATTTTTAAGAAAGCGGCTTATTATTTTAGCAATTAGCGCGTCCAAATCCAGCCAAACGGCTTCCCGGTACCTGTACTTACTCAATTCAAATATGTAAGTGCCAAAATGATGTAACTTAACAACATTTTACATATTTAACTAGTAAACATATGAGTTTCTATAAGTAATGCAGGTTAACAATATTTATAAGCAACTTAGGGTTCCGTCATTGATTTTAATTGTTTATAACCAATTCTTATACAACTTCATTCAATTTAAATGGTTTACAACTCAATTGCATACATTCAATTCATTTTTAAGAAAAACAAACTCATATTCAATTCAATTGATCTTAAAACCAATTTATTTAATCTTTATCAACTCATAGAATTTTAATTACCTTCGTTTACGTCAAACGACAATTCATTCTATGCAATTTGATGATATTCATGTGAATAAACAATTACTTAAGTTTTATAACCAATTTAAATTGATTCCGACTCAATTTATTTTAATTCCTTCCATTTTAATTCATTCACAACCATTTAATTCTCATCTAATCAAATTCCATTTAATTCAGTTAGCCCATCCATTTTATTTTAATTCACCTTCTCAATTTATCAAAATAATATCCTAGCACATACTTAACTCATTTATACTCGAATTGGATTTTATTTGTAACTCAAATCATTCTATTCTAATCCAATTCCATTTTATTTTTACAACTTCTCCACTTATTTTAATTCATTATCAATCCAGGTCGAATTCTATTATAATTCGAGTTTATCTCCAAACTTCATTATTAACTTACTATCCATTTTATTTAACCGAGTTAAATTTTATTAACATACTCTATCAAATAATTTATTTAGCTAATTAGCTTAATTCCAACTTTTAAATCAATATTCGATTTTATTACAAAAATCACTTCATTAAATTTTCCCGAGTTCAAAAAATTTTTAAACGCTTTTTAATATCTATATAATATTACTAAAATGGTTTTTACAAGAATACTTTTATAACTTGATGTTTCGACAAGTCCATCCTTGTTCTCACAGAAATTCGGTCATACGTTGATCAGGCGTAGAACTGAAAATCTATAAGTACTTAGTAAACCCGTTTTCAACACCCAGTGAAAATACTTGGGAAAATAATTTTATTGAAATATAGAAAACAATTTTTGAAATTAGATGAAATATCTTTGGTGAGAATGCTCTGGAAATCATCACCCCCATCCTTGGTCGCAATTACATCCTGGGTTACGTTGCCATCGCAGTAAAAGTCCATGTAACTGTAGGCACTCCATGCCCCTCGATTACGCCATGGAACCCACAACAGATCGCAGTTACATTCCAGGGTTACGTTGCCATGGCAGCAAAAGTCCATGTAACTGTAGGCATCAGCGCCCTCGATTTTCGCTATCAAAAATGAAACTCTCCACTCCCACATAGGTCACATTCTACCGATGTAAAATCAAACGCAGACTGTTGGCTCTTAGCAGCACATACGACTTTCACTATGTTACCATAGGTCGCAGTCTCCCGATATAAAATCAAACGCAGAGTGTTGGCTCTCAGCCACATACACGACATTCGCTATGGTCTGCAGTAGATCACAATGACACCGAGTTACACTGTCGTCACAGCATAACCCAAATGCCTCTGTAGGCATCAGCGCCCTCGACTTCTACTATAGACTATACATAATCCTCAGGAACTAGTTTTGTCCGGACTCCTCACAGGATCAACTTTAGAATCCCCCTTTAGGGTTCAAGGTAGTACCGACCTATGGCACTCCTGAGAAGTTCATTTCAAGGGAGCGCCTTTTCCCCAGAGCCATTTTCAAAATACTTTATACTGTACACTTATAGTATCTTCCAAATCATACACCTAGTATGAATCTCAAGTAAATCTCCTTTCTCAAAATCAATTATCCCAAAATCGATAATTCTCAAACTAGGCTTTCCAAATTCCAATATTGATTTTACCCAAAAATCAAAAGCCTTTCCAAATTCAAAGGTTCCTAAAACCTTTTACCAAAATCCTCATAAGATCCATTATATATATATATATATAATTTTTTTAAAAAAACTTTGGATCATTTCAAATTTTTATAAAACTCCTTTTGTACTTCAAACACTTTCAAAATCCTTTTCTTCCGGCAATAGATTCAACAAGGGGAGATTTATCTTATATAACAAAGATATATAACTTTTTTTATTCAAAATCAAATATTCAAATTTGATTACTCTGTAAAGTCACTTTTATCATAGAAATTTCCAATATCAGTTTCATTCGAACCCGTACGTTGTGCACATATCATCCGTACACTATATTAATCTGATCGCTTACTCGATCACACAATTTCACTTCTGAACTAGTATCATCCACCCGACTTCCTAGTGCAGACTCAGATTTGGTTTCTTGATCAGAAACCGTCATTCTCCTTGCATAGCCATAACTATGATAGAGAATATCCAGAACCAATCAACAATCCATATCCAGGTTCTCCGTCGAAAATCGAGTGAAAAATCCCAACTCGGATCGATAAACCATCTAGAAATTCTATGCTCGAATCTGGATCAAATCACTATGCGAATATAATAATATACGTACAAACTACGTATTTATCTTCATTGATTATTAACTAAATCAATCTCCCTTTTCTATTCACATTCACTTTGATTTTATTCACATTGGCCTTAATCCCCATTTTGATTATCACTTCAATTCTTACCTCAGTTGAGTATTTAATCAATAACAGTTTGAATCCCGACCAGTTTATATTTAGTGAATAGCTTGAAAATTTTAAAAATAGACAAGTAGTTGAAAAATAATTATTAGTTTGTAAAATAGCTGTAAAATAGTTAATTAATTGTAAAATAGTTAAATAGTTTCGAAACTAGTTGTTAAGTAAATATAAGATAGTTTTGGAATTTAAAAATAAAAGTTGTATAGTAAATAGTTAGGAAAATAGATTTATACAAAAATAATTTATTTTGAAAATAGTCCAGAGCCAAACTGTCCAATTCCCCATCAATTCAATTTAAATTTCCACTTCCATTTAACTTGACTCAATTATAATTTAATAACTTCAATTTCCCTTGAACTTGATTTATCCCCAATTCAAGTTGAATTAACCTCAGTTTCTTTCCAAATTCAAATCAAATTCCATTTGATTTTAAGCGTGTTCGCTTTAATTAAAATTCCAAATTATTCAAATTAGTTTAGACTAATTTCAAATTGAATCCACTTCAATTTCAGATCATTTCAATTTCTATATGAATTAATCCCAATTGCCATTTGAATTTGAACTCATTTTCAATTTTTTTTTTCAAATTAATCCAATTCAAATTTCCAAATTAAATCCCAATTTCATCTTGAAATTTCCAATTCAGGTTGCTTGTTAACTTATTCAACTTTCCCAAAATTAAGTTCAATTTACTCAATCCAGCCAACCTTACCCAATTCAAATTCTCATTTCAAATTTTAAACTTCACATTAATAATCTCCCCACTTATAAGTTCAAAAACTTATTACTTTGGGTATCACATCTCATTCCAAATTTAAAACTCAACATTTAGAGTTTATTCAAACTATTTTTGATATTATGTATATTCCTCATATATTCATATTATTTCCTTTGCACACTAAGTCATCCTTAAATTTTAAACCACCTTTTGTTTTTAATTTACAACAAATTTTTCTTAACACCGTGAAACTATTCAAATGTTTCTAGATTTAGGTTTTAAAATTCCACAATTTAAAACCCACTTCTATTTAGAAGTTATACTCATCATAAAAGTTTACTTCATTTGGCTTACTTATTAAAAAATATTTTATAGTTAAACACAATAACTATTTATGATAATAGCCAAGATTATCATAGCTGGAAACCAAATCATTATTATCCTATTCTAAAACTTTTCCCAAATTAAAATTTTAATTTCAGTTTGGTTGTATTTCTATTACCACTTAGTTCTCATTGTTTCTATTTAATTCCAATAATTTAACAACCAGTTAACTTAATATTTATTTGAATGAAATATTGCTTTATATATATCATTATATGTTCTTATATAAAATCATTTAAAATCTTTATATAAGTAAATAACAAGTACGCTCTCATATATACACACACACACACACACACACACACACACTCTTATCTCATTCTAGGGAAATACTGACCTTATCCTTAATGAGTACTCCCACCTGAGCCAAGGTTCTCGCTTAACCTTCAGCTCTGATACCAACTGTAACGACCCGGAATTTTCGATCCCGAAAACTCCACATAGTTAGGGAAAGAAGAAAGAGATAGAAGAAGAAGAAGAAAAAACACAACAAAGATTTTCACATTCGCAGCGGATGAAAATATAATATCAAATAATAATAGTTCACAAAAGAATTCTGTATCTGTCAAATACATTTATAATACATCAGAGTTACACATATATACAGACACTGGATATAAACAATCATCATGTCTCAGATATACAACAATATAATACAGTGGAAACACTCCATACGTTCTTGCCATCCAGCTCACCCCCCTTTCCCGTGCTCTAGAACGTCCTTATCTGAAATCTGTAATACTTGGTCTAACTTGAGCATTACATCAAAGTAACACTGGGTCAGGCTGGAAACCAGCGTGAGTAAACTCATCTAACATGAAATACCAAAGCATAAAACTTATTTAAACCCGGGGTAACTCGTGTAAATTTTCAAATTCACAATTTGTTATAGACATCACTAATTTCACACATCAATATCTAAGTACCAAAAAATTAGATTAAATGGTCTAGTTCACATAAATTATTTCATTTCAGCCTATTGATTTCACATATCAATTTATAAAAATTCGAAGTGGTTTCGGGTATTTTCTAATACCCGACCCCGGTCTCTTCGAGTCTCATGTCATCCTAACCCAATTATCCAAATGAAATACACTTCAAACTTTAAATACAGGATGTCCCTTTACACGACAATTCATCATTGATAGATAACCACTATATCCTATCCGCCCAAACATAAGATACTACAAAACATTTCATATCAGAGATATCAACTCATTCAAGGCATCCAATACCATTCAATCATCCATAAGCAAACTTGATCACTTCCAAAATAAATTTAATCACATTTAATTGAATTACTAACCTCAATCACTTAGATTCCTTCACATTGATAAATTTCAAATCAATTAATTAATCATCCCTTAATTATCCATCTTAATTAATTTCCCTGGATTAATTATCCTTCAATTACATTCAAGTAATTATCTTTAACTAATTACACAAATTAATTATTCTTAACCTAAAATAGTAATTAATCTCTAATTACTTCACAAATTAATTAGCTATAATTAATTACATTAATCCATACTTATATTAATTAATTTCTCATAAATCACTTATTATTGATTAATTAATCTTAATTAATCAACTTTTAATTACATTATTAATTATATAATTAATGATTTCCAATTACGTTTTAATTTATCCTAATCTAAATTAATTACATTAAGTAATTAATCATTAATTAAACCACAAATATTAATGACTCTAGATTAATTTCAACCAGTAATTAACTACTTTTTTATTTACTTCATTAGATAAATTAGTTACTCCTTATTAATTATCTTAATTAATCTCTTGATTAATTACACAAAGTAATTATACCCAAATTACTTCTATTAACAAATCATCATTTAACTAATTACATCCAGTAATTATAATTATTTACTTCCCTAAGTAATTATATTTTATTAATTACATTAAGCAATTACCTATCAAACCACCCAATGATTATTCTAAATTAATTAAACTTAATTAATTAACTTAAACCTTAATTAATTAATTTAAACCCTTAATTACTAAATTAATTAACCCAAATCATTAATTAATTGAATTGATTAATTATCCATTTTAACTACCCTACTAATTTAATGAATCATAAATCATTAAGCCCTTATTAACTTTAAAACAAAAAAAATTCTTATTTATGATTTATATTTAAAATAATTAAAACCCAAATACTTTGAGTCAAGCAACAATTAACTCAAGAACCAACCAAAACCAAAGTCACCAGATCATCAGTGCATAGTGCACATGCACGGTGCCGTTGATCATCTCTGGCCACCACCATTGATCTTCTCAGATCGGTTAACACCCAAACACCCAATTTATTTTATTTATATTTTAGAATCTTAAATTATACTTAACCAATAATAACACAGCACAATTAAATTCCCAAATTAATCTTTCACAGTATATAAATAAAACGCATCATCGATTATGAAAATAATTTCTATATTGTGAGGAATATAGTTGGATCCCTCCAACCTGTTTCCCTGTATCCACAAACATTAGCATAACAGATAAAATATCATATCCAAACTGGTAATAATATTCGCATTCGACCAGTCAATCATTCATTTAAATTTTAACAATTTAAATTAACTGGAAATTCCAGATGTGAGTGAGATTAACTCACCTTGAATTTGTTGAGCGTTTAAATTTTGAATTAAGTCGACCGCGATCGATTTAACCCAAAAATTTCGCTAGCTCCAATCGTCTCCAAATTCGTCTGATTTCGCCCTCATACGAGAAAAATATGTTATTCTAAAGTTTTGAATATACAATTTATGACAATAATCAATTTTTTTATTTTACCAAAATCATGGCTGTCGATAACGCAACTCAATCCAGGCCGCAACCTTCATCTTCTCAAAGACGATCGACTCCAGATATAAAACAAACCCATCGTTCCTCGATTAGGGTTACGAACCGCACTTCCTACCATCGCCGAGAACAAGATCAACCTAGCCCACGTCAAAGCCCATCGTGCCACCATCCTTCGGCCCAAAGTTCGCCGAGCTCAGCCTCCCTGATGCGTAGAAAATCGAGCATGAAACCCTCACGAATGTTTCCTACAACATCTCCCTTTGGTCGACGAAACGAAATCTTAGCCGTATAGATCAATAGAGCTCGCAAAGCTTTATAATTTCCTCGTTGGAGATTTCTGATGAAAGTTATTAGATTGAGAGTAAAAGAGGGAGGAAAAAAAGTGATTATCGGCCATTGAAATAAGAGGAGGCGGCGGCTGAGAAAAACGAGGGTTTCGGCCTCTTAACGTGTTTATATATACATTTATAAGCATTATTTTAATATTAAATTCATTTTAAAAAAACTTTTTCAGACGATCTCCAAACAATGCACGCCGACAGGCGATTATAATGTTTTACCCGCCTTTCGAACTCAATGGAACGTGTTTCGAAAGCTAATTCGATCATACATGGAAGATAGCTTTTTGAATTGAGTTTAAATATTAAATTATCGATTTTAATTTCAACGCGTTTCTCACCCATACAGACAAATGGTAAATCTAAATGCTACGAAATTTGAAATTCGATAATAACTAACTATTATGGATCCAATGGAACTGGTTTCGTCGAATTCCAAGACTGTGCCCCTGGAAGGCTATTTTTAAATTCAACTTAAACGATATATTATTGAAACTGAACAAATCACCTTTAAATTAAATTTTAACCATTCAGTTATCTTCAGTATCATCATTATAAATTTTATAAGCCTTCAAATTATTTTTAACAGGCTTAAAACTGAAGATTCAATAATTTACCCAAATTCAAATTATTAAATTCAATCGCCAAATTCAAACTGATATTTGAAATCCAAGTTAAACTATCTTGCAAATATTTAAAATTAATTAAATATTCCAATTTCAAATGCCTAAAAATTTCGGGTCGTCACAGGTTTCTCAAGCAGTGCAAACCTGTTCCTCCGGGTTAAGTGAGGGCTGTGCTAGTGAAATTCCAGAAGGAGTCTGGGACTGGACGTAGGACGGTGCTCCGAACCAGTATAAAAACCTTTGGTGTCATCTACTTTACTACATTTACTTTTTATTTATTTTATTCCGCTTAAGTAGTTTATCCATATTACTTGACCTATAGCATAGCCTATCTTTTCATTTGGTATCAGAGCAAGGTTTCATCTAACCGTAACATAGTTATTTGATTCTTTGCTAATATAGATAGTAACACTAGCACTAGAACTATAAGCACTAGTACTATAAGCACTAACACTAGTTTTATAGTAGGTCAATCCACTGCACGACCTCCATTTTTCAATGGTTTGAACTATAATTATTGGGCTACTCGTATGAGAATCTATATGCAATCAAATAGCTTTGAGTCGTGGAATATCACACAAAATGAATACACTCTTCCTACAGGAGAATACTCCACATGGATAAACACACAGAAATTAGATGCTTCTGCCAATGCTAAAGGTATGAACATGTTATTTTGTGCAATGGATAGAAATGAATTTAATCGTATCAGCATGTGTCAAACTGCTTATGAAATATGGAGAACACTTAAAATCACTCATGAAGGAACTAACAAAGTCAAACAAAGCAAAATCTCCATGCTCAAAAAATCGGTTTCAAAATTTTAGAATGAAACAAGATGAATCCATCAATGATATGTACTCCAGATTTCAAGATATCTATCATTCACTATTAGGATTAGGAGAAAAGTACATTAATTTTGATACTGTATTAAAAATCCTAAACTCTTTAACGGATGATTGGGAAAGAAAAATCTTAGCTATTGAAGAAGCTAATGACCTCTCTACCATAAAACCTGAAGAGTTAATAGGAAATCTAATGTCCTATGAAGTGAATTTGCAGGAAAAATGAGTACAAGCACAAGACAAAAAGAACATAGCTTTCCATGCTGAAGAAGAAAAGGATGAAGATTCAGATGAAGAATATCTAGCATTTATTGCCAAAACTTTCAAAAAGTTCTTGAAATTTCGAAAAAACAACAGAAACAATGAAAAAAGGAACTTTTCAACCAAACCATCATCTTCAGTTCTAGAATGTTTTAATTGTCATAAGAAAGGTCATATGCAGAAAGAATGTCCAGAACTAAAGAAAAAATACTTCAACAAGGGCAGAAAAGAAAATAAAACGAAAGCATTTTTTGTTTCATGGGATTATTCAGATACCTCTTCATCAGATAGCAGGAGTGACAGTGAAAACGAGCAAGCTAATGTTTGCTTCATGGCTACCGAAAACGAGCTTAGTAATTTTATCTTTGATGATAAGATAGAAATAAATTCAGAGCTAGTTGACACTCTCAAAAAACTCAAATGAAATATATGGAGACTCGTGAACATCAGAACAAAGCAGAGTTCGAAAGAAATATGCTTAAAGATGAGAAGAAAATACTAAAGGAAGAACTAGAAAATAATAAGAATCATACTCTAATATTAATTCTCTACTCACTCTTTTGAGTCAAGAAATTGAAACTCAAAAAGAGTAGAATGACGCTCTTGTTTTTGAAAATCACGAATTAAAGACAAAAGTAAAATTGATAGAATTAGATAATACTAGTCTCAAAACTAAGTTAGATAGCATCACCAAAAATGTTTCAAACTTTAATAAAGGAAGACAAACTCTATCAAAAATTATTGATAGCGCTCAATCTGTTTCAAGTAGGAAAGGATTAGGGTATGTTAAGAAAATAAAAGCTCCACCTAAAAGGAAAATTAGGAAAAATATTAATCCTATTGAAAAACAGTCAAAAAGGAATACTTACCCGAAAAACATAAAAGTTTGGGTTCCTAAAACCAATAACAGTTTGATTAGGAAGAAATATATTAACACCTTTTTAGAAACTGTTCACAAAAATAAAAATTACATTTTCAAATGGGATACCGAACCCTCTTGGGTTTGGTTTCCTAAGACTTAACTCTTAGGACCCTATTAAAAAGGTGGGTACCAATGTTATCTCATATTTTTTGTATGTCCTACTCAAGAAAAGAGGAAAATGGATACTCGAAAGTGGTTGCTCAAAACATATGACAGGAGACAAAGATATGCTATCAAATATTACTTACTCAGATGGAGGCTCCGTCACATTTGGAGACAACTCCAAGGCTATTTCATCGGCAAAGGCGATATGAGCAACAATGGTATTTCAAATTTACCTCTTATTTCAAATGTTTTACTAGTCAAAAATTTAAAACATAATTTACTTAGTATCAGCCAATTATGTGAAAAAGGATTCAAAATCACTTTTTCTGGAAAAAAAATATAGTATTTTTTATCAAAATAAAAATCTAATCTTTGAAGGAAATAGAGACAGAAATATCTACATTCTGAATATGAAAATAAATCATAATTCAGATATGTGTTTAATAGCCAAAGAAAATGATCCTTGGTTATGGCAGAAACGATTCTGTCACATTAACTTCAAAGCTATAAATAAGCTTTCTAAAAATGATTTAGTAAAAGGTCTACCAAAAATTAATTTTAAAATTGATCATATTTGTGATGCATGTCAGTTAGGAAAATTAACTAAGTCGTCTTTTAAATCTAAAAAGGTTATTTCAACTTTACAACCACTTGAATTACTACATATGTGTGACGACCCAGAATTTCTGGATATTTGAATTTTAAATATTTAATTGATTTTAAATATTTAGAAGTTAATTAACTTGAATTTCAAATATCACTATTTAATGGGCAATTAAATTATTAAATTTAATTATTAAAGTTGGTTAAAATATTAAATCTTGAGTTTTAAGGTGGATAAAATATTTCAAAGGCTTGTAAAATTTATATTGATAGTACTAAAGATAGTAAAAATGTTAAACTTGAATTTGAAAGTGTTTTGTTAAGTTTTGAAATTTTATTGTTTAAATTGAATTTAAAAATAGCTTTCTGAAGCTCGGTCTCGGAATTCGACGAAACCAATTTCATCGGATCCGTAATAGTGTATTATTATCGAATTTCAATTTTCGTAGTGTTTTGAGTGATCGTTTGGCTGTACGATAAGTAAACGCGCTAAATCTATATCGAAAATTCAGTATAATAATAGGGTCCAAAAAGCTTTCTTCTCCATATGATCGAGTTAGGCTTTGAAACCTTTTCCATTGCGTTCGTAACGAGGGTATAACCTTATAAACGCCTGGCGGCATGTCTCGATAGGATGTCAATATTTTGGGTTGCAATTATTGAGACATTTTAAAATTTGAATTTAAAATTGATATTTTTTTATATAGTTTGAATAATGTTTTCACAAATCCCTCCCTCACAACACGTGCTCATCTGGTAGGAAACGCGTTCCCTTTAAAAGTAATCAACCCAACACGTAGCAAATCGAAGAATTTTTGGTCGAACGAATATCTTTTCGGATTAAGGTCTTGTTCCCCTTTCCTCTTCTTCTTCAGTTCATCTCGATCGAATAGGATATAAAAAATTGAAATGGCAGAAAATAAATGGCCGAGTTCGATTCAAATTAACTCGAGCCCCTCTCTTGCCGATCGTTCAAGATTCCAAAGAACATGGCCGATCGAAATCAAGGTCGAGTTCCTCTCTTGCGTGACTTTAGGTCGACATCTGAATCTCGAGTTTGTACATCGAAGTCGCGCCTTGTTTGGGTTACGACCCGACTTCATCGATGTAGCTTGGGTTGGGGGTTTCGAGAGTTTTCACACGCATTCTCATGGAGGCTAGAGGCGAAGGCGGCGACATCTCGATGTGGTCGAAGTCAAGTCGTATCAAATTTTTGGAAGGGGAAGGCACTCACGCAGGGCAATTCGTCGATGGGTGGAGGAGATCGAGCTAGGGCTTTGGTCGCGAGTGATGTTGAGCTGTAAGGTATTCGTCTGATTTATTTCAATATTGAACTTAGCTAAATATTACGTATAGATCGAAAAATAAGTTTGCAGAAATGTATACTTATATTAATTTTAAATTGTTGTTTGTGAACAATAAGTTTTAAATTTTAATGACTCAAAAATAGTTTTGTTTAAAAATAGAACCAGCTATATATATATATATATATATATATAGGACATTAAAATAAATTCTTATTTCGTTATTTACTAAAGAGGAAATATGTACATGATTTTAAAACTCACAATTTTTTTTTTTAAAATGATAAATAAGGTGATTAAATCATTTGTTAATTTAATTTTAAATTGTTTGAAAGATTTTATAAAAAAATCAATAAAAATTTAGATTTTTAAATCTACTAGTTTAACTTTAAAAATAATAACGGATTTGGAGATTTAATTGTTCCAATTAACTTATTTAATTTTTTTAGTTGCTAAAAATATTTTGTAAAAGGAAATTAGTTTAAATTTAAACTATTAGTTTAAATGGAATCATTGATTAATTAAATGAGAATATAGATGTTCGATTTACTCGTATATTAATCAAAATCATATAAATTGTTTATTCAAGGTCAAAAATCGAGAAAACCAAGGCAATATTGAAGTGGATTGCAAAAATCAAAGGTGGGTTAATCTCACTCATCTGGGCATTATTTAAATTTAAATAGTTAAATTTAAATTTTGGTTGAATGATTGAATGTGATATATAATATATAGTAATATACAATATATACCGGAGTGATTGATTCCCCGCATTATATAGCGGATGAGACCCTACGTGCCGCATAATAGCGGATGATATTATTTAATCCCATATACTGTGATAATCCACCTCGAAGTGGGATTGGTATTTTATATTGTGCTAACATCAGTGGATACAGGAAAATAGGTTAGAGGGATCCAACTGGATTCCTCAAAATATTTAGATCTGTTTAAATATTATGTGTTATGATTTATTGGATAATTTGTGGTAGATTACATTGATAATTGGAAATAATGGATGCTATGGATTAATTAAATATACTTGGGTATATTTAGTTCCAAAAATATATAGATTGGATTTTCTAAAAGAAAATAAAAGGAGGATTTGTAAGAAAAATAATTATAAAGAATTTGGATAAATTAAATTGAAAAATGATAAAGTTGATTTTAAATTCTAAATTAAATGAATTCCAAATTATGGAAAAGAAATTTTAAATAAATGGGAATAAATGAATTTTTTAAACTTAAATGATATTATTTTAAAGAATAGAAGACTTATTTTATTCAGAATTTAAATGTTTAATAAAAGAAGAATTTTAAATAAATGTGGAATTGGTAGTTTCAATTAAAATAAGATTTTAAATCTTAATAAAGAAGCTAAATCTAAATTTAATGAGTTTTGAAATGAAAATTGAGTAAGTAAAGGAATTTATTTTTAAATGGAGTAAATTCTGAAAAATCAATTTGGGAATTGATTTGGTGTTTGGAATTTGTGTTTCAAAAAGAAGATGAAACTATGGAATTTATAAACTGGATTTTTAAAGTGAAATAGGGTATCAGAGGATATTTTGGGAGTATAAATTCATGGTAGGAATTTATAAAGGAATGGGAATTTGTTTTAAAAATAAATAGTGGTTTATTTTTAAAAGGAGTGGGAGAAAAATGTATTTCCCTGGAAAGCCAAGTACGTTTTTTCAAAGCAGATTTTAGTATAAGTTAAAAGTTTTTAAGTTGTTTAAAGGAATGTTTTTAAGAAATTTTATTTAAGTCATTTAAATTTAAAGGTAAACATTTATTTAAATTAATTATAGTAGTAATTATTTGAAAGGTTTGACTAGTATTATGATTTTAAAAATAATTATTAATATTTATATTTTATAAAATAGTTATACTTTAAAAGATAGTTTGGTTAAAGTTTATTTGCAAACTTGTATAGAATTTTGTAACTCTTATTTTAAATTTAGTTTGGTTTAATTTTTATTTTAAAAATAAGTTTTATATTTTATAAAGTAGTTTTATTTTAAATATTTTTAAAGTATATATTTTCGAATAAAGAGTTTAAGTAGTTTTTAATTTAAATGTTTTAAAGTATATTTTAAAACAAAGAGTATAAATTATTTTAAAGTCTAAAGTATTTGTACTTGGTGATTTCAGTGGAAATAGAAAATATTTGGGGAATTTATTCCGTGAGAGGAACATGATTTGAAACTATTTTCAAAGAATTAAATGGTGGAAGTATATCTTGCAAAGATATTTTGAGGATTATTAATAATTTGGAAAATCATTATGGCTTGATGATTGTTTGTGAATACTATTCGATATTTATATAACCGACTATCAATATTGGCCAATGCGCTGATCGTTTCGAAGAGACCGGGATTAAGATTTATTTCCCGAAAACCACTTCGATCCGGTTTGAACGTTTTCGTAAGGAAAACAAAAGCTGGGAGTCGAAGATGGAGCAGTGAAGTGCTTGGGCTAACCGCTACTAATCCTGAGTGTGATTCCAAAATGGATGTAGTAGGAGTAGTGCCTTCAGTTCCGTTCGAACCCGGCACGGACTTGTATGGATGAATGCTTTCAGAACATCGTCAGGAGGACGATGAGCATTCTAAGTGAAATTTTCTAAAAGGATAACGCTTAGCCTCGAGCCTCATCAACCAGGAATGACTGAAAATCAGGGGTTATGCAGCAAGGCTAAATGGGTCGCGCCCACTAAGGTAAGGTCATCACTGTCTAGATGTCCCTTTTTATTCAGCTTAGTAGGCGGTTGCTGACCCCAATCGCGGGGTGATCTTATTTGGGATTATCCAGTAAGGGGTAGTCCCCGTCTTGTGTTGCAGAGGATTTAGGGTGGATCCTCGGTACGCTGATCTAGACCAGGTACTGTGACATGTGGTACCACAGTGCCTAGTCATTAGTTGGAAATCCATTCTCCCTACGTGCCTTTACGGTTTCGTTTGTATACCTATTAGCTGGAATTTAATAAATGTAACAATTTCTGCTATTTGAATAAGTATTTGTATATAGACACTATTATAATATCAGAGGATTTTATAAGAAATGTTTTGGTTATTGTAAGGTAAAAACCCGGCATGTTTATTTGTAGCGTGGTCTTACGAGATACCTTTGATTTCAAATGGTTTTGAAAACTCTAATAATCCAATTGAGTGTATTTTCTCATGCTGGTTTTCTAGACTGACTCGAGTGTTATTTAACTATAATGCTCGGGTCAGACCGAGTATATAAAGTTTAGATTCTGGACGGACTGCTGTGCTGCTCAGGAGACGAGCTGGATGGCGAGACGTATCCAACGTAGATGATGTACATTCTGCTTTGTATTCAGTTTTGGAAGGACGAGATAATATAACCGTCCTGAGTCGTGTTGTTGATTGTATTGAACACTGATGTTGTATTCTGATGATGTCTGTATAAAACAGATATAATTTCTTTTGTGTAAAAATCTGTTATCATCTATTATATTCTATTCCACTGTGTTGGTAAGATTCTGATATTGTTTCTATTTCTTCTTCTATCTCCTTCTTTAATCCTAATGGTTCGGTTTTCAGGCATCGAAAATTGGGTCGTTACAATATGGATTTATTTGGACCAACACAAGTACAATCCATTAATCACAGTAGATATGTGTTTGTAATTGTTGATGATTTTTCTAGATATACTTGGACTATTTTTATTAAAAATAAAAGTGATACTTTTGATAATTTCAAAACATTTGTCAAAAGAATTCAAAATTTTAAAGGATTGTAAATCAAAAACATAAGGAGTGATCATGGAGGTGAATTCGAAAACGAAGCCTTTGAACATTTTTGAAAGAAGAAGGGAATATTCCATGATTTTTCGTTTCCTAGAACTCCACAACGAAATGGAGTTGTAGAACGTAAAAATAGAACCTTATAAGAATGTTCAAGGACTTTGTTAAATGGAAATACGTTACCAAAACATTTCTGGGCTGAAGCAGTTGCAATAGCTTGTTATGTTTTGAATCGTGTTTCTATTCGACCACTAACTAAGAATACTCCTTATGAACTTCTTAATGGTCAAAAACCAAATATTTCTTATTTTAAAGTTTTTGGTTCAAAATGTTTCATTTTAAACACAAAAGATCAGCTTGGTAATTCGATTCAAAATCTGATGAAGGAATCTTTATAGGATATTCATATCGAAACAAAGCTTATCGAGTTTATAATTAAAGAACCAATATCATCGAAGAAACACTTCATGTACCCTTCGATGAAAATTTTAATCAAATACCAAGTACAAGAGATGATGAAGAATTCCCTGATAACATCACAAATACAGAAATTTCAAATTTTGAAAATAATGAAAACATGGTTTACAATAACAATGAATTAAGATCTCCACCTAGATTATTAAGGGATCATCCTTCTGTTAATGTTATTGGAGAACTCAATTCATTTGTTAGAACAAGAAGTCAATTAAATCAAATGGGTCATGTAGCTTTCCCTTCTCATATTGAACATAAAAATATCAAAGAAGCATCCACCGATGAAAATTGGTTAATCGCTATGCAAGAAGAGCTAAACCAGTTCGAAAGAAATGACGTTTGGGATTTAGTCCCAAGGCCTAGTGATCAATCAGTTATTGGTACAAAGTGGGTCTTCAAAAATAAAGCAGATGAACAAGGTAATATTACTAGGAATAAAGCTAATATGTGCCTCTGAGCAAAATTCAGACGGCTGTTTTATTGGAAACAGATGTCTGAATATTCAAAGTAGAAAAATTTTACCCCAGATTCAGACGTCTGAATCAAATAAAACAAACGTCTGAATCAGGTCAATTTTGAACTATTTCTCTGTGGGTTGCAACTCAGTCCAATTTAGACGTCTGAATCAAATGATTCAGACGGCCAAATTTTACTGAGCCAATTATTTTCACCTTTCTTCTTTATTTTCTTTCCACTTATACCCCTCCTTTTCACCCACTATATACTGCCTTTTTCACTTCATTCCCAATTACTTCAGAACCCTAGCCTCCATTTTCAACTCTTTCAAAGTTTTTACCTTTCCTCTAACTCTCAAATGGCCCCAAGATCAAAACGAACTAGAGGATCATCCTCCGGACCATCCGAAGACCAATTTCGGCAATGGCTATGGAACGATGTTGATGTTTCTCGGTTTAATTCTGTGAAGAATTCCAACATCTTCGAAGGAGCATTCGTGAAATTTCCAATTTCGTAGCATATCGTGTTAGAGAGTTAGCGGAACAATTCCACTTCGATAGCTTAATTGGGTATACTCCTAACAATGTTAAGATTAATCATCTTATGATTAAACTTTTTCTTGCAAATTTAAATTTGGATCATCATAATCCCCAAAACCGATAAGATTGTGTTTGGTCGATAGTTTGTGGCGTAAGAATATTCTTACCTTTATAAAGACTAAGTCATATTTTAAATTGTCCTTATCAAGGAATTGATATTAATGAGATTGAAGTTGATATGGATCATCGAGATGAAGTTTCACATCATTTCTTATCTGATCAACTTATAAATTTGGGCAATTTAAAATCCACCTTCTTAAGGCCACAAGCTAGACTCATTCACCGTGCTCTTATTCGTTCTTTATAACCAAGGACGAGGAGTTATGAAAAATTTTATAAAGAAAACTTCCAAGCTCTTTATTCTATCAACTCCAATCAACAAGTGAATCGGGGAAAAATTATTTTGGATGAATTTCAAGACATCACAATCTGAAAAAAGTATAGAACCATTCATTATGGTGCTTATATTATGCGCATCCTCCTAAATGTCGGTGTACCAATGATCGACTCCAATTTTACAACTATTAGTGAGTTAGGCGCTAAAACTTTAGGATTGATGGGTCTTTCACCGCGGCCTCCTCTTCAACAAATCATCTCCTTCCATCAATGGTCTCAAAATGTTCAACAAGGCGTTCCTCAACCTCAAGACACTAGTATTGCTTCTTCTTCTCATACTCAACATAAAGAAGAAGAGGAGGACGATTACACCATTTAAGAAATTGGACCGAAAACTTCTTCAAGACAAGCCATCATCACTCTCTTCTGAAATCAATCAAAGATTGATCGGGAAATTAAGGCACTTGAGAAGAAGACGGAAAGAAAATTCAACTCTATCAAAGGATTTCTTAATAAAATATGGGATTGAATTTCTTGTTCCGGCTCTTCAACCTCTTAAGCTTACAACCCGTCCCCATTTAAGTGGTCTTCCTCAAGCTTGAGTTCTAATCATAATGATCCGTCTATTTCAAGTCAATTTTAATTATCTATCTATTTTTAACTTATGTTTGATTTGATTATGTTTTAACTTTGCTTATCAAGTTGTATGAGAAATTTCTATTCTATTTTTCCTATTATTTCTTCATGTATTAAATACTCCACTTGCTTTAATGAGATGGTCTATCTATTTTTTGTTATCTATGCTCTTTATTTTTGTCAATGACAAAGGGGGAGAAATTTAAAACTTGTGCATATTAACAGAGGGAGTAACAAGTACATATTGACAGGGGGAGTAACAATATTATAAATATTTATTGATTATATAGCTGTCATCATCAAAAAGGGGGAGAATGTTGGAATCTTGATTTTGATTGTGACAAACTATATAAAATATTATGTGAATACTAACCATCTTTGCAGGAGATTTGTTGCAGATTCCTTTTCAGATATTTAAGCTATGTATGGTGTGTCTAGAGTCTGTACCCTACTTAGAAATTTGTTAAAATCTCTCCTGAAACGATATATATATATATATATATATATAAATACATGCACACACATGCACATACATGCACAAAGGTCTGAACTCAGACTTCTGAAATCATTCATTCAGACGTCTGAATGCTGAAACCTGAATATTGTTTCACAATATTCAGACATCTGAATGAAATTTTAAGACGTCTGAACTTAGTCAAAATTTGCCTAAAACCTTGCTGTTTGCGTTTCAATCTAATTCAGAAGTCTGAATTTTTTAATTCAGACGCATGAATTTTTCCAACTGCTATTTTCTTGAAAAGTCGCTTCTCTTCACCGAAGAGAAACGCTTTCAAAAACAATGGTTGCACCTGTTCTTTTCAATGTAACTTTTCATCTATAGTTGCAACTCTTTATACACTATAAATAGATTACAGAATTCAACAAACAATTCACCGAATTTACTTTTAGCATTCTTGAATTGTCATCTATTCTCAATCTTTCAAATTGCACTCAAATTGCTTACAAACTTTGATATTAATTACTTTATCTTCCACAATTTTCAAAGCACATCACACTATATATCATAAAGGAGAAGATTATAGGAAGATTGTACTTAATTGACTTATCAGTGTTATTTAAGAACACACTACAGTCAGATACATTTTTTATTTGTAAAGATGTCATGTTCGGTTGCTTAGGCAGTTGAAGTCCTGTTCTGTTGCTTAGGCGGGTGAAGTACTGTTTGGTTGCTCAGGCAGTGTAAACCTGTTCCTCCAGGTAAAGTGAGGGTTGTGTTAGTGAAATTCCAAAAGAAGTTTGGGACTGGACGTAGGACGGTTTTTCGAACCAGTATAAAAACTGATGGTGTCATTTACTTTACTACATTTACTTTTTATTTATTTTATTCCGCATAAGTAGTTTATCCATATTATTTGATCCAATAGCATAGCCTATCTTTTCACTTAGTTGCTCTTTGTCCAAGACTCTTAAAGTTATGTACTTATTTAGAAGAGGAGGTGAATTTAGCAATAGCTTTGTAAGAGCAACTGTGCCTTGTAATCTAGTCATGATCGATCGTCTAGGCAAAATAGGAAAAGAAGGGAAGCGTGAGCTGCAAAGGACCCAGCTTCAAAAGGAGTAGACGTACCATCACAAGGCTTAGAGCACGCGATTGACGTGTCATCCTAAGCAAGGAAACTTGGCATTCAACATGATCAGGTATGTTTTATTTAAAAATTGAAACCCGTGTGACCAAAATCTAGAGTCTAAAGGATGTCGATGTATGTTGACCAATCGGATTCCAAGCGCTGACTAAGTCAAGTAGAAATGTTATTAATCCATGTAGTATGAGTCCCATATCCTACACACCACAAAAGGACCACCCTAAATAAACGGCTTGGTCATGTTAGACAAACGAGCCCACCGCACAACAAATTTGTGCATCGGGTCTTTCATGTTTTCGATGAACAATCAATAATGGAACCACTGTCCGGAGCAATGCGGAAACTATTCTCTTTAGGAACATGGGGAGATGTAGCAAAAGGAAAAGCGTAGCAAAGGAATCATCCAACACGATTGTCCCTAAAGTGAACCATCCTATTGGAATGCAAGCGACAATACAAGAAAGTCGTACTTAATACGAATTAGCTAAAGACAGAGAGTCGACTGTACCTCTGAAGTGGCATGAATAGGAGCCAACACAAGTTTTAGATCCATCATAGGTCAGGCACAACTCAAACTTTTACTATCTCCAATAAGAAGCAATCCACTGCACCACCTCTATCCTCACCATCACCAAAGCAATTGATATTCCTCCAACCTTAGATAAATTTCACTCGACGGTAGGGGCCGAAAATTCTCGACAATTACTTAAAGGATTCAGCACTGGAAGATCTCGAACGAAAAGCTCTCGGTCGTAACAAAAAATAAAAAATGAAAACAATACATAACAAGGAGAAAGCATGCTCATCCAAGGAAACGGAACGATCTTTAAAGCTTAGATATTGTCCTTTAGCATGAAGAATGAAGAATGGAACACTAACTATGCAAAATGTTTGAAGGAATTTCTTTCGGACAAATGTAATGCTTCGAATATCCAGAATCAAGGGATATCAAATCAAAATTTGTCTTTATCTAGAGCATGCTTTGTTATTAACGAAAGCATGCTCTAAGGGGCAAGTGTTAACCGAATTTTTAACCAAGCAGAAGTCAACGGAACTTAGAATGCCAAGAAAAAACAACTCGAAAACTTGGCAGCACATTTAGAACAGGCGGATGAGAAACTCGGGAAAGCTACACCCAAAATGGAGTTAAGGAAACAACTTAGCAAAGAGTCATTTGGCTCGGTACCAAGCCATTTTCCTTATTTCAATCACCTTCTAATGTTCATATATCTTATGCCTTACTCTATCTAGTCATGATCAAGTTAGTTTCCTTAAGTTTGGGCGACCAAATCCAAGGGTTGAAGAGAGGAAAGTCGGATAAATCGAATAGTGGTGGAACGACCACTAGAATTAAACAATAGTCAAAGAAAAGAGCATGGAACGTATCAACTTGGAGATAGAAGAGCGGTGAAAAGTGTTAGGAAAATTTCCACCTAAAGTAAATAACTCAGCACCAAGTCCAATGACTTCGTACTGAGTTATTATTTTAACTCGATGGACTCTGAGTTCACTAATGCGACCTTGGGCTGACTCCTGCAAACTGCTTCAAGCAGGCTTCTGACCCAACACATTTATTTCCCTATAAATACAAACCATGGTGCAACCATAATAGGATCTTCTCCTTGATCTTTTCTCTTCTCTTTGGATCTATAGTTTCATTGCTCTTCACTATTTTCCTCCCTCACAATAGTCACCAAGGCAGCTATTCTTGCCAGTTCTAAGCCTTAGAACTTGACAACTTCTTGTATTCATGACTCTAGTTCTCTGTAATTTAATACAAACTCTCTTAGATCCATAATCAATAAAGCTATAAAGTGGACGTAGGCCAAAGATTGTCGAGCCACTATAAAAATCTTGTATCTTCCTATTATTTCCCTTTGATTTCAACTGTTATCTGCTATATCTAAGTCTCACAGGTTCCCTATAACTCATTCTCCGATGTTAATCCATTTTAAGCATCAACAACCTTCCCGTTTAAAAATGATCGGGACTTAATAAGAAAGCCTCTCCTTTCATGTTCCCATTCGAGCCTCGTCTTTCCATGCCTATTTTTCATATGGTCGTACAAACTGCCACCTCCCCCCATCTTGCTTTGTCGTGACTTGGTGGGCTTTTGAAAAAATGCCTAATCATTAGTGCTTAGGGAAACAACGAATTTATAATGTTCCCCTGATAGGATCGACATTTAATGAGAGTATTCATTTGACAAAAGTATCACTGTGTAGAAAAGATATTCTGTACTTTGCAGTCCACATGAAAATGGCGTGGTTGTTCACCAACAGCACTCTACCTCTATGCTGCCTTTCTGACATAAGCATTCCTTGGTACGGACCACCAACTAGCACTCATCTGAGCCGTTCTCAACATCAACGACTATAAATATTGATTTACATGTATTTGTACACGGATTGAATTTTTTATTCTTGCATGCATAGGTCAAGATTTTTGTAAAGAATCCACTTTAATCAAAGATATATAACAATAAAGTTAGTCACCATAATAAACATGATCTTCCTCAAGTTTAAACCGCTCTAAACCTTTTGTTATATAGCTTTCTTGCATTTAGCTCATAATCCCTCGTTTTGCATTTAGTAAATATGACATTTTTGAATTACATTTGCTAATACCTATTTCTAATCATGTTTTCGAGGTTTGCTAGAAATCTAGTCAATAGTTAGGGTCGTTAATATTGTTTTTTTTTATTTTTAATTTAATTCGCATGTAGTTTTAGTAAATAAATTAATTTTCTTTTGACTAACTTTTTACATAATATGCAATAAATGTAATTTTTATATTTTATACATTTGACTTTTGATTATAAGAATTAGGAGAGGTCACTCGATTATTTCTGTTCTTTCATACTTTATAATTAGATGGCTCCAGTAATAGGCATTTTCACATATTAAATTAATATGTTGAATAAACATTTTAAGAGAAAATTATCAGTCATAATGCACCGAAACAAAAACAAATTCTTGTAATTTTGAAATGAACAAACTAAGACTATTATATAGAATCAGGAGAATACAAATAGAAGAAAATACTATTGTTTATAATTATTTTCAAACACACATAACTAAAAAAACTCAGAAATTTGTAGTATATTTGATAATTGAAAGCAAATATACCTTTTCTTTTGTTAAAAGATACTCTTAATTTACAAAGTTAATAGATCTAAACACTAATTTGTCAAAATATATTCGTTTAGCTAACATATTTCTTTAAGATAAAGTGGCAATAATAAATCCATTTATTTTAGTGTACCAAAATTTATTGTTTGACTTTAAATTTGGAAAATAAAAATGTTACTTGGTAATGATGCTTTTCTTAAACAAAGTGCAACGACCTATCTTTTCAACCTTCAGAAGTCAACACTATATTTGGGAAGACAGATTGTTGGGGAAAAAGAAAGAAAAGACTGAACAAAATTTGACAACGTGACGAGCAATTTATAATATAACAATGAACTTTACAAAACAAAACCTGAACTTTATTATACATGTATAAATCAAAGTTAACTAATCAATTAACAGCCTGGAAAGTTATAAATACCTAGTCTTATAATTGCTGATAAATATAAACAACCAATGCAGTGGAAAATAGAATATATATGAATACAATTAGGTGGCATCCAACTCGTCTCCTGAAGCTTAAAGTATCCAAACTGAATCTGTAAATATGCTCGGTCTGACCTGAGCATTATAATAAAATAACACCTGAATCAGTCTAATAAACCAGCGTGAGAAAACACACCACAATTGAATATTTAATGTTATAAAACCTTCCAAAATAAAGGTATTTCATAAGACCACGTCGTATATATATACGGATGGGTTTTTAACTTATGAAACCAAAACATTTTCTATAAAAATAAGTGATTTATAATAATGTCTAGGATACAAGTACATAATAATCATAGCAGGAATTGTTACATTAATTAAATTCCAGCATAATGAGCATAAGATTAAGTCCAAAAGCTCGTATTAGAGAATGGATTCTGTGATAACCCGGATTTTCAAATATCTATTAATTGGAAATTAACAGAATTTAATTTATTAAACACCGCTTAATAAGTTGAATGTGAAATCCCGAAATTTCAAGCAATTAAAATGTGATAATCTCTTTTATAAATTACTTAAAATTGGCAAAAATTTTATTTTCAAACCATAAAAATAATGAGTTGTTTATATATAATATATAAGTAGATTTTAAATGGAATTAATATATTCAAATTAAATATGTGTTTATATATATATATATGAGTTGATTTTAAATTGGATTTTAAAATTGAATTTGAATTTGAAATTCAAAGGGTAGATCTCTTAAAATATTTTGGATTTAAAAATATATTATATATGATTTTATTAAGAATATAATTGGTTTTATCATTTTCTTTTAAAGGATTTTATTTATATAAATTAAGAAATGTATTTATTAAATAGTAAATTAAATACAAAAGTTTCATAAACCATTTAAAAAATTAATAAACTCATGCATAATTATAAGTGTTAATAAAAGAAATCATCTTAATAACATGTGTAAGAAAATTAGCTAATGTAAATGACAAGTGTTAAGAAATTCTACAAGTGTCACTTTTTTTTTTTTTAATAAATCCTAATTAACTCCATATATAAACACATATCTCATCTTTTTCATTTCTTTTTTCCTATCTTCATTCAAAATCAAGAAATCAAGCCTGTATAATCTACAAACCAGAAAAGAAAACAAACCCTGTAAATAATTTTACAAACCAGAAAACAAAGCCTGTAATCAAATACTCAAACCAGAAATTAATCTAGCAACAACTCTTCAACTTGAAATCACCAAAGAAAATCAAGCTTCCAATTAAATCAAAGTTTCAAGCATTCAAGTATTTTTCCAGACCAAAAGCTTCAGTTTTCAAAAAGAACAAAGCAATTCAAGTTTTCAAAGTTTCAAACTGTTTCAAACTTCTTTGTACATCAACAGGTGAGTAAACATTTTTATAAAAGCTTAAGTAAATGAAAACCTGGTTGCATGTGAATTCCTGGAATAAATTGTGCTATGCATGTGTATATGTACACCCACACATATATAAGTATGATTCCTGTGTATATGAATGTAGAAAAGTGTGCATGTCTGTGTATCTGTGTCATCTCTGTTTTATAGTACAGAGCTTAAGTTTTAAAACTAAATTCCTAATCTCTTCTCTGTTAGGATTTAGTTTCCAAACAAAATATGTTTGTTTAAACATAAAATTAAGGTTTAAAATTTTATTGAAGTATAATAATTTTGAAAATCTTTTGGAATCAAGAAAATACAGTAGCATTTTTAAAACATGTTAAAATCAAACATTTTGGTTTACTGATTCAAGTATACAACTTGAATCGACTTTGAAAAATATGATTTTTAAAAAGAAAATCATGATTTATAACGTTGTATTGAATGAGTAAATTCGAAGATGACCAGGAAGTAAGCTTGGGGCTATTTCTGGTAGCCAGAGGTATCGGGTCGGTCGGGGTTTCGACTGGAGGTAGGAGGAAGTTCGGCGAGCTCGGTAAAAATGTCAGCAGAGTGGATAGTTCACCATGGCGTCAATAATCGATCGGAGTAGGGATTAAGCCCTCAGTTTAGTCGAGGACTGTTTTTGGTTTGCTACGGCGTCTCTAGATGATCGGGGATCAATGGACCAGGGGGAAGGCTGCGCGGAAGGCTAGTGGAGGTGTGGCCGGAGTTTCAGATGTTTCGGTGGTCGGCGTCCTGGATTCTAGGAGTTTTCAGGCAATGGTTTTGGTTCCAGGTTGATCGAGATTTCCTCAATTTTGAATTTGGGTACTAGACGTACTATGGTTGGTCGGGAACGAAGGAATAGGTCATCGTCGACTGGGCGGCGGTAGCACGGGTGATCGAAGCATCACCGTTGACCTGTGCATGTGCACACGTGTTGGTGGTGTGAGTGATGTTGTTTTTGGAGGAGGAAGCATTCGACTCGAGGAATGGCTTGGGTATTGCATAGGTGACTCGAGTATGGACTCGAGTAGAATGTGAATGTAAATCTTGTTTCAGATTTTAAAAGTTTTAACAAGTTTTAAACTTAATTTTTAAAAAACAGAAAAGAAAAGGGAAGTGGGTTTACTCGGGTGGGTCTCGAGTAGAGGTCGGGTTGAACCCGAAGCAAGTTTTAAAACAGTTTTCAAAGTTTTATAAAAGCAAGGTTTTGAATTTAAAATAAATTTAGTTTAAAACTTTTCTTATATAAATTTCTTTTATAAATGTTTTCTTTAACATTTGATTTAGGAAGTTATATAAATTATTAACTTTAATTTGTTAAGTTAAATATTTATTTTATTTTAAACCTTAAATTAAATGATTTAATTTAGTAAGTTAATTAAAGATAAATGTTTAAATTTATATGATAATGATAATTGGGTAATTAATAAAGATAATGATTTACCTTAAAAGTTAATTAAGGTTTTAATGATTTGAGATTAATTATGTTAATAAAGTAATTTAAGTATAATTAATTAATTTAATTAATTAATGATTAAGGATTAATAAATAAAAAATTTAGGGTTATAAGTTAATTAATTATAGATTAATTAATTAGTAATTAGAGATACTTAATGTAAGTAACTAAAAGATAAATTTGTTAAGGATTAATTAATTTAATTAGTAACTAAAGGTTAAATTAATTAATAATTAAAGGTTAATTAATTGAGGATAATTAAAAAATGGGATAATTACTTGATGAAAGTAATTCATTAATGGGAAATTACTTAATGGAAGTAATTGAGGATTAATTACTTAATGTAATTAATTAATGATTGATTAATTAAGGATTGAACAATTAAGGAAATAAATCAAGGATTAGTTAATTAATAAGTGTAATTAATTAAAGGATAATTAATCTATGTAAGTGATTATAGAATAATTAATTAGAGTAATTAATTAAGGATCAATGTAATAAATTATTGTTAATTTATGAGAGTAATTAAAGGTTAATTAACGTGAATGGTGGAAGGTTAATTAATTGGTGTAATTAATTAAAGGCTAATTGCTTAATGTAATTAAAGATGATTATTTAATTGGTTTGTAATTAATTAATGTTGAGTAAGTAGGATTTAAAGATGATAGAATAATTAATTTAATCTATTTAAATTAATTTGTAATGGTATAGCTAATTAACCTTGCTTATGGATGATTGAATGATATTAAATGCCTTGGATTATTTGTTATCCCTGGTATGTGATTAGGATGCTATGTGATATGAAATGTTTTGTAATATGATATGTTTGGGTTAAACAATGATAATGTGATTATCTATGATGAATTGCTGTGTAAAAGTGACATCATGTATTTAAAATTGAATTGTATTCGCTTGAATAACTTGGGTTAAGATGGTATTGAATTCGAAGAGACCGGGGTCGGGTATCAGTAAATACCTTAAACCACTTCGATTTGTAATATATAATAATTCTTTATAGATTTGATATGTGAAATCAATAGGCTGGAATGGAATAATATGGACCATTGAAACTAAGTAAAGGTACTTAAGGACTGAATTGTGAAATAAGTGTTGACTATAACAAGTTATGAACTCGTAGTAAGGTACGAGTTACCCCGGGTTTTAAATAAGTTTTATGCACTAGTATTTCAGGTTAGATGGGTTTACCCACGCTGGTTTCCAGCCTGACCCGGGTGTTACTTTGATGTAATGCTCGAGTCAAACCAAGTATTATAGCTTTTCAGGTTAGGACGTTCTGAGCTCAGGAGGCGAGCTGGATGGCAGGGACGTATGGAGTTTACCATTGTCTATTTGAGTGTTGTGTTGATAGTAGTTTGGGACAGGTTGATATGACTGTCTAGTCTATTTGTAAATGGTTGTAACTCTGATGTATTGAATGTAAAATGAAAATTATAGCTTTCTTTGTATTAATGCTATTATTTGATATTATATTTAATCCGTTGCGAATGTGAGATGCTGTTGGTTTCTGTTCTTCTTCAACTTTCTTTCATCTTTTCTCTAACAATCTGGAATTTTTGGAGCCGAAAATTTCAGGTCATTACATTTGGTATCAGATCAGAAGGTTAAGCGAGAACCTTGGCTTTGGTGGGTTTAATCATTAAGGATACGGTCACTAGTACCCTAGAATGCGTTGAGTGTATTATATATGAGGGTGTATTTTTTATTTTCTTATAAAATGATTTTAAAAATGATTTGTATATAAGTTTATCTTTTGATATATAAAGAAATAAATTTTCTAATTATTAAATATATTAAAGAAATTGGTTGCTAATTATTGGAATTAAATAAAATAATGAGAATTAAGTGATACAACCAAATTGAAAATTGAATGAAGATAAGTTTGAAATGGATCCAAACTGAAACTAAAATCCTGAATTTGTAGAAGTGTTTTCAGAATGAGATAATAATGAATTGGTTTTCAGATATGATAATCTTGATTTTTATCATACATGGTTGTTGTGTTTAATAGTGAAATATTTGTTAATGATTAAGAACAAATGAAATGTTTTACGGAAGTAAACATTAGGTGAGTATGACTTATAAATTGGAATTGAAGATAATTTAAATTGTGAAGTTCTAAATGTAAATCCATAAAATTTCGAATTTTTTTCAAAGGGTTAAAAGAAATAATAAATAGAATTATTTACAATATAATTAGATGATAAGGGTCCTGTTTCAAACAAGAGTTGTTTGAAAATTTTAAAGAAATTTGTTTTGAATTGAAAACAAAGGTGGTTTAAAATTTAAAGTATAACTTGGTGTGCAAAGGAAATAAATATGTATATATGTGGGATATACATAATATAAAAAATGATTTGAAATAAACCCTAAGGTTGAGTTTTAAATTTTTCCTTGGAATGTGATGTGAAAACCCAAAGTGAAATAAGTTTTTAAAACTTATGTGGGAACATTATTAATAAGAAGTTTAAAATTTGAAATGAGAATTCAAATTGGGTAAGGATGACTGGATTAAGTAAATTGAATTTAACTTTGGGAAAGTTAAATAAGTTAACAGACAACCTGAATTGGGAATTTCAAGATGAAATTGAGATTTAACTAAGGGAAGTTAAATGATTGGTTTAAATGGGAAGTTATGTGTGATCTCAAAATGGGTTTGAGATCTGGAAATTGGAGATGGATTGAGGAAATATACATCCATTACTGAAATAAAATAGAAATAAGATTGAACTTATAAAAAGGGAAATTTCTTTGAACTTAAAAGATTTAAATGTTAGAAATGAGCTTGTTGAAAATTTGATAAGAATTGGTTTCGAAGTTAAAATTGAGTAATAAATTGGATTCTGAAGATTAAAATATTTATAAAGTTTTGAACTCTAATTTGAACTTTGAAATAAGCTAAGTAAAGGTAATTTAAAATGGAATTTTGAAATTTGGACTCAGAATTAAATTATTTAAAGATTTAAGTTGTTAATTTAAAAGTAAAGGTTAATATGATTTAAAGAATTAAATCAACATTTAAAATTTAACTCGAATTTATATAATTCGAGATGGTTTTAAGTTGAGATTTGAATAGAATTAGTTCAAATTTAATTTGAATTGAATTAATGGGAATTCTGATTGAAGATGAATAAGTATAAAATTCAAAAGGAAATTGATTTGAATTTGGGATAGGAATTGAAGTTAATTTAAATTGAATTGAAATTGAATCATCTTAAATGGAAGTGGAAATTGGAAATTGATTGGAAAAGGAGATTGGGAAATCGAACAGTTTGACTCTAAGACTATTTTCAAATAAATTGTTTTAATATAACTGTTTTTAAATCTATTTTTCCTGGCTATTTACTATACAACTTTTCTTTCTAAAACCCAAAACTATCTTATACTTATTTTACAACTACTTTTGGAACTATTTAACTATTTTACAATAATTTAACAACTGTTTTATAACCTAATTACTATCTTTCAATTATCTAACTATTTTACAACTATTTGACTATTTTACAATTATTTTAAAATTACTTAATTATTTTACTACTATTTGCAACTAATAACTATTTTACAACTACTTATCCATTTTAAAAAAATTCAAGCTATTTTCTTAATACAAGTTGGTCAGAGTGCAAACTGCCTATAATTGAGTACTAATTGAGATAAGAATTGAAGTGTTAACCCTAATGGAAATTGGGAGAAATTGTGGACAAGTGAATAGAAATCTAAGTGAAGATGAATAGAAAGAGAATTGATTTAGTTAATAATCAATGAAGATAAATAAGTAGGATGTATGTATACTATTCTATTCGTATAATGATTGATCCGGAATCGAGCACAGAATTCCAGGATAGTATATCGGTCCGAGTTAGGATTTTTCACTCGATTTTCGACGGTGAACCCTGGATATTGATTTTTGATTGATTCTAGGAGTTCTCTATCATGGTTATGACTATGCAAGGAGAATGACGGTTTTTGATCAAGAAACCAGATTTGAGTCCGCACTAGGAAGTCGGACGGACGATACTAGTTCGAAAGTGGAATTGTGTGATCGAATGAGCGATCAGATTGATATTGAGTACGGATGGTATATGTACATTGTACGTGATTAAATGAAATTGATATTGGAAATTTTGAAAGAAATGAAAAATGATTTTTGAAAAGAGAAGTATGTTTTGAGAAATATGTACATGAATAAAGGTGGAAGTTGGATATCTTTTGAAGTTCACTTTTTGAAGTAAGTGATAGGGTAAGTAATAAAAGAAAAACAAACTTGAATATTTTATTTGGTGCACAGTATAGTTATATATAATTGTTATATAAAATAAATCTTCCCTTGTTGAATCTATAGCCAGAAGAGAGGTTTTTGAAATATTTGAAGTATAAAAAGGAAATTTATACAAGTATGAAGTGATCCAAAGATTTTTCAAGATTATATATATCTATTTATATATTTGGTTTTATGAGAATGATTTTGGAAAAAGGTTTTGGAACCTATGGATTTGGAAAAGGCTTTTGATTTTTGGGAAAAATCAATTTTGAAAATTTGGAAAGCCAAGTTTGGAACTATGGATTTGAGATATCGATTTTGAGTAAAGGAGATTTTGATGTAAATCATAAAGGGTATGATTAGAAAGATACTATAAGTGTGATGTCCCGAAATTTTGGGCAATAACAATTTGATAATCTTTATTAGTAATTAAATTGATTGATAATTTTCTTTTACAATTTTAATTTAAATTGGCAAGTTTATTCTTTTAAAAGTTAATAAATATTTAATTTGGCATAATTTATATTTTCAAAGGCTAATAATATTTAATTGGTAAAATTTATTCTTTCAAAGCTAATAAAAATGTATTCTATTTATAATGTATATATATTGGTGTGTGTGTCTATATATATATATATATATATATATATATATATATATATATATATATTGTAAATAGAAAGGATTTGATTTGAATTTAATAAACAAAAACATGTTTTCAAATAATATATATACACACATTTTGTAATTTGGAAATTATGAATGAATTTAATAAAAAGTCTTTCAAAAGCTATAAAACAAAGTTAACCATATATTTTCTAAACACTTAAGGTAAATATTTATTTTTTTAAAATAAATTTTAGCTTAGGGTTAAAGTAAGCTTTAATCAAGTTCATTTCTTTTATTTTAAATATTCTTTCTTTTTAAAATTTAACATGAGACAATTTGGTTTGTAAATACGTAAAAGTTAAAATAAAATCCACAAACATATAAACATTTAATACATTAATTGATTCAAAACATAAGTAATTTATAAATAAATATTTACATAAATTCACATTTGTATATATATAAAAATTTAAGAGCTTCTTAATAAAAGGACAAATATAACATACATTTGAACATAACGCATAAATATATAAAAACTTAAATAATTAAATAAAAATAAATTTTAAACAATTGTAAACATTTTAAGATGGTTTTTGACATTTGTAAATAATTTAACATGTGTAAGATAAGTAACAACCATAATGACAAATGGAAACTATTTTTCTTTGTCAACTAAAGCTTATGAATTTTAAATATTAAGGAGATCTATTTTCATATTTTCAGTTCTAAACCTTTTCTTTCTTCTTCATCTTTCAAAATCAAATCTGAAAGAAAAAAAATATACAAACCTGAAACTAAAACCAGGAAATCAAAATTAAAAGAAAAACAATTACCAAAAGCTTCACCTATTTCAAGTTCAAGATGCAACAGCTTATCAATCTTCAACAGCCTGAAATCATGCAAAACATAATGAAGATCAACACAGCTAGATTCAAATTCAACATCAAATGTCAACAATTCAGACTCAAATTCAATTAAAAACAAGGAAACAATTCTCTGTTTTTAAATTTCCTGGTGAGTAAACATCTATTATTAAAAACAGTTTTAAAATCTGTGAATATGCTTAAATGTTTGTGATGAATTTTTATAGAATATGGTTTGCATATGTTTATACATGTGAATGTATGTGTACATGAATGAAATGCCTGTACAAAGTCCGTGTGTATGAATATATGTTCTGTGTTCATATTCAGGCTTTAAATTTCGTAGAAAAGAATTCATATCTTCCCATATATCTGATTATAGGCTAGGAATTGAAAATAGAAAATGATTGTAAGTATATAAGCTCAATTTTAAAAATAGTTTCATAGATATATAAGGATTGTTTATTTTTAAAATAGAAATTATCGAGTATGATCAAAAATTTGCCCAAAATAAATTGTAGAATTTATGAATCAATTCTATAACCTAATTCAAGTTTGAAATTTATGAATTTAGGTATAGAAATTATGATTTTTAGTTTAGAAATTTATGAGATATTATGGATTGATCGGTTTCGACATTTTTTCAATTGCCATTGAACGACAAAAAGTTGTACGGCGAGGTTTGGACTGGGGATGGCCGGGGTGTCGATGAACTTAAGAAAATTGGTGAGGGGATTTATCAAAGGTCACGGTGGCTTGAAGTCGGGGAAGTAAGGCTTAGAGTGTTGTTTTTTTGAGATGACAGTCGAGGTGATCTCGACGACAATGGTGTTTCGCGCTCGATCGCGAGGGTCGCGATCGCGACGTGGTGATGTGAAGCTGCTCTGGCAGGAGTACGGTGGGTTCCACTCGACGAGATCAACGTCGACGAGAAGATTTGGTCGATCTTATTTATTTCCAGTTGGTTAAGGTTGCCGATTTTCGAATGGTTGTGGAAATTGTGGATCTGGGTCATCGAGGAGGATGACGGGGTAGTTGTCGACTTGTTAAAGGCCGAAATGTTGGCCGGAGTCGCGTTGCTCGAACGTGCACGTGCATGGTCAACCACCGTGTATCTGGTTGTTTTGTTTTTGGAAGAAATAGGAAACTCGGGTTTGTCTCGAGAAGTTTTCGAGTTTGTCTCGGAGCTTTGGGGGAAACATGTGGCTCGGGTAGGTGATCTGTTGTCAATCTTGTGGCTCGGGTTGCCTGTTGAAGTTTTCCAGGCTTTTTTAATTTAATGAATTAACATAAACAGTTTTTTTTAAAAAGATATAAAGATAGTACAAAGTTTAAAGTAAATCAAGAACAAGTATCTAAGTTAAATATTATTTAGGTTCCAAAGCAAAGCATTTAAAACAAGTTTTTTTAAAAGGATAGTTAAAAATGAATATTTAACCAAGTTTTTAAATACGTTTAAGACAAATAAGTTTGGAATGGGAGATTAGTTTCAAAGATTGAGTATTTATTTATCAAAGATTTTAAATGTCAAATTTTAATGCTTTAAATTGTTTTGTTTAAAAGTACATTATATAATATTGATTTCAAAATGGTTTCTTATGAAGCTTAATGATGGAAACATTTATTTAACATAAATAAAGGATTTATCATTAATTAGTAAAGGTTGTGGTAAATTAAGAAGAATTAATTAGTAAAACAAATTAAAAGTTAATTACTTATTGCAATTAAGAATAACTACTTAATAAAGTAATTAGTGGATAGTTAATAAATGAAAGGATTATTTATTAATAAGAGTAATTAAAAGATAATTAATGTGAATTCTTAAGTCAAATTAATCTATGAGGTTAATTACTTAATATAACTAGAGAAAAATTAAACAAGGATGATTAATTAAGATGGATAATTAAAAGATGATTAATTTAATTAATGTGATTAATTTAAGTTAATTAACTAGATTAATTAATTTAAGACAATCACTTGATGATTGACTAAGTATAATTACTTAATGTAATTAATAAGTGTAATTACTTAGGGTAAGTATTAATGGTTAATTACTGGAGGTAATTAGTAAAAGAGGAATTACTTAATGGAAAGTAACTAAAGGATAATTACTTAGTGGAAGTAATTTGGGATTAATTACTTAGTGTAATTAATTAAAGAGTTAATTAATATAATTAATTAAGGAGTTAATTAATTAATGTAAGTAATTAAAGATAATTAATTACTGATTATGATTAATCAAGACTGATTAATGAATGTGATTAATTAGAGATTAATTATTAAGTTAATTAGAAGAATAATTAATTAATGAAGTAATTAGGGGATCATTAATTAATGTAATTAATGGAAATAATTAAGGGTTGATTAGTGTGAGTAATTAAGGGGTAATTAATCAATATAGGTGATTATAGGATAATTAATTAATGTAATTAATTAAGGGTCAATGTAATTAATTATAGTTAATTAATTAATAGTAATCAAAGGTTAATTAATATGATTGATTAAAGGATAATTAATTTGTGTAATTAATTTAAGGGTTAATTACTTAATGTAATTAAAGGGTAATTAATCAAGAATGATTGATTAAGATGATAATTAATTAATTAGGTTGTAATTAATTAATGTTAGATAAGCAGGATTTAAAAGTAATTCGGTAATTGATTTAATTCATTGATGATTAATTAAATTAATTAGGGATAGTATGGTTGATTTATCTTGCTTATGGACGATCGAATGATATTGAATGCCTTGGATTATGTGGTATCTCTGATATGTGATATGTGTTGATATGAGATGCTTTGGTCGAATTATGATAATGTGGATTATCTATTTGTGATAATGTGAATTATCTATCTGTGTGAATATAGACAATATATTGAATTGTTTAAACCTTAAACAACTTGACCTATAAGAAACGTTTGGATTTCGATGAGACCGGGATCAGATATCAAGCTTGATTTTTCGAAAACCACATCGATCCAAGTTAAACGATAGGTCGTGAAATCTCAAAATGAAGATCGAGATGGAGTTTCAGAGTGCAAAGGTTATTGTCACTAACTTTGAGGGTGATTCCAAAATGAGTGTAACGAGATAATGCCTTCGGTTTCATTCGAACCCGGAACGAACTTGTATGGATTGAATGCTTTCAGAACATCGTCATTGGAGGACGATGAGCACTCTAAGATATGTGCTCTAAAAGGTAATCACAGCCTCAAGCCTCATCAACCGGGAATGGCTAAAATAGGGGAGGTGCAGCAAGGCTAAGCAAGTCGCACTTAAGTAGGATGAGATTTTCCCCTGTCTAGAAGTCGCTTTTATTCGGCTTAGTGGGCAGTTGATTCGCGACAACTGCTGGGGTTGCCTTGTTCAGGACTATCCAGTAAGGGATGGTTCCGGCCTTGTGTTGCAGGGGATCGGGCGGGAACCTCGGTACGGTGATCTAGGCCCCGTACTGTGATGGGCGGTGCCCCAGTAGCTCTGCCATTGTATGGAATCCAATATCCAATAAGTGATCTTGGATTTGATTGTATAACCCACTTTGTGGCTAGTGTGCTGGAATTTAATAATGTAACAATTTCAGCTATGTGAATATTTATTTGAGAACCCTAGACCCTATTATAATATCACTGGACTTCCTATCAAAAGTTTTGGTTATCGTAAGGTAAAAAAATTTCTATGTTTTTGTGCGGTAAGTCTTACGAGATACCCTTTGTCTTTCAAAGGTTTCTCAAAGTTAAGCAACTTTAACCCGTTTACTCACAACAGACCCATGTCTAACCCAGAGTCAATTTTCTGTTTTATTAAACTCTTGGGTACTCAAATTTTTATGTGTAGCCAAGGGATTCAGGTTAGCTTTGACGAATTCTAGAGGAGATTTGGAGCAGGAGGCTTCAGCGTATAGATATATAATGATTACGTTGTGTCTGTATCTCTGTCATGTCTTGAGTTGTATGATAGACATGTGTTTATAACTGTCTAATTTGTGATGTATAAGCTGTATAACTCTGATGTATATGATACTATGTAATATCTTATGTGATGTAATATATTTTATTCGTTCTGTTGTGAGATTCTAATACTGTTTAGTTCTTTCTTTTCTATCTTTTCTCCTTTCTATCCCTTTCTTTCTTATTAATGATACGTCTTTCTATGGAGTGAAAGACGGGTCACTACAGTTGGTATCAGAGCGCTAGGTTGAGTGAATACCTAGGCTTTGAAGTGAATCTTTAATGAGAGAGTGTACTTGTGTTTTCATAATACACACACACTCATCTGATTTGTTGGGTTACCTGTTCGGATTTTCCAACTTGAGTTCTAGAGGTAGGTGGGGTAGTGGTGTGTGTAGCATGACTACCACTTATAAAAGAGGTCCAAATCGTGAGGTGGAAGAGTATCTGCCAGGGTGGTATTGGGCATCTCGAGTAAGCTTTGCAGCATGGTGTAAGGATTTCACCAATCTCGAAGGAAACCTTTTAAAGGTTCGGAGTCCATCTTTGAAGTGCACATTTGTTTGTGGTCTTATGAGCAGAATTCAAGAATTTGGAAACGTTGGTTGAGCAGAAGCAAGTGATAACGTCTTGGCAACTTTAGGAAGGAGCAGAGGCGTGTTGAGACGTAGTGACTGTGGATGTTTTCGAAAGTGTTTTCTTTTGGAGAAAATTTAAGGAAGTATGTGAGGAGCAGTTTTTACCTACCGTAGGGAAGACTCGGCTGCATAAGGATTTTTTGGATCTCAAGCAAGGGAGTTTGTCTGCATCAGAGATGAGTCTAAGTTCAGCAAGGTGTTTGTGTTTGGTTTTGAGGCCCGAGTTTCTTATGGAGTTGTCTCCCCATCTCAAGGCTCTGTATGGGATTGGATGTTATGGCTTTAAGGATCGAGGAGCTTATAGATAAGGAAGCCTTTGGCATTTGTGGTAGCAGTGCAGCTCGAAGGTATTTTGTGTGCCAGCAGGAAGATCTTTGGCTTTGCAGTATCCGGATAAGTGAAGTAGGTTCGAAGTCTTCTGATGTTGTGAAGCGGAGCTTATGTTCTGGATTTCAATCGGATCTTTGGAAGACCATCTTGTTAAGTAGGATCTGGAGATTGCTTTGTTTTTGGTCCAGTTTGTTTGGAGAAGCATTTCTAAAGGTTGAGCAGATCAAGAAAGGATGAGGCAACCCAGGATCGTCTGATGAGTTATGTTGATAAGAGACGAAAGAATTTGGAACTCGAAGTTGAAAACTTTGTTTTTGGTTAAGGTTTCTTCGATCAAGGGAGCAATGAGGTTTGATGAGATTGGGAAGCTAGCTTCGAGATATATTGGATCTTTCTGTGTTCTCCAAAGGATTGGAACTTTGGTCTACAGGAATTGAATTGCCAGTTTGGATGACTAGGAATCAATGTATTTCACGTATCTCTGAGGGAGTACGTGTATGATCTATCATTGGTTATGGAATCAGTAGTTCAGAAGGATTTTGAAGTTGAGCCGGACATGAGAATGGCCAGATATCTTGTTTAGATGTTAGACCAAGATGATATCAAGATGATAGGGAGCTCAGGAGCTTTGTGGTGAGCTAGTTAAGGTTCTGTAAAGTGAGGATCCCAGTAACTGTATTTGGGAAACTCTAGATAGTATTAGATAGCCTATCCTGAATTGTTTCAGGATAATTAGATTTGTTTGTTTGATTTAATTGGTTGCTATGGTTGTTAGTATATGGATGATATGTATGCTTTACTGTTTGAAAATAAAACCTTTCTTGGATTATTAAATTATCTTTTCTTTTAAATTTTGGGGATGAAACTCTTTTAAGGGGGAAGGAGTGTGATGTCCCGGAATTTGGGCAATAACAATTTGATAATCTTTATTAATAATTAAATTGATTGATAATTTTCTTTTATAATTTTAATTTAAATTGGCAAGTTTAATCTTTTAAAAGCTAATAAATATTTAATTTGGCAGAATTTATATTTTCAAAGGCTAATAATATTTAATTGGTAAAATTTATTCTTTCAAAGCTAACAAAAATGCATTCTATTTATAATGTATATATTTAGTGTATATTGTAGATAGAAAGGCTTTGATTTAAATTTAATAAATAAAAACATGTTTTCAAATTATATATATATTTATTGTAATTTGGAAATTATGAATGAATTTAATATAAAATATTTCAAAAGCTATAAAAAAAAGTTAATCACATATTTTCAAAACACTTAAGGTAAATATTTATTTATTTAAAATAAATTTTAGCTTAGGGTTAAAATAAGCTTTAATTAAGTTCATTTCTTTTGTTTTAAATATTCTTTCTTTTTAGAATTTAACATGAGACAATTTGGTTTGTAAATACGTATAAACATTTAATACATTAATTGATTCAAAACAGAAGTAATTTATAATTAAATATTTACATAAGTTCACATTTGTGTGTGTGTGTGTGTATAAATTTAAAAGCTTATTAATGGAAAGACAAATATAATATACATTTATGCATAATGCATAAATATATATAAACTTAAATAATTAAATAAAAAGAAATTTTAAACAACTGTAAACATTTTAAGATGGTTTTTGACATTTGAAAATAATTTAACATGCGTAAGATAAGTAACAACCATAATGACAAATGGAAACTATTTTTCTTTGTCAACTAAAGCTTACGAATTTTAAATATTACGGAGATCTATTTTCATATTTTCAGTTCTAAACCTTTTCTTTCTTCTTCATCTTTCAAAATAAGATCTGAAAAAAAAATGTACAAACCTGAAACTAAAACCTAGAAATCAAAATTCAAAGAAAAAGAATTACCAAAAGCTTCACCTACTTCAAGCTCAAGATGCAACAGCTTACAAATCTTCAACAGCCTGAAATCATGCAAAAAATAATGAAGATCAACACAGCTAGATTCAAATTCAACATCAAATTTCAACAATTCAGACTCAAATTCAATTAAAAACATGGAAACAGTTCTCTATTTAAAATTTCCTGATGAGTAAACATCTATTATTAAAAAAAAGTTTTAAAATCTGTGAATATGCTTAAATGTTTGTGATGAATTTTTGTAGAATATGGTTTGCATATGTATATACATGTGAGTGTATGTGTGTATGAATGAAATGCCTGTACAAAGTCTGTGTGTATGAATATATGTTCTCTGTTCTTATCCAGGCTTTAAATTTCATAGAAAAGAATTCATATCTTCCCATATATCTGATTATAGGCTAGGAATTGAAAATAGAAAATGATTGTAAGTATATAAGCTTAATTTTAAAACTAGTTTCATAGATATATATGGATTTTTTATTTCTAAAATAGAAAATGTCAAGTATGATTAAAAATTTGCCCAAAATAAATTGATTGGAATTTATGAATCAATTCTATAACCTAATTCGAGTTTGAAATTTATGAATTTAGGTATAGAAACTATGATTTTTAGTTTAGAAATTGATGAGATATTATGGATTGATCGGTTTCGACATTTTGTCGATTGTCGTTGAATGGCGACGAGTTGTACGGTGAGGTTTGGACTGGAGATGGCCGAGGTGTCGAAGAACTCAAGAAAATTGGTGAGGCGATTTATCAAAGGTCATGGTGGTCTGAGGTAGGGGAAGTAGGATTTTGAGTGTTGTTTTATTAAGTTGAAAGTCGAGGTGATCTCGACGACAATGGTGTTTCGCGCTCGATCACGAGGGTTGTGATCGCGACGTGGTGATGTGAAGCTATTCTGGAAGGAGTGCGATGGGTTCCAGTCGACGAGATCGGCATCAACGAGAAAATTTGGTCGATCGTGTTCAGTTCCAGTTGGTTGAGGTTGCCGATTTTCGAATGGTTGTGGAAATTGTGGATCTGGGTCGTCGAGGAGGATGACGAGGTAGTTGTCGACTTGTTGAAGGCTGGAATGTTGGTCAAAGTCGAGTTGCTCGACCGTGCACGTGCATGGTGCACCACTGTGTATCTGGCTATGTTTTATTTTGCGAAGAAATAGGAATCTCGGGTTTGTCTCGAGAAGTTTTCAAGTTTGTCTCGGAGCTTTGGAAGAAGCATGTGGCTCGGGCAGGTGATCGGGTGTCGATCTTGTGGCTCGGGTTGTCTGTAGAAGTTTTCTAGACTTTTTTAATTTAATGAATTAACATAAACTGTTTTTTTTTAAAAGGTATAAAGATAGTACAAAGTTTAAAGTAAATCAAGAACAAGTTTCTAAGTGAAATATTATTTAGGTTCCAAAGCTAAGCATTTAAAACAAGTTTTTTTTAAAAGGATAGTTAAAAATGAATATTTAACCATGTTTTTAAATATGTTTAAGATAAATAAGTTTTAAATGGGAGATTTAGTTTCAAAGATTGAGTATTTATTTTTCAAAGTTTTTAAATGTCAAATTTTAATGTTAAATTGTTTTGTTTAAAAGTAAATTATATAATATTGATTTCAAAATGGTTTCTTATGAAGCTTAATGATGGAAATAGTTATTTAATGTAAATAAAGGATTTATCTTTAATTAGTAAAGGTTGTGGTAAATTAAGAAGAATTAATTAGTAAAACAAATTAAAAGTTAATTACTTATTGCAATTAAGAATAATTACTTAATAAAGTAATTAGTGGATAGTTAATGAATGAAAGGATCATTTATTAATAAGAGTAATTAAAAGATAATCATTGTGAATGCTTAAGGATAATTAATCTATGAGGTTAATTACTTAATATAATTAGAGAAAAATTAATCAAGGATGATTAATTAAGATAGATAATTAAAAGATGATTAATTAAATTAGTGTGATTAATTTGAGTTAATTAACTAGATTAATTAATTTAAGACAATCACTTGATGATTGATTAAGTATAATTACTTAATGTAATTAATAAGTGTAATTACTTAGTATAAATATTAATGGTTAATTACTGGAGGTAATTAGTAAAAGAGGAATTACTTAATGGAAAGTAATTAAAGGATAATTACTTAGTGGAAGTAATTTGGGATTAATTACTTAGTATAATTAATTAAGGAGTTAATTAATATAATTAATTAAGGAGTTAATTAATTAATGTAAGTAATTAAGGATAGTTAATTATTGATTATGATTAATCAAGATTGATTAATGAATTTGATTAACTAGAGATCAATTATTAAGTTAATTAGAAGAATAATTAATTAATGAAGTTATTAGAGGATCCTTAATTAATGTAATAATGGAAATAATTAAGGGCTGATTAATGTGAGTAATTAAAGGATAATTAATCAATATTGGTGATTATAAGATAATTAATTAATGTAATTAATTAAGGGTCAATGTAATTAATTATAGTTAATTAATTAATAGTAATCAAAGGTTAATTAATATGATTGATTAAAGGATAATTAATTTGTGTAATTAATTTAAGGGTAATTACTTAATGTAATTAAAGGATAATTAATCAAGAACGATTGATTAAGATGATAATTAATTAATTGGGTTGTAATTAATTAATGTTAAAAAAGCAGGATTTAAAAGTAGTTAGGTAATTAATTTAATTCATTGATGATTAATTAAATTAATTAGGGATAGTATGGTTGATTTATCTTGCTTATGGACGATCGAATGATATTGAATGCCTTGGATTATGTGGTATCTCTGATATGTGATATGTGTTGATATGAGATGCTTTGGTCGAATTATGATAATGTGGATTATCTAGTTGTGATAATGTGAATTATCTATCTGTGTGAATATAGATAATATACTGAATTGTTTAAACCTTAAACAACTTAACCTTTAAGAAAAGTTTGGATTTCGATGAGACTGGGATAGATATCAATTTTGATTTTTCGAAAACCACATCGATCCAAGTTAAACGATAGGTCATGAAATCTCAAAATGAAGATCGAGATGGAGTTTCAGATTGTAAGGGTTATTGTCGTTAACTCTGAGCGTGATTCCAAAATGAGTGCAACGAGATAATGCCTTCGGTTTCGTTCGAACCCGGAACGAACTTGTATTGATTGAATGCTTTCAAAACATCGTCATTAAAGGACGATGAGCATTCTAAGATATGTGTTTTAAAAGGTAATCGCCGCCTCAAGCCTCATCAACCGGGAATGGCTAAAACAGGGGAGGTTCAGCAAGGCTAAGTGAGTCACGCTCAAGTAGGACGGGATTTTCTTCTGTCTAGAGGTCTCTTTTATTCGGCTTAGTGGGCAGTTGATTCGCGACAACTACTGGGGTTGTCTTCTTCGGTACTATCCAGTAAGGGATGGTTCCTGCCTTGTGTTGCAGAGGATTGGGAGGGATCCTTGGTACGGTGATCTAGGCTCCGTACTGTGATGGGAGGTACCCCAGTAGCCCTGCCATTGTATGGAATCCAATCTCTAATAAGTGATCTCGGACTTGATTGTATAACCCACTTGTGGCTAGTATGTTTGAATTTAATAATGTAACAATTTCAGCTATGTGTTTATTTATTTGAGAGCACTAGACCCTATTATAATATCACTGGACTTCCTATCAAATGTTTTGGTTATCATAAGGTAAAAACTTTTCCGTGTTTATGTGCGGGAAGTCTTACGAGATACCCTTTGTCTTTCAAAGGTTTTTCAAAGTTAAGCAACTTTAACCCGTTTACTCACACCAAACCCATGTATGACCCGAAGTCAATTTTATGTTTTATTAAACTCTTGGGTACTCAAATTTATATGAGTAGCCAAGGGATTCAGGTTAGCTTTGATGAATTCTAGAGGAGATTTGGAGCAGGAGGCTTCAGCGTATAGATATATAATGATTCCGCTGTGTCTGTATCTCTATGATGTCTTGGGTTGTATGATAGACAGGTGTTTATAACTGTCTAATTTGTGATGTATAAGCTGTATAACTCTGATGTATATGATACTATGTAATATCTTACGTGATGTAATATATTTTATTCGTTCCGCTGTGAGATTCTGATATTGTTTAGTCTTTTCTTTTCTATCTTTTCTCTTTTCTATCCCTTTCTTTCTTATTAATGATACGTCTTTCTGTGGAGTGAAAGACGGGTCATTACAATAAGTGTATAGTATAAAGTGTTTTGAAATTGGCTTTGAGGAAAATGGCGCTCCCATTGGAATGAACTTCATTAGGAGATCCACGGGGTGGGTCTGCCTTGAGCCCTAAGAGGGAGGCTCTAAATTGAATCCTGTGACGAAGTCCACATAAACTGAAGTTCCTGAGGATTATGTGCAGTGGGTCGCGAAAGTCGAGGGCACTGATGCCTACAGAGACATTTGGGTTAGCTGTGACGACAGTGTAACTCGTTGTCACTGCGATCTACTACGGACCATAGCGAAAGTCGTGTGTGCTGTTGAGAGCCAACGGTCTACGTTTGATTTTTCCGTGATGGCAACGTAACATCGGTTGACTGCGACCTATGAAGACATAGCGAAAGTCGTGAGGTCGTGAGAGCCTAAGGCTACATTGGGACTTGATTGATGTAGTCTGCAACCTATGTGGGAGTGGTGAAGTTTCATTTGGCAACGTAAATCGAGGGTGTTGATGCCTATAGTTACATGGACTTTTGCCATGATGGCAACGTAACCCTGGATTTAACTGCGATCTGTGGCGGGTTCCATGGCGTAATTGAGGGACGTGGAGTGCCAACAGTTATCTATGGATTTTGCCGGGATGGCAACATAACCATCGAATTAACTGCGACCATGGTGGGGGTGATGATTTCTAGAGCATTCTCACCAAAGATGTTTACTCTATTTCAAAAATGTTATCCAAGTATTTTCATTGGGTATTGAAAATGGGTTTGCTAAGTACTTATAGATTTTCAGTCATAAGCCTGATCAACGTATGACCGAATTTCTATGAGAATAAGGATGGACTGGTTGAGACATCGAGTTATAAGAAGTATTTTTATAAATACTATTTTATAATATTATGTGGATTTTAAAAGTGTTTTAAAAATGATCAAAGAATAATTTATCTGATTTTGGGTACTGAACAAATTCTGGCTTCGTTTCTTTTAGAGGACGAAAAGATTCTAAAGCGGGAGGAATGTGATAACCCGGATTTTTAGATATCTGTTAATTGGAAATTAAAAAAATTTAATTTATTGAACACTGATTAATAAGTTGAATGTGATATCCCAGAATTTCAAGAAATTAAAATGTGATAATCTCTTCTATAAATTATTTAAAATTGGAAAAATTGTTATTTTCAAACCATAAAAATAATGAGTTGTTTATATATAATATATAAGTAGATTTTAAATGGAATTAATATTTTCAAATTAAATATGTGTTTATATAAATATATATATATATATAAGTTGATTTTAAATTGGGTTTTAATATTGAAATTGAAATTGAAAGGGTAGATCTCTTAAAATATTTTGGATTTAAAAATATATTATATATGATTTTATTAAGAATATAATTGGTTTTATATCATTTTCTTTTAAAGGATTTTATTTATATAAATTAAGAAATGTATTTATTAAATATTAAATTAAATACGAAAGTTTTATAAACCATTTAAAAAGTTAATAAACTCATGCGTAATTACAAGTGTAAATAAAAGAAATCATCTTAATAACATATGTAAGAAAATTAGCTAATGTAAATGACAAATGTTAAGAAATTTTACAAGTGTCACTTTTTATTTTTATTTTCTTTTGTTTTTAATAAATCCTAATTAACTCCATATATAAGCACCTATCTCATCTTTTTCATTTCTTTTTTCCTATCTTCATTCAAAATCAAGAAATCAAGCCTGTACAATCTACAAACCAGAAAAGAAAAAAAACCTGTAAAACATTTTACAAACCAGAAAACAAGCATGTAATCAAATACTCAAACCAGAAATTAATCAAGCAGCAACTCTTCAACTTGAAATCACCAAAGCAAATCAAGCTTCCAACTAAATCAAAGTTTCAAGCATTCAATTATTTTTCCAGATCAAAAGCTTCATTTTTCAAAAAGAACAAAGCATTTCAAGTTTTCAAAGTTTCAAACTGTTTCAAACTTCTCTATACATCAACAGGTGAGTAAACATTTTTATAAAAGCTTAAGTAAATGAAAACCTGATTGCATGTGAATTCCTGTAATAAATTGTGCTATGCATGTTATATATAAGTATGATTCCTGTGTATATGAATGTAGAAAAGTTTGCATGTCTGTGTATCTATGTCATCTCTGTTTTATAGTACGGAGCTTAAATTTTAAAACTAAATTCCTAATCTCTTTATCTCTTCTTTGTTAGGATTTAGTTTCAAAACAAAATATGTTTGATTAAACATAAAATTAAGGTTTAAAATTTTATTTAAGTATAATAAGTTTGAAAATCTTCTCGAATCAAGAAAATACAGTAGCATTTTTAAAACATGTTAAAATCATACATTTTGGTTTACTGATTCAAGTATACAACTTGAATCGACTTTAAAAAATATGATTTTTAAAAAGAAATCATGATTTATAATGTTGTATTGAGGGCATAAATTCGAAGATGACCAGGATCTAAGTTTGGGGCTATTTCTGGTAGCCGAAGGTATCGTGTGGTCGGGGTTTCAACTGGAGGTAGGAGGAAGTTCGGCAAGCTTGGCAAAAATGTCAGTAGAGTGGATAGGTCACCATGGCGTCGGTAATCGATCAGAGTAGTTTTTAAGCCCTCAGTTTGGTCGACAATGTAGGATCTAGATTAACCCTAGAGGGGGGGTGAATAGGGTTATAGCAAATTTTCTTGATTTAAAAACTCAGAAATAAACTGCAGAAATAAAAATGCTGAAAAGTAAATCACACACAAAATTTACCCAGCTTCGGCAACCCCTGCCTACTGTTGCATTCACAGATTTCTATTAGAATTAAACAGCATCACGCTTACAACAACTCTATTAGACTCGCAGACCCTTTTGCTCCCGCTCACAAACACTCTACTAGACTCGCACACCCTGCTCCCGCCTATAGAGTTTCGCTCACTCGCAAACACTGCTCCCGCCTATAGAGCTTTGCAAACTCGCACGCTCTGCTCACTGAACTAATTCAAAATAGACAATCTGACACTACCTAATATCTAGGTGGTGATTTACAGATTCTTCGTTTTAGAAAGTAAAACAAAAACAATTAAAACAGTAATTAAGAAAATAAAACAACCCTAATAAAATAAAACAAAAAGCCCCTTTTTTTCTTTTTATATGAATAAGGCCGGCCCTTATTTCTTCAGCCCGTCACTTTTGTTTTTCGTTCGTGGAAAAAGAAATGGCCGCTCCTCTTCTATTCCTCTTTGCGATTTAGGGCTTCTGTAAATTGTCTTTTCCTCCTTGCGATTCAAACAGGGTTGTGCAAATTGAAGTCGCCACTTGATATGATTCGTTGGTAGGTTTCGTTGCTCTTCGATTTGTTCACGGCTCTTCAATTTGGATTGAGTTCGTTCTGATTCTCTGGTATGTGTTGTTTCCTTTTGCTTTTCTGGTTTTTGGATTGTTCGAACTCGATCACAATTTGCCGATGATGTTTCGTGGTTTATATAGGGTTTGTAACCCTAGATTTGCGTCGTATATTCTCTATTTGAATTTGTCATATTATTCACCTCGGCCGTTCGATTAATTTCTGATGTTTGATGATTTCTCTGACTAATTCATATGTGAATATTCTGGTTGCTTGGTGATTACGCCTTTGAATTAATTTCGTGATGACTTTCGACTTTGACTTGTTCAACATTGAGATTTTGACACGAACTTGATGCTGGATAATGTTTGACATCAACTTGGTTTTTAACTTGTTCCAATTTTGTAATTTCGGCTTCTTGAATTTCTGGCCCCTGTGTAATTTAACTTTGGTCATCTTTGTTTCAATGCTGATCTTGATTTCATGAATTTTATATTGACACTATTATGCTTCCACGACTTCGACATTTACATTGTTCATCTGTGTATTGCTGCAATCTTCATTGAGCTTGTATGCTTCAAGTTGCCTTGACTGGTTCATACTTGTTTAACTGGTTTTGATTGTTGCAGTATGTTACTGCATTTGGTCTGAGTCACTTGTATCCATTTTCAAGTTGCACACTTTGATTTCACCTTGTTGAGTACCTGTAGTTGCTGTTATATCACTTCCTATTGCATTTATTTGCTTGTACTTGTGTTCTGGTCATTGCTTTGTTGTGTAGCTGCTATGCAGTTGCTATGCATCACTGTGTATCATGTAGCTTTCATACTTGTGTACCTGTTCAGGTTCACCTTTGCTTCAAATTTCTTCATACTGCTACTTGGTTTATTGATGTATTCATGTCAGTTGTGTTCCTCACTGATGCATTGTTGTAACTTCATCTTGACTTAGGCTTTTCACTGTAACAGATGCTACACTTGTTCATGTATATATTCTTGGAGTCTGCAACTACACTGTGTACTGATGGTCTTAAGCATTTGTACATTTGTTCACAACTGCTTCGAGTCATTCTCTTCTATGTTCACTGGCCTGTACTGCCTTCACTGTCCACTTGAACTGTTTCACTATGGTTTCATGCCTTGTAGTTGTATTTGAGTCAGTGCTTCACCATATCACTTTTTGATTGATGCTGCATCACTTGTAGCTTTGATCATGTTTCTGTCATGTTTGAACATAGTTGCATTATGTTGGCCAAGCTTTGATCAGTTGCATTGTTCATGTCATGTTCTCTGTTCATTGTTCATTGCACTGTGTCGCATTACAATCATTACTTCCTGTTCCCTTCATGTAGCTTGTTCTTTACTGCCTCTATTATGCATGCATTTGCATACTGCTGTTGTTTGAATATTGTTGGATGCCATCTTCACGTAGCCTATGTATCACTGCAGTTTCACATTGCTGCTTGTAGCATTGGTCGAGTCCATTTGCATTCTGCAGGCTTGTACTGCCCACTGCCATCTGTTGTACTGTTGTTTCATTATCACTGCTCTGTGTTGTCACTTGATCTTGTATTACTGCCCTTGTGTCTGCACTTGTGAACTTTGTTGCATTCATGTCTTCGACTGTTTGGTTCACTGTGTCATTGTGCACTTTTGTGCTTTGCCCCATTCACTGTTGCTGTTTGGTCATTTTGTACTTCTCTTATGTACACTTGCACCTGTACTTTGACTGTTTGCAACTTGACACTGTTGTACACTTGCTCTTGTTGGCTGCGCATACGAGTTGGGGAGGCAGTGCACACGTGTATGAATGTACACGTGTGTATTGCAGCCACTTATGGTTACCTGTCCCTGTAATATCTATCAAATGTATATATCGGCGTGCACAGCCTTGTGGCATATACAGTAATATACTGTGTATGTCACAAGTTGTTCGTGTATGATGAATTCAAATTTAAATGATGACGAACAACCCAAATAACCGAGGCAAATATTATTTTCAAAAACCATATTTTATTTTTGAATTGCAAAAATATTTCTTTTTCAATTTTACTGCGTTAGTTTATATTTTTGCAGATTGCTCAGATGCTGGATTCAAACCGGAATGCAGTTGAAGACAAAAATACGAGTGTGAGTGATATGTAGTGAGGTTATCAATGTAAAAATATTTGTGATGTAATCGTGATGTAATCAGAAATGTATATGTATAGTGAGAGCATGAATTTGTACTATTCAAGTTTGTAATAAATATTCGTTTGAATAAAATATTCGTTTGAATTCAAAAACTGTGTAACTTGTTCTGTTTGAATTCAAATTCAAATTCTGTGTAGTTTATTTTATTCAACAGATATACATACTATACAAAATATTTGTTTGAATAAAATTTCTGTTTGAATTCAAAATCTGTTTAACTTGTTTTGTTTGAATTCAAATTCAAATTCTGTGAAATTTAATTTTATTCAACAAATATTTATTTAAACTATGAAAAATAAAATAGTACATTACCAAATACATTTACATATATGTTTATTATCATCAAACAAAAATCATATAGCGCAAAGCGCATATTCAACAGACAACTGATTTTGGATTGTTGCGGCGTCTCTAGATGATCGGGGATCATCGGACCAGAGGGAAGGCTGCGTGGAAGGCTAGTGGAGGTGTGGCCGGAGTTTCAGATGTTCTGGTGGTCGGCGTCGTGGATTCGAGGAGTTTTCAGGCAATGATTTTGGTTCCAGGTTGATCGAGATTTCCTCGATTTTGAATTTGGGTTCCAGATGTACTCTGGTTGGTCGGGAACGAAGGAATGGGGATCGTCGACTGGGAGGCGGCAGCACGGGTGATCGAAGCATCACTGTTGTCCTGCGCATGTGCACACGTGTTGGTGGTGTCAGTGATGTTGTGTTTGGAGGCGGAAGCATTTGATTCAAGGAATGACTCGGGTATTTGGGTAGGTGACTCGAGTATGGACTCGAGTAGAACGCGAGTGTAAATCTTCTTTCAAATTTTAAAAGTCTTAACAAGTTTTAAACTTAATTTTTAAAAAAAAGAAAAGAAAAGAGAAGTGGGTTTACTCGGGTGGGTCTCGGGTAGAGGTCGGGTTGAACCCGAAGCAAGCTTTAAAACAGTTTTTAAAGTTTTATAAAAGCAAGGTTTTGAATTTAAAATAAATTTAGTTTAAAACTTTTCTTATATAAATTTCTTTTATAAATGTTTTCTTTAACATTTGATTTAGGAAGTTATATAAATTGTTAACTTTAATTTGTTAAGTCTTAAATTAAATGATTTAATTTAGTAAGTTAATTAAAGATAAATGTTTAAATTTATATGATAATGATAATTGGGTAATTAATAAAGATAATGATTTACCTTAAAAGTTAATTAAGGTTTTAATGATTTGAGATTAATTAGGTTAGTAAAGTAATTTAAGTATAATTAATTAATTTAATTAATTTAATTAATTAATGATTATGGATTAGTAAATTAAAATTTTAAGGTTATAAGTTAATTATTACAGATTAATTAATTAGTAATAAGAGATTAATGAATGTAAGTAACTAGAGATTAATTACTTAAAAGATAATTACTTAATGTAAGTAATTAAATGATAAATTTGTTAAGGATTAATTAATTTAACTAGTAATTAAAGGTTAAATTAATTAATAATTAAAGGTTAATTAATTGAGGATAATTAACCAATGGGATAGTTACTTGATGAAAGTAATTAATTAAAGGGAAATTACTTAATGGAAGTAATTAAGGATTAATTACTTAGTGTAATAAACGAAGGATTGATTAATTAAGGATTCTTTAATTAAGGAAATAAATCAAGGATTAGTTAATTAATGAGTGATTAATTAAAGGATAATTAATCAATGTAACAGATTATAGAATAATTAATTAGATTAATTAAGGATCAACGTAATAAATTATTGTTAATTTATGAGAGTAATAAAAGGTTAATTAATGTGAATGGTCGAAGGTTAATTAACTTGTGTGATAAATTAAAGGCTAATTACTTAATGTAATTAAAGCTGATAATCAGAGGATGATTAATTAAGGTTTGTAATTAAATAATGTTCAGTAAGCCGGGTTTAAAGATGACAGAAGTAATTAATTTAATCTATTTAAATTAATTTGTAATGATATGGCTAATTAACCTTGCTTATGGATGATTGAATGATATTAAATGCCTTGGATTATTTGTTATCCCTGGTATGTGATTTGTGATAACTCGGATTTTTAGACATTTGTTAATTGATAAATTAGCTGGATTATATTAGTAGAAATACTAAATTATAAGTTAAATAAATAATTCTGATAATAAATATATATATGTATATCTGGATAAATATTGGGGTGATAATCTTCCTAATATAATTATTTAAAATTGGAAACTTACCCTTTTTAAAAAACAAATTAAATATACGTTTGTCTAAATGTATATTTATATGAGTTGATTTTAAATTGAATTTGAAAATCAAAAGATACATATCTTAAAGCAAATTGGATTTAAAAATATCATATATATATATATATATAATTATATTTGTATAAAATTTGTTTTATATTATTTTCTTTTAAAATATTTGCTAAATATAAATTAAGAAAGTATTTACTAAATAGAAATTAAAAATAATGATTTATAAAACATTTAAAAATAAATTTACACATGCAAAATACAAGTGTTGAGATATTAGCATATAATTTAACAAATGTAAGTAAATGAATAAGGTTTAATGACAAGTGTAATTAAGTTATTTAACAATTTAACAAGTGTCTTTTATATCTTTTTATTTTTCAAAACAATTAATAAGAGATAATATAAACATTTTCATACCTATCTCTCATTCTCTTTAATCAGTTCAAATTCTAAAAAAAAAAACCTGTAACTCAAAAACCCGTAAATAGAAATCAAGAAAATCAAAGAATTCTCTTCACAAAATTCAAACCAATAACAATTTCAAGTTTCTCAGTATCAAGCAACTCCTGATTCAATTTAAGCAAATCATTTCAACAACTAAATCAAAGACTCAGAGCTAGATCAGCAACCTCCCGCTTTAAATCATCCCAGGCTTCCTCTTGTAACAGCCCAAAATTTTTAACATATATTTTAATTCTTTTCATTTAAAAACTTTGGGGTTTTATTATACAAAGGTGTGAACTTTTAAATTGATTATAAATCATTGCCCAAATTTGTATAAATATAAGAAATGACTGTAATTTTGACTTTTGGTTAAAGTTTAACTTTAATTGGAATTTCAAATTTTAAATTCTAACTCCCAAATCTTGTATTTAAATTGTATATATTTGTACAACATTTTATTCCACTTTTGTTTCTTTTAAAATTGGTTATATACTTTTTAAATTAAATAATAAATATTGTGTAAAAAGAAATAAAATTTTACATTCTTTTATATGAATATACATTAATTTCTTAGTAAATGATAAATAAATCAAATGAATATAAACAAATCAAATTTTAAATTTAGTAATAAATAGTGTATAAACAAGCTATTTAATTACACGTTTTAATTGGTACGTTTATATCTGTTCTCGTTTTATTTAGTTGGCGTTAAATGGGGCGTTATTTGGTGAAATAATATTTAGCGTATATTTTACTAAATATATAAGAAGCGAATAAATAAGAAATGAATAAAATTTAAATACGTTACTTTTGTTATAAATTTGGGCGTATGTTTCGATTAATTATTGCATCTATAATACGCGCTCATTAATTTCTTACCGCAGCTAACAAAAATCAATTCAAACTGTGCCTTACCATTCGCGTGTAAAAATATTCCCTTTCCATTGCTTCCTTATATTTAATAGGAATAAATGCCTTATTTCATCTTGCCGTTTCAAACAAAAATTACTTGCCTTGTAATTCGCGTGCGTGGATATCCTCTTTCCCTTTTTATTCTTTGTAATAGATAGTAATAAATTCCCATAGCCATTTCAAAAATCAAATGGTATTTTCTTGCCTTTTTTTTCACCTAATCAACGCAAATACCTCCCTCTTAAATGCTAGTCACGTACAAAATTCCATCACCACATCAAATTGTTTTTATCCTTCTCTTGCGTGAGCTCTCTGCTTCAGGTAATGGCTGCAAAAAATTTCTTCCTTCTTTTATTTATTTTGTTTCTTTTTCTTGTGTTTCATTTGTCCATTGTTTTGCTACACCAAGTACTCGGCCCTCCACCACCTTTGAGTTTTAACCCCAGCCTAAATTTTCCAATCTCTCACTGCTTGCGTATTTCAAGCTATAAATAAAAAAAAAAAATATTAATGCATGCGCCACCTGTGCATAATTAAATCTCAGCCTATATACCTCGGCATCCCTCTACGTATGTGCTTCTCTAGCCTTGAATATGGTAAATAGCCGAGACTTGAGGTGTGGGTTAAATCGTGTGGTGAAGGGACCGAGTTATTGGTTATCATTTTATTCAATCTAGCTGTTCAGTTTTGTTTTATTAAATTTGATATGATCGTATTTGAATTCGCGTAATTAGTTTTATTCGTTTTGTTTCAAGTTTTGAATCTGATCGTCGCCTCCGCTAAAATTTGATCGTGCCTTCTATACGTTTGTTCCGGTGTGCATATCATTTTGAATCTAATCTTCTGCGTCGTAGAGGTGAGTATTCACGCTTGACAAACATACTTATAAAATTGTAAATTAATAAAAAGTGAAATTTTAGAATGGTTATATTATATTCTACTTTCCTGTGATATAAATTTTATGATGTTAAAACCCTGTTGTAAATTTGTCACATCATCCGTTATATTATATGTTGTTATAATTTATGATGTTATACTATTTATTTATCATTGTTTATCACTACAAGTTCCTTGTAGAGTAGAATCGTTATGGGCTGAAATGATAGGCCTGAACGATATTTATTTATTTATTTACTTATTTATTTATTTATTAAACTTGGGATTGTGGGTTTGAAATGATAGAAGTCGGGTTTTCTTTGTAAATTACGGATTGAAATGATATATTATCCATTTCACTTGACCTAGGGTAGAAAATATTATACAGACCCGTGGTTATTATATATATATTTTTTTAGGAATTTTAAGTATTTTTAAGTGTGTATATTATAATATTTTGGTTTAAACTGAATTAAAAATGATTTTAGTGATTTTTCTACAAGTTAAATATTTAAATAAATAAATGTTAAGTTGGAATTTGAAGTATAAATTTATTTTGGAAATTTTGATGGAATTCAGGTTAAGTAAATAAAATATGATAATATAATATAAATTGGAATTTAAAATAAATTAATAAAGTGTTATTGAGTTTTCTATGAATTAAATGGTTAAAGAAATGAATACTTAAAAAATGAAATTTGAAATATATCTTAATTTAGAAATGGAAGTTTGGTTTAAGAATAAAAGGTAAGTTAAGAAATAAATTGAAAATTTAGTTATATTTTGAAATGTGAATTAAACTTAATTGTTAAGAAAATTTTGAATACAAAGAATAGAAATTGTGTATTGGACTTTAATAAATGAAGCCTTGAGAAGTTGATATTTATTTGTGAAATTTACTTTATAAAAATTGTAAAATTTTAGGAAATTTAAGTGGCTATTTCAAAGTGGAAAATATGATTTCATAAGTTAAATTGGTTTAAATTAAATTATTGATGAATTTATATTTAAGTCTGAAATTTAATTAACTTAAAATCTGTTGTAAAGGATATTATCGCTCTTTGTAAGTGCCGTAGTTGATGCAAATGAACTAAAGGCTAAAATAAGTTAAGGGCTATTGCAGTACTTGTTAAGTGCTGTAGTTGCGAAATTTAAAACTAAACTTGAGTAAATAAAGGGCAGCAATAGCACTTGTTAAGTGTTGCAGTCGCTGAAATTTGAGATTTTTGGATATTAGATTTGTAAAATATAATAACTTCACTTTAAATAGTTTAAAATGAAGTATTTTTGATTGAAATATAAACTATTTGAAATTGATAACCATGGGTAATAATAACGCTGGTTGTTAAAGAGATTGGGATCGGATACGGGCATACTCTCTGTCGATACCGAAAACCACTTTGACAACCGTGAACGCGGTGGAGATTCCAGAATGAAATAGGATGGTGGCGACGTTCTATTGAGGTATGTACGTGGACCCGGCTCCCGTGAGTTGGCATAAGGTGGCTAAAACATGAGCGATTTTCGGGCCAAGGAGGTAGCACCTCTTATCGGACGCACTTCTTCGTATGTCATTCTATTACTTTGTGATTGTTTGGTGCACACCTTTGATTTTGGGAGTATTGTTCGAGGTGGGCGGTAGTAGCTGCTACGCGCTACCACTAGTCCGGAGAGCAATTGGTATATCTACCCTGGCATTGCCTAGTTGTGCCGTGTCACCTACCCTAACGAGCCTTATACGATTTTGGTTTTGTACCATACCTATGGAGTGCCCTCTGACGATGCCCAGTACGGGGGAGATTACGCTACTGCATAGACTATGAGAATATATTATGTGTTAAAGGCTATATGGGTAACCCCTTAACTCTATTTTAAAGTAAGTTTATTTTACAAATAGATACTATTATAATAGCGAAATATTACCACATAGTAAATAGTTTAACGGATCCTTAGAGGATGGGCGGTCCCAAGCATCCTTTAAGTTACTTGCCTTTATATTACAGTTCACTTGAATTAGCTTGCACTGTATAAGTATGTATGTCCTGACTCGAGTGTTTTTGTTTGTTTCTTACGCTCGGGTCAGCATGAGTATTAGTTTGGACTTCATTTCCCTGGACCTAGGACTGCTGAAGATCATCTTTAACGAGCTGCTGTCTATTTTCTATTCAGTTTTATGTTAGCCTATGTAATTTGAGACAAATGAATTTGGGATTTTCTGTGGTTATTTCAAACTTATTGGTTTTAAGACTATGTAATTCGTACTTATATTGAGACTATGTGATAGTGGCTTCATGAACCACTAAGTTATTTTAATTCCTCTACAAGTATTCTGAATTTGTGTCCGTGGTTCTGTGATTTGATTGCATTTGCTCAAATTTTATTTACAATATATTATTTTGAACTATTCAAGTTTGACATGTTTTAAATTTATTGTCGAATTAGAATGGTGCAAAATAGTGGGTCGTTACAGTTGGTATTAGAGCTTTGGTTTTTAGGCAAACCATAGCCTGCGAAGCAAAAACTTATTAGAGATAGGGTAGAAGTACCCTAGAATGAGTGAAGTCAATCTTAGAATCCTTTCTTTGTGAGAGAGCATATTTTAAAGTATAAAATAAATTTTTAAGGATTTTCAAAGAAGTATTTTGATATAAAACTTTCTTGTCTTGAAATTAAAATATTTTCCGACTACTTCTTTCCCTTTCTCCATCTTATTTGTTTAGGTCCTTTGTTGAATGCCTTTTCTAGTGAACTATGGACTATCTAATCTATCTTGGTCTCTATATTTCTCCTCTATCCTTAAATTCATTCTTGATTTCTCAGGATGAATCGAGGAAATGCCAGAGGTAAGGGATGAGATACTGCCCCAGCTCCTGCACCCGTTGCCCCAGTTAGGTTTACTAAGGTTTGCAAGGAATATACCGAGCTTGGTGGCACAAAGTTCACAGGATCTGAGAGCATAATTGAAGCTCAACAGTGGTTGAGGGAATTGGAGAGAATCTTCTCCGATCTTGAGATCACTAATGCCCAACAGCGTTAGTTAGCAGCTTGGCAATTGAAAGGAACCGCTTTGGATTGGTGGTTGTCCGTTACAGCTCATACCGCTGAGGCTGACATCACTTGGGAACACTTTAGGGATGCTTTTCTTATGAAATGGATGACCGAAGAAAGGAATTCTCAGCTTTATCGGGACTTCATGGATTTGAAGCAGGGCGATATGTCCTTTACTGAATATGAGAGGAAAATTAATGAGCTATCGCAATATGGCCTTTATCTCATAGACACTCCTCTGAAGAAAAACGAGAAGTTTATTGCTGGTGCACGCCCCGAGTACTACGATTGCCTCACTACCCACGTGCATGGTACGTTCACCGCTTTGATGGACATGGCTATCAGATATGAGAATCCTACCTATAGGGACCCTCCAGCTGCCCAGTCTGCCCCATCTCAGTACTCTGGTAATTCCAAGAAGAGGAAGCCCCATTATCAACATCGGTCGAAGAATAAGAATATGACTCCAGGGTTGGGATCGACTTCTTCATCTCAGAGGCAGCCGGTAGACCTATCTGCCATTACTTGCTACCGATGAGACCAGAAAGGACACTATGCTAATAGTTGTCCTACCTTGGGTGCTACGATCCTTCCTCCAGCTCAATTGGCCAGACGAGACCTCTGCCACATTTGCCTTCAGCCGGGATATTTCAAGAAAGACTTTCCTACCCAGAAGAAGGGCAAGGCATCTGGTATTTTTGTTGTGACTTCCGCATCTTCTCCAGCTCCACCACCTGCACCTTCTCCTGGTCCTAGCGATTCTCAAGGTACCCTTCAGGGTTCTTTTACTTTGTTTAAATCTCATGTTCGTGTTTTATTCGATAGCGGAGCTTCCCATAGCTTTATTTCGTCGGATCTCTGTAATAAATTTGAGCATCTCCTTTCTCCAGAATGTGCCTCTATACCTTTATGTATTTCAAATCCTATTGGGGATCCGACAAATTTTAGTAAAATTTTTAAGCGAGTGAAGCTTCTCCATTTCAAGCACTGTTTCACTGGTGATTTTTATATCTTGGGTTTTGACACTTTCGATCTACTGCTTGGGGGTGACTGGTTGGATAGGCATGATGCCTGTATCTCTTGTAGTTCTCGAACTATTTCCCTCAAGGATGATGTGATGACCCGAACTCGATATCCGATAAACGACATCAAATTCGTATCGCCGGAGCTTATAACAACATCAGATGAATATAAAATAGCGGAATAGAATGAATATTATACATATCAGAGATACAACATCAGAATATCCAATAATACATCAGAGTATTTTTAATACATACACCACAACTCCTAATAACATCATAATAATACATCGATGATCATATATCCAAAAGTATTCATAGGAATGAAATGATAACAATCTCCCAAACTAAACACCTACGATCTCCAAAAAAAACTTCTAGATATCTCCAAGCAAGAGCTCCAAAATACTGCTAAGTCCAAAATACGGAAACCTGCTACTAGGTTGCCCGTGTAGAAATTATGGGCACCCAGAGTTTAGGAAAGAAACAATAAACTCTGGATCAGTCATGGGACTGGTATGAGTAAACAAGAATAGTTGCTTTTAAATAAACTAGATTTATAAAGAAAATTCGTTATGCTTTTGGAAAATGAAACTACCATAAGACCTCCCGCCACACATACAATGCAAACGCACACTTGAAAGAGATTTCTTCTTATGATAGTCAAATATGCTTAATACGAGAAAATTTCTTTGATATTATTACTAGTGCATAGTGTAGAAAGCATTTCAAAGATAGAATATTAATCTTAGCCAGCATACCACATTTCGTCGTATGCCTACTGTAGCTACCATGTTTTGTGGCAGGTTACCGCCATGCTGCATGGCAGGTTTTACAATTAAAATCGTACAAGGCTCGTACTGTTTCTTTGGATTTGCAACAAATGGTCAGGCTAAGGAACTTCCTACTGCCACATGGGTACGCCTCTGGCGGGACGTCCCGAGAACCTACCCGGCTCTCTGCCAACAAGGCCGGGTTACCTCCGTAACTAGGTAACTACTACTCGAGTATGCCACCCCCCGGTCCTTTGGGACCTTTATCCGAGGGCCCTCGATCACAAAGCAACAACCACACAGAAAATGAGATTGGAGCAACCACATAAGTTAAGCATCAGGGCTCCATACCTGACACCACCCTTTTCCAGAAGGAAATGACATACCCTAAAGGGAGAGACCCTCATAACCTTGCCGCATCATTCCTGTTTCGACTTTTTTCGGGCTGTGCGGTCTGACGAAGTCTCGTCCACAAAGCTAGGCAAAAGCCATGCTTTGATCAACAAATGATCAGTACACAGCAGCACTCAGCATGCCACATTACCAAATTGGGAATATATCACTGATAACCTTCAACTACATAACCTCTGAGCTCGTACATCTCAGAGAAGGGTGTTAAGATAAGCGAATAAATTCTCCACACCAACAGAAATGTATTTGAAAGAAATATGCTTTATATCTCAAAATGTAATGTCAGACATACAATCCATACAAGTCTGTTTTGGGTCCGAACGGATCCGAAGGCACTTCCAAAGAAGTCCTTGCAAATCCGGGTATTCACAATCCCAATCGGACTTCCCATCACTTAGAGAATCTCTATATCGGAGCAACTCAGTGCAGAGACAATCGATAGGTCATCTTATCGTTCTTACAAATACCCGGTCTTCACCACCGGTCTTCAAATGCTATCCATATGCGTCGTATCATTATTCAGAATGGGTTATATGACACAAAGGTCCTCCCCCGGCTACCGAATAACAAGCGCAGTACTTAGAAAATCATATAGATATTGGGGTCTCAGTTAAATCACAGCTAAAAGCCCAAATTTTTCATTCGAATGGTTAAAACAAATTACCATTTCCAATCTTTTAAACAAAAAAATCATTTCAAAACCTTTAATGGTTTAAACAATTTCCACACCTTTAATCCTTTAAACAAAAATATTTAGTTCACAAAGTTCACCCCGTTCACAAAGATCCATTTATGGATTTCAAAACAATTACCATTTCAATTGGAATAACACGTTAAATCTTTAAATTAAGATTTAACTTATAGCTTTCAAAACTCGTGTCCAAAGATTCATTCATAGCCTTCCAAAAACAATTCCAATTCAAGTTGGATTAACTCATTCGGTCTTTGAATCAAAGACTCATTTCATGGCTTTCAAAACATTTCAATTCTATTTTAAACTTGAAACTTTTCAACACATTGGAAATCCTTTCTTTAAATGAAAGCTATTTTTATTTGAAAACAAGTAGTTTTCGTTTTGAAGAAATTCGATCTCATTTATACAAGTTAAAATCTTTAGGTTAATTCAAATTCCCGTAAACAACACTTTAAAAATGATTTAAAACTGATATAAACTTGTATACCGTTTAACATCATAAATACTGAATATAGAATTCAATTTCAGATATTAATTCCAATTTAAATCAAATTATTCAAATTTCAAATCTTTATTAAGTTATTCAAAATAACTTACACTTTTAAAACACCTTTTCAAAAGCTTTTCACTTTAAACCCAATTTATTTTCAACCCATTTGAATTTAAAATTCAAATTAAAACTATTTTAACAAATTTGTGACTTAACCGATTCCCACGTGCAATCCATATTGGTGTGTGTACAAGTGTGGTCCAGGGATTTTACACAACAGTGCACAACATCAATCATCATAGATATACCAATATCGATAAGCGGTATAATCCATAACGCTTATCTTCATTCACATATTCATAGATAAAATAAATTTATCAGTCACAAAGATTTATCATTACTATTCGATGTGGGTTTCGGATAACCAATCGGAATCTGACCCCCTATCGCATCGAAATTCAAATGCCGTTTTACGGGCAACAGGATTTTTTTTCACATCAATACAGAATAAATCACAAGTCATGGTGCAGTACATAGCGATCTACATCACACAATATCACAAACAGAATAGAAATATCAACATCGTGAACAGTCATAGTTAATTTATTTTCAAATGTGGTTTAAATAAATTTTAACAAAATTATTTTAATCAATGATCAATTTATTCTTAACGATAATTAAATTAATTTTAATTGACTTGATTAATTATTTCTTAATTAATTTTGTTTATTAGTTAACTACTATTTATTTATTAACTAATTTTAAATAGTTAATTAAACTTCTTAATTCTAAGTCGATTAAGCACTAGATTTATAATATCCATCTTTAAATACAAATTTATTTAATCTTAAATTACTTTAGTAAATTACAATTATAAATTAATTTCATTCTTAATTAACTTATACTTTATATTAATTAATAATTTTACATTTGTAGATCTCTTTTAATAAATTTTAAATCAAATCTTAACTTTAAAACTTATCAATGTTATTTACTTTTAACATTTTAAACCTTAATTAATTGGGCCTAACCCAATTCGAAATTAACCCGAGCATATACCCAGGTCTTCACTTTCGAGCATTCCCAGTATTCTTGAGTTTTCTTCTTTCCTCTGGTTCCTTTCTTCTTCTTCTTTTACTTTATTTTTTTTCCTTTCCTTTCCTCTTCCAGTAAGTGATTTAAATTTTTTTGAACGAAAATATCAGGTAATAAAATTTTCGTGCTCGTGTGCTATAACCCAACGATTTCCTTTCGACTCGAGCATCCCCTCGAGTTCTTCTCAGGCCCGATCTTGCTGACACGTAGACGACTTCGTGCACATGCACGAGGTCGCGCCGCCATTCTAGTGGCCGCCACCACTCTCAACAAGTCAGAAATCTCATATACACTCGAATTTAAACATCAACTCGAAACCATCGTCCCGAAATCAAAAAGTAGCAATTTACTCGACCCTGTAACTTAACCTACCCACGCGAAAACGCCTCGCCGCCACCCCATAGACCACCAGAGACACTCACATTTCGTCCACACCACGACAACGCACCCAGCAACCTTCCACCAGAGCCTCGTGACACTCGATCACGCGTAGGAGTCGCATTCATCACATTACAGACATGACTAAACTTGAAAACCAAACCCTAAATCGATCTCGTATTCAAATTTCACGCAATGGAAAATTTCTTTGATAATTTTCTCGATGTCTCTGATGTTCAAGCTTGCCACAAAACAATTTTAAGCATTTATAATTGAATCGATCGTTAGGAATTAGTAAAAGTTCAATTTTTATTCAAATACAGACTACTCTTAAAATAACCAACAAAAAATCTTCATTTTTGTTTTAAAAAATCATGGATTTAAGTATAGATTCGGATTATAATCTTAAGTTAATATTTTACAACATTTTGTTTTTTATCAATACTAGTGGAACACCTGTAAACCAAAGTTACAGTGATGATAATCCACTTTATATTTAGATAAGCTTTGCAAAAATCTTGTTTTAAGGATTAAAAAATCTTGATTATACTAAAAAACCAAAGCTTGACAATGTTTAACAGCAAATAACTTTTGGGTTTTGTAACAAATATACACCCTGAATAAATTTTTGGTAGAGAAACACTGAACATCCAACATCATATGCACTGAAGCATATTCAAAACAACTAATAGATGAAGTTTGAACTGTTTTCAAATAACTTTAAAACTTTTCAAAGATTAAGTTTACTCACCTGGCAGATATTGAAACAGAGAGTTGGTGGATTTCTGAAACTGCAGATTTAATCTTCCCCTATTTTCTTTTTCTTTTCTTCAGTAAATAGTTTTCAGATTTAAATATAAGGTGATGTTCTTCTTTTCTAAATTTCTGTTCTTTGCTCAGTTTTGTTGAACGAAAATAAATTAAGACAAATCTCATGCATATATAAAGAAGTGGGCAGGTTTAAGTGAAGTACTGAGTATCATTGTACTGTATAATTTATTTTTATACAAGCTTTGTACTTTGCAACTATTTGCACACTTTTATCAGAGAATTTTTTTTCTTCTTTCTTACTATTTCGAATTGACTTGTTCATGGGCTGTAGAGCAATAGCATTTAATGCTTCATGCTTGTTTACATACAATTTTATTTTATTTCCTACAAGTACTCATTTGCTTTGTTAATAGATTTTTATAAGTACATTTTCATATTTTTGTTTGTTGACTAACCAACTTAATTTCGGCTGAGAGGATTTTGTACATGCAAAGGAGTAAATAGCATTTAATGTTTGTGTTCCCACCTTTGTTTACATAAACTTTTATTTTATTCTTTTTTTTATTGTTTTAATGGTGGCTGATATGCTTTGTGGAGGCTTGCATTTAATGCAAGTATGTTTTGTGATGCTTCCATCTTGTAAACTTATAGCAAGGTGCTGTTTTGATTTTATAAGTACTATTTATATTTTTTTTTGTTTTATAGTTTATATTAATTTTTTTCTTTTCATACATTTTTGTTATCTTGTTGTTTGTAGTTACTTTGCTAAATGTAAGAAATTTGTTTTAGTTATTACATTTTATAACTATGTGATTTCTATTACAAAATGTGATTTCTATTTATGGTTTAACCATCAAGTATTAAATTTATACATATATTTTATTTTATGCTTTACACTTATATTAAATATTGATAAGTAGTTTTTATTCTTAAACTTTTTATTCAAAATTCAATTCAACTGAAAGTATACATTTTTGAGTTTCAAGTCCAAATTCAAAAATAAATAAGTATACATTTCTTATTAAATTTGAAAAAAATTCAAATAAATACACAATTAAATCCAAGAATTTAATTTAATTAGAAATTTAAATTCGTGATTAAACTGGGATCGTTACAGATGATTTTGGTAATTCATTAAAGATCCGGTGTAGTTTGCCCCAGGATTTTGCAGGCAGCTTTATTTATTCTCTGGATACTTTCCCTAGCGATATCGAGTCCACTTCTGTGGTCAAATTATATCCCGACGTATTTGGTGAAGTCACTTCTTTACCTCCGAAGGGGGAAAATGATTTCCGGATTAACCTTATTCCGGAAGCACGACCTGTAGTTCTTCCACCCAGAAGAATGGCACCCCGTGAGAAGGTCGAATTAAGGAAACAAATTGAAGACTTGTCCTCTAAAGGTCTGATCAGACCTAGCTTTTCAGAATGGGGAGCAACCGTACTTTTTGTCACTAAGTCGAATGGTTCTCTTCGGATGTGTGTTGATTATATGGAGCTGAACAAGCTCACTATGAAAAAACAGATATCCTATGCCTCGCATAAACGATATGTTTGATCAGCTCCATGGAGCTACTGTTTTCTCTCAGCTTGATCTTGCCACAGGTTTTCACCAACTCAGAGTTGCTGAGGAGAGCATCCCCAAAACTGCTTTCCGTACTAAGAATGGTTTCTTTGAATGGCTAATTTTGCCTTTTGGTTTGACTAACGCTCCTGCTTTCTTTGTCGATTTGACGAATCGTGTCTTTCGTGATGTGCTCAATAAGTTTGTTCTAGTCTTTATTGACGATATCCTTGTGTTCTCTAAGTCTGAGGAAGAGCATAAATCCCACTTGAACTTTGTTTTGGGGACCCTTAGGATTCACCAGTTAAAAGCTAAATTCTCTAAATGCCATTTCTGGGAAGTGGAAGTCTGATTTCTCGGACATATTGTTTCTAGTGATGGAGTTTATGTTGATCCAGTCAAGATCGCTACGATAAATGATTGGGAAACTCCTAAGACTCCAACTGATATTCGCAGTTTTCTGGGCCTTGCCGATTACTATCGGAGGTTCATTGAGAACTTTGCTTGGATCTCTGCACCCCTCACTGCTCTAACTCGAAAGAATGCTAAGTTTATTTGGAGCGATAAGTGTAAGGAGGCATTCCAAGAGTTAAAGAATAAGCTTACTTCCACACCAGTGCTTACCGTTCCGAATGGAAATGAGAGATTAACGGTATTCACTGATGCTTGTCGCGAGGGTTTGGGAGCGGTATTGATGCAAGATGGGAAGTAGTCGTTAGTTGAAGACCTACGAAGCTAACTATGCTGCTCATGATTTAGAATTGTTGGCCGTTGTCTTTGCTTTAAAGCTCTGGAGACATCATCTCTTGTGTAACGACCCAGGATTTTTATGAATTTAAATTGATAATTTAAATGAATTTTTGAATTTAAAAATTGTAAAATTAATTATAAAGGGCAGCGAGTTTCCCCGATTCAAACAGAAATTATATTAAGTCGTATGAATTTGAAAATTTGTATATATGTGAATATATATGTATATATTGGATTTGAGATAAAATCTTAAATAAATGGTTTTTAAAATAAATAGAAATAAAAATACAAGACGATAAGTATTTAAGTTGAAAATTAATATGTAAGTCATAAGAAAAGAAAAGAAACGACATTTAAATATGAAACAAAGTTGTAAATAAATATGCAAAATAAATAAAACAAAAGTATATACATTGACACAAGTATAAAAATAAATAAATAAATTGATTTAAATTTTTATAAATGATGATAATTTGAGTTATATAAAATATATGTGTACAAAGAGAAATGTAAAACAATAATTTTTAAAGTAAAATTTATTATAATTATTTAAACTAAAAATAGAAGTAAATTTAAAATGCAAGAATAAAGCAAATACATTTAAGTAAGCAAAATAAAAGTATATATTTTTACATAAATAAACAAATGCATAAATAAGAAACAAAACAAAGTAAGATATATAAACAAAGTAAAATAAGTATTAGCAATAAATGTTTCAAATAAATTTATGGTTAGAAATAAATGTTAAAGTTAAATTAGAATTCAATACATAAGTAAAATGAACTACAAGCAAAGTATAAAATATAAATCTATGTATGCACACTAAAACAAAAGAAAGAAATAAAATAAAATATACGTTGTAGATTTAATACGTATGTTAGGAATATGATTAGAAGATAAATTATAAAACAAAAACAATAAGTATAAAACTAAACTAAAAAGAATAAGTATGCAGGCAAATAAGCATGGAATGACAATAAACAAAGACAAAACAAAGTAAGAATATAATGCATAAAAAAAACATTTAATATACATTTAACAAACTTGTTAAGATTCAAAACAAATAAAATACATACATAACAATACATAGCATAAGAATGTATAAACAAGTACAAACAAAACATAACTAAAATCAGAGGTACATAAGCATGGGCTGTAAACATAAAAGAATAGGAAGCATGGGAACAAAGCATCTTCAGCCATGACTTGCTCATACCTTCCCCTGTACACAATCTTCATTTATATATATACACATCCTGTATAAAAACATACAACCCTGTAACTTCTCTCCTATATATCAAAAACATCCATCTCTGTTTAGTTTATTTAAAAGCTGAGGAAGGAAAAGAAAATTTTAGTTGTCAAGGGAGCAGGCTAAACTCATGTTCCAGGAAATAAAAGTACTCTCTACCTCTCTGTTTATCACCCCAGGCCAATAAAATTCATTCTCTGTTCTTCAACATTCCAGGCCTCTGCTTTCAAATCACAAGTGAGCAAATCTTCTTTTTAACTAGACTTCTTTGATTCCTTTATCTGTGAGTAAACTCAATATCAAATTTATATTCGAAGATGATCAGTGGATGATTTATGTCAATATGGTTTGGATTCCTTCTTTATTGCTGTGAATATAAATTTGTTTTGACAATACAGAGACAGGTTCTTCTCTGTTCATGGTTTAGGATGAGACCAATATTTAAAAAAAAATTGATTCCTCTATTTCTACTCACTTTCAAGCTTTGATGTTTAAAGTAAAAAGGTGTATTTAGGTAAGGGCTTTAGTCTAAAAAAATTCCATGAAGTAAAAACGTATACAGGAAGGAAGATTCAGTTTTTACAGAGGATACTTAAAACTTTGAAATTTTCGAATTTATTAAAACACTGATTCAACTTTGTAGTTTGAATCCTTACACGAAACGATGATTTTTAAGGCAAATTTGGTGATTTTTAATGGTAAGTTTCATGAGCAGTTTTGAGATGAGCGTGTGAGGCATTTTGATCGAATTTAGGTGATCGATGGAACTGGGGTGGTCGGGGTTGTGCGTGGTGGTGGAGGAGCTTACCGGGGTGGCAGGAAAAATATAGGGATAGTGAGTAGATCACGGTGGTGGCGTCGGCAATTGGTTGAAGTCTGTAGCCCTAGTTTTGTTGGGGTCGAAGGATTCGATTCGTTCGTCACTATCGCTTGATCGAGTGACGCGTGGTTGGGGGTGATGGAAGAGGGAGTGAAGACGAAGAGATGACCGGAGTTTCGTGATCGCCGGTGGTGGAGGCGTCGAGTACGAGCCGTTGCCAGGTTCGGGGGATTTGGGTTCAAGCGGTTCCAGGTTTTGGAATGGGAAGCTCGTTTTCGATTTTCGGTGGTTGGATGCATTTCGATGATCGAGGTGAGATGTTGAGGCGAGTACTGATGGGTGGCGATCAGTGTTGATGATCAACGGTGGCTGGAACCACCGTGCATATGCACGGTGGGATACTTGTCTGATGATGTTGTGTGGGTAGAAGCAGCGTTCTAGTGGGTTTTTACCCGAAGTGGTACTCGAGTAAATCGAGTAAGTGACTCGAAGCAAAATGATAAAGTACCGGGTAAATTTTTAACACTTAAACAAAAATTTGAAATTTATAAAGCTCGGGTAAGTTTGGGGAAAAACTCGAAGTTGTCTTCGGGTAGAACGGGGTTTGACTCGAAGCAGGGCCCAGGTGGTATAAAAACAGTTTTCAAAATTTTTAAACAGAATTCAAGTTTTAAACAATTTTAACTTATTCTTTTAAATAATTGTTTTATTTAAGTATGGGATTGGTTTAAGGTTTAAAAGTAAATTATTTCAATTAAATTAAGTTTTAATTAAAGATTTAATTAAAAGGGTTAATTTATTAAAGATTTAATTTATGTAATTGAATAAATTAATGTGATAAATTAAAAGATTAATTAATTAAAGGTTAATTAAGTACTGATAAAAAAAAATTAATTAATTTGTTGAGAGCTAATTTATTAATGATGAATAATTAAAGGATAATTATTTAATTAAATATTAATAAATGATAAAGATTGATTTAATCAAGTGATTAATCAATATTTAATACAAAGCATAATGTGATTGACTCAAAATGATAATTAATTTGAGATTAATTAATTAAAGGTTAAATTTAATTTAATGAAGTTGATTAAGGAATGATAATTAATCAAGGAAAAATCAATTAGAGTAATTAATTAAAGATAATTAATTAAATGGTGAACTAGATAATTAAAGATTAATTGTTTAATAATTAAAGGTTGATAATAAAAGGTTAATTAATTTATTTTTAAATGGATAATTAGTAAAAGATTAAAGAATAATTAATCAAAATGATTTGTAAATTATCAATGTTAATTACCCAGGACTTATAATTCATAAGAAATTAATTTGATTTAAATTAATCAGATAATTAACTGATTTTACTTACGAATATTTGGATTCTATTGGATGACTTGATTGTTTGATATCCCTAATATATGATGCTTTGTGATACATCCTGATTTATGTGGTGATCTGTAATTTACCATCTGTAACATATATATCTGTGATCTGTATATAACCGATAAGCGTTATAGTTTATATCGCTTATCAACTATACTCCTGTATTCTGATCTGTGATGATTGTATGCAGTTGCACTATTGTGTTAAACCCCTGGACAACACCATACACACACAAATATGGATTTCACGAGGAAATCGATTAAGTCGCAGATTTTTGAAATAGTTAAGTTGGAATTTTTAAATTCAAATGTTTTGGAAATAGAATCGGAATAAATGTGAAAAGCTTTTAGAATGAAATTTCAAAATAAAATTTATTATTTTTAAATTACTTGATTAAGTTTTGGAATTTAAATAATTTGATTTAAATTTAAATTCAATACTTGAAATTGAATTCTATGATTTGAAATTAGGAATTAAAGATGTTATATTGGTTATATAAGGATTAAACCACTTTTAAGTATTGTTTTTGGGAATTTGAATTTAACCCAAGGATTTCAACTCGTATAAATGAATCAGATTTCAAAAATGAAAACTGTTGTTTTCAAATGATAAACACTTTTAGATAAGAACTGAGATTCCAGTTAATTAGGGGAATTTCAAGATTGAATGGAGAAATGATTTTCCTAAGTTATGAATGAATTCTTTTTGAAAGCTATGAAATAAATCTGTTTATTTTTAACAGATTTAAAATGATGATTTATTTAAACCATTCGAAATGAAATTGTTTTGAAGGCTATAAGTTAAATCTTTGATTTAAAGATTTAACGAGTTAATCAAATTAAAATGAAAATTGATTTGGGAAAATCTGTGAATGAATCTTTTGTTTAAAAGATTAAAATGTGAACATTGTTTAAACCGTTAAAGGTTGTGAAAATGAATCTTTCTGTTTAAAGATTGAAAATGGTAATTTGTTAAGCCATTTGAAGAAAAGTTTGGGTAATAAGTTGTGACTTAATTGAAATCCCATATCCATATGTTTTAAAATATTTTCGCTCACTATTCGGTTTAGCCGGGAAAGGACCTTTGTGTCGTATAACCCATTCCGAATATGTGATACGTCGTTATGGATAGCATTTGAAGACCGGTGATGAAGACCGGGTATTTGCGAAAGCGATAGGATGACCTATCGATTGTTTCTGCACCGAGTCGCGCCGGTATAGAAACTCCCTAAGTGATGGGAAATCCGATCGGGATTGTGAATATCCGGATTGCAAGGACTTCTTTGTAAGTGCCTTCGGTTCTGTTCGATCCCAGAACAGACTTGTATGGATTGTATGTCTGACATTACAAATTGAGATGTAAAGCCGATTTCTTTCAAATATATTTCTGTTGGTGGCGGAGAATTTATTCTCTTAGCTTAACACCCTTCTCTGAGACATAGGAGCTCAGAGGTTATGTAGTTGAATGTTATCAGCGATATATTCCCAATTTAGTAATGTGACATACTGAGTGTTGCTGTAAATGATCATTGTGTTGATTATTTGTGATAGGATCATTTATTTGATCGTCTATCTTGGTGATCATTTCTATGATCATTTGTTGACCCAAAGCATGGCTTTTGTATAAAGTATGTTTTTGTGGACGTAACTTCATCGAGCCTCACACCCCGGAATGGTCAAAACAGGAAAGATGCGGCAAGGTTATGAGGGTAGCGCCCTTTAGGATATGTGCATTTCCTTCTGGAAAAGGGTGGTATCATGGTATGGAGCCCAGATGCTTACTCATGTTGAAAACACTTTATGATTGTGTGAATTGATTACGAGCGCTCGGTGAAAGGTCCCAAAGGACCGGGGGATGGCATTTTCGGTCAGTTGTTACTCAGTTAGGGGTAACCCGGCCTTGTGTTGGTAGAGATCCGGTTTGGTTCTCGGGGATGTCCATCCAGAGGCATTCTCATGTGGCAATGGGAAGTTCCTTGGCCTGATCATTCGTTGGAAATCCAAAGAAACAATACGAACCTTGTACAGTATTAGTTGTATAACCTGCCATGGAATGTGGCAGTAACCTGCTATTGAACATGGTAGCTACAGTAGGCATAAGTGCGGAATGTCTATGCTGGCTAGGATTTATATTCTACCTTCGAAATTTTTTTTCTTACACTATGCACTAGAAATAATATCAAATGTTTCTTTTAAATGCGTATCAAGCATCTTTGACTATCATAAGGAGAAATCTCCTCTGATTCTGCGTTTGCATTGTGTGTGTGTGCGGGAGGCCTTATAGTAGTCTCATTTTTAAAAAGCATTGCGAATTGACTTTGAAAATCTTTTGTTGAATGTTTTAAAAGATAAACTGTTTTTGTTGCTCACACCAGTCCCACGACTGATCCGGAGTTTATTGTTTCTTTCCTAAACTCTGGGTGCTCATTATTTTCTACACGAGCAGTCTAGAGTTGGGTTTTTCAGATAGTCAGGTTTAATAGATTATCTGGAGTTAGTTCAGTCTTTGGACCAGACCAGACTTGCTTATGCTAGGTGCATCGTTATTGGGGGTTCGAGCTATTGCTGGATTGATTCTTGGAAATGGAGTTGCAGTTATTTCTGGAGTTCTTCCTTGAAGACTATCTTAGAGTTATTTGTTTCGCTGCTAGATGTTATCTATTTTCTTTCCGCTGCTATTTTATTGTATCATATCTCTGATGTATATTGATATCTATTGGATCATCTGTTGTATCAGATATTGTATCAAAGCTGTATATCAATGTATTATTCTTTTATTCCGCTGTGTTATTTACTTAATGTTGTTATAAGCTCCGGCGAATCGGATTTGAACGGTCGAATCTATGGCATTCGAATACGATTTGAAGTATGGATGTCGATTTTGGAGCGGGCAAAATCCGAGTCGTTACATCTTGGGTGCTAAGTTTGACCTCTTCACCGATCATCGGTCTTTGAAATATATCTTCACCCAGAAGGATTTGAATCAGAGACAAGTTCGGTGGCTTGATTTTCTCGCTTCTTACGATCTTGATATTGACTACACCCCTGGGAAAGCTAATGTTGTGGCAGACGCTTTGAGCAGGAAGAAGTCCTTGTTGTGCCAGCTTGTTGTTTCTTCCCCTCTTATGGACCTTATCAAAGCCAAGTAGGATGAGGACAAGATGCTTAGGCATATAAAGGGAAGTGTCTGTAGCAGAGTTGGTGGTAGTAGTTTTAATGGTAATGGAGCGTAGATTGATGATAGAGGAATTTTGAGGATTAATAATAGGATTTGTGTCCCGAATGTTGATGGTTTAAGGCAGAAGTTACTCCTAGAACATCATCAATCCAGACTTTCCATTCATCCTAGTGCGGCGAAGATGTACCAGGATTTGAAGAAGCTCTATTGGTGGAAGGGTATGAAGCGTGATGTCTCTATCTTTGTTAGTAGGTGTGCGACTTGTCAGCAAGTCAAGGCGGATCATCAGAAGACCTCGGGTTTGTTGCAGCCTCTTGAGATTCCCAATTGGAAGTGGGAGCAAGTTTCTATAGACTTCATCGATGGGTTACCGAGATCTAGGAGAGGAAATGAGAGCATCTGGGTTATTGTGGATAGACTGACCAAGTCTGCTCATTTTATTCCGATCAAGTCTACCCATTCGGCTTCGAGCTTATCTGAGATTTATGCGAGGGAAATTATTCGCCTCCATGGGGTTCCTCTTAACATTGTTTGTGATCGAGACCCTATCTTTACTAGCCAGTTTTGGAATTCTTTCCAGGAATCCTTGGGTACTCGTCTGAATCTGAGCACTGCTTACCATCCACAGACCGACCGTCAAACGGAAAAGGTGAATCAGATTCTTGAGGATCTTCTTCGTGCTTGTATTTTGGATTATGGAGGATCTTGGGAAGATCATCTCCATCTTGTGGAATTCACTTATAACAATAGTTATCGGGTACAATTCCAATCCTTTGATCTTATCTTATCTTAATCCTCTATCTATCTCATTCTATCTTTTGTTAAGGCTAGTCTTGAGATGTGTCCATTTGTTGCTCTTTACGGGCGACCTTGCAGATCTCCATCCTACTGGATTGAATCCGGTAATCGCTTAGTTCTTGGTCCCGATATGATTTTGGAAGCTTCGGAGAAGGTCGAGGAGATTAAGAGAAGGTTAAGGATTGCTCAGGATAAGCAGAAGAAGTACGCAGATCGTCATAAAAGGAGTTTGGATTTTGAAGTTGGTGATCTGGTTTTTCTTAAGGTTTCTCCCTTAAGGAATGTGGTTTGGTTTGGGCGTAGAGGGAAGCTTGCTCCTAGGTTCATCGGTCCATTCCGCATCTTGGAAAGGATTGGGTCTCTTGCTTATCGACTGGATTTGCACGAAAAATTCGCTGCAGTACATAATGTATTCCATGTATCACAAATTCGTCGCTGTCTACATGATCCATCTCTTATTATCCAGCCTTCTGCTTTTGATAGTTTGGATATCGAGCCTAATCTAACTTTTGAGAGGAAGCCACTTCGTATCGTCGATCGAGGTACGAAACAGCTAAGAAGGAAATCTATTTGCCTGATCAAAGTGCAGTGGAGCACTGATGAACGGGATTGCACCTGGGAGACGGAGGAGAGCATACGTGCTTCGAATCCGGAATTATTTGTTTCAGGTACTTTGCTCTATTGTCTTATCTTCCTTTGTTTTCCTTCTTTCGTTCCTTTTCGAGGACGAATTGAGTGGGCAAGAGTGTAACAGCCCAAAATTTTTAACAGATATTTTAATTCTTTTTATTTAAAAACTTTGGGGTTTTATTTTACAAAGGTGTGAGCTTTTAAATTGATTATAAATCATTGCCCAAATTTGTATAAATATAAGCAATGACTGTAATTTTGACTTTTGGTTAAAGTTTAACTTTAATTGGAACTTTAAAATTTTAAATTCTAACTCTCAAATCTTGTATTTAAAATGTATATATTTGTACGACATTTTATTCCACTTTTGTTTCTTTTAAAATTGGTTATATACTTTTTAAATTAAGTAATAAATATTGTGTAAAAAGAAATAAAATTTTACGTTCTTTTATACGTATATACATAAGTTTCTTAGTTGAATGATAAATCAATCAAATGAATGTAAACAAATCAAATTTTAAATTTAGTAATAAATAGTGTATAAATAAGTTATTTAATTACACGTTTTAATTGGTACGTTTATATCTGTTCTCGTTTTATTTAGTAGGCGTTAAATGGGGTGTTATTTGATGAAATATTCTTTAGCGTATATTTTACTAAATATATAAGAAGCGAATAAATAAGAAACGAATAAAATTTAAATACGTTACTTTTGTTATAAATTTGGGTGATGTTTCGATTAATTATTGTATCTATAATACGCGCTCATTAATTTCTTACCGCAGGTAATAAAAATCAATTCAAACCGTGCCTTACCATTCGCGTGTAAAAATATTCCCTTTCCATTGCTTCCTTATATTTAATAGCAATAAATGTGTTATTTCATCTTGCCGTTTCAAACAAAAATTACTTGCCTAGTCATTCGCGTGCGTGGATATCCTCTTTCCGTTTTTCTTCTTTGTAATTGATAGTAATAAATTCCCATAGCCGTTTTAAAAATCAAATTGTATTTTTTGCCTTTTTTTCACCTAATTAACGCAAATACCTCCCTCTTAAATGCTAGTCACGTACAAAATTCCATCACCGCATCAAATTGTTTTCATCCTTCTCTTGTGTGAGCTCTCTGCTTCAGGTAATGGCTGCAAAAAATTTCTTCCTTCTTTTATTTATATTCTTTCCTTTTCTTTTTATTGTGTTTCTTTTGTCTATTGTTTTGCTACACCAAGAACTCGGCCCTCCACCACCTTTGAGTTTTAACCCTAGCCTAAATTTTCCATTCTCCCACTGCTTGTGTCTTTCAGGCTATAAATATAAAAAAATTATATATTAATGCATGCGCCACCTGTGCCTAATTAAATCTCAGCCTATATACCTCAGCATCCCTCTGCGTGCGTGCTTCTCTAGCCTTGAATATGGTAAATAGCCGAGACTTGAGGTGTGGGTTAAATCATATGGTGAAGGGACCGAGTTATTATTAATCATATCATTTTGTTCAATCTAGCTTTTCAGTTTTTCTTTATTAAATTTGATATTATCGTATTTGAATTCGCGTAATTAGTTTATTCGTTTTGTTTCAAGATTTGAATCTGATCGTCGCCTCCGCTAAAATTTGATCGTGCCTTCTATACGTTTGTTCCGGTGTGGATATCGTTTTGAATCTAAACTTCAGCGTCGTAGAGGTGCGTATTCACACTTGACAAACATACTTATAGAATTGTAAATTAATAACAAGTGAAATTGTAGAATGGTTATATTTTATTTTACTTGCCTATGATATAAATTTTATGATGTTAAAACCTTGTTATAAATTTTTCACATCATCCGTCATATTATATGTTGTTATATTTTATGCTGTTATGCTATTTATTTATCACTGTTTATCACTGCAAGTTCCCTGTAGAGTAGAATGGTTTTGGGCTGAAATGATAGGCCTGAAAGATATTTATTTATTTATTTATTAAACTTGGGATTGCGGGTTTGAAATGATAGAACCCAGGTTTTCTTTGTAAATTACGGATTGAAGTGATATATTATCCATATTACTTGACCTAGGGTAAAAAATATTATACAGACCCATGGTTATTTTATATATATTTTCTAGGAATTTTAAGTATTTTTAAACGTATATATTATAATATTTTGGTTTAAACTATGATTTTAGTGATTTTTCTACAGGTTAAATATATAAATAAATAAATGGTTAAGTTGGAATTTGAAATATAAATTTATTTTGGAAATTTTGATGGAATTCAAGTTAAGTAAATAAAATATGATAATTTAATATAAATTAGAATTTAAAATAAATTAATAAAGTGTTATTGAGTTTTCTATGAATTAAATGGTTAAAGAAATAAATACTTAAAAAATGAAATTTGAAATATATCTTAATTTAGAAATGGAAGTTTAGTTTAAGAATAAAAGGTAAGTTACGAAATAAATTGAAAATTTAGTTATATTTTGAAATGTGAATTAAACTTAATTGTTAAGAAAATTTTGAATACAAGGAATAGAAATTGTGTATTGGACTTTAATAAGTGAAGCCTTGAGAAGTTGATATTTATTTGTGAAATTTACTTTATAAAAACTGTAAAATTTTGGGAAATTTAAATGACTATTTCAAAGTGGAAAAATGATTTTATAAGTTAAATTGGTTTAAATTAAATTATTGATGAATTTATATCTAAGTCTACAATTTAATTAACTTAAAATCTGTTGTAAGGGATATTATCGCACTTTGTAAGTGCCGTAGTTGATGCAAATGAACTAAAGGCTAAAATAAGTTAAGGGCTATTGCAGTACTTGTTAAGTGCTGTGGTTGCGAAATTTAAAACTAAACCCGAGTAAATAAAAGGGCTGCAATAGCACTTATTAAGTGTTGCAGTGGCTGAAATTTGAGATTTTTGGATATTAGATTTGTAAAATATAATAATTTCACTTTAAATAGTTTAAAATGAAGTATTTTTGATTGAAATATAAACTATTTGAAATTGATAGCCACGGGTAATAATAACGCTAGTTGTTAAAGAGACTGAGATCAGATATGGGCATACTCTTTGTCGATACCGAAAACCACTTTGACAACCGTGAACGCGGTGGAGATTCCAGAATGAAGTAGGATGGTGGCGACGTTCTATTGAGGTATGTACGTGGACCCAACTCCCGTGAGTTGGCATAAGGTGGCTAAAACAGGAGCGATTCTTGTGCCAAGGAGGTAGCACCTCTTATCGGACGCACTTCTTCGTATGCCATTCCATTACTTTGTGATTGTTTGGTGCGCACCTTTGATTTTGGGAGTGTTGTTCGAGGTGGGCGGTAGTAGCTGCTACGTGCTACCACCGGTTCGGATAGGAATTGGTATATTTACCCTGGCATTGCCTAGTTGTGTCGTGTCACCTACCCTAGAGAGCCTTATACGATTTTGGTTTTGTACCATACTTATGGAATGCCCTCTTACGACGCCCAGTACGGGGGAGATTACAGCACTGTATATACTATGGGAATATATTATGTGTTAAGGGATATATGGGTAACCCCTTAACGCTATTTTAAAGTAAGTTTATTTTACAAATGTACACTATTATAATAGCGAAATATTACTACATAGTAAATAGTTTAACGGATCCTTAGAGGATGGGAGGTCCCAAGCATCCTTTAAGTTACTTACCTTTATATTACAGTTCACTTGAATTAGCTTACACTGTATATGTATGTATGTCTTGACTCGAGTGTTTGTGTTTGTTTCTTATGCTCTGGTCAGCCTGAGTGTTAGTTTGGACTTCATTTCCCCGGAGCTAGGACTGCTGAAGATCATCTTTATTGAGCTGCTGTCTATTTTCTATTCAGTTTTATCTTAGCCTTTGTAATTTGAGACAAATGAATTCGTGATTTTCAGTGGTTATTTCAAACTGTATTGGTTTTAAGACTATGTAATTCGTACTTATTTTGAGACTATGTGATAGTGGCTTCATGAACCACTAAGTTATTTTAATTCCGCTGCGAGTATTCTGATTCTATGTCTGTGATTCTGTGATTTGATTTCATTTGCTCCAATTTTATTTTCAATCTATTGTTTTAAACTATTCAAGTTTGACATGTTTAAAATTTATTGTCGAATTTGAATGGTGCAAAGTAGTGGGTCGTTACACCTCTGTTGACTGTGAGTAAACTAAGTTTAAAACAGTTTTAAATTGGATTCATGTGGTAGATGTTTGAAGTGAAATTGAGATGCATGTTTGAAAATTTGTGTGCATGCTTGTTTTAAGCTGAATACATGTGTATATATATGTATAAAGAGAATTGTGTGTGCATGTTTATATTAAACTAATGTTTTGTTTTGTGGTTCAGGCTCAAATCTGATAAAATTTATAAGTTCGTCCTTCCTGAACTTCTTTAGTCTTTAATTTGTAAACAAATTTTTTTTGTTTCATCAAGATATCAACAATAAAAATATTTTCAAGTTAAATTAGTAGTCGATTGTAGTAGAAAGTAAAAGAACAAGTAACTATGGAAACAATTTAAAATCCCAATCATAATAATTGTTTGCTTCAAGTACATAATTGTTTTTGTTTTCAAAATCAAGCATTTTTAAAATTAAAATCATGAATTTTGATTGAGTAATTCGAGGGATATTGATTGATAAATGGAATTTGGGATTTCGTCGATTGCTGGTGATCGCAAAAGTTTTTGCCTTTAGGGTTTTGGCAGAAGGAGGCCACGGGGTCAGCGAACATAGGGTAATGGTTGGGTTCAGCAATCATCGGGGTGGCGATACAAAGGGATTATAGGGTTTTATAGTCTCATGGGTTCGACGGTGAATCAGGAATCATCATGACGGCGAGGATGGATCGAGCTTGATCGGAGTGGGAGGAAATGATGCGTGAGTCGGAGATGATGATTTTCGGTGGATCGGTGTGACTTCTGGTGAACTAGATCGACGAGCTGAGGAGGTTTTCATCGGCAGGTTTGGGTTCGAAGGTGTTTCGTTAGACTCAAATTTGATTCCGGTCGACTTCTTTGAACCTGGATGGTCAGAAAGTTTGGGAGGACCGTGGGTGGTGTGCTGGTGGTCGCGACAGTGATCGATGATGACCGAAATGCATGCGCATGTGCACCAGTGCACTGTGGTATCTGAGTTATTCTAGATCGATAGGAAGCATGGATCTTCGGGTCGAGCTCGGGGAAGGTTGGGATTGGTCTCAGGGGAAACAGAGATGAGGGGAATGCGGGAATTGGCTCGAGAATTTTTGAGTTTTGCTCGGGTCTTTCCTTCGATAGATATAAGGTTCAAAATAAAATTAAATGTTTAAGTTTTTTTTTTTAAAAGTAAAGCAAGTTTAGACTATTTTCATAAATAAATGTATTTAAAAATTAATAGATAAAAGTTGAATATTTTATTTAACATAAAAATTAATTAAGTTAAGTTTTAAGTTTATTTAAACTTGAATTTAAATAGTATAATTAATTAGTAAATTTAGAAGATAAAAATGTGTAATTCATTTTTTAAAACAAATTCTATTAATACGTTTTAAAAAGGGGTTTCAAAAAAAGATATTGATCAAGTTACCAAGGAAGACTCAAAAGTTGAATTTCAAAGATAAATTGTTTTAAGATTAGCTGATTTCGTAAATCATATATTGGGAAATTATGAAATCAAATCTCTAAGTATTTCGAAATAAAATTTTGTAAGAGATGAGTTAAGATAAATGTTTTGTCTTTGATTAATTAGAGGTTAATGGAAGGATCATTGATTAGTAATTAATGGGTAATTACTAAATCATATTTATTAATTAATAAAGTATAATCACTTACAGTAAGTAATTAAGGGATAATTGCTAGAGAAAGAGAATAATTACTTTATGGAAGTAATTAAGAACTAATTACTTAATGTGATTAATTAAAGGTTTAATTAATGCAAGTAATTAAAGGATAGTTAATTACCGAGTGTAAATTAATTACGAGTAATTAATTAAGGAGATTGATGAAAGGTTAACTAATGGGAATGGTTAAGGCTAATTAATCTATGTGGTAATTAAAAAATTAATTTCTTGATGTAATTAAAGAATAATTAATCAAGGACGATTAATTATGATGGATGAATTAAGAATGATTAATAAATTGGGTTGTAATTAATTAATGTTAAGTAAGTAGGGTTTAGGTGATCCAAGTGATTAAAGTTGGAAATTAATTTCATTAGAGATTAATTTAATTAATTAGGAATTATATATCTATTAAATCTTGCTTATGGATGATTGAATGATATTGTGTGGATTGGACTATTGTCGTCTCTGATGGCGATTGAGATGTGCTGTGATATGATGGGTTGAATAGTAATATTGTGGGTCATCTATCGATGATGACTTTTTGTGTGGTATAATATTCTGGATATAAATTGATTTGTATCCACTTAAACAAATGTGATTAAAGATAATATTGAATTCGAAGAGATCGGGGTCCGGTATCAGTAAATACCCGAAACCACTTCGATTTGTAATCTAAAAATCTTATAAATTGGATATGTGAGATTAATCGGGCTGGAATGGAATAAGTTAAGTAACCTGGACATTTAACCTGAGAACTATTATGTGCGATAAACGATTGACTATAATAAGTAAGAACTCGTAGAAGGTACGAGTTACACTGGTATGTACATGAGTTATTTAGCTTGGTATTTCATATTATATGGATTTACTCACGCTGGTTTCCAGCCTGACCCGGGTGTTACTTTGATGTAATGCTCGGGTCAGATCGAGTATTACAGATTTTCAGGTGAGGACGTTCTAGAGCTCAGGTGGCAAGCTGGATGACAGGAACGTATGGAGTGTATTCTGCTGTGATATTATAGTTCATCTGGGACATGTTGATTTTATCTGTCCAGTGTTATGTGTAAATGTTGTAACTCCGATGTAAATAAATGTAAATTGACAGATACAGTTTTCTTTTATATAATTATTATTATTTGATATTATATTTTGATCTGCTGCGAATGTGAGATTCTATGACTTGTTTTCTGTTTCTTCTTCTACCTCTTTTCTTCCATTCCTAACTATCTGGAATTTTCAGGATCGAAAACTCCGGGTCGTTACATTTGGTATCAAAGCTGAAGGTTAAGCGAGATCCTTGGCTCTGGTGGGTTTACCCATTAAGGATAGGGTAAGTGGTACCCTAGAATGAGTTGAGTGTATATATATATATATATATATATATATATATATATATATATATGAGAGCGTACTTGTTATTTTCTTATATAAAGGTTTTAGAATGGTTTTAAAAGTAAATTATTTTTATAAAAGTATTATATATAAAGCAATGATTCTTCTAACACTATATGTTAAGATAAATTGGTTGTGGTATTATTTGAATTAAAGGTAATAATGAGAATAAAATGGTAATAGAAATACGACCAAATTGAAATTGAATGAAGAAATTTTGAAATGGATCCAAACCGAAATCAAAATCCTGAATTTGTCAAGGTGTTTTCAGAATAAGATGATAATGAATTGGTATCTAGATATGATAATTTTGGTTATTATCATAAATGGTTATTGTGTTTAATAATGAAATATTTGTTAATGAGCAAGCAAAATGAAGTAAACTTTTAAGATAAGTATAACTTATAAATTGAAGTGGGTTTTAAATTGTGAAGTTTTGAATCCTAAGTCTAGAAACATCTGAAATTGTTTTCAATGTTAAAAGAAAATGATATTATTCAGACTATTTTGAATATGATCTTATTTTAAAATAAGAGATGTTTGAAAATTTTATAGAAAATTTGTTTTGAATTAAAACAAAAGGTGGTTTAAAATTTTAGGTATAACTTGGTGTGGAAAGGAAATAACTTTGTATATATAAGGGATATACACGATATCAAAGATGATTTGAAAATAAACACTAAGTGTTGAGTTTTAAATTTTTCATTGGAATGTGATGTGGAACCCAAAGTGATAAGTCTTTGAACTTATAAGTAAGAAAAGATATTGATAGAAATTTAAAATTTGAAATGGAGGATTCAAATTTGAGTAAGGTTAACGGGATTAAATTGAATTTAACTTAGGGAAGCTAAATGAGTTAATTTAGAAGGGAGATATATAAGATTTCAAACAGGTTTTAGTTCTGGGAATAGGTAATAGATGATATTGGTGAATGTTTTAAATAAATTGGATGTTTATTTACTTTGATTTATCCTAAAGTCATCCTGCTATTATCAATAATCTATGGAACTGTGAATTGGTTTGTTTAAAATGAATTAAGAAGTAGACTGAGATAATATCTATTCCATTATTGGAATTTAGTGGAATTAAACTTTAATTTGAAATTACTTAAGTAATTTTGATTTTAATGATAAAAATTGAACTTGTGAAAATGAGATGACTTTGAACATTAGGATTTGAATGTTTAAAATGAACATGTAAACTGAAATGGTTAAGGATGGGTTTCAAAGTTGGAAGATAAAATTGGGTAATAAATTGAATTTTAAAGATAAAAATTGTTTTAAACTCTTATTTGAACTTTGAAATAAGTTAAGTAAAGATAATTTAAAATGGAATTTTGAAATTTTAACTTAGAATTAAATTGTTTAAAGATTTAGATTGTTGATTTAAAAAATAAAGGTTAATTTGATTTAAGGGATTAAATCAACATTTAAAATTTAACTCGAATTTATATAATTCGAGATGGTTTAAAGTGAAATGGAAATTGAAAATTTTTCCAAATTGAAATTTGATTTGAATAATTTGGAATTGTGATTAAATTTGAATAGTTTTAAATTCAAAGGGAATTTGATTTGAATTTGGAAAGAAATCAAGATTAGTTCAACTTGAATTGGGATTGAATCAATTTATTGGAATGGGAAATTGATTGAAATGAAGATTGGGTAGTTGAACAGTAATGGCTCTGGACTATTTTCAAATAAATTATTTTAATATACTCTTTCTTAAATCTATTTTCCAAGCTATTTACTATATACAACCTTTCTTTTTAAGGCCAAACTATTTTATACTTATTTTACAATTATTTTTGAAACTATTTAACTATTCTTCAAAAAAATACAACTGTTTTATAAACTAATTATTGTTTTTCAACTACTTTATAACTAATTACTGTTTTACAACTATTTTGCAATTATTTAAAATTTCTATAACTATTTGATTATTTTATAACTATTCTACAACTACTTAACTATTTTACAGGTATTTTACAAACTAATAACTATTTTTCAACTACATATCTATTATTAACTTTTCAAGCTATTTTCTAAACATAAGCTGGTCAGAGTGCAAACTGTTTATGATTAAATATCCATTTGAGATAAGAATTGATATGATATTCCAGATGGGGTTTAGGCAATTGTGAATAAATGAATAAGAATCTAAGGGAATGTGAATAAAATAGAGAAATTAATTTAGCTAATAAGCAATGAAGATAGATACATAGGATGTGCGTATATTATTCTATTCGCATAGTGATTCGATCTAGATTCGAGCGCAGAATTTTGAGATAGTATATCGATCCGAGTTGGGATTTTTCACTCGATTTTCGACGACGAACCTGGATATGGATTTTTAACTGATTCTGGAAATTCTCTATCATAGTTATGACTATGCAAAGAGAATGATGGTTTTTGATCAAGAAACCAGATCTGAGTCCGCGCTAGGAAATCGGGTGGACGATACTAGTTCGGAAGTGAAATTGTGTGGTCGAGTGAGCGATCAGATTGATATATCGTACGGATGATATGTGTACATCGTACGGGTTTGAATGGAATAGATATTGAAAATTTGTGGATAAGAACTGTAAAATGGTTTTTGAAATGAAAAGTATATTTTGTGAAATATATGATGAAATAAAGTAGAAATTGGATGTTTCTATGGTAGGAATTTACTTTATGAAAGTAAGCAATATGGTAAGTGACTTTATAAAGTAATCAAGTTTGAATATTGATTTGGCATAAACAAAGTTATATATATAATTGACAAATTCCGCTTATTGAATCTATTGCTAGAAGGAAATGATTTTTGAAAGTATTTAAAGTATAAAAAGGGAATTTATACAAGTATGTAGTGATCCAAAGATTTTTAAAAGTTATATATATATATATATAAAGATTCTTATGAGAATGATTTTGAGGAAAGGTTTTTGGAACCTATGGATTTGGAAAGGCTTTTGATCTTTGGTGAAAAATCAATTTTGGAGATTTGGAAAGCCCGGTTTGAGAATTATCGATTTTGGATAATCGATTTTGTGTAAAGGAGCTTTATATGTGATTCATACTAGGTGTATGATTTGGAAAATACTATATGTATACAGTATAAAGTGTTTTGAAAATGGCTCTGGGGAAAAAGGTGCTTCCCTGAATGAACTTCTTAGGAGTACCATAGGTTGGTACTGCCTTGAGCTCCAAAGGGGGGAGGCTCTTAAGTGGATCCAGTGAGGAAGTCCGGACAAACTGAAGTTCCTGCAGATTATTGGGTAGCGAAAGTCGAGGGCGCTGATTCCTACAGAGGCATTTGAATTATGTTGTGACGACAGTGTAACTCAATGTTGCTGCGATCTATTGTGGACCATAGCGGAAATCGTGTGGAGGTGAGTGTCAACGGTCTACGTTTGATTTTGCTGGAAATCCAATGTAACATCTGTAGACTGCGATCTATGGTGGAGTGGAGAAGTTTCATTCTTTTGGAAGCGAAATTCAAGGGCGCTGATGCCTACAGCTATAAGGGTTTTTGCTGTGATAGCAATGTAACCCCAGGTGTAGCTGCGATTTATAGCGGGTTCCATGGTGTAATCGAGGGGCGTGGAGGCCTACAGTTATCTATGGATTTTGCCAGGATGGCAACGTAACCATCCGGTTAACTGCAACCATGGATGGGAGTGATGATTTTCCAGAGCATTCTCACCAAAAGATGTTCCATCTATTTTCAAAAATGTTTTCTATATTTTTAATAAAATTATTTTTCAAGTATTTTCACTGGATGTTGAAATGGGTCTGCTAAGTACTTATAGATATTCAGTCCTACGCCTTATCAACGTACGACCGAATTTCTGTGAGAACAAGGATGGACTTATTGAAACATCAAGTTATAAAAGTATTTTTATAAAACTATTTTGGAAATATTATATAGATTCTAAAGTTTTTTAAAAATGATAAAAGAGTGATTTATCTGATTTTAAGTATTAACTAAATTCTGGCTTCGTTCCTTTTCGAGGACGAAAAGATTCAAGGAGGAGGAATGTGATAATTCGAATTTTTGGGCATTTGTTAATTGATAAATTAGCTTGATTAAATTAGTAGAAATACTAATTTATAAGTTAAATAAATAATTCTGATAATAAAAATATATATCTGGATAAATATTGGGGTGATAATCTTCCTAATATAATTATTTAAAATTGGCAAATTACCCATTTTAAAAAAACAAATTAAATATGTGTTTGTTTAAATATATATTTATATGACTTGATTTTAAACTGAATTAGAAATTCAAAAGATAAATATTTTAAAGTTTATTGGATTTAAAAAATAATATATATATATATATATATATATATATATGTTTTATTTGCATAAAATTTGTTTCATATTATTCTTTTAAAAGATTTGTTGAATATAAACTAAGAAAAGTATTAACTAAATAGAAACTAAATATAAATATTTATAAAACATTTAAAAATATATATACACATGCAAAATACAAGTGTTGAGATATTAGCATATAATTTAACAAATGAATAAGGTTTAATGACAAGTGTAATTAACTTACTTAATAATTTAACAAGTATCTTTTATATCTTTTTATTTTTCAAAATAATTAATTAGAGATAATGTAAAAAAATTCATACCTATCTCTCGTTCTCTTTAATCAGTTCAAATTCTAAAAAAACCTATAACACGAAAACCTGTAAATAGAAATCAAGAAAATCAAAGAATTCTCTACACAAATTTCAAACCAGTAACAATTTCAAGTTTTTCAGTACCAAGCAACTCCTGATTCAATTTAAGCAAATCATTTCGACAACTAAATAAAAGACTCAAATAAAGATCAGCAACCTCCTGTTTTAAATCATCCCAAGCTTCCTCTGTTGACTGTGAGTAAACTAAGCTTAAAACAGTTTTAAATTGGATTCTTGTAGTAGATGTTTGAAGTGAAATTGGGATGCATGTTTGAAAATATGTGTGCATGTTTGTTTTAAGCTGAATACACGTATATATATATATATATATATATATATATATATGTGTGTGTGTGTGTGTGTGTGTGTGTGTGTGTGTATGTATATAGAGAGTTGTGTGTGCATGTTTATATTAAACTGATGTTCTTTTTTGTGGTTCAGGCTTAAATCTGATAAAAATGATAAGTTCTTCCTTCCTGGTCTTCTTTAGGCTTTAATTTATAAACAAAAATTTTTTGTTTCATCAAGAATCAATAATAAAAATATTTTCAAGTTAAATCAGTAGTTTGTTGTGGCAGAAACTAAAAGAACAAGTAACTATGGAAACAATTTAAAATCCCAATCATAATAACTATTTGCTTCAAGTACATAATTGTTTTTGTTTTTGAAATCTAGAATTTTTAAAATTAAAATCATGAATTTTAATTGAGTAATTCGACAGATATTGATTGATGAACGAAAATTGGGATTTCGTCGATTGGTGGTGATCGCGAAAGTTTTTGACTTTAAGGTTTTGGTCGAAGGAGGCCACGGGGTCAATGAACATTGGGAAATGGTTGATGGGTCCAGCAATCGTCGGGGTGGCGACATGAAGGGATTGTAGGGTTTTATAGTCTCATGGGTTCGACGATGAATCAGGAATCATTATGACGGTGAGGATGGATCGAGCTTGATCGGAGTGGGAGGAAATGATGCGTGAGTCGAAGATGATGATTTTTGGTGGATCGACGTGATCTTTGTTGAATTAGATCGACGAGGCGAGGAGGTTTTCATCGGTAGGTTTGGGTTTGACAGTGTTTCGTCAAACTCGAATTTGATTCCGGTCGACTTTGTTGAACCTGGATGGTTGGAAAGTTTAGGAGGATCGTGGGTGGTGTGCTGGTGGTCGCGGCAATGATCGATGATGACCGGAATGCGTGTGCATGTGCACCGGTGCACTGTGGTGTCTGAGTTATTCGAGATCGAGAGGAAGCATGGATCTTCGGGTCGAGCTCGGGGAAGCTTGTGATTGGTCTCGGAGGGAAACAGAGATGAGGGGAACGCGGGAATTGGCTCGAGGATTTTTTATTTTTGCTCGGGTCTTTCTTTTGATAGATATAAGGTTCAAAATAAAATTAAATGTTCAAGTTTTTTTTTAAAGTAAAGCAAATTTAGTCTATTTTCTTAAATAAATGTTTATTTAAATGTTGATAGATAAAAGTTGAATATTTTATTTAACTTAAAAATTAATTATGTTAAGTTTTAAGTTTATTTAAACTTGAATTTAAATAGTATAATTAATTAGTAAATTTAGAAGATAAAAATGTGTAATTCATTTGTTAATAACAAATTTTATTAACAAGTTTTAAAAAGGGGTTTCAAACAAAGATATTGATCAAGTTACCAAGGAAGACTTAAAAGTTAAATTTCAAAGATAAATTATTTTTAGATTAGGTGATTTGGTAAATCATATATTGGGAAATTATGAAATCAAATCTCTAAGTATTTCAAAATAAAATTATGTAAGAGATGAGTTAAGATAAATGTTTTGTCTTTGATTAATTAGAGGTTAATGGAAGGATCATTAATTAGTAATTAATGGGTAATTACTAAATGAGATTTATTAATTAATAAAGTATAATCACTTAGAGTAAGTAATTAAGGGATAATTACTAGAGAAAGAGAATAATTACTTTATGGAAGCAATTAAGAATTAATTACTTAATGTGATTAATTAAAGGTTTAATTAATGCAAGTAATTAAAGGATAGTTAATTACTAAATGTAAATTAATTAAGAGTATTTAATTAAGGAGATTAATGAAAGGTTAATTAATGGGAATGGTTAAGGCTAATTAATCTATGTTGTAATTAAAAAGTTAATTTCTTAATGTAATTAAAGAATAATTAATCAAGGACGATTAATTAAGATGGATGATTTAAGAATGATTAATAAATTGGGTTGTAATTAATTAATGTTAAGTAAGCAGGGTTTTGGTAATCCAAATAATTAAAGTTGATAATTAATTTAATTAGAGATTAATTAAATTAATTAGGAATTACATATCTATTAAATCTTGCTTATGGATGATTGAATGATATTGGATGGATTGGACTGTTGTCGTCTCTAATGGCGACTGAGATGTGCTGTGATATGATGGGTTGAACAGTAATATTGTGGGTCATCTATCGATGATGAATTTTTGTGTGGTATAATGTTCTGAATATAAATTGATTTGTATCCACTTAAATAAATGTGATTAAAGATAGTATTGAATTCGAAGAGATCGGGGTCGGGTACCAGTAAATACCCGAAACCACTTCGATTTGTAATCTAAAAATCTTATTTATTGGATATGTGAGATTAATCGGGCTGGAATGGAATAAGTTAAGTGACATGGACATTTAACCTGAGAACTGTTGTGGTTGATAAATGATTGACTATAATAAGTAAGAACTCGTAGAAGGTACGAATTACACTGGTAATGTACATGAGTTATATAGCTTGGTATTTCATATTATATGGATTTACTCACGCTGGTTTCCAGCCTAACCCAGGTGTTACTTTGATGTAATGCTCGGGTCAGACCAACTATTACAGATTTTCAAGTGAGGACGTTATGGAGCTCATGTGGCGAGCTGGATGACAAGAACGTATGGAGTGTATTCCGCTATGATATTGTAGTTCATCTGGGACATGTTGATTTTATCTGTCCAGTGTTATGTGTAAATGTTGTAACTCTGATGTAAATAAATGTAAACTGATAGATATAGTTTTCTTTTGTAAAACTGTTATGATTTGATATTATATTTTTATCCGCTGCGAATGTGAGATTATGTGACTTGTTTTCTATTTCTTCTTCTACCTCTTTTCTTCTTTTTCTAACTATCTGGAATTTTCTCGTTGCATGATTGGGATGCTATGTGATATGAAATGTTTTGTAATATGATATGTTTGGGTTGAGCAATGATAATGTGATTATCTGTGATGAATTGCTATGTAAAAGTGACATCCTGTATTTAAAATTGAATTGTATTCACTTGAATAACTTGGGTTAAGATGGTATTAAATTCGAAGTGACCGGGGTCGGGAATCATTAAATACCCGAAACCACTTCGATTTGTAATCTACAATAATTCTTTATAGATTTGATATCTGAAATAAATAGGCTGGAATGGAATAATATGGACCATTGAAACTAAGTAAAGGTAATTAGGGATTGAATAGTGAAATAAGTGTTGACTATAACAAGTTATGAACTCGTAGTAAGGTACGAGTTACCCCGGGTTTTAAATAAGTTTTATGCACTAGTATTTCATGTTAGATGGGTTTACTCGCACTGGTTTCCATCCTGACTCAGGTGTTACTTTGATGTAATGCTCAGGTCAGACCGAGTATTACAGCTTTTCAGGTTAGGACGTTTTGGAGCTCAGGAGGCGAGCTGGATGGCAGGGATGTATGGAGTTTACCATTGTGTATTTGGGTGTTGTGTTGATAGTAGTTTGGAAAAGGTTGATATAACTGTCTAGTCTATTTGTAAATGGTTGTAACTCTGATGTATTGAATGTAAAGTGAAAATTATAGCTTCCTTTGTATTAATGCTATTAGTTGATATTATATTTAATTTGATGCGAATGTGAGATGTTGTTGGTATCTGTTCTTATTCTACCTTCTTTCTTCTTTTCACTAACAATCTGGAATTTTCGGAGTCGAAAATTTCGGTTCGTTACAAATTCCAACTATGAAAGGGTAAGGGTCTACCCATCAAATCCATACATCTCAAGATAAAATGTACGACAGGCTATAACACGTTGCAACTATGCTACTGAAGACTTGCCCTGCCCTTACCGAATAGCATTAAATATGTTCACCCCTTGGTTGATATCAACTATAATGGGCCCCGAAGAAAACATAAATATCGATACTAGATCTTGGAATGATCATACCCTAATGGGAGCGACCCACATAGCCCTGCTGCACGTCCCAGCTGTATTCATTTTCACGGTTGATGAGGCTTGAGGCTATGATTACCTTTTATATAGAAACTATCTTAGAATGCTAACACTGCCCTCAGGTAGTAATGCAATGCAACATTCATCCATACAAGTTTATTCTAGGTTTGAATGAAACCGAAGGCACTACCCTCACTACATCCATTTTGGAATCACCCTCGGGATTAGTAGCAAGTAGCCCTTACACTTCAAAAACTGCATCTTCAATCATCTTTAAGATGTCCAATTCGAACACTTACTATAGGTTTGAAGTGATTTACCGATAATATATCTGATCCTGGTCTCTCCAAACCAACAATGATAATTTAAAACAAACCAAGTTTGATAGTCGATTATTTAACCATCAAATATACAACAATCACATTAGGGATTTATTTCCAAAAGGAAACCAACATTGGTTCATCACGTAAGCAACCATTAAGCCCCTTTTTAAATAAATCATTTATTTAACCTCTACATAAATACTTGATTGAAATATCTTTACAAAAAGATATATTTACAAAAAACTTTCAATACTTAGAAAATATCCATATACTTATATCATCAATATAATTATATTCACAAAACACTGAAAAAGATTTCCTACTTGGTATTAAGTATGAAAAGATGTTCCACACCACCATAATTATTAAAAGATCGCTCAAAGAAACCCAATCTCATCCTCTTTTATAAATTTCCTTTTATACAACTAAAAAACCATTTTTATAAACTCCTTTTATAAATCTTTAAATCCATTTATAAAAATCTTTTATAAATCTCTAAAACAATTTATAAAACTCTTTTTGATAACTTCTAAAACCATTGGTAAATTTTTATTATTATTAATTTCTAAAACTATTTATAACGCTCTATATTAAATCTCTAAAACTATTTATAGCACTTCTTTTATATATCTATAAACCCATTTATAAAACTTTATTCTTTTATAAAAGTCTTTTACAAAGAACCTTTACAAAACTTCTACCAAAACCCCTTTATAAAAGTCCTTTGTAAAGCTTTTTTTAATTCTTATACTCAAAGCCCATTTTCATTCATAAATTCTTTAATAAATCACTTTTATTAAATGAGATTCCTTTTTGTAAATCAATTTATTATTTATAAATAAAATTAATCTGATGAATTAATTTACGTTAAACACCCTTAATAAATAATAAATTAAAGCATTTTTAATAAAATAATTAATAACTTCAAAATATTATAAATAAATAACTATTATTTAATTCAAAATATTATTATATAATAATTATTAACAGTAAAACATTACTAATAAATAATAATTATTAACTTCAAAACATTGTAAATATAATAGTTAATAATTTCAAACCTTATTAATAAAGCAATAATAATTCATCTTCAAACATTTTTATATAAATAAGAATTATCTTCCAAAACATTATTATAAATAAAAATTATACACTTTGAAATGTTATTAATAAATAACTTTTACAACTTCCAAAACATTGTTATTAAATAATTATTAACTTCCAACAATATTAATTATTTAATAAATAACTTCTCATAATATAAATTAATGATCATTAACTTCAAATATAAATAAACAACTCTTGAAATACAAGTAAACAATAGTTAAACCACTTACAATCATTATTAAATAATAATTAAACAACTTTAAATCATTTCTAAGTAATTTAGAAAAGACAAATTAAAACGGTTGGAGTAATATAGAGAAGTTCAAAATTCTCTTAAATAAAAAAAATATTCCAGAAACCCAAAGTTTAGATCTAAATTCGTTCTCCAAATCAAAAACTCATTTCAAACCAAAACTATAAATTAATAGAATTTCCAAATACTAAATTAAAGCCAACAGCCACCACATCACTTAACCAATGTTGATATTAATTTTTATTACTTAAGAGGTTAAGCTTTCAACGTATAACAATATCATATCTCATAGGGCCAAACAATCAGGTTTGATATTTCATAATTCATATAACAAGAGTATTTTAAAAAATAAATCAACAAGGGCGGGAAATCCCGTTGGATCCCATAACCAATTTCCTATATATCAGTTAAATCCCTGCAATTAATTTTATATATTAACCGCTTTAAAAGCGACAATTCATCAAAACCAAACAACCAACCAAATAAAGCATCTAAGAAAACAATCAACAATTTTTATAAACTATAAAACAATTACCGATTAACTGAAAAAGTGAGTTAAACTCACTGAAATTCCAATTACCACGGAAGTGCTCTGGTTCCATTTAAACTCGAAGAGCTTTCGAATTTAGCTTGAAATTCAATAAGCTCCAATTTCTGCCAATCCAATTCCAAATCATAATTATGGACGCTGCGAGTGCAACGCGACTGACTGCGTTCGATTTGGACCTAATATTATCAAGCTATTGATTTTACAAGATTAAAAAATTAAATAATATAACTATCCTCTAATTACATCATTTAATTTACCAAATCAATCCCTAATAAAACTTATCCCTCATCAAGGCTACTTAATCCCTTCATTCACGTACTAGGCCTCCCATAAAACCCATACTCGACTTCGCTTTCTACCGTTTGTCAGCGCTGCCAGGCATCTCTGGCCACCATCTCAGGGGATAGCCCCTGCCAAGAGCTTCCCAACACTATCATCCTTAACCTCCATGATCGCCTGACCACCAAGATTTTGCTTAAAAACCCCGACGCTTTTGATCATGATTTTTGGCCTCCGTACACTGTTAGCACCAAAATTGGCCACTAACACCCTTAAGAAAGATTGTGTACAGGAATTAATAAAGATAGTAAATTAAAAATGAGGACAGTGTGTAAATTTAAATGCAGAAAAGATGAACACCAAATTTATAGTGGTTCGGCGTAACTGCCTACGTCCACTTTGAAGTTAAGCTTTATTCCTTTACTCGATAACTGATTACAGATACAATCCATCCCCCATTACTTGAATACAATTGCAAAGTTCAAATATTAAGTCTTGAGTGAGTGTTGAATGTGGCAGATTTTCCCCAGTGTTCTTGAAAAACTGATCCCTTTCACTATGCCCCTGCCTCTCTATTTATAGACGAAGGTGGGTTGGACTTTCCTGGTGGGCCTGGTAGCTGAATACCTCGGCCCAAATGGAGTAGGCTATGTGTGCCGAACCGAATATGCCGAACGACCAAATACCGAACCACCACCTTCATGCCGAACGAAGTGAGGTGCTGGATGGGGAGTGTATGCCGAGTAATAGTCGAAGTTGATTGAGATTGGGCGAATGCCAAACGAGACTTATGCCGAACGATCTTTGGATGCCGAACGATCTTTGGATGCCGAACGAGACTTATGCCGAACGATCATTGGATTCTGAATGAGACTTATGCCGAACGTTCTTTGGATGCTGGATGATTCTGCCATGCCGAACGATATACAATACCAACCATCTCTCGATGTCAAATGCTCTTGCATGCCGAACGTCTTATAGATGTCGAACAAACTTGAATGTCGTGCACTCCTGGATGCCGAGCGCTCCTGGATGCCGAGTGCTTCTAGATGCCGGGTGACCCTTACTACGGAACACTTCCCAATGTCGAGTACTCTCGAATGCTATTCGAACGTGAATTCCAAACGAACCATTTATGTCGAGCGTTTAGAATGCCAAACGGTAAGTAAATGCCGAGCGCAAATCTCCACGAAACACTTGCTCCCCAAAGTGTATTACGTGACCGAACGTGATATGCTTTGAACCCTGGTTTACTTTCTTCGGAGGTGTTTTCTTGTGAACACCAGGTGAGGTGGTGTGTGCCGAATGTAATGCTAATGCCGAACAACCTAGCTAAAGACAAGCACCCGGGATGCCGAACGAACCAAGATAACCGATGTCGAACGATATCGCCGTGACCGTTTCTATCGTTAATAGTCTCTTCGACTTCCCTTCTTCTCTATAAAACCTGGAATCCTCCTTCTTCCCCTCTTCTTCACTTTTGCCTCTATGATCTTGTACTCACGAACCTCGCCTTTTAACAAACTCCAAGAATTTAACTACTCTTCCTTCCTCTAACATCATTCCTTTTCCCAAATCATCCGGGATCAATCAAAACCGCACCTTTAACTCCAGATTTCTGCCATGTTTCGCTCCATTTATTAAGTATCGACTCCTTTTATTTAAATGCTTTCCTTGACATAATACAAGGCTCAAGTTCGTAAATTAGAACCGTGGCCCATAGGTGTTGCATGGGTGAAAGAATCACACTGCAATTAGGATATTTTTTAGGGCTAGATGTTGTGGAAGAGAGAAGTGGCCAAAGGTGAGCACACAAGGGAGTTGTTGGAAGATGTTATGTGGTTCGGCACGGTCCTCTCATGTCGAACGAGATTGGAGGGGGAAATAGAGGAGGAGCAGGAATTGGCAAGAATGTCGAACAACAGTGTCCGGCATGACTCGCCGAATGACTTCAACGCCAAACAATATTTTAGCTGAACAATACTCAGGCCGAACAATCATGAATGCCGAACCATGTTTTAGCCAAACAGTACTTAGGGCGAACGATCATGAATGTCGAGCCATATTTTAGCCGAACAGTACTTAGGCCAAACACTCATGAATGCTGAACCTTGTTTTAGCCAAACAGTACTTAGGCCGAACACTCATGAATGTCGAACCTTATTTTAGCCGAACAGTACTTAGGCCGAACACTTATGAATGCCGAACCTTATTTTAGCCGAACAGTACTTAGGTCGAACACTCATGAATGCCAAACCTTATTTTAGCCGAACAGTACTTAAGCCGAACACTTATTCACCTTGCCTAATCTTATAACAAAACAAGGACAAGGACTCCAGCATACTGGCATATCGAACTGATCTGGACTGATAACTTCCTAGTTTCAGTAGTCAAAAGCCTGAACTTGAATCAACAAAAAAAGAAAAAAAATTCTAACATTTAGCGCCAATTTCTGAGTCCGAAATTGTATACACCATAAGGTAGGATTTTGGATACGGTTAGCGATGACGGTCTTCGAAGGCGACGACTCGAAGCTCAACTTTATATCATTAACTCCGTGACTTTCAATTTTTCAGCGCTTACACATGAATGATCGCACTATTTCACACACCAAACGGGGGGAATACTTGTGTTGTTAATTCTGACGTCGATTTTTTTTCAAGTATAGTTCAATCAGGTACTCTGCAGGATTCGATTTCCATCAAAGATGTCTAAGAAATCTAGCTTCGCCACAATCTCAGATAGACTTGGGCCATCTTCTAAGCAAGGGGTCGCAGATACTTCTAACCCGTCGACTTTCCCTGCTCATAACTTAGCTCCCGATGCCCTAGAGGCATCAATTTTCTTGGACAACCCGGTCGATTCAAAGGCTTCGAAGATCAACGAAAGTGCACTCCATCGGATATGCTCCATCCATGGAATTCCCTTCGACGATGTATTAGTTCCATCGAGGCACGATCGTCCACACCTGCCCCCAGTTGAATATACTGCATGTAATAAGTTTATGTGTTGGGTTGGCAATGTGCCACCATTTAACTTATATCTTCGGGACGTGCTACAATTCATCGACATTGCTCCGTCGCAACTGCACCCGAACGGTTATGCATTCATCTATGGTACCTATATCCTCTTCATGAATGTTCTCTCCAGGCCCCCAACCCCAGGCGACATCAGATTTATATATATACGATCAAGAAGCGGAGAGACAGCCCCTCTTACATGTTTGTCGATCCACATCACAAATGCCAAATCTTAACTGGGGGCTACAGCAAGTTCGCCCTGTACAAGCAGGAATGGTTCTACGTGCGTTGCCCTCCTGGTTTCGCGAGGAGATGGGTGGAAGGAAGTAAGTCTCTTCTCTGGACCGATGTTCATGCTTGGTCGAAGCCACGCCTTTTTTAACTCTTTTAACAACCTTTTCAGGTATCAATCCACGTCCCGACGGCCGCGTATATTCCGAAGCCGTTGATGCTATTAGAGCTCTTCCTGCCGAAGAACGGGACATTTGAACTCTCATTTCGATTGAGTCACTTACAAGGTTTGGTCTATTGGCCGAAGGCCATCGAATTAGCCTTCCTCAAGGCATCACAGTACCCAGCCCACCTTTGGAAAAGGTAAAAAATTAGCTGAGTCATCAGCACGTCACACTCCTAACGCACCAGAAGAGGGGGAAAGCAAAGAAAATGAGACACCCGAAGCACAAGATGAGAATGTTGGGCCTACTCAAGACCCGCCAGTTGAAGTTCATGACATCGAAACGTCATCCTCCCCTTCGAAGAAGAAAAGGAAACCGACGTACAATATAAGGAGGAAAGAAGTTGGCGCAACCTCTAAAGTCACTCTTATTCCGGCGAAGAAGGAGGCTTCTTCACAACATTTGGAAAGTTCTTTAAAGGGCCTATCGAATCTCTCCATACCCGATGATCTGCTTAATTACGATTTTGACGATCCTGAAGCGTTTAAACATCACTTGCCTATCAGAGGCAATGTAGGCGCTCTTGCCCAAAACCAAGGAGAAAAAACCCCCATTAGTAAAGCAACTGGTCCATCGGGGGGAAAACACTAGGACACACACATAAACATATGCACTTTGCCTCGCACTTAAATTTTTGTCGTCACACTTCTCTTTGCTAGTTTGTTATTATTTAAATTCTATGCAGGTGACATGGAACGTACACACGGCATTGATCGCCTCCGTGGGTTATCTGTTTTCCATCACTCTGGATGTGACTCAGGTTTCGGGAGACGTCGGGACTGAGACGGTGATGCCGATAGGGATTATCATTCCCGGGACTCGTCATCTCGGAAGAAAACATATTATCAGCCAAGTACCACCAACATCCCTCTTTTCACTCGAAACAAAGCAAAGATAAGCACGGCTATAAGGGGTCGCAATCTGATGTCCCCCGAGACCAACACTCTGATTCCTCTTCGACACGGCAATCTCGGGATCCTCATAAGAGAGTTGAACTTTCAAATCCGTCTCCTCCTGTTCCCACAACAGATCCAACAGTATCGGACAGACTGGCCGAGCTTAAAGCTAAATTTCCAAAGATCTGCTTTGATGGTCTGAAGTTCCTCCCGGCGATTCACCATATACCTGGAGATGTTAAACACAGCGCCATCGCCTGCACCAATGACGTCTATGTTCAACATGACGCGTTTGTTCATTTGGCTGAAAAACTTTCAGAAGTCTCCATGGAGCGCCAACATGAGATCGATCGCCTGAAGCTTGAGGCTATCCACGACAAAGATATCATTAAAGCTCAGGATGAAGAGATTGCGACATACAAGTCTGAACTTGAGACCGCCCAGCGGAGCGCCAAGGATATCGCCGAAGCCGTGACTCGTCTAGAATCGACTCACAAATAGGAACTCGACGAGGCATTACAACGCTGTGGGGCTTGGGCTTTGGAAAAAGATTCAGTGCAAAACGAGAGGGATGTGTTTTGTCTCTAGGTTAAGGAACTTGAGGAGCGACTCTGCAAAGAACAAGAGGAGAAGGTTGCTGCCCAAGAAGAGTCGCAATGGTATTGCGATGATATTATCGCAACGTGACTCCTTAAGGCGAAACTTGAGGGCGAGCTTTCTAAAGTTGAGGCGCTGAGGAATGAAGCCCGCGAAGAGGGCAAAAAGATAGCCTCTGTGGAGATCGACTCCCGTCTTGAGGCGGCCAAGGAGGAGGGTAGAGAAGAAATCAAAACCACGTTCGACCCTCTTATTGCCGAATTCAATGCCCACGTTCTCATGCACCGGGACTTAACTTTTCTGGGTGTGGGCTATCTCGAATCTTTGGCCGAGGCGTGGGAGACTTTAATTGAAATCAAAAAGGCCGAACACGGTATCAAGGAGGTTGATGAGGGGGCCTTGATAAAAGAATTCCTCAGGGGAAATGAGCCTTCGGACCTATCAGCGGATAAAGCTATTTATTGCAAAGGCTCCCCTTCAACAAAAGGGAAAGAAGTTATCGCCGGTCCATCCGGGATTGAGTCTCCAGATCGTGTTCCTACCTAGCCGACAAGTCGGCCGATACTCGATCCTTTTGAACAGCACATCGGCTATGATCCGGAGGACCCTGGCCTTGGAGTTCATATTTTGTCACCTATTCTAGAGGGCGAGACCCCCCCTGACGGTTGAGGGCCAGCCGAAACCTGGTAGGCAACTCTTTTGCTTTAACGTTCCAAGAGCTTTCATTTTTCACCAGAAGCTATCGTATTCTAATACTTGCTTTTCGTTATTTTATGCAGGACGTTCTGATCTTGTGCCCACTCCGAGGAGCGATGTCGCCAAGGAGGTTAGGGGAAAACGAGCAAAGCCACTCACGTAGGAGAGGCTCCCAGTCCCGTTGCTCAGGTGATCAGAGCGCTTGAGGAGGACAAATCTGAGATTTTCTCCTCCATCGATGGGAGTTATGAAGTTGAAACTACAGGCGTCTCTAAGCATACGTCCGAACTGAGCATGAAGGTGCAGCTTGATAAAGAGAAGGAAAAGACGATCAAGATCAAGGTCGAACCTCAAGCTGTGGACCCGGACGATCCTTTGAACAAGCCGTTGAAGGTCATTCTCCCCGGTAGGTCCAAACCCACGGATGTTCCTCATACTTCTTCAGTTGTCACTCCCCCGTCAAAGAAAGCTATCAAGTGTAAACATAATGGGGAGGAGTCATCGGGCAAAAAGTCGAAGAAGTCAAAGAAGTAGTTTTCACTCTCATTCAACAAGAGCTAGTTTAGATTATGTAATTATTTTTGTTTTCTTAGTTTATGTAGATAAACTTTTGACTCCAAGCTTCCAAGGAGTTGTAGTAGAAACTTACTTTTGATGAATAAAACTTAGTTCTTTTTGCCTTTCGAAAGATTTTTATTGTCTGGTTTTCCATATAATCATGGTCGGAACCCAAGCTATTGCGAGTTACATAAGCTTCTCGATCTATCTTCAAATAAGTTGGTAATCTTTTGGCATTGAACATTCTTTATTCCACGCTCCGGGTACTTAGAACATTTTCTAGTGCGTACGCCAAAGGCTCGATGACTTCAAGTCATTTATATCCAGTCCGCCTTCAGGGGAATTGGTCATTTAAATCATTTGTACCTGAGTCCACATTCTGGGGACTTAGAGTACTCCAGTCCGCACTCCGGGGACTTGGAGATTTCGAGTCGTTCATACTCGAGTCCGTACTCTGGGGACTTGGAGTACTCCAATCCACGCTCCGGGGACTTGGAGATTTGAGCCGTTGATAATCGAGTCCGTCGTTTATACTCGAGTCCGCCGTTGATACTCGAGTCGGCGCTCTAGGGACTTAGAGTACTCCAGTCCGTGCACTGGGGACTTGGAGATTTGAGTCGTTTATACTCGAGTCCACGCTCCGAGGGCCTAGAGTACTCCAGTCCGCAATCTAAGGACTTGGAGATTTGAGTCGTTTATACTCGAGTCTGCTCTCCAGGGACTTAGAGTACTCCAGTCTGCACTCTGGGGACTTGGAGATTTGAGTCGTTTATACTCGAGTCCGCTCTCCGGGGACTTAGAGTACTCCAGTCCGCGCTCTGGGAACTTGGAGATTTGCATCATTTATACTCGAGTCCGCGCTCCGATGACTTAGAGTACTCCAGTCCGCGCTCTGGGAACTTGGAGATTTGCGTCGTTTATACTCGAGTCCGCGCTCCGGGGACATAGAGTACTCCAGTCCGCGCTCTGGGGACTTGGAGATTTGGGTCGTTTATACTCGAGTCCGCTCTCCGGGGACATAGAGTACTCCAGTCCGCACTCTGGGGACTTGGAGATTTGAGTCGTTTATACTCGAGTTCGCGCTCCAGGGACTTAGAGTACTCCAGTCTGCGCTTTGGGGACTTGGAGATTTGAGTCGTTTATACTCGAGTGCACGCTCCGAGGACTTAGAGTACTCCAGTCCGCACTCTGGGGACTTGGATATTTGAGTCGTTTATACTCGAGTCCGCGCTCCGGGGATTTATAGTACTCCAGTCCGCACTTTAGGGAATTGGAGATTTGAGTGTCTGCACGTGTTCGTACGTCAGCCAGAATAATATAATTTTATTTGCCTGTCATAGGATCATCATACGCAGAAACATTAGTAATTCATGGAAAAGATGGCTTCAAGCCTTTATTAATGAAAGCAAGCTAAATTGTCTTACTACATGCCAAGAACTAGAAATAAAAGCATACTGGAAATAAATGCAACTAATACATGAAAGAAATAGACTAAGTATAATAATGCCACAAGTGCTCGTCGTTCCATGCTCGGGGGAGTGTCGCACCATCGACGGTCGCTAGCTTGAAAGTCCCTTCTCCAAGCTTCTGTTCGATGATGTATGGACCTTCACATGCGGGATTCATATGAGATAGGACCGGAAAAACTCATTTCAAAACGAGGTCTCCCACACCAAAAATTCTCGGTCGGACCTTTTTGTTATAATATTCAGAGACTCTATGTCTGTATGCGGCCGCTCTCAAATTGGCTTCTTCGCGTTTTTCGTCAATGAAGTCCAACGATTCCAATAAGAGATTCTGGTTCGACGCGGGGTCGTAATAAGTTACCCGATGTGATGGAACTTAAGTTCCACGGGTATGACAGCTTCCATGCCATATGCCAATGCAAATGGAGTGTGGCCAGTCGTGGTCTCGTAGGTGGTCCTATAGGCCCAAAGCGCCGTTGGAAGTTCATCCACCCACTTGCCTCTAGTTTTTTTCCAGACGCTTTTTCAATATGGACTTGATTATCTTATTTACGGCTTCCACTTGTCCGTTGGCTTTCGGGTGAGCAACCACTGCAAACTACTTCTCAATGCCATATCTCTGACAAAATTCTTTGAACTCCTTGCTTTTGAACTGAGTTCCATTGTCTGTAATGATTGTCCGTGGAAGGCCAAAACGGCATATGATATTTCGTACGATGAAATTAATAACCTTCTTGGTGGTTATTGTGGCCAGAGGCTCTGCTTCTGCCCATTTGGTAAAGTACTCGACCGCAACTATTGCAAATTTCGCTCCACCTTTGGCTATGGGTAAAGAACCAACTAGGTCGATCCCCCACATTGCAAAAGACAAGGAATTAACCATTTGCGTGAGTTCCGTCGGCGGAGCTCTCGGGATCTTTGCATATATCTGGCATTTGTCACATCTTCTCACATAGTCTGCGGCATCCCCATTCACTATTGGCCAGTAGTATCCATAACGGAGGACTTTCTTGGCTAACGTCTGCCCCCCAGTATGGTCACCACACTCTCCCTCATGGACTTCCTTTAATATTCGTTTTATCTCATGTGGGCCACGCACTGGAGTAAGGGGGTCGAGAATCCCCTTCGATACATTACCCATCTTGCATTATATATCGTGAAGCCTTACGATGGACTTGTCGTCTTTCGCTCCTTTTTTCGGGTAAGATCTCAAATAGCAAGTACTACCTGATTGGGGTCATCCACGATTCCTTCTCGATTTTGATTTCGAACGCGAAATATGTCTCCATCATATCTATACTCAGAGCATGGAAGGTCTCAACAGGAAATAATCCCATTTGCTGTGCATCGCTAGTGCTTGCGAATTTTGCCAATGAATCGGCTGCTCTGTTTTACTCACGCGGGACATGTGAAATATCATAATACTCGAGATTCCCTAGCAGCTCCTGAACTTGGACCAAATATGGGGCAAGTCTCTGCCCTCTTGCTTGGTAGTCTCCTCGCACTTGGTACACCACCAGCTGCGATTCGCTAAATATTTCAACTGATTTTACTCCCAATTCTTTGATAAGTCTTAAGTCGGCAATCTACGATTCATATTCGGCTTCGTTATTCGTTGTTGTGAATTCGAGCTTCAAAGCGCAGCAAACTGATCGGTTCTCAGGAGTTACAAGAACTATGCCAACCCCCGAACAACGGTCGTTAGATGCCCCATCGGTGTACATCTTCCATTGAACGGGAGGTATGACATTGTGGTCGTTTGATATGTTTGGCATAGTAAATTCAGCAATGAAGTCAGCTAGTGCTTGTCCTTGTATGGCCCTTCGCGGCAGGTAGGTAATATCGAACTCACTTAACTCAATAATTCCATTTTAACATCCTTCCGGAAGTTTCCAGTCGTTGGAGTATCTGCCGCAAAGGTTGATCAGTATAAACACTGATTGAGTGTGCTTGAAAATATGGACGGAGGTTGCGTGATGCAATCACCAAGCAATAGGCTAGTTTTTCAATCTTTGGATAATTTCTTTCTACCCCCGTCAAGCGTTTACTAACATAGTAAACTGGCTTTTGAACCCGGTCTTCCTCGTGAACCAAGGTCGTACTGATAGCGTGCTGGGATACAGCCAAGTATACGTACAACATTTCGTGGTCTATTGGTTTCGACAATACCAGGGGACTTTCTAAGTGCCTTACAAGAGCTCGGAACGCTTCCTCACAGTCGGATGTCCATTCGAAATTCCTCTTTCCTTTCTTTATAACATCAAAGAAAGGAATACACTGTTTGTGGCCCTGGAAATGAATCGGCTTAGCGCGGCCACCTTTCCATTCAAGCTTTGCACCTGTTTTATGGTTCTGGGCACTTGTATATCTCGGATAGCCTGAATCTTCTCCGGGTTAGCCTCGATTCCCCGTGCATTCACAATGAAACCCAGAAACTTTCCAGACGCTACGCCGAATGAACTCTTCAAAGGATTAATCTTCATTCCATAGTGCCTGAGTATGTCAAACATCTCCGCTAAGTCTCGGATGTGGTCGTTTGACTGCCGTGACCTCACGAGCATGTCATCCACATAAACTTCCATCATTTACCAATCTGGTCTTTGAACATCCGATTCACCAGACGCTGATAAGTTGCTCTCGCGTTTTTCAATCCAAAGGGCATCACCACATAGCAATACAACCCAATATTTGTGACAAAACTGGTGTGTTCTTGTCTGGGATGTGCATCGGGATTTGATTATATTGATAGTAGCTTATGTCCGGTTGTTGAATTGACCAGCTGGTCAATCCTAGGCAACGGGAAACTATCCTTCGGGCATGCTTTGTTTAAATCAGAATAATCAACACAAGTTATCCATTTTCCATTCGCTTTCTTCACTTGCATCGGGTTAGACACCCATTCAGGTTAGAGGGCATCGTGGACGAACCCATTGGCTTTGAGTTTGTCCACCTCCTCTCTGAGAGCCGCGGACCTCTCTGGGTCCATGCCTCTCCTTTTCTGTTTCACAGGAACATGTCTTGGGTCTATGTTCAACATATGACTCGTGATTGCAGGAGAAATCCCGCATATGTCAGAATGTGTCCAAGCGAAAACATCAAGATTTGCTCGGAGGAAGTCGGTGAGGTTCTCGGCCACCATGGGGTCGAGTTGTGATCCAATTTTAAGAATTCATGACGGATCATCCCAGTTGACTGGAATGTCAATAGTTAGTTCAGTCGGTGCTGCATTTGTTTCCCTGGGTCCCCCATCATTATCTCTCGGATCTATGTCTCTGTGGATCCGAGAATGTTGTTCGAGCCAAGGCTCGGGCGCTACTCGTCAATCATCAGAATTTCGGATGCGGATGAAGCTGTCTGCAACCTTTCCTTTCTCTCTACGTCGAGCCTCTCTCAGCTCAGCCACATAGCATGCACGTCCGGTCGCCTGATCGCCGTGTACCACTCTAACTCCTCTGTCTGTTGGAAAGTTTAATGTCGAACACCAAGGGGCCAATGCTGCCCTAAATTCTACCATGGCTGGACGTCCTAGAAATACGTTATATGGAGAGTCAACATCCAACACAATGAACGGTAGGATTCGCACCCTCTTATGCTCGCCTTGCCCCAATTCAACTGGTAACTCCACATATCCCACTGCATCCGTTGCGCCATTAAAGCCATGGATTCTGGCTTTAGATGGTTTTAAATCCTTGGTCTCCAGCATCATTTGGTCTTATGCCTCCTTGAAGACGATGTTAACGGAACTACCGCAATCAATTAGAATTCTCTTCACGAACGTCGGCCCGATTGTCGCAGATATGACCATCGGGTCGATGGTAGGAGCCTCCACCTTATCCGCATCTCTGCTCCTAAATACAATATCATCATTCATTGTGCGCTGTTGCTTTGCAGAAGTCTCATCCTCCACATTCGAACAACACTCATACTCCGCATGTCTTAAAGAGTTAGCATATCGCTCCATCTCTTTCCAATTCTTATCCGCGGGATGAGATCCACCTACAATCGTGTTAATAACCAATCTACCCACAGTTCGAGCAGGTTGCTCTGGTTGGCGCGGAGCTGGCCCGCGTCTTGGGTTCGATGTCTCTTGTCTTCCGTCTTATGGGTCTTTGACAAACTCATGCAGCTTCTTCTGTCTAATCAACTTTTCTATAGCGTCATGGAGGTGTCTACACTCCTCTGTGTTGTGCCCACAAGACTCGTGAAAGCGGCAATACTTCCCAGTCCGCTTCTGTTCCTCTGTTGATTCCTTTGGGCGTGGTTTTTTATATTGAAAAGTGTTGCAAGTTGACAAATAGATGTTCTCAAGAGATGCGTTCAGCGAGGTGTATTCATTTTAGGTCGGGATCCTTGACTTCCATTTCCTCGTCTCTCTTTTCTTTCCGGGATTTCCACCTCCTGATCCTTTAGACTTTCCAGGCTTGTTTTGGACGTTGACTTGAGCTTTTCCCGAATTATCGTCGGTTTGCTTCATGGCGATGTTACTTTTCACAGTCTCCTGAGCAGGCCCCGGTGCCTTGTCTCATCTTGTCCATCGAGCTTCTTCCTTCCTTATGAACTGATGAGCTTTCGAATAAAAACGCTCCAACGTGGATGGAGGCTTTCCCGCCAACCAATCTCCAAATTCAGAATCTGGATCCACTCCGTGCATTACCGCCATCAAAATTGCGTAGTCGTTTGGATTGCTCACTTTGGTAGCAGCTACGTGAAATCTCTGCAAGTATGCTTTCAATGACTCTCCCGGAGCTTGGATTATGCTTGATAAGGACATCACATCCTTTGGATGAGTTCTATGTATCCTGAATTGTTCTATGAATTTCATTGCCAATTCGTCAAAGCTAGATATAGATTGTGGGAGAAGTCGAGTAAACCACATGGTCGCAATTCCGGACAGAGTGATTGGGAAGCACCTACACTTGGTCGCATCATTAGCTCTTGCAGAATCCATCATCCATCTATACCTCATCACATGCTTCCTGGGATCAGTTTTCCCTACGTAGGCTGGGATAGTCGGCATATTGAACTTCTTGGGGTACTCAGCCTGTAGGATAGCATCTGTAGAGGGAGTATGACTTCTGGACACTCCCCAATCTTCATTGGTCAAGCCTTGGTTCTCTCTCATCAACTGCCTGACCATAGCTGTTAATTCTGGAGTTTGTATGGAAGATGGAAGGTTGGGTTTCGTCCTACAGGACCGTGCGGGTTGATGTCCCGCCTGATTTGGGTCTTGGAGATTCGGGTGTCCGGTCTCTTCACGGGCCTGATCCTTTGTCAATCGATCTGTGGCACCTTCATCCTTACAGCGTCTACGCCTAGGAGGTTCATCAGCTGAGGTTGAACTACCAGATTCAGAATAAGAGGCAGGGCTACCTCCAGCATTCTGACGCTACTGCTGAGTAATCTGAGCAATTAGGTTAGTGTTGGCTTGAATCTGCTTAGCAAGTTGTCTTCTACTTTCCTTGAGTTCTCTTATCAAGTCGTTGAACTCTGTTCGGGAAACGACTTCCGCTTGGTTTTGGGTGGAGGGCCCTGCACCTCGAGTTGCTTGATGATTTCTAGGTCCAACTTGTTGTGCGTTAGCCGTCTCATGGACATCTGCGTTGTGGGAGGCCGATCTGGTTCGTGGTCTTCCCATGGTAGAGTTGTTGGTTGTAACTCTGAATAGAATCAACAGATTCCTTGTGAATGATCTTGGATCTCCTCTGGGGGATTTATGCAATCCAGTAGCTACAAAGCAGATCCTAACAGCCTGAGAATTCGATTCTCCGTGAAAGCACCAAATGTTAGCACCAAAATTGGCCACTAACAGCCTTAAGAAAGATTATGTAGAGGGATTAATGAAGATAGTAAATTAAAACTGAGGACAGTAGTTAAATTTAAATGCAGAAAAGATGAACATCAAATTTATAGTGGTTCGGCGTAACTGCCTACGTCCACTTTGAAGTTAATCTTTATTCCTTTACTCGATAACTGATTATAGATACAATCCGTCTCCCATTACTTGAATACAATTGCAAAGTTCAAAGATTAAGTCTTGAGTGAGTGTTGAATGTGGCAGAGTTTCCCAACGTTCTTGAAAAACTAATCCCTTTCACTGTGCCCCTGCCTCTCTATTTATAGACGAAGGTGGGATGGATTTCCCTGGTGGGCCTGGTAGCTGAATACCTCGGCCCAAATGGAGTAGGCTCTGTGTACCGAACCTAATATGTTGAATGACCAAATGACGAACCACCACCTTCATGCCAAACGAAGTGAAGTGCTAGATGGGGAGTGTATGCCAAGCAATAGTCGAAGTTGATTGATATTGGGCGAATACCGAACGAGACTTATGCTGAATGATCTTTGGATGCCGAACGAGACTTATGCCGAACGTTGTTTGGATGCCGAGCAATATGGGATGCCGGACGACTCTGCCACGCCAAACGATATACAATATCGACCGCTTCTCTATGCCGAATGCTCTTGCATGCCGAACGTCCTATAGATGCCGAAAGAACTAACATGCCGAGCGCTCCTGGATGTCGAGCGCTCCTGGATGCCGAATGCTTCTAGATGCCGAGTGACCCTTACTGCCGAACACTTCCCAATGCCGAGTACTCTCGAATGCTATTCGAACGTGAATTCCAGACGAACCATTTATGTCGAGCGTTCAGAATGTCGAACGGTAAGTAAATGTTGAGCGCCTAGTTGCCTGGTCAAATCTCTAGGAAATATACGCCTCCTAATAATGATCTAACCGACCAACCTCTTCATCACACTCATATAAAAACTTCCCTAGTTTAGGTCGAGGCCTAACTTCACCTCTAGTGGCTGCAATGGTTGTTGATCAGTGGATGTGGAGTATAAGATTTTATTTATGATTTTGAAATGTACTCCACTTTTTTTCAAGTTTTGATGAAAAGGAAGCGTACGAAGGGGAGACAAAAATGCGTGATGCCTTATACCAATTTGTCTTGAGTTATTGTGACAACTCGGAATTTCTGGATATTTGAAATTGAAATATTTAATTAATTTTAAATATTTAAAATTTAGTTTCTAACTTGAATTTCGAATATCGTTGTTTATTGGATAATTTAAATATTGAAATTTAATAATTGGAATTGGGTAAATTGTTGAATCTGAAATTCTAAGCCTGTTCAAAATAATTTAAAGGCTTGCAAAATTTATATTGATAATACCGAAGATAGTAAAAGTGTTAAAATTTGATTCAGAAGTGTTTTGTTAAGTTTTGAAATTTTATCGTTTAAATCGATATTTAAAAATAGCCTTTCGAGGCACAGTCTTGGATTTCGACGAAACCAGTTCCATTGGATCCATAATATTGTACTATTATCGGATTTTAAAATTGCGTAGTGATCGGAGTTGTTGTGTGAGCGTACGATATATAAACGCGTTGAAATTAAATCGAAATTTAATATTATAACTGGGTTCAAAAAGCTATCTTCTCCATACGATCGAATTAGGGTTCGAAACCTTTTCCATTGCGTTCAGAATAGGGGTATAACATTATAAACGCCTAGCAGCACGCCTTGATAGGGGTTCACGATTTTAAGCTACTAAATCGAGAAAATTTGAATTCAAAATTTATATATATATATATATATATATATATATATATATATATATATATCATAGTCAACCTTCAGCCGTATTCCTCTCACATCGATACTTTTTCGCCTTCAAACCACTGCAGCCTTTCTCCACACGCCAATGTTCCATCGTGTTCCTCTCTTCCTTTTAAAAAACAAAAAGAAAGCCGAGCTTTTCATTTCAATTTCAAAATCAAAGAGAATAAAACGGACGAACTTCCTTATTCTTTCTCATGTACCTCAATTGTTCGAATCCATCTTCAGATGAAACCCCAAACGAATCCTCTTCGAAATAAATTCTCCTAAAAAAGAGGGAGAGGTACGAAATCGAATTCGATTTCGAATCGAAGTTGACTCGATTTCAAATCGAAAGCGAGCACGACTTGTTCTTCGAGCCGAGAACGTCGCAGTGATGTCGAGCTAGGGTTGGGTGTCGCTTAGGGTTTTGGGGAGGAGGGTCGCAGACGTGCTTGCGTGAGCACGAGAGGTCATCATCGCTTGTCATGAGGGAGTCGCGGCGTGGTGGCTCGAGCGCACGTGTGGGAAACTACTGGGAAGTCGCAGTCGATTTTTGGAGACAGGTGCGTGGAGGAGGTGTGGGGTGCGTCGCGATGGTGACAGGGTTCGGCAACGTGTCGAAGAAGAAAGGGAAGACTCGGCAAAGAGCAGAGGTATAAGCCTGTTTTAACTTAAAATCTATCTATTTATATATATCTACAAAATTAAGAATTTGTGAACGAAAAACAATCACTTGAAGTATAATCTTTATTTTTAGCTAAGCATTTGAATTAGTTTGGATTGACAGAAAATAATTATAAATAAATGTATAACAGCAAGTTATAAATCAATTTATTTTCTTGATTTATGGATTTATATAATGTATATAGATATAGTGGTAAACAGAAGTTATTTTAGATTTGGAAAAATATAGGGATCTAAATAAAAAAATTAGATTTTAAATTCTGTCTAGATTATTTTTACAAATATATATATGTATATGTAGTTTCAAAAAGGAAGATAAATATATATATATATATATACACATATTTCATTTACTAGTTTATTTTAAAAATAATGTATTATGGAAATAGATTTGTTTAATAAACCTATTTAATTATTTTAGTAACTAGAAAACATTTTTTCTTCTTTCGAAGGAATTAGTTTAAAATTTAATGATTAAAGAAAAAATCATTGGTTTATTGAATGAAAATTGTTCGTTCGATTTATTCGAATATTAATAAGGACCATATAATGTTTATGCAAGGTCAAAAATAATGAAGAACAAGCTGGTTTGGATTGAATTGCAAATTAAAAAGCAAAGGTGAGTTAATCTCACTCAATTGGTTGCTATTTAAATTTAAATGGTTAATTTAAATAATAGGTCGAATGATCGAATTGATTTGATGTGCTACATTATATATAGTAGTATATATTATATATTGGAGTGATTGATTTCCCACATTATATAGCGGATGAGACCCTATGTGCCGCATAATAGCGGATGATATTATATTAATCTCATATACCGTGATATTCTACCTTGAAGTGGAATTGGTATTGTGCTAACATCTGTGGATGTAGGGAAATAGGTTGGAGGGATCCAACTGGATTCCTCAAAAATTTATTTAGATTATTTAATATTCTTTGTCATGAATATTTGATATTCTGTGATGAAATATATTGATAATTGGAATATTGAATGTTATGGTTTGCTTGATTATATATTTCGGTGCACCGAGTTATTAAAATATATAGAATTGGATTTTTGAAAAGGAAATAAAAGAGAGAATTTTTAAGTTAAATAATTATAGAGAATTGAATAAATTGAAGAATGAACTGGAAACGAATGAAAGGTGATTTTAAAATTCTAATAAAAAAATTCCAAGCATGGGAAAGGGGATTTGAATAAAAGGGAAAATAATGAATTTTACAACTTAAGTGATGTTATTCAAAGGAATAAAAGAATTTATCTTAAAATTCAAGGTTTAAAATTTATTTAAAAGAATGAAGAAGAAATTTGGAAAATCTGGAATTGGTATGTGTCAGTAAAAGATTTAAAATCAAAACGAAGAGATAAAATTTGAAATTTATGGATTTTGAAAAAAATGAGTAAGTAAAGGAATTTATTTCAAAAAGGAGTAAATTGGAAATCACTTTGGAAATTGATTTAAGTGTTTGAAATTGGAAATTTAAAGGAGAATGTGACTATGAATTTATAAACTTGGTTTATAAAAGTAAAGCAATATATCGATGGATATTTGGAAGAATAAATTCACGGTGAGAATTTATTAAAGGAATGGGTAAATTTTCTTAAAAATAAATAGTGGTTTATTTTAAAAAAAATGATAAAGAGAAGCATATTTCCCTGGATAGCCAAGTATGTTTTTGAAGCAAATTTTAAGTATAAGTAAAAGTTTTAAAGTTGATTTAAAGGTATGTTTTAGAAAATTTATTATTTTTAAATGTTTAAATTTTAAGGTAAGTATTTTTCAAATTTATTTTAGTAGCAATTATTTAAAGGTGACTTGGTATTATGTTTAAAGAGATAAAAATTTAATTTTATATTTTATAAAGAGGCTTTATTTTAAATATTCTTAAAGTATATATTTTTAATAAAGTATCAAAGTAGTATTTATAAATATAAATGTTAAAGTATATTTTATAATATAGTGATTTAAATTATTTTAAAATATAAAGTGTTTGTACTTGGTGATTTCAGTGGGAATCGAAAATATTTGGGGAATTTATTCCGTGAAAGAAAATGGTTTGAAACTGGTTCAAAGGGGATTGAAAAGTGGAAATATATCTTGCAAAGATATTTTGAGGTTAATAAATAATTCAGGAGAAATTATTTATATTTGATGGTTTTTTGTGAATGTTAATTGATAGTTAAATAACCGACTATCAATATTGGACAATGCGCTGATCATTTCGAAGAGACCGGGATTGGGACAAATTTCTTGAAAACCACTTCGATCCGGTTTGTATGTTTTCGTGTGAAAAACAAGAGTTCGTAGTCGAAGAAGGAGCAGTGAAGTGCAAGGGCTAGTCGCTACTAATCCTGAGAATGATTCCAAAATGGATGTAGTAGGAGCAGTGCCTTCGGTTCCGTTCGAACCCGGGACGGACTTGTATGGATGAATGCTTTTAGAACATTGTCAGGTGGAAGGTGAGAATTCTAAGGAATATGTTCTAAAAAGGTGACGCTTAGCCTCAAGCCTCATCAATCGGGGATGACTGAAAATCAGGGGTTATGCAGCAATGCTAGATGGGTAGCGCCCATTAGGGTGAGGTCATCCCTATCTAGATGTCCCTTTTATTCGGCTTAGTGGTGCGGTTGCTGATCCCAACCGTGGGGTGATCTTACTCGAGATTATCTAGTATGGGGTAGTCCCGGTCATGTGTTGCAGGGGATTGGGAGTAATCCTCGGTACTGTGATCTAGGCCACATACTGTGATAGGCGGCACCCCAGTGCCTAGTCATTAGTTGGAAATCCATTTTCCCTACGCGCATGTACGGTTTTTATTGTGCCCAACTATTGCTGAAACGTGAGATCCAAGCATTTCAGCTAGATTCTATTTTACTTTCTATAGACACTATTATAATATCAGAGGACTTTGATAAAAAATGTTTTAGCTATCGTAAGGTAGAAACCCGACATGTTTATTTGTGGCGTGGTCTTACGAGATGCTTTGATTTTCAAAGGATTTTTGGAACTTTAATAATCAAATTGAGTGTGATTTTCTCATGCTGGTTTTCCAGACTGACTCGGGTGTTATTTAACTATAATGCTCGGGTCATACCGAGTATTATAAATTACAGGAAAGGATGCTGTAGAGCGTAGGAGATGGGCTGGATGGCGATATGTACTCCCGTAGTTGTTTTAAATGTTACGCTGTGTATTCAGATTGTGAGGACAGGTTATGATTACTGTCCAGTTGTGTGTTATGTATACTCTGATGATGTAATGAATAAACAGATTTGTTTTTGTGTAAAGATCATTTATTATCTATTATATTTTATACCGTTGTGATGGTTAGATTCTGATGTTGTTTTCTATTTTCTTCTTCTACCTCTTCTTCTTTAACCCAAATGGTTCGTATTTCTATTCATCTTGAGTTGATTGTTGGAGAATAGTGCCGACCAAGGGGTACGGAACTGTGGGCTGTTGCAATGGTATCAGAGCTGAAGGTTAAGTGAGAACCTTGGCTCTGGTGGGAATTGCTCAATAGAGAGTGTAGTACTCTAGAATAAGTTTGAGTGTATCAATAAATATGAGCGCTTATTTGTTAGTGAATATAAAATTGTTTTTATATTGTGTTGACTTATCGATTGGGTGTTTATGAATTTTGGTCGATATGTGGGACGCCATGTTACCGATAGGAATTTCTAAACTCTTAAACAAGATAAACCGACACATTATTGTTTTAAATAAGGTAAATGAAATAATTTTATCCAAATTATTTTTGTATATAAAGGAAATGATTTTTCGTAAATTATTATAGTTATATATGGATGCTTGGTTGTTAGGAATGATAATATTAAATTATTATCATTAACGTGTAAAATTGAATAAGAAATTGAAATATTAACCAAAGATTAAGGAATAAATTAATAAAATAAATGGGATTTGTAAATGTGAATTATAAATGTGATTTATAATTTTGAAATAGAATTTCAGAGAAATATTGAAAATGTTTCTGAAAGAATTTGGGATTTGAAATTTTTAGAAATTTAAATTCCTTTGAATTTGGAAATGGTTTTCAAAAGTTTTGGAGAAGTAATAGTGGTAGTATTCCGGAGATATTTTTAAATTGGATTTGAAATCTGGTGAGATTTGGAATTTAAAAATAATTGAAGGGATTTTAGAAAGATAAAAGCATTGAACTCTTTTCGGTCGTTGGAAAATAATTCCGATGATGATCGTGACATCATCGGTATTCATTTTCGAGTTTCCAAAAGGTGGGATTGCTACCTGGATGTTTTGGATTAATATTTGTTGGCGAAATTTGGTTTGATTTTGAAAATGCAGAGGAATAGTTTGATTTGGATATATATGTTTTTAAAATTGAATTTGGAACATTTTAGTAATGATTTAAACTCTGGAGTTGGTTTGAAATATTTTGGTATTTTGGAAAGTGAAATAGAAATCTAAAGTCGAATTATAAATTAGATTGAACTCAAGTAAGTAATAAAATGATTTTTAAAGATAAAAATCAGAGGTTGAATTGTAAATTGGAAGTGAGCCAACTGGATAATTAATTATGTAATATGGAAATGGAACGCTAGTTGGATAAATAAGAGTTGAAATTTGAGTTAATGATGGATTTGTAAATGAAACCCGGGTTATAAATAGAAATTCAAATTGGAATTGTAAGTGAATTAAACATGAATTAAATATGGCCTCGGATATTATTTTAACGAATTGAGAATGGAACTAAAATTTAAATGGATTATGAGAATGGTTAATTGAATTAAATGAGTCGTGAATGAATTGAATTAGGAAATTAAAATTTGTAATGAATGAAACAAAAGAACTAATCAAAAAAATTTGTAGATTGAAATGAGATTTGAAAAGTTAAAGTGAAAAAGGAAATTTGTTCGCAAATGAAGTGAACTTAAGTTATGAAGTTGAAAAAGTTTGAAGAATGTAAATTAACTTAAGTTTAAAAATATTAGAAGCTTGGCTTCGAGTAAGGGTGAAAGCATTAAATAAAAGTTTGTGTTAAATTAATTTGGGAAATGGTTATTGATATTAGCATGGAATATTGTCAAGCTTAATGGAATGGGTTTAAATGAAACCAACGTGGGAATGAATGAAATGAAAGTGAATGGTTTGTAAATAAGTTAGAATGGAATAAAATTTAATATAAATTGTATTGGGATCAATTTAAAATAATTATAAGCTTAATTAATTGTTTATTCACATAAATATCGTCGAATTTGCATAAAAATAATTTTCGTTTGACGAAAACGAGATTAAATAAAATTCTATGAATTAATAGAAGTGAATAAAATTGAATTTTGAATCAATTGAAATAAATATGAGTTGTTTGGGTTAAAAATGAATTGAATGTAAGCAATAGAGTTGCAAACCATTTAAATTGAGTGAAGTTGTATACGAATTGGGTGAAAACAATTAAAATTAATGTCGGAACCTTATAAGTTGCTTATAAATATTGTTTAACCTGCATTGCTTATAGAAAACTTGTATGTTTGCTAGTTAAATATGTTGAATGTTGTTAAATTACATGATTTTGGCACTTACATGTTTAAATTAATTAAGTACGGGTACTGGAAAGCCGTTTGGCTGGATTTTGGGCGCGCTAATTGCTGAATAATAAGCCGTTTGCTTAAAAATGCTAAATAAAGGTACGCCTACGCAATAAAAAATAGGAGATGTGAACTGTTTTTGTTTTTCCGACCGTGTGGGTCAATGTATATATGTATATCTCTTGTCAAATTGCAAAAGCTCCTCCATACAAAGGAGACTCTGCCAAAAATTTTCGAATATTTTGGGAGTTCGAAAAAAATTAGGGAAAATTTTTGTTAGCGACAAAATGATTTCAAATTGAAAATTGAAATAAATTATTGGATGAAACTAATTTAAAATAATGATATGAATCAGTTATAAATGGAAGAAAAAAAATCAATATTCAGAGCTGAAGATAAATTGAATTAATATGGAAATGGGAGAACCAATTTGAATAGAAGTAAATATAAACTAAAGTGGTGAAGTGAAAATAAATATAAGAAGCGTATAAATTACTTATATTGAACTTAAGAAGAAATGGTAGAATTCTTAAGTAATATGGGTGTCGGGAAAATATATTGAATAAGCATTTGAGTGAAGATTTAATAAAAAAATATGTGAAATGATAAGCGTTGATAAGGGAATAGAAATCAAAATGAATGTGAATAAAAGAGAATGGATATAAATACGTAAGATGTACGTATATTATTTTATTTGCATAGCAATTTGATCCAGATTCGAGCACAAAATTTCGAGATAGTTATATCAATCCGAGTTAGGATTTTTCACTCGATTTTCGACGGCGAACCATGGATATGGATTTTGATTGATTATGGAAATTCTCTATCATAGTTTATGGATATGCAAGGAGAATAACGGTTTATGATCAAGAAACCAGATCTAAGTCCGCAATAGGAAGTCGGGTGGACGATACAAATTCGGAAGTAAAATTGTATGATCGAGCGAGTGATCGAATTTGATAGTGTGTACGGATGATATATGTACATCGCACGGGCTTGGATGACTAAATATTGAAATTTTATAAGGGAGTCAATAAAATGATTTCGAATGTTATGATTGGATACTATGTAGGATATACAGGTATTATAAACGAAAAGGAAAATTGGTTTTGATTTCAGAAGATAAATTTTTATTGCTCGACAAAAAGGTATGTGTTTAAATTTCTGTATGAAATTTGATTGGGTTTTTTATCTAGCCGCTTGGCTATTCGTTTTCTTTTGGAAATTAGGAGCCCGTAGAGGCATTTTGTAGTTGTATCGAGCTAGACGCGCAAAGGAGACGCTGGCGAAATTTTTCAGAAATTTAGGGGTTAGAAAAATTTTGATAATTCAAAATTTGGTTCTAAATCAAAATTTGAATAATTAAGCAAATAGTACTGTTTGGAGGTAATGGGGAAGTTTAGGAAATTAATAAGAGTGTAGTGTCTTGAATGACGAGGTTGTTTGGGTTAATGTTAAAACTGTTTGGTTTTGGGAAAATAGAAAACAGATATTGGACCATTCTTCTTAACTAGTAATTTCGAGGACGAAATTCTTTTAAGGGGGGAGGAATGTGAAAACCCGAAATTTCTGGATATTTGAAATTGAAATATTTAATTAATTTTAAATATTTAAAATTTAGTTTCTAACTTGAATTTCAAATATCGCTGTTTATTGGATAATTTAAATATTGAATTTAATAATTGGAATTGGGTAAATTGTTGAATCTGAAATTCTAAGCCTTTTCAAAATAATTTAAAGGCTTGAAAAATTTATATTGATAATACTGAAGATAGTAAAAGTATTAAAATTTGATTCGGAAGTGTTTTGTTAAGTTTTGAAATTTTATCGTTTAAATCGATATTTAAAAATAGCCTTCCGAGACACAGTCTCGGATTTCGACGAAAGCAGTTCCATTGGATCCGTAATATTGTACTATTATCGGATTTCAAAATTGCGTAGTGATCGGAGTTGTTGTGTGAGCGTACGATATATAAACGCGTTGAAATTAAATCGAAATTTAATATAATAACTGGGTTCAAAAAGCTATCTTCTCCATACGATCGAATTAGGGCTCGAAACTTTTTCCATTGCGTTCGAAATAGGGGTATAACATTATAAATGCCTAGGGGCACGCCTTGATAGGGGTTCGCGATTTTAAGCTACGTAAATCGAGAAAATTTGAATTCAAAATTTAAAAATATATATAAATATATCCTAGTCAACCTTCAGCCGTATTCCTCTCACATCGATACCTTTTCCTCTTCGAATCACTGTAGCCATTCTCCACACGCCAATGTTCCATCGTGTTCCTCTCTTCCTTTAAAAAAAAGCTGAGCTTTTTATTTCAATTTCAAAATCAAAGAGAATAAAATGGCCGAACTTCCTTCTTTCTCCTGTACCTTAATTGTTCGAATCCATCTTCAGATGAAACCCCAAACGAATCCTCTTCAAAATAAATACTCCTAAAAAAAGAGGGAGAGGTACGAAATCGATTTCGATTTCGAATCGAAAGCGAGCGCGACTTGTTCGTCGAGCCAAGAACGTCGCAGTGATGTCGAGCTAGGCTTGGGTGTCGCTTAGGGTTTTGGGGAGGAGGATCGCAGACGTGCTTCCGTGAGCACGAGAGGGCATCATCGCTTGTCGTGAGGGAGTCGGTGGCTCGAGCGCACGTGTGGGCAACTACTGGGAAGTCGCGGTCGATTTTGGGAGACGGGTGCGTGGAGAAGGTGTGGGGTGCGTCGCGATGGTGACAGGGTTCGGCAACATGTCGAAGAAGGAAGGGAAGACTCGGCAAAGAGCAGAGGTATAAGCCTGTTTTAACTTAAAATCTATCTATTTATATATATCTGTAAAATTAAGAATTTGTGAAAGAAAAACAATCACTTGAAGTTTAATCTTTGTTTTTAGCTAAGCATTTGAATTAATTCGGATTGACATAAAATAATTATAAACAAATGTATAATAGTAAGTTATAAATCAATTTATTTTCTTAATTTATGGATTTATATAATGTATATACATATATAGGTAAATAAAAGTTATTTTAGATTTGGAAAAATATAGGGATCTAAATAAAAAAATTAGATTTTAAATTCTGTCTGGATTATCTTTACAAATATATATGTATATGTAGTTTCAAAAAGGAAGATAAATATATATATATATATATACATATTTCATTTACTAGTTTATTTTAAAAATAATGTATTATGGAGATAGATTTGTTTAATAAACCTATTTGATTATTTTAGTAACCAGAAAACATTTTTTCTTCTTTCGAAGGAATTAGTTTAAAATTTAATGATTAAAGAAAAAAATATAATAATAAAATCATTGGTTTATTAAATTTATTAAATGGAAACTGTTTGTTCGATTTATTCGAATATTAATAAGGACCATCTAATGTTTATGCAAGGTAAAAAAAATGAAGAACAAGCTGGTTTGGATTGAATTGCAAATAAATAAGCAAAGGTGAGTTAATCTCACTCATTTGGTTGCTATTTAAATTTAAATGGTTAAATTTAAATAATTGGTTGAATGATTGAATTGAATTGATTTGATGTGCTATATTATATATAGTAGTATATAGTATATATTGGAATGATTGATTTCCCGCATTATATAGCGAATGAGACCCTATGCGCCGCATAATAGCGGATGCTATTATATTAATCCCATATACCGCGATATTCCACCTCGAAGTGGAATTGGTGTTGTGATAACATCTGTGGATACAGGGAAACAGGTTGGAGGGATCCAATTGGATTCCTCAAAAATTTATTTAGATTATTTAATATTCTCTGTCATGAATATTTGATATTCTGTGATGAATTATATTGATAATTGGAATAATGAATGTTATGTTTTGCTTGAATATATATTTCGGTACACTGAGTTATCAAAATATATAGAATTGGATTTTTGAAAATGAAATAAAAGAGAGAATTTTTAAGTTAAATAATTATAGAGAATTGAATAAATTGAAGAATGAACTGGAAAAGGATAAAAGGTGATTTTAAAATTCTAGAAAATAAATTCCAATTATGGGAAAGGGGATTTGAATAAAAGGGAAAATAATGAATTTTACAACTTAAGTGATGTTATTCAAAGGAATAAAAGAATTTACTTTAGAATTCAAGGTTTAAAATTTATTTAAAAGAATGAAGAAGAAATTTGGAAAATCTGGAATTGGTATGTGTCAGTTAAAAGATTTAAAATCAAAATGAAAGGATAAAATCTAAAATTAATGGATTTTAAAGAAATGAGCGAGTAAAGGAATTTATTTCAAAAAGGAGTAAATTAGAAATCAATTTGGAAATTGATTTAAGTATTTGAAATTGGAAATTTAAAGGAGAATGTGACTATGAAATTTATAAACTGGGTTTATAAAAGTAAAGCAATATATCAATGGATATTTGGAAGAATAAATTCACGGTGAGAATTTATTAAAGGAATGGGTAAATTTGTTTAAAAATAGATAGTGGTTTATTTTAAAAAAAAATGAGAAAGAGAAGCATATTTCCCTGGATAGCCAAGTATGTTTTCGAAGCAAATTTTAAGTATAAGTAAAAGTTTTAAAGTTGATTTAGAGGTATGTTTTAGAAAATTTATTATTTTTAAATGTTTAAATTTTAAGGTAAGTATCTTTCAAATTTATTTTAGTAGCAATTATTTAAATGTGACTTGGTATTATGTTTAAAGAGATAAAAATTTAGTTTTATATTTTATAAAGCGGCTTTATTTTAAATATTCTTAAAATATATATTTTTGATAAAGTGTTAAAGTAGTTTTTCTAAATATAAATGTTAAAGTATATTTCATAATATAGTGATTTAAATTATTTTAAAATCTGAAGTGTTTGTACTTGGTGATTTCAGTGGGAATCGAAAATATTTGGGGAATTTATTCCGTGAAAGAAAATGGTTTGAAACTGTTTCAAAGGGGATTGAAAAGTGGAAATATATCTTGCGAAGATATTTTGAGGTTAATAAATAATTCAGGAGAAATTGTTTTGGTTGTTTTTGAATGTTAATTGATAGTTAAATAACCGACTATCAATATTGGACAATGCATTGATCGTTTCAAAGAGACCGGGATCAGGATTGATTTCTCGAAAACCATTTCGATCCGGTTTATATGTTTTCGTGTGGAAAACAAGAGTTTGGAGTCGAAGATGGAGCACTGAAGTGCAAGGGCTAGTCGCTACTAATCCTGAGGATGATTCGAAAATGGATGTAGTAGGAGTAGTGCCTTCGGTTTCGTTCGAACCCGGGACAGACTTGTATGGATGAATGCTTTTAGAACATCGTCAGGTGGACGGTGAGCATTCTAAGGGATATGTTCTACAAAGGTAACACTTAGCCTCAAGCCTCATCAATCGGGAATGACTGAAAATCAGGGGTTATGCAGCAAGGCTAGGTGGGTAGCGCCCAATAGGGTGAGGTCATCCCTGTCTAGATATCCCTTTTATTCGGCTTAGTGGTGCGGTTGCTGATCCCATCCATGGGGGATCTTACTCGGGATTATCCAGTAAGGGGTAGTCCCAGTCTTATGTTGCAGGGATTAGGAGTAATCCTCGGTACTGTGATCTAGGCCACGTACTATGACAGGTGGTACCCCAGTTCCTAGTCATTTGTTGGAAATCCATTTTCCCTCCGCGCCTGTACGGTTTTGATTGTGCCCAACTATTGCTGAAACGTGAGATACAAGCATTTCAGCTACATTCTATTTTACTTTCTATAGACACAATTATAATATCAAAGGACTTTGATAAAAATGTTTTAGCTATCGTAAGTTGAAAACCCAGCATGTTCATTTGTGGCGTGGTCTTACGAGATGCTTTGATTTTCAAAGGGTTTTCGGAACTTTAATAATCAAATTGAGTGTGATTTTCTCACGCTGGTTTTCCAGACTGACTCGGGTGTTATTTAACTATAATGCTTGGGTCAGACCGAGTATTATAGATTACAGGAAAGGATGCTATGGAGCTTAAGAGATGGGCTGGATGGCGATACGTACTCCAGTAGTTGTTTCAAATATTCCGCTGTGTATTCAGATTGTGAGGACAGGTTATGATTACTGTCCAGTTGTGTGTTATGTATACTCTAATGATGTAATGTATAAACAGATTTGTTTTTGTGTAAAGATCATTTATTATCTATTATATTTCATTCCGCTGCGATGGTTAGATTCTGATGTTGTTTTCTATTTTCTTCTTCTACCTCTTCTTTTTTAACCCAAATGGTTCGTATTTCCTTTCATCTTGAGTTGATTGTTGGAGAATAGTGCCGACTCAACGGGTACGGAACTGCAGGCTGTTACAGCTATTATATATATATGTATGTATATTCATTATCTCATCGCATAGATTTTCATTCGCGTATGAATCTAAATGAAAAGACAAAAATATGGTCACACTTAAATCAGCGATGTGACCCCAAAACAATAATAATATAAATTAGTTACTAAATTTTGTAAACTCACAAAAACACTACTATTTGCCGAAAAATTAAGAAACAAAAATTTAAAATCCTCCAAATTAAAAATTATGGGAAAATCATATAAATTAGATTAAAAATATGTTAATAAAAATTAAGGTAAAAACAATAAGAAATTTTCTGATAATTTATTCGAACTGTTATTATTGCAAATAAGTTTGCAGAATGAATTCACCACTATTATTTATATATCAAAGAGGTTAAATAAGGTTGTTAACTCCATTTAATTAACTTTCAAGTAAAAATCCAACTGTTTGAAACACTATTCACTTTGTTCACAATTCAAACATTTTAAATAATCTATAGTTTAATTCAGGTTTTAAAGCTTATAAACCAATATTACAATAATCAAATTCAAAATTCACATACTCAAATAAATTCTTATATTAGAATCTTAAGTTATTTAACTTTTTAAAATCAAAATTTTAACATTTAAAATGAATTAAATATTTCAAAATTAAATGACTAAATTTCTGGGTCATTACATTCTCCCCTTAAAAGAATTTCATCCTTGAAATTACCAAAGGAAAGAAAAATGTCTCCAAACCCTTAAACTTTTCAAAATCAATTAGTTGAAAAGGATTGTTAATTTTCTGAATCTTTAAAGTTACGAAAAATTCCAACAGCATCCCCTTTGCACGGCTCGATCGAAAAAACTACAAATAGCAACCACGGGCTGAGACCAACAAAACAAAACAAAAGCCAAATGGCCTCCCATATCTGGGGCATAAAATCATCAAATCAAACCAAAAATAAACACATACCTATTTGTCGGGCAATCAAACTCACCTCATGAAACCAAAAGCATCAACTAGCCTTTACTTCCATGAACATGCAACTTACTTACACATATTATCCAAATATATGATTCATAGCCATATAATTTTTCGTTTCCAAATTTTAGACACAATTATAATAAAATCCATAAGATGCGCATACATCTTTATACGTAATATCAAATCCGATCACTGCCTCGATCACACAAATTTTACTTCTAAACTACTATCGCTCACTCGACCATTTTAGTACAGACTTTGGTCCGGTTTCTTGATTAGAAACCGTCATTCTCCTTACATATCTATTAACTATGATAGAAAACTTCCAAATCAACTCCAAAATCTATATCAAGTGTTCACCGTCGAGAATCGAGTCAAAAATCCTTGTTCAGATTGGTGTAAACAACCTTAGAATTTGTACTCAAATCTGGATCAAATCAGTTATGTGAATAGAATGATCTACGTACAACCTACATATTTATTTCATTGGTTTCTATATTATACCAAATTCTTTTTATTCACATTCAGTTTTAAATCACACTTGATTTTCCAATAGTATTTCCTTTAATACTAAAACATTTTTTACAACCCATTTCATAAATCATTTTATTTAACTTTACTTTACCTAAGTTTAATTTCACCTCATAGCTCAATTTTCAACTTTACTTTACTTGACTATACAAATTATTTTAATTCATATTTATTATTTCTTAGTATATTCCTTTTAATACTAAAATTATTTGTGGACTATTTCATAATACCTTCAGTTAAGTTTAAAAACATTTTTGAAACAAAACTTGGTTTTTATCATTCACTTTAAAGATTTAAGGTCATATTCTTAATCCATACTAGAATCATTTTTCCGGGTCATTTCATAACATGTTACTTTAAGCCTACAAACACTTTATAAAGACTTACCTCCATTTATAAAACATTTCCCTATATTATAATTACTTTTTTAAGGAATCATTATTTTACTTAAAAAACATTACTTAAGTCTATTAACATCTTATCTAACACAACTTATAAATAATTTTAAAACTTAAGGTTATACATATTTGGAACAGCCACAACTTTATTTTAAAGCTCACTCATACCTAAGTTTATAATAAACACTTATCAAGTACACTTATATTCACAATCAACTTTAAAACTTAAGTTTATATTTTTTTATAACACTCTGCTACAATCTAATAGTATATATAAAAATTTCTATTTTTTTTCTTAACCTAAATGTCCAACAAATTTATAATTTGCTTTAACTTACTATTTTCTCAAATTTATAAGTTATAAAAAACATATTCTCTTATGTTTACACAACACTTTTTCCAATTTAACTTGGAAATTTCGTTGTTCAAACCATAGAAAATTCCATTCATTTTACAACATGAAAATAACCAAACAACCTTTCAAAACAAGATGCAAAAACTAGATTATTCTAATGATTAAGATACATGAGTCTATAATATTACTTAACAGAAATTTTAAGAACCAAAACAACCGGTTTGTTTTCAAATCCCCTTTTTGAAATATTAATAATAATATACATATAATTCCTATGTATATCAAATTATACTTTCAGAAAATTTAAAGCAAAACTTATTTTACCCGAAATAAATTTGAAGCAAAACTATCACGGTGGTAATCCATCACTTAGAAACTCAAAAATGAATGTCGATGATGCTGTAGTCATCACATGAAGTGAGTTCAGTGCCTTTTAGCTCTTCCAAATCCTTTAACAATATTTTTGTTAATCAATACTTTCAAAATAATACCATTATTACTTTTTCTAGGAATTTGAAAAACAATTTCCAAACACCGACCTTGAATTCTAAATTTCTCGGTTTAAATCTATTTTTATTTATAAACCATATTTTAAGAAAATTTCTATTCCAAAACACTCTCCAATAATACTATTATTATTCTTGAAACTTTTCAAAAATAATTTCCAAAACACCAGATTTACATTCTTAAATTCTCAGCTTAAATTCCTTATTTATAAACCATATTTATAAATCCTACTTATATATTTTCACTTCTTATATAAGATCATTTTCACCATTGTTTTTCTTTGTTAAGATTACAATGAACATCTTAATAAAAAAATCAATTTTAACTTCTAACCCAACTAATTATCTATCAACTTATAGTCAAACTATAAAGCTGAATTCACAAGGTGTAATGATTTAATTTAACCAAACAAAATGCCTATAAACTATATGAATACAACTAATCAAAAATAAATGATAATAATTTAAATTATCATTCTCTAATAACCAAACACACCATATATACTATAATAATTTTTGAGAAATTATTCATTTATATATACAATATAATTATGGTAAAATAATTTCATATACCCATTTTCAAAACAATACCGAGTCCATTTGTCTTATTTAAGTATTTAGAACCCTTATCAATACAGTCGTTCCTTCTGTATCGAGCAGAATTCATAACTACTCAACCGATAGTCAACACAAGATAAAAAAAAATTATATCACTAACAGATACGACTTTTATACACACACTCAAATTCATCCTAGGGTCTTGCTTACCCTATCTCAAATGAGTTACCCTACCAAATCCTAGTTGTTCACTCAACCTAAGCTCTGATACCATGTTGTAATGGCTCGTCATTTTGACCTTTAGAAGTTATCACTAATAATTCCACGGTATTCTCGTGCCGAGCATTTGAGTGCCGGAAGGACAAATTGTTTGGGGAAATAGAAAGAAAAAATAGAATAGAATCTCACAATGTGACGAGCAATCTAATATAACAACGATCTTTACAAAAGAAAAACTGAACTTTATTATACATATATCAAATATAGTCAACTAATCAATCAATAGTTTGGATATTTACAACAACCTATCCTTATAATTGCTAGTAAATATAAACAACCAATACAACAAAAAATAGAATATATATGAATATGAATTGGTGGCATATAGATCATTTCTTGAAGCTCCAGGTACCCAAACTGAATCTGTAAATATGCTCAGTCTGACCCGAGCATTATATGAAATAACACCTGAATCAATCAGGTAAACCAACGTGAGAAACACACCTCAATTGAATTTTTAATCTTATAAAACCTTTTAAAATAAAGGTATTTCGTAAGACCATGCCACATGTAAACACGAACAAGTTTTTATCTTATGATAACCAAAACATATCCTATAGAAAATCCAATGATACTATAATAATGTCTAGGGTACAAATACATATTAATCATGGTCAAACTTTTTACATTAAGTAAATTCCAGTATAATAGGTAGAAAATCAAGTTCAAAGGCTCATATTAGAGAATGGATTCCAACTATGAAAGGGTAAGGGTATACCTACCAAATCTATGCACCTCTAGATAAAATGTACGGGAGGCTACAACACATTGCACCTCGCCAATTAGGACCAGCCCTACCCCTTACTGGATAACACTGAATATGATCACCCATTAGTTGATTAACAACCATAATGGGCCCCGAACAATACATAAATATCGACACTAGATCTTGGAATGATCATATCCTAATGGGAGCGACTCAAATAGCTCCGCTGCATGTCCCTACTTTAGTCATTTTCACCATTGATGAGGCTAAAGACTATGATTATCTTTTTGTATAGCAACCAACTTGGAATGCTAACACTATCCTCTGGGTAGAATGCATTACACCATTCATCCATACAAGCTCGTTCTGGGTCTGAACGAAACCGAATGCACTACTGACACACATTCATTTTGAAATCACTCTCAGGATTAGTAGCAAGTAGCCCTTGCACTTTAAAAGCTCCATCTTCAATCATCTTCATGATGTTCCAATTCGAAGGCATATGCTGGTTCGAAGTGGTTTTCGAATAATGTATTTGATCCCGATCTCTCCGGACCGACAACGATAATTTAAAACAGACCAAGTTTGATAGTCGGTTATTTAATTATTAAATATACAACAATCACATAAGGGATTTATTTCCATAAGGAAACCAACATTAGTTCAACGCATAAGCAATCATTAAACCCATTTTTAAATAAATCATTTATTTAACCTCTTTACAAATACTTGATTTAAATTTCTTTGCAAAAAGATATGTTCACAAAACAAAATTTTATACTTGGAAATATCCATATACTTATTTCATCAGTATATGTATATTCACAAAACACTAAGAAAGATTTTCTATTTTGTGCTAAGTATGGAAAGACATTCCACACCACCATAATTATTAAAAGATCACTTATCGAGATCAAATCTTATCACCTTTTATAAAAACTCAAAAATCATTTTCATAATTTTATAAAAATCTTTTATAAATCTCTTCCAACCTCAATCGAATATGTCATCATCCGGGTCTTCCTACCACTTGACTAGTAGTACCGAATAGGGTAATCTAGAAATATGATGACATATCCTAATGGAAGTGACCCACTTAGCCCTGCTGCATGCTATGTTTAAGTCATTTCCTGGTTGATGAGGCTTGAGGCTACGTTTACCTTTTATATAGAAAACCAACTTGGAATGCTAACACTGCCCTCCAAGCATCAATGCAATGCTAGCATCCATCCATACAAGTTCGTTTTGGGACTAAATGAAACCAAAGGCACTAATTTCTATTACATCCGTTACAGGGAATCCCTCCCAAGGAAAATAAAAAATAGCCCTAACACTTTAATGCTTCATCTTCGATTCCATATTCTTTAAGATGTCTTCAGTTCGAAACGCTTGAGTTGAATTAAAGTGGTTGTGGGATAACAGATCGGATCCCGGTCTCTTAGAAACAACTTTCGATAATATTCGGTAAACTCAACGCCAGTTCTTTAGGAAATAAGCAGATAAACGATAAGAGCAGAGTTCACCTCCTAACCGTTAGTATACGGATTTCCTTATCATTTATCCTAGAAGAACGAAATGAATTCATACGTACAGTATAGCACCACCGACAGTAACTGTAACATATAATCTCTGTGTTTCTCCTACATATCTCTAAAGTTACGTTTTGGTACAGATTTGATAGTCGGTTATTTAACTATCAAATAAACAAACAATAAAACGTTGATTAAATTCCATATGGGATCCTCTAAGCCATTATTAATTAATCTTTAGTTAATAAAATCACTTTTTAAAACTTTATCAAAGGATCTTTTCTAAAACACTTTTCCCAAACCACTTACATCCCTCTTACTTGGAAAACAATATAAACATTAACCAAAAATATTTCGAGAATTTTCACTTCTCACATTCCATATTAAATGGCCAAACCATTCCCTTTCAAAACATCACTTACTATGAAACTCGTTTACTTTATAAAACCTATTCACTTATTCCTTACAAAAATTCTTTTATAAGTTCACTTCACATTTCAAACCTTTTTACAATTTTTCAAACTTGATTTAAAACGTCTTTCAAAAATATCTAAAATGATTTATAATATCTCTTTCTATTTTTACAACTACTTAAAAATCTTCCTTCATGATTCCTCTATAGAATCTCCTTTATAAAATATTATTTTCAAGATATCATTTATAAATCACTTTAGGTAAAACCTTTTATTTAATAAACCCCTTTTTTAAAACAAGATATTATATAAAAATAACTTTATAAAATAATAATAAATTTTAAAAATCATTCATAACCTTTAAACCCAAATGGATTAAAGAATTAAAGCTAATTCAAAAACATACTTTAATAATTCGAAAAGAGGCTTAGCAATCCCAATGGTGCTATTTTAAGTTACCATTCAATTTCCATTTCAATTCACTTAACAGTTATTTACATAGGTCAACATATATGTAAATACAACTCATATCCAAATTAGGGAATAACATGTCAATATGAACTAACTAGCTTATACATGTTAAAATAATATAGTAGCAGGATGGTGATTTGTCCTGCTAAACAGATGTCCAAAAAATTCAATCAATTTATAGCAGCACGTGGATTTATTCTGCTCACACATGTCCACACAAACAAGCAAACAAATAATCTACATTATAACTCAATCACAATTATATTGTTTCTTAATGGTATTAGTACTTGAATCACTTGTATTCAAATCCATCTTTGAAAAGAAGTACCTTTAAACAATTTTACTTTTGGAAACCAAAGGGAAAAAATCCTTTTTAAAAAAATTAATTATAAGTTAAAGCTTTATTTAAATCATAATTAATTTTAATTAATCTTAACTTAATTTAATTAAATAGTTAAACAATAATTAACTATTAATTAAACCAAAATTAATCCTTTATTAATTATTAAATAATCAATTATACCTTCATTAATAATTAAACGTTAATTAATCTCAGTTAATTAATTAAATAATATTTAATTAAACTTAAAAAATAAATTAAACATTTAATAAATAATTTATTATAAATTAAATCTTTAATCAAATAACTAAACCCTTGATTAATAATTAATCCTATATTTAATTAATGATAAATTAAATATAAATAATTTACTAACATATACTTAATTAACTTAATTAATAATTAATTAAAATAAATCTAACTTTGAATATAATTAATTAAGAACTAATTTTTATTTAATTAAAGTTAATAAACCTTATTAACATTTAACTATTAATCAATTACTAAAACCTAATTAATTATTAAATCCTTAATTAAATTTTAAAAATGTTATTTTTTAGTTTATAAAATATTCACAAAACAATTTGAAGTGTAAAAAATAAACCTTGCAAAAATCGAAATTTTAAGCGAACTGCATCCTTAACGACTATCGCTGTGGATACCCGTAAGCTTTAACTTGTTTCTATCCCTCTTTTGAAAACTTTACCTTAAAGCTCACTAACTTTCTAAAAACAAAAATAAGTATTTAAAACTAAAACAATTTTAAATCTAACCAAATATTCGATTTTTAAAAACTAAAACCTTAACTTTCTTATACAAGATTCCAATTCTCCAATACCCTACAAAGGTACCAAATTCTTCTTACTTATACATCAAAAACCCAAGACCATACACGACCATAACTTCAGGATATCATCATGCCACAAACTTAAGCAAGATCTAATCTTTGATCATCTAGATTTCACATCCAAGTCCAATGTCCTTACATATCCAAGCAACAACTCTGTGTGTGTGTAACCATCACATGTTAAATTAACCAATACTAGCCATCACATCACACAATATATTAACTAACATAAAAGTAAAAACTTCCCTAAAAATTCATTGTTTACTCACATGAAATCCTTCAGAAACCTGACACACTTTGAAGTTCGTGAAGCTTGAAAAACCACAAATTCTTTTTGAAAATGGAGCATTTTGCACTCGAATTTTGGACCCTTTCTTCTCGGATTTTGGAAAAGTGGTCCGAAGTACAGTTTTATATTATTTATTTCTCTATCATTTAAAAAAAAGGATTACTCTAAAAGGTTAGATTTTGAGTAGACTATGGCCAAAACAGTGAGGGGTATTTTCGGGCATCAAAATCTAGGTTTTAAAACACTCTTGCAAAAATGTAATTTTACAGCATCTAAGCTCGAAATCATAAAAAAGTGGTAAAAAAACCTGTAGCCACTGGAAATATACATTGTTTGAAGAAAAAAAATCTGGTTTTGGAGTTTTTTGTAAGAAGTTATGGCCGAAACCATTTCGGGTAAAATAGAGGAATTTGAAATTGAAAAGAGGAGTTTTGAAGCTAAGTTTAAAATGTTATAAAAAGTTTAAACTTGAAAATATAAAACTTTAGTGTGATGACCCGGTATTTTGACCCTATTATTTTAATAAATATTTAAACTAATTAAATAAAAAATAAATTGATCATTTTTAAAACTAATAAATCTTTTGGAATAATTGCCATTTATTGTGTAGATTTGTATTTGTGAAAAGGAAGTTTGATTTTGAATATTTAAAATAAGTCTCTTGATAATATTTATAATAGAACCTATCTTATATAATTAAAATTAAAATGATGTATCTTATTAACATTTGGTATAAAATATACATATGGATGATAATGTTTGAAGATAACATCAAGTTCTATCAAAATAAAATTTAAGTATGAATATTTCTAAAGCATATGAATGTAATTTAATGAGTGATAGTTAAGATATATAATAGAAAATAAAAATGTAATTACAAACAAGAATTAAGTAATTTGGTAAACATACAACATAAATTGAAAATTGCAAGTATAAATGTATAGAGCTAAACTAAGCATTGAAAATAAGGTAGAAAATGAAATTAAAACAAAGTATAAAATAAACCTGGCAAAACAATAGCATATGTTGCAGTGTAATATATTATGCTATGCAAGAAGAAGACAAAACTATGTACATATTCAAATTATCCTAGTACACATATACAAAATATCTTAGTACAAAATATGTTTAGCCGAAATAGGATGTAAACATCTTTGTACCAAATACAAATACCAGCAAACAATCATAATTATATGTGTACAAATAGGGACATATGCATTTAATGATAGCACACCCTTTTGTCAATTCGAATTTCAAGATAATCTTTCAGCCTCCATATAAAGAAAATCAAATCTGAACAACCAAGACAAAAAGAAGAAACAACTAAACTAGTTACAACCTACCCTGAGTATCATGTTCTCTTCTTCTATGTATATATGTATCTTGCCATTCCAAGCTTGTTCAGTAAGAAACTTTGCTAATCTGAGCAACAAAAAAAAAGAGAGAATCAAGACAGTAAAAAGAAAAGAAGGAGCAAGGAAAATCAGCAAAGTCTCTATTTTCATAAATAGTGAGTAAATCTGAAATTTAAAGCTTTAAGTTGAATTTTAAACACTTCAGGATTTATTGATAATATGGTGATACATGTTTTGAACTTGAAGAAGAATCCTATGTTGCCATATGTTTCTCTGTTTAGTGTACAGTGTGAATATATTTTACAAACTCAAATCTATTTTCTGTTAATCATTGCGAAGTTTTAATTTTAAAATCAAACAAGATATTGAAATCCAGATTAAGAATTTGTAGAAGTGAATTAAGCCATGTTTTGCAAAACATACTTCTGTAAAAAAAAAATTACAGGCAATCAAGTGCAAAATGGATTAATTCGAGTATTACTAAAAGCTAAATTAAGTTTATATCTTGAATGATTATTGTAATTCATGATTTATAAAACTAAAACGAAGATTTTTAATTTGAAATTTTATGAGCAGTTTGAATTGGTAATAAATTTGCATTTTCTCATTTTTCCAACAATCGAAACATTAATAAAAGTTGAAATTTGTTTTGGAGATAATACGAACATCTAAGATGATAGGAAAATTACTGGATAAATTTTCTAATGCAAGAATTGGAAGAATGAATTCAATTTAGGGTTTTAGTTTCAAGTTCGGGTCTGTGTCAAAAGCGTGGCGTGTTTGCTTTCTGTGGGTGACCAAGCGTCACGAAATTCAGTGGAGAGGTAGAGGAGGATGAGGCCGTGGTGTGGCCAGAGCCGCGTCGTCAGCGGTGGTCATTGATGGGGGTCGTGGCGATTTTTCTTTTGACGCATTCGAGTCGCTGTTCGAACGAAACGCACGTATTTTGATTTCGAGCTTTACATGATGAATTGGGGTTTGATCGCGCATGTCAGGTCGTGTTGTGATTTGTTGGGGACGCCGTGGATTGCCGGAGTGATGGAGACCCACCGTGCACGTGCACGGTGGCGTGAAGGTGTCAGTAGTTTCAGGCTTCGGTCGTCTCGAGTGATACTCGATATGTTAGGTCGTTTTTTTCGAGTTTTGCCCAGGTTTTGTGCGTAGATCCCTTTTCGTGTTCTGCTGTTAAAAGAGAGAGTGAATAAATAAATAAAAGAGGAAGGAAGAGTAATAGGAAGAAGAGCACGAGCAGGGGATAGAAGAACGTGAGGAAAAGGCTTGGGAAACTCGGGCCTTACTCGAGTATTTCTCGTGTCTAGCTCGGGTCCATTTTAAAGGGGTTAAGCTTAAAACGTTTATATTATTTTTGTTAACAAAACTCAGTATTAGAAAAGTAAGAATTGTTGACAAGGTTTAAGATAAGACTTGATGAAAAATTTATTAAGAAGTTTTTTTTAGAGCATAAAATGGATAATTTAAATTGAAGATAATTAAGAATGAAATAAATTTATACTGGTGATTAAGTGAATAGTTTAAGATTTAATAAGTTTGAAATTAAGATTGATAATAATAGTCTTGTGTAATTAAGAATAATTAAATTATAATTATAATTAGAGTGTGGATTAATTAATGATTAATTGATAAACAGATTCGTAATTCACTACTTAAAGCTAATTAGCGAATGATTAGTTGAGTAAATTCAGTAATTTAATTAACTGGTGGTTAAGGACTACTTAATTTGTAGGTAAGATGTGTAAATCAATAATTAAGGGTTATCAATAATGGTTAAAGTATAATTAATCTACAATTAACTAATTGGGTTTAAGGGTGATTAAGGGATGGATTGCCCGATTGAAATTAAATTGTAAATTATTAGAGGTAAACTCTTGGAGGTTAAATCAAACATAAATGCTTGATGAGTTTTTAGCGAAGTAATTCATTATTACAAGATGAAATTAATTAAAAGGAATTACTTATTAGGAAAATATTTAAAAGGGTAATTACTTAGTAGAAGAAATTAAGGATAAAGTACTTGATGTAATTAATCAAAATGATTAATAATTGAGTAAGAGGTTAATTACTTAAGTAAGTAATTACAGAGGAATAATTACTGTTTATGAGTAATTGGGGCTGATTAAGGGGTGCAATTAATTAAGGATAATAATTCATGGAATGTGGTTAAATATAAGCATTCAATGGAGGTAATTAGATGATGATGATCATCTTAATGTAATTAGAGGATAACTAATCAAGGAGGATTAATTAAGATGAATAGTTATGGGATGGTTAATTAATTGGTTGTAATTAATTAATAAGCAGGATTTAAAAGTGATTGAATTAATTTAGATTTGACAATTAGATTTATCCAAGATGGGGTGATTGATTTATCTTGCTTATGTAGGATTAAATGATGATTGAATGCCCTGAATTGATTGATACCCCTAATATGAATGTTTCGTGATATGAAGTATTTGGGTGGGTAATGATAACGTGGTTATCTATCAAATGAGTAATTGCTATATAAAGGTGCCATCATTTATTTAAAATTGAATCGCATATTCACTTGAATAGCATGTGTTAGGATGAACTGAATTCGAAGAGACAGGAGTCGGGCATCAGTTAATACCCGAAATCATTTCGATTCTTTATAAATTGATTCGTAGAAACAATAGTATGTAAGGGAATGATTTAAGTAAACTGAACCATAAAATCTAAGTTCCGGCACTTAGAAATTGAGGTGTGAAATAAATGATGTCTATACCAACTGTGAAGTTGTAAATTGATATAACTTACCCCGGGTTTATGTGAGTTGTACACCTTTGCATTCTATGTTAGATGAGTTTACTCATGCTGGTTTCCAGCCTGACCCGGGTGTTACTTTAATGTAATGCTCGGGTCAGACCGAGTATTACAGATTTTTCAGGTATGTACGTTCTGGAGCTCAGGAGGCGAGTTGGATGCAATAGCGTATGGAGTATTTCCGCTGTATTTATATTATTGTTAATCTAGGTCATGATAATTGTAAATATTCAGTGACTGTATATTAAATGTAACCGACAGTTATCATATTCTTTTGTAAACTGTTATTATTTATTATTATATTTTATCCGCTGCGAATGTGAGATGTTTGGTGTTTCTGTTCTTCTTCTTCTATCTTTTTCTTCTTTTCATAACTATCTGGGATTTTCGGGTTCGAAAATTTCGGGTCGTTACATTTAGAATGTTAAGGAAGCCATTAAGGGCCATTAAAGTCTAAAATGAAGAAGAAGAGAGTTTGAAAGAAAATAGAAATGAAAGTAAAATGAGAAAACGAGTATATATATTGTGTGAACAAGTCAAATTTACCTAACTACCATTGTACCATGCCCTCCATAACTTTGCGCCACCTCACCATGACATGTCTCCTTGTCTCCCCTTTCTTAATTTCTAATTTATCATGAAAAGCATGAAAAGATGGCTAAATGTCCCTTAGTTGCCATTAAGTCTATTCGTGTCTCCCCTAATGTGACTATATTCTCTTTATTTTTTTATTTAGTTGTCGAAGTGTCACATCATGATTATCTTAGCTTAATTAACACTAATTATGCTATATTAAATCATATTATATAATTAGTCTATGCGTTCATATATATATAAGAATGTGTGCACAACATTTCAAATAACTTTTACACTATTAAAGTCAAAACTCGTGAAATAGTTACCGGTCAAATTTTCTGTTTTTTATTATACTATATATTTTCGTAAACAAATTCTAAAAACTATTTAACCATTATTATTTATTATTAAAAATAGTTTTATTTTCATTATAAAACCATTTATCTGAATATCTAAAATTAATTAAATGTTCGCAAATCAAAGAGTGAAATTTCGGATTGTTATAATTTTCAATAAAATAATTAATCATTTCAGAGTATTATAAATAAATAAATAATTATTATTTACTTCAAAACTTTATTATTATTATATAATAGTAATTATTAACAACAAAACATTATTAATAAATAATTATTATTAACTTTAGAAGATTATAAATATGATAGTTAATCATTTCAAACCTTATTAATAAAGCAATAATAATTAATCTTCAAACATTTTTATATAAATAATAATTATCTTCTAAAACAATAATATAAATAAGATTATAAACTCTGAAAAGTTTCCAATAAATAACTATTATAATTTCCAAAACATTGTTAATAAATAATTATTAACTTTAAACAATATAAATTATTTAATAAATAACTATTCACAATATAAAATATTGATAAATAACTTCAGATATAAATAGACAACTCTTAAAATACTAGTAAACAATAGTTAAGTTGCTTGAATCATTATTAAATAATAGTTAAACAATTTTAAATCATTTTTAAATGATTTAGAAAAGACAAATAAAAAGGGCTAGGGTAAGATAGAGAAGTTCAAAATTTGCTTAAATAAAAAACATTCCAGAAAACCCAAAGGTTAGATATAAAATCATTCTCCGAATCGAAAACCCATTTCAAACCAAAACTGAAAACTAATAGTATTTCAAAATACTAAATTGAAGCCAACAGCCACCACATCGCTTAACCAATATTGATATTGATTTTTATTACGTTAGAGGTTAGGTTTTCAACATATAACAATATCATCTCTCCTAAAACCAAATAATCAGGTTTGAAATTTCATAATTCGTATAACAAGAGTATTATTGAAAATAATCAACAAGGGCGAGTAATCTCGTTGGATCCCTCTACAAATTTGTTGCACATCGGTTAAATCCCTGTAATAAGTTTCATATATTAATCGCTTTAAAAGCGATAATTTATCAAAATCAAATAATCAACCAAATAAAGCATCTAAGAAAACAATCAACAATTTTTATCTACTATAAAACGTTACTGATTTACTAAAATAGTGATTAAACTCACAGAAATTCCAGTTATTGCCAAAGCGTTCTGGTTCCATCTAAATTCGAACAGCTTTCTAATTTAGCTTGAATTTTCATAATCTTCAATTTCCACTAATCCAATTCCAAAGCATAGTGATCATTGCTATGAGTGCAATGCGATTAACTGCGTTCGATTTGGACCTAATCCATTAATTTACCTAATCAATCCTTAATTAAACTAATCCATCATGAAAGTTGCTTAATCCCTTCGTTCACGTTCCATGCCCCCCGAAACCCATACTCGGCTTTGCCTTCAACCGTTCGTCGCTGCCGCCAGGCATCTCTGGTGTGACGACCCGTAATTTTACCACTTTGAAAATGAAATATTTGATGTATATATATATTAAAATATAGAATTTTCAAACTTAAATAATCATGTTTTATATGATAAATAAGAATGACAAACTTATTTTTAGAATTGGACAAAGATTTTGGACTTTTACCGTAACATTGACAAAACTAACAAAAGCCGTTTTTGGATGAAATTGGATATACGGTCAAATAATTGTTTTAAAAGATGAATAAATCCTTTTAAAATCATTGTATAAAGATAATAATAGGTTGATAAAAGTTTCTGTAGTTATATATATAGTTATGTTTTAGCGATTGACAAATTTCGCCGCGCATTAACAAAATCAATGTCATATTTTGCAAATGAATTTCGATATTGTTTTATATTATTTTATAAGCCAAATGTACTTGTTTTAATTACTTAAAAATGGTAGAAAATTTATTTTCAAGTTTGGTTTACATGAATAAATAATTTAACAAAAACGTCAAAATGTGACCGTAAAACATTTTGTTGAAAATCAACGTTTTGTCGATTTAAAGTTGTCGCAACGTTGCTGCACCTTTATTTTCTTATATATAAACATATCTTCAAATAGTATAAGTATTAATTAATTCAGTAATAAAGTTTACTTTTACTAAACATGCCTAGAAATTCTTGAATATAATTAACAAAAAGTAAACATAAAAAGACAAAAGAAGTTACAAAATTCAAAAAGTAAACGTCAACTCAAGGCAAACATAATCATTATATTTTTTTACTTAATACTTAAGTGAAAATGACATAAAGTAATGATTTGAAATGTGTTATTAATTGCTGAAAAAATAAGGTTATTTTTGTAATTTGGTAAAGAGATATTTTGGTAACTTATCACTTCATTTTTTTCTAGAAATACTAACTACTTCCTTTGCTTTGTTTCACACCATTTCCACCTTCTTCTTCCTCCTTGAACCTCTCTCCAATGGCTTCTTCATTTCTCTTTTCCTTACTAACTTTTCTTAAAATCATATCAAATCAACTCCAAACACCACCAAACTTTGTCAAAGACCTTAGAATACATTAAACATGGTTTAGCATCTAAGAAGTGAAGAAATGACAGAGAAAGAGGTGGAAGCCATAAGGCCGAACCATATGAGAAATGGAAGCAAGTTAGAAAACTCCGGAGCAAGAAAAAGAGAAGGAAGTGCCGTCGATTTCATTTTAAGGAGTAAGAGATAATTCAAGGTCTGCGGAAGCTCTGCCGGATTTTCAAGAGTTTGGAAGAAGAGGTCGATAGCATAAAGTAAAAGGAATGGAGTAGAAATTGATTAATTGAAATTTAAGTGAAGTGTTGTTAGTAAGAATGTTGGTAGGAAGTTTGGTTGGATTTTGGTGAGAACTCCTAAATTACTATATTTTATTTTGAATGATGATATGATGGTTGCAAATGGATGTTTAATATGCTTTAACCATCAAGTTTTTTTGTTTTCATATGAATGTTGAAAATATATGCAACTCACGAATATACATGTCAATAAACACAAAAGGAAATCACTTTCCTTAAATTAATGAAATGAAGTATACGGAAGTGTTAAACCACTTAAAAATGGTTTAAAATGTATTTTAAATATTTTATAAACATTTAAAAGTGTTTTGGCGAAGTTCGAAATAAATAGAAAATTTGGTTAAAACTAAGCACGTCGCCTAACGGTAGTTCGCAATTTCGCACTATAAAAGTTAAACAAGTTTAAAAGTTGGAAAATAGCTCGGAGTTCTGTGAGATAAAAAAATTTCTAACTATTATATCCATAGTTTTCCAATGAAGAAAGAAAATCGATATTTTGATAAGTGGATTTCGAAAAATAAGTAAAACAAGTTTTGGGAAAATCCAAATTTTCAGTTCGAAATCTAAAACTGGATTTCTTTGAAAATGATGTTTAAAATTGTTTAAAAATGTCAAATAAATCTTACAAATCCTTTAAAATGTTATAAAAGTGATTTGAATAATAAAAATGGATTTTCAAATGATAAAAAATCGTTTTGATCAATATAGATTAAAATGCACTTTCCGCAACACTTTTTTGTAGCATTTTTCCATAACTTTTGAAATATAGTTTTAAACTTATCGATTCTTATCCGAATCTTTCACAAATATTTTTGAATGATTAATGAAGTGTTTTAAAGGTAATTTTAAGGATTTATTAAATGGTTGATATGTTTTAATGATTTAGGGTCGATCAAATAACTTGACCTCCTTATGGGTATTAGAGAGATAGTGTCTAGGCTTAAGTTTGAAAAACCAGCTTCCTGGTCTCCCTGGCTATCCGGACTGGCCCGACGGATGGGATAGTGAATTTGATTTACTCGGAACAAAATTCTAAAGAATAAAGAATAAGATTTTTCAAGATCTAGACAACTAGGATTTTATGGAGATGATCCTCTTGTACTTGGTGTTAAAGCCCGAAGAGGGAACTCATACTATTCATGGAATTTAAAAGGTGATTTCATCGTTATTCCACCCATGGTGTTTGTCAAATGCAGGGATTGATATTGAGTAGAATTAGATGATTTATGTAGATTCTGCTTGTAATGCCCTGCATTTTCATATGTTTAAATGTAAAGTATAACGACAAGTAATGAAAATAAATAATTTTGGAATAATCGAAATATGGTTCTGGAACTTATATCATTGCATCCGGGGAAATTTTATGATCTATTTTCATATATAACTTGTCGAAATCTGGATCAATATGAAGAAGTTATGAACGGAAAAAAACGGAAAGCAAAACAAATAAATAAATAAATATATGTGTGTCGGCTGACCATAGGTCGACCCAACTGGCACATAGTTCGACCGCGCGGTTGACCATTGCTTAGAGGCGGTCGACCGCCCGATCGACGAACGTGCTACCTGGACGAAAAATTCATCCAAGTACGTACGTGATGTGTTTTTCACTTTTTATGCCATTCGATCCATATGTTCTTCAAACCTACGGCTCCGAACGACCCTGTGGCATGGTGGCTCCAGGTTCAATCCAATAATCCAATGGTTTGAGACCCCCAAGCTCTAATATAAATAGGAACCTAGGCCTAGCTATCTTCTCACAATTAGATTTTTCTCCCATGGGTTCATTGCCTAAGGCTGAACCCTAAATAGAAAATATTTCTTTGGGTTCTTGGCCTAAGGTTGAACCCTAAAAGAAAATATTTTCTAGGGATAAAATCTTCTAAAATAAAATATTATACGCCTAAGGGGAAGAGATCCAGAAGGACTATGAGCCAAGCGGAGCACAAGCAAAGCCAAGGACGATAGGTGAGTGGATTTATTTATATATCTTTTAAGTTTAAGATATATTATCATTAGATTCCCATTTGGAAAAAAATTCGGTAATTAACCATATTAATAAAATTAGGATAAACTATAAGAAAACTTGCAGTTTATTTACAATATTTAAACACTAATTTCTATGCCTTATTTACATCTTTTATTCTACGTTTTGGATTTTTATGCAAGTGACGTTTTCTTCCATCCCTTCTTTCCTTTCTTCACGTATGGATTAGAATAGATAAAACACGAATATGGATTATATAAATAAGAAAACTGAAATGAAAGAAAATAGATGTAAAATAATAAAAGCTAAGAGATAAAAAGATTACTGTAATAAATTGCTTTGAAATAGGAAAAGTTAATTTGGAGGTAATTATTAGATTAATTGGTTGGTTAGAAGGTGGGATACACATCCATAATTTGATAGCTAAAAGATAACGATAAACGTAACTGCCAGAATAAAAGAAAAAAAAGGAGAAATTAGTGTAAAATAGAGAAACCGCTATATTTTGCACTACTCCAAAATAGTAAAAGAGACACCTTACAGTTACGGATTATTGTTTATAGTGTTATTCAACTTTAAAGTATGGAAATGGATTATATAGTCTTCATACCCAACCGAATAAAATAGAATTACTTCCTAAAATATTGGACAATAAAGTAAAGTATGATTTGAAACAAGAAGATTACTAATTTACGGATTTGAGGCTATGAAGAAATTTAAGGAACCTAGGTCTGCATTTACTGTGCAGGCTATTTAACTAGGCAATTATTGTGATAAGTGAATAAGATAGATTTAGGGAATTAAAGAAATTCTATGTCATAATAAAAGAAGACAAATTAGGCAAGAAACGCTTGTAATTGTATAACGGAGTATAAAAGAAGAAGAAATAACAATTCCAAGTAAAATTATAAAATAGGTTTACTTAAAGAACTTGTATTAAGTTAATAAGCAAATAAAACAGAAATAATCAAAGAGGCTTATTCTAAGGAAATTAAGAATTTATATATTAAGTTAAATAAGCAAGATAGTAAATGTGGCTCATACTAACAGCATTCCTTTTTAGACGGGGGCAAGAATATGCTAACTAAATTAAAATAGATAGCCAATAGAATAAGAAAGCAAACATAATGCAAATTAAAAGATTAGACTTAGGATCTAATAAAAGAATCGAAATGCATTTGGAGCGGCCCAAAGGATGAAGCACCTAACGAAGCAGTTCATCATGGATTTCAAAAATGGAGAAGCACATCTAATTTAGTGATTTAGGGCTAGAGGGAAGTAAAAGGCTTCAACGGGACATGAGGATAATCTAGAATGACCCTTTGGGTCGGCCTAATGAAGCTACATCTCCGGGGGCAGGTCTATATGTGTTCCATCAAAAGGGTATGCCTTGACTGCATTTGCATTATATGCTTAACGAAGCGGATCCTTTGTATGTAGTCAGAAGGGCTTAGTGTTTGGAGTAGGGTATTCTTATGTCCAATACTTGCAAGTAAGGTTAAGGATAGTCGCATGCGGATATCGCCCAGCATCAAGACCAGAGAAAGTTCGAAAAAGACTAAAGTTAAACCGACAGTCCAATGATACTTTCGCTATCGAGACATTGGATGGAGGGGCACCGCCAGTTGGATGTTAGATTGTTTGCAGTAAGGCACGGCCAATTAACTCTTTAGAAGTCTTTCGATTAGTTGAGGGGTGACTGCATTGGGCCATAGCCACGAAGAGAAAGGGGCAGACCAACAAGAATATCTATATTATAAGCCTAACGAAGCAATCCTTTACACATATCGAAAATCCCCGACTGATTTTTGTACAAGGTAGACCTTGTAGGTGGAACTCAGATAGAAGACAGAACGATTACGCAGTCCTTAACGTATGCACTGGATGGTAAATTGTGGATGTCCTGGCAATGGTATAGACTAGTGCGGATGCGATTTACGTTTTCGTATTAAGTAGTGGAGCATCTGTAGGACTTACGAACCGGTCCTTTACAAATGAAAATTTCGAAACGCTCTCGAAGACGATGGAGTTCTTTTTTAGGAGGATACGGAAGGTACCATGGGTGGAACCTAGGGCCAATATGGTCATTGGGCATATAGCTACATATATGTATATATAGGTTATTAGGTTTTTATCTACTATGGGTTAGATGGGCACAGCTCACGAGTAAGGGTGAGAGTATTGTAACCTAACGAATCTAATATAAGAATAAATGGAAATAAAACGATATATGTAGAATTAAGCCTAGAAGTATATAATTTATTCATTCACCAAAACCTTTGTTCTGACCCCCTCCTCATAACATCCTATAGGTTAGGTAGATGGTCAGAGACTTCTCAACTTTATGACACTTGCTTAGAAAGTGTTATTATGTGGGTGAGTATTTACTTACTGATATTTTTTAGTCAATTCCGTTGTGAGATAATTAATTGAGCTCTAATATATTTATCTTTTCCTATTTGCAGGATACCAGATACCCAACTCGGGCTTCAGTGGACTTGGTTTTTAGCACTTTTTGGGAAAAATACGGACCATTGGAATTCCGGTTGTTACATTTGGTATCAGAGCCTAGGTTTAGATTACTAGGTAGATATTAAGCGAACGTATTTGTGTTTTAGTATAAATATATATACTCTTAAAAAACCGCAAAGAAAAGTCCATTCTTTTAAGAAAATCAATAGTTGGAGAAAGTTTGGAAAACAGTTCGATATATCAAAACTTAGAACGAGGGAATTCCAAGAGCCAAAAGACCTCATAGGGCAAAGATTTTTGGATTCAGTAAGGGGTATTTGGAAAGGTGAAAGCAAATTAAAAGGCCACTTTTTAGTCTAGCCCAGCAATTAAAATCTTATGAATTCAAAAAGTTTTGAAAGATTTTCAAGTTCTAACTTTAGAAGTTATAGCTTTATGATTTTATTGGTTTAAATGAGGGAAAAACAATTCTAAAAGAATTTTTTTTGAATTTGAAAGTAGAGATATACATATGTATTATTGACTTTAATTGAAAACTAGTATTTTGGGCTGTAGTGACAAAGTTTTATGCAGCATCTGTCTTAGCCGAGTAGAAACGTATTTTCAAATCCTTATTTAAGTATGAAAAGGTTTATAAGTACGTTAAACTAAATTTTTCTGGCTGTAAAGAAAGTTTAGTTGTTGTGGAAAAGAATTTTATGAGTTAGATGATTTAAGTGGTTGGAGTGAGCTTATAGACATTAATGTAGGTTTAATTGAAGTATAGAAGACATCAAGACTCCACTTGGAGGGTGGAGGGTGGATAAGGATATTTAGCCAAAGTCGTAACTGCGACTCAGACAACTCGGTAGTGGGTAGAATTTGCATAGGCTTCGATTAGTCAAGGGGAGGTGCGTGAGATGTGGAAAAAAAAATATAACACAGCACGACCAGGTCGACCGGGCCGTTGACCGGTCGCATGCAGATTGCACGTGTATATACACGTGCTTTGCCCCTCTCTTGCTCATTTTTGCTCCCCTTTGTCATTTTTGCTTCCTCCCCGAAGATAGCAGTCGCACCCAAAAATCCCATCTTCCAACCACCCAAATTCCTCCAAAACTCCACCGTTAATTCCAAATTAAAACGCGTTGTGAGATCTACTCGGATCCATACCCTGTTACTACAGATCTGAGAGTTTTTCACCATGCCCCTAAGACCCTCTCCAGTTCACCTCTTTCCCCACCTCACACCATAGGTTATAGCTTGGTGTCAAAGTGATATGCGTATAGTACAGTCTTACTCTGATACAGCCGCGTACCAATTTCTGCAAGGAAAGGCGGCGAAGTTTACTGATTTTCCAAGCACACGTTTAGAGCATGTCTTTTTAGACACAGGGCTATAGCAGATTCTTAGCCACGAGACGTTCGAGCAGCGAGCGTATCCCAGGTAAGTATGTCTTTTTGATACTAATTTACGTACTAGCGATGAGGACGAGGAGTTGGCCTTCCAGTTGGAGGTCAAGGGAGTTAGGATAGTTTTCACCAAGTCTTAGTTGGCTAGTATTTTGGATATCAGAGGGTATGGTTTATAGGTAGGGCAGATTGAGATGACAGACACGGCGATTTTACAGCAGATTCTTGTAGACCTCCGATACCCCGATTGGAGCGCTGGGCAGTTGACCCCTTTGGCTAAGTTAATTATCCGCATTCTGCAGATAACCTTTTCCCCAAGACGGGGAGTTTTGATCATATTTACCCTACTATGAGGCGGGCCACCTGCACCATATTTGGAGGATTGTAGGTGAACTGGGCTAGGACGATTATGGCCCAGTATATGACAACGACCGGACTTTACAGATCCACTATGATTTACTATCACCATTGGACCCGGGTCTTCAGGTGGGCCAGGGTTAAGATGGAGAGAGAGATTTACAGTGAGCAGGCCCACCCCATGATAGATTTATCTACTCTAAGGAGAATGCACATAGGATTGGCCCAGATTTAGGCTTAGAGGAGGAGCAGAAGCACGAGCAACAGCCATCACCACAGCCCTCACCACATTGGCAGGCACCCCAGTACTTTCATGAGCATCAGCACTTTCCCGTGCCACCGTTTGGAGGTGGCGTAGGACATACCGAGTCTCCATGGCCTACTTGGCCATCTGAGCCTGCGACACAGAGTACATGGGGATATGGACATGGATATGGATCTTAGGGAGAGGAAGCAGGACCCTCTCATCCCCCTCCATCGATGGGCTACGAGGATCAGTTTAGGACCCTTGCCGAGTGGCAAGAGTAGCTCTCTAGGGAGCACGCTCAGATTCTGTAGGATAGTAGGAGGTGATTAAGAGGTAGGATGAGTTAGCTAGGTCTCAACGTGAGGTTGAGGCGAGCGCTAGGCGGTTGGTAGAGCGCCTTAGCTATTTGGATTCCTTTATTAGAGCCTTCCTATGTCAGAGCGGACAGGGGCATAGGCCTCCTAGCCCGAGATGATGGCTATGTTAGTCCACATATGTCATCTATCTAGTATCGTAATATAGTAGGGTTAGTTTCCACTTTTTAGTTGTGAAATTGAACTCTTATGTAAGTAAATAAAATTTTGTGGTAATATATCAGTATTGATGTTTTTTTTCTTTTCTCTTTTTACATTTATGATGTTCACAAATGGAGAATAAGGACATAAGAGCATTATTATAAAAAAAATAAGAGCAGAAATAAAAATAACAAAAAGAAAATAGAAAATTAAATAGGCAACGGAAATGTCAACTAAATATTTAAAGAGCAATTTTCTTATGCAAACTGTACTTGGGAAAAATAGAAAGGAATTTTATAAGATAGCAGCCAAAAATCCCGAGCATGGGGAAAGATGTTCATAAAAGAAGATCGGAGAAATATGAAGTTTCTCCGTTTTTTGTCTTCTTTCTAACATAAGAACTTGAATTCATAAAATTAGATTTTTTTGAAATTTGAGTATTAAAAGTTGTGTGGTAGGTTTGGACGTAAAATTGATTGAACTATGCTCTTATTCAATAGGAGTGTGGGAAAAAATGAATGAAAAACGTTTTGATTTTTCAAAAGATTGCATTCACAAAGAAATTGCAAGTATATTTAGGATGTGTTCATCAAGTTTTAAAAAGAAATTTCTGAAAGAAGAAGCATTCATATAGGAGGTACCGATTAGAAATTCATGTACATGCATATATTTTATGATGTATTGCACTTTGCACAATACATGAATTGTTGCAAAATTGGATGTACACAGAATGGATGTAATTAATGCAAGAGATTACATAAATTTTACCCTTGCCAAATTATGGGGACGAAATTTCTTAAGGGTGGGAGAATGTAACACCCCGCATTTTCATATAGTTAAATGTATAGTATAACGACAAGTAATGAAAATAAATAATTTTGGAATTATCGGAATATGGTTTTAGAACTTGTACTATTACATCCGAGGTGATTTTCTAATCAGTTTACATATATAACTTGTCAAAGTTTGGACCAATATGAAGAAGTTATGAATGAAACAAAACAAAAAGCAAAACAAAAAAATAATAATAAATATATGTGCATGGGCCGATCATCGGTCGACCCAACGGGCACATAGGTCGACCGTGCGGTCGACAGGTGCTTAGAAGTGGTCGACCGCCCGATCGACTAGCGTGCGACCTGAACGAAAAATTCATCCAGATCGTACGTGACGTGTTTTCCACTTTTTACGCCATCTGAGCCATATGTTCTTCGATCCTATGGCTCTGAATGACCCTGTGCCATGGTGGCTCGAGGTTTAATCCAAGAATCCGACAGTCTAAAATCTCCAAGCTCCAATATAAATAGAAACTTAGGCCTAACTATTCCCTCACAATTAGATTTTCCTCTCATAGGTTCATTGCCTAAGGCTAAACCCAAATAGAAATATTTCTTTGGGTTCTTGGCCTAAGGCTGAACCCTAAAAAGAAAATAATTTCTAGGGAGAAAATCTTTTTAATTAAAATATTATACGCCTGAAGGGAAGGGACCAAGAAGGACTATGGAGCCAAGCGGACCACAAGCAAAGCTAAGGACGATAGGTGAGTGGATTTATTTATATATCTTTTAAGTTTAATATATATTATCGTTAGATTCTCATTTAGAAATTTTTTTAGTAATTAATCATATTAATTAAATCGGGATATACAATAAGAAAACTTGTAGTTTATTTACAGTATTTAAATACTAATTTCTATGCCTCATTTACATCTTTTGTTCTATGTTTTGGATTTTTATGCAAGCGACGGTTTTCTTCCACCCCGTCTTTCTTTTCTTCGCATATGGATTAAAATAGATAAAACGTCAAATATTGATTATATAAATTAGAAATCTGAAATGAAAGAAAATAGATGTAAAATAATAAAAGTTGAGAGAAAATAAATACTGTAATAAATTGCATTGAAATAGGAAAAGTTAATTTGGGAGTAATTATTAGATTAATTGGTTGGTTAGAACGTGGGATACACTTCCATAATTTAATAGCTAAAAGATAACGATAAACATAACTGGTAGAATAAATGAAATAAAAAGGGGAAATTAGTGTAAAATTGAGAAACCACTGTATTTTGCACTACTCCAAAATAGTGGAAGAGACATCTTGCAGTTATAGATTATTGGTTATAGTGTTATTTAACATTAAAGTATGGAAATGGATTATATAGTCTTCATACCCAACTGAATAAAATAGAACTACTTCCTAAAATATCGGACGGTAAAGTAAAGTATGATTTGAAACAAGAAGATTACTAATTTAAGGATTTGAGGCTATGAAGAAATTAAAGGAACCTAGGTCTGCATTTACTGTGCAGGCTATTTAACTAGGAAATTTTTATGATAAGTGAATCAGATAGATTTAGGGAATTAAAGAAAATTCATTGTCATAATAAAAGAAGGCGGAGTAGGCAAGAAACACTTGTAATTAATTGTATAACAGACTATAAAAGAAGAAAAAGTAACAATTCCATGTAAAATTATAACATAGGTTATAATTATGAGATAAGAACGGAAAAGCTTATCGTGAAATTTAAAACAAATTGGTAAGTGACGATAATAGAGAATAGTGATAGAGGCTTATTTAAACAACTTATATTAAGTTAATAAGCAAATAAAACATAATTAATAAAAGAGGCTTATTCTAAGGAAATTAAGAATTTATATATTAAGTTAAATAAGCAAGATAGTATATGTGGCTCATACTAACAGCATTCCTTATTAAACGGGGGCAATAATATGCTAACTAAATTAAAATAGGTAGCCGACTGAATAAGAAAGCAAACTAAATGGAGAATCGAAATGCACTTGGAGCAGCCCAAAGGATGAAGTGCCTAACGAAGCAGTTCATCATGGATTTCAAAAATGGAGAAGCATGTCTATTTTAGTGATTTTGTGCTAGAGGGAAGTATGAGACTTCAACGGGATGTGAGGATACTTTAGGATGGCCCTCTGGGTAGGCCTGACGAAGCTGCATCCCTAGAGGTAGGTCTGCATGTGTTCCATCAAAAGGGTATGCCTTGACTGCATTTGCATTGGAGGCCTAACGAAGCAGATCCTTTATATGCAGTCAGAAGAGCTTGATGATCGGAGTAGGTTATTCGTATGTCCAGTACTTGCAAGTAAGGTTAAGGATAGTCGCATGTGGATATCGTCCAACATCAAGACCAGAGCGAGTTTGGAAAAGACTATAGTTAAACCGACAGTCTAATGATACTTTCACTATCGAGACATTGGATGGAGGGGCACCGCCAATTGGATGTTAGATTTTTTGCAGTAGGGCACGTCCACTTAACTTTTTAGAAGTCTTTCGATTAGTTGAGGGGTGGCTGCATGCGGCCATAGCCACGAAGAGAAAGGGACAGACCAACAAGAATATCTGTATTATAAGCCTAACGAAGAAATCCTTTACAGATATAGAAAATCCCTGACTGGGTTCTGTACAAGGTATACCTTGTAGGAGAAACTCAGATAGTAGACAAAACGATTACATAGTCCTCAATGTATGCACTGGGTGGTACATTGTGGATGTCTGAGCACTGGTATAGACTAGTGCGGATGTAATTTACGTTTTCATAGCAAGTAGTGGAGCATCTGTAGGTCTTACGAAGTGGTCCTTTACAGGTGAAAATTTCGAAACACTCTCGAAGCCAGACGATGGAGTTCTTTTTGAGGAGGATAAGGAAGGTACCATGGGTGGTACCTAGGGCCAATATGGTCATTGGGCATATAGCTACATATATGTATATATTAGTTATTAGGTTTTTATCTACTATGGGGTAGATGGGCACGACTCACGAGTAAGGGTGAGAATATTGTAACCTAACGAATCTAATATAAGAATAAATGGAAATAAAATGATATATGTAGAATTAAGCCTAGAAGTATATAATTTATTCATTCACCAGAACCTTTATACTGACCCCCTCCTCATAACATCCTACATGTTAGGTAGATGATCAGAGACTTTTGAGCTTTATGACACTTGCTTAGAAAGTGTTATTATTTGGGTGAGTATTTACTTACTATTATCTTTTAGTCAATTCAGCTGTGAGATAATTAATTGAGCTCTGATATATTTATCTTTGCCTATTTTCAGGATACCAAATACCCAACTCGGGATTCAATGGACTTGGTTTTTACCACTTTTGCGAAAAATCTGGACCACTGGAATTCGGGTTATCATACTGCTCACTTAATATTTACTGGTTTCGGATTAATATCCTATATAACATGTTTTTAACTCAATCGAAATTGAGAGTTTTAAATTAAGAAATCTTTGTTGAGATTTAAGTAAAATGATTTGGAATTAATTTAAATTCGTATAGTTAAAATTTATTAGTTTGGATTTATGGTAAATGTTGTCTTGAATAACATTGTGTTTGATCCATGTTAAAAGTTGTGATTTGGAAATCATTGTTAAGATTTAAATAAAGAATTTGGAATATTTTCCCAAGAAAAGATGAAATTATTTGGAATATAAAAGGGGTTTTATGTAATCAAAGGATTTAGTAAGAGAAGTTTAATGATTGCGTATATATTGGAAAGAATGCTTTAGAAATATATATATCTCTAAAAGAGATTTTGATAAAAAGAACTTAATCAATCAAAGAATGACTCCCAATTCACAAAACCTCTTTTTATCGATGATTGATTTCGAAAGATTTGAACCAATCTACGTATTCAAATTAAAAGATCAGAAGTTGAAGATATTGAGATGAATAGTAACAAAAGACTGCTTGTTGATTTGATTAGGTATAACTCCCGAAATTCTTATAGTAGCGATGGTCGTTTTGTTAAGAAAAATCTCAGAAACACAAGGGCTATTCGCTACTAAACTTATGATGTGGTAGGAGGGTGCCTTCGGTTTGTCCTATTCTTGGACAACTTGTATGGACGAGTGTCTGATCTTGCATTCTAAATCACAATGAGTGGTATCTATATAACGTATATCAGTCGGTGGTGGAGAAGACATCTTCTCTTAGCTTAATACCCTTTTTCAAGACATTCGAGCTCGGAAAGTTATACGTTTGTAGAAATCATTCATGTGACTATGGAGTGGTAATGTGGCATTCAAAGAGGAAAGATGATGTGCTATGTGAAAGGTTATCGTTGCCTCTAGCCTCACACCTCGGAAACGGCCAAAACAGGGTTAGATGCAGCAAGGCTAAGTGGTTCGCAACCATTAGGGTATGATCATCCCCTTGTATATAGATTTCTTCCCTTTATGTTATTCGGGATGTAAATTATTGTGGATGTATGCTATGAGAGCCCTCGGATAGGTCGGTAACGACTGAGGAGATGATTTATTTGGTACTATCTAGTTACAAAGAAAGGCCAGTCTTGTGTTGATAGAGGATCCTTTGTATTGGTCCTTGGTACATTCCTCTAGAGATGTACTATCGGAAGGTAGTCCCTTCACCTAGTCATTTGTATGGAAATCCATTTCCCAATAAGTGCATTTACCAGTTTGATTGTAGAACCCCCGTTGGGCTAGTATGTTGGAATTTAATATATGTAACAATTTAGGCTAAGATTAATAAGTTTACTTGAAAATGTTTTCAACGATATGTTATTAAAAATAATATCAAATATTTTGACGTAAAATGATTTGGTTATCATAAGTTAAAAACCCGTTCCGTGTTTATGTGCGGCGTGGTCTTATGAGATACCTTTTTGTTTTCAAAACGCGTATTTTAACTTCTCACACCAGTCTCATGACCGACTCTGAGTTTATTTTCCCTTTCCTTAAAATCTGGGTGCTCTAATTTTCCCCGGGCAGCCTAGTAGTCTGGTTTGGAAGAAAGCTAGATGGAGCTCGAAGTATGGAGTCAGAAGATTTTATTGAAGATTTTTGTCTATTACCACCACACTCTTGTCCTATAATATTCTGCATTTGTAAGGACAGGATTTATAACTGTCCATGTTTTTAACTCTAATAAATGTATTTTAATTTCTACTATAAATATTTTATATTAAAATAACATATGCGAGATTCTGTTCTGTCTTATTTTCTTTCTTACCCTTAAGAATCCGCTTCTCCGGCACATGGATTTACGGCACGTGAATACCAATGATGTATTAGTGTCGATTTCTGGGAGTCGAAGAAATGGGTCCTTACATCTGGCCATCGCTGCACTTTAATAGGGGATAGCCCCGGCCAAGAGCATCCCAACACCCTCGACCTCCACCGTCGCCTAACCGTTGAGATTTCACTTAAAAACAACGACGCCATTGATTTTTGACCATCATACGCCTCCTAATAATGATCTAACCGACCAACCTCTTCATCACACTGATATGAACACTTCCCTAGTTGAGGTCGAGGTCTAACTTCGTCCCTAGTGGCACAATGGTGTGGTCGTTCACCGTTGAATGTGGAGTACACAATTTGATTTATGATTTTGAAATGCACTGCCTTTTTTTCTTGTTTTGATGAAAAGGAGGGTATGAAAAGGAGACAAAAATGTGTGCTGCCTTGTACCAAATTGCCTTGAGTTATTACTTATATAATTTTAATTTTTTAGTATCTCATCACATAGATCTTCGTTCGCGTATGAACCCCGAATGAAAAAACAAAAATATGGTCACACTCAGAACAACGATATGACCCCAAAACAATAATAATATAAACTGGTTATTGATTTCTGTAAAATCACAAAAACACCATCGTTTTCCAATAAATCGACAACGAAAATTTAAAAATCCTCCAAAGTAAAAAATCATGGAAAAATCAAATAAATTATTTTAAAAATATGTTAATAAAAATCGAATCGTAAAAGTAAAAGTAAATTTTCTGATAATTTATTCGAACAGTTATTACTGCAAATAACATTGCAGAATGAATTCATCGTTATTCTTTATAAACCAAAAAGGTTAAATAAGACTATTAAATCCATTAATCAACATTCAATGAAATATCCAGCTATTTGAAACACTATTCACATATTTATTCACATTTTAAAGATTTTAAATAATCTCTAATTTAATTCATGTTTTAATGCTTATAAACTAATATGACAATAATTCAATTCAAAATTCACATATTCAAATAAATCCTTATATTTGAATCTTAAGTTATTCAACCTTTAAAAATCGAAATTTCAACATTTAAAATGAATTAAAAATTTCAAAATCAAATTACTAAAATTTCAGTTCGTTACATACAGTCTCACTCATGTTATTCAAAAAAAATGTTACTTTGTAAATGTTTCTAAATGAACACATATATGCCTTTCGTAAACTATTTTTATAAAGAATAACTATTCAACACTCTATGCAAATCGAACAACAACAAGATACTGACCTTATCATCAACTAAACAAATTTGTAGAAGAAAATTTTATGAATTTTCATTTATGGTATCTTTAGGGATGGATGAAAATGGACCGCGAAAGAATAATTAGATAAATTGTGAATGAAATGTTACCAAATCGATACAATATGTTCAAATGAGATAAAAACTAAAGTAAGAAGTTTAAAATGAGAATTGAATTAAAATAGTACAGGGTGGAAAAGTTACAACAATAAAATAAATTGTCAGTGAGAAATCTTCTCACCTTGCAATAAGCAACCCGTTATTCTTTTTTGCTTACCAAAATTAAAATGCAATTTTCAATTTCGATTTTTAAGTAATGATGAGAAGTCCATTTAGCAATGCAAAATCTCCAATCAACTAGTGAGTGGCCCGTGCTACGCACACGGGCAGTGGTATACCCCATTGTTGTAAGTTATCCTAAGAACAGTGCAAGCACAAAATTTATATTTTTTTGAACTATATTGTTAATATGTATTTCCGATTACAGCTTGATTGGTTAATTCATTACCAAAATTTAAAACCTAGGAACACGTATTAACTTTTGGGTATCAATAATACCTTCCATTTCAACTAAGTGTTTTTTTAAGAAGAACTGGGTTTTTAGTAATGTCATCCTCTGTGGCGACATTAAACATTTATTGATCACCAAAAATTCAGTAAGTTAGAATCAGTTGGAACATGACATTCAATTCTAAATATTTTGAGTATGAAATCAAAACCTATATTACTCTTCGAATACTAACCATTGTCCCTAACTACTTATCATGTAATGATATAATAATACCGTTAAAGGAATTGTTAAACTCTTAAAGAAGTGATTCATGTGTTCCAGAAGCAGAACCTATAGAAAATTTTATATTAGATATTGCATGTTATGTTTTACAATGTTCGAGAGTGCATGTAGTCTGCACACATCACATAATGCATCGTGTACTTAATCAAATATATTTTTACTGTGCACTTGTATGGTGGTGGAAAAAAAATATGAGACAGTATAGCTAAATGGAAAGGAAGATTTATAAGGTACCGTGCAGGGAGAAGATGTTGTGTGCAATGTGTACATGTATACAACAGGCAGAGTATTATGCATTATTGTTTGAAACGCCTATTAAATGTTTAGCTGCTGTGCTAAAAATAGATAAAAAAAAGCAGTTTCTAAATAGTGGCTAATTATACAACCTCATATAACTCCTTTATCATTGCATGATGGAGAGTAATTTGCAGTTCAATAAATTGCTTTAATCCAGTGAATTGAAGGTTCAAGTATTATCACACAGTCAAATAAATAGCATAAGTTCCGAGCTAAAAAAGGAATGATTGTAACCCTTCATGAAAACAGTAAATCAAAAGTCTACACTTTAGATACTAACATATGATTCTTGATCGAACTACAATACTAATAGTTAAGAGAGGTTTGTTAACTTATACTTGCATGGTTCATATATTGTATTGTAACAAAGAGCACCTGAAGCATAGGAACAGCATGAAATGAAATTGTATCCAATTGATAAAGTATATCACATGGATTTTCCAAATATTATATGTTGATCCCCATATGTAGTCAACGTCAAGTCCCACATCATACTCTACGATCCTTGCAGCAGACTCAAAAACCATGCTGCATCAGCAATTGGAAACAAAGAACACACTGCAGCACATCCCTCACATCTCCAACTCTACAGGCCTGCGTTAAACTTTTTTCCTCGATCTCACCTACCAGAACATTCAAACTCTTGACATTAGCCTTGTAGTCAAATTGTGAAAAATAGCAGAATATAATATAAATATGCAGGCTTACATTAAATTTTATATTTATTTATTCTTACACAACATATACTTAAATACTTACCACTAATATGTGGTTTAGTTGATGTTTATGAAATGTGGTCCACATCGACACTTCTTTTTCAATTTCTATTATGTAAATATGCACACATCTTTACTACTCGTAAACGTCAGTCGTTGGACCTATATTGTGGTGGGTAGAAGTTTTTCTGAATTAGTGTGACAACTGTTTTTCATCAAAAATTTTAACTAAGATGTCAGTTGAACGACAAAATACTGTTCATATTTCCAAAAGGAGAAATCTAATAGTGCAAAAACTACAATAAAAAATTAGAGGTCGGAAAAATAGATGAAAAATGGAAGCACAATGACATGATCCTAAAAAATATATATGTAAGGAAATATAAAGTTGGACAAAATTTCCACTAAAAAATATTTTAGGACATATCTCAAATATGCACTTTCAGGATATGGTACTTTTTGGATTAAAATGGGGGATAAAAAAGACACGTTATGTGTCTAAGAGTAAATTTTTAATGAAAATAAATAATTTTAGGTGCCAAAAATAATTAAAAAACCTTTGCTTACCACAAGCCTACCACTCTGAACTACTTCCCTACATGCAGCCTATTTTCATGATGCTTATCACAATCAAGTACTTGCCTACTATGCACAGCTCATCATAATTCAATTTCTAACCATGCAGTTGGCTGTCTCCATGCAGCTTCTTCCTTTATAATAACTACCTCTTCGCAGTTCAGGAAATGCACTACAGCCGTTGGAAGTGCTTCGTGGTCCAGGATATACACTTGCTAAAAAAATTTCATTCTAGCATTTGTTTTTTTTTCATTTTTTGGCAATGTTTAATTATTCTTCTACATATATGTATTCCCTTTGACACTTATATTGATCATCCATTTGATGATCCCATATTTTATATGCCATTGCATAGACTATTATTTCGTCACCCATCAAAGGTGCTAAAGGCTTTAGACTTTCACTAAAATAATTAAATATTGACTGCTCTACTCGCGTTGAGGACTACTTATCTAGTGAAGCAAAAATTAAAGTGTAGAATGATGATTTGAAAGACAACTTATCTAATGAGGAAAAAAGGATAGTCATAACAAAATAAATTAAGAACCTAGAACTTAGGTTTCGTTTGGACAACATCATGATGTAAGCATTTCACTGAATTAATCGACTAAGCCGACATAACCAACCTTAATTGAGCCGACTTGATTGATTAAAACGATCAGCCGATGTTAACAGCCGATTGAATGACCCAATATGATCATTTTGGTTCATTGAATGGTTAACAAAGTCAGTTGGGAAGTTGTTAATCGATTATATATATAAAATAATTTAATATTACAAATCCATCCCTATGAACCCATTAGTAACCGGTTGACCACATTTAATATCCAATAGTGGAGGAAATTTTTCAGTAAACAGGTGGTTAACCTTGATTAACCATGGTTAATCGATTGATGGAATGTTTGAACAATGAAAGTGAGTGGTGGACCATGACTGACCAATTCAATGGTTAAGTGTTTAAAATGAGGAATTAATAGCTTAACGAACGGGTAGCTGCGGTTAACTGTGGATGGGTCTATCGAAGTAAACAAATGTAAACTAACCATTGCTAGATTAACCAAGCCTCTGACAGTTGGTGGTTAACCTCTTTTCTTAATCATTCAGTTCAGTTAGCCGACAGGATCTACAGATGCTAGTGTTCGTACACGAACAACTTTGTACTGAAACGGCTTTAGTGTAGGAGAGTATAATAATTACTATCTTATAAATTAGTAAATACCAGGAAGAGCATCCACATGAATGAATTAACTTGAATTTATTATCTTGAAGGAGACGGAGCAAGGCTAATTTGTTTTATGTTTGATCGGTTGTTACTTTTTGGTGTATAACTTCTAAATTATTAACTTTACAACGTGCCATTACTCTTGTTCCAGTATTGGTTCAGAGAGTGACTAATTGAGCTAAGAAAGAACAGGGCTAACCGCAGGTGGGACTCTCTTAGACAGTTCCCTTGTTGATCATGACTTTGGATGAAGTATAAACACTGAAAAAACAACCAAACATCATTAGTAGTTTAATTAGCATATTTATTTACTTAATAAAAAGAAGAAGATCGAGGTTGTTGTACAGATGCAGAGTGAGAAATCATGTATAGCTCATGTGAGAGATTGGTTGCCATAATGCAAGATAGTTTTGTGCGTAGTGCACATATACTTTATGTTTACAACTTTACATTATTCTTGTCAATGACTTGCATTGTAGTGCTTAATATATAACATAGTTAATCTTGAATTGATTGAAAAATGATTTAAAGCCTCTCCTCTTTGATATCTCATTGAACTAACATGTGAAAGTAAACAATTAATTTAATTTGGTAAAATACTCATTATTTTGATCACAGATTGTTGAAAAACGAACTTGAGTCAACCTAATGTTGTCAGATTTACTCAAATTACAACAAAACATTAACCAACTTTTAACTCTACGAAGCGAACAAATCAATGAAAAGTAAATTTACAGTAAGTACTAACGAATTTATAATTGTTCACTGAGATTATTTCATAAATGTAATTGACATGATATTTGTTTGAGTAAAGATGAAATTTGAGCACCAAGTGAAATGCATCGGTCATGAATCCCTAAACCTGACTTGAAAATAAAATAATTACAAATGTAAGAAAATACCAAAGAACTTTATTGAGTTAACAGAAAAGATTACCTATTATTTGCAGTTAGGAATGCTATTTGATCTGAAGGATAAGCAAAAGTTGAGTGAAATTATAGTGGGAAAGACAAATGAGAAACTCGATGAAAGAAAGGATTCATAGTACTATAATTTATATAAAAAAAAATATTCATTCAGTGTGCATCAACATAAATAAATAGTGAAGTACTATGAAAAAAAGGGGAAGAATGCTTACTCAACCTCCTCCAACAACATGTTCCTTCCTGCTAGCCTCCTCCGGGCTGTGTTACCAGCCTCCCTCGGGCATAAGTTCGCCATCATAGTAATTGACATCCCTAATTGCATCCCTTCCCGCAACAGATCATCGCCTCCATCTTGCGCTCGCTCAACCAATCATAAGTTCATGAGTGTAACACCAGCTGCACTACAATTTATCTATCGTCGTCGTCCAATCGCTCCTTCCGCCATTGTTGCTTCAGCCACGCTTCAAATCAGGTGGGAATTTTTTTCCTATCCTGATTTTTCTAATTCCTGGGGAATTAGAGTTTTCATCAGTCGAACAGGGTTGAAAATAGTAAAGTAGGAAGGAGATTTGAGCGACGCTGATGATGAATGGTGGATTCACTGGAACAGTGGATGTTGTACGTAATCCGTTTTGATGTTAGATTGAAGGGATGAAGAGATGATGGTGAGTGGTTACAACTGATGAGATAAATTGGAAACTAAACTACGAAAAAATAGAATTGGTGGGTTGTGAAAGAAACTATTATGTAGTGTTGTAAAGATGGGAATGAAAATGACTGTGAAGCGTAGAAGGGGAACGCTGGGCGGGAAGAGGTTCCACGTAAGCCAAGGTTGGGATCCTGCTTTTACATTTAAGTAATATATTTGTACAAAATGATTGGTTTCTGTAATAAGAGCATATTTTCGCAATAACAAAAAAAAATGCTTTTGTTTTTATTGAAAAATGATTTTGATTTTGGTTGCTCAATAATTGGAACAATCAATTAAATAATAAAAATTAGTTTAATTAATCCATTTTTTAAATTAAAATCAGAAACTAATATTAAAAACAGGAAAATAGACACAGAGAAGAAGTTGCAAAAAAATTTAGTCTCGGACAAGTTTGCTTTTTAGTCTTTATGACACTTTTTAGTGTAAACAGAAAATGATAGTTACAACTATCATTCTGTGACTTACACTAGAAAATATCATTCAGTCTAAAAGATAAACTTGTTGTTTGTGAGACTAAATTTTTCTTCAACTCTTTCCTTGAGCGAAAAATCCATGCTAAGAGTAGTCGAGAAAACACAAGATTTACTCTTATAAGCGGATAAACAAGCAAAATAATTACACGGGTATGTTAACATGATTACTCAATTGCCCTTGTAATGTGGTTATAAAATTGGCTTTGCACCGAGATGAATCAGGAGGGGGAAGCTGAAGACCCTCAGCGAATCCTGTTGTTTTTCGCCTCATTTCGTGCACAAATTTGTAATTAAAATTAATCTACCACGCAGAAAAGTTAATCAGATCTCAGGTTCGTCTCTCAAGATCCTAACCCTATCAACTGCGATGTAGATCATGAATACTCATACTATTTTTTTTTCCGGATTATTTTCAGGTCGGATTTAGAGTCTGGAGGTTAGCAGTTGATTAAAGCGTGTGATTCTTCGATCTTGGTTCTTGTTAGTGATTATATCATTGAAGTTTGATTTTGTTGGATTAACTAACAAATTGATTATTTGGGTTTTTGATAACCTTGTGAAGTGAATTCGTTTCTATGCCGAGAAAACAGTGTATAGATTAGTCCATTATATGTACTTCTTAATGTAATGAAATAGGTTAATAGGTGATAACTTTGACTTATGCATTCACGCTAACTATTCTCTTATGTGCTCACTTTATGCTACTTTTGAGATATGTATAATTGTATTTAGCTGCTCTAAATTGATAATTTAGATTAACACATGTTTAATTTGTTAGCATTTTGTTCGGCTTTCTTCTTTATGGTGAAAATATAACAGGCTTTTCATAATCATCATTTATGTGATTACCAGGACAATAAATTATACAGGTTTCAACAGTCATTAGTTTGGATGAGTGTTTTGTTTCCAAGGCTATGTTGTTTTACCAAAAAAAGTTAACATTCCATAAGGACAGCTGTGGAATTCGTGATTGAGGAAACCGTGAAATATATAGAGAAAAAAAAATGTCAAGAGAGGGAGCAGTTGATGAAGAAGCTCATTTCTCTCCAAGTCGCATTAAATTTCCTTGCAGCTATGGTGGCAAAATTCTGCCTCGCCCCTCTGATGGCCAACTCAAATACATTGGTGGTGAAACTCGTATCATCTCCGTCCCTCGTTCGATCACTTTCCAAGGTACACTTCTAAATATACATACCTAAACATTCACCTGGATGCAAAACTGAATTATTATTGTAAGGATTTGTAAATAGGTCCTTCATGGTAAAGAGAGAGCGTTGGAATTTAAGATATTACTGGATGTATAAGACCTGAAATGGCAAAAATCAATCACATACTGAAATGAATGCAATAATCAAACATTATGTACTGTCTAAATTGAAATCATGCTGGCTATTAGGTTGTCAATGGATACCCGAAAAATCTGAAATTCATCTGTATTCGTATCTGAAGAGTGGATATATATCCGATATTAAAAAAAAAGGATAGAGATGTGGATAGGAATGCAGATACGAAATCATGCGTATTCAAAAACTATTGTTTTTATTAAGATTATAGTTTATTTTAATACAATAAATAATGTGTATTTATTGTTTTATTAAGTGTATAGATTAATGTATATTAACTGCTTAAAATGATTTATTATCATCATATTTATTGATTTTACATACTATTACATTAAGTGGGACTGAAAAGTTTTATATTAACAAAAAAATTCTATTTATGTTTCTTGATTTATCGATCGTTTGGCGGATATGATAATTATCCGATATTCGTTCATATCCAGGGATGCAAATATCCGATATCGAAAAATGATTTCGGATCCGGATACTATCTTCATCCAAAAGTATCCGTTGACAGGTCTACCGCAAGCTTGTTTTAAAATGTGGCTGTCCCAAGCCCCTAATCTGTAAAGTGAAATTATGCTGGCACTAATGAGAACAAGTAGATGCACTTACTATAAGAGGTAAGGGGCATACATAAAGGGTAATATGATCTGTTGTAAAAATGGATAAGGGGAATGCTATTTTAATAAAGAAACGTTGCACCTATTACTTACCATTACTTTATAAACATGATACTTTTGTTCTATACCAGCAATTTTTTCTCAGGCTGCGAGCCCAAAATGCAAAAATGGCCAATAATAATAATAATAATAGCAATAGTAATTTATTTGTTGGTTCTTATGGCTGGTTCTTTAATTTGAAACTTAAATGATATCATCGCATAGAATAAAGTTATAGCTAGTGGAAATTTAGAAGAGAACTCGAACTATTTCTTGGGCATTGGAGGTTTAAATTTGCTAGAAATATGGTGCTTTTTAAAATTAAATAATTAGCTTAAGTAAACATTGTCTTCTAACTTCAAAAAAACAAACAATGTTAATAAAGTTTGAAATGCGAGGGGCAACTTCTAAGAAAATTGATTTTTGAGTGGGACAAATGGATTATTGTTTAGAAATTTGACATTGAGAGAGAAGACAGAAACTGACGGTGATAGGAATGTTGTGGCAAATAATTTCAAAACGACAAGGGTGTTCCTATTTAAGTTGCTTACACTTGACATTTTTTTAATGTTTTCTTCCATGATTCAGTGCTTAAACAACTTACATTTTGCACGTCTACTCCACAGAACTCAAAGACAAAATAAGCGGCATGTTCAACAACACTGACATAGTAATAAAATACCAGATATACCCTGAAGACCTTGACACCCTCGTATCCGTCCGCTCTGACGAAGACCTCCGGTACATGCTGGAAGAGTACAACCGCCACGATAGCATTCCACGATCCCCATCCTCGTCTCCTCGGTTTCGCATATTTGTCTTCCCTTCTACCAAAATCACTTCATCCACGCCATCCCCTACTCACCGTGCTTCAAAAATGCCAACTGCTATAGGCACCCCTCACACCATGGTCGGCTTCAATTCGCCCTCTCCCGGCACCTCCCCTCCCAACTCCGTCTTCAACTCCACCGTCAAATCATCCTCCGATGGCCCTCGGTCTCTCGGCCTGCAACGTGTTAGGAGCACCCCCAACCTAAGCCAAATGGGCAACGGCGGCAGCAACAACAGCAGCAGCAATAATGGTAATATGGGGTCACCCTTAGTAGGAAGTGGGCTTAGCAACAATAGCGCTCCTCTTCATTACAACCAACCACCCCAATACAGAAACATGGGGCAACACGGTGGCAATATGAGTAGGGTAGGTGTGTCCTATCGGTATGAGACGTGTGTATGTGGGCGAGTGATTTTAGGGCATCAGAGAAGGAGGAGGAGGAACCAGTACCCTCAGTTTGGAGGGCATATGTGTTCACATCATAATGTGCATAACCATGAGTGCCATGGCGTGCAGAATAATAGTAGTGTTAACGGAAGTGTTAATTTGGGAGGAAGCAGCCCCAGGCTCAGGCAGACCAGTATATGGGAGTGATTCGTTGTATTATATCGATATATGTCGTGTTCTGCGAGAGAGTTGTTAGGTATTACTTTGTTTTTTCGAAGATGTTGGTGTAAGGACGTCCATGTTTGGTTTATGACATCTTCTGTATACTTTTTTTGTGTGAAAATCTTTGGTTCATGTGAACTCTTCGGATTAGTTGTTGAAATTGTTTGGACCTAAGTATATTCTTTGAATGAATCATATTTTATGAACATTACTGATGATTTATGATTGTTGATGTACAGTTTTATGTGTCAAAATCAATCCATAACATGAGGAAAAATGTAGTTACTGTGTTGGTTGAAGTTTTCAACATTTGGATCTTCAAGCTTTGAAAAGAGATGATGCAGCTCAGGAGATGCATTTTGAGTTTCTTCGGTGAAATAGATATGCAATTCTTGATGGTCAAGAATCAATGGTCTATGCTTAGATTCTTCCATCAAGTTGTTTTTTGACAGCAGTTTTAATTTTCTTGTTGAAAATTAAAACAAGTAAAACAGTTATTTGTTGATGCAATGAAACTGTGTTAACCAAGTGTCGTGTTGTATGATATGGAGGTAGAATAGACATTAGGGTATATCCCACAGACAAGAATTCTATTTTGGATCGAATTATTTGTGCGTAACATCATTCATGGAATTTCTTGCATTTGAAGCAAACATAATGCTAACAAAGTTCTCTGTGGACTTTTCTGACAAGTTGATTGAAATTTTGAGCTCAGCCACCGTCCGTATACATACATTATTTGATAAGCTGTCTTAAATGTTACTTTATTCCTTGCAAAGAAATTTGTTCTACTCAGGGTGATTTTTGGTTTGAAGAAAACAAATTTGGTTTAATTCCTTGCAAAGAGGAAAGGAAAGTGGGTTTTTAGGCTAAAAGGAAAAAGTTGAAAAAAAATTAGTCCTAGAAACAACAAGTTTGCTTTTTAGGCTAGAGGACACTTTCTAGTGTAAATCACAAAATGGTAGTTGTAATTATCATTTTCTGTTTACACTAAAAAGTGTCATTCAGACTAAAAAACAAACTTGTTGTCCCGAGACAAAATTCTTTTGCAACTTCTTTCATGTGCCCGTTTTTCTAAAAGGGGAAAATTGTTCTACTCCGGCAAGGAAATTATAACTTGTGATAAATATGAGAGTTAGAGCGCTAAAGAATATATTCTCCAGCTAAAGAAAATCCAGGTTTAAAATAAATATTAAACATACGGCTTACTAGCTAGCAATATAGATTTTGTAGACACCATCAGAAGAGTGTACTATACTGCTTAAAAAATTAAGCACAGTTTTCCCGATTGTCCAACATTTTGATTCTACTATATCCGAACTGATTGGACAAGTTAAACTCGACCGTCATTGAGACCAGTAGTCCAAAGCAATGATTGCGAGGTCCAGAAATCAAGTGCAGACACTGAAGTGAAACGACTACCAACCGAGACCAAGAGTACGGATTAGTACCTCTCCAGATAGGAGATCGGTGTATATCTCTTTCCCTAAAGGATTTTTTACATATCCTTAATTTATGTTTCAAATCGCGTGGGATCGATATAAAGTGACAAGGAAGGTCTCATGAGGCTATAGTTCAAATCTCAAATCGTTTGGAGTTTGTATGCTCAAGTTATGGACAAATTACTTCACATAAGAAAGGGATCGGTATAAAAGGGAACGTATAGAAGGAATCGGCATATTTTGGTCAAACAAATGCAACTTAATGGAAAACAATCATTATCTCAAAATCTATAAGTACAATGCATATGAAATTTTATGAGCAAGATGTACGGACCCTAGTGAGCCTAATCTAGGGATCGCATCTCAAAATGATGAAACTGAGGGATCGGCCATTTTCCATCAATAAGGATTGGCTAGAATCAAGAAACAACTCATTTTGCAACAAAGATTGACCAATAATTCAAGTACTACTAACCCAATTGACATGAAACTTTAAGGTAAACATAATATAACTAGAAGAAGCTCCCGTAGGGCCTTCAAATTCCTCCAAAATAGAGATAGGTACCGATCCCTATTTCATGAGATTTGGACCATGTGATTCCTTTTGTGAGCTCATATGGTTTTGGAGATCTCTCTGTCGAATTTTTAGGGAGATATTTCACGTTTCTATAAATACAACATTGGTTGTTCATTTTCGAGACTTTACGCTGCTAGTGGCTTTGTACTCTATTGTAACTAAGGATTTACCTGATCTCTATTGTAGTCAATTCATAAAGTGATTAATAAAGCTATATATTTGAAATGAATATAGGAAAACAACGCCGAACCAATATAAATAGTTTTCTTCTTGTTATTGCTTTGATTCTCCGCTTTGTAACTGCTAGTTATCTCCGTTTTCATTTTATTTTCTTCATTTAATACTCTACAAATTCTCTATTGGTGTTTGTGCCAACTTTTAGTACAAACAGAAACAAAAGTTATTTTTCAACAAACAAATTCAGTAACAAATCCCTTAGAAACTTTCGGTTCCTACAAATGCAGAAAAGCAGAAAGCTCGAAGGTAGGTTAGTTCATCTTTATATGCTCTTAATTTTTCTATAACACACGCCAAGTTTTATTCACCAGTTAAATAAAATGAAAATGTAGCATAATTTTTTTATGGATAATAAGCAAGCAGATACAAAAAAAGTACAAACATAAGTACAACAACACAAGCCAAACAAATTAAATGTTACCCTCATAGAACAAAAAAAATCAGTCCCTAACAAATGAAAAATCATTTATTTGTCCACGTCCATATTCGAAAAATGGATAAATATCCGATACTTTAAAAAAACAGATACAAATGCGGATAAGAAGGCATTTAAATTCGAAATTTAGCCGTTCGGTTTTTGTTAAGATAATAGTTTATAATAGGTTTACTTCAATATAATAAAAGATATTTATTGTTTATTAAGCTAGCAATTTATATTATATGCACTTATTGCATTTAAAATTATTTATTATCATCATATTTGTTTAGTTTTCACACTTTTATAATAAACGAGACCGAAAGTAAATTATGTTAAACCAAACTTTTCTGTTTACTTTTCTTTATTTTTCCATTATTTGCGGATATTATAATCAACCGATATTCGAAAATTGATTTCGAATGGGGATGTCGATGTAACACTATGTGCATCCAAAAACACTCGTTGACATACCTAGTTTTAGTTGTCAATGTAGAGAAGTTACAAGGCTTTGCTAGTATTGCTTATTGAAGGTTTATGGAGTAGAGTAGCAATCAAATTTCAAGGTCTTTCCATGACCATATGCTTTGCTGGTATTGCTTATTGAAAGTTATTGTAGGAATTAAAAAAAGATTATTAGAAAAACCTTGAAGAAATGTCTCTAGGTTTCCCACATGGGATAATTGTAAAACTCATATTTAAAATATAGAAATCTTCAGAGTTATATTTGATCATTTCCACATCCAATATTTTCTCCTGTATTGAGGAGGAAAGTCATTTATGTTAACATTTACGCCGTCAATCCGTTAGCCCAAGTCGAGTCGGATTGGATGGTGTGGTGCCATTCAACACTTAATTTTCAGGAATAAAATTGAGACTTTTCCCATAAAAGTTCTAAACGAAACAGTAATTTTCACAAGAATGCTAGACAAACAATTTTCATTCATGTAACTGAAAATCAATACGATTTTGGGTTATTTTATCCTAGAGTCATCGTGGTTGCTTGTCTGCCTTACACATTTTTTAGGGAGAGCCTCAAAACATCATAAAGAAAACGACAAAGTCCGTGACTCCCTCCAGAATGTTTTATGTGCAAATTTTAGACTATAAAATTTTTAAGAGGTAATGACTACTCCTGGGAGATTTTTGGTTCCTCTTCTGTTGATATGAATAAATAATTCCACTTCAAAGGGCTCCGTTTCATGTGATGTAAGAAGAAAATATTTTCTACCTAACTACTAAGAAGGTCGCTTACGTGTTGACATTTGGCAAACAGGATTTGCTAGAGCAACCAACCGATAATGATCGCATTTGCAAGAACTATATACTTAATAGGCAGAGCAATGATTTGTACAACTATTACAATTCTGATAAGACGGTAAAAGAGATATGGAAGAAGCTGCAAAAGAAATGCAATACCGAGGAGGCTAGAATAAAAAATATGCGGTCGGTCGCTGCTTAAAGTATCAAATGATGGTTGACAAGTGTTTGGAGGTGCAATCTCATGAGCTATAGAAAATTATGTCCAAAATTATCTTTGAATGTATGAACCTAGACGAAGAATTTCAAGACGAAGCCTGGAGCCGATCTTATGGAGCACGTAGATGTTTTGACCACTTTGATTATGAACCTGAAGGCAACGGATGTTGATATTACTGATGAGGCTCAAGCAGTGATCCTCTTGTGGTCCTTTATTAAGGAGTATACTTCTTTTGTTAATTCCATGATATATAGTCGCAATGAGATTAGTCTAACAGATGTAAAGGCTTGTCTTCATAATGAAGTATTGAGAGGTAGATTGGCGAGTACTAGTTTGGATAGTGATATAGAGGGCTTATCTATTCAAAGAGGTAGAAGCCAAAGCCATTCAAAGAATGGTAGAGGTCCAATTAATTCAAGGTCTTAGTCTAGGGGGCCTAAGCGATAAACTTGCCATTATTGTAAGAAACTTGGGCACTTTATAACTCAATATCCCAAGCTCGAAGGAAGAAGAAAAGACCCAAAGCAAGCTTCAACATCTACTGTAGAGAAATCAGATACAGAGAGTGATACCAATGTGCTTACAGCTTCTGGCTCTTCTAGGAAGAGTAATTTATGGCATATTAATTCTGACGCATCCTATCATATGACACCTGATAGGAACTGCTTCTCTCATACCATGAGATTGATGGAGGAGAGGTTCTGATGGGTAATAATGCTTCTTGTGGTATGGTTGGTGTTGGTAGTGTGAAGATTAGAATATTTTACGTTATTGTTCGTATTATTACTGATGTTAGACATGTTCCTGATTTGAGAAGGGGTTTGATTTCTATTGTGGTTTTGAGTAGGCTTGGATTGAAGATTATAGTTGAGAGAGAGAAGATGAAGATGTTGAAGGTTTCCATGATTGTTATAAAAGGTGTGAGGGCAGGAAATCTTTATTTACTGAAAGGCATTACTGTAGTTGGTGAATCAGCTTCTACTACTTTTACTGATTCAAATTCTTCCAGATTATGGCACTTGCGGATGCGACACATCGACGAACGCAGTTTGGATGTGTTAAGAAAACGAGGCTTGATTGATGGTGTTCACCATTCAAAGCTTGGCTTTTGTGAAGTGTGTGTTCTTGGAAAGTAGACAAAGATTTTTCTAGTACAGGAGAGCACAAAGCAAAAGCTGTCCTAGAGTATGTTCACACAAATGTGTAGGGTCTTCCCTTATCCATCTTTGGATGGAGCCAGACACTTCATTCCATTTATAGATGATTTCTCTCGTAAAGTATGGGTATACATCCTCTGGCCTAAGAGTGAAATCTTTTCTAGGTTTTGAAAGTAGAAATATATGGTTGAGAAGCAGTCAACAAAAAAGTTGAAAGTTTTACGTTTGGATAATGACAGTGAATTTGTATCATAGGAATTTGTCGATTTTTATGAGTTTGAAGATATTATTAGGCATTACACCACACTTGGTGAACCTTGGTCTAATGGACTTGCTGAAAGAATGAATCAGACATTGTTGGAGAGAACTCATTGCTTCAGATTGATTGCTAAGTTGAAGAAGGTATTTTGAGCAGAAGCTTTATCTATGGTAGCTTTCATCGTCAACCGTACTCCTTCTACTGCCATAGATATAAAGGTCTCTAAATAAGCATGGAAAGGATATCCTATTAGCTATTCATTTCTCAGAGTGTTTGGATATCCGACTTATATACATGAGAGAAAAGGAAAGTCAAAACCTAGAGCTCGCAAATGTATCTTCCTAGGTTGTAGAAGAGGAGTGAAGGGATATAGGTTGTGGTGTATTATTAGCAAGGAGATTATTATTAGAAAGCATGTGACTTTTGATGAGAAGGCTATGTTGAAGGTGGAGCCTTCCTCATCCGATGACAGTGTAAGGACAGATTCAGAATACCAAACACAAAGCAAGTCATCTGCAAATTATTTCCATAGAGGTTCAGATAGTGTTTTCAATGGCATCGTGCTTGATGAGGATAGTACAATTGGTAAAGAGGGTTAGACTCAAGGTGGAGCTCATTTAGAGACTAAACCTGCGAGATAGGGAAGGAAGCCTAAGTGGCTTCATGAATTAGTTGAATTGAGCATCAAAGACATTGACTTCGATGATATGGCAACATATGCATCGAATGTTGTCCATGACGAGCCCAGTGATTATAGAGACACTATTGCATCAATTGACAGTTCCAATTGGTTAGTTGCTACGGGGGAGGAGATTGAATCTTTGTAGAAAAACTGCACTTGGGATTTGGTGCCTCTTCCCACTGACAAGAGAGAAATAGGATGTGAGTGGATCTATAGAGTAAAAGATGGAGACAATGCTGATTTCTGATATAAAGCAAGGTTAGTAGCAAAGGGTTATGTTTAGAAGAAAATGGTAGGGTATCATGGTATCTTTGCTCCAGTCGTGAGGCATACATCCATTTGTATTCTTTTGGCATTAGTTGTTCGTTGTGACATGGAACTTGAGCAACCAGATGTCAAAACTGCATTCTTGCATGGTGATCTGGATGAGTAGATTTAGTTGAAGCAGTCGGAGGGGTTCATTGATAGTAGTAGGCCAGATTATCTTTGTAAACTTATCAAATCTCTATATGGACTGAAGCAGTCTCCTAGCCTAAGGTATAACGGATTTGATAAGTTGATGCTTTCACAAAGATACTTTAGAAGCTTCAAAGAACAATGTGTTTATTTCAGAAGGTGTGATGGAAATATGATATATCTTTTGTTATCTGTTGACGTTATGTTGATTGCATCTTGGAGTACGGTCAGAATTACAGAGTTAAAAGCAGAGCTCAGCAAAGAGTTTGATATGAAGGATTTTGGAAGGGCATAAAGAATTTTGGAAATTGAGATATTCACGGATAGAAATGGAGAGAGTTTAGACTAACTCAGGCATAGTACATCGAGAAGGTCCTCTGTAACGACCCGTAAAAATTCGATAATTAAATTTGTTAATTTAATAAAAATTTTGAAATTAATATTGAAGAAAATAAAAATTTGTGAATTTTTGATATAAGTTGTGTGTAATAATGGAAATAACTAAGAGGAAACGTAACAAGGTTAATTTAAGTTAATAATTAATGAACTTGAATGAAATTCTAATTAAATAAAATAATTTAAATGTATGACTTGGTTATAAATGGAATATGAGGAAGCAAATGTAACTAGTGAATTTATGTGTGGAATAATATAATAGGTAGTAATTAGTTGGGAAGAATGAACATACAAGATAATTAAATGTACTTAAAATGATAATTAATATAATAACGGAAAAGGGTGAATGCAAATTAAAATAGTAACGTACATTTACTTGTAAGGTAGTAATTGGTGTAGTAAAAAGCATGAGACCAAGTAAATAAATTTATTGAGAATATTAGTTGTAATTGAATGTAGATTTAAAGTAATAATGTTAATGCAAGGTAAGAAATGCTAATTAAAGTCAATAATAAATGAATGGTAAGGATGTAATCTAAGCTAAATTTTCGATAGATTGAACGTGATTACGATAAATTGAAATTATGTAAATGTGTAACGTGGGTCTGTAAACTATGAACTTATAAATGCAGTTAAAAGTAAACGATGGCAATAATAATGTGTTGCCTGTTTATTTAATCTATTAATTGAAATTAGAAATCAACTTTTAATAAAATTGGAAATCAATCGGAGTTAAATGAACCTTAATGTTATATGAATGAGAATTAATGCAATAACTAATTTAGTGCAAATAAATTTATGGAACCAATGGTAAGATCTTAACTGATTGTAATTAATAATTAAAGATAAGGTCAATTCCATTTATAATATGACTATTGGTTGATGTAAAGATTGTAAATCAAAATTTATTAATTTATATGAATGTAAATTTTAGTGATTGGGTTTATTTCAAATAAATGAAATTAAATATCTAGATATTACATTAATTGATATTAAGATAAAATTTATGAATAATAATGTAATTAACCATAAACCAGTGTTAATTTCATCCGTTGGATAATAATGAATTGAATAGTAGAATGAAAAATAAATTTAATAGAAATTTTGGAAATTAAATTTATAATTTCCGAATTTAATAAAATTGTGGTTAATATTGAAATTGATAAATTAATTAACTCTAGATTGACACTTAAATTTGGGTAAATTAGAGTAAATGATTTACAAATTTAAAAATGATGAAATTTGTTAATTACAGAGTTGAAATTGAAAATTTGATTTAATTTTTTAATTTATTACTTTAATTAATTAATGAAAAAATAGCCATTTTTGGCCACTGACTCGGATTTCGACGAAACCAGTTTCATCGGATCCGTAGTGGTGAATTATGCTAGGATTTCAAGTTTCGTAGCGATCGGGCTTGCCGTTTGATCGTACGGGCTTGAAACGCCTTGAAATAGATTAAATTGAAATCAATTTGAAAAATATTGATTTTAGCATAACTTCTTCATACGATAGAATTTGGACTTGAAACCTTTTCCACTGCGTTTAAAATATTTTAAAACATCTATTTTGATATATGGTTTGACTCAATTTCGTTCAGGAGTCAGAACGGGCTTTTCGGGCCATTTATCGTTCAGCGCGTTTATAAATCGGGTCCATCTATTCTATTCTCAACTTTGTCTATAAATACACAGTTATAAACCCTAGCCAACTTCTATTTCTCATTTGTCTGTACGTACATTTCAACTATCTCTCCTCCTCAATGGTAGAAACAAATTCTAGATCCAAACACAAATCAAATTTCAATCCAAAACAAAATTTTCAAACTCCTCAAAAAAATTCAGAAATATTATATATCGAAGCTCTCGATGTACGCATCTCAGATCTACAGTTCGTTTTTGGGTTTGATGCATCATTTTTCCTAGAATCGGTGATTTGTCTCGGCCGTTCGTTTGGGAAGTTATGGATTAACGGTGGATCTACGTTTTTGGTTCGATCAGAGGGTTCCAGTGTGTAGAGGACGTCGACTAGGGGTTATCGGCATGGATGGTTGGTCAACATCGTGTACGAAATCGCCAGAAATCAGCCATCTAGTGCGGTGGCGGCACTGTATCCTGTGCGCGATAATTAGGGCTCGTGTACGTGAGGACCTGTAGATTGTGGAAGATGGACGCAATGACGTGGCAAGGGTTAGTTATTTTATTTTTGTTTTAATTTAATTTTGAGTTTCAACTCGTTTTAATGCAATAAATTTTACATACGATATCTGTTTTACGCGTGGTTTCTTTTGTTAGGATCGCATCTGAATTCCGGACATTTTGACGCTGGTATGGACGAATTTGGAGATTGTTCAATTTTTAGGTTTAAATTGGATTTAAATTCAATTAAAATTCAAAAGGTGAGTGTTTTAACCCACTCACAACTGCTAAAATTCTTATGTTTGTTAAATTTAATTTATGTTGTGATTTTGAATTTGTTTATGACTGTTTGTATATTTTTAAATCAACCTCTCAGTTATTGCATTTTTTTAAATTAAATTGTTATTTAATTTATTATTGAATATAACTGCCTATTAATTACCTATTATATAATATCAGTTATATACTGATATTGATTGATTATTTTGGATGATGACTGTGATGGATGTATGACTTTATGATGGATGATAGATATTATGTTATATATTGTTATAAACTGTAAATTGTTATGCATTTTATTTTATTCGGGATTGCAGTTTGAAAGATATATAACCGTATTTTTATTTTAAATTACGGATTAAAATGATAAATATCTGTATCACTTGACCATAGGGTAGAAAATTATATACAAACACCATGGTCTATATATAAAAGTTTTGAAATGATTTTCTATGGTTTTGTAATGAAATATATGGTTTCATGAGATAGCGATTTGGATATTTTATAAATGTTATTTTATATATAGTTAAATTCTAGGTTTTAAGCTATGTATAAAATTGATTTGAAGTATAAAAGAAGTTAATAATTAAGCTTGATTTTATTAAGATAAAATATGATTAAGCATTTATTTAAATTAAATTTCTAGAGTTTATAATGACTTAAATGAGAATAAGGTTGGAATATGAATATGGAATTTATTTGGAATTTAATAAAATTTAGAAATTTAAAGGGTATGATTTTTATAACTAGATTTTTGTTTAGAGTAATTTAAATGAATATCAAGTTGATTTAAATGAATATATCGAGTTAAATAAATTGAAAGGATATCCAGTTGTTGAAGTTAAAGTTTTACTTAAATTATATTGGATTTATTAAGTAGACATTTCGAATCTAAATAATAGTAATTAAATTTGATATATATGGAATTATCAAAGAATTAGTTTTGAAATGGTGGAATATTTAAAGCTTTGAATTATATGGAAATTGAAATGGTTTAATTGGAGGTTCAAATCGGTATTTGGAATTTATTTGTGGAATTTAAAAAGCCATTTTTTTATATATAAAGTAATTTAATATTTAAACCATTTAAGTATTCGAAGTTATATTTCAAAGCTATGGGGTTTAAGGTATATAGATTTGAAAGTACTATGATTTTGGAAAAAGGATATATTTCGAAATAAAAATGATATCATATTGATTTAGGTTTTTGAAACGGAAATGATATCGTATTTATATAGTTTGAAATGGATATTATATCCTGGTTTTGAAGCATAAACTATTTTGAAATGACCGCGATGTTATAATAACATTTGGTTGTTGAAGAGACCGGGATCGGAAGTTGTCATACTCTCTGCCAACTCCGAAAACCACTTTAACAACCATGTATGCGGTGGAGATTCCAGAATGAAGTAGGATGGTGGCGGCGTTTCCTTTGAGGTAAATACGTGGACCCGACTCCCATGAGTTGGCATAAGGTGGCTAAAACATGAGCGATTGACGGGCTAATGAGGAAGCACCTTTGATCGGACACATCCCTTCGATATAATACTTTGACTTTTGGATTTATTCGGTGACCGCTTTTGATTTCTTTGATTTGGGGGTGTGGCTCGAGGTGGGCGTTGGCTGCGGCTATGCATTACCACCCGCCCGGAAGCATGATTGGTATATCTACCCTGGCATTGCCTAGTTGTGCCGTGTCACCTACCATACCGAGTCTTTACTACGAGTTTCTATTTGTGTCGTACCTATGGAGTATCCTCTGGTAGCCTCCCGATCAGGAGGTATTACGGTACTGTATAGACTAGTGGCATTATTTGTGTTAAAGGCTATATGGGTAACCTCTTAACGCTATTTAAAAGTAAGTTTATTTTACTATCTAGACACTATTATAATAGCGAAATATTACTAGATAGTAAATAGTTTAACGAATCCTTAGGAGATGTGAATCTCGAGCATCTCTTGAGTTACTGCACTCACGTTGACACTGGATAGGAGATGTCAAATCCCATAACCTCTATGACGTCGTTCCACTCATATTATTTACTGTTAATTTAACTTACATAAGATCTTTTAGTTCTGACTCGAGTGTTTTGTCTTTTCAATTCCTCGGGTCAGCCTGAGCATTTTAGGATTTGAAGCCTTTATCTCTGGAGGACGAAGACGAAGATTTATTATTGTTTATTATATTATTCCACTACATCCATACTGTTCCACTGCATTAATTATCATTCTATGCTATGTGTAATTCTGATATGTATTGTATAAGTATAATCGAATATTTTGTAAAACAACTTCATGAACTATATATTTGATTATTATATTTTATCGTTCCGCTGCAAGATTTTATTTTGTTTTATTTCTTCCTTCTTTTTCTTGTTTACCCCATAACAATCCGCCCTTCTGCACGGTTTAAGTCTGACGTGTGTGGTTTATCGTCGATTTAAAGCGCGAAAAGGCGGGACATTACATCTGGTATCAGAGCTTTGGTTTAGCGATAAACCTTAGCTTTGTGGGGTCTGACTCTTTATTAATAGGGTAGCAATCCCCTATGATGAGTCGCTGAGTGTATATATGAGAGAGCGTATTTGTTAGTGTTATAAAAAGGTATAATATTGTGTTAATCTGTTCCGTTTTGTATTTATAAATTCTGGTTGGTGCATGGGACGCTATGACATCAATAGAGATTTCTAAACACTTAATAGGATAGACCGACATAATATTTGTTTTTATTATAGGTGAATGAAATAATTTTGCCTATTATATTTTCTATATATAAAATATTTTTTTAAATAAGATATATATATATATATATATATTTGATTGCAATATATTGGTTATTAGGTAATGAAATTCATAAATAATAGTAGAGATGAGATTTAGAATAATGTAAATGGAAATTGGAAATTTAGAACTTAAGTCCCGGGGTTTTGAAAATTTCTTTCAAATGATTTCGGAATATAATAATAATATTGTTAGATGTATTTTCTGATATAAATATTTCAATATAGTTTGAAAGAATCGTTTTAAAGAAGATCTTGGAAAGAAATAAAGTCTGTACTCCCCTCCCTATCGTTGAAAAATAATTTCGGTGATGAGTGCACGTATCATCGACATTCATTTTCGAGTTTCGAAGTGGGAAGGCCACTGTAGTAGTTTTACTGCAGATTTATTTTGATAAGCAAATATAAATTTTAAATTGTTTTAAATATAATTGGATATATAAAGTGCAAGTATATACATTTATCTATTATTTTAAAATGATTTGAAATTTAACCCGGTATTTAAATTCTTAAGTTTCTGTTAATTGATAGTTTCAATTAGTGTAGTGAAATTGAATTTAACTAATATTTGAAACCCTAAATGAGATAAGGGATTTAATGCTAGGTTACAATTGATATTAATGAAATTTGAAATTGTGATATAATTATTGAACATTAAATTAATTAAAAGAAATGGGATAAACTTGTATAAATTTCAATTGCATTCTTAACAGGCATATATATAACTTACCAAAGATTTAAAAGTTGAAATGTCTAATAAGAAAATGTAATAGAAATTGTACGAGTAAATTTATGTAATAAAAGTGTTCAATAAATTGCTTTTATTAATAGGTCTTGATGTTATAGTTGTAATAAACTTGAGTTATAAATTGGAATGCTACTATAATAAAATATGAAAAAGAGTGAGTATTGTAAGTAAGCAACTAGAAACTTAAGTAAATACATGAAATTAAATAGTGATGAATGAATGAATATGATGCAATAAAGAAGAAACTTACATGACATTGGAATGAAAAATGAATATTGTAAGTAATAAATGAGAATAAATGAAGTAATCACTTAATGAATGAAAGTAAAAAAAATGAATGAACAACAAATGTTGTGAAAGAGAATTTATAAGAATAAACTTGAATAATGTTAGAATCTGTTGTTGGTTGGAATTATTGTTTTGGTTATGGTTGTTTGGATAAGGATACTATAAATTGTTTGAATGTATGAATAATCTATTTAGCTTCATCAGAGACTGTTGAGTAAATGGTGCGCTTAGTAGTTTATTTTTCATCATGTACAATTTGAATTTTTGAACTCGAACAACTCTTTGTTTTTATTGATCGGAATGAATGATTGATTTGTGATGATTCTATGGGATGGTTTTATGCCTTGTTGCAAGTGATTGTTGGTTGTATTGATTGTTGTTGGTGGTTGAAAACAACCTTAATATTTCATTTTATATAGTTATTAACTCTTTTAGATTATACAAGTGAAATACAGGTTATGGAAGCAAAATGCTACTGCTTTTGGTTTCATAATTAAGCGTAAATTGCCCGACAAACAGGTACGTTTTCGAATTACGGTTTATAGTGTTATTATATTATTTTTCCTGGGTTGGGATACACATTATTTTGAAAAATATATGTTATATATTGTTATATTTGATATTAAATTTTCTCCCAAGCCTCTCCGTATGAAGGAGACTCTGCCGAAATTTTTTGAAAAATTTTGAACTTAGAAAATATTTTGAAAAATGTTTTTCAAACTTTATTAATTTGAGTATAAAAGATTTAATGGTTATAAATTGTATATTTTATTTAAATTAATTGATTTTGGAAATTTATTTGTTTATAAATTTAATATTTTAAATAAGATATATTGACTTCTAAATTCTTCTTTTCCCTTCTCCTTTTCGGGGACGAAAAGTTTTGAGTGGGGGGGAGTGTAACGACCCGTAAAAATTCGACAATTAAATTTGTTAATTTAATAAGATTTTTGATATAAATATTGAAGAAAATAAAAATTGGTGAATTTTTGATAAAAGTTGTGTGTAATAATGGAAATAACTAAGAGGAAATGTAACAAGGTTAATTTAAGTTAATAATTAATGAACTTGAATGAAATTCTAATTAAATAAAATAATTTAAATGTATGACTTGGTTATAAGTGGAATATGAGGAAGCAAATGTAACTAGTGAATTTATTTGTGGAATAATATAATAGGTGGTAATTAGTTGGGAAGAATGAACATACAAGATAATTAGATGTACATAAAATGATAATTAATATAATAACGGAAAAGGGTGAATGTAAATTAAAATAGTAACGTACATTTACTTATAAGGTAGTAATTGGTGTAGTAAGAAGCATAAGACCAAGTAAATAAATTTATTGAGAATATTAATTGTAGTTGAATGTAGATTTAAAGTAATAATGTTAATGCAAGGTAAGCAATGCTAATTAAAGTCAATAATAAATGAATGGTAAGGATGTAATCTAAGCTAAATTTTCGATAGATTGAATGTGATTACGATAAATTGAAATTATGTAAATGTGTAACTTGGTTCTGTAAACTATAAACTTATAAATATAGTTAAAAGTAAACGATGGCAGTAATAATGTGTTGCAAATGAGAAATCAATTTTTAATAAAATTGGAAATCAATCAGAGTTAAATTAACCTTAATGTTATATGAATGAGAATTAATGCAATAACTAATTTAGTGCAAATAAATTTATGGAAGCAATGGTAAGATCTTAACTGATTGTAATTAATAATTGGAGATAAGGTCAATTCCATTTATAATATGACTATTGGTTGATGTAAAGATTGTAAATCAAGATTTACTAATTTATTTGAATGTAAATTTTAGTGATTGGGTTTATTTCAAATAAATGAAATTAAATATCTAGATATTACATTAATTGAAATTAAGATAAAATTTGTGAAAAATAATGTAATAAACCACGAACCAGTGCTAATTTCATCCGTTGGATAATAATGAATTGAATAGTAGAATGAAAAATAAATTTAATAGAAATTTTGGAAATTAAATTTATAATTTCCGAATTTAATGAAATTGTGGTTAATACTGAAATTGATAAATTAATCAACTCTAGATTGACATATAAATTTGGGTAAATTAGAGTAAATGATTTAGAAATTTAAAAATGATGAAATTTGTTAATTACAGAGTTGAAATTGAAAATTTTATTTAATTTATTAATTTAATTAATTAATGAAAAAATAGCCATTTTGGCCACTGACTCGGATTTCGACGAAACCAGTTTCATCGGATCCGTAACGGTGAATTATTGTAGGATTTCAAGTTTCGTAGCGATCGGGCTTGTCGTTTGATCGTACGGGCTTGAAACGCCTTGAAATAAATTAAATCAATTGAAATCAATTTGAAAAATATTTATTTTAGCATAACTTCTTCATACGATGAAATTTGGACTTGAAACCTTTTCCATTGCGTTTAAAATATTTTAGAACATCTATTTTGATATATGGTTTGACCCAATTTCGTTTCGGAGTCAGAACGGGCTTTTCGGGCCATTTATCGTTCAGTGCGTTTATAAATCGGGTCCATCTATTCTATTTTCAACTTTGTCTATAAATACCCGGTTATAAACCCTAGCCAACTTCTATTTCTCATTTGTCTGTACATATATTTCAACCGTCTCTCCTCCTCAATGGTAGACAAACAAATTCTAGATCCAAACACAAATCAAATTTCAATCCAAAGCAAAATTTTCAAACTCCTCAAAAAAATTATATATCGAAGCTCTCGATGTACGCATCTCAGATCTGCAGTTCATTTTTGGGTTTGACGCATTTTTTGTCCTGGAATCGGTGATTTGTCTCGGCCGTTCGTTTGGGAAGTTATGGATTAACGGTGGATTTGCGTTTTTGGTTCGATCATAGGGTTCTAGTGTGTAGAGGACGTCGACTAGGGGTCATCGGCATGGATGGTTGGTCGAGATCGTGTACGAAATCTCCAGAAATCGGCCATCTAGTGCGGCGGCGGCGCTGTATCCTATGCGTGATAATTAAGGCTCGCGTACGTGAGGATATGTAGCTTGTGGAAGATGGTCGCGGTGACGTGGCAAGGGTTATTTATTTTATTTTTGTTTTAATTTAATTTTGATTTTCAACTCGTTTTAATGCAATAACTTTTACATACGATATCCGTTTTACGCACGGTTTCTTTTGTTAGGATCATATCTGAATTCTAGACATTTTGACCCTAGTTTAGACGAATCTTGAGACTATTCAATTTTTGGGTTTAAATTAGATTTAAACTCAAAGGTGAGTGTTTTAACCCACTCACAACTGCTAAAATTCTTATGTTTGTTAAATTTAATTTATGTTGTGATTTTGAATTTATTTATGACTGTTTGTATATTTTTAAATCAACCTCTCAGTTATTGCATTTATTTAAATTAAATTGTTATTTAATTTATTATTGAATATAACTTCCTATTAATTACCTGTTATATATTATCAGTTATATATTGATATTGATTGATTGTTTTGGATGATGATTGTGATGGATGTATGATTTTATGATGGATGAATGGATGTTATGTTATATGTTGTTATAAACTATAAATTGTTATGCACTTTATTTTATTCGAGATTGCGGTTTGAAATGATATGTAACCGTATTTTTATTTTAAATTATGGATTGAAATGATAAATATCCGTATCACTTGACCATAGGGTAGAAAATTATATACAGACACCGTGGTCTATATATGAAAGTATTTTGAAATGATTTTCTATGGATTTGTAAAGAAATATATGGTTTTATGAGATAGCGATTTGGATATTTTATAAATGTTATTTTATATATAGTTAAATTCTAGGTTTTAAGCTATGTATAAAATTGATTTGAAGTATAAAAGAAGTTAATAATTAAGCTTGATATTATTAAGATAAAATATGATTAAGCATTTATTTAAATTAAATTTCTAGAGTTTATAATGACTTAAATGAGAATAAGGTTGGAATATGAATATGGAATTTATTTGGAATTTAATAAAATTTATAAATTTAAAGGGTATGATTTTTATAACTTGATTTTTTGTTTAGCGTGATTTAAATGAATATCAGGTTGATTTAAATGAATATATCAAGTTAAATAAATTGAAAGGATATCCAGTTGTTGAAGTTAAAGTTTTACTTAAATTATATTTGATTTATTAAGTAGTCATTTCGAATCTAACTAATATTAATTAAATTTGATATATATGGAATTATCAAAGAATTAGTTTTGAAATGGTGGAATATTTAAAGCTTTGAATTATATGGAAATTGAAATGGTTAATTGGAGGTTCAAATCGGTATTTGGAATTTATTTGTGAAATTTAAAAAGCTATTTTTTATATAAAGTAATTTAATATTTAAACCATTTAAGTATTCGAAGTTATATTTTAAAGCTATGGGGTTCAAGGTATATAGATTTGAAAGTACTATGATTTTGGAAAAAGGATATATTTCGAAATAAAAATGATATCATATTGATTTGGGTTTTTGAAACGGAAATGATATCGTATTTATATAGTTTGAAATGGATATTATATCCTGGTTTTGAAGTATAAACCATTTTGAAATGGCCACAATGTTATAATAACGTTTGGTTGTTAAAGAGATCGGGATCGAAAGTTGTCATACTCTCTGCCAACTCCGAAAACCACTTTAACAACCGTGTACGCGATGGAGATTCCAGAGTGAAGTAGGATGGTGGCGGCGTTTCCTTTGAGGTAAATACGTGGACCCGACTCCCATGAGTTGGCATAAGGTGGCTAAAACATGAGCGATTGACGGGCTAATGAGGTAGCACCTTTGATCGGACACATCCCTTCGATATTATACTTTGATTTTTGGATTTATTCAGTGGACACTTTTGATTTCTTTGATTTGGGGGTGTGGCTCGAGGTGGGCGGTAGCTGCGGCTATACATTACCACCGGTCCGGAAGCGTAATTGGTATATCTACCATGGCATTGCCTAGTTGTGCCTTGTCACCTACCATACCGATCCTTTACTACGAGTTTCTATTTGTGTCATACCTATGGAGTATCCTTTGGTAGCCTCCCGATCAGGAGGTATTACGGTACTGTATAGACTATTGGCATTATTTGTGTTTAAGTGCTATATGGGTAACCCCTTAACGCTATTTAAAAGTAAGTTTATTTTACTATCTAGACACTATTATAATAGCGAAGTATTACTACATAATAAATAGTTTAATGTATCCTTAGGAGATGTGAATCTCGAGCATCTCTTGAGTTACTGCACTCACGTTGACACTGAATAGGAGATGTCAAATCCCATAACCTCTCTGACCCCGTTCCACTCATATTATTTACTGTTGATTTAACTTACATAAGATCTTTTAGTTCTGACTCGAGTGTTTTGCCTTTTCAATTCGCTCGGGTCAGCCTAAGCATTTCAGGATTTGAAGCCTTTATCTCTGGAGGACGAAGACAAAGATTTATTATTGTTTATTATAGTATTCCACTACATCCATACTATTCCGCTGCATTAATTATCATTCTATGGTATGTGTAACTCTGATATGTATTGTATAAGTATAATCGAATATTTTGTAAAACAGCTTCATGAACTATATATTTGATTATTATATTTTATCGTTCCGTTGCAAGATTCTGTTTTGTTTTATTTCATCCTTCTTTTTCTTATTTACACCATAACAATCCGCTCTTCTGTATGCTTTAAGTCTGACGTGTGTGGTTATCGTCGGTTTAAAGCGTACGAAAAGGCGGGACATTACATCCTTGCTTGATTTGGTATGGAGAAAGCTAAACCGATTGGCACTTTATTAGGCTCTCATTTTAAGTTGTCGAAAGACTTACCTCCTTCATTGGATGTAGACAAGAGGTATATGGTTGATATACCTTATTCTAGTGTTGTTGATAGTGTCATGTATGCTATGGCATGCACGAAACAAAATTCGGCCCATGCAGTGGGTGTTGTGAGTCGATATATGTCTAACCTAGGCAAATAGCATTGGCAAGCAGTGAAGTGAATTCTTAGATATCTTCATGGCACTTCTTCAGTTGGCTTGTTGTATGGTGGAGTAGAAGGTGACATCTCTCTTAGTGGCTACTATGATTCAGAATATGCTAGGGATAGAGACGGAAGGAAGTCGGTGTCGAGCTATGTTTTTACATTTAGCATAGGCTCGATTTCGTGGAGATCAAAGCTGCAATCTATAGTAGCTTTGACGACTACCAAGGCCAAATTGATATCGATTGTCGAAGCAACGGAGGAGGGATTGTATTATTTTCGATATTGGATGATCCTTCGATGGTGCAGCGGACAGTAAAGCTATTTTCAGACAGTCAAAGCGCGATTCATGTTGTAGAGAATCACTTCAGATATGATGTTTTTTTTGAAATGGTACTTAGATACAACATGTCACTGTGACAACAAACCATAAATCATGTGTCAATAAATGTTTGAATCACACTATGTAAGTTTCGAACTTGTGACCTCTCGCACCAAAGTCGAATCACTTAACCACTGAAACAATAGTGCTTGTCGACAAGTTTGAGCATTGCTCAAACTTGATTCATTTGATTTCAGTTGTTTGAGCGCCATTGGGTGTAAGACCCAACTGTCCCTATGCTGATTATTGATGAGACTACATAGTTGAATCGAGGTAGAGTGTTGTTGTTATGCGATTCAAATATATATCTATGAGTGCTTTAGATTGAAGATATGATGTAGAGCTTCGTGTTGAAAGAGACAGGATGTCGGTTGGAGGAAGTGAAATCAAAAGAAAATGGAATAGATGCTGGAATTGCCCGTAATAGGCAAACAAACGTTTGGTAAAACAATCCAGACATATGTGTTGATGTACATACATATGTATGTTTTGAGCCAGACGTCTGAGATGCTGATTCTTTTACTTCAGACTTCTAGACATTGAACCAGATGTCTCTGGTGATCCTAAGAGTTTTCTCAGACGTCTGAACCTTTTTTTAGACATCTGCGTTGCCGTTTCGAAGTATTTCGCTAGTTTTTGCTGATTTGAATTTTGGAGGGCAGTTTCATCAATCCGGTGCTAGTTTCTTCTCTATTGATGATGCAGATTCTTTTGAAATGATCGGATGGTCTATAGTGATTAAAGCATCTATAAATTAGCCTCTTAATCATCTTCCTAATAAATCAATCATATTTCCAACAATTAAGATTAATAAAAATCTTAGCTGGGGGCTTTCTATTTCAAATATTCTATTTTGTATATTTTTTTCAATTGGATGATTGAATAAAGAGAGTCTTCACATCTTGTAACTATCTAATTTATAGATTTGGCTTGTAATTTCTGGTGGTTGAATAAAAAAGGTTATTCAGTCTCCGTTGACATATGATACTTATATCTGAACCACGTTATCTTTTGCGTCTCTTTTATTTATATTATTTATCTTGTGTGATTGCATATTTGAATTTGAGTTGCATTGGTATTTAAATAGACAATACTGAATTCTGATCAAAACACTTTCGCTCATCCAATTTTCTTTTTTCACAACAGAAGAAAATGATTTTATGTTAATTATATTGCTTTAGTCCTTCGTAGAGATCATTCTCCTTTTCCTTCTGTTACAGTTTTCTCATGTAGTTTTGCACTAAAAATTCAATCAGGAATAATTCCGATCTTGATCGTTAAAAGAAACTCTGTATGTTATAAGTATTTGGTATAATAGTTAGAAGTATTCGATTTTGTGTATATCTATGAGACAACATGTTAAAAACTCAATCATGATTATAGCATAACTATGTGAAGAAAACGCTGGAGTTTATATGATACCTGAATTTCTCACAATGTACTGCTGATTACGCTAAAATTTCTTTCAGCCCTTATATTCCGTTTTCTTGAAAGCCCTCCTTCATCTATAGGCTATTCTACAAATTTATGACAATGAATTTTTTATAAAATTAACTAATCCACTTAGATCATTCATTCATTGTAAATTTATCTTCCATTAGAGAATAATATCACCAAATCTCCTCTATATTTCTATATATAAGTAGAGGGCCAATTCTATGTCAAATAGCATCCATGGTTTCTTCATATTCTAATACTGGCCAAATATTAGTTCCAATCACAGCACTACATAATATATTGTGATCACAGGAGTTAATAAAAATATTCTAATCATCATTAAATTAAACATGTGATATACTCTAACTACCCATTCCTGTAAGACCATTACTTGAATACGATTCAATGTTAAAAATACAAAATAACAACACTGTTAACAAACCATCGCTACAAGAACGGCATTTGATAGCGACGGCTTTTAGCCGTCGTCGACCGTCGCAAGCCGTCGCCAGCCGACGCTAAAAGCCGTCGCTATTTAGTTCGTCGCCCAACAGAATCGCGACGGCTCCGTCACATAAATAGCGACGGTTCCCGACTGCAAATATGTCACGCGGAAATTTTTCAACGTTTAATTGGACGTCGCTAGCCGTCGCTAATCTGTGCAACATGGCCATCACTAGCCGTCGCTAATCTGAACACAATGGCCGTCGCTAGCCGTCGCTAATCTGTGCTCCAGTTTGACTTTCCTGGGATTTCAGTCTGGACTCCAGTTTCATGTATCTTTGGATAGTCTCTTACAATTTCATATATTTCCTCGCCTGACCAAACCTTGGATGGTTTCAGATTCTCTTCTCTATTAGCTATGAAAATTTTCTTATCTCTTCTAAAAGTTTGATTGGGATGAAGAAAACACCAATGACAATCAAACCACGAAACTTTCTTCCCATATCGTAACGAAAATGCTCGTGTTTCTTCCATACAATAAGGGCATGCTAGACGACCGGTCGTACTCCAACCAGAAAGCATCCCGTATGCAGTAAAATCATTAATAGTCCATAACAAAGAAGCGAATTACCGAAGAAAAAAATTCGTTGATATATTGTAAGTTTCGACTCCTTCATTCCACAGTTTCATCAACTCTTCGATCAATGGTTGTAAATAAACATCAATCCCTTGGGTTGGATCATGAGGGCCGGGAACGACAGTGGTGAGAAACATATATGGTGTCTTCATACACATCCATGGAGGTAAATTATACGGAGTAACGATAATTTGGCAGGATGAATATTTACTATCAGACTGTGAAAATGGTGAAAATACATCCGTATATAAACCAAGTCTGACATTGCGGCTTTCCGCAGCAAATGAGAGATAAGTCTTATCGAAATGTTTTCATGCTTCTCCATCGGATGGATGTATCAAAGTTCATTCTTCCGCTGTTCTCACACTATGCCATCGCATATGACAGGCCGTAGTAGAAGAGGCATATAATCTCTGAAGTCTGGGAGCGATGGGTAAATAATGCATTCTCTTGTACGGGACTTCTTTCCCTTTCTTCTTTCTTGGTTTGTATCTTTCTTCGTTACTTATTTTGCATTTTCTGAGGTCAACGTCATCTTTCCAATACAATATGCAACCTCTCATACATGCCTCTATCTTCTCGTACGGTAGACCGAAAGCGGACATCAATTTTTTTACTTTATAATGACTATCGCACATCAGATTATTGGGTGGCATGTGTCGTTTTGTAGCTTGTACAACTGTTGTAAATGCAGATTCCATAAGGTTGAATTTTGATTTCATAATTATGTATTCGGCGGTTACTGAAAGTTCGGTTCCGCTTTTACATGCGTCCCACAACGGCCTCTTAGCAAAATCCAAAAAATCGTATATTTTTTAGCTCCCGCATTCGGTTCTTCTTCGACATTTTCGTCTTCATTGACAGCTTCAGTGGTAGAAAACATTGATTGTGCTGCATCATCCACCATATTTTCTATCGGATTCGTTATCATATTACCGTCCTCTAACACTTCAGTATTAGGTGTAGGTTCAACAAGTTCTCCATGACGATCCCAGAAATAATAATCAGGCACAAAACCATATTGATACAAATGTACTTCAACTATATCTAGTTTTCAACGCTTCAAATGTTGGCACTTACTACACGGGCAACAAATTTCTGTGTTGTTTCGGTTATTAGATTTAGCAAATCTAATAAATTCGCGTACACCGTTGTAGAAATGTTGCTTTATTGATCCCTTCTTTCCAGTTCTGACTTCATACATCCAAGTACGGTCGAGAAAATAATTGAATATTTTTTCTGATTTGAAAATGTATGTTAGACAATTTAAATCATTAATTTTCAACCATTCTCCACTGTAAACAGTTCATCGTTGCAGAAAATTCAAAATAAAAACTTCACTTTATTTTTTTATTTTTTGGTATTTTGGTTTTCACTTCGGTGGTCAGTCATCCTACTTCCAATTACAAACACAATAATATAATTACATTTTATAAATCATTTCAGATTAAACGGTTCAACAAAATTTCGACAGCACTTCCCTTCTGTTCCCTGTATCGTACACAAATGCGTGTACACAGGGAACGTAAAGGAAGTGCTATCGAAATTTTGTAACCGTGTAAAATGAAATGATTTATAATATTTAATTGCTTTATTGTGTTTGTAACTTGTCCAATACAGGGACAAATCCGACAAATATTGTATCAGATGAATATAAATGTCCGTTCCTTTACAAAACGAACATCCATATAACGATCATATACAACACTTGCCAGACGGGGCCAAAGTCAATCTAATGGATAAAAAAATTTCTTTAAATTTTATCAAATATTGTTGTTCTTTTCAAATTTTGACAATGTTTCAACTATTTAAATTTTATCAAATATTGTTGTTCTTTTCAAATTTGTGTATTTAAATTTTAGTTCAACGTTCAATTAACAATTTTAATTCAATATTCATTTCTTTATTTTTTTTACGACATAGATTTTAGCCGAATATTTGTTGTTGTTATATTCATTTCTTAATTTCTTTACAAAATCGATTTTAGTACAATATCGGTTGCTTTTAAAGTTATTTCCTAATATTTTTTTAAAAAATTAGATATTTGCAGAATTTTTAATGTTCTCATATTATTTTTAATTTTTTGTATAAACTTTATTTCTGTACAATATATACAACCTTTTACATTTTGGCCGTCGCTAGCCATCGCTAAAATTATTAAAACGGCCGTCGCTAGCCTTCGCTCAATCAACAAGATAAATAGAAGAATTATCAATGAAGATAATTAGAAAACAACAAAATCTAATTATCAAATAGATAATTAGAAAATAATAAAAATCTAATTATTAAATATAAATTTGTCAATTTAAATTCACTTTACAAATTAAATTTGTAATTTATCAATTTCATAAACTATGAAATACTTTCATATAAATTTATCAATAACCAAGTTAATCATTAATATACACTATATTTGCACCTAACACAACTAACCATGTTAATCGATAAACTAATTATCTACATCAACCATTTATTCAACTTCATGATAAACTAATTAATCTAATACCTAATTTAACTTCATGATAATAAACTAATTAATCTACCAAATCAACATACAACACTACTAATACCTAATTTAATAACAAATCCTAATTTAACAACAAATCCTAATTTAATTAGGGTTTAAACTAAACCTAAAAACATCAAATTTACATTCAAAATAGAGATTAGAAGCATACCTAGGCGAATTTGGGTGATTTGAAGGCGCCGAAAGGCGGGGCGGCGGCTGTAGTGATGGGGGGCGGCAGATTGGGGGGAAGGAGGGTTTGGTTTTGGTGGGAAAATAGTAAAAATCTGGTCGCGGGAAGAAAGCTGTATATTCCGTTTAGCGACGGCTAGCGACTGCCGCATTTTTTAGCTGTCGCCAGCCATCGCAAAGGCCCGCCGCTAAACGTAGCCTTTCTAGCAGTGCATGTAAATAACAACGTTTGTATTCATTCACTCCATACGTGTGTAGTTAATTGGTGTTTTGATCTATAGTTCTTGATCTATTGTGTTGTTGATTTCATGTTTTTTCAGTTGCATGGTAATAAAAACTAATAATTTGAAGTATTAGACTTCCATGTACATAACAACCTTCCCAATATACCTATACAATACATAATATAACAGTTTCTCGGTTTTAAAGCATATAATATATTTTTTACTCATAAAATTCTACTGAAATTATCTTAAGATAAGTTGTCAAAATAGGCCTGACCATCTTTTGTACTTTTATGACAAAATCAAGCAAAGAGAGATACTCTCACTATATAGTATAAATCAATGAGGCTGTAAAAATATAATCACCTAATGATCACATGAGTTCAGGTAGCTAGCAGATCGCTTTAACATTTGTAAGGCTTCAGAACTTCACTGTTGCTAGCTGCCTTGTTGATAACATATTGTTGCACATAACATTACACAAATGAATGACTGTTCGTCGACGGAAATTCTATCGGTATAGAAAACCATCGAATGAATTTTGAAATAAAAATGACCGCAAGCGCACGGTGTACGAATGTAGCACGTGGCGAATACGGGTCGATCCGCAGGGAATTGATGATTTTAAAATTCTTTTCAATCAAATTAAACCAAAGTTGAAGGGTGCGATTAGCTAGAAAATGAGAACAATGTCAAAAAGAAAGTGATAAAAATATGAGAGTTAAATGACAATTTAGAGATAATTCCACTCTCTATATCATATAGTTCAACAATTATGAAATTATGATCTCTCTTTTTTGGGTCATAAGTGAATTTAAATGATGTGTTTATCTTAAGTATGACTCATTTGTGCTATTAATTAGCTCAACATAAGCCATCAAATTATAACACAACCTTTAAATCACTTAATAACTCTCATGAAAATGACAACAAAGTTGAAATAAAAATCTATTTTAAGCATAGCCCATTAACTATTGTTTAGAAATATAGGCTACCAAATTTCAATTTCAACATTCACTTCTTTGCCATAATCATATTTAGATGAAGAGGCAATTTGTGTTATGTTTGTTTAAGCATAACCTATTTGTTATGAACAACATAGACTATCAAATTCAAAGCAAAAACAACAAGTTAACCACTTCATACATTCTCATTAAAGCACAAAAAGAGAGTATAAAACATCAAAATGTTGAAGCTACATGATTAGAGGCTTCATTACCCCTAAATTGAAGGGATTAGCCTCTCATATTTGCTATCAAAACAACAAATGTAGTTTGCAACATTAAAGAAAAAGAAAAAGAAAAAGAGAGCAAAGCAAAGAAACTAAACTATTCTACTTGCATGAAAAATAAATCTAAGCTATGAATATAAGGAGAAAGAGAGCAAAGAAATAAGCATTAACAATAAAACAAAGAAAAGCATGTAGAAAAGAGAGAAGAAAGAGGCTTGGAAGCCATTTTTATTTCATAGAACATTGTGCTTACACTTGATTTCTTAATTTCCTAAGTAAATGAAAGAGTAGAAGATATCTTCATGTACATAAGAGGGCTATTTATACATGCATAAAACCCTAATTCTCTTTTTAGGGAGCTTTCCAAAATACCCTTGAGGTGGTGTAGCCTCCAAGTAATCATTAACATTCACTAATCCCCCACTTAATATGTACATGAAGCTTTAAGTCCTTTTAGCATGTGCTTAGCTTCTAATTGGAAGTTAGGTAAGTGGGTGGGGTCCTCCATGATCTTGAACTTGAATTATTTCCTCTTCATTCCTTTGTATTTCCTTGTGCATGCATGTATCTTCATATAAGCCTCTTCCATATGCATCCAAATTCCTATAAAAATAATCAAAAAATGTCCAAGTAAAAATTCTTACATTGACACATGCACAAAAATGACCGTTTTGCCCCTGAATGATGATGAAAATATGATGGTTTGGAAATAATTGAATTTTGGTTTTAAACATGTTAAAATGCCCAAATATGATGATTATTTAAATAAAAGGAGATAAAATATGGAAGTAAATATATGCACAATTACGTGCACATCAAATACCCCCACACTTATCTTTTTATTCGTCCTCGAATAAAGGAAAACTAAGATAAATCCGTTTTCGTAGGGAGCACGATTGCATTGAGCGTATGCAACAAGCCGTTAAACCTCTGGGTGTCCCCAGTGGGACGAGTGTTGTCTCGTGAGGGTTTTCAGCGGATACTACCCACAAAATCCAAATGCAGGATGAAAATATTTACAAATTGCAAGATTTATTTACAAAGAGATGAATGCGAATTTTTTGGAAATATTTACAAATGAAGGATTTATTTTTAAATTGACACGAATAAGTTAAATATAGGTTTTGGTTATTCTCTTGAAAATTTATGTCATTTACTGGTCAAAATTTCCAACAAAAATCAAGTTATCATAACAAATAGACAATAGTTTAACTTGTTGTTTCGATTGATAACAAAGTGTAATTATAAAATGGATCCTTAGTTGATTATCAAAGTTTATCAAAGTGGTATTTTCATTTCTTTTCAATAACAAATCAAATCAAATAAGTAAAAATAGTGCTAGGATTTCAATTGCTTGCTCTCTCATTATTTGCAAGAAAAATTACACACCTAGCTCAGGTAAACTGAGGCCAGATATACCACCCATGCACTGCCTTTCGGGCTTATGTGAGGGGAGTACAGAGCATGACGAATGCACACACTTTCGTGCATACACCTATCGACCGTAGGTGGTTTTTTTTATGTTTTTTTTACATGTGTTCCATACATGCATAACCGTGAGGACTTTTAAATGAGTATGAAAGCACATAATCAAAGATTCCAAGTAATTCATCCATGCATAACCGTGAGGACTTTTAAATGAGAGTGATTACTTGGATGTTATTATTTTTTTATATATTTTTTTATATTTTTTTTAAGAGAGAGAGAGAGAGTTTTGCAAAATCATCTTAGCACCATTTAATTAAGAAGACAAAAAAAATGTTATATCCTTTACTTTAAATCAACCACTTTTTAAAACAAAGATTTTCAATTAGGATATACTTCATAATTAACACGTATGAATCTTCCTATATACTAGTTAAACCATTATTATTTGTAATCAAATTTCATTTTTATTTTTGTTTAGACAAATAAATTTCCAAAAATTCAATTTAATAAACCAAAGCTATATATTTATCTTATAGCGTTTCTTTTAAAAATAAATCAAAAGAAAATTTGTTTTTGGGATTTTTTTTTAATTTTTTTTTGTTTTTGTGATTTTAAAGTAAAAATAAACCATGAAAAATAAAATGAAGATGAGTCTCCCCCCCACACTTGATTTTGACTGTGTCCCCACAGTCAACCCAAGTGGAAGGAGAAAGATAAAAATAAAAACTGACCTTTATTTAAATGAAAATGAAAAGGTTATTATTTACAAGAGATCGGAAAATATACAGTTAAAGAGTAAATGAAACGGTCTTCCAAAGATTGATTCATTTGTCTCGTCAAATATGTGAGACACAGCTTAAGCACGAGAAACCAAATCGTAAAAGATTTCAAAGTTGAACGTTGATTTGGAAAAACGAATGTCGTTTTATTAAAAATCGTACGAGTTGTTTTGTTTTCGATGATTTTTGGGGTCGATAAAATAATTGATTGAAGTTCAAGTTTATTTTCACTAATTTGGAATTCAAGCTTATCATTGAAAACATTTTCAGGGTTATTGATTTCAAAATCAAAATGGTGATTTTCATCTTCCCCATTGGAATTTAACAACTCGTCATTCAAAAGTCCAAAAAATTCGTGCTCATTAAATTCGACTTCCTTTGTTGGATTATCAACAACTTCATCATGTAAATCGAGTTTTAAAGTTGTCGTATTCAAATTTTCAGAAAAAGGAAGATCGAAGTTTAAATCGAGTTTCGCACCCTCAAAAGAATTGAAATCCAACTCAATTACCGTATTTTCAACAACTTGATTAAGATCGTCATTATCAAATTCAAAAGTTGTTATTTGAAAATCCATGTGATTATCGATTTGGGTAAAAGGTGGATTATCACTTGACTCATCACACGTTGAGATTTGATTTTGTTGTTCACGTTGTTTCATATAAGTTTCAAACAACAAATCCATGCGATCATCATAAATTTCATTCATTTGTTCAACAAAATCCAATTTATAGTTATTCACTTGAAAATTCTCGATTTGGGTTTGTTGAGAACAAAAATTATCAATTACATTGAAATTGAGATTATTTCCATTACCAAAATTATTTGAAAAGTTATTTCCACTTTCGTTTTGATTTTGAAATTCATTTTGAAGTTCGAAATTGAGTTGGCATGGGTTACAATCGAAATCGTTTGAATTTTGAATTGAATTCAAATTTTGAAATCCTTGACTCGAGTTATAACACAAATATGAATTACATAAATCATTTATCTCTTGATTTTGTCGTGTAGAAAGTTCGAGTAAAGATGAGATCATTTCAGTGCTATTTTAAAGAGTCGAAGGTTGGTCATTGTTTTGAAAATTATGTTGTTCGAAATTTGAATTATTCACAAAATAGTTGTTGTTAAAATATCCATACGAATTTGGACTGAAATCATATGGATTATATTGATTTTCACAACTATTGTAAAATTCAAGCGGATAAGAAAAAGGAAACTCGGACATTTTCAAGATTTTCTTTTTTTATAAAGAAAAATATTTACAAGTAGAATTTATTTTTCAAAATGGAAAATTGATTTTTGTTTTTTTTTTTGGATTTTCAATTTTTTTTGGCTTTTTTTTTTAAGAAAAAGTTTTTTATATTTTTTTTTGGATATTTGTTTTTCTAAATTTTTTAGATTTTAGAAATTTCAAAGGAATAGGACTTAAAAATTGCAAAGAAAAATAAAAGGATTATTTACAATTTTTTTAGTTTTGGATTTTGAATTTTTTTTTTGTTTTTTTTTTAAATATGCATGAACTAATGCAACTAAATGAATGCAGTGGTTAAGTACAAATGATTTATCCTAAGTTAACCCAAAATTGTATATTCACAAATTGTCTTAGATAAACAAGATAGTTCTCAGCCAGGTAACGGGCAGGATTTATCGGTGCACCACGAATCACCGTAGCAATGCAGCCGAAGGTTTAAGTACCTTCAGAGGAACAACCACTATAATATTTACGAATCACCGTAATATTTATAAATGGTTATTACTCTGCCGTAGCCTAGACACCAAGAAATAAAATTGTTCAAAAAAAAGACAAATTTTCAATATACAATTAAGTGTTATCGATGTCTAACCGTTATTATTAATCAAAATCTAAGATGAAGTGCAGAACAGAAACTAAAAGTGTATTAACAATGCAACTACGAATGAATTTTTTTTATTTTTTAAAATGCAAATGCAAGCAACCAATAATTCAGTTCAAATAAAACTAGAAATGAAAGCAGAATTTTTTAGCAAGCAGAGCAATTTATTTTGGCTAGCTAAGGAAGCAATTTTCAGCAAGCTATTCTTCCTTTATTTCCTGCTTTGGCAACCTGAAAATTAAAAACTAAGATATATACAATTTTTTTTTTGAAAGGAAATTTAAAAGTAGGGTTTTACTTAAAAAAAAAATATTTGTTTTTTTTTTTAGAAAAAGAAGAAGAAGAAGAGAGAAACGAAACTAAAAGAAAATGCTTACAACTCAAGACAACTATACACAAGAAATCTTAAAGCAACATACAAGCAAACTCAAAGCAAGAATTTTTATTTTTTATTTTATTTTTAAAGAAGAGTTAAAACAAAACTAATTAATTGTCAAAACATTTTCAGTAAACAAAGGCAAACCTTTTTTTTAACACTCTAACATCGTTCAACACAAAGCCCACCCACTTAACACAATAAGATCACGTTCCAGTAACAAACCTATACCCCCAAACCAAATTCAAGTCACAGATAAACAAAAAAATAAAAAAAAATCTCGATTGCCAGATAAAATAGAAATTCGAATCAAATTAACACTTGGACACAGCCAAACCAAAATTGAGTCAAAGTAATCACGAACTAGCTGTAGATTTAGGAGATTGTGTTCAGGGAAAATTGCGAATTGGAGATGTTGTGAAGCAAGAGGAGGTGTTCGCGAGTTGTTCGAATCAAGAACCGGGTAATTAGAAGGGTCGAGGCGATTTCGAGTTGTTCGAATAAGGGATTCTGAGTGATTCGAGAGAAGACGATTCTTGTTCGAATGCAATGGTGATTTAGGGATTGGAGATGGTTCGGTAATCGGGGATTGGAGTTCTTTTTTTTATACACTACGGCGCTGTGAGGCTGCTGATGTTTTTGTGACAGAAGGAGGAGCTGCTTTTTTATCACTGCGCACAGTTTGTTTATCACGGTGAAGGGGTGTGTTTTGTTGAAGGGTGAGCAGTGGTTTTGTTATGTTCAGGCGAGTGGAATTGTAAGCAATGGAATGTTGACGTTGGAGGAGTATGCAGTTTATAAGTTGGCAATGAAGGTGGTTGGTAGCTTGCTGTCTGGAATGTAAATTGATTGTTGATGCAGCCCAGTAAGTTTTTTTTGTTTTGTTTTTTTTTTGGGTTGTTTGGAGATGGAACAATTGGTATATGAAGGCAATTTTGTTTAGGTTTGAACTTGTGGCAGAGATGAAGGCTGATAAGTCGAGATGATGGTCAGATGGTTTATATGTGGTTTGGAGTCGTGGTGGTGCTTGGTATTCAACGGCAATGATGTCTGGTGTGCTGCAACTGCTATGGCAGAGTTGACAGAAGTGTTTGCAGTGGCTTGTTTGCAAGTGCACAAGCACAGTGATGAACTGTGTGAAATTAAGGGCAGAGAGAAGGCACTGTAGTGGTTGTTAGCTTTGTTAGATGGTGTTCGAGTGTGCAGTGATCAGAAAGGTTGAAGTATTAATGCAACAGTAAGGCAACAGTAAGGGGGTTTGATGGTAGAAAGCAAGCAGTTGTGTTCAGGCAGGGCAAAAGATGTTGGGGTGATTTGACCTGGTGATGTGCCGTTGACTGTTGATGGTGATGCAGTTGGTCAGCGGAAGGCGCAGATGACGGAAAGGGTGCAGCCGAAGTTTTGAGGAGGAGCAGCAGTTTTTATGGTTGCTGTAGGCAATGGTGAGGGGTGTTGACAGGGAAGAGCAAAGAGGTATAAATGTTTGTGGAGAACTTGTTGTTGTGGCCACTGTTTGTGGAGAAATTGCAAGGTATATGGCCAGAGAAGAGAAGAGGGGAAGAGCAGTGAATAAAAGGTGAGGTCAGGCAGAAATGCAACAGAGGGAAAAGAGACTGTAGGCAGAAAAGCAACAGAGAGAGGGAAATGCAACAGAGAGGGAATGTAACAGTGAAGTGAAGCAATAAAAATTTGTAAAATGAAAAAAAAAGAGACTGTAAAAAGAAATGCACAGTGTAAATGAAATGGAAATAAAATATTTTTGTTTTTTTTTGTTTTGATATTTTGATGTTTTTTATTTTTTTAAAATATATACAATGCAAATGCAAAACAAATAGAATGCAACAATCACACAAACAAAAATGGAAACGACAAACACACAATTTTTTTTAATGCAAACACACACAACAAACACACAATAAAAATCAAACGAAAATAATTCGAAGAATAGAATATCAAAATCAAAACAAATTCCCGGCAACGGCGCCAAAAACTTGTTCGTCGACGGAAATTCTATCGGTTTAGAAAACCGTCGAACGAATTTTGAAATAAAAATAACCGCAAGCGCACGGTGTACGAATGTAGCACGTGGCGAATACGGGTCGATCCGCAGGGAAATGATGATTTTAAAATTCTTTTCAATCAAATTAAACCAAAGTTGAAGGGCGCGATTAGCTAGAAAATGAGAACAATGTCAAAAAGAAAGTGATAAAAATATGAGAGTTAAATGACAATTTAGAGATAATTCCACTCTCTATATCATATAGTTCAACAATTATGAAATTATGATCTCTCTTTTTTGGGTCATAAGTGAATTTAAATGATGTGTTTATCTTAAGTATGACTCATTTGTGCTATTAATTAGCTCAACATAAGCCATCAAATTATAACACAACCTTTAAATCACTTAATAACTCTCATGAAAATGACAACAAAGTTGAAATAAAAATCTATTTTAAGCATAGCCCATTAACTATTGTTTAGAAATATAGGCTACCAAATTTCAATTTCAACATTCACTTCTTTGCCATAATCATATTTAGATGAAGAGGCAATTTGTGTTATGTTTGTTTAAGCATAACCTATTTGTTATGAACAACATAGACTATCAAATTCAAAGCAAAAACAACAAGTTAACCACTTCATACATTCTCATTAAAGCACAAAAAGAGAGTATAAAACATCAAAATGTTGAAGCTACATGATTAGAGGCTTCATTACCCCTAAATTGAAGGGATTAGCCTCTCATATTTGCTATCAAAACAACAAATGTAGTTTGCAACATTAAAGAAAAAGAAAAAGAAAAAGAGAGCAAAGCAAAGAAACTAAACTATTCTACTTGCATGAAAAATAAATCTAAGCTATGAATATAAGGAGAAAGAGAGCAAAGAAATAAGCATTAACAATAAAACAAAGAAAAGCATGTAGAAAAGAGAGAAGAAAGAGGCTTGGAAGCCATTTTTATTTCATAGAACATTGTGCTTACACTTGATTTCTTAATTTCCTAAGTAAATGAAAGAGTAGAAGATATCTTCATGTACATAAGAGGGCTATTTATACATGCATAAAACCCTAATTCTCTTTTTAGGGAGCTTTCCAAAATACCCTTGAGGTGGTGTAGCCTCCAAGTAATCATTAACATTCACTAATCCCCCACTTAATATGTACATGAAGCTTTAAGTCCTTTTAGCATGTGCTTAGCTTCTAATTGGAAGTTAGGTAAGTGGGTGGGGTCCTCCATGATCTTGAACTTGAATTATTTCCTCTTCATTCCTTTGTATTTCCTTGTGCATGCATGTATCTTCATATAAGCCTCTTCCATATGCATCCAAATTCCTATAAAAATAATCAAAAAATGTCCAAGTAAAAATTCTTACATTGACACATGCACAAAAATGACCGTTTTGCCCCTGAATGATGATGAAAATATGATGGTTTGGAAATAATTGAATTTTGGTTTTAAACATGTTAAAATGCCCAAATACGATGATTATTTAAATAAAAGGAGATAAAATATGGAAGTAAATATATGCACAATTACGTGCACATCAATGACCAAATGATAGAGACCGTATAGTAAATAACAAACTATAACGACATTGAATAACCAGTGGAGTAAAAATGTTAACATCACCTGTTAGTTGACCCATCTTGTTGACCCTTGTTGCTAGAACATTGTCGGCTTTTCTAGCCTACAATGACAGACAATACATAATATAAATTATATCATGCACGTAATTGGATTCCAAAATCTTTTCCATGGCGATGTTGTGTGAAAAGTTGGCAGTGTGGACAGAAATAAACACTCGCATGATATTTCAAACAGTCGCAAGTGCAACAAAAAATAAACTCAAGAATACTAACCTGTGTTCCCTATCGTACTTTTTCAATGGCCTCTGTTCCCTCCCTTCCTCCCATACCCGTACATTCAAACATCCCTATCATACTTTCAAACATCCCTCCAACTGTTCATCATCTGTCCCCTCAAGATCCTCCTGACCCTCTCACGCCTGACCCATCCCCTCCTCAGCCAGCTGTGACCCCTTCTCCACCCCCTATACCCATTGGTACTTCCACAATCGTCCCCTCTCAGAACTGTCTTTCTTCTCAGTCTGTTACCCCAGCCCAATGGAATTCCCTGTTCAAAGTTAAACCTCGAAATGCTGGCCAGCATTCGCCGATTCAAGTGCCTCTGGTCTATGAAGGACATGTCTTGGTACCACCGGAGAAGGTTATAAAGGCAGGCAATGAAGTTTTGGGTGACTACTTGGTAGGTTTTTTTCTTGATAAACCTTTATCGTATCTAACGGTTACTACTCATCTCAAAAGAGTATGGGAATTAAAAGGTTCTATCAAAGTTAAATCAGATGGATTTTTGTTCCTATTCAATCTGTCTTGTGAGGAAGATAGAAGGAAAATAGTTGCATCAGATCCAATTATCATGAGGAACAAATTATTCATAGTTAAGCAATGGGATCCAAATGTTGGAAACAGTTGTAGTATGATAAGATCAGTTCCTGTTCGGATTAGGCTCTCTAATATTCCATTATATGCTTGGTCTCATCTGGGCATTAATTGGCTTGCATCACGTGTTGGTACTTTCATGTGTATGGATGAGCAAACTGAAAAGTTGGAAAGAATTGGATATGCAAAATGTATGGTTGAAGTTTCACCAGCAGAGGAGTTGTTGGATGAGTTTGCGGTAAGGCTACTGGATGGATCGGAGCAGTTAGTTAAAGTCGAATACTTGTGGAGACCAGAAATATGCATAAGTTGCAAAGAGTTTGGTCACAGGACAGAAAAGTGTATGAAATTGAAATTGAATCATGAGGAGAAGGCAAGAGCAAAAGATGAAGCAAGTAAGGAAAGCACAGGGAATGAAGTGGAGAATGGAAAAGTAAATAGGGTCATTAAACAAAAGCAGGAGTGGAGAAGAGTAGAAAGTAGAGGAGCAAAGATGAAAAGAGATAAGGAGAAAAATAAGATAACTGAAATTATTAAAAATAAATCAGGAATTCCAGGGGATGAGGTCAGTAGTATAAAGTTGCCTGTAACACTTTCTAGCTCTATGGAAAAAGGCAATACTATAAAAATTAATGAAGGAACCAATAGAGATACTAATAGATTAAATGTCTTGATGGAAGAAAATCATACTGATCCATGCTATGAAATCTGTGATAATGAACCATTCTATGTTAACTGTGAAAATGAAGAGCAGATGGAGGAGGGAGAAATAATAGGAAATATTCAGAATGACTTTATAGTTGATGTTGATCATGTGCCTACAATCATAATAATGCAATCTGAGATAGAAGAACTTGAAATCAATAAATTCAAGGGAGAAACAACAAAGACACCCAGAGGTACACAAGCATAGAACAATAAGAAACCTGACAAAATTATTCTTGATTTTGCCAGTTTAGTAGAGGAAATTCTCAACAATCAAGTGACATTCAGGATTTGAATGCAAAAATTGGAAGCACAAATACCATTCCATGTCATGCTCAAACTCGGTTTAAAGAAACACTAGAAAATGATATACTTGACTTGTTGATGACAGAACCAAAAGGAAATAACAACTCCACTATAAATCACTACACATACTCTGGAACCTTGCCTGGATGGATTTCTATGCCAACATCACCAAGAAATACTCCTTCTTACTCTATGGCAGGAAAGAGAAGTGATAAAGGACCAAACCATAAAAAAGATGACAAAGTTGATTTCATCCCTGAACAAAGGGGTTCTCTTGAAACTAGGAGCATGAGAAATGTCGTTCGTCAATCATTGAAGTATTGCAAATGATGAAGAACTATCCAATATGGAATATAAGAGGAGCTCATTCCTCAACTAAGTTAGATCAAGTTAAGTATCTCATTAACCAACACAAATTTTCTCTTTTTGCTATTCTGGAAACAAAACTGAATGAAACCCTAACATTAAAAGATGCAAGACACATACAACCTACTTGGAATCTTAACCATAATCTGAATCAAGCATCTTATGGTCGAATCATGGTTATTCATGATCCAAATGTCTTGGCTCTTTCCTCGGTACATAGTACTGATCAAGTAATGCACTTCCAAGCCAAACTGAATGTTTCTTCTTCTTCCTTATACTTATCTATAATTTATGCTCACAATTCTATGATCTCAAGACAAATTTTTCTTGATCTTCTTCCAGCATTTAGACAAAATTCCCATCCCTGGCTTGTCTTTGGGGATTTCAACTGCTGTTTTTCATTGCTTGATTAACTTGGAGGCACCCCTCTTTTACCAAAGGACATTTACCCCCTCAATAAAGCCATTGAAGATTCAAGTTTGCTTCCAATTCCCACTGTAGGAGCTGAGTTCACATGGAATAACAGGAGTGGCTCAGGAATTAGAACCTTTACCAACATTGATCACTCCTTTGCTAACCTTAAAGCCTTAACCACTTGGCCAACAATGTCATCATTTATCCCCCACCCTATCTTATCTGATCACTCACCTATAATATTCTCTTCGGGACAGAAGTTATTAAAAGAAAAAAAAAGCTTCAAATTTTGTAATACTTGGGTCCCTGATTCTGAGTATACTAATATAATAAGTAAAGCATGGTCTGAAATTTTTTATGGAAATCCTATGTTTACTTTTTGCAGGAAATTAAGAGCAACAAAATATGCATTAAGAGATTGGGCAAGGAATAAATTTGGTGATGGTACCTTAAAATCAACTGTGCTAAGGCAGAAGCTAATTGAAGCTCAAGAAATAATGATAAACAATCCAGATAATGTAGCAGCCGCTGAAAATGAGAGAAATTTCTATGATCAGTTAAATGAAGCTTTGAAAATTGAAGGACATATGAAGAGGCAGTAGCTGAGGCAAAAATGGGAAATTGAAAGGGACAGCAATACTGCATACTTTAATGCAGCCATAAAGGTTAAACAAGCTAAGGAGAAAATCACTAATATTTATGATGAGTTTAGGGTCCTGCACTCTAATCCAACTGATGTAGACAATGCTCTTCTTAAATATTTTAAGTCTACGCTAGGAAACAAGGATGATTTCAATCTCCTGATTGAAGACTTAACCCAATTGCAATTACCAGAAGTGCAGCTAGAGGAAGCTGACAATCTAGTCATGAAGGTAACAGACAAGGAAATAAAAGATACCCTATTTTCCATGAATAGAAATTCTTGTGGAGGGTAGGTGGGTTCAATATACAATTCTTTATCCATAGTTGGGAAATAATCAAGGAAGAATTTTTAAAGGCAGTTCATAACTTTTTCAATAAATTCAAACTCTTAAAGGAAGTGAATGCAACTAATTTGGTACTTATTCCAAAAGTCCATCCTCCCTCATCAGTAGAATCCTTCAGACCTATCTCATGTTGTAATGTAATGTATAAGTGTAAATCAAAAATTTTGGCCTCTAGACTTGTTGTTGTGCTTAGCAGAATTATATCCAGAAATCAAACTGCATTTCTACCCAAGAGGAATATCCTTGATAACATCTTACTTTCACATGAATTATTAAAAGGGTGTGGCCGTGCTCAAGCTTCCAAAAATGCTATGTTGAAACTGGACTTAATGAAAGCATATGACAACATTCACTGGATTTCTATTGTGAGAATAATGGCCCTCATGAGATTTCCAAAAGTATATGTCGCTTGGATATACAGCTGTATCTCAACACCTACCTTTTCTATAAAATATAATGGCTTCACTTCAGGTTTTTTCAACAGTAATCAGGGGATTAGGCAAGGGGACCCAATCTCTTCTTATTTATTTATTCTTGTTATGGAAGTTTTAACTGATATGTTGACAAAAAATTATAAGCAGAAGAAAATTTTGTTTCATTCTAAATGTAAATCCCTGCAAATAACCTCCCTCTTATTTGCTGATGATATTATGTTATTTACTAAACCTGATCAGAGCTCCTTGGAGAATATTAAAGTTACTCTTCACAAATTCTATCTTATGACTGGATTGAAACTGAATGCTAATAAATCTCATATTCTTACTTCTGGTATATCTACTGAACAAGCTAATTGTTTAACTGCTATTACTGGATTGCAATCTATGGAGAATAACATGAATTATTTAGGACTTCCTCTTTGCTCATCTAGAATCACAACTGCTAACTGCCTGCCTCTGTATGCTAAAATTTGTAGCTTATTGACTTGTTGGGCTAATAGGTTTCTCTCACAAGCTGGTAGACTTGTGCTCATGAAGTCTGTTATTTCATCAATGATGGCGTATTGGTCTGGGGTATACATTCTTCCCATAAAGCTGGTGAAAATGGATAGAAATGCCATGTTGAGGTTTTTCTGGACTGGTTCTATTCATTCAAAGAAAATCATCCCCTGCTCTTTTGTGAAAATGGAGTTGCCTAAAAATAAAGGTGGTCTTGGAATATTTAACTTGCAAACATGGAATAAAGCAGCAACTAGTGCTCTCTTAAATGCATTGCTAACTGATGTTGAATCCTTATGGGTTGAATGGACCAAAAAATATAACTTGGGTAGAATGAATTTCTGGACAATGAATGTCCCCCAGAATTGTAGTTGGACTTGGAGGAGTTTGCTGAGATTAAGAACTTCTTTCTCACCATTTATTAAAGTTGTACTCTCACACTTTAGTGCTGTCAAATTCTGGAATGAACCTCGGATGGCAGAAGGACTATACCTTGGAAATTTTTTTACCCCCCACCAGATTGTTCAGTCAGGTATTAGTAGGGATGCTCATGCTATTGATTATTTGTATGATGGCAATTTGTTGCTGCCATATACCAGTAATCAGGAAATTAGGGATGTCTGGAAAAAATATCAGGGTAATTACTACCATACTACTCCTACTGATGAAATACTATGGAATGGAAAGTATCACTCGATCTTTGCTGTATATGATCTGCTTGTTAAAGGGACATGAAGCTCTGAAATAGAATGGAATAAGGTTTTATGGACAAGAAACTCTCCTGCCAGAGACAACTTGGTGATGTGGAAGGTTATCAATAATGCCTTGTTGGCCAAAGTTAAAATGATGAACTATGGTATGATTGTTGATCCACTTTGTGTATTCTGCAAGATGCAACCTGAAACTGTTGATCACATATACTTTGAATGCAATGAATTAATCGGACTATGGAGTAGATTGGTGAGAAGAATTAATTCTGATCATATGCATGGATTGTCTGATGTGGAATGGGCTCTGATAAGCAAATCAACAAGGTGGAGGAAGAATGAAAGAAATGTTTATTTCTTCTGTTTGAAGAAGTACTTGAAATTGGTTTGGGAGGAAAGAAAATTAAGATGTTTTGAAAACAACAGTAGGAGCATGCAACAGCTATGGGAAGCACTAAAGTATGCTATAATAAATGGAATGAAAGATAGTCAATTTGATTTCAGTACTCAATTAACTGAAGGTTGGCCATAGTTCTTGTTTGTGTTTTTGATCTTCTTTTTTCTCACTTCTTGTCTTGTATCCTAGTGTGTTGTTGTTATTTTTGTATCTAGCCTCAGTGTGGTGTTTATGTTTTCAGTCTTTTCCTTTTTTTGTGATTATGAGCATGTTCATAGTCGTTATCTTTTTATTTCTCTATAAACTAGTAGGGGACCAGTTAACCCCGCTTGCCTTGCAAAAAAAAAACATATAGAATAAATCATCCCAATCTTCTTGGTATACAATTTTTCAACCTATCTTCAGCATTATCGAATTTTCCTTGATCTTTGTTCTTAAATTACTCATGTGCCTCTTAAGTGACTTTGACATTTTTTAATATGATAGTCCTTTGAATAGGACTCTAGTTCAAAAAATGTGTTCAAATTATACGTGTCTAACATATTCAAGAGAAATGAATTTCATAAATATTTTGGTATGTTTTTACATTGGAATCATGTGTTGCTAGTTTGAATTTTTATTTCTAAGTTAGAACATTTAACTTTTTTTAAGATTGAATTTTTATTTTTGCTATCAATGAATAAAGAGCAAAAATGTATAGAAAGATTAATTTTTAGATTGATATTAAGTTGGTAATATATGTAAGAGAGCATTTTGAATTTGTAAAACAAAAATTTGCAAGATTCTACTTTTAAGTGATATTAACATTTGACAATATATAGAGTGAGGCGTTTGAGGGAGTTCGCGCTGGTAGCAAAAAAATGTTACATCAAAGCTATTATATTTAAGTCATAATGGCATACGCTACTACGTGTGTGCATTTAAATAATACGAACGACGTATGCTTCATAAATGCAAGATATATATGTATATATATGTATACACATACACACACATAACAAAAAAAACATGATTTGCAAGTGCAAATTGGCATACAAATTGCATACACAAAAGCGAACTTTTAAATATAAAATAATCGATAAAATGAGGATTTATTTCATCGCTGATGACTGTTATTCTATAAGCTCGTATTATTTAAAAAAAGAACTAAAAATAAAAATTGTAAAATATGTGTCAAATATCACAAAAAGAAAATAATTATATTTATTAAAAAGAAATTTCATAAGATAATTATAGGGGTGTAGCTTTTTCTAGAATCCTATATTTAAGGCATTTAACAGAAAAACGAACGTAGGATAGCAACTATTGGTTAAGTCTATTTTATTTAATAAAGATTAGCTCCAAATATTTGATGAAAATTGTAAAGGCTTTTACTGGATGTTGTTGATTAGATCTATGTATTTAATAAGGATTTTACAATCACTTAATTCGATATAAAAATTATTGTTACCAACAATTTTCTTTTAAACTTTGTTAATATAATAAGGCCCAAGCTCAAAAGAAAATGAAGCGGGTAACACCCAAATAATGGGTACCACCTAATTACAACACACCCAATAAAACCGCAATTAAAAACCTTATCCCTTTTGGGCTATAACAATTGTCTCCTTTCGTATAAAGCACTTCATGTTGGAAGATGGAAAAACTTACATCTCGAATCTCAAAATATATCTTGAGAGGCAAATAGAAGGTTTAAGGAAGCTTCCATGTCTTCAAGACAAAGCGATGCAGTCCTTAAAACTTTGTATTTGACCAAAAATTATTCTAAAGAGTAGTTTCTACTTCAGCATCCTTAAAGAGAGTCGCTTCACTAATCTTAGCTTCGTCAAGTTTTAGATCTAGAGAATCTTTGGCAGAAGCTTCGAGATCTAAAGCTTTGATGTCTAGATGTATTTGGGGCTTTTGAATATCTACAACAGCCTTTCAAATATGATGATTATATTTAGATGACATTGGAATTGAATTATTACGATGAGTTGTTTCTACATCAACATCCTTAAAGAGATTCTCTTTACTAATCGTAGCTTCTTCAAGTCTTAGATCTGAAGCATCTTTAGCCGAAGCTTCGAAATCTGGAGCCTTGGTGTTTAGATCTATTTGGGCCTCTCTAATAACTTTCGCAGCATGTTTTTGCAGATTGCTGCTTTCCACAATGATTGTAAGATTCTCTGACTCTTGCACCTTGCTATTTTCACCCCTTTCCCAGATAGCTAAGTGATAAACTTAATTGTTAAGTTTTCTTTTATAAAGATTATTTCCTAATCTTTAATCGTTGATTGCTTGTTGGAGCTTCCTATCATATTCAAGTTTGATGTTGCAAGTACAGTAGCTCCTATTCAATTCAAGTAAAATTAGATTATGATTAGTATAAGAATCTGTAAAGTTGATTTATTTATTTTTGATTGTACCTTGTTACTTCCCTTGCAGGAATCACCCATGAATTGAGTATTGTAAAAACCACCATCAGTTACGTCGCAAGTGCTTTCCCCTTGAATCCAATCAGATAGATGATTGATATTATAGTCAAGTTTGTTAATTGATTGGTTATCTCTTAACCTTTTGTCGTTGCTTGTGGGTCGAGAGTTCCCATTTTACTCGAGCTCACGGTTGAGTGTGCGGTAGCTCCTATTCAAATCAGGTAAACAAAGCAAGTTGTTAGAACAAAATAATTAACTTTATCATCTTTATTTATAACAAGATTTCATTTTCCTCCCTTGTCGGAATCATTTCTGGTTTGGGTTCTGGAATGGCCGCCTTCAGTTATAGCTTGATTATAATTGATGTCATGATGATCTACTAGCTCATTTAACCATCGGCAATTATTAATTTGAAGGGAATTCTCATAGGAGGATTTTCTCCTTTGTAAGTACTCTTCAACTCTTTCTTTATAGTTGTTGGGTGCATTTCCACCAGCACCGAACCAAGAAGAAGGAAGATACCACCGAACTAACTCACCCCTATGGCACTGCCGAACCAACTCACCCCTAAGGCACTGCCGAACCAACTCACCCCTAAGGCACTGCCGAACCAACTCACCTCCAAGGCACTGCCGAACCACTCACCACCGGACCAAGCTACACCCTCACCACCGAACCAACTCTTTTCCCAAGCACTACCGGTTCAACACACTTCCTATGCATAGCCGAATCAAACTCCAACCAACCATCACCGGATCACTCACCACCCGAACAAGTCCCACTGAATCAAGGCGTTCCAGACCAACTTTGCCAAGCCAGATTGCATCATCCCAGGCCCACCAGCAGCTATATACATCCAAGACCCCTGCCCCCAGCCTCACTCTATAAATAAAGGGGCAGAGGTACAACAATGGCAGACAAGTTTGAGAGCTCAAGCACGGATAGAACTTTCAAACAACTTTCATATACTTGTAATCAAAGCTTTGTACTTGTAATCTGAACAGTAAAGGAGAATAACATATAAAGTGGACATAGGCACGTTCTGGCCGAACCACTATAAATCTGTGTGTCTTTTACTGTTTAGCCCCTGCTTTTGACATATTTGCATAAATCACCCAAATCACTAAGAACAACATAAGATTGACTAAATCACACGACTTGGAGGTGTTTGCCCCTTTTTTGTGCAAACATTTTTGATGCTTTCACTGAGAGCTCAAGCTAGAAGCTTCAACTTCTCCCACTCAACCTTCTTCCTAATAGCATCACTCACTGCTTGGATAAACATGCCTCCCAGGAAGAAGAAAGATGTTAACAGAGGAAGGAACATTGCAGCTAGTAGTATTCCGGATTCAGTGGTCACAGATCAAGAGAATCGCCCCATTCCAACAGCAGTACCAAATGAAAATCCGATAGCCTCGGCCGCGGAGCAACCGACAGCAATTACTAGGGCAGATCTAGACAGGGTTGCGGCTGAAGTAACCTACCGCTTCACATCCCAACAAGAAGCCTTGGTGGACCAACTCATTTCACGCTTAAGGAATGCTGAAGAATCCAACCGCAACACTGAATCATGGGGTGAGTCCCAGTCTGGAGAATCTGGAAGATGACAAAGGTCTTTCTTCTTCGAAGAGGCTAACAACAGAAACAGCAATGGTAGGAGCTGAGCCCGGACTCAGCCCGAATTCTGACCCGAGGAAACACTTGGAACCGAGCCCAATAGGGGAGGTACCAGGCAGGGGTCGGATGTAGCTGAGCCTGCCATGCTACCTAACCATGGAAACACCAATGGACGGGGCCGAGCTGGAGTCCAGCCCGAAGTTGGACCCGAGGAAGTGCTTAGAACAGAACCCAGCAGGGGAAGATCAAGGCAAGGTCCAACTGTGGCTGACCCCAGCGTGCCCCCAGAAGACCAGAGGCAGCCACTGGAGAATTTTAGGAGTGATAGACGATACCATCCCTACAGGTCATCTGGACAGAATCAATCTCGCAGAGAAAAACCAAATTCATTTCTATCCGCTCCAAATTCCGACGAAAGGATGGCACGATTGTTTAGAGAATGCGTCCAACGGGACCAAAGGGATCGAGGGATAGGCGCTAGGGTAACCAGCCCTTTCTTCCATAATATCGAAATTGCCATCACCCCCCGAGAGTGGAAAATGCCAACAATGGAACCTTACAGGGGAACCTCTGACCCCGTTGTACACTTGTAGAGATACACACAGCATATGCTCATGAGCGAAGCAAGAGAAGGAGTATTATGAAAATGCTTTCCACTATTCTTGGCAGATCTAGCTACCTACTGATTCTGCCATCTACCCCAAGGATCCATCAGCTCATGGGAAATGTTGAAAGAAAAGTTTATCAGCCAGTTCCGCATTCATGTGGAGCAACCCAAGGATGCTTATTCCTTATCTAATATCAAACAGAAGCCTGGAGAGACAGTGCAACAATATCTAACCCGATTCAATGCCGCAGCAGCCGTAGTCCAAGATGCCGATGAGAAACTTATCTTAATGGCCCTCTGTAGTGGTGTACACCCGGATACTAAATTTGCTAGAAGATTAACGAAAGAAAAACTAGCTACCTTACCCGATTTCTTCCATGAAGTCGGAAAATATATGAGACTTGAAGACGCTGCCACTGAGTGGCAGTCAGGGAAACAGACTAAGGCAACTCCAGACAGGGTTCCCGCTGCAGCAAAGGATGTTCGAAGAAATGACTCGAGAGACAATGCTGGGGGCAAGAAGGGAGAAAAGTGTTTATATCGGCCAGGACTGAGATTTGACGCTTACACTCCTTTGAATGAAACAATCGAAAACATCTTCCTGGCCACCCAAGACGAAGTTAGATACAAGCGCCTCCCGCACAAGAAGGAATCAGATAACGCAGTTAAGTCTGGAAAGTTATGCCGCTTCCACGAATCTCATGGGCATGACAACAATGGATGCCATCATCTCCGGGACTTAATTGAAGAACGCATCAGAAGGAAGAGACTGGAACGCTATGTAAAAGGTCAGAACAGGACACCAGCTCCTACCAATGAAAACCCGAGGCTACCTCCCCCAGAAGTAGGTGGAGGAAATTGCAACACCAGTGGCTCCAGTGAAGAGAAGATAGTGGTCCATACCATATCGGGAGGACCACACATCGCCGACAGAAGCTGGGCAGAGATGGAGAGATATGGAAAGTCACTTAGAAACAATGAAGACTTCGTTAATTCTGTTATAGAAGAACGCCACCCGAAGCGGAAAGAGAATGATGTCATCACATTCAGTAGGCGTGACCTAGAAGGAAGGCGGTACCCTCACATGGATCCTATGGTCATCTCTGCCTGGTTTGGTCAGCCGAAGTTTTTCGAATTCTACTAGACACTGGGAGCTCAGTAAATATCCTATTCAAGCATGCTTTCGACAGAATGAAGCTATCAATGAAAGATGTGTCTCCCTACAATAAACCACTACACGGTTTCATGGGAGATGCGAAGATGCCCCTCGGGCAACTGGACCTCTTTGTTGAAATAGGAAGTCATCCCCGCTCCGTTGTGCGAAAACAAACATTTGTGCTAATAGAAAACCACTCGGCCTACAACGCCTTTTTGGGAAGACCAGCCTTGTCCGACTTCCAAATTGTCCTGTCCCCGTGGTGCCTGAAGATGAAATTCCCAACAGACAATGGAACAGGAGAAGTAGAGGGAGATCAAGACGTTGCTCGAGACTGCTATGTAACTGAACTTCGCAATAACCGCAGAAGGGATAAAGGAAAGAATGCAGAGACTACTCTCTGCATGAAGAGCTTGGAAGCATAGCAACTAAAGAGAGCCCCTCCTATTCGATATACCAGTGATCCTTTCAATGAATTAGACCTCATGGACAAAGAGGAGGAGGCCACCGCCGAGCCCGCAGAGGCTATGGAGTTTGTATCTGTAGACAAAAACGACTCGAGTAGCTATTGAAAATCGAATCTCAGCTAAAAGCAGAATTGAAGGATCAACTCATTGATTTTCTCCGCCACAACTTGGATGTATTTACGCATGCTGATATGACTGGAATCTCCCCAGACGTAGCGTGCCATGTACTGAACATAGATCCTACCAAAGTGCCAGTAAAGCAGAAAAAGAGAAGCATGGGGGCAGAACGATCAGCAGCCCTCAATGAAGAAGTAAAGAACCTACTTGCCAATAACTTCATACGAGAAGCCATCTACCCAGAGTGGATCGCTAACCCAGTACTAGTAAAGAGGGCTAATGGGAAGTGGCGAACGTGCATTTACTTCTCCAACTTAAATGATGCTTGCCCAAAGGATTGCTTCCCACTCCCCCGAATCGATCAGCTGGTGGACAACACAGCCGGGCACGAACTCTTATCTTTTATGGACGCATACTCAGGATATAACCAAATTCCTATGCACGCTCCCGATCAAGACCACACTAGTTCTATCACTGACCGGGGATTGTACTACTACAGAGTAATGCCTTTTGGACTTAAAAACGCCGGAGCTACTTATCAGCGCCTCATCAACAAGATATTCGTAGAACTAATAGGACGAACTATGGAAGTTTATGTGGACGACATGCTAGTAAAATCAAGGAAAGCCAACGACCACGTAAGCCACCTAAGCAAGATGTTTCAAGTACTTCGCCAATATGGAATGAAGCTGAATCCTCTAAAGTGCTCCTTCGGAGTATTGTCGGGAAAGTTCTTAGGATTCATCGTCCATGCTAGAGGAATTGAAGCGAACCCTGAACAAGTCCGGGCTCCGAAAGAAATCAGGATACCTTCCACTCGAAGAGAAATGCAAAGCCTAAATGGGAAAGTGGCCGCCCTATGCAGATGCATCTCTAAAGCAACTGACAAGTGCGTCCCTTTCTTCGAAGCTCTAAAGAAGGACAAAGGAAAGTTCAAGTGGACTGACAAATGCTTAAAAGCCTTCCTTAACCTAATCGAACACCTCCAGAGACCACCAGTACTCTCAACTCCAAATGAAGGCGAAGAGCTGTACCTATACCTTGATGTGTCATCTCATGCTCTAAGCGCCGCTTTGGTAAGAGAAGACAACCGCGCGCAGCGACCAGTATACTTTGTAAGCAAGAGGTTCACGGGGGAAGAAGCAAGATATCCTAAACTTGAGAAGCTAGCATACAGTTTACTAATCACATCATGGAAACTACGACACTACTTCCTATCTCATTCTGTCAGAGTTCTAACCGATCAACCGCTAAGGCAGGTACTCCATCGTCCCGACACTTCCGGGCGACTACTTAAATGGTGCATCGAGCTGAGTTAATATGATATCACCTACCATCCTCGCACCGCCATCAAGGGACAAGCCATGGTCGATTTCATTGCCGAATTCACTACCAACGAAGGAAAGGAGCAATATGAAATAGCGGAAAAAATCAAGTGGAATCTCTTTGTAGATGGAGCATCAAGCGAACAAGGCTCGGGGGCAGGTATTGTAATAATCACTCCCAGGGGAAGGAAGCTACACTATGCTCTAAGGTTGGAATTCACTGCCACCAACAACGATGCAGAATACGAAGCAGTGATAGCCGGATTAGAACTTTCCCTAGAGATTGGAGTCGGTTCTTTATGTCTTCATAGTGATTCTCAACTTATTGTAAATCAAATACCGGGAGAATTCCAGACTCGAGGAGAACGACTCACAACATATCTGAAGAAGACCAAGCTGCTACTTGATCAATTGGATCACTATTTAATCAAACACATTCCTCGAGAAGAGAACCAAGTGGCCGACGAGCTGGCAAAGCAAGCTAGCATGAAAAACGGCACCGTTTCTGGGACAATTGCCATCTCAAAGCAATTAACCTTGAGCTTCGAGCAAGTGAATATGATAGCTGCAATCAAAGAGTAAACTTGGGTGACTCCCATCCGAAAATACTTACAAGATGGCACACTGCCCAACAAGCGTAACGAAGTTAAGAAAATCTTGAGGAAAGCTTCCCACTACACAATACAAGAAGGCATCCTCTATCGATGCGGCTTCTCTAACCCCTTATTAAGGTGTGTCGCTGGAAGGGAAGCCAAGGAAATCTTATCCAACATCCATCAAGGGAGCTGCGGAGATCACACTGGTGGGCAGACTCTGGCAAAGAAGATACTCCGATATGGATATTACTGGCCCACCTTAAACAAAGACGCCTTAGACTTCGTCAAAAGATGTGACAATTGTCAGAAATTTGCTAAGATTCCTCGACTAACAACAAATGAGATTACTCAAATGACCAGCCCTTGGCCCTTTGCAGTATGGGGAATTGACTTGATTGGCGAACTACCGATGGGCCGAGGCGGAGCAAAATATGCTATAGTGGCAGTCGACTATTTCACCAAATGGGTGGAAGCGGAACCTCTAAATAAAATATCTTCGACAAAAGTTATTAACTTCTTGATCAAAAATGTTCTATGCAGGCATGGGGTTCCACTCAAAATCATATCGGATAATGGACTCCAGTTTGACAGCGAGGAGTTCGCCGACTGGTGCCAAGAGCACGGGATTCACAAAAGCTTCTCGTCTATGGCTTATCCCCAGGCAAATGGACAAGTCGAATATGTCAACAAAATTCTCAAAACTCCAATCAAGAAGAAGCTTGAAAAGTCAAAAGGCGCTTGGGTGGATGAACTTCCTACGGCACTTTGGGCCTACCGCACATCTTTCAGAACATCAACAGGGCATACTCCTTTCTCTTTGGCGTACGGATCGGAGGCCATGCTCCCAATTGAAACTGTAACCCATCGTAGGATCCAATACAAACCAGAAGAGAATGAAGAACTCCTCCACATGTCTTTGGATCTAATCGAAGAAAGAAGAAATGATGCAGCACTCAAAGCAGCAGCTCACAAGCAAAAAGTGGCAGCACAATACAACTCCAAAGTCAAGCATCGCAGCTTACAAGAAGGAGATCTTGTCCTCAAGCGAATCTTCCCGCGTCTCGGAGCGCTAGATCCAATCTGGGACGGACCATATGTAATTCATAAAGATCTCCACAACGGAGCTTATATTTTGTCAACAGTGGACAGAGAGGTGTTCCAGAAGGCATGGAACATCCAACACCTTCGTCGATACTTTTCTTAACTTGTACTGCCCATATGAAGTGAATTAACAAAGTGAATCAGTGGACGTATGCATTTTCGTGCCGAACCACTTTAAAAATCTTGTCTCTTTTTTAACTTGTTCCTTTATATCTTGGCTGCTTGTTAACTTTATCCTTTTTTGCTCCTGCATCCCTCTGCTGCGGGTTAACTCATTGCTCGCGACGGCCCTCAAAGCCAACTGTAATGAGCCGATTATAAGCCACCGAGGAGGCCGAAAATAGCCTAGGCGGCTCATTACGGCGTTCGGCTCGCCGGCAACTGTGAACCTACTTTAAGCCCCAACATAAGGTGTGGCCAGCCAGGGGTAGTTCACGGTTGACGATCGTCACCCACGCTAGCCGGCCACGGTAAATCGAATAATACCCACGATGACGGGACATAATGGTCCGGGTAGTTACCGTGCGCGATCTCGGCTCAGATGTGTCTTAAGTACGGTTGTGGTAAAAAAGAAAACTTCCCGCAGAGGCTTAAGATGGGTGACAAATGTCTCCAAGACCCACGTCTAGGGAAAGTGACTACAAAACCCGTTTGCCACGAACTTAAGCACATCGAAGGCCTTCCATGATTGGAAGTTTTACCATTTCTTATGTTTCCATTTTATTTAAAAAACTTTCCTCCTATCCTCTATAACGATCCCTAAAGTACAGGGCACAAAATAGGAGACACTCGCTAATAGGAATAAGAACTCACACCTGGATGACAGGACACTCAGCTGCATTCCGTACTCAGTCACGCAAGTCATTCAAAGCTACCATCTAAAACTAAAACATGAAGGGCGGTACTTTCTTCTCTTGTATACAAATACGTAGCTTTAATTTATTCGCGCATCACATTAACATTGCGAGACATGAAATTATATTTTAAGCAAGAACTTGACATCAAACACAATTGAATCACTAGCACATGCACAGCTATATTTCTTATGCAACACATCAAAATGACGACAGCATTCAAATATGACAGAATCAGCTTATGTTATAAAATTACATGTTAAGAATAAAGTCGTTCGTTACAAATGACATAATTACAGCCTGAAATTACATTAATGTTTTGGGACTAGTATATATAGGAATGTCAAGTAGACCCAAAAAAATGTCCAGATCAAGTCAAGGAGTCGGCTGCATCGGGGCTTCACCTCTATCCTACCGGCCCTCTGAGATCTACTTAACCGTAGGATCAGAACTCCCAGCATGTTGACCAAAGGTAGTTGGCGCTTCAGAGGTCCCGCCTGTCCAATTCAGGAGAAGAATCCATTAAATAAACAATAAGCAACCAAGTTATGAAAAGATTAAAAGGGAAGACTTACCAGCATCTGTTCCTTGATCATCACCACCACCTTCTTTACCACTTCCCTTCATCCTCGCCTTTTTCCTCCTCCACATTTTCCTCCTCCGGAACATCTGGACATGTGCTGGGGGAGGGTCTATCGGATCTCTTGAGCTTCTTCCCCCCGACGACTGGATGTATCGAGAAGGGTTTCCTCTTGCTGCTCTTCGCCGTAGCCCCTCCTTTAGCTTTGGCAGCCCTCTCCTCAGTTGTGTCTCTCTGCTTGACCACAGACTGATGTGGTAGAATCAAGTTGTGCTGTAGAAGAGTAGCATTCCTGATCAGGTAAGACGCTGACCTCTCCCTTCCCGAAATGGCTTCTATCTCTGCAGCCATCTGAACCAGGCGATCGTTCTCCACGACCGCAAAGCCACCTGTCGCTAGCAAGAAATAAAAACACATAAGAAGAAGCATTGCAGTCAGAACAAAAATTATAAATAAGCTTCAACTTACAGCCGGAGGTGAAGAGACGGATAGAAACAGAGTCATCCTTGACGAAAAACCATTCTTTCTTGAACATGCTGAACTTCGAATATAAGTCCAGGACCGGCTTGAAGGACATGTCCGATTCCAATCTGATGTACGAAGACCCCTTCTTGTAACCTCTCAAGTTGTACAAATATCTAATCTCCCGGTTGGAAGGGGGACGCCCGTATTTTCTCTGCAAAATGATGAATAGACTCACCAAAATAGCGTAAGAGTTGGGCTGAAGCTGGAAAGGGGCCACCTTCAAGTAGGTGATGAAGCTGACTATCCAAGCATTGATCGGGGGAATGGCCCCACACATACAATGGTACCTGCTATAAGCAAAATATCCTTCAGGAGGGTCATACAACATAACTCCATTCCCTGGCAGCACCATGTGTGCTCTGTCAATCCCGAAAGAACGAGATATAACATCGAGCTGTTCCTCTTTAAGGGAGCTAGGAAAGCAGTCAGGTGGCGAGTTCAGGAGCTCCTGAGGGCCGTACCCATCTACTAGTGATCTCGGGGTGGGTCCATGACGTCCCGGTCCTGACTGAGCTGGGGGCACTGTGGAGGACTCTTCTCTGTCCTTAGATTTCTTCTTGTCGGAACGGGTTTCCACTTTATGAGACATTATCTGCAACAGGAGAAAACGTATTGTTAGAACAAGGATTATAGAGATGGAGACGAGCAAATGCCTACAGTTGGGGATCTCATTCATAGTAATATATATATATATATATGTATATATACACGAGTGTCATTCGGTACTTAAAGCCCCCCAAGTTCATTCGGTAAATCAAAGCCCCCCCAAGTTCATTCGGTAAATCAAAGTCTTTGAGTTCATTCGGTAAAACAAAGTCTTTGAGTTCATTCGGTAGTTCAATCATAAAAAATCGTTCGGCAGAAGAAAACTCACCTGGTCCGGCAGTCGAGTTGATTCGGTTGTTGATTGGTTCGGCTATTTCAAGCAGTCATGTTTGGTTCGGTGCTCAATTGATTCGGCTGTCTCAAACGATGAAGGGTGAACAGAGACGCGAAACCCATACTTATAGGCAAACATGGACGACCGAACCAACCGGTTCGACACTTGAAACCGAATGAGAATTCCCCCAAGCTAACTAACCTAAAACAAAGCGTGACATATGCTGGCATATGCCCCACTTTGGGGGTCAAATGTTGGGTGCGTTTCCACCACCACCGAACCAAGAAGAAGGAAGATACCACCGAACCAACTCACCCCGAAGGCACTGTCGAACCAACTCACCCCTAAGGCACTGCCGAACCAACTCACCTCCAAGGCACTGCCGAACCACTCACCACTGGACCAAGCTACGCCCTCACCACCGAACCAACTCTTTTCTCAAGCACAACCGGTCCAACAAACTTCCTATGCATAGCCGAATCAAACTCCAACCAACCATCACCGGATCACTCACCACTGGACCAAGTCCCACCGAATCAAGGCGTTCCGGACCAACTTTGCCAGGCCAGATTGCATCAGCCCATGCCCATCAGCAGCTATATACATCCAAGACCCCTGCCCCCAGCCTCACTCTATAAATAAAGGGGCAGGGGTACAACAATGGCAGACAAGTTTGAGAGCTCAAGCACGGACAGAACTTTCAAACAACTTTCATATACTTGTAATCAAAGCTTTGTACTTGTAATCTGAACAGTAAAGGAGAATAATATATAAAGTGGACGTAGGCACGTTCTGGCCGAACCACTATAAATCTGTGTGTCTTTTACAGTTTAGCCCCTTCTTTTTACATATTTGCATAAATCACCCAAATCACTAAGAACAACATAAGATTGACTAAATCACACGACTTGGAGGTGTTTGCCCATTTTTGTGTAAACAATAATTATCTGTATCACACATGATATGGCTTTGTGTACCGAGGGTAGATGGTTTACACACTTTTTGAAGTATAATATTGCATTATATTTCATGGCTTTCCATAATTGTAGACTGTCCGTTTCAATATTTTTAGGTAGTCTTTTGTTTCTTTCCTTCCATAAAAAATATACTATAGCAGTTATTACCACACATGCTTTATTGAATTCTTTTTTCTTCCCTTTAAATACTTTATGAATACATTGTATACTTCTTCTGATATTTTGAAGACCAATTGCTGATTAAGGTTTAGTTTGCTTTTGGCTATGAATCATATGTGTCTTGAGTATGAAAAATCAAAGAAAAGATGATCAATATTTTTTGCTTATTTCTTACATAATAGATAGTTGATGCTTCCTTTGTTTTTGTTCCACTTTGCATAACTGTCTCTTGTTGGCAATCGATTCAATACAGCAAAATAACTGCAGTATGCCATTTTTGGAAAATTAGCTGTATTCCATATTGTTTTGAAACAGTCCACTTCCATTTCCTTCCCTTTAATTAAATCCCAAGTGTTTTTATAAGAGAATTTTCCTTTTATTGATAACTTCAACATCCAATTGTCTTCATCTTGGCTTGGATCTATTTCTATTTTATTTATTGTAGAATTGAATAGGGATGTTGCTGGTTGTAATTGATTATTCCATAATGAATTTTGTATAATGCTTTCCACTTTTTCATTAGCTCCACCAAACTGATAAAGATTGCTCCAGCCAAGTAAATTAATCAAGGATTTTCCATTGATCCATGCATCAAACCAAAGACTAGTTTGTTTGCCTTCTTTGAACTTTTTTCTAACAGTTTTATGCCCATTTCTCTACATTTTAAAATGCTTCTCCATGTGTGAGAATGATGATTTTCCACTGGCATAGACCAAAAATTCTTTTTTTTTTGACATATTTAGCTTTCATCCATTTAGCCCAAAGTGATTTGCTTTCAATGAATTTCTAAAATAGTTTGTAGTTGCAGGCTCCATTCAAATCTACAAAATTTCTTATTCCTAAACCTCCTACCTTCTTTGTTTTTGTGACCGTATTCCAATAAATTTATGATATTTTCCACTCCAAATGAAGTTTGCACATAATTTTTCTATTTTTCCATTGCTTTAATTGAGATATTGTGAAATTGCATCCAATACATGACTATAGCTGTGATGACCGTATGGGTGAGTTCAAATCTTCCTGCAATTGATAGCAACTTGCTAGACCAATTATCAAATCTACTTTGAATAATATCATGCAATTTAGTGCAGTCCCTATTCTTTATTTGATTACAACTGAGAGGGAGTCCTAGGTATTTGATTGGAAGTTCACTTGTTGAAACTTTAAAACATTAAGTATCTTCTTCTTACTCTTGCATGCTTTACTGAAGTAAACCTTGCTCTTACTTTCATTAATTTGATGTCCTTCATAATGTTTGAGGTTGTCAAATATTGTTCTTATGATTCCTGCATCTTGAAATATTAATAAATCCTCAATAGATGGTAATATATAGAATAATTGAATTAATTGGTCTTAAATTTTTATTCAATTGTTCCTTTTCCATTTGTAATGTAAAATATTCTAGAGCTAAACAGAATAGATAAGGAGATAAAGGGTCTCCTTATCTTATTCCTCTATTGTTATGTATAAACACACATGGGAACCATTAATGAGGGTGGAATATGTTGCATTACATATGCATTCTTTTACTAGCTTACAAAATTTTTCATTAAAACCTAGTTGTCTCATCATAAAAATTATAAAACTACTATTTATTTTGTCAAACGCTTTATGTAAAGCAATTTTTATACACATTTTATTTTTCCTAACCTGATTGAAATTTCTTAATAACTCATGTGCCAATAGAATATTTTCAGTAATAAATCTGCCTGGGATAAAAGCGCTTTGGTTTCCTAATATTGAAAATTTTAGAAATGTTTTTATTATATTACTTAATATTGTGGAAATAATTTTGAAAAAGAAATTACAACAGGCAGTAGGCTTGAAATCCCCAAGACAGTTAGGAACCTTTATTTTTGGCACTAAAGTAATAAAAGTGTGATTAATATTTTTCAAAAGTTTGCCTATGGAAAAAAGTAAATTAACGACCTCCAATATGATGTTTTTTAACTCCTCCCAATGGGTTATATAAAATTTGGCCCTAAAGCCATCTGGGCCCGGGCTTTTGTCAATCTTTGCAATAAAAACTATTTGTATTTTATCTTCTAAACAAGTTGGAACAAGTAAGGTTTCTTCACTATTTTCATGCAATAAGCATTTAGGAGTAACGTTTGGAAACATACCTGGACTCCCATCTGAATTATACAAATCAGAGAAGTATTTAATAGTTCCTTTTCTAATAGTGAGGCTTCATTAATAATAATCCCACTATCATTAAGTAGTTTTCCTATGTCATTATAGTGTTTCCTACCTGACATCTTGGCATAGAAAAATTTACTTGACAGATCACCACTAGTAAGCCAATATATTTTGGCTTTCTGCCTTAAGTTGATAGCTTCAACATGCAATCATTTGGTTAGCTTTTTTGCACATGAAATATTTGTAAAGTGCATAAGCAATCTATATCAATACTGTCTTGCAATATCGCACGTTCCTCCCTAATTTGATTGATTTCATTATTGTTTTTATTTTTATTCCATTTTTTCAGATTTACCTTAGTTTGTTGTAAAAGTTTCCTAAACTTGTATTGAGCTGAGCCTTTTATTGTAAATTGAAAACTATTTTTAAAAATCGGTCTGTATTCTTTATCATAAACCCATCCATTTTTGAATCTATAAGGAATGTTATTCTTAATAATATTATCTTGAGAAAAAATAAGTTGTATTGTGATATGATCACTAGTTTCTTGGAGTGAAGTATATCACTTGAAGTTAGGAAATTCTTTTGTAAAGTTTGATTGACCGTAATTCTGTGCAATTTATAGTGAATGTTTCTAAACTCTACTGATTTCTAAGTAAATTTGTTTCCTTTAATAGAGGGTTCAATTAAACCAGTTTTTACATAAAATTTGAGAGGAATTCTAATTTCTTAAAAGTAATAGGAATCCCTCCCCCTTTTTCAAAAGATTTCATTACTATATTAAAGTCACCTATTATAATCCATGAATTACTAATATTACTAGTGCAAACTCGTGCTTCGCATACAGACCGCACTCAACCCCTTATCATCATAACATGTTTAAATAATTTATATGGTTCATTGATTAAGAAATAGTGATCTTTTTTTATCAATTTTCAAATAAGTTTGCATTTTGTCTAAAACTTATGTATAAATCTTTGAAAATAGTAATGCAGATAGTACTGGTGCTTAATAAACAATTGCAAAATATCTAGCAAAAATGATTTCAAAGATAAAATTTCCACACAATACACATATAAATTATACACATATAAATTTATTGTGTGCATCATCTATTGCTCCATTTGCTTTAGTATTTAATGTCGTCGATTCTATTTGCTGCTTCGGTAATAACTATCTATAAGAGCAGTATATGTAAGAACATTTGGTTTACACTTGACCATTGATCCAAAAATGACAAAAGCAACGTTGACATGATTCATGAGAACGCAAGTGCTGATGATAATTCCATAACTGCCTATGTCTAGGAACACATTATGCAACATCATATTATTTTAGAATGATAAGATTAGAGGATAAAGAGATTTATTTCTGTTTTGAACGATTCTTGTGAAAAATATGCTAAATCTAAAGCGTACATATTTTATGTCTGAAGTGTTGGAACTAACAAGCATTATTCAACAATATTTATTTTAATGTGAAGAATATCATAGTATTTCTTTTACAGTCAAAGCCAATTCAATATAATAAAAACATATAATTGTATTTAATGCTTTTGAGCTTTCTGGTTCCATTTCTAGTTCCATCTAACATTGTTGCTGTATTTTGGAAATGTTGGATTTCATCAGAATTGACTGCAATTTGTGAAAGTAGAATCAGTGGCTGGAAATTTTCAAAACAATCCACGGCATAGATTAGTTAAAAGAAATAAAGTCAAACATATTTAATAACTTTAATAATATGAATAATCTGAAAAAATATGATTTTAAAAAATTTATTTCTATCAAAAATGTATATCATTGGAAAGCATATTAAATTTGAGATTTAATAGTGAAATCGATTCTTAAATCCAATTAATGTAGAAAAAGTTATCACATTTCAAAGTTTGAAATAGAAAGAAATTAAAAAACGTGACTGTTCATTTCCCAAAATATGAAGGAGGCGTGTGTGCTCTTGAAATCTAACTCAATAATAATATTATAGTATAGATTATTTAAATGTTCCAAATTATTCCGCAATAAAAATCTATCTTTTTCAAATTTAGAAGCATAAACAAAAGTCACATTTAGTTGAAAACTCCCTTCATTTTTAAAACTATAACAAATATATTGCAAATTAAAAGTATATTGACATAATTCCCAAATGTTAGGATCCGAAATTAAAATTATCCTATCATTACCCTCCATTGAATTATTATGAATAACATCCTAGTTAGTTAAAAATCTGCTTTAAAAATTAGCTAGATTATTCTCATTGATTTTGTACTCCAAAATACCAATAATACTAGGTTTATAGGATATTAATAACTTTGAGAAATCCAATTTCCTTTTAGGGGGATTCGATCCCCGTACATTCCAAAAAATTATTGACATGATAATTAAATATCATAAAGGATATATGAAAATGATATTGCTACAACAATAGAGACAGATTGCTGCTAACTTCTATGCTTTTAGTGTTTTCTTCCTTCTTTTCTTGTAGTCGTTTTGCTTTTGACTTTCAAAAATTCTTCCTAATCTGTATTTTTGATGATATATTTCTCCTCAAAGCCTTTTGAGTTTGTGATATCATTATTATCATTATCCATAATTTCTTGTATGCTCTTTTTCATGGTTTCTTTTTCTTTTTTTGCCGATAAGAGATGAAGATGAAGATAAGAGGAGGCCTGCATTCTCAATAAGTGATTAGAGATAGTAGAACCCTTATGGAGGCTAATTTTAGTTAAGATTGCCGAATTTCCCTTTTGTATACCATTTGAGATGTTATTCTCTGTAGATAAACTTGTTTCTTATTGCTTGGAGGGGAGTACCATGAACTGTACGCTTTGATCCCTAGAACACTATTGTATGTTATCTTTACTTCCATTCATATTGCCATCAGAGATAATTTTAGTAGTAGAATGATCTTTTTTCCTCTGCTATCTTGTTTTGTTGGCAACATTAATATTTGCCTCACTATTTTTGATGTTTTTTGAAACTATTTACAAAGAAGAATTCTCTGTTTGCTCATCATCGCACATAATTTCCATATCATCCTTTGATTTTTCCAAATCCAAATCTTTTTTCTTTTTTTCAAAAAATTGAATTTTCTCTAAACTAAATTATTATCAAGAATCATAGGATTTTTAGAGAGATTAACATTTTCAAAATTCACAGCATTTCTTACATGTTCATTCTTTCTTGATTCAAAGGATCTTGCTTGCTGCTTGACTTCTCTGAGTTTGATAATTTTTTCAAAGTTGTGTTATAATTTATATTTTCCTTTTATTTCCAAACTACGCTTGATAAGCAAGCTTCAATTAGATGCTCAAAACAAGCGCATTTCATACATCTTCGTGGAATCCATTCATATTCAATTTTTCGAGTAATGTTTTCTCCATCATGCATAGTAATGTAGGTAGTATCCGATAGATCTTTATTGGTTTTTACTTCTACTAGAATCCTATCATAACTGAGCTAGGTCTTGTTGGCCGTACGCTCATCTAGCTTTATCGAAATGTCTAAAACACTAACTATTGCTGCAAATGCATCTCTATCCCATAATTTGAGATTTAATTCTGGCAGTCTTATCTAGATTGGATAACTAGTTAATAAATCTCGGTCAAGAATTATTTTCTTTTCCCATTTTTTAAATTTATAAGTTTACCATTGATAAATAATGGCCCACCTTGAGTTACCTTATCGCAGTTAGATGCATTAGAAAAAAATGATTATAAAGATGCCATTGTTTCTTGTATAGATCTCAAATTTGTCAACTGGATTCCATGTTTTAACAATAAAACCCCTGAAATGATGATAATAATGGCGTGTTCCAAACACATAAGCTACAAGAGAATTACTTCATTTTTCTTCGGTTCTTCGACTGATCTCTTTCTTGACAACAACTATTCTTTTATCACCTAATTTGATAGGTGCTAAATAACCCAGATCGGTAATAGATGTGTGCCTTTCTTAAATGATCTGCCCAATAAGATGATGTTTTACTATGTTTGTTGTTTCAAATGAAGTTCTTAAGGCGTTGTAAACCTACCTGTTCCCTGACGGTTATTGATTGTATCTCTGATTAAAACTCAGTCCTCTTGGTGTTGTTCATGCCGAAAGAGAGGTGGAAGATCTTTGAGATTGCCTATGGAATTTCGCTGATTAATTCCTTCAATGGTTTCTAACCGTTTGAAATCCATCATCTTCTTGATCAAGAGGCTTATCCTTTTGATTTGGAAAAGAAGGAGGATGAGGAGGTGTTGGGTAATTGAAAAGGGGTATTGAAGAGCCCTTAGCATTCCGATCAGAGGACGCCATGGCTTAAGTATTTTTTTCGGTTACACTTCTAGTATTGTTACCAACATAAATCTACTTACTATGTCTATATTTAAGCATAGAATTTCATAAGATATTTATGAGGATTGTAGCGTCTTCTAGAATCCTATATATAAGGAAGAGGATAAAATACATGATTTAAGTACTAAATCTCCAGCAAATGGATGAATTGATATCTTCGATCAATAATAAAATTTGACTAGGAAACTGAATAACTTGCGAAACAGAAATTAAAAGCTGAAACTGTAAAATTACAATTTGGAGATTGGTCTATAATTTAGAGTTCTAAGATTTCATTTCTAATATTATTTTTTGCTACTTTTTTAATTTTAATTTATTTAATTTTTTATGAGCTTGCATATAAATGGGAAATTTTGGAACTTCATGGTCGAACCAAAAGATTATGCTTTCAAACCAACTATCAATATGAGATTTTTTAGCATATGTAAAGCACATGCATATAAACGTATCTTATAAAACTATCAGATTTAAAATTTCTCTATTGTTTGAAAAATATAAACTGAAAAGAACAAAAATGTAATATTTCTATTAAAGTGGGGTTTGAACTTATAAGCAAGTTTATGTTTTAAAATTTCAATTTGAAGATAGATGCTGATTTTTGCTTACGGTGAGATTCGAACTCCTACCTCATATTTGTTTGTAAGGGTATTTTTGGAACTTCATGATCGGACCAAAAGATTGTGTTTCTATTCCAACTATTAATAACGATTGAGAGTTATTTACTAAAAATAGAGGCAATGTGGAAAAATACATGTTACAAAGAAAATTGAAAGTGGTATAGTCGATTATAACTTACCAACAATTCTGTCCAAAGTCATAACTATATATTTTGGGCATTTTATCCCAACTTCACAAAGATCGGCATATGCATTCGTACTAATTTATCAATTTGAATGATATTTTTCCAACATTTTCTAAAATGGGAATACCATATGGATTAACCTCCACACTCTTGGGTTGCACGGAGGATGATTTCATAATTGTAGCTTCTAGCAATATTTCTTACAAATAACCTATGGAAATAAGTATGTATTGTCTCGAAAAAATCCACTAACGTTGAATCAAAATAGCGAATAATGTAGGAAACAAGCACAAAATGAGGAAGAAGGTATATAATTGGTTAGCAGGACCAATATTAGTAAATGTTTAAAGAAATTACCGACTATATGTTGCTATTTAACCTAGTGCACACTCTATGTAGAAAAGTTGATCGACAATGTCATTAGTAACAAGGCATAAAGACTTTGCATAAATCAACTCAAATGGTTGTAAATGGACTTTCTCCCTAAACCATGATAAATCATGGTTCATGTTTGTAAAGATATCATTTTCATATTTGATCCTCAACCAATATTTGATGCTTTATTTGGATAAATTAGTCGAGTTCAATCTAAATAAAGAGATAGAAAAACTAATTTAAATAGGCTTAAAATGTTGTAATATACATTAATGATAGGGATGAATATGCTAAATAAGAAAGAGCATTATTGTAATCTGCACTGCATAAGTAGTCTATAAATATGGAGCTTGATTGTATTGTAAGATCCATATCTCAATTCAATAAATTTATTCTCTCTCTAATGGCCTCCATTCTCTTTATTCTGTAACACGTTATCAGCATGAAGGAATGCGAATTAATTATTGACCTCAACCCGTTCACCTTCAAACTTTCCAACTTCTCAGAAAGTAATTAAATATTAATTACTCTGATTGTTCCTCTTCTGACCATTCCAATTCTAAGGCTATTCATATTCAAAATCCTATTATATATATTAGTGCAGACGAGTCTTTTATAATATATCTACATACATTCTATTTCTTATTTCCTTTAAAACAATAGGTAAAGGAATTGTTCTTGCATTTCTTTATAAACTCGTTACTTTTCCTCTCTCTAAAAAGGTAATTGTCAATATCATATTTTTTGATAAAGCTATCAAGTCAGCACATGCTAGTTTCGGGTTCGCTTCTATATTTTTCATGTCTTTTCTTGTATCACTCTTATTTTTTTTCTTTGGCTTCTAAGTTCAATATTTTTTCTTTGCGGATCTGTTGCCAAATAAAATTCAAAAGTTTGGAATGGAATATACGCTTCTTTCTTATATAATAAATACATGAAAGTTGCGAAATCCAAATGTTTGGTTGTGTTGATACATTTTTTTTTGGGTACAGTTGTTTGATACCATGAACGAAGACTTTCCATTTTTTTTACTTTTTAGCTGGAAACAAACAAGTTGTGAATGCTGTTGTGGCGAATATTTTCACCTTATGCAATTTATTTTATGAACAGTTCACAAAATGGCAAACATCGCAAAGCTTGAATTTAAAGCTTTGGATATATCTGGAGACAACTACTTATCATGGATACTGGATGCTGAGATTCATTTGCAATCTCAATGGTTAGAAAATGCCATTAAAAATGGAAATACTATGTCCCTGCAGGACAAGGCAAAAGATCTAATATTTTTAAGACGCCATATCCATGACGGTCTAAAAACAGAATATTTGACTGAAAAAGACCCTCTCCACTTATGGAACTCCCTGAAGGAGCGTTATGACCACCAGAAGACGGTCATACTTCCAAACACTAGGCAAGAGTGGTTGAACCTGAGGTTTCAGGACTTTAAGTCTATAAGAGAATATAATTCTGCAATGTTTAGAATCACTTCTAAACTGAATTTATGTGGAGAAAAGGTGGATGACGCACAAATGCTTGAAAAGACTTTCTCAACATTTCATGCCTCGAATATACTCCTACAGCAGCAATATCGAGAGCATCATTTTACAAAATATTCTGAACTCATAAAATGCTTACTAATTGCTGAACAAAATAATGAATTGCTTATAAAAAATCATTCCTCAAGGCCAACTGGTTCAACTGCATTACCTGAAGTTAATGCTAATTTTGTCCACTCCGGAAGAGGTAGGGGTCAAGGTTGAGGTAGAGGACATGGTCGTGGACGTGGATATAACTCTAGCAAATGTTGTTATGGTGGTTTTAAAGGTAACAAAACCACCAACTTTAAAAAGCAACAAAAGAAAATTGAGCCTATAAAGACCAATGATTCAGCTTCAGAAAATAAAAGGCATTATGAGGAAGTTTGTTATAAATGTGGACGATCTGGTCACTGGTCACGTACATGTAGATCATCAAAGAAAACAGTTGAAGAATATCATCGCTCAAAGAATATTGAGGCAAATAATGCCGAAAAGTTACCTGAAAACACTAACCTGAAGTTAGATGATTTCTTCGAAGATGACAATGGAAATTTCATTAATGGTGAAAATCTAAGTGCAATGATCAATGATATGACCGAGTTGATCGACTAGAAATGTCTTGAAGTTTGTTATGTGACTTTCGTTTTATTTCATTAGATTGCATCAATAAATCAGTTTGAAGTTTGTGTTCGTCTAATTGTTCCCTTTGCAGTACTAGTAATGTGTAATGTGGATGTTGTTTTTAATCAATAGCCTATTTTAATATATTACTTTGTTTATGCATACAAATTTTTAATGATTGACTAATCATTGTCTTTAATTCTTAAGGTATGGAACGCCATTTGGGTGATGATATATGCTTACTGGATAGTGCAACTAATCATACAATTTTGAAAAACCAGAAGTTTTTCTCTGAACTATCTGAAAATTTCTCAGCTAAAGTCTCCACTATAGCTAGATCTTCTAATATAATTGACGGGTCCGGAAGAGCCCATATAACATTACCAGTACGCATATCTTTATTCAGAATGCATTATACTCAAGCAACTCTAAAAGAAATTTGCTGAGTTTCAAAGATATAAGAATGAATGGATACCATATTGAAACTATAAATGAAAACAACAAAGAATATCTTTGTGTTATTTCTAGAATTGAAAGCCAGAAGCTTATCCTAGGAAAATTTGGTACAGTTTCAACTGGTTTATATTTTACAAAAATTGGCATAGTTGAATCTCACTCTATAAACATGAGCCAAAAGCTCACAAATACAAAGACATTGATTCTTTGGCATGACCGCTTAGGTCATCCTGGATCAACTATGATGCGTAAAATTGCCAAAATCTCAAATGGACATGATTTATCAAAACAATTGAATTTACCAAGTGATTACTTATGTGCCCCATGTGCACAAGGAAAATTAATCACTTGACCTTCATAAAGTAAAATCACTTCTGAATCTTCAACATTTTTACAAAGAATTCAAGGTGATATATGTGGCCGAATCCACCCTGAATGTGGACCATTCAAATATTTTATGGTATTGATTGATGCATCAACTCGTTGGTCATATGTCTGTTTACTTTCTACAAGAAATTTGGCATTTTCCAAGCTACGTGCTCAAATAATAAAACTGAGAGCACACTTCCCTGATCATCAAATTAAATCGATTCGACTAGATAATGCCGGAGAATTTACTTCTCAAGTATTTGATGATTATTGTCTATCATTGGGGATTGAAATTGAACATCTAGTAGCTTATGTTCATACTCAAAATGGTCTAGCAGAATCATTAATTAAGCGCTTGCAACTTATTGCAAGACCATTGCTTATGCAATCAAAACTACCCGTTTCAGCTTGGGGGCATGCAATTTTTCATGCATCGAAATTGGTTAAAATTAGACCAACAGCTTATCATCAGCTTTCACCATCACGGCTCTTAACTGGATTTCAACCAAATATTTCACATTTACGAAAATTTGGTTGTGCTGTGCATATACCTATTAATCCCCCACTTCGTACTAAAATGGGTCCTCAACGACGGCTGGGAATTTATGTGGGATTTGATTCCCCATCGATAATTCGTTACCTTGAACCTCTTACAGGTGATGACTTCACTGCAAGATTTTCAGACTGTAAATTTGATGAGACAATCTTCCCGCCGTTAGGGGGAGAAAAGACCGTTCCAGTAGAATGGCGTGAAATATCATGGAATAATCCATCTATGCCTTATTTGGATCCACGTACTAAATAATGCCATTATGAGGTACAAAGAATTTTGCATATTCAAAATATTGCAAATCAACTGCCGGATGCATTTAGTGACACTGCAAAAATAACTAAATCTCACATTCCAGCAGCAAATGCACCAGCAAAAATTGATATCCCTGAAGGATCAAAAGTAAATATAGCAGCTAATGAATCTAAAGCAAGGCAAAAACGTGGAAGGCCAATTGGTTCAAAAGACTTGGCGCCTAGAAAAAGAAAGTCTAATGAAAAATCATCAATTAAGGAACCTCCTGAAGAGGTTATAAATGATCAAAAAGATCACTCAAATGAAAATCCCAGTTCTCCTAGAAGTATGGAAGGAAATATTATCCTAGAAGAGATAAAAGAAGATTCCAACGATAAAATGGTACTTAATAATAATGAGATCTCAATATTTTATATTAACTATGGAGAAATATGGGATCGAAGTAAAATAATAATTGATGATGTATTCTCATTCTCAGTAGCTACTGAAATAATTGAAAGTCATGACCATAATGAGAATAATGAGAATGATGATAATGAACCAAATAGCATAAATAAATGTCGAAAAAGACACGATTGGCCAAAATGGAAAGATGTTATCTAAGTGGAAATAGATTCACTTCAAAAACATGGTGTATTTGGACCAATAGAGAAAACACCAGAAAATGTTAAACCAGTAGGTTATAAATGGGTATTCGTTAGAAAACGAAATGATAAAAATGAAGTCGTGAGGTACAAGGCACGACTTGTCGCACAAGGTTTCCTGCAGAGACCAGGTTTTGACTTTAAGGAAACTTACTCCCCTGTTATGGATGTCATAACATTCCGATATTTGATAAGCCTTGTAGTTTCTGAAAAAATCGATATAAGATTAACGGATGTTGTGACAGCTTATCTTTACGGTGAATTAGATACCAACATTTACATGAAAATTCCAGATGGATGTAAATTGCCTGAAGCAAAATCAAAGTCCATATACTCATTAAGACTAAGACGATCACTATATGGATTGAAACAATCTGGAAGGATGTGGTATAACCGTCTTTGTAACAACCCACATATTTATCGATTGTATATTTAAATATTTTATTTAAATATTTCATCGTTCGTCGGATTTTAGTCCGAAAAGCTACTTTTTGCAAACAGTTGAATTGGGACTCGAGACCCCTTCCATTGAGTTCAAAATGCCATCTGCAACCTTTTTGAGTATAAACTTCGATATGTTTGGAGATAGTGAAATTTTGCCACTTTTTCACTTAGGGCTTTGGTTTGGGCTGAACCCATTTATCACCTAATAACTCAATCCCAACCCCTCTCTTCTACATTACTTCATTCCTCATTTCCTAACACTTCAAGCTAAAGCAAAAATGGGGGAGAGAAGAGGAAATTAAAACTCCAATCCCTAGTCTTCATTAGCAAATCGAACTTCTAGCTCCAAATTCAAGATAACCCATTGGTAAGCCTTCTCTTCATCTTCCCCAACTCATTCTCTCTTTGATTTCAGAAAATTCCTAAACCTAATTTGGGAAATATTTCTCTTTTAAGCTTAGATTGAAGCTTCTTGAGTTTTTATTGAAGAGGAATTGATCTTAGCTTGTTTTAAAAGCTTCTCCTTCATTAATTTGGGTTCAAAGGTGAGATTTTTATCTCACATCTATGCTTATAATCATCTTCGATTGTTAGGTATGAATTCCTAACACTTATTCTTGTGCAATTGCTTTTGGTTTGGATTGATTTGGTGAATATTCTAATTTTTAGTTTTGGGTTCAATTCTTTAAAAATCATAGCTTTGATGTTTTGATCATGTTTTTGGTGATGAACCGAAGAGCTTCTATGGCCGGGTAGTCGATTGGCGTAAACCCTTAGTGCCGTTGCTCGACCGTTTGAAAATTGGGGAAGTTTGCACCTCATTTGAAATAGGGTAGGAAGTGCAGAATACAGGTTCGGCCGACCAAACTCAGTGGACGGTCGACCGACCTGCTTCCCGAGAACTTCCTGCCCCTGGTTTGGAAGTGCAGGTTACAGGGTCCGGTCGACCGAGCTCAGGGTCCGGTCGATCGACCTGCTACCCGAGCACTTCTATCTTTGGTTCGGTCAACCGACCCAGAAAGTCTGGTTGACCGACCTGCTCTTATTTGCCAATTATGCATATATTGCCTATTTGTTTGAATTTCCAACTTTAATCGATTCGTGTTGTTTCCCTTTTGTTGTTATCATTTATTATCGACTTTGATGACATTTTCTTCGGGAATTTTGGGATATATCCACTTTGATGGATTCGGTATCGATTTATTTGGATTTTATTCAAGTCTTCGAATGTGAATTTTTTTGATTGATTGTTTCTACAATCACTTCTATGATTTGTCACTTTAAAATATAAAGGTTTTCTATACTAGTAGTAAATATCAAAACTCTTTCTTCAAATGATTTCAACACTATTTTATTACAAAGCTCGTTTTCTCAAACCGATTTCCAATCTATTAGTATATATAAACCTTTAAGAAATCTAATTAAACGACTTAGTAAAACAAGTGGTATGAAACACTTGCGTTTACTTCGTCGGTTAATTGTTGGACTTGTTCGATTGAAACTCTTGTAACAATTTTCTGGTGGATATCTACAATTTGTTCGCAAATATTTAAGTTAAGCTAGTGGTTATGGGACATGATGCTAAACTCATATATTTACTAGCTTATTGTAATTGACACTTCTTGATGATCGATGATGATCATTTTATAGTTTAGACTAGCAATGTGCGATGTCTCTTTGTCCACTTGGAGGACTGTACCTCAATTTATTGAGCTTCGTCTCATTTCTTTGTGGGCTAGCGACCCATGTACTTTTAATGTGTTTCGATTCATCGAACGTACCGTGTGTACAACGTCGATGTTCCGAATTGTTTTGTGTTTCGATTCATTGGATGTACCGTTTGTACTACATCGATGTCTCGGCTTTTCGATTCATCGGACGTACCGTGTGTACTCCGTTAATGTTCCGAATTGTTTTTTGTTTCGATTCATCGGATGTACCGTTTGTTCTACATCAATGTCTCGGCTTTTCGATTCATTGGACGTACCGTGTGTACTACGTCAATGTTCTGAATTGTTTTGTGTTTCGGTTCATCGGATGTACCATTTGTACTACATCGATGTCTCGACTTTTCGATTCATTGGACTTACCGTTTATACTGCGTCGACGTTTCGAATTGTTTGTGATACACGTGTTGGTGAGTTTTCATGCTCCCGCTTGGGATTGGCCATCCTTTTATTGTGATTTCTGGATTTCTAATTGATGATTTCTGGAATTTATGTTTCACCACCTTTTTCAGTTGGCATTGATATGTATGTCATTTATTGTGGCTTGGTGAATTAAATAAAGATTATGACATTCTTTTTGATGCTATGAGATTCTTATGATTTTGTATGACTTTTGTGATTTTTTAATGTATACTTGTCGTAGTATGACATTTTTAGTTATCATATATCTTTTTATTATATCTCTTCTTGTATCTCATTTTAACTGATAATTATAGCTAGACAGATCCGTTTATTATTTTCTTCTTAAATAATACTCGGGTCAGACTGAGATTTTACAGATGCTTCTGCGTGACTCCTTATCGGACCATCATCTGATCTTTTGGCTAACTACTTTATTTTAGTAGTTTTTGTTGTATACTATTGAGATATAGACTCCTTGATGTATACGTATTCTTTTGTCTAGCACTTGTATCTATTCTTTTTGATATTGTGGATCTTGCTTGACCACTACTCTGATGTACACTTTCATGTGCTATATTCATATCTATTTCCGCCTTTGTGATATGAATTATCTGTGACTGATTTGTGTTATGCTTATTTCTGTATTTGTTTCCGAAGATTACATATAGCCACTGTGTAGTAGCTTTGAGTTTGTGTCGGTATGTTAGATTTCCTCATTAAATGAAATGCATCTTAAACTATCTGACATATCGGTGCTCGCACAAGGCAATTACACGGTTGGTCGCTCCTCAACAGCCTTATTCTCCGCGCTAGTTGATGACATTATCCCATAGTATCCTTGGCTAGCGTGGGTATAGAGGTGGGGCGTCACAGCGAGCCAAACTTCGTAACAATATAGAATAATTTAACAAGGATCATCGTCCTAAGTCCATCTTAGGAGTCGTGCCTTAGGATTTAATTCGTGTCTTCGTACCATTCTATCCTATTTTCTTTTATGATTCCTTGTTTTATTTATCAAGATTTCTTGATATTCATTTGGTGAATAACCTTTTTGTTCTTCTTTCTTTCTTTCTAAAGGAAGAGAAATGGTTAGACCAGGACGTCCCAGCGCCGGTCAATCTAGTGCTACTCCCTAAGATGGAGTATTTATGTCTGCCCAGCAGCTTCTAGATCTTGTTAAGAACGCACAAGCAGCCGGACCCATTCCTGAGCCTACTCATCCTAGATCCGGTTTTACACGCTTGTGCAGAGACTATACCGATTTGGGTGGAAGGCCATTCAAGGGATCCGAGATTGTTATGGAAATTCAAGCTTGGCTCAAATCGTGCGATCGCATCTTTACTCGCATGAATCTTATTGACCTTCATCGAGTCCAAGTGGCTTCTAGTATGCTCCAAGAAAGAGCGTTAGATTGGTATGAGCTCTTGACTTCGGAGATCATCGAAGCGGATCTTACTTGGAAGCAATTCCGAGAAAGATTCGAATTGAAATTTGTGTCGGAGGCTGAAAAAGTAACTTTGGCCCGGCGTTTTATTGACCTAGTTCAAGGTGAATCTTCTGTGACAGACTATGTCGCATCTTTCGAATCTCTTTCCAAATACGAGGTTGAATACATTAATACCTCATTAAAGAAAAATCAAAGATTTGTCTGTAGCTTGAATAAGAATCTTAAGAAGCCATTGCTCCTGAAACTTGAAGTTTCATTTGATCAGCTTATTGATATCGCTCTTCGTCTTGAAGAGGCCGATAGAGAGAGTAATGTTGAAGTTGTGGTTGCCAAATAGAACTTCAACGACAACATGAAGAGGCCTATCAAATTCAAAGCCCCACTCCCAACAAGAAAGGGAAGCAACAAATTCCAGTAGCAAAAGCCCCTACCTCTAGTCGTGGACAATGCTACAATTGTGGTTCCACGGATCACTATGCAAGGGAGCGTCCGAAACCTCTCTTTTGTCGTTATTGCAAAAGTTCGGAACATCTTTTATCTTTCTGTCCTAAGCTTCCAAGAAAGAGAGAAGGAAAGCTGCAAGCCCTTTGCAACTCTTCTCTTGGTCAAGATATTTTTCACTCAATCCTTGATGGCATTGTTTTATTTCGTGATCTTCTTATTTGAGTTCTCTTTGATATGGGTTCCATTTCACTAATTTATATCAAAAGAACTTGTTGATTCTTTTTAAACATTTTTGGGCTTGAAGACTTCTTTGAGAATTGTGAATCCAGATGGGTCCGCAACACTCAATTTACTTTCTATTGATGTCGAAATTATTTTATGAGGTTTTTCTTTTAGAGCCGATTTTTACTTAGGCTTCGGAATTGATTTTTTTGAAGGGATTGGCTTAATCGTTGTGAGGCCCATATCCTATTTTTCGAGTGCACCATTCATCTTCCACATTTTCTATCGGTTAAGCAGATTTCAATTTTTCCTTGGTGATTTCAATTCCAATTTGATGGCATCGTTTTTATTCTTTAAGCCCTCATGAGGAGGAAAGTGTTATTTCTCTCATTTAAATAGTTTGTGAAAATTTCCGGTATTTTTGAGCTTGCCATAGGATTATCGCCTAAGCAATCTTTTGAGTAGAGTTAAGGTCTTTTCAACTCGACCTTGCCACCGGTTTTCATTTGGCTACGAGTTACGGAAGTTAGCATTCCACTTACCGCATTCCGCACTCGTTATGATACTTATGAATGACTTATCATATCATTCAGTTTGTCCAGCTTATTTCATCCCTTTTATGAATCAAGTATTCTAAGATCTCGATGACTCCATTCTTGTATATATTGATTTTGGATGAAAATAGTAATTTAAAATTTTGAAAATTCTTTTCATAAGATTTATTTATAAGTAAAATTGGATTTTTTTTCTTGAAACGAATGAAGAATATTCTTAAAAGTTATTAAGAAACATGTCTATTATCTGGAAGATGATTTTGTGATTGTATTGCCCGTTGAGTGCTTTAAGAGTTCTGGTCGATGCGCTTGATCAACGTTATCAATAGGAATTTCCTAAACGCTTTGATGAGACAGTCAGACAAGATATATTGACTTGTAAAATGCAAATTTTTCTAGAAAGATTTTTACATTGAGATAATTGTAATTTTGAAAGTTTTAGCTTTTTAGGAAAGAAGATTATTTAAAACAAATCTTTTTCCGATACTCTTATTCTTGTGATTCCTGAAGGGGGACCAAGACTTTGCTATTTGTACCGATACTAGTCGTATTGGTTTGGATGTTGTTCTCTTACAAAAGAGAACGTGCTGTCACTTGTGCTTCTAAATCATTATAACTTATCGAGACTAGATATGCCACTCATGATCTAGTGCTCGCGGCTATTGATTTCACTTTTAGAATTTGGCATCACCATTTTTGGATGAGAAATTTGTTCTCCACTTTGATCATAAATCTACGAAATATTTATTTACTCCCAAGAAACTTAATTTGCATCAACCCCGTTGGCTCAAATTCCTTGTATCTTATGATCGTTTTACCAAGTTCATCGGGCGTTTTGATGTACTTCGTTTTATTGAGTTTCATCTCATTTCTTTTATGGGCTAGCGTCCGATGTTCTTTTATGGTGTTCGGTTCATCGGATGTACTATTATTATACTACATCGATGTTCCGTCTTATCTGGATCAATGGATGTACCATTATTATACTACATCATTGTTCCGGTTTATCGGTTCATTGGACGTACCATTTTTGTACTACGCCGGTGTTCCGAGATTATTCGAGCGTACCGTTTTTGTACTACGCCGTTGCACCGGCTCAATTTTCTGTTATTCTTGACGTTTTCCACGTCTTTTAACTATGGAAATTCTTTTATGTTTCCGGTCTTTATTCTTGAGCCTGGTGTTATTGAGGGGATTGAAGTTTCACCAAATTTGACTTTTGAGCAGCATTCTATTCGCATCATTGCTTCGGAGGTGGAGCGCCTTCGGAATAAAGATGTTCTTCTTGTGAAAGTTCAATAGTTCTCAGATCCTAAGAATTGCTCTTAGAAATCCTGAGAATTCATCGAGCGAACTTTTTCGGGTTTACTCTTTCGTGCTCTTTGTGGTGAACTTTTTATTTCAAATTTTCTTTTGTGTCGATATGCTTCTATGGTTGTTACTTCTTATTTTCTTCTTAAGTATTGCAAGGACGCAATTTCTTTAAGGAGGGGAGTCTGTAACAACCCGCATATTTATCGATTGTATATTTAAATATTTTATTTAAATATTTCATCGTTCGTCGGATTTTAGTCCGAAAAGCTACTTTTTGTAAACAGTCGAATTGGGACTCGAGACCCCTTCCATTGAGTTCAAAATGCCGTTTGCAACCTTTTTGAGTATAAACTTCGATATATTTGGAGATAGTGAAATTTTTCCACTTTTTCACTTAGGGCTTTGGTTTGGGCTGAACCCATTTATCACTTACTAACTCAGTCCCAACCCCTCTCCTCTTCATTACTTCATTCCTCATTTCCTAACACTTCAAGCTAAAGCAAAAATGGGGGAGAGAAGCGGAAATTAAAAATCCAAGCCCTAGTCTTCATTAGCAAATCCAACTTCTAGCTCCAAATTCAAGAGAACCCATTGGTAAGCCTTCTCTTCATCTTTCCCAACTCATTCTCTCTTTGATTTTAGAAAATTCCTAAACCTAATTTGGGAAATGTTTCTCTTTTAAGCTTAGATTGAAGCTTCTTGAGTTGTTATTGAAGAGGAATTGATCTTAGCTTGTTTTAAAAGCTTCTCCTTCATTAATTTGGGTTCAAAGGTGAGATTTTTATCTCACATCTATGCTTATAATCATCTTCGATTGTTAGGTATGAATTCCTAACACTTATTCTTGTGCAATTGCTTTTGGTTTGGATTGATTTGGTGAATATTCCAATTTTTAGTGTTTTGGGTTCAATTCTTTAAAAATCATAGCTTTGATGTTTTGATCATGTTTTTGGTGATGAACCGAAGAGCTTCTATGGCCGGGTAGTCGATTGGCATAAACCCTTAGTGCCGTTGCTCGACCGTTTGAAAATTGGGGAAGTTTGCACCTCATTTGAAATAGGGTAGGAAGTGCGGAATACGGGTTCGGCCGACCGAACTCAGTGGACGGTCGACCGACCTGCTTCTCGAGCACTTCCTGCCCCTGGTTTGGAAGTGTAGGTTACAGGGTCCGGTCGACCGAGCTCAGGGTCCGGTCGACCGACCTGCTACCCGAGCACTTCCATCTTTGGTTCGGTCAACCGACCCAGAAAGTACGGTTGACCGACCTGCTCCTATTTGCCAATTATGCACATATTGCCTATTTGTTTGAATTTCCAACTTTAATCAATTCATGTTGTTTCCCTTTTGTTGTTTCATTTATTATCGACTTTGATGACATTTTCTTCGAGAATTTTTGGATATATCCACTTTGATGGATTCGGTATCGATTTCTTTGGATTTTATTCGCGTCTTCGAATGTGAATTTTTATGATTGATTGTTTCTACGATCACTTCTATGATTTGTCACTTTAAAATATAAAGGTTTTCTATACTAGTAGTAAATATCAAAACTCTTTCTTCAAATGATTTCAACACTATTTTATTACAAAGCTCGTTTACTGAAACTGATTTCCAATCTATTAGTATATATAAACCTTTACCTCACTCGTATGAGAAATCTAATTAAACGACTTAGTAAAACAAGTGGTATGAAACGCTTGCGTTTACTTCGTCGGTTAATTCTTGGACTTGTTCGATTGAAACTCTTGTGACAATTTTCTAGTGGAGATCTACAATTTGTTCGCAAATATTTAAGTTAAGCTAGTGGTTATGAGACATGATGCTAAACTCATATATTTACTAGCTTATTGTAATTGACACTTCTTGATGATCGATGATAATCATTTTCTAGTTTAGACTAGCAATGTGCGATGTCTCTTTGTCCACGTGGAGGACTGTACCTCATTTTATTGAGCTTCGTCTCATTTCTTTGTGGGCTAGCGACCCATGTACTTTTAATGTGTTTCGGTTCATCGGACGTACCGTGTGTACTATGTCGATGTTCCGAATTGTTTTTTGTTTCGATTCATTGTACGTACCGTTTTTACTACATCGATGTCTCGGCTTTTCGATTCATCGGACGTACCGTGTGTACTACGTCGATGTTCCAAATTGTTTTGTGTTTCGATTCATTGGATGTACCGTTTGTACTACATCGCTGTCTCGGCTTTTCGATTCATTGGACGTACCGTGTGTACTATGTCAATGTTTCGAATTGTTTTGTGTTTCAATTCATCGGATGTACCGTTTGTACTACATTGATGTCTCGACTTTTCGATTCATTGGACGTACCGTGTGTACTGCATCGACGTTTCGAATTGTTTGTGATACACGTGTTGGTGAGTGTTCATGCTCCCGCTTGGGATTGGCCATCCTTTTATTGTGATTTCTGCATTTCTAATTGATGATTTCTGGAATTCATGTTTCACCACCTTTTTCAGTTGGCATTGATATGTATGTCATTTATTGTGGCTTGGTGAATTAAATAAAGAATATGACATTCTTTTTGATGCTATGAGATTCTTAAGATTTTGTATGACTTTTGTGATTTTCTAATGTATACTTGTCGTAGTATGACATTTTTAGTTATCATAGGTCTTTTTATTATATCTCTTCTTATATCTCATTTTAACTGATAATTATAGCTAGACTGATCCGTTTATTATTTTCTTCTTAAATAATACTCGGGTCAGACTGAGATTTTACAGGTGCTTTTGCTTGACTCCTTATCGGACCATCATCTGATCTTTTGGCTAACTACTTTAGTTTAGTAGTTTTTGTTGTATACTATTGAGATATAGACTCCTTGATGTATACGTATTCTTTTGTCTAGCACTTGTATCTATTCTTTTTGATATTGTGGATCTTGCTTGACCACTACTCTGATGTACACTTTCATGTGTTATATTCATATCTACTTCCGCCTTTGTGATATGAATTATCTGTGACTGATTTGTGTTATGCTTATTTCTATATTTGTTTACGAAGATTACATATAGCCACTGTGTAGTAGCTTTGAGTTTGTGTCGGTATGTCGGATTTCTTCCTTAAATGAAATGCATCTTAAACTATCTGACATATCGGTGCTCGCACAAGGCAATTACACAGAGGGTCGCTCCTCAACAGCCTTATTCTCCGCGCTAGTTGACGGCATTACCCAATAGTGTCCTTGGTTAGCGTGGGTATAGGGGTGGGGCGTCACCGCTTGGTATCAGAGCCAAACTTCGGAACAATATAGAATAATTTAACAAGGATCATCGTCCTAAGTCCATCTTAGGAGTCGCCTTAGGATTTAATTCGCGTCTTCGTACCGTTCTATCCTATTTTCTTTTATGATTCCTTTTTTTATTTCTCAAGATTGCTTGATATTCATTTGGTGAATAACCTTTTTCTTCTTCTTTCTTGTTTTCTAAAGGAAGAGAAATGGTTAGATCAGGCCGTCCCAGCGTCGGTCAATCTAGTGGTACTCCCTAAGATGTAGTATTTATGTCTGCCCAGCAGCTTCTAGATCTTGTTAAGAACGCTCAAGTAGCCGGACCCATTCCTGAGCCTACTCATCCTTGATCCGGTTTTGCACGCTTGTGTAGAGACTATACCGATTTGGGTGGAAGGCCATTCAAGGGATCCGAGAGTGTTATGGAAATTTAAGCTTGGCTCAAATCATGCGATCACATCTTTACTCGCACGAATCTTATTGACCTTCATCGAGTCCAAGTGGCTTCTAGTATGCTCCAAGAAAGAGCGTTAGATTGGTATGAGCTCTTGACTTCGGAGATTATCGGAGCGGATCTTACTTGGGAGCAATTCCGGGAAAGATTCGAATTGAAATTTGTGCCAGAGGCTGAAAAAGTAACTTTGGCCCGACGTTTTATTGACCTTGTTCAAGGTGAATCTTCTGTTACAGAATATGTCGCATCTTTCAAATCTCTTTCCAAATACGGGGTTGAATACATTTATACCCCATTGAAGAAAAATCAAAGATTTGTCTATGGCTTGAATAAGAATCATAAGAAACCATTACTCCTTAAACTTGAAGTTTCATTGGATCAGCTTATTGATATCGCTCTTCGTCTTGAAGAGGCCGAATTGAGAGAGTAATGTTGAAGTTGTGGTTGCCAAACAGAACTTCAACAACAACATGAAGAGGCCTATCAAATTCAAAGGCCCCACTCCCAATAAGAAAGGAAAGCAACAAATTCCAGTAGCAAAAGCCCCTATCTCTAGTCATGGACAATGCTATAATTGTGGTTCCACGGACCACTATGCAAGGGAGTGTCCGAAACCTCTCTTTTGCCGTTATTGCTAAAGTTCGGGTCATCTTTTATCTTCGTGTCCTAAGCTTCCAAGCAAGAGAGAAGGAAAGCTGCAAGCGCCTAGCAACTCTTCTCTTGGTCAAGATATTTTTCACTCAATCCTTGATGGCATTGTTTTATTTTGTGATCTTCTTATTTGAGTTCTCTTTGATATGGGTTCCATCTCACTAATTTATATCAAAAGAACTTGTTGATTATTTTTAAACATTTTTGGGATTGAAGACTTCTTTGAGGATTGTGAATCCGGATGGGTCCGCAACACTCAATTTACTTTCTATTGATGTCGAAATTATTTTATGAGATTTTTCTTTCCAAGCCGATTTTTACTTAGGCTTCGGAATTGATTTTTTTTGTAGGGATTGGCTTAATCGTTGTGAGGCCCATGTCCTATTTTCCGAGTGGAATACTCATCTTCCACATTTTCTATCGGTTAAGCAGATTTCTACTTTTCCTTGGTGATTTCGATTCCAATTTGACGGCATCGTTTTTATTCTTTAAGCCCTCATGAGGAGGAAAGTGTTATTTCTCTCATTTAAATAGTTTGTGAAATTTTCCGGAATTTTTGAGCTTGTCATAGGATTATCGCCTAAGCAATCTTTTGAGTAGTGTTAAGGTCTTTTCAACTCGACCTTGCCACCGGTTTTCATTTGGCTACGAGTTGCAGAAGTTAGCATTCCACTTACCGCATTCCGCACTCGTTATGATACTTATGAATGACTTATTATATCATTCAGCTTGTCCAGCTTATTTCATCCCTTTTATGAATCGAGTATTCTACGATCTCGATGACTCCATTCTTGTATATATTTATTTTGGATGAAAATAGTAATTTAAAATTTTGCAAATCTTTTTCATAAGATTTATTTATAAGTAAAATTGGATTTTTGTTCTTGAAACGAACGAAGAATATTCTTAAAAGTTATTAAGAAACATGTCTATTATCTGGAAGATGATTTTGTGATTGTATTGCCCGTTGAGTGCTTTAAGAGTTCTGGTCGATGCGCTTGACCAACGTTATCGATAGGAATTTCCTAAATGCTTTGATGAGACAGTCAGACACGATATATTGACTTGTAAAATGCAAATTTTTCTAGAAATATTTTTACATTGAGTAATTGTAATTTTGAAAGTTTTAGCTTTTTAGGAAAGAAGATTATCTAAAAGAACTCTTTTTCCGATACTCTTATTCTTGTGATTCCTTAAGGGGAACCAAGACTTTGCTATTTGTACCGATACTAGTCGTATTGGTTTGGATACCGAAAGAGAACGTGCTATCACTTGTGCTTCTAAATCATTATAGCTTATCGAGACTAGATATGCCACTCATGATCTAGTGCTCGCGGCTATTGATTTCACTTTTAGAATTTGGCAACACCATTTTTGGATGAGAAATTTGTTCTCCACTTTGATCATAAATCTAAGAAATATTTATTTACTCCCAAGAAACTTAATTTGCGTCAACCCCGTTGGCTCAAATTCCTTGTATCTTATGATCGTTTTACCAAGTTCATCGAGCGTTTTGATGCACTTCGTTTTATTGAGTTTCATCTCATTTCTTTTATGGGCTAGCGTCTGATGTTCTTTTATGGTGTTTGGTTCATCGGATGTACTGTTATTATACTACATCGATGTTCTGTCTTATCTGGATCAATGGATGTACCATTATTATACTACATCGTTGTTCCGGTTTATCGGTTTATTAGACGTACCCTTTTTGTACTACGTCGGTGTTCCGAGATTATTCGAGCGTACCGTTTTTGTACTACGCCGTTGCACCGACTCAATTTTCTGTTATTCTTGACGTTTTCCATGTCTTTTAACTATGGAAACGCTTTTATGTTTCCGGTCTTTATTCTTGAGCCTGGTGTTATTGAGGGGATTGAAGTTTCACCAAATTTGACATTTGAGCAACATTCTATTCGCATCATTGCTTCGGAGGTGGAGCGCCTTCGGAATAAAGATGTTCTTCTTGTGAAAGTTCAATAGTTCTCAGATCCTAAGAATTGCTCTTGGGAATCCTGAGAATTCATCGAGCGAACTAGTTCGGGTTTACTCTTTCGTGCTCTTTATGGTGAACTTCTTATTTCAAATTTTCTTTTATGTTGATATGCTTCTATGGTTGTTACTTCTTATTTTCTTCTTAAGTATTGCGAGGACGCAATTTCTTTAAGGAGGGGAGTCTGTAACAACCCGCATATTTATCGATTGTATATTTAAATATTTTATTTAAATATTTCATCGTTTGTCGGATTTTAGTCCGAAAAGCTACTTTTTGCAAACAGTCGAATTGGGACCCGAGACCCCTTCCATTGAGTTCAAAATGCCATTTGCAACCTTTTTGAGTATAAAATTCGATATGTTTGGAGATAGTGAAATTTTGCCACTTTTTCACTTAGGGCTTTGGTTTGGGCTGAACCCATTTATCACTTACTAACTCAGTCCCAACCCCTCTCCTCTTCATTACTTCATTCCTCATTTCCTAACACTTCAAGCTAAAGCAAAAATGGAGGAGAGAAGAGGAAACTAAAACTCCAAGCCCTAGTCTTCATTAGCAAATCCAACTTCTAGCTCCAAATTCAAGAGAACCCATTGGTAAGCCTTCTCTTCATCTTTCCCAACTCATTCTCTTTTTGATTTCAGAAAATTCCTAAACCTAATTTGGGAAATGTTTCTCTTTTAAGCTTAGATTGAAGCTTCTTGAGTTGTTATTGAAGAGTAATTGATCTTAGCTTGTTTTAAAAGCTTCTCCTTCATTAATTTGGGTTCAAAGGTGAGATTTTTATCTCACATCTATGCTTATAATCATCTTCGATTGTTAGGTATGAATTCCTAACACTTATTCTTATGCAATTGCAATTGGTTTGGATTGATTTGGTGAATATTCCAATTTTTAGTGTTTTGGGTTCAATTCTTTAAAAATCATAGCTTTGATGTTTTGATCATGTTTTTGGTGATGAACCGAAGAGCTTCTATGGCCGGGTAGTCGATTGGCGTAAACCCTTAGTGTCGTTGCTCGACCGTTTGAAAATTGGGGAAGTTTGCACCTCATTTGAAACAGGGTAGGAAGTGCAGAATACAGGTTCGGCCGACCGAACTCAGTGGACGGTCGACCGACCTGCTTCCCGAGCACTTCCTGCCCCTGGTTTGGAAGTGCAGGTTACAGGATCCGGTCGACCGAGCTCAGGGTCCGGTCGACCGACCTGCTACCCGAGCACTTCTGTCTTTGGTTTGGTCAACCGACCCAGAAAGTCCGGTTGACCGACCTGCTCCTATTTGCCAATTATACCTATATTGCCTATTTGTTTGAATTTCCAACTTCAATCGATTCGTGTTGTTTCCCTTTTGTTGTTATCATTTATTATCGACTTTAATGACATTTTCTTCGGGAATTTTTGGATATATCCACTTTGATGGATTGGGTATCGATTTCTTTGGATTTTATTCACGTCTTCGAATGTGAATTTTTATGATTGATTGTTTCTACAATCACTTCTATGATTTGTCACTTTAAAATATAAAAGTTTTCTATACTAGTAGTAAATATCAAAACTCTTTCTTCAAATGATTTCAACACTATTTTATTACAAAGCTCGTTTTCTCAAACCGATCTCCAATCTATTAGTATATATAAACCTTTACCTCACTCGTATGAGAAATCTAATTAAACGACTTAGTAAAACAAGTGGTATGAAACGCTTGCGTTTACTTCGTCGGTTAATTCTTGGACTTGTTCGATTGAAACTCTTGTGACAATTTTCTAGTGGAGATCTACAATTTGTTCGCAAATATTTAAGTTAAGCTAGTGGTTATGGGACATGATGCTAAACTCATATATTTACTAGCTTATTGTAATTGACACTTCTTGATGATCGATGATGATCATTTTATAGTTTAGACTAGCATTGTGTGATGTCTCTTTGTCCACGTGGAGGACTGTACCTCATTTTATTGAGCTTCGTCTCATTTCTTTGTGGGCTAGCGACCCATGTACTTTTAATGTGTTTCGGTTCATCGGACGTACCGTGTGTACTACGTCGATGTTCCAAATTGTTTTTTGTTTCGATTCATTGGATGTACCGTTTGTACTACATCGATGTCTCGGCTTTTCGATTCATCGGACGTACCGTGTGTACTACGTCGATGTTCCGAATTGTTTTGTGTTTTGATTCATTGGATGTACCGTTTGTACTACATCGATGTCTCGGCTTTTCGATTCATTGGACATACCGTGTGTACTACGCCAATGTTTCGAATTGTTTTGTGTTTCGATTCATCGGATGTACCGTTTGTACTACATCGATGTCTCGGCTTTTTGATTCATTGGACATACCGTTTGTACTGCGTCGACGTTTCGAATTGTTTGTGATACACGTGTTGGTGAGTTTTCATGCTTTCGCTTGGGATTAGCCGTCCTTTTATTGTGATTTCTGGATTTCTAATTGATGATTTCTGAAATTTACGTTTCACCACCTTTTTCAGTTGGCATCGATATGTATGTCATTTATTGTGGCTTGGTGAATTAAATAAAGAATATGACATTCTTTTTGATGCTATGAGATTCTTGACATTTTGTATGACTTTTGTGATTTTCTAATGTATACTTGTCGTAGTATGACATTTTTAGTTATCATACGTCTTTTTATTATATCTCTTCTTATATCTCATTTTAACTGATAACTATAGCTAGACTGATCCGTTTATTATTTTCTTCTTAAATAATACTCGGGTCAGACTGAGATTTTACAGGTGCTTCTGCTTGACTCCTTATCGGACCATCATATGATCTTTTGGCTAACTACTTTAGTTTAGTAGTTTTTGTTGTATACTATTGAGATATAGACTCCTTGATGTATACGTATTCTTTTGTCTAGCACTTGTATTTATTCTTTTTGATATTGTGGATCTTGCTTGACCACTACTCTGATGTACACTTTCATGTGTTATATTCATATCTATTTCCGCCTTTGTGATATGAATTATCTGTGGCTGATTTGTGTTATGCTTATTTCTATATTTGTTTCTGAAGATTACATATAGCCACTATGTAGTAGCTTTGAGTTTGTGTCTGTATGTCGGATTTCCTCCTTAAATGAAATGCATCTTAAACTATCTAACATATCGGTGCTCGCACAAGGCAATTACACGGATGGTCGCTCCTCAACAGCCTTATTCTCCGTGCTAGTTGATGGCATTACCCCATAGTGTCCTTGGCTAGCGTGAGTATAGAGGTGGGGCGTCACAGTCTTAGTAAATATTTGGTAAAAGAAGGATACGAAAACAATCTAATTTGTCCATGTGTCTTTATAAAGAAATCGGTAAGGGGATTTGCTATCTTAGCAGTTTATGTTGATGAAATAAATTTGATTGTGACTCCAGAAGAGGTTGATGAAACAATAAATTATTTAAAGAAGGAATTTGAAATAAAAGATCTTGGCAAAACTAAGCACTGTCTTGGTCTACAGATTGAGCATAGTACTAATGGCATATTAATCCATCAATCAAACTACATTGAGAAAATTATAAAGCATTTTCAAATGGATAAAGCATATCCACTTAGTACGCCAATGGTTGTTAGATCTTTAGATATTAAAAAGGACCCTTACCGCCCAAAAGAAGAAGATGAGAAGTACTTAGCCCGGAAGTGCCATATCTTAGTGCCATTGGTGCGTTATTATATTTGGCCCAATGCACAAGATAAGATATTGCATTTTCAGTAAATCTTCTAGCAAGATACAGTTCAGAACCAACAAAAAGACATTGGAATGGTATAAAATATATCATGAGATATCTTCATGGAACGACAAATTTGGGTTTATTTTACTCTAACACAAGCAATAATCCAAATCTAGTTGACTATGCTGATGCAGGTTATCTTTCTGACCCACATAAAGCAAGATCACAAACTGGATATGTATTTAATAACAGCAATGCATCAATTTCATGGCGATCTACAAAACAAACATTGGTAGCAACATCATCCAATAACTCTGAAATACTAGAACTACATGAAGCAAGTAAAGAATGTATTTGGCTAAGATCACTGATTAAGCATATTCGAAAAAGCTGCCAACTTCCATCAGTAACGGAAAGGTCAACCATTATTTATGAAGACAATGCAGCTTGTGTAGCTCAAATTCAAGCGGGTTACATTAAGGGTGATAAGACAAAACACATTTCTCCTAAATTTTTCTTCACACATGAGCTACAAAAGGATAATAAGATAGAAGTGAAACAAATCCGATCCCAAGAAAATCCGGCGGACTTATTCACAAAGGCGCTTGCAAAATCAACATTTCAGAAGATAGTGTAGAAAATTGATATGCGTCGGCTGCATCAACAAACTAATTGAATAATGCGTTATAATTCAGGGGGAGCATATGAAATACGCTATAATGTACTCTTTTTTCTTCACTAATATTTTTTCCAATTGGGTTTTTATTAGTAAGGTTTTAATGAGGCATTATCTTGATCCAGAAGTATCAACCCTCGTAGTAACATTATAAAATATATGTTACTTAAAGATGAAATCATGTTGTACTCTTTTCCTTGTTTATGATTTTTTTCCCACTGGGTTTTTCATAACAAGGTTTTTAATGAGGCAATTACTGTTATCATCTTTACATACGCATATTCAAGGGGGAGTATTGTAATATACATTAATAATAGGGATGAATATGCTAAATAAGAAAGGGCATTATTGTAATCTGCACTGCATAAGTAGTCTATAAATATGGAGCTTGATTGTATTGTAAGATCTATATCTCAATTCAATAAATTTGTTCTCTCTCTAATGGCCTCCATTCTCTTTATTATGTAACATAAAATACTTTGTATCCAAATAAAATGAGGATAAAAAATTGATCATCAATGACTTTTTAAGTGACTTAGCATTTCTTTCATAATTATTTGTTACTACTAATATTACAAAATAAAATTTTATTTTCACAAGTAATCTCTCAACTATATTGCTATTTTATAACAATTATTTAGGTTTACTATAGTTAGTAGTAAAATTACTGTAACATTGTGAGAAAATGTATTTAAGGTTGACAAAATGATTCTTTTGTTCGGTATAGTACTCAAATCTATAAACTAGTTACAAGTTTTATGTTGAACAAGTATAAAGTTAAATGAATGTAAGTAAGTTTGGGTTATTTCTGACTTATTTGGTCCAACAACAAGACTAAATATAGAAGCACATTATTATCCTAACCCTAAATGCAATTGATAATATATATAGATTATAGCCGAGAATGTAGCAGTAGACTGCAGTAAAAAAACTATCCGAGCAAGTTAGAGATTATTAATTCAAAAAACAAACAAACAAACAAATCAATATCAAACACAGACATCTCTCACAAAAAACGAACAACAAAAGCGTAGCGGATTACCGCTGTCAAGTATGTTAAGATTCAATACAAGTTAACCATACTTTAACTCAAAATGACACCTTAGAGGATATCATTATTTTTGGAAATGGACCAATCGAAAGATGGTGAAATAGGTAGATTTCCAAAAAAAAAAAAAAATCCTATTTTGGATTATAGCGGACCTATGAATTCTAATGGGTGGTAGTGGATCCAATCTTGATTATTTAAATAAAAACTAGTTTATTCTACATTCTAATTAACTAATGACCTTTATTAATAAATTTTATATAGGAAACGGGTATATCATTATATAGTCATGTGTGTATGTAATGTAAGTGCGACATAGCATGGTGTACGTGGTTAATGTATACATAAGTGAATATTGGGATTTATATTTATTTTTTGTACATTGGCCAGTTATATATGTTTTAGTTGTCCCAAAATATTGTTTAATGACTGTATTTATAAAATATATAAATTCAAAAATAAAAGTTCGAAATTATTCATATATAATAAAATATAACATATCTTAAGTAATTTCAACCAAGTCAACAAATTTTATATTCAATATATCTAATCAATACTTGGTAAAATAATTTAAAATTCAAATATGTGCGTATATAAATAATTTTTTTAAGTTATTCATATGCAGTAAAATATATAATATCTTAAATAATTTTGAATAATTCAATAAATTTTAAATTCAAATTGAAAGCTATAATATCTAAAGTTCGATTTAGTAAAGCATTTCCAAATTCTAAACTAGATCTATTGCAGGTAATAAAAATATCATTGATTATTTAAATATTATTATTATAAAGTAATATATTATATAGCCAAGAATAATAATCATAATTTTTACACATTTAAAATACATGTATAAGTATTGAACTATTTGATTTAAATATATATTTTATACACACACGCGCGCGCACACATATCAATGTGCACATGTGTGTATATCATAATAAATAAATGAGACCAGCTATTTAGACACAATATAAAACACAATTGGTGGCACAATAGATCTGGACCTGTATCTTATTGTGTTCACATAAGGAATTGGCATAAGGGAGCAATTTAATGGTTGAGATTCATTGTGTCACCAATTATGTCATCACTTTGTATCCTAATAAATTTTCCCATAAATAAATACATATACATATATAAACTAAATATATACATAATATTCCTTTTTTCCATTAAAAAATTAATTCAAAAAAAACAAAATAGATTTTATCTAGTGAACAATAATATCGATATTTAATGTAAATTGTTTATTAAATATTGGTTTTATATATACATGATATAAATAATGATACCTTTCAGTCAAAAGGAATTATTTTATTATTTTAAAAAGTAAATAAATTATTAATAAATACATACAAATAGTAAATGTGTAATTAGTGTATTTTATGTTTTAAAATTAGTAAACAACTATTAATAATTAAAAAAATATGCAACATGTTTTGAAAAATTATCACAAACATTTTAAAGAATTTGCCCAAATTAATGTTATATATACATTTATATAAAAATTAAAACTATAAAGTTAGTTGAACTAGATCATATAACTTGATTATTTGATTAGTTAAAATTAATTGTTGTTAATGATGAGGCAATAACATATATAGATTTATAATAAGGCTGATAACAAATACACAAATGATAAATAAGAATATTCCATGAAGAAGAAGACTTTGAACACATTATGATTTGTAAGAACTCGTAGAATCCATAGAACCTTCAAACAATTTTGCAATAATCGAATGTATCATTGACTATTGATTAACATTTGATGTTTTTAGGACAAAACATTCATGGCCATGGGGAGGGTGATAGAGTTGGCGCCCGTTAAGAGCATTCCAGAAGAAGAAGAAAAAAGAGGCTTGGTTTGGTATCTAGAGGGAAAAAAGGAAGAAAATACCTCACACTTTTTATGCTTCTCCCTTTACCAATTCAAATTCAGGTCTATGTACAAATTTAAAACCTCCTCTTTATTCCTACCATGGTCGACAATTTTTGGATCAAATATGGGCCAACGAATCTCCAAACTCATTCACTAATAATTATATTTAAATCCTACATGTATATATATTGTATATTGATACGCTCGCATGTAACTTTTATATATACATCCAATTAATTAATAATGATATCCAAAATATCAAATATATTATTTCATAAATATAAATTTAATTAATATTTAAAAATATTAATTAATTTATAATATTTATAAATTAATTGAATCATGTGGTATTTTGAAGAATTTACAAATATGGTTATGCGACTCACAAGTGTAAATTCAACTAGCGATTAATATCAAATAATTCGAATATTATCTTTCACAGGTTACCTAACAATTTGACTGAATCTATCGCTTAACTTCATCGAAAAAAATTCAATTTTAAAGTTTTAAACGGTACCTTTTAATAACGATTGTTTATACCAATTCTCCTTGTCAACATTGTGTCACAGCAGGACTTATGGAATTTGGTTTAGGTCAAAATTCCAATATAACCAAATTCCAATATCGCCCACATTCAACTCGGTTAGTCCATAGACAAAGTCCTTGGTTCAAGAATAATTTTTTTATTAATCGTACTGCTCTGGCTAGAGACTTTGACTTTGAGCGACTGTAGTTGATTGTAATACTAATCTCATATAATTAAGATGACAAAACCTATATTGAATAGCATTTCACTTCCAACACTTCAAATCATACCCAATTATAGTCGTTTGATGGATGCCAACTATGATTTAACTATGATCAAAGTGCAGCATCCATTTTGAAGTTCAACGTTATTCTCAAGACGAACAAACTGTGTAAGATCATCGATTTCCTATTTGACCGTAGTTCTGTTAACCAAATGAATACCCAGGTGTGTCATTCCATAGTTATCCAATAACTATCAGTACGTAACTTCTTGGTTCCTACAACAGCAATGAGCGATACACTTCCTAACATTTAGAGAGTAATTACTTTGGTTGGATGTATCGATATCTTTTCTTGAAATATCTTGACCATGAATATTTTAAATAATACTTTATTTATACTGTGCAATTTTTCATTTTTATAACTCCTTGTAATTATTATCATATAACATGTATTTAACTGTTTTCTATTTTGATATACTTTAAGTTTATTTATTTAATTTATTATATCACTGTGTAACGAAGAGTATAATAGAAAATAAATACCTTTGGTACGAACAAGATTGATTATAGAGTTGGATATATGTAACTGTTACATTGTTTCCCCTAAAGCATACTCCTAACTCTTTCAATTATGTTATTTGAGGATGGATGTAGACCTTTATAATGACATAAAATACCATGAACATCAAAAAACACAATGTTAAAAAACATATCTTGTAACGACCCGCCTTTTGGACAGTTTAAACCGACGATCAAATACACATGTCGATTCCAAACCATTCAAAAGGGCAGATGGTTATTGGGGTAAATAAGAAAAGAAAAGAAAAGAAATAAAGGAAATGAAACAACACAGAATCTCGCAGCGGAACGATAAAATATAATAGTCAAATAAACAGTTCATGAAGCTGTTTACTATACTTTGACAATTATTTATACAACATTTATCAGAGTTATACATATACAGCAGAACAAATAAAATAATGCAGCAGACAGCATGATGCAAAGATAATAATAGTAATAGAATACCAAATCTTCGTCTTCGTCCTCCAGAATAGATCTTCAATAAGTTGAAAAACTCAGGACTGACCCGAGCGTAATGAAGCGACAAAACACTCGAGTCAGGACTAAATATCCTCATGTAAGTTAAATCAATCGTAAATAAATATGAGTGTAACGGCGTCAGAGATGTTTATGGGGTTTGACATCTCATATCCAGTGTCAACGTGCGTGCAATAACTTAAGAGATGTTACGGGATTTTCCATCTCATAAGGATCCGTTAAACTATCTACTATATAGTAATGTACGCTAAGTAGATAATGTCTATCAGTAATATAAAGTATCAAAATAGCGTTAAGGCGTTACCATAATCCCCCTTAACACATTTTTATAATGCCATAGTCTACACAACACCGTAAGCCCCACCGTAAACTGGTGGTTATCAGAGGGTACCCCATAGGTATAACAAAAAGCATAACGTAGTGGTCGCGAATAGGATAATCAGTATGACAAGGTACATGAGACGATACCAACTAGGATACTAGTAGTTGCGTGATCCGGACTGATGTTGAGCATAGCCAGCAGCTACCCCAACATCGCGAAACAACACTCCCAAATCAAGGGGTGCACCCAAATCGCATCACAAATGTAATAGATATGGTATCGAAGAAGCGTGTCCGCTAGAGGTGGCGAACCTCAATGGCCCGGCGCGGCTCCTGTTTTAGTCATGTCAGGGGTCATCCAATATTGTTCTCTTTCTTCAGTCAACGCGTTCACCAAACCGTCCACTTCATTCTAGATTAACACTCCACATATAATAGTTATTAAAGTGGTTTTCGGTATCAACAGAGAGTATGTCCATATCCGATCCCGGTCTCTTTAATAACTACGTATTATTACACCGTTGGCTCTTTTACATTTCAAATCGATTCATAATTGATATCAAAATATCATATTCGCTTCGAAAATCAAATCCATTTCAAATATCATCGTATCTATTAAAATGTAAGATTTCGTTTCAAAAATCATTTTTCGCATCAATATCTCATTTCGATTTCAAAATCATTTCGAAATTCAATTTAGGTTGCAACTTCATTTAACCCAATTCATATTTAAATTCAAGATTTAAATATAAACATTTCACCTTATTGACCAGTTTGGAATTTTAGAAAATAGTTTTAAGTAGTTTAAAAGTAGTTTTAAATAATTAAAATAGTTAAAAATACTTAAAATCTTAAAATGGATTTGAAATAGATAAATTAGTTTAAAGTAAGTTAAATTGGGTTAAGTAGATTTAAAATAGACTAAAATAGTTTAAGTATTCAAAAATAGTTTATATAGCTGAGTAATTTGGAAAACAAAATAAAACAGCTTCCAAACCAATCCATTTCAATTATAACTTCCCAATTCAAATCAATTTCAATTTCCATTCTACCAATTTCGATTTCAATTCAATTCAACGTCAACTTTGACTTCAAATTTATCAAATTTTATATTCACTTTCAATTAATTCAATTTCAATTTATATCGATTCGGAGCTTGATTTTTCCAAAATTATCAATTTATAACACTTATCAACATTATCTTTCAATATTCAAATTTAAAACCCAATTACAAATATGATTCAATTTCAAGCTCAATTTCAAAATATCTTTTTATATCGCTTTTACTTAGTAATACTCAAAGCTCGAAATAATGTTTAATCTTTAAAACAAATAAAGTTTCGAAATTCAATCATATCCAAAATTTAAATTTCAAAGTCTCGACTTAAATTATTTAACAATTTCTTTTAACCAAAATTTATTTCAACATTTCAAACTCAATTTTCGATAAATTCGATTTCTATAAATTGATTTCTATTTATAACCTTTAAATCGAAACATTCAATTAAATTTCAAATCGACGATTTCAAAATTATTAATTTAGCCAATTCGGTGTCCGTATATAATTTTCTATCCTATGGCCAAGTAATTATTTATTTCAATTAATGTCAGGGATGAATATATATCACTTAAACCAATCACAGTGTCATATGTATGCATAACAGTATATATAAGCAAATAACATCCAAACATTTAAATATCAACCAAATAGCATCCATCGAAATACATCATCCAATAAACAATACAATTCATGGCAATTTCATAGTTATCAATGTCAGGTAGTTTAATCGCATTTCAATTTCAAATTTCAATTTAATTGTCAATTTATTTTTTTTCAACGGTTAATTCAAAAAAACAAGCTAAATGACAATTAAATTTATATCAAACAACGACAAATAAAATTCATATCACTTCATAATGTCAATTTAACTAGCATAAAGATATTTAGTACAGTGTGAGCGTTATAAAACACTCAACTTGATTTTTACGATTTTAAATCAAATCGAACGACGTTCGATTTAATCCAAAATTTTCTCTAGCTCCAAACGATTCCAATCCAGTTGCATCGCGTAGAGCTCGTCCATACGATTCCAACGCAAAAAGTTTCGTCCGAATCCGACCTCGTATGAAAGAGATATCAATTTTAAAAGTTCGAACGATTATTTAATATAATTAATTTACAAATAAAATTTCATTTCCTAACCCAACCATCATTTTCCGTTCAAACATGCTTCTTGAATCTCGGCCGCTCACGTATCTTCTTCTTCACACGTACAGGTAAGGCCGCACGCAAAGAAACCCAACAACGCCAACCTAGGGTTGCATATCGCGGCCTCCACGATTGTCGATATCACGATCAGGAGCCACCATCACGAAGCACATCGCGCTACCTACCATCGGCCAGAGACCGGCTACGCGCGGCCTCCCCGTGTTCTCGAATGACGTGAACAAGTGCGTGACTTTGAGGAGCAATTTCCGTTGATTCGTGCATCAAAACACGATCATAACCGTTGAATTACTAGATCTCATTGTCGTCTACAACTTTCATGTTGAAAGATTTCGCTAATTGTTGATGGATTGAGAGATTTGAAGGGAAGAAACTTGATAATTTTCAGCCATTGACTGCATTCACTGGCGGCTAGGGTTTCTTTTTTTATTTTTTTGTTGAAAATTGTGAACAAGGGGCTATTTATAAGGAAACGACGAACTCTATTCATTCCGGATTTTCGAACTCCAATTTACACACGGTGACCGGCGTTTCTAGGATTTACCCCGCATTCCGGACACAATGGAACAAGTTTCGGAAGCTAATTCGATCGTATGTGAGAGTTATAGCGATAAACGATCAATTTGAATTAAATTGATTTAAACGAATTTCTATGCGTTTTGGCTCGCCCCGGAGAAACGGTAAATCCGATTGACACGAAATTTGCAACCTTACAATAATATCATATTACGGATCCGATGAAACTGGTTTCGTCGAAATCCGAGACTGTTTGAAAAATGACTATTTTAACTCGTTAAATTAATATTAAAACAATTTCGATGCGATTCGAGCGCCACGGTCAAACGACAACTCCGATTGCTACGAAAATTGAAATCCGATAATAACTAACTATTACGGATCCAATGGAACAAGTTTCTTCCAATTCTGAAACTGTTCTAAATTTGGCTATTTTGCAGTCGATAATTAAATATTAAAATATTCAATTTTCACCAATAAATTTTAAATTCAGTTTTAAAAGTTCTATAACATCACTATAACTCCAATATGATAAAATAAAATTTTACAAATCATTTTTAATCATATTAAACCCGTTATTCAATCATCCAATAAATTCCAATTTTAAAATCTTATTAACTCCTATTATAATCCCGATATAACTTACATTCACTTTGGAACCCAATTTGAATCATATTAAATCAAACTTCAATTATTTACTCTATTTTCATATATTAAACTTCAATATCAAATTAATCACATCTAATTCGGAATTTAATTATTCAAACATTTGTAATATTAAATTTTAACAAATTTTATTATTCTTGAATCACTATCTTTTGATATATTCAAAACGAACTTAAAAATTTAACTTTTGAAACAAATTAATTTATAGAACAACCATTTCCATTATACGGTTATTCTATTCCCATTATTAAATTATTCAATAAATCCCAAATATTAAATTTAAACAGTTTTGCTTATCCAATAATTCATTATTTTTTGAAATATTCAAATCGAACTTATAAGATTCACTTTTAAAACCAATTCACAATTTAGAATACTATTTTCATTTTACAGTTATTCAATCATTCAATAAGTTTCAAATATTTAATTTAAACAATTTACCTGTTCAATATTCAATATTTGATTTTAAATAGATTTTACTTATCAATCAATTTCTCTATTATACCCAATGAATTCAACATTTATTATCCTATTCAACTTTTGATTTCAAAGGCATTCACTAAGTAGCTTTTATTTTTCATTACTTGGATAATTATTGTCGCAATTCATTCCAGTTATTATTATTCCAAACGAATTTACAATTTTTTTCTAACCTTAAATCACGAAATTTTATTAAATTAGTTATTTTAATTATCGAAAATTTTCGGGTCGTTACACTCTCCCCCACTCAAAACTTTTCGTCCCCGAAAAGGAAAAAGAAGGGAAAAGAACTAAGTATAGAATTCACATTAGATATATTTCATTCAAAGTTACTAACTTATAAAACAATGAAATTCCATTTATAAAGTTATAACTACGCTTCCACTAAGTTATTCCAAACGGCTTTCTAACTTTAAAAGTTAGTTATCAAACAAGTTATAAAAATTTTAAAACTCGAAAAATTTTCTAACACCCGGATTTTACGGAAAATTTCGGCAGAGTCTCCTTTGCGCGGCTCGATCGGTACAGCTACAAAACGCCTCTACGGGCCCCAAACCAACAAAAGAAAATCAAAAGCCAAGTGGCTCATCAAAAATCACCAAATCCAATGACAAAATAAACATGTACCTTATATAGTATTCACTTTGAAATCCATTGTCTTCAATAGCTGATTGATAAGCAGTAGGAAACTCGATGTCATCCACATTTGTAGTCAACTGCTATGGGTTATGAAAAATCACAAACCACTCATTCTTTTCAAAACTTTTGAGCAACACTTGACTCACGTCTAATGCAATAAAGCTCATCATTCACTCTACCTTTTCTCTTTAATTTCCCTAAGTTAACCATGATCAAGTTTGAAATAAGATCTATTTTTAAATCATTATCCTTATCCTAAACCTTTACCAAATCATAGTAAAAAAAATGTTTGTTTGAAGCCGATGTAATCTAACTCAATTATCTTTTGAATGATTCCATAATACTTTGTTTATGCTTCCTTATAATTTTCATTCTTCTCACTTGCTCTAAATTATATATTTTCTCTTATGTACACACCACCATCTTGTGTTACCATTCACTCTTCTTAATTTTTTAGGGAAAATGTAATTCATTTATTTAGTACTTCATATAACTACATGCCTTGAACTTCGATCCGTTCACTAGCAGCAAAAGAGTTGAATCAACATTCTTAGTCACCAACTACAAAAAAAATACCAGAGGTGTAAATAAAGGTCATGGAGGTGTATGATCCACTTATCAACACATGAAATACTTATGATGACGTAATACCTCACCATGTCACCAGTGAGTAAAACACTAACTGGCTTCCACAAGTGTAACCTCGCTTCGAGGTTAAGATTTAGTACTTTTGATATAAGAGTTATACCTCCTACGACATATACATATCAAAACGTATATATGAATGGATCCAAAATAATAGAAATTTAAGAAAAATTCATAAACTTTTTTCTTTCACTCATCTGCTCCATTATACCTATTAAGGACCCATCGGCGCACTTGTTCAAATAATGCTTCTGTTAAAATAATATCTTTATTATTATCTAGAGGTATCTCACCATCAAATTCATCATCATCATCTAAAATACTTCAAGAATAAATTTATGAGTGACATCACCTTTGTTTGGCATATACTCCATGCGGTAATGACTAGCTTTTTGCAAAATATACCATTTTGCAATACACCCTTCAATGTATCTTTTTTGTGCAAATATCATTTATATGTTTTCATCAACCTATGAAGATAATAAATTATAAATAATTAAAGGCTACTTATAACGAATAATGATATACAAAACCAAAACTAATATCTTACCATTCAAAAGGATACATTCAACAATATCTAATAGGGTTGCAAACAATGATTCATGGGTTAAATGAAACATATGGCGGACGCTCATATCAAAAATGCAGGCAAAGAATGTTTTTTTAAAAACATACATTGCTCCTACCAAACTAGCCTTTTCTTTTAAAAGATGTTCCATATTAATAGCCTTCGAGAAAAATATATTAAAGAATAGACTTATATGACGTATAACATTCCACAGGTTCTTGTGTTTTGGATAACAATTTTGAAGTAAAACTAAAAGTAATTGTTGCATTATGATGTGATAACCACGTGACTTCATATTTCTTATTTTAGGAGGATTGACGCTCACTTTATTGTGGAAAATAGAAGATAATTTGCTAGGCACTTCCAAAATTTTCAAAATGATGCAAAACTGTAGCTTTTCTTCTTTGCTTGAAGTGAAAGTTGCCTATGTTATGGTTATTTTATTTTTTCAGGATCTTCAGTCACCCATAGATTTTTTTATACCCTTGGTTTTCAAATACTACTGTGCATTGATGTCATCTTTTGACTTGTCCTTATGGCCCATAATTGTGCTAATGACATGTTTCATGATATTATTCTCTGTATGCATAACATCAACATTATGTCTGACCATATTTGGTTTCCAATATAGCAAATCAAGAAGGATGGACCTTCTATATCATTTATGAATATTTTAAAGCTCTTCATCATCCATTTACTTCTTTTTTCATTTTTGACCAATTTTTGGTATTTTTACCAACTTTCATCTTGATATTCATCACCTTCTCTTCATTTATAACTAGTCAATGGCCATAGAGGATGATGATGTTGTTTGTTATTGAAGTCTACCTTATCATCTCAAAACATTTGTTTGAAAGGAAGATATTTTCGATGTCTCATTTAATACATCTTCTTACTTCCATAAAAATGAGAACAATAAGTGCCTTTCCCTCAAATAGGACATGCAAAAAAATTATGAGTTGTGCATCCTGATAAAATCCCAAATCTGGGGTGATCATGAATTGTCCATGAAACCCTAGCTCTTCTTGTGAACTCAAATTTGTTAAGTCAAATGTAATGACTCCTTCCTATAGCTTATTTAACTCGTCTATCAATAGTTGTCAATGGACATCGATATCATTCCCTAGTTAATTTGGTCCACAAATCAACAATGTCAACATTATGAACTCCCCTTTTGAACAACCCACCATCTACAAAATCCCGATCCAAGTTTGAAAGTGGTGCTGGCTTAGTTAGTGCCGTTGACAGCTGATTACTTTTTAAATAAAATATAATAAACATAATCATAGAGCTATCTACAATATTCTACACCCTCCAAAACCCATGATGGAATGCATAAAATATAATAGTCAATAATACAACTATGGCAAACAAAGCAATGTAACATCAAATAAACTAAAAAGACGACATCTTTTATATCGTCAAGTAGTCTAATGTCTAGGAAAAACTAATATAAAATAAATAGTTGATAGTTGACAGATAAAGAAATGCATTTCCATCACAATATCAGGCCTCCAAGTCATCACCAGTCCTCTCTAGCGACATATCAGAGTATAACTAAACAGAAGAAAATGATAGAGGGGATCAATTATATGTCCGGTGAGTGAAACACATCATATAAGTGTATAATATCAATAAGCTAGTAAAACAATACTTATGCTCGAAACCCATTAACCTAAGTCACCTTCATCAAAATAAGTCAATTAAACATAACAAAAAACTATAGTGACACATATACTAAGGTCTCACTAATATCTATCATATGCATATTCATATGCCCACGATTAAACCCAAAGTCTCAACCCGTTATCATCAATCATATATTGATGACTCAACTCCTTTAACCATACATTGATGCCCAATCAAATGTTGAGGGCTTAGCTCCTTGGACTATCATATATTGAGATTCAGCTCCATGGATTATCATCTATTAAGGATTCAACTCCTTGGACTATTGTATATTAATGACTCATCTCCTAAGATGATTGCATATAGAGTATTCAGCTCCTCGGACTATCGTATATTGAGGACTCAGCTCCTCTGTTGTAGGCCACACCTTAATGGGCCTAAAGTTCGATTAAATTGAAACTCAAGTCCATTAGGGCATGGATCGTTGGTTTTGGTGACCTATAAATGACCCAAGTATACTTTAGTGCAATAACTACCAACTCACAGTGGATTTGAAAAATATAATATAACGTACGTATTGACTAAGGCTGCTACATTGGAATATTATTCTTGGATATTTAATTTCCTTGTCAATGCCGAGCATGAATAAGAAGACTTCACCATCTACAGCTCCCATATTGTTCCAGTAGCATGTCCTTCTAGACCTAAACTTGTAGGTTGTTATGAGGAGGGGGTCAGAACAACGTTCCGGTGATTGGCAAATTATATCTTTTTCTATACCATTAATTTATGCCGATTTATTTCAATTTAAAATGCTATGCCTATTTTTCATTGTTAGTCCATTAAATCTTATGCATGTACGATATGCATAACCTAACATTCTCCAAGGTATATATATATATATATTCATATACGCTATCAAAAAACCCTGCTACTTAATACTTCATAAATAAGGAGGAGGCAGATCCAGCAGTCATTTAATATCTTAAATCCTCGAAGTGGACTCTCGCAACGTGACCATTATTTAATCGGTCCAAGTTACAAAGACCGATGCATGTAGATAAGGCTTCATAATATAATTGCCATATGACTAACACATCTCAACTATATAACTTACCCTCAACTTTAGGTTAAAGGCCTCTTCCTAGTCCTATGCAACTGCCATCAATAATATCCTAACAATATAGGAGATAGTACCTAAGCCACTTTATACCTTTTCAATGGGAACTTGACAGACTTCCCTTTTGATACCTATATTTTAGGAAGTTCCTCGTCATTTACTACCTATTCCCCGGCGGGCTCCTCTTCGATACTGGGACGTGGTATGGAATCTCCTTAGGCCACTTAATACTAAATGAAGCGGACCCTTCCTAAGATATCTACTAGGCCTCTTAATACTAAATGAAGCGGATCCTTCCTAAGATATCTACTACCATGCCTTGCTGCTAACATTGACCATTTACTACTTCCTAAATAGGGAGGAGGCAAACCCTATAATAGCTACTTAATTACTCCATCTTAGGAGCAAGTCCTATATCCTATGCATATCTCTTTCCCATTGGTCCTCTGATTAGAGATGTCCCACGTCAGTAATAAGTGTATACAGCTGCTGGTAGCCTTTGACTGTAGTGCAAACTTTTATTGTGTAACTCTACTACCTTGCATCCTAACCCACTAAACCTAACCGAACACCCAAAGCCTAAGTGTTGGGCTAAGCCCACTAATTTACGTTTGTCCTAAATGTATAATTGAAGCTATACAATTTCCTACTATGAAAATTATATTTCTTTCTATGTGTAGTTAACAATATTGATACTTGTTTGCTATGTTATTATTCCTAATTTGTATGCTTAGGCTTTGGTTTCCTTTTAATGTCTAATAAATGTTTATTACCAGTATTAATTGTCCTTAATGTCCAAATTAAAAAACCCTAATCAATCCTCATTTAACTCTTTATTTTATTTACCAATTTCAAAATCCATCTATTATACCTATTCAATTCCCTCATAAATTTCATATAAATCTCTCGAACCAGTCCCTTATTTAATTCCATTTTAACTCTCGTTAGTTATAAATTTATTGCCAGTTAAATTTGTAATTGATGTCCATAAGTCCTTATGCTTTTAATAACTAATACATATATTGTCGTAAATTATGCTATTTATGTCTATATTTTTATTTTTGATTGTTAAGCGTTGTTATATTTGTATATGTATTTTTATTCCTAATTACTAATTTCTAAAATAGAAAATTCCTTCCTGCATTTTAATTTATTAGAGTTATTCTTCTAAAAAGGATTACCCTTATAACTTTTCATAAATTAATTAAAAGCCATGCCATTGATATGTTCAAAATTACAATGAATTATTTCTTTCTTTTATTAAAATAGACAGCATAAACCATGGAGAATAATATCCATTCTTTGCACAGCTCTTTCTCTTTTTGGTTTATCCCTTATTAGTTCAAATGCCACACTTTTATACATATTCTGGAACTAGATAGTTTATGGAAGCTACATGGAAACTACTCTAAATAAATAAAAACATAGAAATTAAAATTCCAAGTGAAACCTAATTTACAACCCAATTATAGATCTGGAATAATTTTACAAATTTAATTGCACTATACAAATAAAGGTTTAGGACTGATTTCAAATTTCTAAATCAGGTTGTAACATACTATTCCTATTTTAATTACTTATTTTATTGAATGTATAGGCGATAATCCTATATATTTATTTAAGCCTATAATTCATCAGATCTTATTTTAGGCATAATAATTAAATAAGAATTCAATAAGATAAATTTCAATGTTATAAATAAATTATATAATTTCCCACTCACCTTTTTAAGCTTTCCAAATCTCCAAATCTGAGTCAAATCCTTTACTTCACTCCGTTTTCCATTATAATCAAAAAACATGCATAACAAAATATATACATATTTTTAGAATTACAGATACGAGAGGAGATTAGAGGTTAATGGGAATATAGATTGAAATTTACCTTTTTACGTAGTGGATCGCTTCTTTTATTTTCCGCCCTTCTCCGATATTTTTGTGTATATAATATTTTATAATTATTTAGAAGTAGTAAAGAAGAGAAAATGGCAGAGCTTCGCTGTTTGGATTGGAAAATATGAGAAGAAATGTAGGGGTTAGAACTTTATTTATAGGCACATGAATCAATCGTACACATTAGGTTAAAATAATTAAATCTGGGTGGTTTGCCAAGGTTCAAACCCTAGCCTTTACACTCTAACTGGTCGACTGTACCGTTATAGAGGGGTCGACTAGCCATCGACCGATGGGTCCTGAATAGTAATGTTATTTATTACTATATTTGTTATTTTAATTATTTTCGCTAAGAAACTTCAAATGCTAATAACTTTTTCGTTTGAGCTCCAATCATAAAACTCTAAATATAAAAGTTACTTGGAAAATCTCTATGAACATGATGGTGTAAATTTCATGAACAAATTCCAATATTTGTTCTAATTTTATTACAGGAGCTTTATTAATAATTTATTAATTATCGTTAATTTTACGGAGTGTTACATCTCGGATTATCGTATAGTGGTCAAGTCTATATTAGTCATTCACCTATTGATCAGCTATACTATTGGTATTCATCGCCCACTGTTTATGAAGCAACTAGATCAAGTCTCAATCCATAAAGCACAAAAACATATAACTAAGTTTTCCATTAAGATAAATTTCTATAGTATCTCAAAACATAGCAAATAATATACTAAACATTCCTCATCCTTCCACCATCCTGATGTCATGAATCATGCATGAAACAGAGTCAATTATGTGAGAGATAAAAGCATTTGAAAATGGAGAATTACTCAATTTATGATCTAATTATTATATACTTATATTTATTTATTATTTTATGTTTTAGTTCCGCTTGGCTTACAGGAACGTAGTTTCTTCGATATCATCATATACCCTGCTCACTACCACGTTTTAAGGCATGCTACTACGGTCTCTATGACCACCTAGCCGATAAATCGACATTACCTGAACACTCCCCATACCATACTGACCTCAATGCACCCCCGACTCCCCTTCAAATCATCCATTTTCACAGGGCCGCCTATGATGGCAAAATCCAGACATATCACATCGATCTAGGTTGATCAATGACCAGCACGAGAACCCGCTCGACCTCCTCTACACACTATGCTTCTCGATTATTGTATTGTTGTCGTTTCTCCATTGGATCGAAATAGACGATCCGTATTTATCAAACTTTTAGCATGTTTTCCAACAATCTATACACTCAATCAATGAACCAACATCACTAGATTCACATTGTCTATAACGAACTCGGATTTTTACTAAGTTTAAATTGATAATTAATTTAATTTTTGAATAAATTTTTTGAAATTAATTGGTAAATTGATTCGAGTTCTCCAAATTCAACTAAATATGTGTGTTTATTTTATTAAAGTATAATTAAGTTTTAAAAACAATTTCTTTAAAAGTTAAATATCTATATATACATATAGGAATGCAAATATAAAGTAACAAGACAAAAGAAAAGAAAGAAATAAATATACTCAAGTATGAAACAAAAACCAAAGTATATATGTACATGAAGTATAAAAACAAACTTGGCAAAAGTAAATATGAATGTGAAGTAGTTATGAAGGCAAGTAAAATATATATGTGTGCAGCCTGTAGAGTTAGAAATGCAAAGCAAAAGAAAAATATCTAAGTATTGATGTACAAACAAATAAAAGAAATAAGAAAAAAATTATAAAACAAGACAAAGAAAATTTATACAAAAAATCCTTAGCCACTAAAACAAGAATATCAGCCGAAACATATCGTATCAGTCTCCTTAGCATACATTTTATCTCATCTCAGCCGAAATCTATGCTTAATCAAATGAAGAAAAAATATCTTGGTCTGGTATTGTATAGAACAAAATAATATCAACCTGTACACTTCTTTAATATATATCAATCATCTTCATTTTTATTCGTTCATTCAAAGAAAATCTGAAGCAAGCTTCATCTTCAACTTTAAACAAATTTCAACCTTATAAATTAACAATAATAAATCAAGACAAACCAGAGAAGCAAAGAAGAAAGATTCATCTTACAAGTTTCAATAGCCTGATTCAACATAAATCAAGCTCTGTTATCTTTCCTGAAAACCGTGAGTAACATTTTATTTAAGATTAAAAGTATGAAATCTGTTGCATATATATCTGTGAAAAAGTATGCTTGTGTATATACATGAATTTTCTGAGTATATCTGAGTGATGATTGTATGTGTGTGTATGTTATCTGCTACGATATCTTGCATTGGTTCCAAGCTCCAGTTTAAGTTTAAAAATCTTTTTCTCCTGATCAAGGCATGATTTGGATTCATGATTCAAACAAAACTTGGTTGTTATATCACAAATTTTATATTAAAATTTCATTTAAGTCAAAATAAATTAGAACTGTATCTGGAAATCAAGAAAACTGTGCAAACCTTTAAATTAGTCGAATTTCGAATTTCTTAATTCTCGAATTCAGGATTATAAACGGAGTTCTTATAAAAAATATGATTTTTAGAGCAAAAATCATAATTTTTAGATCATTGGTGTAAGAGCAGTTCGAGTTTGATTAAATTTCACTCTTTTGGAAAATTTTGGTGATCTCGTCGATGGGGGAGGTCGTGGTCCTCTGGGGTGGTAGCGGCATGAATGTAGTGTCGAGGAAAAATAGTGGATAGGGCTGCAGATGGTCGTGGTGGCGGCGACGAACGCTTAAAATCTCTAAACCTAGTTTGGCTGTGGTCGAGAAAATTTGGTCGAAGTGGCCTCGTTCGTGCATCGCGTTGCACGTGGCCTTGGGAGGTGATTGCTGGGTGGGTGACGGAGTCGTGGCCGGTGGCTTGTTTTTTCTAGTGGTCGGTATTGCAAGCACGAGGCGTTGCCAGGTTTTGGTCAGTGTTGCGTTGTTTAGTTCCAGGTTTTGAATTGAGAGCTCGATTTTGATTCGAGCAACCTGATGGATTTGGATGGCCGTGATGATGTCAGGTGATGGTCGCCGATATGATGAAGGTCAGGATGGTGGTCGGAGTGGGCCAGAGCCACGGTGCATGTGCACCGTGCCATTTAAATTTCCTGATGATCTATTGTTTTGGTGTAGAGGTTTTGAACTCGGGATTTACTCGAGTTATTCGAGTAGTTTACTCGAAGTGAATTAGGTTTTAACTCGAAGCAAACATGAGTTGCCTCGGGTTTGTTTTGGTTTGTACAAGTTTTTGTAAACCTGTCTGCAAATTTAAATTTAAAACAAATTTAAATGAATTTAAATTTGTAAGCTAGATGTAAACAAAGTTTAAATCTAGTATGAAGTTTAGATCCAAATGAAACTTTGAATCTTAAAGTTTTTAAAATGAAATTTGGATTTTAAATCAAGAATTTAAAGACTTAAATCAAAGGTTTAAAATAAATGTTTAAATTAGTGGATTCAAGTTCTTGAATCCTGATCTGGGAATTTGAATCAGATTCTAAATCTGAATGTTTTAAACAAGTTTAAATCAAATAGTTTTTTAAAGTAATTTGTGTTCAAATAAATATTTGAATTGGATTTTGATTAAGTTCTTTTATAAAAAGGATTTTTGAATTAAATGTTAAATAATTTGTTTTAACTTGAATTTGCTAGTTAAAATGAAATGTATTTTAAAGCTTAAATTTTAAATAAAAATTTAAGTAATTTAGTTAGAACTTTTCTTATATAGGTTTATAAGTTGGTATTTAAATTTGGTTAAGGTTTAAATAAATAATCATTTTGAATCTTAAATTCAAAATGAAATTTTGAATTTAAATTTGGAAGTGTAATGTTTTAAATACACTTTAGTATTAATGAAGTCATTAATAAAGAAATGGATTTACCTTAAAAGATAATTAAGGTATTAAAATGAGTTAATGAATAAGATAATTAAGGAATGACTTCTTTATTCAATTTATAAATTAATGATTCAGATTAATTTACAATTAGAGATTAATTTGGAAAGTAATTAAAGAATTATTTTGGGTTGATGAAGGTCATTAACTAAGATGGTGTAAATCATTAATTAATGTTATTAATTAACAATTAATTAGATTAATTAATTAATGATAATAATTTATGAAATTGAGTATGTGTAATTACTTTATGAAAGTAATTAAGAAATTAATTACTCATTGTAATTAATTGAGTTTAAGTTAATTGTCAAATATTGTGTACTGGAGTAGTATTTCTGATGTGATTGTGATACCGTGTGATGTGAATTGCTGAACTGTGATTTGTGATTTATTTCTGTGTGTATATGAAAACCTTTTTGCCCGTAAACGACATTTAAATTTTCGATGCGACAGGGAGTCGGATCGCAGTTGGTTATGCGAAACCCACATCGAATTGTAATGATGAATCTTTGTGATTGATAAATTTACTTTATCTGTAAATAAAGATAAGCGTTATGGGTTATACCACTTATTGATATTGATATGATTGAATTTGTGATGATTGATGATATTGCACTATTGTGTAAAACCCCTAGACTACACCATACACACACAAATATGGATTTCACGAGGAAATCGGTTAAGTCACAGATTTTTTAAAATGATTTTTAAATTTGAATTTTGAATTCAAATGGTTTGGAAATGGAATTGGGTTAAATATGAAAAGCTTTTGAAAAGGAGTTTTTGAGGATAAAAGTTATTTTCGAATAACTTGATAAAGTTTTGGAATTTAAATAATTTGAATTAAATTTGAATTTAAGATTTGAAATTGAAATCTGTGTTTGGAAATTATGGTTTAAAAATGTTATATAAAGTTATAATCTGTTTATATGGATTTTAAGCCATTTTAAAACATATTATTTTGAGAATTTGAATTCAACCCAAATTTTATACTTGAAGGGTTTTAACTTGAGCAAATATAATCTGATTTCCCCGAAACGAAACTACTTGTTTTCAAATAATAATAGCTTTCATTTAAAGAAAGGATTTCCAAATTATGTTGAAAGGTTTTAAGTTTGAAATGGAATTGAATGTTTTGAAAGCTATGAAATGAGTCTTTGATTTAAAGACCGGATGAGTTAACCCAACTTGAAGTGGAATTGTTTTGAAAGGCTATGAATGAATCTTTGGAAATGAATTTTGAAAACTATAAGTTAAATCTTGGTTTAAAGATTTAACGTGTTAATCCAATTGAAATGGAAATTGTTTTGAAATCCATGAATGGATCTTTGTGAACGGGGTGAAATTTGTGAATTGAATCTTTTTGTTTAAAATATTAAAAGTGCGGAAATTGTTTAAACCATTGAAGGTTGTTGAAATGAATCTTTTTGTTCAAAAGATTGGAAATGATAATTTGTTTTAACCATTCGAATGAAAGGTTTTGGGCTTTAAGCTGTGATTTAACCGAGATCCCATTATCCATATTTTTTAAGTATTGCGCTCATTATTCGGTTTAGCCGGGAGAGGACCTTTGTGTCATATAACCCATTCCGGATAGTAATACGACGATATGGATAGCATTGGAAGACTGGTGGTGAAGACCGAGTATTTGCCAAAGCGATAGGATGACCTATCGATTGTCTCTGCACCGAGTAGCTACGGTATAGAGATTCCCTAAAGTGATGGAAAGTCCGATCGAGATTGTGAATACCCGAATTTGCAAGGGTTCTTTGGAAGTGCCTTCGGTTCTGTTTGAACCCGGAACAGACTTGTATGGTTGTATGTCTGACGTTACAAATTGAGATGTAAAGCAGGTTTCTATCAAATACATTTCTGTTTGGTGGCGGAGATTTATTCTCTTAGCTTAACACCCTTCTCTGAGATGTATGAGCTCAGAGGTTATGTAGTTGATGGTTACTAGTGATACATTCCCAATTTGGTAATGTGGCATACGAAGTGGTGCTGATCATTTGTTGATCGAAGCATGGCTTTGTGAAAAAGCGTAGCTTTATGGACGAGACTTCATCGAGCCTCACAACCCGGAAATGGTCGAAACAGGAATGTTGCGGCAAGGTTTTTTTAGGGTAGCGCCCCTAGGGTATGTCCATTTCCTTCTGGATAAAAGGTGATATCATGGTATAGAGCCCAGATATCGAACCTATGTGGTTACTGCAAATCTATTACTTTGTGGTTGTTGGCGTCAAGCGCTCGGATAAAGTTCGGTAATGACCAGGGATTGCATAGCTCGTGTGTTAGTTACCTAGTTACAGCTTGGTTAAAGCGTGAGGTAACGTCGGCCTTGTTTGGCAGAGATCCGGTTAGGTTCTCGGGGACGTCCTTCCAGAGGCGTTCTATTTTGATGTGGGAAGTTCCTTTGCCCGACCATTTGTTAGAAATCCAAAGAAACAATACGAGCCCTGTACGGTTTTAGTTGTATAACCTCCCATGGAATGTGGCGGTAACCTGCTATTGAACATGGTAGCTATAGTTGGCATAAGTGTGAAATGCCCATGCTGACTAAGGTTAATATTATATTTTCGAAAAAATTTCTGCACTATGAACTAATAATAATATCAAAATGGTTGTCGTGTATCAAACATTTTTTTGACTGTTATAAGGAGAAATCTCCTCCAAGTGTGCGCTTGCATTGTGTGTTTGGAGGAAGGCCTTATGGTAGTTTCATTTTCCAAAAAGCATTGCGAATTTCGAAAGTAAATCTTTTGGTTGTTTTAAAAGATAAACTGTTTTTGTTTACTCATACCAGTCTCATGACTGACCCGGAGTTTATTGTTCCTTTCCTAAACTCTGGGTGCCCACAATTTTCCATATGGGCAATCTCGAGTTGGGTTTTTCAGACAATCGGGTTTAGTAGCTTATCTGGAGCTCGTTCAGTCTTTGGATTCCAAGGACTGGCCTTGTTTTGTACATCGTATTTGGGTGTTCGAGCTATTTCTGGATTGGTGTTTTGGAGATAGAGAGTGCAAGCATTGGAGTTCTCTTTTGAAGACTATTCTTTCTATTGGAGACCATAGTTATTCTTTCCGCTGCTATATTGTTTTCCGCTGTTGTTTATTGTCTCTGATATTCTTGTATCATATTGATATCATTATTTTATATCATTGGATATTGTATTCATTGGAGTTGTAAATGATATTCATTTCTTCCGCTGTGTTGTTATACTTAATTGTGTTATAAGCTCCAGCACGATTCGAATTTCAACGGTTGAATCTGCGGCATTCAGGTACAAGTGGAGTACGGATGTCGATTTTCAAATGCTGAAATTTGGACCGTGACATTGTTAAAAACTATAATTTTGATATTTAATATGTTTGATTTGGAACACTTTTGTATTTTGTACTTTTTAATTAGAGATCGATTAACTTCACTGATTAAAAATAATGAAAATTAACTTCTTTAATCATCAAGCCATGGCATGCTACACTGTAACAATCCCAACTTAGAGGCTCAAAACTAACAACCATGGATGCTGCAGTCATCCATAGTTATTAATCCTCGACGATCAAATAAGGTAATGTTGGGTACATTGATATAACAGAAACACATGGATATGGAATTTTTTTAAAATCAACTAAAAACATTCTCATTCCATTTCAAAGCATTTCAGATTCATCACATAATCCTATAATTATTAACCACCTTTAATGAAAATATAATTATTACAACATACGCCAAGAGCGGCGTATGAAGATGCCTCATTGGATGATCGGAGTATATATAGGCAACTAAAAAACTTTTCCTTTACAGCAGAAATAACAAAGTGGAATTAAAAATAGAGAAGAACTCTAAATAGCTACCCTGCCTCCTTCATGTCTCTAGAAGCTTATTCATCTAAAGAGGAAACTGAAAACCATAACTCTCAAACTACTCAAAGTTAATTGAGTACTTAAGAGTTTAAGGTGAAAAAAAAACTTCGAGTCAGACATAAAGCCTGGTACGAATAAGAATCTACCATCTTATTATCTGGGTTTTTAACCCAACAGAATCCTGAAGAAGTTGAGACAACTTCTTCGAGTCAGAATAGCACAAAAGCCAACCAGAAGGACCGGAACAAGAGGCCAAAGGAAGTCAAAGGAAGAGGAAAGAAGAGTATGCCAAGGACATGGATCGCTAGCGATCCATGGTTTTAACCTGTGAGTTTATCGAGTTTCTTGCATCATGATTCAATTTATATTCTAGGAGTAGTAACTAATTTTGATGAGATTGCAAGCTAGCTAAAATAAAGAGACCATCATTTATGGTCCAATTAGCAGATGAATATAACTAGTAAGCAAACCATCATTAAAATGAGGCAACGTGCTATGAGATTACACAGATAACTTCGATGCAAGAAAACAGAGGCATATCAGAAAGCAAAGTCCAAAAACAAACTAAATATATGGATCTCTAGCGATCCGTACATACAATTTTATTGGGTCGCTATGACCTTCATGAAACAAGACATGGGAAGGGTACTCAAGAGTTGGTTCACCTTTGAGCATAATTTATGGATCGCCAGCGATCCATAGGATAAGGATCACTAACGACTATGCTTTTGGCCCGGGTCACGATAGAACTTCTACCTTTCCTTCCTGCGATTATTTGCAAGCATCTAGCAAACGGGCATGGCCCGGTAACTCTCCAACCTCTATAAATACAATCCTGCTTGCAACATAAGCTGGATTCTTCGGACTGGTTGTTGAAACTTTGTAGAAAGCTTTCTTCACTCCTCGCCTTGCTCACAATAATCATCCAAAGAGTTCACTGTGATTCTCTAGTGAACTCTAGAATTAGGGATTTGATCTAACTAGTGACATTCAAGAACTTTGTAGTCCAATCAACTTTGTAATAGCAATCAGTCAATAATAAAAATTATAAAGTGGATGTAGGCTTCATTACCAGCCAAACCACTATAAAAATCATCTTGTCTTCTTTCTATTTATTCTCTTTTACATTAATCCCTATATTATTGCTCTGCAAGAACAGGCTGGTGCTTTCATACTCAATCCAAGGTGTTGATCAATTTGTGGGTTAGCATTTTGGTGATTTCACTGAGAAGGCCAACTTAGCGTCTAGATCTTTCTATTTACTTTGATCAGATAGGTCTTGAAGTTAGATCCTCAATCTTTCTTTGAAAAATTCGTTGCTTGGAATCAATGGCTCCAAGAAGGAAGAGAACTACCTATGGAAAGTCCATAGAGGCAGTAGTAGTTAGAGAAGATATGAACCATCAGTAAACTGAGGTAAATGGTGCTGGTGTAGGAGATTAAGTGCCAACATCCTCCAATCAATGCGAAGTCGTTAAAAGGGACGAGTTGAATGAAATAGTTAGCGAAATCAACCAAAAAATGGAAAGCAATTAAAGAGCTTTGATGGATAAGATTAATGCTCACTTAAACTTATAGGTAAATCCTGCTCCAAGAAATATGGTTGAAACCACAGCTGCCGTAGAATAAGAAAATTATTCAGGTTCTAGCTTAAATAGAAGAAAAGGGAAGCAACCACAAAAAGGGTGACAGCAGGAACTATGGAAATCAACGTAGAAGGAAATACAAGTACTTCACTCACTGTAAGGCAACCAACTTTAAACTTGAACCAAGAGGTGAAAACCCCATGAGATGTTATAGCCATGGACCTCTCCGACTCGAAAGATGGAGAACAATTTAATGATGATAATATAGAAGAGAATGCCTATACATTCAATAATGTTGAAACTGCCAAAACCTCCCCAGTCAGGCCAACCGCAAGCCAATGGGATCCCAAGGGAGTGGTTCTCCTAAAGACAAGAGGGCATTGGCTTCAGCCCACTCACTAAAGCCGTTTGCAAAACCAAACACTTGGTGTTGTGATTGACGGCCGTCCCTAGGACCACCGGACATCGGAGGCATTCATCGTAGATTTGTTTAAGGGATTGATGGACAAGAATAAAATAGAAGAGATGATGAATAGGGATTCTCACCAATTTGGACTCCCTTTACCGATGAGCTCTTGAATGAACGATATTCGAAAAAGTTCACGATGCCAACTATTCCATCCTATGATAGGACGAAGGACCCAAAACCTTATTTGTACAAGTATGGTTGGTACACGGACGGAGAAAACGCTTCAGAAACTCTTCGGTGTAGATGTTTTCCCATTTTCCTGGAAGGAATCTCTTCCATGTGGTTCACTAGGCTTTTGCCAAAATCCATTTCTACTTTCGACCGACTAGCCATAAGATTCCTCGATCATTTCAGGCTCCATAACGTGCAACCTAGGGATGTGATGTCCTTGTCCGAACTATTCCAAGGACGAAACGAATCATTGAAGTTTTTCATGAACCGATTCAATACCGCAGCAGTAAAAGTTTGAAATGCAAATGAGGACATAGTTTTCATGGCTTTGGTCCAAGCCATCCATCTCGAAACTAAGTTCGGAAAGTGGATCAAGATGAAGCAACCCACTACAGTGAAGGATTTCAATTGCAAAGCAGTTCAATACTTAAGATTGGAGGAGGCGTAGGAGCTAGAAAGGAAGTCTACTAGCATGCAAAAGTCGGGCAGAGTGACATGGCAATAATTCAGAAAACAAATGCTTCCAAAACTGCTGAAGGAATCACATGGAAAGATGGAAATCAAAAAAGGAAGAATCAGAATTCCGATAAGAAAAATGGAAACAATAAATGCCTTAAAGGCCTCAGACCTAAAAATTGTACTCCTCTTAATGAAACTTCAGAAAACATTTATCTCACAACATAAGGGAATGAGGAAAATAAAAAAAACATCCTAAGAAGGAAGCAACTGAACAATAGAAGCGCTCAGGGAAGTTCTGCTGCTTCCACTAGATGCATGGTCATAACACAATAGAATGTCGCCACCTAAAAAACTTGATTGAAGAGATAATTCAGAAGAATAAGCTTCATCAATACATGAGAAAATCACAGAATCCTGGCAGCCCGCTGCTCCTCAATCCCCTAAGAATCAAAGAAACCAAGCTAGAACCAATGCAGAGGCGAACCGGCTACAGACTCATTGAAACAATATTTGGAGGCCCACATCCTACATAGAGAAGTTAGGGAGAAATAGAGAGGTATGTAAGTTTGTTAAAGCACGCTCTGAAGGAATCATGTCTCATAATAGAAGATGGGGATCCAAACAAGCGGTAGAAAACATTGAATGATGATATTATGTTTAGAAACTGAGATACCGAAGAGATTGAAGCTCCAACTCTCGATCAAATGGTGGTGACAGTAGGAATCAGACCCACTATGGTTTGATGAGTATTGGTTGATATTGGCAGTTCTGTCAATATACTTTTCAAACATACCTTTGACCAAATGAAGATCGACATGAAAATCAGGTCTGCATGCCAAACAAAAATCCAAGGTTTTACTAGTGAACCCAAACAACCAGTAGGGACAATTGACTTGCCAGTGGAGCTTGGAGAGGGCGATCGAAGAGTCACCCTCATTCAAACCTTTGTAATTGTGGATGAAACTTCTTCATATAACGCCTTCTTAGGATGACCCACCTTAGCTGATTTCAAAGTTGCTCTGGCCCAGTAGCGACTTACGATGAAATTCCCAACGACAAACTAAACCGGCGTGAGAGTGTTACATTGCAGAGCTATGCGAATCTAAAAGAAGGAAAAAGGAGAAGGATGTGGGGAGAACTCTCCACATTCATGAACCTTCTGAATAGCAACTATAGAGCCACCTTGGCTCAGGGGCTAGCTATTAGACAAGGTTTTGGGCCCTAGAAAGAAGAGTTCGGGTGAGGATCAAACAGCACCGACCGAACTGACGATATCTGTCTCCTTTGATATAGATGACCCAATAAGAGTCTAGAAAATGGGATCGCACCTTGGAATTAAGATGCGATTGGAGCATACAAAATTTCTCTGCGCCAACTTGGATGTGTTCGCTTGGATGCATTCTGATATGTGTGAGGTAGTGCCAAAAATTACATGCCACACACTCAACGTTGACCCCAAATTCACACTAATAAAGCAAAAGAGGCACAGCCTGAGCTTCAATGGTCCAAGGCGTTAAGAGAAGATGTGGACAAGCTAATGGCCAATTGATTTATCCGTAACACAACTTATCCTAAATAGGTGTCTAACCCGTCCTTATTCAAAAAGTCCAATGGGAAGTGGCGAACCAATATGGACTACTCGGATTTAAACAAAACTTGCCCGAAAGATAGCTTCCCTCTACCCAGAATAGACCAGCTCGTGGACAGAACGGTGGGACATTAACTGTTATCATTCATGGACGCATACTAAGGGTACAACCAGATCCTGATGCATGAACCTGATCAAGAAAACACGAGCTTCATCACCGATCTGGGACTATACTACTATGGTGTAATGCCATTTGTTTAAAGAATGCTGGGGCAACCTACTAAAGGTTGGTGAATACCATGTTCAAGCACCAAATTGAGAAAACCATGTAGGTTTACATAGATGACATGTTAGTCAAATCACAGGTGGTTGCCAATCACCTGGATAATCTAGCTGAAATGTTTGAATTACTCCAGAAGTATGGAATGCGACCCAATCCACTCAAATGTCACTTCGGAGTAGCCTCCGGGAAGTTCCTAGGATTCATAGTAAGTGCCAGGGGAATTGAAGCAAATCTAGAGAAAATAATTGCCCTTCGAGAAGTCCAAGCCCCAAAGAAAAAGAAAGAGTTACAAAGCTTGAGTGGGAATGTTGCAGCATCGAACTGATTTATCTCCAAAGCCATAGATAAGTGCATCCCCTTCTTTGATGCATTAAATAAAGGAAAGAATAACTTTGAATGGAGTGAGGCATGTCAAACTGCATTTGAATAATTACTGCAACGCATGGAACCCTGCCAATCCTGTCAAAGCCAATTGATGGAGAGTACCTATTCATTTACCTAGCAGTCCTAACTCATGTGTTGAGCGATGCCCTTGTGCGTTAAGAAGCGAAAATCAAGTGACCTGTATACTACATTAGCAAGCGGTTTATTGGAGCCAAGATATTTACCCAAAGCTGGAAAAGCTAGCGTATTGCCTCCTGATCACATCTAGGAAATTACGGGCGTATTTCCAAGCACATCCAACCAAAGTACTGACTGAGCAGCCTCTACAGCAAGTATTATACCGACCTGAAACTTCCAAAAGACTTCTCAAGTGGAACATTAAACTTAGCCAATATGATATTAGTTACCATTCGAGAAAGGCTATCAATGGGCAAGAACTGACAGATTTGATCGTCGAGTTTACCATACAGGATGATGGGGAAGAAACACCGTCAGAAGTGGAGACCCAACAGAAACACTTTGTTAGTGGTGTATCTAAAAACCATTACTGGGGGGGTACTGCTTGAAACCCCCGAAGGATGAGCCATTTGCTATGCCTTACACTTAGAATTTCCTGCAACAAATAACGAAGCAGAATACGAAGCATTAATAGCAAGGCTGAACGTTGTGAAAGAACTTAGAATAAATTTTGTCCACGTCTACAGTGACTCCTATCTAGTCGTTTGCCAAGCAAAAGGAGAGTACCAGGCTTGAGGGGATAACCTTGCCCCATATCTATCTAAAGTATAAGGATTTCTTAACGATGTCAAACATTATACCATAACTCGCATTTCACGAGAGAGAAACACAAAAGTTGACTACTTAGCTAAACTGGCAAGCTCGAGAGAAGCTCAATCATTGGGACTAGTCCCGGTTGAGACTCTGACTGCCTCGAGTATAGACAAAATGGATGTCAACTGGGTCCTCGAGATCACCGCCAAACCGGAAACTCAATGACGCAAATCAAGGGCTACTTACTTACAAGGACTCTTCCAACTGACCGGAATCAATGGAAAAAGATTCTCCAGAAAGCACTATGATTCGTAATACAAGATGGGATACTTTACCTAAGGGGATTCTCAACTCCCCTTATTAGATGCATGAAAGACGACGAAGCTCGACGAATCCCGAAGTAAGTGCATGAAGGCGAATGCGAAGACTATATTGGTGGGTAAACCCTTGCAAAGAAAGTTCTCCGGTACAGGTATTTTTGGCTGACAATAAACCATGATGCAGTAGACTACTCCATATGGTGTGACCGTTGCCAAAGATTCGACAAAATTAAAAGAACTCCCTCGGCAGAATTAACGTAGATGGTCAACCTATAGCCATTTGCGATGTAGTGAATCGACTTGATTAGCATATAGCCAATAGCAAAAGGAGGGGCCAAATATGCTATAGTTGTTGTTGAATATTTCACGAAATAGGCCGAAGCGGAACCGTTGGCCACCGTTCCAGCTAAGAAAGTCACTAATTTTGTTACTAAAAACATTTTTTGTAGGATTTGGCGTGCAACAAGAAATCATCACTGATAATAGGACCTAATTCAAAAGCGTCGTGTTCAGATACTTCTGAAAATGCTTCCAAATTGAGAAGAGCTTTTGCACAGTCGCTCCCTCTCAAGCAAATAGGCAAGTGGGAGAAATAAACAAGATCATCATGTGCACTATCAAAAAGCGAATAACTAAAGCAAAAGGGAATTGGGTTAGCGAACTTCCACTTGCACTATGGGCTTACAGGACAACTCACAAAGCGGCAACTGGACACACTCCGTTTGCCATAGCATATGGCTCAGAAGCAATGATTCCTGTCGAACTAGAAGTCCCCTCTCATCAAAGCCAAAACTTTAATTAGAAGCAAAACGAGCAGCTCCTGCTTGAATTACTAGATATGATTGATGAAAGGAGGGAAGACGCCGAGTTGAGGGCCACTGCTCACCAAAAAAAGTCGTGCAATACTTCAACTCTAAAGTTCATAAACAAACCTTCGAAGTGGGTGACCTCGTCCTTAAATGAATCTATCCCGTGTTGGGAGCCTTCAATCAAACGGGGAAGGGATGTATGTGATTAATCAAAAGGTAAAGGACAGAACTTTCAAGCTGATGATCGTCAATGGAATCCAAATTCCAGAGCATGGAACAGCGAATGTTGCGCCGCTACTTCACATAAAAACTACCTTATGTATTTTCTATTTTTTAGTAATTAAGCTGTCCCGGGATGCCGGGAGCATTGTAAATAGGCTAAAACTTGCCCAGCTTTCCTTAAAAAATTAATTCTCATTTTAAACTAGCAAAACTATGTTCATAATAGTAACTTGCTGAGTCAGGATCAAATCGACTCAAAACCATGCAATTGCTAAATGAAAAGGTGGAATCACACTCAAGTACAGCCCCTCCCACCTGCTGGGTTGATGGAAGCAAATCGACTCAAACCATTAGATCCACAGAACCTGAACTTCACCTTCTAAGAACCTATGTTTCCCGGGCAGCATCGAAAAGGCAGAAATAAAAGGTCGCACATACCATTAGCCATGCACTGACCTTTTGAGTCGTGAAATCATGCTCTTAAAATGTATACTCCTCGCTTTGCCCAAAGATAGGAAACATTGAGAAGCACAAAAAGTCACGCATCCCATAAACCACATACCAACTCTTCGAGCCATAAAATCACGCTCTTAGAGCACAAACTCCTCACATTGCCTGAAGATAGGCAGCATTGGGAAGTATCCAAAGCCACGTATCCCATAAAGCCATGCACAATTATAAATACCGAAATTCACCTGGCAATACTGGGAAACCTACCTATCATAGGATTGACGAGGATCGACCCACTCCCATTATTAGGAGCAACGACCACGAATCCAACAAAATCGAAGTGCTCCAAATCTGCAAAAAACTCCAACTACTGAATTCCAACCGATTAACTATAACATTTAACGTGAATTACATTTAGCTATCTATAGTTAACTCATACAATGTGCATGCTCTAAGCAATGAAGCGCATGTTTGAAGAATGCAAAATTCCTAAGAAATAATGTGAGTAAGTATTTACTCACGTTCTCGAGGAATGATAACTCGTTTAACTTCCAAAAGTTTACAAAATCATTCATTTAAGCAAAAAGTGTTTCTGAATTCTCTGGTAGCTAATCTGATAGCTATATACCCTGCACTCAAGTTTCATTTTTATGCACATTTCCAACATACATACGTCATACACCGTAGACATATACTAAAGTTATAAAACTTATAGAAAATCAAATCACAACTTAGTTTTATTCCAAGTTTTGGTGCTGGTTGTTCGGCAAGTGCCCGAAGTAAACAACTCCGTGAACTGGGGGAGGGAGGCATACACCAGTACTTAAGTGGAAATGCTAAAAATGTTCAAAAACAAAAACAAAATACTTCATAGGTTCTATTACTTCAAACAAAGAATTTTGGTAGTAATCACACAACTAGTTATAATAAATAGAAGTAAGTAAAGTAGATACAAGTGCATAGAACACAGATAAATGTACAAATGAAGTTACAGTCAAAATATCACTAGTGTATTACTTATAACTCTTTTCTGTACAAGGTCAAAATGTGGGGTCCGTGCCTACACAATATCAGCCAACAAAAGAAAAGGTACAGACAACGCAACAAAAGCAGTGAGTGTAGATTCTAAACTTGAACAAAACAACACAAAATGCCTTAGAACCAGATTAACCACCGTCCAAGCTTCTCAACACCATTTTCCCCTACTTCCCTTTTCGCCTCTCGTTTGAAGTTTGTGCTTCACCTCGAGAGTGGTATCACTGCTGGTAATATCAACTTTGTCCTCGACGTTGATATCTTCTTCCTGCCCTTTAATTTTTTCCAAAGCCTTCCCTTTAGCCTTGTGCTTCTAAGACTTGCGAGAGCTCTTAGAAGACTTTATCTCTTCGACTTTCTCCTTCTTAATGGCAAACAATCATTGTTGAGATTGGTGTGATTGCTCTATTCGAGTCTCTTGTTCCCGAACCTCGGCCGCCGTGAAATAACCCGCCAGTGATATGGAAGGATCATCTAAGCCATGTAACACGACAATTTTCTCGGACTTCGACCCTGCCTGCGAGCCAAACATGAACGCAGAAACCTAAATAGCTGTAGAAATGAGCACGGATGCGGCTGAGATAGTGACATGTAACCTAGGAAGCCGACAGATCGACGGATAAGGAAGGTGGACCTATAAGATCAAAAATGAAAGTGTTAAACTCGTCCTGCTCTTGCGGCATGAGTTGAAAGTTCTTGAACCCGAAAGAAACAGGGAGATTACCTGCACCAGAGAAGTGACCCAAAATGTCAACCTCAAACTCACCACCCTCTCCCACCTTGGACGGTTCCACAACCTGTGGAGATGCTACAACCCCGAACCTTGTCGGTGGATCGCAAGGCCGCCCTCATGGTTTGCCAAGACCGAAAATAAAAGGCTCCAATAATGCTTCGGCAGTTATCATCGTGGTAGCATCAACAACATCCTTCTCCCATTTGACTCACAAAATCTCCCAGCCTTCTAGCAATGCTTTCATTAATTCTTCATTGAGATAAGCATTCTCTAGCTCTCGCTTGGTATAAACGTCCCTTCTATGATGTAAGTAGGTTGGGATTTCCTCCAATACCATGATTTGAGTACGTGGGAATTTAAGTCCTAAGTAGCTGAGACTCCCCTTGTGCAGCAGCGAGTTGACCTAAAAGTTCAAGATGGTCTCATCCATCTTCTCCATCGAAGGTGTTCTGGAGCTCCAGATAATCCACTGTAACGACGGCCTTTTCAACCTCGATACTTGCTTTATCGGCGCTAAGCTATGCAACTTGAATCTGGAGCCTGACAATCGTTTTAGCATTGTCGAAGATGGTTTAATCGCGTGACTTCACGACGCCCTAGTACTCCATAATCATTTTATTATGCCCCTCTACGATAAGGTCGAAGTCGGAAATGGTCTTCTTTTGGGCCTCAATCGTTTCACTGCAAGCTTCCACCTTCTCTATTAACTTGGCTTCTTCTGCATGCCTTCTTAATTTCATCCCTGTAGAAGATCTCTATTCTCTCATGAGCCTCTTTTGGCTCTTTCAACAAGCCGATGTTGTTCTTGCTTTCTCGAAGCGCCACATCTTCTCTTCTTCTAGCTGTTTGATTCTGGCATCGCGTTCCACCAACACTCTTTCGAAATCATCCTTCTCTGATTCAAAGGAGAGGATTTCATGATAGTTGTTGTGGTGTTCACCAGTTTTTGTGTAATTTTTCACACCTTTGGCTTGTTCTAAACCGTTATGTATTGCCTGAAGGTGGGGCATGTATGTATCTCTATGAACTAGATGGAGATCACGATGAAATTTAACCCCCTTTAAAAACCACTCGGGGAGCGCTGCTTCAAGCCTGGGACAACTAGATGGAATAACATATGCAGATCTCTAGTAGAGGCGTGAAGAATGAGGGGGAATGAACCAATTGAGACGATGGAACCTGAGTTGATGATGGATTGTGGACAGAAGAAACTGGAATTTCAGAACTGATTAAGGCAGGGGCCGGAGCGAAGGCCTATTATTTCGCAGAATGAGAACCATGATCAAATTTGGACTTTTTAGGTGGTTCCTCTAGCTCAACGAAAGTCTTTCTTTTCTCATTCCCGCCTCTATTTAATCAGCCCCGTTCCCTCTCATTTCGACGACAAGCTTCAATATCTAAATCGTTTTCTTCTTTGATATTCCTTTGTCTCGCGATGGTGATAACAGTTGGAAGATCATTTTGACCAGCGCTAAGTGTCAGTAAATTCTTTAAGATCGTCATAGAGGCTTCCTCCTATGGTATCTGAAATGAAGAACAAATAAAGAGCCTTAAAAATGGAACATAAATATGAAAAATATGCGTACAAGTGAGTGCAACCCTAGTGAAACAAGTAATGTGGTTGGGAGGAGAGCCTAAAATAAGTTCACAAATTGGACGGGAAAGCATCGTGGAAGAAATCGGACTAACTTCGGGCGCAACATGGCTCTCATGAGGAGACACCTCCCCAAACATGAAGCCTCCCCCCATGAGTGCATCAAAATTGATGTAAACATTGCTCAAATCTTCGAAGTCTATACCAGTGTCTTTAATTGGAGAATCCCGACGTCGTCCGACTTCTAAAGCATCATCATCTTTATCACTCATATCTAGGGGAGGGGAGCTCGAAACAATGGGACACATCCCCGAAGTCTCGTCGTGTAATTCAGAATCTCTGCCATCGGATTCTGCATAGAAATCATCATTGTCACTCGAGGAGGATTCATCGCTACTGCTCACAATCTCACCCTCCTTTCCTATTCCGATCATGTCTTCGCCTCCTCTTTGATTAAACTCCTCTTCCTCTTCTTTCAAAATTGGAGGCATTCTAGTCGGACAATTGTCTTCGATCGCATCATCTTTTCCCTTGTGAGTCTCTTCAGCTGACTCATTGGACAAGCCTTTCCTATCTTGGAAAACACCCACTTCGAAACCATGAGACGAAAAAGTGGATCATGTATGTACCTTGGATCAAGAAGGAGATGTGACCTCAAGCAGGACTACAGACCTCCCTAAATGCAACAACCCATACTGACGTAGGTTTTCATCTATCAACAAGAACATAACCAATCCCTCCTCAGCATCGACAACCTTTAGGGTTTGGAAAGTTTCAGTAAGATATAAGTCCTTGTTCGGCCTCGGAATAACTACAGAAAATATTTGACTAATTGGAAATTCCATGGAAACATATCAGAGCTCTACAAGTTAGAAAAAGTATTACCCCTCATTGTCTAGCAACGATTGAATCCCGCAGGACACCTAGCAAAGAAGTATTGACGCTTGAATTGAGATAAATAAATTGCTCTGTAGTCGCAACTTAATTTTATGGTTCATTCGGGCCTCAATCAAAATTAAGGATGGCACTCGTCTCTTCTTTTGAACGAAAGAAAATATCCTAACTCAACTAAGCTCGAGGCATGATTGAGAGTTCGCATGAGAAGAACGTGCGATCAGATTAAATAGCGTATCCATTGGGATGAATATGAAACAGAGCGATTCCCAAGTTCGAGTGGGTTTCTCTCAAAAAGTTGTTGAAGGGGGCACTGCTCCGTTCAAACACATATACCGATGACAATCAGTATATCCCGGAGGCAGCATAAGAGAAAATTCATTTTTCTTTTGGAGGCGCACGTCTTCCGCCGGAATGCCATGCAGCAAGAAGATGTCGTGCAAGACTTTAGTAGAAATCATGGAGGAAGCTCTCTCTGGAGGATTTAGAAGAACTTTGAAATTAGGAGGAGTCCAGTCCAAGACCGGACCGGTTGGAACTAGCTGGCCATATTTAGCCAGTGAAGCAGAAGAAGGAGGGGCGACCTACGATGACTTGGCCTCCGAAAGCACAGGACTTCCTTCACTAGATTTACGGGAAGAAGACAGGTACTTTATTCTAAACAATAGAACTTGCATCTGAAACGGTCAGGCAATTCTACTCTAAAGTAAAAATTCCCCGTAATACACTTGAATTCTGAAGAAATATCAGTTCATACTAATGTGTCAGACTTCAAGTACGTATCGGGGAGAGTGCAGTGTGTTAACTATCGGTGGTGAGATCGATGTTATGAATACTACAAATGGTCTATCTCGTGTAGACAGTACACTCGCAGCTGAAAAAGGAAAGAACATCCCATATCGTTTTCTTTTGAAATTACTTATTCTACACTTACCTATCATCGATCAACGATGGATAATGGATCCGTTGATCGAACTGACGCAGAAAGTTCCTTCCAGTACAGGTATACCATGCATGCAAAAGAAAGCAAAACCGATCTGAATCCTTCGAATGGGTGAAGCCAATTCGCGATGTGTCACACGGTATCAGCAGTGGGACCTTGCACAAGTCAATTCTGGCTCAATGGACGATGGTAGAAAAACATGTCAAGCATCGAGGAAAGGCTCGAATGTCGTTCCATGAAGAACTCAAGACTCGATCTACCATCTTCCTCCATTAAGCGGCAATCGACTCGGACTTTTCATAACTAACATCACAAATACAGAACTTCATCGCCAAGTCGTTAAATGAATGTCGTAATCAACAAACCCACCTTAGATTAATGATCAAAATGCAAAGACAGCCGAAGCTTTAAAATCAACGAGCTAAAAAGATGGATCGGCGGTGACCCATAGAGGCAGACAAAGGAACTCATCGACAATCCAAGGAAGATGGTGCAGCGGAATTCAAGGTGGCAGCAATGTCCGGGATTCAACAGTTAGGTGAAATCGAAGATGATGAAATCTCAGTAGAAGCATGGTTAGGGTTGAGTCAAGTCGCAGGAAAACTTGGACCAAATCATCAAGGATGAAGAATCAAATTGCTGAAGAAAGCTCGGATTGTAGAAGGAATGTGGAGGATTGGGTCGCAAAGGAAAGATCAGGTCACAAAAACAAGTGGGAATTGATATGGGTCTGCTCGAAGTGATTAAATAGATGGGTTACGCTAAGAAAAAACTGCTAAATAGTAGGATCGCCAGTGATCCATCGCTATGGATCGCTAAGATCCATCAAGTTGCTGGAAAACTTTTCGATTTCATCTGGAAAAAACATATGCTACTTCAAGGCATGTCAGGAAGCAATAGAGTAAGGTTTGGTCCATTAGGACAAGCAATGGCAGTCCAGGTCATAGCTTAGTAAGCGATAGCCCGATGTAGATCAAACTCGCAAAGCCCTCATACGATTACTTGAAATTCAACAAGCAGAAACCAAAAAGCGATTACTTCCAGAGCACATCTTACCTTCAACGAAGACATAATTGTGGAGGATATGTTATTCGGGTTTTTAACCTAGTAGAATCCAGAAGAAATCGAGACAACTTCTTCGAATCTTTATAGCACCAAAGCCAACCAAAAGGACCAGAACAAGAGGCCAAAGGAAGTCAGAGGAAGAGAAAAGAAAAGTATGCTAAGGACATGGATCGCTAGTGATCCACAACCTATGCATTGCTAGCGATCCAAGGTATTAACCTATGAGTTTATCGAGTTTCTAGCATCATGATTCAATCTATATTCTAGGAGCATGACTAAGTTTGATGAGATTGCAAGCTAGCTAATATCAAGAGACAAGCATTCATATGGTCCAATCAGCAAATGAAAACAACTAGTAAGAAAATCGTCATCAACAAAGGCAATGCACTTCGAGATTACACAGACAACATCGACACAAGACAATAGTGGCAAACCAGAAAGCAAAGTCCAAAATAGACTAAGTATATAGATCGCTGACCATACCGTTTTATTAGGTCGCTCCGACCTTCATGGAAAAAGATAGGGGAAGCGTACTAAGGAGTTGGCTCGCCTTCGAGCATACCTTATGGATCGCCAGCAATCCATAAGATATGGAGGCAATCCATGTTTTTGGCTCAGGTCACTGTAGAACTTCTATTGTTCCTCCCTGTGATCATCTGCAAGCACCTGGTGAACGGGCTTGGCCCAATAACTCCACAACCTCTATAAATACAATCCTATCCGCAACATAAACTTGATCTTTTGGACTAGCTGCTAAAACTCTATAGAAAGCTTTCTTCACTCCTTTCCTTCCTCACAATAGTCATCCAAAGAGTTCACTATGATTCTCCAATGAACTCTAGCATTGGGGATTTGATCTAATTAGGAACATTCAAGTACTTTGTAATCCAATCAACTTTCTAATAGAAATCGGTTAATAATAAAAACTATAAAGTGGACATAGGCTTTAATAACAGCTGAACCGCCGCAAAGATCTACTTGTCTTCTTTCTATTTCTTCTCTTTTACATTTATTCTTTATATTATCGCTCGATAAGAACAGGACCGTGCTTTCACACTCAATCCAGGGTGTTGATCCATTTTTGGGGGTAACACATCTCAAACCATTCAGATATCTAGTGATACCATGCCGCTTAGCGGAAGGGGTTTACCTCTTACTAATATCTTATCCAAAACTTTATAAAAACCATATATTATGCTCCTACATCCACAATGGTTAAAACATAGCAATTTAAAATATTACGATGATATGCAAACAAATAAGTCATTTTGGATTACACATCCCTATTCATTTTGACTATCTGTGTAACACCCCATATTTTTTTATAAAGTATTTATTTAGCTAAATTAAATAAACTAATGTGAAAATTAATGGATTAAGGTTTGATTTAACTAAGGGCAGCCATGCCATTTAAACGTAAATCAAAATGAGATAACAAGAATAAATGTGTTAGGAAATAAGGAAGGGCAAAATGGAAAATATGAGAGACTTATACCCTAAGCCCTTAGGAAACGAAAACCCACGTTCATTTCATTTCATTTCTCCCAAACTAATATACTTCAAGGCCGGCCATCATTTTTAATCTAAAAGGTAGATAGAGCTAGGATTTCAAGCAAAAGAAGTAAATTAACCTATACAACATTAAGTCTCACATCTTATAATCTTAAAGCTAAGTTGAATGGTTACTACATCCCATTTTCTTATAGTTTTTGGTTTTAAGTTAGACCCAAAATGATTTTGCATATTTATGCCATGTTTTGAATGGCTAAAGTTATATATACGCTTATTAGTGGTTTATACATGTTCATATTAATTTTTATGATATGTTTGATATGAAAACCCTATTAATTGACATCTAAATGTCTCAGAAATTTAAGTGTAGATCAGAAATGATAATTTACAGATGGGCATCAATTTTCATAATTTTTTGAATTAATAAGTATTTTATATTAATTTTCTAGTGAAGAAAATGATTATTGGGTTATAAATTATTCAAGGTTAAATAGATAATTATTTGTATTTTAAATTTATATATGTTGGAAAATATATTTAAATAGATTTTCTGAATTTTTTCAAATTTTCCTAAGTGTTTTGATGAATATATAAAATTATTTAAGTTGTGGGACTTAATTGTTTTATATATTTATTAAGGAGAAGGTGCGTTTTATATAACCAAATCATTGTTTATTTATGAAATTATTGGCAGCACTTTACTAAAATGTATTTAGTAACTAGTAAGAATTTGATAAAAAAGGGCAGGTTAGTTGAAATGTTTTCTCTTTTAAGTTAAAAACAAGATAATCATTCTTTTAGCATGTTCCGCCACATTCGACACAGGGGGTTCGACCTAGATCATTCACCATCATTGGTTTGGAAACCAATGCGCATGGTGTCAAGCTACTTGGTACATAGCGTATTGGACAAAGGTGAAGGGGAATTTGGTCGAAACCTTAAGTTTCGAAGATGTTGAAGTATGTTTGTTTTGTAAACTGACCCGTATTTTTAATAATTAAAACTATTAAATTAAATAAGATTTACGAATTTAATAATTTTAGAATTTAAAATTTATGATTTATTAAAGAGAAAAATAATTAGAATATGATTAAATAATGTTGTTTGAATGTTATCAACAACTATTTTAATATAATTTCAATAAACTGAAATAATTATAAAGTTAATTTGGTTAAAACTACAAATAAGGAATAAATTAAATGTTGATTTAATGTTGAAATTATATGTTATAAACTAGAATAGGTTTGTCATGGAATATGAAATCAACCAGTTAGTACGTAAATTTATTTGCTTCTATTTGTAAATAATAGACTAGAAATGTGTTCGAATTGCTAATGTGTAATAATTGTTTTAATTGTTATTTTATTATTTAATCCATTTGAAATTAATTTGGAAATCAATGAAATTTAATGTTATTAAATATTACAGTTAATATGAGTTAAGATGATAATTGAAGAATATGAATGAAATAAAACGTAAACTAGTGTTAAACGAATTTATATGGTACTGGATGATTGAATAATAAGATTGTAAGTTGAAATAAAAGAAATTGATTGAAATTAAAATATAATTAACTGGGATTTTATTACAGTTATAAATGAACGCTGAAATTAGTGCAATATTTAAATATTAGATTTGAAATGGAAAAATTATTTTTAAAGGATTATAAATTTCTGTGTAATTAAGAATGATAAATTTATTAACTTTTAAATTTGAATTTGAAAGTGATTAAATCAATTTAATAATAATTTATTTAATTAAAGTGAAAATTTTCCATTTTCACCACTGTCTCAGAATTTGATGAAACCAATTTCATCGGATCCGTAACAGTGATTTATTATAGGATTTTAAGTTTCGTAGCGATCAGACTTAACTTTTGATCGTGCAAGCTCGAAATACGTAGAAATCGGTTTATGGAATTTAAATGAATATTGTTTGATTTTAAAATCTAACTTACAATGGAATTAGGGTTTGAAACTAGTTCCATTGAGTTTAAAATATCGAAAACCTATATTTCGATATATTGGATGACTACTTTAGTTTCTGAGACGAAAGGTGCTTTTCGGGTTGTTGTTATCGTTTCAACCCAATTTGATATGTCCGTTCGTTCTTATCTGCCCACGTCTATATATAGGCTTTTATAAACCCTAACAGTTTCTTATTTCATATTTCTATACATACAATTCTTTATGTTCGTTCAATTATCTATTCCTTCTCAATGGCTGTCAATATCAAAACCCCAATTCCCAAATTCAGAATCAAATTGAAAATTGAAGCTCTTCAAACCATATCAGATTATATATCATTGGAAAGCTCTTGACGAGCGTAATCTAAATATGAGATTGTTTTATGGACTAAAGTCTCTATTTAGCCATAATTCAGTGAAGAAGTTTTAGCCATTGAAACTAGGGTTGTCGTTTTAACGGTGGATTTCAACAATATAGCGATAGGGGAGTGGCGTTAGGATGACGAGCAGTGGCGATCGATGTTCTTCGTTCTTCTTGGAGATGGCCAGAATGCCGAAAATTGATGGAAAAAGGGGGCGGTGGTGGACCGCTACAAGCGGAGGCAAGAACGACAGCGAGCTTATCGTGGGTGCGCCCTGGATTGGGCATGGCGGCGTTAGGGTCTAATTATGGGAAAGTCGCTCGAGGGAGGCGCAACAACAAGATGATAACCGGTGGCAGGATCGGGTTACGTCCGTGTTCGGTTCGGAGAGGGTTAGGGTTTGTGAGGTAACAATTACGAATATGCCCCTGAATATTAATTTTTATTTAAAGTTAAATTTTCAAACGTTCTAATGTGCATAATTTATTCATACGGGCTCGGATATAGATGCAGTTTCTTGCATTGCGATCTTATCGTAATTCCGGACATTATGGAACTAGTTTGGAAGCATTCTGAGACTGTTCAAATTTCGGGTTTTATTTGGATTTTAAATCGACTGTAAATCAAAGGTGAGTGATTTAACCCACTCACGATTACTAAACCATCTTATGTTAGTTAAATTAAATTTAAGATGTGATAAGAATATTATTTGTTGGTGTTTGGTAGTTTAATTTGACATTTTAATTGAAATGAATTTTATTGAATTTAATTTCCATTTAAATTAATATTGAATTTAAATTATAAGTTAAATACCTAATAATGATAACCAGTTAATTGTTGTGATTTATTGGCTGATTTGGATGTTGATTATGATGGATGTTTATTTGTTGACATTTTGGATGATTGGTGTTTATATCCCTGTTATCACTAAGGGTTCAAATGATACATACCTGAACGATCTTATAGATAAGGGAAAATCATTATGGGCTGAAATGATAAACCCGAGTGATTTTATTGATTTGGAAATTGTTGATTCGAGATGCGGGTTGAAATGGTATATACCCGAAAACGTAACTAATTTTGGTTGAATGACACACACTCAATCACTTGACCATAGGGTAGAAAATTATATATGGACACCGTTGGTCAGTTTTAAATTATTTTATTAATGGTAAAGTGTGTTCGATTTTTAAATATGATTTTTAAATTTAATTTAATGCTGTTATTTAAAATTTATATTCGAAAAAATATATTTATTTTATATGTTTTAAGTTTTCAAATTATAAGTTAAAATATGGTTTTAAATGTAATTTTAAGTTCAATTTATAATTTTATTTACTTTTAAATATATAATTTAAATAGTTTAAAATTTTAATTTAATAAAATATTTAATATAGGTTTAAGAGATTTATATAAAAAATTAATTTAATAAGAATATTTAGTATGATCTTAAAAGATTTAGTTAAAAATTTAATTTAAGATAATAAATATAGACTTTTATAATAACTTTAATAGATAAAAGATTTTTGAAAAAGATTTTAGAATTTTGAAAAAGGTTCTATAAGGAATTTATAAAAGTTTTTTAAGAGGCTTTATACGGATTTTATTATGAATTTTATAAAAGGATTTTTATGAAAGATTTTTATAAAGGATTTTTATAATGGTTTTATAAAGGTGTTATAGTGTTTTAAAGGATTATATAAAGGGTTTTATAAAAGAATTTGTATAAAGGGATTTGGATGCGTTTAAAAGGAATTTAGACAGAAGCTTATGAAAGGCGAAGAGTCGTAAACTATTTTGGAATTTATAAATAGCTTTGTAAATGGTTCTAAAGCATATAAATAGTTTATAAATGGTCTAAGAGATATTTATAATTATTTTCGAAATTGATTGAAAGAAATCTTCCTCGATATTTATGAATATATTTATAATTTTGTAATAAGTATAAGGATATCTTGATATGAAGGTATAAACTGTTTTTCAATTTATTATTAAAAATGTTTTTAAATGACCATGGTGTAAAAAATATAACGATTGATTGTTAAAGAGCTGGGTTTGGATATTGTCATACTCTCTGCCAATTCTGAAACCACTTTAACAACTGTGCATGTGGTGGAGAATCCAAAGCGTTGTAGGATGGTTTGGCGAACGGTTCTGGTGTGAGGTAAGTAACGCAGCCCTAACCCCCTCGGGTCAACTTGATATGACTAAAACAGGAGCTATACCGGGACAAGTGAGGTCGCTCCTCTGATCAGGCATATTACTTCTATACTATATCTGTTACTTTGTGACTAATTGGTAGCCACCCTCGATTTGATTATGGGAATGTATTCCGAGGTGGACGTAGTAGTTGCTATGCATTACCACCAGTCCAGGAGTGCAAAACAGTAGAATCCTACCCTGGGCATTGCCTCGCGTGCCTTGTCATATGCCTTATCGAGCCCACTATGATTTTGGTTTGTGTCATACCATGGAGTGCTCCTTAATAACCCACCTGTTTGGTGGAGTTTACAGTACTGTATAGACTACGGTATTTATAAAAATGTGTTAAGGGGGATATGGGTAAACGCCTTAACGCTATTTTAATACTTTACTGATAGACATTATATATATAGCGTATATTACTACATGTAAATAGTTTAACGGATCCTTAGGAGATGGTAATTCTGGAACATCTCTTAAGTTATTGCATGCACATAGACCCTGGATAGGAGAAGTAAAATCCTGTAGACATCTCCGAATCCATTACACTCATATTTATTTACTGTTGATTTAACTTACATAAAACCTTTTAGTTCTAACTCGAGTGTTTTGTCTTTTCATTATGCTCGGGTCAGCGTGAGCATTTCAGTGGTGAAGACTTTATTTCTAGAGGACGAAGACGGAGTTTGGTATATATTATATTATTAGTAATTCTTCTACTGCATCATTGTTGTATGTAATTGTTTGTGCTTTGTATTATAAAAGTGTAATCAAATGTATATTATAAAACAACTTCATGAACTGTTTATTTGATTATTATATTTTATTATTCCGCTGTGAGATTCTGTGTTTTGTTTTTCCTTTTTTCTCTTATTTTCTTATTTACCCCATTAACAATTCTCCCTATTGAATGGTTTGAATTGACATGCGTGGTTTATCGTCGATTTAAGCCATCCAAAAAGGTCGATCGTCACATCAAAGGTGATGCCTGCTATGCTTTTGAAAGAGATGTTTCGACTCAGTTGCTTTCAATTGGGTCAAATATTTAAAATAAAGGTTTTTTACTTGGTTGCATTCTTTTGTTTTAACCAATGCTTTCGAAGGAGTCGAAATCCCTAACTGCTGCCTTTCTACCTTTCGAAGTAAATGGGTTTTGAAGGAGTCAAAAGGTACAATTTTGTGATGGTTTTGAAAGATACACTTGTCTTTTAAAAGCATCTCCCATGCTTTTGGAGGGATGGTTTCGACACCATTGCTTCTTACTTAGGAAAAAGGTTTCGACTTCGATGTTTTTACCCTTTTTATTCTAATTGAAGTATAAACCAAAGGTTTTGAAAGAGATGACTTATATGGTTTTGAAAGGTGTTTTTCCACATTTTTTAATTGAACCCAAAGAGGTTTTGAAAGGTTTATATTTTCCAAAGGTTAATGCTTTCGAAAGGTATTTAAATTGGTTTCAAAGGGGTGGTTCCCCAATGGGTTTCGAAGGAGTCAAACGGTACTATTTTCTGGTGGTTTCAAAGGAGTCGAAAGGTACCATTTTTTATTGGTTTCAAAGAAGTTGGAAGGTACAATTTTTTGATGGTTTCGAAATGTGGTTTTCTAAGGCAATGTTTTAAAGTATTTTAAAATAAGATGTCTAAGGTTTTATTTCTTTTGAAAGGAAAGGTTTCAAAGGTTTCGAAAGGGTTTGAAGTATGGTTTCAAAAGAAAAAGCTTTGGCCTTTCGGCCTAAATTCATAAAGGGTTTTACTTTGTTTTCAAAGAGATGCTTTCAAAGGTGGTTGTTGAGAAAAAAGATCCTCAACTTGCCTGCCTATCTGTTCCTTTGTGGTGCATGCTAAACTTTCGTTGACCTTGGACTGGAAATTGAGTGAAGTGAAGCCATGAAGGGAGGCGGCACGCCATGTGGCTAACACCTACAAATTTCAATCAACTAAGGTTTTGAGTGAAGTATATATAAATGACAAGGCAATATAGTTTTGAGTAAAGCGTAAAGATTACATATTTTCTTTGTATAAGTTTGATTTAAAGTTTTAAATCATTTTTAAAAGGTTTTCAAGGAAAATCATGGGAAGGGATCCCTAAGTAAAAGTGACTTAGATATTAGAATACCAGATCAGACTAGTATATGTCGCACCATATACATTAGCTATTGGCCCCCGCTAATTATTGTCCGAAATTCTAATGTCTAGGGCTTGGCATAGATAAGAATAAAACACTACAACAAAAAGTGTCTTTTATAGCGGCATATAGCCGCTATTAATCACAACCATAGCGGTTTGATAAGCGTTGTATATCGACATGTTATAAAAAACTGTTGAATATTTATAACACAAAATATGCCGCTATGGTTGAGCTTAGTTTTATAACGCAAATTCGCCGCTATAGTACGTTAATTCAATAGCTCATTATAGCCGCTATAATACAGCTAAATCTCAACGGAACTGGAAATCTTTCTAACACCATTTTGCCGCTATAAAATATTTATTCAATAGCTCATTGTAGCCGCTATAATACAGCTAAATCTCAACGGAATTGGAAATCTTTATAACACCATTTTGCCGATATAAAATGTTTATTCAATAGCGGTCATTTCATGCTATTAAATCAACATGTTATAGTATTGATACACATCCTACTAATAAACTGCAGTATTAAATACTGATATCAAAAAGCACAATAATAATCATAAAAGATAATAAATATAGAGATGTAACACATTACATTAAACATACCAAATATTCATACACATCAAAACATAGTAGCAAATATTTTAAGCACACCCCAAAAAATAGTAGCATAGTTTAACAAAAAAAAACAAGTACATATTTGATTGTTTGCATTAAAATGAAGATCACAACATTAGCATCTTCTTCTTTCACACACCTGCAAATAAGATAAATAATTACATTAAGAACGATACATAATTAACGATAGATGTTTTTACATGTAACAAAAAACTAAATTATTGCATATTATCGCATGTCTCATTTTATATTCGTACATGTTACTATCCATTTGAATCTACAACAAAACTTCTGGCATAAGTTGGTAGCCAATTGACTTTTATTAAGTCAGATAGCTAATTTACTTTTGGACAGTATCATGTATATTCGAAAATTATGGCTTCTACTTGTTTTATGTGTCTACCATTCACTGCGCCCTTCCATCAAGGGATGTAATTAATCATTCAAAACTCAAGAACCACTAAAAAAATTCAAAATATTAAGTACATACTTATAGACAATGTGTGTAAATTTTGTTTATTATAGTGTTGTATCCAACCGCCCTGCCAACTTCACCCATTCCCCACCCATTCCACCCATTCTCCTACAACCTCTGCCATAACCATCAATCTGCCAAACAAACTACCCAAACAACAACATTACAACTTAACCACTGCCTCAATCAACTACATCTCCATTTCCGCCAAATAACTCTCTCTGATCATCTTCAACCATCGACACTCCATCCCATTGCTCACCTCCCCTATCCCCAAACTTCAAACTTCAACTTGCTTACATACACAAACTTCAATTACTACAACTTCCCAAACAACAAATCCCATCAGAACAAGCCTCTACAGCAACATAAACCACCATTCAAATCCTCTGTCCAGTGTTGCACTACCACCAACCATACATCACCTTTCCATTTGTTTTCTTTGTTTTGATCTTTGTTGTTTGATATTGAAGACTTTGATTTTGTTGAGTCTGAAGCTTGATATTTATGCGTTGATCTTTGCTTGTTTGAAATTTGTTTACAGACTATATCCTCTGTTTGCAGACTCTCTCTGATCCCATATACAGCAGGTATAATGTTATTAGGAGAGCATTAAGGACTTGCACAATGCCGCATACAGCAATAGATTTACATATATTTCATTTACCTCATGTATAATATATTTCTTTATCACTTATGTCTATCATCTATGTGACGATCCCATATTATTTATTCATCATAACAAACATTTTGTAACGTGAATTCAGACATGTTGACGGCTCTTATTTCATAAATTAAACAAATTTATCAATACCATAAACTACGAATTCATAAGTTAAACTAAGAACAAACCTCAAAGTCGCTTCCACTATATCCTTCGGTCAAGCTTGCAATCTTGTTACACTTGATATCTTCTTCAACCTTCTCCTTTGACAACAGTTGATATAAATAAATTTAGTTATTTTTATAAACTTGGTTAATTATTATCGTTTTATTACTATTATTATGATAAACTTACTTAATTTTTATAAACATTGGTGAAATTATTATTGTTACTATCAACTTGGTTATTTTTATAAGCTTATTTATATTTTATACGACTTAATACACAAAGTTAATTTTTATAATTTTAGTTAATTTATTGTTATTATTATTATTATAAATTTACTCAATTTTCATAAATATTGGTTAATTTATTATTATTAATATCAACTTAGTTAATTTTTATAAAACTATATCAACTAAGTTAATTTTATAATCACAATGAATCTAGATAAAAGGCCAAAATTGATGTTAGTGATAATGAAAAATAAGTTTTGTGTGATTGCCAAAGCATATATTGGTAAAGACCATTAAACAATAAATAGAACCTAGCTGATTCTTTAGTTTCAACTATAAAGTATTACGAAATATAGTTTGGGCTTTTGTTTCTACATCATAGAAAACAAAGAGTACGTTGAAATTATGAATGTTCTGAAATTTTATGAAGTTAACAACTGAGATTCATGAGATCCAAAAATCAATGAAAGAGGCCTTCAATTTGTTTAATTATAAACAATCCAAAATCCAAATTTTGCATGTTTTAGTATATAATTAAATTTCAACCAAATAAACATGTTATATCACAGTTCGAGCTTATGAACTATATTTAACACATGCTTGTTATTTCTTACAAATAGTTAGTGTTAAAACCATCTGGTAAAAAAGGATTGAACCTTAATGTAAAATGATAGTCCTAAGTTGTTTTTTGCTAGCCAATCCTTATGTGGTGCAGACCAAATATAGAAGAATATTCCTGGAATAGCAGCGACAACCTTAGACTTTGTGAATTCTACTAACGCAGCTGTGTAAAAGTAATTCGATAACTTAAGCATGATAACAAAACAACTTACTGCATGTTGAAATATAAATATGTTCAGGTCACTTCTTGATATTAACCTCAACCACTTTTGGACCTACGTGTAGTATTCCAAGTACAAACAGTTGATGGATTCTTCTAGGTTTGCATCACTTATATCATTAGTCATAAGAATTCCACTTGCAGGTTGCCACAGCTGCGGTGCAACCAAAGCTGTGGCCTGAAGACGGAAAGAAGGAACCTTACGTGTCAACACACAACAAGTGGAAGAATGGTATATCAAATGGTTAATTTGAGTAATTTACCTTCCCACTGGCATTTCTTTCAGTTTTAAGCCATTTCCATAGCCGATTAATAGCATTACATGACAAAGCCAATATTGTAGATCCATCATTAGTGTATATCAATCTGGCTACCTGATATAGGATGTAGTTTAACTGTTGAGGTATCAACTATCTATTACTTCCAGATTTCTAGCAGTATTTCATATGTAGTTACCAATATTGTTGCTTCTTTTTGTTCTGTCCCCTCTCGCCTGGCATATAATAGTGTTTATAACACTATGTACCGTACTCATTATATAATCTGATGCGATCATGATTTTTGAGTGGTCGTTTTGAGAATACTGGTGATGTATGTTTCATATTAGTCAAATAATTAAGTTTGCATACCTCTAATATTGGGTTTATTTTATTTTTATTTTTGAATAGTAATGATCCCATGAAGTTAAACGCAGGTTTTACTATGTACCACGACACAAATTAGACACAATCAACCACTTTGAATATCTGGATTGCCAGCAAACTAATACAAAAAAGGTTAACAAAGAGAAGGTGTTACCTTCACTAGTAATAAATTATTAGGAAGCTTCAACAAGCAACGCTGGAATGGTTCATTGATCTCAGTCAGCTTCTACATCTTGGACTTTTCACTCGACTCCTCAACAATTCTAGGCTTCACATCTTCCAGGATACAGTTGTCACCATTTGGCTGCATATTGGAAACCAATGTTATCTTAGAAAAACTTAACGCCATGTGAACTTGTTTCAATCAAATTGGATAAAAACATATAATTATATTTCATAAGTTTTCACAATTTCTAAGTTACCAATCCAGCATTTGGTGCAGCAGGAGTGCATCTATCAGCTACTGCACTGCTAGTTCCAGCCATATTCATGGAAAAACGTGTGGCAGTCTGCAATATTAATGTGATAATCATGCTCCCTGTTTTAACCATTATGAATCCATTGGTATGTTTAAAGATTCTTGTTATCTCACCTTTGTAATCGCCTCAGATAATAATCTAGCAGCATTATAGGACTGACTTTCAATTGACCGGAGCATTTTAATATCATCAGCATTTGTATCATGCATAGACTTGAGCTGAAGAGATATGCTATAAAATTTTGGAAGTTGTTGGCATTAATTTTGTATCATGCAAAGACTTGAACTGAAGAGATAGGCGAATTATAGACCCAATTTCCTTGATTAATAAAAAGGAAATTACAGTCATTTTCATGGCCACAACTTGCAAGATATGCGCTTAGAAAACATGATGCAATGCTTGAATAATTGTGAGTTCCTAACCGATAACCATATATATGGGTACATTTTGTGCAAGTTACTTGCACAAAACACTATCACATACTTTCCATACATATAATAAACTCATGTTTATTATTCTAGAACAAGCAAGGAAGTTAAATATTATGTTAGAGGATAAATATGTGCAACAAAAGTCTACTTTTAAGTTGCTATTTATGATTGGACAAAAGATATACGATGCAGATTGATATGCTTTTTTTATTCTACGTAATTTCCCCATTTCTTCAAAACATATAACATATAAGAAAGGTAATTCAATTCGAGAAATTATGTACGCATAATTATAATCAGTCCGAAATGCTTTATAGCCTGAATTGATTTTGAAACTATGACATTTTATTAATTATTTTGAACTCATAGATACAAATAACACATGTAGTGTCTTAAGAAATTTTCTTCCTTGAAATCACAGAGGAAAAATCGAAAAGACTCTCTTAACTTAACATGGAGTTTTATTTTGATACATCTGTGCGTGCCATTAAGAAAAAATAGGTAAACATGTTAAATTCTTAATACGTTATTTAATTATGATGACCTTCTGAAGCGCATTTAACTAAGTTACTATTTAACAGCTTTCATTTCTTTTTTTACCCCCAACATGTATTTCGTCCAACACAGTAAATAATACTCCTAACTATTGTAAGAATTTTACTTAACCATTTCACAACCTCAAACTAATAACAAAAATAATATGCTAATTATAGGTATCTAACAGATGAAAAATCCTAAAATAAGAATATTTTCCTAAATCTTTTAACGAGTTGCTACCACCATTCATTACCATGACAAACTTAGATATTAATCAACAAACTTTTCCAAATCAGGAAGAACTCACCGTACAAATTTATGCATATTTCAAATGGTGAAAAAATTGAAAAAACTCAATCAATTTACTACATGAATTCTAATCTATATATCACTTACATCGTAGCTAATTGGCATGCATTGTCAGTGCAGTTTCAGCTGGTCCAGCTCCATCAATTACTAAATACGGTGCTGTAGGTGATGGCAAACATGATTCCACCAAGGTTAGCAATCAATTAAACACTGTAAATTCAGGCAGGGCCGATACTCTTAAATTCAAAGTCGATTCCTCTTTGACATGCATAATCAAATTTTATGTTTGATATAAAGAGGAAACTGAATATGCGATAATAACGCTAATGTAACGATCCAGAATTTTTGTTAAATTAAAATTTGAATATTTAGACTGATTTTAAATATTAACAAATAAAAATTGTAGTCAAATAATTTATTTGTCGAATATCTGAATTTAATTGGATAATTAAATCGATAATTTAATAGTTGAAATTACAGAAATAATTGGAAATTGGGTTAATTATGATTAAAATTGATTTGTAAAATTTTAGTATATCATATTGGAGTTAGAATGATGTTATAGAACTTTTAAAATTGAATTTGGAGTTAATTTGTGAAAATTGAATATTTTAATATTTAATTATCGACTGGAAAATAGTCATTTTTCAAACAGTCTTGGATTTCGACGAAACTAGTTTCATCGGATCCATAATGTGATATTATTGTAAGATTTCAAATTTCAAGTCAATCGGATTTACCGTTTGTCCGGGGCAAGCCAAAACGCCTAGAAATTTGCTTAATCGATTTAATTTAAATTTGATCGTTTATTGCCGTATCTCGCACATATGATCGAACTAGCTTCCGAAACCTATTTCATTGTGTCCGGAACGCGGGGTAAACCCAAGAAATGCCGGTCACTGCGCGTGATTTGGAGTTCGAAAATTTGGAAATGAATAGTGTACGTTAGTTTTCTATAAAAGGACCCTTAAACATTTCATTTGCTCCAAACCCTAGTTCATTGCTTCAGCCGTCGCTTACATACATTTCAATGGCTGATATTTGTCGTTCTTCTTCCTCAAATTTCTTCAAATCCACAAAGCAATTCGTAAAACTTCCAACTACAATAACGTAGAGCACGACGAGAGCTAGCTATCCAACGGTCAAGATCGTGAATGGAGCCGTGGATCGACCAGAAAGTGCTCGCGTTTGGCCGTCGTTCAAGCACAAAATTATTGAGCATGGCGCGACCGAGTTCCTTAGCGTGGCTAGCATGGGTCAAGCAAGAGGCGAGCTACAGCGTGGCGGTCATTGATCGTCGTCAAAGCCATTGTAGGCGGCTCGAAAATTGGTAAAGAATGGCGGCCGAGTGGGTTGTTCTCGCGTGTGATAGCCTGGAAGAGGGAAGAAAGTAATTGCGGCCAGATCTGTTTGGCTTGAAATCAACGGCCTGGATGGTATAGGGTTTAAAATTAAATAGAATTGTAATAATTATATTATAATTTGTATAATATTTAAAATGCAATATCTGGTTCATACGAGGTCTGTTTTGGACGAAACAAATTGCGACGGGTTCGTATTGACAAGCACTACGCGATGGAGCTGGATTGGACGCATTTGGAGTTAGTGAAAATTTCGGGTAAAATTAAACGCTCGTTTAATTTTATTCAAAATAAAACGCTACAACTAATACCGAAAACTCAAGGTGAGAACTTCTCACTCAATCGAACAGTTTCGATTTAAATTTTAAATAGTTGGATTTAAAATTGCTTGATTGTTTGTTAGAATGATGATTGCACTTATTGATTGCTGTTTGGTTGTGATATTAGATATAGTAGGATATATCTATATATAGCAATATATATATATATATATATATATATATATATATATTGGAATATGTATATATTGGAGTTGTTGATTTCCCGCATTATATAGCGGATGAGACCCTATTGCGCCGCATAATAGCGGATAATATTTTATAAATCTCATGTACCGTGATATTCTGTCTTGAAGCGGAATTGGTATTGTGCTAACATCTGTGGATGCAGGGAAACAGGTTGGAGGGATCCAACTGGATTCCTCACCAGTATTTATTTAATTACAGATATTGTGATATTTGTTGATTATCATATTGATATATGATGTTTGGATGTGTTGATTGGTTATTTGGTGTTGTTGCATCATCGGATCCATTTTTGGAGTTTTAAAAATATAAAGGTAATGATTTTTGATTTAAAAGGGTTTTAAAGAGATTTTTGAAGTATACGTTTTATTAGAATTTTAAAGTTATAAAAATTATGATTTTTGTAAAATATAACCAAATTAAGATTTTTGAAATAAATAGTGATTAATTTATAAAATGGTTTAATTTGGAATTTTGAATTATTATAAAGGATGAATATAAAAGACTTTTAAAAATTGATATTTATAAATTAAAAATATTGGAATTATAAAACGAGTTTATTAAGTGTTAAATTGAAGTATAAAATGGATTTCATTAAGAATTATAGATTTATAAATTGTGAAGGTTATAAAATGAATAGATGTTGAAAATAAAAAGATTTATAAGTAATTAACTTATAAACTGGATTTTGGGGATTTAAATGGGATATTTATAGAAATTGTTAATAAAGGAGATTTTATAAGTTGAAATTGTTATAAAATATAAAGGAATGTTATAAGTAATAAAATTTAAAATTTGTGAAGTTTTAAAGGAACGATTTGGTAAATGAACGAATTATAAGTACTTAACTTATAATATGGACTGTTGGTATATAATTGAGTTATATAAATCAAATTGGTTAATAAAGTACATTTATAAATCGGAGTTTTTATAAATAGGAATGGAATTTATAAACATTGTTTTATAAATCCGAAATCAATTGAATTTGATAAGTTGGATATAGGAATATATGAAAGGAATTATATCCACGATTTTGGACAGTGGATAATCCTTTAATTAAATATGTAGAAATGTTGAAATTGGTTAACGAAGAATATTCACGATTTTGGACAGTGACTATATTATTAAATGAAATGGATACGTTTTGGGAAAGCGATATTAAAAAAATGAAGTTAATTGTTTTAACGATGTTTTAAAAAGTGTTAAGCATCGAAACCATAGATTTCAACATTCATTGTTGAAATAGACGTTTTCGAGAAATAGAAGGAAATGGTAGACTATAACACTGTTGTTATAGTAAATGATTTCCGAAAGGAAATGGTTTGTATAGTATTGGGATTTATATATCTATCTAAATTTCGAATCCCTATATTAGTGATTTTGGATCGTCGTAACGATGTTTTACGTAACATTCGTTTTGACCCAAATAAATATGTTTAAGAGAATGTTTCCTTAAAGAATGAAATCTATACTTAACTATGATTTAAGTATATTGAATATTTTCAAATGTTGAAAATAAATAAGATTTGTGAATTACTTATTATTAAATAAGTATGGAAATGTTTTCCAATATGAAGTGAATGTTTTAAGATTTTATCTTTTAAAGATAAGTTGAAAATGAATATTAGAAATCGATTTGAAAAATTGTATATTCATAGATATTTTGGAAATGTAAATTCACTATGGAATTTATAAAGGAAAGGGGAATTTGTAAAAAAAAAATTGATTTATTTTTGAAGTGTGGAAATTTATATCTTGTAAAGATATTTTTGGAAAATAAATAATTTGGGAAATTATTTGGAATCTGATGATGTTGCGCATCTCTATTGATAGTTAAATAACCGACTATCAATATTTACCTTTAAATAGGTATTTGTTGTGATTGCTTGAATTTGAATGCCACACTTATTTTTAAAATAAGCGCTCACTATTCGAGTTAGCCGGGAAAGGACCTTGGGGTCGTATAACCCATTCCGAATATGTGGTACGTCGTTATGAATTGCATTTGAAGACCGTTGTTAAAGACCGGATATTAGTGAAAACGGAAGGAGTACCGTCGAGTTACTCTGCATCGGTTGATCTCCGATATAGAGGTTTTATCACCCTTAGTGACGGGTTGTCCGGACGTGATTAGTGAATATCCGGATTGCAAGGGCTTCTATGGAAGTGCCTTCGGTTCCGTTCGATCCCGGAACGGACTTGTATGGATGTGTGTCTGACATTACAATTAGAGATGTAAAGCTAGTTTCTATCAAATATATTTCTGTTGGTGGCGGAGAATTTATTCTCTTAGCTTAACACCCTTCTCTGAGACGTACGAGCTCAGAGGTTATGTAGTTGATGGTTACTAAATGATATATTCCCAAATTGGTAATGTGGCATGCTGAGTGTTGCTGTGGGATGATCATTGTTTGATCATTTGTGATATGATCATTTGTTTGATCATTTATCTTGGTGATCATTCGTTGACCCAAAGCATAGCTTTTGTATAAAGCGTGGCTTTGTGGACGAGATTTTGTCGAGCCTAACACCCCGGAAATGGTCAAAACAGGAAGAATGCGGCAAGGTTCTAGGGAGTAGTGCCCCTTAGTGTATGTTCATTCCTTCTGGATAGAGGTGGTATCATGGTACGGAGCCTAGATATTTAACCTATGTTGTTGCTGCAAATTTATTACTTTGTGGTTGTTGGAATCGATGATCCTCGGATATAGATCGGTTACGATCGGGGAATGACATACGCGTGTCAGTAGTTACCTATTTTTGCAGAGGTAACCCGAACTTGTGTTGGCAGAGATCCGGTTAGGTTCTCGGGTCGTCTTTCAGAGGCGTACCCATGTGGCAATGGGAAGTTCCTTGGCCTGATCATTTGTTGGAAATCTAAACTCCAATATGATCCTTGTATGGTTTTAGTTGTAGAACCTGCCATCTAATATGGTAGCTATAGTGGGCATAATATAATGGTACCTATGCTGGCCAAGATTTATATTCTACTTTCGAAATTGTTTTCTACACTATGCACTAATATTAATATCAAATGTTTTCTTTTAATGCGTATCAAGCATCTTTGACTATCATAAGGAGAAATCTTCCCCAATTGTGTGTTTGCATTGTGTGTGTGGGGGAGGCCTTATGGTAGTCTCATTTACTAAAAAGCATTGCGAATTAATTAAAAAAAAATATCTTGTTCTTTATTTTAAAGATAAACTGTTTTAAGTTCTCACACCAGTCCCATGACTGATCTGGAGTTTATTGTTTCCTTCCTAAACTCTGGGTGCCCACCAATTTCCACACGGGCAGTCTAGAGTTAGGTTATCAGGTCATTCTGGATTCAGGAGTTGCTATAGAAATCTGGAGGCGAGCTGGACGGCGTAGCATATTATCTATTGTATATTGTATTTCTTTCCGCTGTTTGTTGTTGTACACTCTGATGATGAAATGTAATGTAATGTGATGTAATGTAATAACTGATATAGTTCTTTGTTTTAATGATATTCATTTATCTATTATATGTTGTTCCGCTGCGATTGTGAGATTCTGATACCTATTTTGTTGTTTCTTTTTGTTCTTCTTCTATCCTTTTATCTCTTCTTCTACCTCTTTCTTTTTCTTCAACCCTAATTCAGTTTTTCGGCAACGAAAAATCGTGATCGTTACATCTGGTATCAGAGCATATGGTTAAGCGACAACCATGGCCCTGTTGGGTGTTACTCATTAGAGATAGAGTCAGTAGTACTCTAGAATGAGTTTGTGTGTAATAATAGATATGAGCGCGTATTTGTTAGTGAATATAAATTGTTTTATATTGTGTTTGCTTATCCGTTGAGCTGTTTGATGAATTTTGGTTGGTATGTGGGACGCCATATTATCGATAGGGATTTCTAAACACTTAAACGAGGCAAGTTGACATAGTATCATTTTAAATTGGGTAAATGAAATAATTTTATCTTCATCATAGTTTATATATAAGGAATAATTTTTCAGGATTATTAAGTGTGTATAAATTGATTATTGGCTGTTCAAAATGTAAGAATGTATGCAAGTTAATAAAAGTTGTTTGAACAAGTTAAATAAAACATATACTAAAAGAATGAATTGTATAAGCGACGAATTATAAAGTATGGAATTATAATTAAAATGATTTAAAATTGCAAAATAATCTTATATATATAAGAAGTGAAGTTATATAAGTAAAAGATTTGAAAATGTGATTTATAATCTGAAATAAAATTCCAAAGAAGTGTTTTGAAAGGATTTGATATTTTGGAAAATTGTTTTGAAAGGATGAAAGCTCTAAACTCTTTTCGGTCGCTGGAAAATAATTCCGATGATGATCGCGACATCATCAGTGTTCATTTTCGGGTTTCCAAAAGAGGTATTGCTTCCAGATTATTTTAAATGAAAGTTGTTTGGAAAATAAGGGATTTGGTTTTGGAAATTCAAAAGATAATCTGAATTGGATTTATAAATGGAAATTTAAGTTAAGTTAAACAAATGATATTTGAAATGGAATATAACTTAAGTAAAGATGAATGAATTTGATTTTGGTGTCGAAGTAAATTGATAAGTGAATTAATGAAATGAAGTCACTAAGAATGTGAACTTGAGTTATATAACTGAAATTCAACCTTATATTGTTAAAGGAATTGGCAATTAAATTAATAAATCAATTGGATGTTAAACCAATTGAAATTAAAAGTGTTGAACCAAATTGAATGTTGAAAGTAAATTGAATGAATTTGGTTATGTTGGTTATGATTTGGTTGTTATATGATGTTTAGTTGATTGTATATAAATTCATTAAGTGTTAATGAAATTGAATTAATAAAATTGAAAGCTAAAGTAATTGAAATCAAATTGGAAATTAAGTGAATCGTAAATAAAATTGATTTGAATTGAAAGTGAACTAATGTGAATGTAAATTAGTGAATGTAAACTAACTAAAATCGAATGAATGAATGTTAGTAAAATTTAATGTTAACAAATCAAACATGCATAAATGGGAAACCAATTTGAATTGTGCAAAATGATTTTTGAATATTGTAATTGGATATTATGACTAGTAGGATATACAGGTGTATTAAAGGAAATGGGAATCGGAATTTTGATTTCAAAGATAAAAAAATTGAATTGCACGACAAAAGGTACGTATTTGAATTTCAGTATGAGATTTGATGGTTTTCTTCTCCAGCCACTTGGCTTTCTCTTTTCTTTTTGATTCTAAGGGGCCGTAGTGCCATTTTGTAGTCGTACCGAGCTAACCGCGCAAAGGAGACTATGGCGAATTTTTCCGAAAATTTAAGGCGTTAGAATTTTTTTTTGAGAAAATTGAAAAATTTTGGAAACTATAAATTTGATTTGGAATTAAAAGTTAAACAATTTAGTGGATGTTGAAAAGAATAACTAAGTATAGATTTGAAACTTAGAAGGGTTTTTATAAGAAGTTTAACTATGGATTTGGGAAAATTAAAGGATTCTGTAACTTTTTCTTACTTGGTAATTTCGAGGACGAAATTCTTTTAAGGGGGGAAGATTGTAACGACCCAGAATTTTTGTTAAATTAAAATTTGAGTATTTAGACTGATTTTAAATATTAATAAGTAAAAATTGGAGTCAAATAATTTATTTGTCGAATATCTGGGTTTAATTGGATAATTAAATCGATAATTTAATAGTTGAAATTACAGAAATAATTGGAAATTGGGTTAAATATGATTAAAATTGATTTGTAAAATTTTATTATATCATATTGGAGTTAAAATGATGTTATAGAACTTTTAAAATTGAATTTGGAGTTAATTTGTGAAAATTGAATATTTTAATATTTAATTATCGACTGGAAAATAGTCATTTTTCAAACAGTCTCGGATTTCAACGAAACCAGTTTCATCGGATCTGTAATGTGATATTATTGTACGATTTCAAATTTCAAGTCAATCGGATTTACCGTTTGTCCGGGGGCAAGCCAAAACGCCTAGAAATTTGCTTAATCGATTTAATTTAAATTTGATCGTTTATTGCCGTATTTCGCACATATGATCGAATTAGCTTCCGAAACCTATTCTATTGTGTCCGGAACGCGGGGTAAACCTTAGAAACGCCGGTCACCGGACGTGATTTGGAGTTTGAAAATTTGGAAATGAACAGTGTTCGTTAGTTTTCTATAAAAGGACCCTTAAACATTTCATTTGCTCCAAACCCTAGTTCATTGCTTCAGCCGCCGCTTACATACATCTCAATGGCCGATATTTGTCGTTCTTCTTTCTAAAATTTCTTTAAATCGACAAAGCAATTCGTAAAACTTCCAACTACAATAACGTAGAGCACGACGAGAGTTAGCTATCCAACGGTCAAGATCGTGAATGGAGCCGTGGATCGACCAAAAAGTGCTCGCGTTTGGCCGTCGTTCAAGCATGAAATTATTGAGCACGGCGTGACCGAGTTCTTTGGCGTGGCTAGCATGGGTCAAGCAAGAGGCGAGCTACAGCGTGGCGATCATTGATCGTCGTCAAAGCCATTGTAGGCGGCTCGAAAATTGATAAAGAATGGATGCCGAGTGGATTGTTCTTGCGTGTGGTAGCCTGGAAGAGGGAAGAAAGTAATTGCGGCCAGATCTGTTTGGCTTGAAATCAACGGCCTGGATGGTATAGGGTTTAAAATTAAAAATAATTGTAAATTAAATTATATTATAATTTGTATAATATTTAAAATGCAATAACTGGTTCATACGAGGTCCGTTTTGGACGAAACAAATTGCGATGGGTTCATATTGACAAGAACTACGCGATGGAGCTGGATTGGACGCGTTTGGAGTCAGTGAAAATTTCGGGTAAAATTAAACGCTCGTTTAATTTTATTCGAAATAAAACGATACAACTGATACCGGAAACTCAAGGTGAGAACTTCTCACTCAAACGAACAGTTTCGATTTAAATTTTAAATAGTTGGATTTAAAATTGCTTGATCGCTTGTTAGAATGATGATTGCAGTTATTGATTGCTGTTTGGTTGTGATATTAGATATAGTAGGATATATCTATATATAGCAATATATATATATATTGGAATATGTATATATTGGAGTTGTTGATTTCCCGCATTATATAGCGGATGAGACCCTATTGCGCCGCATAATAGCGGATAATATTTTATAAATCCCATGTACCGCGATATTCCGTCTTGAAGCGGAATTGGTATTGTGCGAACATCTGTGGATGCAGGGAAACAGGTTGGAGGGATCCAACTGGATTCCTCACCAGTATTTATTTAATTACAGATATTATGATATTTGTTGATTATCATATTGATATATGATGTTTAGATGTGTTGATTGGTTATTTGGTGTTGTTGCATCATCGGATCCATTTTTGGAGTTTTAAAAATATAAAAATAATGATTTTTGATTTAAAAGGGTTTTAAAGAGATTTTTGAAGTATACGTTTTATTAGAATTTTAAAGTTATAAAAATTATGATTTTTGTAAAATATAACCAAATTAAGATTTTTGAAATAAATAGTGATTAATTTATAAAATGGTTTAATTTGGAATTTTGAATTATTATAAAGGATGAATATAAAAGACTTTTAAAAATTGATATTTATAAATTAAAAATATTGGAATTATAAAACGAGTTTATTAAGTGTTAAATTGAAGTATAAAATGGATTTCATTAAGAATTATAGATTTATAAATTGTGAAGGTTATAAAATGAATAGATGTTGAAAATAAAAAGATTTATAAGTAATTAACTTATAAACTGGATTTTGGGGATTTAAATGGGATATTTATAGAAATTGTTAATAAAGGAGATTTTATAAGTTGAAATTGTTATAAAATATAAAGGAATGTTATAAGTAATAAAATTTAAAATTTGTGAAGTTTTAAAGGAACGATTTGGTAAATGAACGAATTATAAGTACTTAACTTATAATATGGACTGTTGGTATATAATTGAGTTATATAAATCAAATTGGTTAATAAAGTACATTTATAAATCGGAGTTTTTATAAATAGGAATGGAATTTATAAACATTGTTTTATAAATCCGAAATCAATTGAATTTGATAAGTTGGATATAGGAATATATGAAAGGAATTATATCCACGATTTTGGACAGTGGATAATCCTTTAATTAAATATGTAGAAATGTTGAAATTGGTTAACGAAGAATATTCACGATTTTGGACAGTGACTATATTATTAAATGAAATGGATACGTTTTGGGAAAGCGATATTAAAAAAATGAAGTTAATTGTTTTAACGATGTTTTAAAAAGTGTTAAGCATCGAAACCATAGATTTCAACATTCATTGTTGAAATAGACGTTTTCGAGAAATAGAAGGAAATGGTAGACTATAACACTGTTGTTATAGTAAATGATTTCCGAAAGGAAATGGTTTGTATAGTATTGGGATTTATATATCTATCTAAATTTCGAATCCCTATATTAGTGATTTTGGGTCGTCGTAACGATGTTTTACGTAACATTCGTTTTGACCCAAATAAATATGTTTAAGAGAATGTTTCCTTAAAGAATGAAATCTATACTTAACTATGATTTAAGTATATTGAATATTTTCAAATGTTGAAAATAAATAAGATTTGTGAATTACTTATTATTAAATAAGTATGGAAATGTTTTCCAATATGAAGTGAATGTTTTAAGATTTTATCTTTTAAAGATAAGTTGAAAATGAATATTAGAAATCGATTTGAAAAATTGTATATTCATAGATATTTTGGAAATGTAAATTCACTATGGAATTTATAAAGGAAAGGGGAATTTGTAAAAAAAAAATTGATTTATTTTTGAAGTGTGGAAATTTATATCTTGTAAAGATATTTTTGGAAAATAAATAATTTGGGAAATTATTTGGAATCTGATGATGTTGCGCATCTCTATTGATAGTTAAATAACCGACTATCAATATTTACCTTTAAATAGGTATTTGTTGTGATTGCTTGAATTTGAATGCCACACTTATTTTTAAAATAAGCGCTCACTATTCGAGTTAGCCGGGAAAGGACCTTGGGGTCGTATAACCCATTCCGAATATGTGGTACGTCGTTATGAATTGCATTTGAAGACCGTTGTTAAAGACCGGATATTAGTGAAAACGGAAGGAGTACCGTCGAGTTACTCTGCATCGGTTGATCTCCGATATAGAGGTTTTATCACCCTTAGTGACGGGTTGTCCGGACGTGATTAGTGAATATCCGGATTGCAAGGGCTTCTATGGAAGTGCCTTCGGTTCCGTTCGATCCCGGAACGGACTTGTATGGATGTGTGTCTGACATTACAATTAGAGATGTAAAGCTAGTTTCTATCAAATATATTTCTGTTGGTGGCGGAGAATTTATTCTCTTAGCTTAACACCCTTCTCTGAGACGTACGAGCTCAGAGGTTATGTAGTTGATGGTTACTAAATGATATATTCCCAAATTGGTAATGTGGCATGCTGAGTGTTGCTGTGGGATGATCATTGTTTGATCATTTGTGATATGATCATTTGTTTGATCATTTATCTTGGTGATCATTCGTTGACCCAAAGCATAGCTTTTGTATAAAGCGTGGCTTTGTGGACGAGATTTTGTCGAGCCTAACACCCCGGAAATGGTCAAAACAGGAAGAATGCGGCAAGGTTCTAGGGAGTAGTGCCCCTTAGTGTATGTTCATTCCTTCTGGATAGAGGTGGTATCATGGTACGGAGCCCAGATATTTAACCTATATTGTTGCTGCAAATTTATTGCTTTGTGGTAGTTGGAAACGAGGATCCTCGGATATAGATCGGTTACGATCGGGGAATGGCATACGCGTGTCAGTAGTTACCTATTTTTGCAGAGGTAACCCGAACTTGTGTTGGCAGAGATCCGGTTAGGTTCTCGGGTCGTCTTTCCAGAGGCGTACCCATATGGCAATGGGAAGTTCCGTGGCCTGACCATTTGTTGGAAATCCAAACTCCAATACGATCCTAGTACGGTTTTAGTTGTAGAACCTGCCATCTAATATGGTAGCTATAGTAGGCATAATATAATGGTACCTATGCTGGCCAAGATTTATATTCTGCTTTCAAATTTTTTCTACACTATGCACTAATAATAATATCAAATGTTTTCGTTTAATGCGTATCAAGCATCTTTGACTATCATAAGGAGAAATCTTCCTCAATTGTGCGTTGGCATTGTGTGCGTGGCGGGAGGCCTTATGGTAGTCTCATTTTCTAAAAAGCATTGCGAATTTATTAAAAAAATTATCTTGTTCTTTATTTTAAAGATAAACTGTTTAAAGTTCTCACACCAGTCCCATGACTGATCTGGAGTTTATTGTTTCCTTCCTAACTCTGGGTGCCCACCAATTTCCACACGGGCAGTCTAGAGTTAGGTTATCAAGTCATTCTGGATTCAGGAGTTGCTACAGAAATCTAGAGGCGAGCTGGACGGCGTAGCATATTATCTATTGTATATAGTATTTCTTTTCCGCTGTTTGTTGTTTTACACTCTGATGATGAAATGTAATGCAATCTGATGTAATGTAATAACTGATATGCTTCTTTGTTTTAATGATATTCATTTATCTATTATATGTTGTTCCGCTGCGATTGTGAGATTCTGATATTGTTTTGTTGTTTCTTTCTGTTCTTCTTCTATCCTTTTCTCTCTTCTTCTACCTCTTTCTTTTTCTTCAACCCTAACTATTCGGTTTTTCGGCAACGAAAAATCGTGATCTTTACAGCTAAGACCTTTATTATTAGACAAATGACAAAATTGCTTCTGAAGAGATCAAATTGAAAATTACCCCCAAAAGGCAATTTCTAGGTAGGACCAGTTGAATTTAATTGTCAAAAGTGCCAAAATGGGACATATGTATTCCAAATAGATGGAAACCTACTACCCGATACAAATCTTGGGAAATACAACAAGAACTAGTTAGATTTCCAATACATCAATGTGTGTAAAGAAATGGGTATGCGTTACAGAAGAGAACAAACCAAGTGAGAAAAACAAATAATTAAATGCAAACAATAACGCTTTAGAATAATGTGTTATTGAATGGCGCTATTAATAACATACTTTCTTGTAGTGAAATTATGATTACACACCAAAAGGAATATATGTTTGTATATAGATAGGTAACTGGTGAGCCCGAAAAACTATTAGGATCAGTTGACCTAGGAGATGATTATGTTAGGGACAGACTGTCCAAAAGAGAAATATTTAACAAATAGCTAACGAAAGACTGTAAAGAAGAGGAGTATCTAAAAGGTGTTAGATTAATTTTGTTTTTATTATCTAGTAGGCCTGAGTCAGCCAAAGGTTAAAAGTTAGCCAAATAAAACTTATGTGTTTAGACAGACAGTTTATTTATTATCTGATTATATATATGTTTACATAATGACGCTTTACAGAATTTAACCAGTTTTGGTTGCAGGAATAGGTTTTGAAAAGATGTACATTAAAAGGATGTTAGTTAGGGGAAACCCGTTCTGCTAAGTAGGGTGGTCTCACTTAACATTATTAACCGGGATGTATAGCATTATTCACACCAGGCTTTATGTCTGACTTGATGTTTATGTTTTCCTATTAAACTCTTAGGTACTCAAAATTGATTTGAATAGACTGAGGGGTTAAGGTCTTTTTAAGGTTTTAGTAGGATGATGAATAAGGCTACCGGAGGCAAGCAGGAGGCTAATAAATAACTATTAGGAGTTGCAGTTTCATAATTTGTTGTATTTTCCTGTGTTTGTATTAAGTCTATTATGACTATATAACTCTGATCATCCAAGAAGGTATCTTCATACACCGCTCTTGGCAAATTTTGTAATAAGTATATTTTATCCGTTTCTGGGAAAGTATTTGGGATTATGTATTGAGAATATGGAAATCTGTTTTGAAATTTAATGAAGAAAAGTTATTTTGAAATCTGTGATTAGTTTTATATTCAAGTGCTTCTGATACTACAAATACCATTAACATAGCCATATTTGGTCGCCGGAAGCCAATACTATTGATGACTGCAGCACCTAGAGCGCTTAGTTTTGGGTTCTAGATATGAGATGTTACAATCTGTTGTAGTTATAGTTTTTAGGATCACTATTAACCTATTAGTTTTCATAGGCTGACTAATAACTTGTTTAATTCTTAAGGACTCCCTATCTAGTTTCATAGTTTTTATGGGAACATTAAGAATCCATTGGCCCCTGCCAATAACTTCATTGTTTCATAGGTTCTCCGTGAACCTATTGGTATCTCCAATAACTTTCATCTTATCCTAGTTTTCATGGGTTGACTAGGAACTTATTGACATTTGTCAATAACTTAATCCGGGTGTAATTTTCATGGGTTCACTACAAATCTATTGGCTTCTGCCAATAACTCTTTCTAATCATAGCTTTTATGGGTTTACATATAAACCTGTCTATTTGACAAGTTCACTATTTAGGCATCCTACATTCTAGTCTATTTGACCTTTCAGATGCAATTCTACTCATTCAAGAGTTAATTCAATATATATTCACTATCCAGTCAACCATGTTAGTTTTTTTGCCCTTTCTCCCCAAAATGCAGTTATGGGTCATTAAAATGTGAATATATGTATTAGAAGAAGCAGACATATTAACAGAATAATACAAACACATGTGGCTTAATATCCTTGAAATTAATTTCATATAAAACATGGTTAATCCTTTTAAACTATTATTTGATCAAAGAAAGCTTCTTTAAAAATTCCAATTTAAAAGCATTTAAAAAGTGTTTTATAACTCCAGTAGTTTTAACTTTAAAAATTGAGATTGAGTTCTTTATTTTGAAAACTAATTCTTTCGAAACTTTTAAACTTTACTTTTGATACCATTGGAAAACTTTCTTTTAAAATCATTCAAATCTTCTTTTCAAAAGACTGGGCACATACTTTTCGAAATACTTTAAAACCTTTCTTTCGAAACCTTTCAAATGCATTACCATTCCATTATAGAAGCATAGCCTTGAAACCATTTGAAAGTGCCCCTTTCGAAACTATTGGGTTTATAACATCCTCTATCTGGAGGTCTGTAGCTAAGCGCTACATATGCTGCATTCATCTATAGTATTAACTTCTGGTGACCAAATACGGTAATGTTAGTGGTATCCATAATATCAAAAGCACATGAATATGAAACAAATCATAGATTTCAAAAAAAAAATTACATTCCAAAACACATTTTCCATATTCAAATTACACAATCCCATAATGTTTCCCTGGCAAAGATCAAATATAACTATTACAAAAATACGCCAAGAGCGACATATGAAGATGCCTCCTTGGATGATCAGAGTATATCAAGGCAATTTAACGACTTAGCCATTACAAACAACACAGCAATATCAAGTAAAAGAGAACCCTAGATATCTATCATGCATCTTGCACATCTCTTGAAGCTTATTCGTCTAAAGAGGTACCTGACAACCTCAACTCTCAAACTACTCAAAAACAATTGAGTACTCGAGAGTTTAAAGGGAAAACATAAAATTCGAGTCAACCATAAAGTCTAGTGTGAATATTACTACACATCTCGGTTATTTGATATTAAGTGAGACTATGCCGCTTAGCGGAAGGGGTTTCCCCTCAATAATATCCTTTCAAAACATATATTTTGAAAATATTTTCCCGCAAACAGAAATGGTTAAAACTGTAAACCATTATCATATAAACATACATATCAAGTAATAAACAGACTATTTGTCTGAACACTACAGTTTAGTTTGGCTAATTACTAATCTTCGGCTGACTCGAGTCCACCAGAATAAACAAAATTTACCTAACATCTGTTAGATACTTCTTTTTTGGATGATTTTTTCTTAACTATTTGTTGAATTCTTCTCTTCTAGACTGTCTGTCCCTAACTTAACATCTTCCAGGGTCACCTGATCCTAATGGTTTTAAGGCTCACCAATAACCTATCCGTATACATATATATATTCCTTTCTGTATAACCAAAATTTTAGTCTTACCTATGAAAAAGCCTTACACGTTGGAATTTTGGACTAAATTAGCTGGGGCTAAAGCTAATCTATAGGGCGCGACCTTATACAAGTCTCATCCATTATTGTAATATCTGAGTCATTTTACTTAGGGATAACTTTCCTTAAATTTTGCTTGAAAACCTTTTCAAAATGATTTAAAATCTTTAAATCATACTTAAACATATACTCTATGCTTTACCCAAATTCACCTTGCCATGATATATATACACACACACACTTCACTCAAACCTTTGTTGATGAAAACATTTAAACCTTTGAAATGCCCCTTGTGGATTCATTGAAAGTTCCCCTTTCGAAACCAGGTAAAACTCTTTATTCAATCTACGCTGAAAGGCCAAAATCTTCATATCGAAACCATTCACAGAAACCTTTCAAAACCATTGAAAACCCTACCTTTAGTAGGCTTTAGAACCGTAGACATCTTTGTGAGAAATGCGGATTAAGGATCTTAAAGCAAGGATAAACACTAGGGGGGGTGAATAGTGTTTTAAAGAATTGTTAAATCTTTTTGAGTTTTTGTTAATTTGAACACAAATGCATGCAATATTCAGACACAGATATGATCACAGAATCAAACACAGATGCAAATATAAAGTAAAAGCAGTAAAGGAAACAACACACCGGATTTTATACTGGTTCGAAACTACCCTACGTCCAGTCCCGCACACAAGTACGGATTTCCTTCCAAAAACAATCTTTACAATTACACCCTCGATTTCAAGGCAACGAGGTACACCCTCTAGATTCACAATCCTCTGGGTAGAGATACTTGATTTCCCGGGCAACACGTTCACCCAATTGATTTCCAATGCTACAATCACACCTTATCTCACTTGATTGATTTCCAAGGCTACAATCACACCTTATCTCGCTTGATTGATTTCCAAGGTCATAGTCACACCTTTTCTCGTTTAATTAATTACAGAGAAGCCTATAACTCTGAATAGCACTGAGAATCTTGTTGAGATAGAATAGAGAATCAAACCAGAGATAATCTAGTTAGATTCAATGTTGATTTCGGCATAGTAATGGTAGAAATATGTATAAGAAATGTGGAAGAAGAAGAGGAGTGAAAAACCATAAAATCTGTATTCAAAATTCATTGAAAACATCCCTTATGTGAGAAATGCGGATTAAGGATCTTAAGGCTAGGATAAACACTAGAGGAGGGGTGAATAGTGTTTTAGAGAATTATTAAATCTTTTTGAGTTTTTGTTAATTTGAACACAAATGTATGCAATATTCAGACATAGATATGATCATAGAATCAAACACAGATGCAAATATAAATTAAAAGCAGTAAAGGAAAGAACACACCGGATTTTATACTGGTTCGAAACTACCCTACGTCCAGTCCCGCACACAAGTACGGATTTCCTTTCAAAAACAATCTTTACAATTACACCCTCGATTTCAAGGCAACGATGTACACCCTCCAGATTCACAATCCTCTGGGTAGAGATACTTGATTTCCTGGGCAACAAGTTCACCCAATTGATTTCCAAGGCTACAATCACACCTTACCTCGCTTGATTGATTTCCAAGGCTACACTCACGCCTTTTCTCGTTTAATTGATTGCAGAGAAGCCTATAACTCTGAATAGCACTGAGAATCTTGTTGAAATAGTGATAGAGAATCAAACCAGAGATAATCTAGTTAGATTCAATGTTGATTTCGGCAGAGTAATGGTAGGAATATGTATAAGAAATGTGAAAGAAGAAGAGGTGTAAAAAACCAAAAAATCTGTATTCAAAATTCGTTGGAAACATCCCCTATTTATAGAAGAACAACAGCCATGTCCATTCGTGAAGAGATATGATGAATAGACACTTCTTTTGAAATTTAAATTTTGAAACCAACTGACACTATGTCGACATGGGTAAGTTGAGCATGTCGACATCCCAAAGGAATTTTTGGTGATTTCTTTTCTTTGAAAATAACTTCTATTTTATATTAAAACTTTTTTAAACTTTATAAATATACTTGTGTCTATAGTTAAAATACATAAGTAAATATATAGAATAATATATACAAAATTTTACTATAATTTTATGTTTAAATCTAAGTATTAATATTCAAAAATTAAATATATTATTATTAAAGATAGTTAAAACTACGGATAATTTGATTTTTAAATTTAGGATTATTTTGAGGCTAAAAGTATTTGAAATCAGGATAGACGTTTTTTATGCTTTTTAAAAGGAAAGTTTTGAAAACAATTTGAAAACATTTTGAAAACAAGATATAATTTTGTGCAAATCATTTTGAATAAAAATTAGCGGCTACAAAACAATGTTTCACTAGAATTTTCATAGGTTCCATCCAACTTAGGGTTCCATCCCTTTAACAGGCTCGAAGTGGATTCCATTCCACAAATAAATTGGATTTTAAGATGCCAGTGCTTTTCTAGGAGTTTTAACAAAATTTCTAATTAAAAGATAAATTACTTGAACTCTTGATAATATTGATACTCATGAGTCTTCAATCTTGATATCTTGAATCTCTATACTGTACAGTCTTCATTCTTAGTACCTACATGGCTAAATCCTGCATATACATATATATCTAAACTTATACTATTAGTATTCATATTTTATAATCTATTCTAAGGTTGTTGTCATCGAAGACATCATCTCAAGGACTAACAATCTCCCCCTTTTTAATGATGACAACCTTTTTATTAAATATTACTTCTATCCTAATAACTCCTCCTTAATCTATGCCTAACTACCCTATTTTATATTTCTCCACCTTTGTCCTCAACAAAAACTAACTCCAAATATATCAACAAAAACTATATCACTCCCTCTATCTATGACATGTGATTATAATGATAGTGTTATTATAAATAATCAACACTAGGATCTAAAACTAGAAGTTAGTCCTAAACTACTAATTATTGTAACTAAGTATTCATATAATAAGAACACAAATTATTCATTGATTATTTTGTTGTATTTACATTTTCGTGGGAAACGCAAGAAAGATCATACACTAAAAGAAAAAAGAGAAAAGAAACTAATGAGTGTCTTGAAAATGGAAGATCTATGAATCGAACAGTTTGGATAGTGGAAATAGAAATTTCCACGTTGTTCGACAAGATTTCCATCTTTGTCAAAGCACACTTCTCCAATGCAAACGACTTTGTCGTCATCTTCCGCGGCACTTCTTCCATGTGGACTTTTCTTCTTCTTCTTCTTTGCTGGCCTCTTGTATTTTTTCTCCTGAAGAGTCTTCGTCAATCAAGATTGGGTTAGCATGATTGTCCATTAGAAATTTTTGCAAATTCCTAAGGATTTTGCCTTACCTCTCTTGTTCCTTGGCCATTCGAAGTTGCATCACTTGGATTTCAGTCATTAACCAAAGTGCATCCTTCAGAGAATCCTCTATTTTCGTCACACAAGCGAGATTGGTACGTTGAAACGGACCAGAAGTGGGAGAAGGAAACGAAAAGGTAGAATTTTTATTTGATTTGGAAGAGGAGGCCATTGATTATTTGATTTCAGAAGATTGAATAGAGAAATAACATAAAGAATGAATAAAATTTCGAAAATGAGAAGAATATATAACCAATTATTTTGAATTTTGGTGGGAAAAAATTAAAAAATAAAAAATGTTATATGCCGACATGGGTTGGGGGGTATGTCGACATGGTCCTTTAAATTTTTATTAATTGATTTATTTTGATTTAATTTTTAATTAAACTTTGTTATTTATATTTTATATTTCAGTTATTAAACAAATACCTAATTCTCTTCTTAATTTAGTAAACATAGATTCGTTTAATGGTTTTGTTAATATATCAGCAATTTGATTCTCGGAATTAATATAATCTAGAGTAATTACTTCCTTATTTATATTATCTTTGAGAAAATGATGTCTTATATCAATATGTTTAGTTCGAGCATGTTGAGTAGTATTTTTGGATAAATTTATCGCACTAGTATTATCACAATAAATAGGTGATTTTGAGAAATTTAAACCATAATCTTTTAAAGTTTGTTGCATATATATTACTTAAGAACAAGCCAAAGCAGCAGAAATTGCTTCAGTTGTTGATAAAGAAACCGTGTTTTGCTTTTTACTATGCCAGGAAATCAAAGAATGCCCCAAAAAGTGACAATTTCCACTTGTACTTTTTCGGTCTGATTTACAACCAGCATAGTCTGCATCACAGTAAGATATTAAGTCAAAAGAATCATTTTTAGGGTAAAATAAGCCATAATCAGAAGTGTGTTTAACATATCTTATGATACGTTTTACGGCTTTTAAGTGGGTCTCTTTAGGTTGGGATTGATATCTTGCATAGAGACAAACACTATGCACGATATCAGGTCCACCAGCAGTAATATAGAGTAGTGATCCAATCATTCCTCTATATAACTTTTGATCTACATCTTTCGAGAGATCTTCTTTACTAAGGTACTCATTGGTTGCCATGGGAGTGGATTTTCCACTCGCAGTAGTCAAACCAAATTTATCTAATTGTTTCATTTGTAATCCTAAAAAGAAGTTTAATTCACCCATATGACTCATCTCAAACTATTTTGTCATTATTTCAGAAAATTCTTTATTCATTTCAAAGTTAGTTGATCTAAAAATGATATCATCTACGTAAACTTATACTAGTTGAATATCATTTTTATTTCTTTTAATAAAAAGAGTATTATCTACTTTACCAATTTCAAAATTTAATTGTAATAAGTAAGATCTTAGTCTATCATACCAGGCTCTAGGAGCTTGTTTTAGACCATATAAAGCTTTCTTAAGTTTGTAAACATGATTTGGTAATTTTTCATTTTCAAAAAGTGGTGCTTGTTCAACATATACATCCTCTTTTACAAATCCATTTAAAAAGGAACTTTTAACATCCATTTGATATAGTTTGAAATTAATATGATCTGTGAAAGCAAGTAGAATCCTAATGGCTTCTAATCTTGCTACGGGAGCAAAGGTTTCATCAAAATCTATTCCTTCTTCGTGACAAAAACCTTGAGTGACAAATCGGGCTTTATTTCTAACTACCTCTCCTTGTTCATTCATTTTATTTTTATAAACCCATTTAGTTCCAATTAAAGTTTTATTCTTAGGTCTAGGAGCTTGTTCCCAAACATCATTTCTAGTGAATTGATTTAATTCTTCTTGCACAGCCAAAATCTATGAATCATCAATTGATGCTTCTTTTAGATTCTTGGGTTCAATAGTTGATATAAAAGCTACATTACTCATTTGACTTAGTTGATTTCTATTTTTAACAACAGATTGCACATCTCCTAGTATATTTTCAATAGGGTGATCTTTTAAAAGTTTAGTCCTTCTATTAGGATGATTAATTTCATTATAAGTTTCAGTAGACTCTTGATTTTGAGTGATTAAATCCTCTTCATCATTTGTATCTTCAAAATTTTTGAGATTTTCATCGAACGAAACATGCATTATTTCTTCGATGTCCTTAGTTCTTAAATTAAATACTTTGTATGCTTTACTTTTATTAGAATATCCGATAAAGATACCTTTGTCGGATTTAGGATCAAATTTATCTAAGTTATCTTTGGTATTTAAAATAAAACATTTACTTCCAAAAATTCTAAAATAAGATACTTTAGGTTTCTTTCGATGAAGGAGTTCATAAGATGTCTTATTAGTTAAAGGTCTAATTAAAATTCTATTTAAAATGTAACATGCGGTAGCAACTACTTCTGCCCAAAAATTCTTTGGTGATTTACTATCTGAAAGCATAGTTCTTGCACACTCTTGAATCATTCTATTTTTACGTTCTACTACTCCGTTTTGTTGTGGAGTTCTCGAAAACAAAAAATTGTGAGTTATTCCCTTTTTATTGCAGAATTCCTCGAACTTTTCATTTTCAAATTCACCACCGTGATCACTACGAATGGTTATAATTTTTAGAGAAAGTTGATTTTGAATTCTTTTTGTAAAGTTCTTAAAACATTCAAAAGTATCACTTTTATGTTTCAAAAATATTGTCCATGTAAATCTAGAATAATCATCTACAGTTACAAAAACATATTTACTATGATTTATTGATAGAATTTGAGATGGACCAAATAAATCAAGGTGAAATAATTCAAGAGGTTTTGAAGTTGAAATCATATCTTTTAATTTAAAAGAACTTTTTCTAAGTTTTCCTAATTGACATTCATCACATAGACTATCTACTTTAAAATTCATTTTAGGGAGACCTCTTACTAGATCATGTTTTGACAATCTAGATAAGAGTTTGAAATTCAAATGCCCAAATCTCTTATGCCAAATCCAAGGGTCACTTGTATTTGCCAAAAGACACAAGTTATCATTTGAAACTTTCATACTAAGAATATAAATATTCTTTTTCCTGATTCCCTCAAATATTATGGTTGAATTATTATCTTCAATGTGACACTTATCTTTTTCAAATTTAATTTTATATCTTTTATCGTAGAGTTGACTTATTCTTAGCATATTATACTTCAGATTCTTAACTAGCAAAACATTAGTAATAATAGAAGTTTCAGAGTTACAGACTTTGCCGATGCCAATTAGATATCCTTTTGAGTTGTCTCCAAAGTTAACCAGTCCTCCATCATTGTATATTATATCATTCAACATATCTGGATTACCAATCATGTGTCTAGAACATCCACTATCGAGTATCCATTTGTTCTTTTTGATTTGCATAATTTGTCCGTTGTGGATTGATTCCTCAATTCCAATAAAGCATGTTTCCTGCACGTCAAACAATTTTGGTAGACAACTTGAATTTGAAAATTGATTATATGCAGACTCATGAGACAATGATGATCTGAATATTTCTAAACTAGTATTAATAAACATAGCCATTTTAAAACTTTTTCAAAAATTAGATTATGAAACTTTGAAAACCTTGCTCTGATACCAAATGTGAGAAATGCGGATTAAGGATCTTAAGGCTAGGATAAACACTAGAGGAGGGGTGAATAGTGTTTTAGAGAATTATTAAATCTTTTTGAGTTTTTGTTAATTTGAACACAAATGTATGCAATATTCAGACATAGATATGATCATAGAATAAAACACAGATGCAAATATAAATTAAAAGCAGTAATGGAAAGAACACACCGGATTTTGTACTGGTTCGGAATTACCCTACGTCCAGTCCCGCACACAAGTACGGATTTCCTTTTAAAAATAATCTTCACAATTACACCCTCGATTTCAAGGCAACGATGTACACCCTCCAGATTCACAATCCTCTGGGTAGAGATACTTGATTTCCCGGGCAACAAATTTACCCAATTGATTTCCAAGGCTACAATCACACCTTATCTCGCTTGATTGATTTCCAAGGCTACAATCACACCTTTTCTCGTTTAATTGATTACAGAGAAGCCTATAACTCTGAATAGCACTGAGAATCTTGTTGAGATAGTGATAGAGAATCAAACCAAAGATAATCTAGTTAGATTCAATGTTGATTTCGGCAGAATAATGGTAGGAATATGTATAAGAAATGTGGAAGAAGAAGAGGTGTGAAAAACCAAAATATCTGTTTTCAAAATTTGTTGGGAACATCCCCTATTTATAGAAGAACAACAGCCATGTCCATTCATGAAGAGATATGATGAATAGACACTTTTTTGAAATTTAAATTTTGAAACCAACTGACACTATGTCGACATGCGTAAGTTGAGCATGTCAACATCCCAAAGGAATTTTTCGTGATTTCTTTTTCTTTGAAAATAACTTCTATTTTATTCTAAAACTTTTTTAAACTTTATAAATATACTTGTCTATAGTTAAAATACATAAGTAAATATGTAGAATAATATATACAAAATTTTACTATAATTTTATGTTTAAATATAAGTATAAATATTTAAAAATTAAATAAATTATTATTAAAGATAGTTAAACATACGGATAATTTGATTTTGAAATTAAAGATTATTTTGAGGCCTAAAGTAATTGAAATCAGGATAGATGTTTTTGATGCATTTTAAAAGGAAGGTTTTGAAAACATTTTGAAAACAAGATATAATTTTGTGAAAATCATTTTGAATAAAAATTAGCGGATACAAAACAAAGTTCCACAAGATTTTTCGTAGGTTCCATCCTACTTTGGGTTCCATCCTTTTAACAGGCTCGAAGTGGATTCCATTCCATGAATAAATTGGATTTTAAGATGCCAGTGCTTTTCTAGGAGTTTTAACAAAATTTCTAATTAAAAGATAAATTGCTTGAACTCTTGATAATCTTGACACTCATGAGTCTTCAATCTTGATATCTTGAATCTCTATACTGTACAGTCTTCATTCTTAGTACCTGCATGGTTAAATCCTACATATACATATATATCAAAACTTATACTGTTAGTATTTATATTTTATAATCTATTCTAAGGTTGTTTTCATCAAAACCATCATCTCAGGGACTAACAATCTTTTCCTTTAAAACTGCCTTTCGAATACATTCGAAAGCCTTTCTTCTTAGACCTTTCGAAACCATTGGAAAACCTTCCTTTTGAAACCTTTCGAAATCATGGGGAACCTCCCCTTCGAAACCTCCATTTGAAACCCATTCAAAAGCAATAAAACATTAAACCTTTCGAAAGCCTTTTGGGTTCAATTTAAAATATGTGGAAACCTTTCGAAACCATTCAAAGTTTACTCCTACTAAACCCTTTGAAAATCATTTCGGTCGAAACCATTTGGATTATGGCTTCAAGTGGAGAAAAAGGATAAGAAATTCAATAAAGTCGAAAGCATTCCTTTTGAAAGCTATTCCTAAATAAAAAAGTGATCATGTCAAAACAAATATACAGAAAGCATTAGCGAAGTGGCCAAGTTTAAAAAGCAAAGCAAAGAAACCTTTCGAAACCAACTAGGTTGAAAGATAGAAAGAGATAGTTAGGGGTTTCGACTTAGTCAAAAGCATTTATTTAAAAAAAGGCGTAACCTAATTGAACCATTTCTTTTAAAACCAATTGGCCTGGTCAAAAACTAACCAAATTGAAATCTATATAGTCGAGAGTAAGCACTCGCATTTTCATTTAAAACAAAAGTAGTGCTTCAACCTCTGTAGAACCCCTAGTCTCAACCCTATACCTTCCGCCTCTATCCAATTCACTATGTATCAGTTACCAAATACCATGTGCATTTGTTTCGATGGAGTTGGAAGCGAAGTTAAGGAGGTGAAAGCCTGGGGACAGAAGCATCGAAATAGTAAAAAAACATATTTATTTGTCCTTTTAAACTATTTCTTTGTACATAACCTACCTTGTTTTTCAAACTGTGATTGGTTGCAAGTTTCTCTTTTCTAAAAGTATAGCGGACTTTCCAGAAATAATAATTTAAATTATTTACAAAAAGCCCCTTCTCCTCTTATAAATATATAAAACATTTAAGCCTCATACCTAAAATAATTTTATATATCCATTAAAACACTTAGGAAAATTCTATGAAAATTCCAAAAAATCAATTTCAATATATTTTCTAACATATATAATTTTCAGACACAAATAAATAATTATTTAGCCATAAATAATTTCATCCCAAATAATCATTTTCTACACTAGAAAATTTATATAAAATCCACAATAATTCAGAAAATTATGGAAATTGAAACCCATCTCTAAAATATCATTTTTGATCTATATAAAAATTCGCAAGGAATTTAGATGTCAATTTATACGGTTTTTATATTAAAACATGTCATAAAATCTATATGAACAACAACAAATCATCAACATGTATATATAATTCTTCCATCATTCAAAATTATGGCAAATCGTTGCAAATAGGTTCGGATTTCATCTTAAAACCGAAAACATAAAAATAAGAGATGTAGTTATTATTCACCTTGGCTTTAGAGATTAAGGAGATTGAGATCTGAATGGTTTGATTTGATTTAGCTTCTTCCTTAGCTTTTCTTAGCCTTCTTCCTCTTTCTCTTGTTAATGGTGGCCGACCTCAAGTTTTAAAAAATTTCAAATGAAATGAACGTGTATGAGAATACACGGCCAAGGTTTAAGGATATAGGAATGGCTCTTTCCTATTTTGTCCCTCTTCTATTTCATTTTAACTTTTCTTTTAGTTCATTGTTTCAAATGGCATGACCTCCTCTTAATTAAATCAAATCTCAATCCCCTAATCAACACATTATTTAATTTAATTTAGCAAATTAAATAAGCTAAATAATGTTACCAAAAATATTGGGTGTTACGGACTCCCCTCCTTAAAAAAATTCATCCTCGAAATTACAATAAGGTACATAGAAAATCAGTCAAAGAGGTAAAACAGACCATCAAACAAATCAGGATATGTATCTCTAATCCTGCTTTCCATCTCCCAATTATAATCTCTCTCATCATAGTGGATTTTTACTAATTTTACTGTCTTGTTCCTAAGCCTCTTCTCTTCTCTCGCAACAACGCGAATCAACTTCTCACTATAGTCAAGTTTGGTTCTACCACTAAGTCTTCTAGAACAGTCGATGAAATAGCAATATTCGGGTCTCTAACACACTTTCTAAGATGAGAAATATGGAAAATATCATGGACTCCTACCAAACTATTCAGTAAATCTATTCTATTTGCGAATTTCCAGATCCTTTCTAAAATCCGGAATAGACTAAAATATCACGGTGCCAATTTTCCCAACTTCCAGAATTGCCTTCGTTGTTGATACCATAATGAAAACGAAGTCTCCAACTGATAGCTCTAGGTCGTTATGCCTATTATCTACATAACTTTTCTATCTGGACTGAGCTACCTTCATTCTTTCTTGGACCAGATCAATCTTTCCTAATGCATCCCTAACCAAGTCTGGGTTGAAGATCAATCTGTCTCCAGTCTCCGACCAATATGCTGGGGATTTTCTTGTCCTTCCATACAAAGCTTCAAAAGGCGCCATTCCTATGCTACTCCGATAACTATTATGATATGAAAGCTCAAATAAATGCAGGTGATCCTCCCAAAATCCAACACACAAGCTCTCAACAAATCCTCGAGTACCATGTTGACTCTCTTTATCTACCCATCCATTTATGGATGATATGCAGTACTCATCTTTAGCTTAGTGCCTAACACATCCTATAGACTCTTCGAGAATTCGCTAGTGAATAAAGTATCTCTATCACTAACTATTCTACTAGGAACTCCATGAAGTCTAACTATGCTCTTCATGAACAATTTCACTAAAATAGGTGTCGTCCTGGTTGACTCAACTGGAATGAAATGGGCACTCTTGGTCTTCCTATCCACTATGAGACATATACTTTCATTTCCATATTTGACCCAGGCAACCCGTCTGTAAAATCCATGGATATCGAATCCCATTTCTATGTTGGGACCTCTAAAGGCTGAAGCAACCCACTCGGCTTTAGATGTTCGGCTTTCACTTGTTGACAGTTTGCACACAGCCTCACCGACAAGCCAACTCCCTCTTCATATCTTCCCAATAGAAGCTTGTCTTCGTATCTTGATACATTTTGGTCCCTCCAGGATGAATTGTAACTTGGATTGATGACGTTCCCCTAGAACTTCTTTCCTCAAGTTCTCAACATCTGGAACAAATAATCGCCCCTTCTTTTTTAATCATCCTCTTTGGTCAAGAAAAAAATCTTTCAAATCATCGACCTCAGTTCCAACCTCAAGCCTTCTCATCTTCTCGGCTAATACTGGTTCATCTCTTTGTTTAGAAGCTATCTTCTCGATCAGCACTGGCCGAACTTCTAAACATGACAATGTGGTAGTACCTTGACAAGAGCCAACAGTAGATCTTAACTGCATATTACAATTAGCCAAAGCTTCTAGATTCTTCCACTCTACCAACATAGCTTATACCACATTTTGATGTTTTTAGCTAAGAGCATCTGCTACTTTATTTCATTTCCCAGGAGTATACTCTATACCGAAATCATAAGCAGCCAAAAACTCGAGCCATCTCTATTGCCTCATATTCAACTCCTTCTGAGAGAATAAATATCTTAAAGACTTATGATCAGTATATAACTCAAATCTCTCCCCTAAGAGATAACGTCTCCAAATCTTCAATGTGAATATTACCACGACCAACTCCAAATCATCAATGAGATATCTCACTTCATGCGTTCTAAGCTTTCTGGATGCGTAGGCAATAACTTTATCCTTCTGCATCAACACAGTTCCCAATCTAGTCCTACATGCGTCAGTATGCACCGCCAACCCTTGGTATCCATCTGGAACTACTAACATGGGTGCATTGATCAACAAATGCTTTAACTTAAGGAATATTTCCTCACATTTGTCGGACTAAACAAGCTTCACCACCTTCCTGTTAAGCTTAGTCAAAGGCGCTGCTTTCGGCGAGAACTTCTTGATCAATCTTCGGTAATAGCCAACAAGTCCAAGAAAACTTCTAATCTCAGTCACCGTCTTTAGTCTCTTCCAATTATTAACGGTTTCGATCTTATCTAGGTAAACTAGCAAGCCCTTCTCTGAAACCACATGACCAAGAAATTTAAGCTATTTCTTCCAAAAATGACACATGGAAAACTGTGCCTTTAGTAGATTCTGCCTCAGCGTGTCAAGTACAACTCTAAGATGATCTTCGTGCTCTCTTTCATCCTTAGAGTACACCAAAATGTCATCTATAACACCAACACGACTCTGTCCAAATAATCTCGAAGAACACGATTCATCAAGTCCACGAAGAAAGCGGGCGCATTCGTTAGCCCGAATGGAGTTAATACCCACTCATAAGAACCATACCTAGTCTAAAATGCTGTCAAAAGAAAACTGTCCTTTACCACTCTTAACTCGTGGAAGCCTATCGCTAAATTCAACTAGAAAACACTCTGGTTCCACTTAACTTATCAAATAGATCATCTATTCTTGGCCAAGGATACCTATTCTCAATCATCCTCTCGTTCAACTTACGATAGTCGATACATACCCTTAATAACCCATCTGGTTTCTTCATGAAAACCGCGACCGCTTCCCAAAGCGAACTGCTTGGCTTAATACAATTCCTTCCTTCTAGATCCACTAGTTGCACCAACAATTCTTTCACCTTGGTGGTGTGATCCTGTTAGGTAGTCTACTCATAGGTTCAGCTTCTAGCACAAGATCTATATGAAACTCAACGGCTCATTTTAGTGGTAATCTTGTGACTGGCTCAAAGACATCTACAAACTTTTATATATCCCGAACCTGACTTATTCCTCTCCTGCTTCCATTGTAAACAACAAGGCACAACTACTCCGATCAGAATTCTTCATTGAGAAAATAATTTGGTTATGACTATCAGGGTGTCTCAATGATATTTCCTTATCCCGGAAAAATATCCTAGCCTCATACTTATCCAACCAATCCATACCCAAAATGATTCTGAAATCTATGAAATAAAAAACATACAAACTGCATGCAAACTTGTGACCTAACAAATCAAGTTCTAACTGGTCACATCTCATCCCTAGGGTTGCATACACTCATGTTGGATTTGCAACCCTTAAGGAAGTAACAAGGGATGTGGGTTATGCATAACCTATCAACCAAACACTATGATATAAATGAATGTGATGTATCAATATCAAATAGTACCCTAACTGGTGTACTTTGAATCAAAAGCATACCTACTATCATAGTTTTCCCTTTATCCGCGACAGTAGGCCTAGAAGAAGATGGTGGTCCAATAGCAATAACCTTCCCTCTGTCTGCCCTGACTGGCTCTGGATACTGGTTCTTATAATGCCCAACTTGGTCGCAGTTGAAGCATTTCACATTCTTCTTCTCTACGGCCTTCTCCCCTTTGCCTGTCTGGCACTCATGAGCATAATGACCCTTCTTGTCACAATTATAGAAAACTACCTTGGACTTTCCTTTCTTCGTCGCCTACCTTTTTGAGTACCTTTCTTGTGGAAAAAATTCCTCCTTTGGTTCGGTCCCACCTGGACTTCCTTAGCCTTATTCTTCTCCTGACAAACAAGCATTTCTTCATGTCTCAAGACCATCTTCACAACCACATCACAAGGGTCTCTAATATTAAGTAAAGTAGTCCTTTCCAACTCCGGCTTCAAACCTCTAATAAACTTCTCATTCCTCTTAATTGCTGTGTCAATAGTAGCATAACCACATCTGGCCAACTCTTCGAACCTACTAGCATACTCCAGAACTAACATTTCTCCTTGCACTAGCTTTGCAAACTTTCAGATCAAAACAGATAGTGCCTTCACGGGTATGAATCTCTCCTGAAACCTATTTTAAACTATGCCCAAGTCATCGTTTCTTCATCCACACCTACCGTTACACTATTCCACCAAAATAAGGCTCCCTCAATCGAAACCATTTCTTTTAAAACCAATTGACCTATTAGAAAGCTAACCAAGTCGAAATCTACTTAGTCGAAAGCAAGCAGGTGCATTTTCATTTAAAAGCAAAGTATTACTTCAATCCCTTCAGAACCCCTGGTTTCAACCTTATAACTTTCGCCTATCTCCAATTCACTACGTACCATTTACCTAATACAATGTGAATTGGTTTCGATGGAGAAGGAGGCGAATGTAAGAAGGTGAAAGCCTGGTGTCGAAAGCATCGAAATAGTAGAAAGCATGTTTATTTGTCCTTTTAAACTATTTCTTTATACCTAACCTGCCTTGTTTGTCAAATTGTGATTGGTTGTCAATTTCTCTTTTCTAAAAGTACAGCCGACTTTCTAGAAATAATAATTAAATTATTTACAAAAAGCTCATTCTCCTTTTATAAGTATATAAAAGATTTAAGTCCCATGCCTTAAATAATTTTATATATCTATTAAAACACTTCATAAAATTGTACAAAAATTCCAGAAAATCAATATCAATATGTTTCCTAACATTATAAGTTGTAGACCTAAATAAATAATTATTTAGCTATAAATAATGTTATAACCCAAATAATCATTTTCTATACTAGAAAATTTATATAAAATCCATGATAATTCAGGAAATTATGAAAATTGAATTATCTCTAAAAAATCATTTTTGATCTATATAAAAATTTGCAAGACATTCGGATGTCATTAAATAGGGTTTTCATATTAAAACATATCATAAAATCTATATAAACAACTACAATCATAACATGTATGTATAATCATTACATCATTCAAAAACATGGCAAATCATTGCAAATAGGTTTAGATTTCATCTTAAAATCGAAAACATAAAAACAAGAGGTGTAGTTATTATTCAACTTAGCTTATAGTTTGGAGAGATTGAGATGTGAATGGATTTGATTAGATTTAGCTTCTTCCTTAGCTTTTCTTGGCCTTCTTCCTCTTTCTCTTGTTAATGGTGGTGGGCCTCAATTTTTAATTTTTTCAAATGAAATGAGCATGTATGAGAATACACGACCCAGGTTTGTGGATATACGAATGACTCTTTCCCATTTTTCCTCTCTTCTATTTAATTTTAACTTTTTTTTCAGTTCATTGTTTTTGAATGGCATGGCTACCCCTTAACTAAATCAAATATCAATCCCCTAATCGACATGTTAATTTATTTAATTTGGAAAACTAAATATCCTAAATAATATTACCAAAAATATAGGGTGTTACAAGGTTTAATATAAAACATATCTTATTGGGTCTAAGTGAATACAAGCGAAAGTACCCCATTCAAACCCATTAAAAAGAGTTTAAGGAAAAACAGATGGCTTCGGCATCATTCTTTCGAAAGCTTAAAATATTTTAGTAAAAAAGTTGAAGGATAGGTTCGAAAACCATTTTGAAGCCATTGCCTTCGAAAACCCTTGAATCCTTTCAAAAGCTTTAGGAAGTGGCTTAGTATTGGTCTAAAACAAAGCTAAATTTCGAATTAGTTGATAGCTTCTATCCATTTAAAAGGTATAGGGATGTCAAAAGGGTTTCGACTTGGTTGAAGCTACCCTTTTCGAAAGCTTGATTTTAAAACTTAGTAACTCATTCGGAAGCTGCAATTCAAACAAGAAGCGGCAACCCCCTTCGAAAGAAATTACAAAGACTCCTTTGAAAGCATATGTTTTGACTCCTTTGAAAGCATATGTTTTGACTTCTTCGAATGCATTTATTAAAATAGACAAGCGCATTTCTTTGGAAAATAAAACAAAGGTTTCGACGCCACCAAAAGCTATGTTTCGACACTATGCCTTCCGTCCTTCTCCAATCCACTATGTACCAACATTGTGATACCATGTGTATTGGTTTCGACTTAGTTGTTTTCGACCTGGTAGGTTTCGACTTGGTTGAAGGTAGAAGCATATGGTCGAAAGGTGGCTTCTAAATGAGGAGGAACATATTTTATGAATAAAATTTGATTTAAAGCCGTTTAAAGTGAAACTTTATAACTAACCTGACTATTTGTAACATTTGATCGGTTGCTATAACTTTTCATATTTTTTTACAAAAATAATAACTGCATAATTTTAGATTTAAATAAGGATTAATTTAACAAATAAACCATTCCATTAAAAAAACCAATAAAACAATTAAGTACTACATCAAAAATAATTTTATTTCCGTAGTAAATTACTTAGGAAAAATCCCGAAAAATCATAAAAATTAACTTTCACTATGTTATCAAACGTATAAAAATTTCAAACCCAAATTCTTCATAAAATAACCAAAATTAGTTTCTAAACCCAATTATTCATATTTTCCCTTAAAAATTGATAATAAATTTTCAATGGCTTAGAAAATTATAAATATTAAAACCCATCTCCAAAATCATATTTTACATAACATATAATTTCCACATGGCACATTTGAAAATCAATTTAAGTGAATTCACCCTTAAAACCGTATAAACAATTATCATACAATTTTGTTTGGATCAAAAATGTTATAAAATCTAAAGCATATCATCATCAAAAATCATCATAATGAATTTAATCTTAAACTCGAAATTCAAATGATCATTAAAAAAAATAGAGAAGGTTTTCATTATTATTCATTTGATTAGGATAAGACTTTGAGATTTGGTTGAGATTAATTCCCCTTGATTAAATTCTTAACTTTAATTTGATTTCCTCCTCTTTTCTCCTATGTAATGGCCGGCTTCTCTTTCTTTTGTTTACGTTTTATGTTTGGAGAAAAATGAATGTGAATGAACAAGAAACAAGAATATAAGGTAATTGGATTATGGTGCACAATTACCCGAAATACCCTTGTGTTGGTTACTCTCCTAATTAAAATACACAACCATTTATAAGCCCATTTATATAATTAATTATGCTCGGCCTCTATTTTGAAGTTTTAACCCTCTATCCCCGTATCACTCTACGATTTGCATTAGTCTATTTAATTTATCTAATTAAATATCCTATATAATGTTATTAAAAATAAGGAGTGTTACAGGCTCCCCTCCTTAAAGAATTTCATCCTCGAAATTCAGTGAGGACTAAGTACTAAACATTTCAATCATCTGTAACCACTCATAATAACCATGCTAGCCTACCTGACTAGAAACTATCTATATAAAGCTGACATCGACATACCTGCAAAGCAGATCAGGGTAAGTATCTCCAGTCCTATCGTACGTCTCCTAAGTACAGTCCTTCTCGTTGTCACTTCACTTAACATTAACCAACATGACTGTCTTGTTCCTCAACCTCTTCTCATCTCTCGCTACAGCCCGAACTGGTTATATAACAAAAGTCAAATTAGGCTCTATTATCAATTTTCCAACCTTTTCATAGGAGTAGTAGTCTCGAGATCATGCACATACTTGCGAAAATGAGACACAAGAAACACATTATGGACACCTGCCACACTGCTCGGCAACTCTATTTTGTATGCAAGCTTTCCGATCCTCTCTATAATCTAGAATGGACCAATATATCTTGGTGCCAGTTTCCCTTACTTTCCAAATCGTACCACACCCTTCATCATTGATACCTTAATGAAAACCTTATCTTCGACTGAGAATTCTAGGTTTTTACGCCTCTTATCTGCATAATTCTTCTATCTAGACTGAGCTTCCTTCATCCTTTCTCGAATCAACTCAATCTTCTCTATCGTCTCTCTAACCGAATCTGGACCTAAGACTAATCTGTCTTCAATTTTCAACCAACATGATGGTGATTTGCATGGCCTTCCATACAAAGCTTTAAAAGGTGTTATTCCTATACTTGTCTGATTAATATTATTATAGGAAAACTCAACCAAATGTTGGTGATCCTCCTAAGATCCACTAAAGTCCAACATACATGGTCGAACTTCTAAACAGGATAACATGGCGGTGCTCTTACTAGAACTAGCAGTCAATCTTAACTGCACAATACAAGTAGTCAAAGCTTCTAAATCCTTCCATTCAACCAACATAGCTAACACCACATTTGATGTCTTGTGCTAAGAGCATCCACTACCTTATTTCCTTTCCCTGGAGTACACTTTATACCAAAATCATAAGTAGCTAAAAACTCCGACCACCTCTACTATCTCATATTCAACTCTTTCAGAGAGAATAAATATCTTGAGGACTTATGATCTGTGTATAGCTCAAATCTCTCCCCTAAGAAATAATGTCTTTAAATTTTCAATATGAAGATAACCACTACCAACTCCAATTCGTGAGTAGGATTTCTCACATCATGTGGTCTAAGCTATCATGATGCATAGGTAATAACTTTACCCTTTTGCATCAACACAACTCCTAATCCATTCCCATATGCATCGGTAAACACCATAAATCCTTGGTTTTTGTCTGGAACTACAACATTGGTGCATTGGTCAACAAATGCTTTGACTTAAGGAATGCTTCCTCATATTTGTCGGATAAGACATACTTCACATCTTTCCAAGTTAAATTATTCAAAGATGCAGTTTTCTACGAGAAATCCTTAATGAATCTCTAGTAATAGCCAGCAAGTTCAAGAAAACTCCTTATCTCAGTCACCGTCTCTGGTTTCATCCAATTATTAACAGCTTCGATCTTATCTGGATCGACCGGTAAGCCTTCTCTGAAACCATGTGACCAAGAAACTTAATCTCTTTCTTTCAAAAATGACACTTGAAATACTTCGCTTTTAGCTGATGCTGCCTTAGCGTCTCAAGCACAACTCTAAGATGATCTTCATGCTCTCTTTCATCCTTAAAGTAACTAAAATTTCATCTATAAACACCAACATGAACCTATCCAAATACTCTCGGAAGACTCAGTTCAGCAAATATACGAAGAAAGCTAGTGCCTTTGTTAACTCGAATGAAATTACTAACCACTCATACGAACCGTACCTAGTCCAAAATGCTGTCAAAGGAATACTGTTATATGCCACTCATAATTGATGGAAACCAGTCGCCAAATCCAACTTGGAATACACTCTGGCTCCACACAACTGATCAAATAGATCATCTATTCTCTGCAAAGTATACTTATTTTTTATCGTCCTCTTGGTCAACTTATGATAGTCAATACACATCCTTAACAACCCACCTCATTTCTTCACAAACACTGGCCACTCCCCAAGGAAAACTGCTTTGGTCTAATAAAATTCCTTCCTTCTAGATCCACTAGCTACACCTGCAATTCCTTTATCTCGGTCGGTGTCATCCTGCTCGGTGGTCTACATACAAGTTCAGCTCATAGCATAGGATCTAAAAAAAACTCAACAGCTCATTTCGGTGGTAATCTTGTAACCGACTCAAAAACATCTGCAAATTTTCTTGCTACTCAAACTTGACTTAATTCTTCTCCTAATTCCATAGCACTTAACAAAGCACAAACACGCCGGTCAGAATCCTCCACTTAGAATATAATTTGGTTATGACTATCAGAGTGTCCCTGTGATATTTCCCTATCCTGGCAAAATATCATAGCCTCATACTTACCCAACCAACCCATACCCAAAATTATTTTGAAATCTATAAAATCGAAAACATATAGACCGCATGCAAAGATATGAACTAACAAGTCTAGTTCTAGTTGGTCACATCTCATCTCTAGAGTTGCATACCCTCCTATTGGATTCATAACCCTTAAGGAAGTAACAGAGTATGTGGGTTCTAAGCATAACCTATCTACCAAACACTGAGATATAAATGAATGTGATGCACCGGTATCAAATAGTACCCTAATGGGTATATTCTAAATCAAAAGTGTGCCTTCTAATGATGTCCAACAACAGAAACCTTTCCCATGTCTGCCCTGACTGGTTCTGGACATTGATTTTTATAATGCCTAACTTGATCACATTTGAAGCACTTTACATTCTTCTTTTCTGCAGCCTTCTTTCCCGTGCCTGATCGGCACTCATGATCATAATGACCTTTCTTGTCACACTTAAAGCAAACTAAATCAGCGTTCACCTTCTTGGCAGCCTCTACCTTCTAGGCTCCCTTCTTTATGAAGAACTTTCTCTCTTTCCTTAAGAACCCTTGGTTTTAACTGGCTTTTTCTAGCACAAACGGCAAGCATCTTGTCATATTGGATTACCATCTCCACGACAACATTACAAGGATCATGGATATGTGTCAGGGTCGCACGGGCAATCTTAGGCCTCAATCCTTAGATGAGCCTCTCATTCTTTCTAATAATAGTATCTATAATAGCATACCCATACTGGGACAACTCATCAAGCTTAGTAGCACAGTCGATTATCGACATCACTCCCTGCACAAAATCCATAAATTTCTCATCAATGCTAACTTAGCAACTTCAGATAAACACCAATGAAGTTCCTCCCCTTGTAACTGCCTAGAGGCTAGCCTTCTTTTCTGCTCATCATCCAAATCCAAATCAGTAATGATCCTCTCAAAATGCAACAGCCAATTCTTCACTTCTATAGCATCCTCCATCCCCATTTACCACTAAGTCTGGTGTAATCCCTGCTCAAATCAGCATAATTATTCTCAACTGGACCCATAGGATTAGCTCCTCCAGCATTCCCAACAACTCCAAAAGCTGCTCCAGCTTGCATCAAATTGATGAAGAACTCATACATCGCCCCTATATCCATTGGTGGATTTCTGGCACCCACACTGGCATTTGCATTTTGGTTAGGATCAGCCTATCGACCCAGGTTCCTCCTAGTGGGTCGAATATTTCTGTTGGTTGTGGTCCTCCATCGAGATTTCTTCTTCCATTTCCTGCCTCCATGTCTTCTTTCTTATAAATCCACATACGATTCTTAGTAAGATACAGAAGAACGGTCTAAGAGAGAGGGGAATACGTACTTATATATATATACACACACATATATCAAATAAAAGTACGTTACTATAACGTTAACCCAAACCCCAATCTTATTTTTTGATTCATTGGATTACTTTTTGTAAAATCTTTTAGACTTAAATTTCTTTTAAGTTATCATAAACCTATGCTCTGCTAATAACTTGTAACATACCCCACTTGGAGGCCCAAAACTAACATCTACAGATGCTACAGCCATCCATAATTATTAATCCTTCGGGACCAAATATGGTAATGTTAGATACATTGATATATCAAAAACATAAGGATATGGAAATTTTTTAAAATCAACTAACAACTTTCTCATTCCATTTCAAAGCATCTTAAATTCATTACATAAACCCATAATCGTTAACCACGTTTAGAGAAAATATAAGTAATACAACATACGCCAAGGGCAACTTATGAAGAAGCCTCCTTGGATGATAAGAGTATATATAGGCAATTAAACAACTTTTCCTTTACAATAGAAACAACATAGAGGAACAAAAAATAAAAAAGAACTCTAAATAACTATCGTGCCTCCTTCATGTCTTCGAAAGTTTATTCGTCTAAAGAGGTACCTGAAAACCTCATCTCTCAAACTACTCAATGTTAATTGAGCACCCGAGAGTTTAAGGTGAAAACATAAACTTCAAGTCAGACATAAAGCGTAGTATGAATAAGAATCTACCATCACAAACTATTTAGATATCTAGTGAGATCATGCCGCTTAACGAAATGGGCTTTCCCTTACTAAAATCTTATCCAAAACTTTATAAAAACTATATACTGTGCTCTTTTATCCACATGGTTAAAACATAGAAATTTAAAATAATATGATGATATGCAAACAAATAAATCAATTCTGGATTACCCATCCTCATTCATTTTGACATCATGTCACATTTATAGTTTCTAGGGTCACTATTAACCTATTAGTTTTCATGGGCTGACTAATAACATGTTTAATACTTATGGACTCCCTGTCCAGCTTCATTGTTTTCATGGGATCACTAAGAACCTATTGGCCCCTGCCAGTAACTTCATTATTTCATGGGTTCTCCCTGAAACTATTGGTATCTCCAAAAACTTCTGTCTTATCCTAGTTTTCATGGGTTGACTAGCAATCTATTGACATCTGTAAATAACTTAATCTGGATATAGTTTTCATGGGTTCACTACAAACCTATTGACCCCTGCCATTAACTCTTTCTAATAGTAGTTTTCATTGGTTTACCATGAACATGTCTTTCTGACAACTTCTCTATTTAGGCATCCTACATTCTGGTCTATCTAGCCTCCTAAAAGCAATTCTAGTCATTCAGGAGTTAACTCAATTTACATTCACTACTGAGTCAACCTAGTTGGTTATCCTACCCTTTCTCCCTAAAATGCAGTTATGGGTCCATTATAATGTAAATATATATATTAGAAGAAGCAAGCATATTAATATAATAATACCAACACCTATGGTTTAATATTCTTAAAATCAACTTCATATAAAACATGGTTAATCCCTTTAAACTATTATTTTATCAAGGAAAACTTCTCCAACGACTCCAATTCAAAAGCATTTGAAAATTCTTTTATAATTCCATGGGTTTTGCCTTTGAAACTGACATTGGGTTCTTTGTTTCGAAAACTAATGCTTTCGAAACCTTTAATCTTTACTTTCGAAAACATTGGAAACCTTTCTTTCGAAAGCATTCATATCTTATTTTTAAAACATTAAGCATATGCCTTTCAAAACACTTTAAACATTTTCTTTTGAAACCTTTTCTAAACCAATTGAAAGTACCCCTTTCTTAAGCATTGGGTTTAATTTAGAACATATCTTATTGGGTCTAAGTGAATACAAGCGAAAGTATCCCTTTCGAAACCATTAATAAGAGTTTGGGGGAAAACAGATGACTTCGGCACCGTCCTTTCAAAAGCTCAAAATGGTTAAGTAAAACATTTGAAGGATAGCATCGAAACCCCTTTCGAAGCCACTACCTTCAAAACCTTGAATTCTTTCGAAAGCTTTAGGAAGTGGCTTAGTAAGCTACCTTTCGAATTAGTTGATGATTTCAATCCATTCGAAAGGCATAGGTGCGTCAGAAGGGTTTCGACTTGGTCGAAATTACCCTTTTCGAAAGTATTGATTTTAAAACTAAGTAACTCATCTAGAAGCTACAAATTAAAAAAGAGGCAGTAACCCCCTTTGAAAGAAATTAAAAAGACTCCTTCGAAAGCATACGTTTCGAAACTTTCGAAAGAATTTATTAAAATAGGCAAGCGCATTTCTTTGGAAAATAAAGCAAAGGTTTCGACTACGTCGAAAGCTATATTTCAACACCATTGCCTTCTGCCCTTCTCCAATCCAATATGTACCAATATTGTGATACCTTGTGTATTGGTTTTGGCTTAATTATTTTCAAGCTAGTAGGTTCCGACTTGGTTAAAGGCGGAAGCATAGGGTCGAATGGTGGCATCTAAAGGAGGCTGAATATATTTTCTGAATAAAGTATGATTTAATGCCATGTAAAATGAATACTTTATAACTAACCTGCCAATTCTTAACATTTGATTACTAGCCATAACTTTTTAAATTTTTTTACAAAAATAACAACCGCATAATTTCAGATCTAAACAAGGAATAATATAAGAAATAAGCCATTCCATTAAACAAAACCAATAAAATAGTTAAGTCCTGCATCTAAAATAATATTATTTCCATAGTAAATTGCTTAAGAAAATCCCCAAAAATTATAAAAATTCACTTTAATTATGTTATCTAACATATAAAATTTACAGACCTAAATTCTTTATAAAATAACCGAAATTAATTTCTAATCCTAATTATTCATATTTTTCCTTAAAAATTCATCATAAATTTTCGACAGCTCGAAAAATTATAAAAATTAAAATCCATCTCCAAAACCATATTTTACATAACATAATTTCCTCATAACATTTGAAATTTAATTTAAAACGATTTTACCCTTAAAACTGTAGAAACAATTATCAAACAATTTTGCTTGAATCAAATATGTTATAAAATCCAAGCATATCACCATAAAAAATCATCATAATGGATTTAATCTTAAACCTGAAAATCAAATGATCATGGAAACAAAAATAGAGATGGTTTTGATTATTGTTCACCTTGATTAGAATAAGGACTTTAAGATTTGATTGAGATTAATTCCCCTTGCTTAAATCCTTAGCTTTAATTTGATTTCCTCCTCTTTTCTCCCAAGTAATGGCTAGCTTCTCTTTCTTTTGTTTACATTTCATGTTTTGAAAAAAATGAACGTAAATGGATAGGAAACGGGACTATGAGGTAACGGGATTATGGTGTGCAATTATCCTAAATACCCTTGCATCAATTACTCTCCTAATTAACATAGAAAGCCATTTATAAGCCCATTTATATAATTAATTAAGCTTGGCCTCTACTTTGAATTTTAAATCTCAATCTCCTTATCACTCTAAGATATGGATTATTCTATTTAATTTATCTAATTATATCTCCTAAATGATATATTAAAAATTAAGGGTGTTACATACACCTTAATCAAGTTTATATAAAAAACCATTTTGAAATTTTTAGTTTCATCGTTTATAATGTGATTTATGACCATAATGTATGAATTATTATATCTTACTAGTATATACCTATGTAGGATGAGTCTCACTCACTTATTGGCCCTGCAACTTCTTTGATGTGGTTCCTCCTTATCCTTCCATGTTTAGAAAATCGACACCTATAAAACTCTAAATATCTTGATGGAATTGATTTGTTTGCATATCTCTCTCCTTGATGATCACTTTCATATATAAATTGGTTTAATTTATATTTGATTTGAAAATTTTGGAATTGATTTAGGGATTAGAGTTTTAGAAGTGGACGCTAGAATTTCAGACCAAAAATAAATAGAGTTCGGTATGTATTTATAGGCTGAAAAGTGTAATATTTCAACTAAAATTTCATACTCAATATATTCGTAAATGCCATTGGGTTTTACTTCTTTTAATTTCTAGCCTATTTAATCAGATTCAATAAGTTACATACATTTTTTGACTATAAATGCTATTCTAGAAGCCATGGATTAGGTCCTAAAGCTAATTCTTTTCTTAGTAAGGCTATCCAGCTTTATAGTGGGTTGTCTACTTTTATTAATAACCATTAAAAACAGGTGTTCAGCACAAACTCCATAACAACTAAAAGAAAGTACAAGAGATAGGTAGAATCACCTACATTGCTAATGGAAAAGGAACATTTGTCCTCGTCCTTACTACTACTCAAATCAATAGGCCCTATAACGTGTGAAAATCCAAAAAAAAGGAAAGCTAAGTTAAGCACATAGTTTCTAGAATTAGGAGAGTATAAATATTTCCTATCCCAAGTTTCATCTTCCAAAACAATCTCATTAAATTCACCAACTTCTCTATCAACAGATAGGATCAACCCATCCCCCTCAATACGATAAACCAAGGTACGATCTATACCATCACCTTCGGCATACATTTGGTAGTCATTGCATGTCGGTCTGAATCTCATTTCAAAAAGCGTGTGACTCCAAGAATGCTCACTACGATTGTAAAAATAACATGTTCTGCAAAAGTGAGTGGAATCATGACTCCAGCAACACTAGGTGCCGAAGGGGCAAGATCAAAAGCAGGATCTGTGTTATGGTTTATATCAATAAAAACGTCATCAAGAGTGGTAGTGAGCCGAAACTAAGGAAGCCGCTTCATGGGAAGAGGTCATATTAATGGAATATTATCAAGTATAACAAGAGGAAAGGAGGAAGGCCCTAGATTATGATCGTCAATTACATGTCCAAAGGACTGACAAGTTGTGCAAATATCTAAAATTGTACCGAACATCCACCTCGGCAACATAACCAACAAATTTGATGCAAAGCTTTGAAGGAAAAGGCTTATCAGGAATTTTCAGTCAATGCTTTAGCATACACTAATACTTTCATAGACATAGTATTAGCATCAAACATTTTACCTTGCTTAAAAGGCTAGCAAGCTAATCAAGCCCAATCCGGGGTTGCAAAATAGAAGGGATATGAAAGAAGTTTCCCAAATAGGGATAGATAAAGCCTATTACCTATTCTTGTCCGATGAAGGACTCCAAGTAGTAATAACGAAAGGTTTTCCTCTCAGTTAGAATAGATCAACCTCAAGAACACAAAGTCTACATCATTATTCGTGAATTTAAAATAGAACTTAGTTATCGAAAAGCACATGAAGACCACCCCTGAGTTTCCAGGATTGATGAAATCACTCTCTAACTAGATAATAGGCCGAGTTAGAATCCCAAAAAAACCTAACCAAGTAATCAACCCAATAATCAACTCTTTCTTGCAATATTTTGATAAGAGGGACCATCACCCTGTCAATCTCAATAATATCAAAGGAATGGGGAGTATAAACTCCATTATTTCTTGACATTGACGTAAATAAGGAAGATTACTTGGTAGACTCAACGGGGGATTGGGATTAAGAAACTATCACGTCAGGTTGGATAGGCATTGTATTTGAAGGCCGTTGATTAAGATCAACAGTCTTGGAGTTGGCAATGTCAGAAACAAACACCAGTGGTGTTAACAACTATTCCAGTTAATTACTACCACTAACGTTTTCTCCATCAACACTATAATCAGCCCCACTAACTTTAGGTTCATGAATAGGCAAAATAGTTTGCGACCACTAGCCAACAGTAACAATAGCAACAGCCTCAAATAGATGGGAAGTATTAACCTGCATTGATCTATTTGAAATACCCAAAATCGAAAGAATTACATCTGAACTTGCAATCGAATTATCCAAAATAGAGAATGAAATTATGGAATCTAACTTAGCAGTCATGAAGTGGATCTACAAATCGATGATATATGCCTATATCGAAGGGTACCTATGGGCGAGAACTCAATAGTAGAAGCAAAAAGAAGCTACGGTAGAGGTGGATGACCAGAAATGGAATGACTTGAAGTGACTGACACTGAATTTTTGACCGGATCCTGTAAAAGAAGGCACCTCGATTTCAGAAGGTTGATCACGAGAGCGAAGCATGGATGGACAAGAAAGCAAAAGTAGTAAAGTCGACGGAAATGATGTAAAGGAGGACAATGGAGGCTAAGAATAGACCAAATTTTTAGAGGATTTTGTTCTCACTTCTATACAAATTTACTATTTTATCATTTAAGTAAAATTATAATTTTTCCCTTTTAAATTAATTAATTACATAAGATTGCAGAGAGTTAGATACTCCCCCTTGAAATGACTTTTATCCCTGAATTCCATGAGGTGGACAATGCAGCTCACTTTGTAATGTACAAATATATAAAGCAAACATAGCTACATCCATCTAACATCCTACATACAACACAAGCAAAAATACAATAAAGAGTGTATAATACATATGATAGATAAAAATAGAATGATATGCGGTGAGATGAGTCTAGATGCAACTAAATTGGCCCCCTATATGGATGCATATGCAGTGACAATCAAATATCACTATGCTACAAAGTGAATCAGACAACACTGACCATACAACATATGGTAAAATTTCTATTATTCCACTTTTCACATAACGTATGGAAAATCATCTGTTGTGTGTCACAATAGTGATCAGACAACATTTGTTAAGTTATCAAAAAAGTTAGTTTTTCCTTCATATGAATATTTTGGTTCCCCACTTATAATTATTTTCCCTCCCCTCTTATAATTGCTTTCCTTTTTATAATCAGCTTCCTACAACTCAATATTCTCCCACTCTACAAACCTAATCTCGTGGAATCCAATCTCAAAACCTTATATCACAGAACCCAGTCTCAAAACAAAATCCTCAAAACCTTATATCACAGAACCCAGTCTCAAAAAAAAATCTCTCAAAACCTAATCTCAAAACCTAATTTCTATTTGTGAAATTGTGGTGAGAAAAATTTGGCGATTCTTGGTTGTTATTAGTTGTTTCTGCCTTTGATCGAAGCTACCGATTTACTTGGATTTGCTTTTGATTTCACATATATCATCATTCCAAATCAAGCCCTTATATATATATATGTGTGTGTGTGTGTGTGTGTGTCATCATTGCTCATATTTTTGCTAGACTCTTTTGTTGGTTCAAGTATATATGGGCTTTGATTACATTTGCACTTATATTATTTGTTGTATGTTTGTGCACTCACTATAACCTGTGAACTTCTGATATTCTGCCTTTTGTGCACTATCCTCATCTGTGTTCACTTATCTACTTGCTTTTATGAATCATACCACTATATGCACTGTAACCCTCTATTGTAATTTTGGACCAAAGTGTTGCACTTGAACTGATTGCTTCACCGATTCGTTTATGATCTAGTCTTATGCCTTGAGTCTAAATTTATGTGAATGTGCCTAGTATTCACATGTAGTTTGTCCTTTGCATCTTAAACAAATGTCCAATCCTTGAATTGATACATGATGTATCACATATTAGATTTGGATTGATTGTTTATATCTGTAAAGCTTAGCAATGTGTATTTTTTGAATTTGCATTCTTGTTCTCGCTGCACTTGAGTTGAGTCCAAAACATGGCTTCACCAATGTTAACTCCTCTTGCACTTGAGTCAAGCCCGAGCTTACTTGGGCTTAACTTCATGTACACTTGCACTATGTTGATACTACTAGAATTATAGTTTATCACTACGGATTATAGTGACGGCCGCTAACAGCCCTTTCGAACTGCTTTTGACGACAAGTTTTGCCATGGTAATTCTGTAATAACCGAACTTTTGCTGTCGAAAATAATTGTAAGTTTGCCTTCGGCAGCCGTCGCAAACTGACGCACGTCGTGAATTACCTAAGTCGGATGAGAGCTATTTTCATTATCTCCTTCCCCTAAATTTTCCTCCAAACCCTTCCTCTTCCCCTAGATTCACACACCTTCGACCGCCACTTCCCTGCCACCACCATATACATCTCCAACTAATCCTCTTTGGCCTCCAGCACTTCAATTTCAACGAAAAGAGGTATTTTTTTGCTAACTCTTATTTACACTAATATGCTAAATTAGTGTAAATTTGTAGTTGTATTTGATGATACTACCCCCTTGAGTGTTTGCAATTGCATGTTGACTGATTACCGTATGCTAATTACGGTTACAATTGTGTAAATTCGATAATTAAAATATAATTATGGCTAAACTTAGGTTAATTAGTTATGTGTTGAATTAGTGATATGATTTAGTGCTAGTGTGGTCTAATACTAATGTCAATTCAAATATTACTATTGAAGATTAATTATCGGTTGATAGTTTATATAAAAATCTAGTTTACTTGGATGTCGACTCTGATAAAATTTATAAATAAATTAATGTACAATAAAGTTTATTTTTTTGGATTATAATATTATATCCATAATTTGTTATGATTGAAAACATATAAGATTTTATAGAAAGTAGGGAAAAAATATTATATAATTATTAAAACATAACAATGCATAAATGAATTGTATATGGTAATATATAGTATGAACATTATTAATACCCCTTAGAGAGTTTTTGGCTCTATCCCACAAGTATTGTATATGATCGTTATATGAATATTCGTTTTTGTCATAGAATGAACATCTATATTCATTGGATACAATATTTGTCGGATTTTCCCCTGATTGGACAAGTTATAAACATAATAAAGTAGTTACATTTTGTAAATCATTTCATTTTAAATGGTTTACAAAATTTCAATGGAACTTCCTTTATGTTCCCTGTGTACATGCATTTGTGTACGATATAGGGAACAAAAAGGAAGTGCTGTGGAAATTTTATTGAACCATTTAAAATGAAATGATTTATGAAATCTAATTACTACTGTGTTTTAATGGGAAATAGGATGACTGGCCATCAAAGTAGAAAACAATAAACTAAAAATTTAATATTCTATTCATAATTTGTGTCAATCCCTAAAATGCAAAATGAATATTAACTAATAATGATTTGAAAAATTAAATGTCAATCCACAAAATGATTAATACTATTTTTAATTTCTAATATATATTTTAAACAGGAAAAATGGTCGATTATTTTGTTGAGCCGGCCTGGATGTATCATCCTCGAAGTGAAATGACAGGCTCAATAAGGGAACATTTTTATAATGGTGTAAACAAAGTAATAATGGAAACGATAGAGAAATTCATTACCCATGTAGTATGTTTCCAAGTACCATCGTCCGGTTACATAAGGTTGATCGTAAAGTCCAAATTCGACCATTAGTGGGAAAGATGATCACGAGGCAACATCCGCATGATTAAAGTGTAATGTTTGAACGGCCATATCTAGCCAGGATAAATAAAGTCGACAAATGGATAGCACTAGATGCTGAAGTCTTGGAATTTAGTTTGGTTGGGTTGGGAACTAGAGTAGATGGTTAGGCAAATTCAATGAAACCCAAAGGGGTCAGTATAGTGGTGGTTTGGTCGGTAGAGCACATGAAATTATTTAGGTTGGCATAGTGCATAACATTGTTCGGGTCGGCAAAGTATATAAAATGGTTGGGGTCGGCAATAAGTATATAATATGGTGAGCTCGACATGGTGTGTGTAATAGCTTAGGCCAGCATGGTGTGTGGCATCCATCGGGTCTTCATAGTAAGCAGAGTACACTCGGTCGGCATAGTATATAGAATGGGTCAGGTTGGTGTACCTAAAGGGTTCGGCAAAGTGTGTGATATGATGGATGGCTCATTAAGAACGGTCGGCATATTATAGTGAGGTCGGCATGTAGTGGTGGTATGGCTCGGGTCGGTATGGTTGGCATAGTATGTTGGGCTAAGCCTTTCTTATGTTGAGTCCAAATGGTCAGGTTGGAGGTTGCCTTCATCTATAAATACAAAGGCAGTTCTTAGGATTCTTTTTTCTCGGATGGACAAGTGAAGCTCTGCCATTTTCGTAATCAGTCTTCCTTTGTTCTAACTTGTTCTCAAACTATTCCTTGTGGATTGTAATTGTAATCAATTGAGTGATAAAGCAATAAAGAAAGCATTCAGAGTGGATATGGGCAATCAACGCCGAACCACTATAAATCTTGTTGTTTTTAATTTCTGCTTTTTTTTCTTGTAATATTTAATGTTACCCTCATTTTTCATTTAACTTCATCATTTATTTTACTACTCAAATCTATTCTCGGGTGTTTTTGACCAATTTTGTTGTAAACATTTTGGTGTTTTCACTAAGAAGCTCGATTCTCAGGCTATTAGGATCACCTTTGTTGATACTGGACTGAGGAAATTCCCCAAAGGAGATCTGGGTTCGTTTTTAGAAGCTTGCAGATACTATTCAGATTTTCCAAGATCTAAGCAAAGAATTTTAAGATTGTGAGGTGCACAAGATCTACTTCCCACAATGTCGACACTAAACAAAACTGCTAATGTCCAACACGGGGGTCAAGCAACCAGCCTCCTAACACGAATGTGGAGGCCGTTGCAGTTCAAAACCCTGCTGATTCCGTTACTAGGGCTGAATTTAATGATTTAACGAGAGAGCTAATGGAAAGCGATTGGCAGCTAAACGAGCAAGTCCAGTAAAATGCCAACCTGATGAGCTAGATTGCTTAACAGCAGCATCAAAACACCGGATGAAGTCCCAACTCATGCCCAGCGTCTGATAGCTCAACTTCATCGGAAGGATACCAAAGGCATAGGTGTCACAGAATTGAAATGACACGAGCTAGTGCAATGGAGTAACTTAGGGTAGACCAACATGGTCAGCAAAATCGGGTCGGTGCCGATCCCCCCATAGGTGTCGGTACCGATCCCTCTATAGGTGTCGGTACCGATACCTCAACCATGAGGATGGCTCCACAACTGCACTTGGGGAGTCGTGCTTGACTTAGAGTCGGGAACTTAGGCACTGGACAAATTATGGGAGTTGATCAGCTACCTCCCCAGGATGATAATGAAGTGGGCCTTCAGGACATGCATCTGGAGGACAATAGACCAAGAAGGCGTGGGATTCCCCGAGGACACCGGCTAGAACACTCATATAGGATGGAGCCCGACCAAGCGCCCTTTATCTGGACTCCGGACTTATCCGCAATGGTCAGGCAGCTTATGAGGGAGAATCATGGCTTGACTAACAATGATTAGGGAGTCTTCAAGAGTCATACCCCATTTACTGACAACATTTTACAAGCTAAATATCCCAGGAGGTTTAACATGCTTGCAATGCCTTCTTACGAAGGGAAAACTGACACCCGACAGCACATCATGAGGTATGAATGGTTGATGGACTCGGCCAGGGTGAATGAAGCAACCAAATGCAGATGCTTTCCTACAACTTTATCTGGGATTGCTACCATGTGGTTCACAAGGTTTTCCCCATGATCAATCTCGAGGTTTGACGAGCTGGCTACAAGATACGTGGAGAAGTTTTGGGTTCATGCCACTGGCCCCAAAGATGTGATGTCGTTATCCGGTGTAATCCAGGCTCCGAGGGAATTGCTGAAGGATTACTTGCAAAGATTTCATGTTGCTGCTACTAAGGTTAGTAATCCAAATGACCATGCCATACTTATGGCTGTGACAAGGAGGGTTGACCTAGAATATGAGTTCGATGGTTGGCTACCCGAAAACATGCCGACCACGTTAAAGTGTTTCTACTCAAAGGCAAACCAGTTCATGAGAAAGGAGGAGGCCAGATTGTCCAAAATAAGCGATGCTACAGGACCAAGTAGAGAAGCGGCACAAAGAAACATCGTAGTGAAGCAAACTGCTGGAAACTTTGGAAAGGTTTAGGTCAATGTTGAAAACAAGCCAGGTCAACAAAAAATAAACAGAAAAGGAAGTTCTGATCGAAAGAGGGGGCCCGGAAGGTGAAAGCCACGAATTTCTACATATAACGACTATACACCCTTGAATTCCTCTCTAGAAAACAACTACCTATCCACCTGTAACACTTTCCAGTATATGAATGTGACGCCCCACATCTATGCCCATACTAGCCAAGAACACTACGGAGTAATGTTGTCAACTAGTGCGGAGAATAAGGCTGTTGAGGAGCGACCATCTGTATAATTGCTTTCTGCGAGTACCGATATGCCAGATAAAAATATAACTTTTCATCTCAAGAGGAATTCCGACATACCGATGCAAACTAAAAGCAACTACACAGTGGATATAATATCTTCAGAAACATATATAGAAATAATCATAACACAAATCATACATAGAAGTTCATATCTCAAAGGTGGAAACAGATATGAATATTACACATATAAGTGTAGATCAGAGTAGTGGTCAAACAAGATCCACGATATCACAAAAGAATAGTTACAAGTGCTACACAAAAGAATAAGTATACATCAACGAGTCTCTATCTCGAATGTATACAAAACAAAAACTACTAATCTAAAGTAGATAGCCAAAAATCAGGCAACAGTCCCTGATAAGAAGTCAAGAGGAAGCACCTATGACATCTCGGTCTGACCCGAGTATTATTTAAGAAGAAAATAATAAACGGATCAGTCTAGCTATAATTATCAGGTAAAATGAGATATAAGAAGAGATATGATAAAAAGGTATGATAACAAAAATGTCATATTATGACAAATATACATTAAATAACAAAAAAATCATACAATATCTCAAGAAATCTCGAAGCACTAAAAAGAATTTCATATTCTTTGTTTTATTTACTAAACCACAAATATTGACAAACATATCAATGCCAATTGCAAAAGTTGTTGAAACACAAATTCACCAATACACAAATATTAATAAAGCTTATCAATGAAAATCACGAAAATTGGTGAAACACAAATTCTAGAAATGATCAATAGAAATCCAGAAATCATAAAAAGGAGGAAAGAGGCCTATCACAAGACGGGAGCATTAAAACTCACCAACACGTGTATCACAAAACGGAATGCTATTCCATGGTTGCTAACCATTAATTTTTGGAACCGAAGCTCCACAAAAACAGCCCGAAGACCTTTGAGCCGAAGCTCCACTAAAATAGTCCGAAGACCTTTCAGCCGAAGTTCCACTAAAACAGTCCGAAGACCATTGGTCGCTACCCCACCAAGTCGAATTTCCACTAAAAGCGGGGTTTAGTCTCCCTCGCAGACAAAGAGACATCGCACATTGCTAGTCTAAATCACAAATTGATCATCATTGATCGATAAGTGTAAATTACACTAAGCTAGTAAATAAACGAGTTTAGCTTCATGTCCCATAACCTCAAGCTTAACTTAATTATTTACGAACAAATTGTAGACTTCCACTCGAGGTTAAGTGTCAATTACATTAAGCTTGTAAATATATGAGTTTAGCTTCATGTCCCATAACCACTAGCTTAACTTAAATATTTACGAACAAATTGTAGATCTCCACCCGAAAATTGTCACAAGAAATTCAATCAAGCAAGTCCAAGAATTGACCGACGAAGTAAACGAAAGCGTTTCATACCACTTGTTTTACTAAGACATTTAATTAGGTTTCTAATACGAGTGAGGTAAAGGTTTGTATATGCTAGTAGATTGAAAAACGGTTTGAGAAACGAGCTTTGTAATAAAATAGTGTTGAAATCGTATTGATGAAAGAGTTTTGATATTTACTACTAGTATTGAAACCTTTGTATTTTTAAAGTGACAAATCACAAAAATGATTGTAGAATAATCAATTCACCAAAAATTCACATTCAAAGACGTGAATAGAATCCAAAGAAATCGATAACGAATCCATCAAAACAGATATTCCCAAAAGTTCCAAAGAAGATGTTGTCAAAGCCAGCAAGGTGATAACAACTAGTTGGAGAACGAAAATCGATCAAAAAGTGGAAACTCAAACCCAAAAGGCAAATTGGGAAAAAACAGCAAATTCAGTCGACTGGACCAGGGTGGTCAGTCGACTGACTCAGATCCTGGAAACTTTCTGTTTCCAGGTCCAGTCGGCTGACTCAGAGTGGTCAGTCAACTGAATCATGCCAGGAAACTCTCTGTTTCCAAGTTCAGTCGACTGACTCAGAGTGGTCAGTCGACTGACATTGGCCCAGGAAATTTCCTGGGTTCGGTTCAGTCGACTGAACACTCTGAGTCAGTCGACTGAACTGCACTTTCCAGTGTATTCAGCCTATGCCCCTTAGGGGCAAAATTCCAACAACTCGCGATCGATCGAGCACGGACGCTAGGGGTTTACACCTTTCGGCAACCCGGCTCTATGGGCTCCTTGATGCATCACCAAAAGCATGTTCAAACCTCAAAGATAGGATTTTCAAAGATTGGACTCCAAAACACCAAAAATTGGAATATTCATAAAACCAATTCAAATCAAAAGCAAATGAACATTAATAAGTGTTTGGAATTCATATCTAACAAGAAAGATAGATATAGACATAGATGTGAGATAAAAATCTCACCTTTAAACCCAAAACAAATGAAGAAGAAGCTATAGAGCAATAGCAAGAACAATCACTCTTCAATTCCAACCCAACAAGCTTGAATCTAAGCTTAAAAGAGAAACATTTCCTAAGTTAGGTTTAGGAATTTCTGAAATTGAAAGCAGAATGAGTTGGCGGAGAAGAAGAGAAGGCTTACCAAAGCTTCTTCTATGAATTTGGAGTTAAATCTTGGATTTTGCAAAGATAATTAGGGCTTGGAGTTTTGATTTCTCATTCCCCTCTCCATTGTTGCAAAAGCTTGAGTATTAGGAAAATTATGAAGGAATGAAGAGAAGAGGGGGTGAGGCTTGGGTATAATGGGCTGAAACCAAACCAAAGCCCTAAGTGAAAAAGTAGCAAAATTCCTCTAACTCCAAACATATTGAAGTTTATACTCAAAAAGGTCGCAAACGTCATTTTGAACTCGATGGAGGTGGTCTCGAGTCCAAATTCGACCATTTGCTAAAAGTAGAATTTCGGACTATAATCCGAATAATGATGAAATATTTAAATAAAATATTTAAATATTCAATCGTAAAATATGCGGGTTGTTACAATGAATCTGCGTCCAAAGGAATCGACCGAGGAACAAAAGCAAACCGAGAAGTGCTGTCGGTTTCAAGAATCCCATGGGCATAGCACTGATGAGTGTAGGCATCTCCATGATGCCATCAAGAGGTTAATTCATCTAAAAAAGTTGCAGTGGTTTGTCAAGAATCCACAGGATGATGAACAAAAAACGTCTGATCCCAATCGAGGACAAGCTCCACGCCGAACTAAGGAGCCCGCGCAGACCGGTAGAAGGTAGATAATAAACATGATAATTGGTAGACCACATCCTACTGATAGAAGTTGGCAGGAAATGGAGCGTTACGCTAGTTCAATTTAAGTAATTAAGGCAATACATATTGAAGTAATTCCACAAAACCATTTATTTTAACTTAAATGTTAAAATGCAAACTCCCTTTGTTATATTTATAAAATACTTGATTCAATGTTTAAAACTTATATATATATGTGTGTGTGTTAAATAAGTTTTAAAACTAATTAAAATATATGATAATTATTTGTATAGAATATTATGTAAAAATTAGAAATTTCGAAATAAATAGAAAAACAAGTTTTAATTTCAAAAGTTACTTAGTTTAGAAATTCATAGTTAACTATAAAAAATATTTAAACTTGAAATCTTAGTTTAGAAATTCATAGTTAACTATAAAAAATATTTAAACTTGAAATCAATTTTGAAACTCTCCATTATATGTTAGAAAATAATCTTAAAAAGAATAAAGAAAAAATATTATATTTAAGTATCAGTTTTAAACAATTTATAGTACTAGATAGAAAAGAGAGCATTTATAGAAGTGTTATCTGAAGTTTTGTTTCCATTGTCCAAATTGTTTTGTTACGACTTTGAGCCTAGATTTCAACACTTAAATAAATGATTTTTGATTCACTCTTTTTACATTAGTTAGTATACTACGGGCACCTGGGAATCTGAAGAAAAATCCTAAAGAATAATTTCCAATTATTTTAGAGAATTTCCCGAAACAGAGCATTTTACCGAACTACACTTATAACGACTATTTTGTTATAATTGTTTACATTTCATTCAACTAGCTATAGAACAAATTAGGCTTCAAAACTTTCCCAATAAAAATAATATATTATTTGCTCCTTAAAAATAAAAGGAAACCTCCAAAGAAGTTTGTAGAAAAATATCGTTATTGCGCTAAATAAAAAGTGATGTTATAGCAACCTTCTTACTTCAATATTTTGTTACTTTGACTTACTTCTTCTATAACTGTCCAAAACATATTCTTTTCTTTCTTGAACACTTATATAAGTGTAAATAATAAACAAACAAGATATTATCAAGACATGTCATTAAATCTCTATTTTCATAAGTTATAGTTCAAGGGATTCAAAGTGTGCTTATAGCGGCTATCGCTATATGGACAATTCCGTATGCAATTCAATATCTTATTTCATTCTCTTTTATCCACATATATGATTCCAATTTCAAACTATATCACTACTGAACATGTATTAACATACGTACTAATAATTATGTCCATTTTAGATATTTAAATGTTCTTAATTCAAACAACATAATCTCATTCTTTTTAAGGCAACTACTTTAACAAATTATATGCTTTTGGAAGCATATAATAAAAGATTATAACTTTAAGTCGTTCATGTTTATAATTATATGTAAAATCAAGCAATATTTCGAGCAATACAAACAAGTTTATTTAACATGTAATTATCAATATTCAATGTGAGATTAACTCACCTTTCTTAAATCAAATTTCTACCAACATTTAAATAAACCCTATACACTTCATTTCTATAGCAAACAAGCCTATAATCAAGCACAACATGAGAAGAGGCAGACAAGAAGTGCATAGCCAAGCCTTAGTTACCCCTATTTGGGTAAAACCATAGACGGTTTGAGGGGGATGGATTTCATTCTTTTAGTTTTTAGGTGATAGAGTAATGTTATATAGTATTTTAGGGTGATAGAGTAATGTTTTTGGAGGAGCTAGGATTTGTTTAGTGTTGCTTTGAGTTAAAAACTTTGTGTAGAGAAAGTGAGTGAAAGAATAGAGTTTATAGGAGTTAGGAATTGTGAGGATGAAGAGAGCCTTGCATGTGCTTATATACGCTTAGGAAACGAGTGGAAAAGATTGCTAAAACCCCTCCTTATCCATGAAGTGAAGAGGACTTAAGCATGTAAGGCCATAACCCTACATGAGCATGCTTTTCTTGATTTGTGCCTTGATTTAGGGGTCCTTTAAGTCCTTTTGTCTCTTTAATTATATGCTTAGTTTATTTGATTTTCTCTAGGAAATGAAATGTTTTAATTTTTGATTAATGTGTTGATATGATAACTGTTCAAGTTGCAACATGTTTGCATATCTTGTATTGAATAAAAAGATGATTTTTAACAAAACTTTTTCTAGTCACATTTTCAGTATTTATCCAAAGTGTATATTTTTGTAAACACGTTTTAAAAATAAGTTTTTTAACATTATCTATTAATTAAAAAGTGTTTAATAAGGTTATAAAATCATATTTAATCATAATAAATATTTTGAAATATTTAAATGATTCAGATGTTTAAATACGAAGTGTTTGAAATTCCAAATCATTATATTCTTCCCCTTAGAATATTTCGTCCTTGAAATTCCAACACAAACAATCCAAGAAACAACTATACAATAATATTTAATAGTATTATAATCAATAGCAACATGGACAATTGTTTGCCTAGTTCAAAAGCTTCACATCGCACAAGGATGATAAATAAACTACCAAGTGTACCTTTTGCTCAACCGCCTCAGATTATTACTTAGTCAATTATTTATATTACCTTAAATAATCCGAAGAGTCTTTTCCTGAACTTGCCATAAGCCAAACAGCGTAGTATGTAGTTGTACATAAGCTGGTATGATGTTGTACATAATAATTTGTATGCAATGTCGATCTGGCCACTTCTCGATCGCATAATTTTCACTTTCAAACTAGTATATCGCACTTAACTTCTTTAGTGCAGACTTCAATCTGGCTCCTTGATCGAACACCTCCGTTCTCCTTACATAGCAATAAACTAGATAGAAAACTTAGGGATCATATGAAGAATCTGTATCAAGTGTTCGCCATCAAGGATCTAGTGAAAAATCCTAACATTTACATAACATTTCAAAACTTAGGTTATGCTACGAACCTTTTATTAAAGTTAATCTTTTTAACCCAACATTATCATCGAACACCTTACAGTTAAATTATAAAACTCAATTCACAAGGTGTTCGTTTCAATGTTACTATAAATTACTATCTACCCAAGCCATGTCGTGAAAAAGGTAAATTCAATAAATATTAACCAATGCCCATAAACTTGTTGGGCACGACTAATAAAGCAATAAATAATAATTTAATATTATCATTTTCTAATAACCAAATACATTATAGAAAAATATGTTATTGTTTGAAAATTATTCTTTTATATAAAATATAATCCTAGATAAAATTATTTCATGTACCAGTTTTGAAAATAATATCGTGTCGGTTTGTTCTGTTTAAATGTTTAAGAATCCTTATCGATGACGTTGATCAGGCGCATCGACCATAATCCATAAGCACTCGGCAGACCAATCAACACACAAAATATTTTTATAGCACTAAATGAGTTATGCCCAACCAAAGTCAAGGTTCTCGTTTAACCTTCAGCTCTGATACCAAAATGTGACGTCCGCATTTTTTGACCCTCAAATGTCAATACTAATACATCCACAACATCCATGTGTCGAGCACCTAAGTGCCAAAAAGACATAACATTAAGGTAAAATAAAAGAAGAAAAGAAAAGAAAAGGTACAATAAAGAAGCTAACGCAATATCATAATATCACCAAGGAACAATGACATATATTATCAAAATGATACTTTTACAAAGGAAAACTGTATAGATATAATAATTAGAGTAAACTAATCTATCATCAACCTAGACGGTTATAACAACCTGTTCTCACAATTGTTGACATAACAATAAACAAAGCAGTGCAGTGGAAATAAAATCTATGATAGGTAATCATCCAGCTTCTCTCCCAGAGCTCCAATGAATCATCAACGATATCTGGAAATATACATGAGCTAACCCGAGCATTATTAGAAGAATAACACCTGGATCACTCTGGTAAACCAGCATGAGAAAACTCAAGTAATTTGAATTAATATATTTGTAAAACCCTTTTAAAGAATAAAGGTATCTCGTAAGACCACGTCGCAAATAAACACGGTTGGGTTATTAACTTACGATAACCGAACCAATTTATAAGAATATTTAGTGGTATTACAGTAATGTCTAAGGTGTTCAATATAAATATAAATCATTGCTGAAATGGTTACAATTGGTAACATTTGATAGCATATTTTGGTATAGAAACAAAACCACTAAGGTACGTTTATATAAATAGATTTTCTATGGGACCTCCTCAATGCGACCGATCTCCTTCGACAAGGATCAGAAAATACCTTCCGAGCGTCATATATCTCTAGATAAAATATACCATAAGATAAACACAACTGGGTGATCATCCGAACACTTGCATAAACAATGTGTACTAGGTATCAACAACTCCTCACTAGTAACATATATAAGCATACTCTAGATATGGAGTTGTCGTGCCCCCCATAGGTCAGCTAAACCCCAGGATCATGCATCATACTCTACCTTTAGTCATTTCCCAATGTTAAGGCTACGTTCGGCATCTTCTCATGAGTTTTCAACAAAACTCGATCACATATTGAATCCCATATGGGTTCAATCTTCTCAAGCGATTCCAGAACCATACATGGTTTCCATCATTCACTTCCATAATTGAGAAGCTGTATCTCAACCTTGAAGTGGTTTTCGGCAAGTAGAACACTTATCGATCCCGGTATCTCCAAGGCCGAGTCAATGAATTTGGTCTTATTCAATAATAATGAGAATGATCGCATAAGGGAACTAAGCTCTAAATACTTTCTCATAAGCAAGTAACGCACTTGCACTATCATTTCATTCAAAAATGGTCAAGTCACATAAAAAACTTTTAATCCCTTTTTAATTAATTTATCTTTTATTAATTAAAAACCCTTCTTATTAGAAAACCATCTTTTTATCTAAATAAAACATCTTTTAAAAATCAACACTTCACTAATTAATACTCCTTTATTAATTAAAACTTCATTTACATTCTTGTATATATATATATATATTGGATTTCTCTTTATAAAAGGTATATACTGTCTTTATAAATTTAACTATTCATTTATTCTTTTGATACTTAAAAAGTAATCATATACTTATTCCAATGGTATAAATGTGTCCATAAATTGTTTAATAAGTTTTAATTACTTGAAAATAATTAAAGAGATTAAAACAATTACTACTAAATCATTGATATAATAAACTCCTCTTCTTTTATAAATTAAACATATAACATTCTATCTCTTTATAAAAGATTTCAATACGTGTTATTATTTTTAAAATTCCATTGTTAATCCTTCCAAAATATAATTCAAGGGTATAAAAATAAATGTTGCTTAAACATTGTTTACTACAAACGCAAAACCATTCCATTTAATCATTTTCTTTAAAACTCTCCTTTTAAAGGTTTAGTTAAATATAAGGGTTAAAGATAGGTGTTGCTAAAATAATTGTCACACGAACCAAAACATTTCATACTTTGAAAACATTCCTCTTTAAAACTCCCTTCTTAAAGATTTATTTATATTTTAGGGTTAATGATAAGTGTTGCTCAAAACATTTGGCCCAACAAACCCAAAACAATTTACTTGTATTTTTTGTCAACTAAATATCCATCGGTAAATATCTAATTATATTATCAAGTATAATAATAATAAGAGTTAAAAACATGTGTTGCTAAAAACACTATTTATAACAACCAAAAGTATTTACTTATCCATTGAAAAGGTTAAAATTTTATTTAAAGATCAAAGCATATTCATACTTATTAATTAATGCAGTACACTTTTACATAATCCCACAAAACCATTTATTTTAACTTAAGTGTTAAAATACAAACTCCCTTTATTTTATTTATAAAATACTTATTTAAAACTAATATATATAGAAATATCTTTAAAATACTTAATAATATGTTAACTTTTAAAACTACTTAACATATATGATAATTATTTATATATAATACTATGTAAAAATAAGGAATTTTGAAATAAATAGAAAAACAAGTTTTGATTTTAAAAGCTACTTAGTTTATAAATTCATGGTTAATTGTAAAAAACAATATTTAAACTTGAAACCAATTTTAAAACTCTCTATTACAAGTTAGAAAAAAACTTAAAAATATTATAGAAAAATATTAAATATAAATATCATTTATAAAACAATTTTTAGTTCAAGATAGAAAATGTTGCAATTATAGTAGTGCTATCTAAAGTTTTGTGACCATTGTCAACATTGTTTTGCTACAACCTTGAGCCTTGACTTCAACACTTAAACAAATGATTTTTGATTAACTCTTTTTACATTACGTAGTATACATTAGGTAATTGGAAACTATAAAGAAAAATCCCAAAGAATAGCTTTCAACCATTTTAGAGTATTTTTCGAAAATAGGGTATTTTACCGAACTACACTTATAGCGACTATTTTGCTATAAACTTTTGCATTTCATTCAACTAGCTATCAAATGAATTAGGCTTCAAAAATTTCCCAATTAGAATAATATATTATTTAACCCTTAAATATGGAAAGAAACCTCCAAACTAGTTTGTAGAAAAATATCGTTATTTCGCTAAATAAAAAGTGTTGTTATAGCGACCTTCTTACTTTGACATTTTATTACTTTGATTTACTTCTTCTATAACTTTCCAAAACATATTCTTTGCTTTTATAAACACTTGTAGAAGTATAAATAATAACCATACAAGTTATTATTAAGATATGTCAATAAATCTCCGTTTTCATAAGTTATAGTTCAAGGGATTCAAAGTGCTCAAATAGCGACTATCGTTATACGGACAATTCTATATTCAATTCAATATCTTGTGTCATTCTCTTTTATACATATATATGATTCCAAATTCAAGCCATACCACTACCGAACATGTTTTAACATATGTACAAATAATCATGTCCACTTTAGATGATTAAACGTGCTTAATTGAAACAACATAATCACATTCTCTTTAAAGCAATTACTTTAACATATCATATGCTTTTGTAAGCATATAATAAAAAGTTATAACTTTAAGTAGTTAGTGTATAATATTATAGATAATAGCAAGCAATATTTCAAGCACTATTAACATGTTTATTTAACATGTCATTATCAATATTCAACATGAGATTAATTCACCTTTTCTTAAACTAACTTCCTACCAACAATCAAACATACCCACTATACTTCCTTCCTACAACAATACAAGCCTAGAATCAAGCATAACATGAGAAGAGGGGGACAAGAAGTGCATGGCCAATCCTTGATTTCCCCTAATTGGGTAGGCCTTGGAGGGTTTAAGGGGAATGGCTCTTATTCTTTTAGTTTTGAGGTGGTAGAGTAATGCTATATGGTATTTTAGGATGATAGAATGATTTTGGAGAAGTTTGAATTTTTTAGAATTGTTTTGACTAAAAAAATAATGTAGAGAACGAGAGCTTTGCATGTGCTTATCTCGGCTTAGGAAATGAGTAGAAAAGATTGCTAAAACCCCTTATTAGCCAAAAATTAAAGTGGCCTTAAGCATGTAATATCATACCCTTACATAAGCATGCTTTCCTTGATTTGTGCCTTGAATTAAAGGTCCTTTATGTCCTTTTGTCTCTTTAATTGTATGCTTAGTTTTATTGTTTTTTGTTAGGAAATGAAATGTTTAATTATTAGTTAATGTAACGCCCTGCATTTTTATAAGGTTAGAATTTAACATATTACGATAAGTAATGAAAATAAATAATTATGGAATTTTCATAATATGGCTTCAAAACTTGTACCGTAGCGTCCGAGGCGATTTTCTATTCAGTTTTCATATATAACTCGTCAAAACCCAAACCAATATGAAGAAGTTAAGAATGAAACAGAATAGGTAACCGAATGAAACAAAAAAATAGTATAATGCGGATACGGGCCAACCAATAGGTCGATCCAATAAGTGCAACGGTCGACCGCCCGCTCGACGGCTTGCTAAGGGCGGTCGACCGCCCGGTCGACCCATGCATGGCGTGGATGAAAATTCATCCAGGTACGTGCAGTGACGCGTTCTCTTTGTTTTTGCGTGATCTGAGCCATACTTTCTTCGATCCGTTGGCTCCAAATAGCCTTATGACATGGTGGCTCCTGATTCAATCCAAAAAACCAATGTTTTGAGGTCCCCAAGCTCCCATATAAATAGGACCCTAGGCCTAGCTATCTTCTCACAATTAAATTTCCTCCCATAGGTTTATTGACTAAGGCTGAACCCTAAAAGAAAATAATTTGTAGGAAGAAGATCTTCTAACTTAAAATATTACACACCTTGGAAAAAAGGGGATCTAGAATGACTGTGGAGCCAAGCAGAGCACAAGCGAAGCTAAGGACGACGGATGAGTGGATTTATTTATATATCTTTTAAGTTTAAGCTATATTATCATTAGATTCCTGTTTAGAAAATTTTATTTAGTAATTAATCATATTAATTAAATTTTGCCGAGCTACAAGAAAACTTGTAGTTTATTTACAGCATTTGTGACGACCCGCCTTTCTAACCCCGGAAAGACGTATCATCAATAAGAAAAGAAAGGGATAGAAATAGAAAAGAATAAAAAGAAAGAATAACAACAATCAGAATCTCACAGCGGAATGGAACAAGATATAATACATCACATAATCATTACATATTTACTACATATATCAGAGTTTTACAATATCATACCACAGAACTGTCAAATACATAACTGTCAATACATATATCCAAAATACAGCGTACACTACTACACAGTGGAACTATATAGATAAATACATACGTCTGGTCTTCTTCTCCAAAGCTCCTCCAGAAACTCAATACTCCAAATACCTATCACTTGGCTACTCATAAAAATTTGAGTACCCGAGAGTTTATGAAAAAAAATATAAACTCCGGGTCAGACATGGGTCTGTGTGAGTAAACGGGTTTAAATTGTTTAACCTTGAAAATCATTTGAAAATAAAGGTATCACGTAAGACTCCCCACACATAAATATAGGTAAGTCTTTACGTTACACTAACCAAAACATTTTATACGAAATTCAGTGATATTATATTAGTGACTAGGGTTTTCAAGTAAATAGAAAATAGCCGAAATTGTTACAGTCATTAAATTCCAGCTACTAGCCACGAAAGTAGGTAATACAAATCAAAACCGTAGGGTCTCGTAGGGAAAATGGGTTTCCATCAATGGCAGGGCTACTGGGGTACCGCTCGTCACAGTACGGGGCCTAGATCACCGTACCGAGGATCACTCCCAACCCCCTACAACACAAGGTCGGAACCATTCCTTACTGAACAGTCCCGAACAAGATAACCCCGCAGTTGTGGCCAACAACTTCCCACACAGCCGAAATAAAAAGTGACATCTAGACAGGGGTATACCTCATCCTGCTTGGGCATGACCCACCTAACCTTGCTGCATCTCCCCTGTTTTAGCCATTCCCGGTTGATGAGGCTTGAGGCTGCGATTACCTTTAGAGAACATATCTCTTAGAATGCTCATCGTCCACCTGACGATGTGCTGAAAGCATCCAATCCATAAAAGTTCATTCCGGGTTCGAACGAAACCGAAGGCATTATCTCGTTACACACATTTTGGAATCACCCTCAGAGTTAATGACGATAACCCTTGCATTATGAAACACCATCTCGATCTTCAATTGAGATATCACGACCTATTGTTTAATTTGGATCGATGTGGTTTTCGGAATATCAAATTTATACCCGATCCCGGTCTTATCGAAATCCAAACGCCATTTTAAGGGCCAGGTTATCTACTTAGTTTAAACAGTTTAATTAAATACTTAGAATTCACATGACAGATATCACAGATAAATCATATACAGTCATCACAGATATATCCAAAATATATCACAAATATCACAGAATATCACAGAATAGATATCAAAGACAATCAAACAGAATCATCAATTCATATCAATATAGTTTGATTTAACTTAATTAATTACTTAGGGATAAATCTTAATATTCTATTTAATTAATCACTAATTAATTAACCTATTAAATTTTTATTAATTATTATTTAATTACTCAATTACTCAATTAATTAATTGATTCTTAATTATTTATTAGTAACCTTAATTTATTAATTATATAAAACTTAATTACTTATTAATTATCACTAATTACTTAATTAATCATCTATTATCAATTAATTTATCGTCTAATCCTACTTAATCACTTAAGTTAACTACCATTTATTTATTAATTAACTTTAAGTAATTAATTAATATTCTTAAGTCTAAAATTGATTTAAACACAAAATCAATTTCTAATTACAACTTTAATTAAAGTTATAAATTTAATTAAAAGTATAAATTAATTTACATTTATAATTACCTTATATAAATTAATTATCTTACCTTTACAAACCTTTCTCTAATAAACTTTAAATCAAATATTAACTTAAATCTAACCAATCATTATTTACTTGATTAATGTTGAACTTTGTTAATCCAAATACTTAAAGTATTAAGGCAATATCAATAGGATCTGGACCGAGCACGCACCACTTTTACTCGAGAAAAACTCGAGTTCTTTCCCTCTTTTCCCCGCGTCAGTCTCTCTTCTCATCTTCTTCTTTTTCCTTCCTGTTCCCTTCTTCTTCCTTTGATTACTGATTTCTTTTTTTTTAAGTTATAAAATTTTAAACTGCTGAACCAAAAACATTCACGCGCGCACCGGAATCAAACTCGAAGCGACTCCTAAAAATCTCGAGCAAAAGCACACGACAACCACGACAATCCATCAGACATCCAAATGCCACCGTGCACGTAAACGGTGGTTCGACGCCCCTCCGGCGACCCTCGTCACCACCCATGAACCACAAATCGACTCAATGATCGAAAACAAAACCCAGATTTTCAAAAAAAGGCGAATTGAAAAAAAAAGGCCTGAAGCTCGAACTCGAAACACGGACACTTCACCGAAAACCACCACATTCTGCCATCACCCATCACCGGAGGCAAAGCCCCTTCGCCAACGCCATGTCCAGACCTCGACAACCACCTCCTCGAAGCGCGGTCCACTCGAGCAAGTCACGGCAACAAAAATATTTTTTTTTACAGAATACAGAACTTTAAGAACTCAAACCCTACTTTTATTTCAACCTCAAAATCCTTGCATTCAAAAAATCTTTAAACATTTCCTGTGTTAATACGCCTTCAATCTTGCTTCATAATAAATTTCAGCAATTAAAATTAATCGAATCAACAGATATTTACAAAAATGTAACTTTTATTCATATTCAAACTACACCTTCAATACTGAACTAAAAATCATCATTTCTATTTTAAAAATCCTAACTTTGTATGTTTACTTAAGATATGAGTTCGAATTTACAATTTAAAATCTTTAAATTTTGCCCATATTAATTTGTTTTACTGTAAATTTGAATTTATAGTTTTTAAGTTACACTGTCTCCTTCCTACCTACTTCCAAGCCATGATTTTCAGTTTCAAACATGTTTATTCAACTTAATTTCCTAAGTTTAAATTGGTTTAACTGAAGAATATTAGTATTCTTTCACTTCTTTGCTCAAAGCTTTAAAATATAGGAGATCATCACATATTTAATCTTCCAGATATCATCTCAGACCCACATAGTATAAGATATAGCATTCACAGGATATTCATGAACTAATTACCAACTTAAGCTTAAAAATTTGTATGTTTACTCACCAAAATATTAGTTGAACAGAAAGCAAAGATTTTGTTGAAAGGCTGCAGTTGAATTTCCAGAAAGCTTCTCCCTTTTGTTTTGCTGTTGAACTTTATTGGGTTTTCGAAGACAAGGTGTTGTTTATTTTCTTCTTTCTTATCTCAGTTTTACTTCTACGTTTTACTATTAAGTTTTGTAAACGGACAAGTATACTATAACATACATAAGAAACCAAATGCAGGCTTGATGTTCCATTTCTGGTTACAAAGACTTTTAGTTGTACTAGTGTATTTTTGTTTATAATCTGGCCAGAGATTTTATTTCCAGATTTTAGGCTGATAAGAGCTTTTGTTGTGCCACCTTAATTACATTTGTCTTGTGTAATTTATCATCTTGTACCTATGTACATTTTATTATACTAGTCTGTACAACCTGGTTTTAGAACTTGCTGAGCATATACGTATGTTTCTTTGTACATTTCTTACTTAGCTTATATATATTTTTAAAGTGTAGCCTGGCTGTGTTTTGGGAGAACATATGTATATAGTTTGTTTTGTTTACTTTATACTTAGCATTTTGTACAAAGATATTTTTTTAATATGATGTGAATACTTGTCTTCTTTGTATACATGATTACACAGCAACTTGTTTCTATCTTTGTTAAAGATTTATATTGTACAAATGTATAATAAGTTATGAAAATAGTTTATCTTCTTTTCTAAGCTATCTTATATGTACATGTATTATTATAGTTATATTTTACATAACTTCTTCAGTTTTATTTTCTATTTGTAGTCAAATTTTAAAACACTGATTTATAATATTGTATTTGTAAATTTTATATTTCTATTTATATCTTATATTTTATAATTATGTTTTATACTTATGTTTTTATATTCATATTTAAACATTGATAGGATTTATTATTTTAAACGTTATTATTTAGATTACCCTTTTATATATATTATATTAAAAATTGATAATATACAACTTTCGGTTTTATTGAATAATACAGAATTTATTTTAGATTTTCAAATCAAAATTTCCTTCACAGACACATATATACTGATAAATATTCAAAAATCTTATTTATTTATAAAATGAAAAGCTCGTATTTTAATTAATTAGATTGAATTATTTATTAAAATATATTGCCAAAATTCCGGGTCGTTACATTCCTTCCCCCTTAAAAGAATTACGTCCTCGAAATTTAAAACAAAAGTTAATTTAAAAGCTTTTATATTAAGAAACCAAACATGCATATCATCCGTACAATAGCAAACAAACAAACAGTCTATCCTAACAAACATCACTAGTTATCCGGACACAAATCCGGATAAGCTTCCCTAAAACTATCTAGAGTTTCGTAGGTACAATCTCTGGGATCCTCACTCCACTACACCTTGATGAGTTTCACTACTTTGCTCCTGAGTTGCTTCTCGTCTTGATCCACAATCCGAACTGGATTTCTGACCACAGTCAAATTGGGTTCCACTTCCAAATCCTCCTGGACTACTGGTTCTACAACCAGTGATGGGTCATGAACAAATTTCCTCAAATGTGATACATGAAATACATTATGAATCCCAGACATCTGTTCTGGCAATTCAATACTGTAAGCTACAGTTCCAATTCTTTCCAACACTCGGAATGGTCCAATATATCTTGGAGCAAGTTTTCCCGTCTTTTAGAATCTTATAGCACCTTTGATTGGGGAAACTTTGACAAAAACTAGATCTCCAATCTCAAATTCCAATGGTCTTCGCCTTCTATCTGCATATTTCTTTTGACGATCCTGAGTAGCTTTCATCCTTTTCTTGATAAGCTCAACCTTCGCAGAAGCTTCTCGAATTAGATTGGGTCCGAGCACAAGATGATCCTTCGATTCTATCCTACAGGATGGGGATCTACACGGTCTTCCATATAAAGCTTCATAAGGAGCCATCTTAATGCTTGCTTGGTAAATGTTATTATAAGAGAATTCCACTAGATGAAGATGGTCTTCCCATGATCCTCCAAAGTCCAAAACACAAGCTCGCAGCATATCTTCAAGAATATGATTAAGCCTCTCCGTCTGTCCATCTGTCTGAGGATGATAGGCTGTACTTAATCTCAAACTTGTTCCCATTGCTGATTGCAGAGCCTCTCATAATTTGCTGGTGAAAATAGGATCACGGTCACTTACTATACTGATAAGAAAACCATGCAATCTGACTATCTCCTTAAAGAAAATCTCTGCCAAAGAAGCTGCGGTACGAGTTGCCTTAACCGGAATAAAATGAGTGCTCTTAGTTAAACGATCCATAATAACCCATATACCATTGTTTCCTTTCTTGGTTCTGGGCAAACTGTCAATGAAATCCATCGAAATCATTTCCCACTTTCAATCTGGAATTTCCAAAGGCTTCAATAATCCGGCTGACTTCTAATGACCTCCTTTAACTTGTCGGCAGATGGCACAACTATTTACGAAAGCAGCTACATCCTACTTCATGCCCTTCCACCAAAAGACTCTCCTCATATCTTTATACATCTTCGAGATTCTCGGATGAATATTTAATTTGGAGCGATGACTCTCAGACAACACTTCCTGCTTCAGATCCCTATCATTCGAAACATAAATTCTCCCGCTAATCCTTAATGTTCCTTGGCCATCGATTTCAAAACTGGGACACTCACCCTTCCTGACTCTTTTGATTATCCTCCTCAACATCCTATCAGATTCTGGCTTGCTTGAAATCCTTTCAATAAAAGATGGAACCACTTCCAGAAGAGATAGGACTGCATTTCTGCTAAGAGCATCAGCTACAACATTCGCCTTCCCTGGGGTATACGGAATATCCAAATCATAGGATGCCAGAAATTCGACCCACCGCTGCTGCCTCAGATTAAGATCATTTTGAGAGAAAAGATATTTCAATGGTTTGTGATCCATGAATAATTCGAATTTCTCTGCCAAAAGATAATGTCTCCAAATGTTCAAAGCAAAGACAATGACTAATAACTCCAGATCGTGCGTAGCGTAGTTCTTCTCATGTGGCTTCAATTACCGACTCGCATATGCAATTACCCTTCCATTCTTCATCAGAACTGCTCCCAATCCAACTATACAAGCATCAGTATAAACCTTAAATTTGCTTTTTCCATCCGGAATAGCAAGCACCGGTGCACTGGTTAGTCTTGTCTTCAATTCCCGAAAAGCTTCTTCACATTGGGGTGTCCATTTGAATTTAGCTCCTTTCCTTATCAGCTTAGTCAGATGCGACGAAATCTTGGAATAATCCTTGATAAATTTTCTATAGTAGCCAGCCAAACCTAGAAAATTGCGAACTTCCGTCGGTGTCTCCGGCTGCTTCCATTCCAGAATAGTTTCAACTTTCGCTGGATCTACAGAAATACCTTCACCAGAAACAATGTGCCCTATAAATTTAACTTACGATTTCCAGAAATGGCACTTCGAGAACTTCGCCTTTAACACATGTCTCCTCAGAGTCTCCAATACAATTCTCAAATGCTGCCAGTGCTTTTCTTTAGATTTGGAATAGACCAGGATATCATCAATGAATACCAAAACAAACTTATTCAATACATCCCGAAAGACTCGGTTCATAAGGTCAACGAAGTAGGCAGGAGCGTTGGTTAATCCGAAAGGCATAAACAACCACTCATAGAAACAATTCGGTCCCCTAAATGTAGTCAAGAGAATACTGTCTTCAGCTAACCTCAACTGATGGAAACCTGAAGCTAAATCTAGTTGAGAAAAGACAGAAGCTCCATGCAACTGGTTAAAGAGATCATCGCTACGAGGAAGAGGATATTTATTACGGATAGTCACTTTATTCAATTCTCTATAATCAACACAGAACCTTAGCGATCCATTCGATTTGGTGACAAACACCGCAGTAGAGCCCCAACAAGAAAAGCTGGGCCTAATCAACCCCTTCTCCAAAAGATCCTGCGTTTGCTTAATTAACTCCTCTCTCTCCCTAGGAGCCATTCTCCTACTGGGCTGAATCACCGACACTGCTCCTGGAATCAAATCAATGTGAAACTCTATCTCTCGATGTGGTGGTAGACACTTAACTTCCTCAAATACATCAGCAAAATCTTGGTCCACATCGATATCTTCAATCTTCTCTTCAGAAGTCTCAATTCCATGCAAAAGACTACTCAAGTGAATTTTAGAATTATCACACGACACTCTACAATTCTACCCAAATCAGTTTCCAACGAAACTGTTCTCTCATCACACTTCAAGACTGCTTTATACTTATCAAGCTAATCCATCCCCAAATAAGGTCAAATCCTTTAAAATTTAACGCATACGGGTCACAAGAAAAACTATGGGAGGAAATCTTCAAGTCCTTACAGATCGTATCTAATTGGGTTACCCCACATATAGATTAGATACCAAGATGGGACAGTCTACAGAACTAGGGGTAAGAAAGAACTTCTCAACAGATTCCAAAGAAATAAAACTCAAAGAAGCACTCGAATCAAACAAAACTTTAATATATTTGCCATCTAAAAGTAAATTACCTTCCAAAACTCCCTTGCCTTTCGATGAGGTAGATGGTGCACCTTCCAAAGAAAATACTTTATTTTTCTGGGCTTTGTGGAGTAACGGGCAATCCCTGATCATGTGGCTTGGTTGGTGACAATTCAAACACAACGATCTCAAAACCATTGTTGATCCTAGACCACTATAATGCGGTTGCTGCGGCTGCTGCTGAAATCCTTTCATGGGACACTTATTCGCCAAATGTCCTTCTTGTTGACAATTGTAGCACTTACGAGGTTCACTGCTACTCCCAGGATTCTTCTTGTTCGGTCTCCTCCATTTGGGAACGAACTTCCGCTTATTCGGATTAGTGAAATTCCCACCTGAAGCTACAACTGGTGCCACTGACTTCTTACTCATCAAATCCTCATAGCTTAATGCCATATCAATCAAATCGACAAAAGATACTTTTAAAAGCACTGTCATCTTATCATGAAATTCAGGCCTCAATCCTTGCACAAACTTCTCGTTCTTTTTGAGTGGAGTATCAATGAGTCCTGGTCCATAGCATGAAAGTTCGTTGAATTTTGTCTCATACTCAGAAACAGACATGCTACCCTGCTTCAAATTCACAAAATCCTGATATAGACGGGTTTTCCCTACTGTTGGCATAAACTTCTCATCAAATAACTCCTTAAATTTGTCCCATGAAATGTCGTCCTCAGAAATATTTGCTACCGTGTCATCCCACCAGGCTGCTGCGCTTCCTTGCAATTGCCACGCTGCCATTTCTCTTTTCCGTTCATCGGACAATCTCATGCTCTTAAAGATGCGCTCACAAGAGCGTAGCCAAGCTCGAACTTCAATAATCGATTCTGAACCTTTGAATGGTTGGCCTCCTAGGTTAATGAAGTCCTTGCATAAGGCAGTAAAACTAATCTGAGGCGGTACTGGATTTACATCCTCACTAGCATTTTGACTTCGTCCATTGTCAGTAGAGGTACGGCCCCTACCTCCGCCTCTTCTTCCAGAACTCATGTTGGCCACCTGGACAGGTAACAAAACAAATTTAGATAGATATATAATTATATGAAAATACAAATACGCACTCTCAAGATAGATATCACTCAAAAGCCTAGGTACTCGCTCAACCTCGCTTTGATACCAACTATGACGACCCGCCTTTCTAACCCCAGAAAGACGTATCATCAATAAGAAAAGAAATGGATAGAAATAGAAAAGAATAAAAAGAAAGAATAACAACAATCATAATCTCACAGCGGAATGGAACAAGATATAATGCATCACATAATCATTACATAGTTACTACATATATCAGAGTTTTACAATATCATACCACAGAACTGTCAAACACGTAACTGTCAATACCTATATCCAAAATACAGCGTACACTACTACACAGCGGAAATATATAGATAAATACATACGTTTGGTCTTCTTCTCCAAAGCTCCTCCAGAAACTCAATACTCCAAATACCTATCACTTGGCTACTAATAAAAATTTGAGTACCCAAGAGTTTATGAAAAACAAAATATAAACTCCGGGTCAGACATGGGTCTGGTGTGAGTAAACAGGTTTAAATTGTTTAACCCTGAAAATCATTTGAAAATAAAGGTATCACGTAAGACTCCCCACACATATACACGGGTAAGTTTTTATGTTACGCTAACCAAAATTTTTTATAGGAAATTAAGTGATATTATAATAGTGTCTAGGGTTTTCAAGTAAATAGAAAATAGCCGAAATTGTTACATTCATTAAATTCCAGCTACTAGCCACGAAAATGGGTAATACAAATCAAAACCGTAGGGTCTCGTAGGGAAAATGGGTTTCCATCAATGGCAGGGCTATTGGGGTACCGCCTGTCATAGTACGGGGACTAGATCACCGTACCGAGGTTCACTCCCGACCCCCTACAACACAAAGTCAGAACCATTCCTTACTGAACAGTCCCGAACAAGATAACCCCGCAGTTGTGGCCAACAACTGCCCATACAGCCGAAATAAAAAGGGACATCTAGACAGGGGTATACCTCGTCCTGCTTGGGCATTACCCACCTAACCTTGCTGCATCTCCCCTGTTTTAGCCATTCCCGGTTGATGAGGCTTGAGGCTGCGATTACCTTTAGAGAACATATCTCTTAGAATGTTCATCGTTCACCTGACGATGTGTTGAAAGCATCCAATCCATACAAGTTCGTTTCGGGTTCGAACGAAACCGAAGGCATTATCTCATTACACCCATTTTGGAATCACCCTCAGAGTTAATGATGATAACCCTTGCATTATGAAACACCATCTCGATCTTCAATTGAGATATCATGACCTATCGTTTAATTTGGATCGATGTGGTTTTCGGAATATCAAATTTATACCTGATCCCGGTCTCATCGAAATCCAAACGCCATTTTAAGGGCCAAGTTGTCTACTTAGTTTAAACAGTTTAATTCAATACTTAGAATTCACATAACAGATATCACAGATAAATCATATACAGTCATCACAGATATATCCAGAATATTTCACAAATATCACAGAATATCACAGAATAGATATCAAAGACAATCAAACAGAATCATCAATTCATATCAATATAGTTTGATTTAACTTAATTAATTACTTAGGGATAAATCATTATTATTCTGTTTAATTAATCACTAATTAATTAACCTATTAAATTTTATTAATTATTACTTAGTTGCTCAGTTAATTAATTGATTCTTAATTATTTATTACTAACCTTAATTTATTAATTATATAAAAATTAATTACTTATTAATTATCACTAATTACTTAATTAATCATTTATTATCAACTAATTTATCATTTAATCCTAATTAATCACTTAAGTTAACTACCATTTATTTATTAATTAACTTAAATAATTAATTAAGATTCTTAAGTTTAAAATTGATTTAAACAAAAAATCAATTTCTAATTACAACTTTAATTAAAGTTATTAATTTAATTAAAAGTATAAATTAATTTACATTTATAATTACCTTATATAAATTAATTATCTTACCTATAAACCTTTCTTTATTAAATTTTAAATCAAATATTAACTTAAATCTAACCAATCATTATTTACTTAATTAATGTTGAACTTTGTTAATCCAAATACTTAAAGTATTAAGGCAATATCAACAGGATCTGGACCGAGCACGCACCACTTTTACTCGAGAAAAACTCGAGTTCTTTCCCACTTTTCCCCGCGTCAGTCTCTCTTCTCATCTTCTTCTTTTTCCTTCATGTTCCCTTGTTCTTCCTTTGATTACTGATTTTTTCTTCTTTTTTTAAGTTATAAAATTTTAAACGGCTGAACCAAAAACATTCACGCGCACACTGAAATCAAACTCGAAGCGACTCCCAAAAATCTCGAGCAAAAGAACGCGACAACCACGACAACCCATCGAACATCCAAACGCCACGTGCACGTGCATGGTGGTTCGCCGCCCCTCCGGCAACCCTCGTCACCACCCACAAATCGACTCAATGAACGAAAACAAAACCCAGATTTTCACAAAAAGGCGAATCAAAAAAAGGCCTGAAGCTCGAACTCGAAACACGAACACTTCACCGAAAACCACCACGTTCTTCCATCACCCATCACCGGAGGCAAAGCCCCTTCGCCAATGCCACGTCCAGACCTCGACAACCACCTCCTCGAAGCGCGATCCACTCGATCAAGTCACGACAATAAAAATAATTTTTTACAGAACATTAAGAACTCAAACCCTACTTTTATTTCAACCTCAAAATCCTTGCATTCGAATAATCTTTAAACATTATTCCTGTGTTAATACGCCTTCAATCTTGGTTCATAATAAATTTCAGCAATTATAATTAATCGAATCAACAGATATTTACAAAAATGTAACTTTTATTCATATTCAAACTACACCTTCAATACTGTCTCCTTCCAACCTACTTCCACGCCATGATTTTCAATTTCAAACATGTTTATTCAACTTAATTTCCTAAGTTTAAATTGGTTTAACTGAAGAATATTAGTACTCTTTCACTTCTTTGCTCAAAGCTTTAAAATATAGGAGATCATCACATATTAAATCTTCCAGATATCATCTTAGACCCACATAGTACAAGCTATAGCATTCACAGGATATTCATGAACTAATTACCAACTTAAGCTTAAAAATTTGTATGTTTACTCACTAAAATATTAGTTGAATAGAAAGCAAAGATTTTGTTGAAAGACTGCAGTTGAATTTCCAGAAAGCTTCTCCCTTTTGTTTTGCTGTTGAACTTTATTGGGTTTTCAAAGGCAAAGTGTTTTTTATTTTCTTCTTTCTTATCTCAGTTTTACTTCTACGTTTTACTATTAAGTTTTGTAAACGAACAAGTATACTACGACATATATAAGAAACCAAATGCAGGCTTGATGTTCCATTTCTGGTTACAAAGACTTTTAGTTGTACTAGTATATTTTTGTTTATAATCTGGCCAGAGATTTTATTTCCAATTGTAGGCTGATAAGAGCTTTTGTTGAGCCATATTAATTACATTTGTCTTGTGTAATTTATCATCTTGTACCTATGTACATTTTATTGTACTAGTTTGTACAACCTGGTTTTAGAACTTGCTGAGCATATACGTATGTTTCTTTGTACATTTCGTACTTAGCTTATTATTTTTTTTAAAGTGTAGCCTAGCTGTGTTTTGGGAGAACATATGTATATAGTTTGTTTTTTTTACTTTATACTTAGCATTTTGTACAAAGATATTTTTTTAATATGATGTGAATACTTGTCTTCTTTGTATACATGATTACATAGCAACTTGTTACTATCTTTGTTAAAGATTTATATTGTACAAATGTATAATATGTTATGAAAATAGTTCATCTTCTTTTCTAAGCTTATCTTATATGTTCATGTATTATTATAGTTATAGTTTAGATAACTTCTTTAGTTTTATTTTCTATTTGTATTCAAATTTTCAAACATTGATTTATAACATTGTATTTGTAAATTTTATATTTCTTTTTATATCTTATATTTTATAATTATGTTTTATACTTATGTTTTTATATTCATATTTAAATATTGATAGGATTTCTTATTTTAAACATTATTATTTAGATTACCCTTTTATATGTATTATATTAAATATTGATAATATACAACTTTTGGTTTTATTGAATAATACAGAATTTATTTTAGATTTTCAAATCAAAATTTCCTTCACAGACACATATATACTGATAAATATTCAAAGGTCTTATTTACTTATAAAATGAAAAGCTTGTATTTTAATTAATTAGATTAAATTATTTATTAAAATATATTGCCAAAATTCCGGGTCATTACAGCATTAGTATTTATATACTGTTATCTATGCCTTATTTACATCTTTTTATACGTTTTGGATTTTATGCAAGTGTCAGTTTTCTTCTATTCTCTCCTTTTCCTCACGATGGATTAGAATACATTAAGCGTGAATATAGATTAAAAAAAATCTTAAAATGAAGATGTAAGTAAAATAATAAAAGTTTGAGGAATAGAATTACTATGATAAATTGCATTAAGACGGGAAAAGCTAATTTGGGAGAAATTATTAGATTAATTGGTCGGTTTAGATAATAGGATACATTTTCATAACTTAACATCAAAAATATAGCGATAAACGTAACTGTAAGAATAAAAGAAATAAAAAGGGAGCTAGTGTAAAATAGAGAAACCGCTGTATTTTAAACTACTCTAAAATAGTAAAAGAAATATCTTGCAGTTACAGATTATTTTTTATGGTATTATCCAATATTAAGATATGCAAATGGATTATATAGTTTTCATAACCAACCAAATAAAATAGAATTACTTCCTAAAATAGAAGAAAATAAAGTAAAGTATGAATTGTAACAAGAAAATTATTAATCAAGAATTGGAAACTGTGAAAATTAATGAGCCTAACTCTGCATTTACTACGTAGGCTATTTAAATTGGCAACTATTATGATAAGTGAATTATGTAATATTAGAGAATTAAAGGAAATTCTATATCATAATAAAAGAAGGCAGACAAGAATAGACAAGAAATTCTTGTAATTATATGACAGACTATAAAAGAAGAAAAATGTAACAATTACAAGTAAAATTATAACATAGGTTATAATTAGGAAATAAGAACGGGAAAGCTTATCGTGAGACTTATAATAAATTGGTAAGTAATGGTAGTAGAGAACAATGACTAGAAGGAAGTACGAGACTTCAACGTGACGTAAGGATGCTCTAGGATGGCCCTTTGGGTAGGCTTAACGAAGCTGCATCCCTGGAGGCAGATCTGTAGGTGTTCCATCAAGAGAGTATGTCTTGACTGCATTTGCATTATAGGCCTAACGAAGCTGACCTTTGTAGACAGTCAGAAGGGCTTGGTGTTCGGAGTAGGGTATTCGTATGTCTAGTACTTGCAAGTAAGGTGAAGGATAGTCGCATGCGGATATCGGCCAGCATCAAGACCAAGAGCGATTTCGGGAAAGACTAGAGTTAAACCTACAGGTCAATGATTCTTCCACTATCGAGACATTAAATGGAGGGGCACCGCCAATTGGATGTTAGATTGTTTGCAGTAGGGCATGACCACTTAACTCTTTAGAAGTCTTTCGATTAGTTGAGGGGTGGATGCATGGGGTCATAGTCACGATGAGAAAAGGAGACAGACCATCTAGGATATTTTTATTGTAGGTCTAATGAAGCTGTCCTTTACAGGTATAGAAAATCTCCAATTGAGTTTCGTACAAGGTAGACCTTGTTGGCGGGATTCAGAGGGTAGACAGAACGATTACGTATAGTCCTTAATGTATGCATTGGGTGGTACGTTGCGGATGTCCGAGCATTAGTATAGACTAGTGCGGACGTAGTTTTACCTTTTCATGGTAGACGACGAAACATCTGTATTGTAGACCTCACGAAGCTGTCCCTTAAAAATGTAGTCTCAGAACGCTACAGGTGCAAGTCCTTTGCGAGAAGGATGCGGAAGGTACTACGGGGAGTATCTAGGGCCAATACGGTCATTGGGCATATAGCTATATATATGTATATATTAGTTATTAGGTTTTAATCTACTATGAAGTAGATGGGCATGGTTCACGAATAGAGGCGAGAATACTGTAACCGAATGAACCTAATATAAGAGTAAATGGAAATAAAACGATATATGTAGAATTAAGCCTAGAAGTATATAATTTATTCATTCACTAGAACTTTTGTTCTGACCTCCTTCTCATAACGTCCTACAGGCTAGGTAGATGGTAGAGACTTCTCAGCTTTATGACAGTTGTTAGAAAGTGTTATTATTTTGGTGAGTATTTACTTACTATTATATTTTAGTCAATTCTGTTATAAGATAATTGATTGAGCTCTGATATATTTATCTTTACCTATTTGCAAGATACCAGATACCATCTCGGGCTTCAATGGGCTTGGTTTTTAGAATTTTTGTGAAATATCTGGACTACTGGAATTCAGGTTGTTACATTTGTTATCAGAGCCTAAGTTTAGATTCCTAGGTAGATAGTGGGTGAAAGTATGTGTATTTTATATGTATAAATATATGTATACTATTAAAACCCCAAAGAGAATTCCATCCCTTTGAGTAAACAAATAATTGGAGAAAGTTTGGAAAACAACTTTGTATTTCTAAACTTGAAACGAAGTAATTCCCAAAGCTAAAAGACCTCATATGGCAAAGATCTTTGGATTCTGTAAGGGATATTTAGGAAGGTGAAAGTAAATTAAAAGGCCGCTTTGTAGTCTAGCCTAGCAATTAAACTCTTAAGAATTTGAATATAAATTTTGGAAGATTTTCAAGTTTTAACTTTAGCAGTTTACAGGCTTATAAATAAGGAAGCTGGAGAGGAACAACTTTAAAGCAATTTTGAATTTGAAAGTAGAGAAATATACAGTTTAGAAAAATATAGACTTTAATTGAAAACTAGTATTTTGGCTATCGATGATGTTTTACGCAACATCTGTCTTTGCCAAGTATAAACGTATTTTGAAATCCATATATAAGTATGTAAAAATATTTTTCTTGCCGTAAAGAAATTAAAGCTGTTTTGAAAAAAAAAATATAGGTTAGACGATTTAAGTGGTTGGAGCAAGCTTATGGATATTAATATAGGTTCAGTTGATAGATGGAACGCATCAAGACTCCACTTGGAGGGTGGAGAGTAGATAGGGATATTTAGCCTAAGTGTAACCACTACTCAAACAACCCGGAAGCGGATAGGTTAAGCTTTGATTAGTTAAGGTGTAACGACCCGATTTTTCGACGTCCGAAAATCGACGTCAATACATCCACTATATCAAATTCCGAACAATCGAATGTCGAAAAACCAAATCATTAGGAGTTAAAGAAGAAGAAGGTAGAAGAAGAAATAGAAAACAATATTAGAATCTCAGAATCGCAGCGGACTAAGTATAATATATCACAACAGCTTTAAAGCACAAAGAGATATGTACTAATTTATACATTACATCCTCAGAGTACAACTCAACTCAACAACACAATTAGTAGCAAAATACTGGACAATTGTAATAACTTGTCCCCACAAGCTGACTGTACACAGCTTATACTACAGAGCGGAATATCCATCAAGTACGTGTAATACGTCTCGCCATCTAGCTCGTCTCCTGAACTCCACAGCATCATTTTCCGTACTCTATAATACTCGATCTAATCTGAGCATTATAGTTAAATAACACCCGAGTCAGTCTAGAAAACCAGCGTGAGAAAACACACTCAATTGGATTATTAAAGTTTTCAAAATCCTTTGAAATCAAAGGTATCCCGTAATACTACGCCACAAATAAACATGCAAGATTTTTACCTTATGATAACCAAAAAAATTCTTATTAAATCCTCTGATATTATAGTAGTGTCTATATACAAATACTTATTCAAATAGCCGAAATTGTTACATTCATTAAATTCCAGCAATACTAGGTTCTACAAACAAAACTGTAAAGGCACGTAGGGAGAATGGATTTCCATCGATGGCAGGGCTACTTGGGTTCTGCCTGTCACAGTACGTGGTCTAGATCACCATACCGAGGATCCATCCTATTCCCCTGCACCACAAGACCAGACTACCCCTTACTAGATAGCCTGAATAAGATCACCCCGTGGTTGGGATCAGCACCGCTCACACAGTCGAATAAAAGGGACTTCTAGACAGGGATGACCTTACCCTAATTGGTTGCTAGCCACTTAGCCTTGTGCGCACCTCCTGTGTTTTAGCCATTCCCAGTTGATGAGGCTCAAGGCTAAGCGCTACCTTTTTAGCACACATTCACTCAGAATGCTCATCGTCCTCCTGACGATGTTCTGATAGCATTCATCCATACAAGTCCGTTCTAGGTTTGAACGGAACCGAAAGCACTTCTCCTAGTACATCCATTTTGGAATCACCCTCAGGATTAGTAACGCTTAGCCCTTGCACTTCACTGCTCCATCTTTGACTCCAAGCTCTTGTCTTCCTCACGAAAACGTTCAGACTGGATCGAAGTGGTTTTCGGGAAATTAATCTCGATCCCGGTTTCTTCGAAACGATCAACGCATTGGCCAATATTGATAGTTGGTTATTTAACTATCAAATAACATTCACAAACAACCATCAGGCATTAATAATTTTTCAAATTATTTATTTGTTCCAAATTATCTTCGCAAGATATATTTCCACACTTCAGCCCGTTGAAAATAGTTCTCAAATCAATTTTCGTCTCGTGGAATAAATTTCCACCCAATTGTTTTATTTCCACTAAAATTTTTCCAAGTCTTAATACTTTAGATTTTAAAATAATTTAAATCATTTTCCAAAAATATATATTTTAAAACACTTAAAATAAAAATAAAAACTATTTAAAACACTTAAAATAAAACTATTTAAGCACTTATTTAAAATACTAGTTATGAGATTTATAATAAATTCTCATGTAAAACTTAAGCCAAAACAAATCTTAAAATAAAAATTATGAAATTCTATACAAGTTTTTCAAATAAAAACTTTAGCCAAACTATCTTTAAAATAAAACTACTTTATAAGATATAAATAATAATAATTATCTTTTTGAATCATAATACCAATTAACCTTTTAAAATGATTACTACTATAACTAATTTAATAAATACTTACCTTTAAAATTTTAAACAACTTAAATAATAATTTCATAAAAACATTCTTTTAAAACAACTTTAAAACTTTTAACTTATACTTAAAAATCTGCTTTGAAAACGTACTTGGCTTTTCAGAGAAATACACTTTTCTTTCACACCTTTAAAAATATGCCACTATTTATTTTTAAAACAAATCACCCATTTATTTTATAAATTCCCACCGTGAATTTATACTTTCAAATATCCAATGATATTTTATTTCACTTTATAAACCTAGTTTATAAATTCCATAGTCTCGTCCTTCTTTTAAAACACAGTTCCAAACACTAAATCGATTTCCAAATCGACATCCAAAATTTACTCCATTTTAAAAATATATTCCTTTACTTACTCGGTTTTATTTTAAAACCCATTAATTCTAGATTTAACTTCTTTATTATGATTTAAAATCTTATTCAAACTGAAAATACCAATTTCATATTTATTTCAAAATTCTTCTTTTATTTCTTCCTAAACCATTTAAATTTAGAATTTAAAAATAAATCCCTTATTCCTTTAATTAATATCACTTAATTTTAAAAATTCATTTATTCCCATTTATACCAAAAATCTCCTTTCCCATACTTGGAATTTATTTATTTATCAGAATTTAAAAAAATGAACTTTTATCTTTCCCAAATTCATTCTTAAATTTATCTAGATTAGCCAAAAATATTTTACTTAAGAATTCTCTTTTCTTTTTTCCTTTAAAAAAATCAAATCTTTATATTTGATATCTCAATATACCCAAAATATTCAGTCAACCTATAGCATTCAATATTTTCAATTCCCAATATAATCAATATTATCCATCATAGATTATCAAATAAAACATAGACTATAAAAATAAATTCCACTGCTTTGAGGAATCCAGTTGGATCCCTCCAACATGTTCCCTGCATCCACAGATATTAGCACAACAATAAAGTACCAATCCAGCTTCAAGGCAGGATATCACGGTATAAAGGGTCATCCGCTATTATGCGGGGAGCATAGGGTTTCATTCGCTATATAATGCGGGAAATCAATCACTCCAATATATATATATATATATATATATATACACTATTATATAATATCACATCCAGTCAATACAATCATTCAACCAATAATTTAAATTTAACTATATAAATTTAATAGTAATCCAAATAAGTGAGATTAACTCGCCTTTGCTTTTTAATATGTAGATCCGATCCAAATCAGCTTGGTTCCCCATGATTTAGACCTTGTATAACATTATATAATTTAATAATATTTTGAACCAATCGAATAGTCAATTACCATCCGAAAATTTAATTAACTAATGATTTAAAATTTAAACTAATTTTCCTATCTTAAATAATTTATAGTAACTAAAATAATTAAATAAGTTGATTAACAAATAAATCACCCTAATACATTAGTTTAAAAACTAACCGGTAGGTTTATAATCTATATGGAGAATTAAAGATCCAATTTTTTTATATAAACGCTTCAACATCTAACATTGCTATATAATTCAATTCTCTTTTTTTTCTTTATATATATATATAAAATTTTCATTTAAACATGAATGTATAAAAACAGTATATAACTTCATTGAAATTACAGAATCATTTTGCCTTACATTAAACATATATGTATTATATATTTTTTACTGTTGACTACATTTTTTTAAATACAAAACAGAAATTCCCAATACTACTAAATCTTTGACAATTGAAACCATAAAATCCCACGATTTAAATTAAAAGGGATTAAAATCAAATCACCTAAATTCGAATCGGAAACATAATCGGCCAGCTGCGATCGCAAGATGCCTAACCAACGAACCCATTGCGGCCTCCACGCTTTCCCTTCCTTGTTGTCGACGTGACAAGCCCAAGCTTCCAATCCATCATGTCGTTCCCCTATCCTAGTCTAGACTGCCTTCACCACATCCTTGCACTCGAAAGCCTATCCCAAATCGACTCCCTGACCTCAACGTCCCACGCGACCATCCCAAATTCAAATCAATTCGATTTGAACAGCTTTTCCTTTTTTTGAATCCTGAATGAGTTCATTCGATTTCGAGGAGAAACACGGTGCTAAAATAAAAAGGAAAGAGGGAAGAAATTCCTTCGGCCATCTAATTTTTTTGAAATCGAAAACGAAGAGCTCTGTTGTTGTTTGGTTTTATAATTTGAAAAATGAAAAATGCGTCTCTTTTTGGCTTGAGTTTTTTTAATAAAGAAACGAAGGACGTCTATACGCCATTTGAAGAAGGCAGAAGACACGTGTTGTAAACTGCCTTACATGCCCACCTAATTGCTATAGTAATTTGAAGGAAAAACATTTATATTATATTTAAATTTTGAATTTAAATTGTCTCGAAAGTGCAACATAAAATTTCTAACTCCTATCGAGGTGTGCCTCCAGGCGTTTGTAATGTTATACCCCTATTTCGAACGCACTGAAAAAGGTTACAGTGCTAATTCGGTCGTATGAAGAAGATAGCTTTTTGGACCCAGTTATTATATTAAATTTCGATATAGATTTCAACGCTTTTATCTACCATAGGCCATACGACAACTCCAAAAGCTATGAAAATTGAAATCCATTAATAATACACTATTACGGATCCAATGAAACTGGTTTCGTCGAATTCCGAGACTGTGCCTCGAAAGGCTATTTTTAAATATCAATTTAAACTATATATTTTTAAAACAGAACAAAACACTTTTAAATTCAATTCTAAAGCTTTTATTATCTTCAGTATTTAATTATAAATTTTCCATGCCTTTGAAATATTTTTAACCAGCTTAAAAACCAAGATTCACTATTCTAACTTATTTCCAACTATTAAATTCAATAATTTAATTGCCAAATAAACAATGATATTTGAAATTCAAGTTAAACTAACTTTTGAATATTTAAAATCAATTAAATATTCCAATATCAAATATCCAAAAAAAAATTGTTGTCACAGTCCTCCCTCCTTAAAAGAATTTACTCCCCGAAATTACTAGTTAGGAAGATTGGTCCAATATCCGTTTTCTATCTTCCAAAACCAAAGAGTTTCAAACAACTTTCCAAAAAAATCTTTTTATTATAGACATACTATCACTCTTATTAACTTTCCAAACCCACCCATAAGTTCCAATAATATTATCCCCTCATAATTCAAATTATAGTTTAAACCAAGTTTCAAACTTATCAAAATTTTCTCAAAATTTTTCTTGCTTCAAGATTTTCAAAAAATTTCGCCATCGTCTCCTTTGCGCGGCTAGATCAGAAGAACTACAAAATGCCTCTACGGGCCCCCAGATTTCAGAAGAAAACAAAACGCCAAGTGGCTAGATTAGAAAATCATCAAATTTCATATAGAAATTTAAATACATACCTTTTGTTGCAATTCCCTTTATCTGCTGAAACCAGAAATCCCAATTTCCTTTTTTCTTTTAAAGCACCTATATATCCTATTTAGCAATAATGTCCAATTACAATATTCAAAATCATTTTACACATTTCTTACAAAAAATTTAATATGTTTTTTACTTAAGTCGTACGATGCACGTATATTATCCGTACGCAATACCAATCCTGATCGCTCGCTCGATCACACAATTTCACTTTCGAACTAATATTGTCCACCCGACTTCCTAGTGTGGACTCAGATCTGGTTTCTTGATCAGAAACCGTCATTCTCCTTGCATATTCTAAACTATGATAGAGAATTTACAGAATCAATCAAAAATCCATATTCAGGGTTTGCCGTCGAAAATCGAGTGAAAAATCCCAACTCGGATTGATATAATTATCTCGAAATTCTGTGCTCAAATCTGGATCAAATCTTTATACGAATAAAATAATATTTGTACATCATATGTATTTATCTCAAATGATTATCAACTATAACAATTTTCCTTTATTCACATTTATTTTGATTTCTATTCACTTATCCATACTCTTCATTTCACATACTTTTATTAAATCTTCATTCCATTATTAACCTAGAATATTTCCTTAATTCCAAATTTACTTAATAATTTCACCACCCATTTCTTAAGTTCAATATAAATATTTTATATAACTTCTTATATTTCTTTCCTTTTCACCACTTAAGCCTTTATATCTATATTGTTTAACTTAAATTAATTATTATTTTTATTTCCAAATCAAATTTAATATTGAATTCGATTCACCCCATCTCAAACCCATTCTTAATTAACCAATTCCTTTAATTAGTTTCATTCACTTATTGATTCTAAATCTCAATGGATTTTATTCCAAAATTTAATTATTTTTAGTCTACCTTGACTTAATTCCACAACTTCACTTTACTTACACAATTTAAATTAAATATTATCCCAATATTAATTTTCAATTTATTTGCTTACCCATTTAAATCAATCAGTTTACATACTAATTTTAATTTCAATACTTTGTTTTATTTATCCCAGCCTACAAACTTAATTCCGACATTCAATTTCAATTCCACTCGCTTACAAATTTAAATTCATTTATTCATTCACAAATTCATTTCCAACCAATAAATTTTATTTTCGATAACTTATTTTATTTAGCCTACTTAGATTTATTTCCTCCACATTCACTTTTTATTTAACTTGGTTTAGTTACATTCTAATTTAATTAAAATTTCAAGCTTCTATAAGTTCTCCAATTATTTACCTTCTGTTTGCTAACTTCTTTTAATTCACTTCAACTAATTGGCTAGCATTCTAACTTATTTCATTTTCTTACTTACTTCAAGTTTTTAACTCTTCTTCAAGTTAAATTTTTCTATCAGATTCCAAATTTATAAGTTATTAAACCCGTTTATAATTCCATAAACATTTCCAATTTACTTCCAGAATTTTAAACAATTTCACAACATTTCAAAATTACCTTTGAAATCAATTATTTCTTTGAATCTCAAAACTAAACACAGTTTTGCAAACAATTCCAATTTAAAATCTCCAGGCAGCAAATCCTCCCTTGGAAACTCGAAAATGAACATCGATGATGTTGCAGTCATCACCGAAGTTATTTTCCAACGACAGAAGTGAGTTCAGTGCTTCTATTCTTTCCAAAAACCCTTTCCAGATATTTTTAAATTCCAAATCTCACTAGATTTTAAATCCAATTCAAAATTATTTCCAAAATAATATCACTATTATTTCTACAGAACCTTTGAAAATCATTTTAAATATGAAGGAATTTAAACTTTTTCCCAAAATTCCAAACCTCAAATCCTTCCAATCTATATTCAAACATTGCTCTGGAATTTTATCTCATTTGAATTATAAATCACATTTATAATTTACATTTACAAATCTCATTCTATTATCTAATAACCTTTTGTTGTGATTTCAAGTCCTATTTTAAATTTCTACATAATAATGATAATAATTTAATATTATCACTTCTTAATAACCAAGCAACCATATATGACTATAATAATTTATAGAAAATTATTTCTTTTATATACAAAAATAATTTGGGTAAAATTATTTCATTTTCCTTATTTTAAAACAATACTGTGTCGGTTTATCTCATTCAAGAGTTTAGAAACCCCTATCGATAATGTTCTACTTCCCATACCGACTAGAATTCATAAAAACTCAACCGATAAGTCAACACAATATAAAAACAGTTTTATATTCACTAACAAATACGCGCTCATATCTATTAGTACACTCAAACTCATTCTAGAGTACTACGGACTCTATTTCCAATGAGTAATCCCCACCAAAGTCAAGGTTCTCGCTTAACCTTTAGCTCTGATACCAACTATAACGACCCGATTTTTCGACGCCTGAAAATCGGCATCAATACGTCCATTGTATCAAATGCCGAACAATCAAATGCTAGAAAACCGAACCATTATAGGTTAAAGAAGAAGAAGGTAGAAGAAGAAATAGAAAACAATATCAGGATCTCACAATCGTAGTGGAATAATATAATATATAACAACAGATTTAAACACAAAGGGATCTGTACTGATTTATACATTATATCATCAGAGTACAACTCAAATCAACAACACAATCAATAGCAAAATACTGGATAGTTATAATAACTTGTCCCTACAAAGATGACTATACACAGCTTATTCTACACAGCGGAATATCCATCAAGTACGTGTAATACGTCTTGCCATCCAGTTCGTCTCCTGAACTACACAGCATCCTTTCCTGTATTCTATAATACTCGGTCTAACCCGAGCATAATAGTTAAATAACACCCGAGTCAATCTGGAAAGCTAGTGTGAGAAAACACACTCAATTGGATTATTAAAGTTTTCAAAATCCTTTGAAATCAAAGGTATCTCGTAAGACCGTGCCACGAATAAAAATGTCGAATTTTAACCTTACGATAACCAAAACATTTCTTATTAAATCCTCTGATATTATAGTAGTGTCCATATACAGATACTTATTCAAATAGCCGAAATTGTTACATTCATTAAATTCCAGCAATGATAGGTTCTACAAACAAAACCGTAAAGGCACGTAGGGAGAAAGGATTTCCATAAATGGCAGGGCTCTTAGGGTACCGCCCGTCACAGTATGTGGTCTAGATCATCGTACTAAGGATCCATCCTGATCCCTACATCACAAGACTGGACTACCCCTTACTGGATAGCCTGAATAAGATCTCCCCACGGTTGGGATCAGCAACCGCCCACACAACCGAATAAAAGGGACTTTTAGACAGGGATGACCTTACCCTAATTGGTTGCTAGCCACTTAACCTTGTGTGCACCTCCCCTATTTTAGCCATTCCCGGTTGATGAGGCTCGAGGCTATGCGTTACCTTTTTAGCACACATTCACTTAGAATGCTCATCGTCCTCCTGACGATGTTCTAGTAGCATTCGTCTGTACAAGTCTGTTCCTGGTTCGAATGGAACCGAAGGCACTTCTCCTACTACATCCATTTTGGAATCACCCTCAGGACTAGTAGCCATGGTTTTAAATCTCCTATATCTCGCCCGAGATCTCGTTTTCACACTTAAACGAGACGAGACATCAAATCTCCTCCATATATCCCTCGACACTCATCTCGTCCGAGATATTCAAATCTCACCCGATATATGGATCAAAATCTCAATCCGAGATCTCACCCGAAATTATACATTTTTCTTATTTTCCATAATAATTTTTATTTTCATATTGATTCAAAAGAAACTACTCAATCCAATTATAATTTACCAACTTCTTGAACTTATTCTTTACTTTTTATCTTAATGAGTCATAGTGAAAGGTTTCATTTCTTTATTACATTCAATTAAAAGGATATTATTCAATCATTACCAAATCAATTAAGCTAATCAAGCTATTACTCTTCTAAAAATATTTCTTTTTCCATGTAAATCAAGTATGTTACCATTTTTATTTTTACTAAGAAAGTTATAATCGTTAAATAAATCTTTGACACATCAATTTTAAACACATAAGTACATCTGAGATATTCCCGAGATGCATTATAAGACCCGAGATGTCAATCAAAGATGTACACCCGATATGTACTCATCTCGTCCGAGATCTCTCCCGATACAAGATAACTTGTGTAAAAATTCCGAGACGAAACGTGACCAAAATTCGATATTTAAAACCTTGCTAGTAGCAATTATCCCTAGCACTTCACTACTCCATCTTTGACTCCAAGTTCTTCTCTTCCCCACGAAAAGGTTCAAACCGGATCGAAGTGGTTTTCGAGAAATTAATCCCGATCCCGGTATCTTCGAAATGATTAGCACATTGGCCAATATTGATAGTCGGCTATTTAACAATCAAATAACGTTCAAAAACAACCTTCGGGCATTAATAATTTTTCAAATTATTTATTTATTCCAAAATATCATCGCAAGATATATTTCCAGACTTCAACCCTTTGAAAATAGTTCTCAAATCACTTTTCCTCTCGTGGAATAAATTTCAACCCAGTTGTTTTATTTCAACTAAAAATTTTCCAAGTCTTAATACTTTAGATTTTAAAATAGTTTAAATCATTTTCCAAAAAATATATTTTAAAACACTTAAACTAAAAATAAAAACTATTCAAAACACTTAAAATAAAACTATTTAAAGCACTTATTTAAAATAGTAGTTATGAAATTTATAATAATTTCTCATGTAAAACTTAAGTCAAAACAAATCTTAAAATAAAAGTTATGAAATTCTATACAAGGTTTTCAAATTAAAACTTTAGCCAAACTATCTTTATAATAAAACTACTTTATAAAATATAAATATTAATAATTATCTTTTTGAATCATAATACCAATTAACCTTTTAAAATAATTACTACTATAACTAATTTAATAAATATTTACCTTTGAAATTTTAAACAACTTAAATAATAATTTCATAAAAACATTCTTTTAAAACAACTTTAAAACTTTTAACTTATACTTAAAAATCTGCTTTGAAAATGTACTTGGCTTTTTAGAGAAATACACTTTTCTTTCACACCTTTAAAAATAAACCACTATTTATTTTTAAAACAAATTACCCATTTCTTTTATAAATTCTCACCATGAATTTATACTTCCAAATATCCACTGATTTCTTATTTCACTTTATAAACCCAGTTTATAAATTTCATAGTCTCATCCTTCTTTTAAAACACGGTTTCAAACACTAAATCGATTTTCAAATCGATTTCCAAAATTTACTCCATTTTAAAAATAAATTCCTTTACTTACTCAGTTTTAGTTTAAAACCCATTAATTTCAGATTTAACTTCTTTATTATGATTTAAAATCTTATTTAAACTGAAAATACCAATTTCATATTTATTTCAAAATTCTTCTTTTATTTCTTTATAAACCATTTAAGTTCGGAATTTAAAAATAAATCTTTTATTCCTTTAATTAATATCACTTAAGTTTAAAAATCCATTTATTCCCATTTATACAAAAAATCTCCTTTCCCATATTGGAATTTATTTATTTATTAGAATTTAAAAAATTCAACTTTTATCCTTCCCAAATTCATTCTTTAATTTATCCAGATTAGCTAAAATAATTTTACTTAAGAATTCTCTTTTCTATTTTCCTTTAAAAAAATCAAATCTTTATATTTGATATCTCAATATACCTAAAATATTCAATCAACCCATAGCATTCAATATTTTCAATTCCCAATGTAATCAATATTATCCATCACAGATTATCAAATAAAACATAGACTATAAAAATAAATTCCACTACTTTAAGGAATCCAGTTGGATCCCTCCAACCTGTTCCCTGCATCCATAGATGTTAGCTCAACAATAAAATACCAATCCCGCTTCAAGGCGGGATATCACGGTATAAAGGGTCATCCACTATTATGTGGGGCACATAGGCTCTCATCTGTAATATAATGCAGGAAATCAATCACTCCAATATATACACACACTATTATATAATATCACATCTAGTCAATTCAATCATTCAACCAATAATTTTAATTTAGCTATATAAATTTAATGGTAATCCAAATGAGTGTGATTAAATCACCTTTGCTTTTTAATATGCAGATCCAATCCAAATCGGCTTGATTCCCAATGATTTAGACCTTGTATAACATTATATAATTTATTAATATTTTGAACTAATCAAATAGTCAATTACCATCCAAAAATTTAATTAACTAATAATTTAAAATTTAAACTAATTTTCCTATCTTAAATAATTTATAGTAATTAAAGTAATTAAATAAGTTGATTAACAAATAAATCACTCTAATACATTACTTTGAAAATTAACCAGTAGGTTTATAATCTATATTTAAAATTAAAGATCCAATTTTTTATATAAACCCTTCAACATTTAAAATTCCTATAAAATTAAATTCTCTTTTTTTTCTTTATATATATAATTTCCATTTAAACATGAATTTATAAAAACAGTATATAACTTCATTGAAATTACAAAATCATTTTGCCTTACAGTGAACATATATATTATTATTATTTTACTACTGACTATATTTTTGTAAATACAAAACAAAAATTCCCAATACTGCTTAATCTTTGACAATTAATACCATACAATCCTACGATTTAAATTAAAAGGGATTAAAATCAAATTACCTGAACTCGAATCGGAAACAAAATTGACCAGCTGCGATCGCTAGATGCTTGACCAACGAACCCATTGCGGCCTCCATGCTTTCCCTTCCTTGCCGTCAACGTGACGAGCCCAAGCTTCCAGTCCATCGCATCGTTCCCCTCTCCTAGTCTCGACTGCCTTTACCAGATCTTTGCATGCGAGAACATTCGCCTCCATGCAGCATGAAAACCCTATCCCAAAACGACTCCTTGACCTCGAAGTCCCACGCGACCATCTCCAAATTCAAATCGATTCGATTTGAATAGATTTCTCTTTTTTTGAATCCCGAACAAGTTCGTTCGATTTTGAAAAGAAACTCGATGCTAAAATAAAAAGGGAAGAGGGAAGAAATTCTTTCGGCCATCTATTTTTTTTTGAAATCGAAAATGAAGAGCTCTGCTGTTGTTTTGGTTTTATAATTTGAAAAATGAAAAATGTTTCTCTTTTTGGCTTGATTTTTTTAATAAAGAAATGAAGGACATCAGTACGTGATTTGAAGAGGGTAGGAAACACGTTTTGTAAACTACCTTACGTTCCCACCCAATTGCTACAGTAATTTGAAGGAAAAACCTTAATATTATATTTAAATTTTGAACTTAAATTGTCTCGATAATGCAACATAAAATTTCAAACTCCTATCGAGGCGTGCTGCCAGGCGTTTATAATGTTATACCCCTATTTCGAACGCACTGAAAAAGGTTTCGAGTCCTAATTCGGTCGTATGAAGAAGATAGCTTTTTGGACCCAGTTATTATATCAAATTTCGATATAGATTTCAATGCGTTTATCTACCGTATGGCCATACGACAACTCCAAAAGCTATGAAAATTGAAATTCGATAATAATACGCTGTTACGGATCCAATGGAACTGGTTCATCGAATTCCGAGACTGTGCCTCGAAAGGCTATTTTTAAATATCAATTTAAACTATATATTTTTAAAACTGAACAAAACACTTTTAAATTCAATTCTAAAGCTTTCATTATCTTCAGTATCATAATGATAAATTTTCCAAGCCTTTGAAATATTTTTAACCAACTTAAAAACCAAGATTCAATATTCTAACCAATTTCCAATTATTAAATTCAATAATTTAATTGCCAAATAAACAATGATATTTGAAATTCAAGTTAGACTAACTTTCAAATATTTAAAATCAATTAAATATTACAATTTCAAGTATCCAGAAATTTTGGGCCATCACATACGGAGGAGGAAAGCGATGGGCAACAAAAAAAGGAAAAAAAAGAGAAAACAAGCCAACTCGGTCGACCGTGCAGTCGACCTATTACTAAGGCGGGTCGACCGTCTTATTTCATTTGAATGTGTATAAATGTGTTCCCCTTCCCTCCTTCTTCATTCTTATTTACTCCTCCCAAAGGCAGCAGCCGCACCCAAATGCCACCCCTTCTAACCACCCAAACACCTCAAAAACTCCACCGTTTCGCTCACGGTTAGTGCCAAATTGAAGCGTGCCATAAGGTCTCCTCAGATCCGCACTTCTTTTTCACAAATCTGAGAGTTTTTCACCATGCCTCCAAGACCCGCTCTCGTTCACCTTTTTCCCTACCTCATACCACAGGAGATAGCTTGGTGTCAGAGTGATAGGCGGATAGTGCAGCCTTACTCCAACATAGCCACTTACAAGATTTTACAAGGAAGGGCGGTGAAGTTTTCTTATTTTTCGAGCACCCCTTCAGAGAAGCTCCTTTTGGACACAGGGCTACAATATATTTTGAGCCATGAGACATTCGAGCAGCGAGCATATTTCAGGTTAATACGTCTTTTCGATGCTAACTTACATACTAGTGATGAGGATGAGGAGTTGGCCTTCCAGTCGTAGGTCAAGGGAGTAAGGATATTATTTTCTAAGACCAAGTTGGCGAGTATTTTAGATGTTAGAGGACATGGGTTGGAGATAGGACATATTGAGATGACGAACATAGCCGTCTTACACTAGATTTTAGTAGATCCACAACACCTCGATTGGCGCGTTGGACTATTGCACCCATTATCTAGATTTCTTGTACGCATTTTGTACGATAACCTTTTCCCTATAACGAGGAGTTATGACCAGATCTACCCCATAGTGAGCCAAGCCACCTACGCCATATTCGGAGGCTTGCAGGTGAACTGGGCACGAATGATTATGACCCAGTACATGACCGCAGCGGGTCTTCGTCGCTCTCCTATGATATATTGTCACCTTTGAAAATGGATCTTTAGGTGGGTCGGAGTTGAGATGGAGAGAGAGACTTACAATGAGCAGGCCCACCCCATGATTGATTCATCCACTTTAAAGAGGATAAATATAGGGTTAGATCCGATACAGGCCCTACCGGAGGAGCAGAAGCATGAGCCACATTTCTAGCCACCACAGTACTTTAACGAGCCTTGGCACTTTCCTTCCCTACCATTTGGAGGCGGCGTTGGGCATGTAGAGTCACCATGGCTCGCTTGGCAGTCAAAGCCCGCGATGCAGAGTGCGTGGGGATATGGATCTTAAGGGGAGAGAGTAGGATCTTCTCAGCCCTCTCCACCGTCGAGTTATTGACCAGTTTAGGAGCATTTTCGAGGGGCAAGAGCGACTTACCAGGGAGCACGTGGAGCTTCTACGAGGACAGCGGGAGTTAGTTAGGACACGGCATGAGTTAACTAGGACACAATAGGAGATTGTGACGAGCACTAGGCGGCAGGATGAGCGCCATAGTTGTTTAGATTCTTTTATTAGGGCATTCCTATGTCTGGACGGACAGGGTCCTAGGCCTCCTAGCCCAAGATGATAGCTGTATTAGTCTACTTGTGTCACCTATCTAGCACCATAATGTAGCAGGGTTTGTTTTCTCTTTAGATATAAAATTGTACTATTATTTGAAAATTCGTTGTAGTAGTAGATCAGTGTTGATGCTTTTTCTCTTTATTTTTGTGGTGTTCACAAATAGAGAATACGAACGTAATATAGTATTATAAAAAGTAAAAGCATAATTAGACCACTAATAGGAAAATAGTAAATATATAGAAAGCGACAGAAACTTCAACATAAAGATATATAAAGAGATAATTTCTTGTGTAAACTGTGCTTGGAAAAGAAAACAGAGATTTATAGGATAGCAACATAAGTTCCAAGCATGGAGGGAGAGGTACGCAAAAGTAAAATGGAGAAATGTGACATAAGAAATCGAGTTAGAAATGTGAAGTTTTTCCGTTTTCTACCTTCTTTCTAACATAAGAAATCGAGTTCAGAAAAATAGATTTTTGCGAGATTCGAATATTAAAAGCTGTATGTTAGGACTTGGATGACAAATAGCTTGAACTACACTCCTATTCAATAAGAGTGTGGGAAAAATTAGGTGAAAAATGTTTTAAGTTTCCAAAAAATTACATTCATGTAGAAATTGCAAGTATATTTAGGTTGTGTGCATCATGTTTAAACAATAAATTTTTAAATCAAAAGCATTCATATAGGAGGTACCGCTTAGAAATTTATGTAAATACATACCTTTAGTTTTGAAAAACACTTTTGCACAAAAGCACGGATGGTTGCAAAATTGGATGTACACAATGGGTTGTAATAAATGTGAGGATTACATAGATTTTACCCTTATCAAATTTCGGGCACGAAATTTCATATGGTTGGGAGAATGTAGGACCCCACATTTTTAATGGTTAAATTTAATTTATAACGATAAGTAATGAAAATAAATAATTATGGAATTTTAGGTATATGGCTTCGGAACTTGTGCCATTGCGTATGGAGCAATTTTCTAATCTATTCTCATATGTAACCCGTCAAAATCCGAACCAATATGAAGAAGTTAAGAACGAAATAAAATAGGTAACTGAACAAAAAAATGTAGTATGATGCCGATATAGGTCGACCCGCATATGGCCTGGACGAAAATTCATCCAGGTACGTGCAATGACGCATTCTCTTTGTTTTTGGGAGATCTGAGCCATACGTTCTTCGATCCGATGGCTCCAAATTGCCCTGTGACGCTCCTAGTTCAATCCAAAAATCCAACGGTTTGAAGTCCTCAAGCTCCAATATAAATAGGACCCTAGGGCTAGCTATATTCTCACAATTAGATTTCCTCCCATCGGTTCATTACCTAAGGCTGAACCCTAAAAAGAAAATAATTTCTAGGGAGAAGATCTTCTAAGTTAAAATATTACACATCTTGGAAGAAGGGGGATCCAAAAGGACTGTGGAGCCAAACTGAGCACAAGCGAAGCTAAGGACGACGGGTGAGTGGATTTATTTATATATTTTTTAAGTTTAAGATATATTATCATTAGATTCCTGTTTAGAAAATTTTATTCAGTAATTAATCATATTAAATAAACTATGCTGAACTATAGGAAAACTTGCAGTTTATTTAAAGTATTAGTATTTGCAAACTGTTTTCTATACTTTATTTACATCTTTTCCTACGTTTTGGATTTTATGCAAGCGTCAGTTTTCTTATATCCTCTCTTTTTCTTCACGTGTGGATTAGAATAGATTAAGCGTGAATATGGATTAAAAAAATACTGAAATGAAGATGTATTACTCCATACATCTCTTATATTACTCCAAGTACTCGTGATCAAAGGGTTTTCCTAGAGTTTGGACGACCAACTCCAAGATTTATGAGAAGAAAGCCAAGAAAGCAGGATAATTCAAGTGAAAGTGGAAAGATCAATTGAATCAATCAAAAGTCGATGATAAGAGCTTAAAACATGTCAAGTAGAAGGTAGAAGAGCATAGCAGGTGAAAAAGTTGGACCTACACCAAAATAAATAGGCCAGTACAGAGATATATCACTCAGCACCGAGTTATCGTTTTGACTTGTGGGGTTTTGAACTTTCTTATGCAATGTTAGGCTATCTCTTGGACCTCAGTGTAAGCAGGCTTTTGACCCAGTACCTTTATTTCTCTATAAATACCAGCCTAACTGCAACTAAAGAAGGATCTGATTTCTACTTGCTATATACGCGGAAGCTCTACCTCTTCTTCGTCTAGTACCTCCCATACGATAGTCACTACGCATATTTTTAGCAGTTCTAAGCTATATAACATGTCAAGCTCTTGTACTTATGACTCTAATTCTCTGTAATCTCATGCAAACCCTCTCAAATCCATAATCAATAAAGCGATAAAGTGGGCGTATGTCCGAGATTGTCGAAGCACAATAAATATCTTGTGTCTCTCTGTGATTTTCCTTTGATTTCTACTATTATTTGCTAGATCTGGTCTCGCATGTTCCCACAGTTCATTCTTAGGTGTTGACCCATTTTTGACGTTAAAAATTTGTTGCTTTTATTAAGAGACTGAATCCAAGTTTAGGTCTAGCTCTCTACTTTAGACTGGATAGATCTAGAAGTTGGATTTGGAAAGTTTGGTTTAAAAAATTGAAGATTTTCTAACAAAAATCCACGGCGCGTAGGAAACAGACTAGATTCGAAAGATTCGTAGGAGCAGTGGCTAGTGGTGATGAAGGAAAAAAATCACCAAATGAAAGTTAATAATGAAAACACAATACAAGGATCCTTTGTTCAACTTGAAGTAGTGACAAGAAAAGAGTTTAATATCCATGAACTTAACCAAAAGGTGACGAATAACCAAAAAGCTCTCATGGACAAGATGGACGCTTTGCTAACCTCACAACTGCCAAGGACCAGGGCAACTAGGGGAGATACTTCACCTGTAGTACAATAAGATAATTCTTTCATTTTTTAACCAAAGCAAAAGATATGCTAAGCAAAAATAGGAGGTAGGAAGTTCTGGAGTTGCTAGAAGACAAGCATGACAAAGCAGGAGTGCACCCTCCACCAAAAAGCCACATGGTACCAAGAGAAATTCACTCGGTTCCATGGGTGGATGGTGCACCAAAAGTTGATGCTATGGTGGTTCTTGATGATAAGATGGATTTATAGCTTGATGGAGACGACTTTGAGGTGAATGCATATGTTACTAAAGGAAGATTTCAAGCAATTGTAGATCAACGGATTGCGCAACCCCAAAACACCGGAGGAGTGGTCCTCCTAGAGATAAGTGGACCTAGTATCAACCGGTAAACCGAGATCGTTTTAGAGTCAAACACGCAGTGTAACCCATAATAATCGAGCTACGAATTACCATGCCAATGAAAAGTAAATGTCAAGCGGTTAGTGGAAGAAAGCGGGGGTAGGAAGTATGAAGACCAGGATTTCATGCCAAGCCAAATTCCATTTACTATAAATATCATGAGAAAGGAATACCCAAGGAAGTTCGATATGCCAACCATGCCATCCTATAATGGAACCATGGATCCTAGACTGCACTTACTTAAGTAAGAATGGTGTATGGATGGAGCATGAGCTATGGATGATGTTTGCCATAGATGTTTCTCTATATTCTTGGAAGGAATCGCTTCCACGTGGTTTACTAGGATCACATCGAAGTCTATTTCTACTTTTGACGAATCGCTAAGGAGTTTCTGGAGCAGTTTCGGCTTCATGCTGCCTAAACAAAGGATGTAGTGTCCTTATCAAGCTTATCTCAAGGATCCAAGGATTGCTGAGAGGGTTCTTGAACTAATTTAACAATGTTATGACGGAGGTTAGCAATCCGATGGAAGATTAGGTATTCATGGCTTTGGTCCAGGGCATCCATCCGGATACGGATTTCGGTAGATGGTTAAAGAAGTAGCAACCCACTACCATGGAAGAAACCATATAGCGATTCAATTCCTACAATTAGAAGAAGCAAGACTAGTTGAAAGAAAGGTTTGTGATGAACAATCAAAGGTAGTAGTCTGGAGCAACATCACAGTAGATGTTGGAAACTCTGGTAATTAAAAGAAAAGAAGTCAAAACTATGGCAATCGGCATGATGCAAATGTGAAACGCCCAAAGAAATTTGGATTGGAATATTACATGCCCTTGAACGATTGACCGAAGAGCATATGTCTTGCTTCTCAAGTAACTAAGAAATATAAGAAGCTGCCTACGAGGGAAGCGATGGAGCAAGAGAAACATTCCGAGAAGTACCGTCGCTTCTGTGAAACTCATGGGCATAACGCCAACGAATGCTGACATCTGAGGAATTTGATCGAGGAGCTGATAAGGAATAACAAGCTCCAGTAGTATAATAGGGAATTGTGGAACGATGGAGAAAGTGAAAGACCCCAGCATCTACCTGCTCAAGAAAAACTACTTGGACCCAGCAGAGAGGGGCCCGACATGCTGATGAAGATCGGTCATCAATTACCTTCAAGCTAGCCGGTCACTTGAGAATGATGAAGCAACCTAAAACAATGCTATTTCATTTATCCTTGTCTAATTTACTTTTGTAATTAAGCCTCCCACAGACACAAGGGAATTGTAAATTGATAGGACTGGCCATTTCTTCTACTTATTAATAAAATCTACTTATTAAACCAATGGAATCGTGTTCTTGCAAGCAAAAATCTTGTGCCGTGTAGCCGGCAGTACAACCGAGAAAATATTCCTCCGTCCTTAAATGATGGACAGGGAATATGGACTCACAAACCCTATATCGACAGGTCGTATCGATCACCAATCTTTTAAGAAATTGTATTGTCCTAAGACTAGCAATGTCGAGAAGGTCTAAATTGCCGGACCGATGGGTAGTATCGATCCCCAACCTTCTAAGAAATGGTTTTGTCCCAAGACTGGCAATGTCAGGACGGTCAAAACGGCCAGATCGATGGGTAGCATCAGTTCACAACCTTCTAAGTACCAGTGTTGTCCCATGATTGGCAACATCAGGAAGGTCTAAACCGCAGGGTCGATGATCACATCGACCCCTCACCTTTCAAAAATCAGCGTTGCCCAAATATTGGTGATGTCGAAAAGGTCTTAACCGCCAGGTCAACGGTTACGTCGACCCATCTCCTGTTGAGAACTAGTGTTGTCCCAAGACTAGCAACATTGGGATGGTTTAAACCACTAGATCGATAAGTCATATCGATCCCCAACCTTCTAAGAGCCGGCATTGTCCTAAGAGTGGCAATGTCGGACAGGTTTAAACCACCTGGTCGATGGTTACATCGACCCTTCACCTTCCAACAATCAGCATTACCAAATACTAGCAACGTCGAGAAGGTCTTAAGCGCAAGGTTAATGGCAACATTGACCCCTCACTTACTGAGAATCAACATTGTCCCAAGATTGGCCATACCAAGAAGGTTAAAACTGTCGGATCGATGGGTGGTATTGATGCCAAACCTTTTAAGGAGTGACATTGTCCCAAGACTGGTGACATCAAGATGATCTAAATCATCGGATCAACAGGTCATATAGATCCCTAACCTTTTAAGAACTGATGGTTCTATGACTGGCAATGTCAGGAAGGTCTAAGCCACCAGATCAATGGGTCATATTGAACCCCAGCCTTCTAAGAACCGGTGTTGCCCCAAAACTGGCAACGTCATAAAAGTTTAAACGCCAGGTAGATAGTCACATCAACCCCCTCACCTTCTAAATTTGATGATCTATAAATATTGGCAATGTCGAGAAGATCTCAACCGCCGATTGGATGGTCATGTCGACCCATTAGCTTTTGAGAATCGATGTTGCTTTGGCTATGTCGAGAAGACCCAAAACTGACGAGTCAATGATCAAATTAACCCTTTCCTTCTGAGAACTGGTGTTACTCTAGCAACATCATGAAGGTCCAAACCAATGAATCGACGGTCACATCGATCCGCTACTTCTTGCGAATCGGCATTGCCCTCAGCAATATCGAAAAGATAAGCCGACTCACAGAAAGTCATTGCTACATAAAGACTGGCAAGAGCATACTGTCATCCATTGATCGGCAATAATAGAGGGAAGAAGTGCCTAGCCTTAAGGATACATTGTTGCTCGGAGATAGACGGTGGTGAAGAGACTTGGTAACAAAATACACCTTTTAGAATTTGTTGCTACTTGAAGATTGGTGGCAGCGAGAAGGTTCTTAAAACTAAACCAAGAGTCGATTGAATGATTTAGTTTGGCCTTCCAGAATTTGCTATCACCAAAAATTTGGTAAGGGCTAAAAGGATCGATAACTTACTTAAGAACCGACTAGATCATTCGATCCCAACTTCCAGGAATGTGCCATTTCCCCAAAAACAGCAATGGTAAGGAGAGACCCTAGAATGGAACCATCGATGCATTGACTTTTGGTAAAAGAAGCCAGTGCTTCATTAGATCTTCACCCCCACCTTTAGGAATCTATCATAGCTCAAAGACGAGAAGCACCAAAAAGGTACCAAATTCTAACCTTTAGGATTCTTGCAATAACCAAAGATTAGAAACATCAAATTGGAAAGATCTAACTTTCAAGAACCCGACATTGCCCCAAGAGTGGAAACATCAGGGTGGAGCCCTCAAAATTGAACCATTGGCATGCTAGTTTTTGAAAGAAACTAGAACATGACTTGAGTGTCATCCATAGTCGACATGAATTTTACTTTTTTCCTAGACTTAGACAACTTCAAGGAAGGATGATTGAAATTGGATAGTTCATGCACTAGTTTTTGGAGATTGAAACTAGTCCCAATGAGACTTCAATGGCAGCGCTAGTGACCAAGCGGGATGCGCTCGATAGAGGATAGGTGAGGATAGTCATGGAAAGTCAATGACAAGTGCCATCGGGCTTTCTCGATCCAAGATCATGACTAGGGAAGTGTAATCATACCGAGGGCCATCAGATAATTTTCCATGCATGTTTAATTGATACTAATGTTGGATTCATGGTAGAAAACTCCATAGGTAAGATATAGCTCACAACGGAAACATATGAATGAAAGGTAAATATTATAGATAATGTTCCCCGAAGATAGGGAGCAGTGCAGAACTTGGACTATTTGCAAAGTTGGCTAAGGGAAACTCGACCTAATTCATAAAGGACATGTAGATGCCTAGAGATAGACGATGATGGGAAGGAATAACCACACAGGGATCAATGGAATTATTAGATCCACACTTAGGAGAACATCCATTTCCCAAAGGTAGTTAACGCCAAGAAGGATACTCAGTTTTAGTTTTCGGAGATCAAAACAAGTGCACGTGAACTACAATAACAATGTTAGCGGCTAAGCAGAACATGCTTGGTAAAGAATAATGTAGGGTAATCATAAAGAAATCTAAAGCTGGTATTGTTGGGATTTCCTGATCCAGGATCAGGGTAGGAAAACATACTTAGAATGGGTGCAATTGGATAATTTTGCCTACAACATTCAGCTACTAATACTGCACAAAGTTAGGCATTTTGAAAAAGAAGTTCCGTAAACAAAATTTAGTACAGAGCAAAGATCATACAAAGAGGGGATGAACATCCTAACTGCTGTTTCAAGACAGCAAGGAGCGGACGTGACTGGGATTCTTCGCGATTAACAATTGGTCGAATGGAACATGAACTATTTAAATAAAAAACAAAGAGTACATACTATACGGTCAAAAGGAAGACCAATAATCCTTCGAGCTTTGGGAGATTTCTACTTGCTCTTCCCTCTTCGTCTAAGACTGTTAAGGCTATGTAGTTATTTAGAAGTGGAGGCGGATTTAGCAACGGCGCTATAGGAACAACTATGCCTTGTAAATTGCTGTGATCAATAGACTAGAAAAGACAGTAATAGAAGAAAAGATATGTAGGATCTAGAGGTAGATGTACCACCACCAAATTTAAATGCAGTGATCGGGAAATCATCCTAAGTAAGGAAACTTGGCATTTACCACGATCAAGTATGTTTATTTTGAAAATTATAACCTATGTAACCAAAACTCGAAGTCCAAAGGATGTCGACGTATGTCGACCATTCGAATTTCGAGCATCGACCGGGGCAGCTGAGAAGTGTTAATCTATGTTGTAAGAGTCATGTGTCTTGTATGCGACAAACGGACCATCTTGTGTAGATAGCCCACTCATGCTGGAAAAATGGTCTGTGTCATGCAGTGATATTATATGGTGGTACTTACCCATTATTGATGAATAACTGATAATGAAGACGTCATCCAGAGTAATGTAGAAAGATTTTCTTTTTCAAAAACACAAGGAGTGCGACAATGGAAAAATCATAGTGATGGAATCATTCAACACAATCGTTCCTATAGAGAACCATGTTATTGGAATGCAAGCTGAAATACTAAAATAACTTTGCACTGATAGGGGATAGAAAAAGACAAAGAGTCGGATGTGTCTCTAAAGTAACGTGAATACAAGCTAGGATAAGCTTGAGATCCATCATAGGTCAATTGCAACCTAAACTTCAATCATCTCCACTAAGAAGCAATTGGCTACACCACCACCATCATCACTATTGCTGCTGCAATCGCTAATCTCCCAACCTTAGATGAATTTCACTTGATGGATAGTAGAAATTAGGAGCTAAAAAATCTCGAAGATGACTTAAAGGATTCAACACAAGAAGGTCCCAATGGCAAAGCTTTCAATGGCAACAGAAAAGCAAAAATGAAAACAATACACAATAAAGGGAAAGTATGCTCATCTAAGGCATGGAACGACCTCCAAAGCACACATTAGATCTCTAAAGCATAGATCTTTACTTTAGCACATAGAATGAAGAACGGAATTCTAACTATGCAAAACTGTTGAAGGAATCCCTGAACGACTATCCAAAATCCAGAGATAGCAAATCGAAACTTGTCTTGATCCAGAACATGCTTTGCTTTCAATAAAGCATGCTCTAGGACAAGTGTTAATCAGTTTTTTGACCTTGCCGATTTCAATTGGAAGTTTGAATGTCAAAATGAAGATAGAATGATTCAAGGACTTTGGAAACGTCATAAAAAGGCAAGACAAAGGAAATGTTAAAAAATGAGTGGAAATTGTTGACTTGAATTTTTTAACTTAGCGCTTGAGGTCAGGCCTAAGTCATACCTGAGCTAAACCTAGGGAAAATAAAGGGAAACCTGAGTTGAGAAATAGCAATTCAAGACAACATGACATGGAGTCTGATTCGAGTCAACTCTGCACCGAGTTGTAAGTTACAACTCGGTAAGAGTTATGATTTTTCTCAGGTCTGACTCACAAAACTATCAGATTATACTCCAAGCAATCGTTACTGAGTAGAATTTGGGTCTAATTCATAAAACTCTCATATATTACTCGAAGCAAGGTCTGAAGCAAACACACAATCCATTAGGGTCGGGTACTAAGTTAGGTCAACCCTGACCTGGAGTTTATGAATTTCATTGACACGGTTTTCACCTTCACGATTGACTCCAATGTGATTAGAACTATCTAGAACGATGGTATAGAGCAACTTAACAAATTTGAAAGAAAGTAGAACAAATAGTATAACTCGGTACCGAGTTATATAGGTCGGCACCGACCTATCTTTTCTCCCCATTTCACTTCCCAAACTCCATACGTCTCCTTTACTACTCCAACTAGTCATAATCAAGTGGTTTCCTAGAGTTTGGACATCCAATTCCAATGTTGATAAGAAGTAAACCTAGAAAGCAGGATGACACAAGTGATAATGGAAAGATCAACAGAATCAACCAAAAGTCAATAAAAAGAGCTTCGAACGCGTTAAGTAAAGGTAGAAGAGTACAGTAGGTAAAAAAGTTGGATTTGCGCCAACATAAATAGGTCGGCACTAAGTTATCTTTTCAAATCGTTCGGTTCTGAGTTCTCTTATGTGACATTGGGATACCTCTTGGACCTCATTGGAAGCAAGCTTATGACCCAGTACCTTCATTTCCCTATTAATACCAACCTAACTACAACTACAGAAGGACCTATATTTGTAGCTCTATATGTGGAAGCTCTGCCTCTTCTTCATCTCCTACCTCCCATAAAACAGTCACCTAGGCACAATCTTGGTAGTTAAAAGCTATGAACCTTTCGAACTCTTATACTTGTAACTCTAATTCTCTATTATCTAAAGTAAACCCTCTCAGATCCATAATCAATAAAGCTATAAAGTAGACATAGGCCAGAGACTTCCGAACCACCATAAAAATCTTGCGTCTCCCTATTATTTTTCTTCGATTTCTGCCGTTATCTACTAGATCTATGTATCTGAGGTTCCCTACAACTCATGCTTGGATATTGATCCATTTTTTGCAACAACAATACACTAATCACATAACACAACTCAAACGTCACTTTTTAGACAATTCATTAAATGAAAGTAGGGCTAAATTTGAATATTAAACACCGTTAAGGTCATGTCACACAGAATACAATGTAGTACATGAAGTTTCTCTACTTAATAAGTTTAGAAAGGAAATATAAAAATTTCCAGCAAATGTATATGTCCACAATCAAGCTTACCTATATGGAAATGTTATCAAGTTTAAATTGTATCGCTTCTCTTCATAGCTTTCATATGTCTTTACACATAATAGTTGCTTGAATAATCAAAAATGTGTTTGATAGTAGTAATATGTTAAGCTACTACATTCCATAACTATATATATATATATATATATATTCAGTGACATTTTTTATAGCCATTTATAATTAATATTATGAATTTGAAGACATTCTACAGGGTAAAAAAAAAATTGTTGACATGTTCAAATTAATTCTCCTATGGATCAAGGACAGAGACCAATACATAAAATAAAAACTAGAGATCTACTATTCACTAAGAGTAACATGGACATTGTATTGTCATCAATAACCCATGGGCAAAGCACGATTTCCATCCTATTTTAATACAAACACTTCAAAACTTATTTAAGTAATATAATAGCTTATCTTAAACTTCAGAAATTAACAAAATAATTGACGCGGTCACTACTTAATTTTGAATTTTAATGAAATAATAGACATAAGTTATCAACACAAATCAAAATTTGAACTCTCCTAAATATTAATATTGTTCGGAGGAAGATGGTGAGCTCGAGAAGATTGTGTCAATTTGGAATAATAAAAAATTAATTATATATCATGATAGTGAAATTACACAATATTTTTATAAATAGTCCAATGTCACAAAAAGTAAACAAGAAAAACTTATGTATTATATTTTAGTTAATATATTTTGAGCTTAAATATATATAAGCAAAATCACCTAGAACGAGTTCATGAATCTTTCTCAAGTCAGACTACGCATTCCATCAAATTGCATAAACCATAGACAAAGGAAAGCACCAAATATTAGATTTCAATAATAAAAAATGAAATACCAAAACAAGGCAATAGACAAACCTTGATATTAGTATTGATAAAAAAAATATTTATCAATACTGTTGGTATTAAATGAAATGTGTGTGAGAAGAATGAGTATACATACATATATACATATAAATATATGTATATATACATGTATTAAGGCATCACCTCCATATGTTATTTTAAGTAGGGTTTATGAAAAGAATAATCAAAATACCAACAATAATCTAATGTAAATCCACCATTTTTTAGCACCAAAATACATTTGCACTGAAGATAATTCCAACACAAATAACATTATTTATATTCTAATTGCAAGTTCGGTCAAAACTGAAATTTCACACCAGTTAGGTCAAATTGAATTTCAATTTTTAAATTATTTGTAGAATAGAATCTTTACTATAATTATAATATCCTTTAATCAAATTAAAATAATGAACCAAAAAATTTAACATGAATGATACAAATGAAAATAAAGAGATAAAAATTAAACCAGGATTGAAAGCTATTAGCTTACAACGATCTGAGGAGATGATATCTCGAATTCTAGATTATTTTGATTTAGATGATTTGGATATAGAAGAAAATATCAAAGAGTGGGAGGCTAATAATTTTGGAACAGGAAAATATTAGGGGTGCCTTTAGGCGTATAATGGTGTAACCATGTTGTGTATTTTTTGGCTAACAACAGTGAAAGTTACACTATGATATTGCAATAACCACTTGCCATTGAAATATTTCAACAGCTAAAATCTATTTCGAACTATCGACTAGGTAGTTACAAAGTGTTGCAACGACTCTTTGGTTGCTATAGTATTGTAACGGCCCAAAGCCATTGTAAAATTGCTGCAAAACTATGTTGTCGAATTGCCCTTACGATTTAGTGCGAGTTTCAGCTAACAATGAGATTATAAGTCTGCACCAAACTGGTTTTTTGGGCTTGATTCCCAACCATCAGGTTAGAGTCGTTCTACCCATAACATTGGGTGTTGTTCTTACCATACAAATTCATTTTGTCAGTTGGAATTCTGATCATCAATTTGCATAGTTGGATTTCCAACTGTCAACTACGTAAACATACAACAATGTAGGTCAGATTTCTAATCGCCCACTCGGAACTTAGAATCACTCTAATGATAGTTCTTTTTGTCATTCTACCATAGCACATTGTTCGCTTTGTCTTTCTTGGTTGGTTCCTATTGTCGACTAAGTTTGTGACAATTCATAATTTTTAACATTCAAATTCAATTATAAATAATATCAAAATATGCTTAAAATTAAATCCAGACATTAAGGATGATGGACCATGGATATATAAATTAAAATTTTAAAGTAATGAACAAAAAGGGAAAACCTCACGGTGGAATTAAACATCAATTTCGCTGGACATCAACTCAATAGTATAATTGTTTTACAATTTTATTGTTTGAACCAAAAATGGCAAAAACACCCAGAAGCAATAGAAAAGATTAAAATATGAAGAAAAATTTATATGAAAATAAGGAAATAACAAGACACAATCTTTTATAGTGGTTCATCAAAGCTTGGCCTATGTCTACTTTAATATTTTATTGCTGATTTTTGGTTTAGGGGGAAGAAGTTCTTAAGACTCAGAACTTCAACATTTAGAATTTTAGAGATAAAAGATATATGAAATAAAAGAGATATAGCCAAAAAATCCTGAAAATGAGTCATAACTTCCCATTTATAGAGATACAGAGCCTAAAATCTAGACTAAAATATCTTCAAGCCATTGTGTACCAATTTGGCCAATTCTTCCAGAATAATAGGCATCGCCTTAGCAATATATGGGAGTCAGTATTGATCCTCAATTGGGAGTTGGTACCGATCCCCAATTGGGAGTCAGTACCGATCCCAAAGTTTACCATTTTTGGTTGTCTTCAACTTCTTTCTTCGGATCGTGTTATAGTTAGTTTTGTGATTCCATAGTTGTTTGCACCAATATTAGCCCGCTTTTGATTCCAAATAATGGAGTAGAAGGAGAACAAAGTTATAGTTTCAAGTGTTTGTGGAGATCGATGAAGAGGTGTTTTGACTCAATTAAATGACTTTGGAAATAGAGTAATAGCATCAAGATAAACACAAAGTCAGAAGACGGGGTCCACCCAAGTTTTTGTTGGGGATCGATACCGATCCCCTAGAAGGAGTCGGTACAGATCCCCACTTGGGGGCTCCCATAGTTGTATGCCTTAAGTTGTTCTAGTTGTTGTCCCACAACTGTCTGCGCTTGCTTTTTGGATTATTAGGCTATCTCTCTAAGCTTCCTACCTTGATAGCTCTAAGTTTGATTCGTCCAGTCTATCCGAAACCAGCTTGGTCAAAAGACTAAATAACACTTGCCCCCAAAAGTACATTCATTTCAAATGTGATGTGCTTTGAATCGGGACAAGTTCGAATTCCTTTGAAGGACTCCATTATATGCTCTAAATGGTCGCTATCCTTTTGTGAATTGATTTCTCCAATTAATATGTCCATAATGGTCTGTTGCAACGTTCTACCAACATCCAGGGCTATAAATCTGGAACGTGTGTGCTATTCTAAATCTAACGGTTTTTAAATAACTCCATGAGCTTCTCAGGTACGAATCTGATTTTCCTTCAACTTTAGTCGTCAAGTATTGGCTATACACACACATAGCTCATCAAATGTGCATAGGCATTCACATACATACACATATACTATATGTATGCTTGTATATATATGTTTTTTTCTTAAAAATATCAGATTCGATATCTATCGCTGATTTGGAAGTCGATACTGACTCCTTACTTGAAATTTTTTGCATGTTTTTAATGGCTTTAAAGGTTAGGGTTATAGCATTATAAAACCCATTTCCATTCCTTTTGTCTCCTCAGTTTACTCTACCTTTGAATTGAAACCTTCGATCTTTTCTATTAAAACCTTCAAATCCAATAGGAGTTTTCATCCTCGCATAAATCAAGGACTAACATAACATGTGTTTGTCGTTGCCTGACTTTTATAACATCGTCGTACATCATATTGATCAGATTTGCCTTCATCAACTGAACCTAGCATGATATCTGACTTTCACTCGAACTGATCCCTAACTTTAACTCCACATTGAACTAAATTAGGTAGGATGATGGTGACAAGCCACGTATGGATAGATATTGACTTAGTCATGGACATTGAATGAGCTAGCGGCCGTGGTTCTTGGGGTCAGTGAAAGGGAAGATGAAGGTGAAGATTTCCTTAATTATGGGGGCCAGTGGGACTCCCACACTTAGGCGAACTTTTTCATACTCTAAACTTTGCCTCGGAGTTTCATGCTTAATTCCACTTTCATCTCGAATATCGTGAAGCAAGGCTGATAACATTCAGCTAGTCGGGATGGTCAGCGATAACGGTCATGTCGGGCAACAACCAGACTTTAATATGAACTGCTAAGATTAACAGTCAAATAATAATCGAAATCGGGACTGCACCACACTACACTAGAATCCGCTTTAGCGTGAGGGTGTGATTTGTAGTTAATCTTATAAAGTTGCTTGTATATCGATTTTTTTTATAGAAATTGACCAAAGACGTTTCGAACATCTAACTACTAAGGCCATAGGTATATCAACTTCTAAATACATCGCTGACGTAGAGTCAAGCTCAGCCATAACTTCATAGGCACAACAAACTCCAATCCAGTAAGGGCAGCAACTCGAAATTTCATATGTTTATCAATAAAATCTTGAGAATCTTGAAGTAGACTACAGATTCTTGGAATCTAGTTGAACTGGCAGATGGGCCTCACATAGATCCATCACACGATACTCTTGAGGATGCAGTAATACTGAATGACTCGCTTGATTGTGTTCCCTCCTAAATTGATGATGGATCTCTTCGACCGATATGCAATAAGAAAGTAATTCCATTTGACGATGTTCTAGTATCGTCTCGTGACAAGAGAACTCACGTTCCTCAAAATGGATATATAACTTACAATAGATATATGTGTCTGGCGAGTGGCGTCCCGCCAATTAATCAATTTGTCCATCAAGTCTTGAACTTTGTAAGACAGGCTCCCACATAACTACATCTAAATAGCTATGCTTTTATTCTTATTACTTATTTGGTTTCTTTGAGAATTTGAATCAAGTGCATAGCAATGAGGAAATCTGGTACATTTATAGCTTTAAGAGCCGCAAAGAAAACTCGTATTTTATTTACTTAGAGCCAATGAGGGCTTACAGAATAGTTAACAAGTTTGGAATAAGCTGAGTTATATTAAGGCTGAATGGTTTATGTATAGTGATCACCCGGGTTCACTCGTAGATGGATATTTGGACATAAGTTATTTCAAATGTCATTCGTGCATTTGCCTTATAGTCTGCATACTTAATTTACCTTTCTCTATCATATAGATGTTCCGATGAGACTCTAGGGCGTATCATTTTCGAATATCGTTTATACTCTTGGTGGTCCCAGCCGGAGAAACGTACATAAGAACCCTATTGATGGACAAGAATCTTTTCACCCATGGTTTGTTAGAGGAAGGCCATAACATGGGCATAGTTCCAGTTGTCGACATTGACGATGATGGTGATAATGACGATAACAATCCATCCACAGGAGGCAAAGCTGATCAAGATTATCCCTTAGTCCTAAGTCCTGGGGCCGGATTACAAAAAACATATAACAAGAACATAAAGGCATCGAGGAAGGCTAAATTATGGGAGAGAGTGGTGAGGATGGCCAAAGTAAAATTGAAGTGGGCCACGGGACTTAGACCGAACAATTTAGAGGTGACTAACCGCCTACTCCTAAAAAGAGATTAATTGTGAAAATTCCAAAGACACGGACATCCACCTAGCCTCCACTGGTCACAAGTGCACAGAAGACTCCATCTATTCCTTTAACAAGTGCATTCACTAGTTCAAGGTCTATCCTTATGGAGTTCAACTCTTTCGATGTTGGTAACATCAGCAATGGTGACATTGGTTCCTCGATCCACTTTAAAAAAGACACCATTCCAACTAGTGTGGGAGAGGTTACTCCCATGAGTAAAGCTCATGTACGTGGCCCATTGAGGGAGGACACTAGGACACACATGCACATGTGCACTACATGACACCCGCACTTGACTCTGCTTAAAGGCCTTAGACAGGTTCATACCATCAAGGGAGTGGTTGGGACTATGATTCAAGTTATGGCTCCATTCGTAAAAAAGATGATTGGGATTGATGTAGTTATGATAGGGATGTTCTTCTCATGATTCCACTTCTAGGTGCTGACTAAGATCCAGATCACCTCCTTTTAGGGGATCGAATAGGCAACCTGACCGACGCGGTGAAAATCCATCGGTTAACATTTCTCGAGCTCCTCCTACTTCTATTCCTGCATCGCCTACAACATTATCTCATTCTACCTAGTCTTCCAAGCGCAGACATCATAAGAATGGCTCTGATACTATCCATCAGAGGTCTAATAAAGGAAAAGTTGTTGCTCCGACCATTACAGAGGAGTAACTGTAGACATTATGGGTCGGATGGTCGAACATAAGATTGAATTTACCAACATTTGCTTTGATGGAGTTATATTGTTGCCAAACATAAAGAGAATTCCTACCGAAGTCCAATAGAGGACCGTCGACTGCACGATCGATATCCAAAATCTTCATAATGGATGGGCAAAGCTAACCAAAAAGATTTCAAAAGTTTCACGAGATAGACTACATGAGATAGAGAATTATAAACTCATTGAAGCTGAGAATAAAAAAATCATAGTTGCCCACGACACTGAGATTGAGAACTCAAGAAAATCCCAAGCCGAAGCGGAGAAGAAGGCCAAGGAGGCCATTAAATCACTCGAAGAAGAGAGATCCAAGCAATTGAACGAAATCCAGCAACCGCATTAATGGAACCACGAGCTTGTAATGGAAAGAGATGCTGCCACGAGATACGCGGTTGAATTGAAAACTAAGCTCGAGCGCGAGACCAAGGAAAAGATAAGGCTTAAAAAATTTCTCAGGATGCATGCGATAAGCTGGTCACCATTAGAATAGAGAAGGATGAAGCGCTTGAGAAATCCAGGGACGTGGATGCCCTTATTAAAAGAGAGGTCGAAATCGCGGTTAAGAGAGAAGTTGAAGCCGTGGAATAGTGGGTAGTAGAGCAGATGATGCAGAGATTTAAGCTACTAACCACTCAATACAATCTAACGTACTTTAGTTTAAAAATCTAGAATGGTTCAGAGGGGAATACCCTGTAATGCTCGCTGATGCTAGGGAATTAGTTGTCAAGGAAGAGAAATAAATTCTTAAAGGTGATGATATTGATATGGAGCGGTTGGAAAAAGATATTTTAAAGGGAAAGGACCTTGAAATTCTTCATGGTAACCAGCATCTTATTCATCCAAAACTTCATGCAACCGCTCAAAAAGAATTCGGCAAAGGTTCTGGCACTATGCATCATGATACTAAAACTGGTAAAAATCCCAGAACTCAAGCTACTCCTAGTTCCACTGTTGATTACTCAACTGATGCTGGTTATGACCCAAAGAAGCCAGAGCTTCATAAATCCATTGTTCTCTCCTTTATTCCCAAGGGAACCCCGATGGCACTCCAAACCATGCAGAAGTTCAAATTGAAGAACATATCTCGTTGGATTCTCCTCTTTTCTAGAGGGTTGACATGTAATTGATCAACGTTACTAATCTATCATTTTGTATTTCTTTAGCTATACATCAGCCTGTAATTGCTCCGCTTCCTCTTAATGACAGAGTCCAAAACTGTCATGACTTTAACGTCAATTTCTAGCATCCCAATTGAGGAGATCTTGAGCCTTGATGAGCACATGATGGACGCTTTGTTGGAAGAAGGAAATGTTGAGAATCAGAGGACTCAAGTCCATGAGGATGGTATTATTATTGGGATCTCCCAGTCTCTATTGAGTCCTCTATACATGAGCCTGAGCAAAAATTTAATACAGATATACTCCTTGCCAGTCGAATCTTGCATGACCAAATAGAAGTCTTCACTCCTCCACTATCGATCGCTTTGCTTGGTCAAACCATTTGCGCACCATTTTACATTCCTCGGCACGGGAGTGCTTAAAGTACGTCGATAGTATTTTTACAAAACGTTCCAGCCTCCATTTCTCTGCCTCGGTCATGATACAATCGGTTGCTCACTCAACTCTCATTAAGGCCAAGGCGGCAGAGGACAAAGTGCAAAGAGGCAAGGAGAGAGCTTGAGTTAAGTCTCCCCTAGTTATGAAAAGGTCAAAGAAGAAATAGTTGCTAGTTTGTTTCTTTGTAGATAGACTCATTTTATTTGTTGGCCGACTTTGTATAGGTTTGGCCTCCATTACCGCTTTTTTGCTTTTGATATGAACCATGTGTACTTAGTTTTCCTGGTTTAAAGTTAATAGCAAAGACTTTTTATTTTGTAAAATATTTGTTTAAATTTGTCTAAGTATTTAAGAAATACGCTTTCCATTCAATGTATTCGTGATTTATTTCTTTTAATGACCGTTTTCGGATCAAGTCCTTAATTGAATTTGTGATTTGCTAACTCGCATCATTCTATGAATGTAAAGCAATTCTTAGGGTAAAACACATAAAATAGTGGCTTAAGTATCTTTTTGAAGGATAATAAGTTCCAACCACACCAAACTTCGGGCGCAAGTTTAAGTTAACTATGTAGAATCAAAATGCATATACATCCTCATCCAGATGTTAGCATTTGACCACACCTAACTTCAGGCATTGATTGAATGCTTAAAAATTGGATCCCGCTTTACTTTGAGTGTGGACCTTCCGTTCTGCCTACTTCAGGCAAGATGTTAAGGATTAGACATACTTGTTATGCCCATTTCCATTTATACTCCTTGCCCATCATGCCCTTTTTTATTTGTACTTATACACTCCATCTGAGGTTAAGAACTAGCATATGGACGTCTATGTCACGTCCGATTTTAAGTTTATGCTCTTGTCCCTAACCCAAAGGCAAGAGTCGGTTTGCGAATGATCATGTTTCATCTAGCTTAAGTGCATACTCCGATTCTTACTGTGGGAACGATAGCTAGGGTATGGATGCTCGTATAGCATCTAGTTTAAGTTTATACTTCGGATCCTACTCCTGGAACGAGATTTAGGATGCGAATATTTGTGTCATGTCCATCTTATGTTTATACTCATGCCCCAAATCTGAAGGCAAGATTTAGCCGATGTCGGCCTTTGGATACCAGTGGGACTTCACGGTCTCGGTCAAGGCCACCAAAGTTTGGTTTGCACCTGTATCTAGGTACCTGCACACCTACATTAATCATATGCGGATTCATTCGAGTTAACCAAGTTACAACTCTTAAGAAACATGGCGATAGATTTTTGGCTGAAAAGGCCATTTATTTCATAAAAGACAAAAACAATAGAATCTGTCTTATTATACGGCTCTATCACATTATTTGCAGATTTATTCTAGGCGAAATAAAGTTTGGAAGATTGTCACTATTCCATGCCTTTGGGAGCGAAATCCCATCCATAATTCTAGCTTGAAAGTGAAATTTCCAAGCTTTTCCTTTATTGCATATGGACCTTGGCCCAAGTTCTTAAGGCAAGGAAGACCTATTTAAGGGCCAAGTCATAGATTTTAAATGTTCGACTACTGATTTTGGTGTTATAATATCAAGAAACTAGGTGTTTTTATGTAGCTACTCTCAACTCAACTTTGGTCCACCTCTCATCGATCATATCAAGGGACTCTAGAAGAAGTTGTTCATCTGTTCGTGGTTCATAGTGAGTAACCAGATGAGAGGGCACTTCCAGTTCATCCGGGAACATAGCCTCTGATCCATATGCCAAGGTGAATGAAGAGTGGCTAGTTGCTGACTTTTAGGTGGTTCCATAAACCCAAAGTTTTAATGGGAGTTCATCAATCCACATGCCCTTAGCCTTTTCCAATCGCTTCTGAAGAATGGACTTGATAATCTTATTTACAGCTTCAACCTATCAATTTGGCTGAGGTTGTGCCACCACTACAAATCTCTTCTCTATATGGTTTCAGCGGAAGAAATCTTTAAATTCCCTACTATAGAATTGGGTCCCATTATCGGTAACGATCGCTTGCGGAACTCCAAAATGACAAATGGTATTCCAAACAACAAAGTTGATTACTTTCTTTATGGTAATCATGGCTAAAGGATTTTCCTCGGCACGTTTACTAAAGTAATAAATCGCCACAATGGCGTAGTTTGCGCCACCTTTAGGTACCGACAATACACTAACGATATCAATACTCCAAACTACAAACGGTCAAGGACTTACCATTTGAGTAGTTCCGTCAGCAGGGCTTTGGAATTTTGGCAAATCATTGGCACTTGTCAATCAGTTGCAGTCAGTTGCGTCTTGATTGATAGTTGGCTAGTAATATCTTTAACGAATAATCTTCTTTGCCAGGATCTGCCCCCCAATGTGGTTGCCACATGCCCTTAACTTCTCTCGGAACTCATTTGGCCTCATCATGAGCGACACCATAGCATTGACATAGAAAAATCCTTCATGTACAATAATCCTTCTTGCATAACATATCTCGAAACTTGGGGAAGGACTTTTCATCGTTCATTCCATCTCTCCTAAAGGTTCCCACTTTGCAAATAATCCTGAATCGGAGTCATCCATGACTCGCGTTTAGGTTCGGTCTGCAAGATCCAATAGACGTCCATCTGGTTAATGCTCAGAGCTGAAAGTACTTCCACTAGAACCAGCCCATGAGCTGTGAATCTTTGAAACTAGCCAACTTAGCAAGCAAGTCAGCTTTCTCATTTTTCCTCTTTAGGAATATGAGTGATTGTATAATAGTCAATATCGTCAAGCAGCTCAAGAACCCCTTTAGATAGGGACCTAGTCTTGCTCCTTTTGCCTATTACTTTTTTAGAACCTAGCATACCACTAACTAGGAAACGCAAAAAATATGTAAAGGCCTTATTCCCATCTCTTAGGAAATTTTAAGTCCTATAATCAAGGCCTCGTATTCAACTTCATTTCTCATTGTCGAAAAATCGAGTTTCAAGGCATAGCTGGTTGGGTGTTCTTCGGAAGTGACAAGCACATCTCCAGCACTACAACATCGATCATTAGATGCACCATCCATGTACATCTACCATCCAACTTTTTTTTCTCCACTACTCCCCAAAGGATCATCTCGTAGTGAATTCGGCTATGAAATTTGCCAAATCCTAACCCTGGATTGCTCTTCTAGTGTGATTGGTGATATCGTACTGACTCAATTCCATGTTCCACTTCAAAAGTCTTTTAGTTGTCTCAGGTTGTTGCAAAACTTGTCGTAAAGGCTAGCCAGTAAGGATGTTGATCGGATGAGCCTAGAAATATGGGCAGAGTTCTCTAGAAGCGATCTACAGGCAGTGAGTGAGCTTTTCCAGTCTCAGATAGTTTCTTTATGCTGCTGTCAACCGCTTGTCGATATAGTAAACCGGTCGTTGAATGCGTGATTCCTCGCATACAAGTGTAGAACTCAGGGCATGCACCAACATTGCCATATATGAGATGAAATCCTCATCATCCACTGGTTTTGAGAGAACGGGAGGTCTCTTCAAGTGATTCACCAAAGCCTTGAATGTGTCTTTGCAGTCTTGGTTCCACTCAAAGTTTCTCTTTCCTTTCTTGATCACCTTGAAGAAAGAAATGCATTTGTCAATGGCCTTAGAAATGAATCGACTCAGGGCTGCGGCCTTGCCATTCAAGCTTTTGACCTCCTTGACCATCTTTAAGGCTTCAATTTCTCTCAAAGCCTCAATCCTCTACATATTGGCTTCAATCCCATGGGATTTAACAATGAAACCCAAGAATTTCCTTGATACAATGCCAAAAGAGCATTTGAAGGGATTAAGCTTCATCCCTTATTGTCTAAGGACACCAAATATCCCTGCCAAATAGTCAATATGGTTTCTTGAGCACCGTGACTTCACAAGCATGTCGTTCACATAAATTTCTATTGAACATCCAATTTGGTCTTTAAAAATCTAGTTCACGAGCCTCCGGTGATTCCCTCCTACGTTCTTTAATCCGAATGGCATAACAAGATAGCAATAGAGTCCAAGGTCGATGATGATGCCGGTTTGTTCCTAATCAAGGATGTGCATCGAGATTTGATTATATCCAGAGTACGTGTTCATAAATGCAAGTAGCTCGTGTCCAACAGAAGAATCTACCAATTGATCTACCATTGGAAGCGGGATGCAGCCCTTTAGGCATGCCTTGTTCAAGTTTGAATAACAATGCATGCTCTCCACTTCTCGCTTGCTTTCTTCACTGTAACTAGGTTAGATAACCAACCTGAGTATTGAGCATCGTGGGTAAAGCCGTTATTCTTTAACTTGTCCCACTTCCTCCTTAAGTGTAGTAGATCCCTCCAGACCCAAGTTGCGGCATTTCTATTTTACAGGAATCAATATTATATTAACGTTTAATGCATGGCTCGCTATCCTGGGTAAGATCCTACACATATCCAAGTGTGTCCAGGAAAACACATCCAGGTTCGCCTAGAGAAAACCAACTCCCTTATCACACAAGTACTAAGCTAAGATCTAATCTTAAGGACTTTACTTGGGTTATCCCTACTAACTGGAACAACGATTATCAACTCTATGGGAGCTGCTCGTCAACCCTACATCTCTTTTCGTTGATCTATGTCATCGTAGAGACGACTAGTTTGCCCGAGTCACGGCTCAGGCGGTAGTTTTTATGCATCCAAAGCCTTTATGTAGAGGACCCCTTGACACTCTTTCCTTTCTCCTTATGCCCTGCTTCATTCACTTCAGCGACATGGCACTCGCGGCCAGCCACCTAATCTCCATGCACGATCCCTACTCCATTATCTGTAGGGAATTTCATAGTTAAACAATAGGGACTGATGATCACTCTAAATTCAACTAGGGCCGGTCCTCCCAAGAATGCATTATAAGAAGAATAAATATTCAATAGTGAAAATGGAAGAATCGCACTTGCTTGCGGTCACGCTCACCAGGTTCTACTGGTAATTCAACAAATCCTATGGCTTTAGTAGCCACCCGTTGAAACCCTTTATACAAGAACGACGAGGCTTTAAATCTCTCTCCTTCAACATCATTTAATCGTAAGCTTTTTTGTACAAAATACTGACTGAACTTCCATATTCAACAAACACATTTTGTATAATAGCGGGACCAATTGTGGTTGAGATCATGAGTAGGTCAATTGTTGGAACCCCCACTCTGTCAGCAACCCTGTTCCGAAAGACAATATCATATGTTATTTTTCATGAATGTTTTACTAGAGCTCCATCCTCAACAGTATAACAACTTTCATTCTCAGCATGCTTTAAGGCTCCAGTGTATCCATCCATTTCCGCAAAACCCTTATGGTCAGGATGAGGTCCATCGACGATTGTGTTAATTACTGATCATTTTTCTGGCCACTTGAATGCATCTGGACCAGGCACAGCATGCCTGCGCTAGGAAGATGGCCCAGTGGTGTTATAATTCCTTACCTGTCATCCTGTATGGCTTCACATATTGTTGCAATTTCTTTTTCCTTATTAAATCTTCAATCACGTCATGCAACTTCCTGCACTCATTATTATTATGACCGTGAGTCTCATGACATCTACAGTTACCCAACTTCCTCCCCTTTTCAATCGGCTCCCTAGGAGCCGGCTTCCTATATGATTCGGTATTTTGAGTAGCCAAATAGATGTTCTTTGTCAAGTTTTTCAATTCAGTGTAATTGCCATAATTGGAACCTTTGAAATTACTTCTATTATTTAGCTTTCCCTTCTTTGCCCACTATTGTTTTGTTTTCTCCTTTGTTCTGATTACCAATTTTCACATCAACATTCCTATAGCTTTCTCCAAATTGCTTTATGTCAATATTTCTTTGAACCGGCCCATTTGAACTTCCAACATCGGTACTCCGTGGACGTTTACGTGCATCCTCCCGATGTAAATACTCATTATCTTTTCTATAAAAATATTTCATTGTCGAAGGTTACTTTCTTTGTAACTCATCCTCATAATTCATGTTAAGATGAACTCCTCTACAGAGCGCATCAACACCATATCTTTTTTGGATCTATTATTTCCATTACATCCATTTGCAAAAAATTTAAATAGTTCTTTACGACTCTCCTTCAGCCTAGCAAACATTAGACAATGACACCACGTGTTTCGAACACGAGGTGTGCAAATGGAATTGCTCAATGAATTTCCATAACAATTCAGTAAAAGATAAAAATGGACCTTCGCGGAAGTCGAGTAAACCACATCGTAGTCACCCCTTCTAAGAGAATTGGGAAAAAGTGGCACTTCATAGCATCTGAAGCCCTTCCTGAATCCATGTTTCATTCATAGCTCAATAAGTGTTACTTAGGATCTGTCGTTCCTCCATACAACAGTATCATAGGCATATTGAATCTCAAGGGGGTATCTCGTATGAAGGATGTCCTCTATAAATTGGTTCTAACTAGCATACAATTCCCAATCGTCATTAGTTTTGGATCTGTTTTCACTAAACAATCTCCTATCTATATCCTCCAAATGGTCTGAATCAACAGGTTTGACTTAACAGCGGTAATCGGGTCCTGCCCCAAGTGTTCAGCCTAGTGACGCTCTAGAGAAGCTGCTCAATATTAGGCTCCTCAAACTACGGGGGACCTTTTCGTTGAGCTTTGTGATGGCCCACCCCGAGATCTACATAAAAAAAGATTATTACTATGTAATAATGTCTGTTAGTGTAGAGAATAGGGCTAGTTAGGAGCGACATCCATGAATTTTGTCTTAAGCGAGTATCAAATACGTCGATTAGGTGGTCTGATTTAAAAAATTTCTTTTGAGGAATTGACACTTAGTTCAGGCTTAACAAAAAATTATGATGGCTAAGGATCAATTAAGAATAATACATGAAAAAATAACCATAAACAAGTCACAAAACATATACATGCGTATACAAACGGTGGAAACATGTCAGAAGAGTCACATAAGTTGTGGCTATTATGATCCACATATGCAAAACATAGCCCAATCAAAAGAGTATACATGAAGGAGTCTAGCTTGATAAACATATACGACTACATATGGACATGAACACTAGGAAACATAAGAGGGACGACATCCCAAAACATAAACAAGGACAGATAGAGTCCAACGCAGTAGACGACTAACAAGAAAAGACTCGGTCTGACTCGAATATTATATAAAATAATAAACGGGTCAGTCCAGCTTAAATAGAGATTTAAGTGCATATATGATCAAGTAAATCTCAAGAGTAATCCATAAGCCCGTAGTGGCAGGTAAAAGCACGGTATTCAATATCATATATAGTTCACAAGAGTAACATTCATCAAAATCACCACAAAAATCCCAATATATCGAACTCTCTAAGGAGTTCAAATCAACAAAAATGTAATTGCCAAATTTCATAAATTAGCACTAAGGCTATGTATATATCCAACATTGAACATAATGGTGAAAACATTTAAAACTCACAATAATAATAAAAATCTAGAAAACAAGAGGATCCTAACAAATGGCGAATCTAAGCTACGTCGCACATGCATCAACAACAAATTGGCTGAAGCCTGCCAAGTACTATCAACAAATTTGGCGCCCAACAAATGACCTGAAAGTCAAAAAAATGGCCCAAAAGCCCAGCGACCCGAAAGCCCATCAAATGGCTCGAAAGCCTAGTACTGGCAATATCAACATGCCCGAAGGCTTAATATAAAGTGTCTCCAACTTCCAAATAGTAACCCAATCGGTGACAATAGTGCGTCCCATACCACACGTTCACACCTAACCATTTGCTATAAGTTAGTTAATTTCACTCTCGTGTAACTTAAATTGAACAAGTCCAAAATTAACCAAAAAGTAAACGCATGTGTCTCAAACCACATGTTTTACTAAATCATTTAAATTTCTTTCTCATTCTCCCAAAGAGTGTAAAAACATGTGATTGTAAGAAAATATTTTACTTTAAGAAAACTAGTTCTAAAATGATTTTTCGAAACATTATAGAAATTCTTTTCATCTAAATCTATTTATCATAGAAAAATATATATTTATAGATACATAAATTATGCTTTGGAAAAATATTATTTCTAATAGAAATCAATTTGGAAAAATATTAATTCAAAACTAGCTTTTACTCGAAAATTTACTTAGGAAATCTTTTCCAAAACACATGTACGAAAACCTCGAATTCAAGAGCAATTCAATCCAAATCTTTTACATCAAATGCTCATGAAAGATCTTGAATTTATAGCTTAAAATGTTAACAATACCTATCTTCTGAATTCATAAAGAAATGGTCTTGAAACAGTAATTAAAACTACATAAAACTTAGCAATAAAACTCAGGACTGTGGCTTATTTAGCAATTTCAACCCTTTAAAACCCAAATCTGATAAAACATAAAATATAAAAGTTGAAGATGATTACCTTAGCTCAAAGTCAGAAAATGAATCAACTAATTTGGACTTATGGAGCAAAGGTTATGGTAATTTCATTATCAGGATATAAAATTACAAAACTCTGAATAATTGGAAAATTGATAGGGCTGCGGCTTAAAGAGCCAATTAGACCCTTTAAAACCAAAAATATGTTAAAACATAAAAGTTGAAGATAATTGCCTTAGCTCGAAAAAGAAAAACTAATTTGGACTTACGGATCAAAAGTTATGTCCAAAACAATTCTTTGGTGTAAAGTCATTGTCGATGTCGTTTATTCTCAAAACAACAACAAAGAAGTACAGAACTCAAAATATGAAACATATATTACAAAATCTAAGCTTTTCATAACATCAAAAATTATCAAATTTCGATAGGTAACGAAAAAAATTTCCTAAAACAATTTATGTATTTCAATGCTCACAATAAACACAAAACATAGAGGTTGCCTCTTCTTTAAACCCACATCACTCTTAGTAAACTACAAATATGCAAAAATATATAAACATAAAATTTGTTCCTTATAAAAATGCATTTCATTTGAAAAAAACCTCACTCAATTTCAATTTAGCAGTCAAAAGTTATGATAATTTTAATATCAGGTTTCAACTTAAAAAAATTGCACAGGGCAGAGCCACACCATCGGTTTCAAACTCAATTTCAACCCTCAAAACTATAGAATTTTGAAATGCAATTAAAATAGAATTTGTAACTAACTGAAATAAATTTCTACCACAAAAATAATGAACTCAAACATGTTTGAAACATGTATTATATAACTATTTTACTTTTGCATATTTTCCTAATGCATTTTCAGTAAGCATAGAAACCAAAATCATCTTCGAAATTCTCAAATTCAACCAAAGATTCATCCAATACAATCAAAACAAACATGAAAACAAAATTAATACAAAATTGTGAGTTGTTACTCACCTGAAATTCTTTAATTAGCTTGCCAAAATGCTCTTATTACAACCCCGCAAACCAATTTCAGCAAACCCTAGTTTTGCCTCAAACCCAAAAGAAAATAACAAACATCAAATACTATAAATCACCGAAATCAATTAGTATATAAGATGGATTAGGGTTAGAAAGACTTATTTTTATTTTCTCTAAATTTTCTAGAGTTTATTCCAATTTTAAAACTGTGATTTTTGCTTTCTAGGTTTTGAGAATAAAGGAGGAAGTGGCTTGGAGATTATAATTGAGAAGGAAGACTTCTCCTTTTTACTTAAGCCTTAATGGATTAGGTGTTATATTAAATTTACTAAGGGCCCAATGCATTTCTATTTTATATTAACAAATCCATACTCTCTACTCTTGGAATTTAAACTCCTTTTTATCATGAGTTTGAAGATAACTGATGCACTTAAATTCAAGAATGTCCCCATACTTTAAACAAAACGTTTTAACTCTAATGAAATTATTATTTATTAAAATGAGCATTAACTTCAAAAATGTTTATTTGCAAAAATGATTACTTCATAATATTAGTTTAGAATTCTCATATTAAACTCAAATCCCATTTATTATTTAAATAAAACACTTAAGTTCTAATTTCTCAACTTCAATAAATGAGAAGTCAAATTTCTCATTAAAATTTCTAGTTAATTTTTTTAATATAAATGTATTCTAACAACACTGAAAAATCAAGATTGTTATAGGTTTCCCCTCTTAAGAAAATTGCGTCATCGCAATTTCCACAATGAAAGAAATCCATAATATAAATTTCCCTTTTAAATAATTATTTCTTAACTGGTTTCTAATTTCATTCCCAAAATCACCCAATAATATTACTCCAAATTATAACACTAAACTCAAATTCATAGTTGTTAAAATTTCTTAAAATTTTATCTTCCTTGAGCCTCTTTCATTCTCTGTATGATGAGATCTAAAATCCAAGAAGTTCATGAATAGAATCAGGGAAGAAAAATCAACTTCTCCCTGGACTCCAACCAAACAGATGGTGAAAAACATAATCTCCCATTAAAGGCCTCAAAGGGAGTCACGTCATAACAAGATCGAAGCTACCGCCGAAGGTGACTTCAACAAAAAGATTTGATTTCCCATGCACCTACAATAACTAAGAATAAAGGCATGAAGAAGGCCTTCTATGGTTACATGTGCAATTGATCAAGAATTTGGCTTTGAGCTCATGAATTGTGAAGGCTTAGCTAAAGCCAACAAATAATATATTCCATTGAGACTCAAAAAAAAAAGTCGAACTCGATCTTGGTTGTTACTAGAATGGCACCAAAAGAAGGGCACATATTTGAAACTCAAGCTCGAATTACAAGATCCTATTACTACAATAGGTCGTAAAAATCATGGATAACTACCACATGAAAAGGAAACAGGATAGGACCATGTCGCATAGCTCATGCAATCGAAACAAAAGATTTGATTTGGTTTTGATTCTATTACAATAGGCAAAAAACAACTCTCATACACAAGCCTAAAGTTAAATTCCAGATATGAATTTAGGGCAGTTCTCAAGTACTGGCATGCACGAATTCAAGTTTAAAGACATAAGAATATCTTGGAGAGAAGATAAGAATAATCTTATTGAGACACTCTCGAAGGGCTAACTTGAAAGTTTTACGAGAAAAGTCGGATTACTTGTGACAATTCAATGCCTCTAATTGCTAGAAAGAATCATAACAAATATAGAAATTGATAGGGATATTAACCTCAATCACCCGACGCTAATGCAACTAGGTGCAAGATTGAGTTGAAATGAAACTTTAAGCACTATGAAATTGATCGATTTGATTGTTAATTAAAGGCTATAATTGGCAAGGGACCTATTAATCCGCAATACCTAATGTATAGCTAAAGAGAGTTGTTAGTTCTCTAATTACTATAATAGCTATACTAGAATGAAATTGATACTAAAATTGGTAATATTTGGGTAGAAAACCCAAAACAGGTTTGAGCATATTAGAGAACAATATACAATTTGGAACTCAAGACATTCCCCGCTTAATTGAGGATCAAGAGGGGATTAAGATACTTTGAACATTTTAAATCGATATTCCAAAGGATTAAAGATAATTATTAATTTAAATCGGGTTGAAAGTGATGAAGAGTTCTTTTAAATCATAGGGTAAGAGCCACAAAATGGTTAAACAACCCATTCCCAACATCCTACCATCCGAGGGATTTAACACAGAGAGAGATAACATGAATAGTTTGCCACACGGGACAAGTTCTATTACCTATCCGAAATATTGAGGTATGAAGATCCCTATAAAGGGTGTACCAAACTAGAGGAAATTATTAAACAACCAATATTCAAAGATAAAGCGGATTCAACGTCCGTCAATACGAATGAACAAGATGCATCTGTTTAAGAAAGGATCCGAACAAAAGAGTTAGGAAGGGAATAGAACTTCCTCGAAATTTGCAATCATCAGTAAAATTTCAATATTCAAACTGTTCATAAACAAAATATAATTTATTAGTCCTTAAGATGATGGTTTTGATGACAACAACCTTAGAATAAGATTATAAAATATAAATACTAACATTATAGTTTAGATATATGTGTATATGCAGGATTTAACCATGCAGGAACCAAGAATGAAGACTGTACAGTATAGAGATTCAAGATATCAAGATTGAAGACCCATGAGTATCAAAATTATCAAGAGTTCATGATAAGTAATTTAATTATGAATTTTTTAAAACTCCTAAAAAAGCACTGGAATCTTAAAATCCAATTTATTCATGGAATGGAATCCACTCGAGCCCGTTAAAGGGATGGAACCCTAAGTAGGATGGAACCTACGAAAAATTTAGTGGAACATTGTTTTGTATCCACTAACTTTTATTCAAAATGTTTTACAAAATTATATCTTGTTTTCAAAAATGTTTTCAAAATCTTCCTTTTCAAAGAATCAAAAACATCTATCCTGGTTTTAATATTTTTAGCCTCAAAATAATCTTTATTTTCAAAATCAAATTATCCTTGGTTTTTAAACTATCTTTTAATTATAATATATTTAATTTTTAAATATTTATACTTAGATTTAAATATAAAATTATAGTAAAATTTTATATATATCAAAATATTATTCTCTATATTTATTTATGTATTTCAACTATACTTAAGTATATTTATAAAGTTTAAAATAGTTTTAATATAAAAGTAGAAGTTATTTTCAAAGAAAAACAAATCACCAAAATTTCCTTTGGCATGTCGACATACTCAGGTGCCCCATGTCGACATGGTAGCAGTTAATTTTAGAAATTTGAATTTCAAAGGAAGCGTCTATTCGTCATATCCTTTCACGAATGGACATGGTTGTTGTTCTACTATAAATAGGGGTGGTTTTGAACGAATCTCCAATCATATTTTTCTGGTTTTCACTTCTCTTCTTCTTCCACATTTCTTTATACATATTCTTACCATTACTCTGTCGAAATCAACATTGAATCTAAATAGATCATTTCTGGTTTGATCCTCTATCACTATCTCAACAAGATCTCAGTGCTATTCAGAGTTATAGACTTCTTTGTAATCAATTTAGCGAGAAAAGGTGTGATTGTAGCCTTGGAAACCAATCAAGCGAGAAAAGGTGTGATCGCGGCCTTGGAAATCAATCAAGTTAGAAAAGGTGTGATTGTAGCCTAGGAAATCAATTGGGTGAACTTGTTGCCCCTGAAATCAAGTATCTCTACCCAGAGGATTGTGAGTTTGGAGTGGTGTAACTCGTGGCCTTGAAATCGAGGGTGTAATTGTATAATTGCTTTCGAAAGGAAATCCGTACTTGTGTGCGGGATTGGATGTAGGGTAACTCCGAACTAGTATAAAATCTAATGTGTTCTTTCCTTTATTGCTTTTACTTTATTTCTACATCTGTGTTTCATTCTGTGATCATATCTGTGTCTGAATATTGCATACATTTGTGTTCAAATTAACAAAAACTCAAAAAGATTTAGTAATTCCTTTAAACATTATTCACCCCCCTCTTCTAGTGTTAATCCTAGCCATAAGATCCATATTCCGCTCACATTTGGTATCGTTGCAAGGTTTTCAAAGTTTTCGTAATCTGAATTTTGAAAAAATTTAAAATGGAAATTTTTTTATTAAATTATTAACACTATTTTCATATGAATATGTCACAGAATCATCATGATATTGTTATTTAAAATTATATTTAATTTTTGAAAAGTCACTTGATTCTTTAAAAGTTTATTTGTTTTGCAGGAGAAGAATTATGTCTAATGACTATTGGTTAAAAGATACCAGATAACCATTCATCAATCAAGAAGAACAAATGGATATATAATGGAAATCGACAATGAAATGGGTACCAGATCAATACAAAGCTTTTGATTCTAATCTACAACTTGATGTGATATTTTACTTTTCTCCATCTACTTCGCAATGTTACTAGTTTCGTGTGAATCCGTCAAGAAATGACCAAGTTATGGTCAAATGAAATTTTGGTGTACAAAGAGAGAAAGAAAGCAAAACTATCAACGGTATTCTTCAAATTTTATCCAAAATTTGAGTATTTTGTTCCTACTCCTTTTTAGGATTATAGTTCTTATTCTCACGGTCGTTTTGATGGGTGGATCATCAAATTCTGATCAAAATTGAGTGAGATATGACAGTTTGAAGTTGGCTATCCAAAACTGAAAAACTGTGTACCGGATTTTCTACATTTCTCTTATTGTTCGGCCTATTGCACCATAATACTGTCCAAATTCGTCACCAAACTATTAATGGATCATAGCCATTTCCTTTCTCTTCGATTTGCCGCTGGTTTCATCCAATTCCGTTAAGAAACGAAGGAGATATGCCTTCTAGAAGTTTGATGGTAAATAGAAAAACGGGAAGAAGAAGAAGAGAAACTTTTATGAAAAGTGGTGACTGTTGGGCCTATTTATAGTGGTTGAAGTGTTCATTCATTCAAAATTCAAATTCAAAGTTTTGGCGCTAAGTTGGTCAATCTACTAAATCATCTGTATCTTTCTCATACGGTCTTCAAATTCATCAAATGAATATACTACGCTCATCAGAAGAACGAGCCCGTCGCAATAAAAATAATCTCGTCATTAAAGTCTGAAAGATATAAATGTGTGGTTGACGACAATGGAAGAAAAAAAAAAGTTAGAAAAATGGAGTGCAAAAATTGGTGTGCTTTAATATTATTTCATCTTTATTGTTGCATTTAGGAATATATATTTATGCATTTAGTTAGGTATAGAAATTTATCTCTTTTATAAGTTTTGATATTTAGGTCCATATATTGGCACACCATAGTATAAATTTCGATATACCAGTCTAAATTTTTTTTAAATTTTTTTTTTCAAAATGTGTTTTCTTTCAAATAAAATCTTACTACTAATTTATTACAATTATATTAAGTAGAAAAGCATTTTTACATGCATAATGTCAAGTGTCTTTACACATGTTTTCTCACTATTTTTTTATGTTAATTAAATACTATAAAAAACTGGGTAAAAAATCAATTATTTACCTGTTAATATCTAGTCGTAAAATTAGTGCAAAATCGTGCTAAAATAAGGCCCAAAACAATAGATAGTATATCTGAAATGCTGTCTTTTCTTTTGGAACGTTTCTTAAGTGCTGCAAATTTGTTTTTATAGCATCTCTGTGCTTTGAAACACTATAGTGTTTTAGAAACATTTCACAGCATTTGGTAAATGCTGCAGTTTCTGTTTAAAATGTTTTGAATATATTTTACTGCAAAAGTTGTTCACAGCATTCTGTAAATGTTGTCTTTTCTATTTGAAACTTTAAACTATGTAAAAATAATATTTAAATTAAGTATTTTTCTCTATTCTTTTTAGAGTTATTTTCTAACTTATATTAGAATATTTAAAAATTAATCTCATGCTTAAATATTTTTTAATAATTAATTAAATTTTTTAATGTAAGAAGCCTTAATACGACACATGTTTATTTTAGTTTTTCAATCTTTGTTATATCATATTTCATTATTATATTTTTTTAAAACTAAAAGGTGTTTAAACATGTTTCTAAATATTTTAATCAATAATAATTTAATATATAGGTTTTAATTAATAAGTTAAGTATTTTATAAATATGAAAGTCTGGATTCTTAAAAAAACAATTATGTTAAAAAGAATTTAAAAAGAATTAAGTAAGGAGGGTATTAATTTTTATAAAACCCATATTTAATCATATATAGTTTAAGTCCATATTTCTTAGCGCTTGATTTTGATATTAAGTTTGATTACTACCTTTCATGAATATGTTATACTTTTAATACCATTTATTACCTTTAAACCTTTGTCTTTACTACTCTTTTAGTCCCATCCATTAGTTTTCTTAACCTAAGTTTAGTAATTGGTGTGTATTACCTTTGTTTGGTTGAAGCGAATTATAATAAATTGTTTGATATATGTATACATACATACATATACATATATATATATACACACATACATACATACATATATATATATATATATGCTTGTCAATTAGATATTACTGATTTCGCTCCATTTTGAAATTTTAATGGCGACTTCTTCGTCCTCCTTTTCTTTTGATTCTGCTTCTTTCCCTCCTCTCTCTTCTTCGTCTTCATCGTCCTCGTCTTCTTCTTCTGCTCCTATTATTTCGTCCAGTCACTCTTCTGCTTCTTGTCAGTCTGTTTCCTTATCACCTTCTTCTTTTAAGTTTTCTTCTTCTGATTCGAACTGGTCATCTCTTTTCACGTCTTTACCCAGGAATGCTGGCTCATATAAGCCTATTGATTTTGATATTTGTAGGGATAAAGCGTCCACTGCTCTGCCTGATCTTGTTCGTGAAGAGGGTTTGAAATATTTTGAAAATCATTTGGTTGGCTTTTTCTTGGATGGTACTCTTTCGTTCTTGACAGTTGTTTCTTATCTGAAAAGATTTTGGAAGCTTAAAGGTGATGTGGATTTTAAATCTGATGGTTATAATTTCTATTTCAAATTTTCAAATCAAGAAGATAGGGATTATGTTCTTAAGTTGGATCCTATTTTCATTAGAGGTAGAATGTTTATTATTACTAAATGGGATCCTTCGGTTGGAATTTCACAAGCTCAAATCAAGAAAGTTCCTGTGTGGATTCACTTTCACAGAATTCCTATCATTCTTTGGACTTTGATTGGGATTAATTGGTTGGCTTGTCATGTTGGTAGGCTTATTTGTTTTGATAATAGCACTGAGAAACTTCAGAGATTTAAGTATGCTAAAGCGCTAGTTGAAATTTCTCCTGAGTTTGATTTACCTGATTCAATTTCTATTCCTCAATTGGGTAGCAACTGTCCAGATGTTCAACTTTCTTATGATTGGAAACCTAAGATTTGTACTCATTGTAAAATTTTTGGTCATGACACTGCACATTGTGAATTTCTGAATAAGGTTGAAAGTAAAGAAATAGGAAAGGGGCAAGATGGGGTGAAGTGTGTGGATAAATCTCAGTCTGATATTGTTACTAATACTGGTATTACAAATCATAATGAGAAAGATTGGAAGAATGTTAATAAGAGGAATAAAAGTTTCTGGAAAAGGAAAGAACAAGTAGATGTTGGTAGTGCTAAAAAAGCTGATGGAGGTGTTGTGAAGGAGAATGGAGTCTCTTCTTTATCTTGTCCAAATACATCTAATTCTTTTTCAATTTTATCAAATTCTACACTTGACAAAACTCTGCATTCTTCTTTTGAATCTAATTCTATTGCTTTAAATTCTTCTTGTTCAAATCTTTCAAATTCTTCAATTGTTGCTTCTATTTCTCATATTGGTACTGGTTCTTCTTCTGTTAATATCTCTAACTATTCTTCTGTTGATGGCTCATTTACTCTTACATCCTCTTGCTGTTCTCAATTTAGTAATAAATCTCCTTCCAATTTATCTTCCAGCTCTCCATATTTGCATTTGTCTCCACCCAGTCATATTATTCTGCCTCCCCCTTCCTCTTCTTGTCATGATGCTGGTGCTAAGACTGTTTATGACCTGAATAAAGGCAAGGATTTTAAACCCCATGAAGTTCTTCCATGTTCTTCCTCTAAGGAAAATTCTCATACAAGACATACTAGGAAAAATCCTTCACCATTATTACCTCCTCTGCCTTTTAAATGAATAATATTGCATTCTGGAATATTAGGGGTGCCAATTCACCCTCTAAGCAATTTGAGATTAGGAATCTTTTAAAAGAAAAGGATATTCAATTAATATGTATTTCTGAAACTAAGCTTGATATTCAATCTTCAGTAAAAGCTGTAACCATAATAGCTCCATCCTGGTCTTCTGATCATAATTTTCTTGAAGCTAATTATGGTAGATTGTTGACTTTATGGAATCCTAGTATTTTTAATCATTCTAGAATCTGTGCTTCAGATCAATTCATTCACTATCAATGTACTCATTTACCTTCTGGTTTGAATTTTCTCCTTACCTCTGTATATGCACATAATTCTTTGTCTTTTAGACAGATCTTTTTGGATCATCTTCCATCATTAAATCCTCTATCTTGTCCTTGGCTTGTTGGTGGTGATTTTAACTGCATGTTTGCTTGTGATCAGAAATTTGGTGGTTGTTCTTTATCACTCAAGGATATATCTCCTCTTAATAGTGCTATTTGTCAAGCAAATTTATTTTCTCTCAAATTCTTTGGTTCTGATTTTACTTGGTCTAATTGTAGTAGGAATGGTAATGTAACTCTTTGTAAACTTGATCATATTTTTATAAATCTTCCTTTTCTTCAATTTTGGCCTAATTCATTTTATCATATTCTTCAACCTTCCCTTTCAGATCATTGTCCTTTAATCTTTCAAAATGGAGCTGATAATTTTGGTGGAGGAAAACATACTTTTAAATTTTTTAATTTTTGGACTAAGCATGTTGATTTTTTTGTTATTCTCAGACAAGTTTGGTGTATGCAATTTGGCAAAGACCCTCTTGCAAATATTATCCTTAAGATGAAGGTGCTAAAGTTTCATCTTAAAGTGTGGCCAGCAGAACATTTTGGTAATGATTCTAAACTCTCAACTCAAATTAGAAATGACCTTATTAAGATTCAGGAAGCACTGTGTGTCAGACCCTGTGATACTTTATTAAAACAAGTTGAATTGCATTTAAGGCATGAACTTGAGAGAGTAATTGATAGAGAAGTGTCATCTCTTAAACAGAAACTTCATGTGAAAATGGAAAAGGAGGCAGACAGGAATACCAAGTATTATCATAACTTTCTTAAAGTTAAAAGAAGTCGTGATTGCATTTTTCAAATTAAGGATATGAATGGGTTGTTGGTGAACACTTTTGATGGTATTAATCAGGCTTTTGTCCAATATTTTTCTTTTGTCTTAGCACCATCCACTTCTTTCATTCCTGATTTAAATCCCCTCTTTAATATTACTCTTCCCTCATTATCACACACCCAATCAAGTTCTCTGATTAGTGTAATTACTGAAGAGGAAATTAGGAATGCAGTTTTCAGTCTGGATAGTAATAGTTGTGGAGGACCTGATGGCTTTAATGCTTATTTTATTCAACATAGTTGGAATATTATTGGACCAGATATTGTTAATGCAATCAAATTCTTTTTTCTTCATAATAAGCTTCCTGTTGGTTTATCTGCTACTGCAATAGCTTTGATTCCTAAGATTGTTAATCCAACATCTGTCACTGATTTTAGGCCTATCTTTTGTTGTAATATCATCTATAAGATTATCTCAAAGATTTTAGCTAACAGACTTCAACTTGTACTGCCATCTATTATAAGCATTAATCAAGCTGCCTACATCAAAGGTAGATCTATTAGTGATAATATTTTACTGACTCAAGAATTGCTGTTTGGATATGAAAGAAAAACCATTTCTCCAAGGTGTATGTTAAAATTGGATATTAGGAAGGCTTTTGATTCTGTGCATTGGAATTCTATTTTAGCAGTTATCTCCAAAATGAATTTTCCTAAACCATTCTTAGCTTGGATTTACACTTGTATCTCTTCTCCTATGTATTCTATTTTGAGAGATGGTGGTCTATATGGTTATTTTAGGGGTATACATGGTGTTAGGCAAGGTGATCCTATTTCAGCCTATATGTTTATAATTGTCATGGAGCTTCTTAATTCTATGTTCAAGGAACTTGTTCTTAATGGAGTTTTACAGTTGCATCCAAAATGTAAGCATCTACTTATTACTCATCTCCTTTTTGCTGATGACTTGGTTGTTTTTAAAAAGCCCACTCTAGATAACATACAATGCATTCTTTCAACTCTGAAGATTTTTCACTCTATAACTGGACTTCAAATTAATTTGGCTAAATCTAATATTTTAGTTGCTGGTTTAAGTCCATTGGATAAGAATGCTATTATTAATTTTTCTGGTCTATAAGAACTGCCTAGAAATTCTTTTTATTTGGGTCTGCCTTTGATTACATCTAGAATTACTAAGCAAGATTGCTTGCCACTGTTTGAAAAGATCATTGAAAAACTTCGCTTATGGCCAGTTGGTAAACTTTCACAAGCTGGTAGGCTAACCATTGTTCAGTCAATAGCTGTAGCCATGACAACATATTGGACAAGGCATTATATTCTTCCAGCTAAGCTTATTAATATGATTACTAGTGCTCTTAATAAATTTTTATGGCATGGTGATCCATTTACTAAGAAGTTAATTCCAATTTCTTTCTATAAACTTTTTGAAGCAAAGAAACATGGTGGTCTTGGAATAACTAATATCTGTCAATGGAACAGAGCTGCTATATCTGTTTATTACAATAAAAATTTTACATCTGACAACAATCTCTGGTCACAATGGGTTAATCATAATCTTATTGGTAGGAAAAATTTTTGGACTATGTCAATTCCTCAAAGTTGTAGTTGGAGTTGGAGATGTATGTTGAAGCTTAGAGAAACTTTTATTCCTTTAATTCAATGTAATCATGATCTGATTAAGGATTTGTCTTTTGGGCACTCTCCCTGGTCTAAACAAGGCTTAATCCTGAGTTCAATTGTTGATTACAATTTGAGAAATATCTCTGGTATAGCTGAACAAGCTAAAGTTGTTGATTTTATTCATGATGGCAGTTTAGTTTTGCCTTACACAAGCTCTTTTCAATTAAGACAATTATGGAACATCATTTCAAATTATCCTACAATAAGTTCTGATAATATGCTAGTATGGTCCGGGAAGACTTTTTCAATCAAGCTTGTTTACAAATCTCTCTGTGATGATGGTTCTCTTTTTCCATGGTATACAAGAATTTGGAAAATAGGTGGCAGTGCTAAGGAAAATTTGTTGTTATGGAAAGTGATGGCTAATGCATTAAATACCAAGGATAAACTTTGTAGAACTGGAATCATCTCAGAGAATATGTGTGTTTTTTGTAAGTCTAATATAGAATGTAACACACATTTATTCTTTGAGTGTCCTTTTGTCTTTCAAATCTGGTATAGATTATTATCATCATGTGGATTTTACAAACCTTCAACTGTAAGTCCTATTGAATGGTTCAATATTTTCAAAGCTACTAGATGGAAATCATGTCAGACAAGGCTTCTGCTAAAAATGTTAAAAAGATTGGTTTATGAAGTTTGGCAAGAGAGAAATAATAGAATATTTGGTAACGGTATCAGGAGCTCCTCACAATTGTTTGATCAGATACACAGGAATATTCTTTGGTTTTTAAGATCTGATTCTTGTTAAGATTAATTCTTATTTTCTTTTGCTGTTTACTGATTCTTTTTTAAGTTTGGCTAGAGAGGTTTCTGGATGCATTGACAATGAGAAGCTTTCACTGTTAATGCTGTTGTTCATATGAAGGTTGCTTGTTATGTCTGTTTGATGATGCATTTACAGAGTGAAGAATTTTCAGAGTGAAGCATTTACAGAGTGAAGCTTTTACAGAGTGAAACCTTATATGCTGATGGTTATGTATGTTTTGGTGGTTTAAGAAGTTTGCTTGCATTTGTTTTCTTCTTCCTGATGCCATCTCTGATTTCTTGGTTCAAAGCTGCTGCCTTGTTATTCCATTAGTTGTTATGTAGCTGTCGTTTGATGTTTGTAATTTGGTCAGGGTTGTTAGTCAATTCTCCAATTGTATTATGGTCATAGATGTTAATCTGGACATAGTGTGGTCATGGGTATATCCTGGTTTTGATTTGTAATCTTGGTCATGGGTGTATTTGTTTTTGCTTGTTGGTCATTTTCTTTGTTTGTAATTTTTCATTAGTTAATAAAGTGAGCTTTTCGCTCTTGCTTTTCAAAAAAAAAATTAGATATTACTTATCACTCATATTTATCTTATATTCTGGATATCTCTTACCATAGTATGTATATCATCATATCATTCTGCATATTATTATTATTTTTACTTCATTATCATTTTGTTTCATATTACATATCATTATGCACCCTATTTCATATCACATTTCATTGCATATTACATCATAAATTACAATGCATGAAATATCATAATCATTTGCATCACAAGTTGCACTTCACTCTGCATATCATCTCATGCTACATTGCATATGTCGTACATTTCATACTGCATTACAAACTACATATTGCATACATGTATACATAACGAGTGTATTTTATTTAGGGAGAGTTTGTAGTATTGTCTTATAGTATATGATTATTAGTTTTTGATTTGTTTTGTATGTTTTGATTGACTTGTTTGACTTGATTGACTTGTTTGATTTGATTGATTTGTTTGAATTGTTTGACATGATTGGATTTGATGTGCGTGTTGATTGGATTGTTTGAAATATACTTATATATATTTATGTATTAAATAATTATAATATAATTATGTTAATGTCTTTCACATTTCATTTACTATACTTTGTTCTAGTATTAGTTTAAGGGGGAGATTTTTATTTTTACGGTTTTAGGATGGTTTTTGTTGATGACAAAGGGGGAGAATTATGAAATAGGATAGGCATAGATTAACGGGGAGTTATTAGTTTTAGGGGGAGTTATTAAGATAGAAGTAATATTTTATAAACAAAGGTTGTCATCATCAAAATGGAGGAGATTATTAGTCCTTGAAATGATGGTTTTGATGACAACAACCTTAGAATAAGATTATAAAATATAAATAATAACATTATAGTTTAGATATATATGTATATGCAGGATTTAACCATGCAGGTACTAAGAATGAAGACTGTACAATATAGAGATTCAAGATATCAAGATTGAAGACTCATGAGTATCAAGATTATCAACAGTTCAAGATAAGTAATTTAATTAGGAATTTTGTTAAAACTCCTAGAAAAGCACTGGCATCTTAAATCCAATTTATTCGTGGAATGGAATCCATTTCGTGCCCGTTAAAGGGATGGAACCCTAAGTAGGATGGAACCTACGAAAAATCTAGTGGAACATTGTTTTGTATCCACTAACTTTTATTCAAAATGTTTCACAAAATTATATCTTGTTTTCAAAAATGTTTTCAAAATCTTCCTTTTCAAAGAATCAAAAACATCTATCCTGGTTTTAATATTTTTTAGCCTCAAAATAATCTTTATTTTCAAAATCAAATTATCCTTGGTTTTTAAACTATCTTTTAATTATAATATGTTTAATTTTTAAATATTTATACGTAGATTTAAATATAAAATTATAGTAAAATTTTATACATATCAAAATATTATTCTCTATATTTATTTATGTATTTCAACTATAATTAAGTATATTTATAAAGTTTAAAATAGTTTTAATATAAGATAGTGGTTATTTTCAAAGAAAAAAAATCACCAAAATTTCCTTTGGCATGTCGACGTACTCAAGTACCCCATGTCGACATGATAGCAATTAATTTCAAAATTTTGAATTTCAAAGGAAGTGTCTATTCGTCATATCCTTTCATGAATGGACAAGGTTGTTGTTCTAATATAAATGGGGGTCGTTTTGAACGAATCTCCAATCATATTTTTCTGGTTTTCACTTCTCTTCTTCTTCCATATTTCTTTATACATATTCTTACCATTACTCTGCCGAAATCAACATTGAATCTAACTAGATCATTTTTGGTGTTATTCTCTATCACTATCTCAACAAGATCTCATGCTATTCAGAGTTATAGACTTCTTTGTAATCAATTTAGCGAGAAAAGGTGTGATTGTAGCCTTGGAAATCAATCAAACGAGAAAAGGTGTGATTATGGCCTTGTAAATCAATCAAGTTAGAAAAGGTGTGATTGTATCCTAGGAAATCAATTGGGTGAACTTGTTGCCCCTGAAATAAAGTATCTCTACCCAGAGGATTGTGAATATGGAGTGGTGTACCTCGTGGCCTTGAAATCGTGGGTGTAATTGTATAATTGCTTTTTAAAGGAAATCCGTACTTGTATGCGGGCTGGATGTAGGGTAACCCCGAACCAGTATAAAATCTGGTGTGTTCTTTCCTTTATTGCTTTTACTTTATTTCTGCATCTATGTTAGATTCTGTGATCATATCTATGTTTGAATATTGCATACATTTGTGTTCAAATTAACAAAAACTCAAAAAGATTTAGTAATTCCTTTAAACACTATTCACCCCCCCCCCTCCAGTGTTAATCCCAGCCTTAAGATCCGTATTCCGCATTTCTCACATAATTCACCTTTAAAAGCATTGAATTTTTTTACAAAATATCTAAATAAATTTTCGGTGACAACGTCCTACTCCTATATATATAAAATCACTTTGTCCAATGGCTATGATGTTGCTAAGGAAATCAACATTGCCTCACCGTTCGCTTGTTTTATTGCTATGGCCCAAAGGTTGAACATATCATCCAAATTAATCAATTTATAAGACATGCACTCAAATAATTTTTGTCTAAAAGAAATTCTAAGTTTCCAAAAATTCAACATACATGTATATAAGGAATAATAAAATCTTTTATAAGTTTATCCTCTAAAACACTTTCAACTCGAAACTTTTTCTTCATATTTATTACTGCTAAATTAAAAATCTATTTTATGGGTCTTGTTTTCAAAAAGTTTCAATAAAACTTTATTTATATGAAATTAAAGACTTTATAATATCATTATTATACCTAAAGCAAAAAAATAATTTCAAATATCTGAGAATACTGATTTCAGATTGTTTTGATATATATAGTTTTCTAAAGTACATCTCAAACATTGTGTTCTACTGTCTCGTCCAAGAGTTTTAAGAGATCCCTATCGATAATGGTGATCAAGTGCATCGACCAGAATCCTTAGAGTGCCTAACGGACAATCTAACACAAATCCATTTTAACATATGCCTTTATAAATCTATCTTACTTACAAAACCATACTATGATAAAATCCATAATGTCAATATTCATAATTCTGAAAGAACCCAATGTATCAAAGAGACTCAAATAGAACGGCCTCGGAATAAGATAGGACTCTTTAGGGTAGAAGATGACATACCTCTAGGTTGTGCATAGGTATAGATACTAAAATGCGATATATAGAATACTACGAAATTAAAATTTTCCTAGATGCATTCCTAAAGGCGTATAAACTCCTGAAGGAAATGGCGATTTCGGAAGGAATAGAAATGAGAAGATACTCTTATTATCCATCCCCATAAGGTACAAAAGCCACTGGATAAAGATTAAGGATACCCAACAAGCTATCCTTAAAGACACGTTGTATTATATGCACATTATACTGGTTTGGAACCGTATTATCATGTTTTGTTCTGAACCTTACTCTAATACCAAGCTGTGATGCCCCACCCCAAGACCCACACTAACAAAGAGTATTACTATGTAATACTGTCTACTAGTGCAGAGAATAAGGAAGGTTAGGAGCGACCATTCGTAAATTTTGTCTTAAGCGAGTATCGAATACGTCGATTAGGTGGTCTGAATTAAAAAAAATTCTTTCGAGGAATTGAAGTACTCAATTCAGGCTTAACACAGAATTAGGGTGGCTAAGGATTAATTCAGAATAATACATGATAATATAACCATTCACAGATCACAGAAAATAAACATGCATATACAGACAGTGGAAACATGTTAGAAGAGTTACATAAGTTGTGGCTATTATGATCCACATATGCAAAACATAGCCCAATCAAAAGAATATACAAGAAGGATTCTAGCTCGATAAACATATACGACTAAATATGGACATGAACACTAGGAAACATAAGCGGGATGACTTCCCAAAACATAAATAAGGCTAGATAGAGTCCAACATAGCAGACGACTAAATTGAAATGACTCGGTATGACCCGAGTATTATACAAAATAATAAACAGGTCAGTCCTACTTAAATAGAGATTTAAGTGCATATATGATCAAGTAAATCTTAAGAGTAATCCATAAGCGCGTTGTGGCAAATAAAAATACGGTATTCAATATCATACATAGTTCACAAGAGTCACATTCATCAAAATCACCACAAAATTCCCAACATTTCGAACTCTCTAAGTAGTTCGAATCAATAAAAATATAATCACCAAATTTCATCACAAATTAGCACTAAGGCTATGTAGATATCCAACATCCAATATAATGGAGAAAACATTTAAAACTCATCAAATTTTAGAAATCAATAATAAAGAAATCTAGAAAACAACACAAAGTGGATCCCAACGTATGAGAGTCTAAGCTACGCCGCACATGTAATAACAATAATTTGGCCGAAGCCTGCCAAGTACTATCAACAAATGACCGGAAAGTCCAACAAATGACCCGAAAGTCCAACAAATGGTCCGAAATCCAAAAAATAACCCGAAAGCCCAACAAATGGCCCGAAAACCTAGTACTGGCAATATCCACATGCCCGAAGGCCCAAACTATCATCAACTTCTAAATAGTAACCCAATCAGTGACAAAAGTGGTCACATACCACACGTTCTCACTTAACCATTTACTATAAGTTAGTTAATTTCACTCTCGTGTCACTTCAATTGAACTAGTCCGAAATTAACCGAAAAAGTAAACGCATGTGTCCCATACCATATGTTTTACTAAATCATTTAAATCTCTTTATCGTTTGCTCGAAGATTTCAAAAATATGTGATTATAAGAAAATATTTTACTTTAAGGAAACTAGATCTAAAATGATTTTTCGAAAACAGTATAGTAATTCTTTTCTTTCAAAATCTCTTTATTGTTGAGAAATATATATTTATAAATACATAAACTATGTTTTGCAAAAATATTATTTATAATAGAAATCGATTTAGAAAAATATTAATTCATAACTAGCTTTTAGTCAAAAATTTACTTAAGAAATCATTTCCAAAACACATGCACGAAAACCTCGTATTCAAGAGAAATTCAATCCAAATCTTTTACATTAAATGCTCAGGAAAAATCATAAATTCAAAGCTTAAAATGTTAACAGTACCCAACTTCTGAATTCATAAAGAAATGGTCATGAAATAGTAATTAAAACTGCACAAAACTTAGTAATGGAACTCAGGATTGTGGCTTATTTAGCCATTTCGACCCTTTAAAACCCAAAATCTGATAAAACATAAAAAATAAAAGTTGAAGATGATTGCCTAAGTTCAATGTAAGAAAATAAGTCAACTAATGTAGACTTACGAAACAAAAGTTATGGCAGTTTCATTATCAAGACATAAAATTACAAAACTCTGAATAATTGAAAAATTGACTGGGCAGCGGCTTAAATAGCCAATTAGACCTTTTAAAACCTAAAATCTATTATAACATAAAATATAAAAGTTGAATATAATTTCCTTATTTCAAAGTCAAAAAAAGAATAAACTAATTCGGACTTACGGATCAAATGTTATGTCCAAAACAATTCTCGGGTTTAAAGTCATTGTCGTCGTCGTTTGTTCTCATGACAGCAACAAAAGAAGTACAGTTTAGACCCATTTAACTTCAAAATTTTATAAAACCCAAAACATGAACCTTATAGTATAAAGTCTATTCATTTCATAACACCAAAAGTTATCAAATTTTGATAAGTAACGAAAATGTTGTGCCTAAAACAGTTTTTGCATTTCGATGCACACATTAAATACAGGACATAGAGGTTGTCTCTTCTTAAAACCCACATCACTCTTAGTAAAATGCAAATTTGCAAAAATTGATAAACATAAAAGTAGTTCTTTATAAAAATACCTTTCAACTGAAAAACCTCACTGAATTCTGATTTATCAGTCAAAAGTTATGATAATTTTAATATCAGGTTTCAACTTAAAGAAATTGCACAGGGCAGAGCCACACCATCGGTTTCAAACTCAATTTCGACCCTCTAAGTTGCAGAATTTCGAAATGAAATTAAAATAGATTTTTATCTAATTGAAATAAGTTTAAAACACAAGAAGAATGAACTCAAACATGTTTGAAACATGTATGATATCACTATTTTACTTTTGTGCATTTTCCTAACGCATTTTCAGCAAGCGTAGAAACAAAAAATCATCTTCCAAATTCACAAACTCAATCGTATATTCATCCAATACAACCAAAGCAAACATGAAAACTAAATTAAGCCAAATTGAGAGTTATTACTCATTTGAAATTCTTTAATTAGCTTGACAAAATGCACTTATTAAAACCCCACAAATCAATTTCAGCAAACCCTAGTTTTGCCTCAAACCAAAAGGAAAACATCAGATACTGTAAATTACTGAAATCAATTAGTACATAAGATGGATTAAGGTTAGGGAAACTTACATTGATTTTCCCCAAATTTTATAGAGTTCATTTGGATTTTAAAACTTTGTTTTTTTAACTTTCTAGGTTTTAAGAATAAAGGAGGAAGTGGCCTGGAGATCGTAATTGAGAAGGAAGACTTCTCCTTTTTACTTAAGGTCTTAACGGGCTAGGTTTTATATTAAATTCAATAAGATCCCAATGCATTTCTATTTTATATTAACAAAGCCATAATCTCTACTCTTGGAATTTAAATTCCTTTTTATCATGAATTTGAAGATATGACTAATACACTTAAATTCAATAATGTTCCCATACTTTAAACAAAATGTTTTAACTCTAATGAAATTCTTATTTAAAATGAGCATTAAATTCAAAAATATTTATTTACAAAAATGATTACTTCATAATATTAGTTTAAGAATTCTCATATTAAACTCAAATCCCATTAATTAATTATTTAAATAAAATACTTAAGTTCTATTTTCTCAACTCCAATAAATGAGAAGTAAGTCCGATCTTTTTGTTGTCATAGGATCCTATATTTATTTTGACATCCTAATTTGATTGGGTTATTATTTCTATCACTTTGGAATGTTAATGATGATTTTGAAGTTTCTGTATTCACTCTTGAGTATCGAGATGTTGATGATATATCTCGAATTCCAGTCAAGGTGACTTTGTTGAGTTTTGTGAGTCCGTTTGGATTTGACATCCAATCGGGAAATCGAGTGTTGAGGTAACCTTATTCCTAGCTCTTAGCTCTTCGGTTATCCTTCCACGAGGATATCCACTAAGTAATGAGGTGAGTTTCTAGATTATTTGAGTTTGACTGAGTTTATCATTCTACTTTGTTTGAGTGTTCTTTTCAGATACTCAATCAATGTTATCATTTAGCATTTCTCCGTTTGAAGTATTGATTCGTGGATTGTGTGCATTTTCTCCTTCGAGAAGAATATCTTGCTTATCCTGTATCATGCTGACTTTTTTTTGGGAGTGGCTCGTGACATCGTAAGATTGACGAACACTCTATCTCCTTTTGATGATTTTGAGAATCGAGTATTCTAGGAAAATCTCGATGCATTCTTTTAATGTTCTTTGGTTTGAGTTTTTGAAGCTATATATATATATATATATATATATATATATATATATATATATATATATATATATATGAGTTTTAAAAAGAGAAATTGGAGTTTTGAGATAAAAAAAAATCAAAGAATATTTGGAGAATATATTTACATGAGTAGTATTTCTTTTATGGAAATAATTTGAGAGTGTTGGGTTGTCCATCGGGTAGTTAAGAGTTCTAGTCGATACGTCTGATCAACGTTATCGATAGGAATATCCTAAATGCTATGATAAGGCAATCGGACACAATGGTTTATGTTTTAAAAATTGAGATTTTGAAAATAATATTTGAGATTAAATAATAAATTTATTTTCGAATGGTAATTGCAGCCATTGATTTTAGAGACGAGTATCAGAGTGGCGAGGCAGTTTTGATCGTTCGATCGACTCTACAACCAACAGACATATCTATTTATTGGAGATTCAATGGTGAGCCAATGCCATTTATTTATATATTTATTTTGAAATTATAAAGATGAGAACATGTGAGAAAATTATTGAGCTATACTTTATTGAAAGTATATTTTGAGATTTTAGAATTTGTATTATATACATTGGATGTTTTAAGAGAAGAGTTATAAGAGGATTTGAAGATTGTTTTAAGTTTTTTTAGTGGTTTAATAAAAAGAGTAAAGAGAATTTAAACCCTTAATTTATTTTGAGGAATATTATTATGGATTTACAAAATTCTTTGAAAATTAATCTTGAAGTAAGAGAAGAAATTTGTACTTTTAATTTGAGTTTTAAATTACTTACTAAGTAATATAGTAAACAGTTTGAAAATTTTCAAATGTTGAAAATTGAGATTTAAAATATAAAAGATGTTGAGAAAAAAATTCTAAATATCTTGGATTGAAAAGTAATTTGAGCTTATATCCTTGTTTCTTGAGTATATTCTATCCCTGAGCTAATATCAACGACATGCATATTTCGTAGTCGTTCGAGTTTGGTGGCCTTGTGAGAAGCCATCTTGTGATTTATCTATCTTGTCTATTGTGACTATCTTTGTTGTGAGGACGTTCTTTCCGTATTATCGTGTGGAAAATCTTGTTGTTGATCTTCTTTATTTCTTAGAGATCGGGTTTGAGTGAGTTTAGTCCCAACTTTATTCATAGAATTTTGAGTAATCAATCATTTTTGATTGATTATTTGTTGAGCATTTTATTGAGTTTTAATTCGAGTTGGGAGATCTTTGAAATTCTTTAGAGTTGCTTGGAAAATTCGAAGGTTTGCTAATCACTATATTAGCATTTGATGGGCCATTGGATTAACCAACTGAGTTTTTCATTGTTTCTCTCTACCATTCTATGTTGAGAGTATGAATGGTTTGAGTTTCAAGCTTGTCTTTTATCCTTTTCGATTGAATTTTTGTGTTGTTTACAGCCTTTTCCTCTAGAAACTGCGAGGATGCAATTTCGTTAAGGAGGGGAGTCTGTAACAACCTTGGTTTTGGAGATTACCTGTATATGTTAAATTATAACGGAAGTTATAATTTAATATGGTGAATTAAAATAAATTAGAGATTTAAATTGTTTATTTGGAAAAAAAACAATGAATTTTGAAAATAAAATGTGAAAATAAAGATTGAAAATTTTATTTTGTTTGATTGAGTTATAATGAATGAAATGTGATTTTATTTGGAGAAAATGCAATAATTTTATTAATTATTTCCAACTACTTCTTTTAATATTTTTTTTAAAGGAAGTATTTAATGTTTAAAAGGTATTTCTATAAATAAAAAGATGGAATTTGGTTTAAAAGTGTGTTTTGATTATAAAATTAAGTTTGAAATGAGTTATTATATTTTATTACACAAGAGAATAGTTCTTGTGAAATTTTTAGAGTTAAAAATGAAGTATTATGTATTGTATGTGAAAAATTGTGTTATTTAAATAAAAGTAAGGTTTTACTGATAAAAATAATAAAATTTTATGTTGTAGAGAAAATAATTTTATTTGCATAGAATTGCTTTTATATATATTTTTTGCTTGGCTTTAACTTGAGAAAATAAGTGCATATATTGATAAAATGGGTGAAAAAATACATTACTTAGAATTTCACTAAGTATAATTGTCTTTGGGCTTATTGGGTAAGGTTTTAGATTCAAAACCCTAAATATAGAAGTATCTAGTGAGAAGGAATTGCCTATACGTTCTATTCATTCTTTCTTCTCAAAAAGAAAAATACAACTTACAGTAAAAAATTAAAACAATGGCCTCCACTTAGCTCTTCATAGAGTAGCATCAAAATTAGTGAAATCAAAGGGGATAATAGCAAATCAAAATTAAATACAGGTAATCAATATCAAAATCTCAAATTTATGTTATCAATTCTCTGATTAAGAATAGATATTGTTGTAACTTTCTATTCTCTATTTGCATGTTTGTTCGCCCTTCTTCTACAGGTTTTTAGCTCCAAATCAAGACTAAAGCTTCCAAATTACTCTTTAATTTGCTGTACATTTGCTGCAAACAAACCCTAAGGTGAGTGATCTCACTCACGCTAGCTGTAAACCATCTTTTTTATTCATATTTAGTGTAAAATCGGATGTTTGGAGCTGTAAAGATCAAGTTTTGGTCATATATTGTGCTCAATCCAAAAACTAAATTCTATCCATCTTTGAAGCTGAAACAAATTTAGGCATAACTTTCTTGTTTTTGATCCGATTTTGATAATTTTAGATGTTTCGAAAAGCTTAAATCATGTACTACAACATTCATGTATTGAGTTTTCTGTAATTTTGAGGTTTGCTATATCAAAATCGAAATTTTCTACTGTAATCCCGAGAGCAAAACCAATACTTGCTATGTGCTTAAGGCTGAAAGTAAATTAGCCATAACTTTCTCGTTTTTTATTCGATTTTGATAATTTTAGATGTTCTGAAAAGCATAGAAACTAAGCCACAACTTTGGCTTTATTTATTTTGCCTGATTTCGAAATTATCTATGCTAAAATTGCAATTGTTAGTCGCTGTTCTGCAAATGCATAAGTTCAGGCTAAGTTTGATGTTTTTAGTAAAATGATCATAACTTTTGAACCAATGATTGGAATTCGACAATCTAAGTTATTCTAGAAAGATTAGAAACTAAGCTACAACTTTGATTTTATTCATTTTGCCCGATTTCGAAGTTATCTATGCTAAAATTGCAATTGTTGGTCGCTGTCCTGCAAATGTATAAGTTCAGGCTAAGTTTGATGTTTTTAGTAAAATGGTCATAACTTTTGAACCATTGATCCGAATTCGATGATCTTAGTCATTCTAGAAAGCTTGAATTATATGAAACAACTTTCGTTCAGATTGTTTAAAAAATTTCAATGTTTGCTAGCTCAAAATAGTGGATTTTATCCGCTGTCTTGTGTTTTGTTCCATGTTGTTAGTGCACTTATTGTTTTCAAACCACTTGAAAATTGTTTTGCATCCATGAACATGTATATGCATGTTCTGGCTTGGTAATTATGCTGTTAAATATTTTATTTTAAATATTTTTAAGAGTATTTCTAAATAATAAAAGTAGATATACTATATTTATTTTATATAAAAAGTAGAATTTTAATAAAAGGATTTCTTTGGGTTTCGAAAAATTTATTTTAAAACCCGGTTACCTTAGTAAATTATTGCGCAAAGATCATAAACTATTTTTTTTCCTTTCGGATGTATAAGAATGAGAATTAAATGATTTAGTAAAGATATATGGTATGGGACATGTGTTCTTGCTTTATTGCTTAATATCGGACTTCTACGACCGAAACTAATTTGAATTATTATTTTGAGATGATTTAGAAGTTGCCAAATTTTAACGAACATTATTGGTTGGAGAATTACTCTTTTTGAGTACGTTTGATGACGAACCAATCTAGATGCTTTTACAATCGCTGATGAGATGAGGCGACCAAGACGAAAATTTTCCGTTTGGAGAATTATGATTAGAAATAACCGTCATGATGTTGTTTTACTTACCGATGAGACGAGGTAAGTCTATTTATGAAGTATTCATGAAGTTAAGATGTTTATGATGATTTATGAAGTTAAGACAGTTATGATGATTTTTACTTGGCGATGAAATGTGACAAGTCACGATGGAACCATTACTCGTCGATGAGAAGAGATGAGTATGGCATTATATTAACTCGCCGATGAGATGAGGCAGAGTGAGTTTTATGATGGTTCTGATGTTTTATGATGTTTTCTAATGTGGAACCAACTAACGATTAGTAAAACATTAGGGGAGAACGTTTAGTATAGGATATATGTTCTCTCCTTTTGGGTTCCTATTCGAATAGTTGAGACACATTCAAGATGTTACTAGTACTAGACCGAGTACGATTGGAGTCACCACGATGTTCACGATGTTATTACCCAACTCCAATCACCATGATGTTTTTACTCGGATTTGTGAGTGGGTGTCATCAAGATGTCCCGACTAGTCAATCACGATGTTATGATGTTATGTGACCCCAAGTCATCACGATGTATCGTACCAAATTACCAGTACTAGTCAAGATGTAAAGCACGTGCTGTTTTCCATGAAGTTTAGATGTTTCGTTTTCACTATATTGATGACGATGCTTTATTATAGCCATATGTAAGAAAAGGGCTTATTTATATACATGGTTTTATAGTGATTTCGAATATGATGTTTTGAACTCTTTCCTGGTTCTATTAAGATGGATTTGAGGCATTTTATATTTATATCAATGAGATGAGGTATAAATTATGGAAATTCTTTTATAAGGAGTTTTAATAGTGGATTTTAGATGTATTTATATTTATATCGATGAGATGAGGTATAAATGATTATGAGATTTTTTTATAATAAGTTTTAGTGATGGATTTGAGACGTATCTATATTCATACCGATGAGATTAGGTATGTATAAGTATGATGCTACTTTTATAGTTGGGTTTTATATTTCCATGAATGATCCTTGGGATGTGCCAATGAGATGAGGTACATCCATATGCGTTTTATTCTATGTATGAAGGATATGTATCTTTGATGTATTGTTATTTTGACAACCACTTCTAAGAAGATAGTTGATTCATTTGAAGTCATTATCCATATTCTTTTATACCGCCGTTGATACGAGGCGAAAGCGATGTTTATTGAATCTTATCTTTAAAATTTTGCTCGCCGATGTTCCATTTGCTTAAGTGTTTGTTATGCCACTTAAGTATGACTTTATCATCATTATCTCTCCTACTTGCCAAGAAGAGATGTTGTCCTTTCATATGATGTTAAAACCCTGTTTAGGGCATGGCATCCTTTATGAAAAAGGATACCATATATTTCACCTAATTATCCTTATTGACTATTCTGTTTAACTGATGATTTTAGCTAGCCTGACCCGTGTGTTTTCATTCGGGTCAGACCGAGTTGTTTCAGGTATCATCTATTGGACTTAGCTTGAAGTTGATGTTGGATATCGGCTCTTCTTTCTCTTGAGTAGTTTTTGTTCTTCGCATACTCTGATGTAGTTATATTTGATTTGATATTTATGGTGTGGTCGAGTACCACCTTTATTGTATTCATGTTGTATTGTACTAAACATGTATCAGTGTACATACATATTTGATGTTGGTAACTGTTCTGTGATGGGATTTACATTCAGTTATTGTATTTTGTTCTGATAGATCCGTTAGCCACCTATAGTTTTGGATTAAGCGTTTACTGGGTATGTCGATCCACTTGAGTTGAAAGAAAAAATTATATTGCATTTACCGACGTATTCAATAGATGTTTAAGACAAAATTATAGATGGTCGCCCTTAACCAGCCCTATTCTCCACTTTAGTAGACAGAATTACTTGTTAATTCTCTTTGCTAAGGTGGGTCTCGGGGTGGGGCGTTACAGTTTATATATGACTGTCCATCCCAAATCCATTGTAAATAAATGCAGATTATCCATCGTACATTGTTTTATAAAAGTTGGTGTGGGTTATCCACCGCACACTCCATAGTATTCCTAGGATAACTATGAACCCTTTGTTGCCACATCCCAAGGTTAACCACCTCTAGCAAAACATTCCTTACTTTAGAAATTTGATGCGGGCTATCCACCGCACATTTCATGGTTTTCCTAGGTTAACCAAGAACCCATCACTTGGCCAACTAAAATATCATGATCCCCTTGATTATTTATAAAAATTCATAATACCCATGATTAGTTATTTTCCCCAGTTATACCGCCTATTTTACCTATTCCTATTGGTAGCCCCAATTAGATTAAATTAAATAAAAATACATTGATAGCTCCAATGTATATTTTCGAAAGCATATTTCTGTTTGTAACCCCAAACTATGTAACAAAAACATTAAACCCACCTCGGTATTCCCAAGGTTTTGTAACATTCATTTTATATAAGGATCCCCCTTACATATTCTAACAAAGATAAGTATTTTATGTCAGAACCTTTGAAGTAACCCCTCCGTCTTAGCAAAGTTTTACTTAAGAAAAATGACAAAAAACTGCCCTTTAAAACCCTTCGAATGAAGTCCCATTCAAGAGCAAATAAACATCCAAAGTTAGCCCCTTCGAAAACCTTTCGAAATCAGAACCTTTCGCAATCATTGGAGATAACCCTTTCAAAACCTTTCGAAATCAAAACCTTTCGAAATCAGAACCTTTTGCAATCATTGAAGACAACCCCTTCAAAACCTTTTGAAATCAAACCTTTCGAAATCAGAACGTTTCGAAATTAGAACCTTTCGCAATCAGAACCTTACGCAATCAATGAAGATAACCCCTTCAAAACCTTTTGAAATCAAAACTTTCGAAATCAAACCTATCGAAATCAAAACCTTTCGAAATCAAACCTTTTGAAATTAGAACCTTTCAAAATCAGAATGTTTCGCAATATTGTAGATAACCCCTTCAAAGCCATTCGAAATCAAGCCTTTCGAAATCAAAACCTTTCAAAATCAAAACCTTTCGAAATCAGAACCTTTTGCAATCATTGAAGATAACCTCTTTAAAACTTTTCGAAATCAAACCTTTTGAAATTAAAACCTTTCGAAATCAAACCTTTCGAAATCAAAACCTTTTCTTGAATATATATAAAAAAATTAGTCTTTTATAAAATGGTAGGGTCGAATGATCCCCCTTCAACTTATTCGAAAACAATTTTAATTTCTATCCGAAAGCAAAAGAAGGAGCCTCCCCATCCCTTCGCCCTTTTCTTCCCTTTGGCCTCGTGCCTACCTTTCGACTTTGACGGAGGGTAACTGCTTACCGTTCATCTTAGGCGAAAGGTACCTTTCGGCTTAATCAAAAGGGTAAAAGCAGGCTTGTTGGAGTCGAAGGCAGAACTGGGCCCACTGAAGTGATGTTTTTATCTTGTTTGTCTAATTTTGATTGACTAAGGAACCTTCTCACGTACTTGTAAATAGTAAAAAGTAAACAAAAGTCAAAATTTTTCTCAAAACACTGTACTTCTTCCTCAATTATTTCCTAAAGTAATTTCCTTTTGAATTTAAGTAATTCGGAAGCAAATTTTCAGTTTAGCCCTTGGGCTTAAATAATTTAATTACCTTAGTAAATCACTAAGGAAAAATTCCCAAAAAATCACCAATTCTGATAAATCATATACTTCAACATATTAAAATTTCAAAGCATATGAAGATCGAAACAACTCGAAATTTAACCTAAACTGAATGAAAACATGTTAATTAGCCCATTAACATTTTAAAACACCTATGTCTTATCCAAACAAAGGTTTAAATGGTTATATCCTAACCAAAATAATAAACATGAATCGGGTATAACCTATAACCGATCCAAACATAGAAAAATGAGATGATAAACATGATTTTTCACCTTGATTAGTTGATTGGAGAATGAGATAATTTCCTAGCTTTAATTCCCTAGCTTATTCTTCAATTTAAACTCTTCCTAAAGCTTTTTAATGGCCTGCCGAAGAATATTGAAGTTCGGAATGAAAAAGTGGAAGTTTATTAAGGTGGTGGAGGAGATATATACAAAGAAATGTAGCCTCATTTCCAAGTTTACACCTTAGGAAATTCCTTCTTCTAAATTTAGTTAAGTCTTATTTTAGTTCATTCATTTAGACACGAGTGTTACCCGGGTAATTGGGCCGGGTAACGAGTGTATCACCTAGCAAGTACATCGCTCGACAAGGAAGGGCCGTTCAGCATAGAGCCTCGCTCGGCATGGAAGGGCCGTTCGGCATAGAGCCTCGCTCGACAAGGAAGGGTCGTTCGGCATAGAGTCTCGCTCGGCATGGAAGGGCCGTTCGGCATAGAGCCTCGCTCGGCATGGAAGGGTCGTTTAGCATAGAGACTCGCTCGGCATAGAGCCTCGCCCGGCATTTGGCCTCGTTCGGCATAGAACCGTCGTTCGACATTGAGGGGTCGCTCGGCATGATAAAGTCGCTCGGCATGTAGCCTCGTTCGACATTGAGGCATCGTTCGACATCTTACCTCGCTTGGCATAAAGGGGTCGTTCGGCATCTCTCCTCGCTTGGCATAGAAAGGTCGTTCGGCATGGGTGTGCGGCTCAGCATACGAATGCCGTTCGGCACTGAGGACTCGCTCGGCACATCTTCGCTCGCTCGGCACTTGCCGTTCGACATCTGTGGCTCGGTGCGCAGGAGTTACTTACCACGGGCCGAGGTATCTTACTCCTAGGCCCATTAGGGAAGTCCGTCCCATCTTCGTCTATAAATAGAAGGGCATGGGCACAGTGAAATGGACCTTTTTTGGAGAACACTGGGGAGACTTTGCCATTTTCAATACTCATTCTATTTTACTTAGCATTTGTATTCAATTCTTTATAGTACAGATTGTATCTATATTCAGTCACTTGGGAAAGCAATAAAGATCAAAACTTAAATTGGACGTAGGAAATTACGCTTAACCACTATAAATCCGGTGTTCTTGTTTTTGCATTTAATTTAGCTTACAGTTCTTTGTTTTAATTTACTTTCTTCATTAATCTCTCTACACAATATTTCTTAAGGGTGTTAGTGACCAATTCTGGTGCTAACATTTTGTTGCTTTCATTGAGAGTCGAATTCTCTGTCCACTAGGATCTGCTTTATAGCTACTGGATTGAATAAATCCCCTGAAGAAGATCCAACTTATTCACAGGACGTCCGTTGAATCTACTCAGAGTTTGGGTCAACAACTCTAATATGGGAAGACCACGTACCCGATCAGCCTCTTATAACGCAGACGTCAACGAGACTGCTAGCGTACAGCAGATAGCTACTAGTAATCAACAAGCAAATCTAGGTGTAGGGACCACCATCCAAAATCAAATGGAAGTCATTACCAGGACAGAGTTCGACGACTTAATGGGAGAACTCATGGAAAACAGGAGACATCTTGCTGAACAAATTCAAGCAACGCTAACCTCATGACTCAGCTTACTCAGCAACAACATCAGAATGCTGGAGGTAGCCCCGTTCCTTATTCTTCATTTGATAGTTTGACCTCGTCCGATGAACCTCCTAGGCATAGATGCCGCAAAATGGAAACTGCACAAGCAGATGCTACTGATTGATCAAATAAAGATCACTTACATCTTGGAAACCACACCCAAGCCGGAACGGGAAAGAAGCTGGAACACGTGTGCAGACTGGACATCCAGCTCACCAAGACCCCAATGAAGCTGGTCCCCAAGATACACGTTTGGCAGACCGCTAACAGAGGTGACACCAAACTGAGTGGTCCCGAAGAACAGAGACCAACCTTCCATCCTCCATACAAACTCTGGACTTATCAGCATGGTCAAACAGTTGATGAGAGAGAACCAAGGCCTGACAAATGAAGATTGGGGAATATCCAGGAGTCATACTCCCTTCACAGATGCTATTCTACAGCCCGAGTATCCCAGGGAGTTTAGCATGCCGACTATCCCGACCAACGAAGGGAAGACTGATCCTAGACAGCACGTAATGAGGTATGAATGGATGATGGATTCGGCTAGAGCAAATGACGCGACCAAGTGTAGATGCTTTCCAATTACTTTATCCGGAATCGCCACCATGTGGTTCACTCGACTTCCCCCACGGTCTATATCCAGCTTCGACAAATTGGCGATGAAATTTGTGGAACAGTTTAGGATACATGCCACTCGTCCCAAGGATGTGATGTCCCTATCTAGTGTAATCCAGGCTTCGGAGGAGTCATTGAAAGAGCACTTACAGAGATTTCATGTTGCGGCTACTGAAGTTAGCAACCCTAACGACCACACGATTCTGATGGTGGTAATGCGAGGTGTGGATCCGGATACAGAGTTTGGAGATTAGCTGTGTAACGACCCGTTAAATTAATAATATTAAATGAGTTAAATTAATATAATTTCTAACCTGATCTAGAAAAAAAAAGGCTTTAAGATTTATTTGAGAAAATGTAGTAATTTGTTATAGTAATTGGAATTTAATGTAACAATTTAATTTTTATGACAATAGTTTTGATAATGTAATTGTCACACTTTGTTAAAAGTTAATGTTAAGAAACCAATAAATGTTGAATTAGTGAATATTAATAAAATATTTACTAGAATGGGATTCATTTAATATTAAAATAAATAGTAGGATTGTTTCATTTGGTGACCGTTGAATAAACCAATGCAATAAGTGTAGATAATTTTTTTTATGAATATTGTTCGATAATGAATGTACTTAAAACGGTAATAAACTTAATATAAGAAAACAAAGGCAAATTGTGTATTAATTAATGAATTCATGAATCAGTGTATGGACTTAGTGTAACTATACGTAAATGTACGCAATAAGGTTGTGAAATACCAATGGTTTGGATTTCCAATTTATATTAAACATAATGTTGGTAGAAATTGGAATTCACTGTTGTGTGAAATATATGAGAAATCAGGTCAAATGTAAATTATACCGTAGATGATATACTCTTTTAAACAGTAGAATTTTTAAATAAATAAACGTTTCACTTAGGTTTCAATTGGATAACTTATGTAGTTTAATGGAGAATCAATTGCAATTAATTGCCATAAATTAGTGATGATATGGTAGTTTGATTTGGCCTTTAAGAAGCAAAGAAAAAGAAAGCCAAGATTTATGAATTCATTTGCAATGTGAAATGCAAATCTTGTGGATTGTTTTTTTTTACAAATGGAATTAATATTTAACCATTACGTTAGTGGAGTCTGATAAGTTAAGGTAGATAATCAATGGTAATTTACCTAATTCAAAGGATATATTAATATAAATATGGGTAAAATGAGGTTAGACCAAGGATATAATATTAATTGATTTTTAAGGCTTAATTAATACGTGAAATAGACAAGATTCTACATTCAAACATTTATACAAAGCTAAGTTGTAAATAGAAGTACCAATGTAATATAATGTAAATAGATGGGAATCAACATTTATTTATTTATTTAATGGAATTTAATGTCTATAGTATGATAATCGCAATTAAATGAAATTGAAATAGCTAATTTATACATTAGTTGAAATTTAGCTGGAATATGAGGATTTTTAATGAAATAGTGAAATCAAATGGAAATAAGCTTTCAATTATACATTGGAATTTATATTCACCATAAAAGGTTAATTGAAAACCAAAGGAGTTAATAAAGGAATCAAGCTTTATCTATTAATTTGGATTTAAGATATGGTAAATTGGATTTATTGCAATAATTAATTCTATAAGATGAGGTTAATACTTATTCTATTTATAACTAGACCAAATTGTTGATATAGATTTTTTGAAAGCAGAATCTATAAATCAATTTGAGTATCAAATTCAATAATTGCGCTTATTGCATAAATAAAGGGAATTTAACGTTAAATATTACGTTACTGAAATTTAAAATGAACTTTAAGAATAATATTGTGAATCATGAACCAAAGTATGTGGCATCCCTATTTGGATAAAGAATGAGTATATAAAAGTTAAAATCTAATCTACGGGGTTTTGAGCATTTAATTTTATAATTCTTAAATATAGGAAAGTGCAGAAATTAACACTGCAAATTGATATACTTATAATTTTAATTCACATCCAAGCTTGTTAAATTATTTGAAATTGATTAAATTATATAAGTAATAAAATTTGGACAATTTTAGAATATAATATAAAATTTTGGATTTTTGTAATTTATTTTGATTTATTTAATGAATATAAAAATAGTCTTTTTTTGTCACGGACTCGGATTTCGATGAAACCAGTTTCATCGGATCCGTATCGGTGAATTATTATAGGGTTTCAAGTTTCGTATCGATCGGACTTGTCGTTTGATCGAACGGGCGTGAAACGCCTTGAAATCAAATTTAATTAAAATCAATTTGAATCAATTTGGAAATTTTGTTTTCAGCATAACTTCTTCATACGATCAAATTTGGACGTGAAACTTTTTCCATCGCGTTCAGAATATTTTAAATTACCTATTTGGATATATAGATTTAATAAATTCGGTTCCGGAGGCATAGCGGGCTTTTTGGGCCATAGTTTGTTCCGCACGTTCATTCTACGGTCTATCTACTCTATCTCTAACCCCTCTATATAAACCTAGCTACAAGTCCCAGCCTCCGCCTAATTTCTTTTCATCTGAGCGTATACTTTCTTCAAGCTCCTCTTCTTCTTCAATGGGTGCTAACCCTATATCCAGTCAGTTTAAAAAAAAAAAAAATCAAATTTAAAAAAAAAAAAAAAAAAAATTCGGATCTGCAGCAGCTTCTGGTCGCGCTTCGGGTTTCAGGGGAGAAAACCCTAGAGCAACTTCGGGTCAGGAAGAAAGTGACTCGGGTCGCTCCGGGTCGTTTTGGCGAAAACTCCAAGCAAGCACCGGGTAATTGAGGCGGCGCACCGAAGTCGAACCCAAAGTCGACCCAGGACCAGAATTTTTCCATTTTTCAAATTTCCATAACTTTTGCATACGAGCTCGGATTCACGCGCGGTTTGTTTTGCTGGGATCGTATCGGAATTTCTGACATTTTGACGCTGGTTTGGATGGATTTGGAGACCGTCAAAATTTTGAGTTTAAATTGAATTTAAATTCGATTTAAATTCCAAAGGTGAGTGTTTAAAACCCACTCACAACTACTAGAAGCTTTTATGTTTGTTAAATTAATTTTAGAAATGAATAGCAATTTATTTATGAGTATTTGGCATGTTTATTTCACTCATATTTGTTGAATTGCATTTATTAAGTTTAATTGTTAATTTAATTTATTTATTGCGTATTAATTGATAGTTAGAATTTATTTGTTTGCCTATAAACTGCTAGTTAACAGTTATATAGATTATTACTGAATATAAACTATTAGATTAATAGTTGTTAAATTTAATCTGAATAAAATTGCCAGTTATTACCTGTTATCTATTATCAAATATAAATTGTTATTGATTGATATTGCTTGATGATTTTGATTGGATGATGGATGATGTTGATGGATGTTTATTGAATATCATAAAATTGCGAATTATCATGCATATTTCATTTCATTCGGGATTGTGGTTTGAAATGATACATAACCGCAAAATTTTATGTCTTTTAAATTGCGGATTGAAATGATAAATATCCATATCACTTGACCATAGGATAGAAAATTTTATACAGGCATCGCGGTCTATATATAACTATTTTAATGTGATTTCTATGGTTTGGATGGAATACGGTTTCTAAAAATCTTAAATTTTATATTGTATAAATATTATTCTTCCATATATATACATATGAAGTTGAAAATTTTGAAATTAAAAGGTGTATAAAAATCTTTATTAAAAATGGAAGAAAATTAAGAAAATGGAGTTTAATAATTTATGTCATATGTTTAAATGTTAAGTTTGGAAATTTTAAGATATGATATTTATAATTGGATTTTTCCCAAAATAAATTGAAATGAATATTCTAGTATAATTTGAATTGGGAAAATATATATATTTTATTACTAGAAATTGAAGTCTTATTATTTATGGATTTTATGTGAATATTCAAGACTAATTAATAGAACAATTGATCTGTTGAAAGAATAAAATCCAATTTTAGTTTGAAATATTGTTACTCAAAATGGATATACGTATATATAAATAAATTGAAGTGGTTTTGGAACTTGAGAGAGATAATATAAATTTTGGTTTAGACTTTAATAAAGAAATGTATTTGTAAAGCCATGAGAACTATTTTCTTTACAAAGTAACATTTAAGTTAAACCATTTAATTCATATACCGTTGAATGTCCAAACCATTCAAGTTTTTTTTATAGAAGTTATGGTTTTAAATTATGATTTTCAAAATACTATGCTTTGAAAATATTTGATTTTCAGACGATATGAAGTTAAAGCATTTTGATTTTGGAAAAGAATTATATTTGGGATAAGTGATAAAATATGGTTTTGGGTTTTGAAATGATATCGTATTCATGGTTATGAAATGGAATGTTTATTCTGATTTTTAAAGTATAACATATTTTTAAATGACCGTGGTGTTATAATAACGATGGGTTGGCAAAGAGACCGGGATCGGATATCTGACATACTCTCTGTCGATACCGAAAACCACTTTGACTAACCGTGTACGCGGTGGAGATTCCAGAATGAAGTAGGTGGTGGCGACGTTTCCTGTAAGGTAAATACGTGGACCCGACTCCCGTGAGTTGGCATAAGGTGGCTAAAACAGGAGCGATTCTCAGGCCAATGAGGTCATTCCTCTGATCGGACCCTCCTCTTCGATATTATACTTTGATTTTGGATTGATTCAGTGGCCACTTCTATATTTTGATTTTGGGGAGTTAGTCCGAGGTGGGCGGTAACTGCGGCTACGCGTTTCCACCAGCCTGGATAGCAATTGGTATATCTACCCTGGCATTGCCTAGTTGTGCCGTGTCACCTACCATACCGAGCCTTTACTACGAGTTTCTATTTGTGTCGTACCTATGGAGTATCCTCTGGTAGCTTCCCGATCAGGAGGTATTACGGTACTGTATAGACTATTGGCATTATTTGTGTTAAGGGCTATATGGGTAACCCCTTAACGCTATTTAAAAGTAAGTTTATTTTATAAATAGACACTATTATAATAGCGCAATATACTACATAGTAAATAGTTTAACGGATCCTTAGGAGATGTAAATCCCGAACATCTCTTGAGTTACTGTACTCATATTTATTTCTGTTAATTTAACTCACATAAGATCTTTTAGTCTGACTTGAGTGTTTTTGTCTTTTCAAATTCGCTCGGGTCAGTCCGAGCGTTTCAGGATCGAAGATTTTAGCTTTGGAGGACGAAGACGAAGAATCCGTATTATATTATTTATAGTATTGGACCACACTCTAAATTTCCGCTGCATTAATTGTATTGGTATGTGTAACTCTGATATTCATTGTATAAGTAAAATAAATATTTTGTAAACAGTTATCATGAACTGTATATTGATTATTATATTTTATCCTTCCGCTGTGAGATTCTATTTTGTTTTATTTCTTCTCTGTTTTTTTCTTATTTACCCCATAACAATCCGCCCTTGCGTATACTTTGAATTGACACGTGTGTCGGTTTAAAGTGTGCGAAAAGGCGGGATGTTACAGTTGGTATCAGAGCTTTGGTTTAGCGATAAACCTTGGTTTTGTGGGGTTTGACTCTTTGTTAATAGGGTAGTAATACCCTATGGGAGTCGCTGAGTGTATATATATGAGAGAGCGTATTTGTTAGTGTTAATAAAGATTTTGATATTGTGTTAATCTGTTCCGCTTTGTATTTATAAATTCTGGTTGATGCATGAGACGCTATGACATCAATAGGGATTTCTAAACACTTAATAGGACAGACCGACATAATATTTGTTTTTAATATAGGTGAATGAAATAATTTTGCCTATTATATTTTCTATATATAAAAATATTTTTATAAAAATATATATATATTTGGTTGCTATAGATTGGGTGTTAGGAAATAAAAATATTTATAACAAATGAAGCTAAGTTGAAATTGTAATAAATCAAATTGGAGATTTTAGAACTTAAGTCCGGGATTTTTGAAAATCTTCTTTCAAAGGATTTGTGAAATATAATGATTTGGTTTATAGGTAATTTCTTATATAAATGTTTAGTGTAATTCAGAAGAATTGTTTTAAAAGAGGATTTTGGAGAAAATAAATTTTGTACTTTCCTCTCTGTCGCTAGAAAATAATTTCGGTGATGGCGGCCGCATCATCGACTTTCATTTTCGAGTTTCGAAGGGGAAAGGCCACTGTGGTACACTCTACTGCAGATTTATTTTTGAAATTGATTGTATTTTTAATTGTTTTAAAAATAACTTGAGATATAAGTTGTAAGAACTCATCTATCTATTATTTTTAAAATAAAATTGAAATTTGGCCCGGTATTTAATTCCTAAATTTCCATTAATTAAATTGTTTAAACTATTTTAGTGGAATAAAAGGTAAGTAAGTAATAAATTGAAACCTCTAAAGGTAGGTAAAAGAATGAATGCTAAGTATAAAGGAAGTTAAAATTTAACTTATAAATAATGGTAAAGATCTATTGAACAATAAATGAATTAAGAGAATTGAGATTAAACTTGTATAAGTTCTTTTGCTTTTTCTTTAACATAAATAACTTACCAAGTATAAAAAGTTGAAATGTAAATTAAGAGTAGAATTTTTGGAAATAATGAAGTATTCAATAAATTACTGTTATAAATAAGAATTTAATGGTATTAACTTAAGTGATGATTGGAATTTTACTAAAATTAAAGGTTGTATTATTAATATGTGATTTTAACCTTAAGAAAGTAAAAATGAAATTCCTTAATTTATAAAGTTTGATTGTAGGGTTATTAACTTAAGTACGCCTTAATTTCCCCCTATTCTAATATAATAGAAAGTAAGTAATATATAAATGACTGTAAACCCTAAGTAATTAATTAATAAAATTCCTTATTTTTAAGAATGAAGGTTAAAGGGTTAATAATTTAAGTGTAACTAAAAAGGGTTACTGTAATTAAATATAATAGAAAGTGGGTAATTAAATTGTTACTACTATTAAATATAATAGAAACTTCAACATTAAATAAATGAATGAAATTAAAGGTAAGTTGAAATTGTAATTTATAAAACAAATATATATTAATTTAAGGAATTGAGAAGAAACTTGTAAATTTTCACTTACATTCTTAAAACATACATAACTTACCATATAATAAAAGTTGCAATGTTAGTAAGAAAATGTAAGGGGAAATCTTACAAGTGAAGCTTGAGGTAATAAAGGTATTCAATAAATTTGCTGTTATTAATGAGAATTAATTGTATAAACTTAAGTTAAATTGGAAATTTTACTATATAAGTAAAGGTAAGTAGTATAAATAGATGATATAAACTTTAGTCAATAAATTGGAATGCAAATATAATGAATTTTGTAATAAATGGAAAACGAAAATTGTAAGAAATAAAGAAATCCCTCCATAAATGAAAGAAAGAAAATCAAACCACTGAAGCATGAAATAAATGTATAATAAGTTAATTTGGTTGTTGGTTTGAATTGTATTGTTTGATTTATGATTGTGGTGTAAGGAACTTGAAGTTGTTGGATGAATAAATAATCTATCTTTGTTCCATCTAAGACTGTTGAGTAAAGGATGCACTTGATAGTTAATTTCATTTCATACAAATTTCAAGTTTGAACCCAAACAACTATTTGTTTGATGGATTAAATGATTGCTTTGTGTGTGTATGTATGTTGTTTGTAAGGTTGATGGTTGTTGAATTGTTTGGTTGATTAATGATTGAATCCACTTGAATAGTTCACTTTAAAATAAATATTTAACCTTTTAGATTTTATAAGTGAAATGCAGGCTATGGAAGCCACTGCTACTGCTCTGGTTCCCTAATAATAAGCGTATTGCCCGACAAATAGGTACGTTTTCGGATTACGTTTAAAGCGCTATTTTATAATTTTGCCCGTGTTGGGATAATATTTTGATAATATATGTAATATATTTGTATATTTTGATATTATATTTTCTCCAGAGTCTCTCCGTACAAAGGAGACTCTGCCAAAAAATTTCGTAAATTTTGGACTTAGAATTTTGTTGAATATTTTCCAAACTTTAATGATTTAAGTATAAAAGGTTATAATGACTATAAAACGGGCATATCTCATTTAAGGAAATTAATTTAGTAAATTATTGTTTATAAGTTAATATTTGAAATAAGATGTAATGTTTTATTCTTCCTTCTCCCTTCTTTTTCCTTTTCGGGGACGAAAAGTTTTGAGTGGGGGAGATTGTAACGACCCGTTAAATTAATAATATTAAATGAGTTAAATTAATATAATTTCTAACCTGATTTAGAAAAAAAAAGGCTTTAAGATTTATTTGAGAAAATGTAGTAATTTGTTATAGTAATTGGAATTTAATGTAACAATTTAATTTTTATGACAATAGTTTTGGATAATGTAATTGTCACACTTTGTTAAAAGTTAATGTTAAGAAACCAATAAATGTTGAATTAGTGAATATTAATAAAATATTTACTAGAATGGGATTCATTTAATATTAAAATAAATAGTAGGATTGTTTCATTTGGTGACCGTTGAATAAACCAATGCAATAAGTGTAGATAAATTTTTTTATGAATATTGTTCGATAATGAATGTACTTAAAAACGGTAATAAACTTAATATAAGAAAACAAAGGCAAATTGTGTATTAATTATTGAATTCATGAATCAGTGTATGGACTTAGTGTAACTATACGTAAATGTACGCAATAAGGTTGTGAAATACCAATGATTTGGATTTCCAATTTATATTAAACATAATGTTGGTAGAAATTGGAATTCACTGTTGTGTGAAATATATGAGAAATCGGGTCAAATGTAAATTATACCGTAGATGATATACTCTTTTAAACAGTAGGATTTTTAAATAAATAAACGTTTCACTTAGGTTTCAATTGGATAACTTATGTAGTTTAATGGAGAATCAATTGCAATTAATTGCCATAAATTAGTGATGATAGGGTAGTTTGATTTGGCCTTTAAGAAGCAAAGAAAAAGAAAGCCAAGATTTATGAATTCATTTGCAATGTGAAATGCAAATCTTGTGGATTGTTTTTTTTTACAAATGGAATTAATATTTAACCATTACGTTAGTGGAGTCTGATAAGTTAAGGTAGATAACCAATGGTAATTTACCTAATTCAAAGGATATATTAATATAAATATGGGTAAAATGAGGTTAGACCAAGGATATAATATTAATTGATTTTTAAGGCTTAATTAATACGTGAAATAGACAAGATTCTACATTCAAACATTTATACAAAGCTAAGTTGTAAATAGAAGTACCAATGTAATATAATGTAAATAGATGGGAATCAACATTTATTTATTTATTTAATGGAATTTAATTTCTATAGTATGATAATCGCAATTAAATGAAATTGAAATAGCTAATTTATACGTTAGTTGAAATTTAGCTGGAATATGAGGATTTTTAATGAAATAGTGAAATCAAATGGAAATAAGGTTTCAATTATACATTGGAATTTATATTCACCATAAAAGGTTAATTGAAAACCAAAGGAGTTAATAAAGGAATCAAGCTTTATCTATTAATTTGGATTTAAGATATGGTAAATTGGATTTATTGCAATAATTAATTCTATAAGATGAGGTTAATACTTATTCTATTTATAATTAGACCAAATTGTTGATATAGATTTTTTGAAAGCAGAATCTATAAATCAATTTGAGTATCAAATTCAATAATTGCGCTTATTGCATAAATAAAGGGAATTTAACGTTAAATATTACGTTACTGAAATTTAAAATGAACTTTAAGAATAATATTGTGAATCATGAACCAAAGTATGTGGCATCCCTATTTGGATAAAGAATGAGTATATAAAAGTTAAAATCTAATCTACGGGGTTTTGAGCATTTAATTTTATAATTCTTAAATATAGGAAAGTGCAGAAATTAACACTGCAAATTGATATACTTATAATTTTAATTCACATCCAAGCTTGTTAAATTATTTGAAATTGATTAAATTATATAAGTAATAAAATTTGGACAATTTTAGAATATAATATAAAATTTGGATTTTTGTAATTTATTTTGATTTATTTAATGAATATAAAAATAGCCTTTTTTTGTCACGGACTCGGATTTCGATGAAACCAGTTTCATCGGATCCGTATCGGTGAATTATTATAGGGTTTCAAGTTTCGTATCGATCGGACTTGTCGTTTGATCGTACGGGCGTGAAACGCCTTAAAATCAAATTTAATTAAAATCAATTTGAATCAATTTGGAAATTTTGTTTTCAGCATAACTTCTTCATACGATCAAATTTGGACGTGAAACTTTTTCCATCGCGTTCAGAATATTTTAAACTACCTATTTGGATATATAGATTTAATAAATTCGGTTTCGAAGGCATAGCGGGCTTTTTGGGCCATAGTTTGTTCCGCACGTTCATTCTACGGTCTATCTACTCTATCTCTAACCCCTCTATATAAACCTAGCTACAAGCCCTAGCCTCCACCTAATTTCTTTTCATCTGAGCGTATACTTTCTTCAAGCTCCTCTTCTTCTTCAATGGGTGCTAAACCTAGATCCAGTCAGTTCAAAAAAAAAAAAAAATTCAAATTAAAAAAAAAAAAAAAAATTCGGATCTGCAGCAGCTTCTGGTCGCGCTTCGGGTTTCAGGGGAGAAAACCCTAGAGCAACTTCGGGTCAGGAAGAAAATGACTCGGGTCGCTCCGGGTCGTTTTGGCGAAAACTCCAAGCAAGCACCGGGGAATTGAGGCGGCGCACCGAAGTCGAACCCGAAGTCGACCCAGGACCAGAATTTTTCCATTTTTCAAATTTCCATAACTTTTGCATACGAGCTCGGATTCACGCGTGGTTTGTTTTGCTGGGATCATATCGGAATTTCTGACGTTTTGACGCTGGTTTGGATGGATTTGGAAACCTTCAAAATTTTGAGTTTAAATTGGATTTAAATTCGATTTAAATTCCAAAGGTGAGTGTTTAAAACCCACTCACAACTACTAGAAGCTTTTATGTTTGTTAAATTAATTTTAGAAATGAATAGCAATTTATTTATGAGTATTTGGCATGTTTATTTCACTCATATTTGTTGAATTGCATTTATTAAGTTTAACTGTTAATTTAATTTATTTATTGCGTATTAATTGATAGTTAGAATTTATTTGTTTGCCTATAAACTGCTAGTTAACAGTTATATAGATTATTACTGAATATAAACTATTAGATTAATAGTTGTTAAATTTAATCTGAATAAAATTGCCAGTTATTACCTGTTATCTATTACCAAATATAAATTGTTATTGATTGATATTGCTTGATGATTTTGATTGGATGATGGATGATGTTGATGGATGTTTATTGAATATCATAAAATTGCGAATTATCATGCATATTTCATTTCATTCGGGATTGTGGTTTGAAATGATATACAACCGCAAAATTTTATATCTTTTAAATTGCGGATTGAAATGATAAATATCCGTATCACTTGACCATAGGATAGAAAATTTTATACGGGCACCGCGGTCTATATATAACTATTTTAATGTGATTTCTATGGTTTGGATGGAATACGGTTTCTAAAAATCGTAAATTTTATATTGTATAAATATTATTCTTCCATATATATACATATGAAGTTGAAAATTTTGAAATTAAAAGGTGTACAAAAATCTTTATTAAAAATGGAAGAAAATTAAGAAAATGGAGTTTAATAATTTATATCATATGTTTAAATGTTAAGTTTGGAAATTTTAAGATATGATATTTATAATTGGATTTTTCCCAAAATAAATTGAAATGAATATTCTAGTATAATTTGAATTGGGAAAATATATATATTTTATTACTAGAAATTGAAGTCTTATTATTTATGGATTTTATGTGAATATTCAAGACTAATTAATAGAACAATTGATCTGTTGAAAGAATAAAATCCAATTTTAGTTTGAAATATTGTTACTCAAAATGGATATACGTATATATAAATAAATTGAAGTGGTTTTGGAACTTGAGTGAGATAATATAAATTTTGGTTTAGACTTTAATAAAGAAATGTATTTGTAAAGCCATGAGAACTATTTTCTTTACAAAGTAACATTTAAGTTAAACCATTTAATTCATATACCGTTGAATGTCCAAACCATTCAAGTTTTTTTTATAGAAGTTATGGTTTTAAATTATGATTTTCAAAATACTATGCTTTGAAAATATTTGATTTTCAGACGATATGAAGTTAAAGCATTTTGATTTTGGAAAAGAATTATATTTGGGATAAGTGATAAAATATGGTTTTGGGTTTTGAAATGATATCGTATTCATGGTTATGAAATGGAATGTTTATTCTGATTTTTAAAGTATAACCTATTTTTAAATGACCGCGGTGTTATAATAACGATGGGTTGGCAAAGAGACCGGGATCGGATATCTGACATACTCTCTGTCGATACCGAAAACCACTTTGACTAACCGTGTACGCGGTGGAGATTCCAGAATGAAGTAGGTGGTGGCGACGTTTCCTGTAAGGTAAATACGTGGACCCGACTCCCGTGAGTTGGCATAAGGTGGCTAAAACAGGAGCGATTCTCAGGCCAATGAGGTCATTCCTCTGATCGGACCCTCCTCTTCGATATTATACTTTGATTTTGGATTGATTCAGTGGCCACTTCTATATTTTGATTTTGGGGAGTTAGTCCGAGGTGGGCGGTAACTGCGGCTACGCGTTTCCACCAGCCTGGATAGCAATTGGTATATCTACCCTGGCATTGCCTAGTTGTGCCGTGTCACCTACCATACCGAGCCTTTACTACGAGTTTCTATTTGTGTCGTACCTATGGAGTATCCTCTGGTAGCTTCCCGATCAGGAGGTATTACGGTACTGTATAGACTATTGGCATTATTTATGTTAAGGGCTATATGGGTAACCCCTTAACGCTATTTAAAAGTAAGTTTATTTTATAAATAGACACTATTATAATAGCGCAATATACTACATAGTAAATAGTTTAACGGATCCTTAGGAGATGTAAATCCCGAACATCTCTTGAGTTACTGTACTCATATTTATTTCTATTAATTTAACTCATATAAGATCTTTTAGTCTGACTCGAGTGTTTTTGTCTTTTCAAATTCGCTCGGGTCAGTCCGAGCATTTCAGGATCGAAGATTTTAGCTTTGGAGGACGAAGACGAAGAATCCGTATTATATTATTTATAGTATTGCACCACACTCTAAATTTCCGCTGCATTGATTGTATTGGTATGTGTAACTCTGATATTCATTGTATAAGTAAAATAAATATTTTGTAAACAGTTATCATGAACTGTATATTGATTATTATATTTTATCCTTCCGTTGTGAGATTCTATTTTGTTTTATTTCTTCTCTGTTTTTTTCTTATTTACCCCATAACAATCCGCCCTTGCGTATGCTTTGAATTGGCACGTGTGTCGGTTTAAAGTGTGCGAAAAGGCGGGATGTTACAGGCTGGCAGGAAAGCCTCCAACTACGCTGGAGCGTTTCTATTCAAAGCTCATCAATTCATAAGGAGGGAGGAAGCGGTCAATTTCGTGTTGGCGCTCAACAGAGACTTCTAAGACTTTTTCAGCTAAGTGAACAAACGCATCGTGTTGCGAATAAATGTCGTTGGTACAAGCAATCGCGCTTTGTTTGACGTGTCCCGGAATGTGATGAATCGCCGGAAGAAATTTCAAGCCATCGGAGCATATCTTTGGGAATGTGGACTTGAGCTCAGCAAGTCTTTCTGCCACCGACGGATCGGGAATAGGAGTGGAAGGAGTATGCGTGGAAACTACTGATGTTTTATGGGGTTCCCGGGATTGCCTGGTGCTGGATGAACCAGAATGTTGATCTTGGTAGGCCTCAGGCTGGGACCCCTTCTGCACAGGCTTCTCCCTGCCTTGCTCCGATTGAGAAGGATGATCGTGGGAATATGAGGACTGGCTGTATGTTTTCCTTCGAAAATGTTGATTATCGTGGATGGTAGTCTCGTTCTCCAGAGTCATCTCCATCTCGGCGTTTGCCGGGGCCCGATTCTCGGCCAGAATGATGAAAAATAGATGAACCACAGAGACGATCAAGTCCGTGGGTGCGTCCCATGCCACCTACGCAAAATGAGAATAACGACAAGTTAGCAAAGAGTAGAGTGATGGCTAAAATTGAAGTACAAGGTGAAGTGCATGTGTCCGTGTGTGTCCTAGTGTCTCCCCCCAACGGACCAGTTTCTTTATCTCTATTTATGGGAGCTTTTTCTCCCTGGACAAAGGTTTGAACACCTGCATTGCCTCTTGCAGGCGAATGAAGTTTAAGCATTTCCGGATCATTGAAGCCGTAGTTAAGCAAATCGTCGGAAATAGTTAGGTCCGACAGGCCTTTCAGTGAACTCTCTAAGCGTTGAGGAGAAAGCTCTCTCTCCACCGGGGTGATGGTGAATTTAGAAGTTCCGCCCTATGTCTTCTTCCTTAATTTGTAAGTCAATTTTTTCTTTTCCTTCACGGGGGGAGGTGTTACTTCGATATCATGCACCTCGACTATCGGCTCCCAAGCGGGGCTAACATTCTCGCCATGTACTTCTGGCATTTCAGTTTCTTTAATCTCCCTTCCTCGGATGTGCCAGGGGCATCACGTGCTGAAGGCCCGGGTTGCTTTTTTCCTTCGCCCATAGCAATATGGTGACACCTAGAGGAAGGCTTATCCGGCGGCCTGCCGCCAACAGCCCAAACTTCGAGAGCGACTCGTTCAAAATAAGAGACCTATTGTCCAGGTCTCCTGCGAGGATAGCTTGAAAGCCTCAACAGCTTCAGAATACCCGGAGCCTTCGAGACATGGGATGATACCTAAAAAAGTAGATAAAGAGTCAGAAAAGATGCAAATTTCACCAAATGCAAGTATTAATCCAAAAAAGGAACTTACTTCCTTCTACCCATCTCCTTGCGAAGCCAGGAGGACAGTGCACGTAGAACCACTCTTGCTTGTAGTGGGCAAATTTTCTCCACGTCCCAGTCAGAATTTGACGTTTGTTGTATGGCTCGAGAAATACAAAGGATGGACTATCCAATTGTCTCTTGAAACGATAAATGTATCGGATATCGCCAGGAGTCGGGAGCCTGAAAAGGACATTCATGAAGAGGATGCACGTGCTGTACACGAACGCATGACTGTTCTGGTGTAGTTGCGATGGAGTGATCTCAATATACTGTAGTAGGTCGCGAAGAAAGGAGTTGAATGGCGGCACGCTACCAACCCAGCATATAAATTTGTTGCAGGCCATGTATCCGACTGGGGGCAGGTAAGGACGATCTTGTCCTGATGGAACCAACATATCATCGAAAGGAATCTGGTGCACCGAGCATATGCGACGAAGGGAGATTTTGTTAATTCTCGAGATCAGAGAATCGATCTGATCGCCTAAAAAGATCGCTGCATCCCGGGCATCAGGAGCCAAGTCGATGGATGCGATCGTGGAGCTCGGAATATCTTGTACAGGAGAAGTTGATGGATTTGAAGTTCCAACTACTTCTTTGAGAGGATGGCCCGGGTCTATCTGAGATCGTGGCAAAACTAGATTTCCTAGACATCTCTAGTGAGTGTTGAATCTGACAAAACACCTGTTTGAACTATACTTGTAAAAAATCAACATTAGACTTAACAACAAAATTACTCCCCCGTGTGGTGTGTAAACTAGTGCAATCGTTCGAGTGTATGTGTCAAAGGATTTATAGACATGAAACTAATGAGATAAAGTAAAGTGCAGGTGTCTAGTGGTGGTTTTTAATTTTGAACTTGGAAGTTCATAATATATATCGAGGCTATAGTCTATTTTTATCGAGTTAAATTCAAATTTATAGTTCTTGAGACGGAGAGTTGTCAGTTCGGAGTGGTCGATATGTTTATATGCTTAAGTCCTTGTCCTTGTCTTTGTCACATGTTTAGGCATGGTAAGTTAGTCAAGTCCACATGGGTTACATTTGAGTTGGAATGTTATGACTATTGCTGTCTATTTCAAGACTTAATGTCGAACGATACTCGAGAAACTCGACTAAGTAATCACCTAAACTCTCCTCACTCGCCCTTCACTATTCGGCATGATGAAGTCATGCCGAGCCATGATCATACCGAGCCACATCGCTCGGCACTCTAGGCTCAACCCTCACTTCTCTCCTTTCTCCCTCTTTCCTCGTTTGGCATGCAGGAGTCATGCCGAGCCACGATAGTACCAAGCCACACCGCTCGGCCCTATAAGCCCAATACTCGTTCCTCTCCACCGTCCTCTCTTCGCCATTCGGCATGACAACACTCATTTCTCTCTCGTATTCTCTCGTTGCCGTTCGGCATGAATCATTGCTCTCCAACGATCTCTCTTCGTCGCTCGATACGCGAGAGTAATGCCGAGTCACAGCCATTTCTCTTTCGACTCGTACACCGTGCTTAACTTGCACCCTCTAACTTCACTACTTCTTACTCCCTCATGTCCTAAACACCTCTGACACCTCCTTCCTTCCACCACTCCGCCTAGCCCTAAAACATGTTCTAACCTCGAATTCGTTGTCCTCATCCACGCAGTTCCTACTGTCCTCAGTTTTACGAAGATTCACGAGTTCGTATCTTGTACTAAGTTTCCTAGTCGAGATAAAGTGTTTAAAGGAGAGGTCATTACCTAAGAAATGACTCGCAGCTTGGGGAGATTCTAGAGTTGGAAACGCGATTCTGATCGATTTCATTGATTGGGGAAGGAGGTAAGGGAACGTATTTGGTTTGAGAAGAGAAAGGAAGCGTTAATATTTCGCAGATGTTTGGTGGGAGACGAGTTCGTAAGTTCTGTAGAGTGGAGGTAAAAGTTAATGGGGGAAGAGGAAAGAGTAGTGGCATATATAGAGAAAAGAGAAGCTGAACAGGAATTGACCGGTGGACCCAGTCAAGATAACTCGATGGTTTGGCACACTTATGCCAAACGACATGTGACTTGCTGAACGCCTCACTTAGCATCCATGTGGAACGTTTCCGTGTGCATGTCACAAAGGAGAAGATGGAATTGGATATTAACTCAAAGCGTGTCGTGTTGTCTCACATGACACACTTCGGGGGCCAAGTGTTACGTGGGTAATTGGGTCGGTAACACGTGTATCACCTACCAAGTACATCGCTCGGCAAGGAAGGGCCGTTCGGCATAGAGCCTCGCTTGGCATGGAAGGGCCGTTCGACATAGAGCCTCGCTCGGCAAGGAAGGGCCGTTCGTCATAATGCCTCGCTCGGCATGGAAGGGCCATTCGGCATAGAGCCTCACTCAGCATGGAAGGGCCGTTCGGCATAGAGACTCGCTCGGCATAGAGCCTCATCCGGCATTTGGCCTCGTTCGGCATAGAATCGTCTTTCGGCATTGAGGGGTCGCTCGGCATGATAAAGTCGCTTGGCATGTTGCCTCGTTCGGCATTGAGGCATCGTTCGACATCTTACCTCGCTTGGCATAAAGGGGTCGTTCGGCATCTCTCCTCGCTCGGCATAGAAAGGTCATTCGGCATGGGTGTGTAGCTCAACATGCGAATGCCATTCGGCACCGAGGACTCACTCGGCACATCTCCTCTCGCTCGGCACTTGCCATTCGGCATCTGTGGCTCGGTGTGCAGGAGTTACTTACCACGGGCTGAGGTATCTTGCTCCTAGGCCCATTAAGGAAGTCCGACCTATCTTCATCTATAAATAGAAGGGAAGGGGCATAATGAAATGGACCTTTTTTTGGAGAACACTGGGGAGACTCTGCCGTTTTCAAGACTCATTCTATTTTACTTAGCATTTGTATTCAAGTCTTTATAGTACGGAGTGTATCTGTATTCAGTCACTTGGGAAAGCAATAAAGATCAAAACTTAAAGTGGACATAGGCAATTATGCTGAACCACTATAAATCCGATGTTCTTGTTTTTGCATTTAATTTAGCATACAGTTCTCTGTTTTAATTTACTTTTTTCATTATTCTCTCTACATAATCTTTCTCAAGGGTGTTAGTGACCAATTCTGGTGCTAACAACGACCATTAGATTTATTAATCTCATTTCCTACTTATTCACATTATTCTATTTAATTTATCAAATTAAATATCCCAAATAATGTTAATTGTAATTCAGGGGCATTATAGACTCCACCCTTAAAGAATTTTGTCCCCGAAATTTCATTAAGGATGCAACAACAAGCATATAGCTCATGCAAGCAAAGCTAGTATAACCTACCAGCCAAATTCTATATAAACCCTATATAGAACATACCATCTAAAACAGCCCAGGAAAAGTAGCCATAATCTTGTCTTCTGTCTTCCAAGTACAGTCCTTCACGTTGTCGATCCACTGAACTTTCACTAACCTGACCATCTTGTTCCTTAACCTCTTCTCATCTTTTGCCACAACACGAACTAGTTGCCTCGCAAAAGTCGTATCCGGTTCCACCAATAAGTCCTATAGTGTCGTCGGAGCGATAGTAGTTTCTGGATCATTAACATACTTTCTAAGGTGACAAACATGAAACACATTGTGGAGCCTGGCCAAACTGCTCGACAAATCTACTCGGTATGCGAGTCTTCTAATCCTCTCTGATATAGGAAATGGTCCAACATATCTCGGTGCTAGATTCCCAGTTTTCCTGAACTGAACCGCTTTCATCAGTGATAGCTTGATGAAAACTCTATCTCCAACTGAGAACTCTAGGTCCTTACACTTTTGTCTGCATAACTATTCTGCCTAGACTGAGCTTCCTCATTCTTTCCCGTATCAACTAGATCTTTTCCGTCGCCTCTCTCACCAAATCTGGACAAAGGACTAACCTGCCTGCGGTCTCTAGCCAACGTGCTGGTGATTTGCATGGCCTTTCATATAAAGATTTGAAAGGCATCATTCCTATAGTAGTCTGATAACTGTTATTATAGGAAAACTCCACTAAGTGCAAGTGATCTTCCCAAGAAGCTCTAAAATCCAGCACACAAGCTCTTAACAGATCTTCTACTACATTGTTGACTCTCTTTGTCTGCCCATCCGTCTGAGGATGTATGCGGTACTCATCTTGAGCTTAGTGCCAAGCAAACTCTACAGGATCTTCTAGAACTCGCAAGTAAACAAAGCATATCTATCACTGATGATACTACAAGGAATTCCATTCAGTCTAATGATGTTCTTCATGAACAGCTTAGCCAAAATAGGTGCCGTCCTGGTTGACCTTACCAGAATGAAATGGGAATTTTTGGTCAATCTGTCCACTATGAACCATATACTTTCATTACCCCGGTTTGACCTTGGCAACCCATCAATAAAATCCACGGATATCGAGTCTTACTTCCAAACTGGAATATCCAAAGGCTGAAGCAACCCACTTGGCTTCTAATGTTCGGCTTTTACTTGCTGACAGTTCAAACACAGTTTTTCCCATAAGCCAACATCCCTCTTCATTTCGAATAGCCATCTCAACAACAATATAACATGGATCCTAGAGGTTCGGCATAGTTGCTCTGGCGATCTCAGGATTCAACCTCCTGATAAACTTATCATTCCTCTGAATGATAGTATCCACAGTAGCATATCCACAACGGGATAGCTCGTCAAACTCTATAGCATACTCAAGCACCGATCTATCCCCCTAGACTAAATCTACAAATTTCCTTAGCAATGCTGACTTGGAAACCTCTAATGGAAATCTTCCTTCGAACCTCCTTCGAAATTCAGCCCAAGTCAGGTCTTCTTCTGGCTCTCCTATGGTAGCTTCATTCCACCAAAATAATGCGGCTCTCCGCAATTGCCTTAAAGCAAGTCTCCTCTTCTACTTATCCGTCAAGCCGAGATCTGCAAATATCCTTTAACAATGCAATAACCAGTTCTCTACTCCTACTGCATCCTCGGTTCCCAGAAAAGGCTTCCCTCCAAGACTCGCATAATCCCTGCTCAGCTTGGCATAATTATTGCCAATTGAGGCCACCAGATTGGCTCCTCCATCATTCCCTATAGCCACTCCCACAACTGCTCCAACTTGCATCATATTTATGAAGAACCGATACATTATCCGCATATCAACTTGTGGAATCTCAGCACCAACATTGGCATTTGCACCTGGGTTTGCATTTGCTTGTCGACCCTGGTTGCTCCTAGTATTGGCTCGAAAATTTCCATGTGTTTTGATGCGTCTTCCACCTTGATTCACTCTTCCGTTTCCTACCTCCATATCTTACTTCCCTACTACCTAAAATCCAATCTTGGTCAGATATATAAGAATGGTCAAAGAGAGTGGGGAATACATACTTAGGTATTTATAGCAAAGTTTCATACGTTACAAGAACGCTTACCCAAGCCCAACCATATTTTAGATTCATTAGATTACGCTTTAAAAATCTTTTAAGGTTTAAATTCCTTTTAAGTACATATACCATGCTCTGATACCAATTTGTAACATCCCGCTTCTGGAGGCTCAAAACTATCTGCTACGGATGCTGCAGTAATCCATAGGTGTTATTTCTAAGTGACCCAAATTAGTATCTTGAAAATATTGGCAAAATAGAAATAGAAGAATATGAAAAAATTTAAACTTCAATACAATAGAATTTCTCATTTCTTATGAATATCATTCAAATTTAATTACATAATCCCATACGTTACCCATGTTCAGATTACAAATACATGTGCAAAATATGATAAGAGCGACATATGAGGATGTCCCCTTATGATGATCAGAGAACTAATAAATATGAACTTTACAGTTCTTAGTACATCACAGTGAAAAACACAAAATTGCTCCTATGTTGCAAACACTGCCTCCTGCATGTCTTCAGAAGCTTATTCATCAAAAAACCAGAAAGTCTCCCACCCTCAGACTACTCAAATTAATTTTGAAGTACCGGAGAGTCTATGGAGGAAAAAACCTTTCAATCAGACAATAAGTCTGGTATAAATAATCCTCTATCATCTCTTATCAAAAACAGATAGGTAGGGAGACCACGTCGCTTAGCGGAACGGGTTTTCCTCTCACCAGTATCCAAAACAAAACATGCAAATCATTTACTAGGCCCCTACACCCAAAATGATTAGTCTAAAAGTAATATGAAATTAATCCATAAATCATATGTATTAGATATCCCATCCATCCATTTATTATATATCCTACCTAAAAGCAATTTATTGGAGTTCCGCTCTAAAATCTTTAAAATGACTATCCATCATAGTTTAAATAGGATTATCCATCCTAAATCCATTCAAAATAAATGCAGATTATCCATCGTACATTGTTTTATAAAAGTTGGTGTCGGCTATCCACCTCACACTCCATAGTTTTCCTAGTATGAATATGAACCCTTGGGAGCCACATCCCGAGGTTAGCCACCTCTGACAAAACATTTTTTACTTTAGAAATTTGATGTGGGATGTCCACCGCACATTCCATGGTTTTCTTGGTTGACCAAGAACCCTCCACTTGGTCAACTAAAATATCATGATCCCCATGATTATTTATAAAAATTCATGATCCCTATGATTAATTATTTTCCCTAGGTATACCACCAGTTTAACCAATTCTTATTGGTAGCCCCAGTTAGGTTAAATTAAATAAAAACACATTCATAGCCCCAATGTATATTATCGAAAGCATATTTCTGCTTGAAACCACAAACTATGTAACAAAAACATTAAACCCACCTCGGTGTCCCTAGGGTTTTATAACATTCATTTATATAAGGATCCCCCTTACAAATTCAAACAAAGATAAGTATTTTACGCTATTACCCTTCGAAGTAACCCCTTCATCTTAGTAAAGTTTTACTTAAGAAAAATGGCTAAAAATAGACCTTTAAAACCCTTCGAATGAAGTCCTATTCGAAAGAAAATAAACATCCAAAGTTAGCGCCTTTGGAAACCTTTCGAAATCAAACCTTTCGAAATCAAAACCTTTCGAAGTCAAAACCTTTCGAAATCAAAACCTTTCGCCATATTGAAGATAACACCTTCAAAACCGTTTCAAATCAGAACATTTCAAAATCAAACCTTTCGAAATCAAAAAATTTCAAAATCAGAACCTTTCACAATTATTGAAGATAATCTCTTTAAAACCTTTCGAAATCAAATCTTTCGAAATCAAAACCTTTCCAAATCAAACCTTTCGAAATCAAAACCTTTCGCTATCATTGAAATTAACCCCTTTAAAACCTTTCGAAATCAAATCCTTTCAAAATCAAACCTTTCGAAATCAAAACCTTTCGAAATCAAACCTTTTGAAATCAAAACCTTTCGAAATTAGAACCTTATGCAATCATTGAAGATAACCCGTTCAAAACCTTTCGAAATCGAAACCTTTCGAAATCGAAAACTTTCCATGAATTTATATAAAAAAATTAGTCTTTTATAAAATGATAGAGTCGAAGGATCCCACGTCAACTTATTCGAAAACAATTTTTATTTCTATTCGAAAGCAAAAGAAGAAGCCTCCTCATCCCTTCACCCTTTTCTTCCCTTCAGCCCCGGCCTACCTTTTGACTTTGACGGAGGGTAACTATTTACCTTTCGTCTTAGGCAAAAGGTACTTTTCGACTTCATCGAAAGGGTAAAAACAGTCTCGCTGGAGTCGGAGGCAGAATTGGGCCCACTGAAGTGATGTTTTATCTTGTTTTTGTAATTTTGATTGGTTGAGTAACCTTCTTCTGTACTTCCAAATAGTAAAAAAGTATACGAAAGTCAACTTTTTCTCAAAACACGTACTTCTTCCTCAATTATTTCTAAGAGCAATTTTCTTTCGAATTTAAGTAATTTCGGAAGCAAATTTGTAGTTTAGCCCTTGGGCTCAAATAGTTTAATTACCTTAGTAAATCCCTAAGGAAAAATTCCCAAAAAATCACCAAAAATCAGATAAATCATATACTTCAACATATTAAATTTTCAATGCATATGAAGATCGAAACAACTCGAAATTTAATGAAAACCGAATAAAAACGTGTTAATTAGCCCCTTCACATTTTAAAACACCCATGTCTTATCCAAACAAAGGTTTAAATGGTTATATCCTATATATATGACCCCTATCCTTTCTTTTTGGCCCAAAATGAGAATGGTAACCAAGCCGCCATTTCTCTAAACCCTAACATCCTACAAGCTATGTTTATCGGAGCCACTGGAGACCGAGATAGGTAAAGTATCAACTGCAATATAGTTTGGCATAGGGAGGTGAAGGCGTTAAACGGTGTGATTGAGGTGGATCGAAGTATGGTAGCCATAATACAGCGATGATTGATGGGGTTTTCTTAACAGTGGAGGCGATTTAGGGGACGATGTCAGTGGCGAAGGAGGCAGCTTGGGTGGGGAGATGTCTGCTGGTGAAGCGACGGTGGTTCAGACGACGTAAAGTTCTTGCCAATAACTGCTTCCGCTGAATAGAAATATTAAACTAAAAGCCCAAACAAAATGAGCACCCAAATCCGTTTATAGTTTATATAATGAAGATCTAATTCTAGGCCTATGGTTATGGACCCGAATCCATTAGTATGGAACATTTTCTTTTCCAAGTGAAATCCCCTAGTATATGAAAGAATGAAAAAGTGCTTTCGTTCTTATAGAATAAGAAGCCTTCGCATCTTAATGCATGTATTTAATTTATTCGGAGCTATTAGAGCGGGATCCACTTTTTGGGGAATATGAGTCGAAGCAATAACACGAATATTTCTAGTGGAACATCTTCCACAATCCGTGGAGAGATAGTTGTCCAATAGACTGAGGGATAAGTAATTCGACTCATTCACATACAGAACATGAATGTTTGGAATCCATATTATGCAAGGAGACATTGCTTTTGCGAATTCTGATGAGTTAATATATGTTCTAAAGTCGCAAATATCATACATAAAAGGGTCTCATTACAGAATTGAAGCAGAGACTGTAGGTGATAAAGCGGAACGTTGAAGTGGGTATTGTGATTTTTTGGCCTGGGTTTGTAAGCATGATTAATGGCGTGATTAGTGATAAAGATTGTAATTAAGAAAATAATTATATTATTTATTCACAAATCTGATAATATCAATAATTAGTCCGTAGGAGGTCCAAATCGAAAGTGGTTAGTCGTATTAGACTCATATCGATGATAACTTTGCTTTGGAATTTGATTGGTAGAAATTGGAGCTTGTAGAATATCAAGCTAAATTTGAACACTGTTCGATTTAAGACGAAATCATAATTCTTCAGCGATAATTGGAATGTCGGCGAGTTAAGCTCACCTTTTTGGTCAAATAGTATGTTATGTAGTAGATATTAAATTTCTGATTGTATGCGTGGATGTTTTAGTATCGGTTTTTTGGTTTTGATGAATTGTCGCTTTTGAAAGTGGTCAATATATGAAATTAATTGTAGGGAATTTATTTGACGAACATGAAATTTGTATTGGGATCCAATGGGATTTCTCGTCATTGTTGATTTATTTTCAATAAATTCATGTTATATAAATCATTGAATATCTAAACTAATTCTTTGGCCCTATTGGATTTGACATTGTTATATGTTCAAACTTAACCCCTATAGTGATAAAAAATCAATAACAATATTGGTTAAGTGCATTTGTTGCTATTGGCCTCAATTTCGTATTTTGAAAAATATTATAAATTAGGGTTTTGGCTTGAAATGGTTTTTGATTTGGAGAATGATTTCAATTTAACCATTGGGTTTTTTGGAATATTTTATTTAAATGGATTTTGAACTCCTCTATATTCCGCCAACCTTTTAAATTTGCTTCTCTAAATCATTTATAAATGTTTTAAAGTTGTTTCATTATTATTTAATAATGTTTAGAGTGGTTTAAGTTATTACTTAATAATGTTTTAGAGTTGTTTAATTATTGTTTAATAATGATTAAAAGTTATTTATTTATATTTAATATTGTTTTAAAGTTATTTATCAATATTTTATATTGTGAAAAGTTATTTACTAAATAATTAATATCGTTTGAAGTTAATAATAATTATTTATTAATATTTTCTGGAATTTATAATAGTTATTTATTAACAATGTTTTGGAATTTATAATTATTATTTATAATAATGTATTGGAAGATAATTATTTTTTACATAATAATGTTTGAAGATTGATCATTTTTATTTTATTAATAAGGTTTGAATTTGTTAACTATTATATTTATATTATTTTGAAGTTAATTATTATTATAATTTATTAGTAATGTTTTGTTGTTAATTATTATTATATAATAATTTTTTGAAGTAAATGATAACTATTTATTTATAATTGTTAACAAGAAAACTTGTCAACGCCGCGAAATAGAAAGGTGAGACTAGCCCCTTCGAAAGCTCCTTTCGATTCAGTAAAAATAGTCCAAAACTCTTTCGAAAGAACCTTTTGAAATGGTTGGGATGATTAAAACTCCATCGAAATATCCTTTAGAGTTAGTTGTGATGATTTAGAACTCCTATGAAGCCCCTTTCATAGTGGTTGAAGTGACTTAAGGTTGGGACCTATCTGATTTAAGGTTGTTTTCAATTGAATCACTTGGTTCTACTTCTTCGAAATGTAACCTTTTGATTGACATTGATGCAAATAATCCATATTAAGAACATAGAGAAGCCACAGATCAATCGATGTATTCAGAAATGCTGGATACTTCTTCTAAAAATAATTTTCTTGAAATTTAATAAATCTAAGTATTACAAAGGAGTAAAATCCCCAATTTGATTTTATAATTAAGGTTTACAAATTTAAAAAAGTACAAGTATTGAGTCAATTAAATTGGATCCCCAAAACAATACTCTTGGGGTCTTATTTATAGAAGTGTGTTAGACCCTTTCGAATCAGTCCTTTCTACTTGATTGAAAGCATGCCTTGAAGACCTTTATTTGCCAATAAATTTTGGACACCTTTTCTATTTCGCTTTTGAATGGAACTTAAGTGCTTCGGACTTCATCGAAAGGTATAGATGCGCCCTCCACTTTGTTATTGATTTGCTGTAATAAATAAGAAAAGTTATAGGCTTTCCACACCGTCGAAAGGTGTATTTTTTGGGCTTTGAATGAGTTAGGGTATAGTACAAGGTTTTAATGTGGAAGATGGTTTTCGAATGCATCCTTGTTGGTTGTTGCAGAAACCCCGTCTTTGTTATTTGAACTCATGTAAGCTTTCCTTTATAATCATGGATGGTTTCAATCACTTCGAAAGGCTAGTCTATGCTTTCGAAGGGGTACGTCTGTCCAAATGTTCTTTTACGGAAGGTAAATAATGGCAAAACCCACTATTTCGAGGGGTTTGGTGCTCAAGCAGAAGCTTTTAGTTTATTTCCTTCGAAAGGTGCCTTTAACACATTTGAAACATCTTGATGCATGTAGAAGCAACCACTTCGAAAGGTAATTAATTGGAGCGAAAAGGTGTCCCGGTCCCCTTTCAACCACTTCGAAAGTAATTAATCATCCAATATTTTGCAAAAGCATCCCATTGACTCTTTCGAAAGGTCTTGCTATCTCTATCATTCTTTATGGATTCTTCTTCTACATTCTTCAAGGTTTCGATCAAGCTAGAGTGATTTTTGATGATAACACTTGCTCCTAGCAAAGGGATGCTCTTTGACTTTTCAAGTCAACTATTTCGATAACCTACCTTTATTTTAGCATATAAGTTTCTTGCCTTTTCATATACTCACATGGATCTTGGCCGTTCAATTGAATTTGATTGAACGATTTTTCCTTGCATTTGCTTTTCTTCCAAATCATGCTTCCTTCTTCCTCTTTTTCATTTACGTACAATTAAAAAACTCACAGAAAAATCAAAAATCACAATATCCTATAAAATTCTTAATTTTAACAGGCACAAGTTCAAATTTAAGGTATGCTTCTATTGTTCGTATTCAATTTTAATTCTAAATATACAGGGTTCGAATTTGCGTTACTATTCCAATTTTTCGAGATTGAATTGAGTTCATTGTTTATATAAATGACCTTTAGATTCCTTATTATGTTGATTTTGATTAGTTTACGATATTTTGGGTTTGAACTTGAATTCGTTAAATTTAGGGTTATTTGCCGTTGTTGTTCATGAATTCAAGTTCAATTTCTATTACGATCAATCCTAATTAGTTCGAGAAATTTTTTTCGGCTTTGATTAATCTATGGAGACAATATGGTCCGAGCTTGAATTTACTAAAGTTATGGTTTTCGTTATTGTTGGATGTGAATTCAAGCTCGAATCCATATTATTGTCAGCTCCTAAGAAGTGTTGGGTTGACAATGAATCAAGATGGATTTCCCTTCTAATAACTTTGAAGAGAAGGCTGAGTCATGTACATCAATAAAATAATATTACTTTAATATCCAAACGTTTTGAAGGGGTTAATGTGACTAATCATCACCTTATTTTCTAACCCCATTCGAAGGAGTCAAAAAGAAGTCAAGTATTCGCTTTAAATGGATCCTTTCCAAGGGATTGATGTTATTGTCATGAGATGGACTTCTTTGAAAGCTATAACATGTTTCGATATATTCTAACACCTTTCGAAGAAGTCATCTGGAGGGATTTAATCTATTGGTTACATAGTACATCTCCTCGCAAGCCCAATTATCTTTGAAAGGGTTTAGGACTCAACACATATAAATGGTGGATTTAATTTGCTATAAAACCTTACTCTAGACAAATAATGCCTTATTTTAGATAATCACAAAGGATACTTTAGATTGAGAATTAATGTCCGTCGTTCTAAATTGAATTAAAAATAATTTTTTTGCTATTATCGAAACCCTTAATTAACCTTTCAACTTAGTCAAAACTTCATAGTTCTAACAACCATATTTGTTTCTATTATCCCAATTTAGTGTTAATGCCTTTATAGTTCTGCTATATTCTTTCAACTTATTTGAAACTCACAATAATTAATTAGAGTATAACCATCATCACTTTTCCATATAAACATTGACAAAACACCTTAAATTCTTTTTCATTATTGCCAGTGTCCTTTTGTTTCAAATCCTCTCAACCTAATCGAAATATGATGTTTCAAAAAAGTATATAACCAAATTGGTATGTGTAGTAGTTGCATTTATTAGTGATAAAACCTCTTTCCTAGGCTTTCGACATTGTCGAAAGGTGTGTTCAGGTGCCTAGATTCTATCCTTTCTTTCGACACTATCGAAAGCTCAATGAATTTTATAATTTTCATTAACTTCAGTCCCCTTTTGAAGGCATGAAACCATATATTATGGTGGATATTTAAATCATTGTAGTCGGTTTTGATACCTTCGAAAGGCATTGATAATGGAATAAACCATAACTTTTAATGAAATTATTTCACCTGACAGGATCATGTTTTGAAAAAGACTTCCAAGAAACCTAAAAAGGATGTTGCTTCAGAACTAGAGTCTTCTCCAAAGAAGACCGAAGTAATTTTGAAGCATTCTCTTATAGCCACTCAAGATAAAGTTGATGCAATCCTTAATGAATTTGGGATCACGGGAGTTGAAGCCATTCCTCCTGGTGAAAATGACACTATCCAAAGTCCTCCTGAGGGTTATTTTTCTCACCCTACCATCCACATCTGGCATGGCAGCTTCTTTCCATTCCCCAATATGTTTTCAAGATTCTTGAATCACCTTGGCATAGTCTCGATTCAATTGTCACCAAATGTCTATACATATCTTGTCTCTTTAGAGCTCATGGCTTTAGAGTCAAGCCTTCCTTCGTTAAGTGCTGAACTTCTAAATTATCTGGTACATCTGATCAAGCTTAGCAACTTGAATAGCCAGACTTTCAGAGGTAACCCATATAAAAAATTAATTTCTAAGGGGGTAAACAAGTTTAGAGATTAGGAGACACAATTCTTCTACATCAAATATTTTCCAAATATTAGTGGAGTTTTCTCTTCTCCTCGTAAGTTGATCATTATTTTCATTTTCATTAAATTATATATATGTGTGTGTGTTCTTTTTTTTTTTGCTAAATTACCTTTTCTTATTAGGACCTGCTCATAAAGATCTCGATGATGAAGGAAAAAGAATCGTGAAATTATTAACTGCTGCTACGGGTAGTATTGGAAATAGGCTTACTCTATTGACGCCAAGCAATCTTCAAAAACATTCCCTCCTTCTCATAGGTCAGAGAGTTCTTGGACAACCCCCTCTTTTCCAACATACTTCTTAGAGCAAGCGTTTCCTCTCCCCGGGTGATCCTAAAAAAAATTCTCATATGTCTCCAATTTGTCCGGATCAACCTAGTTGGCTTAAATGTAGCATTTGTAGTTTACCATTGTGATACTCCTTAGACTATTTCACTAACTTACATTTTTTGGATTTTATCAACTGTTCCTCTGACTGAATTGATCATAAGAGATCCATCCTTCCAATTTCTGAATCTAGCGCATCAGCTCTGATCCAAGCCATTTGTAAGTTGAGGATGATTGCCAAAAGAAAATTAAGCGAGATGATTGCAGCAGGTCCTCTTAAGAAAACTAAAACTGTTGATGTTTGATCTTTTCCTCCTCTAAAAGAAGGTGAAACTGTTGATGTAGGCAGAACTCAAGAGTGTCCTACTCTCGAAGCTCCTATTGACCAATGCAAAATGGCTCTTTCAAAGGACGACCTTATGTCCCATATTGTTGTGCCTGATTCTCCTAGCGTCGTCGAATAGATGCAAAAGGATTTGGGCACTTCAACTCCTTCTCAAGAGTTGAAACCCTCTAACCCTCATCATCGGTTTCTCCAAATGATTTTGAGTTTATGGTACAATCAATTTTGAATTCTCCTTCATTTACTTCTATTCATCAGCCTTCTTCTGTTCCTGACCCGACAGTACATTGTCAATCTCTAACTGAGCAACAAATTCTAGTATGTTTCATACTACTTGACCTTCTTATTACTTATTTCTTACTGAATTATGACCCATGTCTTACCTTTCCTTTCAGATTTCTAAAAGATGGTGCTCCCTCTAGGAAAGTGTTTGTGCCAAAATTGGGCACAAACCCCAAGTGTTGTGAAAGCACCAGTGTATGAATATAAATCAACAATATTCAAACACAAATCACAGATTTAAGCAAACAACAGGTAGCAATTCATAAATAATGAACAAGAACAAATGATTTATAGTGGTTCGGTTATCTCCGGCCTACGTCCACTACAAAGGTTTTTCTTTTATTGATGTTCTTCGCTGATTACAGTTGATTACATCGGATTACAATGGATTATAACTCTGAAATTCGAGTACAACGGTAGTAGTGCAAAGTTGGGTCTGGTAGAGTCTCGACGCTTCAGAATCAAGATCCCCCTTTTCTGAATGACCTGGGGCTCTATTTATAGGAGTAGGAGGCTGATATTTCTCCTAAAAATCAGCTAGACCACTTCTGGCACGTGAGGGGGCCCACATGCCCGACCTTAGGAAATTTGGGCCCACTTTGGGATCGATTCGAGCTCCATTCGAATCGATCAAGAAGTCATCCAATCGAGATGAAATTTGGTGTGGACATTCTTCAACATGTAAGAAAGCTCCTGTAAAAATTTCATTGCATTTGGACTTGTAGATCTCAAGAAATGGTCGATTCGAATTGCTATTCTCGAGCAGGTTGCTTGCTTCGACTCGATCCCCTTCGAATCGATGGGTTCGACTCGATGGCCTCACGCGCTTTCGTGATGACGTGGTGCGCATTCTTCGTGTCGATCCTCTATTTACTCCGAGTTGACTGGGTCGACTCCATGATTTTCGCCACTTTAACTTAGTGGATTCGAGGACTTTCAGGGATTCGAACAGAGGCGTGTTCGTATCGATCGTGGTATGCTCTGGCCGATCGATACGAAGCTGTTGTAGATGGATTCGAAGTGGAGCAACTTCATGGATTCGAAGGACGGTTGTCTGATGGATTCAAACTATTGCTCGCTGATGGATGCGAACTAGATGGAGTCGAGCCGAGACATGAGGATGGGTACGAACTTCATGGATTCGAAGTACTCCAAGCTGATGGATACGAAGAGGAATGACTTCGAAGCACTACAACTTGATGGATACGAAGTAGCTTAGCTGGATGGATACGAACAGAACCCCTGCCTATGGATTCGAACAAGGGCTATCTTCTCTATCTTGAATCGATCATAACTTGAGCGTACGAACCCGGATTGACTTGAAATTTGAAATGCTGGCTTCTACAGCTTTGCTCATCATGTCTTGTCAATTGTGGCCTGATCCAGACTCAGACAAAATTCATCGATATCCATGGTTATCCTGCAATGCACAGTTGATATTCAAGAATAATAACCATCGATTCTTAGTAAATTTTGGGTATCTCAACTTTTCCAAAAGTTGGGATAACACTTTGCCCCCCAAAACATGCCTTTTTGTAAAAGGTATGTTTTGAACAGTCTTAAATCGAGTGTAGTAAATTCACGTTTCATTCGTAGCTGCAGTATTATCAATCAAGTTCATGGCTATTTGGAGCCAAGTTGTTATCAATCCCTTCCAGTGGAAGTTAAGAATTAAATTCTTCAGTCTATCTGGACTATCGATGGTCACTACGGACCCTTGCCAAGCCCATTCCCGACTTAGCGATTGAATAGAAAGATCCTATTGCACTCTGGTCCTGGTTAGGACGTATAGCGATGTCTTGGTCGTTCTAGACCGATCATAGCCTCTCCGGGCTCTTGCTGGATCCCATCCTGTCACTCTCTGGTGAAGGGGACACATCGCTTAAGTGAGTTGAACTTGTCGCTCTCCGACGAAGCAACTCACTTCTTGCACTCCGGTTCATTGTATCTGAACATTAAGCGATGTCTTGGTCGTTCTAGACCGATCATAGCCTCTCCGGGATCTTGCTGGATCCCATCCTGTCACTCTCCGGTGAAGGGGAAACAACGCTTAAGTGAGTTGATCCTGTCGCTCTCCGGCGAAGCAACTCACTTCTTGCACTCCGGACCCCGCCTCTCCGGGTAGGGTCATAAAGCGATCACTTTTAAATTGGTATTTAATGTTCATCCTTTAACTCTCTGGTCAAAGGTTTATTTTAAGAAATTCTAATTTATTTATTTAAGTTCAAGTCCTAGATGTTCAATCTCAAACATCAAGAAAAAGCTAAACATTGCCTCTCCAGGCATATCGGTTTATCTCCATCTCAAAGCATGCCTAGGGATCTCTCCGGTTCCCATACATGAGTAAGTGGAGTAACCGTTTATTCTGAAAACAAATCTAAATGAAATTATTTGACCGAAGTCCAAATCTTGGGCTTGGCCCTTGCAATCTTTAATCAATGGACGACGAGTCGTGATCCCGATCCAGGATCGTTCCTGTTAGGTGGAGGCTGTAGTTGTTCAGGCCTTACTGCCGCTGTCCGTTCTCTGACATATTGTGGCAATCTACCACTCCTGGCTTGTTCTTCCACCTCATCCTTTAGGTGGCGGCATTCCTCCGTAGTGTGCCCATCCAGCTCATGGAATAGGCATTATTTTCCAGTTCTATGCTCCCGCTCCGTGGGATCCCTCCTGGGTGGCTTTCGATAGGGGAGTTGCCCCTGAGTTTCAGTGTAAATTCACTCTAGGCCTGCAGTCAGATCCGTGTATTGCCTGAATCTTGGTTCTTGGAATTTCTTCCGTTTATCAGGACCATCATATCTGTCATCCTGTTTCCTCTTTCCTCTATCTACTCCAGACTATTCTCTGAAGGTTCCTTCGCCTTGCGTGGCGTTCGTTTTCTTCCCCTCGGCTCGTGATTCTTCTAATCGGATGAATTTTTCAGCTTATGATAGAACTCTCCGAGATCTTGCGGTGGATCTTTAGTCAGAGAATCTTTGAATTTGGTGCCTTCCCCAACTCCTGCCACCGTCGCCATTAAAATCATTGAGGGATCTGGGCGATCTACAGAAGTTACCGTTGCATTGAATCTTAGTAGAAAATCTTTTATGGACTCTCCGGTCCTTTGCTTTATCGAGGCTAAAGTCATCACACTCTTGGGTCGCGTCACATGGACCCTAAACTGTCTCATGAAGCAATCTACAAGCTCGCTCCATGTTCTGATTGATCCAGTCTCTAGTTGCCTGAACCAAAGCGCAGCCAAATCTGACAAGTATAGAGGGAAGCATCGTGCCATCACTTCCTCGGATGCCCCCAGCACTTCCATGTGCCTAATATATCTGGTAATGTGCATGGTCGGGTCTGACCTCCCGTCATAAGGATCTAGCGTTGGTAGTTTGAATTTTGGAGGGTTCCTTGCGTTTCGGATGTTCGGAGTGAACGGACTCTGACTGACTTCTTCCAGTCCTCCACTAGACAATCCTCCTCTCATAATTCGTCGCATTAGACTAATCATTCTCTCGTCTCCATCCAGGGGTTGACCCCTTGTCAAGTTTCTATCCTGCCCCCTGAGCCTTGAAGGGAATTCTGGTACATACTCTTCGTGAGGCTCGTTAGTATTAGCATTGGCTCCAGCTTGTTGAGCTCCGTCTATTGGTCTTCCAGTATCGGACCCTGAGGGTCTGCCCCCGAGTCCTTGCGGATTACCTTCAGTTCCTGCATTCTGGTCTTGAACCCGATCTTCATTAGTTTCTGTAATCCTGATCCCTTGTCCCGCACTTGCAGTTGTTGTAGTTGGTCTAAGGTTTTGCACATTCGCCGCCCTCATTTTCTCAAGAAAATTCTGCATCATCTCTTGATGAGTTTTCATCATGCTTTCGCGTATCGAATTAGCCATAGCCTCCATCTCATCTCTAGTGATGTAGATGGAAGCTTGTCCTTCTCCAGCTCCAGAAGATGCCTCCTGGCTTCCTCCTTGCTGGCTTCTTTCAGCCCTCTGCCTTCTACTGTTCTGTCTAGTCATTTTCTCTAAATCTGAAGTCTTCAAGCTTTTCAAATTCTAACTTCGATCCGATGTAGTGGGTGCTGGTCTTCTCAGTGAAAGCACCAAAGTGTTTGCGCCAAAATTGGTCACAAACCCCAAGTGTTGTGAAAGCACCAGTGTATGAATATAAATCAACAATATTCAAACACAAATCACAGATTTAAGCAAACAACAGGTAGCAATTCGGAAATAATGAACAAGAACACATGATTTGTAGTGGTTCGGCTATCTCCGGCCTACATCCACTTCAAAGGTTTTTCTTTTATTGATGTTCTTCGCTGATTACATTTGATTACAGCGGATTACAATGGATTATAACTCTGAAATTCGAGTACAACGGTAGTAGTGCAAAGTAGGGTCTGGTAGAGTCTCGGCGCTTCAGAATCAAGATCCCCCTTTTCTGAATGACCTGGGGCTCTATTTATAGGTGTAGGAGGCTGATATTTCTCCTAAAAATCAGGTAGACCACTTCTGGCACGTGAGGGGGCCCACATGCCCGACCTTAGGAAATTTGGGCCCACTTTGGGATCGATTCGAACTCCATTCGAATCGATTAAGAAGTCATCCAATCGAGATGAAATTTGGTGTGGACATTCTTCAACATGTAAGAAAGCTCCTGTAAAAATTTCATTGCATTTGGACTTATAGATCTCAAGATATGGTCGATTCGAATTGCTATTCTCGAGCAGGTTGCTTGCTTCGACTTGATCCCCTTCGAATCGATGGTTTGACTCGATGGCCTCACGCGCTTTCGTGATGACGTGGTGCGCATTCTTCGTGTCGATCCTCTATTTACTCTGAGTTGACCGGGTCGACTCCATGATTTTCGCCACTTTGACTTAGTGGATTCGAGGACTTTCAGGGATTCGAACAGAGGCGTGTTCGTATCGATCGTGGTATGCTCTGGCCGATCGATACGAAGCTGTTGTAGATGGATTCGAAGTGGAGCAACTTTATGGATTCGAAGGATAGTTGTCTGATGGATTCGAACTATTGCTCGCTGATGGATGCAAACTAGATGGAGTCGAGCCGAGACATGAGGATGGGTACGAACTTCATGGATTCGAAGTACTCCACGCTGATGGATACAAAGAGGAATGAATTCGAAGCACTACAACTTGATGGATACGAAGTAGCTTAGCTGGATTGATACGAACAGAACCCCTGCCTATGGATTCGAACAAGGGCTATCTTCTCTATCTTGAATCGATCATAACTTGAGCGTACAAACCCGGATTGACTTGAAATTTGAAACGCTGGCTTCTACAGCTTTGCTCATCATGTATTGTCAATTGTGGCCTGATCCGGACTCGGACAAAATTCATCGATATCCATGGTTATCCTGCAATGCACAGTTGATATTCAAGAATAATAACCATCGATTCTTAGTAAATTTTGGGTATCTCAACTTTTCCAAAAGTTGGGATAACAGAAAGCACTTCAAAGTCTTCCACTGAGACGTTTAAGATTCAAGAAGAAGTTTCAACTCAGAATATCAAGATTGCTTCCCTCTCTACTGCTAAAGATAAGCAAAGAGAGAACAAGAGAGGTTGAGTGCTTCTCTTACTTGAGCAAAATCCACGATTTCCAAGGAGAGAAAGGCAAAATAAGTCTTAGTTGATGAAAATTTGGCTTTAAAATTAGTTTAAAAGATTTGGAGGAAGAGAAGGCCTAAATGGTTGCTAAACAATCTTCTCTAAAAAAGAAATGCACATTTTTTAAGAAGAAGCTGGAGAAGAAGAAAAATTCTTTAATAGTGGACAACAAAACCATTTCCGAGGCCAAGCAAAACGTGTCGCAATTTTTGAATACTACTCTTAACGACATCATCATGAATTCTTACGAGGATACTCTCATGCTTGCTTATTCTGACATTATTGAAAAGTGTCCAGCCTTAAGCTTTCCCTAACTCGACACTGCTCTAGTTAAAAGATTCATGGATAAAGTCAAAGAAATGGAGCAAGGGATCGAAGTTCCCAAGAAAGAAGAAATTGACTCTGCAAAACTATTATCTTTTGAAGTCCCTTTTATAGAAGGAGATTCTGACTCTGATGAAGAGGAAGACGACGAGGATGATGAAATCGTTCATTGACAAAGACGTCGATGATGATAATAATGACGGTGATAATCCTAACAATAAGGATAGAGGACAGGGTTCTGGTGACAGTGGTGGTGATCATGACGGTCCTCATTGAGCGGATAGCGATGATATTCTCAAGGTTTAAAAAAATCATTGTCGATCCTAGTAGCCATGAAATAATCCAAATTAAACTTCCTGAACCTTCAGATCTCCCTAGAAAAGCTGCCAACATTGATGTAGAAGAACTAGGGGAGAAAAAGCAGACCCCAAACTTCAATTCTCGTTTCTTAGGTATAAGATTCTTGGTCTTAGTGGCTTTCACTTCCGAGATAACAATAGCTGATTTCTTTCTATTTAAATAAAGAAGAAATCCATTCAACTTTACGAAAAAAAGCTTGAAAGGAAATAAGAGAAAATAAATTGTTTGATAGGGAGTTAGTAAACAATTAAAAGAACAAAATGCACTCTATAACAAGTATCATAAGCTTAATAAGAGCGTTGCAGTGTTAGCATCCTTTAAAGATCAAGGAGTTGCCTCCCGACTAAAAAGGGCGTGCCTTTGATGTGACAAGTTCTTGGAAGAGAATAGGGAATTAATAACACTCTTTTGGATGTTGATTGGAGACAAGGATGTATTAGTAAACTTCTTATACAAACCTTATTACAGACACCCATCGTAGATATTTCATACTTGGGTGATTTTGGCGGGGGTCTACTTAAGCATCTACATAGGAGATTTGGATAGATTTGGATCCAATCCACATCCAAGGTATGCTGGAATTTACCGCAAGTCAAACCAATGCCTCAAGAATCGCCTTGTTCGGACGGTTAAATGTCCATCGAGTTAGAAAATAGCCAAACGAATTTTAAAATAAAAATAACCACAAGCGCACGGCGTATAATGTTAATATGTGGCGAATACGGGTCGATCCGCAGGGAATTGCTAGATTCTAAATCTCTATTCAATCAAATACCAAAATCGAGAGAGCGTTAAGCTAAATATGTAATAAACTAACAAAAAAAGTGATAAAAATATGAGAGCTAAATGACAATTTAGAGATAATTCCACTCTCTAGATCATATAGTTCAACAAATTATGAAATTATGATCTTTTTTTTATCATTAGTGAATTTAAATGATGCTTATCATAAGTATGGTATATTAGTGTTATTAATTAGCTCAACATAAGCCATCAAACTTTAACACAACCTTTAAACCACTATTCAAGTCTAATGAAAAATGACAAGTTGAAAATTAAATCTATTTTAAGCATGGCCTATTAACTATTGTTTAGAAATATAGGCCATCAATTTTTAATTTCAACATTCACTACATTACCATTATCATATGTAGGTGAAGAGGCAATTATTGTTTGTGATTGTTTAAGCATAACCTATTTATTATGAACAACATAGAATATCAAATTCAAGATGAAACAATAAATCACATCGGCATTCATTTAAGTAGAAAAGAAATCAAAATTAGCAAGTTATGTTGAAGCTACATAATTAGAGAGCTTCATTACCCCTAAATTGAAGGGGTTGAGCCTCTCATTTGTGTTATCATATCAACACTTGTAGCATGCAAGTTGAAACTAAAAAAAAGAAGGAAAATGAAAGCTAATGGAAAAGAGAACTATTCTACTTGCATAAAATAAATCTATTCTACTTGCATAAATAAGTAAACCTACACTACTAACATGAAAGTAAATAAACAAGAAGAGAAAAGAGCATCTATTAAATTGCATAAAAAAAAAGAAATTACATGAAATAAGAAATGGCTGAGTAGCCACAAAAAGAAAGAGAGCTCGCATTTTATTTTTGATATAAACTAACTAAGAGAAGAGAGCCTAAGAGAGACTAAGGGAAGAGAGTATAATTACATGAAGATAAGAGGTATTTATACAAGTTTAAAACCCTAATTCATTTTTTTGGGAATGCCCAAACTACCCCTCTAGGAAGTGTGGTGGCCAAGTAACCGTTAGCATCCAATAATCATCCATTAAGTGTTCATGAAGATTTAATGACCTTTTGACATGTGGATTAGCTCTAATCTGTACATTAAGGTAGGTGGGTAGGTGGGGTCCTCCATGATCATGGTTTTGAATTATTTCCCTTTCCATCTTTTCTCTTCACTCTTGTGAATGCATATATCTTCTTGAAACCACTTGTGAAATTCACTAAAATTCCTACAAAACAACACACAAAATTCCAAGTAAATTTTCACAAACTAATAAATGCACAAAAATTACCATTTTACCCTTATATGAAGACGAATATGCGACAATTTGAAACTAATTTGAATTTGGTTTAACAGGTTAAAATACCCGATATGATCATTTATTTAATTTAAATAGATTAAATATGGTGGTAAAAATATGCACATTTACGTGCACATCAAATACCCCCACACTTATCTTTTTATTCATCCTCGAATAAAGAAAAACTAAGATAAATCCGTTTTTGTAAGGAGCAAGATTGCATTGAGCGTATGCAACAAGCCGTTAAACCTCTAGTTGTCCCCAGTAGGACGAGTGTTGTCTTGTGAGGGTTTTCAGTGAATACTACCAACAAAGTCCAAATGCAGGATGAAAATATTTACAAAATGCAAGATTTATTTATAAAGAGATGAATGCTAGTTTTTGAAAATATCTACAATAAAGGATTTTTAAATCAACACAAATATAGGTTTCATTCATTATCTTGAAAATTTAAGCCATTTACTCATCAAAATTTCCAATAAAAATCAAGTTATCATAACAAATAGACAATAGTTTAACTCGTTGTTTTGGTTGATAACAAAGTGTGACTATGAAATAAATCCATAGTTGATTATCAAAATTTATCAAAGTAGTATTTTCATTTCTTTTCAATAACAAGTCAAATCTAATAAGTTAAAATGGTGCTTGGATTTCATTTGCTTACACTCTCCATTTTTTCTTTTGAAAATTTTATTGATATTAACAATGTTTACATATTCCTAACTCAGATAAACTGAGGCCAGATATATTACCTATACACTGCCTTGCGAGCTTAAGTGAGGGGAATACAGAGCGTGGCCAGTGAACACACGAATGTGAACTCCTATCGACTGTAGGCATTATTAAAAAGAATTTATATATATATACACCTAACTCTGATAAACTGAGGCCAGATATACCGATCATGCATTGTCTTTCGGGCTTACATGAGAAGGATACAGAGCATGGCGAGTGAACACACGAGTGTGAACATATGACTCTAAGTATTTATTAAAAATATATACATATATACAAGAAATATTTTTTTTTGTTTTTCTAGAAGAGAGAGTTTCACACTATCATTTTAGCACCATTTAACTTAGAAGACAAAAAAATGTTATATCTTTACTTTAAATCAACCACTTCTGAAAACAGAGATTTTCAATTAGGATGTATTTCATAATTTACACGAATGAATCTTCCTATATACTAGTTAAACAACTGTTATTTATAATCAAACTTCATTTTTATTTTTGTTAAGACAGATAAATTTTCAAAAATTTCAATTTAATAAACCAAAACCATATATTTATCCTATAGCTTTTCTTTAAAAATAAATCAAAAATGCTTTAAAATAATTGAGATTTTTTTCCTATGTTTTGAAAAGAAAATGTATAAATAAACCACGAAAAATTAAAATAGAAGATGAGTCTCCGCCCCCACACTTGATTTTGACTATGTCCCCACAGTCAACCCAATTGGAAGGAGAAAAGTAAAACAAAAATAAAAAGATGACCTATATTTACATGAAAATGAATGGTATTTACACAAAATCAGAAAGTATATCCTCAAAAAGTAAATGAAACGATTTTCCAAAGACCGATTCATTTGTCTCGTCAAGCATACGAGACACAACTTAAGCTCGAAAAATCAAACCATGAAAGATTTCGAAGTTGAATGTTGATTTGGAAAAACGAATGTCGTTTTAAAAATGGTACGAGTTGTTTTATTTTCGATGATTTTCGAGGTTGATAAAACAATTGATTGAAATTCAAGTTTATTTTCACCAAATTGAAAGTCAAGCTCATCATCAACAAATTTTTCAAAATTATTTATTTCAAAATTGAAATGGTGATTTAAATCTTCCCCTTCAGAATTTAACAACTCATTTTCAAAAAGTCCAAAGAAATCGTGTTCATTGAATTTGTCTTCCTTTATTGAGTTATCAATAACTTCATTGCATGTGTCAAGTTCAAAATCCAAAGTTGTTTTGTTCAAATTTCCAAAATCGGGAAAAGGAAGATCAAATCTCAAATCGAGTTTCCAACTCTCAAATGAATTGAAATCCAATTCAATTATTGTTTTTCAACAACTTCATTAAGATTGTCGTTTTCAATTTCAAAAGTTATTATTTGAAAATCGTCAATTATGGTAAAAGCTGGATTATTATTTGACTCGTTACACGTTGGGATTTGATTTTGTTGTTCATGTAATTTTTGTATGTTTCAATCAACAAATCCGTGTGATCATTGTAAATCTCGTCCATTTTCTCAAAAAAATCCAATTTACAATTATTAATTTGAGAATTTTTGATTTGAACTTGTTGAGAACAAAAATTTTCAATTTCGATAAACAGTGGATTATTATTTGATTCTTCACAAGATGGGATTTGATTTTGTTTCTCACGGAATTTTTTGTAGGTTTCACGCAAAAAATCCTCGTAATCTTTTTCCATCTTCTCAGTTAAATCAAATTCATGATTATTAAATTGAGAATTTTCAATTCGAATTTGTTGAGAACAAATTTTTTTACTTGCATCGTAGTAAAAATTATTTCTATTGCCAAAATTATTAGAAAAGTTGTTCACATTTTCATTTTGATTTAGAAATTCACTTTGGAGTTCTAAATTTAATTGGCATTGGTTATACTCAAAATCATTTGAGTTTGGAAGTGAATTCAAATTTTGATTATTTTGAAAACTTTGACTTCAGTTATAGCACACATTGTTCGTCCTTTGCTTTACTGTGACGAGTTCAAGTAAAGACGGGATTCTTTTTTCAGGAGTTTAGGGTTGTTCATCATTTTAAAAATTTTGTTGTTCGAAATTCGGATTATTTACACAATAGTTGTTTTTAAAATATCCATAAGAATTTGGAGTGAAATTATATAGATTATATTGATTTTCACAACTATCGGAAAATTTATGTGAATATGGAATCAAGAATGTTTTTGTTTTTTATAAAGGAAAAATATTTACAAAATGAATTTTTTCATAAGGAGAATTGATTTTTGTTTTGGTTTTTTTTGTTTTCAATTTTTTTGAAAAGATTTTATATTTTATATTTTTTTTGGATTTTTGATTTTGATTAAAAAAAAATTCAAAGGAAATGGAAATAAGAATTTCAAAGGAATATTTACAACTTTTTTGTTTTTGATTTTGGAATTTTTTTGTTTTTTTAAATATGGATGAACTAATGCAACTAAATGAGTGCCAGTTTAATTGTGAATTATTTATCCTAACCCAAAATTGTATAATCACACATTGTATTAAATCAATAAGATAGTTCTCAGTCAGGTAACGTGTAGGATTTATCGTTGCACCATGAATCACCGTAGCAATGCAGCCGAATGTTTAAGTACCTTCAGAGAAACAATTCAGTATAATATTTACGAATCACCGTAATATTTATAACTGATTATTGGTCTGTCGTAGCATAGACACCGAGAAATTAAATTGTCGAAAAAGGACAAATTATCAATATACAATTAAGTGTTATCGATTTCTAATGGTTATTATTAATAAAAACTCTAGGATGAAATGCGAAACAGAAATTAAACGTGTATTAACGATGCAACTACGAATGGATTTTGTTTTTGTTTTTTTTTATTTCTGATTTTGAATTTTTATTAATATGCAAGTGAACAACAATGCAAGACAAATAAAAACAATAGATAGGGGTTAAAGCAACAAATTTTTATAAGCAAGCAAGCAGTTATTTTTTAGCAAGCTAGCTAAGCAAGCAACTCTTCCAATCTTCTTTGTCAACCTGAAAAATAAAACAAGATATATACAATTGTTTATATATATATATATAGGTGTTTTTAGGTTCAAGAAAATAGTTAGAGAAAAATTTAGTTTCAGGGACAAGAAGTTTGTTTTTTAGGCCAAATGACACTTTTTAGTGTAAATCACAGAATGATAGTTTTAACTATCATTTTCAGTTTACACTAAAAAGCGTCCTTCAGACTAAAAATTAAACTTGTTGTCCTTGAGACTAATTTTTTTTACAACTTCTTCCTTCTGCCTATTTACCTGTATGTATGTATATATATATATATATATTAAACTAAAAGAAAACTAAAATAACTAAATATTTTTAAAAAAATTAACCCAAAACAATTGAAAACAATCCTTTTTTGTTTGTTTATTTTTTGTTTTTCAAAAATTTTTATCGAAGAAGAAATACTAAAATAGATGGAAAATCAAAACAATTAAAACCAAATGAAATAAAACAACACAAGCGAAGGAAAGAAAACTTTTTTATAAACGAATAAGACTTTTCAAAAACTCAAGACAATTCAAAAGCAATTTTTTTTGAAGGATGGACTAAAGAAAAAAAAGAAAGAAAACTAAATAAATAATATTAACAAACCATATAAAATATGGTACTTAGCCTACAAGTCATGCCCGGCCCATCCACGACCACTTATCTTTTTTTTATACGCGAATCAAAGTCGCATCCCTATTTGCAGTTTTTGATTTTACGAAAAAAACACAATGTTGAAATCAACTCTCAAGTTGAAGAGAGCAATTTTCGATTTGCAGTTCTCAATATTTGCATTTCTCGATTTGCAGTTCTCGGCTATTCGGTGGCGAATTTGGGGATTGGGGTCGCCGTTATAGGAGGTAGCGACTGATGTGCTCGCGGTGGTATGCAGAGGCAGGGGTGTCGCGATGATTGCAAGTGGTTTGAGGCGCGATGGTTGTCAGTTGGCGAGTGGTGGCTGTTCGCTTCAGGTACTATTCGAATTTGGAAATCAATGGTAGTTTTTATAAAGAAGAAGTTGGTCATGAGTGGATGAAGTTTTTTGGGAAATTTGCGTTTTGAGGTGAATTTGATGGCGATAGCGATGAAGACAATGTTGTACTTCTGACTTCAAGGATCTATGGAAAAGATTCTTTCAGACAATAGTTCAATCCACCAGGTACAAACGGGTTATCGAACTATCGACTTTCAGGATTCAATGAAGCCCTATAACAGCGTAATCGGATTCAAAGTTTGTACGACTTTGATCCGACCAAGAACACTTTAGAACGGTTTCTGATGATGCAATTTGTAGAGAACAGAATGAAGAGAAAGAAAAGAGCAATTCTGCAACGATTTCTGAATCTGCAACACCTTGGAGGCGTCGCAAAACAGAGCAATGGTTTTCTGGCGTCGCAGAAATGCTCGAGAAAGAAGAAGAAGAATTCAAAACTGGTTTTTTTGAAATTAATTCTGGATGTTGCTATTTATAGTGTTGAAGAGGTGCCCATTCGCGAAGCGTCGCGACCGTTAGCAACATACGCAACTGTTATGAACAGATTCAAAAATCAAACGTCGCGTACATTCATATTTGCAACGTTCAGAAAACGTTACAAATTCCCGCCATCAATTTCAAATTCTGTATTTCGGTTCTGGGTCCTTAACGGGCTAAAATCTGGCCCGTTACTGTTCACATATTGATCCAATAATATTTTCGGATCCGAACCCGAAACCCTACCCGACACGGTTCGGTTCGGTCGGACGGACGGCGGCGGCACGCGTGTGGTGTTGCATGACTTCTCTCCTCACAACAAAGCAAACATATGGGAGCCCCAAGGCCCCAACATCCACTTGAGAGAGCTATACTTATACTAAATTTTATATAAAACTCTAGAATGTGGGACTATACTTTCTTTTCTTCTTCTTTCTTTTCTCTTTCTCTTCCAAATCAAAACCCAAACCCAAAAGCTTTTGAAAAACAACAATCTCCCCCAATTTTCAAAATAAGAAAATAAATAAATAGGACGGCTGCATCACTAGAGTGATTTCCTACATACCCAAATGGGATCAAGCTTATGTAGTTCTAAGATCAGGTTTTGCATCATCGTGAAGACCGGCACATAAATAAAAGGTATCTTTTGGATATGAACCTTTACTTAGTGTAAACCATTCAAAGCCTTATCGAGATTCTATGGTGAATGAATCTTGAACCAATTATCCCTAATGATAAAACCGAAACAATCACACATATTGATTTCCTTAGGTAAAGTATTCTGTATTGCTCAACACGTTAATGGCCATGTGATTAAATCCTGGTTCATGAGTCAACTTAGAAAGCGGTCTTACTTTTCTAGAAAACGACCTGATTTCCATACTCATATAGGTAAGTCTCTTAAGGTGTTTCTGCGATACACCTTTTAAGGTTTCTAGACTTATTAAGGATGTATATCCATCCTTTGTTCTTGCAGAATCCAACACTAAATATTATGGGATTATCGATTTAGTGTTCCATAATCATTCTCTTAACTTGTCGGTACCCATTGAACTTTGCCTATCCTTTTCAAGACATAAGTTAGGTTTCTGTTAAGGATGATCAACCTTCATTCACAGACCTTAGTCCCATTTCTTGTGACTTTATAGAAACCATTGCCTTTGGAAGACTCTTTATAAGTGGGTCAGCCAAGTTTTTCTTCGTTTCTATGTAGTCAACAGTTATAACTCCTCTTTTGAGTAACTGTCTCACCATTTGATGTCTTAGACTCACATGTCTAGATTTTCCATTATATGTCTTATTAGACACATTATATATCGTTGCTTGATTGTCACAGTTAATCAAGACTGCTGGAGATGACATTTCCATAAAGGGATTTCCATTAATAAATTCCTAAGTCATTCCGCTTCTTTACATGCATTTGCTAATGCAATCAATTCTGACAACATTGTTGAGTCATAAATACAGGTCTGCTTCTTGGAAGCCCAAGACACAGCAGCGCCTCCAAATGTAAAGATCCATCCAGTCGTAGACTTGGATTTGGATTCTACATTGTTGCAGGTTGCATCACTATATCCTTCTATTACAGCAGGATATCCTTTATAGGATAAACCATATTCAATGGTTCCTTTTAAATAAGCTAAAACTCTGGAAATAGCTTTCCAATGTTCGAAATTGATTACTCGTAAATCGACACAACACACTTATAGCATGTGCAATGTCTGGTCTAGTACAATGCATAGCATACATAAGACTTCCAATAACACTGGAATACTCTAGTTGTGAGATAGCACGTCTAGTGTTCTTTTCTAATTTAATACTAGGGTCTAAAGGAGTTGGTGCTGGTTTATCATCGTAATGACCATACTTTTGTAGGAATTTCTCCATGTAATGAGATTGAGATAGTAATAACTCCCCCTCTTTCCTAACAATTTTAATTCCCAGAATCACATCAGCCTCTCCTAGATCTTTCATATCGAATTTAGAAGACAGAAACTTTTTAGTTTCATTCACATAAAATATATTGGAACCAAATATTAGCATGTCATCAATAAACATATTATAACAATACCGTTGTTATCCGATTTGCTATAAATACATTTATCAGCATCATTATCAATGAATCCATATGACAGTGCAACTTTATCAAACTTCTCATGCCATTGCATGGGAGCTTGCTTCAGGCCATAAAGAGATTTCACTAATTTGCAAACTTTCTTTTCTTGGCCTTGGGTTTTGAAACCTTCAAGTTGTTCCATATATATCTCTTCTTCTAAATCTCTATTTAGAAAAGCAGTCTTTACATCCATTTCATGTATGACTAATTTATGAATTGATGCAAGTGCAATTAAACAGCGTATAGAAGATATGCGAGCAACTGGAGCATATGTATCAAAGTAATCTACTCCATGTCTTTGCTTATATCCCTTAGCAACTAATATGGCTTTAAACTTATCAATGAATCCATTTGTATTCAACTTTTTCTTGAATATCCATTTACATCCTATAGGTTTAACACCAGAAGGTAAATCAGTTAAAACCCAAGTTTGGTTTAACAGTATGGAATTCATTTCATCATTGATAGCTTCTTTCTAGAAATTGGAATCTCTGAAACTCATAGCCTCAGAATAAGTTTTGGGATCGTCATCGACGTTCATTACATATTTAGTCACATTAAGGACTTCGTCCTTACTGTCTTCTACAAGATATGTAATGAAGTCAGGACCATAGTCATTCTCTATTCTTGCTCTTTTACTTCTTCGTTGTTCAGTACTATTATCTGGTACTGACACTTCCTTGCTATTTTGAACAGGAGCATAATCATCGTCATTGATATCATTAGTCATACTAGGTTCTGGACTAGATGATCTCAATGGGATCTCAACAGTTTGATTTTCAAAAAATTCTACATCTACAGATTCTATAAATTCTAGGATGTCAAGAATAAGGAATCTATAAGTTATACTATTAAGTGAATATCTATGAAAACACATTTAAATGCTCTATTTCCTAACTTTGGTCGTTTATGATCTGGTTTTCTAACATATGCTAAGCAACCCCAGATTTTAAGTCTAGTTAAGTTAGGTTTCCTATTAAACCATAATTCATAAAGGAAAATATTATTCTTTTTAAGTGGTACTCTATTTAAAATATAACATGCAGATAACATAGCATCACCCCATAGGTCATAAGGTAAATTAGAACTTATGAGCATGGCACTAACCATTTCTACTAAATTTCTATTCTTCCTTTCAGCAACACCATTTTGTTGTGGTGTATATGGAGCAGTACATTGGTGAACTATACCTTGTTGTTTACAAAACAATGTGAATTCATTTGAGAAATATTCACCACCACGATCTGAATGTAATATTTTAATTTTAACTCCTAATTTTGTTTCGACCTCTGCTTTGTAAATTTTGAATTTATCAAAAGCCTCATCTTTAGTTTTCATTAGATATACATATGCATATCTAGTATAATCATCAATGAATGTTATATAGTATTGGTTACCACCATATGTGATATGACTTTTTAAGTCATCCACATCACTATATACCAAATCAAACAAACCAGTTTTTCTTTCTACGGATTTAAAGGATTTTCGGTGTATTTTTATTTGAACACATATTTCACATTTAGAGATGGTATCGAAATCACAATCAGAAATTAATCCTAATTTATTCATATTCTTAATGGATTTATAATTCACATGTCCTAATCTACCATGCCATAAATTAATAGAATCAACAATATAAACAGAAGATTTCTTTATTAGATTCAACTTAATCATGCCGTCACAAGAGTATCTCTGTCCAATGAATTTACCATTCTTAGACAACACTAGCTTATCTGACTCATACACCATCTTGAATCCTCTTTTGTTAAGAAGGTATACAGAGACAAAATTCTTACACATATCAGGTACATAAAATACATTGACTAATGTAAGAACTTTTCCAGAGGTGAGAGGAAGTTCTATAGTGCCTTTTCGCAGAACTTTACTTGGAACCTTATTTGCTCCAGTAACTTCGTCGGCTTCTCCTTTATTTTCTTCATAACTCTTGAAAAGATTACGGTCTTTGCAAATATGAATGGTTGCTCCAGTATCGAACCACCAATCATTATCATTGCCACTAACAGAGTTTTCCCCTTGCACTACAGGCACAAGCGAGTCTTCGACCACATTCACTTTTTGTTGTTTCTTCCGCAGACGGCAGTCTCGGGCATAGTCGCCGGGCTTGTTACAAAAATAACAAGCACCTTTCTTTTTGTTGTTAGTTTTGGAATGATTTTTCTTCTTAAACCGTGTCTCATTCTTTGGCTTTAATTTATCAGTAATTTCAACATTATTTCCTTAGAATGGGACTCAGTTTGTGGATTATCATCTAGATCGCGTTTACGAGAGTCTTCTTCAATACAAAGATGATGCTGCAAACCGTCTAAATTATAATCCGTTTCCGCATGTTTCATCTTTTTCTTATAATCATTCCAACTATGCGGAAGTCTAGAAATTATAACTCCAACAACAAAAGATTCAGGGAGATCAATTCCAGCATCTTTAAGTTGATTCACCAATAGTAAAATTTCGCTTACTTGTCCAATTATGGACTTATTGGTGACCATTTTGAAATGCATAAAATTAGAAATAAGAAACTTTTTATTACTTGCATCGGATATACGGTACTTATTCTCCAGAGCAGTCCAGAGCGCCTTCGTTGTTTCCAAGGTCCTATGAGCATTGTAGACTGGGGTAGATAGCGCATTCAGAATATGGCCTCTACATAGGAAATCGTCCTTTTTGCGCTTTGCACGTTTAGCATTTAGAGCATCATCATCTATATCAGTTTCCTCTGGGATTTCTTCCAAGTTATCTTCCAAAATATAGAACAACTTGACGGCGATCAGGAAAAATTTCATCGTCTCTTGCCAACGTGTGAAATTGTCGCCATCAAAACGCTCCAATCGAGCTAGATGCTGATTCATAACTTGTAAAGCGTTCGAACCTTCCATGGTTGATAGCTATTGTCTGAAATTTGTTGGGAAATTTGCGTTTTGAGGCGAATTTGATGGCGACAGCGATGAAGACAGTGATGTGCTTCCGACTTCAAGGATCTATGGAAAAGATTCTCTCAGACAATAATTCAACCTACCTGGTACAAACGGGTTATCGAACTATCGACTTTCAGGATTCATTGAAGTCCTATAACAGCGTAATCGGATTCAAAGTTTGTACGACTTTGATCCGACCAAGAACACTTTAGAACAGTTTCTGATGATGCAATTTGTAGTGAACAGAATGAAGAGAAAGAGGAGAGCAATTCTACAACGGTTTCTGAATCTGCAACACCTTGGAGGCGTCGCAAAACAGAGCAATGGTTTTCTGGCGTCGCAGAAATGCTCGAGGAAGAAGAAGAAGAATTCGAAACTGTTTTTTTTAAATGAATTCTGGACGTTGCTATTTATAGTGTTGAAGATGTGTCCGTTCGCGAAGCGTCGCGACCGTTAGCAACTGTTATGAATAGATTCAAAAATCAAATCTCGCGTCCATTCATATTTGCAACGTTCAAAAAAAGTTGTAAATTTGCGCCATCAATTTTAAATTCTGAATTTTGATTCTGGGTCCTTAACGGGCTGAAATCTGGCCCGTTACTGTTTACTTATTGATCCAAAAATATTTTCAGATCCGAAACCCGACACGGTTCGGTCGAACGATGGCGGCACACGTGTGGTGTTGCATGACTTCTCTGCTCACAACAAAACAAACATGTGGGAGCCCCAAGGCCCCAACATCCATTTGAGAGAGCTATACTCATATAAGATTTTTGTATAAAACTCTAGAATGTGGGACTATACTTTCTTTTCTTCTTCTTTCTTTTCTCTTTCTCTTCCAAATCAAAACCCAAACCCAAAAGCTTTTGAAAATTTATAACAAAGTTGAAGAAATTGAAATGGTTGTTTTGATGAGGCTTGTGTGAAGGTAGCAGCAGAAACGACAATGTGGTCGAGCGTTTTGGCCAATTGATTGTAGTATTGGTTGATGGTTTTGTTGAAAAACTGTATATTGGTTAAGCATGCGGTGGTTTGGTTTGAAAGCAGCAGTTTAGGTGGATGAAGTGATGTGGTGAAAGGAATGAAGTAGCGACTGTGCTGTGGGTGGTTTCAGTCGCGACGGTTAAATGTTGCAGTGGTTGATGTTCTGGTTGTGGGTAGTTTAAGGTCATGGCTTGTAGGACTGTTGACTGGTTTTGATGGCAGGGGATATGGAGTTGTTTGAGCGGTGATAATGGTGGTCAGAGGAAACGTGAAAGGCACAGGGCAGTAAAGTATTAAGGCAATGGTTCAGGTTGTTTTGTTAGATGATGGTATGTCTGATGTTGTAGAGTATGTATTGTGTTGCTTGGTGGTCAGAGCAGTGAATTGCTGCCGGAGATAAAATTGCAGTGGTGAAGGCTAATTGCAGTGTAGAAGTGTATAACAGCAGGTAGTATGTAGTAGCTTTGTATTGGCTCTGGTAGGAGATAGTGGAAATGTTTGGAACTGCTGTGGCTTGATGAATGGCAGAGGGGTTGTACACTGGTGAAGTTGAAGTGTACCCATGATGTTAAGACTGTATTGTTAGAGGAGGATGGGCAGTGCAATATTTGTGGTATGATAGCAGTGGAATGCAGCGGATCTATGGTTTGAAGAAGATGTTGCTGTAAGGTTATGGCAGAAGCAGTTGTGAGATTTGTATGGGTGATTATGTATGATGGTGGTGGAACAGACAGTGTTGAGTTTGGGAAGTGTTGAGTTTGGGTAAATGTGATGGTTGCTGAACAATGGCCAGTGGAGTGGTGGAGATTATGGCATGGCCAGAGAATTGTAAATGGTACGTAGATGGTATGCAGTGTGCAGGGACAGTGGTTATGTGCAGCGACAGTTGAAGTCAATGAAGGTGGTGATCAGAAGTTAGATGGCAATGGGATGTGGTGGAATTATATGCATAGTGCACTGGAGTGATGGAATTTTCTAGTGAAGGCATCAGTTATGTGAGGAGTAAAGAGGATGGTAAGTAAGTGGTGACTGGCCAGAGGTCGAGTGGAAGTTTGATGAACTGAAGTGGTTGGTATAAGGATGTGGTAGCTGTGGTTAGAATGAGCATGGAAGAATAGTTTGTATGAATGGCAGATGCAGTGGAAAAATGCACAGAACTATGATGAGTAGGTGCACAGTAAACAACAAACAATAGAGGAGCAGTATAAACGTAAAACAGTGAAAACTTTTTTTTATAAAACAGTGAAGGAAATGCCAATTCAAATGCAAGGAATAAAATATTTCTATTTTTGAAATTCTGTATATGTGTGTTTTTTTATAAATGGAAATGCAAATGACACTAGAAAACAAGCACACAACAAAAATCAAACGACAAGCACACAACACAAAACTTTTTTAAATGCAAACAAACACACAAAATAAAACACACAAAAATCAAACAAAAATAATTCGAAAAATAGAAAATAAAATCAAAGCAACTCTCCGGCAACGACGCTAAAAACTTGTTCGGACGGTTAAACGTCTATCGAGTTAGAAAATAGTCGAACGAATTTTGAAATAAAAATAACCGCAAGCGCACGGCGTATAATGTTAGTACGTGGCGAGTACAGGTCGATCCGCGGGGAATTGCTAGATTCTAAATCTCTATTCAATTAAATTATACCAAAGTCCAGAGAGTGTTAAGCTAAAAATGTAAGAAACTAACAAAATGAAAGTGATAAAAATATGAGAGTTAAATGACAATTTGGAGATAATTGCACACTCTAGATCATGTAGTTCAACAAGTTATGAAATTATGATCTTTTTTAATCATTAGTGAATTTAAATGATGTGCTTATTAAAAGTATGGCATATTTGTGCTATTAATTAGCCTAACATAAGCCATCAAACTTTAACACAACCTTTAAACCACTATTCAAGTCTCATGAAAAATGACAACAAGTTGAAAATTAAATCTATTTTAAGCATGGCCTATTAACTATTGTTTAGAAATATAGGACATCAATTTTTAATTTCAACATTCACTTCTTACCATCATCATTTGTAGATGAAGAGGCAATTATTGTTTGTGATTATTTAAGCATAGCGTATTTGTTATGAACAACATAGACTATCAAATTCAAGATGAAACAATAAATCACATCAACATTCATTTAAACACAAAAGAATCAAAATTAACAAGTTATGCTAAAGCTACATAATTAGAGAGCTTTATTATCCCTAAATTGAAGGGTTTAGCCTCTCATTTGTGTTATCATATCAAAAACCTCGATTTTTTAAACCGAAAAATTACTGAGCCAAATATATGATGTGTACTTGTTTCTAAATAATAGAAACCATTCATACCAAAACTTCCCTTTAAAGTCAAACTTTTATATATATATATATATATATATATATATATATATATATATATATATATATTTCAAGGTTCCTAAAAACCTTTTAAAAACACAAATTTCTCAAACTGTAAAACTATTTTCGTGCCAGAAATCAAAATCAAGCCTTTGCCGATATATATATATATATATTTATTTATTTATTTATTTAAGGATTTCTTCAAAATTTAAGGCATCTCCAAAATATACTTTTTAAAAATTCTCTCACAAGTTTTAGACTATGGGATTGACATTAATTCCCCAAATAAAAACCTGGTTTGCCATCAAAGAGGTGATCAATGAATGCACCATAGTAATAAATTGCTTCTAGAAAATTATGACATATAGACTCTAATTTCCCACCCATCTAGAATAAATATGTGTCTCTAACTGGAACTCATCATTAAAATCCAAAATCATAAGGTAGCTAGAATCTCATCCATCAAGCTGAACACCTCCAGTCTCTGGGATTCTGCTATATGTCGTACTCATGCTCTACATCAACAGCGCTTTACGCATCGCTAACACTCTTTGCGGTACTTCAGAGTTGGTACGAAAACCTTAACTCTAAGATATTTCTAACCCATAGTTGGAACTCTTAGAATCTAACGTAAAAGATATAATACTACTGGATAGGAAATTACGAGTGCATTCTCTCAATCTATCCTGATTCTCTTGATCTGCTAACCTATTCTGATACCAAATGTAACGACCTATACCTCCATGGGCCTAAATTTCGAAAAAAAATCAAAATCCAAGTCCATCAAAGCACAGATGGTTGGATTTGTACTTTCAAATAAGCATGTGCATTATTGGAGACTGATAGAATCTAAACTAACAGTAGAAACAATAATAGGATAAGGATATTGACTATGACAACTACCTTGTAATTAATGGTATTCCATGGATATTAGATTATCTCATCACCATCGATCATGGGGAAAAAAGAAGAGTTCTTCATCACCAAAGCACATCCAGCTCCAATGACCTGTTTTTCTAAATCTATTATATGGGTTGTAATGATGAGGGGTCCGAACAACGTTTATATGACTGGAAAATCTGTAAACTGTCCATAACATAAATCTTTACCAATTGGTTTCCATTTAGTTGTTATCTTCATTAAGGTTAGTGTAATATCCCAGAATTTTTAACAATATCAATTTAATAATCTGTATTAAAAATTAAATTGATATTGATATTTTGTTAATAATAATTCAAATAGATTTAATAATCATCTTCAATAAATATTTAAATTGGTTATTTTATCTTTTACAAATAATAAATTGATTTCTATTTATAATATAAATATATGGTTTATATTTTAAATAGATTAGAATTTTTTTAATTTTAATAAATAAAGCATATTTTTCTAATTTTAATATTTGTATTAATTTGAAAATTTGTTTTTATTTAATATATAAGCTTCCCAAAGTTAAATGAATAAATCTTGGTTTAAATTTAATTAGTGAATTATGTTTTAAAATTCTAATATATACATTTTAATTTGGAAATTTTGATTTTAATCAGTATTGAGTTTTTAAAAAACTATATAATAAATAACTATATGATTTTAAAATTGATAAGAAAAATATTAAATGTTTAAAATAAGTTGGCTTGTGTTAGCACCAAAATTGGTCACTAACACCCTTGAGTAGAGTTATGTAGACGAAAGCACCAATTAACAGTCACAGATAACAGATAGAGTGTGTGTAGAGAGTAATAATATGAAGAACAGTTAAAATTAAAATGAAAGCAGTAAAGAACAGCAGATTTTATAGTGGTTCGGCTAACTCTGGCCTACGTCCACTCCAGTAATTTCTTTCTATTGATATGAGAATCAGTTACAATTACAAAGTAGTAGGCTAGCCTTAGCCTTAGGAAATAGAAGGTCAGAGAGCAAAGGAGAAGAAGAAAGATAAAAAATGAAGTCCTCTTTTCTGAAGCTCTACGTGCTCTATTTATAGACACGTCCAGGTAGATGTTGGGCTCTCTGAATGATTCCGGCCCACCAAGGCCATATGCCGAACCGTGCTTCCCATTGTAACCGAACTACTCGTGCCGAACAACAACCATGGCCGTACCATCCTTTGCTAAACCCTCAGGCCGACCTACCTCCTAATGCCGAGCCAACCTCCTAATACCGAACCAGGACCTTATGCCGAGCGGCATCTGCCGTCCTCCTCCTTATGCCGAGCCACCATCGGATGCTGAACCATCCAAAGGCCGAGCCACTAATGAGTGCCGAACTACCCCGATGTTGAACGATGTCTGATGCCGAACGAGGTTGGATGTTGAATGATGCTTCCATGCTGAACACTCGTCCAATGCCGAACGATGCCATCATGCCGAACGCTAGTCTAATGCCGAACGCTACTTCCATGCCGAACGCTGCTAGGATGCCGAGCGATACATCTAATGCCGATCGATCCCTTATGCCGAACGATCCATCCTGCCGAACGACCTACCACGACGAACGATCCCTGATGTCGAGCGACCTACCAATGCCGAACGATCCAACGTGCCGAGTCATCCCTTATGCCGAGCGACAACCACTGCCGAGCCATCCCTTATGCCGAGCATACTCGTATGCCGAACGAGGCAACTAAGCCGAACATACTTGTAGGCCGAACGAGGCAACTATGCCGAACGTACTCGTAGGCCGAACGAAGTACTTGTGCCATGTATCCCCTTCATTTCTTGACCAAATGACATATCCAAGTAAACTTCATCCTTCGAAACCAAATCCATCATACTCCGAACTCGATAGTCGTCAAGTTAGTTAGGTTGAATCCGCCTACTTATGGCTTTGACAAAAGGCGGGTTAACACTTGCCCCCCAAAACATGCCTTGCTATTGGAAGGTGTGTTTTGAATAGCCTCAAATCCAACATCCAAAGTCCATATCCTTTTTGTAACCGTACTATCAAATCCATGACCTCTCTGGGCTTAACCTTGAATCTATAGACCTCGCTGGGTCGCGTTATCCTGTTCCAGCCTTGACTTTTCCATCACGGGCTTGTATGTTCTCCGGCCTCGACTCTCTAGTCAAAGACTTTGATATTCACCGGCCTTGACTCCCCGGTCAAGGACATTTTATATTCTCCGGCCTCGAATCTCCGGTCAAGGACTTTTTATATTCTTCGGCCTCGACTCTCCGGTCAAGGACCTTTTATATTCACCGGCCTCGACTCTCCGATCAAGGACTTTTTATATTCTCCGGCCGCGACTCTCCGGTCAAGGACTTTTTATATTCACCGGCCTCGACTCTCCGGTCAAGGTCTTTTTATATTCTCTGGCCTCGACTCTCCGGTCAAGGACTTTTTATATTCTCCGTCCTCGACTCTCCGGTCAAGGACTTTTTATATTTTCCGGCCTGGACTCTCCGGTCAAGGACTTTTTATATTCTCCGGCCTCGACTCTCCGGTCAAGGACTTTTTATATTCTCCGGCCCCGACTCTCCGGTCAAGGACTTTGATATTCTGTCCGAGTCCATCCCATCGCTCTCCGATGAAGGGACTCGTAATTCGTGATCATTGCCCCGTCTCTCCGGTCGGGACAGTAATCATAGAACCTAGACTGTTTATTACATTGATCCGAATCCAATCAGAAAACCAGAAATCCATATCAAAAGTCCCAATCAAAATCCAAATCAAACATCAAAACCAGAATGGCAAACCAAAAGACCAACCAAACTGGGAGTTCAATCCAAACTCCAAAAATCATACCAAAGAAAAGTAAATGGCCAAAACAAAAAAGAGGAAACCAAAGTTTGCAGAAAAATAGAAAGAAAGCAGGATTTCATAGACTCAAGTAGTACGGTTTTCAGTTATCTCAGAGCACGCCTAGGGACCGTCCTCAATCCCGTACGTGTGTAACTGACCTCGCCGTATTACTTTGAGTTCTATTACTTATTCAAAACCATGAACCTGTTTAGTTGATAGTAAACCGGCGTTGACCAGACCCAATGCCGCCATTGCTAGAGGTAAGTGGTGGCTGCTCTTGCTCCCCTACCGTAGTTCGATTCCTGACATATTGCCGTAGGTGACCATTCCTTACATGCTCCTCAATGATATCCCTCAAATGCCTACAGTCGTTTGTGTTGTGCCCATCCAGCTCATGGAATAGGCAATGCTTTCCCGATGTCCGTTCGTATTCTAAAGGCTCTCTCTTTGCTGGCCTTCGGTATTGGAGCCGCCCTCGAGTGTCCAAGTAAATCCTTTCTAGAGTCTCAGTTAAATCTGTGTAAGAAGAAAACTTTGACTCCCTCCGAGGTTTCTTCGAAGTGCCACCATTTCCATTCGTTTTCCTTTTTCCTTTATCATCTTTACTTAGATCCTCCCTGGATGGACCTCCACCCCTCACTGCATAAGCTTCAGCCTCTCTCCCTACTCTCTCAGCCTGCGCATCCTCCTGTCTCAAGAACCTTTCCGCCTCATGATAGAACTCCCCGAGATCCCTCGGTGGGTCCCGTTCCAATGATATTTTGAAATCCGAGTTATCCGCGATTCCCGAGACGGCTGCCATCAAAACCATTGACGGATCGGGTCGATCCACTGAGGCTACCGCTGCGTTGAATCTGGTTAAGAAGTCCCTGAGCGATTCCCCTTTCCATTGTTTCATAGATGTCAGAGTCATCACGTTCTTGGGTCTAACTATGTGGACCCGAAACTGTCTCATAAACCTCTCAATTAGCTCCGTCCATGTGCCGATAGAACCATTCTCCAGCTGTCTAAACCACATAGCTGCGATATCTGTCAAATACAATGGGAAGCATCGAGCCATGACCTCATCCGATGCCCCCAGTACCTCCATATGCCTTATGTATTTCGTCAGATGAACTGTTGGATCCGCCTTCCCATTATACATTTTCAAATTTGGTAGCTTAAATGCGGGTGGGTTCCTAGCTTGCCTGATAGTAGGAGTAAAGGGACTCCTATTTACATCCTCCAAGTCTCTATTGGTCAAACCACCTCGCATAGTCTTCCTGATTATATCCACCAATCCAGCGTTGTCTGTCGGGGGTTGCCCCCGAGGGAATTCCGGTACATACTCTTCATGTGGCTCGCTAGCAACAACGTTAGTTCTAGCCTGTTGAACTCCTTCTAAAGGTCCTCCTGTGTTGGATCCTGCGGGCCTGCCCCCAAGTCCTTGTCGATTGCCATCTGGCTCTGCATCCTGTCCTCCATTGGGTTCCATAACCCTAGCTCCTTGTCCTGCATCCACGGCTGCTGTAGCCGTTCCTAAGTTCTGGGTCCCTGCAGCTCTCATTTGCTCCAAGAAAGTCTGCATCATCTCCTGTTGACTCTTCAACAACCTTTCTTGCAGTGAATTTGTTATGGCTTACATTTCATCCCGGGTTATGTAGATCGAAGCTGGTACTTCCTCACCTCCGGAGGATGCTTGTTGACTTCCTTCCTGTTGGCTTCTCTCAGCCCTTAGCCTTCTACTGTTTTGCCTAGTCATTATCTTCCAAATCCAAATTTCTACCCGATGCAGCGGGTGCTAGTCCTTCTCAGTGAAAGCACCAAAATGTTAGCACCAAAATTGGTCACTAACACCCTTGAGTAGAGTTATGTAGACGAAAGCACCAATTAACAGTCACTGATAAAAGATAGAGTGTGTGTAGAGAGTAATAATATGAAGAACAGTTAAAATTAAAATGAAAGCAGTAAAGAACAACAGATTTTATAGTGGTTCGGCTAACTCTGGCCTACGTCCACTCCAGCAATTTCTTTCTATTGATATGAGAATCAGTTACAATTACAAAGTAGTAGGCTAGCCTTAGCCTTAGGAAATAGAAGGTCAGAGAGCAAAGGAGAAGAAGAAGAAAGATAAAAAATGAAGTCCTTTTTCTGAAGCTCTACGTGCTCTATTTATAGACACGTCCAGGTAGATGTTGGGCTCTCTGAATGATTCCGGCCCACCAAGGCCATATGCCGAACCGTGCTTCCCATTGTAACCGAACTACTCGTGCCGAACAACAACCATGGCCGTACCATCCTTTGCTAAACCCTCAGGCCGACCTACCTCCTAATGCCGAGCCAACCTCCTAATACTGAACCAGGACCTTATGCCGAGCGGCATCTGCCGTCCTCCTCCTTATGCCGAGCCACCATCGGATGCTGAACCATCCAAAGGCCGAGCCACTAATGAGTGCCGAACTACCCCGATGTTGAACGATGTCTGATGCCGAACGAGGTTGGATGTTGAATGATGCTTCCATGCTGAACACTCGTCCAATGCCGAACGATGCCATCATGCCGAACGCTAGTCTAATGCCGAACGCTACTTCCATGCCGAACGCTGCTAGGATGCCGAGCGATACATCTAATGCCGATCGATCCCTTATGCCGAACGATCCATCCTGCCGAACGACCTACCACGACGAACGATCCCTGATGTCGAGCGACCTACCAATGCCGAACGATCCAACGTGCCGAGTCATCCCTTATGCCGAGAGACAACCACTGCCGAGCCATCCCTTATGCCGAGCATACTCGTATGCCGAACGAGGCAACTAAGCCGAACATACTTGTAGGCCGAACGAGGCAACTATGCCGAACGTACTCGTAGGCCGAACGAAGTACTTGTGCCATGTATCCCCTTCATTTCTTGAACAAATGACATATCCAAGTAAACTTCATCCTTCGAAACCAAATCCATCATACTCCGAACTCGATAGTCGTCAAGTTAGTTAGGTTGAATCCGCCTACTTATGGCTTTGACAAAAGGCGGGTTAACACTTGCCCCCCAAAACATGCCTTGCTATTGGAAGGTGTGTTTTGAATAGCCTCAAATCCAACATCCAAAGTCCATATCCTTTTTGTAACCGTACTATCAAATCCATGACCTCTCTGGGATTAACCTTGAATCTATAGACCTCGCTGGGTCGCATTATCCTGTTCCAGCCTTGACTTTTCCATCACGGGCTTGTATGTTCTCCGGCCTCGACTCTCTAGTCAAAGACTTTGATATTCACCGGCCTTGACTCCCCGGTCAAGGACATTTTATATTCTCCGGCCTCGAATCTCCGGTCAAGGACTTTTTATATTCTTCGGCCTCGACTCTCCGGTCAAGGACCTTTTATATTCACCGGCCTCGACTCTCTGATCAAGGACTTTTTATATTCTCCGGCCGCGACTCTCCGGTCAAGGACTTTTTATATTCACCGGCCTCGACTCTCCGGTCAAGGAATTTTTATATTCTCCGGCCTCGACTCTCCAGTCAAGGACTTTTTACATTCTCCGGCCTCGAATCTCCGGTCAAGGACTTTTTATATTTTCCGGCCTGGACTCTCCGGTCAAGGACTTTTTATATTCTCCGGCCTTGACTCTCCGGTCAAGGACTTTTTATATTCTCCGGCCACGACTCTCCGGTCAAGGACTTTTTATATTCTCCGGCCTCGACTCTCGGGTCAAGGACTTTTTATATTCTCCGGCCCCGACTCTCCGGTCAAGCACTTTGATATTCTGTCCGAGTCCATCCCATCGCTCTCCGACGAAGGGACTCGTAATTCGTGATCATTGGCCCGTCTCTCCGGTCGGGACAGTAATCATAGAACCTGGACTGTTTATTACATTGATCCGAATCCAATCAGAAAACCAGAAATCCATATCAAAAGTCCCAATCAAAATCCAAATCAAACATCAAAACCAGAATGGCAAACCAAAAGACCAACCAAACTGGGAGTTCAATCCAAACTCCAAAAATCATACCAAAGAAAAGTAAATGGCCAAAACACAAAAGAGGAAACCAAAGTTTGCAGAAAAATAGAAAGAAAGCAGGATTTCATAGACTCAAGTAGTACGGTTTTCAGTTATCTCAGAGCACGCCTAGGGACCGTCCTCAATCCCGTACGTGTGTAAGTGACCTCGCCGTATTACTTTGAGTTCTATTACTTATTCAAAACCATGAACCTGTTTAGTTGATAGTAAACCGGCGTTGACCAGACCCAATGCCGCCATTGCTAGAAACCCCTATTGATGTCACAACGTCCCATGCATCAACCAGAATTTATAAATACAAAACGGAACAGATTAACACAATATTAAAACCTTTTTATAACACTAACAAGTACGCTCTCTCATATATATACACTCAGCGACTCCCATAGGGTATTACTACCATATTAACAAAGAGTCAAACCTCACAAAGCCAAGGTTTATCGCTAAACCAAAGCTCTGATACCAACTGTAACATCCGCCTTTTCGCACGATTTAAACAGACACACGTGCCGATACAAACCATACGGAAGGGCGGATTGTTATGGGGTAAATAAGAAAAACGAGAAAGAAATAAAAGAAAACAGAATCTCGCAGCGGAAGGATAAAATATAGTAATAAAATATATAGTTTATAAATCTGTTTACAAAACATTTATATACTACATATCAGAGTTACACATACCAATAACAATGCAGCGGAACAGTGTGTAGTGTACTAGTATAAATAATAATAATATAAATCTTCGTCTTCGTCCTCCAGAGCTAAATCTTCAAATCCTGAAACGCTCGGACTAACCCGAGCGAATTTGAAAAGACAAAACACTCGAGTCAGAATTAAAAGATCTTATGTGAGTTAAATTAACAAAATAAATATGAGTACAGTAACTCAAGAGATGCTCGGGATTTTACATCTCCTAAGGATCCGTTAAACTATTTACTATGTAGTATATTGCGCTATTATAGTAGTGTCTAATTGTAAAATAAACTTACTTTTTTCTTAGCATTAAGGGGTTACCCATATAGCCCTTAACACGTAATAGTCCCAGTAGTCCATCCAATATCATAGTCCCTCCTGATCGGGAAGCCACCAGAGGATACCACACGGGCTACGGGAGAAATCCAAACTCGTACAAGGCGCGATAGGGTAGGTGACACGGCACAACTAGGAAATGCCAAGGTAGATATACCAATTGCTATCCGGGCTGATGGAAACGCGTAGCCGCAGCTACCGCCCACCTCGAAACAAACTCCCCCCCAAAAAAATCAAAGTAAAAGTGGCACTGAATCAATCCAAAGTCAAAGTATAATATCGAAGAGGAGTGTCCGATCAGAGGAATGACCTCATTGGCCCGAGAATCGCTCCTGTTTTAGCCATCTTATGCCAACACACGGGAGTCGGGTCCACGTATTTACCTTGCAGGAAACGCCTCCACCAACCTACTTCATTCTGGAATCTCCACCGCGTACACGATTAGTCAAAGTGGTTTTCGGTATCGACAGAGAGTATGTCCATATCCGATCCCGGTCTCTTTGCCAACCAATCGTTATTATAACACCGCGGTCATTTAAAAATAATTATACTTTTAAAACCAAAATAAAATATCCATTTAAAACCCATATAAAAACGATATCATTTTTATTCTTAAAACCCCAAATCAATACGATATCATTTTATTTTCCAATATATATTATTTCCAAAATCATAGGGTTTCCAAAGTAAAAGATTTAGAAATCAAAACTCTTGAATATAATATTTCCAACTTATACTACCTTGAAAAAACATAGCTTTGAAACAAATTTCCATCTCTTAAATGGTTAAATATTTAACTACATTTATAAAACAAAATAGCTTCTTTAGATTTCACAAACCAATTCTAAATATCGATTTAAACTTCCAAATACCATTCAATTCTTATGGTTAAAAGCTTTAAATATTTCACCATTTCAAAAACAAACTTATTAGACAAACCCATATGTATCAAATCCAATTACTTATTAAATGTTTACTTATTGAATTCAATATAATTTAAGTAAACCTTTAACTTCACATAACTGGAAAAATTTTCAATTTATTTAACTTGATATATTCATTTAAAACAACCTGATACTCATATAAATCACTTTACACAAAATCAAGTTATAAATCATATCCCTAAAATTTTAACTTCTATTTAAATTCCGATTTAACTTAATATTCAACTTCCAATTTTATTCTTATTTAAGTCAATAGAACTACCAGAAATTAAATTTTAATTAAATGCTAAATCGTATTTGATCTTAAAATCAAACTTCGGTTTATACTTCAAATCAATTTTTATACAAAGCCTAAAACCGGAAAATTTCTATATATATATATATATTGCTTTTATTAATGATCAAATCAAAACCCATAAACCATATATATATGTATAGCTTTACAAAACCATAGTAAAACATTTCCAAAAATAATTTTATATATTTACCGCCGTGCCTGTATAAAATTTTCTATCCTATGGTCAAGTGATACGGATGTTTATCATTTCAATCCGCAATTTAAAATAAAAAAAAGGCGGTTGTATATCATTTGAAACCGCAATCCTGAATGAAAAGAAAATGCATGATGACTTGCAGTTTAATGATATAAAATAAAACATCCATTCATCATTCATCATCCATCATCCAAATCACAATCATCATCCAATAATAAATCAATATCAATATATATCTGATAATATATAAAAGGTAATAACTGGCAGTTATATTCAAAAATGAATTTAACAACTATTAAACTAACAGTTTATATGCAAATAAATAACTATAACTGTCAATTTATACGCAGTAATAAAATTTATGAACAGTTAAATTAAATAAATGCGATTTAACAGAGATAAGGAATAAAACATGTCAAATAGTCATAAATAAATTTCTACTCATATCTAAAATCAATTTAACAAACATAAGAAATTTTAGAAATTGTGAGTGGGTTAAAACACTCACCTTTTGAATTTAAATCGAATTTAAATTCAATTTAAACTCAAAAATTCGACGGTCTCCGAATTGGTCCAAACTAGTTCCAAACTGTCTGGAATATAATTACGATCCCAACAAAAAAAGTTTCACATGAATCCGAGGTCGTATGAAAAAGTTATGCGATTTAAACGATTTGAAAATCAAAATAAATTATAAAACAAAACAAACCTTAATTAAATACTCGCCACGTCACTATCATCTTCCACGCGCTTTGGCTACAGGAGCACGCGAATATGTTTCCAGACCGAACCCAAAACGGAAAATGAACACCACCAGTAGATTGCGTATTCTGAGAACTCCAACATATAATTTTTCTGGAATTTTTAGAGGAGTTTGAATTTTGACTTTTATTTGGATTGAAACTGGATCTAGAAATTGTGTGTTGCCATTGAAGAAGAGAAGAAGTTGAAGAAGAGACTATACAGAGGAATGAAGATGGAGGCTAGGGTTTAACCGCCTATTTATAGATAGATCGCAAAAGAATAGGTGTGCACGAATTTTAACGTGCAAACGGAAGTGGTCCCAAAAGATAAATAATATTAATTTCACACGTTACGGATTTAGGAAATAAATAAATTCCTTATCATTTACATTTTATTTTAAACGTATTTACAAATGTAAATCTAGACGTTTCGTTTACGTTTCAAAATATATCCACAATTTTATTAATTTCCAAATTGATCTAAACAAATTTAGATGTACATTAAAAGCTGATAAGTCTATCCATTGCAGTGTTAATTTCTCCACTTCCTTATATTTAGAAATTATAAATTAAATTTTCAAAAACCTATTTTTTTTATTTTCAAACTTTTATATTCTCATCTTTTACCAATAATAAGGATGCACTAACATTTGTTCATGGTTTCACCTTATTATCCTCAAATTCCATTTTAATTTGCAATAATTACAATTGTTGAATTTTGATACTTTAATTAAATTTATACATCTTTCTTTCTATACTATAAATCAACCAGTGGTCCTATTTTATATAGAATTAGCAAAATTTCATCTTATAAAATTAACCTCCTTCAATTACAAAACAAAATCTACGCTAACTGCACAATTCAAGTCAATTAATTGTAATTGATTTCCCATAAATTGTTATAAATAAAATTGAAACCTTCATAACTTCGTTTATTGATTTACAATCTTACCATTAAATAAATTGACATTTAGCATTGAATTATATTACATTCCATAAATGAATTTATAAATTTATTTCAAATTAATGTACTACTTGATTTCCTTAGATTATAAGTTATTCTATTAGTCAGTCGTCTTTTTTTTTAAATCATTAATTAAGGTCCCAATTAGGTTAATTTATCTGGATTTCATTCCTTTATTACATCATTCATCACTTAACAATTAACCAACTTTTCTATGCATCTTATTTCACTTATATCTTGTAATTATTTTCTAAACTCATACTTGTAATACCCAGTATCATTTTATATTTCAATCGATTCTCACTTATTCCTATTTTATTGCGATATATTTCTATACTCATTCATTAATTCATATCTTCACTCACTTCCTATTTTATTGCAATATATTTCTATATTCATTCATTAATGCATATCTTCACTTACTTTCTATTTTATTACAATATATTTCTATACTCATTCATTAATGCATATCCTCACTCACTTCCTATTTTATTACAATATTTTTCTATATTCATTCATTAATGCATATATTCACTTACTTCCTATTTTATATTTCTATATTCATTCATTAATGCATATCTTCACTTACTTCCTATTTTATATTTCTATATTCATTCATTAATGCATATCCTCACTCACTTCCTATTTTGTTACAATATATTTCTATATTCATTCATTAATGCATATCTTCACTTACTTCCTAATTTATATTTCTATATTCATTCATTAATGCATATCTTCACTCACTTCCTATTTTATTGCAATATATTTCTATACTCATTCATTAATGCATATCTTCACTTACTTCCTATTTTATATTTCTATATTCATTCATTAATGCATATCTTCACTTACTTTCTATTTTATTGCAATATATTTCTATACTCATTCATTAATGTATATCCTCACTCACTTCCTATTTTATTACAATATATTTCTATATTCATTCATTAATGCATATTCATTCATTAATGCATACATACAAATTTTCATTCATTAATGCATACATACAAATTAAAAATTCTAAATCACTTTTAATTATTCCATCTATGCTTCATTCCTTCACTTGATGCACAATTACCATTCCTTATTCAAATTTGTTACATTCCCTTATATCCACTTCATAAATAAATTGGTATTCCGTTTTCCATTTATTACTAACTTTAATTATTGCAATTTATTATCTAACATACAATTTGAATTTATTTTCAAATTTTCACCGTTAAATTAATTAACATCTTCCAATAGTAAATAAAAAGGATTGAGCAAATTAAAATTTCTATTCAGTTATAGTTTATCAATATATTGATACTTAGGCAAAATCAAATTCTTGTCTTTAATTACCCTTTTCATAATTTCAACTCAATCAACCATTTTAACATGCAACTCATAATAACTTTTTATAAGTATGCATGTAATCATCATTTATTCCAATCTTTTCTTAATTTACATAATAAATTCCCTTTATTTATTTTCAATTTACACAAAGGTATAAATCTTTCACTATTTCAATCATTAGATTTTTATTCAAATTACTAATAATCAAGTTTTTTAAATATCGTTGCTATATTTTAATTTAGCGTTCATTCCGATAATAATTTATCATCTTAATTTTTTCTTTTTTTTTCTTTTTTTTTCTACAAAAAATTAAATTACAAGATCCTATTTAATTAACAATTTAATTTTCGAAATTTACGGGTTGTTACACTCTCCCCACTCAAAACTTTTCGTCCCCGAAAAGGGGAAAGAAGGGAAAAGAAGAATTTCAAAATCAATATCATATTTAAATATTATATTTATAAAAATTTAAATTCACAAAATTAGTTAATTTAGCTAAAATATACAAATTTATATAAAGTGAAATATTTAAGCGGTTTCAACCATTAATCAACCAATCAATACAACAACCATCAACTTTACAAACAACATACATACACAAGACAAAGCAACCATTTAATCCAACAAACAAATAGTTGTTCGGGTTCAAAACTTGAAACTGTATGGAATGAAAATAACTATCAAGTGCATCCTTTACTCAACAGTCTTAGATGGAACAACGAGAGATTATTTATTCATCCAACAACTTCAAATTCTCTTACCCAACCAATCATAAGTCAAACAATAACAATTCAAACCAACAACCAAATTAACTTATTATACATTTATTTCATGCTTTAGTTGTTTAATTTCTTTTCTTTCATTTATTGAGTGATTCCTTCATTACTTACAATTTTCATTTTTTCATTTATTACAATATTCATTATATTTGCATTCCGTTTTATTTACTTAAGTTTATAATCATCTATTTATAATACTTAAAATTTCCATTTTAACTTAAGTTTATACATTTAATTCTCATTTTGTAACAGCAAATTCATTGAATACCTTTATTACCTCAAGCTTCACTTATAAGATTTCCCCTTACATTTTCTTACTAACATTGCAACTTTTATTATATGGTAAGTTTTATATATGCTTTAAGAATGCAAGTGAAAATTATAGAAGTTTCTTCTCAATTCCTTTAATTAATTAATGGTTCAATAATTATATATATTCGTTTTATAAATTACAATTTCAACTTACTTTTAATTTCATTCATTTATTTAATGCTTACATTTCTATTATATTTAATAATGGTAAAAATTTAACTACACTAAATTTGCAACTTTATACATCAATTCTTATAAATAAAGAAGTTCATTAATTCATTTAATAATGTTTACAATCGTTTATTTACATTACTTATCTTCCTATTGTATTAAATTTTTACTTTAATTAAAGGTTCCAATTTCTACACTTAATTGAACTATTAATAAATCTGGAACTTAAAAACCAAATACGGGGTTAAATTTTAAATCATTTAAAATAATAGATAGATATCTACACTTAACATATATATCCAATTATAATTAAAACGATAAAATTTTCCTAACAATTCTGCAGTAAATTACTACAGTGGCCTTCCCACTTCGAAACTCGAAAATGAATGTCGATGAGGCGTGCACTCATCACCGAAATTATTTTCCAGTGACAGAGAGGAAAGTCCAAAACTTATTTTCTCCAAAAATCTTCTTTAAAACAATTTCTCTTAAATTATATTAAATATTCATATCAGAAAATACTTATAACAATTATATTCCAAAAATTTTACGAAAAATTCCAAAACCCCGGATCTTAAGTCCTAAATTTCCAAATTTCATTTATCTTATTTTTAAATCTTATTTCTATCATTATTCAAAACCTTCATTACCTAACAACCAATCTATTACAACCAAATATAGATATAGATTGAAAAACTTAATTTATATATAGAAAATATAATAGGAAAAATTATTTCATTCACCTATTTTAAATCAGATATTATGTCGGTCTGTCCTATTTAGTGTTTAGAAACCCCTATTGATGTCACAGCGTCCCATGCATCAACCAAAATTTATAAATACAAAACAGAACAGATTAACACAATATTAAAACCTTTTTATAACACTAACAAGTACGCTCTCTCATATATATACACTCAGCGACTCCCATAGGGTATTACTACCCTATTAACAAAGAGTCAAACCTCACAAAGCCAAGGTTTATCGCTAAAGCAAAGCTCTGATACCAACTGTAACATCCGCCTTTTCGCACGATTTAAACAGACACACGTGCCGATTCAAACCATACGGAAGGGCAGATTGTTATGGGGTAAATAAGAAAAACGAGAAAGAAATAAAAGAAAACAGAATCTCGCAGCGGAAGGATAAAATATAATAATAAAATATATAGTTTATAAATCTGTTTACAAAACATTTATATACTACATATCAGAGTTACACATACCAATAACAATGCAGCGGAACAGTGTGTAGTGTACTAGTATAAATAATAATAATATACATCTTCGTCTTCGTCCTCCAGAGCTAAATCTTCAAATCCTGAAACGCTCGGACTGACCCGAGCGAATTTGAAAAGACAAAACACTCGAGTCAGAACTAAAAGATCTTATGTGAGTTAAATTAACAAAATAAATATGAGTACAGTAACTCAAGAGATGCTCGGGATTTTACATCTCCTAAGGATCCGTTAAACTATTTACTATGTAGTATATTGCGCTATTATAATAGTGTCTAATTGTAAAATAAACTTACTTTTTTCTTAGCATTAAGGGGTTTCCCATATAGCCCTTAACACGTAATAGTCCCAGTAGTCCATCCAATATCATATTCCCTCCTGATCGGGAAGCCACCAGAGGATACCACACGGGCTACGGGAGAAATCCAAACTCGTACAAGGCGCGATAGGGTAGGTGACACGGCACAACTAGGCAATGCCAGGGTAGATATACCAATTGCTATCCGGGCCGATGGAAACGCGTAGCCGCAGCTACCGCCCACCTCGAAACAAACTCCCCCAAAAAAAATCAAAGTAAAAGTGGCCACTGAATCAATCCAAAGTCAAAGTATAATATCGAAGAGGAGTGTCCGATCAGAGGAATGACCTCATTGGCCCGAGAATCGCTCCTGTTTTAGCCATCTTATGCCAACTCACGGGAGTCGGGTCCACGTATTTACCTTGCCGGAAACGCCTCCACCAACCTACTTCATTCTGGAATCTCCACCGCGTACACAGTTAGTCAAAGTGGTTTTCGGTATCGACAGAGAGTATGTCCATATCCGATCCCGGTCTCTTTGCCAACCAATCGTTATTATAACACCGCGGTCATTTAAAAATAATTATACTTTTAAAACCAAAATAAAATATCCATTTAAAACCCATATAAAAACGATATCATTTTTATTCTTAAAACCCCAAATCAATACGATATCATTTTATTTTCCAATATATATTATTTCCAAAATCATAGGGTTTCCAAAGTAAAAGATTTAGAAATCAAAACTTTTGAATATAATATTTCCAACTCATACTACCTTGAAAAAACATAGCTTTGAAACAAATTTCCATCTCTTAAATGGTTAAATATTTAACTACTTTTATAAAACAAAATAGCTTCTTTAGATTTCACAAACCAATTCTAAATATCGATTTAAACTTCCAAATACCATTTCAATTCTTATGGTTAAAAGCTTTAAATATTTCACCATTTCAAAAACAAACTTATTTGACAAACCCATATGTATCAAATCCAATTACGTATTAAATGTTTACTTATTGAATTCAATATAATTTAAGTAAACCTTTAACTTCACATAACTGGAAAATTTTTCAATTTATTTAACTTGATATATTCATTTAAAACAACCTGATACTCATTTAAATCACTTTACATAAAATCAAGTTATAAATCATATCCTTTAAAATTTTAACTTTTATTTAAATTCCGATTTAACTTAATAGTCAACTTCCAATTTTATTCTTATTTAAGTCAATAGAACTACCAGAAATTAAATTTTAATTAAATGCTAAATCGTATTTGATCTTAAAATCAAACTTCGGTTTATACTTCAAATCAATTTTTATACAAAGCCTAAAACCGGAAAATTTCTATATATATATATATATATTGCTTTTATTAATGATCAAATCAAAACCCATAAACCATATATATATGTATAGCTTTACAAAACCATAGTAAAACATTTCCAAAAATAATTTTATATATTTACCGCCGTGCCTGTATAAAATTTTCTATCCTATGGTCAAGTGATACGGATGTTTATCATCTCAATCCGCAATATAAAGTAAAAAAAATGCGGTTGTATATCATTTCAAACCGCAATCCCGAATGAAATGAAAATGCATGATGACTTGCAGTTTAATGATATAAAATAAAACATCCATTCATCATTCATCATCCATCATCCAAATCACAATCATCATCCAATAATAAATCAATATCAATATATATCTGATAATATATGAAAGGTAATAACTGACAGTTATATTCAAAAATGAATTTAACAACTATTAAACTAACAGTTTATATGAAAATAAATAACTATAACTGTCAATTTATACGCAGTAATAAAATTTATGAACAGTTAAATTAAATAAATGCGATTTAACAGAGATAAGGAATAAAACATGTCAAATAGTCATAAATAAATTTCTACTCATATCTAAAATCAATTTAACAAACATAAGAAATTTTAGAAATTGTGAGTGGGTTAAAACACTCACCTTTTGAATTTAAATCGAATTTAAATTCAATTTAAACTCAAAAATTCGACGGTCTCCGAATTGGTCCAAACTAGTTCCAAACTGTCCGGAATTTAATTACGATCCTAACAAAAAAAGTTTCGCGTGAATCCGAGGTCGTATGAAAAAGTTATGCGATTTAAACGATTTGAAAATCAAAATAAATTATAAAACAAAACAAACCTTAATTAAATACTCGCCACGTCACTATCGTCTTCCACGCGCTTTGGCTACAGGAGCACGCGAATATGTTTCCAGACCGAACCCAAAACGGAAAACGAACACCACCAGTAGATTGCGTATTCTGAGAACTCCAACATAAAATTTTTCTGGAATTTTTAGAGGAGTTTGAATTTTGACTTTTATTTGGATTGAAACTGGATCTAGAAATTGTCTGTTGCCATTGAAGAAGATAAGAAGTTGAAGAAGAGACTATACAGAGGAATGAAGATGGAGGCTAGGGTTTCACCGCCTATTTATAGATAGATCGCAAAAGAATAGGTGTGCACGAATTTTAACGTGCAAACGGAAGTGGTCCCAAAAGATAAATAATATTAATTTCACACGTTACGGATTTAGGAAATAAATAAATTCCTTATCATTTACATTTTATTTTAAACGTATTTACAAATGTAAATCTAGACGTTTCGTTTACGTTTCAAAATATATCCACAATTTTATTAATTTCCAAATTGATCTAAACAAATTTAGATGTACATTAAAAGCTGATAAGTCTATCCATTGCAGTGTTAATTTCTCCACTTCCTTATATTTAGAAATTATAAATTAAATTTTCAAAAACCTATTTTTTTTTCAAACTTTTATATTCTCATCTTTTACCAATAATAAGGATGCACTAACATTTGTTCATGGTTTCACCTTATTATCCTCAAATTCCATTTTAATTTGCAATAATTACAATTGTTGAATTTTGATACTTTAATTAAATTTATACATCTTTCTTTCTATACTATAAATCAAGCAGTGGTCCTATTTTATATAGAATTAGCAAAATTTCATCTTATAAAATTAACCTCCTTCAATTACAAAACAAAATCTACGCTAACTGCACAATTCAAGTCAATTAATTGTAATTGATTTCCCATAAATTGTTATAAATAAAATTTGAAATCTTCATAACTTCGTTTATTGATTTACAATCTTACCATTAAATAAATTGACATTTAGCATTGAATTATATTACATTCCATAAATGAATTTATAAATTTATTTCAAATTAACGTACTACTTGATTTCCTTAGATTATAAGTTATTCTATTAGTCAGTCATCTTTTTTTTTTAAATCATTAATTAAGGTCCCAATTAGGTTAATTTATCTGGATTTCATTCCTTTATTACATCATTCATCACTTAATAATTAACCAACTTTTCTATGCATCTTATTTCACTTATATCTTGTAATTATTTTCTAAACTCATACTTGTAATACCCAATATCATTTTATATTTCAATCGATTCTCACTTATTCCTATTTTATTGCGATATATTTCTATACTCATTCATTAATGCATATCTTCACTCACTTCCTATTTTATTGCAATATATTTCTATATTCATTCATTAATGCATATCTTCACTTACTTCCTATTTTATTGCAATATATTTCTATACTCATTCATTAATGCATATCCTCACTCAATTCCTATTTTATTACAATATTTTTCTATATTCATTCATTAATGCATATCTTCACTTACTTCCTATTTTATATTTCTATATTCATTCATAATGCATATCTTCACTTACTTCCTATTTTATATTTCTATATTCATTCATTAATGCATATCCTCACTCACTTCCTATTTTATTACAATATATTTCTATATTCATTCATTAATGCATATCTTCACTTACTTCCTATTTTATATTTCTATATTCATTCATTAATGCATATCTTCACTTACTTCCTATTTTATTGCAATATATTTCTATACTCATTCATTAATGCATATCTTCACTTACTTCCTATTTTATATTTCTATATTCATTCATTAATGCATATCTTCACTTACTTCCTATTTTATTGCAATATATTTCTATACTCATTCATTAGTGCATATCCTCACTCACTTCCTATTTTATTACAATATATTTCTATATTCATTCATTAATGCATACATACAAATTAAAAATTCTAAATCCCTTTTAACTATTCCATCTATGCTCCATTCCTTCACTTGATGCACAATTAGCATTCCTTATTCAAATTCGTTACATTCCCTTATATCCACTTCATAAATAAATTGGTATTCCGTTTTCCATTTATTACTAACTTTAATTATTGCAATTTATTATCTAACATACAATTTGAATTTATTTTCAAATTTTCACCGTTAAATTAATTAACATCTTCCAATAGTAAATAAAAAGGATTGAGCAAATTAAAATTTCTATTCAGTTATAGTTTATCAATATATTGATACTTAGGCAAAATCAAATTCTTGTCTTTAATTACCCTTTTCATAATTTCAACTCAATCAACCATTTTAACATGCAACTCATAATAACTTTTTATAAGTATGCATGTAATCGTCATTTATTCCAATCTTTTCTTAATTTACATAATAAATTCCCTTTATTTATTTTCAATTTACACAAAGGTATAAATCTTTCACTATTTCAATCATTAGATTTTTATTCAAATTACTAATAATCAAGTTTCTTAAATATCGTTGCTATATTTTAATTTAGAGTTCATTCCAATACTAATTTATCATCTTCATTTTTTCTTTTTCTTTTTCTTTTTTTTTTCTACAAAAAATTAAATTACAAGATCCTATTTAATTAACAATTTAATTGTCGAAATTTACGGGCCGTTACAGTTTTATGGATTAATAAAATAGATAATTTATTGCTAAAAGTATAATTTCTTGTAAAATGATTCTTAATTTAATAATAAGATATTTATAAAAACAATATTAATAGTGTATTGTCTTTATAAACAGGATTCTGAATAAAATTTGCAATTGTTGTTTCAAATTAAATTTATATACATAACTTGATATGAAAATAATTGATTTTGAATTTAATTTGAATTTAAAATTCCAAAGTATAAATCTTAATTGTTTAATTTTTATATGTATAAGTTTATTTATAAACATGGGTTGTTTTTATTTCTTTTATAAATTTATACACATATTTGAATATAAACTGACAAATTAAAATTAGGCTAATACACACATTAGTTTGTAAATTAAATACTAATCACTTTAAAAGAGACAAATGTTGCATTTTTAAACATTCATTTAACAAGTGTTCAAAAACTAACATAACAAATTGACAAATGTAGAAAATTTGTACAAGTGTAAAATTTTAGTTTTAATTTTTCTTTTATTTTATTAAATCTGAAAATTCATTTATATAAGCTTGCATCTTCATTCATATTTGTTTTTTCATTTCCTTAATCAAAAAGAAAACTTTAAAACACCTCTTCAAAATCAAAGAAAACTTCATTTTTATTTATTTCTTAAATCAAACTCATCTTCATATCAAAAACCCCTCATCAAAATCAAATCTGCACTTCCTCAAAAATCCAGAAAATCTGCATATTCAACATACTCAAAATCAAATAGGTCTGCATCACTCAAAAATCTGGAAAATGAATTTGCATGTCACTTAAAAAAAAGAGAAATGGTCTGCATTCTATTTTCTGCAATCTGGAAATGAATTTTCATGTCATCTGGAAATGACAAATCTGCTGGCACCTTCTCTCTGCACAACTTCAGATGTGGAGCTTGTCAAAAGCATCTTCATGCAAGTATTTGTAGTCAGGAATACATGAGCATTCCAATTTCATCAGGGCTTGCAACTAAATTTTTAAAGAAGAACCATGCCTGCATTTTTATTTCTGCAAAATTCAAAAGAAAGTCAAACAGAGCTCTGCATTTAATAAAGGTGAGTAACATTTTAAATTTTAAAGTTAAAAATAGGATTGCATGCTAGATTGTTTGATATAAATAAGTATTGTTGTGTATAAATGAAAATGTAATGTGTGCATGCTGTTGCTTTTATTACTTGTTCTGTTTCCTGATTTTCCAGACAAATTTTATTTATTTAAAACCTTATCTTTTAATTGGTTTTATGATATGATGAAATTTATTTAGTAGAGTTGTTTAACTGTCTGAAGATAATAATTTAAAACTTTAAGTAAGATGAATATGAGTAGTTGTCTCAGGGAAACACAGAAACATCAGTGCAGGTTAAATTTGAAAAAATATATAAAAATAAAAACCCAAATCATATTAGTATTGTAATTTAGTTTCATAAATTAAAGTACTAACTGAAGCTTGGTTTTTAAATCAAAAATCAGAATTTTTAGAGTTTAGTTTAAATTGCAGTTAGTTCTTGAACTAAAAATGGATTTTAATCAAATACTGTTGATCTTTGGACCGAGGAAGCTTGGGATTCTTCTGGTTAGTAGATAAGTGATAGGTGATGCTCAGAAAAATCTTGGATGATGATTTAATTCGCCAGAGTAATTGCAGTTTTGAATTTCAGTGTTGACCCTAGTTTTGATGGGTTTTATGAATTGGGTCATTTTGATCTAAAGGAGTGACCGAGTGCTTCAATCTTTTGAGGATCGACAGCTGATGTGTGGGTGAGTTCGTGGCCGGAGGGGTTGATGGTCTGGTGGTCGGAGCGCCGTAAGATTGCCGTTGACAGGTTTTGGGGGAAAACCTGTTTAATTTTTCAGGTTTTGAAGTATGAGGGTTAGTTGGTTTTAGGGGAGATATTGGGTTTGCTTGAAGTAGATGGGGGGGTGACTCAGAGTAGAGGTGCATTTGTCTCGAAGTGATTTTAGGGGTTTCTCGGGTTGCTCTGTATTTTCCAATTTTTCCAGAAACCTGTAAATCTGGGTTTTAAATTTTTAGAAATATGAAGTTTATTTATTAAGGTAAGTTTAAATAAAATTTAAATTCATGTTTGAATTTTAGAAATTCAAGTTTAATTCAAAATCTCAGTTTTAAATAAAAAAATAAAGGAAATAAGGTTTTAAACTTAAACTTGTATAACTACATTATTTTGGAAAGTAATTTAAATCTTTTAAATTAAAGTTTGTAAAATGTGAGCAAGATTTAAAATAAAATTTAAATCTGGAAATCCTAAATTCAAATATGAACTTCAGTTTTTAAATTTAAAAGAAGGTTTAAATTTGGAAGTTTTAAACTAAATATAAATTGAAGTTAGTGAAATTTTGAAAAGAGATTTTGTTTTCAAAATTCTTATGAATTTAAATTCTAAGACAAACACTTGTTTGTCTTGCAATTTTAAAAAGTTTTAAATTATTTAAACTTTGATAACTTTGATAAGTTTAAATTATTCTTATTTTAAAACTTGTATTTAAAATGAAATTTTAAAGGTAATTTCAAAAGTACTTTGTTTCAAACAAGTTTGTTTTAAAACATAATTTACAAATGGTTTTATCTTAAATTTAAGTTAAAAATTAATGTTTTAGAATTGATTTAATTAATAAGGTAATTAAGATTTATTAATTAATTTAATTAATTATTGGTTAAGGTTTAATAAATATTGATTAATGATTAATCAATTTAAAATTAAGATCATTAATTAGATTTTTTTAAATTAATGATTAATGAATTATTAATTAAGTAATTAAGTTTTAAATCAAGGTTAATTTATTAATAATTAACTTTAATTAATGGATAATTAAAGATGATTTAATTTGTAATTATCTAAGTTAATTACTTAATAAAAATAATTAAAGAATGGTTAATGAAGGTCATTAACCAGGATTATTTAATAATTAATTAATGTGATAATTTTTATAATTAATTAGATTAATTGATTTAATAATAATCATTTGTGAATGGTTTGAGTATAATTACTTAATGAAATAATTAAGAAATTAATTACTTAAGGTAATTAATTATGTTAAATGTGATTGTTTATTTTAATTAATTAAGTTTAATTAAATTTTAAACACTTGAGGTTTTAAAGATAATTACTTTATGTAATTAATGATTTGGGAAATTACTTGGTGAAGTAATTGATTTGATAATTACAGGTTGTAATTAAATGAAGATGTTTAAGAATGAAGTAATTTGGAATGTAATTACTTAGTAATTAATCAAGAGATTAATTAAGAAATTAATTAATGGATAATTAATTTGGTTTAATAAAGTAATTAATTTAGTTAATTACTGAATGTAATTAATCTGGGATGATTAATAAATATGAGTTAATTACTTAAGGTAATTAATTTAAGAGGATAATTAATTAAGTATAATTAAAGATCATTAATTATTATAATTAATGATGTAATTAAAGTTGATTAATTATGATTGATTAATCAATGATAAGTAATTAAAGGTAATTAATTACTGTAATTAATTAAGGATTAATGTAATTAATTATGATTAATTTATTAATTGAAGTAATTAAAGGTTAATTACTGTTTGGTTGAGAATAATTAATATTGTGAGATTAATTAAGGATAATTACATGAATGTAATTAAGAGTAATTAATCAAGGGTGATTAATTAAGGTGATTAATAAAGAATGATTATAATCAATTAAATGATTTGAGTAAGCAAGATTTATATTGATGAAGTAATTAATTTAATTTATTTTAAATTAATTAAAGATGAAGTAATTAATTAATTCATTTTAAATTAATTAGAGATGAAGATAGGATTCAATTCATTTTAAATTAATTATAGATATGGTATGAGTAAATCATTGCTTACGTATGAATGGATGACATTGATGGTCTTGGATGCTTTGTGATCTCAGTAATGAGATAAGAAATGTTGTGTGGTATGAATGTTTAGTTGCATTGTGATGATAACATAGATTATCTATTATGATGGTAATATATGGATTATCTATTTTGATATTGATAATGTGGATTACCTGTTATTTGATAATGTTGATTATCAATTATGATCCGTGAGTTATCTATCTGTGTGTATATAGATAATTGAATTGTTTTAAACTTTAAACAACTTGGACCTAAAAGACACGCTTTGGATTTCGATGAGACCGGGATCGGGTTTCCATATTTGGATATCCGAAAACCACATCGATTCCAATTAAACGTTAGGTCGTGAATCAAAGTGGAGCTTTGTGAAGACTCGAGGTGTAAGGACTATACGTCAGTATAACTCTGTGAGTGATTCCGTAATGAGTTGACGGAATAGTACTTATAGGTTCGAGATGGTGGTTCAGAGTGCAAGGGTTATCGTCGTTAACTCTGAGGGTGATTCCAAAACGAGTGTAACGAGATAATGCCTTCGGTTTCATTCGAAACCGGAACGAACTTGTATGGATCGAATGCTTTCAGAACATCATCAGGTGGACGATGAGCATTCTAAGATGTTATGTCCTATAAAGGAAATCGTAGCCTCAAGCCTCATCTTCCGGAAATGGCTAAAACAGGGGAGGTGCAGCAAGGCTTCGTGGGTAGCCCCCACTTGAGAGTGAGATTTACCCCCGTCTAGAGGTCCCTTTATATTCGGCTGTGTGGGCGGTTGCTAGCTACAACCGCGGGGTTGTCTTGTTCGGAACTGTTCAGTAAGGAATGGGTCCGGCCTTGTGTTGTAGGGGAGCGGGCGTACTCCTCGGTACATTGATCTAGGCCACGTACTATGACGGGCGATACCCCAGTAGCCCTGCCATTGTATGGAATCCAAAATCCAATAAGTGCCAACGGTTTTGATTGTATTACCCACTTTTGTGGCTAGTAGCTTGAATTTAATCATGTAACAATTTCAGCTATTTCTTATTTATTTGAAAACCCTAGACCTATTATAATATCATCAGATTTCCAATCAAATGTTTTGGTTAGCGTAAGGTAAAAACTTTTCCATGTTTATGTGTGGGAAGTCTTACGTGATACCTTTCTTTTCAAAGGTTTTTGAAAGTTAAGCAACTTTAACCTGTTACTCACACCAGACCCATGTCTGACCCAGAGTTTATTTTCTGTTTTTCTTAAACTCTTAGGTACTCAAATTTTTACGAGTATCCAAGGGATTCAGGTTAGCTTTGACGAATTGTGGAGGAGCAAATGGAGCAGGAGGCTTCTGCGTGTAGATATATATAGTTTTCCGTTGTGTAGATTTCTTTGAGTTGTTTCTTGTACTGTATTGAGTTGTATTACTAGACAGGTATTTATAACTGTCTAGTATGTGTTGTATTATCTGCGTAACTCTGATAGTGGTTGTAAACTATGTAATGTTTATGTTATTAATATAATTTATTCGTTCCGCTGTTTAGATTCTGATGTTGTTGCTTTCTTCTCTTATTTCTTTTCTCTTTTCTATCCATTTCTTTCTTAATAAATGATGCGATTTTCTGTGGTAAGAAAGTCGGGTCGTTTCAGTTGGTATCAGAGCATTAGGTTGAGTGAATACCTAGGCTCTGTAGTAGTGTCTTTCTAGAGAGAGCGTATTTGTAATTTATATATAATATATATATATATATATGTATATATTCTACCTATCTGTTGGGTTACCTATTCAGGTTTTCCAATATAAGTTATAAATGTAGATGGGGTAGTGGTGTGTGTAACACGACTATCATTTGTTGGAGTTTGAATGTTTGAGGTTGGAAGTGTATTTGTCGAGACTGTAGACCTAATACCATCTCGAGTGAGTTCTGTAGTGATGAATAACTTCATTGATCTCTGAAGGAAACCGGTTAAGGTTCGGAGTTAATTCATTGATGTTGGATGAGTAGTGTTTTGATCTGTCGGTTGGACAGAAGTGAGTGATGGTATTTTGATACCTCAGGAAGTAGTAGCTGCGTGATGAGATGCAGTGACTATGGATGTTTCTGAAGATGTTTCCTTTGGACCAAGTTAAGGAGGTGAGTCTGCTTTAGTGTTGTGGCTGTGTTCAGCTGGTATTTCTGTTTGCTTTGAAGACCGAGTTTCTCAAAGAGCTTTGATTTGGAATTCTTTGGCATCAGTGGCAGCAGTGCAGCTTGGAATGTTCTCGGGGTAGGCAAGAGATCTTCTGGCTTAGCGGTTTTTTTTCTTCTGGAAGTGGAGTTCAAAAGCAGCAGTGTGGACCCGTTTCTTGGGTGGATTGGCTAGTTAAGAATGAGCTGTTCTGTTTGGTAAAGGGAGAATAGTTTTCCTTGGATTTGGTTTGGTGGAATCCAAAAGTGACTTCCAATTGTGTGAGTGTTCTCTTGGGTTATCTGAGTCTTTCTGGATGTCTTTAGGAAGTCAGAATTTTGTTCACATCTGGAGATTGAGTTTCCTTAGCGACTGAAATTCCAAGAGTGGTGTCGGTGGTTCAGCTTTATAGAAGAATGGTTCCAAGAGATTTAGTTGGTGTAGCAGCCCAGAGTTTTGGAGGAACTTCTGAATTTTTCTTATGGATCTGTTGAACCATATCTCTGGGGTGTGTTGTCAAGTTGTGCTCGTGTTCTTCTTCGGCATTCTCTTCTACTTCGGATCAGAGTTGCACAGCGGAAGCAGTTTGGGAGTGTATCTGCTTTTCTTTTCCGGATAGGAGAAGTTGTTGTCTTCTGATGTTGAGGAGTAGAGTTTGAGTTCTTGGTCTTGGTTGATCTGGAGGAGATTATTTTGTTGAGTTGATTGGTCCAGTTTGTTTCTAGAGGCATCAGCAAAGGATGAGTTGATCAGTAAGGTTGTAGACAGCCCAGGATCGTCCGAAGAGTTTTGTGGATAAGAGACGAAGGAATTTGGATTCTGAAGTCGGAGATTTAATCTTGGATAAGTTTTCTCTAATCAAAAAAAAGTGAGCTATAAGATTGGTTATGTCTGAAAAGTTAGCTCTATAGTGTTTTGGATCTTTTCTGTGATCTTGGGGAATAAGTGATTGATCTACAGGATTGAATTGCCAGTTTGGATAACTGGGATTCGATGAGTTTCACGTATCTCTAAGGGAATACGTGTATGATCTATCTCTGGTTGTGGAACCAGCAGTTCTGGAGTTTTGGTTGTTGAGTCAGACTCGTCTGTAGTCTGATATCTTGTCTTGTGTATAGATATAGTTGAATAGGAGCTTTGTAGCTTCATAATATTGTTGTTTGGATTCTCTAGAGCAAGTAACCCGGTATATATATATATATACTTGGGGAAAACTCGAAGAAATTCTATCCAGAATTTGTCTGGATAATTAGATTTGTTTGATTGATTGAATTGGTTGCTATGGTTGTTAACATATGTTTGATATATGCTTGTGTTTTAAAATTAAAATATTTAATGAGATTATTAAATTACCTTTGTTTTTAATTTCGGGGAAGAAATTCTTTTAAGGGGGAAGGATTGTAATATCCCGGAATTTTTAACAATATCAATTTAATAATCTGTATTAAAAATTAAATTGATATTGATATTTTGTTAATAATAATTCAAATAGATTTAATAATCATCCTCAATAAATATTTAAATTGGTTATTTTATCTTTTAAAAATAATAAATTGATTTCTATTTATAATATAAATATATGGTTATATTTTAAATAGATTAGCATTGTTTTAATTTTAATAAATAAAGCATATTTTTCTAATTTTAATATTTGTAGTAATTTGAAAATTTGTTTTTATTTAATATTTAAGCTTCCCAAAGTTAAATGAATAAATCTTGGTTTAAATTTAATTAGTGAATCATGTTTTAAAATTCTAATATATACATTTTAATTTGGAAGTTTTGATTTTAATTAGTATTGAGTTTTTAAAAAACTATATAATAAATAAATATATGATTTTAATTAGTGTAGCCTCCAAGTCATCATTAGCACTTAATTAATCCTCCATTAACATGTGCTTTTGCTTTTAACCTCCACTAACATGTTCATTTGCTTTTTATTGTGGTCCATCAGTTAGTGGGTAGGTAGGCTCTTCCATTTGCATGAATTCCTTTATTTCCTTCTTTTTTGGCTTTGGACACTTGTGCATGCATACACAAAATGACCATTTTGCCCATATGTAAACGAGTGAATGATGACTTGAAAATATTTTTGTATTTTGGTTTAAAACGTGTAAATATACTCTAATATGCCATTTATTTAAATAAAAGGAGATTAAATATGAGAAAAAAGTATACATTATTACGTGCACATCAAATACCCTCATACTTATATGTTTGTTCATCCTTAAACAAACTAAAACTAAGATAAATCCTCATACTTAGGAATAATGCTTTCGAAAGAGATGGTTTTGTCCCATTTCTTTTAAGACCCTTAGATATCTTGAAAGTAATACCAAAAGTTTTGAAAGAAATGATTTTGAATGATTTCGAAGCTGTGCTCCAATATATTTTTTACTTAAACCCAATACTTTCGAAAGGTAGGTTTTAAGTAAGAATTTTAATGCTTTCAAATGGTATATAATGAAGGTTTCGAAGGGGTGGTGCCCCAATATTTTCGAAAGGTACTTTGAATATTTGAATGGAAGTTTTCCAATGCTTTCGAATGGCAAGCTTAAAGTGTTTTGAAAGGAGGATGTCTATGGTTTTAATATAACCTTCGATATGTTAGTCTCAATGGTTTCGAAAGATCTACTTTTAAAAGGTATCGAAAGCTATGTTTTGGCCTTTGGGCCTAGTGTTTCAAAGAGAAGTAGTTAACTTATTTGAAAGGGGTACTTATAATGGGTTCGAAAGGTAACATTTAAAATTTTAAACAGAGGTTTCGAATGGTTTTTCTTAGCTTCATGGCCTAAGATCTTTTTAGCTAAAAATGTTTAACTTACTTTGGAGGGATAGATAATCCCAAAATATTTCATCAACATTGTTTTGTGTAAAGTATATATATCATTATATATATCATGGTTAGGTGTTTTGAATAAAGAAAAGTATATGCTTTCCTTGTTTTTATAAAAGTATGATTTAAGGTGTAAATAATTTTTAAAGGATGTTTACAAGGAAATAAAAAATTTATAGGTTAGTTAACCCTAAGACATGAAATATATGAAAAGGGTAGTTAAGCCTAAATTTATGAATCAGATATAGAAGACCAGACAGGACTGGTGTCAGGTCACACCCTATACTTTAGCTATTAGCCCCTAGCTAAAATAAAGTCCCAAATTCCAGTGTGTAAGGCTTGTCACAGATGGGAGTGAATTGAGATTACACACCGAAAGGAATATACAAGGAAAATATAGGTTATTAGTAAGCCCGTAAAAACCATTAGGTTCAGTTGATCCTAGAAAAAGAAGTTAAGGGCAATTATGTAACATCCTCCACTTGGAGGCCCAAAACTAATAGTTATAGATGATGTAGTCATCCATAGTTATTTATTCTTAGCGACCAAATATGATAATGTTAGATACATTGATATAAAAGAAACATATGGATATGTAAAAAATATTAAAATCGCAAAACAACTTTTATAATCCATTTCAAATCATTTTAAGTTCATTACATAATCCCAATATGAGAACCACGTTCAAAGAAAATATAATTATTACAACATACACCAAGAGCGACATATGAAGATGCCTCCTTGCATGATCGGGGTATATAGCCAGGCAATTAAACGTATTTGCCTTTACAGCAAAACACAGCGGAATCAAAAATAAAAAAGAACACTAAATAGCTATCATGCCTCCTGCACGTCTCTAGAAGCTTATTTATCTAAAGAGGTACTTGAAAACCTCAAACTCTCAAACTACTCAAAATTGATTGAGTATTGGAGAGTTGTAGGGGAAAACATAAACTTCGAGTCAAACATAAAGCCTGGTACAAATAATAATCTACCATCTCAAACCATTTAGATATCCAATGAGACCACGCCGCTTAGCGAAACGGGTTTTTCCCTTGCTAATATCCTATCCAAAAATTTATAAAACTATGTATAGTGCTTATGCATCCCTAGTGGTTAAAACATAGCAATTCAATATATTACGATGATATGCAAACAAGTAAATCAATTCTGACCTCCTATTTAGGCATCCTACATTCTGGTATATCTGACCTCCTGAATGAAATTCTACTCAATCAGGATTTAATTCAATTTATATTCATTACTAGATCAACCTAGCTGGTTATTTTGCCTTTTCTCCCTAAAATGCAATTATGGGTCCATAATAAAGTTATTATTTAAACTAGAAGAAGCAAACATATTAACATACAACATCTACGGTTTAATTTCCTTAAATTCAGTTTCATATAAAACTTGGTTAATCCCTTTAACCTATTATTCTATCAAGGAAAGCTTCTTCAAAAACTCTAATTTAAAAGCATTTAAAAGCTCTTTTATAATGCAATGAATTTTACCATTAAAAATTTGAGACTGGGTTCTTTGTTTGTAAAACTAAGGATTTCGAAACTTTTAATCTTTACTTTTGAAACAATTGAAAACTTCCCTTTGAAACCATTTAAATCTTCTTTTCAAAAAACTAGACACCTGCCTTTCGAAACACTTTAAAACCTTTCTTTCAAAACCTTTTGAATGTATTAAGTATTACCATTCAATTATAGAAACATAGCTCCGAAATCATTTGAAAGTACCTCCTTCGAAACCATTGAGTTTAATTCAAAATAAATCTTATTGGGTCTAAGTGAATACAAGCAAATGCACCCCTTCCGAAACTATTAAAAAGATTTTGGGGAAAAACATATGGCTTCGGCACCATCTTTTTGAAAGCTCAAAATATTTAAGCAAAACATTTGATGGATAGCTTCGAAAAGCCCTTCCGAAGCCATTGTCTTCGAAACTCTTGAATCCTTTCGAAAGCTTTAGAAAGGGGCCTAGTACAGGTTTAAAACAAAAGCTACCTTTCAAATCAGTTGATGACTTCAATCCATTTGAAATGCATAGGAATGGTAGAAGGGTTTCAAATTGGTCAAAACTTCTCTTTTCGGAAGCTTTGATTCAAAACTAAGTAACTCATTCAAAAGTTACTATTTAACAAGAAGAGGTAACACCTTTCAAAAGCAATTTGAAAAGACCCCTTCGAAAGCATATATTTTGATCTCTTCGAAAGCATTTAGTAAAATGGGAAAGCATATTTCATTATAAAGTAAAACAAAGGTTTCGAACCCATCGAAAGTGATGTTTCGACATCATGCCTTCCATCCTTCTCCAATCCACTGCATGCCGTTATTGTGATACCTTTTGTATTGGTTTTGGCTTAGTTGATTTTGACCTGGTTGGATTCGACTTGGTTGAAGGCAGAAGCATATGGTCGAAAGGTGGCTTCTAAAGGAGGCGGAACCCACTTTTCTGGGTAAAGACTGATTTAATGCCAATTAAAGTAAATACTTTATAACTAACCTACCTATTTGTAAACATTTAAATTGTTGCCATAGCTTTTAAAATTATTTACCAAAATAACTGCCGCATAATTTCAGATCTAAACAAAGGTTAATTTTACAATTAAGCCCTACCATTAAGAAAAACAATTAAAACAATTGAATCCCTCTTCTAAAATAATTTGTTATCCATAGTAAATTACATAGGAAAAATCCCCAAAAATTATAGAAATTCACTTTCAATATGTTGTCTAACATATAAACATTTCAGACCCAAATCCTTTATAAAATAATCGAAATTAATTTCTAAACCCAATTATTCGTATTTTCTTTTTAAATTCAAAATAATTTTTCTATAGCATCGAAAATTATAAAATTAAAACCCATCTGCAAAACATGTTTTACATAACGTATAATTTCCTCAAGGCATTCGAAATTCATTATAATCAGTTTTACCCTTAAAGCCATATAAAACTATATTCAAACAATCTTGTTTAAATCAAACATGTTATAAAACTCAATCATATCATTATCAAAATCAACATTATAATGAATTTAACCTAAAGCCAGAAATCAAGTGATTGTAAAAACAAAATAGAGATGATTTAGATTATTATACACCTTGATGAGGATAAGAAAATTGAGATTGAGATTAATTTTCCTTGCTTTGATTCCTTAGCTCTTGATTAATTTTCCCCTTTCGTCCTAAGTAATGGCCGGCTTTTCTTTCTTTGCTTTAGGTTTTGTGTTTTTGAAAAAAATGAACGTGAGAAAGAATGTGGAAACAAGATTGTAAGGTGCAGCAATTACTCTATAGTACCCTTACGTTAATTAATTAACATTTAAACCATTCTTTAGCCAATTTATTTAATTAAGCATGGCCTCTATTTTAAAATTTTCAAATCTTAATCCCTTTATCAATCTAATATTTACATGACTCTATTTAATTTAAATAATTAAATCTTTCGAATAATGTTATCAAAATTAGGGGTGTTACATGTTAGCTCAGGAATTAAGGGCAATCATCCCAAAATAGTGTCTAATAGAAGTTAGATCTTTGTTTGTGTTTGGAAGGCCCGAGTCAGAGTGGTTAATAGTCATCCAATTAAAACTATAGTATAGACAGATTGTCCATTTATTTCCTGATTTTTATACATATGTATATACTTGCTATATTTGTTCAATCGGTTAAATTGCAGGATTTTGATTTGCAAAAGATATGTTTTAGAAAGGGATATTAGTGAGAGGAAACCCGTTCCGCTATGCGGCATGGTCTCACTTAATATTAGAAAACAGAGATGTAAAAATATTATTCACATCAGATTTTATATCTGACTCAAAGTTTATGTTTTTCCCCTTAAACTCTAGGATGCTCAAAAATTATTTTGAGTAGATTGAGAGTTAAGGATTTACAGGTTTAGTAGGTGGACGAATAAGCTTTCGAAGACATGCAGGAGATAAAGATAGATACATAGGAGCTTTTAAGTTTTATATCCACTGTGTTGTATATAAAACAGATAAGTCTATTTATTACTCTGACCATCCACGACGGCATCTTCCAATGTCGGTCTTAGCGTAATTTGTAATAATTAATCGAAACCGGGGAATCATTTGGGATTATGTAATGGAATATAGAACATGGAGTGCAATTTAATTAGTAATTTTGTTTGTAATCTATTATTTTGTTTCATATTCATGTGCTTCAGATATTATGGATACCTTTAAATTACTATATTTTGTCACTGAAGTTAACACTATAGATGATTACGGGAACTGTAGTACTTAGCTTTGGGTCTCAAGATAGGAGATGTTACAAGAATCCTCTAAGGAGGAAGAGATCGATGTAAAGAAAATATTGGCTTTTGACGATGTAACGACCGCCCATGACTCCCGCACCAAAACAATGGAATAGTGCGCTGAAAGGCGTGCCAGGTAGCCATGGTCGATAGTCAGGGTAAAATAAAACAGCAAACTCTATCGTACAACTCACAGCGCATGGACAAAATACAATAGAGAAATATATATATAGTGAAGCTCCATATCAGAAAAATCATCATATAAGCATCGTAAGTAGATTTATACAAACATGAATCATCCATACATCAAAGCCTCACTACAACACTCAATCAGATATAACAGCGGAACACCCAGTACATATAGTAAGAAAAACTAGTATGTAAAGCCTCCTGCTCGTCTTCGTCATCATCAGCGTAGATCTCTAAGAACAGCACCTGTCACCTGCTACCTAGTCTGCCCATCCCAACATGGATGAACAGCCCAAGGTAATAAGAGGAGACATAAAACCTTGAGTCAGACAAAGTCTTAGTGAGCAGTAAGTCAACTATCAAACATACCAAAAGAGCATAAAGGATAAAAGGAATAGGAACCAAACCATCCCACTCCACCTCTTTCTACAGTGATAGCCCCCAGACACACACCAAGGAGAAGTAAGCATAACACAGCAGACAATTAAGGTAAAGCAATAATCACTCGAGTCAAGGGCGATGTTTTCCAAATACAAACCCCCAAGGCCTAAACCAAGATCAGATAAGCACCTAGAAAATACCGCTCTTGAGACCGAATGATGATACAACCAAACGTCCAAACATCCATGACTCTGGCTATCACTGTTATCCTTGCTTCGATTTCACCGTTGATTAAATGACCATCCGTCAAGGGCTAATGGTAACCCCGGTTCCAGACATAACTCCGCACACTGCCTTGTGCCTAGGACTTATCTACTTTGCCCAGAGTACTCGACTACCTACCTGTAGTCTTTTGGTTGTCCCGACTACCTACCTGTAGTCGTTATGGGCACCCCATGTACTCTTGCTTTTGAGCATGCTAGAACCTTCAACAACGATGAGATCCAAGCCTCCTAGTCATCCTTCTTGACGACTATCCTCATACTAGCTCAAGCTACCTCTCGAGCAATCCATTATCAACCAACTCGAACCACCCCTCGAGTTATCAACATGCTTGGAATGATCCCTGCCTGGATTACGCCAAGTCTACATCACATCATACTTCGCTTTATTACACCATAGCAAAGTCTCAACTCAACAACATGGTTTGCCTCATCGCATCATGGCAAAGTTCCATCTCAACATCATTCAATCCATACATATGAGCTTCCACGTCCGCCACATATGCTTACAGCAGCTTTCACCATTCAAGAGCCTCTACTGTAGCTTTTGAATCATCTTTGACCATACTTGTCCAAATCTATCAACTAGATAGCTCATTCACAACAATCAATCAAGGCAAACATTAATCCAAACAAATAAGTATTCAATCAAGATCTAATTAGGCATTCATAACTACAATGGCAATTTCGTAAATAAATGAGCATAGAACTAACATACATGAATCATGGGTTTTTAGCATAGATCTAGCAAATATAAAACATGGGTTTTGTTTCTATAACTTAATAAATGAGCTTGCATAGGTAAACATCTTCACAAACAATGGATCTATACTTGGATCTAAGGAAAATGCACAAAAATCACTATCTACAACACTCCAACAAACCACCAATCCAATATATTCCTTTGGGTCCGCGTGAGAGATAACTACCACTCACCAAATCACCCAAACACCTCAAAAACTAATCACTATAGATCTGGACAGCGAAGATCAAGGCTTGATCCGGCAATATTTCGCTTCAAACGATGAAATCTAGCTTCGTTGGATGAAGATCTTCAACTTTGTCTCTTGGATCTTCAATCTCGATCTTCGATCTTGGATGGATGTTAGAATTAGATTGGAATAGAGAAAAGAAGATGAAGAAATGTTGTAGTCGAGTTCCCAAAATGGCAGCACTACGTCGCTTCAAAAACCGGTGCCAAAAAGTGAGCCGAACCCCTCTATTTATAGGCTGAATCACCCTTAGGTCGTCGCCCTATAGGTCGGTCACGACCTATCCATGAGTCGTTGCCGACTCATCAGACCCCTTCGTCCTACGACCTAACCAACACAACATACAGTCGACCTAAAGACATGGCCGACCCAACACTCATTCCTATGGCCGACCTAACCCCTAGCCGACCTACTGCATATGACTCAACACAGCAAAGCCATCCCAACTCGTATGCGACTTAACTAAGACGCAACGACTCAACCTATCTTCTTAAGTCGTACTAAGGTCCTAACGACTCAAGTCCTACCGACTTATACCACTTGCCGACTTAACATACAGACCGACTTAGCACTTAGCCGCTCTTCTCTCTTAACTTGCTAACACTTTAACTCGGCAACTCTTGTAACTCGGCAACACCTATGAGTCGTTGACACGAGCTAACTCCACACGGCTTATCACCTTGGGCCGATAACCTTTAAGTCGGTCATTTTATAAGTCGTCTAACGACCTAACCTGTGACTCGTTAACTCGGCCAATCATACTAACTTTTTAGCTCTTAGGTCGTAAACTTCTTGACCCGGTCACCCCTATGAGTCGGCCCTCTATGACTCATGCTAGAGACAACATAAACAACACCAACGACTTAATGCAACTATTTTACGATTTAATCGACACGTAAAATACGGGTCGTTACATTCTCTCCCCCTTAGGAATTTCGCCCCCGAAATTCCAAACAAACAACAGCAACCAAAATTATTCCGCATGCCTATCATCCATAGCAATCAACAAACCATGCATCCAATTCTAGCCTAGCATGCAGAATTCTAAGACTTAGAACAAGCTACAAATTCATGAGATGTCACGACACCTTAGGGCCATACCTTGAAGAGTTCGGGATGAGCTGCCTTCATCCTCTCTTCCTCCTCCCACGTACAGTCGTTAACATCATCACTCCATTGTACCTTGAGCAACGTAATCGTCTTTCTCCTAAGCTGTTTCGTATTGGTTTCAACAATACGAAGCGGCTTACGAGGTCTCGTAACCACTGGATCAACTTCTAAGTTTTCACAGCTATCAGCAAAAACCACCGTAGTTGGGTCATGCACATACTTCCGTAGATAAGATACATGAAAAACATTGTGCACACCCGCCATCTTTTCTGGTAACTCCAATCTATAAGCGAGCTTTCCAATTCGCTCTATAATTGGGAATGGTCCAACAAATCTCGGAGTCAATTTCCCTTTCTTCCCGAATCTAATAACACTCTTCAAAGGAGAAATCTTCACAAAAACCATATCACCTACGTCGAATTCCAAATCCTTTCGACGATTATCGGCATAACTCTTCTGACGATCTTGGGCTGCTTTCATTCGTTGCCGAATGATCTCTATACAATTCGAAGTCTGTCGAATCATCTCTGGCCCAAGTATCAGCTTTTCTCCAGTTTCCAACCAACATGTCGGAGAGTTACACGGTCTTCCATATAATGCCTCATATGGTGCCATACCAATGCTCGACTGATAACTGTTGTTATATGCAAACTCCACCAAATGAAGATGATCTTCCCATGATCCTCCGAAGTCCAAAACACAAGCTCTGAGAAGATCTTCCAAAATTCGGTTAACTCTCTCAGTCTGACCATCTGTTTGAGGGTGATAAGCTGTACTCAAACACAACTCAGTTCCCAAAATCTCCTGGAAGCTCTTCCAAAATCTACTAGTGAACAATGGGTCTCGATCGCTCACTATACTCTTCGGAATACCATGGAATCGAACTATCCACTTAACACACAACTCAGCCAACTTCGATGCAGTCCTAGTTGATCGAACAGGAATGAACCTTGCACTCTTGGTCAAACGATCTACTATGACCCAAATTCCTTCATTTCCTGCTCTTGTCCTAGGTAGACCATCGATAAAGTCCATCGACACTTGCTCCCACTTCCATGTAGGAACTTCTAATGGCTGAAGTAATCCACTGGGCTTCTTCTGCTCAGCTTTCACTAACTGACAGTTCATACACTTGGAAATAAAATTTCCAACATCCTTCTTCATGCCTTCCCAGTAGTAAGTTCTCCTCATATCCCGATACATCTTATTTCCACCTGGATGAATTGTCAACTTCGAGTGATGACCTTCCTTCAGAACTTCATCTCTCAATCCATCTACATCGGGAACAACCAATCGTCCTTGCTTCCGAAGCCAACCCTCTCGATCGACCTCGAATCCCTTATCCTTCTCTGGGTCCAATCCAGATTCCAAATCTCGGATGATCTTGACAAGCTTATCGTCTCGCTTTTGGCTCTCACCAATTCTTTCCACAAGAGTAGGTCTTATCGATAAGTTTGCCAACATCTCAGGTTCTAATTCACATCTGGGCCTGAAATCAAATCCAGCCAAATACTCGAGACTCTTCCATTCCGAAAACATGGCTCCCAATCCTGCATGTCTTCGACTTAACGCATCAGCCACTGCGTTACCTTTTCCCGGAGTATAGGCTATGCCAAAATCATAAGATGCTAGAAACTCTAGCCACCGTTGCTGTCGAAGATTCAAATCCTTTTGGGAGAACAGATACTTCAACGACTTATGATCTGTAAACAACTCGAATCTAACTCCCAATAGATAATGTCTCCACATCTTCAAAGCAAACACAATTGCCGCTAACTCCAAATCATGAGTCGGATAATTCCTTTCATGCGGCTTCAGTTGTCGACTAGCATACGCAACAACTTTATCCTTCTGCATTAGCACTGCTCCAAGTCCAGTGCCACACGCATCGGTGTAAACCACCATCTCTTCATTCCCACTTGGAATAGTCAAAACAGGAGCACTTGTCAGTCGCTCTTTCAGGATTACGAAAGCTTGCTCACACTTGTCATCCCATCTGAACACTTGGTTCTTCTTCGTCAATCCTGTCAACGGTGCAGCTATCTTGGAAAAGTCTTTGATAAACCGACGATAATATCCTGCTAATCCAAGAAAACTCCTCATATCAGATGCATTCTTAGGTCTAACCCAATCCTGGATTGCTGCCACCTTAGCGGGATCAACTGCTATTCCATTTCCCGAGATAACATGGCCTAAGAACCTCACTTCACTCTTCCAGAAGTGGCACTTCGAAAACTTAGCCTTCAGCTGATGTTTCCGTAAGATCCCCAAAACAATCCTCAAGTGTGTCTTGTGCTCTTCCTCAGTTCTGGAATAAATCAGAATATCATCCACGAACACAAGCACGAACTTATTCAACTGATCTCTGAACACTCTATTCATAAGATCCACAAAATATGCTGGTGCGTTAGTCAACCCAAACGGCATTACCAGCCACTCATAAAAACCGGATGGTGTCCTGAAAGCAGTCTTCGGCACACTATCCTTAGCCACTCTCAACTGGTGAAATCCCGTTGCCAAATCCATCTGAGAAAACACCTTGGCCTCGTGAAGCTGATCAAACAAGTCATCTATTCTCGGCAATGGATACTTGTTCTTCTTAGTCAACTTATTCAGCTCACGATAATCCACACACAACCTCAACGATCCATCCGCTTTGGTTGCGAACACAACTGGTGCACCCCATTCGGACACACTTCTCCGAATGAATCCTTTCTGCAAAAGGTCATCAACCTGCACCCTCAACTCTAGCTGCTCCCTAGGCGCCATCCGCCTAAGAGGCATCACAACAGGTCTGGCTCCCTCAACTAGATCGATACGAAACTCGATCTCCCTATGCGGCGGCAATCCTTTGACTTCGTCAAAGACATCCTCAAATCCATTCACAATAGGCACCGATGACAGTCCATCCCGTGGAACAACCAGCGAATACATGAAGCTCATGAAGACGTCTTCCTCATGCTTACATCGTATCACAACCTTTCGCCCTTCCACATTCCCGACTGTCACCTCAAGCCTCTCACAATCAACCCTTGCCGCATATTTCCTAAGCCAGTCCATACCCAAAATAATTCCGAACCCCGCAAAGTTCAGAACAAAGCAATCACAGACAAACGAGCAATCATGACTCGACACAACTAGACCACGGCATATCATACACAAAATGACGAACCCCCGACTGGATTAGTCACAACCAATGGCCTATCAACAATATCCGGTTTCAAACCTAACCGGCCTACCAAATCATTACAAACAAAAGAATGCGACGCTCCAGTATCAAACAACACTCTAACTGGAACACCACAGATAGAAAGAGTACCTTGAACCACCACACTCTTCCCCTTCTCTTCAGCAGTAGGAGCTTTTGAAGATGACGGCACAACTCCCAAAGCATAAGCTTGCACAATTTGCCTATCTTTCCTCGGCTCTGGGCAATCCTTCTTGATATGTCCCAGCTTATCACAGTTATAACACTTTCCCGGCACCTTGGGATTCTTACAATCTTTGTAAAGATGGCCCTTCTGTTGGCAGTTATAACAAGTCACTTCGCCTTTCGGCTTCTTCTGGCCATCCTTACCCTTCTGCTGCTGCTGCTTCCTCCTCTTATTGCCACTCTGGTGTGGTTTAGATTCTTCCTTGGTTACAGCAACAACAGAACTTTCTTTAGGAAACAAACTCTCATGCCTGAGGGCTTTCTCCACAAGCTTCTCAAATGGATCGTCCAGATGATCCACCAACTGTCTCCCAAGATAAGCATCCAAACCAGTCACAAACTTCTCATTCTTCTGATAAGGAGAATCAATATACGATCTAGCATACTTGGACAAAGCTTCGAACTCAGAAATATACTCAAGAACTGGTCTCCCACCTTGCTTGAGCTCTACAAACCTCTTGAACAAAACAGACTTCTGAGCCGTAGAGATGAACTTGGCTTCAAATCTAACTTGGAATTGTTCCCAAGTGATCTCTTCTTCTGGAGTATCGATGGTGATAGAATTCCACCAATCCGCAGCTCTCCCTTGAAGCTGTCTCGATGCAAGCTTCCTTTTAGTTGCATCCTCAATCCCTAAATCACCAAAGATTCTTCGACATGCATCAATCCATCTCTGCACCTCAATGGTCGACTCCGTCCCCAAGAAAGCTTTTCCTCCAAGAGCAGTATAATCCTTACAAAGCTTAGCAAAATCCGCCGGTCTCGGAGCTTGAACTTGATCTCCCACATCCACTGATGATCCTGAAGCTGGTATCCTTCTCATGATCGAAGTCATCATCGCTTCGAACATAGTTCCATAATCAACAGCTCCTTCATCAGCACGGCTTTCCCTTGCAGCTGGTCTCCCTCTTCGACTCATCCTTAATATCTGCAATAAGAATGATTAGAACACCTTAAGAAACAACTGCATAAGGAGTTCAAATCCTTCTAAGCTACTATATTATATATAGTAATCATCCATCAAAATACAATTACGTCTCTCATACGTAGTTGCGTCAGCGAGCGTTGGCTAAAATCGATTAACCAAAGCTCTGATACCAAATGTAACGACCGCCCATGACTCCCGCACCAAAACAATGGAATAGTGCGCTGAAAGGCGTGCCAGGTAGCCATGGTCGATAGTCGGGGTAAAATAAAACAGCAAACTCTATCGTACAACTCACAGCGCATGGACAAAATACAATAGAGAAATATATATATAGTGAAGCTCCATATCAGAAAAATCATCATATAAGCATCGTAAGTAGATTTATACAAACATGAATCATCCATACATCAAAGCCTCACTACAACACTCAATCAGATATAACAGCGGAACACCCAGTACATATAGTAAGAAAAACTAGTATGTAAAGCCTCCTGCTCGTCTTCGTCATCATCAGCGTAGATCTCTAAGAACAGCACCTGTCACCTGCTACCTAGTCTGCCCATCCCAACATGGATGAACAGCCCAAGGTAATAAGAGGAGACATAAAACCTTGAGTCAGACAAAGTCTTAGTGAGAAGTAAGTCAACTATCAAACATACCAAAAGAGCATAAAGGATAAAAGGAATAGGAACCAAACCATCCCACTCCACCTCTTTCTACAGTGATAGCCCCCAGACACACACCAAGGAGAAGTAAGCATAACACAGCAGACAATTAAGGTAAAGCAATAATCACTCGAGTCAAGGGCGATGTTTTCCAAATACAAACCCCCAAGGCCTAAACCAAGATCAGATAAGCACCTAGAAAATACCGCTCTTGAGACCGAATGATGATACAACCAAACGTCCAAACATCCATGACTCTGGCTATCACTGTTATCCTTGCTTCGATTTCACCGTTGATTAAATGACCATCCGTCAAGGGCTAATGGTAACCCCGGTTCCAGACATAACTCCGCACACTGCCTTGTGCCTAGGACTTATCTACTTTGCCCAGAGTACTCGACTACCTACCTGTAGTCTTTTGGTTGTCCCGACTACCTACCTGTAGTCGTTATGGGCACCCCATGTACTCTTGCTTTTGAGCATGCTAGAACCTTCAACAACGATGAGATCCAAGCCTCCTAGTCATCCTTCTTGACGACTATCCTCATACTAGCTCAAGCTACCTCTCGAGCAATCCATTATCAACCAACTCGAACCACCCCTCGAGTTATCAACATGCTTGGAATGATCCCTGCCTGGATTACGCCAAGTCTACATCACATCATACTTCGCTTTATTACACCATAGCAAAGTCTCAACTCAACAACATGGTTTGCCTCATCGCATCATGGCAAAGTTCCATCTCAACATCATTCAATCCATACATATGAGCTTCCACGTCCGCCACATATGCTTACAGCAGCTTTCACCATTCAAGAGCCTCTACTGTAGCTTTTGAATCATCTTTGACCATACTTGTCCAAATCTATCAACTAGATAGCTCATTCACAACAATCAATCAAGGCAAACATTAATCCAAACAAATAAGTATTCAATCAAGATCTAATTAGGCATTCATAACTACAATGGCAATTTCGTAAATAATTGAGCATAGAACTAACATACATGAATCATGGGTTTTTAGCATAGATCTAGCAAATATAAAACATGGGTTTTGTTTCTATAACTTAATAAATGAGCTTGCATAGGTAAACATCTTCACAAACAATGGATCTATACTTGGATCTAAGGAAAATGCACAAAAATCACTATCTACAACACTCCAACAAACCACCAATCCAATATATTCCTTTGGGTCCGCGTGAGAGATAACTACCACTCACCAAATCACCCAAACACCTCAAAAACTAATCACTATAGATCTGGACAGCGAAGATCAAGGCTTGATCCGGCAATATTTCGCTTCAAACGATGAAATCTAGCTTCGTTGGATGAAGATCTTCAACTTTGTCTCTTGGATCTTCAATCTCGATCTTCGATCTTGGATGGATGTTAGAATTAGATTGGAATAGAGAAAAGAAGATGAAGAAATGTTGTAGTCGAGTTCCCAAAATGGCAGCACTTCGTCGCTTCAAAAACCGGTGCCAAAAAGTGAGCCGAACCCCTCTATTTATAGGCTGAATCACCCTTAGGTCGTCGCCCTATAGGTCGGTCACGACCTATCCATGAGTCGTTGCCGACTCATCAGACCCCTTCGTCCTACGACCTAACCAACACAACATACAGTCGACCTAAAGACATGGCCGACCCAACACTCATTCCTATGGCCGACCTAACCCCTAGCCGACCTACTGCATATGACTCAACACAGCAAAGCCATCCCAACTCGTATGCGACTTAACTAAGACGCAACGACTCAACCTATCTTCTTAAGTCGTACTAAGGTCCTAACGACTCAAGTCCTACCGACTTATACCACTTGCCGACTTAACATACAGACCGACTTAGCACTTAGCCGCTCTTCTCTCTTAACTTGCTAACACTTTAACTCGGCAACTCTTGTAACTCGGCAACACCTATGAGTCGTTGACATGAGCTAACTCCACACGGCTTATCACCTTGGGCCGATAACCTTTAAGTCGGTCATTTTATAAGTCGTCTAACGACCTAACCTGTGACTCGTTAACTCGGCCAATCATACTAACTTTTTAGCTGTTAGGTCGTAAACTTCTTGACCCGGTCACCCCTATGAGTCGGCCCTCTATGACTCATGCTAGAGACAACATAAACAACACCAACGACTTAATGCAACTATTTTACGATTTAATCGACACGTAAAATACGGGTCGTTACAGACGACCCTCCGACAAACGAAGAGGTAGAATCCAATAAGGAAGGTGATGATGATGACAACAACAAGAATGGAAATGGCTATAATGATATTGGCTATAATGATGGTGATGATGATGATAATGACGATGGCAATGATGACAATGGTGGCAACATGGGAAAGAGTCTCTCTAGATCGGAAGGCAGGAAGGATGGATTAGGAGGCGCTAACCAAAATTTGACAACAGATATTACTAAAATTCTCGATTCTCCAAATAAAGGTTCTCACTAGAAGGACAATGCTCTTCAGTGCCAGAAGCTAAGAAGGAAGGAACAAGCTCCTTTGTCTTCAGTTTACTCTCTTAGATATGGATCTCTTTGTTTAAAGATCTTAGATTACCAAACAGCTCTCGGTTAACTTGATGATTATTTTAGTTAAGGAGAAAATTAAAATATCGTTAGGATATTATGCTTGAAAATAAAAAATGGAAATAAATAAATTGAACGGAGAGTTCGATAGGTAACTAAAAGGTTATAATGAAATGTCTGAGAAATGCAATAATCTCACAGCTAGTGCCTCAAAATTAAGATTTTCGAATATAGGTAACTCACTCTACAAATGAAGAACAAACGCCTTCCTTCGGAGAGACTCCTAGAGGAAAATGTAGAATTAACAACCCCCTTTTGAATGTTGATTGACAATGGGAGGGAGTTGGAAGATTTTCTCTACAATGTTTATTCTAGTGGAATATTTCTTGATTTTTCCTATTTAGACAACAACTATAGGGGTTTTCTCAACCGCTTTCATCGCAAATACTTGGATGAATACTGGTCTGATCCTCATCCCGGGGTATTTTCTGAGTTTTATAAGAAATTAGTCTTGTATGAACCTGAATGATTGTACAATTGTAACCTGTGTAACTTATGACTTTATCGTTTTACCCTTACTATTGCCAGTCTAGTTTTAATATATCATACAGATTAAAGAAATCTCCAACAATCCTGTTTCTATAGAACTCTTTAGTAAATATGTCAAACTAAATAAGGATTTTAAAGAAAATCCTTAATTCTCAAGACATCGCAATTAATGAGATGATGCTTTCTCAGAGACCTATAAGAAGTCTACATGTGGTTTCCTCACTTTTTCTTCATTTCCTTGGGAGATGAAAAAGATAAATCATTGAGCGGAATTCAAACTTATTATGCTAAAATGGTATATGATCATGCTAGATCTCTAGTCGGGGAATAAGACTATTATAGATTTCCTCCCATTAATACCCAGAAAGGATTAAAGATTTTTTTGACTCCGTTATTACTCTATATGTTGGGTCATTATAGAAGACCAAAAACCAATGTTTTGAAACTTTAATTAGCTAGTTGAATGTTCAGAAAAGGAATTACAACGTAATTCGGATTTCCTTATTATTTGTAAACTTTTGTTATTTAATGAAAAAGATAATTCTCTTATATACTTATTATTCTTCCTATTTTTTGTTAGGAAAAACAATTAACCCTTGTATCTGTTTATCTGTTGACATAGATATCCTTGCTTGCATCGACTCTGTTAAGGATAGGCTTAGGTACAGTTTGAGAATAAATGCTCTTCACAAGGCACTCTACCTTTACAATTTCCAGATAATCCTGAGGCACAAAACTGGCATGACAAATATTACAAATTAAGGTTCATATTTAGAGGTGTGAAAGAGGTGAAATTTGATTGAGAAAAAACATATTGAAGAAAAGGATGAGAGAATTCAAAGATTGAATAGGGAAATTGATGTTATTAGTCAATCTAGTTTTTCTTCTCAAAACACCAAGGCCGATGTCGAAATTACTCGATTACATCGAAAAAATTTGGACCTTGAAGTGCAATTGCTGAAAATTAAGGTAAACTATCAATCTTTGGAACTAATTACAAGTGGAGGTGAATATATTCTCTCTACCCCAACTCATCAAGAATGGTATTCCACTTTTGTAAATGCTCCTTCAAGCTTGGATGTTAATGAAATCGCTAAATGGTGTCAAAGAGTTAGGTTTGAATGTGAGTAATTTCTTAATGGATAGTGGAGAGATAAGGTTTGCACTTATCTCAATGTTTATGAAACTAAGGTTGAGAGACTTGAGCGCGAACACACCTCCGATCGGGAAATAAAGAAACTAAAATGTAAGATCAACATTCATGCACTAAATATTCAGATTACGTTAATTATTGATTCAAAGCTATTTGGTAAAATGAGAAGAAGCTAAATAACTCTTAAGTTTAGCAATTCATCTAATCACCGACTCATCATCGATTGTTGAAGATCTAAAGAAGCCTTCTCAAAATTTTGACTTGTAGCTTGCAGAACTTGACATATATCCTTTTGTGACCTAATTTTTGTACCTGTGACTTTGTACATAATGTGTTAAATTGTAAACAAATTTGTAATCGAACAAATGTCGCCTTTGTTGTAAGATATGTAGAGCTGAATTAGATATTGGCTCTTACTTGGAATTTCTTGATGATCAATGTCTTGCCTCTTTTATATTTTGAGCCTTTGATGTATGAATCAGTACTCTGCTTGTTAAGGGAACTGGGAATCATACTAATTGAGCTCTTTAGAACTTGATACAATAGGTTACTTTCCTGCATTATTTAGTAGCTTGTCTAGTAATGGAGAAATTAGTTAAATGAAATTGAATTGAAAATTGATTAGGCAAAAAACTCTGCCTTAAAAGTGATAAATTCTTTGAATAATTTCTTAAGCATTCTGTCCATCAACCGATACTTAAAGAACCTATTCAACATTTATTAGGCAATAGTAGAAGACCAAACAACAATCCAACAATAGACCGGAGACCAGAAAACCCAGTCTAGCAAAAGATTATAGACTAGAAAAATCTATTTCGCAATGTAAATAAAAGACAAAAAATCCTTATCTGACAATAATTGAAGACTAGAACACTAATCCGGTAATAGACAGAAGACCAGAAAACCCAATCTAGTAATAAAAGACCAAAAATCCCTATTTAGCAATAATTGAAGACCAGAACACCAATCCAGCAATAGATGGAAAATCGAAAAACCCAATCCGCAATAGAGAAGACAAGAAAACCTTATCTAGCAATATAACTGAAAGACCAAAACATCAGTTCGGTAATAGACAAAAGACTAGAAAACTCAATCCGACAATAGAAGACCAGAAGTCCTTATCTAGCAGCAATAGAAGACTAGAATACCAATCTGGTAATAGACGGGAGACCAAAAAACCCAATCTGGCAATAGATATGTGACGACCCAGAAATTTTAACAATTTAAATTGGAATTGTTAATTGATTTTAAATATTTAAAAGTTAATTTTAACTTGAATTTCGAAATATCAATATTTACTTGATAATTAAATTATTGAATTATATAATTTAACTATTGAATCATATAGTTTGAAATTGGGTAAAACACTGAATCTGAAGTTTTAAGCCTGTTAAAAATAATTTGAAGGTTTATAAAATTTATATTGATAGCACTGAAGGTAGTGAAAGTGTTGAAATTGAGTTTGGAAGTGTTTTGTTCCGTTTTAAAAATATATCGTTTAAATTAAATTTAAAAAATAGCCTTCCGAGGCACAGTCTCGGAATTTGATGAAACCAGTTCCATTGGATCCGTAATAGTTAGTTATTATCGGATGTTAATTTTCGTAGCAATCGGAGTTGTCGTTAGACCCTGACAGCTCAAAACGCTTAGAAACTATTTTAATCAATTTAATCTAAAATTGATCATTTACTTCCGTAACGCACGCATACGATCGAATTAGACTCCGAAACACATTCCATTGTGTTCGGAATGCGGGTAAAACCTTAAAAACGTCTGTCGGCATGTCTGATTCGGGGTTCGGGGTTTCGCGTTATGCAGAATGATATTTTCAATAATTAATCATATTATAATCAGGCGTATTCAGAAAGCCATCTCCAACCCTATAACTTACCCCCCGTCCATTCTCTAACCTTCAACAGCAGATCAAACTAAAAAAAAAGCAATCATGTCGAAACCGAAAGAAAACCAAATTACGGCGACGCAAAGTAAAATTGAGCTCGAACTCGAGGGGGGAAGCTCGACGTAGATCTTTGGCGACGAGGCACGCGTGCGCATGGCTTAGGGTAGACCGATTAGGGTTGCGATGTGGGTGAAGTTAGTGGACGAGATGCTCGAGGTTAGGGAGCGCGCGCACGTGAATGGCGATCTGGTAAGTTCGTGATCAACATAGGATGGGGCAGAGGGCGGTGGGTAGTGTTCGACTATAGTTTGGGGTGGCCGTGCAGAGGGTTTCGAACGAGGGCTTCGGCATCTCGACATCGCCGAAGCAGTGGAGCATGGTTTCGATTTCTACAGCATTTTTTTAGGTGAGTAATCCTCACACGAATCTATATAATTTGGTGTATTTGCATTGTTTAAATAGCAATATAGTTTTGGATGAATTTTTGAAGGGTGCTGAGATTTAGAATTCGTACTGATTGAAGCCAGGAGTGAAATTAAGTTAATTACGAACGTTTTTCGTAATAGAAACAAATTGATTTTGTAAAGCTAAAATTAAGTTATGAACTGTTTAAGTTTTAAAATTGGAATTAACCGATTTCAATTTAATAAGAAAAGTGAAGTTTGATTCACTTATCAAGCAAAACCGTAAATACGATTTTATTGTTTCTTTAGCCTTATTTATTTTTCAATTTGACTTCAGCAAATTTTGAGATTGAAATACTGAAGTTTGAAAAATAATATTATTTTAATGTTTTAAATAGTATTATAATATTTAAATAAGTAAATGTTTGAATATTGAGTTAAATATTTGAAATATGGTTTTCAAATAATGTTATATATATTTTATAAAGATTATAAAATATTTTAATGATGGTTCGGATCGATTTTATGTTAAAATCGATATTTGGTTGAAATAGGACTTGTCGGAATATAAGCCTTGTTGATTTTATTTCCTGGAATCTTTGCTTCATGCAACGTATGTAGTTAAATGCGTCATACTGTCCATCGGTGGGTGAACAATTGGGGAAAATAAAATAAAATAAAATAAAATAAGCTGGCTTAAGAAGTTTCGTATTTGTGATTGTTATAAGTCCATGCCTTATTTCCCTGTCTGTGATGAATGTTCTCGTTAAGTCACATTATATGAATGTTTCATTTGAAATTAAGCAGGTAGATTATTAAGTCAAATTCAAAATTTAATTAATAGTGTGCTTAAGGAGAAATTAAGGAAATAAAATTAGACTTAAAGATCTTAGATTATATTATAGATTAATGATAAATCAAATTGTAGGTTTATAAAATAAGATTTTAAAGTGATATAATTAAGAAATTAATTAATTTAGTTGACTTAACTTTTAATTAATTTAGGTTTGAGTGATTAAGATTATTTAATTAATCGGTTCAGTAATTAAAGAGAAACTAATTAATTTAGGGTTAAGAAATAATTAATTATTGATTAAGGGTTATAAGCTAATTAATTTTAGACTAATAAATTTATGGGTAGAGATAAATTAATATAAGTAACCAGAGAATTCGTTACTTAAATGATAATCACCTAATAAAAGTAATTAAAGGATTAACTTGTTCAGGTTTAAATAAATCTAATTAGTAAATAAAGGATAAAATTAAAAATTAAAGGTTACATAAAAATAATAACAATGGGAAATTACTTGATAAAAATAATTAAAGGTTAATTACTTAAGAAAGTAATTAAGAATTAATGAGTGATAAATTAAAGGATAATAAATCAATGTAAATGATTATGGTATGGTTGATTTGAGTAACTAATTAGCAATGGCATGACTAATTAATCTTGCTTATTAAGTATATTGAATGTCCTGGATTTTTTAATCGCTGATATGAGGTTTATTATGCTACGTTTGGATTGAACTATTCTAGCATGAATTGTCTATCAGTGATAAATTTTGGGTATGAATGGAATAGTTTAAACTTAAACAGCTTATTTGTAAGATGAAGTTGAACTCGAAGAGACCAGGTTCGGGTATTAGGAAATACCTGAAACCACTTCGAAATTTTATAGATTGATATGAAAAATCTACATGCTAGAGTGAAGTGATTTGGAGGAATTGGATCATTTTAAATCTAAGTCTTGGTAATTAGAAAACTTATGTGTGAAATAAGTGATGTCCATAACATATTGTGAACTTGTGAATTGATTCGAGTTACACCGGGTTTTATTTAAGTGGTGTGATTTGTATTTCATGTTAGATGGGTTTACTCACGCTGGTTTCCAGCCTGACCCGGGTGTTACTTTGGTGTAATGCTCGGGTCAGACCGAGCATTACAGATTTTCAGGTAAGGGTGTTCTGGAGCTCAGGAGGCGAGCTGGATGACAGACACGTGTACAGTATTTCCGCTGTATTATAATATTGTAAATCTGAGACATGCTAATTTGTATATGTCCAGTGTTGATTATTTGTGTAACTTTGATGTATTTAAATGTAATCGACAGATATAGTATTTTTCTGTAAACTGATATTATTTATTATTATATTTTATCCGCTGCGAATGTGAGTTGTTGATGCTTCTGTTCTTCTTCTTCTATCTCTTTCTTCTTTTCGTAACTATCTAGAATTTTCCGGGTTCGAAAATTCCGGGTCGTTACAAGATAGAAGACCAGAAAATCTTAATTGGCAACTTAAGGATTGCGTTTGTTGAGAAGCACAAATGGATCATAATCGATGGATCCTTTTATAGAACATTATTTGACTTGGAGTGCTAACTAGATTTGATTTTTGGTAGTTCTTCCTCTAGAAGATCGAGTGATTTGGAGCGCTACCTGGCTCTGATTTTGATTGATTTTCTATTCCACCATCTTAGGTGATGATCTCTACATGGATCGAACCCCTTATCACCGTCTTAGTTGATGATTTATCTTTTGTCGCTCGCATCCTTTGGTCAGCTTCATCAAGTAGGACCATAGACTTACCCAGCCTCCCTCTAAAAGGCGTTTTAGTGAGGCCTTTGATGATGGTACTAAAGGCTTAGTCTAGTGCTTTTGGTTAGCTATATCAAGAAAACCTATAGGCTTACCCGACCTCCCTCTAAGAGGCACTTTAGTAGGAACTTTGATAACAACACTAAAGGCTTAGTCTAGCGTTGTGAGTAACTATCCTAAACAAAACACGATTCTTGCCGATCTCCCTTGAGAAGAAACTTCAATGAGACCTTTGATGATGATAGTGAAAGCTTATCCCGATGCTTTATAGCTATTGTGAGCTGAACTAGAGACTTATCCGACATCCTTCTAGGAAGAGCTTTCATAAGGCTTGTTTTAACTAAATTGGTCATAAACATCCAAGAATAGTTTTTATACAGAAGTAAATAAAGAAAAGCTAAATTAAACAGTAAATGAACAAGTAAGCAATATAGGATAAGCAATAATCAGAGACACAGAGGTTTATAGTGGTTCGACGTTGTATGTCTACGTCCACTTTGAAGATTATCCTTTACTAATCACTCTTAAATCTGATTACAGCAGTAGAAAATAGCAAGTACTTGATTACAATTGAGTCTAGAGTAATAAGTAGCATATAGATCCTGAAAATGAACCAACAGTTATGTATTTATAGGGTGAGATGATGAGATATTTCACTAAGATTTCGGTTGACGGCTCGCTAGGTCCATAGAGGTCCACCATAACGATCAGTGGCCCTAATTAGATATTTAGAAATGATTGACTATAGTTATGTGGATCGTTATTTTTGGACTCCAAATGATGTGCAATCGTTTTTGGAGAGTCTCATTTGCCTTTTGAACTTGCCCCTAAAACATGAAGTCATTCTGAGTTGTAGATTACGAGATATGGATTAATCTTTGTCATATTTGAAACATTCATTGAGCTACACCGATCGTTATGAAGGATCGGCATAAAACAATCGGCCTAAATCGATGAGCCCTCTTTGTATCTCAAAGTTTTAATATGTGATTATTTTTTTGGACTTTACTCTTCAATATACTAATGCTCTGAAAGTTTCAAGTGGATTGGCCTTGTGGAATTTGAGATATCGATTGATCTTAGTTGATTTAAGCTATTTTATGGATCGTTCCCAATCGAGCCATATAAATCGTTGCTTTGTTCGTAATTTGAGCTTATGAATTCCGATCGTCTTGAGATTTGAAATGTAACTTCACGAGGCTATGCCAGTCACTTCATACTGATTGATTCTCGATTAGGACTTGGTCCTGATTTCCCCAACAATCTTCCATGGTGTTGTATATAATCGATTCTTAAGACTGATAATCATCGATTTCTAGCCAAGTCGATGATATCACGACCTTGCCAAAAGGCGGGAAAACAAGGACTAATTGCGTTTTGGTTTGTTTGAGGAGATTCATGCTCCTGATTCTGTAGATATTCTTATTTTATTCGAAAGATCTTGTTTATTGATGGCTGATTTAACATCTTTGCACAAACTTATTAAGCTTCCATTGCCCTAGGAAATTATTGATCAACCACTCCAAGCTTTGGTATTAGATTATGTCATCTCCATTTTCTCGATGTTAGTAACAATATAGTCCTTTAACATATCTTTCATTCTTTGGATGCTTCTTCTGTGAAGGCCAATACCTGGGCTTGTCTTTAGTCAAGAGATATATACTCTGATAAGAAGTAGTAATAGAGCATTTCTCAGGGAGCCGTAATTTTCTGGGAAATGATCCTCTCGTTGATGCTTGACTCTTTTGAGTGATAGACCATTTAATCTTAATGGTAAATATTCTTTTTAATGTGTCTTGCTGATATCTTAGTGACATTGATTAAGTGCTTTATCAGTCTTGGCCATGTTGATATGCGGCGCTGATTAAGCGACAACGCCGAAGAGTAGCAGCCTTGAATAAGAGCGATATTGAAAATGTGCAGCATTGGTCATATGAAGTATCGATGTTAAACAATAACCTTAGCTCTTTAATCATGTTGCACGTCGCTCAACTTTATGATCAATAATCGTGATAACACAAATCAAGCAGCATGAAGTCTAAGTGTAATATCGTGTGAATTAAAGGTTATGACACTTTGAAGCCAATTGGTATTTTGATGCTTGTTATGTATGGAGAATAATTGTATGTTGAATTGTGATATTTTGTTGTTTATTGTATATGGTGCGCGATGAAGTTGCTTTGTGTGACGTTTGTGGAATATAATATTATATGCAAGTTATAAGTCAAAACTAAGTCGATATGCAAGTCACAAGTACATCAAATATGTTATGCCATAGTTCAATATTTAATCCCTTATATGTACAAAGTTCAAGTGTTACAATCGGCTAAAATCCCCAAATTAATTTAGGATTACAAAGTGAAAAATGTAAGAAGAGAGGTAAGAAGATTCACCCCTCCTTCAACCTTCTAGTGTCGTATTTATAGGGGTAGGTGAGCGGCGTTGAAGCTTTAGGTTGGCATCGCTGATCTTCGGCGTCAATAATGTCACACGACATTAACTTTGACATTGCACGGTTGAGCTTTCTATTGCTTCGGTAGTATTCTGCATCGAATTTTATGTACTAAGACGCTCTTGATTAATTGCTATCAGCATCAGTTGAAAGTGAAACTAAGGATTTACTGCACTGATAGTTCTATGGACATTGACGATATTCACCATCTACACCACATGTGTAGTCTTTGTAGTCATTGACGACGATCACTACCATCATTGTAGAATGGCGACTTTGATCATTGGTGATATAATGATGGGTGGTTCTATCTAGAAGACGACTCTAAGGAGAAGGGATGTTGATATTGAAGCAACATCATGGAGATGTGGCATAATTACTTAACATCATAGATGAAAAAGGGTATGGAATAGTGACGAGATTGGCGACGACGTTATCTACGTTGAGTAGCATTATTGAAGCATCATCAACCATAAAATTCTTTCAGGGAAAATGGGGCACGGCATCACTTATTTAGTGAATGGATGCATTAATTAGGCACGACATCAATGAGACGCGACGTTGATATGAGGCAGCTTCATCCAGTTTAGGTTCGATAATCACGATTTCTAGTATCATCATGTGGTAACATTCAATAATTAACGATGTATGGAATCAATTAATACATAAGAGTAGCGGCATGAGGATAGTGGTATCAATAAAGAGTGGCACCTATTAGAGGCGATATTGATTAAGTGTGTTATCAGTCATGACCTTGTTGATATGCGACACTGACTGAATGACGGCGTCGAAGAGTAGCAGCCTCGAATAGGGGCGATACTGAGAATGTGCGTCATTGGTCAAATGCAGTATCGACGTTGAACAATAACCTTAGCTCTTTATTCATGTTGCACATCGCCTATCTTTATGATTAATAATTGGGATAACACAAATCAAGCAGCATGAAGTCTAAGTCTAATAACGTGCGAAGTCTAGGTTGTGACACTTTGAAGTTATATGGTATTTTGATGTTTGTTATGTATGGAGAATAGTTGTATGTTGAATTGTGATATTTTTTTGTTTGTTGTATATGGTGAGCGATGAAGTTGCTTTGTATGACGTTTGTGGGATATAATATTATATGTATGTGTTATGAAAATTGATTGCATAATTGTTGATGTATAGTTGAAACTTATATATGAAATCGAGTCGAAACTTTTATATGAAATTTGGATGTTGGAATTTGATTCATAACGAAAATCCTAATGGCTATAAGCGTTAGTAGTTTTTGAAAGAATGTAGCTTTTAGTAATAGTTATTACCATGACAATTTTCTACTTAGAAACAATACTAGCCTTTACAAATTTTTCAATAGCAACTGTTATAATCGTTGCAATTTGTGTAATAAAAATTTGCAATGTACATGGTGTTAAGGGGTGTAACTGTTACAACTTTAAGTTACAACAGTTATAACCATTACAATTACCCTATTTCTGTGAGCATATTGTCATTTACCATACGCTAAACACTAACATTGAGAATGCAAAGATATTTATTGTAATTTTATTTTCTTTAGTACTTCCAATAATGATTGGTATTCTTACAAAATAACCGAAATTCTACACTAAATATTGGAGCAATACATTGACAAATATGAACGATCTATCGGTAATGATATTTTCAGCAATACGTTGAAGGAGACATAAATTAAGTAGTGATATGTGGTGTTCCTAAAGTATGTTCTACTCATTGTCGTAGTGCTATGTGGTGTTCCTAAAGTATATGTAATGATCGCTCATGGAATGTTTTGTTTGCTACTTTTTTTCCTCTTGATTTTAGTTGATAAATAATGTTGTGCCATGAAGGATTGTCTATCAAGTAGTTAGAAATGCTGTGTATTATATTTGCAGAAAAGAAATTATTTATTGATGTACTTGATCGAATAATTTACAATGTAAAGTATGCACTGAATATATAGATTACATACTGGGCTAAAAATATGAAATCCCATGATCCAAAAAATAAAAGAGAGTAAACTGCAGCCTTTGGATGAGATCGATGGTTGAGATGTTAGCAGAGCTATTCTCCTGGATTGCCAGCACAACATAAGAGAAAACACACTTTTATACTTTATTTTTCACTGCCCCCTTCAAACCCAATTAGGTTAGGGTTTGTGATAAAAAATAAAGTATGGCGGCTGCTCGAGATGAAGAAGAAATTCAGCAATCCATGATAGAAAAAGTATTACGCCTGCTTTATTCTGGTACGTAAATGGCTCTTTGAGATCTCTGACATGGATTAGAGGTGTCGACGTTGAGTTCATCTCTGAGTCTTGCGAAGTTGAGCCTTGACAACGGTTTAGTAAGTATATCCGCCTTTTGGTGTATAGATGGTATGTATCCGACTCTTAGCTTCTCCTTTATAACTTGTTCTCTTATGAAATAGAGATCCAGTTCTATGTGTTTAGTCTTAGAATGGAGAACTGGATTGGATGATAGAGAAATAGTACTCACGTTGTCACACCAAATTGTTGCTTTTTTGTCTGCTGTTATGTTAAGTTCACTTAGAAAAGATTCGACCCACATAACTTCTGCTGCTGCACTAGCAACACACCTAAATTCAGCTTCTGTGCTGGATCGTGACACTATTTTATGTTTCTTTGCACTCCAAGAAATTGGGTTTTTTCCTAAGTAGATGCAGAAGCCTGATGTAGATTTGCGATCATCAGTGTCTGTCCCCCAATCAGCATCGGCATATGCATTGATGTTGAGTGATTGACTTGATTTTAAGATGAGTCCATGATCAATTGTCCCTTTGAGATATCTGAGAATTCTCTTTACTGCTTTCCAATGATTGTCAAGAGGATTTTGCATGTATTGACTGACTTTGTTGACACTAAAAGATATATCTAGTCTTGTGATAGTTACATATTGTAGTGCACCTACTATACTCCTGTATTGCTTTGCATTTTGAATTGCCTCTCCCTTATACTTTGATAGTTGATGATTTGTGATCATAGGAGTTGGTAGAGTATTGGCTTTGTCCATTTTGGCTCTTGACAGTATATTTGCAATGTATTTTCTTTGACTGAGATGCATTTATGAAGTTGCATGTCTTTGAACTTCAATTCCCAGAAAGTAATTCAGATCACCTAGATCTTTAACAGAAAATTCCGAATTGAGCATTTCAGTAACTTTCTTTATTTCTGTCATACTGCTTCCTGTAATGATAATATCATCAACATAGATTAAAATATAGGTAGTAGAAAAGTTATTAATCTTATTAAAAATGGAGTTATCAGATTTTAGAGATTTGTAGCCAAACTTCACAAGTGTTGACTTGAGTTTGTCAAACCAGACTCTTGGTGCTTGCTTTAAACCATAGATAGCCTTGTTGAGTTTGCACACCATTCATGATTTGTGAGTGAATCCTTCTGGTTGCTCCATAAATACCTGTTCCTGTAACACATCATTCAGAAAAGCATTGTTGACATCTAATTGCTTGATGGTCCAATTTTTATTTAAAGCAATGGTTAGAATGATTCTAATAGATGGTGGTTTCACAACAGGGGAGAATGTTTCAGAGAAATCAAACCCATGCTGTTGTGAATACCCTTTTGCAACCAGCCTTGCTTTATATTTAGAAATTGAACCATCAACATTTCTTTTTAATTTGAATGTCCACCTGCATCCAACAATGTTTTTGTTTTCTGGTTTCTTAACAAGAGTCCAAGTTCCTTTATTAACTAGAGCATTATACTACTCCTGCATAGCAGCTTTCCATTTATCATTTTGGGTAACTTCTATGTAAGAGGATGGTTCATCTTGACTTGTGATGATGTTAATAATTTTTGGTTTATGTATACCACATTTTGCTCTAGTTAGCATTGGATGAATATTGATATTGTTTCTGACAGTGATGTCTGAATTATTATCAGGACTGTTGCAATCCACAGTATCATTGCTGGCATCTTGATTATTTTGACAGCTGATCTCCTGTTGATCATTGCTATCATCTGCCCAATCATCTTGCTCTTGACCTGGCTCCCTAGTGGGAATGGTGAGTTGAGAGCTCGTGCTTGAGCCTTTATTCATGGGTTGAGTTGAGGGTATAACATCAACTCCATCAGGTAAATCAGGTATAACAAGCCTTGTATTTCTCACTTTTTCAGTGATTCTGATTGCAGTATTGCTATATGGATATACCTGTTCGTTAAATCTTACATGTCTGGAAATATATATATTTCCTTTGTTGTCAAGACACCTATATCCCTTCTGTTTATTACAGTATCCTAAGAAGGTGCATGGTTTAGATCTAAAGTCTAGTTTGTGTTTATTATATGGCCTTAAACAAGGAAAACATTGACAGCCAAAGACTTTTAGATGTTTATAATCTGGTTTGACCTTAGTTAGCACTTCCTGCGGGCATTTAAAATTGAGATTTTTGGTTGGAAGTAAGTTTATTAAATGCACAGCAGTATTAAATGCTTCTGGCCAAAACTTTAGGGGCATAGAAGCTTGTGCTAGCAATGTCAGACCAGTTTCAACAATATGTCTATGTTTTCTTTCAATGATTCCGTTTTTTTCTGAAGTATATGGACATGTAGTCCTATGATTAATTCCTTTTCTTTCAAAGAAAGTTTTTAGTGGTAAAAATTCTTTTCCTCCATCAGTTTGAAAAGTACAAACATGATTTCCAGTCATGTTTTCAACCTTATTTATAAATTGAATAACTATATTACTAGCTTCTGACTTGGTTTTCAGCATATAAATCCATACAAATCTTGAGTAAGCATCTATGAAGGATATATAATACTTGTGGCCATAATCAGAACTAATAGATGATGGTCCCCATAAATCACTAGCTACTAATTCAAGTGGTTTTGTGTAGCAAGTGTGTGACTCTGGAAATGCAAATTTATGACTTTTTCCCAATTGGCAAGAGGTGCACATATATGAATCAGAAATAACTAAAAGGAATATTATTATTATTCATAACGTGCTTCACAATTTTTGCACTGGGGTGACCCAGTCTGTAATGCCATAAATCAAATACATTGTTATTTATGACATTCATTACACTGGTGTTTTCTTTATTTCCAGATACTTTTGAGCTGCAGAAATCAAATTTGTATAATCCATTGTTTTCTTTACCCTGCAAAATGATTTCTTGAGTTAGTATATCTTTGACTATGCAATGATCAGGGTAGAATTCAAAAAAGACATTGTTATCTTTTGCAAATTGGGAAACACTAATCAAGTTTTTTTTTAATTGAAGAAACCCTTAATAAATTCTTTAGGAATAATTTTTTGGGTCCATTTAGGCTTACATTTCCAGTATGTGTAATGTGAATAGTTTTTCCATTGCCAATGAAAAGATTTTGCGTACCTTTGTATTCCTTGTTACCCAAATTTAAGTTGCTGAGATTATTGGTGACATGGTTTGTTGCTCCAGAGTCTGGGTACCATATATCATCTGTAGCAGTTTCAGTGTTTAGAATCTCTGGCTGATCATTGTTGCTGTTGTCTTTGGGCATATTTACAGTATTGATACTAGCATTGCTATTTTGTTGAGATGGAGTATAATCCTTGTTAAATCTGAAATAGCATTTGCTTGCTCCATGTCCATATTTTTCACAAATTTGACATCTTATTTTATTGTTGTTATTACTTCTGCCACCTCTCCTGCCTCTAATAGATGGTCCCCCTCTCTGATAGTTATTGGACTGCCCTCTCCCTTGTCCTTGTTTGCCTTTATTGTAAATATAATTAACAGATATATCTGAGTTTACTGTCTTGCCATGTTCAATTCTTCCTTCATGTGATAAGAGAGTGGAGTATACAAACTGTAATGAGGGAGTTGGTTCCATAGTAGAGATAATTGCCACAACAGCTTCATATTCATTGTCCAGACCACTGATTATATACAAAACTTGTTCAGAATCAGAGACCTTATGTCCTGCTGAAGATAACTGATCACATAAATTTTTAACTTTGAGTAGATACTCATTCATAGTCATTCCATTCTTTCTGATGCTTTGTAGTTGTCTTCTGTGATGCATAATCCTTGCAGATGATTGAGATGTGAAATTTCTTTCAATTGTTGTCCATACTTCTTGAGCAGTTTTACAGCCTATAAGTTGTGGTAGAATAGATGCACTTATGGATGACATCATCCATGCACATACAAGACTATCTTGCCTTTGATGTGCTATATATTCTTGATTTGGAACTAATTTGTCCTCACTGTCTTTGATAAATTTTGGTGGTGTAATTTTTGTTCCAAGAATATAATTCTCTAATCCATAACCTCTAATTGATGTTTCTACTTGTAATTTCCAGAGTAGGAAGTTGGATTCATCAAGTTGGATTGAGAGCAATTGGCTCTGAGGTTTGATGGTGGAATTCATCAGATCATTAACTGGATTTGATTGATTTTGACTGAGGGATACCCTTGTAGTGGACGTTTGTGGGCTTGCATCATCATCTTGATTCATGATGAATATTCAGAGCCGAAAAATGATCAGGTATAAGAATTCTTACCTTGGAAATCTTGAATTGAGAATAAAGGAATAGGTGATTCGGTTGAATCTTGATTTAACCGAAGACTTTTCTTGATTTTCTTGATCGGTTTTCAATGGATGAATGCTTTATACCACCAAGCTTTTAGTGATTATCAGATGCAGCCAGATTGATGAACTGGCGTGGCACTGATTCAGTGATGGCAGCAACTCTCAAATGAGAAGATGTGAATCTTTGATGAGAGGAATCCAAATGATGATATCAATTCTGATGGAACAAGATCTCTGATCAACTTGTACAGTTATCACACAATAGTTGGCTCTGATACCAAGTTAGAAATGCTGTGTATTATATTTGCAGAAAAGAAATTATTTTATTGATATACTTGATCGAATAATTTACAATGCAAAGTATGCACTGAATATATAGATTACATACTGGGCTAAAAATATGAAAGCCCATGATCCAAAAAATAAAAGAGAGTAAACTGCAGCCTTTGGGTGAGATCTATGGCTAAGATGTTAGCAGAGCTATTCTCCTGGATTGCCAGCACAGCATAAGAGAAAACACACTTTTATACTTCATTTTTCACTCTAGTCAGCTGATGGAGGAGCAGTAAATTCAAATGAAGCCCCCTCCCGCTGCTGCTTTGTAGATTGTTTGGACCTGGTTCGAGATCCGATGATGTTGGTTGTCTTGCTCGAAAAGTTGTCAGGCATTGTTTCATTATGCTGAAATTTCAATTTTCATCAGAGTGTTCTACCGTTTACCGATCCCTTATATCACTAAGCTTTGTTTCTTATGTGTTGTAGCTGTTATTCTCACTTTGTAAATCGTATTGTATATTCAGATCTGCCTGAGTACTGTGTTGTGTATTTGAACAGAGGGCTGCATTTGTATTATTTCGAAATGTACAGGACTGTGCTCGTTCTATTTCTAAACTGGGTTGATATCGTGGATTTGCACTAATTGTTGAATTGGTTTGTGCATGTGAATCAATGCTGAACATGGTTTCAGAACATTCCAATTCCATTTCATTGTTAATGGGCTGTGATGACACATTGTTTTTCTTCAGAACATGTTGCTGCGTAAACTAGTTCTTCTTAAGATGCGTAAACTACAAGTATGTAGCCTACTGTTTTGTAATGTACTTCTAAGCATGAACCTTCCTTTCGAGCCATTCTTTGTACCAGAGGATTTATGGTCTCTTATTTATGTTTGGAAGAAGAAAGTGATGGTGACTATGTATAGCTGAGAAAAAGAAGAAGAAAACGAACTGTCTGTAAAAAGATTACTTTAAATTGATACAAGAAAACAATGATGACATGGGCTTCAATGGTTTCCAGGACCACAGTACCATTTCTCCCAACAAAGTTTTAATGAGACGAATCAAGTTTAGGATGTAGGAAACGTCATTTTTCCATGAATCAAGAATTGCCGCTTTTGTGCAAGTTTTGAATGAGAATCTTCAACCTATGCGTATGGTGCTTGAGCGTTGAAATTTACTCATTTTATTATCTTCGAAATAAATAAGGTGGGATGGGTTCTTATTCCTTAAAAGTTTGTGCCCCTTACTTGTTGAATGAAACTAACGTAAATGGATTTATCAACGCATTTATATTTGGCATCCACGGAATCTTTTGATTGGATATTGGCATAATAGTGCCACATCATAGTTTCTGTCCCGAAATATAATTGTTTTAATATATATTAATAATATGGATAAATATGCTAAATAAGAAAGGACATTGTTGTAATCTGCACTGCATATGTAGTCTATAAATATGGAGTTTGATTGTATTGTAACATCTATCTCATTCAATAAAATTGTTCTCTCTCTAATGGTCTACATTCTCTTTATTTTGTAACGCGTTATCAGCCCGAAGGTGTTCTTCTTTTATTTTATTTTCTTGCTGTTCAACTAGGAATATTTTTTTTCCATGTCTTTTCTTGTATTACTCTTATCTTAATTCTTTGGCTTCTGAATTTATATACTAGAATTATGTATACTAGAAACGAAAGCTGACTTTCCTTTCTTGCATGGTAAATACATGAAAGTTGCAAAATCCAAATGTTTGGTTTTGTTGATACATTTTTTTTTGGGTATAGTTGTTTGATGCCATGAATAAAAACTTTTCTATTTTTTTTTAACTTTTTAGCTGGAAACGAACAATGCTAAGAATATGAGATGACTATTTTGATATTTCTTGGTAGTGCCTAATAAATTTTCAAACATGAAATGAAAGATATTAAGCAACTAAACAAATTATGCTAGAGATGTAACAGTATGATTATTTTTAGTTGGCCTTGTTTTCTTATCTCATCAAGTTGTACTGTCTCGATATCATTTTTTTGGGCCTAAAAGGCCGAGTTTGGCATGAAAATTATTATACTAGCATAACAATAATATTTCTCAGTTGTTCCTGACATTGTGCCAATTTAACTGTATGTATGTTAACAATGTTCATCTTCAATTGTTGCTTATAATCTCTGTCGTTTGTCCATTAGTCTGATTATCTGTAAAGGAGCTATCAATTGTAATTTATTCATCTGTTATTACGCTTCTGTGGTCCTTGGTTTTGCGGATTACTGATTAACTTTATGGTTCTACATATAAAATATTTCGGACCTTGTATTATGTACAAACAAATAGTGAATGCTGTTGTAGCGAATATTTTTACCTTATGCAATTTATTTTATGTACAGTTCACAAAATGGAAAACATCGCCAAGCTTGAATTTAAAGCTTTGGATATATTTGGAGACAACTACTTATCATGGATATTGGATGCTGAGATTCATTTGCAATCTCAATGCTTAGAAAATGCCATTAAAATGGCAACACTATGTCCCAGCAGGACAAACCAAAGGCTCTAATATTTTTAAGACGTCATATCCACGACGATCTAAAAATAGAATATTTGACTGAAAAAGACCCTCTGCACTTATGGAACTACTTGAAGGAGCGTTATGACCACCAGAAGACGGTCATACTTCCAAACACTAGGCAAGAGTGGTTGAACCTGAGGTTTCAGGACTTTAAGTATGTAAGAGAATATAATTCTGCAATGTTTAGAATCACTTCTAAACTGAAATTATGTGGAGAAAAGGTGGACGACGCACAAATGCTTGAAAAGACTTTCTCAACATTTCATGCCTCGAATATACTCCTGCAGCAGCAATATCGAGAGCGTCATTTTACAAAATATTCCGAACTCATAGAATGCCTACAAATTGCTGAACAAAATAATGAATTGCATATAAAAAATCACTCCTCAAGACCAACTAGTTCAACTACATTACCTGAAGTTAATGCTAATTTTGTCCACACTGAAAGAGGTAGGGGTCGAGGTCAAGGTAGAGGACGTGGATATAACTCCAGCAGCAGCGGTTATGGTGGTTTTAAAGGTAACAAAACCACCAACTTCAAAAAACAACAAAAGAAAATTGAGTCTATAATGAACAATGATTCAGCTTCAGAAAATAAAAAGCATTATGAGAAAGTTTGTTATAGATGTGGACGATCTGGTCACTGGTCACGTACATGTAGATCATCAAAGAAAACAGTTGAAGAATATCATCGCTCGAAGAATATTGAGGGAAATAATGTCGAAGAGTTACCTGAAAACACTAACCTGAAGTTAGATGATTTCTTCGAAGATGGCAATGGAAATTTCATTAATGATGAAAATCCAAGTGCAATGATCAATGATATGACCGAGTTGATCAACTAGAAATAACTTGAAGTTTGTTATGTGGTTTTCGTTTTATTTCATTAGCTTGCATTAATAAATCATTTTGAAGTTTGTGTTCGTTTATTTGTATTTCCCATTACAGAACTAGTTAAAAATAATGTGTAATGTGGATGTTGTTTTTAATCAGTAGCTTATTATAATCATATTACTTTGTTTGTTTACATTACATTTATTTATGCATACAAATTTTTAATGATTGACTAATTATTGTCTTTAATTCTTAAGGTATGGAATGTCATTTGGATGATGATATATGCTTACTAGATAGTACAACTACTCATACAATTTTGAAAAACCAGAAGTTTTTCTCTGAACCATCTGAAAATTTCTCAGCTAAAGTCTCCATTATAGTTGGATCTGCTAATAAATTAACAGGTCCGGAAGAGCCCATATAATATTACCAAATGATACACATATCTTTATTCAGAATGCATTATACTCAAACAACTCTAAAAGAAATTTGTTGAGTTTCAAAGATATAAGAATGAATGGATACCATACTGAAACTATAAATGAAAACAACAAAGAATATCTTTGTGTTATTTCAAGAACTGAAAGCCAGAAGCTTATCCTAGAAAAATTTGGTACAATTTCAACTGGTTTATATTTTACAAAAATTGGCATAGTTGAATTTCACTCTATAAACATGAGCCACAAGCTCAGAAATACAAAGGCATTGATTCTTTGGCATGATTGCTTGGATCATCCTGGATCACTTATGATGCGTAAAATTGCCAAAAACTCAAATGGACATGATTTATCAAATCAATTGAACTTACCAAGTGATTACTTATGTGCCCCAAGTGCACAAGGAAAACTAATTACTCAACCTTCATATAGTAAAATCACTTCTGAATCTCCAACATTTCCACAAAGAATTCAAGGTGATATATGTGGCCCAATCCACCATGAATGTGGACCATTCAAATATTTTATGGTATTGGTTGGTGCATCAACTCGTTGGTCACATGTCTGTTTACTTTCTATAAGAAATTTGGCATTCGCCAAGCTACTTGCTCAAATAATAAAATTGAGAGCACACTTCCCTGATCATCAAATTAAATCAATTTGACTAGATAATGCTGGAGAATTTACTTCTCAAGTATTTGATGAATATTGTCTATCATTGGGAATTGAAATTGAACATCAAGTAGCTCATGTTCACACTCAAAATGGTCTACCAGAATCATTAATTAAGCACTTGGAACTTATTACAAGACCATTGCTTATGCAATCAAAACAACCCGTTTGGGGGCATGCAATTTTGCATGCATCGAAATTGGTTAAAATTAGACCTACAGCTTAGCATCAGCTTTCACCATCACAGCTCCTAATTGGATCTCAACCAAATATTTCACATTTACGAAAATTTGATTGTGCTGTGCATATACCTATTAATCCCCCACTTCATACTAAAATGGGTCCTCAACGACGGTGGGGAATTTATGTGGGATTTGATTCCCCATCGATAATTCGTTATCTTGAACCTCTTACAGGTGATGTCTTCACTGCAAGATTTTTAGACTGTAAATTTGATGAGACAATCTTCCCGCCATTAGGAGGAGGAAAGACCGTTCTGGTAGAATGGCTTGAAATATTATGGAATAATCCATCTATGTCTTAATTGGATCCACGTACCAAACAATGCCAATATGAGGTACAAAGAATTTGCATATTCAAAATATTGCAAATCAACTGCCAGATGCATTTAATGACACTACAAAAATAACTAAATCTCAAATTCCAGCAGCAAATGCACCAGCAAAATTGATGTTCCTGAAGGATCAAAAGTAAATATAACAGCAAATGAATCTAAGGCAAGACAAAAACGTGGAAGGCCAATTGGTTCAAAAGACTTGGCGCCTAGAAAAAGAAAGTCTAATGAAAAATCATCAATTAATGAACCTCCTGAAGAGGTTATAAATGATCAAAAGGATCACTTAAATGAAAATTCCAATTCTTCTAGAAGTCCGGAAGGAAATATTATCCCAGAAGAGATAAAAGAAGCTTCCAACGATAAAATGGTACCTAATAGTAATGAGATCTCAATATTTTATACGAACTATGGAGAAATATGAGATCGAAGTAAAATAATAATTGATGATGTATTCTCATTTGCGGTAGCTACTGAAATAATTGAAAAGTCATGACCATAATGAGAATGATGATGATGAACCAAATAGTATAAATGAATGTTGAAAAAGACACGATTGGCCAAAATAGAAAGATGCTATCCAAGTGGAACTAGATTCACTTCAAAAACATGGTGTATTTGGACCAATAGAGAAAACACCAGAAAATGTTAAACCGGTAGGTTATAATTGGATATTCGTTAGAAAACGAAATGATAAAAATGAAGTTGTGAGGTATAAGGCATGACTTGTTGCACAAGGTTTCCTGCAGAGGCAAGGTTTCCTGCAGAGACCAGGTTCTGACTTTAAGAAAACTTACTCACATGTTATGGATGTCATAACATTTCGATATTTTATAAGCCTTGTAGTTCCTGAAAAACTCGATATAAGATTAACGGATGTTGTGATGCTTATCTTTACGATGAATTAGATACCAATATTTACATGAAAATTCCAGATGGATATAAATTGCTTGAAGCAAAATCAAAGTCCATGTACTCATTAAAATTAAGACGACCACTGTATGGCTTGAAACAATCTGGAAAGATGTGGTATAACCGTCTTAGTAAATATTTGGTAAAAGAACGATACGAAAACAATCTCGTTTGTCCATGTGTCTTTATAAAGAAATCGGTAAAGGGATTTGCTATCTTAGCAGTTTATGTTAATGACATAAATTTGATTGGGACTCCATAAGAGATTGATAAGACAATAAATTATTTAAAGAAGGAATTTGAAATAAAAGATCTTGGAAAATCTAAGCACTGTCTCGGTCTACAGATTGAGCATAGTACTAATGGCATATTAATTCATAAATCAAACTATATTGAGAAATTTTTAATGCATTTTCAAATGGATAAAGTATGTCCACTTAGTACGCCGATGGTTGTTAGATCTTTAGATATTAAAAAGGACTCTTACCACCCAAAAGAAGAAGATAAGAATGTGCTTGGCCCGGAAGTGCCATATCTTAGTGCCATTGGTGCATTATTATATTTGGCCCAATGCACACGACTAGATATTGCATTTTCAGTAAATCTTCTAGCAAGGTACAGTTTAGAACCAACAAAAAGGCACTGGAATGGTATAAAACATATCATGAGATATCTTCGTGGAACGATAAATTTGGGTTTGTTTTACTCTAACACAGGCAAAAATCCAAATCTAGTTGGCTATGCTAATGCATTTTATCTTTCTGACCCACATAAAGCAAGACCACAAACTGGATATGTGTTTAGTAATAGCAATGCAGCAATTTCATGGCGATCTACAAAACAAACATTAGTAGAAACATCATCCAATCACTCTGAAATACTAGCACTACATGAAGCAAGTAAAGAATGTATTTGGATGAGATCACTAATTGAGCATATTTGAAAAAGCTGTCAACTCCCATCGGTAACAGAAGGGTCAACCATTATTTATAAAGACAATGCAGCTTGTGTAGCTCAAATTCAATTGGGTTACATTAAGGGTGATAGGACGAAACACATTCCTTCTAAATTTTTCTTCACACATGAGCTACAAAAGGATAATAAAATAGAAGTAAAACAAATCCAATCCCAAGAAAATCCAGCGGACCTATTCACAAAGGCGCTTCCAAAATCAACATTTTAGAAGATGGTGTACAAAATTGGTATGCGCCGGCTGCATCAACAGACTTATTGAATAATGCGTTATAATTAAGAGGGAGCATATGAAATACTCTATAATGTACTCTTTTTCCTTCACTAATATTTTTCCCACTGGGTTTTTATTAGTAAGGTTTAATGAGGAATTATCTTGATCCAAAAGTATCAAACCTCGTAGTAACATTATAAAATATATGTTACTTAAAGATGAAATCAAGTTGCACTCTTTTCCTTGTTTATGATTTTTTCCCACTGGGTTTTCCATAACAACGTTTTTAATGAGGCAATTACTCTTATCATCTTTACATATGCATATTCAAGGGGGAGCGTTGTAATATATATTAATAACAGGGATGAATATGCTAAATAAGAAAGAGCGTTATTGTAATCGGCACTGCATAAGGAGTCTATAAATATGAAATTTGATTGTATTATAAAATCTATCTCAATTCATTAAAAAAATTCTCTCTCTAATGGTCTACATTCTCTTTATTTTGTGATAATAATCTTATTTTCTGCATCTACTCAATAAAAATCTTGAGTGCTTAGCGTTATATAACAAAATGTTTACGTGTTACGCGATTCTCTAAATTATCTGGTAGTAAGGATAACTATTACCGATCAATATATGTACAGTTTTCTCCATTACACTTTTACCACGTTTAAAATCATGTCAAGGACATGGTACCGATGACAATGATTATTGTTTGTTAACTATACATTTGATATTGATTTAATTGGACGTAATAGCAGAAATATGTCAGTTTACTACCTTGGTATGCCTGTGCATGAGCTTTAAGAAATCACGTTTTCTAGTGCATGAGTTAGTGTTTTGTGTCCAAACATTAAATATGTGTGTGTACAACACTCACATTGCTACGTCCTTTATATATACATATATATATTTCTTTGTTTGTTTGTTTGTTTGTTTTTATTAATTAATTATCTTTAATAGTATTATTTATGTATTTTAATTTTTGTGTAATAAGAGATTTGAATAAATGGATTAGTGATACCGTCTAATCTGAGACTTTCGCTAATACTTTTTCGTTCATCCAGTGGACTTGTTATATAGTGATATTTAGCGTGGATTGAATATAGATTAGGGTGCATTCGCAAGCTTCCATTCAGTAATTTTAGCACCTTTCCTTTCCGGACGCGTCCGACGCTCTAATGTTGAAATGGCACATTGCAGGAACGTATCAAATTGTTGTATTTAGGGCCGTTTGTGATTAATTAGGATATTAATTAATAATTTCTTTTTTAATTTCTAAAATTAATAACTTTTGCAAATGAAGTCTGCTTGAGACGCTATTTTTTACGTTGTGATCGTATCAAAATTCTCTACATTATGAAGTTACTTTGAACTGAATCCAAACAATTTATAGTTTTTCAATTTACTTATTTGTTTATTTGTTTTTGCAAATTACTGATACTTTGGAGCCGCACAACCGTAATGATGAATACTTTGAATGAATCACATGATTTAATTAATTTATATATTAATTAAATTAATCAATATTATGGAATATTAATTATTAAACTTCATTTGATTTGTTTGAATTAGTACTTAATAAAGTGCGTCTGTAAAAGCTATGAAAGCACGAATTGATATATGATATCAATAAAATATTTAAATTGGATTAAAATAGATTAATTGCCAAGTGATTTTTGGAATTTTTCAATGAGGCCCACATGCATTATGAAACAAGAGATAGGCTTCAATGTGATTTGAAAATCTAAAGGAGGAATTAAAAAGGAAATAAATCTTCTTTTTATGATTCACTTAAATATCATTTATGAAATGAACTTTGTCTCTTTCTCTTTATTTATTTCGCTTAATATACGATGAAGATTTGGTGATTTAATTTTGGAATTATATAAAGAATGTTTTAAACAAGGAAATTGAAAATGTTTTAATGTTTTCTTTTAAAACGCATTCTCTCTCTCATCCTCATTCACGTTTTATTGTAGGCAAAAAAAATTTCCTTCTTTGTTTCTTAAGCAAACCTCCTTTCCTTTAACGGCCTCTAGAAAAACAAAAACTGCATAAACAAATTTGGAAGAAAAAAAAATTAAGGTGGTTCTTGTCTCTTGATCCTTGCAACATCTGGAGGCTGATTTCTGAATCTAGGAAATTTGATCTACAGCTCAGTGTATGTTTCATTGGCTACATCTAAAGAAAAAATTCACTTTTAAAGGTGTACTTCAGGTCTTTGGAATTAAGGTATGTTAGTCTTATCATAATAATTTTGATATAACTTTTTAGTGAATAAAATCGAATATAATAATTTATATGTATATAATATTGTCTCATTTGATATTAAATGGTTTATGTAATTTGAATTGTTTATTATATGAGTTGATTGGTTTTTTTAGTTTAGATTAATCAGAACCGAAACTTGTATATGATTAGACAATATTATAATTTTAGATCTTTGTTTAACCATTCAAATCAAATGTAATTCTTTTGATTTTAAAGTTTGTATGTTCTTATTGTTTGCAATTACGCTGTAATAGAAACTCACATATGATTAAATGATATTTTGATAATGAATTGATTACAACAAATTTCTAGATTTGTTGCCCTATTTGACATCATAATTATCCTTCTTTAAGTATTCAAAAGATTTTAACATATTGATTAATTCAGTATATATCAACTTTTGTTTTATAAATAATGAAATAAAATTATTTATTCGTATAGGTTGAATCTCCTTTAAATTTGGAAGTTTATCTCTTCTTATTTTTTGCATCTTATTGTAATTGAAACTCATATATGATTAAAAGATGCTTTGATAATAAATTGACTACAATAAATTTATAAATTTGTTACTGTATTTGACAGGACTAATGTCTTTCTTTAAATATTTAACAGATTGTTCATATATTGGTCAGTTTAGTGTGTTTCAGTTTTGTTTTAATTTAAACATTTTTCATATAGATTGAATATGTTGATTTAATTATATACATATATATTTTGTTAACTAATTGAAGTTTACATAAGTTCATAAGTACATCAAAAAATTTAAATATAACAGTTTATTTTGAATTAACTAAGAAATTTTGGATTAATCTTTATATACAGATAATTATCTATATGTAAATGTATATACAATAATGTATATTTCAAACTGTATAATTTAAATGCTTTGTTAATATCAAACAATTTTAAATGAGGCAGCAGTATATGCATATGAATTATTGTTGGCTGTTACTATTCTTATTTCATAATGATTCATTGATTGCTAATTGAATGATGCATAAATCAAATTTGTCAAAAAGAAAAGATGAATCAATCATCTTTGTATCTTTTATTTCTTTCCCTTATGTGATTGCCTTTAAACTTATTTTTATTTGTTTATTTATTTATATATATCATGTTGTCAATTGATTATATTTGTCTTATGTTTAAATGTTCTATCACATAATTAAGGAATGAATATATTTGATATATTCAAACCTTATTTTATATCCCATTCTTAATTGTTTTAGAATTAAATTAATAACAAAATATGGTATTAAATAAAATGCTGATTTTATTTAAAAGAAATTTAGGTAAAATCTAAACACATTTACACTTCATATGCCCATTAATGATCCAAAAATCATAAAATTTTTGAAATGCACCATTTTCTTCCTTTGCAAGCTAGTCCAGTTCCAACAATGGTATCCCAAAATACTCTACATTATGAAGCTTGAAACACCCTGCACCCCTTTATATATCCAAAACGAGCACACTAAAAGGTGTGGTGCGTTGTAGGTATAGCTAATACTTTACAGAGACTAAGATTCACAAGAAAAAATAAATAAAACATCAGAAACATTTAAAACAATAACTTATTTATAAATCAAACTTCATAAAATAAGTCATAACCAAAATAAGTCTTAAAATACCCAAATACATATGTCTTACGAAAAACACTATCTCAGTCACAGTATCAGAGTACATAAATAAAACCATCCCTCTCAACTGCACTAGTACATCCAAACTAAAATAAAAAGAAAACTGAAACCGAAGAAGAATACATGAAGAATCTCCAAGAATGTCACTCCTGGAATGCTGAAAGTCTACTGCCCTTGCATCTGCTGGCCTATAGGAGAAACGGAGAAAATAGAGGAGTGGGTCAAAGTAAAAGTCTGGTGAATGAAAGTAATTACTAGTATTCTTAAGCAAGATAAAAATAATAGAGTTTATAATAGTTCTAGTTATAAAAGGAAATAAAGAATAAGTTAAAGCTGGAATTAAATACGGTTTGTAACGACCCGCAAATCCGTACCCCTTGAGTCGACACTATTCTACCTAAATCAACTCAAGTTGTATAGAAATACGAACCATTTGGGTTAAAGAAGATGAGGTAGAAGAAGAAAATAGAAATCAACAACAGAATCTAACCATCGCAGCGGAATAAAATATAATATATAATAAATGATCTTTACTCAAAATCAAATATATCTATTTATATATTACATCATCAGAGTACATCAATCACATACATCTCGATACACAACTACTCAGCACAACGGAATATATATAAAACAAGTACGAAAGTACGTATCGTCATCCAGCTCGTCTCCTGAGCTCCACAACATCATATCCTATATCCTATAATACTCGGTCTGACCCGAGCATTATAGTTAAATAACACCCGAGTCAGTCTGGATACCAGCTTGAGAAAATCACACTCAATTGATTATTAAAGTTTCAAAAATCCTTTGAAAACAAAAGCATCTCGTAAGACCACGCCATAAATAAACATGTCGGGTTTTTACCTTACGATAGCTAAAACATTTTTTTTTTATTAAAATCCTCTGATATTATAATAGTGTCTATAGAAAGTAAAATAGAATCTAGCTAAAATGCTTGCATCTCACGTTTCAGCAATAGTTGGGCACAATCAGAACCGTACGGGCGCGTAGGGAAAATGGATTTCCAACGAATGACTAGGCACTGGGGTACCACCTGTCACAGTACCTGGTCTAGATTAGCGTACCGAGGACCCACCCTAAGTCCCCAGCAACACAAGGTCGAAACCATCCCTTACTGGACAGTCCCGAGCAAGATCACCCTGCGGTTGGGATCAACAACCGCCCACTAAGCCGAAATAAAAAGGGACATCTAGACAGGGATGACCTCACCCTCAAGTCGGGGCTACCCACGAAGCCTTGCTGCATAACCCCTGATTTTCAGTCATTCCCGGTTGATGAGGCTTAAGGCTAAGCGTTACCTTTATAGAACATATCTCTTCGAATGCTCATCGCCCACCTGACGATGTTTCGAAAGCATTCATCCATGCAAGTCCGTCCCGGGTTCGAATGAAACCGAATGCACTATTCCTACTACATCCATTTTGGAAATATCCTCAGGATTAGTAGTGACTAGCCCTTGCACTTCACTGCTCCATCTTCGCATCCAAACGCGTTTTCCACGAAAATGTACAAACCGAATCGAAGTGGTTTTTGAGAAATAAATCTCGATCCCGATCTCTTCGAAACGATTAACACATTTGTCCAATATTGATAGTTGGTGATTTAACTATCAATTAATATTCACAAACATCCATCCAACAATAAATAATTTTCCAAATTATTTATTAACCTCAAAATATCTTCACAAGATATATTTCTATTTTCAACCCTTTGAAAACAGTTTCAAACCATTCTTTCTTTTCCAGAATAAATTTTTCCGGATATTTTTTATCTCCACTGAAATCACCAAGCACAAAACATGATTTTTAAAATAATTTAAAACACTTTACTTTGAAAGATACTTTAAAACCATTTAAGTTAAAACTACTTCAATAATTTGTTAAAAATACATACTATATGAATATTTGAAAATAAGGATTACTTAATAAAATATAAAAACTAGATTTACATTTTTAAAAGCAAATACTAAGTCACTCTTTAAATATTTACTGCTATAATGGATTAAAGAAATTACTTGCTTTGAAATTTAAATATTTAGAAGCAATAAATTTTCCAAAACTTGCTTTTTAAATCAACTTTAAAACCTTTAATTTATATTTAAAAATTTATTTTGAAAACGTTCTTGGTTATCCAGGGAGAATTCCCAATCTCAATCAGTTAAATCAATTTTCCAAATTAATTCCCAATTTATTCCATTTGAAATAAATTTCTTTACTTATCAGTTCATTTCAAAATTCATTAATTATGGACTTTATTATTATTTCCCATTTGATCTCAACCCTTTTAACTGAAATATACAAATTTCAGGTTATTCCCAGTTTCTTCTTTATTCTTTCAATAATTTAAATCTTAAATTTTAAATAAATGTTTTGTTCTTTTAAATAATAACACTGAAGTTTAAAATTCATTAACTTTCTGTTTATTCAAAATTCCCTTTTCATATACGGAATTTATTTATTAGAATTTTAAATTTACTATTATTCTTATCCAATTCATTCTTAATTCATTTAAATTCTTTATAAATATTTTTCTTAAAAGTTCACTCCTTTTATTCCTCTTCAAAATCCAATTCTATATATTTAGGTAATTCAGAGTACCGAAATATATTCAAAGAACTATAGCATTCAATATTTCAATATAATTCATCTCAAAATGACCAAATAATCATAACAGAGAATAATAAAAAAATTAAATATATGTTGAGGAATCCATCTGGATCCCTCCAACCTGTTTTCCCTACATCCCAGACGTTAGCACAACATAAAATATTAATTCCACTTCAATGTGGAATACCACGGTATTGGGTTTTAAAATATAAAATCATCCGCTATTTAATGCTGGAAATCAAACATTCCAAGATATACTATATACTACTATATATAACACACCAAATCAAACCAATCAATCAATTGTTTAAATTTGACTATTTAATTTAAACTAAAATTCAACTGAGTGAGATTAACTCACCTTATTCCGTTTGCAACCCATTTCCAAACCAGCGTGTTCGTCACAATTTACCTTGTATAAACATTTTACATTTGATTAATATTTTGAACTTATTGAACAATTATTTCCCTTTGATAATTTTACCTAGCTAATTACTTATTTAAATTATTTTCCCTTTGATAATTTTATCTAGCTAATTACTTATTTAAATGTAATAAAATATTCTTTGATAACTAAAACAAATAAATAAGTTTTGTTAAACAAATTAATTACCTTTAGATCAATCAACTAATAATTTAATTGAACCAATTTTCTTTTACAAATTCTTTTAGTAATTAAATAATTTAAATAAGCTTGTTAATCGTCTAAATCACTAATATACATTATTAAGTAAACTTATAGATTTCATTTCTAAGCTGCATATAAATATATTTTTATTTTATTATTATTTTTTTTCTAATTACCAAAAGTGAAAATTTTCTATTACTGCAAAGAAAACTTTCTTCCTCACCGCCTATGCATCTGTGCGAAATAAAAATCAATCATTCTAAATTTTAGATAAACTTAAATTAAATCAGAAAAATACCTTACTGATAAAGAAACGAACCTAGCTCCAATGACAAACCTCTACGAATGCGGCCACGAAGCCCACGAGCTTGCGACCCGCCACCATGAATCCTAGCTGAAATGAAACACGCCTTCGTCCAGCCCATTCACACGAAGTCTCGACCTCGGCTTCGACTTCCCCCTTCTCTCGTAAACGCGATCAGAACCCCAGCGCGCGCACCCTCAATCGATGACCCAAGTCCCTTCAGGTGCAAATCTAATCGAAAAAAAAGCTACTCGCACGGCCGAGGGTATTCGTTTTGAATTTAAGGCTTGCCCCCTCCTTTCTTTCTTTTTGTGAATTTGTACCGAAGAAGGAGATTTCGATTCTCCTTAATCTAAGGGAGCGGCCATTATTCATTTTTTTTAGCCTGCGTTCGATTTGAACGAAAGGGTTCAGCCCTATTTTTTTATTTCTTTTAGTAAAACGAGAGGGTTAGCAGACGAGCTTTATCCTTTCATTCATTAGCTTATGAACGAAGCCTCTTTTTTTTTATTCGTTCGAATAGATGAGAAGAAGGGTGCGTGATTCGAAAAGTTCAGGTGAGATGGAAATTTGGCTGACGTTGACTAGTATAAATATATATATATATATATATACTTAATTAAATTTGAAATTTTCGATATAAACTACAACGCGTTAATCCACTGTACGATCACTACGATCACATGACAACACCAAACGCCACGAAAATTAAAATCCGATAATAATACACTATTACGGATCCAATGGAACTGGTTTCGTCAAATTCCGAGACTGTGCTTCGGAAGGCTATTTTTAAATTCAATTTAAACGATAAAATTTTAAAACTGAACAAATCACTGTTAAATTAAATTTTAACACTTTTATTATTTTCAGTATAACCAATATAAATTTTATAAGCCTTCAAATTATTTTAAACAGGCTTAAAACTCAAGATTTAACATTTTACTCAATTTCAAATTATTTAATTCAATAGTTTATTATCAAATAAATAGTGATATTTGAATCCAAATTAAAATTAACCTTTCATACATTTAAAATCAATCAAATATTCTAATTTCAAATGTTTGAAAATTCCGAATCATCACACGGTTTAACTGTTTACTTAGCTTAGATAGTTTTGACCGTTTTGATTGTTTGCACTTGTCTTAGATAGCTGCTTTGATTAGGCTGAAATCTCAATCCTAGTTAATTAGGCTGAAGTCCTAATTCTACCCTCTATTGTGCCACTGTGATCTCATCCTGTGGGTTCCATAGCAAATAAACACATGTTTAGTGCTTGAAACTCAATAGCGATTTATATCCCTGCACTGAGGCTGCACGCTCGGCTACCACCGACTCGCACTATCTATCGCTCCCTCTTTGGAGCTCCTTTCTATCCTAAATAGAATAAGCATGCCCGGCCTCACCTAAGTGTGTTGTGAGACCACCAGTTCCTAACTGAAGGGGAATGTTGTCGATACGGGTCCTAACAAACAAAATCTAGTTGCGCCCCTTCCCCAAATCCTACTATTTGAGATTTGAATTATTAACCACTTACCTACCCTAAACAATATAAATGTGTCCCAAGGGGAATGCTACTGGTACGAGTCCTTGATTTGAGCTTCTAATTATTGATCACTTATCTACCCTAAATAGCATAAGCGTGTCCTAAGGGGAATGCTGTCGGCATGGGTCCTACTTCTGTCTTTGCTTATTAACTTAGTGTAAGTTCTAAAATAAGCCTCTTCTATTATTTCTGCTCTGTTTACTTATTAACATAACATAAGTTTTAAAATAAGCCTCTTCTGTTATCTCTACTATGCTTGCTTATTAACTTAAATATAAGTTCTAAAAGAAGCTTTTTCCATTGTCTCTAATTACAATCCGTGTGTTATAATTTTTCTTATTAACTTAACCCAAGGTCTAAGTTTAAAAACAAGCTTCTTCTGTTATTTCTTCTATTTTCACTACAACAAAAATGAGCTTTCGCAGCCTTTTAAAAGTGTTGTCATAATCATTAGCAGCATTGCGAAGAACGTAGCCTAATCTCTTGCTGCAATAGAGTTAAGAAATTCTGCAGCATTTTTGAAATGTTGCTAAATAAACGACAATCGAAGCATTCAAAAAAGCTGCGGTAAATTAATTTTGCAGTGTTGACTAAATGCTGCATATTCATTTAGCAGCATTTTGGCAACGCATTATAACATCATTACTTTAGGAGAACCAGTAATATAGCAGCAGTTTTGAAAGGCTGCAAAAGTACGTTATGCAGCTTTTTTGAAAGGCTACAGTATGTCAACGTTTTTGCTACATTTTACAACTACTACTGCAGTTTTAAAATAATTATATAAAACATGAATATATATATTTAAACCATCTCAGTTTATAAAACACTAATATATATAATCTGATATTATAAGCAGTTATAACGATTAAACATAATCAAAACTACATCAATTTCATAAACCATAAAATTTAATCATATACAATGTTTCATGAAAAATGTTTTAAGCACAAATGTTAACGACATAAAATCTTACAAAAAGGGATTGCTAAAAGAGAAAATGTAAACCATGGAAAGTCTAAGCTCGTCTCCTTCAAAAGTCCTATATGCATATGGGGAAAAAAATAAAATAGAGGTCAGTAGTAGAACATAACAAATATGAATGTATTATATAAAAGCCAAAAAGGAAATGAGATACAGACAGTGATCTATTATCATGTCAATTTTCACATATTCTGTTATCGTTTCTCTTTCTACTTTTCATTTACTACTAACTCGAAAAATCCAAGCATTTGATCCAATTATTTGCCACAAACTAATTCTTATATAAAAAGAACGTTCAAATGCTTTAACCAAATTGAAATTATTTGTCATAAACTTGTAATTGTTGCTGTTCTTATTATAAACTTGAATAATTTTTATAAAATTTAGTTAATTTATTATTATTGTTTATAAAACTTAGTTAACTTAGTTAAATTATTATTCTTATAGTTATAAATTTAGTTAATTTTTATAAAACTTAGTAAACTTGGCTAATATTTTATAATTTATTGTTATTAAAAACTTAGTTAATTTTTAGAAAACTTAATTAACTTTGTTAATATTTTTTAATTTAGTGTTGTTGCTGTTATTATTATTAATTTCGCTAATTTATTATTATTATTATTTATAAAACTTAATTGACTTAGTTAAATTATTATGATCATTGTTATAAATTTAGTTAATTTTTATAAAACTTAGTTAACATGGTTAATATTTTATAACTATTATTATTATTATTAACAACTTAGTTAATTTATTATTATTTATAAAACTTAATTAAATTATTATCATTATTATTTGTTTAGTTAATATTTATGAAACTTAATTAATATTATCAATACTTTATAATTTATTATTATTATTATCATTAAAAACTTGGCCAATTTTTTATTATTATAATTTATAAAACTTAATTGACTTAGTTAAATTATTATTATCATTATTATAAATTTAGTTAATTTTTATAAAACTTATTTAATGTGGTTAATGTTCTATAATTTATTATTATTATTATTAACTTAGTTAATTTATTATTACTATTTATAAAACTTAATTGACTTAGTTAAATTATTACTATCATTATTATAAATTTAGTTAATTTTTAGAAAACTTAGTTAACTTCGGTAATATTTTATAATTTATTATTATTATTATTCAAAATCTGAAAGCATCTCCTTTGCGTGGTTAGTGCTTTCCCACACACTACAATTCAATATATATATATATATATATATATATATATATATATATATATTGTCAAAACAAGATCAGATTCATATCATATATCCCAAGATATACTCCATGGTATTATACACACACACTTTAAAGCATAAAAACATACCTTTTAATAGCAAATGTTAGTGAGCAATCATCTATATGCTTTGTGCATGTTCAGCTTTCCTACCTCCGAGCAGTAGGCTTTATCATGTTTCATCTGTTTCAGTATTCTTTTACATGTTCGACTTTTTCTTTTCATCATGGTAGCACTTTGGAATCATTGTCAGCGTTATCCTAATATACGGACGTAACTCCGCTGAATAAAACATTGCATAACAATTTCAACAAAATGTGCAATTAAAGTATGAGACGTATAACACGGAAGCAAAGGGAAAAAAAATCAGCTTTCTCTAGTGGACATATAGTAGTTATCTCGGACAACAATGTGATGTATTATGTTATCGGGTTTTTTTGGCCAGTGGATTCTCACTTTCTATTGTAGGCTCCTAGTCATGCAATGGTCTTGGGTATGCCCTAAATATATTATTAGCACGTTAGTTTGGCAAGATGCAGAGGGAAGAGCAAATACTTGAATGGTTGAAAGTATGATATGCACTTGGCAAGTAGAACTTTACATATGTTGACTTTGTTGCGGCTAAAATTCACGGCTAACTGATTCACTTATATATGCAAGATCATCTATAGCCTTACTAAGCAAATTCTCCACCCCTTTATCGTAAGTCGCAATTTCTATGGTTGCAGTCCTATAACGGACAGTCAACAGCAGTTTGAACCTGATAGTGGTAGTACCGTTGTCCATAGGTGGGTTAACGGTAAATGAAGGGTGGAATGAGAAATAAATTTCTTTTGATGGATAGTATATCACGTTAAATACTAGGTTAAATATCTTACAGCTAATGAAAACTAAAACCAAGGTAATAAAAATCAAATCCAAATTAACAGATACCATAGTCTTTTTTTCCTTAACCGCATATAAAACACCTTATACGTGTTTTTACTGAAAATATTGCATTTTTACTAAAATAATACGGCAACATTTTGATGTAGTAAACAAAATATAAAAAAAATTCAAAAAATATATGTAAACTAAAGATTGAATGCAATCAACAGTAAATTTAATTATCGTTGACTTAACAGTAGCTTTATTTCTAAATGTAACCAGCTGATCAATTCTAGTTATCATCGCTGGACAAAAATAAGTTTAATGATAATAAAGTTATAATGATAAATTACACAAGGCCTTTTGCTGGTTACGAATAAAAAGTTGAATCCACGCACCAGTGAGATTACTAATTTTAGTCATCATCGTTTCAAAATGTATGTTTATTTCTCTAAGTATAATATAATGAAATTGAATTATCCATCACCCAATTTAAGATCTACTTCAGTATTTCATTGATTATTAGAAAAAAAATCAATTAGTAGTAAATGGTTAAGCCCTAACCATCTCAACAGGAGACGGAACGTTCAGTTCAGGAATTAGAAAATATAACACAGTTTCAACATGAGGCAGAACTTTCATTTGACGAATTCAAAACAAATTCGCATCATTATTTATCAGTTTGCAATAGGATCATACTATCTGCTATAATCCTAGGATATTACGGATGAATGCTATACAGTTTCATTTAAGGATCTCAGATTTAATGTATGAAGCATATTACCAACGAACTGCTATATAATGTCACTCAATATATATAGTAAAAGGGATTTCCATAATCTCTAAGCAAGGTAGATTATTTTTCAATATAACAAAGCAGCTCTCTTACCAAGTCATGTCTTTTGAAAGACCAAACATCCAGATCTACTCATAATGATTGTAAATTTTTCCTGTAAATGATTCATCTATTTCTAAATACAACAAACACACATAATCATGTTCTGGTCAAAAGAAGGGAATATATAAAAAGTTCCAGTACCGAAGGCTCCAAATATAGGATTTAGGTAATACAAAAGGACTATTCCTTTTTAATCAAACATATCCGAAACCTTATTGATAAGCACAAAAGCACACAGAAAGACTAGCTACATCAACCTGAATCAAGGAAGATCTCTAAGATAATTATACAGATTTTGTCATAAATGCACGCAAATAAATTTTTCAGTGACTGTGAATTATGGAGCTTCCCACTATAGGACTACAAGAGGAAATCACCTGATCTTGTATTCACATGTCCCGATATGCCCACGAGAACACAAAGTCTTTTTTGTACATAAAAGTACTTTCTCTGTCCAAGTGAAGAAGTTTTCTATAGAATTTGTGAAAAAAACTTTGTGTTTTGATTGGCTGAGAATACTGGACACTTGAACAGAGGACATTTGTAGAATTTCTTCGTTTGCTAATTTAATTAGCACATTACTCTATTTAATGGTTGCATAAATCATGTTATCATAAAAAATAATAATTTCATAGTCCTTTTTTGTTCCTAAACAAAAGACTGTTGTATAATCCTGGTAACTTCAGGAATAATCCAGTTTACAAAATTCTATTCCTATAATGAGCTAACTCACATTCCACACATTTAATCAAAGGCAATGATATATGGACTATAAGTTAAAATTTGATCGTTCAATACTCTTACCGAATCTTTGCTTCACCTTCACCACCATGAAAAGTTAAATACTCTAACCTAGGTCTAACCACTTAAAACATTCATATTTTTTTGCAAAAAAATAAAGTTCACGTCATATTATGGATCTATCCGCAAAATACAAGATGATATTGAGACTAAAGATTGAATAGTCATATTTTGATAGCAAACAAAGAAAGAAGAAAAAAAAGTTACTTACCAAATCAAAATTTAAAAGGTTTATATGTAAGAATGTAAATTGCAATGCTTTAATAAAGCAGGAAGAATAACAACATGTTCTAAAATATGTTAGATTCTACTACTTCAAGAATGACTATAAGTTGGGTTTGACACATAAATGATAATATAGCTTTTAAGCAAAAAGTTACTTTGAAGGCCAACCATAGAGAATTAGCTGATTTATTGATACCAAAATTTTCAAAGTTCTAATCTGGGGACGTTATTTCAGTTTCATCAACTGACCGAATAATATATCCACGTGAGTTATATTTTATATTAAATTATTTGAAAAAATCTAGTGAAATAGGGTGGTGTTTATATACTATATTTATTAGTATCTAAAAATCAATATGAAACATTGCTCATTTAGAATGCACCAGTAAGCTCAAAGGTGGAGGCTAATTATCGGTTAGATTAGTCTTTAAGTTTTGCAGTGTCAGATTCATTTTCTAAACACTATCAGTCAATTATGATTTTTCTATCATATATATTTTCCAATGCATGTTTTTCACATATATATTTATTGATACCAAACTTTTCAACCATGATTTGCAGTGCATTTTATGGAAATTTTTTATATATGCTTTGTCGGACATACCTGTTCATCTAAGAGCTGCATGTGAATTTTTAACTTTTCATTAGTATCAGTATTAATAGCCTCCCATATTCTTGCTATCCTTGCCGAATAGAACATGATCTGGTTGTTAAACTCAAATTGGATAGGTATCTGTAGGTGCTTCCCATTGTTCTTTACCTGTGAGTGTGAATAGAGAAGATAGCTAAATTAGGCACAAAACAAATTTGTAGTTGGTAAACTATGTTGAGTGTAAAGGAATAAAAAACAATCTACGTGTAAATTGTGAACAACCTCATAATAAACAATATTTTCTATATAGTAGTGTTGTTCACTATTATTGGCTACTAAAAAATTTGAACCTTTGTAAGAAATTTTGCATAACAGTTCAACCTTTAATTGTCCGTTCGACAAAATGGGGTGAGGGAGGTAAACCCCGACATTTCCAAGTGCTTGACCCTGGCTCTTATTGGTAGTCATGAAAAAACAGTGTTTAATTGCAAGCTTCAACTTTCATGCATCAAAATTGTGAAGCTTTAACTTTAAAAATTCAAAACATTGAAATCTTACAATCAAAAGTTTGAAAATGAAAAACAAAAAATTCAAAGCTGTTAAAAAAGAAATTGAAAATTGAAAATTTTTACACTTATAAAATTTATAAACTACATTTCAAAGTACCAAATTAATAAACTTTAAAATGTTCGCATAGCAGGATGCCCAAGCATGATGCACTGAGAGTAAGTTTTAGCATCAACCATGATCTAATTATTCCTAACTATAATGCCACATATGCATCCATTCTTCATAACTATTTTGTTTTGGTTACTCCCAAACAGATCGTATAATGTCTTATAAAACTACTTAGTTATTAAGCTTATCATTACTATTTTATATAGTCATGTTGCTTATAAATGAAGTCCATTTTAACTAAAATTTCAAGGCCTACTTGTGGAACTATTGAATTCCTTCATGTTTTTGCAAGTTTGCAAATGAGAAACTAGGCTTGCATGTGAGTTCTGAGAAAAATGTGTAGCAAAGAAAGTGCACATAATTTAAAATATGAGTAAAAAATGTTACAAATTGAGTTTTCGAATGTTAGGAAACAATATTCTCACAGTAAGAGACAGGGCAATCGTTTTAAGGATACAACACTGAAACAATATTCGTTTATATCCTTTATTTATCTATGCTGGCTGTTAATCAAATTTAGTGCAAAAAATGTGTTATGCTGAATAACAAAAACTTTTCAGTTAAAAAGAAAATAAAATGAATCCGATTCATAATCAACATGAGTTGTACTTAATAAACAATTACCTTATTCTAGCCTCCTTATCTATCTTGAAAATATATTACATGATCTAAACATGACTATATCATGAATATGGACCTCCTTAAGGCTACAAATATATCTTATACTTAAGGCTAGTCCTACATGTATCGATTAACTTTCAAACAGTACATATGTTAACCATAAGGAATCTACTAGAACAAAAATACAATCATATCAAACTAGCAAGCCTCCAAAAGTTATAGAACCCAGGGAAGTTCACAAGAACCACCTCCACTCAAACTAGCAAACGGTTTCAAACTGTTGTGTACCATTCAACCGACACATGTCAATTTTTTCTTCTCCATGAATTCAAAAAATCTATCCTTACCAACAAGAAAACAAAACCAGCAACAATTACATATTAGGCAGTTATTAATAGAAAATGTTTGTACGAAAGAATTGCAAAACTGAATTTGAAGGCTATAAGACATAGAGAAGAGGAAATCCAGTTCCAAGGAAACAAATTGAATAAAATCTCAAGCCTTGACTACCTTATTTTTAAGTCAACAGAACATTTTCATCAGTATTTAATGCCGTTAACCATAAGGTATGCTGGATAGAGGGAGAGACGCAGGAGAGAGGAAGAGAGGTGGATGTGAGTAACAAGAGGCACGACTAATTTTTATTTTTCCCTCTTCTTTTCACGTAACCCACAGGCAGGATTTTAGGTTATTTTTTCTTTTCTTTCAAATAATCCACTCCTATAATTACAGCACTTTTACTAAAACGCTGTTCAATGATGCTGCCAAAATTATATTTTCTTGTAGTCCTTCTTTTCTAGTTATAATTACACATTATAACTATGCTTGTAAATGTCATAAATTTGCCTATTTCGGTCTATGCCCAATTTAGTACAGTTCTTCTTACTTTACATCTAATTTCTATAAATTTAGTGTTCTTAAATTACAGTCCATATTAGCGGATTATTCTCTTTTATTTATTCTATTCGCGTAAAAAGGGAATTAAAAAAAACTAATATTTACAGAATAAACTCCAAAGTAGAGTAGATGCAAATAAAATGTAAATAACAGTAAATAATTGGAAATAGTGTAATTAACAGTAAATAATTGCAAATAACTGAAATAGAATAGCTAAAAGAAAATAGACTGGAAAACAAGTCTAAAATTTACTTAAAAATAAACTGTAAATAAACTTGCATAAAGGTTATCCCAAAATTGTAGAAAAACTACAACTATTGGAAACCCTATTATTTTAAATTACTTAAAAGTATAAAATAATTACTAAACACTCACATGTGGTCTTTAAATCTTTTCCTTGGCCTTTTCAAATCCACTTGGAGGATATAAAGTATTTTAATTAAAAAGATATTCTCCTTTGAAAAATATTCCTTTTAGGGTCCAACCTCAGGCAATGAACCCAGATGGAGAAAATCTGAATGAGAAAAATAGCTAGGCCTAGGATTTTATTTACAGTATCACTTGTGGATCTCAGACCCTTTTATTTAGAGATTAAATCTGGTGCAAACACGTCATAGGCTCGATGGGAACCGTCGAATGGAAGCACGAACGCACATGATTAATTTAAAATAGAAAAACACGTCACCGTAAAAATCTAGAAAAGAATGCACCCAAGTACGTCGGCGGGTCGACCTGGGTATCGACCCCTATATGAGTTAGGTTGACCTAGCTGATGGGAGGGTCGACCTTAGGGTCAACCTAGCCCTTATAATTTTTTTCTTTTGTTTTCTCGTTCCTTGTTTATTCCGTAACTTCTTCATTTTAGCTCCGATTTTGACAATCTATATAGGGAAATTGACCAGAAAATTACCACAGCCACAATGGTACAACTCCCATGGTCCAATTATGATAATTTCACAAAGTTATTTTGTTATTTAATTAATTCGTTAATTAATCATTATAGCTTAAATTTTGGGTTGTTCCATTCTTCCCTCCTTAAAGGATTTCGTCCCCAAAATCTCCAAGGCATGAAGAATGAAACAAATCTTTTCATCCAAGTTCTACAACCAACTACTTAACCATCATCCATTACATCCATTGTCCTTAAATTTTCTAATGCAATTTATGATATATATGCAATAGTGTATTGTCAGTGTCCCTAACTAGTGCAAATGATTAAGCGGTTTACTGATTCAGTCGATCTCCTTTTATGCAATCATGTTCATGCCATATATCCAAATGAATGCAAATTCCCTAATGATAACTGATAGTTCTATATGCGTGCTACAATCATCATCCAAATGCAACAATCATGTGACAATCATCCATTTGTAGCAACCATGGAATAAAGTAAAAATAAAAATGCGAATGCACAAACATCCATATTCATATGCTCTAGTGTCCTAGTTAGGCCGATTCCTAAGAGATAATAGTGCCTAGTGTAAGTATATGCGTCCACTAGCATCCACTAGCAACCACTTGAACCCACTAGTATCCATCATACATAACATGTTCTAATAACGTGTTTACATCAAATCCTACCATGCATAGGTTAAATCCTAAGTTCTACCCTTCCAAAGGATAATAAAGGAAAGGACCTATTCAAAACTAAAGATAGAAATAGGAAATTCAAAATTTATTATCAAAGAGATGTGTATAAGAGGTACTTATTCTTTCCTAATCAAATCAACCTTCTCCGCAGTTTCTCTAACCATGTCAGGACTAAATAGCAATCTCTCCGTAGACTCTAACCAACACGGAGGCAATTTGCATGGTCTTTCATAAAAAGCTTCAAAAGCTTTCATTCCAATGCTAGTCTGAAAGCTACTATTATAAGCGAACTCTACTAAGGGAAGATGCTCTTCCCAAGTTCCTCCAAAATCAAGAATATACATCCTCAACCATGCGTGTCTTGCCATCTTACTAATATCATTTTACTATTCTTCTATAGTCTACACATATGAAGCAACAATCCTAGGTTCTCACTAGTGTCCTATACACTTTATGGAAACTTCTATTATTACTTCTAAAATTAATCACCGCTATCTTCTTCATCGCCCTACACTTTTTCCGTCACACCTAGGAAATGATTCCTATCTACTCCACATTTGAAAGTTTGGTTTGGTATTTATCATTGCATTTCAAAAATTAAAGCTTCTAAACTTTTAAAATATTAAATCCTAAAATTTTTGTCTTTAAAAGTGTTATTTTCAAATTTCCATTAAATTCAAAGGTATTTGGTTACTTAACATTTTATCTTTCTAGACTTGCATCCTTATAGGCGTTTTGAATTTACATTATTCCCTAAAGCTAGAGGGGAAAACTTACAAATTCTAAGTTCAAAACTTATTCCTCCTTTTCTTTTAAAGACCTTTATAGCTTTCCATAAAAAAATGGATTTTTAAATTTAACTATTACTAAGTTTTTCGCTTCCAAAAACTTATTTACTTTTTCACCATACTATTTTTCTTTAAAATATCTTTAAAATGTTCTTACATGTTTTCAAAACATATTCTTTTCATAGATTTTCAATTTTGCAAAAACTGAAGTAGATAAGAACAATTATTTTATTAAAAACTCCTTAACTTTCCAATTACTTAACCCTGGAGGAGTTCCTAACTACAAATTGGGACTTTCTACAAATGCTCTGTATAATATCTCTCCTAACACTATCTCTAATTACTACACTTCTTATTACACCTAGTGGTTTTATACCTTAATATATTGGAACTACTTTCTTTTATAATAAACTATTAATGCTAAAACCTTCTATAAATCCTTTAAAAGAGGACTTCATGTTTATGTGAAATTACAAGAAACTTAATTTATATTTTTCAAAATAGGCTATACAAAATATACTGCTTCCCATACCTTGTATAGCTCTTTCACATATTCCTTATAACTTACACAAAATATCCTTACTTGTGATTTGTTGTCATAGAAAATTTTATCATTATTCGTTTCATTCCGATAGATTAAAGTATGTTTAATCTATATTCTCTTACAACAGACAGTTTCTATGAAATTTATTAATTTCCTAATATTTAACTTACACTCTTCTTTTTAGGAAAACTCATTTTCAAAACTGTTTTAATATATCCATAACTAGAACGCATTTCTTCATACTTATTAAATAATAAATGTACTTACAACCACTTTTTATTATACTTTAGAAATTATTTTCAAAATACTTTTTTATTTCGGTCAGAACAGACGTTGCGTAAAACACCGTTACCACAACCCAAAAATACTAGTGTATGGATATAATTAAAATAAATACTAATAAATCTCGCATACTATGTAAAAGCATTACCCTTGGAAGTCACCTACTATAACAATAGTGTCATAGTCTATGCTCCCCTTATTTTTCATGAAAACACCTATTATAACAGTAAATGATGTAACATATATTTTCGATACTTAATACACTCTAAGTTTTTATATTTAAAATCTTTGTTTGCCTACAAAGAAATTAGCGAGCTATATATGCTCTACAATTCTTCAAAAAGAATTTCACTTTTAACAAAATCGTATAAAAACCAATTTAAATCTCATACCACTTTTTTTCTTTCAAAACCCTGATATTTACTTTCTCAAAAATATTGACAATTATATTTTACAACTTTTCAATTCTAATTTTTTTATTTTATTGGGCTAAACATAAAGTGGATTTTCTACTTACTACACCAGGAGTGCGTTTCCTAAACTTTGGTAATCTCATTTCCTTACTAAAGTCTTTGTTCCTATTCCTCTTTTATGCTTATATTTATTCCAAGGCACTACCGTTAAATCCACTTATCTGAAACAATTATAATTTTTGCAATTATCTACACATGGGCTTTCTAGCTAGATCTACTATACATCTCCAATATTTGCCTACCACTCTTTGGATTTCCACAATCCGAACCTAAATACACGAAACCATTTCTCAAACTCTTTCCATGTAGTGACCTTCTCTATGCCCCAAGAAACACACTTCCTTAAGCCAAAAGTGACACTTTGAGAATTTTGTCTTCCACTGATGAATGCGAAGTGCACAAAGAACCTCCTCTAGATGAATAGCTTGCTCTTCCGTACTCTTGGAAAACACCAAAATGTCATCCACGAACTCTACTGCGAACTTATTTAGGACATCTCAAAAAAACACGGCTCATCAAATCTACAGAATATGCTGGGCATTGGTTAGCCCAAATGACATAACCAACCACTCAAAGAATCCGTCGGGTATCCTAAATGCTGCCTTATCGATGCTATCATCAGTGACACCAAGCTGCTAAAATCCAATAGCTAAATCAAGCTGAGAAAATACTAAAGAGCCAACCTACTAATCGAAAAGATCACCTATCTTAGGAAGTGGATAACGGTTCTTCTTTGTGAGCTTATTCAACTCTCTATAGTCTATGCAAAGTCGAAGGGAACCATCTGCCTTTGTAGCAAAGACAACCAGCGCTCTCCACTTAAATATACTCCTTTTGATAAATTCTCCAATAGCTCACGAATCTGTTTGCTTAACTCCTTCCTCTCCTAGGTGCCATGTGTCTTATGGGTGATGCCACTGACTTAGCATTTTCATTCAAATAGATCTTGAAGTCAATCTCTCTCTTAGGGGGAGTCTCCTAACCTCCTTAAAGACATCTAGGAAATCTCTGACGACTGGAACTAAATCTAACTCTGCCGATGATGAATTGAGGAAATAAAGGAAGCTCCACATAACTGACCCCTATGGGCTGTAAGAAACTTAGAGAGTCCTACCACTGCGTGTCTCTAGTCTAACGACTCTCCTCTAGTAGTCTAATATCGCTTCATAATTGGACAACCAATCCATTCCAAAAATCATCACATACCCCGAAAATCTCAATACATAGGAATCATGGTCAAACTCTACAGCTAGAATAAAAATTTTCAAACCCTTACAAACCATAGATAAATGTGCTGATCCTCCTATGGGGTCTGAAACAACTATGAGGTCTACTACTAAGGAGATATCTAAGTGCAGACAATTGACTAGAAATGAAAGAGTGTGAGGCTCCAAAATAGAAAAGAGTCTTAATAGGAAAATTCGAAATAGAAATCGAACCTACTACAGAGACTTTCCTACCTCTATCTAATCCATTTCTAGAAGGTGCTACATCCAAAGCCTCCACCTACGTTGTAGGTGCGCCTTCTCTCTGCCCTGTTCTCTGAGGACAAACTCTACTAAGGTGATCGGGTTGTCCACACTATAACACCTTACCTTCATCCTCTTATTCTTACAGTCCCTTGCGTAATGACCAACCAGTCCACAGCTATTGCATTTCCCGCTTTTCTTGTTCCACTTCTGAGGTCCTCCTTCTTTCCTCTTGTCCTTTTTCTTCTTACTCTTCCACCATTGCTTCTTAGAGCTTTTTAACTTAGGAACCTCTTTAATCTCTCCCTTCAGCTGCTAAGATGTAGGCTGAACTCTCTGTCGGTCCTCCAATCTTTAAAGCCCAAACATTCACTCCGTGTCCTTCAACCTAGCTCGTGCCTCCTCGAAATCCTCTATGCCAAAAAATGTTCCGCCTCCTAGACTAGCGAAGTCCTTGCATAGCTTAGAAAAATTGGCTGTTGTAGGTGGATTAAAGGGACATCCACCTACCGGTGCTATATTGGGCGCTTGCCCTTGCACCTGTGGTACTGTAGTTCTATGGAACCAGTCGGCCATACTATGCAAAGAAAAGAGAATTTAGGCTTGAAGGAATCGAAAGAAGGTTAAACTAGACTTTGAGGGGATTTTTATAAAAACTCTCTTTTATACTTGAAAAGTTATTTCTATAATAAGAGTTTCTTTCTGAAAAATACTTCTAGTTTGAATATATGCTACTTTAAAAACAGTTTACTTTGGAAAAATATTTTATTTTTAAAAAAAGTTTTAGGAATCCTGCAACCTTAGGCTTTGATACCAAACGAAACGTTCCATACCCCTTGGTATACCTAAAAGGGCACACTAAAAGGTGTGGTGCGTTGTAGGTATACCTAAAAATTTTTAGAGACTAAGATTCACGAGACAAAATAAATAAAACAATGGAAACATTTAAAATAATAACTTATTTATAAATCAAACTTCATGAAATAAGTCTCAAAATACGAAATACATATGTCTTATGAAAAACACCATCTCAATCACAGTACCAGAGTACATAAATAAAACCATCCCTCTCAACTGTACCAGTACATTCAAACTAAAATAAAAAGAAAACTGAAACAGAAGAAGAATACATGAAGAATCTCCAAGAATGTCACTCCTAGAACGTTGAAAGTCTACTGCCCTTGTCCCTGCTGGCCTATAGGGGAAAAGGAGAAAATAGAGGAGTGGGTCAGACTAAAAGTCTGGTGAATGAAACTAATTACTATTATTTTTAAGAAAGATAAAGATAATAGATTATGCAATAGTTCTAGTTATAAAAGGAAACAAAGGAAAAGATAAAGCTGGAATCAAATATGGTTTAATTGTTTGCTTTGCTTAGATAGTTTTGATTGTTTCGATTGTTTGCACTTGTCTTAGATAGCTGTCTTGATTAAGCTAAAATCCCAATCATAGTTTAATTAGAATGAAGTCCTAATTCTACCCTTTGATCGGCCCTCTATCCCTGTTGTGCCACTGTGAGCTAGTCTCATCCTGCGGGTTCCATAGCAAAAAGACACCTGTTTAGCGCTTGGAACTCAATAGCAACTTATATCCCTACACTAAGGCCGCACGCTCGACCACCACCAGCTCACGCTATCTGTTGCTCCCTCTTTGGACCTCTTATCTATCCTAAACAACATAAGCATGCCCTGCCTCACCTAAATGTGTTTTGAGACCATGAGTTCCTAACTGAAGGGGAATGCTGCCAACACGGGTCCTAACAAAAAGAATCTAGTTGTGCCCTTGCCCAAATCCCCCGATTTGAGCTTCTAATTATTGACCACTTATCTACCCTAAGCAGCATAAGCATGTCCCAAGCGGAATGCAGTCGGTACAGGTCCCTGATTTGAGCTTCTAATTATTGACTACTTATCTACCCTAAACAGCGTAAGCGTGTCCAAGGGAATGCTGCCAGTACGGGTCCTACTTCTATCTTTGCTATTAACTTAGTATAAGTTTTAAAATAAGCCTCTTCTATTATTTCTGCTTTGTTTGCTTATTAACATAACCTAAGTTTTAAATTAAGCATCTTCTGTTATCCCTGCTATGCTTGCTTATTAACTTAAATATAAGTTCTAAAAGACGCATTTTCTATTGTCTCTAATTATAACCAGTATGCTATAATTTTGCTTATTAACTTAAACCAAGTTCTAAGTTTAAATACAAGCTTCTTCTACTATTTCTTATATTTTCTTTTTTAGTTACAATTATACGTTATAACTACGCATGCAAATGTCTTAATTTGACTATTTTAGTCTATGTCCAATTTATTACAGTTCTTCTTACTTTACATCTAATTTCTGTAAATTTAATGTTCCTATATTATAATCCATATTAGCGAATTATTCTCTTTTATTTATTCTATTCGCATAATAAGGGAATTAAAAAAATTAAAATTTACAGAATAAATCCCAACGTTGAATAGATGCAAATAAAATGTAAATAACAGTAAATAACTGCAAATACTGTAAATAATTATAAATACTGTAAATAATTATAAATAATTGGCAAAACTGTAACTAATAGTAAATAATTGCAAATAACTGAAATAGAATAGCTAAAAGAAATTATACATGAAAGCAAGTCTAAAATTTACTTAAAAATAAACTGTAAATAAACTTGCATAAAGGTTATCCCAAAATTGTAGAAAAATACAAATATTGGAAACCCTATTTTTTTAAATTACTTAAAAAGCTAAAATAATTACTAAAAACTCACCTATGGTCCTTACCTCTTTTCCTTGGCCTTCCCGGATCCATTTGTAAGGTATAAAATATTTTAGTTAAAAATATCTTCTCCTTGGAAAAATATTCCTTTTTGGGTCCAGCCTCAGGCAATGAACCTAGATGGAGAAAATATGAATGAGAAAAATAGCTAGGCCTAAGTTCTTATTTATAGTGTCACTTATGGATCTCAGATCATTGGATTTGGAGATTAAATCTTGTGCAACCACGCCATAGGCTCGATGAGAACCGTCGGACGGAAGCACGGACGCACATGATCGATTTAAAATAGAAAAACACGTCACTGCAAAAATTTGGAAATGAATGCACCCAAGAAGTAGGCGTGTCGACCTGGATGTCAACCTCCATATGAGTTAGGTCGACCTAGCCCTTTTTTTTTTCTTTTTTCTCGTTTCTTGTTTATTCCATAACTTCTTCGTTTTAGCTCCGATTTTGACAATCTATATATGAAAATTGGCTAGAAAATTCCCACGGACACAATGATGCAACTTCCATGGTCCAATTCTGATAATTACATAAAGTTATTTTAATATTTAATTAATTCATTTATTAATTTTTATAACTTAAATTTTGGGTTGTTACAAATCTACTTTGAACTGAATCCGAACAATTTATAATTTTTCAATTTATTTATTTATTTTTTGTAAATTACTGACACTTTGGAGCCACACAGTCGTAATGATGAATATTTTGAATAAATTACATGATTTAATTAATTTATAACTTAATTAAATTAATTACTATCATGAAATATTAATCATTAAACTTCATCTGATTTGTTTGAATTATTACTTAATAAAGTGCGTCTGTAAAAGCTATAAATGCGCGAATTGATATACGATATCAATAAAATGTTTAAATTGGATTAAAACAGATTAATTGCTAAGTGATTTTTGGAATTTTTCTTTGAGTCCCACATGCATTTTGAAAAAAGAGATAGCCATTCAATGTGATTTGAAAATGTAAAGGAGGAATTAAAAAAGGAAATAAATATTCTTTTTATGAATAATTTAAATATCATTTATAAAATGAACTTTGTCCCTTTCTCTTTATTTATTATGCTGAATATATAAAGAAGATTTTGTGATCTAATTTTGGAATTAAATAAGGAAGGTTTTAAAGGAGAAAATTGAAAAGGTTTTAATGTTTTCTTTTAAAACGCATGCTCTCTCATCCTCATTCACGTTTTGTTTCAGGTAGACAACATTTCCTTCTTTGTTTCTTAAGCTTACCTCATCTCCTTTAATTGCCTCTAGAAAAATAAAATTCCATAAACGAACCTCGGAAAAAAATTCAAGATGTTTCTTGTCTCTTAATCCTTGCAACATCTAAAGGCTGATTTCTGAATCTATGTTTAACCATTCAAATCAGAATGCATTTCTTTTGATTTTAAATTTTATATGTTGATATTATTTGCATTTGTGCTATAATAGAAACTCACATATGATTAAATTATATTTTGATAATAAATTGATTACAACAAATTTCTAAATTTGTTACCCTATTTGACATCACAATTATCATTCTTTAAGTACTCAATAGATTTTAACATATTGATTAATTCAATATATATTACCTTTTGTTTATAAATAATGAAATAAAATTATTTATTCATATTGGTTGAATCTCCTTTAGATTTGAAATTTTTGCTGTTCTTATAATTTGCATCTTATTTTAATTGAAACTCACATATGATTAAAGGATGCTTTGATAATAAATTGATTTCAATAAATTTATAAATTTGTTACCGTATTTGACATGACTAATGTCTATCTTTAATTATTTTATGGATTGTTCATATATTGCTTAGTTTAGTATGTTTTGGTTTTTTTTTTTAAAAAGAAGAAAACATTTTCCATATAGGTTGAATATCTTGATTTAATTATATGTGTGTATGTATGTGTGTGTGTGTATATTGTTAACTAATTTAAGTTTACATAAGTTCATAAATACATCAGAAAATTTAAATGTAATATTGTCTATTTTGAATTAACTTAAAAGTTTTGGGTTAATCTTTTTATACAAATAATTATCAATATGTAAATGTATATATAAAACTTTATGTATATTTCATATTGTATAATTTAAATGGTTTATTAATATCAAGCAATTTTAAATGTGACAGCAGTATATGTATATGAATTATTAATGTGACAACAGTATATGTATATGAATTATTGTTGGCTATTACTATTCTTATTTCATAATGATTCATTGATTGCTAATTGAATGATGCATAAATTAAGTTTGTCAAAAAGAGAAAGATGAATCAATCATCTTTTTATCTTTTATTTCTTTCCCTTGTGTGATTGCCTTTAAACTTATTCTTATTTACTCATATATGTATCGTGTTATCAATCGATCATACTTGCCTTATGTTTAAATGTTCTATCACACAATTAAGGAATGAATATATATGATATATTCAAACCTTATTTTATATCCCATTCTTAATTATTTTAGAATTAAATTAATAAAAAAATATGGTATTAAATAAAATACTGATTTTATTTAAAAGAAATTTAGATAAGACCTAAACACATTTACACTTCATTGACCCATTAATGGTCCAAAAATCATAATTTTTTTGAAATGCACCAATTTCTTTCTTTGTAAGCTAGCCTAGTTCCAACAATGGTATCAGAGGCTAATAGCCTATGTGGTCTAGTCATGTTAGGACTGACTAATTAAGCTTGCCCACTAAGTACGGTGTCTAGAAATGGAACGTCTATGATTGGATTTGGGTGATCAAGTACCATGTCCTACCTGGTTACCATCCTGGCATGAAAGGTGGAGTAGGCCCAAAGGTTACCTTTAATAGAAAAGGAATAATTTAATTGGACCTTGCACTATTTTTCAAAATAGTTTTGAAAATTAAGAAAAGATTTTAAATTTAAAAGTTGGATTTAAAATCAAACATGTTTATTATAAAAGGTTATAATATAACCTAAATTTTAAAAATGTTTGAAAATGTAACTAAAAGATACAAATGTTTGAAACTATGTAAATTTCAAAATATAATTTTTTTAATTAGATTAGTAATATAATTAATTAAATGAGTTAATTAAATTATACTAATATGCATGTATTATATATGTTAATATATGTTATGTTATTTTAATGTGTTTAAGATAACATTAGCATACATGTATGTATGGAAATTAATATAATTTAACTAAAATTGTTTAATTAATAAAGTAATTGAAGGTTAGTAATTAACTAAAATATACATATATATATAAGATATATGTGACCTACTATAACGGTTATAGTAGATATGTCCAATATAAAAGTTGTATTGGAATATTAATTTAAAATAAATTAAATAGTTAATTAATTAAAATTAATTAAATAAGATTTAATTAATAAAATATTATACATAAGATTATTGTATAAATTAATTAAAATATAAAAGTTATATAATAATGAAACTTGTATAGTATGAGCATAAACTAAAGGTGGAACATTAAAGAAATCCAAATGACTTAAGGTATAAATACATACGTAAATGTGTGTACCGTGATTTATGATGTGCCTGATACCTGAATCACGAGGGTATTTCATAAGAAATACATTATTCTGTAAGTCGATATCACTCAATATAATATGCTGGAGGTTATGAATCTTCAATATAATGTTATCCCCTACCATGTATATATATATTAATAAATTACTTGCATACTCCTTAGTTGTTAAGCAAACTCAAGCTAGGGATGTTATGTATAGTATTATTAATATATTGAACAGATGTGGTAAGATAATTATACGTATTTATTGAACAAACTCAAGGTTGAAATAAGATTAGGACAAAGAAAAATAGGTTAGGAGTTGCATGTGATACAACCGATAAGGAATTGTATGTAATACAACCGATAAGGAGTTATCCATCATTTGTAGGGCTATGACTTGTAGAGCGAACTCAAGGTCAGAATACCAAAATAGATGGGTACTAACACCCACTAGTGAAGTCGAAAGACTTCTATAATTCATCTTAGGTTTTGAAGAAACATAAAAGACTAGTGAGAGCCTTATTAGAAAAATCAAATGATAACATTTAACCTTTCTTATATTGTAAGAACATTTGCTAAATAATGTTACAATTATATACAGTGATAAATTTTCGCCATTTCATATGATTGATAAAATGTTTATCAAATATTATATATATACGAACTAAATTGAAATTTGACAAGTGGAAATATAATACCCACTATTAAATGCCTATTGCATGTTAATGTTTTCTATACCCATGCAAGTGTCTAATTTTTAAAACTAATTAATACATTCATAAAATGGTCACTTATGTGCTTATTTGGTTGAAACCTTATATTGCACTCTAGGAGTTTCAAACTCTAAAAGCAATACAAGACTATAGGTATTTGATCCATATACTATCATTTATAAATGTTATACGGTGAATGGTCACAGTTCGTAATGTACGATACTTCAGTGAATATAGTTTATTAGAAATAAGCCAATAAACAGTATTTTGAGATCAAGTATTTAACCTGAATCATTATAAAGGGATCATGTTTACGCAAAAAATGGGCAAACACCTCAAATTCGTACGATTTAGTTGATTATATGTTGTTCTTAGCGATTTGGGTGATTTATGCAAATATGTAAAAAACAAGGACTAAACTGTAAAAGACACACAGATTTATAGTGGTTCGGCCAGAACGTGCCTACGTCCACCTTATATGTTATTCTCCTTTTTCTCTTCAAATTACAAGTACAAAGCTTTGATTACAAGTAACTGAATGTTGTTTGAAAGTTCCTTCCGTGCTTGAGCTCTCAAACTTCTCTGCCATTGTTGTACCCCTGCCCCTCTATTTATAGAGTGAGGCTGGGGGTAGAGGTCTTGGATGTATATAGCTGCTGGTGGACCTGGGCCGAAGCCATCTGGTCTGGCAACGTTGGTTCGGCAACACCCTGGTTCGGTAGTTCATGGAAGTGGAGTTGGTCCGGTGGGATGTTGGTTCAGTGAAGGTGTATCCGGTGGTGAGTGGATGGAGCTTGGTTCGGCTATGCAGGGAGTGGTGTTGGACCGGTAGGGCTTTGGTCCGGTGGTAGGAGTATGGTGGTTCGGCAAGGGCTCGTGTACTTTGGTTCGGCAGTGGCTAAGGTCTGGTTCGGTGGAAGATGGAGAAGCTTTTGGACCGGTGGTGCCTTCCTCTTGGATCGGTGGTGTGTAGTAGGTGGAGTGCCGAATGAACTTCTATATTTGGGAGTGCCGAATGAGCCTTTGTATTGGGAATGCCGGATGAACCAAGGCATCTTGAATGCCGAATGAGACTTCGCTCTACATTGCCGAATGAAACTTTAAATCTTTGATACCGAATGGACTTTTATACTTGAATCATGAGTGAAATCCCAGACTTATATACGCTTGCTGGCTGCTTCTTCTTGGTTCGGTCGTGGTGGAAATGCACACAACATTGATATTCCAGTTTTGACCAAAAATGGGATAACACTTTGCCCCCCAAAACATGCCTTGCGGTAGGAAGGCGTGTTTTGTAATGCCATGAGCTGGATGTTCATATCCTGTTGACAACCTGTAAAGAGCTTGATATTTTATACGGCCCCAAATGACGACCGTTCGGTATCGAGCTATTTGGGATGAAGCGCGGCCGTTCATGGTCAAGCGCCTAACTTCAAATGACGAGCGTTCGCGATCAAGTCATTTGAGGTGAAGTGCGACCATTCGCGGTCAAGCGTCTAAATCCATGCGACGATCGTTCGAGATCGAGTCATTTGCGGTGGAATGTGATCGTTCACGGTCAAGCGCTTTACTTCAAATGATGACCGTTCGGGATCGTGCCATTCGAGGTAAAGTGCGACCGAGCCCGGTCAGAGGGCGGACCTCAAATGGCAACCGTTCGCGATCAAACCACTTGGGGTGAAATGTGACCGTTCACGGCCGGTGCCGTTCGCGGCAAAAGATGAAATGGGAAAGTTCGCGGTCAAGCGCCTTACTTCGGATGACGATCGTTCGAGATCGAGCCATTCGTGGTAAGGTGCGACTGTTGGCGGTCAGGAGGTGGACCTCAAATGGCGACCTTTCGCGATCGATTCATTTGAGGTGAGGTGAGTTGTGCCGTTCGGGGCGAGTTGTGACCGTTCGAGGTCGGGTGCCGTTCGTGGCGAGTTTGCGATTGTTCGTAGTCGGGTGCCGTTCGAGGCGAGTTTGCGATTGTTCGTAGTCGGGTGCCGTTCGAGGCGAATTGTGACCGTTCGAGGTCGGGTGCCATTCGAGGCGAATTGTGACTGTTCGAAGTCAGGTGCCGTTCGAGGCAAATTGTGACTGTTCGAAGTCGGGTGCCGTTCGAGGCGAGAAAGTGTGCCCAGGAGGGCTTGGGGTGTCATTCGAGGCGAGAAAGTATGCCCAGGAGGGCTTGGTATTACTGATGCCAGGCTCACGTTCGAGTGGGTCCTTGGATCGTTTGTGTGCCTATTGGAGGCGAGTAAGTGTGCCGGGGGGGCTTGGTATTGTTGATACCAGGTTCACATTCGAGTGGGTCCCTGGATCGTTTGCCAGATTTCATGTTCGAGGGAGTTTCTGAATCAAATACTTTGGCGGTTCATCGCCATACAAGAGGTGCTTGTGGACCGTTCGCGATCCAACGGGCATACGAGTAAATTTGCAAATATCAAAGCAATAACCATACGAATTCCACAACAGGAATGTTCAAGTCAAGATCAAAGCAAGAGCAAGACGAGGATGTCAAAGCGTAAATTCTTACTATGGTGCGGTCAGTAGTCATTCAGAGCATGCCTATGGATCGTGCGCGATCGCTTACATGTGTAAATGATCTAACCGTGCCAGTGAGAGGTTTGGGACTTGTTCATCGCTTTCGACCTGCCCCCCGAGTTCAGGAGGGAATTTTACATGCCCCCTGGATGAGCGTTCATTCCTTACCAGGTTGCTCAGAGGCCCCTATCTCTCTCTCTGGGATTGGATCAACATGCTCCGAGTGTGGTGCCCCCATGCAGGATCGATGCCTGATTAGCTTCTGAAGAAGCCTCTTGATTTTCCTCCATGTTCACATCTCTCTGGCCTTGGCCTTCTGCTTGATTGTCTCGCCATGACTCTTCCAATCTGAATCTCTAAACTCTCAAATTCAACTTCCAAGCGGTAGGTCCTTGAGTTCAATTCTCAGTGAAAGCACCAAAAATGTTTGCGCAAAAAATGGGCAAACACCTCAAAGTCGTACGATTTAGTTGATTATATGTTGTTCTTAGCGATTTGGGTGATTTATGCAAATATGTAAAAAACAAGGACTAAACTGTAAAAGACATATAGATTTATAGTGGTTCGGCCAGAACGTGCCTACGTCCACTTTATATGTTATTCTCCTTTTTCTCTTCAGATTACAAGTACAAAGCTTTGATTACAAGTAACTGAATGTTGTTTGAAAGTTTCTTCCGTGCTTGAGCTCTCAAACTTCTCTGCCATTGTTGTACCCCTTGCCCCTCTATTTATAGAGTGAGGCTGGGGGTAGAGGTCTTGGATGTATATAGCTGCTGGTGGACCTGGGCCGAAGCCATCTGGTCTGGCAACGTTGGTTCAGCAACACCCTGGTTCGGTAGTTCATGGAAGTAGAGTTGGTCCGGTGGGACGTTGGTTCGGTGAAGGTGTATCCGGTGGTGAGTGGATGGAGCTTGGTTCGGCTATGCAGGGAGTGGTGTTGGACCGGTAGGGCTTTGGTCCGGTGGTAGGAGTATGGTGGTTCGACAAGGGCTCGTGTACTTTGGTTCGGCAGTGGCTAAGGTCTGGTTCGGTGGAAGATGGAGAAGCTTTTGGACTGGTGGTGCCTTCCTCCTGGATCGGTGGTGTGTAGTAGGTGGAGTGCCGAATGAACTTCTATATTTGAGAGTGCCGAATGAGCCTTTGTATTGGGAATGCCGGATGAACCAAGGCATCTTGAATGCCGAATGAGACTTCGCTCTACATTGCCGAATGAAACTTTAAATCTTTGATACCGAATGGACTTTTATACTTGAATCATGAGTGAAATCCCAGACTTATATACGCTTGCTGGCTGCTTCTTCTTGGTTCGGTCGTGGTGGAAATGCACACAACATTGATATTCCAGTTTTGACCAAAAATGGGATAAAGATCATATTGTTTTAGTGTAACGCAGTACCAAAAACTACAAGACATGTCTAAGAATTTGATCGCTAAAATGTCATTTTGATCAGTTTACGTAAAGTGCAACACATTTGATGTCTTTAAATGTTAAGGATAATTGAATGCGCTTTTGTAAAGAGTTTGTTATGATACAGTTGTAAGGTTTTCTTTCAAATAGCCTGACCATTTGAAAGGACGAATGTATAAGAATAGATTAATTTAAGGTATTGTTGGGATAAAAAGAATGGACAATCACTTCTTCTTCATAGAGAAACATTGAAAACGAGAATTGTAATAATAATTGATACTTAATATTGGAATAAAAAATTTGATTTCTATTCCAAAATGTATTTTCATATAGAAAATGATTTTCTATGGGATTTATTTCTTTGAGCTTAAGATATTGATCAGTGAACTCTCCACTATAAATAGTTCCAGTGTATGAAATAAACAAATCGTATTAAGTGAATAATGGACCTCCAAATTTAATACACTATTATAGTAATGGTGGAGATAGTGGGGGCATGCCATATAGCACTTATTAATTGCATTATAGTATGAAAATTGTTTTCGTAAAATTTACTATACATAATTTATGAAATAATGATTATTTTTTGGTATCGACTGGGAAAAGGAAAAAAAACATAACTTTATTTCCATATGTATATTATTTATGAAATAAAACTGTAATTTGGTAATTTTTTTATAACAAAAGTGATGCATTGGAATATACAAAAATATCTAATACTATTACAGCTGTTTTGGAATTATAGACTAGGCCGTAGTTTTGGGAAATAATTTCATTGTTTGATTTTGAATCATATGATACTTATTAATTATATCTCAAACAATAAAGGGCCATGCACCCGTATAGTGGAAGTATCATAATAGTTGATGGACTTTTCAGATTGATACATATAGATATATGCAATTAATTCTTTAAATACCAAAACGGCTCCATGCACTTCGTTATAGTAATCGATGAGTTATCGTCGACATGGACATGTGTATTTGATAATATGTAATATGTCAAGTTAAAGAATATAAAATAGAAGTAAATAAACTAACAAGCGATAAAAATGATTAGATTTGATCAAATGAATGAGTATATTGGAAAATGTTGCATATGTACCTAAAACGAGTAAAGATTCAATCTCAAAATTACTCCTCCATGCGATACATAATGATGCACCGATACGGAGTAATCGAACTTTATTGGACAATGTAAGATTAACTGTGAGTCAAGTTGAGTTAGTATCTTTTTATAAAGCAACGTATTTAAGGGTAGTACACAAGGTTAATATTATTTCATCTGAATAACAGTTTAAAAAATTTTACAAGATAAGATCTTATAAGAAAGTCCAACATATCCTAGCCAAGGAGTTGGCAGATTGTGCGAGTCGAAAGATTGCACGTAATAATTTTTCATCATGAATCTTGCATGAATCTCCCCAAAATGATTTTGAAAAGACCATCATTGGATGACTTATTTATTTTCGAACATAATTTTTGTAAACTAAAACCAAATCATTTTTATACATAAAGAAATTCATAAAATGTTTATGAATACCTATTCTATTGCATTAAGAAACAATTGTTGTTTCAAGATATACCAACTTCATTGTGAAGGAATTTCTTTGAGGAATTATTGATAGTAAAATGGAATTGGATATAAGCTATAGATAGAACTGATTATACGAGATGACATGAAATTCTAAAGGAACACATAGCATTAGAATGTCTAATAAACATTCTCTCACATCAAAGAGAAACTACAAGTTTCTTATTAATGTCGAAAATATATAATCCTAGGTTGTTTAATTAAACCATTGATAGTGTTGACTCTATGGTATGATGTGCAAATCCGAAAGAGTTCCAAGTACGCTATCAAAGTATAGATTTTGGTGGTCATAACAGAGGCGATATTGTCCATCAACCACGACTATGTCTTTATGAGCAAGACTAATGTAGTTAAAATTAAATGAGCAATGTTGATAAGAATAATATCGCAAATTTCAATTGTCGAAATTAGCATAATAGATTTGATATTCAACAAGTTCAAGTCAATTCAGATTTATTCACAAAATTATCACTTGATAAGTCCTAGTGTTTTGGTACATATGTGTTGAAATAGAAAATTCTAAATAACGATTTAGAATAAGCTGTCTACACATATTGACCAAAAAGGTCTCAAAGTCAGTGGGAGCTATATTGACTTTGCGAGTCTTTGGATATGATTCAAGAAATGATATGAAAGTATCATTTTATAAACATCAAGATTGAATAAGTATATTGATAGAAATTTCAAATAGTTTGATTTTCAATCAAAGTGCAAAGGAAGCGTGTGTTCATAAGAAAGAACGTTAAAAGATACATTGTTATTTGTAAACTATAAAACAACACATTATTGATTTAGTAATGTACTTGTGTTAAAATCAACCTTAGTTGTTTTAGTACTCAACTTTGGATTTGTAAATGATGCTTTTATCTAAAGTATAAAAGATATAGAGAATGTCCTAAAACGATATATGAAGACAACTTATTAAATTGTTTTATACATGTCAGATGAGTTCCTAATGCATTGGCAACATATATTATCATACATGTTTGTCTACGAAATCTTGATTTTTTTTGTATTTCATACATGGAGCAAATATCTAATCCAAATTGATATCACTAAATGGTTGTTTGAAGTATTTTCGCCTATTTGTGAAATACTAGAGAATTGTTACAAAAACAAAAAAATAACTCCTTATGAAGGAGTGTTCATACTCAAACTTCATAATGGGTATGAGTATAATATGTTAATAATAAATTCGATTTGAGATTTCAGAAATGTTCTCAATGAAAGACCGTGGTTGATTCAATGAAAATGCTAAGTACATCGTCTTGAATATTGCGGTAATAAAAATAATGTATATAAAATTATTAGTGTATAAATTATAATTGAGCCGGTTCCAAATGTTGAGAATCTCATAACATTGTTTTATAATAACAGTTGCACCATATGGTTTATAATAGAACTTAGATCTTACTAGGCGTAGAGAGACATACTCGGAATTGTTCCACGTGATAAAACAGTTTATCACCGTCGGAGAGAGTTGATTGATTGAGTAGATAATTGAAGAAATAAAAATTCCATAAAACAAATTCAAAAAAAAAATTCAAGGTGGTTCATGTCTCTTGATCTTGCAACATCTAGAGGCTGGTTTCTAAATCTAAGAGATCTAATTCATCATTCAAGGTACGATTCATTAACTACATCTAAAGGAAAAATTCAATCTTTCAAGGTGTACTTCAGGGCTTTGGAATTAAGTTATAATCTTCTTATTCTAATAATTTTGAAATAATTTTTTAATGAATATAATTGAATATCATAATTTATATATGTATAATATTGTCTCATTTGATTTGAAATGGTTTATGTAGTTTGAATTGTTTATTATACAAATTAATTAGTTTTTTTATGTATATAGATCAAAACTGAAACTTGTATATGATTATACAATATTTTAATTTTAGATCTATGTTTAACCGTTCAAATCAAAGTGTAATTTTTTTGATTTGAAAGTTTATATTTTCTTATTGTTTATATTTATGCTGTAATAGAAACTTACATATGACTAAATGATGTTTTGATAATAAATTGATTACAATAAATTTCTAAATTTGTTACCCTATTTGACATCACAATTATCCTTATTTAAGTATTCAAAGGATTTTAATATATTGCTTAATTTATTATATATCACCTTTTGTTTTATAATAATAACGAAAAAAATACATTTATTCATATAGGTTGAATCTCCATAGATTTGAAAGTTTATTTTTTTCTTATTATTTGCATCTTATTATAATTGAAACTCACGCATGATTAAAGGATGCTTTGATAATAAATTTATTATGATAAATTTATAAATTTGTTACCGTATTTGAGATGACTAATATCTTTCTTTAAGTATTCAAAGGATTATTAATATATTTCTCAGTTTAGAATGTTTCACTTTAGTTTAAAAAGAAAAAAAGTTTTTCATATTGGTTAGTTCTCTTGATTTAATTATATACATACGTATTTTAGTAACTAATTTAAGTTTACATAAGTTCATAAATACATCCTAAAATTTAAATGTAACATTTTTTTTGAATTAATTAAGAAGTTTCTGGTCAGTCTTTTTATACAAATAATTACGTCTATATGTATATGAACGTATAAAAATTAATATTTTTATTTCAAACTGTATAATTTAAATTCTTTATTAATATCAAACAATTTTAAATAAGGCAGTGGTATATGTATATGAATTATTGTTGGTTGTTCCCATTCCTATGTCATAACGATTCATTGATTACTAATTGAATGCTGCATAAATCAAGCTTATCAAAATGGAAAACATGAATAAATCATCTTTGTATCTTTTATTTCTTTTCCTTTTGTGATTTGCTTTCATTTTATTCTTATGTATACATATACATCACGTTATCAATTGATCATACCTGCCTTATGTTTAACTGTTCTGTCACACAATTAAGGAATGAATTTATTTGGTATATTCAAACCTTATTTTTACATCCCATTCTTGATAATTTTACAATTAAATTAAAAAATAAATGATATTATATAAAATACTAATTTTATTCAAATGAAATTTAGATAAGATGTAAATACATTTAGACTTTATATACCTATTAATGATCCAAAAATAGTAAATTTTTGAAAGTTACTAATTTCTTCTACTACAAGCTAGCCCAGTTCCAACATGGACAACATCTCCCAACCCTGTTACATGGCGACCAAGCCAACCCGACCACTTGATCTCTTAAAGGTCCCGTCCACCCATTTTTATGTTCGACCGGATCTCCAATCGGCTAACATCCTTATCTTTCCCGCTTTGTCATAACCTATTAGTCTTTTAATGAAATGTAACATCCTGTATCAGGAGGCCAAAAGCTAAGCGCTATGGGCACTGCAGTCATCCACGGTATTAACTTCTGGTGACCAAATACGGTAATGTTCATGGTATCTATAATATCAGAAGCACTTGAATATGAATAAAATCAAATAGTTTCAAAAACAATAATTTTTAGTGATTACTTTTCAAATAGTATCATATCCTAGTTACAAAAATCCCATATGTAATCCCAAGCATTGATCAAATATAATTTACAACAATACACCAAGAGCAACATATGAAGATGCATTCTTGGATGATCAAAGCAATATGTACATAATTGTCTTAACACATAGCAGAAACAATTTTAAAACAGAATCCCTAAATTAGCTATCTGTCAGCCACCTGCTCGTTTTCGGAAGCTTTATTCGCCAAAATCTGCTAAACCTGAAAACCTAAACTCTCGGCCTACTGAAATCAAATTTTGAGCACACGAAAGTTTAAGGGGAAACAAAAACTTCGAGTCAGACATAAAGTCCAGTATAAATAAATTCTGTTACATCTCAGTTTTCTGACGAATAGCGAGACCACGCCGCTTAGCGAAATGGATCTTCCCTCACTAATATCTCTTTTCAAAGCATATATTTTGCAAATCCTTTCCTACAACCAAACTGCTTAATCAACTGATTATAATAATAATAATAATAATATAGCAATATACATTATGCTAAAATAGGAAATGAAAGAGACTATTTGTCTAAAATCTGAACTATCTGTTCTAAATTCTGAGCTATCTGCTCTTTTCTGGACTACCTGACCTAAAATTGATTATAGCAATATCTTTTATGCTAGAAAATGATCTATCTGCCCAAAAAAGGGTAAAAAGAGGTGGATTAACTGTCCTTAAAAATTTAGCAAGGTTGCTTATGCTAATAAATGAACTATATGTTCATATCAGAGCCGACTGCTCTTTTTGGACTAATTGTCCTCTGAGCTGACTGCCCTCAAAATTGACTGACTTTTGAATTTAAAATGAGCTAACTCCTCGAATTTTCTTTTTGGGTAACTACCCTTCAAAATATCCTAGCTAACTGCTCGACAATATCTAAGCTAACTGCTCTTTAAATTTTCCATGAAACCTTTTCAAAAGGATTTAGTCCGTCAATCGTATATATACAAGGAAAATACATCTTTTGCTTTACGCTAAGCTACTTTTACCACGTTATATATATACTTTACTCAAAATAATGTTGATGATGTTCAATAAGGATTGTCTATCCTTTAAAATAAGTTAAAGTCCTTTATAACTTAAAACACTTAGGCTATCTGCCTAATTCTTATATTCGAAACCTTTGTTTAAAACCTTCAAACAACCTTTCGAAAACATAGAAGATAACTCCTTCAAAATCATTCATAAAACCCTTCGAAAGTATTGAAGGTAACTCCTTCATATCCTTTAATAAACCTTTCTAAATCATTGAAGGTAACTCCTTCTAAACCTTTTAAAAGCTTTCTTTTTATAAGCTTTAAAACATATGACATCCGCTTTTAAATCCTTTAAATCTTAGCCTTTTGAAAACATTGAAGGTAACTCCTTCAAAATCATCTATAAAACCCTTCAAAAGTATTGAAAGTAACCCCTTCGTATCCTTTAATAAATCTTTCGAAATCAAACATTTAAAAATTAAAACCATTCGAAATTAAAATCTTTTGAAATCAAAACCTTTCGAAATCAAAATTATTCGAAATCAAACCCTTCGAAATCAAAACCTTTCGAAATCAAAACCTTTCAAAGAAATTGGTTTCAATTTAAAACAGCTAGAAACCTTTCGAATCCAGTCAAAATTAACTACTTTGAAACCTTTAAAACATTTTGACTTAAAACGTTCAAATTATGCAAAAGGATCGAAAAACATTGGAGTCGAAAGAAACTGCTTTGTAACCTTCATAAAACCTTTCAAAAACATTGATGGTAACTCCTTCGTATCCTTTAATAAACCTTTCGAAATCATAGATAGTAACTCCATCTAAACCTTTTAAAAGCTTTCTTTTCATAAGCTTTTAAATTTATGACACTCACCTTTAAATCCATTAAACCTTAGCCTTTTGAAAACATTGAAGGTAACTCCTTTAAAATCATCTATAAAACCCTTCGAAAGTATTGAAGGTAACCCCTTCATGTCCTTTAATAAATCTTTCTAAATCATTGAAGGTGCCTCCATCAAAACCTTTCGAAATCAAACCTTTCGAAATTAAAACCTTTTGAAATCAAAACATTTCGAAATCAAACCTTTCGAAATCAAACCTTTTGAAATCAAACCTTTTGAAATCAAACCTTTTGAAATCGAAACCTTTCAAAGATATTAGGTTCAGTTTAAAACAGGTGGGAAATCTTTCAAAACCAGTCAAAGTTAACTACTTTGAAACCTTTAAAACGTTTCGACTTAAAACAATTGGATTATGCGAAAGGATCAGAAAAACATTGGAGTGGAAAGCAACTTCTTTGAAACCTTCATAAAACCTTTCGAAAACATTAGAAAACAATGAAGTGTTAGTGTTGGAACCAACCCTTCGAAATCAATGGAGAGAGCGGCAAGATTTAGAAGAAAAAAAGATAAGCTTTGACTTCATCTGTGTGATATCCTGGAATTTCAAAGAATTTAAAATGTGATAATCTCCTTATTAAATTATTTTAAATTGGTAAAGTTTGATATTTTCAAACAATAATAATAATAATATGATGTTTTTAAACATAGATATAAATAGATTTTAAATAGACTTATTATTTTCAAATTTAATAAGTGATGTTTAAATGTGTGTGTGTGTGTGTATTTAAGTTGATTTTAAATAAAATAATTATTTACAAATTTAATAATGTGTTTTTGTTTAAATTAATATATATATTTATTTGAATTGATTTTTAAGCTGGATTTTAAATTGAAATTGAATTTGAATTTGAATTGTTAAAGATAATTATTTTAAAAAATTACTTTGGATATAAAATATATGAAAAAGGTTTTTATTTAAAATAAGATTTGATTATAATATTTTCTTTAAAAGAAATTTATTTATATAAATTTACGAAGTGTTTATTTAATAGTAAATAAATACAATAGTTCTACATTAACATTTAAAGATGAATTAAATATATTTTTATGTGATTTTATTTAGAATCTAATGGATTTTTATTTTATTTCTTTTAAAGTTTTATGTATATAAATTAAGAAAATAAATTATAAATTAATAAATGTACTAATTAAGTAGGAAATTAATTATAAAGGCTTTTAAATAATTTTAAAACAAATGAAAATAAATAATGACAAGTGTTGAATTTTTAAGCATGTCAAATACATGTGTTAGGTGATTAATAATTGTAGATGACAAATGTAAGTTGTGATAACAAGTGGCATAATTTATTTTCCATTTTCTTTAATCTAAATAAATTCTAATTCAATTCTATATAAACATTCATCTCCCCTCTCTTCTTTTTCTTTCCTTATCTTTTCATTTTCAATGCAAGAAAACTCAAACTCTTTCTCAAACCAGAGATCCACAAGAATCTACAAACCTGAAACATTCCTCTAATTAAAATCAAAGCCTGTAAAACATTTTACAAGTTCAAAACCAAATCTGCAATGATTTTTTCAAAAACCTTGTAACCATTTTTACACCAAAGCTTGCAAACACACCTCAAAACATATCAAGCCATGTAAACAAAACCTGTAATCATTTATCCTCAAACCTGAAATCATTTTCAAAAGCTCAAACTCAAAATTCAAAAATCCTGCAACCATTTTTCTATTTCAAAATCAAGTCTGTAACCATTTTGCAAGTTCTATACCAAAGCCTGAAACATATTCAAGGGTTCAAGCAAGGAAATCTGAAGCAAGATCAAAGTTAATAAGGATTTCCAGTTTTAAAACTTTCAAGTTTTCAAAGCATTTCGAATTTTAAAGCAAGCTTCTCTGTTTCAAATCAAAGATTTTTCAACTCTTTATTCAACATTCAAAAGGTGAGTAAACATTTACATAAAAGCTTAAGTAAATGAATGTTGTTGCATGTGAATTTCTGTGTTGAAAGTGCTTTGCATATGTGTATATATAAGTAAATCTCTGTGTATATGCATCTGATTGAAGTATGCATGTTTGGTTGCCTGAGTATACCACTGATTATAAGTTCAGAGTTTAAAGTTTATCAAAATTCAAATCTTGTCATCTGCTCTTTGTCAGATTTTGGAATTCAAACTAGAATTTTTTGTTTAAATCTAATCTAAGCTTTGAAATTAAAATTAAGTAATAAAAGCAAGAGTATCACCTAGAAAAGAAAATGGCAGTAAGAAATTTTGATTTATGTTAAAATTCAAAGTCTACAATCTTTTGTTTTTCTTTCATAACATGAATCCTTGTTTTAAATCATGAATTTTAAGAGATAAATCATAATTTTTAGTCATGGATTGAATGTGTTATTCTGGGTTAACCAGAATTTGGATTTTTGGGATTTTCTGGTAGCTGGAGCATTTCTGGTGGTTGTGGCATCGACAGGAGGAGGTCGGGGTGTAGGAGTGATCGACAAAAATGGCTGGAAGGTGGTTAATCCACCGTGGCATTGGGGATTGTTCGATTTAGTTTTTAACCCTAAATTGGGTTGTGGTCGGAATTTGGAGGACAGCGTCATCTAGGGTGCATCGAGTGGCACGTAACTCTAGGGATGGTGGCGTGGTTGTCAGACGAAGCTAGGGACGTAGTGGCGCCATGTCCAGTGATCGGAGACGTGAGGTTCGAGACGTTTTCTAGTGATGTTATTTGTGCCAGTTCGATCGAGATAGCTCGATCTTGTTTCTGGGTTAGATTTGGATGTCTGGATGGTCAGATGGCGGGCGGAGGTCGAAAGGGACTTGTTGACGGTGATCGTTGATGTCGGAAACTCATCGATGATTGGTGCAGGTGCACAGGTTGATCGGTGCGCCATTGTTTTGGTTTGGGGATGAAGTGGTTTTCTTCGGGTTTGACTCGGGGAAAAGGGGAGATTGGCACGGGTTCGTCTTTGGGTCGTATGCGAGGGAATTGAGTGTTAATGTCTGCTAACTATTTAAAGTTGTTACCAGGTTTAAATTTAAATTTAAGCCTAAGTTTCGAAAAAAAAGTAGTTTTTCTCGAGTCTGGATTGATCTATAATGGGTTGAACCCAAAGGAGATGTTTAAACAAATTTTTAAATTTGAATAAAAGCAAGTTTATAATTTTAAAATAATCAAGTTAATTCTATTTCCTGAAAATCTTTTTCTTTAAATAGTGAATGTTTCAAATGATTAAATTTAAGAGTTGTGTGATTTGTTTAACTTAAATGTATTAAGTTAAATTCTTTTTAAACTTAATTTGAAATATAATTAGGTTGTTAATTGGAAAGGTAAGTGTTTAAATGCATATGTTAATAATAATTAAGTTATGGGTTACTTTAAAGATTAATTAAGGTTTGATGATTTAAATTTACTTAATTAAGAAATTAAGGAGTAATTGATAAATAATTAAGTATTATAAATTAATTAATTAAAGGATAATTAATTTGTAATTAAGGATTATAATTTGATAATTCGACATTATTAATTAATGATTAGAAATTAATTAATTAAGTAATTAAGTAGTGATTAGAGATTAATTAATTTGTAATTAGAAAATACTTAATTAAGCAAATAGAGGTTGATTAATTTGTAGTTAAGAAGTACTTAATTAAGTTTTATTAATTAATAATTAAGTTTTATTAATTAATAATTAAGTTTTATTAATTAATAATTAAGAAATAATTAATCTATAACTAAAGATTAATTAAAGGTTAATTAACTGTTATTAAGGATTAATTAACTGGTAATTAATGATTGATTAATTTGTTATTAAGGGATATTAATTAATAATCAAGGTTTATTAACTAATAGTTAAAGAATAATTATCTATAATTAAAGATTAATTGATTATAAGGTAATTAAGGGATGAATTACCCAATTGTAATTAATACAATGAATGTGATTAGTTTAAGTTAATTAATTTGTTAATTAATTAAAGATAATCATTTGAGGATTGATTAAGTATGAATACGTAATGAAATTGATAAGTGTAATTACTTAGTGAAGTAATTAATGATAATTACTGGATGTAATTTATTGAAGAATGGGAGTAGTTTTGGATTAATTACTTAGTGTAATTAATAAGAAGTATAATTACTTAGTGGAAGTAATTAAGAATTAATTACTTTGTGTAATTAATTTAAGAATTAATTAATAAGATTTATTTAGAAATTAATTAAGGGTAGTTAGTTACTAATGTGATTAATCAAGACGATTAATGAATTAATTTGAGATTAATTGTTAAATATGTTTAATAATTTAAGAAAGTAATTAGGGATCATTAATTAATAAAAGTAATTAAGGATTGATTAATTAAAGAATAATTAATCTATAGAACTAATTTTAGGATTATTAATTAATGTAATTAATTAAGGATTAATGTAATTAATTACAATTAATTAATTAATGAAGTAATTAAAGGTTAATTACTGTAATTGTTTATGGATAATTAATTTGTGTAAATTAATTAAGGCTAATTATTTAAAGTAATTAGAGAATAATTAATCTAGGGTGATTAATTAAGATGGATATTTTAAGGAGTGATTAATTAATTAAATGGTTTGTAATTAATTAATGGTTGATTAAGCAGGTTAGGAAATTAATTCTTAAGTAATTAATTTAATTTAAGTTAATTAAATGAATTATAATATGAATTAATAATACTTGCTTATGGATGATTGTTTGTGTAGAATGTTTGGATTGGTTGGTATCTATTGGATGATATGCTATGATATTCTATGATGTGGCATTGAACATATTTGTGATAAATGTGTGATATTTATCTGTGATGAATGCTGTGTGAATTCAAGTATTAAATTGAATTGAATTGTTTAAATCTTAAACAACTTGTCCTTTAAGATACGTTTGGATTTCGATGAGACTGGGATCGGGTATCAAATTTGATTATTCGAAAACCACATCGATCCAAGTTAAACGATAGGCTGTGACATCTCAAGTGAAGATTCAGAGAAAGGCTATGGTCGTTAACTCTGAGGGTGATTCCAAAATGAGTTAACGGAGATAGTGCTTTGTATACAGATGAAGATTTAAAGTGCAAGGGTTATTATCGTTAACTCTGAGGGTGATTCCAAAATGAGTGTAACGAGATAATGCCTTCGGTTTCGTTCGAACACGGATCGAACTTGTATGGATTGAATGCTATTAGAACATCGTCATGTGGACGATGAGCATTCTAAGATAGATGTGTTCTATAAAGGTAATCGTAGCCTCAAGCCTCATCAACCGGGAATGGCTAAAACTGGGGAGGTACAGCAAGGCTAAGTGGGTAGCACCCAAGTAGGAGGAGATTTACCCCTGTCTAGAGTTCCTTTTTATTCGGCTGTATGGGCAGTTGGTTCGAAACAACTGTGGGGTTGTCTGTTTGGCACTATCCAGTAAGGGATGGTTCCGGATTTGTGTTGCAGGGGATCGGGAGGAATCCTCGGTACGGTGATCTAGGCCACGTACTGTGATGGGCGATACCCCAGTAGCCTTGCCATTGTATGGAAATCCAATCTCCAATAAGTGCCATCGGAATCGATTGTATAACCCATTTTGTGGCTATTATGCTGGAATTTAATAAATGTAACAATTTCGGCTATGTGAATATTTATTTGAAAACCCTAGACCATATTATAATATCATAGAATTTCCTATCAAAGTTTTGGTTAGCGTAAGGTAAAAACTTACCCATGTTTATGTGTAGGGAGTCTTACGTGATACCTTTGTTTTCAAAGGTTTTCAAAGTTAAACAACTTTAACCCGTTTACTCACACCAGACCCATGTCTGACCCGGAGTTTATTTCTGTTTTTCTAAAACTCTTGGGTACTCAAATTTTAATGAGTAGCTAGGGGATTCAGGTTTGGCTTTGACGAATTCTGGAGGAGATATGGAGTAGGAGGCTTTAGCATATAGATATATAGTGATTCCGTTGTGTTGATCTCTGTGTTGTATCTTGAGATGCATGTTGGACAGGTGTTTATAACTGTCTAATTTGTGATATAAAGTTGTGTAACTCTGATAGATGTTGTACTATGTAATATCTTATATGATTAATATAATTTATTCGTTCCACTGTTAGGATTCTGATGTTGTTTCTTTCTTTCTTCTCTTTCTTTCTCTTTTCTATCCCTTTCTTTCTTATTAATGATTCGTCTTTTTGTGGAATGAAAGACGGGTCATTAAAGTTGGTATCAGAGCGCTAGGTTTAGTGAATACCTAGGTTTTGGAATGATTTCTTCTTGAGAGAGCGTACTTGTAATTTTGAAATATATATATATATATATATATATATATATATATATATATATTTCTACCTGATATGTTGGGTTACCTGTTCGGGGTTTCCAATATAAGTGCTAGAGGTAGGAAGGGTAGTGGTGTGTATAGCACGACTACCAATGGAAGAGGTCTAAGAGTTGAGGTTAGAAGAGTATTTGTCGAGAATGTAGACCAAATACTGTTTCGTGTAAGCTTTGCAGCTTGGTGTAAAGATTTCACCAATCTCAGAAGGAAACCTTTATAAAGGTTCAGAGTCCATCACTGAAGTGCAAGTTTGGATCTATCAGTTGAGCAGAAGCAAGTGATAATATCTTGGCAACTTCAGGAAGGAGCAGCTTCGTGGTGAGATGCAGTGACTATGGATATTTCCAAAGATATTTCTCTTGGAAAGGTTTGAAGATGTGTGTCTGCATCGGTGATGAGACTAAGTTCAGCAGGGTGTTTGTGCTTGGTTTGAGACCCGAGTTTCTTGAGGAGATGTCTGCCAATCTCAAGGCTATGTGTGGGATTGATTGATGCTTTGAGGATCAAGAAGCTTTGGATGAGAAGTCTTTGGCATCTGTGGCAGCGATGCAGCTGGGTAGTTTTTTGTGTGCCAACAGGAAGATCTTTTGGCTTCGCAGTTTCCTAGAGATGGAGTTCAGAAGCAGCAGAGTAGATCCGTTTCTTCGATGGATTGGTCAAGCACTAAGCTGTTCTGATTGGTAAAGAGAGAACCGTATCTTTGGAACTGAACGGGATAGGATCGCAAAAGTGACTTGCGATAGTTTGAGAGATTCTCTTGGGTCATCTTTTGCATGGATTGAGGCATCTCTAGAGGATATAGGAGTTATAGAGTTGTCAGAGATTTTCCGGATGTCTTCGTAGAAGTCAAGGTTCGCCATAGCATTTGGAGATTGAGTTTTCGTATCGACTAGGATTCTAGGAATGATACCAGTGGTTCAGCTAAGAAGAAGGATGGCTTCTAGAGAGAGGGTTGGTGAAGCAGCTTAGGATTTCGTGGTACTTCTGAGTTTTCTCTTTATGGAACTGATGAACCGTGTCTTCCGAGAAGTGTTGGACAAGTTTGTGATCATGTTCATCATCAGCATTCTTATCTACTCCAGATCAGAGTTGCGCAGCGGAAGCAAGATGGCAGCTATTCTAGAGTGGAATCAACCGGAAGTTGTAGTGTTTTGGATTAGAGGATTTCTACGGGAAGTTTTCAGGACCCATAGGCCAGATTGGTGAGTGCATCTGTTTTGTCTTTTCTGAATATGAGAAGTAAGTTTGAAGTCTACTGATGATTGTGAAGTAGGGTTTATGTTCTTGAATTCGGTAGATCTTGAGAGGATCTTTTCGTTGAGTTGTTTTGGTCTAGCTTGTTTCAAGAAGCATCTGCGAAGGTTGAGCTGATTAAGAAAGGATGTAGGCAGCCCAGAATCGTCTGAAGAATTTCGTGGTTAAGAAACGAAGAATTTGGAGTTCGAAGTTGGAGATTTGGATTTTGAATGAGGTTTTATCCGGTAAAGGGAGAAATCAGATTTGGTAAAACTAGGAGGCTAGCTCCGAAGTATATTGGATTTTCTGTGTTTTTGTATGGATTAGTATTTTATCTTATAGGATTGAATTACTAGTTTGGAAGACTGGATTCAAGATATTTCACGTATCTCTGAGGGAGTATGTGTATGATCCATTACTGATTTTGGAACCAGCAGTTTAAGAGGATTTGGTAGTTGAGTCGGAATTGACTGTGGTTAGATATCTTGTGCAGATTGTAGATCTAGATGAGTTGGAGCTTAGAAGCTTAGCAGTGTAGCTAATTTGATTTCAGTAGGGCGAGTATTCCAGTATCTGTACCTGGGAAACTCTGGATAATTTTAGGAAGCTTATCCGAAATTGTGTTCGGATAGCCAGTAATGTTTGTTTGAATGAAATTGTTTGTTTGGGTGAATGGTTGTTTGGTTGATAGTGTATGGTTGATATGTATGCTTGGATTGTTGAATATAAAAATGAAAACTTTTGGATTATCTTTGTTTTAAATTTCAGGGACGAAATTCTTTTAAGGGGGGAGGAAGGTGATATCTCGGAATTTCAATGAATCTAAATAATGATAATCTCCTTATTAAATTATTTTATATTGGTAAAGTTTGATATTTTCAAACAATAATAATATGATGTTTTTAAACATAAATATAAATAGATTTTAAATAGACTTGTTATTTTCAAATTTAAAAAGTGATGTTTAAATGTGTGTGTGTGTGTATTTATTTAAGTTGATTTTAAATAGAATAATTATTTACAAATTTAATAATGTGTTTGTTTAAATTAATATATATATTTATTTGAATTGATCTTAAGTTGGATTTTAAATTGAATTGGAATTTGAATTCAAATTTGAATTGTTAAAGATAATTATTTTAAAAAATTATTTTGGATATAAAATATATGAAAAAGGTTTTTATTTAAAATAAGATTTGATTATAATATTTTCTTTAAAAGAAATTTATTTATATAAATTTAGGAAGTGTTTATTTAATAGTAAATAAATACAATTGTTTTGCACTAACATTTAAAGATGAATTAAATATATTTCTATGTGATTTTATTTAGAATCTAATGGATTTTTATTTTATTTCTTTTAAAGTTTTTTGTATATAAATTAAGAAAAAACATTTATAAATTAATGAATGTACAAATTAAGTAGGAAATTAATTATAAAGGCTTTTAAATAATTTTAAAACAAATGAAAATAAATAATGACAAGTGTTGAATTTTTAAGCATGTTAAATACATGTGTTAGGTGATTAATAATTGTAGATGACAAATGTAAGTTGTGATAACAAGTGGCATAATTTATTTTCCATTTTCTTTAATCTAAATAAATTCTAATTCAATTCTATATAAACATTCATCTCCCCTCTCTTCTTTTTCTTTCCTTATCTTTTCATTTTCAACGCAGGAAAACTCAAGCTCTTTCTCAAACCAGAGATCCACAAGAATCTACAAAACCTGAAACATTCCTCTAACTAAAATCAAAGCCTATAAAACATTTTACAAGTTCAAAACCAAATCTGCAATGTTTTTTTCAAAAACCCTGTAACCATTTTGACACCAAAGCTTGCAAACACTCCTCAAAACATATTAAGCCCTATAAAAAAAACTTGTAATCATTTATCCTAAAACCTGAAATCATTTTCAAAAGCTCAAACTCAAAGTTCAAAAATTCTGCAACCATTTTTCTGTTTCAAAATCAAGTCTGTAACCATTTTGCAAGTTCTAGACCAAAGCCTGAAACATTTTCAAGGGTTCAAGCAAGGAAATATGAAGTAAGATCAAAGTTAATAAGGATCTCCAGTTTCAAAACTTTCAAGTTTTCAAAACATTTAAGATTTTAAAGCAAGCTTCTCCGTTTCAAATCAAAGCCTTTTCAACTCTTTATTCAACATTCAAAAGGTTAGTAAACATTTACATAAAAGCTTAAGTAAATGAATGTTGTTGCATGTGAATTTCTGTGTTGAAAGTGCTTTGCATATGTGTATATATAAGTAAATCTCTGTGTATATGCATCCGATTGACGTATGCATGTTCGGTTGCCTGAGTATACCTCTGATTATAAGTTCAGAGTTTAAAGTTTATCAAAATTCAAATCTTGTCATCTGCTCTTTGTCATATTTTGGAATTCAAACAAGAATTTTTTGTTTAAACCTAATCTAAGCTTTGAAATTATAATTGTTAGGAAATCAATTCGGATGATAACAACTATACAATGGAAATCTAATATGCATATATATCTCTATTTACAGGTAATTGCTAAAGTAACATCACCAAAGAGACAAGAACAAGACTCAAAAGAAGTATCAAGAGGCTACAAGTCGATAGAATCAGAAGAGCAATGACACAAACATAGAAAAAGCAACATGCACAAGTTCAGACATCTAGGTGCACTAGCCAGACGTCTGATCGAATCCTCTAGTTCGGAAATCAGACAGAATCAGACGTCTGGTCAATATACTAAGATGTCTGAAAAGAAACCATATACAAAAAATATATGAGAGCCAGGCGTCTGAAGCATTTTACAGACGTCTGATTTTGAACTCGCGGCTGTTATAATTTAAAGAACAACTGTCACAATTGAAAAGACACATTCGCTCCTCTTCACTGCAACTTTTCATCACCATCAGGAGCGACCATACAACACTTGCAAATGGATACAACTACTCTAGGAATCTCTCTACCGCTATAAATAACATCAAGAATCCAAGAGAAGACCTTACCTTACTTACTTAAGCTCTTTACTCTTATACTTTGATTTATACTTGATCTCTTGCAATCGAATACCTGTATTTTAGTCCTCCATATATTTAAAACTCCTCAATCAATATTCTCTAGATATATAGATTGGAAGCATTTGTACTTAATAGTCAATATCCGTGTTATAGAACACACACTTGACAAGAACAAGCTTTTGTAACCAAGCCTATTCCTCCGGACGAAGTGAGGGTGTTTGATAGTTGAATTCCGAAGAGGAGCTTTGGGACTGGACGTAGGACGAGAGGTCCGAACCAGTATAAAATCCTGGTGTGATTATTTCCATTTACTTTGCTATTATCATCTATCAAGTTTATATTAGATACATTATATAGTTAGTCACTTATACTTGCATATATATACACTACATGATCCACTCATATAGACTTACAATTGGTATCAGAGCGAGGTTTGATCAAAGAACAGTAATACGTTTTTGAATCACTTTAATATGCAAGTATTTTTCAAGAAGGACAATCCATAGCATGACCCCTACTTTTTAATGGATCCTACTATACATATTGGTCAACACATATGAGAATTTTTATGGAAGAAAATGGTCTAGAAATTTGGTCAGCCACACAAGATAAATATGAAGCACCTACTACTGCTATGAATACATGGACCAATGCACAAAAGACCTTAGCATCAAACAATGCTAAAGCTATGAATGTTTTATTTTGCTCACTAGATAAAAATGAATTTTCACGTGTCATGTTATGCACAACTACATTTGAAATTTGACTTACCTTACAAATTACACACGAAGGTACAACAAAGGTCAAACAAACTAAGATTTCAATTTTTGCAAAAACAATTTTCGTCATTCAAAATGAAGCAAAATGAAACTATTGTTGACATGTACTCTAGATTTCAAACTATCCAACATGATCTTATGGCATTAGGAGTTAAGTTTACTAATTTTGATTTAGTTTCTCGAATACTCAACTCTTTAACATCAGACTGGGAAAGGAAGGTATTAGCTATTGAAGAAGCTAATGATCTCTCTGCCTCAAAGTTGAAGATTTGATAGGAAATTTAATGTCCTATAAAGCTAATTTGCAGGCACGAAAAGAACTAAATTCGGAGAAAAAGAACATAGCATTCCCAGCAACAAAGAATGATGACTCTGATTTAGATGAAGAAGAGATAGTCTTCATTGCCAAGAATTATAACAGATTCAAGAAATTTAGAAAGATGACCAAATTCCAAAAAGAAGGGAAGTCCAACACAACAAACCTATCTCAAATCAAGTTTATGAATGTGATCAATACGAACATATGAAGAAGGATTACCCAAAACCCAACAATGATAAAAAGAAGAACAAATATGAAAAATTCAAAAAGAAGAAGGCTTTCAAAGTAATATAGAATGACTCGGACTCTTCATCATCTGAAAGTGATAGCGATAGTGACGGAGAACATGCTAATGTGTGTTTTATGGCAACTGATGAGGTATGTCCTGAACTTAGCTATGACGAATTATTAGAACTTAGCATGGAATTAGATGATAAATTTAGACAAATTAAAAAGTTGAACAAAGAATATATAGTCAAAATAAATAGATTGGAACCTGAAGTAGGAATGTTAAAAGATGAAAAATTTACCTTAGAAGAAGAACTTGAATTATTTGAAGAAAAAATCAAAAATAATTAGATAGAAAGTGAGGCTATTACTATTGATTTTGAAAACACAAAAATAGTGAAAGATAATTTGTAAAAAGAAAATGTTGACTTAAAAAACAGTATTGAAATATTGAAAATTGAAAATATAGGATTAAAAGAAAAATTAGATAAAATCACAAATAACGTGTAAAAATTTAATAAAGGAAAACAAGATTTCGAAAATCTTATCAAAACTTCAAAACCATCAGGCAATAGAAATGGAATAGGATTTAAAAATTCTTCTAAACAAAAAGGAAATATGCTAAAAATTTAGTTATATAAAAACTAAAAGTTTGCCTAAGTCTAAAATGAATACAAAAATTATGAAAATTTGGATTCCTAAGACAGATAATAATTTTATTAGACAAAAGCATATTAATAATTTCTTACAGAATGTAGTCTATAACAAAAATTATATTTATAAAGGTACCGAACCATCTTGGGTATGGCTACCTTATCCTAACAATTAGGACCCTAAAAAAATATATGGGTACCAATTAAAACATATTTTATTTTGCAGGTACCCAAAATAAAAAATAAGGAAAAATGGATACTAGATAGCAGATGCTCCAAGCATATGACCGGAAATTCAAAAATGTTATCAAATATAACATACATCGATGGTGGAACGACAACTATTGGAGATAATTCAAAAGGATATGTCATGGGCATTGGAGAAGTCATCAACTTTGGTATATCTAACTCTCCTATTATTACAAATGTTTTATTAGTATAAAATTTAAAACACAACTTACCAAGTATTAGTTAATTATGTGATAAAGGTTTTCAAATAAATTTTGAAAAAGATAGATGTAATATTTTAGATAATAACAAACAACTTATTTTTGAAGGTGTTAGAAACAAAAATATTTATGTATTGGACATGAATATAAATAAAAATTCAAATTTATGTTTAACCGCCAAATATGATGATCCATGGTTATGGCATAAACGATTTTGTCATATCAATTTTCAGAATAATAATAAATTGGCAAAATATGAACTAGTTATAGGTTTATCTAAAATAAATTACAAAATAGAAAATTTATGCGACGATTGTCAAATTGGAAAACTAAAGAAAAGCTCTTTTAAATCTAAAAATAAAATTTCTACGAAACAACCATTAGGATTATTACATTTAGATTTATTTGGTCCAACACAAATACGATCTATAAAACAAATATGTTTTTGTAATAGTTGATGATTTTTCAAGATATACATGGACTTTGTTTTTAAAATATAAAAGCGATACTTTTTGTATGTTTAAGATATTTGCTAAAAGAATTAAAACACAAATGGACTTAAAAATTAAAAACATTTGAAGTGATCACGGAGTAGAATTCGAAAATGATCATTTTACTAATTTTTGTTATAAGAAAGGAACAACTCATAAATTTTATTTTCCTCGCACACCTCAACAGAATGGTGTTGTGGAAAGAAAAAATCGTACATTACAAGATTGTGCACGAACATCACTAAATAGTAGTGGTCTACCGAAACACTTTTGGGATGAAGCTTTTGCCACAGCTTGTTATGTATTGAATCAAGTAACAATACGTCCTATGACTAAACAAACTTGTTTTGAAATATTTTTTGGTAAAAAACCTAAAGTATCATACTTTAAAACTTTCATTTCAAAATGCTTTATATTAAATACAAAAGATAACTTAGGTAAATTTGACCCGAAGGCCGATGAAGGTATCTTTGTTGGATATTCGGATCGTAGAAAAGCATATAGAATTTTTAATAAAAGAAATAATAATATTGAAGAAAGTTTACATGTTTCGTTTGACGAAAATCTTTTTAATTATCATACTAATGATGAAGAAACTATTCCACTAGAAAATTCAACAAATTCTATTAATAATGAAACAAATGTTTAAAATAACACTTTGGTATCATCACCTAGAATTCTTAAGAATCATTCAAAAAATAATATTATTAGAGATCTCAATTCTAGAGTAACTAGAAATCAACTTAATCAGATAAACCATATAGCATTTGTATCAAATTTTGAACCAAAAAATTATAAATAAGCTTCAAATGATAATTTTTGGATAATTGCTATGCAAGAAGAATTAAATCAATTTGAACGTAATAATGTTTGGGAATTAGTACCAAGACCTAAAGATCAATCGGTTATAGGAACAAAATGGGTGTTTAAAAACGAAGCAGATGAAAATGGAAATATTGTTAGAAATAAAGCACGTTTAGTTGCTCAAGGCTATAATCAAGAAGAAGTTATAGATTATGACGAAATCTTCGCCCCAGTAGATAGATTAGAAGTCATTCGTACATTACTCGCCTTTGCAACTCATCACAATTTTAAATTATTTCAAACGGATGTCAAAAGTGCTTTCTTAAACGGTTATATCAAAGAAAATGTATATGTAGAACAACCTCCACTATTTGCTCACGAAAAATATTCGGATCATGTTTTTAATTTACATAAAGCACTATATGGATTAAAACAAGCCCCTCATGCATGGTACGAACGTCTTAAAAATCACTTAATAACATCTGGTTTTCAAATAGGCAAAATAGATACAACTTTGTTTATTAAAAGACAAATAATGATATTTTAGTTGTACAGATTTATGTTGATGATATCATTTTTGCTTCAACCAATGAAAATCTATGTAAACAATTTTCAAATATTATGACGAATGAATTTGAAATGTCACATATGGGAGAATTAAATTTCTTCTTAGGTTTACAAATAAAACAACTCGAAAATGGAATTTTTATTCATCAAGAAAAATATTGTAACGATCTATTACGTCGTTTTGAAATGGATAAAACTTCGAGTAAACCAACACCAATGAGTACCACTATTCACTTAGAAAAGGATGATAACGGAAAAGATTTTGATGAAAAATTATATCGGTATGATTGGTTCTTTATTTTATTTGACGGCTAGTAGACCCGATATTATGATGAGTGTATGTGTTTGATGCTCGATTCCAAGCAAAGCTAAAAGAATCTCATCTAAGAGCTGTTAAGCGTATTTTACGTTATCTATCTAGTACTAGAGCTTATGGTTTGTTTTACCCTAAAGGATCATCGTTTGAACTAGTTTCATATAGCGATGCGGATTTCGGTGGATGTAGAACAGATCGTAGGAGTACTGTGGAACTTGTCACTTTATCAAAAAATCATTAGTTTCCTGGTTTAGCAAAAAGTAAAATTGTGTTTCTTTATCTACTTGTGAAGCCGAATATATTTCCGCAGCTCTAGCGTGTGCACAAGTGATATACATGCAACAAACACTTACGGATTTCGGAAAAATTATCAACAAATCTCCAATATATTGTGATAACAAAAGTGCTATAAATTTATCAAAAAACTCTGTTAATCACTCACGAACTAAGCATATAGATATACGACATCATTTTTTACGAGAAAATGTTGAAAAGGGAACCATTTCATTAGAATACGTAAATACCAAAAATCAAGTAGCAGACATCTTTACAAAACCACTAAATGAACATGCTTTTATTAAACTCCGATGAAATTTAGGTATTTGCTCACTTCATGATTTTCTTCCTTAAAAATAATCAATGTTTTTTCTAGGCTATGATCAGTCATTTATTTTACTATCACAAATTATACCTAATAATTTCTGAACCTTTAATTTTTTAGACCATTAGTTTTTCTATAAATAATTTTTTCAATTTATATATAAAGAGTTATACAAAACTATATACACACAATTCATATCTTCCTTAAAGAAACAAAATATAGCAATGTCTTCTGAGGACTCTTACATATCCATCTCCATCTCAACACCAACGAAGGATAGCTCGGCTGACACGCCACAACGGCTTCCTACACCTACACCGAAGTAGGAACCAACATATAGATAGTCCTCATATCATACGAGTTTTACTTCCGATAACAAGAAGACCAAAAGATCTCTGTTTGTCTCTCCTAACACAAAGGAGAAAATTGATGAAATTCATCATTATCAGAAACAACAGATAGACCTACAACGAGAACTATATTTTGAACAAAAAGTTACAGCGCGACGTCTAAGCTTTTTTGAGCAAGTGGCGATGAAGTTTTGTTCGTCACGGAAGAAAGATGTCCATGAACCGCTACCAAAACCTTGTTCTTTGGATCCCTCGTCTTCGTATTGTACTCCTTCGGACCCTTCACCAAGACGATATTCTGGCTCCCCGAGAACCGACGAACGTGGAAATATATGGTCTCCACTTAAACCATGGAGGGATAACGAATCAGGAGATCGTAAAACTCCATCACCTTCTAAATAGATTATATTTGTTATTGTATGTATCTATGTTTATTCGTTTCACAACAATAATATTATTTTTGATTTGTTATAAAAATTCGAGAAATAAGCAAAACCATCAAATTTTAGGCTATTTTTAGACAAACTGTTTATGTCAGACGTCTGGCTATGGACTTCAGACGTCTGACACAATGATATACGTTTAAATTTTAAGCACTGTGCATATGTCAGACGTCTGATATACCCTCCAGACGTCTGAAAATTTGCTCTGTTTCCTCAAAATATAAATCAGAGAATTTCAGACGTCTGAAATAAGATCCAGACGTCTGACTTAGTTCTCCGCCACAAAGTTTTTCAAAACTGACCTAATCCAAACGTCTGACTTATTAACCCAGATGTCTGATTAAACTCTCTGCCTATCCAAATTTACAAATTCGATCCAACCAGACATCTAACCCAAAAAACAGACGTTTGAATATAAGTATGTAATCAGATTTCGACTTATTAATGAAATTTCTTTTTTTTCGACGATTGGCTTCAATTTTATAATTCTTTTTGATAATGCCAAAGGGTGAGAAATATAAGTATAATCATAAAACATTAAAAATAAGCACATATTCAGGGGGAGATTTATAATCTATATATAAGTACATTGAATAGTTGTCATCATCAAAAAGGGGGAGATTGTTAGGAAATCAATTCTATGGTTTCGATGATAACAACTATACAATGGAAATCGAATATGCATATATATCTCTACTTACAGGTAATTGTTAAAGTAACATCACCAAAGAGACAAGGACAAGACTCAAAAGAAGTATCAAGAGGCTACAAGTCCATAGAATCAGAACAGCAATGACACAGACACAGGAAAAGAACCGACACAGACACAGGAAAAGCAACATGCATAAGTTCAGACATCTGGGTGCACTAGCCAGACGTCTGATTGAATCCTCTGCTTCGCAAATCAAACAGAATAAGACGTCTGGTTAATATACTCTGACGTCTTAAAAGCAACCATATACAAAAAATATATGAGAGCCAAACGTCAGAAGCATTTTCCAGACGTCTGATTTTGAACTCGACTGTTATAATTTAAAGAACAACTGTCACAATTGAAAAACACTTTCGCTCCTCTTCACTGCAACTCTTCATCACCATCAGGAGCGACTATACAACACTTGCTAATGGATACAACTACTCAAGGAATCTCTCTACCGCTATAAATAGCATCAAGAATCTACAAGAAGACCTTACCTTACTTACTTATGATCTTTACTCTTATACTCTGATTTATACTTGATCTCTAGCAATTGAATACCTGTATTTCAGTCTTCCATATATTCAGAACTCCTCAATCAATATTCTCTAGATATATAGATTGGAAGCATTTGTACTTAATAGTCAATATCCGTGTTATAGAACACACACTTGACAAGAACAAGCTTTTGTAACCAAGCCTATTCCTCCGGACGAAGTGAGGGTGTTTGATAGTTGAATTCCGAAGAGGAGCTTCGGGACTGAACGTAGGAAGGGAGGTCCAAACCAGTATAAAATCCTGGTGTGATTATTTCCATTTACTTTGCTATTATCATCTATCAATTTTATGTTAGATACATTATATAGTTAATCACTTATACTTGCATGTATATACACTACACGATCCACTCATATAGACTTACAATAATTAAGTAAGAAAAGCTAGAGTATCACTTGGAAAAGAAAATGGCAGTAAGAATTTTTGATTTATGTTAAAATTCAAACTCTACAATCTTTTGGTTTTCTTTTATAACATGAATCCTTGTTTTAAATCATGAATTTTAAGAGATAAATCATAATATTTAGTCTTGGATTGAATGTGTTATTTTGTTTTAACCAGAATTTGGATTTTTGGGATTTTCTGATAGCCGGAGCATTTCTGGTGGTCGTGGCTTCGACTAGAGGAGGTCAGGGTGTAGGAGTGATTGGCAAAAATGGCCGGAAGGTGGTTAATCCACCGTGGCGTTGGGGATTGTTCGATTTAGTTTTTAACCCTAAATTGGGTTGTGATCGGAATTTGGAGGACGGCGTCATCTAGGGTGCATCGAGTGGCATGTAACTCTGGGGATGGTGGCGTGGTTGTCAGACGTAGGGACGTAGTGGCGCGACGTCCAGTGATCGGAGACGTGAGGTTCGAGACATTCACTATAAGAAATTTTATTTTTGGTTGCGCACAAAAAACACTACCAAAACTTATGGTAGCGTTTTGATAAACGCTGTGATAAAGCCCGCAACTAAAAATCCATGATTTTTAGTTGCATTTATTTGAACGCCATTATAAATTCTTTTATTGCAGCATTTCTCAAACGCCACCATAAATCTTTTTGTAGCGTTTTGAAAACGTCAGCAAAGGTTTTTTGGGCGCTGCCAATAGATATTCCAACTTTACCCCTATTTTACGATTGCGTTTACTCAACGCCGCTATATGTATTTCTGTAGTGTTTTTGAAACGCTACTAAAAGTTGTTGGTCATTTTGCACCGTTTTTTCATGTTGTTATTTCTTGTCGGTGGTCTATTTTGTTTCTACTATATCAATCGATAATCACTCACATAATCATCATATTCAAACAATTGAAAAAAAATATTGATCATATAATCAAATAAGATATCCATAACCATTCTTATACAATAGTTTTTTGATAAAATGACCAAACTCACATGCAATAACTATTCGTATACTAATTTACACACCTACTACTAATAAAATATTATACCAAACTGGTGCTAACAAAACGCTTGATTACCCATGATTCTTTGTTGCATGCACAAGTGAAAGCTATCACCATAAAAGTCCAACCTTGCTCTCTTCGGAAATCCAATGCCTACACAAGTGAAAGCACAACATATAGTCAAACAATTATGTTAATTCGCATGACTTCAAATCTGATATCAAACATCTACAACATTGTACGAGCATATCATATTATAAATAATGTCATATAAATAATCAAAGTTATAAACGAAATGAAATAAATAAAGTTCAATCTTACAGTTATATATAAAATGTTGTTAAATTAGTTATATTATTATTATTTATAAAACTTAGTTAACTTGAACTTAGTTATTTTTATAAAACTAGTTTAACTTTAACAAAGGCTAGTTAATTTTTATTAACTTGGTTAACTTAATTTATTATTATTATTCAAACTCGGTTACCTTAATTATATTATTATTATTATTATTATTATTATTATTATTATTATTATAAACTTGGTTAGATTTTATAAACTAAGTTAATTTATCATCAATCATAATTTATAAATCTTTGTTAAATTAGTTATATTATTATTATTTATAAAATTAAGTTAACTTAAACTTAGTTAACTTTTATTAACTTGGTTAACTTAGTTAATTTATTACTATTATTACTAAAACTCGATTAATTTAATCATATTATTATTATTATTATAAACTTAGTTAATTTTTATAAACATAGTTAATTCATCATCATCATCATAACCATTGTTATTATTTATAAAACTTTGTTAAATTAGTTATATTATTATTTATAAAATTTAGTTAGCTTAAACTTAATTAATTTTTATAAAACTTGTTCAATTTTAACAAAACTTAGTTAATTTTTATTAATTTGGTTAACTTAGTTAATTTATTATTATTATTATTATTATTATAAAAAAGTTTAATATAATTGTATTATTATTATTAGTATTATTATTATTATTAATATAAACTTGGTTAATTTTATAAACTTAGTTAATTCATCATCGTTGTCGTCGTTATTATTTATAAAACTTTGTTAAATCAGTTATAATATTACTATTTATAAAATTTAGTTAACATAAACTTAGTTATATTATTAATATTATTATTATAAACTTAGTTAATTCATCATCATCACTATTATTTATAAAACTTTGTTAAATTAGTTATATTATTATTATTTATAAAATTTAGTTAACTTAAACTTAGTTAATTTTATAAATCTTGTTTAATTTTAACAAAACTTAATTGATTTTTATTAACTTGATTAACTTAGTTAATTTATTATCATTATTACTACTACTATTAAAACTCGGTTAACTTGATTATATTATTATTATTATTAATTCAATTAATTTTTATGAAATTAGTTCACTTTTATAAACTTAGTTAATTCGTCGTCGTCGTCATTGTAATTTAACGTAGGAGTTGAGGAATCATGTGTTTAGTTATAGTGCCCAAATAGTAAATATTCATATTGACAGTGTAAAATATTTCATATTGTTTTAACTCACCAATAATTCCTTTAGGGCATTTGGGTTGTCATGAAGATACTTGATAGCCATCATCGAAGTAGTCGACACAGTCTCGTATCCAAAATAAATGAATGTGATCAACAAGTCAATTAGTTGTTCATCATTAAGATCTGAATTGGTTCCATCGTCATTAAACAGCAATGCATCCAGCATATCATTTCTCCTACTTTTGTTTAAAGCTCTGCACTCTTGAATTAATCTTTCAAGCATGCCTACAATCTTCTTCCTTGCATGTACATGAGAAATTTTCACTATCAGTATATAAGAACTAAAGGTAGAAACCTGTCGAGCAAATGATAATTACTTTTACACCTCTATTATAGTTTGTTCTAGGTAAATTGACAGAAAGTGAGATAGTTCTAGTAACCAGTTTGTTAATCTCTGATTCTAGAACTTCTAAAACTGTACCACTTTCAAGAATAAAGATCAACCTTAAAGCAGAGAGCAATCACATCTGGTAAATGTAAAGAAAACATAAATGTTATAAAACAATATTTACGAGACGTATTTAAAAATGAGGGATAGTTGAATATTTATGCTAACCTTTTTGGTAATCGCTTGGATATCAATTACTTTACCACTGAAATCACTAACATGAGATCTCATGAACTTATCAATTTGAGAAATGACTCGATCTTTAAGCATTGCAGGACCGATCAGTCCGAGCAATGCACTTCTCATGGCTTTGTGTAGAGTACCAGTAACAGCTGCAATATTGGATTTTCCTAAAATATCCAACATTGATTGTGGATATCCAAGAACAAGTCCTTTTGCTTCGTTCATTAAAATGTACTGATTGATCTTTGGATCCATTGATATAATAGTCGGGCAACCCAGTTTGTGTGTCTTAAACAAGTTTCCATACCTGTAAAACAAATAGGAGAATAGCATTGTGATTAAGCTCTTCCTGCACAATGAACAGCCATTTCTTGCTAGATAATGACTGGGCCTTATTTGAGGCTCGCAAGCTTAATACACCAAGCTCTTCATGCACGTTCAGTACATCACATCCTTTGGATGTCCCCTCACAGCATTCTGCATACATCACCACATAAAACGCATGACTGATGTTTTTGTTGAGCTGCGAAAATTGATTAGCTTAAAATGTGTTTAGTGACTACTGAAATAGATGACAAATGTTATATGATCACATGTTTATACTTCTCATTTTTTATAATTTCTGTCTACCGTTGGGTATGAATTTGAATTCCTTGCTAGTTTTGGTTTCCTACTCCAGAATATAATAAAAGATATAGTTCTAACAATCAGTAAAACCAATAATCATAGTATCCCAGCATGCCTACATTGCATATTCCATTTTCTTTGACTTATATTATTTATCAGCATAGTTCATGTTTACTGCATAGACAAAAAAAACACAAATAGTATACAATTATGTTACGGAAGTGTAATATGTACACTATATATTTTTACAAATAAAATTCATAATTTGTACTTTGTACGATCTCTGGACTCAAACGAAAATGAGGTTGGATATGGCCATACTACAAATCCAAAGAAGAAAAGAAACTTGTTCACGTTGCTGATATTGCTCCAAGTTGTTTGGTATTGCTGCAGCTTGTTACTCTAAATAAAATGAAATTATTTGGACATGTACAAAATAAAATGCAAAGATATGCTTAAAATAAGTCATATTGCTTGAACTAAACAATGAGGGCTCGATTAATGCTTTGAGTGCATTGATTCAAAATAAGTCTAATTGCAAAGGTATGCATTTAGCCTGGTTTTTTTTAAAAAATTAATGCTTTGTTAATAAACATACTACATTGCCCCATGGCCGACAGAGTGTTTATTAGATGGGTATAAACACGGAATTATGTCCATAGTATTACAATTGAAGGAAATAATTTGACAAGTAATTGATAAACTATTGGACAAAACTGCGCATAATGCAAAACAGTGACATGATGATATATAACAATGCAAAATAAAGGTTATAGATGCATCTAGTGCGGAGTTAGATTTTTCGTCACTTTCTTAGGTAGCCCATTCTTATGATCATAAGTACGTAATGCAGTAAATTTAATTAGCAATGCAAACCATAAATAATAATTAGTTAGTACTATCAGGAGGAAATAGTAATACTACTTAAATTTGATTATATTAGTTAAGTAAAAAAGGTTGAAATTGTTGAATCAATTGGTTCTTCTTTTACAGCTGTACTTCATTGGAGCATTTTATTTTCATTTTACATTGCACACTTTGCCCCAAAGGAACCTTAACATAATCAAAACTAGTTGATTCTTATGATTTGTCTTGAAACAGTTTAAAATATAGGATGACAATAGATTTAAAACATAGGATGACAATAGATTTAAAATAAAATGCAAAGATATACTTAGGAAAAACTTTTTATTTCCATTGCTCTGTGCAAAGTTGAAAATAGATGGCGAAGCAGCACTGAAACTGTTATATGGTGAATAAACATAGCTTGTAGGGGGAGGCCATTGTAAATAAGAAAAGAAAGCGACTAACCTTTTCCAAAGACGCAAGCAACGTCAAAGTGCCATACTCCGCCTTCACAATTCCCAACTTCTTCATAATCGATCCACACTCTTTCCTTGCACTATGTGTTGGAAGCATGTAAGGACATTTGTAGAATCATGCAGAGACAATTGTAGAATCAGGCAAAGACAATGCTGAAATAGGCAGAGACAGTGTTGAATCATACAGCCAATGTGTACAGTGTATGGATAGCGTGCATTCGGAGCATGAACCAGGCAAAGACAGTGATGAACCAGTGCAGTAAGGTTGATGAATACAACGACTAAAGCATGCAACAGTAGAGAATCAATACACCATTCAGGGATGGAATATGCACTGACAGCATGCATGATTGAAGCAACCAGTTAGCAACGGTGACCAGTTCTGCCATACTCTCCTACCAAATGTAATGCTTCTTTTGGGATTTGTCTTTCCCTTTACAATTATTTAATTAATTAAAAAAGAAAAAGAAAACAAAGTCGCCTATATTAGAATAACAACTCTTAAAGTACTATCATCCACTAATACATCTGCAAACGATCCAATCTGCAGCTTTTGCCATACCTCAGCAAACCTGCAATTTAAAATTTGAATTTTTGTTCAATTTTCAATATTAAACATATAATGTTGGTATGATTATCATTTATGTACTCAAAAGCACATATAACTTGCTTTTAGTATTTTATCTTTCTTGCAAAATTTACATTTTGGCTATTGTGTCATTAAAATATATAGAAATTTAGCATTTTCCCATTTCTATAAAGTAAGATACTGCAATCAAAATCAAATCCAATTATTTAGAATTTTTAATTTGATATTAAATTTTTATTTTCCACCAAATACCATATTAAAAATTTCCCAAATAAGTAACATATCTGTTGCCAAGTCAGTTGCTATATATCTGTAATATTGACACTGTTTTTTTTTTTTTTTTTTTTTTATACCAATTTTAATTACTAATGATATGATTCACAACCAAACATTAATATTAATACTTTGTATTATTGTATCAGAAGATATCCGAGTGCACAATGAAAAGACCCCAATGCTTTTTAGTTTCAATTTTAAATTTCAAGAACAATAATCCATTATTCTCATTTTCACAAAATGAAGTCAACTTTAAACAAAGCATTACAATGCTCAAACATAAGCAATTTGCTCGTCAACAACTTACTTTAATTCAAATGGATTAGGATGGGCAAACATGTAAATTTCAAGATAATTGGCATGGTTCACTCATTATAAGATCAAAAACTAACCCAAAAAGTATGTTAACAAGTAACAATTAATAAATTTGCTGGAAAGACCAAAAATGAAATAATTATAAAAGAGAAAATGTCACAATTCTATTTTTGATCGAGGCACATGAGAGATTCCACACTTGTTAAGCACAGCAAGGACCCAGTATAGTTTCTTAATTAACCCAAACCCCTATATCTAAGACACGGATAAAGTAGACCTTGAACAGTTTTCCTAATAAAGTCATCAGATGCAGTGATACAGCTAAACATGGGTCGCTTTCTTCATTTTTGATACTCTCTATAATGAGCCTAAGCATTAAATCTCCATAATCAGTAAAGTTACCGATGTAACAAACAATAGTTAGTTTATAAAGCTCCTACCTCTGAAGGCAATCTATTATCTTCATAGTGAAATCGATCATAGCTAATTCCAAATTAGGGTTTATGCACAAATTAGGGTTTGGAAAAATGATGAAGATGAGTAGCGATTAGGATTTATGCAAATCCATGTATTAACTTAATATTGAACCTTTGAAAATGAAGCAAATTTGGGGAAATCCATACCAACGACGAGCAGCATAATGAAATCTTCAATTGATGGAGAGTATTAGCACGTATTTGATCGACTGTGAAGAGTAGCAGTGTGTCAGAGAGGATTTGATTGACTCTTCATGAAGAGGAGCAAATGAGATGGAGTAAAAATGAAGTGGACGATGAAGATGAGGAATTAGGACATGAAAAATTTTAAAAGTGACAAAAAAATCGAAGACATGGAGACTAAAATGAAAAGCATTACAAGTTAAAAGTTGGCGGCAACTTTTAACCAACTTTTAGCAGCATTGAAAATATGGGATAAAACAATAATAGTTGCACTAGCTTCGAAACGCTGCTAATAAGTGCAACTAAAATTATATTTTCTTGTAGTGATTTTCTGGTGATGTTATTTGTGCCAGTTCGATCGAGATAGCTCAATCTTGTTTCTGGGTTAGATTTGGATGTCGGGATGGCCAGATGGTGGGAGGAGGTCGAAGGGGACTTGTCGACAGTGGTCGTTGATGCCGAAAACTCATCGATGATTGGTGCAGGTGCACAGATTGATCGGTGCATCATTGTTTTGGTTTGGGGACGAAGTGGTTTTCTTCGGGTTTGACTCGGGGAAAAGGGGAGATTGGCACGGGTTCGTCTTTGGGTCGTACGCGAGGGAATTGAGTGTTAATGCTTGTTAACTATTTAAAGTTGTTACCAGGTTTAAATTTAAATTTAAGCCTAAGTTTTAAAAAAGAAAAGTAGTTTTTCTCGAGTATGGCTCTAGTCTATAATGGGTTGGATCCAAAGGAGATGTTTAAACAAAATTTTAAATTTGAATAAAAGCAAGTTTTTAAATTTAAAATAATCAAGTTAAATCTATTTCCTGAAAATCTATTTCTTTAAATAGTGAATGTTTTAAATGATTAAATTTGAGAGTTGTGTGATTTGTTTAACTTAAATGTGTTAAGTTAAATTCTTTTTAAACTTAATTTGAAATATAATTAGGTTGTTAATTGGAAAGGTAAGTGTTTAAATGTGTATGTTAATCATAATTAAGTTATGGGTTACCTTAAAGATTAATTAAGGTTTGATGATTTGAATTTACTTAATTAAGAAATTAAGGAGTAATTAATAAATAATTAAGGATTACAAATTAATTAATCAAAGGTTAATTAATTTGTAATTAAGGATTATAATTTGATAATTCGACATTATTAATTAATGATTAGAAATTAATTAATTAAGTAATTAAGTAGTGATTAGAGATTAATTAATTTGTAATTAGAAATTACTTAATTAAGCAATTAGAGGTTGATTAATTTGTAATTAAGAAGTACTTAATTAAGTTTTATTAATTAATAATTAAGAAATAATTAATATATAATTAAAGATTAATCAAAGGTTAATTAACTGTTATTAAGAATTAATTTATTGGTAATTAATGATTGATTAATTTGTTATTAAGGGATATTAATTAATAATCAAGGTTTATTAATTAATAGTTAAAGAATAATTAATCTGTAATTAAAGATTAATTGATTATAAGGTAATTAAGGGATGAATTACCCAATTGTAATTAATACAATGAATGTGATTAATTTAAGTTAATTAATTTGTTAATTAATTAAAGATAATCATTTGAGGATTGATTACGTATGAATACTTAATGAAATTGATAAGTGTAATTACTTAGTGAAGTAATTAATGATAATTACTGGATGTAATTTATTGAAGAATGGGAGTAGTTTTGGATTAATTACTTGGTGTAATTAATAAGAAGTATAATTACTTAGTGGAAGTAGTTAAAATTAATTACTTTGTGTAATTAATTTAAGAATTAATTAATAAGATTTATTTAGAAATTAATTAAGAAATGTAATTAATTAAGGGTAGTTAGTTACTAAATGTGATTAATCAAGCTGATTAATGAATTAATTTGAGATTAATTATTAAATATGATTAATAATTTAAGAAAGTAATTAGGGATCATTAATTAATATAATTGATAAAAGTAATTAAGGGTTGATTAATTAAAGAATAATTAATCTATATAAGTGATTTTAGGATAATTATAAGGATTAATGTAATTAATTATAGTTAATTAATTAATGATGTAATTAAAGGTTAATTACTGTAATTGTTTGTGGATAACTAATTTGTGTAAATTAATTAAGGCTAATTACTTAAAGTAATTAGAGAATAATTAATCTAGGGTGATTAATTAAGATGGATATTTTAAGTAGTGATTAATTAATTAAATGGTTTGTAATTAATTAATGGTTGATTAAGCCGGTTAGGAAATTAATTCTTAGATAATTAATTTAAGTTAATTAAATTAATTAAATTAATTATAATATGGTTTAATAATACTTGCTTATGGATGATTGTTCGAGTAGAATGTCTGGATTGGTTGATATCTATTGGATGATATGCTATGATATTCTATGATGTGATATTGAACATTTTTGTGATAAATGTGTGATATTTATCTATGATGAATGCGGTGTGAATTCAAGTATTAAATTGAATTGAATTGTTTAAATCTTAAACAACTTGGCCTTTAAGATACATTTGGATTTCGATGAGACCGGGATTGGGTATCAAATTTGATTATCTAAAAACAACATCGATCCAAGTTAAACGATAGGTCGTGACATTTCAAGTGAAGATTCAGAGAAAGGCTATGGTCGTTAACTCTGAGCGTGATTCCAAAATGAGTTAACGGAGATAGTGCTTTGTATAGAGATGAATATTTAAAGTGCAAGGGTTATTATCGTTAACTCTGAGGGTGATTCCAAAATGAGTGTAACAAGATAATGCCTTCGGTTTTGTTCGAACCCGGAACGAACTTGTATGGATTGAATGCCTTCAGAACATCGTCAAGTGGACGATGAGCATTCTACGATAGATGTGTTATATAAAGGTAATCGTAGCCTCAAGTCTCATCAACCGAAAATGGCTAAAACAGGGGAGGTGCAGCAATGTTAAGTGGGTAGCACCCAAGTAGGACGAGATTTATCCCTGTCTAGAGTCCCTTTTTATTCGGCTGTGTGGGCAGTTGGTTTGAAACAACTGCAGGGTTGTCTTATTCGAGACTATCCAGCAAGGGATGGTTCTGGCTTTGTGTTGCAAGGGATCAGAAGGGATCCTCGATACGGTGATCTAGGCCACGTAATGTGATCGGCGGTAACCCAATAGCTATGTCATTGTATGGAAATCCAATCTCCAATAAATGCCATCAGACTTGATTGTATAACCCATTTTGTGGCTAGTATGCTGGAATTTAATAAATGTAACAATTTCGGCTATGTGAATATTTATTTGAAAACCCTAGACCCTATTATAATATCACATAATTTCCTATCAAAGTTTTGGTTAGCGTAAGGTTAAAACTTACCCATGTTTATGTTTGGGGAGTCTTACGTGATACCTTCATTTTCAAAGGTTTTCAAAGTTAAACAACTTTAACCCGTTTACTCAACCAGACCCATGTCTGACCCGGAGTTTTTTTTTCTGTTTTTCTTAAACTCATGGGCACTCAAATTTTTACGAGTAGCCAGGGGATTCAGGTTTGGCTTTGACGAATTCTGGAGGAGATATGGAGTAGGAGGCTTCATCGTATAGATATATAGTGATTCCGCTGTGTTGATCTCTGTGTTAATATTTGTATTGTATCTTGAAATGTACGTTAGACAGGTGTTTATAACTGTCTAATTTGTGATACAAAGTTGTGTAACTCTGATAGATGTTGTACTATGTAACATCTTATATGATTAATATAATTTATTCGTTCCGTTGTTGAGATTCTGATGTTGTTTCTTTCTTTCTTCTCTATCTTTCCCTTTCTTTCTTATTAATGATTCGTCTTTCTGTGGAATGAAAGACGGGTCGTTACAATCTGTGTCGAAAGGTTAGGAAGCGACAAATAGGTTTCCGACCTGGCCAAAAGCTATACCTTTCGGCTTTGCCGAAAGGTTTCAATTGAAACACAAAAGCAAACCAACCGAACCTTTTTTCTTTTAACCCTTTTTTACAATTTTGAAAGCTCTTTGTCGAAAGCTAGCAGGTGTATTTTTTTTAAAATCAAAACAAGGTTTCATCTCCTTCGAAAGCTCTAACCTTTCGTCTCTAAACCTTTCGACTACATCCAATCCGCTACGTACCTGTTGCCTAATACCTCGTGCATTGGTATTTGACCTAGTAAAAAGGTTTGAAACCTTTTGACCTTGTAGGAAGGTCTGGTATGAAGGTGGAAACTCTAGCGAAGGGTTGAAATAGAAGAAAAACTATTTATTTGTACTTTAAAACAGTTCTTTTGTACCCCACCTACCTTGTTTGTCTAAATTTGATTGGTTGCCATCTGCCGACTTTCCTTATTTGGAAATTTGAATAATTTTGAAAAATCCCTTTTCTCCTTTATAATTATACAAAACATTTAAGTCCCTTACCTTAAAAAAATTTATATAACTATTAAAACACCTTCAAAAATTCTAGAAAAATTCCAAAAAATCAAATAATATGTTCTTCTCAATATATAAAAATTTCAGATCCAAACCATAATTATTTTACTTGGAAATAATTTTATAATCCAAATTAACCTTTTCTTGCTTAGAAAATTCATAACAATTCCACAAAAATTCATAAATTCTGAAAATTGAAACCCATTTCTAAAATAACTATTTAGACCATCATAAAAATTCGCAAGGCTAACGGATGTCATTTAATAGGTTTTTATCTTAAAACATGTCAAAAAATCTATATGAACATACATAAATCATCAAAATGTATATATAACCTTTTATCATTCAAAAATATGGCAAACATTTGCAAAATCATTTGGAATTAACCTTGAAACTGAACCCAAAATATTTTGAGACGTAAAATTTATTCACCTTTTGCTTTAATGATTAAGGAGCTTGGGATTTGAATGAGTTTGATTTGAATTTGCTTTCCTTAAGTTTTTCTTTTGTTTCTTCTTCTTCTTCCTTCGTTAATGGTTGCTGGCCAAGCTTTTAATTTTTGAAAATGAGAATGAATTTGTGTTTGGAATACACGGCCTAAGGAAGACAATATAGGAATGACCTCTTTCCCATAATACCCCTCCTCTAATTCGTTTTAACCTTTTATTAATTTTGTTAGTTTAAAAAGGCACAGCTACCTTAATTAAATTAAATCTCAATCCCTTTATCAACACATTATTTTATTTAGTTTATCTAACTAAATCTCCTAAATAATATTATTAAAAATCTAGGGTGTTACAGACTCCCCTCCTTAAAGAATTTCATCCTCGAAATTAAAATAAGGCTCAAAACAAACAAGAAGGTAAAACATAGCATCAAAATAAGTCAAGATAAGTATCTCCAATCCTGCTCTCAACTTCCCAAGTACAGTCTTTGTCATCATCGCTCCACTGGACTTTGATTAATCTGACCGTCTTAATTCTACGCCTCTTCTCATCTTTTTCAACAATGCGAACTGGCTTCCTTACTATGGTCATGTCCAGTTCTACCACTAAATCATATAGCACTATCGGTGCAATAGTAGTCTCTGGGTCTCTAACACACTTTCTGAGATGAGAAATATGCAAAACATCATGGATACCTGCCAAACCACTCGGTAACTCAAGTCTATACGCGATCTTCCCAATCCTCTCAAGAATAGGAAAAGGTCCTATGAGCCTAGGAGATAACTTCCCCGACTTCCCAAATCTAATCACACCCTTCATCGGTGATACTTTGACGAAAACCTGGTCCCCAACTGAGAACTCTAAATCTTTCCATCTCTTTTCTGCATAACTTTTCTACCTAGACCGAGCCTCCTTCATCCTTTCTCGAATGACCTCAATCTTTTCTATAGCTTCTCTGACCAATTATGGACCAAGAATCAACCTATCCTCGGTCTCTAACCAACAAACATGAGATTTGCATGACCTCCCATACAAAGCTTCAGATGGTGCCATCCCAATACTAGTCTAATAACAGTTGTTATACGAAAACTCTACTAGATGCAGATGGTCCTCCCATGATCCCCCAAAGTCTAGAACATAAGCTCTCAATAGATCTTCTAATATCTTGTTAACTCTGTCCATTTGCCTATCTGTCTGAGGATGGTAAGCGGTACTCATCATAAGCTTGGTCCCCATAACTTCCTGCAGAATCTTCCAAAACTCACTAGTGAACAAGGAATATCTATCACTGACTATACTACTAGGAACTCCATGCAGTCTAATCACATTCTTCATGAACAACCTTGCTAAAACAGATGTCATCCTGGTTGACTTAACAGGAATGAAATGGGCACTCTTGGTCAATCTTTCCACTATAACCCATATACTTTCATTTCCTTTGTTCGACCTTGGCAACCCATCTATGAAATCCATAGAAATAGAATTCCACTTCCACACTGGAATATCTAATGACTGAGCAAACCACTCGGTTTATGGTGTTCGGGATTTGCCTACTGGCAATTCAAGTACTGCCTTACACACAAACCAATATCCCACTTCATTCCTTCTCAGAAGAAACTCCTCTTCATATCCTAATATATCCTGGTACCTCCGGGATGTATATTGAACTTCTAACAATGACATTCATCTAAGACTTCCTTTCTTATGTTTCCTACACTCGGAACACATAATCTTCCTTTCTTTCTCAACCACCCATTCTGGTCAAGACTAAAATCTTTCTAGTCATCGCTCTTGGTTCCTTCCTTTAGCTTACTGATCCTTTTAGCCAACACTGGATCCTCCATCTGCTTAGAAGAAATTCGTTCGATCAAAACTGGTCGAACTTCCAAACAAGACAATACAACTGCATCACTACTAGACCCTGCTTCGGATCTCCACTGCACTTTGCACTCTGCTAATGCTTATAAATCTTTCCACTCAACCATCATTGCTAATGTTGCATTCTGATGCTTTCTGCTATGTACATCTGCAATTCGGTTGCCTTTCCCTGGTGTGTACTCAAACCCAAAATCATAAGCAGCTATGAACTCTAACCATCTCTCCTGTCTCACATTTAGCTCCTTTTGAGAGAACAAATATTTCAGCGACTTATGATCTGTAAATAGCTCAAACCTTTCTCCCAAAAGGTAATTCTCTACACCTTTAAAGCAAAAATTACAGCAACTAACTCTAAATCATGCGTTTGATATTTGACCTCATGCGGTCTAAGCTGTCTAGAAGCATAGACAACCACTTTACCTCTCTGCATCAACACACCTGCTAATCCTGTTCCACACGCATCAGTATAAACTACCAAGTCCTGACTCCCCTCTAGAACTACCAACACAGGTGCATGGCTCAATAAGTGTTTCAAACTCTGGAATGCTTTCTTACACTTATCGGTCCACAAAAATTTCACATCCTTCGTCATTAGCCTGATCATTGATGCTGCTATCCATGAGAAATCTTTAATGAATCTCCGGTAATAACCAGCCAACCCAAGGGAACTCTTATTCTCGGTTACTATCTCGGGTCTCTTCCAACTTTTCACTGCTTCGATCTTAGTTGGATCTACTGATAACTCTTCCTTTAAGACTACATGACCAAGAAACTTCACCTCCTCTTTCCAGAAGCGACACTTCGAAAACGTCACTTTCAGCTGATGTTGCCTCAGCTTCTCAAGCACTACTCTAAGATGAACTTCATGCTTTCTTTCATCCTTAGAGTAAATCAAGATATCATCTATGAAAACCAGCACGAACCTATCCAAATGCTCTCGGAAAATCCAGTTAATTAAATCCACAAAGAAAGCTAGAGCATTCATCGGTCCGAACGACATAACTAACCATTCGTACGATCCATATCTGGTCCTGAATGCTGCAAATAGTATACTATTCTCCACTACTCTGAGCTGATGGAATCCCATTGTAAAATCCAACTGATAAAATACCATTGATCCACATAGCTAGTCAAACAAATCGTCAATCCTGGGCAAAGAATATCGCTTCTTTATCGTCCTCTCATTCAACTTACGATAATCAATACTTAGCCTCAATAATCTATTCGGCTTCTTATATAGCAAACACTGCTCCTGCACCCTATGGCGAACTGCTCGATCTGACAAAATTCTTGCCTTCCATATCCACCAACTGCACCTTCAACTCCCTCATCTCTAAAGGGGTCATCCTACTTGGCAGTGCACTCACCGGTTCTGCTCCTCAAACCAAATCTATCCAAAACTCAATGGCTCGTTTCGACGACAATCTAACTACAGGCTCAAACACATCTGCGAATTCTCTAACCACAAAAACTCGGCTCAACTCATTATCTGAATCCAAACCGCCCAACAAAAAAACGCTGCATTGCTAGAACCTCCTACGGTGAAAACAATCTGGTTGCAACAATCTGGGTGTCTAAGAGATATCTTCCAACCTTGGCAAAATATCTTAGCATCGTACTCACTTAACCAATCCATACCTAGGACGATCCCAAACCCTACAAAACCAAACACATGAAAACTGCAATCAAAGGTATGACCTAACAGGTCAAACTCAAACTGGTCACACCTCAACCATAGAGTTGCATACCCTCCTATTGGATTCGCAACCCATAAAGAAGTAACTAAATATGTGGGTTCAAGGTTAAGCTTATCTATCAAACATCTAGATATAAAAGAATGTGATGCACCCGTATCAAATAAAACGTTAACAGGCATACCATGAATCTAAAGCGTTCTCCTAAGAATTGACTTTCCCTTCTCTTAGGCTATTGGCTTGGAAGCGGCAGGCTCGAATGCATACACCTTGCCCTTAGCATCTGTAATGGCTCCTTACATTGGTTCTTATAATGGCCTATCTGGTTATAGTTAAAACATCTGACATTCTTTTCCATAGCTATATCCTTCGCTTTCCCTGAGCAAAACTCATTAGCAAAGTTTCCTTTCTTGTTGCATTTATAGCAGTCAACTTCATACTTCGCTTTCTTGGCTGCTCCACTCTTTTTAGAACTCTTCTTGGGAAAGAACTTCCTCTTCTGGCTCTGCTAAACCTGGACCACTTTTGCCTTGCTCTTCTCTAGAGACTCAAGGAATTCTTCCTTCCTTAAAGCCATCTCTATAACAATATCAGAAGGATCTCTAAGATGAGATAAAGTAGCGCTGGCTAATTCTGGCTTTAATCCTTTGATAAACTTCTCATTCCGTTTCAACATGGTATCTAAAGAAGCATACCCATACCGGGCCAACTCTTCGAACTTCCTGGCATACTTAGCAACAGACATCTCCTCCTACACCAGCTCAACAAACTGCCTAATCAAAGCTTACTGTGCCATTATTGACATAAACCTCTCCTGAAATCTCCTTTTGAAATCCTCCCAGGTTACTATCTCCTCATCAACTATCGTTTTTACACTATTCCACCAAAACAATGCGGTCTCATGAAGCAGCCTGGACACTAACCTCCTCTTCTGCTAGTCATTGAGCCTAAATCTGCAAAAATCCTTTCATAGTGCAACAACCAATTCTCCACTTCAATGGCATCCTCCGTTCCCACAAACTGCTTCCCTCCTAGCTTCACATAATCGCCGCTTATCTTAGCGAAATGATTGACTATCAAAACTTCTGGAACCCCTGCTCCTATGGCATTTTTTCCTACCACTCCAGCTGCAACTCTCACCTGCATTATATTCCTGAAAAACTGATACACGGCTTCCATTCCAACCCACGGGACTTCAGCACCAACATTCTCTACCCGACCTTGGCCTCTTCCTACATTAGGTCCAGCATTCCTTTCGATGCTTCCCTCTCCTGGATTAACTCTGCTTCTTCTACCATCCATATCTATATTCAAACCCCATGAGATATAGAAAGATAACCTAATCAAGGATAGATGAATGGAGATAAAGCGCATACTTATATATAGCAAATACAAGTACGTTACTATAGCATTAACCCAACCCCAAATCTTACTCCAATATCCTTGGATTTTTGTTTTCAAAACCAATTTTTAGTTAAGTTTTTCATAAACCTATGTTTTGATACTAAGCAGTAACATCCCGTATCTAGAGGCCAAAGCTAAGCGCTGTGGGTGCTGTAGTCATCCACAGTATTAACTTCGGGTGACAAAATAGGGCAATGTTAATGGTATCTATAATATCAGAAGCACTTGAATATGAAAAAAATCACATATTTTCAAAAACAATAATTTTTAGTGATTACTTTTCAAATAATATCATATCCAAGTTACAAAAGTCCCATACATAATCCCAAGCATTGATCAAATATAATTACAACAATACGCCAAGAGCGACATATGAAGATGCCTTATTGGATGATCAAAGCAATACATACATAATTGTCTTAACACACAGCGGATTTTTTTTAAAACAGAATCCTATATTAGCTATCCTCATCCACCTGCTCATCTTTGGATGCTTTATTCACCAAAATCTGCTAAACCTGAAAACCTTAACCCTCAGCCTACTCGAATCAAATTTTGAGGACCCGAGAGTTTAAGGTGAAACAAAAAACTTCGAGTCAGACATGAAGCCTGGTATGAATAACTTCTGTTACTTCTCAGTTTTCTAAAAAATAGCGAGACCACGCCGCTTAGCGGAGTGGGTTTTCCATCACTAATATCTCTTTTCAAAGCATATATTTTGCAAATCCTTTCTTGCAACCAAACTGGTTAATCAAATGATTATAATAGTAATATAGCAATACATATTATGATAAAATAGGAAATGAAAGAGACTATTTGTCTAAAATATGAACTATCTATTCTAAATTCTGAGCTATCTACTCTTTTCTGGACTATCTGTCCTAAAATTGATTATAGCAATATCTTTTATGCTAGATAATGAGCTATCTGCCCAAAAAAGATAAGAAGGCATGGACTAATTATCCTTAAAAATTTAGCAAGGTCCGTTATGCTAATAAATGAACTATCTGTTCATATCATAGCTGACTGCTCTTTTTGGACTAACTATCCTGGACTAACTTTCTTCTAGGCTGATCGCCCTCAAAATGGACCGACTGTCCGAATTTAAAATGATCTGACTGCCCAAATTTTCTTTTTATTTAACTACCCTTTAAAATATTCGAGCTAACTACTCTACAATATCTGAACTAACTACTCTTTAAATTCTCCTTGAAACCTTTTCAAAATGATTTAGTCCGTCAATTATATATATAAAGGGAAAATACATCTTTTGCTTTACTCTAAGCTACTTTTGCCACGATATAATATACTTTACTCAAAATAATGTTGATATTCAATAAGGATTGTCTGTCCTTTAAAATAAGTTAAAGTCCTTTATAATTTAAACATTTAGGCTATCAGCCTAATTCTTATATTTGAAACCTTTGTTTAAAACCTTCAAACAACCTTTCAAAAACATATAAGGTAACTCCTTCAAAATCTTTCATAAAACCCTTCAAAAGTATAGAAGGTAACTCCTTCATATCCTTTAATAAACCTTTTGAAATCATTAAAGGTAACTCCTTCTAAACCTTTTAAAAGCTTTCTTTTTATAAGCTTTAAGAAATATGATACCCACCTTTAAATCCTTTAAACCTTAGCCTTTTGAAAACATTGAAGGTAACTCCTTCAAAATCATCTATAAAACCCTTCGAAAGTATTGAAGGTAACCCCTTCATATCCTTTAATAAATCTTTTGAAATCATTGAAGGTATCTCCTTCAAAACCTTTTAAAATCAAACCTTTCGAAATCAAAACCTTTCGAAATCAAACGTTTCAAAATCACAAAACTTTCGAAAGCAAAATCTTTCAAAATCAAACCTTTCGAAATCAAAACCTTTCAAAGACATTGAGTTCAATTTAAAATAGGTGGAAAACCTTACGAAACCAGTCAAAGTTAACTGGTTTGAAACCTTTATAATGTTTTGACTTAAAACATTTGGATTATGCAAAAGGATCGGACAACATTGGAGTCAAAAGCAACTGCTTTGAAATCTTAATAAAACCTTTCGAAAACATTCGAAAAAATGAAGTGTTTGTGTTGGAACCAACCCTTTGAAATCAATGGAGAGAGGCGACAAGATTTAGAAGAAAAAAAAGATAACCTTTGACTCATCAGTGTCGAAAGGTTAGGAAGCAACAAATATGCTTCTGACCTAGCCAAAAGCTACACCTTTCAGCTTTGCCGAAAGGTTTCAATAAAAACTAGAAAGAAAAACAACCGAAACCTCTTTTCTTTTAACCCTTTTTGACAAGTTCAAAAGCTCTTTGTCGAAAGCCAGCAGGTGTATTTTCTTTAAAACCAGAACAAGGTTTCATCTCCTTCGAAAGCTCTAACCTTTCGTCCTTAAACCTTTCGATTCCATCCAATCCACTAAGTGCCAGTTTCCTGATACCTTATGCATTGTTATTTGACCTAGCCGAAGGGTTTGAAACTTTTCGATCTTGTCGGATGGTCTGGAATGAAGGCGGAAACTCTGCCGAAGGGTTGAAATAAAAGAAAACCTATTTATTTGTACTTTAGAACAGTTCTTTTATACCCCACCTGCCTTGTTTGTCTAAATTTGATTAGTTGCCATAATTTTATATTCATAAATGCGCCGATTCCTTATTTGGAAATTTGAATTATCTTAAAAAAGCCCCTTTGTCCTTTATAATTGTACAAAACATTTAAGTCCCAAACCTTAAATAATTTTATATAACTATTAAAACACCTTTAAAAGTTCTGGAAAAATTCTAGAAAATCAAATAATATGTTATTCTCAACATATAAAAGTTTCGGATCCAACAATAATTATTTTACACGTAAATAATTTTATAATCCAAATTAACCTTTTCTTCCTTTGAAAATTCATAACAATTCCACAAAAATTTAGAAAATTCTGAAAATCGAAACCCATCTCTAAAATAAATAAAAATTTGGCAGGCTAAGAATGTCATTTAATAGGGTTTTTATCTTAAAACATGTCATAAAATCTATATGGACATATATAAATCATCAACATGTATATATAATCTTTTAACATTCATAAACATGGCAAATATTTGTAAAATCATTCAGAATCTATTACTTAAATAGGAAAGGAGAAACCACACTCTTATTTTTCTTCCACGTGTCATTTCTAATATACCGTTTCTTTTTCTTATATTCTCAAAATTTTAAAGACGGTTATTTCATTCCTAAACATAGAAAACCAGAAAACGTTCGCATCCCATTATCTCCTCTAAAATCCAAAACAATCGCATCCCATTATCTCCTCCAAAATCCAAAACAACCTGCATCTCATAAAATCGATCGCATCTCATTATCTCCTCCAAAATCCAAAACAAAATCGTTCGCATCCCATTATCTCCTTCAAAATCCAAACAACCTGCATCCCATCTTTCCCCAATTCTACAATAATCGCCAAACACCTACCATTCCAGATCTGTTTCGATCTCCTTTAAGTTCGAAAAAATTGATTTTTGGCAAAGTCAGTAATCACTAAACTTAACAGCGTTAGATTTTTCTCTGTTCACTTCAACCATCCCACGATAAGCACCTTCTCTTATATCCTTCTAACTTCTCAACCGACTCCTACGATAAGCAACCTACTATCCCAATTCTTATTCTCATCTCAGATTGTAGTCACTTCTCCGTTTATTTTGATTTCCAATAAAGTATGGCTGATGATTTTCAAGCAAAGAAGTGGGTTTTTGAATGACGGGTTGGATAAGGCAATCTCGGTGGTCAAATTTGTTGCATCTAACAAGGTTAGTTAAATTGTTTATTTACTCACCACTACATTTTGTTTCAATCTGATTGCATTTCAGTCAGTTTACATGATTTCCCCCAATTTTGATCAGACTTTGTTTAACTAATCTATATATTTCTTTTTAGCCTCTTCCTCTTCTTCAAAACGCGACTTTACAATGAATTTTGGGCAGTACAAATGTTCTCTTTGCATAACCTTTTTTTCTTGGGTATCAGATGAGGCCATTAATCATAGTTTATGTTTGTTTAATCATAACCTATCTTTTATCAAATGTTCTCTTTGCGTAACCTTTTTTTTCTTAGGTATCAGATGAGGCCATTAACCTTAGTTTATGTTTGTTTAATCATAACCTAGCTTTTATCTTATTATAGTTTATGTCTGATTAAACTAAGGCCACTAATTGCTTTCTCCTAGACCGTATTCATTAATACTATTTCCAGTTAGTCAAATTAACCACTCCACATTATAAATTCAATTTCTACATTTAGCAATTGTATTATTATTGGAAGCCTGCTCGAAGCGAGAAAATTATCGGTGTATTTCTCTAATCTCCTATGCTCATTCTCTCTCTTAAATGTATAAAGAGGCCAAGGCTAGGAAGAAGAGCATGAGTGTACCAACTATATAATTAGCAATTCAGAAATATCCTATCTTTATCTTTATTCATTTCCCCCTTGCCACTATTTCCTATCAATTTTGAGGTTGTCCATGTTATTTCATATGCATGCACTTAAGCTGTTTGAGTATTGAATTCTGAATTTTCTTTTAAATCACATGTTCATTCGCATAATTACGTCACTATATATGCGACAATTGCAATAGTCCATTTTCCTGAATTTGATTGCTAAAGTCTAAACTGTATTAATCAGTGCCATCACAATGATTTGTTAACCTACATTTTTTGATGTCCTATTTCTGCTTTTAATTTTTTAACAGTAGAATCTCTGATTAACGATTCTACGTGGTTCATAATTATAGGTGTAGCTAATAGGAATATATACTGTGGAAACACAATGATGAGAAAATATTTGCTGGAGAAATTTGAATTTGGTGAGGAAGAAGCAGGAAACATGTTAACACCATCACGCTTATAAGGTATCATTCCACATTAACATGTTTTCTTTATGTACTGATAAAAATGCATTTATGTTTTCTACCTATTTGAATGAATGCTTATGGATTACTTCTTAATTAACAAATATATTTATGATAATCAGTGTATACTTTGTTTGCATGTGAGATATAAAAATCATTGCTAACATAGCAGTACCAACTTTGCACATTTTACAAAGTGGATATATGGATATATGGATGTAAAAATAGCTCACATTACAATATAATCTTAGGATGCTTGCTAAATTAAATATAAGGTCGTTTTATCATGTTTTGTTGAACATGGCCCTCCATTCGGGTGTCAGTATAACAATCTTTCAGGTTTGTTGTAAGCATGTACAAATAGCTAACATTTGCAAAAAAATAAAATTGCAAATGGCAACAAGATAACTTATGGTAGTTGCTATATAATCATTTTAACTCAGCAATAAAACATTTTTCAATCAAATCAATATAGCTTTGACTGTCAAGTTATGCTTATCATGTGCTAATAATAATAATTTATGATGCAAATAAATCAATAATTTCCCAGATTTCTATATTATTGTTGCCATATTGGTTTAATTTTAAGAGGTTTTATAACAGTGTAGGCATAGCTGTTATACCTTTGTAGAAAAGAGTTAATTTGAAATTTGATTACTTGGCTATCGTAGAATACCTTTTAAATTTCATGTTACTACGTATTTTGATCTAATTTATGTGAATACTTTGAATTAACTAATATATTTAGTACTAAACAATTCGAGTAATATATTCAATAGGTAAAATGTTCCCCTATGGGAATTAATGTACTTACGGAGTTTTTAAACAGTCATTTCAACTCTTTAATACAACATTTTGCAGTCAAATCAATAAAGTTTTGACTGTTAGAGTTATACCTAATCATGTCCTAATTGTAATAACTCATGAAGCAAATTAAATTAATAATTTCTCTAATTTGTATATCATTGTTGTGATATTGATTCAATCTTAAGAGGTTTTATATAACTGTAGGCATAGCTGTTATATCTATTGTAGACTAAAGTTGATTTTGAAATTTGATTACTAGGCTATCTCAAAAGGCAATATAATCCAATTTTACTAATTATTTTGATTTAATTTACATGAATAACTTGAATTAACTAATATATTTAATAGTACATAATTTGAGTAGTATTCAAAAGTAAATAATTTGACTAATGTATAAATTATATTTACTTCTAAAAATTGATTATTTTATTAGTAAAAATTTGTTTGTACATACTTTGGAATTAGCTCCTATAGATTTTAGTCAAATTAATTTACTTGGTCTAATACTGCTTAATCAAATTTTGCTGGCCAATCTGACTAAAATTAGCAGTAACTATTACTATTCTATAATAACTAAATTAATTACTAATTTGAGTAAAAAATACATTTGGTAAGTTATTAATGAATTTCAATTAGTATCAGTCTATATTCAGCTGTTATAGTTGACCTTTTTATCTTTCCATCACTATTTACTATACCTACTAAAAATGCCTTTATCTAATTTATGGATAAGATCAGTAAAATTTATCATTAAATAATATTTGAATTTACTTTTACTCAGAGTTAATCGATCAACTTGATTTGTAGCTGAATATATATTAATCAAATTTTACCAAATATTTGTTTTCTTTCTCTCTTGGAAAAAAGAATCTTAAATTATTGATGAAACTGAATCAAAAGGAGATGATTAGCAGTACAACCTTAATTTCTCTAAAAAAATTGATATTTTTTTGTTTGTCTATCCCTAATATCTTGAACTGGACAGCATAGCTACGGAGCCGGAGTCTGCGAAATTTTTGAGAAAGCTAGGTCTTTTAGATCAGAGCAGCAAGATGATTTGACAAAGGAGAAAATTGAGAGTGATGAGAAAAGAAAAAAGAGGAAGGGAACATCGTGTTCCGATTGTTGGAAGTTTGGCAATGTATACTCATAATTTTGTTAGTATGGTTGCTACACATGAGTTGGATTTCAATTATCAGGTGTGACATTTCACTTTTCATTAATTTTCCAATTTCCTTCTTATAGTATACGCTTAGACATATTTGTATTATCTCTCGTAGAAGGTGCCCCCTTTAACCTGTAATTTATCTTTGCGTGCTAATAGAACAATGGATGTACTGAAATGGTATTCCATGATTAAAGTTATTACAATCGGAATGAAGATACGTGAAAATACACTTTTAGAAGCTCACAGTCAAAAACTGAATGGGCCTAAAAATGTTATAACTCACAGTTTGATACCATGCTTAACAAATTGACGCATAATACAAAATATGTCACATTGTCAAAATAATGTTATCTATAATATAATAGAACACAAAATAAATAAATTTCTACCAACCATCAGATTGATTGGCTAACATTACGAGCCTACTGATTTAAGAGGCGGCTCTTGAATAAATGCAGTGCTTATAAAGAATCTTTTTAATTTTATTCACATTCAATTAAAGTATTACATGTATTCGCTGAAAATATTTTTATTCTTCCGTTTTCTACAGATTTAACGGGAAGAACATATGACTGACGAATGTTGTATTAGGTTATTGTCCTAATTCTAACATACTCTGTCATTTTGATATCCCTGAATTAACATTTAGATTAATGGTAAAACTGAGTTCTTCAATCCTGGAGGCAGCGTTAAAGGTCGCATATCGGTTTATAATACTAAAAGGTGAAAAGTAAAAAATGAAATAGTGTAAACTGTTTATTCATCAAGTTCATTTACCGGTTGTACAATCAATCAAATTTTGTTTGATCTCACTTATTACTCTTCATTATATTTGCAATTTGATATTTGAATTCCTTTTTACGTCTGTTTTGTGTACAGTTAATTTTTTGAAGTTGTGTTATCCTTTCAAAAATGTTACCAAATTAGTTTTCGGCCACCAGGTTCTATGGTAAAAGAATAAATCTGTTCTCCTTTAACATTAGCATCTAAATTTCTGAAAATTATTTATGCATAGTGGAAACAAAGTTTGTGAGAATCCCGCATTATACCGATTGTCCTACAACGTAAATCTGCACAAGGTACTGTTTTTTCTTTTTCTAACCTATATATTTTGACCACAGTGGATTAAAAAAAATCAAAATATAATCGAAGTTTTTACATACTTGAAATTATTACTACCATTTAAAATTGTATATTTACACCAGTGCAAAATATAATCACAATCTGAAAGTTATTGACATTATAAGAAAAACCAGCAGAGTCGTCTTTATACAGCTAAAACATGCATGAGAAATCAAACACGATCATAATTCACTTGACTTAAAAATGATTGTGAAGAAAATCTAGTCGCTGCTTGACAATTTTATATAAACACATTTTTATTTTATTTTAAGAATGTTAAGGAAAAGTTTAAAAATGTTTAGATATAGTTCAAAAGCTTCGTTTTCTAATTTTGTCACTATAGCTACGCTTCCAAGTACAGGTATTAGTAGTCGATTTATTCTTGATATTTTATTCATGACTAAATTTCATTTACTTAAACATCTGGCCTTTTTGATCCACTTGATAAGTCTTATATTGCAGCTTATATGATACAGACAACTGCGTATTGTTGTATTGTGTTCATTTGTTCTAAATAGAACTGTATTATTTATATGACTACTTATTGAAGTGTCACATTCAAGATATTTAGAAAATGATAACATAGTGGAGGTGTGTATATATCTTAAATAGAAATTTTGAAAAACAGTTGTAAATTAGCCTTATGTTATTTCATTTGATGGTTTATACCATTTTTATAATGAGAACAAATAATCTGCACCAATATTTATCATGCACATCAAACTAATTCTCTAATTGAGTACATTAACAGAACATTAAGATGAATATGAACTTTGAAATTCAAATAATCATTCATACGTGCAAACTATAACTACGTTTAACCAACGTATCTTATTGATTATAGAAAATGATAGTCACACAATTTTTACAATTAACGGCATACATAAAACTACCTTTTGTAAAATATGTACGTCTATTAAATATATCCTACCAATCTACTCACGCCTACAAACTATAACATCCATTAACCTATGTACCCATGCAACGCACGGGCTTCCACTATATATATATATATATATATATATTCAAGCAAGCAGGCCATCACGTTGCTAGCGCCTTTATCAAAGAAGTGTCGCTCATGAAGGTTTGGTCCCTTTCAATTGGTGTTAAGTTAAAGCATTTGTGATTCTATTATGAATTCATTACCCATTATGCACCAAATAATGATCTTATGCCCTTTTCTTTTATAACCAGTCACCCATAGTCTGTTACTCAGTCATTGCGGCTGACTTAACAAAATATGAACAAAGTTTTTCTAATATATAGTTCGTTATGTAATGACTTCAATTACTACCCAATATTTACTGTTAATATAACTTTGTTGCATTGTAATTTGTATATTACATGGTAAACAAGTTCGTTGTTAGTTAAACTTCTCTTTGTCATTAGTATTTAAACTTTAAATTTTCAATACTACTGTAGAGAAGTAGACAATCATTTCCTAAATTTGTTTATCAATAAACCTTTTGGTCTGCTATTGTCTTAAAGAATGGTAAGATATCAATAGTGCACACTTATGCATGTCAACTTTCGCTAACCGCATTAAACTACAAGCAGATGATGTTTTTTTGTATGTCCATTGGCTAATATCAAACATATTACCTACCACAGAACCATTTTTCATAAAACTGGTTTCTTACATATGTGTTTTTCTTCAGATAAAGTTAGAATACCACATATATAATTCGTTTGTTCTTCTCGAATAAGCGCATATCACCATATAAACGTAGAATCATGCTTTTTGCACAACTTACGAAGGATAAATTATAACCAAATTGTGAATAAAATGATTTTGCCTTCAAAATCTTTTAATGAGCGATCAGATTCTTTACTCAAAATGAATGTATCATGTAAGGTACTAAAATTATGAGTTACTGACTCTACAAATTTTATCTTGGAATATTTAACCTACATGCCATCGTTTAGCTTCAAAAAAAGTGGTTATTCAGTTTGTGCTTATGCTATTTTATTATATCCATTGTTTACCATTAGTATATCATCACCCATATTAGCACAAAAGTATTGCTCATTTAGCTCTTAATTTTATGTTAGACCATTATTGTAGTATTATAATGCATTTAGGTGACCGTTGTGTACTTGGCTACTCTACCTTGCTATTTTTTCCTTTGGTTGACTTTGTCGATATGCATGATTGATTCAAAACTTTGGCCTATAATGAATAAACAAACGATACTTGCAATATATTGGATTATCTAAAAAGGTGTTCATGATATTGTCTTATGTTCCTATTATTAGAATAGGCATATTATATTTTCATATTTAAAATAGAAATAGTATTTACATCATCTGATGATGAATTTGTAAATGTCAGGTTAGAATATTGCTTTGATTCCCAAGTAGTGTCTGTTGAAGATTATATACTATTATTCCAACTAGATAGAGAAGAGTCACAGCATGATGAGCATGCAACTTGACAAATACAAACAAGTGGAGGAAATGGTAAGAGACTTATCAATGAAGAGCGAGCCATGCAATATGCAGAAATTTGAGAAGCTCGTCCAAATATGACTTGCGGAAGAACAAACGATGAATAAAGTAAAAGTTATGAAGACAGAGTACTATATTGACTTACTGCTTAGTTGGACCCACTTCCCAACCCTTACACTATCCGTTTTGTGTTATTATTATAATCAGTAATTTTATTTCAGTATGGTTACCATTTGTCCTGTTTGTGATTTTTTTAAAGGTTTGTAAATTTACTTCAATTTGGTTGTCATTGTTGTAAAAAAATACAGCTATGGTGTACTTTCCTATTTTCATTTTTGTTTCGATTTGGTTAACATAAATTTGTACCATAACCTGTTTGTGTTAATACATTTTGTACAATTGAACCTACTCCATAGTTTAGCATTGGGTTGTAACTTGATTATTTTTTAACAAGCTTTAAGAATACTTTTCCTAATATTCATATTTTCCCATTTTGAACATTTTCTTGAAATTACTATTATATCCAATAACATGTTTGTCTTATCCCACATCGAATTGACATGACTGCCATGCTCGGTTAGGTTGTTTCCTAAGGAATATTTAGTGCCTTGCAAGTATTTACTAACCAACAACTTTACTTTCATTAAATGATCTAATTGGCAGTCTGATTCATTGTGTGTAAATATGTCAACTACCTACTAATTTCTTTCTGAAATCAAATGGTACGCACCCTCATGCTTTTATAAATATTCTGTCAATTCATAATCAACTTGAATTAATTATTGTACAATAATAATCACAGCGCTTTTTTTCAAAATATTTACTTTTCCATTATTTCCCTAATATATCTGTCTAACAACTAAAGGCCCATTTGGATGGCCTTAAAATAAGTTGCTTTTTTAATTTTGTAAAGTCAGAATCAATTCATTTGTCTTTCAAAAACTAAAAATTAGCTTATTTAAATTGATCCAAATAAGTCATAAATATTTTTCAAAACAATTTTTGAAACGTTAATAGGTACATACTAACTTGCTTAGTTTATACGAAATGAAAAATTCTACAATACTTTGAGAAAATATAACTTTACAAAAAGAACATGAATAATATTTATGCATAAATCTCATTGATGGAAGAATGAGATGAATTAAATATACCATGAATACAAACTTCAAACTTCTGCCTCTACCCGTGTGCGTAGCACGGGCCCCGCACTAGTTAATATTAAAAAGCGAACCCATAATATTTTGAGATATAAACGCTATTCACCTTTTGCTTTAATGATTAAGGAGCTTGAGATTTGAATGAATTTGATTTGAATTTGCTTTCCTTAAGCTTCTCTTATGTTTCCTCTTTTTCTTCCTTCGTTAATGGTGGCTGGCCAAGCTTTTAACTTCTGAAAATGAGAATGAACGTGTTTTTGGAATACACGGCCTAAGGAAGACAATATAGGAATGGCCTCTTTCCCATAATACCCCTCTTATAATTCATTTTAATCCTTTATTAAGTTTAGTAGTTTGAAAAGGCATGGCTACCTTAATTAAATCAAATCTCAATCCCCTTATCAACACATTATTTTATTTAGTTTATTTAACTAAATCTTCTAAATAATGTTATCAAAAATATGGGATGTTACATGAAAGCTACTTGTCTCTAAAAAGAAGCATAGACCTTGTGTCGTTCCTTTGACAAAAATACTCCAACGATAATATTCATGTAGCATAAGCACTACTTGCAACAATAAATTCACCGTCTTCTTGGCAAGAGCACCATTGTGCAGCAACCACTCTGTGCCCTATGTTGTCTTTCTAACCTAAGAACACACTAGGACTCACCGACTAGCATGCATTTGCGCTATTCCATGCAAAATCTAAGCTAACTTTCATTTAAACCATAGACCGCATTCAATGGCTATGAGAAATTTTAGAACTTAAGGCATCAATGTCAACCCTATGAGATATGATATATAAATAGAAGATCTCTTGCACTTCCACAAAACTAATTTTTCTACTCAAAATAGACATACCTATTAACAATGGTCTAATAATAACAATTGAATCTCCTCTTGTAACCGACACCACTAAGTAAAGAAACTTTACCTTAATGGAGGTGAATTTTTGCTCAGATCTAACCACTCTATATCTTATAAATTTTCTTTAACTGCACTACTTATTAATCTCTTAATTATTGCCCATTTTACATTCTAACCATGATCATAGCAAGTAACCATTATTAAGACCCATCTCAAATTTCCGTGGTTGGCTAGATCAAGTCAACATTTTGGCACTAGATGGAGGGGCTCCCCTAAAATATATCAAGTTTTATTACCTTTTTCTCTTCAAAACACCTATTATTCTCTAAAATACCATTCACCATGCAAGCTAACAACAAAGAAATTGAGGCCAATAATCCTTGTAATTATTACACTAACAGTTGCATCAGGGCCAGTGCCATCAGCCCCATTCTTGGCATAAGCAAAGACTTATGGCTTGGCCTAGTTAATAGGATTGCAAATAATAAGGGATAACAATGAAAAATTCTTAAAACTAAATTAACCATTCAATTATCAAGTACCACTAGCTCAACGGACAAGTGGTATCATATGTAAGCTGAGGTCCTAAAGGTTATGAGTTTAAATCCTCAAAACATAAAAATGAGTGTTTTGTTTAGATAAAGTACCACTCTTATAGTAAGAAAAACTATTCGATTAACAAAAATCGAACCTGACCAAACTAATATTTTCAAAACTTAAACAAGCCAAACCAAAACCAATTCGCTTAGTTTGGTTTGGTTTGCCACTAAATACCTTAGGTTGTAATGTAGTTGCTAACTTAGATAAGACAAAAAAAGTTGATTAAGTTTATATAATTATAGATATGCTATGATTCTTTAATTTTAGACTAGTTGGTTCCCTTCTAAACAAATTAATGTGAATCCAAAGAAAATCCTTTTGTTATGATAGTAATATAAAAATAATATTGATATTGATAACTATGATTTTTAACAAAAAATTAAAGTTTTATATTGATTTAGTGGATCGATTTGGCTTTCAAATATTAAAAACTAAAACTGACCAAAAACCGAGAAAATAAAAATTCAAAACCAAATTCAACTAAATAAATAACAAAAGTGAACCATGCCACCAAACTTATTGGTTTTGTTCGGTATGTTTTACTCAAACCAATAATTACTCACCCTAGTCTACATAGGAAAATGGCTAATGACTTGAACGATCTCCATGCTCATGTGGAAGCCTAAGAAACAATCGTCCTAGAATCCCTACTATTATCGATAGGGTCCCTTTCATCCACGAGACTTTCAATTTGAATGCAATATGTTTGGAAATAATAGATTAAAGGGTCAACAATCAAAACCTACCTACCCTGCTTCAGTGGGAAGATGGAAATGGTGTGGTCGTGTAATAGCCCAAAATTTTAACACCAAATTAATTAAATAAGTAATCAATAAATAAATAATCAAGCAGATTAAAGTGATGTAAGTTGTCGCTACGTCGTTTGGACTATGAAAAGGATGCACATATTATTGCATCATCAGATGATTGTACTAAAGAGAGTCAATATGTTGCGAAGCGCTCTTGAGTGATTATTTGAATTGAAAAGTCCTGATTGGATTAAAAAAGATGTTGAGGTGTTAAATTGATTTAATATGATCTTAACGAATAAATTATTCCAATTAGGAATAAAAATCTTAATTAACGTGCAAAAAGACAATAAAAATTAGTTTTGACCACAAACATCATTTTTAACATGTTATGTCATTTTGACAAAAAATGAAATATAAAAGAAGTTTAAGTGAATTCAAAATAAAATAATTGTTATTTAATATATTAAATTGATTTTAAACGATTGTATCATGAAATAACAAAGTTTGAAAGCATAAAAATTTCATAAATGTAAAAGTTAACTTTAAAAGTGTGTGCAAAATTAGATGATCTTGAGAATGATTTTGTGAATAAAAGGAAAAATTAAATACAACAAAAATATAACTTGATCAAATATACAAAATAAACTTTATAAACACAATACAAACGTACAGTTTACTTATAATTTTGAAATTAAAATTTTTTTTTGGGAAATAGGCCCTTATTTACTTATATACACAGTTTGACCATATATACTTATTTATCTTCATCTCATTTTTATTTTCCACTTATCAAATCATTGATGCTCTCTTTACATAAAACTATGTTTTTCTAAAATCCATATAAAATCAATAAACTAGATAAAGGTAAAAGAATTGTTGTAGAGTTCTCACAAACCCCTAAGAAATATTTAGAAGTAAGAAGAAGTAAGAAAAATATAGCTGTTGAAGTAAATAAAGATAGTGAAAAAAGAAAGAAAAGCTTGTGTAAGAGAAGAGAATAAGTGTGAAGGTTGTTAATTTAGCTTCAAAATTGAGTGAAACATTATAAATTGTTTCTTAACTTCTTTTTTTGATAGTTATTATGTTTTTCTTGGATTTCAATTTGGTTTGACGAAATCAGATGTGCAAAATGAGTGAAAATTGAAGTTAAACCATGACATTTTTTTTTGAAAACTTAGTTTTTTAATATAATTTTGTTAAAACTTGAGATAGATCAAGAGAGAGTAGGTGGAGTCGGAGAAAGAAGGGGTGGAGTTGGATGGGAGAGGAGGAGTCGGACTATGCTAGCAATGTGTCCTGACCACTTTTACGGGGTGTCAAACCATGCTGCTACAAGGTAGCAATGGAAACCACTGCCTAAGAATGGCCATGTGCTGCTACATACATCAGCAGCACATGTAGCAGCTTAGTTCATGGGCTAAGCCACTGGCCTGGCCACCTGTCTGGCTACCTGGCTAGACTTAGGTCCGGCTATGGGGTAGTGGCATGTTGGGCCTGTGGCCCCGCACAGCCCGGGTCGGGTGGGGCCATGAGCCTAGCCTGCCTTGTATATAAAAAAGACAAAAGGAAAGGGGGAAAAAAGAAAAAAAACTGAGGAGAAGATGAAGGATAAGTTTAGATAGAACTATATGTTTGTGTGTTGGGTGTGCATAGGTATAAGGAAGTGTGTGTATGTGTATGGAAGTGTGCATATGTGTTTGGTAGCATGCATACGTGTGTACGCACAAAGTATTTAAACTTACAAATCTATATAAGCTATTTTTATTGGTAAAATTTATGTGAGGTTATTTATATGTGAGTGTGTAGGGGTGTTGTACGTGTGAAGTATGTGTTAGAGCGTGTGGGAGTATGTGCGCACCACAAGCTTTGGAGTGTGTGCGCAGCACATGCTTTTGAGCCTATAACACTATAACCAAAATGATAATCAATGTTTTGAAATGCGAAGGCATTTTAAAATAAATTTTTATTATTTATATAAAATATTTGATATATTTAAATGAGAAAATTAATATTTACTAAAAAAAATGATGGGAAATAAATAAAGAGATGTTTTATTGTTAAATTAAATTGTAGTCTACTTAAAAGGGAGAGAAAAATAAAGCAGAAATTATTTAAATAAAATTCTTCACCATGTTTATTACTAATTAAAATAATCATTATTGATATAAGAATAGATAGTTCTTAATTGTTTGTTATGATTGTAATGAAGTTAAATCAACTCGTCGTGTCAAACAATGAAGTAATGAAAATAAAGAGTAAATAACTGAAAAAAAATTAAGCAAAGAGTGAATTAATAAACAAAGAGGAAATTTATTAATACGTGTTAACCATAAAATATGAATAAGGATAAAGAAGGCCATTCAGAAGGCTTTCGTATGAATAATGAGTAGCAGGTAAAGCCACATTTCGATGTGTCGAAAGGGTTGTTCAATGCTAGTAAAGAAAAAACGTAAAAGCATCGAAGCAAGGCTTTTGCAAGCATGAAAGAAAGGTAGTTCCGACCGAAACAATAGGTATATGCCGCCAGGGCTAAAGGAAATAATTACTAAGGCACAATGAAGCAGCTAGGTACGGAACCGCTAAGCACCATTCGACTAGGACAGACGAATAGTTCGCAACCATTCATCATAAAAGTTAATGTAACGTCCCACGTTTTTGTACATTTTAAACCGACGACAAACCACACACGTCAAACTTAAACGATACAAAAGGACGGATTGTTATGGGGTAAAAAAGAAAAAGCAGAGAAAGAAAAATAAACAAAAATAAAATCTTGCAGCGGAACGATAAAATATAATAATCAAATATATAGTTCATGAAGCTTTTTACCAAATATTCGATTATTCTTATAAAATATCTATCAGAGTTACACATACCAAAGAATAATAACAATGCAGTGGAATATAGTGTGTAGTGGAACACTATAATATAATAATAATAATAATGAAATCTTCGTCTTTGTCCTCCAGAAACAAGTCTTCGATTCCTGAAATGCCCGGACTGACCCGAGCGAATTGAAAAGACAAAACACTCGAGTCAGAACTAAAAGATCTTATGTAAGTTAAATCAACTGAAATAAATATGTGTATAACGGCGTCGGGAATGTTTACGGGGTTTGACATCTCCTATCCAGTGTCTAACGTGAGTGCAGTAACTTAAGAGATGCTCGGGATTCACATCTCCTAAGGATCCATTAAACTATTTACTATGTAGTAATATTTCGCTATTATAATAGTGTCTAATAGTACAATAAACATACTTTTTTCATAGCACTAAGGGGTTACCCGTATAGCCCTTAACATGTAATAGTTCCAGTAGTCCATCCAGTATCAGCGCATCTCCAGATCGGGAGACTATCCTAAATACTCCACGGGCTACGGAAGAAAACCAAACTCGTACAAGGCGCGATAGGGTATGTGACACGGCACAACTAGGCAATGCCAGGGTAGATATACCAATTATGCTTCCGGGTCGGTGGTAACGCGTAACGCGCAGCTACCGCCCACCTCGAGCCACACCCCTAAAAAAAAAATCAAAAGTGTCCACCAAATCAATCCAAAAGTCAAAGTATAATATCGAAGTGATGTGTCCGATCAAAGGTGCCACCTCATTAACCCATCGATCGCTCCTGTTTTAGCCACCTTATGCCAACTCACGAAAGTTGGGTCCAAGTGTTTACCTCAAAGGAAACACTACCACCATCCTACTTCATTCTGGAATCTCCACCGCGTACACGGTTGTTAAAGTGGTTTTCGGAGTTGGCAGAGAGTATGACAACTTTCGATCCCGGTCTCTTTAACAACCAAACGTTATTATAACACCGCGGTCTTTTCAAACTAGTTTATACTTTAAACCAGAATATAATATCCATTTCAAAACTATATAAATACGATATCATTTTCGTTTTAAAACCCAAATCATTTTGATATCATTTTTATTTCAAAATATATCCTTTTCCAAGTCATAGCACTTCCAAAATCTATATACCTTGAAACGAAACATTTGAAATTATAATACTTTTAAAACATAATACTTTGAAATTCATAACTTTGCAACATTTCAATTTTGATAAAACATTTCAATTTCGATATATTTCAAGGCTTTAATATTCCAAAATTTCAAAACTAAATTTGATAATTTAGAATTAAAAATCAAATCTTCTATTATTTAGTTTAAATATTTTACATAATAAATCCATTTTCATTTAAACAAACTCAAATTTATAATAACTAAATATTTTCTCCAATTCATTTATACTTGAAATAATCAGTTAATTCACCTAGACCCAAAAATCAAGTTATAATAATTATACCTTTTGAAATTTCCAATTTTATAAATTCCACATCAACCCTTTAGAGTTTAATTCTTAAATAAATTCAATTTCAAATAAATCTCCAATTCATCTCCCAACCTTAATATAGTTAAATCATTATACACCTATATTAAAATAAAATTTAAGTAGTTACTCACATTTACTTTAATAAAATCAAACTCTATTATTAAACTTCATTTTTATTTAACAAACTTATATATAGCTTAAATTCAAGCATTTTACTATATATAAAAATAATATCTATATAATATCAAAAATCAATATTCATTAAACCATATTATATAAAATAAACTGAGAAGCAATAAGCTACAACTTTATATAGAATCTTGGGGAAACAAATGGACATGCATAAGTAATATAGAGGTTTATCACAAGTGCAGAATACTGATTATGATCAATTCAGACATTTGGAGCATTCGTGTCATTTCTATGAGTAAACAACACATTACTTGTATGTTAAATAACACTGTAGGTGCTCAATGCATTTTAACTGTCATTTATGCACTTAATCTTGAATCTGAAAGGAAAAGTTTATGGAAACAACTGATAAAAGAAGCTAATACTTTCATCACTCCATGGTGTATTATAGGGGATTTCAACTGTGTAAGGTATTTAAAGGAGAAAAGAGGAGGAAATAATTTGTCAATCAAAAACATTTAGGAGCTTAATAATTTTGTCAACTCTTCAGGAGTTACAGAAATTGGTATTTCAGGGGTACAATTTTCATGGAGATCAGGGCCTACCAAGAATATTGCTACAAAGATTGACAGACTGTTTTGCAATTTGGAATGGATGAACATATTTAAAAAAATCTCATGCAAAATATTTAGACCTATCAACAAGTGATCATGTACCTATTATGTTTTTCTTCAATTGCATTCAAACATACGAAGGTCCAAAACCATTTAAATTCATGAATCACTGGATTATGTGTGAGGGGTATAAGGAAGCAGTTGAAAAGTATTTTGTGTTCCCTGAAGGAAATCAGTTATTCATTATAATCCACATGCAGAAAAACATCAAAAAGGAAATTAAAAGATGGTGCAATGGGAAAAATGATTTACAAACACAAGTTTTAAAATACAAACATGAGGTCAATATTGCTCTTCAGACATTAGAATCTGATCATAATTCCTGCAATGCACAAAAGTTGCATGATGCTCAAGGAAATCTGGCTAAAAGTATGGAGTTACTAACTATTGATAACAAACAAAAATCAAAATGCCAATGGATCAAGTGGGATGATAGCTGTTCCAAAATTTTTTATGCAAAACAAACAAATAGAAGATTTGTAAATAGCTATCATAACATAGTAAAAGAAAATGGAGAAGTTTTCAAGACTCCAAAGGAAATGGAGGAAGAGGCTGTCAAGTATTTTGTTAACATATACAACAAAGGCAACATGATGACTCAGTTTCCTAACATCATTCCAAAAAAGAAACTAAATGAATGGGGAAAAATATATCTTAATACTGCATTTGATGAAATAGATTTGAAAAGAGCTATTTTCAGTGTGCATAATGATACTGCTCCAGGATATGATGGTTTTAATGCTAAATTCTACAAAAACCATCGGAATGAATTAAAAAAACCTCTTTTAAAAGCTATGCAGACCTCTTTTGACAATGGCAGAATTGTAAGAGAAATAAACCATACCATTATTTCCTTAATTCCCAAAGTAAAAACCCCTGAATCTGTAGCAGATTTCAGACCTATAGCCTGTTGTTCCATGTTGTACAAGATCCTAGCCAAATTGTTATGTGATAGATTGAAGTGTGTACTTGGAGAACTAATATCAGATAATCAAACAACATATTTACCAGACAGACAGATAAAAGATGGAATTATAATTGCACATGAACACATCAGAAATTTCAACAAGCATGGGAGCAACAAAATATGCATAAAAGTGGATCTTAAGAAAGCATATGATTCTGTTAACAGACATTTCATTCTTCACATGATGAGAAGTATGGACTTTCCAGTTAAATGGGTGAACATTATTCAAGAAATGATAAATACTCCTAGTTTTTCACTATCTATTGAAGGACATCATAGGGGATATTTTTATGGCACAAATGGTCTGAGGCAAGGAGATCCCCTATCCCCTTATCTTTTTACTTTATGCATGGAATATTTCACTTTGTTAATGGATGCTAAAGCCAGTAAAGGAAAAGTGGAATCAGTTATCAAGAACAATTCCAACATAACACATCTAATTTATGCTGATGATCTATTAATTTTCATAAATGCCACTGAAACTGGAGCTAAAGCTGTTAAGAATTGTTTCAAGAAATTAAAGAGAGTTACTGGCTTAGAAATGAATAACCTTAAAACCCAAGTATTTTTCAACAAGTATTGCACCAACAAGGAGCAAGTGCTCAACATTTTGAATATTAAAGAAGGAAAATTACCTGTCAGATATCTTGGGTTACCCCTATCTGTGACATACATTAAACACTCAAATTGTAAACATCTGATTGACAAAGTGTTACAAAAGGATGCAAGGTTGGGAGTGCAAATTTCTTACAGTTCCAGGAAGAATAGAATTGGTTAAGGCTGTAGTTTATCCTATGGTCAGTTTTTGGATGCAGTGTTTCATGCTTCCTAGCTTAACTATTCACAAAATCAATCAAATATGCAAAAAAATTATCTGGAAAGGAAAAAAAAGTAGTGTTCCATGGGAAATAGTTACAAGTGTTAAATCTGAAGGTGGAATGGGGTTGAAAAAACTGTCTGAGATAAAAACTACTTTCTGCATCAAAAGAATCTTGGAGACCCTTAACAATTCTACATATAGTGCTAAGTGGTTGAATGCAAAATATACTAATAATGAGACTCTGTGGGAGTCTAATTTTAGTAATAACTATTCATGCACTTGGAAAAAAATGATATATCATAGGAAAAATGCACAGAAGCTAATTGATAGAAGAATTGTAAATGGAAAATCTACAAGCCTATGGTTTATGCCATGGATTAATGGTTCAACTTTATTGGAAAAGCTAGGGGATGAAACTCTATCATATTCAAGAGGACATAAACACAAGGTAGAGCAAATTTTATCGGGAAATAAATGGAAGCCTGAAAATATCTCTTATCTTGGCAACATAAGTGAGGAAATAAAGCAAGTACCCATTCATTATGACAACACAGAAGACTATTGGATTTGCAGTAGTAGTAAAAATGGTCTATTTAATTTCCATGATATATGGAATGATCTTAGAATCAAGTTACGAGAAAACAATGACTACAAAATCATATGGAACAACATCTCACTCCCAAAAATGAATATATGTTTATACAGAGCTATGTTCAATTTCCTACCTACTTAAGACAAACTAAAAATGCAAAGAGTGACTGAAGATGATGTTTGTGTTCTGTGCAAAAGAGAAGTGGAAACTTGTAAGCATTTAATTTTTAAGTGTTCATTTTTGAAGCATGTGTGGTACTGGATCAGAAGCATGATGGGAGATCCTATAACACAAAGAAACCTACATATTTCTCTATCAGATGCTATTGCATACATCAACCAGAACTACATAGCTAAGAATATTAAGAAGGACATCATAATAGCTGCGTTAAGTTCATCCATATGGTTCATTTGGAAAAGCAGAAATTCCATCATTTTTAGTAATGAAAAGACAGACAGATTCACGATTTGCAATATCATAAAATCCAGTGTTCGTGTAACAACCCGCATATTTATAGAGTTTGTATTTAAATATTTTATTTAAATATTAACTCGTTAATCGGATTTTGGTCCGAAAAGCTACTTTTTGGAAACGGTCAAATTAGGACTCGAGACCACTTCCATTGAGTTCGAAATGTCGTTTGCAACTTTTTAAGTATAAACATCGATAGGTTTGGAGTTAGTGAAATTTCACTAACTTTTCCCGCTTTGGACTTTGGGTTAGTTTAGCCTATTAAGCCCAAGTTCCAACCCTCTTCTCCTCACTCTTCATAAATTTCCTAACTAATCAAGCTTTGGCATTAATGGTGGAGGGAATGGGAAATTAAAACTCCAAGCACAAATTCAATTGCAAATCCAACATTCAACTCCAAATTCAAGTAGAAGATATTGGATTAAAGCTTTGGATTGCTTCTCCTTGCTTTCAAGCTTCATCTTCATAAACTTTAGTGCAAAGGTGAGATTTTTGTCTCACAAATCTAGTCTATAACTATATTGGACTGTTGGGAATGATTCCCTATCACTTTTGCATGCACATTTGCATTTGGTTTGGATTGGATTGGCGAAAAACTCCAATTTTTAGCATTTTGGTGAATTTTCTGCACTTAGGTCGTTCTGGCCATTTTTAGGTCGTTCGGAGTTAAGTCGTTCGTCCATGGGTCGTGAGTCGTTCACGAGTTAACTTTAGGTCGTTCTGGAAGAATTGGCACTTCGGAATTAGGTCGCTCACGAGTTAAGTCGTTAGGTCGCTCGCGAGTTAGTACCATAGGTCGCAGGGCTTTAGGTCATTCTGGAAGTATTGGCACTTCGGAGTTAGGTCGCTCGCGAGTTAAGCCTTAAGTCGTAGGTCGCTCACGAGTTTGGCCTTAAGCCGTAGGTCGCTCGCGAGTTAAGCTTTAAGTCTTAGGTCGTTTCCGACCTATAATCTCTAGGCAAACGTTAAGTCGCTCGCCCTGGTTTATCTCGTAGGTCGTCTCCGACCTAAGCTCCAGATAAGTCGTTCGAGTTAGGTCGTTGGACCATTTACCTTAGGTCGCTCGTCCACTAAGTCGGCCTGGTTTATCTCGTAGGTCGTCTCCGACCTAAGCTCCAGATAAGTCATTCGAGTTAGGTCGTTAGACCATTTACCTTAGGTCGCTCGACTCTGTTAAGTCGGCCATGTTGGGTCGTGAGTCATCGTTAGGTCGCGAACACCTCTAGGTCGCAACCACTAAGTCGCTTGACCCCTTAGACCCCTAGGTCGCAGCCGTTAGGTCGTATGACCCTTGAGTCGTTAGGTCGTTAGACCTCATTTTGTCTTCACTAGGTCGTACCGTTTTGGTCGGGGCGCTGCCCCGCACCCCGCCGGGGGCGCTGCCCCCTGGACCCCCGCGACCTGACCGGGCAGGTCGAACCCCGTAAGCGGTGGCGTTGCCCCCGCACCCCCACCTTGGGGGGTTGCCACCCCCCCCGGACCCCCCCTCCGTAGGGGATCTTATCTGAAAAACATTGAGCTGATTTCCTTGGATTTTATTCGCATCTCCGTATGCGATCTTTGTGACTGATTGTTTCTACACTTGCTTATGTGTTTTGTCACTTTATAATACAAAGGTTTCAATACTAGTAGTAAATATCAAAACTCTTTTAACAAACAATTTCAACTCTATTTTTAATAACAAAGCTCTTTTCTTAAACCGTTTTCCAATCTATTAGTATATACAAGCCTTTACCTCACTCGGATGAGAAATCTAATTAAACGACTTAGTAAAACAAGTGGTATGAAACGCTTGCGTTCACTTCGTCGGTTAATTCTTGGACTTGTTCGATTGAACCTCTTGTGACAATTTTATTAGTGAAGATTTACAGTTTGTTCGTAAATATTTAAGTTAAGCAAGTGGTTATGGGACATGAAGCTAAACTTCTATATTTACTAGCTTAGTGTAATTGACACTTCTCGTTGATCTTGATGATCGCTTTATGAATTAGACTAGCAATTGCGCGATGTCTCTTTCATTGCAAGGTTAGACTAGACACCACTTGTGTGATTCCATTCACACATACCTTTCTGCTTTTTGGTTAGTCTTGACCTCAATCTGTGTGATTCCACTCACACATGTGGGGTAGCTCCCCATGGTCTTCGGACCGTCATGTGATAGGCCTCTTTCCCTTTTTATGATTTCTGGATTTCTCGTGTTGATTTCTGGAATTTATGTCATTGACTTGTTATGAGTACAAGTTTAGGGTATGATGCCCTCTTCGAATCTTTGAGAAGATTCTTGTGATATTGATTATCTCTTATTGATTGATCTTCTGTTGATCATTATTTACATACTTATAGTGGTATGTCGTTATGGATATTTATGTTTATGCCATATCTTTTATGTTATATCATGTCATCTGATATTTATAGCTAGACTGATCCGTTTATTATTTTCTTAAATAATACTCGGGTCAGACCGAGATGTTACAGGTGCTTCTGCTTGACTTCTTCCCAGGGATTCATCACTCTGACTTTTGGCTAACTGTTTAGATTAGCAGTTTTTGTTGTATACACTTGAGATATAGACTCATAGTTGTATTCTTTTGTATAGCACGTGTTGCTATTCTTTTGTATTATCGTGGATCTTACTGACCACTACTCTGATGTACACTTTCATGTGTTAGTTATATATTCATATCTTCTTCCGCCTTTGTGATATGGATATCTGTGACTGATTTGTGATATGATTATTTCTATGTTTGTTTCCGAAGATTATTTATAGCCACCGTGTGATAAGCAATTACATGGATGGTCGCTCCTCAACAGCCTTATTCTCCGTGCTAGTTGACAGCACTACTCCGGAGTGTTCTTGGCTAGCGTGGGTATAGAGGTGGGGCGTCACAGCTCGTGACCTTATTATAAATAGATCCAGAATTATCAAACATAGCATAAACAATCCTGAAGAAATTACTGTAAGATGGGAAATTCTACCTCTGCGACCAGACAACAACATTACCTCAACCCCGAACCCTAAATCCCCAAACATAGCAACATCCTCACGGTACATGATTGATAGAGAAGATAATGAAGCTGAGAGTTCTAGACCGTCTAGATGCACTGATAGTATTAACGCGAATGTTGAAGGAGAAGAAGGCTTGCCAGGAAGAGTTCACGAGCCGCCATGATTAGATATGGTTGCTAGGTTTTTGCAGTGTGTTTAGGGCATTGCTTGCGGATATGTTCTGTTATATAACCCGATTTATTGCTTGTATATAGTGTATGTAATGATTTACCATTATCAATAAAGAGTTTGGCATTTATTCAAAAATAAAATAAAATAATCAACTTATTATTGGTCTTATTTTTATATTGCAAAGCATATTTATATATAGATAAAATCAATAATAAATTTGACGTTTACATAACATCTAAAACAATATTTATATAATCCGTATATTTATTTACAAAACCATAGAAATTATTTTAAAATATTTTTATATATATAGACCGTGGTATTTGTATATAATTTTCTACCCTATGGTCAAGTGATACGGATATTTATCATTTCAATCCGTAATTTAAAATAAAAATTACGGTTATATATCATTTCAAACCGCAATCCCGAATGAAATAAGAATGCATAATAACTTGTAGTTTATAACGATATTAAATAGAACATCCATTCACCCAACATCAACCATCAACCATTTATCACAATCATCATCCAATTAAATCAATAACATCAATATACAATGGATAATAAACAACATGTATCAACTAGCAGTTTATATTCAATAATAAATTAAATGAAAATTTAACTGGCAATTATATGCAATAAATAAATAAAATAACGGTTTAATTCAAATAAATTTAATTTAATTGGGATGATGAATAAAAATAAGTCAAACAGTCATAAATCAATTTCTAATCACATCCTAAATCAATTTAACAAACATAATAAATCTTAGAAGTTGTGAGTGGGTTAAAACACTCACCTTTTTAATTTAAATTGAATTTAAATTCAATTTAAACCCAAAAATTGCACAGTTTCAGAATCCGTCCAAACCAGCGTCAAAATATCCGGAATTCCTATACGAACCTAACGGAGAAAACCACGCGTGAACGGGTCTCGTACGCAAAAGTTATTAACATTAGAACAAGTTGAATTTAAATTAAACAAAATTTAATAAAATAAAATAAAATTCGCTACCCCCTTCTCCACGTCACAGTAGCTTACAGGAACACACAAGCCTAAACGCGCATGCAGGAATCGAACAGAACACGGCAACTAGGGTTTCTGCCGCCGACCCACATCACCGTCGCACCCTCAAAACTTCGCCGAGGCCCCTAGCCTTCGTCGCCGCACTCCCCTAGAACCCCCATGGCCGCCGCGATCAGCCTACGTGAGCCCACAACACCCAGCCGCCGACGAGTTTTTAAACCCTAATCGAAATTTAGCTCAAGATCGAACCGTCATCTCGTCACGCCAATCACCTGGATGCACTCCCCTCGGTCCCCTCTTCAGAACAGTACCTTCGATTCGTCGATCAGACGAAGTTGATTTCGATGTGACGGATGGCTGAGATTGTTTCAACCAATTCAGACCAAACCATGATTCAAATCGAAAAACGAATCATATATTTGACTTGCACTCTTCGAGAGCTTCAAATCCATATATAATTCGATATATATTGAGGAGTTTGAATTTTTAGCTTTTGATTTGATTTGGGATTGCAATTGGAATTAGGGTTTGCCTGCCATTTAAGTGAGGAGGTGAATAGAACGTATAGAAATGAGGAACAGAGGCTGCTAGGGTTTATAGCAGGATATATATAGGCAGGGTTGACATTTGAATGGATGGATAAGATAAATTTACGCGCTAACACCAAAGTGGCCCAAAAAGTCCGTTTCGACTCCGGAATGAAATTGGGTCAACCCATATATCAAAATAGATGTTTTAAAATATTTTAAACACAATGGAAAAGGTTTCACGTCCAAAATCCTTCGTATGAAGAAGTTATGCTAAAAACAATATTTTTCAAATTGATTTCAATTGATTTCAATGACACTGATTTCAAGTCGTTTCGAGTCCGTACGATCAAACGACAAGTCTGATCGTTATTAATCTTGAAATCCTACAAAAATTCACCGTTACGGATCCGATGAAACTGGTTTCGTCAAAACCGAGTCAGTGGCCAAAATGGCTATTTTTATATTAATTAAATAAATTAAAAAATTAATTAATTAAATCAAATTTCCAATTTCAATTCGAAAATTGACAAACTTCATCCCTTATGATTCCTCAATCATTTACAATGATTTAAACAAATTTAAATGTTGCTTTAGAGATGATTAATTTATAAATTTTAATATTAACCCCAATTTCATTAAATTCGCAAATTATAAATAAAATTCCCAAAATTCCATTTAATTGATTAATTAAATAATTATTACATTCATTCCTGTCAAATGGATGGATTAAACCTTGGATTCAAAACTATTAAATAAATTTTCTCACTATCATCTAAATTCCCATTTTAAATATTTAATTCATTTAATTGCAATTAATCCTTTTATTATAAATTGAATCCAATTAATTTTTATAAGTTCCAATTAAACTTATTAGATTCAATTCCAACCCTTTAATCGAGTCTATTATTACTCTATAACATAGTTTACACTTGTCTCACATTTCATTCCATTAATATGTTCAAATTTCATCTTCATTTCAATTAATATAATATTTAATATTTAATTCTACTTATTTGCAATAAATCCAATTATTTGACTGTAAATTCAAATAAATAAATAAATCCTGACTCCCATTCTTTTAATTCAATTAATTATCATATTTTCATCCTAGGTACCATTTACATTGGTATATATCCTGATAAATTAACATTTTCCTAATTTATCTTTATTTCAAATTGCATAACATTTAATTCCAATTGCTATAAAATTTACACTTTTTATAAATTGGATTTCAATGGATTGATTTGTTTTAATTCAAATCTTTTTATTAAGTTCAATGCTACTCTATAAACTAGGTTGCCTTGTTTTTCCCATTCGTTACTTTAATATACCCAATTTAACAACTCCTAACCATTGTATTAAATTTCACACCAATGTAACATTTATTTCCATTTATTACAATTTATCTCCAATTCCAATTAACAATATAAATAAATAGGTAACTTAAAATAAACATTATCGTTACTCTTTAGTCACATAAATAAGCCTTTATTACTTACAAATCAATGTTGGCATTCATTTTCGTAATGCTAATTTCATTCACTCTATCCGTTACTACATTTATATCCATTAAAGTAATATTTAATTACCTTTATTCGAAATAACCGTTTATCACCAATATACTCTTTATAAGACTTGTATGGTCATTCTCCACAAACAATTACCATCTATCCTATTGTTTCACCCATTATTTATAATTAAATCTCAATTAAATTTATTTATCTGGATTTCATTCTTTTATTACATCATTTATTACTTTACAAAATAACCAACATTTCTATGCATCTTATTACATTTATATCTTGTAATTATTTTCTTAAACTCATAATTGTAATGCCAAGTTTCATTTTAAATTTCAATTGATTCCCACTCACAGTTTAATAGCCTAAGTAAACTGGTAACAAGTAATTACGGTTACTATTTGCCCTAAATCACATTTATAGGTTTATAGTTTACAACAAATGTTGCAATGACTCATATGATATTGATTTTATCCAATTACCATTAAATTTATACTAATTCATCAATTTGTACAATATATCTCTTGTTCCTTAAAATAAATTTATGTTTCTATTAAGTTATCATTCATACTTCCGTTACTATATTAATAATCATTAAAGTAACGTTTATTATCAATAACAACATTATAATTACTTAACATTTAAATGAACTTGATTTCCAATAAATTCATTGACCAATTAATTTAGGTAATTTATAATAATTGTTATCATACCCTTAAATCTACACTTAAGTTTATGTTATATTCATTTTATTACGTATTACTTTCTTAGTTAATAACTTTTGAATTTATTCCCCGATTACCGAATTTAAATCAATTATAACTCTACAATCTATTTCAATTAATTGCAATTTCATTTTTTAACATTTACTTCAGTATAAATTATAATTTTTTTATTTCTTCCTAAATTTTATTACAAAATTTAATTAAATTGACCAAATTTATTCATCAAAATTTACGGGTCGTTACACTCTCCCCCACTCAAAACTTTTCGTCCCCGAAAAGGAAAGAAGGGAAAAGAAGAATTAGGAATCAATATATCTTACTTAAAATATTAAATTTATAAACAAATAAATTTACAAAATTAATTAATTTAAATAAAATATACCAATTTATACCCATTAAATCTTTTATACTCAAATTAATAAAGTTTGGAAAACATTTTTCAAAATAATTTCTAAGTCCAAAATTCACGGAAAATTTCGGCAGAGTCTCCTTTGTACGAAGAGGCTCTAAAGAAAATAAAATATCAAAAATAACAATATACAACATATATTTTCCAAAATAATATATATCCCAACACCGAAAAACAATATAATACCGCTATAAGCCGTAATCCGAAAACATACCTATTTGTCGGGCAAACAACGCTTAAATTATGAAACCAAAAGCAGTAGCAATTGCTTCCATAAACTGTATTTCACTTGTATAATCCAAAAGAGTTAATAATTACATAAAATGAAATGTTAAAGTTGTTTCATCCATAAACAAACAAATCAATACAAACAACAATCACTTGCAACCAGGCATACAACCATCACATAAAATCAACACAAATCAATCATTCATTCATATCAAACAAAACAAATAGTTGTTCGGGTTAAAAACTTTAAATTGTACAGAATGAAGAATAAAATACTACGTGTACTCTTTTACTTAACAGTCTTAGGCGAAACTAAATAGATTATTCATATATCCAAACAAATTTAAAGTATCCTAGCCCAAACAACCATAAACCGAACAACAACAATTCCAAACAACAAATCAAATTTATTTATTATTTACTTCATTTCATACATTTATTGTTTGATTTTCTTTTTATCCCTATAATGATTTATCTTTAAATTTACATTTATTTCTTTCAAAATTTCATTTTTATATATTCATATCAAATAGTTTTCTTTTATTTGCATTACATTCATATATTTTCTCAATTTCATTTATTTACACTACTTACCTTCATTAATCAATAAGATTCATGTTCTATTCAATGGCTTAGCATTTGTACTCATTTACCTAAGTTTCTAATTGCTTACTTTAGTACATTTCAATTATAACTTAAGTTCATAACCCTTATAACATCAAATTCTTATTTACTAAAGAAATTCATTGAACACTTTCATTACTTCAAATTTTTACTTGTATAGTATTCTATTACAGTTTCTTATTAAACATTGCAACTTTTATTATTTGGTAAGTTATATTTATATGCTTTTAAGAATGCAATTGGAAGTTACACAAGTTTATTTTATTTATTTTAATTAATTCATTGTTCAATAAATTTCATCTTTTGTTTTATAGGTTACAATTTCAACCTTCTTTTAATTTCTTTCATAACTTAGCATTAAATCTATTATTTCATTCTTAGGCTTCAATTATTAATTAAATTCCATTTAACTAAAGCAATCGAAACCATATATTAATGGAACTTTAGAATTTAAATTCTGGGTTTAATTTCAAATCATTTTAAAATAATAGATAAATGTATACTTACAACTTATATCCAATTATATTTAAAACAATTGAAATTTTATAATTGGTTATCAAAATAAATCCGTAGTAAAACTACTACAGCGGCCTTCCCACTTCAAAACTTGAAAATGAATGTCGATGCGCGTGCACTCACACCGAAATTATTTTCCAACGACAGAGAGGGGAGTACAAAACTTATTTCTTTCCAAAATTTCCTTTTAAAACATTTCTTTCAAATTATATTGAAATATTTATATCAGAAAATACTTCTAAATAATATTATTATATTCCAAAATCCTTGGTGAATTTTCAAAACCCCGGGACTTAAGTTCTAAATTTCCGATTTCATTTATTTTGTTTTCAATCTCATTTCAACTATTATTTATAAATTTCATTACCTAACAACCAATATAATACAACCAAATATTAAAACCAAATATTATGTCAGTCTGTCCTATTAAGTGTTTAGAAATCCCTATTGATGTCATAGCGTCCCATGCACCAGCCAGAATTTATAAATACAAAATGGAACAAATTAACACAATATTAAAACCTTTTTATAACGCTAACAAATATGCTCGCTCATATATATACGCTCAGTGACTCCCATAGGGTATTACAACCCTATTAATAAAGAGTCAGACCCCACAAAGCTAAGGTTTATCGCTAAACCAAAGCTCTAATACCAGATGCAACGTCCTGCCTTTTTGTACGTTTTAAACCGACGATAAACCACACACGTCAGACTTAAACGATACAAAAGGACGGATTGTAATGGGGTAAATAAGAAAAAGCAGAGAAAGAAAAATAAACAAAAATAGAATCTTGCAGCGGAACGATAAAATATAATAATCAAATATACAGTCCATGAAGCTGTTTACCAAATATTCGATTATTCTTATAAAATATATATCAAAGTTACACATACCAAAGAATAATAACAATGCAGCGGAATACAGTGTGTAGTGGAACACTACAATAATAATAATAATAATAATAATGAAATCTTCGTCTTCGTCCTCCAGAAATAAAGTCTTCGATTCCTGAAATGCTCGGACTGACCCGAGCGAATTGAAAAGACAAAACACTCGAGTCAGAACTAAAAGACCTTATGTAAGTTAAATCAATTGAAATAAATATGAGTGTAACGACGTCGGAGATGTTTACGGGGTTTGACATCTCGTATCCAGTGTCTAACATGAGTCCAGTAACTTAAGAGATGCTCGGGATTCACATCTCCTAAGGATCCGTTAAACTATTTACTATGTTGTAATATTTTGCTATTATAATAGTGTCTAATAGTAAAATAAACTTACTTTTTTCATAGCATTAAGGGGTTACCTTTATTGCCCTTAACACTTAATAGTCCCAGTAGTCCATCCAGTATCAGCGCATCTCCAGATCGGGAGACTACCCTAAATACTCCACGGGCTACGGGAGAAAACCAAACTCGTACAAGGCGCGATAGGGTACATGATGCGGCACAACTAGGCAATGCTAGGTTAGACATACTAATTACGCTTCCGGGTTGGTGGTAACGCGTAGCGCGCAGCTACCGCCCACTTGAGCCACACCCCGAAAAAAAATCAAAAGTGGCCACCGAATCAATCCAAAAGTCAAAGTATAATATCGAAGGGATGTGTCCGATCAAAGGTGCTACCTCATTAACCCGTCGATCGCTCCTGTTTTAGCCACCTTATGCCAACTCATGGGAGTTGGGTCCACGTATTTACCTCAAAGGAAACACCACCACCATCCTACTTCATTCTGGAATCTCCACCGCGTACACGGTTGTTTAAATGGTTTTCGAAGTTGGCAGAGAGTATGACAACTTCCGATCCCGGTCTCTTTAACAACCAAACGTTATTATAACACTGTGGTCTTTTCAAACTAGTTTATACTTTAAACCAGAATATAATATCCATTTCAAAACTATATAAATACGATACATTTTCGTCTTAAAAACCCAAATCATTTTGATATCATTTGTATTTCAAAATATACCCTTTTCCAAAATCATAGCACTTCCAAAATCTATATACCTTGAAACGAAACATTTGAAATTAACACTTTTAAAACATAATACTTTGAAATTCATAACTTCGAAACATTTCAATTTCGATAAAACATTTCAATTTCGATATATTTCAAGGCTTTAATATTCCAAAATTTCAAAACGAAATTTGATAATTTAGAATTAAAAATCAAATCTTCTATCATTTAGTTTTAAATATTTTACATAATAAATCCATTTTCGTTTAAACAAACTCAAATTTCCAATAACTAAATATTTTCTTCAATTCATTTATACTTGAAATAATCAGTTAATTCACCTAGACCCAAAATCAAGTTATAATAATTATACCTTCTGAAATTTCCTATTTAATAAATTCCACATCAACCCTTTAGAGTTTAATTCTTAAATAAATTCAATTTCAAATAAATCTCCAATTCATCTCCCAACCTTAATATATTTAAATCATTATACACTCTATATTAAAATAAAATTTTAATACTTACTCGCATTTATTTTAATAAAATCAAACTCTATTATTAAACTTCATTTTTATTTAACAAACTTATAAATAGCTTAAATTCAAGCATTTTACTATATATATAAATAATATTTATATAATGTCAAAAATCAATATTCATTAAACCATATTATATAAAATAATCAACTTGTTATTGGTCTTATTTTTATATTGCAAAGCATATTTATATATAGCTAAAATCAATAATAAATTTGACATTTACATAACATGTAAAACAATATTTATATAATCCGTATATTTCTTTACAAAACCATAGAAATCATTTCAAAATATTTATATATATATATATATATATATATAGACAGCGGTGTATGTATATAATTTTCTATCCTATGGTCAAGTGATACAGATATTTATCATTTCAATCCGTAATTTAAAATAAAAATTACGGTTATATATCATTTCAAACCGCAATCCCGAATAAAATAAGAATGCATAATAACTTGTAGTTTATAACGATATAAAATATAACATCCATTCACCCAGTATCAACCATCAACCATTTATCACAATCATCATCCAATTAAATCAATATATAATGGATAATAAACAACATGTATCAACTATCAGTTTATATTCAATAATAAATTAAATGAAAATTTAATTGGCAATTTATATGCAATAAATAAATAAATTAACGATTTAATTTAAATAAATTAAATTTAACTGGGATGATGATTAAAACTAAGTCAAACAGTCATAAATCAATTTCTAATCACATCCTAAATCAATTTAACAAACATAAGAAATTTTAGAAGTTGTGAGTGGGTTAAAACACTCTCATTTTGAATTTAAATTCAATTTAAACCCAAAAACTGCACAGTCTTAGAATTCGTCCAAATCAGCGTCGAAATATCCGGAATTCCAATACGAATCTAGCGGAGAAAACCGCATGTGAAACAGGGCTCGTGCGCAAAAGTTATTAACATTAGAACAAGTTGAATTTAAATTAAACAAAATTTAATAAAATAAAATAAAATTCGTTACCCCCTTCTCCACTTCACAATAGCTTACAGGAACACGCAAGCCAAAACGCGCATGCAGGAATCGAACAGAACAAGGCAACTTGGGTTTCTGCTGCCGACCCACATCACCGTCGCACCCCCAAAACTTCGCCGAGACCCCTAACCTTCGTCGCCGCACTCCCCTGGAACCCCATGGCCGCCGCGATCGGCCTACGTTAGCCCACAACACCCAGCCGCAGGCCATTTTTTAAACCCTAATCGAAATTTAGCTCAAGATCCAACCGTCGTTTCGTCACGCCAATCACCTGGATGCACTCCCCTCGGTCCCCTCTTCAGAACAGTACCTTCGATTCGTCGATCAGACGAAGTTGATTTCGACGCGACGGATGGCCGAGATTGTTTTAACCAATTCAGACCAAACCACGACTCAAATCGAAAAATGAATCATTTATTTTGCTTGCGCTCGTCGAGAGCTTCAAATCCATATATAGTTCGATATATATTGAGGAGTTTGAATTTTTAGCTTTTGATTTGGGATTGCAATTGGAATTAGGGTTTGTCTGCCATTTAAGTGAGGAGGTGAATAGAACGTATAGAAATGAGGAACAGAGGCTGCTACGATTTATAACAGGATATATATAGGCAGGGTTGACATTTGAATGGATGGATAAGATAGATTTACGTGCTAACGCCAAAGTGGCCCAAAAAGCCCTTTCGACTCCGGAATGAAATTGGGTCAACCCATATATCAAAATAGATGTTTTAAAATATTTTAAACGCAATGGAGAAGGTTTCACATCCAAATTCCATCGTATGAAGAAGTTATGGTAAAAACAATATTTTTCAAATTGATTTCAATTGATTTCAATTTCATTGATTTCAAGGCGTTTCGAGTCCGTACGATCAAATGACAAGTCCTATCGTTACGACACTTGAAATCCTACAAAAATTCACTGTTACGAATCTGATGAAACTGGTTTCATCGAAATCCGAGTCAGTGGCCAAAATGGCTATTTTTATATTACTTAAATAAATTAAAAATTAATTAATTAAATCAAATTTCCAATTTCAATTCGGAAATTGACAAATTTCATCCCTTATGATTCCTCAATCATTTATAATGATTTAAACAAATTTAAATGTTACTTTAGAGATGATTAATTTATAAATTTCAATATTAACCCCAATTTCATTAAATTCGCAAATTATAAATCAAATTCCCAAAATTCCATTTGATTAAATAAATAAATTATTATTCCATTCATTCTTGTCAAATAGATGGATCAAACCTTGGTTCAAAATCATTACATAAATATTCTCACTATCATCTAAATTCCCTTTTCAAATATTTAATTCATTTAATTGCGACTAATCCTTTTATTATAAAATGAATCCAATTAATTTTTATAAGTTCCAATTAAACTGATTAGATTCAATTCCAACCCTTTGATTGAGTCTATTATTACTCTATAACACAGTTAACATTTGTCTCACATTTCATTCCATTAATATATTCAAATTTCATCTTCATTTCAATTAGTGTAATATTTAATATTTAATTCTACTTATTTGCAATAAATCCAATTATTTAACTGTAAATTCAAATAAATAAATAAATCCTGACTCCCATTCTTTTAATTCAACTAATTATCATATTTTCATCCTAGGTACCATTTACATTGGTATATATCCTGATAAATTAACATTTTCCCAATGTATCTTTATTTCAAATTGCATAACATTTAATTCCAATTGCTACAGAATTTACACTTTTTATAAATTGGATTTCAATGGATTGATTTGTTTTAATTCAAATCTTTTTATTAAGTTCAATACCACTCTATAAACTTGGTTGCCTTGTTTTTCCCATTCATTACTTTAATATACCCAATTTAACAACTCCTAACCATTGTATTAAATTTCACACCAATGTAACATTTATTTTCATTTATTACAATTTATCTCCAATTCCAATTAACAATATAAATAAATAGGTAACCTAAAATAAACATCACCGTTACTCTTTAGTCACATAAATAAGCCTTTATTACTTACAAATCAATGTTGGCATTCATTTTCGTAATGCTAATTTCATTCACTCTATCCGTTACTACATTTATATACATTAAAGTAATATTTAATTACCTTTATTCGAAATAACCGTTTATCACCAATATACTCTTTATAAGACTTGTATGGTTATTCTCCACAAACAATTACCATCTATCCTATTATTTCACCCATTATTTATAATTAAAGTCTCAATTAAATTTATTTATCTGGATTTCATTCTTTTATTGCATCATTTATTACTTTACCAAACAACCAACATTTCTATGCATCTTATTACATTTCATCTTGTAATTATTTTCTTAAACTCATAATTGTAACGCCAAGTTTCTTTTTAAATTTCATTTGATTCCCACTCACAGTTTAATAGCCTAAGTAAACTGGTAACAAGTAATAACGATCACTATTTGCCCTAAATCACATTTATAGGTTTATAGTTTACAACAAATATTGCAATGACTCATATGATATTGATTTTATCCAATTACCATTAAATTTATACTAATTCATCAATTTGTACAATATATTTCTTGTTCCTTAAAATAAATTTATGTTTCTATTAAGTTATCATTCATACTTCCGTTACTATATTAATAATCATTAAAGTAACGTTTATTATCAATAACCACATTATAATTACTTAACATTTAAATGAACTTGATTTCCAATAAATTCATTGACCAATTAATTTAGGTAATTTATAATAATTGTTATCATACCCTTAAATCTACACTTAAGTTTATGTTATATTCATTTTATTACGTATTACTTTCTTAGTTAATAACTTTTGAATTTATTCCCCGATTACCTAATTTAAATCAATTATAACTCTACAATCTGTTTCAATTAATTGCAATTTCATTTTTTAACATTTACTATAGTATAAATTATAAAATTTTATTTCTTCCTAAATTTAATTACAAAATTTAATTAAATTGACCAAATTTATTCATCAAAATTTACGGGTCATTCCAGTTAAGGTCCTTCCGTAACCCTACTTCAAAACCTTTCGTATTTGATAAAAAAGGTGGTTCCGCATGAAAAGATTCACAAAGAGTGTTCCACGCTCGAGAGACTTCTGCAGGAAAGAAAGGCTATTGTGTTTGACTTGGCAGGAGAAGGCTCTGTAGGAGGAATGTGGTAGCCAATGGAAGCTCTTCTGCAAGAGAAACAAAAACACATGTAAATAATACCATCTGCACCTTCGAAACCTATACAAGTAGGCCTCCGTAGGCCAGCTCTCTTCTTCAGAAAAACCTTTCGATGAGATCGGAAGGAAGCTTCCGTATAGAAAAACAGATCATTCGACACAAAATAGCTCTGACCAAGAACTTCAAGAGACCACTTATGACCTTTCAACGGAGTCGAAAGGTCTCCTCCATATCAAAAAAACTATCATTTTGAGCTAAAGAGTCAATGGATCAAAGTTTTGGGTGCTGCATTCCTACCTTCCAATGAGGACGAAAGCATTCAGATATGTTCAAATAGCTATAATACAACCTCTTGGCATGGTCGACAGGCCACCCTTTCACGCCAAGCCGAAAGGATGCATGCGAAACTATCTTTCCGACTTGATCGGAACAGCTTCGGTGAAAGTTGGCCAACTCGCACCTATAAATAAGACCTTAGTGGTCTGATTTTGGGGATTCAATTTTCCCATTCTGTTCTCGTTCTATAGCTTCTTCTCCCACCCATTACGTTTGTAACCCTAATTTAGAAATCAAATTGGGGATTTGCTTCTTAAACTTTGTATCAAACTTCATCATGAGAAAATAAAGAGGATTATGGCTTGCAATCAACTTTTAATTCTGGGATGACCATGATCGGGCGTTAATTCAACATTAACGGCCAATTGTACATGATTTATTTCTTATCTTCTTCATTCATTCTGAGTATATGTCATGGAACCATCATGGGATATTTCCATAAGTTTTATTTCCTCATATATTAAATTCAATGTTTTGGCCACGTAAGGGAAACACACCTTGTGATTCAATAAATATACGAAGTCAAATCCCTAATATGGTTCCGTGACATATCATATCAACTTTTATTTTTATCTAAACATGCTTGAATGATGCATGCCTTTCGAAAGGGATTTAAATCGCCAAATAACCATCCAGAAGGTCTACTCTTTCGGAAAGGGTACCTTTGGAAGATGTCCACCCTTAAACGATAGAATGAATACCTTCCAGAAGAAAGAATTTGGTCATGAATACAACATTGCGATCAAGTCGAGACCTAATAAAAAGGCAAATTAAACCGATGAGGATGAGATGGGTTTCGACCCCAGCACCTTTTTATCCATCAAATCCAAAAAATTCGTCAAAGACTAAATGTAACAACACGGGTATTTTAACGGTTTTAATTAATTTTATTAACTGAATTTGTGTGAAATTTAATAATAAAATAAAATAAATTTTTGAAATAAAAATTTAATATTTGAAATGCGTCTAGTTAAACATAGCAACTGGTAAATTTTCATCCGAAAATATGAAAGTTTATTTTCGTGTGTAATTTTATTTCAATTTAATCAGTTAGGAATTGATGAAAATAAAATATTTTCAAAACATGAATATTTTACATAGAAAAATTCTAAATCATCTTCTAGCAAGATGGCATTTTTCGTTTTTCCAAATTCGGACTTCATTAGCTCCGTCGATCTTATTCTTCTGCGTTTTTGCTACATTTTCTGCTAGTAGAAAAATTCAAATTTTTATAATTCAATCGTACCACTGATATCTTTACGACTGTTTTGATCGTCTCGTCGTGCTGATCTCTACGATATATGTATTTCTGTGTTTTGAAGTCCGGTACACAGCGAAACCAGTGAAATGGTTAACCGCATCGGTTTCGTATTTGGGCCTTTGAGTTCCCTGCCCTTTCATAACCGTCTATTGTAAACCAATGGTCATAAGCTATTAATCATCCTCGAATTCAGCACCTCATCTTCACTATTTCCTATTCAAATTCAGGACACGCCGGTTTCTTTATTTGCTTATGTCTTTTCCAATGCTTTCTGGTTTGTTTAGATTTTTTTTATGAGTTCACTTTTCTTTTGCCTGACCCAGATTTGCCTTTTCTTGCATTTTTCCAGAAAGCAACTCCCGGTTTCTTTTGCCTGGACCCTCCTGCATTTTTCCAGCCGAACGCATGTTTGCCTCCACCTGCTCCCTTTCATTTTCTTACACACAACCCATTAGCATTCTTTTGTAGGATGGATGCTGAGCGTGCATATCTTCTGTCCAAACCCACTCAGTCCCCTTTGAAGCCAAACTTTCTCTTTTATATTTCCTGTAAGTTTCACATCTCCTCAACAACCCCATGCTCTATCCCCTATGCTTTGCTTGCACCCATGCCAACAAACCATCCATCTGCTTCACTTTCAGAGGTCGCAACATCATATAACCGAGCCACACCATCATCATGGGTCGGCACCTTTGTAGCATAGCCGTGATTCACGTCACCCACTACCCAAGACCCAACCAACTACGTAGCCATCTCCTCCTTCGGCCGATCTACCCAAAGCATGCATGACCAGAGCTGCAGTCCCATCACTTCGCCAGCTGCACTTCATCTCCGCCGTGATTGTCAACTGGCGCACCATTTCCCGACCTGCCGTTCGCCACAACCCACCAGCCATTAACGCGGGTACCCAGCCCACTACCCTGCTTCTCCCCATCCTACAACCTTCTTCCACTTCTTCTCTCGCCCAACCAAATCCTCCTCCGCATGACAAGCCGTCGCAAATCTCCCTCCCTCTCCTGATCTCGTCTCGACCATGTAATTGCTATGTGAGTATATATATATATCTTTAGTTATTTATATGGCTCAAATTATATATGTATTAAATTAGGCCACGTGTTTATATATGTGGTTTACGTTTTCTGGTAAGCTATGTATTCGAGTGTCGAGTTTGTGTATATAACTTAAGATATATTGATTTCTATAAATTTTATTTTAAAAATAGATTGGATTAAGCTCCATAAAATATTTGTCATAGAATATGTTGCTGATAGGTATTGCTTGCTAATATATATTCATTTTAATTTATAGTTCATTTAAGTTAGTAGTATATTGAAATTGCAACAGGTTATGCCTTATACAGTTGGTCGCATAAATGAGTATTATTAATGACCTTTTATTTGGTATCCAAAAATGGGAAGTATTATGCATACTATATGTATTAGCGTATATAAGTGTATATATATATATATATTAAATATGTTGGAATTTAAAGGTAGATTATAAGGAACTAAGTTTGTGTTGATTTTCATAATAGATATGGATTTGAAATATATGTTTGAATTTTTACAAAATATGTTGATTTACAGTCGGTATGGGTATATTTACATTATATGGTGAGTTTACATTTATGTTAGTATTTTGAAAAGCATTATATATACACAGTTATAAGTGATAGGTATCCAGGCCTAATCTATTTGTAGGATATCTTATTGTTGACATTTTGAATAAATTTATAATATATGTATTTTAATAGATGGGTTCTAAAACATATATATATCTTTGATTTTCGATATCTGAGTTTAAAAATAATGGTGTTAAAATCTTTATATTTTATTTGTCTTAAACTAAGATACTGGATTTATATGTACGTGTATAAATGTATCCTCCGTTATATCAAAACTGATTCTGATTCGTCCTCATCAATTTCCCATTTATCAGCTTTGTCCGTCGTGCTTGTCTTCTTCGTCGAATCGTGCCAATCTAGTTTTGCTTTGGAATTCGCGTTTGGATTCGTAACTCGTTTCTTTTGGAGAATCGCTCCAGCCTTGGAAGGTGAGCATTCACTCACGATTAATGTTCTTTTATTTATTAAATTTGATTTCAATTGAAACGACAATTGAAATATGCTGCTGTTAGTTATTTACACTGTTATATATGTTATTACCTGTATCAGTTCACATGTGACATCTAACACCATTATTTTATATTTATACGATGATAATCCAGTTTGGTTGATAATTGATTGATTGTTTGATGTTTACATTGGACGTTAAATTGTTAATGTTTGAAGTGATGAATAATATGCAATTGAATTTGATATAGGATAGTTAACAATTTGAAATTTATATATGTGTTAAATTTGATCAGATGACATTTGCATTATATGACCTCTTTAAATGTTTAAATAAATTGACATGTAGAAATATGGTTAATTACTCCTTCAACCATGTAAATGTATGTTGTATACATTGTTGTAGTGTGAAATTGAATAATCGATATCAAGTGAAGAACCGTATCAATATTAGTGTAATAATCTTTAACCTACATGAAATGATAGTGTAGATTCTAGAAATAATTATATTAATTTGCACAAACAATAATGTAAATTAATACGATTATTTCGAGATTATTTGAATTAATTATTGCATTGTTATTGATTGTTGTTATTGCTTGTTTATTTACTTCCACATCATCCCAGTTATCACACTGCAAGTTCCCTTTGCTATGCTTTGATTTTTGAATTGAAATGGAATCGGGTTGAAATGATAAATACCCAAATAAACTTGACTTAGGATAGAGAACTAAATAAAAACCCGATTGGTCAATAATTTGATTTAAAATAAAATAAAGATTTTATTTGAATAAAATAATAAGGGTTTTAAATGAAGTTGGAATTTGAATTCTAGTGAAATTTAAATGTTAATATTTAATAATTTGAAACAAAATATTAACAAAGTAATTGATGAAAGAACGTTGCTTAATTTAAAAAAAATAAAAAATGATTAAATTAAGTGTTGAAATTATTTAATAATTAAGTTTTGAAATTATTTAATAATTTAATGGGATTGAATTATTTAATAATTAAATAAAATTGGATTCTGCAATAAGTGAAATTGAACTTCTTCAATAAGTGAATTAAGTTTCTTTATTAATTGAGTTTTGAAATTTGTAACTAAGTAAATGAATAAGTGAAATTATGTTTCTTTAATAAGAAATAAAAATGTGATTTATTGAAATTAATGTAAGACTTGTAATTTAAAAAACTTGATTTGATGAACTTAATCTAATTAAATTTGAAGTTTTGATATAATGGAGTTGAACTTAAGTAATTGATTTAATGTTTTGGAAATTAAATAGAAATTATTTTGAATGATAAATTAACTTAATGAATATTTAATGAAATCGGTCAATGAATTTATATTGATTTGAATGTCAAATTAAGTTAAATTAAATGATTTCGGAATAAAACTTATATACGAACTTGAATCAATATTTGTATTGTTTAAATGAAAATTGAAATTGAATTGTAAGATTTGGACATGGTAATCTGGAAGTTTGAAACATAAATTGTGGAAATTGATTTAGGAAGACAAATGAAATGATGATTTACAAATTCTAACTGAAATTAAAATTTATTTGTTTTTTTGAAATTTATTAAACGACCAATCGGTGTAATAATTACGTAAGTTATTAAAGAAACGGGATCGGTTATGGACATACTCTCTGTCTAAACCGAAAACCACTTTAATAACTATACACGGAGTGTGATCCAGAATGAAGTGGTTGGAATGATGTACGTGAAGACTGAAAAGAGAACGATAATGTATAGCCTTGACACTTGTGTCAAATTGGAAATCACTAAAACAGGAGCCGTGCTGGGCCAAATGGGGTTAGCCACCTCGAGCGAACACACTTCTTCGTAAACTACTCATTACTTGTTATTGATTGGTGCACCCTCGAAATTTTGGGAGTGTTGTTTCGCGGTGTTGCGATCGTTGCGGCGATGCGTTCTCACCAGTCCGGATCAGGCAAATGGTAGTTTCACTACCTTGGGTATTTCCTCATGTGCTTTGTCATACTTGTATCCCTACATGCGCGACCACTATGAATTTGTTTTGTGTTATACTTATGAAGTACTCCCTGATAGCCTACTAGTTTACGGTGGAGTTTACAGTGCTGTATAGACTATGACACTTATATAAAATGTGTTAAAGGGGATAATGGTAACGCCTTAACACTATTTTGATACTTTATATTACTGATAGGCATTATCTATCTAGCGTATATTACTACATAGTAGATAGTTTAAAGGATCCTTAGAGGTGGTTATTCTAAACATCCTTTGAGTTATTTGTATTTCAGTTGTTATTTCACTTGAGTTGGATTTATTGATATAAGAATGTTAATCCTGACTCGAGTGTTTTGTGTTTTGCTTTACGCTCAGGTCAGACTGAGTGTACCAGTATTCGAGACTCACCTTTGGAGTTGGAGCTTCACTTGGAGGTCCGGCTATCTATCCAGCTTCTAGATATTCAGTTGATTCTAGTGATATATTTTGATTCTTGTATTTGACTATTGTATTCGAGACTTCTGTTGTAACTTATTTAACTCTGTTATACATAGTAGCTTCATGAACTACTATCTTTTATTTCCGCTGCATTTATTACCCTATGTCTGTGATCTATAATTATTATTTACTGTATATGTTCAGTTTTGCCAATTTAAATTAACAATTTGGTATTTTGAATTATTCAAGTCCGACATGTGCAGATGCGAATGGTCCAAAATAGCGGGTCGTTACAGTTGGTATCATAGCTTTGGTAGCTCTAGGCAAAACTTAACATATATGGTAAATATATTTACAGAATCACTTTCATTCGAGTTTGAATCTCTTCCTCTTGACTCGATTCCCTTGAATTTTGGAACATTCCTTGCGGTTCCAAAATCCATTCTGGAGTACCCCATAACTCCACTTCGGATGATCTTTGTAATGAATCGAAGGTCTCGCCAATCTTCGAATTATTTGTAAATGGGTGAAACTCCTTTACAATAGACATCGATTTACCGAAGATTTCTGTATCCTTGGTTTACGATGCTATCTATTCCCTGCTATACCCGATTCTATCTCTTGAGATCGAATGTTGATTTACCTCGGAATTCAGCATCGATCTTATTGTTGGAGTCACGGTCGACCCGGTTAAGGTTGCCAGTAAATTAAATAAGCTTATCCATCTCCCTATTCTGTTAATTGAATCACCTTATCTTTTCTTTCGAACTTGTCTTCAAATCGGAATTCTCTTTAATTGAGTCCATCAAATTTGGATCTCTGTCCTTGCTTTGAAAATCCATTTATGTATCGTCGAACAAGGAAGTGTATTTGTAAATTAATATTTAAATGTTTTATATATATCGTGTTGTTTGAGTTGTTGATGTCGATCGATTCGTCTGATCAACGCTATCGATAGGATTTCCATGACACTTGAACAGAGCAAACTGACACAATATTGTTTTAAATTGGTAAATTTAATAAATTTTGTATAATTATATTTTATATATGTATAATTTTCTGAACTTAGATAGTAAATTGAATTGGTTGTAAATAAATAATATTGGATTTTAAATATGGCTTGTAAACCATTGGCTTTTGTCTCATATATAAATAATTAAACTAAAAACTAGGTTTTTAAATTGATTCGGAAGTTTAAATGAATTTACATCAGGAATTCGAGAATTTAATCTCCGGTGATTTCAAACTTTGGGTTTAAACTTTAAATTGCATATTATAGAAAGTAATTTCGAATAGAAATCATTTCCAAAGAATTTTAAAATGTCTAAAAACAATGCTCTTTTCTTTGTCGTTGGAAAATAATTTCGGTGATGGCGGCCGCATCATCGACATTCATTTTCGAGTTTCCAAGAGGAGAGACCATCAGTAGCTTGCTATACTTTTGTTTTGAAATGAATTTTATTTGAAATTTCTTAAGTATGACATAAATATATAAGTATTTGATTTAGATTGACTTGCATATATTATATGTATATAATTATCTCTAAATTATTTGAAGTTAATCGGAAATTTAATTCTTAAAATTTGGGTAAAAGATGATTCCAAAATTTTGAATTAATATTTAAACTTGAGAGAATTGAATTAGAAATTTACTTGTATAATAATCAAATGCATTCAATATAACTTATCTAAATTTTCAAAAAGTTAACTATGTAATTGAATATTATACAGTAGAAAATGATATCAAAGGAATTTTTTTAAATAAATTTGAGTAATTATAATAAGAGTAAATATACTTAATATATGTGAAAGATATATTAAGTAGAATAAACTTAATAATAATTTAGAATAAAAAAAACAAATTTGTCGAATAAATTATGATTATAAATAAATGACTATTCAAATTTATGATCTTTGAAATTGTAATTTAAGGTAATTGGACAATATACAATATAAAATGTCTTTATAAATAAAATTTTAGTGCTTATAATAAAGGTTATACACTTAAAGTTTAATTATAAAATTATTTATAGAGATAAAATAATAAGTTAGTCGAATAATAAATGGATTAGTAAAATAAATGGTTGTTTGAAATTAATTTTGTAACAAACAACAACAAATTAAAATAAACCAACTTAATGAAATTCTTTTAGTTTAAAATCAATTATTGAATATTAATTAATTAAAACTGAAAGTTATATGGTCAAACTAATTATTTTATTTTGTTTTCAATCAATTTTCTTTCTGGTTGTTTTTATTCTCCTACATCCTTCCTTTTCGAGGACGAAAAGTTTTGAGTGGGGGAGAGTGTAACAACCCGGATATTTTAACGGTTTTAATTAATTTTATTAACTGAATTTGTGTGAAATTTAATAAAAAATAAAATAAAATTTTGAAATAAAAATTTAATATTTGAAATGCGTCTAGTTAAACATAGCAACTGGTAAATTTTCAACCAAAAATTTGAAAGTTTATTTTCGTGTGTAATTTTATTTCAATTTAATCAGTTAGAAATTGATGAAAATAAAATGTTTTCGAAACTTGAATATTTTTACATATAAAAATTCTAAATCATTTTCTGAGCAAGTTGTTATTTTTCGTTTTTCCAAATTCGGACTTCTTTAGCTCCGTCGATCTTATTCTTCTGCGTTTTTGCTGCATTTTCCGCTAGTAGAAAAATTAAAAAATTTATAATTCAATCGTACCACCGATATATTTATGACCGTTTTGATCATCTCGTCGTGCTGATCTCTACGATATATTTATTTCTGTTTTTTGAAGTCCGGTACACAGCGAAACCGATGAAACGGTTAACCGCATCGGTTTCATATTTGAGCCTTTGAGTTCCCTGTCCTTTCATAACCCTCTATTGTAAACCAACGGTCATAAGCTATTAATCATCCTTGAATTCAGCACCTCATCTTCACTATTTCCTATTCAAATTCAGGACACGTCGGTTTCTTTATTTGCTTATGTATTTTCCAATGCTTTCTGGTTTGTTTAGATTTTTTTATGAGTTCACTTTTCTTTTGCCTGACCCAGATTTGACTTCTCTTTTTCTCCTCCCCGCATCCCAAAGCATTCATCTCCATGATGGCAGCAACCGTCCCCTCCTGCATTTTTCCAACCGAACGCATGTTTGCCTCCACCTGCTCTCTTTCATTTTCTTCCACACAACCCATTAGCATTCTTTTGTAGGATGGATGCTGAGCGTGCATATCTTCTGTCCAAACCCACTCAGTCCCCTTTGAAGCCAAACTTTCTCTTTTATATTGCCTGTAAGTTTCACATCTCCTCAGCAACCCCATGCTCTATCCCCTATGCCTTGCTTGCATCCATGCCAACAAACCCTCCATCTGCTTCACTTTCAGAGGTCGCAACATCATATAACCAAGCCACACCATCATCACGAGTCGACACCTTTGTAGCATAGCCGTGATTCACGTCACCCACTGCCCAAGACCTGACCAACTGCGTAGCCATCTCCTCCTTCGACCGATCTACCCAAAGCACGCATGACCGGAGCCGGAGCCGTAGTCCCATCACTTCGCCAGCTGCACTTCAACTCCGCCGCGACCGTCAACTGGCGCACCATTTCCCGACCCGTCGTTCGCCACAACCCACCAGCCATTCACGCAGGTACCCAGCCCAATACCCTGCTTCTCCCCATCCTACAACCTTCTTCCACTTCTCCTCTCGCCCAACCCGATCCTCCTCCGCATGACAAGCCGCCGCAAATCTCCCTCCCTCTCCTGATCTCGTCTCGACCATGTAATTGTTATGTAAGTATGTGTGTGTATATATATATATATATCTTTAGTTATTTATATGGCTCAGATTATATATGTATTAAATTGGGCCACGTGTTTATATATGTAGTTTACGTTTTCTGGTAAGCTATGTATTCGAGTGCCGAGTTTGTGTATATAACTTAAGATATATTAATTTTTATAAATTTTATTTTAAAAATAGATTGGATTAAGCTCCATAAAATATTTGTCATAGAATATGTTGCTGATAGGTATTGCTTGCTAATAACATTCGTTTTAATTTACAGTTCATTTAAGTTAGCAGTATAATGAAATTGCAACAGTTTATACCTTATAAAGTTGGTCGCATAAATGAGTATTATTAATGACCTTTTATCCGGTATCCAAAAATGGGAAGTATTATGCATACTATATGTATTAGCATATATAAGTATATATATATATATATATATATATATTAAATCTGTTGGAATTTAAAGGTAGATTATAAGGAACTAAGTTTGTGTTGATTTTCATAATAGATATGGATTTGAAATATATGTTTGAATTTTTACAAAATATGTTGATTTACAGTCGGTATGGGTATATTTACATTATATGGTGAGTTTACATTTATGTTAGTATTTTGAAAAGCATTATATATACACAGTTATAAGTGATAGGTATCCAGGCCTAATCTATTTGTAGGATATCTTATTGTTGACATTTTGAATAAATTTATAATATATGTATCTTATTAGATGGGTTTTAAAACATATATATATCTTTGATTTTCGATATCTGAGTTTAAAAATAATGGTGTTAAAATCTTTATATTTTATTTATCTTAAACTAAAATACTGGATTTATATATACATGTATGATAACGTATGTATCCTCTGTTATATCAAAACTGATTTTGATTTGTCCTCATCAAATTCCCATTTGTCATCTTTGTCCATCGTGCTTGTGTTCTTCGTCGAATCGTGCCAATCTAGTTTTGCTTTGGAATTCGGGTTTGGATTCGTAACTCGTTTCTTTTGGCGAATCGCTCCAGCCTTGGAAGGTGAGCAATCACTCACGATTAATGTTCTTTTATCTATTAAATTTGATTTCAATTGAAACGACAATTGAAATATGCTGTTGTTAGTTATTTACACTGTTATATATGTTATTACCTGTATCAGTTCACCTGTGACATTTGACACCATTATCTGTTATTTATACGATGATAATCCAGTTTGGTTGATAATTGATTGATTGTTTGATGTTTACATTGGACGTTAAATTGTTTATGTTTGAAGTGATGAATAATATGCAATTGAATTTGATGTATGATAGTTAACAATTTGAAATTTATATATGCGTTAAATTTGATCAGATGACATTTGCATAATATGACCTCGTTAAATGTTTAAATAAATTGACATGTAGAAATATGGTTAATTACTCCTTGAACCATTTAAATGTATGTTGTATAAATTGTTGTAGTGTGAAATTAAATAATCGATATCAAGTGAAGAACCATATCAATATTAGTGTAATAATCTTTAATCTACATGAAATGATAGTGTAGATTCTAGAAATAATTATATTAATTTGCACAAACAACAATGTAAATTAATACGATTATTTCGGGATTATTTGAATTAATTATTACATTGTTATTGATTGTTGTTATTGCTTGTTTATTTACTTTGACATCATCCCAGTTATCACATTACAAGTTCTCTTTGCTATGCTTTGATTTTTGAATTGAAATGGAATCGGGTTGAAACGATAAATACCCAAATAAACTTGACTTAGGATATAGAATTAAATGAAAACCCGATTGGTCGATAATTTGATTTAAAATAAAAATAAAGATTTTATTTGAATAAAATAATAAGGGTTTTAAATGAAGTTGGAATTTGAATTCTAGTGAAATTTAAATGTTAATATTTAATAATCTGAAACAAAATATTAACAAAGTAATTGATGAAAGAACGTTGCTTAATTTAAAAAAAAATAAAAAATAAAAAAATGATTAAATTAAGTGTTGAAATTATTTAATAATTAAGTTTTGAAATTATTTAATATTTTAATGAGATTGAATTATTTAATAATTAAATAAAATTGGATTCTGCAATAAGTGAAATTGAACTTCTTGAATGAGTGAATTAAGTTTCTTTATTAATTGAGTTTTGAAATTTGTAACTAAGTAAACGAAAGTGAAATTGTATTTCTTTAATAAGAAATAAAAATATGATTTATTGAAACTAATCTAAGACTTGTAATTTAAAGAACTTGATTTGACGAACTTAATCTAATTAAATTTGAAGTTTTGATATAGTGGAGTTGAACTTAAGTAATTGATCTAATGTTTTGGAAATTAAATAGAAATTGTTTTGAATGATAAATTAACTTAATGAATATTGAATGAAATCGGTCAATGAATTTAAATTGATTTGAACGTCAAATTAAATTAATTTAAATGATTTCGGAATAAAACTTATATACGAACTTGAATCAATATTTGTATTGTTTAAATGAAAATTGAAATTGAATTGTAAGATTTTGACATGTAATTTGGAAGTTTAAAACATAAATTGTGGAAATTGATTTAGGAAGACAAATGAAATGATGATTTAAAAATTCTAACTGAAATTGAAATTTTTGGAAATTTATTAAACGACCAATCGGTATAATAATTACGAAAGTTATTAAAGAAACCAGGATCGATTATGGACATACTCTCTATTTATACCGAAAACCACTTTGATAACTATGCACGGAATGTGATCCAGAATGAAGTGTTTGGAATGATGTACGTGATGACTGAAGAAAGAGAACGATAATAGATAGCCTTGACACTTGTGTCAAATTGGAAATGACTAAAAAAGGAGACGTTCCTGGTCAAATGGGGTTAGCCACCTCGAGCGAACACACTTCTTCGTAAACTACTCATTACTTGTTATTGATTGGTGCACCCTCGATATTTTGGGAGTGTTGTTTCGCGGTGTTGCGATCGTTGCGGCGATGCGTTCTCACCAGTTCGTAGCAGGCAAACGGTAGTTTCACTACCTTGGGTATTGCCTCATGTGCCTTGTCATACTTGTATCCCTATATACGCGACCACTATAAATTTGTTTTGTGTTATACCTATGGAGTACTCCCTGATAGCTCACTAGTTTACGGTGGAGTTTACAGTGCTGTATAGACTATGACACTTATATAAAATGTGTTAAGGGGGATAATGGTAACGCCTTAACGCTATTTTGATACTTTATATTACTTATAGGCATTATCTATCTAGCGTATATTACTACATAGTAGATAGTTTAACGGATCCTTAGAGGATGGTTATTCCAAACATCCTTTGAGTTATTTGTATTTCAGTTGTTATTTCACTTGAGTTGGATTTATTGATATAAGAATGTTAATCCTGACTTAAATGTTTTGTGTTTTGCTTTATGCTCGGGTCAGACTGAGTGTACCAGTATTCGAGACTCACCTTTGGAGTTGGAGCTTCACTTGGAGATCCGGCTATCTATCCAGCTTCCAGATATTCAGTTGATTCTAGTGATATATTCTGATTCTTGTATTTGACTATTGTATTCGAGACTTCTGTTGTAACTTATTTAACTCTGTTATATATATAGTAGCTTCATCAACTACTATCTTTTGTTTCCGCTGCATTTATTACTCTGTGTCTGTGATCTGTAATTATTATTTACTGTATATGTTCAGTTTTGCAAAATTTAAATTAACAATTTGGTATTTTGAATAATTCAAGTCCGACATGTGCGGATGCGAATGGTCCAAAATAGCGGGTTGTTACACTAAAGGGGGTTTCATCAATCATTCATGTCGGCTATTATGGATTAGCGAAATACGTGGGTTTCGCTGCAGAGGAAAGGGGTAACGATGGAGATACTAAAGTTCAAAATTAAATCCAAACTCAATATTCTCCAAACCATTTCATTAATAATTCTTGCTTTGCCTTCTTTTGCGTGCTTTATTCATTGATCATATCAAGGGTTGAAATAACTAAACATAATCAACGATCCAAAGCACTAATAGGGGTGTTGACGATATTTATCGTTAACATTTTTGGCACTAGAAGAAGGGCTCGAATCTCCAACCTTGTTATCTTAATACAAATAATTATGGAAACTTGGTTTGCTGTAGGAAAAATGAAATCGAAAAGGCTTTCCTCCTCAAACGAAAGGGCCCAACATGCTACTTCACTAGAAGAAAATGTTTTGCCATCTTTCAACCCTGGAAACAGGGAACAAGGGTTGTCTTCCGCACCAGCTCAACTAACTCCACCACCGTCTTTAATCTGATTATCTCCGCAATCGGCTCTAGCTCAGAATCTTCAACCAAAGAATCATACTGCTAAAATACACAGTTAGAGTGGCAAATGGCGGAGATGAAGAATCTCCTAGATGAAGTTTTATCCTTTAAGTCATCCATAAAAGCTGTCACAACAGGAGAGGAAGTTGTCTCTCCTAGGAGTAACTTGAAAATCAACACTAACGTTGTGAAAAGAAAAACTAACATTTCCTTGTCCAAGAATAAGGATCGTCTCCCACTAAAGGCGAAATATCAAGGGAGGATCCAAGAGGAAAACAAGGACTGTTCTGCAAGCTCTGCCACATATGGCTACAAGCCAAATAAGAAAGACTACTTGAACAATGAAGCTTACCTCAAAGACATAGCAGAGAAGGTAATTAAGGATCTGTTGAATATTAAGTGTAAGAGAACAATAGACGAGAAAGTAAATGATAATGAGAGGGTTGCCCCTTTAATTGATGAGATATTGTCAGCACCTATTCCCTCTCACATGAAGGTCCCTATAATGAAATATCATGGCATATTTGATCCCAACGACCATTTGATGGCATTTGATAATCAAATGGACTTTTACAATGCTTCTGGTGCCGCTAGGTGCCGCCTTTTTCCAGCCACTCTTCAAGGAACTATTGCCAAGTAGTACAGACAGTATCACGAGAACATAATCTATTCTTGGAAATAATTCTCTTATGAATTCTCGGCTCAGTTCTGCATTTGCGAAGACCCATCGATCGACTATATAGTTCTCACTAATATAAGATAAAATCACGGCGAGTCATTGAGAGAATACTTTAAGAGGTTTAACACCGAAGCTTTGAAAGCCAAGGTAATGAATGACATGGACAAGCTTATTGCATTTCATTCAGGCCTTATAGTCTATTCTCCTTTCTGGAAGGAATTATTCATCCATGGTTGCCGAGATTTACAAGACTTTCATTTTCAGGCTAACAAATTCATCTGAATGGATGAATTGTACCATTCTAAGAAAAAGTCGAATCAGAGGAGGGACAATGGAAAATTCACCTCAGAAAGGATTCACAAAAAGTCTAGATGGGAAGATGCTGATGCTAGCATTAAACAGACTGATCTCCTACATTTATGCGATGGCTCAAGACAAGGTCCATTTCCCGACCTCGCTCAAAGCTCGAAATTATCCAGAGAAAAAGAAAAGAAATAACTATTGCGCTTATCACAAGGCAAATGGTCACAGGATTAATGAGTCTAAAGTACTGGCACAGATAATTCAAAGACTAATTTGAAGAGGACAGCAAAATGAGTTTGTGAAAAACCGACAACAGACTTCCTTGCCAGAGACCGAGATAAGAAAACCTACCGGTACCACTGTTAATATGATTGAAGACGAAGATCCATTGAACCTGAGTCCACCCTAAAACATAATCGGCGTTATATATGGCAGACCACATCCTACGGGTATAAGTCAGAATGCTAGGAGTAGATACATTGATGAATCTAGGAAGGATGTGTTTTCTATGCCAAAAGAACCACCGCTAAAGAACCCAAAGTATAATATCAACATGCTCACTCCCGTGATCAATTCCCAAGAGTTGATAAGGGGAATCCACCACCCCTATAGTGAACCATCGATGATCACGGCTCAGATAGGATCCTCAGCGGTTACAAAGATCCCGGTCGACACTGGAAGCTCTGTAAACATGATCTTCCAACATGCATTCGATCAAATGAGGATCTCTAAAGACAAACTTGAGCCTAATCCTGAACCTATCTTCGGGTTCAATAATATGGTAGCAACTCCACTAGAACAAGTGAAGCTCCTGGTACAGTTGGGACTCCCTACGTGCTCTCGTGTTTTTGAAACAAATTTTATAATCATAGACTAGCCATCATTTTACAATGCTTTCTTCGGACGTCCAGTGCTAGATGAAGCGGCCACTTTTGTCTCACCTAAATATATGATGCTCAAATTCCTTACTAAGAATGGCTGGGAAACTATCCGAGGCGAGTAATTTGCGTCAAGAGAAATGTACTTCGCAAATTTGAAGCAATATAACAGGGAGTTTACTTATTACTTCGATTCTTCCATTACTTTACAACCTTCAGATGATGGGTTTCTACATCCATCATTGGAAGCAAAGAAAAGATCTAACAAAACTAACAAGCGTATTGCCAAAAGTTGTTTTGCAGTTTATGGAAAAAGAATGGATACCAACTCAGTAGAGGAAAGCGAAATTATTACTGAGTTAGATTGCCAAGGACAGGTTGAAAGAGTCAAGCCGGTTGAGAAAACCAAGGAATAGAGTCTACCAGTTCTACAAAATAATCAGAATGGAAAAGATCTCGAGAAGCACTTAAAATTGGAATTGGTAGAATTCTTAAAAGCCAATAAGGATCTTGGACCCGCTCTGACATGATTGGAACTGACCCTACAATCATAAGTCACGCACTAAATATCAATCTAAACATCCCTCCGATCAAGCAAAAGAAAAGGCAGTTCAGTAAGGTAAGGACTGATGTCTTAAAGGAAGAAGTCAAGAAATTGCAACAAAATGGGTTTATCCGGGAAGTTTTCTACCCCAAGTTGATGGAAAATCCAGTTTTGGTAAAGAAATCTAATGGGAAGTGGCAAACTTGCATGGATTATACAGATTTAAACAAAGCTTGTCCAAAGGATTGTTACCCGCGGCTAAGGATAGACCAATTGGTCGAAGCAATTAGTGGACATAAGTTTCTCTCGTTGATGGATGCATAGTCTGGTTACAATCAAATCCCTATGTTTAAACCTGATGAGGAGCATATCAGCTTCGCCACAGATTGGGGAACCAAATATTACAAAGTTATGCCATTCGGGTTGAAAAATGCTGGGGCAACTTACCAAAGATTGGTTAACCGGATGTTCGAAGAACAAATCGAAGGAAATATGCAAGTTTACATAGATGACATGTTGGTAAAATCCCAAGATGCAAAGGATCATCTTGAAGATCTGGATGAAATGTTAAAAGCACTCCAAAAGTATCAATGAAACTCAACCCCTAAAAATGTAACTTTGGAGTTCATTCTAGAAATTTCTTTGGCTATATTGTCAATGCACAAGGAATTGACGCTGGTCCGGAACAGATTGAAGCCATTAAGGATATGGCGGAGCCTAAGACAAGTAAAGTTGTTATGACTTTGAATGGAAAAGTAACAGCACTAAGCAGGTTTATTTCAAAGGCTACCAATAAGTGCATCCAAATCTTTGAGGCAATAAAGAAGAGGAAAATTTTCGAATGGGGTAAAGATTGCAAAAAGGCATTTCAATAGTGGAAATCGCATTTGGAAAAACCTCCGATATTATGTAGCTTCAAAGATGGGGAGGATCTATTCTGGTACATGGCAATCTTGAAGCACACGGTAAGCTTAGTGTTGATCAAGAAAACCAAGGAATTGCAAATACCAATTTATTACATGAGCAGAAGGCTAATGGATACCAAAATATGATATCCGATTACCGAGAAACTAGCATACTGTTTAATTCTTGCAGCCCGAAAGTTAAGACTTTATTTTTAAGCGCCTCCAGTGGAAGTGTTGACCAACTTTCCATTGAAACAAGTCTTTAGTAAACCTGAAACCTCTGGAAGATAGATTAAGTGGGGAATCGAGCTAAGTCAATATGATATATAATGTCAACCCAGAGCGGCTATAAAAGGAAAAGCATTGGCTGACTTTATTAATGAATGCATGGTATTCGTTTTTGAGCAATCCGAAAAGGAAAAGGACTTAAAACCCAAGTGGCAGTTTTTTGTGGGTGGTGCCTCAAATGAACAAGGGGCCGGACCAGGATACGTAATAATTAACCCTGATGGACACAGACTTCATTATGCTACGAAATTGGTTTTTTCAGCAAATACAATGTGGCGGAATATGAATCTGTGATCTCAGGATTGGCTGCTGCTTTACAACTCAAAATCCTGAGGATTCAAGTATTCAGTGATTCCTAATTAATGGTCAATCAAATCAAACAAGTATACTAGACGAAAGATCCAACTCAGTCCGTATGTGAAAAAGGTATTAAAAATGCTCACACTTTTCGAAGATTTCTCTGTACACCAAATACCAAGGAGATAATTACTAAGCAGACTCATTAGCTAAGTTGGCAAGTTCAAGAGGGGCCCTTGAGACTTGAATTGTGCATGTGGGATCTCAGGCTAATCCCAATATCGAGGAAAATAGAAAAGAGAAAACTAATGAGCTACTGGTATTGACCCGATCAAATGATATAGCACATGAAGTGGGGGAAACGGATCAGGAAATGCCAAGTGAAGAATCCGTAGCTCCAGTAACAGAAGAATACTATGAAAACACTTGGATGACCTTGATTATGAGTTATATTGTCAATGGGACACTACCTGCAGATAAAACAGAGGATCGAAAGCTAAAGAGGCAAGCCTAAAACTTTACCATTATGGATGGAGTTCTATATTAGAAAGGATGTTCCCTTCCCTATTTGGCGATGTGTAAAACCCGAGAGCGGATTGAGGATATTAAAGGAAGACCACGAAGGACTATGTGGAGATCACTCCAATAGGATCAAATTGGCCAAAAAGATAATGGTACAAGGATTTTACTGGCTATAGTTAACCAACCAAGCAATCGAGTATGTTAAAAGATGTAAAAAGTGCCAACGCTACTCGAAGATACCACGTCTTCCTTCGAGTCAACTAACCCCCATCACCAGCCCATGGTCGTTCGATGTTTGGGGAATCAATTTAATCGGACCTCTTCCAATCTCCAAGGGTGGAGCGAAGTATGCTGTTGTGGCAATTGATTACTTCACAAAATGGAACCACTTCCAAAGATCACCTTTGCGAAAGTGCTAAGATTTGTCATTAAGAAAATTGTCACAAGGTTTGGGATGATATGAATTTGAATTGAATTTGAATGACGGTTTTGAGTGATTCCATTGAATTCGAGCATAAATTTTTCCAAAAAATTTTGAAATAATTTTAAAAATAAGTTGGCATTTAAAATAATTATTATGTAATTTTTTTAAATTATTTTAAGCTGTAAAATCTATTTATTCTCCGTAATAAGGGAATTTTCAAATATCGTCTTCAAAATTAATTTCGAAAAATGGTTTTAAAAGCTTGTTTTCTCAAATAAATTATTTTATATATAAAATACACACTTTTATACTATTCGAACATATGAGAAAGAGAATTAAACGATTTAGTAAAACAGTGGTGTGGGACATGTGCGTTAAATTTCAGACTTGTACGATCGAACCTATTAAGATTATTGACTCCGAGATGTTTTTCCATTTTATGGTGTATTTTGAGTTTTATGATTTCTATTTATTGAAATTATTTAAGATGGCCAATATTTGGCAAGTATTATGGGGTGGTCGAGTACCACCTTTATTGTATTCATATTGTATTGTGCTAAACATGTATCATGTTTATGTATATATATGATGTTGATTACTATTATGTGATGTGCTTTACATTTAGTTATAGTATTTTGTTCCGATAAATCCGTTAGCCACCTATAGTTTTGGATTAAGCATTTACTGTGTATGTCGATCCATTGAGATAGAAAAGAAAAATAATTTTGTATTTACCGACGTATTCAGTAGATGTTTAAGACAAAGTTATAGATGGTCGCCCTTAACCAACCTTATTCTCTGCTTTAGTAGACTGAATTACTCGTTAATTCTCTTTACTAAGGTGAGTCTCGGGGTGGGGCATTACAGCACCCTGCAAGATAATCTCCAACAATGGAACCCAATTTGAAAGTAAAGAATTATCACAGTTTTGCCATAAGAATGGAATCATAAAAAGCTTCTCTTCTATCGCTCACCCAAGCGCCAATGGAGTCATTGAGACTACCAACAAGACAATAAAGAAAATTTTGAAAAAGAGACTAAATAAGGCAAAAGGGAATTAGGTAGAAGAATTACCCCTAGTTCTACGGATTTACCGAACATCTGCTGAATCTGCAATAGGTCATACCCCGTATTCTCTGACTTACAGTTATGAAGCAATGCTACCAGTGGAAATTGAAGTACCTTCTCATCGAAGGATTGTCTACGCCTTCAACCCAAATAAAGATCTGAAAAAGGAATCACTTGACTTGATTCATGGATTAAGAGATGAAGCAGCCTTAAGAATGGCACAATATCAAAGGAGGATATCGAAGTACGACAACTCAACGGTAAAAACGAGGACATTCAAACAAGGAGATTTGGTACTCAGAAGAGTAATGACCAGTACGAGAAACCAATCAAATGGGCCATTGGGACCAAACTGGCAAGGTATGCTAATAATTTTCAAGGAAATCCCCCAGGGGCCCACAAGTTATGCCATCCTGATGGTAATATGGTATCAAGAACTTGGAATGCAAAACATTTGAAACCATATTTTCCGACTCTGAATGAATAAAGCATTTCGAGAATGTTTCTACTATGAATCACTGAGAATGTGATTGGGAGTAAAATTCTCCTTAAACTTGGACTACCTAAAATGGTAGGCTACTAATAGTGGTAGAAAGCCTTTTGTCGTGCCAAGATGACCAGATCAAGGCATTTCTTAGAGAGAGGGCGTTATCCTTTAGCCGCGCCAAAGTCAGAAATGGACAAGTTAAAGCAACACAATCCCTTATCCGCATCACGCTATGGCCAGGATAAGGTGCCTTCTGGAGGGAGGACGGCTAATCTCTCAGTCCCGCCACGCTGTGGTCTAGCCAAGGTACCAAACACGCCCTTATCCGCGTCACGCTATGGCTAGGATAAGGCGCCTCTTGGAGGGAGGACGGTAATCCTTCGGTCCCACCACGCTATGGCTTAGCCAAGGTACCGAACAAGCCCTTAGCCACGTCACGCTATGGCCAGGTTAAGGTACCTCCTGGAGGGAGGTCGGGTAAGTCTTTAGGCCTTTCTTGAGAATAAGCTAGCCGAGCGTACCGGAAACCCGGATAAAATGTCTGATGGACTAAGAAAAGACCTGCCTTATATAGGCACCGCTAGAAATTGGCACCGCCTAAAATGGCGATCCCTAGAAATTGGTAGCGTCTAAAATGACTATGGCTTGAAATGGGCACAGCTTGAAATAAGCATGAGAATTGGACAAAAGAGTCATCGCCTGAAATAGGCAAAAACAAATGGATAAAGAAAACTCAGGCCCGAGAAAGAAAAATCATGCAAGATATCATCAAAGCCTGAAGATAGCGAATACGACAAAAGAATCAGGAACAATTCTCAGACTTCTTCTCATGAACATCTGCCAGATTGGTTTTTGGTCTTTCATTACTTATTGCCAGACTAGTTTTCTTGTCTTCTATTATTAATTACCAGAAATAGTATTCTGGTCTTCTATTATTAATTACAAGAAATGGTATTTTGGACTTCTTTATTAATTCCTGAAATGATATTCTGGACTTCTATTATTAATTATTAGAAATTATATTCTAGAAGTAGCATCCTGGTCTTCTATCATTAATTAACAAGAATGGTATTTTGGCCTTCTACCATTAAATACCAGGAATAGGTATTCTGGTCTTCTATTACTCACTGCCAAATATGGTTTTCTGAACATCCATTATCAATACCAAATTGGTTATTCTGGCCTTCTATACTTGTTACTAGTTATGGATTTCTGGTCTTCCATTACTTATTACCAGATATGGATTTCTGTTCTTCTACTGCTTATCGCCAAAAACGGCCTTATGATCTATTATTAAATGAAAAAACAAGCCATCCGAATCTCTAACGTTTACAACCAAAGAAAATCTTCTAGACCTTCATTATTAATATGGGAACGGATGATCTGATTGGTATTCTGGTCCTCTCTCATTATTAGCGGATTGATATGGGATTTTAGCCTTTTATTATGGTGTTCAAGATGATTCTGGTCTCCTTATTTTTATTTGATGTGGTATTTTTAGCCTTTATTGTCGTAAGATATGAACTTCTAAATTTTCTACGAATGGTCTTCGGACATTCTATTGCTAAGAGTAAGTTTCTGAACACCTATTCTTAGTAATAAGGTCCATCCATCATGGAAATACGGGCCCTTTCTTATGACTTCTGGAACTTCTATTATCCATGGAAAAATGGGAAATAATTATTATCTGGTGAGAAAATGATAAATTCCGACCATCAAGACCCGAATCTGGGACTTCAAATACTTATGATCCTTACAGTTTATGAATGCTCAAAGTGTAAATCTACCGCTAAAATAGGATCAGAGTTAACGATCAACCAAAATGAAAAGGTACTTGTAGTGTGAACTAACCATGCAAATATTATTAGATGCGTTGTAGGAATACAATGACTATATGGCAATCCTGGAATTTTTGTCCTAAAGAACAAAAGCCTTCTTTATACCGCGCTGGGGGGGGGGGGGGGGAGGGGTGGGGGTTAAATGTTAACCATAAAATATGGACAAGGATGAAGAAGGCCTTTCAGAAGGCTTTCACATGAATAAAGAGTAGCAGGTAAAGCCACCTTTCGATGGTGTCAAAATGGTTGTTCAATGCTAGTTAAGAAAAGCATGTAAAAGCTTCGGAGCAAGGCTTCCGCAAGCATGAAGGAAAGGTAGTTCCGACCGGATAGGTACATCCCGTGAGGACCAAAGGAAACAATTAGTAGGGCACAAAAAAGAAGCTAGGTACAAAACCGCCAAGCACCTTCTGGCTGGGACAGAAAAATAGTTCTACAACCATTCATCATAAAAGTAAAGATCCTTTCGTAACCCTACTTCAAAACCTTTTGCCTAAGATAAAAAGGTGGTTCCGTATGAAAAGATTCACAAAAATGGTTCCATGCTCAAGAGACTTCCACGGGAAAGAAATGCTATTGTGTTTGACTTGGTAGGAGAAGGCTCCGAAGGAGGGATGTGGCAGCCAATGGAAGACCTTCCGCCGGAGACAAAAAAAACAGGTAAATATTACCTTCCACACCTTCGGAACCTATACAAGCATGCTTCCGTAGGCCAGCTCTCTTCTTTAGAAAAACTTTTCGATAAGATCCGAAGGAAGCTTTCGCATAGAAGAATAGATCATTCGACACAAAACATCGCTAACCAAGCACTTCAAGAGACCACTTATAACCGTTCGACGGAGTCGAAAAGTCTTCTTCCGCATCAAACGTTCTATCATTTGGAGCTAAAGAGTCAATGTATCAAAGTTATAAGTGCCGCATTCCTACTATCCGGTGAGGACAAAAGCATTAAGATATGTTCGAATATCTATAAGCCAACCTTTTGGTATGGTCGAAAGGTCACCCTTTCATGCCAAGGTGGAAGGATGTATGCGAAACTAGCCTTCCAGCATGATCAGAATGGCTTCTGCAAAAGGGGGCCAACCCATACCTATAATAATATCCCTAGAGGTCTGATTTTTGGGATCTAATTTTCCCATTATGTTCGCATTCTACAACTTCTACTCCCGCTCACTACGTTTGTATCCCTAATTTAGAAATCAAATTGGAGATTTGCTTCTTAAACTTTGTTTCAAACTTCATCATGAGAAAATAAAGAGGATTACGGCTTGCGATCAACTTTGAATTTGGGGATGATCATGATCAGGCGTTAATTCAACATTAACCACCGATCATACATGATTTATTTCTTATCTTCTTCATTCATTCCGAGTATATGTCATGGAACCATCATGAGATATTTCCATGAGTTTTATTTCCTTATATATTAAATTCATGGTTTTGGCCATAAAAGGGAAATATAACTTGTGGCTCAATAAATATACGATGTCAAACCCCTAATATGGTTCAGTGACATATCATATCAACTCTTATTTTTATCGAAACTTGCTTGAATGATGCATACCTTTCGAAAGGGATTCAAATCGCCAAATAACCGTCAAGAAGGTCTACTCTTTCAGAAGGGGTACCTTCCAAAGATGTCCACCTTTAAAGCTCAAATAAAAAGCCTTTTTACTGTTCCATCTCCTTCGGCACCTAGGTTCTGCCTCCATACTACCCTCCTGACATAGTCGAAACCAATGCACATGGTGTCAGGCAACTGGTATATAGTGAATTGGAAGAAGGTGAAAGGTATAGGGTCGAAACCAAGGGGTTCCGAAAGGGGTGAAGCATTGTTTTGGTTTTAAAGGAAAATAGTTATGCTTGCTTTCGATTAAGTAGATTTCGAATTAATTAACTTTTGACTAAGTCAAATGGTTTAACATACATGGTTTTGATAAGGTTGCTTTTTTATTTTAAGTGATTACTTTCGACATGGTCGAAACTTTTAGCTGCTGCTTCCTACCTTTCGATTTAGAGGGTTTTGTAGGGGTTCTTTAATTTTCTAAAATCCACCTCCTCTCCAAAGCTTTCGAAGGGAAAGTTTCGACACCATTAATTCTTTGTTTAAGAAATGGTTTCGAAGCAGACGCTTTCGAATCTATTGGTTTTCTAATCCTTTTGCTCTACTTGAAGGCATGATCCAATGGTTTTTAATTGAAATGTTTTAAAAGGGGTTTCGAAGTAGTTAACTTCGAATGGTTTCAAAAGATATCCATGTGTTCTAAATTGAACCCAAAGTGCTTTCGAGAGGATTGTTTTGATTGTTTCAAAAGGTTTTAGTTGAATGGTTTCGATAGGGGTGGTTTTCTAGGGTTTCTATAAGGTTGAAAAGGAAGGTTTTTCCTATATTTTCGAAAGGCAATATTTAAAAGGTTTTAAAAGGAGGATGTCCGATAATTTGAAGCTTTCGGAGAAAGGAAAGGAAAGGCTTTTTCGATATTTTCGAAAAGCAATGTTTAATGGTTAGAAAGGGCCTTTCAATGGTTTCAAAGGAATTACCTTCAATGGTTCTGTAAGGGTTATTTAAAGTTTTAAACTAAGGTTTCGAATATAATAGGTAGAATAGCCTAAGTGTTTGTAAGTTATAAGGACTTTAACTTATTTTAAAAGGACAGGTAATCCTTATTGAATATCATCAACATTTTAAGTATATATAACATAGCAAAATAGCTTAGAGTAAGCCTAAAGATATATTTTCCTTGTACGTTTATAATCTGACGGACTAAATCATTTTGAAAAGGTTTTCAAGGTAAAGAAGGGTAGTTAACCCAAAGAAAATTTCAGATAATCAGTCCATTTAAAATCGGAAAGTTTGTTCATTTTGAGAGTAGACAGCTCAAAGAACAGTTAGTCCAGTTTAGGACAGTTAGACCAGATTACGAACTGTTAGTTCATTTGTTAGCATAAAAGACCTTGCTACGTTTTCTAGACAGATAATCCACTATTACTTGTTTTATGGACAGATAGTCCATTTATTAGCATAAAGGATATTGCTATTTTGATATAATCATTTGATGGTAGTTTGCCCAGATTTAGGACAGATAGTCCATATAATTCCTATTTTTAGCATAATATCTTGCTATATTGTTATAATAATCAATTGATTAACTAGTTTGGTTGTAGGAAAGGGTTTGCAAAATATATATTTTGAAAAAGGATATTAGTAAGGGGAAACCCGTTCCTCTAAGCGCTTGGTCTCACTCAATATCAGCAAACAGACAAGTAACCGAATTATTCACACTAGGCTTTTTGTCTGACTCAAAGTTTTTGTTCCCCTTAAACTCTCGGCTGCTCAAAATTGATTTGAGTAGGCTGAGAGTTTATGTTTTCAGGTTTTTGCATTTTTAGCAAATAAAACTTCTGAAGGCCAGCAGGTGGCTGACGGATAGCTACTTTAGGAATATGTTTGTCTTCTGCCACTGTGTATTAAGTCAGTTATGACTATATTACTTTGATCATGCAAGGGGGCATTGTCACATGTTGCTTTTGGTGTATTTTTGTAAATTATATTTGATCATTGCCTGGGATACGTTTTGGGGATTTTGAAACTTGGATATGATTTTGTTTGAAATGTAATCAGTATAATTAACGTTTCTTGAAATCTGTGACTTTATTCATATTCAAGTCCTTCTGACATTATGGATACCATTAGCATTACCGCATTTCGTCACTAGAAGTTAATATTATGGATGACTGCACCATCTCTAGCGCTTAGCTTTTGGCCTCTAGATACGGGGTATTGCAACTTGGTATTAGAGCATAGGTTCATGAATTTTTTAACTAAAACTAGTTTTGAAAACAAAATCCAAAGGAATTAGAGAAAGATTGGGGTTTGGGACAACGCTATACTAACGTACTTGTATTATATATATATAAGTATGCATTATAACACTAGTCTCTTATCATTAATTAGGTTATCTTTCTGTATCTCATGAGGTTTGAATACAGATATAGATGGTAGAAGAGGAAGAGCAAACATAGGAAGGGGATGCACCGGTCGGACCTAATGCGGGGAGAGGTCAAGGTCAGGCCCAAGCTAAGAATGTTGGTGTTGAGGTCCCGTAGGTCGGAATAGAAGCTATGTATAACTTTTTCAGGAATATGGTGTAAGCAGGAGTTGCAACCGACTGTTAGGAAGAAACGTTGCAAGAGCAGGAGTTCCGAAAGTTCTAGTGGTTAACCATTTTGCTAAGCTGAGTGGAAATTATGTTAAGCTTGATGGAAATTAGTTTATGGACGGAGAATGCCATTGAGGTGGGGAATTGGTTAGTTCATTGCGAAAGGATTTCTACAGATTTGGAGATCAATGATGAGTAGAAAAGGGGGTTGGCATTTAGACAGCTTCAAGAGCTTCTTTGTACTGGTGGAATAGTATGACCATAACAGTTGACGAGGAGACAATGACCTGGGAGGACTTCAAGAGAAGATTCTGAGAGAGGTTCATGTCTATTATGGCATGGTCAGCTCTGATCAGGGAGTTTGCTGAGTTAGAGTAGGGAGAGATGTCAGTTATAGAGTATGGCAGGAAGTTTGAAGAGTTGACCCGGTATGGGCATGCTTCAGTAAATACAGCGATGAAAAGGAATGAGAAGTTCATTAGAGGATTAAAGCCTAAGTTATCCAGCGCTACTTTGTCTTACCTTAGCGATCCTTCTGATATTGTCGTGAAGTAGCCATGAGGCAGGAGAAGGTTCTTGAGTCTTTGGAGAGGAGCATGGCTAGAATAGGAAGTTCTTTCTCAATAATGGTGATTAGAAGGGTGGAGAAGCCAAGAAAGGGAAGCTGTCTGCTATAAGTGTGACAAGAAGGGACACTTTGCAAATGAGTATCGTGTTGGGAAGGCCAAGGATGTGGCTAGGGGAAGAATGTCAGGTGCTTCAATCGTGACTAGATTGGCCATTATAAGAACCTGTACAAGGAGCCCGTTAGAAATGGTAAGGGCAAGGTGTATGCCTTGGAGCTTGCTACTTCTAAGCCAATAGCCTAGGAGAAGGGAAAGGCAGTTTTTGGTAGGTAAGCTTCAGATTCTTGGTATGTTTTTTAGCGTTTTATTTGGTACTGGTTATTACATTCTTTTATATCTAGATGTTTGATAGATAAACTTAACCTAGAACCCGCTTATTTAGTTACTTCCTTACGGGTTGCGAATCTAATAGAAGGATATGGAACTCTAGGTTTGAGATGTGATCAGTTCGAGTTTGACCTGTTAGGTCATACTTTTGTTTGCAATTTGCATGTGTGTGGTTTTGTGGGGTTCAGGATTATCCTTGGGATGGATTGGTTGAGTGAGTATGATGCTAGGATATTTTCCAGGATAGAAAGATATCTCTTAGACACCCTGATTGTAGCGATCAGATTATTTATACTGCAGAAGATTCTGGCGGTGAGGTGTTTGCTTTGTTGGGTGCTAAGGAATCAGATGATGAGTTGAGTCGAGTTTTCTTAGTTAGAGAACGCACAGATGTTTTTGAGCTTGTAGTTGGATTGCCACCGAAGCGAGCCATTGAGTTTCAGATAGATTTGGTTCCAGGAGCAGAACCAGTGAGTAGGCCGCCGAGTAGGATGACCCATATAGAGATGAGGGAGTTGAAAGTGCAGTTGGTGGATCTAAAAGGAAAGAGTTTTCTTAGGCTGAGTAGTTCACCTTGTGTGCACCAGCGGTGTTTGCTAAGAAGCCGGGTGGATTATTGAGGCCATGTATCGATTAACGTTAGTCGAATGAGAGGACAATAAAGAATTGACATCCATTACCAAAGATTAACGATCGAATAGATGAGTGGAGAAAAAGTATTTTCCCAGTTGGAATTGGCAACAAGATTCCATCATCTTAGGTAGAAGAGGATAGTATACCATTGACGGCATTCAGGACCAGATATGTGTCATATGAATGGTTAGTTATGCCATTCGGACTGACGAATGCGCCAACTTTCTTTATAGATTTGTTGAACCGGATTTTCCAAGAGTGCTAGGATAGGTTTTTATTAGTTTTAATAGATGGTATCTTGATTTACTCTAAGGATGAGAGAGAGCATGAATTTCTTCTTAGAGTGGTGCTAAAGACGCTGAGACAGCATCAACTGAAAGCAAAGTTTTCGAAATGTCACTTCTAGAAGAAAGAAGCTAAGTTTCATGGTCATATAATCTCAGAAAAAGGGTTGTTAGTAGATCTAACTAAGATCAAGGCAGTGAATAGTTGGAAGAGACCCGAGATAGTAACCAAGATAAAGAGTTTCCTAGGGTTGGCTGGTTATTATAGGAGATTCATTAAGGATTTTTCTGGATAGCGGCACCGATGACCAAGCTAACGAGGAAGGATGTGAAGTTTGCATGGATCGACAAGTGTGAGGAAGCATTCCAAAGTTTGAAACACTTATCGACCCACATAGTTGTGTTGGTCATTCCAGAGGTGAATCAAGATTTGGTGGTTTATACCGGTGTATGTGGAATAGGATTAGGAGCCATGCTGACTCAGAAAGATAAAGTGATTGCCTATGCTTCTAGATAGCTTAGACCGCATGAGGTCAGATATCCGATGCATGGTTTGGAACTAGTTGCAGTGTTTTTTGCTTTCAAGGTGTCGAGACATTACCATTTGGGAGAAAGGTTTAAGTTATATACAAATCATAAGTCGCTGAAGTATTTGTTCTCCCAGAGAGAGCTGAATATGAGATAGCAGAGATGGTTAGAGTTTATAGCTGCTTATGATTTGGGGATTGAGTGCACACCGTAGAAAGGCAACAAGATTGCAGATGCACTTAAAAGGAAATATCAAAATGCAGTGTTAGCAATGATTGCTGAGTGGAAAGGCTTAGAAGCTATAGCAGATTACAGAGTGCATTGTAGATCGGAGGCTAGGTCTTGTGGGGATAGGGTTTTATTATCTTGCTTGGAAGTTCAACAAGTTTTGATCGAACAGATTGCTTCTAAGCAGATGGAGGATCCAGTTTTAGCTGAACGAATCAGAATGCTTTGGGAAGAAACCAAAAGCGATGACTGGAAAGATTTCAGTCTTGACTAGATTGGGTAGTTGAGAAAGAATGGAAGATTATGTGTTCCGAGCATAAGAAACATAAAGAAGGAGGACTTAGTAAAATGCCATCGTTCGAATTTCGCTATACATCCCGGAGGTATTAAGATGTATCAGGATATGAAGAGGAGTTTCTTCTGGGAGGGTATGAAGTGGGATGTTGGCTTGTGTTGAAGTAGTGCTTAAATTGCCAACAAGCAAAGGCCGGACACCAAAAGCCAAGTGGTTTGCTTCAGCCTCTAGATATTCAAGTTTGGAAGTGGGATTCTATATCTACGGACTTTATTGATAGGTTGCTAAGGTCAAACAGAGGAAATGAAAGTATAGTGGTCGTAGTCGACAGATTTACCAAGAGTGCCCGTTTCATTCCTATTAGGGCAACCAGGATGGCACCTATTCTATCAAGGTTGTTCATAAAGAATGTGGTTAGACTTTATTCGACTCCTAGCAGTATAATTATTGACCGAGATTCCTTGTTCACTAGCGAGTTTTGGAAGAGTCTGTAGGAAGCTTTGGGAACCAAGCTTAAAATGAGTACCGCTTACCATCTGTAGACAGATGGGCAAATGTAAATAGTTAACAAGATCTTGGAGGATTTGTTAAGAGCTTGTGTTCTCGATTTTAGTGGATCATGGGAGGACCATCTACATCTAGTCGAGTTTCTATATAACAACAGTTACCGGACTAGTATTTAGATGGAACCATTTGAAGCTTTGTATGTAAGACCGTGCAAATCTCCCGTGTTTTGGTTGGAGATAAGGGATATGTTAGTTCTTGGTCCAGATATAGTTAGAGAGGCTGTAGAAAAGAATGAGGTCATTCAGGCTAGAATGAAGGAGGCTCGGTCTAGGCAAAAATGTTATGCAAATAAAAGATGGAAAGACTTAGAGTTCTCAGTTGGAGATCAGGTTTCACTAATGAAGGGTGTGATTAGATTTGGGAAATTGGGGAAGTTATCATGGAGAAAAACCTTTTCCTATTCTTGAAAGGATCGGAAAGCTCGTGTATAGAGTTAAGTTACAGAGCAGTTTAGCATGTGTCCACGATGTTTTTCATGTTTCTCATCTCAGAAAGTGTGTTAGAGACCCGGAGACTACTATTTCACCGATAGTGCTAGATGATTTAGTACTAAAACAGGACTTGACCGTAGTGAAGAAGCTTGTTCGCATTGTTGCAAGAGATGAGAAGAGGCTTAGAACCAAGATTGTCAGATTAGTCAGAATTAGGTGGAGTGACGATGACAGAGACTTTACTTGGGAGGTTGACAGCAGGATTAGAGATAGTAATCCTGACTTGTTTGATGGTATATTTTTCCCTTTTTTTTGATTTTTTTGTGCCTTATCGTAATTTCGAGGACAAAATTCTTTATGGAAGGGAGTCTGTAACACCCTAGATTTTTGGTAACATTATTCAGGACATTTAGTCAAACTAAATAAGATAATGTGTTGATTAGGGGATTGAGATTTGATTTTAATTAAGATAGCCGTGCGATTAAAAAAATTTTAAAGAAAGGTTTAAAATGAATTAGAGGAGGGGCAATATGGGAAAAAGGCCATTCTTATATCTATTCCTTAGGCCGTGTATAATGTTACACGTGAAAGTGACTACTGTGTGGCTACTTATCACTTGGATCGTGTAATATGGAATGTATTATAATCTAAATGCGGAAACGAATAATAGTAAAGTAAATAAGAATAAGCACACCAGGATTTTTTATACTGGTTCGAACTTCCAGTTCTATGTCCAGTCCTAGACTTACCTTTAGAATATCTCACAATCACCCCTCACTTAACCCGGAGGAATATGTATACAACACCTGAGCAACCGATCAGGATTTTTTCGCCTCTAACAACCAAAAGAGAAATTTTACCACCTGAACAACCGAATGGGACTTCAACAGTTTCTGTAAAATTGTTTTGACACTTGTGTTCTTGATAACACTGATTTGTCTTTGATAGTGCAACCTTCCTATAATCTTTTCCTCAAGTATATACACTACACCAAACAGGCCATTTTGTCACACTTTTTTCTTTCATTTGTCACGGTTATTATTGTTGGAAATTTGTAATGGTTTTTACTGTTACATTGTTATCACGGTTATTTCCGTGACAAAATTTGGGCTTTTCGTAAATAACTCAAAGACGTTGGATAGAGTTGTCATTTAAGTTCCAATTGTTACTTCAGTTGTTTGTCACGCTTATGCTTCTGTCATTCTTCCCCAAATCAAATTAGGTTTAAGCCGTTCTATTTCAAAGCCTTCTTCGATCCAGCATGTCGCCCCTCTCTTTCGCCTACCGTCGTTCTATTTCAAAGCCTCCGCTCTTCTCTTTTGCCATATCCGCCCATCTCTTTCACCGCCTTCGCCCTTCTACAAAGTCAGGTAATAATTTTTGTTTGTATTTCGCATTTTTGTTTGTATTAAATTTGTTATTTATTCAATTCTAATTATGGATCTACTTTACCATGGTTTGTATTTCATTTTTGTACATTTTTGTAAAGTCAGGTAATAATTTATCCACACCTCTCAAACGAAGAAATTAAATTAAATTTGCAGGATATCTTAGTTTCCGAATTGAAGAACAATGTACTAGTATATGCAGTTATTATTCTGTAAGTTTAAGAAAACTGAACAATACTTTGATTTCTTACCCACTTAAAACATTGCATGTTTACTTTTTGTTGAATTTCCTCTTTATATTCTACTTGACCTGTAGTTTTTCTAGAATTCATTTATGTCTGTACCAAATGTTTGTTTGTTAGGTAAGTAATACTGTAATAACTAACATATTAGTTCAGGTGGCATGATATCATATATTTATTATTCTGGTGGAGCAATAAAAAATTAGTTTTGCTTTCTCTCATATTATACTCCTACTTTTATTTTTTGCGTCAACACTTTCAAGATGTAGTGTGAGATATTTGCAGTAGAGTACATTGAAACATGCTGATATGTAAGTTTTATTGAACATAGACATTATCAAATGAGATCTTGGACTGGGTGCTACCTTTTTGATAATTTTAGATAGCAATGCTTAAGTCTTCAATTCAAAATTTTGTTTATTTTTTTTATCAAAAGTTTTTTGGTTTTGTTTTTGAGTAGCTGATAATGCTTCAAGAGAGACGTGTTATTTATTCAACATCGAAGGGTGAATAATTTCCCATTCACTAGGTATCAATTTGTGGTATTGAAGAATCATTGGATAAAGGTTCATTGTTTAACAAATGTGTCCACTCTCGTATTCATGCAATCACCACCAGTTTTTGGTTTTACTTTTTTACTTAAGTTCTCATTAGTCTTGAATAATTCATCAGCTGGGACCAGTTATTTCAGTTCAATATGTGTGCGCTCACATCATTGATCCTGGGTATGAATTAATGGGTTGGAAAAATGAATTAGAAATAATATTTTTTATGATATATATGATATGAAATGCTAGCATCAAATTCCAACATCCTCTGGTTTTCCTAGCTAACTTTCACTGTCTTTTGTTAATAGATTACCGTATCTTACATCCTGTTTGTAATGTATTATTGTCATAGCACTTTTTGATACGATGCTTATTTTTTTACATGATTGATAAAACAAATTTTCTATGACTATCATTCCCAAACCCTACATTTTGTTAGAATTACGTTATTGCCAAGCAAAAATCCTGACTATGCATGCGATTGTGATTTTTATCGGTGTCCCTGTACACAACTACAATAGTGAGTGTGCAAATATTTTATCCTTGATCTTAAAATTATACGGCGTTTAGTAATCATAATTATTCCAATGTGCTATAACTAGAATAAGAGAAATGAAATAAAAGCAACATCTAAACAACATGAACATGAGTGTCGGGAAACTAATATAGGGAGTCAAGGGTATAAATGCAGTGTTTTGTCATTTTCTAAAATATTAGGACATGCACTGTGAAATACGGTTGTAAAGAAAATTATAATTATTTTATAGTTCACAAAATATACAAAACTCTCTTTTTTTTGAAAATTTACTAATTGAATAATATTGTATAAAAGATTGTCATTTTTGTTTACTTATTTAAAAAGTATATTAAGTATTCCAAGGTATACATTTATTAGTTTATTTTCTTGAAAGTAAATATTACTTGAAACTTAGCTGAAAATTAATCTGAAACAAATTCAAAAGTGAATCCTAATTTTCAAGCTGTATGTGAAAGTCGGATGCGTAGACATCTCATTTGGCCTATTTGATGCAAAATCCAATTCATTCATGGGAAACTACCATGACTATAGCTTCCAAATTGAAGAATCCATGCTTCCTAAAGAGCAGCAAGTGGAATAACTAAATAAATCTGCAGTTTCTATAGGTTGAGCAGATTGAGCATGCTTGGAGCCATGAATTACATCTGCCCAGAAATACCATACTAGATGCTAGTATTATCCATAAGTACTACATTAGCATGAAAAAGCATTTACCATTTTATTTTGACTTCAGCACGTTCACCTGAGCTATAGCTCGAGGTGTACAACCTGTGCATCCGCTTGTGGATGTGAGAAAAAATGAGTTATTGTTCTTAAGCACTAGCTGAACTTTTAGGAAACGTGCAAACAATATTTATTGTTTTGTTTTCAAGAATGATCTTATTTCTTCTCAATGAGAGAGCAACGACACATAATTTGCTGATTTCTCATTAACAACAATGATTCTAACTAGAACAAATATCCATGATTTTCTGGTCTTTTTATTTCCTTTATAGAAGGGATTTTCTTGTTATCATGGAGCTGGTCAACAGAAATTAGATTCAAGTACCACAGTGCCCGTTATGTTGTTCACACTTTTCACTACACCAAACAACCCATTTTGTAACACTTTTCCGTTTTCAATTTAAAACGCTAATAACTGTCGTAAATTTTTAACAGTTATATCCGTTACAACCATTTACAACGGTTATAACCGTTAGTAAATATGGTAATTTCGTAAATAATTAAAAGTTGTATGGATAAGGTTGGAAATTTATCTTTTATCAATGGTTATTTCATTTCTCACGGTATCTTTTCATTTCTCCCTCTCTCACGTTTTGCTTCTCTATTTCGTACCGGGTTTCAACTGCCATAGCCTCTGCCATCTGCCACCGCATCTGTCTTCTACCACCGCCTCCTCCCTTTGTCATATCAAATCGACGAAGATGAAGGAAGATTTGGATTACGAACTACAAATCTAGGGTTTCGCTTTTCCACTTCCGTCTACTCAGGTATGAACTATAAAATCACGCTGTCAGGTTTACTGTATGTATACGAAGAAGCTTCCTTCTCTTGATTGTAGTGATAAATTTAATCGTTTTCCCACGAGATCTTTTTTTCTTAAAGCTAGATAGAAAATAAGTTTTTACTTTGAGTTCTACCTACATATTATATCTTATATTTGAACATTTCCTAGCATTTTAATCGTTGTGATGTATCTGGATTTGAGGATCGTTGATGATCCGGTGCCATCTAATGTGATCACCGATGTCGATCCATTCACCATCGACCATCGACTTTCTTCAGGTTTATATTTAAAAATTATAACTAAGATAATTACTATGGTTTTGATTATTAGCTATTAACCGGTGATCGCTAATAACCGGTGATTGTTATCTAATTTGGGAACTTGTATCATTTTGATTTGGAGTGCAACACTAATAACCAGTGATTATTATCTACTTTTCTACTATGAACTTGTTAACAATAATTGGGGATTCTGAGCCCATTGGTTTCTTGTTATCATCGTGTTTGTGGATAACTGATTATTTCTTGAAATACTGTTAGAAACATAATCCAGTAACTAATTATTGTTTTCGGTTTTCATATTTATTTTTCCGTATCCACTACGGAGCTTGATGCTAATCAAAACTTGAGAACATTCTTGTTTAAAACTTCAGCTAAGAGTCCTCATCGTTATATTTTATGCCTTAATTGATGAGTGACAATGACACATGCTTTGTATTTGGATGTAAAATCCTTTTCCTTTACCTTTTAGTCGGTGTTTTCTTTTCTAAAGACCTATGATAAAGAGTTCTAATTGTGATACCCCGGATTTATTTGAATTGATATTAGGTTAGATTTTAAATTGAATTTGAATTTAGATTTAAATTTCAATCAAATGAATATATATATCTTAAAAATATTTTGATTTAAAATATATGAATGAGTTTTATTTAAAATAAGATTTTAATTCCCTTTGGAAAAATTTATACAAATTAAGTTAGTGTTTATTAAATAGTAAAATAAGAACAAAAGTTTTATATCTATATTTAAAATGGATCAAATATATTATATATGATTTAATTTAAATTATAAATTTGTTTATCTTCTATTTTTCTTTAAAGATTTTATTTATATAAATTTTAGAGAAAAAAAGAGCATCCATGAATTTACAAATGTATTTTTTTTTATTTTTTTTTGGCAAGGCCAGCCGGTTTTATAGTGGGTCGTCCACTTTTTATTACGAACGTAATAAAAATATGAAGTACAGGAGTAAGATTGAGACACCCTAACTGCTAAAAGAAAGATAAAATACAGCACGGGAGTGTGACAGACATGTCACAGCTACTAAATACTTCTAACAGGACTAAGACTCCTCCGAAGAGGTAGTGACACCAAGTACAATATCCACTTGGGAAGATACTAGAGTGTCATTCCCAAGAAGACCAATAAAGGGGCGAAATAGGAGAGCAAGAGACGGATCGTAGATCTCAGCATCAGAACAGTATACAAAGGATCGATCCCAGGTAGTATCAGCAAGCAAAATAGAATTTAACTCAGCATACTTACCAACCATGTCAAGAACCAAGGAGTCACCAGACTTCCTATAAAAAAGGCAACGAATGTCTAATAGATCAGCAGAAACATATCTAAAATAGGAATCATCCACTGGGTTGAAAAGCATATCAGAACCACGTTCTACCCAACAACTCTCAGACTCAGCCCATACAACTGACTGAGGCAGAGCATGAACTGGGACATCGACAGTATCCACACATACATCAGCAGGAACAAAGCACGCAGGAGGGGATGTAGGCGGAGAGATTGAAGGCAGTGGACCAGGGTCAGAAGGAGGAACTACAGGAGGAGGAATAACAAGCTTGGGAACCCACTTCCTGAGCGGTGGCCGAGGCAGAGGAATCTTTGGTGCAGCAGCGGAGACAACAGAATGAGTGCAAGCGGAATCTAAGTGGCCAAAGGAGTGACAGGAGGAACAAATATCCGGGACCCAACCATAGCGAACACGGACATAGACAACATGGCCAATAGCAAGCTGAACGGGAATAGTGGAAAGGAGAGGCCTATGGGGGGTAATCTCAATCAGAGCCTTAGCATACACCAGTTTTTCACGAGCAACCATATTAGCATCGAAGCATTTCAATTTACCAATATTGCAAGCAAGCTAATTCAATCCAAGAAGAGGCTGAAGAGCGGAAGGAATCTGAGAAAAATAAGCCCAAACGGGTATAGATAGAACCTGTTCACGTGCACTAGCAACCGTAGGGGACCAAGGAGTAATGATAAAAGGTTTCCCATTAATAAATGATGGCTCAGCCTCAAGGACACGTTGGCGTTCCACAGATGAGGAGAACAATAGGTAATACATAGAGTCAACCAGCTTAACACGGAGATTACCACGAAGCCTCCAGGCCTTCCGACAAACAGCAGTCACATCATGAAGGCGATGATCAGGGTCTAAAAAGAAACCAACTAAATATTCTGACCAGAAGTCCATACCAGCCTGCATAACATTAGGAGGAGGGATCATCACTCCATTTTCCTCTACAATATCAAACTCTACTGGTTCATATATACCCGCGTTACAGGGCAGAGATTTAAACAGCGATGACCAAATTTTGGAACTAGGTGGGGAAGGCACAGCAGGTTTAAACACATCCTCATTAAGACATCCAGCAGTGGCCACGAGACCAACAGGGGAAGAGGCCACAAACAACTTATCACCAGAATTCAATTCACTACATTTGGAAACTTCATTCTCTTTGCATGCACCCGAATTCATAACACTGTAATTTGAGACATCGTTCTCTATAGAATTTTGACAAACATTTGGCGTACAGTGAGCTACGCACAAAAGTTTAGCATCGGTAGGTCTCAATTCACAACTGACCACACAATTTTCCTCCCCCTTATTACCAGTAACGTTATCAACAATCACATGAGATTGCAAAGAGCCACGGCCAGTACGACACACTTCATCAGCCAATGTGTACGTCTTCTCAGGACACAAAGGAGAGCACACAATAGGAGCTCGGTCAGGGATCAAACCAGAAGACAGTGGCAACGGAGGATACTCGGTATCAGAAAGCATCGGCGGCAGAAGAGTCGAGGACGAAAGACGGATATCCTTAAAGTTCCTACCAGAACGAGTGGAAGAGGGAGAGGCGGAAGGAGCGGCGGGGAGAGGAGGAGAGCTAGGCATTGGATTCTGGAGAACTGAGCGGCGGAGAGAGGCGGGAGGGCAAGGGATGGTGAACGAGGCGGGAGGGCAAGAGCGAGAGGACTACGGAGAATTGGGCGAAAGATCCATTAATAAGAGCGAGAGGACATGCTTTCTAGAGATATGGTTGCATGAAACATCCATTAATTAACAAATGTATTTATTAATTAGATTAATTAATATAAAAGCTTTAAATATCATTTTAAATAAATAAATATGAAATAAATACAAGTGTTGATTTATTAAAGCTTATGAGAAACACACGAGGTTAATTAATAATAGATTTTGACAAGTGGCTAAACTTGTATTTTCTTTAATTTAAATTTTAAATAACATAGACTTGAGAAGAAACATGTTTTCATTTTTCTTCTTTCCCACTTTCAAAGAAACCTGCAAAAAAAAAGGACAAACAAACAAACCTGTAAAAAGGAAAATTAAAAACAATCATCCCTTTCAAATTCCAAAACTCAATTGCAAACAAAGATAGATCAAACCAAAAATTAAGCAAAATCAAGGACAGGGCAGGATTCAAAGTACAACAATCAAAGAGGGTTCAACAATTTAACTAAAGCACAACCTTCTCTGTTTCTTCACAGACAGGTGAGTAAACATATATTAACGCAAAAATCGATGTTGTTACCCCGAAATGCTTCAATTGAAGTGAATGCATGCATGTATATGTGTATTTGATGCCTGTAACAATCGTTTTTTCCGTACCCTTTGAATCGACAATAAACCACACATGTCCAACTCAAATTGCACGAATAAGCGGATCATTAAGGGTAGAAAAAGAAAATAAAGACAGAACAAAATCTCACACGAATGGAATAACGTATATTATTTCAATAATCATCTTTACAGTGGAAAATTTTAAATACAATATCAGAGTCTAACCTAAATTCAGCTTGGACAGTTACAAACATATGTCCTTACAATTGCTAACAAACATCAAACAAAACTAACAAACCACAACGGATAATAGAATACGTCCATACGATGATGAAGATCTCCAGCTCTCCTCTGGAAACTCCAATTGTCTTCAACTAAACCTGAAACTACTTGGATCTGACCCGAGTATTAAAAATACCCGGATCAGGCTTGATAAACCAGCGTGAGATACTCAAACTTTAAAATAACTATGTTATCAAAACCTTTAAAAAGAAGGGTATCTCATAAGACCACGCCCACACATAAACACGGACGGGTTTTTACCTTATGATAACCAAAACACTATTCAAACAAGGTATCGATACCTGGACTAAGTCTAAGGCAATATATCCGGACTGGGTCAACGGAATATACCAATAGAATATATGATACCAGAAAGGGGTAGCTGAAATGTTTGCAAGTCATTACAGCTATTTTGGAAATACAATAAAAACCGTAAATATCGTATTGGGCTTGGATTTCCAACATGATAGAAAACTAGTGACCTTTTTTTCCGATCCACGCATAATGAACATAGTTCACACGGTGCCATAATCGCTTTTCTCAAACTAGTCACTTGGAAACTATACTTGCTATACTACAAATGATAACCAGTAGTTCCCTGCTTTTCTCAAGATAACCACTTTATCCACATGAGGCAATAAATGCCTTGAGGCCCAGACGTATCTGGTACCTAGGGCTCAGAACATCTGATAACCCAAATCACTACTATTTGAAATGCGAGCATACATCTGACCACATAGAATCCCATCATAACCGAGGTGTGAGGCTCGCGAAGCTACGATCAGTTTCTTCAAAGCCACGCTTTTCATACAAAACCATGCTTTGATCATAACAGGTTCCATTTTGAATGCCACATTGTCATTCCACGTCACACGACTGATTTCTAGAAAAGTATAACTTCCTGAGCAAGTATGTCTCGGGAAAGGGTGTTAAGCTAAAAGAAGTTGCCTTCTCCGCCACCAACTGATATACGTTTATAGAAACCACTCAAATGTGATTTAGAATATAATGTCAGACAAACATCCATACAAGTTCGTTCTAGGACTAAACGAAACCGAAGGCACTTTCCTCGGCCATTACTTGGCGAGAATCCCTTGCAATCCGAAAAATCTCCATCACGAGGAGACTACTGCTATAAATAACTCTATAATGGTGGCCAACCAAAGCATGTTCAACAAGCAGTCTTCACGCTATGATGATCCACGGTCTTCAATAATCATCATCTTCATCATGTCTTCACTTTCGAACGTATACATTGGTTCGAAGTGGTTTTCGGATGGGAATCAACCAAATCCGACTCCGGTTCCTTCGAAGCCAATCATCGCTTTAAGAGATGTTAAGTTCATACGTAGATATCAATCATCAATCAATTACTTCATCTTTTATCTTAATCAAATATCTTTCTTTGATATATCTTTTCAATTTATTCCATTTTCTTTTCGTATATATATATATATATATATATATATATATATATATATATATGGAATCATTAAGCCTCATTTATCAATCATTTGGTTTATTTAAACCTTTCTTAAATCTTGTAATAATTCCAAATCATTTTCTCTTTTACTTAGGAAAACTTTTCCAAATCATTCATTAAATCTTAATAAAAGATTTTCTTATATTCAAGTTATAACTTTTAAACATAGGGAAAATATTCCCAATTCATTCATTAAATCTTAATCAAAGATTTTTTTCCTTAACTTCAAATCATATTCTTGCCAATCAAAGATTTTCATAACATAGTACTACTGCCACTTTAAATATGGTAAATTTCACCTCTAGGGACTAACGGAAAGTTTCACCTCTAGGGACTAATGGCAAGTTTCACCTCTAGGGACTAATGGCAAGTTTCACCTCCAGGGACTAATGGCAATTTTCCTTCCAGGGACTAATGGCAATTAATCCAACATCATGAATATCTTTATCTTTAATGATCTTTGTCTTCAATATATTTTATTTCAAAAATTATTTTGAAGGGGTTTTCTTTTCTTTTAGAGCATTCGGACTTTCCTTTCGATCTGTTTCACCCCTTACCTAAAAAGAGAAAACATAGTTCAGGTAAGTTCAGGACACTGGTTGCTCCATCCCTAACCTTAATTAAACACCTTGTTTACCTTCCCAGATCTCACAGGTGGGGCAAATGTACTAGTCGTTTCCACATACTCAGATTTTCAACTTTATTTTGGAATTGCTTATAAACATTCCAAATTATCTTTCAAAATGCTTAATTATCCTTTTTAAAACATTCACAATTGATTCTGGGAAACATCGTTACATTTAAACTCATATTCCAAAAGTTATAGAATTCGTAGCATAAAAGTGCTGTAGAAAGTGTTATATAAGCTTATTTGATTTAAACAACTTTTAAATATTTGAAAATTCATATTTTTTATTCCAAATATCTTTAAAATCATTTAAATAGATTTATCAAATTTATTCCGTATTTTTAATCCTTTAAAAATATCATTTATAAAGAAATCCTGTTTTGGATTCCGAACTGCAAAACCGCGATGTTTTTAGAAAATTGTTTTGGACATATTTCAAAATCTACTTAATGAAATCTTGATTTTCTTTTTTCGTTGCAAAACAATGGATATAATAGACCGGAAAATTCTTATCTCGAATAATTCCGAGCTATATTTCACTTTGTACACTTATTTAACTTTTACGGCGCGAAATCGCGAACTACCGTTACGCGACGCGTATAGTTTTGACTTGTTTTTCAATTTCTTTTCAAACTTCTTGAAAACACTTTTAAATGTTTATTAAACATTTCTAAATCATTTTAAACTCACTTAAAATCATTAAGAGGCTAAATAACTTTCATATACACATTTGTATGAATTTACTTCTCATTTAATTAACTACGCTTACTAATCATTTCTCTTATCATTTATCAAACAAGTTATCAACCATATCACAAACATAATATCAACCAAGTTATCATCCAATATCAACCAATATTCAACATATTAATGTCTAATTTAACATTAGTATTATCAACTTAAGTTTTATTAAAATAAAACTAAGATTTGAGTACTCACTTTTAACTTAACCAATTCTTCCTACCAACATTCATATGCAACAACACTTCTCTTAATCCTCTTATCTTCACCAAATCTTTTCCGTAGACTTTCCTTTTGATTCCGGCAGCACTTCCTTCTCCTTTTCCAGCTCCGAAGCTTCACAAACTTGCTCCTCTTCCTCATAGGTTCGGCCATGCCTTATTCTTCCCATTCCTTCATCGTTTCTTCACTTCTTAGATGCTAAAACATGTTTAAATGGTATTCTAAGGTCTTTGGCAAAGTTTGGTAGTGTTTGGAGTTGATTTGATATGGTTTTGAAAAAGTTAGTAAGCTTTTGAAATAGAAGAAGAAGCCATTAAAGAGAGCTTCAAGGAAGAAGAAGAAGGTAGAAAATGGTGTAAAAGAAAGTGGAAGAATGGTGGTCTTATTTATAGAAAAAGTTTTGGATTAAAATAATATTTTGTAAAAAGACCAAAATGCCCTTACTTACTTATAAAGTAATAATATTTTTTTTCAACACTTAACATCACATTTCAAATCATTACTTTATGTAATTTCACTTAGATATTAAGTAAAGTAAGTAATAATTATGTTTCTTTGATTTGATGTTTTACCTTTTGCTTTGAAATGACATTTTTGTCTTTTTGTGCTTACTTTTTCTTAATTGTTTTCTAGAAGTTTCTAACCTTGTTTAGTAAAAGTAAACTGGATTAGTAAATTAATTAATACTTATACTATTTGAATGTATGTTCCTATATAAGAAAATAAAGGTGCGGCGACGTTGCGACAACTTTTAATCGACAAAACGTTGTTTTTCGACAAAATGTTTTACGGTCATATTTTGATGTTTTAGTTAAACTATTTATTTATGTAAACCAAATTTAAAAATGAACCTTTTAATTCTTTAAATAAATTAAAACATGTCTCTTTATAATTTAAAATTATCTTTAATTAATATCAAAATCTCTAATTTTACGGTGTATGTAAAACTGGCAAAATGCGATAAAATTTGGTTATTTTTGTAGAACGATTATTAACATACTATTAAATTTTTAATATTCTTTTATTATCTTTATTAGATGTTTTCAATGATATTTATATTTTCAAATAAACATTTAAACCAATTTATTTAAGCATTTGTTTCTTTTTAGCAAAACTTAACGTTTGTTGGTTTGTTGTAAAATCCAAATTTACATTATCAACTACAAGAATAAATAATTTCTCTATTATTATGTATTATATATAACTTGTCTATTTAACTTTTAAACCTTTTTAAATTTGAAACAAATGAAATCTCTCATTTTAGAAGTAGCGAAATTACGGGTCGTTACAATGCCTATATGATGCCTGTGTGTATACAAATTGAGGCTCTGTTGTTTTTTATACAGGGTTGATTTTTTTAAAAATCCATTTTATCATCATAGAATCGTTGTTAGCCTATAATTTATAAATGAAAAGTGTTTGAAATCCTGTTATATTACTACTAAAAATAAGTTCTGGAATTTAAATTAATTATCGATCTTGGAACTTTATAATTTACAGTGAAATCCCTGTTTGGGTTAAAATTCTAAAGATTCAGTCTTAAGTATTGATTGCATGATTGTGTTCGAAATGGAAAATCATGAATTTTAGTGTTGGTTTCTAGATTTTTAAGTAAGTGGTTGTTGGTAAGTGTTGAGTTGAACGGATTTAGTATATTGTTCGAATTCTGGCGATCGGCTACGTGTGGGACGTTGGGGCTGGTACTGAAGGTGGCTCGTAGATCGATGGTTGTGGGAAAAATGACCATTGGCTTACTGGATCAACGTGGTGGCAGGTGGAGGACGATCTAGGGTTTGAGGGCCGGTTTGGAATGATGTTGTTCGCGAGGAAATGACGATGGCGGTGGTGCATCGAAACTGTTCGCATGGGAGGGAAATCAAAGAGTGAAGGTCGAAACAACTTTGGTAAAGAAGACGTGGATTCGTGAGGACGAGTTCATCGACGATCAGTAGTTTGGTGACAGTGATGGTTCCAGATTTTGGAAGGAGTGACTCGATTTTTGTTTAACAACATAATCATCAATATGAGAGGAGGAATGGATAGGCGAGGTCGACATTGAAATGTCGATGGTCGGAAGGATGGCCAATGGTGGTCGAAGGGTTGTGCACCGTGCACGCATGCACGTAGGTTCTGAAAGGTTAATGGCTTCGGGAAGATTATGGGTTGACTCGAAGAATTGCGTAAGTGTCTCGGAGCAGTGGACGTTCTGAGGATTCGAGTTTTCGTGAGGGTTTACTCGCTCATGCCTCGGGGAAGATCGTTCTTAGCTCGGGTTATGGTTCGTGTGTTGTCTGCGTTAGTGGTAATCAGGTTTTAAAAGTTCGTGTTTAAGTAAAGTAAAAGACTAATTTTGAAAAATAAAATTAAGTTTAAATTTAGAAGCAAGTTCTTTCAAAATAAATAAAGAATCAAGATTTTAAGAATAATATATTTCAAAATTTGAAATGTTTAAGAAATGAATTAATCAGGGATTGAGTGATAATAAATTGATTAATGAATTAATGTAATTAATTTTAGATTAATTAATTATAATTAATTTAAGATAATCACTTATTAGGTAATTAAGTATAATTACTTAGTGCAATAATTAATGAATGATTACGGAATGTAATTAAATTAAGAAGGATTACTTATGGAAGAAATTGAATGGAAGTGATTAAGAGTTAATCTCTTGGGGTTATTAATTAAAAGATTCATGAATATAATGGATTAAAGAATTAATTAATTAATTAATTAAAGGATTAAGGCTAATTAATAGCAGGATTAATTACTTGTTAAGCAGATTGAGCTTCAACAGGATTTATGTACTGAAAACTTAATAAAGGATTAACAACTTAAGCTAAGAACTTTAATACAAGTTTTAATTATCTGAGTAAATTCTTAACGATGTTTTAACTCTTAATTAATTATTTTAATTTAGACATTACTTTAATTAAGTATAAAATGAATGAACATTCAAAATTTTGTAGTTAATAACAAATTGGTTTTCAAAGTTAAAGAAGATTTCTTTAAAAATGTTAGTTAAAATGATTAATTATTCAAATTTATTATTTTAGGAAGTAATTAAGAATAATTAAATTATAATTGTAATTAGAGTTTGGATAAATTAATGCTTAAGTGATAAATTGGTAATTAACTGTAACATCCCGCCTTTTCGCACACTTTAAACCGACACACGTGCCAATTCAAAACATAACGGAAGGGCGGATTGATATGGGGTAAATAAGAAAAACAGAGAAGAAATAACAACAAAATAGAATCTCACAGCGGAAGGATAAAATATAATAATAAATATACAGTTCATAAATGGTTTACAAAACACTTGTTATTCTTTACAGAATAAATATCAGAGTTACACATACCAATACAATCAATGCAGCGGAACAGTATGAGTGTGGTGCAATACTATAAATAATATAATACGGATTCTTCGTCTTCGTCCTCCAAAGCTAAAATCTTCGATCCTGAAACGCTCGGACTGACCCGAGCGAATTTGAAAAGACAAAAACACTCGAGTCAGACTAAAAGATCTTATGTGAGTTAAATTAACAGAAATAAATATGAGTACAGTAACTCAAGAGATGTTCGGGATTTACATCTCCTAAGGATCCGTTAAACTATTTACTATGTAGTATATTGCGCTATTATAATAGTGTCTATTTATAAAATAAACTTACTTTTTAATAGCGTTAAGGGGTTACCCATATAGCCCTTAACACAAATAATGCCAATAGTCTATACAGTACCGTAATACCTCCTGATCGGGAAGCTACCAGAGGATACTCCATAGGTACGACACAAATAGAAACTCGTAGTAAAGGCTCGGTATGGTAGGTGACACGGCACAACTAGGCAATGCCAGGGTAGATATACCAATTGCTATCCAGGCTGGTGGAAACGCGTAGCCGCTGTTACCGCCCACCTCGAACTAACTCCCCAAAATCAAAATATAGAAGTGGCCACTGAATCAATCCAAGTCAAAGTATAATATCGAAGAGGAGGGTCCGATCAGAGGAATGACCTCATTGGCCTGAGAATCGCTCCTGTTTTAGCCACCTTATGCCAACTCACGGGAGTCGGGTCCACGTATTTACCTTACAGGAAACGTCGCCACCACCTACTTCATTCTGGAATCTCCACCGCGTACACGGTTAGTCAAAGTGGTTTTCGGTATCGACAGAGAGTATGTCCATATCCGATCCCGGTCTCTTTGCCAACCCATCGTTATTATAACACCGCGGTCATTTAAAAATAGCTCATAATTTCAAAAATCAGAATAAACATTCCATTTCATAACCATGAATACGATATCATTTCAAAACCCAAAACCATATTTTATCACTTATCCCAAATATAATTCTTTTCCAAAATCCTAATGCTTTAACTTCATAACGTCTGAAAATCAAATATTTTCAAAGCATAATATTTTGAAAATCATAATTTAAAACCATAACTTCTAAAAAAACTTGAATGGTTTGGACATTCAACGGTATATGAATTAAATGGTTTAACTTAAATGTTACTTTGTAAAGAAAATAGTTCTCATGGCTTTACAAATACATTTCTTTATTAAAGTCTAAACCAAAATTTATATTATCTCTCTCAAGTTCCAAAACCACTTCAATTTATTTATATATACGTATATCCATTTTGAGTAACAAAATTTCAAACTAAAATTGGATTTTATTCTTTCAACAGATCAATTGTTCTATTAATTAGTCTTGAATATTCACATAAAATCCATAAATAATAAGACTTCAATTTCTAGTAATAAAATATATATATTTTCCCAATTCAAATTTTACTAGAATATTCATTTCAATTTATTTTGGGAAAAATCCAATTATAAATATCATATCTTAAAATTTCCAAACTTAACATTTAAACATATGATATAAATTATTAAACTCCATTTTCTTAATTTTTTTTCCATTTTTAATAAAGATTTTTATACACCTTTTAATTTCAAAATTTTCAACTTCATATGTATATATATATATGGAAGAAAAATATTTATACAATATAAACTTTAAGATTATTATAAACCGTATTCCATCCAAACTATAGAAAACACATTAAAATAGTTATGTATAGACCGCGGTGCCTGTATATAATTTTCTATCCTATGGTCAAGTGATACGGATATTTATCATTTCAATCCGCAATTTAAAAGATATAAAATTTTGCGGTTGTATATCATTTCAAACCACAATCCCGAATGAAAGGAAATATGCATGATAAATTTGCAATTTAATGATATACAATAAAACATCCATCAACATCACCCATCATCCAATCACAATCATCAAGCAATATCAATCAATAACAATTTATATTTGATAATATATAACTGGTAATAACTGGCAATTTTATTCAGATTAAATTTAACAACTATTAATCTAACAGTTTATATTCAGTAATAATCTATATAACTGTTAACTAGCAGTTTATAGGCAAACAAATAAATTCTAACTATCAATTAATACGCAATAAATAAATTAAATTAACAGTTAAATTTAATAAATGCAATTCAACAAATATGAGTGAAATAAACATGCCAAATACTCATAAATAAATTTCTATTCATTTCTAAAATTAATTTAACAAACATAAAAGCTTCTAGTAGTTGTGAGTGGGTTAAAACACTCACCTTTTGAATTTAAATCGAATTTAAATTCGATTTAAACCCAAAAATTCGCCCTTCTCGGAATTCGTCCAACCTAGCGTCATCAGATCCGGAATTTAATAACGATCCTAACGAAAAAAATTTCGTGAAAAACGGATAACGTATGAAAAAGTTATGTCAAAAATTCGATTGAAACAAATTTAAAAATAAAATGCAAAAATAGAACACATTGGATACCACGCCACGTAATCAGCGTGCAACGTCCCAAGCATCACGCGGTTTCTTCCAGCAACCCCCACTTTCGCACGCACGGAACCCACCATGACCGTGCCTTTGACCAAGCTTGCACGCCACCAGGCACCACCATATGCCGTGCCGCCACCGCCATTGGCTCCAGCTCGCCGAGCTGCACCTCCCTATATAGGTCCGGTCGCCTATTGGCTCGCCCAAAAACGTGAATGCCGAACCCTAATCGCAATTTCACGAAGATCTGACTGTTGACTTGCCATGAAACCCATATAGATGCGATCCCCTTGGCCTCCTCTACAATACCCAGAAAGGAAATGGCGATCAGACGAACTTTGATGCGACGCTGATGAACGACCGTAACTGATTTGCTCAGATCTGGACACACTGAAAGTCGAATCGAAAAACGGACCACAGATCTGAGTTGCGCTTGCCAAAATCTTCAACATATATTTTTTTCAGAATTTTTGGAGTAGTTTGAAATTTCATTTTATTTTTGAACTGGCTGGATCTAGGGTTAGCCCCCATTGAAGAAGAAGAGAAGCTTGAAGAAAATATACGCGCAGATGAAATGAAATTAAGCGGAGGCTAGGGCTGAATAGCTGGGTTTATAACTGTATATTTATAGTTAGGATTGGGTTAGAGCGTAGACTAGAAGGATGAACGTACGCCACAAACTATGGCCCAAAAAGCCCGTTTAGACTCTGGAACAAAATTCGTCAAACCCATATATCCAGATAGGTGTTTTAAAATATTCTGAACGCGATGGAAAAAGTTTCTCGCTCAAATTCGATCGTACGAAGAAGTTATGCTGAAAACAAGATTTCCAAATTGATTCCAAATTGATTTTATTAAAATTGATTTCAAGGCGTTTCACGCCCGTACGATCAAACGACAAGTCCGATCGATACGAAACTTGAAACCCTATAATAATTCACCGATACGGATCCGATGAAACTGGTTTCGTCGAAATCCGAGTCCGTGACAAAAATGGCTATTTTTATATTCATTAATTAAATTAAAATAAATTACAAAATCCAAATTTTATATTATATTCTAAAATTGTCCAAATTTTATTACTTATATAATTTAATCAATTTCAAATGATTTAACAAGCTTGGATGTGAATTAAAATTATAAGTATATCAATTTGCAGTGTTAATTTCTGCACTTTCCTATATTTAAGGATTATAAAATTAAATGCTCAAAACCCCATATATTAGATTTTTAACTTTTATATACTCATTCTTTATCCAAATAGGGATGCCACATACTTTGGTTCATGATTCAAAATATTATTCTTAAAGTCTATTTTAAATTTCAGTAACGTAGTATTCAACGCTAAATTTAATAAATCCTGTTATTTAATAATTATTGCTTAGAACCTGATTTTAATCTTCCCATTATCTATTTAATTCCTTCTAGAATCATAGCTAATATTTGTCATCCCTTCATTACCCAAATGTTCTTATCCCATCAAATTTTAAGTTATCGAAATATTAAATGTCAATTTCTTTAATTGCACTAAATTTATCTATTAAAGGTTGCACTTAACCCAAATACATAAAACTTGCCCAATTTCTCCTTAAATCAATAACCTTCATATACAAATATGTTTATCATAAATTTTATCTACTCTTCCTTTTTAGGTAATGTCCTATATATTAGATTTCCATGTAATTTGCAATAAATCATACTCTTAGTTATATCACATTAAATGAATAAATAAGTATTGACTCTATTCTTTTGATTCAACATTGGTTTACGTTATATTTCATTAATATCTCTACATACATCAGGATTTTTAAAAATGGTTGTAACGTGAAATCTCGTCTACTTCCCATTTTATATTTAAGGCTTCTAAAACCGATTCATATCATTTCTCTAGTCCAAATTTTATTAATATAATCTTAAATTTAATTTATTCCTATCGATGTAATGGTTAAACACAATTTCACTTATTTGCAATAAATACACAAATTGGATTTCAAATTTTCAAATAAATAAATAAATTTTAGTTTATCACTTCTTAAATACCCAAACGTCAATGCCTTAATTTAAACTGCATTTATTACATTTTATAAAATCTTCCATCTTAAGTGACAAATCAAAACTACCCTAACTACACAATTTATGGTAATTAATTCCAATTGCTTTTCCATTAAACTACATAAATTGTCCAATTGCAACCTACGTAGAATGTTTATTTATTTACAATCCTACTGTTTAAATGAATTGATCCTTTACGGTATAATTCACATTTGACTTGATTTCTCATTTATTTTGCAAAACAGTAAATTTCAATTGCTACCAACATTATATTTAATATTAGATTTCCAATTAATTCTATTGGAATCAATATATCTTTATATATATACACTTTACGTATAAATATCTAAATTACCAAATCAAGTACATTTATTAGAGACAACATTCAATAAAATTACTTATCACACTTATTGCATTGATTTATTCCAACGGACACTTTTATTTAGTCACTATTTATTATTACAACCAAATGTACAATCTCCACTATTTATTTTATATTAAATGAATTCCATTCTAGTAAATATTTTTATTAATATTCACTGATTCACATTTATATTGGTTTCTTATATTTAACTTATAACAAGGTGTGCAAATTTACATAGTTCAAATCTATTTCCATGTAACTATTAAATTGTTACATTAAATTCCAATTACTATAACAAATTACTACATTTTCTCAAATAAAATCTTAAGACTTTTATTTTATTCTAAATTAGGTTAGAAATCGTATTAAATTAATTCATTAAATATCATCAAATTTAACGGGTCGTTACACTCTCCCCCACTCAAAACTTTTCGTCCCCGAAAAGGAAAAAGAAGGGAGAAGGAAGAATAAAACAGTACATCTTATTTCAAATATTATTTATAAACAATAATTTACTAAATTTATTTTCTTAAATAAAATATACCTGTTTATAATCATTATATTCTTTTATACTTAGATTATTAAAGCTCGAAAACATTTTCACAAAATTCTATGTCCAAAATTTACGGAAAATTTTGGCAGAGTCTCCTTTGTACGGAGAGACTCTGGAGAAAATATAATATCAAAATATACAAATATATTACATATATTATCAAAATATTATATCCCAACACGGGAAAAATAGCGCTTTAAACGTAATCCGAAAACGTACCTATTTGTCGGGCAATATACGCTTATTATTTTGGAACCAAAAGCAGTAGCAGTTGCTTCCATCACCTGTATTCACTTATATAATCTAAAAGGTTAAATATTTATTTTAAAGTGAACTATTCAAGTGGATTCAATCATTAATCAACCAAACAATTCTACAACCATCAACCTTACAAACAACATACATACACAAACAAAGCAACCATTTAATCCATCAAACAAATAGTTGTTTGGGTTCAAACTTGAAATTTGTATGAAATGAAATTAACTATCAAGTGCATCCTTTACCCAACAGTCTTAGATGGAACAAAGATAGATACTTATTCATTTAACCACTTCAAATTTCTTACCCAACAACATAAATCAAACAACACAATTCAAACCAACACCCAATTTTATTTATTATACATTTATCTCATGCTTCAATGGTTTGATTTTCTTTCTTTCATTTATGGAGTGATCCCTTTACTTCTTACAATTTTCATTTTCATTTATTATAAAATTATCATATTTGTGTTCCAATTTATTGACTAAAGTTTATATCACCCATTTATTCTACTTACCTTTCTTATATAGTAAAATTTCCGATTTAGCTTAAGTTTTAACAGCAATTAATTGAATACTTTAATTACCTCAAGCTTCACTTGTAAGATTTCCCTTTACACTTTCTTACTAGCAATTGCAACTTTTATTTCATGGTAAGTTATATATATTTTAAGAATGTAAGTGAAAATTTACAAGTTTCTTTTCATTCCTTTAATTAATATATATTTGTTTTATAACCTACAATTTCAACTTACCTTTAATCTCATTTATTTATTTAATGTGGAAGTTTCCATTATATTTAATAGTAGTAACAGATTAATTACCCACTTTCTATAATATTTAATTACAGTAACCCTTTTTAATTACACTTAAATTATTAACCCTTTAACCTTCATTCTTAAAAATAAGGAATTTTATTAATTAATTACTTGGGGTTTACAGTCATTTATATATTACTTACTTTCTATTATATCAGAATAGGGGGAATTAAAGCATACTTAAGTTAATAACCCTACAATCAAACTTTATAAATTAAGGAATTTCATTTTTTTACTATCTTAAGGTTAAAATCACCTATTAATAATACAACCTTTAATTTTAGTAAAATTTCAATCATCACTTAAGTTAATACCATTAAATTCTCATTTATAACAGTAATTTATTGAATACTTCAATTTTTCCAAAATTCTACTTGCATAATATTCTATTCCACTCTTAATTTACATTTCAACTTTTTATACTTGGTAAGTTATTTATGTTAAAGAAAAAGCAAAAGAACTTATGCAAGTTTAATCTCAACTCTTTTAATTCATTGATTACTTCTTTTATTTCACTAACCTAAATTTTTACAACTAATTAATGGAAATTCAAGAATTAATACCGGGTCAAATTCCAAAATTTCCTTAAAATAATAGATAATTAATTTCTTACAACTTTTATATCTCTAATTACCTTCAAACAATTAAAATTTTAAATAATTTCAAAACAAATCTGCAGTAGGATTTACTACAGTGGCCTTTCCCTTCGAAACTCGAAAATGAAAGTCGATGATGCGGTCGTCATCACCGAAATTATTTTCCAGAGACAGAGGGGAAAGTACAAAATTTATTTTCTCCAAAATCCTCTTTTAAAACAATTCTTTCGAATTATACTAAATATTTATATAAGAAATTATCTATAAACCAAATCATTATATTTCACAAATCCTTTGAAAGAAGATTTTCAAAAATCCCGGACTTAAGTTCTAAAATCTCCAATTTGATTTATTATAATTTCAACTTAGCTTCAATTGTTATAAATATTTTTATTTCCTAACACCCAATCTATAGCAACCAAATGTATATATATATCTTTATAAAAATATTTTTATATATAGAAAATATAATAGGCAAAATTATTTCATTCACCTATATTAAAAACAAATATTATGTCGGTCTGTCCTATTAAGTGTTTAGAAATCCCTATTGATGACATAGCGTCCCATGCATCAACCAGAATTTATAAATACAAAGCGTAACAGATTAACACAATATCAAAATCCTTTATTAATACTAACAAATACGCTCTCTCATATATATATATACACTCAGCGACTCCCATAGGGTATTACTACCCTATTAACAAAGAGTCAAACCCCACGAAGCCAAGGTTTATCACTAAACCAAAGCTTTGATACCAACTGTAACATCCCGCCTTTTCGCACACTTTAAACCGACACACGTGCCAATTCAAAACATAACGGAAGGGCGGATTGTTATGGGGTAAATAAGAAAAACAGAGAAGAAATAACAACAAAATAGAATCTCACAGCGGAAGGATAAAATATGATAATAAATATACAGTTCATAAATGGTTTACAAAACACTTGTTATTCTTTACACAATAAATATCAGAGTTACACATACCAATACAATCAATGCAGCGAAACAGTATGAGTGTGGTGCAATACTATAAATAATATAATACAGATTCTTCGTCTTCATCCTCCAAAGCTAAAATCTTCGATCCTGAAACGCTCGGACTGACCCGAGCGAATTTGAAAAGACAAAAACACTCGAGTCAGACTAAAAGATCTTATGTGAGTTAAATTAACAGAAATAAATATGAGTACAGTAACTCAAGAGATGTTCGGGATTTACATCTCCTAAGGATCCGTTAAACTATTTACTATGTAGTATATTGCGCTATTATAATAGTGTCTATTTATAAAATAAACTTACTTTTTAATAGCATTAAGGGGTTACCCATATAGCCCTTAACACAAATAATGCCAATAGTCTATACAGTACCGTAATACCTCCTGATCGGGAAGCTACCAGAGGATACTCCATAGGTACGACACAAATAGAAACTCGTAGTAAAGGCTCGGTATGGTAGGTGACACGGCACAACTAGGCAATGCCAGGGTAGATATACCAATTGCTATCCAGGCTGGTGGAAACGCGTAGCCGCAGTTACCGCCCACCTCGGACTAACTCCCCAAAATCAAAATATAGAAGTGGCCACTGAATCAATCCAAGTCAAAGTATAATATCGAAGAGGAGGGTCCGATCAGAGGAATGACCTCATTGGCCTGAGAATCGCTCCTGTTTTAGCCACCTTATGCCAACTCACGGGAGTCGGGTCCACGTATTTACCTTACAGGAAACGTCGCCACCACCTACTTCATTCTGGAATCTCCACCGCGTACACGGTTAGTCAAAGTGGTTTTCGGTATCGACAGAGAGTATGTCCATATCCGATCCCGGTCTCTTTGCCAACCCATCGTTATTATAAAACCGCGGTCATTTAAAAATAGCTCATACTTTCAAAAATCAGAATAAACATTCCATTTTATAACCATGAATACGATATCATTTCAAAACCCAAAACCATATTTTATCACTTATCCCAAATATAATTCCTTTCCAAAATCATAATGCTTTAACTTCATAACGTCTGAAAATCAAATATTTTCAAAGCATAATATTTTGAAAATCATAATTTAAAACCATAACTTCTAAAAAAACTTGAATGGTTTGGACATTCAACGGTATATGAATTAAATGGTTTAACTTAAATGTTACTTTGTAAAGAAAATAGTTCTCATGGCTTTACAAATACATTTCTTTATTAAAGTCTAAACCAAAATTTATATTATCTCTCTCAAGTTCCAAAACCACTTCAATTTATTTATATATACGTATATCCATTTTGAGTAACAATATTTCAAACTAAAATTGGATTTTATTCTTTCAACAGATCAATTGTTCTATTAATTAGTCTTGAATATTCACATAAAATCCATAAATAATAAGACTTCAATTTCTAGTAATAATATATATATATTTTCCCAATTCAAATTTTATTAGAATATTCATTTCAATTTATTTTGGGAAAAATCCAATTATAAATATCATATCTTAAAATTTCCAAACTTAACATTTAAACATATGATATAAATTATTAAACTCCATTTTCTTAATTTTTTTTTTCCATTTTTAATAAAGATTTTTATACACCTTTTAATTTCAAAATTTTCAACTTCATATGTATATATATATGGAAGAAAAATATTTATACAATATAAACTTTAAGATTATTATAAACCGTATTCCATCCAAACTATAGAAAACACATTAAAATAGTTATGTATAGACCGCGGTGCCTGTATATAATTTTCTATCCTATGGTCAAGTGATACGGATATTTATCATTTCAATCCGCAATTTAAAAGATATAAAATTTTGCGGTTGTATATCATTTCAAACCACAATCCCGAATGAAAGGAAATATGCATGATAAATTTGCAATTTAGTGATATACAATAAAACATCCATCAACATCACCCATCATCCAATCACAATCATCAAGCAATATCAATCAATAACAATTTATATTTGATAATATATAACTGGTAATAACTGGCAATTTTATTCAGATTAAATTTAACAACTATTAATCTAACAGTTTATATTCAGTAATAATCTATATAACTGTTAACTAGCAGTTTATAGGCAAACAAATAAATTCTAACTATCAATTAATACACAATAAATAAATTAAATTAACAGTTAAATTTAATAAATGCAATTCAACAAATATGAGTGAAATAAACATGCCAAATACTCATAAATAAATTTCTATTCATTTCTAAAATTAATTTAACAAACATAAAAGCTTCTAGTAGTTGTGAGTGGGTTAAAACACTCACCTTTTGAATTTAAATCGAATTTAAATTCGATTTAAACCCAAAAATTTGCCCTTCTTGGAATTCGTCCAAACCAGCGTCATCAGATCCGGAATTTAATAACGATCCTAACGAAAAAAAATTCGTGAAAAACGGATAACGTATGAAAAAGTTATGTCAAAAATTCGATCGAAACAAATTTAAAAATAAAATGCAAAAAGAGAACACATTGGATACCATGCCACATCATCAGCGTGCAACGTCCCAAGCATCACGCGGTTTCTTCCAGCAACCCCCCCTTTCGCACGCATGAAACCCACCATGACCGTGCCTTTGACCAAGCTTGCACGCCACCAGGCACCACCATATGCCGTGCCGCCACCACCATTGGCTCAAGCTCGCCGAGCTGCACCTCCCTATATAGGTCCGGTCGCCTATTGGCTCGCCCAAAAACATGAATGCCGAACCCTAATCGCAATTTCACGAAGATCTGACTGTTGACTTGCCATGAAACCCATATAGATGCGATCCCCTCGGCCTCCTCTACAATACCCAGAAAGGAAATGGCGATCAGACGAACTTTGATGCGACGCTGATGAACGGCTGTAACTGATTTGCTCAGATCTGGACACACTGAAACTCGAATCGAAAAACGGACCATAGATCTGAGTTGCGCTTGCCAAAATCTTTAACATATATTTTTTTCAGAATTTTTGGAGTAGTTTGAAATTTCATTTTATTTTTGAACTGGCTGGATCTAGGGTTAGCCCCCATTGAAGAAGAAGAGAAGCTTGAAGAAAATATACGCGCAGATGAAATGAAATTAAGCGGAGGCTAGGGCTGAATAGTTGGGTTTATAACTGTATATTTATAGTTAGGATAGGGTTAGAGCGTAGAATAGAAGGATGAACGTACGCCACAAACTATGGCCCAAAAAGCCCGTTTAGACTCTGGAACAAAATTCGTCAAACCCATATATCCAGATAGGTGTTTTAAAATATTCTGAACGCGATGGAAAAAGTTTCTCATTCAAATTCGATCGTACGAAGAAGTTATGCTGAAAACAAGATTTCCAAATTGATTCCAAATTGATTTTATTAAAATTGATTTCAAGGCGTTTCATGACCGTACGATCAAACGACAAGTCCGATCGATACGAAACTTGAAACCCTATAATAATTCACCGATACGGATCCGATGAAACTGGTTTCGTCGAAATCCGAGTCCGTGACAAAAATGGCTATTTTTATATTCATTAATTAAATTAAAATAAATTACAAAATCCAAATTTTATATTATATTCTAAAATTGTCCAAATTTTATTACTTATATAATTTAATCAATTTCAAATGATTTAACAAGCTTGGATGTGAATTAAAATTATAAGTATATCAATTTGCAGTGTTAATTTCTGCACTTTCCTATATTTAAGGATTATAAAATTAAATGCTCAAAACCCCATATATTAGATTTTTAACTTTTATATACTCATTCTTTATCCAAATAGGGATGCCACATACTTTGGTTCATGATTCAAAATATTATTCTTAAAGTCTATTTTAAATTTCAGTAACGTAGTATTCAACGCTAAATTTAATAAATCCTGTTATTTAATAATTATTGCTTAGAACCTGATTTTAATCTTCCCATTATCTATTTAATTCCTTCTAGAATCATAGCTAATATTTGTCATCCCTTCATTACCCAAATGTTCTTATCCCATCAAATTTTAAGTTATCGAAATATTAAATGTCAATTTCTTTAATTGCACTAAATTTATCTATTAAAGGTTGCACTTAACCCAAATACATAAAACTTGCCCAATTTCTCCTTAAATCAATAACCTTCATATACAAATATGTTTATCATAAATTTTATCTACTCTTCCTTTTTAGGTAATGTCCTATATATTAGATTTCCATGTAATTTGCAATAAATCATACTCTTAGTTATATCACATTAAATGAATAAATAAGTGTTGACTCTATTCTTTTGATTCAACATTGGTTTACGTTATATTTCATTAATATCTCTACATACATCAGGATTTTTAAAAATGGTTGTAACGTGAAATCTCGTCTACTTCCCATTTTATATTTAAGGCTTCTAAAACCGATTCATATCATTTCTCTAGTCCAAATTTTATTAATATAATCTTAAATTTAATTTATTCCTATCGATGTAATGGTTAAACACAATTTCACTTATTTTCAATAAATCAACAAATTGGATTTCAAATTTTCAAATAAATAAATAAATTTTAGTTTATCACTTCTTAAATACCCAAACGTCAATGCCTTAATTTAAACTGCATTTATTACATTTTATAAAATCCTCCATCTTAAGTGACAAATCAAAACTACCCTAACTACACAATTTATGGTAATTAATTCCAATTGCTTTTCCATTAAACTACATAAATTGTCCAATTGCAACCTACGTAGAATGTTTATTTATTTACAATCCTACTGTTTAAATGAATTGATCCTTTACGGTATAATTCACATTTGACTTGATTTCTCATTTATTTTGCAAAACAGTAAATTTCAATTGCTACCAACATTATATTTAATATTAGATTTCCAATTAATTCTATTGGAATCAATATATCTTTATATATATACACTTTACGTATAAATATCTAAATTACCAAATCAAGTACATTTATTAGAGACAACATTCAATAAAATTACTTATCACACTTATTGCATTGATTTATTCCAACGGACACTTTTATTTAGTCACTATTTATTATTACAACCAAATGTACAATCTCCACTATTTATTTTATATTAAATGAATTCCATTCTAGTAAATATTTTTATTAATATTCACTGATTCACATTTATATTGGTTTCTTATATTTAACTTATAACAAGGTGTGCAAATTTACATAGTTCAAATCTATTTCCATGTAACTATTAAATTGTTACATTAAATTCCAATTACTATAACAAATTACTACATTTTCTCAAATAAAATCTTAAGACTTTTATTTTATTCTAAATTAGGTTAGAAATCGTATTAAATTAATTCATTAAATATCATCAAATTTAACGGGTCGTTACATTAGCTACATAAAGTTAATTAACAAATGATTAGTAGTTAAGTAATTAAGTGATTTAATGATTAATTAACTGGTAATTAAGGAATACTTAATCTGTAATTAAGTTGTAATTAAGGTTCATTATGTAATGGTTAAAGAATAATTAATCTATAATTAAGATTTATTAATTGGTTTTAAGGGTAATTAAAGGATGGATTTCCCGATTGAAATTAATTTGTTATTTAAATAAAGGTAATCTCTTGGTGATTTACTAAATATAAATATTTAATGAGATTAATAAGTATAATTACTTAGTGAAGTAACTCATAATTACAGGATGTAATAAATTAAAAGGAATTACGTAATAGGAAGTAATTAAAGGGTAATCACTTAATAGAAGCAAATTGAGTAGTAATTATTTAGTGTAATTAGAAAGTATGATTTAATTAAGTAAATTAGTTAAAGGGCTAGTTAATTATCTTATGTGATTAATTATGGGATAATTAATCAATGTAAGTAAGCATTGGATAATTAATTAGAGTAATTAATTAAGGATCAGGAAAATAAATTTTGTGAATTGATTTAGGGGATTAATTCAAGGATAATAAATGGGAATGGTTAGGCTAATTATTCTATATGATAATTAAAGATTAATTACTTAATGTAATTAAAGATTAATTAGTCAAGGATGATTAATTGAGATTGTTGAATTAAGGAATGATTAATCAAATTGGGATTATGATTTATTAATGTTATATAAGCAGGATTAAGGATGATTTGTGTAATTAATTTAATTTTTTAAAATTAATTAGAATGGTATAACTGATTTATCTTGCTCATGAATGATTGAATAATATTGTATGCCGAAGATTAGTGGATATCTCTGATATGTGATGCTATGTGATATGAGATGATTGGTTTAAAAGGGTGATGATGTGGATATCTATTGATAGTAAATCGCAGTGTAAGAAGTGAAATCCTATTTGAAGTTAAATTGTATTTCACTTTTATAACTTGGGTTAATATGGTATAGAATTCGAAGAGACCGGAGTCGGGTATTAGTAAATACCCGAAACCACTTCGATTCTTTATAGATTGATATGTGAAATCAGTAGGTTGTAAATGAAATAATTTAAGTCAATAGAATCATTTAATCTAAGTTTTGGCACTTTGAAATTGATGTGTGAAATAAGTGATGTCTATAACAACTTTAAAAGTTGTATATTGATATAAGTTACCCGGGTTATATATAAGCTGTATGATTTTGTAATTCATGCTTGATGGGTTTACTCACGCTGGTTTCCAGCCTGACCCGGATGTTACTTTGATGTAATGCTCGGGTCAGACCGAGTATTACATATTTTCAGGTAAGGACGTTCTGGAGCTCAGGAGGCGAGCTGGATGGCAGGAACATATGGGGTATTTCCGCTGCGATATATTATAGTTTAACTAGGACAGGTTCTTTTAAACTGTCCAGTGTTGTGTAATGGTTGTAACTCTGATGTATAAAAATATAAGTGTAAAGATACAGATCTTGTTTGTAAAGCTATTATTTATGTGATATTATATTTTATCCGATGCAAATGTGAGATTCTGAGTTTGAGTTTTCTGTTCCTTCTTCTTTTCACTAACTATCTGGAATTTTCGAGATCGAAATTTCCGTGTTGTTACACTAATAATGGAAAGATCTTCCATGCGATAGATATATGTTTTGCCAGGCAGGGGTGCAATCGGACGTCACTGACAAGCAATTTCATACTCAGTGTATCCTGATTGAATATTTGATCATGGTTGTAACTATGAGAGTTTTGCTTTGGAGTTGTGAGAAGTTTGACAATATTAGCATGCAATTGGACCTCATGAAAGTGAGTTATGTATTTCATCCACTTCTGTTTCTGAAATGAAATAAAAGTAATGATATTTGAGACTATTGTTTTAGTTGACATGCATTGCAAACTAAGATCAAGATTGACTTTATAGCTTAGATTGAGGGTTAAACATTTATTGAAGATATAAGCAGTAAATTTGTATTCATGATCTTGCAGTCAATTCTATGAATAATATTTTATTTTTTTTGGCCTGATCCAATGCCTTTTTCTTTTGGGAAATAATATCACAAAAATACATTCGGAGTTTGTTTAGGTTTTTTTCTTCTATGCTATAAAATTGTTGTAATTTGGTTGTATTACATCTAATATCTGGGACATAATAATTGTCTAACGATTAAAATTCTTTATGGTGTTATAGATGCTTAAGCTGAAACGTTAATTTGTGATTCTATACGATTTGAACATAAGTACATCCTTATCCTTTAAATATTGGATACTAAATTTGCTAAAATCAATTGGCCTTAATAAAAGATGATGTAACTTCAAGTATAGTGCTCCTCTACTTGGTGTTCATTTTTCATTTTGAATCAGTAACTTCTTCAGATGAAAAAACTAAATCAGTTCAAACTTCAATTATAGTTGCTGCTCATGTAACTTTCATTTCGCTTTTGTTTTTTGGTTTTTTTGGTAGTTTCTTTCATAAGACATTTTCTTATCGATGGCCAGGTCAAACAACAAATTTTATGAGAAATGTAGGAGAGACTGAGTCATCTTCTTAGCACGTAGTTCATCTTTTTAACTTATATCTGGTTCCTTTTATTTTATTTAAGGACCATCTTTGATTTATTATATACAATTAATCTCCAATCACGATCTTTTTTCTCTATTTATTCTTCAATCAGTTTTTCCATGCTTATCATTTGATTCATGTTCAGTTTTGCTTAAAAAATGATTATGATAAGTGGACTAGCTACGCATTCTTTATTTTATTTTATAAATTATTATTGAACTTTCTGATGAACATAAAACATATTTCAATTGCAGTTTTTAATGAACTAATCACCAAATTATTTAATTAATCATAAGTTTTATTTCTAATTCTTGAGTCATAATCATGCAATTATTTTACTACTTTAAGGTAGTTTTTAACTTCTTTTTAATTAACTTCTTTTTAACTGAACAGCTCCAGCTCCAGTTCAGTCGGGATGTAGATCTATCCTTGGAGAAATCGAATCCACCATTGCTGAAGGTACATAATATTTCTTTGGAGCATTTTACATATACATCTACAGAACTTTCTTGTTAGGGTTCTAGAGAATAATAAGGCATTGTGATTTATAGCTTGGATTTTTTTAAGGATAAATCTTTTCTAATGTGTATTAGATACACATTGATTATTTTGTATCTATTATGATTTTATCTTCTGGTATGTGTTGTATATGAAGGTATATCTAAAACTAAGAGAAAGGTACAAGTAGGTTGCAATTTCATCTATTCCACCGCTATACATATGCATTGGTTAAAAGGTATAAGTACTACAAAAAACACAGTTGTGTTTGCATCGAGTACAAACTATGTCTGCAATCTGCATTAGTGCAACACAGTTGGCACTCAGTGCAAACTGACATGCTAGTTTGCGTAGAGTGCAAATTGTGTTTGCATACGATGCAAACTTAGTGTATATTCAGAGCAAGCTGTATATGTTTGCACTAGGCAGTTTGCAGTCAGTGCAAACTGTGGAAGTTTGCACTCACAAAACTGAGTGCAAACTGTGTTCGCATTTTAGCGCAAACTGTTTGACTGTTCCATGGGAAATGTTTGTAGCACATTGTAATATATAAGTAAACGGTGTTTTGATTGTTCTTCTTGGATACATAGTTATTCAAAATTTGGTACTCTAAATAATAGACAAAATCGATAACAAAGTGAGTAAAATTGTGATATTGATCATAAAAAATATGTATATTTCATGACAAAAACAAATGTCTAAATGACATATTTTTTGTACTCAGTGCTCACTAGCTGAAAAACAATGCTGTTGCCTGTTACTTATTATAACCGAACTACGATTTATATTCGTTTGCAACAACAACTGTAAATAAAAGGTATAAAAGGGATACTATTACTGTATAAATTTAGCTCTCTACTAAGCTAAGGTACGTTAGTATTTGGCTGTTCTGCTAGTTCTTCACTCATTTTATTTTCAAGGCAACATTTCAACCAAATATCTCATGCTACCTAGCATTTTCTTTTCGGATCTTCTACTCATTATGTCACCTTTATTTACTAATATTTTTTAGCTTAGCCGATATCATTAGCCTGTGTAGTTAAAACTTGTTAGTAATTTATTTTTAGAGTGTGCTTTATCTCAGACTTAAGTTCTTAGATATTCCTAATTAACTAGAGGCAAGAAAAACTTATCTTTATTGCTTTGGTATGATAGCCCATACTTCTCTATATCTTTACATGCTATATGTTTATTATATTAAATCTTAAGAGATTGAATCAATACAAAGGAGTTTCACATAGCAAATATTCCTTTTTGTTATTTTGCAACCGCCTTCGTTAATTTCTTTTCAATAGAACTTTCTCGATTGAAAAGTTCTAGCATTTTACTTTAGTTTCGCTTAACTTGGTATGTTGTATTTATAGTTGCTTGACAGTGTGGTTGTGGATAGTGAAGATGATGTAGCAATTATGGTATTTGGTGAAGCAAGGAAGGGAGATATGGTGGTAGTGGTTTGGTATTGTGGTTAAATGTAGTAGTGATCTTGTATGTGAAATATTATGGGAGGTACGACAGCAGGTAGTGATATGTTTTGAAGAGGTTGAAGGGTGGTTTGCTTGTATATTGATGTCAGAAGTAATGAGGATGTGATTGCAGCAGTTGTATAAGGAGGTTGTGGTCAATGATCTGGTGAAGTTTGGTTATTGATGTGGTGGGAAATGTAGTGATGTTATGGCTAAGGAGTGACGATGTTGCTAGTGGTAAGTTTTTGTGATGAGAAAGCCAGAGAAGAATGTAACAGCAGTGGTTCAAGTGAGTGGTAGTGGTCAGGGTGTATTGCAGTATTAGTGGACTGATGTAGCAGTTTGAAGGATGTTAAATGGATGGTGGTTGATGTGAAAGCTGGAGTTGGAGAATTGCCTGTTGGTTTGAGATGGTTATGTAGATATGCACACTGAATGTTATGCGCAAATATGTGTATGTGCAGGGGGTTTCTGTGATGAAGCTATTTGTTGTGGCGTTGCTGATTAGTGGAGTGGGAAGAGCAGGCAGAGTTAAGTGGTGGTCACTTGGGTAGTTGGATGTTGATGTTTATGTGGAGGGTAGTGAACTGATGATGACGTTATAGTGAACTGATGATGCTGTAGTGTTGTATGAATGAAGTGCAATGATTATTTGTGAAGTTTTGGTTGATTTACAAGGCAGAGTTGATATGTGGTGATGTGTGGGCTACGGTGACGTACAAGGCAGCAAGGGTGGCACTGGAAATGTTGTACGTTAGAAGGAAGTTTTGTGGGTAGAGGCAGAGGCAGTTGATGAAACAGTGGTGCGGTTTTGAAATGATGATGTTGTGGTGGATATGTGCATGCTGGTGCACAGAGAAGTTTGCTGACAGTGCACTGTTAACAGAGGTGATGAATGTGATGTAATTTCAGGTGATACTGGCAGGGGAGGTTGAAGAAATAAGTTAGAGAAGTAACAGTGAAGTGGTGATTGCAAGGCAGTTGCATAGTTTGTACATAGAGCAACAGCTTGAATCGGAGAGCGGTTTTTGAAATTGTAATTGAAAATTGAAAGTGTAAATTGAAAATTGTAAATGTAAATGTTTGTATGTGGTGTTTGTATGAAACATAAATGTTTGGTGTTGTTCTAATTATTGATCGTATGTTTTCTTAATGTTAATACTATATATTTTTTTTGTATAGATTGTTTGTAGCTGTAATAAAATATTGGTGCTATATAGTTTGTTTGATATTGTTTTAGTTATCACAGTTATAAGTGTTAGAAAATAACCTTTCGTAATGGTTATAACTGTGATATAATTTGCATTTGTCACGGTTACAAGTGTTAGAGTTTCCTTTTTGGTAATGGTTATAAATGTTAGAAACTATTGTTCTGTCACAGTTATAAGTGTGATACTATCTAAATTTTCCACGGTTATAAGCATTAGTAATAACCATTTTATCATGGTTATAACCATGAGTAAATACTGTTCTGTCATGGTTATAAGTGTGATAATATCTAAATTTATAACGGTTATAAGCGTGAGAAATTACTATTTTAACACGATTATAATCGTGAGCAAAAGTGTGACTGAATTTGGCCACGGTACCTATTTTCATGGTTATAACCGTAACAAATTAGTTTTGTCACGCTTATAACCGTGAGGAAATTGCCTTTCTGGTGTTGTGATATTGTGTGTGTAAAGATGTAGAAAGGAAAATATTTCTTTGAATCGAAGAATAAGTTAATTGATTCAGAGATTCAAGTAATATATATAAATTATGTTTGCTTTGCAGAATGCAGAGAAAGTAGAGAGTATGACTAGAAAACAAAATAAAAATCAGTGATTTGAGAAGTGAATCTCATGTGTTTATATAGTAGATAAACAACTGCAACTATTCACGAAGACTTTTGACCAAAAAAATGCAGCCACAACTCTTCAAATTGGATCGTATCTCTTGGCAAATGGAAGTGTCTATTCAAGAAAATAGCCGCTAGAAAAGTTGTCAACTGACCCAAAACGACCAGTAACTGAATATTCAAAGTTGGTGCAAAACAGAGTGTATCTGTGCAACTGAGCAGGTTCAGTCGACTGGTCATATTTGGTCAGTCGACTAACCTAGTTGTCAGTGCACAGTTCACACATTTTTGAAGAAATTTAAGTTTAAAACAACTTTGATTTTGTGTGGACTACTTGAGGATAGAGTTTAACAATTGTAAGACTAAAAAACTTCAACAAATAGACATATTATACTCAGTTTTGAAGTCTTATCACCTTTGTAGTTTTAATAGCATATCTCTTCTCTTTTTGTCGCTTGTCCATATAGTCTCATCACTGATTTGTTTAAGCTCTTTGTCATGAATCAAAACTTTTGATTCAACATTCTCCCCTTTTTTGATTGATGACAACCTTTTACAGATGATACTATATTTTAAGAAATGTATAACGAAACTTATATATATCCCCCCCTGAATATCTGGCGACATATCTAATCCTGCAAGAAATGGTTAGTCATACAAATTTCTCCCCCTTTGTCATCGACAAAAAGGAAATAACAATAATTTTATCATTGAACTAACAAAATTACAATCACAAAAAAAATGCATCGAATTGTTTTGAGCTACTTATACAAGCTTAAAATAAACAGAAGTAGAATGTTTGGAATAAAAAAGATAACTTACTACCACCAAGAAATAACAATATTAATCATCAGAGTCAGACTCTGTTTCTTCTTCTACTTGTATTAGTCCTTTGCCTCTTCAAGAACTTTCCACAAATTGTCTACCACCCCCATTTTCGCTTGTGTCAGAACTTGTGTGTTCTTTGGATGTAGACCAAATAAAGAGAGGAGCTGGACATTTACCTGGATCACGATATAATGTTTCCTTAGTTGTGGAAGAGGAACAAGAGATTGCATCCCATAAAATCCCCAAAACACTTTTAATTTTGTCAAATTTCTTGTCGATTTTCTTATCGATATTTTTGATGAAAGAATCCAAAATTACTTGATCTCATACAATTAGATCAATGGATTCCCGGGTGCTTTGGGATGGGGTAGGTGTACGAATGTCATCTCTTTGTTGCTGTGAAGTAGTAGTTTGTTGACGAGGTCGTGATTGCCAGTCATGAAAAGACATGATAGTGAGAGGTCTAGGAAGAAATTTCGTTAGACTTATTGTGCGGATATTTAGAGTTTTAGGAATGGAGGTATCAGATTCCGGAATAGGAGCTGGTAAGTTCATGAGTAGCAGCATAATATACTCGCCGTAATAGATAATATTCATACGACTTGGTTAAAAGACAAGAATTCATTGAGAATAAGCTTAGGCCAATTTGTTTCAATATCTCCCCTAATAGCATACAATGCCCTAAAATTGTTTAGATATACAAGCTCATAAGAACCAGTACGAGGAAGAATCGTGTGCATTTAGGCTCGATGCACAATTCGAGCTGTAGGGCGTAAGGCAATAGATTTTAGTTCAGTCATGTCATCTTCCAAAAACCTATGACTTACTTCATCACGTTCGCATACATGAACATTTAATTCTTCCAATGGAATTCCATTAGTTAGTGTATGGAGAATGTGCCCAATTCTATCTAATGACAGAAATACTTGTTGATCACAAATTAAACTCCATACACAATTGTCACGATTACGTGGATTTTGATGACCCAAATTTAAATTTGCATAAAAGAGTTTTACCAAAGTATGATTAATTTTGAGATTATTCTGATTTTAGTCAAGAAGAGATTCTAGACGACTTCTCCTTGTAAGCACTTGAATTCTATACGAAGAAAAATCTGGAAACACAATAAAAGATCCTTCTAAAAAGTGTGCTTCCTTCATTTTGTTCCATCTTTGGAGAGCTGTAGCATGATAAAGCCATTGAGCAATCTGTGTGTCAATTGGCTCAGAGGAAGAGGTAGAGGCATGTCTAGATCGTTTAGGCCGTCTTGGAGCCATTTCAAATTATATTGGAGTAAAGGAATTTGAAAATTTTAGGATCTAGGGTTTTGAAAAACTGAAGTGAAAAGGTAAAAGTGAAGAGTGAAAAAGGAGATAGTGGGTTAAAGGGTTAAAAAGGTAGGTGAAATAGTTAAAAAAAACTCAAATTTCTCATTCATTCGACTGGACGTATATGGTCAGTCGACTGATCAGTATCCCTTAACTCTCCGTTTCACGATTCAGTCGACTGGCCAAATTCGTTCAGTCGAACTGAATATAGTCTGAAAGCTTTCTGTTTTCAGATTCAGTCGACCGGTTGAATTTGTTTAGTCGACTGAATTTTCATTCTCAGTATTTTGCGGCATATTTTGGTAAAAAAATATATATTCAATATATTAAATAATGCATACAAATAAGAATGAAATTTATTTAAAACAATATAGAAAGAAAATAAATTATTTTGATGAAGGAGTGGATGGGGACTTCGAGTTGTCCGGTTCAACCTTCGTCTTCTCTTCATATGGTTTTAATGGCGAACAGCGATTTCCATGCTCCCATGAATTCGGAGATACAGGTGGAGGTTGTGGTGACTGATCCCAAGGATTCCGAGAGGAAGAGGTTGTAGGTTGATGAACAACAGATGAAGATGACCCGTAGAATTTCCATCCAAGTTTCTCTAGAAAGCTAAGTCGTCTTGAATTCATCTTCTGTTCATAGTATATTTCACGTTGAATTGCTATTGATTCTCTCTGATAATAATGTAAATCATCATTCTTTTGTTTTGTTTGTAGAGAACCAAAGAACAGAAAACGTCGTGCCTTCTTTTTTCTGGAGTATGGCCAGTGTGATAGTCTGATGGACTGGCTGGTTCATGATATGGTGTAGGTGTAGGTAAATTTGATGAACCAGATGAAGGTGTCGAGAAATCGACAGAAGAATATGTAGAGCCATTTGAGGAGTTTCCTTGTGAAGAAATTGTAGTAGGAAGAAAATAATATATGATTAAAGTAAATTAGATGGAAGAATAGACAGAAAATTCTTGAGGAATATATAAGTCAAAAAACAGTTAAAGATGGATGGATTAACGGATAACCTGAAAGGTAATTAGAGGATGAAAACAAAAATGCAAATTTTGTGGCTGAGAATTGTTCATAAAAAAAATTTGAAATTGATAAGGAGAAAAAATTATAATAGAAACAGTTGGGAAACAATAAATGGTCAAATGATAGAGACATAGGATTTCCAAACTAGAGGTGTTGAGTTCTAGTACCAGAAAAAAAAATTATGAAAAAAATTATTTTAGAAATTTTACAATTCTTTTAAAGAAATTATACCTAGTTCTCTTCTTAGTTTTATAAAACAATTTTCATTGAGTGGTTTAGTGAAAATACCAGCTAACTGATTTTTAGAATTTACAAATTCAAAATTTATTATATCCTTCTCAATATCATCACGATGAAAATGATGACGAATGTCAATGTGTTTAGTTCGTGAGTGATTGACATGATTTTTAGACAAGTTTATTGCACTGGTGTTATCACAATATATTATACATATATTTAATTTTATATCAAAATCTTGCAATGTTTGTTGCATGTAGATTACTTGAGTACATGCTAAAGCTGCAGATATATATTCTGCTTCATATGTCGATAGTGAAACACAATTTTGTTTCTTGCTAATCCAAGATACTAAGGATCGTCCAATGAAATGACAAGTTCCACTTGTACTTTTTCTTTCTGTCCGACTTCCTCCAAAGTCAGCATCACTATAAGATACTAATTCAAAAGGACAATCTTTTGGATAAAATAGTCCTAAATCATTGGTCTTGCTAAGATAAGAATTATATGTTTTACTGCTCGCATATGTGATTCCTTAGGATTTGCTTGAAATTGAGCACATAAACAAACACTCATCATAATGTTAGGTCGACTAGCAGTTAAGTAAGGTGATGATCCAATCATGCTACGATATAGTTTTTGGTCGACACTCTTACCATTTTCATCTCTGTCGAGATGTATAGTTGTACTCATAGGAGTTGGTTTGGAAGAAGTGTTTTCCATACCACAACATTTAATTAGATTATTACAATACTTTTCTTGATTAATAAAAATGCATTCTGTAATTGCTTGATTTGTAGTCCAAGAAAATATGATAGTTCTCCCATATGTGACATTTCAAATTCATTTGTCATGATAGTCGAAAATTCCTGACATAATTTTTCATTTGTTGAACCAAATATAATATCATCAACATATATATTTGTATAATTAAAATATCTTGTCTTGTTTTCTTAATAAATAAAGTTTATCAACTTTTCCAATTTCAAAATCAGATTCTATTAGATAGCTTTTAAGTCGGTCATACTAAGCACGAGGTGCCTGCTTTAAACCATATAAAGCTTTCTTAAGTTTATAAACGTGATCTGGAAATTTTTCATGAGCAAAAATAAGAGGTTGTTCAACATAGACATTTTCTTTTATATATCTATTTAGAAAAGCACTTTTAACATCTATTTGATATAATTTAAAGTTATGAAAAATGCAAAAGCCAATAGAATACGTATAGCTTCTAATCTCGCGATAGAAGCAAACGTTTCTTCATAGTGTATTCCCTCTTCTTGATTATATCCTTGTGTTACTAATCTAGCTTTATTTCTAGTAATGTTACCCTGTTCATCAGCTTTTTTTTTGAAAACCCATTTTGTACCAATGACGGATTGGTCACTTGGTCTAGGAACTAATTCCCAAACTTCATTTCTTTCAAATGGATTAACTCTTCTTGCATAGCTATAATCCAATAGTCATCAGTGGAGGCTTCCTTAATATTTTAGGGTTCTATATTAGAGAGAAAAGCTATATGGCCCGTTTGATTTAATTGATGTCTTGTTCTTACATTTGAATTTACTTCTCCAATTATATTTTGAACAGGATGATCTCTAAGAATTTTTGAAGGAGGTCTTGCTATATTTTCATTATGAACAATGTTTTCAATTTCTCTAGTATTATCAGTATTATTATTTTGAAAAATAATATCATCATCTTCTGAATTATTTGTTAGAATGTGATTTGAATTATTTTCCAAGTTTGTAATTTTAGAAGAAATTTTGACATTTTCATCGAATGAAACATGAAGAGTTTCTTTGATTACTGTAGTTCTTGTATTAAAAACTCGATAAGCTTTGCTTCTTTCTGAATATCCAATGAATATTCCTTCATGGGATTTTGGACCAAACTTGCCAAGCTGATCTTTAGTGTTAAGTATAAAACATTTTGAACCAAAAACTTTGAAATATGATATATTAGGTTTTCTACCATTTAAAAGTTCATACGGAGTATGTTTTGTTAATGTTCGAATAGAAACACGATTCAAAACATAACAGGCAGTTGCAACAGATCCATTTAATAAAGTTCGTGTGCATTCTTGTAATGTTCGGTTTTTCCTTTCTACAATTCCATTTTGTTGTGGTGTTCTAGGAAAGGAGAAATTATGTTTAATTCCTTCTTATTACAAAAATATTCGAAAACTTCATTTTCAAATTCACATCCATGATCACATCTAATATTTTTACCTTTTAAATTCTTTATATTTTGAATTCTTTTTACAAAAATTTTATAATTATCAAAAGTATCACTTTTATGTTTCATAAAAATAGTCCATGTATATCTTGAAAAATCATCTACAATAACAAACACATATCTATTGTGATTAATAGATTGAACTTGAGTAGGTCCGAAAAGGTCCACATGTAGTAGTTCAAGTGGTTGTGTTGTAGATATGATTTTCTTAGATTTAAAAGAAGATTTTGTTAACTTCCTAACTGACATGCATCACAAATATTATCAACTCTGAATTTCATATCAGGTAGTCCTTTAACAAGTTTATTTTTAGCTATTTTATTAATAGTATTAATATTTATATGACAAAATTTTTTGTGCCATAGCCAAGAATCATTCTCTGTAGCTACTAAACACATGTTTGTGTTATAATTTATATTTATATTTAAAATATAAATATTTCTATCTCTTATACCTTCAAAAATTAAATTTTGATTTTTATCAGAAAAATTACATTTATTTTCTGAAAAGGATATGTTAAAACCTTTGTCACATAATTGACTAATGCTTAGTAAATTGTATTTTAAGTTTTTAACTGATAAAACATCAGTAATAAGAGGTGAGTTAGAGATACCGCTATTGCTCACATCGCCTTTGCCGATGATATAACCTTTTGAATTATCTCCAAAAGTGACCGATCCTCCATTTGAGTAGGCTATGTTTGTTAACATGTCTTTATTACCAGTCATGTGTTTCGAGCAACCGCTGTCTAAAATCCATTTTCCTCTCTTTTTAAGTGGTACCTGCAAAAAATAAAGATTAAGATGGTACTCACATTTCTTTTTAGGGTCCTAAGAGTTAGGTCTTAGGAAACCAAACCCAAGAAGGTTCAGAATTCCCTTTACAAATATAATTCTCATTTTTATGAACAATTTCCATAAATGTTTTGATATGCTTATTCTTGATTAAGTTATTATTTGTTTTAGGAATCCATATTTTAATAGTTTTAAAATCTTTAGAAACTATTTTCTTAATATCTTTCTTAATTTTGTTTTTAAAGTTATTTTTGAACTTTCTAGATTTCTTTGGATTTTCAATTTTCTTATATCCTAATCCCATTTTATTTGAAGTAGACTGAGAATTTTCTATTAGTTTAGAAAGATTTCTTGTCCTTTATTAAAATTAGAAATATTTTTATTAATATCTTCTAACTTAGTTTTGAGACTAGATTTTTCTAATTCTAATACTTTAGTGTTAGATTTTAAATCATCAATTTCAACTGATAAATCATCTTTTTTATTTTTTTGAATTTCTAATTCCATAGTTATCATAAAAAGTTGAGATGCTAAATTAGAATTAGATTCTTGAAATTTTTCAAGTTCTTCTTCCAGAATTTTCATTTCATCTCTTAGCATACTAATTTCTAATTCAGATCTATTTAGTTTTCCTTGTAACTCCTTATTTTTCCTTTTAGTTTGTTTTACCAAATCCGCTAGTTCTGAATTAAGTTCAACCAGATCATCAAAATTCAATTCATTTACATCACCACTTGTGGCCATGAAGCATGCATTCGCTTGCTCTGTGTCATTGTCACTGTCGCTCTATGATGAAGAAGAATCTGAATCATCCCATGTTGCTAAAAATGCTTTCTTCTTGAATTTATTTTTCTGTTTCTCTGGAAAATCTTTCTTCATATGACCCTTTTTATGACATTTATAACATTCCATGATAGAAGATGATGGTTTATTGCTATTATTGTTAGTGCTAGAGTTATTTTTGTAACTCCTGAACTTGTTATTCTTTTTTAATTTCAAAAACTTTTCGAAATTTTTAGCAATAAGTGCCATATCCTCTTCATCTGAGTCAGAGTCATCTTTTTCTGCTTGAAATGCTAGATTTTTCTTATCCTGTGCTTGAACTTTCTTTGCCTTCAAATTCACTTCATATGACACTAGATTTCCTACTAACTCTTCTGGTTTCATAGTGGAAAATCGTTTTCTTCTTCAATGGCTAGGACCTTTCTTTCCCATTCATCCGTTAAAGAGTTCAGGATTTTTGATACTATATCAATGTCAGAAATTTTTTCTCCTAGTGCCAATAGTGAGTGATATATATCTTGAAATCTAGAGTACATGTCATTTATAATTTCGTTTTTTCATTTTGAAATTTTGAAACTGATTTTTCAACATAGAAATTTTGCTTTGTTTGACTTTGTTAGTTCCTTCATGAGTCACTTTTAGAGTTCTCCATATCTCATAAGCAGTTGTACACATACAGACTCTATTAAACTCATTTTTATCTAATGCGCAAAATAACATGTTCATAGCTTTTGCATTTTAAGTAGCATCAGCTTTCTGTGTAGTAGTCCAAGTTGAAAAATCTTTTTTTGGAATAGTATATTCATTTTGGGTAATATTCCAAGTTCAAAACCATTAGCTAGCATATATATTCTCATTCTAGTTGACTTGTAATTATAATTCATGCCATTGAATAGTGGAGGTCGTGCAGTAGATTGACCTTCAATAAAACTAGTGTTAATGACAGTGCTTGTGCTGGTGTTATTTTCCATATTAGCAAAAAAAATTATCAAATAACTGTGTTATGGTTATAGGATACCTGGCTCTGATATCAAATGAAATTGACTACTATATGGCTAGTTATCACTTAGGATCGTGTAATATGGAATGTACTATAGTCTAAATGCGGAAACAGATAATAGGAAAGTAAATAAGAATAAGCACACCAGGAGTTTCTACACTGGTATGAACTTCCCGTTCTACGTCCAGTCCTAGACTTTCCTCTGGAATTTCTCACAATAACCTCACATTTAACCCGGAGGAATAGGTATACAACACCTGAGCAAACGATCAGGATTTTTCCGCCTCTAACAACTGAAAGAGGACTTTTACCGCCTGAACAACCGAACAGGACTTCAAAAGTTTCAATAAAATTGTTTTGCCACTTGTGTTCTTGATAACATAGATTTTTCTTTGATATTACAACCTTCCTATAATCTTTTCCTCAAGTATATATTGTGTGTGTAAAGATTTAGAAAGGAAAATATTGCTTTGAATCGAAGAATAAGTTAATTGATTCAGAGATTCAAGCAATATATATAAATTGTGATTGCTTTTTAGAATGCAGAGATAGTAGAGAGTATGATCAGAAAACAAAATAAAATTTAGTGATTTGAGAAGTGAATCTCATGTGTTTATATAGTAGATAAACAGCTGCAACTATTCACGAAGAGTTTTGACCAAAAGATGCAGCCACAGCTCTTCAAATTGGATCGTACCTCCTGGCAAATGGAAGTGTCTCTTCAGAAAAATAGCTGTTAGAAAAGTTCAGTCGACCGACCCAAAACGACCAGTCAACTGAATATTCAAAGTTGGTGCAAAACAGAGTGTATTTGTGCAACTGAGCAGGTTCAATCGATTGGTCATATTTGGTCAGTCGACTGACCTAGTTATCAGTCCACAGTTCACACATTTTTGAAGAAATTGAAGTTTAAAACAACTTTGATTTTGTGTGGACTACTTGATAATAGATTTTAACAATTCTAAGAGTAAAAAACTTCAACAAATTAACATACTGTACTCAGTTTTGAAGTCCTGTCTCCTTTGAAGTTTTAAAAGCATATCTCTTTCTCTTTTTGTCGCTTGTCCATATAGTCTCATCACTGATTTGTTTAAGCTCTTTGTCATGAATCAAAACTTATGATTCAACAACACGTTCATTCCATTTCAAAAATTTCATAAAACAAGGCCAACCACCATCAACAAGGAAAGGGGAAGAAGAAGTAAGAAAAGCTAAAGGAAAAACTAAATACAAATGAAATTCATCCAAATCTCAAGCTCCTTTAATCTCTAAAGCTAAGGTGAATAATGTTTACATCTTAAACCTTTTATAGGCTCAGTTTTAAGATTAAATCCAAATACTTTGCAGTTGACTGCCATGTTTTCGAATGGTAGAATGATTATATATACTTGTTGATGATATATGAATGTTCATATAGATTTTATGACATGTTTTTAGATGAAAACTCTATTAAATTACATCGTATTGCCTTGTTAATTTTTAAATAGATCTAAAAAGATATTTTAGAGATGGGTTTAATTTTCAGATTTTTTTGAATTTTCGTGGACTTATTATGAATTTCTAGCAAAGAAAATAGTATTTTGGATCATAAATTACTTATGGGTAAATAATTACTTATTTGGATTTGAAAATTTTTATATGTTAGAGAACATATATAAAGTGATTTTCTAGAATTTTTCTAGATTTTTCCTAAGATTTTTGATAGTTATATAAAATTATTTAAGGTATGAGACTTAAATGTTTTATGCAATTAAAGAAGGGAATGGGCTTTTTATAAAAATGTTTAAATTTCTAAATATAGATAGTCGGCAGCACTTTTGAAAAGAAAAATGTGGCAACTAATCAGATTTAGACAAACAAGGCAGGTTAGGTACAAAAGCATAGTTTTAAAGTACAAATAAACAGCCTTTTACTATTTCATCTCCTTCGGCATCTAGGTTCCACTCCATATTACCCCCTCCCTCCCGACACACTCGAAACCAATGCACATGGTATCAGGCAACTGGTATGTAATGAATTGGAAGAAGATGAAAGGTATAAGGTTGAAACCAAGGGGTTCCAAGAGGGATGAAACATTGTTTTGGTTTTAAAGGAAAATATGCCTGCTTGATTTTGATTAAGTTTCTTTCGACTTTGTTTGCTTTCGACTAAGTCAAATGATTTAAAAGGTAAGGTTTCGATAGGGTTGCTCTTTTATTTCAAGCGATTGCTTTCGACATGGTCGAAACTTATAGCCGTCACTTCCTACCTTTCGATTCAGATGGTTTCGAAGGGGTTCTTTTGTTTTCTAAAATCCGCCTCCTCTCCAAAGTTTTCAAAGAGGTGGTTTCGACACCATCACTTCTTTATTAAAAAAATGGTTTCGAAGCAAACACTTTTGACACTATTGGTTTTCTGATCCTTTTGCTCTACTTGAAGGCGTGATCCAAAAGTTTTTTAATCCAAGCGTTTTAAAAGGGGTTTCGAAGTAGTTAACTTCGAATGGTTTCAAAAGGTATCCACGTGTTTTAAATTGAACCCAAAATGGTTTCGTAAGGATTGTTTTGACTGTTTCGTAAGTTTTTCGTTGAATGGTTTCGATGGAAGTGGTTCCCCATGGTTTCACCAAGGTTGAAAAGGAAGGTTTTTCAAATGTTTTCGAAAGGCAATATTTTAAAGGTTTTAATAGGAGGGTGTCTGATATTTTGAAGCTTTCGGAGAAAAGAAAGGAAAAGCTTTTTCGATATTCTCGAAAGCAATGGTTAATGGTTTCAAAAGGGTCTTTCAATGGTTTCGAAGGAGTTACCTTCAATGGTTTCAAAAGTATTGTTTAAAGGTTTTAAACTAAGGTTTCAAATATAATAGGTGGAATAACAAAAGGGTTTGTAAGTTAAAAAGGACTTTAACTTATTTTAAAAGGATAGGTAATCTTTATTGAATATCATCAACATTATTTTGAGTAAAGTATATATAACATGGAAAAAATATATTAAAATTAAAGATATATTTTCCTTGTACATGTATGATTTGACAGACTAAATTATTTTGAAAAGGTTTTCAAGGAAAATAAGGATAGTTAACCCAAAGAAAATTTTGGAGAGTCGGTCCATTTAAATTCGGATAGCCAGTCCATTTTGAGAGCAGTCAGCTCAGAGGACAGTTAGTCCATTTTGGGCAGTCAGCCCATATTATGAACAGATAGTTCATTTGTTAGCATAATGAACCTTGCTACTTTTTTCGAACAGATAGTCCACCTATTACTTGTTTTATTGACAAATAGTCCATTTATTAGTATAAAGGATTTGTTGTTTTGATATAATCAGTTGAGGCCAGTCAGCCTAGATATAGGACAGATAGTCCATATAATTCCTGTTTTTAGAACATCTTGCTATACTATTATTAGAATCAGTTGATTAACTAGTTGCAGAAAAGGATTTGCAAAATATATGTTTTGAAAAATGATATTAGTGAAAGGAAACCTGTTCCGTTGAGCAGCGTGATCTTACTCAATATCAATAACCAGAGATGTAACAGAATTATTCACACCAGGATTTTTGTCCGACTCGAAGTTTTTTACCCTTAAACTCTCGTGTGCTCAAAATTTATTTGAGTATGCCAAGGATTAAGGTTTTTAGGATTTCACAGTTTTGGCGAATAAAGCTTCCAGAGATGAACAGGTGGTTAAGGATAACTATTTTAGGAATACGTTTATTTAGTTTCCGTTGTGTATTAAGTCAGTTATGACTATATTGATTTGATCATCCAAGGGGCATCGTCATATGTCGCTCTTGGCATAATATTGTAAATTATATTTGATCATTGCCTGGGATACGTTTTGGGGATTTTGTAACCCGGATATGATTTTGTTTGAAATGTAATCACCAATTATTGTTTTTTGGAATCTATGACTTTGTTCATATTCAAGTGCTTTGATATTATGGATACCATTAGCATTACCATATTTCGTCACTAAATGTTAATACTATGAATGACTACAGCATCTGTAGCACTTTGCTTTTGGCCTCTAGATGTAAGGTGTTACAAGTACGAAAGATTCTAGAGTTACGTTCTGTCCAAATGTGCAACGATCCCTATTTTTAATTAAATTTAAATTGATAATTAAAATAAATTTTTGAATAAAATTGTAAATTTATTTGGATTTTTGAAATTTAATAGGGTATTTATTTATTTGGACATTGATTTTAAAATTTAACTATGGATTTGAAATTCTATGTTTAATATCTTATAAATAGAAAATAACATCCCAAATTTTATCAATTAAAATTTATAATATATTTTCAACTTTTGGAATTTAATTTGAAAATAAATTAAAAAAAATCTCAAACAAATAAAATAAGTGATAATAATATATGAATAAAACTCCAATTTCTTTAGGGTTTAAAAGTTTTGAAATAATGAATGTTTTAAAAAAAAGTCATTTGAATTTAAAATTATATACATGTATGTATATTGCATATATGAGTAAGATTGAATACATATTGAAGTTGAATTTAAATTGTGCAAGTGTATGAATGAATATATATACAAATGGACATAAGTGGTTATAATTCAAGTTGAATTGGAATTTGAATCTAAATTTAAAATAAATGTTTTAAAGAAGTATTTGGCTTTTAAAATCATTAAGGTGAAATTTATATAATATAAGGATTGGTTAAAAACAATTCTTCTTTTAACATTGTATACATGCATATATAAATGAATAAAGGGTATGTTTATTTATAAAGAAAATATGATATAAAAATCTATTAAAAAAGAATCTTTTGTCTTTGAAAATTATAAATGTTAAACATATACAAAAGGGATGGAGTGAAGGAATCAACAAACATTGAGATCTCATGATCATTTTTTACAAATGGCATCCAATATATTTAATTGAATAAAATAATTAAATTTAAAATTACAAAGAAACTTTTCATCTCCCCATATGCAATCATATAACATCTCAGCAAATCTGAAAATACAGTAAAAAAAAGATTTGAGCATTTCAAGTCTCAACACCAAAGAAAAAAAATATAAAAAAATCTGCCATTAGCTTCTCAAATCTGAAATAAAACATTCAAGTGCAATCTGGAAATCTTCTTGAATAATCAAGCAGTAGATTTGTATTCCATCTCTCAGGTAAATTTTAACTTTATATTTTAATAAATCTATGGTTTCAAAATCAAGTTTTTCAACATAAAACAAATTCAAGATTGCAGATAAAAAAAGAAATAGAGCTGCAGTTTTTTTGGCCAGATATAGTGCAGATTCTCTAAAAAAAGAATTAAGGCAAGTAAATTTCTTTTTAAAGATTTGAATTTAATGCTGTTGATCAGTAACAAAGCAAAGGAGTTAAGCAATTGTGTCAATCTAAGTTGCAGGAAAACAAATCAAGTTTAAAGGCTTAAATAATTTCTGGTTTCAACTGAAAGAAGGGCTTCTCTGTGTATAACAAAAATTCAAACGGTAAGTAATTTAAAATTGTTTGTATTTAATGAATTAAGTGAATGAACACCACAAAGAGTAAATAAAGATCTATACTTGCAAATTTTGCAGATCTAAGCTTCAAAAAAAAAATGTGCAGGCAAAACTCTGTCTTTCTGCAACCTTCAAGTGAGCAAATCTATCTATAAAACTTGAACCTGGATTATGCTTTGTTCTGTGATGATGATGCTTTGCATGAATATGTATATTAAAGTAGTATCCATGTTTATATGATTGTGTCCAGAGGTGGTTAGAGTCATTTTGTTCATCATGTTCTTGTTACAGGATTTTCAAATGTAAACTAAAAATTCATCTTCCTCTTCCTCTGATTTCATACAGAGTTTGGTCTTCAAACATTAAATGTTTGTTTAGGCCTAAAATTAATATTAAAAATAAATTTAAGTAAAAATAATTAGCAGCTGATCTGAGAAATAGAATTTGGAAGAAATTCTTTTAAACATGATAAATTCAGTCACTTGAATTTACTGTTTCAGGCTTATAACTTGAATCCATATGAAAAGTTAGGATTTTTAAAATCGAAGTCAAGATTTTAAAAGAAGTAATGAATGGGAATTTTCTGGAATTGGGATTTTGGGTGATATTTGGTGATCACGAGGACTATGGTGATCAGGATCTTGAGTGGAGGTGGAGATAACATCAGTAAGTATGGAAAAAATGGTGGGAGCACTGAATGATCGCTGTGACGTCGACGGTGATGAAATTTTCCTGTACCCTAGCTTTGGTTGGGTTGAGAGTTTTGATCGGTATGACCTTTCTGGTTGATCGAGTGTAGCTATACTCGGGGAGATGCTAGTTTGGGATATGTCAAAGACGTGGCCGGAGGTGGTGACGTTCAGGTGATCGGAGGAGAGGCGCGAGGTGATTACCGTTTAGGCTACGGTTCCAAGAAGTTTGGGAATAAGCTCGATTTTGATTCAACAGCGTTTTCGTGTTTTGGGGTGTTCGAATTGGCTCCGGTGATCAACGATGACGTGTTGATGGCCTCGACGTTGATCGACGTTGGCCAACGTGCTTGTGCACGTATACGGCTAACGTTTGTGCATCAGTTTGGGGAAGAAGATGGTAGACTCGAAGCAAGACTCGGGGAGAACGAGGTTAGCTCGAGTTTTAACTCAAAGTAGAATGTTTGGGCGAGGGTAAAAAATACTTAGAAAATTTTACGGTTGAAAATTAGGGAGCTCGGGTTAATTTTTGGGAGAACCCGAGCAGTGGAGCAATTTGGGGAGCTCGGGTTAATATTTTAGGATTGTCCAAAAAATTTCATTCTTACAATATCTTCTCCTCATCCACTGTGCCCATAGATAGTCATTTTGAAGAAATCTCCAAGTGAGTTTTTAAAGATACAGTGCTCAAGATGTCTTCAATTTTCCTTAACCCTACACCTCCTTCGGCCATCATTCGACATAAATCATTCCAACTCATGTTGTGATGCTTATTTTCCACATAAATTTAGAGCACATAAAATTTACTATTGTGATGATTCACGCTGGTAATTGACAAAATTGAGCCCAAAATATGATCATTAGGTACATCACTGTTTTTATTAGCTCAATTCTACCAACTAGATTCAACATTTTGTTTTTACATTTATTGAATTTCTTGTTTATTTTATCCAGCGTTACTCCAAAATCTCTAGATTTTAGGTTTTTGTGAGATAATGGAGTTACCAAATAGATTATTTGGAGACTCCCATATTAAACCTTTAGAATATTCATAATTTGTTCTCTCTCTCTTTCACCCATTTACTAAAAGACAAAGTGGTTTTCTGTTCATTTATTTTTGGACCCAAAGGCGGCTTTATTAAGTGAAAAGTTTTGGAAATACTATGTGCAGTGCCAGTGATCTGCATAAAATAAATGATTAAGAATCGGTTTAATAAAAAGAATCAGAGTGAAGTTACCCTCATAGAATTCCATATCTAAAAGAATTGTTAAATACTCCATTACAATTGCAAAAGGTAATGGAGGTAGTGGGTCTCTTTATCTTAACCCTCTATTACTATTAAAATATCCCACATGACTACCATCCAATATGATGAAGAAAGTGGTAATAAATATACATTCAAATATCATCTTTGCAATTTTTTCAGAAAACTCAAGCTTAGAAAAATATGATGTATAAATTCTCTATTCACTTTGTCAAAGGCTTTGTGTAAGTAAACTTTCAAGCCTAAATTATTTGCGGTTTTTTTATTGAACTCTCTCATCATCTCATATGCAAGTAAGTAGTCCTTTTATAATGAGTCTGCTTGGGATGAAAGCACTTTGGATGAGTGAAATTAAATTATTTAAGTATTGCTTATCCTATTACACAATAAATTTGCCAGAAGTTTATATATGGCATTACATAAAGAGACTATAAACTGAAAGAGTGTATGGGTCCGTATTTTTAGGGATTAACCATATGTAAGTATGAATAATCTTCTCAACTATTTTACATGATTGTTGAATACCCAACATTACCTGATAGACGTCATTTTTGACTAGATCCTAGTGTAGTTCGAATTTTTTTTATTTGAATCCATCTGGGCCTGTGTAGCTGTTATTATCAATCTGAAACACCGTCTCTTTAACCTCATTCATTTCAAAAGGTCTTCTGACGTTATCTAAAAGAAGTTTTTTGCAAATGATATAAGGAAAATTAAGACTTAAATTAGATAAGCTAAAATTTTTAGAAAAGCACAAAATCGCTTTCCTGTGTAATCTTTCATCGGTGTTCATCCTTTCCTTAGGCATCCATCATCATCCTAATTGATGACCTAATTTTAGACTCCGCAAATTTTGAATTGAAAAATTGGGAAGCTATGTCCCCATGTGTTTTGAGCGTTGCAAGTTTTCCTCAGCTTGTTTTTGTAATGGATAAGAGAGCTGTTCCACTTTCTGTTGATAGTTTATTGCTGTCTGATCCTAGTTTGGATGATTGTCATGGTAAGAATAAGCTCCATCATATTCCTTCTCTATTGACTAATTCATGATACACTGAGTTGAAATGTGCATGATTTGTTGTATTTAAAAGGAAATGTCTCATTGATATGACCAATATGGGGAAAGTAAAGATAATCGGGGTATTATCACTCGTCGACTGGTTGACAAAGTAGATAGAAAAGTTAGTGAATTTATCAACACATGCCTTGTCGATGAGGAGACGATCAATTTTACTAAATTTTACTATGAATATACAGGTTGACTCCTCCTTTCCAAATATAGTACATCCCTATACATGGAGGTTCGAAGAGCTCAGCCTGATTCACACAATCAACAAAATCATAATAAGGGGAAAGACTATAACGCCCTTTATTGATTCTGCCATAGAAATATAATGTAGCATTAAAAGTCTCTGACCACAACCTATGGGATTGTAATTAAAATGTGTTGTTCTTTTATATATTCCCACAACTCAACACATTTATCTAGTTGGTAGTGAGTGTATACAAAAAGTACAACAGAAAATCATTCCTATTTTGCTCCGGATAAAGCATTTAATATATTATTCTTGAATATGAATGAAAGACAAATCCCAAGACTGTTTATCCCATAAAACCATGATTCTATCCTTGTTTTACTGCTTAGAAATGCAACATCCAACTGTTTAGAAGGGAAATTTAGGCTCCTTATGTTACATACTATTATGTTCATTGAGCGTTATTAGCCAGGTTGCTGTTTAAAATCATTTGTGAAGGAGGGCTCAAATTTGTCTTTATCCTTTTAATTTTTTTCCTTTTGATTTTAATTGATTGTGTGCCATAAAGGGTTGTCGTTTAACAGAAGAAGCGTTATTAGCAAGGTTGCTGCTTCTTATGGTGCTTAGATCTTGTATGTGAGCCCACTATCGTATCTGACTGAACTGGTTGTTCTTTAAAATGAAAAATGAGTTTCATTGATTTCACTGTTTTTCATACTTTGCTATACAATACTTCTTTCAGTATTTATAAACAGAAATGCAAGGCAAGAGAAACCAGGCCCAAGAAGCCCAGCCCAATCATAAACAAAGAAGCAAACAAAAATATATAACAGCCCGATCCAATTCCTTATTACTCCCCCGCAAATGAAGTTAGGGTTTTCACCCTTTCATCTCTTCTCTTCATTGTCTATGGCGGCTGGGACAATACGAAATTCCTCTCTCAGTCGAATGAAATTCTTTGAAGAAATTGCCTTTGTCAGAACATCGGCACGTTGGTAGAAGGAGGGAATGTGCCGGATCTGGAGCTTCCCACTACCAGTTCGCTCTCTGACGAAGTGTAAATCCACTTCTAGATGTTTTGTGCTTGAGTGCTGAACTGGATTCATAGAAAGGGATATAGCACTAAAATTATCCACCCAAACTGTCGGCGTTTGCTTAAGTTCGAAACCCAATTCTCTAAGAAGGGCTTCGGTCCATGTGATTTCGACGGTGACACTAGCAATTGCCCTGTATTCCGCTTCTGTGCTCGACCTAGAAACCGTGGATTGCTTCTTCGTGCATCATGAAACATGGTTGTTCCCGAGATAAACGCAGTGCCCTATGGTAGATCTTCTGTCGTCTAAATCGTTGGCCCAATCAGAATCACCGTAAGCTTGTAAGATTATATTTTTGCGTGGTGCTAGTCTTAATCCATAGTTACTTGTTCCCTTAAGATATCTGAGTATGCGTTTAACTACACGCCAGTGCTCATTAGTCGGTGCTTGCATGTATTGACAGACCTTGTTTACACTAAAGCAAATATCAGGTCTGGAAATAGTCGCATACTGGAGTGCTCCAACAACACTCCTGTATTGTTTGACATTTTCGATCGGATCTCCCCTGTCCTTAGACAGTTTAAGATTGCTTGTCATGGGTGTGGGTAGTGCTTTAGCATTGTCCATATTTGTTCTTAACAAAATATCTGATATGTATTGTTTTTGTGACAAATTGATGCTTGAATCTGCATTTTTCTGAATATGAATCCCCAGAAAATAATTTGGCACCCCTAAATCCTTTATAGCAAATTGCCCGTCTAGATGCTTGATTACTGTTTCAATTTCATGCTTGCTGTCTCCAGTAATGAAAATGTCATCAACATATACCAATACATATGTGCAATTATTTCCCTGCCTTTTTATGTAGAAAGAGTTGTCAGATTTTGTGGCTATGAATCCCATTCTGACTAAAGTAGTTTTCAGTTTTTCATACCAGGCCCTTGATGCTTGTTTCAGCCCATATATGGCCTTGTGTAGTTTGCATACTTGATTGTTGTTGTCTGAAGAAACATAACCTTTTGGTTGTTGCATATATACATCTTCCATCAAGTCTCCATTTAAGAATGCATTATGTACATCCAACTGTCTTATCTCCCGATGTTTGTGGAGAGCTAAAGTTATTATGATTCTGATAGTTGCTGGTTTGATTACTGGAGAGAATGTCTCATTGAAATCATAACCATACCGTTGAGTATAGCCCTTTGCCACAAGTCTTGCTTTATACTTGATTATTTTACCATCTGGATCTCTTTTGATTTTATAAGTCCACTTGCTTCCAACTATGTTTTTGTGTTTTGGTGGTTCTACCAAGCTCCATGCCTTGTTTTTAATCAGTGCATTGTATTCTTCATCCATGGCTATTATTCATCTTTTTTCTATAACAGTTGATTCATATGATGTTGGCTCAACTTCATTGATTCGAGTGTTGAATATTTTGGGTTTAAAGATACCACTTTTAGATCTAGTAGTCATGGGATGTTGACTAATGGTTTATTGTGGCATTTGATGTTCAGCAGTGTAGTGATCAGTAGCTTCATTTGTTGCGTTTTCATTGCTTTGATTTTCCTGTATATCAACTTGCTGCTGTTCATCATACTGTGAGCTGTCCACTGCACCTTGCTCTGAAACATCTATATGAGTACTCTTTGTTGACTCATGATTTACTTTATTTTCATTGTTGATCCATTTAGACAGATCTAGTATATGGCCTGCCCGTGCATTGTTGAAGTCCATTTCTTGTTTGTGTTTTTCCTTCTCTGCAAAAGGAAAAACATTTTCATTAAACACTACATGTCTTGAAATATAGACTCTGCCTTGACTGTCTAAGCACTTGTAGCCTTTTTGATTATCTGCATATCCCAAAAAAGTACATTAACTAGACCTCAGGCTCAATTTATGTCTATTGTATGGTCTGAGGCAAGGAAAACACATGCAACCAAAATTTTTTAAATACTCATAATCTGGTTTAACACTGAAAAGTTTTTCAAAAGGGCATATGTTGTTCAAAACCTTTGTTGGCATTCTATTGATGAGATATACTGCTGTGGCAAATGCCTCTCTCCAGTATTTCATGGGGAGACATGCTTGTGATATAAGTGTTAAACCAGTTTCTACTATGTGTCTGTGTTTTCTTTCCACCAAACCATTTTGTTCAGATGTGTGTGGACATGTCATTCTATGTATAGTCCTTTTTATGGCAAAGAAGTCCTTAAGGGGTCTGAATTCACCCCCACCATCTGTTTGTATCACTTTCACATTGCTATTCAACTGCTTTTCAATGCAAGCGATGAAATGTTTCATAGCATTGCATGCATCTGATTTTGCCTTTAAAAAATATATCCATGTATATCTACTATGAGCATCAGCAAGTGATAGGTAATACCTGTCTCCTTGAGTTGAATTATGTGGAGATGGCCTCCACAAGTCAGCTGCCACCAGCTCAAGAGGCCTTTCATATATAGTTTCAGAATGTTGAAAAGGTAATTTATGACTCTTTCCAATCTGACAGTGTGTGCATGTGTTGAAAATACATAATTTTGGAAAAGGAATTTTATTATCTTTCAGTACTTGTTTAACTACATCAAGGCTGGGATGCCCTAGCTTACAATGCCATACATGAAGAATATTATTCTCTTTGTTATCATGAGCACTAACATTATTACACCATACTGCATTGTTACAAAGTGATCCTTTTTTCATACGGCTGAACTTGTATAAACCATGATCCAGTTTACCCTGTAACAGTATATTTTTATTTAGCATATCCCTGACAAGACAAAAATTGGGGTGAAACTCAAAATATACATTGTTTTCTTTAGCAAATTGTGAGACACTGATTAAATTCTTTTTGATACTTGGTACTCTTAGTAAATTATTAAGATAGAGTAGCCTTTTACCTTCTATAGTGCCTGTTCCCACATGAGATATATTTATTATTTCACCATTTCCCATTGCAACAGAATGTTTACCTGTGTAGCTTTTATTCCCCAAGTTTAGATTTTGTAGATTGTTAGTCATATCATTAGTGGCACCTGAATCTGGAAACCATTCTTCTATATTAACGTCTTCAGATCTTGTTGCATCATTAGTTGAGCTGTCTGCACTATTTCTAGACTGACTGCTGATTTGTCCCATGTTAGCTGTTGGTCCTCTGTTTGCTTGACTTTTCTATGTAGTGTTGTAATCTTCTTTGAATCTGAAGTAACACTTATTTGCCATGTGACCAAATTTCTCACAGATTTGACATTTGACTCTATGACTGTTAGAGTATCTCCCTCTGCCTCTTCCTCTTTGACTGCTGTTTCCTCTCAAAATTTGATTTTCTTGTTTATTTTGTCTTTGTTTTTGATTTTTTTTCTTTGTGGAGGAAGCATAGTTGGCTGAGTAATATTCTTATATGATTTTTCTTTTCTCAATTCTGCCTTCATGAGCAAGCAGTGCTGAGCGAACATATTAAATCTGGCAGTGTTTGCTGGGTGGCAAGAAAGGCCACTAAGGATTTATATTCTTGATCTAGACCATTTGCAATAATCAGAATCTGCTCACTGTTAGATATTTCATGACCAACTGATTTCAATTTGTCACAAAGATTCTTGATTCTGGCAAGATACTCTCTCATACTTGTATCATTCTTTCTTGCATTTTGTAGCTCTCTTCTATAATGCATAATTCTAGCTGCTGACTGTGAACTAAAAATTCTTTCAATGGTTGACCATATTTCATATGAAGTATAACATCCAACAAGTTGTGACACAAGACTTTGACTAATTGAAGATAAAAGCCAAGATGCAAGTAGATTATCTTGTTTTTGATATTGAATATAATCTGGGTTGTTGACTATTTTCCCTGTATCATTAGTAATGTTAATTGGTGGAATTACCTTGGTTCCCTTAAAATAATCTTGCAGATCATAACCTCTCAATGCAATTTCTACCTGATATTTCCATGTTATATAGTTATCTTCATCTAATGGTGTGTTGATTGCTTGATTTTTAGGTCTGATCAAGATTGGGTCAGTGCTCTGCCCATTTCTGGACCTATTTCCTGTGTTGACAGAGGTGGCATCATCATCTTGATTTTCCATGGTGGGTCAAGAACCCTGCTGTCTCAAATCTTGATTAAGGAAGAAATACTATGGCGAGGCAATGATGACCTTGCAGCCAATAGTGATGGGTGCAAAACAATCAGGTGAGAGGATCTTGATCAAGAAGGCAATGCTTTCGGCGAGGCAGTGATTATACTGCAGCCAAAGTAGACTGTAGTGATCAAGATTAGTGCAGCCAGATGAGGAGATGAAGATTTGAAATATGATCCTCTTTTAGGGTGGCACAGTTGGCGCAAGAACTGGTGAGAAATTGATATTAACTTGATCAAGAGATTGGTATACCCTCTGTGATGATAATGTTCCGAGAGGAGAAGAGTAAAATCATCTTTTTCTGATCATAATTGCCTTTCGGCTATATCTGCTCTGATACCATAAAATGAAAAATGAGTTTTATTGATTTCACTGTTTTTCATACTTTGCTATACAATGCTTCTCTCAGTATTTATAAACAGAAATGCAAGGCAAGAGAACCAGGCCCAAGAAGCCCAGCCCAATCATAAACAAAGAAGCAAACAAAAATATACAACAACCCGATCCAATTCCTTATTATTCTTGAATTGCTTCCATGGCCTCTTCACAGTTTTGAGCATAATGTCCAAAAGTAGATGACTCATCACCTTTGTATTGATATCTACATTATTGTTATGTCTGTCGGCATCCTTCTCTGAAGTTTGCTTTATAAACATATTAGAGCAGTTTTGTGCAAGTTTTGTCAAAATCTGTTAAATTATTTTTATTGAATTTTACGTTGAAGTGCTTTTTGAATATATAGTGGATGCATAGTTTCTACACATAGCTTTGGAAAAAAATATGAACAAACGTATATTCAATGGTGCATGTGTACATATGTTCATATAGGGAAGGCATAGTTGAAGTTAAACAAAAAAGAAAAGAAAAGAAAGATGGAAAAAATGAAGCATGTGCAAAAAAAATCTTTGAATTCGTACCATATATTTTGCTATGGGTACCTGTACAGTAGGAATCTATTCTTTTCTTTTGGGTAAGTATTCAGGTAATCTCATTCTAATATATACAAAGTTCCATTGTATATACTCATTTATCTTCATCTCATTTTTATTTTCCACTTTATCAAACCATGAAGCTCTCTTTACATAAAACTATGATTTTCTAAATTTCATATAAAATGAAATAAAATAGCTAAAACAAAAATATTTGTTGTAAAGTGCTTATAAAATAGCATAACCACCGGACTTAAACAATACAAGTTTATAACAACAACAACAACAACAACAACAATAATAATACGAATAATAATGATAATGATACTTTAACTAGGTTAACTAAACTTTATAATAATAATAATAATTTAACCAAGTTAACTAAAGTTTATAATAATAATAATAAATTAATTAAGTATTATAAAAATATAACTAAATCTATAATAATAATAATAATATAACTAAGTTAACTAAATTTTATTAAAATTAACTAAGATTTACAAAAATTAAATAAGTTTATAAAATCAACCAAGTATTATAAAAATATTACTAACTTAACTAAGTTTTATAATACTAACGAGTTTATAATAATAATAATAATAATAATAATAATAATTAACTAAGTATATAATAGTAATAATTAACTATAAAATATTAATCAAGTTAAGTAAGTTCTATAAAAATTAACTAAATTTAAAATAATAGTACCAACAATTTAACTTAGTTAACCAAGTTTTATAAAGAATAATAATAATAATAAATTAACTAACATTTGGATGATTGTCATGGTAAGAATAAGCTCTATCCTATACCTTTCTTAGGGTCTCTATAGAATTTTTATTTATAAAGTGCTCATTGTTTCAAGTTTTGAGATCCTTCTTTACCTTCTTTAGTTTGGACAATAATTGAAACAATGGGTTGCCTATATAGGATTTATCCTACTCTCTATTGACTAATTCATGATACATTGAGTTGAGATGTGCATGATTTGTTGTATTTAAAAGGAAATGTCTCATTGATATGACCAATTTGGGGAAAATTAAAGATAATCGGGGTATTGTCACTCATCTAATGGTTGACAAAATAGATAGAATAGTTAGTGAATTTATCAACACATGCCTTGTCGATGAGGAGACGATCAATTTTACTATGAATATACAGGTTGACTCCTCTTCTCCAAATATAGCACATCCCTATACATGGAGGTTCGAAGAGCTCAGCCTGATTCACACAATCAACAAATTCATAATAAGGGGAAAGACTATAACGCCCTTTATTGATTCTACCATAGAAATATAATGTAGCATTAAAAGTCTCTGACCACAACCTATGGGATTGTAATTAAAATGTGTTGTTCTTTTATATATTCCCACAACTCAACACATTTATCTGTTTTTTTTTTGAATTACCTAGAGAACCAAGCTTCGCTTGTAAACTCTAGGGAAGTATGTGCCTGCCAAACACATACTTCGGGTACTTGTTACAGGGTTGTTAGTTTCGGGGCTCGAACTCGTGACTGTATATTCAATGGTGCATGTATACATATGTTCATATAGGGAAGGCATAGTTGAAGTTAAACAAAAAAGAAAAGAAAAGAAGGATGGAAAAAATGAAGCATGTGCAAAAAAAAACTTTGCATTCATACCATATATTTTGCTATGTGTACCTGTACAGTAGGAATCTATTCTTTTCTTTTGGATAAGTATTCAGGTAATCTCATTCTAATATATACAAAGTTCCATTGTATATACTCATTTATCTTCATCTCATTTTTATTTTCAACTTTACCAAACCATGAAGCTCTCTTTATATAAAACTATGATTTTCTAAATTCCATATAAAATGAAATAAAATAGCTAAAACTAAATATTTGTTGTAAAGTGCTTATAAACCCTTAAGTAAGATTTAGAAGCAAGGAGAAGCAAGAAAATCTAGTTTTTAATAAGAGAAATAAAGTGAAAGCAGAAGGAAAAGCTCCTATAAGAGTAGTAGAGAAAAAGTATGAAGGTTGCTAGTTTAAAAAATTCAACATTATAATTTTCTTTATTAATTCTTTTATTTTGATAGTTGGAATGTTTAACTTAGAATGTCAATCTAGTCAGATGAAATTTGATGTGCAAAAGGTAATGAAAATTGAAGTTAAACTATGATAATATTTTTTGTAAACATAGGTGGTGTTGGTTATAAAAACGAATTTTGGGTTTTTTTGTTTTCAAATGTGCATTTTAAATATGAGAGGAGGGAAGTAGTGATGGAGGCGATGTAAGGAAACTAAAGGGACGACGGAGGAGATGGAAAGACGACGGAAGGATGGATTGTTTCTCGTGCTTCTATTATTTTTCAAAACATCGAAAAACATTAAAAAAAGTTATTTTCTATTTTATATGTTAATTTTGTTTTTTAAATTGCTCGTTTTTGACAATATACATACGTCTTGAGCATTATTGTATGGACGAAAAACCTAAAACTAGAAAGAGCAAACCATCACAGCCTTAGTTTTTGGATATAATATTTGTTGAAACTTGAGATAGATCAAGAGAGAGTAAGAGGTGCCTGAGGTGGTGGGATTGTGCCACAAGGGAGAGGAGGTGACGGGCTCAGCTAGTATCAGACCCCGGCAAGGGGCAGCAGTCCCTGTTGCCGCAAGGCAGCAGCGGAAACTACTGCCTAAAATGCAGCCATATGTCGGTGCATACAGCAGCAGCACATGCTGCTGCATGATTTAGGGGCCAGGATAGTGGCCTATCCACCTATCTGGCCACTTGGCAGGACTTGGGTCTGGCTAGGGGTCGATGCCATGCTCGATCTACTGCCCAACGTATCCCAGGTTGGGCTGGGCCATGAGCACAGCCCACCATATTAAAAGCAAAAAAAAAACACGAAAGATAAGAAAAATAGAGGAAGGAAAAAAAGAGAGAACGAAGAAAATAAAAAGGAAAAGTTTAGGTCGAAGTGTATGCGCATTGTGTATGCAGGCTGTGCATGGGTGTAAGAAAGTGTGCATGTATGTGCATGGAGTTGTACATGCATGTGTGGTAGTGTGCATATATATGTGCACAAAGTATTTAAACTTGCAAATCTAAATAAGGAATGTGTATTAGCAAAATTTATATGAGGTTCCCAAGTTTCTTATTACATTTCAAAACACAAGTTTCATATCCAGATTACATAATCCCATAATCGTTTCCCAAGTTCTATTAAAATATAATTATTACATAAGTACGCCAAGAGCGATAAATGATGATCCACCCTTGGTTGACTAGGGTACTATATTGTCATAATTGCATAATACAACATAGCAGAACAAAACAAATAAAAACTGCAGCTCCTAAATAGCTATCTATCAGCCTTCTGCTCGTCTTCGATAGCTTTATTTGTCATCCCACTAAATACCTATAAACCTCAACCTCAGCCTACTCAAATCAATTTTGAGCAGCCGAGAGTTTAAGGGGAAAAACATAAACTTCGAGTAAGACATAATGTTTGGTGCGAATATTACTATACATCTCGGTTATATGATATTTAGTGAGACCACACCTCTTAGCAGAACGGGTTTCCCTCACTTACATCCTTTTAAATTATATCTTTTACCTGGTTAAAACTGCAAAGCATTATCATGTAAACATACATATCAGGTAACGAGTGGACTATCTGTCCGAACACTATAGTTTTGTTTGGCTAACAACTAACCATTGGCAGACTCGGGCCTATCAGACAATATAAAAAATTAATCTAACACCTATTAGGTACTCCTCTTTTGCACAGTCTGTCCCTAACTTAACTTCTCCTTAGGTCACCTGATCTTAATGATTTTGCAGGCTCACCAATAACATATCTCTGTATAAATATATTCCTTTTTATGTGTAGCTTCATTTTAATCTTACATGTGACAAAGCTTTACACACTGGAATTTTGAACTGAATTAGCTAGGGGCTAGTAGCTAATGTATAGGGTGCGACCCTATACCAGTCCTATCTGGTATATAAATATCTGAGTCATTATTACATTGGGTAATCTTCTCCTAAATTTTCCTTGAAAATCTTTTCTTCTCTAATTGATTTAAAACCTTTAAATCAAATTTAAAAAAGGAAAATATATGCTCTTAGCTTTACTAAAATCACCTTGCCATGTTATATATACTCTACACAAACCTTTGTTGATGAAAACATTTATACCTTTGAAAGTACCCTTTTCTAACCCATTAAAAGTAACCCTTTTGAAACCATTGAATGTATCCATTTTGAAACCAAGTAAACACTTTATAACATAGGCCAAGAGGCCAAAACGTTCCCTTTGAAACCATTCGAAACCATTCAAATAAACCTTTCGAAATTATTGAAAACCTTTCCTTCGAAAGCTTTAAAACCTTAGGCATCTTATCTTTAAAACGCTTAAATTTTGCTTTTCAAAAACATTGGAAACCTTTCTTTTAGACCTTTTGAAACTGTTGCGGGAACCACCCATTTGAAACCATCATCTTAAACCTTTTGAAAACAACAAACCTTTCGAAAGCATTTGTGTGCAAACTTCAACTGAACAAAAGGATCATTAAAATATTTAAGTCGAAAGCACTCTTTTGAAAGCGATTCCTAAGTAAATAAGTGATGGTGTCGAAACCAACCCTTCTGAAAGCATTGGAGAAGTGGCTTGGATTTTAAAAACAAAGTATTCCTCCCGAAACCATTTGCTTTGAAAGGTAGAAAGCGATATCTAGGAGTTTCGACCCCTTCAAAAGAATTTACTTAAATCAAAAGGCACAACCAATTTCAAAACCATTCCTCTAAAACATTTTAACCCAGTCGAAAGCCAACCAAGTCGAGAGGGCACCCTTCGAAAGCAAAGAAATGTTTCGACCCCTTTGGAACCCTATTATCTCGACCAAGTACCTTTCACCTTAGTCCAATTCACTATGTACCAAGTTATTGATAGTTCATGCATTGGTTTCGATGGCGATGGAGGCGGAAGTATCCAAGCGAGACCCTATGTGCTGAAAATGGCGAAACATGCCAAAAGTAGTAAAAACTAGTTTTTACTTTAAAAAGAAATTCTTCTCAACTAACATGCCTTGTTTGTAAATAATTATTGGCTACAAATTTTCTTTGCTGAAAATGCTGCCAAAATTTAAAAAGCAATTAATTTAAATAATTTACAAAACCCTTTCTCCTTTTATAAATATATAAAACATATAAGTCTCATACCTTAAATAATTTTATATATCCATTAAAATAAGTGGGAAAATTCTACAAAAATCTTAGTAAATCATTTTTAATATGTTTTCTAACATACATTAATTTCAAACCCAAAATATTTTTATTTAGTTGTAAATAATTTGTAACGACCCAATTTTTGATTAACATTATTTAGGATATTTAATCGGTTAAATAAAATAAAATAATGTGTAGAATGGAGGATTGAGATTTTTGATTAATAGGGTTAGCCGTGCCATGTAATGAATAAATTAAAATGAACTAACACAAATTAAAATAGGTAAGTGTAATAGGAGATGGCAAAATAGGAAAAAGAATATTCTAATACCCTAAACCCTTAGGAACTCATTTCATACATCCATTATCATTTGCAAAAATTAAGAATAGAGGCCGGCCACCATTTTAAGGAACAAGAGGAAGAAAAGCTAAGGAAGAAGCTAAATCAAAATCAAATCCGTTCAAATCTCAAACTCCTTAATCTCAAAGCTAAAGTGAATAAAGATCATATCTCGTATTTTCTACCGTTTTTGATTTTAAGGTTAATCCGAATTATTTTGCACGGCAATGCCATGTTTTTGAATGATTAAATGTTTATAAGTGCTTGTTGATGATTTATGATAGTTCATATAAATATTATGATATGTTTTAATATGAAAACCATATTAAATGACATCCAAATGCCTTACGAATTTAGATTTTGATCAGAAATGATATCGTAGAGATGGGTTTCAATTTTCATAATATTATGAATTAACGTGGATTTTATATTTATTTTCTAGTGAAGAAAATGATTATTTGGGTTTAAAATTATTTACGGAAAAATAACATATGTTTTGGGTCTGAAATTAATATATGTTAGAAAACATATTAGAAATATTTAATTGGAATTTTTGTAGAATTTTCCTCAATGTTTTAATGAATATATAAAATTATTTAATATATGAGACTTAAATGTTTTATATATTTATAAAAGGAGAAGGGGTATTTTGTAAATAATTTAAACTGTTGAAATTTGAAATTTCGGCAGTGCTTTTGGAAAAGAAAATTAGAAACGAATAATATTTTGACAAATAAGGCAGGTTTGTTGAAAAGAATTTTTTTAAAGTAAAAATTAGTTTTTACATGCTTTTGGCATGTTTCGCCACTTTCGACGCCAGGGGTTTCGACCTAGTAGTTTCGCCTTCATCGCTATCAAAACCAATGTGCATTGTATTAAGTAATTGATACGTATCGAACTGGACTAAGGCGAAAGGTATTGGGTCGAAGCTGAGGGTTTCAATTGGTCGAAACGTTGCTTTGCTTTTAAATGAAAACACGCTTGCTTTGCTTTCGAAGGGTATTCTTTCGACTTGGTTGGCTTTCAGCTGGGTCAAATGTTTTAGAGGAATAGTTTTGAATGGGATGTGCCTTACGCTTTCTAAGGGGTCAAAACCCCTAGTTGCTGCTTTCTACCTTTCAAAGCAAGTGGTTTTGAAGGGAATACTTTTTTTTTTAAAATTCAAGTCGCTTCTCCAATGCTTTCGAAAAGGTTGGTTTGGACACCATCACTTCTTTACTTAGAAATTGCTTTCGAAAGAGTGATTTCGACTTACATGTTTTATGAACCTTTTGCTTTGTTGAAGTAGAACCTAAAGGTTTCGAACGATAAGTTTTAAAGGTTTCCACATGTTTTAATTGAACCCAAATGCTTTCGAAAAGTATATTATTCATAAAGGATTTTGATGCTTTCGAAAGGTACAAATAAAGGTGTAACGGCCCGGAATTTTGGGCAATAAAAATTTAATAATCTGTATAAATAATTTAACTGGTTTGATAATTTTTCTTTATAATTTTAATTTAAACTGATAAATTTATTCTTTTTAAAGGTTAATAAATATTTAATCTGATAATTGTGATCAATATCTTTTTAATAATTTAAAATCGGTTAGATTTGATTTTCAAAAGTTAATAAAATTTTATTCTGTTTATAATATATATACTGGATATATATTGTGAATAGAATATCTTTTGTTTAAAATAAAAGATGAATTTTCAAATTGTAATATATATATATATATATATGTGTGTGTATATATTATAATTTAAGTTGTTTGAAATTTATTTAATCTATTGATAATTTATAATTGTAATTTAAAAGCTTTGTTTCAAAATAAATATTTTTCAAAAAGTAAATTTAGATTTATCAAATTGTTTTCAAAAATAAGATAATTGTTTGTTTTAAATAAGATAGTTTAAAAGGGTTTTAAACAAAGTTTTGTTTTGTCTTTCTTTGAAAGTATTAAAAATAAGATAGTTTAAAAAGGGATTTAAGACAAAGCTTTGTTTTGTTTCTTTTAAAATGCTTATTATAAAATGGTTATAAGTAATAAAATAAAAGTTCTAGATTTTAAATAATATGTATAAGATGTATATTTATATTTGAATTATAATTAGTTTTAGAATATTTCCTTTAAAAAGTAAATTTGTTTATATATATGTAAGTATTTATCTACTTAGTAAATTAAATATGTAAGTTATATTTACATTTAAATTAAGAAAAATTAATAAATAAATGCTTAAGTACAAATGTAAACATATTAACTTGTTTGAGACATATGTAAAGCAATTAAACAAATTTAATAACATGTGTTGATAAATTAAGCTATACAGTGACAAGTGTCTTTATTTTGAAATTCATTTTCTCTATTCTAATAAATATAACACTTCCATTTCTTTATTCTCATTTCTTAACTCAAACTAGGAAGTTTTTCAAAAACCAGAAAACTATTTTATCAAAACCAGAAATTTACTGCAAATCTAAAATTTAAACAAAAATCAAAACCTGAAACATGAGATTCAAAATCAGAGGGCAAAGATCAAAAGCAAAATTTGAATCAGCAAAATCAAACCTGCAACCAAAATCAAATCTGAAGTAAAACTAAATCCGCAAAGAAAAATTTAAGCTGCAACTCCAAGTCTTCTGCAAATCCAAATGAAGTTCAACATTTTACCTCAACAATTTATAGGCATGCATTCAGTATTCTTCAGATTTAATATTCAAAGCCTCGAATGAATCAAAACCTGCTCTGTCTGTAAAAAAGAAAGGTGAGTAAATCCTATTTTAAAAACAGTTATGATAAAATCTTTGATTGAATGTTGCAAGCAAATGTATTTGATTTAGATGATGTATATTTGTTTACCTGCATGAAGTTTACAAAATAAAAAAAAGATTGAACGCCTGTATATGTATACTGTTGTTATACAGGTTTGTTTTTCCTTTTTAAATCAATAACTTGATTTTGAATACAAATTGGACATTGATTTGTAGATGAAAGTTGTTTGTAATCAAGTGATTTATCATCTAAAAATAGTTACAGGGTTTTACATGAATTAGTTATTCAATTTTTTCAAAATTTATAGTGAAACTTAAATTTTGGTCAAAAATTAACTGCTTTAAATTCAAATTTGGATTGCATGCACGGAATTGTGATGAAAAATCATGATTTTAGATGTTACTATCGTAATTTTTAATTGTGTAATTATGATGAATTTGGGGTTTATACGAAATTGGGGATTTTGTGAATTGCTGATTATCTATACATTAATTTGGTTCGAGATTTGGATCAAAGATTATGTACAGATTGCTGGTTATAGGAAAATATGATTGAATTTTTCTATTGAGTGAATCGTTCGATTTCGAAGAAATAGGGTTTTAGTTGCTTTGTTTTCGGCTTGGCTGTGAAGGCAAATTTCGGTTTCGTTAGTGGATCGAGTTCGATCGTGTTTGGGAAAGAATGAAGTTTGAGATCATGGTGTTCGATGGTGAAGTGCGCGGGGTTCAAAGGCGACGAGATGGTCGGCGGTAGGTTGGTTTTGTGCTTAAGTTTCTGCAGATGTTCGAGCTCGATGCTTGAATTCGATTCGAGGTTGTTTTCATGGATCTAGGTTTAGTTTCGAGTTCGCGTGCTTTGGTGCGACCGTCACCGATGGTCGCGACGACCAAGTATGGCCGAAGGGCGATGGACACATGCACGGTGTTGGGTTGTGCACTAGGAAGTTTTGTTTTGGGAAAGACGAGATCTGCTCGGGTGGGTTCTCGTGTGTGTCTCGGGGGCAACTCGAAGACAATGGGGTTTGGGTTGCTTCGGTGTTGTCTCGGGTGGAATCGTTGATTGCTTCGGGTTTTTAGTTGTTGTTTTGGTAGTTAGATATAATACTAGGCTGCAATATAAACTTGAGTTGAATAATTTAGGAATTGAGCATTATGGGATAAACAAGTTTATAAGGTTAAACTTGTTGTTTAAAAGTGAAAGTAAACCAAACGTTTAAAAGTGAAAATATAATGTATATTTCAAATTTAAAAATGTTTTAAGATGTTTGATTTTTTTAAAAAAATATTTATCTTAATTAAGTTTTAAAATTTAAATTTTAAAGAGAAATTTGAATTTAATTATTAAATCAAAGTTTTAAGTCAAAGTTAGAAGCAATGTTTTAATAACCAATTTTCAATTTATATTGAAAACAAATTAGTTTAAAATTTGATAATTTAAAGTGTTTTTTTTTTAAATTTGGAAATGATTTATAAATGCTTTATTTCTAAGTAAGACTATTATTATGATTTTGTAAACCAAGTTTAATAATTTGCCTTCGAATTAATAAGATTTAACTAATTCAAATAATTTATTTATGGAAATAAATAAGGTTAAATTATTTGGATAATTAACTTAAGAATACTTATTTAATATGATTTGTTAATAAGTTAAGTTTGATTAAGAATAATTTTTTTCTTAATTAATTAAAGATTTAAAAATATAAGAAGTTAGTTAATTAATTATTTAATTTATTTTAAATAATTAGTTAATTATATATTATATTAAATAGTCACTTAATTATGGATTAATTAAGTGTGATTACTTAATGAAGTAATCAATTGGTTAATATTTGAATATAATTAAGAATAGAAGAAATTAATTATGGAAGTAATTAATGGTAATTACTCATGGAGTATTTTAATGGAAGTGATTATTGGTTAATCACTTGATGATATCAATTAAAGAATTGATTAATAAAATTGTTTGAAATTAATTAATTATGAAGTAATTAATTAATTAAAGGATTAAGGATTATTTAATAATGGAATTAATTATTTTTTAAGATAATTAATTAAGAAAGTAATCAAGAGTTATTAATGAAGTAATTAGAGATAATTACTTGTTAAGTAATTAAGAGTTAATTAATTAATTATTTTAGTTAATTAATTGATGTGATTAATTAATTATTGATGGTGATTTATTTAAGACTAATTACTAAAGGTAATTAATTAAAAATGTAATTAATTAATAAAGTAATTAATTAAGGATTAATTGTTAATTGATTAATAATTACTTAATGAAGTAATTAAAGATTAATTGGATTAATTAATCAAGGATTAATATAGATTAATTAAAAAGTTAATTAATTAAGTTAAGTAATTACAAATTGTTAATTACTTATTATGATTAATGGGTTGATTAATTACAAGTTAATTATTTAATTAAAAGGAATTATTAATTTATAAAGTTCATTAGTTAATAAATAATATTAATCAAGGTTGATTAATATAAGTGATTTGATTTAAGTGTAATTAATTAATTGTAATTAATTAAGGTTTAATGAAATTAATTATGATTAATTAATTAATGTAATTAAATAAAGGATCATTAATTATTGTAATTAATGATAGTAATTATAGGTTAATTACTGAATGTGGTTAAGGATGATTTCTTGAAAGTAATTAAAGTATGATTAATCAAGGAAGATTTATTTGGGAAGATCATTAGAGATGATTAATTTATTTGGAATAATAATAAATGAAGAAGGATTATGGTAATCCAATTGATTAAGGGATAATCAATTCTATTTTGGATGATTGATTAATATGGGTTGATTGATTAATATTGGTTGATTGATTGATATTGGATGATCAATATTTGGTGATTGATATTGAATGATCAATATTTGGCGATTGATATTGGATGATTGATATTGGTTGATACTGGATATCTCTGTTATGTGATATGCTTTGTGAGATGAATGTTGATATGAATTATCTATTGTGGTAATTATGATTCATCTATTTGTTTATATATCATCCTGAATATAAGTTAAATGTTTAAAACTCTTAAGTACAACTTGGACATTAAAATGGCGTTTGGTTTCGGTGAGACCAGGATCGGGTTTCCATATTTGGATAATCCGAAAACCACATCGATTCCAATTAAACGTTAGGTCGTGAATCCAAGTGGAGCAAGTGAAGACTCGAGGTGTAAGGACTATATGTCAGTATAACTCCGTAGGTGATTCCGTAATGAGTTTGACGGAATAGTACTTATAGGTTCGAGATGGTGATTTAGAGTGCAAGGGCAATGGTCATTGACTCTGAGGGTGATTCCAAAATGAGTGCAACGAGATAGTGCCTTCGGTTTCGTTCGACCCCGGAATGAACTTGTATGGATTGAATGCTTTCAGAACATCGTCGGGTGGACGATGAGCATTCTAAGATAGATATGTTCTATAAAGGTAATCGTAACCTCAAGCCTCATCAACCGGGAATGGCTAAAACATGGGAGGTGCAGCAAGGCTTCGTGGGTAGCCCCCACTTGAGAGTGAGATTTACCCCTGTGTAGAGGTCCCTTTCTATTTCGGCTTAGTGTGTGGTTGGTCGCGCCAACTACGGGATGGTCTTGTTCTGGATTGTTCAGTAGGGAATGGTCCCGGCCTTGTGTTGCAGGGGAGCGGGCGTACTCCTCGGTATGTTGATCTAGGCCACGTACTGTGACGGGCGGTACCCCAGTAGCCCTGCCATTGATGGAAACCCATTCTTCCTACGAGACCCTACGGTTTTGATTGTATTACCCACTTTTGTGGCTAGTAGCTGGAATTTAATCATGTAACAATTTCGGCTATTTCTTATTTACTTGAAAACCCTAGACACTATTATAATATCACTGGATTTCCTATCAAATGTTTTAGTTATTGTAAGGTAAATTTTTTTCCATGTTTATGTGTGGGAAGTCTTACGTGATACCTTTTCTTTTCAAAGGTTTTCTAAAGTTAAACAACTTTAACCCTTTTACTCACACCAGACCCCTGTCTGACCCGAGTGTTTATTTTCTATTTTATTAAACTCTTGGTTACTCATATTATGTAGGAGTAGTCAAGTGATTCAAGTTTGCTTGAGGAATTTTGGAGGAGATATGGAGCAGGAGGCTTCCACGTGTAGATATATTATGGTTCTGCCGTGTTTGTTTGGTATCTGTTTCTTGTGTACTTGAGTTGTATAATTAGACAGTTGTTATAACTGTCTAATACCTGTTGTAATAAGTTGTGTACTCTGATGAAATATGATACTATGTAATTTTTATGTGATATATTATATTTCATTCGTTCAGCTGTGAGTTCTCTGATGTGGTTCTGTTTCTTCTTTCTCTTTCTTTTCTTCTTCCATCCCTTTCTTTCTTCATTGATGATGCGATTTCCTGGAGATAGGAAGTCGGGTCGTCTCATTTGGTATCAGAGCATTAGGTTGAGTGAATACCTAGGCTCTGGAGTGGTGTCTTCCTTGAGAGAGTGTACTTGTAATTTTTATATATAACTATATATATATATATCTACCTAATTTGTTGGGTTATCTGTTCGGATTTTCCAACATAAGCTTTAGAGGTAGATGGAGTAGTGGTGTGTGTGTGTAACATGACTACCACTGATGGAAGAGGTCCATGTGTTTGAGGTTGGAAGTTTTTGTCGAGACTGTAGACCTAATACCATCTCGAATAAGATTTGAATTTTGGAGTAAGGATTTCTCTGATATCCGAAGCAAATCTTTTCAAAAGATTCGGAGTTTATCTTTGAAGTGTAAGTTTGGATTTCGCTCGGGTGAGCGAATTTTCTTGAGTTTGGATTTGTCGGAAGTGCAGAAGTAAGTGATGATATCTTGATATCTGCATGATGAGATGTAGTATCCTTGGATATTTTTCTGAAGATGTTTTCTTTTGAAGCAGTTTTAGAAGAGGTTGAGGAGCAGTCTTTACCTGCCACGGAGAAGATTCGTCTGTGTAGAAGTTGTTTGGATCTTTAGCAAGGAGGTTGGCTGTTTTGAAATATGAGACTAAAGTCTATAAGTTATTTGATTGGCATGGTCTCATTTGTCATTCCTTATGAAGAGCGATATGTGGATGCTTGGTTTGGAGTCCGATTTCTTGAGAGGTTGTCTGCCATCTCGGAGGGCCGTTGTGTGGTTTTTTGATGGTTTTGGGTTTTGGAGAAGCCTTTGGATTAGAAGTTTTCGGTTAGCTATGGTAGTAGTGCAACTCGAAGTGTTCGGTGTGCTGTCGAGAAGATCTTTTAGTTTCGCGGTATCATCGAAGTAGAGTGGGGAAGCGGAAGTGTGGTTGTTTCTCTGATAGTTCAGGAATCTTGGTGGTTCTCCTATCAGCAGTCCGGGCAGTTGGTGAAAGTTTTCTGGAGGGTTAACCTTGTTTGGAAAAGTTTAAAACTGTTCTTATCGGTAAAGTGAGGACAGTTTCTTTGGAATCCGAACTAGGTTGGATCGCAAAAGTGATTTGCGATTAATTTGGAAATTTTTCTTTGGGCAATCTTTTGTTTGAGACCGAGGGTTCTCATGTGGAAGTAGGAGCTACTGAGGTAATCAGAAGGTTGTCTGCATATGGAGTTGAGTTCCATATTGTTTTGGTTCCAGAAGTGATTTTGGTAGTCAGCCTAGTAGTAGAGTTGGTGTAGCAGCTCAGAATTTTTGGAATTGGGATTGGTCAGATCTAGCTTTTGAGTTGGATTCTACTGTAAGGTTGTGTGACCGAGTCAGATGTGTCACTCAGATTTTATGGATTTGATGAACAAAGTTTATCGGATATATTGGATAAGTTGTACTTGTGTTCATCAATAATATTCTCATCTATTTCAAAATCAGAGTTGTGCAGCGAAAGCAAGGTAGCAGCTGTACAAGGAAAGAAGCGTGTTCAGTTTGCTATTGCTTGGGAAGTAGAGCTTGTGTTTTGGATTTCGACGGATTTTAGAAGACTTTTCTGTTAGGATTGGATCCAGAAGCTGGTTTGCTTTGGTCTAGTTGTTTCTGGAAGTATCAGCATAGATTGAGCTGATGAGGAAGAGATTGGCAGTCCAGGATTGTCTGTTGAGTTATACAGATATGAGATAAGGAGTTTGGAATTCAAAGTTGGAGACTTCATTGTTGTTGAGATTTCTCTGGTTAAGAGAATAGTAATTGGATGGGTAGTTCTGAGGCATTTGCGATTTCGTATCTGTGTTTGATAGGATAAGATTGAATTGCTAGTTTGGATAGCTGGGATTCATTGTATTTCAGGTATCTCTGAGGGAGTACGTGTATGATTCATCGATTGGTTGTTGAATCTGTAGTTCAGTTGGATTTGGAAGTTGTGTTGGGCTTGAGTATAGTCTGATGTTCTGTTTAGATTGATGAATCTAGAGATGAGAGGAGCTCTGGATTTTCGTAGTATAGTTAGTTTGTTAGCTATTGTAGAGCGAGTCTCCCGGTGATTTATACTTGGGAAACCATAGATAGTATTAGAGATTTATTCTGATTTGTGTCAGAATAATTAGTTAGGTTTGTTTGTTTGATTGGTTGCTATGGTTGTTAGTTACTGGTTGATAGGAATGCTTTGCTGTTTGAAATTGAATCTTTGATGGGTTATTAAATTACCTTTGCTTTTAAATTTCAGGGACGAAATTCTTTTAAGGGTGGAGGATAGTAACGACCCGCAATTTTAGGCAATATAATAATCTGTATAAATAATTTAACTGGTTTGATAATTTTTCTTTATAATTTTAATTTAAACTAATAAATTTATTCTTTTTAAAGGTTAATAAATATTTAATCTGATAATTATGATCAATATCTTTTTAACAATTTAAAATCAGTTAGATTTGTTTTTCAAAAGTTAATAAAAATTTATTCTGTTTATAATATATATATTTGTTATATATTGTGAATAGAATATCTTTTGTTTAAAATAAAAGATGAATTTTCAAATTGTAATATATATATGTGTGTATATATTATAATTTAAGTTGTTTTGAAATTTATTTAATCTATTGATAATTTATAATTGTAATTTAAACCCTTTGTTTCAAAATAAATATTTTTCAAAAGGTAAATTTAGATTTATCAAATTGTTTTCAAAAATAAGATAATTGTTTGTTTTAAATAAGATAGTTTAAAAGGGTTTTAAACAAAGCTTTGTTTTGTCTTTCTTTTAAAGTATTAAAAATATGATAGTTTAAAAAGGGATTTAAAACAAAGCTTTGTTTTGTTTCTTTTAAAATGCTTATTATAAAATGGTTATAAGTAATAAAATAAAAGTTCTAGATTTTAAATAATATGTATAAGATGTATATTTATATTTGAATTATAATTAGTTTTAGAATATTTCATTTAAAAAGTAAATTTATTTATATATACGTAAGTAATTATCTACTTAGTAAATTAAATATGTAAGTTATATTTACATTTAAATTAAGAAAAATTAATAAATAAATGCTCAAGTACAAATGTAAACATATTAACTTGTTTGAGACATATGTAAAGCAATTAAACAAATTTAATAACATGTGTTGATAAATTAAGCTATGTAGTGACAAGTGTCTTAATTTTGAAATTCATTTTCTTAATTCTAATAAATATAACACTTCCATTTCTTTATTCTCATTTCTTAACTCAAACTAGAAAGTTTTTCAAAAACTAGAAAATTATTTTATCAAAACCAGAAATTTACTGCAAATCTGAAATTTAAACAAAAATCAAAACCTGAAACATGAGATTCAAAATCAAAGGGCAAATATCAAAAGCAAAATTTGAATCAGCAAAATCAAACCTGCAACCAAAATCAAATCTGAAGTAAAACTAAATCTGCAAAGAAAAATTTAAGCTGCAACTCCAAGTCTTCTGCAAATCCAAATGAAGTTCAACATTTTACCTCAACAATTTGTAGGCATGCATTCAGTATTTTTCAGATTTAATATTCAAAGCCTGGAATGAATCAAAACCTGCTCTGCCTATAAAAAAGAAAGGTGAGTAAATCCTATTTTAAAAACAGTTATGATAAAATCTTTGATTGAATGTTGCATGCAAATGTATTTGATTTAGATGATGTATATTTGTTTACCTGCATGTAAGTTTATAAAATAAACAAAAGATTGAATGCCTGTATATGTATACTGTTGTTATACAGGTTTGTTTTTCATTTTTAAAATCAATAACTTGATTTTGAATACAAATTGGACATTGATTTGTAGATGAAAGTTGTTTGTAATCAAGTGATTTATCATCTAAAAATAGTTATAGGGTTTTAAATGAATTAGTTATTCATATTTTTCAAAATTTACATTGAAACTTAAATTTTGGTCAAAAATTAACTGCTTTAAATTCAAATTTGGATTGCATGCATGGAATTGTGATGAAAAATCATGATTTTAGATGTTACTATCATAATTTTTAATTGTGTAATTATGGTGAATTTGGGGTTTATGCGAAATTGGGGATTTTGTGAATTGCCGATTATCTATACATTAGTTTGGTTTGAGATTTGGATCAAAGCTTGTGTATAGATTGCTAGTTATAGCAAAAATACGATTGAATTTTTCTATTGAGTGAATCGTTTGATTTTGAAGAAACTAGGGTTTTAGTTGCTTTGTTTTCGGCTTGGCTGTGAAGGCAAATTTTGGTTTGGTTAGTGGATCGAGTTCGAACGTGTTTGGGAAAGAATGTAGTTTGAGATCATGGTGTTCGATGGTGAAGTGCGGGGGGTTCAAAGGCGACGAGATGGTCGATGGTGGGTTGGTTTTGTGCTTGAGTTTCTACAGATGTTCGAGCTCGATGCTCGAATTCGATTCGAGGTTGTTTTCATGGATCTGGGTTTAGTTTCGAGTTCGCGTGCGTTGGTGCGACCGTCACCGATGGTCGCGACGACCAAGTATGGCCGGAGGGCGATGGACAAGTGCAAAATGTTGGGTTGTGCACTGGGAAGTTTTGTTTTGGGGAAGATGAGATCTTCTCGGGTGGGTTCTCGTGTGTGTCTTGGGGGCGACTCGAAGACAATTGGGTTTGGGTTGCTTCGGTGTTGTCTCGGGTGGAATCGTTGATTGCTTCGGGTTTTTAGTTGTTGTTTTGGTAGTTAGATATAATACTAAGCTGCAATATAAACTTGAGTTGAATAATTTAGGAATTGAGCATTATGGGATAAACAAGTTTATAAGGTTAAACTTGTTGTTTAAAAGTGAAAGTAAACCAAACGTTTAAAAGTGAAAATTTAATGTATATTTCAAATTTAAAAATGTTTTAAGATGTTTGATTTAAAAAAAAATATTTATCTTGATTAAGTTTTAAAATTTAAATTTAAAAGAGAAATTTGAATTTAATTATTAAATCAAAGTTTTAAGTCAAAGTTAGAAGCAATGTTTTAATAACCAATTTTCAATTTATATTGAAAACAAATTAGTTTAAAATTTGATAATTTAAAGTGTTTTTTTTAAATTTGGAAATGATTTATAAATGCTTTATCTCTAAGTAAGACTATTATTATGATTTTGTAAACCAAGTTTAATAATTTGCCTTTGAATTAATAAGATTTAAATAATTCAAATAATTTATTTATGGAAATAAATAAGGTTAAATTATTTGGATAATTAACTTAAGAATACTTATTTAATATGATTTGTTAATAAGTTAAGTTTGATCAATATTAATGTTTTTCTTAATTAATTAAAGATTTAAAAATATAAGAAGTTAGTTAATTAATTATTTAATTTATTTTAAATAATTAGTTAATTATATATTATATTAAATAGTCACTTAATTATGGATTAATTAAGTGTGATTACTTAATGAAGTAATCAATGGTTAATATTTGAATATAATTAAGAATAGAAGAAATTAATTATGGAAGTAATTAATGGTAATTACTCATTGAGTATTTTAATGGAAGTGATTATCGGTTAATCACTTGATGATATCAATTAAAGAATTGATTAATAAAATTGTTTGAAATTAACTAATTATGAAGTAATTAATTAATTAAAGGATTAAGGATTATTTAATAATGAAGAAAGTAACCAAGAGTTATTAATGAAGTAATTAGAGATAATTACTTGTTAAGTAATTAAGAGTTAATTAATTAATTATTTTAGTTAATTAATTGATGTGATTAATTAATTAATGAAGGTGATTTATTTAAGACTAATTACTAAAGGTAACTAATTAAAAATGAAATTAATTAATAAAGTAATTAATTAAGGATTACTTGTTAATTGATTAATAATTACTTAATGAAGTAATTAAAGATTAATTGGATTAATTAATCAAGGATTAATATAGATTAATTAAAAAGTTAATTAATTAAGTTAAGTAATTACAAATTGTTAATTACTGATTATGATTAATGGGTTGATTAACTACAATTTAATTATTTAATTAAAAGGAATTATTAATTTATAAAGTTCATTAGTTAATAGATAATACTAATCAAGGTTGATTAATATAAGTGATTTGATTTAAGTGTAATTAATTAATTGTAATTAATTAAGGTTTAATGAAATTAATTATGATTAATTAATTAATGTAATTAAATAAAGGATCATTAATTATTGTAATTAATGATGGTAATTAAAGGTTAATTACTGAATATGGTTAAGGATGATTTCTTGAAAGTAATTAAAGTATAATTAATCAAGGAAGATTTATTTGGGAAGATCATTAGAGATGATTAATTTATTTGGAATAATAATTAATGAAGAAGGATTATGGTAATCCAATTGATTAAGGATAATCAATTCTGTTTTGGATGATTGATTAATATGGGTTGATTGATTAATATTGGTTGATTGATTGATATTGGATGATCAATATTTGGTGATTGGTATTGAATGATCAATATTTAGTGATTGATATTGGATGATTGATATTGGATGATTGATATTGGTTGATACTGGATATCTCTGTTATGTGATATGCTTTGTGAGATAAATGTTGATATGAATTATCTATTGTGGTAATTTTGATTCATCTATCTGTTTATATATCATCCTGAATATAAGTTAAATGTTTAAAACCCTTAAGTACAACTTGGACATTAAAATGGCGTTTGGTTTCGGTGAGACCGGGATCAGGTTTCCATATTTGGATAATCCGAAAACCACATCGATTCCAATTAAACGTTAGGTCGTGAATCCAAGTGGAGCAAGTGAAGAATCGAGGTGTAAGGACTATACATCAGTATAACTCTATGGGTGATTCCGTAATGAGTAGATGGAATAGTACTTATAGGTTCGATATGGTGATTTAGAGTGCAAGGGCTATGGTCGTTGACTCTGAGGGTGATTCCAAAATGAGTCCAACGAGATAGTGCCTTCGGTTTCATTCGACCCCAGAACGAACTTGTATGGATTGAATGCTTTCAGAACATCGTCAGGTGGACGATGAGCATTCTAAGATAGATATGTTCTATAAAGGTAATCGTAATCTCAAGCCTCATCAACCGGGAATAGCTAAAACAGGGGAGGTGCAGCAAGGCTTCGTGGGTAGCCCCCACTTGAGAGTGAGATTTACCCTTGTCTAGAGGTCCCTTTCTATTTCGGCATAGTGTGTGGTTGGTCGCGCCAATTACGGGGTGGTCTTGTTCGGGACTGTTCAGTAAGGAATGGTCCCGGCCTTGTGTTGCAGGGGAGCCAGCGTACTCTTCGGTACATTGATCTAGGCCACGTACTGTGACGGGCGGTACCCCATTAGCCCTGCCATTGATGGGAACCCATTCTTCCTACGAGACCCTACGGTTTTGATTGTATTACCCACTTTTGTGACTAGTAGCTGGAATTTAATCATGTAACAATTTCGGCTATTTCTTATTTACTTGAAAACCCTAGACACTATTATAATATCACTGGATTTCCTATCAAATGTTTTGGTTAGCGTAAGGTAAAAACTTTTCCATGTTAATGTGTGGGAAGTCTTACGTGATACCTTTTCTTTTCAAAGGTTTTCTAAAGTTAAACAACTTTAACCCGTTTACTCACACCAGACCCCTGTCTGACCCGAATGTTTATTTTCTGTTTTATTAAACTCTTGGGTACTCATATTATTTATGAGTAGTCAAGTGATTCAGGTTTGCTTGAGGAATTTTGGAGGAGATATGGAGCAGGAGGCTTCCACGTGTAGATATATTATGGTTCCGCTGTGTTTGTTTCATATCTGTTTCTTGTGTATTTGAGTTGTATAATTAGATAGTTGTTATAACTGTCTAATACCTATTGTAATAAGTTGTGTACTCTGATGTAATATGATACTATGTAATTTTTATGTGATATATTATATTTCATTCGTTCCGCTGTGAGTTCTCTGATGTGGTTCTGTTTCTTCTTTCTCTGACGGGGTATGGGATAACACTATAGTAACGTACTTGTATTTCTATAAAGAATACACTATGCCTCTATTTTCTTGTCTCTCTTAGACTATTCTTTTGTATCTCACGAGGCTTAAATACAGATATGGACACTAGAAGAGGAAGATTTAACCTAGGAGGAGACAGCACCAAACAAATGGAAGCACCTGACCATACAAGAGAAGGAACCAAGGTCTGGCTCAAGTTGAAAATTTTGGTTTTGGAGTCCCACAAGTGGATATGTGAGCCATGTATTAGTTCTTTGTCAACATGATGCAGGTGAGTATTATTGCTGGAGTGGTTGGAGTAAATGTTGGAATAGAAGTTCAAGAAGGTCCAGCTGTGAACAATTGTGCTATTTTGAGTAGAGACTATGTTAGCATTGGAGAAAAGCCATTTATTGGAATCGAAGACGCTACTGGAGAGCTGGTTGCTGCATTGCGAGAGGATATTTGCTAATTTGGGGCTCAATGATTAGCAGAAGAGAAGGCTTGCTTCGAGACAACTTCAGGGAGTAGCTTTGTTTCGGTGGAATAGTGTGACAGCTGGAGCGAATGAAAAAACGATGACACGGGTTGAGTATAAGAGGAGGTTCGAAGAGAGGTTCATGTCTATCATGGCACAGTCTGCCTTGCTCAGAAAGTTTGCTAAGTTGGAGCAAGGGGAGATGACTATTTTGGAGTATGCTAGAAGGGTTGAGGAGTTAGCAAGGTATGTGTATGCTACTATGGATAACGTAATGAAGAGGAATGAGTTCATTAAGGGGATGAAGCCTGAGTCGGTGAAGGCTACATTACCGCATATCAAAGATCCTTGTGATGTGGTTGTAGAGATGGCTTCAAGTCATGAAAAAAATTCTTGCTTTTCTGTAAAAGAATAAGACGAAGGAGGTTTAGGTAGGGAAAAGTCAGAAAAGGGAGTTCTTTTATTAGAAGGGTGGTCAGAAGGGTGAAGCTGTGAAGAAAGGAATGTCAGTGGTTGTTTTCTTTAAGTATGATAAGAAAGGGCATTTCGCTAGTGAATGTTGTACTGGAAAGGAAAATAAGTGATCGGGAAGAAGAATATCAAATGCTTCAACTGCGATCAGAATTGCCATTATAAGAACAAGTGTAACGAGCCTGCTACGGATGAAAGGGGCAAAGTATTTGCATTGGAGCCGGCTACATCTGGACCAACAACTTAGGAAAAAGGACTGGCAGTATTGGGAGGTATGCTTCATATCCATTATATTTCTGTTAGCGTTCTGTTCGATACTAGTGCATCACATTCTTTTGTATCTCATTTTTTGGTAGATAAGCTTAACCTAGAATCCTCATACTTAGTTACTTTCTTAAAGGTTGCAAATCCGATTGGAGGGTATGCGACACTTGGGATGATGTATGACCACCTAGAGTTTGATTTGTTAGGTCATACCTTTGTTTGCAGTTTGCATGTGTTTGACTTTGTAGGGATCATAATTATGTTGGGTATGGATTAGTTAAGTAAGTACAATGCTAGGATATTTTATCATGATAGGAAAATATCACTTTGAGACCCTAACAGTAGCGATCAGATTGTATATACAGTAGAAAGACCTAGTCGCGAGGTGAATGCTTTGTTGGGTATTGTGGAGTTGGCATGAGTTGATTCGAGTTTTCGTGGTTAGAAAATTCGTCGATCTTTTTGGACCTGTAGTAGGATTGCCAATGAAATGTGCCATTGTGTTTCGGATGGATTTGGTGTTTGGAGAAGAACCAGCGAGTAGATCACCAAGTAGAATGAATACAACTGAGACGAGGGAGCAAAAGGTGCGGTTGATGGATTTGGAAGGGAAGAGTTTTATCAGGCCTACTAGTTCACCTTTGGGAGCATCTGGAGTATTTACTAAGAAGCTGGACGTATCGTAAAGATTATGTATCGATTATCGTAAGTTGAATGAGAAGACCATAAAGAATCGATACCCATTGCCAAGAATTGACGATTTGTTTGATGGGTTGAGTGGGGCCATGGTTTTTTCTTTGTTGGATTTATCAATAGTTTTCCATTAGCTTAGAGTAGCAGAGGATAGTATTTCTTTGACGGCATTTAGGACCAGATATGGATCGTACGAACGGTTAGTGACGCCATTCGAATTAACCAATGCGCCAACATTTTTGTGGATTTGATGAACTGAGTTTTCGAAGAGCACTTGGATTGGTTCGTGTTAGTTTTCATAGATGATATTTTGGTATACTCTAAGGATGAGAAAGAGCATGAAGTTCGTCCTAGAGTAGTGCTTGAGACGTTGTGGTAGCATCTGCTAAAGGTGAAGTTTTCGAACTATCATTTCTGGAAGAAGGAAGTTAAGTTTATTGGTCATGTAGTCTCAGAAAAAGGGTTGTCTATAGATCCAACCAATATCGAAGCGGTGAATAATTGAAAGAGACCCGAGACAGTGATTGAGATAAAGAGTTTTCTTGGATTGGCTAGATACTATCGAAGATTTATAAAGGATTTTTCACGGACAACAGCATCGATAACCAAGCTAACGCAAAAGAATGTGAAGTTTTTATGGACTGATAAGTATGAGGAATCATTCCAGAGCTTGAAACACTTATTGACCCATGCACCTGTGTTGGTTGTTTCGGAAGGGAATCAAGATTTGGTAGTGTATACAGATGCGTTTGGAACTGGGTTAGGAGCTGTATTGATGCAAAGAGGTAAAGAGATTGCCTATGATTCTCGACATCATAGACCACATGAGGTTAGATATTCGATGCATGATTTGTAATTAGCTACAGTGATTTTTGCATTGAAGGTGTGGGGACATTACCTTTGGGAGAGCGATTTGAGCTTTATATGGATCATAAGTTGTTGAAGTATTTGTTCTCTCAAAAGGAGATGAACAAGAGATAGTAGAGATGGTTAGAGTTTATTGATGCTTATGATTTTAGAATTAAGTACACACTAGGGAAAGGTAATATGGTGGTAGATGCACTTAGTAGGAAGCATCAGAATGAAGTGTTGGCTATTATAGCCGAGTGGATGGATTTGGAAGCATTGACGACGTGCATAATGCAGTGGAGATCTGAGGCTGATTCTAGTAAGGAAACTACTATGATGTCTTGTTTAGAAGTTCGACTAATGATCATCGAAAAGATTGCTTCTAAATAGGAGCAGGATCTACTACTGGTTGAATGGATCAGGAAGTTAAGAGATGGAACCAAGAACGATGACTTGAAGGATTTCAGTCTTACCTAGAATGGATGATTGAGAAAGAAAGGAATATTTTGTGTTTCGGATGTAGGGGACATAAGGAAGGATGTTTTGGAGGAATGCCATCGTTCGAAGTTCAATATTCATCCAGAAGGAACTAAAATAGATCAGGACATAAAGCGAAGTATCCTCTGGGAAGGCATAAAGAGGGATGTAGGCTTATGGGTGAAGCAGCGTTTGAACTGTCAACATGTGAAAGCCGAACATCAGAAGTCAAGTGGGTTGCTTCAACCATTAGATATTCTAGTTTGAAAGTGGGATTCTATCTCTATGGATTTCATAGATGGGTTGCTAAGATCTTATAGAGGAAACGAAAGTATATGGGTTATAGTGGATAGACTGACCAAAAGTGTCCATTTCATTCCAGTTAAGTCAACTAGAAAGGCACCTATTTTGGCTACGTTATTTATGAATAATCTGGTTAGACTGTAAGGAATTCCTAGTAGTATAGTAAGTGATAGAAATTCATTATTCACTAGTGATTTTTGGAAGAGTCCGCATGAGATTTTAGGAACTAAGCTCAATTTGAGTACCGCTTACCATCCACAGACAGATGGGAAAAAAGAAAGATTTAACAAAGTCTTTGAAGATTTGTTACGAGATTGTGTGTTAGATATTGGGGAATCGTGGGAAGACCATCTACACTTAGTCGAGATTTTGTATAACAACATTTATCAGGCTAGTATATGGATGGCACTGTATGAAGATTTGTATGGAAGGCCATGCAAATTTCCCATTTGTTGGTTAGATACCGGGGATAGGTTGGTTCTTGGTCTAGATTTAGTCAAAGAAGTTGCATAGAAGATTGAGTTGATCTGAGCTAGGATGAAGGAGGCTTAGTCTAGGCAGAAGAGTTATGTAAATAGAAGTCAGAAAGACATAGAGTTCTTTATTGGAGATCATGTGTTTGTTAAGGTTTCACCCATGAAGGGTGTGATTAGATTTGGAAAATCAGGGAAGTTAGCACCGTTCATAGGACCATTTTCCTATTATAGAGAGGATCGGGAAACTCGCATATAGAGTAGAGTTACTAAGCAGTTTGGCAGGAATCCACGATATTTTTCGTGTTTCTCATCTTAGGAAGTGTGTTAGAGACCCGGAGACTACTATAGCACCGACTGTGTTATATGACTTAGTAGTAGAGCTGGGCTCGACTATATTTGGAAAGTCAATTCATATAACCGCGAGAGAAAAGAAGAGGCTAAGGAACAAGGAAGTAAGATTAGTGAAAGTCCAGTGAAGCAACGATGAAAGAGACTATACTTGGGAAACTGAGAGTATGATGAGAGATGCTTATCAAGACTTGTTTGATGGTATGTTTTTCCATTTCGATTGATTGTTGAGTACCTTATCGTAATTACGAGGATGAAATTCTTTAAGGAGGAGAGTTTATAACGACCTTATTTTTGTGTAACATTATTTAAGATATTTAATTAGTTAAATTAAATAAAATAAAGTGTAAATTGGGAGACTAAGATTTGTGATTAATGTGACGACCCACATTTTGGAAGGTTTAAATCGACAAAAATCCACACATGTCCGACTTAAACAACATGGAACAGAGATAATCAATGGGTTAATTAAGAAAAATAAGAAAAGAAAAAGAAAATAAACACAAAATCTTGCAGTGGAACAATAAAATAAAATAATCAAATAAACAATTCACGAAGTTATTACTGTAAATTTGATTATAATTTATGCAACATTTATCAGAGTTATACATATACAACAAAACAACATATATTGCAGCAGACAACATGATGCAGGAATAATAATAGTACTGATATACTAGATCTTCGTCTTCGTCCTCCAGAATAAATCTTTAATAAGCTGAAAACTCAAGGCTGAACCGAGAGTAATGAAAAGATAAAACACTCGAGTCAGGACAAAAATATTCTTATCTGAGTCAAACCGATATAGCATATAACATGAGTGCCGCGGCGTCAAAGATGTTTACGGGTTTTCACATATCCTATCCAATGTATAACATGCATGCAATAACTCAAGAGATGTTACGGGATTTTCCATCTCTTAAGGATCCGTCAAAATATTTATATGTAGTAGAATATGCTATATATATAATGTCTAATCAGTAAATTAAATATCAAAATAGCATTAAGGCTTTACATTGATCCCCTTTTAACTCGTTTTTAAGCATTGTCATACAGTTTGCATATAAAACACTAGTAAACCGTTGGTGGATAGGGATGTGCCGTGATACGACAGCACTAAACCAAAGTCAAAGTGGTCTCATATAGGGATAAAAGTATGACAAGGCACGTGAGGCAATGCCCAAGGTAGGATACTATTAGTTTACCCTTCTCGGTTGGTAGTAATGCATCATAGCCACGATCGCCAACCACGTCCAACGATCCCAAAATTAGATGGTGCACACAAATCAATCACAATGTAAATGATGGTAATAAAAAGAAGTGTGTCCGCTTAGGGTAGCTAGCCCGCTTGGTCGGTACGGCTCCTGTTTTAGTCATTTCAATTTGGCACAAGTGTCAGGCTAATCCATCATCGTTCTCTTTCTTCAAGTCCAGCAAGCAACACCAATCCAACCACTTCGTTCTGGACTCTCCTCTGCATACATGGTTTTTAAAATGGTTCCAATATTGACAGAGAGTATGCCAATAAGAGGCATCGGTCTCTTTAACAATCAAACGTTGTTTTACACACCGGTGGGTACTTTTACATTTCGAAAATAATTCGTATTTGATATCAAAATAATATATTCGCTACAAAATCAAATTCATTTCGAAATCATCATATTTACCCAAAATATACCATTTTATTTCAAAATAATTTTCACCTTAATATCTCGATTTCAGTTCCAATTCAAAATTTCCATTTGGGTTATAACTTCAATTTAACCCAATTCGTATTTAAGTCCATGATTTAAATATATATATTCCAACCTTAACCAGTTTGAATTTTTAGAAAATAGTTTGAATAATTTTTAAAATAGTTTAAATAATTAAAATAGCTAAAATAGTGAGAATATTTTAAGTATTAAAATGATTTATATAGTAAAATAGTTTGGAAAATAAAAAAAATTGAATGTTTAAAAGATAGATTTTAAATATTTTATATTAGATAATTTTTTGGAAAATAGTTTTGAAGTCAAACTAGTTCAATTCCTAATTTCCCAATTCAAATCACTTTAAATTTCCCTTTCGATTTAATCGATTCAGTTCCGATTTCCAATCGAATTTTACTTCGATTCCAAGTTAATGTCGATGTCAATTTCATATTAATTTCAATTCCGGTTTCAAATTAATTTCAATTATAATTCCAAAATAACTTCAATTTCATATTTGAAACATCTCGATTTATATCAATTCCGAGTTCGATTTTCAAAATATCGATTTAAATCATTTAAAATAAATTAACCTTCAATATCCAATTTAAGATTCAAATCCTCAAAATAATTTAACCCCGAGCTCAATTTTGAAATATCGATTTAAATTATGTTTATTTAGAAATATCACAAAGTTCGAATAAAAATCAAAATCTTTTAAAACAAATAAGTTTTCGAACTCAAATCATATTTTAATTATAACTTCAAAATCGTAAATGTGATCATTTAAACAATTTCGTTTAACAAATTTTAATTACATTTCAAGCTCAAGTTCGAAGATAATTCGATTTCTGTAAATTTGATTTTTATTTCTTTAAATCAAAATCATTTAAATAAATTTCAAATCAAAAATTTTATAATCCTTTAATTTAACCAATCTGGTGTCCGTATATAATTTTTTATTTTATGGCCAAATGGTCAGTTATTTCAATTCAATTTCAAGGATGGATATATATCACTTCAATCCAAAATAAATTTCATAGGTATATATCATTTCAAGCTATTTCTTATTCGAAATAATTCAATTTACAGTTGTATTTATTATAAATAATTTACCAGGTGATAACATGATATATATAAAAATAAATAAACATCTAAATCATCCATCATAATCAATCATCCAAAAAGTCAAAATAATTCACAACAATTTCATAATTATTAATATCTGATATTTTACTGGCAATTAAATTTCAATTTGCAACTTACAGTCAATTTTAACCTTTTTAACAGTTAATTCGAATGACGGCTTAGACGACAATTAAATTTGTCGAACAATAGTCAATAAATTTATATCATGTCATAATTTCAAATATAACTAGCATAAAATTATTTTAATATGTTGTGAGCGTTATAAAACTCTCAACTTTTATTTTTTAGTCGTCGCTTCCGCGTTCGATTAAATTCGAACACGTTCGAATTTAACTGAAAATTCTATAAGCTACAGCTGCCACTAAATCAATTCCATTCATAGTGCTATTCAATACGAACCAAATGCGATAGTCTGCATTCGATTTGGACCTAAAATGAACAGTTTATTAAATTTATAACAATTGGAATTTTATTAACAATATATATAAATAAATTACCATCCTTTTTCATTACCCACTTAAACTAAAGCCTGACCCAAACTTTCTTACCTTCTTCCTAAACGCTGCTCGCTCCTTACTATGCACGCTCGCCAACACGTGTCTCCACTGATCGACGTCGTTGTCCCCCATGACCACGTTCGCATCTCGCTATGACTTCGTCTGCCACTCCTTAAAAGCCATGACCACCATATCCTCGCCAGCGCGCAAGTCAAATCTCGCAAATACAACACAGTTGAACGATCCCAAAACCCTATGTCTCAGGATTCAACTCCTTGGAACAGTCGTCATGCGTGTGTAAGGACGACTCACCAACCCTACGTCACAGTGATTCTCAATCGCCTAAACACTCGCGACCTCCTTTCCTGATGTGCCGCTCGATGTTGACCATTTTGAGCGCTATTGCGTGCGGCTAATTTTTTTTTTATATTTGAGGCATTTTCGATTTAATCTTGTTCGAACTGAAAAGGAAATGGAAGAGACGCACGATTTAAAATTAGGGAAAGGCTGCTATACGTATAGGGTTGGGTAGCTCGAGATGTGCTAGGTCGGCTGTGATTTGAAATTCTATTTTATTTTATTCAAAATATCTCCCATTTCATATCTCGAGAATCTGAATCCCTATTGAGGAGTGCCAGTTTGCGTTCCAAATGTTGTATCCCTATTCCAAACCTAATGGAACAACTCTCAAGGCCTAATTTGATCGTATATGGAAGATAGCTTTCCGAATCGAATTAAAATATTAAATTTAAAATATTAAATTTTCAATATTACTTTCAATGCGTTTCTATCCCATATGACCAAACAATAATTCCAAATACTACCAAATTTGAAATCCGATAATAATACACTATTACAGACCCAATGACAATGGTTTCGTCAAATTCCAAGACTGTGCCTTGGAAGGCTATTTTTACTGGTCAATTAAAATATAAAATTCCCAACTTCTATTTATTCTCTTTTAAATTCAATTTTAAAAATTAACAATCTTTATTGTGGTTTGAATAAAATTTAGGTCGACTTTCAAATTATTTTCATTCACATTAAATTCAGAATCCAATTTTTCAAATAATTTCCAATATTTAATTTTAAACAATTTAATATCCAATAACTCACTATAATTGAAATATAAGTCATTGAACTTATAAAGTTTAACTTATAAAACGAATTCAAATTATAAAACAACTATTTCCATTGTACAGTCATTCAATATTTATTATTTAATTTCATTATTGATTTTAAACATAGTCAATACATAGAATTTATTTTAATACTTGTTATCGTTAAAATCTTCGAAATTAACTATTTCAAAATTTATTCAAGTTCATATCCAATAACTTATATTCAAAATCATTAAATTTTTATTTTTATTTAACCATTTTTACTTAATAATTATATTAAATTTCATAATTTAAAGTAGTTAAAAATACGAGCCTTTACAATTAACAGGGGAAGCCAAACCATATATTGAATAAATTAAATGAGCGAACTGTTATCCCGCTTTTTGACAAAGCCGTGATGCCACAAGATTGGTCGAAAACGGGAAACAGTCCATCTCAGAGATTGGTTATACTTCACTTAGCTATGGATATCGATGAATTTTGTCCGAGTCCGGAACAGGCCACAATTGATAGGACACGACAAGAAAGATCATAGGAATCTGCATTCCAAATTTCAAGCCAATCCGAGGTCGTATGCTCAAGTTATGATGGATTCAGGTTAAGAGGAATGGGCGTTGTCTGGTTCGAGCCCATTACCTTTCCTATGTTCGAACCCATCCCCCTCAACCTATTTCGAAACCAAGAGATAAGGCTGCGCCTCGAATCCATAAGCCTATGCCTCAGTTCGAATCGATGGTGTTCGAACCCATCGTTTCGAACCCATCTAGTTCGAAACCACCTGCTTTCGAACCAATAAGCACTGCCACGCCACACCCGAAACCATCGGCCTCGACTCCACTTCGAACCCAACTGGTTCGAACCCATCACAAAGCCTTACTTCGAACCCATCGCAGAGCCTTGCTTCGAACCCTTCCGTGAGCCATGCCTCGAATCCATCCATCTTCGAACCCATCCTGTGTAGCTCCATTCGAACCCACTAAGTCAACCAATCACGATGACGTGTCTTCCATCGGTTCGAATGCGCCGAGATATATGGAGTCGAAGCGGTCAACACGGAGTGAAGTCCGGATCGATTCGAAGTCTGCGCTCCACGTCACCACGAAGTCGCGTGCTGTGATGGTTTCGAACCTATCGGTTCGAACGCAATGGGTTCGAAACAAGCAGCCTGGCCATGAAGTCTAATTCGAACCCAAGATATCTCCTAACCTACTAATCCAAATGCAACCAAATTTTCACAGTAGCTTCCATATGAGGTAAAGATTGTTCCTGCCAAGTTTCAGCTCGATTGGACAATTTGTTGATGGGTTCGAAATCACTTCGAACCGATGTCAGATCGAGACGAAACTTGGTGGGGTCGGTCGCGTGGGCCCACTCACGTGCCAGAAGGAGTCTCACGAAGTTTCAGCAAGATCTGGGCCTCCAACGCCTATAAATAGCACCCTGAAGCCTTCAGAAAGGGGGATCTTTCCGCCATTGAACGCCAAGACTCTGCCGGATTCAAGTTTAACTATCAGAATCGCTGTTGTATTCAGATTTCAAAGCAATTGTCGGCTGTAATCCATTGTAATCGATTTAATCAAGCAAAGCAATAAAGAGAAAACCTTCAAAGTGGACGTAGGCGCGAACGCCGAACCACTATAAATCCTGTGTTTGTGATTGTTGTTCGTGAATTATTGTGATTTGTTGATTAGAGCTGAATTATTTATTGATTGTTACTGAGTTCTGTGTTAATCGTTATTGATTTGAGTACGTAAACGGGTGCTTTGACGACTTTGGGTGTTTGTGACCAATTTTGGCGCAAACATTTTGGTGCTTTCACTGAGAATTGAACTCAGGAAGAAGTTGGATTTGAAAGTTCAGAAGTTCAGATTTAGGAATTATGGCAAGGCAATCGAGTAGGAGACCAAGGACTGAGAGAAGTGAACCACAGGGAAGCCAAGAGGCTTCGTCAGGAGCAAATCAACCATCAATATACATTACTAGGGACGAGATGGAAACTATGATGAGGAGGCAAGAGGAAATGATCCAGAGTTTACTCCATCAGATAGGACAGCTCGGAGCACAGAATAGGGAAGCCAATGGAGTCCAGAACGGAGCAGGACCATCCGGAGTAGCACCTGGATTAGGGGGCACACCCTTGGAGAACGTTGATCCAGTTTCGGAGGGAGAAAGGGGAGCATCTGCGCAACCCGGTGGTAGTAGGGATGCAAACGCTCAGTCAAGGGGGCAGATCCCGGAGCTACCTCGTGAACTCGGGGGGCAGGTTGGAAGTAGTGAACAAGGATTACATCTCGGAGACAATGACCGATTAGCAGAGATAGTTAGGAGAGCTTTGAGAGGCGGTATGGTGAATAAAGATTTGGAAGATGTTAATAGAAGCCCTTTTACTTCATCAATCAGGCAAGCTAGGAACCCACCTGATTTCAAACTACCATCGTTGGATATGTATGACGGGAGAACGGACCCCACGGTCCACCTGACAAAATATATGAGGCATATGGAAGTACTGGGGGCATCGGAGGAGGTTATGGCCCGGTGTTTTCCATTATACTTGACAGATATCGCTGCACTATGGTTTAGACAGTTGGAGAACGGATCCATCGGAACTTGGAATGGTTTAGTAGAGAGATTTATGAGGCAATTCAGGGTTCATATTACAAGACCCAAGAACGTGATGACTCTGGCAACCCTAAAGCAGAAGGCCGGAGAGACCTTGAGAAGTTATCTAACACGATTTAATGCAGCAGCAGCTTCAGTGGATAGAGCGGATCCATCCATGGTGGTAATGGCAGCTGTGTCCGGAATAGCTGACGGCACAGAGTTCAAGAACTCATTGACTAAAGATCCACCCACAGATCTGGAGGAATTCTATCATGAAGCAGAAAAGTTTTTACGATTAGAAGATGCGAATGCCGAGAGAGAAGAAGGAGATGGGATAGAAATTTTTGCACTCAAAGACGCCCCTAGAAGGGACTCGGACAAAGATAAAGGTAAAAGAAAGATTGAGAATGACAGAGACAGATCAAAGCGGCAACGGAGGGAGCCGCGATTCACCACCTACACTGAGTTGAACGAGAGCCTGGAGCGAATTTACCAGGATACCAAAGAACAGATTCCGTATCGTAGGCCAATGCGAAGGGATCCTACCTCAGACGAAAGGAAATCAGATAAGTTCTGTGTATTCCATGAATTAAATGGTCATACTACTAATGATTGTAGGCACCTGAAGGATGAGGTGGAAGGGCATATCAGGAACGGTATGCTCCCTCAGTATGTAAGGAGGCGAGCTCCTGTGGCGGAACCAGAGCGACCACCATCCACGTCAGCTAGAGGCGATCCTGAATCAAGGCACCGTTTGGTTATCAACTGAATGAAATAACGATGAACAAGTTGTAAGCTTCCACTACCGCATTTAAATCATTTACACATGTGCGAGATCGCGAACGATCTCCAGACATGCTCTGAGTGATCATCAACCGTTTCGTAGTGGGAACTTACACTTTGACATCCATGCTTTACTTTCATTTCCTTTTGATTTGGACATTTGAACTTTGTTTGTTTGGACAATTGTTTTTGGAACTCATTCGTTTAATAGATATTTGATTCTGATAACTTTGAAATGGCTAGGCTGCTTGCACATGTACAGGGTCGCGAACGGTCCTTAGGTATGCTCTGAGACGGCGATGAACCGCCCCTATAAACGATCCAGGAACTCACCCGAACGTGACCCTGGCATCGATAACACCAAGCCCTCCCGGGCACACACACAATTCGCCTCGAACGGCATCCGACCTCGAACGGTCACAATCCGCCTCGAACGGCACCCGACTTCGAACAGTCATAACTCGCCTTACCTCAAATGGCTTGATCGCGAACGGTCGTCACTTGAGGTCCGAAACCCGACCGCGAACGGTCACAAATTCGCCTCGAACGGCACACGATCGCGAACGATCGCTTCCTGCCTCGAACGCCATTGATCGCGAACGGTCATGGCTCACTGATTATGAAAACCGACCTCGAACGGTCACCATTCGCCTTGAACGGCACTTGGTCGCGAACGATCATCATTTGCCACGAACGGCAGTCGACCGCGAACGGTCCCATCTCATCATTCGCCGCGAACGGCATCGACCGCTAACGGCCCTATTCGATCTTATGCCACGAACGGCACGGACCGCGAACGGTCCCGATTCACCTCAAGCAGCATACGATCCCGAACGATCGAAGCATGGATTTATACGCTCGACCGCGCACGGTCGCACTTCACCTCGAATGATTCGATCGCGAACGATCGTCATTTGAAGTTGACGCTTGACCACGAACGGCCGCGCTTCATCCCAAATAGCTCGATCTCGAACGATCGTCATTTGAGTCCATATGAAACTATCGAGTTCTTTGCAGGTTGATAACCGGATACGAACATCCAACTCAAGGCATTACAAAACACACCTTCCTACAGCAAGGCATGTTTTGGGGGGCAAAGTGTTATCCCGCTTTTTGACAAAGCCGTGATGCCACAAGATTGGTCGAAAACGGGAAACAGTCCATCTCAGAGATTGGTTATACTTCACTTAGCTATGGATATCGATGAATTTTGTCCGAGTCCGGAACAGGCCACAATTGATAGGACACGACAAGAAAGATCATAGGAATCTGCATTCCAAATTTCAAGCCAATCCGAGGTCGTATGCTCAAGTTATGATGGATTCAGGTTAAGAGGAATGGGCGTTGTCTGGTTCGAGCCTATTACCTTTCCTATGTTCGAACCCATCCCCCTCAACCTATTTCGAAACCAAGAGATAAGGCTGCGCCTCGAATCCATAAGCCTATGCCTCAGTTCGAATCGATGGTGTTCGAACCCATCGTTTCGAACCCATCTAGTTCGAAACCACCTGCTTTCGAACCAATAAGCACTGCCACGCCACACCCGAAACCATCGGCCTCGACTCCACTTCGAACCCAACTGGTTCGAACCCATCACAAAGCCTTACTTCGAACCCATCGCAGAGCCCTGCTTCGAACCCTTCCGTGAGCCATGCCTCGAATCCATCCATCTTCGAACCCTTCCTGTGTAGCTCCATTCGAACCCACTAAGTCAACCAATCACGATGACGTGTCTTCCATCGGTTCGAATGCGCCGAGATATATGGAGTCGAAGCGGTCAACACGGAGTGAAGTCCGGATCGATTCGAAGTCTGCGCTCCACGTCACCACGAAGTCGCGTGCTGTGATGGTTTCGAACCTATCGGTTCGAACGCAATGGGTTCGAAACAAGCAGCCTGGCCATGAAGTCTAATTCGAACCCAAGATATCTCCTAACCTACTAATCCAAATGCAACCAAATTTTCACAGTAGCTTCCATATGAGGTAAAGATTGTTCCTGCCAAGTTTCAGCTCGATTGGACAATTTGTTGATGGGTTCGAAATCACTTCGAACCGATGTCAGATCGAGACGAAACTTGGTGGGGTCGGTCGCGTGGGCCCACTCACGTGCCAGAAGGAGTCTCACGAAGTTTCAGCAAGATCTGGGCCTCCAACGCCTATAAATAGCACCCTGAAGCCTTCAGAAAGGGGGATCTTTCCGCCATTGAACGCCAAGACTCTGCCGGATTCAAGTTTAACTATCAGAATCGCTGTTGTATTCAGATTTCAAAGCAATTGTCGGCTGTAATCCATTGTAATCGATTTAATCAAGCAAAGCAATAAAGAGAAAACCTTCAAAGTGGACGTAGGCGCGAACGCCGAACCACTATAAATCCTGTGTTTGTGATTGTTGTTCGTGAATTATTGTGATTTGTTGATTAGAGCTGAATTATTTATTGATTGTTACTGAGTTCTGTGTTAATCGTTATTGATTTGAGTACGTAAACGGGTGCTTTGACGACTTTGGGTGTTTGTGACCAATTTTGGCGCAAACACGAACATGAATTAAAATTGATAAGGTTAATAGGTAAGGGAAAAATACAAAAAGAATATTCTAATACCCTAAACCCATAGGAATTCATTTCATACGTTCATTATCAGTTGCAAAAATTAAGAATGGAGGTTGGCCACCATTCTAAGGAACAAGAGAAAGAAAAGCTAAGAAAGAAGCTAAATCAAAACCAGATCCATTCAAATCTCAAACTCCTTAATCTCAAAGTTAAGGTGAATAATGGATATATCTCATATATTTTTATTGTTTTCGGTTTTAAGGTTAATCCAAATTATTTTGCAATTTTATGCCATGTTTTAATATGATTAAATGTTTATATATGCTTGTTGATGATTTATGATAGTTCATAAAGATTTTATGATATGTTTTAATGTGAAATCCATATTAAATGACATCCAAATGCCTTGCAAATTTAGATTTTGATCATAAATGATATTGTAGAGATGGGATTCAATTTTCATAATTATTTGAATTATTGTGGATTTTATATTAATTTTCTAGTAAAGAAAATTATTATTTGGGTTTAAATTTATTTACGGCTAAATAATAGATATTTTAGGTCTGAAATCAATATATGTTAGAAAACATATTAGAAATGATTTACCAAAATTTTTGTAGAATTTTCCTAAGTGTTATAATGAATATATAAAATTATTTAAGGTATGGAACTTAAATATTTAAATTTTTTAAATTTTCCTAAGGGTAATTAATTTAAACGGTTTAAATTTGAAATTTTGGCAGTGCTTTTGGAAAAGAAAATTAGCAACCAATAATATTTTAAAAAATAAGGCAGGTTAACTGAAAAGAATTTCTTTTTAAAGTAAATTTTTTTTACATGCTTTTGGCATGTTTTAACACTTTCGACAATAGAGGTTCCGATCTAGTAGTTCCGACTTCATCACCATCGAAACCAATGCACATGGTATTAAGTAACTGGTATGTAGCAAATTGAACTAAGGAAAAAGGTACTGGGTAGAAGCTAAGGGTTCCGAATGGGTCAAAACGCTACCTTGCTTTTAATTGAAAACGCACCTGCTTCGATTTCAAAGGGTATGCTTTTAACTTAGTTGGTTTTCGACTGGGTCAAATGTTTTAAAGGAATGGTTTCAAATGGGTTGCGCTTTTTTTCTAAGTAAAAAACATTCGAAGGGGTCGAAGCCCCTAGCTGCTGCTTTCTACCTTTTGAAGCAAATGGTATCTAAGGGAATACTCTGTTTTTAAAATCCAAGTCGCTTCTCTAATGCTTTCAGAAGGGTTGGTTTTGACACCATCACTTCTTTGCTTAGAAATTGCTTTCGAAAGAGTGTTTTCGACTTAACATTTTTACGACCCTTTTGCTTTGTTGAAGGTAGAACCCAAAGATTTCGAGAGAGATGGTTTTCAATGGTTTCGAAAGCTTTCCATATGTTTTGATTAAACTTAAATGCTTTCGAAAGTTTTATTATTCATAAAGGATTTTGATGCTTTCGAAAGGTTTAAATGAAGGTTACGAATAGGTGGTTCGCTAATCATTTCGAAAGGTTTGAAAGGAAGATATCCAATGTTTTCGAAAGGCAATGTTATAGTGTTTTTAAAGAAGGACATCTAAGGTTTTAAGCTTTCGTATGTGATGCTTTTCAATGTTTTGTAATGGTAGTTATGGATGGTTTTGGAAATGAACATTTTGGCCTTTCGGCCAAGGTTATAAAGGGTTTACTTGGTTCTGAAATGGATACTTTCAATCGTTTCGAAAGAGGTACTTATAAAGATTTAAACGTTTTCATCAATAATGGTTGTGCAAAGTATTATATAACATGGCAAGATGATGTTGAGTAAAGCATAGAGTATATATTTTCCTTATTTAAGTTTGATCTAAAGGTTTTAAATCAAGTTGAGAAGAAAAGGTTTTCAAGGAAAATATAAGGGAAGATTACCCTAAGTAAAATGACTCAAATATTTATATACCAGATGGGACTGGTATGGGGTCGCACCCTATAAATTAGCTATTAGCTCCTAGCTAATTTAGCCCAAAATTCCAATGTGTATGGCTTTGTCACGGGTAAGACTGAAATGAGGTTTCACAAAGAAATGAATTTATTTGTATAGAGATAGTTTATTGGTGAGCCCGCAAAACCTATAGGATCACATGACCCTAGGAGAAGATAAGACAGCTCGTCAAGAAGAGGAGTATCTAACAGATGTTAGACTATTTTTTGTATTATCTGGTAGGCAATAGTAAGCCAAAGGTTAGTAGTTTGCCAAACAAAACGTAGCTGGAATGAAATGGGCTCTCTTGGTTAATCTGTCCGCTACGACCTATATAAGTTCATTTCCTCTATTGGATCTTGGCAACCTGTCTATAAAATCCATAGAAATAGAATCCCACTTCGATATCGGAATATCCAATAGTTGAAGCAACCCACTTGGCTTCTGATGTTCGGCTTTTACCATTTGACAGTTTAGACACTTCTTTATCCATAATCCAACATCTCACTTCACACATTCCTAGAAGGAACTTCTCTTCATATTACGATACATCTTAGTTCCTTCTGGATGAATAGTGAACTTTGAATGATGGAATTCCTTCAAAACTTCCTTCCTTCTGTCTCCTACAGGAACACATAACCTCCCTTTCTTTCTCAACCACCCATTATGATCAAGACAAAAACCCTTCAACTCATTGCTCTTTGTTCCATTCTTTAACTTCTTGATCCGTTAAACCAAGACTGGATCCTCCTCCTATTTAGAAGCAATCTTCTCAATCATCATCGGTCAGACTTCTTAACAAAATGGCATAGTTGTTTCTCCACTAGACTCAGTCTCTGATCTCCATTGCACTCCACAAGTCGCCAATGGTTCCAAATCTTTCCACTTAGCTATCATAGCCAACACCGCATTCTGATGCTTTATGTAAGTGCATCTTCCAACTTATTACCTTTCCCTCATGTGTACTCAATTCCAAAATCATAAGCAACAACAAACTCTAACCATCTCTGCTATCTCATCTTTAGCTCCTTCTGAGAGAACAAATATTTCAATGACTTATAATCCGTATAAAGCTCAAACTATTCTCTTAAAAGGTAATTCCTCCACACTTTCAACTCAAAAATCACTGTAGCTAATTCCAAATCACGTGTTAGATACCTAACCTCATGCGGTATAAGCCTTCGAGAAGCGTAGGCAATCACTTTACTTCTTTACATTAACACAGCTGTCAATCCAGTTCCACATGCATTTGTATAAATTACCAAATCCTAATCCCCTTCTGGAATATTTAACACATGTGCATAGGTCAATAAGTATTTCAAGTTTTGGAATGCTTCCCCGCACTTACTGGTCCATACAAAGTTCACATTCTTTTGTGTTAGCTTGGCCACTGGTTTTGCTATCCGTGAAACATCCCATACGAACCTCCGATAATATCCAACAAATCCAAGAAAACTCTTAATCTCGGTCACGGTCTCGAATCTCTTCAAAATTTTCGCTGCTTCAATCTTAGTTGGATCTACAGACAACCCTTTCTCTTAGACTATACGACCAAGAAACTTCACTTCTTTTTTCTAGAAATGATACTTCAAAAACTTCGCCTATAGTTGACGCTGCATCAACGTCTTAAGCACAACTTTAAGATGAACTTCATGCGCTTTTTCATCTATAGAGTATATCAGAATATCATCTATGAAAACCAACACGAACATATCTATGTGCTCTCAGAAAACTCGGTATATCCAATCCACAAATAATACTGGTGCATTAGTTAGTCCAAAAGGCATAACAAACCACTCATACAATCCATATCTAGTTCTAAACGCCATTAAAGGAATATTGGCCTCTACTACTCTAAGCTGATAAAACCTGTCGCCAAATCCAACTAAGAAAATACTTTGAATCCACTCAACCGATCAAACAAACCATCAATGCTAGGCAATGGGTATCGATTCTTTATTGTCTTCTCATTCCACTTACGATAATCTATATCGATTCTTTATCATCAATTTGGCAAACTTTACGGCTGTCCCCAAGGTGAGCTACTCGGTCTAATAAAATTCTTGCCTTCCAAATCCACCAGCTGCACCTTTAGCTCCCTCATCTCGGTAGGTGTCATCCTTCTTGGTGGTCTACTCACTAGTTCTTCTCCAGGCACCAAATCTATTTGAAACTCGATGGCTTGTTTCAGTGGAAATCCTACTACTAGCTTGAAGACCCACAAAAACTCAGTTCAACTCGTCTTCTAGCTCCACAATACCCAAAAAAGCATCTGCCTCATAGCTAGGGATTTCTACGGTATATACAATTGATCACTACAGTCGGGGTGACTAAGCGATATTTTTCTATCATAGCAAAACATCCTAGCATTGTATTTACTTAGCCAATCCATACCCAAGATAATTATGAACCCTACAAAGTCAAATACATGCAAACTAAAAACAAAGGTATGACCTAACAAATCAAACTTTAAGTGGTCACACTTCATCCCATGTGTCGTATACCCTCCTATCAGATTTGCAACCCTTAAGGAAGTAACTAAGTATGAGGGTTCTAGGTTAAGTTTATCTACCAAACAATGAGATACAAAAGAATACGATGTAGTAGTATCAAACAAAACGCTACAGACATACCATGAATCTGAAGCGTACCTCCCACACCTCCTTCGCTTTCTCCTGCGCTGTTGGCCTCGAAGTAGTAGGCTCCAATGCATACACCTTACCCCTTCCTTCCTTAGTAGGTTCTTTGCACTAGTTCTCGTAATGGCCAATCTGATCGCATTTGAACCATTTGATATTTTTCTTCTCAATAACTTCTTTCGCTTTTCTAGAAAGACATTCATTAGCGAAATTCCCCTTCTTATCGCACTTAAAGAAAACAACTTCAGACTACCCTTTCTTTGCGGCTCTAAAACTTTCTAAAGACCCTTCTTATGAAAGATCTTTCTTTTCTTACTCGCCCCACCTAGACCTCCTTCGCCTTGTTCTTCTCTGGAAAAGCAAGCTTTTCTCCATGTCTTAAAGTCGTCTTTACCACAACATCACAACTAATATGTTGTAATGTAGCCTTGGGCAACTCAGGCTTCAACCCCTTGATTAACTTTTCGTTTCTCTTAACCAGAGTATCCCCAATCGCATATCCATACCTCGCCAACTCCTCAAATCTTCTAGCATACTCCAACATAGTAATCTTCCCCTGCTCCAACTCAGAAAACTTTTCGAAGAAGGAAGATTGCGCCATCACAGACATGAACCTCTCCTCGAACCTCCTCTTAAACTCAGCGTATGTCATTGTCTGTTCGTTCACTACAGCCGTCACACTATTCCACCAGAACAAAGCAGCTCCTTGAAGATGTTTCGAAGCAAGTCCTCTCTTCTGCTCATCATTGAGCCTCAAATTTGGAAATATCCTCTCAAAATGTAGCAACCATTTCTCACCCTCGATAGCGTCTTCAGTTTCGATGAATGGCTTCCATCCAAGCCTAGCATAGTCTCCTATAACATCCCGTATCTAGAGGCCAAAAGCTAAGTGCTATAGATGTTACAGTCATCCATAGTATTAACTTCTCGTGATGATATACGGTAATTCTAATTGTAGCCATAATATCAGAAGCATACGGATAAGAACAAATCGCAGATTTCAAAACAACATATATCTAATTACATGTCACAAATCTTAATTCATATCCACGTTATAATAATCCCAAAACATTTCCCAAGCAATGATCAAATATCAAATTACAATAATAAGCCAATGTCGACATATGACGATGCGTCCTTGGATGATCAAAGAAAAATAGTCATATCTGACTTAATACGCAGTGAAATCCAAACAAAATAAGCTGTAGTTCGTAAATTAGCTATCCATCAACGACCTAATCGTCACCGGAAGATTTATTCACGAAAATTACGAAACCTGAAAACCTCAACACTCAGCCTACTAAAATTAATTTTTGAACATCCGAGAGTTTAAGGGGAAACAAAAACATAGATTCAGACATAAAGCCTGGTGTGAATAATTGTGTTACATCACGGTTTACTGATATTGAGTAAAACCACGCATGCCGCTTAGCGGAACAGGTTTCTCCTCACTAATATCCTTTCCAAAACATGTAATTTGTAAATCCTTTCTTGCAACCAAACTAGTTAATCAAACTGATTATATCAAAATAGCAATATCCTTTATGTTAATAAATGGACTATCTATCCATAAAACAGGTAATAAGTGGACTATAAGTCATAAAATAATAGCAAGGTCCACTATGCTAACAAATGTACCATCGTTCCATAAAACTAGGCTGACTGACTCAATTGGACTAACTGTCCGCAATCTTAACTAACCATCCGAAAACTGTAGGCTCACCGCCCTCAAACTGGACTAACTGTTAGAATCAAAGTGGACTAATGGTCCGAATCATTTTCTTAGGGTTAACTACTCTTTAAATTTTCCTTAAAAACCTTTTCAAAATGATTTAGCCCTTCAAATCATACATCTACAAGGAAAATATATCGTTTAGCATTACTCTTAGCTATTTTGCCATGTTATATATACTTTTCACAAAATCATGTTGATGATATTAAATGAGGATTACCTATCCTTATAAAATAAGTTAAAGTCCTTTATAACTTGAAAACATTTAGGCTATTCTGCCTATTTAGCTTGTTCGAAACCGTTGTAAAACCTTTAAACAACCCATTTGAAACCTCTAAAAGTAACCCTTTCGAAACCTTTGAAAGTACCCCTTTCAAACCTATTAAACGTTACTCTTTCGAAACCAATATAAGTCTTTTTTCCAAAATCTCTAAAGTGTTAGACACCCTTCTTTAAAAAATTAAAACCTTGCCTTTCGAAAACATATGAGAAACCTTTCTTTTCAACCTTTTCGAACCCCTAGAGGAACCACCTCTTTCGAAATCATTCATAAAACCTTTCGAAAGCATCAAAACTCAACTCTTTTGAATGCACTTGGGTTCAATATAAAACCTATGGAAACACCTTTCGAAACCTTTCAAAACGTCTCATTCAAAACCATTTGGATTAAAAGAGCAATCAGAAACTAAATATAGTTGAAAGCATCTGTTTCAAAACTATTTCCTAAGAAAGAAGTGATGGTGACGAAACCATCCTTCGAAGGCATTGGAGAGGTGGCCAAATTTTTAGAAAACAAAACAACAGCTTCGAAACCATTTAAATAGAAAGGTAGGGAGCGACAGCTAAAGGTTTCGACTCTATCGAAAGCATCATTTAAAACGAAAGTGCAACCCCGTCAAAACCTTATCTTTTAAACCATTTGACTTACTTGAAACTCAACCAAGTCGAAAGCAACTTAGTCAAAAGCAAGCGGGCGTATTTTTCCTTAAAATCAAAACAATAATTCAACCCTTTCAAAACCCCCTGGTTTCGACTCTATAACTTTCACCTTCTTCTAATGTACCATGCACCAGTTTCCTGATACCATATGCGTTGGTTTCAACTGTATCTGAAGGGAAGGGTTGGAGGCGGAACCTGGTGCCAAAAGTTTCGAAACAGTAAAAGCCTGTTTATTTGTACTTTAAAACTATCCTTTTGTACATAACCTGCCTTATTTGTCTAATTCTGATTAGTTGCCAAATTCTTTTTCAAAAAGTGATGCTGACTTTCTCAATTTAGAAATTTAAATTTATTTGCAAAAGCCCCTACTCCTATTTAATTATATAAAAAATTAAGTCCAAAACCTTAAATAATTTTATATGGCCACTAAAATACTTAGGAAAAGTCTGTAAAAATTCCAAAAAATATATTACGTACGTTTTCTAACATATAAAAATTTCAGACCCAAACAAATAATTATTTACCCGTAAATAATTTATAATCCAAAATGCCATTTTTTTACTAGAAAATTCATATTAATTCCAAAAATATTTAAAAAAATTTAAAAATTGAAATCCATCTTTAAAATATCATTTAAGACCTTCATAAAAATTTGCAATGTAATTGGATGTCATTTAATAGGGTTTTAATCTTAAAACCTATCATTAAATCAAAATGGGTATACATAAATCATCAATAAGTATATATAATCATTCCATCGTTCAAAATCATGGCAAATCAATGCAAAATATTCGGATTTAGTCTTAAAACCGAAACAAAACAAAAATGAAATGTAAACATTATTCACCTTAGCTTTAGAGATTAAAGATCTTGAGATTTTATTGGATTTGATTTGTATTAGCTTTTCCTTTACATTTTCTTAATTCTTCTTCCCCCTTTACTTATTAATGGTAGCCGACCTCTTGTTTTGAAATTTCAAAATGAAATAAACGTGTATTCTAATACACAGCCAAGATTTGGAAGATATAGGAATGGCCTCTTTCCTACTTTACCCTTCCTCTTATTCATTTTAAATCTTCTTTCTTAATTCATTAGTTCATTGATTTTATATGGCACGACTACCGTTATTTAAAATCAAATCTGAATCCCCTGATTAGCACATTATTTTGTTTAATTTGACTAATCATATATCCTAAATAATGTTACCAAAAATCTAGGGTTGTTACAGACTCCCCTCCTTAAAGAATTTCATCCTTTAATTTATGATAAGGCACACAATAAATCAAATCAGAAGGTAAAACATACCATCAAACAAGTTAGGATAAGTATCTCTAATCCTGCTTTCAACCTCCCAAGTACAGTCCTTGTCATCGTCATTCCACTAGACTTTGACTAACCTGACTGTCTTGGTTCTAAGCCTCTTTTCATCTCTTGCAATAATGTAAACTAGCTTCCTCACCATGGTCAAATCTGGTTCTACTACTAAATCATATGGCACAGTTGGTGGAATAGTAGTCTCTAAGCATCTAACACACTTTTTGAGATGAGAAACATGAAAAACATCATGGACACATGCCAAGCTGCTCAGTAACTCAACTCTATACGCGAGTTACCCAATCCTCTCCACAATAGGAAATGGTCAAATGGATCTCGATGCCAACTTTCCTGATCTTCCAAATCTAGTCACACCCTTCATCGGTGACACCTTAATAAAAACCTGATTTCAAACTGAGAATTCTTAGTCTTTCGGTCTTTTATATTCATAACTTTTTTGCCTAATCCGAGCATCCTTCATTCTAGCTCGAATGACCTCAATCTTTTCTGCAGCTTTTCTTACCAAATCCAAACCAAGAATCAACCTATCCTTGGTCTTCGACCAACAACAAGATATTTGTGTGGCATTCCATACAAAGCTTCAAATGATGTCATCCCAATAATGGTCTGATAACTATTGTTATATGAAAACTCGACTAGATGGAGATGGTCTTACCATGATCCTATGAAATGTAGAACATAACCTCTTAACAAAATCTTCTAAAATTTTGTTAACTCTTTCCGTTCGCCCATCTGTCTACGGATGGTAAGCGGTACTCATCTTGAGCTTGGTTCCCAAACATCATGTAAACTCCTCCAAAACTCGATAGCGCACAAGGAATCTCTATCAATAAATATACTGCTAAGAGTTCCATAAATTTTAACCACATTCTTTATAAACAATCTTGCTAAAACAGGTATCGTCCTGGTTGACATAACTGGAATGAAATGGACACTTTTGTTCAATCTGTCCACTATGAACCATACACTTTCATTTCCTCCGTTCGACCTTGGCAACCCGTCAATAATTCCACAGAAATATAATCCCACTTCCATATTAGAATATCCGATGACTGAAGCAACCTACTTGGTTTTTGGTATTCGGCCTTTGCCTACTAGAAATTCAAGCACTGCTTTACACAAAAGCTAAAATCCCGCTTCATACTTTCCTAGAAGAATCTCTTCTCATGTCCTGGTACATCTTAGTTCCTCCTAGACGAATAGAGAACTTCAAACAATGACATTCCTCCAAGACTTCCTTCCTTATGTTTCCTACACTTGGAACACATAATCTCAGTTTATTTCTCAACCACCCATTCTTGTCAAGACTGAAATCTTTCGAATCATCTCTATAGGTTTCTTCTCTTAACTTCCTGATTCGATCAGCTAACACTAGATCCTCCATCTATTTAGAAGCAATTTTTTCGATCAACACTGGTCGAACTTCCAAATAAGATAATAAAACTATATCCCCACTAGACCCAGCCTTAGGTCTCCACTACACTCTGCAATCTACTAATGCTTCCAAATCTTTCCGCTCAGTAATCATTTCTAATGATGCATTCTGAGGTTTCCTACTAAGTACATCTGCAACCTTGTTGTCTTTCCCTAGTGTGTCTCAATCGAAAAATCATAAGCGGTTATAAACTCTAACCATCTCTACCATCTCATGTTCAGATCCTTCTGAGAGAATAAATACTTCAATGACTTATGATCGGTAAGTAACTCAAACCTTTCTACTAAAAGGTAATTTCTTCACACCTTCAAAGAAAAAATCACTACATCCAACTTCACAGCATGCATCGGATGCCTGACCTCACGCAGTCTAAGTTGTCTAGAAGCATAAGCAATCACTTTACCTCCCTACATCAGCAAAGCTCCCAATCTTTTTCCACACACATCTGTATAAACAACCAAACCATGATTCCCCTCTGGAACAACCAACATAGGTGCATGGGTCAATAAGTGTTTCAAACTTTGGGATGCTTCCTCACACTTATCGATCCACACAAACATCACATCCTTCATCATTAGCCTGGTTAGCGGTGCTGCTATCCGTGAGAAATCCTTAATTAATCTGCGATAATAACAAGCCAATCTTAGGAAACTCTTTATCTCTGTTAATGTCTCGGGTCTCTTCCAACTATTCGTTGCATCAATCTTAGTTGGATCCACTAGCAACCCTTTGTCTGAGACTACATGACCAAGAAACTTAACTTTCTTCTTCCAGATGTGACACTTCGAGAACTTCTCCTTTAGCTGTTGCTGCCTCAGTGTCTCAGGCACCACTCTAAGATGAACTTCTTACTCTCTCTTATCCTTAGAGTAAGTCAAGATATCAAATGTGAAAAAAAATATGAACCTTCCAAGTGTTCTTGGAAAACTCGGCTCGTTAAATTCACAAAGTAAGCTGACGAATTCATCAGACCGGACGGCATAATTAACCATTCGTATGATCGATATCTAGTCCTGAACACCATCATATGTATAATATCCTTTGCTAATCCGAGCCGATGGAAACCAATTGCCAAATCAAACTGGGAAAATACCTTGGCTCCACGCAACTGATCAAATCAATCATCAATTCTAGGCAATGGATATCGATTCTTTATTGTCCTCTCATTCAACTTTTGATGATCGATATATAGCCTCAACGATCCGTTCGACTTCTTAGAAAACACCGCTGCTGCACCCCAAGGTGAACTACTTGGCTTGATAAAGCTCTTGCATTCCAAATCCACCAACTACACTTTCAACTCCCTCATCTCTGAAGGGGTCATCCTACTCGGTGGCCTACTCACTGGTTCTATTTATGGAACCAAATCTATTCGAAACTCAATGGCTCGTTTCGGTGGCAGTCCAACTATAGGCTCAAAAACACCTGTGTTAGCATTTCAATTGGTCACTAACACCCTTGAGTAGAGTTATGTAGGGAGATTAATGAAGAGAGTAAATTAGAACAGAAAAATAGTGTAATTCAATGCCAAAAAGAACAACAAAACTGAGAACACCTGATTTATAATGGTTCGGCCTAATTGCCTACGTCCACTTTGAATAAAATCTTTATTGCTTCCTCAATCACTTGAATGCAGATACAATCCGTAAACCAATCACTTGAATACAGGTTTGAACTAAAAAGAGGAGAGTATCAAAAAATGGCAGAGTCTCCCCAATCTTCTCGTAAAAAGGATCCCTTTCACTGTGCCCCTGCCCTTCTATTTATAGATGAAGATGGGTTGGACTTCCCTCACGGGCCTAGGAACAAGGTACCTCGGTCCATGGTAAATAGCTTTTGCGCACTAAGCCAGGGATGCCGAATGAGGGGAGGTGCGCCGAACGAGGCTTCATGCCGAGCGACTCATCTATGCCGAACGAGGCTTATGTCGAACGAGATGGGGTGTGTCGAACGAGGCTTGTACCGAACAACTCATCTGTGCCGAGCAAGGCTTATGCCGAACGAGGGAAGGTGTGCCGAACGAGGCGTCCCTTCCTTTGACCGGGCCATGTGTTACTCCACTTCGTTTGGCCAAGCGATACTTGCCGGGCGACGATGACTCAACTGACCGAGCGAGGCTTGTCGAGCCGTGTGCCGAACCGTACTTACCGAACCGCAACTAATTGCCAAAATATGTCGACTGCATCAAACTTGTAGAGCTTCAGGCTCTTCTTGGTCAGAATCTTGTCTAGTTCCAACGATAATATCTTCAATTGTTGTTTTGTTGCCGGGCCAAGGTGCCGTGTAACAATCTGTGAATTCTCTAACAATGAAAACTCGACTCAACTCATCATCTGGTTACATAACACTCAACAAAAGAAAACACCTCATCGCTTGAATTTTATACAGTATAAACAATCTGGTCACTACAATCAGGGTGTCTAAGAGATATCTTCCTATTCTGGAAAAATATCCAAGCATTGTACTCACTTGACAAATCCATCCTAAGAATAATTCTGAACCACACAAAATGAAACACTTGCAAATTGCAAAAAAAGTATAACCTAACAGGTCAAACTCTAACTGGTCGCATCTCAACCCTAGAGTTCATACCCTTCGATTCACAACCGTAAGGAAGTAACTAAATTTTTAGGTTCACGGTTAAGCTTATCTATCAAACATCTAGAAATAAAATAATATGATGCATCAGTATCAAATAGAATGCTAACAGACATACAATGAATCTAAAGCGTACCTCCCAGAACTGCCTTCCCATTCTCCTGAGCTGTTGGTTTAGAAACAGCAGGCTCCAATGCATACACCTTTCCCTTTCCATCCTTAGCGGGCTCCTTGCACTGGTCCTTATGATGACCTATCTAGTCACAATTGAGGCACCTGACATTCTTCCACCTAGCCATATCCTTAGCCCTTCCATCACGACAATCATTAGCAAAGTGCCGCTTCTTGTCGCAGTAATAACAGAAGATCTCGGACTTTCCTTTCTTAGCTGCTACACCATTCTGAGCACCTTTCTTAGGAAAGAACATCCTCTTCTAGCTCGGCTCAACCAAGATCTCCTTAGCCTTTCTCTTCTATAGAGAATCAAGAATATCCTCTTGCCTCATGGCCATCTCCACAACAACATCAAAAGGATCTCTAATATGAGATAAAGTAGCCCTGTCTAACTCTGGCTTTAATCCCCTGATGAACTTCTCATTCCTCTTCATCATTATGTCTATTGAGGCATATCCATATCTGTCCAACTCCTCGAACCTTTTGGCATACTCCATGACCGACATCTCTCCCTGCTCTAACTGTGCCATAACAGACATGAACCTCATCCGAAACCTACTCTTGAAATCTTCCTAGTCATAGTGTCCTCATCTACTGTTATAGTCACGTTATTCCATCAGAACAATGCAGCTGACAGAAGCTGCTTAGATGCTAACCTCCTCTTATGCTCATCATTGAGCCCAAATCTACAAAGATCCTTCTATAGTGCAACAACCATTTCATCGTCTCAATGACATCCTCCATTCCCATAAACAGCTTCCCTTCCAGCTTAGTGAAATCTCCACTCAACTAAGTAAATTGATTAGCTACCGAAACTTCCAGAAACCTTGCACTTGTAGCATTTCCTTCAAAAAGTCTGGTTGCATCTCCTGCCAACATCATATTCCTGAAAAACTGAAACATAGCTTCCATTCCAACTTACGGGACCTTAGCACCAACATTCTCTGCTTATGCCTGACCTTGACCACTCCTAGCATTAGGTCTGGCATTCCCTATGGTGCCTTCCCATCCAGGGTTAACTCTTCCTTTTCAACCATCCATATCTGTATTCAAATTTCTTGAGATACAAAAAGATAACCTAATCAAAGATAGGAGACTAGGGATAAAGCGCATACTTATATGTAGCAAATACAAGTATGTTACCAGAATGTTATCCCAAACCCCAATCTTTCTTTAATTCCTTAGGATTTTATTTTCAAAAGTCATATTTAGTTAAATTTTTTCATAAACCTATGCTCTGATACCAAGTTGAAACATCCCATATCCAGAGTCCAAAAGCTAAGCGCTACAGATGCTGCAGCCATCTATAGTAATAACTTCTGTATATGAAATACGACAATGCTAATGGTATCTGTAGTATCAGAAGTACATGAATATAAACAAGTCATAGATTAAAAAACAACTTATATCTAATTACATTTCAAAAATCATAATTCATATCCATGTTACAAAAATCCCCAAAATGTTTCCCAAGCAATGATCAAACATAAAATTCAAAAATACACCAAGAGCGACATACGACGATGCCACCTTGGATAATCAAAGCAATATAGTCATATTTGACTTAATGCACAGCGGAATCCAAATAAAATAACCTATAGTTCATAAATTAGCTATCCGTTAGGCACCTGCTCATCTCCAGAAGATTTATTCGCCAAAACTACAAAAATATGAAAACCTCAACCCTCAGCCAAGGTTAACTACCCTTTAAATTGTTCTCGAAAACCTTTTCAAAATAGTTTAGTCCTTCAAGTCATAAATATACGAGGAAAATATATCTTTTAGCTTTACTTTAAGCTATTTTGCCATGTTATATATACTTTACACGAAATCATATTGATGATATCAAATAAGGATTACCTATCCTTTCAAAATAAGTAAAAGTCCTTTATAACTTCAAAACACATAGGATATTCTTCCTATTTAACTTGTTCGAAACCTTTATTTAAAACCTTTAAACAACCTATTCAAAACCCCTGAAAGTAACCCTTTCGAAACCTTTGAAAGTACCCATTTCGAAACCATTGAAAGTAACTCTTTCGAAACCAAAAAAGTCCTTCTTTTGAAAGCTCTAGAAAATTAGAAATCCTTCTTTAAACCTTTAAAACCTTTCCTTTCAAAAACATAGGAAAAACCTTCCTTTTCAACATTGTCAAAATTTAGGGGAACACCCCTTTCAACATACAACCTTTCGACAGCATCAAAACTTTAATCCTTTGAAAGCACTTGGGTTCAATTTAAAACATAAGAAAACACCTTTCGAAACCTATCAAAACATCTCGATTGAAACCATTTAGATAATGCCTTCAAGTAGAGCAAAAGGATCAAAAACTAAATAAAGCCGAAAGAATCTATTTCGAAACCATTTCCTAAGTAAAGAAGTGATGGTCTCGAAATCATCCTTCGAAAGCATTGGAAAGTTGGACAAATTTTTAGAAAACAACCCCTTCGAAACAATCTCGATCGAAAGGTAGGAAGCGGCAGCTAAAGGTATCGACTCTGTCGAAAGCATCATTTAAAACAAAAGAGCAACCCATCGAAACATTGTCTTTTAAAACATTTGAATTAGTCGAAACTCAACCAAGTCGAAAGCAACTTATTCGAAAGCAAGTAGATAATTTTTTCCTTAAAACCAAAACAGTGTTTCAACCCCTTCGGAATCCCCTTGGTTCGACTCTGTACCTTTCGCCTTCTTCTAATTCACTATGTATCAGTTGCCTATACCATGTGCGTTTGTTTCGACTATGTCGGAAGGGAAGGGATGGAGGTAGAACCTAGTTCCGAAAGCATCAAAACAGTAAAAAAGCCTGTTTATTTGTACTTTAAAACTGTTCTTTTGTACCAAAGCTACCTAGTTTGTCTAAATTTGATTGGTTGCCAAATTCTTTTTCAAAAAGTGCTGCCAACTTTTCCAATTTAGAAATTTAAATTTATTTACAAAACCTCTTATCCTCTTTAATTATATAAAACATTTAAGTTCATACCTTAACTAATGTTATACAACCGTTAAGATACTAAGGAAAAATCTCTAAAAATTCTAGAAAATCACATTATATATGTTTTCAAACATATAAAAATTTCAGACCCAAACAAATAATTAATTATCGGTAAATAATTTATAATTCAAAATGCCATTTTCTTTACTAGAAAATTCATATTAATTCCACAAAATTAAAAAAAATCAAAAAATTGAAATCCATCTTAAAATATCATTGTAGACCTTCATAAAAATTCACAAGGTAATTGGATGTCAATTAATTGGGTTTTCACCTTAAAACCTATCATTAATTCAATATGAATGTACATAAATCATCAGCAAGTATATATAATCATTCCATGATTCAAAAACATGGCGATTCAATGCCAAATATTTGAGTTTAATCTTAAAATCAAAACAAAACAAAAATGAGATGCATACATTATTCACCTTAGCTTTAGAGATTAAAGAGCTTGAGATTTGAATGGATTTGATTTGATTTGGCTTTTTCTTTAGCTTTTATAAATTCTTCTTCCCCTTTTCCTTGTTAATGGCGGCCGACCTCTTGTTTTAAAATTTCAAAATGAAATGAAAGTGTATTCAAATACGCAGCCAAGGTTTGGAAGATAAAGGAATGGCTTCATTCATATTTTACCCTTCCTCTTATTCATTTTAAATTTTCTTTCTTAATTCGTTGATTTTAAATGGCACGACTACTCTTAATTAAAATCAAGTCTCGGTCCCCTAATCAACACATTATTTAGTTTCATTTGGCTAGCCAAATACCCTAAATAATGTTACCAAAAGTTTGGGATGTTACATCTCTACTCAAAATACATAGTTGTTGACCACCGAAGCTTCTCGAACTCCTACTCTAGCATTTCTTCCAACCACACCAGTAGCAACACGTGATTACACCATGTTGACAAAGCACTGATACATGGCTCCCAAATGTAACGTTTCGATTTTTTCGTTGCCGAAAAACCGAATAGTTATGGGTTTTAAAAAGAATTTAAGAAAAGAAAAGGAAAGAAAAGAAGAGAAGAAGATAGAAAATAGAGGGAAAAGAAGAAAGAAAATTTAAAATTAGAAGAAAAAGAGAATAGAAAATAGAAATATAGAACATAATTTTAAAATAGAACGGGAAAGAAAGGAAACAACAGAACAATAACAGAATCTCACAATTCGCAGCGGAACAACATATAATAAATAAATGAATAATCTTTAAACAAAGAACTATATCAGTTATTACATTACATCACATTTCATTACATCATATCATCATCAGAGTGTACAACAATATACAACAAACAGTGCAGCGGAAAAGAAATACTATATAAGTAATACGCCATGCCATCCAGCTTGCCTCCAGCAACTCCAGAATATCCTGATAAACCTTAACTCTTGACTGCCCGTGTGGAAATTGGTGGGCACCCAGAGTTTAGGAAGGAAAACAATAAACTCCAAGTCAGTCATGTGACTGGTGTGAGAACTCAAAACAGTTTATTTATCTTAAAATCAAAATGGAGGAATATTTTTAAATTCAATTCGCAATGCTTTTAAAAATGAGACTACCATAAGGCCTCCCGCACACACACACACAATGCAAACGCAGAATCGGAGGAGATTTCTCCTTATGATAGTCAAAGATGCTTGATACGCATTAAAAAGAAGCACTTAATATTATTACTGGTGCATAGTGTAGAGAAAAATTCATTTCGAAAGTAGAATATAAATCTTAGCCAGCATAGACATTTCGAACTATGCCTACTATAGCTACCATCCAAACAGTGATGACCACCATAAGTGAATGGCAGGTTCTACAACTAATACCGTACAAGTTTCGTATTGGGAATTGGACTTCCAACAAATGGTCAGGCCAAGGAACTTCCCATTGCCACATGAGAATGCCTCTGGAAAGACATCCCCGAGAACCAAACCGGAACTCTACCAACACAAGGCCGGGTTACCCCTAACTGGGTAACTACTGACACGAGCACGCCATTCCCCGATCGTAAACGACCTTTCTCACGGGATCTCGAAAACCAACAACCACAAAGTAATAAATTCGTAGTAACCACATAGGTTAAATATCTGGGCTCCATACCATGATACCACCTCTATCCAGAAGGAAATGTACATACCCTAAAGGGAGCTACCCCTCATAACCTTGCCGCATCTTTCCTGTTTTGACCATTTCCGGGGTGTGAGGTTCGACGAAGTCACGTCCACAAAAACATACTTTATACAAAAGCCATGCTTTGGGTCAACAAATGATCAACACAATGATCACCAAGATAGACGATCAAATAAATGATCCTATCACAATAATCAACACAATGATCGTTTCAGCATCACTCAGCATATCACATTACCAAATTGGGAATATATCGCTGATAACTTCAACTATATAACCTCTGAGCTCGTACGTCTCAGAGAAGGGTGTTAAGCTAAAAGAATAAATTCTCCGCCACCACAGAAATATATTTGAAAGAAATCGGCTTTACATCTCAACTTGTAATGTCAGACACACAATCCATACAAGTCTGTTCCGGGCTCGAACAGAACCGAAGGCACTTACAAAGAAGTCCTTGCAATCCGAATAATCTCTAATCACGTTCGGATTTCCCATCACATATGGAGATCTCAATACCAGGGATCAGCCAGTGCAGAGACAATCAACAAGAAACCCTTTCGCTTTCGAAAATATCCGGTCTTCAACACCGATCTTCGAATGCAATTCATAACGATGTATCACATATTCGGAATGGGTTATATGACCCCAAGGTCCTTTCTCGGTTAACCCGAATGGTGAGCGCTTATTTAAAAAAAAATAAGTGTGGCATTCAAATTCAAGCAATTCACAACAAATACCTATTTAAAGGTAAATATTGATAGTCAGTTATTGAACTATCAATAGATATGCCAACATCACCTGATTCCAAATAATTTTCCAAATTATTTATTTCACAAAAATATCTTTACAAGATATAAACATAATTTCCATACTTTAAAAATAAATCAATATTTATTTTTAAATCTAATTTTCCAATTTCATTTATAAATTCTATATTGAATTTACATTCCAAAATATTTGTGAATATACGATTTCCATTCAATTTCTAATATTCATTTTCAATTTATCTTCAAAAAGATAAATTCCAAATATTCACTTAATATTGGAAAAGCATGTCTATACTTATTAAAAATAAGTAATTCACAGATCTTTTTATTTTCTATACTGAGAAAATATTTAATATACCCTAATCGAAATTAAGTATATATTTCATTCTTTTAAGGAAATCATTCACTTAACCATATTTATTTGGGTCAAAACGAATGTTGCGTAAAACATCGTTACGACAACCCAAAATCACTAGTATAGGGATTCGAAATTAAAATAGATATATAAATCCCAATACTATACAAAACATTTCCTTTCGGAAATCATTTACTATAACAATAGTGTTATAGTCCATTATCTCCTTATATTTCTCGAAAACATCTATTTCAACAACAAATGTTGAAATATATGGTTTCAAATCTCAATACATTTTAAAACATCTTTAGATCGTTTTAATTCTATTTAAAACACCACATCTAAAATAATTTCTTTAACATAATATTCACTATTCAAAAACGTGAATATACTTGTTAATAAATTTCATCACTTCTATTCATTTTATTTTAAAGAATTATTCACTGTCTAAAACATGAATATAATTCCATAAATAAATTACAACAATTCCTTATCAAAATAAGTCGTTGCGGATTTATAAAACAACGTTTATAAATCCTATTTCTATTTATTTTATATCAACTCCTTTTTATAAATTCCTTTATTAACCTATCTTAATTCATATCACAATGATATACTAAAAATTCATATTATAAGTCAAATACTTATAATTTATTTATTTACAAAATCATTCCTTCAAACTTCCCAAATCTATAAATCTTATAACTTCTAAGATTCATTTATTTATCCACATCTATTTCCTAAATAACTTTATAAATTTTATTTATAAAATTCTATTTAGAACTTCACCGTTATAATTCTATAAATTTCATTCATTAGTGAAATTCATTCACAATTCTTTCTAATACTTATAAAAGCTCATTTTATAATTCCAATATTTTTAATTTATAAATATCAATTTATAAATCTTTTTAATATAAAACAATTTATATTACTATTTTAAAACGTCGTTCAACTCCTTTATAATTTATCATTTTGATTTATAAAATAATCAAATTTCATAAATTCTATAGATTTCATTTCTTTATGAAATTCATTTACAAATCATTCTATAACCTATAAAAGCTCGTTTAATAATTCAAGATATTCTAAATTTATAAATATCAACTTATAGATCTTTTAATATAAATCAATTAATATTATTACTTTAAACATCTTTAAACTCTTTTATAATTTCATCATTCTAATTTATAAAATAAAAATTTTATAAATCCTATTTCTAAACTTCTTATAATAAATTCAGAAGTCCCAGTTCAAACTATTTTATAAAATCACTAATCCCATAATTTCAAAAATCAACTTTTAACTGTATTTCTCAAAAATCATAATTTTTATAATATTAAAATTATAACGTTTATTTATTTAAGATGAATTAATTCCAAAAATATTTTATAAACGTATATTTCCAAGAATCACTTTAGAAATCAAAATCGTTATTATTAAACTTTAAAAATTGGATCCGATAATGCAACCCATCAATAGTCAATCACGACTTTTCAAACATCATATATCATCCATGATAACAATCAAATATCACAATATATGAAATCAAACAAATATTTGTGAGGAATCCAGTTGGATCCCTCCAACCTGTTTCCCTGCATCCACAGACATTAGCACAATACCATTCCGTTTCAAGACGGAATATCGCGGTACATGGGATTTTATAAATATATATCCGCTTACTAACGGCGCAATAGGGTCTCATCCGCTAAAAGAAAATGCGGGAAATCAATCAACTGCAATATATACATATGCCGATATATATATATATTGCTATATATAATATAATACCAATTCCACTTCGAGGTGAAATATCGCGGTATATGTGTGTAATAAATAACCTCCGCTTGCTAACGGCGTATAGGGTCTATTCACATCCAATATATATATATATATATATATATATATATATATATAACAATCATCATTCAAGCATTCAATTAATACAGTCAAGCAAATTTTAAATCTAACTATTTAAAATTTAAATAAACAACAAAATTCCTTTTGAGTGAGAAGTTCTCACCTTTGCTTTTATTAGCAATCAATTTCCAATTTCGGCTTGATTTCTCTTGATTTATACCTAGTATAAATATTTACACAATTTATTAATATTCGAAATAATCGAATAATAAATTTTCATTAGATAACTTCTATTCATCGGCGATTTCATTTTTATAGTTAAATTAACTGATAGTTTTATTTAAACCAATTTCTCGTTTAATAAATTTATTTAAACTAATTTTTCTTCTTTAATAAATTTATTTCAACTAATTATTTTACTTTTAAAATAATTTTAACTAGAAATTTTCAATTGAACAAAATTTCTTTTAATAAATCATTTTACTTAATAAATTAAATTTTCTTTTACTTACCAAAATTATATTTTTAACCAAATTTCTTTTACAATTTTTTTTTATTAAAAACTAAATTTTCTTCTTGTTTCCTATTATTTATTTTTTTCCTAACTGCATATTCATACAAAACATCAAAACTGCATAAATATATCTCTTTTTAATAAATTTATTTAAATTTGGCTAACGATTTGGGTTAAACTAAAAATTTATTCTTAATATAAAAATTTAAACAAATCGAAAAATTAATTTCTTTGAAATAGATTTAACTAACTAATCTTTTTCTTATTCATAGCATTCTTCCTCACTGTTTTTTTTCTCTGTTTACTGTTTATTTTTATTTTTTTATAAATAACAACACAAATTATTTTTACTGTTATATATATATACTCTGTCTCTTTTAATTTTAATATATATCAATAATCAGTTTAAATTTAAAACAAAATCAAATAAGATAAAAAACGAAAATACTTATCTGCCGTGTTCGATAACCATCGCGATACCATCGCCTCTCCTCTGTCGCCTGAAATCGCGACATCTCCAGCTCAGTTTGCACTGGAACGCGGCCCCCCCATGCCATGATCGATCGAACCACCAAGCGACAACGCCGCACCTTCTCCTGCCGAGACCATCTCGTAACCACCGAGATCCTATCGTCCCAGAAGCCGCCGCGCCTCATCTCCAATCGCGATACTGCTCCAAGCTTCCCACGCCATTGCTTGCCTCGCCGCCTACTTGGCTTCGCCCTCCTCGACGAAGTCGCCGTTGCCATCGCGACATTGATTTAGGGCTTCGGCCAATGTTTTTTTTTTTTATTCCGCGGCTTTTTTTTTCCAAAATTGAACGAGAGAGGGGAAATAAATCCTTCCCAGGCTTCGGCTATTTTTTCTTTACTGAGAAACGATTTTTCTTCTGCTCGATTATTTTTTCTGAAGGAAGAACTTCGGCCGCCATTTATATTTTTTTTTGTTTCTGAACGATGGTTTGCGTGATATATCAGAGAGGGGAACGTGAAGGAGTATGCACTGCACGATTTCTATCGTGAATTTAGGCATGAATTTAGGGAAGAGAACATGTGTTAGTTTGACCAAAATTTAAATTTAAATTTAAATTTAAATCGTTGAAAATTTCAACGCGTTTATGTGTCGTGTGCTCACATATTAACTCCGAAAAATACGAAATTTGAAATCCGAGAATAATTCAATATTCCGGACCCAATGGAACTGGTTTCGTCGAATTCCGAGACTGTGCCTCGGACGGCTATTTTTAAATATCGATTCGAACGATTTAATTCAAAACTGAACAAATCACTTTCTAATTAAATTCTGAAGCTTCGATTATCTTCAATATTATCAATATGAATTTTACAAGCCTTTGAAATATTTTAAATCAGCTTAAAATTGAAGATTCAAATTTTTATTCACTTTCAATAGATTAAATTCTATAATTTAATCGCTAAATTTATTCTGATAATTTGAAATTAAATTCAAACCATCATTCAAATATTTAAAATTAATTAAATATTTTCAAATTAAATTGTTTAAAATTCTGGGTCATTACAATCTTCCCTCCTTAAAAGAATTTCGTCCCGAAATTACAAGTTAAGAAGAATGCCCTTATCCGTCTACTATTTTTTCACAATCCAAATAGTTTTATCAACTTACTAGCCTAAATCTTTTTACTAGAGTTTCATTATCATTTCAATTAGCTTTCCAACTTCAATTATAAGTTCCTAACAATATTGTTTTACTAACCATTCAAGTTTAAATTCAAATTCAAATTTCAAACTTTCAAATTTTTCTCAAAATTTTTCTAACACCCTAAATTTTCGAAAAATTTCGCCAGCGTCTCCTTTGCGCGGCTAGCTCGGTACGACTACAAAATGCCACCACGGCCCCTCAGAATCAAAAAGAAAAGAGAAAAGCCAAGTGGCCAGAGAAGAAAGTCATCAAATCTCATACTGAAATTGAAATACGTACCTTTTTGTCGAGCAATTCAATTTTAATCTTTGAAATCAAAATCTCAATTCCTTTATACACCTGTATATCCTGCTAGTAGTAGTAGCATACAAATCCAAATACAATATTCAAACCAATTTGCCAATTCTATTGCAAAATTTCGATATATGTTTCTTATATATTTTAACTTCACTATTGAAGTTACATATTCATTTCATTCAATTTTACTCTTCAATTCAATTCACAATTTCAATTCTATTTGAAATTATTTCACAAATGAATAAATTATCGAGTTAATTTACTTGAATCCAATCTATCTTATTTAATTCCATATACTAATGATAATAATTCAATATTATCACTTCTTAACAATCATGCAACCATATACTATAATAATTCATAGAAAATCATTTCTTTTCTATACAAAATAGTTTTGGGCGAAAATATCTTATTTACCCGATTCAAACACAATTTTATATTCACTAACAAATACGCGCTCATATCTATTATTACACTCAAACTCATTCTAGAGTACTGCTGACTCTATCTCTAACGAGTAATACCCAACAGAACCATGGTTGTCGTTTAACCATAAGCTCCGATACCAAATGTAACGCCCGGAAATTTCGACTTTCGAAAATTCAACATCGATACTCACTTTATCGACTGCAGAGAAATCGAAGGCCGAAAAACCGAAATGTTATGGGTTTTAAAAAGAATTTAGGAAAAGAAAAGGAAAGAAAAGAAGAGAAAAAGATAGAAAATAGAGGGAAAAGAAGAAAGAAAATTTTAAAATAGAAGAAAAAGAGAATAGAAAATAGAAATATAGAACATAATTTTAAAATAGAACGGGAAAGAAAGGAAACAACAGAACAATAACAGAATCTCACAATTCGCAGCGGAACAACATATAATAAATAAATGAACAATCTTTAAACAAAGAACTATATCAGTTATTACATTACATCACATTTCATTACATCATATCATCATCAGAGTGTACAACAATATACAACAAACAGTGCAGCGGAAAAGAAATACTATATAAGTAATACGCCATGCCATCCAGCTTGCCTCCAGCAACTCCAGAATATCCAGAATATCCTGATAAACCTTAACTCTTGACTGCCCGTGTGGAAATTGGTGGGCACCCAGAGTTTAGGAAGGAAAACAATAAACTCCAAGTCAGTCATGTGACTGGTGTGAGAACTCAAAACAGTTTATTTATCTTAAAATCAAAATGGAGGAATATTTTTAAATTCAATTCGCAATGCTTTTAAAAATGAGACTACCATAAGGCCTCCCGCACACACACACAATGCAAACGCAGAATCGGAGGAGATTTCTCCTTATGATAGTCAAAGATGCTTGATACGCATTAAAAAGAAGCATTTGATATTATTACTAGTGCATAGTGTAGAGAAAAATTCATTTCGAAAGTAGAATATAAATCTTAGCCAGCATAGACATTTCGAACTATGCCTACTATAGCTACCATCCAAACAGTGGTGACCACCATAAGTGAATGGCAGGTTCTACAACTAATACCGTACAAGTTTCGTATTGGGAATTGGATTTCCAACAAATGGTCAGGCCAAGGAACTTCCCATTGCCACATGAGAATGCCTCTGGAAAGACATCCCCGAGAACCAAACCGGAACTCTACCAACACAAGGCCGGGTTACCCCTAACTGGGTAACTACTGACACGAGCACGCCATTCCCCGATCGTAAACGACCTTTCTCACGGGATCCCGAAAACCAACAACCACAAAGTAATAAATTCGTAGTAACCACATATGTTAAATATGTGGGCTCCATACCATGATACCACCTCTATCCAGAAGGAAATGTACATACCCTAAAGGGAGCTACCCCTCATAACCTTGCCGCATCTTTCCTGTTTTGACCATTTCCGGGGTGTGAGGTTCGACGAAGTCACGTCCACAAAAACATACTTTATACAAAAGCCATGCTTTGGGTCAACAAATGATCAACACAATGATCACCAAGATAGACGATCAAATAAATGATCCTATCACAATAATCAACACAATGATCGTTTCAACATCACTCAGCATATCACATTACCAAATTGGGAATATATCGCTGATAACTTCAACTATATAACCTCTGAGCTCGTACGTCTCAGAGAAGGGTGTTAAGCTAAAAGAATAAATTCTCCGCCACCACAGAAATATATTTGAAAGAAATCGGCTTTACATCTCAACTTGTAATGTCAGACACACAATCCATACAAGTCTGTTCCGGGCTCGAACAGAACCGAAGGCACTTACAAAGAAGTCCTTGCAATCCGAATAATCTCTAATCACGTTCGGATTTCCCATCACATATGGAGATCTCAATACCAGGGATCAGCCAGTGCAGAGACAATCAACAAGAAACCCTTTCGCTTTCGAAAATATCCGGTCTTCAACACCGATCTTCGAATGCAATTCATAACGACGTATCACATATTCGGAATGGGTTATATGACCCCAAGGTCCTTTCCCGGTTAACCCGAATAGTGAGCGCTTATTTTAAAAAAAATAAGTGTGGCATTCAAATTCAAGCAATTCACAACAAATACCTATTTAAAGGTAAATATTGATAGTCAGTTATTGAACTATCAATAGATATGCCAACATCACCTGATTCCAAATAATTTTCCAAATTATTTATTTCACAAAAATATCTTTACAAGATATAAACATAATTTCCATACTTTAAAAATAAATCAATATTTATTTTTAAATCTAATTTCATTTATAAATTCTATATTGAATTTACATTCCAAAATATTTATGAATATACGATTTCCATTCAATTTCTAATATTCATTTTCAATTTATCTTCAAAAAGATAAATTCCAAATATTCACTTAATATTGGAAAAGCATGTCTATACTTATTAAAAATAAGTAATTCACAGATCTTTTTATTTTCTATATTGAGAAAATATTTAATATACCCTAATCGAAATTAAGTATATATTTCATTCTTTTAAGGAAATCATTCACTTAACCATATTTATTTGGGTCAAAACGAATGTTGCGTAAAACATCGTTACGACAACCCAAAATCACTAGTATAGGGATTCGAAATTAAAATAGATATATAAATCCCAATACTATACAAAACATTTCCTTTCGGAAATCATTTACTATAACAATAGTGTTATAGTCCATTATCTCCTTGTATTTCTCGAAAACATCTATTTCAACAACAAATGTTGAAATCTATGGTTTCAAATCTCAATACATTTTAAAACATCTTTAGATCGTTTTAATTCTATTTAAAACACCACATCTAAAATAATTTCTTTAACATAATATTCACTATTCAAAAACGTGAATATACTTGTTAGTAAATTTCATCACTTCTATTCATTTTATTTTAAAGAATTATTCACTGTCTAAAACATGAATATAATTCCATAAATAAATTACAACAATTCCTTATCAAAATAAGTCATTGCGGATTTATAAAACAAAGTTTATAAATCCTATTTCTATTTATTTTATATCAACTCCTTTTTATAAATTCCTTTATTAACCTATCTTAATTCATATCACAATGATATACTAAAAATTCATATTATAAGTCAAATACTTATAATTTATTTATTTACAAAATCATTCCTTCAAACTTCCCAAATCTATAAATCTTATAACTTCTAAGATTCATTTATTTATCCACATCTATTTCCTAAATAACTTTATAAATTTTATTTATAAAATTCTATTTAGAACTTCACCGTTATAATTCTATAAATTTCATTCATTAGTGAAATTCATTCACAATTCTTTCTAATACTTATAAAAGCTCATTTTATAATTCCAATATTTTTAATTTATAAATATCAATTTATAAATCTTTTTAATATAAAACAATTTATATTACTATTTTAAAACGTCTTTCAACTCCTTTATAATTTATCATTTTGATTTATAAAATAATCAAATTTCATAAATTCTATAGATTTCATTTCTTTATGAAATTCATTTACAAATCATTCTATCACCTATAAAAGCTCGTTTAATAATTCAAGATATTCTAAATTTATAAATATCAACTTATAGATCTTTTAATATAAATCAATTTATATTATTACTTTAAACATCTTTAAACTCTTTTATAATTTCATCATTCTAATTTATAAAATAAAAATTTTATAAATCCTATTTCTAAACTTCTTATAATAAATTCAGAAGTCCCAGTTCAAACTATTTTATAAAATCACTAATCCCATAATTTCAAAAATCAACTTTTAACTGTATTTCTCAAAAATCATAATTTTTATAATATTAAAATTATAACGTTTATTTATTTAAGATGAATTAATTCCAAAAATATTTTATAAACGTATATTTCCAAGAATCACTTTAGAAATCAAAATCGTTATTATTAAACTTTAAAAATTGGATCCGATAATGCAACCCATCAATAGTCAATCACGACTTTTCAAACATCATATATCATCCATGATAACAATCAAATATCACAATATATGAAATCAAACAAATATTTGTGAGGAATCCAGTTGGATCCCTCCAACCTGTTTCCCTGCATCCACAGACATTAGCACAATACCATTCCGTTTCAAGACGGAATATCGCGGTACATGGGATTTTATAAATATATATCCGCTTACTAACGGCGCAATAGGGTCTCATCCGCTAAAAGAAAATGCGGGAAATCAATCAACTGCAATATATACATATGCCGATATATATATATATTGCTATATATAATATAATACCAATTCCACTTCGAGGTGAAATATCGCGGTATATGTGTGTAATAAATAACCTCCGCTTGCTAACGGCGTATAGGGTCTATTCACATCCAATATATATATATATATATATATATATATATATATATATATATAACAATCATCATTCAAGCATTCAATTAATACAGTCAAGCAAATTTTAAATCTAACTATTTAAAATTTAAATAAACAACAAAATTCCTTTTGAGTGAGAAGTTCTCACCTTTGCTTTTATTAGCAATCCATTTCCAATTTCGGCTTGATTTCTCTTGATTTATACCTAGTATAAATATTTACACAATTTATTAATATTCGAAATAATCGAATAATAAATTTTCATTAGATAACTTCTATTCATCGGCGATTTCATTTTTATAGTTAAATTAACTGATAGTTTTATTTAAACCAATTTCTCGTTTAATAAATTTATTTAAACTAATTTTTCTTCTTTAATAAATTTATTTCAACTAATTATTTTACTTTTAAAATAATTTTAACTAGAAATTTTCAATTGAACAAAATTTCTTTTAATAAATCATTTTACTTAATAAATTAAATTTTCTTTTACTTACCAAAATTATATTTTTAACCAAATTTCTTTTACAATTTTTTTTTTATTAAAAACTAAATTTTCTTCTTGTTTCCTATTATTTAATTTTTTCCTAACTGCATATTCATACAAAACATCAAAACTGCATAAATATATCTCTTTTTAATAAATTTATTTAAATTTGGCTAACGATTTGGGTTAAACTAAAAATTTATTCTTAATATAAAAATTTAAACAAATCGAAAAATTAATTTCTTTGAAATAGATTTAACTAACTAATCTTTTTCTTATTCATAGCATTCTTCCTCACTATTTTTTTTCTCTGTTTACTGTTTATTTTTTTTTATAAATAACAACACAAATTATTTTTACTGTTATATATATATAATCTATCTCTTTTAATTTTAATATATATCAATAATCAGTTTAAATTTAAAACAAAATCAAATAAGATAAAAAAAAACGAAAATGCTTATCTGCCGTGTTCGATAACCATCGCGATACCATCGCCTCTCCTCTGTCGCCTGAAATCGCGACATCTCCAGCTCAGTTTGCACTGGAAGGGGCCCCCCATGCCATGATCGATCGAACCACCAAGCGACAACGCCGCACCTTCGCCTGCCGAGACCATCTTGTGACCAACGAGATCCCATCGACCCAGAAGCCGCCGCGCCCCATCTCCAATCGCGATACTGCTCCAAGCTTCCCATGCCATTGCTTGCCTCGCCGCCTACTTGGCTTCGCCCTCCTCGACGAAGTCGCCGTTGCCATCGCGACATTGATTTAGGGCTTCGGCCAATTTTTTTTTTTATTCTGCGGCTTTTTTTTTCCAAAATTGAACGAGAGAGGGGAAATAAATCCTTCCCAGGCTTCGGCCATTTTTTCTTTACTGAGAAACGATTTTTCTTCTGCTCGATTATTTTTTTCTGAAGGAAGAACTTCGGCCGCCATTTATATTTTTTTTTCGTTTCTGAACGACGGTTTGCGTGATATATCAGAGAGGGGAACGTGAAGGAGTATGCACTGCACGATTTCTATCGTGAATTTAGGCATGAATTTAGGGAAGAGAACGTGTGTTAGTTTGACCAAAATTTAAATTTAAATTTAAATTTAAATCATTGAAAATTTCAACGCGTTTATGTGTCGTGTGCTCACATATTAACTCCGAAAAATACGAAATTTGAAATCCGAGAATAATTCAATATTCCGGACCCAATGGAACTAGTTTCGTCGAATTCCGAGACTGTGCCTCGGACGGCTATTTTTAAATATCGATTCGAACGATTTAATTCAAAACTGAACAAATCACTTTCTAATTAAATTCTGAAGCTTCGATTATCTTCAATATTATCAATATGAATTTTACAAGCCTTTGAAATATTTTAAATCAGCTTAAAATTGAAGATTCAAATTTTTATTCACTTTCAATAGATTAAATTCTATAATTTAATCGCTAAATTTATTCTGATAATTTGAAATTAAATTCAAACCATCATTCAAATATTTAAAATTAATTAAATATTTTCAAATTAAATTGTTTAAAATTCTGGGTCATTACACCAAATCCATTTGTGGGACTCTAGTACCAACATTCTCTGCTTGTGCTTGACCTCAGTTCCTTCTTGTATTGTTCTGGCTTTGCCATTTATTGTGGTGCTTCCCCTAAGGTCCACTCTTCCACTTCTAGCATCCCTATCTGTATTTAAACCTCGTGAGATACAGAGAAATAACCTAAGAGAGATAGGAGAATAGAGATATATCATATACTTATATATAGAAAATACAAGTACGTTCATATAGCATTATCCCATACCCTATTCTTATCTCTAATTCCTTAGGATTATGTTTTCAAAACTCATTTTTAATTAAAATCTTTTCATAAACCTATGCTCTGATACCAAGTTGTAATATCCTCTATCTTGAGGCCAAAAGCTAAGCGCTACAGATGTTGTAATCATCTATAGTATTAACTTCGTCGACAAAATTCGGCTATGTAAATGGTATCCATAATATTAGAAGCACTTGAATATGAATCAAAACCACATATTTCAAAAAGGAAACAATATTTCTGGTTACGTTTCAAAATAGAAGTTTCATATCCAGATTACATAATTCCATAATCGTTTCCCAAGTTTAGATAAAAATTAATTACTACATATATGCACCACGAGCGACACATGACGATGCCCCCTTGGTTGACCAGAGTACTATATTGTCATAACTGACATAATACAACACAACGGAACAAAACAAGCAAAAAATTACGACTCCTAAATAGCTATCGGTTAGCCTACTGCTCATCTTTGATAGCTTTTTAGGGGAAAAACATAAACTTCGAGTTAGATATTAAGCTTGGTGTAGATAATACTATACATCTCGGTTATTTGATATTAAGTGAGACCATGCCGCTTAGAGGAACATGTTTCTGCTCACTAACATCCTTTTAAAATATATCTTTTGCAAATCATAATCCTACAAACAAAACTGGTTAAAAATAAAGCATTATGCCGTAAACATACATATTAGGTAACAAATGGACTATTTATCCAAATGCCATAATTTTTTTTGGCTAACTACTAATCTTTGGCAGACTTGGACCTACCAGACAATACAAATAAAGTAATCTAACTCCTATCCGATACTCCTCTTCTAGACAGTTTGTCCCTAACTTAACTTCTCTCAGGGTTATATGATTCTAATGGTTTTGCAAACTCATTAATAACCTATCTCTGCAAAAATATATTCCTTTCTGTACGTAACATCATTTTAGTCATACCTGTGACAAAGCCCTACACACTGGAATTTTTTACTTAATTAGCTAGGGGCTAGTAGGTAATTTATAGGGCACGACCCTATACCAGTCCCGTTTGGTTTACAAATGTCTGACTCAGTTTCACTTAGGTAATCTTCCCTTAATTTTTTCTTAAAAATCTTTTCTTCTCTAACTGATTTAAAGCCACTAAATCAAATTTAAATAAGGAAAATATATACTCTATGCTTTAATCATTTCACCTTTCCATGTTATATATTCTTTTTACAAACCTTTGTTGATGAAAACATTTAAACCTTTGAAAGTACCCCTTCTGAATCCATTGAAATACCCCTTTCGAAAACGTTAAATGTATCCCTATCAAAACGAAGTAAACCTTTTATGACCTAGCCTGAAAGGCCAAAACATTCCTTTCAATAGTATTCAAATAAAGCTTTAGAAACCATTGAAAAAACCTTTTTTCGAAAGCTTTAAGACCATAGACATCCTATATTTAAAACACTTAGACATTGCCATTCGAAAACATTGGTAATCTTTCTTTTAAACCTTTCAAAACCATTGGGAAAACACCCCTTGAAACCATCATCTTATACCTTTCGAAAGCATCAAAACCATTACAAATAACAAACCTTTCGAAAGTATTTGAATTCAATTAAAATATGTGGAAACCTTTCGAAACCATTCAAAATTAACTCCTTTGAAAATTTTGGATCCTAGCTTTAATAGAACAAAAGGGTCAGTAAAACATTTTCGTCGAAAGCACTCTTTCAAAAGCAATTCCTAAGTAATAAAGTGATGGGGTTGAAACCAACTCTTCTGAAAGCATTTGAGAAATGGCTTGAATTTTGAAAACAAAGTATTCCTTTCGAAACCATTTGCTTCGAAAGGTAGAAAGCAACATCTTGGGGTTTCGACCCCTTCGAAAGCATTTACTTAAAACAAATGGCGAAAATCATTTCGAAACCATTCCTTAAAAATATTTTAACCCAATCGAAAGCCAATCAAGTCGAAAGTATACCCTTCAAAAGCATGTAAAAACTGATATTTGCTTTAAAAGAAATTCATCTCAACTAACTTGCCTTGTTTGTCAAAATATTATTGGTTATAAATTTTCTTTTCTAAAAGTGCTGTCAAAATTTCAGAAGCATCTAATTTAAATAATTTACAAATTACTCCTTTTCCCTTTATAAATATATAAAACATTTAAGTCCTATACCTTAAATAATTTGATATATCCATCAAAACACTTAGGAAACTTCTATAATAATTTCATTAAATCATTTTTAATATGTTTTCTAACATATATTAGTTTTAGACCCAAAATATCTATTATTTAGCCATAAATAATTTTAAATCCAAATATTCATTTTCTTCACTAGAAAATTAATATAAAATCCACATTAATTAAGAAAATTGAAAATTAAAACCCATCTCTAAAATATCGTTTCGATCTAAATATAAAATCGCAAGGCATTTGAATGTCATTTAATAGGGTTTTCACATTAAAACATATCATAAAACCTATGTGAATAAGCATAAATCATCAACAAATATATATAGACGTTTGATCATTCAAAAACATGGCATAATCTTGAAAAATAATCCAGACTAACCTTAAAACCTAAAATAAAAGAAAATAGAAGATGTAGTCATTATTCACCTTAGCTATAAGATTAAGTAGTTGATATCTGAATGGATTTGATTTGATTAATCTTCTTCCTTTAGATTCTTGTTTGTCTTCCTCTTTCTCACTTAATGGTGGTCGTCCTCTACTTTGTTTTTGATTTTGAAATGAACGTATGAAATGAATTCCTAAGGGTTTAGGGTATAAGAATACTCTTTTTTCTATTTTGCCCTCACCTATTTCTCTTATCCATTTCATTTTAATTCATAATATCTCATTTGTTCTCTTAGGCACGACTACACCTTATTAATCAAAAATATCAATCTTCTAATCATCACATTATTGTATTTTATTTATCTAATTAAATATCCTAAATATTGTTAACTGAAATTAGGGTCATTACAACGAGAGGATGGGATACGCTATTCTTTTTTCGTTAAGTGCTTCTCTAACATCAGAGGAACATTCTCTACCATAAGTAAGTTACTTGTCTCTTACCATCCCTATCTGTTTCTTATTATTTATTCATAAATGTTTCCTTTATGATTCTGTTCCCAAAAAGCTAAGTTCTTCTGATCAGTAGATTGTGCATTCAGTGACTCGAGCATCAGATACTATAGGAAACATGCTTATGATGTTAACTCCAGTAAAAATCCTTCAGTATTCCATTATTCTGGACCATCGTAAAATTTTGATAGAGCCTCCAATGGTCAAATATAACGCATGAGGAAAATGGTCGTTAATCATGGAAAAATCAAAATCCTTCACTTCTAATTCTCCAGTTCAGCCCAAGACACTTGGTAAGATATCATTGCATTTTATATGAATCCTCCTTTGCTGTCCTCTTATAAGCTCTTCTTTCTGATTCAAGCCCATCTGCCATAGTCACTGCTTCCAAAAAGAAGTAGATAACAAGTGGTGCTCCCCAAGAAAAGGAGAGCAAAGATGGCACTTCTACCTCGAACCAAGCTCTTGAATCTCAATCTTTAAAGGACATCATCGCTAGCTCATTCAAATTCATAAAATGGAAATTAGGTGACGGTCACACCGCTGCCAAAACTATTAGCAAGAAGCCTAAAATTAAGGCCATGCATGCCCCTGTTATTGTGGATGAAGAACCATTTGGGGATATCGGCCCCAGCCCTAGGTCTTAAACCTTAAAACATTTGGAGAAAAAGCTCGACAGCTGAATGAATTAGAGCAGCCTCAGATTCCACTTCTTTGTATTTCTTTTCTAGGTTCTCCTAGGGCTCTAAATCATCTTAGTGAGGAGCTTGCACTATGTATTTCTTTAGAAGATCCATTTCCTTCTAAATCTCAATTTCTAACCCCTATTAGTGGTTTCGATGACCATCTCTAATTGGCCATCCGATCTCCATCCTTTGCTACTCTTTAGCCACCGCACCTTAACCTTAATCTCAAGATCATCGTTATGCTATCCTTTAGCAATTCTTATCGGTAACCATTTATGCAATATTCTGATTCATACCTATTATTCATTTCAGGCAGCTTATACGTTTCTTCTGCAAGAGGACGCTATAGGGACCTCTAGTGAAGAGTCTAAACTTAAGGAGCAAATTTCTTCAATCATATAATTGACATTTCATCAAAAAGAGATGAAGCTGTAACAGAAAAAGAAAAATAGCTACCTCACTCAAGAAATTAGAAACTTCTCTTACTAACGGGAGAAACACCACATAGACTTTAAATGATAGAGTTAAAGCTTTAGAGATATTTCTTGAGGAGGCCGGTACGAAGGAGGCCAAATTTGTGGACAAGAATGGATTCCTCAAGAAAAGTTGCAAATGAAAAGAATTTTTTTGAAAAAATCAACTGGGGTAATCGACGATGAGAAGCAGAAGGTATCACATTTCTTTAGGATGACTCTTGATACCATTATTGAGAGTTCCTATAAGAAAGCACCTTTATATCATATGTTGACAATGTCCATAAATGCCCAAATTTGGATTCCCTTCTCTCCCTTGAGCTAGGGATGAGAAGTTTATGAAGAAACTTGGAGCAATGATGAATAAAACTTAGGGTTTCGGAGATGGACCATTAAGAGATTGATGCCAAAAAATTGCTACCCTTTGATGATCCTCCAGTAGATGAAGAAACAGATTTTGATGATGAGGAGGATACTAATAAAGGCAAAGATGATGATGGTTATAGTAATGATGGTCATGACTGATGATAATGACGACGATGATGGTAGCAATGGAAAGCGTTCTACTGAGCCGCCAATTGAGAAAGATGGGTCGGGAAACGCTGACCTGGATTTGGCAATTCATGATGCGGATGCTGCTGAAATTCCTGATTCTTCCACTAAGATTCCCCTTAGAAAGACAAAAATCCTAAAAGCCACAAATCTAAAGGGAAAGAGTAGACTCCTTCGCCTTCCAATCTGCTCTCCGAGGAATAGATATCCTTATTTGAATGCTTCGAATTCGCATGCAGTTCTTAGTTAATGCGTAAATTATTTTAGTCAAGGAGAAAAACACAATATCATTATAGATATATGATAACTCGTATTACCATTCTTCTGCCAAGGAGTAAAGGAAATCCCAGTTTTCGGGGTACTCTCTTTAGCCTAAAGCATATACTAGAACCATTCTTCTACTATAGGGTACATGGATACATTCTTTCGATCCGGGGTAGCCATTCTTCACCACCCATGAGAATCCTCATTATACACCTGCTTTGAGTAAAAAAAAACCACTCCATGTATCAACGATCCCTTTTTATGCATATTTAATCCTTTCTTCTGCTCCATCTAACTTCCATTATCTTGGAGGAACCATTCTTCATTCCCCCACTTAACGACTCCTTTCTTCGTCGAGATGTTATTCTTAAGGAACCAATCGACGTTCCCCACTCTTTAACTCATTTCTTCATCGAGCCATTATCTTCAAAACCTAACTCCGTTTGTCATCAAGTTGCTAACCGAAGACCTTTACTTTCAGCATGATGTTATATCGATGTTAGCCATCATCCAAGCGAGCTAATACCCCTAGCATGATCTACAAAACATCTATAACATTTGCAAGTATTTCACATTCTCTGGACAAATCCCTTAAATTCGAGACCAAATTAAGCCTCTTAATTTGAGATCGAATCAAGCCTTTATTTTTCGCTTGCTTAGCCCTTAACTCGTCATTAACTCAAGTCCTTGACTCATCACTAACTTAAGTCTTTATTCATCGCCAACTCAGGCCTTAATTTATCACTAACTTAAGTGTTAATTCCTCACCAACTCAAGCTTTAATTTGTCACCAACTTCTATACTTACCCAAATTCCTTCATTGTGCTATGGAACAACTCATCTTGCCAAGCTCTATCCATCCATGCCAGTGACCAAACCATAGGAGATACCACCTCGATTAGATGTTGAATCAAGCATCTTAATTCGAGGATGAACCTAATCCTTAGAGATTTTTGGGATGCGACTAATCATGTAGGCTTCTACTATGCTCCAAAGCTCCTCCACAAAGATTCGTCCAATTCCGATCAGCGTAGCCTTCGATATATCCAATCTCTCGATCTATCTACCTACATCCAAAACACTAGCAAACAACATCAAAGCATAACTTACAATCGTAGATAATCATGCATATGCATCCATTTATCCATGCATTATATGTGAATACGAGAATCTAATTAATTTTATCCTAAATTTAAGTTTTACATTAATATATGAATATAAATGAAGGAAATTACACTTGCATGTGGATATGGGCAATTTAATTTAAAAAACCATTTCTAAAATCATTTGAATTTCTCATATTTCTGGTCATAAACATATATGAACAAGTGGTTGAAGTTAGAAAATCCTTATTAGATCAAAAACGTCTAAAAAGAATCATTTTAACTATATAACAAGAATAGATAAGTGAGAGGTCAAGAACCACTCACCAAATAACTAAAATACTAAATATCTTCCTTAGATCCGAAGTGGATAATAAGGAAGAAAGACCCAAATTAATAGAAATGATAATTCCAGCTTTTACATGTTAATCTCTTCTCTAATTAATGAGTTGGCTAAGATCAGTAAGGAAAAGATATGATTTTTGATGAAATTAGGATCAATGGAGGCTTAGATCTATTTTGGGGAAGAAGGGAATGACTTAGATCAGTTCCTACAACGTCCTATTAGCACAATTTTCGAAGTGGGTTAGTGGGGCTAAGCATGTGCTTGGTTATTTACCCATTAAAACTGGCCAACAACAGCCAAAAATTGAAATTGCCATAACTTTCAAACGACACGTCCGTTTTTCTATTTTGACCACTACGGAATGGGAAACTATCATTCTGAAGTAATGGAAGTGGTTTGAGTTCCCTAATTTGGCTCATATCAAAAATTATAGTCCAAACAAGATTTTCAACGTCAAAATGGTAACATAGAAATTTGGAAAAAATGATAGATATGAAAAATGTCTATAAGAGTCAATTTTCAAAATCTTAGGGTCATAAGACCTCATATGAATAAAATAAAAATGTTTTACTATCCTTTGATACATAAAATGCTGGTTATTATAGCTCCCTCTCCCCTTTAAGAATTTCACCCACGAAATTCCCAAACAAATAAATACAATAAATCATAATTTCCCTACATGACAAAAAAACATGTGTATCCTCAAACATACCAAACACATAGCCATGCAACCAATAACATAGGTAACCTTATCCTAGAATGCGAGATACTAAGCTACACTACATGAATCGATAGTGAAAGTAAATACGATAAACAATAGGCCCTACCATATGAAGAGCTCCGGATGTGTGGCCCTCATACTCTCCTATGTATCCCATGTGCAATCACCTTCACTTTCACCCTATTTAACCTTCACTAACTCCACAGTCATCCTCATAAGTTGTTTCATATCGCATCCGACAATATGAGTCGGTCTACGAGGTCCTGAAGCTTCATCTTTAACCTTGATACCATCAAGTTGATCCGGTGCAATCATTACGCTTGTGTCATGCACAAACATTCGCAGATGAGAAAGTGGAAAACATTGTGCAAGCCTGAGGTAAGTTGACCCTATATGCTAGGTTCCCAATCCTCTCTACTATTGGAAAATGACCTATGAATCTCTATGCCAACTTTCCCTTGCTACCAAATCGAGTAACATTCTTGAAAGGAGAAAATTTCATGAATACCATATCGCTGATAGGAAATTCCAGATCTCTACATTTTCTATCAATGCAACACTTCAGCCTATACTGTGCATCTTTAATCCATTGTCGGATGATCTCTATCTTTTCGGAGGTCTCCTTAATCATGTCTGGCCCAAATATTAGCTTCTTGCCCATTTTCCACCAGCATGAAGGGGCATTACACGGTCAGCCACACAGCGGTTCATACTATGCCATTTGTGGGCGATAAGCTGTACTAAGATGCAGCTCGGTACCCAACTCCTCCTGTAAGCTAATCCAAGACTAACTAGTGAACAATAGGTTTCGATCGCTTATAATGCTCTTTGGGACATCAAGAAATCGTACTATCCATTTCACATACAACTCGACTAGTTTTGCGGCTTTTCTGCTTGACTTGATAGGTATAAATCTAGTACTTTTTTGTCAATTGGTCGATAATGATCCAAATGCCGTCGTAACTTGCTCAGGTCCTCAGCAATCCATCTATGAAATCCATTGATACTTGCTCCCACTTCAACTAGGGAACTTCTAGTGGTTGCGTTAGACTAATAGGCTTCTTTTGCTCTACCTTAACCAAATGGAAGTTCATGCATTTTTCTATGAACGATCCAGCATCTTTCTTCATTACTTCCCAATAATAGGTTTGCCTTATATCATGGTATATCTTGTCACCACCAAGACGAAAAGTCAATCTTGAATGATGGCACTTAAGGAGCACCTTATCCCTTAACCATTAATGTTAGAAACGAACAATCTCATGTCCTTACAGAGCCAACCGTCTTGATCGAGTCTGTACTGTCTCATATCCTCAGACCTTACTAATGCTTCAATCTCAAAAATGATCTTGGATAATCTGGCATCGGACCTCTGACTAGTACCAATTTTCTCAACAAGAGTAAGTCTGATAGTCAGGCTCGTGAACATCTTTGGCTCTAGCTCGCAATGCGGTCGGAAGACATAATCTGATATATACTCCAACTATTTCCACTCTAGAAACATCACCCCAAACTGGCTTGCCTTCTACTCAATGCGTCAGTGACCGCATTCCCGTTGTCGAGTGCATAATAAATGCTAAAGTCGAAGAAGGCTAATAATTCCAATAATTGCCCCCGTTGAAGGTTGAGATCTATTTGGGAGAAAGCATACTTCAAGGATTTGTGGTCCGTGAATAGCTCGAATCTTTCCCGTAATAAATAGTGCCTCCAAATCTTCAAAGCAATCATTATGGCCACTAACTCCAAATCATGAGTTGGATACTTACTCTCATGCAGCTGTCAACTAGCATAGACAACAAATTTTTTCTACAACAATAATGTACCCAATCCAGTACCACAAGCGCCTGTGTATAGTATCAGCTCCTCATTCCTACATAAAATGGTAAACACAGGTGCACTAGTCAATTTCTCCTTCTCACTTGTAAATGCCGCTCATATCCCACATCCCAACTAAAATTGTTATTTTTATTTATTAAATTGGTTAATGTGTGGCTACCTTGAGAAGTCCTTGATATAGTGTCTACAATATCCCGCTAGTTCTATGAAACTTCTCATGTAGGTAGCATTCTTGGATTGGCTCCAATCTTGCACTGCTGCCACCTTGGTAGGAACTAATGTGATGCCCTGCTTAGAGATGACATGATCCAAGAATCTCAGTTCCCTTCTCTACAAATGATATTTTGAAAAGTTTTCTTTCAATTTATGCTTAAGCAGTACTTCGAGCACAATCCTCAAGTGCACTCTATGTTCCTCCTCTATTATAGAATAGATCACAATGTCATCCATGAACACTAGTATGAACTTGTTGAGCTGATCGCTGAAGATGTGATCTATGAGATTAATAAAGTATGCCGGAGCATTTGTTGGCCCGAATGGCATAACCAACCACTCATAGCAATCGGATGGCATACAAAATGCGATGATCAATACACTCTCCTTCGTTACTCTCAATTGGTAAAATCCCATAGCCAAATCCAATTGGGAGAAAACCATTGCACCATGGAGCTGATTGAACAAGTCATCAATGTGGATAGTTGTCATTCTTCATCACTTTATTCAGCTCACGGTGATCCATACATAATCTAAGAGAGCTATCCGCCTTAGTGATGAATACTATAGGTGCACCCCACTCAAATATACTCCTATGGGTGAACCCTTTTCTCAATAGGGCATTTACTTTCACAACCAACTCCTTCTGCTCTTTAGGCGCCATATAAATCAATGGCATAACTATGGGTCTGGCATCCTTGTCAAGTCTACATAAAACTCGATCTCTCTATGCGGTTGTAATCCAGTCACTTCCTCAAATATTTCTGGATACTCTCAACAATAAGCACAAATGACAACTCATCCCGTGGAATCTCAAGCTAATAAATAAAACTGACCCTAACCTTATCCTTTGGCAGGAAGCTAATCACTACCTTCTGCCTTTCCACAGCCCTAATTGTCACCAACGGCTTCTCGCAACTTACTACTTCCACATACCTCCTAAGCCAGTCCATTCCCAAGATAATCTCGAACCTAAGGAAATTTAGAAATAAACAATCACAAATAAAAAAGAATCCGTGGCTCGATAAGACCAAATCATACATAAGCTAGTAGAGCCTCCAAAAGTGCTTATCACAATCAATGGTCAATCAACTATTTCGGGTTTCAATCCGGGTCTATCTATGAGGTCACTAGATCTAATGAAATGTGAAGCGTCGGTATCAAATAAAACACATATGGGAGCATCATAAAGCCTTTCCCCTTCTCTTTCGTCGGGGGAGCACTCGACGAAGTCGGAACAATGTCTAAAGCATAATCCTTCACAACTTTTGTTTCTAGTACAGTGGTTTCGGATAATGCTTCAATACATTTCGAGGAATGCCGCAGTTATAACACCGTTCTTTCGTCCCTCTTGCATTCTTTGATCATGTGACCCTTTTCTCTTTAAGCATGGAAAACTGGGTCCCACTTGACCTTCTTCTGAGCATCCTTTTATTCTTTGTTTGAGACTACCTCATCTTCCCAAACATTTCTTCATTTTCCCCCACCACTTTGTTATGGTTCCAGCTCCTCCTTAACAATAACAGCTGATTTGGACTTAGGGTATAAAATCTTCTAGCGAAGGGCTTTAACGATGAGTATGGCTCATCAATATGACTCACCGGCTTCTTCCCTAAATAGTCGTCCAAACCCATATTAATTTCTCATTCTTTCTCAATGGAGTGTCAATAAAGACATCGCTTACTTCGACAAGCCATCAAACTTGGCAATGTATTCAATAACAGACATGTCTCCTTGCTTAAGATAGGTGAATTTGCTGAATAGCACCAGCTTCTGAGTAGCCGGGATGAAATTTTCCTCAAACCTGGCCCTGAATAGAGGCTAAGTGAACTGATCCTCGGGTGTAGCAATAGTGATGGCATTCCATAGTTCATTGCCCACCCTTGAGGTTATCTAGAGGCCAATCTCCTTTTTATTCCACTAGTTCATGGCTTGTAGTTGTGCAACCAATCCAGCACTTCAAGGTAGACTCTGTTCGAAGAAATGACCTGCCTCCTAATATAGAGTAATCTTTGCATATCTTGGCAAACTCGGCCCTTGGCCCTTGCACTTGAGCACCACCATCGAATGCTATATTCAAAGCGGCCGCCAGGGAATTTTGAAGCATATTTTCCATCGCCACATTGAACATAGCTTAAAGTCAAGGTTACTAGCCCCCGAACCCGCTTCATACTCAACTCTTGAGAGGGAGTTCCTAATGGTGTTTTTTTATTTCCTGGCTCATTATCGATATTTAAGAAGAATGATCGATCCCTCAAAAAGAAAACTGCATCAATGATGCTCATGTATGCATGCGACTTATATACTATATATACTACTATATAGTTTTGAAAATCAAAATATATAACCAATATGTGCTCTTATATATATACATACTATCTCGATTCGATCTAGGATGGGAACTCCTTCCCTATCTCTACTGAATCATAGTATCCATTAGGTCAAACAATGCAACCTAAGCTCCGATACTAAATGAGACGACCACCTTATACACACTGGTACCCAATATAAATAAGTTAGTGCGCTTGCATCATGATGATCGATATAGTATGATCTTCTGAGCTTAATACGAAACAAAACATCACAAAATCTATAGGATATCTCACAGTGCATGGAATAGAATATAATATCACAAATGTAAAAGAAAAGAGACCGTAATAACTAAGTAATCCAACTATCATAGTGCATATACATAAAGTTATACATCATGAAATAGAGTTTATACAATAGAAGTAAATTCATGAAACTAACTCATAATAATACTAATAAGCAAGCACTGTCAAGGCTCCATAGTGTTGCATGACGGAAAAAGAATAGAAATCGATATATAATATGAGGTAGCTCCCTTTAGCTCGTCGTCTACACAGATACAACATCTCACCTAGGCCTACTATCTAGTCTAATCATTTAATAGCACCCGGCAATAATAATTAGCAATGCAAAAAAAATCGAGTCAAACAACAGTTTGGTATGAGCGATGCTAACAAGATTTCTTGTCAACAACCCAAAATTGTGATAAGAAAGACGAATAATCCTTTTTACAAGTAGTGCAGAAAAGATGGTAAAAATCCTCTTTGAGTTTCCTTTCGATTATGCTTTATATGTTAGTATTTCCCAAAGAAGGCCTTTCGACTTTGTCGAAAGGGTCAGTTTCTTTGTTATATGACCTTTAGATCCAGTTGCATAAGAATGGTTTCTCTTTCGAAAGCATTACTTTCGATCTGGTTGGAGTACCCTGAGTTAGGCTCTCTTAGATAGGTTTCGACTTTGTAAGAGGCCTAAAGCTGTTGATTTGCTTGGGTTTTGGTAATTGAGCAGAAATGGAGATTTCGACCTTGTCAAAAACTTGAGGACTTGTCCTTCTTGTGTTTAAGTAGGTAATCTTGAGATTCAATGGATCTGAGATTGGTTTGACCTCTTCGAAAGGTTAAAACCAGAGTTCCTTAGGTTGGATGAAAACCTTCAGTGAATTATATCTTGGTTCGACCTTGTCAAAGACAATGGTTCAAAGGAAAAATAACTCAAAGTAGGTATCTGTGATTGCTTTATTGTGATTGGTTTCGACTGTGCCAAGAGAGAGAGAGAGCCCTATCGATGTTGGAGAAACTTGAAGTATACAAGGGAAAACCAACAAAACTTTAACAGAAAAGTAAAGTAGATTAAAGTACTCAAAACTCCCCTTTTCCCAGCTAAGTAGACTTTAATTCTTCAAACTCCCAAATTGATTTACAAATTAGAGATACAAGAATTTACTTAAAAGTATATAGGTTTAGAGTGAGAGGAATCAGATCCCTAAAACGTGACCCCTTGGGTCGGAAGGTGGCTATTGAGGGACTTAAGCATGTTTTGACTTTGTCGAAAGGTATGGTAGTGCTCCTCTTCTTTAAGTTGTCTTTAGAGTGCTTCCGACCCTATTGTTAGCCTTTGCTTATTGGTTTCGATGATGTTGATTATACCCATGCTTTTGTCTTGATCTGACGCGGAACCCTTCCTGGATTACATTGGTTTTTGGCCAGTTTCAAAGGCTTACTATAGCTTTCGAAGGGGTTGCTCCAGATATACATCCTTCCTAGCAGTTTAAATGATGGCGAAACCATTGGTTTCGAATGGTTTGGCATATATTCAAAGAGCTACTCTTCGTTGTCTTTGGACGGTGTGGCTTCAACTTGATAGAAAGATCTTTATCTAGTAGAGGGATTGTCAATTAAAGCGAAAGGGTGTTCTCGACCCCTTTATCTTCTTCGAAAGGTAGAATCCCTCTGGATACTGATAAGAGGATCCTTCTGCCACCTTCGAAAGGTCTTGAGGCTCCTAAACTTTGATGGCAACATCCTTTCGAATCCTTCGTAAGTTTTTGCTGAAGCTCTTCTCTTTTACTCTTTGTTCAAAGAGGTCTCGACTTGGTCGAAAGGTCAATATTTTGAGTAACAATTGCCCCTCCCCACTTGCGAAGGGATGCTCTTGACTTTCCAAGTCATCTTTGTCGACGCCTAGAAGCTTCCTGCAACTTAGACTTCCAGCGTAAATCTTGGCCGTCCATTCAAGTATGATCTAATGGTTGATATTTTTGGGCGACTTTTCTTATAAAGTACGCCTTTCTTTTTCTTCCTCTTTCACTTTTCTGTAATAAAAATTCAAAGCGCAAGTGAAATAGTTCTAGAGATTCTCAACTTCTAGTTTATTTTTAGAAATCCAAGCAATCAAAAAACCTTATTCATAAGTTTAGATTTAACTTCATTTTGTTAACTTCAATCAAATTCTACCCTTCTAGATTTCAAAATTGAAATTCACTTTTTAAAATGTTCGAATCTCGATTTTTCTGAAGGTAGATTCCAATTGATTCACTGATAAACTTTTTCTAATCCAATTTCAGGAATTTGTAGAGTTATAATTTTCGTTTAGGATTTTAAAATTGCTAATGGGTGATATTCAAACCCATCTTCTTATAAGTTTGGATTTTTATTTTAAAATTTTCTATTTTTGTTCATCGTTAATAAATCTATGTCTTTAATTTGTTAGTTACTTTTATATTTTTTGAAATCGAGACATACTTATTTTAGTTTGAGTTCATTTTCTTAATAGATTGGACTTACTTATTCTTTAAGAAATTTTTGAAAACCTAGGCTTGCAATCGGGTTTGGGGGTTAATTGAACATTAGTCCTTTACATGGAAGTTTCACGAGTACAGATGAAAAATTGGAGCCACAAAATGACTTTTCTACCCCTTCGAAAGAGACTGAAGTGGCAACACTAGCTTTGATTCCTTAGCCAATTTCGATTGGGTTGAAAGTTGTTATAATGCCGATTAGATCATCACTGTCGAAAGGTTATGCTATTAGCTAGAGAGTAGAAAATCCTTCGATAGCAGAACATTTTGACTTAGTCAAAACCTTTTGTTTCGATTGCATCCCATTTTCCTTAGTTAATTTTTGAAATCATCAGATTCGTTAAACATCTTCGACACCATCTTTACCTTCTAGCTCGAAACCTTATAGAGCTATTTTTGTTCAGCTTTGTTGGAACGTTCTAAGTGCATGTGGGTTTAACTTAGAACCTTTCGACTTCAATGAGTAGGTTAGGTTTCGACAACTCTAAGGCAACCTAAGTCATTGGTTTCGACAGTGTCGAAGGGTCTTTCTGTTTAGTTTATGAAATGTTTGTAGTGTATAATTTTGTTTAAGTTTTTGAGTTGATCTTAACTTTCATTCCTTAGCATTTACGTTCCAGTAGAGCTTTCAACATTGTTGAAAAGTGATGAATGAGCAAATATTATGTCTTATTCTTTTAACTTTTTCGATAGCTCAGGGAACACTTTTATTTAAGCTTTCGACAATGTTGTGATATGTTTGTTGAATGATGATGTCCTTTTCCTTTCAACTTTGTTAGAAGTCCAATGTCTTTGGTTTTTAACTTAAACTATTTGCACAAACTAGAAGTTTCATATTTATTTTTGTGTTAACTAATTAGGTTTCTTTGAGTAATTCTTGAAAATATACTAAACTCATAAATAATTAAGAATTTTAACTAAAACGTTTTAACCTGGCAGAATTATGAGTTCTCCAAAGAAACCCGAAGCCATTTCCAAATGTTCTTTCATTGCAACCCAAGATGAAGTTGATGCCATCCTCAATGATTTTGGCATCATCAGTATCGAAGCCATCCCTCCATAGGAGACTGACAACATTAATGACCCTCATGTAGGTTTTCTTGTGTATACTACCATCCACATATGGCATGGTGGATTCTTGCCCTTCCCGAAGATCTTATCTACATTTCTATCTCATGTTGGAATCGCCCCAATCCAGTTTTCTTCAAATGTCTACACTTATCTCTTGTCTCCAGAAATGATGGCACTGGAATCCAGACTTCCTTGCCTTAACGCTAAAGTGATAAATTATTTGACTCGGTTGGTCAATATCAACAGCCGGATATATAGGGCCAATCCCTAAAGAAAGTTAATATCAGATGGGGTTAACAAATTCAGGGATTGGGAAAACCAGTTCTTCTTCGTCAAATGCTTTTCTAACGTCCACGGAACCTTCGCTTCTCCCCGTAAGTCCTGACTTTTGTTGCTTCTCCCTACTTAATGTTTTCTATTAACTAATTAATTATTTTTATCAGGTGTCCCTACCAAGAAGCTTAATGACGTCGACAAGAGAACAGCTGAATATCTAATTGCGGCTTCAAGCCATGTTGGGAGTAGACTGACACTACTGACTCCCATAAATTTAAGAGAGCACTCTCTTCTACCAAGGGATAGAAGATCTTAGGAACTCCACCCTCTGTCCAGCATACTTCTCACAGCAAACACTTTCTTTCCCTGGGAGGCCCGTTAACCCATGTCTCATATCTATGCCGATCGCTCAGGTATGTTATCGGTCAAGTGTTTACTTTCTAGCTCTGTTGCTTTTTGAATTATCACGCTAACTTCAACTTGTTCTTACTTTTTCCAGCTATATCTCAAGTTACAGTGCTTGTCAGTGTTACTGCCCCTCCTCCTCCAACTTTCAGAGTGACATCGATTATGGAATCTTTTGCTAAATCCAAGCACTTTCAAAAGAAAGTTAATGGAATCTTCTGAAGATGTGCCTCCAAAGAAAGTCTCTAAAGTTATAGATCTGGAGGAGGAGCGCTTATCTTCTGAAAAAGCTTTAAAGAGCCCAACTGTGGAGGCTCCCAAAATAAGCCTATGCAAAATCCAACTGACATTGATCCCCTTTCTCATATTTCTATCTCAAATTTGCCAACTGGTCTTGCTCAAATGCAACTGGGCTTGAGTATGCCTCCTACCCCAAGGTACGATCCTTCTCTACTAGAATCCTCTTCTCCTTCCACCATCAATTTTGAAGAGATGGTCGAGTCTATTCTTCACTCAGAATCCTTTATCTCTATTCATCGCCTTCTTTTGCTTCAGATTTGGCGGGGCACTATTTGCTCTTTAATGAAGCACCAACTTTTGGTAAGTTCTTCTTTAATTGATCTTATCACCATTGGTTTTCTTTTAACTCACTAACTTATGTTATATTTTTCTTTCAGATTTCTAAGAGCTGGTTAGCTTTGAACGAACGTGTTTCAAAGTCTTCCGTTGAATCCTCCAAACTTCAGGAGGAAAATTCTAAGCTCAAAACTCATGTGTCTTCTCTATTTGCAACTAAAAATGATGCTTCCACGAATTTGGAATGAGTAAAACCTTCTCTTTCCCGAGCGAAGACTGATTTAGAAGCAGAGAGGCAAGATCGTCAACTTCTTACCGATGAGAAACCTACCATGGATCTTGCTTTGAAAGATTCAGAGGACAAGATGGTCTCGCTAAGTCGCAAAGAACATCTCTCTGAAAGAAAAATTCAAGAAGACCAGAGCTTTGTTAAAACTTGTTGTCCATACCATTACCGATGTCAAGCAGCAAGTGTCCCAATTTGTCGACACCACTCTAGGGCAAATGATGCCAAAGACTTATGAAGATGCCATTATGCTTGCATATGCCAACAACTATAAGAAATGTCCTGACTTTGGCTTTCCTTCACTTGATTCTACCCAATTCGATAGAGTGACGGGAAAAATTAATCAAATGAAGCAGGGTGTTGAACCTAAGGGCGAGGAGGAAATTAATGCTTTTGAAGTCCTATCTTTTGATATCCCCTCCATTGAAATTTAATCAGACTCCAAAGATGAGGATGACGAAGAAGATGCCACCGGAGGGGAAGGCAATGACGACGATGATGATAATGATGATGATGTTAATGGTGATGACAATGGTGACCTTACCGACGGCCAAGGTTTTGACGGTGATAAAGGGGGTCCTTTTGGGTCTTCTGAGAAGGATGGTGGCAACAATGCCGAATTTCTTGAAAAAGAGCAATCTTCACCGAAGGATATTCCACCTGCACCCCCTGAGCCTTCTGCACCTGTTCATACTGAAGATCCAAAAGGGGAAGAGCAGGCTTCCCAGGCTTCCATCTCAATTTCTCAGATATGGGATTCTATATTTAAATATCTTTCACTTCAAAGACAATAACTGTAAGGACCCGATTCTTCGACTTTCGAAAATTCAACATCGATACTCACTTTATCGACTGCCGAGCAATCAAACGACGGAAAACCGAACACTTAGGGTTTTAAGAAAAAGAAAATGAAGAAAAAGACAGAAAAGATAGAAAATATAGAGGAAAGAAAATAACAGAACAACAACAGAATATCACAATTCGCAGCGGAACAACATATAATAGATAAATGGATAATCTTTAAACAAGAACTATATCAGTTATTACATTACATCACATTTCATTTCATTACATCAGAGTGTACAACAACAAACAACAACAAACAACAACAAACAGCGGAAAGAAATACTATATACTAGTAATACGCCATGCCATCCATCTTGCCTCCAACAACTCCAGAATATCCTGATAAACCTTAACTCTTGACTGCCCGTGTGGAAATTGGTGGGCACCCAGAGTTTAGGAAGGAAAACAATAAACTCCGAGTCAGTCATGTGACTGGTGTGAGAACTCAAAACAGTTTATTTATCTTTAAAATCAAAATAGAGGAATATTTTTAAAGTCAATTCGCAATGCTTTTTACAAATGAGACTACCATAAGGCCTCCCGCACACACACACAATGCAAACGCAGAATCGGAGGAGATTTCTCCTTATGATAGTCAAAGATGCTTGATACGCATTAAAAAGAACATTTGATATTATTACTAGTGCATAGCGTAGAGAAAAATTCATTTCGAAAATAGAATATAAATCTTAGCCAACATACGACCATTATCGTATGCCTACTATAGCTACCATCCAAACAGTGGTGACCACCATAAGTGAATGGCAGGTTCTACAACTAAAACCGTACAAGTTTCGTATTGGGAATTGGATTTCCAACGAATGATCAGGCCAAGGAACTTCCCATTGCCACACGAGAATGCCTCTGGAAGGACATCCCCGAGAACCAAACCGGATCTCTACCAACACAAGGCCGGGTTACCCCTAACTGAGTAACAACTGACCGAATATGCCATCCCCCGGTCCTTTGGGACCTTTAACCGAGCGCTCGTCACCATCATCACACAATCATAACAAAGTGTTTTCAACATGAGTAAGTATCTGGGCTCCATACCATGATACCACCCTTTTCCAGAAGGAAATGCACATACCCTAAAGGGCGGTACCCCTCATAACCTTGCCGCATCTTTCCTGTTTTGATCATTCCCGAGGTGTGAGGCTCGACGAAGTCACGTCCACAAAAACACACTTTATACAAAAGCCGTGCTTTGGGTCAACAAATGATCATAGAAATGATCACCAGGATAGACGATCGAATAAATGATCCTATCACAAATGATCAACACAATGATCATTTCACAGCAACACTCAGCATGTCACATTACCAAATTGGGAATATATTGCTGATAACCTTCAACTACATAACCTCTAAGGGTGTTAAGCTAAGAGAATAAATTCTCCGCCACCAACAGAAATATATTTGAAAGAAATCTGCTTTATATCTCAATTTGTAACGTCAGACATAATCCATACAAGTCTGTTCCGGGCTCGAACAGAGCCGAAGGCACTTACAAAGAAGTCCTTGCAATCCGGATAATCTCTAATCACGTCCGGACTTCCCATCACATAGGGAGTCTCTATACCGTAGCCACTCGGTGCAAAGACAATCGAAGAGTTGTCCTTTCGCTTCAAAAAGATCCGGTCTTCAACACCGGTCTACAAATGCAATTCATAACGACGTATCACATATTCGGAATGGGTTATACGACCCCATGGTCCTTTCCCGGTTAACCCGAATAGTGAGCGCTTATTCAAAAATAAGTGTGGCATTCAAATTCAAACAAATCACATCAATTACCCATTCAAAGGGAAATATTGATAGTCGGTTATTGAACTATCAATGGATATGCACAACATCACCAGATTCCAAATAATTTTCCAAATTATTTATTTTCCAAAATATCTTTACAAGATATAAAATTTCAATACCTCAAAAATAAATCAATATTTATTTTTAAACAAATTCCACTTTCTTTTATAAATTCCATAATGAATTTATATTTCACAATATCTATGAATATATGATTTCAATTATTCATTTTCAATTTATCTTCAAAAAGATAAATTCTCTAATATTCACTTTATATTGGAAAACATTTCCATACTTACTTATTAAGTAATTCTCAATCCATTTATTTTCAACACTTGGAAAATATTCAATATACTTCAATCGAAATTAAGTATATATTTCATTCTTTAAGGAAATCATTCTCTTAAACATATTTATTTGGGCCAAAACGAATGTTGCGTAAAACATCGTTACGACAACCCAAAATCACTAGTATAGGGATTCGAAATTAAAATAGATATATAAATCCCAATACTATACAAAACATTTCCTTTCGGAAATCATTTACTATAACAACAGTGTTATAGTCCACTATTTCCTTTTATTTCTCGAAAACGTCTATTTCAACAATAAATGTTGAAATCTATGGTTTCGAATCTCAACATATTTAAAACATCGTTAGATCGTTTTAATTCTATTTAAAACATCAAATCTAAACATTTTCTTTAACATATTATTCACTATTCAAAAACGTGAATGTACTACGTTAACAAATTTCATCCTTTTATTCATTTTATTTTAAAGGATTATTCACTGTCAAAAACGTGAATATAACTCCATTAATAGGTTACAACAATTTACTTATCAAAATAAGTCGTTTGCGAATTTATAAAACAACGTTTATAAATTCCTTTTCTATTTATTTTATAACAACTTCCTTTTATAAATTCCTTTATTAACCTATTCACTTATGCAATCCATTTTCACTTCATTCAAACACTTATAAAAACTCGTTTTATAATTCAAATGTTTTAATTTATAAATATCAATTTATAAATCCTTTATAAAATCAATTTATACTATTATTTTAAAACATCTTTAATCTCCTTTATAATTTCACCATTCTCTTGATTTATAAAATAATCAAATTTATAAATCCTATATTTAAACTTTTATAATAAATTCAAAAATCCGGATTTAAACTATTTTATAAAATTAAAATTTATACGTTTATTTATTTAATATGAATCAATTCCAAAATATTTATAACGTATACTTTCAAAAATCACTTTAAAATCATTTTAAAATTCCAAATTTGGTCCAATGATGTTACACACCAAATAGTCAATCACGAAAACAACGATATCATATATCGATATGATAATCAACGAATATCAAAATATTCAAAATCAAATAAATACTGTCGAGGAATCCTGTTGGATCCCTCCAACCTGTTTTCCTGCATCCACAAACATTAGCACAATACCAATTCCGCTCCAGTACGGAATTATCGCGGTATATGGGATTTAAAATATTATCCGCTTAATAGACGGCGCAATAGGGTCTCATCCGCTATACAAATGCGGGAAATCAATAACTCCAATATATACATATGCCAATATATATATATTGCTATTATATATAAGACCAATTTCACTGTTTATGAAATATTCGCGGTATATGTTTTTAATAAATAACATCCGCTTACTAACGGCGCATAATGTCTATTTTAACAATCAAAAGATAACAATCATCATTCAAACATGCATTCAAGTATTTTAAATCTAACTATTTAAAATAAAATCGAAACTGATTCGATTGAGTGAGAAGTTCTCACCTTGATTTCAATTTCGTTTTAGCGATTTATTTCGAATAAAATTAAACGGACGTTTAATTTTACCCAAAATTCTCACTAACTTCAAACGACTCCAATCCAATTCCATAGCATAGTGCTCGTCCATACGATTCCAATGCAACTGGTTTCGCGCGTTTTCGACCTCGTATGAAAAAGTTATGCATTTTTAAACTTACACGAATTTATAACTTAATATTTACAACATATTCTTTATAATTTTCAACCTTCTTCATCACAGCCCTTGGATCCATCACACCCCAAATCTCAGCCGTGCATTCCCTCCATCTCCCTCACATCAGTAAACACACTCAAACCCATCTGCCGCCCCTTAGCCCTAATTCACGCGACCACCACGCTACCCTCTAGCACGATCAGGTGACTTCATTCGAATGGCCATGGCCCCCTCCACCTTCGACCTGAGTACGGCCAAACTCGGCTATTCCCCCACCTCGAACGACGTACACGAACCGGCCCCTTTTGCACGAAAATTCACGTCAATCCGCTTCGTTTTAAACGATCTTGACCGTTGGATTTATAGAACTCTCTATGCTCTACAAGTTTGCTTCAGAAAGTTTTACGAATCGTTGCTTGGATTCGAAGAAAAGAGAGGGAGAAGAGGGGAACATTTTGGCCATTCATTGATATGGAGGCGGCCTGCAGTTATTAGGGTTTTAATTTTTTTATTTTTTTATTTGTGAATGGAGGGGCTATTTATAGAAGAACGAACGACACTATTCATTCCGGAAATTCCGAACTCCGATTCACGCGCCGTAACCAGCGTTTCTAGGGTTTACCCCGCGTTCCGGATACAATGGAACAGGTTTTGGAAGCTAATTCGGACATCTGTGCGAGTTATGGCAATAAAAGTTCAATTTAAATTAAACCGATTTAAACGATTTTCTAAGCGTTTTAATTTGTACCGGACAAACGGTAAATCCGATTGATACGAAATTTGAAACCTTACAATAATATCACATTACGGATCCGATGGAACTGGTTTCGTCGAAATCCAAGACTGTTTGAAAAATGGCTATTTTAACTCGCCAAATTAATATTAAAAATAATTCGATGCGTTTCGAGCTGCCACGATCAAACGATAACTCCGATTGCTACGAAAATTGATATCCGATAATAAATAACTATTATGGATCCAATGAAACTAGTTTCGTTCAATTCTGAGACTGTTCAAAAATTGACTATTTTCACTAGTCGATTAAATATTAAAATATTCAATTTTCACAAATTAACTTTTAATTCGATTTTAAAAGTTCTAAAATATCATTCTAACTTCAATATGATAAAATAAAATTTTACAAATCATTTTCAATCATATTTAACTCAATTTTCAATTATTTCTGCATTTTCACATATTAAATTATCGATTTAATTATCCAATTAAATCCAATTATTCAAAATAAAATTTATTCGACTAATAAATTCATTTCTTAATATCTAAAATTAATTAAATATTCAAATTTTAATTATCAAAAATTCTGGGTGGTTACAATCTTCCCCCCTTAAAAGAATTTCGTCCTCGAAATTATCAAGTTAGAAAAGTTACAGAATCTATCAACTTTCCAAAATCCATAGTTTAAACTTCTTACAATAACTTTACTAAGTTTTCAAATCATACTTAGTTATCTTTTCAAAAACAACTACTATTGTTTAACTTTCAATTCCAAATCAAAGTCTAAGTTTTCAAAATTTTCTAATTTTCTCAAAAATATTCTAACGCCTTAAATTTCCGGAAAAATTCGCCATAGTCTCCTTTGCGCGGCTCGATCCGAAAAAAAAAAGACAGTATATATATCACAAATATACATCTCATCAAGTAATGAGGCATCCCGAAGGAAAAAAGTATAAAAGTACGGTATGTAATCCGAGATATGTACCTTATATTTTATTAGCGAGCATATACGGCTAATATAGCGCGAAAGCGAGCTCCAAATGCGAAGCAAACGCGATCCGCACCTACTAAACACTCAACAAACAACATGAGAACCATGTATATAGACAATAGTATCAATATACAACATATAGCAACATAATAACTATATATGCCAACATAGCAAATGCAAACAAACAACAAATGCAAACATCAACCAACTATCATCCAACTAACATCCATAACCAATAAATATTCATTCATATTCTCATTAATATTCAATGAAATAGGTTTTCAATTTAATCACATTTGATTCATTAACAGTGGATGTTTCTAACATTTATTTTCAATTAGTTTATATTCACTAATTCATATTCAAGTTGGTTCACTTCCAAATCAAATTCAATTCTACTTAAGATTTATTTAACTTTCAATTGGATTTCAATTAATTTAGCTTCCAATTTCATTAATTCAATTTCATTAACACTTAGTGAATTATATACAATCAACCAACAATCATATAACAACCAATGTATATTAATCACAACCAAATCCCTTTGCTTATATTCATTTTGGTTTAATTAATTGATTTTTATTCAACTATTCAACTTTCAATAACATTAGATTTTAATGAATTAACACTTACATTCATTATTTCATATCAACTAAATTCACATTCAATTGATTTACATTCAATCCATTCATTCAATTCAATTTCTAAAGTTGAATTTCATTTACATAACTTAAGTTCATATCCATTACTTAACTTTATTATTTTACTTTGATACTAATATCAACTTCATTCAACATCACTTAAGTTATATTCCACTTAACTTTAAATTCATTTTTATATTTACAACTCATATTCATAAATATATTCATATAGTTTCACTTCTTATATATATAAGTTTATTTCACAATTGTAAATCACTTTAATTATAGTTCAATTCTTATAATTCATTTGCTTTATACAATTATTCCTTTATTTAGATTATTCAAACAACTAAACAATCCACTTATATACATTTTAATAATTCTGAAAAATTATTCCTTTATATATATAAATATAATCAAGGCAAAATTATTTCATTTACCCAATTTTAAAACAATATTATGTCGAATTGTTCTATTCAAGTGTTTAGAAACCCCTTCGATTCAGTTTCGAGGCTGCGCCGACGAAGGTTCATATACCACTCAACAAACCAATCATCACAATATAAAACAATTTTATATTCACTAACAAATACGCTCTCATAGCTATTATTACACTCAAACTCAATCTAGAGTACTACTGACTCTATCTCTAATGAGTAATACCCAACAGAACCATGGTTGTCGCTTAACCATATGCTCTGATACCAACTGTAAGGACCCGATTCTTCGACTTTCGAAAATTCAACATCGATACTCACTTTATCGACTGCCGAGCAATCGAACGACGGAAAACCGAACACTTAGGGTTTTAAGAAAAAGAAAAAGAAGAAAAAGACAGAAAAGATAGAAAATAGAGAGGAAAGAAAATAACAGAACAACAACAGAATCTCACAATTCGCAGCGGAACAACATATAATAGATAAATGAATAATCTTTAAACAAGAACTATATCAGTTATTACATTACATCACATTTCATTTCATTACATCAGAGTGTACAACAACAAACAACAACAAACAGCGGAAAGAAATACTATATACTAGTAATACGCCATGCCATCCATCTTGCCTCCAGCAACTCCAGAATATCCAGAATATCCTGATAAACCTTAACTCTTGATTGCCCGTGTGGAAATTGGTGGGCACCCAGAGTTTAGGAAGGAAAACAATAAACTCCGAGTCAGTCATGTGACTGGTGTGAGAACTCAAAACAGTTTATTTATCTTTAAAATCAAAATAGAGGAATATTTTTAAAGTCAATTCGCAATGCTTTTTAAAAATGAGACTACCATAAGGCCTCCCGCACACACACACAATGCAAACGCAGAATCGGAGGAGATTTCTCCTTATGATAGTCAAAGATGCTTGATACGCATTAAAAAGAACATTTGATATTATTACTAGTGCATAGCGTAGAGAAAAATTCATTTCGAAAATAGAATATAAATCTTAGCCAACATACGACCATTATCGTATGCCTACTATAGCTACCATCCAAACAGTGGTGGCCACCATAAGTGAATGGCAGGTTCTACAACTAAAACCGTACAAGTTTCGTATTGGGAATTGGATTTCCAACGAATGATCAGGCCAAGGAACTTCCCATTGCCACATGAGAATGCCTCTGGAAGGACATCCCCGAGAACCAAACCGGATCTCTACCAACACAAGGCCGGGTTACCCCTAACTGAGTAACAACTGACCGAATATGCCATCCCCCGGTCCTTTGGGACCTTTAACCGAGCGCTCGTCACCATCATCACACAATCATAACAAAGTGTTTTCAACATGAGTAAGTATCTGGGCTCCATACCATGATACCACCCTTTTCCAGAAGGAAATGCACATACCCTAAAGGGCGCTACCCCTCATAACCTTGCCGCATCTTTCCTGTTTTGATCATTCCCAGGGTGTGAGGCTCGACGAAGTCACGTCCACAAAAACACACTTTATACAAAAGCCGTGCTTTGGGTCAACAAATGATCATAGAAATGATCACCAGGATAGACGATCAAATAAATGATCCTATCACAAATGATCAACACAATGATCATTTCACAGCAACACTCAGCATGTCACATTACCAAATTGGGAATATATTGCTGATAACCTTCAACTACATAACCTCTAAGGGTGTTAAGCTAAGAGAATAAATTCTCCGCCACCAACAGAAATATATTTGAAAGAAATCTGCTTTATATCTCAATTTGTAACGTCAGACATAATCCATACAAGTCTGTTCCGGGCTCGAACAGAACCGTAGGCACTTACAAAGAAGTCCTTGCAATCCGGATAATTTCTAATCACGTCCGGACTTCCCATCACATAGGGAGTCTCTATACCATAGCCACTCGGTGCAAAGACAATCGACGAGTTGTCCTTTCGCTTTCAAAAAGATCCGGTCTTCAACACCGGTCTACAAATGCAATTCATAACGACGTATCACATATTCGGAATGGGTTATACGACCCCATGGTCCTTTCCCGGTTAACCCGAATAGTGAGCGCTTATTCAAAAATAAGTGTGGCATTCAAATTCAAACAAATCACATCAATTACCCATTCAAAGGGAAATATTGATAGTCGGTTATTGAACTATCAATGGATATGCACAACATCACCAGATTCCAAATAATTTTCCAAATTATTTATTTTCCAAAATATCTTTACAAGATATAAAATTGCAATACCTCAAAAATAAATCAATATTTATTTTTAAACAAATTCCACTTTCTTTTATAAATTCCATAATGAATTTATATTTCACAATATCTATGAATATATGATTTCAATTATTCATTTTCAATTTATCTTCAAAAAGATAAATTCTCTAATATTCACTTTATATTGGAAAACATTTCCATACTTACTTATTAAGTAATTCTCAATCCATTTATTTTCAACACTTGGAAAATATTCAATATACTTCAATCGAAATTAAGTATATATTTCATTCTTTAAGGAAATCATTCTCTTAAACATATTTATTTGGGCCAAAACGAATGTTGCGTAAAACATCGTTACGACAACCCAAAATCACTAGTATAGGGATTCGAAATTAAAATAGATATATAAATCCCAATACTATACAAAACATTTCCTTTCGGAAATCATTTACTATAACAACAGTGTTATAGTCCACTATTTCCTTTTATTTCTCGAAAACGTCTATTTCAACAATAAATGTTGAAATCTATGGTTTCGAATCTCAACATATTTAAAACATCGTTAGATCGTTTTAATTCTATTTAAAACATCAAATCTAAACATTTTCTTTAACATATTATTCACTATTCAAAAACGTGAATGTACTACGTTAACAAATTTCATCCTTTTATTCATTTTATTTTAAAGGATTATTCACTGTCAAAAACGTGAATATAACTCCATTAATAGGTTACAACAATTTACTTATCAAAATAAGTCGTTTGCGAATTTATAAAACAACGTTTATAAATTCCTTTTCTATTTATTTTATAACAACTTCCTTTTATAAATTCCTTTATTAACCTATTCACTTATGCAATCCATTTTCACTTCATTCAAACACTTATAAAAACTCGTTTTATAATTCAAATGTTTTAATTTATAAATATCAATTTATAAATCCTTTATAAAATCAATTTATACTATTATTTTAAAACATCTTTAATCTCCTTTATAATTTCACCATTCTCTTGATTTATAAAATAATCAAATTTATAAATCCTATATTTAAACTTTTATAATAAATTCAAAAATCCCGATTTAAACTATTTTATAAAATTAAAATTTATACGTTTATTTATTTAATATGAATCAATTCCAAAATATTTATAACGTATACTTTCAAAAATCACTTTAAAATCATTTTAAAATTCCAAATTTGGTCCAATGATGCTACACACCAAATAGTCAATCACGACAACAACGATATCATATATCGACATGATAATCAACAAATATCAAAATATTCAAAATCAAATAAATACTGTTGAGGAATCCTGTTGGATCCCTCCAACCTGTTTTCCTACATCCACAAACATTAGCACAATACCAATTCCGCTCTAGTACGGAATTATCGCGGTATATGGGATTTAAAATATTATCCGCTTAATAGACAGCGCAATAGGGTCTCATCCGCTATACAAATGCGGGAAATCAATAACTCCAATATATACATATGCCAATATATATATATATATATATATATATATATATATTGCTATTATATGTAATACCAATTTCACTGTTTATGAAATATTCGCGGTATATGTTTTTAATAAATAACATCCGCTTACTAACGGCGCATAATGTCTATTTTAACAATCAAAAGATAACAATCATCATTCAAACATGCATTCAAGTATTTTAAATCTAACTATTTAAAATAAAATCGAAACTGATTCGATTGAGTGAGAAGTTCTCACCTTGATTTCAATTTCGTTTTAGCGATTTATTTCGAATAAAATTAAACGGACGTTTAATTTTACCCAAAATTCTCACTAACTCCAAACGACTCCAATCCAATTCCATAGCGTAGTGCTCGTCCATACGATTCCAATGCAACTGGTTTCGCGCGTTTTTGACCTCGTATGAAAAGGTTATGCATTTTTAAACTTACACAAATTTATAACTTAATATTTACAACATATTCTTTATAATTTTCAACCTTCTTCATCACAGCCCTTGGATCCATCACACCCCAAATCTCAGCCGTGCATTCCCTCCATCTCCCTCACATCAGTAAACACGCTCAAACCCATCTGCCGCCCCCTAGCCCTAATTCACGCGACCACCACGCTACCCTCTAGCACGATCAAGTGACTTCATTCGAACGGCCATGGCCCCCTCCACCTTCGACCTGAGTACGGCCAAACTCGGCTATTCCCCCACCTCGAATGACGTACACGAACCGACCCCCTTTGCACGAAAATTCACGTCAATCCGCTTCGTTTTAAACGATCTTGACCGTTGGATTTATAGAACTCTCTATGCTCTACAAGTTTGCTTCAGAAAGTTTTACGAATCGTTGCTTGGATTCGAAGAAAAGAGAGGGAGAAGAGGGGTGCTTTTCGGCCATTCATTGATATGGAGGCGGCCTGCAGTTATTAGGGTTTTAATTTTTTTATTTATTTATTTGTGAATGGAGGGGCTATTTATAGAAGAACGAACGACACTATTCATTCCGGAAATTCCGAACTCCGATTCACGCGCCGTAACCAACATTTCTAGGGTTTACCCCACGTTCCGGACACGATGGAACAGGTTTCGGAAGCTAATTCGGACATCTGTGCGAGTTATGGCAATAAACGTTCAATTTAAATTAAACCGATTTAAACGATTTTCTAGGCATTTTAATTAGTACCGGACAAACGGTAAATCCGATTGATACGAAATTTGAAACCTTACAATAATATCACATTACGGATCCGATGGAACTGGTTTCGTCGAAATCCGAGACTGTTTGAAAAATGCTATTTTAACTCGCCAAATTAATATTAAAAATAATTCGTTGCGTTTCGAGCTGCCACGATCAAACGATAACTCCGATTGCTATGAAAATTGAAATCCGGTAATAACTAACTATTACGGATCCAATGAAACTAGTTTCGTTCAATTCTGAGACTGTTCAAAAATTGACTATTTTCACTAGTCTATTAAATATTAAAATATTCAATTTTCACAAATTAACTTTTAATTCGATTTTAAAAGTTCTAAAATATCATTCTAACTTAAATATGATAAAATAAAATTTTACAAATCATTTTCAATCATATTTAACTCAATTTTCAATTATTTCTGCATTTTCACATATTAAATTATCGATTTAATTATCCAATTAAATCCAATTATTCAAAATAAAATTTATTCGACTAATAAATTCATTTCTTAATATCTAAAATTAATTAAATATTCAAATTTTAATTATCAAAAATTCTGGGTCGTTACAATAATTAGTGCAAAATCATTTTTCTTAGATAAGGAAGAAGTCCCCCTTTCCCTATACGACAAAACTTGAAAGAAAACGTGTAGAAATTAACATGTTATATAGGAAATTAGACAAACTGGTAAAGGAGCACAACATTCTTTCTAAAAAGTATCATAATCTCAACAAGAGTACCTTTGTACTAGCTTCTTTTAAATATCATAGGGCTGCCCCCTTATTAAAGAGAGAGCGCCTCCGATACGATGCTCTCTTGAAGGAGAATCCAGAGTTACTTACTTTATTTTGCATGATGATTGAAGAAAGAGACATTTTAGTTAACTTTTTGTATAGCTTATTGTAGACATTATACTATAGAATTTTCATACTTAGGCGAATTCAGTGAGGGTTTACTCAGACGTTCCCTCAAAAGATACTTAGACAAATTTGGATCTGACCCGCATCGTGGAGCTTGTTGGAATTTATCACGGGTCAGGCTGATTCCTTAAAATCTTCCCGCTGAAAAGCTTAAGTACTATAAAGACAAACTTTTATTCAAGTTTTTCTCCAAGTCTATTTTGTATGAACCGGATGAATGATTGTAAATATGCAACAGTTAATTGATTTATGAATATATGTTTTAGCTCTACTTTCCATACTTAGCTTCTCTTAGTTATATTATTACAGAATGACTGTTCACTAGGTTGACTAGTTCCTAGGGACCATTTAAGTCAATATGTTAATTTTAGGATATTTTATCTTAAAAAGGCATCACTTTTAAAGACTTCGAAATTAGCGAGATATTTCTTTCTTTGAGGTTTACAAAAACCTTATTTGGAATATCCACGCCTCCATTTTGACTTCTTGGGCGATGAGAAGGAAACATTCCTTAAGGAGATCAGAACATTTTAATCTAAATTATTTTGCAGTCTGATAGTCCTCTAGCTGGGAAGTGGGACTCTAGCAAACGCCCGCCAGTCTTAACCCCTGAAGGAGTCACTATTCCATTTGATTCAATAGTTATGCTTTTAGCTAATTCACTAGATAAAGTTAGGAAAGTAGTTTCTTAGCTCTAGATGTAATCAAATTGTTTATTGTATCTTTTAACCTTGTTTGCTGTCCGAGTTGTAACCCGTTATTATAATAATAAAGAGATTTTTTTCAACTTTATTTTGACTTTATTTTATGTCTTTTTCTTAAATAGTAGCTACAACTTTCTACAACTTCCCTTCCTTATACATTAATGTCATGCGTTGGCACTTTTAGAGAGAAGTTGCTGCAAGCAAATGGAGGGATTGTGCTAAGCGACGACATTTTATTAGAACACTTTGGTGGAAATACCAAAGCTATAAAATAGCATAAGAGATATTTTGTATACAAAACCGTGGCTGGTAAATTAAAAGACCAAGTTGCCTATTTTGAGGGTGAAGTTAAAAGTAGAGATGAAATGACCACCACATTTAAATGACAAATAAAGACGAATCCCACAATTGACTTTGATCAGAAAAATGTCAAAACTTACACAACATATAAGTGACTTAGAGTTGAAATTAAAAGATGGTTAGGTATAGTGTCCCTCTTTGGAATTCATCATGGGGAACAAGACTTCGAAAATTGATTTACTGATCCCTCACGCTGCCTCTTCGGCTACTAAACCCATAAGGTCAAAACTCCTTGTGGCTTAGAAATTCCTCACTGTGCGCAACCCTCCTTCGAGCTTAGATGAAAATGTTGTGGGGAATAGGTGCCGAAGAGTTAAATTTGAGATAGCCAAGTATTTTGATGAGCAATAGAAAGTGAAATATTCTCAAACTATCAATGAGTACACTCCTAAGTATCAAAAGCTAGAACGGACAACTACTTTCTTGACATGCGCGTCACAGAGTTAGAAAGGGAAAACAAAATCCTTAGGTCTGCAAATAGAGCTTTTAACGTGCTTTGAAGACAAATATTGATGTGATTGATGATGAGAACAGAAAAAGGAGAAAGAAAAGAAACTTAAAGAGGTTCTTTGCGCAACCATCCGACATGTAGTGGATACTTCAGCTGTCAAGACTCTCAACAAAGCCACTCAAGATTTTGATGCATTCAAACTGCGTAAATTTATATCATATATATGTAAATAACTTCGTAGTTTTGTAAACAATTTCATGACTTTGTAAATCATATAATTTTTTTAAATATCATCTGATTTTTATTTTTTGTAATGTCACTTCTGAAATGCCTTTGAATTGCACATTCATTGATTTTTGTACTTATGGAGTCTTTCTTCACGCTTTGCTACACTGATTTTCCTGAAAAGCACAAAGCAGACAATATTTCTAATTGTTAGCTTGAAATTAACATATTTTTCTATGTATTTCATTTGCTTAGATTAACAAATCATCTTGTTAATTGTACGAAAAGTAGTTTATACTAAATGTCAAAATCCTATCTTTAACCACGATGAGAGATGATCAAGAATTTAACTTCTACCACTTGGTTGGAATGTCTGAAATTTGTTGATAGAAAATCTTACCTTTTTGCAAGGGGATAAATGTTGAAATATAACCTTTAATAGATTTAATAAAGAGTCAAATCCAAAAATCATTATCTGAATTTCAAAAGTAGAAATTCTTCGACCCATTCCTTGGCATTAATAGGATTTGACAAATTTAAAATCTAAAATTCACATTCGGGAACTCTTAATAGTGATCTTTAGGATAATATTCTTTGACCCAGATCCGAGAAGGATAAATAAAAATCCACTATTAAAATTTTATACCCAGATTAGGGCTCAAATAAGTAATAGTCTGGATACCCAGATAAGGGCATAATAAAGATGGTGATTGATATAGACCTGAAATGCGGATTCAGGTATTAGACCATGAAATTCATATATGAAAGTCCTAAAACCAAGATTCAGGAAGTAATTGATGAAATTCAGATGTGAAAGACTCGAAATCTAGATTTAGGTATAAGCGGGGCTCGGTTCCACTATTTTGCTTCTGCCCGTTTTGATATGTATGGACTCTTCAGATATCATTAGAAATAATCTGATTAGCTGCCTCTTGAGCTTGGACGTCTTAGTCCATGATCAGATATGCCGCTTACTCAGGCTTAGACATCTCAGTCTTTTTCTTTATGAGCCTCCTCTAGGCCTTTGACATCTTAGTCCATTGTTGATTGAGCCTCTTCTTGGCTTGGATATCTTAGTCTGTTATTGGTTGAGCCACTTCTTGGGCTTGGACATCTTAGTCCATTATTGTCCAGTGCTCTTGGTTAGATAATCTTAGAGGATGGAACAAAGGACTTAGCCGATCTTTCTCCAGGAGGCGAACTGTCCTGGCCCTTTTGCGGTGCAGACAGGGCATGTTCGTTGCTTTAACCTGGCCATCTTATGGTTGGATAAAGGCTTACTCCGTCCTCCCTCCAAGAGGTGCCTTACCCTGGCCATAGCATGGCGCAGATAAGGGCTTGTTTGGTGCTTTAACATGGCCATCTTATGGCGTGGATAAAGGCATACTCCATCCTCCCTCCAGGAGGTGCCTTCACCTGACCAGAGGCATGCTCAAGGGCTTGTCCAGTGCTTTAACCTAGCCATCTCATAGCATGATTAAAGGCTTACCCACCCTCCTTTCAGGCGGTGCTCTGCCCTGGTCATCTCGGCGTGGCCAGAGGCTATACTACCATCTTAGCTAGACTACCATCTTAGGTAGTATCCAAATATAAGGAGCATTTCACTCCAAACCATGTATATTTTCCCTTTATAGAAAGTAGCTCTTCATTAATTTCTTCTTAAATTCTTTTTAAAAATTCATGGATCTTTCCTCGCCGAAAGAAATTTATGATCATCCCTTCCAGGGCTTTGCAATGGTTAGTTTGATGACCATTCATCATATGGTAGTGGCAATAGGATCCTCCCAGGTTTCTTTCACATTTTGTCCTTTTCTTTTGTGATGGCCAATAGTTAAGGTTATTCTTAGAAAGCAAGTAGACATTTTCCATAGATGCTGTTAAGTTGCATTCCTTTGGAAGTCTAGATTTGAAGCTTGATTCTTGAGGATGGCTCTTTAACTTTTTGATCGTTGGCCTTATTGTTTCATGCTCTTCAGTTGCTTTTCTTATCGTTTCCCTTTGGACTTCTTGAGTTGGGAGTGCTCTTGCTACAATGGGTTGCCATTTATATGCAAAGGCATTGTAATCATCCATTATTTCTTTCTCAAAGATTGTTCCTTTGGAATAAAGTTGAATGGTTCTTCTCATTTGATTAAAGATATTGTCACTTCCATTTAACCTTTTTCCAAGTGCGAAAATAGAGGTAGGGCCAACATGAAAATGGTTTAGACTCCATTTCTCATGATCATAAAATTTTGCTTTCTTATTGTTTATAATTCTTAGGGCTTCAAGCCTTAGTCTTTTCTCTTCATCTCAATTGGATTCCATAATGATTATGTGGGAGAACCTTGTTAAATGTGGTTCAGAAGACCCTTGTTCAGATCGCTTTATTCTTCTAGTGATGATTTACCAAAGCAGATATATATGAAGTAGGATCGGACCAATTAGGGTTAGAGAATAGCAATGTTGGGGGTTTATGCAAGTCAGAGGTTCGAGCCCTCCTTCTAGGGCTAAAAATGTTAACAAGATTTCCTGTCAACACCAAAAAATTGTGGTAAGAAAGGTGAACAATCCTTTATACAAGTAGTGTAGAAAAGATGGTGAAAATCCTCTTTGAGTTGCCTTTCGATTAGGCTTTATATGTTTGTATTTCCCAAAACAGGCCTTTTGACTCTGTCGAAAGGGTCGGTTTCTGTGTTAGATGACCTTACAATCCAGTTAGGTAAGAATGGTTTCTCTTCTGAAAGCCTTCCTTTTGATCTGATTGGAGTAACCTGTGTTAGGCTCTCTTAGATATGTTTCGACCCAATTGTAGGTCTAAAGCTTTTAATTTGCTTGGGTTTTGGTTATTGAGCAGAAATGGAGGTTTCAATCTTGTCGAAACTTGAGGACTTGTCCTTCTTGTGTTTGAGTAGGTAATCTTAAACTTCAATGGACCTGAGATTAGTTTCGACCTTATTGAAAGCTTAAACCCTGAGTTCCTTAGGTTGGATTTAAACCTTCAGTGAATTATAGCTTGGTTTCGACCTTGTCGAAGGCAATGGTTCAAAGGAAAAGTAACTCAGAGTAGGTATCTGTGATTGCTTGATTGTGAGCGATTATGGCTGTTTCGAGAGAGGAAGCCCTATCGATGTAGGAGAAACCTGAAATAGACAAGGGAAAACCAATAAAAATACAACGGAATAGTAGATTAGATTAAAGTATTCACAACTCCCCTTTTCCCAGATAAGTAGACTTTACTTCTTCAAACTCTCAAATTGATTTAAAAATTAGGTTTACAAGACTTTACTTAAGAGTATATACATTTGGAGTGAGAGGAATCAGATTCCTAAAACGTGACTTCTTGGATCTTACTTATAGATGGGGCTTGGCAGCTTTCGACCTTGATGCTCTCGATTGGGTCGGAAGGTGGATATTGAGAGACTTAAGCAAGATACTGCCTTTGTCGAAAGGTATGGTAGCGCTTCTCTTCATTGAGTTGTCTTGAGAGTACTTTTGACTCAGTTGTTAGCCTTTGCTTATTATTTTCGATGATGTTGGTTATGCGCATGCTCTTCTCTTGATCTAATGCGTTACCCTTCCTAGACCACACTAGTTTCGACCAATTAGAAAGGCTCACTATAGCTTTCAAAGTGGTTGCTCTGGATAATACTTGCTTCCTTGCAGTTTGAATGATGGCAAAACCATTGGTTACGAATGGTTTGGCGTATATTCAAAGAGCTATTCTTCATTGTCTTTGGAAGGTGTAGCTTCGACTTGATCGAAAGACCTTTATCTTGTGGAGGGGTTGTCAATTAAAGTGGAAGGGTGCTCTTGACCCCTTTAACTTCTTCGAAAGGTAGAATCCTTCGGGATATTGATAAGAGGATCCTTCTGACACCTTCGAAAGGTCTTGCGGGTTCTAAACTTTGATGGTAGCATCCCTTCGACTCCTTCAAAAGGTTTGGATGAAGCTCTTCTCTCTTGCTCTTTGCTCAAAGAGGTCTTGACTTGGTCGAAGTATTTGGAGTAACAAGCGGTAAATAAATCTCAAAATATTATACAAGTCTATGTAATAGGGAACAACATATGTGAATCATACCTGACCTGTCTCTACTGTCAAAGATTTAGCACATGATAACATATTATGCTTTCTACATAACATGACATAAAGGGGCAATGGATACTCAGTAAACTGCTGGGGTATCTAGGTATCTCCATCTACAATACCTACTCCATACTAAGTAAACAGTCCAAGTGTCTAGGTATCTCCACCACAATACATATTCCACATTAAATCAATATGGGTGGTCTAGGTATACCTATCGCAATAAATTCCTCATGTGACATCCCTAGGGTGACAGGTAACTAGTAATGCAATCATAGAAAACATATCATCCATAAAATAACACTAAGTGTTATCCAGTGTGCTCTAGGTATATGATATTTCGTATGACCACTGCTAGGGACTAATCGAAATCACGGTTTTCAGTGTCAACTTTCTAGCCTAAAGCTGGTAACTGACCCATTCTTCTAGTCTAGGGAACAAAGAATCTATTCTTCCAATCCGACATAGCCATTCTTCATTGCCCCATGAGTGTCCTCACAATACCTTGCTTTGAATATAACAAAAAAACTCCAAGTATCAACAATCTCTTAGTATGCGTATCTGAGCCCTTCTTTTACTTTATCTAACTTCCATTATCTTGGAGTAACCATTCTTCATTCCCCCACTCAAGGACTCCTTTCTTCATTGAGATATTATTCTTGAGGGACCATTCCACTTTCCCTATACCATTCCTTTCATCATCGAGCCATTATCTTTGAAACCTAAATCCATTAGTCATCGAGTTACTTCCAAAGAATCTAACTTCCAACATGTTGTTACATCGCTATCATTCATCATCCGAACGAGCCAACACCTTCAGCACGATCTTAGAACATCTATAATAGTTCCCATGAGTTTCACATTCCCTAGACCAACCCCCTAAATTCAGGGTCGAATTAAGCCTTAATTCGTCGTCAGCTTAAGACCTTAAATCATCATCAACTCAAGTCCTTGACTCATCACCAAGTTAAGTCTTAATTCCTCGCCAACTTAATCCTTAATTCATCACCAACTTAAGTCTTAATTCATCACTGACTCAAGCCTTAATTCGTTACTAACTACTATACTTACCAAATTTCCTTCACCATGTTATGGAACAACTCATCTAGCCAAGTTATATCCATCCATGCCAACGATCAAACGGTAAAGGTCTGCCTTTCTTACATTTAAAGACAACACTAAATACATCCATGGTATTCGTGTGTCGATCATTGAAGTGTACGAAAAACAGGTCATTTGGGGTTAAAGAAAGAAAAGAAAACGCATAATCCAAAATCATGATGAGAAATATGTAATATACACAAATTTTTACAAAGAGAAATCAACTTTATTATATACACAACATCAGAGTATACTAACCTATAATCAGCAAAGAAAATTATAACAGCATGTTTTTACAATTGCTGGCAAAGAAAACACTAAACACAGGACGAAACAAAACTGAAAAGTGAAAGATTTTAAGATACACGAATACATCTTGGAGAATATAGCCCATCTCCTGAAAGGTCCAAATAATAGAGCTAAATCTAGAAAATATGCTTAGATCGACTCGAGCATTACAGAAAAACAATGCCTGGGTCACTTGGGTAAAACTAGCGTCAGGAACTCAAATTACAAGGAATTTTTTCTATTATAACTTACAAAATCCTTTAAAATCAAAATTATCTCCTAAGACCATGCAGCTAAAAACACAGCCGGGTTTTTATCTTACGATAACCAAACACTTTTTATAGAGAATCCAGTGATTTTATAATAATTGCCAAGGTACAAATATATGTTTCATAGCAGAAATTGTTACATTAGGTAAATTCCGACATATTAGGTATATAATCTAGTCGGAAGGCTCGTATTGGAGAATGGATACCATATAATGGAAAGGTAAGGGACTATCTTCCATATAGTACATCTCTAGATATTGTACCGATGATCTCACATGGACCCTCTGCGAACCAAGATCGACCCAACCCCTTATTGGATAGTTCTGAATATTTCATCACCTTGGTTGCTTTTGCAACCTTTTTCGAGAGCTCTCATGCACTACCAAATCCATAAATGTATATATCTAGAAAAGGTAATGACAATACCCTAATGGTTGCAACCCACGTAGCCTTAAAGCATTCCATGTTTTAGCCATTCTTGGTTGTGAGGCTTTAGGCTACGACTGCCTTTTATATGGCAATTCCACTTCGAATGCTAACACCGCCCTCAATGAAAAAATGCAATGCCAGCATTCATCCACACAAATTTTTTATGGGTTTGAACGAAACCGATAGTACTACCTCTACTACATCTATTTTGGAATCATCCTAAGAACTAGTCACAAGTAGCCCTTGCACTTCAAAAGCTCCATCTTCAATCATCCTCAAGATGTCTTCGGTTTGGAATGCTTATGTTGGTCCGAAGTGATTATCAGATAATATATCCAATCTTGGTCTCTTTGAACCAACAATGATAATTTTCAGTAAAATCATCCTCGAATCTTTTAGGAATAATCAGAAAATACGTAGGAGCAGGGATCACCCCCTATCCGTTAAAATGGACGGATCTCCATATCTTTTGTCCTAGGGGAATAAAATGAGATATGCACTGTACAGTATCATCGATGATGACTGTGCCACATAACTCACGTGTTTCTCCTAGATATTTCCAGAGTTATATTTTGGTCAAGATTAATAGTCGCTTATTTAACTATTAAATATACAAACAAGTAACAATTTAGAGATTTGATTACCCATAGCAACCACTAAGCCTTAAAATAAATTCTTCATTTATCTAATCTCTTTAAAAAAATATTTACCAAAATATTCATATACTTATCTCACTGGCATAAGTACATTTATAAAACATTATGAAAGATTTCCTACTTCAAACTTATATTAAAAAGGATCAAATTCTTTGGTTCATGTACAAAAGGGATAAAATTTAAATATTTGACTTTACAAAATTAGAAAGAGGTTTAGTGACCATGGTGGTTCATTTCATTGAGTTCAACTTATTCAAGTTATAACATGGGTATTTATGTAGAAATCAGATATGTAAAAGGAATCGACAATCTACTATCAATAACATATAGGTAAATGTTCAAGTTACCAAAATAGAAAACGGGGATTTTTTTTGCTAAACACATGTCCAAGTTGATACCATGGCAGAATGGGTTTTTATTCTGCCTAATAGATGTCCATACAACATACTTGGTGAGCATGGTAGAATTGTGATCTATTCTACCACATAGATGTCAAATACAATTTAATTAGCACAACGTTTTTTATTCAGCTGAACAGATGTCATTGGTTTTCATATTCAGTTAGGGTTACTTAAGGGTGGTCGATAAAGAAATCCCGTAGTTTTAATCTTCTTCAAAAGAGAGCTCTTTTCAAACAAAACATATCTTTAGAAATAAAGTAGTTTAAACTTTTAAAACTTTATCTAATAATTTAATAGCATTTAAACTTTTTATTTAGCAATAACTAAATTTTTAATTAATAATTAACAATAATTAATTTCTAAATAAATAGTTAAACCTTGGTTAATTTTTAATTAATAATTTAAACTTTTAATAATAATTAAATATTAATTAAACTCAATTAATTGATTAATTATTCCTTAATTAAAACATAAATAACAAATTAAACCTTCATTTAAAAATAATTAAATCATAATTAAGTTTTTAATTAAATTTTAACTTAATTAGTACTCATTAAATAATTAAACCCTTTTAAAAATAAATAATTAATCTTTATTAAATAATAATCAAGTCTTAAATAATTAAATAAATAATAGTTAAACTTTTACTAATTAAACAATTAATAATTAACTTTCTTGATACATACTGATGTACTAATTATCGTTATTAACAAATGATTAAGTGCTAATTACTATACTTGATTAATAAAAAAATCATGAATAGATAAATAATTAATATTATTATAAAAATAACTTTTTTATTTCTTATAATAGGTTTTGTAAACATTTTCAGAAGATACATAAGTGAATTTAAATTTGTATTTTAAAAATAGTTTATTTTCACAAACTACACTTGTAGCGACTATTATTGTATGGCCCTCTGGATTTTAAAAATAGTCTGTTTTCACAAACTACACTTGTAGCGTCCATTACTGTATGGCCCTTCATTCTTAGAACTTGTTTAATGTAACAAATGACTTTATACTTATTAACTTTCGCATAATAAACACACTTATAACCTGATATAAGATTTTGAAAATTAAAGATAGGATTTCTATAACTTTATAAAACCACTTCTAAAAAGGTAAGTTACCAAAGGATTTCGAAGTCGCGACTAACCATTTTAAACATTGACTTCCTTCACATGGTGCATCCCAAGTAAGATCGCAAACTCATACACATGGTATTACAACATCTAACCATTCAAGATTCTAGCTTTCACCTTATTCATATTTAACTTATATTTTCAAGTCAATATTACATCCATCCATAATGTAGTTTCAAACTTAAACGAAGTCATATCCAATATACATCCAAGCATATATAAACACATACAATCCAACATCATAATAAACCAATGATACTATGATTTAGAAACAAAATCTAAAACATAATTAAAGTTAGAAACTTTAAATAAAAGGAGTTAGTTTCTCACCAAAAGCTATCCATAAAAAATCTGACTTAACTATCTTTAGAACATTCTTTATATTATTTTTTTAAATTACATAATAAATCACATCTCTTTTCATATTTACTAAGTATGCATACATAACAAACAGTATCCTAACTTCGTTTAAAAATGAATGAGTCTAATTATACTGTAACGACCCAAAATTTTCGATCTTGAAAATTCCAGATTGTTAGGGAAAAGAAGAAAAGAGATAGAAGAAGAAGAATAAGAAATAGAAAAACCAAACGCAGATTCTTACATTCAGAGTGGATCAAAATATAATATCAAATAAAATAGCAGTTATACAAAGGAAAACTGTATCTGTCAATTTACATTTTAATACATCAGAGTTACAACAATTTCACAAACACTGGACAGTTAAAATCAACATGTCCTAGATAAACTACAATATATCATAGCGAAATACACTCCATACGTTCCTGCCATCTAGCTCTCCTCCTGAGCTCCAAAATATCCTTTCCTGAAAATCTGTAATACTCGGTCTGACCCGAGTATAACATCAAAGTAACACCCGGGTCAGGCTGGAAACCAGCGTGAGTAATCCCATCTAACAAGAAATACCCGGCATAAAACTATTTAAAAACCCGAGTAACTCGTACTTTAATACAGGTTCTTAACTTGTTATAGTCAACAGTTATTTCACAAATCAACCCTTAAGTACCCTTACTTAGTTTCAATGGTCATGTTCACTTAAATTGTTTCATTCCAGCCTATTGATTTCACATATCAAATCTATAAATAATTATAGTAGATTTCAAATCGAAGTGGTTTCGAGTATTTATTGATACCCGACCCCGGTCTCTTCGAATCCAACATCATCTTAGAAACAAGCTGTTTAAGTTTTTAAACTATTCCATTCATACCCAGAACTACATAACAATTCACCACAAATAGACAATCCATATTAACACATTTCAACAAAACATAACATATTACATAACATCTCAAATCACATATCAAAGATATCAAATAATCCAAGGCATTCAATTATAATTAATTATCCATAAGCAAGATTAATTGGTTGTTCAATTCCTAATTAATTCAAATTAATCCTCAGATTAATTTAATTAATTACCTTTAAATCCTACTTAATTAACGTTAATTAATTATAAACCCTTTTATCCTTACTTTAATTAATTTATGCAATTTAACTCATCAACCTTCAATTATTAACATAAATTAATTACACTATATTAATTAATCTTTAATTACCCTCATAAATCAATTATAAAACACTTAATCACATTCAAGTAATTACTTTTTAATTAATTTACATTAAGTAATTAACTATCCTTAATTACTTTCATTAATCTCATTCATTCATTACCCATTAATTAATCATATTCAGAAATTAACTATCCTTTAATTAATCACATTTTAATTAATTCTTTAAATTAATTACCTTAAGTGATTAATCCTTTTTAATTACTTCCATTAAGTAATTATTCCTTGACTATACTAAATAATTATACTTATTTAATTATATTAAGTAACTATTTCTTGATTTATTATCCTTTAATTTCAAATTAATTAACCCTTAATTAATCACATTAATAAATTTTAATCATTAATTATCTTTAATAAATCACACAAGTTAATTTCCTTGTATATAATTATTCCAACCCAAGACAATTTAAATTAAAAAACATTTGCCTTAAAATTTTAAATCATGGAAACTTGCTTTGAAATTCGTTGATTATTTTCTATTGAAACCAGGCAATACTAAATTTTTGAATCTTGCTTTAAAACTTGACCGAAAGTTTACCATTTTAAAACTTTTGGTCAGTACATTAATTCCCTTTCACAATTTCAAGGCTCAAACAAAACAAAAAAAACCCGATTCCCACTCGAACCCAACACCCTACAGCTTCGAGCCAAAACCTAGACTACACAAAACACCCCCTACTTCTTCTCCTTTCAGCAAAATAGTACTAAGCAACAGGATCGAACACAAAGTCGTGCACGTATCCGTGCATGCTCCCTTCGATGATCGTGCCCTACCGCCAATCATTCATACCAATCTCGCACGGTCACCCCATCCCATATAACTACCCAAGCCTCGACGAGCCGCCCTTGATCGAAAAACAAGCTTCGACCCCCACTATTGGAAATGATCAAATACTCAACAATCACCATGCTCCGGCCATTCCTGCCATTGTATACCCTTAAACTTCATCGAAAGACCCATCTCCTCCTCCAGTAGTGTTTCCCCCACGTGTGCAACCTTCATCAGCCCCCCTTGCTACGCTATTCAACTCGAATCCGATGATATGCCAATGATAACTAAAACCCTAGATCGACCCTACCCCAACAATCCACGCTATAGGAATTACATCAACCGTTTTTCCCTGGTGCCACTCAGACCGACGCTCCTTCTTGCCAATCGCCACGTAACACGAGCGACACTATCGCCAGAATTTTGCAACACACCCAAAACTGTTCATCTCCCAATTCCATACAAATTACAAGCTTAAAAATTGTGATTTTGTTATCATAAATCATCATTTTTCAATACTAATCTTTTTTTATAATCAAAACTTAAATTTCAGATCTTAGATTTCTCTGACTTAAAATTGATTTCCACAGTAATCTCTATTTCCAGAATATTTACTAAATTTTTCTTCTTGATTTTATTTTTAAAAATAAAGATACATTCATTAAATCATTTCATCTTCAGTGATGTTGATCCAACATTTAATCTATGAAGAGGAATGGATTTATTTAGGGAATTTGTGCCTGAAGTTTAACAGAGGAAGATATATACTCATATACCCAGTCATGCAAACATTATACAAAGAGTTTCAACTATTTCCAGTTCAAAAACATTCATGCAAATTTTATTTACCCATTACTATACAAGTTTATCACATGCATCTTGTGTTTAAACAAATTTTAAGCCTCAAAAGAATTAACAGAAATTTACTCATCCGTAAAAGAAGATAACAGAGATCAGTTGATCTGGATTCTTGTTTCAAACTGAAGCTTGAATTTGCTACTAGCTGTTTTGAATTTGAATCGATCTGATTTTATGGTTTGAGTTGAATTTGCTTCTTGTTCTTGATTTTTAACTGCTGCTTTTAATTTAGAAACTGAGTCGATCATTGTTTTGCTTCAATTTGCTCCTGATCTTGCTTGATTGATCTAGTTGAAAAGTTACTGCTAACCTAGCTTACAGGTTATTTTCTTTTGGGTTTTGAAATTGAAGAGATAAAAGAAATGAAAGAGAGGGATGGAGATGTTTATATAATCTATTTTCTCTTTTATTAATTATTTTGAAAAATAAAATAAAAAGAAACTAAAGACACTTGTTTATTCTATGATAATGTTTGTTTACACTTATGATTACATGCATTCCTAAGCTTACATTTGTTAAATTGTATATATATTTATCTTACACTTGTAATTAATGTGTATTTATAAAATAATCACAATTTAGTTTTAATTTTTATAAATGTCTTGTGTATTTATATGTCCTTAATATATATATATTTATATGATATTTTCAACTTTAGTTTTGTATTTATTAATATTTTATGTTTTATATTTAAACTTTTTCTTTTGTTTATCCATAAATTATTTAAAAGAAAATGTTATAAAAATCCAATTATACATTTATAAATAAAATTATACAAATATAATAGTATATATATCCTTTATTAATGCTTATAAAATCTTTTAAAGATAATGTTATAAAACTAATTACATACTAATAAAAGTCATATATACATATTATTTTAAATCCAATTTATTTCTAAGATGTTTACATTTGATTTTCAAATCCAAATTTCCTTTAAAATCTACTTATATATATACACATAATTAAATACATATTTTGTTTGTTTTTGAACAAAAAAAATGAATTTTGCCAATTTAAATAATTATATCAGGAGATTATTAAACAAATGATTATCCATATATTTGTTATAACTCAAATTCATCAATGTACATATCCAGGTATATACATCAGAATTTTATTTGTTCAAATTTGCAAATTTAGTACTTTAAAATTTTTAATCATGTTAATTGCCGATTAATAGATATCTAAAATCTAGGTTATCACATTCCTTCCCCCTTTGAATCTTTTCGTCCTCGAAATGGAACGAAGCCAGAATTTATTAAAAAACTTAATATTAGTTAAATTACTTTTTAAAGTTTTTTTTAAAACACTTTAAAATCTATATAATATTGCCAAAATAGTTTTATAAAATACTTTATATAACTCGATGTTTCAATAAGTCCATCCTCGTTCTCACAGAAATTCGGTCATACGTTGATCGGGCATAGGACTGAAAATCTATAAGTACTTGGCAAATCCATTTTCAACACCCAGTGAAAATACTTGGAAAGTAATTTTATTGAAAATATAGGAAACATATTTGAAATCGAGGAAACATCTTTGGTGAGAATGCACTAGAAATCATCACCCCCATCCATGGTCGTAGTTAACCCGATGGTTACGTTGCCATCCCGGCAAAATCCATAGATAATTGTAGGCACTCCGCGCCCCTCGATTACGCCATGGAACCCGCTACAGATCGTAGCTACATCTGGGGTTACGTTGCTATCATAGCAAAAACCCATATAATTGTAGGCATCAGCGCCCTCAAATTCCACTTCCAAAAAAATGAAACTTCTCCGCTCCACTCGACCATAGATCGCAGTCTACTGATATTACTTTGCCTTCCCGGCAAAATCAAACGTAGACCGTTGACACTCACTTCCACACAATTTCCGCTATGGTCCACAGTAGATCGCAGCGACATCGAGTTACACTGTCGTCACAGCATAACCCAAATGCCTTTGTAGGCATCAGCGCCCTCGACTTTCGCTACCCAATAATCCTCAGGAACTTCAGTTTGTTCGGACTTCCTCACAGGATCAACTTTAGAACCCCCTAGGGCTCAAGGCAGTACCAACCTATGGTACTCCTAAGAGGTTCATTTCAAGGGAGCGCCTTGTTCTCTAGAGCCATTTTCAAAACACTTTATACTATACACATATAGTATCTTCCAAATCATACACCTAGAATGAATCCCATATAAATCTCCTTTTCTCAAAATCGATAATTCCCAAACCAGGCTTTCCAAATTTCGAAAATTGATTTTTCCCAAAAATCAAAAGCCTTTCCAAATCCATAGGTTCCAAAAACCTTTTCTCAAAATCATTCTCATAAGATCCTTTATATATGTAACTTCAAAAATCTTTGGATCACTTCAAACTTGTATAAATTCCCTTTTTATACTTCAAATACTTTCAAAACTCTTTTCTTCTGGCTATAGATTCAACAAGGGGAGTTTTAGCATATATATAACAAAGATACATAACTTTGTTTATTCCAAATCAAATATTCAAATTTGATTTCTCGTTACTTTTCTTCATAAAGTGAACCTTTAATCATAGAAATTTCCAATTTTTATTTTACTTCATCATATATTTCATAAAATATACTTTTCATTTCAAAAACATTTTACAGTTTTTATCTACAAATTTTCAATATCAATTTCATTCAATCCCATACGATGTACTCATATCATCCATACGCAATATCAATCTGATCGCTTACCTGATCACACAATTTCTCTTCCGAACTAGTATCGTCCACCAGACTTCCTAGCGTGGACTCAGATCTGGTTTCTTGATCAGAAACCGTCGTTCTCCTTGAATAGCCATAATATGATAGAGAATATCCAGAACCAATCAAAAATTCATATCATGGTTCGCCATCGACAATCGAGTGAAAAATCCCAACTCGGATCGATATATCATCTCGAAATTCTGTGCTCGAATCTGGATCAAATCATTATGCGAATAGAATAATATACGTCACCCTACGTATTTATCTCTATTAATTATTAGCCAAATCAATCTTCTTTCCTATTCACATTCCCTTTCATTTCTATCCACTTATTCACAATTGTTTCAATTCCATTTGGATTATCACTTTAATCCTTATCTCAATTGGTAATTAATCATAAACAGTTTGCACTCTGACCAGCTTAAATTTAGAAAATAGCTTAAAAGTTAAAAAAAATAGATAAGTAGTTGAAAAATAATTATTAGTTTGTAAAATAGTTAAGTAGTTAAAAATAGTTATAAAATAGTTAGATAATTGCCAAATAGTTGTAAAATAGTAATTAGTTATAAAGTAGTTGAAAAATAGTGATTAGTTTATAAAATAGTTGTAAAATAGTTAAATAGTTACAAAAATAATTATAAAATAAGTATAAAATAGTTTGGCTTAAAAAGAATGATTGTATATGGTAAATAGCTTTGAAAAAATAGATTTAACAAAGTTTACATTAAAACAATTTATTTTAAAAATAGTCCAGAGCCAAACTGTTCAACTTCCCAATCTCCATTCTCATCAATTCCATTTAAATTTCCATTTCCTTTTGAATTGATTCACTCCCAATTCAAGTTGGATTTTACCCTCAATTTCCTTCCAAATTCAAATCAAATTCCATTTGAATTTTAAACCTATTCAACTTTAATTACAATTCCAAATTATTCAAATCAATTTGGACTAATTTCAAATTGAACCCACTTCAATTTCAAATCATTTCAATTCCTGTTTGAATTTATCCTAATTCCAATCTCTATTTTTTTTAAATCTTCTCGAATTATATAAATTCGATTTAAATTTTCAAATGTTGATTTAATTCCCTTAAATCAAATTAACCTTTACTTTTAATTTAACAACCCAAGTACTTACACAATTTAAATTTTGAGTCCAACGTTTTAATTTTTATTCAAATTACTTTTACTTACTTATCTCAAGTTTTCAAGTAAAAGTTCAGAACCTTTAAATATTTAATCTTTGAAATCCAATTTATTACCCAATTTAAATTTTGAAACCAATCATTAACAATTTAAATTTCCAAGTTCCTTTTAAACATTTAAATCTTAAATTCTAAGTGATTTCATTTTCCATTTATATCAGCAATGGATATATATATATATTATTCCAATTTAAATTATCTTTACTTAACTTATTTCAAAGTTCAAATAAGAGTTCAAAACAATTTTATCTTTAAAATTCAATTTATTACCCAATTTGGGTTTATTTCAAAGTTCAAAATAAGAGTTCAAAAACTTACATCACTTTGGGTTTCTATATCACACTTCAGGAAAAATCAAAACTCAACACCTTTGGGTTTATTTCAAATCACCTTTGATATTATGTATATCCACACATATATACATATTTTCTTCTTGGGCCACCAAGCCATATTTTTAAAATTTAAACCACCTTTGGTTTTAATTCAAAACAGTTTTCTCTAAAGCTTTCAAATAACTCTTATTTTAAAATAAGATCACATTCAAAATATTTCTAAATAATACTGTTTATTATTTCTCTTAACATTTTAAAAACAATTTCAAATGTTCCTAGACTTAGGATTCAAAACTTCTCAATTTACATCCTTTCTAATTTACAAGTTATTCTCATCTAATGGTTACTTCCGTAAACATTTTATTATTTATTGGAAAACAATCATCCCATTATTAAACACAATAACCATTCTATTTTCTGGTTTGAAACCAATTCTAATTCATCTTATTTGTTTAGTTCATTTTATCCAATTCCTATTTTTATATATATATATATATATATATATATATATATATATATATATATATATATATTCATCACTTAATTCCTATCCAATTTCATTATCCAACAACCAATCATTGCTTTATATATAAAATATAAGGTTTTATAGAAATCATTCATTAAAACCATTTTTAAAACCTTTATATAAGAAAATAACAAGTATGCTCTCATATATATACACACACACACACACTCTACTTATCTTAGAGTACAACTGACCCTACCCTTAATGAGTAAACCCACCAGAGCCAAGTTTCTCGCTTAACCTTCAGCTATGATACTAAATGTAACGACCCAAAATTTTCGATCCCGAAAATTCCAGATAGTTAGGGAAAGAAGGAAAGAGATAGAAGAAGAAGAAGAAACAGAAACACCAAACATAGATTCTCGCATTCGCAGCGGATCAATATACAATATCAAATAAAATAGAAATTATACAAAGGAAAAATATATCTGTCAATTTACATTTTAATATATCAGAGTTACAACAATTTCACAAACATTGGACAGTTAAAATCAACATGTCCCAGATAAACTACAATATATCACAGCGGAATACACTCCATACGTTCCTTCCATCCAGCTCGCCTCCTGAGCTCCATAACATTCTTTCTTGAAAATTTGTAATACTCGGTCTCACCCGAGCATTACATCAAAGTAACACCCGGGTCAGGCTGGAAACCAGCGAGAGTAAGCCCATCTAACAAGAAATAACAGGCATAAAACTATTAAACCTAGGCAACTCATACTTCAATACAGGTTCTTAACTTGTTATAGTCAACACTTATTTCACAAATCAACCCCTAAGTACCCTTATTTAGTCTCAACGGTCCTGTTCACTTAAATTGCTTCATTTCAACCTATTGAGTTCACATATCAAATCTATAAATAATTATAGTACATTTCAATCGAAGTGGTTTCGGGTATTTACTGATACCCGACCGCGGTCTCTTCGAATCGCACATCATCTTAGAAACAAGTTGTTTAAGTTTTTAAACTATTCCATTCATACCCAGAACTACATAGCAATCTATCACAAGTAGAAATCCATATTAACACAGTTCAACCAAACATAACATATTACATAGCATCTCAAATCACATATCAGAGTTATCAAATAATCCAAGGCATTCAATTATAATTAATTATCCATAAGCAAGATTAACTGGTTGTTCAATTCCTAATTAATTCAAATTAATCCCCAAATTAATTTAATTAATTACCTTTAAATCCTTCTTAATTAACATTAATTAATTATAACCTTTTTATCCTTACTTTAATTAATTTATGCAATTTAACTCATCAACCTTTAATTATTAACATAAATTAATTACACTATAATTAGTTAACCTTTAATTACCCTCATAAATCAATTATACTATACTTAATCACATTCAAGTAATTACTTTTAATTAATTTACATTAAGTAATTAATTATCCTTAATTACTTTCATTAATCTCATTCATTCATTACCCATTAATTAATTATATTCAGAAATTAACTATCCTTTAATTAATCGCATTTTAATTAATTCTTTAAATTAATTACCTTAAGTAATTAATCCTTTTTAATTACTTCCATTAAGTAATTGTTCTTTGACTACACTAAATAATTATAATTATTTAATTATATTAAGTAACTATTACTTGATTTATTATCCTTTAATTTTTAATTAATTAACCCTTAATAAATCACATTAATAAATTTTAATCATTAATTATCTTTAATAAATCACACAAGTTAATTTCCTTGTATATAATTATTCCAACCCAAGACAATTTAAATTCAAAAACAATTACCTTAAAAATTTAAATCATGGAAACTTGCTTTGAAATTCGTTGATTATTTTATGTTGAAACCAGGTAATACTAAATTTTTGAATCTCGCTTTAAAACTTGACCAAATGTTTAGCATTTAAAACTTTTGGTTAATACATTAATTCCCTTTCACAATTTCACGGCTCAAACAACACAAAAAAAACCCGATTCCTACTTGAACCCAACACCCTACAGCTTCGAGCCGAAACCCAGACTACACGAAACACCCCCTACTTCTTCTCCCTTCAGCAAAACAGTACTAAGCTACAGGATTGAACACAAAGTCATGCACGTATCCGTGCACGCTCCCTCCGATGATCGTGCCCCGCCGTCGATCATCCATACCAATCTCGCACGGTCACCCCATCCCATACAACTACCCAAACCTCGACGAACCACCCTTGATCGGAAAAAAAGCTTCGACCCCCCACTACTGTAAATGATCAGATACTCAGCAATTACTACGCTCCGGCCATTCCTGCCATCGTATACCCTTAAACTTCATTGGAAGGCCCATCTTCTCCTCCAACAGTGTTTCCCCCACGTGCGCAACCTTCATCACCTTCCTTGTTACGTTATTCAATTCAAAACCGATGCTATGCCAATGACAACTAAAATCCTAGATTGACCCTACCCCAACAATCCACGCTATAGGAATTACATCTACCATTTTTCCCTGGTGCCACTCCGACCGACGCTCCTTCCGGCCAATCGCCACATAACACGGGCGACCCTATCGCCAGAATTTGGCAACACACCCAAAACTGTTCATCTCCCAATTCCATACAAATTACAAGCTTAAAAACTCTGATTTTGTCATCATAATCATCATTTTTCAATACTAATCTGTTTTTATAATCAAAACTTAAATTTCAGATCTCTGATTTCTCTGACTTAAAATTGATTTCCACGGTAATCTCTATTTCTAGAATATTTACTTAATATTTCTTCTTGATTTTATTTTTAAAAATAAAGTTAAATTCATTAAATCATTTCATCTTCAGTGATGTTGATCCAACATTTAACCTACGAAGAGAAAATGATTTATTTAGGTGATTTGTGCCTGAAGTTTAACAGAGGAAGATATATACACATATACTCAGTCATGCACACATTACACGAGGAGTATCAACTATTTCTAGTTCAAAAACATTCATGCAAATCTTATTTACCCATTACTATACAAGTTTATCACATGCATCTAGTATTTAAACCAATTTGAAGCCTTAAAAATACTCACCTGTAAAAGAAGAAAACAGAGACCAGTTGATCTGGATTCTTATTTCAAACTGAAGCTTGAATTTGCTACTACCAGTTTTGAATTTGAACTGATCTGATTTTATGGTTTGAGTTGAATTTGATTCATGTTCTTGATTTTAAACCGCTGCATTTTAATTTAAAAACTGAGTTGATCTTTGTTTTGCTTCAATTTGCCCCTGATCTTGCTTGATTGATCAAGTTGAAAAGTTATTGCTTACCTTGCTTACAGGTTATTTTCTTTTGGGTTTAGAAATTGAAGAGATAAAAGAAATGAAAGAGAGGGATGGAGATGTTTATATAATCTATTTTCTCTTTTATAAACTATTTTGAAAGTAAAATAAAAAGAAACCAAAGACACTTGTTAATTGTATGATAAGGTTTGTTTACACTTGTGATTACATGCATTCCTAAGCTTACATTTGTTAAATTGTATATATATTTATATTACACTTGTAATTAATATGTATTTATAAAATAATCACAATTTAGTTTTATTTTTGTAAATGTCTTGTGTATTTATATGTCCTTAATATATATATATATATATATATATATATATATGATATTTTCAACTTTAGTTTTGTATTTATTAATATTTTATGTTTTATATTTGAACCTTTTATTTTGTTTATCTATAAATAATTTAAAGGAAAATGTTATAAAAATCCAATTATACATTTATAAATAAATTTATACAAATATAATAATATATATATCCTTTATTTATGCTTATAAAATCTTTTAAAGATAATGTTACAAAACTAATTACATACTAATAAAAATCATATATACATATTATTTTAAATCCAATTTACTTCTAAGATGTTTACATTTGATTTTCAAATCCAAATTTCCTTTCAAATCTACTTATATATATACATAATCAAATACATATTTTGTTTGTTTTTGAACAAAAAAATGAATTTTGCCAATTTAAATAATTATACCAGGAGATTGTTAAACAAATGATTATCTAGATATTTATTATAACTCAAATTCATCAATGTACATATCCAAGTATATACATCAGAATTTTATTTGTTCAAATTTACAAATTTAGTACTTTAAAAATTTTAATCCTTTTTATTACCAATTAACAGATATCCAAAATCTGGGTTATCACGTATACAATAGATTTTACAACGTTTTCGACAACTTTCAGTGGACAAAAAGTCAAAAATTCAGAAAACGAATTCCGGTTACATTTTTTATTTTTCGTCGAACTCAATATTTTTGAAAACTAATTTTGAAAACTATTTCAGCATCATTATTTTCTATCTAAAAGAGTTCTATTTTAGTTATAAAATCTATCATTTGAATATTTGAGATTAATAAAATATTCACAAATCAAAATGGGGAAATTCCGGGTCGTTACACTCTCCCCCTTAAAAGGTTCGACTCAAAATTTTACCACAACCCTAAACCAAGAAAACAAACCAACTCAGTAATATATAACACTATACATTAGTTTGTATAATGTACATAGATCATTTCTATGCAAAAATCTGATTTGATCATTCACTCGAATACAAAGCTTTTACTTTTAAACTAGTATCGCTCACTTAATTCCCCAATGCGGACTTCGATCATGCTTCTTAATTAGAAACCTTAATTCTCCTTACATAGCCATATACTCTGATAGAAAACTTTTGGTTCCACATTAAGAACCCACACCAAGTATTTATTGCCAAAAATCGAGTGGTAGATCTTTATTCGGAATGTGTGAAACATATCAAGTCGTATACTTGAATATCATATCAAGAACTATAAAGAAAGGGAAATGTCTATGTACAACCAACATACTCGTCTAAATGTTCTTACTTACCCAGTTACTTTCTTACCCTTTTATAAAAATTTATGAAATCATTTTATAAAAATTCCAACTTAGGTTCAAACATTTTTAAATGATACAACTTATTTATGAAACCTTTTCATAAAATATTTTACCTTATTATTTGCATAATACACTTCTACTTCCTAAGAGTATATACAAAACATCTGATTTTAATTCCGGTTCACTTCAATCTATTTTGATGTAGGCCTAAAATAATTTGGGTCCTAAAAATGGGTTGACCAATCCAACCTTACCCAATTGGTCCGGTAAGAAGCTAAGAAGAGTAGAATGTTGGTATCCAAACTTTGTCCTAGATTCTATTTCTGTTTAGACACTCTGGGTTAAAATGTTTATTAGCCGACCCAATAACATCAAATAAATTTTCACTTCCTAGATGTTAAAATCAAAAGAGACGTTTTAATAAGTTTATTAATCATCCTTATTATGTTAATTCAATTTTAAGACTTCATTTATTAACCCATTCTTTAATCAAAATACCTTTATATTTTGGAACTTACATGCTAAATACCCAGTTTTTATTAAAATCCTTTGAAATGAAATTATACATTTTAATCCATAGAAATATACATGTGGCCCGAATAATTCCAAAATGATATCAAGAAACTAGGTGCTACCAAGAGTATCATATATCCTTTTACCAAGAAGTGTAGTACTCAAGAGAAGTGTTTATCATCCAAACACACCCCTTTCCCATTTTTAATCACTTTCGAATCACTCGTACTTTTAATTAAGAAAGACTCTTCTTTTAAAATCCATTTTTGAAACAATACTATAAATATTTCCAACTAAATAATTTTAACAAAATATTTTTCCCTTTAAGTTTTTTGGAGTAAATTATTACTATTTCTCCAAAACCTTGAAAACCATTTTCCAAAAGCACGGGTATTTGAATCCTTTGAAAAATCATCTTATTTTCAAAATATACCTTATAATCCTAATTTATAAAATCAAATAAAATATTACTTTTTAATAAAGGCCTTATATTAGACCCATTTTTAACCCAACATTATCAACGAACACCTTATAGTCAAATCGTGAAACTTAACTCACAAGGTGTTCGTTTCAACGTATCCAAAAATTCTATCTACCCAACCTATGATGGAAAAAGGAAATCTAGTAATAAATCAGATAATAGTCAATGCTCAAAATTAAACAAGGACAACAAATCAAAACCTATATGATAATAATTAAATATTACCAACTCCTAACAACCGTCACATCATATGTAACTATACTTTATTTATGAAATAACTTTTACATATATATAAAATATATTCCTTGGTAAAATTATTACATTTACCAATTTAAAAAGATACTACGTGGATTTTCCTAGTTTAAGTGTTTAGATACCCTTTTCTACACCATAGTTCCCCATGTGTCGACCAATATCATAAACCACTCAACCAATAAATCAACAAAACACAAACATTTTCCTGGCCCTGAAGATATGCACTTAATATATACACTCAAACTCATACTAGGGCCTCACTTACCTTATCTCAAATGAGTTTGCCCCACCAAACCCTAGGTGTTCACTCAACCTGAGCTCTGATACAAAGTGTACTGATTTGCTTTTCTTACACCTAACGACGATACTTAGCACATCTATGATATTCATATGCCGATCATTTAAGTCTCTGAAAGATATGCCATTTAGGGTTAAAGAAAGAAAAGATAAAACAGAAACTTACACCTTGACAAAAAATATATAATATACACAGATCTTTACAAAGAGAAATCAACTTTATTATATCAAAAACACCAGAGTATACTAACTTATAATCAGCTTGGGTAGTTACAACATCACGTCCTTACGACTACTGATTAATACAATAATAAATATAGGACAAAACAAAATAGAACTATGGAAGATTTTAAGATACATGAATACGTCATGGAGAATCCATCTCATCTCCTAAAGGTCCAAAGAATCTAACTAGATCTGGAAAATATGCTCGGGCTGAACTGAGAACTATAGGAAAATAACGCTTAGATCAGTCTGGTAAAATCAACATGAAAATTCAAATCATAAGGAATTTTATTTATTTTAACTTATAAGATCATTTAAAATAAGAGGTATCTCGTAAGACAATGCCGCACATACACATGGATGGGAAATTACCTTATGATAACAAACCACATTCTATAAGAAATCTAATGATATTATATTGATAAGGTACAGATACATACTAATCATAGCCAAAATTGTTACATTAATTAAATTCCAGCATAATAGGTATACAAACAAGTCCGAAGGCTCGTATTGGAAAATGGATTCCATACAATGGTGTAACGACCCGGGATTTTCGACTCCGAAAATTCCAGATTGTTAGAGAAAAGAAGAAAGAGATAGAAGAAGAAATAGGAAACAAAACACAGAATCCCACATTCGCAGCGAATCAAAATAATAACAAATAATAGAATTTTTATAAAGAAAGCTATAATTGTTACTTTACATACAATTCATCAGAGTTACAATCATTTACATAAACTAAACATTTATACAACTTGTTCAAGACTACAATCTACAAAGACTACACTGTCATATATACACAGCGGATAACTCTATACGTTCCTGCCATCCAGCTCGCCTCTTGAGTTCCAAAACATCTTATCCTAAAAAGCTGTAATACTCGATCTGACCCGAGCATTATATCAAAGTAACACCCGGGTCAGGCTAGAAACTAGCGTGAGTGAACCCATCTAATAAGAAATACTAATGCATAAACTTATATAAAACCCGGGGTAACTCGTACTTCACTGCAAGTTCTTATCTTGCCATAGTCAAATACACATCCTACAATCATATCTAAGTACGATTACTCAGATTAAATGACCAAGTTTATATTATTTACTCCATTCTAGCATATTTATTCCAAAGTCAAATCCATAAAGAATTATTGTAGATTACAAATCAAAGTGGTTTCGGGTATGTACTGATACCTGACCCCGGTCTCTTCGGATCCAATATCATCTTAAAAACAAAGCTGCTTAAATTTAAACAATTCCATATATATCCAGAATTACATATTTACATAGCCATTCATCACAGAAAGACAAACCATATTATCATAGTTTAGTCCGAACATATCAGATCACATAACATCATAAATCACTTATCAGATATATCAAATAATCCAAGGCATACAATAATTCAATTATTTATAAGCAAGATAAATTAGTCACACCATTTCTAATTAATTTAATTTAAATATATTAAATTAATTACTTCAATCACCCTTTTAAAATCCTTCTTACTTAATCATTAATTAATTATAAACAAATTAATTAATCATCCTTTAATTATCATCTAAATTAATCATCCTTGATTAATTATCCTTCAATTACATTAAGTAACTAGCCTTTAATTAATTACACAAATTAATTATCCTTAAACCAATCACATTAATTAACCTTTATTACCATCTTAATTAATTATTTATAATTTAATTACTTTAACCCTCAATTAATTATATTAATTAATTATTCTATAATCACTTTCTTTGATTAATTATCCTTTAGTTAATCTCATTCATTAATTTACTAACCTTTTAATTAATAATCAATTAATTAACTAACTAATAATCCTAATCACCCAACCTTAAATAATTTTAAGATAATTCATTTATCTTAATCACTTAAGTAAACTGATTAATCTTCAATTACTTATATGAAGTAATTATTAATTAACTAATCATTCTTTAATTATTTACTTTAAATAATTATCCTTTATTTAATTATATTAAGTAATCATTTCCCAATTACTTTAATTAATTATCCTAGTTCAAAACCATTTAAAACCAACAAATTTAATTTTCAAATCTTTGTCTTTAAAAACAATTTATATTGAAACTTGTTCAAAAATTCTTTTGAAAAATTGTTTGATAAATTTATTTGTTATTATTTTTACTTTGAAAACTTGTTAACATATCTTGCTTCCCTTGCCTGAAATAACCTGATCACGATATATATTTTTATTTAAGCTTAGGAAACCTGTAACAAATTTCCTCAAATATCAAAACCCAAGTCTAACCCACAATTTCCCGAATCAAAAAGATTTCGATCCAAACTCAGACTTGACTTCGAGAAAATCACGTATATCCCAAGAGACAAACCCGAGCTACTCAACTATTTCCCCATGCCAAACTCCCAGCCAATGTTCAGATACTCTAAGATATATGCGCACATGCACACGCCACCAGTCATTACTCCGACCATCGTCACCTTTGTCGTGAGTCGACCCTGACCTCCCTACTCGATAACGACCATCAGATCTTTGAGTCGAACACAAATCGAGGTTGAGCCTGAGTGAAGCCAAAAATGGAATGAAACATCGCCCAAAACATCCCCATGCCACCATTTCCGGCCACCAGAAGCATCGTCACTCCAACCATCACCTCGCCATAGGCCCACGCTCCAAATCCCCCTCATGCGATCAAACCCGAAGCATCCATGACTCCGTAATTTCCATGATTACAACGTCGAAGCCACCAAGTTCCCGAACCCTACAATCACCCCACCACGCCACCACGGCGAGTGATAACACCTCTGACTATTTTTGCCACAATTCTCGACCCATGAACTACCCCCTATAAGAACCCCGACCTCACCGAGCTGCTCGTTCGTCAGAATTTGACGAAAATACAACTTTCGATCATCTTATGATACCTCACTAACCACAAGCTTAAAAATTATGATATAGTTATCAAAATTCATAAATTCTCAATACAAATCAGATTGCATAATCAGAACGAGAAATTAATCCACACAAATTTTCTGATTTGAAAGAATTTTACTGTTTTTCTTATTTTCACAACATTTACTTAATATTTTTACCCAGAATTCTTTTTAAAAATGAAATTACATTGCCATGATAAATTTCCTTTTTAAGATCTTAGCCTAATAATGTCTGTACAAAGAAAAATTAAATTTTAAAACTTAATTGATAAGCCTGTAACTAAGAACAAAAGTTCTTATGCATACGTACAAGCATACATGTTCAACAACAGCAAATCTATCTATATATAAACATATTTTCATCATGCAAACAGATTTCACAGAGTTATTTAAATGTTTTATCACAAGCATCAAATTTAAACAGTTTTAAGCATAAATAAAGGTAGCAGTTTACTCACCTGTTTTGTAAAAGCAGAAACAAGTTCTCCTAATTTTGACCTCATATTTAGTTTTGATGATGATCTGGGAATGCTTTTATTTCTAAAACTTGTATTTGATTTGGATTTTCATAGTCGATCTTTGAATAGAGTTTGATTTTGCTTGTTTGAAGCTTTAATCCTTGCTTTGCTTGATTAGGTTTCACTAGTAGTTTGATTTTATTTCTGATGATTTTTCTTTCTTCTTTTTTTGAAAAAGATTGAGAAATAGATCTGTAAACAATTTTGTATATTCTCTACTTCATTTATTGTATTTCAATTCAAAAGAAACATATAGCCACCTGTAAATTTGCATGGCATGTAAGTTGCAATTGTCAAAACAATGTATTTATTGTTACAAATGTTTAATCTCTTTATTTAATTATTTTCTTTTTTTTTATTCTTTTATATAATACTTTTATATATACAACTTATGTATATTTTAAAGTATCATCCTTCATTATCTTTACTTATATTTATGTAACTTAATGGAAAAAAATAATATATGAAACCTAATTATACACTAATTATTAACTAAATATCTATACGCACTAGTTGTAAATTTATATTCAAGATATTGCTTTGAATTTACAAATCCAAGTTTTACTCACAAACCATAAATGTATGCATAACAATAAAATAGTTATCACATTTTATTTTGCTTAGAAATGATAAGTTTTGCATATATCCATTTACACATTAATTATGGTTTCAAATCCACTTTATACATTGAGATATTAATCAGAATTTTATTTACTAAATTTACAAATTAGTATTTTAATAATTTTAATCCTGTTAATTTCTAATTAATAGATGTCCAAAAAATCTGGGTAATCACATTCCTCCCCCATTTGAATCTTTTCATCCTCAAAAAGGAAAGAAGCCAGAATTTATTAAAATGCTTACTGTCAGCTTAAATTGCTCTTTGATTATCTTCAACTATAAACTCTTTAATTAAAAAAAATTTAAAACAACTTTAAAATCTATATAATATTACCAAATAGTTTTACAAAAATACTTTTTATAACTCGATGTTTCGACAAGTCCATCCTTGTTCTCACAGAAATTCGGTCATATGTTGATCAGGGGTAGGACTAAAAATGTACGAGTACTTGGCGAACCCGTTTTCAACATCCAGTGAAAATATTTGGAAAACATTTCCGAAAAATTTATGAAAATATAGAAAACATTTTCGAAATAGAGGAAATATCTTTGGTGAGAATGCTCTGGAAATCATCACCCCCTCCATGGTCGTAGTTAACCAGACGGTTACGTTGCCATCCCAGCAAAATCCATAGATAACTGTAGGCATTCCTCGCCCCTCGATTACGCCATGGAACCTGCCATAGATTGCAGTTGCATCCAGGGTTACATTGCCATCACAGCAAAGTTCCATGTATCTGTAAGCATCAGCGCCCTCGATTTTCGCTGCCAAATGAAACTTCACCACTCCCACATAAGTCGCAGACTACATCAGTCAAGTCCCAATGTAGCCTTAGGCTCTCATGGCCTCTGGAATTTTTCTATGTCTTCATAGGACGTAGTCGACAGATGTTACGTTGCCATCATGGCAAAATCAAACGTAGACCATTGGCTCTCAACAGCACACACGACTACCGCTATGGTCCGTAGTAGATCGCAGTGACATCGAGTTACACAGTCGTCACAGCATAACCCAAATGTCTCTGTAGGCATCAACGCCCTCGAATTTCGCTACCCACTACACATAATCCTCAGGAACTTCAGTTTGTCCAGACTTCCTTACAGGGTCAACTTTAGAACCCCCTTTAGGCTTCAAGGCAGTACCACCCCGTGGCACTCCTATGAAGTTCATTCCAATGGGAGCGCCTTTTTCCCCAGAGCCAATCTCAAAACACTTTATACAATACTCTTATAGTATCTTTCAAATCATACCCTTTATGATTTTCATCAAAATCTGCTTTACACAAAATCGATATCTCAAATCGATAGTTCCAAACTCCCAAAATTGATTTTTCCAAAAATCAAAAGCGTGGCTTTTCCAAATCCATAGGTTCCAAAATCTTTCCCAAAATCATTTTCTTAAAATCCTTTATATATATAGATATATATAGTCTGGATTTTATATATATAGATACATATAGTCTTGAAAAATCTTGGATCGCTTAATACTCATATAAATTCTCTTTTTATACTTCAAATACTTTCAAAAACCCATTTTCTTCTGGCTTTAGATTCAACAAGGGAAGCTTATCATTTATAACAAAGATATATAACTTTGTTTCTTCCAAATCAAATAGTAAAATTTGATTACTCTTTTATAAAGTTATTAACCATATTCTTTTCTATAAAATGAGTTCTAATCATAGAAGTATCCAATTCCCACTTTAATCATCAAAAATTTTCTCAAAATATACCCTTCCTTTCAAAACCATTTCTCATTCTTTCAAAATTTCAATATCTATTTCATTTAAGCACGTACGATGTACATATACCATCCGTACGTAATATCAATCTGATCGCTCACTCGATCAAACAATTTCTCTTTCGAACTAGTATCGTCCACCCGACTTCCTAGTGCGAACTCAGATCTGGTTTTTGATCAAAAACCGTCATTCTCCTTGCACAGTCGTAACTATGATAGATAAATTCGAGAATCAACCAAATATCCATATCCAGGTTCGCCGTCGAAAATCGAGCGAAAAATCCTAACTCGGATTGATATATTATCTCGAAATTCTATGCTCGAATCCGGATCAAATCATTATACGAATAGAATAATATATGTACATCCTACGAATTTACCTTTATTGAGTATTAGTTAAATCAATTCTCTTTTCTATTCACCTTCATTTTGATTTTATTTACTCATCCATAATTGCTTCCAATTTACATTTGGGTTAACACTTCAATTGGTATTCAATTATAGATAGTTTGCACTCTGACCAACTTGTATTAAGAAAATAGCATGAAATTTTTTAACATAGATAAATAGTTGTAAAAAAGTTATTAGCTGTAAATAGTATATAATTTATAAAATAGTTGTTAAATAATTAGATAATTGCAAAATAGTAATTAATTTATAAAACAGATGTAAAGTAGTAATTAGTTTCAAAATAATTTTAAAATAAGTATAAGATGGTTTGGGTTTCCAAAGGAAAGGTTGTATAGTAAATAGCTAGGAAAATAAATTTAAAACAGTTTATATTAAAATAATTTATTTAAAAGAAATAGTTCAGAGCCAAACTGTTCAATTCCCAATCTCTATTTCCAAACAATTTCCAATTTCCACTTCCATTTAAATTGATTCAATTCCAATTCAATTTAAGTTAACTTCAATTCCTATTCAAATTCAAATCAACTCCCATTTGAATTTCAAACTTATTCAACTTCAATTTCACTTTAAATTAATTCAAATCAAATTCGATTTGAACTTATTCAATTCAACTCAACTTAAAACCATTTCGAATTTCATAAATTCGAGTTAAATTCTTTAATGTTGATTTAATCCTTTAAATCAACCCCACCTTTATTTTTAAATTAACGGCTTAAATATTTAAATCATTTAATTCTGAGTCCAAATTTCAAAATTCCTTTTAAATTACCTTTACTTAACTTATATCAAAGTTCAAATAAGAGTTCAAAACTTTTTAAATGATTTAATCTTCAGAATCCAATTTATAAGTCATACTCACCTAAATTTTTACTTCCCTAAAACATTTCATTTTTGCTTACTCGTTAACAAGTATTTCATTATTAAACACAATAACCGTTTATGATAATAATCATATCTGGATACCAATTCATTATTATCTTATTCTGAAAACACTTCTACAAATTTAGGATTTTAATTTCAGTTTGGATCCATTCCAAACTTATCTTCATTCAATTTCAATTTGGTGGTATTACTATTACCACCTAATTCTCATTATTTTATTTTATTCCAATAATCAACAACCAATTTCTTTAATATATTTAATAATTATAAAAATTATTTCTTTATATATTAAAAGATAAATTTATATAAAAATCATTTTTAAAAACATTTCTAAAATCATTATATAAGAAAATAACAAGTACGCTCTCATATATACTACACTCAACTCATTCTAGGGTACCATTGACCCTATCCTTAATGAGTAAACCCACCAGAGCCAAGGTTCTCGCTTAACCTCCAGCTGTGATACCAAAAGTAACGACTCGGGATATTTGACTCCGAAAATTCTAGATTGTTAGAGAAAAGAAGAAAAAGATAGAAAGAGATAGAAGAAGAAATAGGAAACAAAACACCGAATCTCACATTCGCAACGGATCAAAATATAATAACAAATAGTAGCATTTTATAAAGAAAGCTGTAATTGATACTTTACATACAATTCATCAGAGTTACAATCATTTACATAAACTGAACAGTCATACAACTTGTTCTAGACTACAATCTATAAAGACTACACAGTCATATATACACAGCGGAAAACTCCATATGTTCCTACCATCCAGCTTACCTCCTGAGCTACAGAACGTCATATCCTGAAAAGCTGTAATACTCGGTCTGACCCGAGCATTACATCAAAGTAACACCCGGGACAGGCTGGAAACCAGCGTGAGTAAACCCATCTAACGAGAAATACTAATGCATAAACTTATATAAAACCTGGGGTAACTCGTACTTCACTACAAGTTCTTATCTTGCCAAAGTCAAACGCACATCCTACAATCATATCTAGGTATCATTACTCAGATTAAATAACCAATTACATTATTTACTCCATTCCAGCCTATTTATTCCAAAGTCAAATCCATAAAGAATTATTTTAGATTACAAATCGAAGTGGTTTTGGGTATGTACTGATACCCGACCCTGGTCTCTTCGGATCCAATATCATCTTAAAAACAATGCTACTTAAGTTTAAACAATTCCATTTATATCCAGAATTACATATTTACATAGCCATTCATCACAGATAGACAAGCCAAATTATCACAGTTCAGTCCAAACATATCGTATCACATAGCATCACAAATCACTTATCAGAGATATCAAATAATCCAAAGCATACAATATCATTCAATTATTCATTAGCAAGGTAAATTAGTCACACCATTTCTAATTAATTTAATTTAAATAAATGAAATTAATTACTTCAATCGCCCTTTTAAAACCTTGCTTACTTAATCATCAATTAATTACAAACGAATTAATTAATCATCCTTTAATTATCATCTAAATTAATCATCCTTGATTAATTATCCTTCAATTACATTAAGTAATTAGCCCTTAGTAAATTATACAAATTAATTATCCTCAAATCAATCACATTAATTAACCTTTAATTACCATCTTAATTAATTATTTATAATTTAATTACTTTAACCCTTAACTAATTATATTAATAAATTATTCTATAATCACTTTCTTTGATTAATTATCCTTTATGAATCTCATTCATTAATTAACTAACCTTTTAATTAATAATCAATTAATTAACTAACTAATAATCCTAATCATCCAACCTTAAATAATTTTAAGATAATTCATTTATCTTAATCACTTAAGTAAACTGATTAATCTTCAATTACTTATATGAAGTAATTATTAATTAACTAATCATTCTTTAATTATTTACTTTAAATAGTTATCCTTTATTTGATTATATTAAGTATTCCTTTCCCAATTACTTTAACTAATTATCCTAATTCAAAACCATTTAAAACCAACAAATTTAATTTTCAAATCTTTGTCTTTAAAAATAATTTATATTGAAACTTGTTCAGAATTTCTTTTGAAAACTTGTTTGATAAATTTATTAGTTATTATTTTTACTCTGAAAACTTGTTAACATATCTTGCTTCCCTTACCTGAAATAACATAATCACAGTATATTGATTTTTACTTAAGCTCAGGAAACCTGTAACAAATTTCCTCAAATATCAAAACCCGAGTCTAACCCACAATTTCCCGAGTCAAAAATATTTCGATCCAAACCCAGACTTGACTTCGATAAAATCACGTAAATCCATGTGACAAACTCGAGCTACTTAACTATTCCCGCACGCCAAACTTCCAGCTAATGTTCAGATACTCTAAGATATACGTGCACGTGTCATCGGTCATTACTCCGATCATCGTCACCTTTGCCGGGAGTCGACCCTGACCTCCCTACTTGATAACGACCATCAGAGCTTTGAGTCAAACACAAAATTGAGATCGGGCCTGAGTGAACCCAAAATCGGAGCGAACCATCGCCCAAAACTTCCCCGTGCCACCACCTCCGGCCACCAGAAGCATCGTCACTCCGATCATCACCTTCCCATAGGCCCACGCTCCAAATCCCCCCCATGTGATCAAACCCGAAGCATCCACGACTCCGTAATTGCCCTGATTACAACGTCGATACCACCAAGTTTCCAAACCCTACAATCACCCCGCTGCAGCGCCACGGGGAGTGATAACACCTTCGACTATTTTTCCCACTATTCTTCACCCACGAACTACCCTCCATAAGAACCCTGACCTCACCGAGCTGCTTGTTCGTCAGAATTTAACGAAAATACAACTTTTGATTATCTCATAATACGTCACTAACCACAAGCTTAAAAATTATGGTATAGTTATCAAAATTCATAAATTCTCAATACAAATCAGATTACATGAATAGAACGAGAAATTAATCCATACAAATTTTCTGATTTGAAAGAATTTTACTGTTTTTCTTATTTTCACAACATTTACTTAATATGTTTACCTAAAATTATTTTTAAAAATGAAATTACATTGCCATGATAAATTTCCTCTTTAAGATCTTAGCCTAATAATGTCTGTACAAAGGGAAATTAAATTTTAAAACTTAATTTATAAGCCTGTAAATAAGAATAAAAGTTTATATACATATGTATAGGCATACATGTTCAACAACGACAAATCTATCTATATATAAACATATTTTCATCATGCAAACAAATTTTACAGTGTTGTTTAAATGTTTTGTCACAAGCATCAATTTTAAATAGTTTTAAGCATAAATTAAAGTAGCAGTTTACTCACCTGTTTTGTAAAAGTAGAGAACAGGCTCTCCTGATTTTGATCTAATATTTAGTTTTGATGATGATCTGGAAATGCTTTTGTTTCTGAAACTTGTATTTGATTTGGATTTTAATAGTCGATCTTTGAATTGAGTTTGAATTTGCTTGTTTGAAGCTTTAATCCTTGCTTTGCTTGATCAGGTTTTCACTAGTAGTTTGATTTTATTTCTAATGATTTTTCTTTCTTCTTTTTTCTTGAAAAAGATTGAGAAATAGATCTGTAAACAATTTTTTATGTTCTCTACTTCATTTATTGTATTTCAATTCAAAAGAAACATATAGCCACTTGTAAATTTGCATGGCATATAAGTTGCAATTGTCAAACAATGCATTTATTGTTACAAATGTTTAATCTCTTTATTTACTTATTATCCTATGTTTTATTTTTTTTTATATAATACTTCTATATATACAACTTATGTATATTTTAAAGTATCATTCTTCATTAAATCCTCTTTACTTATATTTATGTAACTTAAAAGAAAAAAATAAAATATATGAAACCTAATTATATACTGATTATTAACTAAATGTCTATACAAACTAATTGTAAATTTATTTTCAAGATATTGCATTGAATTTACAAATCCAAGTTTTACTCACAAACCATAAATGTATGCATAATAATAAAATAGTTATCACATTTTATTTTTCTTAGAAGTGATAAGTTTTGCACATATCCATTTACACATTAATTATGGTTTCAAATCCACTTTATACATCCAGATATTAATCAGTATTTTGTTTACTAAATTTACAAATTAGTATTTTAATAATTTAATCCTGTTAATTTCCAATTAATAGATGTCCAAAAATCTGGGTTATCACAAATGGCAAGGCAAGGGACTACCTTCCGTACAGTACATCTCAACATAATGTACGGAGGGTTTCACATAGACCTGCTACGAATCTGGATTGGCACTGCCCCTTACTGGATAGTTTTGAATATTTCATCATCCGGTTGCTTATGCAACCTTTTTTAAGAGCTCGCATGCACAATCAAATCCATAAATGTATATATCTGGAAAAGGTGATGGTGATACCCTAATGAGTGCGACCCATATAGCCCTGAAGCATTCCATGTTTTAGCCATTCCTGGGTTGTGAAGCTTGGGGCCACGATTACCTTTTATATAACAATTCCACTTGGAATGCTATCACTGCCCTCCAGGAAAAAATATGATGCCAGCATTCATTCATACAAGTTCATTCTAGGTCTTGTAACAGTACGCGGATTTTCGTTGCCGAAAAACCGAATAGTTATGGGTTTTAAAAAGAAAAGAAAAGAAAGAAGAGAGAAAAAGAAAAATAGAGGGAAAAGAAGATAGACAATTTTTAGAAAACAGAGAAAGAAAACAGAGAATTTGACAAATAGAACGGGACAGAAAGGAAACAACAGAACAACAACAGAATCTCACAATTCGCAGCGGAACAACATATAATAATCAATGAATAATCTTTAAACAAAGAACTATATCAGTTATTACATTTCATTTCATTACATTTCATTATATCATCAGAGTGTACAACATCATACAACAACAAACAGTGCAGCGGAAAAAGAAATACTATATAAATAATATGCCATGCCATCCATCTTGCCTCCAGCAACTCCAGAATATCCAGAATATCCTGATAAACCTAACTCTTAACTGCCCGTGTGGAAATTGGTGGGCACCCAGAGTTTAGGAAGGAAAACAATAAACTCCAAGTCAGTCATGTGACTGGTGTGAGAACTCAAAACAGTTTATTTAACTTTAAAATCAAAATAAAGGAATATTTTTAATCAATTCGCAATGCTTTTAAAAATGAGACTACCATAAGGCCTCCCGCACACACACACATGCAAACGCAGAATCGGAGGAGATTTCTCCTTATGATAGTCAAAGATGCTTGATACGCATTTAAAATAACATTTGATATTATTATTAGTGCATAGTGTAGAGAAATATTTCGAAAGTAGAAGATAAATCTTAGCCAGCATAGACATTTCGAACTATGCCTACTATAGCTACCATCCAAACAGTGGTGACCACCATAAGTGAATAGCAGGTTCTACAACTAATACCGTACAAGTTTCGTATTGGGAATTGGATTTCCAACAAATGGTCAGGCCAAGGAACTTCCCATTGCCACTGAGAATGCCTCTGGAAAGACATCCCCGAGAACCAAACCGGATCTCTGCCAACACAAGGCCGGGTTACCCCTAACTGGGTAACTACTGACACGAGCACGCCATTCCCCGGTCCTTTAGGACCTTTTCAACCGAGCGCTCGATATCCAATTCACACAATCATAAAGTGTTTTCAACATGAGTAAGTATCTGGGCTCCATACCATGATACCACCCCTTTCCAGAAGGAAATGCACATACCCTAAGGGGAGCTACAGCAACCCCTAATAACCTTGCCGCATCTTTCCTGTTTTGACCATTTCCGGGATGTGAGGCTTGACGAAGTCATGTCCACAAAAACACACTTTGTACAAAAAGCCGTGCTTTGGGTCAACAAATGATCAACACAATGATCACTAAGATAGACGATCAAATAAATGATCCTATCACAATAATCAACACAATGATCATTTCAGCATCACTCAGCATGTCACATTACCAAAATGGGATATATCGCTGATAACTTCAACTATATAACCTTTGAGCTCGTACGTCTCAAAGAAGGGTGTTAAGCAAAGAATAAATTCTCCGCCACCAACAGAAATATATTTGAAAGAAATCGGCTTTATATCTCAAATTGTAATGTCAGGCATACAATCCATACAAGTCTGTTCCGGGCTCGAACAAAACCGAAGGCACTTCTTACGAAGCCCTTGCAATACGGGTATTCACAATCCCGATCGAATTTCCCATCACTTAGGGAATCTCTATACCAGGAGCTACCCAGTGCAGAGACAATCGATAGGTCATCCTATCGCTTTCACAAATACTCGGTCTTCAACACCGATCTTCAAATGCAATTCATAACGACGTATCACATATTCGGAATGGGTTATACGACCCCATGGTCCTTTCCCGGTTAACCCGAATAGTGAGCGCTTATTCAAAAAAAAGTGTGCATTCAAATTCAATCAAATCACATCAAATACCCATTCAAAGGGAAATATTGATAGTCGGTTATTGAACTATCAATGGATATGCACACATCACCAGATTCCAAATAATTTTCCAAATTATTTATTTTCCAAAATATCTTTACAAGATATATATAATTTCAACACTTCAAAAATAAATCAATATTTATTTTTAACCAATTTCACTTTTCACATATAAATTCCATAATGAATTTATATTTCAAAATATTCGTGCATATACGATTTCAATTATTCATTTTCAATTTATCTTCAAAAAGATAAATTCTAAATATTCACTTCACATTGGAAAACATTTCCATACTTATTTATTCATAAGTAATTCACAAATCTCTTTTATTTTCAACACTTAGAAAATATTCAATATACTTAAATCGAATTAAGTATATATTTCATTCTTTAAGGAAATTATTCACTTAAACATATTTACTTGGGCCAAAACGAATGTTACGTAAAACATCGTTACGACAACCCAAAATCACTAGTATAGGGATTCGAAATTAAAATAGATATATAAATCCCAATACTATACAAAACATTTCCTTTCGGAAATCATTTACTATAACAACAGTGTTATAGTCCACCATTTCCTTTTATTTCTCGAAAACGTCTATTTCAACAATAAATGTTGAAATCTATGGTTTCGAATCTCAACACCTTTTAAAACATCACTAGATTGTTTTAATTCTGTTTAAAACATTCACATTCAATACATTTTCTTTAACGTATTATTCACTATTCAAAAACGTGAATATACTTCATTAACAAATTTCATCCTTTCTATCCATTTTATTTTAAAGGATTATTCACTGTCTAAAAACGTGAATATAACTCCATTTATAAGTTATAACAATTAACTTATCAAAATAAGTCGTTTGCGAATTTATAAAACAACGTTTATAAATTCCATTTCCATTTATTTCATAACAACTTCCTTTATAAATCTTCTTTATTTACCTATTCGATTTATAATCTTAATTATAAACCAAAAGTCCAAATTATAAGTCAAACACTTATAATTTATTTATTTGCAAAAATCGTTCCTTTGAACTTTACAAATTTTATAAACCTATTGTTTATAAAATTCCATTTATAACTTCACCGTTATATAATTCTATAAATTTCATTCATTTATGAATTTCATTTTCACTTCATTCAAACACTTATAAAGACTCGTTTTATAATGTCAATATTTCGATTTATAAATATCCGTTTATAAATCTCTTAATATAAATCAATTAATATTATTCTTTAAAACATCTTTTAATTTCCTTTATAATTTCATCATTTCGATTTATAAAATAATCAAATTTTATAAATCCTATATTTAAACTTTTATCATATATTCAAAAATCCAATCTAAATTATTTTATAAAATCATTAGTTCATATTTCTCAAAAATCGACTTTTAATCGTATTTCTAAAAATCAGCTTTTTAACTATATTTCACAAAAACCATAATTTTTATAACTTTAAAAATTATAACGTTTATTTATTTATAATGGATCAATTCCAAAAATATAGTATATTTTCAAAAATCACTTTAAAATCATTTTAAAATCCCAAAATCTGGGTCCAATGATGCTACACACCAAATAGTCAATCACGACTAACAACGATATCATATATCGATATGATAATCCATCAAATATCAAAATATCTGAAATTAAATAAATACTGTTGAGGAATCCAGTTGGATCCCTCCAACCTGTTTCCTGCATCCAAAAACATTAGCACAATACCAATTTCGCTCCAGTACGAAATTATCGCGGTATATGTTCTTAATAAATATTATCCGCTTAATAACGGCGTAATAGGGTCTCATCCGCTAAACAAAAAATGCGGGAAATCAATCAACTGCAATATATACATATGCCAATATATATATATTGATATTATATATAATACCAATTTCACTGTTTATGAAATATTCGCGGTATATGTTTTTACTAAATAACATCCGCTTACTAACGGCGCATAATGTCTATTTTAACAATCAATATATACAGTCATCATTCAAACATGCATTCAAATATTTTAAATCTAACTATTTAAAATAAAATCGAAATCTATTCGATTGAGTGAGAAATTCTCACCTTGGTTTTAATTTCCGTTTTAGCTTTTATTTCGAATAAAATTAAACGCGCGTTTAATTTTACCCGAAATTCTCACTAACTCCAAACGACTCCAAACAAACTCCATCGCGTAGTGCTCGTCCATACGATTCCAACGCAACTGAGTTTGCATTTTTTCGACCTCGTATGAAAAAGTTATGTATTATATGAAGTTCGTACACGATTTAAATAACATAATCAACATATACTTAACTAATTTCAACTCAACTAAATCTAGGCCATCCACTTCTATCCCAAGCCCATCAGGCCCGTGCGTCCCCAACCCCCCCTTTCTCCTTCTCACGCATCTTTCCTCTTCCAGATAATTTATACGTGCATATGAACCCATTTGCTAACACTAGGGTTAGAGTTTCCATCAACAACACTCAACTAGAACTCGATCGGGAAGCTTCATGTCGAAGCCCTACACCATAGCCATGCTCGGCCTGACCCTTAGAGAGCTCGGCTATGACATTCACCTAGAAAGTCGTGCACGGCCTGTAGGGAACGGCCACACCTATCTCACACTACGATGCTCCAAACTTCATCAAATCCGTATGGATTTCAAGATCTTGCGAAGCTCTATAACTTTGTAGTTGATGGCTTCGTGAATCGATGAATGGATTGAGAGATTTTGAGGGAGGAAGCTTGTGAATTTCTGGCCCTTCATTGCTAAAGTGGCGGCTAGGGTTTTATGTTGTTATTTTTTTTTTTTTTAATTATGAAGGGGTAGGGTGGCATATTTATAGAGAAACGAACGACACTATTCACCCGGAAATTCCGAACTCCGATTTAGACGCCGTAACCAGCGTACCTAGGGTTTACCCCGCGTTCCGGACACAATGGAACAGGTTTCGGAAGCTAATTCGGAAGTATGTGCGAGTTATGGCTGAAAACGTTCAATTTGAATTAAACCGATTTAAGTCGATTTCTAGGCGTTTTAATTTGTACCGGACAAACGGTAAATCCAATTGACTTGAAATTTGAAACCTTACAATAATATCACATTACGGATCCGATGAAACTGGTTTCGTCGAAATCCGAGACTTTTTGAAAAATGGCTATTTTGACTCGCCAAATTTAAATTAAAAACGATTCGATGCGTTTCGAGCTGCCACGCTCAAATGATAACTCCGATTGACACGAAAATTGAAATCCGGTAATAACTAACTATTACGGATCCAATGAAACTGGTTTCGTTCAATTCTGAGACTGTTCAAAAATTGACTATTTTACTAGTCGATAATTAAATATTAAAATATTCAATTTTCACAAATTTACTTTTAATTCGATTTTAAAAGTTCTAAAATATCATTCTAACTTCAATATGATAAAATAAAATTTTACAAATCATTTTCAATCATATTTAACTCAATTTTCAATTATTTCCATAATTTAACGTATTAAATTATCGATTTAATTATCCAATTAAATCCAAAAATTCAAATAAAAATTTATTTGACTTATAAATTCACTTTTTAATATTTAAAATTAATAAAATATTAAAATTTAAATTAAAAAAAATTCTGGGTCGTTACAATCTTTCCCCCTTAAAAGAATTTCGTCCTCGAAATTACAAGTAAGAAAGGTTACAAAATCTATTAACTTTCCAAAATTCATAATTAAACTTCTTACAAATCTTTACTAAGTTTTCAAATCATACTTAGTTATCTTTTTCAAAACAACTACTATTGCTTAACTTTCAATTCAAAATCAAAGTTATAGTTTTCAAAATTTTCCAAATTTTCTCAAAATTTTTCTAACGCCTTAAATTTTCGGAAAAATTCGCCATAGTCTCCTTTGCGCGGCTCGATCCGAAAAAAAAAAATGACAGTATATATATCACAAATATACATCTCATCAAGTAATGAGGCATCCCGAAGGGAAAAAGTGTAAAAGTACTGTATTTAATCCGAGATATGTACCTTATATTTTATTAGCGAGCATATACGGCTAATATAGCGCAAAAGCGAACTCCAAATGCGAAGCAACGCGATCCGCACCTACTAAACACTCAACAAACAACATGAGAACATGCACATATGCAAATAATCTCAATATACAACATATAGCAACATAACAACTACATATGTCACATAAGCAATGTATTCAAAACAACAAATGCAAACATCAACCAACTACCATTCATAATCAAATGAATTTTCATTCATATTCTCATAATATTCAATGAATTGGTTTTCACTTTAAATCACATTTGATTCGTTTACATGGGATTTTCTAACATTCATTCTCAATTCAATTAGTTTACATTTACTAATTAAATCCAATTCACGTTCAATTCTATTCAAATTTATTTATCTTTAATTTGAATTTCAATTACTTTAGCTTTCCACTTCATTAATACTTAATGAACTTATATACAATCAATCAACAATCAAGTAACAACCAATGTACATTAATTTCAACCAAATTACTTTGCTTATATTCATTCAATTTGGTTTAATTAAATTGATTTTCATTCACTCTATTCAACTTCTAATAACATTAGATTTTAATGAATTAGCATTTATATTCATTATTTCATATCAATTTAAATTACATTCAATTGATTAAACATTCAATCCATTAATTCCATTAAATTACCAAAGTTGGATTTCATTTATATAACTCAAGTTTATATTCATTTAATCCACTTGATTATTTACTTCGATACCAATATTAACTTCATTAACATTACTAAAGTTATATTTCCTTTAAACATCACTTAGTTTTACATAACTTAAATTCCCACTTGTAAATAAATTCAGATTCCAAATTCTAAAGTAAATTTTCCATTTAACTTTAAATTCATTTTTATTCACAACTCATATTCATAGATATATCCATAAAGTTTCACTTCTTATGTATATAAGTTTATTTCACATTTGTAAATCACATTAATTATAACTTTAATTCTTATAATTCTTTTGCTTATACAATTATTCTTTTATTTAGATTATCCAAACAACCTAACAATCAACTTATATACACTTTAATAATTCTGAAAAATTATTCTTTTATATATAAAATATAATCAAGGCAAAATTATTTCATTTACCCAAATTTTAAAATCAATATTGTGTCGAATTGTTCTATTCAAGTGTTTAGAAACCCCTTCGGCTCAGTTTCGAGGCTGTGCTGACGAAAGTTCATATGCCACTCAATAAACCAATCATCACAATATAAAACAATTTTATATTCACTAACAAATACGCTCTCATAGCTATTATTACACTCAACTCATTCTAGAGTACTGCTGACTCTATCTCTAATGAGTAATACCCTACAGAACCATGGTTGTCGCTTAACCATCAGCTCTGATACCAAATGTAACAGTACGCGGATTTTCGTTGCCGAAAAACCGAATAGTTATGGGTTTTAAAAAGAAAAGAAAAGAAAGAAGAGAGAAAAAGAAAAATAGAGGGAAAAGAAGATAGACAATTTTTAGAAAACAGAGAAAGAAAACAGAGAATTTGACAAATAGAACGGGACAGAAAGGAAACAACAGAACAACAACAGAATCTCACAATTCGCAGCGGAACAACATATAATAATCAATGAATAATCTTTAAACAAAGAACTATATCAGTTATTACATTTCATTTCATTACATTTCATTATATCATCAGAGTGTACAACATCATACAACAACAAACAGTGCAGCGGAAAAAGAAATACTATATAAATAATATGCCATGCCATCCATCTTGCCTCCAGCAACTCCAGAATATCCAGAATATCCTGATAAACCTAACTCTTAACTGCCCGTGTGGAAATTGGTGGGCACCCAGAGTTTAGGAAGGAAAACAATAAACTCCAAGTCAGTCATGTGACTGGTGTGAGAACTCAAAACAGTTTATTTAACTTTAAAATCAAAATAAAGGAATATTTTTAATCAATTCGCAATGCTTTTAAAAATGAGACTACCATAAGGCCTCCCGCACACACACACATGCAAACGCAGAATCGGAGGAGATTTCTCCTTATGATAGTCAAAGATGCTTGATACGCATTCAAAATAACATTTGATATTATTATTAGTGCATAGTGTAGAGAAATATTTCGAAAGTAGAAGATAAATCTTAGCCAGCATAGACATTTCGAACTATGCCTACTATAGCTACCATCCAAACAGTGGTGACCACCATAAGTGAATAACAGGTTCTACAACTAATACCGTACAAGTTTCATATTGGGAATTGGATTTTCAACAAATGGTCAGGCCAAGGAACTTCCCATTGCCACTGAGAATGCCTTTGGAAAGACATCCCCGAGAACCAAACCGGATCTCTGCCAACACAAGGCCGGGTTACCCCTAACTGGGTAACTACTGACACGAGCACGCCATTCCCCGGTCCTTTAGGACCTTTTCAACCGAGCGCTCGATATCCAATTCACACAATCATAAAGTGTTTTCAACATGAGTAAGTATCTGGGCTCCATACCATGATACCACCCCTTTCCAGAAGGAAATGCACATACCCTAAGGGGAGCTACAGCAACCCCTAATAACCTTGCCGCATCTTTCCTGTTTTGACCATTTCCGGGATGTGAGGCTTGACGAAGTCACGTCCACAAAAACACACTTTGTACAAAAAGCCGTGCTTTGGGTCAACAAATGATCAACACAATGATCACTAAGATAGACGATCAAATAAATGATCCTATCACAATAATCAACACAATGATCATTTCAGCATCACTCAGCATGTCACATTACCAAAATGGGATATATCGCTGATAACTTCAACTATATAACCTTTGAGCTCGTACGTCTCAAAGAAGGGTGTTAAGCAAAGAATAAATTCTCCGCCACCAACAGAAATATATTTGAAAGAAATCGGCTTTATATCTCAAATTGTAATGTCAGGCATACAATCCATACAAGTCTGTTCCGGGCTCGAACAAAACCGAAGGCACTTCTTACGAAGCCCTTGCAATACGGGTATTCACAATCCCGATCGAATTTCCCATCACTTAGGGAATCTCTATACCAGGAGCTACCCAGTGCAGAGACAATCGATAGGTCATCCTATCGCTTTCACAAATACTCGGTCTTCAACACCGATCTTCAAATGCAATTCATAACGACGTATCACATATTCGGAATGGGTTATACGACCCCATGGTCCTTTCCCGGTTAACCCGAATAGTGAGCGCTTATTCAAAAATAAGTGTGCATTCAAATTCAATCAAATCACATCAAATACCCATTCAAAGGGAAATATTGATAGTCGGTTATTGAACTATCAATGGATATGCACACATCACCAGATTCCAAATAATTTTCCAAATTATTTATTTTCCAAAATATCTTTACAAGATATATATAATTTCAACACTTCAAAAATAAATCAATATTTATTTTTAACCAATTTCACTTTTCACATATAAATTCCATAATGAATTTATATTTCAAAATATTCGTGCATATACGATTTCAATTATTCATTTTCAATTTATCTTCAAAAAGATAAATTCTAAATATTCACTTCACATTGGAAAACATTTCCATACTTATTTATTCATAAGTAATTCACAAATCTCTTTTATTTTCAACACTTAGAAAATATTCAATATACTTAAATCGAATTAAGTATATATTTCATTCTTTAAGGAAATTATTCACTTAAACATATTTACTTGGGCCAAAACGAATGTTACGTAAAACATCGTTACGACAACCCAAAATCACTAGTATAGGGATTCGAAATTAAAATAGATATATAAATCCCAATACTATACAAAACATTTCCTTTCGGAAATCATTTACTATAACAACAGTGTTATAGTCCACCATTTCCTTTTATTTCTCGAAAACGTCTATTTCAACAATAAATGTTGAAATCTATGGTTTCGAATCTCAACACCTTTTAAAAAATCACTAGATTGTTTTAATTCTGTTTAAAACATTCACATTCAATACATTTTCTTTAACGTATTATTCACTATTCAAAAACGTGAATATACTTCATTAACAAATTTCATCCTTTCTATCCATTTTATTTTAAAGGATTATTCACTGTCTAAAAACGTGAATATAACTCCATTTATAAGTTATAACAGTTAACTTATCAAAATAAGTCGTTTGCGAATTTATAAAACAACGTTTATAAATTCCATTTCCATTTATTTCATAACAACTTCCTTTATAAATCTTCTTTATTTACCTATTCGATTTATAATCTTAATTATAAACCAAAAGTCCAAATTATAAGTCAAACACTTATAATTTATTTATTTGCAAAAATCGTTCCTTTGAACTTTACAAATTTTATAAACCTATTGTTTATAAAATTCTATTTATAACTTCACCGTTATATAATTCTATAAATTTCATTCATTTATGAATTTCATTTTCACTTCATTCAAACACTTATAAAGACTCGTTTTATAATGTCAATATTTCGATTTATAAATATCCGTTTATAAATCTCTTAATATAAATCAATTAATATTATTCTTTAAAACATCTTTTAATTTCCTTTGTAATTTCATCATTTCGATTTATAAAATAATCAAATTTTATAAATCCTATATTTAAACTTTTATCATATATTCAAAAATCCAATCTAAATTATTTTATAAAATCATTAGTTCATATTTCTCAAAAATCGACTTTTAATCGTATTTCTAAAAATCAGCTTTTTAACTATATTTCACAAAAACCATAATTTTTATAACTTTAAAAATTATAACGTTTATTTATTTATAATGGATCAATTCCAAAAATATAGTATATTTTCAAAAATCACTTTAAAATCATTTTAAAATCCCAAAATCTGGGTCCAATGATGCTACACACCAAATAGTCAATCACGACTAACAACGATATCATATATCGATATGATAATCCATCAAATATCAAAATATCTGAAATTAAATAAATACTGTTGAGGAATCCAGTTGGATCCCTCCAACCTGTTTCCTGCATCCAAAAACATTAGCACAATACCAATTTCGCTCCAGTACGAAATTATCGCGGTATATGTTCTTAATAAATATTATCCGCTTAATAACGGCGTAATAGGGTCTCATCCGCTAAACAAAAAATGCGGGAAATCAATCAACTGCAATATATACATATGCCAATATATATATATTGATATTATATATAATACCAATTTCACTGTTTATGAAATATTCGCGGTATATGTTTTTACTAAATAACATCCGCTTACTAACGGCGCATAATGTCTATTTTAACAATCAATATATACAGTCATCATTCAAACATGCATTCAAATATTTTAAATCTAACTATTTAAAATAAAATCGAAATCTATTCGATTGAGTGAGAAATTCTCACCTTGGTTTTAATTTCCGTTTTAGCTTTTATTTCGAATAAAATTAAACGTGCGTTTAATTTTACCCGAAATTCTCACTAACTCCAAACGACTCCAAACCAACTCCATCGCGTAGTGCTCGTCCATACGATTCCAACGCAACTGAGTTTGCATTTTTTCGACCTCGTATGAAAAAGTTATGTATTTTATGAAGTTCGTACACGATTTAAATAACATAATCAACATATACTTAACTAATTTCAACTCAACTAAATCTAGGCCATCCACTTCTATCCCAAGCCCATCAGGCCCGTGCGTCCCCAACCCCCCCTTTCTCCTTCTCACGCATCTTTCCTCTTCCAGATAATTTATACGTGCATATGAACCCATTTGCTAACACTAGGGTTAGAGTTTCCATCAACAACACTCAACTAGAACTCGATCGGGAAGCTTCATGTCGAAGCCCTACACCATAGCCATGCTCGGCCTGACCCTTAGAGAGCTCGGCTATGACATTCACCTAGAAAGTCGTGCACGGCCTGTAGGGAACGGCCACACCTATCTCACACTACGATGCTCCAAACTTCATCAAATCCGTATGGATTTCAAGATCTTGCGAAGCTCTATAACTTTGTAGTTGATGGCTTCGTGAATCGATGAATGGATTGAGAGATTTTGAGGGAGGAAGCTTGTGAATTTCTGGCCCTTCATTGCTAAAGTGGCGGCTAGGGTTTTATGTTGTTATTTTTTTTTTTTTTAATTATGAAGGGGTAGGGTGGCATATTTATAGAGAAACGAACGACACTATTCACCCGGAAATTCCGAACTCCGATTTAGACGCCGTAACCAGCGTACCTAGGGTTTATCCCGCGTTTCGGACACAATGGAACAGGTTTCGGAAGCTAATTCGGAAGTATGTGCGAGTTATGGCTGAAAACGTTCAATTTGAATTAAACCGATTTAAGTCGATTTCTAGGCGTTTTAATTTGTACCGGACAAACGGTAAATCCAATTGACTTGAAATTTGAAACCTTACAATAATATCACATTACGGATCCGATGAAACTGGTTTCGTCGAAATCCGAGACTTTTTGAAAAATGGCTATTTTGACTCGCCAAATTTAAATTAAAAACGATTCGATGCGTTTCGAGCTGCCACGCTCAAATGATAACTCCGATTGACACGAAAATTGAAATCCGGTAATAACTAACTATTACGGATCCAATGAAACTGGTTTCGTTCAATTCTGAGACTGTTCAAAAATTGACTATTTTACTAGTCGATAATTAAATATTAAAATATTCAATTTTCACAAATTTACTTTTAATTCGATTTTAAAAGTTCTAAAATATCATTCTAACTTCAATATGATAAAATAAAATTTTACAAATCATTTTCAATCATATTTAACTCAATTTTCAATTATTTCGATAATTTAACGTATTAAATTATCGATTTAATTATCCAATTAAATCCAAAAATTCAAATAAAAATTTATTTGACTTATAAATTCACTTTTAATATTTAAAATTAATAAAATATTAAAATTTAAATTAAAAAAAATTCTGGGTCGTTACAGGTCTGACCGAAACTGAAGGCACTACCACTATTAAATCCATTTTGTAATCACCCTTAGATTAGTCACAAGTAGCTCTTGCACATAAAAAGCTCCATCTTCAATCATCTTCAAATTGTCTTCAGTTCGAAACACTTATGTTGGTTTGAAGTGGTTATCAGGTAATATCTGATCCTGGTCTCTCAGAACAACAAACAATACTTTTTGGTAAACTCATCCCTGGTTCTTTTCGAAAAAATCAGAAAATACAAAGGAGCAGGGATCACCATCTAACTGTTGAAGTGGATCGATCTCCTTATTATTTGTCCTAGGAGAACAAAACGAGATTTATATGCACAGTACAACATTATCGAAGAAGACCGTGCCATATAACTCATATGCTTCCCCTAGATATTTCAAGAGTGATATTTTGGTCCAGATTTGGTAATCAGTTATTTAGTTATGAAATAAAAAAAGCAACAAATTCAAAGATTACCTCTAAGCCTCAAAATAATTCCTTCAATTATTAAACCACTTTCCAAAATATTTATCAAAATACTCATATACTTATCTCGCTGCCATAAGTATACTTACAAAACATTGTGAAAGATTTTTTGTTTCAAAATCATATTAAAAAGGATCAAAACAAGTGTTATTTAGAAGGATAGCAACAAATACTATTCTTTCGGTATTAAGTTTGGGGTGAATGTTCCATACCATCATAATTGAGAAGGTCGGTTAAGGGAAATCAAAATCTCAAATTCCTTTTTAAATTTTCTCCAATAAAATATTTTAATAATTCTCTTTCATTTATGAAAATCTCCTTTACTAAAATTCCAAATCCATTTATATAATGCTTTGTAAATCTCCAAGTCTATTTATAAAACTCTTTTATAAATACAAAATCATTTATAAAACTCTTTTATGAAATTCAAAATCGTTTATGAAACTCTTTTAAGAATATCCAAAATCATTTAAAAACTTCTTTTATAAACTTTATTTATTTGAATGACTTCTTTAATAAACTTTAATCAATAGAGTTCCTTGATAAACAATCAATTATTTAAAACACCTTTTAAAAAACAAGTTATTATTTAAAATAGTCCTCATTTAACTTATCATTAAATCTCATTAGCAACATAATGATTTTTAAACAATTATTTAAAAAGTATTGTATAAACTTAAAATATTTTAAATAAAATAATTGCTTAATCATCCTTTTAATTTCATATTTAAAATGATAATAAACTTTAAATCATTTTCAAAAGGGATAAAATTTAATATTTAACTTTACAAAATCAGAACGAGGCTTAGTGACCACAATGGTTCATTTAATTGAGTTTAACTTATTCAAGTTATAATATGGGTATTTACATATTAAAACAAGTCAATAGTTCACAATCAATAACATATAGGTAAATGTTCAAGTTACCGAAATGGCAGACGAGGATTAGTTTTGCTAAAGACACGTCCAAGTTCATACGATGGTAGAATGAGACTCTACTCTGCCTAATAGATGTCCACATAACAAACTTGGTGGATATGGTAGAATAGTGACCTATTCTACCAAAAAGATGTAAAATACAATTTAATTAGCAAAACAGTATTTTATCTGCTAAACAAGTGCCATTGGGTATAATATTCAATTGGGGTTACTTAGTGGTATTCGTCAAAGAAATTTCCTAGTTTTAAAATCTTATTAAAAAGAGATTTGTTTTAAATAAAAGCGATCATTAGAAATAATGCGGTCTAAACTTTTAAAACTTTATTTAATAATTTAATATCATTTAAACTTTTTATTTGATAATAATTAAATCTTTAATTAATAATTAAAAATATTTAATTTCCAAATAAATAATTAAACCCTAGTTAATCTTTAATTAATTATTGAATAATAATTTGAAATTTTAATTTAAATATTAATTAACTGATTAAATAATCCTTAATTAATAACTTAAACCTTTATTTTAAAGTAGTTAAATCATAATTAAGTTTGTAATTAAATCTTTACTTAATTAGTACTCACTAAATAGTTAAACCCTTATAAAATTAAGTAATCTTTATTAAATAATAATCAATTCTTAAATAATTAATTAATTAGTAATTAAATTTTTATTAACTAACTAATTAATTATTAACTTTCTTGATTAATAATTAAGTACTAATTATCGTTATTAACAAATGATTAAGTAGCAATTAGTTTACTTAATTAATGAAAAATAATAATGAATAAATAAATCTATAAATTATAATTATAAAATTTACCTTTTTATTTCTGGTAACAAGTTTTGAACACTTTTTTAAAGGATACTTAACTGAATTTAAATTCAGATTTCAAAAATAGTATGTTTTCTTGGATTGCACTTATAGCGACTATTACTATATGGCCCTTCATTTTTAGGACTTGTTTAATATAACAAATGACTTTACACTTCTTAGCTTTCACATACTAAATAATTTTATAACCATATATAAGGGTTTGAAAAATAAAGATAATTTTTTTTAAAATTTACAAAACCATTTCTAAAATGTAAAGTTACGAAAATATTTCGAAGTCGTGACTAACCATTTTAAGGACTAACTTCCTTGCATGGAGCATCCTAAGCAAGATTACAAACTCATATACATATTTTCACAACAACCAACCGTTCAAGGTTCTAGCTTTCACCTTACTATCATTTAACTTATATTTTTAGGTTAATATTACTTCACATCCGTAACATAGTTTCATACTTAAACCAAGTCACGGCCAACATACATCCAAGCACATATAAACATTACAATCCAATATTATAATAAACTGATAAAACTATGATTTAGCAATAAAATATACAACATTATTTAAAGTTATAAACTTCAAATAAAAGAGTTAGTTTCCCACCAATAGTAATCCATGCAAAATATAACTTTACTCACTTTAGACCATGACCTAGATTCTAGCTCTACTTTGTAAAATCTTGATCTTTGGGCCTTGAAAGGGAGTTTGGATTCGACCATGAAGGGTTTAAGCTTAGCCAAGGGCATGTAGGGTTCGGCCATGCTTTATTTGTGGAGAAATTAGCTTGCTTTTGGAAAGAGGGAGGTAGGAAGGAAGTAAGGTGATTAAACATTGTTTTGGAGTTTTAAAAGTAAGAAAGCTTTAGGTCTCAACTTTAAAATTTCTAATGGAAGCCGTGAAAATATTTTATGAAATTTGGAGAAGGTTTTACAAAATGAAAATGAATGGGAAAAATGATAATAAAATTAGGAATTTGGCATACATAACAATGCAAAAGTTAAATTAATAAAATGCTCTCAAAGTACTTACCCTCCACAAACCTAATGACTCATCACCTTGCCCTCCACCGCATCATTTACTAAGGCCACCCCCTTGACCCCTTCTTAACCATCCTCGAACATGAAATAAATATTTTTTAGTACTCTAATGTACTTATATCTATGAATGTTTTGACAATTTATGTTAAACATCCTTTGTATTTTATTTAAAATACATAATACATCACATCTCTTTTCATTTACTTAAGTATGAATATATAACAAACCATATACTAACTTCATTTAAAAATGAATGAGTATAATTATACAATAGAGTTTACAACGTTTTTGACAACTTTAGCCGATGCAAAGTAGAAAATTCAGAAAATGAATTTCGGTCGCATTTTCGATTTTTCTTCGAACTCGATATTTTTGTAAACTAATTTTGAAAACTATTTCACCATCATTATTTATTATTTAAAAGAGTTTTTTTATTTTAATATCTACTATTTGAATATTTAAAATTAATTAAATATTCACAAATCAAAATGATGAAATTCTAGGCGTTACATAACCCATATGAGCAACCACCTTAATTCGATGCCAAATCAAGCCTCTTATTTCGGGGCTAAATCTAATCCTTAGAAAATTTTGGGATGTGACTTATCATGTAGGCTCCCTCTCTGCTCTAAAGCTCCCTCACTAAGTTTCGTCAAATTTCGACCGACTTAGCCTTTGGTTTGCCCAATCTCTCGACCTATCTACCTAACTTCCAAAACATTGCACACAACATCAAAGCATAACATACAATCATAAATAATCATGCATATGCATCCATCCATATAATACATCAGAATATGAGGAGCAAACTAGTCTTATTCTAAATCTAAGTTTTTCGTTAACGTATGCACATAAATGATCGAAATTACACTAGCATGTGGATATGGGCAATTAGATTTCAAAACCCTTTTCTGAAATCATTTGAAAAAAATCATATTTCTGGTCATAAACACATTTGAACAAGTGGTTAAAGTTAGAAAACCCTTTTTAGATCAAAATATGTTAAAAAAAAAATACCATTTTAACTATATAAACAAGTATAGAACGACCGAGGGGTCAAGAATCACTCAATAAATACCTAAAATACCATTTCCCTTCCTCAGATCTGAGGTGGACATTAACTAGAAAGATCCAAATCAATAGAAATGATCATCTCTAGCTTCTATATGTTAATCTCCTTTTTAATATATGATTTGGCTAAGATTAATTAATAAGGAAAAGATGTGATGTTTGATGAAATTAGGGTTAATGGAGGCTTAAATCTGTTTTGTGGAAGAAGGAAATGACTTAGGTTAGTTTCTACAACCTCCTATTAGCAAAAAAATTGAAGTGGGTTAGTAGTTCTAAGCACGGGCTTAGTTAATTATCCACTAAAACTAGCCAACAAGAACCAAAATTTAAAGTTGTCGTAACTTTCAAACGACGCATCTACTTTTCTATTATAACCACTCCAAGGAATGAGAAACCATCATCTTGACGTAATGGAAGTATATTGAGATTCTAATTCAACTCCTATTAAATTTTATAGTCCAAAAAATATTTTTAGGGTCCAAATGGTCACATAGAAATTTAGTAAAAATCATATATGTGAAAAAAGTTCCTAAGAATCACTTTCCAAAATCCTAGAGCTATACGCCTAATATGAATAAAATAAATGTTTTATGATCTTTCGATACATAAAATGCATGTCATTACACATCGACGCTTCAATTTTAATTCCTATATGAGATCCTGAACGTGTTGCTCCAAAGGACTCTGCTACTAAGAGATGCTCTTCTCACGGGAGTGAAGTATCCATATAGCTCCCTCATTCTCTGTTGATCTTGGCGGTAAGGAGTGATCTTTCAAATCAGAAAGCACTTCAATCCCTAGTTGATAGGAGCATCAGCTGAATCCTTTGATTTTTGGGCAGAAGGTGCTAAGGTTCTTGCCCTTACCACGGCCATAAGTAGAGTTTTTTCATGCTTCCTCTTGCAGCACATATGGGGCCCTTGGATTCCCATTTTGGGTTTTCTCCCATCATCGGAATCGTGGTCTAAGCTAATGGATAACCTTGCGTCTTTGCTCTGAAGTTGGCCATTGGCCGACGTTGGGCGGTCATAATCAAAGGGCGGTAGCTCTACGACTAAATTCTATGAAGCATCGGTCGTTAGGTCTTTCAATAAAATAGTGGTAGTTGGTCCCAATACACCCATTTTAGAGTGAGTAGTAATAGTTTATCTACCACATGACACATGCAACAGAAATCAAGGGCGGTGAGCCGTGGGCGATGATGAAATGGAAGATGGAATTGGAGGGTTGTTGGAATTTAATGGGAGGAACAAAGAGATGGAGGACATAGGAACGGAGGACGGAGGGACAGAGGGATGGAGGAATGGAGGACAGAAGGAAAAATGAACGGAGTTTCAAGCCCTCCTTCTGCCGCTAAAAATGTTTGTGAATTTTTTTGGATTCACCACCCCCAAGGAGGTCCTTAGGCAATCTTATGATTTGTCAATCCTCATGATTAGAAATCATTGAATTTAAGCTTAGTTAACTTCATCTTTAGGAAGCGACTATGTTGCTGAATTCTTACATAGCCGAGTAGTCACACTTCAACTATTTGTTGAAATGTCGAGATGGGTGATGAACCAAAATGCGACTGAAAGTAAATAGCAGATATACAAAAAGATATGGAGATTTTTTACTTGTTTCGGATTGTTGTTAATCTTACTGTTAGCACCCGAATTGCTCACTAAAACCCTAGAATAGATTTGGGTAGAGAGATTAATGAAGATGGTAAATTAAAACTTGGGATTATCACTGTAGAATGCAAAAAAGAACCCAAAAAAATGAGAACACCGGATTTATAGTGGTTCGGCATAAATGCCTACATCCACTTTGAATGTAATCTTTATTGCTTTTTCAGTCACTTGAGTACAGATACAATATGTAAACAAACAGCTTGAATACAAGTTTGAGCAGAAAGAAAATAAGTCTGGAAAATGGCAGAGTCTCTCTCTGGAATTTTCGAAAAAAGGCCCCTTCAACTAGACTCCTGCCCTACTATATGTAGAAGAAGATCAGTTGGTTCCCTGCAGGCCCATGATGAAGACAATTTGGCCCACAAGCGTCAATTCAAGCTGACCGACCCAGGTAATGTGGAACCACTCTGGTCGAACCACGTGTTGCCGACCCTCTATGGCCAAACTGGAGTCGTCAAGTAGCTGACTCGAAGTAAGCTCTCATGGGACTCAGAGCAACTTGTGATGTATCTCGAAGAAAAACAATGTCGACCGCATCACCTTGCTGTAGCCCCAAAAATATGTTAACTCCCTTATTGTGCACCTAACTAGGTACGCCGATCTATATGTGCTAAATCATTATGACCGAACCACGAGCGTCGAACCAGGCCCGAACAAACTACCTTGGCTGACCCATGCTTGACCTTTCTTCCTTGACCGAGCGACATCTGCTGAACCACCTAGACCGAGCCACGTGTGACATTTGTCTTTGGCCGAGCCATCTATTCCGACCCACCTAGGACAAGCCAATAATAACGAACCACTTCGACCCAACTACTATGGTCGACCTACTTCCTCTTCATCTACCTTGACCGACCCATTAAGGCCGAACCAATCATGGCCAACCCATCAAGTGTCGAGCCGCATGCGATCTAGTTTCAACACCAAACCATGCAAACAGTTTGAACCATGCATATGTGCCAGACCATGCATATGTGCCGATCGTACCAAGTTAAACCGACACCTAACAATTCCAATCTTTCCTTGGCTCGAGTCCCGTCTAGGTCCAACCATAGTCTCTGCGACTATCACCTCATAGCCGGACCAGGTAGTCGTGTAACATTTTCCCCCCAAAGTGCATTGTGTGAATCAACATGACGAGCTTTGAATCAGCGAGTAATCCATGCTTTTAGAGGCTAGCTCGATCAGAATGGTAACTGACTATAACTTTTTCACCATCCTTCGACGAAGCTTCATGTCGTATGATCGTATTGGCTCAATTTCAATGAAATTCTTGAATTCTTGTTTTTACTTTTCAAAAGCCGAATGTATACAACCTTTCAAAGGATGGATCACGGTCGAATTTACAAATCCATGCTCCTTTACTTATCTAGTAATATCTGTCTCTTTATCGTATATGATGCCCAATCGTCAGTGTACATGAACTTATTCATATGTATATACATAAATATATCTCTTATTGTTATTATTTAATTATTTATATTTTTTTCTCTTTTTTTAAAATAAACAAGGGGTGAATCAGCACATAAAGGCCGATCCACACAGTCGGTTCATTTGCCGAACCACACGATCGGTATGTTTACTTACCGACCCGCGAAAGTGTAGTGGCCAGTTCTATAGGAGAATGCATGTTCACCTCCCTGTCCTCCATATAAAAATCCACTCCTTCTTTCTTTTCTTCTCACTTCTCACTTCATATCTTATTTTCTCTAGTACTGCTCCAAACCCTATCCCCTTCACTCCACTGAACTACCTCGTCTCTTCGTTCCAACATTCTTCAAACGCACTGCCACCACACCCTTGACTCCAAACACCTAGAATCACTTGCCCCAACCCTGAATTAACACACATATAGGTGAGATTCCATGTATTATTATGAACTCCTAGGCCATCCCCTTTTGAATTCGAACTAGGTTTGAGCCTTAGGCGCATACAGCTCTGCACAATGGAAGGGGAGAGGAGAAAAATATGGTGAGATACGAGTGATAGAAGTGGACAACATAGTGTTTTTGACGTAGGTTTACACCAGATTGAGAGAAGTTAACATAGGCGTTGATAGGAGCCGAGGTCGGTGATGTATAGGAGAAGAGAGTTCGTGTTTTGTAAGAGAGAGGAGTTCGGCACTTTGAATGGGAGTGAGTCAGTATATCGTCTAAGGAGGTCTAGGTCGGTAGTAGAGCAGGTTGGTAAGAGCCTAGAAGAAGAGTGGGTCGGCACAGGTTGGGTGAGGCTGGTTTGGTATAAGTTGATTGAGTGAGTGGGGCGGTTTTTGTTGATCTAGATAGGCATTCAGTAGTTTGTAGGACTATGGGTCGGTGAGTGGAGAGAGAGAGAGAGAAGGAAGTAGACCAGGTTAGATTTTAAAGATTTGCTCGGTAGAGCGAGGCAGTGTGGCTCGGCATATGTAGGCTTGAATTGACGAACGGTTCTTGGTATAGGAATCGGCATTGGTAATCAAAATCATCTCACCTCGAACCATAGAATACAATAGGACCACATATTTCCGTGCCTAATCATATACCAATGAATCAATGAGAAGAACCTAAATTCAAGGGCACACGGAACTGATTAGGATCAATAAATCCACAATTTTAACAATTGTAAATGTGAATTTAATTCGTCAAAAGCGAGTAATTGCCTCCACAACACATGATGCCAATGTCCGATCCCGGGGTTTATCAATCATAGGGCAAAGTTTGGCGATGGTCAGTAGGATGATCTTTAGTGATGATAACTTAAAGCTTATCATGCTATATTTTACTCTTTAGAACTCCAATTTATCTGTACTCTTTGCTTGAATCATTTCACTAGTTCACACACCACATGAGAGGAATATTTTTTTGGTTATATCTGATATATATTATCTTTCAAGTATAGCTTAAATAGGTATCTATTCACATCGAACGTTCTTTGTAGATGTCCAAAAAATCAAGCTCCACTATAGTTTCTGACAAGCCTGAGCTAAGTTCTCGGTAGGAGGTAGTGGGAACTTTGATTCCATCACCAACCTCATTTCCTAGCATCCCAGATCTGCCTATTGCAATTGTAGGTCCAGCCTTTGATGCCATAGACAGGGTCGTTGTTATGGATGATCCCATAGAATCTTAAGCCTCGAAAATCAACGATTCTTCTCTTCGTCGATTATGTTCTATCCACAGAATCCCCTTTAAGGACATTCTGGTTCCGTCGGCACAAGATCGGCCCCATTTTCCCTCAGCCGAATATATGGCATGCAACAAATTTATGTGATGGGCTAGAAGCGTGCCACCTTTTAATTCGTTCCTCCGTGAAGTGTTGCAGTATAAAGGGATTGCTCCAGCATAACTACACCCTAATAGACATGCATTTATTCACGGTACATGCATTCTTTTCATGAGCATCTTACTTAGACCCCCTACTCCCGAGGATATCTGTTACATTTAATGCTTCAAGAGACGCACTGATAGTCTGGCCTTCAAATTTCTCGAGCCACACCCCAAATGCCAAATTCTGACGGGTGCGTGGAGCAAATTTTCCTAGTATAAACAAGAGTGATTTTACGTACACTATCCTCCTGGTTTTGCGAGCAGATGGCCAGAAGGGAGTAAGTTGAATTTTTAGCCAACTCTTTGTCCCAAGGCTCGAAGTGCATTCTTTTTGAACTTCTTTCAACTCTTGTAGGTATCCACCCACGACCTGAAGGCGCCAGTATTTTGAGGCCGTCGAGGCCATCCTAGCAGTTCCCATGAGAGATCGGGACATTAAATATGTAACCAATAGTGAGCTGCTCTCGAAGTTCGGACTACTAGAAGGGACCGCTGAACTAGCCTTCCATTCAGTGCCACTATTACAGGAACTGCTGTGGGAATAGGCAAAGAGCAAGCTGGACCTACGGTTCCCCCTACAGGAGGGGCCCTTGATACAACTGAGGAAGGTGAAATTAAAAAAACCTAGGTGCCAGAGGCGACCGATAAGAACATAAGTATCGAACAAGTGACAGTATCTGATGCACCCTACATTGATGAACAACTGCCCTCTTCGAAGAAGAAAAAGATTCTAGCTTACAAGCTGAAAAAGAAAACAGTTGACGGAACCTCAAAGGTTATGATAACTCCGATCGAGAAGAAGTCGTCTTCCCAAAACTTAGAAGCCTCATTAAAGGACCTATATGACTTGACCATCCCTAACGACATATTGGATTATGATTTTACCAACCCCGAGCCAATGGGACTTAATTCGCCCGCGAGAAGCGATGAAGGCTTTCAAACTCATCATCAGGGAGACAAAACTCCAATGAGTAAAATTGAAAAACTCTGGTCCGTCGAGGGTAATGCACTAGGACACACACAAACACTTACACGTCACCCAACACTTGAATTTTCCTCATTGTGTGATTCCTATTAATTCATCCTCATTCGGTTTCATGCGCAAGTGACACGAGGCATACGCATGGCGAGACAGGGACGACAGTGGTGATAGAGATTATCATCCTAAAGATACGTCATCTTTTAGAAGAAGAAATTACAGCCATTCTTTATATCCAAACGATCCTCCCCCTCATTCAGAGCATAGTAGGGAGAAGTGTTCTCAGATGGGATCCTAATTCGAAGTTCCCCACGACCAACTTTCTGGCACATCGGGTACCAAGAAATCCCATGAACCTTATAAGAAATCTGTGACTCCAGTCAGGCAGACCCCTCCAGCCTCTGCACACGATCCGTCGATGGTGGAAAAATTAGCTGAGCTCAAGGCTACATTCATGAAGATATGCTTTGATGGATTAAAATTTCTCCCTGGCGATTCATCCTATCCCTGGACATGTTAAACAAAGCTCCATTTCCTGCAACAACGATGTTTATGTCCATCATGATGCGTTCGTATACTTGATAGGGAAAGTTTCAGAGGTTTCTATGGAATGTCAACATGAGATTGATCACCTCAAATTCGAAGCTATTCACGGAAAAGATATCATTAAGGGCCAGGATGAAGAGCTATCCTCACACTAATCTCAACTCGAGGCTGCCCAGAAAAATGCCAAAGAGACAGCCAAGGCAGTTAGTCGCTTGGAGGCCACTCACAAGGAAGAAATCGATTAGGCAATCCAATGCAGCGGTGCTCTAGCTTTGGTGAAAGACTTTATCCAGAAAGAGAAAGATATTCCCGCTCGACGGGTTAAGGAGTTGGAGGACCTGTTCCTTAAAGAGAGAGAAGAGAAAATTGCCGTGTGGGAAGAGTCACAAAAATACTGCGATGAAATCGTCGCAACACTCTAAAGACAGAACTCAATGAGAAGCTTTCCAAGGTTGAAGCACTAAAAGAGGTAGCTCGCGAGGAGGGTAAGAAGATAGCACTCATAGAGGTCGACCCTTGTCTTGAGGCAACTACTGAGGGAGGTAGAGAAGAAATCAACTGTTTATTCGATCCGCTCATTTTCGAATATAATGCACGAGTTCTCATGCATCATGACTTGTCTTTTCTCGACAAGGGTTATCTCGAATCATAGGCCGAAGGGTGGGATACTTTGATAAAAATTAAAAGAGTGGAGCTAGGCATCAAAGAGGTTGATGTGGATGCTCTCGTGAGGGAAGTGCACCGAGGAAATGAACCTTCAGATTAATCTGTGGCAAAAGCCTTCTTTGGAAAAAGACTCCCCATCATCAAAGGATAAAGACGACATAGCTGGGTCGTCTGGCACTGAGTCTCCAGTACCTCCTCCAGTTCAGTCGGTCGATAGTTCATCACTTGGGCCTCCCGAGCAGCATGTCGGTTATGACCCGAAGAAGCCCGGACTTGGCGTTTGCATTTTATCTCCAATCCCTAAGGGTGATACCCCGAAGACCACTGAATGTCAGTTAGAAGTTGGTACGTAGCTTCTCCTTTTAGAGTTCAGGAAACCATCGCTTTTGGCGAGTAATAAACGTATTCTAACATTTTCTTTTCATGACTTCATATAGGCCATTCTAGTCCCAAACCGATTCCAAGGAGCGATGTCGCCACAAAGAGGGAAGAGATAGTGGCTGAGGCACTCCATACCGGGGATACCCCTGGTCTTGATGCTCAAGTGATCGGGGCACTAGATGAGGATAAACTTGAGATTCCCTCGCCTATAGAAGAACAACATGAGGTCGATATCACAAGCGCTTCCGAGCATGCTTCCAAGCTTAGCGTGAAGGAGCAAATCAAGCAGGAGGAGAAAAGGAAAACCAAAGTTAAAACAGAACCTCAAGTGGTGGAACTCGATGATCCCCTAGATAGGCCCTTGAAGGTCATTCTACCTGATAGGACCACGCCTTTGGAAGTTCCACTTCCTCCCCTAAATACCACGTCGCTTGGAAGCAAGGGGTCCAAAAGAAAGCATTCAGCTGAGGAGGCTTTAGAGAAGCCGAAGAAGGACAAAAAATTGAAGAACTAGCAGTTGTCTGATCACGTCTCATTTAGCTTAAATAAGCCAAAATCATGTAAGTTTTCTCCTTTTTTATAGTCACTGTAGGTAGACTTTGGCTCCGGACTCCGAAGAAATTGTAATGAAACTTTTTTCTTTTTGATTGGTAAATAAAATTTCACTTCTTTGTATTCCTAGACTCTCATCGCTTAGCTTATCACCTAACGTGTAATTGAAATTCAAAGTCTTGTGGGTCATATAAACTCATGTCCGCCTTCAAAGAACTTGGGAATTTTGGAATTATTTATACTCTAGTACACGCTCCGGGGACTCAGAGTAATCTAGTCCACGCTCCGGGGACTTAGAGATTTTTAAATCGTTTATACTCTAGTCCACACTCCAGGGACTCAAAGTACTCTAGTCCACGCCCTGGGGACTTTGAGATTTTTGATTCGTTTATACTCTAGTCCGCACTCCGGGGACTCAAAGTACTTCAGTCCGTGCTCTGGGGACTTAGAGATTTTTGAATCGTTTAAACTCTAGTCCACACTCTGGGAACTTAGAATACTCTAGCCCGCGCTCTGGGGACTTAGTGATTTTTGAATCATTTATACTCTAGTCTGCACTCTGGGGACTTAGAGTACTCTAGTCTGCACTCTGGGGGCTTAGAGTACTCTAGTCCACGCTCCAGGGACTTAGAGATTTTTGAATCATTTATACTCTCGTCCGCACTTCTGGGACTAAGAGTAATCTAGTCTATGCTCTGGGGACTTAGAGAATTTTGAATCGTTTATACTCTAGTCCGCACTCCGAGGACTCAGAGTACTCTAGTCCGCGCTCCGGGGACTTAGAGATTTTTGAATCATTTATACTCTATTCTGCACTCTTGGGACTCAGTGTACTCTAGCACGCACTCCAGGGACTTTGAGATTTTTAAACGTTTACACTCTAGTCCGCACTCCGGGGACTTAGATTACTCTAGTCTATGCTACGGGGACTTAGAGACTTTGAATCGTTTGTACTCTAGTCCGCACTCCGAGGATTCAGAGTACTCTAGTCCGCGCTCTAGGGACTTAGTGATTAATTAATCGTTTATACATTAGTCCGCACTCCGAGGACTCAGAGTACTCTAGTCCGTGCTCTGGGGACTTAGATATTTTTGAATCGTTATACTCTAGTCCATACTCCAGGGACATATAGTACTCTAGCCTGTGCTATGGGGACTTAAAGATTTTTGAATCGTTAGTCGATCGAATTTAAGTTTTATGCATGCATACATACGCGAGATAGATTAATGCAATTTTATTTTGCCACGAAATTACAAAACACAAAACACTAACAACACATAGAAAAACAGCTTCAAGACTTTATTGATTGTAGAAAATAAGGACAAACTGAATTGTCTTATTACATCAGAAACCGAGAACAACAACAAAAGAAACATTTACTGGAAACAATTACTACTAAAATGCAAAAGAAATGGACTAAGTATAATAACGGCGCAAATGCTCGCTATTCCATGCTCGGAGGAGTGTCACGCCATCAACGGTCGCTAGCTTGAAGGTTCCTTTTCCAAGCTTCCATTCGGTAACTTAAGGACCTTCCCATGTGGGATTCATATATGATGGGACCGGAAAAACATGCTTCTAAACTAGGTCGCCCACATTGAAAGTTCTCGGTTGAACTTTTTTATTATAATGTCGGGCGACTCGGTGCGGATATGCAACCGCCCTTTAATCAGCTTCTTCACATTTCCTGTTAATAAAGTCCAAGGATTCTAGTAAAAGATCCCGATTCATCCTAGGATCATAGTGAGTCACTCGGTGAGAGGGAACTTCAAGTTCCATCGGTATGACAGCTTCAGTGCCTTCTGCTAAGGTGAATGGCGTGTGGCCAGTCATGGACTTGTGGGTGGTTCTATAAGCCCAGAGTGCTATTGGAAGTTCATCCACCAACTTGTCTCAAGCCTTCTCAAAACGTTTTTTCAATATGGACTTGATTATCTTATTTACGGCTTAAACTTGTCCATTTTCTTTGAGATGAGCGACTGCTGCAAATCTTTTCTCAATGCAATATTTTTGGCAGAAATCCTTGAACTCTCTACTCTCGAATTGAGTTCCGTTATTAGCAATGATGGATTGTGGAGGCCAAAGCGACATATAATGTTTCACATAACAAAATTAATAGCCTTTTTGGTGGTGATTGTAGCTAAGTGCTCCGCTTCTGCCCACTTGGTGAAGTAATCGACCGCGACAATTGCATATTTCGCACCACCTTTGGAGATTGGCAAGGAGCCAATTATATCGATCCCCCATATTGCAAATGGTCATGGACTAACCATTTGTGTGAGTACATTCGGCGGTGCTCTCGGGATCTTTGCGTACTTTTGACATTTGTCGCATCTCCTTACATAGTCTGCGACATCCCGATTCACGGTTGGCCAATAGTATCCATTGCGGAGGATTTTTTTGGCTAGCGTCTGCCCCCTAGCATGGTCGCTACATTCACCTTTATGAACTTCTCTTAAGAATCGCATTATCTCGTCGTGGGAGATGCACCTAAGTAAAGGAACTAAGAATCCCTTCTGATACATTTTTCCACCTTGCATTTTATACCGCGAGGCCTTGCGAATGACTTGTCGTCTTTCGTTCTCTCTCGGGCAAGGTTCCGTGTAGCCGGTATACCTTGAACGGCGTTATTATCCCGTCTTTTGGCAAGGCCATGATACCGAAAGATTGATCGAAAATCAAAGACAGTTCGTCTCTAAGATTGACTATACATTGTTTCACCATGGATATCGATGAATTTTGTCCGAGTTCGGATCAGGCTACAATTGACAAGACATGACAAGCAAATCCATAAAAGCCAGTGTTTCAAATTTCAGGTTAATCGGAGTTTGTATGAATGAGATATGATCGATATAGGTTGGAGAAAATACGTTGTTCGTATCCATCTGGTTGATCGGTTTGAATCCATCAGGTTCGTATCCATCGGGATGACATCGCCTCGGTATGTTCGAATCCATTAAGTTTTTTACAGTTCGAGTCCATCAAGTTCGAATCGATCAGATTCATGCATGTTCGGTTGTTCATATCCATCGTGCTTCAAATCGATCTTGTTCGTTGAATAGTTCAGACCCACCCGGAGCTATGCTATTCATATCAATGTCGAGGGGCCTAATTCATATCGACCGAACATCAACAGTTCATATCAGTCCACCCGTGCATACCAATCTTGTATTATTCGTATCGATCGTGAGGGTTTTGTTCGCATCCATCGAACGCAAACTGTTCGTATCGATCCATTGCGCAACGATCGATCGATGCGAACGCTTATAAATGACCGATGCGAATGGCGCCGTGGCTATCGATGTAAACAACACGAAGTGGTCGACACAAACTCAACTCCTATGTTGGATGCGAATAAGACTCCTTCAACGCGGCACAAAGGGTGGAGCGATCCAAGAATCTCGCACCACGTCACCTCACGCGGACGTGCCTTGATCGAGTTGAATAGATGGGTACGAAAACATGGATTCGAACGCGACAGTGTTCACGAAAGTGCAATTTCGTATCGATCATATCTCCTAAATCGTTGGTCTAAATGCAACGAAATTTTCACAGGAGCTTACGTGCGAGCTAAAGAACAATCCTGCCAAGTTTCAGCTCGATTGGATCATTTTTTGATGGATACGAAATTTCTTCGTATCGATCACAGATTGAGTCGAAACTTGATGGAGTCGGTCGCGTGGGCCCAATCACGTGCCAGAAGAAGTCTCCCGAAGTTTGAGCGTGATATCAGCCTCCTACGTCTATAAATAACCCCTTGAAACCTACAGAAAAGTGATCTTTTGGCCATTCGACGTGCAGACTCTGCCTGATTCAATTCCACATCTTTCTATCAACATTGTATTCAAACTTCAGAGCTGTAACCTACTGTAATCTACCGTAACAGATTGAAATCGTCAAGTGAATCGATAAAGTCGTAAACTTCAGAGTGGACATAGGCAAGATCGCCGAACCACTATAAAATCTGTGTTGTTTACTGCTTTCTTTTGAATTTTCTGAGTGATCTACATAATTGTTATTCATCTGAGATCTGTGATTGTGAATTATCAACTATTGGGTGTTTGTGACCAATTTTGGCGCAAACATTTTGGTGCTTTCTCTGAGAACGCTAATTCAGGAGTTCTACCGGTTGGAAGGTGAATTTGAAGATTTAAGAATTCAGATCTAAGAAACTATGACAAGGCAATCAAGTAGAAGGCAGAGGCCAGAGAGGAGTCAACACGAAGGGAGTCAAGAGGCTTCCTCAGGAGCAAATCTAGCTTCAATCTTCATCACCATGGATGAGATGGAGGCAATGATGAAGAGATAAGAGGAGATGATCCAGATTTTGTTTCGATAGATTGGGCAACTTGGAGCACAGAATCGAGCAGCAGCATCGGTGGATCGGCCAGATCCATCCATGGTTATTATGGCAGCTGTGTCTGGAATAGCTGATGGCACAGAGTTTAAAAATTCATTAATGAAGATCCGCCTATGGATCTAGGAGAATTCTATCACGAGGCAGAAAAGTTTTGATGATTAGAAGATGCTAGTGCAGAAAGAGAAGAAGGAATCGATGTTTACGCAATCAAGGGAGGAAATCCACCTGGAAAGGGTGCGGAGACTGGTAAAAGGAAACGAAAGGCTGAGAATAGCAATGACATGTCAAAGCGTCCGTGGAGGGAGCCGCGATTCACCACTTATTCTAAGCTGAATGAGAGTTTGGAGCGAATTTATCAGGATACCACAGAGCAAATTCCCTATCGTAGACCAATGCGAAGGGATCCAACTGTTGACGAGAGGAAATGAGACAAATATTGCTTATTCCATGAACTGAACGGTTATAACACAAACGATTGTAGACATCTGAAGGATGAGGTGGAAGAGCATATCAAAAATGGTAGGCTACTTCAGTATGTGATGAGGCGAGCTCCAGCGGTGGAGTCAGAGCGACCACCATCAACATCAGCTAGGGGTGACCCTGAACTGGGACAACGTATGGTTATCAATTGATTGAAATAACGATGAACAAGTCGTAAACTCCTCACTAACACAGTTAAATCATTTACACAAGTATGAAATCGCGAACGGTCCACAGGCATGCTCTGAATGACTAACTGACCACATCATAGTAAGAGTTTACACTTTAACATCTTTGCCTTGCTTCTGTTTTGTTTTGGTTTGGACATTTGGATTTAGTTTGATTGGACATTTCTGTTATTCAATTCATGAGAACATTGCCTTAATATTTGCAATTCTGTGAAAGAATTTACTTGTATACCCGTTGGATCGCGAACGGTCCACAAGCACATCTTGTATGATGATGAACTGTCGGAGTCTTTAATTCAAAAATTCACCCGAACGTGATATCTGACTCTAGTAAAGCTAAGCCTCCCACAACACCCGATCGCGAACGATCACACTCTACATTGTGCGACACCCGACCGCGAACAGTCACAATTAGTCAAGAACGACGCCCGACCACGAACGGTCACAATTCACCTAGTATGACATTTGATCGTGAACGATCACGTTCTGCCTCGTGCGGCATTCGATCGTGAACGGTCACCATTTGCAACGAACGGCATCCGACCGCGAGCAGTCACATTTCACCATTTGCCGCGAATGGCACTCGACCGCGAATGGTCCCATTCCATCATTTGCTGCGAACGGCATCGACTACGAACAGTCCTTATTCACCTCAAATGACAAACAATCCCGAACGGTCGTCATTCGAGGTTATATGAAACTATCGAGTTCTTTGCAGGTTGTTGACAGGATATGAACATCCGGCTTATGGCATTACAAAACACACCTTCCTATCGCAAGGCATGTTTTGGGGGACAAGTGTTATCCCGCCTTTTGGCAAGGCCGTGATACCAAAAGATTGATCGAAAACCAAAGACAGTTCGTTTCTAAGATTGACCATACATTGTTTCACAATGTATATCGATGAATTATGTCCGAGTTCGGATCAGGCTATAATTGACAAGACATGACAAGCAAAGCCATAAAGCCAGCGTTTCAAATTTTAGGTTAATCGGAGTTCGTATGAATGAGATATGATCGATGCAAGTTGGAGAAAATACGTTGCTCGTATCCATCGGGTTGATCGGTTCGAATCCATCAAGTTCGTATCCATCGGGATGACATCGCCTCAGTGTGTTCGAATCCATCAAGTTTTGTACAGTTCGAGTCCATTAGGTTCGAATCGATCAGATTCACGCATGTTCGGTTGTTCGTATCCATCGTGCTTCAAATTGATCTTGTTCGTTGAATAGTTCGTACCCTCCCGGAGCTATGCTATTCGTATCGATATAGAGGGGCCTAATGCGTATCAACCGAACATCAACAGTTCGTATCGGTCCACCCATGCATACCAATTTTGCATTATTCGTATCGATCGCGAGGGCTTTGTTCGCATCCATCGAACGCTAACTGTTCGTATCGATCCATTGTGCAACGATCGATCGATGCGAATGCTTATAAATGACCGATGCGAATGGCGTCGTGGCTGTCGATGTAAACAGCACGAAGTGGTCGATACAAACTCAACTCCTATGTTGGATGCGAATAAGACTCCTTCAACGCGGCACAAAGGGTGGAGCGATCCAAGAATCTCGCACCACGTCACCTCACACGCACGTGCCTTGATCGAGTCAAATAGATGGGTAAGAAAACATGGATTCGAACGCGACAGTGTTCACTAAAGTGCAATTTCGTATCGATCATATCTCCTAAACCTTGGTCCAAATGCAATGAAATTTTCACAGGTTCTTACGTCCGAGCTAAAGAACAATCCTGCCAAGTTTCAGCTCGATTGGATCATTTTTTGATGGATACGAAATTGCTTCGTATCGATCACAGATCAAGTCAAAACTTGGTGGGGTCGGTCGCATGGGCCCACTTACGTGCCAGAAGAAGTCTCCCGAAGTTTCAACGCGATATCAGCCTCCTACGCCTATAAATAGCCCCCTGAAGCCTATAGAAAAGGGATCTTTTGGCCATTCGACGTCCAGACTCTACCGGATTCAATTCTACATCTTTCTATCAACATTGTATTCAAACTTCAGAGCTATAACCTACCGTATTCTGCCATAACAGAATGAAATCATCAAGTCAATCAATAAAGTCATAAACTTCATAGTGGACGTAGGTAAGATCGCCGAACCACTATAAGATCCGTGTTGTTTACTGCTTTCTTTTGAATTTTCTTAGTGATCTACATAACTGTTATTCAACTGAGATCTGTGATTGTGATCTATCAACTATTGGGTGTTTTTGACCAGTTTTGGCGCAAACAGGGGTCATCCACGACTCCATTTCAGTTTCCTTTCCTAACACAAGATCTACTTCCATTTCGCATATACTCGGGGCATGTAAGGATTCGACGTGAACCAAGCCCATCTGTTGTGCATCATCAATACTTGCAAATTTTTCCAACGAGTTGGCTTCCCCATTTTGTTCATGCGAAATGTGTGAAATATCGTAGTATTCAAGGTCTGCCTATATTTCTTAAACCCGAGCGAGGTACGGGGCAAGCCTTTGCTCCTTTGCCTAATAGTCTCCTCGTACTTGGTACACCACCAATTGTGAGTCACAAAAGATTTCAACCGATTTTACTCCTAGTTCCGTGGTAAGTTTCAGGCAGGCAATCAATGCTTCATACTCAGCCTTGTTGTTTGTAGCGAGAAACCAACTTTCAAAGAACAACAAACCGATTGATTCCGGGAGTTACAAGAATAACACCAGCCGCAGAAAAATGGTCGTTGGATACTCTATCGGTGTATAGCTTCCATCGAATAGTGGGAACTACATCACCACCACTTGGCTCGTCTGTAATGGTGAATTCTGTAATGAAATCTTCTAGCGCTTACCCTTGTATAGTCCTCCGTGGCAGGTAAGTGATATTGAATCGACTCAGCTCAATGTTCTATTTGAGTAACCTTCCAGAAGTCTATGGTCGTTGGAGCACCTGCCGTAGAGGTTGATCGGTATAAACACTGACCGGATATGCCTGAAAATATGGATGGAGCTTGCGTGATGCGATCACCAGGCAGTAAGTTGGCTTCTCAATCTTAGGTTAATTTCTCTCTGCCTCCATTAAATGCTTACTAACATAGTACACTGGCTTTTTGATTCGGTCCTCCTCACAAATCAAAGCCGCACTGATGGCATGCTGAGATACAGCCAAGTAAACATACAACTCCTCATGATCTATAGGCTTTGATTGAACCGACAGCCTTTCCAAGTTGTCACTAGAGCTCGAAACGCGTCCTCAAAGTTCGGCGTCCATTTGAAATTTCTCTTCCCTTTCCTTATCACATCAAAGAAATGAATAGATTTGTCGATTGCTCTGGATATAAATCGACTAAGCACAGCAACTTTTCCGTTCAGGCTTTGTACATGCTTTATGGTTCTGGGCGATTGTATGTCTCGAATAGCCTGAATCTTTTCTGGTTGGCTTCGATTCCCTATGCATAACAATGAAACTCAAAAAATTCCTGCCGCAACAACGTAGGAACATTTCAATGGATTGATTTTCATTTCATAAAATATGAGTATATCAAACATCTCTGTTAAGTCTTGTATGTGGTCGTTTGACTGTCATGACGTCACGAGCATATCATCCACATAGACTTCCATCGTTCTACCAATCTGGTCTTTAAAATTCCGATCCACCAAACACTGATAAGTTAAGCCCGCGTTCTTTAATCCAAAAGGCATTACTACATAAAAGTACAGTCCAACGTCCATGGCAAAATTAGTATGCTCCTGATCCGGAATGTGCATCGGGATTTGATTGTATCCCGAATACGCATCCATAAATGACAATAAGCAATGGCCTACTGTCGAGTGGACTAGCTGAATAATTCTGGGCAAAGGAAAACTATCTTTAGGGCACACCTTGTTCAGGTTTGAGTAATCAACACTGGTCCTCCACTTTCTGTTTGCCTTCCTCACCGGTACAGGATTAGAAACCCATTCAGGATAGAGGGCGTCGTGGACAAACCCATTGGCTTTGAGTTTATCCACCTCCTCTTTGAGAGCAGCAGATCTTCGGGTCCATGCCTCTTCTCTTCTGTTTCACTGGCACATACTTCGGGTCATCGTTCAGCGTATGACTTGCAATGGCAGACGAAATCTTGTACTCAGAGTGGATCCAAGCGAAAACATCCAGATTTGCCTTGAGGAAATCAGTAAGATTCTCAATCATCGAGGGGTTGAGTTGCGATCCAATCTTAAGCACCCATGACGGGTCATCATGGCTGACTGGAATGTCAATCGTCAGTTCAACCGGTGCTGCCTTAGCCTCCTTGGGTTCTTCATCGTCATCTCAGATCTACGTCTCTATAGATCCGACCCTGTTGCCCAAGCCAAGGCTCGGGCATTACTAGTCAATTTTCAACAACATGGATGCAGATAGAGTTTTCCACGCCCTTTCCCTTCTCTCTTCACTGGGCCTCTCTCAGCTCGGCCACATAACATGCACGACCAGTCGCTTGATCGCCATGCACTATACCAACTCCTCTATCCATTGGAAATTTCAAGGTTAAACACCATAGGGCCAAAGCTGCCCTAAACTCCGCCAGGGCCGGTCGGCCCAGAAAAACATTATATGGAGAATCAACATCTAAAACAATGAATGGTAGGATCCGTACCCTCCTACGTTCACCTTCTCCTAATTCAACTAGAAATTCAACATAACCTATTACATCAGTGGCTGCACCATTAAAGCCGTGAATGCAGGCTTTAGATGGTTTCAGAACCTTCGCCTCCATCTTCATTTGGTCATACGCCTTTTTGAAGATAATATTAACAGAACTCCCACAATCAATCAGTATCCTTCTGACAAGCACCGGTCCAATCTTAGCTGAGATAACCATCAGGTCAATAGTAGGGGCCTCCACATGATCGGCATCCCTGCTCTTAAATACAATATCATCCATCATCGTTCGCTGCTGTTTCACTAGAGTACCGTCTTCTGTATTTGAGCAGCATTCGAAATCCGCATGCTTCAGGGAACTGGCATAGCATTTCGTTTCATGCCAACTTTTGTCTGCTAGATGAGGTCCACCGACTATCGTGTTTATGACCAGCATGCCTCAGGTCTGAGCGGGTACTTCAGGTCGATGTAAAACTTGCCCGTGATTGGGGATGGATGTCCCATGTCCGCCTTCCTGTGCATTATCAACTAATTGTTGCAACTTCTTCTAGTGAATCAGTTTTTCTATAGCATCATGGAGGTGCCTACACTCCTCGGTATTGTGTCTGTAGGTCTCGTGAAACCGATAATACTTTCCAGTCTGCTTCTGTTCCTCAGTTGATTCCTTTGGGTATGGCTTTCGGTATTGGAATATATTATAGGTTGGTAAATAAATATTCTCCAGAGATGTGTTAAGAGGAGTGTATTCACCATAAGTTGAAATTCTTGGTTTCGACTTTCCTGTATCCCTCTTTCGTCCGGAATTACCTCCTCCGAATCCTTCAGAATGCTCTGGCCTATTTTGAACATTGACTTGGACCTTGCCAGAATTTTCGCCAAATTGCTTTACGCAATGTTGCTCTGCACTGCTTCCTTACTGGACCCGGGCACTGCCTCGTCTTGACCACCTAGCCTCTTCCCTTCTCATGAATTTGGTTCGCCTTTGAATAAAAGCGTTCCAGGGTAGTCAGTGGTTTCCCTACCAACGAATCACCAAACTCTGAGTCCGGATCTACTCCTCACATCACAGCCATAAGGATAGCATGGTCATTTGGATTTCTAACTTCGGTAGCAGCAATGTGAAATCTTCGCAAATAATCCTTTAACGACTCCTATAGAGCCTTGATCGCACCAGATAAAGATATTACGTCCTTTGGGCAAGTGGCATGGATCTTGGACAGCTCAATAAATTTCATCGCTAACTCATCGAACATGGAGATCGATCGCGGGGGAAGTTTAGTGAACCACATGGTAGCGATTCTGGATAAGGTTATTGGGAAACATCTGCATTTGGTTGCATCATTTCCCCTAGCTGAGTCCATCATCCACTCGCATGTCATTATATGCTATCGAGGATCAGTCTTCCCTTCATAAGTTGGAATAGTAAACATACTAAACTTCCGAAGGTACTCAGCATATAGGATAGTATCTGTAAATGGAGTATGGCTCCTAGATACGCCCCTATCATCGTTGGATAAGCTTTGATTTTCCCTCATCGGTTGTTTGACCATAGCTGATAAATCCGAAGTATGGATGGGAGGTGGCAAGTCGGAATCCGTCCTGCCTCATCATTCCGGCTGGTGCCTCCTCGCTAGGCGATCTCCTAAGTGCACATCCTGAGGACCCGCTTTGCTATGACCTTGTCGAGGCGGTGGACCAACTTCCACTCGTGCTCTAGATCCTAAGTTTCCCACTCCAGCTTGGGTATGATTTTTGAAGTGCAGGTAAGGGGTCACGGTCCCAAGTAGGAAACCTGGACCATTTCTTTGGATTGCTCTGCTGCACCAGTTTGTGCCGTCTCAATCCTAAGGCGTCTACGCCTGGGATGTTCATCTGACGAAGCGGAGTTGTCGAATGATGAGTAGGAAGTGGGGCTTCCTCCATCGTTCTGATGCTGCTGCTGAGCAATTTGGGTCATGAGGTTGGCGTTTGTTTGAGTTTGCTCGTTAAGGTGTCTTCTACTTTCCACGAGCTCTCTCATCAGCTCACTGAACTCTGCCCTGGTGACAACTTCTGATTGGTTTAGGACGGTGGCGGTCCCTGTGCTTGGATTAGCTTGTTGATTGCTGGGTCCCACTTGCTGGATGCCGACAGTCTCATTGGCATCCGCATTGTGGGAGGCTGATCTGGTACGTGTTCTTACCATCTTGGAGTTATTTATAGGAACTCTGAAAGAATCTATAAGCTCTTGAGAATGAACTCGAATCTCCTTCCGAGGATTTCCTCAATCCAGTAACGACAAAGTAGATCCTAACAGCTTAAGATGCACTCTCTCAGTGAAAGCACCAAAATGTTAGCATCAGAATTGGTCACTAACACCCTAGAATAGATTTGGATAGAGAGACTAATGAAGACAATAAATTAAAACAGAGGATTATCACTATAAAATGCAAAAAAGAACAACAAAAAACGAGAACGTCAGATTTATAGTGATTCGGCGTAAATGCCTACGTCTACTTTGAATGTAATCTTTAGCTTTTTCAATCACTTGAGTATGGATACAATATGTAAGCAAACAACATGCATACAAATTTGAGTAGAAAGAAAGTAAGTCCGTAAAATGGTAGAGTTTCTCTCTGGAATTTCCGAAAAAAGGTACATTCAACTGGACCCCTGTCCCTCTATTTATAGACGAAGATAGGTCGGTTCCCTTATGTAGCCCTATGACGAAGACGACTTGGCCCACAAGCGTCAATTCAAACTGACCGACCCAGGCAATGTCGAACCACTCTTGCGGAACCACATGCTACTGACACTCTATGGCCGAATTAGAGTCGTCAAGTGGCTGACTCGAAGTAAGCACTCAAGGGATCCGGAGCAACTTTTGATGTATCTTGAAGCAAAATAATGTCGACCGCATCACCTTGCTGTAGACCCCAAAAATATGTTAACTCCCTTATTGTGCACCGAACCAAGTATGTCGATCCATACGTACTAAATCATTATGACCGAACCACGAGCATTGAACCAGGCTCGAACAAACTATCTTGGCCGACCCACGCATGACCTTTCTTCCTTGATCGCGTGGCATCTGCTAAACCACCTAGACTAAGCCACGTGTGACATTCGTCTCTGGCCGAGCCATGTATTCCGACCCATCTAGGCCAAGCCAACAATGCCGAACTACTCCGACCTTTTTACTATGGCCTATCTAATTCCACTTCATCTACCTTGACCGACTTATAAAGCCGAACCAGTCATGGTCGAACCATCAAGTTTTGAGCCGCATGCTATTTAGTTTCAACACCAAACCATGCAAATAGGCTGAACCATGCATATGTGTCGGACCATGCATATGTGCCGATCGTACCAAGTTACATCGACCCCTTACAATTTCAGTCTTTCTTTGGCTCGAGTCCCATCTAGGTCCAACCATTGCCTCTGCGAGTATCGCCTCATAGCTGGGCCGGGTAGCCGGGTAAAACTTACATCCACGACATAATCCACTATATTTGACTTTTTTTATACAAGAGATTTTAATGGCCCCAAGTCTTACAATATTTTTCTTTTCATTTTAGGAAGAAGAAGGTGGAAATGAAGATCCATTTCTTTATCATTATACCGTTCCTTTTATAGTATGAAAAGTGCATTGTAGATGGTAGTAATATTTTCCTGCATTTTCCTTCAACCTTCGCCCTTGGATTATACCACTTGTCGCTTATCCAAGATACTTGTATTTTATGCTTGGATTGATGATGGGTTTTACGGTAAATCCAAATATTGGAGGGACATTGGAATTTTGAAGTAAGATGCAAGTGTAGACAGGAAGCTTTGATCTGCATATGTCAGCCTCCTCTCTCTTGAAGTAGCAAGCTGCTCTAAGTGGAATGGTAGGAAACTAACCGGATGCTTTATTAGATTGCTAACGTGGGAGAATAAGTGCAGTGATGGATGTTATTTGATATTCAGACTGTACTTCTTTATTGCTGCTTTTTCTCCCTTTATTTAACTTGTTATCGCATCGGGTAAGAATGGAGTAGCTTTTCCTATTCTATGCTGAAAGCTGCCTGGACAAGTTTGGGGCTTATTTGCTATTTGAATTGTTTTCTTAGCCGCTAATGCCGAGAGATTAGGTAAGTAAGAACTTCACATTTTTCATTTTCTTGTAGGATTTAGTCAGCGAGGAACAATATATTAAGTGACCATGTATACAGATGTAGTCACATCACGCCCTAGCAGCGAGACGATGAAGTCCTTTTCGAGGAGGATACAGAAGGTACTAAAGGTAGTACCTAGGAACGATACGGTCATTGGGCATATAGCTTCATATATTAGTTATTAGGTTTTGATCTACTAGGGTGTAGATGGGTACGATACACGCATAGAGGCGAGAGTATTATAAACCCAGTAAACCTAATATAACAGAAAATGGAAATAAAACGGTATACGAAGAATTAAACTTAGAAGTATATAATTTGTCCATTCACCAAAACTTTAATTCTGCTCCCTCCTCATAACATCCTGCAGGTTAGGTAGATGGCAGAGACTTACCAGCTTTGAGACACTTATTTAAAAAATGTTATTATAATGGTGAGTGTTTACATACTATTATAATTTAGTCAATTCCGCTGTGAGATATTTATCTAAGCTCTGATATATTTGTCTTTGCCTATTTGCAGGATACTAGAAACCCAACTCGGGATTCAATGGGCTTGGATGTTAGCATTTTTGCAAAAAATCCGGACCCACTGGAATTAGGATTGTTACATTAGGTATCAGAGCCGAGCTTTAGAATTCCTAGGTAGATAGTGAGCGAATGTATTTGTATTTTTGAATAAAACACAAATATATTTTGTACTAAAATCCAAATAGTCCCCAATTATAGTTTCTAACATATGGAAAAAATTTAGAAGTATATTTGTGCATAGTTTGCAAGTTGGGTTTGGAATGATCCAAGGGTGTTGGGCCCTAAGTTATTACCGTTTTATAGTGTATAATAAGCCATGTTTTGAGAGAAGATTGGTATACATATGTTACAGAAAGTAGGGAAGTTCCCTAGGGATAGTACGAAGAGTGTTTTTATTTTGAAAGGAGTAAGAGGTTTTAGCACAAAGAAAATACACTTTATGTCTAGCCTAATAAAATGAAACTTTTGGAATTGAAAATTTGAAAAATATAATTGCTAATATATTTGAGGAAGCAAATATTTGATTTTCGAAAAAAAAAGTGTTATGAAATTTAAATTGACTTTTGTATGATGTAAATTTTGTTAAAAGTGAAATTCTTTTTGAACAATTATAGAGAGCGTATAACTTGTTAGTTTCTTTACAGGTAAACCAAGATATTAAATATAAATACCAAGAGTGTGTTAAGTAATGAAAACGTAGGTTACAACATTTATTGTTGTAATAGATGTTTTTGGTAAAAATAAAGGAAGCATAGATGATGACACTATTGTTATAGTAGCTGACTCCCAAAGGAAATATTTTTTCATGGCATATGAGATTTATTAATATTTATTTTAAGTGAATCCATAAAGTAGTATTTTTGGGTTGTAGTAACGGTGTTTTACGCCACATCTGTTTTGACCAAAATGAATTTTGGCGATAATTTCTAAAGTGCTTTATATGTACACCTATTATTTAAACAAGTATATGAAAATGTTTTCTAGTTATGAAGATATTAAAACAGTTTTGAAAATGAGCTCTTTTGAAAAAGGATGTAAGTTAAATTAATAAATTTAGTAGGAAATATCTACTGTAAGTGAATATAGATAAACATACTTTAATCTATTGGAATGAATAAATAATAAATAATTTCTACAAATCACAAATAAAGATTCTTTGTACAAGTTATAAGGAATACGTGAAAGATATGTACAAGGTATGAAAAGCACCATATTTTGTATAGCCTATTTCGATAAAATAGAAAATAAATTCCTTATAATTCCACATAAACATGAAATCCTCCTTTAAAGGATCATAGAAGGTTTTAATGTTAATGGTTTCTTACAAGAGGAAGTAATTCCAATAAATTAAGGTATAAAACCATTAAGTGTAGTAAGTTAGAAACGCCTTCAAGGTTAAGTAATTGGAAGAGTAGGAAAGTTAAGAGATTTTTGATAAAATAATTGTTCTTATCTACTCAGTTTTAGTAAATTTGAAAATCTATGAATATAAGATATTTTGAAAACATTTGAGGACATTTTTTTTAAGTCAAGAAAAAAAAATGTTTTAAAAAAAAGCAAGACATATTTTAAAGAAAAATGGTTTGGTGAAAAAGCAAATAAGTTTTTGAAAAGATAAAATTTTAAGTAATCAAGTACCATTGAATTTCATAGGAAACTTTAAAATAACACTTTCAAAGGTGAGAATTTTGAGATTTGAAGTTTCAAAAATTTAGAAGCTTTAAATTTTGATGTAAAATAAAAACTACCAAACCAAACCAGACTTTTAAATATGGAGTAGATAGGAATCATTTCTTAGGTGTAACGGCAAAAGTATAAGCTATAGCAGTAATTACTCCTAGTAGTAATAATTAATGTTCCTGTAAGGTGTATAGGACACTAGTGAGAACCTAGAAATGTTGTTTCATGTGTGTAGACTATAGAAGAATAGTGAAGTGATATTAGTAAGATAGTAAGACACGCGTGGTTGGGAAAAGTAGACCTTTGTTGGGGAAAATGAAAAACTAAAGAGAAAATTTCCCCAAGCTTAGTTGCCTTTTTAGATAGAGACTGCATAGATTGAAATTCTTATCCCTTACAGTAGATGAGACTTAGTTATTCCTTTTTTATCATGGAATTTAAGAGATGAATAAATCTTATTCGTCATGAGTAATACAGCGAAAGTTGGTAATAAGTAATAGGCGGAAGAAGGAGCATATGAGTTACTTGGGTTCCTGGAGTTGGACCTTTTTGTGTCAGAGTGGACATGGTCCTAAACATCCTAGCCCTAGATGATAACTGCGTTTAGTTAATATAATAAAAGAAGAGTAAAAGCAGATAAAATGTAACCAAAAGAAAACAATAAAATCCAAAGAAAGCAACAGAAACATCAAAAGAAATAAACGAGAATTGAAAAAGAAAAATACATCTTTCCCATAAATTAAGCTTGGGAAAAACTTTGAAAGAAAAAAAAATTTCTTATGTAAACCATGCTTGGGAAAGAAAATAGAGATTTTATAGGATAGCGGCACAAGTTCCAAGTACGGAGGGAGAGGTACGCAAGAGTAAAACGGAGAAATATTAATTTCTTTCATTTTCTACCATCTTTCTGACATAAGAAATCAAGTTCGAAAAATTAGATTTTTCTGAAAATCGAATATTAAAAGGTTGTGTGGTAGGATTTGGACGAAAAATTCGTTGAACTACATCCCTATTAAGTAGGAGTGTGGGAAAAATTGGATGACAAAAATATTTTGAATTTTCAAAAGATTGCATTCATTTAGAAATTGCAAGTATATTTAGGATATGTGCATCATATTTTAAAATAAATTTTTAAAAAAGAAAAGCATTCATATAGGAAGTACCGCTTAGAAATTCATGCATATGCATATTTTTGTATGGAATAACACTTTTGCACAAGAACATGGATGGTTGAAAAGTTGGATATACACAAAATGGATGTAATTAATGCGAAGAATTACATAGTTTTATCCTTGACAAATTTCTGGGACGAAATTTCCTAAAGGGTGGGAGAATGTAAAACCCCGTATTTTTATATAATCAAATAATCAACTAATTATGAACAGTGAAAATAAGCATTTTTGAAATTTTCAGAATTTGGCCTCGAAACTTATTCCATTGTGTACGTGGCGATTTCTTGATCAATTTACATATAAAATATGTCTCGAACGGAGTTCGTATGAAAAAATTACTGACGTTCGAGGTTTCATATCGAGAAATAATTATACATGTAGATATGCATAAATATATTTGTTATAAATAAATATATGTGCATATGAAATTCCGGAAATAAAGCACATTTGAATTTTAAAATAGACGCGCGTCATAAACGTAATTAATTAACATTGCCGTCATAATGGAATTAATTGATATTAGTAATTAAAGGCAATTAATTAACATGAGCATGCAATGTAATCAAATCAGTTACTAGAGAAAATTAATTTACATTAATTGGTCACATGTGAAATTCAAAATAGACAAGTTTTATGTTGGGAAATTAATCAAGCAATTGATGGTGATTAATTAGAATAAACAAGCAACATAACAAAAAAAGGTTAAACGTTCATAATTTATAGCATTTAAAACTTAACGTTTATAAATAACATTTAATAAAACAAACAAGGCACTTTTAAAATCCAAAGTAGACGTTCGTTATAATGAGCATTAAATCAGAGAACTAATGAAAGTTAATTGAAATTAATAAGGAAATGAAATAATAGTTGAGGTAGATTTAAATGTGTACATATAGGCAGTATATTGCTGTACATAAAAATTAATTGAAGGATCAATTAAGAAGATGATTAACTAGATAATTGGTGGGCTGCATCTATATAAGAGAATATGATGTAATTTGTTCCATCAGCCGTCACTTTCTTCATCCCTCTCTTACAGTAAACAATGGCTTCTTTCTTCATTCTTTTCTCCTATTTCTCACAAATCTTCACCTAATGAATCCAAATAAAATATATGTGAACAAAATAGAGAAATTGCAACAAATTAAAGGAGAGAAGTTGTAGAATGGCGTAGAATTTAAGAAGATAGATATTTAATGTAAAGGACGACAGGTGAGTGGATTTAATTATATATCTTTTACATTTATGATATATTATCATTAGATTCCCATTAAATACTTTTATTCAGTATTTATTTTAGTAATTAATTAGATTAATTAGCTATGCTGAGACTGTAAATTGTATAAGAGAGCTTATATTTAATTAATAGTAGGCTTGACAGTTAGAGAAGGCATGAGCCTAAAAGTAAGAAATTTACAGTTATTTACATCAATTTTAAAGGTGAAATTTAGCATGTAAATGTTAGCTTCTTTTTATTCCTTTTTACGCGAATAAATTAGCTAAGAGAAGAATTCGCAAATACTGACTAAAATATAGGAACACTAGATTTACAGAAATTAGATGTAAAATAAAAAGGGAAAACCTAATAACTTGATTTGGAAGTAAGCGATAGATTAATTGATTGATTTACAAAATACATTTCTATAGTTTAATATTTAAAAGATAATGGTAATCGTAGTTGCGAGAATGAAAAGAAAGAAAATGGGAATTAGTGTAAAATAGAGAAATTATTGTATTTTGCACTATCCAGTAAGTAAAGAAATACAAAGAAATATCTTACAGTTACGTATTATTGTTTATAGCATTATTTAGTATTAAAACATGGAAATGGATTTTTAGCACAGCTTTTTGTAACCAACCAAATAGAATAGAACTACTTCCTAAAATATAAGAAAATGAAGTGAAGAATTAAAGGAATTAAAGAAGGAAACAAGTTAATTATTAGACAAGAATTGAAACTATAAATAGAAATGTAACTAGATCTTCATTTACTACGCAGATAATAGAATAAAAGTAAAGCAGTTATTATGATTAGTAAATTTATGACAGTTGGACGTAGTTCCAAGTCAAGATTGTCATATAATATAAGAGAATTAAAGAGAATTCAATAATATAATAGAATAAGGCAGACTAGAACAGAAAAGAGATGCTTGTAATTATATTTATAACATATAGATTATAAAAGAATACAGTAGTGACAATTGCAAGTAAAATTATAACATATGTTATAATTAAATAGAAAGAACAGAAAAGGCTTATTTTAACACTTAAATTAAGTCAATAAGCAAATGCACAGAAATAACAGAAGAGACTTATTTTAATAAACTTATGTAACAACCCGCATATTCTACAATTGAGTATTTAAATATTTTATTTCAATATTTCATCATTAGTCGGATTTTAGTCCGAAAAGCTACTTTTTGCAAACAGTCAAATTAGGACTCGAGACTACCCCCATTGAGTTCAAAATGACGTTTGCGATCTTTTTGAGTATAAACTTCGATATGTTTGGAGATAGTAGAATTTTGCTACTTTTTCACTTAGGGCTTTGGTTTTGTTTCAGCTCATTAGACCCAAGCTTCACCCCTCTTCTCTTCATTACTTTACTTTTATTTCCTAATACTCAAGTTTTAGCAACAATGGAGAGAGGAATGAGAAATTAAAACTCCAAGCCCTAGTTTCCATTTGCAAATCAATTTCTAGCTCCAAATTTATAGAAGAAGCTTTGGTAAGCCTCCTCCTCTTCTTCTCCAACTCATTCTCTTACCAATTTCAGAAATTCCTAAACCTAATTTAGGAAATGTTTCTCTTTTAAGCTAGATTAAAGCTCTTTGGTTGGAATCGAAGAGTGATTGTCCTTTCCATTGCTCCATAGCATCTTCTTCATTTGTTTTGGGTTTAAAGGTGAGATTTTTATCTCACATCTATGCCTATATCTATCTTTGATTTATGGGTATGAATTCCTAACACTTATTCATGTGCATTTGCTTTTGGTTTGGATTGAATTGGAGAATATTCCGATTTTTGGTGTTTTGAGTTCAATTCTTTAAAAATCCTAACTTTGTTGTTTGATAATGTTTTTGGTGATGAATCGAAGAGCTTATAGGACCGGGCAGCCGATAGGCGTAAACCCCTAGCGTCCCTGCTTGTCCGATTGCAAATTGAGAGAGTTTGCACTTCATTTAAAATGGGATAGGAAATGCAGGAATTCAGGTTCAGTCGACTGAATTCTCTGAGTCAGTCGACTGAGCTGAAGCCCGAGAATTTTTCAGGACTGTGTTCAGTCGACTGACTCAGGGAGTTTAGTCGACTGACCCGCTCCTATTTTGCCCGTTTTGCCTATTTATGCTCAATTGCTTTGTTTTCCAATCTTTAATCGATTCTTCTTCTTCGATTAGTTGTTATCACCATTGTCGACTTTAATAACTTCTATTTTAGGATTTTTTGGGTATATCCACTTTGATGGATTCGGTATCGGTTTCTTTGGATTTGATTCACGTCTTCGTATGTGAATTTTGATGATTGATTGTTCCTACAATCATTTTTGTGATTTGTCACTTTAAAAATATAAAGGTTTTAATACTAGAAGTAACTATCAAAACTCTTTCTCCTAAATGATTTCAACACTATTTTATTACAAAGCTCGTTTTCTCAAACCGTTTTCCAATCTATTAGTATATACAAACCATTACCTCACTCGTATGAGAAATCTAATTAAACGACTCAGTAAAACAAGTGGTATGAAACGCTTGTGTTTACTTCGTCGGTTAACTCTTGGACTTGTTCGATTGAATCTCCTGTGGCAATTTTCTAGTGGAGATTTAAAGTTTGTTTGTAAATATTTAAGTTAAGCTAGTGGTTATGGGGCATGAAGCTAAACTCATATATTTACTAGCTTAGTGTAATTGACACTTCTTGATATCGATGATGATCATTTTTGTGATTTAGACTAAAAATGTGCGATGTCTCTTTGTCTGTGAGGGAGACTAAACCCCGTTTCTGTGGAGCTTCGGCTCAATTTGGTCGGGTAGCGACCCATAGTCTTTGGGCCGTTTTGTGGAGCTTCGGCTCAAAATTAATGGTTAGCAACCATGCAATAGCATTCCATTTTGTGACACACGTGTTGGAGAGTTTTCGTGCTCCCGTTTTGTGATAGGCCTCCCCCTTTTTGTGATTTCTGGATTTCTATTGACGATTTCTAGAATTTGTGTTTCACCCATTTTTGTGGTTTCATTGATAAGTTCTATCAATATTTGTGCATTGGTGAATTTGTGTGTCATTAACTTTTGTGATTGGCATTGATATAATTGTCAATATTTAAGGTTTGGTAAATGAAATAAAGAGTATGAGAATCTTTTTTATCTTTGAGAAGATTCTTGTGATATTGACTAATCTCTTGTTGATTTTCAGTTACATACTTATCACAGTATGACTTTATTGTTATCATACATTTTTGTCATATCTCTTATTCTATATCATTTCATCTGATATTTATAGTTAGACTGATCCATTTTATTTTCTTATTAAATAATACTCGGGTCAGACCGAGATGTTACAGGTGCTTCTGCTTGACTCCTCATCTGGGATTACTATCCTGACTTTTGGCTAACTACTTAGATTAGTAGTTTTTGGTTGTATACATTTGAGATATAGACTCATTGATGTATACTTATTCTTTTGTGTAGCACTTGTAACTATTCTTTTATGATATTGTGGATCTTGTTTGACCACAACTTTGATATACACTTTTATGTGTAATATTCATATCTGTTTCTGCCTTTGTGATATGAACTTCTGTGACTGATTTGTGTTGTGCTTATTTCTATATTTGTTTCCGAAGATATTATAGCCACTGTGTAGTAGCTTTGATTTTGCATCGGTATGTCGGATTTCCTCTTGGGATGAAAAGTTATATTTTTATCTGGCATATCGGTACTCGCACAAAGTAATTATACAGGTGGTCGCCCCTCAACGGCCTTATTCTCCGTACTAGTTGACGACATTACTCCGTAGTGTTCCTGGCTAGAATGGGTATAGAGGTGGGGCGTCACAACTTAGATCTTGAATTAAGTTAATAAGGAAAATAATAGAAGTGGCCCATACCAATAGCATTCCCTTTAAGTCAGGAACTGATGGTCTCACAATAGTTAGGTGAGGCTAGGACAAGATTATGCTAACTAGGGTAAATAAGTAGCCAACAGAATAAGAAAAGTAAATTAAATGCAAAATAAAAGATTAGACTTACAGTCTAATAAAAGAGTGAGATGCGTTTGGAGCAGCCTAAAGGATGAAGAACCTAACGAAGCAGTTCATCATAGATTTTAGCATAGAAGAGCACGTCCAACTTAGTTATTTTGGGCTAGAAGGAAGTACGAGACTTCAACGGAATGTGAGAGTACTCTAGGATGGCCCTTTGGGGTAGGCATAGCGACGTAGTCCTCCGGAGGCAGGTCTGTAGATGCTCCGTCAAAAGAGTATGCCTTAACTGCTTTTTGCATGGAAAGACTATTGTAGGCAGTCAAAATGAGTTGATGTTTGTAGTAGGACATTCGTATGCCCCAGTACTTGAAAGTTTTAGTGGGCATGACCCAAAATGATAGTCGCATGCGGATATCGAACAGCATCAAAACCAAGAAGCAAGTTTGGAAAAGACTAGAGTTAAACCTACAGTCCAACTATTCTTTCACTATCGAGCCATTGGACGAGGGGCATAGCCAGTTGGATATATAGATTGTTTGCAGTATGGAACAGCCACTTAGCTCTTTAGAGGTGTTTCGATTAGTTGAGGGGTGTTTGCGTGAGGCCATAGCCATGATAAGAAAAGGGACAGACCAAGTAGAATTTCTGTATTGTAGGCCTAACGGGGCAGTCCTTTACAGATATTGAAAATCCCAGACCGAGTTCCATACAAGGTAGACTTGTTTAGCGGGATTTGGGGAGTGAATAGAACGATTATGTATAGTCCTCAAGGTACGCACTGGGTGATACATTTTGGATGTCCGAGCATTAGCATAGGCTAGTGCGGACGTAGTTTTACATTTTCAGAGTAGACGATGTTATATCTGTATTGTAGGCCATATGAGGCAGTCTTTTACAGATGTAGTCACAGCACGCCCTAGCAGCGAGATGGTGAAGTCCTTTCCAAGGAGGATACAAAAAATACTTAGGGTAGTACCTAGGAACGCTACTGTAACGACCCGAAATTTTCGACCTCGAAAATTCGACATTAATACGTTTATGGTAGAAGTGCCGAACAATCGAACGCTGGAAATTTCAGATTGTTAAAGAAAAGAAGAAAGAGGTGGAAGAAGAACAGAAAACAACATCATCTCATATTCGCAGCGGATTAAATATAATATCAAATAATATCATTTATACAAGAAAGCTGTAATTGTTAATTTACAACAATACATCAGAGTACATTCATTTATACATAAACTGGACAGTTGTACAACTAGTCCCAGACTACAATCAATACAACTCTATTACACAACGGAAAACTCCATACGTTCCTGCCATCTCGCCTCCTGAGCACCAGAACGTCCTAATTTGAAAATCTGTAATACTCGGTCTGACCGAGCATTACTTCAAAGTAACACCCAGGTCAGGTTGGAATCCAGCATGAGCAAACCCAAATAATTTGAAATACTAAGCTATAAAACTTATATGAATACCAGGGTAACTCGTACTTTCTACAAATTCTTAATTTGTTATGGTCAATCACTTATCTTACAAAACAATATACAAGTACCATCCGGTTTACTTAAATTATTCCATTCCAGCCTATTGATTTCACATATCAAATCTATAAAGAATTATTGTAGATTACAAATCGAAGTGGTTTCAGGTATTTACGGATACCCGACCCTAGTCTCTTCGGATCCAAAGTTATTCTTTAAGCCAAATGTTTAAGTTTAAACAGTACAATTTATTTTTAGGATTTTATATTCGCACAACCATTCATCTCAGATAGATAACCCACAATATCACAGTTCAACCAAACTATCTCATATCACAAAGCATCACAAATCACATATCAGAGATATCAAATATCTAAGTCATTCAATATATCTTAATCGTCAATAAGCAAGATAAATTAATTGTACCGTTTCTAATTAATTTAATTACCTTTAAATCCTACTCACTTAACATTAATTAATTACAAACCATTAATTAATCATCGTTCAATTGATCAAGACCCTAAATTGATTAAAAGATAAACCATTTATCTTAATTAATTACATCATTTAAATATTAAATAACCCTTTAACATAAATTATCATTAACATATAATTTTACTTAAAAACTTTAAGTTAATCAAAACATTATTTAGGATAAACTATTTATCTTTAAAACCTTATTTAAATAACCTTGAAATTAATTCATCATTTACTTATAGATTAACTTAAGATCCTTAGATTAATAATTAAAAACATCTTACCATTTTAAATTAATTCCTTAAATACACCATTTAAATTCTTTCAAATAGACTTAAGTATTAACTTAATTTCATTCAAGTTAAAATGAATTATGCAACTTTCATTTATCTTAAACATTTGTATAAAATTTATAATTCAAAAGAATTTGCTCAAGGAAATAATTTAAAACTTGATTTAATTAAAATTTGAAAAACTTGTTTTATTTAAATTTGAAAACTTGGTTATCACTTAACCTGACCCTAGCCAAAAAATCAGATTACCCGATCTAAAACCCGATCCATATTACAAAATTCTCGAGTCAATTCCCGAGTTCAACCCTAGCTCATTTTTTCTGTTTTAAAAATTTTAAATTATCGTCCTAGAAACACACATGCGAACAAACCCGAACATAACTCCACCTTCCCGAGATTAAACTCGAGCTACCCTCTTCTTCCCAAAAACACTGTTACACCAACGATTCCCGTGCACATGCACCGACGATCGGAGAAACTCCGACCAACATCACCGTCGCCAGAAAGTCGACCTTGACCTCCCTACTTGATTCGACCACCAGATCTTCCAATCGAACACGACAACGAGAAAGAGCATGATCAAACCCAACCTCGAACGAACACATCATCCAAAATCCTCCCCGTGCCGCCACCCCCGGCCACCGGGAGCATCAATACTCCGACCAACTCTTCTCCGAAGGCCCACGCACATATCACTATACTTGCAATCAAGCCCAAAGCACCCACGTCGGAGAAATCGATTCGAACATGCTGATGAACACAACAGGGCTTAAAAGGCTACAACCATCTCGTCGCACCACCACGGCGAATTATAAACCCACCGACCATTTTTCCTGAGCACCTCTACCCTAGAGCAACCCCCAGCGTCGAACACGATGGCCATCTTCCTCCCAATCACCAGGATTCGACTAAAATGTAATCTCTGTTAAACTCGAGAAACCACAACAATTATGAATCTAAAAATCATGATATGCTTATCAAAATTCACCATTTTTGAATACGATTTAGTTTATATAATCCAAATATGAAATCAAGATGATTGATTTTTTTTAAATTGAATAAGATTTTCACTATAATCCCTCCATCCAGTGAAATAACTTGTTAATTAAGCTTAACAATATTTTTAAAAATCAAGTTTAGTTATCACAACCATATTTTCTTTAAAGATCATAACCTATAGGAGATTGGAAAGGAAGTAATTGATTTTTGAACTGATTTTTAGTCTATTGATATAAGAACAGTGACATATCTAATTATATACAGACATTCATACTCAATCAATTTCATTTTTATATACTTGCAAGCAGATTTATATTCATGCAAACATTTTTCTCCAACATACTTTAAGTTTTTATCACATGCAGTCAAAGTTAAACCGATTTAAACCTTAAAATGTTAGTTTACTCACATTTTGTTGAAGAACAGAGAAACCCTTCGAAAAGGAAACTGGAAATTGCTCTTTCTAAAACTAGAATTTTCTTTAATCTTTTGAAAACTTGAAACTGGAGATTTGTGCTTGCTGATCTGATCCTTGTTTTTGAATTGTTTCAGGTTTGAAAATTTGAAAGAGTTGATTGTTGTTTCGAATTTTTTTTTTCTGTTTGCATGTTTGTCTTACTTGTTTCTTTGATAATGAAGATAAAAGAGAAATAAGAAAGGAGTAGAGATGTATATATATCTTCTTTTATCTTTTTCTTTATTTTAAAATAAAAAGAAAATAATGACACTTGTTAAATTTGCTTACAAAAGTCATTTGCATGTTATAATTGATTCACATTTGTTAAATTGAAAGAACTTATGTTTACATTTGTAATTATCATGTATTAATATGTTTTTTAATATCATTTCATATTATATTTTCAATTTATCTTTATATATATATATATATCTTATATTTTAATACTTTCAAATTTATATTAATATATGTTTTAATATTATATTCATATATTTCCATTAATATTTTCTCTTTACTTATTCTTATGTAACCTTAAAGAAAATGATATAAAACTTTAATTATATATAAATTAATAACCAAATATCTATACATATTAGTTTTAAATTTATTTTTAAGATATCACCTTGAATTTCAAATCCAAGTTTTATTCACAAACCATAAATGTATGCATAACCGAAAAATACCTATCATATTTTATTTTGCTTAGAAAAAATAAGTTTTGCAAATTTAAATAATTATATTAGAAGATTATCAAATTAATATTTATATCCAGGTATTTTTAATTATCAAAAACATTTGTTTAACTTATAAATCAATATTTCAATAGTTGAAATCAGATAATTGTCCAATTACCTAATGCCCAAAATCCGGGTTATCACATTCCTTCCCCTTTTAAATCTTTCGTCCTCGAAAAGGAATGAAACCAGAATTTATCAAAATGCTTATTATCTGTTAAATTACTCTTTGATCATTTTCAACTATAAACTCTTTTATTAAGAATATTTAAAACACTTTAAAATCTATGTAATATTACCAACATAGTTTTATAAAAATACTTTTTATAACTCGATGTCTCATCAAGTTCATCCTTGAACTCATAGAAATTCGGTCATACGTTGATCAAGCGTAGGACTGAAAATCTGTAAGTACTTGGTAAAACCATTTTCAACAACCCAGTGAAAATACTTAGAAAACATTTTTGAAAATATAGAAAACAATTTTTGAGAATATAGGAAATATTTTGGTGAGAATGCTCTGAAAATCATCACCCCCTCCATGGTTGCTATTAACCCGATGATTGCGTCGCCATCTCGGCAAAATCATAGATAACTGTAGGCACTCCGTGCCCCTCAGATCGCAGCTACACCCAGAGTTATGTTGCCATCATGGAAAAAATCCATGTAACTGTAGGCATCACCGCCCTCGAATTTCGCTACCAAATGAAACTTCACCACTCCTACATAGATCGCAGACTACAACAGTCGAGTCCCAATGTAGCCTGTAGGCTCTCACGGTCTCACGACTTTCGCTATGTCTTCACAGATTGTAGTCTACCGATGTTACGTTGCTATCATGAAAAAAAATCAAACGTAGACCGTTGGCTCTGATGGCCCCACGACTTTCGCTATGGTTCTCAGTAGATCGCGGTGACATCGAGTTACACTATCATCGCAGCATAACCCAAATGTCTCTGCAGGCGTTAGCGCCCTCGACTTTCGCTGCCCACAACACACAATCCTCAGGAACTATAGTTTGTTCGGACTCCCTCCCAGGATTCAATTTAGATCCTCCCCCTTAGGGCTCAAGGCAAAACCACCCCGTGGATCTTCTATGAAGTTCATTTCAATGGGAGCGTCTTTTTCCCCAGAGCCAATCTCAAAACATTTTATACTATAAACATGCAGTATCTTCAAATCATACCCTTTATGATTCACATAAAAATCTTCTTTACACAAAATCAATATCTCAAATCGATAGTTCCAAACTTGGCTTTTCAAATTCTCAAAATTGATTTTTCCCAAAAATCAAAGCCTTTCAAAAATCCTTAGGTTCCAAAACCTTTTTCCAAAATCATTCTCATAAAACCATTTCTATATATAGATATATATATATCCTTGAAAAATCTTTGGATCACTTCATACTTACAAAAATTTCTTTTTTATACTTTAAATAAAAATCCTTTCTTCTGGCTATAGATTCAACAAGGAAAGTTTATCATATATAACAAATATATACAACTTTATTTATGCTAAATCAAAATTCAAATTTGATTTCTTATTAAAAAAAATTATTTACCATATTACTTACTTTTCAAAAAGTAAATTTCAATAATAGAGATTTTCAACTTCCACTTTTAATCATCAAATATTTATCAAAATATACCTTTCAATTTCAAAAACCATCTTTACACTCTTTTCAAAATATCTTTTTTATTCAAACACGTACGATGTACATATACAATCCGCATGCAGTATTAAATCTGATCGCTCACTCGATCACAAAATTTCACTTCCGAACTAGTATCGTCCACCCGACTTCCTAGTGCAGACTCAGATCTGGTTTCTTGATCAAAAACCGTCATCCTCCTTGCATAGCCCAAACTATGATAGAGAATTTCCAGAATCAATCAAAAATCCATATCCAGGTCCACCATCGAATATCGAGTGAAATATCCCTACTCGGATCAATATACTATCCCGAAATTCTGTGCCCGAATCTGGATCAAATCATTCTGCGAATAGAATAATATACGCACATCCTACGTATTTACCTTCATTGATTATCAACTAAATCAATTTCTTTTCTACTTCACATTCATTTTGATTCTATTCACCTATTCACAATTGCTTCGATTTCCATTTGGGTTATCACTTCAATTATAAACAGTTTGCACTCTGACCAATTCGAATTTAGAAAATAGTTTGAAAAGGGTTAAAATATATAAGTAGTTGTAAAATAGTTAGTAGTTATAAAATAGCTGAAAAATAGTTAAGTAGTTATAAAATAGTAGTAAAATAATTAAATAGTTGTAGAATAGTTAGATAGTTGCAAAATGGTTGTAAAATAGAAATTAATTTGTAAACAGATGTAAAATTGTTGAAAATAGTAATTAGTTTCAAAATAGTTGTAAAATAATTATAAGATAATTCGGTTTTTAAAAAGAAAGGTTGTATAGTAAATAGCTAGGAAAATAGATTTAAAACAGTTTGCATTAAAATAATTTATTCAAAAATAGTTTCAGAGTCAAACTGGTTCAATTTCCCAATTTCTCATTTCAATCACTATCAATTTAAATTTCCACTTCCATTTAAATTGATTCAATTTCAATTCAAATTAAATAATCTTCAATTCCTATCCCAAATTCAAATCAATTCCCATTGAATTTAAAATTATTCAACCTCAGTCTCACTTCCAATTAATTCAGTTCATTTGAATTTATCTCAATTTCAATCTCAATTTTAAATCATCTCGAATTACATAAATTCGAGTTAAATTTTTAAATGTTGATTTAATCCCTTAAATCAAATTAACCTTTATCTTTAAATTAACAACTTAAATCTTTAAACAATTTAATTTTGAGTCCAAAACTTTTAACATTCATTTAGATTACTTTTACTTAATTTATCTCAAGGTTCAAATAAGAGTTCAAAACTTTTTTGTTAGACAGTTTGATGTTCAAAATCCAAATTATCACCCATCCTTATCTTCCAACTTTGAAACCACTTCTTAAACAATTTCAATTTACAAGTTTCTTTTTATCATTTAAATTTGAAGTAAAGTGATTCCATTTCCTTATTCTCAAATTTTATTTCTAAAAATCCAAATCATTTAAATAATTTCAATTAAAGTTTTATTTCCAATTAATTTAGTAATGGATACATATTATCTCAATCTACTTCTTAATTCACTTAAAATAATACAATTCTCAGTTTCATAGATTATTAATAAAAATAGGATGATATCAGGATAAAATAAATAAACATCCAAATTATTTAAACCATCCATCCATAGCATCCATTACCCATTTCCTAATCTCAAACCAGATCATACATAATTCCCATTTCAAATCAACTCGTTTAACTTCCTACGTTAAATCTCAATTTTATCTTGAAATTTCCAATTCAGGTTGTTTGTTCTAAACTTATTTAACTTCCCCTAAGCCAAATTTAATTCATTTAAACAATCCAGTCAACCTTACTCAATTTGAATTCTTGTTTCATATTTTAAACTTCTTATCCATAACCGTTACCATTTATAAGTTCAAAAACTTATCACTTTTCAGGGAAAATTTTCAAAATTCAACACCTAGTGTTTAGTTCCAATCAAACTTGATCTTACATATTTATTTCATTTGCACTTCAAGTCATACTTTAGATTTTAAACCATTCTTGGTTTTAATTTCAAAACAAATTCTTTTTTTAAATTTAAAACAACTCTTGTTTTAAAATAAAATTCCTATATTTTAAAATATTATTCATAATATCTTTTAATACTTTGAAACAAATCCAATTTTTCTGGACTTAGATTTAAAACTTCACAATTTAAATCCTTTTCAATTTACAAGTCATATTTATCTAAATTGTTACTTCCTTAAAACATTTCTTTTTGCTTTATCATCATTTACTATTAGGATCAAACATCCCATTATTAAACACAACAACCATTTTATAATAATAACCAAGATTATCATATCTAGAAATCTCAATCTAAAAAAACTTCTATAAATTTCAGGATTTTAATTTCAGTTTGAATCCATTTTTAGCATATCTTATTTATATAGTTCATATTATCTAATTCCCATGGTTGTATTTCTATTACTACTTAATTCTTATAATTACTTTTAATTCAAATAATACAACTACCAATTACCTTTGTATATTAGAAAAACTATTACTTTATATATCAAAATATAAACCTGTATAAAAACTAATTTTAAAATCATTTTAAGATCTTTATATAAGAAGATAAAAAATACGCCCTCATACACTCAACTCATTCTAGGGTACCATTGACCCTATCCTAATGAGTAAACCCACCAGAGCCAAGGTTCTCGCTTAACCTTCAGCTCTGATACCAAAATGTAACGACCCGAAATTTTCGACCTCGAAAATTCGACACTAATACGTTCACGGTAGAAATCCCAAACAATCGAACGTCGGAAATTTCAGATTGTTAGGGAAAGGAAGAAAGAGGTGGAAGAAGAACAGAAAACAACATCATCTCATATTCGCAGCGGATTAAATATAATATCAAATAATAGCATTTATACAAGAAAGCTGTAATTGTTAATTTTACAACAATACATCAGAGTACATTCATTTATACATAAACTGGACAGTTGTACAACTAGTCCCAGACTACAATCAATACAACTCTATTACACAACGGAAAACTCCATACGTTCCTCCCATCTCGCCTCCTGAGCACCAGAACGTCCTAACTTGAAAATCTGTAATACTCGGTCTGACCGAGCATTACTTCAAAGTAACACCCGGGTCAGGTTGGAATCCAGCATGAGCAAACCCAAATAATTTGAAATACTAAGCTATAAAACTTATATGAATACCAGGGTAACTCGTACTTTCTACAAATTCTTAATTTGTTATGGTCAATCACTTATCTTACAAAACAATATCCAAGTACCATCCGGTTTACTTAAATTATTCCATTCCAGCCTATTGATTTCACATATCAAATCTATAAAGAATTATTGTCGATTACAAATCGAAGTGGTTTCAGGTATTTACGGATACCCGACCCTAGTCTCTTCGGATCCAAAGTTATTCTTTAAGCCAAATGTTTAAGCTTAAACAATACAATTTATTTTTAGGATTTCATATTCGCACAACCATTCATCTCAGATAGATAACCCACAATATCACAGTTCAACCAAACTATCTCATATCACAAAGCATCACAAATCACATATCAGAGATATCAAATATCTAAGTCATTCAATATACTTAATCATCAATAAGCAAGATAAATTAATTGTACCATTTCTAATTAATTTAATTACCTTTAAATCCTACTCACTTAACATTAATTAATTACAAACCATTAATTAATCATCCTTTAATTGATCAAGACCCTAAATTAATTAAAAGATAAACCATTTATCTTAATTAATTACATCATTTAAATAATAAATAATCCTTTAACATAAATTATCATTAACATATAATTTAACTTAAAAACTTTAAGTTAATCAAAACATTATTTAAGATAAACTATTTATCTTTAAGACCTTATTTAAATAACCTTGAAATTAATTCATCATTTACTTATACATTAACTTAAGATCCTTAGATTAGTAATTAAAATCATCTTACCATTTTAAATTAATTCCTTAAATACACCATTTAAATTCTTTCAAATAGACTTAAGTGTTAACTTTTATTCAAGTTAAATGAATTACACAACTTTCATTTATCTTAAACAATCGTATAACATTTATTATTTAAAAGAATTTGTTCGAGGAAATAATTTAAAAATTGATTTGATTCAAATTTGAAAAACTTGTTTTATTTAAATTTGAAAACTTGGTTATCACTTAACCTAACCCGAGCCAAAAAATCAGATTACCCGAGCTAAAACCCGATCCATATTACAAATTCTCGAGTCAATTCCCGAGTTCAACCCTAGCTCATTTTTTCTGTTTTAAAAAAATTAAATTATCATCCTGGAAACACACATGCGAACAAACCCAAACACACACTCGAGCTCTAACTCCACCTTCCCGAGATTAAACTCGAGTTACCACCTTCTTCCCAGAAACACTGACACACCAACGATTCCCGTGCACATGCACCGTCGATCAGAGCAACTCCGACCAACATCACCATCGCCAGACAGTCGACCTTGACCTCCTTACTCGATTCGACCACCAAAGCTTCCAATCGAACACGACAACGAGAAAGAGCATGATTGAACCCAACCACGAACGAACCCATCACCTAGAATCCTCCCCGTGCTGCCACCTCCGGCCACTAGGAGCACCGAAACTCCGACCAACTCTTCTCCGAAGGACCACGCACTTATCCCCTACCTGCGATCAAGCCCGAAGCACCCACGTCGGATGTGACGCCCCACCTCTATACCCACGCTAGCCAAGAACACTCCGGAGCAGTGCTGTCAACTAGCACGGAGAATAAGGCTGTTGAGGAGCGACCATCCATGTAATTGCTTATTACACGGTGGCTATAAATAATCTTCGGAAACAAACATAGAAATAATCATATCACAAATCAGTCACAGATATCCATATCACAAAGGCGGAAGAAGATATGAATATATAACTAACACATGAAAGTGTACATCAGAGTAGTGGTCAATAAGATCCACGATAATACAAAAGAATAGCAACACGTGCTATACAAAAGAATACAACTATGAGTCTATATCTCAAGTGTATACAACAAAAACTGCTAATCTAAACAGTTAGCCAAAAGTCAGAGTGATGAATCCCTGGGAAGAAGTCAAGCAGAAGCACCTGTAACATCTCGGTCTGACCCGAGTATTACTTAAGAAAATAATAAACGGATCAGTCTAGCTATAAATATCAGATGACATGATATAACATAAAAGATATGGCATAAACATAAACATCCATAACGACATACCACTATAAGTATGTAAATAATGATCAACAGAAGATCAATCAATAAGAGATAATCAACATCACAAGAATCTTCTCAAAGATTCGAAGAGGGCATCATACCCTAAACTTGTACTCATAACAAGTCAATGTCATAAATTCCAGAAATCAACACGAGAAATCCAGAAATCATAAAAAGGGAAAGAGGCCTACCACATGACGGTCCGAAGACCAAGGGGAGCTACCCCGCATGTGTGAATGGAATCACACAGATTGAGGTCAAGACTAACCAAAAAGCAGAAAGGTATGTGTGAATGGAATCACACAAGTGGTGTCTAGTCTAACCTTGCAATGAAAGAGACATCGCGCAATTGCAAGCCCAATTCATAAAGCGATCATCAAGATCAATGAGAAGTGTCAATTACACTAAGCTAGTAAATATAGAAGTTTAGCTTCATGTCCCATAACCACTTGCTTAACTTAAATATTTACGAACAAACTGTAAATCTTCACTAATAAAATTGTCACAAGAGGTTCAATCGAACAAGTCCAAGAATTAACCGACGAAGTAAACGCAAGCGTTTCATACCACTTGTTTTACTAAGTCGTTTAATTAGATTTCTCATCCGAGTGAGGTAAAGGCTTGTATATACTAATAGATTGGAAAACGGTTTAAGAAAAGAGCTTTGTTATTAAAAATAGAGTTGAAATTGTTTGTTAAAAGAGTTTTGATATTTACTACTAGTATTGAAACCTTTATATTATAAAGTGACAAAACACATAAGCAAGTATAGAAACAATCAGTCACAAAGATCGCATACGGAGATGCGAATAAAATCCAAGGAAATCAGCTCAATGTTTTTCAGATAAGATCCCCTACGGAGGGGGGGTCCAGGGGGGGTGGCAACCCCCCAAGGTGGGGGTGCGGGGGAAACGCCACCGCTTACGGGGTTCGACCTTACCGGTCAGGTCGCGGGGGTCCAGAGGGCAGCGCCCCCGGCGGGGTGCGGGGCAGCGCCCCGACCAAAACGGTACGACCTAGTGAAGACAAGCAACCTAGTGAAGCCAAGCGACCTAAGGGGCCATGCGACCTAATGGGTCATGCGACCTAAGTTTAAAAAGGTGGGCGGCTTAACAAAGTGGCCGAGCGACCTAACTGGAGCAAGTGGCCATAGGTCATGCGACCTAAAGGTAAGCGACCTATCACGGTCACGCGACTTAAGGGATAGGACCGACCGACCTAACGACCTAGGCAAGGTCGACCGACTTAATGGTTGCGAACTAAAAATACAACAGGGTCGAGCGACCTAGTGGGATGCGCGACCTAAGAAGGTACGCGAGCTAAGGGTGAGCGAGCTAACAAGGTCGTGCGACCTAAGTGTTCACAATGCCAAGCGACCTAAGGACTTAAATACTCGCGACCTAGCGCGTGCATCGGCCGAGCGACCTAAGGGTTTAACACGCGAGCGACTTAAGGTTTTAACACACGAGCGACTTAAGGTTTTAACACGCGAGCGACCTAAAGTGATGTGCGACCTACGACCTAGCAGGATCGAGCGACCTAGAGCCGCCTTGTGATATAAGGTCGAAAACGACCTAATTCCGAAGTGAAGATTCAAGGCAGTGCGACCTAGCGCGATAACACGCGAGCGACCTAAGGGTTAGGTCGCGAGCGACCTATACGCGAACGACCTAAAGTCCAACGACCTACGACCTAAATCCGAGGCGAACAAAATATGCAGGCCGTGACTTTTCCACGCACGCGAGCTAATGATTCCGAGCGACCTAACCTAGGCAGAGCGACCTAAGCTCAGGAAATTCACCAAACAACTAAAAAATGGAGTTTTTCGCCAATCCAATCCAAATCAAATGCAAATGTACATGCTAAAGTGATGGGGAATCATTCCTAACAGTCCAATATAGTTATAGACTAGAATTGTGAGATAAAAATCTCACCTTTGCACTAAAGTTTATGAAGATGAAGCTTGAAAGCAAGGAGAAGCAATCCAAAGCTTGAATCCAATATCTTCTACTTGAATTTGGAGTTGAATGTTGGATTTGCAATTGAATTTGTGCTTGGAGTTTTAATTTTCCATTCCCTCCACCATTAATGCCAAAGCTTGATTAGTTAGGAAATTTATGAAGAGTCAGGAGAAGAGGGTTGGAACTTGGGCTTAATAGGCTAAACTAACCCAAAGTCCAAAGCGGGAAAAGTTAGTGAAATTTCACTAACTCCAAACCTATCGATGTTTATACTTAAAAAGTTGTAAACGACATTTCGAACTCAATGGAAGTGGTCTCGAGTCCTAATTTGACCGTTTGCAAAAAGTAGCTTTTCGGACCAAAATCCGATTAACGAGTTAATATTTAAATAAAATATTTAAATACAAACTCGATAAATATGTGGGTTGTTACATCGGAGAAATCAATTCGAACATGCTGACAAACCCAACAGGGCTTAAAACCCTACAACCATCTCGCCGCACCACCACGGCGAGTTATAAACCCGTCGACCATTTTTCCTGAGCACCTCTACCCTAGAGCTACCCCCAGCGTCAAACAACGAAGGCCATCTTCTTCCCGATCGCCAGGAATCGACTAAAATGCAATCTCTTTTCAACTCGAGAAACCACAACAATTATGAATCTAAAAATCATGGTATGCTTATCAAAATTCACCATTTTTCAATAGGATTTAGTTTATATAATCCAAATATGAAATCAGGATGATCGAATTTTTTTCAAATCGAATACGATTTTCACTGTAATCCCTTCATCCAGTGAAATAACTTATTAATTAGGCTTAAGAATATAATTAAAAATCAAGTTCAGTTATAACAACCAAATTTTCTATAAGGATCATAACCTATAGGAGATTGGAAAGGAAATAATTGATTTTTGAACTGATTTTTAGTGTGCTGATATAAGAACAGTGACATATCTAAATATATACAGACATTCATACTCAATCAGTTTCATTTTCATATACTTGCAAGCAGATTTATATTCATGCAAACATTTTTCCCCAACATAATTTAAGTTTTTATCACATGCAATCAAAGTTAAACTGATTTAAACCTTAAAATGTTAGTTTATTCACATTTTGTTGTAGAACAGAGAAACCCTTTGAAAAGGTATCTGGAAATTTCTCTTTTTGAAACTGGAATTTGCTTTGATCTTTTGAAAACTTGAAACTGGAGATTTGTGCTTGCTGATCTGATCCTTGGTTTTGAATTGTTTTGGGTTTGAAAATTTGAAAGAGTTGATTGTTGTCTCGATTTTTTTTTCTGTTTATAGGTTTGTTTTACTTATTTCTTTGATAATGAAGATAAAAGAGAAATGAGAAAGGAGTAGAGATATGTGTGTGTGTGTATCTTCTTTTATCTTTTTTTATTATTTAAAAATAAAAAGAAAACAATGACACTTGTTAAATTTGCTTACAAATGTCATTTGCATGTTATAATTGATTCACATTTGTTAAATTGAAAGAACTTATGTTTACATTTGTAATTATCATGTATTAATATATTTTTTAGTACATTTTATATTATATTTTCAATTTATCTTTATATATATATATATATGTATATATATATATATATATGTCTTATATTTTAATATTTCCAAATTTATATCAACATATGTTTTAATATTATATTTATATATTTCCATTGCTTATTCTTATGTATGTTAGTCCCTGAGAAGTTGGTTTTGATGACAACAACCTTAGAATAAGATTATAAAATATAAATACTAACATTATAGTTTAGATATATACGTATATGCAGGATTTAACCATGCGGGTACCAACAATGAAGACTGTACAGTAAAGAGATTCAAGACTGAAGATATCAAGATTCAAGACTCATGAGTATCAAGATTATCAAGAGTTCAAGATTTCAATATAAGTAATTTAATTAGAAATTTTGTTAAAACTCCTAGAAAAGCACTGATATCTTAAAATCCATTTTATTCATAGAATGGAATCCACTTCGAGCCCGTTAAAGGGATGGAACCCTAAGTAGGATGGAACCTACGGAAAATCTAGTGGAACGTTTTTTTTGTATCCACTAACTTTTATTCAAATGTTTTACAAATTTATATCTTGTTTTTAAAATGATTTCAAATCTTCCTTTTAAAAGAATCAAACACATCTATCCTGGTTTTAAATACTTTTAGCCTTAAAATAATCTTTATTTTCAAAATCAAATTATCCTTGGTTTAAAACTATCTTTTAATTATAATATATTTAACTTTTAAATATTTATACTTAGATTTAAGTATAAAATTATAGTAAAATTTTATATATACCAAAATATTGTTCTCTGTACTTATTTATGTATAGTTAAGCATATTTATAAAGTTTAAAATAGTTTTAATACAAGATAGAAGTTATTTTCAAAGAAAATCGAATTACCAAATATTACATAGGCTTGTCGACAACCCCAAGATACCCTTGTCGACAAGGTAGCAGTTTATTTCAAAAATTTGAATTACAAAGGAAGTGTCTATTCGCCATAACCTTTTACGAATGGACATGGCTGTTGTTCTACTATAAATAAGGGCTGTTTTGAACGAATTTATATCCATATTTTCTCTGATTTCACTCCTCTTCTTCTTCCGCATTTCTGTATACACATTTTTATCAATACTCTGCCGAAATCACCATTGAATCTAACTAGATTATTTCTTGTTTGATTCTCTATCACTATCTCAACAAGATCCCAGTGCTATTCAGAGTTATAGACTTCTTTGTAATTAATTAAGCGAGAAAAGGTGTGATTGTAGCCTGTGAAATCAATCAAGCGAGAAAAGGTGTGATTGTAGCTTGGAAAATTAATTGGGTGAACTTGTTGCCCCTAAAATCAAGTATATCCACCCAAAGATTTGTGAATCTGGAGAGGTGTACCTCGTGGCTTTGAAATCGAGGGTGTAATTGCAAGATTTGATTTTGAAAGGAAATTCGTACTTGTGTTGCGGGACTGGATGTAGGGTAACTCCGAACCAGTATAAAATCCGATGTGTTCTTTCCTTTATTGCTTTTACTTAATATCTGCAACTGTGTTTGATTCTGTGATCATATCCGTGTCTGAATATTGCATACATTTGTGTTTAAATTAATATAAACTCAAAAAGAATTAGTAATTCCTTAAAACACTATTCACCCCCTCTAGTGTTTATTCTAGCCTTAAGATCCGTAATCCGCATTTCTCACAATGTAACCTTAAAGAAAATGATATAAAACTTTATTTATATACAAATTAATAACCAAATATCTATATATACTAGTTTTAAATTTATTTTTAAGATATCACCTTGAATTTCAAATCTAAGTTTTATTCACAAACCATAAATGTATGCATAATAGAAAAATAGCTATCATATTTTATTTTACTTAGAAAAAACAAGTTTTGCAAATTTAAATAATTATATTAGAAGATTATCAAATTAATATTTATATCCAGATATTTTTAATTATCAAAAACATTTGTTCAACATATAAATCAATATTTCAATAGTTAAAATCAGATAATAATCCAATTACCTTATGTCCAAAATCCGAGTTATCACAGATACGGTCATTGGGCATATAGCTACATATATTAGTTATTAGGTTTTGATCTATTAGGGAGTAGATGGGTACGATTCACGCATAGAGGCAAGAGTATAATAGACCCAGTAAACCTAATATAACATATAATGGAAATAAAATGGTATATGTAGATTTAAACTTAGAAGTATATAATTTGTCCAATTACCAGAACTTTAGTTCTGACCCCCTCCTCATAATATCCTACAGGTTAGGTAGATGGCAGAGACTTTCCAGCTTTGAGACACTTATTTAAAAAAAGTTATTATATCGGTGAGTATTTACTTATTATAATAATTTAGTCTGTATATTTATCTGAGCTTTGATACATTTGTCTTTGCCTATTTTCAGGATGCCAGAAACCCAACTCGGGTTTCAGTGGGTTTGGATTTTAGTATTTTTGCGAAAAATCCGGATCCACTGGAATTCGGGTTGTTACAATTCTAGTTTGGCCTCTGTTAGTGGAGGTCAAAGTGTTATGCTCCATTTCCTCCTGTGTGCGGTACCTTTTTGTAGCCTTTATCTCGGGTCTGTTTTGGCCCAGTCTTTTTGTTATAGGTAGTCTTCCTGGCTTCAAGCGCCATCTGCTTTCCTTTTTGTCGTTGTTCGTGGTAAGAATGAGTGTAACAATAACCAACTAAAGAATTTGTCTCGCTGTGTGCTTGTGCTTCATGATATTAAACACTTATTATGTAAGTAAAAGACAAAAAAACAAACAAAGTATCACCTTTTAACTTAGTTGTTTTATTTGGTTAATTATACGCTCATATTATTATATGTAAGTGAATGATAAATACCGCACAAATTTCTGATTGGTGCTTGAAGAATCATTGTTACACTTTTTATTGTGACCTTATTGTATAGCTAGTATAATCCACCATTAAATTGTATGGTAGGTTAAAGGTGGTTTATGTTATCATTCTAATCCTTTATAGCCATTTACATTTTGAATGAAATCATGCCTTAAGAATTCAGAATCGGCTCCTTTATTTTTTTCTAACTTGATCTTTACTTGTAGTAAACCAAAAGGCATAGCATTCAAACATATGTTGATGCTCCTTTTTGGAATAGAATATATAATTTTTTTAAATACCCAGGCAAGTTATCTCAGAATGCAAACTACCTATGTACGATGATATGCAAGTAGTTACGAGGGACTTGATATTTGAATTTATTCCAGATTATTCTCTTTATCACCTTTTGATTAATCCCTAGAGCATGTTAAAATAGCAGACCAACATATTAAGAATAAGCGATCAATGTTGAACGATTATTATTTGACTATATTTGTTTACATGTACTATTCATTTTCTTAAATAATAATAAACACTAAAACAAAAACAGCCATATTACAACTTTTACTTTACAACTAGCACAAACCGACAGTTGTTATCGATTATTTTTGACAACCGTTTATTTTTAGCAGTTGTTACAAATGTACTTTTAATAACTTTATTTGTACAGCGATTGTAATAGACGTCTATAAAAACTGTTTTTTTGTGTTCGTAGTAAATGTTTAATAATAACACTTGTTTGTGCCAATTATCTTTTCAAAAGATAAAATATCACTTTTCAGCTTAATAAAAAATTCAATTGTCCTCCCATCGTTTTGTTAGCCGCTTAATTTATGGAATAAGTAAATGAAAACTCATTGTCAAAATTTTCTAAACCTAACCCCTGACCCCACCGCGTTGTGCTCGGGTCCTTGCTAAACCCGCTCACCGTCGATAACCAGCCACTTTTCGCCAAACTGCGCTGTGCTTTGCAAGACGCTAACCTTAACCTTAACCTTCCTACAAACGCTATCCAATAACTCTCTGCCATCTGATTTGCTCGCCGTTGCCGCCGATGATATAGGTATGGCATTTGAATGATTTCCCTTTGTGTTGGTTTATCTCCGGTTGATGCAACTTTTTTACATTTTTTAATCCTATTTGAATTAGGTCAAGTGTTAGTCAAGTCAGATCCAAACCTTTTTTAACCCAGTGGATGATCTAATTAAATGTAGGATAATGTTTGGTTTTATTTGAATTATCCAGTTTTTTAAGTCCATTCTCCACTCTCAGCCTTGAGGTATTTTTGTAAAGTTACAAATACGTTTGGCAGCAATGATAAATGCAACAATGATGGTATTTGAATTATCCAGCTTTATTCAGTTGGATTTAAATTTTTGAGTATGGCCACGAAACAATGATGCCAACCAAACAGCGATTATAAATGCAACAGTGATGGTATTTGAATTATCCAGTTTGGTAATAATGATAAATGCAATAGTGATGGTTTTTAAATTATTCAGTTTTATTTAAATTTTGAGTATGGCCACGAAACAGTGATGGTATTTAAATTTTGAGTATGGCCACGATGTTGTATCAGCAGTTAGCAGGCATGAAATTAAAAAAAGTATAAAAAGAGGCTAGCTACGATAGAGAACAAGTGGTAAATTTCTATTGACAGTAATCAACATTGCTTGTTGTAACAACTGTCGGAGGGAGAGAAACTAACACAAGAGTAGCAGAACTATATTTTGTGCATACAATATATGGCTGGCGAATAATCTAAACTGATTCAATGGCATGTAGCTTCAAGTGAACACACTTTTTTAATAGTAAAGCAATAAAATGCATTAGTGATGGTATTTGGAAAAGCGGTATGGGTAACATTCTGATGCATAAGCCTTTTGGATAATTCCAGCCTGTTAGAAATAACGGTCCACCTATATTATACGTGGTCTTTGGTGGAAGACAATAATTATGTAAATAGTCGACAATACGAAGTGTCCTTTTTGGCATGATCCCACTTTAAAAAATTTAATCAGCGGTTTTAAATAGTTCATATATTGTATACCACTACACTACCAATAGACCATTTATATCATATCACATGATATTGGGTTATAAGCAAAACATATTATAGCCATATTATGTAGTACGGTTATGGAAAATGTATCAAATTGTGTCATGTCTCATAATTATTTACCGTCATATTGTAAATACTATATGTTTAGTGAATCAAAGTGTTGGGCCCAAAAGCTCTTGGAACCAAGATGCATAAAGCAATGTACGACATGTTGTAGCCGTGTTTATCGTGCATTACTATTGGTGCCTTGCAAATTGTGTGACATCGATGCATTCTTGAAGCTTTTGCTATCCATGGTTGGCATAGGCCCGGAGTTGTTTATTTTGACACTGACCTGCTGATGTGCATTTATCATTATGTGATAGGACATGGTCAGTCTTGACCAATTCAGTAGCTTAATAAATTGCCAGAATAAACGGTCTTTGTTTGACCACATCTTTTGCCTATTTTAGGATTTCTTTTGAATAACTTTTCTTTGCTGTAAGCTCTATATATAGAGTCATGTTTATTCAATAAAGACTATTAGTTTGATATTGATCATTAAATTAAGTAAGAAACCAATTTCAACAATTGGTATCAGAGCGAAGACAACATGTCCGAGGTTCTTATCGTGAAGCAAAGAGAGTGGAGAAGGGCAACACAGATGGAAGACAACAGAAGTGCCAAAGGTTTCGTTGTGCCAGCCATTCCGAAGTTTGAAGGGCATTACGATCATTGCGCAAGATTAATGGAGAATTTCATCCGTTCTAAAGAGTATTGGGATCTCATTGAGAATGGGATCACTAAACCAGCAGGAGCTGTGCCAACAGAAGCCGAGAAGAAGATGATAGATGAGCAAATATTGAAAGATCTAAAACTCAAGAACTTCTTATATCAGTCTATTGATATGGATATTCTTGATACGATTCTCAATACTGACACAAGAAAACAAATTTGAGATAGTATGCGACAGAAGTTTCATGGTTCCACAAAGGTTAAGAGAGCTCAGTTACAGGCTCTAAGAAAGGAGTTTGAGATGTTGCATATGAAATTGGGAGAGACCGTTAATAGCTACTTTGCTAGAACATTGGCGATAGCCAAGAAGATGAAGACTTGTGGAGAGGCCATTAATCAGACTACAATCATAGAAAAGATTTTGAGGTCTAAGACCCCAAAATTTAATTATGTTGTGTGTTCGATTGAGGAATCCAATAACATGGACACTCTTACGATGGATGAAGTTCAGAGCAGCTTACTGGTCCATGAGCAACGCATGAAAGAGAACATCGAAGAAGAGAAAGTTCTAAAGCTTACTAATAAAGAAAGAGGATCAAGAGGAAGACCGCGAGGCGGCTATAGAGGAGGTTTTAGAAGAGGACGTGGCCGAGGAAGGAACTTTAACTGAGCCACTATTGAGTGCTATAACTGTCATAAGTTAGGGCACTACCAATTCGAATGCCCTGGTTTTGAAAAAAATATGCAAACTTCACAGAACTGGATGAGCATGAAGAAGTGCTATTGATGGCATTTATGGAGAAAGAGAAGGCGCAAAAGGATGAAGTTTGGTATTTAGACTCAGGCTATTCTAATCATATGACCGGAAACAAACAATGTTTCGTTGAACTTGATGAGCAACCATTACATTATGTGAAGTTAGGCAACAGTGCAAGGATGCAGGTGCAGGGACATGGCAATGTAAAGCTCACTATTGAAGGAAGAATTCACACAGTAAGTCAGGTATATTATGTACCTAATTTGACCACAAATCTTCTTAGTCTTGGACAATTACATGAGAAACAGTTATCCATCCTAATAAAGCACGGTAGATGCAAGATATATCATGATGAGTTTGGGATGATTCTACAATCACAAATGATATCAAACAGACTGTTTGTTTTAAAGGCAGAACTTTCTACATCAGAATGTCTACAAGCTTCAACCGAGAACATCATTAATGTGTGGCATAAGAGGTTCGGGCACCTGAATCAGCAAAGTTTGAATGTCATGGCAAAGAAACAAATGGTGAATGGACTTCCTCAAGTTATGGAGACGACCGATAAAGTATGTGAAGTTTGTGCTAAAGGAAAGCAGCATCGTGCATCTATTCCTAAAGAAGCAAGGTGGAGGGCTTCCGGGAAACTCCAGTTGGTACACACTGATCTATGCGGACCTATCTCACCACACACTGCAAGTGACAAAAGGTATTTGTTAAGCTTTATTGATGATTTCAGTAGGAAAACCTGGACATATTTTCTAGGAGATAAAAATGAAACGTTTGAGTACTTCAAAACTTCAAAGCAATGGTCGAAAATGAGGCAAAGACGAAGATAGAATGTTTGAGGTCTGATCGAGGAGGTGAATTCAATTCAAAGGTGTTTAATGACTTTTGTAGGTTTCACGGTATAAAGAGACAGCTTACTGCAGCCTATACCCCTCAACAAAATGGGGTAGCCGAGAGGAAAAACAGAACCATCATGGATATGGTTCGATGTCTTCTAAAGGAAAAGGATATGCCTAAGAAATTTTGGGGAGAAGCGGCTCGATGGACTACACACATTTTGAACAGGTGTCCGACCTCTGCTGTGAAAGAAATGACTCCTCAGGAATGCTGGAATAACATGAAGCCTAACGTGGAGTACTTCAAAGTATTTGGGTGTGTTGGTTATGTTCATGTTCCAAGACAAAAAAGAGCAAAGCTGGATGATAGAAGCACAAAATGTGTGTTCATTGGTGTGAGTGAGGAGTCGAAAGCATACAAAATGTATGATCCAGTAGTAGAAAAAATTATAATTAGCAAAGATGTAAAGTTTGATGAAGAACTTGTTTGGGATTGGGGAAGGAGTTCAATAGAACCTGACTTGTTAATTGAAGAAGATGAGGTTACAGAAGATAATATAGGAGCAGATAATATAGAAGAAGAAAATAATCAAGGTTCAAACTTACAACATGCTTTCCCAGTCAATTCAAGTGATGACAACAGCTCAAGTGAAGACACAGAGCACCAAAGGAATCTGCATCAAGATGTTAGACAACAGGTACTACATGAAGAAAGAAGAAAGAGATTACCTTCGTATTTACAGGATTATGAAAGTGGAGAAGGGCTCTCAGATGAAGAGGAATTACACATGGCGATGCTTGCAACACATGATGATCCAGTTAACTATCAAGAAGCTGCAAAAGAAAGAAAATGGAGGGAAGCAATGGATGTAGAAATGAAAGCTATTGAAAGAAACAAAACGTGGGAACTGGTAGACATACCATCTGGACAAAAGAAGATTGGAGTCAAATGGGTCTATAAGACCAAACTAAACGAGAAGGGAGAAGTAGATAAGTACAAGGCTAGGCTCGTTGTAAAGGGTTATGCGCAACGATATGGGATTGACTATGAAGAGGTCTTTGCACCGGTAGCAAGATGGGACACCATAAGAATGTTATTGTCAGTGGCTGCTCAAAATAAGTGGAGTGTATACCAACTAGATGTCAAAAGCGCTTTTTTTGCATGGAGTCTTGAAGGAAACCGTTTTTGTAGAACAACCAGAGGGCTATGTTTGAGTTGGAGAAGAGCATAAAGGCTATCGACTAAAAAAGGCCTTGTACGGGCTTAAACAAGCGCCAAGAACTTGGTACAGTAAAATTGAGGAATATTTTACAAGCACATGATTTAGCAAATGCAGTCATGAACATACGTTGTTCATTAAAACAGTTGGAAAATGCAGGTTTTTGATAGTTAGTCTATATGTTGACGATCTTATATTTCTAGGAAATGATCTAGCTTTGAGTGATGAATTTAAGTCATTGATGAAGAAGGAGTTTGAAATGACAGATCTGGGAAGAATGCACTACTTCTTAGGAGTGGAGGTACAACATTCTGACAAAGGGATTTTCATATGTCAAAGAAAATATGCTGCTGAAGTACTTGCAAGATTTGGTATGGAAAAGTGCAATCCAGTCAATAATCCCATTGTACCGGGCACCAAGCTATCAAAACAGATAGATGGAAAAGTTGTAGATCGTATGCTATACATGCAACTCATCAGAAGCTTGATGTATCTAACCGCAACGAGGTCGACATAATGTTTGCGGTATGTTTCTTAAGTAGGTTCATGTCATGTCCCAAGGAGGCACATCTGATAGCTGGAAAGAGAGCGTTGCGCTACATTAAAGGCACATTGAAAATGGGGCTACTGTATGAAAAAGGTGGAACAGACACCATGCAAGCTTACACCGACAGTGACTTTGCAGGAGACTTGGATAGTGGACGGAGCACCTCTGGATATGTTTTTCTTATTAGCAAGGCAGCAGTAGCATGGAGCTCAAAGAAACAACCAGTTGTAACTTTGTCAACAACAGAGGCCGAGTATGTTGCTGCGTCTTTGTGTGCATGCCAAAGCATCTGGATGAGAGAAGTATTGGCAAGTTTCAATCAGATTCATCATAAATGTGTGACGATTCGTTGTGACAATAGTTCATCGATTAAACTTTCTAAGAACCCGGTGTTTCATAGGAGAACAAAGCATATCAAGGTTAGATTCCATTTTCTACGTGATCTAGTTAAGGCAGGAGAAATTGAGTTGGTGTATTGTGGAACTAGAGACCAAGCTGCAGATATTATGACCAAACCACTTAAACTGGAAACCTTTTTGAAGCTAAGAAGGATGATTGGAGTTCAAGACATTGAAGAGTCAAGTTGAGCAACTTCCAGTTTGCTCAACTTGGGGAAGGAATTGATAGGACATGGTCAGTCTTGACCAATTCAGTAGCTTAATAAATTGCCAGAATAAATGGTCTTTGTTTGACCACATCTTTTGCCTATTTTAGGATTTCTTTTGAATAACTTTTCTTTGCTGTAAGCTCTATATATAGAGTCATGTTTATTCAATAAAGACTATTAGTTTGATATCGATCATTAAATTAAGTAAGAAACCAATTTCAAGATTATGTTGGCTTTCCATCCTGGTTGCATCTCTAAATCACGTAATTGTAAAATTTAAACTGGATGTTTTTTGTCATATTTTTATATTCCCATCAATCCATGTTGTAATATAGCTCGTTCTGTTCACATCGCACAATTTATTTGTCCTTTTATTGTAATAATGTCTGTTTTTTTAGAGAAACAGACAGTTACAACATGAAAGGCTGCTAGGTTCAACAACCATTGCCTCACAGTCCTACTGTCACCAACTACATTGGGTAAGCCGTTGAGATTTGTCATCTTCCTGATCTTTCTTTAATGTATATTTATTACGGATCCTACCAGCGATTTTTGTTAGGCATGTGGTTTGGTTGGCAGTGTCATTTAGTATGCCTAGTTGCCTAAATATTTCAATTAATTATAAAAATATATTTGATGGTAATTGCGTATTTTAATTCAAAATTAATTGATTGGTAATAAAAGCAAGATTATTGAAACATCTAAGAGCAAATTTTCAACATGCCAGTTTTCGTTCTTTAATGTTTTCTTTTTTATGTGCGCCCAATCGGATCCACAAAAGATATGGACAAAACATGTATCAATTTAACAAGGTTTCGTAAATTTTGATTAATAATTTCGTATTTATAACTATGCAGGGTTGACTATGCACATGATTATTTTTTCTGGTATGACAGAGGCATATAGGCAAGCTGCTCGAAATTTCATACATAAGCATGCTGAAAGTAAGGTTAATCCAGAATAATTTATTTTCCCATGTCATCAATGTAGGAACCATATTTGGCATTCTCCAAGAGATGTCATGACACGATTGGTGTGTTTTGGAATTGATCCAACATATGATGTATGGATCTTTCATGGAGAAGCACGTCATTCACGAAATGAAGCTGATGAAGTGGCAGATACATACAGAATGTATTTCGATGTAGGAATTGGAGATGAGGAGAATGTAACAAAATGAACAGAAATTTTACTATGGCCACAAAACTGGAAAATAGTTTTGTTTTTGGAGAATGAAAAATATTTATTACACGACTTAAAAAAAAAACAAAACAAGACAGCACCATTAAGAGAAACTAAAGTGAAGATGCTGTCCTAGAAAAACTCCTACAAAACATGAGAAAAACACTCCTTTATTGACACATAACACAGATTTATTCTCACAAATAATTGAATACTGACTTGGTAAGACGCACTAATTTGTGAGACCCCCCCCCTAGTGCATACTTACCACTGATAACTCTAAGAGCAGCTCTGAAACTTTCAAATTTAGGTTTTGCTATAGCTTTTGTGAATATATCCGCAACTTGCTTGTTTGTATGAGTTCCTTTCAGCTCAATTTCCTGATTTAGTACCTTTTCTCGAACAAAGTGATGGCGTACTTCAATGTGTTTTGTTCGTCCATGAAAGATTGGATTTGAAGCAAGACGAATGGCACTCTCGTCATCACATTTTATCTCCACAGCATAATCAATTTTGCCAAAAATATCTTGAATCAAGCTCTTCAACCATATGCATTCTTGTGTAGCCATTGTTGCTGCTATATATTCAGCTTCGGTACTAGACAACACAACTATGGACTGCTTCTTACTACACCATGAAACCGCAGCTGCACCAATACTAAAACAATAGCTAGAAGTTGAACGACGATCGTCTGTATTACCAGCCCAGTCTGCATCTGTAAACCCTTTCAATAAAAAATTGCTAGCTTTGTTGTACATAAGGCCATAATCAAGAGTACCCTTTATATACCTTAGAATTCTTTTTGCAGCATCTAAATGAGGAATTCTTGGACTTTGCATAAACTGAGATATCACACCAACAGAGTAAGCAATTTCAGGCCTGGTGATTGTTAAATAAATCAAACTTCCAACAAGATGTCGAAACCTCTTAGCATCAGTCAATAATTTTCCTTCATCCTTCTTCAAACTCAGATTTGGTTCCATAGGAGTAGCCTTTTCCTTTGCCTCCCCCATGCAGAAGCGACCCAAAAGATTATTAGCATATCCCCTTTGAGAAACAAAATATCCATCTTCTAACTTCAAAACTTCTAACCCAAGAAAGCACCCGATTTCACCTAAATTTTTCATCTCAAAACGAATGGAGAGATCATTTCTCAAATGAGATATCTTAGTTTCATTATCCCCAGTGATTATCGTATCATCAACATACAACAAAACTAACAAATGGACACTTGGTTCTCTTTTCACAAATAAACTAGAATCTGTATCAGAAACATTAAATCCACAAAAAACAAAATATTGAGCTATTTTTCCATACCATGCACGTAGCGCTTGTTTAAGACCATACAACGCTTTCTTCAATCGACACACATGATGAGGGAAATCTTCAGACATAAACCCCGGAGGTTGCTCCATGAATATTTCTCGATCTAACTCTCTGTGAAGAAATGCATTTTTTACGTCAAGTTGCCATAATTTCCAACTTTTAAATGCAGCCAATGAAAAAATCGATCTTACGGTTACCATCTTTGCAACTGGACTGAATGTCTCCTCATAATCCAATCCATAGTTTTGAGAGAATCCACGAGCAACAAGACGAGCTTTACATCTGTCGACTGTCCCATCTGATTTTTTCTTCACTCGATAAACCCACTTGCATGTGATAGGCTTACAATTGTCCGGTTTCGGCACAAGATCCCAAGTATCATTTTTGTTTAAAGCTTCGATCTCTTCATACATTGCTGCTTTCCATTCTTCACTGTCTTTTGCTTCTCCATAAGACATTGGCTCTTCATTTAATGCTTCAGTAAAGAAGCATGAGCTCACTGTACAGTGGTTAAGTTGAATTTCATAGTCTCTAAAATGAGCAGGTTGCCTCTTCTCTCTTGAAGACTTTCTTACCTGCACTTCGTCCACAGGATTTATATTATTCAACATGGATGCAGAAGATTCATCGCCTTTAGAATTCCCAGCAAAAGATGATTGAGTATTAGTTTGAGGAAACAACTCCCAGCAGTCTTGATCATCATCAAAACATGGATCTCTAGCTATGAAGTTTGAAGTGGAATATACAGATGAAGTTTCATCAAAAACGACATCTCTTGAAGTTACAAACTTTGTAGTTTCTGGATCCATACACCTCCAGCCTTTTCTACATGAATCATATCCAACAAAGACACATTTCTTTGCTTTCGGGTCAAGTTTGGTTCTTTTATTTTTAGGAATATGAACATAACAAGTAGAACCAAACACCCGAAGATAATTTACATTAGGCTTGATATCATGTAATAATTCAAAAGGAGATTTTGTCATACCTGACCAAGGAGGTAGGCGATTCACCACATGACATGCACATTGGATAGCTTCAGCCCAAAGTTCTCGAGGAAGATTTTTATCATGCATCCACGAAAGACAGATTGAAGTAAGGTGTGACAATTTCTTTCGACGACTCCATTTTGTTGAGGGGTGTTGGGACACGTCATTTGTCGTTGAACACTTTTGTCATCACAATACCGAGAAAATTCATTTGACATAAACTCACCACCATTGTCACTTCGTAAGCATTTTACTTTCCGATCAAATGTCTTCTCTACAAAATTATAAAACTCGACAAATTTGGAAAGTGCTTCGTTCTTTTCCTTAAGAAAGTACACCCAACTATACCGTGAAAAGTCATCCACAAACACAATAGCATAATGATATCCACTATAATTTGAAGTTCTTGTCGGCCCCATCACATCTATATGAACTAACTCAAAAGGTGTCTTCCTACGATTTACAGAGTTTTTGTAAGGAAGACGATGCGACTTTCCATATTGACAACCTTGACATATCACATCTTTATGTATATTTTTTAATGTTGGCAGACCATCTAACAACTTCTTTGAAGAAATTTGCTGCAGCATCTGATAGCCTAAATGGCTTAAACGCGCATGCCAAATTGATGCATTTTGTGTTTCCCTTGCTTTCTTTACAAAGGCCTCTCCAACAGACATGACAAATAAAGACCCTTTCTTCTCACCAGCAAGTACTACATCAGCTTCTACATTTCTTACATTGTCAAGTATTTTTACATCATTTGGTCCGAACAACACGTATTTTCCAAAATTTGTAATTTGAGAAACTGAAACCAAATTTTTTGTCAAACCTGGAACATGGTATACATCATTTAGCTTCACGCTTGCATCATCAACTCCAATCTTTACTGCGCCTTCTTTCAATACCGGATAAGTTGAGTTATCAGCAGTGACGATGACTCGTTCTCCTGTATGTTGATGCGCCTCTGTAAACAATGAATCATTGTCGGTCACATGATGTGAGCAACCAGAGTCAATAATCCATTCTTCTTTTGAGTTGATATCCCATCTTGGACTTGCTTTGGTAGTGATCTGTAAACAGTATTATTTTCACTTTCAAATGCAGTGAAACATTGCTCCCAGCTGAGTTGATCACTTTCTTCATCATCACAAGCGATATTTGCTTTAAAAACCTTTATATGACAATTTTTCTTAATATGTCCAAGCTTCCCACAGTTATGACATCGAATAGATTTTCGGCCTTGAAAACCACGAACACTAGTAGTTTTCTCATTTGTTTCTCCTTGATCCGCCATGATTGTTTTTCCTTTTGACAAGAGAACTTAATGATGTTCGATATTCAAACTTTTTGCCATTTGTGTAGCCAATGCTTCTTGGTTAGAGAGAAGATTCTCTAGTTCCTCAATTGACGGTTGATTTTCCCATCCTTGGATGGATGTGATGAACGGTGAGTACTCCTTCTTTAGGCCACGAATAAGATATCTTCTCAACCGCGACACGCTTATCTTTTCATTCGGATCTAGTTCGGAGATCTCTGCACAAATATTTTTTTATTCGTAAAAAATATTCTGAAATCGACATATTTCCTTGTGTTGTCATCGCCAACTCATTTTCCAAGAACAATAGCCTTGCTGTATTTTTCTTAGAAAATAACTTCTCAAGAGTCTGCCATACTTCCTTTGGTGAAGTAATATCGCGAATATGTTCGATAAACTCTTTGCTGATCGATGATCTCAAGGCAAAAAATGCCTTTCCGCATTTAATTTTCCACTTTCGTCGTGATTCGGCATTATCAGGAGTGCCCACTAGAATCTCTGTATCAGACCCAGCAATTAATTCCCATAGGTCTTGGCCTTGAAGATATGCCTCCATGCACATTCTCCAATACTTGTAATTTGTTCCTACAAGTTTCTCAACACCATACTGCGTATTAGCAACACCTCCCACATTCATTAACTCCATATCTAAGTAAAATTTGTTCAGTATCACTAGAGTAGAGAATTTTAACCTTGCTCTGTTACCATGTAACAAAATGAACAGAAATTTTACTATGGCCACAAAACTGGAAAATAGTTTTGTTTTTGGAGAATGAAAAATATTTATTACACGACTTAAAAAAAACAAAACAAGACAGCACTACTAAGAGAAACTAAAGTGAAGATGTTGTCCTAGAAAAACTCCTACAAAACATGAGAAAAACACTCCTTTATTGACACATAACACAGATTTAGTCTCACAAATAACTGAATACTGACTTGGTAAGATGAACTAATTTGTGAGAGAGAATGAGTATCGTGTTAACGATAAACATAGGGAAGGGACTAAGAAATTGTTGGGGACATTTGAAATACCTTTATGTCACGGCCCATTTTTCCGTACCGATTTAAGCTGATTTTAACCACACTTGTCAACCAAATTGCATGGGAAGATGGATAGTGAAAGAAAGAAAGAAGATAGAAGATAGAAAGAAGACAGAAGGAAAAGAGAACAATTCAGAATTTCACAACGGAACGAATAAACTATAATATAAATAAGTCTTTACATGAAACAAAACTATTGCTTTAATGACTTATACAGACTTATATCAGAGTTACATCCATTCAACTCGGACAGTTTATAACAATCTGCCCTTGCAACTTGTTGACAAGACAACCAATTACAACTGAATATAAGCATCTATGTGAATACGTCTCCTGATTCCAGCTCCTCTCCTGAAGCTTCCGGTCTTCCAGCTAAACATGGAAATATGCTCGGTCTGAATCGAGCATATAGGAAAAACACCACGCCCGGGTCAGTCTGGTAAACCAGCGTGAGAAGCACACTCAACTTGATTATTAAAGTTTAAAAATCCTTTTGAAATCAAAGGTATCACGTAAGACCACGCCACAAATAAACATACCGGGTTTTTACCTTACGATAACCAAAACATTTCTTATCAAATCCTTTGATATCATAGTAGTGTTTATATACAAATATTTAATCAAATAGCCAGAATTGTTACATTATTAAATTCCAGCAAATACTAGGTTCTACAATCAAAACCGTAAAGGCACATAGGGAGAATAGATTTCCAACTAATGACTAGGCACTGGGGTACCACCTATCACGGTACCTGGTCTAGATCAACATACCGAGGATCCACCTTTGATCCCTTGCAACACAAGACCGGAGCTACCCCTTACTGTATAGTCCGAATAAGATCACCCTGCGGTTGGGATCAACAACCGTCCACACAGCCGAATAAAAAGGGACCTCTAGACAGGGATGACCTTACCCTAATTGGGAGCTACCCACTTAGCCTTGCTGCATATCCCCTGATTTTCATCCATTCCCGGTTGATGAGGTTTGAGGCTCAGCGTTACCTTTTTAGAACATTTCACTTAGAATGATCACCGTCCTCTAAACGATGTTTTGAAAGTATTCATCCATACAAGTCTGTTTCGGGTTCGAACGAAACCGAATGCACTATTCCTGCTACATCCATTTTGCAATCACCCTCAGGATTAGTAGCGATTAGCCCTTGCACTTCACTGCTCCATCTTCATTTCAAGCTCTGGTCATCATCACGAAAACATACTCGTTGGATCGAAGTGGTTTTCAGATTACAAATCTGATCTCAGTCTCTTCGAAACAACTTTCGCTATTTCCCGGTAAACTCAACCCTGGTTCTTTAGGAAATACACAGACGAAAATAAGATCGGAGTTCACCTCCTAACTGTTAGGGACGTGTTTCCTTATAATACATCCTAGAGAACAAACGAGTTTATACGTACGGTATAGCACCTCGAACGGTAACCGTACCATATAATTCCCGAGTTTCCTCTAGATATTTCCAAAGTTAAGTTTTTGTCCAGATTTGATAGTTGGTTATTTAACTATCAAAATAATCAATCAATTCAACCAAGTTCATTTCCTATTTCAACTATTAAGCCTTGTTCACATTTAAAATCCCAACAGATTAAAATTTACTAAGTAAGCTTATTTCACTGGGTAAATATATACATGAAACCATTTCTTTCCAAATCATACTTACAAAATTTCCAAATACATTTCTCATGTTTTAAATAAAATGTTCTTATAAAAGTTTATTATACAATATATCATTTTAAACAACAAATAATATTTAATAGATTTATCTTGAAAGAAATATACTTAAATACTAATTATTCTAAAATAAAAATTTACTTTTAAATGATCACTATATAAATAGTTTTTATACTAGAAAATAGTTTAAATAACTCATCACTTATAATAGCAATTATACTTTATAAAGATTTCCAAAACAATAAATTAACTTCCTTGGTCATTTCTAAAATATTTATCAATTCTTTTAAAAACATCATTGCAAATAATATCCATTTTTAAAACAAAACTAGGTTCAAAATCAACCCAAACAGAATAAGGCTTATCAGTCTCAATGGTACTTATCAAGCTACAATTCACAGTTAATACAGATATTCAAAATCAATCAGCTTCCATAGATCGATTCACATTATATACTCAAATATAACTAACAGGCAAATAAACAGATGTATGCATGCAAAGCATATCAAAGATTTATCATTGCTAGTAAATATTTACAATAATTATACAAAAAATATACCAGAATGATGGCTTATACCACCCACAGGAGTTAAATTAAATAATTAGCGGAATGGTGTTTGTTTCCGCCGAACAGATGTCAAGCAGTTTGAATAATCTACATTTAACACATTTATTTTGTTTGGGAATAACTTAATAGATAGGCCATATAAAATTATACAACGACATTCATTTCCAATCGGTAATTAAATTCTGTCTGTACAAGCTTGTAAAATTTCACTTATTTAGCTTCACAACGGATCATGCGACGGCGTAATATCCGTCGATATGATCCATCCATTTAATAACACTTTATTATATGTGAAATTAAATAATTATTATAAATATAAGTTCACTTAAGAACTTGAGTTAATTCAAAAACATTTTATTTTTCTAAATTATCTGCTTAATTGTACTTCAATTATTCAAATAAAACTCAAGTATTAATAATAAAAATTGTTTTAAAAGCTTAACTAATTTATGATAAAAATAATTTATTTATGTGACTTAACTAAACAACCTTAAAGTAAATAATTTTTATTATTTTCAAAATTTCTTTGTCTATATTAAATTTTTTTAAGAAAACATTAAATGTTAAAGAGTATTGGTTTACGAACATTTACTTTGACCAAACTTCCTTGTTACATGCCTGAGGAAGATTAGTTGTCATGGTTTTCTTTTTATATTATAACCACCCTTTTATTTAATCCTATTTTTAAATCAAACAAAGTCCAAATGGGCCGAAGCCCAAACCCAAATGCAAAGAAAAAAAACCCAAAGACCTTCAACCTTCTTCCCTCATCACCTCTCTGTTTCCAGTTCCATTCCCAGGGACACAAACATAAATGATCGACATAAATCAACAACCCTGAGTTCGATCGATTCGAGAATCACTTCGAGAATAAGCCGAGACCATGCCAACCTTAAATCGCACGCATCACCAATCCATTCGAACATCAGAGCTTGCCTAGATCACTCGTGCACGGTGACACATGTGCACGTACACACCCATGCCACTGATCATCTCACCGCCGTGACACCTCCACCAACTCCCTCATCATCCCCAGATCCAGTTTTCCACTTCATCGATGTCCCGCAACCCTCCGATCGAAAATCGATCATCTGCCTCACCTCTTTTGAAACCAAGAAACCATCTTCCTTCACAAATCAACCCACCGCATCCACGACCGATCACTGCTTCGCACGCCACCGACCTCTGACGAAAGCCCTCCCATGCAGCTATCTTCAAGCTAACCCCTTCGAATTCCAGTCGCTCTACTACTCCACGAAAACACTGGGTCACCACCACAGCCGAGACTGCCCTTAAACCCTACAATCCATCACTCAACCCAATCCAAGCCTAAATCCAACAAACGGCTACGGACGATCGCTTCACCATGCCCAAGCACACCTCCCAGCGTCGCCTTCCCGACGTCTCCACCACCCATGGTGGTGAAATTAATTTTTAAAGTGAAATTGGTTAGTTTAAAACCTCTTACATTATAGACTTTTACAAATCATAATTTAACTTCTAAAAATTCTATTTCTTTACAAGAATCCAGATAGCATGCTTGAATTCTTCACTAAACATGGTTGTCTACTGTAAAGCTGGCATTAGATGACTACTCAACATAATCCATTCACCAAACTATTTTAACTTAAACTACACAAGAAAATAAACATTTTCTTAGTTTACAGCATCATCAAATATAAAGTAGATTAAGAGATATAGATTTTTGAATTTGGGATGAACAAAAATATTCACTGTCAACAGAGAAACAGATCAATCATTTTCAAGTTTAAAATTAACGTTTCTTACCTTCCACTATAGATTCCAGAAGCTTTAAAGTTGAAGTTGAAAATCTTATATCTAACTTCTTGAAAACTTGCTTTTAAAATCTCCTGATGGTTTGAATTAAACAGAGTATGCTCCTTATCTCCAGACTAGTTACGGAGTTACTTTGCTTCTTTATTTAGCTTGCTTAAATTCTTGTTTATAGTTTGAATAGAAGATATATTTCTAAGTTACAGGCGTAGATTTTAAAACAACAGCACAGATCTAAATTCCCCCCCCCTCACACACACAAAGATATATATATATATATATATATATATATATATATATATATATATGCTCCGAATATCTAGAAGATAGATTTGGAAAGAGATTATGGAGGCTGGAAATGATATTATGTTTTTATGAGTGAAATTTCAAAAGGAAAGAAATGATCATTACAATCTTTTATTAGTTGTTTCCTGCCGGATGTTAGTATATTTTTTGATTTACAATCTATTACTTATTTTCCCATTGTTTTGCTTGATTTAAACCAGTTTTTGTTAACCTGTTTTTTTTCTCTTAGCAGCTAATAACTTGAAATCTTTTCCCTTTATTATATTTTTATATAAACCATATAATACTTTAAAGTATATGTAAGTATACTCATGAAGATAGACAGCCTATAGTCATCTTTGCTTTTGACAAAGTTAGTGTCTGCATTAATATCTACATACCTTATACATTTAAAACAAAAGTGAGAAACTAGTTAATTAAAATAACTCTTTTGGTTAATATACCTTTATATATATTACTTAAATAAAATAAATAACATTCTAAATTAAACACCCTATATACATATGTCATAAGAACTATAAGATGGTTAAAAACTATTTCTAACCTTCCCGTATATATATGTATCCATATATACATTTTTTATTGATAATATAGAAATATATTACTTTCAAATAAACTAAGATCATTTGATATTTATGTATATATAGTTTCTCCTAGTTATACTTAAGTGATTCTTATACACATCATTTAGTTTATAACATTTTTATTTAATTATAAATATTATAAATTTTCCTTTTGAACTTATCTTTACATATATATAACTTTTCTTATTCATGGGGTATATATATTATTCTAGAAAAGTTTAGCTTAAAACCCTTTTATTTAATATAAATTATATTGTTTCTATGCCCAAATTAGAAAAAAAATCCCTTTTTACTTCATTATCTATTTACTGTTATGAGTTTCTATCTGCATTATATATATATATATAAATTTTATTATCCTTATATGTAAAAATGTATGCATGTGATTTTTCCAATTAATTTAATTCTATATTTTATTTTATCTTTAGAACAAAATATACATATTTTGTCTCTGAAACAAAATACACATATTTTACCTAAAACAAAATATACACATATAAGAAATTTCCATTTAATAAATCTCCTATTTAATATAGATATGAAAATCTAAATTATATTGGTATTGGAAAATTTGTATATTATTATCAGTTGTTAGGGATTTTTGTATATTAAAATACAATATTATTGAATATTATAAATTAATATTCACAACCCGGGATGTCAAAAATCCCGGGTCGTTACATTCCTTCCTCCTTAAATGAATTTCGTCCTCGAAATTCAATGGCTAAGTTAGTAAAATTATACACACACATTAGAACTGATTAATAACAACCCATACTACACCAGTAAATACATAGATTTCATACTTGTATATCTAAATATACATTACATCTAGTACCAGCCAGAATATTTCTACGAGTGCTATCATAAACCACACAAACATATATATATATACACACACAGATATATCATCCTACCTAACATTTAACACCTAACATCCATGACGTCCAAGGGTCATTGACACATACAAAAAAGGCATACACTACCTACAGAATGCAAACCAACTCCTACTATGGACTCTAACTACCTGAGTCCTCCTCTTCGGGTCCTGATTATGCCCTGGACTCTACATCACTGTCCGAAATCCATATAATCTCTGGAATAGGATCTCTTTGAAGGAAATCTACACCAGCAACAGGCTACTCAACAACTTCAACTATCTCCCAAATTACTGCGTCGTCATTTTTCGATAGAAGTCTACCTCTACTTCAAACTCTTCCTCGTCGTCAAAACTCATCATCTTCACCCACGACTACAAACTCTTCTTCACTATCAAATTCCTCCTTGGGGTCTTCTTCCTGAGGCTGAGGCTGCTCGACAGGCTCTACCGGCTCCTCTGGCTCTTCCTCATAAAATGACGGCTCGTTAAGATCCACCCGAATTCTCCTGACCAAGTCATAATCACCATCCTTCCATGCCCTAGCCAGTGCTCCACCTCGACTGATGCTACAGGTTCTTTACAGTTAATACCAAAACCCAAAGGTGAGATCCTAAGGTTTAGACTTCTATAGACTAAAGAGTACATCAAGTTTATATTTTAAGCATATATTTTCCAAAAATATTTTAAGCATATATTTTGAAAGTGGTTATAAGGCAAAGAAAAATATATAATAGTATAGTAAGTTTATAAACAATTTATTTCTTTAATTTATAGATCTATGTATATATTTATATACAAAAAAGTAAAGTGTTATAAGGTTTTAAGTTCTTAAATATCCTTTTTAGAAATCCATAATTATGAAATTATTATCAATGGTGGAATTTTTTTCCATAATATTAGTTTAAAAGTCTTCCAAATTCCTTAAGTAAAAAGAATTTAGTAAAAATCCCCTTTTTCCCAAGATTCATATCCTAAAGGGTCCAGATCTCAAAGGGTATACTCAAGTCAAAGGGGACAACAAATGAAAATACTCAAGGTTGACGGCTAAGACCACTCAAATTCTAGATGATAAATTATTATCATCACAATCAATCATTTTAAATACCATATATTTAAAAATCATACCTTTTTATATAGAAAATATATTCTGGGTGAAATTATTTCATCCACCCTTTTTAAAACAATATTGTGTCCATTGGCCTAGTTCAAGTGTTTAGAGATCCCTATCAATAACATTAGCTACTCGTATTGATCAGAATCCATATGCCACTCAATCGATCAATTAACACAATATATAAAACCATTTTATATAACTGGCAAATACGCACTACACACACACACACATTCAGGCTTAATTAGGTTGCTACAGACTCTATCTCTAATGAGTAACCCACCAAAACCTAGGTATTCGCTCAACCTAGGCTCTGATACCATAATGTCACGACCCATTTTTCCATACCGATTTAAGCTAATTTTAACCACACTTGTCAGCCAAATCGCACAGGAGGACGAATAGTGAAAGAAAGAAAGAAGGTAGAAGATAGAAGAAAAAGAGAACAATTTAGAATCTCACAGCGAAACGAATAAACTATAAAATAAACAAGTCTTTACATGAAACAAAAACTGTTGCTTTAATAACTTATGCAGACTTAAATCAGAGTTACATCCATTCAACTCGGACAATTTATAACAATCTACCCTTACAACTTGTTGACAACAAACCAATTAAATGAATATAAGCATCGACGTGAATACGTCTTCTGATTCCAGCTCCTCTCCTGAAGCTTCCAGTCTTCTAGCTAAATCTAAAAATATGCTCGGTCTGACCCGAACATATAGGAAAAACACCACATCCGGGTCAATCTAGTAAACCAGCATGAGAACACGCTCAACTTGATTATTAAAGTTTAAAAATCCTTTTGAAACCAAAGGTATCTCGTAAGACCACGCCACAAATAAACATGTCGGGTTTTTACCTTACAATAACCAAAACATTTCTTATTAAAACCTCTAATATTATAGTAGTATATATATGCAAATACTTAAATCAAATAGCCGAAATTGTTACATTATTACATTCTAGCAAATACTAGGTTCTACAATCAAAACCGTAAAGGCATGTAGGGAGAATGGATTTCCAACTAATGACTAGGCACTGGGGTACCACTTATCACGGTACCTGGTCTAGATCAGCATACCAAGGATCCACCTTTGATCCCCTGTAACCCAAGACCGGAGCTACCCCTTACTTGATAGTCCGAATAAGATCACCCTACGATCGGGATCAGCAACCGCCCACACAGTCGAATAAAAAGGGAACTCTAGACAGGGATGACCTCACCTTAATTGGGTGCTACCCATTTAGCGTTGCTGCATATCCCCAAATTTTCAGTCATTCCCGGCTGATGAGGTTCGAGGCTTAGCGTTACCTTTTTAGAACATTTCACTTAGAATGCTCACCGTCCTCCTGACGATGCTCTGAAAGCATTCATCCATACAAGTCCGTTCCGGGTTCGAACGGAACCGATGGCACTATTCGTACTACATCTATTTTTGAATCACCCTTAGAATTAGTAGCGATTAGCCCTTGCACTTCATTGCTCCATCTACGATTTCAAGCTCTGGTCTTCATTATGAAAACGTACTCGTTGGATCGAAGTGGTTTTCGGATTATAAATCCGATCCCTGTCTCTTCGAAACAACGTTCGCTATTTCCCGGTAAACTCAACTCCGGTTCTTTAGGAAATACACAGACGAAAATAAGATCGAAGTGCACCTCCTAACCGTTAGTGGACGGGTTTCCTTATAATTCATCCTAGAGAACAAACGAGTTTATATGTATGGTATAGAACCTTGAACGGTAATCGTACCATATAATTCCTGAGTTTCCTCTAGATATTTCCAAAGTTAAGTTTTTGTCCAGATTTGACAGTCGGTTACTTAACTATCAAAATAATCAATCAATTCAACCAATTTCATTTCCCATTTCAACTATGAATCCTTGTTCACATTTAAAATCCGAACAGATTAAAATTTACTAAGCAAGCTTATTTCACTGGTTAAATATATACATGAAACCATTTCTTTCCAAATCATACTTACAAAATTTCCAAATACATTTCTTAAGTTTTAAATAAAATATTCTTATAAAAGTTTATCATACAATATATCATTTTAAACGACAATTAATATTTAATAGATTTATCTTGAAAGAAATATAATTAAATACTAATTATTCTAAAAGAAAATTTTACTTTTAAATGATCACTATATAAGTAGTTTTATGCTAGAAAATAGTTTAAATAACTCATAACTATTAATAACAATTATACTTTATAAAGATTTCCAAAATAATAAATTAACTTCCATGGTCATTTCCAAAATATTTATCAATTCTTTTAAAAACATCATTCCAAATAATATCCATTTTTAAAACAAAACTAGGTTCAAAATCAACCCAAACGGAATAAGGCTTATCAGTCTCAATGGTACTTATCAAGCTACAATTCACTGTTAATACAGATATTCAATATCAATCAACTTCCATAGATCGATTCACATTGTATACTCAAATATAACTAATAGGAAAATAAACAGATGTATGCATGCAAAGTAGATCAGAGATTAATCATTGCTAGTAAATATTTATAACAATTATACAGAAAATATATCAGAATGATGGCTTATACCATCAACTGCGGTTAAATTAAATAATTAGTGGAATGGTGTCTGTTTCCGCTAACCAGATGTCAAGTAGTTTGAATAATCTACAATTAACACATTTATTTTGTTTGCGAACAACTTAATAGATAGGCCATATAAAATTATAAAACGACATTCATTTCCAATCGTTAATTAAATTCTGTCTGTACAAGCTTGTAAAATTTCACTTATTTAACTTCATAACGGATCATACGACGGCGTAATATCCGTCGATATGAACCGTCCATTTAATAACACATTATTATATGTGAAATTAAATAATTATTATAAATATAAGTTTACTTAAGAACTTGAATTAATTCAAAAACATTTCATTTTTCTTAATTATCTGCTTAATTATACTTCAATTATTCAGATAAAACTCAAGTATTAATAATAAAAACTGTTTTAAAAGCTTAACTAATTTATGATAAAAATAATTTATTTATGTGACTTAACTAAACAACCTTAAAGTAAAATAAGTTTTATTATTTTCAAAATTCTTTGTCTATATAAAATTTTTTAAAAGAAAATATTAAATGTTAAAGAGTATTGGTTTAAGAACATTTACTTTGACCAAACTTCCTTGTTACATGCCTTAGGAAGATTAGTTGTCACGATTTTGTTTTTATATTATAACCACCCTTTTATTTAATCCTGTTTTTAAATCAAATAAAGTCCAAACAGGCTGAAGCCCAAAACCAAAAGCAAAGAAAACAAACCCGAAGACCTTCCAACCTTCTTCCCTCTTCACCTCTCTGTCTCCAGTTCCATTCCAAGGGACACAAACCCAAACGATCGGCACAAATCAACAACCCTAAGTTCGATCGATTCGAGAATCACTTCGAGAATAACCCGAGACCACGCCGACCTTAAATCGCACGCATCACCAATCCATTCGAACATCAGAGCTTGCCTAGATCACACGTGCACGGTGACACACGTGCTCGTACACACCCATGCCACTGATCATTTCACCGCCGTGACACCTCCGCTAAGTCCCTCATCATTCCCAAATCCAGTTGGCCACTTAGCCAATGTCCCGCAACCCTCCGATCGAAAATCGATCTTCTGCCTCACCCCTTATGAAAGAAGGAAACTATCTTCCCCCATAAATGGACCCACCGCATCCACGACCGGTTACGGCTTCGCAAGCCACCGACCTCTGACGAAAGCCCTCCCATCTAGCTATCTCCGAGCCAACCCCTCCAAATTCCGTTCGCTCCACCACTCCTCGAAAACACTGCATCGCCGCCACAGCCGAGACTGCCCTTAAACCTTATAATCCATCACTCAATCCGATCCAAGCCTAAATCCAACAAAGGGCCACGGTCGATCGCTTCACCGTTCCCAAGCGCACCTCCCAACGTCGCCGTCCCGACGTCTCCACCACCCACGGTGGTGAAAATAATTTTTATAGAGAAATTGGTCATTTTAAAATCTCTCACATTATAAACTGTTAAAAATCATAATTTAACTTCTAAAAATACTATTTCTTTACAAGAATCCAGATAGCATGCTTGAATTCTTGCTTTAGATATACTGAATTCTTCACTAAACATGGTTGTCTACTGTAAAACTGGCATTAGATGACTACACGATATAATCCATTCACCAAACTATTTTTAACTTAAACTACACAAGAAAAAATATATTTTCTTAGTTTACAGCATCATTAAGTATAAACTAGATTAAGAGATATAGATTTTTGAATTTGGAAAGAACAAAAATATTCATTGTCAACAGAGAAACAAATCAATCATTTTCAAGTTTAAAATTAACGTTTCTCACCTTCCACATAGATTCCAGAAGCTTAAAAGTTGAAGTTGAAAATCTTAAATCTAACTTCTTGAAAACTTGCTTTTAAAATCACCTGGTGGTTTGAATTAAACAGGGTATGCTCCTTATCTCCAGACTAGTTACAGAGTTACTTTACTTCATTTTTAGCTTGCTTAAATTCTTGTTTATAGTTTGAACAGAAGATATATTTCTAAGTTACAGGAATAGATTTTAAAACAACAACACAGATCTAAATGCCCATATATATATATATGCTCTGAATATTTAGAAGATAGATTTGGAAAGAGATTTTGGAGGCTGGAAATGATATTTGTTTTTGATGAGTGAAATTCGAAAAGAAAAGAAATGATCATTACAATCTTTTATCAGTTGTTTCCTGCCAGATGTTAGTATATTTTCTGATTTACAATCTATTACTTATTTTCCCATTATTTTCCTTGATTTAAACCGGTTTTCGTTAACCTGGTTTTTTCCCTTAACAGCTAATAACTTGAAATCTTTTCCATTTATTATATTTTTATATAAACCATATAATACTTTAAAGTATATGTAAGTATACTCATGAAGATAGAGAGCCCATAGTCATCTTTGCTTTTGACAAAGTTAGTGTTTGCATTAATCTCTACTTACCTTATATATTTTAAAACAAAAGTGAGAAACTAGTTAATTAAAATAACACTCTTGGTTAATATACCTTTATATATATTACTTAAATAAAATAAATAACATTCTAAATTAAACACCCTATATACATACGTCATAAGAACCATAAGATGGTTAAAAAGTATTTCTAAGCCTTCACGTATATATATGTATCCATATATACAATTTTTTATTGATAATATAGAAATATATTACTTTTAAATAAACTAAGTTCATTTGATATTGATGTATATATAGTTTCTCCTAGTTATACTTATGCGATTCTTATACACATCATTTGATATATAACATTTTTATTTAATTATAAATATTATAAATTTTCCTTTTGAACTTATCTTTACACATATGTAGCTTTTCTTGTTCATGGTGTATATATTTTATTCTAGCAAAGTTTAGCTTAAAACTCTTTTATTTAATATAAATTTTATTGTTTATATGCCCAAATTAAAAATATCCTTTTTTACTTCATTATCTATTTACTGTTATGAGTTTCTATCCACATTATATATATCCATATTAATTTTATTATCCTTATATGTAAAAATGTATGCATATTATTTTTCCAATTAATTTAATTCTCTGTTTTGTTTTATCTATGGAAAAACTTATACATATTTTGTCTCTAAAACAAAATACACATATTTTAGCTAAAACAAAATATACACATATAAGAAATTTCCATTTAATAAATCTCCTATTTAACATAGATCTGAAAATCTAAATTATATTGGTTTTGGAAAATTTGTATATTATTATCGGTTGTTGGGGAATTTTGTATATTAAAATACAATATTATTGAATATAATAAATTAATGTTCACAACTAAGGATGTCAAAAATCCCGGGTCGTTACATTCCTTCCCCCTTAAAAGAATTTCCTCCTCGAAATTCCATGGCTAAGTCAGTAAAATTATCTACACACATTAGAACTGATTAATAGCAACCCATATTACACCGATAAATACATATATATCGTACTTGCATGTCAAAATATACATTACATCTAGTACTAGCTAGAATATCTACGAGTGCTATCATCAACCACACAAACATACATACACACACACACACACACACACACACACACACACACATATCATCCTACCTAACATTCAATACCAAACATCCATGACGTCCAAGGGTCATAGACACATAGAAAAAGGCATACACTATCTATAGAATGCAAACCAACTCCTACTCCTACTATGGACTCTTACTACCTGAGTCCTCCTCTTCGGGTCCCGACAATTCCCTGGACTCCACATCACTGTCCGGAACCCATACAATCTCTGGACTACGCTCTCTCTAAAGGAAGTCTACACCAGCAACTGGCTCCTCAACAACTTCACCTATCTCCCAAATGACTACGTCGTCATTTTTCGATTCAAGATCCTCCTCTACTTCAAACTCTTCCTCGTCGTCAAACTCATTATCTTCGCCCTTGACTTCAAACTCTTCTTCACTGTCGAATTCCTCCTCGGGGTCTTCTTCCTGAGGCTGAGGCTGCTCGACAGGCTCTACCGGCTCATCTGGCTCTTCCTCATATAATGACGGCTTGTTAAGATCCGCCCGAATTCTCCTGACCAGGTCATAATCACCATCCCTCCTAGCCCGAGCCAGTGCTCCACCTCGACTAATGCTACGGGTTCTCTACAATTAATACCAAAACCCAAAGGTGAGATCCTAAGGTTTATACTTCTATAGACTAAAGAGTACATCAAGGTTCACACTTCAAAATTTATCCCCCCTTTTAAATTTCTATTGCGTGAAATTTATAAAATCATCTTTCCCAAAAATGTTTTAAGCATATATTTTGAAAGTGGTTATGAGGCAAAGAAAAATATATAATAATACAGTAAGTATATAAACAATTTTATTCTTCAATTTATAGATATATATATATATATATATATATACATACAACAAAGTAAAGTGCTATAAGGTTTTAAATTGTCAAATATCCTTTTTAGAAATCCATAATTATGAAATTATTATCAATGTTGGAAATTTTTTCCAAAATATTAGTTTAAAAGACTTCCAAATTCCTTAAGTAAAAAGAATTTAGTAAAAATCCCCTTTTTCCCAAGATTCATATCCTAACGGGTCCACATCTCAAAGGGCATACTCAAGTCAAAAAGGACAACAAATGAAAATAATCAAGGTTGACGGCTAAGGCCACTCAAATTCTAGATGATAAATTATTATCATCACAACCAATCATTTTAAATACCATATATTTAAAAATCTTACCTTTTTATATAGAAAATATATTCTGGGTGAAATTATTTCATCCACCCTTTTTAAAACAATATTGTGTCCATTGGCCTAGTTTAAGTGTTTAGAAATCCCTACCAATAAAGTTAGCTACTCGTATTGACCAGAATCCATATGCGACTCAACCGATCGATTAGCACGATATATAAAACCATTTTTATATAACTAACAAATACGCGATATACACACATACACACTTAGGCTCAATCAGGTTGCTACAGACCCTATCTCTAATGAGAAACCCACCAAAACCTAGGTATTCGCTCAACCTAGGCTCTGATACCATAGTGTCACGACCCATTTTTCTGTACCAATTTAAGCTAATTTTAACCACACTTGTCAGCCAAATCACATGGGAAGACGGATAGTGAAAGAAAGAAAGAAGATAGAAGATAGAAAGAAGATAGAAGAAAATGAGAACAATTCAGAATCTCACAGTGGAACGAATAAACTATAATATAAACAAGTCTTTACATGAAACCAAAACTGTTGCTTTAATAACTTATACAGACCTAAATCAGATTTACGTCCATTCAACTCAGACGGTTTATAACAATCTGCCCTCACAACTTGTTGACAACAAAGCCAATTACAACTGAATATAAGCATCTATGTGAATACGTCTCCTGATTCCAGCTCCTCTCCTGAAGCGCCCAGTCTTCCAACTAAACCTAGAAATATGCTTGGTCTAACCCGAGCATATAGGAAAAACACCACGCCTGGGTCAGTCTGGTAAACCAGCACGAGAAACACACTCAACTTGATTATTAAAGTTTAAAAATCCTTTTGAAATCCAAGGATCTCGTAAGACCACACCACAAATAAACATGTCGAATTTTTATCTTAAGATAACCAAAACATTTCTTATCAAATCCCTTGATATTATAGTAGTGTCTATATGCAAATACTTAAATCAAATAGCCGAAATTGTTGCATTATTGAATTCCAGCAAATACTAGGTTCTACAATCAAAATCATAAAGGCACGTAGGGAGAATGGATTTCCAACTAATGACTAGGCACTGAGGTACCACCTATCACGGTACCTGGTCTAGATCAGCATACCGAGGATCCACCTTTGATCCTCGACAACACAAGACCGGAGCTACCCCTTACTGGATAGTCCGAATAAGATCATCCCGCGTTTGGGATCAGCAATCGCCCACACACTTGAATAAAATGGAACCTCTAGATAGGGATGATCTTACCCTAATTGGGTGCTACCCACTTAGCCTTGCTGCATATCTCTTGATTTTCAGTCAATCCCGGTTGATGAGGTTTGAGGATCAGTGTTACCTTTTTAGAACATTTCACTTAGAATGCTCACCGTCCTCCTGACGATGTTCTGAAAGCATCCATCCATACAAGTCCGTTCCGGGTTCGAACGGAACCGAAGGCACTATTCCAACTACATCCATTTTGGAATCACCCTCAGGATTAGTAACGATTAGCCCTTGCACTTCACTGCTCCATCTTCGATTTCAAGCTCTGATCTTCATCACGAAAACGTACTCGTTGGATCGAAGTGGTTTTCGGATTACAAATCTGATCCCGGTCTCTTCGAAACAACGTTCGCTATTTCCCGGTAAACTCAACCTCGGTTCTTTAGGAAATACACAGACAAAAATAAGATCGGAGTTCACCTCCTAACCGTTAGTGGATGGGTTTTCTTATAATTCATCCTAGAGAACAAACGTGTGATATCCCGAAATTTTTGACAATATCTATTTAATAAACTGTATTCAAATTTGAATTTGATTTGGTAATTTTTGTAAATAAATTTGAATTCATTTAATAATCTTACTTTAATAAATATTTAATTAGTAAATTTATCTTTTAAAATCTAATAAATTGGTTTCTATTTATAATGTAAATATTTGATATATATTGTAAATAGATAAGTTTTGATTTAAAGTTTAATAAACAAATAAAATCTTGTTTTCTAATCCTAATATACATTTTGGTAATTTGGAAATTTGATTTAATTTAATATAAGCTTTTCAAAAACTATTTAATAAAGAACTATATGGTTTTAAAATACATAAAATAAATGTTTAATCATTTAAAAAGGATTTTGGCTTAAAGTTTAAATAAGACTAATAATAAAATTTGTTTAACATTCTTTTTAAAATATTGTTTAATAAATATGATTGTAATTAAATATGAAAGTTTAAATAAAATTAAAATATGAAACATTTATTCATATAAATAATAAGTAATTTACAATCTCTTTTATAAATTTTATTTAAATTATCTAAAATGTTATTTTCAAATAATAAAGTAATGTATTATTTTTATTTTTAAATATAAATGGTTTTATTTCCTTAAAAAAATTTAGCTATATATATACATAACTAAGTATTTGTAAATTAATTAAGTTTAAAACTTTCATTAACTTTTAATTATAAATACTAATTACTTTAGAGACATGTGTAAACATCCTAGAGCTTTAATAACATGTGTTAATTTATTAATTAAGGTAAGTGACAAATGTATAGTTTTCTACAAGTGTCAAATTGTATTTTTATTTTTCTTTGATTTTTAAATAAATCATAAATTTAGTTATATAAACATATACATCTTCCATCCTATTCTTTTTCTCATTTTCATTTCATAACAAAGAAATGTTCAGCTGAAACTATTTACTCTAAAAACAATCTTCATTTCATAATGAAATTTTCATTTCCTCTAAAACCAGTTTTCTCATCAACCTGTAACCAAGTGCAAATCACTCTTCAAAATCATTCCCTGTTCAAATGCAAAGCATTTTCAAGCATGCAAGTCTGCATTTTTATTTTCTTCAATCTGTAAACACATTTCCTCAAAACTGAAGCCTCTACATCATTTCTCTTCAACCTGAATTGTTTCCTACGTTCTTCAAAATCTGGAAGCACATGCAAAACAATCTGAAGCTAACATGCACATTTCTAAACAAAAGCAAACTGCATTCTTCAAAAATCTGTAGCCTGTGCATTTCTGCAAGACCTGATGCCAGCATCTTTTCAAAACTAAAGCATTTCCTTTTCAAATCTGGAACTCATCTCTGCATGTAATTTATAAAACAAGGGCATTCAATAACTCAAGTTCTTAAAGCAAGTTTTCAAAAGATCTTCAAAAGGGTTTTTCAAATCTGGTGGTTTGTCTTCTGCACAAATGAGTAACTCCACCTTTAAAAATTTAAGTAGGTAAAAGTAGTTGGCATGCTTTTAATTTGAAATGGATATATTTTATGAAATTTGTAGTGAATATTTATACATATGAATATATATATGTGTGCATGCTTGTTACCTGTTACATTTCTGCTTCCTCAATTTCAAACTTCTGTTAGATTTTAAAGAAAAAAAACCATAATCTCTTGATTAATTTTGGTTTGGATTTAAGGCTTAAACAAAATATGTTTATTCCATCATAATCTATAGTTTGAAAACTTTACTTAAGTTAAAACAACTCTGTATCATCTCTGGAGTTTATAAACAGATGAAAAAAACATTAATTAGTGAAATTTCAAATACAACGATTCAATGTTTCTGGGTTATAATCTGAAACATCATACAAAATCATGAATTTTAAACCTAAAATTACAATTTTTTAATGCTAGAATCAAAGAGCAGTTCTCTATTGACTGTATTATGTATTTTGAGGCATCTCTGTTGCCATAAATGATTGGAGGTGTCGAAAGTGCTCCTGGAGGTGGAGGAGTGATCAGGGATAAGGGGAAAATTATCCGATTGTGGTGTATTTCATTTTGGTGATGGTGGTTGTGATTTGAAGTGTGGAACCCTAGTTTTTATGGGTTTGAGATTTTGCTTTAGTTCGGCTTCCTCAGTGGATCGAGTGCATCGAGGACTTGGGTACTGGAAGTTGGTGGTTGACGAGGACTTCATCGAAGTTTCAGAGGAAACGGTGGTCGGAGCTTTAATGGCGAGGCATTGACAATTTTGATGTGGAGTTCTGTTTCTGATTCCAGGTTTGGGTGAGAAGCTTGATTTCGATTTCAAGTTTGGATGGACGTTGTCGTGATCAAATTCTGGTGAGAGGAGGATCGCTGTTCTGCTCGAGGGTGTGGTGTCGACAGGAGTTGGTCGGCGGTACCGTGCATGTGCATGGTGCACTGGTTTCTAATGATCAGTGTTGTTTAGTTGGGGTGTTGCAGAATTTCGTTGCCTCGCGTTTGTCTCACGTGATTCAAGTTTTAACTCGAAGTAGTGTAGGTTTGGTCTCGAAGTCATGTCAGGGTTGGCTCGAGTAATGTTGTTTACAGGTTTTAAAAATCAAAACAGAAACCTGTTCTGTTTTTTTAAAATTTTTTTAAAGTTAAGTTTAAATGAAAACTGAAATTTAAAATAAGTTTAAACCTAAGTTTGAATCTGAATTCAAGAGTTTGAATCTTAGTTTTTGAAATGATTTAAAATTTGAAATTTAAATTTGGTTTTAATAACTTTGAAGTGCTAAAGTATTGGTTTGAAATTAAATTGAAAGGTTTAAATTGTAAAATAGAGATTTAAAAAAAGTTTAAATCTAAGTTTTAAAATCTGGAATTCGGGGTTTGAATTTCAGTTTTTAAAATAAAATAAAGTTTCAAATTTAAATTGTTTAACTACTTTAAAAGAAGAGTTAAAAGATGTAAAATTTTAAAATGAAGTTAAATGTAAGTTTTGAATCTAAGTAATCAGGAATCAAATTTAATATGTATTCCAGTTTTGAAATAAATGGAAATTTTTAAATTTAAAATGATTTAAACAATCTTGTTTGTTACAGTGTATTTTAAATTGATTTGAATTTAAAAATGAATGTGGTTTCAAATTCTTTTAAACTTCTTTGAATATTTCTTTAACTTGTGAGATAAAAAGATTTTGAATTGTTTTTAAACTTTGTTTAGATAAATTTGTATTCATTTTAAAATCTTAAATTTAAAATGAAATTTAAAGTAAATTTGAAAACAAATTGTTTTAAATTCTTTGATTAAGTAAGAAATGTTTTCTTAAATTAAATTAGAATTTAAGGATATGTAATTCATCGAATTATTAAGTTAATTTAAATGGGTAATTAATTATTTAATTAATTAATGATATGGATGATTAATTAAGTAATTAAGAGTTTTTTAAATTGATTAATTAAGACTTAAGATTAATTAATCAAGGATAATTAATCTGTAATTAAGGATTATTAGTTAGATTTTAATTAATGATTAAAGGTTTATTAATTAAGTAATTAAGAATTAATTAAGTTATAGTTAACACTTAATTAATTAAATAATTAGGATTAATTAATGGATTATTAAAGATTAATTAATTTGAAATTAATAATGATAAAAGTAAGTTTAATTACTTAAGGACAGTAATTAAAGAATTGAATTTTTTAATGAAGGTCATTAACTAAGATTATTTAATAATTAATTAATGTGATTAATTTTTAATAATTAATTAGATTAATTAATTAATGATAATTATTTATGAAATTGTTAAAGTTTAATTACTTAATAGAAGTAATTAATGAATTAATTACTTAATGTAATTAATTGGGTTAATCTGATTAGTTTAAGTTAATTAATTAAGTTTAATAGATTAAACACTTGATGATTTGATAAATAATTACTTAATGTAATTCGTTGAATTGTAATTACTTATGGAAGTAATTAATTGATAATTACTGGATGTAATTAAAGATGTTTTAATAATGGAAGTGATTTGGATTAAATTACTTTGTAATTAATCAAGGGATTAATTAAGATAATTAATTAAGGGTACTTAATTTATGAAATGAAGTAATTAAGGGTAGTTAATTACTGAATGAGATTAATCAAGGGATTAATTAGAGAAAAAATTAAGGAGTAATTTATTGATGAAGTAATTAAGGGTAGTTAATTACTGGAAGTTATTAATCAAGGGTGATTAATATATGTGGTTTAATTGAAGATTAATTACTTAATGTAATTAATTTAAATAGAGAGATTAATTAAAAATGTAATTAGAAGTTATTAATTAATAAAATTAATGATGTAAATTTAGAATTGATTAATTAAGGAATAATTAATAAATGAAGTAATTAATTAATAAAGGATTAATGTGATTAATTTCAGTTAATTAATTGATTAAGTAATTAAAAGTTAATTATTGTAAAGGGTTAAGTATAATTAACTTGTGTAATTAATTTAAAGGCTAATTACTTATTGTAACTAGAAAATTTTTAATCGGGAATGATTAATTTAAATGAATAATGAGATGGTGATTAATTAATTGATTTGTAATTAATTAATGGTTAAGTTAAGCAGGGTTATACTGATGATGTAATTAATATAATTCACTTTAAATTAATTATAGATGAAGTAATTAATTTAATTCATTTTAAATTAATTACAGATGTTGTGATTAAGTAAATTATTGCTTATGTATGGATGAATAATATTATTTGCCCTGAATGGTCTGAAATCTCAGCTATGAGATAAGTAATGCTGTGTGATGTGGATGTTTTGGTTGCATTGGGATGATAATATGGATTATCTGTTTATAATGATGATATGGATTATCTGTTATGATGATAATGTTAATTATCTATTGTGACGTTGTGAATTATCTATCTGTGTGTATATAAATAATAAATTGAAATTGTTTTAAAACTCTAAAACAACTTGGCCTTAAAAGATACATTTTGGATTCGGTGAGACCGGGATCGGGTTTCCATATTTGGTATCCGAAAACCACATCGATCCAAATTAACGATAGGCCGTGAATTTCAAGTGAAGATGATGATTCAGAGTGCAAGAGTTATTGTCGTTAACTCTGAGGGTGATTCCAAAATGAGTGTAACGAGATAATGCCTTTGGTTTCGTTCGAACCCGAAACGAACTTGTATGGATTGAATGCTTTCAGAACATCGTCAGGTGGACGATGAGCATTCCAAGTAATGTGTTCTATAAAGGCAATCGTAGCCTCAAGCCTCATCAACCGGGAATGGCTAAAATAGGGGAGGTGCAGCAAGGCTAAGTGGGTCATGCCCAAGTAGGACGAGATTTACCTCTGTCTAGATGTCCCTTTTATTTCGGCTGTGTGGTGCGGTTGCTGATCACAACTGCGGGGTGGTCTTGTTCGGAACTGTTCAGTAAGGAATGGTTCCGGCTTTGTGTTGCAAGGGATTGGGAGTAATCCTCGGTACGTTGATCTAGGCCACGTATTGTGACGGGTGGTACCCCGGTAGCCCTGCCATTGTATGGAATCCAAAATCCAATAAGTGCCATCGGTTTTGATTGTATTACCCACCTTTGTGGCTAGTAGCTGGAATTTAATAATGTAACAATTTCGGCTATTTCATATTTACTTGAAAACCCTAGACCTATAATAATATCATCGGATTTCCTATCAAATGTTTTGGTTAGCGTAAGGTAAAAACTTTTCCATGTTTATGTGTGGGAAGTCTTACGTGATACCTTTTGTTTTCAAAGGCTTTTCAAAGTTAAGCAACTTTAACCTGTTACTCGCACCAGACCAATGACTGACCCGGAGTTTATTTCTGTTTTTCTTAAACTCTTGGGTACTCAAATTTTTACGAGTAGCCAAGGGATTCATGTTAGCTTTGACGAATTATGGAGGAGCAATGGAGCAGGGGGCTTCGGCGTTAGATATATAGTTTCCACTGTATGTTCTCTGAGTGGTTTCTCTATATAGTATTGAGTTGTAATAACTAGACGGGTGTTTATAACTGTCTAGTATGTGATGTATTATCTGTGTAACTCTGATAGTTATTGTATACTATGTAATACTTATGTTATTAACATAATATATTCATTCCGCTGTTGAGATTCTGATGTTGTTTCTTCTTTCTCTTCTTTCTTTTCTCTTTTCTATCCCTTTCTTTCTTAAAGATGATACGACTTTCTGGTCGTTGAAAGTAGGGTCGTCACGAAACGAGTTTATACGTACGGTATAGCGCCTCGAACGGCAACCGTACCACATAATTCCTGAGTTTCCTCTAGATATTTCCAAAGTTAAGTTTTTGTCCAGATTTGATAGTCGATTATTTAACTATCAAAATAACCAGTCAATTCAACCAAGTTCATTTCCCATTTCAACTATTAAGCCTTGTTCACATTTAAAATCCCAACAGATTAAAATTTACTAAGTAAGCTTATTTCATTGGGTAAATATATACACGTAACCATTTCTTTCCAAATTATACTTACAAAATTTCCAAATACAGTTCTCAAGTTTTAAATAAAATATTCTTATAAAAGTTTATTATACAATATATCATTCTAAACAACAATTAATATTTAATAGATTTATCTTGAAAGAAATATACTTAAATACTAATTATTCTAAAATAAAAATTTACTTTTAAATGATCACTATATAAATAGTTTTTATACTAGAAAATAGTTTAAATAACTCATAACTTATAATAACAATTATACTTTATAAAGATTTCCAAAATAATAAATTAACTTCCTTGGTCATTTCCAAAATATTTGTCAATTCTTTTAAAAACAAGATTGCAAATAATATCCATTTTTAAAGCGAATTTAGGTTCAAAATCAACCCAAACAGAATAAGGCTTATCAGTCTCAACGGTACTTATCAAGTTACAATTCACAGTTAATACAGATATTCAAAATCAATCAGCTACCATAAATCGATTCACATTATATACTCAAATATAACTAACAGGCAAACAGACAGATGTATGCATGCAAAGCAGATCAGAGATTTATCATTGCTATCAAATATTTACAACAATCATACAGAAAATATATCAGAGTGATGGCTTATACCACCCACAACAGTTAAATTAAATAATTAGCAGAATGGTGTCTGTTTCCGCTGACCAGATGTCAAGAAGTTTGAATAATCTATAATTCACACATTTATTTTGTTTGGGAATAACTTAATAGATAGTCCGTATAAAATTATACAGCGGAATTCATTTCCAATCGGTAGTTAAATTATGTCTGTACAAGCTTGTAAAATTTCACTTATTTAACTACACAACAGATCATACGACGGTGTAATATCCTCGATATGAACCATCCATTTAATAACACTTTATTATATATGAAATTAAATAATTATTATAAATATAAGTTCACCTAAGAACTTGAATTAATTAAAAAACATTTTATTTTTCTTAATTATTTGCTTAATTATACTTTAATTATTCAATTAAAACTCAAGTATTAATACTAAAAATCATTTTAAAAACTTAACTAATTTATGATAAAAATAATTAATTTATGTGACATGACTAAACAACCTTAAAGTAATATAAGTTTTATTATTTTCAAAATTTCTTTGTCTATATTAAAAACTTTTAAAGAAAAAATTAAATGTTGAAGAGTATTGGTTTAAGAACATTTACTTTGACCAAACTTCCTTTTTACATGCCTTAGAAGATGAGTTGTCACGGTTTTGTTTTTACATTATAACTACACTGTTATTTGATCCTGTTTTTAAATCAAACAAAGTCCAAACGAGCCGAAGCCCAAACCCAAATGCAAAGAAAACATACCCGAAGACCTTCCAACCTTCCTCCCTCATCACCTCTCTGTTTCCAGTTCCATTCCCAAGGACGCAAACCCAAACGATCGACACAAATCAACAACCCTGAGTTCGATCGATTCGAGAATCACTTCGAGAATAACCCAAGACCACGCCGACCTTAAATTGCACGCATCACTAATCCATTCGAACATCAGATCTTGCCTAGATCACTCGTGCACGGTGACAAACACACACGTACACACCCATGCCATTGATCATCTCGTCGCCGTGACACCTCCACCAAGTCCCCCATCATCCCCAGATCCAGTTTGTCACTTCGTCAATGTCCCGCAACCCTCCGATTGAAAATCGGTCATCTGCCTCACCCCTTCTGAAACCAGGAAACCATCTTTCCCTACAAATCGACCCACCGCATCCACGACACCGATCTCTGACGAAAGCTCTTCCTTGCATCTATCTCCGAGCCAACACCTTCAAATTCCGATCGCTCCACCACTCCTCGAAAACACTGCATCGCCACTTCAGTCGAGACTGCCCTTAAACCCTACAATCCATCGCTCAACCCAATCAAAGCCTAAATCCAACAAACGGCCACGGTCGATCACTTTACCATGCCCAAATGCACCTCCCAGCATCGCCGTCCCTACGTCTCCACCACCCACGGTGGTGAAATTAATTTTTAAAGAGAAATTGGTCATTTTAAAATCTCTTACATTATAAACTATTAAAAATCATATTTTAACTTCTAAAAATCCTATTTCTTTACAAGAATCCAGATAGCATGCTTGAATTCTTGTTTTAGATATGCTGAATTCTTCACTAAACATGGTTGTCTACTGTAAAACAGGCATTAGATGACTATACAACATAATCCATTCACCAACCTATTTTTAACTTAAACTACACAAGAAAATAAACATTTTCTTAGTTTACAGCATCATCAAATATAAACTGGATTAAGAGATATAGATTTTTGAATTTGGGATGAACAAAAATATTCACTGTCAACAGAGAAACAGATCAATCATTTTCAAGTTTTAATTAACGTTTCTCACCTTCCACATATAGATTCCAGAAGCTTTAAAGTTGAAGTTGAAAATCTTAAATCCGACTCCTTGAAAACTTGCTTTTAAAATCTCTTGGTGGTTTGAATCAAACAGAGTATGCTCCTTATCTCCAGACTAGTTATAGAGTTTCTTTGCTTCTTTTTTTCAACTTTCTTAAATTCTTGTTTATAGTTTGAACAAAAGATATATCTCTAAGTTGCAGGCTTAGATTTTAAAACAACAACACAGAACTAAATGCCCACTTATATATATATGCTTTGAATATCCAGAAGATAGATTTGGAAAGAGATTTTGGAGGTTGGAAATGATATTTGTTTTTGATGAGTGAAATTTGAAAAGAAAAGAAATGATCATTACAATCTTTTATCAGTTGTTTCCTGCCATATGTTAGTATATTTTCTGATTTACAATCTATTATTTATTTTCCCATTGTTTTCCTTGATTTAAACCAGTTTTTGTTAACCTGTTTTTTTCTCTTAACAGCTAATAGCTTGAAATCTTTTCCCTTTATTATATTTTTATGTAAACCATATAATACTTTAAAGTATATATAAGTATACTCATGAAGATGACAGCCCATAGTTATCTTTGCTTTTGACAAAGTTAGTGTGTGCATTAATCTCTACATGCCTTATACATTTTATAACAAAGGTGAGAAACTAGTTAATTAAAATAACACTCTTGGTTAATATACCTTTATATATATAACTTAAATAAAATAAATAACATTCTAAATTAAACACCCTATATACATATGTCATAAGAACTATAAGATGGTTAAAAACTATTTCTAAGCCTTTACGTATATATGTATCCATATATACATTTTTTATTGATAATATAGAAATATACTACTTTCAAATAAACTAAGTTCATTTGATATTTATGTATATATAGTTTCTCCTAGTTATACTTGTGTGATTCTTATACACATCGTTTAATTTATAACATTTTTATTTAATTATAAATATTATAAATTTTCCTTTTGAACTTATCTTTACATATATATAACTTTTCTTATTCATGGTGTATATATATTATTCTCGCAACGTTTAGCTTAAAACTCTTTTGTTTAATATAAATTATATTGTTTATATGCCCAAATTAAAAATATCCTTTTTTACTTCATTATCTATTTACCGTTATGAATTTCTATCCACATTATATATATACATATAAATTTAGTATCCTTATATGTAAAATTGTATGCATATGATTTTTCCAATTAATTTAATTTTCTATTTTATTTTATATGTAGAACAAAATATGCATATTTTGTCTCTAAAACAAAATACACAAATTTTACCTAAAACAAAATATACACATATAAGAAATTTCCATTTAATAAATCTCCTATTTAATATAGATCTGAAAATCTAAATTATATTGGTTTCGGAAAATTTGTATATTATTATCTGTTGTTAGGGACTTTTGTATATTAAAATACAATGTTATTGAATATTATAAATTAATATTCACTCCTCGGGATGTCAAAAATCCTGGGTCGTTACATTCCTTCCCCCTTAAGAGAATTTCGTCCTCGAAATTCCATGGCTAAGTTAGTAATATTATCTTTACACATTAGAACTGATTAATAGCCACCCATACTACACCGGTAAATACATAGATTTCGTACTTGAATATCAAAATATACATTACATCTAGTACCAGCCAGAATATTTCTACGAGTGTTATCATCAACCACACAAACATATATATATATATATATATATATATATCATCCTACCTAACATTTAATACCTAACATCCATGACGTCCAAGGGTCATAGACACATACAAAAAGGAATACACTACCTAGAGAATGCAAACCAACTCCTACGATGGATTCTTAGTACCTGAGTCCTCCTCTTTGGGTCCCAACAATTCCATGGACTCCACATCACTGTCCGAAACCCATACAATCTTTGTACTAGGCTCTCTCTAAAGGAAATCTACACCAGCAACTGGCTCCTCAACAACTTCACCTATCTCCCAATTGAATGCATCGTTATTTTTCGATTCAAGATCCTCCTTTACTTCAAACTCTTCCTCGTTGTCAAACTCGTTATCTTCACCCTTGACTTCAAACTCTTCTTCACTGTCGAATTCCTCCTCGGGGTCTTCATCCTGTGGCTGAGGTTGCTCGACGGGCTCTACCGGCTCCTCCGGCTCTTCCTCATATAATGACGACTCGTTAAGATCCACCCAAATTCTTCTGACCGGGACTTAATCACCATCCCTCCTAGCCCTAGCCAGTGCTCCACCTCGACTGATGCTACGAGTTCTCTACAATTAATACCAAAACCCAAAGGTGAGATCCTAAGGTTTATACTTCTATAGACTAAAGGGTACATCAAGGTTCACACTTCAAAATTTATCCCGCCTTTTAAATTTATATTGCTTGAAATTTATAAAATCATCTTTTCCAAAAATATTTTAAGCATATATTTTGAAAGTGGTTATAAGGCAATGAAAAATATATAATAATACAGTAAGTTTATAAACAATTTTTTTCTTCAATTTATACACACACACACACACACACACACACACACACACACACACACACAACAAAGTAAAGTGTTATAAGGTTTTAAATTCTCAAATATCCTTTTTAGAAATCCATATGTAACGACCCGGAATTTTGGGCAATATAAATTTAATAATCTGTATAAATAATTTAACAGGTTTGATAATTTATCATTATAATTTCAATTTAAATTGGTAAATTTATTCTTTTTAAAGGTTAATAAATATTTAATCTGATAATAGTGGTCAATATCTTTCTGACAATTTAAATATTGATAAGATTTATCTTTTCCAAAGCTAATGAAATTTTATTCTGTTTATAATATATACTTGATATATATTGTGAATAAAAGATCTTGTGTTTTAAATAAATGATGAAGTTTCAAATTGTAATATATATATTTGTATATGTTATAATTTGAAATTTGTTTTGAAATTTAATTTAATCTATGGATAATTTGTATATGTATGAAATTATAATTTTAAGCTTTGTTTTAATTTATATTTTCAAAAGTTAATTTAGATTTGTCAAATTGTTTTCAATTATAAGATAATTGTTTATTTTAAAATATAAAGATTTGTTATTTATTTTCAAATATGATAGTTTAAAAAAAATTTAAACAAGCTTTGTTTTGTTTTCTTTTAAAATGCTTAAATTAAAAATGGTTATAAATGTATATAGATAAAAATTTTAGATTTGTGAATACATGTATAAGCAATTCAGTTGTATTTTAACTAGTTTTATAATATTCTCTTTTAAAGGTAAGTTTATATTCACATATATAAATATTTATTTATAAAGTAATTTAAATAAGTAGATTTATACTATTTTTAAAAATAAATTTATGTATACATATGTAAAATTATATTTATTAAGTGAATTAAATTATGTGAGTTTATATTTACATTTAAACTAAGTAAAAATTTAATTAAAGTACTAAAAACATGTGTTAATACATTAGGACATCTCATAAACACTTGTTAGGCAATTAAGTAATGCATGCGACAAATGTGAGTTTATGTAAACAAGTGTCTTCATTCTTTTTAATAAACATAACATTTTCATTTTTTCTTGGTTTTCTTTCTTTCAAATTTTAATGGCAACTACTCTTCAAAAACCTGAAACTTGAATTCAAATCTGCAAATTAATGTTCTTCACAACAATTCAACCTGCAACTTAAAAGGAATCAAAGCAAATTTAAATCCTGCAATTATCAAAACTGCAATTTCAAATCTGCAAATTAAAGTGGAACTGTGATCAACTCAGCAACTTTAAGATCCATTTCAACTTTTAAAACAACAAATTGATGGCATGCAAAGTTTTTCTTCAACAAAGCAAAATCAAAGTTTCTTTTCCAGATTTGATGTTCAAGTGCCTCGAATAAAATAAGAAAGCTGCTCTGCTAAACATTAGGTGAGTAAATCCTATTTTAAAAACAGTTTTGATTTAATCTTTGTTTGAATGTTGCATGCAAATGGATTTGAGTTTGATAGTGCATTTTAGTCTACCTGAATGTATTTTTGTAAAATTAAAAAAATTAAAATAAAAAAATATTGAATGCCTGTATATGTGTACTATTGTTATACAGGTTTGTTTTTTTTCTTTTAAAATCAATAACTTGATTTTGAATACAAATTTGACATTGATTTGTAGATGAAAGTTGTTTGTAATCAAGTGATTTATCATCTAAAAATAGTTATAAGGTTTAAATTTGAAAGAGTTACTCAAAATTTTCAATTTACAGTAGACAATAAAATTTGGGCAAAAATTTGTGATTTCAATTTCTAGTTTTGAATTTATAATCGAATCACAATAGGAAGTTATGATTTTTAGAGTTGGTATCATAATTTTTAATGGTGTAATTATGTTGAATTTTTTGTATGAATGATTTGGGGATTTTTATGAACTGTGGATGTTATACATAATAATTTGATTTGATTCTTGGATCGTAGCTTGTATGTAAGTTATAGATTATGGGCAAAATACAATTAAATTTTTTAAATGGTAGAATTATTCGAATTGATTCAAAATAGGGTTTAGACTTACAGTTTGTTTTCGGCTTGGATGCGTGGCATTATGTCGAATATGATGAATCGAGTTTGATCGCGTGTTGAGGGAAAGTAGCACGGTGATGCTGCGGTGTTTGGGAGAGATTACCGGAGCTTATGGTGGTGGTGCGTTCATCTGAGGCGTTGGATTTTGGGTTCGGTTGTTCTGCAGTTTTTGAGTGATGGAGTCGAATTTTGATGCGCGGGCTTTTGCTTCGATCTGGGTTTGAGATCGCGTTCGCATAGGTTCTTGTGACCGGAGTAGATGGTCGCGACGACCTAGTATGGCCGGAGGGCGATGGACACGTGCACGAGTCAGATGGGTGTGCATTTGAAATTTATGAGATGGGGAAGACGAGTTGTACTCGGTGAATCTCTCGTGTTTTTCATGGGGATGACTTGGAGCGTTGTGGGTGGGTGAGTGACTCGGGGAAAACTCGCGTGATTGCCGAGTCGGTCTCGGGCTTTTAGGGTTGTTGCTTTAGTTGAGTTTGGTAATGATGTTTTTTTTAAAGTTGCATTTGAACTGGAGTTTGATAAAATCAAGCATTAAGTTAGAAAACAAGTTTATAAAAGAAACAAGAGACAAAGTTAAAAACTGGTTGTTTTAAAAGTGGAAGTAAATCAAACATTTAAAGTGGAAATTGAATTTATATTTCAAATTTAAATTGTTTTAAGAAGATTGTTTTGAAATAATTATCTAATTAAATTTTGAACTTAAATACTAAAGAGTGATTTGATTTTAAATATTAAATCAAAGTTTAGAGTAATTTTTAAGTAATGATTTTAAAACTAAAGTTTTAAAACTTTATTTAAATTGAATAAGATTAAAATTAGATAATTTAAAATATTTTGAATTTTGGAATTGATTTCTAAATAACTTATTTTAAATAAGGTTATTGATATGATTTTGAAAACCAAATTGAATAATTTGTTTTAAGATGTTAAAATTTGATTTAATTCAAATAATTTATTTATGAAGATAAATAATTATTTGATAGGAATTTAAGAATACTTATTTAATATGATTTGTTAATAAGTAAGGTTTAATTAAGATTTATGATTTTCTTAATTAATTGAAGATGTAAAAATATAAGAAGTTAATTAATTAATTATTTAATTTATTTTAAATAATTGGTTATTTGATTATTTAATTTTAAATAATCACTTAATTATGGATTAATTGATTGTGATTACTTAATGAAGTAATCAATGGTTAATATTTGAATATAATTAAGAATGGAAGTAATTAATTATGGAAGTAATTAATGGTAATTACTCATGGATTATTTTAATGGAAGTGATTATTGGTTAATCGCTTGATGATATCAATTTAAGAATTGATTAATATAATTGTAGAAGTTAATTAATTATGAAGTAATTAATTAATTAAAGGATTAAGGATTATTTAATAATGGAATTAATTACTTATTAAGGTAATTAATTAAGGAAGTAATCAAGATTGATTAATAGAAGTAATTAGAGATAATTACTTATGTAAGTAATTAAGGGTTAATTACTTAATTATTTTAGTTAATTAATTAATGTGATTAATTAATTAATAAATGAGTTTAACTTAAGATTAATTACTAAGTGTAATTAATTAAAATTGTAATTAATTAATAAAGTAATTAATTAAGGGTTTATTTATTAATTTAATTGTTTAATGATTACCTAATAAAGTAATTAAAGATTAATTAATTAGATTAATTATTCAAAGGTTAATATAATTAAATAATAATTTAATTAATTAAGATAAGTAATTACAAATTGTTTAATTATTGATTATGATTAATGAGTTGATCAATTTCAAGTTAATTATTTAATTAAAGAGAATTATTAATTAATAGGGATCATTAATTAATGTAATTAATGATATTTATCAAGGTTGATTAATATAAGTGATTTAATTTAAGTGTGATTAATTAATTGTAATTAATTAAGGTTTAATGTAATTAATTATAATTGATTAATAAATATAATTAGATAAAGGATCATTAATTATTGTAATTAATGATAGTAATTAAAGATTAATTACTGAATATGGTAATGGATGATTTCTTGAAAGTAATTAAAGTATAATTAATCAAGGAATATTAATTTGGGAAGATCGTTAGAGATGATTAATTTATTTGGAATAATAATTAATGAAGAAGGATTATAGTAATCCAATTGATTAAGAGAATCAATTCTGCTTTGGATGATTGATTAATATGGGTTGATTGATTAATATTGGTTGATTGATTGATATTGGATGATCAATATTTGGTGATTGATATTTGTTGATACTGGATATCTCTGTTATGTGATATGCTGTTGTGAGATGAACGTTGTTATGAATTATCTATTGTGATAATGTGATTCATCTATCTGTTTACATATCACCTTGAATATAAGATTATTGTTAAAACCCTTAAGTACAACTTGGACATTAAAATGGTGTTTGATTTCGGTGAGACCGGGATCGGGTTTCCATATTTGGGATCCGAAAACCACATTGATTCCAATTAAATGTTAGGTCGTTAATCCAATGGGAGTGAAAATGAAGACTCGAGGTGTCAGAACTATTCGTCAGTATAACTCTGGGGGTGATTCCGAGATGAGTTTGACGGAAATAGTACTTACAGGTTCGAGATGGTGATTCAGAGTGCAAGGGTTATCGTCGTTAACTTTGAGGGTGATTCCAATAATGAGTGCAACGAGATAGTGCCTTTGGTTTCGTTCGAACCCGGAACGAACTTGTATGGATTGAATGCTTTCAGAACATCGTCAGGTGGACGATGAGCATTCTAAGATAGATGTGTTCTATAAAGGTAACCGCAGCCTCAAGCCTCATCAACCGGGAATGTCTAAAACAGGGGAGGTGCAGCAAGGCTTCGTGGGTAGTCCCCACTTGAGAGTGAGATTTACCCCTGTCTAGAGGTCCCTTTCTATTTCGGCATAGTGTGTGGTTGGTCGCGCCAACTACGGGATGGTCTTGTTCGGGACTGCCCAGTAAGGGATGGTTCCGGCCTTGTGTTGCAGGGGAGGGGCGTACTCCTCGGTATGTTGATCTAGGCCACGTACTGTGACGGGCGGTACCCAGGTAGCGCTGCCATTGATGGAAACCCATTCTTCCTACGAGACCCTACGGTTTTGATTGTATTACCCACTTTTGTGGCTAGTAGCTGGAATTTAATAGATGTAACAATTTCGGCTATTTCTTATTTACTTGAAAACCCTAGACACTATTATAATATCACTGGATTTTCTATCAAATGTTTTGGTTAGCATAAGGTAAAAACTTTTCCATGTTTATGTGTGGGAAGTCTTACGTGATACCTTTTTCTTTCAAAGGTTTTCTAAAGTTAAGCAAATTTTAACCCGTTTACTCACACCAGACCCCTGTCTGACTAGAGTGTTTATTTTCCGTTTTATTAAACTCTTGGGTACTCATATTATATATGAGTAGTCAAGTGATTCAGGTTTACTTGATGAATTCTGGAGGAGATATGGAGCAGGAGGCTTCCACGTGTAGATATATTATGTTTCCGCTGTGTTTGTTGTATCTGTTTCTGTTGTACTTGAGTTGTATAGTAAGACATATGTTTATAACTGTCTAATATCTGTTGTATAAGTTGTGTACTCTGATGTAATAAGATACTATGTAATATTTTATGTGATATATTATATTTCATTGGTCCCGCTGTGAGTTCTCTGATGTTATTGTTTCTTTCTTTCTCTTTCTTTTCTTCTTCTATCCCTTTCTTTCTTTCAAGATGATGCGATTTTCTGGAGATAGGAAGTCGTGTCTCATTTGGTATCAGAGCATTAGGTTGAGTGAATACCTAGGCTCTGGAGTGGTGTCTTTCTTGAGAGAGCGTACTTGTATTTTTATATATAACTATATTTTATATATATATATATATATATATATATATATATATATATATATATATATATATATATATATCTACCTGATCTGTTGGGTTATCTGTTCGGATTTTCCAACATAAGTTTTAGAGGTAGATGGAGTAGTGGTGTGTATGTGGAACACGACTACCACTGATGGAAGAGGTCCATATGTTTAAGGTTGGAAGTTTTTGACGAGACTGTAGACCTAATACCGTCTCGAGTGAGATTTGTAGTTTGGAGTAAGGATTTCTCTGATATCCGAAGGAAATCTTTTAAAGATTCGGAGTTTATCTTTGAAGTGTAAGTTTGGATCTGTCGGAAGTGCAGAAGTAAGTGATGGTATCTTGATAACTGCGTGATGAGATGCAGTATCCTTGGATATTTTCCTGAGATGTTTTCTCTTGAAGCAGTTTTAGTAGTTGTTGAACAACAGTCTTTTCCTGCTGCAGGGAAGATTCGTCTGTGTAGAAGTTGTTTGGATCTTTAGCATGGAGGATGGCTGTTTTGGAATATGAGACTAAGGTCTATGAGTTATTCCGCTTTGGCATGGTCTCATTTGTTATTCCTTAAGGAAAGAGAGATGTTGATGCTTGGTTTGGAGTCCGATTTCTTGAGAGGTTGTCTGCCATCTCGTAGGGCCGTTGTGTGGTTTGTTGATGGTTTTGGGTTTTGGAGAAGCCTTTGGATTAGAATTTTTTGGTTAGATGTGGTAGTAGTGCAACTCGAAGTGTTCGATGTGCTGTCGAGAAGATCTTTTAGTTTCGCGGTATCATCGAAGTAGAGTTGGGAAGCGGCAGTGTGGTTGTTTCTCTGATAGTTCAGGAATCTTGGTGGTTCTCCTATCAGCAGTCCGGGCAGTTGGTGAAAGTTTTCTGGAGGGTTAACCTTGTTTGGAAAAGCTTAAAACTGTTCTAATTGGTAAAGTGAGGATAGTTTCTTTGGAATCCGAACTAGATAGGATCGCAAAAGTGACTTGCGATTAGTTTGGAATTTATCTTGGGCGATCTGTTGTTTGAGGCTGAGGGTTCTCATATGGAAGTAGGAGCTACTGAGGTAATCAGAAGTTTGTTTGCATCCGGAGTTGAGTTCCATATTGTTTTGGTTCCAGAAGCAAATTTGGTAGTTAGCCTGGTAGTAGGATGGTTCTTGGAGTAGAAGAGTTGGTGTAGCAGCTCAGAAATTTTTGGAATTGGATTTGGTCTGATCTAGTTTTTGAATTGGATTCTGTAGTAAGGTTGTGTGACTGAGTCAGATGTGTTACCCAGATTTTATGGATTTGATGAACAAAGTTTACCGGATATATTGGATAAGTTGTACTTGTGTTCATCAACAGTATTCTCATCTATTCCAAAATCAGAGTTGTGCAGCGGAAGCGAGGTAGCAGCTATACAAGGAAAGAAGCAAGTTATTTTTGCTATTGCTTGAGAAGTAGAGCTTGTGTTCTGCATTTCGACGGATTTTGGAAGCCTTGTCTGTTGGGTAGGATCTAGGAACTATTTGCTTTGGTCTAGTTGTTTCTAGAAGTACCAACATAGGTTGAGCTAATCTGGAAGAAGTTCGGCAGCCCAAGATTTTCTGTTGAGTTATACAGATATGAGATAAGGAGTTTGGAATTCGAAATCGGAGACTTCATTGTTGTTAAGATTTCTCTGGTTAAGAGAACAGATATTGGGTAAGTTTGGTTGGTTAGTGCTGTGGTATTTGAGATTTCTTATCTGTGTTTGATAGGATGCGATTTAATTGCCAGTTTGGATAACTGGAATTAACTATATTTCACGTATCTCTGAGGGAGTACGTGTATGATTCATCGATTGGTTGTTGAATCTGTAGTTCTGTTGGATTTGGAAGTTGAGCTGCACTTGAGTATAATCCGATGTTCTGTTCAGATTGATGGATCTGGAGATGAGAGGAGCTCTGGATTTTGGTAGTGTAGTTAGTTTGATGGCTTTTGTAGAGTGAGTCTCCCGGTGATTTATACTTGGGAAACTCGAGATAGTATTAGAGATTTATTCTGATTTGTGTCAGAATAATTAGTTAGGTTTGTTTGTTTGATTGATTGCTTTGGTTGTTAGTTACGGGTTGATAGGAATGCTTTGCTGATTTAAATTAAAATCTTTGCTGGGTTATTAAATTACCTTTGCTTTTAAATTTCGGGGACGAAATTCTTTTGAGGGGGGAGGATTGTAACGACCTAGAATTTTGGGCAATATAAATTTAATAATCTGTATAAATAATTTAACTGTTTTGATAATTTTTCTTTATAATTTCAATGTAAATTGGTAAATTTATTCTTTTTAAAAGTTAATAAATATTTAATCTGATAATAGTGATCAATATCTTTCTGACAATTTAAATATTGATAAGATTTATCTTTTCCAAAGCTAATGAAATTTTATCCTGTTTATAATATATATTTGATATATATTGTGAATAGAAGATCTTGTGTTTTAAATAAATGATGAAGTTTCAAATTGTAATATATATATATATATATATTTGTATATGTTATAATTTGAAATTTGTTTTGAAATTTAATTTAATCTATGTATAATTTGTATATGTATGAAATTATAATTTTAAGCTTGGTTTTAATTTATATTTTCAAAAGTTAATTTAGATTTGTCAAATTGTTTTCAATTATAAGATAATTGTTTATTTTAAAATATAAAGATTTGTTATTTATTTTCAAATATGATAGTTTAAAAAAAATTAAACAAGCTGTGTTTTGTTTTCTTTAAAATGCTTAAATTAAAAATGGTTATATGTATATAGATAAAATTTTAGATTTGTGAATAAATGTATAAGCAATTCATCTGTATTTTAACTAGTTTTATAATATTTTCTTTTAAAGGGAAGTTTATATTCACATATATAAATATTTATTTATAAAGTAATTTAAATAAGTAGATTTATACTACTTTTTAAAAATAAATTTATGTATACATATGTAAAATTATATTTATTAAATGAATTAAATTATGTGAGTTTATATTTACATTTAAACTAAGTAAAAATTTAATTAAAATACTAAAAACATGTGTTAATACATTAGGACCTCTCATAAACACTTGTTAGGCAATTAAGTAATGCATGTGACAAATGTAAGTTTATGTAAACAAGTGTCTTCATTCTTTTTAATAAACATAACATTTTCATTTTTTCTTGGTTTTCTTTCTTTCAAATTTTAATGGAAACTACTCTTCAAAAACCTGAAACTTGAATTCAAATCTGCAAATTAATGTTCTTCACAACAATTCAACCTGCATCTTAAAAGGAATCAAAGCAAATTTAAATCCTGCAATTATCAAAACTGCAATTTCAAATCTGCAAATTAAAGTGGAACTGTGATCAACTCAGCAGCTTCAAGATCCATTTCAACTTTTAAAACAACAAATTTATGGCATGCAAAGTTTTTCTTCAGCACAGCAAAATCAAAGCTTTTTCAGATTTGATGTTCAAGTGCCTGGAATAATAATAAGAAAGCTGCTCTGCTAAAAATTAGGTGAGTAAATCCTATTTTAAAAACAGTTTTGATTTAATCTTTGATTGAATGTTGCATGCAAATGGATTTGAGTTTGATAATGCATTTTAGTCTACCTGAATGTATGTTTGTAAAATATATATAAAAAAAAGATAGAATGCATGTATATGTATACTGTTGTTATACAGGTTTGTTTTTTTTCCTTTTAAAATCAATAACTTGATTTTGAATACAAATTGGACATTGATTTGTAGATGAAAGTTGTTTATAATCAAGTGATTTATCATCTAAAAATAGTTATAGGGTTTAAATTTGAAAGAGTTACTCAAAATTTTCAATATACAGTAGAAAATCAAATTTGGGTAAAAATTTGTGATTTCAATTTCTAGTTTTGAATTTATAATCGAATTACAATAGGAAGTTATGATTTTTAGAGTTGGTATCATAATTTTTAATGGTGTATTTAAGTTGAATTTTTGGTTTGAATGATTTGGGGATTTTTACGAACTGTGGATGTTATACATAATAATTTGATTTGATTCTTGGATCGTAGCTTGTATGTAAGTTATAGATTATGGGAAAAATACAATTAAATTTTTTAAATGGTAGAATTATTCGAATTGATTCAAAATAGGGTTTAGACTTACAGTTTGTTTTCGGCTTGGATGCGTGGCATTACGTCGAATATGATGAATCGAGTTTGATCGCGTGTTGAGGGAAAGTAGCACGGTGATGCTGCGGAGCTTGGGAGAGATTACCGGAGCTTCTGGTGGTGATGCGTTCATCTGAGGCGTTGGATTTTGGGTTCGGTTGTTTTGCAGTTTTTGAGTGATGGAGTCGAATTTTGATGCGCGGGCTTTTGCTTCGATCTGGGTTTGAGATCGCGTTCGCATGGGTTCTTGTGACCGGAGTAGATGGTCGCGACGACCAAGTATGGCCGAAGGGTGATGGACACGTGCACGAGTAAGATGGGTGTGCACTGGAAATTTATGAGATGGGGAAGACGAGTTGTACTCGGTGAATCTCTCATGTTTTTCATGGGGATGACTCGGAGCGTTGTGGGTGGGTGAGTGACTCGAGGAAAACTCGCGTGATTGCCGAGTCGGTCTCGGGCTTTTAGGTTTGTTGCTTTAGTTGAGTTCGGTAAGTTGCATTTGAACTGGAGTTTGATAAAATCAAGCCTTAAGTTAGAAAACAAGTTTATAAAAGAAACAAAAAACAAAGTTAAAAACTGGTTGTTTTAAAAGTGGATGTAAATCAAACATTTAAAGTGGAAATTGAATTTATATTTCAAATTTAAATTGTTTTAAGAAGATTGTTTTTGAAATAATTATCTAATTAAATTTTGAACTAAAATATTAAAGAGTGATTTGATTTTAAATATTAAATCAAAGTTTAGAGTAATTTTTAAGTAATGATTTTAAAACTAAAGTTTTAAAATTTTATTTAAATTGAATAAGATTAAAATTAGATAATTTAAAATATTTTGAATTTTGGAATTGACTTCTAAATACCTTATTTTAAAATAAGGTTATTGATATGATTTTGAAAACCAAATTGAATAATTTGTTTTAAGATGTTAAAATTTGATTTAATTCAAATAATTTATTTATGAAGATAAATAATTATTTGATAGGAATTTAAGAATACTTATTTAATATGATTTGTTAATAAGTAAGGTTTAATTAAGATTTATGATTTTCTTAATTAATTGAAGATGTAAAAATATAAGAAGTTAATTAATTAATTATTTAATTTATTTTAAATAATTGGTTAATTGATTATTTAATTTTAAATAATCACTTAATTATGGATTAATTGAGTGTGATTACTTAATGAAGTAATCAATGGTTAATATTTGAATATAATTAAGAATGGAAGTAATTAATTATGGAAGTAATTAGTGGTACTTACTCATGGAGTATTTTAATGGAAGTGATTATTGGTTAATCGCTTGATGATATCAATTTAAGAATTGATTAATATAATTGTAGAAGTTAATTAATTATGAAGTAATTAATTAATTAAAGGATTAAGGATTATTTAATAATGGAATTAATTACTTATTAAGGTAATTAATTAAGGAAGTAATCAAGATTGATTAATAGAAGTAATTAGAGATAATTACTTATGTAAGTAATTAAGGGTTAATTACTTAATTATTTTAATTAATTAATTAATGTGATTAATTAATTAATAAATGAGTTTAACTTAAGATTAATTACTAAGTGTAATTAATTAAAATTGTAATTAATTAATAAAGTAATTAATTAAGGGTTTATTCATTAATTTAATTGTTTAATGATTGCTTAATAAAGTAATTAAAGATTAATTAATTAGATTAATTAATCAAAGGTTAATATAATTAAATAAGAATTCAATTAATTAAGATAAGTAATTACAAATTGTTTAATTACTGATTATGACTAATGAGTTGATCAATTTCAAGTTAATTATTTAATTAAAGAGAATTATTAATTAATGGGGATCATTAATTAATGTAATTAATGATATTTATTAAGGTTGATTAATATAAGTGATTTAATTTAAGTGTGATTAATTAATTGTAATTAATTAAGGTTTAATGTAATTAATTATAATTGATTAATAAATGTAATTAAATAAAGGATCATTAATTATTGTAATTAATGATAGTAATTAAAGGTTAATTACTGAATATGGTTAAGGATGATGTCTTGAAAGTAATTAAAGTATAATTAATCAAGGAAGATTAATTTGGGAAGATCGTTAGAGATGATTAATTTATTTGGAATAATAATTAATGAAGAAGGATTATAGTAATCCAATTGATTAAGAGATAATCAATTCTGCTTTGGATGATTGATTAATATGGGTTGATTGATTAATATTGGTTGATTGATTAATAATGGATGATCAATATTTGGTAATTGATATTGGTTGGTACTGGATATCTCTGTTATGTGATATGCTGTTGTGAGATGAATGTTGTTATGAATTATCTATTGTGATAATGTGATTCATCTATCTGTTTATATACCACCTTGAATATAAGATTATTGTTAAAACCCTTAAGTACAATTGGACATTAAAATGGCGTTTGGTTTCGGTGAGACCGGGATCGGGTTTCCATATTTAGGATCCAAAAACCACATCGATTCCAATTAAACGTTAGGTCGTTAATCCAAGGAGAGTGCAAGTGAAGACTCGAGGTGTAAGAACTATTCGTCGGTATAACTCTGGAGGTGATTCCGAGATGAGTTTGATGGAAATAGTACTTGCAGGTTCGAGATGGTGATTCAGAGTGCAAGGGTTATCGTCGTTAACTCTGAGGGTGATTACAATAATGAGTGCAACGAGATAGTGCCTTCGGTTTCGTTCGAACCCGGAACGAACTTGCATGGATTGAATGCTTTCAGAATATCGTCAGGTGGACGATGAGCATTCTAAGATAGATGCGTTCTATAAAGGTAATCGCAGCCTCAAGCCTCATCAACCGGAAATGGCTAAAACAGAGGCGGTGCAGCAAGGCTTCGTGGGTAGCCCCCACTTGAAAGTGAGATTTACCACTGTCTAGAGGTCCCTTTCTATTTCGGCTTAGTGTGTGGTTGGTCGCGCCAACTACGGGGTGGTCTTGTTCGGGACTGTCCGGTAAGGGATGATTCCGGTCTTGTGTTGCAGGGGAGCGGGCGTACTCCTCGGTACGTTAATCTAGGCCATGTACTGTGACGAGCGGTACCCCAGTATCCCTGCCATTGATGGAAACCCATTCTTCTTACGAGACCCTACGGTTTTGATTGTATTACCCAATTTTGTGGCTAGTAGCTGGAATTTAATAGATGTAACAATTTCGGCTATTTCTTATTTACTTGAAAACCCTAGACACTATTATAATATCACTGAATTTCCTATCAAATGTTTTGGTTAGCATAAGGTAAAAACTTTTCCATGTTTATGTGTGGGAAGTCTTACATGATACCTTTTTCTTTCAAAGGTTTTCTAAAGTTAAACAAATTTTAACCCGTTTACTCACACCAGACCCTTGTCTGACCCGAGTGTTCATTTTCTGTTTTATTAAACTCTTGGGTACTCATATTATTTATGACTAGTCAAGTGATTCAGGTTTGGTTGACGAATTCTGGAGGAGATATGGAGCAGGAGGCTTCCACGTGTAGATATATTTTGATTCCGCTGTGTTTGTTGTATCTGTTTCTGTTGTACTTGAGTTGTATAGTTAGACAGATGTTTATAACTGTCTAATATCTGTTGTATAAGTTGTGTACTCTGATGTAATAAGATCCTATGTAATATTTTTGTGATATATTATATTTCATTCGTTCCACTGTGAGTTCTCTGATGTTGTTGTTTCTTTCTTTCTCTTTCTTTTCTTCTTCTATCCCTTTCTTTCTTTCAAGATGATGCGATTTCCTGGAGATAGGAAGTCGGGTCGTCTCACCATAATTATGAAATTATTATTAATGGTGGAAATTTTCTCTAAAATATTTGTTTAAAAGTTTTCCAAATTCCTTAAGTAAAAATAATTTAGTAAAAATCTCCTTTTTCCCAAGATTCATATCCTAAAGGGTCTAGATCTCAAAGTGCATACTCTAGTCAAAAAGGACAACAAATGAAAATACTCAAGGTTGACGGCTTAGACCATTCAAATTCTAAATGATAAATTATTATCATCACAACCAATCATTTTAAATACCATATGTTTAAAAATCATACCTTTTAATGTAGAAAATATATTCTGGGTGAAATTATTTCATCCACCCTTTTTAAAACAATATTGTGTCCATTAGCCTACTTCAAGTGTTTCGAGATCCCTATCAATAACGTTAGCTACTCGTATTGACCAGAATCCATATGCCACTCAATCGATCAATTAACACAATATATAAAACCATTTTTATATAACTGACAAATACGCGCTCTCGTATATATATATACACACACACACTTAAGCTCAATTAGGTTGCTACAGACCGTATCTCTAATGAGCAACCCACCAAAACCAAGGTATTCTCTCAACCTAGGCTCTGATACCGCAATGTCACGACCAATTTTTCCATAACGATTTAAGCTGATTTTAACCACATTTGTCAGCCAAATCGCATAGGAAGACGGATAGTTAAAGTAAGATGGAATGTAGAAGATAGAAGAAAATGAATATAATTCAGAATCTCACAGCGGAACGAATAAACTATAATATAAACAAGTCTTTATGTGAAACCAGAACTATTGCTTTAATAACTTATACAGACATAAATCAGAGTTACATCCACTCAACTCGGACAGTTTATAACAATCCGCCCTTATAACTTATTGACAACACAACCAATTACAACTGAATATAAGCAACTACGTGAAAATGTCTCCTAATTCCAGCTTCTCTCCTGAAGCTTCCAATCTTCCAGCTAAACTTGGAAATATGCTCCGTCTGACCCGAGCATATAGGAAAAACACCACGTCCGGGCCAGTTGGGTAAAACAGTGTGAGAAACACACTCAACTTGATTATTAATGTTTAAAAATCCTTTTGAAATCAAAGGTATCTCGTAAGAACATGCCACAAATAAACATGCCGGGTTTTTACCTTACGATAACAAAAACATTTCTTATCAAATCCCAGATATTATAGTAGCGTCTACATACAAATACTTAAATCAAATAGCCAAAATTGTTACATTATTAAATTCTAGCAAATACTAGGTTCTACAATCAAAACCGTAAAGGCACGCAGGGAGAATAGATTTCCAACTAATGACTAGGCACTGGTGTACCATCTATCACGATACCTGGTCTAGATCAGCATACCGAGGATTCACCTTTGATCCCCTGCAACACAAGACTGGAGCTACCCCTTACAGGATAGTCCGAATAAGATCACCCCATGGTTGCGATCAGCAACCGCCCACACCGCCGAATAAAAAGGGACCTCTAGACAGGGTCGATCTTAGCCTAATTGGGTGCAACCCACTTAGCCTTGCTGCACATCCCCTGATTTTCAGTCAATCCCGGTGGATGAGGTTCGAGGCTCAGAGTTACCTTTTTAGAACATTTCACTTAGAATGCTCACCGTCCTTATGACGATGTTCTGAAAACATTCATCCAGACTAGTCCGTTCTGGGTTCGAATGGAACCGAAGGCACTATTCCTACTACATCCAATTTGGAATCACCCGCAGGATTAGTAGCGATTAGCCCTTGCACTTCACTGCTCCATCTTCTATTTCAAGCTCTGGTCTTTATTACGAAAACGTACTCGTTGGATCGAAGTGGTTTTCGAATTACAAATCCGATCCCGGTCACTTCGAAATAATGTTCGCTATTTCCCGGTAAACTCAACCCCGGTTCTTTAGGAAATGCACTGACAAAAATAAGATCGGAGTTCACCTCCTAACCGTTAGTGGACAGGTTTCCTTATAATTCGTCCTAGAGAACAAAAGAGTTTATACGTACGGTATAGCACCTCGAACGGTAACCGTACTATATAATTCCCGAGTTTCCTCTAGATATTTTCAAAGTTAAGTTTTTGTCCAGATTTGATAGTCGGTTATTTAACTATCAAAATAATCAATCAATTCAACCAAGTTCATTTCCCATTTCAACTATTAAGCCTTGTCCACATTTAAAATCCTAACAGATTAAAATTTACTAAGTAAACTTATTTCACCGGGTAAATATATACATGAAACCATTTCTTTCCAAATCATACTTACAAAATTTCCAAATGCATTTCTCATGTTTTAAACAAAAAATCACTACAACAAAATATGATATTAATAACGCTATTTAATAACGCGTTATTCTGAAGCGTTATTATTGACCCTTAATTATCTAGTTACCGGTTGATTTTTGTTCTCCCTACAGGTGTAACGCGCGCATCTCCCTTCCCTTCACACGCTGCCCCAAAACATCTCCCTCCAACTTCCCAAATTATTTTCCCTCTCCCTCCAAAACCATTCCGCCTCCGTCCAAAACGCGCGCATCTCCCTCCTCCAAATTACATTAGCGATTCGAAGACTCCAAAATGCACGCAGCTCCCTCCTCCAAATTATGTTAGCGATTCGAAGAAAGCAGAAACCCTCTCAAGTTTTGTCGAAGAAAGCAAAGTACTTTGATTTCGAAGCTAGGGCTTTGCGTGTAGCTCCGATCTGTCGAAGCTAGGGCTTCGCGTTTTGAATATTTTCTTCGATTTTGATTCTGGTTATAATCTTCGATTTTGATTCTGGTTTGCAGCAGCGTTTTTGCCAACAATGCAGCAGGTCTCTTTAATTTTTCTCCTCGCACTCTTTCTTGATTTCTTCATTTTATGAGCTTTTAATCTTCAGATTGCTTCATTTTTTATGGTTATGATATTGTGTTCAAATACTGACTTAGAGAAGTTTTATAGATACAATCTTTGGAGCTTATCATATTCGATATTAGCAGTTAAATTGGTTTTTTACACGAACAAATTGATTTTCCGTGCGTTACATGTAAGTAAGATAGATCCAGTTCTTTATTTAGGTTTATCCTCAAGATAAAAGTTCTATGATTAGAACAGTGGACAATTTTTAGCTTTGTTGATACAATTAATCTTCAGATTATTTTTATATTAGCAAATTATAGATAATAAATGTGCAACTTTGTCATCATAATCCATACTGGCAACTAAATTAATTTTTTTACACAAACAAATTGATTTTTCTTGCTTATTACATGTAATTAAGACCGATCCAGTGCTTTATTTTTAATTTATCCTTAAGAAAAAAGTTTCCTAATTAGAACAGCACACAACTTTCAGCTTTATTTATACAATTTAGTTACGAAATTTGTGCACATGATTTTTAGCATAAGACAATGAGTTTGGAATAAAATTTTGCTTAGTTCTATTTCTCAGGTCAAATGAACAGAACTGATTTCAAAACATTTTTATAACTGTTCTTGAACATAAAAAATATTTTGCAGAAGCATAATGTTAAATAAGAAATCAACAGTACATAGTAAGATTTACCAACTAATGAATTTTGCAACTTCTGGTATAATACTATTGATTGTTTTCGTAAACATTACAATGATTATTTGCAGGTCCTCTATATAGCAGTAGCATTACATTGGTTAGCTATTTTAATTTTCATAGTTAACTAGAATGGAGATGGTCACATAGTAGGAAAATTTAACTTATAGATTATCATTATCACCTTTGTCTTTTTTTCCAAATGAATAGGTTGGTCACTTGAATTATTATGTTACCTCGTCCTGTAATTGTACCTCATATCAGCTATGACATGGTTTGTTCCCCTTCAAAAGCCTCCCCCTCATGTTTGGTGTGTTAAGGACAATATAGTGACTCTTATCGAATTTTTCCCCTCAAGTGAAATCCTTTCCGAGAACACCAAAAAATGGAAGTCCTTTGTAGTTGTAGCCGCTGCTTCAGGCAGTTTCTCCCATGGTGGTTATATGCTAAAAAAAGATCATAAGTCATTATTATACTCCTAAACCAATAATGAAAATGACATAAATGAATATCTTACATCTATGTCAAACCCTCAGATAGAATAATTCTTTCAATTATTCGTATATATAGGATTAAATGTTTGTCATGTTGATGCAACTTTTGTGTCTACTCTGTTTGTTTAATGAACAAGATGGTAGTTTGGTTTTTCAGGTGAATAAGTGTATCCTTAATTATATGCTAATGGAAAAAGATTGGGTTCATTTGCACAGGTAAGTAGATAATTAAATATTCTCAACCATGTTTAATTTCATAAAATAAAAATATTTGATGTTAAACTCAACTATTACGTTGAATTTTTTTCGTTATAGAACTTCCAAGGAGTACTCGCAAGGGGCAAGATGTTTTGTAGAAGCTGCAAAGAGAAATATAAGAAATGTAGAGAAGCTTTTATGTCCTTGTTTAGATTGCCGAAATCTTAGTCGACAACATGATGATATTATCGTTGAACATTTAATTATAAGGGGGATGGATCCTAAGTACAAGAGTAGTACTAAGTGGTATCATCATGGCGAACAATTAAATATGGGCGTAGACATGAAGTTGGACAAAACATTTGATCTACTTAAAGCTATTCATTTTGAAGATGAAGATTTTTTGAATCATACTTTTTTTACTGATGTTAAAGAAGACGAGGATGTTCGAAAACGTGAGGATGATTTACTTAAGAATTTAGAGGATGCAGAAACCCCCTTATATCCTGATTGTCTAGGTCAAACTAAACTATCCGCCATCACTGCTTTGTATAATCTTAAATGTGAGATTGGATTATCTGATACCGGTTTTGATAAGCTTTTGAACGTACTACAGTTGTTGTTGCCGGTGAATAATGTACTTTCTAAGAATTTGTATGATGTAACAAAATTTCTCAAAGTATTTGACATGGGGTTTGAAAAGATTCATGCTTGTAAGAATGATTGTTGTCTTTTTATAATAGAGTTTCAAGATTTAGAAAGTTGTCCGAAATGTAACTCTTCGAGATGGAAGATAAATGAGGGCACTAAGGAGATTATATGTGGTGTTCCAGCTAAAGTGTTTACATGGGACATAGAAGGTTGCTAGATCTTTCACATCCATAGAGGAAACAAAAAACTTGGTTTGATAACACTGTAGAGGATGGTAATAGACCTAGAATTCTAACAGGAAGAAATATTTCTGCTATTTTGAATGGTTTTCCAAATGTTTTTGGAAAAGATAAGAATGAATAAAAAATAAGGAAGATGAGTAAGAAGAAGCTAAAGACGGAGTTGAGTAAGAAGATAAAAAGTAAAAAGAGGAAGAGTACTCACACTAAAGAAGATGATAGAAAAAAAGAGCTAATAAGGTGGAAGAAAAGATCAATCTTCTTTGATTTGCCATATTGGGAGGTTAGTATTAAAATTATATTTTCTTTCATTTACCTAACAATATAAAAGTTAATAAATTGTTGTATTATTGATATTTGTAGGAACTTTCCTTGCGACATAATTTAAATGTGATGCATGTTGAGAAAAACGTCGCTGAAAGCCTACTAAGCACGATGTTGCATGACAATAAATCAAAAGATGGAATTAATTCTAGGAAGGATTTGGAGGATTGGGGGATTCGACAATGTCTTTATGCACAACCTCGTGGGAATAGAACATATCTACCACCGGCTCCATATACGTTGTCATTGCCCGAAAAAATATATTTTGTAAGAGGTTACATGATTTTAAAGGTCCTGATGGTTATTGCTCAAATTTCAAATGATTTGTATCATTATAAGATTGCAAAGTAAGTGGGTTGAAGTCGCATGATTATCATGTCCTAATGCAACAATTGTTATCTGTTGCGGTTAGAGGTTCATTACCAAAGAAAGTTAGAACATTAATAATTCGTTTACATTCGTTTTTCAATAAAATATGTCAACGTGTTCTTGAAAGAGAGATGTTGCAACAACTTAATGATAAGATTATTAAAATTTTGTGTGGATTCGAAAGATATTTTCCACCTTCCTTTTTTGATATAATGATACATTTGACAATTCATCTTGGAAGAGAAGCGCAATTGTGTGGTCCGGTTCATTTTCGTTGGATGTACCCTTTTGAAAGGCATATGAAAACACTTAAAGATTATATAAGGAATTATGCACGACCTGAAGGGTGTATTGTAGAATCTCATCTTCCGGAAGAATCAATGAGATTTTTTAGTGAATTTCTACAAAGGAAAGTACAAATGGAGGAGAAAGAAGTCCGAAATGAAGATTATGAAAACAATGTGATACTCGAAGGACGTCCAATTTTAAAACCGAAGACAATTACATTGTCATCGAATGAAAAAGATATTGATCATTTGGCCGTGCTAATGAATATGGCTGTGGTGGAACCATATTTAGAGTAAGTACATATTATATTTTGTTTTTACCTTTATAATAAAATTTTGATGTTCAATATAACTTGGGTAAAATTATTTAAACACCGGTATGCATTTGGAGGAGTTACAAAATTTTGATAAGCGTATGGAAAAAAATGCGACATTGCTGTGGAAAAAACATACAGATAATTTCTCAGATTGGATTAAAAAGAAGGTTAGTTTAATTTTAATTTATCCTTCTATTGACAAAAAAAGATTTCTTTTTACTTCAAAATTTATGTAAAATGATTTGTTTGCAGATACCTATTCAATCCACAAGTGATGAAATACTAAAATGGATTGCCTTTGGCCCAAGTAGTAATGCATTGTCCTATAAAGGATGTATAATTAACGGACATCGTTTTCATACAAATGACGTTGAAAGAGAAATCCAAAACTACGGAGTTACTTATGATGCAACTACCACGTGTAGGGCAAGTGAAAAAGATATTTCTCAAAGAGTTGATGTGGTAACTTATTATGGGGTAGTGACGGACATAATCTTGCTAGACTATCACGTTTTTTATATTCCCGTATTTAAGTGTCACTGGGCAAATATAGGAAATGGAGTGAAGGTCGAAGACGGATTCACTCTTGTCAATTTACAACAAAATCAATCTTCATTTGTAAAAGATCCATACATCCTTGCATCTCAAGCAAAACAAGTTTTTTATTCAAGAGAGAATGATCACTCTAATTGGTATGTTGTAGTGAAAGCACCACCAAGAGGTTATCATGAATTAGAGATAGATGATCCTGTTATGGAAGTTAGCTTTGTTAGGGAAGATTGTGAAGAAACCGACATGGATATTGATTCCGTGGAGAATGTTAGCTATGTTAGAGAAGATTGTGAAGGCATATTTGAGTAGATTTCCAGTTTTATTTGCTTATGAGGTTTGTAATTCCTACTTATTTGCTAGTGATAGATATACGATATGAATTATCCCCTTAACGGTTGTATTTTGTTTCGAATCCCTCTAAAATTCTTTTCCATATCAAAAAAGCAGTCCCTTCAACAACTTGCCTCTGCCTATTCTTATTTATGCCTAATTTTATTGGTGATGGTTCTTGCTCTCTGCATATACTTGTGTCTTGTGTGCCAACTAATTTTTCTTTTCTCATATGTCAGGTCTTAAACAATTTCTCAACTTTGAAGAATCATATTTTGGTTACAACTTAAACAATTTGTGTTCTTTTTAAAAAAATAACACTAACTAGCCCAAGGTATATACATACATGTAGCAACATCCACACACACGCGCACGCACATTTTAATCTGACAAAGCCTTAAACAAGATATGTACACACTTGTAACAGTGATCATGCATGCAAGTACGTGTTTTCTTTTTGATAATTAAATCAATTATTTTGATAGATCTGATTCCTTTACGACATTTGAAACATCCAATAATCCAAGTTAAACCAAGTTAAACCAAATTCATGTTTTCATTTTTATTTTACATAATTTCGTTAAACTTCAAATGCAAACTTGCCTCTACTGACCACGCTTGTAGTTGTAATAAATTTTTGCTTAATATAAATTTTTTGCTTTATATTTTATTGTACCGTGCATAAATGAAAATACTTTGATCATTTTATCTGTTTGCTATTGATAAGATATTCATCATAAATAAGTTGTTCATTGTGATTACATAAGGTTGATATATTTTATTTTTGTTCATGTCAGCATCATTTGCATTAAAATATGTCGTTTGCATTTAAATTTTCTTTTATAACAAAATAACTCATGCACTGTTCATTTTTGCTCAGGATCTGCTCACTGGAATTCGAATTGAGCAAGATTAGGAATGTGATAACGAGAGCTCACATACAAACAAATATCGACGAACAAAAAAAGAAAGGTGCAAGAAATAAGCAGCTTGAAGACAATCAAGTAGACGATGAGATTCATAATGAAGACAATCCACAAGCATTAGAAAAAAATCAAGTACAAACTTTTCTCATAATAAATCTTGCTTCATTACTAAATAATGGATTTATTTCAATTTACTTGGCGATTTTCCTGTTCGGCTACTAAATAATAAATCAAGTACAATCTGAACCTGGTTGCTGAAATCATTTTGAGAAATTTCAGTCTAGGGTTTATCTGTAGTTATGCTTATGCGTTTGTTTCCTATCCCTAGGGTGGATGCTTTTCAATATCTCTTGTTTTGCCTTCAAAATCCTTTCAAACTTTGATATTGATTTGAAATCCTGTCATATGTGTAATCTGAAACTTCTCACTTTCAAAAATATACATTTTAAGTACTCGGAACAGGTATATACTTCTGTGAACTGGTTTTTGGAAGCATAAAATCTTCTGTCTAAGGTTAAGGATTTGTAGTTATACAGGTTCCATTTTCTACTTAAGTTTTGAAACTCGAGCAAAATTTAAAACTAAGTTTAATGGGAGCATATATGAAACCCGAGCAAAATTTAAACCGTATATTTTTGAAAGTGAGAATTTTATGGGCTTTTATGATCTAATTTGCAATTTTTTTTTATATACAGAAAATAAGGAAGAAGAGTAAGGCTGTGAAAAAGAGAGGTCACATGCAAAAAGAAATCGACGAACATAGGAAGAAACGTACAAGAGAGGAGCTGTTTGAAGACAATCAAGTAGAAGACGAGGTTTCTATTGAAAATAACCCACATGCATTAGAAAAGAATCAAGTACAAATCGATCCAGAAAACAATGCTGAAATACAAGACAACCCACAAACACTTGAAGACAACATAGTTCAGTCGGAAGGAAATCCGAGAAGAAAACCTAGAGGGCCAACCAAAGTTAGAAGACTTCCATTCAATTCTTTGGAGCAAATAGAAGTTCAATTTAATACCGCAGGCGAACCAATAGGACCGGGGTCGGTCAAATTATCTTCTTACTTCGGACCACTTGTACGAGAAATTGTTCCGGTTACACTAAGTAATTAGAAGCAACTTAGTACCAAATTGAAAGATGTTTTATGGGAAAGCATTCAGGTGACACTCTCTTTTGCTTTAAGATTAAATCTTATATTGATTGCTTACCTCAAACACTTTACGCCAAATTTTGAGTGTCGCAGGCAAGGTTTAAATTGGATTTAAATTGGCACAAAACAGTAGTTTTTCAACAAATGAGTGGTATTTGGCGGGCATCAAAATGTAGATTAGTTCGGCAGTTGGTACATGCAAAGTTTATGGAAGAAAGACTTCAGTTGAAACCATCTAACATTAAATGCATGATTGAGTGGAAGAAGTTTATCAAGTTGAAAACAAGTTCGGAATTCAAGGTATGAGAAATTTCAGTCTTTAAATACATATTAAAGAATGACGCAGATAAAAAATATTAAAACTAGTGTACATATCAAATGAAAATACAATATTCTGTATGCATTTGAAGTCATGGCATATTTACAGTTTTCAAAATCAAAAGTAGATGACTGGCATTTGTACATATCAAATTACATATACTAGACATTGTTAAAACTAATGTATCGTAAATCTGAAATCAGGCGATATGACGTTTAGACATATAATAAATCTTTCATACCCATATATTCGAAACCTTCAAAACCAAAATTAAGGAATTCTGGCACAAAATTAATATGCATACTAAATTTTGTATTTAAAACTTGATATATTTATAACCACTGTGTACAAAATACTCGTTTATATTCAAAGTTGTAAAAATATGAACTTTGTTATGAGTTCAATGATTACTCCAAAGTTTCCTTCATATGATACTCATACCTGGAAAAAAAAGCAGAAATTTGTATAAAAAACTGTCTCTAAGGCCTTAAGCATATAAAATTTATATTTTAGGAATTCACGCTTATAGTTACATACTTTAGGGGAAGATATATTTTGGAGACTAATAATACCCTGTTTGAAGCTCAACGTATGTGAAACTTGATAATATTAAAACCTGGCAGACCTATATGCTTTCAAAACCTTTTGTCCTTCGAAATCTTTTGCCCTATGAAATCATTACATACGAAACTTCATTTACAAAATCCAAGTTCACTAACAAATTTCTTTCTTTCTTACATTTATTGAAATGATTCTTATTTTAGGCTTTGAGCGAGAAGAACAAAGCTATTAGACAGAGGCAGTTGCCACACACATGCAGTCGTAGAGGAATGGCTCGACTGGCTGAAGATTTGGTAAGAAAATAGTAGTTTTATTTACTGCAGTATTTATGAAAACTTTTAAGTTAATGAAATTTGTTGTTTGGTGTTCTTTTGAATGTAGAAAAGCGAATGTGGTGATTGCTCTTCTGTCCCTAGAAGTGAAGTTTGGATCAAATCTCGCACTAAGAAAAATAGTGAATCGGTGAATTTGATTGCTGTAGATGCTATAGTAAGTTCATACTTTTCAAATACTTATGGTACATATATAAATACTTGTGTGATACATGTTTACTTGTTTAGCATTCACCAACTTAATATATATGCATCGCCTGACTTAGGCATCACCTAATTGCTTGAATTAATTTGATCTTAGCTTGTTCCAAATAAAAAAAACCTCATCAGTTTCCTAATGTTTTGATTGTATTTCAGCATTTAAGTTTATTAGTAATTATGCACTTGAATTTGTAAAATGTTGGAACTCTGTGTATGGTTTAGCTTTATGATGATTTCTAGTATTTCCGTATGCAGTTGGCTGTCATAGAGGTTATTTATGATAGTGACGAAGAATGTTTTTAGTATGTATGAAAATGCATTAGTAGCTGTTACGCCAGAGGAACCTCTAAAATGCTATATAATGTTCCAATAAGTTGTTACGGTGACGCTAAATATATTTTTGTATACAAATATTGTCAGCATATTGTAAGATCCAGCTTTTGGCGTGGAGAAGAATCTGTGCAACTGGTGTATATTTCTAATTATCTATGACATAAAAGTAACACATTGCACTGTGTTTTTATTGAATTATGCGATGAAATTTATTCTATAGTACATGGTCTTGAGTCTCATATTGTGGCAAATCCTTGTACTGCCTAAAAATTTTCATAGCAAGTGGCTGCTAATATTAATTAATTTCTTAAAGAAAATGGAGCAAAGGGATACCGTGTTGTAGGATTATTGTATTTTAGTTTGAATTCCCCTTAAGCCTGCAACTTAGTATAATGTATTCATATATTGCTCCTTCGGTCTGCAAAATTTTTGCTCCTGAATATGTGAGAGATTCGAGAGATCTATAAACTTCGAGAAAATTATTTTTCAGGTATTAACTTCCCTCCCAAATATCAGATTTAAGCAAAACAGTATGTGTGTAGCCTGAAAATAATCTACTTCGTAGTATAAACTGTACAAATAATATAAAATATTGATGATTTGTGATATACACAGAATTGGCTCCCTTGTTTGCAAAAATGTTTTGAGCAAGTCATATTTTGACTAAATTCTCATGCCAATTTAGCTTAAACTCAGTCGACTAACCATCTGAATGCGTCTCATATATTTCTGTTGGTTTTGGAATGTTTCATCTCATATATTTCTGTTGGTTTTGGCATGTTGCCAAATCAAGTGTAAAATTATGCATCTGCTAGAACATTCTGCATCCAACCCAAAAAATAAATCAATCACCAAATTTAATCCAAGTTAAAATAAATTTGCAAGCTTCTTAGTGTGTTTCCTATTTTAATTTAAATACTACGTTTTAATTTAAACTGCAATAATATGAAATTAATCATGTTTTGTAGGAAAAGATTAAACAAATTGAAAGTGTTTCACAATCGAGCTCGCCAATTAATTATAGAGCAAATGCACTTGCACAAGTGCTAGGGCAAGAAAGACCGGGTCAGCTTAGAGCAATGGGAAGAGGAATGAGTCTTAGTAGAGAAGCTTTATCGAAAGTTAAGGATAAGCATACACTGCAACTTGAAAATAAATTGTTGAACTTAGAGAATAGATTTCTACTAGAGAAAAATCAGGTAAGAATTATCATTACATTTTGATCACTAATTGCTTGCACACTTGAACACTTGCATACACACTTGAACACTTGCATACAGTCACTTGAACTGTTGCACACTTCAACCATTATACACTTGAATACTTGCATACTTGAACACGCTAACAGTTTGCATTACCAGACTTACAAAATGACATGTTTTTTTATTTTGACAGAAGTGGGACAGAAGTAGACACAGTGGGACAGAAGTAAACGAACCTCAAGTAATTTTTTTTATTGGTTTCACATCTTTGTATTTTAACTTTTTATTCAATTAGTAACATAATTTTCCTATGTTTAAATGTAGTGCAACTTTGACAAAAATATGAAGAAGTGTGGTTTATTGGATTGGCGAGGGAATGAAGAGATCGTTGCTGAAGGAAGATTCATGTCAAACGATCCAAACGAGATTGTCAATGATGTTCCTTTAAGGTCGGATGTGATGATAGTTTTAGTTGACTGTCCAATCAAGCTTGACGCTTTTCTATGGAGGCCTACACCTTCTTTCACACTTATTGGGGAAGCAAAGGATAATATTGTGGTGAGGCCGAAGAATAGAGTTGTTTTAAATTCAACCGATCACATTGAAGAAGAAGAAGATAAGGTAAAAAAAATTCTTCACAATGAACACGCAATTTTATTATATACATTAGTTACTAAATAAATATTTTTACCTCTAATAGAGTAGAAATAGCAGCTTAGAATGCAAATGCAAGATTTTTGATTGGGGAGGGAGCAAGCAATCAGTGGCCTTAGGACGATTACATTCGAGCATCTCAGAGGAAATTGTTAATGATGTTCCTCTTGGGCCATCAGCTATGATCGTTTGGATAGATGATCCACTAAATCCAGAAGCTTTTTTGTGGAGGCCCGCCCCTGGTTTGATCCGAATTGCGGATGTTGTTGGTAAGATGGTTGCATGGCCTGAATCACAAGTAGTTGTTGAGATGGTTGACACTACAGCTTCTATTACGCTTATGGATGTGGTGAAAACATTTATGGTACTTGATTTTTATTGTGTCTTTCTATTTTTTAATGATTAGCAACTTCATTATTTTTTTCTTTTTTCAACTTATAGACTGCAAATTCAAGAACAAACAATAAATGCAAGTTAATGGATTTATCGGGAAATGGGAAAGTAGTTGCTTTAGGACGGGTGGAGTCAACCGATCCAAATGCAAGGGTGCATTTCAAACCACTAGGACACAATGCAGTTAAAGTTTGGATAATGACTGTAAAAGAGCCAGTAGTAGAGCTATGGAGGCAAACATCCGAATTACAGTACATGGAAGATGCCCTCTCTTCTATTATAGCTTATCCTGCTACGCACGTCGTAATGGAATGAATTTTGAGTAAGTCTTTACCGTTCATTTTTTTGTTTATTGTTACATTTAGTTATTAGCTTTAAATTCTGATTGGTGGAGTACCAGTTGTAGTGGTTTGTTTGTAGTTGGCTGTTTGGAGTTCAGGGATGAGGTAGAGATGATACAGTTGAATGTATGTAGTGATACAGCATGATGAAGCAAAACCATATTCATCTCTTCTTGGTGTAATAGTTACCCTAATTAAAAGATCTTTTGCATGAAACAAATTTGAGTAAAATATATATTGAATCGTTATGATTAGTAATATATCCATTTATAGGTGAACAAATGTTAAATTGATAAAAATTCAAAATAAATACTAAATATAAGTTACACAAACACTGTCTGTAGCAGAAAATAGATAACAGAAAATGTTGGTATGTATGGAGCACGCGGTGGAAGGATATGTTGTATTTTCATGGGCGCATTAAAGAAATAGCAGTTAGAAATGTATGGCAAAATGTTGGAGTGTTAGAAATGCTTCAACAGATGGTTGCTGCAACTGAGAAAAGTGAGGTTAACATTGCTTTAATCTATTTTCCATATTAGGAAAATAGATCAGTAGAAATAATCAATTGTAGTTTCTAGTTCATGCAGTTCATGCACTTGCTTTAATGTTTGTACACTGTAATGAAAAATATATATCGCATTTCTATCCGAGCATGCACTTGTTTTAGCTTTTTCTGTTTCTTTGTGTTAACTTTGCAGGCTTATTTGGAAGGAAGCAAGGTCCTTAGTACGCAACTAGATCAGATCTTGCATGTTGGAACTCTGTAATGTTTGTACTCTGTAATATTTGGAAGGATTGTTTTAATGTTTGTACTCTGTAATGTTTGTACACTTATTAAATTGACATTATTTTCTATTTCTCTGTGTTAACTTGGCTGCAGGCTTATGTTTTATTCAATGGTTATGCACTTACTTTAATGTTCGTACACTATAATGAAAAATATATCATATTTCTTTCTGAGCATGCTCTTGTGTTATATTTATTGATTATAATCTTTATTCATTTATGAAGATTTAGTTTGATTGCTATTATTAAAATGTAATATATAGGCATAGCTCTTGAAAAGTGTATCTACGATTTTTATAGCGGCATATATGAGCGGTAAAAGAATTTATCAATACTATAACATGTTGATTTAATAGCGTGAAATGACCGCTATTGAATAAATATTTTATAGCGGCAAAATGGTGTTATAAAGATTTCCAATTCTGTTGAGATTTAGCTGTATTATAGCGGGTACAATGTGTTTGATGTGATTTTTTGTTTGATGATAACAAACATATATATCAATATATATATGTGTTTGCAGTTTGGACTATATACAGAAAGGAAGAAATATTCATATTGAATAATTATACTATTGCACAGAATTTATATAATTCAACGAGTATTTTTTATTCAATATAATATTTTATTACAACACTTAAACAATACAAAGCTTTCAGCTCTCTCTATATATACATACACCAGTTCATACATTTTACATTTCTCACTACAACACTCAACACTCAGTTTTTTCACTCTGTCTACACATCTGCATCTATCTGCATTGTCCAGCTCCACTTCTTGTCCTGTCTCCTGTGTACCTGTATAATTAGCAACTACAACAGTAATCTGAAAACAAACAAATTTGAATTTGCAAAAATAGAAATTTGTTTTGTGTCTCAGATACATGGGTTATTGTCATCATCTTTGATTGTGTAATATCAGTGCATATCAGTGTTCTTACAGGAAATCGTGAGTGGCTGCAATACACACGTGTACATTTATACACGTGTGCACTGCCTCGCCAACTCGTGTGCGCTATCAACAATAGCAATCAATACTTCAATGAATTCAACATGAAGCAGTGCAAACTCCCAAAGATGCAACAGTAAAGGAAACTGCATCACAGCAGCATGAAAAAGTGTATACAACATCAAAATACACAAAATATGGAAACTGCACCAATGCAAATCAAAACAGAGAGTATATATTGTGATGCATAGCAACTGCATAGCAGCTACACAACAAAGCAATGACCAAAACACAAGTACAAGCAAATAAATGCAATTTGAAGTGATATAACAGAAATTACAGGTACTCAACAAGGTGAAGCAGTAGTAAATCAAAGTGTCCAACTCGAGAATGGATACAAGTGACTCAGACCAAATGCAGTGACATACTGCAACAAACAAAGTCTCGACCAAAATCAGTAACTCAATGCAAATACAACAACAGAGCACAATGCACAAAAGTCACAAACAAGGTCAAACCCAAGATAGGTTCAACTCAAGGCAACTTGAAGCATACGAGGTCAGACAAATCACTGCAATAGCAAACACAGTGAAGCCAAAGTGCAGTGCAACTACAAAGAAGTCAGTGGCAAGCTACAAACACCGAGTGCAACAACAAAAAGGACCACAAAATGCTACCAAGCAAACAAAGACCAGACAGTACAACATATACAAGGATCAATGAATTGAATGAACTCGACCAGACACACATGAACAGAACATCAACTGGGCAGAGACAAAACATCACAGTGACATGCTACAACTTCAAACAGACAGTGCACATGTGAATCAAGTGTCCAACCAGAAGCACAACATGACCAAAAGTATACAGTAATGCAACATGGAGTATGCAAGTGCAATTCGAATTGACAAAACAGTTTCAAGTTACAACAAAGAAGTCAGTGGCAGCTCCAAAATCAAGATCAACAGAACATGAAGCAGTTAAAATCCAAGTACAAACCCAAGAATATATGCATACACACATACATATGTATGTATGCACATATATAGTAAACAGATGAATGTGCAGTAGGGAACACAAGACAGTGGCAAGTACAAGTCAGTGCAGAAATCAAGCCGAAGTTATCAAATTCGTATCTTTAATTAAGTCAAAGAAATCTAATTTGGAAAGAAATCTCTGCATCAAATTTGTCGACTACATATATGGTCGGTATTAATTCAAATAGGGGCCGAGAAAACAAATATAGGAAGAAATCTTCGAATTAATTAATTCGAAAACAACTATGGTCAGCAAAAATTCGAAATTGAATCAAGAAAGGAATACTCCAAATCCAGAACAATTTCAGGAAAAATAATCAACGACGTGCAGAAATCAAATCTGACAGTGGTTATTAGGGTTTTAACCCTATAAATAAACCCCAAGAAATCATCATAGAACACAGAGAAATCGAGTTAAAAAGCAAGCAATAAAACGAGCAACAAAAGAAATAACATACCGAATCATCAACAACTCGATCATCAGAGAACGAGCAAGCCGAGAAACGCGATTTCAAAAGTCAACAATTAATCATCAGAAATCGAGCACAAGCAAGAGCCGAAAGCCTCAATTTGGATCGATAGTTTAAAGCCCTAATTTTATCAAAGACTCAAACCCTAATCTCAAAAGCAAGGCCGACATTGTTCTTACAAGCAAAAGAAGGAACGAAGTGGATCGGGTTAAAGAACATTAGGTCGGCTTAGTTTAATTATTAAAGGGGCTTTAGTTTTATTTAGGGTTTAAACTTTAAATTTTTTTTTTTGTTGAGCAAAAATTAAGGATTAACGTTTATATTTTAATTTTTGCTCCTGCATTTAATTTTGAAGTTGTTTCTTTTCTTTTTGAGTCAAAAGAATTTGTAAATCACCACCTAGGGTTTAGGTGTCGTCAGATTGTCTAGTTAGAGTTAGTTCAATTAGCAGGGTTTGCGAGTTTGCAAAACTCTATAGGCGGTAGCAGGGTTTGCAAGTCTGTTAGAGTGTTTGTAAGCGGGAAACTGTTTAATTCTAATAGAAATCTGGGAATGCAGCAGTAGGCAGGGGTTGCCGAAGCTGGGTAAATTTTGTGTGTGATTTATTTTTCAGCATATTTATTTCTGCAGTTTGCTTCTGTGTTTAATTCGGAAAAATTTGCTATAACCCTATTCACCCCCCCTCTAGGGTTAATCTAGATCCTACAAGTGGTATCAGAGCTAGGTATTTTACTTTAACTCTAGAGTCATGAATCCAACAAATAATGCTTTTTCTGAGGGGCAATCTATTGCTAGGCCACCCATGTTTAATGGGAATGATTATGCTTATTGGAAAGTTAGGATGAGTATTTATCTTAGTTCTGTCGATTATGATGTTTGGGATATTATTGAAACTGGCTATAAATCTTCCACTATAGTTATTGGTGATACTGAGATTCCTAAACCTAAGGATAGGTGGGATGCTAACGATAAGAAATTAAAAACTACAAATGCCAAAGCAATGAATGCTTTGATCTGTGCTCTTGATAAAAATGAGTTTAATAGAATTTCTCATTGTACAACAGCATAGGAAATTTGGCACACTTTGGAGGTGACACACGAAGGAACTTCTCAAGTCAAGGAGTCACGTCTAGCTCTATTTAGCAATGAATACGAAAACTTTGTGATGGAAAAGGGCGAGAGCATAAAGGATATGTTTAGACGTTTTTCAACTTTGGTGTACAATGCTAGAGCACTTGGGAAGGTCTTCACTGAAGTAGAGCTTGTGCGGAAGATACTGCGAGTCTTACCAATGAACTTTGAGGCAAAAGTCACGGCAATACAAGAATCGAAAGATCTGAGTAAACTAAGCATGGAGGAGTTGATCGGAAACTTGATGACATATGAACTTGAGCTAAAGGCAAAGGAGGAACGTAACAACTCCGAATCAAAAAAGAAGACAATTGCCTTAAAAAGCAAAGAAGAAAGCAATGAAGAAGAAGAAGATCCAATTGAAGAGCTTGCGATGGCTGTCAATAATCTTAGAAAATGGTCAAAATTCAGGCCACGCAAGAAGAAAACAAGTGGTAATAGGTCAAAAGATTCTGACGATTCCGATAATGAATTGACATGCTTTAACTGCAAAAAGCCTGGCCACTTCAAACAAAAATGCCCACTTCTCAAAAACAACAAAGGAAAGAAAAAGAAGAAGAAGGCCTTTGCAGCAACTTGGGATGATGAAGAAGGAGAAGAAGTTTCGGATAATAGCTCAGAAGAGGCTAACTTGTGCCTTATGGCAAAATCAGATTCAAAAACAAGTTCAGAGGAATCCAGTGAGGTACGTGACTATTCTTATAAAGAACTTGTTTTGATGTGTTATGATCTTACTAATACAATTGATACTCTTGAAACTAAAATTGAAAAATTGAAGTCTGACAGGAGAGAACTTGTTCATGAGAATACTAGGTTAGAAACTGAACTTGAAAATATTCAAAACCTAGACTGTAAAAAATGTAAAATTTTAGATTCAGAGATATCAAGACTTAAGAATAGCTTCGATAATCTTGAAAAAGAAAACTCAAGTCTTAAGGAAACCATTGACACTAGGAAAAAGGATTTTATAAATAGATGCACCACACTTGTAACTGAAAACACAACACTAAAAACCAAAGTCCAAAATCTTGAGAAATCTCTGAATAACTTTTCAAGAGGAGAAAAATCATTTAACATGTTATTGGGAAATCAACTCTTTGCTAATAACAGAAAAGGACTAGGTTTTGGGAAAACACAGGTTGATGATTATGCAAAAGGTAAGAGTGTCTTTGTTAGAAGTGAAATTGGAAATCGTGTTGAAAATTGTAGTCATAGGAACAAGAACACAAAATTTATACAAGTTTGGGTTCCTAAGAATTCTACAAACAAATTCCATGTCTATAGGAACAAAAATGAAAGGACAAATCAAGTTTGGGTTCCAAAGGGATTGTTTGTTCACAATACTTCAGTTACTAATATCATTGGACCTAAGAGTTTCTCTAGGTCATCCTCCTCTCTCTTTATGTAGGTCTGTTGGCGGGCTAAGGAGCAACAAGAATGGTTTCTAGATTCAGGTTGTTCTAGACATATGACAGGTGATAAATCTAAGTTCCTTAGCCTAGAGAATTTTAGAGGTGGAAATGTGATCATGGGAGACAATAGCAAGTGTAAGATTATTGGGAAAGGTGAAGTAAGTAACGGTACTTTTTCCTTGACTAATGTTTTATACGTTGATAATTTGCATCACAATCTCATTTCTATTAGCCAACTATGTGACAAAGGTATGAATGTGGTTTTTGATAGTGATACTTGCAAGATCATTGATAAAAACTTATAATAACATAGTTTTTATGGGAAAAAGAAAAGGAAATGTTTACTCGCTTTCGTTTGACAATCTAAATCTTTCCAGATGTTTGGTAGCCACTGACGAAGAGGCATCTTTATGGCATAGGAGACTTGGACATGCTAGCATGAGTCTCTTAAAAAATCTTGAAACGAAAGAATTAGTCAGAGGGTTACCACATCAGAAATTTAAAGATAACAAAGTGTGTAAAGTATGTTCCTTGGGCAAGCTTAGTCGATCATCATTTCGCCCTAAAAACATTGTTAGCACATCAAGGGTCCTCGAATTAATTTATATGGACTTATTTGGACCAAATGAAATTGCAAGCTTGAATGGAAAACGTTATTGTTATGTATTGGTTGACGATTATTCTAGATTTACATGGGTTTATTTCTTAGCCAAAAAGTCTGAATCTTTTGATTATTTTTCAAAATTTTCTAAACTTGTTCAAAATGAAAAAGGAGTTTCAATTAAAACTTTAAGAAGTGATCATGGAGGCGAATTTGAAAATTCGGAATTTGAAAACTTTTGTGAAGAAAATGGTTTAAAACATGAATTTTCTGCTCCACGAACACCTCAACAAAATGGGGTGGTTGAAAGGAAAAATTGTACATTGCAAGAATTGGCTAGATCCATGTTGAGTGTGTATAAACTACCTCTAACTTTTTGGGCAGAGGCGGTGAATACTTCGTGCTACGTAATGAATAGAGTAATGATTAGACCAATACTTGGCAAAACGGCTTATGAAGTGTGGCATGAAAGGAAACCTAACATCTCTTACTTTCGTGTTTTTGGATGCCCTTGTTTCATTCTTAACACAGGTGATCAATTTGGAAAATTTGAATCAAAGGCCAATGAGGGAATTTTCATGGGCTATTCAACCAGGAGCAAGGCTTACAGTATATACAACAAACGAACAAAGACAATTGTTGAATCAATCAATGTGAAATTTGATGAATCTGATCTAGAAAGGACGACTGAAAAAACGGTTGATGATGGGGTAGATCATGAAGGCATTAAAGAAGGGACATCTAGTGAGAAAGATGAAAGTAGGACTGTTGATGCTGATAGATTGAAGTTCAAATCCAATCATCCTCCTGAATTGGTTATAGGAGATCCTACGGAAGGTATACGCACTCGCTCTTCATTTGATAAAAATTTGTGTGCGTTTTGTTGTCATAGTGGTTTTATTTCTGAAATTGAACCTGATTCTGTTGAAATGGCTCTTAGTGATGAAAGTTGGATTCTAGCAATGCAAGATGAACTTAATCAATTTGAGAGAAATAAAGTTTGGAAATTAGTTCCTAGGCCAAATGACTATCCAATTGTAGAAACTAAATGGGTGTTCAAAAACAAACTTGATGAATCAGGAAATGTAATTAGAAACAAAGCTAGGTTGGTCGCAAAAGGATATAACCAAATAGAAGGCATAGATTTTGATGAAACATTTGCTCCAGTTGCTAGGTTAGAAGCCATTAGGATTTTGCTAAGCTTTGCTTGTTATAAAGGTTTCAAACTTAAACAAATGGATGTAAAAAGTGCTTTCCTAAATGGTGATTTGAAAGAAGAGGTTTTTGTTGAACAACCCCCCGGTTTTGAAAATCACGATTTTCCAAATCATGTGTATAAACTTGAAAAAGCATTATATGGTCTTAAGCAAGCTCCTAGAGCTTGGTATGACTGCCTTTGTACATATCTTTTGGAAAATGGCTTTAAAAAGGGGAGTGCTGACACGACACTGTTTCTATTACATAAAGGAAGTGATTTTTTGATTGTTCAGATTTATGTAGATGATATCATTTATGGTGCTACTAATGAACTCTTGTGCGAGAAATTTGAACAAGTCATGCAGGCTAAATTCGAGATGAGCTTGGTTGGAGAATTGAAATATTTTCTTGGATTTCAAATCAAGCAAAGCAGTGATGGCATTTTCATTTCACAATCCAAGTATGTGTTGGAACTGTTGAAGAAATTTGGAGTTGAGAACTCCAAACCATTGAGAACTCCTATGAGCCCATCAACAAAGTTGGACAAAGACGAGAAAGGAAGTGCTGTTGATCAGAAGAAATATCGAGGGATAATTGGTTCACTTCTCTATCTTACTGCTTCTAGACCTGATATTATGTTTTCTGTGTGTCTGTGTGCACGTTTTCAATCTAATCCTAAAGAATCTCATTTGAAAGCCACTAAACGAATTTTGAGATATCTTTCACACACAAACAAACTTGGGTTATGGTATCCTTCTTGTGAAAATTTTGATTTAGTTGGCTATTCTGATGCTGATTATGCTGGTTCATTGGTTGACAGGAAAAGCACTAGTGGAACATGCTTTATGCTAGGACACTCGTTAGTTTCATGGTCAAGTCGAAAACAGAACTGTGTTGCATTATCTACCACTGAAGCAGAATATATTGCTTTAGGGAGTTGTTGTGCTCAAATTTTATGGATGATGCAAACTCTTTCTGATTTTGGCTTAGTTTATAAACAAGTTCCATTAAAATGTGACAGTAAAAGTGCAATAGACTTATCAAATAATCCTGTTCATCATTCACGCACAAAACACATTGATGTGAGACACCACTTTCTTAGAGATCACATTGCTAAGGAAGACATTTGCATTGAATATATTTCAACTGAGACTCAACTTGCTGATATTTTCACAAAACCCCTCCTAGAAGAAAGATTTTCCAGACTACGTTTGGATTTGGGGATTATAGAAATTGACTAACCATTTTTCATTTTTTTGTTGAAATATTATTGGATATATACTTTCAACTTCAATTTCTAGGATTCAAACCAGTTTTGGATATTATCCAAAGATTGATTCGAATATGGTATTCAGTACTGGATATTACATAATATAATTAACTTGGTAACTTATTCCTCGATCATTTCTATTTCTACCATCTTTCTATCGTTCATAATGGTTTTATAAAATAAGGAGTGAATTATTTTTAAATAAAAAATAATAATAATAATGAATTATTGAATAATAAATAATAATAACTCTCATGCATACATTCTCATTTAAAAGTCCTTATGGTTATGCATGGATGGAGCATGTGAGTGAATTATTTTTATCATTACTCCATTCTCAATTAAAAGTCCTTATGGTTATGCATGGATGGAGTATGGTAACTAAGTATTCTGGTCTCACTTAAAAGTCCGGATGCTTAGACTAATAAGTAACTGCTAATCCCATTTAAAAGTCCTTATGGTTATGCGTGGTTAGTAAGTGCTTATTTTTTTTGTGCTTAAATGTCAAATTAATGTTAAAAAAAAAACCGATCATCGATCCATTCTCTAAAAAGTGGAAGTTGTTATCTCGTTATGATATATTATTTTTTTGTTCCTCCTGTTCCATTGTTTTTCGTCAGTCTTTTAATAATGACAAAAGGGGGAGAAGAATAAGATTTTGATGAGGAAGTAAATATTTTTTGGAATATTTCAACAAATTTGGTTAAATGTTGTTAGTTAATTTTCTTTAGTTCTTTTATTCTTTTGTAATTTTTGTTATCTTCTAAATAGGGAGTGGTCTTGGTTGTAGGGGGAGCATTCAAATAGGGGGAGCCAAAAAATTTCATGTTCAAACACATGTATTAGCATTTCAAAATCTTTAATATATATGTTTGTCATCATCAAAAGGGGGAGATTGTTTGATGTGATTTTTTGTTTGATGATAACAAACATATATATCAATATATATGTGTTTGCAGTTTGGACTATATACAGAAAGGAAGAAATATTCATATTGAATAATTATACTATTGCACAGAATTTATATAATTCAACCAGCATTTTTTATTCAATATAATATTTTATTACAACACTTAAACAATACAAAGCTTTCAGCTCTCTCTATATATACATACACCAGTTCATACATTTTACATTTCTCACTACAACACTCAACACTCAGTTTTTTCACTCTGTCTACACATCTGCATCTATCTGCATTGTTCAGCTCCACTTCTTGTCCTGTCTCCTGTGTACCTGTATAATTAGCAACTACAACAGTAATCTGAAAACAAACAAATTTGAATTTGCAAAAATAGAAATTTGTTTTGTGTCTCAGATACATGGGTTATTGTCATCATCTTTGATTGTGTAATATCAGTGCATATCAGTGTTCTTACAGGAAATCGTGAGTGGCTGCAATACACACGTGTACATTTATACACGTGTGCACTGCCTCGCCAACTCGTGTGCGCTATCAACAATAGCAATCAATACTTCAATGAATTCAACATGAAGCAGTGCAAACTCCCAAAGATACAACAGTAAAGGAAACTGCATCACAGCAGCATGAAAAAGTGTATACAACATCAAAATACACAAAATATGGAAACTGCATCAATGCAAATCAAAACAGAGAGTATATATTGTGATGCATAGCAACTGCATAGCAGCTACACAACAAAGCAATGACCAGAACACAAGTACAAGCAAATAAATGCAATTTGAAGTGATATAACAGAAATTACAGGTACTCAACAAGGTAAAGCAGTAGTAAATCAAAGTGTGCAACTCGAGAATGGATACAAGTGACTCAGACCAAATGCAGTGACATACTGCAACAAACAAAGTCTTGACCAAAATCAGTAACTCAATGCAAATACAACAACAGAGCACAATGCACAAAAGTCACAAACAAGGTCAAACCCAAGATAGGTTCAACTCAAGGCAACTTGAAGCATACGAGGTCAGACAAATCACTGCAACAGCAAACACAGTGAAGCCAAAGTGCAGTGCAACTACAAAGAAGTCAGTGGCAAGCTACAAACACCGAGTGCAACAGCAAAAAGGACCACAAAATGCTACCAAGCAAACAAAGACCAGACAGTGCAGCATGTACAAGGATCAATGAATTGAATGAACTCGACCAGACACACATGAACAGAACATCAACTGGGCAGAGACAAAACATCACAGTGACATGCTACAACTTCAAACAGACAGTGCACATGTGAATCAAGTGTCCAACCAGAAGCACAACATGACCAAAAGTATACAGTAATGCAACATGGAGTATGCAAGTGCAATTCGAATTGACAAAACAGTTTCAAGTTACAACAAAGAAGTCAGTGGCAGCTCCAAAATCAAGATCAACAGAACATGAAGCAGTTAAAATCCAAGTACAAACCCAAGAATATATGCATACACACATACATATGTATGTATGCACATATATAGTAAACAGATGAATGTGCAGTAGGGAACACAAGACAGTGGCAAGTACAAGTCAGTGCAGAAATCAAGCCGAAGTTATCAAATTCGTATCTTTAATTAAGTCAAAGAAATCTAATTTGGAAAGAAATCTCTGCATCAAATTTGTCGACTACATATATGGTCGGTATTAATTCAAATAGGGGCCGAGAAAACAAATATAGGAAGAAATCTTCGAATTAATTAATTCGAAAACAAATATGGTCAGCAAAAATTCGAAATTGAATCAAGAAAGGAATACTCCAAATCCAGAACAATTTCAGGAAAAATAATCAACGACGTGCAGAAATCAAATCTGACAGTGGTTATTAGGGTTTTAACCCTATAAATAAACCCCAAGAAATCATCATAGAACACAGAGAAATCGAGTTAAAAAGCAAGCAATAAAACGAGCAACAAAAGAAATAACATACCGAATCATCAACAACTCGATCATCAGAGAACGAGCAAGCCGAGAAACGCGATTTCAAAAGTCAACAATTAATCATCAGAAATCGAGCACAAGCAAGAGCCGAAAGCCTCAATTTGGATCGATAGTTTAAAGCCCTAATTTTATCAAAGACTCAAACCCTAATCTCAAAAGCAAGGCCGACATTGTTCTTACAAGCAAAAGAAGGAACGAAGTGGATCGGGTTAAAGAACATTAGGCCGGCTTAGTTTAATTATTAAAGGGGCTTTAGTTTTATTTAGGGTTTAAACTTTAAAAGTTTTTTTTTGTTGAGCAAAAATTAAGGATTAACGTTTATATTTTAATTTTTGCTCCTGCATTTAATTTTGAAGTTGTTTCTTTTCTTTTTGAGTCAAAAGAATTTGTAAATCACCACCTAGGGTTTAGGTGTTGTCAGATTGTCTAGTTAGAGTTAGTTCAGTTAGCAGGGTTTGCGAGTTTGCAAAACTCTATAGGCGGTAGCAGGGTTTGCAAGTCTGTTAGAGTGTTTGTAAGCGGGAAACTGTTTAATTCTAATAGAAATCTGGGAATGCAGTAGTAGGCAGGGGTTGCCGAAGCTGGGTAAATTTTGTGTGTGATTTATTTTTCAGCATATTTATTTCTGCAGTTTGCTTCTGTGTTTAATTCGGAAAAATTTGCTATAAACCTATTCACCCCCCCTCTTGGGTTAGTCTAGATCCTACATAATGAGCTATTGAATATATATTTTATAGCGGCAAAATGGTGTTATAAAGATTTCCGGTTCTGTTGAGATTTAGCCGTATTATAGCGGCTACAATGAGCTATTGAATTAACGTACCATAGCGGCGAATTTGCGTTATAGAACTAAGCTCAACCATAGCGGCATATTTTGTGTTATAAATATTCAACAGTTTTTTATAACATGTCAATATACAGCGCTTACCAAACCGCTATGGTTGTGATTAGTAGCGGCTATATGCCGCTATAAAAGACACTTTTTGTTGTAGTGTTATATCCTTATAAAAGTTTATTATACAATATATCATTTTAAACAACAATTAATATTTAATAGATTTATCTTGAAAGAAATATACTTAAATACTGATTATTCTAAAATAAAATTTTACTTTTAAATGATCACTATATAAATAGTTTTTGTACTAGAAAATAGTTTAAATAACTCATAACTTATAATAACAATTATACTTTATAAAGATTCCAAAATAATAAATTAACTTCCTTGGTCATTTTCAAAATATTTTTTAATTCTTTTAAAAACATCATTACAAATAATATCCATTTTTAAAAAAAAACTAGGTTCAAAATCAACCCAAACAGAATAAGGCTTATCAGTCTCAATGGTACTTATCAAGCTACAATTCACAATTAATATAGATATTCAAAATCAATCAGCTTCTATAGATCAATTCACATTATATACTCAAATATAACTAACAGGCAAATAAACAGATGTATGCATGCAAAGTAGATCAGAGATTTATCATTGCTAGTAAATATTACAACAATTATATAGAAAATATATCAAATTGATGGCTTATACCACCCACAACAATTAAATTAAATAATTAGCGGAATGGTGTCTGTTTCCGCTGACCAGATGTCAAGCAGTTTGAATAATCTACGATTAACACATTTATTTTGTTTGGGAACAACCTAAGAGATAGGTCGTATAAAATTATACAAAGGCATTCATTTCCAATCGGTAATTAATTATGTTTGTACAAGCTTGTAAAATTTCACTTATTTAACTTCATAACGGATCATACGACGGCGTAATATCCGTCGATATGAACCATCCATTTAATAACACTTTATTATATGTGAATTAAATAATTATTATAAATATAAGTTCACTTAAGAACTTGAATTAATTCAATACCATTTTATTTTTCTTAATTATCTGCTTAATTATACTTTAATTATTCAAATAAAACTCAAGTATTAATAATAAAAATTGTTTTAAAAGCTTAACTAATTTATGATAAAAATAATTTATTTATGCGGCTTAACTAAACAACCTTAAAGTAAAATAAGTTTTATTATTTTCAAAATTTCTTTGTCTATATCAAAAACTATTAAAGAAAACATTAAATGTTAAAGAGTATTGGTTTAAGAACATTTACTTTGACCAAACTTCCTTGTTACTTGCCTTAGGAAGATTAGTTGTCACGGTTTTATTTTTATATTATAACCACCCTTTTATTTAATCCTGTTTTTAAATCAAACAAAGTCCAAACTGGCCGAAGCCCAAACCCAAAAGCAAAGAAAGCAAACTCTAAGACCTTCCAACCTTCTTCCCTCATCACCTCTCTGTTTCCAGTTCCATTCCTAGGGACACAAACCCAAACGATCGATACAAATCAACAACCCTGAGTTCGATCGATTCGAGAATCACTTCGAGAATAACCCGAGACCACACCGACCATAACTCGCACGCAACACCAATCCATTCGAACATCAGAGCTTGCCTAGATCACTCGTGCACAGTGACACATGTGCACGTACACACACATGTCACTAATCATCTCGCCGCCGTAACACCTCCGCCAAGTCCCTCATCATCCCTAGATCCAGTTTTTCACTTCGCGGATGTCCCGCAACCCTCCGATCGAAAATCGATCATCTGCCTCACCCTTTCTGAAACCGAGAAACCATCTTCCCCCACAAATCGACCCACCGCGTCCATGACCGATCACTACTTCGCACGCCACCGACCTCTAACGAAAGCCCTCCCATGCAGCTATTTTCGAGCCAACCCCTTTGAATTCTGGTCGTTCCACCACTCCTCGAAAACACTACGTCGCCACCACAGCCAAGACTGCCCTTAAACCCTTCAATCCATCGCTTAACCCGATCCAAGCCTAAATCTAACAAACGGCCATGGTCGATCGCTTCACCATGCTCAAGCGCACCTCCCAACGTCGCCGTCCCGACGTCTTCAGCATACGCAACAAAGAAGTTGATTAAATCATTTGGTTTAGGTTATAGGAATATACATGCATGCATAAACGATTGTTGTCTATTTGGAAAAAAGATTGCACATTGTGATTTTGTCCTAAATGCGGCAAATCTCGTTAGAAAAAGAACAAGACAAGATGGAAAGCAATCCAAAATACCTGTGTAGGTTTTGAGATACTTTCCACTCATACCAAAGTTGAAAGATATCAAAAGAATTAAGATGGCATAGAAGTAATAAAAGATAAGGCTGCAAATTACAACGTCCTGTAGATTCCTCTTAGTGGACTAAAATTGATAGAATGTATCCTTCCTTTGAATCCGATCCACGAAATTTAAGGTTTGGCTTCACAAGTGATGGCTTTAACCCTTTTGGTGATTGGAATTCAACATATAGTTGTTGGCCAGTGTTTCTTGTTGCTTATAACTTTCCTCCATGGCTCAGTATGCATAAAGATAATATGATGCTATCTCTATTTATTCCCATACCGCGACAACCAGGAAATGACGTCAATGTGTATCTGCAACCATTTATTGAAGATTTGAACAAATTGTGGAATAAAGAGTAAAGGTGTATGACGCATTCAATCGTAGCAAATTTGGATTAAATGCAATTCTGATATGGACAATAAGTCATTTTCCAACTTAAGGAAATTTAGCAAGTTGCACTATAAAAGGTAAGAGAGCATATCCTATTTGTGGCATTAATATATGTTTGATATGGCTACCATTTAGTAAAAAATGCACATACTTGGGGCGTAGACGATTTCTTGCGCCTAATCATGAATATCGCCACCGGAAAAACTTATTTAATGGAACCATAGAAAATAGAAAAGTGCCTCCAATACATATTGGTGCTCAAATATTCGAAGATGTCAAAGATATTGTTAATGAGTGGGGAAAAAACAAAGGAGGAAGAGATAGACGGTAGAAAAAGAAAGCGAGGGGGTGTGAGAAAAAAAGAATCCAAATGTGGAAAAAGAAGTCCATTTTTTTGATTCGCCTTATTGGAAGGTAAAATATAACTAAAAATACAATGCCTTTTCATTTTATATCCATGTCTAATAATTAGTATTTTACTATCAATCTATTATACACATTTTTATGGTTTTCGCAGACACTTCCTTTACGTCACAATCTAGATATAATGCACGTCGAGAAAAATATTTCCAAGAGCATTCCCGGTACATTGCTTGATATCAAAGGAAATACAAAAGATGAAATTACTTCATGCCAGATCTAAAAGCAATGCATATAAGGAAGAAGTTGCATCCTATACATGTTGGAAGTAAAGTATTACTTCCTACTACATCATGCACCTTAACAGACCAAGAAGAAGAGATCTTTTACGATAGGATGAGGAATTTGAAGGTGCTTGATGGGTATAGCACAAATATTTGGAAATGTTTTGCAAAACATGACAAGATTTCAAGTCTTAAGTTTCATGATTATCATGTTTTGCTGCAACAACTATTATCTATAGCTTGAGAGGCCTTTTGCTCGTAGGTACAAGGAATGCATTACTACGACTATGTTCATTTTATAATGACTTATGTCAAAGAATGCTTGATAGAGATAAATTAGAATCCATGGAGAATTAAGTTGCATTAACGTAATGTGACCTTGAGAGATTCTTTCTCTCTTCCTTTTTGATATCATGATTCACTTCATGGTACATTTGAGGAGGAAGTAAGAATATACGGACCGATACAATACCACTGGATGTATCCAGTTGAAAGGTAAATTTTTTATGAATACTTAACGTAACTAATAAAATATGCGCTAACGAAAGCAATTTATGCTTATGTCTTGATTATAGGTATATGAAAATACTGAAGGGTTATGTTAAAAATCAAGCCCGACCTGAAGGATGTATAGTCAAGCGCTATTCTGCCGTAGAATGCATTAAGATATATTGAAGACGGGTATGAATTTGGAGGAAGAAAAATTGGAATGAAGTGCAACAAAGTGATTCCATACTCAATGGGCGTCCGATTTCAAAAGGAATACCCATGTTACTTTTCGAGGAGGTGACTGATGCTACTCATCGGTATATACTGTTCAATACCGATGAAGTTGAGCCATACATAGGGTAAGTATAAGTTCAACTCGATCATTCTATATGAAAGCAATTAAATTTTAACTTGTACATTTGCATATGCAGAATGCACAAGGAGGAGTTGAAACGTTTGCACCCTCGTCTTTTACAAAATGAAGTGTTGTCAAAACTACATTCAGACACTTTTAGTCACTGGTTTGGAAAATAGGTTGAAATAGCTATAGTTTCTTTCATTGGACCAATTAAGCTTTATATATGCACATATTATTATCCGACATCGTTATATATAACATTTTATATGTCTAGGTTAAAGATGAAAGAAATGTTTCAGATGTTAGTGAAATAATAAAATGGCTTTCGTATGGACCTCAGTCGCAAGTAGCTTCTTATACTGGCTATATTGTCATTGGACGACATTTCCATACTAAAAACTATGAGAAGTCTACGCAAAATAGCAGTGTTTCCATTGAGGCGAATATTATTCGTGCAGACGGGTCCATTGAGAATATTATTTATTATGGCATCCTAAATGAGATTTTGTTATTGGACTACCATCTGTTTCAAGTTGCTTTGTTTAAGTGTGGTTGGGCAAATATTTATTATGGAGTTTAGGTTGAAGATGGCTTTTGTAACGACCCCAAATTTTCGATCTCGAAAATTCCAGATAGTTAGGAAAGAAGAAAGAGATAGAAGAAGAAGAAGATCAGAAACACCAACATCTCATATTCACAGCGGATAAAATATAATAATAAATAATAACAGTTTACAAAAGAATTCTGTATCTTTCAAAATACCTTTATAATACATCATAGTTACACATATATACAGACACCGGATATACACAATCATCACGTCTCAGATATACAACTATATAATACAGCGGAAAAACTCCATACGTTCCTGTCATCCAGCTCGACTCCTGAGCTCCAGAACGTCCTTACTTAAAAATCTGCAATACAGACACTAGATATTTTCCAATACCGACCCCGGTCTCTTCGAGTCTCATTCAAGGCATCCAATACAATCCAATCATCCATAAGCAAACTTGATCACTTCCAAATCTATTTAATTAATTCTAATTGAATTACTAAGCTCGATCTCTTAGATTCCTTCATTTAACATTAATTAATTTCAAATCAGTTAATTAATCATCCCTTAATTATCCATCTTAATTAATCACCCTGGATTAATTATCCTTCAATTACATTCAAGTAATTATCTTTAATTAATTTCACAAATTAATTATTCTTAAGTAAAATCAATAATTAATCTTTAATTACTTCACAAATTAATTAACTGTATTAATTACATTAATCCTTAATTACTTCTTAATCAATTTCTCATTAATCACTTAGTGTTGATTAATTAATCTTAATTAATCAATCTTTAATTACATCATTGATTATATAAATTAATGATTTCCTATTTACATTTCAATTTATCCTAATCTAATTTAATTACATTAAATAATTAATCATTAATTAAACCACAAATATTAATCACTCTTGATTTATCTCATCCTGTAATTATATACCTTTTTATTTACTTCATTAAATAAATTATTTACTTCTTAATTTATTATCTTAATTAATCTCTTAGTTAATTGCACGAGTAATTATACCCAATTTACTTCTATTAACAAATCATTATTCAACTAATTACATCCAATAATTATTTATTAATTGCTTCCCTACGTAATTATATATTTTATTAATTACATTAATAATTACCTATCAAACCACCCAAGTTATTCTATTTATATTTTAGAATCCCAAAATTAATCTTATCCAATCATAACACAACACAATTTAATTCCCAAATTTATCTTTCACCGTATATAAATAAAATGCATCATCAATTGTGAAAATAATTTCTATATTGTGAGGAATCCAGTTGGATCCCTCCAACCTGTTTCCCTGCATCCACAGGTGTTAGCACAATACCAATTCCACTTTGAGGTGGAATATCGCAGTATATGAGATTTGTATAATATCATCCGCTATTATGCGGCGCACAGGGTCTCATCCGCTATAAAATGCGGGAAATCAATCACTCTAATATATACTATATATATACTACTATATATAGTATAGCACATCAATTCAATTCAACCATTCAGCCAATCATTTAAATTTAACCATTTAAATTTAAATAAAAACCTAGTTGAGTGAGATTAACTCACCTTTGATTCCTGTTTTGCAACCCACTTCATTCTCGATTTGTTTCCTCCACAATTTTTTTGACCTTTACAAACATTTAAGGGCTTGTTAATATTTAGAACAAACGAGAAATCAATTATCATTTATTTATTCAATTTACTAGGGATTTTTTTAACCATTCTTTATGTAATAAATAATTCTTGGTTATCAAAATATTTAAATAAGTTTATTAAATGAGTTAACCACCATAAGACATTATTTAAAATAAAATAGCAGATTTAAAATGTATATCTGTTTTATTTTATTTTTGAAAACACATATGCTTCAAAAAAAACTATATTTATTTTCTTTATGAATTACATGTATACTAAAACTATATAAATTTCAAAATCTAATTCTATATAAAACTTTCAGCATTTTGAACACCTTACTTTCTATTCAAACCATATATATAAATTAAACCAGGTATGTGCTTTTATACTTATATTTAAATCTTTAAATAAAAACAAATCAAATGTGTTAATATCCTACTGTATTTTAAAACCCAATTATAACATACATATATACTTGTATCCTGAAATATGTAAATATATATTCACATATAAGATTTAATTAAAATAGAGGATACTTACTGCTATCGAAGATTCCTAAAACCCAGCATCAATAGTATGCCGACGCTGCCACTATCGCGCACGAATTCGACCTGACAACATCTCCATCCAGAACCATCGACGCGAGCATCCCCGTGTGCCCACCTCCTTGTTTCGACATCCCACAGCGCCGCCGTACCCTCGAGCAACCTAAACCTAACGCGTGCGCAAACTGGCTTGCCTCGGAAGGCTATTTTTAAATATCGATTTAAACGATGTATTATTAAAACTGAAAAAATCACTTTTAGATTAAATTTTAACCATTCTATTATCTTCAGTATCATCAGTATAAATTTTATAAGCCATCAAATTATTTTTAACAGTCTTAAAACTCCAGATTCAATATTTTACCCAATTTCCAATAGTTTAATTCAAGATTAAATTATCCAGTAAATGGTGATATTTGAAATTCAAGCTAAAATTACTCTTTTGAATATTTAAACCAATTAAGTACTCATATTTTAAATATCCAGAATTTCGGGTCATCACATTCCTCCCCCTTAAAAGAATTTCGTCCCCGAAATTACTTGTTTAAGAAGAATGATCCATTACCCATTACTATTTTCCAAAACCAAACAATTTTATCAACTTTCCATAACATATCCTTTATTAAAGACCCACTATTACTTCAACCAACTTTCCAAAACCTTCCATAGTTTCCAACAACATTATATATTCCACTTATTCAAATTTAAATTTAAATCCAAATTTAAATTATCAAAATTTTCTCAAAATTTTTTCTATCTCTCTAAATTTTTGAAATTTTTTGCCAGCGTATCCTTTGAGTGGCTAGTTCGGTGCAACTGCAAAATGCCTCTATGGGCCCCCAGATTTTAAAAGAAAACCAAAAGCCAAGTGGCTAGATCAGAAAACCCAATCAAATTTCATACATAAATTTAAACACATACATTTTTGTCGAGCAATTCAAATTTATCTTCTAAAATCAAAACCAATTTTCCTTTCCCTTTATAATACCTGCATATCCTACTTAACAATAATATCCAATCATAGCTTTTAAAATCATTTTATACATTTTCGTACAGAAATTTTCATATCTACTTCTATTCAAATTAGTTTTCCCATTTCCATATGAATTCAATTTATCTTCAACTCTGAGTATTGAATTTTATCTTTCATTTATAACTGATTCATATCATTGTTTTAATTTAGTTTCATCCATTAATATATTTCAATTTCCAATTTGAAATCGTTTTGTCGCTAACAGAATTTTTTTTTAAATTTTCTAACTCCCAAAATTTTCGAAATTTTTTGGCAGAGTCTCCTTTGTACGGAGGAGCTTTTGCAGTTCGATAAGAGACATAAATATATATACATCGACCCACATGGTCGGAAAAACAAAAACAGTTCATATTTCCTATTTTTATTGCGTAGGCGCACCTTTATTTACCATTTTTAAGCAAGCGGCTTATTATTTTAGCATTTATCGCGTCCAAATCCAACCAAACGGCTTCCCGGTACCTGTACTTACTCAATTTAAATATGTAAGTGCCAAAAGCATGTAACTTAACAACATTTTACATATTTAACTAGTAAACATATGAGTTCCTATAAGCAATGCAGGTTAAACAATATTTATAAGCAACTTATAGGGTTCCGACATTAATTTTAATTGTTTACAACCAATTCGTATACAACTTCATTCAATAAAAATGTTTACAACTCAATTTCTTACATTCAATTCATTTTTAAGCAAAACAAACTCATATTCACTTCAATTGATCTTAAAACCAATTTATTTAATCTTTATCAACTCATAGAATTTTAATTACTTTTGTTTACGTCAAACGACAACTATTTTTATGTAAATTCGGCGATATTCGCTTAATAGAATATCCATCTTAGTTTATAACTACTTCAAATTAATTTCAACTCATTCTGTATTTAATTCCATTTCATTTCTAATTTCTTCACCAACCATACATTTGCATTTCATTTCATCTCCGCATCGGTTTCATTTTAAAACTATTTCATTGAGCTTGACAACATTCGATGCTTATATTAATATCCATTTTCCAAATAAATTTAACCCAAACTTTTATTTAATTGTCTTCCATTCTTATTCGAAACCAAGCTTTTATTGACTTATGTAATTTTACTTCAAATTAATATGCCTCATAACTTAAGTTCATTCTGATAACTCAATTCCAATTAAAACTTTGATTTAATTTTTATTCAATCAGACTTCATCCATTTATTATTTAATTCAATTAATCCATTTATTCACCCCATTTTTAATTTTTAATTCACCTACTTAATTCATTTTCGAATTTATTTTATTAATACAAAGCCATTCTCAATTTATTTCTACTCACCTGGGTTTTGTTTGCAACTCGACCCATTTCTGTTATAATTCATTATCAAAATCCAAGTCGTATTCTATTTATAATTCGAGTTCATTTCCAAACTCCATTATTAACTTACAATCCATTTATTTAACCGAGTTAAATTTTATTAATATACTATATCAAATAATTTATTTAGCTAATTAGCTTACTTCCAACTTTTAAATCAATATTCGATTTTATTACAAAAAATCACTTTATTAAATTTTCCCGAGTTCAATTGTTTTCTTCATAATTCCAGTTTGTATTTCCTTTCATTTTTATTTTAAAATTTTAGAATTGCTTTAAAATTCACATAATACTATTAAAGTAGCTTTTTATAAAAATACTTCTTATAACTCGATGTTTCAACATGTCCATCCTTGTTCTCATAGAAATTTGGTTATACGTTGATCAGGCGTAGGACTGAAAATCTATAAGTACTTGGTAAGCCCGTTTCAACACCTAGTGAAAATACTTGGAAAATAATTTTATTGAAAGTATAGGAAATAGTTTTTGAAAATAGAGGAATATCCTTGGTGAGAATGCCCTGGAAATCATCACCCCATCCATGGTCACAGTTACATCCTGGGTTACGCTGCCATCGCAGCAAAAGTCCATGTAACTGTAGGCACTCCGCTCCCCTCGATTACGCCATGGAACCCACAACAGATCGCAGTTACATTCCAGAGTACGCTCATGTCACGTCGAGGTACTGTAGAAGAAAAAACTGCAAAATCCGATCCAATTTATCGTAATCGATTAGTTAACAAGTTGGTTAACCGTATTCTGAATTACGTTGCCATCGCAGCAAAAGTCCATGTAACTGTAGGCATCAGCGCCCACGATTTTCGCTGTCAAAATGAAACTTCTCCACTCCCACATAGGTCGCAGTCTACCGATGTAAAATCAAACGCAGACTGTTGGCTCTCAGCGGCACACACGACTTTCGATATGTTACCACAGGTCGCAGTCTACCTATATAAAATCAAATGCAGACTGTTGGCTCTCAGCCGCACACACGACTTTCGCTATGGTCTGCAGTAGATCGCAGTGACATTGAGTTACACTGTCGTCACAGCATAACCCAAATGCCTCTGTAGGAATCAGCGCCCCTCGACTTTAGCTACACACTACTCATAATCCTCAGGAAATAGTTTTGTCCGGACTCCTCACAGGATCAACTTTAGAACCCCCCCATAGTGTTCAAGGTAGTACCACCCTGTGGTACTCCTGAGAAGTTCATTTCAAGGGAGCGTCTTTTTCCCCAAATATATTATCAAAAAACTTTATACTATACACATATAGTATCTTCCAAATCATACACCTAGTATGAATCTCATATAAATCTCCTTTTCTCAAAATCGATTTTCCCAAAATCGATAATTCTCAAACTAGTCTTTCTAAACTCCAATATTGATTTTACCCAAAAATCAAAATCCTCATAAGATCCTTTATGTATATATAGATATATATATATAATTTTTTTTAAAACTTTGGATCATTTCCAACTTGTATAAAACTTCTTTTATATATAAACACCTTCGAAATCCTTTCCTTCCGGCAATAGATTCAACAAGGGAGATTTATTTTATATAACAAAGATATATAACTTTGTTTATGACAAATCAAATATTCAAGTTTGATTACTCTTTTTTATAAAGTTGTTTCCATCTTACTTAACATCATAAAATTAATATCTAACTTTTACTTTTATCCCTTGTATATTTCACAAAATATACTTTCATTTCAAAAGAAACCATTTCACATTTCTTATTCAAAAAATTTCAATATCAATTTCATTTAAATCCGTACGATGTACGTATATCATCCATACGCTATACCAATCTGATCGCTCACTCGATCACACAATTACACTTCCGAACTAGTATCGTCCACCCGACTTCCTAGTGCGGCCATAGATCTGGTTTCTTGATCAGAAACCGTCATTCTCCTTGCATAGCCATAACTATGATAAAGAATATCCAGAACCAATCAACAATCCATAACCAGGTTCGCCGTCGAAAATCGAGTGAAAAATCCCAACTCGGATCGATATAACTATCTCGAAATTCTATGCTCGAATCTGGATCAAATCACTATGCGAATAGAATAATATACGTACATCCTACGTAATTATCTTCATCGATTATCAACTAAATCAATTTCTCTTTCTATTCACATTTCCTTTAATTTCTATCCACATAATCATAATTGTTTCTATTTCATTGGATTATCACTTTAATCCTTATCCCAAATGGATATTCAATTATAAACAGTTTGAACTCTGTCCAGCTTAAATTCAGAAAATAGCTTGAAAAGTTTAAAATAGATAAGTCGTTGAAAAATAATTATTAGTTTGTAACATAGCTATAAAATAGTTAACTAATTGAAAAATAGTGGGAAAATAGTTAAACAGTTTCAGAAATTTTAGATAATTGCAAAATAGTTGTAAAATAGTAATTAATTCGTAAAATAGTTGAAAAATAGTAATTAGTTTATAAAATAGTTGAAAATTTGTTAAATAGTTCCAAAAATAATTGTAAAACAAGTATAAAATAATTTGGCTTTAAAAAAGAAAGGTTTTATATATTAAATAGCTTGGAAAAATAAGTTTATATTAAAACAATTTATGTTGAAAATAGTCCAGAGTCAAAACTGTTCACTTTTCCATCAATTCAATTTAAATTTCCACTTCCGTTTAAATTAACTCAATTCCAATTTGAATAAGTTCAATTTCCATTGAAATTGATTTAACCCCAATTCAAGTTGAATCATCTTGATTTCTTTCCTAATCCAAATCAAATTCCATTTGATTTTAATCCTACGCAACTTTAATTACAATTCCAAATTATTCCAATCAATTTGGACTAGTATCAATTGAACCCACTTCAACTTCAAATCATTTCAATTCAATCCAATTCAAATTGTCCATTTAAAATTTTAATCTTATACATCTTCAATCACAAATCTAATTAATTCAAATCAGATTCAGTTTGAATGAATTCAATTCAAATTTCAAATTTAAACCAATCCAAGTTATATGAATTCGAGTTAAATTTTTAAATGTTGATTTAATCCTTTAAATCAAATCAACTTATCTCTTTAGACCATTTAATTTTAATTTGGTTGTATTTCTATTACCACTTAATTCACATTATTAAATATTCAAATAATATAACAACCAATTACCTTAATATTTATTAGAAAGAAATATTGCTTTATATATCAAAATATATTCTTGTATAAAATTATTTAAAACCTTTATACAAGAAAATAACAAGTACGCGCTCATATATATATATATATATATATATATATATATATATATATATATATATAGACACACACACACTCAACTCATTCTAGAGTACTACGGACTCTATTTAATGAGTAATTCCCACCAGAACCAAGGTTCTCGCTTAACCTTTTGCTCTGATACCAACTGTAACGACCCCAAATTTTCAATCCCGAAAATCCTAGATAGTTAGAAAAGAAGAAGGAGATAGAAGAAGAAGAAGATCAGAAACACCAACATCTCACATTCGCAGCGGATAAAATATAATAATAAATAATAACAATTTACAAAAGAATTCTGTATCTGTCAAAATACCTTTATAATACATCAGAGTTACACATATATACAAACATTCGATATACACAATCATCATGTCTCAGATATACACTATATAATACGGCGAAAAAACTCCATACGTTCTTGCTATCCAGCTCGCCTCCTGAGCTCCAGATCGTCCTTACCTGAAAATCTGCAATACTCGGTCTGACCTGAGCATTACATCAAAGTAACACCTTTGTCAGACTGGAAATCAGCGTGCGTAAACCCATCTAACATGGAATACAATCATACAACTAAAATAAAACGTGGGGTAACTCGTACTAAATTACAAATTCAAAATTTGTTATAGACATCACTTATTTCACACATCAATTTTCTAAATACCAAAATTTAGATTAAATAGTCCAATTCACTTAAATCTTTTCATTCCAGCCTATTAATTTCATTAATCAATCTATAAAAATTCGAAGTGGTTTAGGATATTATACAGTACCCGACCCCGTTCTCTTCGAGTCTCGTTCAAGGCATCCAATACCATTCAGTCATCCATAAGCAAACTTGTTTACTTCCAAATTTATTTAATTAATTCTAATTGAATTACTAACCTCGATCACTTAGATTCCTTCATTTAACATTATTTAATTTCAAATCAATTAATTAATCATCCCTTAATTATCCATCTTAATTAATCACCCTGGATTAATTATCCTTCAATTACATTCAAGTAATTATCTTTAATTAATTTCACAAATTAATTATTCTTAACTAAAATCAATAAGCCTTTTCTATTCTTTTAGTTACTGATTTATCCATCCATATTAAGATTTAATTGCATTAGAAAATCATCGTATAGAAAAAAAATAAGGGGAACACCCCTCTCTTTCCTGGACTATTTAGTAAGGTCATGAAACATTTTGACTAATTTTTCTCTTATACATAATGGATTTACCTGCTTTAATTACTTCACAAATTAATTAACTGTGTTAATTACATTAATCCTTAATTACTTATTAATCAATTTCTCATAAATCACTTTGTATTGATTAATTAATCCTAGTTAATCGATCTTTAATTACGTCATTGATTATATAAATTAATGATTTCTCATTTACGTTTCAATTTATCCTAATCTAATTTAATTACATTAAATAATTAATCATTAATTAAACCATAAATATTAATCACTCTTGATTTATCTCATCCTGTAATTATCTACCTTTTTATTTACTTCATTAAATAAATTATTTAATTCTTAATTTATTATCTTAATTAATCTCTTAATTAATTACACGAGTAATTATACCCAATTTACTTCTATTAACAAATCATCATTCAACTAATTACATCCAGTAATTATTTATTAATTACTTCCCTATGCAATTATATATTTTATTAATTACATTAAGTAATTACCTATCAATCCACCCAATTTATTCTATTTATATTTTAGAATCCCAAAATTATACTTATCCAATCATAACACATCACAATTTAATTCCCAAATTTATCTTTCACGGTATATAAATAAAATGCATCATCAATTATGAAAATAATTTCTATATTGTGAGGAATCGAGTTGGATCCCTCCAACCTGTTTCCCTGCATCCACAGGTGTTAGCACAATACCAATTCCACTTCGAGGTGGAATATCGCGGTATATGGTGTTTATATAATATCATCCGCTATTATGCGGCGTATAGGGTCTCATCCGCTATAAAATGCAGAAAATCAATCACTCCAATATATACTATATATATATATATACTACTATATATTGTATAGCACATCAATTCAATTCAACCATTCAACCAATCATTTAGATTTAACCATTTAAATTCAAATAGAGACCCAGTTGAGTGAGATTAACTCACCTTTGATTTCTGTTTTGCAACCTACTCCATTCTCGATTTGTTTCCTCCAAGATTTTTTGACCTTTACAAACATTTACGGGCTTGTTAATATTTAAACAAACGACAAATCAATTATCATTTATTTATTCAATTTACTAATGATTTTTTTAAACCATTCTTTATGTAATAATTAATTCTTGGTTATCAAAATATTTAAATAAGTTTATTAAACGAGTTAACCACCATAAGACATTATTTAAAATAAAATAGCAGATTTAAAATGTATGTCTGTTTTATTTCATTTTTGAAAACACATATTCTTTTAAAATAAACTATATTTATTTTCTTTATGAATTACATGTATACTAAAACTATATAGATTTCAAAATCTAATTCTATATAAAACTTTCAGCATTTTGAACCCCTTACTTTCTGTTCAAACCATATATATAAATTACACCAGGTACGTGCTTTTATACTTATATTTAAATCTTTAAATATAAAAAAATCAAATGTGTTAATATCCTACTGTATTTTAAAACCTCAGTTATAACATACATATAAACCTGTATCCTGAAATCTGTAAATATGTATTCACATATAAGATTTAAATAAAATAGAGGATACTTACTGCTATCGAAGAATCCTAAAACCCAACATCACTAGTATGCCGACCTGCCACCATCGCACACAAATTCAACCTGATAACATCTCCATCCAGAACCATCGACGGGAGCATCCCCGTGTGCTCACCTCCTTGTTTCGACATCCCACAGCGCCGTCGTACCCTCGAGCAACCTAAACCTAACACGTGCGCAAACTGGCTTGCCTTATCGACGTTCTCCTCACCTCAACAGCCACACACGATCTCGTCTAGGCACGAATAGCTATTGTGCAATTTCTTTTAGAAATCGAGATCGAATCTCTTCGATTAGAGTTGGAGATGTGGCTTCGACCGAGAGTAGGAAAGGCCCGATTTTTTGTATCGATTAGGGATTTTGACTTTGATGATTTTTCTTCTTCTAGTAACAGCCATGGATTTTCGAATGAATGGATCTGAAAACAAAAGAAAAGGTAGAGGGAAGAATGGGCGTAAAATAAATGGATAAGGAGAGAAGTTGTCGCCATTTTTTTTCTTTCTCTAAATTTGGATTTTCGTTTAGGAAGAAGAAGGTTGCATGCAGCAGATGAGCTACAGTGATTTTGAGGTGAAACAAAAAGGCTCTGACGTGAAATAATTTCAACTGCAGTTGACTAATATAAATATTCAATTTGAGTTCAAATTCAAACCGTTCCGATAAATGCAACTTAAAACTTGAGCTCCTATCGAGGCGTGCCGCTAGACGTTTATAAGGTTTTACCCGCATTCCGAACACAATGGAACGTGTTTCGGAGGCTAATTCGATCCTATGGAGAAGATAACTTTTTGGATCCAGTTATGATATTAAATTTTCGATATAGATTTAAGCGCGTTTATATATCGTACGCTCACACAACAACTCCAAAACATTACGAAAATTGAAATACGATAACAATACAATATTATGGGTCCGATGGAACTGGTTTCGTTGAATTCCGAGACTGTGTCTCGGAAGGCTATTTTTAAATATCGATTTAAACGATATATTATTAAAACTGAACAAATCACCTTTAAATTAAATTTTAACCATTCTATTATCTTCAGTATCATAAGTATAAATTTTATAGGCCTTCAAATTATTTTTAACAGGCTTAAAACTCCAGATTCAACATTTCACCCAATTTCCAATAGTTTAATTCAAGATTAAATTATCTAGTAAATGGTGATATTTGAAATTCAAGCTAAAATTAATCTTTTGAATATTTAAACCAATTAAATATTCATATTTTAAATATTCAAAATTCCGAGTCGTCGCAGCTTTACATTAGTTAATTTATACCAGTTCCAAAATCAATTTTCAAGCGATCCTTTCATCTTAGCAACACAAGCTGTACAAGTATTCTTGTAAAGACCCGTAAATCCGTACTCCTTGAATAGACACGAAATTTGAAATCCGGTAATAACTAACTATTACGGATCCAATGGAACTGGTCTCGTTCAATTCTGAGACTGTTCAAAATTTGACTATTTTCACTAGTCGATTTTAATATTAAAATATTCAATTTTCACAAATTAACTTTTAATTCGATTTTAAAAGTTCTAAAATATCTTTCTAACTCCCATATGATAAAATAAAATTTTACAAATCATTTTCAATCATATTTAACTATATTTTCAATTATTTTCATAATTTAACGTATTAAATTATCGATTTAAAAATCCAATTAAATCCAATAATTCAAAATAAAATTTATTTGACTTAAAAATTCACTTATTAATATTTAAAATTCATTAAATATTCAAATTTTAAATTCTAAAAATTCTGGGTCGTTACAATCTTCCCCACTCAAAAGAATTTCGTCCCGAAATTATCAGTAAGAAAAGTTACAGAATCTATTAACTTTCCAAAATTCATAATTAAATTTCTTACAAATCTTTACTAAGTTTTCCAAATCATACTTAGTTATCTTTTCAAAAACAACTACTATTGTTTAACTTTCAACTTCAAATCAAAGTTTAAAGTTTTCAAAAAAATTCCAACTTTCTCAAATTTTTTCTAACGCCTTAAATTTTCGGAAAAATTTGCCATAGTCTCCTTTGCGCGGCTCGATCCGAAAAAAAATGACAGTATATATATCACAAATATACATCTCATCAAGTAATGAGGCATCCCGAAGGGAAAAAAGTGTAAAAGTACTGTATTTAATCCGAGATATGTACCTTATATTTTATTAGCTAGCATATACGGCTAATATAGCGCAAAAGCGAGCTCCAAATGCGAAGCAAACGCGATCCGCACCTACTAATCACTCAACAAACAACATGAGAATCATGCATATAGACAATAATCTCAATATACAACATATAGCAACATAACAACTTATATGTCAACATAGCACATGTAGTAAAGCAACATATATTCAACCATCAACCAACTATCATCCAACAAATTCATATTCATTCATATTCTCATTAATATTCAATGAATTAGGTTTCAATTTAATCACATTTGATTCATTTACATTGGGTTTACTAACATTCATTTTCAATTTGCTTATATTCACTAATTTATATTCAAGTTGGTTCACTTCTAAATCAAATTCAATTCTATTCAAATTTATTTACTTCTAATTTGAATTCAATTACATAGCTTTAAATTTCACTAATTCAATTTCATTAACACTTAATGAATTATATACAATCAACTAACAATCATATAACAATCAATGTATATTAATTACAACCAAATTCCTTTGCTTATATTCATTCAATTTGATTTAACACCATCACTTTCAATTGGTTTAATTAAATTGATTTTCATTCAACTATTCAACTTTCTAATAACATTAGATTTTAATGAATTACACTTATATTCATTATTTCATATCAATTTAATTCACATTTAATTGATTAATATTCAATCCATTCATTCAATTCAATTATTCAACTCAATTCAATTCTAAAGTAAATTTCCATTTAACTTTAAATTCACTTTTACTTTCAACTCATATTTATAAATATATTCATATAGTTTCACTTCTCATATATATAAGTTTTATTTCACAATTGTAAATTACTTTAATTATAATTCAATTCTTATAATTCTTTTGCTTATACAATTATTCTTTTATTTAGATTATTCAAACAACCAAACAATCAACTTATATATACTTTTATAATTCTGAAAAATTATTTCTTTATATACCAAATATAATCAAGGTAAAATTATTTCATTTACCCAATTCAAAACGATATTATGTCGAATTGTTCTATTCAAGTGTTTAGAAACCCCTTCGACATAGTTGTACATACCGTGCTGACGAAGGTTCATATGCCACTCAATAAACCAATCATCACAATATAAAACAATTTTATATTCACTAACAAATACGCTCTCATAGCTATTATTACACTCAAATTCATTCTAGAGTACTACTGACTCTATCTCTAATGAATTATACCCAACAGAACCATGGTTGTCGCTTAACCATAAGCTCTAATACCAACTGTAAAGACCCGTAAATCCGTACTCCTTGAATAGACACGAAATTTGAAATCCGGTAATAACTAACTATTACGGATCCAATGGAACTGGTCTCGTTCAATTCTGAGACTGTTCAAAATTTGACTATTTTCACTAGTCGATTTTAATATTAAAATATTCAATTTTCACAAATTAACTTTTAATTCGATTTTAAAAGTTCTAAAATATCTTTCTAACTCCCATATGATAAAATAAAATTTTACAAATCATTTTCAATCATATTTAACTATATTTTCAATTATTTCCATAATTTAACATATTAAATTATCGATTTAAAAATCCAATTAAATCCAATAATTCAAAATAAAATTTATTTGACTTAAAAATTCACTTATTAATATTTAAAATTAATTAAATATTCAAATTTTAAATTCTAAAAATTCTGGGTCGTTACAATTCTTCTCTAGAGAAAGTAGTTCTTCAAATTGGTATGTTGTTTTGAAAGCACCTCCTAGAGGTTTTCATGAATTGGAAAAATATGAGGAGGAGGAAAACTCAACAAGTAAACCACCAGATGAGTCGCTGCTTAATGATAGGGATGTTGATAATGAAGAAGAAAGTTACATAAGGAAGGATTAGATGGCATTTTGGTATGAATAATCATTCACTGTTGATATGTTGTTTTACATGTAGTCATATGAGTTAAAGTGTTTAGTTATGTAGTTATGTAAACTGATGAATAAATTTCTCTTCGTATCAAAAAGATATACTTATCAAATCACATATTAATTTACTCGAGTTTTCGATAGTAGTGTATCAAATCAATTTTACATCATATCACACATGGTTGTTTTCATATATTTTTTTTGATATTATTCATAGTCGTTACGTATCAAAAAAGTCCTATACTAATTAGTATAAAGTTAACTTTTTACAAATTATGATTTTTTTCCAAGTTGATCACTTAGAGAAAGGAGCTTAAACTTGTTCCATCTACGGGTAAGAATGAGAAAAATCAAGGAGAGGTATATTCGAATGTTATTTTTACCTCAATTCCAACTATACCCTTACTAATGCTATATTTTTTCAAATAATTTCAGAGCTCGAAGCAAGCAAAGAATAGATCGGAGAAGCAAAGTCTTGCTGCACTTGCAATGCTCATGGTCTAACTGAGGCTAACGGTGGTTTTAGAATCTCTAAAATGAAAGATGTTGAAATTGAAGTTGGTTGTACTCTTAAGGATATAAATGTGACTGTTAGAAAATCTCCATGCAAACATAGTGAAATTCCTCCACCCATCATTCCTTACCGTTATTCAATCCCCCTCCAAAACATTACACCACACACTCATTCAATTCTCTTTATTTCACTCCCCTTCAAAACGTCATTACCACGCACACGTCCAATCCTCATGATTCAAATCCCCTTCAAAACGTCAATACCACACACTCCTCCAATCCTCTTAATTCAACCCTCTTTCAAAACTTTGTAATCACACACATGTCTAATCCTTATGATTCAACTCCCATTCAAAATGTCATTCCCACACAATCATCTAATCCTCTTAATTCAACTCCCCTCCAAAATGTCATTAATCACACACACGTCCAATCCCCATGATCCAACTCCCCTTCAAAACGTCAATTTAGATTTTTTTTCTCCGAAGAGGCGAACATGGTCAAAATTAAGAGAAAAAGAGGAAAAACAACGATGAGATTATTTTCTTTAACACCGAATGAGAAGGTTGAAACTGAGTTCAATAACCTACATCAACATATTGGTCCAAATTTCAAATATTTATTATCGTATCTTGGGACTTTAGCAAGGGAGATGGTACCCGTGACCGTTAGCAATTGGAAGAAAGTCGACGACAAATTGAGAGCTGATATATGGAATTGTATTCAGGTACTATAAACTCGTTAAGAGCTGAAACATGATATATAGAAAAAATACCTCGATTTTAAGTTTGTTTTTGATTGAATTTAAACAAGATGAAATTTAATCTCTTTTGTTTATAAATTGTCAAAAAAACTGTCAAAAGTGACATAACAATTACTTTGACTAAATCGGAAAAAAAGTATTCATCAACTATGCAATTTAGATTTTTCTTTTATACATAATGTAACTATGCAATTTAGATTTTATCCATACTGTACAGGCAGGATTCAAGTTGGATGACATATACCAAGATCTATTCCTTCAGATGGTGGGGCTGCGATGGAAAGAGGCAAAGTCAAGGCTATTTAAAGCTATAAAAGTTGCAGCAAATAATCCCGTTTAAAACCAAATAATACTAAAAGTGCTCAAGAGTGAGAAATTAACGGAAGAGTTTGAGATAGTTCGTTTTATTTTGATGGCTACAATTGAGAATTTTTCATGTTATTTTATTATACCTAATTCCAATGAATTTCTCTTATGTAGTCGATGAGCAATAAATACAAGACCATACGAGCGCCGAATACAGTTCCACACACTATGAGTCGATAGAGGTATGCAATAATAGTTAATGATATAGTAAAAAAATAACTTATAAAATTCATTTATTATCAATATCAAAAAATATCCAATACGGTCAAGTATTTAGTTGTTAAGCTCTTTTTGCAAAAAAAAGAAAGCGGTTGCTCATCAGATATCAATAGGGAGGATTTGTGGTGCAGATGCCACACAAAGAAAAATGGAGAACCACCAAATTCTATTGTCGCCGATTACACAGTAAGGATGGATAATACATCAAATTATTTTTCCATTTTTCATTTTGAATCCCTTTAACCATTTCGCCGATTACATAGTTGAATTTGATATATTTTACTTGACATGTATTTTTGCAATTGTCTCCAGTATTTGAATGTTACATATGTTGGGGATTTTGCGGTTCGAAACGGATTTGATGGCGATATTGATGAAGACAATACTGTACTTCCAACTTCAAGGATCTATGGAATAGATTCTTTCAGACAATAGTTCAACCCACCAGGTACAAACGGGTTATCGAACTATCGACTTTCAGGATTCAATGAAGCCCTATAACAGCGTAATCGAATTCAAAGTTTGTACGACTTTGATACGACCAAGAACACTTCAGAAACTGTATCTGATGATGCAATTTGTATAGAGTAGAATGAAGAGGAAGAAGAAAGCAATTCTGCAATGGTTTCTGAATTTGCAACACCTTGGAGGCGTTACAAAACAGAGCAGCGGATTAATGGGGTCGCAGAACTGTGTGGAGAAGAAGAAGAGGATTCGAAAACTGTATCTGATGCAACTGTTTTCGGTTGTCGCTATATATAGACATGAAGAGGTGTCCATTCGCGAAGCGTCGCGACCGTTTGCAACGGTTCACAACTGTTGCGAATGGATTCAAAAATTAAACGTCGCAACCTTTCGTTTGCAACGTTCAGAAAACCGTTGCAATTCAAACGCCGCGTCCATTCAGTTTGTAACGTTTAGAAAACGTTACAAATTCCCGCCCTTTATCTAAATTCAGATTTTCGGTTCTGGGTCCATAACGGGCCGAAATCTGGCCCGTTACTGTACATATACGGTCCAAAAATATTTTCGGATCCGAACCCGAAACCCGGCCCGGTTCGGTCGGTCGGACGGTGGCGGCGCACGTGTGGTGTTGCATGACTTCTCTCCTCACAACGAAGCAAACATGTGGGAGCCCCAAGGCCCCAACATCCACTTGAGAGAGCTATACTTATACAAGTATAGTCTCCTCTTTTCTACAATGTGGGACTTCTCTTCTTCCTCTCTACTTCTTCTCTTCCAAAACCAAAAACCCAAACCCCAAAGCTTTTGAAAATTTCACAACAATCTCCCCCAATTTTCAAAATAAGAAAATAAATAAATAGGACGGCTGAATCGCTAGAGTGACTTCCTACATACCCAAGTGGGATCAAGCCTATGTAGTTCTAAGATCAAGTTTTGCATCATCGTGAAAACCAACACATAAATAAAAGGTATCTTTTGGATTTGAACCTTTACTTAGTGTAAACTATTCAAAGCCTTATCGAGATTCTATGGTGAACGAATCTTGAACCAAGTATCCCTAATGATAAAACCGGAACAATCACACATGTTGATTTCCTTTGGTAAAGTGTTCTGTATTGCTCAGCACGTTAATGGCCATGTGCTTAAATCCTGGTTGATGAGTCTACTTAGAAAGCGGTCTTACTTTCCTAGGAAACGGCCTGATTTCCATACTCATATAGGTAAGTCTCTTAAGGTGTTTCTACGATACACCTTTTAAGGTTTCTAGACTTATTAAGGAAGTATATCCATCCTTTGTTCTTGCAGAATCCAACACTAAATATTATGGGATTATCAATTTAGTGTTCCATAATCATTCGCTTAACTTGTTGGTACCCATTGAACTTTGTCTATCCTTTTCAAGACATAAGTTGGGTTTCTGTTAAGGATGATCAACCTTCATTCACAGACCTTAGTCTCATTTCTTGTGACTTTATAGAAACCATTGCCTTTGGAAGCCCTTTTGTAAGTGGGTCAGCCAAGTTTTTCTTCGTTTCTATGTAGTCAACAGTTATAACTCCTCTTTTGAGTAACTGTCTCACCATTTATGTCTAGACTTTCCATTATATGTCTTATTATACACATTGTATATTGTTGCTTGATTGTCACAGTTAATCAAGACTGCTGGAGAAGGCTTCTTCCACAAAGGGATTTCCATTAATAAATTCCTAAGCCATTCCGCTTCTTTACATGCATCTGCTAATGCAATCAATTCTGACAACATTGTTGAGTCAGAAATACAGGTCTGCTTCTTGGAAGCCCAAGACACAGCAGCGCCTCCTAGTGTAAAGATCCATCCAGTCGTAGACTTGGATTTGGATTCTACATTGTTCCAGGTTGCATCACTATATCCTTCTATTACAGCAGGATATCCGTTATAAGATAAATCATATTCAATGGTTCCTTTCAAATAAGCTAAAACTCTGGAAATGGCTTTCCAATGTTCGAAACCTGGATTACTCGTAAATCGACACAATATACTTATAGCATGCGCGATGTCTGGTCTAGTGCAGTGCATAACATACATAAGACTCCCAATAACACTGGAATACTTTAGTTGAGAGATAGTACGTCCAGTGTTCTTTTCTAATTTAATACTAGGATCTAAAGGAGTTGGTGATGGTTTGTCATCGTAATGACCATACTTTTGTAGGAATTTCTCTATGTAATGGGATTGAGTTAGTAATAACTCCCCCTCTTTCCTAACAATTTTAATTCACAGAATTACATCAGCCTCTCCTAAATCTTTCATATCGAATTTAGAAGACAGAAACTTTTTAGTTTCATTCACACAGGATATATTGGAACCAAATATTAGCATGTCATCAACGTATAAACATATTATAACAATACCGTTGTTATCCGATTTGCTATAAATACATTTATCAGCATCATTAACAATGAATCCATATGATAGTGCAACTTCATCAAACTTCTCATGCCATTTCATGGGAGCTTGCTTCAGGCCATAAAGAGATTTTACTAATTTGCTAACTTTCTTTTCTTGGCCTGGGGTTTTGAAACCTTCAGGTTGTTCCATATATATCTCTTTTTCTAAATCTCCATTTAGAAAAGCAGTCTTTACATCCATTTGATGTATGACTAATTTGTGAATTGATGCAAGTGCAATTAAACAGCGTATAGAAGATATGCGAGCAACTGGAGCATATGTATCAAAATAATCTACTCCATGTCGTTGATTATATCCCTTAGCAACTAATCTGGCTTTAAACTTATCAATGGATCCATTTGTATTCAACTTTTTCTTGAATATCCATTTACATCCTATAGGTTTAGCACCAGGAGGTAAATCAGTTAAAACCCAAGTTTGGTTTAACATTATGGAATTCATTTCATCATTGATAGCTTCTTTCCAGAAATTTGAATCTCTGGAACTCATAGCTTCAGAATAAGTTTTGGGATCATCATCAACGTTCATTACATATTTAGTCACATTAAGGACTTCGTCCTTACTGCCTTCTACAAGATATGTAATGAAGTCAGGACCATAGTCCTTCTCTGTTCTCGCTCTTTTACTTCTCCGTTGTTCAGTACTATTATCTGGTACTGACGCTTCCTTGCTGTTTTGAGCAGGAGCATAATCATCGTCATTGTTATCATTAGTCATACTATGTTCTGGACTAGATGATCTCAATGGGATCTCAACAGTTTGATTTTCAAAAAATTCTACATCTACAGATTCTATAACTTCTAGGATGTCAAGAATAAGAAATCTATAAGTTATACTATTAAGTGAATATCCTATGAAAACACATTTAAATGCTCTATTTCCTAACTTTGGTCGTTTAGGGTCTGGTTTTCTAACATAAGCTAAGCAACCCCAAACTTTAAGTCTAGTTAGGTTAGGTTTCCTATTAAACCATAATTCATAAGGGGAAATATTATTCTTTTTAAGTGGTACTCTGTTTAAAATATAACATGCATATAACATAGCATCACCCCATAGGTTATAAGGTAAATTAGAACTTATGAGCATGGAATTAACCATTTCTACTAAAGTTCTATTCTTCCTTTCAGCAACACCATTTTGTTGTGGTGTATATGGGGCAGTACATTGGTGAATTATACCTTGTTGTTTACAAAACAAGGTGAATTCATTTGAGAAATATTCACCACCACGATCTGAATGTAATATTTTAATTTTAACTCCTAATTGTGTTTTGACTTCTGCTTTGTAAATTTTTGAATTTATCAAAAGCCTCATCTTTAGTTTTCATTAGATATACATATGCATATCTAGTATAATCATCAATGAATGTTGTATAGTATTGGTTACCACTATAAGTGATATGATTTTTTAAGTAACCTACATCACTATATACCAAATCAAGCAAACCAGTTTTCCTTTCTACGGATTTAAAGGATTTTCGGTGTATTTTTGCTTGAACGCATATTTCACATTTAGAGATGGTATCGAAATCACAATCAGAAATTAATCCTAATTTATTCATATTCCTAATGGAATTATAATTAACATGTCCTAATCTACCATGCCATAAATTAATAAAATCAACAATATAAACAGAAGATTTCTTTATTAGATTCAACTTAATCATGCCGTTACAAGAGTATCCCTGTCCAATGAATTTACCATTCTTAGACAACACTAGCTTATCAGACTCATACACCATCTTGAATTCTCCTTTGTTAAGAAGGTATCCAGAGACCAAATTCTTACACATATCGGGTACATAGAATACATTGACTAATGTAAGAACTTTTCCAGAGATGAGAAGAAGTTCTATAGTGCCTTTTCCCAGAACTTTGCTTGGAACCTTATTTGCTCCAGTAACTTTGTCGGCTTCTCCTTTATTTTCTTCGTAACTCTTGAACAGATTACGGTCTTTGCAAATTTGAATGCTTGCTCCACTATCGAACCACCAATCATTATCATTGCCACTAACGGAGTTCGCCTCTTGCACTACAGCCACAAGCGAGCCTTCGACCACATTCACTTTTTGTTGTTTCTTCCGCAGATGGCAGTCTCGGGCATAGTGGCCGGGCTTGTTACAAAAATAACAAGCACCTTTCTTTTTGTTGTTAGTTTTGGAATGATTTTTCTTAAACTGTGTCTCATTCTTTGGCTTTAATTTGTCAGTAATCTCAATATTATTTGCCTTAGAATGGGACTCGGTTTGCGGATTATCATCTAGATCGCGTTTGCGAGAGTCTTCTTCAATACGAAGATGACGCTGTAAACTGTCTAAATTATAATCTGTTTCCGCATGCTTCATCTTTTTCTTATAATCATTCCAATTATGCGGAAGTCTAGAAATTATAACTCCAACAACAAAAGATTTAGGGAGATCAATTCCAGCATCTTTAAGTTGATTCACCAACAGTAAGATTTCGCTTACTTGTCCAATTATGGACTTATTGGTGACCATTTTGAAATCCATAAATTAGAAATAAGAAACTTTTTATTACTTTCCTCGGATATGTGGTACTTATTCTCCAGAGCAGTCAAGAGTGCCTTCGCTGTTTCCAAGGTCCTATGAGCATTGTAGACTGGGGTAGATAGCGCATTCAGAATATGGCCTTTGCATAGGAAATCATCCTCTTTGCGCTTTGCACGTTTAGCCTTTAGAGCAGCATCATCTTTATCAGTTTCGTCCGGGATTTCTTACAAGTCATCTTCCACGATGTAGAACAACTTGACGGTGACCAGAAAAAATTTCATCGTCTCTTGTCAACGAGTGAAATTGTCGCCATCAAAACGCTCCAATCGAGTTAGCTGCTGATTCATAACTTGTAGAGCGCTCGAACCTTCCATGGTTGAAGAATATTGTCTGAAAATTTGTTGGGGATTTTGCGGTTCGAAACGGATTTGATGGCGATATTGATGAAGATAATGCTGTACTTTCGACTTCAAGGATCTATGGAATAGATTCTTTCAGACAATAGTTCAACCCACCAGGTACAAATGGGTTATCGAACTAACGACTTTCAGGATTCAATAAAGCCCTATAACAGCGTAATCGAATACAAAGTTTGTACGACTTTGATCCGACCAAGAACACTTCAGAAACTGTATCTGATGATGCAATTTGTATAGAGTAGAACGAAGAGGAAGAAGAAAACAATTCTGCAATGGTTTCTGAATTTGCAACACCTTGGAGGCATTACAAAACAGAGCAGCGGATTAATGGCGTCGCTGAACTGTTTGGAGAAGAAGAAGAGGATTCGAAAACTGTATCTGATGCAACTGTTTTCGGGTGTCGCTATATATAGACGTGAAGAGGTGTCCATTCGCGAAACGTCGCGACCGTTTGCAACTGTTCACAACTGTTGCGAATGGATTCAAAAATTAAACATCGCAACCTTTCGTTTGCAACGTTCAGAAAACCGTTGCAATTCAAACGTCGCATCCATTCAGTTTGTAACATTTAGAAAACGTTACAAATTCCCGCCCTTTATCTAAATTCAGATTTTCGGTTCTGGGTCCTTAACGGGCCGAAATTTGGCCCGTTACAATACATATACGGTCCAAAAATATTTTCGGATCCGACCTTAAACCCGTACCCGGCCCAGTTCGATTGGTCGGACGGCGGCGGCGCGCGTGTGGTGTTGCATGACTTCTCTCCTCACAACAAAGCAAACATGTGGGAGCCCCAAGGCCCCAACATCCACTTGAGAGAGCTATACTTATACAATTATAGTCTCCTCTTTTCTACAATGTGGGACATCTCTTCTTCCTCTCTACTTCTTCTCTTCCAAAACCAAAAACCGAAACCCAAAGCTTTTGAAAATTTCACAACAATCTCCCCCAATTTTCAAAATAAGAAAATAAATAAATAGGACGGCTGAATCACTGGAGTGACTTCCTACATACCCAAGTGGGATCAAGCCTATGTAGTTCTAAGATCAAGTTTTGCATCATCGTGAAAACTAACACATAAATAAAAGGTATCTTTTGGATTTGAACCTTTACTTAGTGTAAACTATTCAAAGCCTTATCGAGATTCTATGGTGAACGAATCTTGAACCAAGTATCCCTAATGATGAAACCGGAACAATCACACATGTTGATTTCCTTAGGTAAAGTGCTCTGTATTGCTCAGCACGTTAATGGCCATGTGCTTAAATCCCGGTTCATGAGATTACTTAGAAAGCGGTCTTACTTTCCTAGGAAACGGCCTGATTTTCATACTCATATAGGTAAGTCTCTTAAGGTGTTTCTGCGATACACCTTTTAAGGTTTCTAGACTTATTAAGGAAGTATATCCATCCTTTGTTCTTGCAGAATCCAACACTAAATATTATGGGATTATCAATTTAGTGTTCCATAATCATTCGCTTAACTTGTTGGTACCCATTGAACTTTGTCTATCCTTTTCAAGACATAAGTTCGGTTTCTGTTAAGGATGATCAACCTTCATTCACAGACCTTAGTCCCATTTCTTGTGACTTCATAGAAACCATTGCCTTTGGAAGCCCTTTTGTAAGTGGGTCAGCCAAGTTTTTCTTCGTTTCTATGTAGTCAACAGTTATAACTCTTCTTTTGAGTAACTGTCTCACCATTTGATGTCTTAGACTCACATGTCTAGACTTTCCATTATATGTCTTATTAGACACATTGTATATTGTTGCTTGATTGTCACAGTTAATCAAGACTGCTGGAGATGGCTTCTTCCACAAAGGGATTTCCATTAATAAATTCCTAAGCCATTCCGCTTCTTTACATGCATCTGCTAATGCAATCAATTCTGACAATATTGTTGAGTCAGAAATACAGGTCTGCTTCTTGGAAGCCCAAGACACAGCAGCGTCTCCTAGTGTAAAGATCCATCCAGTCGTAGACTTCGATTTGGATTCTACATTGTTCCAGGTTGCATCACTATATCCTTCTATTACAGCAGGATATCCTTCATAAGATAAACCATATTCAATGGTTCCTTTCAAATAAGCTAAAACTCTGGAAATGGCTTTCCAATGTTCGAAACCTGGATTACTCGTAAATCGATACAATATACTTATAGCATGTGCGATGTCTGGTCTAGTGCAGTGCATAACATACATAAGACTCCCAATAACACTGGAATACTTTAGTTGAGAAATAGTACGTCCAGTGTTCTTTTCTAATTTAATACTAGGATCTAAAGGAGTTGTGCTGGTTTGTCATCGTAATGACCATACTTTTGTAGGAATTTCTCTATGTAATGGGATTGAGTTAGTAATAACTCCCCCTCTTTCCTAACAATTTTTGTTCCCAGAATTACATCAGCCTCTCCTAAATCTTTCATATCGAATTTAGAAGACAGAAACTTTTTAGTTTCATTCACACATGATATATTGGAACCAAATATTAGCATGTCATCAACGTATAAACATATTATAACAATACCGATGTTATCCGATTTGCCATAAATACATTTATCAGCATCATTAACAATGAATCCATATGACAGTGCAACTTTATCAAACTTCTCATGCCATTGCATGGGAGCTTGCTTCAGACCATAAAGAGATTTTACTAATTTGCAAACTTTGTTTTCTTGGCCTGGGGTTTTGAAACCTTCAGGTTGTTCCATATATATCTCTTCTTCTAAATCTCCATTTAGAAAAGCAGTCTTTACATCCATTTGATGTATGACTAATTTGTGAATTGATGCAAGTGCAATTAAACAGCGTATAGAAGATATGCAAGAAACTGGAGCATATGTATCAAAATAATCTACTCCATGTCGTTGATTATATCCCTTAAAAACTAATCTGGCTTTAAACTTATCAATGGATCCATTTGTATTCAACTTTTTCTTGAATATCCATTTACATCCTATAGGTTTAGCACCAGGAGGTAAATCAGTTAAAACCCAAGTTTGGTTTAACATTATGGAATTCATTTCATCAATGATAGCTTCTTTCCAGAAATTTGAATCTCTGAAACTCATAGCTTCAGAATAAGTTTTGGGATCATCATCAACGTTCATTACATATTTAGTCACATTAAGGACTTCGTCCTTACTACCTTCTACAAGATATGTAATGAAGTCAGGACCATGGTCGTTCTCTATTCTCGCTCTTTTACTTCTCCGTTGTTCAGTACTATTATCTGGTACTGACGCTTCCTTGCTGTTTTGAGCAAGAGCATAATCATCGTCATTGATATCATTAGTCATACTACGTTCTGGACTAGATGATCTCAATGGGATCTCAACAGTTTGATTTTCAAAAAATTCTACATCTACAGATTCTATAACTTTTAGGGTGTCAAGAATAAGAAATCTATAAGTTATACTATTAAGTGAATATCCTATGAAAACACATTTAAATGCTCTATTTCCTAACTTTGGTCGTTTAGGGTCTGGTTTTCTAACATAAGCTAAGCAACCCCAAACTTTAAGTCTAGTTAGGTTAGGTTTCCTATTAAACCATAATTCATAAGGGGAAATATTATTGTTTTTAAGTGGTACTCTATTTAAAATATAACATGCAGATAACATAGCATCACCCCATAGGTTATAAGGTAAATTATAACGTATGAGCATAGAATTAACCATTTCTACTAAAGTTCTATTCTTCCTTTCAGCAACACCATTTTGTTGTGGTGTATATGGGGCAGTACATTGGTGAATTATACCTTGTTGTTTACGAAACAAGGTGAATTAATATGAGAAATATTCACCACCACGATCTCAATGTAATATTTTAATTTTAACTCCTAATTGTGTTTCGACTTCTGCTTTGTAAATTTTTGAATTTATCAAAAGCCTCATCTTTAGTTTTCATTAGATATACATATGCATATCTAGTATAATCATCAATGAATGTTGTATAGTATTGGTTACCACCATAGGTGATATGATTTTTTAAGTCACCTACATCACTATATACCAAATCAAGCAAACCAGTTTTCCTTTCTACGGATTTAAAGGATTTCCGGTGTATTTTTGCTTGAACGCATATTTCACATTTAGAGATGGTATCGAAATCACAATCAGAAATTAATCCTAATTTATTCATATTCCTAATGGAATTATAATTAACATGTCCTAATCTACCATGCCATAAATTAATAGAATCAACAATATAAACAGTATATTTTTTTTTTTAGATTCAACTTAATCATGCCGTTACAAGAGTATCCCTGTCCAATGAATTTACCATTCTTAGACAACACTAGCTTATCAGACTCATACACCATCTTGAATTCTCTTTTGTTAAGAAGGTATCCAGAGACCAAATTCTTACACATATCGGGTATATAGAATACATTGACTAATGTAAGAACTTTTCCAGAGGTGAGAAGAAGTTCTATAGTGCCTTTTTCCAGAACTTTGCTTGGAACCCTATTTGCTCCAGTAACTTTGTCGGCTTCTCCTTTATTTTTATTCGTAACTCTTGAACAGATTACGGTCTTTGCAAATGTGAATGGTTGCTCCAGTATCGAACCACCAATCATTATCATTGCCACTAACGGAGTTCGCCTCTTGCACTACAGCCACAAGCGAGTCCTCGACCACATTCACTTTTTATTGTTTCTTCCGCAGACGGCAGTCTCGGGCATAGTGGCCGGGCTTGTTACAAAAATAACAAGCACCTTTCTTTTTGTTGTTAGTTTTGGAATGATTTTTCTTAAACTGTATCTCATTCTTTGGCTTTAATTTATCAGTAATCTCAATATTATTTGCCTTAGAATGAGACTCAGTTTGCGGATTATCATTTAGATCGCGTTTGCGAGAGTCTTCTTCAATACGAAGATGACGCTGTAAACCGTCTAAATTATAATCCGTTTCCGCATGCTTCATCTTTTTCTTATAATCATTCCAACTATGCGGAAGTCTAGAAATTATAACTCCAACAACAAAAGATTCAAGGAGATCAATTCCAGCATCTTTAAGTTGATTCACCAACGGTAAGATTTCGCTTACTTGTCCAATTATGGACTTATTGGTGACCATTTTGAAATCCATAAAATTAGAAATAAGAAACTTTTTATTATTTGCCTCGGATATGCGGTACTTATTCTCCAGAGCAGTCCAGAGTGCCTTTGCTGTTTTCAAGGTCCTATGAGCATTGTAGAATGGGGTAGATAGCGCATTCAGAATATGGCCTCTGCGTAGGAAATCATCCTCTTTGCGCTTTGCACGTTTAGCTTTTAGAGCAGCATTATCTTCATTAGTTTCGTCCGGGATTTCTTCCAAGTCATCTTCCAAGATGTAGAACAACTTGACGGTGACCAGAAAAAATTTCATCGTCTCTTGCCAACGACTGAAATTGTCGCCATTAAAACACTCCAATCGAGTTAGATGCTGATTCATAACTTGTAGAGCGCTCGAACCTTCCATGGTTGAAGAATATTGTCTGAAAATTTGTTGGGGATTTTGCGGTTCGAAACGGATTTGATGGCGATATTGATGAAGACAATGCTGTACTTCCGACTTCAAGGATCTATGGAATAGATTCTTTCAGACAATAGTTCAACCCACCAGGAACAAACGGGTTATCGAACTAACGACTTTCAGGATTCAATGAAGCCCTATAACAGCGTAATCGAATTCAAAGTTTGTGCGACTTTGATCCGACCATGAACACTTCAGAAACTGTATCTGATGATGCAATTTGTATAGAGTAGAATGAAGAGGAAGAAGAAAACAATTCTGCATTGGTTTTTGAATTTGCAACACCTTGGAGGCGTTACAAAACAGAGCAGCGGATTAATGGCGTCGTAGAACTGTGTGGAGAAGAAGAAGAGGATTCGAAAACTGTATCTGATGCAACTGTTTTCGGGGGTCACTATATATAGACGTGAAGAGGTGTCAGCGTCGCGACCATTTGCAACGGTTCACAACTGTTGCGAATGGATTCAAAAATTAACGTTACAAATTCCCGCCCTTTATCTAAATTCAGATTTTCGGTTCTGGGTCCTTAACGGGCTGAAATCTGGCCCGTTACTGTACATATACGGTCCAAAAATATTTTCGGATCCGAACCCGAAACCCGGATCGGTCGGCGGCGGCGCGCGTGTGGTGTTGTATGACTTCTCTCCTCACAACAAAGCAACCATGTGGGAGCCACAAGGCCCCAACATCCACTTGAGAGAGCTATACTTATACAAGTATAGTCTCCTCTTTTCTACAATGTGGGACTTCTCTTCTTCCTCTCTACTTCTTCTCTTCCAAAACCAAAAACCCAAACCCCAAAGCTTTTGAAAATTTCACAACAACATTTAACATTGCGACATATGAAAAATGAATATTTTTGAATTTTTATGCTAATATAAAAGAGTATAAAAACACTCAAATTTCTCATGAAACAGTATTATTGAACGAAGATGGAGTGTCGAAGGTTTTGTCGTGAACACAGAAGTAGAATAAGAGGTTAGGTTTTAGGGTTACACCAACTCAGCTTGGAGTTCGTATGATTAGCTCAAAAAAAGTACGTAGGTTAGAAACTCAAATTACAACCTTGCAATCTCAAATGAAATAGTTCTCAGATTTGTTTATGATTGTAAGTTATAATTAATTCATCATGTTAACGAGTAATTGATATACATTTAATTTATTAGTGCGTGTCTAACATTTTTTTTCAACAGAATATCAATGGTAAACAAATGTAGTGGAAGAACCAGTGACTCCTTGTGGCAATACGCCTTACGTATTTCTGAAACGAAGTTATTACATTTGAGTATTTGGTCACTGTAATTGACATTTGAGTGCATCGAGGAAAAACAGTTATTAGGATGCCATTGATCACGGTAAAATTAAGCACATATAGCTTGCAGAAAAAGTTAAACTAAAGAATTAATAGCTATAATACATACTGTATAATTAATGCAGTTGATCATTGATGTTTAGGGCCATACTTTGTAATTTAGCACGTGGGTGGGTGGTGATTGTGTTTGAACAATTAGGAATTGGGATTGGCTAGGGTTAATTAATGATTGATGCTGACCTTGTATGCACTGAGGTGTTTAGCACTTGATATGTGTCTTGCATTTGGGCAAGTGTGGTTTGCTTGTTTTACGTCAGGTCTTCCTTCCATATGAATGTTTGCTGCTAGTTTTTGCATTGCTACACGTATTTGAACTCCCAAGCTAGCTTAGGATTACTCAATCAAAGCTATGACACCAACGCGCCTACCCATCCCTATTAGATGTTGCTATTGGATCTATTCAAACAGTCTATAAATGTAAACAACTAACTTGTTCCCACAGCTGACAATAACATAATGCAAAGCAACTAGGATCAAGAGCAATATATCTAGGATGCTTCTAAGCCTGCACAAATGTTGGGTTGCACAAATGAGGTTGAGTTGGGTAAGGTTAAACAATGTTGGACCGGGTTACAAAAATCTTGTACAGAAAAGTAAAGCATGCTAAAAAAATTATAATAATTTGCCAGAACTATTTGTTTTGAAATGTAATTTTCACGTCATAGTTAGCACATTACAGTAATACATCATATAGACTTTATTCGCTACAATTTGCACATATTTTATAAGAGTTTTGTTACATAATTTACTGCCATTATTCAACAATGCAAGTGAAGCTATTCGTGTAATGTTGGAAAGGTGAAAGTGGCAGCGATGACACTGTCCTTTAAATGACTGTACTGAACTTTGCAGTGATTAATACGTCTTTGAAGTTTGAACAAAGACTGAAAAATTTCTATCTTTAGTTTCCAGTCTTTAAATGAATATTTATTTTAGTGGGTGAAGTCTAAGATAAGGTAAGAAGAATAAAAGTAGACATAGCAGGAATCAGTAGGTATAGGATGACAAAAAGCAAGGATGACGCAAGTTTATAGAGGAAGTTTTTATATTGTTCATTTCTGTTGGATTACAGTAGTACATTCTTACATAATTAATATTTGCAATTTACTTGTTTTTTGTTCGGATTAGAGGGATATCAAATCTCATAAGTTAGGACTAACCCTTTTATTTTATTTAGTGTGTTGAGTTATTTTGCTTTTTTATTTATAGTTAAGCTTGTTTCTTCATTTGCATACAGCCTTAGCTTACTGGGTATTTGTTTCTTTCGCATGCTTGTATACTTGATCATGTGAATTGCTTACTTTGCATATGCTTGCATACGTTAGTGTATAAATATATATACACACGTGCATGTTTTTGTTGAAATGTACACACACATTTTTATATTTAGAATATGAACTTGACTTGTTTTGCAAACTGCTGGCAGATAAGTATAATTTGAACAGCATGTTTTGCTTAGCCTTGGAGAAGTAATGAACAGCATGTTTTGCTTCTGTGGAGAAGTACCAAGCCTACGTGCAAGTGCTACAGGTTTATAAATCTGCTGCGTTGTGTGCAAGTATGCAACGTGTATTAAAGATGAATGAAAGTGAATAGAATTTTGATAATTTAGTGTCTAACTTGAATCAAGCTATTGAATAGATTGCTGAATTGAATGTTAAACTGATAACTAACGGATTTTTTTTTCCTGAAATGAAAAGGAAAATAGGATTGGGTAGGGTTGCGTGAGGGTCTCGTTGAATTAACTTTCTATTAGTACACCCTGAACTAAACATATAGCTGCTGCTGCTAATTCTCATCTTCATGCTGCCAACACTGCACTGATCCAAGTAACAATATATAAACGAACAGCTGCAAAAAATTTTTTTTTTAAATAGGAGATTATGCTTTCATAATGCTTTATATTTTTCAACCATAATGCTTTATTTTTGCAGTCTCATTGGAATAGCAACAACAGCACAACTGTTGTTAATATACAATTTCAGCAGCAGGTAGGAAGTGCAAATTATTGAATTGACAAAGAAATGTTGTCGCAGAAGCAACAATCGCATCAACGACAATACTTTTCTAGTTCATTATGTACCACTATGAGCGAATAATTGAAAATTTTGGGTGACGCAGTGATGGATACTGAAGCTCTTCTATTTAAGCATACTTCAGATATCTATAGAATTGGACAAGCGGTTGTGACGCATATTGTTTGACATAAAGAATTTAACTCTTTTGATTGGTACGCATATGTACTTTTACTGATTTATGTTATGGAGTTAGTTATGTTTTGATATGAAGTTATGAATTCAGAAATGGTGTAAACTTGAATTGTTTTTTAATGTGAATGGTTCATATTGTTTCAAGTATTTGAATAATTGTGGTTATTATTCACGAAATCTTGGTTTTAATTATAATATCATGAAATTTATAGTTGATAGCAATTGTGAGAAGATGAATTATAGTAATTTGTGGCAATTGAAAAATATTTGTTGCAACTGTGATCGCTAGTTGTAGACTTGTAGTAGATCATACTACAACTATTACAAACAATTGTAAAATGTTAACGCAACAGGCAGAAGAAGTTGTTAAAATATTTATTATAGCCGTTGTAAACAGTTGTAAACAAGTCTTTTACTACTGCGATAAGCAGTTGTAAAAGATTCTATTGCAATAGCTGCTCACAGTTTCAAAAGAGTCTTATAGCAACTGGTTTTGACTTTTGCGATAAACTTTAATTCAAGTGTAAATAGCAGTTGTAAAAAGTCTTTTACAACTGCACGTACCCCTTATAAAATAATCACACTCTACTACAGCTGCGAATATAAAGAGTGACGGATGGCGGTTGTAATAAACCTTTTTTTAAAACTCGGTAGGTATAGGATGGAGAAACGCATGGTAGAAATCGAATCTGACTCTTTTTAGCAGAAACCAAGCATTCTTTCCACTGCGCCACACCTGCAGACAGTTGTAATATTAAACCTATTACAATTATTTTTGGCAGATGTGAAATAGTATTTTTGTTGTAGTTAAAGTAGAGTATATTTTTGTGATTGCATTCTATATTAGAAAATGAAAAGCATACTATAGTTCTTACAAGTGCTAAAATAAATAAATAAGCCATGATATATAGATGCAACTATGATTGTGCATGTCGAACAAATGGTATGATGAGTTTGAAAACTGGTATATGATGCAGGCATCTATTATTTACGTTCAATAACTATCTTATCAAATAGGATGACTATAACAGTACGTAGATCTACACATCTGATTCAGCAATTCATGTATCTATGGGTTTTGATTCTAAGTTTCCCTTTGCATTCTAGTAATTTTATTTTTTGCACTTCCAGGATCATTACTGTGCGACTCATGCAATCAACGAGGCCAAGGTTAGTAGAAACAGATAATAAGTCTGTGATTTCTCAAATTTTAAATTTACTTCTGAAATTAATTTATGCTCAATTGGTTCAAGTTTTATTTCTTGTATTTCGTAGGCAAATCATTCTAAGTTACAAACTTAGAGGTTTAGAGTTGCGGACTGGTACATTTAATCTGAAACAGATTAAAGCTGCAACTTAACAATTTTGATCATGTAAATAAAATAAGCGAAGGTGGATTTGGCCCTGTCTATAAGGTAATGAATAAAATAGTGTCTAGATTATACATTTGTCACATTTTTGACACATTTCACGCTTTTATTCACATTTTCATTATTAATTTTAGGGTGCGTTGCCAGATAGTTCAGAGGGAGCAGTGAAGCAGCTTTCTTTAATGTCAAAGCAAAGAAGCCGTAAGGTCATTAATGAGATTGGAATGATGTCTGCTTTACGTCATCCTAATTTAGTGGAAATTTATGGGTATGGTATGGAAGGAAACCAGTTGCTTTTTATCAATATATGGAAAATAATAGCCTAGCACTTTTTTCGCGTTAACCAAGTTTTTAATTAAGCAGATTTCAACAAGAAGTAGAAGGTCAAAACGAAAACGAAAGGACTCAAGAAATTGAAAACACGACTATAAGAAAAGAAAATGGAACTCAAGGAATTTAACAATGTTTAGAGATAAGTAAAGCGCCCAGTACCAAAAGGCACTTATGGGTACCGGAAGTCCATTCTTCAAGTTTTGACTTCTTAAACCCCATACACTTCATATACTCCTCCAACCAGTCATCATCAAGTGCTGTTCTCGGAGAATGGATGAGCAAATCTCGAGATTGATGAGAAGAAAGCAAATAAAGTATGATAATACACGTGCTATGGAAAGAATCGTCGTGAGCAACTCAAAGTCTATGAAAAGGAGTTTGGAATACATGAAATTGGAGATAGAAGGACATTGCAAGGAAGAAGAGTGGATTTTCATCGAGAAATACCACTCAGTACCGAAAGTTTTATTTTGCACATGAGCCGGCGTGTCCACTTGTACATCATTGGACTTGTTTCTGGACTTCAACTTATGTACTAGAACTATAGAGTTTTTTCTCTATAAATATCAACCTTATAGCAACCAAAAAAGAATCCTAGACTCTTGTTTTTCTTCAACTCATATCCCTCCCTTACACGGTCACCTAGGCAGATACTAATGGCATTTCTAGGCTTAGAAAACTGGTAATCTTATGTACTAGTGGCTTTAATTCTCCCTAAAATCCAAAATCAATAAGAATATAAAGTGGACCAGGCGAGAGATTACCAAACCACAATAAAAATCTTGGGTTTCTCTACTTTTCTGCATCTTCTTTATTGTTTTACTAGATCTAATCATACAATAGGCCATATTTATGTGTATTGCCACTTTTGGCTTCAATATTTTGGTGTTTTATTAAGAGTTGAACTTAGATTCAATCTAGCCTGCTATTGTGGATTTGGAGAGATTCAGTATTTAAATCCGGAAAATTTGCTTTGATGAAGTTTGAAAGCTTTCTACTAGGAATTAAAGGTGCCCAGGAAACCTATGAGATCAGGAAGGTCATCAGGAGCTGTAACTGGTGATGATGTAGGGAACCCTCACCAAGTTAAAGTTAATAACCAACAGGCAATACCAGGATCATCTACTGATAGGAAGTGGTTACTAGAGGAGAGCTTGACAAAATGCTCTAGAAGTTGAACTAGAAGATGGCGAATAGCTAGAAAGATTTGATGAATAAAATTGATGCTTTGCTAACCTTGCAACCACCAAGAATCATGAGAATTAGAATGGAAACTTCACTTGGGCTAGAACAAGGAAGTTCCTCTATTTCCGGTTGAAATAAAAGGGATGAAAAGAAAAATAGAAGGTAGGGGTTGTTGGATTTGTATAAGGATTAGTAAGAGGAAGTAGAAGTGCTCTTCCCAATAAATGACCACCAAGTACCGAGAGGAATCCTCTCGGTATCGAGAAAAATGCTAAAGTGGATGATGGGCAGGAGGTTGATCAATGGTGGTATCTAATGAGGAAGTTGACTTGCAGCTCGAAGATGATGATTTAAAGTTGGATATTGATGCTAACGAAGATGGAGTGCAAATAGCCGCAGCTCGACCAATCGCGCACCCATGAAAATCTGAAGGACTGGTTCTCCCAAAGACAGGAGCATCTAGATGTTTGTCGGCAGACCGGGACCGTTTGTAGAGTCAAACACTCGATGCAGCTCCCGATACCTGATTACCTTCGAACAACCGTGCTTGTAAGGAATGCATAGCTGATATGGTTAAACGGTTGGTAGAGGAAAGTAGAGGCATAAAAAGAAAAAAATAAAGACCGGGGTTCTGCATCAAGTAGGACTCCATTTATCAAAAATATCCTAAGAGAAGAATACCTTAGAAACTTCACTGTGCCAACAATGCCATCATACAGTGGAATTACTGATCCTAGACAACGCTTACTCAAGTACGAATGGCATATGGATGGGGCCAGGGACAAGGATGTTGTTCATTATAGATGTTTCCTGATTTTCTTGAAAGGAGATGCTTCTATGTGGTTCACTAGGCTCGCGCCGAGATCTTTACCTAACTTTGGTGAATTATCAAAGAAGTTTTTAGAGCAATTCAAGCTCCATGCTGCCAGATCAAAGGACACGATGTCCCTATCTAGCTTGTCCTAAGGACCCAAGGAGCCCCTAAAGGGGTTCTTGAACCGATTCAATGTCATTGTCACTGAAGTTAGCAACCCACATGAAGATTTGGTATTTATGGCTTTGGTCTAGGGTATTCAACTAGACATGGATTTTCATACGTGGCCGAAGATAAAGTAACCAACAATTATGGAAGGTTCCATCGAAATGCAAAACAGTTTATGCGGTTGGAGAAAGCTGGTCAGGTTAGAGTAAAAGTTAGCGACAGACAGTCAAAGGAGGTAGTTCAAAGCAATGTGGTACTTAAACAGAATGGAGAAGGCTCTACTAATGTTATAAGTGATGCTGAAAATTCTGGAAACTAGAAGTAAGGGAACCGAAACTATGGCGATAGGCATAATGAGAATAGTAAGTATTAGAGAAATCTACGACCCAAAGATTGTACACCTTTGAATAATATGCTAAAAAATATTCACCTTGCTACAAAAGTAATGTAGCACTATAAGAAACTATCCAGGAGGGAAGCAACATAGTAGGAGAAACATTCTAGGAAGTACCGTCGTTTCCACGAAACTCATGGGCATACATTAAATGAATGCTGACACTTAAGAGATCTTATTAAAGAATTAAAAGGAAAAATAGACTTCAACAAAGCATCAAAGAATCATAGGACGACGACTAAATTATGAGATCCCAAGGACCGCCCGTCCATGGGAATCAGCCCAGATCGAGCGGAGCAGGACCCAGTCGAATAATGAAAAGTAAGTCATCAATACCATAATTAGAGGATTTGATCCATAAAAAAAGAGATGGAGAGAAATGGAATGGTACGCGCACTCTCTAAAGCACGCACAATAGGAGGATTTCTTTGTTGTAGAAGATGGATCTCCGGCAAAGCAGGAAAGGAGGAATACTGATGATGTAGTATTTAGAAATAGATATGTTGACAGAATTGAAGTGCTTTCGACCTAATGATAGTGACGGTTGGAATTGGATTAGTGACAGTGCATCGAGTCAACATACTCTACAGGGAACTTTCGATCGAATGAAGATTAACATGAAGGAGGTTATAGCTTGTAAAACCAAGATCAGAGGCTTTATGGGCAAAGCCAAGTAGCTAATTGAGATAATCAATTTTCTATAGAATTGGGAAAAGGAGAACGCAAGATTATCTAGACTCTAAAGTTCGTCATCGCATATGAGTACTCAGCATATACTGCATTCTTAGGACGACCTGCACTTGCTAATTTCAGTATAGCTTTGGCATCCTGGTGCTTGGTAATGAAGTTCCGCCTGGAGAATGGGGTTGGAATAGTAAAAGGTGACCAAAGCATTGGAAGGGAACGTCACATTGCAGAACTAAGAGAAGTAAAGCAACAATGGAAAGGCAAGAATATGGAGATAACTCTCCACATTCAGGACTCGCAAGCATAATAACTAAAACATGAAAACTGGCTTGGGAACCATAACCGATTCATTAAGGTCATGGGTCCAAGGAAGCAGTTAGGGAAAGGGCGACCAACATAGGTAGAGCTGATAATGGATGTTCCAATCAACATGGATGATCCTACACAGGTCCTGAAGATTGGATCTTAGCTCATCATAAAATTAAAAAAGAAATTGATGAATTTCCTTCGAGGAAAAATAGATGTGTTCGCCTTGGCTTGCTCGGACATGTACGGGATATCATCGAAGATAGTGTGTCGTGCATTGAACTTTGACCCAAAGTTCATACTGACAAAGCAGAAAACACACCGTCTGGATTTGAACTAATCCATTATTGAGGAAGAGGTAGATAAGCTTATGGAAAACAGGTCCATCCATGATGCTTTATACCCCGATTAGGTTTCCAGCCCTATATTAGTTAGGAATTCAAATGGAAAGTAGAGAATGTGTATCGATTACTTGGTTTTGAAAAAGGCATGCCCAAAGGACAAGTTTCCTCAGCCAATGATTTGCCAATTGGTGGATGTGACCGCAGGACATGATTTGCTCTCATATATGGGTGCTTATTCAAGTTACAACCAGATCCTGGTGCAAATACCAGAATAGGAGATTACTAGCTAAATAACAGACTTGGGATTATATTGCTATCGTGTGACATCGTACGATTTAAAGAATGCCGGATCTACATACCATGGACTGGTGAATGCTATTTTCAAGAGCCAAATCAGGCGAATTATGGAAGTATGCATAGACGACATGCTTGTGAAATCATGAGTATCTCTAAACCATACAGACAATCTTCGAAGAAGTTCGAAGTTTTACGGAAGTACGAGATGAGACTGAACACATTGAAATATTATTTCGGTGTAGCAATAGGAAAGTTTTTTGGATTTATCATACTTGCATGGGGTATCGATGCTAATCCGAAACAGATTGACTCCTCGAGGAGTGTAACCACAATAACTACAAAGAAGGAACTACAGAGCTTGAATGGGAAGATTGCTACATTGAGTCTGTTCATCTCTAGAGTGATAGATAAGTGTATACCTTTCTTCGATGCCCTCAAGAAAGGAAAAAAGAATTTGAATGGAACAAGGATTTCCAGAAAGTCTTCGAGGAATTATTAAGACTTATGAAAAACCATCTAGTGCAATCTAAACCGCTTATAGGGGAAGATCTATTTGTTTAGTTAGCCATGTTTGCTTTTGCGTTAAGCATAGCCTTAGTATGTGAGAAAGTTAAATTGGAACAAGGATTTCTTTTTTTCCTCTTGATCAAGTTTTGGTTTTGTTATTGGGATGATTTTTTTCTATGTATGTTTTCTAAATTCAAATTAAAAGAAAAGTTAAATTTGCCACTTGTTTTAATTTGGCTAACACTTGTCTATATTGTATTAACACTTGTATCTACATATTTTAATCTTCTTACAAATGTCCTATGTGAATTAAATTGTGTTTATATCCTTAATTTAAATTATTTTATAAATTTTGTTTTGAACCTTATTTTTAATAAATTTATAAATCATGTTTTATATATATACAATTTAAAAGAGAATGGTTTAATACTAATGTATATATTTATACTTTCAAGGAATTGATTTTTAAAAATCTAATTATACTTTAATTAAATAATCACACATATGTAAATTATCAAATTTAGCTTTTAAACAACTTTTAAACTTTTACTATATTTTAAACACTACAAATAATATTTTAAATATAACTTTATATCATATTCCTTATTTAAATAAATACATCTTCTTTATTAATCATTTATATAATCTTTTAAAGCAAAAGATGGTTTTAAAAATTTAATTTCACATGAATAGATATATTAAAATTTTATTCTCAATTAGCCTTTGAAAAATCTATTATATCAAATTCAATACATCATTTTTAAATCAAAATGCATATTCAATAAAATTAGAAACAAATTCTTGTTAATTTAAAAATAAAATTTTAAATCCAATTTATTTCCAATATATTTATTATTCAGTTTCCAAATTCAAATTTCTATTAAAAATCAATATATATATATATATATATATAAACTAATATTTTATTTTATTTTGGAAAAACTCAATTTAATTTACAATTTAATTTCAAAAATTAATTCAATTATCAAATTAAACTTGGCTAAAATCTGGGAATGTTACAGATTCCCTCCATTAAGAAAATTTCATCCTCGAAATTTGCCACGTAGATAACAGAGAGCAAATGAAAGATAGAGAAATATCTTTTCAGAATAAACTGAATATTTATTCTGCATTTGGCTTACCATATCAGAATATAAATAATCGATATGAGAATAAGCTCATTCAATATTTCACGAAGTACTCAGGTTATCCGGATCTACGAATATGTAGGGGCACTGGTTAGTTCGAAGGAATAACTAACCATTCGTAGAATATATCGAAACCCAATAAAACAGATAAAAATAGGTTGGACTACGATCTCAGATTCAAGATTTAACTCATTTACGATTTACTGAGAAATAAAATATGTGTAGTTCCTGTGTTGAACAAAACTTGAAAAATTTTATCGTAAACGAGAAAGTTACCTGCTAAAATTCCTTTTCCTTTATCAGCCTTTGAGGTTGAAGGATCATCTATGATTGCATACCCCTCGCTACTTGAGCTTGTTCCGTGTTGGACAATCCTTGATCCTATGTCCCGGCTTGTGGCAGTAATAGCATTCCCGTTCTCCTCCGGAACATCCTGCTTATCCAGAGTATCGTACTTATAACCCATATCGATCAATTTAGAAAAAGATTCCTTTACGTGAGCAGTCATCCTCTCCTGGTATTTCTTGTTCATTCCCCTAATAAACTTTTCATTCTTTTTCAATGGTCTATTTACTAACTCCAGACCAAACCGAGATAATTCGTTGAATTTGTTCAAGTAGTCCTCAAACGATAAACTTCCCTGCTTCAAATCTGCGAACTCCTGGTACATCCTGGAGATACCAGCAGACGGCATATATTGCTGCTCGAACACTTCCTTGAATCGAGTCGAAGTGAACTCATCCGCCGGCTCATCCACAGTAACTGTCTCGCACCAACCTAAGCCTCTTCCTGGAGTTGCCAGGAAGCTATCAATCACATCTGATCATCTTCCGATTTTAATCCTATTACAATCCTTTCGCACGATCGAATCCAGGCTTGTGCTTCGATAATGGTTTCCTTGCCTGTGAATGGCTTTCCACCAAGTCTAGAAAAATTTCGATGTAAATCGGCCAGATTTGGCTGAGGTTGAGTGGGAATAGTTGTTGTTGCAGGGACTTGACCAGTTGAAGTGGTACTTCCCTGTCCCCTACCTCGTCCTCTTCTTCCACTCATTCTCACTATCTGTAAATAGTAGGAAACCCGATTTAGGCATTCGACAAGATATCTTAGGGAATAACAACGGTTAAAGAAAATAGACTGAGAAATTTGGGTTTTCGGTTTCACGGGTTGTACTCATTTTAGGGTATATTTCACCCTATCTCTAATGAGCCATCTAATGTGTTACACTCCGCAGCTAAAGTTCTTACTCAACCTTTAGCTCTGATACCACATGTGATGAACCGAACTCGATACCCGACAACCGACATCGAAATCCGTATCGCCGGTGCTTGCAACAACATTAGGTGAAAAACAACACAGCGAAAACAAAGGATGATAACATTGATATACAATATAGATACAATGTTAGATACATCATGATACAACAACCCAACACCATCAGAAGATATATACAACACAACACCAAAGCAGAAATATATCGACATGAGCAAAGTCTTCAAGAGAATCCAATACTGCAACTCCAATCCAAAACTCCAAACCAAAGCTCTTAACTTCAAGCTAGAACCACCATCAAGATGAACTTGTAGCAAATGCGATCCCGGGCACGATTTCCAAACCCAAAAAGACTTCAAAGATCCAAAGACTGAAGAAGATTTCCAAATGCTACCAAACCAAAGACTTCGAAGGCTATCGAATCTACACCTACTATCTGATTATCTGAAAAACCCAACTCTAGACTGCCCATGTGGAAAATTGTGGGCATCCAGAGTTTAGGAAGGGAACAATAAACTCCGGATCAGCCATAGGACTACTGTGAGCAAACAAAAATAGTTTATCTTTAAAACAAACAAGAAAAGAATTTAAAACATTGAAATCCACAATGCTTTTTAGAAAATGAAACTACCATAAGGCCTCCCGGCACAAACATCATGCATCGCACACTTGGGGGAGATTTCTCCTTATGATAGCCAAACATGCTTACTACGCAAAATCCTTTTTGATATTATCATTAGTGCATGTGAAAAAAATTTCGAAAGTATAATATTAATCTTAGCCAGCATAGGTACCATTATATTATGACTGCTATAGCTACCATGTTAAATGGCAGGTTATACAACTAAAACCGTACAAGTCACGTATTGATAATTGGATTTCCAACAAATGGTCTGGCCAAGGGACTTCTTATTGCCACATGGGTACGCCTCTGAAAAAATGCCTCGAGAACCTACTCGGATCTCTGCCAACACAAGGCCGTTTACCCTTTCCCGGAAGTAACACCTAAAGATATGCCATCCCCGGTCGTTTACGACCTTTATCCGAGGATCCTCATTAACAAAGCAACATCACACAGTAATAAATTGACAGTGTCCACATGAGTTAAGTATCTAGGCTCCATATCATGATACCACCCTTTTCCAAAAGAAATGGACATACCCTAGGGGCGCGACCCCTGCAACCTTGCTGCATCTTTTCTATTTCGACCATTTTCGGGGTGTGAGGTCCTGATGCAGTCTCATCCACAAAGCTATGCTTTTTCAAAAATCCATGCTTCGATCAACAAATTATCAGCAACACTCCGTATGCCACATTACCAAATTGGGAACGTATCACTAGTAACTACCAACTACATAACCTCTGAGCTCATACATCTCAGAGAAGGGTGTTAAGCTAAGAGAATAAATCTCCGCCACCAAACAAAAATGTATTGGATAGAAACCGACTTTACATCTCAAAGTGTAATGTCAGACACACATCCATACAAGTCTGTTCTGGGTTCGAACAGAACCAAAGGCACTTTCGAAGAAGCGCTTGCAATCCGGGTATTCACAATCCCGATCGGACTCCCTATCACATATGGAGATCTCTATACAGTAGCTACTCAGTGCATAGTCATTCGACGGGTAATCCTTTCATTTTTTTAAATTACCTAGTCTTCACCACCGGTCTTCGAATGTTATCCATAATGTCGTATCATTATTCGGAATGGGTTATATGACACAAGGTCCTCTCCCAGCTAAACCAAATAACGAGCGCAATATTTAAAAACATATGGATATTTGGATTTCATTTAAGTCACAACTTTAAAACCCAAAACCTTTCTTTTAAAATGGTTTAAACAAATTACCATTTTCAAAATCTTTAAACAAAAAGATTCATTTCACAAAGTTCACCCATCTTTCATAAAGATCCATTCATAGGTTTCAAAAAATTTCCGCTTCAAATCGGATTAACTCATCCAATCTTTATATCAATGATTTAATTCATAGCTTTCAAAATCATTTCCAAAGATTCATTGATAACTTGGAAAACCATTTTCATTTCAAACTTGAAATCCTTTTAACATAAATTGGAAATTCTTTCCTTATATGAAAGTTTTTTATTTGAAAACAAATAGTTTTCGTTTCGGAAAAATCCGACTTCATTTATATAAGTTAAAGTCCTTGGGTTAAATTCAAATTCCCAAAACAATACTTTTAAAATGGTTTAAATCCATGTAAACACATTTATAACTTATATAGCCTTTTTAAACCATAATTTCCAAACATAGAATTCAATTTCAAATCTTTAATTTAAATTTAAATCATATTATTTAAATTTCAAAACCTTATCAAGTTATTCAAAATAACTTTTATCTTCAAACTCCTTTTCAAAATCTTTTCACGTTTAATCCAATTCAATTACCAAAACCTTTTGGATTCAAAATTCAATTTAAAAATTATTTTCTAAAATCTGTGACTTAACCAATTTCTTTGTGCAATCTATATTTGTGTGTGTGTGTAGTGTAGTTCAGGGGTTTTACACAATAATGCAACATCATCAATCATCACCGATTCAAGCACAGTAATTATAGACAAACGGTATATCTCTATAAAGCTTATCTTCCATACATAGATTCATAGATAAATAACATACATTTATCACAAATAAAATAAATTATATTCATCACAGCTTGAATTAAAACAATTCATATCACAAAGCATCACACAGCAGAAATATCAAACAATTCAAAGCAGCTCATACAATGCAAACATCCATAAGTAAGGTTAATCGATCATCTGATTAATTGAAACCAGATTAATCACTAATCTAGGTTAATTAACATTAATTAATTATCCTTAATTAATAAGTGATTACCCTTAATCACTTGATTAATCAATCATGAATCATCAAATTATTACCCTTAATTAATTTTATTAAGAAATTAATTTTAAGTAATTAATTACCCCTTACTTACTTTTTATTTATTAATTCCTTAATTAATTAACCCTTAATTATAATTATCCTTAATTCATTACAATAATTTATTAACCTTAACTTGATTAATTAATTCTTAATTATTAATTAATTAATCATTAATCACTAGACAAATTAATTTCTAATCATTGATTAATTAATCTTTGATTATCTAATTAATTAACCTCTAATTATAAATTAGTAATTACTTAATTAAATTAATTCTTAAATAACAATTAAATAAATCCTTAAACCTTTATAATTTAATTAATCCTAAATTATTAATTAATTTAACTTTAATTACCTTATTAATTTAAGTAATCTTTAATCATAAAAAAAAACTTAACTAACTTTCAAGATAAAACAATTACATTAATTACCTAACTTTAATTTTCATATGTTTAAAATCATTTCATCTCAATTTATACTTAATTACTTTAAAAATTAAGTTTTTAAAAATACTTAACATTTCTCAAATTTTATTTATCAAAGCATAAAATTTTTAATCAAAATAGTTTAAACATAATAGTTCAAATTAGTTTTAAATTTAAATTTTAAAACTAGCTTTACAAAACATTTTAAAACATTTACAAGCTCTACTTCGGGTTCAACCCGTTACTGACTCGAGTGTCCACTGAGGTTCCTTCTTCATCTTCCCTTTCTTTTAATTTTTTAAGTTTTAAGTTAAGTTTTAAAATCTGGAATGATAACACTCACGAACACGGGTACAGACTCGAGCCAAACCTTATCCCACTCGAGCATCAACACGAGAAAAAAGCTTATTCGCTCCCACCCAATCTCGTGTGCACAGATCGATCCAATGCACATGCACACGCGGCCGGCGTCACTGTGGCACCATCGACCTCCATCGCCAAGTCGACTAGGGCGTCCCCAAACCATCGCACTACTCAGCAACCATGAACAAACATCAAAATCAAAATCGAGCTTCCAGTCGAAAAACTGGAAACCCATCCTCATCCGAAACCCATCCTCATCCGAAACCACGCGCAGCTCGATGCACCATAGAAGCCATGGTGACCAATTTTTATGCCCTCGGTAGAACTAGGGTTTAAAACCCAATTGGCCGATTGCCGACGCCACGGCGATCGTACACTATATCCACCATTTTTCCCAACTTCGATGATCACGAAGCTAACTCCATCCAAAGCCCCAACCTCCAAAATCATCCCAGTATCAGAACTTGCTCGAAACCAAATCTGGTCATTCGCAAAATGCAAATCCGATACCAAACTAAAATTCAAGAATTTTGTATTAAAAATCACATTTTCCAGAAATGATTAAAATTGCATGTTTGAGTCCACCAATTAAATTGTTTGCTTTTATCATTTTTAATTTTTTTTACTATTTTACTCTATCTCTAGAGATATGCAAAACTATTTTGCTTAAAAATAAATTTTAAACCATATTTTATGATTAATAAATCATATTTTGTTTTAAAGCACACAACCAAACCATGATTAGATAGAGAAGTTTGAATTTTTGAATTATTTAAAAGCTCTGTAATCGGGAAACAGAGAAGAACAAGCATCATATACATGCACAGATCAAACATTTTTTTTTATATATATAGAAATGACATATGCATAAACACATGCAAAGCACAAATCTGATTCAAGAATCCATATGCTCGATTTTAGATCTACTTAAGCTTTTAATATATATATTTACTCACAGGCATTTCAAAACAAAGAAGGTGAAGCTTGCTCACCTGCTTCCTGAAAGAACAGAGGCTAGAATGATGATTTTTGAATAGAGGTTTTGAATTTGTTTTGCTTGTTGTTGTTTGATTCCTGGCTTAGTTGCTGATGTTTAGATCTGAAGTTTGATCCCAAGTTGAAGGCCGAAACTTGATTTCCAGATTCAGATTTTGATTTGCTGCAGGTTTTTGAATTTGATTTGCAACTTAATTTCTTGAATCCTGAAGCTTGTTTTTGTTTTGCTTTGATATTTTTTTCCAGGTTTTGAAAAATCTGAGATGATTTCTTTTTTTCCTCTTGATCAAGTTTTGGTTTCGTTATTAGGATGATTTTTTCTTCTATGTATGTTTTCTAAATTCAAATTAAAAGAAAAGTTAAATTTGCCACTTGTTTTAATTTGGCTAACACTTGTCCATATAGTATTAACACTTGTATCTACATATTTTAATCTTCTTACAAATGTCCTATGTGAATTATATTGTGTTTATATCCTTAATTTAAATTATCTTATAAATTTTGTTTTGAACCTTATTTTTAATAAATTTATAAATCTTGTTTTATATATATATATATACACACACAATTTAAAAGAGAATGGTTTAATACTAATGTATATATTTATACTTTCAAGGAATTGATTTTTAAAAATCTAATTAATAAATAATCACACATTTGTAAATTATAAAATTTAGCTTTTAAACAACTTTTAAACTTTTACTATATTTTAAACACTACAAATAATATTTTAAATATAACTTTATATCATATTCCATATTTAAATAAATACATCTTCTTTATTAATCATTTATATAATCTTTTAAAGCAAATGATGGTTTTAAAAATTTAATTTCACATGAATAAATATATTAAAATTTTATTCTTAATTAGCCTTTGAAAAATCTATTATATCAAATTCAAAACATTGTTTTCGAATCAAAATGCATATTTAATAAAATTAGAAACAATTTCTTATTAATTTAAAAATAAAATTTTAAATCTAATTTATTTCCAATATATTTGTTATTGAGTTTCCAAATTCAAATTTCTATTAAATATATATATATACACACACACACACACACACACACACGTATGTATAAACAAACTAATATTTTATTTTATTTTTGAAAAAATCAATTTAATTTACAATTTAATTTCAAAAATTAATTCAATTATCAAATTAAACTTGGATAAAATTCGAGAATGTTACAGATTTTAGCATTTTTACAAAAAATTCGGACCCATTAGGATTCAGATTGTTACATTTGGTATAAGAGCCTAGGTTTAGGATTCCTAAGTAGATAGTGAGCGAACATATTTGTATTTTTGAATAGAACATAAATATATTATGTACTAAATTCTAAATATTCCCCAATTATATATTCTACTTATGGAAAAAAATTTAGAAGTATATTTGTGCATAGTTTGCTAGTTGGGTTTGGAATGATCCAAGAGTATTGAGCCATAAGTTATAACCCTTCTACAGTGTAGAATATGCCATGTTTTGAGAGAAGATTGGTATCCATATGTTATAGAAAGTGGGGAAGTTCCCTAGAGATAGTAGAAAGAGTGTTTTTATTTTGGAAGGAGTAAGAGGTTTTGGTAAGAAGAAAATCCACCTTATGTCTAACCCAATAAAATGAAACTTTTGGAATTGAAAAGCTGAAAAATATAATTGTTAATATATTTGAGGAAGCAAATATTGGGTTTTTGAAAAAAAAGAGTGGTATGAAATTAAATTAAATTTTTATATGATGTAAATTTTGTTAAAAGTGAAATTCTTTTTGAAGAATTATAGAGAGCGTATAGCTCGCTTGTTTCTTTGTAATCAAACAAAGATTTTAAATATAAAAACCTAGAGTATGTTAAGTATCGATAACGTAGGTTACATCATTTATTATTGTAATAGATGTTTTCGGTAAAAATAAAGGAAGCATAGACTATGACACTATTGTTATAGTAGGTGACTCACAAAGGAAATGTTTTTGCATAGCATATGAGATTTATTAATATTTATTTCAATTGAATCCATAAACTAGCATTTTTGGTTTGTAGTAACGGTGTTCTACACCACATCTGTTTTGACCCAAATGAGTTTTGGAGATAATTTCTAAAGTGCTTTGTATGTACATTTATTATTTAAACAAGTATATGAAAATGTTTTCTAGTTATGAAGATATTAAAACAGTTTTGAAAATGAGTTCTTTTGAAAAAGGATGTAAGTTAAATTAATAACTTTAGTACGAAATATCTACTGTAAGTGAATATAGATTAAACATACTTTAATCTATTGGAATGAAATAAATAATGAAATAATTTTCTATGAATCACAAATAAAGATGTTTCGTACAAGTTATAAGGAATACGTGAAAGATATGTATAAGGTATGGAAATCACTATATTTTGTATAGCCTATTTCGATAAAATATAAAATAAATTCCTTATAATTTCACATAAACATGATATCCTCTTTTAAAGGATTCATAGAAGGTTTTAGCGTTAATGGTTTCTCACAAGAGGAAGTAATTCCAATACATTAAGGTATAAAACCATTAAGTGTAGTAAATTAGAAACTCCTTCAAGGTTAAGTAATTAGAAGAGTAGGAAAGTTAAGAGATTTTTGATTAAATAATTGTTCTTATCTACTTCAGTTTTAGTAAATTTGAAAATATATGAAAAGAAGATATTTTGAAAACACGTGAGGACATTTTTCTAAAGTCAAGAAAAAAAAGAAGAATGTTCTAAGAACAAGAAAAACATGTTTTAAAGAAAAATGGTTTGGTGAAAAGGTAAATAAGTTTTGGAAAGATAAAATTTAAAGTAATCAAGTACCTTTGAATTTCATAGGAAACTTTAAAATAACACTTTCAAAGGTGAGAATTTTGGGATTTGATGTTTCAAAATTTAAAAGCTTTAATTTTTGAAGTAAAATGAAAAATAACCAAACCAAAGCAGACTTTTAAATATGGAATAGATAGGAATCATTTCGTAGGTGTAACGAAAAAAGTATAAGGCTATAGCAATAATTACTCCTAGTAGTAATAATGAAAGTTCCCGTAAGGTGTATAGGATACTAGTGAGAACCTACGAATGTTGCTTCATGTGTGTAGATAATAAAAGAATAGTGATGTGATATTAGTAAGATAGTAAGAAACGCGTGGTTAGGAAAAGTAGACCCTAGTTCGGAAAAAATGAAAGCCAAAACGAGAATTTCCTAAGCTTGGTTGCCTTTTTAGATAGAGACTGCATAGATTAAAATTCTTATCCATTGCAGTAAATGAGACTTTATTATTCCTTTTTGAGCATGTAACAGAAGCGATGAATAGATCTTATTTGTCATGAGTAATGCAGTGAAAGTTGGTAGTAAGTAATAGGCTGTAGGAGGAGCATATAAGTTACTTGGATCCCTAAAGTAGTACCTCTCTGTGTCAGAGTGGACATGGTCCTAGACATCTTAGCCCTAGATGATACCTATGTTCAGTTGCTATATTAAGAGTAAAAGCAGATAAAAGGTAACTAAAAGAAAACAGTAAGATATAAAGAAAGCAACAAAAATATCAATAGAAATAAATGAGAGTTGCAAAAGAAAAATAATTCTTTCCCATAAATTAAGCTTGGAAAAAAGTTTGAAAAGAAAAAACTTTCTTATGTAAACCATGTTTGGGAAAGAAAATAGAGATTAATTGGAATTAGACGTGCATTATAAAGAACATTAAATCAGAAAACTAATGAGAGTTAATTGGAATTAATAAGGAAATGAAATAATAGTTTACCTTGATTTGAATGTGCACATATATGCAATATATTGCTGCACATAAAAATAATTGAAGGATCAATTAAGATGAGAATTAATTAGATATTTGGTGGCTGCATTATATAAGAGAGAATGTAATGTAATTCATTCCATTAGCCGTCACTTTCTTCATGCCTCTCTTACAGTAAACAATGGCTTCTTTCTTTATTCTTTCCTCCTATTTTTCACAAATCTTCACCAAATGAATCCAAATAAAATATATAAGAAAAAAATAGAGAATTTGCAACAAAATAAAAAAGCGAAGTTGTAGAATGGCGTAGTAATTTTAGAAGATATGATTTAAAGATAAGGACGACAGGTGAGTGGATTTAATTATATATCTTTTACGTTTATGTTATATTATTGTTAGATTCTCGTTAAATAATTTTATTCAGTATTTATTTAGTAATTAGTTCTGTTAATTAGCTATGCTAAGACTGTAAATTATATAAGAGAGCTTATATTTAATTAATATTAGGCTTGGCAGTTTGAGAAAGGAATAAGCCTAAAAGTAAGAAATTTACAGTTATTTACATCTATTTTAAAGATGAAATTTAGTCTGTAAATGTTAGCTTCTTTTTATTCCTTTTTAGGCGAATAAATTAGTTAAGGAGAAGAATTGGCAAATGCGGACTAAAATAGAATGACCTTATATTACAGAAATTAGTTGTAAAATAAGAAAAGCTAAATAAAAAGAGAAAAATAGAAATTTACAGTAAATTATGCTAAAACGGAGAAAAATAAATAAAATGGAAAAACCTAATAACTTGATTTGGAAGTAAGTATAGATTAATTGATTGGTTTAGAAAAGAGAATACATTTCTATAGTTTAATATTAAAAAGATAACGATATACGTAATTGCAAGAACAAAAAGAAAGAAAAAGGGAATTAGTTTAACATAGAGAAATTACTGTATTTTGCACTATCCAATAAGTAAAGAAATAAAAAGAAATATTTTGCAGCTACGGATTATTGTTTATAACATTATTTAGTATTAAAACATGGACATGGATATTTAGCACAACTTTTTGTAACCAACCAAATAGAATAGAACTACTTCTTAGAATATAAGAAAATGAAGTGAAGAATAAAAGGAATTAAAGAAGGAATCAAATTAATTATTAGACAAGAATAGAAGCTATAGATAGAAATGTAACTAGATCTCCATTTTCTGCACAGATAATAGAATTAAAGTAAAGCAGTTATTATGATAAGTAAATTTGTGACAGTTGGACGTAGTCCCAAGTCAAGATTGTCATATAATATAAGAGAATTAAAGAGTATTCAATATCATAATAAAAGAAGACAGGCTAGAATAGAAAAGATATGCTCGTAATTACATTTATAATATATAGATTATAAAAGAATACAGTAGTGACAATTGCAAGTAAAATTATAACATAGGTTATAATTAAGTAGAAAGAACGGAAAAGGCTTATTTTGATACTTAAATTAAGTTAATAAGCAAATGGAGCAGAAATAACGGAAGATGCTTATTTTAATAAACTTAAATCTTGGATTAAATTAATAAGCAAGATAATAGAAGTGGTCCATAACAACGACATTCCCTTTCAGTCAGGAACCGATGGTCTCACAACAATTAGGTGAGACTGGGACAAGATTATGATAATTAGGGTAAGTAAGTAGCCAACAAAATAAGAAAAGTAAACTAAACGCAAAATAAAAGATTAGACTTAGGGTCTAATAAAAGAGGGAGATGCTTTTGGAGCAGTCCAAAGGATGAAGAGCCTAACTAAGAAGTTCATCAAAGATTTCAACACAGAAGAAGCATGTTCAACTTTTTTTATTTTGGGCTAGAAAGAAGTACGATACTTCAACGGGACTGAGATTACTCTAGGGTGGCCCTCTAGGGTAGGCATAGCGAAGCAGTCCTCTGGAGGAAGGTCTGTAGGTGTTCCATCAAAAGAATACGCCTTGACTGTTTTTTGCTTGGTATGACTATTGTAGGCAGTCAAAAGGGGTTGATGTTTGGAGTAGGATATTCATATGTACCAGTACTTGCAAGTAAGTTTTAGTGGGCAGGACCCAAAAGGATAGTTGCATGCGGATATCGGGCCCACATCATAACCAAGAAGCGAGTTTGGGAAAGACTAGAGTTAAACCTACTGTCCAATGATTCTTTCACTATCGAGATATTGGATGAGGGCGCAGCCAATTGGATGTTTAGATTGTTTGTAGTAGGGCATAGCCACTTAGCTCTTTCAGTGGTCTTTCGATTAGTTGAGGAGTGGCTGCGCGGGGCCATAGCTACGATAAGAAAAGAGACAGATCAAGTAGAATATCTGTATTATAGGCCTAATGAGACAGTCCTTTACAGGTATAGAAAATTCCCGAATGAGTTCCGTACAAGGTAGACATTGTTTAACGAGATTTAGAAAGTAGATAGAACGATTACATATTGTTCTCAAGGTATGCACTGGATGGTACAATGTGGATGTCCGAGCATTATTATAGGCTAGTGCGGACGCATTTTTACGTTTTCAGAGCAGATGACAGAACATCTATATTATAGGCTTTACGATGCAGTCCTTTACAGATGTAGTCACAACACGCCTCAGTAGCGAGGCGATGGAGTCCTTTTTGATGAGGATACGAAAGGTACTAAAGCTAACACCTAGGACTGATACGGTCATCGGGCATATAGTTACATATATTAGTTATTAAGTTTTGATCTACTTGGGCATATAGCTGCATATATTAGTTATTAGGTTTTAATCTACTAGGAGGTAGATGGGTACGATTCACGCATAGAGGCGAGAGTATTATAAACCCAATAAACCTAATATAACAGAAAAAGAAAATAAAACGGTATATGTAGAATTAAACTTAAAAGTATATAATTTGTCCATTCACTAAAACTTTAGTTCTGACCCCTTCCTCATAACATCCTAGAGGTTAGGTAGATGGTAGAGACTTTCCAATTTTGAGACACTTTTCTTAAAAATGTTATTATATTGATGAGTATTTGCTTATTATTATAATTTAGTCAGTTCCGCTGTGAGATATTTATCTGAGCTCTGATATATTTATCTTTGCATATTTGCAGGATACCAAAACCCAACTCGAACTTTAGTGAGCTTGGATTTTAGCATTTTTGCGAAAAATCAGGACTCACTAGAATTTGGGTTGTTACAATTCTAGTTTGGCCTCTATTTCCAGAGACGACCAAAGTGTTATGCTCCATTTTCCTCCTGCATGCAGTACTTTTTTTGTATCCTTTATTTCGGGTCTGCTTTGGCCTAGTCCCTTTGTTATAGGAAGTCTCTCTGACTTCAAACGCCATCTGCTTTCTTTTATGTTTTTGTTCGTGCTAAGAATGGGTGTAACAATAACCAACTCAAGAATTTGTCTCACTGTGTGCTTGTGCTTCACGACGTTAAACACTTATTATGCAAGTAAAAAAAACAAAAAAAACAAAAAAAACAAAACAAAAACAAACAAAGTATCACCTTTTAACTTAGTTGTTTTATTTGGTTAATTATACACTCATATTATTATATGTAAGTGAATGATAAATACCGCACAAATTTCTGATTGGTGCTTGAAGAATCATTGTTACACTTTTTATTGTGACCTTATTGTATAGCTAGTATAATCCCCCATTAAATTGTATTGTAGGTTAAAGGTGGCTTATGTTATCATTCTAATCCTTTATAGCCCTTTACATTTAGAATGAAGTATTCACAATCGGCTACTTTATTTTTTTCTAACATGATATTTACTTGTAAACCAAGAGGAATAGCATTCAAACTTCTATTGATGCTCCTTTTTGGAATAGAATACATTTTTTTTAAATACCACAGGCAAGTTATTTCAGAATGCAAACTATCTATGTATGATGACTTGTAAGTAGTTACAAGGGACTTGATGTTTGAATTTATTCTAGATTATTCTCTTTATCACCTTTTGATTAATCCCTAGAGCATGTTAAAATAGCAGTCCAACATATTAAAAATAAGCGATCAATGTTAAACGTTTATTATTTGACTATATTTGTTTATATGCACTATTCATTTTCTTAAATAATAATAAACACTATAGCAAAACAGCTATATTACAACTTTTACTTTACAACAAACACAAACTGACAGTTGTTATCGTTATTTTTAACAACTGTTTATTTTTAACAGTTGTGACAAAGGTACTTTTAATAACTTTATTTGTACAGCAATTGTAATATACATTTATAACAACTTCCTTTTTGTGCCCGTAGTAAATGTTTAATAATCACAACCGTTTGTGCAGTTATCTTTTCAACATATAAAATACAACTTTCCAACTCATAAAAAATTCAACCCCTCCACCCCTGCGCCTTTGTTTTTATTAGCCGCTCAATTTGTTAAATAAGTAAACGAAAACTCATTGGAAATTTTTTCTAAACCTAATCCTGACCCCATCGCTAATCCTAACCTTAACCCTCTTACAAATGCTAACCTACAACTTTCTGCCATCTGATTTGCTCGCCGCTGCTACCGATGATATATGTATGACATCTGAATGGTTTCGCTTTGTGTTGGTTTATCTCCGGCTGATGCAACTTTTTTACATTTTTTAATCCTATTTTGAATTAGGTAAGGTGTAGTCAAATCAAATACAAACCCTTTTTAACCCAGTGGATCACCTATTAATTGTAGGGTAATGTTTGGTTTTTTTTTAATTATCCAGTTTTTAAGTCCGTTCTCTACTCTTAGCCTTGAGGTGTTTTTATAAAGTTACAAATACGTTTGGTAATAATGATAAATGCAACAGGGATGGTATATTGAATTATCCAGTTTTATTTAAATTTTGAGTATGGCCACGAAACAATGATGACAACCAAATAGTGATGATAAATGCAACAGTGATGGTATTTGAGTTATCCAATTTGGTAATAATGATAAATGCAGTAGTGACGGTTTTTTAATTATCCAGTTTTATTTAAATTTTGAGTATGGACACGTAATAGTGATGGTATTTAAATTTTGAGTATGCCAACCAAAAAGTGATGATGAATGCAACAGTGAGCGTTATATGGATTATCCAGTTTTATTTAAATTTTGAGTATGGCCACAATGTTGTATCCATAGTTAGAAGGCATGGAATTAAAAAAAAGTATAAAAAGAGGCTAGTTTACGATAGAGAACACATGGTAAATTTCTATTGACGGTAATCAACATTGCTTGTTGTAACAACCGTCGAAGGGAGAGAAGACTAACACAAGAGTAGCAGAGCTATATTTTGTGCATACATCATATGGCCGACTAATAATAACGGTTCACCTATATTATACGTAGTCTTTGGTGGAAGACAATAATTATGTAAATAGTCGACGATACGAAGTGTCCTTTTTGGCATGATCCCATTTTAAAATTTTTAATCAGAGGTTTTAAACAGTTCAGATATTGTATACCACTACACTACTAGTAGACCACTTATATCATGTCAAATGATATTGGATTATAGGCAAAACATATTATAACCATATTACGTAGTACGGTTATGGAAAATGTATCAAAATGTGTCATGTCTCATAATTATTTACATGCATATTGTATATACTGTATGTTTAGTGAATCAGAGTATTGGGCCCAAAAGCTCACCAATATGTATAAATTGTACGACATGTTGTAGCCATGTTTATCGTACATTACTATTGGTGCCATGAAAATTGTGTGACATCGATGCATTTTTTTAAGCTTTCGCTATCCATGCTTAGCATAGGCCAGAGTTGTATATTTTGACACTGACCTGCAGATGTGCATTTATCGTTATGTTGGCTTCCCATCCTGGTTGCATCTCTAAATCACCTAATTGTGAAATTTAAATTGGATGTTTTTTGTCAGGGGTCATTTGTTCTGTCTGCTTGGTCATGGTGAAGAATGTAAAATTATGGTTGGCTGAATTCAAGAAAGAGTAATGCAGAAGCAAGATGACGAAGATGCAGAGGCAAAAGGATAGACAGAAACAAGATTGGGAATGATCAGAAAGGAGATTAGAAGATCAGAGAATGAGTGATAAGATGATCAGAGAGTGAAGAATGAGAGAATGAGAGATAAGGAAGTAAATGTAATAAAAATACCGTAAGAAACAGAATGTATCAGAAGGAAAGGAATAATAGAGAAGACAGGAAATACTGTAAGAACAGAGATTGTAAAAATAAATGAAAAACTGTTACAGGTAAATAGGCACAACGAAGAAGTTGCAAAAAAAATTAGTCTCAGTGACGACAAGTTTGTTTTCTAATCTGAAGAACACTTTTTAGTATAAATTGAAAATGATAGTTACAACTATCATTCTGTGATTTACACTAAAAAGTGTCCTTCAGCCTAAAAAACAAACTTCTTGTCCTTGAGACTAAATTTTTCTCTAACTTTTTCCTTGAGCCTAAAAACCCCAAACTGTTATTTCTTTTTTCTTCTTCTCTTTCTGTACAATTGCATGATTCTATTTATAATGCAAAATTACAATGGCTATATTGTGCCAGCTCATGCCTCTTTGACAAATTCAACATCTCCATTAAATTACAAGTAACATTTTCTGATAAAATGATATATATCCCTGTGCACGTGCACATATGCTCACAGTGTGCACACACAGTTTTCTTCATTCTTCCTTAGAACCTGATATGTGGATTGAACTGATGTTGCATACAAGTGTGAGAAGCCTGAGATTATTACATTTCTCTTCCCTTCAAGAGGTATCATTCTTCGATCTAATATTTTTTCTGGTTCCTGAACTTCCTCTACTTCATAACTAGGCAGATCTTCCTGAATCACAATATGACCTCCCACTTTCTTTTTCAATTGTGAAACATGGAATACAGGGTGTATCTTTATGTGGTCTGGCAGGCTGAGTTTGTATGCCACTGTTCCTATAGTTTTCTCAACTTGGTAAGGGCCATAGTACCTAGGAGATAGTTTATGAGTTCTCTGATTTCTAGCTGTAATTTGTTTATTGGGTTGCAACTTTAAATATACCCAATCCCCAACCTGAAATTTCCTTTCCGTCCTTCGTAGATCAACATATTTTTCATTCTTTCTTGTGACATCTTCAAACTATCTTTTAAGAATTCCAACGTGATATCTCTACTGAACAAAATCTCTTCCACTTGTTCTACTTTAGCGGTGTTGGGGACATAAGATAACTAAGTAGGTGGATCCAGTCCATACACTGCTTTGTATGGAGTAGTATTTGTTGATGACTTCCACGTTGTATTATACCAATATTCTGCTAAGGCTAACCAGTCAGTCCACTCATGTGGCTTATAGGAAACAAAACACCTTAAATATCCTTCTAATATCTTGTTGACAATCTCGGTTTGCCCATCACTCTGGGGGTGGTAGGATGAGCTCATATTCAGGCTGCAACCTTGTAATTTAAAGAGCTATTGCCAGAAGATACTAGTAAACATGGCATGCCTATCGCTTATAATTGATTTTGGCATGCCGTGTAGCTTAAAAACTCCATTGAAGAATACTCTTGCAATGTCTTTGGCAGTGTATGGATGACTGAGAGGGAAAAAGTGGGCATATTTGCTCAATATGTCAACTACCACAAATATAACAGTGTGTTTATGGCTTTTTGGGAGGCATGTGATGAAATCCATATATAAATCTTGGCAAATATTTCCTGGTATGGTAAATGGGTTTAAAAGGCCTGGCATTAAAACATTTTTATTTTTGGATCTCTGGCATATATCACAAGATTTGACAAAACCCTCTACAGTTCTTTTGAGATGTTTCCAATAGAATACCGGTTTGATTTTTTTTTAATAGTTCCTTTAATACCAGTATGGCCTCCCAGTGGGTTCGAATGGTGCTCTCCTATAAGTATGTGCATCAGTGCTTCTAAGTGGTGGTCTATAAGCAACTTCCCTTTATAAAAAATGAGCCCTCCTACTAGTTTGTATTTTTCCTCATGCATTTCCTTATTGTGTATTTTTGTAAGCTGCTGTTGATGCCATTCTGAGGCTAGTAAAGTCTCTTTCAATGTTTGTAACCAAGGTGTATGAACCACAAATATTGATTGTACCATTAATTCCTTGTCGTTGAGTTCTTCTCTCCTTGATAAAGCATCGGCTATAATATTTTCTTTGCCACTTTCATACTCAACCTTGTAATCGAAGCCATGTAATTTGGTAAGCTACTTGTTCTGAATTCCGGTGTGTAATTTCTATGAGAGTAAATACTTCAAGCTTTGATGATCAGTCTTGATAATAAATTGTCTTCCCAAAAGATATTGTGACCACTTCTTAGTTGCAATGATGATGGCCATCAATTCCTTTTCATAGGTAGAAAGTGCTAAATTATTTACTTGTAATGCTTTGCTAAGATAAGCCAGTGGTTTCCCCTCCTGCAACAAAACAGCACCTATACCTTGTCCGCTTGCTTCCTCGGTCCATTTGAAAGAGTTTTTCTTAGTCATGTTGGTCAGTGGCCTTGCAATCATACCATAATGCCTAATGAATTTTCTATAATAGCCAGTTAGACCTAAAAATCCTCTCAATGCCTTTAAATCTTTTGGTAGGGGCCATTCTATAACTGCTTGTACCTTTTTGGAATCTACTGCCACACCCTTTTGTGAGATAATGTGACCCAAATACTCTATAGTTTCTTTTGCAAAGCTGCATTTCGATAGTTTGATCACGAATTGATTGTCCTTTAGTACCTGAAATGTTAACTTCAAATGCTCAACATGCTCAGACATAGTCTGGCTATATATTAGTATGTCATCGAAAAATACTAACACAAATTTTCTTAGGTACGGTCTGAAAATATCATTCATAAGAGATTGAAGGTTGATGGACATTTACTAAACCAAAGGGCGTAACTAGAAATTCATAATGTCCATCATGTGTTTTAAATGCTGTCTTATGGATGTCATGATCACACATTCTAATTTGATGATAACCAGATTTTAAATCAAGTTTGAAAAAATACTTAGAACCATGCAACTCATCAAATAAATCATCAATCAAAGGTATATGAAACTTATCTTTAATGGTGAGGAGGTTGAGATTTCTATAGTCAATGTAGAGTCGCAAAGTGCCATCTTTTTTTTGACCATCACTACTGGGGAGGAATAGGAGCTGCTGCTGTGTCTGATGATGCCAGTATCAAGCATGTCTCTGATAATTTTTTCCAGTTCATTTTTAATGTGGTGAGAGTGTCTGTACGGTCTCAAACAGACTGGTTTGGCATCAAGCACAAGGGGTATATGATGATCATGCCTTCTATGTGGAGGGAGGAAGGGTTCACTGCTAGTCACTTCAGGAAATTTTTGCATAATACTTTTGACCTCATTGTGAACATTTACATCGGTAAGCTCCATATTGGAATGGTTGATTGTTGAAGAACACAACATCATAGTAAGTTGGCTCTGTGAACGGGCCTTATTCAGTGACTTCTTGTTTACTAATTTTACTTCCTGCTGTTGTATGCCTTGCCATATATACGATTTTTTTCTATAGAAAAATTTGACTTGCAACTTTTCTAAATTGAAAGTGATTTCCCCCAAATTTTTCATCTATTGAGCACCTAGAATTACTTGGCAACCATCTAAGGACAGTGTTAGCAGATCTACTGGCATCCTACAACCCTGACACTTCAAGATAACATCATGACTTCCAACTCCCTGAGGCTTTTCCCCATTAGTGACCACCACCTCATAAGTTTTGGAATCATCAATCTGTAACCTTAGTTTTCTTGCGAGTTGTTCATCTATGAAACTATGGGTTGAACCAGAATCTATGAGGATCTGTACGGGCTTTCCTTTGATGCTGCCTTGCACTTTAATTGTAGTGAGTGCTGGTATTCCACATATTGTTTGCAGTGTTATAGTATGAGTTTCTTCGGTTGCCACTTTGTCAGAATTTTCCTCATCTTCATCCCCAGTTTGGGCATCTTCTTCCTCTGAATTATCAAAAGTCATAACCCCTTCTAACACATGGACCTGTGGACTTTTACATGTGTGTCCCTTGTGCCACTACTCTTTGCAACCATAGCAGATATTTGGCCTCCTCATCTCAATCAGTTGGTTAGGAGTCAAGCCTTTACGTTTTGCCATATTTTCAATATAGGTGGAATCCCATTCCTTAGGCTTTAGATTATTGCCTTTCTGTCTGGGATAAGGACTTGTCTGGTTAGATTGGATTTTGGGCAATACACGAGTAGTTTTGCCTCCTTTCTTGGATTGAGACCATACACTTTCAAACATTTTAGCCAAAGAAACTACCTCTCTAAAGTCCACTGGTCTAGAGGTCATAACATCATACCTTATTTCTTCCTTGATACCGCCTATGAATCTGTCCAACAAGAATTTGGGTGGTAGTGTCTCAATGGTAGCTTGCAGTCCCTCAAATTTGGAAAGGTAAGCAGAAACTGTAGTTTGTTGTTTGAGTTTAGCTTGTGATTCATATGGCCTATCCATGTCCTCTGAATTGAATCTAATCAGGATTTCCTCTCTAAAGATGGACCAAGTATCATGGTTAGCTACATTTCTTGTATACCAATTGTACCATTTCAAGGCATCTTTCTTGAGATAAAAAGATGAAATTTCAACCCAGAAATACTCTTTTGTTTGATGAAATCTGAAGAATTGCTCGACTTGATTAAGCCATTCATGAACCATCTCATCACCAGAATATGTGGGAAAGTCAAGCTAGGGCAAATTTTTATTCCAAGAAATAGTTTCTTGATGGGGCTGATGGTTGTTTGGAGGCTGGGCAAGATTAATGGGGTTTGCAGCGCTTGAGTGTGGGATATTAGTATTGATTCTAGTGGGTGGATGAGGCTGTGCTGGGGCAGAAGAGGAAGAGGTCATTTGATGGGGATTTGATGCTAGAATCCCATGTATAGGTGCAGGTGCATTCGAGGTAAGAGGATTGGTCGCTGATTGCATTTTGAGTTGTTGTACATCCAAAGCTAGCGCAGTTAAGACATTGTGCATTCCTTCAAACTTCGTGCACAGTTCCTTGGTGGATTGTTCCAAGCTATGAGCAATATTTTCCAATTTTCTTAATGAGTAAGAATTACGATTATTGATTTCCTCTTGTCTCCTCCACGCCTCATCTTGTTCTTGAAGTTTAGAGTCAATGTTGGAATTATTGTTAAAACTAAAGTCAGGCTGGTTGTCAAAGGTTTCCCCAGCCCGAGGCTGTGATACCACTTTGTCAGGGCTCCTTTGTTCTGTCTGCTTGGTCATGGTGAAGAATGTGAAATGGTGGTTGGCTGAATTCAAGAAAGACTAATGCAGAAGCAAGAAGACGAAGATGCAGAGGCAAAAAGATAGACAGAAACAAGATTGGGAATGATCAGAAAAGAGATTAGAAGATCAGAGAATGGGTGATAAGATGATCAGAGATTGAAGAATGAGAGAATGAGAGATAAGGAAGTAAATGTAATAGAAATACTATAAGAAACAGAATGTATCAAAAGGAAAGGAATAATAGAGAAGAGAGGAAATACTGTAAGAACAGAGATTGTGAAAATAAATGAAAAACTGTTATTTCTTTTTCTTCTTCTCTTTCTGTACAATTGCATGATTCTATTTATATTGCAAAATTATAACGGCTATATTGTGCCAGCTCATGCCTCTTTGACAAATTCAACATCTCAATTAAATTACAAGTAATATTTTCTGATAAAATGATATATATCCCTGTGCACGTGCACAAATGCTCACAGTGTGCACACATAGTTTTCTTCATTCTTCCTTAGAACCTGATTGTGGATTGAACTGTTGTTGCATACAAGTGTAAGAATCCTGAGATTATTACATTTTTTGCTTTATTTTTACATTCCCGTCAATCCATGTTGTAATATGGCTCGTATTGTTCACATCACACAATTTGTTTGTCCTTTTATTGTAATAATGTCTGTTTTTTTTAGAGAAACAGACAGTTACAATACGAAGGCTGCTAGGTTCAACAACCATTGCATCGCAGCCCTACTATCACCAACTAAATTGGGTAAGCCGTTGTGATTTGTCATCTTCGTGATCTTTCTTTACTTAATGTATATTTATTATGGATCCTACCGGCGATTTTTGTTAGGCAGTGTATTTTTTATGCCTAGTTACCTAAATATTTCAATTAATTAAAAAAAAATTGATGGTAATTGCATATTTTAATTCAAATTAAATTGATTGACAATAAAAGCAAGATTATTGAAACATCTGAGAGAAAACTTTCAACATGCCAGTTTTGTTCTTTAATGTTTTGTTTTACATCTGCGTCCAATCGGATCCACGGAAGATATGGACAAAACATGGATCAATTTACCAAGGTTTTGTAAATTTTGATTAATAATTTCATACTTATAACTATGTAGGGTTGACTAAGGACATGATTATTTTTTTTAGTATGATAGAGGGATATAGGCAAGCCGTTCAAAATTTCGTACATAAGCATGCTAAAAGTGAAGGTAATCCAGAAAAAAATATTTTTCCGTGTCGTCGATGTAGGAACCTTATTTGGCATTCTTCAAGAGATGTTGTGACATATTTGGTGTGTTTTGGAATTGATCCAACATATGATGTATGGATCTTACATGGAGAAGCACGTCATTCAAGAAATAAAGCCAGCGAAGTGGCAAATACATATAGAATGTATGTCGATGCAGGAATTGGAGACGAGGAGAACAAGCATCATATTAACGATAAACATAGGGAAGGGACTAATATATTGTTGGAGATAGCTGAAATACCTTTATATTCTGGTTGTACATACCACACAAACTTGTCTGCTATGATACTTCTTTATAAAATTAAGGCTTGAAATGGTATAACCGATACGACATTTATGGAACTTCTTAAGCTCATCAGGGATATGATACCTAAGGAAAACAAGCTTCCCGATTCAACATACAAAATAAAGAAGTTGATTAAATTATTTGGTTTATATTATAGGAATATACATGCATGCGTAAATGATTGTTGTCTATTTTGAAAAGAGCTGGCACGTTGTATTTTTGTCCTAAATGCGGCAAATCACATTGGAAAAAGAACAAGACAAGAGAAGATGGAAAGAAATCCAAAATACCTGTGAAGGTTTTGAGATACTTTCCACTCATACCATGGTTGAAAAGAATGTTCATGACATCGGAGACATCAGAACAGTTAAGATGGCATCGAAGTAATAAAAGAGAAGATTGCAAACTACAACATCCTGTAGATTCCTCCAAGTCATCTACAATTGATAGAATGTATCCTTCCTTTGAATCCAATCCATGAAATTTAAGGCTTGGCCTTGCAAGTGATGGCTTTAACCCTTTTGGTGATTGGAATTCAACATATAGTTGTTGGCCAGAGTTTTTAGCTGGTTATAACTTCCCTCATTGGCTTAGTATGCATAAAGATAATATGATGCTATCTTTATTAATTCCTGTACCGCGACAACCAGAAAATGACATCGACATGTATCTGCAACCACTTATTGAAGATTTGAACCTGTACAGTTAATGCGCTCGGTAGATTCAAAGCGGTGGATGTGCAAAAATCATAGCGAGCATATAGCGGGATATAGCGGATGGCTCTAAAATACCATATAAAACTCGTACTTAATGTTTTTACAAATACATGAATGGTAATTAAATGAAAAATTATCATTCAATTGAATTATAAATAATACATAAATAATTTTAAATAAAAACATGTGCGAATGTACTTTAAATAAACGAAAAACTGTTATATAACATAACTGAATTTGGTAGAATATTAGAGTATTTTCATTTCTGAAAATATATTGAAAATTAAATCAAATAAATTAGTTTTATAATTTTATAATGTATAAATGCAAATTTTTAATTCCTTTTATTAAAAAAGATATAGCGGAAATAACGGAATATAGGGGAAATAACGGGATATAGCGGGGATTAAAGCGGAAAAGCTATATTTTGGGGCTATATGGAAATATCGTAGCTGTAGAAATCCGCTATGAGATATAGCGGGGTAGTAGCGGGGTAGTAGTAGGGCATTAACTACACAGATTTGAACAAATTGTGGAATAAAGGGTAAAGGTGTATGACGCATTCAATCGTAGCGAATTTGGATTAAATGCAATTCTGATGTGGATAATAACTGATTTTTCAACTTATGGAAATTTAGTAATTTGCACTATAAAAGGTAAGAGAGAATGTCATGTTTATGGCATTAATACATGTTCGATATGGCTACCATTTAGTAAAAAATGCACATACTTGGGGCATAAATGATTTCTTACACCTAATCATGAATATCGCTACCGGAAAAACTTATTTGATAGAATCGTAGAAAATAGAGAAGTGCCTCCAATACATACCGGTGCTAAAATCTTCAAAGATGTCAAAGATATTGTTATTGAGTAGGGAAAAAACAAAGGAGGAAGAGATAGAAAGTAGAAAAAGAAAGCGAGGGGGATGTGAGGAATAAAGGAATCCAAATGTGGAAAACGAAGTCCATTTTTTTGATTCGCCTTATTGGAAGGTAAAATATAACTAAAAATACAATATCTTTTCATTTGATATCCATGTCCAATAATTAGTATTTTACTATCAATCTATTATACCTATTTTTCAGGTTTTCGCAGACACTTCCTTTGCGTCACAATCTTGATATAATGCACGTCGAGAAAAATATTTGCGAGAGCATTTCTGGTACATTGCTTAATATCATAGGAAAACAAAAGATGGAATTACTTCATGTCAAGATCTGAAAGCAATGCGTATAAGAAATAAGTTACGTCCTATAGATATTGGAAGTAAAGTATTACTTCCTACTGCAACATGCACCTTGACAGACCAAGAAAAACAGATCATTTATGATAGGATGAGGAATTTGAAGGTGCCTGATGGGCATAGCTCAAATATTTAGAAACATTTTGCATAACATGACAAGATTTCAAGTCTAATGATCATCATATTTTGCTGCAACAACTATTATCTGTAGCGTTGAGAGGCCTTTTGACCGTAGGTACAAGAAATGCATTACTACGACTATGTTCATTTTATAATGACTTATGCCAAAGAGTGCTTGATAGAGATAAATTAGAATCCGTGAAGAATTAAGTTGCATTAATGTTATGTGACCTTGAGAGATTTTTCCCGCTTCCTTTTTCTATATCATGATCCACTTGACGGCACATTTGAGGAGGAAGCAAGAATATGTGGACCGATACAATACCCGTCGATGTATCTATTTGAGAGGTAATTTTTATGAATGTTTAACGTAATTAATAAATATGCGCTTATGAAAGCATTTTATGCTTATGTCTTGATTATAGGTATATGAAAATACTGAAGGGTTATGTTAAAAATCAAGTCCGACCTGAAGGGTGCATAATCGAGCACTATTCTACTGAAGAATGCATTAAGTATTGCGCAGATATATTGAAGACATGTATGAATTGGAGGAAGAAAAATCAGAATGAAGTGCAACAAAGTAATTCCATACATGATGGGCATCCGATTTCAAACGGAAAACCCATGTTACTTTTCGAGGAGGTGATGGATGCTGCTCATTGGTTTGTGCTGTTCAATACTGATGAAGTGGAGTCGTACATAGAGTAAGTATAAGTTCAACTCGATCATTATATATGAAAGCAATTAAGTTTTAACTTGTACATTTGCATATGCAGAATGCACAAGGAGGAGTTGAAACGTTTGCACCCTCAGCTTTTACAAAATGAAGTGGAATTGTTAAAACTACATTTAGACGCTTTTAGTTATTGGTTTGGAAAAATTGTTGAAATGGTTATATTTTCTTTCACTAGACCAATTAAGTTTCATATATGCAAATATTATTGTCCTTTATCTTCATATACAACATCTTATATGTCTAGGTTAAAGATGAGAGAAATGATTCAGATGTTAGCGAAATAATAAAATGGCTTTTGTATGGGCCTCGGTCGCAAGTAGCCTCTTATACTGGCTATGCTGTCAATGGATGATGTTTCCATACTAAAAACTATGAGAAGTCTACGTAAAATAGCTGTGTTTCCATTGAGACGAATACTATTCGTGTAGACGGGTCCATTGAGAAAATTATTTATAATCGCATCTTACATGAGATTTTGTTATTGGACTACCATCTGTTTCAAGTTGCTTTGTTTAAGTGTGATTGGAAAAATATTTATCTTGGAGTTAAGGTTGAAGATGGCTTTACATTAGTTAATTTACATCTGTTCCAAAATCAATTTGCAAGCGATCCTTTCATCTTAGCAACACAAGATGTACAAGTGTTTTTCTCCAGAGGAAGTAGTTCAAATTGGTATGTTGTTTTGAAATCACCTTCTAGAGGTTTTCATGAATTGGAAAAATACGAGAAGGAGGAAAACTCAACGAGTAAACCACAAAATGAGTCGCTACTTAATGATAGGGATGTTGATAATGATGATAAAAGTTACATAAGGAAGGATTGGATGACATTTTGGTATGAATAACCATTCGTTGTTGATATATTGTTTTATATGTAGTCATATGCGTTAAATTGTTTAGTTATGCTGTTATTTAAACCGATGAATAAATTTCTCTTCGTATCAAAAAGATACACCTATCAAATCACATATTGATTTACTCGAGTTTTTGATAGAAGTGTATCAAAGCAATTTTACATCGTATCACATACGGTTGTTTTCATTTTTTTTTTTTGATATTATTCATAGTCTTACGTATCAAAAAAGTCCTATACCTATAAGTACAATGTTAACTTTTTACAAATTATGATTTTTTTCCTTGTTGATCACTTGGAGAAAGAAGCTTGAATTTGTTGCATCTATGGATAAGAAAGAACAAAATCAAGGAGAGATAAAATCTAATGTTATTTTTACCTCAATTCCAACTATGCCCTTACTAATGCTATATTTGTTCAAATAATTTCAGAGCTCGAAGCAAGCGAAGAATAGATCAAAGAAGTAAAGTCTTGCCGCACTTGCAACTGTTCATGGTCTAACTAAGGCTAATGGTGTTATTAGAATCTCTAGAATGAAAGATGTTGAAATTGAAGTTGGTTGTACTCTTAAGGTTATAAATGTGGCTGTTAGAAAATTTCCACGCATACACAGTGAAATTCCTCCACCCATCATTCCTTACTATTATTCAACCTCCCTCCAAAACGTTACTACCACAAACTCCTCTAATTCTCTTCATTTCACTCCCCTTCAAAACGTCGTTACTACACACACGTCCAATCCTCATGATTCAACTTCCCTTCAAAACGTCAATACCATACACTCGTCAAATCATCTTAATTCAACTCCCCTCCAAAACGTTGTGACCACACACACGCCCAATCCTCATGATTCAACTTCCATTCAAAACATCAATCCCACACAATCATCCAGCCCTCTTAATTCAACTCCCCTTCAAAACATCTTTACCACACACACGTCCAATCCTTATGATGCAACTCCCCTTCAAAACGTCAATTTAGACTCTTTCTCCGAACAGACGAACATGTTCAAAACTAAGAGAAAAAGAGGAAAAACAATGATGAGATTATTTTCTTTAACACTGAATGAGAAGGTTGAAATTGAGTTCAATGACCTAAATCAACCTATTGGTCCAAATTTCAAATATTTATCATCATAACTTGGGAATGGTACCTGTGACCATTAGCAATTGGAAGAAAGTCGACGAAAAATTGAGGGCTGATATGAACATGTATTCAGGTACTAAAATCTGTTAAGAGCTAAAACATGATATATATATATATATATATATATATAGAAAAAACACCTGGATTTTAAGTTTTCTTTTAATTGAATTTAAATAGGTTAAAATTTGGTTTCTTTTGTTTATGAATTGTCAAAAAAATTGTCAAAAGAGACAAAACAATAACTTTGACTAAATCGAAATAAAAGTATTCAACAACTATGCAATTCAGATTTTTCTTTTATACATAATGTAACTATGCAATTTAGATTTTTCTTTTTACACATAACGTAACTGTGCAATTTAGATTTTGTCCATACTGTACAGGCAAGATTCAAGTTGAATGACATATACCAAGATATGTTCCTTGAGATGGTGGGGCTGTGATGGAAAGAGGCAAACTCAAGGCTAGTTAAAGGTATAAAAGATGCAGCAAATAATCTCGATGCTTTCAACAAAATAGACATGTTAAAACCAAATATTATTAAAAGTGCTCAAGAGTGGAATGATTTCATCAACGAGAAATTAACGAAAGAGTTTGAGGTAGTTCATTTTACTTTGATGGCTAAAATTGAGAATTTTTTATTTTACTTTATATACCTAATTCCAATGAATTTCTCTTATGTAGTCGACGAGCAATAAATAAAAGGTCATACGAGCGCTGAATACAGTTCCACATACTATGAGTCGAAAGAGATATGCATGACTAGCAGATGATATGGTAAAAAAATAACTTGCAAAATTCATTTATTATCGTATCAAAAAATATCCAATACGGTTTAGAATTTAATTTTTTTTTCTCCAAACATAGATATATAAATAACCAACTCCAAAATCTGCCAACATGTCTGGCAGGTAACCAACAAAAACAGGAGGACCAAAATACTAAAAAGACAAAAATACAAAGAAGACACACAAAAGAGACGAAGAAACTAAAAGACACAGAACCAAAGCTAAGCTAAATAAAGGCAAGGAAGGCGTAGCCGACCACAGAAGAAGGAGATCAGCACAGAATAACTGAATGAGCTCAGAAAAATCCACCGCCCATCTAACAATCTCATTGAGCTCCGGCAACGCCACCGCCCAATGAGGAAGTCAACAGAAACTCGTGCTGAGCAAGCCATGGGAACAGTCAGCCAAAGGCCCTCCAAAGAAAAGCGAGAAAACCAAGCGAAAACATAATCTGGAAGGAGGACAGATTGTTAAGCTCTTTTTGCTCTTTTTGCATTTAATTGTTAAGCTCTTTTTGCAAAAAAAAAGTGGTTGCTCATCAAATATCAGTAGGGAGGATTTGTGGTGCAGAGGCCACACAGAAAAATGGAGAACCACCAAATTCTATTGTCGTCGATTATATAGTAAGGATGGATAATACATCAAATTATTTTTTCGTTTTTCGTTTTGACTCCATTTAACCATTTCGCCTATTACATAGTTGAATTTGATATATTTTACTTGACATGTATTTTTACAGTTATCTCCAGTATTTGAATGTTACATTTAACGTTGCAACATATGAAAAATGAATATTTTTGAATTTTTAGGCTAAGATAAAAGAGTATAAAAACACTCAAATTTCTCAAGGAACGATATCATTGAACGAAGATGGAGTGTCGAAGGTTTTTGGTCGTGAACACAGAGGTAGAATAAAGGGCTAGGTTTTGTTGTTATACCAACTCAGTTCGGAGTCCGTACAATTAGTTCAAAAAAAGTATGTGACTTAGAAAATCAAATTACAACCTTGCAAGCTCAAATGAACAAACTCTCAGATTTGTTTATGGATATATGTTATAATTGATTCACTATGTTAATGAGTAATCGATATACCTTTAATATATTAGTGCATGTCTAATATCTTTTCTAACGGAACATCGATAGTAAACAAAATGTAGCGGAAGAACCAGTGACTCCTTGTGGCAATACGCCTCGGGTGTTTCCGAAATGAAGTTATTACATTTGAGTATTTGATCGTTGTAATTGACATTTGAGTGAATCGAGGAAAAAAAGTTATTAGGATGTCATTGATCACCGTAAATTCAAACACATATAGCTTGCAAAAAAAGTTAAACTAAAGAATTAATAAAACATACTGTATAATTAATGTCATTGATCATTGATGTTTAGGGCCATACTTTGTAATTTAATTAGCACGTGTGTGGATGGTGATTGTGTTTGAACAATTAGGAATTGGGATTGGCTAGGGTTAAAGATTGATGCTGACCTTGTATGCACTGAGGTGTTTAGCACTTGATATGTGTCTTGCATCTGGGCAAGTGTGGTTTGCTTGTTTTACGTCAGGTCTTCCTTCCATATAAATGTTTGCTGCTAGTTTTTGCATTGCTACACGTATTTGAACTCCCAAAGCTTAGGATTACTCAATCAAAGCTATGACACCAACGACCCTACCCATTCCTATTAGATGTTGCTTTTGGATCTATTAAAACAGTCTATAAATGTAAACAACTAACTTGTTCCCACAGCTGATAATAACATAATGCAAAGCAACTAGGATCAAGAGCAATATATCTAGGATACTTCTAATTCTAAGCCTGCACAAATGTTGGGTTGCACAACTGAGGTTGAGTTGGGTATTTGTTGAGTTATTTTGCTTTTTTAGTTTATAGTTAAGCTTGTTTCTTCATTTGCATACAGCCTTAGCTTACTGGGTATTTGTTTCTTTTCGCATGCTTGTATACTTGATCATGTGAATTGCTTACTTTGCATATGCTTGTATTTTCCTTGTTTTGGTCTTGTTATATTCAAACTTACTAGCTGTTGCAAACTACGTTAGTGTGTAAATATATATATATATATATATATATATATATATATATATATATATACATGTGCATGTTTTTGTTGAAATGTACACACACATTTTTATATTTAGAATATGAACTTGACTTGTTGTTAGGGTGACATTTGGAAACGTGTCATTGATTACCTTGCTTTAGCCTTGTAATTCAGTTCTCTTGTTTTGCAAACTGCTGGCAGATAATTATAATTTGAAAACTTATTCTTTTTTGGAATTAGGGCTGTCAACGGATGCTTTCGGATACGGATAGTGCATATCCATATCCGTATCCGAAATCATTTTCGGATATCGGATATCCGTATCCGTTTAATTTTCGGATATCGGATATCCGTATCCGCTTAATTTTTGGATACAGACGGATATCTGATATTTATCCGCTCCGCCAACAATTGATAAATTTAAAGGTATAAACGAAAAAGTTTAGATCAACATAACACATTTTTGTACTATTATTTATAAAAAACAAAGAAATAAAAAATATGGCGATAAAACTTTGTTTTATACTAATATATGTATGTGTATCCAAAAATATTCAAAAGTTAAACACTCATAGCCATATTTTCCTATTTTAAATTATATAAATATGCATCAGTTAATCGGACGGATATTTTTCGGATACGGATACCACTATAACCATATCGTATCCGAAAAGCTTTTCGGATATCGGATATCCGTATCCGCTTTTCGGATAACGGATATTTTTCATATTTTCGGATACGGATTCGGACGGATATCGGATTTTTCGGGTACCCATTGACAGCCCTAAATTGGAATGTATGAAATTTTTCGAAATTAAATGTTTGAAATAATGAAATACGTCAGAAGACTTTTAACAATATAGTAAAAACTTTTATTTGTGCTTTTCTTTTAGGTAAAATGTTTACATTAAATTTTTAGGTAATTTTGATTTTGCTTCTACTCTTTAACTTAGCCTTGGAGAAGTAATGAACAGCATGTTTTGCTTCTGTGGAATAGTACCAAGCCTACGTGCAAGTGTGCTGCTGGTATGCGTCCAGTGGCTCACAAACCCATGACAAGTAGCTTACAAACCTACGACAAGTGGCTTACAAACCCACGAAAATCAAAATCATTTAAACTACTTTGTACAAGTTCTCGAGTCCTATGGAGGAGCTCTGTAGGAAGGTTCTTGCAATTTCAGTTTGAATAGATTTTTCAAAATGTTTTTAAATCTGTTTTCAAAATGTTTTAGCTTTCAAAATCATGTTTTCAAAAATATTTTCAAACTTTGTTTTAGCCTTGAAATATTCCTCTATTCTGATTTTAAAAACTTCTATTTTTAAAACATCAAAACTTATTCTGATTTTAAATATTACTTATATAATTGACGGTCTATATCAATTATATATATATATATTTAAAATAATGTTTTATATTCATTCTCTATCTCAAAATATTGTTTAAACACTTTACTTTGCTTCAGAGAAGTTTCAACTTGTTTTAAATTCAATTGTCTTTACAAAACAACATCTCTATAATTTTGAACTAAGGGATGTTGACATAAGGGGATATCCCATGTCGACATGGTGACAGTTGGATTCAAAATTCAATTTTCAAAAGAAGTGTTCATTCGTTCGAAAACCTTTCGCCAATGGTTATGACTGTTGTGCATCTATATAAAGGCTTCCAAAACGAATTTTTTTAACAACTACTTTCTTATTTTCTTCACTCTTTCTTCTCCACCATTCCATATCCATAAAACTTCATATTTTCAAGATCATGCCATCATTCTGCCAAATTCTCAATAGGAAATCATTTAGATACTCTCTCTATTTGATTCTCCATCTTTCTACTAAAGATCAAAGTGCTATTCAGAGTTATAGGATCAATTTGTATTCAAAAAGTCCATAGAGTCTATCCATTCAAAAGGATTGTTATTAGAAAGTATTAGGGTGATCTTGTGTCCCGTAAATCAAGAGAGTTTACCCCAGACTCGGAGATAGGAAGGTTCCTCAAGGCCTTAGAAATTGAGGGTTGTAATTTGGATATTGGCTTATAAAAATCTGTACAAGGATATTGCCTTGGTGCAGGACTGGATGTTGGAGGATTCCGAACCAGTATAAAATCCAGTGTGTTCTTTCATTTTACTTGCTTTACTTTACTATTTGCATTTGTTATATGTTCTGTGATCATTCTGTGTTAGAATTCTGTTTAGATTTGTGTTGAAAGTTTTAATTTAGTCATATAGTTCATATATTCTTTAAAACACTATTCACCCCCCCTCTAGTGTTATTTCTGCCTTAAGATCCTTAATCCGCATCCCTAACAATTGGTATCAGAGCATTGGTTTTCATTATTTTCATAATCTGAAATTTTGAAAAATTTTAATGGCACAACACACTAATAATGTCACTCCTGTCACCACTACTTCTGTCAACACAAGCACCAACACTAGTTCATTTGTAGAAGGTCAGTCTACTGTCAGACCACCACTTTTTAATGGCAGTAATTATGCATATTGGGCATGTAGGATGAAAATTTATTTACAATCCATAAGTTTAGATACTTGGAATATGAAACAAATTGAATATGTTGAACCAACTACTAATTTTGCCCAGTGGACTACTGAGCAAAAGACGGTTGCACAAAACAATTTTAAGGCTATGAATATACTATTTTGTTCACTAGATAGGAATGAGTTTAATAGAGTCTCTGTTTTTAAGTCTGCATTTGAAATATGGAAAACTTTGCAAGTAACTCATGAAGGAACAAGCAAAGTTAAACAGACTAAAATTTCCATATTAACTAACCAGTTTCAATTGTTTAAAATGCATGAAAATGAGTCCATTTCCGACATGTATTGTCGATTTCAAGATATTGTACATTCATTGATTGCTTTAGGAAAGGGTTTCTCAGAAGAAGATCAAGTCAGAAAGATACTCAATTCACTCACTCCAGAATGGGATCAAAAGACACTTACTATTGAAGAGGCAAATGATGTTAGTCAAATGAAGATCGAAGAGTTAATCGGTAATCTAATGTCTTATGAAGTTCAACTACAAAGGAGAAAAAAATGTAAGGCAACGGAAAAGAAATCGATCGCATTCAAAGCAACAACTGGAGATTCAGAACAAGATAGTGATGAAGAAATTGCTTTCACGAGCAGAAATTTCAGAAAGTTTCTGAAGTATAGAAAGATGAATAACTTTAAAAGAAATGATTAAAGGAATTCCAGAAATACTTTAGAGAACAACAACAATCACAACAACAACAACAACAACAATGGTGGTAGATGCTACAACTGCAACAAAACAGGGCACTACAAGATAGATTGTCCATATCCAGACAAACAGACATTTCAACCAAACAACGAGCAACTAAGGAAAAGAAAGAAGGCATATGCAGCAACTCTTGACGATCCAGATTCATCCAGTGATGACGAGAAGAAAACAGATAATTCAAATCTATGCTTCACTGCTATTCTCGAATCGGAAGACGATCGGAGTTTGGATCTAAAAATAGGTAAATCTTTTATTCCTTTTTGCTGATGTCAAAGGGGGGGAAAGTTATAAAAATATATGTGCTTGGTGTAAGGGGGAGTCATGGAATAAAGGGGAGTTGTAGTTTTAAGAAGAAATCACGGAGTAGGGGGGAGTTATGGTATGGTAAGAATATTTTATAAATAAAGGTTGTCATCATCAAAAAGGGAGAGATTGTTAGGAACTGAGTTGATGATGTTTTGATGACAACAACCTTATATAGTTATTATACTTTACTTTATAAAATATATACTTTATAAAATATATACTAACATTTCCATATAGATAGATAGATAGATATATATGTATATAGGAAGTATATGCAGGTATCATCGAAGACTGATCAGTATAAAGACTCAAGCATCAAGATGAAGATTAGAGATTCAAGATTCAAGACTCTAGAGAATCAAGATTTCTATATCTCAAGATAAGTGTCTAGTATTTTGTTAAAACTTCATAATAGCACTCTCATCTTTCTTCTAATTTTCTTTTGGGATGGAACCCAATTTCTATCGAAACCAGTGGCTTACAAACCCACGACAAATAGCTTACAAACCTACGACAAGTGGCTTACAAACCCACAAAAATCAAAATCATTTAAACTACTTTGTACAAGTTCTCGATTCCTATGGAGGAGCTCTGTAGGAAGGTTCTTGCAATTTCAGTTTGAATAGATTTTTCAAAATGTTTTTAAATCTGTTTTCAAAATGTTTTAGCTTTCAAAATCATGTTTTCAAAAATATTTTCAAACTTTGTTTTAGCCTTGAAATATTCCTCTATTCTGATTTTAAAAACTTCTATTTTTAAAACATCAAAACTTATTCTGATTTTAAATATTACTTATATAATTGACGGTCTATATCAATTATATATATATATTTAAAATAATGTTTTATATTCATTCTCTATCTCAAAATATTGTTTAAACACTTTACTTTGCTTCAGAGAAGTTTCAACTTGTTTTAAATTCAATTGTCTTTACAAAACAACATCTCTATAATTTTGAACTAAGGGATGTCGACATAAGTGGATACCCCATGTCGACATGGTGACAGTTGGATTCAAAATTCAATTTTCAAAAGAAGTGTCCATTCGTTCGAAAACCTTTCGTCAATGGTTATGACTGTTGTGCATCTATATAAAGGCTTCCAAAACGAATTTTTTTAACAACTACTTTCTTATTTTCTTCACTCTTTCTTCTCCACCATTCCATATCCATAAAACTTCATATTTTCAAGATCGTGCCATCATTCTGCCAAATTCTCAATAGGAAATCATTTAGATACTCTCTCTATTTGATTCTCCATCATTCTACTAAAGATCAAAGTGCTATTCAGAGTTATAGGATCAATTTGTATTCAAAAAGTCCATAGAGTCTATCCATTCAAAAGGATTGTTATTAGAAAGTATTAGGGTGATCTTGTGTCCCGTAAATCAAGAGAGTTTACCCAAGACTCGGAGATAGGAGGGTTCCTCAAGGCCTTAGAAATTGAGGGTTGTAATTTGGATATTGGCTTATAAAAATCTGTACAAGGATATTGCCTTGGTGCAGGACTGGATGTAGGAGGATTCCGAACCAGTATAAAATCCAGTGTGTTCTTTCATTTTACTTGCTTTACTTTACTATTTGCATTTGTTATATGTTCTGTGATCATTCTGTGTTAGAATTCTGTTTAGATTTGTGTTGAAAATTTTAATTTAGTCATACAGTTCATATATTCTTTAAAACACTATTCACCCCCCCTCTAGTGTTATTTCTGCCTTAAGATCCTTAATCCGCACCCTTAACACTACTTTTATAGTAAAAGGAAGAAAACACTCTTAAACTTCAAAAGTCGAATTCTCGAGCTTTGCTTCAAATGGATCGACGCCGTTGGCGCCGTTGGGTACGTATGATGTTGTAGTATTTTTGTGGAAGCTTCAGCACGATTCCGCGTCGACGATCAACGATCGTCGATTTCTAGGATTCGATTTTTCTCGAGTTATGGTCGTTGTTGGGTAGTGTGGAGAGCAGCATTGGCTTGGGCTTGGAGAGGTGCGTTGGGTGGTGGAATTTGGCAGGGTCCGATTTAGGTTTGAGGGTAGCGGCTTGGTGATTGATGAGGCATGCACGATTGAGGAAAAAATGAAATAGAGCTGCCTAGGTGTTTAGATGATCAATTTCTCATGAGCGACGTGGATTCGTCGATGTAGGGATGATCGAGGCCGGCAAGAGTAGAGGAACTCGCATGTGGTCTTGGGTAGTCGAAGGTGGTGGAGTTGGATCATGCACATGCATGGAGACGCGCATTTGGGTTTCAGTGTTCAATTTTGCAATGAGGAAGAGGAAGGGGAGATACTGTAGAGATATGAAGTATGTGAGCGAGCTTTGGGCATGTTTTTGGAAGGTGAGAAATCTAATTTATATTAGTTGGTTTATTCATATAAATAGTGTTAAGTTCAAAATTTTATATCTCATTTATTTTAAGTCGGTTTGCTTCGTGGATTTTTGCGTTGTACTCGTATGGACGAGAGCAACATTTTAGTGTAACTTATAGTAGCTTCAGACAAGTGTAAATTTATGGAAAATGAAAACAGACATGATTTAAATTACATTGTTTTAATTAGTAACATCGTTTGAATTTTTATACCTTAAAAATTGATGTTTATTTGGGAAAATAAATTATTATTGTGTTATATTAGATTGAATATGGTAAGTGGACATCTGTATAATGGAATAAAATACTTTTCTGCTAACTAAATTAATTTGACAATCAATCAGCAGAATAAATCCCTGTTCTGCTATTTTATGGATTTTAGACATTTGATTATATATCGTTAATTGATATTCCACTTTGGATAATTGATATATTAACCGATGATGGTTAAGTGTTGGATTTATTTACACAGCCATGGATTATGTGAATATATGTTATTAACTTGAAAAGATAATTGAATAATATCATAGCTTGTTTAAGTACCATGGTGATCGTTAAGCCTCCTTTGAATTTGAAAAACTAAATATAGATTTGAAAGTTATTTTAAGAATAATTATTTTTATTATTAGGTTTAAAGATAATTATTTTTATTTAGTACTAAGATTTTAAAAGGTAACAAATTAATAATAATAATATTTTCAAGCTAATTTATAATTAGTTTAATAATGATTAAAGTTAATTATTTTATTATTACAATTCTTAAAGGTTATTTCTACAATGTTCTTTATGAATATTTAATTACTATTTTAATGTTATTTAGTTATTATTTTAAAAATGTTTTTAATTTAATTTAATTACTTATTTAAAATGATTTAACAAAAACTTAATTTTTAATTAAAGATAATTAATTATATTTATTTAATTTAATTTATTATAATTAAAGGATAATTAATTTTCATATTAATATTAGTTTAAGGTTAATTAATTACTATTGTTATTACCGTTAAAGATGGTTAATTATTATATTAATATAGTTTCGAAGTTAACTTATTAATACAATAATAATGTTTAAAAATTAATTTAATATGTTTTAATGAGATTTTAAGTTATAGTTTTAAATGAGATTTAATTTAAATGAAAAAGAAGGATGTTCAAATAAAAACTAATTATTTTAAGTTATTTAAAGCACTTTTAAATAACTTATGGTTTATTATGTGGACATTATTGACTTGAAGAGTCTTATACTGAGTTGGATTAAATATGGAAAGAGTTTTATAAATGGATTTGGATATTTATAAAAGAATTTATAAATGAGTTATCTTAAGAGGAGAAGTTTTGTAAACGGAGTTTGAGATTTATTAAGAATGTTTTATAATGGCATTGGAGATTTATAAGGAAACTTTGTAAATAGATTCAGTAATATTTATAAAATAAAAGGAATTCAGGTAGAAATGGTTGATCTTCACGGCGTAATTCGAGTGGCAAGGATTGCCTACAGTTTACTATGGATTCACTGGGATAGCGATGTTAGTCCTTGAGATGATGGTTTTGATGACAGCAACCTTAGAATAGGGTTATAAAATATAAATACTAACATTATAGTTTAGAAATATATGTATATGCAGGATTTAACCATGCATGTACCGAGAATGAAGACTGTACAGTATAGAGATTCAAGATATCAAGATTGAAGACTCATGAGTGTCAAGAATATCAAGATTATCAAGAGTTCAAGATTTCAAGAATAAGTAATTTAATTAGGAATTTTGTTAAAACTCCTAGAAAAGCACCGGCATCTTAAAATCCAATTTATTCGTGGAATGGAATCCACTTCGAGCCAGTTAAAGGGATGGAAACCAAAGTAGGACGGAACCTACGAAAAATCTAGTGGAAAATTGTTTTGTATCCGCTAACTTTTATTCAAAATAATTTTACAAAATTATATCTTGTTTTCAAAATGTTTTCAAAACCTTCCTTTTAAAAGAATCAAAATCACATATCCTGGTTTTAAATAATTTAAGCCTCAAAATAAACTTTATCTTCAAAATCAAATTATCCTTAGTTTTAAATTATCTTTAATAATAATATATTAAACTTTTAATATTTATACTTAGATTTAAATATAAAATTATAGTAAAATTTTATATATACCAAAATATTATTCTCTATATTTATTTATGTATTTTAACTATAGTTAAGTATGTTTATAAAAGATTGAAAAAGTTTTAATGTAAGATAAAAGTTATTTTTAAGGAAAAACAAACCACCAAAATTTCCTTTGGGATGTCGACATACTCAAGACAACCATGTCGACGTAGTGGCGGTTGATTTCAAAAATTTGAATTTCAAAAGAAGTGTCTATTTGTCATATCCCTTCATGAATGGACATGGTTGTTGTTCTTCTATAAATATATGCTGTTTTCAAAGAATTTCTAATCATATTTTTCTGGTTTTCACTCCTCTTCTTCTTCCACGTTTCTTTATACATATTCTTACCATTACTCTGCCGAAATCACCTTTGAATCTAACTAGATCATTTCTGGTTTGATTCTCCATCGCTATCTCAACAAGATCCTCAGTGCTATTTAGATTTATAGGCTTCTTTGTAATCATTTCTGTGAAAAAAGGTGTGATTGTAGCCCTGAAAATCAATTGGGTGAACTTGTTGCCCATGAAATCAAGTATCTCTACCCAGAGGATTGTGAATCTGGAGGGTGTACCTCGTAGCCTTGAAATCGAAGGTGTAATTGTAAAGATTGCTTTTGAAAGGAAATCCGTACTTGTGCGCGGAACTGCATGTAGGGTAACTCCGAACCAATATAAAATCCGGTGTGTTCTTTCCTTTACTGCTTTTACTTCATTTCTATATCTATGTTTGATTCTGTAATCGTATCTGTGTCTGAATATTGCATACATTTGTGTTTAAATTAACATAAACTCAAAATGATTTAATAATTTCTTAAAACACTATTCACCCACCTCTAGTATTTATTCTAGCCTTAAGATCCGTTATCCGCAATTTCTAACATTTGGTATCAGAGCAAGGTTTTCAAAGTTTTCATAATCTGAATTTTGAAACATTTTCAAAATAGTTACCAACACTAGTACTGTTAACACTACCAACACTAGTTCTATTATCTCCGTCACTAGTTCATTTGTAGAAGGTCAGTCTACTGTCAGACCACCACTTTTTAATGGCAGTAACTATGCATATTGGGCATATAGGATGAAAATATATTTACAATCTATAGGATTAGATACTTGGAATATCACACAAACTGAATATTCTGAACCCACAACTGATTTTGCACAGTGGACCGCTGAGCAAAAGACTGTTGCACAAAATAATTATAAAGCAATGAATATTCTGTTTTGTTCGCTTGATAAGAATGAATTTAATAGAGTGTCAGTTTGTAAGTCTACATATGAAATCGATAAAACTATGCAAGTTACTCATGAATGAACAAGCAAAGTTAAACAGACCAAAATTTTCATGCTCACAATTCAGTTTCAATTATTTAAAATGAATTCTAATGAGTCTATTTTCGATATGTATAGTAGATTTCAGGATATTGTGCATTCTCTAATATCCTTGGGAAAGGAATTTTCAGAAGAAGATCAAGTCAGAAAAATCTTAAATTCTCTTACTTCAGAATGGGATCAAAAGACACTTGCGAAATGACATCAGTACCTTAAAGATAGAAGAATTAATTGGAAATCTAATGTCGTTTGAAGTCCAAATGATTAGGGGAAGACAAAGTAAAGCATCTGAAAAGAAATCAATGGCATTCAATGCATTGACCGATGGATCTGGCTCATACAACGATAATGATGAAGAGATAGCCTTTATGACCAAGAATTTTCAGAAATTCCTGAAATACAGAAAGATGAACAATCTCAAGAGAAACAACTATAAGAACTCTGGAAATCAGAATGTAGTGCCAAACAATATCAAATGTTTCAATTGTGACGAACCAGGCCATATCAAAAGAGACTGTCCGTATCCAAATAGGCAAAATCCTCCTATAAGCAGTGATTCCGTAAAGAAACGAAAACGTGCATTTACTGCTACTCTAGATGATTCAGACTTGTCCTCAAGCGATGATGATCAGAAGACAGATAATTCAACTATGTGTTTCACAGCAGTTCACGACTCCAACGAATTCAGATAAACGGACTCAGAAAAAGGTACATATTTACAATACAATTGGTCGAAATTGCATGCTTAGATTTGGATGCTTGATTGATTGATTTTGAACTGGTGTGTTGTTTGTATTTTAAATTTTTTATTTTTACCATCATTTTATTATTTTTAATTTCATTTTTAATTTTAATAGTATTATAATATTTTATAGAATATACCATAATTTTAGAATTATTCCATATATATATATATTAAAAATAATAAGTATATATATATTAGAATTCTTAGGAAAAATAAATCATATAAATTCAAAGGCACATGTCGACATGGTCCCACCATGATGTCGACATGGGTACAGAATTTGAAATTTAAAATTTGAATTCAAATGGTTGAATTTCCCTCTACCTTTTCACTTCATTCAATTCTCTGAAATGGCATCTTTTGACCAGAGAACATGTCCTTTGAGAATCTATTTATTCACTATCTTTTATCACATCTTTTCACTCTCATTTTCAAATTCAAACTCTCTCTTCAAAACTTCAAGCTCTCTACTCTCTACTCTAATGGCTTCTTCAAACAACCCCTCCACCATGAGAATTTCCAGAAAGATAAAAGAGCAATCTTCAATGATCCAGAGGCCATAAAAGCATACATCAATTATGCTAACTATTGAAAAGTCCATCTCGGATAGTTTGCAATATTTCAAGATTTCTCTTCTTATGAATTTGATTTTCTTTTTGCAAACAACCAAATTTTTGGTCTTATTGATGCTTCTCAAAATGATTTCGTTTGTTATCCAAATTTTATTAAAATTTTCTATGTACATTTAAACCGTGGATTTTATATTGGAAATGATGATGAAATTTGAAGTACTGTCAAAGGCACTAGAATTGTTTTGAATTGTGATCTTTTGGCTACCATTCTCAATTGCAAGAGTATGGGAATGGATCTTTCTAGTTTTAATATTGATGAAAATGATCGTGAGACGTTTCATTACATTTTCGAAGGAAATGTTGATTTTGAATTCAAAAATCGAAACTTTCGACCAAAAGCTAGAATTGTCAATCCTCTTTACAACATACTTTGACCCCAAGATCGCGGAATTTTAACAATCCTACTTCAAAAGTTTACAAAGCACTTTTTGCTATTTTTGGAAATTATGATATTAATTGGTGCAAGTTATTTTGGATGAACTTCGTCCCAAAAATATTGAAATGGGTGAGAATACTTTGTATCATGGAATCTATCTCACTCGGATTTTTAACTATTTTGGAGTAGATTTCAAAGGAGAAGAATTTGTTTCAAGAAAGGTTTGCAATCATTCCAATATCTCTTATGAAAATTCCATTTGTTTTTCAACCTTACGAGACTCTTGCCGAAAAAGAAGAGCATTTGGCTCATGAGGAGATGGAAGAGGAGGTAGAGGAAGAAAAGGGGATGAAATGGAAATTGAAGAAGAAGAAGGTGAAACCTCTTTGGAAAGCATTAACTATCCTCCTAATCTATCCAACAAAACCCTTCTCAAAAACCAAAAGACCATTGTTGAGAATCAAAGGATTCTTAAACGATCCGTTAGTTAGAAGTTGGATAAAATTTCATCCAATATGAACAAGTTTATTTCCAAAGTCAGCAAGAAGCTTGGATTATCTTCATCTTCATCATCCTCTAACTAGTTCTATCTTTTAATTTCATGTTGTATTAGTTTAGTTTGTTTTAATTTAAAAATTCATGTAATTCTTTATGTTTAATCGTTGTATCATGTTATCGTGAAATGAAATTGAATTCCTTTTCTATTATCTAGCTTATCTTATCTCCAGAATAAATGTTAGTGTATTATATATATATAGACAATTATTCACAAAATCAAAATAAGCTATCAAAATTAACTACATCACGTCGACATCCCCCCTATGGCAATGTCACACTACACCAGAAAAGACTTTTGGTAGCGTTGAAAAAATGCTACCATAACTTATGGTAGCGTCTTAGTGAACGCTGCTATACGACATGTAACTAGAAGTCTAAAACTTTTTGTTGCGTTGTAGTAAACGCTACCAAAAGTCACTTTTAAATGCAAGTATAGGTACTTTCTGTAGGATTTGAAAAATGCTACCAAAAGTCACTTTTAAATGCAGCTATAGGTTTTTTCTGTAGGGTTAAAAAAACGATACCGTAAGTCTTCATTTTTTGGTTGCATTTTTTGTTTATATGGTTTTTTTGATTTTCAATAGCGTTTTTAAAGTGCAAGTGTATAATTTTTATATTAGTTTACATTTGTTTCTGTAGCATTTCTGAAATGCTACTAAATGTTATTGGTTGTTTGGTAGCATATTTTAAATGCTACTATTTAAGGTTGATGGTTTATACCATTTCCAGCAATCGCTTATATACTATTCATATTAAAACGAACGATCAATCGCATAATTTTCATATATTCAAACAAACAATTAAATCACATAATTAGCATATACAAACAATCAATCATATGATCATCATATTCAAATAATTGCAAAAACATGCTAATCTCACAATCAAATATAATATCCATAATCAATTCGATAGTAGTTTTTCAACAAAATAAGTCACATACTACAAGCATTCATAGACAAGTTTCCACAAATGGTACTAACAAAATACGACAACATATATAACAATTAAATTCATGTTCGTTGCTTGATTACCAATAGTTCTTTGTTGTCGACAGTCTTCGCTTCGAAATAGCTAATTACCTGCAAACGAGTTTAACAATCAACTACATATACATATATATGTATGTATGTATATGTATATATATATGTGTGTGTATATATATGTATATATGAAAATCATGTAATCTATAACTCGATATTCTATATTAACACATATTAACAAAAATTGTTCTATTTTTATATGCATCCTATATAGTTCCCCAACGAATACACAATTTTCAATTTACACAGATATTCAGATCAAAATTGGGTTAGAAGTCTGACTGGATTTCATTCTATGTGCAGATATTGTATTCAGTACTATGAGCAGATTGTGTATTCAGTACTATGGTCAAGTTAAATCTTATAAAATATGAAAAAGTATCTGGAACATCCGTAATCCATCGATGATGCATCCATCCACTAATTGAAATGTACAATTTTCTTTACCCTTGTCGTTTTCTATCAATTGGGTTCTCTAAAACAAAAATATTCCCTAAATTCGCATTGTCGTAACTCTATTAGGAAATAACTGTAGTGTCAGTTACTTCCATTTATTTATGTTAGCCCTCCTGTATAACTACATTTGTGTAATACATGTACAATGACATAACGATTAATCTGAGTAGACAGTTTTAGGAAAAATGGTTTATTTAAGTTTTAGTTTCAAGTGTATCAATTGTTGTGGCTCTGCAGATAAACACGTTTACCATAGAGGATATGTACTGAAATGTTGTGGCTTTGCAGATAAAAACTTAAATGTTGTGATACAGATTTTTATTTTTTTTAATACCCGAATAAACAGAACTAAAACTTAATATTGAGATATGATGTACTGAAAAATAATACTTACCGGAACTTGATTCTCCAATGACATATGCTGCTGGCCAAGCTATCGTAGTACCAAAGGCATCTTCCATGTATGTACAATCAGATGTAGGTCGCCATAGCAATGCGTCATTAACTCTCACAAAGTTTACCCAAACTTTTACCGCATCTTTTCCTAGCGGAACACAGTGAACCATCGTTGTTGGATCAGTTGAAGCGATAGTTCCTTCAGCCACTACTTGTCCCGTTTCACCCACATCAATCAGCTTATAGCTACTATTTGGTACCAGATTTGCACCCTGTTGGATAAGAAAATAAGTAAATAATCATCAAATATGTCGTAATCATCAAATAAATAAGCAAAAGGATTAACCGTTTCAAACTTGTTTAATCATCAAATATGTCCCGTTTCAAACTTAGTTAATTTTATAAAACTTGTTTAATTTTAACAAAGCCCAGTTAATTTTTATTAACTTGGTCAACTTAATTTATTATTGTCATCATTATTATTATTCAAACTTGATTAACTTAATTATAATATTATTATTATTATAAACTTAGTCAAATTTTATAAACTAAGTTAATTTATCATCACCATCGTTATCTATAAATCTTTGTTAAATTAGTTATATTATTATTATTTATAAAATTTAGTTAAATTAAACTTAGTTAATTTTAAGAAAACTCGGTTAATTTTATTAACTTGGTTAACTTAGTTAATTTATTATTATTATTATTACTACTAAAACTCGGTTAATTTAATTATATTATTATCATTATTATTATAAAATTAGTTAATTTTTATAAACATAGTTAATTCATCATCATCATAATCATTGTTATTATTTATAAAACTTTGTTAAATTAATTATATTATTATTTATGAAATTTAGTTAGCTTAAACTGAACTAATTTTATAAAACTTGCTTAATTTTAACAAAACTTAGTTAATTTTTATTAACTTGGTTAACTTAGTTAATTTATTATTATTAATAAAAAACAAGGTTAAATTAATTATATTATTATTTTTATTAGTATTATTATTAATATAAACTTGGTTAATTTTATAAGATATCCTAAATCAATCAACTCTACTCTTATAATCAATCAATTATAACTTACACTGACTACACATTGTTCTATTTTTTTTTAATTATATCTATAAAAATGCAGCACCTGAGAATGCAACCAAGTCGACAATAACGAGACTGTGTTCTTCAATTGATCGATCATTTTTCTCTGAGGAACTTTCCATTTTATTTACAAGAGAAACCTCCTCACTGCTAAAGCTATTTGCAGACTGTATCAAAGATAATTACACTTGATGAAATAAAATAATGATACACTGAAATAACTCTATGTTGTTTAGCAACAAAAGTTGCACTAGTAACAAACGCAGAAAAGAAGGAAAATGCAACTCATAAAACTTTTATGGTTCATCCTCTCCAGATGTGTGTACTGCGGTGAACATGCATATTTGCATTTAAATGCAATATTAGATTATTCTCTAAAGATACGATTACTCAAATACACTTGGCATTTAAATGCAATAGTAGATTATTCTCTAAAGGTATGATACTTACTCAAATACATTTGCATTTACCTGCTCTATTCACGATCCTCTGTTCCTGTTAAGGCTCATACCAGCATACCTACAGCATTGGAGTTGCAATCTAATCATTCGATTGTTGTAGTAGAGTTTTTCTATTTTTTTGGTGCAGTTCAGGCTTCAAACCATTGTAGTGCCTACTTACCCAATTAAGATCCACCCAGTATCAATCTTAGTGTGTAGTTTAGGATTCCTCACAGTGCAGTGCTTACCCACCCTCCTCATCATAGCACAATGCCTCATTACAGACCAACTCCCTCAACCATCACCTATGACCACCTCATTACATCACTGAACCACCTTATAAATTTTGACCAAACTACAGCCTTCGACCAAACCTCAACCACTGTCATTTTCCAAAAACAAAGAAACAAAAAAAAACCTACATAAAATACAACATCGTTGCCACTTAAACATAACCATTATAAACATATCCTTCCTATATCACAAAACAGTCACTATAACCTTCCTTTGCATCACCCTCCTCTTCTTCTACAACTTCACCCGACAACCCAAACTCCAGCAACACCCCTCAACAGCGAACCCTTCACCTGTATCTAAACATGCAATGAACTGATTTACAATTATGCATAACATTATGGTCTTATAAAATATGTTGCAAAGAACACAACACAAACTTAGATAGCTCAATAACAACATGTTATAAATGATATATGAAGTCCCAAAATTATGCAGTAAAATGACATCAAGTATGAAACATTCAGTGGCCAATCAAATAAATTATAGCAAGTATCTAAAGAAAACATAACATTTCAAGGTATCCATGGAGAATAAATAGTATCCCTTACCCAAAACATAAAATAACACGTTTGAAGTTACATATTTTGTTTTGATTATTCAACAATATACCTGAATTTTATCTATGACATAAATTCAACTAAAATATACATTCAATATTTCAATCACTATATTAAAACTGTATATAGTAATTGAGAAGGTGAAAGAAAAAACTAAGGACGTTTGTTTACAACTTTGCATTAAACTCATATTGACATTTACAGGACTGTGCCATCTCCTAAAATAAATCACTATCGGTTAGCATACTTTGTTGATCTTCACATAATATATTTGGAAGTCTCTTACATTCATCATATTTTCTCTAAATAACCACTATAAACAAATTTTTTGTATAGACCTCTTATTAGACAGAAGTCAGAAGTCACTTCTTTTTCCCAAATTAATCCATAATATGCAAAGATGTAACTTATAAATAAGGTAATGCAAATTTACAAACTTCTTTTTCCCAAATTAATCCATAATCTGCTTAAAACTCATCTATTCTCCAAAGGAATCAAATTCAACATAGGGGAGATATACATATGTTCCTTCTAGAAGTACAAGTGTTAAGCCTTTCTATATACTGATTGATTTACTTTAAAAACTTGCATACAGTGTTTTCATGTACTTCAAAAAATTCATAATTTACCGAACAAAAGATTTGGAGGATCATTTTAGTCCCGCTTCAATTTACCAGGCATTAAAAAAATGCCTATTCATCGAGCATGATGTTCGTATATGCTATTTCTTTAAAATACCAATGCTAATCATAAAATTAATATCCAAATTACAAAAGCATCATACTTAATATGTCGATTAGACCACAATTACGAACTAAAAAATTAGATGCTATCAAGGAGAAATAAGAAAGTTCAAAATTAACAACGTACTGTCAATAATAATTAAGTCAGATTTTCATACCTTGCGACTAGATTGCTTAGATTAGAAAAGAGCAACCAGAAGTAGAAATGCAACTTGGTTTTCCTTCTATTTCCTACCATTGAGGAAAATAAAACCTGGATCTGTCGCTTAATCTAATTTAGCCAAACAACAATTTTAACTTGACAATTATAGTTGTAAATCGGTTTCTGTGCGTTAGTAGATGGATGGCAAAGACAAAGGATTTGGAAGACGAAGACGGGAAATTTTAAGATTATTATAAGACGAAGAAGGGGGATTTGGAAGATGAGGACAATAGAGAACATAGACATGAGTGGCTACAGAAATTGAGTGAGGAGGATAAAAAAATTAAAGTGTTTAAAGGAGATAAGGAGCGGCCACGGAAAAAATTAGGAAATTTCAGCGAATTGTTGGCGGGAACCACTTAGCCCCATTTACTTGTTAATTTTCATAAGTTATGATCAACGATTGCATATACCAATAAACGCTACCAATTAATGCAACTAAAAACAAGTTTTGTTGTAGTGTCGGCATGTACTGGTCAGAAATGACATTTCATTTTGAATTTGAAATTTGAATAAATACCTTGTGTCTATTCATTTCAAAAGAATTTCTACACTTATAAATACATATTTCTTCCAGAATTCATCATTTAATATTATTTCTTATCTACTTTGTCTCTCATTCTTCTCACAAACTAAAATATGGCCAATCCAATTCGTAATCTATCCGAAAATCTTGAAGAGACTCTTAATTCTTTCAAGAATATTCTTTCGTTCATTCGTCAAAACCAACGACACTTGGAGTTGTGTCAAATGCAGATGATCAAGGAGCAAGAAAGGCATTTCGATGCAATACGATGGATGATTTCCTCCCTGCACTAGGATGTTAACGAAGCACATCCTCCAGTCTCTCTTACTAATGATAATGAAAATTGAAATGCCATCATAGAAGACCCTATATTTGGAGAAGAAGGATGGATGGAAGTTCCTCATAATGTTTGATTTTATTGCTTTGTTTGAACTGTTTGCTTTGATTGATTTGATTTCATTTGTTTTAATTTGGTTTGATATAGATTGGCATTTGGTGTGGATTGATGTTTGTTGTACAAAACATGAATAAAGATACATTGATGTTTATAATTAATTATCATGTCTATCAGTATAATTATCTCTTAATCTATCTATTATATACTCCATTGTATAGTTTATTAATGTTGGTACTTTAGTCCAAGAATGAGGGGAAGTTATATAGTTTGGATTTAGTTTTTGTTGATGGCAAAGGGGGAGAAGTATAAAATATGATAGTTAGGCACAGATTAAGGGGGAGTTATTAGTTTTAGGGGGAGTTATTAGGATAGAAGTAATATTTTATAAACAAAGGTTATCATCATCAAAAAAGGGGAGATTATTGTCCTTGAGATGATGGTTTTGATGACAAAAACCTTAGACTAGGATTATAAAATATAAATACTAACATTACAGTTTAGAAATATATGTATGTATAGGATTTAACCATGCAGGTACCAAGAATGAAGCCTGTACAATATAGAGATTCAAGATATCAAGATTGAAGACTCAAGATTATCAAGATTTCAAGAATAAGTAATTTAATTAGGAATTTTGTTAAAACTCCTAGAAAAGCACTGGCATCTTAAAATCCAACTTATTCGTGGAATGGAATCCACTTCGAGCCCGTTAAAGGGATGGAACCCTAAGTAGGATGGAACCTACGAAAAATCTAGTGGAACATTGTTTTGTATTCGCTAACTTTTATTCAAAATAATTTTACAAAATTATATCTTATTTTTAAAATGTTTTCAAAACCTTCCTTTTAAAAGAATCAAAATCATCTATCCTGGTTTTAAATATTTTTAGCCTCAAAATAATCTTTATCTTCAAAATCAAATTATCCTTAGTTTCAAATTATCTTTAATAATAATGTATTTAACTTTTAATATTTATACTTAGATTTAGATATAACATTTTAGTAAAATTTTATATATACCAAAATATTATTCTCTATATTTATTTATGTATTTTAACTATAGTTAAGTATATTTATAAAAGTTTAAAATAGTTTTAAAATAAGATAAAAGTTATTTTCAAGGAAGAACAAACCACCAAAATTTCCTTTGGGATGTCGACATACTCAAGACACCCATGTCAACATAGTGGCAGTTGATTTCCAAAATTTGAATCTTAAAAGAAGTTTCTATGGTCATATCCCTTCACGAATGGACATGACTGTTGTTCTTCTATAAACAGGGGAAGCTTTCAACGAATTTCTAATCATATTTTTCTGGTTTTCACTCCTCTTCTTCTTCTTCCATATTTGTTTATACATATTCTTAACATTACTCTGTCGAAATCACCATTGAATCTAACTAGATCATTTCTGGTTTGATTCTCTATCACTATCTCAACAAAATCCTTAGTGCTATTCAGAGTTATAGGCTTTTTTGTAATCATTTCTGTGAAAAAGGCTGTGATTGTAGCCTTGGAAATCAATCAAGTGAGAAAAGGTGCGATTGTAGCCCTGGAAATCAATTGGGTGAACTTGTTGCCCGTTAAATCAAGTATCTCTACCAGAGAATTGTGAATCTGGAGGGTATACCTCGTAGCCATGAAATAGAGGGCGTAATTGTAAATATTGCTTTTGAAAGGAAATCCGTACTTGTACGCAGGACTGGATGTAGGATAACTCCGAACCAGTATAAAATCCGGTGTGTTCTTTCCTTTACTACTTTTACTTTATTTCTGCATCTTTGTTTGATTCTATGATCCTATCTTTGTCTGAATATTGCATACATTTGTGTTTAAATTAACAAAAACTCAAAAAGATTTAATAATTTCTTAAAACACTATTCACCCCCTCTCTAGTATTTATTCTAGCCTTAAGATCCGTTATCTGCATGTCTAACAAGCGACGTAACCATTATGTAAGCTACGATCCATAGTCAATATTGAACAGTACTTTCAATATCTACTTTTAAGATCTTTTTTCAAGTTTTAAAAATAAAATGGTTTGTGAATTTACTTATACCATTGTGATAAGTATATGATTATATTTTCATAGTATCGAAAATAAATTGGTTTATAAATATACTTATCCCGTTGAGGTAAGTGTATGGAAGTGATTTCCAAGAGTGATTTTAAATTAATGAAAGATTAATTTAGAGGCTTAGTGATTTCCATGGAAATATAATTTTTTTCTTGAATGTTTGTTTATTTGATAGTTAAGTAACCGACTATCAAATCTTGGCTAAAATACGCAATCCTTCTTCATTTTGGTGGTAGGGAAATATTCCCAACTTAATACCGAACGATTTTGACTCTGTAAATATCTAGGGGAAACACGAGGATTATATGGTATAGTTACCGTCAGTAGTTTTATACTATACGTATAAACTCATTTTGTTCTTTTAGGACAAATGATAAGTAGATCCATCCACTTAACTGGTTAGGGGGTGGTCCCCGCTCTTATGTATTATCTAATTATTTTCTAAAGAACCGGTATTGAGCATTTTGGAAATTGACGTTTGGTTTTATGGAGCATTTGGGAAGCGGAAGAGTGTACTCGTAAGAGATAACTCAAAATCCGTGACCACACCGAAAACCATATACGCTTCTATGAAGGATATTCGTGGTGCATTGAGATGTTGGGATCAATATGTGATTTCTAAACCCATTATGGTATGGGAATTCGAGTGTGATTCCAAGATCGAATTAAGATATGGGAATCTTTATGTGATTCCAAGACCCGTTGGGGTATTGTAATCCATGTAGGATTCCATGATGTACTTCATGGCAGTGCAAAGTTGGAATGTTACATTGTTATATGCAATTGTGCTTTATATTTTGTCAATCGCGGTTCAGGATCGGACATGATACGTCATGACTGGGTACCGAAATTTATTTTATAATCAAATATAAATAGCCAATGTTTTCCCCTTTTCCTACATACTACCGTTGTTTTCCCCTACCCTTCTACCTTTGGCCTCCACGGCTGCTTCTTTTTCCCCAGTGGTCTGAAGCGTGTTGGGTATATTAATTCACTTCATCAAATCAATCTCCATTTTTCTTTTTAAAGGTCGCTGCCATTAGATTTTTTCTTCTCCTCCCCCTATACATTTTTAAGAACCATAAACCTTTCCCACTTCAAAAATCATTACATCCCGAACTACTCACTATTAACTCCAACGTCCAACTATAAAGTTGTTTGCTAAGGAGTCTAGTTTTTTTTTTAAATATTTATCGCTCGAGATTTTATTGAAAAACAAGCAAAACGTCCCACTTTTGTCGTAAGAGGCAAAAACATTCTTAAACTTCAAATATCAAATTCTCTAGCTTCGCTTCAAATGGATCGACAACGTAGGCGCCGTTGGGTTCGTATAGCGTTGTAGTATATTTGTGGAAGTTTCGACGCGATTCCACATCGATTTCTAGTGTTCGATTTTTCTCGGGTTATGTTCATTGTTGGGTAGTGCAAATGGGAGCATAGGCTCAGGCTTGGAGAGTTGCGTTGGGTGGTGGAATTCGACGGGGTCCGATCGAGGTTTGAGGGTCGCAGCATGGTGATTGGATGAGGCATGCACGGATGAGGAAAAAATGAACTGGAGCTGCCTGGGTGGTTAGATGGTCTATTTCTGATGGGGGGCACTGGTTCCTCGATATGGGGATGATCGAGATAGGCAAGAGTAGAGGAACTTGCACGTGCTCTTGGTTGGTCGAAGGGTGGTGGAGTTGATCATGCATATGCACAAACGATGCACATTGGGGTTCCAATGTTCGATTTTGCAATAAAGAAGGGGATGGAGAGATACTCTAGAGATAAGAAGCATGTTAGCGGGCCTTGCGCTTGTTTTTGGAAGGTGAGAAATCTAAATTATATTAGTTGATTTATTCGTATAAATAGTGTTAAGTTCAAAATTTTATATCTCATACATCTTAAATCCATTTGATTGGCAAATTTTTGCGTTGTACTCGTATGGACGAGTGCAACATTTTACTGTATCTTATAGCTTTGGACAGGTGTAAATTTATGACATAAGAAAATAGACTTCAGCGTTGAGTGAAGGAATTTAGTGCTCCGGTGCCATGAGTTCCAGGGATAGAAAATATGTATAAACATTTGATGGTAGGTGTATAGAAGCAATACCCAGATGAATCTGGAACTTGGATAAGAACTCCAGGAAAGGTAAGAAGCCTTCTTGCCAAATATGGATTATGGTACAGGCAAAGTACCCTTCAGTATTGTTATGAATGATGTCATTATCACTCGAAGGAATAACTTCCACCCATGTAATGCCGAAGTCATTTAGAATTGTGTCTACCTCATCTTGATATCAGAGAATGCTTAGAAGTTGTTTCAATCTTCTTAAGCGAAGATTCCATCATTGGCATTGTGTCTTTTTCTGGTTTTTGGGAAGTCTTTTTCACACCCTGGATCTTACTAGGTGAAATCATTTCAGTTAGAATTTATAATTTTTTATGTAGTCAATATTCTATCAAGGATATCAAAAACCTATTATAATAATTCGAAACATGAAATTTCATATCCTTGAAAGAATGTTAAAGTTAGAAAAATAAACTCTGTTGAGCTTTCGACAAAGTCGAAAGGGAGGATGGAAGTAGACGTCCAACAAACACACTTCAACAATGTCGAAAGCTCAACATAAGCTTTGTTATTAAAAGGGAGTAGTTGAAACTACACAATTTTTTTTTATAAAATATATGCTGCCAACATATAGTAAATAAGGAAAAAGAACCATTCGACGTTGTCGAAACCCGTGGACGTAGTTTTTCGAAAGGAGTATGAATGCTTTTGAAATCTTATATGCCAATTAAGTCGAAGGGTATTGAGTTTGAATCATATTACTTAAAATAAAAGGACTTGGGACGTTTCGACATTATTGGTAAAAGATGGTGATCGAATCTCAATTAGTTATAGAAGGTGTCGATAAAGTCAAAAGCGGTAGGTGGTTTTGAAAGCATGCCAACGACTAAAGTTGAGCCAACATTGTAGGTTTCGACTGAGTCAAAACATTTGATTTGATTTACAAACTAAACAATGTACAATTCTCCAGTTGAACAACAACTTTTGGTATGCTTCATATCACTTAACCTTATTGTTATTGATTTACCCTTTGTTCTTGACTTATGTTATACTGTTCTTTCAAATTTCCAAGAGCTAGTTCTCCTTGCAAGATGGTGCTTCGAAATCTTGCACAGAGACATCGAGTCTTCGAGAAGAAGTTTCAAACTTACACATCCAAGTCTCTTCCGGTCTGCATATAAGAATGAAGCTATAATGGAATTAAAGAGATTGAAAGCTTCTCTGGCTCAATTAGAGTCTGTTAATCTAAGGAGAGGAAAGGACATCAACTACTCACTGATGAAAATTTGGCATTGAAAACGACTCAGAAAGAGTCCGAGGAGGAAAAGACTCGAATGACAGTATGTAACAACCTGTACTTTTGATAATTAAAACTATTAAATTAAATGAGATTTTGAAATTTAATATTGTGAGAAATTAAAATTTATGATTTACTAATGAGAAAAATAATTAGGATATGATTTGATAATGTTTTTTGAATGTTATTGACAACTATTTTAATGTAATTTCAATCAATTGAAATAATTGGAAAGTTAATTTGGTTATAATTGTAAATAAGGAATAAACTAAATGTTGGATTTAATGTAAATTATATGTTATTAATTGAAATAGGTTTGTTACAGAATATGAAATAAATTAATTTATTGGCTTTTGTTTGTAAACAATAGACTTAGAAATGTGTTTGAATTGGTAATGTGTAATAATTGTTTTAATTATTATTTTATTATTTAATCTGTTGAAATTAATTTTGAAAATCAATTAAATTTAATGTAATTAAATATTGCAGTTAATATGTGTTAAGATGATAATTGTAAAATCTAAAAAAATGTAAACTTATGTTAATTATATTCATAAGGTAATAGTCGATTCAATAATAAGAGTGTAGGTCGAAATAAAAGAATTGTTGAAATCTAAATCTTAATAAAATAAGTTTTATTTCTATTGTAATTGAACGTTAAATTTAGTGCAATATTAAAATAGTGAATTTAACATGGAAAAATTACTTTAATAGATTATTAATTTCTATGTAATTAAGAATGATAAAATGGTTAATTTTTAGAATTGAATTTGAAAGTGATTAAATCATAATAATTTATTTAATTAACGTGAAAATTATCCATTTTGGCCACTGTCTCGGATTTGACAAAACCAGTTTTATCGGATCCATAATAGTGAATTATTGTATGATTTCAAGTCCATAGCGATCAGATTTATCGTTTGTTCGTGCGAAATCGAAACGTGTAGAAATCGGTTAAAAGTATTTAAATAAATATAATTTGATTTTGAAAGCTAATTTTTGTATACAATGGAATTATGGTTATAAACTACTTCCATTGAGTTTAAAAATATTGAAAACCTACATTTTGACAGATAGGATGACCTACTTTCGTTTCGGGAATGAAACGGGCTTTTTAGGTCGTTATTATCGTTTTGACCCAATTCAATATGTCCATTCGTTCTTATTTATCTCTGCCTATATATAGGCAGTAATAAACTCTAACAGATTTCTTATTTCATATTTCTGTACGTACTGCTTATTTATATCTCCTCTTCCTTCTCAATGGCTGTCTTTCCAAAAAACCTTAATTCCCAAATTCAAAATCAAATCGAAAATTCAAACTCATCAAACCCTATCGAATTATGTATCATTGCGAAGCTATAGATGAGCATAATCTACATCTGAGATTCGTTTTTCAATTTAGGTGTGCTGTGACCAAAAATCGTTAAAGAAGCCTCGACCGTCCATTTCTAGGTTTTCGCTTTCAACGGTAGATCTTTGTCGTTTGGTCGACCGGAGGGTGTAGGCTTGTAAAGGAGGCAAAAGGCTGTCGATCCATCGATTAGGTTTGACCTTGATGCTCCATAGATCGTTAGAAAATCTCGAACAAGGAGCGGTGGTGGCTGCTTGTACGTGGCGACGGAGGTGGAGGCGATTGTCATGGGTGCGCCTTGGCGTGGGCGTCACGATGGTGATGTCAGATCAGGGGATGGGTGCTCTTAGGTGGTGCGGTCGTCGATCTATGTTGGTGGTTGTAGCTTCTTGGAGCCATGTCAAGCATGCTAGGGTTTGACTAGGTAATGATATTACCATTTTTGCCCTTGAATATTATTTTAATTTAAATTTCTAATGTTCTAACATCGATAACTTTTTCATACGAGCTCCCCTTGACGCGCGGTTTCTTTCCTTAAGATCGTATCAAAATTTCGAACAACATGGAACTGGTTTGATTGGATTCTGAGACTGTTCAAATTTGGGCATTCTTCTGGATTTTAAATCAACTGTAAATCAAAGGTCAGTGATTTAACCCACTCATGACATTCGAAACCTTCTTGTGTTAGTTGAATTAAATTTATGATTTGATAAGAATTTTATCGATTGTTGTTTGGTATTTTAAATTGTCATTTAAATTTAATATTAATCAAAATTTCCATTTAAATTAATATTGAAATTAAAATGATAATTTAATATTTGATATTGCTAACCAGTAAATTGTTGTGATTTATCGATTGATTTGGATGTTGATTATGATGAATGTTTAGTTGTTGACATTTTGGATGATTGGATGTTATGTTTATTATATATGTTGTTATTACTTTGCAAGTTCCTTTAGTATGTTAGGAAAATCACTTTGGGTTGGAATGATACAGACCCAAATGATATTATAGATTAGGAAAAATCGTTATGGGTTGAAATAATACATACTTGAGTGATTCTATTGATTTGAAAATTATTGATTCGGGATACGGGTTTAAATGATATATACTTGGGAAATTTAACTATTTTCGGTTGAAATGATACATACCCAATCACTTGACCATATGGTAGAAAATTATATACGGACACTGTTATTCGATTTTAAATTATTTTCTAAATGGTAAAATATGTTTGATTTATAAATTTGATTTTTAAATTTAATTTAATGATTTTAATTAAAAATTTATATATGGAAAATAATTTATTATATATGTTTTAAAGCTTTAAATTATAAGTTAATATAAGTTTTAAAAAACTAAATTTTAAGGTTTTAATTTATAATCTTATTTAGTTCAAAATATATAATTTAAATAATGTAATAAAATAGAACACTTTAAAAATTTAATATAATAAAATATTCAATATAGTTTTAAAAGATTTATTTAAAAATTTAATTTAAGATAATAAATTTAGACTTTTATAATAACTTTAATGGATAAATGATTTTTGTAAAAGATTTTAGAATTTTGTAAAAGGCATTGTAAGGAATTTATAAAAGTTTTGTATGAGATTTTATAATGGATTTTTATAAAAGGATTTTATAAAAGATTTTTTTATAAAGGATTTTATAATGGCTTGACGGAGGAGTTATAAGATTTTATAAAAGGTTTTTATAAAATAACTTGTATAAAGGGATTTGGAAGCATTTTAAAGGAATTTGCATGGAGGCTTATGAAAAAGGGAAGACTAGTAAGATGTGTTGGAATATATAAATAGCTTTATAAATGGTTTTAAGGCATACAAATAATTTATAAATGATTTAAGAGAGATTTATAAATTATTTTCGAAATTGATTGAAAGAAATCTCCCTCGGTATTTATGAATATATTTTTGGAATAAGTATATGGATGTCTTGATATGAAGGTAAAAACAATTTTTTGGATTTATTATTAAAAGTGTTTTATAAAATGACCACGACGTGAAAAATATAATGATTGGTTGTTTAAAGAGATCAGGGTCGGATATTGTCATACTCTCTGCCAATTCCGAAACCACTTTGACAACTGTGCACGTGTTGGAGAATCCAGAACGAAGTAGGATGGTTGGTGAACATTACTGGTAAGAGGTAAGAATGTAGCCCTAACCTTCGGGTCAGCTTGATATGACTAAAATAGGAGCTGTCCCGGGCCAAGTTACGTCGCTCCTTCGGTCGGACATGGTTCTTCGATAGCATATTTGATACTTTGTGATTGATTAGTGGCTACATTAAATTTGATTATGGAAGTGTGTTCCAAGATGGGCGGTAGTAGCTGTTATGCGTTACCACTAGTTTGGGCATGCAAAACAGTAGAATCCTACCCTGGGCATTGCCTTGCGTGCCTGTCATATGCCTTATTGAGCCCACTACTATTTTGGTTTGTGTCGTACGTGCTCCCTAATAGCCCACTAGATTAGTGGAGTTTACAGTACTGTATAGACTATGACATTTATAAAAATGTGTTAAGGGGGATATGAGTAACGCCTTAGCGCTGTTTTAATACTTTACTTATAGACATTACATATATAGCGTATATTACTAATATAAGTAGTTTAACGGATCCTTAGGAGATGGAAATCCCAAAACATCTCTTAAGGTATTGCATGCACGTTACACACTGAATAGGAGATGTGAAATCCCATAAACATCTCTGAAGCCATTACAATCATATTCTTTTGCTGTTGATTTAACTTGCATAAGATCTTTTTGTTCTGACTCAAGTGTTTTGTTTTTTCATTACGCTTGGGCCAGTCTGAACTTTTTAATGTCGAAGACATTATTTCAGGAGGACAATGATGGAGTTTAGTATTATATTATTATTACTATTCCACTGTATCATGTTATTCAGTTGCATTATCCTATTATAAATGTCGTATGTATAACGCTGATTTATTGTAAAAGTGTATTCAAATGTTAAATGTAAATCGGCTTCATAAACTATTTATTTGATTATATATTTATCTTTCCGCTGTGAGATTCTGTATTTTGCTTTTCGTTCCTTTCTCTTATTTTCTTATTTAACCCATTGACAATCCTCCCTTTTGAATGGCTTGAGTTCGACATGTGTGGTTCAGTGTTGATTTACCGTCCAAAAAGGTGGGTCGTCACATAGTAAAACAATCTTCTCTAAAGGAAAAGCTTAAGAAGAATAGATTCCTTAAAATTGTCTATCGACACTATTTCTAATGCAAAGCAGCGGGTCTCTCAGTTCCTTGATACTTCTCTTGAGGACATCAATATCAATTCTTTCGAAGATGCTATAATGCTTCCTTATGCTGATAACGTCGATAATTGCCCAGAACTGAGCTTTCCCTCACTCAACCCTACTCTTATCAATAGGGTTATGGAAAAAATTAAAAGGATGGAGCAAGGGTTGAAGCCGTTGAAAGAAAGGAGATCGATGCCTTTAAAATTCTATATTTTGAAGTCCCTTCTTTATAAATAGACTCTAACTCCGAAGATAAAGGTGACAAAGATGAAGTTGCCGAGGAAGAGCCCGGTAACAATGATGATGATGATGATAATGATGATAACTATATCCAAGTAGATAGAGGTCGTGTTCAGGTGGCGACAGGGGTGGTCACACTGATGCTTCTAAAAATGATGGTGATGACAACATATGGATTCTAAAAAGGTGAATCATAATCCGTCTTTTCATGAAGCAAGCCCACCTGAAACCCCTGTGCCTTCTGGCACTCAGGAGGAGCCTGCTTACATTAATGTGGAAGAACCAAAAGAGAAAACGCAGGTCTCTCAAATGTCAAGTCTAGTTTCTCAGGTATGGTATTCTTTGTTTAAACGACTTAATCTTCCAAGATAATAATAGTTTAAAAACCCGCTCATATTTAAAAAAACTAAGCTAGAAAGAAAAAAGCAGAAATAAATAGTTTGTATAGGGTATTAGATAAAAAATAAAGGAACACGATATTCTCTTTGATAAGTATCATAGACGTAACAGAAGTGAGGTAGTGTTAGCATCCTTTAAAAACAAAGAAGCTTCCCCGAAAATGAGGAGGGCATGCCATCTATATGATGCTCTTTTGAAAGAAAATGGGGAGTTGATTGCGGTATTTTGTACGTTGATTGAAGAGAGAAACATTCTTGTAGACTTAGTACAACGCCTTTTGTAGGCACACAACTACAGATTTCTTGTAGTTAGGTGTTTTAGTGTGGGTCTACATAGGAGTTTATACAAGAGATACTTGGACGAATTTGGATCTGACCTACATCTCGGAGCATGTTGGAACTTACCACAAGTCAGATCGATTCCCCGATAATTGCATCCTCATAAACTCAAATACTATAAGAACAAGTTTATTTCAGAATTATTTACAAACTCGATTTTGAATGAACCAGATGAACGGTCGTAATTATGTAATAATATTGATTTGTGAATTTTTGTTTTATTTTTCTTTTTATACTTAGCTGTACTTTATTACATTATCACAGATTGAATGTCCCTCAGGAAACTTTGTCTCTAAAGATTATCTAAGCTAGTATGTTAAATTAAGAAGAGATTATCTTGAAAAAGCGTCAATTTTGAAATCCTCAAAATTAGCCAGATATTGCTTTCTTAGAAATTTGAAAAAACTTTATATGGAATATCCTCGTCTCCATTTCGATCTTCTTTGTGAAGAAAAATAAAAGCTACTTCAGGAAATCCAAACATATCATACCAGATTAATATGTGGCCGTGATAGTCCTCTTACCGGGTAATGGGGATATAGCAAATTTCCTCTAGTTATTACTTCAGAAGGACTTAATGTTCCTTTTGACTCAGCAGTTACTATTTTTTCAAATGCATTATGTAATGCAGTTTCCCATCTTTAGATGTTAAACAAATGTCTAATTGTACTTTTTAATTTCATTGTTACTTGAGTTGTAATCGTTTATTGTATTAATAAAGATATAGATTATTCTAGTCTTAACTTCATTCTTTTTTTGGTTTAAATAGGAGTTACAGTTATCTGCAACACCACTCCCATTAGATTCGACATCACGCTTTTTCAATATTAAAGGTAGGTTGCTAAAAGATCTTGAAAAAAGAAAGTACCTTGACGGTACTTTATCTACTCGTTTCCAAGGCAACACAAAAGCACTAAAATGGCATAGGTGATTTTGCCTAAAAAAGATTGTTAGGAATCTCAACGATCGGATCGCGATTTAGAGGCAGATGTTAAGAGAAAAAACGAAATGATTTTCATGTTGGAGCGTCAAGTTAAATCAAACGCTTCAATCGATTTTGACCATAAAATGTCCGAACTTCTCCAACAAATAAGTGATTTATAGATTAAGTTAATGGACAGCCAAGCTCAGCGTGAATCACTGAAATTCATTATGGGGAATAATATTTCAAATGTTGGTTTATAAGCATCCCTCATTACTTCATCTATCGCAAAATCAATAAGGTCTACTTCCCTTGTCTTCCAAAAATTCCCTACTACGACTAATCCTCCTCCTAGCTTAGACGAGAAGATGGTAGGTGAATGGTGCAGGAAGGTCAAATTTGAGAAGATGAAGTATTTTGATGAATAACAAAAGGTAAGATATTCACAACGTATAAATGAATATGCAACTAGGATTCAAAAGCTTGAGCGTGAAAAGTATCTCCTTCAGAAACATATTACTAATTGAGAAAGGGAGTATAATACTCTTAAAGGCGCAAACAAAGCTTTTAATCATGCTTTAAAGACATTCCCCATTAGCATCTAAGATTCGAGGGGAACTCCAATTGCCTTTACTCATATATAGCATCTAAGGTATCCCTTCGGCTATGGGGATCAGCGACGACATTCTCTTTTTCGAGGTATACAGTATCCCAAAGTCATGGGATGTTATAAACTCTATCCTACTTTTCTACCTAAGATTTAGTTCTTTTTGGGAAAATAGTTATTTGAGTGATTTATGGGCAATAAACAACTCAAACCTTTCCTCAAGATACTGTCCCTACATCTTTGAGGCAAAAATAATAGCTACCAACTCCAAGTCATGCACTGGGTATCTCTTCTCATGGCCCTTCAGTTGCCTGCTAGCACAAGCTATACTCTTTCTTCTTGCATAAGATCTGCAACCAATCCTATTTGACATGTGTTTGTATAAACTATAAATGGCTTCATTCCATTGGGGATGACGAGTACTGGTGCACCTGCCTATAGTTCCTTTAGCTTTCTAAATGCTTTCGTGCATTGCTCTTTCAACTGAAGATTAAATTCTTTTTGGTCAAACGGGTTAAAGGAACTACTATCTTGGAAAAATCGTTTGTGTATTTCCTATAATAACATGTCAATCCTAGAAAACTTCTAACCTTCATGGCATTCTTTGGAGTCTTCCAATTTTGAATAGCTTTTACTTTTGCATGGTCCACCACTAATCCATGTTCTGAAACAATATGTCCAAGAAATCCCACTTCCTTCCTCCAAAATTGGCATTTTGAGAATTTGGCTTTAAGTTAATGCCTTCAAGGTTCTTGATATCTCCCTTAGTCGACTTTCATGATTCCTTTCACTTTTGGAAAACACCAAGATATTATCTACAAAAACTACAACAAATTTGTTTAACTGTCCCTTAAGTACTCTACTCATCAAATCTACAAAGTATATGGGGGCATTTTTCAATTCAAAAAACATCACTTCCCATTCGTAGAGTCCTCAGGTGTGTGAAATGTAGTCTTTGACTTGCTGTCGTCTACGATCCTTACCTAATGAAATCCAGTTGCCAAGTCTAATTGGAAGAAGGCTTTGGATCCCACAAGTTGATCGAACAAATCGTCTGTTCTAGGTAAGGGATAACATTACTTCTCTGTTAACTTGTTGGGTTCCCTATAATAAACACAAAGCCTTAATGTGCAATCTGCCTTAGTGGCAAAGACAACAGCAGCTCCCCATTCCAAGGTACTTCATCAAATGAATCCTTTCTACAGCAGCTTCGAGATATGTTTATCAAATTCTCACCTTTTACTGAGGGTAGTCTGTTTTAATGGCAGAGCAACTGGTTTAGTGTCCTTCTTCAGATCAATCCTAAACTTAATTCTTTCATGGTGGCAGCCTCGAAGCTACTTCAAAGATATTAGAGAATTCTTGAACTATGGGTATGGATGAAAGATCATTTTGTGATAGGTTCACTAAGTATAGATAACTTAACTTGACTGAAATCTGGAGTGTACAACGAACATCAAGGGCTCGCCCTTTACAACTCTTAAGCCATCAACCCTACTATTGTAGTCTAGGAGTGCCCCGTAGTGTGACTAACCCTTACCTAAAATATTCCATAACCCATGAAATTTAGATTGTATGCATTATATATGAAACCAACGTCACATATGTCTAACATAAGGTCTTTGCTAATTGAGAAAAGATGCATCGTCCTCTTAATATGATTTGAAACTACTATTGGATGGGTGACAATTTGAGTTTGAAGGTTTAATTAGTTAATCTATTCCTAGTAATGAAAGAATGAGATGCTCCAAAGTTATATAGAGCATGAATTTTATTTCCTAAAATGAGAGCTATACCTTTTACAGTTGTCTTTCCTCAGTCCCTAGTGTTAGGAACTGGAGATAGTGGTATTGATGACAAAAAACTTTGTAACTTATTTTATTATAACTTATGTACTAACACTATTGTCTAGATATATACGAATGTTATTATGCAGGGTATATATAAGCCAGGTATTGATTATTGAAGACTATACATTATAAAGATCAAGAAGGAAGAAATCAAGTTTGAAGACTCGTGGCTATCAAGGTCAAGATTTCAAGATAAGTGTCTAGTTTTGTTAAAACTTCATAATAGCATGGAAATCTTCATTCCAAATTTCATTTGGGATGGAACCCATTTCTACCTTCTTAGTGGCTTACAAACCTACGACAAGTAGCTTACAAACCAACGACAAGTGGCTTACAAATCCATGAACATCCTGGTTTTGTACAAGTTCTCGAGTCCTGATGTGATGAAATATTCCGCAGGAAGAAGCTTACAAAACTACTTCAAAATGGTTTTTCAAAATGATTTTCAAAACTGCTTTTCAAAATGTTTTAGCCTTAAAAATTATCTATTCAAATGATTTTCAAAAAGATGTTTTAGCCTTAAAATATTCTTTTTTTTTGTTTTTAAATAAACTCTTGTTTTAAACTTTATTTGTTTTTTAAAACTATCTTCTGATTTTTAAATATTCTTTATAATATAAATATACTTGAGATTTAATATCAAATTTATATATACATTCTAAAAATATATTTTTCTACTCTTCTTTATTTTAAAACATAGGAAAATTAGTTTATTTTACTCCAGAATCATTTTATTTTGTTTTCCTTTCAATACCATTTTCAAAACAAATTTTACATTGTTTTTAACGAAGGGATGTCGACATTATGGGATATCCCATGTCGACATGGTGGCCGTTAAATACAAGAGTTTCAATTTTCAAAAGAAGTGTCTATTCCTTTAAATCTCTTCACGAATGGATATGACCGTTACTGGTCTATAAATAGGCTTCATAAACGAATTTTTTAACTAACTATTTTCTTATTTTCTTCACTCCTTCTTCTCCATAAATCCATATTCTAAAATTTTCATATTTTTAAGATCGTGTCAAAATTCTGCCGAATTCTCAAGTGGATCAAATTAGAATCTCATTCTTGTTTGATACTCTGCCATCTCTCGAAGATCAAAGTGCTATTCAGAGTTATTGGATCAATTTGTAATCAAAAGTTTATTGAGTCTCTCTGTAATGTGTTGTTGTGACTGGAAATCAATTGGGTGATCTTGTGTCCCGTATATCAAGAGAGTTTGCCCTGGACTCGAAGACAGGAGGGTACCTCAAGGTCTTTAGAAATTGAGGACTGTAATCTCGACATTGGTGTAATAAAAATATGTATGTGGTGTTTGCCTTGGTACAGGACTGGATGTAAGGTAACTCCGAACCAGAATAAAATCCGATGTGTTCTTTCATTTTACTGCTTTTTATTTACTTTCTGCATCTGTACTTGATTCTATGATTGTTCTTGATTAAGTTCTGCATTTGTTTATATTATAATTCTTAAATTAGTCCATACATGTCTTAGAATCCATTAAACACTATTCACCCTCCCCCCTCTAGTGTTAAATAAGCCTTAAGATCCTTAATCCGCACTCCCTTTCACCTAGGGGTGGTTTACTCGAGATATGGGCAGCCTCAATGGCGTAGGCTTGGCTACTTTGCCATTCCTTTACATCTTCAGACACTGGTTTTTGAAATGCCCTTTCTCATAGTAGTGGTAATACTTTCCCTTAAAAGTTTCTTCAACAAATTCAATCAACAATCCTTTGCAAGCTGTTCTTTCTTTTGGCATTTATTACACACTTTACCTTCTTTGTTAAATTTCCCCTTTGACTTCTTATTGGCCTAAATTTTTTTTTCTTAGCCCCTCTTTGATTCTGTGTAGGTCCTGCCTTCTCCTTCTCCATTTCTTTCTCTTCGACATTTATTATCTACAGTAAAGCCATCTGCACAAGCATCTCATATGCAGCTCCAGTAGGTTCCGAGTCAGTAACAATTCCCTTTAGCCGAGGAGTTCAGGCTCTTGAAAGACTTCATGGCTTTCATTATAGGGAGTATCAATCAAACTCATTTCAAATTCAGCTAATTTGGTAAACTTACTAATGCATTCCTTTAGAATAAAGTCTTTGTGCCTAAGCTATATAAATTTCTTTAATTAACTGAAAGCTCACTTCTACACTTGACAAAAACCTTTTCTCAAATTGGTCCTTGAATTCATCCCGAGTGACAATCCTATCAATGTCCTCTCTAGCCACCATATTCCACCAATCTAATGCTTCTCCTTTAAGATGCCAAGCTTCCATTCTTTACTTAACTTGATTCTCTCAACCAATCTCTTGGAAAATCGTATTGCAATCCTATATTTACGCCTTAGTCTCTAAGAAGCTTTCCTTTTCAGAATATACTCTTCCTTACATACTCATAAAATCCAAACACATTTTGGGAAAGTCAGTAGGTTGAGGTGGTGCTTTAGCTGGCGAAACAATATATGCTGCTAGTGTAGTTTGGTCGGAAGCATGGAGTTTTCCTACGTCCTTGAGATATTGCTTCAACCATTCGGGCATCCTTCGAATGGTGGGCATTCCTCTGGCGAGGTTCCCAATCTTAAAAGAAGATGTTCAACTATAGTCTACAACATGTAGGTTAGACTTTTAGTTATAATTTCCTAAGACTTAAAGCAAGATTTGTCTACTACATATGAGTATGTCCATAGTAATGTTATATATATATATATATATATATATATATAGTAGGAGCTTTTGGAAAAATATTTCCAAAAATAACAAGTACATCTCTCATATGTATATTTTTTTCCTACCGATCGACTAACTAGGCTCTAATACCAAATGTAACAACTCACCCTAAAACGGGCCTAAATTTTGACCCAGAAAAGTCCCATCAAAAGTAAAAACCATCTCAAAATTGGCCGTTGGTTTGAAAAAAGAACAATACAGAACTACCTATCTACACATTCAGAATCTTATTACAGAAGGATGAAATCTAAAACAACAATAGTACCCATTTTATTTATTAAAACCATAAAATATCTATAATATCAAAATCCAACAATACGTACATATCCATAATATTCCAAAATTACAACATAGTTTTTACTTCATGGGTACATTAAAAACTATTGAGAATAAAATGTAAATAAATAATCTACTACCTCAAGCACTATCCACATCTCCACCTTCAACATCGCCTTTCCTAACATGTGTTGTAATGAGGTGGGAGTCAAAACAACATATGTCTAGTGAAAAAAATATCTAGCCTTGCTACATTAGCACTTGGGAAATACAGTTTAAATAGGAATGTGTCTTAAGTTTCTACTACAACATAAATCTTTCCAAATATAAGCGCAAAGGCTTTTCTCAAACTTAAATAAATATGCTTTCCAAATATAAGCCAATAGCTAACTTTCTATCAACCCAGTAACCCTTATGTACCATCCATAATGTTTAATTAATGTTAGAGATAGTACTTAAGTCTTAATACCTTTTTTGGGAATTAGGTAGACTTCGACCATTGAGTATCATATTTAAGGCAGGTCCACGTCATTTACTACCTATAATCCTAAAGCACACTCTTCATTAATAACTATCTTGCTGACATTACACGGAATCTCTTCAGCCACTAAATAATTCCTATTGAAGTGGGCCCCTTACCGAGAAATCCTCTACCATGTCTAACCCATAACTCTGTCCATTTACTACTTCCTGCAAAAGAAGAGGCGGGCCGTCCCATAACCACTTAATACGTTCAATCTCTAAAGCAGTTCCTTCGTATTATGAATCATACCCTACAATGACGTTTCATATGAGTTTGATTATCCATAGGTACTAGTAGCCAGATTAGCTGGGCAGATTTCCCTTATAGAAATTGGGACTAACCTCGCGTCATCTCAGTTACTGATAAGTGGCGGCTAGGGTTATTTGCATAATGGACATTCTAGATTTAGATATTTAAATCCGATGGTTATGGTGCATTTTAACCACTATAAATAAGACCGTAGACGTCTTATTTTTATTCATACAATATTTGGGGAACATTAGCGAGCTCTGTCAGTTCGTCTCATTATATATTCAGAGAACTACAATAGGGTTTCAAGTAAGAAATCCTATAAATATATCTTTGTTTATTGCTTATTTTCTCAAAATATTCTCCTCCAAACCACTACTTTTCTAAATCGAACATATATATAAATCCCTTCCTATATATGTGTATCAAAAAGAAGAGATCCGATAAGAGATTGTTGAAGGCATGTCAAATGTAAAGAAGGCGAAGCTAAGTCTATTCTGTGAGCGGAAATCTTACCTTTTCTATTTTAGTGGTTAATTAGTAAATTTTGAGTCTGAATATGCCTTAGGGTTTGGTTTGTGAAAATATCATACATAAACCCTCAAAACACCTTCAATGCGAAGTATCAATTTTAGGTTGAAATCTCAACTTGTTTATGTCAAAATAGTGGAAATTGTGTAGATTTGTAGTATTTATAATTTTACCTTCTATTCCACCCATTATTCTTTTTCTTTGAATTTGGTTAAAATATCTTGATTAAGGAATACAGTGAAAATTATGAATTTTTATTTGTAGTTTGCACTGTTTATTTTCATAAATTAAATAGAATTTCCTTTGTTTATTTCTATGTATAAAGGAGTTGGATATAGCGTAAAAATTGAATTGTAAGTTCCTATTATCAATGTATTCCATTATTTTGATGCAATAAGTTGAGTTTAAATTTAATTGTACACAAGTTTATTGAATGAAACTTTTGGATATGAATATTGGAATTTTGGTATTGTTGATAGTATGGAATAAGGGTTGTACAATTGGTAAAGAGCTGACATTTAAACCCTAGTTTAGGACAAATATTTCGCTCGCTTTGAAAATTACTAGGCGTGTGTGTTTGTCTGTGTAATTTTAGTAAAATTAACGTATAATGATAATACATGATCGCATAGTTAAATAGGTTATTAATTTTATTAAATCCACCTTAGTAAGATAATTAATGTTAAATGCAAAATAAGAAAGATTACTTATAAGGCCATGATTATGGAAATAATGAGATGTGTAATAATATTTGTAGAGTGTGATATAAAATATGATTAAGTTATAGGGATGCGAGCCCAGCCAAAAGCACACGAGGTCTATGTTATATGTATATATATAAAAATTATGGCTAAGTTATATGTATGTATATGTATGTATGTGTGTGTGTGTATGTTAGCATAATTAAGATATAATGATAATGTATAGTTGCGCAGTTAATTAGCTTATTAATTCTATTAAATCCTTCTTAGGAAGGTAATAAATGTTAAAGGAGAAATAAGGTCTTATAAGGCCTTAATTATGGAAATGGGGGGATATGTGATAATACATGTAGAGCATGATATAAATTATGACTAAGTTATAGGAATGCGGGGTAAGCCAAAAGCCTAGATTGTCTGGCTACCTGTAATTTAACTTTAGGGCTGATATGTGATATCTCCGATAATACACCGGTCGACCGGTTGAACCTCCATTGGTCAACCGGTGGACCTGTTTTGGGTCCACTCAATTAATTTCCCATTGTATTTTTATTTTATACCATAATTAGCAACTAATTCAACATTAATTTTCATGTTTGCTTAATCTCCAAGTCTTAATATACTTACTTTTTGAATTTAAAATTTGAGAATTAATTAATAAGTTGAATTTGAATTCTATTTAAATTATTTTGGGTTCGAAAACTTCAAACATCCATAACTTTTCTACTTGAACTCCATTTTCAACAGATTATAGGAAATTGATTAGAAGTTTTACATGGACGCAATGGTATAACTTTTGTGGTCAAATTCCAGATTTAGAATTTTTTTTTGTTTTTGTCCCTATCTTGTTTACTTTACTTTACCCAATTTATTTACAGTTGATGTTATGTAACGACCCATAAATATATCTCTTTAAATAAATGATCGTTTAGCTTTATTGATATAATAACAATTTTGTAAACAGTTATTTTTATTAATCTATATGGTTTTATAAATAAAATATGATCATTTGTATTAGTTAAGAATGATAAGAAAATTTATATTCAAAATTTGTTTACAAAAATATGCATATTAATTTAAAAGAGAAAATATGACCAAAAATCAGAATTAGGATTTGCAACGATACAACGTATGGAAGTTGTGCGACATTGTAGAGATATGTGACATACACATATGCATGTACATGTGCATACATGAGAACATGCACATAAACATAAATATACAAATATAATTAAGTATAAAATTATAATATAAAATATATAAGATATTTTAAGTTTTCTTACTCCATAAGCATACACAAATCAATATATGCATACATGAGATGATGGAAGTAATGGGCACATGGAGGGGGGATGTTTGCCATGCCTAGGGAGGAGGAAATGATGACGGCGAAGCCATGTGCTGGTGATGCAGAAGATGATGTGTGCATAGATATTTTTGCTCTCTCATTTTCCTATACCCTACCATCTTCTCCTCATTTACATTCGTCTCCTTCTTCATATTCTCTAAGCTATGTCTTCCTCTTTAATGTCTTCCATCATAAGTGAAATAATGGCAAAATTTATTTCAAAAAGAATTTAAATTATAATATATAGTTATATATGCTTAAACACCTTAAATAATCCCAAAACTCCACCTTTTCTCCTTGTTCTTCACAACCTCCACCCCACCTCATCATTAGGTCGAGCACCCCTTGCTCCACCCTCGGACGTGTGCCCCCAAGCCACCTCAAATTTTGGTTAAGGCATCTAGGAGTTAAAATCTGAAGAATAGTGAGCTTCAGAAACCGAATTGGCCATATTGCAAAAAACCGAGGAAGGATATCAAGGAAACCACTTTAAGGAATACACTTGTAACAATCGTAAGAGGAAGGGCTATATTGCGAAAAATTATAGAACTCCAAAGGTCTAGGATTTCGTCGCTCTTATGGTTCAAAATAGTCTTTGTTATAATTGGCATCAACCAGGGCACATGATCAAGGATTGTCCGACTATGGGGAAGAGAGAGTAAGCCAGAGTCTACATAGTAAAGTATGAACCTTAAACCTCTCAGGACATGAAGGGCAAGGGAGTTTTAGAAGGTAATATTTTTATCGAAGATGTTTTAGTCGAAGTATTGTTTGATACAAGAGCTTCTTATAGTTTTTTTGTTAAGAAAACTATAGAAGAATTTAAACTTGAACCTAAGTTAGTTGATAATCCTATTTGCATGACGAATCCTATAGGTGGTATTCCTAACCATTGTATGAATTGTGAAAAACTCCAAATTTCCCACTCTTCCCATAAATTTCCTTTTGACCTATTTTCCCTAGATTTTATTGGGTTTGAAATTTTACTCGGTATAGATTGGTTGACTAAATACGAAGCTATTCTAGATTATGTAAAATGGATGGTTTTCATAAAAACAAAGTTAGGAAAGTTTATAGAAATATCTTGTGAAGATCCAAGTCCAAGGAGAGGAAGTTTCTTATATGCATTAGACTCATCCCAGGAAGGATTAGGAATCATACATATTGTTAAAGAATTCCTAGACGATTTTGAAGAAGTAAAGAGTTTACCCCCACATCGGGAAATCGAATAACGTATTGACTTGATTTCTAGTGCAAGGTCAAAAAACAATGGGACCGAAGGATGGCTCCTAAGGAGAGGCAACATTTAAATAACCAAACCCCGGAGCTATTAAAGAAATGGTGGATTAGACATAGTCGTTCAAGTTGGGGCTCGGCAGTAGTTTTTTTGCTAAGTCGGATGGATCTCTAAGGTTGTGCATAGATTACTGAGATCTGAACAAGAAAACGATCACGAAAAAATATCCTCTACCTCGAATAGATGACTTGTTTGAACAGTTACATGGTGCTCCAATATTCTTGAAAATGGATCTAGCTATAGGATTCCGTCAAATGAGAATCGTAGAAAAATGCATCCATCTTACTGCATTTAAAGATCTAAACACCTTCTTTGGGTGGTTGGCCATGCCTTTTGGTCTAACAATTACCCCCGCTTATTTCGTAGACCTTATGAATAGAGTATTTAAAGTGATACTTAATAAATTCATATTAGTCTTTATCAATAATATCCTTATCTACTTTAAGACAGAAGAAGAACATGAAAGGCATTTATAAATTGTGTTGGAAATGTTGAGAAATAATGTTCTTAAAGCCAAATTCTCAAAATGCCATTTCTAGGAGAAGGAAGTAACATTCGTTGGACATATAGTGTCAAAGGATGAGGTTTCAACGGGTATTACAAAGGTTGCAACTGTTCTAAATTGGAAGCAACTACAAACTCCTAAACAAGTTTGTAGCTTCTTTGGTCTGGCAGGGTACTCTAGAAGATTCATTCAAGCCTTCTCAAAGGTATGCTACCACTTAACGAAGTTAACCATGAAGGATGCCAAATTTATCCGAACTCCTAAATGTGAAGCATCATTCCAGGAACTTAAAAAGTGGTAAACAACCACTCCAGTTCTAATAATAAAAAATGGAAACAGTGAATTAACCATTTATACAAATGCTTTTGGAGAAGGAATTGGTGCGGTTCTGATGCAGGAAGGGAGGGTGATTGCCTATGCAAGTAAACAATTAAAGGTTCATGAGAAAACTTATGCAACACATGATTTAGAATTATTAGCCGTGGTGTTCGCATTAAAAATACGGAGGCAATATTTACTGGGTAAGTGTTGGCGCCAAAATGGGTCACTAATACCCAAATCCAGATGAGAGCACCAAAGATCAGTCACAGATCACAGATATAATGTATGTAGAAAGTGTAAATATGAAGAACAGACAAAATTAAAAAGAAAGCGGTAAAAGCACAGAATTTATAGTGGTTCGGCTTACTCCGGCCTACGTCCACTCTAGAAATTTCCCGTTTATTGATGTTAGAATCAATTACAGTTACAAACTAGTAAAGTAGCCTTAGCCTTAGAAAATAGAAAGTAAGAGAGCAAGAAGACGATCCCTTTTCTGAACCCCCACAAGCGGTATTTATAGGCAAATCCAGGTAGTTGGGCCTCCTGACTGGTATAGGCCCATCAAGTCCTTTGCTGAGCCTACACCCTTCAATGCAATTGACTCTGAGTTATGTACATGCCGACCCATGCCTTCCTAGGTGACAACCCGAAGCAGCCCTACACCTAACTCGATGTAGCTCATGCTAGGACTTGAAGCACATATATGCCAACCCCCATTCAACCGAATGACCTTCTACCGTACCACATACCTCCATGGTCGAACGACCTTCCACCAAACTACATACCTCCAATGCCGAACGACCTTCTATCGAACCATATTCATCCCAGGCAGAACGACCTCCAGTGCCGAACCATCATTACTCAGCCACCCTGACCGAACCATAACATCGATCGACCCTGATCGAACCACCATGCCGAGCGACCTATGCTGAGCCACAATTCCAACTGACCCTGACCGAACCACCATGCAGAGCGACCCATGCTAAGCTATAATGCCAACCGACCCTGACCGAACCACCATGCCGAGCAACCAATGCCGAGCCATAATGCCGAGCGACCCTGTTCTCACCTCAATGCCGAGCGACCCTGTTCTCACCTCAATATCGAGCGACATCATCAGGGCCGACCGACCATTGACTTCCAGACCGAGCCACACTACTGAACGACCCCATCAAGCCGATAGGCCGAGCCATGCATATCGAACCATACCTGATCGACCGTCTATCCATCCAGCTAGCTCCAACCAATCGTATTCCAGTTTCGACAAATGAACAGTGGATTTGGTTAAATCCACCTGTCCGTGGCCTTGTAAAAAGGCGGGTTAAAATTTGCCCCCCAAAACATGCCTTGCTATCGGAAGGTTTGTTTTGAATAGCCCCAAGTCTAATATTTGAAGTCCATATGTTATCCAAGTGTCATCGCCACATCCTTTTCCGAATCTACGACTGCTCGGTGTCAATATCCAATTCTGAATCCAGTAACCAAAGCCTTAGCCAAATCCATATCCATCCAAACTCAAAAACCGAGTCCTAATCCATCCATATCCAATAACCAATAACCACGTCCATGACCTCTCCGGGTCGATATCCAAATCCAGGACCATTCTAGGTCCATGCCCAAATCCTTAGTTGTTCATAGCCAATATCCAAATCCGTAACCTATTCAGGTTCTTGCCAAGCGCAGTTCACACTTGACGACCTGTGTTATGAAATTCCATGGTGTTCCTGGTTCAGTGTCCCTGAATGGCGAATAATGCCGTGGCTTAAGTCCTAAGCCGAATCTTGGTCGCTTCAGACCCTTGCCGAGAATAGTCCATACTCGACGACCTGAAATAATAACCGATAATATAGGGCCTAAGTCCTACGCCGAATCCTAGTCTCTCCGGACCCTTGCCGAGCATAGCCCACGCTCGACGACCTTTTAGCCAAAATCCAGAAAAAATCTAATCAAAATCCAATCCGAAATTCAATTCCAACCAGAAAACCAAAAATCCATATCAAAAATCAAATCAAAATACAAATAAAAAATCAGACATCCAAACCAAAATCCAAACCAAAAAACCAACAAAACGGCAGTTCAATCCAAACTCGAAAACCAAAGCAGAAAAAGCAAATGTCCAAGTGAAAAGGAAAAAAAATTTCACAAACCGGAGCATCTCGGTGACCATCATGTCAGAGTATGCCTAAGGGTTATCGCCGACCCCGTACATGAGTAAGTGATTTAGCCGTTTTCCCGGAGTTTGTTACTTATTCCAAACCATCACGACTAGTGGATGACCAACCGGCCACCATTCCTGGGCCTCGTGTCTTCGTTGTTCAAGGTAGGCGACTGCTCCTGTTCCATCACAACATTCCGAGTTCTGACTTATTGTTGCAACTGACCATTCCTTACATGTTCCTTGATTATATACTTTATATGCCTGCAGCTGTTAGTATCATGTCTATCCAAGTCATAAAAGAGACAGCGCCTTCCTAATGCCCTTTCGCATTCTGAGGGCTACCTCCTTGTCGACCTTAGATAAGGAAGGCGATCCCGAGTATCCAAGAATATTTGTTCTGGTGTTGCATTCAATCCAATGTAAGTGGAGAATTTTGGTTCTCTCCAGCGCCTCCTTTTCCCTTGATCCTTGTCTTTACCTAAGCTTTCACCGGGCAGTCCTTCATCCTTAATCATGTTTACTTCCTTTGATTTCATATCCAAACATGCATCCTCTTGTCGAAGAAATCTTTCAGCTTCATGAAAGAATTCCCCGAGGTCCAATGGTGGATCCCATATCAATGACACTTTGAAATCCGAATTATCCTTGACTCCTGATACTACAGCCATCAAAACCATTGATGGATCCGGCCGATCCTCCGAAGCTATTGCTGTATTAAACCGGGTTAAGAAAGTCCTGAGCGATTCATCCGCCTTCTGCTTGACTTTAGTTAGTGTCATCACATTCTTTGGCCTTTTTATGTGAACTCCTCAAGAACTTATCCACCAGTTCTGTCCACGTCCCAATAGATCCATCCTCTAGCTGTCTAAACCACATAGCAGCTATATCGGTCAAGTACAGGGGTAAACACCGAGCCATGACATCCTCTGTTACCCCCAGCACTTCCATATGCCTCGTATACCTCTTTAAGTGGTCAGTGGGATCTATCTTACCGTTGTATGCTTCCAGAGTGGGTAGCTTAAAATCGAGCAGATTCCTAGCCATCCCGATGTTCCGGGTGAACGGACTTTTGTTGACTCACTTCAAATCTCTATTTGTCAGACCTCCGCGAATGGTTTGTCTGATGATGTCTGCCAATCCAGCATTTCCAACCAAGGGTTTCCCTCTATCCATGTTTCCTAGCTGCTGTCCAACTTCGCATGGAAATTCTAGCACATATGCTTCATCACGTAATCCTGTATTCCTATTGGCGTTGGGCTATGCAGCGTCATCTGACATCCCTCCATTAATTGATCCAGCATTTCCTAGTGGTGTGCCCTGAGTCTAGATCCATCTAGATTGATAGTCGTTCGTTGATTGGGGGCTGCCCCCTGTTGAGCCACTCCATCTTCTTGCCTGTTGAGTCCTTCTGATCCAGCTCCAAGACCTTGAGCATCTGCAGTTCTTAATTGTCCAAATTGCCTAAGAAGAGACAGCAACATCTCCTCTTGTTGTTTCATCATCAGTTCATGCATGGTATTCATCATGACCTGCATCTCATCCCTAGTGATGTTGATGAAGGATTGACCTGCTCCAGTTCCAGAGGAAGCCTTTTGACTTCCCTCTTGATTGCCTTTCTCCATCATTTGCATCCTTGTTGGTGGCCTAGCCATTTCTTTCTAGAATCCATGTTCCCAAGCTTCTAAATCCAAAATCCAAGCTCTCAAATCCCCAAATGCTAGCTTCCTCAGTGGAACCACCAAAATGTTAGCACCAAAATGGGTCACTAACACCCAAATCCAGATGAAAGCACCAATTACCAGTCATAGATCACAGATAGAATGTATGTAGAGAGTGTAAATATGAAGAAAGGTCAAAATTAAAAAGAAAGCGGTAAAAACATAGAATTTATAGTGGTTCGAGTGACTCCGGCCTACGTCCACTCGAGAAATTTCCTTTTTATTGTTGTTAGAATCAATTACAGTTACAAACTGGTATGGTAGCCTTAGCCTTAGAAAATAGAAAGTAAGAGAGCAGAAAGAAGATCCATTTTCTGAACCCTCGTATGCTGTTTTTATGGGCAAATCTAGATAGTATAGGCCCATCAAGTCCTTTGCTGACCTGTGCCTTCCTAGGTGACGAGACGACCCGAAGTAGCCCTACACCTGACTCGAGGTAGTTCATGCTAGGACTCGAAGTACATATATGCCGACCCCCATTCAACCAAACGACCTTCCACCGTACCACATACCTCTAAAATCGAACGACCTTCCACCGTACCACCTACCTCCAAGGCCGAACGACCATCCATCGAACCATATTCTTGCCTGGCCGAACGACCACCAGTGCCAAACCATCATTACTAAGCCACCCTAACCGAACCATAACACCGAGCGACCTCGACTGAACTACCATGCCAAGCCATAATGCCGACCGACCCTGACCGAACCACCATACCGATCGACCCATGCTGAGCCACAGTGCCGACCGACCATGACCGAACCACCATGCCGAGCGACCCATGCCGAGCCATAATGCCGAGCGACCCTGTTCTCAACTCAATGCCGAGCGACATCATCAAGGCTTACCGACCCCTGACTTCCAGACCGAGCCACACTACCGAACAACCCCATAAATCTGAACCACCTAGGCCGAGCCGTGCATATCGAACCATTCCTGACCGACCGTCTATCCATACAACTGGCTCCAACCAATCGTATTCCAGTTTCGACAAATGAACAGTCGATTTGGTTAAATCCGTCTGTCCGTGGCCTTGTAAAAAGGCAGGTAAACAGTAAGAATTTGTCGTAGTTTGTTTCAATTAAATCTTTGAATTGACCTTGGTAAATAAAATGCCCTCGTTTTATTTAGTTGAAAATTTTGAGCTCTTTACAGAACATAAATCTTTAAAATATTTTTTCACTCAGAAAGAGCTAACATTAGGCAACAACGTTGGTTGGACTTTCTCGCATCTTATGATCTAGATATGTTATACACACCCGAGAAAGCCAACGTTGTAGCTGATGCGTTAAGTAGGAAATATGTCGTTATTTCTTATTTGGTAGTAACATCAACTCTTCTGGAAAGAATAGCCAGTAAATAGAGAGAAGATAGGCAGTTTGAAAAGTTCATTAAGGCGATAGAAGAAGAAAGAAATTTAATCTTTGAAGTGGATAAAAGAGCAGTGTTATGGTTGAATGGGGGAATTTGTGTTTCGAATGTGGAATGTCTTTGGCATGAAGTGTTAGCTGAATGTCAAAAATCCAAACTCAAGATTCATCCAGGAATTAACAAAATGTATATGTATATGAAGCGCACGTTTTGGTAAAGAAGTATGAAAATGGACATATCCATTTATGTTACCCGATGTGTAAATTGTCAACAAGTCAAAAACGACCAGCAGAGAATTCCAGGGTTACTAAAACCACTAGAGATTCTAGTTTGGAAGTGGGTCAAATATCAATGGATGTCATTGATGGCTTAACTCGAACGAGGAAGGGGAACAGAGGCGTTTGCGTTATCATAGATCGATTAATTAAAAGTGCAAATTTCATTCTAGCTAAGCCAACAAGGACTGCTGCAAGCCTTGCAGATACATATAAAAGAGATTGTACGATTGCATGAAGTTCCAAGCAGTATAGTGAGTGATCGAGATCCAATCTTTCTAGTTAGTTTTGACAAGCACTATAGAAAACTTTGGGAACAAGGTTGAATATAAGCACTACCTATCACCCCCAAACTGATGGACAGACAAAAAGAATCAACCACGTTTTGGAAGATCTTCTCAGAGTGTGTATTTTGGACTTTGGAGGCTCTTGAGAAAATCAATAGCATTTAGTAGAGTTCTCCTATAATAATAGTTATCAAGCTAGTATCAGCAACACCATATGAAGTTCTATATGGTCGTCCATGCAGGTTAATAGCATGTTGGATCGAAACCGAAGGTCGGTTAATACTTGGTCCTAATAAGATATGAGAAGCTTCAGAGAAAGTTGATATGATTAGAAAGAAGTTAAAGGAAGCCTAGATCTGGTAGAGAAGTTATGCAGACCAAAAGTGTAGAAATCTGGGATTCTCAGTTGGAGATTCAGTCTTTTTGAAAGTCTCTCCGGTGAGAGGAGTAGTGAGATTTGGAAGAATGAGGAAGTTAGCACCTCGATATATTGGACTATTTCCCATTCTTAAATAAATTAGCCCACTAGCTTATCGAGTGCAATTGCCAGAATGTTTGGCCAGAGTGCACAATGTGTTTCAAGTATCTCATTTAAGGAAACATGTGCATGACCCCAAGAAAATCAAAGAAACAGCTGCTAAGGAAGACTTGGAGGTGGAACCGAATTCTGCCGTTATTAGATGGCCAGTTCGAATAGTTGATCGTGATGAGAAATGAATAAGGAGATAATAAAGTTAGTCAAAAGTTCAATGGAGTGGAATTGCGGAGGATTGCACTTGGAAAACAGAGGATAGAACGAAAAAGGCATATCTCGAATTTAGAATTGAAAAATAAACTATATCATTATAGTGTACTCACTGCCTGTAGTGTAGTCACTTACCCATACTTTTGTATATACCATCATATCGAATACATTTCTTTTTTGAGTTATTTTCATCTTATCTTAATTTCGAGAATGAAATTCTTTTAAGGAGGGAAGTCTATAACGACCCTAAATATATCACTTTAAATAAATAACCGTTTAGCTATATCAATCTAACAACAATTTTGTAAATAATTATTATCATTAATTAATATGGTTTTATAAACATAAATGATCATTTTTATTAGTTAAGATTGATAAAAAAAATATTTTCAAAATTTGTTTACAAAAACATGCATATTAATCTAAAAGAGAAAATATGACTGGATGTCGGAATCGGGATTTGTAACGATACAACGTGCGGAAATTATGCAACGTTGTAGAGAGATGTAACATACACATACACATGTACATGTGTATACATGAGAAAATGCACATAAATATACATATACATATATAATTAAGTATAAAAATATAATATAAAATATATAAGATATTTTAAGTTTTCTTACTCCTTAAGCATACATAAGTCAACATATGCATACATGAGATGATGGAAGTGATGAAAGATGCTATGCGGTAGGATCGTGTAATATGGAATAACGGAATAGTCTAGGTAGATAAAGTAAGTAAAAGCAAGGTAGACACCAGGGTTTTATACTGGTTCGGACATCTAGTCATACGTCCAGTCCCTAAGCTTCACTTAGGAATTCTACTAACTAAAACCCTCTCTTAACCCGGAGGAATAGGTTTACAACTTATCCAAACAATTGAATGGGATTTCTTACCTCAACTACCGAAGAGGACTTCAACTCAATTAAAAACAATATTCGACTTGTTGTGTTATTGTCAACACTAATGAGTCTAATGTAGTACAATGTTCCTATGATCTTATCCTCCAGAGTATGCAATGTGTTTGTGAAGATTTAGGAAATGTGAGTTGCTATGAATCAAAAAAGTGCTATAAACAAAACAGAGATTCAAGCAATAGATTGGTGATTGCTTTGAAAACTTTTAGAGAATATAAAATATGTTCAAGAAAGTAGTGAGATTAAAGCATAAGAGAATTGGTGAATTTTAAGATGTTAGAACCATGTATTTATATGTGTAGAAGAGATACATTTGTTGGCTAGATATGAACAAGAGATGCTTCCATTTCCATTGGAGAATGGTTGCAACTCTTGGGAGGAAGAAGATGTCATTTCAGAAAAAATTTGCAGGTTTAAATTCAGTCGACTGAGCGGGGTTTTCAGTCGACTGAAAAATGTAAAGTAAAATTTTCAAGAACAAATTCAGTCGACTGAGCAGGGTGTTTCAATCGACTGGAACTGTGCATATTTGTGTATGTGTAACAGGTTCAGTCGACCGGGCACACCTGTTCAGTCGACTGAACTTTTGATTTTTGCATATTGAATTGTTAGAAAATGAAGTTTATAAAACGTGTTCTAGTGTTTGTGCAAGCCTCTTGAGAATAGATTTTAACAATAAATCTAAACTAAGGCCTGTATAGAAATCATACTTATGTTTATCCTTGGTCTTTATCATTCTTCCTTTAGCTTTACACATATCTCTTCCTTTTTGTTGAAGCACATTGTCATTGATCAAAATATAGCGTATCAACATTCTCCCCCTTTTTGATTGATGACAATACTGAAATGTGTAGAGATGTAATTATTTCCTCCCCCTGAATATATGCACTGTCTTTTCTACAAAACAAGGTTAGTAACATAGATTTCTCCCCCTTTTTCATCGACAAAAAGGAAGTAACAATCGCAGAAGTATATTGTCAAAACAATCGCTGATATGCATGTCTGTAGTTTTAGAATGTAGTATAGAATGTAGCATAAAATGTAGCATGAATGAAACATAAAAGGCTATTTATACAAGCCTTTTGATTAGTCTTTTTGAAATAAATAAAAACATAAGAGAGTTATTCATCTTTATCCCAATCATATGAGGCTTCTCTCCCTCCCCTTGGTTCGTGGATAACGGGTCCACCTGAGGGTGGTCTATAAGCTCTTCCACCTTGACCACCGCTATTCCCACTTGTGCTGCTGCTTGGATTTTCTTCGGATGACGTCCATGTGAAAGTTGGTGCCGGACATTTACCACGGGAGGTTGAAGTAGTAGTGGAGCTCGTGCATGAGATGGCATCCCATAATTTATTGAAGAACCCTTTAATTCTATCAAGTTTGTGGTCTACCTTCTTGAGGCGATTATCAAGAATTTGTTGTTAATCTCTTGATAAAATTCCTAACGATTGATTGGTAGTAAAACTTGGTTCAATGATACGAATTTCATCATCTTGGTCGAAAGGTTCTTCATGTTGAGCTTGAGGAGGTTGTTGTGGTTCTTGATGTCTAGCTTCCCATTCGGCAAGAGATATAATGCGAGGAGGTCTATCCGGGAGTTGCATAAGGCTTAAAGTCCGATGATTAATTTGATGAACCACGGTATTTTCGGACTCCGGTAATGGCGTATCAACGTTGAAGAGAAGTCGCATGATATACCCTCCAAAATATATCATTCGCATTTTGCCATTATTGAAAGTAAGAAATTCATCAAGAATTAATTGGACCCAATTGACTTGAATATTGTCCCAAATAGCATATAGTGCTCTATAATTGTTTGGGTATACAATTTCATATGAACCCGTTCGAGGAGTGATTGTTCGCATAAGAGCTTTGTGGAGAAGTCTTGCTCTTGGTCGTAAAGAAGTTGACTTCATATCCCGGATGCTGATGTTATCATCCAAAAATTGATGATTTATGTTGTCTCGGATATGTGGATTAAATTCTATTTCTTCAAGCATCCTTCCCATGTTAGGAGATCCTAAGATGTGTGCAATTCGGTCTAGGGAGAACCGTATCTTTTTCCCGCACACCATACTCCAAATACTATCGTTTGGATTTCTTGAAGTTTGGTGTCAAAGTTTAAGATTTGCATAAAACAATTTGACCATAACGTGATTGATTGCATGGTCATTTCTTTTTATGTCTAAGAGAGAAGTTAAACCTGCTCGATCCGTCAAGGCTTGTATGTTGTATGTTTGGAGACTTTGAAAATCAACGAAGGAGTGTTCAAAGATCCGAGAATTCTTCATTTTATTCCACCGTGTGACAGCCACTCCATCATAAAGCCATTGAGCAATTTGAGCGTCAATTGGCTCGGAAGAGGTTGAAGTTGAAGCCCTTGATCTTTTTGGAGCCATTTTTGTGGGAGTTTTGTGAGGGACTTTGAAAATTATGAAGATTGGGGGCTAGGGTTTTGAAGAATAATGGGGAAGAAGTTGCTTTTTGGAATGGTAAAAGTGAAAAGTAAGGGTAGGAATTGGTGGTAGAAAGGAAAAAGTAGCCTGGGAAAGAACGTTCAGTCGACTGAATTGTCTGTTCAGTCGACTGAATTGTCTGTTCAGTCGACTGAATTTTTGGCCGAAAATTTTCTGTGTTAAATTCAGTTGGCTGAACAGAGTTTTTAGTCGATTGAACTATTGTATAATTGTTTTCTGCCTTGTGTTCAGTCGAATGAGCAGTAAGGTTCAGTCGACTGAACCTTGAGTTTTTGGTGTTCTACATTTTCAAATTTTTTTATTCAATAAACGATTACAATTGTATAGACATATTACAATATAACAACATGATTTGACCATGGAAATAATCATTTCTTTGGAGATGGACTATTTTTCTTTTGCGTTTTATTTCCTTCATTTGCCATATAGTTTTTGTCCCATGAATTTGGACTATATTGAGGAGTTTTTGGCGACATCCAAGGATTCACGGGATCGATTGGTGTACGGTATGACGAAGATGGATCATACGAACTAACTGGTCGAGGTAGGGGCTCAGTCACATCATATTTCTTTGAACTACAAAAAACGTAAACCGATTTGCTCAAGAAAGTTTAATCGTCTAGCCGTGCTTTTTGTTCAAAATATAATTCTCGTTGAAGATCAATTTGTTGTTGTTGAAAGTGATGAATCTCATCAATCTTTCTTTTCGTATCAGGTGAGATAAAAAGACCACGTTTAGCCTTCTACGATTCCGGTGTAAAGCCAGTTCGATAGTTTTTCCATTTATAAACCGGTTCATGTTTTAGTGTAGGCGTAGGAAGTTTTGGTGATGTAGGTGAATTATCGACTAAGGAGGTGATGTTGATTAGAGAGTATTAGTTGTTGGAAGACATTTTTGTATAGAATTTTCAAACTTTTTAATTTTTGAAAGTAACATATGTATAAACGTATATATATAGTATAAAAGTGCTAAAAAAATGTGGTGATAAATTAATAAGGTTGTAGAACCAATCGTTGTTTCATTGGTTAAAAAACATTGGTTAGTAATGGATGGATTAGAGACATCCTTTAATATATTATGTATTATGTAGCTGAATTGAAACATATACATGAAAAAAAAATTGTTTTTGTGATTCAGTCGACTGGGCAGAGTTGTTTAGTCAACCGAGTCTTATAATTTTTATAATATTTGCTATAAAACATCTTTAAAAGAAATTATTCCTAACTCTCGTCGTAATTTTATAAAAGAGTTTTCTAATAAAGGTTTAATAAATATATCGGCAATCTGATTTTCGGTAGAAATATGTTCTAAATTTATGATTCCTTTTTGGATATTGTCACAAAGAAAATGGTGACAAATATCAATATGTTTTGAACGAGAATGATTTACCTGATTTTTAGATAAATGTATTGTACTTGTATTATCATAATATATTGTAGAATTGGTTAAATTTATATTAAAATCTTTAAGTGTTTGTTGTATACAGATGACTTGAGTATGTGCTAAAGCGGCTGATATATATTCCGCTTCACACGTGGAAAGCAAAACACAATTTTGTTTCTTACTAAACCAAGATACAAGAGATTTTCTGATGAAATGGCACGTACCACTTGTACTTTTTCTATCTGTTCGCGATCCACCAAAATCAGCATCACTAAACGATACTAATTCGAATGGGCACTCTTTTGGATAGAAAAGACCAAAATTTTTAGTATAATTAAGATGTCGCATAATTCGTTTTACAGCTCGTAAATGTGATTCTTTAGGGTTAGATTGAAAATGTGCACATAGACATACACTCATCATTATGTCTGATCTACTAGCGGTCAAGTAAAGTAAGGAGCCTATCATGCTTCTAAATAATTTTTGGTCTATACTTTTGCCATTTTCATCTCGATCGAGATGAGTAGTGGTACTCATTGGAGTAGGTTTAGCAGAAGTGTTTTCCATTCCGAAACGTTTAATTAGATTAGCACAATATTTTTCTTGGTTTATGAAAATTCCATTTGTTAATTGTATAATTTGAAGTCTGAGAAAATAGGATAATTCTCCCATATGAGACATTTCGAACTCCTTAGTCATTATATTTGAAAATTCTCTACATAAGTTTTCATTTGTCGAACCAAATATAATATCATCTACATATATTTTAATTAAGATAATATCTTTATTAGTATTTTTAATGAAAAGAGTTTGATCTACTTTTCCAATTTGAAATCCCGAATTTACTAAATAACTTTTAAGTCTTTCATACCAAGCACGAGGTGCTTGTTTAAGACCATATAGTGCTTTCTTCAATTTATATACATGATCCGGATATTTTTCATGTATAAATAAAGGAGGTTGTTCAACGTATACATTTTCTTTTATGAAACCATTTAAAAATGCACTTTAAACATCCATTTGATAAAGTTTAAAATTGTGAAAACATGTGAAGGCTAATAGAATACGTATTGCTTCAAGTCTTGCAACTGGAGCAAATGTTTCTTCAAAATCGATACCTTCTTCTCGATTATATCCTTGTGCTACCAGTCTAGCTTTATTCCTAGTTATATTACCTTGTTCGTCTACTTTATTTTTGGAAATCCGTTTTGTTCCTATAACTAATTGATTATTCGGACAGGCAACTAACTCCCAAACATCGTTACGTTCAAATTGATTTAATTCTTCTTGCATAGCAACAATCCAGTAATCGTCTGTTGATGCTTCTTTAGGATTTTTAGGTTCTATTATTGAAATAAAAGCAACATGTCCCATTTGATTTAGTTGACTTCTTGTCTTAACTTGAGAATTCATTTCACCTATTATATTTTGCGCTGGGTGATCTCATAATATTCTTGGTGGAGATCTTAGTTCATTATCACAATTTTCAAAGTTTGTATTTTCTATATTTGTAAATTTTTCATCATCTTTTATACTCAAATTTTTATTAAAATTTTCATCAAAAGATATATGTAAAGTTTCTTCAATTATGTTTGTTCGTTTATTAAATACTCGATATGCTTTACTTCGTTCTGAGTATCCTACGAAAATTCCTTCGTCAGCTTTTGGATCGAATTTTCCTAGTTGATCTTTTGTATTTAAAATAAAACATTTTGATCCAAATACTTTAAAATAAGATATATTTGGCTTTTTGTTATTAAATGGTTCATATGAAGTATTCTTAGTTAATGGTCTAATTGATATACGATTTAATACATAACATGCAGTAGCTACGGCTTCTGTCCAAAAATATTTTGGTAGAAAACTTCCATTTAATAATGTTCTTGCACATTCTTGTAATGTTCTATTCTTTCTTTCTACAACTCCATTTTGTTGAGGAGTTTTAGGAAATGAAAAATTATGATTTATTCCTTTCTTTTTACAAAAAAATTCAAAATCTTCATTTTCGAATTTGCCTCCATGATCGCTTTGTATATTTTTAATTTTCAAATCTTTAGTGTTTTGAATTCTTTTGACAAATGTTTTAAAATGCTCAAAAGTATCACTTTTATTTTTCATAAAAATAGTCCATGTATATCTTGAGAAATCATCGACTATTACAAACACATATCAATTATGATTAATGGATTAAACTTGTGTTGGTCCAAATAAATCCATATGAATTAATTCTAGTCATTGTAAAGTAGAAATATTTTTCTTAAATTTGAAAGACGACTTTGTTAATTTTCCTTCTTGACAATCATCACAAAGATTTTTTATTTTAAAGTTTATCTTGGGTAAACCTCTTACTAATTCATTTTTAGAAAGTTTTCTAATAGTTTTAAAATTAATATGACAAAATCTTTTGTGCCATAACCAAGGATCATTATCTTTGGCTAGTAAACACATATTTGTATTATTATTATTAATTTTCATATTTAGAACATAAATATTCCTATCTCTATTTCCCTCAAAAACAAGATTTTGGTGTTGATAAAAATACTACATTATTTTCCGAAAAAGTTATTTTAAAACCTTTGTTACAAAGTTGACTTATGCTAAGTAAATTATGTTTTAGATTTTCAACTAATGAAACATTTATAATAAAAGGTAAATGTGATGTACCGTAATTGCTCACATCTCCTTTGCCAATGATATAGCCTTTTGAATTGTCTCCGAAGGTAACCGAGCCACCATTAAAGTATGTGATGTTCCTAAGCATATCTTTATCTCCGGTCATGTGTTTTGAGCAACCACCTTCTAGTATCCATTTCTTCTTTTTGAGTGGGACCTGAAAATAAATATGAAATTATTGGTACCCAACTTTTTAATAGGGTCCTAAAAGTTAGAGTTTAGGAAACCAAACCCAATTTGGTTCAGTATCCTTTTTATAAATATAGTTTTTATTATTATGAACACTATCCATAAATGTTTTAATATATTTATTCCTAATTAAAATATGTTAGTCTTTGGAGCCTAAATTTTTATTATCTTAGTTTCTACTTTTGTTTTAATAGGTTCTCTTGATAACGTTTGTTGTTTTGAATCAATATTCTTCTTAAAATTTGCATTTTTCTTTTTAGGAATTTTTGACTTCTTTTTATATCCTAATCCATGTTTACTTGAAGAGGATTGAGAATTTCTAAAATCTTAGATAAATTTTCTCTTCCTTTGTTAAAGTTAGAAACATTTTTAGTGATGTTATCTAATCTAGCTTGAAGACTATTATTTTCTAACTCAACTTGTCTAATCTTAGTTTTTAACTCATGATTTTCAGAAACAATTATATCATTCTTTGTCTTTTGAGTTTCAATTTCTTGACTTAAAAATGATAAATGAGTTTCCAAATTTGAATGAGATTCTTGAACTTTTTCAAGTTCTTCTTCTAGAATTTTCTTTTCATCTTTTAACATATCCCTTTCAAATTCAGCTTTGTTTTGATTTTTACGAGTTTCCTTGAGTTTCTTTTTAAGAGTTTTTATTGTGCTCAAAAGTTAAGTGTTTACTTCAATTAAATCATCCAAAGTTAAATTACTAACCTCAAATTCTTGAGCCATAAAGCATACATTCGCTTGTTCATTGTCGCTATCATTTTCACTTTCAGATGAAGAAGAATCTGAATCGTCCCATGTTATAGAGAATGCCTTCTTTTTGAATTTCTCTCTCTTGTTTTTATTACTGAGAGCTTTCTGATTCTCCTTCTTTTGCTATGGACAATCCTTGTGCATGTGACCTTCCTTGTGACAGTTGAAACATTCTATATTCGAGGATGCAGGTTTGTTCACGAAATTCTTATTGAATCCATTTTTATTTTTTTTTCTATATCTTAAGAATTTCTTGAAATTTTTGGCTATAAATGCTAAATCCTCATCTTCAGACTCTAATTCTTCCTTTTCCGCATGAAAAGCTACATTATTTCTTTCTTAAGCTTGATCTTTCTTAGCTTGCATATTTACTTCATATGACATAAGATTTCCAATTAATTCCTCAATTTTTATTGTAGATAGATCATTTGCTTCCTCGATTGCTAGTACTTTTCTCTCCCATTCATCAGTAAGTGAATTTAGAACTTTAGACACAATGTCAAAGTCCATGTATTTTTCTCTTAATCCTATTAAGGCATGATGAATGTCTTGAAATCTTGAGTACATGTCATTGATGGATTCATTTTGTTGCATTCTAAAGTTTTGGAATTGGTTCTTCAGCATGGGAATCTTTGTTTGTTTGACCTTGTTTGTGCCTTCGTGTATGACTCTAAGTGTTTCCCATATTTCAGTAGTATATATGCTAACGCGATTGAATTCATTTCTATCCAAGGCGCAAAATAGCATATTCATAGCTTTGGCATTTGCACTAGCTTCATTCTTCTGAGTTTATGTCCATGTAGGATAATCGGTCGTGGGTACAATGAACTCTGCTTGAGTGGCATTCCAGGCTTTGAAACTTTTTGCTTGCACATAAATCCTCATCCTTGTAGCCCAATAGTTATAGTTTAGTCCATTGAATAGGGGGGGTCTTTGAGTAGATTGTCCTTCCGCAAATGTAGAGCTATAGGCAGATGTTGTGCTTGTACTTGCGTTATTTTCCATATTATCAATATGTCTAATAACGGTGTTATGGTTATAGGACGGCCAAGCTCTGATACCAATTAAAAGATGCTATGCGGTTGGATCGTGTAATATGGAATAACGGAATAGTTTAGGTAGATAAAGTAAGTAAAAGCAAGGTAGACACCAGGATTTTATACTGGTTCGGACCTCTAGTCCTACGTCCAGTCTCTAAGCTTCACTTAGGAATTCTACTAACTAAAACCCCCTCTTAACCTGGAGGAATATGTTTACAACTTACCCGACCAGCCGAACGGGATTTCTTGCCTCAACTACCGAAGAGGACTTCAACTCAATTAAAAACAATATTCGACTTGTTGTGTTCTTGTCAACACTAATGAGTCTAATGTAGTACAATGTTCCTATGATCTTATCCTCGAGAGTATGCAATGTGTTTGTGTAGATTTAGGAAATGTGAGTTATTATGAATCAAAAGAGTGCTATAAACAAAACAGAGATTCAAGCAATAGATTGGTGATTGCTTTGAAAACTTTTAGAGAATATAAAATATGTTCAAGAAAGTAGTGAGATTAAAGCATGAGAGAATTGGTGAATTTTAAGATGTTAGAACCATGTATTTATATGTGTAGAGGAGATGCATTTGTTGGCTAGAGATGCAAACAAGAGATGCTTCCATTTCCATTGGAGAATGGTTGCAACTCTTAGGAGGAAGAAGGTGTCCTTTCAGAAAAAATTCGCAGGTTTAAATTCAGTCGACTGAGCAGGGTTTTCAGTCGACTGAAAAATGTGAAGTAAAATTTTCAGGAACAAATTCAGTCGACTGAGCAGGGTGTTTCAGTCGACTGGAACTGTGCATATTTTTGTATGTGTAACAGGTTCGGTCGACTGGGCACACCTGTTCTGTCGACTGAACTTTTGATTTTTGCATAGTGAATTGTTAGAAAATGAAGTTTATAAAACGCGTTCTAGTGTTTATGCAAGCCTCTTGAGGATAGATTTTAACAATAAATCTAAACTAAGACCTATATAGAAATCATACTTATGTTTATTCTTGGTCTTTATCGTTCTTCCTTTAGCTTTGCACATATCTCTTCCTTTTTGTTGAAGCACATTGTCATTGATCAAAATATAGCGTATCAACAAATGATGGGCACACGGAGGGGTTTGTTTGTCGTGCCTAGGAGGAGGAAATGATGATGGTGACTCCATGTGATTGTGATGCAAAAGATGATGTGTGCATAGATATTTTTGCTCTTTTTTCCTTATAAATACCCTACCCTCTTCTCTTTATTTTCATTAATCTGCTTCTTCATATTTTCTAAGCTCTTTAATGGATTTTTTCCTAAGAGGAATAATGGAAAAAATTATTTTAAAAAGAATTTAATTTATAATATATGGTTATATATACTTAAACACCTCAAAACAATCCAAAAACTCCACCTTTTCTCCTCGTTCTTCACAACCTTCACCCACTTTATCATTAAGCCGAACACCCCTTGCTCCACCCTAGGTCATGCACCCCCAAGCCACCTCAAGTTTTGTTTATGGCATCTAGGAGCTAAAATCCAAAGAATAGTGAGCTTCAGAAACCGAATAGCTGAGCTACAGCGAATTTTTAATTAATCATTTAAAACTCGAGGTAAGAACTCCTAAACTATTATATTATATTTTGGATGATGATATGATGTTTGAAAATGGAAGTTTAATATGCTTTGATCGTCAAGTTTGGTTGTTTCATATGAATGTTGAATATATATGTGCAAGTCATTGAAATACACATCGATAAGCACAAAGGAAATCACTTCCCTCTATATTAATGAATTTATATATATGGATTTTAAACATCTATAAAAATGGATAAAATGAGTTTGAAATGTTTTATAATCATTTAAAATTAGTATGGTGAAGTTTCAAAAGAAATGAAAAAGTTAGTTAAAAATAAGCGCGTCGCGTAACGGTAGTTCGCGGTTTCGCATGACAAAAGTCAAACGAGTGTATAAAATGGAATATAGTCAGAATTCTTCGAGATAATAATTTTTCAAACTATTATATCCATAGTTTTCCAATTAAGAAAGAAAGTTGAGATTTTGATAAGTAGATTGTGAAATACGAGTAAAACAAGCTTTATGAAAAATCGCAGATTTGCAGTTCGGAATCGAAAATTGGATTTCTTTGAAAATGATAATTTAAAATTGTCTAAAAATGTGGAATAAATATTTTGAATTATTTAAAATAATTTAAAAGTGATTTGGGTAACAAAAATGGATTTTTAAATAATAAAATGTCGTTTTGATCAATATAGCTTAGAAAAGCACTTTCCGCAGCCTTTTTTCGTAGCATTTTTCTGTAACTTTTGAAATATAGTTTTAAACTTAATAAATTTTTTCTACATATTTTATAAATGTTTTAAATGGTAAATAAATTATTTTAAAGATGATTTGAAGGATTTAAGGAATGATTAAAGATTTAGAGTCGATCAAATAAGTTTACATGAATGATTAAGGAACTAGGGTCGGATTTGGATAATTCCTGTTCGAAGACCACTCGAACCAATTGATGCATTCGAAGTGAAGACATGAAGATAATTATGGAAGATGCAATGTAGGGCTAATTTTCACCGACCTTGGGGAAAATTTCCCATATCATATTATGTGGCGGTAGTTCTTAATTTAAGATCTTCGATGCAAGAACTTCTTGCTACTTATCCTAGGGTTAATTCCCGACAGGATGTGATAGGAGAGTGCTTCGGTTTCGTCCAACCTTAGAATGAACTTGTATGGACGATTTTCTGACATTTCATTTCAAGTTACATAAATGATCTCTATGAACTAATTATCTGCTTGGTGGCGGAGAAGGCAAATTCTCTTAACGTAACACCCTTTCCTAAGACGTATCAGCTTAGGAGTTATATGTTTGTAGAGATCAGTTGAGTGACCATGGAATGGAAGTGTGGCGTTCATAGAAAGATAACATGTTATGATAAAGGTAATCATTACCTCAGGCATCACGCTTGGAAATGGCCGAAACAGGATAGATGTAGCAAGGATTCGCAACCATTAGGGTATGCTTATCCCCTTATAGATGAATTTCTACGTGGTATGACGTTCGGGTTTAAATTATTATGGTGTGTGCTAAAAGGCGTCTCAGATAGGTCGGTAACGATAGGGGTGATAACATATTCGATACTATCTAGTGAGAAAGGTAGGCCAGCCTTATGTTAGTAGAGGTGTAGATGTTCTGTTGACCTCGGTACATTCCTCTAAAGAAGTATTACCATAGTCCTTTCACTAGGCCATTTGTATGGAAATCCATTCTTCAATAAGTGCCTGCCACTTTTTTGTAGAGCCTAGTATGATGAAATTTAATCATTTCGGCTAAGATCAATAATTTACTTGCAAATGTTTCAAAGAATGTCATTAAAAATAATATCTCCTATTTTTACAAAAAAATTGCTTATGGTTATCTTAAGGTAAAAATATATCCACGTTTATGTGCGGCGTGGTGTTTTGAGATATCTTTTTACTCTCAAATGCCTTATTTTGAGTTCTCACACTAGCCTTATGACTAACCCCAAGTTTATTTTATTTTTTCTTTAAACTATAGGTGCCCAATTTTTCCTGGCAGCCAAGTAGTCAGAATCTTGTTGGAGTATTTTAGGGAAAGCATGCCAAAAGAGATTTTGGAGCATGGAGCTGGAGCGTCTGATATCTATCAATTTATTTTTGTTTTTCCGCTGTTCCTAAGTTAGTTAAAACCAACAACTGTGGGAGAAGGCAGTTATAACTATTCCTGGCTGGGTTAGTTCATACCAAACTATGATGTACCCTAGTAAGAGTGGTTGTACGTACCACATATATTCTAATGTAATGTGAGAATTTATGTTTCTATCTTTTACTTTACTTTACCCATGAAAATCTACCTCCATAGCACTTTTATTTATGGCACGTGAATACCGTGGATGTGTTAGTGTCGATTTTCCAGAGTCGAGGAGACATGTCTTCAGATTTTAGTCATGTCAAAATGAAGCTACGAAGATTCTTATCGAAATCCAAGAGGGCAACTATGGTGATCACTTGGAGGTCAAACTTTAGTAAAGAAGATACTTCACTACGAATATTTGTACCAATAATAAAACAAGGTGTCATTGATGATACCAAACTGTGTGACCGATGATGGAGATTTGTGAAGATATTGAGAGGCACATCTTAAAAATTGCAATTTGGGGAATTGACATTATTGGTGCGCTACCGATAGCATAGTGAGGAGCTTAATATGCAATCCTCTTTGCGGTTTATTTTACAAAATGGATTGAAGAGGAACCACTAAACATGATTACAACTATAAAGGTAATCAATTTTGTAATGAAGAATACTATTTGCGTAGTCCCTCAAAAGATCATTATAGATAGTGGAACCTGGTTCGAGGGTGTAGAATTCTAGGATTTCTTCCATCAATACAAGGTCGAGAAGTGATTATCCACGTTATCGCACCCACAGGTGAATGGAAAAGTGGAAGTAGTGAACCAAATCATCAAACCCACTTAGAAGAAGTGGTTAAATTGAGTTAAAGGCAATTGGGTTGATGAGCTTCCATTGCCACAATTAGGTAGGAATTGCCCTTTTTTTCTTACTAATTTTCATTTCACAAATAAAGCTGGCTACTTGAACCAATGGAACTATGTTCTTGAAAGAAAAACCTCTGTGTTGCACAATTAGCCGCCCAACCAAAAACGTATTTCTCTAGCCTTAGATAATGGATGGGATGTGTTTTCCTAAAGGACGATCGAACCATCTTGATTAACCCTACAGTATACATCATTGCCCGAGGATAGGTGATGACGAGAAGATTTTTTCTTTCTTTCAACCTTTGTGAATTCATCGTTGCATGGAGATAGGCAATAAGAAGGTTTTCCCCTTTCACTCAACCTTCAAGAATTCATCATCGTCGAAGATAAGCAATAACAAGAAGTCCTTTCTTACTTATTTAACCTTTAGGAATCCACCTTCGTCGGTAGATAGACGATGGTAGGAAGGTTTTACAATCTAACCTACCTTAAGGAATATGGAATTACCCAAAGAAAGTGATGTCGGGAAAGTAAAGCTTCAACCTTTAGGAATCTACCGCTACTTGGAGTTTGGTGTGATAGGAAGGTTAAAACTCTAACCTCCTAGAATCTAGCATTGCTCAAAGATAGATGACACCAAAGAGAAGAACCGTCAGCATTGAGGGATTCTTCATTGCCTGAAGATGGGGAACAATGAGAAGGTTGGAAAACTCATTGAGGGATTTATCGAATAATTCAATCCTAGCATGCAGGAATGCGCCGTCGCCCAGTGATAGGCGATCCCAAGAAGAAATCCTAAAAATGGAACCGTCAATGCACTAGCTTCCGAAGGCAGAATCTAATGCTCGATTTAATATTTAGCCTCACCTTCTGGATTTTGTCATTGCTCAAAGATAGGCGATGTCAAGAGGATGATATCACTCTCGAGTGATCGGATCATTCGACTCTAACTTGCAGACATCAGCCGTTTCCTAGAGATTAGCAATGATAGGGAAGAATTCTTGAAAATGAGTTGCTAGTATGCCATTTTTCGATGATGGAAACTGGCATACAGTTGAATTTCCAACTTTGAATTTAGAAGAACTCAAATGCAGCTCTGAGTTGGGCAACATCGAGGTAATAAGTGAGGATAGTAAAGTTTAGTGAAAGATTTCAATGACAGTGCTAGCAACTAAGTGGGACGCAGTCAGTCGAGGATAAGTGAGGATAGTAATGGAGAATTGAAAACAAATATTTATCAGACTTTTCCAATCTAGGATTAGGATTGGAAAAGCATGCTTAGTCTAGAAAAATCTAATAATCTACCCTACAATAATATCAACTTAAAAGTTCCCAAAATCAGGCATATGGAATAATAAATCCTGTGAATGGGAATAAGCATACAAATGCTTGGTCGAAGGGAACCTAACCAAACCCAAACAGGAATAACCACAGAGTTGGTTAAATAATAGTTGTGTTTTGCCGAATAGAGAATTTGGGCATTCATAAACAGAGCTAAGTAACAGGGTGTAACTAATGCAATCGCAAGAAAATTATTTATATGCATAGAGTTGCGATAAATAAGCACATTGCATAAAAACGGACATACACAGAATTGCAGTGCAAGCAGTTATATTATATAACATGTAATAATAAAAAAGCAGCCTTAGTATATGAAGGAAAAGAAAGGTAAATAGAAGAGAGATTACACAAAAGTTGATCCTTTATTACCATAACATTTATGTATGATATGAAGCGAGGGATACTCCCGCATAATCTCGGCCTGTTGAAAACAAAAAGAAAATTGAAATATAGACTCAACGACAACACAACAAAAAAACAAGTCACACGGCTGTCAAACCCTATGCATCCCCTATTTGGTCTTTCCCTTTCTACCGCCTTTCCACCAAAACCTCCATGCTAAGTCTTATGTTTTTTCTCCACTTGTTTAATCACCCTTCCTAGGGAGTATCGTCTTCAGAATAGGTAGACTCTTTACCGGTCGCATTATGTAGCTCTTCGGATAGCCTATTGAGGTCACAGTAGCCTTTGTCATAGATGGCCAGATCTTTAGCATAGGGAGCTTAGGTTGGCGACTTATTGGCTTCAGGGAAGCAAGCTTGGTGGCTTCACACTCTTTCTTCACTTTAATATTTTCAAGGTCAACCTTCTACCTCACCGTTATAGTAGTAGGGTTAGTCATGTTAGTTGCACTGGTAATGGTGACATCTTCTTCTTCCAAGGATAAAGAAATATATTTCAATCCTTCTAAAGCTACGATCTTCTAAGAGCCAAAACTGGGCTCAGGACCATAGGGCAAGACAAGAGGGACAAGTCCCATGGAAATAGAAGCTGACATGGAGAATACAGCAGTAGTGCCTGAATACTATGTAGCTGAAGATGGAGGTAGAAGCTGTGGTTGAAAAACAAGTTGATAGGTAGAATAGTAAAGTTTAGTGAAAGACTCGGGAGATAACTAAAGCTTCTCGAAGATAGGAGAACGAGAGAAATACCTGAGCCTGGGCTTCATTCCCAGAAAAAACCTCAAACTCCCCTTCTTTGGTCCTATTCTCCTAAGTCTACCTTATGAAAGAAGGAATGTAAGGCTTGAAAGATGCGGCAGCTGCAGAAGTAGGAATCACCTGGGTGGTTTCAGAGCTAATCCCAGAGATGATGGAATAATCATCGCCGGCTCTCCAGATTTTGGAACGAACACTTCATGCTGACCCGATGAGCTTGGGCAAGTGAGAGCTTTGAGGGCTGCGGAGGCATGGTGTCCTCTTCGGCTAGGAGGGATTTCCCTATAGCTAGAAATTCTATGTCATTAGTATTGAGGTATCCAGCCATTAACTCTTCCTCAAAGAAATTATGTCGGTCCGCACGGCACAACATAGCACTTCCTCTAAAGAATTAACGAGAGTTTCTTGATAGTCATTTTCCAACCACTTCAGATTCTTATATATGATGACACTAGCATAGAAATGTTGGAGATTTTCATTGAGCTCATCTCTCTCCTTGGCTACACCTCCTAAAGATCTTAGATTTCTTACTACGAAATCGCGAACTCAATGTCATTTGCAAGTTTTTCATTCGATAGGAGTTCCAAATCATCAGTTACTTTTTTCTCTTCATAGAGCTTTTGATATTCCTCTCGATGCCTATCGAACTCGGTTTCCTATTCTATAATAGCCTGGTCCTTTGCTCGTATAATTTCTTCCTTTTAAGTAAGAGTTAGTTCCTTCTCCTTGATATTCCTTTTCAATTCAGCCCCTTCTTCGTGGGCAATCTTTAAGTTATTATGCATCATAATCTCAGATTGATCGTGACCCAACTTCATTTGTTCTCTTAGGCTGTCGAAAGTGGCTTTTACTTCAATGGCTGCATCCCTCTCCCTTGTAACCTTAAACAAATCCTCCTCTCGGTTTTTAATGATCCGTTTGAACTCCTCCCTCTTATAATCAAAGGAGTTGATGTTGGTATAACTAGTTCAGTTCATGTTTTATAAGGCTTTACATAGCTTATTCCACTTGTATCCTTCATTAATTTGTTTTTGGAAATTTCGAATATCCTAATCTGCCACTTCTTTTGGGACATCATAAATATACAGGTCGAACATCACATTATGTAAGAAGAGGTTGGGAAATGCAACATGTATGCATGCAGGAGCAATCAGAAGGGTAAACGATAGAATAGAGACTCTTTTGGAAGCATATGGAACTATGGAAGTTAAAGAATGGGAAGCAGAAAGTTACTGTTGTGCAGAGGTCTGAACTTCGTTCTACGTTGGAGTAGTACAAGAAGAAAGGCCATGGAGCTCAGCATTCACTTTGATGTTTGATAGAATCACAAATTTACTATCCATCTACCTCTCTCTTCTTCCTCTTTATCTATTTCACCTCCCCCTCTCTCTATCAACTTTGCAAGCATCGGCTACTTCACGCTCCGTCCATTTTTCTCTTTCCTCATCGGTGTCATAATGGCTTTTGTTATCCACAGCGAGGTGTGCAGGGATCAGGAGTTTGGCCATCGTACTCACTAACATTGCAGGAGACCTTACGATATCGATCATGGCTTATGGAACCGAAAACAAGATGAAGACAATACAAGAACTGGAACTTCAGAAAGTGAAAGAAGACAAGGATGCATGTCCATGATCCAAGTTGTGTATGTCATTTCAATGATCCCCCTAAGTGCTTCGTGGACCGTGAGGGCAGAAAACTAAAGACAGGGTCTCACCGCCTTTGCTTGTGAATCCTCTAGGAAAGAAGGCAAAGCCTGAGCCAGTTTTATTTAGAAGGTCACGATTGGTAAAATCATTTTTTCCCATATCACTCAGACCTATAAACATATCACCAAAAGAATTGGATTGTGGTATAATCACTCCAAAAGGTAACATATCTTGATCTTTGACCACTTTAGACGTTTCAATGGCATGGTGTTTCGGATGGGATGAAATGGGAAAAATAAGGCTCTCATAGGTCATCTCACTGAGCAATTCACCTTCTCCTGCACTAGCATTATATTTGCTATCACCGGCGCCCACTTCATACCCTTCGACGATCGACGCTTTTCCGTCTCTCCTTCTGACTCCCTAATCTTCTTCGAGAATAAAAAACATCAGGCTCCTTAACATCTATCTCGGTGGTATTCTCTTTCTATACCACGCCCGATGGACTTTCAACCTCCCCTTGTAGAGGCTCGTCAAAGTTGCAAGTATGACGGCTGGTTTGGGCAGGCACTCTGGAGCCGCTTGGAGAAGTAGGATCAACAATGGCAAATCGGTCTGAGGGTAGCAAACTTCACCACTAGAGATTCGCATTGGTAATGAGATAAACAATGGTGCAGTGTTGAAACGGAACCTCCCATAGACCCTCTAAAGTAATTGTGTGCTTGTCACGAACGTTGTGGGCAGAAATGCCAGTGGATAAATAAACAGTAAGTTAAGAACTTGGACAAAGTAAAATCGAGCACAGGCAATGGAAAAGGAAATCATTTCCAAACAACCAAAACATGTTGAAGTCGTATGAACATCATACGAATAAGTACTCATTCTTAAAGTACGAGTATTTATTACGGAGAGCTTCTATGACTTTGCATCTGCACCAAGCCTTAATGATGATATAGTAAGGAGCCTCCTACCATTGTTTAAAGTGTAGCACGTAGGTAAGCACTGGAAAGTAGAAGCTTTGTTGAAGCTATTCATGAAGAGAACATACGATGAGCTTAGAAGAGCGTAACCATTCGGAGGGACCTATGTTGGGGCCAACCTGAGCTCATGAAGAACCATTAGAAGAGATGGATTGAAGAGCGGTACAATGCCATTAAGACATGTATATTTGTTAGACGTTGTGTATCCCAAAGGAGGAAGATGTGCTCATTCACCCTGAATAGGGAGCCATATGTCATCCTCGGAAATTCCATGCTGGAGACTAATGTTTCGAATTTCCTTTTTTGAAAGAAGAGTCGGCATTTTGTCAAGTAGATCACCCAGAATTTAGAGATTGATGTATCGATCACCGAAGGAAGCATCTCTTATAGAATGACCATTATTTGGAGATTCCCTGTTTTAAAGTGCTAAGGAGCAAGAAGCTCAGAAGTAGATGTTTTCACCGTGGACCCGACTTAAGGAAAAGTAGACGAGTCCTTATCAAACTTGAAGAACGGGATCAGTGAGTCATTGTAGATAATAAAACTTGGCATTCAACATGGTCGAATATGTTCTAATTTAAATAACGAACCATGCATCCAACGATTGGAATCCATTGGATGTTGATGTGTGTTGACCAATTAGATTTCAATCGTTGGCCGGGGTAAGTGAAATTGTTAATCTATGTAATATGAAACCCATGTCTTGTACACCACGAATAAACCATTCTATGTAGATAGCTCACTCGTTATAGAAAATTAAGCCACGTCGCATGATGGAATATGTATCGGATCTTATCCATTACCGATGAATAATCAATAACGGGACCGCTGCCTGTAGTGACATGGAAGTTTTCCGTTTTAAGAACATGGAAAGTGTAGCAATAGGAAAAGAAGTGCGATGTGGTCATCGAACGTGCCTATTCTTGAAGTGAGCCATCTCGTTGGAATTCAAGCGACGGTATGGGATTAGCCATGCGTTGATAGGAGTTAGCCGACGTCGTAAAGCGAGACTTGTCTTTGAAATTACGTGCACATGACCAAGGAAAAACATAAGTTCACCGTAGATCGATCTCAACCTAAACTTTGGCCATCTACCCTCAACAGCGATCCGCCGCACCACCATCTTCATCACCATCGTTGTACTGTCAATCGCCAACCTTGGTTAGTTCGAGTTTTGAATCGATGGTTAGGGCTTAAAACACACAAGCCCAAAAGCTATCGGTAGCAAGTTGTAACAACGCAATGATGGCGTAGGAGGTTGGCGATTGTGTTAGATGGTCGATGTGACGATAGAGAATGGAAATAGTGATGGATCATGGCGATAGGTGTAAGGCAGTAGCGGCCAAGGCTTAAAATAAGAAAAGATGAAGGGCTTGGTGGAAGTCGTCTCGATGCAATGGCTAGTCAAAAGGTAAAATAAAATTTCGTTCTAAATCTATATTTATAGCTTTCAAAAGGAAGAAAGAAGTTGGTACCATGAGCTTTCTCTCGATATCAAAAGGTACTTCCACCTTCGAAAACTTATGGAACGTACAATAAACATAGATCATATTCGTCTAAGATGTGAAACGGTCTCTGGAGCACAGATTTTGTCCTTAAAATGGGAAATGGAACAACTATGTAAAGCGGTGAAAGGGATGTCCATCAAACAAAAGCGACATTTCGAATCATTTCCTGAGAAACTCACTAGAATCACTTGATAACAAGTCAGAACTCATCTTGATCCAACACACACTTTATTTTCAATGAAAGTATACTTTATGGTTCAAGTTTTAACCGGGTATTTAATTAAGCAGAATTCAACCAAATGTAGAAGGTCAAAGTGAAGACGAAATGACTCGAGAACTTGGAAACACGATTAGAAGGAGTAGAAAAGGGAACTCAAGGAATTTCACAAGGTTTGAAATTAAGTAAACCTCTCGGTATTAAGAGATACCTCTCGGTACTGAGAGATCCATTCTTTAAGTTTTGGCTTCTTAAGCCCCATACACTTCATATACTCCTCCAACCAATCGTCATCATTTTTATTTCTTGTAGAATAGACGAGCAAACCTCATGGTTAATGAAAAGAAATCAAGATAATATAGGTGTTATTGGGATAATTGTCGTGAACAACTCAAAGTCTATGAAAACGAGTTCGAAATACATCGAATTAGAGATAAAGGGACAATGAAGAAAGAAGAGTGGATTTCACCAAGAAAACTATTCGGTACCAAGAGGTTTGTTTTGCATGTGGGCTAGCAGTGTCCACTGGTACATCATTAGGCTTGCTTCTAAACTACGATTTATGCAGGCTCCATGAACTACAGAGTTGTTTCTATATAAATATCAACCTTATAACAACCAAAAAAATATCTTAGACTCTGGTTCTTCTTCATCTCCTATCTCCCCCCACGATAGCCATCTAAGCCGATACTGTTGGAAATCTAATGCTCGAGACCTTGTCAATCGCATATACTAGTGGTCCTAATTCTCTCTCAGATCTATAATTAGTTAAAAAATATGAAGTGGTCGTATGGTAGAGATTGCCGCACCACTATAAAAATCTGGTAATTCTCTACTTTTCTACATATCCTTTTATTATATTTACTATATCTAATCCTATAATAGATTGATGTGCACGTAAATATGCATATATTTACGTCCATATTTAATCTATTTTTATATAAATGAATGTCATGATTAGGTAGTTTTACATGTTTAAAACCAAATTTAAAAAATGTTTTCAAGTCATCATACATCAATTTGGGAGTAAAATGGTAATTTTGTGCATATATTAATTTTGTGAATATTCACTTGCACATTTTATTTTTATTTGTAGGAATTTGGAAGGAAATATGAAGAGGGTTTCATGGAAACATACATGCATAAGGCTGGAAAAAAGGAATGAAGGTGGAAATAATTCAACTCATGCAACATGGAGGACTCTATCTACCCACTTACCTTAATCTACAATTAGGAGCTAATGCACAAATTAATGGAGGTTGAAGTTACATGCATACTTGATGATGGATTAATTAGAGACTAATGGTAACTGGTGGCCAGATTTCCTAAGGGGTATTTTGGAAAGTCCCATAAAATATGGATTAGGGTTTTGAGCATGCATATATAGCCCTCTTATGTACATGTAATGAAGATTTTAGATTTCGTATTAGAATGCAAGTTGTAGCCTCAAAATTATATGAAATAAAAATGTCTTCCCAAGCCTCTTTTACTTATTATTTGTTTTTATTTTATTTTCTTACTCATTTTTATTTACATGCTCTTTCATTTCTTGTTAGTAGCTCAGTTTTATTTTTATGCAAATTGTTTAGTTCTTTTTTATTCTAATTAGCTTTCATTTTCCTTGCTTTTCTATGTCGCAATTTATATGTGTTGATATGGTAACACAAATGAGTAGCTAAACCCCTTCCATTTTAGGGTACTGAAGCGCTCCCTATAAGTATGTAAATTCAATATATCTTGTCATTTATGATCTCTTTTTAATGCTTCATGAAAGTGATGTTGATGTAAGTTTATAAAAGGGAATTTGGTAGCCAATGCTATAATCACAAATGGGCCATGCTTACTTTATATAAACACAATTTGCATCATCATTTCACTAATTGATTTTTGATTGTGGAATTAAAGTACAAAGAAATTTGATGATCTGTGTTACTAAATACAATAGTAAATAGATCATACTTAAAATAACTTTTGCTTTGACTTCATTTTCATTGAAATTGATAAGTGGTTTTATGTGTTATACTATAGTTTGATGGTTTAAGTTATGTTAATTAATAATATAAATAAACCATACTTATGATAAATACATCACTAATTCCATTTAAGATCAAAATAGATAGATCATAGATTATTTGTGTTGATTTACAGAAATATGAAAGTGAATTTGCCTCTAAATTATTTTCTAATCTCATATTTTCAATCACTTTTGTTCTTGCTTTTTTTTACATTTTTAGCTTAAACGACTTCAAAGGTTTGGTTTAATTTGATTAAGTAGAATTTTAAATCAAAACAATTTCCTACGGATCGATCCGTACTTGCCATGTACTAAAATTGTACGTCGTGCGTTTACGGTTAATTTTTAATTAAAATTTATCAGCTGTTTTCTATTTCGACGGAAAATAGTCGTTAAACATGTTTTTGGCGTTGTTGCTGGGTAACTGATTTAATTTTATTATTTATTCTTCGAAATATTTTTGTTTGATTTTAATGTGTGTTTTTTGTGTGTTAATTTGCATTTAAAAAAAATGTTGTGTTGTGTGTTTGTTGTTTGATTTTTGTTTTCATTTTATTGTGCGCTTGTTGTTTTTCCATTTGCATTTCCACATTTAAAAAAAATACATAATTTCAAAACAAAAACAAAAATATTTAATTTCCTTTTCATTTACAATTTGCATTTTATTTCTTTACAATTTTGGATATTCTTTACAATTGCCAACTTCAAACAACTGCTATAGCAATACTATTGCCACACTATCACATACCTTCTAGCTCCAACTGTACACCACAATTCATACTCATCATACTACAAATATCCACTCAACCCTAGGCCTGTCAATGGATGCTTTCAGATGTGGATATGTCGCATCGGTATTCGTGTCCAAAATCATTTTCGGATATCGGATATCCACATCCGTGGATAGGGACGAATATTGGATAATTATCCTATCCGCTAATGACCGATACATCAAGAATTATAAAATGAAAATTTTAGTTTAACATAAATATTTTTCATTCCCATTGATTATAAAAGTGTTAAAAATTAACAAATATGCTAATAATAAATAGTTTCGAACGGTTAATAAGCATTAAATGCATATAATATAAATTACTAACTTAATAAAATAATAAACAAATATCTTTCATTGCACTATAATATACATAATTTGAACTATAATCTTGACAAAAGACGAATGGATAATTTTTGGATACAGATGTCTTCATACCCGCATCCGTTTTTCCGGATATCGAATATTTATCCGCTTTTCGGATGCGGATGCGGATTGTTTTCAGATTTTCGGGTATCCATTACGGCCCTATCCAACCCCATGACCTGATCAGAAACCTACAACCCACATCAGTTCTAACCATCATCATTTACTTAAGTAGTTTTGGTCAGGAAATTTAGGAGAAATAATTTTTGATGATCTATGTTGCTAAAAATATAGCAAACAGATCATACTTCAAATAGTTTTTGCTTTGATTTCATGTTCATTTTCACTACAATTTATGTAACAACCTGGTTTGGAGTTTGCTTGTCGATATTAAATTATAATATTGCGAATTAAATTAAAATTGAAGATTTTAAATTGTTTATTTGAAATAAACAATGAATTTTGGAATTTATAAATGAGAAAATAAAGTTAAAAGCTTTATTTTATTTGGTTAATGTGGTAATAAATGGAAAATGATTTTATTTTAGAGAAAATGTAATAATTATATTAAGTATTGCCCATTTGCTTCTTTTAATATTTTTTAAAAGAAGAACGCAATTTTAAAGGTGGTTTATTTAAATAAAAAGATGAAATTTGGTTTAAAAATGTGTTTTGATTACAAAATTGAGGTTGAAATGACTTATCATATTTTCTAAGCAAGAAAATACTTTTTGTTGAATTTTTTAAGTTGAAAATATGGATTTATGCATTTATTTGGTGTAAGTTGTGTATTTTTGTGAATTAAGGGTTTTTAATGATAAAATGTTTTTAAAACTAAAATTATCTTTTTATATAATGAAAAATATTTTATTTACTATGTATATAAGTTTATATATTTTCTTAGTCATTTGAAGAAAAATGCATTGTTTTATAATATAAGATGAATATCTGAGCATTTGCTTTAGCATGTGATTTAATTACTTAGGCTAGTTAATTTGTTTCTCTAATTAGGTCCAAAAGGCCCATTAGTCTGCTTAATCAGATATTGAGAAGGTGAGTAATAATCACTGTACGTACATAGTAATTGCTCTCATCTTCTTCCTCTTGCCTGTAAAAGAAAGTTCATATTTTCTCAAAATCAAAGTTTTGAATCTTCATATTTCTTTAACCAAACTAAGATTTTTATCAGTCTAGAGTAAATCCAAAGTAATCTCTTCCAAAACAGAAAATTTCATCAAAAAACTTATTCGAGTTGAGATATGTCTGTTAATGGTTTCTTTTTCCTTTGCATGTCTATATATTGATTTCTACAAGTTATTGGAAGCTCTCTTCTCCTCAAAGCTTGTTTCTTTCAGCACAAATTCGAAATTTATCTTCCCTAATTCAAGGTGAGTTGCAAAAACTCACAAATTCTAGCTGGGCAAAGCTCAAATCGCCAAAAATAGTGAATAATTTTCTCTTTGTAGTTATTTTATCTCAGCTTGTAAACTGTTTTCTGTTGCATCTTTGAAAGCTTATAACTTTTGGTTCCAGCAATGAAATGCTGCCAGATTTCTTCCAGATAGTAGTTTATATGTTGAGTCTGCAAAATTTGGTTGAAAAATATTGTCATTTGAGTGTTCAAAACCTTGCTGCAAAATCAAAAAAAAACCTAGATTTTTGCCTGGGCATATTTTGTTTGAGTTGCTACAAACATGGGCTGATCCATGTTTGAGAAAGCATAACTCTTTCATTTCTTACTACAATTCATCGATTTTTTTTGTTTGAAAGATAAAGTTTTCTACTATATGAATACTAACTTTTAGCTCAATCTGAGGTCGCTTGTTCCTCTGTTTTATGCCTGGAAGTTGAACCCGAGATGGTTTTCAGGCATGTACATTTGTTTTTTGAACTTTTGCAAACATGGCCTGAGTCCATGTTTGAGACAATGTAACTTTTTCATTTCTAGTCAGAACTCATTGATTCCCTTTTTGTTTGAAAGATGAAAATTTCAAGTATGTGCATACTAATTTTCAGCTCAGTATGAGGTTGTTTTGTCCTTTATTTTAGGCTTGTAAGTTGAACCCAAGATGGTTTTCAGGCCTGGGCACATTTTTGTTTTAGAACTGTTGCAAACATGGCCTGAGTCCATGTTTGAGACAGTGTAACTTTTTCATTCCAATCGAAATTCATCGATTTTTTTTAAAATCTGAAATTTTCTACTATGTGCACACTAATTTTTAGTTCAATTAGAGGTCGTTTGGCCACCTGTTTCATGTCCAAAAGTTAAGCACAGAAGATTTCAGACCTGGGTATAATTTTGCCTATGCATTTTTATGTCCTTTTTCCATTCGAATTTTCACTTCTACTTCATGTTTTTGTGTTAGTTTTGAAAATTTTTGTGGGCTATGATGCCTATCAATAGGCTAGCCCAGTTTTGATGAATTTGAAATTCAAATTTAAATTGAATTTGAATTAAATTTGATTGACGTTTTGAGTGATTTCTTTGATTTTGAGCATGGATTTTTCAAAATGAAATAATTTTTAAATAAATTTGCATTTAAAATAATTATTATATATTTTTAAATAACTTTAAGCTACAAAATCTGTTTATTATCTATAATAAGTGAATTTTCAAATATTGTTTTCAAAATTGATTTCGAAAAATTGTTTTAAAAGCTTGTTCTCTCAAGAAAATTATTTTATATATAAAATATGCGTTTTTGCAATATTTGAGTGAATGAGAAGAAGAATTAAATTGTTTGATAAAATACATGGTATGGGACACGTGCTTTTATTTTATCATTTAATTCCTGACTTGTCTGTTTGATCGTTTTGACCTTCTGGTCGAGTTTACCAATGAGATGAGGTAAACTTTTTACTATTTTGAGTGTGGAATTTACCAGCGGTTAGTAAACCATTTAGTACGAACGTGTGGTATGGGACACACGTTAACATTGCTTGGGTTCCTATCTGAGAGTTTGTGAAACATTTGTTTAAAAGACATATTTGCCCGTTCTGGACCTTCTGGTCATTTGTACTCGGGATTTTTATCTAAGAGACATTTGTCATTGCGACGTATTCGTCCTTCGGGATGTTGTCCTTTGGGATGTTTGTCTAAGAGACGTATTTATTTGTCCTTGGAGACGTTTGTCTATGAGACATGGTGCCTTATTTTGAGAGAACAGTACTTGGCAGGCTTCGGCCATAAGCACGTGCTATATCTTTGAGATGATTTCATTGATTTCTTTATGATTTTCTAAGTGTATTGCTTTTTTACATCATCGACCATTTGAGCAGTTCGAGATATTATATATGGAGATTACGTCTTAGGAAATTGAACTTCTTATCGAGTTCTATATTTGAGATTTGGGTTTGCCAACACTAGACGTTATTTGAAATTTTCCTATTGGCATTATTATATGAGATTTGCCTTTTAGCATTTATTTGGGATTATATTCTCCTATGTTGGAGATTTATATTTGATTGACTTATGGCATATTTTGAGATGGTGATTTCTTTGAGATTGTTTTGAGTTGCCGATATTGCGGGTTTGGGATTTCTCCTCTTTGGAGTTATGTTTTTATCTTAAACCATATTTGATATTTTGTGATAAGCCGGTGAGTTGAGGCGTACTTTTATTGTGAGATTTGTTATAAAGCTTTATCGCCTTTGAGTTGCATTCATATTTAGTGGTATCCTTATATCACTTGAAATTACTATACGTACTTAGTTATGCCATTTGAAGTAACCATATTCTCTTGAATTATTCCTTCTCACTTGAGAAGATTATCACCTTGCCTTATGCTTATGTTATCGATTGTCCTCTTAGAACTGATTTTTTTAGCAAGATTGACCCATGTAATTTATACTCGGGTCAGACCGAGTTGTTTCAGGTTAGATACCTGCTTTTGGACTTTACTTGATGCTTCTGCCTTGGACATCAGCTTATATCTTTTTTAACTTTTATAGTCATTTTGTATGAATCTAATATGTATTTATTGTATTGATTCGTTGTATATATTGTGTCCTTGTACCACTTCTGTTGTATCATTTGTATTGTATGGGATGTATCTGTGTATGTGCTTATATATATGTTTGGCTACTGTTCTGTGATATGTTGTACATATATTGTTGTTGTATTTTGTTCTGATAGATAAGTTAGCCACTGTAGTTTTGTATTAAGCATTTATTGAATATGTTAATCCACTTGAGAAAGGAAAAAAATTTAGAGCACTAAATCGGCGTATTCAATAGATGTTTAAGACAAAGCTATGGATGGTCGCTCCTACCAGCCCTATTCTCTGCATTAGCAGATAGTATTACCCAGTAATACTCTTTGTTAATATGGTTCTCAGGGTGGGGCATCACAGATTGGTATCAGAGCTGGGTTTATAACAAAATATGATAATCACAGAACAGAAGCATATATTACGGTACATCAAAGTATAGTACAAGTGTTACAAATCCATTAATCATTGTGCCCTTTATTTAATCGTGCCCTTTGAGATAGAAGTTTGGGATATGTCTAGGAATATTTTTATTCCGTAGTATTCCAAAAATAGATGACATCTTATCTTAGGAGTAGTCCTAATCGTGATTGTTTTATTCGAGTCCTCTTCCATATGGGTGCTTGACACCCATCCGTATCGAAGGAGTCTGTTGATGCTTTTGGATGTTCTTGTCTTGTTCATTTGTGAAGATTGCGAATCCTATTAAGGGGACCCACAATATTTGGCATGATGTATGAGGATTTGGGATTGTTGCTTATAACTTATCTTTCGTGCGAATTAGCATGCCATTTTCTATCTAGACTTTAGAGTGTTTGAGATGAAGTGGATAGCCTTTTATCAAGCCACATTCTATGATTCAAAGAATCCTATATTAGGTATCCTTATTCGGCTGATTTGTTTCTTCTTGTCCTTCGGAATGTTAACGATGATTTCGAAGTCTCTGTTTTCATTCTTGAGTTTCGAGATGTAGATGATATATCTTGAATGCCAGTCATTGTGATTCTGTTGATTTTTGTGAGTCCATTTTGGGCATGACACCGAATTGGGCAATCAAATATTGTATTGACTACATTCCAGATTCTTAGCCTTTCGGTCATCCTCCCACGAGGATGTCCACTAGGGAAATGAGGTGATTCGTTGAATTTATTTGATATTTCCATTTTTACCCCTTTCGAGATATCCTCTTTAGGTACTCAATTGTTGATATACTTTGTGGTATTACTTCACTCGAAGTAATGATTTTTTTTAATGTTACTTCCCCACATTCGAGAAGATATTTTACCCTTACTTTTCTATCTCATTTCTCTCTTTTTAATCTATTGAGTGGTGCTAGGGCCATTCTTCAGCTTGACTCTACATCGATTTTTCCTGAGCTACGAGTCACGGAGGAAGCTTTACTCTTACCACATTCCGCACTCGTTATGAGTCTTGTGAGTGGTTCATTATATGTTTGGAATAATGAAAACTCTAGTCTATTCCACTAATCTTGAGGATCGAGTATTCTAGGAATATCTCGATGAGCTCTATTTGTGTTCCTTGATTTGAGAATAAGTAATAAATTGTGTTTTTAAATTTTTCAAAAAAAAACTGAAATATGCTTCTAAGAGAAATTAGATTTTGTTTTTGGGAATAACAAAGAATATTTTGAGTATTATATATGAGGTATTTCATTTTAAAGAAAATGAATTTTTGTGTTGGGTTGTCCATTTAGTGCTTTATGAATTCTGGTCGATGCGGTTGGCCAACGTTATTGATAGGAATTTCCTATACGTTGTGATGAGGCAGTCAGGCACGGTAAATTGAGTTTTAATAAGTAATGTTGGGAAATAATTATATAGTCGAGTATTAATTTTTATTCTAAATGTTTAATGAAGCCATTGAACCATAGTGAGTGTTGGATGAGTGGGGAGGCAGTTTTGATTATTTGATCAACTCTGCAGCAAATCGATGGGGTCATTCACTATAAATCAATGGCGAGGCAATACCCTTATATTATTTGAAATTTGAGAAATTGAGTATGGTGATTTTGGTAAGTAGAGTGAATAATTCTAATTAAGGGGATGTCTTAATTAGAAGAAAATATCATTTAATGCTTTTATTAATAAAATGATGTATTTAAGGTAAAAGAATATTTTGGTTTGAAAATTAAAATACTAATTGAATATTTAGTTCAAGTTATTAATGACGACTATAAAAATTTGTTTTGGCACTTAGTTATTTGAGTAATAATAGAGGATAGATATAAAACTCTATCTTAAGAGAAAACAAAGAAGTGTTAGTTTAGAACATTTAGTATAAATTTGTGAGCTAGTTTTTGTTTTAAACTTAAGTGGTATTACAACTTGTGGGTTTGAAATTACAAAATTCTTTTGAAAACAAGTTTGAATTAATTATTAAATTTAATTAGTTTTATGTTGATAATTGGATGAAAATTTAATTTTTGTGACAAGTGGAAATGTGAATTTTCATTGTTTTGATAAATGAACAATTCATGTAGTATATTCATTTTAAATTGCGAGAATAATTTTAAACTATATATATATATCCCAAATTTGTCTTATGGATAATAAATAATCATTTCTTGATAATGAAAGAGATTAGTTATCTCTTCCAAAATGAGTTTTCAAGCTAACTGTTTTAAAGTTAGATTTTGGAAAGTAATGAAAATATTTCCACTTAATAAAATGTTTTATTATGATTACATTTGATCATAATTTTACATTTCTTGGCTTTCCGGGGAAAATAAGTCATTTAATAAATGATTTAGCAAAAAGCTTGCTGAAAATATAGTTTGAAATTAAAATGGGTTAGGAGAATTTTAAATTTTAAATTGATTTTAAAGCTGAAATTTTGTTAGGAAAATTGCTATACTAAAACATCGATAACTTGAGATTTATATCTCCAAATGAGTTCAATATTTTTATAAATTAAAGAGCTGTCAGTAAGCTATAAAGTTTCTTTACCACTTTAAAATATTTTGCTTTTTACTAAGACTAAAATGAGTTAGAAAGTGGATAGACATTTCCGTCCTCTTAAGAAATTTCTAAGATTAAGGTGAAAATAAATCTAGCATAACTTTCAAACCGTAAATTCGATTTTAATGATCTTTATATTGCTGGAAAGCTTAGACTGAGTAAAACAACTTTCATTATATAAAAAGTTTCAGATTTAGTTGTTTGCTGGGTCAAAACATGTCTTCTTTACAACATGTCTGAAATGAAATTGACCTATTTTCCTAAATAATTAAATGTAGCACTTCTTATTTATGAACATAAACTAATATCATCTATTCGAGTTAAGTACATGTAAAAAGAAGATGGTTGGACTATATTTGAGCAAAAAGATTATATATAAGATTGTGAAAATTCGCTTTAAATGCTAAAAAGGAAGGTATGTTTTCGGATTAATTTTAAGAGTTAAATGATGGCATATATTGCGTTTTCGACCTAATGATCGATATGTATTATATATATCATTTTTGTAATATTGTATACGACCCTGCATACAATGTAGACTCTGTCGATTTTTCCAGAAATTTCTAATACCTAGAAAATTTGAGAAACAAATTGAACAAAATATAATATATGTTGCAAACTAGAGAATACCTGTGGAAGAATTAGAGAATAAACAACTTAAACTTTATTTACTCTAATGAAGAGTAATGAAATTAAATTTAAAATCTAAGTAAGTAGTTTTGAAAAAATTTCAAGTGTTGAAAATTGTGGTTATAATTATAAAAATATTGAATTTTGAAACTCTAAGAATTCTTTATTGAGAGTTTATACATATATTTTAGTTCCTTTGTTTATCTTACTCTCGTGTTATTTTCTAGCAATGTGCATTTATGCGGTCGTTTGAGTATGGTGGCCTTTGAAGAAACCACCTTTTGGTTGATCTATTTTGCCTCTTTTGTGTCTATCTTATATTGGTGTAGTTCCGTTCGCAGTGTCATACATAAAATATTATCGATAATCATTTTGTGGGTTAGAGTTCGGGTTGGAGTTGTGCTAAATCCCAACCCTGCTTGAGGGGCTTATGAGTAATTAATCTCATTCGATTGATCCTTTGTGTAACAGATTGTTGTGTTCTCATTCGAAGGTGAGACGCCTTCGAAATCTTGTGCGTTGCTCGAAAAATTCAATGGTTCGCTAATTCCAATATTAGCACTTTGGAAACCATAGAATTTATCGAGCAATCTTATCTTGGTTTTCTATCAACTTACATTAGGGTGATAAAATTTTAAACTTACGCTTATCTATCTTTCTTTTGATTGATGAAATTAATAGGTTGAATACAAATTCTTCTCTAGAAATTGCGAGAACACAATTTTGTTAAGAGGGGAGTCTGTAACAACCCTGATTTGGAGATTACCTGTCAATATTAAATTATAATGGTAATTATAATTTAATATTGTCAATTAAATTAAAATTGGAGATTTTAAATCGTTTATTTGAAATAATCAATGAATTTTGGAATTTAAAATTGAGAAAATAAAGTTAATAGCTTTATTTTATTTGGTTAGTGTGATAATAAATGGAAAATGATTTTATTTTAAAGAAAATGCAATAAGTATATTATTTATTTTGCTTCTTTTAATCATTTTTAAAGAAAAATGTAATTCTTAAAGGTGGTTTATCTAAATTAAAAAGATGAAATTTTATTGAAAAATGTGTTTTGATTATAACATTGAGGTTTAAATGACTATTATATTTTTCTAAGCAAGGAAATAATTTTTGTTAAATTTTTGAAGTTGAAGCTATGGATTTATGCATTTATTTGGTGTAAATTGTGTATTTTTGTAAATTAAGGGTTTTTAATGATAAAAATGTTTTTAAGACTAAAATTATCTTTTTATATAATGAAAAATATTTTATTTACTATGTATATAAGTTTACATATTTTGTTTATATGAAAATTTGAAAAAACGCATTGTTTTATAACATAAGATGAATGTGTGAGCATTTGCTTAAGTATGTGACTTAATTACTTAAGTTAGTTAATTTATTTCTATAACTGGGCCCAAAAGGCCCATTAGCCTACTTAATCAGACATTGAGAAGGTGAGAAATAATTGCTGTACGCATAAAGTAATTGCTATCATCTTCTTCCTCTTGCATGTAAAAGAAAGTTCATATTTTCTCAAAATCAAAGTTTTAAATCTTTATACTTCTTTAAACGAACTGATATTTTTATCAGTCTAGAGTAATCTAAAGGTAATATTTTCCAAAACGGAAAATTTCATCAAAAATTTTATTTGAGTCAAGGATATGTATGTTAATGGTTTCCTTTTCCTTTGCATGTATGTATATTGATTTCTACATATTACTGGAAACTCTCTTCTCCTTAAAGCTTGTTTCTTTCAGCAAAAATTCAGAATTTATCATCTCTAATTCAAGGTGAGTTACAAAAACTCACAAATTTAAGCTGAACAATGCTCAAATCGCCAGAAACAGAGAATAATTTGCTTTTATTAGTTATTTTATCCTAGCTTGTAAACTGTTTTCTATTGCTTTTATGAAAGGTTATAACTTTTGATTTCGGCAACGAAACGCCGCCGGATTTATTCCAGATAGTAGTTTATATATTTAACTTTGTCTCTGTAAAACTTGGTTGAAAATATTTTCATTTGATTGTTCAAAATTTTGCTGCAAAATCAACAAAAACCCATATTTTTACCTAGGCATATTTTGTTTGAGTTGCTGCAAACATGGCTCGAGTTTATGTTTGAAATAGCATAACACTTTCATTTCTTACTGGAATTCATCGATTCTTTTTTTGTTTGAAAGATAACGTTTTCTACTATATGCATAACAATTTTTAGCTTAATCCAAGGTGATTTGATCCTTTGTTTTATGCCTGAAAGTTGAACCTGAGATGGTTTTCAGGCCTGTACATTTTTGTTTTTTAAACTTCTGCAAACATGGCCTAAGTCCGTGTTTGAGACGGTGTAACATTTCATTTTCAGTCGTAATTCATTTATTCGTTTTCTGTTTAAAAGATGAAGTTTTGTAGTATGTCAACACCAATTTTTAGCTGAATATGAGTTCGTTTGATCCTCCGTTTCACGATTGTAATTTGAACCCAAGATGGTTTTCATGCCTGGCCACTTGTTTTTGAACTACTGCAAACATGGTCAGAGTCCATGTTTGAGACGGTGTAACCTTTTCATTTTCGGCCGGAATTCGTCGATTCGTTTTTTATTTAAAAGAAGAAGTTTTCTACTTTGAGAGTACTAAATTTTAGTTCAATCAGTGGCCGGTTGGCCACCTGTTTCATATTTAAAATTTGAACCCAGAGAACATTTCAGACCTGGGTAGTATTTTGCCTATGCATTTCTATGTTCCTTTTCCGTCTGACTTTTGACTTTTAATTCATGTTTTTGTGATATTTCTGAATTTTTTTGAGCGCCATGATGCCTATCAATAGGCTTGCCCACTTTTGATGGATTTGAAATTCAAATTTGAATTGAATTTGAAATGAATTTGAATGACTGTTTTGAGTGATCTTTTTGATATCGAGCACGAATTTTTCCAAACGATTTTGAAATAATTTTTAAATAAATTAATATTTAAATTAATTATTACGTATTTTTAAATTATTTTAAGCTATAAAATCTATTTATTTTCTATAACAAGAGAATTTTCATATATTGTTTTCAAAATTGGTTTCGAAAAATGGTTTTAAAAGCTTATTTTCTCAACAAAATTATTTTATGTATAAAATGCACATTCTTGCAATGTTCGAGCGAATGAGAAGGAGAATTAAACGATTTGTCAAAACATGGCATGAGACACGTGCGTTTATCTTATCGGTTAATTCTTGACTTGTCCGTTTGTCGATTTGACATTCGGGTCGAGTTTACCGATGAAATGAGGTACCCTTTTACTGCTTTGAGTGTGGAATTTACTAGTGGTTAGTAAACCGTTTAGTGCGAACTTGTGGTATGAGACACACGTTTATACTATTCAGGTTACTATCTGAGGGTATGTGACACATTTATCTAAGAGACGTATCTTCCAATACTGGACCTTCGGTTCATTTGTCCTTCGGAATGTTTGTCTAAGAGACGTTTGTCATTGCAATGTATTTGTCCTTGGGGATAATTGTCTAAGAGACGTATTTATTTATCCCTTCGAACATTTGTCTAATAGATGTGGTGCCTTATTTTGAGAGAACGGTACTTGGCGGGCTTCGGCCATAAGGACCGCTATATCATTGAGATGATTTCATTGATTTTTTTGTGATTTTGCTAGTGTGTTGCCTTTCTACATTATTGACCATTTGAGCCGTTCGAGATATTATATATGGCGGTTACATCTTTGAAATTGTACTTCTTATCGAGTTCTGTATTTGAGATTTGGGTTTGCCAACACCTAGCTTATTTGAGATTTGTCCATAGGTTTGCCTTTTGGCGTTTATTAGGGATTATATTCTCCTATGTTGAAGATTTATATTTGATTGCCTTATGGCATATTTTGAGATAGTGATTTCTTGAGATTGTTTTGAGTTGCCGATATGGCGAATTTGGGATTTCTCTTCTTTGGAGTTATGTTCTTCTCCTAAACCGTATTTGATGTTTTGTGATGCGCCAATGAGATGAGGTATGCTTTTATTGTGAGATTTGTTATATTGCTTTATCGCCTTTGAGTTGCATTCATATTTAGTGATATCTTATATCACTTGAAATTACTATGCCTACTTAGTTATGCCATGTGAAGTAACCATATTCTCTTGAATTATTCCTTCTCACTAGAGAAGAATATCACCTTGCCTTATGTTGTGTTATCGATTATCCTCTTAAAACTGATTTGTTTAGCTAGACGGACCCATGTATTTTATACTTGGTTCGGACCGAGTTGTTTCATGTTAGATATCTGTTTTTGGACTTTACTTGATGCTTCCGTCTTGAATATCAGCTTATCTCTTTTTGTAGTTTTATAGTCGTTCTGTATGACTCTGATATGTATTTATTGTATTGACTCGTTGTATATATTGTGATCCTTGTACTACTTTTGTTGTATCAGTTGTATTGTATGGAATGTATCTGTATTTGTGTGTGTGCGCACGCGCGTGCGCGTGTGTATGTGTGGGTTTGGTTACTGTTCTGTGATTTGTTGTACATATATTGTCGTTGTATTTTGTTCTGATAGATCCGTTAGCCACTGTAGTTTTGTATCAAGCATTTATTGAATATGTCGATCCACTTGACGAAGGAAAAAAAATGGAGCACTAAATCGACATATTCAGTAGATATTTAAGACAAAGCTATGAATGGTCGCTCCTAAACAGTCTTACTCTCCGCATTAGCAGACAGTATTACCGAGTAATACTCCTTGTTAATATGGGTCTTTGGGTGGGGCATCGTGATTGATAAGTGGTTTTATGTGTTGTATTATAATTGATGGTTTAAGTTATGTTAACTAATAACATAAATAAACCATACTTATGATAAATAGATCACTATTTCCATTTAAGAACAAAATAGAGAGGTCGTAGATTATTTATGTGTTGGTTTACAAAAATATAGAGTGAATTTGCCTCTAAATTATTTTCTAAACTCTTATTTTCAATCACTTTTGTTCTAACTTTTTTACGTTTTTAGCTTAAACAACTTCAAAAGTTTGGTTTAATTTGATTGAATAGAAGTTTTTAAAATTATTAAATTTTCTGCAGATCGATTCGTATTCGCCACGTACTAAAATTATACGCCGTGCGCTTCGGGTTAATTTTTAATTAAAATTTATCGGTTATTTTTAAATTCGATGGAAAATTAGTCATTAAACACAGATCGTATATGGATGTTGTGTCATTTTTGACGTCAACCATTTGTTTGGTATGTAGTTTTCCTCTTATTCTGTTAACTAACATGTCAATTACAATGCAGTTAAAATTGTTACCATTGCCGGTTGCTTTTTGCCTTATTATATATAAAATTGTTCCCGTGCAAAGTTAGTCAAGTGTAACTAGACCTACCCACAAATCAAAATAAAATTACAGATAAATAGAAGCGAAAGGTTAAAGTACGTTCATGACAGTACTTTTTATTTCTTCTATCATTGTATGTTTATCATTCCAAAAAACGAAAACGAAATGAGATTGCGGTTGACTACGCAACACTTTAAGATGTAAAAAGCTGAAAAGGTAAGATAAAATAGGAAAAAGGAGTAGAAAGGAATAGCACAGTAGGAATGAAAAGTTTTATGAAAACATTTAATAGGAGACTGATTGGAAATTACAGAAAAGTCCCATCAAGAATTAAATATGAGAGAGAATGTGAATTTTTTTTTTTTGAAAATCGAGAGATCCAAAGTACTAAAGCGAAGAAGCAAAAAAAAGACTTAAAAGGGTGTCATATTTCACAAGATAAGAATCTGTAAAAAGTTCAGAGCGTAGGAAAGCCGTGAAGAGAATTATGCGGAGATATTGGCTGTCTTCTTGGGTGAACGGAAAATTTAAATTGGACATTTGAACGAGTCGTAGTTTGAATGAACAAAAAATGAGTTTGTGTAATGTGAATGGAAATCTCAGTGGAGTACTTGAAATGTATATTTCAAAATAAAATTAATTTATAATTAATTAACAAATGAATTATTATTTTTGTAAAATGTGTAGATAATTTGTTAAAATTAATAAATAAATAAATTGAAAAATTATAAATTTTTCGGATTTAGTTCAAACGAACTCCATGACATTGAACACTTCAATATGGTCGCAGCACAAATTTAAACGGCATCTCAATCGAACTTTATATTTGTCTAATTAACTTGTTACATCATGGTTAAGCGCAAAAGTATCAAATATTTGGCTGGGGGCAGCTTTCCCATTAACATTCGGTAGGCGTCAGAAGTATCCGACGCTAGGGGAACGATGACAGGGTAAAAATGTTGGGCGAACTGACCCACTGCATTTTGCATGGTTAATAAAACGTCTTGCTTATTGCTTTCATATTTGCATCAATACGTTAAATAGTTTATAAATGAGCAACAATGTTGGCGGAAAATGGAATATACAACTGAAAAAAGCATACGTTTTCATGAATTTAAAGTAAATATAACCATAGAGAGGGCTAACGAAAAATAGTAATAACAGCATACTTATCAAATAACAAACAGTCAAACATTAAGCTGAAGTCTACAAAATGCTCACTGCCTTACTATTTTAATATTTTGTTAGTTAACATCAAAATGCTGGTAGGAACGTGAAACATTACATAAAGAACTGATTTGGCTACCCACCAGCGCAACTCTTATTTTTCCCCTCCTATAAAATGCCAACTTTAGGGTACCGCACAATCCATATTCCTTGCTATCTAAATTTACTCACTCTCACTCCTTGTAAATCTCCTCTCTTCCGCTTATTCCGTTTTAAAAATCTGTTCCTCGAATCTTAAGAATTCAAATCTCACTTTTAAATTTCTCTGTAGTAGGAGCTTTACGAGGAGTGAGTAAATTTAGATAGCAGGAATATGGATTGTGCAGTACCTAAAGTTATGATTTACAAGAATAAGCGGAAATTGTGAAGATAGCCAGTGAGTACAAGTACTGCCTCTACAATATGGATTGTGCAGTACCCTAAAGTAAATCATAAATCACCTTCCTGTTTCAAGAATTTATGATTTACTGTAGGCAGTGCAGGATAGCCTGTGAGCACAAGTACTCCCTCTGCAAACTTCCAAAGAAAGGTGAAAAGGTTCGTTGGTATTGTGAAGATTATAGGCCAACTATTTTTCCAAGAAGCATCTTCATCTTCTCCGAAGAAGCAGGAGGTTGATGCTGAAACTTGCAAACTGTATCCAGAAAGCATTCAAAAGCTTCAAAATCATAATCCAGATCTAAAGAATAACAATCTTGATGCTTTTTGTCCATCACAACTTGAAACGGTCCGCGAAGAAGCTGAGATTATAACATGGATAAGAGCAAAGCATGGAGAAGAAAACAATGCTAGTAGGCTTAGTAGGTGTACTGAAATTAGAAAGAGTAAACCTGTTCAAAACAAGAAGGAAAACACCTTGAACCAGCAGGACAGAGAAAAGTCTAATTACAGTACCTGAAGCAAAACACGTGGAGATCAGTCAAGGAAGAGAGAGCGAAGCACATATGAAGATCAAGCTTATAATAACCTTACCAAGAGGCAAAAGGCATTATATGACTCAAGAATAAAGAGCAGAACAGAGACAAACCGAAATGGAGAAGCACAGATCAAGCTTGTATGTTAAAAAAGAGAAGAAATTTCTGCAATATTCTTTAAATCTTTAATGAAACAAATGGAATATTGCAGTGGTCGTAGGAAACAAGTCAAAAAGAAGGCACAGTCGGTTCTAGCGGCGAATAGTGATAATATGTCTACTATTTTAGAAGTATATGGCTACTATGCTACCATGTCTCTTATTTATCAAACGGATGGATATTGTTAATTTTATCTAGGTAAGCGAAGGTTTTCTGTTTGAATGATCGGATATTTGAGCTAGGAGAGAGTCTAAGGAGGTGGAGTCTTCGCTTAGGAGTTGGGAGCAGATCAGGTCTAGAGTCGCTAAATCTTCGTTTATGGAAGACATTGTTGAAGAAGGAGAAGGAAACGTCTGAATTGTTTATTTGGAGGGGAGTGGAGTGGAGTGAGGCAGGATTTGTAGATGGTTTGGATATTGATTGAGGAAGAAAGGAGGAAAGTGGATGAGCGTTTGTGCTGTTTATGTAACGTTGAAACGTAGAAAGTTAAAGTGGAACATAGATTAAAATAATCGTATGTTGATTATGTGAAAGACGTAGGCTTTCAAATTTCAAAGAGGCCGTCAAAATTGGAAAGGTTAAAAGTTAAATAGCGGGGATGAATGTATTTGTCATAATAAGCTATTCAACGAAAAATTAAAACGTTCAGTGAACGTTTACTGTTTTATCTTGATGAATGAATTATTCTGCCTTCATGCACGCCCAGAAAGAATATTGATAATGCACTACACTTTAAAGTTACTTTTGGCTCAGTCAGTTAGTGTGGTTGCATTTCTAATCATATTTATATTATATAGCTGAGAAATGCAAAATGCAAGTGATTCTACCACATTTGCAGTATTCAATGGGGGAGAATATTTAAATTTGGCGACACTGCATGTACGTAGAATTGAAGAAGACAGAAATAACTTATAATTCACTACAATAAAAACAAATATTCACAACCATCAAAAACAGTTGTAATAGATCTATTACAACGTACGACCGTCCGTTGTTACATCCGAAGTTTTAATAGGTCCACATTTTTTTTACAACAGTCTTCAGCGGTTGTAAAATAATGTTTTATAATTGTCTATTGCATTTGTAAAAAACCTTTTTCCGGCAGTTGTAAAAGATTTTTTACAATTGCTAATGGCATCTTTAAAGAAATTTTTTACAATTGTGATTGACAGTTGTGGTAAAAAAAAATGCATATAAAAAAAAATTCTAAACACATTTTGCAATTGCAGCAAGAAACAAATGAAAATTAAGCAAATATTGATATAAATTCAGAGGCATCATAATTCATTCATTTGAAAAACCATCACAACTTTATATTCAAAATACAAACTATAAATCATACAACATCACAGTTTATCTATACCCTCTTTATTATAAACTGATGACTTCACCTCATCTATAACCTCCTCCTCCTCCTCTTCAGTTAAGCTTCGGTTAATCTCTGGCTATTATCATTGCCCCACTCTTCACAAACAACATCATTTTTAGATGTGTCACATATCTTCCTTACAGATGATCATCAGACCATTGAAGAGGAATATCATCATGATCAACCAGCATTATTTGCTCCCCAAACAAACATGGCTTCTTCGTAACAAATTTAACAGCACCATTTTTTTCAACCCATCTGAAAAAATAAAAAACATACACAATAACCAAGTTTTAAACTTTTAAGATCAAATCAGCCAATAGAAAACATTATGGCAAAAGGCAATTAGAATAGTACAAACTAACTGGAGTACAATCTCTCACGGTTTGCACTGAAATAGTGCAATTGCACCATCCCAGTGGAAATTGGGATAGCGCTTGCACTGTTTCAGTGCAAATAAAGGCAACATTACAAACATAAGTATACATGAACTTCTTATTTTTTCAGCTTTCCACACAACACATGAATCCATCTCAACAATCCGCTTCTTTTCATTCATTGATTTGCTGTAAATGGACAATTTAAACTAAATAAAAATAAATGTACCACCTAAAAGATTGAGACATAATCTTCACCATTCAATCAGCAAGGAGTTATACTACCTTCTTTTTTCGACAAATTAAGAAGCCACAATAGCACATATTAAACTACAAATTATGCAATCGTGAAACTAACAACATTATTATTGCAGTGGAATCGCGTGTCTAGCCACACTAAGATTACTCGAATTTTGACCGATAGATTATAAAAGGAAGTTCAGATACCATAAAAATTATCCAATTGAACCCAAATAAACAAAGCAAAATGAAATGGTTCGACTAAGTCACAAATTGTAGTATCTGATTTCTCAGACTACACTATCTCACCTGCATAATCATATTTTTTAAGCAAGATGGCAAATAAAACGTATCTAAACAAAGTTACACATATGCTGTATACGTACATACATCCTTGCAACTACTGATAGCAAATCTTTAGACTGCTCGAGCAAAACTCCCTCATGTGCAACTGCCTTAGCAATTTCAGACATTAGACTATCCGTTCTTTCCATCTGTAATTCTTATGTACACTACGTAAACAATTTCTTATAAATTTTATATGTTACTGGTTTTGAAATTTGCGTCCAGGTACCTTTAGCAGCAAAGAAGACACAGAAGCTCCAGTTGCTTGCATAACTTCTACTGCCGATCCAATAGCATTTCTTAAATCGTGGACATTTATCTGTCAATAGCAATTCAACCTTAGTTAATACAATGAAATAATCTATACTATTATATTATTAGTCAGTTAGATTTCGAGGGCACAGAAGTCTCCTTTAGTTTTTGTCAAGTGAACAGTCGTCTTTTATATTTTTCTATTTTCCTTATCCCCATCTCCGCTTCCCCCCTCCATCTGTCAGTTAAAAACAAAAGGTTAGGGATTTTTAATGGCCGCTCACTGAGTCTCCAGTATTCTACCGCCTAAAAAATTATTCCGCCCCCTACGAATTGACCAACTGCTGTTTACGGGAAAATAGAAGTTTCTCCCCTCACACATCTCCGCGTCATCCTTTTTTCCTATTCTACAAGTAAAAGGATATCTCAAAAATCGTTGCTTTCCTTCATATTATATTTGCTTTGTTGTAGCTCTCCGTTTCAATCTTCCACTACGCGTCGTCCTCCAAGCATACGAATACGGTCCTCTTCGATTTGTTGCTTTTTCGGCTGTGTCTACCTCACTTTGAAATCACGGTCAACTATCGATAAATAGAAATTTAAAGATACTTCTCTAAATAATTTCTCTCATCGCTTAAGCAAAAGAATCTCTCTTTGTTTATTTTCCTCTCTAATACTGGAAAACAAAAATTATCACACTTCTCTGATTACCTTGCTCTCATCGCTTAAACACAAAATCCCTTTTCAGTTGTTTCGCCTTCGGTTTCATTTTTGACGGTTGATTCATTCTGAGATGCTGATGGGAAGTACAACATAATTAAAATTTATGTGCAAACCTTTTGGGTTTGATGTTGCTTTAGAGCTTGAACATGGTATAGTTTATTATCTTTTTTAATTTTATGCCAATTAAAATCAGAGACCGGTTGTATCGTTTTTCCACCATTTTGCTCATTATTGTTTTGTTGATTCTTTGTTTGGTTTTGTTGGAATACACATGGAAAGCTAAGATGTTTTCCCTTTATTTTTTGGTGAATATTAACATCTTTTGCAGATCTTGCCTACATAAATTGTGTCTGTTCTAATACTATAGTAGTTATGAAATGAAACTTACATAACGGTGATCAAAATTGCTTCCACTAGGAAATTGGTGTAGCAAGGGATTGTTGAATTTTCATGATCTAGTATTCTAGCGGTAGTTGAAGAATGAAGGGGTAGCAACTAGGAATGATCATCATTTTGGGTTTGGAATTCGTTGTTATTCAATATAATTGCTGATTTTAAGCTTGGATGTTAAAGTAATACTCGATATAATGTGAGTGCAACCTGAATTGTTCATTAAATTGTAATTATGATTTGATAAGATTTACACCACAAAGATTAGGTGACTAACAAAATATTTGTTTATCTTGAGGTGAATTATTAGAGAAACAGTGGAGATTTATAATTGTCATACTTCCTTCAACTAAAATTATCATATTATTTAGGTAAGTGGCATGCTGAAAGAAAAATATATAGATGAAGTGTTGCGCCAAATGTTGAGCCTTTAGGGTCGGCTTTCTCTGTTAAAATAAAACTTTTCATACCATGCAATGCCTTGAAAGTTCAACTGGTTTTTATTTATTTTACGTTTCCTAGTATAATGAACAAAGATAGGTAGCCAATGTTACTAACGATTTTTATGTATGTTGAGTCTTGCATGTAGGATTTAGGTACTTCTTCTTTATCTGTGTTTTCTAACTAGATACGTGGATTTTTCTATTAGAACGAGTGAGAAATTTAATATAGAAATCCTGATTATAGTTTTTGGATGAAAGGAGCACCTAACATGAAGTAAACAAGAAGTTTGTCTAAATGTGAATCTTAGCAATTGATTCCTTTCATAAAACATGAAAGCCCAGCAAATTTGAGAATACCCTGATAATAGTTTTTGTTTTTTTATGTTTCCTTTACAGTAAAAAAAAGCGTAAGTTAGCACTATTTCTATAAATTTACATAGAAGTTGAGTAGGCACTGCTACAGCTCTAACAATAATGTTTTATATGCAATAATGTAATTTTTTTATAACAAAAGGAAATTATCATTCATGTCTTTAGCATGATATAATTTTTTTGTACTGGAATTTTTTTACTTTCGTTACGGTTATAGCATTTATTCTGGACGTTTATGCTTGCATTTTTGTGTGAATTATTTTGAATTTTATACTTCTGTTGCAATTAATCCATTAGTATGCTAATAAAATATGTATAAGTTGGATGTAGATTTGCTTCTTCTTTTACAGTAACGTAATTTCCATAACTACAGTACTAGCAACAAAAGTATTCCAATTAATACGCCCTTGAGATAATAGAAAAGAAATAATGGGAATTGATTGTAAGATATTTTTAATTTCATATTGAGTGATGGGCATAAATTTTCATTATGGATCATTATTTGTCTATTATTTTGTTCAAATATATGTTATTTTATTGTTTAAGTTTAAACGTCTACCATTATATGACTTTGTCACAATTGGCTATATGATTTTGTGTGTAGTTTTAAGCACAACACTTTAACAAGATATGTTCACAAGTTTTGGTATTCCCATGTTGTCAATATATCACACCCTTTATTTCCAATTTTATTGTATTGGTTAATTTAATCAAACTGTTAAAAGAATGACTGTTTTACATTAGGGACATAAGTGCTTCCCATTTTTTGATAGAGTACCTCTTCTCTTCCTTGAATAACTGTTACAATTTTTTTGCATACCTACGACATGATTTTTAACGAATAATAAGATTTATATCATATATAAGGGATATCATAATTATAATATACAACCGTTGTTAATTTTTATTTGAGCCAACGTAGAAGAACAAGTAAAATAATATCACAGTATGTGTTTTTCAGTTTATTCTTTTATGATTCTCTCATTTAATAATACATACACCACATTTTTATTCATGAAATATGAGATCCATGTTTTGTTTGTCAAATTACATTGAAATGTATACATGCAAAGTAGGAAATGTACACACACAAGTTCAAACTATAATTTTTTTGTACAAATTTATTAATGTGAATAATGCTTTATCTTCTTTTTTAGAGTAGAAGATGTTCCGGTAGAAGTTGGAGTAAAAACTGATATCCTAGGACAAGCTAGCATCAACACTAAATACAAATTGAGGTATGTTTCTCTACCATAAAGTAGATTTATTTTTTAATATACTTATCTATGATTCCTGTTATAATTAAAAATTTAGGATTTATATGGAAAAAATGAAACGGCGATCTTATTTTGTTATAAGACAAAAAATCAGATAAATACGAAATAAGAAGTTGAAGCAAAGTGGTTTATGTGAACACTCTAACCTATCATTTCTTCAATTCAACTAGGAAAAAATGCTAATACTTTGGCAGCTTTCAATTAGTTAATTTCTATATTATGTTGTCATATTAATAGTTTCATAACATGGAAGTTTACTCTACATGGAAAAATATTTGACAAGTTGCCAGCTGAAAATTCTATTTGTGACATTAGCCATTTCTATTTTTGAACATACAAGTATTATTATTATTGCTAATGTTTTAACACACAATGGATAAACTAATTATTAATATTAAAAACAATGAAATTGAAGATTACATAAAGAATACCATTTGGAAAAAATTCCAAAATACGTGAACTAGTATTAAAAAGGAACTTCGGATGAAGTTCATGATTAACTTGACGGCTATTGGATGTACAGATTTCAAGAAATTCTGTGTGGGTTATGGGTCTAACTTTGGCAGTACTATGTAGGAAATATTTAAATTGTATGCATCATTTAATATTTTTGTGACCTCCTCTGCAACGCTATGTAACATACAACATTATTTAAAATATTTTGATTGTATACATCATTGAAATTTCAATTTTGAATTAATTCTTTGATTAAAATTTGTATCTATGACACAATATAATGTTTTTCTGTCCTCTAAGATGTTTCTATTGTGGTTTCTTCTTAGATCATCAGACTACGGTAATAGATTGTGTGATAGATGTTTTTCTATCCAGATATTTGATTTTTTCCTACACATGCTGTTATTTGAGACCAGTACTTTATTATAGAGTTAATGGTATTTTTAAGTGAAAGATTTAGTGTATCATTTTTTGACAAGCACCATTATCCCAGTGGTTAAGTGATTTGGCTTTGGTGTGAGAGGTCACAAGTTCGAAACTTGCATAGCGTAATTCGAACGTTTATTGATATGTGATATGTTGTCACAATGATTTGTTGTATATAAAGTACCATTTCAAAAAAAATGGTATTTTTAAGTGAAAGATTTAGTGTACCTTAGGTTGTTGTGGCTCGTCAAAATCCTATAGCGGACACGACAACATTTTTGTTGGCCTAGTTTAAATTTTGACTTCACTTAGCATAGCAAATTTTTACCGACTTTGTGCCTTTTCATTTTCCAACCGACGAATATTAATAAAAAAAATTCATTGAAACCTTTTACAATTATGAACAAGGAGTTTATTGCAACATTTGTCTACATAATAGAAACTAATGACTCAAAGTTGGTTGAAGCATGTAATTTAGTAGCAAAGTGGAAAGTAAACATTGTAGGAAATATGTAATTTACATATGAAATTCATTTACTGGATTTTTTTGGTGAAAGACCGACCATCGGCTTTGACCGTCTAGTGATAGTTTAACATATCTTTTGTATCAATTATCTCAACTAAAAATTAAGTTATTTCCCATCTTCAAGTTCTTATTATTCTATTATTTATCAGACAAAAATGAGCTAAGGTTGTGTTTCGGTGCATTTTTGTGACGCCCTACCTCTATACTCACGCCAGCCAAGGACACTACGGAGTAATGCCGTCAACTAGCGTAGACAATAAGGCTGTTGAGGAGCGACCATCTGTGTAATTGCTTTGTGCGAGTACCGATGTGCCAGATTAAAAATATAACTTTTCATCTCGAGAGGGAATCCGACATACCGACGTAAACTCAAAGCTACTACACAGTGGCTATATGTAATCTTCAGAAACAAATATAGAAATAAGCATAACACAAATCAGTCATAAAAGTTCATATCTCAAAGGCGGAAACAGATATGAATATTACACATAAAAGTGTACATCAGAGCAATGGTCTAACAAGATCCACAATATCACAAAGGAATAACTACAAATGCTACACAAAAGAATAAGTATACATCATGGAGTCTATATCTCAAATGTCTACAACAAAATAAACTACTAATCTAAGTAGTTAGCCAAAAGTCAGAATAATAATCCCAGATGAGGAGTCAAGCAGAAGCACCTGTAACATCTCGGTCTGACCCGAGTATTATTTAATATGAAAATAATAAACGGATCAGTCTAACTATAAATATCAAATAAAATGATATAAAATAAGAGATATGGCAAAGACGTATGATAACCATAAAGCCATACTGTGAAAAGTATGTAATTGAAAATCAACTAAAGATTAATCAATATCACAAGAATCTTCTCAAAGATGAAAAAGAATGTCATACTCTTTATTTTTATTCACCAAACCATAAATATTGACAATTATATCAATGCCAATCACAAAAGTTAATGACACACAAATTCACCAATGCACAAATATTGATAAAACTTATCAATGTAAATCACGAAAGTTGGTGAAAACACAAATTCTAGAAATCATCAATGGAAATCCAAAAATCACGAAAAGGGGGAGGCCTATCACAAAACGGGAGTATGAAAACTCACCAACACGTGTATCACAAAATGGAAAGCTATTCCATGGTTGCTAACCATTAATTTTGAACCGAAGCTCCACAAAAACGGCCCGAAGACCTTTGAGCCGAAGCTCCACTAAAACGGTCCGAAGACCATGGGTCGCTACCCCACCAAGCCGAAGCTCCACTAAAAACTGGGTTTAGTCTCCCTCGCAGACAAAGAGACATCGCACATTGCTAGTCTAAATAACAAAAAGATCATCATTGATCGATAAATGTAAATTACACTAAGCTAGTAAATAAATGAGTTTAGTTTCATGTCTCATAACCACTAGCTTAACTTAATTATTTACGAACAAATTGTAGACTTCCACTCGAGGTTAAGTGTCAATTACACTAAGCTAGTAAATATATGAGTTTAGCTTCATGTCCCATAACCACTAGCTTAACTTAAATATTTAAGAACAAATTATAGACCTCCACCCGAAAATTGTCACAAGAGATTCAATAGAACAAGTCCAAGAATTAACCGACGAAGTAAACGCAAGCGTTTCATACCACTTATTTTACGAAGTCATTTAATTAGATTTCTCATACGAGTGAGGTAAAAGTTTGTATATGTTAGTAGATTGGAAAACATTTTAAGAAACGAGCTTTGTAATAAAATAGTGTTGAAACCATTTTGATGAAAGAGTTTTGATATTTACTACTAATATTGAAACCTTTATATTTTTAAAGTGACAAATCACAAAAATGATTGTAGGAACAATCAATCATCAAAATTCACATACGAAGACGTGAATCAAATCCAAAGAAACCGATACCGAATCCATCAAAGTGGATATACCCAAAAATTCCTAAAATAGAAGTTATCAAAGTCGACAAAGGTGATAATAACTAATCGGAGAAGAAGAATCGATTAAAGATTGGAAAACAAAGCAAATTGAGCATAAATAGGCAAAACAGGCAAAACAGGAGCAGGTCAGTCGACTAAACTCCCTGAGTCAGTCGACTGAACACAGACCTGAAAAATTCTCGGGCTTCAGCTCAGTCGACTGACTCAGATAATTCAGTCGACTGAACCCGATTTCCTGCATTTCCTGTCCCATTTTAAATGAAGTGCAAACTCTCTCAATTTGCAATTGGACAAGCACGGACGCTAGGGGTTTACGCCTATCGGCTACCCGGTCCTATAAGCTCTTTGATTCATCACCAAAAACATGATCAAACAACAAAGTTAGGATTTTTAAAGAATTGAACTCAAAACACCAAAAATTGGAATATTCTCCAATTCAATCCAAACCAAAAGCAAATGCACATGAATAAGTGTTAGGAATTCATACCCACCAATCAAAGATAGATATAGGCATAGATGTGAGATAAAAATCTCACCTTTAAACCCAAATCAATGAAGGAGAAGCTTTTAAAACAAGCCAAAATAAATTCCTCTTCAATAACAACTCAAGAAGCTTCAATCTAAGCTTAAAAGAAGAACATTTCCTAAGTTAGGTTTAGGAATTTCTGAAATTGAAAGGAGAATGAGTTGGAGAATAAGAAGAGAAGGCTTACCAAAGCTTCTTCTATGAATTTGGAGCTAGAACTTGAATTTGCAAATGGAAACTAGGGCTTAGGATTTCCTAATTCTTTTTCTCTTCCCCCATTTTTGATGAAGCTTGAATGTATTAGGAAATTATAAAGGAAGCAAGAGAAGAGGGTTGGAGCTAGATTGATTAGTGGGGTTAATGGGCTAAAACCCAACCCAAAGCCCTAAGTGAATAGTAGCAAAATTCTACTATCTCCAAACATATCGAAGTTTATACTCAAAAAGGTCGCAAACGTCATTTTGAACTCAATGGAAGTGGTCTCGGGTCCTAATTCGACCGTTTGCAAAAAGTAGATTTTCGGACTAAAATCCGAGAATGATGAAATATTTAAATGAAATATTTAAAATATACAATCGATAAATATGCGGGCTGTTACATACTCCCCTCCTTAAAGAAATTGCTTTCTCGCAATACTTAAGAAGAAAATAAAGAGTAACAACCATAAAAGCATGTCAACACAAAAGAAAATTTGAAATAAGAAGTTCACCAAAAAAAGAGCACGAAAGAGTAAGTCTGAACGTGTTTGCTCGATGAATTCTCTAGATTCCAAAGGGAGATCCTTAGGATTTGAGAACCATTGAACATTTACAAAAAGAACATTTTTATTTCGAAGGCGCTCAACCTCCGAAGCAATGATACGAATAGGATGTTGCTCATAAATCAAATTAGATGAAACTTCAATTTCTTCAACAATACCGGGCTCAAGAATAGAATCGGAATCTCGAAGGCATTTCCGTAGTTGAGAAACGTGAAACACGTAATGAATAGTTGAAAACTGATCCGGTAATAAAAGGCGATAAGCCACGGAACCAATACGTTCGGTGACGGGAAATGGACCAATATATCGAGGTGCTAATTTTCCCGATCGACTGAAACGCACAACACCCTTCATAGGTGAGACACGAATAAACACAAAATCTCCCACAGAAAATTCTAATTTCTTTCTTCGGTTATCGGCATAGGATTTTTGCCTACTTCGAGCCTCTTTCATCCTATGACGAATAAGGTCAATCTTTTCTGTGGAATCACGAATAAAGTCTGGACCTAATACCAGCTTCTCACCGGCCTCAAGCCAACAAGAAGGAGATCGGCATGGCCTTCCATAGAGTGCCTCAAAAGGTGCCATACCAATACTAGATTGGAAGCTATTATTATAGGAAAACTCAACAAGAGAAATATGATCTTCCCAACTTCCACCAAAATCAAGAACACATGTACGAAGAAGATCTTCAAGAGTTTGATTTACACGCTCGATTTGTCCATCGGACTGAGGATGTTAAGCGGTGCTAAAATTAAGCTTCGTTCCTAAAGCTTTTTGAAGACTCTTCCAGAATCCACTAGTAAATAATGGATCACGATCACTAACAATAGAAGTAGGGACTCCATGCAACTTAACAATTTCTTTAATAAAGATTTTGGCCAAAAGAGGTTCGGTCCGGTTAGACCAAACGGGAATAAAATGAGCGGATTTAGTAAGTCTACCGACTATCACCCATAGGCTATCATGACCCGAATGAGAACGGGGAAGGCCGTTAATAAAACCCATGGAAATTTGATCCCACTTGTAAATTGGAATGTCCAAAGGTTGCAATAACCCACCGGGCCTTTGATGCTCGGCCTTAACGAGTTGGCAGGTCATGCAACACTTAAAAAAGTTAGAATATCGGATTTCATTCCATCCCAATAATAAAGTCGCTTCATATCCGCGTACATTTTACTACTACCGGGATGAATGGTAAATTTAGAATGATGAGAATCTTCAAAATGTCTTTACGAAGGTTACCAATATTTGCCATGATAAGTCTACCAAATTTTCGAATACCGCCATGAGAATCAATATCAAAGTCTTTCAAACCTTCAATATCAATTTTATCCCTACAATTTTGGCTAAGAAGAGCCAATTCAGGATCTAGCTTTTGAGCTTTAAGAATGCAGTCAAAAAGAGAAGGATGAGCCTCAAGGCTACATAAAACAAGAGATGAACATAAATCGGATTCACGATCTCGAATCTCACAAGTGGACAAAATCTCGAGATCATTCCATTCGGATATCATCATAGAAACAACCGCTTATTGCTTAGGACTAAGTGCATTGGCAATACGATTCTCCCTTCTCGGGAGTATAAATAATATCAAGATCATAAGATGCAAGAAACTCAAGCCAACATTAAGTTCCTTATGAAAACATAAATATTTCAAAGATTTATGATCGGAGTGGAGAATGATTTTCTTCCCCAACAATAAATGATGATGGAAAACTCTAAAATTCGACAACAATAGCCGTGAGCACTAGATCATGAGTGGCATAACTAGTCTCTATCGGCTTAAATTTTTAGAAACAAAAGTGATAGCACATTCTCTTTTCATAAGAACGGCATCCAAACCAACACGACTATCATCGGTATAAACAATAAAGTCTTGATTCCCCTCGGCAATTCACAAGAATAAGAGTATCGAAAAAGAGTTCTTTTGATTGATTCTCTTTCCCGAAAAGCTAAACTTTCAAAAATTATAATTAACTTTATGTAATCATCTTTCTAGAAAAATTTACATTTTACAAGTCACTTTATTGTGTCTGACTGTCTCATCAAAGCCTTTGGGAGATTCCTATCGATAACGTTGATCAAGCGCATTGACCAGAATTCTTAAAACACTAAATGGGCAATACAATCACAAAATCATCTTCTATATGACAAAAATGTCTCTTAAAAAGTTTTAAGAATATTCTTTGCTCGTTTAAGAACAAAATCCAACTATACTTATAAATAAATCTTATGAAAAAGGTTTGTAAAATTTTTAAATTGCTATTTTCATCCAAAATCAATAAATACAAGAATGGAGTCATCGACAGATTCGTAGAACTACTCGATTTATAAAGTGGATGAAAAAAGCTGGACAAACTGAATGACATAATAAGTCATTCATAAGAATCATAACGAGTGTGGAATGCGGTAAGTGGAATGCTAATTTCCACGACTCGTAGCAAATGAAAACCGGTGGCAAGTCGAGCTGAAAAAAACTTAACACCACTCAAAAGATTGCTTAGGTGATAATCCTAAGACAAGCTCAAAACATCGGAAAATTCACAACTACCCAAATGAGAGAAATAACACTTTACTCAACATGTGGGCTTAAAGAATAAAATGATGCCACCAAATTGGAATCGAAATCACAAAGAAAAATAGAAATCTTCTTAACAGATTGAAAATGTCGAAGATGAATAGTCCACTCGGGACATGAAATATGGCTTCATAATAATTAAGCCAATCCTTTCACAAAAATAAATTCCGAAGCCTAAGTAATGCATAAAATGCAAATCGGCCGGTAAGAAAAAAATCATATAAAATAATCTCGACATCCAAACAAAGCAAATTGAGTGTTGCGGATCCACCAACCGGAATCGCAATTCTCAAAGAAGTCATCAAGCCCAAAATATTTAAAGAAAAAGAATTAACAAGTTCTTTTGATATAAAATAATAGGATGAACCTATATCAAATAGAACTCGAAAGGGATAATCACAGAACAAATGAAATCAAGGATTGAATGTGAAATATCTTGACCAAGAGAAGTGTCACAAGGGTCTTGCACAACTTTCAACTTTCCCTCCCTCTTGCTAGGGAGTTTGGGACATGTAGATAAAAGATGGCCCAGATTTTTGCAATAGCGACAAGTAATGGGTTTCGGACACTTAATTACATAATGGTCCTTAGAATTACAATTGTAGCATCCTCCACGATTAGGGATTGGTGTCTTTTCTACCAAAGTAGTTTTCTTCATTTTATTATTGGGATTAGGGCTCTTGAACTTAATATGCCTCTTCTTGGAAATCCCAATATCACTAGCACTTCCTTTACCGACCTCTTCTCCTTGTAGAGTGATATCTACAAGCTGATCGAAAGGAACTTCTAGTTTCAGAGGTAAAACCTTTGTGGGGTTCTTACTCAAAGCACAGATAAACCTTTTATTCTTTACAAGATCCAAAAGTTGTTGGGCAGACATGAATACACCATCTAGAGAAGGGCTACTGGATTGACGAGCACCAGAACTGCCAGAACTAACCATCTCTTCTTCTTTAAGAAAGAAAGAAAGAAGAAGAAAAAGGTTATTCTCCGAATGAATATCAAACAAACTTGATTGATAAAACAAGGCATCATAAAAGAAAATAGGATAAGACGGTACGAAGACTCGAATTAAATCCTAAGACACGACTCCTAAGATGGACTCAGGACGATGATCCTTGCTAGATTATTCTACATTATTCCGAAGTTTGGCTCTGATACCAAGCTGTGACGCCCCACCTTTATACTCACGCCAGCTAAGGACACTACGGAGTAATGCCGTTAACTAGCGCAGAGAATAAGGCTGTTGAGGAGTGACCATCCGTGTAATTGCTTTGTGCGAGTACCGATGTGCCAGATTAAAAATATAACTTTTCATCTCGAGAGGGAATCCAACATACCGACGCAAACTCAAAGATACTACACAGTGGCTATATGAAATCTTCGGAAACAAATATAGAAATAAGAATAACACAAATCAGTCATAGAAGTTCATATCTCAAAGGTGGAAATAGATATGAATATTACACATAAAAGTGTACATTAGAGCAGTGGTCTAACAAGATCCACAATATCACAAAGGAATAACTACAAATTCTATACAAAAGAATAAGTATACATCATGGAGTCTATATCTCAAATGTATACAACAAAATAAACTACTAATCTAAGTAGTTAGCCAAAAGTCAGAATAATAATCCCAGATGAGGAGTCAAGTAGAAGCACCTGTAACATCTCGGTCTGACCCGAGTATTACTTAATAAGAAAATAATAAACGGATCATTATACTATAAATATCAAATAAAATGATATAGAATAAGAGAAATGACAAAGACGTATGATAACTATAAAGCCATACTGTGATAAGTATGTAACTGAAAATCAACTAGAGATTAATCAATATCACAAGAATCTTCTCAAAGATAAAAAAGAATGTCATACTCTTTATTTTTATTCACCAAACGATAAATATTGACAATTATATCAATGCCAATCACAAAAGTTAATGACACACAAATTCACCAATGCACAAATATTGAAAAAACTTATCAATGTAAATCACGAAAGTTGGTGAAAACACAAATTCTAGAAATCATCAATGGAAATCCAAAAATCACGAAAAGGGGGAGGCCTATCACAAAACGGGAGTATGAAAACTCACCAACACGTGTATCATAAAAAGGAAAGATATTCCATGGTTGCTAACCATTAATTTTGAACTGAAGCTCCACAAAAACGGCCCCAAGACCTTTGAGTCGAAGCTCCACTAAAACGGTCCGAAGACCATGGGTCGCTACCCCACCAAGCCGAAGCTCCACTAGAAACGGGGTTTAGTCTCCCTCGCTGACAAAGAGACATCGCACATTGCTAGTCTAAATCACAAAATGATCATCGTTGGTCGATAAGTGTAAATTACACTAAGCTAGTAAATAAATGAGTTTAGCTTCATGTCCCATAACCACTAGCTTAACTTAATTATTTACGAACAAAATGTAGACTTCCACTCGAGGTTAAGTGTCAATTATACTAAGCTAGTAAACGTATGAGTTTAGCTTCATGTCCCATAACCACTAGCTTAACTTAAATATTTACGAACAAATTGTAGATCTCCACCCGAAAATTGTCACAAGAGATTCAATCGAACAAGTCCAAGAATTAACCGACGAAGTAAACGCAAGCGTTTCATACCACTTGTTTTACTAAGTCGTTTAATTAGATTTCTCATACGAGTGAGGTAAAGGTTTGTATATGCTAGTAGATTGGAAAACGGTTTAAGAAACGAGCTTTGTAATAAAATATTGTTGAAATCGTTTTGATGAAAGAGTTTTGATATTTACTACTAGTATTGAAACCTTTATATTTTTAAAGTGAAAAATCACAAAAATGATTGTAGGAACAATCAATCATCAAAATTCACATACGAAGACGTGAATCAAATCCAAAGAAACCGATACCGAATCCATCAAAGTGGATATACCCAAAAATTCCTAAAATAGAAGTTATCAAAGTCGACAATGATGATAACAACTAATCGGAGAAGAAGAATCGATTAAAGATTGGAGAACAAAGCAAATTGAGCATAAATAGGCAAAACAGGAGCAGGTCAGTTGACTAAACTCCCTGAGTCAGTCGACTGAACACAGACCTGAAAAATTCTCGGGCTTCAGCTCAGTCGATTGACTCAGATAATTCAGTCGACTGAACCTGATTTCCTGCATTTCCTATCCCATTTTAAATGAAGTGCAAACTCTCTCAATTTGCAATCGGGCAAGCACGGACGCTAGGGGTTTATGCCTATCGGCTACCCGGTCCTATAAGCTCTTCGATTCATCACCAAAAACATGATCAAACAACGAAGTTAGGATTTTTAAAGAATTGAACTCAAAACACCAAAAATTGGAATATTCTCCAATTCAATCCAAACCAAAAGCAAATGCACATGAATAATTGTTAGGAATTCATACCCAACAATCAAAGATAGATATAGGCATAGATGTGAGATAAAAATCTCACCTTTAAACCCAAATCAATGAAGGAGAAGCTTTTAAAACAAGCCAAAATGAATTCCTCTTCAATAACAACTCAAGAAGCTTCAATCTAAGCTTAAAAGAAGAACATTTCCTAAGTTAGGTTTAGGATCTGAAATTGAAAGGATAATGAGTTGGAGAAGAAGAAGAGAAGGCTTGCCAAAGCTTCTTCTATGAATTTGGAGCCAGAACATGAATTTGCAAATGGAAACTATGGCTTAGGATTCCCTAATTATTTTTCTCTTCCCCCATTTTTGATGAATCTTGAATGTATCAGGAAATTATGAAGGAAGCAAGAGAAGAGGGTTGGAGCTAGATTGTTAAGTGGGGTTAATGGACTAAAACCCAACCCAAAGCCCTAAGTGAAAAGTAGCAAAATTTTACTATCTCCAAGCATATCGAAGTTTATACTCACTTATTTTCAGGACTTGTTTAATATAACAAATGACTTTAAACTTCTTAGCTTTCACAAACTAAATAATTTTATATCCAAATATAAGAGTTTGAAAAAAATTTTTTTTTTTAAAACTTAACTAAACCATTTCTAAAATGTAAAGTTACCAAAGGATTTCGAAGTCGTGACTAACCATTTTAAAGACTAACTTCCTTGCATGGAGCATCCTAAACAAGATCACAAACTCATATACATATTTTCACAACAACCAACTGTTCAAGGTTTTAGCTTTCACCTTGCTAACATTTAACTTATATTTTTAGGTTAATATTACTTCACATCCGTAACATAGTTTCATACTTAAACCAAGTTGGCCAACATATATCCAAGCACATATAAACATTATAATCCAATATCATAATAAGCCGATAAAACTATGATTCGCAATAAAATATATACCATTATTCAAAGTTAGAAACTTTAAATAAAATGATTTAGTTTCCCACCAATAGCAATCCATGCAAAATATATAACTTTACTATCTTCAGACCATGACCTATATTCTTGCTCTACTATACAAAATCTTGATCTTTAGGCCTTGCAAGTGAGTTTGGGTTCAACCATGAAGGGTTTAAGCTCAACCAAGGCATGTAGGGTTCGACCATGCTTGGTTCATGGAGAAATGAGCTTGCTTTTGGAAGGATGGAGGTAGGAAGGAAGTAAGGTGATTAAACATGGTTTTGGAGTTTTAAAAGTAAGAAAGCGTTAGGTTTCAACTTTAAAATTTATAATGGAAGTCGTGAAAATATTTTATGAAATTTGGGGAAGGTTTTACGAAATGAAAATGAATGAGAAAAATGATAATAAAATTAGGAATTTGGCATACATAAAAATGCAAAAGTTAAATTACTAAAATGCTCTCAAAGTACTTACCCTCCACAAACCTAATGACTCATCACCTTGCCCTCAACCGCACCATTTACTCACGCTACCCCCTTGACCCCCTCTTAACCATGCTCCAACATGACATAAATATTTTTAAGTACTCTAATGTACTTATGTCTCCTATTTATTTGACAATTTATGTTAAACATTCTTTGTATTTTATTTAAAACACATAATAAATCACATCTCTTTTCATTTTTACTTAAGTATGCATATATAACAAACCATATCCTAACTTCATTTAAAAATGAATGAATATAATTATAGAATAGAGTTTACAACGTTTTCGACAACTTTAGCCAATGAAAAGTCAATAATTCAAAAAATGAATTTCGGTCATAATTTCATTTTTTCTTCAAACTCGATATTTTTGTAAACAAATTTTGAAAAATATTTCACCATCGTTATTTATTATTTAAAAGAGTTTTATTTTAATTTTAAAATCTATTATTAGAATTTTCAAAATTAGTTAAACATTCGCAAATCAAAATGGTGAAATTTTGGATCATTACACAAACCATATGAACAACCACCTAAATTCAATGCCAAATCAAGCCTCTTAATTTAGGGATGAATCTAATCCTTAGAGAATTTTGGGATGCGACTTATCATATAGGTTCCCCCTATGCTCCAGAGCTCCCCCACGAAGTTTCGTCAAATTCCAACCGAATTAGCCTTCGATTTTCCTAATTTCTCGACCTAACTACCTAACATCCAAAACATCGCACACAACATCAAAGCATAACATACAATCATAAATGATCGTGCATATGCATCCATCCATCCATATAATACCTGAGAATATGAGGATCAACCTAGTTTTATTCTAATTCCAAGTTTTGCATTAACGTATGCACATAAATGATGGAAATTACACTAGCATGTGGATATGAGCAATTAGATTTCAAAACACTTTTCTAAAATCACTTGAAAAAAAAATCATATTTCTGGTCATAAACATATTTTAACAAGTGGTTAAAGTTAGAAAACCCTTTTTAGATCAAAACATATAAAAATGACCACTTTAACTATATAAACAAGTATAGGTGACCAAGGGGTCAAGAATCACTCACCAAATTCCTAAAATGCGATTTCCCTTCCTTAGATTTGAGGTGTAAGAAAGATCCAAATCAATAGAAATGATAATCTCTAGCTTCTATATGTTAATCTCCTCTTTAATATATGATTTGGCTAACATTAATAAGGAAAAGATGTGATGTTTGATGAAATTAGGGTTAATGGAGGCTTAAATCTATTTTGGGGAAGAAGGAAATGACTTAAGTTAGTTCCTACAGCCTCCTATTAGCACAAATTTCGAAGTAGGTTAAAAGGCCTAAGCATGGGCTTAGTTAATTATCCACTAAAACTAGCCAACAACAACCAAAAATTAAAATTGCCATAACTTTCAAACGACGCATCTGTTGTTCTATTATAACAACTCCATAGAATGGGAAACCATCATCTTGAAGTAATGGAAGTATATTGATTTCTAATTTGACTCCTATTAAATGTTATAGTCCAAACAATATTTTTAGGGTCAAAATGGTCACATAGAAATTTAGTAAAAATCACATATGTGAAAAATGTTCCAAAGAATCACTTTCCAAAATCCTAGAGTCATATGCCTAATATGAATAAAATAAATGTTTTATGATCCTCCGATATGTAAAATGTAGATTGTTACACGCCGATTGTAACCACCATGTTTTGGAGATTACCTGTTTATATTAAATTATAACGGATGTTATAATTTAATATAGTAAATTTAAATATAATTGGAAATTTTAAATTTGTTTATTTGGAATAAATAATGAATTTGTAAATAAAATGGGAGAAATAAAGTTTGAAACTTTATTTTGTTTATTTGGAATAAATATGAGATTAAATATTGATTGGATAAGTATTTGGTTTAAATAAACTGAAATATTGGGTATTTATTAGTTTTGACCTAATAAATTAATTAGGTGATGTATTTCAACATTAAATTGTTGAAATAAATCTAAACTAACGAAAATCAAGTTTTAAAAACTTTATTTTGATAATTTGAGAAGAAAATGATTAATTGTTGATTTTATTTGAGTTATGCAATAGTGTTGTAAGTTATTTCTTATATTAAAGCTTTTATTGAATTTAAAAAGGGGGGAAATGAAGTAAATCTGTATTTTATTAATATCAAAGATGAAATATAGTATAAAAATAGTATTTTGATGATAAGATAAAATTGGAATGATTTATTGTAATTTATTTGACAAGAAAATAATTTTTGTACAAGTTATTGCATTTAAAAATGATGTTTTACACTAAAATAATGTAAATTGTGTAATGTAGTCCAAAATAGGGTTTTATTGTTAAATATAACTTTTTACAATAAAATAAATTTAATTTTATTACAATAACAATATTATTTCATAACAATTAGATGTATACATTTTTGTTTGGTTTTTAAAATGAAGTAAAGTATGTATATGTTGATAATATAAGATAAAAATATACATTACTTATATTTTCTCTAAGCATTTTGGCTTTGGGCTTAATAGGGTTACAAATGGGATCCAAAGCCCATTATCTAGAGGTTTCTGGGGAGAAAAGAAACACAGTACGTTGTTTCTTCTTCTTTCTCAAAAACCTAAAGCATACAGTAAAAGAAAACGAGAAATCTTCATGGCCTCCTTCAATTAAAACCAATCTTTATTCAATTTCTGCTAATTCAAGAAGCTAATTCCCAAAAATAAAAATAGTGAAAGGTAACCAAATCCAATACTCAATAAATTTCATCAAAAGTTTTGATTTAGGTGTGAATTTGGTGTAACTTATTCTATTCCTCTTGCATGTTCTTCTTTCAGTAAATACAGGTTTCTAGAGCTTCTTTTCATCGTCAAAGATCATTTCTAGCACCTAAATTATTTGTTAATCATCAGGTGAGTATCGCTCTCATAATAGTTAGCCCATGCAATGCCAAAAATCGCAAATTGAATCAAAAATTTGCTAAAAAATTCGTTTTTGAACTAATTTAATTTTTCTATGTAAACTGTCTTGAGTTGCAACTTTGTGCAGTCGTATCTCTCTGTTCCGGCAACGAAATGTTGTCAGATTTTTCTTGTTTTGTAGATTATACATACCAAATTTCAGGTTATTTCAACCTATATAGCTTATAGAAATATGTTGCCGAACATTGATTCAGAGCATGTTTTTTGTCCAGATTTTTGCAGTGAAAACACGGCATGGGTTAAACTTTGAGACATCATAACTTTTTCATACTTTGTCTAAAGTGCATAATTCTTGGTGCAGTTTAAATTCTTTTTGTTGATCTTTATGCGTGTTAAATTTCTGGTCACTTCGACCTATATATCATATAGAAATATGCTGCCGAACTTTGATTCGATGCATATTTTTGTCCAGATTTTTACAGTGAAAACACTGCCTGGGTTCAACTTTGAGACATCATAACTTTTTCGTACTTTGTCTAAATTGCATAATTATTTATACAGTTTAAAGTCTTGTTATTGATCTTTTTGTATGTTAAATTTCAGGTCATTTTGACCTACATAGCATATAGAAATATGCCGCCGAACTTTGATTAGAAGCATGTTTTTGCCCAGATTTTTACAGTGAAAACAGTGTATGGGTTCAACTTTGAAACATAGTAACTTTCTCATACCTTATCTAAATATTGTAATTATTTTTTCATTTTAAATTATAGTTTTTGAACTTTACAAATGTTAAATTTCAGGTCATTCCGACCTCTGTAGCCTATAGAAATGTGCTGTCAAACTTTGAATTGGAGCACGATTTGCTCCAGCTAATAACAGTGAAATCTGGCTGCAAGTACAACTTTTAGAGATCATATCCCTCTCGTTTCTTGTCCGATTATATCCATTCTTTTTTATGTAAAGTGGAGTTACTAAAATATATGCCTGCAAAATTTTACGACTTTTAAACCTTTGTAACTAGTTAAAAATTATGTTGGAACTTTGAATCGGAGCTTGTTTTTCTCCAGCTGAACATTTGAATTGTTTTATATGGATTTTTTTTCAATGATTTTTTTGATCAGCTTGATCATGAAAGAGCCAATATTACCACTTATCCGTATTTTGGATTGGTGAGTTTTTAAGAGATTTTCATGTGACGACTTTATGAATAATTTCGTTGAATTTTTGTTGATTTTTGTTGTTTCTTTACACGTACTTTCTAAACCGTTTTCGAAAGATTTTTTTAGCTTTCAAAATAAATATTTTACAATATTTATAATTAATTCAAAGCTATTAAAATTATACATTATCTATAATAAGAAAATTGTCAAAAGTTATTTTCCAAGCGATTTTAAAAATAGTTTAAAAACTTATTTTCTATAATAATTATTTTCTATATAATAATACATGTTCTTGCACTTTTCGGACGTATGAGAAAGTGAATTAAATGATTTAGTTAAACACGTGGTATGTGACACATGAGTTTACTTTTTCGGTTTATTCCGGACTTGTATGATCGAATCCTCTTGAGTATATTGTTTTGAGTTGATAATTGAGATTTACAATTCCTATTAGAGGAAGTATCTGAGTTGGCCAATATTTGGCGAATTGAGAAGTTCGAGATCTCCTATTATAGGGGTAATAATCAATGAGAACCACTTATATATGTTGTTTACTCGCCGATGAGACGAGGCGAGTCTTGAGATGAGATTTCCCTTTTTAGGAATTATGGGTAATGAGAAACCACTATGAGATTTATTTGCACTTGCCGATGATACGAGGCAAGACATATGAGTATTCTGAGATTTCTGAGGTTTATAATTTTATTTTTATGATGTGGAGTTAACTAGCGGTTAGTAAACCGTTTAGTGTGAACGTGTGGTATGGGACGCGCGTTAACACTTTTTCGGTTCCTTTCAGAGAGTTTGTGACACATCCACGAGTATGCCAGTGCGATAGATCTCCGGGTCATCTGAATTATGCGACTTCTGTCACCACGAGTTATGGGACTTCGGTCACCACGAGTATGACCTTCGGATCCACGACTTAGATACCTAAATTATACATAGCACTGGATAAGAGTTTAGCACATGCAGCATTGCTTCAGCTTTGCAATCAAGGATCTAGCCAGTCCGGTGTTTTCTGAGTTTTATACGATTTCACCATTTTGAGATATTTTTGTTACATCGATAGCTTAGTGCTACATGAGATGTTATATAGGGTGATTTCATTTTTTTAGATTTGAACTCTATCTTGAGTTCCGTGAGATTCATATTAAAATTTGGATGAGTTTCTCTTATGACTTTTGTATGATTCCTTACTTTAGAGTTGAATGCCATTAAGTATGGATCTCTTATATTGAATTAAATCTATTCATGCGACAACCCTTGGTGAACATATACCATGCATTAAGATTATACTATACTTATACCCTACCTTTATAGTTAAGGAAGAATTACCTTATGCATATATATTCCTCTTATCTTATACTAATATCAAGTTCTAGCTAGCCTGACCCGTGTATTATTACTCAGGCCAGACTGAATTGCAGGTTAGGTAGTTGAACTCTTAGCTTGCTTTACTTTTTGGACTTCACCGTTGACTTGGGATATGGCATAGTTTTTGTGTAGTATACTTTCTGTTGGGCACTTGTGATGTATATATTCTTTTGTGGAGAATGTATGTACATATTGTGGTTGTATACCACTAGTGGCATGTTGTATTACATTTGATGTATGTATTCATATGTATCGTTTCTGTGTTGCTGTTCTGTGACTTGTAATTGATATAATTATTATGTTTTGCTTCTTAATAATCCTTTAACCACCATAGTAGTGTATTAGATAGGAATTAAGTATGTCAAATACTTGAGATGAAAAAAGACTATAAATATCGACATACCTAGCTCTTTTCTAATGCAAGACTATGATGGTCGCCCTTAACCAGCCTCATTTTCCGCATTAGCAGACAGAATTACTGAATAATTATTTTTGTTAATGTGGGTCTCGGGGTGGGGCGTCACACTGATGCTTCAATTTTAGTTCCTATATCAGATCCTGAACGTGTTGCTTCCAAGGACTCTACTACTAAGAGCCGCTCTTCTTAGGGAGTGAAGTATCTGTATAGCTCCCTCATTCTCTGTTGATCTTGGAGGTGAGGAGTGATCTTCCAAATCAGAATGCGCTTCAATCCTCAGTTGATGGGAGCATCAGCTGAATCCTTTGATTTTTGGGCAGAAGGTGCTAAGGTCCTTGCCCATAACATGGCCATAATAAGAGTTTTTTCATGCTTCCTCTTGCAGCCCCTACGGGGCCCTTGGATTCCTATTTTCTCCCATCATCGGAATCACGGTCTAAGCTAATGGACACCCGTGCGTCTTTGCTTTGAAGTTGGCCATTGGTTGACGTTGGATGGTCATAATCAAAGGGTGGAAGCTCTACGACTAGCTTCTATGAAGCATCGGTCGTTGAGTCTTTTATTCAAAAAGTGGTAGTTGGTCCCACTACTCCCATTTTAGAGTGAGCTATAATAGTTTATCTACCGCATGACACATGCAACAGACAAGCACCGGCGGTGAGCCGTGGGCGATGATGTAACGGAAGATGGAATTGGAGGGTTGTTGGAATTTAATGGGAGGAACGGAGAGATGGAGGGACAGAGGAATGGAGGATGAAGGGACAGAGGGATAGAGGTATGGAGGACAGAGGGACAAATGAATGGAGTTTCAAGCCCTCCTCCTGTTGCCAAAAATGTTATTATTTTTTTGTCTTCGCCACCCTCGAGTAGATCGTGAGGCAATCTTACGATTTTTCATCCTCACGATTAGAAATCAGCGAATTTAAGCTTAGCGAGCTTCTTCTTTAGGAAGCGACTGTTCTACTGAATGCTTACATAGCCGAGTAGTCACACTTCAACTGTTTGTTGAAATGTGGAGATGGATTGATGAACAAAATGCGAATGAAAGTAAATAGCAGAAATACAGAAAGATACAGAGATTTTTTACATGTGTTTGGATTGTTGTTAATCTTACAGCCACAGGATAATCCATGTTGTTTGACTATTTTTGTACAAGAGATTATAATGGCACTGAGTTGTACAATATTTTGCTTTTCATTTTAGGAAGAAGAAGTTGAAAAAGAAGATCCATTTCTTTGTCATTATACCTTCCCTTTTATAGTATGAAAAGTGCATTGTTGATGGTTGTAATTGTTTCCTGTATTTTCCTTCAACCTCCGCCCTTAGATTATACCACTTGTCGCTTATCTAAGATACTTATATTTTGTGCTTGGACTGATGATAAGTTTTCGGTGGTAAACCCAAATATTGGAGGGCATTGGAATTTTTAAGTAGGATGCTCAAAAAAGTAGAAAGGGAGCTTTGGTCTACATATGTCAACCTCCTCTCTCTTGAAGTAGAAAGATGCTCTAAGTGGAATGGTAGGAAACTACCCGGATGCTTTATTTGATTGCTAACATGGGAGAATAAATGCAGTGATGGATGTCATCTGATGATCAGACCGTACTTCTCTATTCCTGCTTTTTCTCCATTTATTTAACTTGTTATCACGTCGGGTAAGAATGGAGTAGCTTTTCCTATTCTATGCTAAAAGCTGCCCAGACAAGTTTGGAGCTTATTTGCAATTAGAATTGTAATCTTGACCGTTAATGTCGAGAGATTAGCAAGTAAGAACTTCACATTTTTCATTTTCCTATAGGATTTAGTTAACGAGGGAGCATGTATTGAGTGACCCAGTATACAGATCCAGTGGAATTCTTTCAGCTCTATATGGTGTTGCCTAGGTTGCCCTCGGTGTATGTTTGTACGGATCTATTTCTATAGGCGTCTGACAAATGTGAGAAAATTCAACCCGAAATCTCATGCGTTAGTCATTATGTCTTAGTCTTGTATTCCTATAACACCCACATTTTTATATAATTAATAAACAAATAATTATGAACAGTGAAACTAAGAATTTTTGGAATTGTCGGAATTTGGCCTTGAAACTTGTTCCATTGTGTTCGTGACGATTTTCTTATCAATTTACATATATAATATGTCTCGAACGGAGTTCGTATGAAAAGGTTATTGACGTTCGAAGTTTTGTATCGAGAAATAATTATACATGTATATGCACATAAATATATTTGTTATAAATAAATATATTGCGTATGAAATTCCAGAATTAATGCGCAATTGAATTTTAAAATAGATGCGACTCATCATGGTAGTTAATTAACACTGCCATCATAAAGGAAATTAGTGATATCGGTAATTAAAGAAAATTAATTAACATCAGCAGGCAACGTAATCAAATCGGCTATTGGAGGAAATTAATTTACATTAATTGTTCACATGCGAAATTCAAAATAGACAAGTTTTATATTGGAAATTTAATCTGATGGTGTTCAAGTAGAATAAACAAGCAACATAAAAAAATGTTAAACGTTTATATTTTATAACATTTAAAAGTTAACGTTTATAAATAACATTGATTAAAACAAATAAGGCACATTTAAAATCCAAAATGGACGTGTGTTATAAAGAGCATTAAATCAGAGAATTAATGAGAGTAAATTGGAATTAATAAGGAAATGAAATAATATTTAACCTAGATTTGAATGTGTACATATAGGCAGTATATTGCTGCATATAAAAATTAATTAAAGGATCAATTAAGAAGAGGGCTAATTAGATAATTGGTTGGCTACATCGATATAAGAGGGAATGTATTGTAATTCATTCCATCAGTCGTCACTTTCTTCATCCCTCTCTTACAGTAAACAATGGCTTCTTTCTTCATTCTTTTCCCCCATTTCTCAGAAATCTACACGAAATTAATCCAAATAAAATATATGTGAACAAAATAGAGAAATTACAACAAATTAAAGGAGAGAAGTTGTAGAACGGCGTATTAATTTTAGAAGATAGGGATTTAAAGCTAAGTACGACTGGTGAGTGCATTTAAATTTATATCTTTTATGTTTATGATATATTATCGTTAGATTCCCATTAATAATTTTATTTAGTATTTATTTTAGTAATTAATTCTGTTAATTAGTTATGCAGAGACTGTAAATTGTATAAGAGAGCTTATAATTAATTAATATTAGGCTTGACAGTTAGAGAAAGGCATAAGCCTAAAAGTAAGAAATTTATAGCTGTTTACATCTATTTTAAAGTTAAAATTTAGCCTGTAAATTTTAGCTTCATTTTATACTTTTTTGCATGAATAAATTTGTTAAAGAGAAGAATTCACAAATACGAACTAAAACAGAAGGACACTAGATTTACATAAATTAGATGTAAAATAATAAAAGCTAAAATAAAAAGAGAAAAATAGAAATTTGCAGTAAATTATGCTAAAACGGGAAAAATAAATAAAAAGGGAAAACCTAATAACTTGATTTGGAAGTAAGTGATAGATCAATTAGTTGGTTTAGAAAAGAGAATATATTTCTATAGTTTAGTATTTAAAAGATAACGATAAACGTAATTACAAGAATAAAAAGAAACAATAAGGGAATTAGTGTAAAATAGAGAAATTACTGTATTTTGCACTATCCAATAAGTAAAGAAATAATAAAAGAAATATCGCGCAGTTACTGATTATTCTTTATAACATTATTTAGTATTAAAACATGAAAATGGATTTTTAGCACAACTTTTTGTAACCAACCAAATAGAATAGAAATACTTCCTAGAATATAAGAAATGAAGTGAAGAATTAAAGACGAAATCAAGTTAATTATTAGACAAGAATAGAAGCTATAGATAGAAATGTAACTAAATCTGCATTAACTGCGGAAAGAATAGAATAAAAGTAAAGTTGTTATTATCATAAGTAAATTTGTGACAGTTGGACGTATTTGAAAACAAATAGTTTTCATTTTGAAAGTAAAGTTGTTTTATTATTTGAAAACAAATAGTTTTCATTTTGAAAAAGTCCGATTTCATTTATGCAAGTTAAAGTCCTTGGGTTAAGTTTAAATTCCCAAAACAATACTTTTAAAATGTTTTAAATCCATATAAAAACATTTATAACTTACATAGCCTTTTTAAACCATAATTTCCAAACATAGAATTCAATTTCAAATCTTGAATTTAAATTTAAATCAATTTATTTAAATTTCAAAACCTTATCAAGTTATTCAAAATAACTTTTATCTTCAAACTCCTTTTCAAAAAAAATTCACGTTTAATCCAATTCTATTTCCAAAATCTTTTGGATTCAAAATTCTATTTAAAAATTATTTTCTAAAATCTATGACTTAACCAATTTCCTTGTGCAATCCATATTTGTGTGTGTATAGTGTAGTCCAGGGGTTTTACACAATAGTGCAACATTATCAATCATCACTGATTCAAGCATAGTAGTTATAGATAAGCGGTATATCTATATAACGCTTATCTTCCATACACAGATTCATAGATAAATAATATACATTTATCACAAATAAAATAAATTACATTCATCACAGCTTGAATTAAAACAATTCATATCACAAAGCATCACGCATCAGAAATACCAAACAATTCAAAGCAGCTCATACAATTCAAACATTCATAAGTAAGGTTAATCGATCATCTGATTAATTGAAACCAGATTAATCACTAATCTAGGTTGATTAACATTAAATAATTACAATTTAATTAATTATCCTTAATTAATAAATGATTGCCCTTAATCACTTGATTAATCAATCATAAATCATCAAATTATTACCCTTAATTACTTTTATTAAGAAATTAATTTTAAGTAATTAATTACCCCTTAATTACTTTTATTTATTGATTACTTTAATTAATTAACCCTTAATTCATTTAATTAATTATCCTTAATTAATTACAATAATTTATTAACCTTAATCACTTGATTAATTAATTATTAATTAATTAATCACTAATCACTTAATAAATTAATTTCTAATCATTAATTAATTAATCTTAATTATCTAATTAATTAACCTCTAATTATAAATTAATTAATCTTAATTACTTATTTAGATTAATTCTTAAATAACAATTAAATAAATCCTTAAACCTTTATAATTTAATTAATCCTAAATTATTAATTAATTTAACTTTAATTACCTTGTTAATTTAAGTAATCTTTAATCATAAAAAAACTTAACTAACTTTCAAGACAAAACAATTACATTAATTACCTAACTTTAATTTACACATGTTTAAAAGCATTTCGTCTCAATTTATACTTAATTACTTTTAAAAATTAAGTTTTTAAAAATACTTAACAATTCTCAAATTTTATTTATCATAGCATAAAACTTTTAATCAAAATAGTTTAAACATAATAGATCAAATTAGTTTTAAATTTAAATTTTAAAATTAGCTTTACAAAACATTTTAAAACATTTACAAACTCTACTTTGGGTTCAACCCGTTACTGACTCGTGTGTCCACTGGGGTTCCTTCTTCATCTTCCCGTTTTTTTAGTTTTAAGTTAAGTTTTAAAATCTAGAATGATAGCACTCACGAGCACGAGTACAGACTCGAGCCAAATCTTATCCCACTGTGCATCAACACAAGAAAAAATCTTCTACATTCCCACCCAATCTCGTGTGCACAGATCGATCCAGTGCACATGCACACGCCGCCGGCGTCACTCCGGCACCATCGACCTCCATCGCCAAGTCGACTATGGCGTCCCTAAACCATCGCACTACTCAGCAACCATGAGCAAACAACAAAATCAAAATCGAGCTTCCAGTCGAAAAACTGGAAACCCCATCTGAAACTGCCTCGACGAGGCAATCTGGCCACCAGAACCACCAAAACTTCGCTAGCGACTTCGCTAGCCTCCATGTCATCACTTTCACAAACCACGCACAGCTCGATGCACCATAGAAGCCACGGTGACTAATTTTTATGCCCTCGACAAAACTAGGGTTTAAAACCCAATTGGCCTATTGCCGACGCCCCGGTGATCGTACACCATATCCACCATTTTTCCCAACTTCGATGATCACCAAGCTAACTCCAGCCAAAGCCCCAACCTCTAGAATCACCCCAATTACCAGAACTTGCTCGAAAACCAAAATCCAGTCATTCCCAAAATGCAAATCCAATACCAAACTAAAATTCATGAATTTTGTTTTAAAAATCACATTTTCTAGAGATGATTCAAGTTTCATGTTTGAATCCACCAATTAAATTGTTTGCTTTTATCATTTTTTAATTTTTTTTACTGTTTTACTCTGTTTCCAGAGATATGCAAAACAATTTTGCTTAAAAATAAATTTTAAACTATATTTTATGATTAATAAATCATATTTTGTTTTGAAGCACACAGCCAAACCATGATTAGATAGAGAAGTTTGAATTTTTGAATTATTTAAAAGCTCTGTAATCGGGAAACAGAGAAGAACAAGCATCACATACATGCACAGATCAAACATTTTTTTATATATACAGAAATGACATATCTATAAACACATGCAAAGCACAAATCCGATTCAAGAATCCATATGCACAATTTTAGATCTACATAAGCTTTTAATACATATATTTACTCACAAGAATTTCAAGACAAAGAAGGTGAAGTTTCCTCACCTGTTTCCTGAAAGAACAGAGGCCAGAATGATGATTTTTGAACAGAGGTTTTGAATTTTTTTTGCTTACTGTTGTTTGATTCCTGGCTTAGTTGTTGATGTTTAGATCTGAAGTTTGATCCCAGGTTGGAGGCCGAAACTTGATTTCTAGATTTTGATTTTGATTTGCTACAAGCTTTTTAATTTGATTTGCAACTTAATTTCTTGAATCCTGAAGCTTGTTTTTGTTTTGCTTTGATATTCTTTTCCAGGTTTGAAAATTCTGAGATGATTTCTTTTTTTCCTCTTGATCAAGTTTTGGTTTTGTTATTGGGATGATTTTTTTTCTACGTATGTTTTCTAAATTCAAATTAAAAGAAAAGTTAAGTTTTCTACTTGTTTTAATTTGGCTAACACTTGTCTATATCGTATTAACACTTGTATCTACATATTTTAATCTTCTTACAAATGTCCTATGTGAATTAAATTGTGTTTATATTCTCAATTTAAAGTATTTTATAAATTTGTTATGCACCTTATTTTTAATAAATTTATAAATCATGTTTTATATATATACAATTTAAAAGAGAATTGTTTATTACTAATGTATATATTTATACTTTCAAGAAATTGATTTTTCAAAATCTAATTATACTTTAAATAAATAATCACACATATGTAAATTATAAAATTTAGCGTTTAAACAACTTTTAAACTTTTACTATATTTTAAACACTACAAATAATATTTTAAATATAACTTTATACCATATTCCTTATTTAAATAAATACATCTTCTTTATTAATCATTTATATAATCTTTTAAAGCAAAATATGGTTTTACAAATTTAATTTCACATGAATAAATATATTAAAATTTTATTCTAAATTAGCCTTTGAAAAATCTATTATATCAAATTCAAAATATCATTTTTAAATCAAAATGAATATTTAATAAAATTAGAAACAAATTCTTATTAATTTAAAAATAAAATTTTAAATCCAATTTGTTTCCAATATATTTATTATTGAGTTTCCAAATTCAAATTTTTATTCAAAATCAATATATATAAAAACAAACTAATAATTTATTTTATTTTGGAAAAACTCAATTTAATTTACAATTTAATTTCAAAAATTAATTCAATTGTCAAATTAAACTTGGCTAAAATTCGGGAATGTTACATATTCCCCCCTTAAGAAAATTTCGTCCTTGAAATTTGCCACGGAGATAACAAAGAACAAATGAAAGATAGAGAAATATCTTTTCAGATTAAACTGGACATCTATTCTGCATTTGGCTTACAAAATCAGAATATCAACAATCGATATGAGAATAAGCTCATTTAATATTTCACGAAGTACTCGGGTTATCCGGATCTACGAATGTGCAGGGGCACTGGTTAGTTCGAAGGAATAACTAACCATTCGTAGAATATATCAAAACCCAATAAAACAGACAAAAATAGGTTTGACTACAATCTCAGATTCAAGATTTAACTCATTTACGATTTACTGAGAAATAAAATATGTGTAGTTCCTGTGTTGAACAAAACTCAAAAAATTTTATCGTAAACGAGAAGGTTACCTGCTAAAATTCCTTTTCCTTTATAAGCCTTTGAGGTTGAAGGATCCTCTTTGATTGCATACTACTTGAGCTTGCTTCTGTGCTGGGCAATCCTTGATCCTATGTCCCGGCTTGTGGCAGTAATAGCATTCCCATTCTCCTCCGGAACTTCCTGCTTATCCAGAGTATCGTATTTATAACCCACGTCGATCAAATCAAAAAAAGATTCCTTTACGTGAGCAGTCATCCTCTCCCGATATTTCTTGCTCATTCCCTAAATAAACTTTTCATTCTTTTTCAAAGGTGTATTTACCAACTCCGGACCAAACCGAGATAATTCGTTGAATTTGTTCGAGTAGTCCTCATACGATAAACTTCCCTGCTTCAAATCCGTGAACTCCTGGTATATCCTGGAGATACCAGCAGATGGCATATATTGTTGCTCGAACACTTCCTTGAATCGACTCCAAGTGAACTCATCTGCCGGCTCATCCACAGTAACTGTCCCCACCAAGCTAAAGCCTCTTCCTGTAGTTGCCAGGAAGCTATCAATCACATCTGATCATCTTCCAATTTTAGTCCTTTGAAAATCCTTTCGCACGATCGAATCCAGGTTTGTGCTTCGATAATGGTTTCCTTGCCTGTGAACGGCTTTCCACCAAGTCAAGAAAAACTTCAATGTAAATCGGCCAGATTTGGCTGAGGTTGAGTGGGAATAGCTACTGTTGCAGGGACTTGACCAGTTGAAGTGGTACTTCCCCATCCCCTACCTCGTCCTCTTCTTCCACTCATTCTTACTATCTGTAAATAGTAAGAAAACCGATTTAGGCATTCCGACGAGATATCTTAAAGAATAACAACTGTTAAAGAAAATAGACTGATAAATTTGGGTTTTCAGTTTCACGGGTTGTACTCATTCTAGGGTATACTTTACCCTATCTCTATTGAGCCATCTAATGTGTTACACTCCGTAGCTAAAGTTCTTACTCAACCTTTGGCTCTGATACCACATGTGACGACCCGAACTCGATGCACGACAACCGACATCGAAATCAGTATCGTTGGAGCTTGCAACAACATTAGATGAAAAACAACACAGCGGAAACAAAGGATGATAGCATTGATATACAATATAGATACAATGTTAGATACATCATGATACAACAACCCAACACCATCATAGGATATATACAACACGTCACCATAGCGGAAATATATCGACATGAGCAAAGTCTTCAAGAGAATCCAATACTGCAACTCCAATCCAAAACTCCAAACCAAAGCTCTTAACTTCAAGCTCGAACCACCATCAAGCTGAACTTATAGCAAATGTGATCTCGAGCGTGATTGCCAAACCCAAAAAAACTTCAAAGATCCAAAGACTGAAGAAGATTTCCAAATGCTACCAAACCAAAGACTTCGAAAGCTATCAAATCTACACCTACTATTTGATTATCTGAAAAACTTAACTCTAGACTGCACGTGTGGAAAATTATGGGCACCCAGAGTTTAGGAAGGGAACAACAAACTCCGGGTCAGTCATGGGACTGGTGTGAGCAAATAAAAATAGTTTATCTTTAAAATAAGCAACAAAAGAATTTAAAACATTGAAATCCGCAATGCTTTTTAGAAAATGAAACTACCATAAGGCCTTCCAGCACACACACCATGCAATCGCACACTTGGGGGAGATTTCTCCTTATGATAGTCAAACATGCTTACTACGCAAAAACCTTTTTGATATTATTATTAGTGCATAGTGGAAAACGCTTTGAAAGTATAATATTAATCTTAGCCCGCATAGGTACCATTATATTATGCCTGTTATAACTACCATCTTAAATGGCAGGTTATACAACTAAAACCGTACAAGGCACGTATTGGTAATTGGATTTCCAACGAATGGTCCGGCCAAGGAACTTCCCATTGCCACATGGGTATGCCTCTGGAGGGACGCCCCGAGAACCTACCCGGATCTCTGCCAACACAAGGCCGGTTTACCCCTTCCCGTAAGTAACACCTAAAGATATGTCATCCCCGGTCGTTTGCGACCTTTATTCGACGATCCTCAACCACAAAGCAACATCACACAGTAATAAATTTACAGTGTCCACATGAGTTAAGTATCTGGGCTCCATATCATGATACCACCCTTTTCCAGAAGAAATGGACATACCCTGGGGGCATTACCTCTGCAACCTTGCTACATCATTCCTATTTCGACCATTTCCAGGGTGTGAGGTCTTGATGCAGTCTCGTCCACAAAGCTATGCTTGTTCACAAAGCCATGCTTCAATCAACAAATGATCGGCAACACTTTGTATGCCACATTACCAAATTGGGAATGTATCACTAGTAACCATCAACTACATAACCTCTGAGCTCATACGTCTTAGAGAAGAGTGTTAAGCTAAGAGAATAAATCTCCGCCACAAAACAGAAATGTATTTGATAGAAACCGGCTTTACATCTTAAAGTGTAATGTCATATACACATCCGTACAAGTATGTTTCGGGTTCGAACAGAACCTAAAGCGCTTCCGAAGAAGCCCTTGCAATCCGGGTATTCACAATCCCGATCGGACTCGGTATCACATATGGAGATCTCTATACCGTAGCTACTTAATGTAGAGTCATTTAACGGGTAATCCTTTCGTTTTCGAAATTAACTGGTCTTCACCACCGGTCTTCGAATGCTATCCATAATGTCGTATCATTATTTGGAATGGGTTATATGACACAAGGTCCTCTCCCGGCTAAACCGAATAATGAGCGCAATATTTAAAAACATATAGATATTGGGATTTCAGTTAAGTCACAACTTTAAAACCCAAAACCTTTCTTTTAAAATGGTTTAAACAAATTACCATTTTCAAAATCTTTAAACAAAAAGATTCATTTCACAAAGTTCACCCATCTTTCACAAAAATCCATTCATAGGTTTCAAAATAATTTCCACTTCAGATCGGATTAACTCATCCAATCTTTAAATCAATGATTTAATTCATAGCTTTCAAAATCATTTCCAAAGATTCATTCATAACTTGGAAAACCATTTTCGTTTCAAACTTGAAATCTTTTAACACAAATTGAAAATTCTTTCTTTATATGAAAGCTTTTATTATTTGAAAACAAATAGTTTTCGTTTCGGAAAAATCCGATTTCATTTATACAAGTTAAAGTCCTTGGGTTAAATTCAAATTCCCAAAACAATACTTTTAAAATGGTTTAAATCCATATAAACACATTTATAACTCATATAGCCTTTTTAAACCATAATTTCCAAACATAGAATTCAATTTCAAATCTTGAATTTAAATTTAGGTCAATTTATTTAAATTTTAAAACCTTATCAAGTTATTCAAAATAACTTTTATCTTCAAACTCCTTTTCAAAATCTTTTCACGTTTAATCCAATTCTATTTCCAAAACCTTTTGAATTCAAAATTCAATTTAAAAATTATTTTCTAAAATCTGTGACTTAACCATTTCCTTGTGCAATCCATATTTGTGTGTGTATAGTGTAGTCCAGGGGTTTTACACAATAGTGCAACATCATCAATCATCACAGATTCAAGCATAGTAATTATAGATAAGCGGTATATCTCTATAACGCTTGTCTACCATACACAGATTCATAGATAAATAATATACATTTATCACAGATAAAATAAATTACATTCATCACAGCTTGAATTAAAACAATTCATATCACAAAGCACCACACAACAGAAATATCAAACAATTCAAAGCAGCTCATACAATTCAAACATTCATAAGTAAGGTTAATTGATCATCTGATTAATTGAAACCAGATTAATCACTATTCTAGGTTAATTAACATTAATTAATTATCCTTAATTAATAAGTGATTACCCTTAATCACTTGATTAATCAATCATAAATCATCAAATTATTACCCTTAATTACTTTTATTAAGAAATTAATTTTAAGTAATTAGTTACCCCTTAATTACTTTTTATTTATTAATTACTTAAAATAATTAACCCTTAATTAATTTAATTAATTATCCTTAATAAATTACAGTAATTTATTAACCTTAATCACTGGATTAATTTATTCTTAATTATTAATTAATTAATCACTAAATGAACTAATTTCTAATCATTGGTTAATTAATCTTTAATTATTTAATTAATTAACCTCTAATTATAAATTAATTAATCTTTATTACTTAATTCAATTAATTCTTAAATAACAATTAAATAAATCCTTAAACCTTTATAATTTAATTAATACTAAATTATTAATTAATTTAACGTTAATTACCTTATTAATTTAAGCAATCTTTAATCATAAAAAAAACTTAACTAACTTTCAAGATAAAACAATTGCATTAATGACCTAACTTTAATTTACACATGTTTAAGAGCATTTCATCTCAATTTATGCTTATTTACTTTTAAAAATTAAGTTTTTAAAAATACTTAACATTTCTCAAATTTTATTTATCAAAGCATAAAACTTTTAATCAAAATAGTTTAAACATAATAGTTCAAATTAGTTTTAAATTTAAATTTTAAAATTAGCTTTACAAAACATTTTAAAACATTTACAAGCTCTACTTCGGGTTCAACCCGTTCTTGACTCGAGTATCCACTGGGGTTCCTTCTTCATCTACCCTTTCTTTTCTTTTGTTAAGTTTTAAGTTAAGTTTTAAAATCTGGAATGATAACACTCACGAACAAGAGCACAGACTCGAACCAAATATTATCCTACTCGAACATCAACACGAGAAAAAAGCTTCTTCGTTCCCACCCAATCTCGTGTGCACAGATCGATCTAGTGCACAGGCATATGTCGTCGGCGTCACTCTGGCACTATCGACCTCCATCGCCAAGTCGACTACGGCATCCCCAAACCATCGCACTACTCAGCAACCATGAACAAACATCAAAACCAAAATCGAGCTTCCAGTCGAAAAAATGGAAACCCATCCTCATATGAAACTGCCTCGACGAGGCAATTCCGACCACCGGAACCACCAAAACTTTGGCAGCGACTTCGCTAGCCTCCATGCCATCACTTCCCCAAACCACGTGTAGGTCGATGCACCATAGAAGCCACGGTGACCTATTTTTATGCCCTCGGTAGAACTAGGGTTTAAAACCCCATTGGCCTATTGCCGACGCCATGGTGATCGTACAACATATCCACCATTTTTCGCAACTTTGATGATCACCAAGCTAACTCCAGCCAAAGCCCCGACCTCCAGAATCACCCCAGTCACCAGAATCACATTTTCCAGAGATGATTCAAGTTGCATGTTTGAATCCACCAATTAAATTGTTTGCTTTTATCATTTTTTAATTTTTTTTTACCGTTTTACTCTATTTCCAGAGATATACAAAACAATTTTGCTTAAAAATAAATTTTAAACTATATTTTATGATTAATAAATCATATATTGTTTCGAAGCACACAGCCAAACCAGATTAGACAGAGAAGTTTGAATTTTTGAATTATTTAAAAGCTCTGTAATCGGGAAACAAAGAAGAACAAGCATCACATACATGCACGGATCAAACATTTTTTTATATATACGGAAATGACATATCTATAAACACATGCAAAGCACAAATCTGATTCAAGAATCCATATGCACAATTTTAGATCTACTTAAGCTTTTAATATATATATATATATATATATATATATATATACACACTCACAGGCATTTCAAAACAAAGAAGGCGAAGTTTGCTCACCTGTTTCCTGAAAGAACAGAGGCCGGAATGATGATTTTTGAACAAAGGTTTCGAATTTGTTTTTCTTGTTGTTGTTTGATTCTTGGCTTAGTTGCTGATGTTTAGATCTGAAGTTTGATCCTAGGTTGAAGGTTGAAACTTGATTTCTAGATTTAGATTTTGATTTGCTTCAGGCTTTTGAATTTGATTTGCAACTTAATTTCTTGAATCCTGAAGCTTGTGTTTGTTTTGCTTTGATATTTTTTTCCAGGTTTTGAAAAATCTGAGATGATTTCTTTTTTTCCTCTTGATCAAGTTTTGGTTTTGTTATTGGGATGATTTTTTTTTCTTCTATGTATGTTTTCTAAATTCAAATTAAAAGAAAAGTTAAATTTGCCACTTGTTTTAGTTTGGCTAACATTTGTCTATATTGTATTAACACTTGTATCTACATATTTTAATCTTCTTACAAATGTCCTATGTGAATTATATTATGTTTATATCCTTAATTTAAATTATTTTATAAATTTGTTTTGAACCTAATTTTTAATAAATTTATAAATCATGTTTATATATATATAATTTAAAAGAGAATGGTTTAATACTAATGTACATATTTATACTATCAAGGAATTGATTTTTAAAAATCTAATTATACTTTAAATAAATAATCACACATATGTAAATTATAAAATTTAGCTTTTAAACAACTTTTAAATTACTATATTTTAAACACTACAAATAATATTTTAAATATAACTTTATATCATATTCCTTATTTAAATAAATACATCTTCTTTATTAATCATTTATATAATCTTTTAAAGCAAAAGATGGTTTTAAAATTTCAATTTCACACGAATAAATATATTAAAATTTTATTCTTAATTAGCCTATGAAAAATCTATTATATTAAATTCAAAACATCATTTTTAAATCAAAATGCATATTTTATAAATTAGAAACAAATTCTTATTAATTTAAAAATAAAATTTTAAATCCAATTTATTTCCAATATATTTATTATTGAGTTTTCAAATTAAAATTTCTATTAAAAATCAATATATATATATATATATATATATAAACAAACTAATATTTTATTTTATTTTGGAAAAACTCAATTTAGTTTTCAATTTAATTTCAAAAATTAATTTGATTGTCAAATTAAACTTGGCTAAAATCCGAGAATGTTACAGATTTTTGCATTTTTGCAAAAAATTCGGACCCATTTGGACTCGGATTGTTACATATAGTATCAGAGCCTAGGTTTAGGATTCCTAGGTAGATAGTGAGCGAACGTATTTGTATTTTTGAATAAAATATAAATATATTATGTACTAAAATCCAAATAGTCCCCAATTATATATTTTAACTTATGGAAAAAATTTAGAAGTATATTTGTGCATAGTTTGCTAGTTGGGTTTGAAATGATCCAAAGTATTGAGATCTAAGTTATTAATCTTCTACAGTGTACAATAAGCCATGTTTTGAGGGAAGATTGGTATCCATATGTTATAGAAAGTGGGGAAGTTCCCTAGAGATAGTAGGAAGAGTGTTTTTATTTTGGAAGGAGTAAGTGGTTTTGGTAAGAAGAAAAACCACCTTGTTAACCCAATAAAATGAAACTTTTGGAATTGAAAAGCTGAAAAATATAGTTGTTAATATATTTGAGGAAGTAAATATTGGGTTTTTGAAAAAAATAAGTGGTATGAATTTAAATTAAATTTTTATATGATGTAAATTTTGTTAAAAGTGAAATTATTTTTGAAGAATTATAGAGAGGGTATAGCTCGCTTGTTTCTTTATAGGTAAACAAAGATTTTAAATATAAAAACCTAGAGTGTGTTAAGTATCAAAAACATAGATTACATCATTTATTATTGTAATAGATGTTTTCGATAAAAATAAAGGAAGCATAGACTATGACACTATTGTTATAGTAGGTGACTCACGAAAGAAATGTTTTTGCATAGCATATGAGGTTTATTAATATTTATTTTAGTTGAATCCATAAACTAGTATTTTTGGTTTGTAGTAACGGTGTTTTACACCACATCTGTTTTGACCCAAATGAGTTTTGGAGATAATTTTAAAGTGCTTTGTATGTACATTTATTATTTAAACAAGTATATGAAAATGTTATCTAGTTATGAAGATATTAAAACAGTTTTGAAAATGAGTTCTTTTGAAAAAGGATGTAAGTTGAATTAATAACTTTAGTAGGAAATATCTACTGTAAGTGAATATAGATTAAACATACTTTAATCTAGTGGAATGAAATAAATAATGAAATAATTTTCTATGAATCACAAATAACGATGTTTTGTACAAGTTATAAGGAATACGTGAAAGATATTTATAAGTTATGGAAAGCACTATATTTTGTACAGCCTATTTTGATAAAATAGAAAATAAATTCCTTATAATTTCACATAAACATGAAATCCTCTTTTAAAGGATTCATAGAAGGTTTTAGCGTTAATGGTTTCTCACAAGAGGAAGTAATTCCAATACATTAAAGTATAAAATCATTAACTGTAGTACGTTAGAAACTCCTTCAAGGTTAAGTAATGGGAAGAGTGGGAAATTTAAGAGATTTTTGATTAAATAATTGTTCTTATCTACTTCAGTTTTAGTAAATTTGAAAATATATGAAAAGAAGATATTTTGAAAACACGTGAGGACATTTTTTTAAAGTCAAGAAAAAAAAGAAGAATGTTTTAAGAACATGAAAAACATGTTTTAAAGAAAAATGGTTTGGTGAAAAAGTAAATAAGTTTTTGGAAAGATATAATTTTAAGTAACCAAGTACCTTTGAATTTCATAGGAAACTTTAAAATAACACTTTCAAAGGTGAGAATTTTGGGATTTGATGTTTCAAAATTTAAAAGCTTTAATTTTTGAAGTAAAATGAAAAATACCAAACCAAACCAGACTTTTAAATATGGAATAGATAGGAATCAGTTCGTAGGTGTAACGAAAAAATATAAGGCTATAGCAGTAATTACTCCTACTAGTAATAATGAAAGTTCTCGTAAGGTGTATAGGATACTAGTGAGAACCTACGAATGTTGCTTCATGTGTGTAGACAATAGAAGAATAATGAAGTGATATTAGTAAGATAGTAAGACACGCACGGTTAAGAAAAGTAGACCCTAGTTCGGAAAAAATGAAAGCCAAAAAGAGAATTTTCCAAGCTTAGTTGCCTTTTTAGATAGAGACTGCATAGATTGAAATCCTTATCCATTGCAGTAAATGAGACTTTGTTATTCCTTTTTGAGCACGTAATAGAAGCGATGAATAGATCTTATTCGTGATGAGTAATATAGTGAAAGTTGGTAATAAGTAATAGGCCGTAGGAGGAGCATATAAGTTACTTGGATCCCTAGAGTAGTACCTCTCTTTCTCAGAGTGGACATGGTCCTAGACATCTTAGCCCTAGATGATACCTATTTTCAGTTGCTATATTAAAAGAAGAGTAAAAGCAGATAAAAGGTAACTAAAAGAAAACAGTAAGATAAAGAAAGCAACAGAAATATCAATAGAAAAATATGAGAGTTGCAAAAGAAAAATAAATCTTTCCCATAAATTAAGTTTGGGAAAAAATTTGAAAAGAAAAAACTTTCTTATGTAAACCATGCTTGGGGAAGAAAATAGAGATTTTATAGGATAGCGACATAAGTTCCAAGTACGGAGGGAGAGGTACGTAAGAGTAAAATGGAGAGTGAAGTTTTTCTGTTTTCTACCTTCTTTCTGACATAAGAAAACGAGTTCGGAAAATTAATTTTTTTTGAAATTCGAATAGTAAAAAGTCACGTGGTTGGATTTAGATGGAAAATTCGTTGAACTACACCCCTATTTAGTAGGATGTGGGAAAATTTGGTTGAAAAATATTTTGAGTTTTCAAAAGATTTCACTTATATAGAAATTGTAAGTATATTTAGGATGTGTGCATCATGTTTTAAAATAAATTTTTAAAGAAGAAAAGCATTCGTATAGGAGGTACCGCTTAGAAATTCATGTACATGCATATATTTTGTATGGAATAACACTTTTGCACAAGAACACGGACGGTTGAAAAATTAGATGTACACGAAATTGATATAATTAATGTAAGGAATTACATAATTTTACCCTTGCCAAATATCAAGGACGAAATTTCCTGAAGGGTGGGAGAATGTAACACCCCGTAGTTTTATATCATTAAATAATCAAACAATTATGAAAATGAAAATAAGCATTTTTGGAATTGTTAGAATTTGACCTTGAAACTTATTTCATTGTGTTCATGGCGATTTTCTGATCAATTTACATATATAATATGCCTCGAACGTAGTTCGTATGAAAAAGTTATTGACGTTCAAGGTTTTGTATCGAAAAATAATTATACATGTAAATGTACTTAAATATATTTGTTATAAATATAAATATATGTGCGTATGAAATTCCAGAAATAACACACAGTTGAATTTTAAAATAGAAGCGCGTCATAAAGATAATTAATTAACATTGTCATCATGAAGAAAATTAATTGATATCAGTAATTAAAGACAACTAATTGACATTAGCAGGCAATGTAATCAAATCAGCTATTGGAGGAAATTAATTTACATTAATTGGTCACATGTGAAATTCAAAATAGACAAGTTTTATATTGGAAAATTAATCAAGCAATTAGTGTTGATTAATTAGAATAAATAGGCAACATAAAAAAAGGTTAAACGTTTATAATTTATAACATTTAAAAGTTAACGTTTATAAATAATATTTAATAAAACAAATAAGGCACTCTTAAAATCAAAAATAGACGTGCATTATAAAGAGCATTAAATCAGAGAACTAATGAGATTTAGTTGGAATTAATAAGGAAATGAAATAATAGTTTACCGAGATGTGAATGTGTACATATAGGCAATATATTGCTGCACATAAAAATTAATTGAAGGATCAATTAAGATTAGGATTAATTAGATAATTGGTGGCTGCATCTATATAAGAGAGAATGTAATGTAATTCATTCCATTAGCCGTCACTTTCTTCATCCCTCTCTTACAGTAATTCTTTTCTCCTATTTTTCACAAATCTTCACCAAATGAATCCAAATAAAATATATATGAACAAAATAGAGAATTTGCAACAAATTAAAAAAGTGAAGTTGTAGAATGGTGTAGTAATTTTAGAAGATAGGATTTAAAGCTAAGGACGACAGGTGAGTGGATTTAATTATATATCTTTTACGTTTATGATATATTATTGTTAGATTCTCGTTAAATAATTTTATTCAGTATTCATTTCAGTAATTAATTCTGTTAATTAGTTATGCTAAGACAGTAAATTGTATAAGAGAACTTATATTTAATTAATATTAGGATTGGCAGTTTGAGAAGGGAATAAGCCTAAAAGTAAGAAATTTACGGTTATCTACATCTATTTTAAAGGTGAAATTTAGCATGTAAATGTTAGCTTCTTTTTATTCCTTTTTAGGCAAATAAATTAGTTAAAGAGAAGAATTGGCAAATACAGACTAAAATAGAAGGACCTTATATTTACAGAAATTAGTTGTAAAATAAGAAAAGCTGAATAAAAAGAGAAAAATAGAAATTTGCAGTAAATTATGCTAAAACGGGGAAAAATAAATAAAAAGGGAAAACCTAATAACTTGATTTGGAAGTAAGTATAGATTAATTGGTTGGTTTAGAAAAGAGAATACATTTCTATATTTAATATTAAAAAGATAACGATATACTTAATTGCAAGAATAAAAAGAAAGAAAAAAGGAATTAGTTTAAAATAGAGAAATTACTGTATTTTGCACTATCCAATAAGTAAAGAAATAAAAAGAAATATCTTGCAGTTACGGATTATTGTTTATAACATTATTTAGTATTAAAACATGGACATGGATTTTTAGCACAGCTTTTTGTAACCAACCAAATAGAATATAACTACTTCCTAGAATATAAGAAAATGATGTGAAGAATTAAAGGAATTAAAGAAGGAATCAAGTTAATTATTAGACAAGAATAGAAGCTATAGACAGAAATGTAACTAGATCTCCATTTACTACGCAGATAATAAAATTAAAGTAAAGCGGTTACTATGATAAGTAAATTTGTGACAGTTGGACGTAGTCCCAAGTCAAGATTGTCATATAATATAAGGGAATTAAAAAGAATTCAATATCATAATAAAAAAAGACAGGCTAGAATAGAAAAGAGATGCTCGTAATTACATTTATAATATATAGATTATAAAAGAATACGGTAGTGACAATTGCAAGTAAAATTATAACATAGGTTATAATTAAGTAGAAAGAACATAAAAGGCTTATTTTAATACTTAAATTAAGTTAATAAGAAAATGGAGCAGAAATAACGGAAGATGCTTATTTTAATAAACTTAAATCTTGGATTAAGTTAATAAGCAAGATAATAGAAGTGGTCCATAACAACGGCATTCCCTTACGGTCAGGAACCGATTGTGACGACCCGACTTTTTCTCCACAGAAAGTCACATCATCATGAAAAAAGAAAGGGATAGAAAAGAGAAAAGAAAGAGAAGAAAGAAGAAAACAACAACAGAATCTCAACAGCGGAACGAATAAATTATATTAATAACATAAATATTACATAGTATACAACACTAATCAGAGTTACACAGAATTTCAACACATACTAGACAGTTATAAATACCTGTCTAGTTATACAACTCAATACAATACAAGAAAAGATACCAACACAAAGAACACACAGCGGAACTATATATCTAACGCCGAAGCCTTCTGCTCCATTGCTCCTCCATAATTCGTCAAAGCTAACCTGATCTCTTGGCTACTCGTAAAAATTTGAGTACTCAAGAGTTTAAGAAAACAGAAGATAAACTCTGGGTGAGACATGGGTCTAGTGTGAGTAACAGGTTAAAGTTGCTTAACTTTGAAAAACCTTTGAAAATAAAGGTATCACGTAAGACTTCCTACACATAAACATGGAAAAGTTTTTACCTTACGCTAACCAAAACATTTGATAGGAAATCCAGTGATATTATAATAGGTCTAGGGTTTTCAAGTAAATATGAAATAGCCGAAATTGTTACATCTATTAAATTCCAGCTACTAGCCACAAAGTGGGTAATACAATCAAAACCGTTGGCACTTATTGGATTTTGGATTCCATCAATGGCAGGGTTACCGGGGTACCGTCCGTCTCAGTACGTGGCCTAGATCAACGTACCGAGGATCACTCCCAATCCCCTGCAACACAAGACCGAAACCAACCCTTACTGGACAGTCCCGAATAAGACAACCCCGCAGTTGGCTTACGTTCCAACCGCCCACTAATCCGAATAAAAAGGGACCTCTAGACAGCGGAAAATCTCGTCCTACTTGGGCATGACCCACTTAGCCATGCTGCACCTCCCCTGTTTTAGCCATTCCCAGTTGATGAGGCTTGAGGCTACGATTACATTTAGAGAACACATCTCTCAGAATGCTCATCGTCCACCTGAGGATGTTCTGAAAGCATTCAATCCATACAAGTTCGTTCTGGGTTCGAACGAAACTGAAGACATTATCTCGTTACACTCATTTTGGAATCACCCTCAGAGTTAACGACGATAACCCTTGCACTCTGAAACTTCATCTCGAATATGAAAGTACTACTCCGTCAAACTCATCTCGGAATCACCCTCAGAGTTATACTGACGAATATAGTTCTTACACCTTGAGTCTTCACTCTTCACAAGAGATTCAGACCTATCGTTAATTTGGATCGATGTGGTTTTCGGATATCCAAATATGGAAACCCGATCCCGGTCTCATCGAAATCCAAAGCGTGTCTTTTAAGGCCAAGTTGTTTTAAAGGTTTAAAACAATTGAATTATCTATATACACAGATAGAAAAATCACAGATACACAATAGATAATCAACATTATCATCACAATAGATAATCCATATTATCATTATCAAAAGGTAATCGAAATCATCATCACAATGCAACCAATGCATCCATATCATTCAACATTACTTATCTCATATCTGAGATTCAAACCATTCAAGGCAAACATCATCATCCATCCATATAAGCAATGATTAATAATCTCACCAAATATAATTAATTTAAAATGAATTAAATTAATTACATCATTTCTAATTAATTTAAAATGAATTAAATTAATTACTTCATCATTACCAAACTTTCTTATATCACTATTAATTAATTGTCAATCAATGAATTAATCATCCATCAATTATTCATGTTAATTAATCATCCCTGATTAATTAATCTTTAATTACATTCAAGTAATTATCCACTAATTAATTTCTCAAATTAATTATACTTAACCAAATACAGCAATTAATCTTTAATTACTTCCTTAATTAATTATCTATAATTAATTACATTAATTCTTAATTAATTACATCAATTAATTCCTTCATTTATTAATTATTTCCAAGTAAATCTATTCTTAATTACATCATTAATTATAATAATTAATACTAATTACATTTTCTATTTAAATTAATTACATTAAGTAATTAATTCCTAATTTAAACCAGAAATGTTAATCACCCTTGATTAACTCCATTCAGTAATTAACAACCCTTAATTACTTCACCAAATAAATTAATTACTCTTTAATTAATTATCTCTAATTAATCCCTTGATTAATTTACAAAGTAATTATACTCAAATTACTTCCATCATCACATCACCTTCAATTAATTACATACAGTAATTACCCATAAATTACTTCCCTAAGTAATTTATCTTCATTAAATTACATTAAGTAATTATATTCCACAAATCATCAAATGATTATTCTAAATTAATTAAACTGAATTAATTAACTTAATCTAATCAAATTAAACTCAATTAATTACAATAAGTAATTAATTCCTTAATTACTTCCACAAGTAATTATACTTAACAATTTACACAGATGATTATCTTTAAATTAATTAACCTAATTAATTATTAAAAATTAATCACATTAATTAATTATTAAATAATCCTTAGTTAATAACCTTTATTAACTATTTAACAATTCATTAATTATTTTTCTAAAGTAATTAACTTATTTTAAACATTATTAATTAAAAATTAATTAATCATTAATAATCCAATAATTAACCCCTAATTATTCAATTAATTAAGTGTTAACTATAACTTAATTCATCCTTTATTGCTTAATTCATTAATTATTAATCATTAATTAAAATCAAATCTTATTAATTAATGACTCTTAAATTACAAGTTAATTGGTCTAAGAATAATTAATCTTTAACCTTTAAGTTTAAACCCTTAATTACTTTAAGTATTATTCATTCCATTAATTTATTAAATTAATTAATTATCCATTTAATTACCCTAATAATTAAATGCATAACAAATCATTAAATTATAATTTAACTTCAACAAGTTTTTGAATCAACTTAAAACCTTTAAACTTAAATAATACTTTTCTTATAAAAGAAATTTTACAAAAGTTTAAATCAAATTCCCTTTTTAAATTTAAAACATATAAATTTTTCTTTATCATTCAAATTTGTTAAAATACTTAAATTTATAAAACTTAAATCTATTTTGAAACAAAGATTCAAATCCAAATTTGAATTAAATTTAAACTTTGTTTAAAACATTTCTTTTCATTTCAAATTCCAATTTAAATTCAAATTTATTTAGAAACATTTTTAAATAATAAACCCTTTAAAGTATTTTAAAAAAATTTGAATTTAAAAACTTATTCATTTCCAACTATGATTCAAATTAAAACTTGAATCCATAATTAAAACTAGATTTAAAACTCATTTTAAATCTTTGCTTAATGTTTTAGATTTTAGTTTAAATTTTGAAATAGGACAAGTTTCAAACTTGCACAAACTAACTCGAGCTAAACACTAAAATAACTCGAGTAACACTTCATTTGAATTCCTTTAAATTTAAAGTACTGTCAGGTTTAACATAATCCTGTAACAAACATACCCCCGAGCCCTCATAATCCCTACTTCGAGTCCACTTCCCCAAAGCTTCGAGCAAAAACATGAATCTACTCGTAACACTCGAGTACCATCTTCCCCCAAAATCAACAGCTGACACACTATGATAACCGTGCACCTACACCACCGCTGCCATCAACTACGACCTTTCGCGACGACACTCGCAAGTCGACGGTTATCCCTCATCTCGATTCCGACCATCAAACCAATCGCAGAACCCCAAAATCACAATCGAGCTTTCAAGCTCAAAAACTGGAACCATGTGGAAACCTGAAAACGCCTCAATCTCAAAAATCTGGCCACCAGAGATTCTGTCCTTCCACCATCATCTTCGAGAAGCAACCCTCCATCAATCCCCTCAAATTGGGTGAACTCGACCACTCATAAGATTTGCATTGACCAATATACTGATCCACAGATAAAACTAGGGTTAAGATCTTTGATTCAAAATCACCAATGCCACACTGCTTTGATTCACCTACTACCATTTTTCCCTGCAACTTCGATCAACACTCCATCACCAGAAAAGATACTGGCCACCCAAACTTCCTAGATCGATAGTATCATACCAAAATACCCTTTTTGGTCAAACCAGAAATACTTAATCACATTCAAACTAAAAATTCTAATTTTGGTTTTAAAATTCAATTTATTGTTAATGTAATCAGTTTATACACTTGAATCAAAGAACCTGTATGATTAAATTCTTACTTTCAAAAGATTGCTCTGTTGTACTTAGTGTTTTCCAGAGACAGTACAGTTTTCATTTTATTTTTCATATTTAATAAAATTAAAACTTTAACTTATGTTACATACCATACTTTGTTTAAATCCTAAACTTTAACAAGGTTTTGAGTATGAGATATTGAATTTGGTCAAGATTTAAACCTGAATTCTAGAACTGGCCCAAAAACCACATTTTCAACAGCAAGCAGACATTCATAGAAACCCATACATATATTCAAAACATTTCATCATAATCATCCACACACTTATTTCCAGAGTAAACAAACAACTAATTTATACTTAAGTTTATTAAATATAAAATGTTACTCACCAGAATTTTTATAAGCAGAGTATCCATGTTTTGACAAGCCTGAGCCTGAATTGCTTTGACTTTCAAAAACTTCAAGTTGCTTCTTGTTTTGTTTTTTTTTAAAAAACTTTAGTTTGCCTTTAAAAAACATTCATCCTGTTTTTACTGCAAATGCTAGCTTCCTGATGCATGCTTCCAGATAGATAAGAAAAATGCAGGCTTTGATGATGTTCAAAACAGGAAAGCAGGATCTTCAGTTGCATGCAAGTTTTAGAGTTGCAGATTTGATTTCAGGTTTATGAATTGCAGAATTGAATTGCAATTTGATTTTTCCAGGTTGATAAATTTGAAGGGCTACAGTTTTCTTTTTTGAGGATTTTTAAATGATTTGCATTTCAGTTTTTGAAGAAAATTCAAACAGTTCTGAAGAAGATTAATTTTTTTTAGGGAATTTTGCAGATTTTGATTTTGATCAAAATCTCTGTTTTGAATGGAGATGATTTCAGATCATTGTTTTGAAAAAAAAAGAATAGAAAAAGGAAAATAAGAATGAGGGCAATGTTTATATAAGTAGATTTCGATTAAATTAAAATAAAATGAAAAAGATTAATTAGGACACTTGTTTCTAAGTTTAACATTTGTCACAATTCTTATTTCTTGCTTAACACATGTCATATAAGTGTTAAGAGATTAACACATGTATTAAGAGTATTTTTATTTTAATTTAAAATTGTTTAAAAAAATTAAATCTTAATTTATTATTTCTTATGTATATATAAATGAATTTATCTCTTTTTAAATTAAAAAGAAATGAAAACAATCAAATTATAAATATAAGCTTATTAAAATATATTTTTTCAAATATTTATTCCTTTGAATTTCACAACAACAAATCCAAATTTAAATTAATTTAAAAACCAAGTTATGTATATATATCTTCCTTTAAATTTTAAAAATAAAAAATCCTATTTCTTACAAAATTTATTTATGTTCATAAAAACTAAGTACTATCATTATTATTTGAAAATAACAAATTAAACAATATTAAATAATTTATAAGAGAGATTATAATTTACTTCTATTACTCAATATATTAAGATCATTTGTAATTTATATTTTAAATTCTTATATATAATTTCAAGCAATATTTTGAAAAGAAAATAAACAAAGATTTAATGTTAATCTAATTTAAATTCATATTAAGCTAATTAAATAAAATTTTAAAACAAATAAGATTTATCATAAGTATAAACAAAATTATGTATTAAATTGCTTAGAAAAGCTAAATGTTTGAATTTAAATCAAATTTCAATTTACCAAAAATAAATTAGAGTTAGAAAATTAATTCATTTACTAAATTCCAAATCAAAATTTATCAATTTACAATATATACAATTATATATATTATAAACAAAAAACAATCTATTAGCTTTAAAAAGATAAAATCTTATAATTTAAATATTTATTAAAAGATGACTATTAGATCAATTCAAATTTTATTATCAAAAATAATCAAATCAAATTAATTTTTAACACAGATTATTAAATTCATATTGCCAAATTTTCGGGATATCACATTCCTCCCCCCTTAAAGAATTTCTTCCCCGAAATTTAAAAGCAAAGGTAATTTAATAATCTTTCTTAAGACTTTATTTTAAAACACAAGCATATATTATCAAACATATGCTAACAGCCAAAGCAACCAATTCATTCAATCAAATAAACTAATTATCCAGACAAATTCTGGATAAAATTTCCACGAGTTTCCTCGGTACAAATATCGGGATACTCGCTCTATAGAATCCAAACAATCTATACTGCTAAGCTACAGAGCTCCTATCCAACTAGATCTACAAAACTAAACAGGATATCGGACTACAGACAAGCCTGACTCAACAATCACATCCTCCTGAACTGCTGGTTCCACAACCAGAGATAGATCATACACGTACTCCCTCAGAGATACGTGAAACACATCGAATCCCATTTATCCAAACTGGCAATTCAACCTTGAAAATCAAACACCAATGCTCACAAGATTACAGAAAAGATCCAAAACATCTTGGAGCTGACTTACCCAGTCTTACTCAATCTTCAAGCTCTTTAGATCGGAGAAAACTTATCCAAAAATTAAATCTCCGACTCCGGAATCCAAATTCCTTCGTCTTTAATCCACAAAACACTTCTGACGATCCTGGGCTGCCTTCTACTCTCCTGATCAGCTCAACCTTCGCTGATGTCTCTAAAAACAAACCGGACCAAAACAACCCAACAGAATGATCTCCTCAAGATCAATCCCAAACCAAGAACACCAACTCTACTCCACAACATCAGAAGACTAACTTACTTCTCCTTATCCGGAAAAGACAAAACAAAAGCACTCCCAAACTGCTTCCGCTGCACAACTCTGATCCGAAGTAGATGAAAAACTCGAGCACAAACTGGACAACATATCTCAGAAATATGGTTCAACAGATCCATTAAAAGAAAACTCAGATGCCCCACCTGATCCTAAGCCGAACCACCGGTAGCACTTATAGAATCCAGTCGATAAGAAACTCAACCTCCAGATGTGGACAAACTTCTGATAACTCAATAGAACACTCAAACTATCGCAAGTCACTTTTGCGATCAACCAGCCTAATATACAAAGAAAATCGTTCTCTCTTTACTAATCAGAACAGCTTACACTTATCTAGCCAATCCACCAAAGAAATGGATCCACTCGGCTGCTTCTGAACCCCATCTCCATAAAAACTACTAACCAGAAGACTTCTTGCCAGTACAGAACACTTCGAGCTGCATTGCTGACATCAATGCCAACGACTACCTAACCCAAAGCCCTTCGAGAAACTCGGACCTCAAACCAGATGAAAACATCCTGCTGAACCCAGCCACAACATCGAAGCATATATACTTCTTAAACTTGTTCAAAGAAAAATCTTCGGAGACATCCATAGTCACTGCGTCTCATCACACAGCTACTAATTCCTGAGGTATCAAAATACCATTATTTTCTTCTACCCAACCGACAGATCCAAACTCTACTCATCCAACTCAAAGATAGACTCTGAACCTTAACAGGTTATCTTCAGAGATCTACGAAATCCTACACTCTGCACAACTCACTCGAGACGGTATTAGGTCTACAGTCTCGACAGATACACTTCCAACCTCAACACTCAAATTCCAACCATTGGTAGTAGTCGTGTTACACACCCCACTACCTTATCTACCTTTATAACTTATATTGGAAAACCTGTACGGGTAACCCAACAAATATATATATATATATATATATATATATATATATATATATATTTAAAATTACAAATACGCTCTCTCAAGAAAGAAATCACTTCAAAACCTAGGTATTCACTCAACCTGGCGCTCTGATACCACCTGTGACGGTCTAGGCTTTACTGGTAGGCTTTTCATCCATCCCAGCCCCGCCGTAGCTCATAGTGATACCTCGAGTTTACTTTTACGGCCAGCCTCTCGACTCGCAACCAACCCCGCAAGGCCTTATACTACCCCCGGGGGCATGTAAGGGTAAGAGTCTCCCGTTCGCCACCTAACGCAAAGCGAGAACTCCCTATTATGATGTACTATAGCAAACCCGATGTCGGTCTCATCGAAATCCAAAGCGTGTCTTTTAAGGCCAAGTTGTTTTAAAGGTTTAAAACAATTCAGTTATCTATATACATAGATAGATAAATCACAGATACACAATAGATAATCAACATTATCATCACAACAGGTAATCCATATTATCATTATCAAAAGGTAATCGAAATCATCATCACAATGCATCCATATCATTCAACATTACTTATCTCATATCTGAGATTCAAACCATTCAAGGCAAACATCATCATCCATCCATATAAGCAATGATTAATAATCTCACCAAATATAATTAATTTAAAATGAATTAAATTAATTACATCATTTCTAATTAATTTAAAATGAATTAAATTAATTACTTCATCACTACCAAACTTGCTTATATCACTATTAATTAATTATCAATTAATTAATCATCCATCAATTATTCATTTTAATTAATCATCCCTGATTAATTAATCTTTAATTACATTCAAGTAATTATCCACTAATTAATTTCTCAAATTAATTATACTTAACCAAATACAGTAATTAATCTTTATTTACTTCCTTAATTAATTATCTATAATTAATTACATTAATTCTTAATTAATTACATCAATTAAATCCTTCATTTATTAATTATTTCCAAATAAATCTATTCTTAATTACTTCATTAATTATAATAATTAATGATTTCTAATTACATTTTCTATTTAAATTAATTACATTAAGTAATTAATTCTTAATTTAAACTATAAATGTTAATCACCCTTGATTAACTCCATTCAGTAATTAACTACCCTTAATTACTTCACCAAATAAATTAATTACTCTTTAATTAATTATCTCTACTTAACCCCTTGATTAATTTACAAAGTAATTATACTCAAATTACTTCCATCATCACATCACCTTCAATTAATTACATACAGTAACTACCAATAAATTACTTCCCTAAGTAATTTCTCTTCATTAAATTAAATTAGGTAATTATATTCCACAAATCATCAAATGATTATTCTAAATTAATTAAACTGAATTAATTAACTTAATCTAATCAAATTAAACTCAATTAATTACAATAAGTAATTAATTCCTTAATTACTTCCATAAGTAATTATACTTAACAATTTACACAAATGATTATCTTTAAATTAATTAACCTAATTAATTATTAAAAATTAACCACATTAATTAATTATTAAATAATCCTTAGTTAATAACGTTTATTAACTATTTAACAATTCATTAATTATTTTTCTAAAGTAATTAACTTATTTTAATCATTATTAATTACAAATTAATTAATCTTTAATAATCCAATAAATAACCCCTAATAATTCAATAAATTAAGTGTTAACTATAACTTAATTTATCCTTTATTACTTAATTCATTAATCATTAATCATTAATTAAAATCAAATCTTATTAATTAATGACTCTTAAATTACAAGTTAATTAATCTAAGAATAATTAACCTTTAAACTTTAAGTTTAAACCCTTAATTACTTTAAGTAATTATTCATTCCATTAATTTATTAAATAAATTAATTATCCATTTAATTACCTTAATAATTAAATGCATAACAAATCATTAAATTATAATTTAACTTCAACAAGTTTTAGAATCAATTTCAAACCTTTATACTTAAATAATACTTTTCTTATAAAAGAAATTTTACAAAAGTTTAAATCAAATTCCCTTTTTAAATTTAAAACATTTTAATTTTTCTTTATCATTCAAATTTGTTAAAATACTTAAATTTATAAAACCTAAATCTATTTTGAAACAAAGATTCAGATCCAGATTTGAATCACATTTAAACTTTGTTTAAAACATTTCTTTTCATTTCAAATTCCAATTTAAATTCAAATTTCTTTAAAAACATTTTTAAACTATAAACCCTTTAAGTATTTTAAACAAATTTGAATTGAAAAACTTATTCATTTCTAACTATGATTCAAATTAAAACTTGAATCCATAATTAAAACTAGATTTAAAACTCATTTTAAATCATTGCTTAATGTTTTAAAATTTAGTTTAAATTTTGAAATAGGACAAGTTTCAAACTTGAACAAACTAACTCGAGCTAAACACTAAAATAACTCGAGTAACTCGAGTAACACTTCATTTGAATTCCTTTAAATTTAAAGTACTGTCAGGTTTAACATAATCCTATAACAAACGTCCCCCCAAGCCCTCATAATCCCTACTTCGAGTCCACTTCCCCAAAGCTTCAAGCAAAAACATGAATCTACTCGTAACACTCGAGTACCATCTTCCCCCAAAATCAACAGCTGATGCACTATGATAATCGTGCACCTGCACCACCGCTGCCATCAACAACGACCTCTCGCGACGACACTCCTAAGTCGACGGTCATCCCCCATCTCGATTCCGACCATCAAACCAATCGCAGAACCCCAAAATCACAATCGAGCTTTCAAGCTCAAAAACTAGAACCATGTCGAAACCTGAAAACGCCTCAATCTCAATAATCCGGCCACCAGAGATTCTGTCCTTCCACCATCATCTTCGACAAGCAACCCTCCATCAATCCCCTCAATTTGGGTGAACTTGATCACTCATAGGATTTGCATCGACCAATATACTGATCCAAAGATAAAACTAGGGTTAAGATCTTTGATTCAAAATCACCAACGCCACACTGCTTTGATTCACCTACTACCATTTTTCCGTACAACTTCGATCTACACTCCATCACCAAAAAAGATACTGGCCACCCAAACTTCCTAGATCGACAGTATTATACCAAAATACCCTTTTTGGTCAAACCAGAAATACTTAATCACATTCAAACTAAAAATTCTAATTTTGGTTTTAAAATTCAAGTTATTGTTAATGTAATCAGTTTATACACTTGAATCATAGAACCTGTATGATTAAAATCTTACTTTCAAAAAATTGCTCTGTTGTACTTAGTGTTTTCCAGAGACAGTACAGTTTTCATTTTATTTTTCATATTTAATAGAATTAAAACTTTAACTTATGTTACATACCATACTTTGTTTAAATCCTAAACTTTAACAAGGTTTTGAGTATGAGATCTTGAATTTGGTCGGGATTTAAACCTGAATTCTAGAACAGGCCCAAAAATCACATTTTCAACAGCAAGCAGACATTCATAAAAACCCATACATATATTCAAAGCATTTCATCATAATCATCCACACACTTATTTCTAGAGTAAACAAACAACTAATTTATACTTAAGTTTATTAAATATAAAATGTTACTCACCAGAATTTTTATAAGCAGAGTATCCATGTTTTGACAAGCCTGAACCTGAATTGCTTTGATTTTCAAAAACTTCAAGTTGCTTCTTGTTTTGTTTTTTTTAAACTTTAGTTTGCCTTTAAAAACATTCATCCTGTTTTTACTGCAAATGCTAGCTTCCTGATGCATGCTTCCAGATAGATAAGAAAAATGCAGGCTTTGATGAAGTTCAAAACAGGAAAGCAGGATCTTCAGTTGCATGCAAGTTTTAGAGTTGCAGATTTGATTTCAAGTTTATGAATTGCAAAATTGAATTGCAATTTGATTTTTCTAGGTTGATAAATTTGAAGGGCTACAGTTTTCTTTTTTGAGGATTTGTAAATGATTTGCATTTCAGTTTTTAATGAAAATTCAAACAATTTTGAAGAAGATTAATTTTTTTAGGGAATTTTGCAGATTTTGATTTTGATCAAAATCTCTGTTTTTAATGGAGATGATTTCAGATCTTTGTTTTGAGAAAAAGAAGAATAGAAAAAAGAAAATAAGAATGAGTGCAATGTTTATATAAGTAGATTTTGATTAAATTAAAATAAAATGAAAAAGATTAATTAGGACACTTGTTTCTTAGTTTAACATTTGTCACAATTCTTATTTCATGCTTAACACATGTCATATAAGTGTTAAGAGATTAACACATGTATTAAGATTATTTTTTATTTTATTTAAAATTGTTTATAAACTTTTAAATCTTAATTTATTATTTCTTATGTATATATAAATGAATTTATCTCTTTTTAAATTAAAAAGAAATGAAAACAATCAAATTATAAATATAAGCTTATTCAAGTATTTCTTTTTTAAATATTTATTCCTTTGAATTTCACAACATTAAATCCAAATTTAAATTAATTTAAAAACCAAGTTATGTAAATATATCTTCCTTTAAATTTTAAAAATAACAAATCCTATTTCTTACAAAATTTATTTATGTTCATAAAAACTAAGTACTATCAATATTATTTGAAAATAAAAAATTAAACAATATTAAATAATTTATAAGAGAGATTATAAATTACTTCTATTACTCAATATATTAAGATCATTTGTAATTTATATTTTAAATTCTTATATATAATTTCAAGCAATATTTTAAAAAGAAAATAAACAAAGCTTTGATGTTAATCTAATTTAAATTCATATTAAGATAATTAAATAAAAATTTAAAACAAATAAGATTTTTCATTAGTATAAACCAAATTATTTTTTAAATTGCTTAGAAAAGCTAAATGTTTGAATTTAAATCAAATTTCAATTTACCAAAAATAAAATAGAGTTAGAAAATTAATTCATTTACTAAATTCCAAATCAAAGTTTATCAATGTACAATATATACAATTATATATATTATAAACAGAAAACAATCTATTAGCTTTAAAAAGATAAAATCTTCCAATTTAAATATTTATTAAAAGATGATTATTAGATCAATTCAAATTTTATTATCAAAAATAATCAAATCAAATTAATTTTTAACACAGATTAGTAAATTCATATTGCCAAATTTTCGGGATATCGCACTGATGGTCTCACAACAGTTAGGTGAGGCTGGACAAGATTATGATAATTATGGTAAATAAGTAACCAACAGAATAAGAAAAGTAAACTAAACGCAAAATAAAAGATTAGACTTATGGTCGAATAAGAGAGGGAGATATGTTTGGAGCAGCCCAGAGGATGAAGAGCCTAACTATGCAGTTCATCAAAGATTTTAGCACATAAGAAGCATGTCCAACTTATTTATTTTAGGCTAGAAAGAAGTATGAGACTTCAACGGGATGTGAGAGTACTCTAGGGTGGCCCTCTAGGGTAGGCATAGCGAAGCAGTCCTCCGGAGAAAGGTCTGTAGGTGTTCTATCAAAAGAGTACGCCTCGATTGTTTTTTGCTTGGTAGGACCATTGTAGGCAGTCAAAAGAGGTTGATGTTTGGAGTAGGATATTCGTATGTCCCAGTACTTGCAAATAAGTTTTAGTGGGCAGGACCAAAAAGGATAGTCGCATGCTGATATCGGGCCCACATCATAACCAAGAAACGAGTTCGGGAAAGACTAGAGTTAAACCTACTGTCCAATGATTATTTCACTATTGAGATACTGGATGAGGGCGCAGCCAATTGGATGTTTAGATTGTTTGTAGTAGGGCACAGCCACTTAGCTTCTTCGGTGATCTTTCGATTAGTTGAGGGGTGACTGCGTGAGGCCATAGCCACGATAAGAAAAGGGGCAGATCAAGTAGAATATCTGTATTGTAGGCCTAATGAGGCAGTCCTTTAAAGGTATAGACAATCTCCGACCGAGTTCCGTACAAGGTAGACATTGTTTAGAGGGATTCAGGAAGCAGATAGAACGATTACGTATTGTACTCAAGGTATGCACTAGATGGTACAATGTGGATGTCCGAGCATTATTATAGGCTATTGCGGACGCATTTTTACGTTTTCAGAGCCGATGACGGAACATCTATATTGTAGGCCTTACGATGCAGTCCTTTACAGATGTTGTCACAACACACCCTAGTAGCGAGGCGATGGAGTCCTTTTTGATGAGGATACGGAAGGTACTGAAGCTAATACCTAGGACTAATACAGTCATTGGGCATATAGCTACATATATTAGTTATTAGGTTTTGATCTACTTGGGCATATAGCTACATATATTAGTTATTAGGTTTTGATCTATTAGGAAGTAGATGGGTACGATTCACGCATAGATGCGAGAGTATTATAAACCCAATTAACCTAATATAACAGAAAATGAAAATAAAACGGTATATGTAGAATTAAACTTAAAAGCATATAATTTGTCCATTCATCAGAACTTTAGTTCTGACCCCTTGCTCATAACATCCTACAGGCTAGGTAGATGGCAGAGACTTTCCAGTTTTGAGACACTTGTTTAAAAAATGTTATTATGTTGACGAGTATTTACTTATTATTATAATTTAGTCAGTTCCGCTATGAGATATTTAACTGAGCTCTGATATATTTATCTTTGCCTATTTTCAGGATACCAAAAACCTAACTCGGACTTTAGTGAGCATGGATTTTAGCATTTTTGTGAAAAATCAAGACTCACTAGAATTTGGGTTGTTCCAATTCCAGTTTGGCCTCTATTTCCAGGGACGGCCAAAGTGTTATGCTCCATTTTCCTCCTGCATGCAGTACTTTTTTTGTAGCCTTTATTTTGGGTCTGCTTTGGCCTAGTCCCTTTGTTATAGGAAGTCTCTTTGACTTCAAGCTCCATCTGTTTTCTTTTTTGTTTTTGTTCGTGGTAAGAATGAGTGTAACAATAACCAGCTAAAGAATTTGTCTCACTGTGTGCTTGTGCTTCATGACATTAAACACTTATTATGCAAGACATAAACAAACAAAGTATCACCTTTTAACTTAGTGGTTTTATTTGGTTAATTATACGCTCATATTATTATATGCACGTGAATGATAAATACCGCACAATTTTCTGATTGGTGCTTGAAGAATCATTGTTACACTTTTTATTGTGACCTTATTGTATAGCTAGTATAATCCCCCATTAAATTGTATGGTAGGTTAAAGGTGGTTTATGTTATCATTCTAATCCTTTATAGCCATTTACATTTAGAATGAAGTATTCACAATCGGCTACTTTATTTTTTTCTAACATGATATTTACTTGTAGTAAACCAAGAGGCATAGCATTCAAACTTCTATTGATGCTCCTTTTTGGAATAGAATACATTTTTTTTAAATACCACAGGCAAGTTATTTCAGAATGCAAACTATCTATGTACGATGACTTGCAAGTAGTTACAAGGGACTTGATGTTTGAATTTATTCTAGATTATTCTCTTTATGACCTTTTGATTAATCCGTAGAGCATGTTAAAATAGCAGTCCAACATATTAAAAATAAGCGATCAATGTTAAAGGTTTATTATTTGACTATATTTGTTTATATGTACTATTCATTTTCTTAAATAATAATAAACACTATAGCAAAACAGCCATATTACAACTTTTACTTTACAATAAGCACAAACTGACAGTTGTTATCGTTATTTTTAACAACTGTTTATTTTTAACAGTTGTGACAAATGTACTTTTAATAACTTTATTTTTGCAGCAATTGTAATATTCGTTTATAACAACTGCTTTTTTGTGCCCGTAGTAAATGTTTAATAATAACAACCATTTTGCAGTTATCTTTTCAACAGATAAAATACAACTTTCCAACTTCATAAAAAATTCAAACCCCCCTCACCCCGCCTTTGTTTTTGTTAGCCGCTCAATTTGTTAAATAAGTAAACGAAAACTCATTGTCAAAATTTTCTAAACCTAATCCTGACCCCATCGCGTTGTGCTCGCTGCCCTTGCTAAACCCGTTCGCCGTCGATATATGTATGACATCTGAATTCTGCCATCTGATTTGCTCGCCGCTGCTGCCGATGATATATGTATGACATCTGAATGGTTTCCCTTTTGTGGTTGTTTATCTCCGGTTGATGCAACTTTTTTACATTTTTTAATCCTATTTGAATTAGGTAAGGTTTAGTCAAATCAAATAGAAACGCTTTTTAACCCAGTGGATCATCTATTAACTGTAGGGTAATGTTTGGTTTTTTTTTTTGAATTACCCAGTCTTTTAGTCCATTCTCCACTCTTAGCCTTGAGGTGTTTTTATAAAGTTACAAATACGTTTGGTAATAATGATAAATGCAACAGGGATGGTATTTTGAATTATCCAGTTTTATTTGAATTTTGAGTATGGCCACGAAACAATGATGCCAACCAAATAGTGATGATAAATGCAACAGTGATGGTATTTGAGTTATCCAGTTTGGTAATAATGATAAATGCAGTAGTGACGGTTTTTTAATTATCCAGTTTTATTTAAATTTTGAGTATGGACATGTAACAGTGATGGTATTTAAATTTTGAGTATGCCAACTAAAAAGTGATGATAAATGCAACAATGAGCATTATTTGGATTATTCAGTTTCATTTAAATTTTGAGTATGGCCACAATGTTGTATCTATGGTTAGAAGGCATGGAAATTAAAAAAAAAAGTATAAAAAGAGGCTAGTTTACGATAGAGAACACATGGTAAATTTCTATTGACGGTACTCAACATTGCTTGTTGTAACAACTGTCGAAGGGAGAGAAGACTAACACAAGAGTAGCAGAACTATATTTTGTGCATACATTATATGGCCGACTAATAATCTAAACTGATCCAATGGCATGTAGCTTCAAGTGAACATACTTTTTTAATTGTAAAGCAATAAAATGCAACAATGATGGTATTTGGGAAAGCGGTATGGGTAACATTCTGTTATAGTAAAGTAATAGTTAGCATTATGTTGCATAAGCCTTTTTTATAATTCCATCCTGTTAGGAATAACGGTTCACCTATATTATACGTAGTCTTTGGTGGAAGACAATAATTATGTAAATAGTCGACGATACGAAGTGTCCTTTTTGCCATGATCCCATTTTAAAAATTTTAATCAGATGTTTTAAACAGTTCAGATATTATATATCGCTACACTACCAGTAGACCACTTATATCATGTCAAATGACATTGGATTGTAGGCAAAACATATTATAACCATAGTACGTAGTACGGTTATGGAAAATGTATCAAAATGTGTCATGTCTCATAATTATTTACATGCATATTGTATATGTTGGGTATATTTTCGACCGGACCAAAGCCTCAGCGAGCCAAGGTCTCGCCGAACCACCCACCACCGAACCAATCGCTGAACCACCCACCGCCGAACCAACCTCCTCCAAGCTCCTACCGAACCAACTTCCTCCAAGCTCCTGCCGAACCATCCTAACCGGTCCACTTATCTCCTACCACCGAGCCAAAGCCCCACTGGTCCATTCATCTCCTACCACCGAACCATCCTAACCGGACCACCTATTCAACCTACACCGAACCAACATTGCCAGGCCAGATCGTTTCAGCTCAGGCCCATCAGCAGCTATTTACATCCAGAACCCCTGCCCCCAGCCTCACTCTATAAATAGAGGGCAGGGGTACAACAATGGCGGACAAGTTTGAGAGCTCAAGCACGGATAGAACTTTCAAACAACTTTCAGTTACTTGTAATCAAAGCTTTGTACTTGTAATCTGAATAGAAAAGAAGAATAACATATAAAGTGGACGTAGGCACGTTCTGGCCGAACCACTATAAACCTGTGTATCTTTTACAATTTAGTCCATCTATTTCATATATTTGCATAAGTCACCCAAACCATCCAGAACAACATATAATCAACTAAATCATACGACTTGGAGGTGTTTGCCCAATTTTTGTGCAAACATTTTTGGTGCTTTCACCGAGAAACGGAGCTCGAAGCTTCAGCTTCTCCCACTCAACCCTTTTCCTATCAACATCGATCATTGCTTGGAAAACATGCCTCCCGGACGGAAGAAAGATGCTAACAAAGGAAAGAACATTGCAACTGGCAGTATCCCAGATCCAGTAGTCAGAAATCAAGACAATCGTCCGGTTCCAACAGCAAACGAAAATCAGGCAAATCCAACAGCCCCTGCTACGGAACAACCAATTACAAGGACAGATCTAGACAGGATTGTGGCTGAAGTAACTAACCACTTCGCATCTCAACAAGAAGCCTTGGTGGACCAACTCATGTCACGCTTAAGGGATGCTGAAGAATCCAACCGCAACACTGAATCATGAGGTGAGTCCCGGTCTGGAGGATCTGGGAGACAACAAAGGTCTTTCTTCTTCGAAGAGGTTAACAATAGAAACAGCAATGGTAGGAGCCGAGCTCGGACTCAGCCCGAATTCCGACCAGAGGAAACACTTGGAACCGAACCCAACATGGGAGGTACCAGGCGGGGGTGGATGTAGCTGAGCCTGTCATGCTACCTAACCATGGAAACACCAGTAGACGGGGCCGAGCAGGAGTCCAGCCCGAAGTTGGACCCGAGGAAGTGCTGAGAACAGAACCCAGCAGGGGAAGATCAAGGCAAGGGCCAACTGTGGCTGACCCCAGCATGCCCTCAGAAGACCAGAGGCAGCCATTGGAGAATGTTAGGAGTGACGGACGATACCATCCATACAAGTCGTCTGGACAGAATCAGTCCCGCAGGGAAGAACCAAACTCATTTCTATCCGCTTCAAGTTCTGATGAAAGGATGGCGCGATTGTTCAGAGAGTGCGTCCAACGGGAACAAAGGGATCGGGGGATAGGTGCTAGGGTAACCAGCCCCTTCACCCGCAGTATCTAAACTGCCATCACCCCCCGGGAATGGAAAATGCCAACAATGGAGCCTTACAAGGGAACCTCTGACCCCATCGTACACTTACAGAGATACACCCAGCATATGCTCATGAGCGGAGCAACGGAGGGAGTATTGTGTAAATGTTTTCCACTTTTCTTGGCAGATCTAGCTACCTCCTGGTTCTGCCACCTACCCCAAGGGTCCATCAGCTCATGAGAAATGTTGAAAGAAAAGTTCATCAGCCAGTTCCGCATTCATGTGGAACAACCCAAGGATGCTTATTCCTTATCTAATATCAAACAAAAGCCTGGAGAGACAGTGCAGCAATATTTAACCCGATTCAATGCCGCAACGGCTGCAGTTCAAGATGCCGATGAGAAACTTATCCTAATGGCCCTCTGCAGTGGTGTGCACCCGGATACTAAATTTGCTAGATGACTAACCAAGGAAAAACCAACTACTTTACCTGATTTCTTCCATGAAGCTGGAAAGTATATGAGACTTGAAGACGCTGCCACTGAAAGGCAGTCAGGGCAACAGGCTAAGACAGCCCCAGATAGGGTCCCCGCTGCAGCAAAGGATGTTCGGAGAAGTGACTCTAGAGACAATGTTGGGGGCAAGAAGGGAGAAAAGCGCTTATATCGACCAGGACCAAGATTTGACTCCTACACTCCTTTGAATGAAACGATAGAAAACATCTTCCTAGCCACTCAAGACGAAGTTAGATACAAGCGCCCCCCGCACAAGAAGGAGTCAGATAACGCACTCAAGTCTGGAAAGTTCTGCCGCTTCCACGAATCCCATGGACATGACACCAATGAATGCCACCATCTCCGGGACTTGATTGAAGAACACATTAGAAGGAGGAGACTGGAACGCTATGTAAAAAGCCAGAACAGGACTCCAGCTCCCACCAATGAAAACCCAGGGCTACCCCTCCCAGAAGTGGGCGGAGGAAATCGCAACACCAGCGGCTCTAGTCAAGAGAAGATAGTGGTCCATACCATATCAGGAGGACCGCACATCGTCGACAGAAGCTGGGCAGAGATGGAAAGATACGGTAATTCACTTAGGAATGATGAAGGCTACGTTAATTCTGTCATGGAAGAACGCCACCCGAAACGGAAAGAGAATGACGACATCACATTTAGTAGGCGTGACCTAGAGGGAAGACAGTACCCACACATGGATCCTATGGTCATCTCTGCTTGGTTCGGTCCAGCCAAAGTTTTTCGAATTTTAATAGACACTGGAAGCTCAGTAAATACCCTATTCAAGCATGCTTTCGACAAAATGAAGCTGTCAATGAAGGATGTGTCTCCCTGCAACAAACCACTACATGGTTTCACTGGAGATGTGAAGATGCCCCTCGTGCAACTGGATCTCTTTGTCGAAATAGGAAGTCATCCCCCCTCCTTTGTGCAAAAACAAACATTTGTACTAATAGAGAACCACTCGGCCTACAACGCCTTTTTGGGAAGACCAGCCTTGTCGGACTTCCAAATTGTCCTACCCCATGGTGCTTGAAGATGAAATTTCCAACAGATAAAGGAATAGGAGAAATAGAGAGAGATCAAGACGCTGCTCGAGACTTCTATGTGACTGAACTTTGCAATAACCGCAGAAAAGATAAAGGGAAAAATGCAGAGACCACTCTCTGCATGAAAAACTTGGAGGTATAGCAACTAAAGAAAGCTCCTCCTCTTCGATATACCAGTGATCCTTTCAATGAGTTAGACCCTGGGGACAAAGAGGAGGAGGCCACCATCGAGCCTACAGAGGCTATGGAATTCGTAGCTGTAGACAAACACGACTCAAGTAGACTATTGAAAATCGGATCTCAACTAAAAGAAGAATTAAATGATCAACTCATTGATTTTCTTCGCCACAACATGGATGTATTTGCATGGACGCACGCTGACATGACAGGAATCTCCCTAGATGTAGCATGCCACGTACTGAACATCGACCCCACCAAGGTGCCAGTAAAGCAGAAAAAGAGAAGCATGGGGGCAGAACGATCAGCAGCCCTAGAGGAAGAAGTAAAGAACTTACTTGCCAATAACTTCATACGAGAAGCCATCTACCCAGAATGGATCGCCAACCCATTGCTGGTAAAGAAGGCTAATGGGAAGTGGCGAACATGCATCGACTTCTCCAACTTAAATGACGCTTGTCCGAAGGATTGCTTCCCACTCCCCCGAATCGATCAGCTCGTGGACAGCACCGCCGGACACAAACTCTTATCTTTTATGGACGCATACTCATGATATAACCAGATCCCTATGCACGCACCCGATCAAGATCACACTAGTTTCATCACTGACCGGGGACTGTACTGCTACAGGGTAATGCCTTTTGGACTTAAAAACGCCGGAGCTACTTATCAACGCCTCGTCAACAAGATGTTTGCGGAACTAATAGGAAGAACTATGGAGGTTTATGTGGATGACATGCTGGTGAAATCGAGGAAAGCCAATGATCATATAAACCACCAGGATGAGATGTTTCAAGTACTTCGCCAATATGGGATGAAGCTGAACCCTCTAAAGTGCTCCTTCGGAGTATCGTTGGGAAAATTCTTAGGATTCATCATCCATGCCAGGGGGATTGAAGCAAACCCCGAACAAGTTCGGGCTTTGCAAGATATCAAGATACCATCCACTCGAAGAGAGATGCAAAGCCTAAACGGGAAAGTGGCCACCCTAAGCAGGTTCATCTCTAAAGCAACCAACAAATGCATCCCTTTCTTTGAAGCTCTAAAGAAAGACAAAGGAAAGTTCGAATGGACTGACGAATACTCGACAGCCTTCCTTAACTTAATCGAACACCTCCAGAAACCACCAGTACTCTCAACTCCAAATGAAGGCGAGGAACTATACCTATACCTTGCTGTATCGTCCCATGCTTTAAGCGCCGCTTTGGTGAGAGAAGACTACCGCGCGCAGCGGCCCATATACTTTGTAAGAAAGAGATTTACAGGGGCAGAAGCCAGATTCCCTAAACTTGAAAAGCTAGCATACTGTTTGCTAATCACGTCACGGAAGCTGCGACACTATTTCCAATCTCATTCCATCAGAGTTTTAACCGATCAACCGCTAAGGCAGGTACTCCATCGCCCCGACACTTCTGGGCGACTACTTAAGTGGTGCATTGAACTGAGTCAATATGATATCACCTACCATCCTCGCACCGCTATCAAGGGGCAAGCCATTGATGATTTCATTGCCGAATTCACTACTAACGAAGGTAAGGAGCAATCTAAAATAGCAGAAGATATCGAGTGGAATCTCTTCGTAGATGGAGCGTCAAATGAACAAGGCTCGGGGGCAGGTGTTGTGATAATTACCCCCAGGGGAAGGAAGCTGCACTACGCCCTAAGGTTTGAATTCGCTGCCACCAACAATGATGCAGAATACGAAGCAGTGATAGCCGGATTAGAACTTGCCCTGGAAATTGGAGTCAGTTCTTTATGTCTCCATAGTGATTCTCAACTCATTGTAAATCATGCTGGGAGAATTCCAGACTCGAGGAGAATGACTCACAGCGTATCTAAAGAAGACCAAGCTGCTGCTTAATCAATTGGATCACTATTTAATCAAACACATTCCTCGAGAAGAGAATCAGGAGGCCGACGAACTGGCAAAGCAAGCTAGCATGAAGGACGGCGCCGCTTCCCGAACAGTAACCATCTCAAAGCAACTGGCCCTGAGTTACGAGCCAATAAATATGATAGCTGCAATTGAAGAGGAAACTTGGATGACTCCCATCCAGAAGTACTTACAAAGTGGCACACTGCCCGACTGGCGTAACAAAGCGAAGAAAACCTTACGGAAAGCTTCCTGCTACACATTACAAGAAGGAATCCTCTATCGGCACGGCTTCTCTAATCCCTTATTAAGGTGTATCGCTGGAAGGGAAGCCAAGGAAGTCTTGTCCAACATCCATCAAGGAAGTTGCGGAGATCACACCGGAGGGCAGACTCTAGCCAAGAAGACACTCCGATACGGGTATTACTGGCCTACTTTAAACAAAGACGCCTTGGACTTCGTCAAAAAATGCAACAGATGTCAGAAATTTGCTAAGATTCCTCGACTGCCCACGAATGAGATTACTCAAATGACCAGCCCTTGGCCCTTTGCAATATGGGGAATTGACTTGATTGGCGAGCTGCCAACGGGCCGAGGCGGAGCCAAATACGCCATAGTGGCAGTCGACTATTTCACCAAATGGGTGGAGGCGGAGCCTCTAAATAAAATATCTTCGGCAAAAGTTATTAACTTCTTGATCAAAAGTGTTTTATGCAGGCACGGGGTTCCACTCAAAATCATATCGGACAATGGACTTCACTTTGACAGCGAGGAATTCACTGACTGGTGCCAAGAGCACGGAATTCATAAAAGCTTCTCATCTGTAGCTTACCCCCAGGCAAACGGACAAGTCGAAGCTGTCAACCAAATCCTCAAAACCCTAATCAAGAAGAAACTTGAAAAGTCAAAAGGCGCTCGGGTGGATGAACTTCCTATGGCACTTTGGGCCTACCGCACATCTTACAGAACATCAACAGGGCATACCCCTTTCTCTTTGGCATACGGATCGGAGGCCATGCTCCTAGTTGAAACTGTAGTGCCTTCCCACCGTAGGATCCACTACAACCCAGAAGAGAACGAAGAACTCCTCCACATGTCTTTGGATCTAATTGAGGAAAGAAGAAATGATGCAGCACTCAAAGCAGCAGCTCACAAGCAAAAAGTAGCGGCACAATACAACTCCAAAGTCAAACACCACAGCTTACAAGAAGGAGATCTTGTCCTCAAACGGATCTTCCCGCGCCCCAGAGCGCTAGATCCAATTTGGGACGGACCCTATGTAATTCATAAAGATCTCCACAACGGAGCTTATATTTTGTCAACAGTGTACGGAGAGGTGTTCCAGAGGGCATGGAACATCCAACACCTCCTTCGATACTTTTCTTAACTTATACTGCCCATATGAAGTGAATTAACGAAGAGAATCAGTGGACGTAGGCATTTTCGTGCCGAACCACTTTAAAAATCTTGTCTCTTTTTAACTTATTTCTTTATATCTTAGCTGCTTGATAAGCTTTATCCTTTTCTGTTGGACAAAATCATGTATAGCGACATTTCCATTCTGGACACTTCACGGCACAACCACACCTGGACAGGACCAAACAGGTACTATACGATTCTATGCACTCGCCAATGAGACACTTTTGCTCCAGCATCCCTCTGCTGCGGGTTAACTCATTGCTCGCGACTGCCCTAAAAGCCAACTGTAATGAGCCGATTATAAGCCATCAAGAAGGCCGACTATAGCCGATGGCAGCTCATTACGGCGTTCGCTCGCCGGCAACTGTGAACCTACTTTAAGCCCCAACATAAGGTGTGGCCAGCCAGGGGTAGTTCACGGTTGACGATCGGCACCCACGCTAGCCGGCCACAGTAAATCGAATAATACCCACGATTATGGGCCATAATGGCTCGGGTAGTTACTGTGTGCGATCTCGGCTCCGATATGTCTTAAGTGCGGCTGTGGTAAAAAAGATAAACTCCCCACGGAGGCGTAAGATGGGTGACAAATGTCTCCAAGACCCACAGCTAGAGAAAGTGGCTACAGAACCCGTTTGCCACGAACTTAAGCATATCGACGGCCTTCCGTGATTGGAAGTTTTACTGTTTCTCATATTTCCATTTCATTCAAAAACTTTTCTCCTATCCTATATAACAATCTCTAAAGTACAGGTCACAAAATAGGAGAACTCTCGCTTGTGGAAATATGAACTCACATCCGGATGACGTAATACATTCCATACTCAGTCACGCAAGACATTCAAAACAACCCTCTACGACTAAAACACGAAGGGCGGTACTATCTTCTCTTGTATACAAATATGTAGCTTTAATTTATTCACACATCATATTGGCATTGCAAGACATGAAACAATATTTTGAGCAGAAACTTAGCATCAAATACGATTAAATCACATGCATAAACACGCAGCTGTATTTCTTATACAACATATCAAAATAACAGCCACATTCGAACATAACAGAATCTGCTTATGTTATAAAGTTACATAAAGATGTTCGTTGCAAGGACATAATTACAACCTGAAAATACAATAATGTTTTGGACTAGTATATACAGGAATGTCAAACTGACCAAATAAAAGAGTCAACCACATCGGGGCTCCGCCTCTATCCTGCCCGCCATCCGGATCTACTTAACTGCAGGGTCAGAATTCCCCGCATGTACTCCAGAGGTCCCACCTGCCCAATTCAGAAGAGACTCCATCAATAGTCACGAAAGATAAGCAATCAAATCATGAAAAGACTAAAAAGGAAAACTTACCAGCGTCTGCTCCCTGATCATCATCATCTAGCTACACGCCTACCTCATCCGCAGCAAGCAGCCGCATGCCCTCCTTAACCGCCACCTTCTCTTCCTTAGTGAATTGGGTCATAACCACGTCCATCCTGAAAGCTGCACCACCTTCCTTATCCGCGTTGGCCTTAGCCTCCTCCAAAGCCCGAAGATATATTCTAGCCATGACCCGGGGATAGTCGTCCATCCAAGACAGGTTGCCCTGCCTCCAAGTTCGAAAATACATGTCCTGGAGCATCTCATCCATCATCCCCTCGTTCTCCTCAAACTCTTTCATCCGGGCCTCAGAAGCCGGCAGCCGTGCAATGGCAGCATCTCTCTCCAATCGGTATCTCAAGCAGTCAGCTTGAAGGTATTTCTGCATCACTTCCTTCTCCTCCTTCAGCTTGGCCTGAGCAAGCTCTGCGGCCTCAAGCCACCCAGATAACTCCTCTACCTGCTCAAGATCCGCTCTCCGAACCTCATCCACCGTTGCGATGGCCATGTCAATTCGTTCTTTGCAAGCAGCCTCCATTTTTCGCAACTCAGCCTTGCTGGCCTCTTCCATGGTTTTCTTCAGTCGTCTGGAGGCCGCCTCATACTGGGATATCTGGATAGCCTGATCGGCAAGCTGTTTGGCCTGATCAGAGACCTTTAGCCGCAACCGAATGTTAGCACTTCCGATTTCCTCTCCAGCCTTGGCCAGTCGAGTGTGATGCTCCATTAGCCTCTTGGTCTCTTCAGCCACCCGATCGATGTTTGCCTTGGCTTCATCCCCCATGGTCACAATCCGAGTAGTAAGCAAATCAAGGTCTAAGGACTTAGCCTCATCAAGCACCCGTACCATGAGATTGCGGGGAAGAAGATGCTCACCCGTGGCCTCGTCAAAAGAAATGTCCTGAAAACTCGGGTCCAGATCCGGGTGGCCGGCAAATGGGTTGAGAACCAAACCAGGGTGGTCTATCGGGGTGACGGTTGGATTTTCGGACGGGTGTGGGGAAGGCATAAACTCAGTATCTTACTCAGTAATATCATGGATAGGCTGGACTGGAGGCTGAGGGCCAGGTGATGGTTCAAACGAAGATCGCCCCCTCTTCCTCTTTTGCATATCTTCTTCAATAACTCCGAGAAGAGGACGATAGACAACCACATCTCCGGGGCGGCTAGTTGATGGCTTTGGTTTGGCGGAAGCTTTGAGTAGCTTGTACTGCTCAAGGCGGTGCCGAATATCTGATGTCTTGGCCACCTTACCCATTCCTGGAATAAAAACCAAGTGTTGCAAGCATGCATGAAACTATGATTCAAGAAACATATGAAGTTAAAAGAAGGAGTTAAGAATTCACCTTGAACCGCCGGAGTTGCCTTAGCTGAAATACTCTCAGAAGATAGACTGGCACCAGTCCCGGCCTTATCAGACTTCTTCGATTTCCCCACCAAGACCGGCCCTTCCCCTAACCCCTCAAAGGCTTGGCGGAAAGTATCATCCGTCCACTCTTGAATCTCATCCGCTTGCCCAGAGGTCAGGGCACCAACACCACTACCACCCTGACCTTCGCCACCGTTACCACCATCACCTTCTCCATCTCCTCCACTCTCCTCCTCGCCTCTTTCCTCCTCTCCACTTTCCTCCTCCGGAGCATCTGGGCATGTGCTGGGAGAGGGTCCATCAGATTTCTTAAGCTTCTTCCCCCCAACGACTGGAGGTACCGAGAAAGGTCTTCTCTTACTACTCTTCGCAGTAGCCCCGTCTTTAGCTTTGGCAGCCCTCTCCTCGGCTGTATCCCTCTGCTTAACCACAGATTGACGTGGCATAATTAAGCTGTACTCCAGGAGAGTGGCATTCCTGATCAAGTAAGAAGCCGACCTATTCCGTCCCGAAATGGCCTTTATTTCCGCAGCCATCTGAGCCAAGGAATCATTCTCCACGACCGCAAAGCCACCTGTCGCTAGCAAGAAACAAAAGCATATAAGAAGAAGCATTGCGGTCGAAACAAGGAAAATATAAATGAAGTTCAACTTACAGCCGGAAGTGAAAAGACGGAAGGAAACAGAGTCGTCCTTGATGAAGAACCATTCTTTCTTGAACATACTAAGCTTCGAATACAAATCCAGGACCGGCTTGAAAGGCACGGCCGCTTCCAAGCTGATGTATGGAGACCCCTTCTTATAGCCTCTCAAGTTGTACAAATACCAGATCTCCCGGTTAGAAGGGGGACGCCCAAATTTCCTCTGAAAAATGATGAACAAACACACCAGGATAGCATAGGAATTGGGCTGAAGTTGGAATGGAGACACCTTTAAATAGGTAAGAAAGCTGACTATCCAGGCATTGATTGGGGGAATGGCCCCGCACATACAATGGTATTGGCTGTAAGCGAAATATCCTTCAGGAGGATCATACGGCATCACACCATCTCCCGGCAACAGCATACTCTCTCTGTCAATCTCAAAGGAGCGAGCGATGACATCAAGTTGCCCTTCTTTGAGGGAGCTCGGAAAGCAATCGGGAGGAGAGTTCAGAAGCTCCTGAGGGCCATATCCGTCCACTAATGACCTCGGGGCAGGTCCATGTCGCGCTGGTCCCGGCAGGACTGGGGCCACAGCGGAAGACTCACCTCTGTCCGTAGATTTTCTCTTTTCTGATCGAGTTTCCACTTTGTGAGACATTTATCTACAACACCAGAAGAACATATTGTTAGAACAAGGAGTATGGGAATACAAACTAGCAAAATACATGCAGCCTGGAGTCTCATTCGCAATTCAAAACATAAAAGTTTAGGACCAAAGACCATTCGGCCTCCCACTTCTCAAACACATCCAGCAGTACGAGGACGAAGGGCCGTTCGGCGCTATGCTCCTTATCGCATTCGGTACTTCGGGCCCCGGATTTCATTCGGCAACTCAAGAACGAATGTGGCATTCGGTACTTGAAACCCATGAGGTCCGTTCAGCAGGTCAATCTCATTCGACGATAGAAGACTCACCTGGTCTGGAAGTAGAGTTGATTCGGCGGTTGATTGGCTCGGCTATCTCGAAGCAAAAGAGTTTAGTTCGGTGTTACACTGGTTCGGCTGGTGGAAAATGGCGAAGGCCTTAGGCCCATATTTATAGGAGAAACATGAATAAGCCGGACCAGCTGGCTCGGCACACAAGGCCGGATGAAAGTGACCCAGCCAAAACAAAGTACGCCACGCACATGCGCATGCCCTACTTTGGGGGGGCAAGTGTTGGGTATGTTTTCGACTGGACCAAAGCCACACCGAGCCAAGGTCACCCACCGCCGAACCAATCGCCGAACCACCCACCGCTGAACCAATCGCCGAACCACCCACCGCCGAACCAATCTCCTCCAAGCTCTTGCCGAACCAACCTCCTACAAGCTCCTACCGAACCAACCTCCTCCAAGCTCCTGCCGAACCATCCTAACCGGTCCAATTATCTCCTACCACCAAACCAAAGCCCCACTGGTCCATTCATCTCCTACCACCGAACCATCCTAACCGGACCACCTATTCAACCTACACCGAACCAACATTGCCAGGCCAGATCGTTTCAGCCCAGGCCCATCAGCAGCTATATACATCCAGAACCCCTGCCCCCAGCCTCACTCTATAAATAGAGGGGCAGGGGTGCAACAATGGCAAACAAGTTTGAGAGCTCAAGCACGAATAGAACTTTCAAACTACTTTCAGTTACTTGTAATCAAAGCTTTGTACTTGTAATATGAATAGAAAAGGAGAATAACATATAAAGTGGACGTAGGCACGTTCTGGCCGAACCACTATAAACCTGTGTGTCTTTTACAGTTTAGTTCATCTATTTCATATATTTGCATAAGTCACCCAAACCATCCAGAACAACATATAATCAATTAAATCATACGACTTGGAGGTGTTTGCCCAATTTTTGTGCAAATAGTATATACCGTATGTTTAGTGAATTAGAGTATTAGGCCCAAAAGCTCACCAAGATGTGTAAAGTGTACGACATGTTGTAGCCATGTTTATCGTACATTACTATTGTGCCATGAAAGTTGTGTGACATCGATGCATTTTGTTAAGCTTTCGCTATCCATGCTTAGCATAGGCCGGGAGTTGTATATTTTGACACTGACCTATAGATGTGCCTTTATCATTATGTTGGCTTCCCATCCTGATTGCATCTCTAAATCACCTAATTGTGAAATTTAAATTGGATGTTTTTTGTCATGGGTTATTTGTTCTGTCCGCTTGGTCATGGTGACGAATGTAAAATGGTGGTTGGCTGAATTCAAGAAAGAGTAATGCAGAAGCAAGAAGACGAAGATGCAGAGGCAAGAAGATAGACGGAAACAAGATTGGGAATGATCAGAAAGGAGATTAGAAGATCAGAGAATGGATGATAAGATGATCAGAGAGTGAAGAATGAGAGAATGAGAGATGAGGAAGTAAATGTAATAGAAATACTATAAAAAATAGAATGTATCAGATGGAAAGGAATAATAGAGAAGAGAGGAAATACTGTAAGAACAGAGATGGTAAAAATAAATGAAAAACTGTTATTTCTTTTTTCTTCTTCTCTTTCTATACAATTGCATGATTCTATTTATAATGCAAAATTACAACGGCTATATTGTGCCAGCTCATGCCTCTTTGACAAATTCAACATCTCAATTAAATTACAAGCAATATTTTCTGATAAAATGATATATATCCCTATGCACGTGCACATATGCTCACAGTGTGCACACACAATTTTCTTCATTCTTCCTTAGAACCTGATATGTGGATTGAACCGCTGTTGCATACAAGTGTAAGAAGCCCGAATTATTACATTTCCCTTCCCCTTCAAGTATAGACCTTGCCTCAAGGTCTATAGTGGAAAATCTTCGGATCATAGGCCAGTAGTCTTCCCACGTTGCTTCTTCTTCACTTCTACCCTTCCATTTTACCAAGATTTGTACCACAGCCTTACCTTCTCGGGGTATCATTCCTCGATCTAATATTTTTTCTGGTTTCTGAACTTCCTCTACTTCATAACTAGGCAGATCTTCCTGAATCACAATATGACCTCCAACTTTCTTTTTTAATTGTGAAACATGGAATACAGGGTGTATCTTTATGTGGTCTAGCAGGCTGAGTTTGTATGCCACTGTTCCTATAGTTTTCTCAACGTGGTAAGGGACATAGTACCTAGGCGATAGTTTATGAGTTCTCTGATTTCTGGCTGTAATTTGTTTATAGGGTTGAAACTTTAAATATACTCAATCCCCAACCTGAAATTTCCTTTCCGTCCTTCGTAGATCAGCATATTTTTCATTCTTTCTTGTCACATCTTCAAACTATCTTTTAAGGATTCCAACGTGATATCTCTACTGAACAAAATCTTTTCCACTTGTTCTACTTTAGCGATGTTGGGGACATAAGATAACTAAGTAGGTGGATCCAGTCCATACACTGCTTTGTATGGAGTAGTATTTGTTGATGACTTCCACGTTGTATTATACCAATTATATTCTGCTAAGGCTAACCAGTCAGCCCACTCATGTGGCTTATGGGAGACAAAACACCTTAAATATCCTTCTAATATCTTGTTGACAATCTCGGTTTGCCCATCACTCTGGGGGTGGTAGGCCGAGCTCATCTTCAGGCTGCAACCTTGTAATTTAAAGAGCTCTTGCCAGAAGATACTAGTAAACATGGCATCCCTATCGCTTACAATTGATTTTGGCATGCCGTGTAGCTTAAAAACTCCATTGAAGAATACTCTTGCAATGACTTTGGCAGTGTATGGACGACTGAGAGGGAAAAAGTGGGCATATTTGCTCAAGATGTCAACTACCACAAATATAATAGTGTGTTTATGGCTTTTTAGGAGGCATGTGACGAAATCCATAGATAAATCTTGGCAAATATTTTTTGGTATGGCCAATGGGTTTAAAAGGCCTGGCATTAAAACATTTTCATTTTTGGATCTCTGGCATATATCACAAGATTTGACAAAACCCTCTATAGTTCTTTTGAGATGTTTCCAATAAAACACCTGTTTGATTTTTTTAATAGTTCCTTTAATACCAGTATGGCCTCCCAGTGGGGTCGAATGGTGCTCTCCTATAAGTATGTGCAGCAGTGCTTCTAAGTGGTGGTCTATAAGCAACTTCCCTTTATAAAAATGAGCCCTCCTACCAGTTTGTATTTTCCCTCATGCATTTCCTTATTGTGTATTTTTGTAAGCTGCTGTTGATACCATTCTGAGGCCGGTAAAGTCTCTTTCAATGTTTGTAACCAAGGTATCTGAACCACAGATACTGATTGTACCATTAATTCCTTGCCGTTGAGTTCTTCTCTCCTTGATAAAGCATCGGCTATAATATTTTCTTTGCCACTTTTGTACTCAACCTTGTAATCGAAGCCATATAATTTGGCAAGCCACTTGTTCTGAATTCTATTGTGTAATTTCTACGAGAGTAAATGCTTCAAACTTTGATGATCAGTCTTGATAATAAATTGTCTTCCCAAAAGATATTGTGACCACTTCTTAGTTGCAATGATGATGGCCATCAATTCCTTTTCATAGGTAGAAAGTGCTAAACTATTTACTTGTAATGCTTTGCTAAGATAAGCCAGTGGTTTCCCCTCCTGCAACAAAACAGCACCTATACCTTATCCGCTTGCTTCCTCGGTCCATTTGAAAGAGTTTTTCTTAGTCATGTTGGTCAGTGGCCTTGCAATCATACCATAATTCCTAATGAATTTTCTATAATAGCCAGTTAGACCCAAAAAATCCTCTCAATGCCTTCAAATCTTTTGGTAGGGGCCATTCTATAACTGCTTGTACCTTTCTGGAATCTACTGCCACACCCTGTTGTGAGAAAATGTGACCCAAATACTTTATAGTTTCTTTTGCAAAGCTGCATTTGGATAGTTTGATCACGAATTGATTGTCCTTTAGTACCTGAAATGTTAACTTCAAATGCTCTACATGCTCATACATAGTCTGGCTATATATTAGTATGTCATCGAAAAATACTAACACAAATTTTCTTAGGTATGGTCTGAAAATATCATTCATAAGAGATTGAAAGGTTGATGGAGCATTTACTAAACCAAAGGGCATAACTAGAAATTCATAATGTCCATCATGTGTTTTAAATGCTGTCTTATGGATGTCATGATCACACATTCTAATTTGATGATAACCAGATTTTAAATCAAGTTTGGAAAAATACTTAGAACCATGCAACTCATCAAATAAATCATCAATCAAAGGTATAGGAAACTTATCTTTAATGGTGAGGAGGTTGAGATTTCTATAGTCAATGTAGAGTCGCCAAGTGCCATCTTTTTTTCTAACCATCACTACTAGGGAGGAATAGGAGCTGCTGTTGTGTCTGATGATGCCAGTATCAAGCATGTCTCTGATAATTTTTTCCAGTTCATTTTTAATGTGGTGAGAGTGTCTGTACGGTCTCAAACAGACTGGGTTTGGCATCAGGCACAAGGGGTATATGATGATCCTGCCTTCTATGTGGAGGGAGGAAGGGTTCACTGCTAGTCACTTCAGGAAATTTTTGCAGAATACTTTTGACCTCATTGGGAACATTTACATCAGTAAGCTCCATATTGGAATGGTTGATTGTTGAAGAACACAGCATCATAGTAAGTTGGCTCTGTGAACAGGCCTTATTCAGTGACTTCTTGTTTACTAATTTTTCTTCCTGCTGTTGTGCGCCTTGCCATATATACGATTTTTTGCTATAGACAAACTTGACTTGCAACTTTTCTAAATTTAAAGTGATTTCCCCCAAATTTTTCATCCATTGAGTACCTAGAATTACTTGGCAACCTTCTAAGGACAGTGTTAGCAGATCTACTGGCATCCTGCAACCCTGACACTTCACGATAAAATCATGACTTCCAGATCCCTGAAGCTTTTCCCCATTAGCGACTACCACCTCATAAGTTTTGGAATCATCAATCTGTAACCTTAGTTTTCTTGCGAGTTGTTCATTTATGAAACTATGGGTTGAACCAGAATCTATAAGGATCTGTACGGGCTTTCCTTTGATGCTGCCTTGCACTTTAATTGTAGTGAGTGCTAGTATTCTATATATTGCTTGTAGTGTTATAGTATGAGTTTCTTCGCTTTCCACTTCGTCAGAATTTTCCTCATCTTCATCCCCAGTTTGGGCATATTCTTTCTCTGAATTATCAAATGTCATAACCCCTTCTAACACATGGACCTGTGGACTTTTACATGTGTGTCCCTTGTGCCACTACTCTTAGCAACCATAGCAAATATTTTGCCTCCTCATCTCAATCAGTTGGTTAGGAGTCAAGCCTTTACGTTTTGCCATATTTTCAATATAGGTGGAATCCCATTCCTTGGCCTTTAGATTATTGCCTTGCTGTTTGGGATAAGGACTTGTTTGGTTAGATTGGATTTTGGGCAATACACGAGTAGTTTTGCCTCCTTTCTTGGATTGAGACCATACACCTTCAAACATTTTAGCCAAAGAAACCGCCTCTCTAAAGTTCACTGTTCTAGAGGTCATAACATCATACCTTATTTCTTCCTTGAGACCGCCTATGAATCTGTCCAACAAGAATTTAGGTGGTAGTGTCTCAATGGTAGTTTGCAGTCCCTCAAATTTGGAAAGGTAAGCAGAAACTGTAGTTTGTTGTTTGAGTTTAGCTAGTGATTCATATGGCCTATCCATGTCCTCTGAATTGAATCTAATCAGGATTTCCTCTCTAAAGATGGACCAAGTATCATGGTTAGCTACATTTCTTATATACCAATTGTACCATTTCAATGCATCTTTCTTGAGATAAAAAGATGAAATTTCAACCCAGAAATACTCTTCTGTTTGATGAAATCTGAAGAATTGCTCAACTTGACTAAGCCATTCATGAACCATCTCATCACCAGAATATGTGTTAAAGTCAAGCTTAAGATTAGGAAAGGGCGAATTTTTATTCCAAGAAATAGTTTCTTGATGGGGCTGATGGTTGTTTGGAGGCTGGGCAAGATTAATGGGGTTTGCAGCGCTTGAGTGTGGGATATTAGTATTGATTCTAGTGGGTGGATGAGGCTGTGCTGGGGCAGAAGAGGAAGAGGTCATTTGATGGGGATTCGATGCTAGAATCCCATGTATAGGTGCAGGTGCATTCGAGGTAAGAGGATTGGTCGCTGATTGCATTTTGAATTGTTGTACATCCAAAGCTAGCGCAGTTAAGACATTGTGCATTCCTTCAAACTTCGTGCACAGTTCCTTGGTGGATTGTTCCAAGCTATGAGCAATATTTTTCAATTTTCTTATTGAGTAAGAATTTCGATTATTGATTTCCTCTTGTCTCCTCCACACGTCATCTTGTTCTGGAAGTTTAGAGTCAATGTTGGAATTATTGTTAAAACTACAGTCAGGCTGGTTGTCAAAGGTTTCCCCAGCCCGAGGCTCTGATACCACTTTGTCAGGGCTCCTTTGTTTTGTCTGCTTGGTCATGGTGAAGAATGTGAAATGGTGGTTGGTTGAATTCAAGAAAGCGTAATGCAGAAGCAAGGAGATGAAGATGCAGAGGCAAGAAGATAGACAGAAACAAGATTGGGAATGATCAGAAAGGAGATTAGAAGATCAGAGAATGAGTGATAAGATGATCAGAGAGTGAAGAATGAGAGAATGAGAGACAAGGAAGTAAATATAATAGAAATACTGTAAGAAACAGAATGTATCAGAAGGAAAGGAATAATAGAGAAGAGAGGAAATACTGTAAGAACATAGATTGTGAAAATAAATGAAAACTGTTATTTCTTTTTTCTTCTTCTCTTTCTGTACAATTGCATGATTCTATTTATAATGCAAAATTACAATGGCTATATTGTGCCAGCTCATGCCTCTTTGACAAATTCAACATCTCAATTAAATTACAAGGAATGTTTTCTGATAAAATGATATATATCCCTGTGTACGTGCACATATGCTCACAGTGTGCACACACAGTTTTCTTCATTCTTCCTTAGAACTTGATATGTTGATTGAACTTTTGTTGCATACAAGTGTAAGAATCCCGAGATTATTACATTTTTTGCCTTATTTTTACATTCCCATCAATCCATGTTGTAATATGGCTCGTATTGTTCACATCACACAATTTGTTTGTCCTTTTATTGTAATAATGTCTGTTTTTTTAGAGAAACGGACAGTTATAATACGAAGGCTGCTAGGTTCAACAACCATTGCATCACAGCCCTACCGTCACCAACTACATTGGGTAAGCCGTTGTGATTTGTCATCTTCGTTATTTTTCTTTACTTAATGTATATTTATTATGGATCTTACCGGCGATTTTTGTTAGGCAGTGTATTTTTTATGCCTAGCTACCTAAATATTTCAATTAATTAAAAAATATATTTGATGGTAACTGCGTATTTTAATTCAAATAAAATTGATTGACAATAAAAGCAAGATTATTGAAACATCTGAGAGAAAACTTTCAACATGCCAGTTTTGTTCTTTAATGTTTTCTTTTGCATCTGCTTCCAATCAGATCCACGGAAGATATGGAAAAAACATGGATCAATTTACCAAGGTTTTGTAAATTTTGATTAGTAATTTCGTACTTATAACTATGTAGGGTTGACTAAGGACATGATTATTTTTTTAGTATGATAGAGGGATATAGGCAAGCCATTCAAAATTTCGTACATAAGCATGCTAAAGTAAAGGTAATCCAGAAAAAAATATTTTTCCGTGTCGTCGATGTAGGGACCTTATTTGGCATTCTTCAAGAGATGTTGTGACACATTTGGTGTGTTTTGGAATTGATCCAACATATGATGTACGGATCTTACATGGAGAAGCACGTCATTCACGAAATAAAGCCGACAAAGTGGCAAGTACATACAGAATGTATTTCGATGCAGGAATTGGAGACGAGGAGAACAAGTATCTTATTAACGATAAACATAGGGAAGGGACTAATATATTGTTGGAGATAGCTGAAATACCTTTATATTCTGGTTTTACAGACCACACAAACTTGTCTGCTATGATACTTCTTTATAAAATTAAAGCTTGAAATGGTATAACCGATACGGCATTTACGGAACTTCTTAAGCTCATCAGGGATATGATACCTAAGGAAAACAAGCTTCCCGATTCAACATACAAACAAAGAAGTTGATTAAATTATTCGGTTTATGTTATAGGAATATACATGCATGCGTAAATGATTGTTGTCTATTTTAAAAAGAGCTTGCACGTTGTATTTTTGACCTAAATGTGGCAAATCACATTGGAAAAAGAACAAGACAAGGGAAGATGGAAAGAAATCCAAAATACCTATGAACGTTTTGAGATACTTTCCACTCGTACCATGGTTGAAAAGAATGTTTATGACGTCGGAGACATCAGAACAATTAAGATGGCATCGAAGTAATAAAAGAGAAGATTGCAAACTACAGCATCCTGTAGATTTCTCCAAGTGGTCTACAATTGATAGAATGTATCATTCCTTTGAATCCGATCCACGAAATTTAAGGCTTGGCCTTGCAAGTGATGGCTTTAACCCTTTTGGTGATTGGAATTCAACGTATAGTTGTTGGTCAGAGTTTTTAGTTGGTTATAACTTCCCTCATTGGCTTAGTATGCATAAAGATAATATGATGCTATCTTTATTAATTCCTGTACCGTGGCAACCAGGAAATGACATCGACATGTATCTGCAACCACTTATTGAAGATTTGAACAAATTGTGGAATAAAGGGTAAAGGTGTATGACGCATTCAATCGTAGCGAATTTAGATTAAATGCAATTCTGATGTGGATAATAAGTGATTTTCCAACTTATGGAAATTTAGTAATTTGCACTATAAAAGGTAAGAGAGAGTGTCATGTTTAAGGCATTAATACATGTTCGATATGGCTACCATTTAGTAAAAAAATGCACATACTTGGGGCATAAATGATTTCTTACACCTAATCATGAATATCGCCACCGGAAAAACTTATTTGATAAAATCATAGAAAATAGAGAAGTGCCTCCAATACATACCGGTGCTAAAATCTTCAAAGATGTCAAAGATATTGTTAATGAGTAAGGAAAAAACAAAGGAGGAAGAGATAGAAAGTAGAAAAAGAAAGCGAAGGGGATGTGAGGAAAAAAGGAATCCAAATGTGGAAAACGAAGTCCATTTTTTTGATTCGCCTTATTGGATGGTAAAATATAACTAAAAATACAACGTCTTTTCATTTGATATCCATGTCCCATAATTAGTATTTTACTATCAATCTATTATACACATTTTTCAGGTTTTCGCAGACACTTCATTTGCGTCACAATCTAGATATAATGCATGTCGAGAAAAATATTTGCGAGAGCATTTCTGGTACATTGCTTAATATCATAGGAAAAACAAAAGATGGAATTACTTCATGTCAAGATCTGAAAGCAATGCGTATAAAAAAGAAGTTATGTCCTACAGATATTGGAAGTAAAGTATTACTTCCTACTGCAACATGCACCTTGAGAGACCAAGAAAAACAGATCTTTTATGATAGGATGAGGAATTTGAAGGTGCCTGATGGGTATAGCTCAAATATTTGGAAACGTTTTGCAAAACACGACAAGATTTCAAGTCTCGGGATTATCATATTTTGCTGCAACAACTATTGTCTGTAGCGTTGAGAGGCCTTTTGACCGTAGGTACAAGAAATGCATTACTACGACTATGTTCATTTTATAATGACTTATGCCAAAGAGTGCTTGACAGAGATAAATTAGAATACATGAATAATTAAGTTGCATTAATGTTATGTGACCTTGAGAGATTTTTACCGCTTCCTTTTTCTATATCATGATTCACTTGATGGTACATTTGAGGAGGAAGCAAGAATATGTGGACCGATACAATACCGGTCGATGTATCCATTTGAGAGGTAATTTTTATGAATGTTTAACGTAATAAATATGCGCTTATGAAAGCATTTTATGCTTATGTCTTGATTATAAGTATATGAAAATACTGTAGGGTTATATTAAAAATCAAGTCCGACCTGAAGGGAGCATAATCGAGCGCTATCTGCTGAATGTAGGATCTAGATTAACCCTAGAGGGGGGGGGGTTGAATAGGGTTATAGCAAATTTTCTCGAATTAAACACAGAAACAAACTGTAGAAATAAATATGCTGAAAAGTAAATCACACACAAAATTTACCCAGCTTCGGCAACCCCTGCCTACTGCTGCATTCCTAGATTTCTATTAGAATTAAACAGTATCACGCTTACAAACACTCTACTAGACTCGCAGACCCTTTTGCTCCCGCTCACAAACACTCGACTAGACTCGCAAACATTTGCTCCCGCTCACAAACACTCTACTAGACTCGCACACCCTGCTCCTGCCTATAGAGTTTCGTTTACTCGCAAACTCTACTCCCGCCTATAGAGCTTTGCTTACTCGCAAACACTGCTCCCGCCTATAGAGCTTTGCAAACTCGCACACCCTGCTCACTGAACTAATTCTAACTAGACAATCTAACACTACCTAAACCCTAGGCGGTGATTTACAAATTTTCGATTTGAAAAATAAAAAACAACAATTAACCAACAATAAGAAATAACCCTAAACCCTAATTAAAAATATACTAAAGGCTTTAATAATAAAATAGACCGACCCTATTTTCTTCTTTATATTCTTTAATCAGCTCGTTCCTTTGTTTGTGATGGAGGCTCTTGTTTCTTCGTTCGTTCTTCTTCCTTTTAAAAATTAGGGCTTTGTGTAAAATTGAAGAAGCCGACTTTAATTACTTCGATCAGGTGGATTGTTCTTCGTGATTGCTTGATGATCGATTCTCTATTCTCTTTGCTTCACAGCTCCTTCAATTTTTACCGAGTTCGATTCTTCCTTCTGGTAAGAATTTATGCTTTGTTACCTTTCGATTTTCGTATTCGAACTCTGATCTGTTGCCGATGTTGTTGAATGGTTTATATAGGATTCGAAATCCTATTTTTGTGTTCGTATAAAATTGTTTGAATTCATCCTCGGCCGTTTGATGATGCTTGAATGTTTGAGATTTATTCTGACTTTTTCATAATCGTATAAACTTGGGTTACTTGGTTGAAACGGTTTAAAGTCATCCGCTTTGATTTTGAGATATTTTTTTTACCACCGGCTTTTGATTCTTTGCTTGGTCAAATTGCTTGGTTATTGCGGCATTGAATTGTATTGACGATGTTGATTTTGGTTCCGTGAATTTCTCTGTTGACCTGTTCATTACGGCTTTGACATTTTTTTTTAACATCGATTTTTTTATGAATTAGCTTTGCCCACTGTCTGCATTCCTGTAGTGGCTTTCTTCAATTCTTTGGTTCGAATTGTAGTTGTCTCATTGTGGCATTGTAGTCATATATGTTTGTGCATCTGTACTTGTTGTTACTGTCCACATGAGTTCAATTGCTATTTGTGGTCAATTTCTTCGAGTTGATCTTCTAGTTGGTGCCAGTTTGCTGTGACATTGTGCATTTGCCTTTGATTTATGTTGTATTGTCTCTGTATATTTGTTATTCTCTCTGTCCATTTGGCTGCACATGTGAACTTGTGTATTTGGTCTCGTCTCCATATAGTTGAAGCTTGGTGTCGTATTTGCTGTGCTCGAGCTCTTTGCACACTGATGCACTGCCATTGTGGTCTTCACTGTGTTCATGCACTTTGGTCTTTGTTGCCTCTTGCATGTAGTTGGTTGTAACTGTGTTGGATTTTATTCTGGTTGGCACTTGCACTGATCTGCATACATGTGCTTTGATGGAGTTTTGATTTGTCGAAGCTTTGCATTCTTCAAGTTGCCTTGTGTTGAATCCATTTTCAAAACTCGAATTTGACCTTGTGCTCGTGTCGTGATTTAATTTATGTCACACCTGAGTTGAATCCTGTATTTGGGTTTGACCTGTGCTCACCTGTCCCTGTAGCATTATCAAGTGTATATATCGGTGTGCACGGCCTTGTGGCATATACAGTGATACACTATGTATGTCACAAGTTGTTCGTGTATGATGAATTCAAATGTAAATGATGACGAACAACCCAAATAATAGAGGCAAATATTTTTTTCAAAATTCATCTTTTATTTTATGTTGCAAAAATATTTTATTTTCAATTTTACTGTGTTAGTCAATATTTTTGCAGATAGCTCAGATGCTGGATTCAAACTGGAAAGAAGTTGAAGATAAATACGAGTGTGAGTGATATATAGTGAGGTGAACTGTAAATATGAAATGTGATGTAATTGTAATCAAAGTTGTATAGCTATAGTGGGAGCTTGAAATTGTACTATTCAAAGTTGTAATAAATATTTGTTTGAATAAAATATTCGTTTGAATTCAAATTCTGTGTTATTTAATTTATTCAACAAATATTTATTTAAACTGTGAAAATAAAATAGTATATTAACAAATACATTTAAACGAATGTATATATGTTTATTATCATCAAACAAAAATCATATAAGCGTAAAGCGAATATTCAACAATCTCCCCCTTTTGATGATAACAAACATATATTTAAGATTTTGAATATGTCAAATGTATTTGATCGTTCAATTTGCTCCCCCTATTTAAATGCTCCCTCTCTACACAGTACCCCCCTTACATATATGCATACAAATAAAAATATGTAAATGAGCCTATATGCAAATGGAAAAATTATTTGACCTTTGCTTGATTCTGTTTGACAAAATCTTAACTTTTCTCTCCCCCTTTTGTTATCAGCAAAAGAATAACAGTGTTATAAAAATAGGGATGAAGTGACAAACATGAATCAAACATTTAACTCAATTGAATATAAATATCAAATTTCAATAAAACTCAAACAAAAATCATAATTACCCTTGTCAGGCGCATATTCCACTTTCAGAAGTGATGGGAATAAAATCATCAAAAATCATACAGTTCTGTCTATTTGTGGTATATTTATTTCAGGAAATTTGAATATCTACTAACCATGCATAACCGTTAGGACTTTTAAATGAGATTAGTAGTATTCACAATTTTTATTTAAAAAATGAAATCAAGTATCTTCTAACCATGCATGACCGTGAGGACTTTTAAATGGGATTAGAATCAACTTGTCTGTTTAATCAATTAATTTTGATATGCGTTCCATACATGCATAACCGTAAGGACTTTTAAATGAGCATGGAAGCACATAATCAAAAATCCATGTAATTCACCCATGCATAACCGTGAGGACTTTTAAATGAGAGTGAATACTTTGGATATTTATTTTTATTGAAGAATATAGTAAATTGAAGCACAGATAATTTCCTTTATAACAATAAATTGAAGAACGAATAATTTCCTTTGTAAACTACCATAAATTTACATACTATATATGATTGTGATGAGTGATGGTTGATAGAAAGATGATAGAAATAGAAATGATCATGGAATTTTTACCCAACAAAAAAGTTTTTATAACTCTTGTTATGAAATTCTAAAGAAATTTTTCTAAATATATTGTCTTGAGTAATGTATGACAAATATCGACACTCATCACTTTTTCAATCACTATTGATCTTTTCGATAATTATCAGGGAGTTAGATTAGTCAAAATTTGTCATTTAAAATCAAATAAAAATGACTAATCTGAAAATATGGTCAACAATGATTTTCTCGAAGGGGTTATATGAGAAAAATTCTGCCATTTGAAAAATTATTTCAAGTGAAAAATATGCAGATATTTTCTTTGAAAAAAACGATGCAGCAAATGAATGTTTCGAAAAAAATTAATCACGTTCTACTAGGAATTTTTCTATCAACTGTATTACCAGTGTAATCTGCATCTGAATTTAAGTTTCACTCAATATTCACTCGTTGGATGTCAAAGACTAAATTGTGAAGTTTTAACAAGCTATCTCAGAATGAAATTTGAAATGAAGCCATGTTAACACTCAAACAAATATCATGGTGTTAATTTCAGAAACCGTAGGATAAACAATTATATTCATGAGCAATCAACAGTCAATCAACATCATAATTATTTCAAAAACAATTTCTTAAAATCCTTTTTAACAGCTTTCACATGAAATTTGAAATCGTGCAAATTTACAAGCAGTGACCAAAATGTCAAAACAAATATATCTACGTGTAGCATGAGATCAATAAAATACCATCATTTGACCGAACAAATTTATATGGATTAGTTCAAAGTTGAAAATCTGATTGGTCATCATTTAAGCACAAATCAAGGTCATAAATAAGAACAAGTCATGTAGGATCATATCAAGTAAGTCTGAATCAGTCAACCATCATAATTACTCCAAGTAATTCTATTTAAAGACGATTGGTCAATATTTTGAAAAATCATAGAATAAAAATCATCATCTTTTGTTCATCTCAATATTGGCTGATTTAATTCAGATTATGGTGCATATTATCACATTTAATATACCATTCAAATTTTTTTTACCTGTTTTACCTTTACGATAATTTTTCGTCCTTGTACATTGTGATTCTGTCACCTTTATACTAGGCTAAGAAACTTTGCCTTGTCTCCCGTTGTGTTTCTGGAATAGCCAAAATTCAGAGAACACTGTTGTTGTTCCTTAGCCTGCCACCATACCTTAATGGGAAAAGATTTATGTGACCTATTTGTTTTTATAGGTCCATGATTGTTAGTGGCAGAATATGAAAAATATGTTTGTGGAGACCCAAAACTATTTATATATGTTCCTTTTGGCACCTAAATTTGTTTGACTTTCAAAGATTTTATATTTGTGCCTTTTGGAACCCAAATTGGTATAGTTTCCACGTGTTTGGGTCTATACCAACAATTATTTTGATTATGTCCAAAATTTCTACAAATCGTGCATATTAAATTGACTTGACTAAATTTTGTATTCTTTTTCCTATGACTATAATTTTCAACATGATGTCCAATTATTTCAGATCGAGCAAAGACACTTTTACCTTTTGCATTATCATCATCTTGTGATTTCCCAAAACCTAGTCCTTTTCTATTGTTAGCAAAAATTTGATTTCCCAATAGCATGTTGAAAGATTTTTCGCCTCTTGAAAAGTTATTCAAAGATTTCTCAAGATTTTGGACTTTGCTTTTTAATGTTGTGTTTTCAGTTACAAGTGAGGTGCATCTATTTATAAAATCCTTTTTCCTAGTGTCAATGTTTTCCTTAAGACTCAAGTTTTCTTTTTCGAGATTCTCAGAGTTATTCTTAAGTCTTGTCAATTCTGAATCTAAAATTTTACATTGCTTACATTCTAGGTTTTGAATATTTTCAAGTTCAGTTTCTAACCTAGAATTTTCATAGGCGAGTTCCCTCCTTTCAGATTTCAGTTTTTCAATTTTTGATTCAAGACGATCAATTGTTTTAGTAAGATCTAAGCACATAAAAACAAGACCTCTATAAGAATACTCACCTGCCTCACTAGATTCCTCGGAGCTTGCTTCTGAATCTGATTTTGCCATAAGACACAAGTTAGCCTCCTCTGAGCTGCTATCCGAAACTTCCTCTCCTTCTTCATCATCCCAAGTCGCTGCAAAGGCCTTCTTCTTCTTTTTCTTTCCTTTTTTGTTTTTGAGAAGTGGGCATTTTGGTTTGATGTGGCCAGGCTTGTTGCAGTTATAACATGTCAGTTCATTATCGGAATTTTCAGAATCTTTTGGCCTATTACGACTTGTTTTCTTCTTGCGTGGCTTGAATCTAGACCATCTTCTAAGATTATTGACAGCCATTGCAAGCTCTTCAATTGGATCTTCTTCATCTTCATCGCTCTCTTCTTTGCTCTTTAAGGCAATCGTCTTCTTCTTTGGTTCGGAGTTGTTGCGTTCTTCCTTTGCTTTTAGCTCAAGCTCGTATGTCATCAAGTTGCCAATCAACTCCTCCATGCTTAGCTTACTCAGATCTTTCGATTCCTGTATTGCTGTGACTTTTGCCTCAAAGTTCATCGGTAAGACTCGTAGTATCTTCCTTACAAGCTCTACTTCAGTGAATACCTTCCCAAGCGCTCTAGATTTGTACACCAAGGTTGAAAAGCGTCCAAACATGTCCTTTATGCTTTCGCCTTTGTCCATCACAAAGTTTTTGTATTCATTGCTGAATAAGGCAAGACGAGACTCCTTGACTTGAGAAGTTCCTTCGTGTGTCACCTCCAAAGTGTGCCAAATTTCCTGATCTGTTGTACAATGAGAAATTCTATTAAATTCATTTTTATCAAGAGCACATATCAAAGCATTCATGGCTTTAGCATTTGTCGTTTTCAATCTCTTATCGTTAGCATCCCACCTATCCTTAGGTTTAGGAATCTCAATATCACCAACGATTATAGTGGGAGGTTTATAGCCAGTTTCAATAATATCCCAAACATCATAATCAACAGAACTAAGATAGATACCCATCCTAACTTTCCAATAAGCATAATCGTTCCCGTTAAACATGGGTGGCCTAGCAATAGATTGCCCCTCAAAAAAGCATTATTCGGTGAATTCATGACTCTAGAGTTAAAAACAAAATACCGGGCTTAGATACCACTTGTAGAATCTAGATTAACCCTAGAGGGGGGGTGAATAGGGTTATAGCAAATTTTCTTGAATTAAACACAGAAACAAACTGCAGAAATAAATATGCTGAAAAGTAAATCACACACAAAATTTACCCAGCTTCGGCAACCCATGCCTACTGCTGCATTCCCAGATTTCTATTAGAATTAAACAGTATCACGCTTACAAACACTCTACTAGACTCGTAGACCCTTTTGCTCCCGCTCACAAACACTCGACTAGACTCGCAAACATTTGCTCCCGCTCACAAACACTCTACTAGACTCGCACACCCTTCTCCCGCCTATAGAGTTTCGTTTACTCGCAAACTCTGCTCCCGCCTATAGAGCTTTGCTTATTCGCAAACGCTGCTCCCGCCTATAGAGCTTTGCAAACTCGCACACCCTGCTCATTGAACTAATTCTAACTAGACAATCTGACACTACCTAAACCCTAGGTGGTGATTTATAAATTTTCGATTTGAAAAATAAAAAACAACAATTAACCAACAATAAGAAATAACCCTAAACCCTAATTAAAAATATACTAAAGGCTTTAATAATAAAATAGATCGGCCCTATTTTCTTCTTTATATTCTTTAATCAGCTCGTTCCTTTGTTTGTGGTGGCGGCTCTTGTTTCTTCGTTCGTTCTTCTTCCTTTTAAAAATTAGGGCTTTGTGTAAAATTGAAGAAGCCGACTTTAATTACTTCGATCAGGTGGATTGTTCTCCGTGATTGCTTGATGATCGATTCTCTATTCTCTTTGCTTCACAGCTCCTTCAATTTTTACCAAGTTCGATTCTTCCTTCTGGTAAGAATTTATGCTTTGTTACCTTTCTATTTTTGTATTCGAACTCTGATCTGTTGCCGATGATGTTGAATGGTTTATATAGGATTCGAAATCCTATTTTTGCGTACGTATAAAATTGTTTGAATTCGTCTTCGGCCGTTTGATGATGCTTGAATGTTTGAGATTTATTCTGACTTTTTCATAATCTTATAAACTTGGGTTACTTGGTTGACACGGTTTAAAGTCATCGGCTTTGATTTTGAGATATTTTTTTTACCACCGGCTTTTGATTCTTTGCTTGGTCAAATTGCTTGGTTATTGCGGCATTGAATTGTATTGACGATGTTGATTTTGGTTCCGTGAATTTCTCTGTTGACCTGTTCATTGCGGCTTTGACATTTTTTTTAACATCGATATTTTTATGAATTAGCTTTGCCCACTGTCTGCATTCCTGTAGTGGCTTTCTTCAATTCTCTGGTTCGAATTGTAGTTGTCTCATTGTGGCATTGTAGTTATATATGTGTATGCATCTGTACTTGTTGTTATTGTCCACATGAGTTCAATTGCTGTTTGTGGTCAATTTCTTCGAGTTGATCTTCTAGTTGGTGCCAGTTTGCTATGACATTGTGCATTTGCCTTTAATTCATGCTGTATTGTCTCCGTATATTTGTTATTCTCTCTGTCCATTTGGCTGCACATGTGAACTTGTGTATTTGGTCTCGTCTCCATATAGTTGAAGCTTGGTGTCATATTTGCTGTGCTCGAGCTCTTTGCACACTGATGCACTGCCTTTGTGGTCTTCACCGTGTTCATGCACTTTGGTCTTTGTTGCCTCTTGCATGTAGTTGGTTGTAACTGTGTTGGATTTTATTCTGGTTGGCACTTGCACTAATCTGCATACATGTGCTTTGATGGAGTTTTGATTTGTCGAAGCTTTGCATTCTTCAAGTTGCCTTGTGTTGAATCCAGTTTCAAAACTCGGATTTGACCTTGTGCTCGTGTCGTGATTTAATTTATGTCGCACCTGAGTTGAATCCTGTATTTGGGTTTGACCTGTGCTCACCTGTCCCTGTAGCATTATTAAGTGTATATATCGGTGTGCACGGCCTTGTGGCATATACAGTGATACACTGTGTATGTCACAAGTTGTTCGTGTATGATGAATTCAAATGTAAATGATGACGAACAACCCAAATAACTGAGGCAAATATTATTTTCAAAATTCATCTTTTATTTATATTGCAAAAATATTTTATTTTCAATTTTACTGCGTTATTAAATATTTTTGCAGATAGCTCAGATGCTGGATTCAAACTGGAAAGAAGTTGAAGATAAATACGAGTGTGAGTGATATGTAGTGAGGTGAACTGTAAATATGAAATGTGATGTAATTGTAATCAAAGTTGTATAGCTATAGTGGGAGCTTGAAATTGTACTATTCAAAGTTGTCATAAATATTTGTTTGAATAAAATATTCGTTTGAATTCAAATTCTGTGTTATTTAATTTATTCAACAAATATTTATTTAAACTGTGAAAAATAAAATAGTATATTAACAAATACATTTAAACGAATGTATATATGTTTATTATCATCAAACAAAAATCATATAAGCGCAAAGCGCATATTCAACAATCTCCCCCTTTTGATGATAACAAACATATATTTAAGATTTTGAATATGTCAAATGTATTTGATCGTTCAATTTGCTCCCCCTATTTAAATGCTCCCTCTCTACACAATACTCCCCCTACATATATGCATACAAATAAAAATATGTAAATGAGCCTATATGCAAATGGAAAAATTATTTGACCTTTGCTTGATTCTGTTTGACAAAATCTTAACTTTTCTCTCCCCCTTTTGTTATCAGCAAAAGAATAACAGTGTTATAAAAATAGGGATGAAGTGACAAACATGAATCAAACATTTAACTCAATTGAATATAAATATCAAATTTCAATAAAACTCAAACAAAAATCATAATTACCCTTGTCAGGCGCATATTCCACTTTCAGAATTGAAGGGGATAAAATCATCAAAAATCATACAGTTCTGTATATTTGTGGTATATTTATTTCAGAAAATTTGAATATCTACTAACCATGCATAACTGTTAGGACTTTTAAATGAGATTAGTAGTATTCACAATTTTTATTTAAAAAATGAAATACGTCAAAAGTCTTTTATCAATATAGTAAAAACTTTTATTTGTGCTTTTCTTTTAGGTAAAATGTTTACATTAAATTTTTCGGTAATTTTGATTTTACTTCTACTCTTTAACTTAGCCTTGGAGAGTAATGAACAGCATGTTTTGCTTCTGTGGAGAAGTACCAAGCCTACGTGCAAGTGTGCTACTGGTTACTACAGGTTTATAAATCTGTTGCGTTGTGTGCAAGTATGCTACGTGTATTAAAGATGAATGAAAGTGAATAGAATTTTGATAATTTATTGTCTAACTTGAATCAAGCTATTGAATAGATTGCTGAATTGAATGTTAAACTGATAACTAACGGATTTTTTTTTCCTAAAATGAAAAGGAAAATAGGATTGGTGGGGTTGCGTGAGGGTCTCGTTGAATTAACTTTCTATTAGTACACCCTGAACTAAACATATAGCTGCTGCTGCTAATTCTCATCTTCATGCTACCGACATTGCACAGATCCAAGTAATAATATATAAACGAACAACTGCAATTTTTTTTTGTAAATTGGAGATTATGCTTTCATAATGCTTTATATTTTTCAACCATAATGCTGTATTTTTGCAGTCTCATTGGAATAGCAATAACACCACAACTAGTGAGCAGCAGGTAGGAAGTGCAAATTATTGAATTGGCAAAGAAATGTTGTCGCAGAAGCAACAATCGCATCAACGACAATACTTTTTTAGTTCATTATGTACCACTATGAGCAAATAATTGGAAATTATGGATGACGCAGTGATGGATACTGAAGCTCTTCTATTTAGGCCTACTTCAGATATCCATAGAATTGGACAAGCGGTTGGGATGCATATTGCTTGGCATAAAGAATTTAACTCTTTTGATTGATACGTGTATGTACTTTTACTGATTTATGTTATGAATTTAGTTATGTTTTGAAATGAAGTTATGTTTTGAAATGAAGTTATGAATTCAGAAATGGTGTAAACTTGAACTGTTTTTTAATGTGAATGGTTCGTATTGTTTCAAGTATTTGAATAATTGTGATTATTATTCACGAAATCTTGGTTTTAATTATAATATCGTGAAATTTATAGTTGATAGAAATTGTGAAAAGATGAATGATAGTAATTTGTAGCAATTGAAAAATAATTATTGCAACTGTGATCGCTAGTTGTAGTAGATCGTACTACAGCTATTACAAACAGTTGTAAAATGTTAACGCAACAGGCCGAAGAAGTTGTTAAAATATTTATTATAGCCGTAGTAAACAGTTGTAATTAAGTCTTTTACTACTGCAATAAGCAGTTGTAAAAGATTCTATTGCAATAGCTGCTCACGGTTGCAAAAGAGTCTTATAGCAACTGGTTTTGACTTTTGCGATAAACTTTAATACAAGTGTAAATAGCAGTGGCAAAAAGTCTTTTACAACTGCATGTACCCCTTGTAAAATAATCACACTCTACTATAGCTGCAAATATAAAGAGTGACGGATGGCGGTTGTAATAAACCTTCTTTTTTGAAAACCCAGTAGCTATAGGATGGGGAAACGCATGGTATAACTCGAATCTGACTCTTTTTAGCAGAAACCAAGCATCCTTTCCACTGCGTCACACCTGCAGACAGTTGTAATATTAGACCTATTACAGCTATTTTTGACAGTTGTGAAATGATATTTTTGTTGTAGTTAAAGTAGAGTATATTTTTGTGATTGCATTCTATATTAGAAAATGAAAAGCATACTATAGTTCTTACAAGTGCTAAAATAAATAAATAAGCCATGATATATAGATGCAACTATGATTGTACATGCCGAACAAATCGTATGATGAGTTTGAAAACTGGTATATGATGCAGGCATCTATTATTTACGTTCAATAACTATCTTATCAAATAGGATGACTATAACAGTACATCAGATTCTGCAATTCATGTATCTATGGCTTTTTATTCTAAATTTTCCTTAGCATTCTAGTAATCTTATTTTTTGTACTTCCAGGATCGTTACTGTGCGACTTATGCAATCAATGGGGCCAAGGTTAGTAGAAACAGATAATAAGTATGTGATTTCTCAAATTTTAAATTTGCTTCTGAAATTAATTTATGTTCAATTGGTTCAAGTTTTATTTCTTGTATTTCGAAGGCAAATCATGCCAAGTTACAAACTTAGAGGTTTAGAGTTGTGGACTGGTACATTTAATCTGAAACAGATTAAAGCTGCAACTTAACAGTTTTGATAATGTAAATAAAATAAGCGAAGGTGGATTTGGCCCTGTCTATAAGGTAATGAATAAAATAGTGTCTAGATTATACATTTCTCATATTTTTGACACATTTCATGCTTTTATTCACATTTTCATTATTAATTTTAGGGTGTGTTGCCAGATGGTTCAGAGATAGCAGTGAAACAGCTTTCTTTAATGTCAAAGCAAAGAAGCCGTAAGGTCATTAATGAGATTGGAATGATGTCTGCTTTACATCATCCTGATTTAGTGGAAATTTATGGGTATGGTATGGAAGGAAACCAGTTGCTTTTTATAAATATATGGAAAATAATAGCCTAGCGCTTTTTTCGTGTTAACCAAGTTTTCAATTAAGCAGATTTCAACAAGAAGTAGAAGGTCAAAACGAAAACGAAAGGACTCGAGAACTTGAAAACACGATTATAAGAAAAGAAAATGGAACTCAAGGAATTTAACAATGTTTGGAGATAAGTAAAGCATCCAGTACCAAGAGGCACTTATGGTTACTGGGAGATCCATTCTTCAAGTTTTGGCTTCTTAAACCCCATACACTTCATATACTCCTCCAACCAGTCATCATCAAGTGCTTTTCTCGGAGAATGGATGAGCAAATCTCGGGATTGATGAGAAGAAAGTAAAGAAAGCATGATAATACACGTGCTATGGAAAGAACCGTCGTGAGCAACTCAAAGTCTATGAAAAGGAGTTTGGTATACATCAAATTGGAGATAAAAGGACAATGCAAGGAAGAAGAGTGGATTTTCATCGAGAAATACCACTCAGTACCAAAAGTTTTATTTTGCACATGAGCAGGCGTGTCCACTTGTACATCATTGGGCTTGTTTCTGGACTTCTATTTATGTACTAGAACTACAGAGTTTTTTCTCTATAAATATCAACCCTATAGCAACCAAAAAAGGATCCTAGACTCTTGTTTTCCTTCAACTCCTATCCCTCCCTTACACGGTCACCTAGGCAGATACTAATGGCATTTCTAGGCATAGAAAACTGGTAATACTACGTGCTAGTGGCTTTAATTCTCCCTAAAATCCAAAATCAATAAAAATATAAAGTGGACCAGGCGAGAAATTACCAAACCACTATAAAAATCTTGAGTTTCTCTACTTTTCTGCATCTTTTTACTATTTTACTAGATCTGATCCTACAATACGCCATATTTATGTGTATTGCCACTTTTGGATTCAATATTTTGGTGTTTTATTAAGAGTTGAACTTAGATTCAATCTAGCTTGCTATTGTGGATTTGGAGAGATTTAGTATTTAAATCCCGAAAATTTTCTTTGATGAAGTTTGAAAGCTTTCTACTAGGAATTAATGGTGCCTAGGAAACCTATGAGATTAAGAAGGTCATCGGGAGCTGTAATTGGTGATGATGAAGGGAACCCTCACCAAGTTGAAGTTAACAACCAACAAGAAATATTAGGATCATCTGCTAATAGGAAGTGGTTACTAGAGGAGAGCTTGACAAAATGTTGTAGAAGTTGAACTAGAAGATGGCGAATAGCTAGAAATATTTGATGAATAAAATTGATGCTTTGCTAACCTTGCAACCACCAAGAATCATGAGAATTAGAATGGAAACTTCACTTGGGCTAGAACAAGACAATTCCTCTATTTTCGGTTGAAATAAACGGGATGAAAAGAAAAAATAGAAGGTAGGGGTTGTTGGAGTTGTAGAAGGATTACTAAGAGGAAGTAGAAGTGCTCCTCCCAAAAAATGACCACCAAGTACAGAGAGGAATCCTCTCGGTATCGAGAAAAATGCAAAAGTGGATGATGGGTAGGAGGTTGATCAATGGTGGTATCTAATGAGGAAGTTGACTTGTAGCTCGATGATGATGATCTAAAGTTGGATATTGATGCTAACGAAGATGGAGTTCAAATAGCCGCAGCTCGACCAATCGCGCACCCATGAAATTCTTAAGGACTGGTTCTCCCAAAGACATGAGCATTTAGATATTTGTCGGCAAACCGGGACCATTTATAGAGTCAAACACTCGGTGCAGCTCCCGATACCTGATTACCTTCGAAAAACCGTGCTTGTAAGGAATACATAGCGGATATGGTTAAATGGTTGGTAGAGGAAAGTAGAGGCAGAAAAAGAAAAAAATAAAGATCTGGGTTTTGCATTAAGTAGGACTCCATTTATCAAAAATATCCTAAGAGAAGAATACCCTAGAAAGTTCACTGTGCCAACAATGCCATCATACAGTGGAATTGCTGATCCTAGACAACGCTTACTCAAGTATGAATGGCATATGGATGTGGCCAAGGACAAGGATGTCATTCATTATAGATGTTTCCTGGTTTTCTTGAAAGGAGATGCTTCTATGTGGTTCACTAGGCTCGCGGCGATATCTTTACCTACTTTTGATGAATTAGCAAAGAAGTTTTGAGAGCAGTTCAAGCTCCATGCTGCCAAATTGAAGGACACGATGTCCCTATCTAGCTTATCGTAAGGACCCAAGGAGCCTCTAAAGGGGTTCATGAACCGATTCAATGTCGTTGTCACTAAATTTGGCAACCCAAATGAAGATTTGGTAATTATGGCTTTGGTCTAGGGTATTCAACTAGACATGGATTTTCATACGTCGCCGAAGATAAAGTAACCAACAACTATGGAAGGTTCCATCGAAATGCAAAACAGTTTATGCGGTTGGAGAAAGCTGGTCAGGTAAGAGTAAAGTTAGCGACAGACAGCCAAAGGAGGTAGTTCAAAGTAATGTGGTACTTAAACAGAATGGAGAAGGCTCTACTAATGTTATAAGTGATGCTGAAAATTATGGAAACTAGAAGTAAAGGAACCGAAACTATGACGATACGCATAACGAGAATAGTAAGCATTAGAGAATTCTACGACCCAAAGATTGTACACCTTTGAATAATATGCTAAAAAATATTTACCTTGCTACAAAAGTAATGTAGCACTATAAGAAACTATCTAGGAGAGAAGCAACATAGTAGGAGAAACATTCTAGGTAGTACCGTAGTTTTCACGAAACTCATGGGCATACGTTAAATGAATATTGACACTTAAGAGATCTTATTGAAGAATTAAAAGGAAAAATAGACTTCAACAAAGCATCAAAGAATCATAGGACGACGACTAAATTGTGAGATCCCAAGGACCGCCCGTCCACGGGAATCAGCCCAGATCGAGCGGAGCAGGACCCAGTGAAATAATGAAAAGTAAGTCATCGATACCATAATTAGAGGATTTGATCCAATAAAAAAGAGACGGAGAGAGATGGAATGGTACACGCACTCTCTAAAGCACGTACAATAGGAGAATTGCTTTGTTGTAGAAGATGGATCTCCGATAAAGCAGCAAAGGAGGAATACTGATGATGTAGTATTCAAAAATAGAGATGTTGACTAAATTGAAGTGCTTTCGACCTAATGATAGTGACGGTCGGAATTGGATTATGAAAGAGGATATGCGGTAGGATCGTGTAATATGGAATATTGAAATAGTCTAGGTAGATAAAGTCGGTAAATGCAAGGAGACACCAGGATTTTATACTGGTTCGGACCTCTCGTCCAACTTCCAGTCCCTAAGCTTCACTTAGGAATTTCAGTAACTAACACCCTCACTTCACCCGGAGGAATAGGTTTACAACTTATCCGAACAACCGAACGGGATTTCTTGCCTCAACTACCGAAGAGGACATCAACTCAATTACTAAAATACAATATTCGACTTGTTGTGTTCTTGTCAACACTAATGAGTCTAATGTAGTACAATATTCCTATAATCTTATCCTCGAGAATATGCAATGTATTTGTGAAGATTTAGGAAATGTGAATTGCTATGAATCAAAAAGAATGTTATAAACAAAAACAATGATTCAAGCAATAGATTAATGAATGCTTTGAGAGTATCTAGAAAATATGAACAAGAGAATAGTAAGATTAAAGCAAGAGAATTCGGTGAATTAAATGATGTTACAATCATGTATATATACTTGTAGAAGATATGCATATGTTGTCAAAGGTTGCAAACAAGAGTTGCTTCCATTTCCATTGATGAAAGGTTGCAACTCTTGGGAGGAAGAAGGTGTCTTTTCAGAGAAAATTCGCAGGTTCAAATTCAGTCGACTGAGCAGGGAATTCAGTCAACTGAAAATATGAAGTAAAATTTTCGGGACCAAATTCAGCCGACTGTGCAGGAAATTCAGTCGATTGAAACTGTGCATGTGTATAAATTTGTTCCAGTTTCAGTCGACTGATTGTTCCTGTTCAGTCGACTAAACTTATAAAACCTGCATAGTTAAAACTAAATTAAAAAATGAAGTTTAACAAATTTTTCTAGTGCTCGTGCAAGCTTCTTGAGGATAGATTTTAACAATACATCTAGACTAAGACACATGTAAAAACATACTTTAAGCTTGTTTGGTCTTCATCTATCTTCCTTTAGCATTTGCATTTATTTCTTCCTTGTTTGTAAAAGCACATTGTCATTGATCAAAATCTTCGCGTATCAACAGATTAGTGACTGTGCATGGAGTCAAAATACTCTTCAAGGAACTTTCGATCGGATGAAGATTAACATGATGGAGGTTATAGCTTGTAAAACCAAGGTCAGAGGCTTTATGGGAAAAGCCAAGTAGCTAATTGAGACAATCAATTTTCTATAGAATTGGGCAAAGGAGAACGCAAGATTATCCAGATTCTAAAGTTCGTCATCATATATGAGTACTCGGCATATAATGCATTCTTAGGATGACCTGCACTTGCTAATTTCAGGATAGCTTTGGCATCTTGGTGCTTAGTAATGAAGTTCTGCATGGAGAATGGGGCTGGAATAGTAAAAGGTGACCAAAGCATTGGAAGGGAACGTTACATTGCAGAACTAAGAGAAGTAAAGCAAAATGGAAAGGCAAGAATATGGAGAGAACTCTCCACATTCAGGACTCGCAAGCATAACAACTAAAACATGAAAACTGGCTTGGGAACCATAACCAATTCATTAAGGTCATGGGTCCAAGGAAGCAGTTAGGGAAAGGGCAACTAGCATAGGTAGAGCTGACAGTGGATGTTCCAATCGACATGGATGATCCTACACAGGTCCTGAAGATTGGATCTCAGCTCAGCATTAACTTAAAAAAGAAATTGATGAATTTCCTTCGAGGAAAAATAGATGTGTTTGCATTGACTTTCTCGGACATGTGCGGGATATCATCGAAGATTGCGTGTCATGTATTGAACATTGACCCAAAGTTCACACCGACAAAGCAGAAAAGACACCGTCTGGGTTCGAACCAATCCATTATTGAGGAAGAGGTTGATAAACTTATGGAAAACAGGTTCATCCATGATGCTTTATACCCCGATTAGGTTTCCAACCCTATGTTGGTTAGGAATTCAAATGGAAAGTAGAGATGTGTATCGATTACTTGGTTTTGAAAAAGACATGCCCACAGGACAAGTTTCCTCAGCCAATGATTGGCCAATTGGTGAATGTGACCGCAGGACATGATTTTCTCTCATTTATAGGTGCTTATTCAAGTTACAATTAGATCCCAAGGCAAATACCAGAATAGGAGATTACTAGCTAAATAACAGACTTGGGATTATACTACTATCGTGTGACGTCGTTTGATTTAAAAAATGCTGGATCTTCATACCATGGACTGGTGAATGCTATTTTCAAGAGCCAAATCAAGCGGATTATGGAAGTATACATAAACGACATGCTTGTGAAATCATGAGTATCTCTAAACCATCCAGACAATCTTCGAATAAGGTTGAAGTTTTACGAAAGTACGAGATGAGACCGAACACATTGAAATATTCTTTCGGTGTAGCAATGGGAAAGTTTTTAGGATTTATCGTACTTGCATGGGGTATCGATGATAATCCAAAACATATTGACTCCTCAAGGAGTGTAACCACAAAAACTACAAAGAAGGAACTACAGAGCTTGAATGGGAAGATTGCTACATTTAGTCAGTTCATCTCTAGAGTGATAGATAAGTGTATACCTTTCTTCGATGCCCTCAAGAAAGGAAAAAAGAATTTGAATGGAACAAGGATTTCCAGAAAGCCTTCGAGGAATTATTGAGACGTATGAAAAACCATCTAGTCCAATCCAAACCGCTTATAGGGGAGGATCTATTTGTTTAGTTAGCCATGTTTGCTTATGCATTAAGCATAGCCTTAGTATGTGAGAAGGCTAGGATACAAAGACCAGTTTACTACATCACCAAGCATTTTATTAAAGCCAAAAAGAACTACCCGAAGCTGGAGATACTTTCCTACCGCTTAGTTGTAACACCTCACCTCTATACACATACTATCCAATAGTATTACGGAGTAATACTTCCATATAACATGAAGAATGAGGATATATGAATTATATACGTGAATGTTCCCTTGGACATCGAATAAGTAACTCGCCTATACATACAAAGTATCAGTACAAAACAATAAACATGTGTGCCTTTAGGACAGAACAATACAAAATATATAGTGGCTAACAGAGAATATAGAGTCAACCGTAGCAGCAATAATAATATAGTATTTTTATAAGAATACAACACAACCCATTATATAAATGAAATCATCAAACGAATAGAGTTTAGCACGTATCCATTCCTTAATATAATATCAGCTAAATTACAAATCAATAGATACTGTGAGATAGCCTTACAAATTATCCAAATAATATCGAATACTATACAAACCATAAAGATAATCCAATAAAATCAAAATCACAATGAATAACAACAAAAAATATCAAATCATTAAATAGTTTGGATACGATAGGGACTTGCTACACTTTATACTCAACCAGTCTCTAGTCTAGTCAACTCATTATAGAAAAGAGACATATATGCCAATCTACTGCACACTCATAATCCTGAACCAGAAAGGGAGACTAATTGCACACACCATGCTTCAAGAACTCTGGGTCTACTAACTTTCCACTGATATTTGAATCTTTTCCTACTCTTCGGTTACCTCAATGGACATCATGACCCAATCCACCAGTGGATCATCTACGCATATCTCCAGTCACAACCCTATAGATAACAGACTACTAGCCTATGTGACACAAGGTGCTATAGGGCACCTACTCTACCAACTACCAATCCTATGATGCGCATCAAATATAACAATGGTAACGTGGATCTAGGGCGTGACACCGTAATCAGCCCGTCAAGGTGGATACTGGCCAATCCGTTTCAATATTGAACCATAAAAGAAGCTAGACACAAGTGGACGACATATAGTACTCATTTCCTATATCTATTCGTAGCTCTATATGTAAGCCAGAAAATGGCTCTATATAAGTCAACTCATGACTATGATATGTTAGAGCTTTAATCCCTCGCCATCACATGACTCGACTTATAATCCAATACCTTGCTACAATATATTCACCACATACATATGAGCATATCCCCATTTGACCGGCATTTACTTACAAAGAATAACCAAACGTATAACATAATGATATCCCATACCACCACTGTTACTCGGATAATTATTCAATGCCCAAAAACTACACTCGATCCATATTAGATATCTCTATATGACAAGTCAGATGAATAACCGAAAAAGTGTCAAAAACCCCATACCAGACGGTATCACCAAACTGTTTATTCAAATTTCTCATCACACAGAAATGGAATCTCACAAATAAAATAAGACGACGTCATCACCATATCATCATAAATCCTTAATAAAATCTATGTCGATGGTGAATCACTTATATAATTATTATTCAATAGACAAGAAATAAAAATAGGCTATAGAAATAAATATAAAATAACAAAACAAAACTTAATAATAAATCATTTACAACATATAATTTTATGCAACCAAATATTTAGAAATGAATAATAATACACAATTAAAGTTCAATAAACCATTAGAAAGTTATCAGAATAAATACATAAACATAAACGATTCCAATGAATATATGTATACGACAACAAGTAAAAATATATTAATGAATCCTTCATAATTTATAATCTCAACGTAAACTATTAAGTACTTAGAAGTGAATATTAATTTCATATTCTAGAATCAAATAGATAAGTAACCTAACTCAAATATATTCTATTTAAAAAATAACTAATTCCTCAATCTTTTATAATTAAGTAATATGTTAGCATTCACAAATAACATTGGAAAATCCGCTTTATTTCATTTTGGTAACCAAAATTAAATTGTAGAGTAAATATTGTGCTTAAGATATTTCCATAACTTTCTATAGTTAAATATTATTTATTAATAATCATACAACATCCAGATCAATTTAATATATTCAAATCAAATATTTATATTTCCAACACTTGAATTATATGTGTGTGTATACATTAAGATTTCATAAATATATACTTAGAAAACTGTAAAATGACAATTACAGACTATAACATATTTTTTCTTATTTAAATAACACTATTAAATCCACTTTATAAATTTAACAAACTTCAAATATATATTTGCATTCTTGTACAATATATAGAAATTTAGTTTAGTGTTTAAATATGTAACAACTCCTATTTGGGATTTCAAATTTGAATATTAATTTATTCAAATCTTCGGATTTGAATTTAAATTATGATAAATTATCCATTTCAAACTGAGACTTGATTTTTGTAGGATCGATTTCACCCTAGAGGGGGGTGAATAGGGTGACAGTATTAATTATAAAAATTTATTGCGGAAGCTTATAAATAATTTCAACACAGATCACAGAATAATAGCAGCACAGAAAAATAGCAGAATAAAATGTAGAAATAGAACGACACGGAATTTACCCAGATTCGGCAAAACCCTGCCTACGTGCTGCTCCCAAGGTTTCTACTAGAAATTAGATAGTCAGACGCTTACACACGTAAACCCGCGACACCCGCCATCGACTAAACCTAACTCTACGCTCAAAACCCTGCCACAACTCAGCCAATGAGTTGCGAATTCTCAAGCTACGCCATGTAGCTTGTCCCCTAGTCACACGACTAGTAATTACAACGATTTAAAAAGAGTTTAAATTTAAAAACAAATTTAAAAACGATATTAAAATTAAAACCCTTTTCTAATAAAACTAAGTCCTTAATTAATCAAGGCCGGCCCCTTTCATTTCTTCTGCCCGTTCCTTTTTCTTTTTGCTTCTGTAAAATGGCGGCCTCGCTTTCGTTCCTCCTTGCGCTCTGAAATTAGGGCTTGTAAAGAATTGAAGATGCCGACTTTACATTGATCGATCAAATTTGTGATTTTCGTCATTTGGCCTGTCGATCGAATGTCTCCTAGTACCTTGCTTCGGCTACTTCGATTTTGATCGAGTTTGATATGATGACTGGTATGTAATTTATTCCTTTTCTTTTCTGGTTTGATGCTTGAACTCGATGATGAGATTGCCGATGATGATTTCCTTATATAGGGTTTGTAACCCTTGGTTTTCATCATATATTCTCCATTTGAATTTGTCAATTTCTTTTCTCTGCCCCTTGATTATGCTTGGTCATTTGAGATTGATTCTGACCTTTTCATATGCATATACTTTCGTTACTTGGTTGACACGGTTTCGAATTGATATCGTGGTCATCACGGTGTTGATTTCCTTTGACTTCGGCCATGTTTTAATTACGTGAATTTTTGGTCAGCTTCGTCTCTGGCCATATCTGTGTTCATCCCTCTGCTATTTGCATTTACTTCATTCATGTATCTGCTGGCTTGACTCTGTTTTTGCTGTAGTCGAGTTGTATCCAGTGTTTACTTTGAGCATGTTGCAACGTTCATTCGTGTTGTATTTGCCTGTTTAGTCTTGCATCTTGATTCATGTATATTGTTACTGAATTCATTATGTCTAGATTTCTTTGCTACTGCATATTTGATAGCAAATTTGATGTGTGGTCAGACCTGAACTTTACTGGAGCATTGTTAAGTAGTTTGTAGTTGCTGTGTTGTCATTTGGGCTTGTAAGTTGTATCATTGTGATGTCTGGTTTACACTTGATGATCTTCATATTCACGTGTCTTGTTGAAGTGGTTGAGATTTGCAGTTCACTCGGCTTTGATTTTGTGGCTTCGACATCTTATATTCATGAGATGTTTATTGTGAAGCTTGGTTTACTGGTCTTTGAGGCATGTTGTATTTTTCTTTGTGGTCTGCACTTGCATACTAATGCTTGTTTCTCTTGTGTACTTCATATATGCACTGTGTTGATCTTGCTTCTGCACATTGTTGTATTTGGACTTTGTACCCTTGATCAGTCACTATTGCCTGGGTCTGTACATTGATATTGGCTGCTTATTTGATAGTGTACTCACTAAAGCTCGAGTTGCATCCACATTGTCACTGTAGTTGTATTCATGTACACTACATTGTGGTCTTGTGGCAGTTGCTTTGTCTCCATGTATTTCATGTAGTACGGGCATTTGATTCATCGTATCTGTTTCACTTGGTCCCTGACCTTTGTTGCCTCTGAGTTTGAGCATTTGCACATTTATAGCCTTGGTCTTTGTTGGTTTTTGGTGGCATCTGTTTGCTGTGCATTGGCATTGTTCGAACTTGTATCACTTGAGTTGAATCCAGCTTGTACGCTCGGGTTTGACCTTGTGCTCGTGTTGAGATTTTATTTATATTGCACCTGAGTTGAACCCGTCCTTTTTTATTTTGGGTTTGACCTTGTGCTCAACTGTCCCTGTAAATCAATCAAGTGTATATCGGTGTGCACGGCCTTGCGGCGTGTACAGTGATACACTGTGGATGTCACATTGTTCGTGTGTGATGAATTCAAATATAAATCATGACGAACAACCCAAATAACTGAGGCAAATAATATTTTCAAAAAACAATATTTTATTTTATATTGCAAAAATATTTCTTTTTCAATTTTACTGCGTTAATGAATATTTTTGCAGATTGCTCAGATGTTGGATTCTACTGGAATGAAGTTGAAGATGAAATTATGAATGTGAGTGATTTGTTGTGAGGTCAACTGTAAATATAAAATTGTGATGTAATCAAAATTGTATATGTATAGTGAGTTGCTTGAATTTGTACTATTCGAAATTGTAATAAATATTTGTTTGAATAAAATTTTTGTTTGAATTCAAATTCTGTGTTATTTATTTTTATTCAACAAATATTTATTTAATCTATGAAAAATAAAATAGCACATTAACAAATACATTTAAACGAATGTATATATGTTTATTATCATCAAACAAACATCACATAAGCGAATATTCAACAATCTCCCCCTTTTGATGATAACAAACATATATTTAAGATTTTGAATATGTTAAATGTATTTGATCATTGATATGCTCTAATTACTCCCCCTATTTAAATGCTTCCTCTCTACACAAAGCCCCCCCTACAAATATGCATACAAATAAAAATATGCAAATGAGCCTAGATGCAAATAGAAAATTATTTGACCTTTGCTTGATTTTATTTGACAAAATCTTAACTTTTCTCTCCCCCTTTTGTTATCAGAAAAAGAATAATAGTGTTAGAGAAAATAGAGATAAGGTGATCAATATTAATTCAACATTAAAACTCAATTGAATATAAATATTAAATTTCAATAAAAAAAATCAAACAAAAATCGTAAATATTTTGTTAGGCGCATATTCCACTTTTAGAATGATGGAAATGATGTCATCATATAAAACCATACGGTTGTGTCTATTTGTGGTATATTTATATAAGGAATTTGAATATCTACTAACCATGCATAACCGTTAGGACTTTTAAATGAGATTAGTAGTATTCTAAAAAAAAAATGAGATCAAGTATCTTCTAACCACGCATAACCGTGAGGACTTTTAAATGGGATTAGAATCCACTTGTTTATTTTCAAAATCAACTTTTGATATGTGTTCCATACATGCATAACCGTGAGGACTTTTAAATGAGCATGGAAGCACATAACAAATTCCAAGTAATTCACCCATGCATAACCGTGAGGACTTTTAAATGAGAGTGAATACTTTGGTATTTATTTATTATTATTATTTTTTACTATATAACTTTTTAATAAAAAATGTAAAAATGAAAAACGAACGATTCCTGTTTAAAGTACCACATATCGACGAACTATATAGAATTTTGATGAGTGATGATCGCTAGAAATATGATAGAGATAGAGATGGTCATGGAATTTTTACCAACACTCGTCACTTTTTCAATCACTATTTTTCTTTTCAATAATCATTAGGGAGTCAGATTAGTCAAAATAGTCATTTAAAATCAAATTCAAAAATAATTATGAAATCAATTTTTCCAAATGACTAATCTGAAAATATGGTCAAAAATGATTTTCTCGGGGGGGGGGGGGGGGGGTTTAAAAGAAAATTTTCTGCTATTTGAAAATTATTTGAAATGAAAAATATGCAGATATTTTCTTTGAAAAATGATGCAGTTAATGAATGTCGCAACAAACATCACGTTCCTCTAGTAATTTTTCTATCAACTAGATTACAGTGTAATCTGCATCTGAATTTCTTTTTCACTCAAAATTATCATTAATTGAATTTGATCGACCAAACCATGAAGTGTGCAACAAAATATCTCAAAATCAATTTCAACAGCCTTTTTTGAACCACATTCTCTTGGATTTGAATTTAAGCCGTGCAAATAATCAAAAAACCGTGAATACTGAGTTAGCCGTATTATAACCAATTGTATTAACATCCAACAAAGAACACTATTATTAATCCAAATGATATATATATATATATATATATGAAGTAATTCAAAGAATCTTGAGATTTTTATAGTGTTTTTGGCATAAGAATATAATTGGCCAACTATTTTGAATAAGTCAGAATCATCATCTTTTCATCATCACATTATTGGCTGATTTTAATTCAGAATATGGTGCAGATTATAACATTTAATATATCGTTCAAATAAATATACCATTACTTGTTTTACCTTTGCGATATTTTTTTTTGTTGTCCATTGTCATTCTGTCACATTTATACTAGGCTAAGGAACTTTTCTTTGTCCCTCGGTGTGCTCTTGGAATAGCCAGAATCCAAGTAGCACTATAGTTGTTCCTTAGCCTGCCACCACACCTACACGGGAAAAGATTTATGTGACCTATTTGTTTTTATAGGTCCATGGTTGTTAGTGGCAGAATATTTAGAAAAATAATTTTGTGGAGACCCAAAATTATTTATAATTGTTCCCTTCGGCACCCAAATTTGTTTAACTTTGAGAGTTTTTATATTTGTGCCTTTTGGAACCCAAATCGGTATAGTTTTCACATGTTTGGGTCTATACCAACAATTATTGTGATTGTGTCCATATTTTCTACAAATTGTGCACATTGAATTTTCTTGATTAATCTTGTTTTCAACAATTTTAGATTGATTATATCCAAGTCCTTTTCTAACCGTGTTAACAGTTTGCTTTCCTAATAGCATATTCAACGATTTTTCACTTTTTGAAAATTTATCTAAAGTCGTTGACAATTGTTGGACTTGTGTTTTGAGAGATTCATTTTCATTTAATAATTGTGTGCACTTTTTAATAGAATTCTCACCTAGTATTTTCACATTCTTTTAAAATCAGAATTTCATTTTCAAGTGATTTTATATTGATTTCTGATTTTTTAATTTCATCTTCGAAAGTTGGACACTTATCACACTTAGGGATCCTTCTTTGATAGTTTTCAACTAATTGGTCAAGTTGTTCATTTAATTCTATCAAAGTGTCTTTTTGTGATTCAAATTTAGCATATTTTTCCCTAAGTCGTTCAAAACAGCCATTTACTTCGTGGAAATAAATAAGTAATTCAGAGTGAGTAAGTTTTGATACCTCGCTTGGTTCGTCATTGTCGCTATCGGTTATATTTCCATGAAGGCACATATCTTCTTTCTCACTCTCACTACTAGAACTTTGATTATCTTCATCACTTGTATTCCACTTGGCTGCAAAACTTTTCTTTTTTGATTTCTTTTTAAAATCGCGTTGATTTTGAGGACAATTGGGCTTGATGTGTCCGGGTTGGTTGCACTTATGACAGATGATCTTCTGTTCTTTCGAGTAGTCTAGTGCTTTGGCTATTCTGCTTTTCGCTTTTTGAATTCGAGCTGAATTTCCATATTTGTAATTCCACTTTTTGAATTTCTTTATTAATAGCTCCAATTCCGCTGCTGCATCATCATCGTCATCGTCATCACTTTCAGTTGTTCCTTTGAGAGCTATTGATTTCTTTCGAGTATCTCCTCCTTCACGCTCTTCCTTGAATTTCATTTCTAGCTCATAAGTGGTGAGATTGGAGATAAGTTCTTCGACTTTCATTTGTTTCAAATCTTTTGATTCTTGAATGGTAGTCACTTTGGCTTCAAAACTTCGTGGAAGGACTCGAAGGATGTTTCGGACTATCTCCAACTCTGTATATGATTTTCCAAGAGCTTTTGATTTGTATACGATATTGGAAAGTCGTCCATGCATCTCTTTGACATTTTCTTCCTTCGCCATTGTGAAGTTCTCGTATCCGCTGCTTAGCACGGCAAGGCGAGATTCTTTGATTTGAGATGTTCCTTCGTGAGTCACTTCTAGTGTGTGCCATATTTCCTGCGCAGTTAGACAATGTGAGACACGATTAAATTCAAATTGATCTAATGAACAGATAATAGAATTCATAGCTTTAGCATTAGTATTTTGTAATTTATTTTCTAGTTCTGTCCATTGATCCTTTGGTTTTTTTATTTCCTGATTATTTTCGATTATAGTTGGTGCTCTATACCATGTCTCAACAATATCCCAAGCGTCAATGGTTTACAGAAAAATTTCCATCCTATTTTTCCAGTAAGCATATTCACCATTGAACATTGGTGGTCTAACTATGGACTGACCCTCAGCAAAAGCATTATTCAAAGAAGCCATTTTAAAAATTCAAAATTTTAAAACAAAAATAGGTTTTTGAAAAACGAATTTTTTTTAAAAAAAGAAGTTGACTTCTATTCCTAGCTTTGATACCACTTGTAAGATTGATTTCACCCTAGAGGGGGGGTGAATAGGGTGACAATATTAATTATAAAAATTTATTGCGGAAGCTTATAAATAATTTCAATACAGATCACAGAATAATAGCAGCACAGAAAAATAGCAGAATAAAATGCAGAAATAGAACGACACAGAATTTACCCAGCTTCGGCAAAACCCTGCCTACGTGCTGCCCCCAAGCTTTCTACTAGAAATTAGATAGTCAGATGCTCACACACGTAAACTCGCGACACCCGCTATCGACTAAACCTAACTATACGCTCAAAACCCTGCCACAGCTCAGCCACTGAGTTGCGAATTATCAAGCTATGCCACGTAGCTTGTCCCCTAGTCACACAACTAGCAATTACAAAGATTTAAAAAGAGTTTAAATCTAAAAACAAATTTAAAAACGATATTAAAATTTAAAACCCTTTTCTAATAAAACTAAGTCCTTAATTAATCAAGGCCGGCTACTTTCATTTCTTCTGCCCGTTCCTTTTACTTTTTGCTTCTGTAAAATGGCGGCCTCACTTTTGTTCCTCTTTGCGCTCTAAAATTAGGGCTTGTAAAGAATCGAAGATGCCGACTTTATATTGATCGATCAAATTTGTGATTTTCGTCCTTTGGCCTGTCGATCGACTGTCTCCTAGTACCTTGCTTCGGCTACTTCGATTTTGATCGAGTTTGATATGATGACTGGTATGTAATTTATTGCTTTTCTTTTCTGGTTTGATGCTTGAACTCGATGATGAGATTGCCGATGATGATTTCCTTATAGGGTTTGTAACCCTTGGTTTTCATCGTATATTCTCTATTTGAATTTGTCAATTTCTTTTCTCTGTCGCTTGACTATGCTTGGTCGTTTGAGATTGATTCTGACCTTTTCATATGCGTATACTTCCGTTGCTTGGTTGACACGGTTTCGAATTGATATCGTGGTCATCACGGTGTTGATTTCCTTTGACTTCGGTCATGTTTTAATTACGTGAATTTTTGGTCAGCTTCGTCTCTGGCCATATCTGTGTTCATCCCTCTGCTGTTTGCATTTACTTCATTCGTGTATCTGCTGGCTTGACTCTGTTTTTGCTGTATTCGAGTTGTATCCAGTGTTTACTTTGAGCATGTTGCAGTGTTCATTCGTGTTGTATTTGCCTGTTTGGTCTTGCATCTTGATTCATGTATATTGTTACTGAATTCATTGTGTCTAGATTTCTTTGCTACTGCATATTTGATAGCAAATTTGATGTGTGGTCAGACCTGAACTTTACTTGAGCATTGTTAAGTAGTTTGTAGTTGCTGTGTTGTCATTTGGGCTTGTAAGTTGTATCATTGTGATGTCTGGTTTACACTTGATGATCTTCATATTCACGTGTCTTGTTGAAGTGGTTGAGACTTGCAGTTCACTCGGCTTTGATTTTGTGGCTTCGACGTCTTATATTCATGAGATGTTTATTGTGAAGCTTGGTTTACTGGTCTTTCAGGCATGTTGTATTTTTCTTTGTGGTCTGCACTTGCATACTGATGCTTGTTGCACTTGTGTACATCATATATGCACTGTGTTGATCTTGCTTTTGCACATTGTTGTATTTGGACTTTGTGCCCTTGATCATTCACTGTTGCCTGGGTCTGTACATTGATATTGGCTGCTTATTTGGTAGTGTCCTCATTGAAGCTCGAGTTGCATCCACATTATCACTGTAGTTGTATTCATGTACACTACATTGTGGTCTTGTGGCAGTTGCTTTGTCTCCATGTATTTCATGTAGTACGGGCATTCGATTCATCGTATCTGTTTCACTTGGTCCCTGACCTTTGTTGCCTCTGAGTTTGAGCATTTGCACATTTGTAGCCTTGGTCTTTGTTGGTTTTTGGTGGCATCTGTTTGCTGTGCATTGGCATTGTTCGAACTTGTATCACTTGAGTTGAATCCAGCTTGTACGCTCGGGTTTGACCTTGTGCTCGTGTTGAGATTTTATTTATATTGCACCTGAGTTGAACCCGTCCTTTTTTATTTTGGGTTTGACCTTGTGCTCACCTATCCCTGTAAATCAATCAAGTGTATATCGCTGTGCACGGCCTTGCGGCATGTACAGTGATACACTGTGCATGTCACATTGTTCGTGTGTGATGAATTCAAATATAAATCATGATGAACAACCCAAATAACCGAGGCAAATAATATTTTCAAAAAACCATATTTTATTTTATATTGCAAAAATATTTCTTTTTTAATTTTACTGCGTTAGTGAATATTTTTGCAGATTGCTCAGATGTTGGATTCTAACTGGAATGAAGTTGAAGATGAAATTCTGAGTGTGAGTGATATGTAGTGAGGTCAACAAAAATATAAAATTGTGATGTAATCAAAATTGTATATATATAGTGAGTTGCTCGAAATTGTACTATTCGAAATTGTAATAAATATTTTTTTGAATAAAATTTTTGTTTGAATTCAAATTCTGTGTTATTTATTTTTATTCAGCAAATATTTATTTAATCTATGAAAAATAAAATAGTACATTAACAAATACATTTAAACGAATGTATATATGTTTATTATCATCAAACAAAAATCATATAAGTGCATATTCAACGAGACTTGATTTTCAATGACGTATTTTTAAATTAATTTTTAAATTTTTTCCATAATTTCTAATTTGGAAAATATGTAAATTTTCGTTTGACGTATTTTACGGCAAACTTGGCATTTTGAGACCTCACAAAATTTAATAACTTGTCTATTTTATTCTTGATTTGTGATCGTGTAGCATTATTATACACAATTGTACTTTATTTTCTATCAATCACAGTTCGGGATCGGGCGCGGTACATTATGACCGGGTAACAGAATTTATTTATAATCAAATATAAATATCTACATAACCAAGTATATAACAGCTAATCTTTTTCCTTTTTCCTATAGATTGTCATTACCTTCCCCTGCCCTTGTACCTTTGGCATCCTCAGCCACTTCTTTGCCTTCAATAGTTTGAAGCATGTTAGGTATATTATTGCACTTCATCAAATCAATCTCCATTCTTTTTTAAGGTTGCTGCCATTAGATTTTCTCTTCTCCTCCCCATGTGTATGTTTAGAAATCATGAAACCGTACACCTAACCTACTTCGAAAATGATTACATCCCAAACTACTCACTTTTAGCTCCAACGTCCAACTACAAAGTTGTTCGCTAAAGAGTCTAGTTTCTTTTAAATTAATTGCTTGAGATTTCATTGGAAATCGAGCAAGATATCCTACTTTTATAGTAAGAGGAAGAAAACACTCTTAAACTTCAAAAATCAAATTCTCGAGCTTTGCTTCAAATGGATCGACGCCGTTGGCGTCGTTGGGTACGTATGGTGTTGTAGTATTTTTGTGGAAGCTTCAGCACGATTCCGCGTCGACGACCAACGATCGTCGATTCCTAGGATTCGATTTTTCTCGGGTTATGGTCGTTGTTGGGTAGTGCGGAGAGCAGCATTGTCTCGGGCTTGGAGAGGTGCATTGGGTGGTGGAATTTGGCAGGGTCCGATTGAGCTTTGAGGGTAGCAGCATGGTGATTGATGAGGCATGCGCGATTGAGGAAAAAATGAAATAGAGCTGCCTAGGTGTTTAGATGATCAATTTCTCATGGGCGGCGTGGATACGTCAATGTGGGGATGATCGAGGCCGGCAAGAGTAGAGGAACTCGCTTGTGGTCTTGGGTAGTCGAAGGGTGGTGGAGTTGGATCGTGCACATGCATGGAGACGCTCATTTGGGTTCCAGTGTTCAATTTTGCAATGAAGAAGAGGAAAGGGAGATACTGTAGAGATGTAAAGTATGTGAGCATGCCTTGGGCATGTTTCTGGAAGGTGAGAAATCTAAATTATATTAGTTGGTTTATTCATATAAATAGTGTTAAGTTCAAAATTTTATATCTCATTTATTTTAAATCGGTTTGATTCGTGGATCTTTGCGTCGTACTCGTATGGACGAGAGCAACATTTTAGTGTAACTTATAGTAGCTTCAGACAAGTGTAAATTTATGGCAAATGAAAATAGACATGATTTAAATTTCATTGTTTTAATTAGTAACATCGTTCGAATTTTTATATCTTAAAAATTGATGTTTATTTAGGCAAATAAATTATTATTGTGTTAAATTGGATTGAATATGGTAAGTGGACATCTGTTTAATGGAATAAAACACTTTTCTGCTAACTAAATTAATTTGACAATCAATCAGCAGAATAAATCCTTGTTCTGCTATTGTATGGATTTAGACATTTGATTATATATCGTTAATTGATATTCCACTTTGGGTAATTGATATATTAACCGATGATGGTTAAGTGTTGGATTTATTTACACAGTCATGGATTATGTAAATATATGTTATTAACTTGAAAAGTTAATTGAATAATATCATTGCTTGTTTAAGTACCATGGTGATCGTTAAGCCTCCTTTGAATTTGAAAAACCAAATATAGATTTGAAAGTTATTTTAAGAACAATAATTTTTATTATAAGGTCTAAAGATAATTATTTTTATTTAGTACTAAGATTTTAAAAGGTAACAAATTATTAATAATAATAATACTTTAAAGATAATTTATAATTGGTTTAATAATGATTAACGTTAATTATTTTATTATTACAATTCTTAAAGGTTATTTCTACAATGTTCTTTATGAATATTTAATTACTATTTTAATGTTATTTAGTTATTATTTTAAAAATGTTTTTAATTTAATTTAATTACTTATTTAAAATGATTTAACAAAAACTTAATTTTTAATTAAAGATAATTAATTATATTTATTTATTTTATTTTATTATAATTAAATGATAATTAATTTTCATATTAATATTCGTGTAAGGTTAATTAATTACTATTTTTATTACCGTTAAAGATGGTTAATTATTATATTAATATAGTTTTGAAGTTAACTTATTAATACAATAATAATGTTTAAATATTAATTTAATATGATTTAATGAGATTTTAAATTATTATTTTAAATGAGATCTAATTTAAATGAAAAAGAAGGATGTTCAAATAATAACTAATTATTTTAAGTTATTTAAAGCACTTTTAAATAACTTATGGTTTATTAAGTGGACATTATTGACATGAAGAATCTTATAATGAGTTGGATTAAATATGGGAAGAGTTTTATAAATGGATTTGGATATTTATAAAAGAATTTATAAATGAGTTTAAAAAATCTTAAGAGGAGAAGTTTTGTAAACGGGGTTTGAGATTTATTAAGAATGTTTTATAATGGCATTGGAGATTTATAAGGGAACTTTATAAATAGATTCCGTAATATGTATAAAATAAAAGGAATTCAGGTAGAAATGGTTGATCTTTACGGCGTAATTCTAGTGGCAGAGATTGCCTACAGTTTACTATGGATTCGTTGGGATAGCGATGTTAGTCCTTGGGATGATGGTTTTGATGACACCAACCTTAGAATAGGGTTATAAAATATAAATACTGACATTATAGTTTAGAAATATATGTATATGCAGGATTTAACCATGTAGGTACCAAGAATGAAGACTGTACAATATAGAGATTCAAGATATCAAGATTGAAGACTTATGAGTGTCAAGAATAGCAAGATTATCAAGAGTTCAAGATTTCAAGAATAAGTAATTTAATTAGGAATTTTGTTAAAACTTCTGGAAAAGCACTGGCATCTTAAAATCAAATTTATTCGTGGAATGGAATCCACTTCGAGCTCGTTAAAGGGATGGAAACCAAAGTAGGATGGAACCTACGAAAAATCTAGTGAAACATTATTTTGTATCCGCTAACTTTTATTCAAAATAATTTTACAAAATTATATCTTGTTTTCAAAATGTTTTCAAAACCTTCCTTTTAAAAGAATCAAAATCACCTATCCTGGTTTTAAATAATTTAAGCCTCAAAATAATCTTTTTCTTCAAAATCAAATTATCCTTAGTTTTAAATTATCTTTAATAATAATATATTTAACTTTTAATATTTATAATCAGATTTAAATATAAAATTATAGTAAAATTTTATATATACCAAAATATTATTCTCTATATTTATTTATGTATTTTAACTATAGTTAAGTATATTTATTAAAGGTTGAAATAGTTTTAATATAAGATAAAAGTTATTTTTAAGGAAAAACAAACCACCAAAATTTCCTTTGGGATGTCGAAATACTCAAGACAACCATGTCGACATAATGGCAGTTCATTTCAAAATTTTGAATTTCCAAAGAAGTGTCTAAACAAAAGACTGTTGCACAAAATAATTCTAAAGCAACGAATATTCTGTTTTGTTCACTTGATAAGAATGAATTTAATAGAGTGTCAGTTTGTAAGTCTACATATGAAATCTGAAAAACTTTGCAAGTTATTCATGAAGAACAAGCAACGTTAAACAGACCAAAATTTTCATGTTCACAAATCAGTTTCAATTATTTAGAATGAATTCTAATGAGTCTATTTTCGATATGTATAGTAGATTTCAAGATATTGTGCATTCTATAATATCCTTAGGAAAGGAATTTTCAGAAGAAGATCAAGTCAGAAATTTTTTAAATTCTCTTGCTCCAGAATGGGATCAAACAACACTTGCGATCGAAGAGGGAAATGACATCAGTACCTTAAAGATAGAAGAATTAATTGGAAATTTAATGTCGCTTGAAGTCCAAATGATTAGGGGAAGAGAAAGCAAAGCATCTGAAAAGAAATCAATGGCATTCAATGCATTGACCGATGGATCTGACTCAAACAGCGATAATGATGAAGAGATAGCCTTTATGACCAAGAATTTTCGGAAATTCCTGAAATACAGAAAGATGAACAATCTCAAGAGAAACAACTATAAGAACTCTGGAAATCAGAATGTAGTGCCAAACAATATCAAATCTTTCAATTGTGACGAACCAGGCCATATCAAAAGAGACTGTCCGTATCCAGGTAGGCAAATTTCCTATAAGCAGTGATTCCGTAAAGAAACGAAAACGTGCATTTACTGCTACTCTAGATGATTCAGACTTGTCCTCAAGCGATGATGATCAGAAGACAGATAATTCAACTATGTGTTTCACAACAGTTCACAACTCCAACGAATTCAGATAAACGGACTCAGAAAAAGGTACATATTTACAATACAATTGGTTGAAATTGCATACTTAGATTTGGATGCTTGATTGATTGATTTTGATTTGGTGTGTTGTTTGTATTTTAAAAATTTTATTTTTACTATCATTTTATTATTATTCTATTATTTTTATTTTTATTTTTAATTTTAGTAGTATTATAATATTTCATAGAATATACTATAATTTCAGAATTATTCCAGATATATATATATATATATTAAAAATAATAAGTATATATATTAGAACTCTTAGGAAAAATAAATCATATAAATTCAAAGATATATGTCGACATGGACCCCACCATGATGTCGACATGGGTATAGAATTTGAAATTCAAAATTTGAATTCAAATGGTTGAATTTCCCTCTACCTTTTCACTTCATTCAATTCTCTGAAAAGGCATCTTTTGACCGGAGAACATGTCCTTTGAGAATCTATTTATTCACTATCTTTTATCACATCTTTTCACTCTTATTTTCAAATTCAAACTCTCTCTTCAAAACTTCAAGCTCTCTACTCTCTACTCTAATGGCTTCTTCAAGCAACCCCTCCACCATGAGAATTTCCAGAAAGATAAAAGAGCAATCTTCAATGATCCGGAGGCCATAAAAGCATACATCAATTATGCTAACTATTGAAAAGTCCATCCCGGATATTTCCTTTGGGATGTCGACATACTCAAGACACCTATGTCAACATAGTGGCGGTTGATTTCAAAAATTTGAATCTCAAAAGAAGTGTCTATGGTCATATCCCTTGACGAATGGACGTGGCTATTGTTCTTCTATAAACATGGGATGTTTTCAACGAATTTCTAATCATATTTTTCTGGTTTTCACTCCTCTTCTTCTTCCACATTTCTTTATACATATTCTAACCGTTACTCTACCGAAATCACCATTGAGTCTAACTAGATCATTTCTGGTTTGATTCTCCATCACTATCTCAATAAAATCCTCAGTGCTATTCAGAGTTATAGGCTTCTTTGTAATCATTTTTGTGAAAAAGGCTATGATTGTAGCCTTGTAAATCAATCAAGTGAGAAAAGGTGTGCTTGTAGCCCTGGAAATCAATTGAGTGAGCTTGTTGCCCGTTAAATCAAGTATCTCTACCTAGAGAATTGTGAATCTGAAGGGTGTACCTCGTAGCCATGAAATCAAGGGCGTAATTGTAAAGATTGCTTTTGAAAGGAAATCCGTACTTATGTGCGGGACTGGATGTAGGGTAACTCCGAACCAGTATAAAATCCGGTGTGTTCTTTTATTTACTTCTTTTACTTTATTTCTGCATCTGTGTTTGATTCTATGATCCGATCTTTGTCTGAATATTGCATACATTTTTGTTTAAATTAACAAAAACTCAAAAAGATCTAATAATTTCTTAAAACACTATTCACCCCCCTCTAGTGTTTATTCTAGCCTTAAGATCCGTTATCTGTATTTCTAACAGCGACGTAACCATTGTGTAAGCTACCATCCATAGTCAATATTGAACAGTACTTTCCATATCTACTTTTAAGATCTTTTTTCAAGTTTTGAAAATAAAATGGTTTGTGAATTTACTTATACCATTGTGATAAGTATATGATTATATTTTCTTAGTATCGAAAATAAATTGGTTTGTGAATATACTTATCCCGTTGAGGTAAGTGTATGGAAGTGATTTCCAAGAGTGATTTTAAATTAATGAAAAATTAATTTAGAGGCTTAGTGATTTCCATGGGAATATAATTTTTTTCTTGAATGTTTGTTTATTTGATAGTTAAGTAACCGACTATCAAATCTTGGCTAAAATATGCAATCCTTCTTAATTTTGGTGGTAGGGAAATATTCTCTACTTAATAACGAAGGATTTTAACTCTACGAATATCTAGGGGAAACACGAGGATTATATGGTATAGTTACCGTCAGTGGTGTTATACTATACGTATAAACTCATTTTGTTCTTTTAGGACAAATGATAAGTAGATCCGTCCACTTAATTGGTTAGGAGGTGGTCCCCGCTCTTATGTATTGTCTAATTATTTTCTAAAGAACCGGTATTGAGCATTTTGGAAATCGACGTTTGGTTTTATGGAGCATTTGGGAAGCGGAAGAGTGTACTCGTAAGAGATGACTCAAAATCCGTGATCACAACGAAAACCATATATGATTCTATGAAGAAATTCGTGGTGTATTGAGATCTTGGTTCAATATGTGATTTCTAAACCCGTTGTGGTATGGGAATCCGAGTGTGATTCCAAGATCGAATTAAGATATGGGAATCTTTGTGTGATTCCAAGACCCGTTGGGGTATTGGAATCCATGTAGGATTCCATGATGTACTTCATGGCAGTGCAAAGCTGGAATGTTACATTGCTATATGCAATTGTGCTTTATATTTTCTCAATCGCGGTTCAGGATCGGACACGATACGTCATGACTGGGTACCGAAATTTATTTTATAATCAAATTTAAACAGCCAATTTTTTTCTTTTTTCCTACATACTGTCGTTGTTTTCCCATACCCTTGTACCTTTGGCCTCCACGGCTGCTTCTTTTTCCCCAGTGGTCTGAAGCGTATTGGGTATATTAATTCACTTCATCAAATCAATCTCCATTTTTCTTTTAAAGGTCGCTGCCATTAGATTTTTTCTTCTCCTCCCCCTATACATTTTTAAGAACCATGAAACCATACACCTTCCCCACTTCAAAAATCATTACATCCCAAACTACTCACTATTAACTCCAATGTCGAACTATAAAGTTGTTCGCTAAGGAGTCTAGTTTTTTATTTTAAATTATCGCTCGAGATTTTATTGAAAAACGAACAAGATATCCCACTTTTGTCGCAAGAGGAAAAAACACTCTTAAACTTCAAATATCAAGTTCTCGAGCTTCGCTTCAAATGGATCGACGCCGTAGGCGCCGTTGGGTTCGTATAGCATTGTAGTATTTTTGTGGAAGTTTCGACGCGATTCCACATCGATTTCTAGGGTTCGATTTTTCTCGGGTTATGTTCATTGTAGGGTAGTGCAAATGGGAGCATTGGCTCAGGCTTGGAGAGGCACGTTGGGTGGTGGAATTCGTCGGGGTCCGATTGAGGTTTCAGGGTCGCAGCATGGTGATTGGACGAGGCATGCACGGATGAGGAAAAAATGAACTAGAGTTTCCTGGGTGGTTAGATGGTCTATTTCTGATAAGGGGCACTGGTTCCTCGATATGGGGATGATCGAGATCCGCAAGAGTAGAGGAACTTGCACGTGCTCTTGGTTGGTCGAAGGGTGGTGGAGTTGGATCGTGCATATGCACACGACGATGCACATTTGGGTTCCAGTGTTCGATTTTGCAATAAAGTAGGGGAAGGAGAGATACTCTAGAGATAACAAGCATGTTAGCGGGCCTTGTGCTTGTTTTTGGAAGGTGAGAAATCTAAATTATATTAGTTAATTTATTCATATAAATAGTGTTTAGTTCAAAATTTTGTATCTCATACATCTTATATCCATTTGATTGGCAAATTTTTACGTTGTACTCGTATGGACGAGTGCAACATTTTTTCGTATCTTATAGCTTTGGACAAGTGTAAATTTATGACATATGAAAACAGACTTCAGCGTTGAGTGAAGGAATTTAGTGCTCCAGTGCCATGAGTTCTAGGGATAGAAGATATTTATAAACATTTGATGATAGCTGTATAGAAGCAATACCCAGATGAGTCTGGAACTTGGATAAGAAGTCCAGGAAAGGTATGAAGCCTTCTTGACAAATATGGATTGTGGTACAGGCACAGTACACTTCAGTATTGTTATGAATGATATCATTATCGCTCGAAGGAATAACTTCCACCCATGTAATGCCGAAGTCATTTAGAATTGTGTCTACCTCATCTTGATATCAGAGAATGCTTAGAAGTTGTTTCAATCTTCTTAAGCGAAGATTCCATCATCGGCATTGTGTCTTTTTCTGGTTTTTGGGAAGTCTTTTTCACACCCTTGATCTTATTATGTGAAATCATTTCAGTTAGAATTTATTATTTTTTATGTAGTCAATATTCTATAAAGGATATCGAAAACCTATTATAATATTTCGAAACATGAAATTTCATATCCTTGAAAGATTGTTAAAGTGATAAAAATAAACTCTGTTGAGCTTTCGACAAAGTCGAAAAGGAGGATGGAAGTAGACGTCCAATAAACACACTTTAACAATGTCGAAAGCTCAACATAAGCTTTGCTATTAAAAGGGAGTAGTTGAAACTACACAAAAAATTTGTATAAAATATATGCTGCATATATATAGTAAATAAGGAAAAAGAACCATTCGACGCTGTCGAAACCCATGAACGTAGTTTTTCCAAAGGAATATGAATGCTTTCGAAATCTTATATGCCAATTAAGTCGAAGGGTATTGAGTTTGAATCATATTACTTAAATAAAAAGGACTTGGTACGTTTCGACAATATTGGTAAAAGATGGTGATCGAATCTCAATTAGTTATAGAAGGTGTCGATAGAGTCAAAAGCGGTAGGTGGTTTTGAAAGCATGCCAACGACTAAATTTGAGCCAACATTGTAGGTTTCGACTGAGTCAAAACATTTGATTTGATTTACAAACTAAACAAAGTACAGTTCTCTAGTTGAGTAACAACTTCTGGTATGCTTCATATCACTTAACCTTATTGTTATTGATTTATCCTTTGTTCTTGACTTATGTTATACTGTTCTTTCAAATTTCCAAGAGCTGGTTCTCCTTGCAAGATGGTGCATCGAAATCTTCTACAGAGACATCGAGTCTTCGAGAAGAAGTTTCAAACTTACACATCCAAGTCTCTTCCAGTTTGCAGATAAGAACGAAGCTATAATGGAATTAAAGATATTGAATGCTTCTCTGGCTCAGTTAGAGTCTGTTAATCTGAGGAGAGGAAAGGTCATCAACTACTCACTGATGAAAATTTGGCATTGAAAATGACTCAGAAAGAGCCTGAGGAGGAAAAGACTCGAATGACAGTATGTAATAACCTGTATTTTTGACAATTAAAACTATTAAATTAAATAAGATTTTGAAATTTAATATTGTCAGAAATTAAAATTTATGATTTACTAATGAGAAAAATAATTAGGATATGATTTGATAATGTTGTTTGAATGTTACTGACAACTATTTTAATGTAATTTCAATCAATTGAAATAATTGGAAAGTTAATTTGGTTATAATTGTAATAAGGAATAAACTAAATGTTGGATTTAATGTAAATTTTGTGTTATTAATTGAAATAGGTTTGTTATAGAATATGAAATAAATTAATTTATTGGCTTTTGTTTATAAACAATAGACTTAGAAATGTGTTTGAATTACTAATGTGTAATAATTGTTTTGATTATTATTTTATTATTTAATCTGTTGAAATTAATTTTGAAAATCAATTAAATTTAATGTAATTAAATATTGCAGTTAATATGTGTTAAGATGATAACTGTAAAATGTGAAAAAAAATGTAAACTAATGCTAATTATATTCATAAGGTAATAGTCGATTCAATAATAAGAGTGTAGATCGAAATAAAAGAATTGTTGAAATATAAATCTTAATAAAAATAAGTTTTATTTCTATTGTAATTGAACGTTGAATTTAGTATAACATTAAAACGGTGAATTTAACATGGAAAAATTGCTTTAATAGTTTATTAATTTCTATGTAATTAAGAATGATGAAATGGTTAATTTTTAGAATTGAATTTGAAAGTGATTAAATCAATTTAATAATAATTTTCTTAATCAACGTGAAAATTATCCATTTTGGCCACTGTCTAGGATTTGACGAAACCAGTTTCATCGGATCCATAATAGTGAATTATTGTATGATTTCAAGTTCTATAGCAATCGGATTTATCGTTTGTTCGTGCGAAATCGAAACGTGTAGAAATCGATTAAAAGAATTTAAATAAATATAATTTGATTTTGAAGGCTAATTTTTGTATACAATGGAATTAGGGTTATAAACTACTTCCATTGAGTTTGAAAATATTGAAAACCTACATTTTGACAGATAGGATGACCTACTTTCGTTTCGGAAATGAAACGGGCTTTTTAGGTCGTTATTATCGTTTTGACCCAATTCAATATGTCCATTCGTTCTTATTTATCTCTGCCCATATATAGGCAGTAATAAACTCTAGCAGATTTCTTGTTTCATATTTCTATACGTACCGCTTATTTATATCTCCTCTTCCTTCTCAATGGCTGTCTTTCCAAAAAACCTTAATTCCCAAATTCAAAATCAAATCGAAAATTCAAACTCATCAAACCCTATCGAATTATATATCATTGTGAAGCAATAGATGAGCGTAATATACATCTGAGATTCGTTTCTCAATTTAGGGTGTGCTGTGACCAAAAACCGTTAAAGAAGTCTCGACCGTCCATTTCTAGGTTTTCGCTTTCAACGGTGGATCTTTGTCGTTTGGTCGACCGAAGGGTGCAGGCTTGTAAAGGAGGCAAGTGGCTGTCGATCCATCGATTTGGTTTGACCTTAATGCTTCATAGATCGTTAGAAAATCTCAAACAAGGCGCGGTGGTGGCTGCTCGTACGTGGCGGCGGAGGTGGTTAGCCGACTGTCATGGGTGCGCCTTGGCACGGGCGTCGCCACGGTGATGTCAAATCAGGTGATGGATGCTCATAGTTGGTGCGGTCGTCGATCTATGTTGGTGGTTGTGGCTTTTTGAAGCTATGTCGAGCATGCTAGGGTTTGACTAGGTAATGATATTACCATTTTTGCCCTTGAATATTATTTTATTTTAATTTTAATTTCTAATGTTCTAACATCGATAACTTTTTCATACGAGCTCCACTTGACGCGCGGTTTCTTTCCTTGAGATCGTATCAAAATTTCAAACAACATGGAATTGGTTTGATTGGATTCCGAGACTGTTCAAATTTGGGCATTCTTTTGGATTTTAAATCAAAGGTTAGTGATTTAACCCACTCATGATATTCAAAACCTTCTTATGTTAGTTGAATTAAATTTATGAATTGATAAGAATTTTATCGATTGTTGTTTGGTATTTTAAATTGTCATTTAAATTTAATATTAATCAAAATTTCCATTTAAATTAATATTGAAATTAAAATGATAATTAAATATTTGATATTGCTAACCAGTTAATTGTTGTGATTTATCGATTGATTTGGATGTTGATTATGATGGATGTTTAGTTGTTGACATTTTGGATGATTGGATGTTATGTTTATTATATATGTTGTTATTACTTTGCAAGTTCCTTTTGTTTGTTAGGAAAATCACTTTGGGTTGGAATGATACAGACCCAAATGATATTATAGATTAGGAAAAATCGTTATGGGTTGAAATAATACATACCCATGTGATTCTATTCATTTGGAAATTATTGATTCGGGATACGGGTTTAAATGATATATACTTGGGAAATTTAACTATTTTCGGTTGAAATGATACATACCCAATCACTTGACCATAGGGTAGAAAATTACATACGGACACTGTTGTTCGATTTTAAATTATTTTCTAAATGGTAAACTATGTTTTATTTATAAATTTTATTTATAAATTTTATTTAATGATTTTATTTAAAAATTTATATATGGAAAATAATTTATTATATATGTTTTAAAGCTTTAAATTATAAGTTAATATAATTTTTAAAAAAAATAAATTTTAAGGTTTCAATTTATAATCTTATTTAGTTCAAAATATATAATTTAAATAATGTAATAAAATAGAAACACTTTAAAATTTTAATATAATAAAATATTCAATATAGTTTTAAAAGATTTATTTAAAAATTGAATTTAAGATAATAAATATAGACTTTTATAATACTTTAATGGATAAATGATTTTTGTAAAAGATTTTAGAATTTTGTAAAAGGCTTTGTAAGGAATTTATAAAAGTTTTGTAAGAGATTTTATAATGGATTTTTATAAAAGGATTTTATAAAAGATTTGTTTATAAAGGATTTTATAATGGCTTGATAGAGGAGCTATAAGATTTTAAAAGATTTTATAAAAGGTTTTTATAAAATGACTTGTATAAAGGGATTTGGAAGCATTTTAAAGGAATTTGCATGGAGGCTAATGAAAAAGGGAAGAGTAGTAAGATGTGTTGGAATATATAAATAGCTTTATAAATGGTTTTAAGGCATATAAATAATTTATAAATGATTTAAGAGAGATTTATAAATTATTTTCGAAATTGATTGAAAGAAATTTACCTCGGTATTTATGAATATATTTTTGGAATAAGTATATGGACGTCATGATATGAAGGTATAAACTGTTTTTTGGATTTATTATTAAAAGTGTTTTATAAAATGACCACGGTGTGAAAAATATAATGATTGGTTGTTTAAAGAGATCAGGGTCGGATATTGTCATACTCTCTGCCAATTCCGAAACCACTTTAACAACTGTGCACGTGGTGGAGAATCCAAAACGAAGTAGGATGATTGGTGAACGTTACTGGTAAGAGGTAAGAATGTAGCCCTAACCTTCGGGTCAGCTCGATATGACTAAAATAGGAGCTATCCCGGGCCAAGTTAGGTCGCTCCTCCGATCAGACATGCTTCTTCGATAGCATATTTGATACTTTGTGATTGATTGGTGGCTACATTCAATTTGATTATGGGAGTGTGTTCCAAGGTGGGCGGTAGTAGCTGTTATGCGTTACCACTAGTCTGGGCGTGCAAAACAGTAGAATCCTACCCTGGGCATTGCCTTGCGTGCCTGTCATATGCCTTATTGAGCCCACTACTATTTTGGTTTGTGTCGTACATGCTCCTTAATAGCCCACCGGATTTGTGGAGTTTACGGTGCTGTATAGACTACGACATTTATAAAAATGTGTTAAGGGAGATACGAGTAACGCCTTAGCGCTATTTTAATACTTTACTTACAGACATTATATATATAGCGTATATTACTACATATAAGTAGTTTAACGGATCCTTAGGAGATGGAAATCCCAAATCATCTCTTAAGTTATTGCATGAACGTTATACACTGAATAGGAGATGTGAAATCCCATAAACATCTCTGAAGCCATTACACTCATATTCTTTTGCTGTTGATTTAACTTATATAAGATCTTCTTGTTCTGACTCAAGTGTTTTGTTTTTTCATTACGCTCGGGCCAGCCTAAACTTTTCAATGTTGAAGACATTATTTCAGGAAGACAATGATGGAGTTTAGTATTATATTATTATTACTATTCCACTGTAAGTTGCATTATCCTATTATAAATGTTTTATGTATAACGCTGATTTATTGTTAAGGTGTATTCAAATGTTAAATGTAAATCAGCTTCATAAACTATTTATTTGATTACATATTTTATCATTCCACTGTGAGATTCTATGTTTTGCTTTTCATTCCTTTCTCTTATTTTCTTATTTAACTCATTGACAATCCTCCCTTTTGAATGGTTTGAGTTCGACATGTGTGCTTCGGTGTTAATTTACCGTCCAAAAAGGTGGGTCGTCACATAGTAAAACAATCATCTCTAAAGGAAAAGCTAAAGAAGAATAAAGATTCCTTAAAATTGTCTATCGACACTATTTCTGATGCAAAGCAACAGGTCTCTCAGTTCCTTGATACTTCTCTTGAGGACATCAATATCAATTCTTTCGAATATGCTATAATGCTCCCTTATGCTGATAACGTTGATAAATGCCCATGACTGAGCTTTCCCTCACTCAACCCTACTCTTATCAATAGGGTTATGGAAAAAATTAAAAGGATGGAGCAAGGTTTGAAGCCATTGAAAGAAAGGAGATCGATGCTTTTAAAATTCTATCTTTTGAAGTCCCTTCTTTATAAATAGACTCTGACTCCGAAGATAAAGGTGACAAAGATAAAGTTGCCGAGGAAGAGCTCGGTAACAATGATGATGATGACGATGATGACAATAACTATAGCCAAGTAGATAGAGGTCAGGTTTAGGTGGCGACAGGTGTAACGATCCTGAATTTTGAACAATTTAAATTGAAAATATTTAATTAATTTTAAATATTTGAATGATGGTTTAAATTGAATTTCCAATATGACTATGAATTTGGCGATTAAATTTTAGAATTTAATCTATTAAAAGTTGAATAAAAATTTGAATTTAACTTTGGAGTTGAAATTGAATATTAAATTTGTAATCGAAATTCGAACTAATGACTTAGAAGAAAAATAATTTGGATTTAAATTTGAATTGGGATTTATGAAAGATGTAAATATCTTTGAAATATGGATTACTTTGTAAACATGAAACAAGACAAAGTAGCAATTAATATAAGATCTCTAGTACACAACACTTTATCTCATCAGCCGAAATGATATGCATAAGCTTTTGAATAAGAAACAAAAAAAAATATAAAGCATTGTACCTTGGTATTAAATGCAGCCACCCTACAAGATAAAAAAAAACAGAGAGAAAAAAATGGATTGCAAAAAATCTTTGGTTCACATTTCTATCATCTCAGCCGAAGTAAAAGATTGCAAAATCCCTAGTCCACTGCTATGTATCCTCTCTCTGCAAAATCGCGTACCTTCAGCCACCCTACTCTGTACGCTTGCCATCGCGTACGCTGTCTCTTCTTTTTATTTTCGCCCTCCCTCCACCATTTCAGATTTCACACGAAAAAAAAATAAAGAAACGATAGAAACAATAATGGCGGCATCGTTCTTCGCCTTCACAAAGTTAAGGCTTTTCAAAATAAGGGGCTTCGGCAATCGGCTTCGACCCAAGTTCGTGCTCTTCGCTTCGAAGCAAGGTGAGTAATATTCTTTACTCACATCTAATTCGAGCTTCTAGTGTTTCCTAGCTTGTTCTAATTTGTGAATTTCATTGCTTTATTCTGGGCTATCAGTGCTTTGAATTTTTGATGATTTTGTTTATATTGGGCTTCGGCCATTCAATTTTGTCTAGAGGCTTGAGATGATTTTACTATGATGATTTCTTTAATTTTTCCAATTTTGTATAACCTGATACTTGATACACGCGGGTTTGAGCTGTTCGATTCTTGACAATCTTGTCTCTGACTCGTTCAGCCTATTCTTTGAACATGGTGTTGATTTGGTTCGATTTTGACTATATTGTCCACTGCCTCTGGTGGTACTTCTGTCCTTGTTCGATTTTACTGCTGCTACAAAACTATACTTTGGCCTTTAAATTTGTGATAAACTTGACTTTTAAATTTTGAAATACCCTTGAATTTTGTTCATGACCCACGACTTTGAATTTCTTCATTTTTATAGAATGATGTTCACACTGTTGCTTCACTGTTTTTGAATTTCTTTGAGTCTGCACTGTTACATATGTATGTATATATATGATGCACTTTGTCTAGTTGCTTCGAGTTCATCCATGCTGAACTGCTATTTGAACTAGAGTCATCTGTGTTCAGCACTGCTCTGTTTTTTTTTCAATTGAGTCAAGTCTGCATGTATATTTTGGTCTTGCCTGGTGCTCTGTGCATTTGTACCTGTTGGAGTCGATTTGCATTCATGTTGATGCCAATGTCTAGGTTAGTTGTTTTGACTTGCCTCTGATCATATAATCTTCTCTAGTTACATGAGAATGTTTTCTTCATTGGTTTGATCTTCATGTTCTTTGAGTCTGCATTGTTGCATAGGTATGTATATATATGATGCACTACTTTGAACATGTTGAAACTTATCTTGCATATGCACTTGTTTGTTGTCTTCATGTTAAACAAAATTGAATGCTCTATTGTCACCTGATTTGCCTATTTAAAATAGGTGCACTATTGTCGAGTTGTATGGTTGCACATGGTTGGTCTGCTCTTTATATATGTCATGTTCGACTATAGTATGTCTGGTGCACTGCCTAGTCATTATTGTCTGGTTCCACATATTTTCATTTGAAGTCTGTTTTAAGTTGATTCTATCTAGTTTTCACTGCATGCATTTATGTATACATGTGTGTTCACGCTTGTATATATGAATGCTAGCTTGTTGTATGTGGGTGGTCTGGTTGTACTTGAGTCTCTTGACTTTACTTCCTTGTTGTTGCATTTGTACAGGTATTCATTCTGTTTTTGAGTCACTTTAACCTGTGCATTCATGTACTTGAAGTTATTTGAACTTGTTTGTTCACTTATGACCAGTTGCATTGTGTAGTTACCACTGTCTTGTGCTTGTAGACTAGCTTGTTGCATTCCAGTGCATACTCTAGTCTGCATATTCACCTATGCTTGTATGCTGTTTGTTTGTCACCTCTGTACTGTGTATTCAGGTTGAGACTGGACCATTTACTTTCTTCGATCTTTGATCCATTGTAGCATTTTTAGTTACACTGACACTTGAACTTGTAGTCTTTATGCACTTTTCTGGTTTGATGTGCATATGCTTACTTGATCCTGTAGTGTTGTACTGGTGCACTGTTGTGTCTGCACTTGTATCTCTCGTGCACTTTGACTCTCTTTTGCCTTTTTGAACTAGTGCACTTGACTATGTGTCTGTAGTCTTCATATATGTGCATGTTGTTTTGGAGTATTCATGTAGCTTGTGATTTGATGTGCATACATCTATCTTCCAGATCTGATGCATACTGTTTTGTAACCTTTAGTCTTGGTTTTACAGCTTGTTGTCCAGTTGCACTGTTTTGTATCACCGATTCATTTGAATCAGTGTTGTTCATGTTTTTTTTTAAATTTAACTGTTTCAAAAAAACTTGACCTTGTTGCCTCTTGAGCTTGAAACTGTTTTTATTCCATGTACCTGTGTACATGCACAGTTTTATTGTGCAGTGATACCTTGAATTCCGGTTGAGCCCATTTTCACTTGTGTTGAATCTGATTTTGATTTGACCTCGTGACTCGAGTTGGCGAGGCCGTACACGCGTGCGTGTACTGCAGCCACTCAGTATTGATTTTAATTGATATTTCTTTTATTTTTGATCCATTGATTCTTTGCGTATTTCATATGCCATATTGGCGAGGCCGTACACACGTGCGTGTATGGCAGCCAATCGATTTTGATGATTTAAGAACTTTTCAATTATTTGAATTGATTTGATTAAAAATGATGATTTTGTTGTTAAATGTCGTTTAGGCAAATTTTGATGCTTTTTTTAAAAAAAATTCCTTCATCTATCTTCATTGATAATTTGAATTTGCTGATTTACTGTTTAACACTGTTAAGTGTTATATTTACCGTTATCCGATTTCTTTGTTAAAAGGATCGGATAGGTGAATTTATTTTGACTGTCGTCTAATTGCTGTTTAATTATTATTGCTTCCATGCACTAATAACTGAGTTTGAATTAGACTGACCCGTGTATTATTTTCTTTTGATTGTAATACTCGGGTCAGACCGAGTATTTTTGCAGCTTGGAGATTTTCTCGCAGCGAAGTTAGAGAGAGAGGGGAAAGCACTTCACTAAAGCATTTCAGAAAATTTTTCTTGTACTTTAAAAAGATATATGTTTGTTCCGCTGTATAAAATGTAATTCATTGTATAACTCTGATATTTGTATATAAAAGAAAAGTTCATTTATAAAATATATTATTATTCTGTGATTCTGTAGCTGATTCTGTTTAAATGCTATAAACTAAATAACAATCCGTCATTTGAACGTTTCTAGTTGGTTTAATTACCGACTAGAGGCGGTCAGAGCGGCGGGTCGTGACAAAAGTGGTATCAGAGCTTTGGTTTACACAAAGCTTAGTTTATGGCGTTTAATATGAATAGTTACTAGAATCACTTTAAAGAAAGCGTATTTTGAAGAGAAAACGTTTTTCAAATCTAATGAAGTATAAAATTGTTTTCTTTAAGATAAAAGTATTTTGAAAATTAGAATTATTTTTGAAAATTCCCCTCTCTAAATGTGAGTTTGCAATAGTTCTCTTCGGTGAGGTCTCATTAGATTTGAGTTTCAATCGTTCGGAAACTCATTGGCGAATTGTTGGGATTTATGGAAAATTGAAATATGAGTTAAGTGAATTAATGAATTGGTTTAAATTGGTTAAAATCGAATATTTTGAATATCTCCAAGGTAATAATAGGGAAATAAAATGATATGTCAATTTGATTATAATCAAATGGATTATTAAATTATAACTTGAGAATTTGATTTTGAATTCTTTTGAAAATTGATTTCTAATGTTGTGAAGAACGATTTAGTAAATAAATGGATTATAAGTACTTAACTTATAATATGAACTTTTGGTATATAACTGAGTTATATAAATTGAATTGAATTAATAAAGGAGGTTATGAAACGAAGTTTTATAAATAGAAATGGAATTTCTAAAGATGTTTATAAATTCCGCAAACGACTCATTTTGATAAGTAAATTGTTATAGCTTATTTATGGAGTTATATCTATGATTTGAACAGTGAATAAGATATAAAAGGAATGTTTTTGGGAAGGAAATTTATTTGCCGACTTAACTGTATGAATCAAACCAGTTTTGATGTAAAGCCTATATTTCAAGTTTAGACTAATGTCTAAAATAGTGAATGTGGATATATAAATCTAATGGAACCAAGTCGATGAATAATTTACTAAAGAACAAGTTGATTATTTTTGAAATAGAAAGCAAATGCAAAGTTCAAATGAAATTTAGATTTCAAATTTGATGTTTGTCAACATGAAAATTCATAATAGATTTAATTGATTCAGTGATGAATTTGAATTTGAACGTGTATAAAATGAAGTAAATCCATTTGAAGTTGTTTTGAAATGTGTTAAGAATCGAAAGCATAGATTTCAACATTTATTGTTGAAATAGACGTTTTCGAGAGAAATGAAAGGAAATGGTGGACTATAACACTGTTGTTATAATAAATGGTTTCCGAAAGGAAATGTTTTTATATAGTATTGGGATTTATATATCTATCTTAAATTCGAATTCCTATACTAGTGATTTTGGGTCGTCGTAACAATGTTTTACGCAACATTCGTTTTGACTCAAGTTAATGTGTTTAAAGAATGATTTCCTTTAAGAATGAAATATATACTTGATTATGATTTAAGTATATTGAATGTTTTCAAAGTGTTGGAAATAAATGGATTTGTGAATTACTTATTATTAAATAAGTATGGAAATATTTTCCAATATAAAATGAAAGGTTTGACATTTTATCTTTTAAAGATAAAGTGAAAAGTGAATGTTTTGAGATTTTATCTTTTAAAGATAAATTGAAAATGAATATGTGAAATCGATTTGAAAATCGTATAATCATAGATATTTTGGAAATGTAAATTCACTATGGAATTTATAAAAGAAAGGAAAATTTGTTAAAAATAAATATTGATTTATTTTTGAAATATGGAAATAAATTTACGGATTTGGAACGTAAGTTTAAAATAAATCGGTAAGGATTTATTTGATTGATTTAAATGAACCATTTCAAGTTTAAAATGGATAAATATTTGGAAATGTTTCCGTTTAAGGAAATTGCTTTGAAATTTGTTTTCAAAAATTGAAAGGTGAAAAATGATTTGAAATTTGTTTTCAAATGGTTGAAGTGTGAAAAATATATCTTGTGAAGATATTATTTTTGAGAAATTTGAACAATTAGTTCAACTTGGAAATTTTTCAAAAAGATTGAATTTTGAGTTAAATTGAGTTTAACTTTGACACCCAAAAACAATATAAGTTGAACTTTGAATTTTGAATGGTTGATTTGGATTGTATGTCTAACATTGTGAATTGATGACATAGCAACTGATCTCTATTAAATATATATCTGTTGGTGGCGGAGAATTTATTCTCTTAGCTTAACACCCTTCTCTGAGACATACGAGCTCAGAGGTTATATATCGATAGACATCAATTATGTGTTGAGAATTGACGATGTAACATGAAATCCAAATCGAGTGTGAAGTCGATAATAAATTGGATTATGAATGTGAATTGGGTTTGAAATAACCTTAAATTTTCAAATCGACTTAGAGGAAAATTTGAAATGGATAATGAAATGGAAAATTTTGGAATCCTCTATTTGTTATGGATATGAAATATTGTGGTTTTCAGAACGTATATATGAGAATACGATAAATTCGAAAACCATTAGTTTGGAAAGAAATTGTTATGGAAAACTTATGTAAGTACATGAGTATGATATGTACGAACTATGAAATGAAGTACTATGTATGTATGATATTATGTTTTCCAAACTGAGGATATGGAAAAGTACCTTCCATTTAAAATTGGAGAAGGTATTGGAACTCAATATGAGTGTCCATTTGAAATTCGTAGCTACGTTGAATTTCCATATGTGGAATGTCCATTCGGACTAAAATCCCCCACGATGGATCATCGTGTTTGGGATCGGGTACTAGCGGAATTCGAGGGGCGAGATGCCTATGGGTACAAGCGATTCTACTGGGTAGTAGCGTAACCGCCGGGTATACCGCGATCTAGATGATATGAAATAGCATAATTCGAGGGGCGAGATGCCTATGGTTTACAAGCGACTCTACTGGGATAGTAGCGTAACCGCAGTGTAAACCGCGATCTGATGGTATAGCGTAATTCGTGGGGCGAGATGCCTACAGTTACAAGTGATTCCACTGGGATAGTGGCGCAACCGCCGAGTAAACTGCGATCTATGCAACAACCATGGCGAAATTCAAGAGATGTGAAATCTATAGTTTACAAGCGATTCTACTGGGATAGTAGCGCAATCGCCGGGTAAACTGTGATCCATGGGGGAACGTGCTTTCCATATCCATTTTTAAAAGAATTTTTAAAAGTATTTTCACTGGGAATTGAAGCAAGTATATTTAGTACTTAGAGATTTTTAGTCCTGCGCCTGGCCAACGTATGCCTAATGTCTGTAAGAACGACAATAGACTTGTTAAATTTCGAGTTAGCAAGTATTTTCAAACTTTAAATAGCAAATCAATAATCTGGAATTAAAAAATTGCATAATTCCAACCTAATAAATTAAGGAAGAGGATTTTTGAGATATTTTGAAAGTCCACAGCTTTGGAAAAGTTATACTATGTAGATTTTTAACAAGAATTTCGAATTTAAAATTTGGGCTTTGTAAGTCAAAAATTTTGGTAAAAGACTTTTGCGTCTTGATTGTAGAAATCGATGAATAAAGCTAGTGAAATAAAATAAATGGAATGAATCCTATATTTATTTGTGAGTTTGGAACTTGGAAAAAATTGTGTAGGGTATAAACATCAGTGAAATTTTAACAATCATTTCTCCTAACTTGTAATTTCGGGACGAAATTCTTTTAAGGAGGGGAGATTGTAACGATCCTGAATTTTGAACAATTTAAATTGAAAATATTTAATTAATTTTAAATATTTGAATGATGGTTTAAATTGAATTTCCAATATAACTATGAATTTGGCGATTAAATTTTAGAATTTAATCTATTAAAAGTTGAATAAAAATTTGAATTTAACTTTGGAGTTGAAATTGAATATTAAATTTGTAATCGAAATTCGAACTAATGACTTAGAAGAAAAATAATTTGGATTTAAATTTGAATTGGGATTTATGAAAGATGTAAATATCTTTGAAATATGGATTACTTTGTAAACATGAAACAAGACAAAGTAGCAATTAATACAAGATCTCTAGTACACAACACTTTATCTCATCAGCCGAAATGATATGCATAAGCTTTTGAATAAGAAACAAAAAAAAATTATAAAGCATTGTACCTTGGTATTAAATGTAGCCACCCTACAAGATAAAAAAAAAGAGAAAAAAATGGATTGCAAAAAATCCTTGGTTCACATTTCTATCATCTCAGCCGAAGTAAAAGATTGCAAAATCTCTAGTACACTGCTGTATCCTCTCTCTGCAAAATTGCGTACCTTCAGCCACCCTACTCTGTACGCTTGCCATCGCGTACGCTGTCTCTTCTTTTTATTTTCGCCCTCCCTCCACCATTTCAGATTTGACACGAAAAATAATAATAAAGAAACGAAAGAAACAATAATGGCGGCATCGTTCTTCGCCTTCACAAAGTTAGGGCTTTTCAAAATAAGGGGCTTCGGCAATCGGCTTCGACCCAAGTTCGTGCTCTTCGCTTCGAAGCAAGGTGAGTAATATTCTTTACTCACATCTAATTCGAGCTTCTAGTGTTTCCTAGCTTGTTCTAATTCGTGAATTTCGTTGCTTTATTCTGGGCTATCAGTGCTTTGAATTTTTGATGATTTTGTTTATATTGGGCTTCGGCCATTCGATTTTGTCTAGAGGCTTGAGATGGATTTACTGTGATGATTTCTTTAATTTTTCCAATTTTGTATAACCTGATACTTGATACACTGCCTCTGGTGGTACTTCTGTCCTTGTTCGATTTTACTGCTGCTACAAAACTATACTTTGACCTTTAAATTTGTGATAAACTTGACTTTTAAATTTTGAAATACCCTTGACTTTTGTTCATGACCCATGACTTTGAATTTCTTCATTTTTATAGAATGATGTTCACACTGTTGCTTCACTGTTTTTGAATTTCTTTGAGTCTGCACTGTTACATATGTATGTATATATATGATGCACTTTGTCTAGTTGCTTCGAGTTCATCCATGATGAACTGCTATTTGAACTAGAGTCATCTGTGTTCAGCACTGCTCTGTTTTTTTTTTCAATTGAGTCAAGTCTGCATGTATATTTTGGTCTTGCCTGGTGCTCTGTGCATTTGTACCTGTTGGAGTCGATTTGCATTCATGTTGATGCCAATGTCTAGGTTAGTTGTTTTGACTTGCCTCTGATCATATAATCTTCTCTAGTTACATGAGAATGTTTTCTTCATTGGTTTGATCTTCATGTTCTTTGAGTCTGCATTGTTGCATAGGTATGTATATATATGATGCACTACTTTGAACATGTTGAAACTTATCTTGCATATGCACTTGTTTGTTGTCTTCATGTTAAACAAAATTGAATGCTCTATTGTCACCTGATTTGCCTATTTAAAATAGGTGCACTATTGTCGAGTTGTATGGTTGCACATGGTTGGTCTGCTCTTTATATATGTCATGTTCGACTATAGTATGTCTGGTGCACTGCCTAGTCATTATTGTCTGGTTCCACATATTTTCATTTGAAGTCTGTTTTAAGTTGATTCTATCTAGTTTTCACTGCATGCATTTATGTATACATGTGTGTTCACGCTTGTTTATATGAATGCTAGCTTGTTGTATGTGGGTGGTCTGGTTGTACTTGAGTCTCTTGACTTTACTTCCTTGTTGTTGCATTTGTACAGGTATTCATTCTGTTTTTGAGTCACTTTAACCTGTGCATTCATGTACTTGAAGTTATTTGAACTTGTTTGTTCACTTATGACCAGTTGCATTGTGTAGTTACCACTGTCTTGTGCTTGTAGACTAGCTTGTTGCATTCCAGTGCATACTCTAGTCTGCATATTCACCTATGCTTGTATGTTGTTTGTTTGTCACCTCTGTACTGTGTATTCAGGTTGAGACTGGACCATTTACTTTCTTCGATCTTTGATCCATTGTAGCATTTTTAGTTACACTGACACTTGAACTTGTAGTCTTTATGCACTTTTCTGGTTTGATGTGCATATGCTTACTTGATCCTGTAGTGTTGTACTGGTGCACTGTTGTGTCTGCACTTGTATCTCTCGTGCACTTTGACTCTCTTTTGCCTTTTTGAACTAGTGCACTTGACTATGTGTCTGTAGTCTTCATATATGTGCATGTTGTTTTGGAGTATTCATGTAGCTTGTGATTTGATGTGCATACATCTATCTTCCAGATCTGATGCATACTGTTTTGTAACCTTTAGTCTTGGTTTTACAGCTTGTTGTCCAGTTGCACTGTTTTGTATCACCGATTCATTTGAATCAGTGTTGTTCATGTTTTTTTTTAAATTTAACTGTTTCAAAAAAACTTGACCTTGTTGCCTCTTGAGCTTGAAACTGTTTTTATTCCATGTACTTGTGTACATGCACAGTTTTATTGTGCAGTGATACCTTGAATTTCGGTTGAGCCCATTTTCACTTGTGTTGAATCTGATTTTGATTTGACCTCGTGACTCGAGTTGGCGAGGCCGTACACGCGTGCGTGTACTGCAGCCACTCAGTATTGATTTTAATTGATATTTCTTTTATTTTTGATCCATTGATTCTTTGCGTATTTCATATGCCATATTGGCGAGGCCGTACACACGTGCGTGTATGGCAGCCAATCGATTTTGATGATTTAAGAACTTTTCAATTATTTGAATTGATTTGATTAAAAATGATGATTTTGTTGTTAAATGCCGTTTAGGCAAATTTTGATGCTTTTTTTAAAAAAATTCCTTCATCTATCTTTATTGATAATTTGAATTTGTTGATTTACTGTTTAACACTGTTAAGTGTTATATTTACCGTTATTCGATTTCTTTGTTAAATGGATCGGATAGGTGAATTTATTTTGACTGTCGTTCAATTGTTGTTTAATTATTATTGCTTCCATGCACTAATAACTGAGTTTGAATTAGACTGACCCGTGTATTATTTTCTTTTGAATGTAATACTCGGGTCAGACCGAGTATTTTTGCAGCTTGGAGATTTTCTCGCAGCGAAGTTAGAGAGAGAGGGGAAAGCACTTCACTAAAGCTTTTCAAAAAAAAATTCTTGTACTTTAAAAAGATATATGTTTGTTCCGCTGTATAAAATGTAATTCATTGTATAACTCTGATATTTGTATATAAAAGAAAAGTTCATTTATAAAATATATTATTATTCTGTGATTCTGTAGCTGATTCTGTTTAAATGCTATAAACTAAATAACAATCCGTCATTTGAACGTTTCTAGTTGGTTTAATTACCGACTAGAGGCGGTCAGAGCGGCGGGTCGTGACAAAAGGGGTGGTCACACTGATGCTTCTGACAATGATGGTGATGACAACATATGATTCTAAAAAGGTCAATCATAATCCGTCTTTTCATGAAGCAAGGCCACCTGAAACCCCTGTGCCTTCTGGCACTCAGGAGGAGCCTACTTACATTAATGTGGAAAATCAAAAGAGAAAACGCAGGTCTCTCAAATGTCAAGTCCCGTTTCTCAGGTATGGGATTCTTTGTTTAGACGACTTAATCTTCCAAGATAATAATAGTTTAAAAACCCGCTCGTCTTTAAAAAACTAAGCTAGAAAGAAAAAAGCAGAAATAAATAGTTTGTATAGGGTATTAGATAAAAAAATGAAGGAACACGACATTCTCTTTGATAACTATCATAGACTTAACAGAAGTGTGGTAGTGTTAGCATCCTTTAAAAACCAAGAAGCTTCCCCGCAAATGAGGAGGGCATGCCATCTATATGATTCTCTTTTGAAAGAAAATCGAGAGTTGATTGCGGTTTTTTGTACATTGATTAAAGAGAGAAACATTCTTGTAGACTTAATACAAAGCCTTTTGTAGACACACAACTAGAGATTTCCTGTAGTTATGTGTTTTAGTGTGGGTCTACATAGGAGTTTATACAAGAGATACTTGGACAACTTTGGATCTGACCTACATCTCGGAGCATGTTGGAACTTACAACAAGTCAGATCGATTCCCCGATAACTGCATCCTCATAAACTCAAATACTATAAGAACAAGTTTATTTTAGAATTATTAACTCGATTTTGAATGAACCAGATGAACAGTCGTAATTGTGTAATAATATTGATTTGTGAATTTTTGTTTTAGTTTTCTTTTTATACTTAGCTGTACTTTATTACATTATCACAGAGTGAATATCCCTCAGGAAACATTGTCTCTAAAGATTATCTAAGCTAGTATGTTAAACTAAGAAGAGATTATCTTGAAAAAGCATTAATTTTGAAATCCTCAAAATTAGCCAGATATTGCTTTCTTAGAGATTTGGAAAAACTTTATACGGAACATCCTCATCTCCGTTTCGATCTTCTTTGTGAAGAAAAATAAAAGCTACTTTAGGAAATCCAGACATATCGTACCAGATTAATATGTGCCCGCGATAGTCCTCCTACCGGGTAATGAGGCTATTGCAAATTTCCTCTAGTTATTACTCCAGAAGGACTTAATGTTCCTTTTGACTCAATAGTTATTATTTTTGCAAATGTATTATGTAAAGTTAGAAATGCAGTTTCCCATCTTTAGATGTTAAACAAATGTTTAATTGTACTTTTTAATTTCATTGTTACTTGAGTTGTAATCGTTTATTGTTGTAATAAAGATATAGATTATTCTAGTCTTAACTTCATTCTTTTTTTTGTTTAATAGGAGTTACAGTTATCTGCAACACCACTCCCATTAGATTCGACAGCACGCTTTTTCAATATTAAAGGTAGGTTGCTAAAAGATCTTGAAAAAAGAAAGTACCTTGACAGTACTTTATCTACTCGTTTCCAAGGTAACACGGAAGCACTAAAATGGAATAGGTGAATTTTGCCTCAGAAAACTATTGTTAGGAATCTCAACGATCGGATCGCGATTTAGAGGCAGATGTTAAGAGCAAAAACGAAATGATTTTCATGTTGAAGCGTCAAGTTAAATCAAACCCTTCAGTCGATTTTGACCATAAAATGTCAGAATTCTCTAACAAATAAGTGATTTATAGATTAAGTTAAAGCACAGTCAAGCTCAGCGTGAATCACTGAAATTCATTATGGGGAATAATATTTCAAATGTCGATTTACAAGCTTCCCTCATTACTTCATCTATTGCAAAATCAACAAGGTCTACTTCCCTTGTCTTCCAAAAATTCCCTACCACGACTAATCCTCCTCCTAGCTTAGACGAGAAGGTGGTAGGTGAATGGTGCAGGAAGGTCAAATTTGAGATGATGAAGTATTTTGATGAATAACAAAAGGTAAGATATTCACAACGTATAAATGAATACGCAACTAGGATTCAAAAGCTTGAGCATGAAAAGTATCTCCTTCAGAAACATATTACTAATTGAGAAAGGGAGTATAATACTCTTAAAAGCGCAAACAAAGCTTTTAATCGTGCTTTGAAGACATTCCCTATTAGCATCTAAGATTCGAGGGGAACTCCAATTTCCTCTACTCATATATTGCATCTAAGGTATCCCTTCGGCTATGGGAATCAACGATGACATTCTCTTTTCCGAGGGTATACTGTATCCCAAAGTCATGGGATGTTATAAACTCTATCCTACTTTTCTACCTAAGATTTAGTTATTTTTGGGAAAATAGTTATTTGAGTGATTTATGGGCAATAAACAACTCAATCCTTTCCTCAAGATACTGTCCCTACATCTTTGAGGCAAAAATAATAGCTACCAACTCCAAGTTATGCACTGGGTATCTCTTCTCATGGCCCTTCAGTTGCCTGCTAGCACAAGCTATACTCTTTCTTCTTGCATAATATCTTCTCCCAATCCTATTTGACATGTGTTTGTATAAACTATAAATGGCTTCATTCCATTGGGGATGACGAGTACTGGTGCACCTGTCTATAGTTCCTTTAGCTTTCTAAATGCTTTCGTGCATTGCTCTTTCAACTGAAGATTAAATTATTTTTTGTCAAACGGGTTAAAGGAACTACTATCTTGGAAAAATAGTTTATGTATTTCCTATAATAACATGTCAATCCTAGAAAACTTCTAACCTTCATGGCATTCTTTGGAGTCTTCCAATTTTGAATAGCTTTTACTTTTGCATGGTCCATGTTCTGAAACAATATGTCCAAGAAATCCCACTTCCTTCCTCCAAAATTGGCATTTTGATAATTTGGCTTTAAGTTAGTGCCTTCAGGGTTCCTGATATCTCCCTTAGTCGACTTTCATGATTCCTTTCACTTTTGGAAAACACCAAGATGTTATCTACAAAAACTACAACAAATTTGTTTAACTGTCCCTTAAGTACTCTACTCATCAAATCTACAAAGTATATGGGGGCATTTGTCAATTCAAAAGGCATCACTTCCCATTTGTAGAGTCCTCAGGTGTGTGAAATGTAGTCTTTGACTTGCTATCGTCTACGATCCTTACCTAATGAAATCCAGTTGCCAAGTCTAATTGGAAGAAGGTTTTGGCTCCTACAAGTTGATCGAACAAATTGTCTATTCTAGGTAAGGGATAACATTACTTCTTTGTTAACTTGTTGGGTTCCCTATAATAAACATAAAGTCTTAATGTGCAATCTGCCTTAGTGGCAAAGACAACAGCAACTCCCCATTACAAGGTACTTCATCAAATGAATCCTTTCTACAGCAGCTTCGAGATATGTTTATCATATTCTCACCTTTTATTGAGGGTAATCTGTTTTAATGGCAGAGCGACTGGTCTAGTGTCCTTCTTCAGATCAATCCTAAACTTAATTCTTTCATGGTGGAAGCCTCGAAACTACTTCAAAGATATTAGAGAATTCTCGAACTATGGGTATGGATGAAAGATCATTTTGTGATAGGTTCACTAATATAGATAACTTAACTTGACTGAAATCTAGAGTGTACAACGAACGTCAAGGGCTCGCCCTTTACAACTCTTAAGCCATCCACCCTACTATTATAGTCTAGGAGTGCCACGTAGTCTGGCTAATCCTTACCTAAAATAATCCATAACCCATGAAATTTAGATCGTATGCATTATATATGAAACCAACGTCACATATGTCTAACGTAAGGTCTTTGCAAATTGAGAAAAGATGCATCATCCTCCTAATATGATTTGAAACTACTATTGGATGGGTGACAGTTTGAGTTTGAAGGTTTAATGAGTTAACCACATTCCTAGCAATGAACGAATGAGATGCTCCAAAGTTATATAGAGCATGAATTTTATTTCCTAAAATGAGAGTTATACCTTTTATAGTTGTCTTTCCCCGGTCCCTAGTGTTAGGAACTTGAGATATTGTTTTGATGACAAAAAACTTTGTAACTTATTTTATTATAACTTATATACTAACACTGTTGTCTAGATATATATGAATGTTATTATGCAGGGTATATATAAGCCAGGTACTGATTATTGAAGACTGTACAGTATAAAGATCAAGAATGAAGAAATCAAGTTTGAAGACTTGTGGGTATCAAGATCAGGATTTCAAGATAAGTGTCTAGTTTTGTTAAAACTTCATAATAGCATGGAAATCTTCATTCCAAATTACATTTGGGATGGAACCCATTTCTACCTTCTTAGTGGCTTACAAACCCACGACAAGTAGCTTACAAACCTACGACAAGTGGCTTACAAACCCATGAACATCCTGATTTGTACAAGTTCTCGAGTCCTGATGTGATGAAATATTCCGCAAGAAGAAGCTTATAAAACTACTTCAAAATGATTTTCAAAACTGCTTTTCAAAATGTTTTAGCCTTAAGAATTATCTTTTCAAATGATTTTCAAAAAGATGTTTTAGCCTTAAAATATTCTTTGTTTTTGTTTTTAAATAAACTCTTGTTTTAAACTTCATTTGTTTTTTAAAACTATTTTTTGATTTTTAAATAATCTTTATAATATAAATATACTTGAGGTTTAATATCAAATTTATATATACATTCTAAAAATATATTTTTCTACTCTTCTTTATTTTAAAACATAGGAAAATTAGTTTATTTTACTCCAGAATCATTTTATATTGTTTTCCTTTCAATACCACTTTCAAAACAAATTTTACATTGTTTTTAACGAAGGGATGTCGACATCATGGGATATCCCATGTCGACATGGTGGCCGTTAAATACAAAAGTTTCAATTTTCAAAAGAGGTGTCTATTCCTTTAAATCTCTTCATGAATAGTTATGACCGTTACTGGTCTATAAATAAGCTTCATAAATGAATTTTTTAACTAACTATTTTCTTATTTTCTTCACTCCTTCTTCTCCATAAATCCATATTCTAAAATTTTCATATTTTTAAGATCGTGTCGAAATTCTGCCGTATTCTCAAGTGGATCAAATTAGAATCTTATTCTTGTTTGATTCTCTGCCCTCTCTCGAAGATCAAAGTTCTATTCAGAGTTATTGGATCAATTTGTAATCAAAAGTTTATTGAGTCTCTCTGTAAGGTATTGTTGTGACTGGAAATCAATTGGGTGATCTTGTGTCCCGTAAATCAAGAGAGTCTGCCCTGCACTCGAAGACAGGAGGGTACCTCAAGGTCTTTAAAAATTGAGGATTGTAATCTCGACATTGGTGTAATAAAAATATGTATGAGGTGTTTGCCTTGGTATAGGACTAGATGCAGGGTAACTCCGAACCTATATAAAATCCGATGTGTTCTTTCCTTTTACTGCTTTTTATTTACTTCTGCATCTGTATTTGATTCTATGATTGTTCTTGATTAAGTTCTGCATTTGTTTATATTATAATTTTTAAATTAGTCCATACATGTCTTAGAATCCATTAAACACTATTCACCCCTCCTCTAGTGTTAAATTAGCCTTAAGATCCTTAATCCGCACTCCCTTTCACCTAGGGGTGGTTTACTCGAAATAGGGGCAGCCTCAATGGCATAGGCTTGCCCACTCTGCCATTCCTTTACATCTTTAGACACTGGTTTTTGAAATGCCCTTTCTCATAGTAGTGGTAATACTTTCCCTTAAAATTTTCTTCAACAAATTCAATCAATAATCCTTTGCAAGCTGTTCTTTCTTTTGGCATTTATTACACACTTTACCTTCTTTGTTAAGTTTCCCCTTTGACTTCTTATTGGCCTAATTTTTTTTTCTTTAGCCCCTCTTTGATTCTGTGTAGGTCCTGCCTTCTCCTTCTTCCTTTCTTTCTCTTCGACATTTACTATCTACAGTAAAGCCATCTGCACAAGCATCTCATATTCAACTCCAGTGGGATCTGCGCCAGTAACAATTCCCTTTAACCGAGGAGTTTAGGCTCTTGACAGACTTCATGGTTTTCATCAAAGGGAGTATCAATCAAACTCATTTCGGATTCAGCTAATTTAGTAAACTACAAATGCACTCCTTTAGAATAAAGTCTGTTTGCCTAAGCTATATAAATTTCTTTAATTAACTGAAAGCTCACTTCTATACTTGACATAAACCTTTTCTCAAATTGGTTCTTGAATTCATCCTGAGTGACAATCCTATCAATGTCCTCTCTAGCCACCATATTCCACCAATCTAATGCTTCTCCTTTAAGATGCCAAGCTGCCATTCTCTACTTAACTTGATTCTCTCAACCAATCTCTTGGAAAATCGTATTGCAATCCTGCATTTATGCCTTAGTCTCTAAGAAGATTTCCTTTTTAGAATATACTCTTCCTTACATACTCATAAAATCCAAAAACATTTTGGGAAAATCAGTAGGTTGAGGTGGTACTTTAGCTGGCGAAACAATATGTGCTATTAGTGCAGTTTGGTAGGAAACATGAAGTTTTCCTACGTCCTTGAGATATTGCTTCAACCATTCAGGCATCCTTCGAATGGTGGGCATTCCTCTAGCAGGGTTCCCAATCTCAAAAGAAAAAGGATGTTCAACTATAGTCTACAACATGTAGGTTAGACTTTTAGTTATAATTTCCTAAGACTTAAAACAAGATTTGTCTAACATATACAAGTATGTCCATAGTAATTTAATATATATATATATATATATATATATATATAGTAGGAGCTTTTGGAAAAATATTTCCAAAAATAACAAGTACATCTCTCATATGTATATTTTTTTCCTACCGATCGACTAACTAGGCTCTAATCCAAATGTAACGACTCACCCTAAAACGAACCTAAATTTTGACCCAGAAAAGTCCCCTCAAAGTAAGAACCATCTCAAAATTGGCCATTGGTTTGAAAAAAGAACAATACAGAACTACCTATCTACACATTCAGAATCTTATTACAGAAGGGTGAAATCTAAAACAACAATAGTACCCATTTTATTTATTAAAACCATAAAATATCTATAATATCAAAATCCAACAATACGTACATATCCATAATATTCCAAAATTACAACATAGTTTTTACTTCATGGGTACATTAAAAACTATTGAGAATAAAATGTAAATAAATAATCTACTACCTCAAGCACTATCCACATCTCCACCTTCAACATCGCCTTTCCTAACATGTGTTGTAATAAGGTAGGAGTCAAAACAACATATGTCCAGTGAAAAAAATCTCTAGCCTTGCTACATTAGCACTTGGGAAATACAGTTTAAATAGGAATATGTCTTAAGTTTCTACTACAACATAAATCTTTCCAAACATAAGCGCAAAGGCTTTTCTCAAACTTAAATAAAAATGCTTTCCAAATATAAGTCCATAGCTAACTTTCTATCAACCCAGTAACCCTTATGTACCATCCATAATGTTTAATTAATGTTAGAGATAGTACTTAAGTCACTTAATACCTTTTTTGGGAATTAGGTAGACTTCGACCATTGAATACCATATTTAAGGCAAGTTCACGTCATTTACTACCTATAATCCCAAGGCACACTGTTCATTAATAACTATCTAGCTGACATTACACGGAATCTCTTCAGCCACTAAATAATTCCTATTGAAGTGGGCCCCTTACAGACAAATCCTCTACCATGTCTAACCCATAACCCTGTCCATTTACTACTTCCCGCAAAAGAAGAGGCGGGCCGTCCCATAATCACTTAATACCTTCAATCTCTAAAGCAGTTCCTTCGTATAATGAATCATACCCTACAATGACGTTTCATATGAGTTTGATTATCCATATGTACTAGTAGCCAGATTAGCTGGGCAGATTTCCACTATAGAAATTGGGACTAACCTCGCGTCATCTTAGTTACTGATAAGTGGCGGCTAGGGTTATTTGCATAATGGACATTCCAGATTTAAATATTTAAATCCGACGGTTATGGTGCATTTTAACCACTATAAATAAGACCTTAGACGCCTTATTTTTATTCATACAATATTTGGGGAACATTAGCGAGCTCTGTCAGTTCGTCTCATTATATATTCAGAAAACTACAATAGGGTTTCAGGTAAGAAATCCTATAGATCTATCTTTGTTTATTGCTTATTTTCTCAAAATATTCTCCTCCAAACCACTACTTTTCTAAATCGAACATATATATAAATCCCTTCCTGTATATATGTATCAAAAAGAAGAGATCCGATAAGAGATTGTTGAAGGCATGTCAAATGTAAAGAAGGCGAAGCTAAGGCTATTCTATGAGTGGAAATTTTAGTTTTCTATTTTAGTGGTTAATTGGTGTTAACGATAAAAATGGCTTTAACGCTAACACCCGGTGTAGCTCGTGATGAAGTGAAAGCTCCACCCGTTTGCATGGGAATCAAAGTAAAAAGAAAATTGCCGAAAAGTAAAAGAGACAAAGATTTTTATAGCGGTTCGGCTTCTAATAAGCCTACGTCCACTTTACATCTTCCATTATGTTTTTCGAGCACACTTTACAAGATTACAACACTTTTACAACACGATCTCTTGATTACAACACTTTTACAACACGATCTCTTGATTACAACACGATTAGAGAAAGGAAATTAGAATTTTGATGATGGATTGCTCCTTGGATTCATGTTGAATGAAGTAGATTACTTGATGAAGATTCTTCGGTGTTTGAAGTGTTTGGAGAGTCGAGAAATCAGCAGAGTCTCGGTGCTTTGGAATCCAGAAAAGTCCCCTTCTAGTTGGAGTAAGTGGAGTATTTATAGGAGAGTTCGGAGTTAGGTCGGCAGGGACGACCTAAGGGTTAGGTCGTAGGTCGGTAGGGACGACCTAAGGAGATTGGTAAGCAGCTTAACATGTTGAGGTACCAGGAGCGACCTAAGGAGTTGGTAGGTCGTAAATGACCTAAGGAAGTATGGTTCACGACTTAAAGAAATGGCGATCTAATGGAGTGAGTAAGTAGTAGGTCGTTAGGTCTTAAGTCGCTAAGTCGTTAGGTCTTAGGTCGCTAAGTCGTTAGGTCTTAGGTCGCTAAGTCGTTAGGTTGCAACCTTTAGGTCGACAGAAGTGTTAGGTCGGGTACTAGTTAGGTCGAACACCGTAGCGGTGGCGTTGCCCCCGCCCCCCCCCCCCCCCCCCCACCCCACCTTGGGGGGTTGGCACCCCCCCTCCGTAGGGGATCTTAGATGAGAAATCATTCAACAGAACTTGCTTTGTTGAGATGCCGAGTTGACCAATCTTTGAGACGAGCTATCTTGCTTTTCTCGGTCGATCTTTTGATATCACGGCCTTGCTAAAAAGGCAGGATAACAATAGGGTTTCAGGTAAGAAATCCTATAGATCTATCTTTGTTTATTGCTTATTTTCTCAAAATATTCTCCTCCAAACCACTACTTTTCTAAATCGAACATATATATAAATCCCTTCCTGTATATATGTATCAAAAAGAAGAGATCCGATAAGAGATTGTTGAAGGCATGTCAAATGTAAAGAAGGCGAAGCTAAGGCTATACAGTGAGTGGAAATTTTAGCTTTTCTATTTTAGTGGTTAATTAGTAAATTTTGAGTTTGAATATGCCTTAGGGTTTGCTTTGTGAAAACATCATACATAAACCCTCAAAACACCTTCAATGCGAAGTATCAATTTTAGGTTGAAATCTCAACTTGTTTAGGTCAAAATAGTGGAAATTGTGTAGATTTGTAGTATTTATAATTTTACCTTTTATTCCACACCTTATTATTTTTCTTTTAATTTGGTTAAAATATCTTGATTAAGGAATACAGTGAAAATTATGAATTTTTATTTGTAGTTTGCACTATTTATTTCCATAAATTAAATAGAAGTTACTTTGTTTATTTCTATGTATAAAGGAGTTGGATAAAGCGTAAAAATTGAATTGTAAGTTCCTATTATCAACGTATTCCATTATTTTGATGTAATAAGTTGAGTTTAAATTTAATTTTACACAAGTTTATTGAATGAAACTTTTGGATATGAATATTGGAATTTTGGTATTGTTGATAGTATGGAATAAGGGTTGTATAATTGGTAAGGAGTTGACATTTAAACCCTAGTTTAGGACAAATATTTCGCTCGCTTTGAAAATTACTAGGCGTGTATGTTTGTCTGTGTCTGTGTAATTTTAGCAAAATTAACATACAATGATAATACATGATCGCATAGTTAAATAGGTTATTAATTTTATTAAATCCACCTTAGTAAGATAATTAATGTTAAATGCAAAATAAGAAAGATTACTTATAAGGTCATGATTATGGAAATAATGAGATGTGTAATAATATTTGTAGAGTGTGATATAAAATATGATTAAGTTATAGGGATGCGAGCCCAGCCAAAAGCACACGAGGTCTATGTTATATGTGTGTGTGTGTGTATAAATTATGGCTAAGTTATATGTATGTATATGTATGTATATGTGTGTGTGTGTATGTTAGCATAATTAAGATATAATGATAATGTATAGTTGTGTAGTTAATTAGCTTATTAATTCTATTAAATCCTTCTTAGCAAGGTAATCAATGTTAAAGGAGAAATAAGGTCTTATAAGGCCTTAATTATGGAAATGGGGGGATCTGTGACAATACATGTAGAGCATGATATAAATTATGACTAAGTTATAGGGATGCGAGGTAAGCCAAAAGCCCAGAATACCTTTATATTTTGGAACTTACAAGCTAAATACCCGGTTTTTATTTCAAAAATCCTTTGAAATGAAATAATATATTTTAATCCATAGAAATATACATATAACCCGAATAATTCCAAAATGATATCAAGAAACTAGGTGCTACCAAGAGTATCATATATCCCCTTAATAAGAAGGGTAATACCCAAGAGAAGTTTTTATCATCCGAATACATCCCTTTTCCATTTTCAGTCACTTTCGAATCACTTGAACTTTTAATTAAGAAAGTCTCTTCTTTTAAAATCCTTTTTTGAAACAATACTGTAAATATTTGCAACTAAATAGTTTTCGACAAAATATTTATCCCTTAAAGTATTTTTAAGTAAAATTATTACTATTTTTCCCAAACCTTCAAAACCATTTTCCAGAATAGCAGTATTTAAATCCTTCAAAAATTCATCTTATTTTCAAAGTATACCTTATAATCCTAATTTATAAAACAACTAAAATATTACTTTTTAATAAACGCCCTATATTAGACCCATTTTTAACCCAATATTATCAAACAACACTTTATAGTGAAATTGTGAAACGTAATTCACATGGTGTTCGTATCAATGTATCCACAATTTCTATCTACCCAACTTATGATGGAAAAAGGAAATCTAATAATAAATCAGATAATAGTCAATGCTCAAAATTGAACGAGGATGACTATTCAAAACCTATATGATAATAATTAAATATTACCAACTCCTAACAATAGTCACATCATATGTAACTGTACTTTATTTATGAAATAACATTCATATATATATATATATATATATATATATATAACATATATTCCTAGGTAAAATTATTAGATTTACCAGTTTAAAAAGATACAATGTCGATTTTCCTAGTTTAAGTGCTTAGAAACACCTTTCGCCACCATGGTGCCCCATGTGTCGACCAATATTCATTAACCACTCAACCGATAAATCAACGCAATATAAAACATTTTTCTAGCCTTAAAGATTATGCACTTAATATATACACTCAAACTCATACTAAGGCCTCACTTATCTTATCTCAAATTAGTTTCCCCCACCAAACCCTAAGTGTTCACTCAACCTGAACTCTGATACCAAGTGTAACGTTGCTTTCCTTGCACCTAACGACAACACTTAGTACATCCATGCTATTCAAATGCCGATCATTTAAGTCTCTGAAAGATATGCCATTTAGGGTTAAAGAGAGAATAGATTGAATAGAAACTCACATCTTGACAAGAAGTATATAATGTACACAAGTCTTTACAAAGAGAAATCAACTTTATTACATAAACAACACCAGAATATACTGAATTATTATCATCTTGGGTAGTTACAACATCACGTCCTTACGACTACTGATAAATACAACAGTACATATAGGACAAAAAAACAGAACTACGGAATATTTTAAGATACATGAATACGTCTTAGAGAATCCATCTCATCTCCTAAAAGCTTAGATGAATCCAGCTAGACCTGGAAAATATGCTCGGGCTAAACTGAGCATTATAGGAAAACAACGCTTAGGTCGGTCTGGTAAAACTAGCATGAAAACTCAAATCATAAGGAATTTTATTTATTATAACTTATAAGATCATTTAAAACAAAGGTATCTCATAAGACAATGTGGCACGTACACATGGATGGAAATTTGCCTTATGATAACCAAACCACTTTCTATAGAAAATCCAATGATATTATAATAATTTCTAAGGTATAAATACATATTAATCATAGCCAAAATTGTTGCATTAATTAAATTCCAACATAATAGGTATACAATCAAGTCCGAAGGCTCGTATGGGAAAATGAATTCCATATAATGGCAAGGCAAGGGACTGCCTTCCGTACTGGTTATCACTAGATAATGTACTAAGGGTCTAACATAGACCCTCTGCAAATCAGGATTGGCCCTACCCTTACTAGATTGTACTGAAAATTTCATCACCCGGTTGCTTATGCAACCTTTTTTGAGAGCTCTTATGCACAACCGAATCCATAAGTGTATATATCTGGAAAAGGTGATGGTAATACCAAATGGGTGCAACCCATATAGCCCTGAAGCATTCCATGTTTTGGCCATTCATAGGTTATGAGACTTGAGCCTACGATTACCTTTTATATAACAACTCCACTTGGAATGCTATCACTACCCTCCAGGAAAAAATTTAATGCCCTCATTCGTTCATACAAGTTCATTCTGGGTTTTAACAAAATCAAAGGCACTACCTCTCTTACATTCATTTTGGAATCTACCTTAGATTAGTCGCAAGTAACTCTTGCACTTAATAATTTCCATACTCAATCATCTTCAAGTTGTCTTCAGTTCGAAACACTATGTTGGTTTGAAGTGGTTATCGAATAATGTCTGATCCCGATCTCTCAAAACAACCAACAATACTTTTTAGTAAATTCGACCCTGGTTCTTTTTGAAAAAAATCATAAAATACAAAGGAGCAGGGATCACACTCTGACTGTTAAAGTGGATGGATCTCCTTATCATTTGTCCTAGGAGAACAAAACGAGATTTATATGCATAGTTCAACATCACCAAAAATGATTGTGCCATATAACTCACATGCTTCCCCTACATATTTCCAGAGTTGTATTTTGTTCCATATTTGATAATCAATTATTTAACTATGAAATAAAAAAATAAACAAAGTCAAAGATTACCACTAAGCCTCAAAATAAATCCTTCAATTATTTAAACCTCTTTCCAAAATATTTATCAAAATGTTCATATACTTATCTTGCTGGCATAAGTATATTTACAAAACATTGTGAAAGATTTTTTATTTCAAAATCATATTAAAAAGGATTAAAACAAGTGTTGTTAAAATAAAGATAAGGATATCAACAAATACTATTCCTTTTGTATTATGTACGGAACGAATGTTCCATACCACCATAATTGAGAAGATCGGTTAAGGGAAATCCAAATCTCTAATTCCTTTTTAAATTTTCTCTAATAAAATATTTTAATAAATCTCTTTCATTTATGAAAATCTCCTTTACTAAAATTCCAAATCCATTTATATAATGCTTTAAAACCTCTAAGTCTGTTTATAAAACTCTTTTATAAATATCAAAAACATTTATCAAACTCTTACATGAAATTAAAATTCATTTATGAAACTCTTTTAAGAATATCCAAAATCATTTAAAAACTTCTTTTATAAACTTTATTTATTTGGGAAACTTCTTTAATAAACTTTAATCAATAGAGTTCCTTGATAAACAATCAATTATTTAAAAAAACCTTTAAAAAACAAGTATTATTTAAAACAATACTCATTTAACTTATCATTAAGTCTTTTTAGCAACAAAATGATTTTTAAACAATTATTTAAAAAGTATTATATAAAATTAAAATATTTTAAATAAAATAATTGCTTAATCATGCTTTCAGTATCATATTTAAAATGATAATAAACTTTAAGTCATTTTCAAAAGGGATAAAATTTAATATTTAACTTTATAAAATTAGAAAGAGGCTTAGTGACCACAATGGTTCTTTTAATTGAGTTTAACTTATTCAAGTTATAACACGGGTATTTACATTGAAATCAGATAAGTAAATTGAAGCAATAGTCCACAATCAATAACATATAGGTAAATGTTCAAGTTACCGAAATGGCAGACGGAGATTAGTTTTGCTAAAGACATGTCCAAGTTAATACGATGGAAGAATGAGACTATATTTTGCCTAATAGATGTCCACATAACATACTTGGTGAATATGGTTGAATTGTGACATATTCTACCAAAAAGATGTCACATATAATTTAATTAGCAAAACAGTATTTTATTTGCTGAACAATTGCCATTGGGTTTCATATTCAAGTGGGGTTACTTAGAGGTAGTCGTCAAAAAAATTTCCTAGTTTAAAAATCATCTTAAAAAGAGATTTGTTTTAAAATAAAAGCGATCTTTAGAAATAAAGTAGTCTAAACTTTTAAAACTTTATTTAATAATTTAATATCATTTATTTTTATTAGATAATAATTAAATCTTTAATTAATAATTAAAAATAATTAATTTTCAAATAAATAATTAACCCTTAGTTAATATTTAATTAATTATTAAGTAATAATTTGAAACTTTAAATAGTAATTAAATATAACTGATTAAATAATCCTTAATCGATAAATTAAACCTTTATTTTAAAATAGTTAAATCATAATTAAGTTTTTAACTAAATCTTACTTAATTAGTACTACTAAATAGTTAAACCCTTATAAAATTAAACAGGTTATTTTTAGTAAATAATAATCAATTCTTAAATAATTAATTAATTAATAATTAAACTTTTATTAATTAACTAATTAATTATTAACTTTTATGATTAATAATTAAGTGCTAACTATTGTTATTAACAAATGATTAAGTATTTATTAGTTTACTTATTTAATGAAAAATAATGATGAATAAATAAATCTATAAATTATAATTATAAAATTTACCTTTTTATTTATGATAACAAATTTTGAAGACTTTTTCAAAGGATACTTAACTAAATTTAAATTCGTATTTTAAAAACAGTCTATTTTGATGAATTGCACTTATAGCGACTATTACTATATGGCCCTTCATTTTCAGGACTTGTTTAGTATAACAAATGACTTTAAACTTCTTAGCTTTCACATACTAAATACTTTTATATCCAAATACAAGAGTTTGAAAAATAAAAATAAATTTTTTAAAACTTAACTAAATCATTTCTAAAATATAAAGTTACCAAAGGATTTCGAAGTCGTGACTAACCATTTTAAAGACTAACTTCCTTGCATGGAGCATCCTAAACAATATCACAAACTCATATACATATTTTCACAACAACCAATCGTTCAAGGTTCTAGCTTTCATCTTACTAACATTTAACTTATATTTTTAGGTTAGTATTACTTCAAAACGGTAACATAGTTTCATACTTAAACCAAGTTGGCCAACATATATCCAAGCACATATAAACATTATAATCCAATATCATAATAAGCCGATAAAACTATGATTCGCAATAAAATATATAGCATTATTCAAAGTTAGAAACTTTAAATAAAATGAGTTAGTTTCCCACTAATAGCAATCCATGCAAAATATTTAACTTTACTATCTTTAGACCATGACCTATATTCTAGCTCTACTCTACAAAATCTTGATCTTTGGGCATTGCAAGTGAGTTTGGGTTCAACCATGAAGGGTCTAAGCTCAACCAAGGCATGTAGGGTTCGACAATGCTTGGTTCATGGAGAAACGAGCTTGCTTTTGGAAGGATGGAGGTTGGAAGTAAGTAAGGTGATTAAACATGGTTTTGGAGTTTTAAAAGTAAGAAAGCTTTATGTTTCAAGTTTAAAATTTATAATGGAAGTCATGAAAATATTTAATGAAATTTGGGGAAGGTTTTACGAAATGAAAATGAATGAGAAAAATGATAATAAAATTAGGAATTTGGCATACATAAAAATGCAAAAGTTAAGTTACTAAAATGCTCTCAAAGTACTTACCCTCCACAAACCTAATTACTCATCACCTTGCCGTCAACCGCACCGTTTACTCACGCAACCCCCTTTACCCCCTCTTAACCATGCTCCAACATGAAATAAATATTTTTAAGTACTCTAATGCACTTATGTCTCCTAATGATTTGACAATTTATGTTAAACATCCTTTCTATTTTATTTAAAACACATAATAAATCACATCTCTTTTCATTTTTACTTAAGTATGCATATATAACAAACCATATCCTAACTTCATTTAAAAATGAATGAACATAATTATACAATAGAGTTTACAATGTTTTTGACAACTTTAGCCGATGAAATGTCGAAAATTCAGAAAATGAATTACGGTCACAATTTCAATTTTTCTTCGAACTCAATATTTTTGTAAACTAATTTTGAAAACTATTTCACCATCATTATTTATTATTTAAAATAGTTTTATTTTAGTTTTGAAATCTATTGTTTGAATATTTAAAATTAGTTAAACATTCACAAATCAAAATGGTGAAATTCTGGATCATTACACAAACCATATGAGCGACCACCAAAATTCAATGCCAAATCAAGCCTCTTAATTTGGGGATGAATCTAATCCTTAGAGAATTTTCGGATGCGACTTATCATGTAAGCTCCCCCTATGCTCCAGAGCTCCCTCACGAAGTTTCGTCAAGTTCCAACCGACTTAGCCTTCGATTTTCCCAATCTCTCGACCTATCTACCTAACATCCAAAACATTGCACACAACATCAAAGCATAACATACAATCATAAATAATCATGCATATGCATCAATCCATCCATATAATACATGAGAATATGAGGATCAAACTAGTTTTATTCTAATTCTAAGTTTTGCATTAACGTATGCACATAAATGATGGAAATTACACTAGCATGTGGATATGAGCAATTAGATTTCAAAACACTTCTCTAAAATCATTTGGAAAAAAATCGTATTTCTGGTCATAAACATATTTTAACAAGTGGTTAAAGTTAGAAAACCCTTTTTAGATCAAAACATGTAAAAACGACCATTTTAACTATATAAACAAGTATAAGTGACCGAGGGGTCAAGAATCACTCACCAAATACCTAAAATGCCATTTTCCTTCCTCGGATCTGAGGTGTAAGAAAGATCCAAATCAATAGAAATGATAATCTCTAGCTTCTATATGTTAATATCCTCTTTAATATATGATTTGGCTAACATTAATAAGGAAAAGATGTGATGTTTGATGAAATTAGGGTTAATGGAGGCTTAAATCTATTTTGGGGAAGAAGAAAATGACTTAGGTTAGTTCCTACAGCCTCCTATTAGCACAAATTTTGAAGTAGGTTAAAAGGCCTAAGCACGGGCTTAGTTAGTTATCCACTAAAATTAGCCAACAACAACCAAAAATTAAAATTTCCATAACTTTCAAACGACGGATCTATTGTTCTATTATAACCACTCCATAGAATGGGAAACCATCATCTTGAAGTAATGGAAGTATTTTGATTTCTAATTTGACTCCTATTAAATGTTATAGTCCAAACAATATTTTTAGGGTCAAAATGGTCACATAGAAATTTAGTAAAAATCATATATGTGAAAAATGTTCCTAAGAATCACTTTCGAAAATCCTAGAGTCATATGCCTAATATGAATAAAATAAATGTTTTATGATCCTCCAATATGTAAAATGCAGATCGTTACACGCCAATTGTAACCACCATATTTTGGAGATTGCATGTTTATATTAAATTATAACAGATGTTATATTTTAATATTGTAAATTTAAATATAATTGGAAATTTTAAATTTGTTTATTTGGAATAAACAATGAATTTGGTAAATAAAATGGGAGAAATAAAGTTTGGAACTTTATTTTGTTTAATGGGAATAAATATGGAATTAAATATTGATTGGATAAGTATTTGCTTTAAATAAACTGAAATATTGGGTATTTATTAGTTTTGAGCTAATAAATAAATAAGTTGATGTATTTCAACGTTAAATTGTTGAAATAAATCTAAACTAGTGAAAATGAAGTTTTAAAAAATTTATTTTGATAATTTGAGAAGAAAATGAACAATTGTTGATTTTATTTGAGTTATGCAATAGTTTGTAAGTTATTGCTTATACTAAAGCTTTTATTGAATTTAAAAAGGGGGAAAATAAAGTAAATCTGTATTTTTTTAATATACAAGATGAAATATGGTTTAAAAATTGTATTTTGACGATAAACTAAAATTGGAATGATTTATTGTAATTTATTTGACAAGAAAATAATTTTCGTACAAGTTATTGCATTAAAAATGATGTTTTACACTATAATAATGTAAATTGTGTAATGTAGTCAAAAGTAGGGTTTTATTGTTAAAAATAACTTTTTACAATAAAATAAATTTAATTTTGTTACAATAACAATATTATTTCATAATAATTAGACGTATACATTTTTGTTTGGTTTTTAAAATGAAGTAAAGTGTGTATATGTTGATAATATAAGATAAAAATGTACATTACTTATATTTTCTCTAAGCATTTTGGCTTTGGGCTTAATAGGGTTACAAATGGGATCCAAAGCCCATTATTTAGAGTTTTTTGGTGAGAAAAAAACACATTAAGTTGTTTCTTCTTCTTTCTCAAAAACCTAAAGCATACAGTAAAAGAAAACGAGAAATCTTCATGGCCTCCTTCAATTAAAACCAATCATTATTCAATTTGTTGCTAATTCAAGAAGCTAATTCCCCAAAATAAAAATAGTGAAAGGTAATCAAACCCAATACTCAATAAATTTCATCAAAAGTTTTGATTTAGGTGTGAATTTGGTGTAACTTATTCTATTCCTCTTGCGTGTTCTTCTTTCAGCAAATACAGGTTCCTAGAGCTCCTTTTCAACGTCAAAGATCATTGCTTGCACCTAAATTCTTTGCTAAATCATCAGGTGAGTATCAATCTCACAATATCTAGCCCATGCAATGCCAAAAAATGCAAATTGAATCAAAAATTTGTTAAAAAATTCGTTTTTGAACTATTTTAAATTTTCTATAAACTGTCTTGAGTTGCAACTTTGTGCAGTCGTATCTCTTTGTTCTGGAAACGAAATGCTGCAGGATTTTTCTTGTTTTTAAGATTATGCATACCAAATTTTAGGTCATTTCGACCTATGTAGCTTATAGAAATATGCTGCCGAACTTTGATTCAGAGCATGTTTTTTGTCCAGATTTTTACAGTGAAAAACACTGCATGGGTTAAACTTTGAGACATCATAACTTTTTCACACTTTATCTAAAGTGCATAATTCTTGGTGTAGTTTAAAATCTTTTTGTTGATCTTTATGCATGTTAAATTTCAGGTCACTTTGACCTATATATCATATAGAAGTATGCTGCCGAACTTTGATTCGAAGCATATTTTTGCCCAGATTTTTACAGTGAAAACACTGCTTAGGTTCAAGTTTGAGACATCATAACTTTTTATACATTGTCTAATTGTATAATTCTTTATGCAGTTTAAATTCTTGTTATTGATCTATTTGTATGTTAAATTTTAGGTTATTTCGACCTATATAGCATATAGAAATATGCTGCCGAAATTTGATTTGAAGCATGATTTTGCTCAGATTTTTATAGTGAAAACAATGTATGGGTTCAACTTTGAAACATAGTAACTTTCTCATACCTTATCTAAATAGGGTAATTCTTTTTTCATTTTAAATTATAGTCGTTGAACTTTATGAATGTTAAATTTCATATCATTCCAACCTCTATAGCCTACAGAAATGTGTTGTCAAACTTTGAATTGGAGAACGATTTGCTCCAGCTAACGACAGTGAAATATGGCTACAAGTCCAACTTTGAGAGATCATACCTCTCTCGTTTCTTGTCTGATTGTATCCATTCTTTTTTATTTAAAGCGGAGTTGTTGAAATCTATGCCTGCAAAAATTTACGACTTTCAAACCTTTGTAACTAGTTAAAAATTATATTGGAACTATGAATCAGAGCTTGTTTTTCTCCAGCTGAACATTTGAATTGATTTATATGGGTTTTTTTTCAATGATGTTTTTGATCAGCTTGATCCTAAGATGAAAGAGCCAATATTATCACTTATCCGTATTTTGGATTGGTGAGTTTTTAAGAAATTTTCATATGACGACTTTATGAATAATTTCATTGAATTTTTGTTCATTTTTGTTGTTTCTTTACACATACTTTCTAAACCGTTTTCGGAAGATTTTTTTGCTTTCGAAATAAATATTTTACAATATTTATAATTAATTCAAAGCTACTAAAATTATACATTATCTATAGGAAGAAAATTTTCAAAAGTTATTTTCCAGAGGATTTTAAAAATAGTTTTAAAAGCTTATTTCAATAATAGTTATTTTCTATATAATTATACATGTTCTAGCACTTTTCAGACGTATGAGAAAGAGAATTAAATGATTTAGTAAAACACATGGCATGTGACACGTGAGTTTACTTTTTCGGTTTATTCCGGACTTGTACGATCGAAACCTCTTGAGTATATTGTTTTGAGTTGATAATTAAGATTTGCAATTTCTATTAGAGGAAGTATCTGAGTTAGCCAATATTTGGCGAATTGAGAAGTTCGAGATCTCCTATTATAGAGGTAATAATCAATGAGAACCACTTATATATGTTGTTTACTCACCGATGAGACGAGGCGGGTCTTGAGATGAGATTTCCCATTTTAGGAATTATGGGTAATGAGAAACCACTATGAGATTTATTTGCACTTGCCGATGATACAAGGCAAGATATATGAGTATTTTGAGATTTCTAAGGTTTGTGATTTTATTTTTATGATGTGGAGTTAACTAGCAGTTAGTAAACCATTTAGTACGAACGTGTGGTATGGGACGCACGTTAACACTTTTCGGGTTCCTTTCAGAGAGTTCGTGACACATCCACGAGTATGCCAGTGCTATAGATCTTCGGGTCATCTGAATTATATGACTCGGTCACCACGAGTTATGGGACTTCGGTCACCATGAGTTATGGGACTTCGGTCACCGTGAGTATGACCTTCGGGTCAAAGAGTTAGGTACCTAAATTATAAATAGCACTGGACAAGAGTTTAGCACGTGCATCATCGCTTAAGCTTTGCAATCAAGGATCAGGCCAGTCTGGTGTTTTCTGAGTTTTATACAATTTCACCATTTTGAGATATTTTTGTTACATCGATAGCTTAGTGCTACATGAGATGTTATATAGGGTGATTTCCTTTTTTTAGATTTGAACTCTATCTTGAGTTCCACGAGATTCATATTAGAATTTAGATGAGTTTCACGTATGACTTTTGTATGATTCCTTACTTTAGAGTTGAATGCCATTAAGTATGGATCTCTTATGTTGAATTAAATCTATTCATGCGACAACCTTTGGTTAACATATACCATGCATTAAGATTATACTATACGTATACCCTTCCTTTTTAGTTAAAGGAAGAATTCCCTTATGCACATATATTCCTCTTATCTTATACTAATATCAAGTTCTAGCTAGCCTAACCCGTGTATTATTACTCAGGCCAGACCGAGTTGCAGGTTAGGTAGTTGGACTCTTAGCTTGCTTTACTTTTTGGACTTCACCGTCGACTTAGGATATGGCAAGTTTTTGTGTAGTAGACTTTCTGTTGGGAACTTGTGATGTATATATTCTTTTGTCGGGAATGTATGTACATATTGTGGTTGTATCCCAATTTGTATTACATTTGATGTATGTATTCATATGTATTGTTTTTGTGTTGCTATTCTATGACTTGCAATTGATATAATTATGATGTTTTGTTTCTTAATCGATCCTGTAGCTACCATAGTAGTGTATTAGATAGGAATTAAGTATGTCAAATACTTAAGATGAAAAAAAAGGCTATAAATATCGACATACTTAGCTCTTTTCTAATGCAAGACTATGATAGTCGCCCTTAACCAGCCTCATTCTACGCATTAGAGAACATAATTACTAAGTAATTCTCTTTGTTAATGTGGGTCTCGGGGTGGGGCATCACACCGATGCTTCAATTTTAGTTCCTATATCAGATCCTGAACGTGTTGCTTCCGAGGACTCAACTACTAAGATACGCTCTTCTCACGAGAGTGAAGTATCTGTATAGCTCCCTCATTCTCTATTAATCTTGGAGGTAAGGAGTGATCTTTCAAATCAGAATGCACTTTAATCCTTAGTTGATGGAAGCATCAGCTGAATCCTTTGATTTTGGGGAAGAAGGTGCTAAGGCCCTTTCCCTTACCATGGCCATAAGAAGAGTTTTTCATGCTTCCTCTTGCAGCCCCAACGGGGCCCTTGGATTCCCATTGTGGGTTTTCTCCTATCATCGGAATCGTGGTCTAAGCTAATGGACACCCGTGCATCTTTGCTCTGAAGTTGGCCATTGGTTGACGTTGGATGGTCATAATCAAAGGGTGGTAGCTCTACGACTAGCTTCTATGAAGCATCGGTCGTTGAGTCTTTTAATCAAATAGTGGTAGTTGGTCCCACTACTCCCGTTTTAGAGTGAGCTATAATATTTAATCTACCGCATGACACATGCAACAGACAAGCACCGGCGGTGAGCCGTGGGGGATGATGATATGGAAGATGGAATTAGAGGGTTGTTGGAATTTGATGGGAGGAACGGAAAGATGGAGGGACATAGGAATGGAGGATGGAGGGACAGAGGGATAGAGGAATAGAGGACAGAGGGACAAACGAATGGAGTTTCAAGCCCTCCTTCTGCTGCCAAAAATGTTACTGAAATTTTTTGTCTTCGCCACCCTCGAGTTGATCGTTAGGCAATCTTATGATTTTTCATCCTCACGATTACAAATCAGCGAATTTAAGCTTAGTAAACTTCTTCTTTAGGAAGCAACTGTGCTACCAAATGCTTACATAGCCAAGTAAATGTGGAGATGGGTTGATGAACCAAAATGCGATTAAAGTAAATAGCAGAAATACAGAAAGATATAGAGATTTTTTACATGAGTTTGGATTGTTGTTAATCTTACGGCCACAGGATAATCCATGATGTTTGACTATTTTTGTATAAGAGATTATAATGGAACTGAGTCATACAATATTTTGCTTTTCATTTTAGGAAGAAGTTGAAAAAGAAGATCCATTTCTTGATCATTATACCTTCCCTTTTATAGTATGAAAAGTGCATTGTTGATGGTTCTAATTGTTTCCTGTATTTTACTTCAACCTCCGCCCTTAGATTATACCACTTGTCGCTTATCCAAGATACTTATATTTTGTGCTTGGATTGATGATCGGTTTTCGGTGGTAAATCCAAATATTTGGGGGGTATTGGAATTTTTAAGTACGATGCTCGAAAAAGTAGAAAGGGAGCTTTGGTCCACATATATCAACCTCCTCTCTCTTGAAGTAGCAAGATGCTCTAAGTGGAATGGTAGGAAACTACCCGGATGCTTTATTCGATTGCTAACATGGGAGAATAAGTGCAGTGATGGATGTTATCTGATGATCAGACCGCACTTCTCTGTTCCTGCTTTTTGTCCCTTTATTTAACTTGTTATCGCGTCGGGTAAGAATGGAGTAGCTTTTCCTATTCTATTCTAAAAGTTGCCCAGACAAGTTTGGGGCTTATTTGCTATTAGAATTGTATTCTTGACCGTTAATGTCAAGAGATTAGTAAGTAAGAACTTCACATTTTTCATTTTCCTGTAGGATTTAATCAACAAGGAAGCATATATTGAGTGACCCAGTATACAGATCCAGTGGAGTTCTTTCGGCTCTATACGGTGTTCCCTAGGTTGCCCTCGGTGTATGTTTGTACGGATCTATTTCTATAGGCGTTTGACAACATGTGAGCAAAGTCAACTCGGACCCTCATGCGTTAGTCATTATGTCTTAGTCTTGTATTCCTATAACACCCATATTTTTATATAATTAATAATCAAATAATTATGAACAGTGTGAAAGAAGCTATGTGGTAGGATCGTATAATATGGAATAGTGGAATGGTCTAGGTAAATAACAATAAGCAATAAGTAAAGTAGACACCAAGACTTTATACTGGTTCGGACCTCTTGTCCTACGTCCAGTCCCTAAGCTCCTCTTAAGAATTCTAACTAACAACCCTCACTTAACCCAGAGGAATAGGTTTACAACTTACCCGAACAACCGAACGGGATTTCTTGCCTCAACTACCGAAGAGGACTTCAACTAGGTGCAAGGAGTATTTCGGACTTGTTGCGTTCTTGATAACACTAATGAGTCTAATAGAGTACAAATTTCCTATAATCTTATCCTCGAGAATAAGAAATGTGATTATGAAGATTTAGGAAATATAAATTGCTATGAATCGAAAAGTATTTAAGATAAATCAGAGATTCAAGCAATTGAAGTGGATTGTGAATGCTTTTTGAAAACTTGAATAATCCGAAAAAATATGATCAAGATAATAGACAGATTAAAGCAATTAGAATTTGGTGATTTGCGAAAGATAGAAACATGTTTTATAGGTGTAGAGGAGGTGTATCTATTTGCAAAAGATTCAGGCAAGAGATGCATCCATTACCATTGGAGAATGGTTGCAACTCTTGGGAAGAGAAGGTGTCTCTTCATTAAAAATTCGTAGGTTCAAATTCAGTCGACTGAAACTGTGCATGTTGTATTTGTGTAACAGGTTCAGTCGACTGAAATATCCTGTTCAGTCGACTGAACTGGTAGATTATGCACAATGAACACTTAACTAAAAATATGAAGTTGTGTTATGTGTTTTGTGTTTGTGCAAGTTTCTTGTGGATAGATTTTAACAATAAAACTATGACTAAGACCTATATATAATAAATACTCATGATATCCTTGGTCTTCATAGTACTTCCTTTAGCTTTGCACATATCTCTTCCTTTATGTTGAAGCACATTGTCATTGATCAAAATATAGCGTATCAACATTCTCCCCCTTTTTAATTGATGACAATACCAATGTTTGTAGAGATGTAATTATCTTTCATCCCCTTAAATATATGCGCTATCTTTCCTACAAAACAAAGTTAGTTACATAGACTTTTCTCCCCCTTTGTCATCGACAAAAAGGAAGTAATAATTTGTAGAAGTATATAATTGTCAAACAAAGCAACCATATGCATGCATAACCATAGTGTGAATCATACAAACCATAGAGTATCACAAATAAAAGAAGGCTATTTATACAAGCCTTTTCAGAAGTGCTTGAAAATTAATAAAAAGTTTCGGATATTTTTCATGAGTGAATAAAGGGGGTTGTTCTACATATACATTTTCTTTTATAAAACCATTTAAAAATTCACTTTTTAGATCCATTTGATAAAGTTTAAAATTGTGAAAACAAGCGAAGGCTAATAAAATACGTATTGCTTCAAGTCTTGCAACTGGAGCAAATGTTTCTTCAAAGTCGATACCTTCCTCTTGATTATATCCTTTTGCTACTAGTCTAGCTTTATTTCTAGTTGTATTTCCTTGTTCATCTACTTTATTTTTGTAGACCCATTTTGTTCCTATAACTGATTGATTATTAGGACGGGGAACTAATTCCCAAACATCGTTACGTTCAAATTGATTTAATTCTTCTTGCATAGCAACAATCCAGTAGTCGTCTGTTGATGATTCTTTAGGATTTTTAGGTTCTATAGTTGAAATAAAGGCAACATGTCCCATTTGGTTTGGTTGACTTCTTGTTTTAACTTGCGAGTCAATCTCTCCAATTATATTTTGTGTAGGAGATTCTAGGAGGAGATTTAATTTGATTGCTATCGATTTGATTAATATTTTCATTATTTTAAAAACTTATATTTTCTGTGTTTAATATAATTTCTTCATCATCTTTGATGATTGTACTTTTATTAAAGTGTTCATCAAAAGATACATGTAAAGTTTCTTCTATTATATTTGTTCGTTTATTGAAAACACGATATGCCTTACTTCGTTCTGAGTAACCTACAAAATACCATGGTCAGCTTTTGGATCAAATTTTCCAAATTGGTCTTTTGTGTTAAGAATAAAACATTTTGACCCAAAGATTTTTAAGTATGAAATATTAGGTTTTCTTCCATTAGAAAGTTTATATGACGTGTTTTTAGTTAAAGGTCGTATGGAAATACGATTTAATCATAGCAAGCAGTTGCTACAGCTTCTGCCCAAAAATGCTTTGGTAATGTACTTCCATTTAATAACGTTCTTGCGCATTCTTTAAGAGTTCTATTTTTCCTTTCTACAACTCCATTTTGTTGTGGAGTTCTAGGAAATGAAAAATTATGATTTATTCCTTTGTTCTACAAAATAATTCAAATGATTCATTTTCAAATTCACCTCCATGATCACTCCTTATATTTTTGACTTTTAAATTCTTAGTCTTTTGAATTCTTTTAACAAAATTTTTGAAATATTCAAACGTATCACTTTTGTTTTTCATAAATATCGTCCATGTATATCTTGAGAAATCATCAACTATTACAAAAACTTATCGATTATGATTAATAGATTGAACCTGTGTTGGCCCGAATAAATCCATATGTAATAATTCTAATGGTTGTAAAGTCGAAATGACTTTCTTAGATTTAAAAGATGATTTAGTTAATTTTCCTAATTGACAATCATCGCAAATATTATTTATTTTAAAATTTGTTTTTGGTAAGCCTTTGACTAATTCATTTTTTGAAAGTTTTTTAATAGTTTTAAAATTAATATGACAAAATCTTTTGTGCCATAACCAAGGATCATTATCTTTGACCATTAAACACATATCTTTGTTATTATTAATTTTCATGTTTAAAACATAAATATTTCTATCTCTCTTTCCTTCAAAAATGAGATTTTGATTTTGATCAAAATTACAACATTTATTTTCAGAAAAAGTTATTTTAAAACCTTTGTCGCATAGTTGACTTATGCTTAACAAATTATGTTTAATTTTTTAACTAAAGAAACATTTGTAATAAGGGGTAAATTTGATATATTGTAGTTGCACACATCTCCTTTGCCAATGATGAAACCTTTTGAGTTATCTCCGAAGGTAACAGAGCCACCATCAAAGTATGAAATATTTGTAAGCATTTCTTTGTCTCCGGTCATGTATTTTGAGCAACCACTATCCAAAATCCATTTTCTTTTCTTTAGTGGGACCTGTAAAAATATTAATAAATACATTGGTACCCACCTTTTAATAGGGTCCTAAGAGTTAGATCTTAGGAAGCCAAACCCAAGTGGGTTTAGTATCCCTTTTATAAATATAATTTTTATTGTTGTGAACAGTATTCATAAATGTTTTAACATATTTGTTCCTAATTAAATTATTGTTAGTCTTTGGAACCCAAATTTTAATTATCTTAGTTTCTACTTTTGTTATAGTAGGTGCTCTTAATGATATATTATGTTTTGAATCATTATTCCTCTTAAGATTAGTATTTTCTTTTGAGGAATTTTTGACTCCTTTTTATATCCTAATCCATGTTTATTTGAGGAAGATTGAGAATTTTCTAAAATCTTAGGTAAATTTTCTCTTCCTTTGTTAAAATTAGAAACATTTTTAGTAATGTTATCTAATTTAATTTGAAGACTAGTATTTTCTTATTCAACTTGTTTTGTTTTATTTTTTAAATTGTGATTTTTAGAAATAATTTCATCATTCTTTGCTTTTTGAGTTTCAATTTCTAGACTCAAAAGTAAAAGTTGACTATATGAGTTTGAGAGAGATTCTTGAACTTTTTCAAGTTCTTCTTCCAAAAAAATTCTCGTCTTTTAACATATCTCTTTCAAATTCAGCTTTGTTGTGATTTTCACGTGTCTCTTTAAGTTTCTTTTTGAGAACTTTTATAGTATTTAAAAATTCAGTGTTTACTTCTATAAATCATCATAAGATAAATCACTAACCTCAGATTCTTGAGCCATGAAGCACACATTTGCTTGTTCATTGTCGCTATCACTATCATTTTCGGATGAAGATGAACCTGAATCGTCCCATGTTACAGGAAACGCCTTCTTTTTGAATTTATCCTTCTTGTTTTTGTTGTTGAAGCTTTTCTGATTTTCCTTCTTTTGTTCTGGACAATCCTTGTGCATGTGTCCATTCTTGTGGCAATTGAAGCATTCTATATTTAAGGATGAAGGTTTGTTTAAGAAATTCTTTTTGAAACCGTTTTTATTTCCTTTTCTATATTTTAAGAATTTCTTGAAATTTTTAGCAATAAATGCTAGATCCTCATCTTCAGACTCTGATTCTTCCTTTTCGGCGTGAAAAGCCACATTTATTCTTTCCTATGCTTGGTCTTTCTTAGCTTGCATGTTAACTTCATAAGACATAAGGTTTCCAATTAATTCTTCTGGTTTCATTGTAGACAAATCGTTTGCTTCCTCGATTGCTAATACTTTTCTTTCGCATTCATCAGTGAGTGAATTTAGGACTTTAGATACAATATCAAAATCCGTAAACTTTTCTCCTAATCCTATTAAGGCATTATGAATGTCTTGAAATCTCGAGTACATGTCATTGATAGATTCATTCTGTCGCATTCTAAAGTTTTGGAACTGGCTCTTTAGCATGGAAATCTTTGTTTGTTTGACCTTGTTTGTGCCTTCGTGTATGGTTCTAAGTGTACCCCATATCTGATGTGCAGTAGTACAAACGCTAACATGATTGAACTCATTTCTATCCAAAGAGCAAAATAGCATATTCATAGCTATGGCATTTGCACTAGCTTCATTCTTCTGAGTTTGTGTCCATGTAGGGTAATTAGTTGTGGGTACGACGAACTCTGCTTGAGTTGCATTCCAGGCTTCAAAACTTGTTGTTTGCATATAAATCCTCATCCTTGTAGCCCAATAATTATAGTTTAGTCCATTGAATAGAGGAGGTCTTTGGGTAGATTGTCCTTTTGCAAATGTAGAGCTATAGGCAGTTGTTGTGCTTGTGCTTATGTTAATTTCCATATTATCAATATGTTAGATAACAGTGTTATGGTTATAGGACGGCCTTGCTCTGATACCAATTGAAAGAAGCTATGTGATAGGATCGTATAATATGGAATAGTGGAATGGTCTAGGTAAATAACAATAAGCAATAAGTAAAGTAGACACCAAGACATTATACTGGTTCGGACCTCTTGTCCTACGTCCAGTCCCTAAGCTCCTCTTAGGAATTCTAACTAACAACCCTCACTTAACTCAGAGGAATAGGTTTACAACTTACAAGAACAACCGAACGGGATTTCTTGCCTCAACTACCGTAGAAGACTTCAACTAGGTACAAAAAGTATTCTGACTTGTTGTGTTCTCGATAACACTAATGAGTCTAATAGAGTACAAATTTCCTATAATCTTATCCTCAAGAATATGAAATGTGTTTATGAAGATTTAGGAAATATAAATTGCTATGAATCAAAAAGTATTTAAGATAAATCAGAGATTCAAGCAATTGAAGTGGATTGTGAATGCTTTTTGAAAACTTGAATAATCGGAAAAAATATGATCCAAATAATAGAGAGATTAAAGCAATTAGAATTTGGCGATTTGCAAATGGTAGAAACATGTTTTTATATGTGTAGAAGAGGTGTATCTGTTTGCAAAAGATTCAGGCAAGAGATGCATCCATTACCATTAGAGAATGGTTGCAACTCTTAGGAAGAAGAAGGTGTCTCTTCATTAAAAATTCGCAGGTTCAAATTCAGTCGACTGGGCAGAGAATTTTAGTTGACTGAAACTGTGCATGTTGTATTTGTGTAACAGGTTCAGTCGACTGAAATATCATGTTCAGTCGACTGAACTGGTAGATTATGCACAATGAACACTTAACTAAAAATATGAAGTTGTGTTATGTGTTTTTGTGTTTGTGTAAGTTTCTTGAGGATAGATTTTAACAATAAAACTATGACTAAGACCTACATATAATAAGTACTCATGATATCCTTGGTCTTCATAGTACTTCCTTTAGCTTTGCACATATCTCTTCCGTTTTTGTTGAAGCACGTTGTCATTGATCAAAATATAGCACATCAACACAATCAAAATAAGAATTTTTGGAATTGTCAGAATTTGGCCTTGAAACTTATTCCATTATGTTCGTGGAGATTTTATGATCAATTTACATATATAATACGTCTCGAACGGAGTTCGTATGAAAAGGTTATTGACGTTCGAAGTTTTGTATCGAGAAATAAATATACATGTATATGTACATAAATATATTTGTTATAAATAAATATATGTGCGTATGAAATTCCAGAATTAACGCGTAATTGCATCAAGGTAGTTAATTAACATTTCCATCATAAAGGAAATTAATGATAGCAGTAATTAAAGAAAATTAATTAACATCAGCAGGCAACGTAATCAAATCAGCTATTGGAGGAAATTAATTTACATTAATTGTTCACATGCGAAATTCAAAATAGACAAGTTTTATATTGGAAATTTAATGTGATGGTGTTTAAGTAGAATAAACAAGCAACATAAAAAACGTTAAACGTTCATAATTTATAACGTTTAAAAGTTAACGTTCTAGTGGTCCAGTGGTTAAGACATAATGGAGTTGCTACATATGGTTGTAGTGGAATCGGTTCGAATCCCAGCGGCCACAATAATGAAACATAGTGCACGGCCACTTATAAAACTAGCTAGCCGAAGGCCAGGGCAAACATAGTTTCCTTGGCCCCAAAGTTTAGAAAAGTTTGGACCCATCCTTCTGACCCTATTTTAATGGCAGCCGTTTTTCCAGCGTACCCATCCTTCTGACCCTTTCCATCACCATGCTTACTGACAAACCCGTACCCCCTGACTTCCCCTTACCGTCTTCTCCTATTTCTCTTATCCATGTGTCAGATTCTACAACCTTGCCATCAACGTTACCCACCATCAGCTCCGCCATCCATCCAAATGATCCCCCCATGCAAATCCCACAACTTGTCCAACCATCCACTCCATGTCCAGCCTGGACTAACCTTTTCAAAACCAAACCACGCAACGCTGGTGCCTACTCGCCGATTAACATCAACCATGAATTCAATGGTGAAGCCATGGTTCCCCCTGAAGACGTACTGGCAGCAGGTAAGGCAATATGGCAAGACTACATTGTCGGATTCTTTCTTGATAAACCTCTGTCATTCACTTCTGTTGTCGAATTTCTCAAAAAATCATGGAAACTGAAAGGATTTGTCAAAGTTAAATATGATGGTGCTCTCTTCCTTTTTCAACTTACGTGTGAAGAGGATAAAATCAGGATTTTGAGAAGTGATCCAATTTTTATAAGAAACAAGATCTTCATTATCCAACAATGGTCCCCTGAACTTGGCAATGTCATAGGCAAAATAAAAGCTGTTCCAGTGTGGCTTCAACTATCCAACATCCCAATCTATGCTTGGTCACATCTTGGAGTAAATTGATTGGTGAATCGAATAGGTAAGTTGATATGTCTTGATGAATCTACTGAAAAGCTAGAAAGAATTAACTATGCTAGGTGTTTAGTTGAGGTTACACCAGAAAATGAATTAGTTGAGAAATTTCCAGTTATGCTTTTGGATGGAAGCGAGAAATTCGTGCATGTAAACTATCTGTGGAAATCTGAGATCTGTGTTCACTGCAAGACGTTTAGTCACTTATCTGTAGTGTGTGATAACAATATGATGCAAGAGCATGTGGGTCAACCCATCCAAGAACAGGAAAACATAATGCAAGGAAAAAAAATTCAGAAAAAAGAAATTAGTGCAGGAAATTATCTTTGGAAGAAGATTGCAAAAATAAAGCAAACGTTCAAGAATAGTGAAATTCTAAGTAAAAATGTGATGAATGGAACACAAAGCATTAATATGAAAGATAGTAGTGGTTGTGAGCACCCAGAAAAAACAACAGAGAACAAAGCAAATGACCTGAGTAAAAACATGGATAACACGACAATCCCCCGAAGCAAATCAGCTGATCAGTTAACAAATTTCCATGCAGATGTGGTAACCTCATTCATACAAAATTCTGATACTGCCAACAATTCCAACGTTGTTGTTGATACTGTTTTGGGTGGCTTCCAGGGAAAAACAGTTTCTCGGTGTTATCTGCCGTGGAAGAGAATGTTGCTGATGAGGAAGAAACAAATATAGAGGCCACAGCGAATAATTGTGATACTAACTTAACATGCACAGGTGATACGTGCATGGACTTGTCACGTGCACCCAACAACACTCAGCAATCAAGCAAGTTAACCACAACTACACCCATTCCTCATACACATCCTAAGCAGTCATCCACCATCCCAATCCACAACAGCAATGATGATATTATTCTCGATGTTTTATCTTCCTCCCCTGAACCTTATTCCAATATTATCGCTCCTCCTGGTTTCACTGACATGATAACCCTATCCAACAAACCATCATCCCCGACCACAAAGCCACAACACCACAAAAACAAAACCAAACTTAAATTTAGAGGTAGAAACCACCGTGCCTATATACTCAACATCGACCTCAATAATCCCAATATAACCACAACAACCAGAATTCTCCTCGAAACAAGTGATAGCCCATCTTCTGCAACCAGAAGCAAGACTAACAAAAGCTCCTCTTTAAACAAATTGCATCTATGACACAAACTTTTGCTGTGTGGAATATTAGAGGAGCACACCTTGAAACCAAATTAATCCAAGTTAAAAGCATCATATCCAAGTATAACCTCGGTCTTATTGCCATTCTTGAAACTAAACTAAACCATGACCTTATCCTTAAAGCTGTGCAATTCATCAACCCGCTGTGGAAACCATGTCACGACCTAATCGAAGCCCCTTATGGAAGAATATTGATTTTATATGACCCATTCATGTACAATCTAACCCCGATCCTATCTCACAAACAATTCATCCATTCTCACCTCACTCACAAGCCCACATCCAAATCCTTATATCTCACTATTGTGTATGCCGAAAATTATGCCAGCAGCAGGCTTTCCCTCCATAACTACCTTCCACACTTAGCCCAAAACACCCATCCCTGGATTGTTTCAGGGGACTTCAACTGCCTCTTGTCCATCAATGATCGCATCGGTGGGAATGCTGTCACTTTGAATGACATTTCTCCCTTTAACTCCTCTATAAATTCTGCTGATCTCATGCATGGTCCCTTCGCTGGTGCTAGATTTACTTGGGACAACAGGAGTAGGTCTGTGTGACGCCCCACCTCTATACCCACGCTAGCCAAGAACACTCCGGAGAAGTGCTGTCAACTAGCACGGAGAATAAGGCTGTTGAGGAGCGACCATCCATGTAATAGCTTATCACACGGTGGCTATAAATAATCTTCGGAAACAAACATAGAAATAATCATATCACAAATCAGTCACAGATATCCATATCACAAAGGCGGAAGAAGATATGAATATATAACTAACACATGAAAGTGTACATCAGAGTAGTGGTCAATAAGATCCACGATAATACAAAAGAATAGCAACACGTGCTATACAAAAGAATACAACTATGAGTCTATATCTCAAGTGTATACAACAAAAACTGCTAATCTAAACAGTTAGCCAAAAGTCAGAGTGATGAATCCCTGGGAAGAAGTCAAGCAGAAGCACCTGTAACATCTCGGTCTGATCCGAGTATTATTTAAGAAAATAATAAACGGATCAGTCTAGCTATAAATATCAGATGACATGATATAACATAAAAGATATGGCATAAACATAAACATCCATAACGACATACCACTATAAGTATGTAAATAATGATCAACAGAAGATCAATCAATAAGAGATAATCAATATCACAAGAATCTTCTCAAAGATTCGAAGGGGGCATCATACCCTAAACTTGTACTCATAACAAGTCAATGACATTGTAACGACCCACTATTTTGTACCATTCGAATTCGACAATAATAGAACATGTCGAGCTGGAATAGTTCAAAATAATAGATTGTAATTTATAGCTAAGGAACAAATGAAATCAAATACACAGAATCACAGACACAGATATCAGAATCTCACAGCGGAATATAAAATAATACAGTGGTTCATGAAACCACTGAAAACTTTTACCAACAGAAATACATTGTTCAAAAACCTTATACAAATTTTTAGCCATAAGCAAATGTAATAGAGTCTTCAAATGTCTTGAATTACAAAATAGATAAAGATGAAGAAGCTTCCAATAGCTCCGGAAAGAAAAGCTGAATCTGCAACTCAGGCTGACCCGAGCGTACAATAAAACAAAACACTCGAGTCAGGACATACATACTTATATAATGTAAGCTAATCAAGTGTACTGTAATGTAACGAGCAAGTAACTTAAAGGATGCTTGGGATCGCCCATCCTCTAAGGATCCGTTAAACTATTTACTACATAGTATATTGCGCTATTATAATAGTGTCTATATTAAAATAAACTTACTTTTTAATAGCGTTAAGGGGTTACCCATATAGCCCTTAACACGTAATAGTCCCAGTAGTCCATCCAATATCATAGCTCCTCCTGATCGGGAAGCAACTAGAGGATACCCCACGGGCTACGGGAGAAAACCAAACTCGTACAAGGCTCGATATGGTAGGTGACACGGCACAACTAGGCAATGCCAGGGTAGATATACCAATTGCTATCCGGACCGGTGGTAACGCGAAGCCGCAGCAACCGCCCACCTCGAACAACACTCCCAAATCAAAGGTGCGCACCAATACAATCACAAGAGTAATAGAATGGCATACGAAGAAGTGCGTTCGATCAGAGGAGCTACCTCATTAATCCGAGAATCGCTCCTGTTTTAGCCACCTTATGCCAACTCACGGGAGTCGGGTCCACGTATATACCTTTCAAGAAACCGTCACCACCATCCTACTTCATTCTGGAATCTCCACCGCGTACACGGTTGTCAAAGTGGTTTTCGGTATCGACAGAGAGTATGTCCATATCCGATCCCGGTCTCTTTGCCAACCAAACGTTATTATAACCCGTGGTTATAGTTTGAAAAATGGTATTTATTTTTCCAAATCAATATATATTTCAAATACCTTAAATTTTCAAATCCTTGATTTAAACAAAAAAATTTTTTTTTTTTAAATATACCATTTCAATTTATTCAATCAAATTTGGAATTTATTTCTTTTATAATAGAAATCATAATTTCCTTTAAAATCTATCCAAACTCAATTTCTAGATTCTTTTATTTATTACATATTTAAATTCCAAAGTTTAACTTATTCTCAAAAATCTTCCATATAGTTTTAAATAAATCAATTTCAATTTCTACAGCACCTAGAAAATGCTGTCTAAAGTTGTGAGTTTAACCTAGTCTAATTTCAAAAAGATAGCATTTAAATGCTGTTGTAGACCTTTAGATTTAAATCTATTTCCAAATATAACTTGTTATATATATAATTTTCTAAATTTAAATCTTACTCTTTCAAACTCTAGAATTTCCGGAACAAGTTATACTAAAAATTTATTCTATATTTATTTATTTATCATTTAAATCATTATAAGTCCTATAAAATTATTTACTAGAATATCTTCAATTTCTAAATTTAAAATAATTGAAAAAAATTTCAGAAAATAATCTATATAAACCACGGGCCTGTATAAGATTTTCTAGCCTAGGTCAAGTGAAACGGATTTATATCATTTCAATCCGATATTTACAAATCCCGGGTTCTATCATTTCGAACCCGCAATCCCAAGATAATTTACAGCAGTTAACCGAACAAGTGAACAATAATAACCAATTAGGCCTATCATTTCAGCCCATACCATCTATAATAACAAGGAACTTGCAGTGGTGATTTAAGTAGTAAATAATAACATAATATAACTGCAGATATCATATAACATATAAATAACTGATGGGGTGTCAATTTAATGGGGTTTATCATTCTATATCACACTACAGACAGATAATAGTGAAATACAAATTTACACATACACTTGTAATAATTTACGGAATATAAATACGTATGTCTGGTGAGAAATACTCACCTGGGTGTTGCAGCAAATTCGAATTCAAAATTGAAAATTTACTGGTACAGACTGACAGAGAATAACAGTCAAATTTTGCGGGCGTCGCCTAGATTTAGATCTAGAACAAATTTCAAAATATAGGAACGCGACTTAGATTTTATAGTCAAAGAAAATTCAAAGATAAGGAAGAGAAATTTTTGACTTGCTCGACCCAAAATTTTTCTAAAACACGATTGCAAAATGAATACGAGTGCACCCCTAACTTGTTCATGCCTACCCTATACATATGCACTGCCTACCCCTTTTTTTTCTTCTTTTTTTTTTTTTTTTTTTCTTTTTTTTTTTCTTTTTTTTTTTCTTTCCAGAATCTCAAATACATATCAGATCACCACTGCACAGACAACTCTACAATATTTGTCTCCAACCCGAGTTTCCCCTCATTTTGCTTCGAGTCACAACAGGGTTTTCTTCGAGTCAAATTTAGTCTGCTTCGGGTTAAATAAGTATCTGCTTCGAGTCATTTGTGGAAGTGTTGAAACACTTCAATTTCCAGAAATCCACCTTCTCTGGCCTTCACTGCCATTCCTTCCTCCTACCACTGACTTCACCTGTCCATCCACCTCCTATACACCAAGCTAAAAATGTCAGACCCTTCAGACCTGCACTTGAGTGTCTCTGCTGTGCACAGGCCCTGTGCACGTGCACCCTTGGATATGCAAACTGTGGCACCTATCTCCCCCTTCAAAGCTTTCCACTTCTACTGTTAGCCTATCAACTTATCTGAGCAACACAGTCTCAACCTAACATAAATCCACCTATGCACCTTTCAGATCTGCCAGTCTTCATTCAAACCTTCCCCCTTCCAGATTTTCAGACCTGGCAGCTCCACCAACCTCAGCCATATTCAACTACACTTCAGTTTACATGCTACCCTATCTCTCATCTATCAGTGCTACATCTAGTATGTGTGCAGACTGAATTATGAAGGTAGATCTGAACTTAAACATGCCTACATATGCAACTGACACCATATTCATATGCACTGTCTGAACTACTAATATGATTTATACATATACCCTATCATGATGCAGACAACTCTTATACAAAATTATATGAATGGTGGGTCTTGAACACTTAAATATGTATGTAGATGCAACTGAAATCATCTGCCTACCTGATGCAAACTAAAATCATCCTATCCAGATTAAATTGACTACTACTATGATTCTTATAAACAAGCCTAATAAAATTGCAGACATCTCCTATACCAATTTATAGCCTACTCCTTCCACTGCAGGCTTCATCAAAAGAACACACACCCAGACTTGTTCATATCTCCCCAGATCTATATGTCTCATACAATCAGATATCATGTTTTCACCAGATCTGGCTATCAACTATAGACTGCCTATCCTATATGTCCATTTTGTAAAGCTATAGACAGTACACATACAGATCTTATACCAAAATGGCCTGGCCGAGCAAGACACAAAAATGACAGAGAGAAACTTAAAATAGGAAGGAAAAAGAAGGAAGACCATTACCTGAATTTACTGAGCAAAAGAACTGACTGAATGTAGAGAAAAATATGTAGAAAAAGGTGAAAGATATATAGGCCGAGACTTAAAATTCCAGAGGAGATCAAGGCAGTTTCTTATGTAATGACTCTGGAAATTTTCGAGCAAATCAAGCTTTCAGTTTCAAATAAAAGCCTGATGCGTGATCTAAGTTTTAATTATTGATGATGCAGAGATGAAACAAATTTAAATACACACGTTACAAATAAAATAAAACTTGCGTGGTATATGCTCTGATATTGAATGTTGAAGCAAAGGAATTGATATGTTTTTCAGTTTTATATTTCCAGAGCATATTAAATTTCGAACATAATCAGTGGTTACTGATTTATTGGTGATTTGCATGATGTTAGCTTGGTCATGAATGAGATAGAGATGGATGGATGTGCATGCTTCAGTTTTGAAAATGAGGAATGTACAAGTGCAAAAGAACGGCCGAGAGAATGTGAACACAATGGCTTTGGTTTGAACGTTTTAAATATATAAATGTTGTGATTATTTTGGTTAAATCTTCCTCTGATTTAGATTGATATTTTTAAATGCAAGTGTTAACGTTTCATTTTTTTTTTTTTTTTTATGTAGTCAGTTAAAATTTTACGTATGTCAAAAATTATATAGAACAACGGTCCGAACCAACGTCCGTCTTAAAATCACTGACCAAAAATTTTCTTCAGAAAAATTTGAAAATATTATTTTTTTACACTGCGTTAAACAGACGCAGTCTAAAATATCAAAAATTTTCACAAAAATGACATTTTGAAAACACACGTTTTATAACGTCACTTTAACCCGATAAATCACGCGTCTTTCAACTCGAAATTTAACGGTTCGATCCTAGCTTAAAATTTTACAGTTATTATTTAATTTTATTGTCATATAAAAATTTTCAAAATATATCTCAAATTTAAATATTTAACTATATTGGTAAACCCAATTTATAAAATATATTATTTAAAAATAAAAACAAATTAAATAAAATAAATAAAATAACAAGCTGAACTTGGGTTGTTACACTCTCCCCCACTTAAGAACTTTTCGTCCTCGAAAAGGAACGAAAAAAGAAACAAAGGAAAGACAAGCTAGATAAACAAGGTACCTTAAACGAATAGTTCCGGATTTGAAGCACGAATGCTCTCCTCCGTTTCCCATGTGCAATCTCGCTCATCGGTGCTCCATTGCACTTTGACCAAAGGGACAGATTTTCTTCTGAGCTGTTTCGTACCTTGATCGACGATACGAAGTGGCTTCCTTTCCATAGTCAAATCAGGCTCGATGTCCAGACCATCGAGAGCAGTAGGCTGGATGACTAAAGATGGATCGTGAAGACAGCGGCGAAGGTGAGATACATGGAAGACATTGTGAATTTCGGCAAATTTCTCTGGTAGATCCAGTCTATATGCCAGAGATCCAATTCTCTCCAAGATACGGAATGGACCGATGAATCTAGGTGCTAGCTTTCCTCTCCGACCAAACCGGACTACATTCTTTAAAGGAGAGATCTTCAGAAACACCAAATCACCAACATCAAATTCTAACCTCCTTCTACGCCGATCAGCGTACTTCTTTTGTCTATCTTGAGCAACCTTTAACCTCCTCTTAATCTCCTCTACCTTCTCTGAAGCTTCTAGAATCATCTCGGGACCAAGAACTAAGCGGTTACCAGACTCAATCCAGCACGAAGGAGATCTACACGGTCTCCCGTATAGAGCAGCAAAAGGGGACATCTTAAGACTAGCCTGAAAAGATAGAATGAGATACGGATAGAGAACTAAGATAAAATAAGAACAAAGGATTGGAATCTATACCTGATAACTGTTGTTATAGGTGAATTCCACAAGATGGAGATGATCTTCCCAAGATCCTCCATAGTCTAAGATGCAAGCACGAAGAAGATCTTCTAGAATCTGATTTACCCTTTCAGTCTGACCGTCAGTTTGTGGGTGATAAGCGGTGCTCAGGTTCAAACGAGTACCCAAGGATTCTTGGAACGCTTTCCAAAACTGACTAGTGAAAATGGGGTCACGATCGCAGACAATGCTAAGAGGAACGCCATGGAGACGAACAATCTCCCTCATATAAATCTCAGATAAACTCGAAGCCGTGCGGGTAGATCTGACTGGAATAAAATGAGCAGACTTAGTCAGTCTATCCACAATAACCCAGATACTTTCATTTCCTCTCCGGGATCTCGGCAATCCATCAATAAAATCCATAGAAACTTGTTCCCACTTCCAGTTTGGAATCTCCAAAGGCTGCAACAAACCGGGTGTTTTCTGATGGTCTGCCTTAACTTGCTGGCAAGTCGCACATCTACTGACAAAGATGGAGACGTCTCGCTTCATACCCTTCCACCAGTATAGCTTCTTCAAATCCTGATACATTTTAGCTACGCCAGGATGAATGGAGAGTCGGGACTGATGATGTTCCCGGAGTAATTCCTGCCTTAAACCGTCAACATTAGGGACACAAATCCTTCCATTTATCCTTAAAACTCCTTTATCATCGATCTGAGCTCCCTTTCCATCAGAGCTATTACCACCAATTCTGCTACGAACACTTCCCTTTATACGCCTAAGCATCTCGTCTTCATCTTGTTTAGCCACGATACGATCCAAAAGAGGGGAAGATACAAAAATCTGACATAACAAAGATTTCTTCCTGCTTAGCGCATCTGCCACTACATTGGCTTTCCCAGGAGTATAGTTGATGTCGAGATCATATGCAGCAAGGAACTCGAGCCATCGCACTTGTCTCTGATTTAAATCTTTCTGGGTAAAGATATATTTCAGAGATTTGTGATCAGTAAAGAGATCAAACTTAGCTCCCAAGAGATGGTGTCTCCAAAGCTTCAAGGCAAAAACAACAGCCAACAACTCTAAATCGTGGGCAGCATAGTTAGCTTCATGTGTCTTCAGCTGACGACTAGCATAAGCAATTACTCTCCCATCTTGCATTAGCACTGCTCCCAAACCTTCTCGACAAGCATCGGTGAATACCGTTAATCTTTCACTTCCATTTGGTACAGTAAGTACTGGAGCGGAGGTGAGCTTATCCTTTAACTCTTTGAAAGCAGCTTTACACTTATCGCTCCATACAAACTTGACATTCTTCCGAGTTAGAGCAGTCAGAGGAGCCGAAATCCGAGCAAAATTCTCAATGAATCTTCGATAGTAACCGGCAAGGCCTAGAAAACTGCGGATGTCGGTGGGAGTCTTAGGTTCTTCCCAATCTTGGATTGTAGCAATCTTGACTGGATCTACAGAAACTCCTTCTCTAGAGACAATATGCCCAAGGAATCGGACTTCTTCTTCCCAGAAATGGCATTTAGAGAACTTAGCCTTCAATTGGTGATTTCGGAGAGTCTCTAAAACATACTTCAAATGAACTCTATGTTCTTCCTCGGACTTGGAGAAAACAAGAATGTCATCAATAAAGACAAGGACAAATTTATTGAGCACGTCGCGGAAAACTCGGTTCATCAAGTCGACGAAGAAAGCAGGGGCATTTGTCAAGCCAAAGGGCATAACTAGCCATTCAAAGAAACCATTCTCCGTTCTGAAAGCAGTTTTGGGAATGCTTTCCTCAGCAATTCTAAGCTGATGGAAACCTGTGGCTAAATCAAGCTGAGAGAAAACAGTTGCTCCATAGAGCTGATCGAACATATCGTTTATGCGGGGCATAGGATATCTGTTCTTCATGGTAAGCTTGTTGAGTTCCCTATAATCAACACACATCCGGAGAGAACCATCGGATTTGGTGACAAAGACAACAGCGGCTCCCCATTCTGAGAAGCTAGGTCTGATCAGACCTTTAGAAGATAGATCTTGAATCTGATTTCTCAATTCGCTCTTTTCCCGTGGTGCCATTCTTCTAGGTGGAAGGACTACAGGTCGTGCTCCCGGAATAAGATCGATACGGAAATCAATTTCCCGTTTTGGAGGTAAAGAAGTGACTTCACCAAACACATCGGGAAATAGTTTGACTACAGGGGTCAAATGTATATCATCTGGGAAAGTGTCAAGAGAATAGATGAAACTACCAGCAAACTCCTGAGGCAACTTACACCGGATCTCTAATGGATTCCCTAAATCATCTTTAAGAGCAACAGTACGAGAACTACAAGAGATATCTGCACCATGCCTATCTAACCAATCGCCTCCGAGTAGAAGATCGAAAGCGTCGAAACCCAAAACATAAAAATCTCCAGTGAAGCATTGTTGGAAATGGAGGAGCTTCACATCCCTACAAACTTTACTAAGGTTCGCAGGACCACCGATGGGGTTTGAGACACATAAAGATATGGGAGAAAGTTCAGGAGAAAGGCGATGTTCAAATTTATTACAGAGATCAGATGAAATGAAACTGTGGGAAGCTCCGGTATCGAATAAAACTCGAACAGGTAATTTGAACAAAGTAAAAGATCCTTGAAGAGTACCTTGAGAATCATCTGGGGCTGGATCTGATACTGGTGCAGGAGCAGGCTGCGGAGCTGTCGAAGATGCAGAAGTTACTGCAAAGACTCCGGATGTTGTGCCTCTCTTTTGAGTGGGACAATCCTTCTTGAAATGTCCTGGCTGGAGGCAGATATGACAAAGATCTCTCCGAGCAAACTGAGCTGGTGGTGGAATGGAAGCACCCAAGGTAGGACAGCGATTGGCAAAATGTCCTTTCTGGTGGCACCTGTGGCAAGTGATGGTGGACAGATCCACTGGTGGCCTTGCAGATGCAGAAGACGATGATGAACCTAGCCCTTGAGTCTTGTTCCTCTTATGACGGTAGAAATTTGACTTCCTTTTTCTTGAATTACCGGAAGACCGAGCTGATGCAGACTGGGTAGCTGGAGTGTTCTTAGATGTAGGGTTCTCGTACCGGAGAGCCATATCCATCAATGCCGTAAATGTCCCATGCACATGAGTAATGAGTCGATCGTAGAACTCAGGTCGAGCTCCAGCGATAAACTTCTCGTTCAGCTTGAGCGGGGTGTCAATCAGGTTCAGACCATACTGTGAGAGTTCGTTAAACTTCCTCTCATACTCCGTGAAGGTCATATTGCCTTGCTTAAGATCCATGAATTCCCTATAGAGTTGAGACTTGCCTGCTTCGGGCATCCACTTGGCCAGAAAGGCCTCCCTAAAGCACGATAAGAGTTTAAAAGATAGATTCAAAGATGGAATTCAAATCCGAATTTTGACAACCAAAAGATACCTAAATTGCTCCCAAGTGAGGTCAGCCTCATTTGTCTGAGCAGTAATAGATAGCCACCAATTCAAGGCAGCGCCCTTCATCTGCCAGGCTGCGAGTTGCCTTTGCTGGGCATTAGTAATCTCGAGGCAGGAGAAAATCCTTTCTAAATCTCGAAGCCATTGCTGAGCTTCTATGATAGTCTCTGTCCCCATAAATTTTGTGCCACCTAGCTCAACATAGTCTTTGCATAATTTAGTGAAACGGACAGGGGCAGCAGGAGGAGGAACGACTTGCCCTTGACCTCGATTATTTCTTCTATTCATCCTGAAAGATTAAGGATGAATACTAAGGATAGAGAAAAATATCAATAAGATAAAATTAAGAAACTAACAAGAGCTCGAATATAACGATGGAGAGAAAGAAGAAGTGTTGGAAACTTATTTTAAAATAGGTAATTTTATACTAAAATACTTCCTTTAAAATCTTTTTGAAATCATTTTATATTTTTTAAAATACGTTCTCTCACAAGAAAAGATTCCGGAATTTGACTTCACTCATTCTAGAGTATTGCTACTCTATCTCTAATGAGTTTTTGTTCCTTAGCTATGGATAAACCTGGCTCTGATACCAACTGTAACGACCCACTATTTTGTACCATTCGAATTCGACAATAATAGAACATGTCGAGCTGGAATAGTTCAAAATAATAGATTGTAATTTATAGCTAAGGAACAAATGAAATCAAATACACAGAATCACAGACACAGATATCAGAATCTCACAGCGGAATATAAAATAATACAGTGGTTCATGAAACCACTGAAAACTTTTACCAACAGAAATACATTGTTCAAAAACCTTATACAAATTTTTAGCCATAAGCAAATGTAATAGAGTCTTCAAATGTCTTGAATTACAAAATAGATAAAGATGAAGAAGCTTCCAATAGCTCCGGAAAGAAAAGCTGAATCTGCAACTCAGGCTGACCCGAGCGTACAATAAAACAAAACACTCGAGTCAGGACATACATACTTATATAATGTAAGCTAATCAAGTGTACTGTAATGTAACGAGCAAGTAACTTAAAGGATGCTTGGGATCGCCCATCCTCTAAGGATCCGTTAAACTATTTACTACATAGTATATTGCGCTATTATAATAGTGTCTATATTAAAATAAACTTACTTTTTAATAGCGTTAAGGGGTTACCCATATAGCCCTTAACACGTAATAGTCCCAGTAGTCCATCCAATATCATAGCTCCTCCTGATCGGGAAGCAACTAGAGGATACCCCACGGGCTACGGGAGAAAACCAAACTCGTACAAGGCTCGATATGGTAGGTGACACGGCACAACTAGGCAATGCCAGGGTAGATATACCAATTGCTATCCGGACCGGTGGTAATGCGAAGCCGCAGCAACCGCCCACCTCGAACAACACTCCCAAATCAAAGGTGCGCACCAATACAATCACAAGAGTAATAGAATGGCATACGAAGAAGTGCGTTCGATCAGAGGAGCTACCTCATTAATCCGAGAATCGCTCCTGTTTTAGCCACCTTATGCCAACTCACGGGAGTCGGGTCCACGTATATACCTTTCAAGAAACCGTCACCACCATCCTACTTCATTCTGGAATCTCCACCGCGTACACGGTTGTCAAAGTGGTTTTCGGTATCGACAGAGAGTATGTCCATATCCGATCCCGGTCTCTTTGCCAACCAAACGTTATTATAACCCGTGGTTATAGTTTGAAAAATGGTATTTATTTTTCCAAATCAATATATATTTCAAATACCTTAAATTTTCAAATCCTTGATTTAAACAAAAAAAAATTTTTTTTTTAAATATACCATTTCAATTTATTCAATCAAATTTGGAATTTATTTCTTTTATAATAGAAATCATAATTTCCTTTAAAATCTATCCAAACTCAATTTCTAGATTCTTTTATTTATTACATATTTAAATTCCAAAGTTTAACTTATTCTCAAAAATCTTCCATATATTTTTAAATAAATCAATTTCAATTTCTACAGCACCTAGAAAATGCTGTCTAAAGTTGTGAGTTTAACCTAGTCTAATTTCAAAAAGATAGCATTTAAATGCTGTTGTAGACCTTTAGATTTAAATCTATTTCCAAATATAACTTGTTATATATATAATTTTCTAAATTTAAATCTTACTCTTTCAAACTCTAGAATTTCCGGAACAAGTTATACTAAAAATTTATTCTATATTTATTTATTTATCATTTAAATCATTATAAGTCCTATAAAATTATTTACTAGAATATCTTCAATTTCTAAATTTAAAATAATTGAAAAAAAATTTCAGAAAATAATCTATATAAACCACGGGCCTGTATAAGATTTTCTAGCCTAGGTCAAGTGAAACGGATTTATATCATTTCAATCCGATATTTACAAATCCCGGGTTCTATCATTTCGAACCCGCAATCCCAAGATAATTTACAGCAGTTAACCGAACAAGTGAACAATAATAACCAATTAGGCCTATCATTTCAGCCCATACCATCTATAATAACAAGGAACTTGCAGTGGTGATTTAAGTAGTAAATAATAACATAATATAACTGCAGATATCATATAACATATAAATAACTGATGGGGTGTCAATTTAATGGGGTTTATCATTCTATATCACACTACAGACAGATAATAGTGAAATACAAATTTACACATACACTTGTAATAATTTACGGAATATAAATACGTATGTCTGGTGAGAAATACTCACCTGGGTGTTGCAGCAAATTCGAATTCAAAATTGAAAATTTACTGGTACAGACTGACAGAGAATAACAGTCAAATTTTGCGGGCGTCGCCTAGATTTAGATCTAGAACAAATTTCAAAATATAGGAACGCGACTTAGATTTTATAGTCAAAGAAAATTCAAAGATAAGGAAGAGAAATTTTTGACTTGCTCGACCCAAAATTTTTCTAAAACACGATTGCAAAATGAATACGAGTGCACCCCTAACTTGTTCATGCCTACCCTATACATATGCACTGCCTACCCCTTTTTTTTTCTTCTTTTTTTTTTTTTTTTTTTTTTTTCTTTTTTTTTTCTTTCCAGAATCTCAAATACATATCAGATCACCACTGCACAGACAACTCTACAATATTTGTCTCCAACCCGAGTTTCCCCTCATTTTGCTTCGAGTCACAACAGGGTTTTCTTCGAGTCAAATTTAGTCTGCTTCGGGTTAAATAAGTATCTGCTTCGAGTCATTTGTGGAAGTGTTGAAACACTTCAATTTCCAGAAATCCACCTTCTCTGGCCTTCACTGCCATTCCTTCCTCCTACCACTGACTTCACCTGTCCATCCACCTCCTATACACCAAGCTAAAAATGTCAGACCCTTCAGACCTGCACTTGAGTGTCTCTGCTGTGCACAGGCCCTGTGCACGTGCACCCTTGGATATGCAAACTGTGGCACCTATCTCCCCCTTCAAAGCTTTCCACTTCTACTGTTAGCCTATCAACTTATCTGAGCAACACAGTCTCAACCTAACATAAATCCACCTATGCACCTTTCAGATCTGCCAGTCTTCATTCAAACCTTCCCCCTTCCAGATTTTCAGACCTGGCAGCTCCACCAACCTCAGCCATATTCAACTACACTTCAGTTTACATGCTACCCTATCTCTCATCTATCAGTGCTACATCTAGTATGTGTGCAGACTGAATTATGAAGGTAGATCTGAACTTAAACATGCCTACATATGCAACTGACACCATATTCATATGCACTGTCTGAACTACTAATATGATTTATACATATACCCTATCATGATGCAGACAACTCTTATACAAAATTATATGAATGGTGGGTCTTGAACACTTAAATATGTATGTAGATGCAACTGAAATCATCTGCCTACCTGATGCAAACTAAAATCATCCTATCCAGATTAAATTGACTACTACTATGATTCTTATAAACAAGCCTAATAAAATTGCAGACATCTCCTATACCAATTTATAGCCTACTCCTTCCACTGCAGGCTTCATCAAAAGAACACACACCCAGACTTGTTCATATCTCCCCAGATCTATATGTCTCATACAATCAGATATCATGTTTTCACCAGATCTGGCTATCAACTATAGACTGCCTATCCTATATGTCCATTTTGTAAAGCTATAGACAGTACACATACAGATCTTATACCAAAATGGCCTGGCCGAGCAAGACACAAAAATGACAGAGAGAAACTTAAAATAGGAAGGAAAAAGAAGGAAGACCATTACCTGAATTTACTGAGCAAAAGAACTGACTGAATGTAGAGAAAAATATGTAGAAAAAGGTGAAAGATATATAGGCCGAGACTTAAAATTCCAGAGGAGATCAAGGCAGTTTCTTATGTAATGACTCTGGAAATTTTCGAGCAAATCAAGCTTTCAGTTTCAAATAAAAGCCTGATGCGTGATCTAAGTTTTAATTATTGATGATGCAGAGATGAAACAAATTTAAATACACACGTTACAAATAAAATAAAACTTGCGTGGTATATGCTCTGATATTGAATGTTGAAGCAAAGGAATTGATATGTTTTTCAGTTTTATATTTCCAGAGCATATTAAATTTCGAACATAATCAGTGGTTACTGATTTATTGGTGATTTGCATGATGTTAGCTTGGTCATGAATGAGATAGAGATGGATGGATGTGCATGCTTCAGTTTTGAAAATGAGGAATGTACAAGTGCAAAAGAACGGCCGAGAGAATGTGAACACAATGGCTTTGGTTTGAACGTTTTAAATATATAAATGTTGTGATTATTTTGGTTAAATCTTCCTCTGATTTAGATTGATATTTTTAAATGCAAGTGTTAACGTTTCATTTTTTTTTTTTTTTTTTATGTAGTCAGTTAAAATTTTACGTATGTCAAAAATTATATAGAACAACGGTCCGAACCAACGTCCGTCTTAAAATCACTGACCAAAAATTTTCTTCAGAAAAATTTGAAAATATTATTTTTTTACACTGCGTTAAACAGACGCAGTCTAAAATATCAAAAATTTTCACAAAAATGACATTTTGAAAACACACGTTTTATAACGTCACTTTAACCCGATAAATCACGCGTCTTTCAACTCGAAATTTAACGGTTCGATCCTAGCTTAAAATTTTACAGTTATTATTTAATTTTATTGTCATATAAAAATTTTCAAAATATATCTCAAATTTAAATATTTAACTATATTGGTAAACCCAATTTATAAAATATATTATTTAAAAATAAAAACAAATTAAATAAAATAAATAAAATAACAAGCTGAACTTGGGTTGTTACAGACATAAATTCCAGAAATCAACACGAGAAATCCAGAAATCATAAAAAAAGGGGAAGAGGCCTATCACATGACGGTCTGAAGACCATGGGGAGCTACCCCACATGTGTGAGTGGAATCACACAGAATGAGGTCAAGACTAACCAAAAAGCAGAAAGGTATGTGTGAGTGGAATCACACAAGTGGTGTCTAGTCTAACCTTGCAATGAAAGAGACATCGCGCAATTGCTAGTCTAATTCATAGAGCGATCATCAAGATCAACGAGAAGTGTCAATTACACTAAGCTAGTAAATATAGAAGTTTAGCTTCATGTCCCATAACCACTTGCTTAACTTCAATATTTACGAACAAACTGTGAATCTTCACTAATAAAATTGTCATAAGAGGTTCAATCGAACAAGTCCAAGAATTAACCGACGAAGTGAACGCAAGCGTTTCATACCACTTGTTTTACTAAGTCGTTTAATTAGATTTCTCATCCGAGTGAGGTAAAGGCTTGTATATACTAATAGATTGGAAAACGGTTTAAGAAAAGAGCTTTGTTATTAAAAATAGAGTTGAAATTGTTTGTTAAAAGAGTTTTGATATTTACTACTAGTATTGAAACCTTTATATTATAAAGTGACAAAACACATAAGTAAGTGTAGAAACAATCAGTCACAAAGATCGCATACGGAGATGCGAATAAAATCCAAGGAAATCAGCTCAGGAAGTTCGGTTGAATGTTCTTCAGATAAGATCGCCTACGCAGAGTTATACGGGGTTCGACCTGCCCGGTCAGGTCGCGGGGGTCCAGGGGGCAGCGCCCCCGGCGGGGTGCGGGGCAGCGCCCCGTCACGGTACGACCTAAGTGAAGACAAGCGGCTTACGACCTAAAGCAAAATGAGGTCTAACGACCTAAAGAGTTCGCGGCCTAAGGGATACGACCTAAGTGGCGCGACCTAGTGGATGACAGGTCATACGACCTAAGGGTAAGGTCGGAGGCGACCTACGACTTAGTGGGGTCGAACGACTTAAGGACAGCCGACTTAACAAACAGGTCATACGACCTAAGGGTAAGGTCGGAGGCGACCTACGACTTAGTGGGGTCGAACGACTTAAGGACAGCCGACTTAACAATTCGCGACTTAGAGAGGCTTAGGTCGGATACGACCTACGACCTAGTGGAGCATAGGTCGGAGACGACTTACGAGATAACACGCGAACGACTTAATGGAGCTTAGGTCGGAGACGACTTACGAGATAACACACGAACGACTTAACTCTTAACTCGCAGCCGACTTAGCACTCTAACTCGTGAACGACTCAACACAGGCGAACAGAAATACAAAGGCGGTGACTTTTCAACGCGCGCGACTTACGACTTAGGCTTAACTCGTGGACGACTTAACACAGGCGAACAGAAATACAAAGGCGGTGACTTTTCAACGCGCGCGACTTACGACTTAGGCTTAACTCGTGGACGACTTAGCGATGGCCAGAAACGACTTAAGGCCAGAACGACCTAACTCCGAGGCAGTGCGACCTAACTGCAGTTTTTTGTCAAAAACGCTAAAAATTGGAGTTTTTCGCCAATCCAATCCAAACCAAATGCAAATGCACATGCTAAAGTGATGGGGAATCATTCCCAACAGTCCAATATAGTTATAGGCTAGAATTGTGAGATAAAAATCTCACCTTTGCACTAAAATTTATGAAGATGAAGCTTGAAAGCAAGGAGAAGCAATCCAAAGCTTGAATCCAATACCTTCTACTTGAATTTGGAGTTGAATGATGGAGTTGCAATTGAATTTGAGCTTGGAGTTTTAATTTCCCATTCTCTTCACCATTAATGCTAAAGCTTGAGTTAGTTAGGAAATTTATGAAGAGTGAGGAGAAGAGGGTTGGAACTTGGGCTTAATAGGCTAAACTAACCCAAAGTCCAAAGCGGGAAAAGTTAGTGAAATTTCACTAACTCCAAACCTATCGATGTTTATACTTAAAAAGTTGTAAACGACATTTCGAACTCAATGGAAGTGGTCTCGAGTCCTAATTTGACCGTTTGCAAAAAAAGTAGTTTTTCGGACCAAAATCCGATTAACGATTTAATATTTAAATAAAAATATTTAAATGTAAACTCGATAAATACGCGGGTTGTTACAGTCTGGTTATCCTCATGGCCAAAGTTATCCATATTCCTCCCTCCTCCACTTCTCTCTGATCACTCCTCCCAAATCATCCAAATGGAAAATGGTTGCCTATTAAGAAAGTCCTCTTTTAAATTTTTTAACATCTGGACAAAAGAGCCTGATTTTTTAAGTATTGTTAATAAAGCCTGGTGTATTAACTATTTTGGCACTCCCATGTTTGTTTTGCAGCAAAAAATGAAGAATGCGAAAAGAGCTCTTGGGAAATGGGCTAGAAACAGGTTTGGCACTGGTGACCTTTTATCTACCACAATAGCAATCTCTTTAGCTGATGCCAGAACCCAAGCTATGCAAACTCTGAACAATGTTGAATTAGCCAATGCTGAATACAATTTACAAGATCAATACAGTAAATCACTTGAGGCGGAGAACGATATGAGAAAACAGAAACTTAGATTCAAATGGACAAATGCTGGTGATAGGAACACAAAATACTTTCATGAAAGCCTTAAAGTGAAGCATTCAAAATCCAACATACATTGTATCATCGATCGTTCGGGTAAGACCTGTACCACTCCTCTCGGTGTTGACAATGCCTTCCTTGATTACTTTTCCAACCTTCTTGGAAATGATGTTGATTTCCAACCTAACCTCTCAACCATTGACGATCTGAAACTTCCATTTCTTAGCCCAGATCATGTTGCCTTCCTATCTACCTTAGTTAAAGAAAATGAAATTAAGCAAAGCATTTTCGAAATGAATAAGGAATCGTGTGGAGGCCCTGATGGTTTTAATGACAAATTCTTCACTAGCTTTTGGGACATCATTAAATTTGACTTTGTCAAGGCTGTCAACAGTTTCTTCAAACATAATAAAATGCTATCTGGAATAAATGCAACCAATATTGCCTTAATTCCCAAGACTGAGCATCCTATCAGTGTCATTGATTTCAGACCAATCTCAAGTTGTAACACGACTTACAAGTGTCTATCCAAAATAATTGCTTCTAGGCTGAAATTTGTACTTAACCATCTTATCTCCCCCAACCAAGCTGCTTTCATTCAGGGGAGAAGTATTCTTGACAATGTGCTGTTGTCAAATGAACTACTAAAAGATTACAACAACTCCACGACAAGTCCAAGAGCCATGTTGAACTTGACATAAAGAAAGCTTATGATACTCTTCAATGGACCACTATCTCCAGAACCCTTGCCAAAATGAAGCTTACCCCCCCCCCCCCCCCCACTTTGCCTCATGGATTTACACTTGCATCTCTTCAGTCCACTTTTCATTGAAACTCAATGGTAGCACTGTTGGCTACTTCAAGAGTAAACAAGGAATCAGACAGGGTTGCCCAATGTCCTCTTACATTTTCATACTAGTCATGGAAGTGCTCACTGCTATGATTAATCATGAAATCTCATGCAAAGGAATTCTTACCCACCCCAAGTGCAAAGATCCCCTAATTTCCTCGCTCATGTTTGCTGATGATCTTATTGTTTTCACCAAGCCTACTATTCAATCTATTAGCAACTTAATGGAAAGTCTCAATGCTTTTCACAAATTCAGTGGGCTTGCTATTAATCTTGACAAGTCCTTAATAAAAATTGCTGGAATTGATGCTTATGCTATCCAGTCCCTTACTAATGTATGTCACCTGCCCCTTGCTCCTGATAATATCTCATACCTAGGGATCCCTATGAGTACCACCAAAGTCTCTACATCACAGTGCATGAAACTCTATGACAAGATTACACATACCATGAAGGCTTGGGCTAACAGGTTTCTATCACAGGCAGGAAGACTCACCCTTATAAAATCTGTCATATTCTCTTTCACTACATACTGGTCCAGAACTTTCATTCTTCCCAAAAAGCTCATTCACATGATTAGGAAGGCGATGTGTAACTTTCTCTGGTTTGGAAGCATTCACTCAAATAGTCTCAAACCACTAAACTTTTGTAAGGTTGAAACCATGAAAAGCATGGGTGGACTAGGGATCATTAACATACGAAACTGGAATTCTGCTGCTTTTAGTATGCATTTTGATAATCTTCTTAATTCTAAAAACAATATTTGGGTGCCATGGACGAAAAAGCATCATCTCAGAAGCAAAAAAATTTGGTGCATGGACATCGTGCATGGCAGCACTTGGACTTGGAGATCCATCCTTAATCTTCGGTCAATGTTGCTACCACATATTAAGCACATTGCATCTCCTTGTGGCACTGTGAGTTTCTGGAATGATCCCTGGGCTAGGCATGGTCTCATGCTTAGCAAAACAATGACATACAACCAAATACTTCGAACTGGTATACCAATGGATGCCAAGACAAAGAATTTTATATGTAATGGTGTCATCTCATTACCGTTCTCTAGCAACCAATTCACACGTCAACTGTGGCAGGAGATCAGCAGGCAACAGTACCCTATAATCACATGTGACAGAGTGCTGTGGTCTCCTGATCTTGTCGAACATTCCGTCTCCAAGATATATGACTGTGTTTCCCACGCTACGTCCACACCCTGGTTTGCTTGGGAAAAAAGAGTATGAGATCGTCACTGTAAAGAAAATGACAACTTCCTTTTATGGAAGGTTCTTAGAAATGCCATGAATTTCAAAGACAAACTCCTTCGCATTGGCATGGTTTCTGATGCAACCTGCTGTTTCTGTGATGATGAAAATGAGACTAACGTTCATCTTTTCTTCAGTTGCAAGGTTATTCATAGGTTGTGGAATAGGATTTCTGCTTTACTTGGTCATGGAAACAGATCCAGGGATAGCAATAGTGAGTGGTGTTTTCTCTTTAGTGCCACTAGATGGAAGAATGAATCTGGTACGTTGTTGCTTCTTTTCCTCAAAAAATTCATTCGAGTTATATGGAGAGAAAGAAATGAAAGAGTTTTCAATGGCAAGATCAAAACCGAAATTGAATTGTGGAATCAGTTGATGGGCTCTATCAAAGACGGTGTGAGAAATCGCACGTTTGATTTTGCCAGCAGTTTCAATAGATTTTGGGACTAACTGTGTTCTTGTTGACATAGTGTTGTTTGGCTTATGTGTAATCTTTTCTTTTTTTCTTTCCTGTTGCTCCATAGATTTGTTATGGTGCAACTTTTCTTTATTGTGTTCGCAATAAACTGGTTAGGGCCAGTCAAACTCGCTTAGCTTTGCTAAAAAAAAGTTAACGTTTATAAATAACATTGATTAAAACAAATAAGGCACATTTAAAATCCAAAATGGACGTGTGTTATAAGGAGCATTAAATCAGAGAACTAATGAGAGTTAATTGAAATTAATAAGGAAATGAAACAACATTTGACCTAGATTTCAATGTGTACATATAGGCAGTATATTGCTGCATATAAAAATTAATTAAAGGATCAATTAAGAAGAGGATTAATTCGATAATTGGTTGGCTACAACTATATAAGAGAGAATGTATTGTAATTCGTTCCATCAGCTGTCACTTTCTTCATCCCTCTCTTATAGTAAACAATGGCTTCTTTCTTCATTCTTTTCTCCTATTTCTCAGAAATCTTCACGAAATGAATCCAAATAAAATATATGTGAACAAAATAGAGAAATTGCAACAAATTAAAGGAGATAAGTTGTAGAACGGCGTAGTAATTTTAGAAGATAGAGATTTAAAGCTAAGTACAACAGGTGAGTGGATTTAAATTTATATCTTTCACGTTTATGATATATTATTGTTAGATTCCCATTAAATAATTTTATTTAGTATTTATTTCAGTAATTAATTCTGTTAATTGGTTATGCTGAGACTGTAAATTGTATAATAGAGCTTATAATTAATTAATATTAGGCTTGACAGTTAGAGAAAGGCATAAGCCTAAAAGTAAGAAATTTATAGTTATTTACATCTATTTTAAAGTTAAAATTTAGCCTATAAATGTTAGCTTCATTTTATACTTTTTTTGCATGAATAAATTTGTTAAAGAGAAGAATTCACAAATACGAACTAAAATAGAAGAACACTAGATTTATAGAAATTAGATGTAAAATAAGAAAAACTGAAATAAAAAGAGAAAAATAGAAATTTGCAGTAAATTATGCCAAAACGGGAAAAACAAATAAAAAGGGAAAACCTAATAACTTGATTTGGAAGTAAATGATAGATCAATTGGTTGGTTTAGAAAAGAGAATACATTTCTATAGTTTAGTATTTAAAAGATAACGATAAACGTAATTGCAAGAATAAAAAGAAACAATAAGGGAATTAGTGTAAAAAAGAGAAATTATTGTATTTTGCACTATCCAATAAGTAAAGAAATAATAAAAGAAATATCTTGCAGTTACTGATTATTGTTTATAGCATTATTTAGTATTAAAACATGGAAATTGATTTTTAGCACAACTTTTTGTAACCAACCAAATAGAATAGAAATACTTCCTAGAATATAAGAAAATGAGGTGGAGAATTAAAGGAATTAAAGACGGAATCAAGTTAATTATTAGACAAGAATAGAAGCTATAGATAGAAATGTAACTAGATCTGCATTTACTACGCAAAGAATAGAACAAAAGTAAAGCAGTTATTATGATAAGTAAATTTGTGACAGTTGGACGTAGTCCCAAATCAAGATTGTCATATAATATAAGAGAATTCAATATCATAATAAAATAAGACAGACTAGAATAGAAAAGAGATGCTTGTAATTGTATTTATAATATGTAGATTATAAAAGAATACAGTAGTGAAAATTGCAAGTAAAATTATAACATAGGTTATTGTTAAGTAGAAAGAACAGAAAAGACTTATTTTAAGACTTAAATTAAGTTAACAAGAAAATGGAGCAGAAATAACAGAAGAGGCTTATTTTAATAAACTTAGATCTTGGATTAAGTTAATAAGTAAGATAATAGAAGTGGCCCATGCCAACAGAATTACCTTTCAGTTAGAAACCGATGGTCTCACAATAGTTAGGCGAGGCTGGGACAAGATTATGCTAATTAGGGTAAATAGGTAGCCAACGCAATAAGAAAAGCAAACTAAACGCAAAATAAAAGATTAGACTTAGGGTCTAATAAAAGAGTGAGATGCGTTTGGAGCAGCCCAAAGTATGAAGAGCCTAACAAAGCAGTTCATTACAGATTTTAGCACAGAAGAAGCATGTCCAACTTAGTTATTTTAGGTTAGAAAGAAGTATGAGACTTCAAAGGGACATGAAAGTGTGAAGCAGTCCTTTGAAGGAAAGTCTGTGCATGTTCCATCAAAAGAGTATGCATTAACTGCTTTTTGCATTGCAGGACTGTTGTAGGCAATCAAAAGGAGCTGATGTTTGGAGTAGGATATTCATATGTCCTAGTACTTACAAGTAAATTTTAGTGGGCAGGACGCAAAAGGATAGTCGCATGCGGATGTCGAGCCAGCATCAACACCAAGAAGCGAGTGCGGGAAAGACTAGAGTTAAACCTACAGTCCAATGATTCTTTCGCTATCAAGAAATTGGATAAGGGGCACAGCCAATTGGATGTTTAGATTATTTGCAGTAGCGCACAACCGCTTAGCTCTTTTGAGGTCTTTCGATTAGTTGAAGGGTGGTTGTGTGGGGCCATTGCCACGATAAAAAAGGGGTAGACCAAGTAGAATATCTATATTGTAGGTCTAATGAGGCAGTCCTTTACAGATATAGAAAATTCCCAATCGAGTTCCATACAAGGGAGACCTTGTTTAGCGGGATTCAGGGAGTAGACAGAACGATTACGTATAGTCCTCAAGGTACACACTGTGTGGTGCAATGTGGATGGCTGAGCATTACTATAGGCTAGTGCTGACGCGGTTTTAAATTTTCAGAGCAGAGGATGAAACATTTGTATTGTAGGTCTTACGAGGCAGTCCTTTACAGATATAGTCACAGCATGCCCTGGCAGCGAGACGGTGGAGTCCTTTTCGAGGAGGATACGGAAGTTACTAAGGGTAGTACCTAGGAACGATACGGTCACTGGCATATTGCTACATATGTTAGTTATTAGTTTTTGATCTACTAGGGAGTAAATAGGTACGGTTCATGCATAGAGGCTAGAGTATTACAAACCCAATAAACCTAATATAACAGAAAATGAAATAAAACAGTATATGTAGAATTAAGCTTAGAAGCATATAATTTTTCCATTCACAAGAACTTTAGTTCTGACCCCTTCCTCATAACATCGTACAGATTAGGTAGATGGCAGAGGCTTTCTAACTTTGAGAAACTTGTTTAAAAAGTGTTATTATATTGGTGAGTATTTGATTACTATTATAATTTAGTCAGTTCCGCTATGAGATATTTATCTAAGCTTTGATGTATTTGTCTTTTTCTATTTGCAATATACCAGAAACCCAACTTGGGCTTCATTGGGATTGGATTTTGTGACGACCCAAACTTGATGCCCAACAACCGACATCGAAATCCGTATCGTCGGAGCTTGCAACAACATTACATGAAAAACAACACAGCGGAAACAAAGGATGATAACATTGATATACAATATAGATACAATGTTAGATACATCATGATACAACAACCCAACACCATCAAAGGATATATACAACACAACACCACAGCGGAAATATATCGACATGAGCAAAGTCTTCAAGAGAATCCAATACTGCAACTCCAATCCAAAACTCCAAACTAAAGCTTTTAACTTCAAGCTCGAACCACCATCAAGCCGAACTTGTAGCAAATGCGATCCTGAGTGCGATGGCCAAACCCAAAAAAACTTCAAAGATCCAAAGACCGAAGAAGATTTCCAAATGCTACCAAACCAAAGACTTCGAAAGGTATCGAATCCACACCTACTATTTGATTATCTGAAAAACCCAACTCTAGACTGCCCGTGTGGAAAATTGTGGGCTCCCAGAGTTTAGGAAGGGAACAATAAACTCTGGGTCAGTCATGGGACTAGTGTGAACAAACAAAAATAGTTATCTTTAAAATAAACAACAAAAGAATTTAAAACACTGAAATCCGCAATGCTTTTTAGAAAATGAAACTACCATAAGGCCTCCCGACACACACACCATGCAATCGCACACTTGGGGGGCATTTCTCCTTATGATAGTCAAACATGCTTACTACGCAAAATCCTTTTTGATATTATTATTAGTGCATAGTGGAAAACATTTCAAAAGTACAATATTAATCTTAGCCAACATAGGTACCATTATATTATGCCTGCTATAGCAACCATGTTAAATGGAAGGTTATACAACTAAAACCGTACAAGGAGCGTATTGGTAATTGGATTTCCAACAAATGGTCAGGCCAAGGAACTTTCCATTGCCGCATGGGTACACCTCTGGATGGACGCCCCGAGAACCTACCCGGATCTCTGCCAACACAAGGCCGGTTTACCCCTTCTCGGAAGTAACACCTAAAGATATGCCATCCCCGGTCGTTTTCCACCTTTATCCCAGGATCCTCAACCACAAAGCAATATCACACAGTAATAAATTTACAATATCCACATGTGTTGAGTATCTGGGCTCCATATCATGATACCACCCTTTTCCAGAAGAAATGGATGCACCCTAGGGGCACGACCCCTGCAACCATGCTGCATCTTTCCTGTTTCGACCATTTTCGGGGTGTGAGTTCGTGAGGCGGTCTCGTCCACATAGCTACGCTTGTTCAAAAAGCCATGCTTCGATCAACAAATGATCAGCAGCACTTCGTATGCCACATTACCAAATTGGGAATGTATCACTAGTAACCATCAACTACATAACCTCTGAGCTCGTACATCTCAGAAAAGGGTGTTAAGCTAAGAGAATAAATCTTCGCCACCAAACAGAAATGTATTTGATAGAAACCGGCTTTACATCTCAAAGTGTAATGTCAGACACACATCCATACAAGTCTGTTCCGGGTTCGAACAGAATCGAAGGCACTTCCGAAGAAGCCCTTGCAATCTGGGTATTCACAATCTTGATCAGACTCCCCATCACATATGGAGATCTCTATACCGTAGCTACTCAGTGTAGAGTCATTCGACGGGTAATCCTTTCGTTTTCGAAAATACTCAGTCTTCACCATCGGCCTTCGACTGTTATCCATAACGTCGTATCATTATTTGGAATGGGTTATATCACACAAGGTCCTCTCCCGGCTAAACCAAATAATGAGTGCAATATTTAAAAACATATGGAGATTGGGATTTCTGTTAAGTCACAACTTTAAAACCCAAAACCTTTCTTTTAAAATGGTTAAACAAATTACAATTTTCAAAATCTTTTGACAAAAAGATTCATTTCACAAAATTCACCCATCTTTCACAAAGATCCATTCACTGATTTCAAAACAATTTCCACTTCAAAACGGATTAACTCATCCAATCTATAAATCAAAGATTTAATTCATAGCTTTAAAAATCATTTCCAAAGATTCATTCATAACTTGGAAAACCATTTTCATTTCAAACTTGAAATCCTTTTAACACAAATTGGAAATTCTTTCCGTATATGAAAGCTTTTTTTATTTGAAAACAAATAGTTTTCGTTTCAGAAAAATCCGATTTCATTTATACGAGTTAAAGTCCTTGGGTTAAGTTCAAATTCCCAAAACAATACTTTTAAAATGGTTTAAATCCATATCAATACATTTATAACTTATATAGCCTTTTTAAACCATAATTTCCAAACATAGAATTCAATTTCAAATCTTGGATTTAAATTTAAATCAATTTATTTAAATTTCAAAACCTTATCAACTTATTCAAAATAACTTTTATCTTCCAACCCCTTTTCAAAATCTTTTCATGCTTAATCCAATTCTATTTCCAAAACCTTTTGGATTCAAAATTCAATTTAAAAATTATTTTTTAAAATCGGTGACTTAACCAATTTCCTTGTGCAATCCATATTTTTGTGTGTATAGTGTAGTCCAGGGGTTTTACACAATAGTGCAACTTCGTCACTCATCACAGAATCAAGCATAGTAATTATAGATAAGCGGTATATCTCTATAATGCTTATCATCCACACACAGATTTATAGATAAATAATATACATTTATCGCATATAAAATAAATTACATTCATCACAGCTTGAGTTAAAACAATTCATTTTACAAAGCATCACACAGCAGAAATATCAAACAATTCAAAGTAGCTCATATAATTCAAACATCCATAGTAAGGTTAATCGATCATCTGATTAATTGAAACCGGATTAATCGCTAATCTGGGTTAATTAACTTTAATTAATTACAATTTAATTAATTATCCATAATTAATAAGTGCTTACCCTTAATCACTTGATTAATCAATCATAAATCGTCAAATTATTACCCTTAATTACTATTATTAAGAAATTAATTTAAGTAATTAATAACCCCTTAATTACTTTTATTTATTAATTACTTTAATTAATTAACCCTTAATTAATTTAATTAATTATCCCTAATTAATTAAATAATTTATTAACCTTAATCACTTGATTAATTAATTCTTAATTATTAATTAATTAATCACTAATCACTAAATAAATTAATTTCTAATCATTGATTAATTAATCTTTAATTATCTAATTAATTAACCTCTAATTATAAATTAATTAATCTTAATTACTTAATTAAATTAATTCTTAAATAACAATTAAATAAATCCTTAAACCTTTATAATTTAATTAATCCTAAATTATTAATTAATTTAACTTTAATTACCTTATTAATTTAAGTAATCTTTAATCATAAAAAAAATTAACTAACTTTCAAGATAAAAAAATTACATTCATTACCTAACTTTAATTTACACATGTTTAAAAGCATTTCATCTCAATTTATACTTGATTACTTTTAAAAATTAAGTTTTTAAAATACTTAACATTTCTCAAATTTTATTTATCAAAGCATGAAACTTTTAATCAAAATAGTTTAAACATAATAATTCAAATTATTTTAAATTTAAATTTTAAAATTAGCTTTACAAAACATTTTAAAACATTTACAAGCTCTACTTCGGGTTCAACCCGTTACTGACTCGAGTGTCCACTGGGGTTCCTTCTTCATCTTCCCTTTCTTTTTTTTAAGTTTTAAGTTTAGTTTTAAGTTAAGTTTTAAAATCTAGAATGATAGCACTCATGAACACGAGTAAAGACTCCAGCCAAATCTTATCCCACTCGAGCATCAACACGAGAAAAAAGCTTCTTCGTTCCCACCTAATCTCATGTGCACAGATCGATCCAGTGCACATGCACACGTCGTCGGCGTCACTCCGGCACCATCGACCTCCATCGCCAAGTCGACTATGGCATCCCTAAACCATCGCACTACTCATCAACCATGAACAAACATCAAAACCAAAATCGAGCTTCCAGTCAAAAAACTGGAAACCCATCCTCATCTGAAACTGCCTCGACGAGGCAATTCCGGCCACCGGAACCACCAAAACTTCGCATGCGACTTCGCTAGCCTCCATGCCATCACTTCCCCAAATCATGCGTAGCTCGATGCACCATAGAAGCCACGGTGACTATTTTTTATGCCGTCGACAGAACATGGGTTTAAAACCCAATTGGCTTATTGCCGACACCACGGCGATCGTACACCATATCCACCATTTTTTCCAACTTTGACGATCTCCAAGCTAACTCCAGCCAAAGCCCCGACCTCCAGAATCACCCCAATCACCAGAACTTGCTCGAAAACCAAAATCTGGTCATTCCCAAAATGCAAATCCAATACCAAACTAAAATCCATGAATTCTTTTTAAAAAATCACATTTTCCAGAGATGATTCAAGTTGCATGGTTAAATCCACCAATTAAATTGTTTGCTTTTATCAATTTTTAATTTTTTTTTGCTGTTTTACTCTATTTCCATAGATATGCAAAACTATTTTGCTTAAAAAAATATTTTAAAATATATTTTATGATTAATAAATCATATTTTGTTTTGAAGCACACAGCCAAACCATGATTAGATAGAGAAGTTTGAATTTTTGAATTATTTAAAAGCTCTATAATTGGGAAACATAGAAGGACAAGCATCACATACATGCATAGATCAAACATTTTTTTATATACAGAAATGACATATCTATAAACACATGCAAAGCACAAATCTAATTCAAGAATCCAAATGCACAATTTTAGATCTACTTAAGCTTTTAATATATATATATTTACTCACAGGCATTTCAAAACAAAGAAGGTGAAGTTTGCTCACCCATTTCCTGAAAGAACAGAGGCCAGAATGATGATTTTTGAACAGAGGTTTCGAATTTTTTTTGCTTGCTGTTGTTTGATTCCTGGCTTAGTGGCTGATGTTTAGATCTGAAGTTTGATCCCAGGTTGAAGGCTGAAACTTGATTTCCAGATTTTGATTTTGATTTGCTTCAGGCTTTTCAATTTAATTTGCAACTTAATTTCTTGAATCCTAAAGCTTGTTTTTGTTTTGCATTAATTTTTTTTCCAGGTTTTGAAAAATCTGAGATGATTTCTTTTTTTCCTCTTGATCAAGTTTTGGTTTTGTTATTGGGATGATTTTTTTCTATGTATGTTTTCTAAATTCAAATTAAAATAAAAGTTAAATTTGCCACTTGTTTTAATTTGGCTAACACGTGTCTATATTGTATTAACACTTGTATCTACATATTTTAATCTTCTTACAAATGTCCTATGTGAATTAAATTGTGTTTATATTCTTAATTTAAATTATTTTATAAATTTTGTTTTGAACCTTATTTTTAATAAATTTATAAACCTTATTTTTAATACTTTTTAGTTGGAACAATGGACTAATGTCGCGACCTCTTCCGGCGATTTCCAATTCGCGTTTCAGTTTTCTCCTCCGTGAGCCCCCTTCCTTCGCCTCATGACCTTTTCCCCTTCTCTTTCCTCTCCACCGCTCCCCTTCTCTCCATCATCGACTAGATCTGGACGTCTATTCAATGGTATGACAGCAGTTGTCTGATTCCAAATACAAACCTTCTTTCATCCACTGAATTTCCGCCTCTGCTTGCTGGAAACCAGTCCACCATTCATCGTCTGATCTCGTGTGCTGGGGTTCTTCCTATGCTAACTGTGTGCTTTCTGGAGCTGTTTCGCCTATGGCGTCGTCTGGTATGCAATTTCCATCTCCTCCTATTGTTGTCGGTAGTATGCACGTGAATTCAAACTGTGATAATGGCAAGCATGTATCTGATGCTGTGGTTAATGAGGGAAGTATTAGTGGTACGCTTGGTGGAGATGTGCGATTGGGTTTGGCAGATGTTTCTGGCCTTTGCTTTTCAAATTCTTGTTTAAATGCCTCTAAGACCTCTGGCCCTTTATTCTGTGACAAAATTTTGGAAACTGTTGCACCTCCCGTTTTGCCCCCAAGTTGAGGTTCATGCTGGTCCTCCTGCTCCTGCTACGGCTTTCCCCAAAGCTTGGTCATCCCTTTTCAGTTCACTTCCACGAAATGCGGGTAATTACAATCCAATTGAATTTGAAATTGTCGAAGAGAATGGAGTGATGATCCCTCCTCCAATTGTGATGCAAGCTGGAGTTGACTTTTGGTCTGAATATTTGGTTGGTTTCTTTCTGGAACCAAATCACCGTCTTCGTGATCCATCCTCGGTTTTACGTAAGACTTGGAAGTTGCGAGGTACTTTGCATGTTAAGCTCATCGACTCTATGTATTATCTCAAGTTCTCCTCTTCCGAGGATCGACGGCTGGTTCTTGGTGCTAAGCCGTCTTTTTTTGCTGGTAGACCCTTAATTATAACGCCATGGTCTCCCACTGTGGCGTGTGCTCGAGAGCAAGTGTTATCCACCCCCGTTTGGGTGTTCTTTTCGCAAATCCCCTCTGCCCTTCAACCCTTGCTTGGGTTGAATTGGTTAGCCTGCAATGTCGGAAAATTGAAATGCTTTGACACTAATATGGTTGCCCGAGAAAAATTAATGTATGCTAAGGCTCTTATTGAGATACCCCCTTTAATCCTCTCCCTACTTCTATTCCCGTGCAGCTTGCTGTTGGACATGTAGCAGAGGTTCGTGTTCGCTATGGATGGGTTCCAGATATATGCACCTACTGTCACTCTTTTGGCCACCTTGCTGCTTCCTGCTTGCATTCCAAATCCTCCACGGCTCCTCCTAAAATTCCTCTGCCTCGTCCCCTGCTCCAAATATGGATTCTGAAGGTCCCTTCCTCTGCATCCCAGGTTGCGCCCCTAGCGCTCTTTGCGTGATCTTGGTCCACCTCCTTCTGCTGCTCGTCCTGCCTCTCCTCCTATTGTTGTTGTTCCTTGTGCTGCCCTAGATAATCCTTTAGTTGTTTCAGATTCTACCCGGGCTGTTTAGGTTGTGTCTGAAAGGTGTTGGATTGACCTCATTTCTGATGTGAGATTTAGCCCAGTGAATGATTCATTTTTCAGATTTGTTTCCGATGATCAGATGGACCGTAGATGCCTATATTACATTCCGTCTGGTGATTCATTAGTTCTTGACTTTGATGGTGTTTTTGCAAGCAAGAATTCTGCCATGCTAGCTGACTCTTCTTGGGATCACTCTTTCATTTATTCTCCTGATGCTTTGGGTTACGAACTTAGTCTTGCTATCCGTTTCAGCCCATTTGCTGGTCTATGCGGCAAAGACCCTTTGGTCTCTGATGTAGATGGTAATTCTTCCTCCTAGAAGGAGTCCTAGTCTTTGTGATTATTATAGTTACTGTGACATGTCTTTCACATACCTGTGCTGTATTTTCCATTTTATTTAGTAGTTAATGTGCTTTTACCTTACTCCTGTACTTCAAATCTTATTACGTTCGTAATAAAAGTGGACAGTCTACTATAAAACCGGTTGGCCTTGCCAAAAAAAGAGAATGGTTTAATACTAATGTATATATTTATACTTTCAAGGAATTGATTTTTAAAAATCTAATTATACTTTAAATAAATAATCACACATATGTAAATTATAGAATTTAGCTTTTAAACAACTTTTAAACTTTTACTATATTTTAAACACTACAAATAATATTTTAAATATAACTTTATATCATATTCCTTATTTAAATAAATACATCATCTTTATTAATCATTTATATAATCTTTTAAAGCAAAAGATGGTTTTAAAAATTTATTTTCACATGAATAAATATATTAAAATTTTATTCTTAATTAGCCTTTGAAAAATCTATTATACCAAATTCAAAACATCATTTTTAAATCAAAATGCATATTTAATAAAATTAGAAACATATTCTTATTAATTTAAAAATAAAATTTTAAATCCAATTTATTTACAATATATTTATTATTCAGTTTCCAAATTCAAATTTCTTTTAAAAATCAATATATATATATATGAACAAATTAATATTTTAATTTATTTCGGAAAATCTCAATTTAATTTACAATTTAATTTCAAAAATTAATTCAATTGTCAAATTAAACTTGGCTAAAATCTGGAAATGTTACAGATTCCCTCCATTAAGAAAATTTCATCCTCGAAATTTGCCAGGGAGATAACAAAGAACAAATGAAAGATAGAGAAATATCTTTTCAGAATAAACTGAATATTTATTCTGCATTTGGCTTACCATATCAGAATATCAATAATCGATATGAGAATAAGCTCATTCAATATTTCACGAATTACTCGGGTTATCCGGATCTACGAATATGCAGGGGCACTGGTTAGTTCGAAGGAATAACTAACCATTCGTAGAATATATCGAAACCCAATAAAACAGACAAAAATAGGTTGGACTACGATCTCAGATTTAAGATATAACTCATTTACGATTTACTGAGAAATAAAATATGTGTAGTTCCTGTGTTGAACAAAAATTGTAAATTTTTATCGTAAACGAGAAGGTTACCTGCTAAAATTCCTTTTCCTTTATCAGCCTTTGAGTTTGAAGGATCATCTTTGATTGCATACACCCTCGCTACTTGAGCTTGTTCCGTGTTGGGCAATCCTTGATCCTATGTCCCAGCTTGTGGCAGTAATAGCATTCCCATTCTCCTCCGGAACTTCCTGCATATCCAGAGTATCGTATTTATAACCCATATCGATAAATTTAGAAAAAGATTCCTTTAGGTGAGCAGTCATTGTGATGACCCGTAAATCCGTACTCCTTGAATATACACTAATCTCCATAGATTAATTCAAGATGAACAGAAATACGAATTATCAATGTTTAAGAAAAAGAAAAAGAAGAAAAAGGATAGAAGAAGAGATAATAAAATAGAAAAATAGAGCGGAAAGAAAATAGAAAATAGAATGGAACAGAAAGAAAACAACAGAACAATATCAGAATCTCACAATTCGCAGCGGAACAACATATAATAGTAAATGAATAATCTTTAAACAAAGAACTATATCAGTTATTACATTACATTACATTACATTTCATCATTACATCAGAGTGTACAACAACAATAAACAACAAACAGTGGAAAAGAAATACTATAAACTAGTAATACGCCATGCCATCCAGCTTGCCTCCAGCAACTCCTGAATATCCAGAATATCCTGATAAACCTTACTCTTGACTGTCCGTGTGGAAATTGGTGGGCACCCAGAGTTTAGGAAGGAAAACAATAAACTCCGAGTCAGTCATGTGACTGGTGTGAGAACTCAAAACAGTTTATTTATCTTTAAAATCAAAATAGAGGAATATTTTTAAAGTCAATTCGCAATGCTTTTAAAAATGAGACTAACATAAGGCCTCCCGCACACACACACACAATGCAAACGCAGAATCGGAGGAGATTTCTCCTTATGATAGTCAAAGATGCTTGATACGCATTTAAAAGAACATTTGATATTATTACTAGTGCATAGTGTAGGAAAAATTCATTTCGAAAGTAGAATATAAATCTTAGCCAACATACGACCATTATCGTATGCCTACTATAGGTAACTATGTTCAATAGCAGGTTACCGCCACATTCCATAGCAGGTTATACAACTAAAACCGTACAAGTCTCGTATTGTTTCTTTGGATTTCCAACGAATGATCTGGCCAAGGAACTTCCCATTGCCACATGAGAATGCCTCTGGATGGACATCCCCGAGAACCAAACCGGATCTCTACCAACACAAGGCCGGGTTACCCCTAACTGAGTAACAACTGACCGAATATGCCATCCCCCGGTCCTTTGGGACCTTTCAACCGAGCGCTCGCAATCAATTCACACAATCATAACAAAGTGTTTTCAAAATGAGTAAGTATCTGGGCTCCATACCATGATACCACCCTTTTCCAGAAGGAAATGCACATATCCTAAAGGGAGCTACCCCTCATAACCTTGCCGCATCTTTCCTGTTTTGACCATTCTCGAGGTGTGAGGCTCGACGAAGTCACGTCCACAAAAACATACTTTATACAAAAGCCATGCTTTGGGTCAACAAATGATCATAGAAATGATCACCAAGATAGACGACCAAATAAATGATCCTATCACAAATAATCAACACAATGATCATTTACAGCAACACTCAGCATGTCACATTACCAAATTGGGAATATATCGCTGATAACCTTCAACTACATAACCTCTGAGCTCGTACGTCTCAGAGAAGGGTGTTAAGCTAAAAGAATAAATTCTCCGCCACCAACAGAAATATATTTGAAAGAAATCGGCTTTATATCTCAACTTGTAATGTCAGACATACAATCTATACAAGTCTGTTCCAGGCTCGAACAGAACCGAAGGCACTTACAAAGAAGTCCTTGCAATCCGGATATCCACAATCCTGATCGGATTCACCATCACATATGGAGAATTCTATACCGGAGCAACTCGGTGCAGAGTCAATCGACAGGTCATCCTATCGCTCTCGCAAATACCCGGTCTTCAACACCGATCTTCAAATGCAATTCATAACGACGTATCACATATTCAGAATGGGTTATACGACCCCATGGTTCTTTCCCGGTTAACCCGAATAGTGAGCGCTTATTCAAAAATAAGTGTGGCATTCAAATTCAAACAAATCACATCAATTACCCTTTCAAAGGGAAATATTGATAGTCGGTTATTGAACTATCAATGGATATGCACACATCACCAGTTTCCAAATAATTTTCCAAATTATTTATTTTCCAAAATATCTATGCATATATTATTTTCAATACTTCAAAAATAAATCAATATTTATTTTTAAACAAGTTCCCCTTTCATTTATAAATTCCATAGTGAATTTATATTTCAAAATATCTATGAATATACGTTTCAATTCGATTTCTAATATTCATTTTCAATTTATCTTCAAAAAAGATAAATTCTCAAAATATTCACTTTATATTGGAAAACATTTCCATACTTATTTAATAAGTAATTCACAAATTTTATTTATTTTCAACACTTAGAAAATATTCAATATACTTAAATCGAGATTAAGTATATATTTCATTCTTTAAGGAAATCATTCTCTTAAACATATTTATTTGGGCCAAAACGAATGTTGCGTAAAACATCGTTACGACAACCCAAAATCACTAGTATAGGGATTCAAAGTTTAAATAGATATATAAATCCCAATACTATACAAAACATTTCCTTTCGGAAATCATTTACTATAACAACAGTGTTATAGTCCACCATTTCCTTCTATTTCTCGAAAACGTCTATTTCAACAATGAATGTTGAAATCTATGGTTTCGAATCTCAACACATTTTAAAACATCGTTAGATCGTTTTAATTCAATTTAAAACATCACATTCTAAACATTTTCTTTAACATATTATTCACTATTCAAAAACGTGAATATACTACGTTAATCAATTTCATCCTTTTATTCATTTTATTTCAAAGGATTATTCACAGTCAAAAATGTGAATATAACTCCATAAATAAGTTATAACAATTTTCTTATCAAAATAAGTCATTTGCGAATTTATAAAACAACGTTTATAAATTCCATTTCTATTTATTTTATAACTACTTCCTTTTATAAATTCCTTTATTAATCTATTCGATTTATAACTTAATTATAAACCAAAAGTTCACATTATAAGTTAAATACTTATAATTTATTTGTTTACAAAATCGTTCCTTTAAACTTCATAATTATAAATCTTATAACTTATAAGATTCAATTATTTATCCAAATATATTCTTTAATAACTTCACAAAATCTATAAATCTTACTATTTATAAATTTCATTTATAACTTCACCATTTATAATTTTATAAATTTCATTCACTTATGCAATCCATTTTCACTTCATTCAAACACTTATAAAAACTCGTTTTATAATTCAAATGTTTTAATTTATAAATATCAATTTATAAATCCTTTATAAAATCAATTTATACTATTATTTTAAAACATCTTTAATCTCCTTTATAATTTCGTCATTCTAATTTATAAAATAATTAAATTTCATAAATCCTATATTTAAACTTTTCACAATAATTTCAAAAATCCCGATTTAACTATTTTATAAAATCATTAGCCTCATATTTTCAAAAATCAGCCTTCAACTATATTTCTCAAAAATCATAATTTTTATAACATTAAAATTTATACGTTTATTTATTTAAAATGGATAAATTCCCAAAAATATTTTATAACGTATACTTTCAAAAATCACTTTGAAATCATTTTAAAATTCCAAAACTTGGTCCAATGATGCTACATACCAAATAGTCAATCACGACAACAACGACATCATATATTGATATGATAATCCATCAAATATCAAAATATCTGAAATCAATTAAATACTGTTGAGGAATCCAGTTGGATCCCCCCAACCTGTTTCCCTGCATCCACAAACATTAGCACAATACCAATTCCGCTCCAGTACGGAATTATCGCGGTATATGGGATTTAAAATATTATCCGCTTAATAGACGGCGCAATAGGGTCTCATCCGCTATACAAATGCGGGAAATCAATAACTCCAATATATACATATGCCAATATATATATATATATTGCTATTATATATAATACCAATTTCACTGTTTATGAAATATTCGCGGTATATGTTTTTAATAAATAACATCCGCTTACTAACGGCGCATAATGTCTATTTTAACAATCAATAGGTATCAATCATCATTCCAACATGCATTCAAATATTTTAAATATAACTATTTAAAATAAAATCGAAACTGATTCGATTGAGTGAGAAGTTCTCACCTTGATTTCAATTTCGTTTTAGCGATTTATTTCGAATAAAATTAAACGGACGTTTAATTTTACCCGAAATTCTCACTAACTCCAAACGACTCCAATCCAATTCCATCGCGTAGTGCTCGTCCATACGATTCCAACGCTTCTTGTTTCGCGCGTTTTCGACCTCGTATGAAAAAGTTATGCATTTTTGAAGTTTACACGAATTTTTAATAACAAATTCACTTAAATTAACTATTTTTAATACCCTAACTGTCCATAGCCGTGAGATCACACCCTGATGAATCCTGGCCGCTCCATCTTTCTTCTCCCTCATCTCACGCACGTTGCTTCTACAGCTAGGGTTTCGATTTGCTCCGCCAATACTCGACTAAACTTCATCAAACCACCTCCATGTTGAAGCCCATTGCAAGAGCTATGTTCGACCCCCATCTTGATGAACTCGGCTGCCACATGAGCCTTGAAATGCACGCGCAACTTCAGGTCTTTGAGCTCCAATTGCCATCAATCCGTAGCGTATTTTCCGATCATAGCCGTTGGATATCAAGATCGTGTTGTGCTCTACAACTTTCATTTAGAAAGTTTCTTGAATTAATGAACGGATTTGGAGATTGGAGGGGAAGAACGCCGCGTGTTTCTGGCCGTTCATGCGTGGGTGGCGGCTAGGGTTATAATTATTTTTTTTCTTGTGAATGGAGGCTATTTATAGGGAACCGACGAAACATTATTCATTCCGGAAATTCCGAACTCCGATTTACGCGCCGTAACCAGCGTTTCTAGGGTTTACCCCGCGTTTCGGACACAATGGAACAGGTTTCGGAAGCTAATTCGGACATCTGTGCGAGATATGGCAATAAACGTTCAATTTAAATTAAACCGATTTAAGCGATTTTCTAGGCGTTTTAATTTGTACCGGACAAACGGTAAATCCGATTGACACGAAATTTGAAACCTTACAATAATATCACATTACGGATCCGATGAAACTGGTTTCGTCGAAATCCGAGACTTTTTGAAAAATGGCTATTTTAACTCGCCAAATTAATATTAAAAATAATTCGATGCGTTTCGAGCTGCCGCGATCAAACGATAACTCCGATTGCTACGAAAATTGAAACCCGGTAATAACTAACTATTACGGATCCAATGGAACTGGTCTCGTCCAATTTTGAGACTGTTTCAAAAATTAGCTATTTTCACTAGTCGATTTAAATATTAAAATATTCAATTTTCACAAATAAACTTTTAATTCTATTTTAAAAGTTCTAAAATATCATTCTAACTCTAATATGATAAAATAAAATTTTACAAATCATTTTCAATCATATTTAACTCAATTTTCAATTATTTCCATAATTTAACATATTAAATTATCGATTTAATTTTCCAATTAAATCCAATTATTCAAAATAAAATTTATTCGACTTATAAATTCACTTATTAATATTTAAAATAAATTAAATATTCAAATTTTAATAATCAAAAATTCTGGGTCGTTACAATCTTCCCCCTTAAAAGAATTTCGTCCTCGAAATTATCAAGTAAGAAAAGTTACAGAATTTATTAATTTTCCCAAAATCCATAGTTAAATTTCTTACAATAACTTTACTAAGTTTTCAAATCATACTTAGTTATCTTTTCAAAAACAATTACTATTGTTTAACTTTCAACTCTAAAATCAAAGTTAAAGTTTTCAAAAAATTTCCAATTTTCTCAAATTTTTCTAGCGCCTTAAATTTCCGGAAAAATTTGCCATAGTCTCCTTTGCGCGGCTCGATCCGAAAAAAAAAATGACAGTATATATATCACAAATATACATCTCATCAAGTAATGAGGCATCCCGAAGGGAAAAAGTATAAAAGTACGATATGTAATCCGAGATATGTACCTTATAATTTATTAGCGAGCATATACGGCTAATATAGCGCGAAAACGAGCTCCAAATGCGAAGCAAACGCGATCCGCACCTACTAATCACTCAACAAACAATATGAGAAACATGCATATAGACAATAGTATCAATATACAACATATAGCAACATAATAACTATATATGTCAACATAGCAAATGTAGTAAAAGAAACAAATGCAAACATCAACCAACTATCATCCATCTAACATTCATAACCAATAAATGTTCATTCATAATCTCATTAATATTCAATGAATTGGGTTTTTAGCTTAATCACATTGATTCATTTACATTGGATGTTCTTTACTAACATTCATTTTCAATTAGTTTATATTCACTAATTCATATTCAAGTTGATTCACTTCCAAATCAAATTCAATTCTATTTAAGATTCACTTAACTTCCAATTGGATTTCAATTACTTTAACTTCCAATTTTCATTAATACTTAATGAATTATATACAATCAACTAACAACCATATAACAACCAATGTATATTAATTGCAACCAAATTCCTTTGCTTATATTCATTCAATTTGGTTTAACATCATCACTTTCAATTGGTTTAATTAAATTGATTTTCATTAAATCTTTCAACTTCCAATAACATTAGATTTCAATGAATTAACACTTATATTCATTATTTCATATAGTTTCACTTCTTATATATATATAAGTTTATTTCTTAATTGTAAATCACATTAATTATAATTCTATTCTTATAATTCTTTTGCTTATACAATTATTCTTTTATTTAGATTATTCAAACAACTAAACAATCAACTTATATACTTTAATAATTTTGAAAAATTATCCCTTTATATATAAAAATATACTCAAGGTAAAATTATTTCATTTACTCAATTTTAAAACAATACTGTGTCGAATTGTTCTATTTAAGTGTTTAGAAACCCCTTCGGCATAGTTGTCGAGACCACGCTGACGAAGGTTCATATGCCACTCAACAAACCAATCATCACAATATAAAACAATTTTTATATATTCACTAACAAATACGCTCTCATAGCTATTATTACACTCAAACTCATTCTAGAGTACTACTGACTCTATCTCTAATGAGTAATACCCAACAGAACCATGGTTGTCGCTTAACCATATGCTCTGATACCACCTGTGATGAACGTACCGTCAGCGGTCACAACCGGTAGGCTTTTCAACCATCCCAGCCCCACCGTGGCTCACAAAGGTATCCCAAACTTGCTTTTACGGCCACCCTTTCGAATGTCACGGCTTCGCCTAACCAACCCCGTAAAGAGGACGTGTGGGGGTAAAAGTCTCCCGTTCGCCACCAAACCGCGAAGCGAGAACCCCCCATCACATATCACCTAGCATAAGCAAGACTGGTGTGAGAACTCAAAACAGTTTATTTATCTTTAAAATCAAAATAGAGGAATATTTTTAAAGTCAATTCGCAATGCTTTTAAAAATGAGACTAACATAAGGCCTCCCGCACACACACACACAATGCAAATGCAGAATCGGAGGAGATTTCTCCTTATGATAGTCAAAGATGCTTGATACGCATTTAAAAGAACATTTGATATTATTACTAGTGCATAGTGTAGGAAAAATTCATTTCGAAAGTAGAATATAAATCTTAGCCAACATACGACCATTATCGTATGCCTACTATAGGTAACTATGTTCAATAGCAGGTTACCGCCACATTCCATAGCAGGTTATACAACTAAAACCGTACAAGTCTCGTATTGTTTCTTTGGATTTCCAACGAATGATCAGGCCAAGGAACTTCCCATTACCACATGAGAATGCCTCTGGATGGACATCCCCGAGAACCAAACCGGATCTCTACCAACACAAGGCCGGGTTACCCCTAACTGAGTAACAACTGACCGAATATGCCATCCCCCGGTCCTTTGGGACCTTTCAACCGAGTGCTCGCAATCAATTCACACAATCATAACAAAGTGTTTTCAACATGAGTAAGTATCTGGGCTCCATACCATGATACCACCCTTTTCCAGAAGGAAATGCACATATCCTAAAGGGCGCTACCCCTCATAACCTTGCCGCATCTTTCCTGTTTTGACCATTCCCGAGGTGTGAGGCTCGACGAAGTCACGTCCACAAAAACATACTTTATACAAAAGCCATGCTTTGGGTCAACAAATGATCATAGAAATGATCACCAAGATAGACGATCAAATAAATGATCCTATCACAAATAATCAACACAATGATCATTTACAGCAACACTCAGCATGTCACATTACCAAATTGGGAATATATCGCTGATAACCTTCAACTACATAACCTCTGAGCTCGTACGTCTCAGAGAAGGGTGTTAAGCTAAAAGAATAAATTCTCCGCCACCAACAGAAATATATTTGAAAGAAATCGGCTTTATATCTCAACTTGTAATGTCAGACATACAATCTATACAAGTCTGTTCCGGGCTCGAACAGAACCGAAGGCACTTACAAAGAAGTCCTTGCAATCCGGATATCCACAATCCTGATCGGATTCACCATCACATATGGAGAATTCTATACCGGAGCAACTCGGTGCAGAGTCAATCGACAGGTCATCCTATCGCTCTCGCAAATACCCGGTCTTCAACACCGATCTTCAAATGCAATTCATAACGACGTATCACATATTCAGAATGGGTTATACGACCCCATGGTTCTTTCCCGGTTAACCCGAATAGTGAGCGCTTATTCAAAAATAAGTGTGGCATTCAAATTCAAACAAATCACATCAATTACCCTTTCAAAGGGAAATATTGATAGTCGGTTATTGAACTATCAATGGATATGCACACATCACCAGTTTCCAAATAATTTTCCAAATTATTTATTTTCCAAAATATCTATGCATATATTATTTTCAATACTTCAAAAATAAATCAATATTTATTTTTAAACAAGTTCCCCTTTCATTTATAAATTCCATAGTGAATTTATATTTCAAAATATCTATGAATATACGTTTCAATTCGATTTCTAATATTCATTTTCAATTTATCTTCAAAAAAGATAAATTCTCAAAATATTCACTTTATATTGGAAAACATTTCCATACTTATTTAATAAGTAATTCACAAATTTTATTTATTTTCAACACTTAGAAAATATTCAATATACTTAAATCGAGATTAAGTATATATTTCATTCTTTAAGGAAATCATTCTCTTAAACATATTTATTTGGGCCAAAACGAATGTTGCGTAAAACATCGTTACGACAACCCAAAATCACTAGTATAGGGATTCAAAGTTTAAATAGATATATAAATCCCAATACTATACAAAACATTTCCTTTCGGAAATCATTTACTATAACAACAGTGTTATAGTCCACCATTTCCTTCTATTTCTCGAAAACGTCTATTTCAACAATGAATGTTGAAATCTATGGTTTCGAATCTCAACACATTTTAAAACATCGTTAGATCGTTTTAATTCAATTTAAAACATCACATTCTAAACATTTTCTTTAACATATTATTCACTATTCAAAAACGTGAATATACTACGTTAATCAATTTCATCCTTTTATTCATTTTATTTCAAAGGATTATTCACAGTCAAAAATGTGAATATAACTCCATAAATAAGTTATAACAATTTTCTTATCAAAATAAGTCATTTGCGAATTTATAAAACAACGTTTATAAATTCCATTTCTATTTATTTTATAACTACTTCCTTTTATAAATTCCTTTATTAATCTATTCGATTTATAACTTAATTATAAACCAAAAGTTCACATTATAAGTTAAATACTTATAATTTATTTGTTTACAAAATCGTTCCTTTAAAATTCATAATTATAAATCTTATAACTTATAAGATTCAATTATTTATCCAAATATATTCTTTAATAACTTCACAAAATCTATAAATCTTACTATTTATAAATTTCATTTATAACTTCACCATTTATAATTTTATAAATTTCATTCACTTATGCAATCCATTTTCACTTCATTCAAACACTTATAAAAACTCGTTTTATAATTCAAATGTTTTAATTTATAAATATCAATTTATAAATCCTTTATAAAATTAATTTATGCTATTATTTTAAAACATCTTTAATCTCCTTTATAATTTCGTCATTCTAATTTATAAAATAATTAAATTTCATAAATCCTATAAAACTTTTCACAATCATTTCAAAAATGCCGATTTAACTATTTTATAAAATTATTAGCCTCATATTTTCAAAAATCAGCCTTTAACTATATTTCTCAAAAATCATAATTTTTATAACATTAAAATTTATACGTTTATTTATTTAAAATGGATAAATTCCCAAAAATATTTTATAACGTATACTTTCAAAAATCACTTTGAAATCATTTTAAAATTCCAAAACTTGGTCCAATGATGCTACATACCAAATAGTCAATCACGACAACAACGACATCATATATCGATATGATAATCCATCAAATATCAAAATATCTGAAATCAATTAAATACTGTTGAGGAATCCAGTTGGATCCCCCCAACCTGTTTCCCTGCATCCACAAACATTAGCACAATACCAATTCCGCTCCAGTACGGAATTATCGCGGTATATGGGATTTAAAATATTATCCGCTTAATAGACGGCGCAATAGGGTCTCATCCGCTATACAAATGCGGGAAATCAATAACTCCATTATATACATATGCCAATATATATATATATATATTGCTATTATATATAATACCAATTTCACTGTTTATGAAATATTCGCGGTATATGTTTTTAATAAATAACATCCGCTTACTAACGGCGCATAATGTCTATTTTAACAATCAATAGATATCAATCATCATTCAAACATGCATTCAAATATTTTAAATATAACTATTTAAAATAAAATCGAAACTGATTCGATTGAGTGAGAAGTTCTCACCTTGATTTCAATTTCGTTATAGCGATTTATTTCGAATAAAATTAAACGGACGTTTAATTTTACCCGAAATTCTCACTAACTCCAAACGACTCCAATCCAATTCCATCGCGTAGTGCTCGTCCATACGATTCCAATGCTTCTTGTTTCGTGCGTTTTCGACCTCGTATGAAAAAGTTATGCATTTTTGAAGTTTACACGAATTTTTAATAACAAATTCACTTAAATTAACTATTTTTAATACCCTAACTGTCCATAGCCGTGAGATCTCACCCTGATGAATCCTGGCCGCTCCATCTTTCTTCTCCCTCATCTCACGCACGTTGCTTCTACAGGCAACTACACGCACGCAAAAACCCATACCTCATAAACTAGGGTTTCGATTTGCTCCGCCAATACTCGACTAAACTTCATCAAACCACCTCCATGTTGAAGCCCATTGCAAGAGCTATGTTCGACCCCCATCTTGATGAACTCGGCTGCCACATGAGCCTTGAAATGCACGCGCAACTTCAGGTCTTTGAGCTCCAATTGCCATCAATCCGTAGCGTATTTTCCGATCATAGCCGTTGGATATCAAGATCGTGTTGTGCTCTACAACTTTCATTTAGAAAGTTTCTTGAATTAATGAACGGATTTGGAGATTGGAGGGGAAGAACGCCGCGTGTTTCTGGCCGTTCATGCGTGGGTGGCGGCTAGGGTTATATTTTTTTTTTCTTGTGAATGGAGGCTATTTATAGGGAACCGACGAAACACTATTCATTTCGGAAATTCCAAACTCTGATTTACGCGCCGTAACCAGCGTTTCTAGGGTTTACCCCACGTTCCGGACACAATGGAATAGGTTTCGGAAGCTTTACAGTCATCCTCTCCTGGTATTTCTTGTTCATTCCCCGAATAAACTTTTCATTCTTTTTCAATGGTGTATTTACTAACTCCGGACCAAACCGAGATAATTCGTTGAATTTGTTCTAGTAGTCCTCAAACGATAAACTTCCCTGCTTCAAATCTGTGAACTCCTGCTACATCCTGGAGATACCAGCAGATGGCATATATTGCTGCTCGAACACTTCCTTGAATCGACGCCAAGTGAACTCATCCGCCGGCTCATCCACAGTAAATGTCTCCCACCAAGCTAAAGCCTCTTCCTGGAGCTGCCAGGAAGCTATCAATCACATCTGATCATCTTCCAATTTTAGTCCTATTAAAATCCTTTCGCACGATCGAATCCAGGCTTGTGCTTCGATAATGGTTTCCTTGCCTGTGAATGGCTTTCCACCAAGTCTAGAAAAACTTCGATGTAAATCGGCCAGATTTGGCTGAGGTTGAGTGGGAATAGCTGCTGTTGCAGGGACTTGACCAGTTGAAGTGGTACTTCCCCGTCCCCTACCTCGTCCTCTTCTTCCACTCATTCTCACTATCTGTAAATAGTAAGAAAACCGATTTAGGCATTCGACGAGATATCTTAGGGAATAACAACGGTTAAAGAAAATAGACTGAGAAATTTAGGTTTTCGGCTTCACAGGTTGTGCTCATTTTAGAGTATACTTCACCCTATCTCTAATGAGCCATCTAATGTTACACTCCGTAGCTAAAGTTCTTACTCAACCTTTAGCTCTGATACCACATGTGACAAACCGAACTCGATACCCGACAACCGACATCAAAATCCGTATCGCCGGCGCTTGCAACAACATTAGATGAAAAACAACACGGCGGAAACAAAGGATGATAACATTGATATACAATATAGATATAATGTTAGATACATCATGATACAACAACCCAACACCATCAGAGGATATATACAACACAATACCACAGCGGAAATATATCGACATGAGCAAAGTCTTCAAGGGAATCGAATACTGCAACTCTAATCCAAAACTCCAAACCAAAGCTCTTAACTTCAAGCTAGAACCACCATCAAGCTGAACTTGTAGCAAATGCGATCCCGAGCACGATTGCCAAACCCAAAAAAACTTCAAAGATCCAAAGACTGAAGAAGATTTCCAAATGCTACCAAACCAAAGACTTCGAAAGCTATCGAATCTACACCTACTATTTGATTATCTGAAAAACCCAACTCTAAACTGCCCGTGTGGAAAATTGTGGGCATCCAGAGTTTAGGAAGGGAACAATAAACTCCGGGTCAGTCATGTGACTGGTGTGAGCAAACAAAAATAGTTTACTTTAAAACAAACAAGAAAAGAATTTAAAACATTGAAATCCACAATGCTTTTTAGAAAATGAAACTACCATAAGGCCTCCCGGTACATACACCATGCAATCGCACACTTGGGGGAGATTTCTCCTTATGATAGCCAAACATGCTTACTATGCAAAATCCTTTTTGATATTATTATTAGTGCATAGTGAAAAACGTTTCGAAAGTATAATATTAATATTAGCCAGCATAGGCACCATTATATTATGCCTGCTATAGCTACCATGTTAAATGGCAGGTTATACAACTAAAACCGTACAAGGCACGTATTGGTAATTGGATTTCCAACAAATGATCCGGCCAAGGAACTTCTTATTGCCACATGGGTACGCCTCTGGAAAAATGCCTCGAGAACCTACCCGGATCTCTGCCAACACAATGCCGGTTTACCCCTTCCCGGAAGTAACACCTAAAGATATGCCATCCCCGGTCGTTTGCGACCTTTATCCGAGGATCCTCATCAACAAAGCTACATCACACAGTAATAAATTGACAGTGTCCACATGAGTTAAGTATCTAGGCTCCGTATCATGATACCACCTTTTTCCAGAAGAAATGGACATACTCTAAGGGCGCGTCCCATGCAACCTTGCTGCATCTTTCCTGTTTCGACCATTTTCGGGGTGTGAGGTCCTGATGCAATCTCATCCACAGAGCTATGCTTTTTCAAAAATCCATGCTTCGATAACAAATTATCAGCAACACTTCGTATGCCACATTACCAAATTGGGAACGTATCACTGGTAACCATCAACTACATAACCTCTGAGCTCATACGTCTCAAAGAAGGGTGTTAAGCTAAGAGAATAAATCTCCGCCACCAAACAAAAATGTATTGGACAGAAACCGGCTTTACATCTCAAAGTGTAATGTCAGACACACATCCATACAATTCTGTTCTGGGTTCGAACAGAGCCGAAGGCACTTTCGAAGAAGTCCTTGCAATCCGGGTATTCACAATCTCGGTCGGACTCCCTATCACATATGGTGATCTCTATACAGTAGCTACTCAGTGCAGAGTCATTCGACGGGTAATCCTTTCATTTTTTAAATTACCTGGTCTTCACCACCGGTCTTCGAATGCAATCTATAATGTCGTATCATTATTCGGAATGGGTTATATGACACAAGGTCCTCTCCCGGCTAAACCGAATAATGAGCGCAATATTTAAAAACATATGGATATTTGGAATTCAGTTCACAACTTTAAAACCCAAAACCTTTCTTTTAAAATGGTTTAAACAAATGACCATTTTTAAAATCTTTAAACAAAAAGATTCATTTCACAAAGTTCACCCATCTTTCACAAAGATCCATTCATAGGTTTCAAAAAATTTCCACTTCAAATCGGATTAACTCATCCAATCTTTAAATCAATGATTTAATTCATAGCTTTCAAAATCATTTCCAAAGATTCATTGATAACTTGGAAAACCATTTTCATTTCAGACTTGAAATCCTTTTAACACAAATTGGAAATTCTTTCACTATATGAAAGCTTTTTTTATTTGAAAACAAATAGTTTTCGTTTCGGAAAAATCCAATTTCACTTATATAAGTTAAAATCCTTGGGTTAAATTCATATTCCCGAAATAATACTTTTAAAATGGTTTAAATCCATATAAACAAATTTGTAACTTATATAGCCTTTTTAAACCATAATTTCCAAACATAGAATTCAATTTCAAATCTTGAATTTAAATTTAAATCAATTTATTTAAATTTCAAAACCTTATCAAGTTATTCAAAATAACTTTTATCTTCTTACTCCTTTTCAAAATCTTTTCACGTTTAATCCAATTCTATTTCCAAAACCTTTTGGATTCAAAATTCAATTTAAAAATTATTTTCTAAAATCTGTGACTTAACCAATTTCCTTATGCAATCCATATTTGTGTGTGTGTAGTGTAGTCCAGGGGTTTTACACAATAGTGCAACATCATCAATCATCACAGATTCAAGCACAATAATTATAGATAAGCGGTATATCTCTATAACGCTTATCTTCCATACACAAATTCATAGATAAATAATATACATTTATCATAGATAAAATAAATTATATTCATCATAGCTTGAATTAAAACAATTCATATCACAAAGCATCACACAGCAGAAATATTAAATAATTCAAAGTAGCTCATACAATTCAAACATCCATAAGTAAGGTTAATAGATCATCAGATTAATTGAAACCAGATTAATCACTGATCTAGGTTAATTAACATTAATTAATTATCCTTAATTAATAAGTGATTACCCTTAATCACTTGATTAATCAATCATAAATCATCAAATTATTACCCTTAATTAATTTTATTAAGAAATTAATTTTAAGCAATTAATTACCCCTTACTTACTTTTTATTTATTAATTACCTTAATTAATTAACCCTTAATTATAATTATCCTTAATTAATTACAATAATTTATTAACCTTAATCACTTGATTAATTAATTCTTAATTATTAATTAATTAATCATTAATCACTAAACAAATTAATTTATAATCATTGATTAATTAATCTTTAATTATCTAATTAATTAACCTCTAATTATAAATTAATTAAACTTAATTACTTAATTAAATTAATTCTTATATAATAATTAAATAATTCCTTAAACCTTTATAATTTAATTAATCCTAAATTATTAGTTAATTTAACTTTAATTACCTTATTAATTTAAGTAATCTTTAATCATAAAAAAAACTTAACTAACTTTCAAGATAAACAATTACATTAATTACCTAACTTTAGTTTACAATTATTTAAAAGCATTTCATCTCAATTTATACTTAATTACTTTAAAATTTAAGTTTTTAAAAATACTTAACATTTCTCAAATTTTATTTATCAAAGCATAAAACTTTTAATCAAAATAGTTTAAACATAATAGTTCAAATTAGTTTTAAATTTAAATTTTAAAATTAGCTTTACAAAACATTTTAAAACATTTACAAGCTCTACTTCGGGTTCAACCCGTTACTGACTCGAGTGTCCACTGGGGTTCCTTCTTCATCTTCCCTTTCTTTTAATTTTTTAAGTTTTAAGTTAAGTTTTAAAATCTGGAATGATAGCACTCACGAACACAAGTACAGACTCGAGCCAAATCTTATCCCACTCGAGCATCAACACGAGAAAAAAGCTTATTCGTTCCCACCTAATCTTGTGTGCACAGATCGATCCAATGCACATGCACACGCCGCCGACGTCACTGTGGCACCATCGACCTCCATCGCCAAGTTGACTAGGGCGTCCCCAAACCATCGCACTACTCAGCAACCATGAACAAACATCAAAACCAAAATTGAGCTTCCAGTCGAAAAACTGGAAACCCATCCTCAATCGAAACCACACGTAGCTCTATGCACCATAGAAGCCATGGTGACCAATTTTTATGCCCTCGGCAGAACTAGGGTTTAAAACACAATTGGCCGATTGCCGACGCCACGACGATTGTACACCATATCCACCATTTTTCCCAACTTCGATGATCACCAAGCTAACTCCATCCAAAGCCCCAACCGAATCATCCCAGTATCAGAATTTGCTTGAAAACCAAATTTGGTCATTTCCAAAATGCAAATCCGATACCAAACTAAAATTCATGAATTTTGTATTAAAAATCACATTTTCCAGAGATGATTAAAATTGCATGTTTGAGTCCACTAATTAAATTGTTTGCTTTTATCATTGTTTAATGTTTTTACTGTTTTGCTCTATTTCCAGAGATATGCAAAACTATTTTCCTTAAAAATAAATTTTAAACCATATTTTATGATTAATAAATCATATTTTGTTTTGAAGCACACAGCCAAACCATGATTAGGTAGAGAAGTTTGAATTTTTGAATTATTTAAAAGCTCTATAATCGGGAAACAGAGAAGAACAAGCATCACATACATGCACAGATCAAACATTTTTTTATATATATAGAAATGACATATCTATAAACACATGCAAAGCACAAATCTAATTCAAGAATCCATATGCTCAATTTTAGATCTACTTAAGCTATTAATATACATATTTACTCACAGGCATTTCAAAACAAAGAAGGTGAAGTTTGCTCACCTGCTTCCTAAAAGAACAGAAGCCAGAATGATGATTTTTGAACAGAGGTTTCGAATTTGTTTTGCTTTTTGTTGTTTGATTCCTGGCTTAGTTGCTGATGTTTAGATCTGAAGTTTGATCCCAAGTTGAAGGCCGAAACTTGATTTCCAGATTTTGATTTTGATTTGCTTCTGGTTTTTGAATTTGATTTGAAACTTAATTTCTTGAATCCTGAAGCTTGTTTTTGTTTTGCTTTGATATTTTTTTCCAGGTTTTGAAAAATCTGAGATGATTTCTTTTTTTTTCCTCTTGATCAAGTTTTGGTTTCATTATTGGGATGATTTTTTTTCCTATGTATGTTTTCTAAATTCAAATTAAAAGAAAAGTTACATTAGCCACTTGTTTTAATTTGGCTAACACTTGTCTATATAGAATTAACACTTGTATCTACATATTTTAATCTTCTTACAAATGTCCTATGTGAATTATATTGTGTTTATATCCTTAATTTAAATTATTTTATAAATTTTGTTTTTAACCTTATTTTTAATAAATTTATAAATCATGTTTTATATATATATATATATATATACAATTTAAAAGAGAATGGTTTTAATACTAATGTATATATTTATACTTTCAAGGAATTGATTTTTAAAAATCTAATTAATAAATAATCACATATGTAAATTATAAAATTTAGCTTTTAAACAACTTTTAAACTTTTACTATATTTTAAACACTACAAATAATATTTTAAATATAACTTTATATCATATTCCTTATTTAAATAAATACATCTTCTTTATTAATCATTTATATAATCTTTTGAAGCAAAAGATGGTTTTAAAATTTTAATTTCACATGAATAAATATATTAAAATTTTATTCTTAATTAGCCTTTGAAAAATCTATTATATCAAATTCAAAACATTGTTTTTAAATCAAAATCCATATTTAATAAAATTAGAAACAATTTCTTATTAATTTAAAAATAAAACTTTAAATCAAATTTATTTCCAATATATTTATTATTGAGTTTCCAAATTCAAATTTCTATTAAAAATCAATATATATATATATATATATATATGTATATATATAAGCAAACTAATATTTTATTTTATTTTGGAAAAATTCAATTTAATTTACAATTTAATTTCAAAAATTAATTCAATTATCAAATTAAACTTGGCTAAAATCCAGGAATGTTACAGATTTTAGCATTTTTGCAAAAAATTCGGACCCATTGGGTTTCGGATTGTTACATTTGGTATCAGAGCCTAGGTTTAGGATTCCTAAGTAGATAGTGAGCGAACATATTTGAATTTTTGAATAAAATATAAATATAGTATGTACTAAATTCCAAATATTCCCTAATTATATATTCTAACTTATGGAAAAAATTTAGAAGTATATTTGTGCATAGTTTGCTAGTTGGGTTTGGAATGATCCAAGAGTATTGAGCCCTAAGTTATTACCCTTCTACAGTGTACAATAAGCCATGTTTTGAGAGAAGATTGGCATCAATATGTTATAGAAAGTGGGAAAGTTCCCTAGAGATAGTAGGAAGAGTGTTTTTATTTTGGAAGGAGCAAGATGTTTTGGTAAGAAGAAAATCCACCTTATGTCTAACCCAATAAAATGAAACTTTTGGAATTGAAAAGTTGAAAAATATAATTTTTAATATATTTGAGGAAGTAAATATTGGGTTTTTGAAAAAAAATAAGTGGTATGAAATTAAATTAAATTTTTATATGATGTAAATTTTATTAAAAGTGAAATTCTTTTTGAAGAATTATAGAGAGCGTATAGCTCGCTTGTTTCTTTGTAAGTAAACAAAGATTTTAAATATAAAAACCTAGAGTATGTTAAGTGTCGATAACGTAGGTTTCATCATTTATTATTGTGATAGATGTTTTCGGTAAAAATAAAGGAAGCATAGACTATGACACTATTGTTATAGTATGTGACTTACAAAGGAAATGTTTTTGCATAGCATATGAGATTTATTAATATTTATTTCAATTGAATCCATAAACTACTATTTTTGGTTTGTAGTGACTGTGTTTTACACCACATCTATTTTGACCCAAATGAGTTTTGAAGATAATTTCTAAAGTGCTTTGTATGTACATTTATTATTTAAACAAGTATATGAAAATGTTTTCTAGTTATGAAGATATTAAAACAGTTTTGAAAATGAGTTCTTTTGAAAAAGGATGTAAGTTAAATTAATAACTTTAGTAGGAAATATCTACTGTAAGTGAATATAGATTAAACATACTTTAATCTATTGGAATGAAATAAATAATGAAATAATTTTCTATGAATCACAAATAAAGATGTTTTGTACAAGTTATAAGGAATACGTGAAAGATATGTATAAGGTATGGAAAGCACTATATTTTGTATAGCCTATTTCGATAAAATATAAAATAAATTCCTTATAATTTCACATAAACATGAAATCCTCTTTTAAAGGATTCATAGAAGGTTTTAGCGTTAATGGTTTCTCACAAGAGGAAGTAATTCCAATACATTAAGGTATAAAACCATTAAGTGTAGCAAGTTAGAAACTCCTTCAAGGTTAAGTAATTAGAAGAGTAGGAAAGTTAAGAGATTTTTGATTAAATAATTGTTCTTATCTACTTCAGTTTTAGTAAATTTGAAAATATATGAAAAGAGGATATTTTGAAAACACGTGACGACATTTTTCTAAAGTCAAGAAAAAAAAAGAAGAATGTTCTAAGAACAAGAAAAACATGTTTTAAAGAAAAATGGTTTGGTGAAAAAGTAAATAAGTTTTTGGAAAGATAAAATTTTAAGTACTCAAGTATCTTTGAATTTCATAGGAAACTTTAAAATAACACTTTCAAAGGTGAGAAATTTGAGATTTGATGTTACAAAATTTAAAAGCTTTATTTTTTGAAGTAAAATGAAAAATACCGAACCAAACCAGACTTTTAAATATGGAATAGATAGGAATCATTTCGTAGGTGTAACGAAAAAAGTATAAGGCTATAGCAGTAATTACTCCTAGTAGTAATAATGAAAGTTCCCGTAAGGTGTATAGGATATTAGTGAGAACCTACGAATGTTGCTTCATGTGTGTAGATAATAAAAGAATAGTGAAGTGATATTAGTAAGATAGTAAGACAAGCGTGGTTAGGAAAAGTAGACCCTAGTTCGGAAAAATGAAAGCCAAAAGGAGAATTTCCTAAGTTTGATTGCCTTTCTAGATAGAGACTGCACAGATTAAAATTATTATCCATTGCAGTAAATGAGACTTTGTTATTCCTTTTTGAGCATGTAACAGAAGCGATGAATAGATCTTATTTGTCATGAGTAATGCAGCGAAAGTTGGTAGTAAGTAATAGGCTGTAGGAGGAGCATATAAGTTACTTGGATCCCTAGAGTAGTACCTCACTATGTCAGAGTGGACATGGTCCTAGACATCTTAGCCCTAGATGATACCTATGCTCAGTTGCTATATTAAAAGAAGAGTAAAAGCAGATAAAAGGTAATTAAAAGAAAACAATAAGATCTAAAGAAAGCAACAGAAATATCAATAGAAATAAATGAGAGTTGCAAAAGAAAAATAATTCTTTCCCATAAATTAAGCTTGGAAAAAAGTTTGAAAAGAAAAAACCATGTTTGGGAAAGAAAATTGAGATTTTATAGGATTGCGACACAAGTTCTAAGTACGGAGGGAGAGGTATGCAAGAGTAAAATGGAGAGTGAAGTTTTTCCGTTTTCTACCTTCTTTCTGACATAAGAAAACGAGTTCGAAAAATTAATTTTTTTTGAAATTTGAATATTAAAAAGTTGTGTGGTTGGATTTAAATGGAAAATTCGTTGAACTACACCCCTATTTAGTAGGATGTGGGAAAAATTGGATGAAAAATATTTTGAGTTTTCAAAAGATTGCACTTATATAGAAATTGCAAGTATATTTAGGATGTGTGCATCATATTTTAAAATAAATTTTTAAAGAAGAAAAGCATTCATATAGGAGGTACCGCTTAGAAATTCATGTACATGCATATATTTTGTATGGAATAACACTTTTGCACAAGAACACAGACGGTTGAAAAATTGGATGTACACAAAATTGATGTAATTAATGCAAGGAATTACATAATTTTACCCTTGCCAAATATCAAGGACGAAATTTCCTGAAGGGTGGGAGAATGTAACACTCCGTAGTTTTATATCATTGAATAATCAAATAATTATGAAAGTGAAAATTAGCATTTTTGGAATTGTCAGAATTTGACCTTGAAACTTATTTCATTGTGTTCATGGCGATTTTCTGAACAATTTACATATATAATATGTCTCGAACGGAGTTCGTATGAAAAGTTATTGACGTTCAAAGTTTTGTATCGAGAAATAATTATACATGTAAATGTACTTAAATATATTTTTTATAAATAAATATATGTGCGTATGAAATTTCAGAAATAACGCACATTTGAATTTTAAAATAGACGCGCGTCATACAGGTAATTAATTAACATTTCAATCATGAAGAAAATTAATTATATCAGTAATTAAAGACAACTAAGTGACATTAGCTGGCAATTTAATCAAATCGGCTATTTGAGGAAATTAATTTACATTAATTGGTCACATGTGAAATTCAAAATAGACAAGTTTTATATTGGAAAATTAATCAAGCAATTGATGATGATTAATTAGAATAAATAAGCAACATAAAAAAGGTTAAACGTTTATAATTTATAACGTTTAAAACTTAAAGTTTATAAATAATATCTAATAAAACAAATAAGGCACGTTTAAAATCAAAAATAGACGTGCGTTATAAAGAATATTAAATCAGAGAATTAATGAGAGTTAATTGGAATTAATAAGGAAATGAAATAATAGTTTACCTAGATTCGAATGTGTACATATATGCAATATATTGCTGCACATAAAAATTAATTGAAGGATCAATTAAGATGTGGATTAATTAGATATTTGGTGGCTGCATCTATATAAGAGAGAATGTAATGTAATTCATTCCATTAGCCGTCACTTTCTTCATGCCTCTCTTACAGTAAACAATGGCTTCTTTCCTTATTCTTTTCTCCTATTTTTCACAAATCTTCACCAAATGAATCCAAATAAAATATATGTGAACAAAATAGAGAATTTGCAACAAAATAAAAAAGAGAAGTTGTAGAATGGCGTAGTAATTTTAGAAGATATGATTTAAAGCTAAGGACGACAGGTGAGTGGATTTAATTATATATCTTTTACGTTTATGTTATATTATTGTTAGATTCTCGTTAAATAATTTTATTCGGTATTTATTTCAATAATTAATTCTGTTAATTAGTTTGCTAAGACTGTAAATTATATAAGAGAGCGTATATTTAAATAATATTAGGCTTGGCAGTTTGAGAAAGGAATAAGCCTAAAAGTAAGAAATTTACAGTTATTTACATCTATTTTAAAGGTGAAATTTAGCATGTAAATGTTAGCTTCTTTTTATTCCTTTTTAGGCGAATAAATTAGTTAAGGAGAAGAATTGGCAAATGCGGACTAAAATAGATGGACCTTATATTTACAGAAATTAGTTGTAAAATAAGAAAAGCTGAATAAAAAGAGAAAAATAGAAATTTGCAGTAAATTTTGCTAAAACGGAGGAAAATAAATAAAAAGGGAAAACCTAATAACTTGATTTGGAAGTAAGTATAGATTATCTCGTTGGTTTAGAAAAGAGAATACATTTCTATAGTTTAATATTAAAAAGATAACGATATACGTAATTGCAAGAATAAAAAGAAAGAAAAAGGGAATTAGTTTAAAAATAGAGAAATTACTATATTTTGCACTATCCAATAAGTAAAGAAATAAAAAGAAATATTTTGCAGCTACTGATTATTGTTTATAACATTATTTAGTATTAAAACATAGACATGGATTTTTAGCACAGTTTTTTATAACCAACCAAACAGAATAAAACTACTTCTTAGAATATAAGAAAATGAAGTGAAGAATTAAAGGAATTAAAGAAGGAATCAAGTTAATTATTAGACAAGAATAGAAGCTATAGATAGAAATGTAACTAGATCTCCATTTATTGCGCAGATAATAGAATTAAAGTAAAGCCGTTATTATGATAAGTAAATTTGTGACAGTTGGACGTAGTCCCAAGTCAAGATTGTCATATAATATAAGAGAATTAAAGAGTATTCAATATCATAATAAAAGAAGACAGGCTAGAATAGAAAAGAGATGCTCGTAATTACATTTATATTATATAGATTATAAAAGAATACAGTAGTGACAATTGCAAGTAAAATTATAACATATGTTATAATTAAGTAGAAAGAACAAAAAAGGCTTAATTTGATACTTAAATTAAGTTAATAAGCAAATGGAGCAGAAATAACGGAAGATGCTTATTTTAATAAACTTAAATCTTGGATTAAATTAATAAGCAAGATAATAGAAGTGGTCCATAACAACGACATTCCTTTTCAGTCAGGAACCGATGGTCTCACAACAATTAGGTGAGGCTGGGACAAGATTATGATAATAAAGGTAAATAAGTAGCCAACAGAATAAGAAAAGTAAACTAAACGCAAAATAAAATATTAGACTTAGGGTCTAATAAAAGATGGAGATGCGTTTGGAGCAGTCCAAAGGATGAAGAGCCTAACTAAGCAGTTCGTCAAAGATTTCAGCACAGAAGAAGCATATCCAACTTTTTTATTTTGGGCTAGAAAGAAGTACGATACTTCAACAGGACTGAGAGTACTCTAGGGTGGCCCTCTAGGGTAGGCATAGCGAAGCAGTCCTCTAGAGGAAGGTATGTAGGCATTCCATCAAAAGAATACGCCTTGACTTTTTTTTGCTTGGTAGGACCATTGTAGGCAGTCAAAAGGGGTTGATGTTTGGAGTAGGATATTCGTATGTCCCAGTACTTGCAAGTAAGATTTAGTGGGCAGGACCCAAAAGGATAGTCGCATGCGGATATCGGGCCCACATCATAACCAAGAAGCGAGTTTGGGATAGACTAAAGTTAAACCTACCGTCCAATGATTCTTTCACTATCGAGATATTGGATGAGGGCGCAGCCAATTGAATGTTTAGATTGTTTGTAGTAGGGCACAGCCACTTAGCTCTTTCAGTGGTCTTTCGATTAGTGGAGTGGTGGTTGCGTGGGGCCATAGCCATGATAAGAAAAGAGACAGATCAAGTAGAATATCTGTATTGTAGGCCTAATGAGACAGTCCTTTACAGGTATAGAAAATTTCCGATTGAGTTCCGTACAAAGTAGACATTGTTTAGCGAGATTTAGAAAGTAGACAGAACGATTATGTATTGTCCTCAAGGTATGCACTGGATGGTACAATGTGGATGTCTGAGCATTATTATAGGCTAGCGGACGCATTTTTACGTTTTCAGAGCAGATGACGGAACATCTATATTGTAGGCCTTACGATGCAGTCCTTTACAGATGTAGTCACAACACGCCCCAGCAGCGAGGCGATGGAGTCCTTTTTGATGAGGATACGAAAGGTACTAAAGCTAATACCTAGGATTGATATGGTGATTGGGCATATAGCTACATATATTAGTTATTAAGATTTGATCTACTTGGGCATATAGCTGCATATATTAGTTATTAGGTTTTGATCTAGTAGAAAGTAGATGGGTACGATTCACGCATAGAGGCGAGAGTATCATAAACCCAATAAATCTAATATAACAGAAAATGAATATAAAACGGTATATGTAGAATTAAACTTAAAAGTATATGATTTGTAAATTCAGCAGAACTTTAGTTCTGACCCCTTCCTCATAACATTCTACAGGTTAGGTAGGTGGTAGAGACTTTTCAGTTTTGAGACACTTGTTTAAAAATGTTATTATATTGACGAGTATTTACTTATTATTATAATTTAGTCAGTTCCGCTGTGAGATATTTATCTGAGCTCTGATATATTTATCTTTGTCTATTTGCAGGATACCAAAAACTCAACTCGAACTTTAGTGAGCTTGGATTTTAGCATTTTTGCGAAAAATCAGGACTCACTAGAATTTGGGTTGTTACAATTCTAGTTTGGCCTCTATTTCCAGAGACAGCCAAAGTGTTATGCTCCATTTTCCTCCTGCATGCAGTACTTTTTTTGTATCCTTTATTTCGGGTCTGCTTTGGCCTAGTCCCTTTGTTATAGGAAGTCTCTCTGACTTCAAACGCCATCTTCTTTCTTTTTTGTTTTTGTTTAGTGGTAAGAATGGGTGTAACGATAACAAACTAAAGAATTTGTCTCACTGTGTGCTTGTGCTTCACGACATTAAACACTTGTTATGCAAGAAAGCAAGTAAGTAAAACAAAAAAAAAGTATCGCCTTTTAACTTAGTGGTTTTATTTGGTTAATTATACGCTCGTATTATTATATGTAAGTGAATGATAAATACCGCACAAATTTCTGATTGGTGCTTGAAGAATCATTGTTACACTTTTTATTGTGACCTTATTGTATAGCTAGTATAATCCACCATTAAATTGTATGGTAGGTTAAAGGTGGTTTATGTTATCATTCTAATCCTTTATAGCCATTTACATTTAGAATGAAGTATTCACAATCGGCTACTTTATTTTTTTCTAACATGATATTTACTTGTAGTAAACCAAGAGGCATAGCATTCAAACTTCTATTGATGCTCCTTTTTGGAATAGAATACATTTTTTTTAAATGCCACAGGCAAGTTATTTCAGAATGCAAACTATCTATGTACGATGACTTGCAAGTAGTTACAAGGGACTTGATGTTTGAATTTATTCTAGATTATTCTCTTTATCACCTTTTGATTAATCTTTAGAGCACGTTCAAATAGCAGTCCAACATATTAAAAATAAGCGAACAATGTTAAACGTTTATTATTTGACTATATTTGTTTGAAAGTACTATTCATTTTTTTAAATAATATTAAACAATACAGCAAAACAGCCATATTACAACTTTTACCTTACAACTAGTACAAACTGACAGTTGTTATCGTTATTTTTAACAACTTTTTATTTTAAACAGTTGTGACAAATGTACTTTTAATAACTTTATTTGTGCAGCAATTGTAATATACGTTTATAACAACTGCTTTTTTATGTCCGTAGTAAATGTGTAATAATAACAACCGATTGTGCAGATATCTTTTCAACAGATAAAATACCACTTTCCAACTTCATAAAAAATTCAATTCCCCCCGGCCTTTGTTTTTGTTAGCCGTTCAATTTGTTAAATAAGTAAACGAAAACTCATTGTCAAAATTTTCTAAACTAATCCCTGACCCCACCGCGTTGTGCTCGCCGCCCTTGCTAAACCCGTTCGCCGCCGATAACCAGCCACTCTCCGCTAAACCGCACCGTGCTTTGCAAAGCACTAATCCTAACCTTAACCTTCTTACAAACGCCAACCTACAACTCTGAACCATCTGATTTGCTCGCCGCTGCCGCCGATGATATATGTATGACATCTGAATGGTTTCCCTTTGTGGTTGTTTATCTCCGGTTGATGCAACTTTTTTACATTTTTTAATCCTATTTGAATTAGGTAAGGTGTAGTCAAATCAAATACAAACCCTTTTTAACCCAGTGGATCATCTATTAACTGTAGGGTAATGTTTGGTTTTTTTTGAATTATCCAGTTCTTAAGTCCATTCTCCACCCTTAGCCTTGAGGTGTTTTTGTGAAGTTACAAATACGTTTGGTAATAATGATAAATGCAACAGGGATGGTATTTTGAATTATCCAGTTTTATTTAAATTTTGAGTATGGCCACGAAACAATGATGCCAACCAAATAGTGATGATAAATGCAACAGTGATGATATTTGAGTTATCCAGTTTGGTAATAATGATAAATGCAGTAGTGACGGATTTTTAATTATCCAGTTTTATTTAAATTTTGAGTATGAACACGTAACGGTGATGGTATTTAAATTTTGAGTATGCCAACTAAAAAGTGATGATAAGTTTGAGTATGGCCACAATGTTGTATCCATAGTTAGAAGGCATGGAATCAAAAAAAAAAAGTATAAAAAGAGGCTAGTTTACGGTAGAGAACACATGGTCCAATGGCATGTAGCTTCAAGTGAACATACTTTTTTAATAGTAAAGCAATAAAATGCGACAATGATGGTATTTGGGAAAGCGGTATGGGTAACATTCAGTTACAGTAAAGTAATAGTTAACATTATGTTGCATAAGCCTTTTTGATAATTCCATCCTGTTAGGAATAACGGTTCACCTATATTATACGTAGTCTTTGGTGGAAGACAATAATTATGTAAATAGTCGACGATACGAAGTGTCCTTTTAGGCATGGTCCCATTTTAAACTTTTTAATCAGATGTTTTAAACAGTTCAGATATTGTATACCACTACACTACCAGTAGACCACTTATATCATGTCAAATGACATTGGATTGTAGGCAAAACATATTATAACCATAGTATGTAGTACGGTTATGGAAAATGTATCAAAATGTGTCATGTCTCATAATTATTTACATGCATATTGTATATACTGTATGTTTAGTGAATCAGAGTATTGGGCCCAAAAGCTCACCAAGATGTATAAATTGTACGACAAGTTGTAGCCATGTTTATCGTACATTATTATTGGTGCCATGAAAATTGTGTGACATCGATGCATTTTTTAAGCTTTCGCCATCCATGCTTAGCATAGGCCCGGAGTTGTATATTTTGACACTGACCTGCAGATGTGCCTTTATCATTATGTTGGCTTCCCATCCTGATTGCATCTCCAAATCACCTAATTGTGAAATTTAAATTGGATGTTTTTTGTCATGGGTCATTTGTTCTGTCTGCTTGGTCATGGTGAAGAATGTAAAATGGTGGTTGGCTGAATTCAAGAAAGAGTAATGCAGAAGCAAGAAGACGAAGATGCAGAGGCAAGAAGATAGACGGAAACAAGATTGGGAATGATCAGAAAGGAGATTAGAAGATCAGAGAATGGATGATAAGATGATCAGAGAGTGAAGAATGAGAGAATGAGAGATGAGGAAGTAAATGTAATAGAAATACTATAAAAAACAGAATGTATCAGAAGGAAAGGAATAATAGAGAAGAGAGGAAATACTGTAAGAACAGAAATGGTAAAAATAAATGAAAAACTGTTATTTCTTTTTTCTTCTTCTCTTTCTATACAATTGCATGATTCTATTTATAATGCAAAATTACAATGGCTATATTGTGCCAGCTCATGCCTCTTTGACAAATTCAACATCTCAATTAAATTACAAGCAATATTTTTTGATAAAATGATATATATCGCTGTGCACGTGCACATATGCTCACACTGTGCACACACAGTTTTCTTCATTCTTCCTTAGAACCTGATATGTGGATTGAACTGCTGTTGCATACAAGTGTAAGAAGCCCGAATTATTACATTTCCCTTCCCCTTCAAGTATAGACCTTGCCTCAAGGTCTAGAGTGGGAAATCTTCGGATCATAGGCCAGTAGTCTTCCCACGTTGCTTCTTCTTCACTTCTACCCTTCCATTATACCAAGATTTGTACCACAGCCTTACCTTCTCGGGGTATCATTCTTCGATCTAATATTTTTTCTGGTTTCTGAACTTCCTCTACTTCATAACTAGGCAGATCTTCCTGAATCACAATATGACCTCCAACTTTCTTTTTCAATTGTGAAACATGGAATACAGGGTGTATCTTTATGTGGTCTGGCAGGCTGAGTTTGTATGCCACTGTTCCTATAGTTTTCTCAACTTGGTAAGGGTCATAGTACCTAGGAGATAGTTTATGAGTTCTCTGATTTCTGGCTGTAATTTGTTGATAGGGTTGCAACTTTAAATATACTCAATCCCCAACCTGAAATTTCCTTTCCGTCCTTCGTAGATCAGCATATTTTTCATTCTTTCTTGTGACATCTTCAAACTATCTTTTAAGGATTCCAACGTGATATCTCTACTGAACAAAATCTTTTCCACTTGTTCTACTTTAGCGGTGTTGGGGACATAAGATAACTAAGTAGGTGGATCCAGCCCATACACTGCTTTGTATGGAGTAGTATTTGTTGATGACTTCCACGTTGTATTATACCAATATTCTGCTAAGGCTAACCAGTCAGCCCACTCATGTGGCTTATGGGAGACAAAACACTTTAAATATCCTTCTAATATCTTGTTGACAATCTCAGTTTGCCCATCACTCTGGGGGTGGTAGGCCGAGCTCATCTTCAGGCTGCAACCTTGTAATTTAAAGAGCTCTTGCCAGAAGATACTAGTAAACATGGCATCCCTATCGCTTACAATTGATTTTGGCATGCCGTGTAGCTTAAAAACTCCATTGAAGAATACTCTTGCAATGACTTTGGCAGTGTATGGATGACTGAGAGGGAAAAAGTGGGCATATTTGCTCAATATGTCAACTACCACAAATATAACAGTGTGTTTACGGCTTTTTAGGAGGCATGTGATGAAATCCATAGATAAATCTTGACAAATATTTTCTGGTATGGACAATGGGTTTAAAAGGCCTGGCATTAAAACATTTCCATTTTTGGATCTCTGGCATATATCACAAGATTTGACAAAACCCTCTACAGTTCTTTTGAGATATTTCCAATAAAACACCTGTTTGATTTTTTTAATAGTTCCTTTAATACCAGTATGGCCTCCCAGTGGGGTCGAATGGTGCTCTCCTATAAGTATGTGCAGCAGTGCTTCTAAGTGGTGGTCTATAAGCAACTTCCCTTTATAAAAAATGAGCCCTCCTACCAGTTTGTATTTTCCCTCATGCATTTCCTTATTGTGTATTTTTGTAAGCTGCTGTTGATACCATTCTGAGGCCAGTAAAGTCTCTTTCAATGTTTGTAACCAAGGTGTCTGAACCACAGATATTGATTGTACCATTAATTCCTTGCCGTTGAGTTCTTCTCTCCTTGATAAAGCATCGACTATAATATTTTCTTTGCCACTTTTGTACTCAACCTTGTAATCGAAGCCATATAATTTGGCAAGCCACTTGTTCTGAATTCCGGTGTGTAATTTCTACGAGAGTAAATACTTCAAACTTTGATGATCAGTTTTGATAATAAATTGTCTTCTTAAAAGATATTGTGACCACTTCTTAGTTGCAATGATGATGGCCATCAATTCCTTTTCATAGGTAGAAAGTGCTAAATTATTTACTTGTAATGCTTTGCTAAGATAAGCCAGTGGTTTCCCCTCCTGCAACAAAACAGCACCTATACCTTATCCGCTTGCTTCCTCAGTCCATTTGAAAGAGTTTTTCTTAGTCATGTTGGTCAGTGGCCTTGCAATCATACCATAATGCCTAATGAATTTTCTATAATAGCCAGTTAGACCCAAAAAATCCTCTCAATGCCTTTAAATCTTTTGGTAGGGGCCATTCTGTAACTGCTTGTACCTTTCTGGAATCTACTGCCACACCCTGTTGTGAGAAAATGTGACCCAAATACTTTATAGTTTCTTTTGCAAAGCTGCATTTGGATAGTTTGATCACGAATTGATTGTCCTTTAGTACCTGAAATGGTAACTTCAAATGCTCTACATGCTCAGACATAGTCTGGCTATATATTAGTATGTCATCGAAAAATACTAACACAAATTTTCTTAGGTATGGTCTGAAAATATCATTCATAAGAGATTGAAAGGTTGATGGAGCATTTACTAAACCAAAGGGCATAACTAGAAATTCATAATGTCCATCATGTGTTTTAAATGCTGTCTTATGGATGTCATGATCACACAATCTAATTTGATGATAACCAGATTTTAAATCAAGTTTGGAAAAATACTTAGAACCATGCAACTCGTCAAATAAATCATCAATCAAAGGTATAGGAAACTTATCTTTAATGATGAGGAGGTTGAGATTTCTATAGTCAACGCAGAGTCGCCAAGTGCCATCTTTTTTTCTAACCATCACTACTTGGGAGGAATAGGAGCTGCTGCTGTGTCTGATGATGCCAGTATCAAGCATGTCTTTGATAATTTTTTCCAGTTCATTTTTAATGTGGCGAGAGTGTCTGTACGGTCTCAAACAGACTGGTTTGGCATCAGGCACAAGGGGTATATGATGATCATGCCTTCTATGTGGAGGGAGGAAGGGTTTACTGCTAGTCACCTCAGGAAATTTTTGCAGAATACTTTTGACCTCATTAGGAACATTTACATCAGTAAGCTCCATATTGGAATGGTCGATTGTTGAAGAACACATCATCATAGTAAGTTGGCTCTGTGAACAGGCCTTATTCAGTGACTTCTTGTTTACTAATTTTACTTCCTGCTGTTGTACGCCTTGCCATATGTACGATTTTTTGCTATAGACAAACTTGACTTGCAACTTTTCTAAATTTAAAGTGATTTCCCCCGAAATTTTCATCCATTGAGCACCTAGAATTACTTGGCAACCTTCTAAAGACAGTGTTAGTAGATCTACTGGCATCCTACAACCTTGACACTTCAAGATAACATCATGACTTCCAGATCCCTGAAGCTTTTCCCCATTAGCGACTACCACCTCATAAGTTTTGGAATCATCAATCTGTAACCTTAGTTTTCATGCGAGTTGTTCATTTATGAAACTATGGGTTGAACCAGAATCTATGAGGATTTGTACGGGCTTTCCTTTGATGCTGCCTTGCACTTTAATTGTAGTGAGTGCTGGTATTCCACATATTGCTTGTAGTGTTATAGTATGAGTTTCTTCGATTGCCACTTCGTCAGAATTTTCCTCATCTTCATCCCCAGTTTGGGCATCTTCTTTCTATGAATTGTCAAAAGTCATAACCCCTTCTAACACATGGACCTGTGGACTTTTACATGTGTGTACCTTGTGCCACTACTCTTTGCAACTACAGCAGATATTTTGCCTCCTCATCTCAATCAGTTGGTTAGGAGTCAAGCCTTTACGTTTTTCCATATTTTCAATATAGGTGGAATATCATTCCTTGGCCATTAGATTATTGCCTTGCTGTCTGGGATAAGGGCTTGTCTGGTTAGATTGGATTTTGGGCAATACACGAGTAGTGTTGCCTCCTTTCTTGGATTGAGACCATACACTTTCAAAAATTTTAGCCAAAGAAACTGCCTCTCTAAAGTCCACTGTTCTAGAGGTCATAACATCATACCTTATTTCTTCCTTGAGACCGCCTATGAATCTGTCCAACAAGAATTTGGGTGGTAGTGTCTCAATGGTAGTTTGCAGACCCTCAAATTTGGAAAGGTAAGCAGAAACTGTAGTTTGTTGTTTGAGTTTAGCTAGTGATTCATATGGCCTATCCATGTCCTCTGAATTGAATCTAATCAGGATTTCCTCTCTAAAGATGGACCAAGTATCATGGTTAGCTACATTTCTTGTATACCAATTGTACCATTTCAAGGCATCTTTCTTGAGATAAAAAGATGAAATTTCAACCCAGAAATACTCTTCTGTTTGATGAAATATGAAGAATTGCTCGACTTGACTAAGCCATTCATGAACCATCTCATCACCAGAATATGTGGGAAAGTCAGGCTTAAGATTAGGAAAGGGCGAATTTAGAAATAGTTTCTTGATGGGGCTGATGGTTGTTTGGAGGCTGGGCAAGACTAATGGGGTTTGCAACGCTTGAGTGTGGGATATTAGTATTGATTCTAGTGGGTCGATGAGTCTGTGCCGGGGCAGAAGAGGAAGAGGTCATTTGATGGGGATTTGATGCTAGAATCCCATGTATAGGTGCAAGTGCATTCGAGGTAAGAGGATTGGTCGCTGATTGCATTTTGAGTTGTTGTACATCCAAAGCTAGCGCAGTTAAGACATTGTGCATTCCTTCAAACTTTGTGCACAGTTCCTTGGTGGATTGTTCCAAGCTATGAGCAATATTTTCCAATTTTATTAATGAGTAAGAATTTCGATTATTGATTTCCTCTTGTCTCCTCCACACCTCATCTTGTTCTTGAAGTTTAGAGTCAATGCTGGAATTATTGTTAAAACTACAGTCAGGCTGGTTGTCAAAGGTTTCCCCAGCCGGAGGCTCTGATACCACTTTGTCAAGGATCCTTTGTTCTGTCTGCTTGGTCATGGTGAAGAATGTGAAATGGTGGTTGGCTGAATTCAAGAAAGAGTAATGCAGAAGCAAGAAGACGAAGATGTAGAGGCAAGAAGATAGACAGAAACAAGATTGGAAATGATCAGAAAGGAGATTATAAGATCAGAGAATGAATGATAAGATGATCAGAGAGTGAAGAATGAGAGAATGAGAGACAAGGAAGTAAATGTAATAGAAATACTGTAAGAAACAGAATGTATCAGAAGGAAAGGAATAATAGAGAAGAGAGGAAATACTGTAAGAACAGAGATTGTGAAAATAAATGAAAAACTGTTATTTCTTTTTTCTTCTTCTCTTTCTGTACAATTGCATGATTCTATTTATAATGCAAAATTACAACGGCTATATTGTGCCAGCTCATGCCTCTTTGACAAATTCAACATCTCAATTAATTTACAAGGAATATTTTCTGATAAAATGATATATATCCCTGTGCACGTGCACATATGCTCGTAGTGTGCACACACAATTTTCTTCATTCTTCCTTAGAACTTGATATGTGGATTGAACTGTTGTTGCATACAAGTGTAAGAATCCCAAGATTATTACATTTTTTGCCTTATTTTTACATTCCCATCAATCCATGTTGTAATATGGCTCGTATTGTTCACATCACACAATTTATTTGTCCTTTTATTGTAATAATGTCTGTTTTTTTAGAGAAACGGACAGTTACAATACGAAGGCTGCTAGGTTCAACAACCATTGCATCACAGCCCTACCATCACCAACTACATTGGGTAAGCCGTTGTGATCTGTCATCTTCGTGATCTTTCTTTAATTAATGTATATTTATTATGGATCCTACCGCCGATTTTTGTTAGGCAGCGTATTTTTTATGCCTAGCTACCTAAATATTTCAATTAATTAAAAAAAATTGATGGTAATTGCGTATTTTAATTCAAATAAAACTGATTGACAATAAAAGAAAGATTATTGAAACGTCTGAGAGAAAACTTTCAATATGCCAATTTTGTTCTTTAATGTTTTCTTTTGCATCTGCGTCCAATCAGATCCACGGAAGATATAGACAAAACATGGATCAATTTACCAAGGTTTTGTAAATTTTGATTAATAATTTCTTACTTATAACTATGTAGGGTTGACTAAGGACATGATTATTTTTTTAGTATGATAGAGGGATATAGGTAAGCCGTTCAAAATTTCGTACATAAGCATGCTAAAAGTGAAGGTAATCTAGAAAAAAATATTTTTCCGTGTCTTCGATGTAGGAACCTTATTTGGTATTCTTCAAGAGATGTTGTGACACATTTGGTGTGTTTTGGAATTGATCCAACATATGATGTATGGATTTTACATGGAGAAGCACGTCATTCACGAAATAAAGCCGACGAAGTGGCAAATACATACAGAATGTATTTCGATGCAGGAATTGGAGACGAGGAGAACAAGTATCGTATTAACGATAAACATAGGGAAGGGACTAATATATGTTGGAGATAGCTGAAATACCTTTATATTCTGGTTGTACAGACCACACAAACTTGTCTGCTATGATACTTCTTTATAAAATTAAGGCTTGAAATGGTATAACCGATACGGCATTTACGGAACTTCTTAAGCTCATCAGGGATATGATACCTAAGGAAAACAAGCTTCCTGATTCAACATACAAAACAAAGAAGTTGATTAAATTATTTGGTTTATGTTATAGGAATATACAAGCATGCGTAAATGATTGTTGTCTATTTTGAAAAGAGCTTGCACGTTGTATTTTTGTCCTAAATGTGGCAAATCACATTGGAAAAAGAACAAGACAAGAGAAGATGGAAAGAAATCCAAAATACCTGTGAAGGTTTTGAGATACTTTCCACTCATACCATGGTTGAAAAGAATGTTTATGACGTCGGAGACATCATAACAATTAAGATGGCATCGAAGTAATAAAAGAGAAGATTGCAAACTACAACATCCTGTAGATTTCTCCAAGTGGTCTACAATTGATAGAATGTATCATTCCTTTGAATCCGATCCACGAAATTTAAGGCTTGGCCTTGCAAGTGATGGCTTTAACCCTTTTGGTGATTGAAATTCAACATATAGTTGTTGGTCAGAGTTTTTAGTTGGTTATAACTTTCCTCATTGGCTTAGTATGCATAAAGATAATATAATGCTATCTTTATTAATTCCTGTACCGCGACAACTAGGAAATGACATCGACATGTATCTGCAACCACTTATTGAAGATTTGAACAAATTGTGGAATAAAGGGTAAAGGTGTATGACGCATTCAATCGTAGCGAATTTGGATTAAATGCAATTCTGATGTGGATAATAAGTGGTTTTCCAACTTATGGAAATTTAGTAATTTGCACTATAAAAGGTAAGAGAGAATGTCATGTTTAAGGCATTAATACATGTTCGATATGGCTACCATTTAGTAAAAAATGCACATAATTAGGGCATAAATGATTTCTTACACCTAATCATGAATATCGCCACCGGAAAAACTTATTTGATAGAATCATAGAAAATAGAGAAGTGCCTCCAATACATACCGGTGCTAAAATCTTCAAAGATGTTAAAGATATTATTAATGAGTAGGGAAAAAACAAAGGAGGAAGAGATAGAAAGTAGAAAAAGAAAGCGAGGGGGATGTGAGGAAAAAAGGAATCCAAATTTGGAAAACGAAGTCCATTTTTTTGATTCGCCTTATTGGATGGTAAAATATAACTAAAAATACAATTTCTTTTCATTTGATATCCATGTCCTATAATTAGTATTTTACTATCAATCTATTATACACATTTTTCAGGTTTTCGCAGACACTTCCTTTGCGTCACAATCTAGATATAATGCACGTCGAGAAAAATATTTGCGAGAGCATTTCTGGTACATTGCTTAATATCATAGGAAAAACAAAAGATGGAATTACTTCATGTCAAGATCGGAAAGCAATGCGTATAAAAAAGAAGTTACGTCCTATAGATATTGGAAGTAAAGTATTACTTCCTACTGCAACATGCACCTTGACAGACCAAGAAAAACAGATCTTTTATGATAGGATGAGGAATTTGAAGGAGCCTGATGGGTATAGCTCAAATATTTGGATAGTTTTGCAAAACATGACAAGATTTCAAGTCTCATGATTATCATATTTTGCTGCAACAACTATTGTCTGTAGCGTTGAGAGGCCTTTTGACCGTAGGTACAAGAAATGCATTACTACGACTATGTTCATTTTATAATGACTTATGCCAAAGAGTGCTTGATAGAGATAAATTAGAATACATGAAGAATTAAGTTGCATTAATGTTATGTGACCTTGAGAGATTTTTACCGCTTCCTTTTTCTATATCATGATTCACTTGATGGTACATTTGAGGAGGAAGCAAGAATATGTGGACCGATACAATATCGGTCGATGTATCCATTTGAGAGGTAATTTTTATGAATGTTTAACGTAATAAATATGCGCTTATGAAAGAATTTTATGCTTATGTCTTGATTATAAGTATATGAAAATACTGAAGGGTTATGTTAAATATCAAGTCCGACCTGAAGGGTGCATAATCGAGCGCTATCTGCTGAAGAATGCATTAAGTATTGTGCTAGATATATTGAAGACATGTATGAATTTAGAGGAAGAAAAATTAGAATGAAGTGCAACAAAGTAATTCCATACACGATGGGCATCCGATTTCAAAAGGAAAACCCATGTTACTTTTCGAGGAGGTGATTGATGCTGCTCATCAGTTTGTGCTGTTCAATACTGATGAAGTGGAGCCGTACATAGAGTAAGTATAAGTTCAACTCGATCATTATATATTAAAGCAATTAAGTTTTAACTTGTACATTTACATATGCAAAATGCACAAGGAGGAGTTGAAACGTTTGCACCCTCAGCTTTTACAAAATGAAGTGGAATTGTTAGAACTACATTTAGGCGCTTTTAGTTATTAGTTTGGAGAAACGGTTGAAATGGTTATATTTTCTTTCATTAGACCAATTAAGTTTCATATATGCAAATATTATTGTCCTTTATCTTCATATACAACATTGTATATGTCTAGGTTAAAGATGAGAGAAATGATTCAGATGTTAGCGAAATAATAAAATGGCTTTTGTATGGGCCTCGGTCGCAAGTAGCCTCTTATACTGGCTATGCTATCAATAGACGATGTTTCCATACTAAAAACTATGAGAAGTCTACATAATATAGCGGTGTTTCCATTGAGACGAATACTATTCGTCTAGACGGGTCCATTGAGAAAATTATTTATAATCGCATCTTACATGAGATTTTGTTATTGGACTACCGTCTGTTTCAAGTTGCTTTGTTTAAGTGTGATTAGACAAATATTTATCTTGGAGTAAAGGTTGAAGATGGCTTTACATTAGTTAATTTACATCAGTTACAAAATCAATTTGCAAGTGATCCTTTCATCTTAGCAACACAAGATGTACAAGTGTTTTTCTCCATAGGAAGTAGTTCAAAGTGGTATGTTGTTTTGAAATCACCTCCTAGAGGTTTTCATGAATTGGAAAAATACAAGAAGGAGGAAAACTCAGTGAGTAAACCACAAAATGAGTCGCTACTTAATGATAGGTATGTTGATAACGATGACAAAAGTTACATAAGGAAGGATTGGATGACATTTTGGTATGAATAACCATTCGTTGTTGATATATTGTTCTATATGTAGTCATATGCGTTAAAATGTTTAATTATGCTGTTATGTAAACCGATGAATAAATTTCTCTTTGTATCAAAAAGATACACCTATCAAATCACATATTGATTTACTCGAGTTTTTGATAGAAGTGTATCAAAGCAATTTTACATCGTATCGCATATGGTTGTTTTCATATTTTTTTTTTGATATTATTCATACTCGTTACGTATCAAAAAAGTCCTATACTAATTAGTATAATGTTAACTTTTTACAAATTATGATTTTTTTCCTGGTTGATCACTTGGAGAAAGAAGCTTGAATTTGTTGCATCTATGGATAAGAATGAACAAAATCAAGGAGAGGTAAAATCTAATGTTATTTTTACCTCAATTCCAACTATGCCCTTACTAATGCTATATTTGTTCAAATAATTTCAGAGCTCGAAGCAAGCGAAGAAAAGATCGAAGAAGCAAAGTCTTGCCGCACTTGCAACTGCTCTTGGTCTAACTAAGGCTAATGGTGTTATTAGAATCTCTAGAATGAAAGATGTTGAAATTGAAGTTGGTTGTACTCTTAAGGTTATGAATGTGGTTGTTAGAAAATTTCCACGCAAACACAGTGAAATTCCTCCACCCATCATTCCTTACTATTATTCAACCTCCCTCCAAAACGTTACTACCACAAACTCCTCCAATTCTCTTTATTTCACTCCCCTTCAGAATGTCATTACTACACACACGTCCAATCCTCATGATTCAACTCCCCTTCAAAACGTCAATACCATACACTCGTCAAATCCTCTTAATTCAACTCCCCTCTAAAACGTCGTGACCACACACGCCCAATCCTCATGATTCAACTCCCATTTAAACATCAATCCCACACAATCATCCAACCCTCTCAATTCAACTCCCCTTCAAAACATCTTTACCACACATACGTCCAATCCTCATGATCCAACTCCCCTTCAAAACGTCAATTTAGACTCTTTCTCCGAAGAGGCGAACATGTTCAAAACTAAGAGAAAAGAGGGAAAAAATGATGAGATTATTTTCTTTAACATTGAATGAGAAAGTTGAAATTGAGTTCAATGACCTAAATCAACCTATTGGTCCAAATTTCAAATATTTATCATCATATCTTGGGAATGGTACTTGTGACCATTAGCAATTGGAAGAAAGTCGACGAAAAATTAAGGGCTGATATATGGACATGTATTCAGGTACTAAAACCTTTTGAGGGCTAAAACACTATATATATATATATATATATATATATATATATATATATATATATATAGAAAAAACACCTGGATTTTAAGTTTTCTTTTAATTGAATTTAAACAGGTTAAAATTTGGTCTCTTTTGTTTATGAATTGTCAAAAAAATTGTCAAAAGAGACATAACAATAACTTTGACTAAATCAAAATAAAAGTATTCAACAACTATGCTATTCAGATTTTTCTTTTATACATAATGTAACTATGCAATTTAGATTTTTCTTTTTACACATAACGTAACTATGCAATTTAGATTTTGTTCATACTGTACAGGCAAGATTCAAGTTGAATGACGTATACCAAGATATGTTTCTTGAGATGGTGGGGCTGCGATGGAAAGAGGCAAAGTCAAGGCTAGTTAAAGGTATAAAAGTTGCAGCAAATAATCTCGATGCTTCCAATAAACTAGACATGTTAAAACCAAATATTATTAAAAGTGCTCAAGAGTGGAATGATTTCATCAACGAGAAATTAACGAAAGAGTTTGAGGTAGTTCGTTTTACTTTGATGGCTAAAATTAAGAATTTTTTATTTTATTTTATTATACCTAATTCCAATGAATTTCTCTTATGTAGTCGACGAGCAATAAATACAAGGTCATACGAGCGCTGAATACAGTTCCACATACTATGAGTCGAAAGAGGTATGCAAGACTAGCAGATGATATGGTAAAAAAATAACTTGTAAAATTCATTTATTATCGTATCAAAAAATATCCAATACGGTTTAGTATTTAATTGTTAAGCTCTTTTTGCAAAAAAAAGTGGTTGCTCATCAGATATCGGTAGGGAGGATTTGTGGTGCATAGGCCACACAGAAAAATGGAGAACCACCAAATTCTATTATCGTCGATTATATTGTAAAGATGGATAATACATCAAATTATGTTTTTCATTTTTCATTTTGACTCCATTTAACCATTTCGCCTATTACATAGTTGAATTTGATATATTTTACTTGACATGTATTTTTACAGTTGTCTCCAGTATTTGAATGTTACATTTAACGTTGCAACATATGAAAAATGAATATTTTTGAAATTTTAGGCTAAGATAAAAGAGTGTAAAAACACTCAAATTTCTCAAGGAACGGTATCATTGAACGAAGATGGAGTGTCGAAGGTTTTTGGTCGTGAACACAGAGGTAGAATAAAGGGCTAGGTTTTTTCGTTATACCAACTCAGTTCGGAGTTCGTACGATTAGTTCAAAAAAAGTACGTGACTTAGAAAATCAAATTACAACCTTACAAGTCAAATGAAAAAACTCTCAGATTTGTTTATGGATGTATGTTATAATTGATTCACTATGTTAATGAGTAACTATAAGAAATTTGTATTTGAGATGAAGAGAAATATGCAGTACTTTTTATTATTTGATTCTTTCATAATAAACTGATATGCTACAGTCAGTATTTAAAGAGATATTACAAACTATAGTGCTACTGGGTTGTGTACAATGGCCCAAGCCCATTACAACATAATACATCTGTTATATGTTGCTATGAGACATCGTTCATTTCATAATTTGCCCCTTTAATTAGATCTAGGGATTCTCTTCTTCGTTCCTTTCTGCGCCGCCACTTTTAACTTTGAGCTCCTCTTTCAATCTCAAAAAATTTGTAGCCGATAATGGCTTTGTGAGAACGTCTGCTCTTTGGTAGAAGGCTGGAATATGATTGACTTCTAATTTCTGGTTTATCACTTTCTCTCGAACGAAATAGAGATCTATTTCAATGTGCTTCGTTCGAGAGTGTAAGACTGGGTTTGCTGTGAGAGAGACCGAACTGAGATTATCGCACCAAATAATTGGTCTGCTGTTGAGGTCAGCCTTGATCTCTCGCAGAAGAGATTCTATCATGTAATTTCTGCAGCGGTACTTGCTATCGATTTGTATTCCGACTCTGTACTTGATCGTGAAATAGTAGCTTGCTTTTTCGAGCTCCATGAGATTGGATTATCTCCTAGGTAAACACAGTACCCTGATGTTGATCTTCGATCATCAGGATCTGAAGCCTAATCTGCATCTGAGTAAGCCTGTATCCTTAATTGTTTTGTGCTATTGAGGGTTAGACCATGATTCAGAGTTCCCTTCAGTTATCTCAAAATTCGTTTAACTGCTTTCCAGTGTTCGCTGAGAGGTTTGTGCATATATTTACATACTTTGTTCACACTGTAGCATATGTTAGGTCTAGTAATTGTAATATATTGTAATGTTCCCACTATGCTCCTGTACTGCTTTTCATTATCTATTTCTTCACCACTGTCTTTTGAGAGTCGCAAGTTACTGATCATAGGAGTAGGTAATGGTTTTGCATTATCCATGTTAGCTCGCTTTAACACATCAAGAATGTATTTTTTCTGACATAAGAACAATTCTGCACTTGATTTCTGTATTACTTCTATACCGAGAAAATACTTTAATTCAACCAGATCTTTGATGGAGAATGTTTGGTCTAAGTATTTTATTGTCTGATCTATGATTGTACTGCTACTTCCTGTAATGATAATGTCGTCAACATATATTAAAATATACGTAATGCTGTCATTCTTGCATTGTACATAAAGTGAATTATCTGATTTTGTTGGTATGAAGTCTTATTTCATCAGTGTTGTCTTGAGTTTTTCATTCCATACACGTGGAGCCTGCTTTTGACCGTAGATGGCTTTGTGTAGCTTATATAAAAGGTTAGAATCATTTCCCTTTTTATAACCTTCTGGTTGTTCCATGAGTACAGCGTCCTTTAAATCCCTATTGAGAAATGCATTGTTTACATCTAGTTGTTTGATTCTCCACTTCTTGTATAAGCCAATGGTCAATATGACTCTTATTGTTGTTGGCTTAACCACTGGTGAAAATGTCTCATAAAAGTCAAGTCCATATTGTTGATTGTAACCTTTAGCCACAAGCCTGGCTTTATATTTATTAATGCTTCCATCAAGATCTCTTTTGATCTTGTATATCCATTTACACGCAACTACACTGCTGTCCTTGGTCCTGGTTGTGAGGCTCCAAGTTTTGATTTTGATGAGTGCTTTGTATTCCTCATCCATTGCTTGCTTCCAGTTGATATTTGTAACAGCATCTTTATAGGTTCTTGGCTCTGTCTGATTTAGTTGAGTATTATATATCTTTGGCTTATATATGCCACTTTTGGATCTTGTTTTCATATGATGCCTTGTTTTTACAGGTTGAGGCTCATGTGTGCTGATGATCTCTTCTGCATGAGGGGATTGTTCTTTCACTGATTCTGTATCATTGTTTGGACTTGAGTTGCTAGGAGGAGGATTGGAGACTCTTTCAGGGTCATGACCTCATCCAGTGTTTTCACTGGATACGGTGTGTTGTGATTCATTGTCTCTCTGCTTGCCTCCTTCAGTGACTCGGATATTCTGATCAGGTACAGTAGGTATTGATGGTAGAGATGCACTGCCTTTGTCATAAACTTTTGTTGTAGTTTTGATGTTCTTATCTGCAAAAGGAAATATTTCTTCATTAAATAATACATGTCTTGAAACAAATATCCTACCATCATTACTCGAGCATCTATATCCCTTTTGATTATTCCCATAAACAAGGAATGTATATGGGATAGATCTTAGACTTAATTTATGAGTATTATATGGTCTAAGACATGGGAAGCATAAGCAACCAAATGTTTTTAGACCTTGATAGTCTGGTTTAACCTCAAATAATAATTCAGTGGGATTTAGATGTTTGAGTACTTTGTTAGGTAGCCTATTAATTAAGTATACTGTAGTGTTGGAAGCATCTGGCCAGAATTTTATTGGCATAGATGCTTGAGCTAGCATAGTTAATCCTGTTTCCACTATGTGTCTATGTTTTCTTTCAACAAGTCCATTTTGCTCTCAAGTGTGTGGGCAGGTTGTTCTCTGAATAATTCCCTTTTGCTGAAAGTATTCTTTCAGTGGTTTGAATTCACTTCCTCCATCAGTTTGTATTACTTTTAGCTCATTGATAGTCTGGTTTATCCCTTTTGCTTGCATCTGCTTTTGATTTCAAGAAATATATCCATGTATATCTAGAATAAGCATCAACAAAAGATATATAGTACTTGTATCCATAATCAGAATTCACTGGGGCTGGTCCCCATAGATCTGTGGCCACCAGTTCAAGTGGTTTACTGACTGTTGTGTTGGAATCTGTAAATGGCAATTTGTGGCTTTTGCCTAGTTGACAGTATGTGCATATATAGGGTGTAGATACATCAAAAGTAATATTATTGCCACTAAGAACTTGTTTTACAACATTTATACTAGGATGTCCAAGTTTACAATGACACAAATCAAAAATTTCTTTATCCTTCCTAATATTTGACACAGAATCGTTACACCACTTATTTCTATTTTTGCCATTTTCTGTGTTTCCAAACTTGAACTTGTATAGTCCTTTATCCAGTTCACCCTGTAGTAATGTTTCTTGATTCATTAAGTCTTTAACAACACAAAATTTTGGGTGAAACTCAAAATACACATTGTTGTCATTAGCAAATTGAGATACACTCATTAAGTTCTTCTTAATTTTGAGAACTCTTAATAGATTGTTAAGGTAAAGATGCCTTTTACCTTTAATACTGCTAATTCCAACATGTGTGATGTTTATAGCTTCACCATTGCCCATGTGTATAGTATGCATACCTGTGTAATCCTTGCTACCAAGATTGAGATTTTGAAGGTTGCTTGTGAGGTGGTTGGTTGCACCTGAGTCTGGATACCAATCTTCATTTGTTATATCCTCTGCTTTGATGAGTCTATCTGAATTACCCTGTTGCCTTCTTGCATCTTCTGAATGATTACTCAGATTCTGGTTGATATTTGCCATATTTGCACTTGATTCACCATTTCTCTGACTTGGATAGTATTCATTATTAAGCCTGAAATAGCATTGTCTTGCTGTATGACCTGGTTTTTCACAGATTTGACACTTTGTTCTGTTATTATTCCATCTGTTATTTCTTCCTCTCTGACTGCTACCTCCTCTCTGGTTATGTAGATTTTGTCTGAAGTTTTGATTCTGTGCTTTACTCTTTGAATTGGCTGCATAGTTAATTGACAATTCTTTCTCCTTTCTTTTTTCTACCCTTCCTTCATGTGATAGTAAAACTAAATGCACATATTGTAAACTGGGTAGGTTCCGCTAAGAAGAAATAATTGCAACCACCGATTCATATTCAGTGTCCAGACCATATAGTAAACTGAGAATATGCCCTGTTTCTGATACTTTGTGTCCAGTAGTATCAAGATGATCATAATATGATTTCATCTTTGTTATATACTCTTGCATTGTCATGCTATCTTTCCTTAAGTTTTGCAATTGTCTCTTGTAGTACATAATTCTTGCTGCTGATTGAGTGCCAAATATTTGTTGTATTGCAGTCCATATCTCAAATGATGTCTTACAACCAACGAGTTGACTGAGAAGTGATGAACTGACTGATGAGATTAGCCATGCAGCTAGCAAACTATCTTGCCTCTGATAGTTGATGAATTCTTGATTGTTAACTCTGACACCATTGTTGTCAGTGATCATTCTTGCTGGAATTTCCATGGTTCCATACAGGTAATCTTCCAACCCATAACCTCTAATGCTGGTTTCAACTTGATATTTTCATAATATGAAGTTATTCTCATCCAATGCCGTGGTTACCAAATTGTTCTTTGGTTTGATTATGTTGCAGGAATTTGTTGAAATTCGAGTTTCTTGAACATTGGGTCTTGACCCTTTCTGATTCTTGATTCCACTTGATGCAGTTGATGATGCTTGGTCATCCCCTATCATGGTGGAGCAATTGGAGGAGATGTTGAGATCTGGAAGTCAGGATAGAGGCAGTGCAGCCGAGCTTGCAGTTCTTGAAGCAAGTTCTTGGCAAGGCACTGTCTGAAAGGGTTCTTGATAAATGAAAACCAAGAACAGAACAGTACTACACTCTCAAATGATGAGAATGTCTAACTGAGAGCAACAGAGTGGTGGATGATGATAATGATCTGACACCACTTCTGTACGGCTCAATGATGAAGCAAATTAGTGATCTCTGATGAGATTTGCTGATGATCTTTTATCTTCTTGTCGTTAGACAATAATAGGCTCCGATACCATATAGGAAATTTGTATTTGAGATGAAGAGAAATATGCAGTACTTTTTATTATTTGATTCTTTCATAATAAACTGATATGCTACAGTCAGTATTTAAAGAGATATTACAAACTATAGTGCTACTGGGCTGTGTACAATGGTCCAAGCCCATTACAACATGATACATCTGTTATATGTTGCTATGAGACATCGTTCATTTCATAATTGTAATCGATATATCTTTAATATATTAGTGCGTGTCTAATATCTTTTCTAACGGAACATCGATAGTAAACAAAATGTAGCGGAAGAACCAGTGACTCCTAGTGGCAATACACCTCAGTTATTTCCGAAACGAAGTTATTACATTGGAGTATTTGTTCGTTGTAATTGACATTTGAGCGCATCGAGGAAAAAAAAGTTAGTAGGATGTCATTGATCACTGTAAATTCAAACACATATAGCTTGCAAAAAAAGTTAAACTAAAGAATTAATAAAACATACTGTATAATTAATGTCATTGATCACTGATGTTTAGGGCCATACTTTGTAATTTAATTAGCACGTGTGTGGATGGTGATTGTGTTTGAACAATTAGGAATTAATTGGGATTGGCTAGGGTTAATGATTGATGCTGACCTTGTATGCACTGAGGTGTTTAGCACTTGATATGTGTCTTGCATTTGGGCAAGTGTGGTTTGCTTGTTTTACGTCAGGTCTTCCTTCCATATAAATGTTTGCTGCTATAGTTTTTGCATTGCTACACGTATTTGAACTCCCAAGCAAGCTTAGGATTACTCAATCAAAGCTATGACACCAACGCGCCTACCCATCCCTATTAGATGTTGCTTTTGGATCTATTAAAACAGTCTATAAATGTAAACAACTAACTTGTTCCCACAGCTGATAATAACATAATGCAAAGCAACTAGGATCAAGAGCAATATATCTAGGATACTTCTAAGCCTGCACAAATGTTGGGTTGCACAAATGAGGTTGAGTTGGGTAAGGTTAAACAATGTTGGACCGGGTTACAAAAATCTTGTACAGAAAAGTAAAACATGCTAAAAAAAATTAAAATAATTTGCCAGAACTATTTGTTTTGAAATGTAATTTTCACGTCATAGTTAGCATATTACAGTAATACATCATATAGACTTTATTCGCTACAATTTGCACATATTTTATAAGAGTTTTGTTACATAATTTACTGCCATTATTCAACAATGCAAGTGAAGCTATGCGTGCAATGTTAGAAAGGTGAAAGTGGCAGCGATGACACTGTCCTTTAAATGACTGTACTGAACTTTGCAGTGATTAATACGTCTTTGAAGTTTGAACAAAGACTGAAAAATTTCTATCTTTAGTTTCCAGTCTTTAAATGAATATTTATTTTGGTGGGTGAAGTCTAAGATAAGGTAAGAAGAATAAAAGTAGACTTAGCAGGAATCAGTTGGTAGCATATCTTAAATAGTAAAGCGTGAAACAAAAAATTGGCCAAGTTTAATTTATCAGGCTATATAACCCAAGATCACCGCCAGATCCTAAACAAAAAGCAATCCACCGGATGACGCAAGTTTATAGAGGAAGTTTTTATATTATTAATTTGTTTGGTGTGCTGTAATTCAAAGAGAGGAATGTTCATTTCTGTTGGATTACAGTAGTACATTCTTACATAATTAATATTTGCAATTTACTTGTTTTTGTTGAAATGTACACACACACAGTTTTATATTTAGAATATGAGCTTGACTTGTTGTTAGTGTGATATTTGGAAACGTGGCATTGATTACCTTGCTTTAGCCTTGTAATTCAGTTCTCTTGTTTTGCAAACTGCTGGCAGATAAGTATAATTTGAAAACTTATTCTTTTTTGGAATGTATGAAATTTTTGGAAATTAAATGTTTGAAATAATGAAATACGTCAAAAGACACTTATCAATATAGTAAAAACTTTTATTTGTGCTTTTCTTTTAGGTAAAATGTTTAGATTAAATTTTTCGGTAATTTTGATTTTACTTCTACTTTTTAACTTAGCCTCGGAGAAGTAATGAACAGCATGTTTTGCTTCTGTGGAGAAGTACCAAGCCTACGTGCAAGTGCTACAGGTTTATAAATCTGCTGCGTTGTGTGCAAGTATGCTACGTGTATTAAAGATGAATGAAAGTGAATAGAATTTTGATAATTTAGTGTCTAACTTGAATCAAGCTATTGAATAGATTGCTGGATTGAATGTTAAACTGATAACTAACGGATTTTTTTTCCTGAAATGAAAAGGAAAATAGGATTGGGTGGGGTTGCGTGAGGGTCTCGTTGAATTAACTTTCTATTAGTATACCCTGAACTAAACATATAGCTGCTGCTGCTAATTCTCATCTTCATGCTGCCAACACTGCACAGATCCAAGTAATAATATAACGAACAGCTGCAATTTTTTTTTGTAAATTGGAGATTATGCTTTCATAATGCTTTATATTTTTCAACCGTAATGCTTTATTTTTGCAGTCTCATTGGAATAGCAATAACACCACAACTGGTGAGCAGCAGGTAGGAAGTGCAAATTATTGAATTGGCAAAGAAATGTTGTCGCAGAAGCAACAATCGCATCAATGACGATACTTTTTTAGTTCATTATGCACCACTTTGAGCAAATAATTGGAAATTTTGGATGACGCAGTGATTGATACTGAAGCTCTTCTATTTAGGCATACTTCAGATATCTATAAAATTGGACAAGCGGTTGGGACGCATATTGCTTGGCGTAAAGAATTTAACTATTTTGATTGATACGTGTATGTACTTTTACTGATTTATGTTATGAATTTAGTTATGTTTTGAAATGAAGTTATGAATTCAGAAATGGTATAAACTTGAATTGTTTTTTAATGTGAATGGTTCGTATTGTTTCAAGTATTTGAATAATTGTGATTATTATTCACGAAATCTTGGTTTTAATTATAATATCGTGAAATTTATAGTTGATAGCAACTGTGAAAAGATGAATTATAGTAATTTGTAGCAATTGAAAAATAATTATTGCAACTGTGATCGCTAGTTGTAGTAGATCGTACTACAACTATTACAAACAGTTGTAAAATGTTAATGCAACAGGCAGAAGAAGTTGTTAAAATATTTATTATAGCCGTAGTAAACAGTTGTAAATAAGTCTTTTACTACTGCAATAAGCAGTTGTAAAAGATTCTATTGCAATAGCTGCTCACAGTTGCAAAAGAGTCTTATAGTAACTGGTTTTGACTTTTGCGATAAACTTTAATACAAGTGTAAATAGCAGTTGTAAAAAGTCTTTTACAAATGCACGTACCCCCTTGTAAAATAATCACACTCTACTACAGCTGCAAATATAAAGTGTGACGGATGACGGTTGTAATAAACCTTCTTTTTTGAAAACCCAGTAGGTATAGGATGGGGAAACGCATGACATCCTTTCCACTGCGTCACACCTGCAGATAGTTGTAATATTAGACCTATTATAGTTATTTTTGACAGTTGTGAAATGATATTTTTGTTGTAGTTAAAGTAGAGTATATTTTTGTGATTGCATTCTATATTAGAAAATGAAAAGCATACTATAGTTCTTACAAGTGCTAAAATAAATAAATAAGCCATGATATATAGATGCAACTATGATTGTGCATGTCGAACAAATGGTATAATGAGTTTGAAAACTGGTATATGATGCAGGCATCTATTATTTACGTCCAATAACTATCTTATCAAATAGTATGACTATAACAGTACATCAGATTCCGCAATTCATGTATCTATGGCTTTTTATTCTAAATTTTCCTTTGCATTCTAGTAATTTTATTTTTTGTACTTTCAGGATCGTTACTGTGCGACTTATGCAATCAATGGGGCCAAGGTTAGTAGAAACAGATAATAAGTCTGTGATTTCTCAAATTTTAAATTTACTTCTGAAATTAATTTATGTTTAATTGGTTCAAGTTTTATTTCTTGTATTTCGAAGGCAAATCATGCCAAGTTACAAACTTAGAGGTTTAGAGTTGTGGACTGGTACATTTAATCTGAAACAGATTAAAGCTGCAACTTAACAGTTTTGATAATGTAAATAAAATAAGCGAAGGTGGATTTGGCCCTGTCTATAAGGTAATGAATAAAATAGTGTCTAGATTATACATTTCTCATATTTTTGACACATTTCATGCTTTTATTCACATTTTCATTATTAATTTTAGGGTGCGTTGCAAGATGGTTCAGAGATAGCAGTGAAGCAGCTTTCTTTAATGTCAAAGCAAAGAAGCCGTAAGGTCATTAATGAGATTGGAATGATGTCTGCTTTACATAATCCTGATTTAGTGGAAATTTATGGGTATGGTATGGAAGGAAACCAGTGGCTTTTTATAAATATATGGAAAATAACAGCCTAGCGCTTTTTTCGTGTTAACCAAGTTTTCAATTAAGCAGATTTCGACAAGAAGTAGAAGGTCAAAACGAAAACGAAAGGACTCGAGAACTTGAAAACACGATTATAAGAAAAGAAAATGGAACTCAAGGAATTTAACAATGTTTGGACATAAGTAAAGCATCCTGTACCAAGAGGCACTTATGGGTACCGGGAGATCCATTCTTCAAGTTTTGGCTTCTTAAACCCCATACACTTCATATACTCCTCCAACCAGTCATCATCAAGTGCTTTTCTCGGAGAATGGATGAGCAAATCTCGGGATTGATGAGAAGAAAGTAAAGAAAGCATGATAATACACGTGCTATGGAAAGAACTGTCGTGAGCAACTCAAAGTCTATGAAAAGGAGTTTGGAATACATCAAATTGGAGATAGAAGGACAATGCAAGGAAGAAGAGTGGATTTTCATCGAGAAATCCACTCAGTACCAAAAGTTTTATTTTGCACATGAGCAGGCGTGTCCACTTGTACATCATTGGGCTTATTTCTGGAATTCTATTTATGTACTAGAACTACAAAGTTTTTTCTCTATAAATATCAACCCTATAGCAACCAAAAAAGGATCCTAGACTCTTGTTTTCCTTCAACTCCTATCCATCCCTTACACGGTCACCTAGGCAGGTACTAATGGCATTTCTAGGCTTAGAAAACTGGTAATACTACGTGCTAGTGGCTTTAATTCTCCCTAAAATCCAAAATCAATAAAAATATAAAGTGGACCAGGCGAGAGATTACCAAACCACTATAAAAATCTTGAGTTTCTCTACTTTTCCGCATCTTTTTTACTGTTTTACTAGATCTGATCCTACAATAGGCCATATTTATGTGTATTGCCACTTTTGGCTTCAATATTTTGGTGTTTTATTAAGAGTTGAACTTAGATTCAATCTAGCTTGCTTTTGTGGATTTGGAGAGATTTAGTATTTAAATCCCGAAAATTTGCTTTGATGAAGTTTGAAAGCTTTCTACTAGGAATTAATGGTGCCTAGGAAACCTATGAGATTAGGAAGGTCATCAGGAGCTGTAACTGGTGATGATGAAGGGAACCCTCACCAAGTTGAAGTTAACAACCAACAGGAAATATTAGGATCATCTGCTGATAGGAAGTGGTTACTAGAGGAGAGCTTGACAAAATGCTGTAGAAGTTGAACTAGAAGATGGCGAATAGCTAGAAAGATTTGATGAATAAAATTGATGCTTTGCTAACCTTGCAACCACCAAGAATCACGAGAATTAGAATGGAAATTTCACTTGGGCTAGAACAAGACAATTCCTCTATTTCCGGTTGAAATAAATGGGATGAAAAGAAAAAATAGAAGGTAGGGGTTGTTGGAGTTGTAGAAGGATTAGCAAGAGGAAGTAGAAGTGCTCCTCCCAAAAAATGATAACCAAGTACCGAGAGGAATCCTCTCGGTATCAAGAAAAATGCAAAAGTGGATGATGGGTAGGAGGTTGATCAATGGTGGTATCTAATGAGGAAGTTGACTTGTAGCTCGATGATGATTTAAAGTTGGATATTGATGCTAACGAAGATGGAGTTCAAATAGCCGCAGCTCGACCAATCGCGCACCCATGAAATTCTGAAGGACTGGTTCTCCCAAAGACATGAGCATTTAGATATTTGTCGGCAAACCGGGACCATTTATAGAGTCAAACACTCGGTGCAGCTCCCGATACCTGATTAGCTTCGAACAACCGTGCTTGTAAGGAATACATAGCGGATATGGTTAAACGGTTGGTAGAGGAAAGTAGAGGCAGAAAAAGAAAAAAATAAAGATCGGGGTTTTGCATTAAGTAGGACTCCATTTATCAAAAATAACCTAAGAGAAGAATACCCTAGAAAGTTCGTTGTGCCAACAATTCCATCATACAGTGGAATTGCTAATCCTAGACAACGCTTACTCAAGTACGAATGACATATGGATGTGGCCAGGGACAAGGATGTTATTCATTATAGACGTTTCCTGATTTTCTTGAAAGGAGATGCTTCTATGTGGTTCACTACGCTCGCGGCGAGACCTTTACCTACTTTTGATGAATTAGCAAAGAAGTTTTGAGAGCAGTTCAAGCTCCATGCTGCCAAATTGAAGGACACGATTTCCCTATCTAGCTTATCGTAAGGACCCAAGGAGCCTTTAAAGGGGTTCATGAACCGATTCAATGTCGTTGTCACTAAAGTTGGCAACCCAAATGAAGATTTGTTAATTATGGCTTTGGTCTAGGGTATTCAACTAGACATGGATTTTCATACGTGGCCGAAGATAAAGTAACCAACAACTATGGAAGGTTCCATCGAAATGCAAAACAGTTTATGCGGTTGGAGAAAGCTGGTCAGGTAAGAGTAAAAGTTAGCGACAGACAGCCTAAGGAGGTAGTTCAAAGTAACGTGGTACTTAAACAGAATAGAGAAGGCTCTACTAATGTTATAAGTGATGCTGAAAATTATGGAAACTAGAAGTAAAGGAACCGAAGCTATGACGATACACATAACGAGAATAGTAAGCATTAGAGAAATCTACGACCCAAAGATTGTACACTTTTGAATAATATGCTAAAAAATATTTACCTTGCTACAAAAGTAATGTAGCACTATAAGAAACTATCCAGGAGAGAAGCAACATAGTAGGAGAAACATTCTAGGTAGTACCGTAGTTTTTACGAAACTCATGGGCATACATTAAATGAATATTGACACTTAAGAGATCTTATTGAAGAATTAAAAGGAAAAATAGACTTCAACAAAGCATCAAAGAATCATAGGACGACGACTAAATTATGAGATCCCAAGGACCGCCCGTCCACGGGAATCAGCCCAGATCGAGCGGAGCAGGACCCAGTGGAATAATGAAAAGTAAGTCATCGATACCATAATTAGAGGATTTGATCCAATAAAAAAGAGATGGAGAGAGATGGAATGGTACGCGCACTCTCTAAAGCACGTACAATAGGAGAATTGCTTTGTTGTAGAAGATGGATCTCCGACAAAGCAGCAAAGGAGGAATATTGATGATGTAGTATTCAGAAATTGAGATGTTGACTGAATTGAAGTGCTTTCGACCTAATGATAGTGACGGTCGGAATTGGATTATGAAAGAGGCTATGCGGTAGGATCGTGTAATATGGAATATTGAAATAGTCTAGGTAGATAAAGTAGGTAAATGCAAGGAGACACCAGGATTTTATACTGGTTCGGACCTCTCGTCCTACTTCCAGTCCCTAAGCTTTACTTAGGAATTTCACTAACTAACACCCTCACTTCACCCGGGGGAATAGGTTTACAACTTACCCGAACAACCGAACGGGATTTCTTGCCTCAACTACCGAAGAGGACTTCAACTCAATTACTAAAATACAATATTTGACTTGTTGTGTTCTTGTCAACACTAATGAGTCTAATGTAGTACAATATTCCTATAATCTTATCCTCGAGAATATGCAATGTATTTGTGAAGATTTAGGAAATGTGAATTGCTATGAATCAAAAAGAATGTTATAAACAAAAACAATGATTCAAGCAATAGATAAATGAATACTTTGAGAGTATCTAGAAAATATGAACAAGAGAATAGGTAGATTAAAGCAAGAGAATTCGGTGAATTAAATGATGTTAGAATCATGTATATATACTTGTAGAAGAGATGCATATGTTGTCAAAGGTTGCAAACAAGAGATGCTTCCATTTCCATTGATGAAAGGTTGCAACTCTTGGGAGGAAGAAGGTGTCTTTTCAGAGAAAATTCGCAGGTTCAAATTCAGTCGACTGAGCAGGGAATTCAGTCAACTGAAAATATGAAGTAAAATTTTCGGGACCAAATTCAGTCGACTGTGCAGGAAATTCAGTCGACTGAAACTGTGCATGTGTATAAATTTGTTCCAGTTTCAGTCGACTGACTGTTCCTGTTCAGTCGACTGAACTTATAAAACCTGCATAGTTAAAACTAAATTAAAAAATGAAGTTTAACAAATTTTTCTAGTGCTCGTTCAAGCTTCTTGAGGATAGATTTTAACAATACATCTAGACTAAGACACATGTAAAAACGTACTTTAAGCTTGTTTGGTCTTCATCTATCTTCCTTTAGCATTTGCATATATTTCTTCCTTGTTTGTAAAAGCACATTGTCATTGATCAAAATCATCGCGTATCAACATTCTCCCCCTTTTTGATTGATGACAATACTGATTTATTCTAGAGATGTTTTACTTACTTTCTCCCCCTGAATGTATGCACTATCTTTCATACAAAACAAAGTTAGTACCATAGATTTTCTCCCCCTTTGTCATCAACAAAAAGAAAGAACTAACAGCAGTAATAATATATCAAAACAATCACTGAATCATAGAGAATATTTGCATAAGCATGAATTAAGAGAAATAAAAATGTTGTGACAGACAAGCATAAAATGGCTATTTATACAAGCCATTAGAAAGTTAAAAATACACATCAAAAAAACAAAATTATTCATCCTTATCCCAGTCATATGAACCTTCTCTTCCTGTTGGTTCATGTATGACGGGTCCTCCTGTTGGTGGTCTGTGCGCTCTTCCTCCTTGGCCACAACTAGCTCCGCTTGCGCTGCTACTTGTATGCTCTTCGGATGTCGTCCATGTAAACGTATGTGCGGACGTTTGCCGCGAGATGTCGAAGAAGTAGTGGTGCTTGAGCACGAGATTGCATCCCAAAGCTTGTTGAAGAATCCTTTGATTTTATCAAGCTTATGATCTACCTTTTTAAGACGAGTATCAAGAATTTGTTGATTTCTTGACAATATCCCCAAGGATTGGTTGGTAGTGAAGCTTGGGTCAACAAGACGAATTTCATCATCTTGCTCGAGATGTTCTTCGTGGCGAGGTTGAGTAGGTTGTTGTTGTTTTTATTGTTCTTGATGCCTTGCTTCCCATTCGGCGAGTGATATTATGCGAGGAGGTCGAGATGGGAGTTGCATTAGGCTTATGGTCCGATGGTTAATTTGATGGACCATTGTATTCTCTGATTCAGCTAATGGCGTATCGACATTTAGGAGAAGTCGCATGATGTACTCTCCAAAGTAAATAGTGCGCATTTTTCCATTGTTGAAAGTGAGAAACTCATCAAGAATAAGCTGTACCCAATTAACTTGTATATTGCCAAAAATAGCATATAGAGCTCGATAGTTATTTGGGTAGACAATTTCGTACGATCCCGTACGAGGAGTAATCGTTCTCATTAGGGCTTTATGGAGGATTCTCGCCATAGGTCGAAGAGAGGTGGACTTAAAATCCCTAAAGTTGATATTATCATCCATGAATCGATCGTTGATGTTGTCACGAATGTGTGGATTGAGTTCTATTTCCTCTAACTTTCTCCCGACATTTGGAGACTTTAAAATATGTGCTATTCTATCCAATTAAAACCAAACTTTCTTTCCACACACCATACTCCAAACACTATTGTTTGGATTTCTTGGAGTTTGGTGTCCAAGATTAAGATTAGCATAAAATAATTTTACCATTACATGATTAATGGCATTGTCATTTCGTTTCAAATCTAAAAGAGAAGTTAAACCTGCCGGATCTGTTAATGCTTGGATGTTGTAGGTTTGAAAGCTTTGAAAATCAACGAAAGAATGCTCGAAAATTCTTCATCTTGTTCCATCGTAAAGCCATTGTGCTATTTGAGCATCAATTGGCTCGAAGGATGAAGAAGATGAAGCTCTTTCTCTTTTTGGTGCCATTTGGGTGAGAATTGATTTGATTTTGAGGAATGTGGGAGCTAGGTTTCGAAATTAATTTGGGGAAGAAGGTTTGTAGGAGGTAAAAGTGTATTGGTAGGGGTAAAATCTGGTGGTTAAAAGGGAAAATTTTGCCTGGGAAGTAGCGTTCAGTCGACTGAATGTTCTGTTCAGTCGACTGAATTAAAGGCCGAAGTGTTCTGTGATAGATTCAGTCGACTGAGCAGTAAATTTAGTCGACTGAATTTTGTTGCTGAAATTTTCTGTTGAATTTTTAGTCGACTGTGCAGATGGTTCCAGTCGACTGAACTTTGTATATATTGTTTTCTGTCATATTTTCAGTTAATGATCTAATTGATATTCTATTTAATACATAACATGCAGTAGCAACGGCTTCTGCCTAAAAATGTTTTGGTAGAGAACATCCATTTAATAATGTTCTTGTGCATTCTTGTAATGTTCTATTCTTTCTTTCTACAACTCCATTTTGTTGAGGAGTTTTAGGAAAAGAAAAATTATGATTTATTCCTTTCTTTTTACAAAAAGTTTCAAAAACTTCATTTTTAAATTCGCCTCCATGATCGCTTCGAATATTCTTAATTTTCAAATCTTTAGTGTTTTGAATTCTTTTGACAAATGTTTTAAAATGCTCAAAAGTGTCACTTTTATTTTTCATAAAAATAGTCCATGTGTATCTTCAAAAATCATCAACTATTACAAATACGTATCGATTATGATTAATGGATTGAACTTGTGTTGGTCCGAGTAAATCCATATGTAGTAATTCTAATGGTTGTAAAGTTGAAATATTTTTCTTAGATTTGAAAGATGATTTCGTTAATTTTCCTTTTTGACAATCATCACAAAGATTTTTTATTTTAAAGTTTATTTTGGGTAAACCTCTTACTAATTCATTTTTAGAAGGTTTTCTAATGGTTTTAAAATTTATATGACAAAATCTTTTGTGCCATAACCAAGGATTATTAACTTTGGCAAGTAAACACATACTTGAATTATGATTAATATTCATATTTAAAACATAAATATTTCTATCTCTATTTCCTTCAAAAATAAGATTTTGGTTTTGATCAAAAATACTACATTTATTATTCGAGAGAGTTATTTTAAAACCTTTGTCGCACAATTGACTTATGCTAAGTAGATTATATTTAAATTTTCAACTAATGAAACATTTGTTATAAAAGGTAAATTTGATGTACCGTAACTGTTCACATCTCCTTTGCCAATGATATACCCTTTTGAATTGTCTCCGAAGGTAACCGAGCCACCATCAAAGTATGTGATGTTTGTAAGCATATCTTTGTCTCCGGTCATGTGTTTTGAACAACCACTGTCTAATATCCATTTCTTCTTTTTGAGTGGGACCTGAAAATAAATATGAAATTATTGGTACCCACCTTTTATTAGGGTCCTAAAAAGTTAGAGTTTAGGAAACCAAACCCAATTTGGTTTAGTATCCTTTTTATAAATATAGTTTTCATTATGATGAACATTGTCCATAAATGTTTTAATGTATTTATTTCTTATTAATACATTGTTAGTCTTTGGTATCCAAATTTTAACTACCTTGTTTTCTACTTTTGTTTTAATAGGTTTCTTTAGCAATATTTGTTGTTTTGAATCCATATTCCTCTTAAAATTTGTATTTTTATTTTTAGGAATTTTTGACTTCTTTTTATATCCTAATCCATGTTTACTTGAAGAGAATTGAGAATTTTCTAAAATCTTAGATAAATTTTCTCTTCCTTTGTTAAAGTTAGAAACATTTTTAGCGATGTCATCTAATCTAGCTTGAAGACTATTATTTTCCAACTCAACTTGTCTAATCTTAGTTTTTAACTCATGATTTTCAGAAACAATTATATCATTCTTTGTTTTTTGAGTTTCAATTTCTTGACTTAAGAGAGATAATTGAGTTTCCGAATTTGAATGAGATTCTTGAACTTTTTCAAGTTCTTCTTCTAGGATTTTCTTTTCATGTTTTAAAATATTCCTTTCAAATTTAGCTTTGCTTTGATTTTCACGAGTTTCTTTGAGTTTCTTTTTAAGAGTTTTTATTATGCTTAAAAGTTCAGTGTTTACTTCAATTAAATCGTCGAAAGTTAAATTATTTACCTCAGATTCTTGAGCCATGAAGCATACATTTGCCTGTTCATTGTCGTTATCACTATCATTTTCGGATGAAGATGAATCTGAATGGTTCCATGTTACAGAAAATGCCTTTTCTTGAATTTATTCTTCTTGTTTTTGTTGTTGAAATTTTTCTGACTTTCCTTCATTTGTTCTTAACAATCTTTTTGCATGTGTCCTTTCTTGTGACAATTGAAGCATTCTATATTTGAGGATGAAGGTTTGTTCAAGAAATTCTTTTTGAATCCGTTTTTGTTTCCTTTTCTATACTTTAAGAATTTCTTGAAGTTTTTGGCTATAAATGCTAGATCTTCATCTTCAGACTCTGATTCTTCCTTTTCCGCATGAAAAGCAACATTCTTTCTTTCTTGAGCTTGATCTTTCTTAGCTTGCATATTTACTTCATACGACATAAGATTTCCAATCAGTTCTTCTGGTTTCATTGTAGATAGATCATTTGCTTCCTCGATTGCTAGTACTTTTCTCTCCCATTCACCAGTGAGTGAATTTAGAACTTTAGACACAATGTCAAAGTTCGTGTATCTTTCTCCTAATCCGATTAGAGCATGATGAATGTCTTGAAATCTTGAGTACATGTCATTGATGGATTCATTCTGTTGCATTCTAAAGTTTTGGAATTGATTCTTCAGCATGGATATCTTTGTTTGTTTAACTTTGTTTGTGCCTTCATGTATGACTTTGAGTGTTTCCCATATCTGATATGCAGTAGTACATATGCTAACATGGTTGAATTCATTTCTATCCAGGGCGCACAATAGCATACTCATAGCTTTGGCATTTACACTAGCTTCATTCTTTTGAATTTGTGTCCATGTAGGATAATCGGTTGTGGGCACAACGAACTCTGCTTGAGTAGCATTCCAGGCTTCGAAACTTGTTGCTTGCATATAAATCCTCATCCTAGTAGCCCAATAGTTGTGATTTAGTCCATTGAATAGGGGGGTCTTTGGGTAGATTGTCCTTCCGCAAATGTGGAACTATAGGTAGATGTTGTGCTTGTACTTGCGTTATTTTCCATATTATCAATATGTCTAATAACAGTGTTATGGTTATAGGACAACCTTGCTTTGATACCAATTGAAAGAGGCTATGCGGTAAGATCGTGTAATATGGAATATTGAAATAGTCTAGGTAGATAAAGTAGGTAAATGCAAGGAGACACCAGGATTTTATACTGGTTCGGACCTCTCGTCCTATTTCCAGTCCCTAAGCTTCACTTAGGAATTTCACTAACTAACACCCTCACTTCACCCGGAGGAATAGGTTTACAACTTACCCGAACAACCGAACGGGATTTCTTGCCTCAACTACCGAAGAGGACTTCAACTCAATTACTAAAATACAATATTCGACTTGTTGTGTTCTTGTCAACACTAATGAGTCTAATGTAGTACAATATTCCTATAATCTTATCCTCGAGAATATGCAATGTATTTGTGAAGATTTAGGAAATGTGAATTGCTATGAATCAAAAAGAATGTTATAAACAAAAACAATGATTCAAGCAATAGATTAATGAATGCTTTGAGAGTATCTAGAAAATATGAACAAGAGAATAGTTAGATTAAAGAAAGAGAATTCGGTGAATTAAATGATGTTAGAATCATGTATATATACTTGTAGAAGAGATGCATATGTTGTCAAAGGTTGCAAATAAGAGATGCTTCCATTTCCATTGATGAAAGGTTGCAACTCTTGGGAGGAAGAAGGTGTCTTTTTAGAGAAAATTCGCTGGTTCAAATTCAATCGACTGAGCAGGGAATTCGGTCAACTGAAAATATGAAGTAAAATTTTCGGGACCAAATTCAGCCGACTGTGCAGGAAATTTAGTCGAATGAAACTGTGCATGTGTATAAATTTGTTCCAGTTTCAGTCGACTGACTGTTCCTGTTCAGTCGACTGAACTTATAAAACCTGCATAGTTAAAACTAAATTAAAAAATGAAGTTTAACAAATTTTTCTAGTGCTCGTGCAAGCTTCTTGAGGATAGATTTTAACAACACATCTAGAGTAAGACACATGTAAAAACATACTTTAAGATTGTTTGGTCTTCATCTATCTTCCTTTAGCATTTGCATATATTTCTTCCTTGTTTGTAAAAGCACATTGTCATTGATCAAAATCTTCGCGTATCAACAGATTAGTGACTATGCATCGAGTCAAAATACTCTTCAAGGAACTTTCGATCGGATGAAGATTAACATGAAGGAGGTTATAGCTTGTAAAACCAAGGTCAGAGGCTTTATGGGAAAAGCCAAGTAGCTAATTGAGACAATCAATTTTCTATAGAATTGGGCAAAGGAGAACGCAAGATTATCCAGATTCTAAAGTTCGTCATCGTATATGAGTACTCGGCATATAATGCATTCTTAGGATGACCTGCACTTGCTAATTTCAGGATAGCTTTGGCATCTTGGTGCTTAGTATTGAAGTTCTGCATGGAGAATGGGGTTGGAATAGTAAAAGGTGACCAGAGCATTGGAAGGGAACGTTACATTGTAGAACTAAGAGAAGTAAAGCAAAATGGAAAGGCAAGAATATGGAGAGAACTCTCCACATTCAGGACTTGCAAGCATAACAACTAAAACATGAAAACTGGCTTGGGAACCATAAACAATTCATTAAGGTCATGGGTCCAAGGAAGCAGTTAGGGAAAGGGCAACTAGCATAGGTATAGCTGACTGTGGATGTTCCAATCGACATGGATGATCCTACACAGGTCCTGAAGATTGGATCTCTGCTCAGCATTAACTTAAAAAGGAAATTGATGAATTTCCTTTGAGGAAAAATAGATGTGTTTGCCTTGACTTGCTCGGACATGTGCGGGATATCATCGAAAATAGCGTGTCATGTATTGAACATTGACCCAAAGTTCACACCGACAAAGCAGAAAAGACACCGTCTGGGTTCGAACCAATCCATTATTGAGGAAGAGGTAGATAAACTTATGGAAAACAGGTTCATTCATGATCCTTTATACCCCGATTAGGTTTCCAACCCTATGTTGGTTAGGAATTCAAATGGAAAGTAGAGATGTGTATCGATTACTTGTTTTTGAAAAAGGCATGCCCAAAGGACAAGTTTCCTCAGCCAATGATTGGCCAATTGGTGAATGTGACCGCAGGACATGATTTTCTCTCATTTATAGGTGCTTATTCAAGTTACAACTAGATCCCAAGGCAAATACCAGAATAGGAGAGTACTAGCTAAATAACAGACTTGGGATTATACTGCTATCGTGTGACGTCGTTCGATTTAAAGAATGCTGGATCTTCATACCATGGACTGGTGAATGCTATTTTCAAGAGCCAAATCAAGCGGATTGTGGAAGTATACATAGACGACATGCTTGTGAAATCATGAGTATCTCTAAACCATCCAGACAATCTTCGAAGAAGTTTGAAGTTTTACGGAAGTAAGAGATGAGACCGAACACGTTGAAATATTCTTTCGGTGTAGAAATGGGAAAGTTTTTAGGATTTATCATACTTGCATGGGGTATCGATGATAATCCAAAACATATTGACTCCTCGAGGAGTGTAACCACAAAAACTACAAAGAAGGAACTACAGAGCTTGAATGGGAAGATTGCTACATTGAGTAGGTTCATCTCTAGAGTGATAGATAAGTGTGTACCTTTCTTCGATGCCCTCAAGAAAGGAAAAAAGAATTTGGATGGAACAAGGATTTCCAGAAAGCCTTCGAGGAATTATTAAGACGTATGAAAAACCATCTAGTCTAATCCAAACCGCTTATAGGGGAGGATCTATTTGTTTAGTTAGCCATGTTTGCTTATGCGTTAAGCATAGCCTTAGTATGTGAGAAGGCTAGGATTCAAAGACCAGTTTATTACATCACCAAGCATTTTATTAAAGCAAAAAAGAACTACCCGAAGCTGGAGATACTTTCGTACCGCTTATTTGTAACACCTCACCTCTATACACATACTATCCAATAGTATTACGGAGTAATACTTCCATATAACATAAAGAATAAGGATATATGAGTTATATACGTGAATATTCCCTTGGACATCGAATAAGTAAGTCGCCTATACATACAAAGTATCAGTACAAAACAATAAACATGTGTGCCTTTAGGACAGAACAATACAAAATATACAGTGACTAACAGAGAATATAGAGTCAATCGTAGCAGCAATAATAATATAGTATTTTTATAAGAATACAACACAACCCATTATATAAATGAAATCATCAAATGAATAGAGTTTAGCACATATCCATTCCTTAATATAATATCAGCTAAATTACAAATCAATAGATACTGTGAGATAGACTTACAAATTATCCAAATAATATCCAATACTTTACAAACCATAAAGATAATCCAACAAAATCTAAATCACAATGAATAATAACAAAAAATATCAAATCATTAAATAGTTTGGATATGATAAGGACTTGCTACACTTTATACTCAACCACTCTCTAGTCTAGTCAACTCATTATAGAAAAGAGACATATATGCCAATCTACTGCACACTCATAATCCTGAACCAGAAAGGGAGACTGATCGCACACACCATGCTTCAAGAACTCTGGGTCTACTAACTTTCCACTGATATTTGAATCTTTTCCTACTCTTCGGTTACCTCAATGGGCATCATGACCCAATCCACCAGTGGATCATCTACGCATATCTCCAGTCACAACCCTATAGATAACAGAGTACTAGCCTATGTGACACAAGGTGCTATAGGGCACCTACTCTACCAACTACCAATCCTATGATGCGCATCAAATATAACAATGGTATCGTGGATCTAGGGCGTGACACCGTAATCAGCCCGTCAAGGTGGATACTGGCCAATCCGGTTCAATCTTGAACCATAAAAGAAGCTAGACACAAGTGGACGACATACAGTAATCATTTACTATATCTATTCGTAGCCCTATATGTATGCCAGAAAATGGCTCTATATAAGTCAACTCATGACTATGATATGTTAGAGCTTTAATCCCTCGCCATCACATGACTCGACTTATAAGCCAATACCTTGCAACAATATATTCACAACATACATATGAGCATATCCCCATTTGACCTGCATTTACTTACAAAGAATAACCAAACGTATAACATAATGATATCCCATACCACCGCTGTTACTCGGATAATTATTCAATGCCCAAAAACTACACTCGATCCATATTAGATATCTCTATATGACAAGTCAGATGAATAAACGAAAAAGTGTCAAAAGCCCCATACCAGACGGTATCACCAAACTGTTTATTCAAATTTCTCGTCACACAGAAATGGAATCTCATAAATAAAATAAGATGACGTCATCACCATATCATCATAAATCGTTAATAAAATCTATGTCGATGGTGAATCACTTATATAATTATTATTCAATAGACAAGAAATAAAAATAGGCTATAGAAATAAATATAAAATAACAAAACAAAACTTAATAATAAATCATTTACAACATATAATTTTATGCAACCAAATATTTAGAAATGAATAATAATACACAATTAAAGATTCAATAAACCATTAGAAAGTTATCAGAATAAATACATAAACATAAATGATTCCAATAAATATATGTATACGACAACAAGTAAAAATATATTAATGAATCCTTCATAATTTATAATCTCAACGTAAACTATTAAGTACTTAGAAGTGAATATTAATTTCATATTCTAAGATTAAATAGATAAGTAACCTAACTCAAATATATTCTATTTAATAAATAACTAATTCCTCAATCTTTTATAATTAAGTAATATGTTAGCATTCACAAATAGCATTGGAAAATCCGCTTTATTTCATTTTGGTAACCAAAATTAAATTGTAGAGTAAATATTTCGCTTAAGATATTTCCATAACTTTCTATAGTTAAATATTATTTATTAATAATCATACAACATCCATATCAATTTAATATATTCAAATTAAATATTTATATTTCCAACACTTGAATTATATGTCTGTGTGTATACATTAAGATTTCATAAATATATACTTAGAAAACTGTAAAATGACAATTACAGACTATAACATATTTTTTCTTATTTAAATAACACTATTAAATCCACTTTATAAATTTAACAAACTTCAAATATATATTTGCATTCTTGTACAATATATAGAAATTTAGTTTAGTGTTTAAATATGTAACAACTCCTATTTGGGATTTCAGATTTGAATATTAATTGATTCAAATCTTCGGATTTGAATTTAAATTATGATAAATTATCCGTTTCAAACCGAGACTTGATTTTTGTAGGATCGATTTCACCCTAGAGGGGGGTGAATAGGATGACAGTATTAATTATAAAAATTTATTGCGGAAGCTTATAAATAATTTCAACACAGATCACAGAATAATAGCAGCACAGAAAAATAGCAGAATAAAATGCAGAAATAGAACGACACAGAATTTACCCAGCTTTGGCAAAACCCTGCCTACGTGCTGCCCCAAAGGTTTCTACTAGAAATTAGATAGTCAGACGCTTACACACATAAACTCGCGACACCCGCTATCGACTAAACCTAACTCTACGCTCAAAACCCTGCCACAACTCAGCCACTGAGTTGCGAATTCTCAAGCTACGCCACGTAGCTTGTCCCCTAGTCGCACGACTAGTAATTACAACGATTTCAAAAGAGTTTAAAGTTAAAACCAAATTTAAAAACGATATTAAAATTTAAAACCCTTTTCTAATAAAACTAAGTCCTTAATTAATCTAGGCCGCCCCCTTTCATTTCTTTTGCCCGTTCCTTTTTCTTTTTGCTTCTGTAAAATGGCGGCCTCGCTTTCATTCCTCTTTGCGCTCTGAAATTAGGGCTTGTAAGGAATCGAAGATGCCGACTTTACATTGATCGATCGAATTTGTGATTTTCGTCCTTTGGCCTGTCGATCGACTGTCTCCTAGTACCTTGCTTCGGCTACTTCGTTTCTGATCGAGTTTGATATGATGACTGGTATGTAATTTATTCCTTTTCTTTTCTGGTTTGATGCTTGAACTCGATGATGAGAATACCGATGATGATTTCCTTATATAGGGTCTGTAACCCTTGGTTTTCGTCATATATTCTCTATTGGAATTGTCAATTTCTTTTCTCTGCCGCTTGATTATGCTTAGTCGTTTGAGATTGTTTCTGACCTTTTCATATGCGTATACTTTCGTTGCTTGGTTGACATGGTTTCGAATTGATATCGTGGTCATCACGGTGTTGATTTCCTTTGACTTCGGCCATGTTTTAATAACGTGAATTTTTGGTCAGCTTCGTCTCTTGCCATATCTGTGTTCATCCCTCTACTATTTGCATTTACTTCATTTATGTATCTGCTGGCTTGACTCTGTTTTTGCTGTAGTCGAGTTGTATCCCGTGTTTACTTTGAGCATGTTGCAGTGTTCATTCATGTTGTATTTGCCTGTTTAGTCTTGCATCTTGATTCATGTATATTGTTACTGAATTCATTATGTCTAGATTTCTTTGCTACTGCATATTTGATAGCAAATTTGATGTGTGGTCAGACCTTAACTTTACTTGAGCATTGTTAAGTAGTTTGTAGCTGCCGTGTTGTCATTTGGGCTTGTAAGTTGTATCATTGTGATGTCTGGTTTACACTTGATGATCTTCATATTCACGTGTCTTGTTGAAGTGGTTGAGACTTGCAGTTCACTCGGCTTTGATTTTGTGGCTTCGACATCTTATATTCATGAGATGTTTATTGTGAAGCTTGGTTTACTGGTCTTTGAGGCATGTTGTATTTTTCTTTGTGGTTTGCACTTGCATACTAGTGCTGGTTTCTGTTGTGTACTTCATATATGCACTGTGTTGATCTTGCTTCTGCACATTGTTGTATTTATACTTTGTACCCTTGATCATTCACTGTTGCCTGGGTCTGTACATTGATATTGGCTGCTTATTTGATAGTGTACTCACTGAAGCTCGAGTTGCATCCACATTGTCACTGTAGTTGTATTCATGTACACTGCATTGTGGTCTTGTGGCAGTTGCTTTGTCTCAATGTATTTCATGTAGTACGGGCATTTGATAGATCGTATCTGTTTCACTTGGTCCCTGACCTTTGTTGCCTCTGAGTTTGAGCATTTGCACATTTGTAGCCTTGGTCTTTGTTGGTTTTTGGTGGCATCTGTTTGCTGTGCATTGGCATTGTTCGAACTTGTATCACTTGAGTTGAATCCAGCTTATACGCTCGGGTTTGACCTTGTGCTCGTGTTGAGATTTTATTTATATTGCACCTGAGTTGAACCCGTCCTTTTTTATTTTGGGTTTGACCTTGTGCTCACCTGTCCCTGTAAATCAATTAAGTGTATATCGGTGTGCACGGCCTTGCGGCATGTACAGTGATACACTGTGCATGTCACATTGTTCGTGTGTGATGAATTCAAATATAAATCTGACGAACAACCTATATAACTGAGGCAAATAATATTTTCAAAAAACCATATTTTATTTTATATTGCAAAAATATTTCTTTTTCAATTTTACTGCGTTAGTGAATATTTTTGCAGATTGCTCAGATGCTGGATTCTAACTGGAATGAAGTTGAAGATGAAATTATGAATGTGAGTGATATGTAGTGAGGTAACTGTAAATATAAAATTGTGATGTAATCAAAATTGTATATGTATAGTGAGTTGCTTGAATTTGTACTATTCGAAATTGTAATAAATATTTGTTTGAATAAATTTTTTGTTTGAATTCAAATTCTGTGTTATTTATTTTTATTCAACAAATATTTATTTAATCTATGAAAAATAAAATAGTACATTAACAAATACATTTAAACGAATGTATATATGTTTATTATCATCAAACAAACATCATATAAGCGAATATTCAACAATCTCCCCCTTTTGATGATAACAAACATATATTTAAGATTTTGAATATGTTAAATGTATTTGATCATTGATATGCTCTAATTACTCCCCCTATTTAAATGCTTCCTCTCTACACAAAGCCCCCCCTACAAATATGCATACAAATAAAAATATGCAAATGAGCCTAGATGCAAATAGAAAATTATTTGACCTTTGCTTGATTTTATTTGACAAAATCTTAACTTTTCTCTCCCCCTTTTGTTATCAGCAAAAGAATAATAGTGTTAGAGAAAATAGAGATAAGGTGATTGATATTAATTCAACATTAAAACACAATTGAATATAAATATTAAATTTCAATAAAAAAATCAAACAAAAATCGTAAATATCTTGTTAGGCGCATATTCCACTTTTAGAATGATAGGAATGATGTCATTATATGAAACCATACAGTTGTGTGTATTTGTGGTATATTTATATCAGGAATTTGAATATCTGCTAACCATGCATAACTGTTAGGACTTTTAAATGAGATTAGTAGTATTCTAAAAAAAATGAGATCGAGTATCTTCTAACCACGCATAACCGTGAGGACTTTTAAATGGGATTAGAATCAACTTGTTTATTTTAAAAATCAACTTTTGATATGCGTTCCATACATGCATAACCGTGAGGACTTTTAAATGAGCATGGAAGCACATAACAAATTTCAAGTAATTCACCCATGCATAACCGTGAGGACTTTTAAATGAGAGCGAATACTTTGGTATTTATTTATTTATTATTATTTTTTACTATATAATTTTTTTTAATAAAAAAATGTAAAAATGAAAAACGAACGATTCCTGTTTAAAGTACCACATATCGACGAACTATATAGAATTTTGATGAGTGATGATCGTTAGAAATATGATAGAGATAGAGATGGTCATGGAATTTTTACCAACAAAAAGTTTTATAACTCTTGTTTAAATTTCTAAAGAAATTTACTAATTATACCGGCTCGAGTCATAATATATAATAAATATCAACACTCATCACTTTTTCAATCACTAATTTTCTTTTCGATAATCATTAGGGAGTCAGATTAGTCAAAATTGTCATTTAAAATCAAATTCAAAAATAATTATGAAATCAATTTTTCCAAATGACTAATCTGAAAATATGGTCAAAAATGATTTTCTCGAGGGGATTTTAAAAGAAAATTTTCTGCTATTTGAAAATTATTTGAAATGAAAAGTATGCAGATATTTTCTTTGAAAAATGATGCAGTTAATGATGTCTCAACAAACATCACGTTCCTCTAGTAATTTTTCTATCAACTAGATTACAGTGTAATCTGCATCTGAATTTCTTTTTCACTCAAAATTATCATTAATTGAATTTGATCGAGCAAACCATGAAGTGTGCAACAAAATATCTCAAAATCAATTTTAACAGCCTTTTTAAACCACATTCTCTTGGATTTGAATTTAAGCCGTGTAAATAATCAAAAAACCGTGAATACCGAGTTAGCCGTATTTTAACCAATTGTATTAACATCCAACAAAGAACACTATTATTAATCCAAATGATATATATATGAAGTAATTCAAAGAATCTTGAGATTTTTATAGTGTTTTTGGCATAAGAATATAATTGGCCAACTATTTTGAATAAGTCAGAATCATCATCTTTTCATCATCACATTATTGGCTGATTTTAATTCAGAATATGGTGCAGATTATCACATTTAATATATCGTTCAAATAAATATACCATTACCTGTTTTACCTTTACGATATTTTTTGTTGTTGTCCATTATCATTCTATCACATTTATACTAGGCTAAGGAACTTTGCTTTTTCCCTCGGTGTGCTCTTGGAATAGCCAGAATCCAAGTAGCACTATTGTTGTTCCTTAGCCTGCCACCACACCTACACGGGAAAAGATTTATGTGACCTATTTGTTTTTATAGGTCCATGGTTGTTAGTGGAAGAATAATTAGAAAAATAATTTTGTGGAGACCCAAAACTATTTATAATTGTTCCCTTCGGCACCCAAATTTGTTTAACTTTGAGGGTTTTTATATTTGTGCCTTTTGGAACCCAAATCGGTATAGTTTTCACACGTTTGGGTCTATACCAACAATTATTGTGATTGTGTCCATATTTTCTACAAATTGTGCACATTGAATTTTCTTGATTAATCTTGTTTTCAACAATTTTAGATTGATTATATCCAAGTCCTTTTCTAACCGTGTTAACAGTCTGCATTCCTAATAGCATATTCAACGATTTTGCACTTTTTGAAAATTTATCTAAAGTCGTTGACAATTGTTGGACTTGTGTTTTGAGAGATTCATTTTCATTTAATAATTGTGTGCACTTTTTAATAGAATTCTCTCCTAGTATTTTCACTTTCTTTTAAAATCAGAATTTCATTTTCAAGTGATTTTATATTGATTTCTGATTTTTTAATTTCATCTTCGAAAGTTGGACACTTATCACACTTAGGGATCCTTCTTTGATAGTTTTCAACTAATTGGTCAAGTAGTTCATTTAATTCTATCAAAGTGTCTTTTTGTGATTCAAGTTTAGCATATTTTTCCCTAAGTCGTTCAAAACAGCCATTTACTTCATGGAAATAAATAAGTAATTCAGAGTGAGTAAGTTTTGATACCTCGCTTGGTTCGTCATCGTCGCTATCGGTTATATTTCCATGAAGGCACATATCTGCTTTCTCACTCTCACTACTAGAACTTTGATTATCTTCATCACTTGTATTCAACTTGGCTGCAAAACTTTTCCTTTTTGATTTCTTTTTAAAATCGCATTGATTTTGAGGACAATTGGGCTTGATGTGTCCGGGTTGGTTGCACTTGTGACAGATGATCTTCTGTTCTTTCGAGTAGTCTAGTGCTTTGGCTATTCTGCTTTTCAATTTTTGAATTCGAGCTGAATTTCCATATTTGTAATTCCACTTTTTGAATTTCTTTATTAATAGCTCCAATTCCGCTACTGCATCATCATCGTCATCGCTTTCAGTTGTTCCTTTGAGAGCTATTGATTTCTTTCGAGTATCTCCTCCTTCACACTCTTCCTTGAATTTCATTTCTAGCTCATAAGTGGTGAGACTGGAGATAAGTTCTTCGACTTTCATATGTTTCAAATCTTTTGATTCTTGAATGGCAGTCACTTTGGCTTCAAAACTTCGTGGAAGGACTCTAAGGATTTTTCGGACTATCTCCAACTCTGTATATGATTTTCAAAGAGCTTTTGATTTGTATACGATATTGGAAAGTCGTCCATGCATCTCTTTGACATTTTCTTCCTTCGCCATTGTGAAGTTCTCGTATTCGCTGCTTAGCATGGCAAGGCGAGATTCTTTGACTTGAGATTTTCCTTCGTGAGTCACTTCTAGTGTGTGCCATATTTCCTGCGCAGTTAGACAATGTGAGACACGATTAAATTCAAATTGATCTAATGAACAGATAAAGAATTCATAGCTTTAGCATTAGTATTTTGTAATTTATTTTCTAGTTTTGTCCATTGATCCTTTGGTTTTTTTTATTTCTCGATTATTTTCAATTGTAGTTGGTGCTCTGTACCCTGTCTCAACAATATCGCAAGTGTCAATGGTTTTCAGAAAAATTTCCATCCTATTTTTCCAGTAAGCATATTCACCATTGAACATTGGTGGTCTAACTATTGACTGACCTCCAGCAAAAGCATTATTAAAAGAAGCCATTTTAAAAATTAAAAATTTTAAAACAAAAATTGGTTTTTGAAAAACAATTTGTAAAAAAAATAGAAGTTGACTTCTATTCCTAGCTTTGATACCGCTTGTAGGATTGATTTCACCCTAGAGGGGGGGGGGTGAATAGGGTGACAGTATTAATTATAAAAATTTATTGCGGAAGCTTATAAATAATTTCAACACAGATCACAGAATAATAGCAGCACAAAAAAATAGCAGAATAAAATGCAGAAATAGAACGACACAGAATTTACCTAGCTTCGGCAAAACCCTTCCTACGTGCTGCCCCCAAGGTTTCTACTAGAAATTAGATAGTCAGACGCTTACACACGTAAACTCGCAACACCCGCTATCGACTAAACCTAACTCTACGCTCAAAACCCTGGCACAACTCAGCCACTGAGTTGCGAATTCTCAAGCTACGCCACGTAGCTTGTCCCCTAGTCACACGACTAGTGATTACAACGATTTAAAAAGAGTTTAAATTTACAAAACAAATTTAAAAACGATATTAAAATTTAAAACCCTTTTCTAATAAAACTAAGTCCTTAATTAATCAAGGTCGGCCCCTTTCATTTCTTCTGCCCGTTCCTTTTTCTTTTTGCTTCTGTAAAATGGCGGCCTCGCTTTCGTTGCTCTGTGCGCTCTGAAATTAGGGCTTGTAAAGAATCGAAGATGCCGACTTTATATTGATCGATCGAATTTGTGATTTTCGTCCTTTGGCCTGTCGATCGAATGTCTCCTAGTACCTTGCTTCGGCTACTTCAATTTTGATCGAGTTTGATATGATGACTGGTATGTAATTTATTCCTTTTCTTTTCTGGTTTGATGCTTGAACTCGATGATGAGATTGCCGATGATGATTTCCTTATATAGGGTTTGTAACCCATCGTTTTCGTCGTATATTCTCTATTTGAATTTGTCAATTTCTTTTCTCTACCGCTTGATTATGCTTGGTCGTTTGAGATTGATTCTGACCTTTTCATATGCGTATACTTTCGTTGCTTTGTTGACATGGTTTCGAATTGATATCGTGGTCATCACGGTGTTGATTTCCTTTGACTTCGGTCATGTTTTAATCACGTGAATTTTTGGTCAGCTTCGTCTCTGGCCATATCTGTGTTCATCCCTTTGCTGTTTGCATTTACTTCATTCATGTATCTGCTGGCTTGATTCTGTTTTTGCTATAGTCGAGTTGTATCCAGTGTTTACTTTGAGCATGTTGCAGTGTTCATTCGTGTTGTATTTGCCTGTTTGGTCTTGCATCTTGATTCATGTATATTGTTACTGAATTCATTGTGTCTAGATTTCTTTGCTACTGCATATTTGATAGCAATTTTGATGTGTGGTCAGACCTGAACTTTACTTGAGCATTGTTAAGTAGTTTGTAGTTGTCGTGTTGTCATTTGGGCTTGTAAGTTGTATCATTGTGATGTCTGGTTTACACTTGATGATCTTCATATTCATGTGTCTTGTTGAAGTGGTTGAGACTTGCAGTTCACTTGGCTTTGATTTTGTGGCTTCGACATCTTATATTCATGAGATGTTTATTGTGAAGCTTGGTTTACTGGTCTTTGAGGCATGTTGTATTTTTCTTTGTGGTATGCACTTGCATACTGATGCTTGTTGCACTTGTGTACTTCATATATGCATTGTGTTGATCTTGCTTCTGCACATTGTTGTATTTGGACTTTGTGCCCATGATCATTCACTGTTGCCTGGGTCTGTACATTGATATTGGCTGCTTATTTGATAGTGTGCTCACTGAAGCTCGAGTGGCATCCACATTGTCACTGTAGTTGTATTTATGTACACTGCATTGTGGTCTTATGGCAGTTGCTTTGTCTCCATGTATTTCATGTAGTACGGGCATTTGATTCATCGTATCTGTTTCACTTGGTCCCTGACCTTTGTTGCCTCTGAGTTTGAACATTTGCACATTTGTAGCCTTGGTCTTTGTTGGTTTTTGGTGTCATCTGTTTGCTGTGCATTGGCATTGTTCGAACTTGTATCACTTGAGTTGAATCCAGCTTGTACGCTCGGGTTTGACCTTGTGCTCGTGTTGAGATTTTATTTATATTGCACCTGAGTTGAACCCGTCCTTTTTTATTTTGGGTTTGACCTTGTGCTCACCTGTCCCTGTAAATCAATCAAGTGTATATCGGTGTGCACGGCCTTGCGGCATGTACAGTGATACACTGTGCATGTCACATTATTCGTGTGTGATGAATTCAAATATAAATCATGACGAACAACCCAAATAACTGAGGAAAATAATATTTTCAAAAAACCATATTTTATTTTATATTGCAAAAATATTTCTTTTTCAATTTTATTGCGTTAGTGAAAATTTTTGCAGATTGCTCAGATGTTGGATTCTAACTGGAATGAAGTTGAAGATGAAATTATGAGTGTGAGTGATATGTAGTGAGGTCAACTATAAATATAAAATTGTGATGTAATCAAAATTGTATATGTATAGTGAGTTGCTTGAATTTGTACTATTCGAAATTGTAATAAATATTTGTTTGAATAAAAATTTTGTTTGAATTCAAATTCTGTGTTATTTATTTTTATTCAGCAAATATTTATTTAATCTATGAAAAATAAAATAGTACATTAACAAATACATTTAAACGAATGTATATATGTTTACTATCACCAAACAAAAATCATATAAGCGCATATTCAACGAGACTTGATTTTCAATGACGTATTTTTAAATTAATTTTTATAATTTTTCCATAATTTCTAATTTGGAAAATATGTAAATTTTCGTTTGACGTATTTTACTGCAAACTTGGCATTTTGAGACCTCACAAAATTTAATAACTTGTCTATTTTATTCTTGATTTGTGATCGTGTGACATTATTATACACAATTGTACTTTATTTTCTATCAATCATAGTTCGGGATCGGACACGGTACGTTATGACCGGGTAACAGAATTTATTTATAATCAAATATAAATATCTACATAACCAAGTATACAACAGCTAATGTGTTTCCTTTTTCCTATAGATTGTCCCCTGCCCTTGTACCTTTGGCCTCCTCAGCCACTTCTTTGCCTTCAATAGTTTGAAGCATGCTAGGTATATTATTGCACTTCATCAAATCAATCTCCATTCTTTTTTAAGGTTGCTGCCATTAGATTTTCTCTTCTCCTCCCCATGTGTATGTTTAGAAATCATGAAACCGTACGCCTACCCTACTTCGAAAATGATTACATCCCAAACTACTCACTGTTAGCTCCAACGTCCAACTACAAAGTTGTTCGCTAAAGAGTCTAGTTTCTTTTAAATTAATTGCTTGAGATTTCATTGGAAATCGAGCAAGATATCCTACTTTTATAGTAAAAGGAAGAAAACACTCTTAAACTTCAAAAATCAAATTCTTGAGCTTTGCTTCAAATGGATCGACACCGTTGGCGCCGTTGGGTACGTATGGTGTTGTAGTATTTTTGTGGAAGCTTCAGCACGATTCCGCATCGACGATCAACGATCGTCGATTTCTAGGATTCGATTTTTCTCGGGTTATGGTCGTTGTTGGGTAGTGCGGAGAGCAGCATTGGCTCGGGCTTGGAGAGGTGCATTGGGTGGTGGAATTTGGCAGGGTCCGATTGAGGTTTGAGGGTAGCAACATGGTGATTGATGAGGCATGCACGATTGAGGAAAAAATGAAATAAAGCTGCCTAGGTGTTTAGATGATCAATTTCTCATGGGCGGCGTGGATTCGTCAATGTGGGGATGATCGAGGCCGGCAAGAGTAGAGGAACTCGGATGTGGTCTTGGGTAGTCGAAGGGTGGTGGAGTTGGATCGTGCACATGCATGAAGACGCTTATTTGGGTTCCAGTGTTCAATTTTGCAATGAAGAAGAGGAAGGGGAGATACTGTAGAGATATAAAGTATGTGAGCGAGCCTTGGGTATGTTTCTGGAAGGTGAGAAATCTAAATTATATTAGTTGGTTTATTCATATAAATAGTGTTAAGTTCAAAATTTTATATCTCATTTATTTTAAATCGGTTTGATTCGTGGATTTTTGCGTCGTACTCGTATGGACGAGAGCAACATTTTAGTGTAACTTATAGTAGCTTCAGACAAGTGTAAATTTATGGCAAATGAAAATAGACACGATTTAAATTACATTGTTTTAATTAGTAACATCGTTCGAATTTTTATATCTTAAAAATTGATGTTTATTTAGGCAAATAAATTATTATTGTGTTAAATTGGATTGAATATGGTAAGTGGACATCTGTTTAATGGAATAAAACACTTTTCTGCTAACTAAATTAATTTGACAATCAATCAGCAGAATAAATCCTTGTTCTGCTATTGTATGGATTTAGACATTTGATTATATATTGTTAATTGATATTCCACTTTGGGTAATTGATATATTAACCGATGATGGTTAAGTGTTGGATTTATTTACACAGTCATGGATTATGTAAATATATGTTATTAACTTGAAAAGTTAATTGAATAATATCATAGCTTGTTTAAGTACCATGGTGATCGTTAAGCCTCCTTTGAATTTGAAAAACCAAATATAGATTTGAAAGTTATTTTAAGAATAATAATTTTTATTATAAGGTTTAAAGATAATTATTTTTATTTAGTACTAAGATTTTAGAAGGTAACAAATTAATAATAATAATAATATTTTAAAGATAATTTATAATTGGTTTAATAATGATTAAAGTTAATTATTTTATTATTACAATTCTTAAATGTTATTTCTACAATGTTCTTTATGCATATTTAATTACTATTTTAATGTTATTTAGTTATTATTTTAAAAATGTTTTTAATTTAATTTAATTACTTATTTAAAATGCTTTAACAAAAACTTAATTTTTAATTAAAGATAATTAGTTATATTTATTTAATTTATTTTATTATAATTAAAGGATAATTGATTTTCATATTAATATTAGTTTAAGGTTAATTAATTACTATTTTTATTACCGTTAAAGATGGTTAATTATTATATTAATATAGTTTCGAAGTTAACTTATTAGTACAATAATAATGTTTAAAAATTAATTTAATATGTTTTAATGAGATTTTAAATTATTATTTTAAATGAGATCTAATTTAAATGAAAAAGAAGGATGTTCAAATAATAACTAATTATTTTAAGTTATTTAAAGCACTTTTAAATAACTTATGGTTTATTAAGTGGACATTATTGACATGAAGAGTCTTATAATGAGTTAGATTAAATATGGGAAGAGTTTTATAAATGGATTTGGATATATATAAAAGAATTTATAAATGAGTTTAAAAAATCTTAAGAGGAGAAGTTTTGTAAACGGGGTTTGAGATTTATCAAGAATGTTTTATAATGGCATTGGAGATTTATAAGGAAACTTTATAAATAGATTCGGTAATATTTATAAAATAAAAGGAATTCAGGTAGAAATGGTTGATCTTTACGGCGTAATTCTAGTGGCAGAGATTGTCTACAGTTTACTATGGATTCGCTGGGATAGCGATGTTAGTCCTTGAGATGATGGTTTTGATGACAACAACCTTAGAATAGGGTTATAAAATATAAATACTGACATTATAGTTTAGAAATATATGTATATGCAGGATTTAACCATGTAGGTACCAAGAATGAAGACTGTACAGTATAGAGATTCAAGATATCAAGATTGAAGACTCATGAGTGTCAAGAATATCAAGATTATCAAGAGTTCAAGATTTCAAGAATAAGTAATTTAATTAGGAATTTTGTTAAAACTTCTAGAAAAGTACTGGCATCTTAAAATCCAATTTATTCGTGGAATGGAATCCACTTCGAGCCCGTTAAAGGGATGGAAACCAAAGTAGGATGGAACCTACGAAAAATCTAGCGAAACATTATTTTGTATCCGCTGACCTTTATTCAAAATAATTTTACAAAATTATATCTTGTTTTCAAAATGTTTTCAAAACCTTCCTTTTAAAAGAATCAAAATCATCTATCCCGGTTTTAAATAATTTAAGCCTCAAAATAATCTTTATCTTCAAAATCAATTTATCCTTAGTTTTAAATTATCTTTAATAATAATATATTTAACTTTTAATATTTATAATCAGATTTAAATATAAAATTATAGTAAAATTTTATATATACCAAAATATTATTCTCTGTATTTATTTATGTATTTTAACTATAGTTAAGTATATTTATAAAAGGTTGAAATAGTTTTAATATAAGATAAAAGTTATTTTTAAGGAAAAACAAACCACCAAAATTTCCTTTGGGATGTCGACATACTCAAGACCACCATGTCGACATAGTGGCAGTTCATTTCAAAATTTTGAATTTCCAAAGAAGTGTCTATTTGTCATATCCTTTCACGAATGGACATGGCTATTGTTCTTCTATAAATATAGGCTGTTTTCAAAGAATTTCTAATCATATTTTTCTGGTTTTCACTCCTCTTCTTTTTCCACATTTCTTTATACATATTCTTACCATTACTCTGCCGAAATCACCATTGAATCTGACTAGATCATTTCTGGCTTGATTCTCTATTGCTATCTCAACAAGATCCTCAGTGCTATTTAGATTTATAGGCTTCTTTGCAATCATTTCTATGAAAAAAGGTGCGATTGTAGCCTTGGAAATCAATCAAGTGAGAAAAGGTGTGATTGTAGCCCTGAAAATCAATTGGGTGAACTTGTTGCCCATGAAATCAAGTATCTCTACCCAGAGGATTGTGAATCTAGAGGGTGTGCCTCGTAGCCTTGAAATTGAGGGTGTAATTGTAAATATTGCTTTTGAAAGGAAATCCGTACTTGTGCGCGGGACTAGATGTAGGGTAACTCCGAACCAATATAAAATCTGGTGTGTTCTTTTCTTTACTGCTTATACTTTATTTCTACATCTATATTTGATTCTGTGATCGTATTTGTGTCTGAATATTGCATACATTTGTGTTTAAATTAACAAAAACTCAAAAAGATTTAATAATTTCTTAAAACACTATTCACCCCCCTTTAGTGTTTATTCTTGTGAGGACCCGCAAATCCGTACTCCTTGAATATAAACTAATCTCCATAGATTAACTCAAGATGAACAGAAATACGAATTATCAATGTTTAAGAAAAAGAAAGAGGTAGAAGAAGAGAGAGAAGGATAGAAAATAGAGAGAAAAGAAAATAGAACGGAACATAACACAACACAACAATATCAGAATCTCACAATTCGCAGCGGAACAACATATAATAGATAAATGAATAATCTTTAAACAAAGAACTATATCAGTTATTACATTACATTACAGCATCATTACATCAGAGTGTACAACAACAAACAACATCAAACAGCGGAAAAGAAATACTATATACTAATAATACGCATGCCATCCAGCTTGCCTCCAGCAACTCCTGAATTCCAGAATATCCTGATAAACCTTAACTCTTGACTGCCCGTATGGAAATTGGTGGGTAACCAGAGTTTAGGAAGGAAAACAATAAACTCCGAGTCAGTCATATGACTGGTGTGAGAACTCAAAACAGTTATTTATCTTTGAAAAACAAAATAGAGGAATATTTTTAAAGTCAATTCGCAATGCTTTTAAAAATGAGACTACCATAAGACCTCCCACCACACACACAATGCAAACGCAGACTTGGAGGAGATTTCTCCTTATGAATGTCAAAGATGCTTGATACGCATTAAAAAAAACATTTGTTATTATTATTAGTGCATAGTGTATAAAGCGATTTCGAAAGTAGAATATAAATCTTAGCCAGCATAGGTACCATTATATTATGCCTACTATAGCTACCTCCTGAGGAAGCAGGTTCTACAACTAAAACCGTACAAGATCGTATTGTTTCTTTGGATTTCCAACGAATGGTCAGGCCAAGGAACTTCCCATTGCCACATGAGAACGCCTATGGAAGGACGTCCCCGAGAACCTAACCGGATCTCTGCCAACACAAGGCCGGGTTACCTTTCAAACTAGGTAACAACTGACACGAGTATGCCATCCCCCGGTCCTTTGGGACCTTTAACCGAGCGCTCGTCACCAACATCACACAATCATAAATAAAGTGTTTCAACATGAGTAAGTATCTGGGCTCCATACCATGATACCACCCTTTTCCAGAAGGAAATGCACATACCCTAAAGTGAGCTACCCCTCATAACCTTGCCGCATCTTTCCTGTTTTGACCATTCCGGGGTGTGAGGCTCGACGAAGTCTCGTCCACAAAAACATACTTTATACAAAAGCCATGCTTTGGGTCAACAAATGATCATAGAAATGATCACAAAGATAGACGATCAAACAAATGATCCTATCACAAATGATCAACACAATGATCATTTCACAGCAACACTCAGCATGTCACATTACCAAATTGGGAATATATTGCTGATAACCTTCAACTACATAACCTCTGAGCTCGTACGTCTCAGAGAAGGGTGTTAAGCTAAGAGAATAAATTCTCCGCCACCAACAGAAATATATTTGAAAGAAATCAGCTTTATATCTCAATTTGTAATGTCAGACATACAATCCATACAAGTCCGTTCCGGGCTCGAGCAGAACCGAAGGCACTTACAAAGAAGTCCTTGCAATCCGGATAATCTCTAATCACGTCCGGACTTCCCATCACATAGGGAGTCTCTATACTGTAGCTACTCGGTGCAAAGACAATCGACGAGTTGTCCTTTCGCTTTCAAAAATATCCGGTCTTCAACACCGGTCATCAAATGCAATTCATAACGACGTATCACATACTCGGAATGGGTTATACGACCCCAAGGTCCTTTCCCGGATAACCCGAATAGTGAGCGCTTATTCAAAAATAAGTGTGGCATTCAAATTCAAACAAATCACAACAAATACCTTTCAAAGGTAAATATTGATAGTCGGTTATTGAACTATCAATGGATATGCACAACATCACCAGATTCCAAATAATTTTCCAATTTGATTATTTATTTCCCAAAATTCATATCTTTACAAGATATATAATTTCAACACCTCAAAAATAAATCAATATTTATTTTTTTAACAGATCCCCCTTTCTTTTATAAATCCCATAGTGAATTTATATTCCAAAATATCTATGAGTATATGATTTCAATTATTCATTTTCAATTTATCTTTAAAAAGATAAATTCTCAATATTCACTTTATATTGGAAAACATTTCCGTACTTATCTAATAAGTAATTCACAAATCTTTTTATTTTCAACCTTTGGAAAATATTCAATATACTTAAATTGAAATTAAGTATATATATTCATTCTTTAAGGAAATCATTCTCTTAAACATATTTATTTGGGCCAAAACGAATGTTGCGTAAAACATCGTTACGACAACCCAAAATCACTAGTATAGGGATTCGAAATTAAAATAGATATATAAATCCCAATACTATACAAAACATTTCCTTTCGGAAATCATTTACTATAACAACCATGTTATAGTCCACCATTTCCTTCTATTTCTCGAAAACGTCTATTTCAACAATGAATGTTGAAATATATGGTTTCGAATCTCAACACATTTAAAACATCGTTAGATCGTTTTAATTCTGTTTAAAAACATCAAATCCAAAACATTTTCTTTAACATAATATTCACTATCCAAAAACGTGAATATACTTGTTAACCAATTTCATCACTTTTATACATTTTATCTTAAAGGATTATTCACTGTCTAAAACGTGAATATAATTCCATAAATAAGTTATAACATTTACTTAACAAAATAAGTCGTTTGCGGATTTATAAAACAACGTTTATAAATTCCATTTCTATTTATTTTATAACTACTTCCTTTTTATAAATCTCCTTTATTAACCTATTCGATTTATAACTTAATTATAAACCAAAAGTTCACATTATAAGTTAAATGCTTATAAAACGATTATTTTACAAAAGCGTTCTTTTAGACTTCCCAAATTATAAATCTTATAACTTATAAGATTCATTTATTTATCAAAAACCATTCTTTTAATTAACTTTATAAATTTTATAAACCTACTGCATATAAAATTCCATTTATAACTTCCATGTTTATAATTCTATGAATTTCATTCATTTATGAAATTCATTCACAATTCATTCTATCACTTATAAAAACTCGTTTTATAATTCCAATACTTAAATTTATAAATATCAATTTATAAATCTTTTATATAAATCAATTTATATTATTATTCTTTTAAACCATCTTAAATCCCCTTTATAATTTCACCATTTTGATTTATAAAATAATTAAATTTCATAAATCCTATATTTCAACTTTTTATAATAAATTCAGAAATCCCAATTTAAGCTATTTTATAAAATCATTAACCTCATATTTTCAATAATCAACTTTTAACTATTTTTCTCAAAAATCATAATTTTTATAACATAAAAATTATAACGTTTATTTATTTAAAATGGATCAATTCCAAAAATATTTTATAAACATATACTTTCAAAAATCTCTTTAAAATCCTTTTAAAATTCCAAAATTTTGTACCATGATGCTACATACCAAATAGTCAATCACGACTACAACGACATCATATATCGTATATGATAATCAACGAATATCAAAATATCCATAATCAATAAATACTGTTGAGGAATCCAGTTGGATCCCTTCAACCTGTTTTCCTGCATCCACAAACATTAGCACAATACCAATTCCGTTCCAGTACGGAATTATCGCGGTATATGGGATTTAAAATATTATCCGCTTAATAGACGGCGCAATAGGGTCTCGTCGCTATATAATGCGGGAAATCAACAACTGCAATATATACATATGCCAATATATATTTTGCTATTATATATAATACCAATTTCACTGTTTATGAAATATTCGCGGCATATGTTTTTAATAAATAACATCCGCTTACTAACGGCGCATAATGTCTATTTTAACAATCAATAGATAACAATCATCATTCAAACATGCATTCAAATATTTTAAATCTAACTATTTAAAATAAAATCGAAACCGATTCGATTGAGTGAGAAGTTCTCACCTTGATTTTAATTCCGTTTTAGCGATTTATTTCGAATAAAATTAAACGGACGTTTAATTTTACCCGAAATTCGCACTAACTCCAAACGACTCCAATCCTATTCCATAGCGTAGTGCTCGTCCATACGATTCCAACGCAACTGGTTTCGCGCGTTTTCGACCTCGTATGAAAAAGATATGATTTTACAAAGTTTCACGATTTTATATAAACAAATTTACAACAAAATTTATAATTTCAACCTACACTAAATCACTGCCGTAGGATCCATCACCCTTCATCATGACAGCATGCGCACAAACCCCATCCTCTTCGTTCCCAAACTCACGCACGCCTACAGGTTTCAACGTGAAACCGAATCCATTTCATCCTTTCTAGGGTTTAATTTTCGCAACCAAATCACTAGCTTCTACCCCGATCAAGATACTCCATCTCGAAGAGCATGACAAGTACAATACTCAGCCAAGACAGCATGAAGCTCGGCCCCCTGTAGCTTCCATAAAGTCGCACGCAACTGCAGGTCTTTGAGCTCCAACTGCCATCAATCCAAAGCACTAGAACGAAAACCCACCATTGGATTCGTAGCTCTCATTACGCTCTATAACTTCGTAGTTGAAGATTTCCTCTAATTGTTAGTGGATTTGAAGAAAACGAAGGGGGAAAAGGAGAAGATATCGGCCATTAATCGTTTAGAACGGCAGCTGTATATTAGGTTTAGGGTTTTGTTTTATTTTTTTGTGAATATGAGTCTATTTATAGGAAAAATCGAACACTATTCATTCCGGAATTCCAAACTCCGATTTACGCGCGGTGACTGGTGTTTCTGGGGTTTACCCCGTGTTCCGGACATAATGGAACAGGTTTCGGAAGCTAATTCGGTCATATGTGCGAGTTATGGCAATAAACGTTCAATTTGAATTAAACCGATTTAAACGATTTTCTAGGCGTTTTAGCTTGCACCGGACAAACGATAAATCCGATTGACTTGAAATTTGAAACCATACAATAATATCACATTACGGATCCGATGAAACAGGTTTCGTCGAAATCCGAGATAGTTTGAAAAATGGCTATTTTAACTCGCCAAATTAATATTAAAACAATTTCGATGCGTTTCGAGCTGCCACGATCAAACGATAACTTCAATTGCTACGAAAATTGAAATCCGATAATAAATAACTATTACGGATCCAATGGAACTGGTCTCGTCCAATTCTGAGACTGTTCAAAAATTGGCTATTTTCAGTCGATAATTAAATATTAAAATATTCGATTTTCACAAATAAACTCTTAATTCGATTTTAAAAGTTCTAAAATATCTTTCTAACTTCAATATAATATAATAAAATTTTACAAATCATTTTCAATCATATTTAACCCAATTTTCAATTATTTCTGTATTTTCACATATTAAATTATTGATTTAATTATTCAATTAAATCCAATTATTCAAAATAAAATTTATTCGACTTATAAATTCACTTATTAACATTTAAAATAAATTAAATATTCAAATTTTAATTAATAAAAATTCTGGGCCGTTACAATTCTAGCCTTAAGATCCGTTATCCGCAATTTCTAACATTTGGTATCAGAGTAAGATTTTCAAAGTTTTCATAATCTGAATTTTGAAAAATTTTCAAAATGGCTACCAACACTGGTACTGTTAACACTACCAACACTAGTTCTATTATCCCTGTCACTAATTCATTTGTAGAAGGTCAGTCTACTGTCAGACCACAACATTTTAATGGTAGTAACTATGCATATTGGGCATGTAGGATGAAAATATATTTACAATCTGTAGGATTAGACACTTGGAATATCACACAGACTGAATATTCTGAACCCACAACTGATTTTGCACAATGGACCGCTGAACAAAAGACTGTTGCACAAAATAATTCTAAAGCAACGAATATTCTGTTTTGTTCACTTGATAAGAATGAATTTAATAGAGTGTCAGTTTGTAAGTCTACATATGAAATCTGAAAAACTTTGCAAGTTATTCATGAAGGAACAAGCAAAGTTAAACAGACCAAAATTTTCATGCTCACAAATCAGTTTCAATTATTTAAAATGAATTCTAATGAGTCTATTTTCGATATGTATAGTAGATTTCAAGATATTGTGCGTTCTCTATTATCCCTAGGAAAGGAATTTTCAGAAGAAGATCAAGTCAGAAAATTTTTAAATTCTCTTGCTCCAGAATGGGATCAAACGACACTTGCGATCGAAGAGGGAAATGACATCAGTACCTTAAAGATAGAAGAATTAATGGAAATCTAATGTCGCTTGAAGTCCAAATGATTAGGGGAAGAGAAAGCAAAGCATCTGAAAAGAAATCAATGGCATTCAATGTATTGACCGATGGATCTGACTCAAACAGCGATAATGATGAAGTGATAGCCTTTATGACCAATAATTTTCGAAAATTCCTGAAATACAGAAAGATGAACAATCTCAAGAGAAACAACTATAAGAACTCCGGAAATCAGAATGTAGTGCCAAACAATATCAAATCTTTCAATTGTGATGAACCAGGCCATATCAAAAGAGACTGTCCATATCCAGATAGGCAAATCTCCTATAAGCAGCGATTCCGTAAAGAAACAAAAACGTGCATTTACTGCTACTCTACATGATTCAGACTTGTCCTCAAGTGATGATGATTAGAAGACAGATAATTCAACTATGTGTTTCACATCAGTTCACAACTCCAACGAATTCAGATAAACGTACTCAGAAAAATGTACATATTTACAATACAATTGGTTGAAATTGCATGCTTAGATTTGGATGCTTGATTGATTGATTTTGATTTGGTGTGTTGTTTGTATTTTAAAAATTTTATTTTTACTATAATTTTATTATTATTCTATTATTTTTATTTTTAATTTTAATTTTAGTAGTATTATAATATTTCATAGAATATACTATAATTTCAGAATTATTCCAGATATATATATATATATATATATTAAAAATAATAAGTATATTTATTAGAACTCATAGGAAAAATAAATCATATAAATTCAAAGACACATGTCGACTGGTCCCCACCATGATGTCGACATGGGTACAGAATTTGAAATTCAAAATTTGAATTCAAATGGTTGAATTTCCCTCTACCTTTTCACTTCATTCAATTCTCTAAAAAGGCATCTTTTGACCAGAGAACATGTCCTTTGAGAATCTATTTATTCACTATCTTTTATCACATCTTTTCACTCTCATTTTCAAATTCAAACTCTCTCTTCAAAACTTCAAGCTCTCTACTCTCTACTCTAATGGCTTCTTCAAGCAACCCCTCCACCATGAGAATTTCCAGAAAGATAAAAGAGCAATCTTCAATGATCAGGTGGCCATAAAAGCATACATCAATTATGCTAACTATTGAAAAGTCCATCCCGGATAGTTTGCAATATTTCAAGATTTCTCTTCTTATGAAACTGATTTTCTTTTTGCAAACAATCAAATTTTTAGTCTTATTGATGCTTCTCAAAATGATTTCGTTTGTTATCCAAATTTCATTAAAATTTTCTATGTAAATTTGAACCGTGGATTTCAAATTAGAAATGATGATGAAATTTGGAGTACTGTCAAAGGCACTAGAATTGTTTTGAATTGTGATCTTTTGGGTACCATTCTCAATTGCAAGAGTACGGGAATTGATCTTTCTAGTTTTAATATTGACGAAAATGATCATGAGACGTTTCATCACATTTTCGAAGGAAATGTTGATTTTGAATTCAAAAATCGAAACTTTCGACCAAAAGCTAGAATTGTCAATCTTCTTTTACAACATACTTTGACCCCAAGATCGGGGAATTTTAACAATCCTACTTCAAAAGTTTACAAAGCACTTTTTGCTAGTTTTGGAAATTATGATATTAATTGGGCGCAAGTTATTTTGGATGAACTTCATCCCAAAAATATTAAAATGGATGAGAATACTTTGTATCATGGAATCTATCTCACTCGGGTTTTTAACTATTTTGGAGTAGATTTCAAAGGAGAAGAATTTGTTTTAAGAAAGGTTTTCAATCACTCCAATATCTCTTATGAAAATTCCATTTTTTTTCAACCTTATGAGACTCTTGCCGGAAAAGAAGAGCATTTGGCTCATGAGGAGATGGAAGAGGAGGAAGAGGAAGAAGAAGGGGATGAAATGAAAATTGAAGAAGAAGAAGGTGAAACCTCTTTGGAAAGCATTAACTATCCTCCTAATCCATCCAACAAAACCCTTCTCAAAAACCAAAAGACCATTGTTGAGAATTAACGGATTCTTAAACGATCCGTTAGTAAGAAGTTGGATAAAATTTCATCCAACATGAACAAGTTTATTTCCAAAGTCAGCAAGAAGCTTGGATTATCTTCATCTTCATCATCCTCTAACTAGTTATATCTTTTCATTTCATGTTGTATTAGTTTAGTTTGTTTTAATTTAAAAATTCATGTAATTCTTTATGTTTAATCGTTGTATCATGTTATCATGAAATGAAATTGAATTCCTTTTCTGTTATCTAGCTTATCTTATCTCCAGAATAAATGTTAGTATATTATATATATAGACAATTATTCACAAAATCAAAATAAGCCATCAAAATTAACTACACCATGTCGACATCCCCCTATGACCATGTCGGCATGTACTGGTCAGAAATGACATTTCATTTTGAATTTGAATAACTACCTTGTGTCTATTCATTTCAAACGAATTTCTACACTTATAAATACCTATTTCTTCCGAAATTCATCATTCAATATTATTTCTTATCTACTTTGTCTCTCATTCTTCTCACAAACCAAAATATGTCCAATCCAATTCGTAATCTATCCGAAAATCTTGAAGAGACTCTTAATTCTTTCAAGAATATTCTTTCGTTCATTCTTCGAAACCAGCAACACTTGGAGTTGTGTCAAATGCAGATGATCAAGGAGCAAGAAAGGCATTTCGATGCAATACGATGGATGATTTCCTCCCTACACAGGGACGATAACGAAGCACATCCTCCAGTCTCTCTCACTAATGATAATGAAAATTGGGATGCCATCATAGAAGACCCTATATTAGGAGAAGAATGATGGGTGGAAGTTCATCGTAATGTTTGATTTTATTGCTTTGTTTGAACTGTTTGCTTTGATTGATTTGATTTCATTTGTTTTAATTTGGTGTGATATAGATTGACATTTTTTGTGGATTGATGTTTGTTGTACAAAACATGAATAAATATACATTGATGTTCGTAATTAATTATCATGTCTATCAGTATAATTATCTCTTAATCTATCTATTATATACTCCATTTTATAGTTTATTAATCTAGGTGCTTTAGTCCAAGAATGAGGGGGAGTTATATAGTTTGGAGTTAGTTTTTGTTGATGACAAAGGGGGAGAAGTATAAAATAGGATAGTTAGGCATAGATTAAAAGAGAGTTATTAGTTTTAGGGGGAGTTATTAGGATAGAAGTAATATTTTATAAACAAAGGTTATCATCATAAAAAAGGAGGAGATTATTAGTCCTTGAGATGATGGTTTTGAAGACAACAACCTTAGAATAGGATTATAAAATATAAATACTAACATTATAGTTTAGAAATATATGTATATGTAGGATTTAACCATGCAGGTACCAAGAATGAAGCCTGTACAGTATAGAGATTCAAGATATCAAGATTGAAGACTCATGAGTATCAAGAATATCAAGAATATCAAGAGTTCAAGATTTCAAGAATAAGTAATTAATTAGGAATTTTGTTTAAACTCCTAGAAAAGCATTGGCATCTTAAAATCCAATTTATTCATGGAATGGAATCAACTTCGAGCCCGTTAAAGGGATGGAACCCTAAGTAGGATGGAACCTATGAAAAATCTAGTGGAACATTGTTTTGTATCCGCTAACTTTTATTCAAAATAATTTTACAAAATTATATATTGTTTTTAAAATGTTTTCAAAACCTTCCTTTTAAAAGAATCAAAATCATCTATCCTGGTTTTAAATATTTTTAGCCTCAAAATAATCTTTATCTTCAAAATCAAATTATCTTTAGTTTCAAATTATCTTTAATAATAATATATTTAACTTTTAATATTTATACTTAGATTTAGATATAAAATTATAGTAAAATTTTATATATACCAAAATATTATTCTCTATATTTATTTATGTATTTTAGCTAAAGTTAAGTATATTTATAAAAGTTTAAAATAGTTTTAATATAAGATAAAAGTTATTTCAAGGAAGAACAAACCACCAAAATTTCCTTTGGGATGTCGACATACTCAAGACACCCATGTCAACATAGTGGCGGTTGATTTCAAAAATTTGAATCTCAAAAGAAGTGTCTATGGTCATATCCCTTCACGAATGGACGTGGCTGTTGTTCTTCTATAAACATGGGATGCTTTCAACGAATTTCTAATCATATTTTTCTGGTTTTCACTCCTCTTCTTCTTTCACATTTCTTTATGCATATTCTTACCATTACTCTTTCGAAATCACCAGAATCTAACTAGATCATTTCTGGTTTGATTCTCTATCACTATCTCAACAAAATCCTCAGTGCTATTCAGAGATATAGGCTTCTTTGTAATCATTTCTGTGAAAAAGACTATGATTGTAGCCTTGGAAATCAATCAAGTGAGAAAAGGTGCGCTTGTAGCCCTGGAAATCAATTGAGTGAACTTGTTGCCCGTTAAATCAAGTATCTCTACCAAGAGAATTGTGAATCTGAAGGGTGTACCTCATAGCCATGAAATCAAGGGCGTAACTATTAAGATTGCTTTTGAAAGGAAATCCGTACTTGTGTGCGGGACTGGATGTAGGGTAACTCCGAACCAGTATAAAATCCGGTGTGTTCTTTCATTTACTGCTTCTACTTTATTTCTGCATCTGTGTTTGATTCTATGATCCTATCTTTGTCTGAATATTGCATACATTTTTGTTTAAATTAACAAAAACTCAAAAAGATCTAATAATTTCTTAAAACACTATTCACCCCCTTCTAGTGTTTATTCTAGCCTTAAGATCCGTTATCTGCATTTCTAACAGCGACGTAACCATTGTATAAGCTACCATCCATAGTCAATATTGAACAGTACTTTCCATATCTACTTTTAAGATCTTTTTTCAAGTTTTGAAAATAAAATGGTTTGTGAATTTACTTATACCATTGTGATAAGTATATAATTATATTTTCTTAGTATCGAAAATAAATTGGTTTGTGAATATACTTATCTCGTTGAGGTAAGTGTATGGAAGTGATTTCCAAGAGTGATTTTAAATTAATGAAAGATTAATTTAGAGGCTTAGTGATTTCCATGGAAATATAATTTTTTTCTTGAATATTTGTTTATTTGATAGTTAAGTAACCGACTATCAAATCTTGGCTAAAATATGTAATCCTTCTTAATTTTGGTGGTAGGGAAATATTCTCTACTTAATACCGAAGGATTTTAACTCTGCAAATATCTAGGGGAAACACGAGGATTATATGGTACAGTTACCGTCAGTGGTGTTATACTATACGTATAAACTCATTTTGTTCTTTTAGGACAAATGATAAGTAGATCCGTCCACTTAACTGGTTAAGAGGTGCTTCTCGCTCTTATGTATTGTCTAATTATTTTCTAAAGAACCGGTATTGAGCATTTTGGAAATCGACGTTTGGTTTTATGGAGCATTTGGGAAGCGGAAGAGTGTACTCGTAAGAGATGACTCAAAATCCGTGACCACAACGAAAACCATATATGATTCTATGAAGAAATTCGTGGTGTATTGAGATCTTGGGTCAATATGTGATTTCTAAACCCATTGTGGTATGGGAATCCGAGTGTGATTCCAAGATCGAATTAAGATATGGGAATCTTTGTGTGATTCCAAGACCCGTTGGGGTATTGGAATCCATGTAGGATTCCATGATGTACTTCATGGCAGTGCAAAGCTGGAATGTTACATTGTTATATGCAATTGTGCTTTATATTTTCTCAATCGCGGTTCAGGATCGGACATGATACGTCATGACTGGGTACCGAAATTTATTTTATAATCAAAAAATAGCCAATTTTTTCTTTTTTCCTACATACTGCCGTTGTTTTCCCATACCCTTGTACCTTTGGCCTCCATGTCTGCTTCTTTTTCCCAAGTGGTCTGAAGCGTATTGGGTATATTAATTCACTTCATCAAATCAATCTCCATTTTTCTTTTAAATGTCGCTGCCATTAGATTTTCTCTTCTCCTCCCCCTATACATTTTTAAGAACCATGACACCATACACCTTCCCCACTTCAAAAATCATTACATCCCAAACTACTCACTATTAACTCCAATGTCGAACTATAAAGTTGTTCGCTAAGGAGTCTAGTTTTTTTTTAAAAAAAAATTATCGCTTGAGATTTTATTGAAAAACGAACAAGATATCCCACTTTTGTCGTAAGAGGAAAAAACACTCTTAAACTTCAAATATCAAATTCTCGAGCTTCGCTTCAAATGGATCGACGCCGTAGGCGCCGTTGGGTTCGTATAGCATTGTAGTATTTTTGTGGAATTTTCGACGCGATTCCACATTGATTTCTAGGGTTCGATTTTTCTTGGGTTATGTTCATTGTTGGGTAGTGTAAATGGGAGCATTGGCTCAGCTTGGAGAGGCGCGTTGCGTGGTGGAATTCGTCGGGGTCCGATTGAGGTTTGAGGGTCGCGGCATGGTGATTGGACGAGGCATGCACGGATGAGGAAAAAATGAACTGGAGCTGCCTGGGTGGTTAGATGGTCTATTTCTGATAAGGGGCACTGGTTCCTCGATATGGGGATGATCGAGACCGGCAGGAGTAGAGGAACTTGCACGTGCTCTTGGTTGGTCGAAGGGTGGTGGAGTTGGATCGTGCATATGCACACAACGATGCACATTTGGGTTCCAGTGTTCGATTTTGCAATAAAGAAGGGGAAGGAGAGATACTCTAGAGATAACAAGCATGTTAGCGGGCCTTGTGCTTGTTTTTGGAAGGTGAGAAATCTAAATTATATTAGTTGATTTATTCATATAAATAGTGTTTAGTTCAAAATTTTATATCTCATACATCTTAAATCCATTTGATTGGCAAAATTTTACGTTGTACTCGTATGGACGAGTGCAACATTTTTTCGTATCTTATAGCTTTGGACAAGTGTAAATTTATGACTTATGAAAATAGACTTCAGCGTTGAGTGAAGGAATTTAGTGCTCCAGTGCCATGAGTTCGAGGGATAGAAGATATGTATAAACATTTGATGATAGCTGTATAGAAGCAATACCCAGATGAGTCTGGAACTAGGATAAGAAGTCCAGGAAAGGTATGAAGCCTTTTGCCAAATATGGATTGTGGTACAGGCAAAGTACCCTTCAGTATTATTATGAATGATGTCATTATCACACGAAGGAATAACTTCCACCCATGTAATGCGAAGTCATTTAGAATCGTGTCTACCTCATCTTGATATCAGAGAATGCTTAGAAGTTGTTTCAATCTTCTTAAGCTAAGATTCCATTATTGGCATTGTGTCTTTTTCTGGTTTTTGGGAAGTCTTTTTCACACCCTTGATCTTATTAGGTGAAATCATTTCAGTTAGAATTTATAATTTTTTATGTAGTCAATATTCTATCAAGGATATCGAAAACCTATTATAATATTTTGAAACATGAAATTTCATATCCTTGAAAGAATGTTAAAGTGATAAAAATAAACTCTGTTGAGCTTTCGACAAAGTCGAAAAGGAGGATGGAAGTAGACGTCCAACAAACACACTTCAACAATGTCGAAAGCTCAACATAAGCTTTGTTATTAAAAGGGAGTAGTTGAAACTACACAAAAAAATTGTATAAAATATATGCTACCAACATATATAGTTTTTCCAAAGGAATATGAATGCTTTCGAAATCTTATATGCCAATTAAGTCGAAGGCTATTGAGTTTGAATTATATTACTTAAAATAAAAGGACTTGGGACGTTTCGACAATATTGGTAAAAGATGGTGATCGAATCTCAATTAGTTATAGAAGGTGTCGATAGAGTCAAAAGCGGTAGGTGGTTTTAAAAGCATGCCAACGACTAAATTTGAGCCGACATTGTTGGTTTCGACTGAGTCAAAACATTTGATTTGATTTAAAAACTAAACAAAGTACAGTTCTCTAGTTGAATAACAACTTCTGGTATGCTTCATATCACTTAACCTTATTGTTCTTGATTTACCCTTTGTTCTTGACTTATGTTATACTGTTCTTTCAAATTTCCAAGAGCTGGTTCTCCTTGCAAGATAATGCATCGAAATCTTCTACAGAGACATCGAGTCTTCGAGGAGAAGTTTCAAACTTACACATCCAAGTCTCTTCCAGTTTGCAGATAAGAACGAAGCTATAATGGAATTAAAGATATTGAAAGCTTCTCTGGCTCAGTTAGAGTCTGTTAATCTGAGGAGAGGAAAGGTCATCAACTACTCGCTGATGAAAATTTGGCATTGAAAATGACTCAGAAAGAGTCCGAGGAGGAAAAGACTCGAATGACAGTATGTAACAACCTGTATTTTTGACAATTAAAACTATTAAATTAAATAAGATTTTGAAATTTAATATTGTGAGAAATTAAAATTTATGATTTACTAATGAGAAAAATAATTAGGATATGATTTGATAATGTTGTTTGAATGTTATTGACAACTATTTTAATGTAATTTCAATCAATTGAAATAATTGGAAAGTTAATTTGGTTATAATTGTAATAAGGAATAAACTAAATGTTGGATTTAATGTAAATTATATGTTACTAATTGAAATAGGTTTGTTATAGAATATGAAATAAATTAATTTATCGGCTTTTGTTTATAAACAATAGACTTAGAAATGTGTTTGAATTACTAATGTGTAATAATTGTTTTAATTATTATTTTATTATTTAATCTGTTGAAATTAATTTTGAAAATCAATTAAATTTAATGTAATTAAATATTGCAGTTAATATGCGTTAAGATGATAACTGTAAAATGTGAAAAAAATGTAAACTAATGTTAATTATATTCATAAGGTAATAGTCGATTCAATAATAAGAGTGTAGATCGAAATGAAAGAATTGTTGAAATATAAATCTTAATAAAAATAAGTTTTATTTCTATTGTAATTGAACGTTGAATTTAGTATAACATTAAAATAATAAATTTAACATGGAAAAATTACTTTAATAGATTATTAATTTCTATGTAATTAAGAATGATGAAATGGTTAATTTTTAGAATTGAATTTGAAAGTGATTAAAGCAATTTAATAATAATTTATTTAATTAACGTGAAAATTATCCATTTTGGCCACTGTCTAGGATTTGACGAAACCAGTTTCATCGGATCCATAATAGTGAATTATTGTATGATTTCAAGTTCCATAGCAATCAGATTTATCGTTTGTTCGTGCGAAATTGAAACGTGTAGAAATCGATTAAAAGAATTTAAATAAATATAATTTGATTTTGAAGGCTAATTTTTGTATACAATGGAATTAGGGTTATAAACTACTTCCATTGAGTTTGAAAATATTGAAAACCTACATTTTGACAGATAGGATGACCTACTTTCATTTCGGAAATGAAATAGGCTTTTTAGGTCGTTATTATCGTTTTGACCCAATTCAATATGTCCATTCGTTCTTATTTATCTCTGCCCATATATAGGCAGTAATAAACTCTAACAGATTTCTTGTTTCATATTTCTATACGTACTGCTTATTTATATCTCCTCTTCCTTCTCAATGGCTGTCTTTCCAAAAAACCTTAATTCCCAAATTCAAAATCAAATCGAAAATTCAAACTCATCAAACCCTATCGAATTATATATCATTGCGAAGCAATAGATGAGCGTAATCTACATCTGAGATTCGTTTTTCAATTTAGGGTGTGCTGTGACCAAAAATCATTAAAGAAGTCTCGACCGTCCATTTCTAGGTTTTCGCTTTCAGCGGTGGATCTTTGTCGTTTGGTCGACCGAAAGGTGCAGGCTTGTAAAGGAGGCAAGTGGCTGTCGATCCATCGATTTGGTTTGACCTTGAAGCTTCATAGATCGTTAGAAAATCTCGAACAAGGCGCGGTGGTGGCTGCTCGTACGTGGCGGCGGAGGTGGTCAGGCGACTTTCATGGGTGTGCCTTGGCGCGGGCGTCGCCATGGTGATGTCAGATCAGGGGATGGATGCTCATAGGTGGTGCGGTCGTCGATCTATGTTGGTGGTTGTAGCTTCTTGGAGCTATGTCGAGCATGCTAGGGTTTGACTAGGTAATGATATTACCATTTTTGCCCTTGAATATTATTTTATTTTAATTTTAATTTCTAATGTTCTAACATCGATAACTTTTTCATACGAGCTCCACTTGACGCGCGGTTTCTTTCCTTGAGATCGTATCAAAATTTCGAACAACATGGAATTGGTTTGATTGGATTCCGAGACTGTTCAAATTTGGGCATTCTTTTGGATTTTAAATCAACTGTAAATCAAAGGTTAGTGATTTAAGCAACTCATGATATTCAAAACCTTCTTATGTTAGTTGAATTAAATTTATAAATTGATAAAATTTTATCGATTGTTGTTTGGTATTTTAAATTGTCATTTAAATTTAATATTAATCAAAATTTCCATTTAAATTAATATTGAAATTAAAATGATAATTAAATATTTGATATTGCTAACCAGTTAATTGTTGTGATTTATTGATTGATTTGGATGTTGATTATGATGGATGTTTAGTTGTTGACATTTTGGATGATTGGATGTTATGTTTATTATATATGTTGTTATTACTTTGCAAGTTCCTTTTGTTTGTTAGGAAAATCACTTTGGGTTGGAATGATACAAACCCAAATGATATTATAGATTAGGAAAAATCGTTATGGGTTGAAATAATACATACCCGAGTGATTCTATTCATTTAGAAATTATTGATTCGGATATGGGTTTAAATGATATATACTTGGGAAATTTAACTATTTTCGGTTGAAATGATACATACCCAATCACTTGACCATAGGGTAGAAAATTACATACGGACACTGTTGTTCGATTTTAAATTATTTTCTAAATGGTAAACTATGTTTGATTTACAAATTTTATTTATAAATTTAATTTAATGATTTTATTTAAAAATTTATATATGGAAAATAATTTATTATATATGTTTTAAAGCTTTAAATTATAAGTTAATATAAGTTTTAAAAAACTAAATTTTAAGGTTTTAATTTATAATCTTATTTAGTTCAAAATATATAATTTAAATAATGTAATAAAATAGAAACACTTTAAAATTTTAATATGATAAAATATTCAATATAGTTTTAAAAGATTTATTTAAAAATTGAATTTAAGATAATAAATATAGACTTTTATAATACTTTAATGGATAAATGATTTTTGTAAAAGATTTTAGAATTTTGTAAAAGGCTTTGTAAGGAATTTATAAAAGTTTTGTAAGAGATTTTATAATGGATTTTTATAAAAGGATTTTATAAAAGATTTTTTTATAAAGGATTTTATAATGGCTTGATAGAGGAGCTATAAGATTTTAAAAGATTTTATATAAGGTTTTTATAAAATGACTTGTATAAAGGGATTTGGAAGCATTTTAAAGGAATTTGCATGGAGGCTTATGAAAAAGGGAAGAGTAGTAAGATGTGTTGGAATATATAAATAGCTTTATAAATGGTTTTAAGGCATATAAATAATTTATAAATGATTTAAGAGAGATTTATAAATTATTTTCGAAATTGATTGAAAGAAATTTCCCTCGGTATTTATGAATATATTTTTTGAATAAGTATATGAACGTCATGATATGAAGGTATAAACTGTTTTTTGGATTTATTGTTAAAAGTGTTTTATAAAATGACCACGGTGTGAAAAATGTAATGATTGGTTGTTTAAAGAGATCAGGGTCGGATATTGTCATACTCTCTGCCAATTCCGAAACCACTTTAACAACTATGCACGTGGTGGAGAATCCAAAACGAAGAAGGATGATTGGTGAACGTTACTGGTAAGAGGTAAGAATGTAGCCCTAACCTTCGGGTCAGCTCGATATGACTAAAATAGGAGCTATCCCGGGCCAAGTTAGGTCGCTCCTCCGATCAGACATACTTCTTCGATAGCATATTTGATACTTTGTGATTGATTGGTGGCTACATTCAATTTGATAATGGGAGTGTGTTCCAAGGTGGGAGGTAGTAGCTGTTATGCGTTACCACTAGTCTGGGCGTGCAAAATAGTAGAATCCTACCCTGGGCATTGCCTTGCGTGCCTGTCATATGCCTTATTGAGCCCACTACTATTTTGGTTTGTGTCGTACATGCTCCTTAGTAGCCCACCGGATTTGTGGAGTTTACGGTGTTGTATAGACTACGACATTTATAAAAATGTGTTAAGGGAGATACGAGTAACGCCTTAGCGCTATTTTAATACTTTACTTACAGACATTATATATATAGCGTATATTACTACATATAAGTAGTTTAACGGATCCTTAGGAGATGGAAATCCCAAGTCATCTCTTAAGTTATTGCATGCACGTTATACACTGAATAGGAGATGTGAAATCCCATAAACATCTTTGAAGCCATTACACCCATATTCTTTTGCTGTTGATTTAACTTACATAAGATCTTCTTGTTCTAACTCAAGTGTTTTGTTTTTTCATTACGCTCGGGCCAGCCTGAACTTTTCAATGTTGAAGACATTATTTCAGGAGGACAATGATGGAGTTTAGTATTATATTATTATTACTATTCCACTGTATCATGTTATTCCGTTGCATTATCCTATTATAAATGTTGTATGTATAACGCTGATTTATTGTAAAAGTGTATTCAAATGTTAAATGTAAATCAGCTTCATAAACTATTTATTTGATTATATATTTTATCATTCCACTGTGAGATTCTGTGTTTTGCTTTTCATTCCTTTCTCTTATTTTCTTATTTAACCCATTGACAATCCTCCCTTTTGAATGGTTTGAGTTCGACATGTGTGGTTCGGTGTTAATTTACCGTCCAAAAAGGTAGGTCGTCACATAGTAAAACAATCATCTCTAAAGGAAAAGCTTAAGAAGAATAAAGATTCCTTAAAATTGTCTATCGACACTATTTCTGATGCAAAGAAACGGGTCTCTCAATTCCTTGATACTTCTCTTGAGGACATCAATATCAATTCTTTCGAAGATGCTATAATGCTCCCTTATGCTGATAACGTTGATAAATGCCCATGACTGAGCTTTCGCTCACTCAATCCTACTCTTATCAATAGGGTTATGGAAAAAATTAAAAGGATGGAGCAAGGGTTGAAGCCATTGAAAGAAAGGAGATCGATGCTTTTAAAATTCTATCTTTTGAAGTCCTTTCTTTATAAATGACTCTGACTCCGAAGATAAAGGTGACAAAGATGAAGTTGCCGAGGAAGAGCCGGGTAACAATGATGATGATGACGATGATGACAATAACTATAGCCAAGTAGATAGAGGTCATGTTCAGGTGGCGACAGGGGTGGTCACACTGATGCTTATGAAAATGATGGTGATGACAACATATGGATTCTAAAAAGGTCAATCATAATCCGTCTTTTCATGAAGCAAGCCCACCTGAAACCCCTGTGCCTTCTGGCACTCAGGAGGAGCCTACTTACATTAATGTGGCAGAGCCAAAAGAGAAAACGCAGGTCTCTCAAATGTCAAGTCCCGTTTCTCAGGTATGGGATTCTTTGTTTAGACGACCTAATCTTCCAAGATAATAATAGTTTAAAAACCCACTCATCTTTAAAAAACTAAGCTAGAAAGAAAAAAGAAGAAATAAATAGTTTTTATAGGGCATTAGGTAAAAAAAATGAAGGGACACGATATTCTCTTTGATAAGTATCATAGACTTAACAGAAGTGTGGTAGTGTTAGCATCCTTTAAAAACCAAGAAGCTGCCCCGCAAATGAGGAGGGCATGCCATCTATATGATGCTCTTTTGAAAGAAAATCGAGAGTTGATTGCGGTTTTTTGTACGTTGATTAAAGAGAGAAACATTCTTGTAGACTTAATACAAAGCCTTTTGTAGACACACAACTAGAGATTTCCTGTAGTTATGTGTTTTAGTGTGGGTCTACATAGGAGTTTATACAAGAGATACTTGGACGACTTTGGATCTGACCTACATCTCAGAGCATGTTGGAACTTACCACAAGTCAGATCGATTCCTCGATAACTGCATCCTCATAAACTCAAATACTATAAGAACAAGTTTATTTTAGAATTATTAACTCGATTTTGAATGAACCAGATGAACAGTCGTAATTGTGTAATAATATTGATTTGTGAATTTTGGTTTTAGTTTTCTTTTTATACTTAGTTGTACTTTATTACATTATCACAGAGTGAATATCCCTCAGGAAACTTTGTCTCTAAAGATTATCTAAGCTAGTATGTTAAACTAAGAAGAGATTATCTTGAAAAAGCATCAATTTTGAAATCCTCAAAATTAGCCAGATATTGCTTTCTTAGAGATTTGAAAAAACTTTATACGGGACATCCTCATCTCCGTTTCGATCTTCTTTGTGAAGAAATATAAAGGCTACTTCAGGAAATCCAGACATATCATACCAGATTAATATGTGCCCGCGATAGTCCTCCTACCGGGTAATGAGGCTATAGCAAATTTCCTCTAGTTATTACTCCAGAAGGACTTAATGTTCCTTTTGACTCAATAGTTATTATTTTTGAAATTGTATTATGTAAAGTTAGAAATGCAGTTTCCCATCTTTAGATGTTAAACAAATGTCTAATTGTACTTTTTAATGTCATTGTTACTTGAGTTGTAATCGTTTATTGTTGTAATAAAGATATAGATTATTCTAGTCTTAACTTCACTTTTTTTTTTGTTTAATAGGAGTTATAGTTATCTGCAACACCACTCCCATTAGATTCGACATCACGCTTTTTCAATATTTAAGGTAGGTTGCTAAAAGATCTTGAAAAAAGAAAGTACCTTGACAGTACTTTATCTACTCGTTTCCAAGGTAACACGGAAGCACTAAAATGGCATAGGTGATTTTTGCCTCAGAAAACGATTGTTAGGAATCTCAACGATCGGATCGCGATTTAAAGGCAGATGTTAAGAGCAAAAACGAAATGATTTTCATGTTGGAGCGTCAAGTTAAATCAAACCCTTCAGTCGATTTTGACCATAAAATGTCAGAACTTCTCCAACAAATAAGTGATTTATAGATTAAGTTAAAGCATAGTCAAGCTCAGCGTGAATCACTGAAATTCATTATGGGGAATAATATTTCAAATGTCGATTTACAAGCTTCCCTCATTACTTCATCTATTGCAAAATCAATAAGGTCTACTTCCCTTGTCTTCCAAAAATTCCCTACCACGACTAATCCTCCTCCTAGCTTAGACGAGAAGGTGGTAGGTGAATGGTGCAGGAAGGTCAAATTTGAGATGATGAAGTATTTTGATGAATAACAAAAGGTAAGATATTCACAACGTATAAATGAATATGCAACTAGGATTCAAAAGCTTGAGCGTGAAAAGTATCTCCTTCAGAAACATATTACTAATTGAGAAAGGGAGTATAATACTCGTAAAATCGCAAACAAAGCATTTAATCGTGCTTTGAAGACATTCCCTATTAGCATCTAAGATTCGAGGGGAACTCCAATTGCCTCTACTCATATATTGCATCTAAGTTATCCCTTCGACTATGGGGATCATCGACGACATTCTCTTTTCCGAGGGTATACTGTATCCCAAAGTCATGGGATGTTATAAACTCTATCCTACTTTTCTACCTAAGATTTAGTTATTTTTGGGAAAATAGTTATTTGAGTGATTTATGGGCAATAAACAACTCAATCCTTTCCTCAAGATACTGTCCCTACATCTTTGTGGCAAAAATAATAGCTACCAACTCCAAGTTATGCACTGGGTATCTCTTCTCATGGCCCTTCAGTTGCCTGCTAGCACAAGCTATACTCTTTCTTCTTGCATAATATCTGCTCCCAATCCTATTTGACATGTGTTTGTATAAACTATAAATGGCTTCATTCCATTGGGGATGACGAGTACCGGTGCACCTGTATATAGTTCCTTTAGCTTTCTAAATGCTTTCGTGCATTGCTCTTTCAGCTGAAGCTTAAATTCTTTTTTGTCAAACGGGTTAAAGGAACTACTATCTTGGAAAAATTGTTTATGTATTTCCTATAATAACATGTCAATCCTAGAAAACTTCTAACCTTCATGGCATTCTTTGGTGTCTTCCAATTTTGAATAGCTTTTACTTTTGCATGGTCCACCACTAATCCATGTTCTGAAACAATATGTCCAAGAAATCCCACTTCCTTCCTCCAAAATTGGCATTTTGAGAATTTGGCTTTAAGTTAGTGCCTCCAGGGTTCCTGATATCTCCCTTAGTCGACTTTCATGATTCCTTTCACTTTTGGAAAACACCAAGATATTATCTACAAAAACTATAACAAATTTGTTTAAATGTCCCTTAAGTACTCTACTCATCAAATCTACAAAGTATATGGGGGCATTTGTCAATTCAAAAGGCATCACTTCCCATTCGTAGAGTCCTCAGGTGTGTGAAATGTAGTCTTTGACTTGCTATCATCTACGATCCTTACCTAATGAAATCCAGTTGCCAAGTCTAATTGGAAGAAGGCTTTGGCTCCCACAAGTTGATTGAACAAATCATCTATTCTAGGTAAGGGATAACATTACTTCTTTGTTAACTTGTTGGGTTCCCTATAATAAACATAAAGCCTTAATGTGCAATCTGCCTTAGTGGCAAAGACAACAGCAGCTCCCCATTCCAAGGTACTTCATCAAATGAATCCTTTCTACAGCAGCTTCGAGATATGTTTATCAAATTCTCACCTTTTATTGAGGGTAATCTGTTTTAATGGCAGAGCGACTGGTTTAGTGTCCTTCTTCAGATTAATCCTAAACTTAATTCTTTCATGGTGGAAGCCTCGAAACTACTTCAAAGATAATGGGTATGGATGAAAGATCATTTTGTGATAGGTTCACTAATATAGATAACTTAACTTGACTGAAAGCTGGAGTGTACAACGAACGTCAAGGGCTCGCCCTTTACAACTCTTAAGCCATCCACCCTACTATTATAGTCTAGGAGTGCCCCGTAGTCTGGCTAATCCTTACCTAAAATAATCCATAACCCATGAAATTTAGATCGTATGCATTATATATGAAACCAGCGTCACATATGTCTAACGTAAGGTCTTTGCAAATAGAGAAAAGATGCACCATCCTCCTAATATGATTTGAAACTACTATTGGATGGGTGACAGTTTGAGTTTGAAGGTTTAATGAGTTAATCACATTCCTATCAATGACCGAATGAGAAGCTCCAAAGTTATATAGAGCATGAATTTTATTTCCTAAAATGAGAGCTATACCTTTTATAGTTGTCTTTCCTCGGTCCCTAGTGTTAGGAACTTAAGATAGTGGTTTTGATGACAAAAAACTTTGTAATTTATTTTATTATAACTTATATACTAACACTGTTGTCTAGATATATATGAATGTTATTATGCAGGGTATATATAAGCTAGGTACTGATTATTGAAGACTGTACAGTATAAAGATCAAGAATGAAGAAATCAAGTTTGAAGACTTGTGGGTATCAAGATCAAGATTTCAAGATAAGTGTCTAGTTTTGTTAAAACTTCATAATAGCATGGAAATCTTCATTCCAAATTACATTTGAGATGGAACCCATTTCTACCTTCTTAGTGGCTTACAAACCCACGACAAGTAGCTCACAAACCTACGACAATTGGCTTACAAACCCATGAACATCCTGATTTGTACAAGTTCTCGAGTTCTGATGTGATGAAATATTCCGCAAGAAGAAGCTTATAAAACTACTTCAAAATGGTTTTTCAAAATGATTTTCAAAACTGCTTTTCAAAATGTTTTAGCCTTAAGAATTATGTTTTCAAATGATTTTCAACAAGATGTTTTAGCCCTAAAATATTCTTTGTTTTTGTTTTTAAATAAACTCTTGTTTTAAACTTCATTTGTTTTTTAAAACTATTTTTTGATTTTTAAATATTCTTTATAATATAAATATACTTGAGATTTAATATCAAATTTATATACATTCTAAAAATATATTTTTCTACTCTTCTTTATTCTAAAACATAGGAAAATAAGTTTATTTTACTCCAGAATCATTTTATCTTGTTTTCCTTTCAATACCATTTTCAAAACAAATTTTACATTGTTTTTAACAAAGGGATGTCGACATCATGGGATATCCCATGTCGACATGGTGGCCGTTAAATACAAAAGTTTCAATTTTCAAAAGAAGTGTCTATTCCTTTAAATCTCTTCACGAATGGTTATGACCGTTACTGGTCTATAAATAGGCTTCATAAACGAATTTTTTAACTAACTATTTTTTTATTTTCTTCACTCCTTCTTCTCCATAAATCCATATTCTAAAATTTTCATATTTTTAAGATCGTGTCGAAATTCTGCCGAATTCTCAAGTGGATCCAATTAGAATCTCATTCTTGTTTGATTCTCTGCCCTCTCTCGAAGATCAAAGTGCTATTCAGAGTTATTGGATCAATTTGTAATCAAAAGTTTATTGAGTCTCTCTGTAAGGTGTTGTTGTGACTGGAAATCAATTGGGTGATCTTGTGTCTCGTAAATCAAGAGAGTCTGCCCTACACTCGAAGACAGGAGGGTACCTCAAGGTCTTTAGAAATTAAGGATTGTAATCTCGACATTGGTGTAATAAAAATATGTATGAGGTGTTTGCCTTGGTAGAGGACTGGATGCAGGGTAACTCCGAACCAGTATAAAATCCGATGTTTACTGCTTTTTATTTACTTCTGCATCTGTATTTGATTCTATTACTGTTCTTGATTAAGTTCTGCATTTGTTTATATTATAATTTTTAAACTAGTCCATACATGTCTTAGAATCCATTAAACACTATTCACCCCTCCTCTAGTGTTAAATTAGCCTTAAGATCCTTAATCCGCACTCCCTTTCACCTAGGGGTGGTTTACTCGAAATAGGGACAGCCTCAATGGCGTAGGCTTGTCCACTCTGCCATTCCTTTACATCTTCAGACACTGGTTTTTGAAATGCCCTTTCTCATAGTAGTGGTAATACTTTCCCTTAAAATTTTCTTCAACAAATTCAATCAATAATCCTTTGCAAGCTGTTCTTTCTTTTGGCATTTGTTACACACTTTACCTTCTTTGTTAAATTTCCCCTTTGACTTCTTATTAGCCTAATTTTTTTTTCTTTAGCCCCTCTTTGATTCTGTGTAGGTCCTGCCTTCTCCTTCTCCCTTTCTTTCTCTTCGACATTTACTATCTACAGTAAAGCCATCTGCACAAGCATCTCATATGCAACTCCAGTAGGTTCTACGTCAGTAACAATTCCCTTTAATCGAGGAGTTCAGGCTCTTGATAGACTTCATGGTTTTCATCATAGGGAGTATCAATCAAACTCATTTCAGATTCAGTTAATTTAGTAAACTTACTAATGCACTCCTTTAGAATAAAGTCTTTGTGCCTAAGCTATATAAATTTCTTTAATTAACTGATAGCTCACTTCTATACTTGACATAAACCTTTTCTCAAATTGGTTCTTGAATTCATCCCTAGTGACAATCCTATCAATGTCCTCTCTAGCTACCATATTCCACCAATCTAATGCTTCTTCTTTAAGATGCCAAGCTGCCATTCTCTACTTAACTTGATTCTCTCAACCAATCTCTTTGAAAATCGTATTGCAATCCTACATCAATGCCTTAGTCTATAAGAAGCTTTCCCTTTCAGAATATACTCTTCCTTACATACTCATAAAATCCAAAAACATTTTGGGAAAATCAGTAGGTTGAGGTGGTGCTTTAGCTGGCAAAACAATATGTGCTGTTAGTGCAGTTTGGTAGGAAGCATGAAGTTTTCCTACGTCCTTGAGATATTGCTTCAACCATTCAGGCATCCTTCGAATGGTGGGCATTCCTCTAGCGGGGTTCCCAATCTCAAAAGAAGAAGGATGTTCAACTATAGTCTACAACATGTAGGTTAGACTTTTAGTTATAATTTCCTAAGACTTAAAGCAAGATTTGTCTAGTATATACGAGTATGTCCATAGTAATGTTATATATATATATATATATATATATATATATATATATATATATATAGTAGGAGCTTATGGAAAAATATTTCCAAAAATAACAAGTACATCTCTCATATGTATATTTTTTTTCCTACCGATCGACTAACTAGGCTCTAATCCAAATGTAACGACTCACCCTAAAACGAACCTAAATTTTGACCCAGAAAAGTCCCCTCAAAGTAAGAACCATCTCAAAATTGGCCATTGGTCTGAAAAAAGAACAATACAGAACTACCTATCTACACATTCAGAATCTTATTACAGAAGGGTGAAATCTAAAACAACAATAGTACCCATTTTATTTATTAAAACCATAAAATATCTATAATATCAAAATCCAACAATACATACATATCCATAATATTCCAAAATTACAACATAGTTTTTACTTCATGGGTACATTAAAAACTATTGAGAATAAAATGTAAATAAATAATCTACTACCTCAAGCACTATCCACATCTCCACCTTCAACATCGCCTTTCCTGACATGTGTTGTAATAAGGTGGGAGTCAAAACAACATATATCTAGTGAAAAAAATCTCTAGCCTTGCTACATTAGCACTTGGGAAATACAGTTTAAATAGGAATATGTCTTAAGTTTCTACTACAACATAAATCTTTACAAACATAAGCACAAAGGCTTTTCTCAAACTTAAATAAAAATGCTTTCCAAATATAAGCCCATAGCTAACTTTCTATCAACCCAGCAACCCTTATGTACCATCCATAATGTTTAATTAATGTTAGAGATAGTACTTAAGTCACTTAATACCTTTTTTGGGAATTAGGTAGACTTCGACCATTGAATACCATATTTAAGGCAGGTTCACATCATTTATTACCTATAATCCCAAGGCACACCGTTCATTAATAACTATCTAGCTGACATTACACGGAATCTCTTCAGCCACTAAATAATACCTATTGAAGTGGGCCCCTTATCGAGAAATCCTCTACCATGTCTAACCCATAACCCTGTCCATTTACTACTTCCTGCAAAAGAAGAGGCGGGCCGTCCCATAATCACTTAATACCTTCAATCTCTAAAGCAGTTCCTTCGTATAATGAATCATACCCTACAATGACGTCTCATATGAGTTTGATTATCCATATGTACTAGTAGCCAGATTAGCTGGGCAGATTTCCACTATAGAAATTGGGACTAACCTCGCGTCATCTTAGTTACTGATAAGTGGCGGCTAGGGTTATTTGCATAATGGACATTCCAGATTTAAATATTTAAATCCGACGGTTATGGTGCATTTTAACCACTATAAATTAGACCTTAGACGCCTTATTTTTATTCATACAATATTTGGGGAACATTAGCGAGCTCTGTCGGTTCGTCTCATTATATATTCAGAAAACTACAATAGGGTTTCAGGTAAGAAATCCTACAGATCTATCTTTGTTTATTGCTTATTTTCTCAAAATATTCTCCTCCAAACCACTACTTTTATAAATCGAACATATATATAAATCCCTTCCTGTATATATGTATCAAAAAGAAGAGATCCGATAAGAGATTGTTGAAGGCATGTCAAATGTAAAGAAGGCGAAGCTAAGGCTATTCTGTGAGTGGAAATTTTAGCTTTTCTATTTTAGTGGTTAATTAGTGTTAACAATAAAAATGGCTTTAACGCTAACACCCGGTGTAGCTCGTGATGAAGTGAAAGCTCCACCCGTTTGCACGGGAATCAAAGTAAAAAGAAAATTGTCGAAAAGTAAAAGAGACAAAGATTTTTATAGTGGTTTGGCTTCTAATAAGCCTACATTCACTTTACATCTTCCATTATGTTTTTCGAGCATACTTTACAAGATTACAACACTTTTACAACACGATCTCTTGATTACAACACTTTTACAACACGATCTCTTGATTACAACACTTTTACAACACGATCTCTTGATTACAACACGATTAGAGAAAGGAAATTAGAATTTTGATGATGGATTGCTCCTTGGATTCATGTTGAATGAAGTAGATTACTTGATGAAGATTCTTCGGTGTTTGGAGTGTTTGGAGAGTTGAGAAATCAGCAGAGTCTCGGTGCTTTGGAGTCCGAAAAAGTCCCCTTCTAGTTGGAGTAAGTGGAGTATTTATAGGAGAGTTCGGAGCTAGGTCGGCAGGGACGACCTAAGGGTTAGGTCGTAGGTCGGTAGGGACGACCTAAGGAGATTGGTAAGCAGCTTAACATGTTGAGGTACCAGGAGCGACCTAAGGAGTTGGTAGGTCGTAAACGACCTAAGGAAGTATGGTTCACGACTAAAAGAAATGGCGATCTAAGGGAGTGAGTAAGTAGCAGGTCGTAAGGTCTTAAGTCGTTAAGTCGTTAGGTCTTAGGTTGGTAGGTCGTTAGGTCTTAGGTCGCTAAGTCGTTAGGTATTAGGTCGCTAAGTCGTTAGGTCTTAGGTCGCTAAGTCGTTGGGTCTTAGGTCGCTAAGTCGTTAGGTCTTAGGTCGCTAAGTCATTAGGTTGCAACCTTTAGGTCGGCAGAAGTGTTAGGTCGGGTACTAGTTAGGTCGAACATCGTAGCGGTGGCGTTGCCCCCGCACCCCCGCCTTGGGGGGTTAGCACCCCCCTGGACCCCCCTGGACCCCCCTCCGTAGGGGATCTTAGATGAGAAATCATTCAACAGAACTTGCTTTGTTGAGATGCTGAGTTGGCCAATTGTAACGATACGGATTTTTCGCGTTCGAAAAATCGACATCCATACTTTTACATCGTACTCGAATGCCGCAGATTCGACCGTTCAAATCCGAGTCGCCGGAGCTTATAACACAATTAAGTAATAATAAAAACACAACGGAAGAAAAAGAAATGCATATCATTGATATACAACATTCGATACAACAATGATACAATGTGAATCAAATATCAGAGATACAAGATAACAATGCTACAGCAGAAAAAAGCTTCAACTTGAACTCTAAAGAAGGAATTCCAATATTAGCAACTGCAACTCAAATCCATTGCTCCAAAGCCAAGCTCCAAACCACAAGCTCGAACCACTATCTCGTTTCACCCAGGTAAGCAAGTCTCGTCCAACCAAAGACTCTAATACCCAAGACCTCCAAAGAATACTAAAGAGAAAGCTAGAAGCTACCAGATCGATATCTATATCTACTATCTGAAAAACCCAACTCCAGACTGCCCGTGTGGAAAATTGTGGGCACCCAGAGTTTAGGAAAGGAACAATAAACTCCGGGTCAGTCATGGGACTGGTATGAGGAAAAAAAACAACTTATCTTTAAAACAAACAAAAGAATTTAAATTTTGAAATCCACAATGCTTTTGGAAAATGAAACTACCATAAGGCCTCCCGCCACACACACAATGCAAACGCAGACTTGGGGAAGATTTCTCCTTATGATAGTCAAATATGCTTGATACGCGAAAACCATTTGATATTATTATTAGTGCATAGTGGAAAACTTTTCGAAAGTATAATATTAATCTTAGCCAGCATAGGTACCATTATATTATGCCTGCTACAGCTACCATGTTAGATGGCAGGTTCTACAACTAAAACCATACCAGGCGCGTATTGGTAATTGGATTTCCAACAAATGGTCAGGCTAAGGAACTTCCTGGGCCACATGGGTACGCCTCTGGAGGGACGCCCCGAGAACCTAACCGGATCTCTGCCAACACAAGGCCGGGTTACCTCTATAACTAGGTAACTACTGACATGAGTATGCCATCCCCCGGTCGTAACCAACCTTTATCCGAGCGCTCGATACCAACAACCACAAAGTAATGTATTTGCAGTAACCGCGTAGGTTAAACATCTGGGCTCCGTACCATGATATCACCTCTATCCAGAAGGAAATGAACATACCCTCAGGAGGCGCTACCTCCGAATAACCTTGCTGCATTCTTCCTGTTTCGACCATTTCGGGTTGTGAAGTTCGACGAAGTCTCGTCCACAAAGCTACGCTTTTCACAAAAGCCATGCTTTGATCAACAAATGATTAGCAGCACTTCGTATGCCACATTACCAAATTGGGAATGTATCACTGGTAACCATCAACTACATATCCTCTGAACTCGTACGTCTTAGAGAAGGGTGTTAAGCTAAGAGAATAAATCTCCGCCACCAAACAGAAATGTATTTGATAGAAACCGGTTTTACATCTCAAAGTGTAGTGTCAGACACACATCCTTACAAGTCTGTTCCGGGTTCGAACAGAACCGAAGGCACTTCCGAAGAAGCCCTTGCAAATCCGGATATTCTCTAATCACGTCCAGACTCCCCATCACAAAGGGTGATCGAATCTCTATACCGGGGACCAGTCGGGTCAGAGACATTCGACGGGTTATCCTTTCGTTTTTGAAAAATATCCGGTCTTCACCACCGGTCTTCAAATGCTATCCATATCGTCGTATCATTATTCGGAATGGGTTATATGACACAAAGGCCCTCTCCCGGCTAAACCGAATAATGAGCGTAATATATAAAAAAAACCATATAGATATGGGATCTCAGTTAAGTCATAACTTATTGCCCAAACTTTTCTGTCAAATGGTTAAACAAATTTACCATTTACAAATTTTTTTTAAAATTCATTTCAAAAAACTTCAATGGTTTAAACAATTTCCATACTTAAACCTTTTAAACAAAAGATTCACCTTTATAAACCCCTTTCAATTTAAAACAAGATTCACCAATCTTTGACAAAGATTTATTTATAACCTTTCAAAAACAATTTCATTTCAAATTGGATTAACTCACCCGGTCTTTAAATCAAAGACTCATTTTTTTATAGCTTTTAAAATAATTTCCAAAGATTCATTCATAACTTGGAAAACTATTTCAATTTAAACTTAAAATTCCTTATGAATTGGGAATTCATTACTCATGTGAAAGCTTTTATCCTTGAAAACAAACAGTTTTACTTCGGAAAAACCCGATCTCATTTATACAAGTCCAAATCTTGGGGTTAATTAAAATTCCCACAATAATACTTTGAAAATGGTTTAAAACCCATATAAGCTTGTATAGTCCCTTTTAAATCATAAATACTAAATATAGAATACAATTTCAAGTTTTGAATTTAAATTTTAATCAAATTTGAAAACTAAATTAAGTTATTCAAAAATAACATTTATACTTGAAAATTCCTTTTCAAAAGACTTTTCAAATTCAACCCAATTTCATTTCCAAAATTATTTGAATTTAAAAATTCAAATTTTAAAACCATTTCATTAAATTCAAATATCTGTGACTTAACTGATTTCTTCGTGAAATCCATATTTGTGTGTGTATAGTGTAGTCCAGGGGTTATACACACAATAGTGCAACAACAATCATCACATCACAGATTCAAACACAGAAATATCGATAAGCGGTATAATCTATAACGCTTTTCTTCATTTACAGATCATGGATGAGTAATATAAGTTCATCGTAGATCGTAATTTACATCACAAATAAATAAATTACATCACAGATCGCAAGAATAATTCATAACGCAAAGCATTATATATCAAGGGTATCAAACAATTTAATCATCCAATTCAAACATCCAGTGGTAATATCAAATAAATTATCTGATTTATTTAAATCAGATTAGTCATTAACCTTGGTTAATTAATGTTAATTAATTACAAACCATTTAATTAATTACTCTTAATTAATTACAAAAATTTATTAAGCCCTAATTAATAATCATTCCTTAATTGCCTTCATCAATCAATTAACCTTGAATTAATTTATCACATAGATTAATTAATCCTAAGTAATTTAAAAATAAGTAATTATCCCTAATTACGTAATTAACTCTTTCATTAATTGATTACTCTTATTAATTAACTAACCTTTAATTAATTAATTAATTACCTTAATTACAATTAATTAATTACCCCTAATTAATTAACCTCTAAACACTTGATTAAATTAATCTTTAATCATCAATCCTTAATTACTTTCATTAAGATTTCCCTTTAAGTAATTAATTATCTTAAATTTAAATCACACAAAGTAATTAGCTTCTTAAATCAATTTCACAAATTATTAATACTTACTTAATCACTCAATTACATTCTTTAAATCAAGATAAATACTCGAAATTGTTAACATATAAAATCATATGAAATCTTCTTGATTATTTAGGAATAAAACACTCCCTTAATTACTTTCATCATCACAACATTAAAATTTTGAAAATACTTGTTATTTAAATTTAATTAGTTAACTAATGTAAAACTATTAATTACCAAAACAATCTTGAAAACATTTCAAACTTTCAAATCTTTGACACTTATTTTAAAACTGGTTTGTATTTTCGATTCAAAACCTGGTCAACATTTATTTTAAAAATGAATTTTTAAACTGGAAAACATGTTTTTTTTTTTAAATTTAAAACTTGGAAATTCAATCTTTTAAAACCTGAGCCCATCACAATTTCATTCGTGCCATTCTTCGAATTCCCCCACATCTTTATTTGCTTCGAGCGTATTTACAAATTCCCCGAGTCGCCCCTGAGTTCACTTCCCTTTCTCTTAAACTTCGTTATGTTTTTTTTTTAAAAATTTATAACTGTAAAAACTCTTTGAATCACTCGTTGTGGTGCTCGAGTCTAGCCCTCATTTTCCCCAGGCCATCCCGATCTTCTACTATTCTCCTTCCTTTATATATTTTTTTTAAAAACTAATTTTGTTTTAAACACTTGAAACCCGATACCCAGTGAAGCGTCTTGACAATGAACACGAACCAAACCCGATTTCTCTCGATTAACAACCCAAGAACTACTTCAAGTTGTCCTTCTTTCTCCCAAACATGAACAAAGCCAGACACACCCAAATCTGCGTGCATATGCACAAACAACCTGACCACCTCCAGTTGATGCTCCGATCATCGATAGGTCATCCATCCTCCCCTAAGTCCCTTCAACCATCCAAATCCATCGAATTGCCTGAGATTCGAAATCGAGCAATTTTGAAATGAAACAAGACCAAACTCGATCGACTAATTTACTCCGTCCCGATGATATCAGTCACCGGCCTCTATGCCACCATGACCTGAGCTTCGGCAACGACCCACGCAACGTTACTCACCGGTCCCACGAATTCCGATACCCTATCGTTGATGCAGTTACCCAGAGAACCCCCACACCCAATCTGGGCATAAAAACCCTAATTCAATACCTTTTCAAATCCCTGATCACTAATAAATTCAATTTGTATTTTTTTATCGATCCTTGATGCTCCAGCTAACCTTACCAATAATCACGATTTTTACTTCATCGTGAGACATCGGGAATTGACAGAAAAAGGTTTTCTGATCATCACACAATTGCTTGAGATTTACTTATTTTAAAAACAAGATTTAGTTATCAAAATTCGTCAATTTGTAACCCCTATCTGATTTGGAAGTCCATTTATAAAATTAGAAACATTGATTTTTCTAAAATTTATGAATTTTTACTGTAAACCCTTTCTTTTTTTAAAAACTACTTTTAAATCTTGCCTAGAAATATTTTTAACTCAATTATCTTGTTAATATAAACAAAATTTGTTTATATATATTAGTCTTAAAGGAACTGAGAGCAGACATAATTTTTGAACAAAGTTTTAAAAATCTGTAACAAGAACAGAACAACAACTTCCCTGCAGAACAACTCCACATACAAATACACAGGCAAATTCTATTTAAACAATCAAACAAACCACATATCATATTTCATTTTAAGTAATACTCCATGCATCTGGATTAAACAAATTTAAATCTAAAAACTGTTTACTCACTTTATATTCAGTTTGAACAGAGGATTTTTTTTTTCTTTTTCAGGTTTAAAAATGTTTCAGGTTTGAAATGTTTTCTGGTTGTAACTTTCATACAGTCATCTATATACATACACAATTCATAGTCATAAAGCATATATCACAGCTTATATCAAATTTTATCACTAGCAAACAGAATAACTTACGGGTTCAAATGCTTGCTCACCAGTCATGGTTCTAATAGAGAAGCAACTAGATCCTGAGTGTTTGGGAAGAACAGAAGAACAAAGCTTAGAGTTGAATTTTCTTGATTACAGTTTTTTTTTTCTTCTTTGATAGGTTGAATTTTTGTTTTCAGAGGAGATTACAAGCTTTCAGGTTAAATTCATGCTTTGTGAAAATCTGGAAAGTGGTCCTCACTTTGATACTTTTCTGGTTTTCAAACTTCCTTTTCCTCAGGTTTCCGGTTTTGATTTTGTTTAAAGCAAAATGATTCACTTTATTCCAGATTTGAGAATTTTGTTTTGCTGAATTTCATTTTCTTTCTTTGATCTTTGTTTAGTTTCAGGTTTTGAAAAGTTAGATTGAACCTTATTTTCTTTTTCATTTGTATTCTATTTACATTTTAATGTAAAAGAAAATAAATTTAAAATGCCACTTGCTAAACTTTGTTTAACACTTGTAATTTCATTTGTTAGTTTTCTTACACATGTTTTATTTAACTAAATTGTGTTTAAACCCCTCTCATTAAATTTATTTAAAATTTGTGTTTATATCCTTGTTAAACTTAAATTTGTTTACATTTTAATTTACAACTTTGTTTACATATTTAAATTTATGTTTAAATCCCTTTATTAATAGTTTACAAATGTTGAAACAATTATTTAATACCTTCTTATGTTTATTTTTATACTTCTACAAATTAAAATTTAAACCTTATTTTAAATTAATTCATGCATTTGCATTTAAACTTTATTTTATTTTTATTTACAAATCATGTTTTAACTTAAATTATGAATTTATATCTTCACTCTGTCGTAATTATGTGATATGTAAATATTTTTTACATTTTACATCCATGAATATACAACTATTTTTTATATGTTCCAATATTTTAAATCTTTTTATCAAATCTAATTTTACATTTTTTTTATTCAAATTCAAAATTTAATATAAAATCAATTTGTACTTATAAATGAACAAATAATAAAAAAAAATTAAATTATTTATAAATATATTTTTATATTCCATTTGATTTCAAATCAATAAATTTTATTCATAATCTCTTGATATATTTATTCATTCAAACTTTTAAATAAATTAGATTCCAATATATTAACATTTGAACTTCAAATTCACATTTTCAAATTATATTTAAAATTAACATCTATAAACAACTAATATTTGTTTTGAAAAACTCTATTAAATTCACGAATAAATTTCAAAAATTAATTCAATTATCAAATTAGACTGGGCTAAAATTCAAGGATGTTACAGATTCCCCCCTTAAGAAAATTTCGTCCTCGAAATTTGTAAAGGAGACGACCAAAGAATATAAAGAGATAGAGAGATGAATCATCAGATCAAACTGAATATTTATTCAGCGTTTGGTTTACCAAATCAGAATATCAATAATGGATACAAGAACGAATCTATTTAACTCTTTACGAATTACTCAGGTCATCAGATCTACAAGTACACAGGGGTATTGTTTAGTTCTAAGGACAACTAACCACTCGTAGAATATATCGGGACCCAACAGAACAAACAGATATATGGATACAATACAAAAACTTTAGTTTAAACAACCAAAATATATCAATCAACCATAGCAAACAATTTTGACCCACCTGGAGTTTATGTCCCATGCAAATATATCAAGGCTTCTTCTTGGAGCTGTCAGTAATCATCAAAGAATTGAAAAGACGAATCAAAGGAGATTGATAGAGAAAGTTGTTTCCGCTATTGCAGGGTATCGACCATTTGTAGTCATACTCCCCTGTCCCCTATCTAGTCCTCTTCTTGCACTCACACTCACTAGCAGTGAATAGTAAGAGAATTTACTGAGGCATACAGACGGATATCTTAGGGATATACTCATTCTAGGTTATACTTCACCCTATCTCTAATGAGCTACTTAATGTGTTATACTCCTGAGCTAAAGTTTCAACCTTCAGCTCTGATACCAAATGTAACGATACAGATTTTTCGCGTTCGAAAAATCGACATCCATACTTTTACGTCGTACTCGAATGCCGCAGATTCGACCGTTCAAATCCGAGTCGCCGGAGCTTATAACACAATTAAGTAATAATAACAACACAACGGAAGAAAAAGAATGAATATAATTGATATACAACATTCGATACAACAATGATACAGTGTGAATCAAATATCAGAGATACAAGATAACAATGCTACAGCGGAAAACAGCTTCAACTTGAACTCCAAAGAAGGAATTCCAATATTAGCAACTGCAACTCAAATCCATTGCTCCAAAGCCAAGCTCCAAACCACAAGCTCGAACCACTATCTCGTTTCACCCAGGTAAGCAAGTCTCGTCCAACCAAAGACTCTAATACCCAAGACCTCCAAAGAATACTAAAGAGAAAGCTAGAAGCTACCAGATCGATATCTATATCTACTATCTGAAAAACCCAACTCTAGACTGCCCGTGTGGAAAATTGTGGGCACCCAGAGTTTAGAAAAGGAACAATAAACCCCGGGTCAGTCATGAAACTGGTATGAGCAAACAAAAACAACTTATCTTTAAAACAAACAAAAGAATTTAAATTTTGAATCCGCAATGCTTTTGGAAAATGAAACTACCATAAGGCCTTCCGCCACACACACAATGCAAACGCAGACTAGGGGAAGATTTCTCCTTATGATAGTCAAATATGCTTGATACGCGAAAACCATTTGATATTATTATTAGTGCATAGTGGAAAACTTTTCGAAAGTATAATATTAATCTTAGCCAGCATAGGTACCATTATATTATGCCTGCTACAGCTACCATGTTAGATGGCAGGTTCTATAACTAAAACCGTACAAGGCGCGTATTGGTAATTGGATTTCCAACAAAAGGTCAGGCTAAGGAACTTCCTGGGCCACATGGGTACGCCTCTGGAGGGACGCCCCGAGAACCTAACCGGATCTCTGCCAACACAAGGCCGGGTTACCTCTATAACTAGGTAACTACTGACACGAGTATGCCATCCCCCGGTCGTAACCAACCTTTATCCGAGCGCTCGATACCAACAACCGCAAAGTAATGTATTTGCAGTAACCGCGTAGGTTAAACATCTGGGCTCCATACCATGATATCACCTCTATCCAGAAGGAAATGAACATACCCTCAGGAGGCGCTACCTCCGAATAACCTTGCTGCATTCTTCCTGTTTCGACCATTCCGGGTTGTGAAGTTCGACGAAGTCTCGTCCACAATGCTACGCTTTTCACAAAAGCCATGCTTTGATCAACAAATGATTAGCAGCACTTCGTATGCCACATTACCAAATTGGGAATGTATCACTGGTAACCATCAACTACATAACCTCTGAGCTCGTACGTCTTAGAGAAGGGTGTTAAGCCAAGAGAATAAATCTCCGCCACCAAACAGAAATGTATTTGATAGAAACCGGTTTTACATCTCAAAGTGTAGTGTCAGACACACATCCTTACAAGTCTGTTCCGGGTTCGAACAGAACCGAAGGCACCTCCGACGAAGCCCTTGCAAATCCGGATAATCTCTAATCACGTCCAGACTCCCCATCACAAAGGGTGATCGAATCTCTATACCGGGGACCAGTCGGTGCAGAGACATTCGACGGGTTATCCTTTCGTTTTCGAAAAATATCCGGTCTTCACTACCGGTCTTCAAATGCTATCCATATCGTCGTATCATTATTCGAAATGGGTTATATGACACAAAGGCCCACTCCCGGCTAAACCGAATAATGAGCACAATATATAAAAAAAAACCATATGGATATGGGATCTCAGTTAAGTCACAACTTATTGCCCAAACTTTTCTTTCAAATGGTTAAACAAATTTACCATTTATAAATCTTTTTTAAAAATTCATTTCAAAAAACTTCAATGGTTTAAACAATTTTCACACTTAAACCTTTTAAACAAAAGATTCACCTTTATAAACCCCTTTCAATTTAAAACAAGATTCACCAATCTTTGATAAAGATTTATTTATAACCTTTCAAAAACAATTTCATTTCAAATTGGATTAACTCATCCGGTCTTTAAATCAAAGACTCATTTTTTTTATAGCTTTTAAAATAATTTCCGAAGATTCATTCATAACTTGGAAAACTATTTCAATTCAAACTTAAAATTCCTTTTGAATTGGGAATTCATTACTCATGTGAAAGCTTTTATCCTTGAAAACAAACAGTTTTACTTCGGAAAAACCCGATCTCATTTATACAAGTCCAAATCTTGGGGTTAATTCAAATTCCCACAATAATACTTTAAAAATAATTTAAAACCAATATAAGCTTGTATAATCCCTTTTAAATCATAAATACTAAATATAGAATACAATTTCAAGTTTTGAATTTAAATTTTAATCAAATTTGAAAACAAAATTAAGTTATTCAAAAATAACTTTTATACTTGAAAATTCCTTTTCAAAAGACTTTTCAAATTCAACCCAATTTCATTTCCAAAATTATTTGAATTTAAAAATTCAAATTTTAAAACCATTTCATTAAATTCAAATATCTGTGACTTAACTGATTTCTTCATGAAATCCATATTTGTGTGTGTGTAGTGTAGTCCAGGGGTTATACACACAATAGTGCAACAACAATCATCACATCACAGATTCAAACATAGAAATATCGATAAGCGGTATAATCCATAATGCTTTTCTTCATTTACAGATCATGGATGAATAATACAAGTTCATCGTAGATAGTAATTTACATCATAGATAAATAAATTACATCACAGATCACAAGAATAATTCATAACGCAAAGCATTATATATCAAGGGAATCAAACAATTTAATCATCCAATTCAAACATCCAGTGGTAATATCAAATAAATTATCTGATTTATTTAAATCATATTAGTCATTAACCTTGGTCAATTAATGTTAATTAATTACAAACCATTTAATTAATTACTCTTAATTAATTAAAAAAATTTATTAAGCCTTAATTAATAATCATTCCTTAATTGCCTTCATCAATCAATTAACCTTGAATTAATTTATCACATAGATTAATTAATCCTAAGTAATTTAAAAATAAGTAATTATCCCTAATTACGTAATTAACTCTTTTCATTAATTGATTACTCTTATTAATTAACTAACCTTTAATTAATTAATTAATTACCTTAATTACAATTAATTAATTACCCCTAATTCATTAACCTCTAAACACTTGATTAAATTAATCTTTAATCATCAATCCTTAATTACTTTCATTGAGATTTCCCTTTAAGTAATTAATTATCTTAAATTTAAATCACACAAAGTAATTAGCTTCTTAAATCAATTTCACAAATTATTAATACTTACTTAATCACTAAATTACATTCTTTAAATCAAGATAAATACTCGAAATTGTTATCATATAAAATCATATGAAATCTTCTTGATTATTTAGGAATAAAACACTCCCTTAATTACTTTCATCATCACAACATTAAAATTTTGAAAATACTTGTTATTTAAATTTAATTAGTTAACTAATGTAAAACTATTAATTACCAAAACAATCTAGAAAACATTTCAAACTTTCAAATCTTTGACACTTATTTTAAAACTGGTTTGTAATTTCGATTCAAAACCTGGTCAACATTTATTTTAAAAATGAATTTTTAAACCGGAAAACATGTATTTTTTTAAAATTTAAAACTTGGAAATTCAATCTTTTAAAACCTGAGACCATCACACTTTCATTCGTGCCATTCTTCGAATTCCCCCACATCTTTATTTGCTTCGAGCGTATTTACAAATTCCCCGAGTCGCCCCTGAGTTCACTTCCCTTTCTCTTAAACTTCGTTATGTTTTTTTTTTTAAATTTTTATACCTACAAAAACTCTTTGAATCACTCGTTGTGGTGCTCGAGTCAAGCCCTCATTTTCTCCAGGCCATCTCGATCTTCTACTATTCTCCTTCCTTTATATTTTTTTTTTAAAACTAATTTTGTTTTAAACACTTGAAACCCGATACCCAGTGAAGCGTCTTGACAATGAACACGAGCCAAACCCGATTTCTCTCGATTAACAACCCGAGAACTACTTCGAGTTGTCCTTCTTCCTCCCAAACTTGAACAAAGCCAGACACACCCAAATCTGCGTGCATGTGCACAAACAACCTGACCACGTCCAGTTGATGCTCCGATCATCGATAGGTCATCCATACTCCCCTAAGTCCCTTCAACCATCCAAATCCATCGAATTTCCTGAGATTCGAAATCGAGCAATTTTGAAATGAAACAAAGACCAAACTCGATCAACTAATTTACTCCATCCCGATGATCTCAGTCACCAGCCTCTATGCCACCACGACCTGAGCTTCGACAACGACCCACGCAACGTTACTCACCGGTCCCACGAATTCCGATACCCTATCGTTGATGCAGTTACCCAGAGAACCCCCACACCCAATCTGGGCATAAAAACCCTAATTCAATACCATTTCAAATCCCTGATCACTAATAAATTCAATTTGTATTTTTTTTATCGATCCTTGATGCTCCAGCTAACCTTACCAATAATCACGATTTTTACTTCATCGTGGAACATCGGGAATTGACAGAAAAAGGTTTTCTGATCATCACACAATTGCTTGAGATTTACTTACTTTAAAAACAAGATTTAGTTATCAAAATTCATCAATTTGTAACCCCTATCAGATTTGGAAGTCCATTTATAAAATTAGAAACATTGATTTTTCAGAAATTTATGAATTTTTACTGTAAATGCTTTCTTTTTTTAAAAACTACTTTTAAATCTTGCCTAAAAATATTTTTAACTCAATTATCTTGTTAATATAAACAAAATTTGTTTATATATATTAGTCTTAAAGGAACTGAGAGCAGACATAATTTTTGAAAAAGTTTTAAAAATCTGTAACAAGAACAGAACAACAACTTCCCTGCACAACAACTCCACATACAAATACACAGGCAAATTCTATTTAAACAATCAAACAAACCACATATCATATTTCATTTTAAGTAATACTGCATGCATCTGGATTAAACAGATTTAAATCTAAAAATTGTTTACTCACTTTATATTCAGTTTGAACAGAGGATTTTTTTTTCTTTTTCAGGTTTATAAATGTTTCTGGTTTAAAATGTTTTCTGGTTGTAACTTTCATACAGTCATCTATATACATACACAATTCATAGTCATAAAGCATATATCACAGCTTATATCAAATTTTATCACAAGCAAACAGAATAACTTACGGGTTCAAATGCTTGCTCACCTGTCGTGGTTGTAACAGAGAAGCAACTAGATCCTGAGTGTTTGGGAAGAACAGAAGAACAAAGCTTAGAGTTGAATTTTCTTGATTACAATTTTTTTTTCTTCTTTGATAGGTTGAATTTTTGTTTTCAGAGGAGATTACAAGCTTTCAGGTTAAATTCATGCTTTTTGAAAATCTGGAAGTGGTCCTCACTTCGACACTTTTCTGGTTTTCAAACTTCCTTTTCCTCAGGTTTTAGGTTTTGATTTTGTTTAAAGCAAAATGATTCACTTTATTCCAGATTTGAGAATTTTGTTTTGCTGAATTTCATTTTCTTTCTTTGATCTTTGTTTAGTTTCAGGTTTTGAAAAGTTAGATTGAACCTTATTTTCTTTTTCATTTGTATTCTATTTACATTTTAATTTAAAAGAAAATAAATTTAAAATGCCACTTGTTAAACTTTGTTTAACACTTGTAATTTCATTTGTTAATTTTCTTACACATTTTTTATTTAACTAAATTGTGTTTAAACCCCTCTCATTAAATTTATTTAAAATTTGTGTTTATATCCTTGTTAAACTTAAATTTGTTTACATTTTAATTTACAACTTTGTTTACATATTTAAATTTATGTTTAAATCCCTTTATTAATAGTTTACAAATGTTGAAACAATTATTTAATACCTTCTTATGTTTATTTTTGTACTTCTACAAATTAAAATTTAAACCTTATTCTAAATTAATTCATGCATTTGCATTTAAACTTTATTTTATTTTTATTTACAAATCATGTTTTAACTTAAATTATGAATTTATATCTTCACTCTGTCGTAATTATGTGATATGTAAATATTCTTTTACATTTTACATCCATGAATATACAACTATTTTTTATATGTTCCAATATTTTAAATCTTTTTATCAAATCTAATTCACATTTTTTTTATTCAAATTCAAAATTTAATATAAAATCAATTTGTACTTATAAATGAACAAATAATCAAAAAAATTTAAATTATTTATAAATATATTTTTATATTCCATTTGATTTCAAATCAATAAATTTTATTCATAATCTCTTGATATATTTATTCATTCAAACTTTTAAATTAATTCGATTCCAATATATTAACATTTGAACTTCAAATTCACATTTTCAAATTATATTTAAAATTAACATCTATAAACAACTAATATTTGTTTTGAAAAACTCTATTAAATTCACGAATAAATTTCAAAAATTAATTCAATTATCAAATTAGACTGGGCTAAAATTCAGGGATGTTACACCAATCTTTGAGACGAGCTATCTTGCTTTTCTCGGTCGATCTTTTGATATCACGGCCTTGCTAAAAAGGCGGGATAACAATAGGGTTTCAGGTAAGAAATCCTATAGATCTATCTTTGTTTATTGCTTATTTTCTCAAAATATTCTCCTCCAAACCACTACTTTTCTAAATCGAACATATATATAAATCCCTTCCTGTATATGTGTATCAAAAAGAAGAGATCCGATAAGAGATTGTTGAAGGCATGTCAAATGTAAAGAAGGCGAAGCTAAGGCAATTCTGTGAGTGGAAATTTTAGCTTTTCTATTTTAGTGGTTAATTAGTAAATTTTGAGTCTGAATATGCCTTAGGGTTTGGTTTGTGAAAACATCATACATAAACCCTCAAAACACCTTCAATGCGAAGTATCAATTTTAGGTTGAAATCTCAACTTGTTTATGTCAAAATAGTGGAAATTGTGTAGATTTGTAGTATTTATAATTTTACCTTTTATTCCACACCTTATTATTTTTCTTTGAATTTGGTTAAAATATCTTGATTAAGGAATACAGTGAAAATTATGAATTTTTATTTGTAGTTTGCACTGTTTGTTTCCATAAATTAAATAGAAGTTCCTTTATTTATTTCTATGTATAAAGGAGTTGGATAAAGCGTAAAAATTAAACTGTAAGTTCCTATTATCAACGTATTCCATTATTTTGATGTAATAAGTTGAGTTTAAATTTAATTGTACACAAGTTTATTGAATGAAACTTTTGGATATGAATATTGGAATTTTGGTATTGTTGATAGTATGAATAAGGGTTGTATAATTGGTAAGGAGTTGACATTTAAACCCTAGTTTAGGACAAATATTTCGCTCGCTTTGAAAATTACTAGGTGTGTGTGTTTGTCTATGTCTGTGTAATTTTAGCAAAATTAACGTATAATGATAATACATGATCGCATAGTTAAATAGGTTATTAATTTTATTAAATCCACCTTAGTAAGATAATTAATGTTACGTGCAAAATAAGAAAGATTACTTATAAGGCCATGATTATGGAAATAACGAGATGTCTAATAATATTTGTAGAGTGTGATATAAAATATGATTAAGTTATAGGGATGCGAGCCCAGCCAAAAGCACACGAGGTCTATGTTATATGTGTGTGTGTGTGTGTTTGTGTATATAAATTATGGCTAAGTTATATTGTAACGACCCGAAATTTTCGATCCCGAAAATCTCAGATAGTTAGAGAAAAGAAGAAAGAGATAGAAGAAGAACAGAAAAGAAACACACAAACTCACCTTCGCAGCGGATAAAATATAATATCAATAATAGTCATACCAAAGAAAACTGTATCTATCAATTTACATCGATATATCAGAGTTACAACAATTTTATACAACATTGGATAGATACAATTTAACATGTCTCAGATATATACAATATCATAGTGGAAACTCTCTATACGTTCCTGCCATCCAGCTCGCCTCCTGAGCTCCAGAACGTCCTTACCTGAAAATCTGTAATACTCGGTCTGACCCGAGCATTACATCAAAGTAACACCTGGGTCAGGCTGGAAACCAGCGTGAGTAAACTCATCTAACATGGAATACAAAAGTGTACATCTCATATAAACCCAGGGTAACTCATATATAGATTTACAACTTCACAAGTTGTTAGACACCACTTATTTCACACATTAATTTCTAAGTATTAAAACTTAGATTAAATGGTCCAATTCAATTTAATCATTCCTTTTCAGCTTATTGATTACACATATCAATTCATAAAGAATCGAAGTGGTTTCGGGTATTACACATATCAATTCAAACTTCAGATACAGGGTGTCACCTATACATATTAATTCATCATCGATAGATAATCACATTTATCTCAGTTTAAACCTAACATATCATATCATATAGCAAAACAAATCATAGATCCTGAGATAGCAATCAATCTATAGCATAAAATATTATTCAATCATTATAAGCAAGATAAGTTAGTCATACCATTCTAATTAATTTAAACAAAATAAATTAATTATTTCAATCACCCTGAATCTTGCTTATTTAACATTAATTAATCACATTCCCAATTAGTTAGTCATTCTTAAATCATCAATATCAATTAAACATCCTTGACTAATTAACCTTAAATTACATTAAGTAATTAATCTTTAATTATCACACGGATTAATTAGCCTAACCATTCCCATTAATTATCTTTGAATTAATCTCCTAAATCAATAACAAAAATTTATTTCCCTGTCCCCTAATTAATTACTCTAATTAATTATCCTTTATTTACATACATTGATTAATTATCCCTTACTTAATAACATACAAAAATTAATTAACCCTTTAATTAATTTCCTTAATTAAACCATACTTCTAATTATACTAAATAATTTCTTCTCGATTACTTATATTAAATAGTTATAGTTAAATAATCACACTTGGTAATCTCCATTTATTTCCTTCCATATTAAATGACATTAAACAATTATCCTTTAATTTCTTTCATACTCATTAATCAATTTCATTTAGTGATAAGTCTTAATTAACCATCTTTATATTAATACTTAAATTAGTAAAAAAACCACTTTTAAATATTTTGAAACTTTTATTTCATTTCAGATTGGAATTCAATAATAATAATAATAATAAATTTGAATCCACACTTCAAACTGATTTAATCTTTGTTTAAATCAAGTGTACAAATTTAAATTCCCTTTAAATTTTGTTTTAAACCCTCAAATTACTGTCAGGTTTTTTTTTAAGCCTGAAATAAAAATGACCCAAGGCAAACAAGATTTTGCTTCGAGTCACCCCCTCTTCTGCTTCGAGAAATCCTTAAATTTACTCGAGAAACGACCCAGTCTTCTTCCTTTTTTTTCTAAGTTTAAATTCTGATACACAGCAGAATCACCTGCGAGCATCTTCGAGCCACAACTGCTTTATCCCGAAATCAACTTCGAGTTAAACTCCTTCTTCTTCTTCCCATCAGTGGTAATTCAAACCCGAGCACAAACGTGCACAGGTGCATGTGCACGATCGATGCAACCTTCTCCGGCCAAGTCTTCGACCACGACCCAGTCGCAGTTGATACCCCAAACCTCCAGGCTACCCATATCCAACAATCCCCTCTTCAATCTAAATTTGAGTATTTCGATAAAAAACTGGACTGAACCCATCATCTGTAAACTCGTCATCCCTTCGACCAAGCACACCAGAGGCCACGCGATTATGGTCGGAGCTTCGACAAACTCCAATGCACCATTCCCCAGCAGTGCGATCGGCTCCGAAACATCAGCGCCACCGCATTTACCAAAATCTTGACCTCGACCAAATTTGGAAATTTAACACTAGATTAAGACCATCTACCTTCCACGCTGAATTGAAAAATTCTTGAACATTTTTCCAATGATCCATGATGCCTGATCTCCCTATCTGCCTAAGCACAACTAATATTAATCTGCCGATCGCCGAAAATTGACAAGATGCCATTTTCCGTTCAACTCATTCGTACTCGAGATTTAGTAACTTAAAAATCATTAGGTTTCCGTCAAAAATCACATTTTTACAATTGGAACATGCTTGTGTAATCAGATTTTAAAATTGGAATACTTGAATTTTCTGTTTGAACATGCTTTACTGTGACTTCTGTTCTCCAAGTAAATTACTTAATGTTTCTTATTTTTTTTTTTAATATCATATTACACAATTTCAACTCCTTTTTCTTCAGAAATTATAGCCTAATAACATTTGATTTGGGAGATATGAGTTTATTTAAGTTGTTCCTAGCCTGTGTATTTTAAAACAGAGATATATATGTTTTATAAACAGACATACATACAATTTTACACACACACACAGATATATATATATATATATATATATATATATATATATATATATATATATATGCAAAGCCATGCCTGCATATTAACACTCATACAACTAACTTTTAATATCGTCAAGGTACCATAGCAGTTTAGATTTCAAAAAAAATAGTTTGCTCACATATAACATTCATACTTCCAGTTGTCTCATTTTTTTTTTATACTTGAAAATATTTTTAAAACTTAAACATTGATTAAGCAATCATATTTCGTTTAGATCCAAAGGCTTAACAAAGATCAGAGGAAGATAATTTAAATTTTCACTTCCTTTTTAAGTTTTAAATTTAAAACCTGTATAAGAACAGGGGTCTACTTCCCTGTTTTCGAACATGCACAACATAATTTATACAGAGGCATATTCACACTCATGCTACCTTATTTCACAACAACATCAATTTTAATTATATGCAGATAAAATGTGTGTGGGTTTAATAGTTGCTTACATAAAAAAAAAATCTTTACTCAAAAATCAAGGCCAAAATATCAATTAAGAGAAATATTTGAGTTATTAAATCAGGTTTTCAACCTGTACTGTTTAAATCAGAGGTATACTATCCTGTTCCAGACTTGAACATTGGTTCTAACCCACATATGTACATGAATCATTTCTTTAACAACATGCACTCAAGCTTCATATCATATTCGAGGATTCAGCATATGCCAAATCAAGAAATTTTCAGTTTTAAGGGTTTTACTCACCTGTTCTAGAGCTTATATCTTGAAATCCGGAAATGTTGAAGGAAGAATTTGAAAGCTTGCTTTACTGGAAAAATAAGTTGCTTTCAAAATCGACTGAAGTTGCTATGATTCACTTGCCTGAACTTCGATTTCTTACTTTGTTTTAATTGAAAATGTTTACAGTTTGAAAACATTTGCAGGCTTTTGATCTTTTCATTCAAGAAAATGAATTACAGCCCCTTTTTGAATTTGATTCTGGTTTTAGAGGTGGATGAGTTTTCAGATTGTTTACAGCTTTTGTTCTTCAAGTTTTCTTGTTTTTGAAATAGGAAACAAGGGAAAAAAAGAAAAATGAAGATAATATGTTTTGTATAGATTTAAGTTGGATTTACTAAATTTAAAATAAAATAAAAAATAGAATGACAAATGTGACACTTGTTAATAGAATTAACACTTGTCCCTATCTTTATTTAATTTGTTAACACATGTAAATTTACATGCATAAATAGATTTCTAAATGTTTTATAAAGCTTTTATAATTAACTTTCTACTTTATAAATACATATTTTTAATTTATATACATAAATTTCTTTAGCACTTATTTATATGTATAACTATGTTTTTTTAAAAAAAATAAACCATTATATTTATAAACAAAAACAATATATACAACAATCATTTGAAAATAATATTTTTAATCATTTAAATAAAACTTATAAAAGAGATTGTAAATTAGTTGTATTTTAAACTTTTATATCTAACTTACAAATCATATTTATTTATTAATTTTTTTATAAAAAAATAAAACAAATCTTATTATTAATCTTATTTAAATTTAAAATTATGTTAAAATCAATTTAAACCATTTATCTTAACAACTTTAAAACTATATGGTTATTTATTAAAGTAAGATTATTAAATTTATTGCCAAAAGTTTCTGGGATATCACATTCCTCCCCCCTTAGAATCTTTTCGTCCTCGGAAAGAAACGAAGCCAGAATTTATTAAAAATGCTTAGAATCATATAGATTTTCTTTGATCATTTTTAAAACACTTTAAAAATATATTTTATATTATAAAATAGTTTTTATAAAAATAGTTTTTATAACTCGATGTCTCAACAAGTCCATCCTCGTTCTCATAGAAATTCGGTCATACGTTGATCAGGTGTAAGACTGAAAATCTATAAATACTTAGCAGACTCATTTTCAACATCCGGTGAAAATACTTGGAAAATAATTTTTATTGAAAATACAGAAAATAGTTTTTGAAGATAGAGGATATATTTTTGGTTAGAATGCTCTAGAAATCATCACCCTCATCCATGGTCACAGTTAACCCGATGCTTACGTTGCCATCCCGACAAAATCCATAGATAACTGAAGGCCTCCGCGCCCCTCGATTACACCATGGAACCCGCTACAGATCGCAGCTACAACTGGGGTTACGTAGCTATCACAGCAAAAACCCATATAACTGTAGGCATCAGCGCCCTCGAATTTCGCTGCCAAAAAATGGAACTTCTTCACTCCACTTGACCATAGATCGCAGTCTACCGATGTTGCGTTGCCTTCCCGGCAAAATCAAGTGTAGACCGTTGACACTCATCCTCCACACGATTTTCGCTATGGTCCCCACAGTAGATCGCAGTGACATCGAGTTACACTGTCGTCACAGCATAACCCAAATGCCCCTGTAGGCATCAGCGCCCTCGACTTTCGCTACCCAATAATCCTCAGGAACTAGTTTTGTCCGGACTCCTCACAGGATCAACTTTAGAACCCCTTCTTGCGGCTCAAGGCAGCACCACCCGGTGGTACTCCTGAGAAGTCCATTTCAAGGGAGCGCCTTTTTCCCCAGAGCCATCATCAAAACATTTTATACTATATATATAGTATGTTTAAATCATACACCTAGTATGATCTCATTCAAAGCTCCTTTATACAAAATCGATTATCCCAAAATCGATAATTCTCAAACTAGGCTTTCCAAATATAATATTGATTTTACCCAAAAATCAAAAGCCTTTCCAAATCCATAGGTTCCCAAAACCTTTTTCCAAAATCCTCATGATCCTTTACATATATATATATACAGATATATATAATTTTTAAAATTTTGGATCATTTCAGACTTGTATAAAACTCCTTTATACTTCAAACACCACCAAAAACCATTTTCTTCCGGCAAAAGATTCATCAAGGGGAGTTTTATCTTATATAACAAAGATATATAACTTTGTTTATTCAAAATCAAATATTCAAATTTGATTACTCTTTTCAATATCAATTTCATTCAAATTCGTATGATGTACACATATCATTCGTACGTTATACCAATCTGATCGCCCACTCGATCACACAATTTCAGTTCCGAACTAGTATCGTCCACCCGACTTTCTAGTACGGACACAGATCTGGTTTCTTGATCAGAAACCATCATTCTCCTTGCATAGCCTAACTATGATAGAGAACATCCAGAACCAATCAACAATCCATATCCAGGTTCGCCGTCAAAAATCGAGTGAAATATCCCACTCGGATCGATAAAACTAACTCGAAATTCTATGCTCGAATCTGGATCACATTACTATGCGAGTAGAATAACATACGTACACCCTACGTATTTATCTTTATTGGTTATTAGCCAAATTAATTCCATTTCTATTCACATTCACTTTGATTTTCATCCACTTACTCACAATTGCTTCAATCTATTTGGATTATCACCTCTATTCTTATCTCGATTGGGTGTTTAACCAATAACAGTTTGAACTCCGACCAGTTTATTAAGAAAATAGCTTGAAAATTTTAAAAATAGATAAGTAGTTGGATAATAATTACTAGTTTGTAAAATAGGTGTAAAATAGTTAGAAAATAGTTAAAATAATTATAGAAATTTTTAGATAATTGCAAAATATAGTAAGATAATAATTAGTTTATAAAACAGTTGGAAAATTGTTAAACAGTTTCAAAAATAATTGTAAAACAAATATAAGATAGTTTGGCTTTTAAAAGAAAGGTTGTTTCTATAATGAATAGCTTGGAAAATAAGTTTATATTAAAACAATTTATATTAAAAATAGTCCAGAGTCAAAACTGTTCAATTCCCAATCAATTCAATTTAAATTCCACTTTCATTTAAATTGACTTAACTCCAATTTAAATAACTTCAATTTCTATTGAAATTGATTCAACCCCAATTCAAGTTGAATTAATCTAAGTTTCTTTTCAAATTTAACTTTATTCAACCTTGATCTCACATTCTACTAATTCAAATAAATTTCAATTGAATTAGTTCCAGTTTTAATTCATTCCAACTCCAGTTTGAACTAATCTCAATTTCAAACTCCATTTCCAAATCAAGTTGAATTATTCTTGATTTCTTCTCAAATTCAATTCAAGTTCCATTTGAATTTAAAACTTATTCAACTTTAGTTACAATTCCAAATTGTTTCAAATTAATCCAATTCAAACTTCCATTTGAATCTTATACTCATACATATTCAATCACAATTTCAATCAATTCAAATCAAATTCAATTTGAACTAATTTCAAATTTCAAATTTAATTCATCTCGAATTATATAAATTCGAGTTAATACTTCAAATGTTGATTTAATTCCTTTAAATCAATTTACATTTTTATCCCAACAATGGATTACCATATTCCATTTCTCATTCATTTAAACAATTCCAATTCACAACTTAAAGATTTTTAACATCAATAGGATGATATTATCTAATTTATTTTAAAACATCCATTCATTTTAAATTTCTAGATCTCAAACCTAATTTGAGATCACTCAAACTCTCAATTACAATCAACCATTTAACTCTCCAAGTTAAACCCCAATTTCATCTTGAAATTTCCAAATCATGTTGATCATTCCAACTTATTTACTTTTTCCCCAGTTAAACTCAATTCACTTAATCAGTCAAATTCACACAATTTGAATTCCTATTCAAATTTCAAAATTCTTTCCCATCTATAAGTTCAAAAACTTATAACTTTGAGTTTTCACATCTCATTCCCAATTTAAAACTCAATATTTAGATAAACCAATTTTGATATTATGTATATCCACATGTATACATATTAATTTCTTTTACACACCAAGTTATATTTTAAAATTTTAAACCACCTTTGGTTTTAATTCAAAACAAATTTCTTTTAAATTTTCAAACAACTCTTGTTTGAAATAGGACCATTTCATTCAAATGCATTAAATAATATTACTTGTAATTACATCATTAATTAATCACATTCGGTAATTAACTTATTTCATAATTACCTTCATTAAGTAATTGTCCCTTAAATTACTTACCTCTAGTTACTTCATCAAGTAACTCCCTCTTATTTATCAATTCCAATTATTATCCATTAATTAATCTCATTAAATAAAGTTTAATTAATTACATAAATTAATTGATTATCCTTATTCTAAAACCTTTCCCAATTTCAAGATTTTATTTCAGTTTGAATCCATTTCAAACTTGTCTTTAATTTAATTTCAATTTGGTTGTAATTCTATTACCACTTAATTCTTACTATTACTTTTGACTTAATTAATACTACAACCAATTTCCTTAATATAATAGATTATCTATTTCTTATATAAGATTCATTTACTTTTGAAATCATTTAAAAACTTTTATATAAGAAAATAACAAGTACGCTCTCTCGTATTTATACACTCAACTCATTCTAGGGTACCATTGACCCTTTCCTTAATGAGTATCCCCCACCAGATCTTAGGTTCTTGCTTAACCTTCAGCTCTGATACCAAATGTAACGAACCGAAATTTTCGATCCCGAAAATCTCAGATAGTTAGAGAAAAGAAGAAAGAGATAGAAGAAGAACAGAAAAGAAACACAAAAACTCACCATCGTAGCGGATAACATATAATATCAATAATAGTCATATCAAAGAAAACTGTATCTATCAATTTACATCGATATATATGAGTTACAACAATTTTATACAACATTGGATAGATACAATTTAACATGTCTCAGATATATATAATATCATAGTGGAAACTCTCTATACGTTTCTGCCATCCAGCTCGCCTCCTGAGCTCCAGAACGTCCTTACCTGAAAATCTGTAATACTCGGTCTGACCCGAGCATTACATCAAAGTAACACCCGGGTCAGGCTGGAAACCAGCGTGAGTAAACTCATCTAACATGGAATACAAAAGTGTACATCTCATATAAACCCGGGGTAACTCATATATAGATTTACAACTTCACAAGTTGTTAGACACCACTTATTTCACACATTAATTTCTAAGTATCAAAACTTAGATTAAATGGTCCAATTCAATTTAATCATTCCTTTTCAGCTTATTGATTACACATATCAATTCATAAAGAATCGAAGTGGTTTCGGGTATTAAGCATATCAATTCAAACTTCAGATATAGGGTGTCACCTATACATATTAATTCATCATCGATAGATAATCACATTTATCTCAGTTTAAACCTAACATATCATATCATATAGCATCACAAATCACAGATCCCGAGATAGCATTCAATCTATAGCATAAAATATTATTCAATCATTATAAGCAAGATAAGTTAGTCATACCATTCTAATTAATTTAAACAAAATTAATTAATTATTTCAATCACCCTGAATCCTGCTTATTTAACATTAATTAATCACAATCCCAATTAATTAGTCATTCTTAAATCATCAATCTCAATTAAACATCCTTGACTAATTAACCTTAAAATACATTAAGTAATTAATCTTTAATTATCACACGGATTAATTAGCCTAACCATTCCCATTAATTATCTTTGAATCAATCTCCTAAATCAATAACAAAAATTTATTTCCCTGTTCCCTAATTAGTTACTCTAATTAATTATCCTTTATTTACTTACATTGATTAATTATCCCTTACTTAATCACATACAAAAATTAACTAACCCTTTAATTAATTTCCTTAATTAAACCATACTTCTAATTACACTAAATAATTACTTCTTGATTACTTATATTAAATAGTTATCATTAAATAATCACACTTGGTAATCTCCATTTATTTCCTTCCATAATAAATGACATTAAACAATTATCCTTTAATTACTTTCATACTCATTAATCAATTTCATTAAGTGATAAGTCTTAATTAACCATCTTTATATTAATACTTAAATTACTAAAAAAACCACTTTTAAATATTTTGAAACTTTTATTTCATTTCTGATTAGAATTCAAAAATAATAATAATAATAATAATAAATTTGAATCCACACTTCAAACTGATTTAATCTTTGTTTAAATCAAGTGTACAAATTTAAATTCCCTTTAAATTTTGTTTTAAACCCTCAAATTACTGTTAGGTTTTTTTTTAAGCCTGAAATAAAAATGACCTGAGGCAAACAAGATTTTGCTTCGAGTCACCCCCTCTTCTGCTTCGAGAAATCCTTAAATTTAATCGAGAAACGACCCAGTCTTCTTCCTTTTTTTTCTAAGTTTAAATTCTGATACACAGCAGAATCACCTGCGAGCATCTTTGAGCCACAACTGCTTTATCCCGAAATCATCTTCGAGTTAAACTCCTTCTTCTTCTTCTTCCCATCAGTGGTAATTCAAACCCGAGCACAAACGTGCACAGGTGCATGTGCACGATCGATGCAACCTTCTCCGGCCAAGTCTTCGACCACGACCCAGTCGCCGTTGATACCCCAAACCTCCAGGCTACCCATATCCAACAATCCCCTCTTCAATCTAAATTTGAGTATTTCCATAAAAAACTGGACTGAACCCATCATCTGTAAACTCGTCATCCCTTCGACCAAGCACACCAGAGGCCACGCGATTATGGTCGGAGCTTCGACAAACTCCAATGCACCATTCCCCAGCAGTGCGATCGACTCCAAAACATCAACGCCACCGCATTTACCAAAATCTTGACCTCGACCAAATTTGGAAATTTAACCCTAGATTAAGACCATCTACCTTCCACGCTGAATTGAAAAATTCTTGAACATTTTTCCAATGATCCATGATGCCTGATCTCCCTATCTGCCTAAGCACAACTAATATTAATCTGCCGATCGCCGAAAATTGACGAGATGCCATTTTCCGTTCAACTCATTCTTACTCGAGATTTAGTAACTTAAAAATCATTAGGTTTCCATCAAAAATCACATTTTTACAATTGGAACATGCTTGTGTAATTAGATTTTAAAATTGGAATACTCGAATTTTCTGTTTGAACATGCTTTACTGTGACTTCTGTTCTCCAAGTAAATTACTTAATGTTTCTTATTATTTTTATTATTATATTTTTTTAATATCATATTACACAATTTCAACTCCTTTTTCTTCAGAAATGATAGCCTAATAACATTTGATTTGGGAGATATGAGTTTATTTAAGCTGTTCCTAGCCTGTGTATTTTAAAACAGATATATATATGTCTTATAAACAGACATACATACAATTTTACACACACACACACACAGATATATATATATATATATATATATATATATATATATATATATATATATATGCAAAGCCATGCCTGCATATTAACACTCATACAACTAACTTTTAATATCGCCAAGGTACCATAGCAGTTTAGATTTCAAAAAAATAGTTTGCTCACATATAACATTCATACTTCCAGTTGTCTCATTTTTTTTTACACTTAAAATATTTTTAAAACTTAAATATTGATTAAGCAATCATATTTCGTTTAGATCCAAAGGCTTAACAAAGATCAGAGGAAGATAAATTAAATTTTCACTTCCTTTTTAAGTTTTAAATTTAAAACCTGTATAAGAACAGGGGTCTGCTTCCCTGTTTTCGAACATGCACAGCATAATTTATACAGAGGCATATTCACACTCATGCTACCTTATTTCACAACAACATCAATTTTAATTATATGCAGATAAAATGTGTGTGGGTTTAATAGTTGCTTACATAGAAAAAAAATCTTTACTCAAAAATCAAGGCCAAAAAATCAATTAAGAGAAATATTTGAGTTATTGAATCAGGTTTTCAACCTGTACTGTTTAAATCAGAGGTATACTATCCTGTTCCAGACTTGAACATTGATTCTAACCCACATATGTACATGAATCATTTCTTTAACAACATGCACTCAAGCTTCATATCATATTCAAGGATTCAACATAAGCCAAATCAAGAAATTTTCAGTTTTAAGGGTTTTACTCACCTGTTCTAGAGCTTATATCTTGAAATCCTGAAATGCTGAAAGAAAAATTTGAAAGCTTGCTTTACTGGAAAAATAAGTTGCTTTCAAAATCGACTGAAGTTGCTATGATTCACTTGCCTGAACTTCGATTTCTTACTTTGTTTTAATTGAAAATGTTTACAGTTTGAAAACATTTGCAGGCTTTTGATCTTTTGATTCAAGAAAACGAATTACAGCCCCTTTTTGAATTTGATTCTGATTTTAGAGGTGGATGAGTTTTTAGATTGTTTACAGCTTTTGTTCTTCAAGTTTTCATGTTTTTGAAATAGGAAACAAGGGGAAAAAAGGAAAAACGAAGATAATTTATTTTGTATAGATTTAAGTTGGATTTACTAAATTTGAAAAAAAAAAGAATGACAAATGTGACACTTGTTAATAGAATTAACACTTGTCCCTATCTTTATTTAATTTGTTAACACAGTAAATTTACATGCATAAATAGATTTCTAAATGTTTTATAAAGCTTTTATAATTAACTTTCTACTTTATAAATACATATTTTTAATTTATATACATAAATTTCTTTAACACTTATTTATATGTATAACTATGTTTAAAAAAAAAAAAACCATTATATTTATAAACAAAAACAATATATACAACAATCATTTGAAACTAATATTTTTAATCATTTAAATAAAACTTATAAAAGAGATTGTAAATTACTTGTTATTTAAATGAATTAATGTTTCATTAATTAGTTGTATTTTAAACTTTTATATCTAACTTACAAATCATATTTATTTATCAATTTTTTTTTAAAAAAATAAAACAAATCTTATTATTAATCTTATTTAAATTTAAAATTATGTTAAAATCAATTTAAACCATTTATCTTAACAACTTTAAAACTATATGGTTATTTATTAAAGTAAGATTATTAAATTTATTGCCAAAACTTTCTAGGATATCACATATATGTATGTATATGTGTGTGTGTATGCTAGCATAACTAAGATATAATGATAACGTATAGTTGCGTAGTTAATTAGCTTATTAATTCTATTAAATCCTTCTTAGCAAGGTGATCAATGTTAAAGGAGAAATATGGTCTTTAAGGCCTTAATTATGGAAATGGGGGGATCTGTGATAATACATGTAGAGCATGATATAAATTATGACTAAGTTCTAGGGATGCGAGGTAAGCCAAAAGCCCAGAATACCTTTATATTTTGGAACTTACAAGCTAAATACCCAGTTTTTATTTCAAAAATCCTTTGAAATGAAATAATATATTTTAATCCATAGAAATATACATATAGCCCGAATAATTCCAAAATGATATCAAGAAACTAGGTGCTACCAAGAGTATCATATATCCCCTTAATAAGAAGGTTAATACTCAAGAGAAGTGTTTATCATCCGAATACATCCCTTTTCCATTTTTAGTCACTTTCAAATAACTTGAACTTTTAATTAAGAAAGACTCTTCTTTTAAAATCCTTTTTTGAAACAATACTATAAATATTTGCAACTAAATAGTTTTCAACAAAATATTTATCCCTTAAAGTATTTTTAAGTAAAATTATTACTATTTTTCCCAAACCGTCAAAACCATTTTCCAGAAATAGCAGTATTTAAATCCTTCAAAAATTCATCTTATTTTCAAAGTATACCTTATAATCCTAATTTATAAAACAACTAAAATATTACTTTTCAATAAACGCCCTATATTAGACCCATTTTTAACCCAATATTATCAAACATCACTTTATAGTGAAATTGTGAAACGTAATTCACATGGTGTTCGTATCAATGTATCCACAAATTCTATCTACCCAACTTATGATGGAAAAACGAAATCTAATAATAAATCAGATAATAGTCAATGCTCAAAATTGAACGAGGATGACTATTCAAAACCTATATGATAATAATTAAATATTAGCAACTCCTAACAATAGTCACATCATATGTAACTATACTTTATTTATGAAATAACATTCAAATATATATATATATATATATATATATATATAAAACATATATTCCTAGGTAAAATTATTACATTTACCAATTTAAAAAGATACAATGTTGATTTTCCTAGTTTAAGTGCTTAGAAACACCTTTCGACACCATGGTGCCCCATGTGTCGACCAATATCATTAACCACTCAACCGATAAATCAACGCAATATAAAACGTTTTTCTAGCCTTAAAGATTATGCACTTAATATATACACTCAAACTCATACTAAGGCCTAACTTATCTCATCTCAAATTAGTTTTCCCCACCAAACCCTAGGTGTTCACTCAACCTGAACTCTGATACCAAGTGTAACGTTGCTTTCCTTACACCTAACGACAACACTTAGTACATCCATGATATTCAAATGCCGATCATTTAAGTCTCTGAAAGATATGCCATTTAGGGTTAAAGAGAGTATAGATTGAATAGAAACTCACATCTTGACAAGAAGTATATAATGTACACAAGTCTTTACAAAGAGAAATCAACTTTATTACATAAACAACACCAGAATATACTGAATTATCATCATCTTGGGTAGTTACAACATCACGTCCTTACGACTACTGATAAATACAACAGTACATATAGGACAAAAAAACAGAACTACGGAATATTTTAAGATACATGAATACGTCTTAGAGAATCCATCTCATCTCCTAAAAGCTTAGATGAATCCAACTAGACCTGGAAAATATGCTCGGGCTAAACTGAGCATTATAGGAAAACAACGCTTAGGTCGGTCTGGTAAAACTAGCATGAAAACTCAAATCATAAGGAATTTTATTTATTATAACTTATAAGATCATTTAAAATCAAAGGTATCTCATAAGACAATGTGGCACGTACACATGGATGGGAATTTACCTTATGATAACCAAACCACTTTCTATAGAAAATCCAATGATATTATAATAATGTCTAAGGTACAAATACATATTAATCATAGCCAAAATTGTTACATTAATTAAATTCCAACATAATAGGTAAACAATCAAGTCCGAAGGCTCGTACGGGAAAATGAATTCCATATAATGGCAAGGCAAGGGACTACCTTCCGTACCGGTTATCTCTAGATAATGTACTAAGGGTCTAACATAGACCCTCTGCAAATCAGGATTGGCCCTACCCTTACTAGATAGTACTGAAAATTTCATCACCCGGTTGCTTATGCAACCTTTTTTGAGAGCTCTTATGCACAACCGAATCCATAAATGTATATATCTGGAAAAGGTGATGGTAATACCAAATGGGTGCAACCCATATAGCCCTGAAGCATTCCATGTTTTGGCCATTCCTAGGTTATGAGACTTGAGCCTACGATTACCTTTTATATAACAAATCCACTTGGAATGCTATCACTACCCTCCAGGAAAAAATGTAATGCCCTCATTCATTCATACAAGTTCATTCTGGGTTTTAACAAAATCATAGGCACTACCTCTCTTACATTCATTTTGGAATCTACCTTAGATTAGTCGCAAGTAACTCTTGCACTTAATAATTTCCATACTCAATCATCTTCAAGTTGTCTTCAGTTCGAAACACTATGTTGGTTTGAAGTGGTTATCGAATAATATCTGATCCCGATCTCTCAGAACAACCAACAATACTTTTCAGTAAATTCATCCTTGGTTCTTTTTGAAAAAAATCATAAAATACAAAGGAGCAGGGATCACACTCTGACTGTTAAAGTGGATGGATCTCCTTATCATTTGTCCTAGGAGAACAAAACGAGATTTATATGCATAGTTCAACATCACCAAAGATGACTGTGCCATATAACTCACATGCTTCCCCTAATTATTTCCAGAGTTGTATTTTGTTCCAGATTTGATAATCGATTATTTAACTACGAAATAAAAAAAGAAACAAAGTCAATGATTACCACTAAGCCTCAAAATAAATCCTTCAATTATTTAAACCTCTTCCCAAAATATTTATCAAAATGTTCATATACTTATCTTGCTGGCATAAGTATATTTACAAAACATTGTGAAAGATTTTTTATTTCAAAATCATATTAAAAAGGATTAAAACAAGTGTTGTTAAAATAAAGATAAGGATAGCAACAAATACTATTCCTTTTGTATTATGTACGGAACGAATATTCCATACCACCATAATTGAGAAGGTCGGTTAAGGGAAATCCAAATCTCTACTTCCTTTTTAAATTTTCTCTAATAAAATATTTTAATAAATCTCTTTCATTTATGAAAATCTCCTTTACTAAAATTCCAAATCCATTTATATAATGCTTTAAAACCTCTAAATCTGTTTATAAAACTCTTTTATAAATATCAAAAACATTTATCAAACTCTTACATGAAATTAAAATTCATTTATGAAACTCTTTTAAGAATATCAAAATCATTTAAAAACTTCTTTTATAAATTTTATTTATTTGGGAAACTTCTTTAATAAACTTTAATCAATAGAGTTCCTTAATAAACAATCAATTATTTAAAAAAACCTTTAAAAAACAAGTATTATTTAAAACAATCCTCATTTAACTTATCATTAAGTCTTTTTAGCAACAAAATGATTTTTAAACAATTATTTAAAAAGTATTATATAAACTTAAAATATTTTAAATAAAATAATTGCTTAATCATGCTTTCAGTATCATATTTAAAATGATAATAAACTTTAAGTCATTTTCAAAAGGGATAAAATTTAATATTTAACTTTACAAAATTAGAAAGAGGCTTAGTGACCATAATGGTTCTTTTAATTGAGTTTAACTTATTCAAGTTATAACACGGGTATTTACATTGAAATCAGATAAGTAAATGAAGCAATAGTCCACAATCAATAACATATAGGTAAATGTTCAAGTTACCGAAATGGCAGACGGGGATTAGTTTTGCTAAAGACATGTCCAAGTTAATACGATGGAAGAATGAGACTATATTTTGCCTAATAGATGTCCACATAACATACTTGGTGAATATGGTTGAATTGTGACATATTGTACCAAACAGATGTCACATATAATTTAATTAGCAAAACAGTATTTTATTTGCTGAACAATTGTCATTGGGTTTCATATTCAATTGGGGTTACTTAGAGGAAGTCGTCAAAAAAATTTCCTAGTTTAAAAATCATCTTAAAAAGAGATTTGTTTTAAAATAAAAGCGATCTTTAGAAATAAAGTAGTCTAAACTTTTAAAACTTTATTTAATAATTTGATATCATTTATTTTTATTTGATAATAATTAAATCTTTAATAAATAATTAAAAATAATTAATTTTCAAATAAATAATTAACCCTTAGTTAATATTTAATTAATTATTAAGTAATAATTTGAAACTTTAAATAGTAATTAAATATAACTGATTAAATAATCCTTAATCAATAAATTAAACCTTTATTTTAAAATAGTTAAATCATAATTAAGTTTTTAACTAAATCTTTACTTAATTAGTACTACTAAATAGTTTAACCCTTATAAAATTAAACAGGTAATTTTTATTAAATAATAATCAATTCTTAAATAATTAATTAATTAATAATTAAACTCTTATTAATTAACTAATTAATTATTAACTTTTATGATTAATAATTAAGTACTAATTATTGTTATTAACAAATGATTAAGTAGTTATTAGTTTACTTATTTAATGAAAAATAATGATGAATAAATCTATAAATTATAATTATAAAATTTACCTTTTTATTTATGATAACAAGTTTTGAAGACTTTTTCAAAGGATACTTAACTAAATTTAAATTCATATTTTAAAAACAGTCTATTTTGATGAATTGCACTTATAGCGACTATTACTATATGGCCCTTCATTTTCAGGACTTGTTTAATATAACAAATGACTTTAAACTTCTTAGCTTTCACATACTAAATACTTTTATATCCAAATACAAGAGTTTGAAAAATAAAAATAATTTTTTTAAAACTTAACTAAATCATTTCTAAAATATAAAGTTACCAAAGGATTTCAAAGTCGTGACTAACCATTTTAAAGACTAACTTCCTTGCATGGAGCATCCTAAACAATATCACAAACTCATATACATATTTTCACAACAACCAACCGTTCAAGGTTCTAGCTTTCATCTTACTAACATTTAACTTATATTTTTAGGTTAGTATTACTTCAAATCGGTAACATAGTTTCATACTTAAACCAAGTTGGCCAACATATATCCAAGCACATATAAACATTATAATCCAATATCATAATAAGCCGATAAAACTATGATTCGCAATAAAATATATAGCATTATTCAAAGTTAGAAACTTTAAATAAAATGAGTTAGTTTCCCACCAATAGCAATCCATGCAAAATATTTAACTTTACTATCTTTAAACCATGACCTATATTCTAGCTCTACTCTACAAAATCTTGATCTTTAGGCCTTGCAAGTGAGTTTGGGTTCAACCATAAAGGGTCTAAGCTCAACCAAGGCATGTAGGGTTCGACCATGCTTGGTTCATGGAGAAATGAGCTTTCTTTTGGAAGGATGGAGGTAGGAAGGAAGTAAGGTGATTAAACATGGTTTTGGAGTTTTAAAAGTAAGAAAGCTTTATGTTTCAACTTTAAAATTTATAATGGAAGTCATGAAAATATTTAATGAAATTTGGGGAAGGTTTTACGAAATGAAAATGAATGAGAAAAATGATAATAAAATTAGGAATTTGGCATACATAAAAATGCAAAAGTTAAGTTACTAAAATGCTCTCAAAGTACTTACCCTCCACAAACCTAATGACTCATCACCTTACCGTCAACCGCACCGTTTACTCACGCTACCCCCTTTACCCCCTCTTAACCATGCTCCAACATGAAATAAATATTTTTAAGTACTCTAATGCACTTATGTCTCCTAATGATTTGACAATTTATGTTAAACATCCTTTGAATTTTATTTAAAACACATAATAAATCACATCTCTTTTCATTTTTACTCAAGTATGCATATATGACAAACCATATCCTAACTTCATTTAAAAATTAATGAATATAATTATACAATAGAGTTTACAATGTTTTTGACAACTTTAGCCGATGAAATGTCGAAAATTCAAAAAATGAATTACGGTCACAATTTCAATTTTTCTTCGAACTCAATATTTTTGTAAACTAATTTTGAAAACTATTTCACCATCATTATTTATTATTTAAAAGAGTTTTATTTTAATTTTGAAATCTATTGTTTGAATATTTAAAATTAATTAAACATTCACAAATCAAAATGGTGAAATTCTGGATCATTACATAAACCATATGAGCGACCACCTAAATTCAATGCCCAATCAAGCCTCTTAATTTCGGGATGAATCTAATCCTTAGAGAATTTTGGGATGCGACTTATCATGTAGGCTCCCCCTATGCTCCAGAGCTCCCTCATGAAGTTTCGTCAAGTTCCAACCGACTTAGCCTTCGATTTTCCCAATTTCTCGACCTATCTACCTAACATCCAAAACATTGCACACAACATAAAAGCATAACATACAATCATAAATAATCATGCATATGCATCCATCCATCCATATAATACATGAGAATATGAGGATCAAACTAGTTTTATTCTAATTCTAAGTTTTGCATTAACGTATGCACATAAATGATGGAAATCACACTAGCATGTGGATATGAGCAATTAGATTTCAAAACACTTCTCTAAAATCATTTGAAAAAAAAATCATATTTCTGGTCATAAACATATTTTAACAAGTGGTTAAAGTTAGAAAACCCTTTTTAGATCAAAACATGTAAAAACGACCATTTTAACTATATAAACAAGTATAGGTGACCGAGAGGTCAAGAATCACTCACCAAATACCTAAAATGCCATTTTCTTTCCTCGGATCTGAGGTGTAAGAAAGATCCAAATCAATAGAAATGGTAATCTCCAGCTTCTATATGTTAATCTCCTCTTTAATATATGATTTGGCTAACATTAATAAGGAAAAGATGTGATGTTTGATGAAATTAGGGTTAATGGAGGCTTAAATCTATTTTGGGGAAGAAGAAAAGGACTTAGGTTAGTTCCTACAGCCTCCTATTAGCACAAATTTCGAAGTAGGTTAAAAGGCCTAAGCATGGGCTTAGTTAATTATCCACTAAAATTAGCCAACAACAACCAAAAATTAAATTTTCCATAACTTTCAAACGACGGATCTATTGTTCTATTATAACCACTCCATAGAATGGGAAACCATCATCTTGAAGTAATGGAAGTATTTTGATTTCTAATTTGACTCCTATTAAATGTTATAGTCCAAACAATATTTTTAGCGTCAAAATGGTCACATAGAAATTTAGTAAAAATCATATATGTGAAAAATGTTCCTAAGAATCACTTTCGAAAATCCTAGAGTCATATGCCTAATATGAATAAAATAAATGTTTTATGATCCTCCAATATGTAAAATGCAGATCGTTACACGCCAATTGTAACCACCATGTTTTGGAGATTGCATGTTTATATTAAATTATAACGGATGTTATATTTTAATATTGTAAATTTAAATATAATTGGAAATTTTAAATTTGTTTATTTGGAATAAACAATGAATTTTGTAAATAAAATGGAAGAAATAAAGTTTGGAACTTTATTTTGTTTAATGGGAATAAATATGGAATTAAATATTGATTGGATAAGTATTTGGTTTAAATAAACTAAAATATTGGGTATTTATTAGTTTTGCGCTAATAAATAAATAAGGTGATGTATTTCAATGTTAAATTGTTGAAATAAATCTAAACTAGTGAAAATGAAGTTTTAAAAAATTTATTTTGATAATTTGAGAAGAAAATGATCAATTGTTGATTTTATTTGAGTTATGCAATAGTTTGTAAGTTATTGCTTATATTAAAGCTTTTATTGAATTTAAAAAGGGGGAAAATAAAGTAAATCTGTATTTTTTTAATATACAAGATGAAATATGGTTTAAAAATTGTATTTTGATGATAAACTAAAATTGGAATGATTTATTGTAATTTATTTGACAAGAAAATAATTTTTGTACAAGTTATTGCATTAAAAATGATGTTTTACACTAAAATAGTTTAAATTGTGTAATGTAGTCAAAAGTAGGGTTTTATTGTTAAAAATAACTTTTTACAATAAAATAAATTTAATTTTGTTACAATAACAATATTATTTCATAACAATTAGATGTATACATTTTTGTTTGGTTTTTAAAATGAAGTAAAGTGTGTATATGTTGATAATATAAGATAAAAATGTACATTACTTATATTTTTTCTAAGCATTTTGGCTTTGGGCTTAATAGGGTTACAAATGGGATCCAAAGCCCATTGTTTAGAGTTTTTTGGTGAGAAAAATACACATTAAGTTGTTTCTTCTTCTTTCTAAAAAACCTAAAGCGTACAGTAAAAGAAAACGAGAAATCTACATGGCCTCCTTCAATTAAAACCAATCATTATTCAATTTGCTGCTAATTCAAGAAGCTAATTCCCTAAAATAAAAATGGTGAAAGGTAATCAAACCCAATACTCAATAAATTTCATCAAATTTTTTGATTTAGGTGTGAATTTGGTGTAACTTATTCTATTCCTCTTGCGTGTTCTTCTTTCAGCAAATACAGGTTCCTAGAACTCCTTTTCAACGTCAAAGATCATTGCTTGCACCTAAATTCTTTGCTAAATCATCAGGTGAGTATCAATCTCACAATAGCTAGCCCATGCAATGCCAAAAATCGCAAATTGAATCAAAAATTTGGTAAAAAATTCATTTTTGAACTATTTTAAATTTTCTGTAAACTGTCTTGAGTTGCAACTTTGTGCTGTCGTACCTCTTTGTTCCGGCAACGAAATGCTGCAGGATTTTTCTTATTTTTAAGATTATGCATACCAAATTTTAGGTCATTTCGACCTATGTAGCTTATAGAAATATGCTGTCGGACTTTGATTCAGAGCATGTTTTTTGTCCAGATTTTTACAGTGAAAAACACTGCATGGGTTAAACTTTGAGACATCATAACTTTTTCGTACTTTATCTAAAGTGCATAATTCTTGGTGTAGTTTAAAATCTTTTTTTTGATCTTTATGCATGTTAAATTTCAAGTCACTTTGACCTATATATCATATAGAAGTATGTTGCCGAACTTTGATTCGAAGCATATTTTTGCCCAGATTTTTACATTGAAAACACTGCTTAGGTTCAACTTTGAGACATCATAACTTTTTTATACATTGTCTAATTGCATAATTCTTTATGCAGTTTAAAGTCTTGTTATTGATCTTTTTGTATGTTAAATTTTAGGTTATTTCGACCTATATAGCATATAGAAATATGCTGCCGAAATTTGATTTGAAGCATGATTTTGCTCAGATTTTTACAGTGAAAACAATGTATGGGTTCAACTTTGAAACATAGTAACTTTCTCATACCTTATCTAAATAGGGTAATTCTTTTTTCATTTTAAATTATAGTCGTTGAACTTTATGAATGTTAAATTTCATATCATTCCAACCTCTATAGCCTACAGAAATGCGTTGTCAAACTTTGAATTGGAGCACGATTTGCTCCAGCTAACGACAGTGAAATATGGCTAGAAGTCCAACTTTGAGAGATTGTACCTCTCTCGTTTCTTGTCTGATTGTATCCATTCTTTTTTATTTAAAGTGGAGTTGTTGAAATCTATGCCTGCAAAAATTTACGACTTTCAAACCTTTGTAACTAGTTAAAAATTATATTGGAACTATGAATCAAAGCTTGTTTTTCTCCAACTGAACATTTGAATTGATTTATATGGGTTTTTTTTCAATGATGTTTTTGATCAGCTTGATCCTAAGATGAAAGAGCCAATATTACCACTTATCCGTATTTTGGATTGATGAGTTTTTAAGAAATTTTCATATGACGACTTTATGAATAATATCATTGAATTTTTGTTGATTTTTGTTGTTTCTTACACATACTTTCTAAACCGTTTTCGGAAGATTTTTTTGCTTTCGAAATAAATATTTTACAATATTGATAATTAATTCAAAGGTACTAAAATTATACATTACCTATGTAAGAAAATTTTCAAAAGTTATTTTCCAGACGATTTTAAAAATAGTTTTAAAAGCTTATTTTCAATAATAGTTATTTTCTATATAATAATACATGTTCTAGCACTTTTCAGACGTATGAGAAAGAGAATTAAATAATTTAGTAAAACACATGGCATGTGACACGTGAGTTTACTTTTTCGGTTTATTCCGGACTTGTACGATCGAAACCTCTTGAGTATATTGTTTTGAGTTGATAATTAAGATTTGCAATTTCTATTAGAGGAAGTATCCGAGTTAGCCAATATTTGGCGAATTGAGAAGTTCGAGATCTCCTATTATAGAGGTAATAATCAATGAGAACCACTTATATATGTTGTTTACTCGCCAATGAGACGAGGCGGGTCTTGAGATGAGATTTCCCATTTTAGGAATTATGGGTAATGAGAAACCACTATGAGATTTATTTGCACTTGCCGATGATACGAGGCAAGATATATGAGTATTTTGAGGTTTCTAAGGTTTGTGATTTTGTTTTTATGATGTGGAGTCAACTAGTGGTTGGTAAACTATTTAGTGCGAACGTGTGGTATGGGACGCACGTTAACACTTTTCGGGTTCCTTTCAGAGAGTTCGTGACACATCCACGAGTATGCCAGTGCTATAGATCTTCGGGTCATCTGAATTATGTGACTCGGTAACCACGAGTTATGGGACTTCGGTCACCATGAGTTATGGGACTTCGGTCACCGTGAGTATGACCTTCGGGTCCACGAGTTAGGTACCTAAATTATAAATAGCACTGGACAAGAGTTTAGCACGTGCATCATTGCTTAAGCTTTGCAATCAAGGATCTGGCCAGTCTGGTGTTTTCTGAGTTTTATACAATTTCACCATTTTGAGATATTTTTGTTACATCGATAGCTTAGTGCTACATGAGATGTTATATAGGGTGATTTCCTTTTTTTAGATTTGAACTCTATCTTGAGTTCCGTGAGATTCAGATTAGAATTTAGACGAGTTTCTCTTATGACTTGTGTATGATTCCTTACTTTAGAGTTGAATGCCATTAAGCATGGATCTCTTATGTTGAATTAAATCTATTCGTGCGACAACCTTTGGTTAACATATACCATGCATTAAGATTATACTATACTTATACCCTTCCTTTTTAGCTAAAGGAAGAATTTCCTTATGCACATATATTCCTCTTATCTTATACTAATATCAAGTTCTAGCTAGCCTGACCCGTGTATTATTACTCAGGCCAGACCGAGTTGCAGGTTAGGTAGTTGGACTCTTAGCTTGCTTTACTTTTTGGACTTCACCGTCGACTTGGGATATGGCAAGTTTTTGTGTAGTAGACTTTCTGTTGGAAACTTGTGATGTATATATTCTTTTGTGGGGAATGTATGTACATATTGGTTAACATAATTACTAAGTAATTCTCTTTGTTAATGTGGGTCTCGGGGTAGGGCATCACACCGATGCTTCAATTTTAGTTCCTATATCAGATCCTGAACGTGTTGCTTCCGAGGACTCAACTACTAAGAGACGCTCTTCTCACGGGAGTGAAGTATCTGTATAGATCCCTCATTCTCTATTAATCTTGGAGGTAAGGAGTGATCTTTCAAATCAGAATGCACTTCAATCCTTAGTTGATGGGAGCATCAGCTGAATCCTTTGATTTTGGGGCAGAAGGTGCTAAGGTCCTTGCCCTTACCATGGCCATAAGAAGAGTTTTTCATGCTTCCTCTTGCGGCCCCTACGGGGCCCTTGGATTCCCATTGTGGGTTTTCTCCCATCATCGGAATCGCGTTCTAAGCTAATGGACACCCGTGCATCTTTGCTCTGAAGTTGGCCATTGGTTGACGTTGGATGGTCATAATCAAAGGGTGGTAGCTCTACAACTAGCTTCTATGAAGCATCGGTCGTTGAGTCTTTTAATCAAATAGTGGTAGTTGGTCCCACTACTCCCATTTTAGAGTGAGCTATAATAGTTAATCTACCGCATGACACATGCAACAGACAAGCACCGGCGGTGAGCCTTGGGGGATGATGATATGGAAGATGGAATTGGAGGGTTGTTGGAATTTGATGGGAGGAACGGAAAGATGGAGGGACATAGGAATGGAGGATGGAGGGACAAAGGGATAGAGGAATGGAGGACAAAGGGACAAACGAATGGAGTTTCAAGCCCTCCTTCTGCTGCCAAAAATGTTACTGAATTTTTTTGTCTTCGCCACCCTCGAGTTGATCGTGAGGAAATCTTATGATTTTTCATCCTCAGGATTACAAATCAGCGAATTTAAGCTTAGTAAACTTCTTCTTTAGGAAACGACTGTGCTACTAAATGCTTACATAGCCGAGTAAATGTGGAGATGGGTTGATGAACCAAAATGCGATTAAAGTAAATAGCAGAAATACAGAAAGATACAGAGATTTTTTACATGAGTTTGGATTGTTGTTAATCTTACGGCCACAGGATAATCCATGATGTTTGACTATTTTTGTACAAGAGATTATTATGGCACTGAGTCATACAATATTTTGCTTTTCATTTTAGGAAGAAGTTGAAAAAGAAGATCCATTTCTCGGTCATTATACCTTCCCTTTTATAGTATGAAAAGTGCATTGTTGATGGTTCTAATTGTTTCCTGTATTTTACTTCAACCTCCGCCCTTAGATTATACCAGTTGTCACTTATCCAAGATACTTATATTTTGTAGTTGGATTGATGATCGGTTTTCGGTGGTAAATCCAAATATTTGGGGGGCATTGGAATTTTTAAGTAGGATGCTCGAAAAAGTAGAAAGGGAGCTTTGGTCCACATATATCAACCTCCTCTCTCTTGAAGTAGCAAGATGCTCTAAGTGGAATGGTAGGAAACTACCCGGATGCTTTATTCGATTGCTAACATGGGAGAATAAGTGCAGTGATGGATGTTATCTGATGATCAGACCGCACTTCTCTGTTCCTGCTTTTTCTCCCTTTATTTAACTTGTTATCGCGTCGGGTAAGAATGGAGTAGCTTTTCCTATTCTATGCTAAAAGTTGCCCAGACAAGTTTGGGGCTTATTTGCTATTAGAATTGTATTCTTGACCGTTATTGTCGAGAGATTAGTAAGTAAGAACTTCACATTTTTCATTTTCCTGTAGTATTTAATCAACAAGGAAGCATATATTGAGTGACCCGGTATACAGATCCAGTGGAGTTCTTTCGGCTCTATACGGTGTTTCCTAGGTTGCCCTCGGTGTATCTTTGTACGGATCTATTTCTATAGGCGTTTGACAACATGTGAGCAAAGTCAAATCGGACTCTCATGCGTTAGTCATTATGTCTTAGTCTTGTATTCCTATAACACCCATATTTTTATATAATTAATAATCGAATAATTATGAACAGTTTGAAAGAAGCTATGTGGTAGGATCGTATAATATGGAATAGTGGAATGGTCTAGGTAAATAACAATAAGCAATAAGTAAAGTAGTCACCAAGTCTTTATACTGGTTCGGACCTCTTGTCCTACGTCCAGTCCCTAAGCTCCTCTTAAGAATTCTAACTAAAAACCCTCACTTAACCCAGAGGAATAAGTTTACAACTTACCCGAACAACCGAACGGGATTTCTTGCCTCAACTACCGAAGAGGACTTCAACTAGGTGCAAAGAGTATTTCTGACTTGTTGTGTTCTCGATAACACTAATGAGTCTAATAGAGTACAAATTTCCTATAATCTTATCCTCAAGAATAAGAAATGTGTGACGACCCGGAATTTTTAGACATTTGAAATGGGAATATTTAATTAATTTTAAATATTCGAAAGTTAATTATTAACTTTAATTTCAAATATCAATATTTATTGAATAATTAATTATTAAATTTAATTATCGAGATTGGGTAAAAATATTGAATCTTGATTTTAAAAGCTGGTTAAAAATAATTAGAAGGCTTATTTAATTTATACTAATAATTCTGAAGATAATAGAAGATGTAAAATTGAAATTAATAATGGTTTGTTCAGTTTTAAAATTTATATCGTTTAAATTGAATTTAAAAATAGCCTTCCGAGGCGCAGTCTCGGAACCCGACGAAACCAGTTCCATTGGATCCGTAATATTGAATTATTATAGGATTTCAAATTTCGGAGTGATTGGAGTTGTGTTGTGAGCATATGATATGTAAATGCATAGAAAAGTACCCCGAGACAAATTGAATCTAAATAAATACGTTTGCTTTTCCTTTATCCGACCACAAGTACACTTCGCCTCCATTGTGTCTCGTTCGTACCCCTCTTATTTTCTTCCTTATCTCCTCTTCTCAGAATGGCCGAAGTCATTCTTTTGTTCGAAATTTAATCCCGTCCTCCTTCATTTAAATCGAAGGCAATTAGTTCCTCTCCAAGCTAAATCATGACCGAAGCGTGAAGGGGGATAATCATTATCTTCTCGTCGAAAAAAAAAATCGAAGTTAGTTCGAAAATGGCGAGCCATTCCTCCTTCGTTCAGGTCAGTTCTTGTGCGAGCATCGAGGCAAGTTTCGCGGCCAGAGCAAGTTCGATGGCGAGCGTACGGAGTTTGTAGGGCTCGCGAGTTGGGTTCGATCGAGGGAGGGGAGCAACTCGATCTGGGTCGAGTTCGATTGAGGCCTACAGCTCGATGGTAGGCTCGATTTCGAATCGCGAGGAGCATCGCAAGTTCGAAGGGGAGGGGTTTGACTGCATCGAGTCTGGTCGAGCGTGCGAGGTCCGGTGGTATCGTGGTGGCGATTTCTGTGGCAACGTGAGGGTGTGCTCGGGTCTAATAAGTAAAGTAATTCAAATTTTATTTTTTTTAGTTAAATAAATTTAAAACTCTTTTAATCCCAGTTGTCCATTTATTAAGTATCAGCATATATATATGTCTATAACTCAGTATGTTGTTTTCAGTAAAAGAAAAAAAATGTTCACTGTTTAATTTTAACATTTTAGAAGTTAAATTTATATGTACACACTAGAAATTTATATAAGGCTTGGGAAGGAAATTTTATAAGGATTGGTGATAAAATTGAACAGTTGATTTATTTGGTTACTAAAAGAACAAAAAGGGAAAAGAGGAGAATTAGTTTAAAACTAATTAATAGTTAAATTTAATAAATTGTCTGACTAATTCAAATATTTATAAATTATATAAATATTTTATCCTATTAGTTATTTCAAAAGAAATGGGTTGATGATTAAACTATTTTAATTAACTTATTTAAGTATTGGGTTGCTAAGGATAATTTGTTAAAGAAATTTTGGTTTAAAAATCTAAAATTAAATTATAAATTAAAATAAACAAGTAAATGTTAGTCAATTATTGGATTAATTCAAGTATTAATCAAATCATCTAATGTGTGACAAGGTCAAAATCTGATAGAAGCAAGCCAGATTGGGTCGGATTGCAAAACAAAAATCAAAGGTGAGTTAATCTCACTCAGTTTAAATTTAAATGATTAAATTTAAATAATTGTTTGAATGGTTAAAATTGATTGATTGATGTGCTATAGAATGATATATTCTGAAATTAGTAAATAATGTTGTGCTAACATTTGTGGATGCAGGGAAACAGGTTGGAGGGATCCGACTGGATTCCTCAAATTTATTAGATTATTTAATATTCTGTGCGATGAATATTTGATATCCTGTGATTGTTTTATGGTTAATTGGAATATTGGATAGTATGGTTGGATGGAATAACTCAGTTTAAAGAGTTACCAAAATCTATGGAATTGGATTTTTGAAAGGTAATAAAAGAGTAAAATTTTAAGTAAATAATTCTAGTAAATTGGAATAAATCGAATAATGAAGTGAAAATAAAATAAAATAGAGTGATTTCTAAAATCTAACAAAATATGGAATATGTGGAAATTGAATTAACAGAGGAATAATAAATTCTGGAACTTAAGTGAATAAAAGTCATTATTTTAAATGTAAGGATTAAATTTAAAGGTAAAGAAAGGGAATTGAGGAATCTGAATTTGGTATTTTTCAGTTTAAAGATTTTAAAACATATATTGGAAATTAAATCTAAAGTTAATAAATTTTGAAATAAATGAAGTAAGAGAATTTATTTCATGGTAAAGTAAATGGAAATCAATTGTAAAATTGATTTAGGTGTTGAAATTTAAATTTAAAGTGAAGAGAGATTTTGGGACTTTATGACTGGGTTATAAAGTAAAATAAAATGTCGGAGGATATTTTATTTTATAAATTCAAGGTAAGAATTTATTAAAGGAATGGGGATTTGTTTAAAAATAAATGGTGATGTATTTTTAAGAAATGGGAAAGAGAATAGGATTTCCCTGGATAGCCAAGTATGGTTTTCAAAAATATTTAAAGTTTTTAAAATCGTTTTAAAAAGCAGGTTTTGGAAAGTTTATTATTTCTAAATCTAAATTTTTAAAGCAAGTATATTTTTCTAAATCTATTATTGAAATAACTATATAAAGTAACTTGGTATTGAGTTTAAAAGAGGAAATTTAGTTTATATTTTATAAATTGTCTTATACAAAATATTTTGTTAGTATATTTATTTTAATAAAATATTGAAGTTATAATTTTAAAAGTTATTAGTATATTTTATAAAAAAAAATGTTTTTAAATTATTTTAAACTTAAGTGTTTGTACTTGGCGTTCCAATGGAAACAATAATTGGGAATGGACCCTGGGAAGGGAAAACGGGTTTTGAAACTATTTTCAAAAGGGGTTGAAATTGGAAATATATATCTCAAAAAGATATTTTGAGATTAATAAATAATTTGGGAAATTATTTATTGGTTGATGGATGTTTGTGAATATTAATTGATAGTTAAATAACCGACTATCAATATTGGCCAAATGCGCTGATCATTTCGAAGAGACCGGGATCGAGATTTATTTCTCGAAAACCACTTCGATCCGGTTTATATGTTTTCGTGGAAAAACGAGTTTGGATGCGAAGATGGAGCAGTGAAGTGCAAGGGCTAGTCGCTACTAATCCTGAGGATATTTCCAAAATGGATGTAGTAGGAATAGTGCCTTCGGTTCCGTTCGAACCCGGGACGGACTTGTATGGACGAATGCTTGCGAAACATCGTCAGGTGGGCGATGGGCATTCTAAGTGAAACGTTCTAAAAGGTAACGCTTAGCCTCAAGCCTCATCAAATGGGAATGACTGAAAATCAGGGGATATGCAGCAAGGTTAGGTGGGTAGCACCCAAGCAGGGTGAGGTCATTCCAGTCTAGATGTCCCTTTTTATTTTTCGGCTTAGTGGGCGGTTGCTGATCCCAACCGCGGGGTGGTCTCACTCGGGACTGTCCAGTAAGGGATGGTTCTAGCCTTGTGTTGCAGGGAATAAAGGGAGTAATCCTCAGTACGGTGATCTAGGCCCCGTACTGTGACAGGTGGTACCCCAGTGCCTAGTCATTGATGGAAATCCATTCTCCCTACGAGCCTTTACGAGTTTTGTTTGTATTACCCACTTTGTGGCTAGTAGCTGGAATTTAATAATGTAACAATTTCGGCTATTTTATAAGTATTTGTATATAGACCCTATTATAATATCAGAGGATTTCTATAAAATTGTTTTAGCTATCGTAAGGTAAAAACCCGACATGTTTATTTTTGGCGTGATCTTACGAGATGCGTTTGTTTTCAAAGGATTTTTGAAACTTTAATAATCAATTGGGTGTGATTTCCTCACGCTGGTATTCCAGACTGACTCGGGTGTTATTTAATTGTAATGCTCGGGTCAGACCGAGTATTATAGGATACAGGATATGATGCTGTGGAGCTCAGGAGACGAGCTGGATGACGAAACGTACTCTCGTACTTGTATATTTATATATGTATTCCGCTGTGTTGAGTTGTTGTGTACCCATTGTATGATATTGATGTTGAGTTGTGACTGATGTATTCTGATGATGTAATGTATGTAAACAGATATATTTGATTCTGAGTAAAGATTATTTACTATCTATTATATTTATTTCCGCTGCGATGGTTAGATTCTGATGTTGATTTTGTTTTCTCTTCTTCTACCTCTTCTTCTTAAACCCAAATGGTTCGTATTTCTGTGCAACTTGAGTTAATTGTTGTAGAATAGTGTTGCTCAAGGGGTACGGATTTGCGGGTCGTTACACTTGGTATCAGAGCTTAGGTTGACGACAACCTAGGCTTTGGTGGGAATTACTCAAGTAGAGTCCGTAGTACTCTATAATGAGTTTGAGTGTATTAATAGATATGAGCGCGTAATTGTTAGTGAATAAAATGATTTTTATATTGTGTTGATTGGTTTATTGAGTGGTTTATGGATTCTGGTCAATACGAGTAATTAATGTTATTGATAGGGATCTCTAAACACTTGAATAGAACAATTCGACACAGTATTGTTTTAAAATAGGGTAAATGAAATAATTTTACCCAAATTATTTTTGTATATGAAAGAAATAATTTTTAGAAATTATTATAGTATTTGGATGCTTGATTGTTAAGGAAGGATAATATTAAATTATTAACGCTATTGTGTAAAAATTGAATAAGAAATTGAAACTTATAACCAAAGTTGAAGAATAAATCTATATAACAAAATGGAATTTGAAAATATATATTATAAATGAAATGTATAAATTGAGATAAATTAAGATTTCCAGAGCAATGTTGAAATAAATCGGGATGGATTTCAAATTTGGAAATTTGGGAAAAGTTTAAATTCCTTGGATTTGAAAATGGTTTCAAAGTTTTGGAGAAATAATAGTGGTATTATTTCGGGAATATTTTGAATTGGGATTGAATATGGAGAGATTTGGAATTTAAAAATATTTGAAAGGGACTTTAAAGAGATAAAAGCATCTAATTCTCTTTCGGTCACTGGAAAATAACGTCAATGATGACTGCAGCATCATCGATGTTAATTTTCGAGTTTCTAGAAGAGAAATTGCTACCAAATTGTTTTAAATTGGAAGTGGTTTGCGAACTGGGCTGGGTTTTGAAATTCAAAAAGATAATTGAATTTTCCAAAGTATTTTGAGATGTTGATTTCAAAGGGATTTTGAAATTCTGGAAAATTGTTTAAACTCTGGAATCTTGTTTGAAATGGTTATGGAATAATAAAAATATACTTGACTAAATCCAATGTAAAATTCCCAAGTAAAGTGTAAAAGGTAAATGAGATTGATTGTAAATAAATGAGATATGAATATAAATAAGTGTGACGTATAAAAATTGGGAAGTAAGATAAATAAGCCAAAATGAAATTGTTTGTAATGGTAACGAAAATTCAAAACTTAACTTATTAAATAAATAGGTTGAACTCCAGTAAAATAGATAAAGAGATTCTGAAATTAAATTGTTGTATTGGAAATGAATAAAATCCTAAACCTAGATTATAAAATAAAATGAACTCCAATAAGATAATAAAGGTGAGTTGGATATAAAATCAAATATTGGATATAAACTTCGAAAATGAACTAGTTTGAAAATAAATTAGTTAATGGAATATGGAAATGGAACTCGAATTGGTTAATTAAAAAAATTGAATTGTGAATAAATAATAGAATTTGAAAGTGAAGTTTGAGTTATAAATATACATTCAACATGGAATTGTAAGTAAATTAAATATGAAATAAAGCTGTTTGGAATTGGATTACAATGGAATGATTTGAATTGCCAATAAAATCCAATATGAATATAACAAGTTAAATATGTGCATAGATATTATTTTGATAAATTGAGAATGTGAATTAGCAATTTGAATTGGATAGAATTTGATGAGAATCAAATATAACGGAATTGAACTTAACTTATGCAATTTGAATAAATCGAAGTAAAACCACTTAAGATTGTAGCTAATTGAAGCTTGGCTTCAAAAGCCATTAAATAAAAGTTTGGGTTGAATTAATGGTATATAGGCATGGAATATTGTCGAGATTAAATAAAAAGGTTTTGGAATGTATATTTGGCGAATATGAAATAAAATGCAATTGGATGAGGGGTGAATAAATTAAAATGGAATGGAATTAAATGTAAATTGAATTGGAATCGATTTAAATGATTATAAGCTTAGGTGACCATTGAGTGTAAGTCACTTAAATACGATAAAGTGGTTTGAAAATTTGTTGAAAGCAATTGAGTTAGCTTTAAAACCATATAAATTGCTTATGAAAATTGTTTATGTACATTAGTCATGTAATGCATGTGTTTAACTATTGAAAGTAAGTGAAATTATTTATATATAGCACTTACATGTTTGAATTGAGTAAGTACAGGTTCAGGGAAGCCGTTTGGCTGAATTTGATTGCGCAATTTGCTAAAATAAATTGCCGCTTGCTTAAAAATGCTAAAATAAGGTACGCCTACGCAATACAAATAGGAAATATGTACTGTTTTTCTGTTTTCCGACCGTGTGGGTCGATGTATATTGATTTCCGGCCTGAGGCCGATGTATATATGTTTTTGTGCATCCTGCGATATCGCAGAAGTCCCTCCGTACAAGGGAGACTCTGCCAAAATTTTCCGTAAATTTTGGGAGTTAGAAAATTTTTGAAATTTTTGAAAATTTTCACTAATAACAAGTGATTTAAATTTGTTAAGCACATACAACTGGAACTGAATATTTAAGTGTAATTACAATGTGTAATTGTAAAGTAAGTGAAATCGAAGAAACTAAAGGAAGTAAAGTTTGCAAATAAACTTTAATTGAGGTTTAAATCAATTAGTAAGAGCAACTAATTAAATATTCAAGTGGAAGATAATTTGCAATCAAATGGAATAGTAAAGACTAGGTGAGTAAAAATGAATATGAACTTCAATAGCGAAGTGAAATTAAATATAGTAAGTATGGAAAATATTTGAATTGAACTTAAGAAATGAAATTCTTAAGAAAATTTGGTATTGAGAAAAATTATTCCAAGTGAATAATTGAATGAGAATTAAACTGAAAGTTGTGAATTGGGGTGGTTGTGAATAAGAGAATAGAAACCCAAATGAATGTGAATAAAAGAGAATTGGTGTAGCTAAAAACCATTTGGGCTAATTACGTAGGATGTACGTATGTTATTTATTCGCATAGCTATATTGATCCAGAATTCGAACACAGAATTTCGAGATAATTTTATCGATCCGAGTTAGGATTTTCACTCGATTTTCGACGGCGAACCTGGATGTAGATTGTTGATTGATTCTGGAAATTCTCTATCGTAGTTTACGACTATACAAGGAGAATGATGGTTTCTGATCAAGAGACCAGATCTAAGTCCGCACTAAGAAGTCGGGTGGACGATACTAGTTCGGAAATGAAATTGTGTGATCGAGTGAGCGATCGAATTTGATATTGCGTACGAATGGTATATGTACATCGTACGGGCTTGAATGAATAGATATCGAAATTTGTAAATGTTTTGAATGTTGTGATTGGATATTATTGCTTAGTTGGATACAAAGGTGTATAAAAGCAATGGATAAATAAAGATTTTGGATTTTAGAAGATTAAAATTAATGGCCCAACAAAAAGGTATGTATTTGAATTTCTATATGAAATTTGATTGGGTTTTTGGATTGAGCCACTTGGCTTTTGTTTTCTTTTTTGGATTTGGGAGGCCGTAGAGCCATTTTTGTAGTAGTACCGAGCTAGCCGCGCAAAGGAGACGCTGGCGAAATTTTTCGAAAATTTAGAGAGTTAGAAAAATTTTGAGAAAATTTTGATAATTTAAAATTTGAATTCAAATTTAAGATTTGAATTGATAAGTAAGTATGTAATATGGTTTAAGGGTTATGGATAAGTTCAAAGGCTAGGATAGAGTTAGAGTGTCTTCGATAAAAAGATTTGTTTTCTAAGTTGTTAAAAATTGTTTGGTTTGAGGAAATAGTTAATGGGTTATGGATCAGTCTTCCAACTAGTAATTTCGGGGACGAAATTCTTTTAAGGGGGGAGGAATGTGACGACCCGGAATTTTTAGACATTTGAAATGGGAATATTTAATTAATTTTAAATATTCGAAAGTTAATTATTAACTTTAATTTCAAATATCAATATTTATTGAATAATTAATTATTAAATTTAATTATCGGGATTGGGTATTGAATCTTGATTTTAAAAGCTGGTTAAAAATAATTAGAAGGCTTATTTAATTTATATTAATAATTCTGAAGATAATAGAAGATGTAAAATTGAAATTAATAATGGTTTGTTCAGTTTTAAAATCTATATCGTTTAAATTGAATTTAAAAATAGCCTTCCGAGGCGCAGTCTCGGAACCCGAAGAAACCAGTTCCATTGGATCCGTAATATTGAATTATTATCGGATTTCAAATTTCGGAGTGATTGGAGTTGTGTTGTGAGCATATGATATGTAAATGCATAGAAAAGTACCCCGAGACAAATTGAATCTAAATAAATACGTTTGCTTTTCCTTTATCCGACCACAAGTACACTTCGCCTCCATTGTGTCTCGTTCGTACCCCTCTTATTTTCTTCCTTATATCCTCTTCTCAGAATGGCCGAAGTCATTCTTTCGTTCGAAATTTAATCCCGTCCTCCTTCATTTAAATCGAAGGCAATTAGTTCCTCTCCAAGCTAAATTATGACCGAAGCGTGAAGGGGGATAATCATTATCTTCTCGTCGAAAAAAAAAATCGAAGTTAGTTCGAAAATGGCGAGCCATTCCTCCTTCGTTCAGGTCAGTTCTTGCGCGAGCATCGAGGCAAGTTTCGCGGCCAGAGCAAGTTCGATGGCGAGCGTACGGAGTTTGTAGGGCTCGCGAGTTGGGTTCGATCGAGGGAGGGGAGCAACTCGATCTGGGTCGAGTTCGATTGAGGCCTACAGCTCGATGGTAGGCTCGATTTCGAATCGCGAGGAGCATCGCAAGTTGGAAGGGGAGGGGTTTGACTGCATCGAGTCTGGTCGAGCGTGCGAGGTCCGGTGGTATCGTGGTGGCGATTTCTGTGGCAACGTGAGGGTGTGCTCGGGTCTAATAAGTAAGGTAATTCAAAATTTATTTTTTTTAGTTAAATAAATTTAAAACTCTTTTAATCCCAGTTGTCCATTTATCAAGTATCAACATATATATATATGTCTATAACTCAGTATGTTGTTTTCAGTAAAAGAAAAAAAAAATGTTCACTGTTTAATTTTAACATTTTAGAAGTTAAATTTATATGTACACACTAGAAATTTATATAAGGCTTGGGAAGGAAATTTTATAAGGATTGGTGATAAAATTGAACAGTTGATTTATTTGGTTACTAAAAGAACAAAAAGAGAAAAGAGGAGAATTAGTTTAAAACTAATTAATAGTTAAATTTAATAAATTGTCTGACTAATTCAAATATTTATAAATTATATAAATATTTTATCCTATTAGTTATTTCAAAAGAAATGGGTTGATGATTAAACTATTTTAATTAACTTATTTAAGTATTGGGTTGCTAAGGATAATTTGTTAAAGAAATTTTGGTTTAAAAATCTAAAATTAAATTATAAATTAAAATAAACAAGTAAATGTTAGTCAATTATTGGATTAATTCAAGTATTAATCAAATCATCTAATGTGTGACAAGGTCAAAATCTGATAGAAGCAAGCCAGATTGGGTCGGATTGCAAAACAAAAATCAAAGGTGAGTTAATCTCACTCAGTTTAAATTTAAATTTAAATGATTAAATTTAAATAATTGTTTGAATGGTTGAAATTGATTGATTGATGTGCTATAGAATGATATATTCTGAAATTAGTAAATAATGTTGTGCTAACATTTGTGGATGCAGGGAAACAGGTTGGAGGGATCCGACTGGATTCCTCAAATTTATTAGATTATTTAATATTCTGTGCGATGAATATTTGATATCCTGTGATTGTTTTATGGATAATTGGAATATTGGATAGTATGGTTGGATGGAATAACTCAGTTTAAAGAGTTACCAAAATATATGGAATTGGATTTTTGAAAGGTAATAAAAGAGTAAAATTTTAAGTAAATAATTCTAGTAAATTGGAATAAATCGAATAATGAAGTGAAAATAAAATAAAATAGAGTGATTTCTAAAATCTAACAAAATATGGAATATGAGGAAATTGAATTAATAGAGGAATAATAAATTCTGGAACTTAAGTGAATAAAAGTCATTATTTTAAATGTAAGGATTAAATTTAAAGGTAAAGAAAGGGAATTGAGGAATCTGAATTTGGTATTTTTCAGTTTAAAGATTTTAAAACATAAATTGGAAATTAAATCTAAAGTTAATAAATTTTGAAATAAATGAAGTAAGAGAATTTATTTCATGGTAAAGTAAATGGAAATCAATTGTAAAATTGATTTAGGTGTTGAAATTTAAATTTAAAGTGAAGAGAGATTTTGGGACTTTATGACTGGGTTATAAAGTAAAATAAAATGTCGGAGGATATTTTATTTTATAAATTCAAGGTAAGAATTTATTAAAGGAATGGGGATTTGTTTAAAAATAAATGGTGATGTATTTTTAAGAAATGGGAAAGAGAATAGGATTTCCCTGGATAGCCAAGTATGGTTTTCAAAAATATTTAAAGTTTTTAAAATCGTTTTAAAAAGCAGGTTTTGGAAAGTTTATTATTTCTAAATCTAAATTTTTAAAGCAAGTATATTTTTCTAAATCTATTATTGAAATAACTATATAAAGTAACTTGGTATTGAGTTTAAAAGAGGAAATTTAGTTTATATTTTATAAATTGTCTTATACAAAATATTTTGTTAGTATATTTATTTTAATAAAATATTTAAGTTATAATTTTAAAAGTTATAAGTATATTTTATAAAAAAAAATGTTTTTAAATTATTTTAAACTTAAGTGTTTGTACTTGGCGTTCCAATGGAAATAATAATTGGGAATGGACCCTAGGAAGGGAAAACGGGTTTTGAAACTATTTTCAAAAGGGGTTGAAATTGGAAATATATATCTCGGGAAGATATTTTGAGATTAATAAATAATTTAAGAAATTATTTATTGGTTGATGGATGTTTGTGAATATTAATTGATAGTTAAATAACCGACTATCAATATTGGCCAAATGCGCTGATCGTTTCGATGAGATCAGGATCGAGATTTATTTCTCGAAAACCACTTCGATCCGGTTTATACGTTTTCGTGGAAAAACGAGTTTGGATGCGAAGATGGAGCAGTGAAGTGCAAGGGCTAGTCACTACTAATCCTGAGGATATTTCCAAAATGGATGTAGTAGGAATAGTGCCTTCGGTTCCGTTCGAACCCGGGACGGACTTGTATGGACGAATGCTTGCGAAACATCGTCAGGTGGGCGATGGGCATTCTAAGTGAAACGTTCTAAAAGGTAACGCTTAGCCTCAAGCCTCATCAAATGGGAATGACTGAAAATCAGGGGATATGCAGCAAGGTTAGGTGGGTAGCACCCAAGCTGGGTGAGGTCATTCCAGTCTAGATGTCCCTTTTTATTTTTCGGCTTAGTGGGCGGTTGCTGATCCCAACCGCGGGGTGATCTCACTCGGGACTGTCCAGTAAGAGATGGTTCCGGCCTTGTGTTGCAGGGGATGAAGGGAGTAATCCTCGGTACGGTGATCTAGGCCCCGTACTATGACAGGTGGTACCCCAGTGCCTAGTCATTGATGGAAATCCATTCTCCCTACGAGCCTTTACGAGTTTTGTTTGTATTACCCACTTTGTGGCTAGTAGCTGGAATTTAATAATGTAACAATTTCGGCTATTTTATAAGTATTTGTATATAGACCCTATTATAATATCAGAGGATTTCTATAAAATTGTTTTAGCTATCGTAAGGTAAAAACCCGACATGTTTATTTATGGCGTGGTCTTACGAGATGCTTTTGTTTTCAAAGGATTTTTGAAACTTTAATAATCAATTGGGTGTGATTTTCTCACGCTGGTATTCCAGACTGACTCGGGTGTTATTTAATTGTAATGCTCGGGTCAGACCGAGTATTATAGGATACAGGATATGATGCTGTGGAGCTCAGGAGACGAGCTGGATGACGAAACGTACTCTCGTACTTGTATATTTATATATGTATTCCGCTGTGTTGAGTTGTTGTGTACCCATTGTATGATATTGATGTTGAGTTGTGACTGATGTATTCTGATGATGTAATGTATGTAAACAGATATATTTGATTCTGAGTAAAGATTATTTACTATCTATTATATTTATTTCCGCTGCGATGGTTAGATTCTGATGTTGATTTTGTTTTCTCTTCTTCTACCTCTTCTTCTTAAACCCAAATGGTTCGTATTTCTGTGCAACTTGAGTTAATTGTTGTAGAATAGTGTTGACTCAAGGGGTACGGATTTGCGGGTCGTTACAAAATGTGTTTATGAAGATTTAGGAAATATAAATTTCTTTGAATCAAAAAGTATTTAAGATAAATCAGAGATTCAAGCAATTGAAGTGGATTGTGAATGCTTTTTGAAAACTTGAATAATCTGAAAAAATATGATCAAGATAATAGAGAGATTAAAGCAATTAGAATTTGGTGATTTGCAAAAGATAGAAACATGTTTTATAGGTGTAGAAGAGGTGTATCTATTTGCAAAAGATTCAAGCAAGAGATGTATCCATTACCATTGGAGAATGGTTGCAACTCTTGGGAAGAAGAAGGTGTCTCTTCATTAAAAATTCGTAGGTTCAAATTCAGTCGATTGAGAAGAGAATTTCAGTCGACTGAAACTGTGCATGTTGTATTTGTGTAATAGGTTCAGTCGACTGAAATATCCAGTTCAGTCGACTGAACTGGTAGATTATGCACAATGAACACTTAACTAAAAATATGAAGTTGTGTTATGTGTTTTTGTGTTTGTGCAAGTTTCTTGAGGATAGATTTTAACAATAAAACTATGACTAAGACCTATATATAATAAGTACTCATGATATCCTTGGTCTTCATAGTATTTCCTTTAGCTTTGCACATATCTCTTCCTTTTTGTTGAAGCACATTGTCATTGATCAAAATATAGCGTATCAACATTCTACCCCTTTTTAATTGATGACAATACCTATGTTTGTAGAGATGTAATTATCTTTCCTCCCCCTGAATATATGCACTATCTTTCTACAAAACAAAGTTAGTTACATAGACTTTTCTCCCCCTTTGTCATCGTCAAAAAGGAAGTAATAATTTGTAGAAGTATATAATTGTCAAACAAAGCAACCATATGCATGCATAACCATAGTGTGAATCATACAAACCATAGAGTATCACAAATAAAAGAAGGCTATTTATACAAGCCTTTTCAGAAGTGTTTGAAAATTAATAAAAAGTTTCGGACATTTTTCATGAGTGAATAAAGGGGGTTGTTCTACATATACATTTTCTTTTATAAAACCATTTAAAAATGCACTTTTAAGATCCATTTGATAAAGTTTAAAATTGTGAAAACAAGCGAAGGCTAATAAAATACGTATTGCTTCAAGTCTTGCAACTGGAGCAAATGTTTCTTCAAAGTCGATACCTTCCTCTTGATTATATCCTTCTGCTACTAGTCTAGCTTTATTTCTAGTTTTGTTTCCTTGTTCATCTACTTTATTTTTGTAGACCCATTTTGTTCCTATAACTGATTGATTATTAGGACGGGGAACTAATTCCCAAACATCGTTACGTTCAAATTGATTTAATTTTTCTTGCATAGCAACAATCCAGTTGTCGTATGTTGATGCTTCTTTAGGATTTTTAGGTTCTATAGTTGAAATAAAGGCAACATGTCCCATTTGGTTTGGTTGACTTCTTGTTTTAACTTGCGAGTCAATCTCTCCAATTATATTTTGTGTAGGAGATTCTAGGAGGATATCTAATTTGATTGTTATCGATTTGATTAATATTTTTCATTATTTTAAAAGCTTATATTTTCTGTGCTTAATATAATTTCTTCATCATCTTTGATGATTGTATTTTTATTAAAGTGTTCATCAAAAGATACATGTAAAGTTTCTTCTATTATATTTGTTCGTTTATTGAAAACACGATATGCCTTACTTCGTTCTGAGTAACCTACAAAAATACCATAGTCAGCTTTTGGATCAAATTTTCCAAGTTGGTCTTTTGTGTTAAGAATAAAACATTTTGACCCAAAGATTTTTAAGTATGAAATATTAGGTTTTCTTCCATTAAAAAGTTCATATGACATGTTTTTAGTTAAAGGTCATATGGAAATACGATTTAATACATAGCAAGCAGTTGCTACAGCTTCTGCCCAAAAATGCTTTGGTAATGTACTTCCATTTAATAACGTTCTTGCGCATTCTTGAAGAGTTCTATTTTTCCTTTCTACAACTCCATTTTGTTGTGGAGTTCTAGGAAATGAAAAATTATGATTTATTCCTTTCTTTCTACAAAAGAATTCAAATGATTCATTTTCAAATTCACCTCCATGATCACTCCTTATATTTTTGACTTTTAAATTCTTATTCTTTTGAATTCTTTTAACAAAATTTTTGAAATATTCAAACGTATCACTTTTGCTTTTCATAAATATCGTCCATGTATATCTTGAGAAATCATCAACTATTACAAAAACTTATCGATTATGATTAATAGATTGAACCTGTGTTGGCCCGAATAAATCCATATGTAATAATTCTAACGGTTGTAAAGTTGAAATGACTTTCTTAGATTTAAAAGATGATTTAGTTAATTTTCCTAATTGACAATCATCGCAAATATTATTTATTTTAAAATTTATTTTTGGTAAGCCTTTGACTAATTCATTTTTTGAAAGTTTTTGAATAGTTTTAAAATTAATATGACAAAATCTTTTGTGCCATAACCAAGGATCATTATCTTTGACCATTAAACACATATCTTTGTTATTATTAATTTTCATGTTTCAAACATAAATATTTCTATCTCTCTTTCCTTCAAAAATCAGATTTTGATTTTGATCAAAAATACAACATTTATTTTCAGAAAAAGTTATTTTAAAATCTTTGTCGCATAGTTGACTTATGCTTAACAAATTATGTTTAAGTTTTTAACTAAAGAAACATTTGTAATAAGGGGTAAATTTGATATATTGTAGTTGCACACATCTCCTTTGCCAATGATGAAACCTTTTGGGTTATCTCCGAAGGTAACAGAGCCACCATCAAAGTATGAAATATTTGTAAGCATTTCTTTGTCTCCGGTCATGTATTTTGAGAAACCACTACCCAAAATCCATTTTCTTTTCTTTAGTGGGACCTGTAAAAATATTAATAAATATATTGGTACCCACCTTTTAATAGGGTCCTAAGAGTTAGATCTTAGGAAGCCAAACCCAAGTGGGTTTAGTATCCCTTTTATAAATATAATTTTTATTGTTGTGAACAGTATTCATAAATGTTTTAACATATTTGTTCCTAATTAAATTATTGTTAGTCTTTGGAACCCAAATTTTAATTATCTTAGTTTCTACTTTTGTTATAGTAGGTGCTCTTAATGATATATTATGTTTTGAATCATTATTCCTCTTAAGATTAGTATTTTTCTTTTGAGGAATTTTTGACTCCTTTTTATATCCTAATCCATGTTTATTTGAGGAAGATTGAGAATTTTCTAAAATCTTAGATAAATTTTCTCTTCCTTTGTTAAAATTAGAAACATTTTTAGTAATGTTATCTAATTTAATTTGAAGACTAGTATTTTCTAATTCAACTTGTTTTGTTTCATTTTTTAAATTGTGGAGTTTCAATTTCTTGACTCAAAAGTAAAAGTTGACTATCTGAGTTTGAGAGAAATTCCTGAACTTTTTAAGTTCTTCTTCCAAAAAAATTCTCGTCTTTTAACATATCTCATTCAAATTCAGCTTTGTTCTGATTTTCACGTGTCTCTTTAAGTTTCTTTTTGAGAACTTTTATAGTATTTAAATATTCAGTGTTTACTTCTATTAAATCATCATAAGATAAATCATTAACCTCAGATTCTTGAGCCATGAAGCACACATTTGCTTGTTCATTGTCACTATCACTATCATTTTCGGATGAAGATGAATCTGAATCATTCCATGTTACAGAAAACACCTTCTTTTTGAATTTATCCTTCTTGTTTTTGTTGTTGAAGCTTTTCTGATTTTCCTTCTTTTGTTCTGGACAATCCTTGTGCATGTGTCCATTCTTGTGACAATTGAAGCATTCAATATTTGAGGATGAAGGTTTGTTTAAGAAATTCTTTTTGAAACCGTTTTTATTTCCTTTTCCATATTTTAAGAATTTCTTGAAATTTTTAGCAATAAATGCTAGATCCTCATCTTCAGACTCTGATTCTTCCTTTTCTGCGTGAAAAGCCACATTTTTTCTTTCCTGTGCTTGGTCTTTCTTAGCTTGCATGTTAACTTCATAAGACATAAGGTTTCCAATTAATTCTTCTGGTTTCATTGTAGACAGATCGTTTGCTTCCTCGATTGCTAATACTTTTCTTTCGCATTCATCAGTGAGTGAATTTAGGACTTTAGATACAATATCAAAATCCGTAAACTTTTCTCCTAATCCTATTAAGGCATGACGAATGTCTTGAAATCTCAAGTATATGTCATTGATAGATTCATTCTGTCGCATTCTAAAGTTTTGGAACTAGCTCTTTAGCATGGAAATCTTTGTTTGTTTGACCTTGTGTGTGCCTTCGTGTATGGTTCTAAGTGTACCCCATATCTGATGTGCAGTAGTACAAATGCTAACACGATTGAACTCATTTCTATCCAAAGAGCAAAATAGCATATTCATAGCTTTGGCATTTGCACTAGCTTCGTTCTTCTGAGTTTGTGTCCATGTAGGGTAATCAGTTGTGGGTACAACGAACTTGCTTGAGTTGCATTCCAGGCTTCAAAACTTGTTGTTTGCATATAAATCCTCATCCTTGTAACCCAATAATTATAGTTTAGTCCATTGAATAGAGGAGGTCTTTGGGTAGATTGTCCTTCTACAAATGCAGAGCTATAGGCAGTTGTTGTGCTTGTGATTATGTTATTTTCCATATTATCAATATGTCAGATAACGGTGTTATGGTTATAGGACGACCTTGCTCTGATACCAATTGAAAGAAGCTATGTGGTAGGATCGTATAATATGGAATAGTGGAATGGTCTAGGTAAATAACAATAAGTAATAAGTAAAGTAGATACCAAGACATTATACTGGTTCGGACCTCTTGTCCTACATCCAGTCCCTAAGCTCCTCTTAGGAGTTCTAACTAACAACCCTCACTTAACCCAGAGGAATAGGTTTCCAACTTACCCGAACAACCGAATGGGATTTCTTGCCTCAACTATCGAAGAAGACTTCAACTAGGTACAAAGAGTATTTCTGACTTGTTGTGTTTTCGATAAAACTAATGAGTCTAATAGAGTACAAATTTCCTATAATCTTATCCTCAAGAATATGAAATGTGTTTATGAAGATTTAGGAAATATAAATTGCTATGAATCAAAAAGTATTTAAGATAAATCAGAGATTCAAGCAATTGAAGTGGATTGTGAATGCTTTTTGAAAACTTGAATAATCTGAAAAAATATGATCCAGATAATATAGAGATTAAAGCAATTAGAATTTTGCGATTTGCAAATGGTAGAAACATGTTTTTATATGTGTAGAAGAGGTGTATCTATTTGCAAAAGATTCAGGCAAGAGATGCATCCATTACTATTAGAGAATCCTTGCAACTCTTAGGAAGAAGAAGGTGTCTCTTCATTAAAAATTCGCTGGTTCAAATTCAGTCGACTGGGCAGAGAATTTCAGTCGACTGAAACTGTGCATGTTGTATTTGTATAACAGGTTCAGTCGACTGAAATATCATGTTCAGTCGACTGAACTGGTAGATTATGCACAATGAACACTTAACTAAAAATATGAAGTTGTGTTATGTGTTTTTGTATTTGTGTAAGTTTCTTGAGGATAGATTTTAACAATAAAACTATGACTAAGACCTACATATAATAAGTACTCATGATATCCTTGGTCTTCATAGTACTTCCTTTAGCTTTGCACATATCTCTTCCTTTTTGTTGAAGCACGTTGTCATTGATCAAAATATAGCGTATCAACAAAATGAAAATAAGAATTTTTGGAATTGTCGGAATTGTCGGAATTTGGCCTTGAAACTTATTCCATTATGTTCGTGGAGATTTTGTGATCAATTTACATATATAATACGTCTCAAACGGAGTTCGTATGAAAAGGTTATTGACGTTCGAAGTTTTGTATCGAGAAATAAATATACATGTATATGTGCATAAATATATTTGTTATAAATAAATATATGTGCGTATGAAATTCCAGAATTAACGCGTAATTGAATTTTAAAATAGATGCGAGTCGTTAAGGTAGTTAATTAACATTACCATCATAAAGGAAATTAATGATATCAGTAATTAAATAAAATTAATTAACATCAGCAGGCAACATAATCAAATCAGCTATTGGAGGAAATTAATTTACATTAATTGTTCACATGCGAAATTCAAAATAGACAAGTTTTATATTGGAAATTTAATGTGATGGTGTTTAAGTAGAATAAACAAGCAACATAAAAAAATGTTAAACGTTCATAATTTATAACGTTTAAAAGTTAACGTTCTAGTGGTCCAGTGGTTAAGACATAGTGGAGTTGCTACATATGGTTGTAGTGGCACCGGTTCGAATCCCAGCGACCACAATAATGAGACATAGTGCACGGCCACTTATAAAACCGGCTAACCGAAGGCCAGGGCAAACATAGTTTCCTTGGCCTCAAAGTTTAGAAAAGTTTGGACCCATCCTTCTGACCCTTTTTTAGTGGCAGCCGTTTTTCCAGCGTACCCATCCTTCTGACCCTTTCCATCACCATGCTTATTGAAAAACCCGTACCCCCTGACTTCCCCTTACAGTCTTCTCCTATTTCTCTTATCCATGTGTCAGATTCTACAACCTTGCCATCAACGTTACCCACCATTAGCTCCACCATCCGTCCAAATGATCCCCCCATCCAAATCCCACAACTTGTCCAACCATCCACTCCATGTCCTGCCTGGACTAACCTTTTCAAAAGAAAACCACGCAACGCCGGTGCCTATTCGCTGATTAACATCAACCTTGAATTTAATGGTGAAGCCATGGTTCCCCCTGATGACGTACTGGCAGCAGGTAAGGCAATATGGAAAGACTACATTGTCGGATTCTTTCTTGATAAACCTCTGTTATTCACTTCTGTTGTCGAATTTCTCAAAAAATCATGGAAACCGAAAGGATCTGTCAAAGTTAAATATGATGGTGCTCTCTTCCTTTTTCATCTTACGTGTGAAGAGGATAAAATCAGGATTTTGAGAAGTGATCCAATTTTTATAAGAAACACGATCTTCATTATCCAACAATGGTCCCCTGAACTTGGCAATGTCAGAGGCAAAATAAAAGTTGTTCCAGTGTGGGTTCAACTATCCAACATCCCAATCTATGCTTGGTCACATCTTGGAGTAAATTGGTTGGCGAATCGAATAGGTAAGTTGATATGTCTTGATGAATCTACTGAAAAACTAGAAAGAATTAACTATGCTAGGTGTTTAGTTGAGGTTACACCAGAAAATGAATTAGTTGAGAAATTTCCAGTTATGCTTTTGGATGGAAGTGAGCAATTCGTGCATGTAAACTATCTGTGGAAACCTGAGATCTGTGTTCACTGCAAGATGTTTGGTCACTTATCTGTAGTGTGTGATAACAATGTGATGCAAGAGCATGTGGGTCAACCCATCCAAGAACAGGAAAACATTATGCAAGGAAAAAAAATTCAAAAAAAAGAAATTAGTGTAGGAAATTATCTTTGGAAGAAGATTGCAAAAAGAAAGCAAACGTTCAAGAGTAGCGAAATTCTGAGTAAAAATGCGATGAATGGAACACAAAGCAGTAATATGAAAGATAGTAGTGGTTGTGAGCACCCAGAAAAAAAAAACAAAGAACAAAGAAAATGACCCGAGTAAAAACATGGATAACACGACAATCCCCCGAAGCAAATCAGCTGATCAGTTGGCAAATTGCCATGCAGATGTGGTAACCTCATTCATACAAAATTCTGATACTGACAACAATTCCAACGTTGTCTTAGCCCAGATCATGTTGCCTTCCTATCTACCTTAGTAACAGAAAATGAAATTAAGCAAAGCATTTTTGAAATGAATAAGGAATCGTGTGGAGGCCCTGATGGTTTTAATGCCAAATTCTTCACTTGTTGGGACATCATTAAATTTGACTTTGTCAAGGCTGTCAACAGTTTCTTCAAACATAATAAAATGCTACCTGGAATAAATGCAACCAATATCGCCCTAATTCCCAAGACTGAGCATCCTATCAGTGTCACTGATTTTAGACCAATGTCATGTTGTAACACCACTTACAAGTGTCTATCCAAAATAATTGCTTCTAGGCTGAAATTTGTACTTAACCATCTTATCTCCCCCAACCAAGCTGCTTTCATTCAGGGGAGAAGTATTCTTGACAATGTGCTGTTGTCAAATGAACTACTAAAAGATTACAACAAATCCACGACAAGTCCAAGAGCCATGTTGAAACTTGACATAAAGAAAGCTTATGATACACTTCAATGGACCACTATCTCCAGAACCCTTGCCAAAATGAAGTCCCCCCCCCCCCACTTTGCCTCATGGATTTACACTTGCATCTCTTCAGTCCACTTTTCATTGAAACTCAATGGTAACACTGTTGGCTACTTCAAGAGTAAACAAGGAATCAGACAGGGTTGCCCGATGTCCTCTTACATTTTCATACTGGTCATGGAAGTGCTCACTGCTATGATTAATCATGAAATCTCATGCAAAAGAATTCTTACCCACCCCAAGTGCAAAGATCCCCTAATTTCCTCGCTCATGTTTGCTGATGATCTTATTGTTTTCACCAAGCCTACTATTCAATCTATTAGCAACTTAATGGAAAGTCTCAATGCTTTTCACAAATTCAGTGGGCTTGCTATTAATCTTGACAAGTCCTTAATAAAAATTGCTGGAATTGATGCTTCTGCTGTCCAGTCCCTTACTAATGTATGTCACCTGCCCCTAGCTCCTGATAATATCTCATACCTGGGGATCCCTATGAGTTCCACCAAAGTCTCTACATCACAGTGCATGAAACTCTATGACAAGATTACACATACCATGAAGGCTTGGGCAAACAGGTTTCTATCACAGGCAGGAAGACTCACCCTTATAAAATCTGTCATATTCTCTTTCACTACATACTGGTCCAGAACTTTCATTCTTCCCAAAAAGCTCATTCACATGATTAGGAAGGCGATGTGTAACTTTCTCTGGTTTGGAAGCATTCACTCAAATAGTCTCAAACCACTAAACTTTTGTAAGGTTGAAACCAAGAAAAGCATGGGTGGACTAGGGATCATTAACATACGAAAATGGAATTCTGCTGCTTTTAGTATGCATTTTGATAATCTTCTTAATTCTAAAAACAATATTTGGGTGTCATGGATGAAAAAGCATCATCTTAGAAGCAAAAATTTTTGGTGCATGGACATCGTGCATGGCAGCACTTGGACTTGGAGATCCATCCTTAATCTTCGGTCAATGTTGCTACCACATATTAAGCACATTGCATCTCCCTGTGGCACTGTGAGTTTCTGGAATGATCCCTAGGCTAGGCATGGTCTCATAATTAGCAAAACAATGACATACAACCAAATACTTCAAATTGGTATACCAATGGATGCCAAGGCAAAGAATTTTATATGTAATGGTGTCATCTCATTGCCGTTCTCCAGCAACCAATTCACACGTCAACTGTGGCAGGAGATCAGCAGGCAACAGTACCCTATAATCACATGTGACAGAGTGCTGTGGTCTCCTGATCTTGTCGAACACTCCATCTCCAAGATATATGACTGTGTTTCCCACGCTACGTCCACACCCTGGTTTGCTTGGGAAAAAAGAGTATGGGATCGTCACTGTAAAGAAAATGACAACTTCCTTCTATGGAAGGTTCTTAGAAATGCCATGAATTTCAAAGACAAACTCCTTCGCATTGGCATGGTTTCTGATGCAACCTGCTGTTTCTGTGATGATGAAAATGAGACTAACGTTCATCTTTTCTTCAGTTGCAAGGTTATTCATAGGTTGTGGAACAGGATTTCTGCTTTACTTGGTCATGGAAACAAATCCAGGGATAGCAATAGTGAGTGGTGTTTTCTCTTTAGTGCCACTAGATGGAAGAATGAATCTGGTACATTGTTGCTTCTTGTCCTCAAAAAATTCATCCGAGTTATATGGAGAGAAAGAAATGAAAGAGTTTTCAATGGCAAGATCAAAACCGAAATTGAATTGTGGAATCAATTGATGGGCTCTATCAAAGACGGTGTGAGAAATTGCACGTTTGATTTTGCCAGCAGTTTCAATAGATTTTGGGACTAACTGCTTTCTTGTTGACATAGTGTTGTTTTGCTTATTTGTAATCTTTTCTTTTTTTCTTTCCTGTTGCTCCATAGATTTGTTATGGTGCAACTTTTCTTTATTGTGTTCGCAATAAACTGGTTCGGGCCAGTCAAACCCGCTAAGCTTTGCTAAAAAAAAGTTAACGTTTATAAATAACATTGATTAAAACAAATAAGGCACGTTTAAAATCCAAAATGGACGTGTGTTATAAGGAGCATTAAATCAGAGAACTAATGAGAGTTAATTGGAATTAATAAGGAAATGAAACAACATTTGACCTAGATTTCAATGTGTACATATAGGCAGTATATTGCTGCATATAAAAATTAATTAAAGGATCAATTAAGAAGAGGATTAATTCGATAATTGGTTGGCTACAACTATATAAGAGAGAATGTATTGTAATTCGTTCCATCAGCCGTCACTTTCTTCATCCCTCTCTTACAGTGAACAATGGCTTCTTTCTTCATTCTTTTCTCCTATTTCTCAAAAATCTTCACGAAATGAATCCAAATAAAATATATGTGAACAAAATAGAGAAATTGCAACAAATTAAAGGAGATAAGTTGTAGAACGGCGTAGTAATTTTAGAAGATAGAGATTTAAAGCTAAATACAATAGGTGAGTGGATTTAAATTTATATCTTTCACGTTTATGATATATTATTGTTAGATTCCCGTTAAATAATTTTATTTAGTATTTATTTCAGTAATTAATTCTGTTAATTGGTTATGCTGAGACTGTAAATTGTATAATAGAGCTTATAATTAATTAATATTAGGCTTGACAGTTAGAGAAAGGCATAAGCCTAAACGTAAGAAATTTATAGTTATTTACATCTATTTTAAAGTTAAAATTTAGCCTATAAATGTTAGCTTCATTTTATACTTTTTTGCATGAATAAATTTGTTAAAGGGAAGAATTCACAAATACGAACTAAAATAGAAGAACACAAGATTTATAGAAATTAGATGTAAAATAAGAAAAACTGAAATAAAAAGAGAAAAATAGAAATTTGCAGTAAATTATGCTAAAATGGGAAAAACAAATAAAAAGGGAAAACCTAATAACTTGATTTGGAAGTAAGTGATAGATCAATTGGTTGGTTTAGAAAAGAGAATACATTTCTATAGTTTAGTATTTAAAAGATAATGATAAACGTAATTGCAAGAATAAAAAGAAACAATAAGGGAATTAGTGTAAAAAAGAGAAATTATTGTATTTTGCACTATCCAATAAGTAAAGAAATAATAAAAGAAATATCTTGCAGTTACTGATTATTGTTTATAGCATTATTTAGTATTAAAACATGGAAATGGATTTTTAGCACAACTTTTTGTAACCAACCAAATAGATTAGAAATACTTCCTAGAATATAAGAAAATGAGGTGAAGTATTAAAGGAATGAAAGACGGAATCAAGTTAATTATTAGACAAGAATATAAGCTATAGATAGAAATGTAACTCGATCTGCATTTACTGCGCAAAGAATATAATAAAAGTAAAGCAGTTATTATGATAAGTAAATTTGTGACGGTTGGACGTAGTCCCAAATCAAGATTGTCATATAATATAAGAGAATTAAAGAGAATTCAATATCATAATAAAATAAGGCAGACTAGAATAGAAAAGAGATGCTTGTAATTATATTTATAATATATAGATTATAAAAGAATACAGTAGTGAAAATTGCAAGTAAAATTATAACATAGGTTATTGTTAAGTAGAAAGAACAGAAAAGACTTATTTTAAGACTTAAATTAAGTTAACAAGAAAATGGAGCAGAAATAACAGAAGAGGCTTATTTTAATAAACTTAGATCTTGGATTAAGTTAATAAGTAAGATAATAGAAGTGGCCCATGCCAACAGAATTACCTTTCAGTTAGAAACCGATGGTCTCACAATAGTTAGGCGAGGCTGGGACAAGATTATGCTAATTAGGGTAAATAAGTAGCCAACGGAATAAGAAAAGTAAACTAAACGCAAAATAAAAGATTAGGCTTAGGATTTAATAAAAGAGTGAGATACGTTTGGAGAAGCCCAAAGGATGAAGAGCCTAACAAAGCAGTTCATTATAGATTTTAGCACAGAAGAAGCACGTCCAACTTAGTTATTTTAGGTTAGAAAGAAGTATGAGACTTCAAAGGGACATGAAAGTACTCTAGGACGGCCCTCTGGGGTAGTAATTGTGAAGCAGTCCTTCGAAGGCAAGTCTGTGCATGTTCCATCAAAAGAGTATGCATTAACTGCTTTTTGCATTGCAGGACTGTTGTAGGCAATCAAAAGGAGTTGATGTTTGGAGTAAGATATTCATATGTCCTAGTACTTACAAGTAAATTTTAGTGGGCAGGACCCAAAAGGATAGTCGCATGCGGATGTCGAGCCAGCATCAACACCAAGAAGCGAGTGCGGGAAAGACTAGAGTTAAACCTACAGTCCAATGATTCTTTCACTATCAAGAAATTGGATGAGGGGCACAGCCAATTGGATGTTTAGATTATTTGCAGTAGGGCACAACCTCTTAGCTCTTTTAAGGTCTTTCAATTAGTTGAAGGGTGGCTGTGTGGGGCCATTGCCACGATAAAAGAGGGGCAGACCAAGTAGAATATCTATATTGTAGGTCTAATGAGGCAGTCCTTTACAGATATAGAAAATTCCCAACCAAGTTCCATACAAGGGAGACCTTATTTAGCGGGATTCATGGAGTAGACAGAACGATTACGTATAGTCCTCAAGGTACACACTGTGTGGTACAATGTGGATGGATGAGCATTACTATAGGCTAGTGCTGACGCAGTTTTAAATTTTCAGAGCAGAGGACGAAACATTTGTATTATAGGTCTTAGGAGGCAGTCCTTTACAGATATAGTCACAGCACACCCTGGCAGCGAGACGATGGAGTCCTTTTCGAGGAGGATACGGAAGTTACTAAGGGTAGTACCTAGGAACGATACGGTCACTGGCATATTGCTACATATGTTAGTTATTAGTTTTTGATCTACTAGGGAGTAAATAGGTACGGTTCATGCATAGAGGCTAGAGTATTACAAACCCAATAAACCTAATATAACAGAAAATGAAATAAAACCGTATGTGTAGAATTAAGCTTAGAAGCATATAATTTTTCCATTCACCAGAACTTTAGTTCTGACCCCTTCCTCATAACATCCTACAGATTAGGTAGATGGCAGAGGCTTTCTAGCTTTGAGAAACTTGTTCAAAAAGTGTTATTATATTGGTGAGTAATTGATTACTATTATAATTTAGTCAGTTCCGCTATGAGATATTTATCTAAGCTTTGATGTATTTGTCTTTTTCTATTTGCAATATACCAGAAACCCAACTTGGGCTTCATTGGGATTGGATTTTGTGACGACCCGAACTTGATGCCCAACAACCAACATCGAAATCCGTATCGTCGGAGCTTGCAACAACATTACATGAAAAACAACACAGCGAAAACAAAGGATGATAACATTGATATACAATATAGATACAATGTTAGATATATCATGATACAACAACCCAACACCATCAAAGGATATATACAACACAACACCACAGTGGAAATATATCGACATGAGCAAAGTCTTCAAGAGAATCCAATACTGCAACTCCAATCCAAAACTCCAAACCAAAGCTTTAACTTCAAGCTCGAACCACCATCAAGCCAAACTTGTAGCAAATGCGATCCTGAGCGCGATGGCCAAACCCAAAAAAACTTCAAAGATCCAAAGACTGAAGAAGATTTCCAAATGCTACCAAACCAAAGACTTCGAAAGGTATCGAATCCACACCTACTATTTAATTATCTGAAAAACCCAACTCTAGACTGCCCGTCTGGAAAATTATGGGCTCCCAGAGTTTAGGAAGGGAACAATAAACGCTGGGTCAGTCATGGGACTGGTGTGAACAAACAAAAATAGTTATCTTTAAAATAAACAACAAAAGAATTTAAAACATTGAAATCCGCAATGCTTTTTAGAAAATGAAACTACCATAAGGCCTCCCGACACACACACCATGCAATCGCACACTTGGGGGGCATTTCTCCTTATGATAGTCAAACATGCTTACTACGCAAAATCCTTTTTGATATTATTATTAGCGCATAGTGGAAAACATTTCAAAAGTACAATATTAATCTTAGCCAACATAGGTACCATTATATTATGCCTGCTATAGCAACCATGTTAAATGGAAGGTTATACAACTAAAACCGTACAAGGAGCGTATTAGTAATTGGATTTCCAACAAATGGTCAGGCCAAGGAACTTCCCATTGCCGCATGGGTACACCTCTGGATGGACGCCCCGAGAACCTACCCGGATCTCTGCCAACACAAGGCCGGTTTACCCCTTCTCGGAAGTAACGCCTAAAGATATGCCATCCCCGGTCGTTTGCCACCTTTATCCCAGGATCCTCAACCACAAAGCAATATTACACAGTAATAAATTTACAATATCCACATAAGTTGAGTATCTGGGATCCATATCATGATACCACCCTTTTCCAGAAGAAATGGATGCACCCTAGGGGCACGACCCCTGCAACCATGCTTCATCTTTCCTGTTTCGACCATTTTCGGGGTGTGAGTTCCTGAGGCAGTCTCGTCCACAAAGATACGCTTGTTCGAAAAGCCATGCTTCGATCAAAAAATGATCAGAAGCACTTCGTATGCCACATTACCAAATTGGGAATATGGCACTAGTAACCATTAACTACATAACCTCTGAGCTCGTACATCTCAGAAAAGGGTGTTAAGCTAAGAGAATAAATCTCCGCCACCAAACAGAAATGTATTTGATAGAAACCGGCTTTACATCTCAAAGTGTAATGTCAGACACACACCCATACAAGTCTGTTCCGGGTTCGAACAGAACCGAAGGCACTTCCGAAGAAGCCCTTGCAATCTGGGTATTCACAATCCCGATCGGACTCCCCATCACATATGGAGATCTCTATACCGTAGCTACTCAGTGCAGAGTCATTCGACGGGTAATCCTTTCGTTTTCGAAAATACTCAGTCTTCACCATCGGCCTTCGAATGCTATCCATAACGTCGTATCATTATTCGGAATAGGTTATATCACACAAGGTCCTCTCCCGGCTAAACCGAATAATGAGTGCAATATTTAAAAACATATGGAGATTGGGATTTCTGTTAAGTCACAACTTTAAAACCCAAAACCTTTCTTTTAAAATGGTTAAACAAATTACCATTTTCAAAATCTATTAACAAAAAGATTCATTTCACAAAGTTCACTCATCTTTCACAAAGATCCATTCACTGATTTCAAAACAATTTCCACTTCAAAACGGATTTACTCATCCAATCTATAAATCAAAGATTTAATTCATAGCTTTCAAAATCATTTCCAAAAATTCATTCATAACTTGGAAAACCATTTTCATTTCAAACTTGAAATCCTTTTAACACAAATTGGAAATTCTTTCCGTATATGAAAGCTTTTTTTATTTAAAAACAAATAGTTTTTGTTTCAGAAAAATCCGATTTCATTTATACGAGTTAAAGTCCTTGGGTTAAGTTCAAATTCCCAAAACAATACTTTTAAAATGGTTTAAATCCATATCAACACATTTATAACTTATATAGCCTTTTTAAACCTTAATTTCCAAACATAGAATTCAATTTCAAATCTTGAATTTAAATTTAAATCAATTTATTTAAATTTCAAAACCTTATCAACTTATTCAAAATAACTTTTGTCTTCAAACCCCTTTTCAAAATCTTTTCACATTTAATCCAATTCTATTTCCAAAACCTTTTGGATTCAAAATTCAATTTAAAAATTATTTTCTAAAATCTATGACTTAACCAATTTTCTTGTGCAATCCATATTTTTGTGTGTATAGTGTAGTCCAGGGGTTTTACACAATAGTGCAACTTCATCACTCATCACATATTCAAGCACAGTAATTATAGATAAGCGGTATATCTCTATAACGCTTATCATCCACACACAGATTCATAGGTAAATAATATACATTTATCGCATATAAAATAAATTACATTCATCACAGCTTGAGTTAAAACAATTCATATCACAAATCATCACACAGCAGAAATATCAAACAATTCAAAGCAGCTCATATAATTCAAACATCCATAAGTAAGGTCAATCGATCATCTGATTAATTGAAACCAGATTAATCGCTAATCTAGGTTAATTAACATTAATTAATTACAATTTAATTAATTATCCATAATTAATAAGTGCTTACCCTTAATCACTTGATTAATCAATCATAAATCGTCAAATTATTACCCTTAATTACTATTATTAAGAAATTAATTTTACGTAATTAATAACCCCTTAATTACTTTTATTTATTAATTACTTTAATTAATTAACCCTTAATTAATTTAATTAATTATCCTTAATTAATTACAATAATTTATTAACCTTAATCATTTGATTAATTAATTCTTAATTATTAATTAATTAATCACTAATCACTAAATAAATTAATTTCTAATCATTGATTAATTAATCTTTAATTATCTAATTAATTTACCTCTAATTATAAATTAATTAATCTTAATTACTGAATTAAATTAATTCTTAAATAACAATTAAATAAATCCTTAAACCTTTATAATTTAATTAATCCTAAATTATTAATTAATTTAACTTTAATTACGTTATTAATTTAAGTAATCTTTAATCATAAAAAAAATTAACCAACTTTCAAGATAAAACAATTACATTCATTACCTAACTTTAATTTACACATGTCTAAAAGCATTTCATCTCAATTTATACTTGATTACTTTTAAAAATTAAGTTTTTAAAATACTTAACATTTCTCAAATTTTATTTATCAAAGCATAAAACTTTTAATCAAAATAGTTTAAACATAATAATTCAAATTGTTTTAAATTTAAATTTTAAAATTAGCTTTACAAAACATTTTAAAACATTTACAAGCTCTACTTCGGGTTCAACCCGTTACTGACTCGAGTGTCCACTGGGGTTCCTTCTTCATCTTCCCTTTCTTTTTTTTAAGTTTTAAGTTAGGTTTAAAGTTAAGTTTTAAAATCTAGACTGATAGCACTCATGAACACGAGTACAGACTCCAGCCAAATCTTATCCTACTTGAGCATCAACACGAGAAAAAAGCTTTTTCGTTCCCACCCAATCTCATGTGCATAGATCGATCCAGTGCACATGCACACGTAGCCGGCGTCACTCCGGCACCATCGACCTCCATCGCCAAGTCGACTATGGCATCCCTAAACCATCGCACTACTCATCAACCATGAACAAACATCAAAACCAAAATCGAGCTTCCAGTCGAAAAACTGGAAACCCATCCTCATCTGAAACTGCCTCGATGAGGCAATTCCGGCCTCCGGAACCACAAAACTTCGCATGCGACTTCGCTAGCCTCCATGCCATCAATTCCCCAAATCATGCGCAGCTCGATGCACCATAGAAGCCACGGTGACTAATTTTTATGCCCTCGACAGAACATGGGTTTAAAACCCAATTGGCTTATTGCCGACGCCACGGCGATCGTACACCATATCCACCATTTTTCCCAAATTTGACGATCACCAAGCTAACTCCAACCAAAGCCCCGACCTCCAGAATCATCCCAATCACCAGAACTTGCTCGAAAACCAAAATCTGGTCATTCCCAAAATTCAAATCCAATACCAAACTAAAATCCATGATTTCTTTTTAGAAAATCACATTTTACAGAGATGATTCAAGTTGCATGTTTAAATCCACCAATTAAGTTGTTTGCTTTTATCAATTTTTAATTTTTTTTTACTGTTTTACTCTATTTCCATAGATATGCAAAACTATTTTGCTTAAAAATATATTTTATATTATATTTTATGATTAATAAATCATATTTTGTTTTGAAGCACACAGCCAAACCATGATTAGATAGAGAAGTTTGAATTTTTGAATTATTTAAAAGCTCTATAATCGGGAAACAGAGAAGGACAAGCATCACATACATGCACAGATCAAACATTTTTTTATATATACAGAAATGACATATCTATAAACACATGCAAAGCACAAATCTAATTCAAGAATCCAAATGCACAATTTTAGATCTACTTAAGCTTTTAATATATATATTTACTCACAGGCATTTCAAAAAAAAGAAGGTGAAGTTTGCTCACCTGTTTCCTGAAAGAACAGAGGCCAGAATGATGATTTTTGAACAGAGGTTTTGAATTTTTTTTGTTTGCTGTTGTTTGATTCCTGGCTTAGTTGCTGATGTTTAGATCTGAAGTTTGATCCCAGGTTGAAGGCTGAAACTTGATTTCCAGATTTTGATTTTGATTTGCTTCAGGCTTTTCAATTTAATTTTCAACTTAATTTCTTGAATCCTAAAGCTTGTTTTTGTTTTGCTTTGATTTTTTTTCCAGGTTTTGAAAAATCTGAGATGATTTCTTTTTTTCCTCTTGATCAAGTTTTGGTTTTGTTATTGGGATGATTTTTTTCTATGTATGTTTTCAAAATTCAAATTAAAAGAAAAGTTAAATTTGCCACTTGTTTTAATTTGGCTAACACGTGTCTATATTGTATTAACACTTGTATCTACATATTTTAATCTTCTTACAAATGTCCTATGTGAATTAAATTGTGTTTATATTCTTAATTTAAATTATTTTATAAATTTTGTTTTGAACCTTATTTTTAATAAATTTATAAACCTTATTTTTAGTACTTTTCAGTTGAAACAATGGACTAATGTCGCGACCTCTTCCGGCGATTTCCAATTCGCGTTTCAGTTTTCTCCTCCGTGAGCCCCCCTTCCTCCGCCTCATGACCTTTTCCCCTTCTCTTTCCTCTCCACCGCTACCCCACTCTCCATCATCGACTAGATCTGGACGTCTATTCAATGGTATGACAGCAGTTGTCTGATTCCAAATACAAACCTTCTTTCATCCACTGAATTTCCGCCTCTGCTTGCTGGAAACCAGTCCACCATTCATCGTCCGATCTCATGTGCTGGAGTTCTTCCTACGGATGCTAACTGTGTGCTTTCTGGAGCTGTTTCGCCTATGGCGTCGTCTGGTATGCAATTTCCATCTCCTCCTATTGTTGTCGGTAGTATGCACGTGAATTCAAACTGTGATAATGGCAAGCATGTATCTGATGCTGTGGTCAATGAGGGAAGTATTAGTGGTACGCTTGGTGGAGATGTGGGATTGGGTTTGGCAGATGTTTCTGGCCTTTGCTTTTCAAATGCTTGTTTAAATGCCTCTAAGACCTCTGGCCCTTTATTCTGTGACAAAATTTTGGAAACTGTTGCACCTCCCGTTTTGCCCCAAGTTGAGGTTCATGCTGGTCCTCCTGCTCCTGCTACGGCTTGCCCCAAAGCTTGGTCGTCCCTTTTCAGTTCACATCCACGAAATGCGGGTAATTACAATCCAATTGAATTTGAAATTGTCGAAGAGAATGGAGTGATGATCCCTCCTCCAATTGTGATGCAAGCTGGAGTTGACTTTTGGTCTGAATATTTGGTTGGTTTCTTTCTGGAACCAAATCATCGTCTTCGTGATCCGTCCTCGGTTTTACGTAAGACTTGGAAGTTGCGAGGTACTTTGCATGTTAAGCTCATCGACTCTATGTATTATCTCAAGTTCTCCTCTTCCGAGGATCGACGGCTGGTTCTTGGTGCTAAGCCATCTTTTTTTGCTGGTAGACCCTTAATTATGACGCCTTGGTCTCCCACTGTGGCGTGTGCTCGAGAGCTAGTGTTATCCATCCCCGTTTGGGTGTTCTTTTCGCAAATCCCTTCTTCCCTTCAGCCCTTGCTTGGGTTGAATTGGTTAGCCTGCAATGTCGAAAAATTGAAATGCTTTGACACTAATATGGTTGCCCGAGAAAAATTAATGTATGCTAAGGCTCTTATTGAGATATCCCCGTTTAATCCTCTCCCTACTTCTATTCCCGTGCAGCTTGCTGTTGGACATGTTGCAGAGGTTCATGTTCGCTATGGATGGGTTCCAGATATATGCACCTACTGTCACTCTCTTGGCCACCTTGCTGCTTCCTGCTTGCATTCCAAATCCTCCGCGGCTCCTCCTAAAATTCCTCTGCCTCGTCCCTTGCTCCAAATATGGATTCTGAAGGTCCCTTCCTCCGCATCCAAGGTTGCCCCCCTAGCGCTCTTTGCCTGATCTTGGTCCGCCTCCTTCTGCTGCTCGTCCTACCTCTCCTCCTATTGTTGTGGTTCCTTGTGCTGCCCTAGATAATCCTTTAGTTGTTTCAGATTCTACCCGGGTTGTTTGGGTTGTGTCTGAAAGGTGTTGGGTTGACCTCATTTCTGATGTGAGATTTAGCCCAGTGAATGATTCATTTTTCAGATTTGTTTCCGATGATCAGATGGACCTTAGATGCCTATATTACATTCCGTCTGGTGATTCATTAGTTCTTCACTTTGATGGTGTTTTTGCAAGCAAGAATTCTGCCATGCTAGCTGACTCTTCTTGGGATCACTCTTTCATTTACTCTCCTGATGCTTTGGGTTACGACCCTAGTCTTGCTATCCGTTTCAGCCCCTTTGCTGGTCTATGTGGCAAAGACCCTTTGGTCTATGATGTAGATGGTATCTCTTCCTCCTCGAAGGAGTCCTAGTCTTTGTGATTATTATAGTTACTGTGACATGTCTTTCACATACCTGTGCTGTATTTTCAATTTTATTTAGTAGTTATTGTGCTTTTACCTTACTCCTGTACTTCAAATCTTATTACGTTCGTAATAAAAGTGGACGGTCCACTATAAAACCGGCCGGCCTTGCCAAAAAAAGAGAATGGTTTAATACTAATGTATATATTTATACTTTCAAGGAATTGATTTTTAAAAATCTAATTATACTTTAAATAAATAATCACACATATGTAAATTATAGAATTTAGCTTTTAAACAACTTTTAAACTTTTACTATATTTTAAACACTACAAATAATATTTTAAATATAACTTTATATCATATTCCTTATTTAAATAAATACATCTTCTTTATTAATCATTTATATAATCTTTTAAAGCAAAAGATGGTTTTAAAAATTTATTTTCACATGAATAAATATATTAAAATTTTATTCTTAATTAGCCTTTGAAAAATCTATTATACCAAATTCAAAACATTATTTTTAAATCAAAATGCATATTTAATAAAATTAGAAACATATTCTTATTAATTTAAAAATAAAATTTTAAATCCAATTTATTTACAATATATTTATTATTCAGTTTCCAAATTCAAATTTCTTTTAAAAAGCAATATATATATATGAACAAATTAATATTTTAATTTATTTCGGAAAATCTCAATTTAATTTACAATTTAATTTCAAAAATTAATTCAATTGTCAAATTAAACTTGGCTAAAATCTGGAAATGTTACAGATTCCCTCCATTAAGAAAATTTCATCCTCGAAATTTGCCAGGGAGATAACAAAGAACAAATGAAAGATAGAGAAATATCTTTTCAGAATAAACTGAATATTTATTCTGCATTTGGCTTACCATATCAGAATATCAATAATCGATATGAGAATAAGCTCATTCAATATTTCATGAATTACTCGGGTTATTCGGATCTACGAATATGCAGGGGCACTGGTTAGTTCGAAGGAATAACTAACCATTCGTAGAATATATCGAAACCCAATAAAACAGACAAAAATAGGTTGGACTACGATCTCAGATTTAAGATATAACTCATTTACGATTTACTGAGAAATAAAATATGTGTAGTTCCTGTGTTGAACAAAAATTGTAAATTTTTATCGTAAACGAGAAGGTTACCTGCTAAAATTCCTTTTCCTTTATCAGCCTTTGAGTTTGAAGGATCATCTTTGATTGCATACACCCTCGCTACTTGAGCTTGTTCCGTGTTAGGCAATCCTTGATCCTATGTCCCAGCTTGTGGCAGTAATAGCATTCCCATTCTCCTCCGGAACTTCCTGCATATCCAGAGTATCGTATTTATAACCCATATCGATAAATTTAGAAAAAGATTCCTTTACGTGAGCAGTCATCCTCTCCTGGTATTTCTTGTTCATTCCCCGAATAAACTTTTCATTCTTTTTCAATGGTGTATTTACTAACTCCGGACCAAACCGAGATTATTCGTTGAATTTGTTCCAGTAGTCCTCAAACGATAAACTTCCCTGCTTCAAATCTGTGAACTCCTGCTACATCCTGGAGATACCAGCAGACGGCATATATTATTGCTCGAACACTTCCTTGAATCGACGCCAAGTGAACTCATCCGCCGGCTCATCCACAGTAAATGTCTCCCATCAAGCTAAAGCCTCTTCCTGGAGCTGCCAGGAAGCTATCAATCACATATGATCATCTTCCAATTTTAGTCCTATTAAAATCCTTTCGCACGATTGAATCCAGGCTTGTGCTTCGATAATGGTTTCATTGCCTGTGAATGGCTTTCCACCAAGTCTAGAAAAACTTCAATGTAAATTGGCCAGATTTGGCTGAGGTTGAGTGGAAATAGCTGCTGTTGCAGGGACTTGACCAGTTGAAGTGGTACTTCCCCGTCCCCTACCTCGTCCTCTTCTTCCACTCATTCTCACTATCTGTAAATAGTAAGAAAACCGATTTAGGCATTCGACGAGATATCTTAGGGAATAACAACGGTTAAATAAAATAGACTGAGAAATTTAGGTTTTCGGTTTTACAGGTTGTACTCATTTTAGAGTATACTTCACCCTATCTCTAATGAGCCATCTAATGTTACACTCCGTAGCTAAAGTTCTTACTCAACCTTTAGCTCTGATACCACATGTGACGAACCGAACTCGATACCCGACAACCGACATCAAAATCCGTATCGCCGATGCTTGCAACAACATTAGATGAAAAACAACACGGCGGAAACAAAGGATGATAACATTGATATACAATATAGATACAGTGTTAGATACATCATGATACAACAACCCAACACCATCAGAGGATATATACAACATAATACCACAACAGAAATATATCGACATGAGCAAAGTCTTCCAGGGAATCCAATACTGCAACTCTAATCCAAAACTCCAAACCAAAGCTCTTAACTTCAAGCTAGAACCACCATCAAGCTGAACTTGTAGCAAATGCGATCCCGAGCACGATTGCCAAACCCAAAAAAACTTCAAAGATCCAAAGACTGAAGAAGATTTCCAAATGCTACCAAACCAAAGACTTCGAAAGCTATCGAATCTACACCTACTATTTGATTATCTGAAAAATCCAACTCTAGACTGCCCGTGTGGAAAATTGTGGGCATCCAGAGTTTAGAAAGGGAACAATAAACTCCGGGTCAGTCATGGGACTGGTGTGAGCAAACAAAAGTAGTTTACTTTAAAACAAACAAGAAAAGAATTTAAAACATTGAAATCCACAATGCTTTTTAGAAAATGAAACTACCATAAGGCCTCCCGGTACATACACCATGCAATCGCACACTTGGGGGAGATTTCTTCTTATGATAGCCAAACATGCTTACTACGCAAAATCCTTTTTGATATTATTATTAGTGCATAGTGAAAAACGTTTCGAAAGTATAATATTAATATTAGCCAGCATAGGCACCATTATATTATGCCTCCTATAGCTACCATGTTAAATGGCAGGTTATACAACTAAAACCGTACAAGGCGCGTATTGGTAATTGGATTTCCAACAAATGATCTGGCCAAGGAACTTCTTATTGCCACATGGGTACGCCTCTGGAAAAATGCCTCGAGAACCTACCCGGATCTCTGCCAACACAAGGCCGGTTTACCCCTTCCCGGAATTAACACCTAAAGATATGCCATCCCCGGTCGTTTGCGACCTTTATCCGAGGATCCTCATCAACAAAGCAACATCACACAGTAATAAATTGACAGTGTCCACATGAGTTAAGTATCTGGGCTCCATATCATGATACCACCTTTTTCCATAAGAAATGGACATACTCTAAGGGCGCGACCCATGCAACCTAGCCGCATCTTTCCTGTTTTGACCATTTTCGGGGTGTGAGGTCCTGATGAAGTCTCATCCACAGGGCTATGCTTTTTCAAAAATCCATGCTTCGATTAACAAATTATCAGCAACACTTCGTATGCCACATTACCAAATTGGGAACGTATCACTAGTAACCATCAACTACATAACCTCTGAGCTCATTCGTCTAAGAGAAGGGTGTTAAGCTAAGAGAGTAAATCTCCGCCACCAAACAAAAATGTATTGGACAGAAACCGGTTTACATCTCAAAGCGTAATGTCAGACACACATCCATACAAGTCTTTTCTGGGTTCGAACAGAGCCGAAGGCACTTTCGAAGAAGTCCTTGCAATCCGCGTATTCACAATCTCGGTCGGACTCCCTATCACATATAGTGATCTCTATATAGTAGCTACTCAGCGCAGAGTCATTCAACGGGTAATCCTTTCATTTTTTAAATTACCTGGTCTTCACCACCGGTCTTCGAATGCTATCTATAATGTCGTATCATTATTCGGAATGGGTTATATGACACAAGGTCCTCTCCCGGCTAAACCGAATAATGAGCGCAATATTTAAAAACATATGGATATTTGGATTTCAGTTAAGTCAAAACTTTAAAACCCAAAACCTTTCTTTTAAAATGGTTTAAATAAATGACCATTTTCAAAATATTTAAACAAAAAGATTCATTTCACAAAGTTCACCCATCTTTCACAAAGATCCATTCATGGGTTTCAAAAAAATTCCACTTCAAATCGGATTAACTCATCCAATCTTTAAATCAATGATTTAATTCATAGCTTTCAAAATCATTTCCAAAGATTCATTGATAACTTGGAAAACCATTTTCATTTCAAACTTGAAATCCTTTTAACACAAATTGGAAATTCTTTCATTATATGAAAGCTTTTTTTATTTGAAAACAAATAGTTTTCGTTTCGAAAAAATCCAATTTCATTTATATAAGTTAAAATCCTTGGGTTTAATTCAAATTCCCGAAACAATGCTTTTAAAATGGTTTAAATCCATATAAACACATTTGTAACTTATATAGCCTTTTTAAACCATAATTTCCAAACATAGAATTCAATTTCAAATCTTGAATTTAAATTTAAATCAATTTATTTAAATTTCAAAACCTTATCAAGTTATTCAAAATAACTTTTATCTTCAAACTCCTTTTCAAAATCTTTTCACGTTTAATCCAATTCTATTTCCAAAACCTTTTGGATTCAAAATTCAATTTAAAAATTATTTTCTAAAATCTATGACTTAACCAATTTCCTTATGCAATCCATATTTGTGTGTGTGTAGTGTAGTCCAGGGGTTTTACACAATAGTGCAACATCATCAATCATCATAGATTCAAGCACAATAATTATAGATAAGCGGTATATCTCTATAACGCTTATCTTCCATACACAGATTCATAGATAAATAATATACATTTATCATAGATAAAATAAATTATATTCATCACAGCTTGAATTAAAACAATTCATATCACAAAGCATCACACAGCAGAAATATCAAATAATTCAAAGTAGCTCATACAATTCAAACATCCATAAGTAAGGTTAATAGATCATCAGATTAATTGAAACCAGATTAATCACTGATCTAGGTTAATTAACATTAATTAATTATCCTTATTTAATAATTGATTACCCTTAATCACTTGATTAATCAATCATAAATCATCAAATTATTACCCTTAATTAATTTTATTAAGAAATTAATTTTAAGTAATTAATTACCCCTTACTTACTTTTTATTTATTAATTACCTTAATTAATTAACCCTTAATTATAATTATCCTTAATTAATTACAATAATTTATTAACCCTAATCAATTGATTAATTAATTCTTAATTCTTAATTAATTAATCATTAATCACTGAACAAATTAATTTCTAATCATTGATTAATTAATCTTTAATTATCTAATTAATTAACCTCTAATTATAAATTAATTAATCTTAATTACTTGATTAAATTAATTCTTAAATAACAATTAAATAAATCCTTAAACCTTTATAATTTAATTAATCCTAAATTATTAATTAATTTAACTTTAATTAACTTATTAATTTAAGTAACCTTTAATCATAAAAAAAACTTAACTAACTTTCAAGATAAACAATTACATTAATTACCTAACTTTAATTTACACATGTTTAAAAGCATTTCATCTCAATTTATACTTAATTACTTAAAATTTTAGTTTTTAAAAATACTTAACATTTCTCAAATTTTATTTATCAAAGCATAAAACTTTTAATCAAAATAGTTTAAACATAATAGTTCAAATTAGTTTTAAATTTAAATCTTAAAATTAGATTTACAAAACATTTTAAAACATTTACAAGCTCTATTTCGGGTTCAACCCGTTACTGACTCGAGTGTCCACTGGGGTTCCTTCTTCATCTTCCCTTTCTTTTAATTTTTTAAGTTTTAAGTTAAGTTTTAAAATATGGAATGATAGCACTCACGAACACGAGTACAGACTCGAGCCAAATCTTATCCCACTCGAGCATCAACATGAGAAAAAAGCTTATTCGTTCCCACCTAATCTTGTGTGCACAGATCGATCCAATGCACACGCCGCCGACGTCACTGTGGCACCATCGACCTCCATCGCCAAGTTGACTAGGGCGTCCCCAAACAATCGCACTACTCAGCAACCATGAACAAACATCAAAACCAAAATCGAGCTTCCAGTCGAAAAACTGGAAACCCATCCTCATCTGAAACCACACGTAGCTCGATGCACCATAGAAGCCATGGTGACCAATTTTTATGCCCTCGCCAGAACTAGGGTTTAAAACACAATTGGCCGATTGCCAACGCCACGGCGATTGTACACCATATCCACCATTTTTCCCAACTTCGATGATCACCAAGCTAACTCCATCCAAAGCCCCAACCGAATCATCCCAGTATCAGAACTTGCTCGAAAACCAAATCTGGTCATTCCCAAAATGCAAATCCGATACCAAACTAAAATTCATGAATTTTGTATTAAAAATCACATTTTCCAGAGATGATTAAAATAGCATGTTTGAGTCCACCAATTAAATTGTTTGCTTTTAGCATTGTTTAAATTTTTTATTGTTTTACTCTATTTCCAAAGATATGCAAAACTATTTTGCTTAAAAATAAATTTTAAACCCTGTTTTATGATTAATAAATCATATTTTGTTTTGAAGCACACAGCCAAACCATGATTAGGTAGAGAAGTTTGAAATTTTGAATTATTTAAAAGCTCTATAATCGGGAAACAGAGAAGAACAAGCATCACATACATGCGCAGATCAAACATTTTTTTATATATATAGAAATGACATATCTATAAACACATGCAAAGCACAAATCTAATTCAACAATCCATATGCTCAATTTTAGATCTACTTAAGCTTTTAATATACATATTTACTCACAGGCATTTCAAAACAAAGAAGGTGAAGTTTGCTCACCTGCTTCTTAAAGAACAGAAGCCAGAATGATGATTTTTGAACAGAGGTTTCGAATTTGTTTTGCTTTTTGTTGTTTGATTCCTGGCTTAGTTACAGATGTTTAGATCTGAAGTTTGATCCCAAGTTGAAGGCCGAAACTTGATTTCCAGATTTTGATTTTGATTTGCTTCTGGTTTTTGAATTTGATTTGCAACTTAATTTCTTGAATCCTAAAGCTTGTTTTTGTTTTGCTTTGATATTTTTTTCCAGGTTTTGAAAAATCTGAGATGATTTCTTTTTTTTTCCTCTTGATCAAGTTTTGGTTTCGTTATTGGGATGATTTTTTTTCCTATGTATGTTTTCTAAATTCAAATTAAAAGAAAAGTTACATTTGCCACTTGTTTTAATTTGGCTAACACTTGTCTATATAGTATTAACACTTGTATCTACATATTTTAATCTTCTTACAAATGTCCTATGTGAATTATATTGTGTTTATATCCTTAATTTAAATTATTTTATAAATTTTGTTTTGAACCTTATTTTTAATAAATTTATAAATCATGTTATATATATATATATACAATTTAAAAGAGAATGGTTTTAATACTAAAGTATATATTTATACTTTCAAGGAATTGATTTTTAAAAATCTAATTAATAAATAATCACATATATGTAAATTATAAAATTTAGCTTTCAAACAACTTTTAAACTTTTACTATATTTTAAACACTACAAATAATATTTTAAATATAACTTTATATCATATTCCTTATTTAAATAAATACATCTTCTTTATTAATCATTTATATAATCTTTTGAAGCAAAAGATGGTTTTAAAAATTTAATTTCAAATGAATAAATATATTAAATTTTTATTCTTAATTAGCCATTGAAAAATCTATTATATCAAATTCAAAACATTGTTTTTAAATCAAAATGCATATTTAATAAAATTAGAAACAATTTCTTATTCATTTAAAAATAAAACTTTAAATCCAATTTATTTCCAATATATTTATTATTGAGTTTCCAAATTCAAATTTCTATTAAAAATCAATATATATATATATATAAACAAACTAATATTTTATTTTATTTTGGAAAAATTCAATTTAATTTACAATTTAATTTCAAAAATTAATTCAATTATCAAATTAAACTTGGCTAAAATCCAGGAATGTTACAGATTTTAGCATTTTTGCAAAAAATTCGGACCCATTGGGTTTCGGATTATTACATTTGGTATCAGAGCCTAGGTTTAGGATTCCTAAGTAGATAGTGAGCGAACATATTTGTGTTTTTGAATAAAATATAAATATATTATGTACTAAATTCCAAATATTCCCCAATTATATATTCTAACTTATGGAAAAAATTTAGAAGTATATTTGTGCATAGTTTGCTAGTTGGGTTTGGAATGATCCAAGAATATTGAGCCCTAAGTTATTACCCTTCTACGGTGTACAATAAGCCATGTTTTGAGAGAAGATTGGTATCAATATGTTATAGAAAGTGGGAAAGTTCCCTAGAGATAGTAGGAAGAGTGTTTTTATTTTGGAAGGAGTAAGAGGTTTTGGTAAGAAGAAAATCCACCATATTTCTAACCCAATAAAATGAAACTTTCGGAATTGAAAAGATGAAAAATATAATTTTTAATATATTTAAGGAAGTAAATATTGGGTTTTTGAAAAAAAAAATGAGTGGTATGAAATTAAATTAAATTTTTATATGATGTAAATTTTGTTAAAAGTGAAATTCTTTTTGAAGAATTATAGAGTATAGCTCGCTTGTTTCTTTGTAAGTAAACAAAGATTTTAAATATAACAACCTAGAGTATGTTAAGTATCGATAACGTAGGTTTCATCATTTATTATTATGATAGATGTTTTCGGTAAAAATAAAGGAAGCATAGACTATGACACTATTGTTATAGTATGTGACTTACAAAGGAAATGTTTTTGCATAGCATATGAGATTTATTAATATTTATTTGAATTGAATCCATAAACTACTATTTTTGGTTTGTAGTAACTGTGTTTTACACCACATCTATTTTGACCCAAATGAGATTTGGAGATAATTTCTAAAGTGCTTTGTATGTACATTTATTATTTAAACAAGTATATGAAAATGTTTTCTAGTTATGAAGATATTAAAATAGTTTTGAAAATGAGTTCTTTTGAAAAAGGATGTAAGTTAAATTAATAACTTTCGTAGGAAATATCTACTGTAAGTGAATATAGATTAAACATACTTTAATCTATTGGAATGAAATAAATAATGAAATAATTTTCTATGAATCACAAATAAAGATGTTTTGTACAAGTTATAAGGAATACGTGAAAGATATGTATAAGGTATGGAAATCACTATATTTTGTATAGCTTATTTCGATAAAATATAAAAAAAATTCCTTATAATTTCACATAAACATGAAATCCTCTTTTAAAGGATTCATAGAAGGTTTTAGCGTTAATGGTTTCTCACAAGAGGAAGTAATTCCAATACATTAAGGCATAAAACCATTAAGTGTAGCAAGTTAGAAACTCCTTCATGGTTAAGTAATTAGAAGAGTAGGAAAGTTAAGAGATTTTTTATTAAATAGTTGTTCTTATCTACTTCAGTTTTAGTAAATTTGAAAATATATGAAAAGAGGATATTTTGAAAACACGTGAGGACATTTTTCTAAAGTCAAGAAAAAAAGAAGAATGTTCTAAGAACAAGAAAAACATGTTTTAAAGAAAAATGGTTTGGTGAAAAAGTAAATAAGTTTTTGGAAAGATAAAATTTTAAGTACTCAAGTATCTTTGAATTTCATAGGAAACTTTAAAATAACACTTTCAAAAGTGAGAATTTTGAGATTTGATGTTTCAAAATTTAAAAGATTTAATTTTTGAAGTAAAATGAAAAATACCGAACCAAACTAGACTTTTAAATATGGAATAGATAAGAATCATTTCGTAGGTGTAACGAAAAAAGTATAAGGCTATAGTAGTAATTACTTCTAGTAGTAATAATGAAAGTTCCCGTAAGGTGTATAGGATATTAGTGAGAACCTACGAATGTTGCTTCATGTGTGTAGATAGTAAAAGAATAGTGAAGTGATATTAGTAAGATAGTAAAACGTGCGTGGTTAGGAAAAGTAGACCCTAGTTCGGAAAAATGAAACCCAAAAGGAGAATTTCCTAAGCTTGATTGCCTTTCTAGATAGAGACTGCACAGATTAAAATTCTTATCCATTGCAGTAAATGAGACTTTGTTATTGATGAAGTACTTACCTCATTGAAGCATCGGCCATCCTTAGGTCGTCCACGACTCACGACCCATCTCCCACTACGACTCACGACTCAACCCATCAAACCCCCCATCGCGGCTCACGACTTATTCCCTCCCAGTGACTCCGACCTAAATCAATCTCTCCACGACCTAAAATCGCCTCCTTCCAAAACCCTAGGTCATGACACCGCCGCCTCCTCCATATACCGCGCGCGAGCTACCCCAAAGTTCGAGCGACCTATTCATGAGTCGCGAGTTAATCCTAAGTCGCGAACGACACATCGCTGAAGGAAATGAGGAGGAAGGTCGCGAACGACCTTATTTTGAGTCGATGATGATTTACTAAGTCGCGTAGGAAGTTAAGTCGCGAGCCATTTTCTTTAAGTCGCAAGCGACTTATTTAGGTCGCTGTTGTTTTTTTTAAGACGCGAAGGAAGCTTCAGTTGAGCCGTTGCCGAGTTAACATGAGTCGTAGCCGAGTTAGCATTAAGTCGCTGCATATTTTTCTTTTCTTTAAGTCGTGTACCCATTGTGTTGTATTTTTTTTTAAGTCGTGTATTGAGTTGTAAGCCTATAAATAGGCAAGTCGTGTCATTTGTAAAGGTTGTTGATTTTTGAATAAAATTCCATTGGATTGCTTTGTGCTTCTTCTAATGGTAGTTGAGTGTAATCTCCTATCTCCACTTACGTCATTCGAGTGCGCTCGAATCTACATTTGTTGAAGCCGGTTCATGGAATCTTGTGCGCAAGATCAACGTCAAAGAATCGTAGATCTCTTTCCCGGTATCTTCGGATCAACGAGTCAGAGATAGCTAGAATTCGGTATCTTCGGATCAACGAATTTGGGCATTACAGTATACTCATCCACCGATTGCTACATTCCAACGATTTCATTTGTTTTCATATTATCCACTGCGTCAGTTTGGTATCAGAGCGAATTTTAGCCAATCATAGCTGAGTCAATCTTGAGCCGAAGTTTGAAGTTTGTGTTCACTATGTTCATATTGAAGTTGCAACAAGATTGAAGTATTTGATCCATAGCCTTTTGGATCAAAGTGTGCAAAAGTGTTTGAATTTGTGGGGGAGATTTTTTGCGCGCCAAAGTATTGAAGTGGGTTTTGAGGCCGAGCCGAGTCAAGCATAGGCCGTGCCTTGTTCTTGTGTTGAAGTGTTGGAGTTGTGCTTTGTTAAGAAGTCGAGAGACCTAAGCCTTAAGTCGAAGCAAGCTTGTGCTAACTAGTGGGAGCCGAGCCGAGTTAAAGTGGAGTTTGAGCGTGCAAACTTTTGAAGTTGAATGTTTGAAGTTCAATCATGCCACCGAGACGAGCTCAACGTCATTGCAATATTGATGCCTTGTATGGAAGAGAAGAAGCTGATGAAATGGAGCAACGAATCCACGAGAGTTTTACTGAAAAGTTGAACGAAGGAATTGGTCGATTAGAGATAATGATGCATGAAATGAATCAAAGTAGAAGAAGAGTTTCACCTGAATCGAACCATGGGGGAGTAGAGCTTCGATACATTCAGATCGAGAGAGAAGAGAGGATCAAGATCATAGAAGTGTTGATAATCGTGATAGGAATGTTGATCGAAGGAGTGTTGGTAGAGATGTTGGAGGACGTGAACGACAACGATATACTTCAGATTTTGATGAGGAATTTGTTGGTGACAGAGGGAGTATGCATATAGATTAGGGACAACGTTAGTATCGGGTTATTGATGATGATCGACGTTGGGAATCGGGAATGAAGATGGAGATTCCAGAATTTAAAGGTGAGATGGTTGCTGAAGAACTTTTAGACTGGTTGTCAAATGTGGAGGAAATCTTTGATTTCAAGGAGGTTCCGGAGAATCGCCGAGTGAAGTTGGTTGCTACTAGGTTGAGGGGGAGAGCTTTGGCGTGGTGGCAGCAAACTAAACTTACGAGAGAACGGATGGGAAAGTCAAAGATTGTTGAGTGGGATAAAATGAAGAAGTTGATGAGAGCTACATTTTTACCTTACAACTATCAATCACTTATGTACCAGAGGTTGCAGAACTTGAGACAAGGAACGAAGATGTTAATGATTATGCTGACGAGTTTTATCAACTAATTGCTCGAAATGACATCATGGAGACAGAAGAACAGTTAACGGCGAGGTTTGTTGGAGGCTTGCGAATGCAGATCCAGGATATGGTTAATATGTTCGATCCAAGATCTGTGGCGGAAGCACATCAAAAGGCGTTGGCTTGGGAGAAGCAGGGAAGGCGTGGAGGTGGTGTTTTTACTAATTCTAACAATCAAGTGAAAGGAGTCAGTGGAAGTTCTAATGTTCCTAAAGCTGTTACAAAACCAGTTGTGAAGGAGACTGAGAAGGCGAAGGTTAGCAATGGGTTCAAATGTTACAATTGCCAGGAGATGGGTCATAAAAGCAACGAGTGTCTAAAGCCGAAGAAGAGAACTATGATAGCTGAGGTTGGAGAAGAGGATGAAGAGGCGGAGTGTTCTAATTCATTACCGATTGAGGAAGAAGACTTGTTGTCGGGAGATGAAGGGTATTCACTGATGATGAGGAGAAGTTGTTTGACACCGAAGCAAGAGGAGGAAGACAGTTGGTTGAGAAATAACATATTTCAGTCTACTTGTACTATCCTTGGAAGGGTTTGTAAATTTGTTATTGATGCTGGGAGTTGTGATAATATTATCTCTACAGAGGCAGTGCAGAAGTTGGAATTGAAAACCGAGAAGCATCCTAAACCGTACAAGTTAGCTTGGTTAAGGAAGGGTGGTGAGGTGAAAGTTGGACGGAGAGCTTGTGTTAAATTTTCAATTGGGAAGAAATACAAGGACGAAATTTGGTGTGATGTAGTGGACATGGATGTGTGTCATTTGTTGTTGGGCAAACCATGGCAGTTTAATAGAGCAGTACAGCATGATGGTCGTGCTAATAGCTATAGTTTCATGTTCGAGGGTACCAAAATCACTTTAGTTCCCAAGAAGCAACAACAGAAGGTGTAACAACCCGATGTTTTCAGCCATTCGCATCCGCACATGTTGGACTTGAATTGCTCAAAATACCGCGTTGTAAATAAATTTGGAGCAAATGAAATACAATCACAGAATCACAGACACAGAAATATCAGAATAACTCGCAGTGGAAATTAAAATACCATAGTAGTTCATGAAGCTACTATAACAAACTCTCAAAACATAATACATAATATCAGTCTGAAAAAATATACAATAGAAATCTCAATTACATAGCAGTTTATCAATACCAAAGCTGAAATAGAACAACTGAAACCGAAGGGATAGATAACTAGACAAGCAGAATCTCCAGCAATTCCTAGCTCCAGAAAGAAATCCAAAGCTAAGCTGTAAATACTCAGGCTGACCCGAGCGTAAAGTAAAACACAAAACACTCGAGTCAGGACAATATATACTTATATAATGTAAACCAACTCAAGTGAACTGTAGTAGAAATGCACAATAACTTAAAGGATGCTTGGGATCGCCCATCCTTTAAGAATCAGTTAAACTATAAATTAATTTCATCCCGTGGTTAAAATTTCAAAATGGTATTTTATACTTCAAAATCAAATGTAATTTCAAAATTCAATATCATTCAAAATATCATATCTTCCAAACCACATTCATTTTTATTTAATTTAAATACCATTACAAAACACATTTCAAAATAGTTTATATTTCGAAACAAATTACTTCATTTTAAATCATAAAATGAAGTTATTATATTTAATAATTAAATTATTAAATTTACAAAATTTTAGTCTTTCAAAATTCATTTATCCACTTAATTATTAAAACAGACGAAAATTCAACTTTCGCAGCATTTAGAAATTGCTACGGAAAGTTACATTCAAAACAGTTCAATTTAGTAAAAGATAGCATTTAAAAAGGTTGTAATAGAGTTACATTAGTTTCAAATAAAACTTAGTTAAATTCAATAATTATAGCATTTACAAAAATGCTATAATAACCTTTAATTAAACTTAGCCATTTGGTTCATTATTATCAACTACAGCATTTACAAATGTTGTATTATCATTTACATTAGAATTAATAGCATTTCCGAAATGCAGTTAATTAACTTCAAGTATTCAATATAATTTCACAAACAATTATATTTTTATTTAAATCATTTTTAGCTTATAAAATCATATAATTTCACTTTTAAAACAGTCATTCAAATACCCTTATATTCATGATTTTATAAAGTTAAATCTCCATTCAAAAATCAAAATTTAATAATAATTCACTTATTAAATTCCAACATAAAATTTCAAATTCATTAAATTTAATTTAATTTAACACTTAAGTTTAAAATTTTCAAATATAACTTAATTTCATTTTTATTTACTTAACTTAAAATTCACTTTTAAGACAAATTCACAAATTTCCAATTTTAGTTATATTTTCAAATTTCAACCTAAATATTCATTCATTTCACATTTTAACTTTATTCAAAAATCATTGATATATTATAAAATCATTTTAAATTCATTTAATTCAAAATATCATAAATTTATCATATTTTCATATTTAATTTAAATTCCATTTATCACCAAATTATAATTTCCAAAATAACTTACATTTCAGATTTTCTAACTTTACCATTTATTTATTTCACTTATAAATTTTTAGAAAATCAATAATGCTTTACAAAAATCATTTTTAATCAAATTTACATCAAAATATTATAATATTTACATTTCTAAAATAATTAAAAAATTTAGAAAAACATATTTTAACAACGGGTCTGTATTTCATTTTCTAGCCTAGATGAAGTGATACGGGTAATATAACATTTCAACCCGTAATTTACAAAGAAAACCGGGTTTGATCATTTCAAACCCGCAATCCCAAGTAAAAGAAAATAATTGAAAATCATTCAGGCCTATCATTTCAGCCCATAACGATTTTCTCCTATTCTAAATTCCGTTCGGGTATGTATCATTTCAACCCATAGTGATTCTAGTCTACAGGGAACTTGCAGTGTGATAAACTGATGAAAATAACAGAATAGCATGAAATAACAGTAACATATGGTATAACAAGTGTAAATATAGGTGTGAACTTCATATGAATGTAATATAGCAGTTATAACAGGATGATATGCATTTACAGATTCAGGTGATGTCAGTTTATCACTACATAAGTACATATTAGTCTGGTGAGATTTACTCACTGTTTTGAGCTGATGACACAATGACGAATTGCACAACGGGATCTACACAAGCACAAAAGCACGATACAGATATGAAATGGAGGAGCCAAGGATTAATTCCCTTGAATACAAATCAAACAAACAATATAACAATTATAAGGTTTCAGACCAAAAATACGATAAACGATGCTAGAAATTAAGGAACAACAATTAATCAAACACTTGCACTTGCGTCCACCATCACTATGCTCAGCCTATAGGGTGATAAGGTACTGCCATGGGGTGTATTTGGTCAGGTATGGGTCATATATGGTCGTCCAAGCAAGGGTAGTGAAGGTATGGAAGTTGCTATGTATGAAAATACAAGTACAAGGCAAACAAGTGGATTTTTGTGCAATTTCAAGCATCGGGCAAGGCTACAAATGGCATGGCCAGACCAGCTGGAGGCTAGGAGATGGAGTGGCAGTGGTTTTGGTTCAGGTATGAGCTGGAGAAGGTGGTGCAAAGGCCGATTAAGGGTGGGGTGAAGTGGTGGAAGTTACAAGGTGTGAATACAAAGGGTTTAAGGCAAATAAGTGGCTTTTGTGCAACCATGGCTCAACCAAAGGACCATTGGGCTCGGCCCCTACAAGGTGAAGGTCAGGTGGGGTCTGGAGTGTCGGTCAAAGGTGGTGGAGGGACTGGTGGTGGCGTCCAAGGAGGTGGTTTAGGTGAAAAATGAAGGGTATGCGCATAAATGGTTCGGCTAGGCTGAACAAGTGGAGTGTTTGCATAAACTTTGGTGGATCTAGTCATAGATGACCACTGCATGGCTTGGTCAGTGGGCTGGAGGAGATGGTGACCTGATGTGGTGATGGTGGAGGCGGCTATGGTGGTGGAGGATCAAGGCCGAACCTATGGTGAAGAAGAACAAGTGCAAAAACCATGAATTCAAGCATAAACAAATGGAAAAAGGAAATAAAGTTTACCAAACTTTCTTCAAAAGCTATGGCTGAATTTTTTTGAGGAAATGAGAGAAAAAATGAAGTACGTGAATGAGAAATGAGGGTGGCAGCTGAAAGAATGAAGAGATATGGCCATTTGAGTGAAAAGAAACGTTAAAATGTGAAAAGGTGGGAAAATCAAAAGCCACAGGAAACAAAAGGTCACAAACCCTTTCAATTTACCTTTTATTATTTATATAAATTTATGTAGATGAAATAATAATAATATCAGATAATATTTCGAAATTTTCAACTAATATACAAATATATATAATATTTATCAATTACGTAAAGTAAAATTAAGGAAAATAGTTAAAACAGTGAACTAGACTAGCAAAATTTGAAGTTAAATGAAATAATTTTTAGAAAATTCATATAAGCTTGTAAAGTATTTCTAAACATAAATAATAACATAAAATACAAATATATTCACAAAATAAGTATTTAAAATTTAATTTAAATATAAAATTATAATGCAGAAAATAGCAGAAAATGGGAAAACAGCCCTTAAAAATAGGAAATCAACACAGTAATTTTTTAAAAAATTCTATTATTATTTTAAAAATATTTAGAGATGAATTTTCACAAATAAAAAAAATTCAAAATAAAATAAAGAAATTTAAAAATGAAGAAAATGGTAGAAAATTAGAAAACAGCCTTTAAAAATAGGAAATAAATACAGTAAATTTTGGAAAAATTATATTATCATTTTAAAAATGTTTAGAAATGATATCACACAAATAAAAAAAAATTTAAATAATTTCAAAATGAAATAAAGTCAAATTTAAATATATAGTCAAAATCTAGGGTTGTTACAGAAGGAGAGCAAGTTAGAGGAGATTGAAGAGCTGAAAACTTTGTTATCATTGAAGGAGTTTGTCAAGGAAGTTGAAGAGGAGCCTGAAGTCTTTGTGCTGATTGGACGAGATTGTAGTGAAGAGGTTGAAATCCCAGAAGAAGCGAAGCCAGTTTTGAAAGAATTTGAGGATGTATTTCCAGAAGAGTTGCCTAAGGAGTTACCGCCACTTAGAGACATTCAACATCAAATCCATCTTGTTCCGGGAGCAGTATTACCGCATAGACCACATTATCGAATGAGTCCGAAGGAACATGAAGAGTTGAGGAGGCAGGTGGAAGAGTTGCTTGAACAGGGACGTGTGCAGGAAAGTTTAAGTCCATGTGCTGTGCCGGCTTTGTTAGTACCGAAGAAGGACGGGACGTGGAGGATGTGCACTGACAGTCGAGCCTTGAATAAGATTACTGTGAGATATAGATTTCCAATGCCGAGGTTGGATGACTTGCTGGATCAGTTGAGTGGGGCTACTATCTTTTCAAAGATTGATTTGAAAAGCGGATATCATCAAATTCGGATTAGACCTGGAGACGAATGGAAGACAGCCTTCAAGACGAGAGAGGGGTTATACGAATGGTTGGTTATGCCATTTGGTTTATCAAATGCACCTAGTACATTCATGCGGGTGATGAATCAAATCTTTAGACCATTCATTGGGAAGTTCGTGGTGGTTTATTTCGATGATATTCTGATATACAGCAGGAGTAAGGAGGAGCATGTTCAACATTTGAGGGAAGTGCTGATTATTCTTCGTGAGGAACAATTTTATGCTGCTACGAAGAAATGCGTGTTCATGACGCATAGTGTTTTATTTCTGGGATATGTTGTGTCAGGAGAAGGTATACAGGTGGACCAGAATAAAGTTGAAGCAGTCAGGAATTGGCCACAGCCAAAGACAATTACGGAGGCGAGAAGTTTTCATGGGCTAGCGTCATTCTGCCGAAGATTCATTCCACACTTCAGTAGTGTGATGGCTCCAGTTACTGATTGCATGAAAGGGAAACAGTTCACCTGTTTGATTTTTTTAGTAGTTCCTTTAATACCAGTATTGGCCTCCCAGTGGGGTCGAATGGTGCTCTCCTATAAGTATGTGCAACAGTGCTTCTAAGTGGTGGTCTATAAGCAACTTCCCTTTATAAAAAATGAGCCCTCCTACCAGTTTGTATTTTCCCTCATGCATTTCCTTATTGTGTATTTTTGTAAGCTGCTGTTGATACCATTCTGAGGCCAGTAAAGTCTCTTTCAATGTTTGTAACCAAGGTGTCTGAACCATAGATATTGATTGTACCATTAATTCCTTGCCGTTGAGTTCTTCTCTCCTTGATAAAGCATCGGCTATAATATTTTCTTTTCCACTTTTGTACTCAACCTTGTAATCGAAGCCATATAATTTGGCAAGCCACTTGTTCTGAATTCCGGTGTGTAATTTCTACGAGAGAAAATACTTCAAACTTTGATGATCAGTCTTGATAATAAATTGTCTTCCCCAAAGATACTGTGACCACTTCTTAGTTGCAATGATGATGGCCATCAATTCCTTTTCATAGGTAGAAAGTGCTAAATTATTTACTTGTAATGCTTTGCTAAGATAAGCCAGTGGTTTCCCCTCCTGCAACAAAACAGCACCTATACCTTGTCCGCTTGCTTCCTCGGTCCATTTGAAAGAGTTTTTCTTAGTCATGTTGGTCAGTGTCCTTGCAATCATACCATAGTAATGAATTTTCTATAATAGCCCGTTAGACCCAAAAATCCTCTCAATGCCTTTAAATCTTTTGGTAGGGGCCATTCTATAACTGCTTGTACCTTTCTGGAATCTACTGCCACACCCTGTTGCAAGATAATGTGACCCAAATACTCTATAGTTTCTTTTGCAAAGCTGCATTTGGATAGTTTGATCACGAATTAATTGTCCTTTAGTACCTGAAATGTTAACTTCAAATGCTCTACATGCTCAGACATAGTCTGGCTATATATTAGTATGTCATCGAAAAATACTAACACGAATTCTCTTAGGTATGGTCTGAAAATATCATTCATAAGAGATTGAAAGGTTGATGGAGCATTTACTAAACCAAAGGGCATAACTAGAAATCCATAATGTCCATCATGTGTTTTAAATGTTGTCTTATGGATGTCATGATCACACATTCTAATTTGATGATAACCAGATTTTAAATCAAGGTTGGAAAAATACTTAGAACCATGCAACTCATCAAATAAATCATCAATCAAAGGTATAGGAAACTTATCTTTAATGGTGAGAAGGTTGATATTTCTATAGTCAATGCAGAGTCGCCAAGTGCCATCTTTTTTCTAACCATCACTACTGGGGAGGAATAGGAGCTGCTACTGTGTCTGATGATGCCAGTATCAAGCATGTCTCTGGTAGTTTTTTCCAGTTCATTTTTAATGTGGTGAGTGTGTCTGTACGGTCTCTGTTACGACCCGAAATTTTCAACCATTCGCATTCGCACATGTCGGACTTGAATTGTTCGAAATACCGCATTGTAAATAAAATTTGGAAAATCTCAAAATATACAGTAAATAAGTAATCACAGAATCATAGACACATAATCAGAATACTCGCAGCGGAATTTAAAAATAACTTAATGGTTCATGAAGCCACGATCAATAGTCTCAAAATAAGTATAAAGTACATAGTCTTAAACCAAATATAGTTTGAAATCTCCACAGAAAATCTCAATATTAGATTGTCTTGATTACAAAGCCTTGTAAGAACTGAACAGAAACTTGACAGCAGCTTGAAAAGAGATGATCAACAGTAGTCCAAGCTTCGGAGGTGAAGTCTGAACTAAAACTCGGGCTGACCCGAGCGTAAAATAAAACATAAACACTCGAGTCAGGACATACATACTTATACGGTGTAAGCTAATTCAAGCGTATTGTAATATAAAGCAGGTAACTTAAAGGATGCTTGGGACATCCCACCCTCTAAGGATCCATTAAACTATTTACTATGGAGTAATAATTTCGCTATTATAATAGCGTCTATATTAAAATAAACTTACTTTTAAATAGAGTTAAGGGGTTACCCATATAGCCCTTAACACGTAATAGTCCCAGTAGTCCATCCAATATCATAGTCCCTCCTGATCGGGAAGCTACCAGAGGATACCACACGGGCTACGGGAGAAAACCAAACTCGTACATGGCTCGCTATTGTAGGTGACATGGCACAACTAGGAAATGCCAGGGTAGATATACCAGTTATGCTTCCGGACTAGTGGTAACGCGTAGCTGCTACTACCGCCCACCTCGAACAACACTCCCGAATCAAAGGTGCGCACCAAACAATCACAAAAGTAATAGAATGGCATACGAAAAAGTGCGTCCGATAAGAGGTGCTACCTCCTTAGCCCGTCAATCGCTCCTGTTTTAGCCACCTTATGCCAACTCACGTGAGTCGGGTCCACGTACATACCTCAATAGAATGTCACCACCATCCAACTTCATTCTGGAATCTCCACCGCGTACACGGTTGTCAAAGTGGATTTTGGTATCGACATAAAGTATGCCCATTTCCGATCCCGGTCTCTTTGCCAACCAATCGTTATTATTACCCGTGGTTATAAATTTCAAAAATAGTTTATATTTAAATCAAAATACTTCATTTTAACTTTCAAAACTGAAGTTATTATATTTTCAAATCAAATATTCAAAAATCTCATTTTAGCCAACGGCAACACTTAACAAGTGCTACTGTAGCCCTTTTATTTATTTGGGTTTAGTTTTAAATTTCACAACCACAACACTTACCAAGTACTGCAGTAGCCTTTAATTAATTTTAGCCTTTAGTTCAATTGCATCAACTACGGCACTTACAAAGTGCGGTAATATCCCTTACAACAGTATCTAAGTAAATTAAAATTTTGACTTAAATATAAATTTATCAATAATTAAACTTAAATTTAACCAGTTTAACTTATAAAATCATATTTCCACTTTTAAAATAGTCATTTAAATTTCCCTAAATTTATGATTTATATAAGGTAAATTTCACAAATAAATATCAACTTCTTAAGGCTTCACTTATTAAAGTCAAATCAAATTGTCTATTCTTTGCATTCAAAATTTACTTAATAATTAAATTTGATTTATTATTCCAAAATATAACTATTTTTCAATTTATTCCTTAACTTACCCATTTCCTTAAACTAAACTCCACTTCTCCTAAGTTTAGTTATATTCAAATTTTTATCTTATGTATTCATTTTATTAGCCATTTAAAAAAAAATTAAATAACACCTTATTTATCCATTTAAATTCAATTACATCAAATGCATTATACTTTATTTACTTAACTTGAATTTCTTTCCTTTACAAAAATAAATTTTCAAAACAAATTTATATTCCACATTCCAACTTACCCATTTATTTCTTTATATATATATAACTCGTATAAATCACTAAAAATCATTTTAATTCAATTTAAATCAAAATAATACTATACCAGTTTAAATTACTTAAATTTTTCCAGAAATATATATATATATATATATATATATTCTACCTAGGTCAAGTGGTACGGATAATATATCATCTCAATCCGTAATTTACAAAAAAAATCCGGGTTCTATCATTTCAAACCCGCAATACCAAGTTAAACAAATAACTAAATAAATAAATAGATATTGTTCAGGCCTATCATTTCAGCCTGTAACGATTTATTTCTACAGGGAACTTGCATTGATAAACAATAAATAAATAAATAGTACAACAGCTTAAATATAACAGTATAATATATGACTGATGACGTGTCAAATTAATAACAGGGTTTTAACATCATAAATTTAAATCGCAGGCAAGATAAATAAAATATAAATATTCTACAATTACACTTGTTATTAACTTACAGATGTATAAGTACGTTTGTCTGGTGAGAATACTCACCTCTATGCTGCTGAAGATTAGATTCAAAACTACGATAACCACACCGAAACAGCGTAGAAAGCACAATCAAATATTGGAAGATGAGACAAACTAATTTCGATCTTGAAACAAGATAAATAAATAAAACTGAGTACCCGAAATCCAATTACGGACAAAGCAAATTTTTAAATAAAACAAAATTGGAACGAGCTAAAATAAAATGAAAATTGACTCAAATTGCTCAACCACTCCACCGCACGACTTGACCCATTAAAACAAAAGCTCAGCCTGCCCATTTATTTTTTCCAAATCAAAATTTATAAAATAAATTTATACTCTATTTTTTTACCCTTTTTACAAAATATTATGACGTGTTAATAAAAAGGTGGCAAATCTTATGCGGACAACATGCAATTCATGGCAGTGATACATAAAAGTGGCGCATGCAATATTTATTTACTATATTTTTTCTTTTTTTTCTTTTTTCCTCTTTTTTTCTTTTTTTTCTCTGTTAGGAAACAAGTAAAATATCAAAATCTCCAAATCAAAACAACTTTATACTGTTCTTACATATATCATATATCCTAATATGTAATGTTTCTAAATTTTAAAACACAGGTGGCCAACGAAAAAAAGCGTCCGGTCTGGAAATACTTCTTCTCTAAACACTCGTGTAAACAAAGTAGTGGAATTATCTGAAAATTTTTAGGTTGGGCTAACCTTAGGTGGCGTATGCCTTTTATATTATTTTTTTCTTCAAACTGAAGTGCGCCTATACTCAAACAAGTATGCAGTGATACAATATATAGGTGGCGATAAGATAAATATTCAAGTGCTAGGCTAAAATTGCATCAGAGATGCTCGGCAATGCACGGCCAGATCGGAGAGGAGGGGAAGGAAGTTAGGCGTTTGTCATGCGATGGAGCAGTTTGAACATTACAATGAAAATAAAAAAACAAAAGAAGGAAATAAAGTTGTAGCCATTACCTGATGCTACTGATTCTCACGCACGCAAGGAAGAAGAGTAGAAACCAAATGCAGTGAATGATGTAATTTTTCGTGCACTCGATTTATATATATAACATAGGGTGTGCAAATCAAGGGAGGAATTTTTTTGTAAACATTCGTACGTGTTAAATTAAGGAAGGAAATGAGTTGATTTGATTGAAGCAATATTTATAGTTGACATAAATTTTAATCAGTGGAGATTGCGTGAATTAAGGGAAAAGAAACGGCAAGCACAAATATGTTTAAACGGTAAGGAGCATGAAATTTTGAACGTGTATAATTTAAAAGATGGAAACTTGTGGTGACTGAGGTAAAACAATAGGCAAGCAAGGATTGATTGTGTTGATTGAAAATAAGAAATGACAATAATTTATTCGGCAAGCATTTGTACTCGTTTGAAATTATTAAGAAGAGAATGCGTTGATCTATAAAAAGAAATGGCAAGAATTTATTGGAGCAAATAATTGCAGTGGGTATGAATTAATCAGCGAAAGAATACGGTAAGCAATTATATTTTCTTTGAAACAGATAAGGAAATTTGGAAAATTTTTGCACGTTTAATAATTTAGCATAAAATTATGCGTTTGATATTGGTGGAAGAGGGAAAACGCAAGTAATAAATTTTATTTCAGTAGGCTGTGCAATTTCAAATATTTTATATGTGAACTTCAGGTTGCTAAAGTGGGAAAGTATAATTAATGCGTGTGTAATTTAAGGCAAACACGGATTAAAAAATTTTGAACGCTAAAGGAAAAATGATTTCTTTCATTATCAAAGGGGTGCGCGGGTTAATATTTAAATAGGAAAGTTTTGCACATGTTTGCGGGAATTTAGGTGAAATAAAATAGCAAAGAATACTTTATAAATCGGCAGAGGAAATTTCGAAGATTTTATTCCACAGTTACATGCGAATCAAAGGAAATACGTGAATTTTTTTTGAACGCGTTTATAAATAAAAACTTCCGTTGATTTGGGAACAGTGGCAAGAATTAAATGTGAACGGTTATGAAATTTTTTTGGAAAACGTTTCTATTAAATTAGGATAGCAAAAGGAAGGTGGAATGTTTACACGCGAATTTCAATCAAGCTTTAAATGAAATTTAACGGCTCTCTGGAAGAGTCAAAAAGAATATATACATATTAAACAAATTGAAGTAAAGGAAAGTGGGAAGTTATACGCGAATGAAAATACTATACGTGAATTTTGAATGTCAAGGAAATTAGTATTGAAATATGAAATTTGCGATGATTGAGGTAAAAATAGGCAAGCAAGAATTTGGTTGCGTTGATTGATAAAAGGAAACGGCAAGAAATTATTTGACAACAATTTATACTCACAAAAATTATTAGGAAGAGAATGCGTTGGGATGTAAAAGAAAATTATTGCGAGGCTTGTATACATCAGAGGGGTGTGTGAGTTTGTATCCAAAAGAAGTAAATTGCATAGGTTAAAAACGCAAGAAATATTAAAATTTATTTTTGAATGGCACGTAAATTTAGTAGGTTATAAATCTTATTGATCGTGACTTGGTATTCAACAGGGGAGGAATGGTTTAAAATTTACATAGAAGTGATTGCGTTAAAACGCAAGAATCAATGATAAAGTGGCAAGGAATTTAAAGATTTTGGAACGGTTAGCAATTTGTGGATCACGTTCCTATTAAATCAGAGGAGCAAAAGGAAAGTGAACATATTTTGCACATAAATGGTGAGGCACGTTTTATTATTTACTTATTACTTATATTCGTAAATTATATGTTTAAATACATACTATTTATACTAAATTAATCAAAACGGGCACGAACGTACAAATTAAACGTTCTTTTTATAAAGCTTATTTATATACTATAATTTTTTCAAATTTTATTTCTTAATTAAAACATGATTTGCTTAAAATTAAGTTATTTACCATTTCAACAAAATAAACCAAATTTCCAATTAAAGTTAATCCTTAACCAAAGTCAAAATTTCAGAAATCTTATTCTTTATTTAAAAATTTGGGCAATGTTTTAATCAAATTCAAAATTTATATTTTTATATAATAAACCCCCAAAGTATTATAGTTAAAAGAATGAAATATTTGTTAAAATTTTGGGTTGTTACAATCTCAAACAGACTGGTTTTGGCATCAGGAACAAGGGGTATATGATGATCATGCCTTCCCTATGGAGGAAGGAAGGGTTCACCGCTAGTCACTTCAGGAAGTTTTTGCAGAATACTTTTGACCTCATTGGGAACATTTACATCAGTAAGCTCCATATTGGAATGGTTGATTGTTGCAGAACACAGCATCATAGTAAGTTGGCTCTGTGAACAAGCCTTATTCAGTGACTTCTTGTTTACTAATTTTACTTCCTGCTGTTGTATGCCTTGATTTTTTGCAATAGACAAACTTGACTTGCAACTTTTCTAAATTTAAAGCGATTTCCCCCAAATTTTTCATCCATTGAGCACATAGAATTACTTGGCAACCTTCTAAGGACAGTGTTAGCAGATCTACTGGCATCCAACAACCCTGACACTTCAAGATAACATCACGACTTCCAGATCCCTGAAGCTTTTCCCCATTAGCGAATACCACCTCTTAAGTTTTGGAATCATCAATCTGTAACCTTAGTTTTCTTACGAGTTGTTCATCTATGACACTATGGGTTGAACCAGAATGTAGAGGATCTGTACGGACTTTCCTTTGATGCTGCCTTGCACTTTAATTGTAGTGAGTGCCGGTATTCCATATATTGCTTGCAGTGTTATAGTATGAGTTTCTACGGTTGCCACTTCGTCAGAATTTTCCTCATCTTCATCCCCAGTTTGGGCATCTTCTTCCTCTGAATTATCAAAAGTCATAACCCCTTCTAACACATGGACCTGTGGACTTTTACATGTGTGTCCCTTGTGCCACTACTCTTTGCAACCATAGCAGATATTTTGCCTCCTCATCTCAATCAGTTGGTTAGGAGTCAAGCCTTTACGTTTTGCCATATTTTCAATATAGATGGAATCCCATTCCTTGGCCTTTAGATTATTGCCTTGCTGTTTGGGATAAGGAATTGTGTGGTTAGATTGGATTTTAGGCAATACACGAGTAGTTTTGCCTCCTTTCTTGGATTGAGACCATACACTTTCGAACATTTTGGCCAAATAAACTGTCTCTCTAATGTCCACTGGTCTAGATGTCATAACATCATACCTTATTTCTTCCTTGAGACCGCCTATGAATCTGTCCAACAAGAATTTGGGTGGTAGTGTCTCAATGGTAGTTTGCAGTCCCTCAAATTTGAAAAGGTAAGCAGAAACTGTAGTTTTTTTTGAGTTTAGCTAGTGATTCATATGGCCTATCCATTTCCTCTAAATTGAATCTAATCAGGATTTCCTCTCTAAAGATGGACCAAGTATCATGGTTAGCTACATTTCTTCTATGCCAATTGTACCATTTCAAGGCATCTTTCTTGAGATAAAAAGATGAAATTTCAACCCAGAAATACTCTTCTGTTTGATGAAATATGAAGAATTGCCCGACTTGAATAAGCCATTCATGCACCATCTCATCGCCAGAATATGTGGGAAAGTCAAGCTCAAGATTAGGAAAGGGCGAATTTTTATTCCAAGAAATAGTTTCTTGATGGGGCTGATGGTTGTTTGGAGGCTGGGCAAGATTAATGGGGTTTGCAGCGCTTGAGTGTGGGATATTAGTATTAATTCTAGTGGGTGGATGAGGCTGTGATGGGGTAGAAGAGGAAGAGGTCATTTGATGGGGATTTGATGCTAGAATCCCATGTATAATTGCAGGTGCATTCGAGGTAAGAGGATTGGTCGCTGATTGCATTTTGAGTTGTTGTACATCCAAAGCTGGCGCAGTTAAGACATTGTGCATTCCTTCAAACTTCGTGCACAGTTCCTTGGTGGGTTGTTCCAAGCTATGAGCAATATTTTCCAATTTTCTTAATGAGTAAGAATTTCGATTATTGATTTCCTCTTGTCTCCTCCACGCCTCATCTTGTTCTTGAAGTTTAGAGTCAATGCTGGAATTATTGTTAAAACTACAGTCAGGATGGTTGTCAAAGGTTTCCCCAGCCTGAAGCTCTGATACCACTTTGTCAGGGCTCCTTTGTTCTGTCTGCTTGGTCATGGTGTAGAATGTGAAATGGTGGTTGGCTGAATTCAAGAAAAAGTAATGCAGAAGCAAGAAGACAAAGATGCAGAGGCAAGAAGATAGACAGAAACAAGGTTGGGAATGATCAGAAAGGAGATTAGAAGATCAGAGAATAGGTGATAAGATGATCAGAGAGTGAAGAATGAGGGAATGAGAGATAAGGAAGTAAATGTAATAGAAATACTGTAAGAAACAGAATGTATCAGAAGGAAAGAAATAATAGAGAAGAGAGGAAATAATGTAAGAACGGAGATTGTGAAAATAAATGAAAAACTATTGTTTCTTTTTTCTTCTTCTCTTTGTGTACAATTGCATGATTCTATTTATAATGCAAAATTACAACGGCTCTATTGTGCCAGCTCATGCCTCTTTGACAAATTCAACATCTCAATTAAATTACAAGTAATATTTTCTGATAAAATGATATATATCCCTGTGCACGTGCACATATGCTCACAGTGTGCACACACAGTTTTCTTCATTCTTCCTTAGAACCTGATATGTGGATTGAACTGCTGTTGCATACAAGTGTAAGAATCCCAAGATTATTACATTTTTGCCTTATTTTTACATTCCCATCAATCCATGTTGTGATATGGCTCGTATTGTTCACATCACACAATTTGTTTGTCCTTTTATTGTAATAATGTCTGCTTTTTAGAGAAACGAAAAGTTACAATACGAAGGCCGCTAGGTTCAACAACCATTGCATCGCATCCCTACCGTCACTTACTACATTGGGTAAGCCATTGTGATTTTTCATCTTCGTGATCTTTCTTTACTTAATGTATATTTATTATGGATCCTACTGGCAATTTTTGTCAGGCGGTGTATTTTTTATGCCTAGTTACTTATACATTTCAATTAATTAAAAAAAATATTTGATGGTAATTGCATATTTTAATTCAAATTAAATTGATTGACAATAAAATCAAGATTATTGAAACATCTGAGAGAAAACTTTCAACATGCCAGTTTTTTTCTTTAATGTTTTCTTTTGCATCTACGTCCAATCGGATCCACGGAAGATATGGACAAAACATGGATCAATTTACCAAGGTTTTGTAAATTTTGATTAATAATTTCGTACTTATAACTATGTAGGGTTGACTAAGGACATGATTATTTTTTTAGTATGATAGAGGGATATACGCAAGCCGTTCAAAATTTCGTACATATGCATGCTAAAAGTGAAGGTAATCCAGAAAAAAATATTATTCCGTGTCGTCGATGTAGGAACCTTATTTAGCATTCTTCAAGAGATGTTGTGACACATTTGGTGTGTTTTGGAACTGATCCAACATATGATGTATGGATCTTACATGGAGAAGCACGTCATTCACGAAATAAAGCCGACAAAGTGGCAAATACATACAGAATGTATTTCGATGCAGGAATTGGAGACGAGGAGAACAAGTATCGTATTAACGATAGACATAGGAAAGGGACTAATATATTGTTGGAGATAGCTGAAATACCTTTATATTCTGGTTGTACAAACCACAGAAACTTGTCTGCTATGATACTTCTTTATAAAATTAAGGCTTGAAATGGTATAACTGATACGACATTTACAGAACTTCTTAAGCTCATCGGGGATATGACACCTAAGGAAAACAAGCTTCCCGATTCAACATACAAAACAAAGAAGTTGATTAAATTATTTGGTTTATGTTATAGGAATATACATGCATGCGTAAATGATTGTTGTCTATTTTGAAAAGAGATTGCACGTAGTATTTTTGTCCTAAATGCGGCAAATCACATTGGAAAAAGAACAAGACAAGAGAAGATGGAAAGAAATCCAAAATACCTGTGATGATTTTAGGATACTTTCCACTCATACCATGGTTGAAAAGAATTTTCATGACGTCGGAGACATCAGAACACTTAAGATGGCATCGAAGTAATAAATGAGAAGATTGCAAACTACAACATCCTGTAGATTCCTCCAAGTGGTCTATAATTGATAGAATGTATCCTTCCTTTGAATTCGATCCACGAAATTTAAGGCTTGGCCTTGCAAGTGATGGCTTTAACCCTTTTGGTGATTGGAATTCAACATGTAGTTGTTGGCCAGAGTTTTTAGTTGGTTATAACTTCCCTCATTGGCTTAGTATGCATAAAGATAATATGATGCCATCTTTATTAATTCCTGTACCGCGAAAACCAGGAAATGACATCGACATGTATCTGCAACCACTTATTGAAGATTTGAACAAATTGTGGAATAAAGGGTAAAGGTGTATGACGCATTCAATCGTAGCGAATTTGGATTAAATGCAATTATGATGTGGATAATAAGTGATTTTCCAACCTATGGAAATTTAGTAATTTGCACTATAAAGGTAAGAGAGAATGTCATGTTTATGGCATTAATACATGTTCGATATGGCTACCATTTAGTAAAAAATGCACATACTAGGGGCATAAATGATTTCTTACACCTAATCATGAATATCGCCACCGGAAAAACTTATTTGATAGAATCATAGAAAATAGAGAAGTGCCTCCAATACATACTGGTGCTAAAATCTTCAAAGATGTCAAAGATATTGTTAATGAGTAGGGAAAAAACAAAGGAGGAAGAGATAGAAAGTAGGAAAAGAAAGCGAGGGGGATGTGAGGAAAAAAGGAATCCAAATGTGGAAAACGAAGTCCATTTTTTTGATTCGCCTTATTGGAAGGTAAAATATAACTAAAAATACAATGTCTTTTCATTTGACATCCATGTCCAATAATTAGCATTTTGCTATCAATCTATCATACACATTTTTCAGGTTTTCGCAGACACTTCCTTTGCATCACAATCTAGATATAATGCACGTCGAGAAAAATATTTGCGAGAGAATTTCTGGTACATCGCTTAATATCATAGGAAAAACAAAAGATGGAATTACTTCATGTCAAGATCTGAAAGCAATGCGTATAAGAAAGAAGTTACCTCCTATAGATATTGGAAGTAAAGTATTACTTCCTACTGCAACATGCACCTTGACAGACCAAGAAAAACAGATCTTTTATGATAGGATGAGGAATTTGAAGGTGTCTGGTGGGTATAGCTCAAATATTTGAAAATGTTTTGCAAAACATGACAAGATTTCAAGTCTCATGATTATCATATTTTGCTGCAACAACTATTGTCTGTAGCGTTGAGAGGCCTTTTGACCGTAGGTACAAGAAATGCATTACTACGACTATGTTCATTTTATAATGACTTATGCCAAAGAGTGCTTGATAGAGATAAATTAGAATCCATGAAGAATTAAGTTGCATTAATGTTATGCGACCTTGAGAGATTTTCCCGCTTCCTTTTTCTATATCATGATTCACTTGACAGTACATTTGAGGAGGAAGCAAGAATATGTGGACCGATAAAATACCGGTCGATGTATCCATTTGAGAGGTAGTTTTTATGAATGTTTAACGTAATTAATAAATATGCGCTTATGAAAGCATTTTATGCTTATGTCTTGATTATAGGTATATGAAAATACTGAAGGGTTATGTTAAAAATCAAGTTGGACCTGAAGGGTGCGTAATCGAGCGCTATTCTGCTGAAGAATGCATTAAGTATCGTGCTAGATATATTGAAGACATGTATGAATTTGGAGGAAGAAAAATCAAAATGAAGTGCAAAAAGGTAATTCCATATACGATGGGCGTCCGATTTCAAAAGGAAAACCCATGTTACTTTTCGAGGAGGTGATTGATGCTGCTCATAGGTTTGTGCTGTTCAATACTGATGAAGTGGAGTCGTACATAGAGTAAGTATAAGTTCAACTCGATCATTATATATGAAAGCAATTAATTTTTAACTTGTACATTTGCATATGCAGAATTCACAAGGAGGAGCTGAAACGTTTGCACCCTCGGCTTTTACAAAATGAAGTGGAATTGTTAAAACTACATTTAGACGCTTTTAGTTATTGGTTTGGAAAAATGGTTATATTTTCTTTCATTAGACCAATTAAGTTTCATATATGCAAATATTATTGTCCTTTATCTTCATATACAACACATTTTATATGTCTAGGTTAAAGATGAGAGAAATGATTCAGATGTTAGCGAAATAATAAAATGGCTTTTGTATGGGCCTTGGTCGCAAGTAGCCTCTTATACTGGCTATGCTGTCAATGGACGATGTTTCCATACTAAAAACTATGAGAATTCTACGTAAAATAGCGGTGTTTCCTGAGACGAATACTATTGTGTAGACAGGTCCATTGAGAAAATCATTTATAATCGCATCTTACATGAGATTTTGTTATTGGACTACCATCTGTTTCAAGTTGATTTGTTTAAGTGTGATTGGACAAATATTTATCTTGGAGTTAAGGTTGGAGATGGCTTTATATTAGTTAATTTACATCAGTTCCAAAATCAATTTGCAAGCGATCCTTTCATCTTAGAAACATAAGATGTACAAGTGTTCTTCTCCAGAGGAAGTAGTTCAAATTGGTATGTTGTTTTGAAATCACGTCCTAGAGGTTTTCATGAATTGGAAAAATACGAAAAGGAGGAAAACTCAATGAGTAAACCACAAAATGAGTCACTACTTAATGATAGGGATGTTGATAATGATGACAAAAGTTACATAAGGAAGGATTGGATGACATTTTAGTATGAATAACCATTCGTTGTTGACATAGTGTTTTATATGTAGTCATATGCGTTAAAGTGTTTCGTTATGCCGCTATGTAAACCGATGAATAAATTTCTCTTCATATCAAAAAGATACACCTATCAAATCACATATTGATTTACTCGAGTTTTTGATAGAAGTGTATCAAAGCAATTTTACATCGTATCACGTACGGTTGTTTTCATATCTTTTTTGATATTATTCATAGTTGTTACGTATCAAAAAATTCATATACTAATTAGTATAATGCTAACATTTTACGAATTATGATTTTTTTTCCTGGTTGATCACTTGGAGAAAGAAGCTTGAATTTGTCGCATCTATGGATAAGAATGAACAAAATCATGGAGAGGTAAAATCTAATGTTATTTTTACCTCAATTCCAACTATGCCCTTACTAATGCTATATTTGTTCAAATAATTTCAGAGCTCGAAGCAAGCGAAGAAAAGATCGAAGAAGCAAAGTCTTGTCGCACTTGCAACTGCTCATGGTCTAACTAAGGCTAATGGTGTTATTAGAATCTCTAGAATGAAAGATGTTGAAATTGAAGTTGGTTGTACTCTTAAGGTTATGAATGTGGCTATTAGAAAATTTCCATGCAAACATAGTGAAATTCCTCCACCCATCATTCCTTACTATTATTCAACCTCCCTCCAAAACATCACTACCACAAACTCCTCCAATTCTCTTCATTTCACTCCCCTTCAAAACGTCGTTACTACACACACGTCCAATCCTCATGATTCAACTCCCCTTCAAAACGTCAATACCATACACTCGTCAAATCCTCTTAATTCAACTCCCCTCGAAAACATCGTGACCACACACATGCCCAATCCTCATGATTCAACTCCCATTCAAAACATCAATCCCACACAATCATCCAACCCTCTTAATTCAAATCCCCTTCAAAACAACTTTACCACACACACGTCCAATCCTCATGATCCAACTCCCCTTCAAAACGTCAATTTAGACTCTTTCTCCGAAGAGGCGAACCTGTTCAAAACTAAGAGAAAAAGAGGAAAAACAATGATGAGATTATTTTCTTTAACACTGAATGATAAGGTTGAAATTGATTTCATTGACCTAAATTAACCTATTGGTCCAAATTTCAAATATTTGTCATCATATCTTGGGAATGGTACTTGTGACCATTAGCAATTGGAAGAAAGTTGACGAAAAATTGAAGGCTGATATATGGACATGTATTCAGGTACTAAAACCTGTTGAGAGCTAAAACATGATATATATATATATATATAAAACACCTGGATTTTAAGTTTTCTTTTAATTGAATTTAAACAGGTTAAAATTTGGTCTCTTTTGTTTATGAATTGTCAAAAAAAATGTCAAAAGAGACATAACAATAACTTTGACTAAATCGAAATAAAAGTATTTAACAACTATGCAATTCAGATTTTCCTTTTATACATAATGTAACTATGCAATTTAGATTTTTCTTTTTACACATAACATAACTATGCAATTTAGATTTTGTCCATACTGTACAGGCAAGATTCAAGTTGAATGACATATACCAAGATATGTTCCTTGAGATGGTGGTGCTACGATGGAAAGAGGAAAAGTCAAGGCTATTTAAAGGTATAAAAGTTGCAGCAAATAATCTCGATGCTTCCAACAAATTAGACATGTTAAAACCAAATATTATTAAAAGTGCTCAAGAGTGGAATGATTTCATCAACGAGAAATTAACGGAAGAGTTTGAGGTAGTTCGTTTTACTTTAATGGATAAAATTGAGAATTTTTTATTTTATTTTATTATACCTAATTCCAATGAATTTCTCTTTGTAGTCGACGAGCAATAAATACAAGGTCATACGAGTGCTGATTACAGTTCCACACACTATGAGTCGAAAGAGGTATGCAAGACTAGCAGATGATATGGTAAAAAATGTAAAGATTTGATATTGGCTTCTGATCAGTTTCTATGTATTGAATTTGAACTGACTCCTGAATGTAGAAATGAGAGATGATGCAAAAAGATAGTTTGATTTCTTTATTGATGTAGAAGAAATAAATGTGTTACAGATATTATTACTCTCGGCATTGTATTTATACACTTTGTAATATATATGGGCTGAGAATAATGCACTTGGGCTTTAAGCCTGAAACCGTATGCAAATAAAATAATACAAAGATATGCGATATGCGGTAAACCCTCATTTCTATTACTCCCCCTCAAACCAACGTTAGGGTTTCCATGTCTTCTTCATTCTTTTGCGCCGTCATATGAGATTTGTGAGATTTTCTTCAATTCAGAGCAAAAATTTCTTCAGATATGAGAGATTTACAATTATACTGAGTTTACTCTAATGCTTTTGCTATGCGAGTCTTGTTCCACTCTTTTGTCTCTCGTTCTGTTGACTTCAGTGGCAGATCCGTGACTTTTAGTGTCGGAATTGCTAGTCTTGGTGTTGAAGTTCCGTTGATGCTCTGAAGTAGATGCTCGAATAATTCTCTTATCAAAAGAAATTTCTTCATTACAGTTGCTAGACATAGTGTTGATGTTGTTAACAGATCTGTTGCCTTCTGTGCTAAAGCTCTCGACTTTATTGCACTATGCTCCTGAGACTTCCTTGGATTCACTCAAATCATCATGACTAGCAACAACCTTCAGATCATTTCTGAATCTGATGAAATTTTGTCTAGACAATGGTTTGGTAAGTGTGTCGGCTCTCTGGTAAGCAGATGGTAAGTGATTAATATGTAAGTTTCCTTTCTGAACTTGTTCTCTAACAAAGTAGAGGTCTATTTCTACATGTTTGGTCCTTGACTGAAGAACTGGGTTAGCTGACATGTATATTGTGCTTTGATTATCACACCATAACGTTGGTTTGACATGTTGTTTGATGTTTAATTCATATAGCAAGTACTGCAACCACATAATTTCCGTTGTTGCACTTGCAACACTTCGGTATTCAGCCTCTGTGCTGGATCTGGAGATGACTGACTGCTTCTTTGAACACCATGACACTGGGTTGTCTCCTATGTATATGCAGTAACCTGTAGTTGATTTCCTATCATCTGGGTCTGTTCCCCAGTCAGCATCAGTGTAACCAGTGATATTTAGATGTTTGCCTCTCTTTATATGCAGTCCATAGTTGATTGTTCCTTTTTAGTATCTCAATATTCTCTTTACTGCTTTCCAGTGATCATCTCTTGGTTCCTGCATAAATTGACAAACTTTGTTAACACTAAAAGAGATGTCTGATCTTGTAGTAGTTAAATATTGTAAAGCACCAACAACACTTCTGTATTGCTTGATGTTTGTTATGTATTCTCCCCTGTTTTTAGATAAGTATTGATGGATTATCATTGGGGTAGGCTGGGGCTTGGCACTATCCATTTTAGTTTTAGTTAGTAGCTCCAGAATGTATTTCTTTTGACAAAGGAAAATTTCTGATTTTGATTTTCTCTTTACTTCAATCCCTAAGAAGTAGTTCAATGAGCCCAAGTCCTTGATGGAAAATTTCTTGTCTAGACATTCAGCAAGACTCTTAATTTCATTCTCATGGTTACCTGTAATGACAATATCGTCAACATATATCAAAATGTAAATACTTGTTCTATCATTAACTTTAATGAATAAAGAGTTGTCTGATTTGGTAGAATGATAGCCAAGTTGAATCAATGTGGCTTTCAGTTTGTCAAACCAGACTCTTGGAGCCTGTTTAAGACCATATATAGCCTTTTTAAGTTTGCAAACTTGACTTAAGTTCTGCCTGTAACCAAGAGGCTGCTCCATATATATTTCTTCTTGTAGAGTTCCATTCAGGAATGCATTATTGACATCATATTGTCTGATATTCCACTGATTATACAGAGCAATACTCAAAATAATTCTTATAGTGGTTGATTTAACCACTGGCGAAATGGTTTCATTAAAATCAAATCCATATTGTTGTGTGTAACCTTTTGCTATAAGTCTTGCTTTGTATCTAGACACAGTCCCATCTGGATTCTATTTGATTCTGTATGTCCACTTGCATCTTATAATATTCTTATTATCTGGTGGATGTACAAGGTCCCAAGTATTGTTCTTTATTAAAGCATTGTATTTTTCATCCATTGCTGCCTTCCAGTATTTGTTCATTGCAGCTTGCTCAAAGGTTTCTGGTTCCTCTATAACTGATTCTGCTGTATATAGTTTTGGTTTGAAGATTCCACTTTTTGATCTTGTAATCATTGGATGTCCTGTTCTTATCTATGGTGATTTTTCTACACATGTTTGACTATTATCATTTTCTGACTGCTCTTGTGCATTTGTTGACTCTTCTTCATTGACTGACTGTGTTGAATGTCTTGAATTCACAGGGGTTTGATTGAGATAGCTAGATGAGCTCAATGGTTCATGACCTGGTTGATTTGACACAGTGAGTTGTGGATCATTAGCTCCAGCAGTCCTTTCAATCATCTCAGGACAAAGAACATCACTGCGAACAGGTATACTAGGAATAGAACTTCTCGGGTTATAAACTTTTAGAGTTGTTTTAATGCTTTTATTGCTAAAGGGAAAAACATGTTCATTAAATACAACATGTCTACTAACTATGATTTTCCCATTTTCATCAAGACATTTATATCCCTTTTGATTTGTTCCATATCTTATAAAAGTGCATGGTTTTGCCCTGAAGCACAATTTATTGTTATTGTATGGTCTTATATGAGGAAAGCATAAACATCCAAATATTTTCAAGCTTTGATAATCTGGTTTAACACCTAATAATTTCTCTATTGGACTGATTCCTTTATGAATCTTTGTGGGAAGTCTATTAATTAAATAGACAGTAGTGTTAAAGGAATCAGGCCAGAATTTTAGTGGCGGTGATGCTTGAGCAAGTAGTGTTAGCCCAGTTTCAATAATGTGTCTATGCTTTCTCTCTATTAGACCATTTTGTTCTGATGTATAAGGACATGTGATTTTGTATACAATTCCTTTCTTAGCAAAGAAGTTGCTAAGTGATTTGTACTCAGTACCACCATCTGACTGAATAATTTTGACTTGATTTCCAGTCTGTTTTTCAGCTAATAATATGAAATGTATCACAACATTATAACTATCTGATTTGGCTTTCAGAAAATATATCCAAGTATATCTTGAGTATGCATCAATGAAAGATATATAATATCTATAACCATAATCTGAAATAATTGGGGCAGGTCCCCATAAGTCAGTTGCAACCAATTCTAAAGGTTTTGAATAACTAGTTGAGGAGTCAATAAAAGGTAATTTATGACTTTTACCCAATTGGCAGTATGTACAAATATATGGTAAAGCAACATGATCAAACATGATTTTATTTTTCTCAAGTACTTGTTTCACAACATTTGTGTTTGCATGACCAAGTTTATAATGCCACAAGTCAAACACACTTCTATTCTCTTCAGTTTGACCAATTTCACCTAAGTTACAACACTTCTGATTTTTCTCTGATTTGCTATTGTTTTTGAGATTGAATCTGTACAATCCCTTCATAGCTTCACCCTGCAAAAAGATTTTCATTAGTCAGTATGTCTTTAACTAAGCAATAATCTGGAAAGAATTCAAAGTATACATTGTTATCTTTTGCAAATTGTGACACACTAATAAGATTTTTCTTTATTTTGGGAACTTTCAACAAGTTATTCAAATATAATTGTCTTTTGCTATCAATACTGCTCTTGCCAGTGTGAGTACTATTCACAGACTCACCATTCCCCATGCATATTAACTGTTTACCTCTATATTCCTTGTTGCCAAGATTTAAGTTGTCTAGATTTTTTGTTATGTGATTAGTTGCTCCTGAATCTGGGTACCGGCTTTCATTATGTATGTGTTCTGATGTTGTTACAGTGCTTTGGTTAACGTCACCATTACCATTACTGTCAGATTGATTTTGAATCATGTTTACACTGGCTTTTCCATTTCCTTGATTACTTTGATTCTGATTTGGCACATAGTTAGCATTGAATCTGAAATAACACTTCATTGCTGTATGACCAACTTTTTCACAAATTTGACACTTGGGTCTGTTGTTGTTGTTCCACCTACCTCTGCCTCTAGATCTGTTTGAACTGCCTCCTCTTTGTTGTGTATGACCTTGTTTATTTTGATTTTGTCCTTTGTTTTTTGAATTGTAGACATAATTGACTGACATATCTGTATCTTGAGGCTTTTTGTGATCTATTCTTGCCTCATGTGCAAGAAGTGTTGCATGAACAAACTGCACAGATGGCAAGGTTGGTTGAGATGACACAACTGCAACAACTGCTTCATATTCTTCACTAAGTCCATTCAAGATACTTAATGCTTGTTCTGTTTCAAACACTTTGCGTCCTGCTGCATCCAACATATTGCAGATGTTATTCACTTGTGATAAGTAATCTCACATTGATTGATTCCCTTTAGTAATATTTTGCAACTGTCGTTTATAGTGCATAACTTTGGCAGCTTACTGAGTGTTGAATATCCTTTCAACCGTAATCCATTTGTCATTTGCTGACTTGCACCCTATAACTTGTGATAGCAATTTTGTATCAATGGAAGATAACAGCCAAGACTGATTAATCTGTCTTGTCTGTAGTATTTTGTGTATTCCTCATTGCTAATCGTTTTGTTTTGTGAATCAGTGATAAATCTTGGAGGAATTGGGATAGATCCAAGAATGAAACCTTCTAGCCCATATCCTTGCATTGCTGTTTCAACTTGCAACTTCCACAAGAGATAGTTGTCCTCTTCAAGATGAACAGTGATTAACTGACTTTATGGACTGATCACTGTTTTGATTAATCTTTCTGTTGTATCAGTTAGAGTTTGCTGTAGTGGGTTATTGGTATTATCTGATGTAGCTGAGGCATTATCTCCTTCAGCCATGATTGCAGAAAACTGAACAGATGGATCTAGCTTGAAGATTCAGTAAAATAACCAATACAAGATTACACTGACTATGGTAAGAAACAGGTTAGTTGCAGCCAAGATTCAAATGATGAAACTGCTTCTGATGATTCTTGGCAAGGCAATTCCTTTCTGTTGAGTTTTGCTGTTTTCTTGAATTGGTTTTTCTGATTTTCTGAATTTTCTTGCTGCGAATTTGCTTTGATCTTTGATGAAAAACTTATTGCAATCAGAAGTCTATCTGATTTCTTGGTATGGTACCTTTTTTTCAAATTAAGACAACAAATTTTATTACTAACCCAAATGATGAGATTTCACCTGATGGGTTAAGAGCCTTCAGATGATGATAATATTTCAGATGAAGTTGTCGCTAGGCGTTATGCTTCGATACCGTGTAAAGATTTGATATTGGCTTCTGATCAGTTTCTATGTATTGAATTTGAACTGACTCCTGAATGTAGAAATGAGAGATGATGCAAAAAGATAGTTTGATTTCTTTATTGATGTAGAAGAAATAAATGTGTTACAGATATTATTACTCTCGGCATTGTATTTATACACTTTGTAATATGTTTGGGCCGAGAATAATGCACTTGGGCTTTAAGCCTGAAACCCGTATGCAAATACAATAATACAAAGATATGCGATATGCGGTAAACCCTCATTTCTATTAAAAAATAACTTGTAAAATTCATTTATTATCGTATCAAAAAATATCCAATACGGTTTAGTATTTAATCGTTAAGCTCTTTTTGCAAAAAAAAAAATGGTTGTTCATCAGATATCAGTAGGAAGGATTTGTGGTGCAGCGGCCACACAGAAAAATGGAGAACCGCCAAATTCAATTGTCGTCGATTATATAGTAAGGATGGATAATACATCAAATTATTTTTTCATTTTTCGTTTTGACTCCATTTAACCATTTCGCCTATTACATAGTTGAATTTGATATATTTTACTTGACATGTATTTTTACAGTTGTCTCCAGTATTTGAATGTTACATTTAACGTTGCAACATATGAAAAATGAATATTTTTGAATTTTTAGGCTAAGATAAAAGAGTATAAAAACACTCGAATTTCTCAAGGAACGGTGTCATTGCACGAAGATGGAGTGTCGAAGGTTTTTGGTCGTGAACACAGAAGTAGAATAAAGGGCTAGGTTTTGTTGTTATACCAACTCAGTTCGGAGTTCGTACGATTAGTTCAAAAAAAGTACGTGACTTAGAAAATCAAATTACAACCTTGCAAGCTCAAATGAAAAAACTCTCAAATTTGTTTATGGACGTATTATATAATTGATTCACTATGTTAATGAGTAATCGATATACCTTTAATATATTAGTGCGTGTCTAATATCTTTTGTAACGGAACATCGATAGTAAACAAAATGTCGCGGAAGAACCAGTGACTCCTAGTGGCAATACGCCTCAGTTATTTCCGAAATGAAGTTATTACATTGGAGTATTTGTTCGTTGTAATTGACATTTGAGCGCATTGAGGAAAAAAAGTTATTAGGATGTCATTGATCACTGTAAATTCAAACACATATAGCTTGCAAAAAAAGTTAAACTAAAGAATTAATAAAACATACTGTATAATTAATGTCATTGATCATTGATGTTTAGGGCCATACTTTGTAATTTAATTAGCACGTGTGTGGATGGTGATTGTGTTTGAACAATTAGGAATTGGGATTGGCTAGGGTTAATGATTGATGCTGACCTTGTATGCACTGAGGTGTTTAGCACTTGATATGTGTCTTGCATTTGGGCAAGTGTGGTTTGCTTGTTTTACGTCAGGTCTTCCTTCCATATAAATGTTTGCCGCTAGTTTTTGCATTGCTACACGTATTTGAACTCCCAAAGCTTAGGATTACTCAATCAAAGCTATGACACCAACGCGCCTACCCATTCCTATTAGATGTTGATTTTGGATCTATTAAAACAGTCTATAAATGTAAACAACTAACTTGTTCCCACAGCTGATAATAACATAATGCAAAGCAACTAGGATTAAGAGCAATATATCTAGGATACTTCTAATTCTAAGCCTGCACAAATGTTGGGTTGCACAACTGAGGTTGAGTTGGGTATTTGTTGAGTTATTTTGCTTTTTTATTTATAGTTAAGCTTGTTTCTTCATTTGCATACAGCCTTAGCTTACTGGGTATTTGTTTCTTTCGCATGCTTGTATACTTGATCATGTGAATTGCTTACTTTGCATTTGCTTGTATTTTCCTTGTTTTATTTATAATTACATCTATATGTTTTGCAAGTTAATTTGGAAACGTGGCATTGATTACCTTGCTTTAGCCTTGTAATTCAGTTCTCTTGTTTTGCAAACTGCTGGCAGATAAGTATAATTTGAAAACTTATTCTTTTTTGGAATGTATGAAATTTTTGGAAATTAAATGTTTGAAATAAGGAAATTTTACATATGTAGGCCAGTTTTGAAAAGATATAACAAATATAGGCCAGTTCCAAAAGTATTTACAAATATAGACCAGTTTTCGTTTTGCTGGTCTATAACGTTGGCGATTTTTCGAAAATCGCCAACGTGCGATATTTCCAAAATCGCCCAGGTAGATTAATTTGTTTTGCTTTGGGCGATTTTTCAAAAATTGCCAGAAGAAACTGCTATAAATCCAAGCAGCCACCTACCATCTTCTTTCACTATCAACTTTACCAAACTTATCATCAAATTCCTGAACGTTTGCAAACCCTACTTCATAGAAAACCCAAAAAAGGTTCGATTCTCACAAGATACAATCAAAGCTTCTGAACAAGTAAGTGTAATCTTCGGTACAGGGTAATGTATATCGATTTACGTTTACTAAAATCATAATTCGGAGCTGTTATGTATTCTAACCATTGTTGACGTACTCGCAGCTGAAACAAACATGGATGATTGGGAGATAGACGACGAGACGATGTCGAAATGTTACGATGAGTTTGAAGCGCGAAGGGACATTACGCATCTAAGCGATGTTGAATTTGTTTCGGAAATGCAATTTGGGCCAATACGTCAAAAGTTCCATTCGGGAACATCATCTCTCAACACTCGCTTACGTGAAGTTGTAGCGAACCAAAGACCGGGCAAGCAAATTTCTTTTGAAGGTAAAGTACTTAGTCCTTGTAATCCTGTAGGGCCTACATTGCCATCCGGTGCATATCCAGTTTGCAGATGTGGCGATGAATGCGTGGTTGTCATAGCCAAAACTGAAACCAATACTGGACGAAGATTTTACGGTTGTGCTTCTTACGAAGATCACATGATGAATCATGGCGAAGTGGGGTGCTGTAAATTTATGAAGTGGATCGATCCTCCATTGTGTGCTCGAGGAGTGGAATACGCCCTCGAAATGCAAGCTGAAGTTAGGCGTTTGAAAAAAATTAGTTGAAGAAATGAATAGAAAATGTTGGTAGAGAAGAAAATGTCATATTTAGCTTATATTCGCAATGGAAACATTTGACAAACGGTTTCATATCATGAACTCTATGTTGGGTACTTCATTTATTTTCATGTAATCGATGGATATTTTAACCTTTCGTACTTCGTACGTTAGTAGTTTTGTGTTGTTAGATTTATTTATTGTTAGTACCATGTAACTGAGGGATAATCTCACCTATTCGTAAAATGTATGTTTGATTTTGTCTGAAATTGATGGTTATATCAAAGTATTTGTCATTGGATGAATTTATATGATCATATAGAGTTGTTTGGAGGAATCTCTGTATCACTTCTATTTTTTTAGTGAGAACAAACAATTGCCAAAATAGGCAGCCCACTGTTCTGAATGTGGCGATTTTTCAGAATTCGCCAAAGGCGATTTTTGAAAAATCGTGTGCTGTTAGTTTGTTTTTGCAATTTTTCAAAAATCGCCCATTGGCGATTTTTGAAAAATCGCCCGCTGTTTCGCATGTTACGAAACAAACAGGCAGCAAGCCCTCCCCCACTCACTCTACAACTTTAAACCAAGCTCCAAAAAACCCATTTCGGGTTTGAGCTCTCTACCTTCCAAAAATTAATATTTTCTTTGCTTTTTAATCAAATTCGAAGCTCATTCGGACCATGGCTTCAACATCCGGAATAGTGGAGGATATTGGTAATGCACCAATCTCCAATTTCTTGATTTAGGGCATTTTTAGGGTTTTCTAGTTTTCAATTTTTTGCAATTTCTTGTGAAAGCTAAGTGTTGTAGATTACATTACGAGGATTTGCAAGTGAATGTTCATTCAATTGCGTGTGCTTTAGTGTAGATTGAAGAGAATTTAATTTATGATAGTTAAGGGTTGTATGCATTAATCTTTACGTTGTAGATTACATCGAGATGGAGCCCGGTCTAGTAGACCCGAGCGTGTTGTACCTACAACCTAGACACCGCACGTCTAGTGAAGCGTATATGATGGTAATTTCCTATGATTTTCGTTTCACAAATTGTGTGAATGCTAATATCTGTACATGTAATGTTAAACAAAGCGAAGAAGTAGATTTCAAAATCGATCACTCTATATCTCTCAAGAAAGTCACTATAAATCATCCTAGAGTATTAGAGGAGATTGATCGAGCAGGCTTTTCGACAGTACTGTGGTTAGGCTACCTCCAGTTAGATCATCATCTGATCACGGCTCTTGTCGATAGATGGAGACTGGAGACATCTACATTCCATCTTCCTGTCGGAGAGATGACGATCACATTAGGGGATGTGGCCGTGCTTTTAGGTTTGCCTATAGAAGGCAATCCAGTGATGGGTGAGGACCATCATGATTATATTCAGTTATACACGGATTTGCTCGGTATTACTCCTCCTCCACAACAAGTAAGGGGTAACGACATGGTAGAAGTGAAATGGTTTCGACAAGCTATAGCTGATGATATACCTGCCGATGCTACAGAGATTCAAATACAGCAGCGGGCACGAGCCATTATTCTACACATCATTACATCCCGTTTAATGTGCGATCATTCCAAAAATCGCGTGTACTTGAAATGGCTATCATATTTAGCCGATCTCGATCAGTGTGCCCAGTACTCATGGGGTAGTGCTGTTTTGACGTACACCTGTATGGAGCTCTCCAATCTCGCTCTTATGGTGACTAAGCTTACAGGCAGGTGTTTGACGCTTGTTCAGGTACACGTATAATTTATCTTGCTCCTTCGACCAAATTTGAAATATGTTGTAAGTAGCTAAATTGTTTTTTCCCTATAGATTTGGTCATGGACATATCTACCTGTCGGACGGATCCAAGTCCGAAATGTTGTCGTCGATCACACACACCCTCTTGGATCTCGGTATAACTTCATGTCCTTTGAAAATTAATTTTGTAATTCGAAATTTGTTTACGCTAAAATATTTTTTCTTCGCTTGTTGACAGATGGGTTGGTCCAAAAAAGACATCTCAGACCCCCCGGCGGAATGTACGCTTTTACCGCAATGAGCTAGACGTTCTAGACCCAGCTGTAGTGACCTGGAATCCATACACGCAGGATGTATTGGAGGGTCTTCGGTTATATGTACGGCCGCTAGATATCTGTGAACTGTCAGGCTTCCACTTATTTGCACTGCTTGTTGCGCACATCACCTACTCGATATGGTCATGCGCCAGTTTGCAATGGCGCAGCATATTCCAGAAAATGCGTCAGTCTATACCGACGAGTACCATGTCGGGGAAATTGCAAATGCAATGGAGATATGGAACGAGCGCCATTTGTTTACGCAATTTGAAAGAGAGCCGATCACCCCTCTAGAGACATATATGCGGTGGTATTGGCATATCACGCGTAAGTATGTTCTTCAGGCGCCTGTACAGGCTGTTGCCCATCATCCATATACCCCCGTGCGCCCCTTGAGAGAAACGTTGTAAGTATACTGAACCCCGTTAAGTCAACCATATTTTCGAAAAAAGATAACTAATTGTCTTTGCGTTGTACAGGCTGATGGCATTTACAAGGCGTTGAAAACTGCCGAAAAGCTCGAACAACGTCTAGATCACGATGCGCAGTCGAAAGGAATGTGCATGAACATCAAAAACATTCTACGCGCAGTCTTGGGAAGAAACAAATTAGAGAGGCCAAGACGTCCTTCCCCCATACCTCCACCTCCAGCAGACATACCTCCACCTCAAGGGGAGGCACCGCCGCTCCTACTTACTTACAGGCGGCGACACAGAAGAGGTGAAGGAACTTCGTACGAAGAAGGCCCTTCGACGTCCCAACAACCGGAAGATTTCACCCATGGACCTTCTCAACCACCATGTACATTTGATCCTACCACCGAGATCGAGGAAGAAGAGTACATGTCTCAACGGCCGGAACGTCGTCGTCGCCGTACGCCTATGGAACTTCGTCGCTTGCGTAGATGATACGTGCATTATATTGGATATGGCTATGTAATTTGAACGGTGTTGTGTACGGTATAATTGTGTATGGTATGAACATGCTTTTGTGTACTGATTGGATATGGCTACTACTGATCTTTTTGTATGGGATGGAAAAGACTGTGATATTTGTATGCATTATTATGGGTGTGGACTTGTTGCTGTTTGTGTGCAGTATTACTTTCATATTTGTATGCAGTATTACTTTCATATTTGTGTTGCTGTTTGTTAGAAGCAGATTGTTAAAGGCGATTTTTCAAAAATCGCCCTCTGCGATTTTTCGAAAATCGCCCTTTTCCTGCTGCAACTGCCAAACAGGAGCAGCTTGTTTCATATATAACAAACAAAGCAAGGACCTGCAATATATAGCATTTGACAAATTTTCTTACAGCAACAAACAACATGACATATTAAGTAGACAGTAGAGTTCAATTACATAGAAGTCAAATAATACAAACACATCTACACGGCAGTAACACATCGCTTACGATTATGGCCTAGCACACCGCATTTGGTACACCTGTTTGATTTTGACGACTGACCTTCATCCATCACACATTTCATCCTTGTGGACCGTGGCCTTCCCGGTTGCCGTCTCAAAGTCGGCGGCAATATGTGAGGACCATTATATGTGCCCCAAAACCTTCGATCACGCACGGGATGAAACTCCGGCTTATAAGCGGCTTTGTAGCTGTCAACGGAGTACCAGCTTGACGCTAAGTCATGATGTGCTCTATTAGCCCCACCTGTTTGCGTCGAACAAGCTGCCATTACATGACAGCATGGTATCTTCTGCAGTATCGGAATGTTGCATGTGCACGAGCAGTTGGTGCCGTCGATTATAACTTTGTATTCATCACCAAAGTAGTGAATTACCTGCTATTCGGTTTGACTAAATCGTACTAGTCTACAGCGACGTGCTTCACTGGCTCTTTCTGCTATTTTGGCTTCCCACTTTGGAGTCAAGCGTGTCGCTAGTTCATCTGCAATTTGGCGATGCTTGCAGAAATATTCAACTGAGCGATATAATGTTCGTGCAACCAAGGCCTCTATAGGTAGCAATCTAGCTCCTTTCAATACACCGTTAAAACTTTCAGAAGCATTAGTTGTCATTACATGAAAGCGTCCTCCATCGTCTTTGCACAAAGCTCGGTTTTCTTCAAAATTTCCCAGACTATGCTCAATCCACTCATGCGCACGCCTACTTGTTGCTTTGATCTCTTCTCTAATTTTCATGTACTCCACTATCTCAGATGCGCACGCTGCCGAATAAAATAACGCTGTCAAATGCTTATATCTGAATCCTACCGCTTGAAAGTTGGCTTTTATATGTCTCGCACAATAATGATGTTTGTGCGGTTGTCGCCATTTTCCGTGTAAAGATTTTGGAATTCCTTTCATCCCATCGGATATGAAAGTAATACAACGACCGCGAACACTATGTATGGATTCTAGCATGCAGGAAAAAAACCAACCCCAAGAATCACACGACTCCGATTCAACTACTGCGCATGCCAAAGGATAAAGACAATCATCTGCATCTATCGCGATTGCTACAAGCAATGTGCCCTTATATTTACCGTACAAGTGTGTACCGTCAATACATAACAACAGCCGACAATGCGCAAAACCTGTCATGCAAGGCCCAAATGCCCAAAAAGCTCGATCGAACACTCCCACTTCATCATGTGTCACGTGACCTATAGTGCCAGGGTTCGTTCTTTTTATCTCATCAAAGAACTGCGGTAAAGTTGAGTACGATTCTGCCCAATCGCCATAAATTCTCTCTATTGCTTTGCTTAATGCTCACCACGCTTTCATATAACTTATGTTGACGAACAACTGATCGTGCACAAGCACTTGGACTGTACCAGCTGAAATATCCAAATCAGCTTTGACAAAAGACATGATTTTTGTCACAAGAAATTTCGAAGTTGCTTGTTTATGGTTGGAATTAACTATTGAGTTGACACAAGTGTGTTCGCTTGGATACTTTCGAATTTCCCACCATCCCGACTCGGATTTTTTCGAAACTATGGCATGTATTCTCCACGGACAATTACCTTCAACGGTGCATATAGCGGTATATTGTGTTTTGTTCGACTTTATTGGTTTGTATTAAACGACATGCAAAATTGACCATTCCGTTAATTGTTGAAGAAACTTCTCTTTTGTCTCAAAAACCATTCCAACACTGAAACCAGCTTGAACACAAGAGGTCGAAAATCGTTCACCGGAAATCTGAAGATTACCTACAACAGATCTTGCCAACATTTGAGCGGTGCAAAGATCATCATTCAAAGGCACTTCCATCTCTGCTTCATCACAATCTGTATCATTATCATCTGCTGCAGGGAAGTCATAATTCAACGGCTCGTTGTTAACTTGCATTCTTTGTAACCAAGAGTCTTCGTTAACATTCATAGAAGCAACGACCATGCTATCTACATGACGTTCCTCATCCACGGCTGCATTCCCACCAACATCCATATCATTGTCAAAATTTGCATACGGAGAATGAGTGGATGGTCCGGCACTCCATTGCGCACCAGAATCAAGTGTCGTATACCTAATTCATATATAGAAGTCAACTAAACGACAATAGAAACCAAATGAGACAAAAAATATAGCCCAATCTGCAAACATACCTTTGACTCATATCATATAGTTCGCATGGATTAGGATACATTGACTGCGACATATTTGCACTAACATGTCCATCGCTTTCGTCATGCTGAATGTCTTGTTGTTGGAAGCTGTTTAAATTATGGCGTAACATAAGAAAAATTAACAACATAATAGTACATCTATAACTTCACCAAATTTTTTTTTACCTTGGAATCGTATTTGCATCCATCGGCGGGTTGCAATAAATGTTGTTTTCTTGCGTAAACTGTTGCGCGTCTTCGTACGGCATAAATCCGTACTGCATAGATGGAGGACGGTTTGTGCCATCGTTTGGAAAAGGATTGCTATAGCTAGGAAATACGTAGTCAGTAGATGGATCCGCAGTCTCCAACATCTGCGTATAGTATCCAATTCCAGTACTCACGACAGGAGATGCCACCTGATGTTCTTGTTGTTGCTTTGCTACTTTCTCTACGTATAACTCAATAGATTTTGCAACAGCAGAAAACATTACTTCTACATCGTCATCGTCCGCCAATGCTATTGCTTTAGAACCCAAGTCCGTAGGCCAGTTAACCACTAGCTCAAGTTCAAATTCTTCTTTATTAATCTTCGTCGTTCTGTACACAGCATCTTTTAATTCCGTCAATTTGCAACCTTTTCACACTCTTCTTGGTTTACAAATACCCTCAACATATTTACCATTCCTTTGATCATCGACAAGTAGTTCGCCGTCGTAGTAGCAAAGTGTAGGAATCATATTTCTCGTCATTCTACAGATCAATATACAAATCGTTCAGTACGTACACATTATACCACTTTTCTAGCTTACCATAACCAATTATTAAGTTCACCAAAATACAGAAATTAGAAAAAACAACTAGGGTTTGGTGAATTTACCTTGACCAAGCTGAAATTTGCTAAGCAACGTTGACTTGATCTACAGATTTAATACCGAATCAAAGTTTTAAAGAATATGAAGAAAGATTTCAGAACAGATCTGCTATTAAAGAATTTTTTTTTGTTTTGAGGAAATGGTGGAAATGAGAGAGAAAGGGAGGGCTGTTTGTGGTTATTTCAATCTTGGCGATTTTTCAAAAATCGCACGTCGGCGATTTTTGAAAAATCGCCCAGCAAAATGAAAACTGGTCTATATTTGTAAATACTTTTGGAACTGGCCTATATTTGTTATATCTTTTCAAAACTGGCCTACATATGTAAAATTTCCTTGAAATAATGAAATACGTCAAAAGACTTTTATCAATATAGTAAAAACTTTTATTTGTGCTTTTCTTTTAGGTAAAATGTTTACATTAAATTTTTCGGTAATTTTGATTTTACTTCTACTCCTTAACTTAGCCTTGGAGAAGTAATGAACAGCATGTTTTGCTTCTGTGGAGAAGTACCAAGCCTACGTGCAAGTGTGCTACTGGTTACTACAGGTTTATAAATCTGTTGCGTTGTGTGCAAGTATGCTACGTGTATTAAAGATGAATGAAAGTGAATAGAATTTTGATAATTTAGTGTCTAACTTGAATCAAGCTATTGAATAGATTGCTGGATTGAATGTTAAACTGACGACTAACGGATTTTTTTCTTCCCGAAATGAAAAGGAAAATAGGATTGGGTAGGGTTGCGTGAGGGTTTGCTAGAATTTAACTTTCTATTAGTACACCCTGAACTCATCTTCATGCTGCCAACACTGCACAGATCCAAGTAATGATATATAAACGAACAGCTGCACCTTTTTTTTGGTAATAGGAGATTATGCTTTCATAATGCTTTATATTTTTCAACCATAATGCTTTATTTTTGCAGTCTCAATGGAATAGCAACAACGCCACAACTGATGTTAATATACAATTTCAACAGCAGGTAGGAAGTGCAAATTATTGAGTTGGCAAAGGAATGTTGTCGCAGAAGCAAAAATCGCATTAACGACAATACTTTTTTAGTTCATTATATATCACTATGAGCAAATAATTGGAAATTTTGGATGACGCAGTGATGGATACTGAAACTCTTCTATTTAGGCATACTTCGGATATCTATAGAATTGGACAAGCGGTTGAGACGCATATTATTTGGCATAAAGAATTTAACTCTTTTGATTGATACGTATATGTACTTTTACTGATTTATGTTATAGATTTAGTTATGTTTTGAAATGGAGTTATGAATTCAGAAATGGTGTAAACTTGAATTGTTTTTTAATGTGAATGGTTCGTATTGTTTCAAGTATTTGAATAATTGTGGTTATTATTCACGAAACATTGGTTTTAATTATAATATCATGAAATTTATAGTTGATAGCAATTGTGAAAAGATGAATTGTAGTAATTTGTAGCAATTGAAAAATAATTGTTGCAACTGTAATCGCTAGTTGTAGTAGATCGTACTACAACTATTACAAACGGTTGTAAAATGTTAACGCAACAGGCAGAAGAAGTTGTTAAAATATTTATTATAGCCGTCGTAAATAGTTGTAAATAAGTCTTTTACTACTGCGATAAGCAGTTGTAAAAGATTCTATTGCAATAGCTGCTCACAGTTGCAAAAGAGTCTTATAGCAACTGGTTTTGACTTTTGCGATAAACTTTAATACAAGTGCAAATAGCAGTTGTTTGTAAAATAATTACACTCTACTGCAACTGCGAATATAAAGAGTGACGGATGGCGGTTGTAATAAATCTTTTTTTTTGAAAACCCAGTAGGTATAGGATGGGGAAACGCATGGTAGAAATCGAATCTGATTCTTTTTAGCAGAACCCAAACATCCTTTATACTGCGCCACACCTGACAGTTGTAATATTAGACCTATTATAACTATTTTTGACAGTTGTGAAATGGTATTTTTGCTGTAGTTAAATTAGAGTATATTTTTGTGATTGCATTCTATATTAGAAAATGAAAAGCATGCTATAGTTCTTACAAGTGCTAAAATAAATAAATAAGCCATGATATATAAATGCAACTATGATTGTGCATGTCGAACAAATGGTATGATGAGTTTGAAAACTGGTATATGATGCAGGCATCTATTATTTACGTTCAATAACTATCTTATCAAATAGGATTACTATAATAGTACATCTGATTCCGCAATTCATGTATCTATGGCTTTTTATTCTAAATTTTCCTTCGCATTCTACTAATTTTATTTTTTGTACTTCCAGGATCATTACTGTGCGACTTATGCAATCAATGGGGCCAAGGTTAGTAGAAACAGATAATAAGTCTGTGATTTCTCAAATTTTAAATTTACTTCTGAAATTAATTTATGTTCAATTGGTTCAAGTTTTATTTCTTGTATTTCGAAGGCAAATCATGCTAAGTTACAAACTTAGAGGTTTAGAGTTGTGGACTGGTACATTTAATCTGAAACAGATTAAAGCTGCAACTTAACAATTTTGATAATGTAAATAAAATAAGCGAAGGTGGATTTGGCCCTGTCTATAAGGTAATGAATAAAATAGTGTCTAGATTATACATTTCTCATATTTTTGACACATTTCATGCTTTTATTCACATTTTCATTATTAATTTTAGGGTGCGTTGCCAGATGGCTCAGAGATAGCAGTGAAGCAGCTTTCTTTAATGTCAAAGCAAAGAAGCCGTAAGGTCATTAATGAGATTGGAATGATGTCTGCTTTACATCATCCTAATTTAGTGGAAATTTATGGGTATGGTATGGAAGGAAACCAGTTTCTTTTTATCAATATATGGAAAATAATAGCCTAGCGCTTTTTTCGTGTTAACCAAGTTTTCAATTAAGCAGATTTCAACAAGAAGTAGAAGGTCAAAACGAAAACGAAAGGACTCGAGTACTTGAGAACACGATTATAAGAAAAGAAAATGGAACTCAAGGAATTTAACAATGTTTGGAGATAAGTAAAGCGTCCAGTACCAAGAGGCACTTATGGGTACCGGGAGGTCCATTCCTCAAGTTTTGGCTTCTTAAACCCCATACACTTCATATACTCCTCCAACCAGTCATCATCAAGTGCTTTTCTCGGAGAATGGATGAGCAAATCTCAGAATTGATGAGAAGAAAGCAAAGAAAACATGATAATACACGTGCTATGGAAAGAATCGTCGTGAGCAACTCAAAGTCTATGAAAAGGAGTTTGGAATACATCAAATTGGAGATAGAAGGACAATGCAAGGAAGAAGAGTGGATTTTCATCGAGAAATACCACTCAGTACCAAAAGTTTTATTTTGCACATGAGCCGGCGTGTCCACTTGTACATCATTGGACTTGTTTCTGGACTTTTATTTATGTACCAGAACTACAGAGTTTTTTCTGTATAAATATCAACCCTATAGCAACCAAAAAAGGATCCTAGACTCTTGTTTTCCTTCAACTCCTATCCCTCCCTTACACGGTCACCTAGGCAGATACTAGTGGCATTTCTAGGCTTAGAAAACTAGTAATCCTACGTACTAGTGGCTTTAATTCTCCCTAAAATCCAAAATCAATAAAAATATAAAGTGGACCAGGTGAGAGACTACAAAACCACTATAAAAATTTTGAGTTTCTCTACTTTTCTACATCTTCTTTATTGTTTTACTAGATCTAATCCTACAATAGGCCATATTTATGTGTATTGCCACTTTTGGCTTCAATATTTTGGTGTTTTATTAAGAGTTGAACTTAGATTCAATCTAGCTTGCTATTGTGGATTTGGAGAGATTTAGTATTTAAATCCGGAAAATTTATTTTGATGAAGTTTGAAAGCTTTCTACTAGGAAATAATGGTGCCTAGGAATCCTATGAGATCAGGAAGGTCATCAGGAGCTGTAACTGGTGATGATGAAGGGAACCCTCACCAAGTTCAAGTTAACAACCAACAGGAAATATTAGGATCATCTGCTGATAGGAAGTGGTTACTAGAGGAGAGCTTGATAAAATGCTGTAGAAGTTGAACTAGAAGATGGCGAATAGCTAAAAAGATTTGATGAATAAAATTGATGCTTTGCTAACCTTGCAACCACCAAGAATCACGAGAATTAGAATGGAAACATCACTTGGGCTAGAACAAGACAGTTCCTCTATTTCCGATTGAAATAAAAGGGATGAAAAGAAAAAATAGAAGGTAGGGGTTGTTGGAGTTATAGAAGGATTTGTAAGAGGAAGTAGAAGTGCTCCTCCCAAAAAATGACCACCAAGTATCGAGAGGAATCCTCTCGGTATCGAGAAAAATGAAAAAGTGGATGATGGGTAGGAGGTTGATCAATGGCGGTATCTAATGAGGAAGTTGACTTGAAGCTCGATGATGATGATTTAAAGTTGGATATTGATGCTAACGAAGATGGAGTTCAAATAGCTGCAGCTCGACCAATCGCGCACCCATGATATTCTGAAGGACTGGTTCTCCCAAAGACAGGAGCATTTAGATATTTGTCGGCAAACCGGGACCATTTATAGAGTCAAACACTCGGTGTAGCTCCCGATACCTGATTACCATCGAACAACCGTGCTTGTAAGGAATACATAGCTGATATGGTTAAACGGTTGGTAGAGGAAAGTAGAGGCAGAAAAAGAAAAAAAATAAAGATCGGGGTTCTGCATCAAGTAGGACTCCATTTATCAAAAATATCCTAAGAGAAGAATACCCTAGAAAGTTCACTGTGCCAACAATGCCATCATACAGTGGAATTACTGATCCTAGACAACGCTTACTCAAGTATGAATGGCATATGGATGGGGCCAGGGACAAGGATGTTGTTCATTATAGATGTTTCCTGATTTTCTTCAAAGGAGATGCTTCTATGTGGTTCACTAGGTTCGTGCTGAGATCTTTACCTACTTTTGATGAATTAGCAAAGAAGTTTTGAGAGCAGTTCCAGCTCCATGCTGCCAGATTAAAGGACACGATGTCCCTATCTAGCTTGTTGTAAGGACCCAAGGAGCCCCTAAAGGGGTTCTTGAACCGATTCAATGTCGTTGTCACTAAATTTGGCAACCCAAATGAGGATTTGGTATTTATGGCTTTGGTCTAGGGTATTCAACTAGACATGGATTTTCATACGTGGCCGAAGATAAAGTAACCAACAACTATGGAAGGTTCCATCGAAATGAAAAACAGTTTATGCGGTTGGAGAAAGCTGGTCAGATTAGAGTAAAAGTTAGCGACAGACAGTGAAAGGAGGTTGTTCAAAGTAATGTGGTACTTAAACAAAATGGAGAAGGCTCTACTAATGTTATAAGTGATGTTGAAAATTCTGGAAACTAGAAGTAAAGGAACCGAAACTATGGCGATAGGCATAACGAGAATTGTAATCATTGGAGAAATCTACGACCCAAAGATTGTACACCTTTGAACAATATGATAAAAAATATTTACCTTGCTACAAAAGTAATGTAGAACTATAAGAAACTAACCAGGAGGGAAGCAACATAGTAGGAGAAACATTCTAGGAAGTACCGTCGTTTCCACGAAACTCATGGGCATACATTAAATGAATGCTGACACTTAAGAGATCTTATTGAAGAATTAAAAGGAAAAATAGACTTCAACAAAGCATCAAAGAATCATAGGACGACGACTAAATTGTGAGATCCCAAGGACCGCCCGTCCACGGGAATCAGCCCAGATTGAGCATAGCAGGACCCAGTGGAATAATGAAAAGTAAGTCATCAATACCATAATTAGAGGATTTGATCCAACAAAAAAGAGATGGAGAGAGATGGAATGGTACAGGCACTCTCTAAAGCACGTACAATAGGAGGATTGCTTTGTTGTAGAAGATGGATCTCCAACAAAGCAGCAAAGAAGAAATACTGGTGATGTAGTATTCAGAAATAGAGATGTTGACTGAATTGAAGTGCTTTCGACCTAATGATAGTGACGGTTGGAATTGGATTAGTGACTGTGCATCGAGTCAACATACTCTTCAAGGAACTTTCGATCGGATGAAGATTAATATGAAGGAGGTTATAGCTTGTAAAACCAAGATTAGAGGCTTTATGGGAAAAGCCAAGTAGCTAATTGAGACAATCAATTTTCTGTAGAATTGTGCAAAGCAGAACGCAAGATTATCCAGATTCTAAAGTTCGTCATCGTATATGAGTACTCAGCGTATAATGCATTCTTAGGATGACCTACACTTGCTAATTTCAGGATAGCTTTGGCATCTTGGAGCTTAGTAATGAAGTTCTACATGGAGAATGGGGTTGGAATAGTAAAAGGTGACCAAAGCATTGGAAGGGAACGGTACATTGTAGAACAAAGAGAAGTAAAGCAAAATGGAAAGGCAAGAATATGGAGAGAACTCTCCACATTCAGGACTCACAAGCATAACAACTAAAACATGAAAACTGGCTTGGGAACCATAACCGATTCATTAAGGTCATTGGTCCAAGGAAGCAGTTAGGGAAAAGGCGATTAGCATAGGTAGAGCTGACAGTGGATGTTCCAGTCGACATGGATGATCCTACACAGGTCCTGAAGATTGGATCTCAGCTCAGCATTAACTTAAAAAAGAAATTGATGAATTTCCTTCGAGGAAAAATAGATATGTTCGCCTTGACTTGCTCGGACATGTGCGGGACATCATCGAAGATAGCGTGTCATGCATTGAACATTGACCCAAAGTTCATACCGACAAGGTATAAAAGGCACCGTCAGGGTTCGAACCAATCCATTATAAAGGAAGAGGTAGATAAACTTATGGAAAACGGGTTCATCCATGATGCTTTATACCCCGATTAGGTTTCCAACCCTATGTTGGTTAGGAATTCAAATGGAAAGTAGAGAATGTGTATCGATTACTTGGTTTTGAAAAAGGCATACCCAAAGGACAAGTTTCCTCAGCCAACGATTGGCCAATTGGTGGATGTGACCGCAGGACATGATTTGCTCTCATTTATAGGTGCTTATTCAAGTTACAACTAGATCCCGATGCAAATACCAGAATAGGAGATTACTAGCTAAATAACAGACTTGGGATTATATTGCTATCGTGTGATGTCGTTCGATTTAAAGAATGCTGGATCTTCGTACCATGGACCGGTGAATGCTATTTTCAAGAGCCAAATCAAGCGGATCATGGAAGTATACATAGACGACATGCTTGTGAAATCATAAGTATCTCTAAACCATCCAGACAATCTTCGAAGAAGTTTGAAGTTTTACGGAAGTACGAGATGAGGCTGAACACATTGAAATATTCTTTCAGTGTAGCAATGGGAAAGTTTTTAGGATTTATCATACTTGCATGGGGTATCGATGCTAATCCGAAACATATTGACTCCTTAAGGAGTGTAACCACAAAAACTACAAAGAAGGAACTACAGAGCTTGAATGGGAAGATTGCTACATTGAGTCGGTTCATCTCTAGAGTGATAGATAAGTGTACACCTTTCTTCGATGCCCTCAAGAAAGTAAAACAGAATTTGAATGGAACAAGGATTTCGAGAAAGCCTTCGAGGATTTATTAAGACGTATGAAAAACCATCTAGTCCAATCTAAACCGCTTATAGGGGAGGATCTATTTGTTTAGTTAGCCATGTTTTCTTATGCGTTAAGCATAGCCTTAGCATGTGAGAAGGCTAGGATTCAAAGACCGGTTTATTTCATCACCAAGCGTTTTATTAAAGCCAAAAAGAACTACCCGAAGCTGGAGATACTTTCGTACCGCTTATTTGTAACACCTCACCTCTATACCCATACCATCCAATAGTATTACGGAGTAATACTTCCATATAACATGAAGAATGAGGATATATGAATTACATACGTGAATATACCCTTAGACATCGAATAAGTAACTCGCCTATACATACAAAGTATCAGTACAAAACAATAAACACGTGTGCCTTTAGGACAGAACAATACAAAATATATAGTGACTAACAGAGAATATAGAGTCAATCATAGCAGCAATAATAATATAGTATTTTTATAAGAATACAACGCAACCCATTATATAAATGAAATCATCAAATGAATAGAGTTTGGCACATATCCATTCCTTAATATAATATCAGTTAAATTACAAATCAATAGATACTGTGAGATAGCCTTACAAATTATCCAAATAATATCCAATACTATACAAACCATAAAGATAATCCAACAAAATCTAAATCACAATGAATAATAACAAAAATATCAAATCATCAAATAGTTTGGATACGATAGGGACTTGCAACACTTTATAGTCAACCAGTCTCTAGTCTAGTCAATTCATTATAGGAAAGAGACATATATGTCAATCTACTGCACACTCATAATCCTGAACCAGAAAGGGAGACTGATCGCACACACCATGCTTCAAGAAGTCGAGGTCTACTAACTTTCCGCTAATATTTGAATCTTTTCCTACTCTTCGGTTACCTCAATGGACATCATGACCCAATCCACCAGTGGATCATCTACGCATATCTCCAGTCACAACCCTAGAGATAACAGACTACTAGCCTATGTGACACAAGATGCTATAGGGCACCTAATCTACCAACTACCAATCCTATGATGCGCATCAAATATAACAATGGTATCGTGGATCTAGGGCGTGACACCGTAATCAGCCCGTCAAGGTGGATACTGGCCAATATGGTTCAATCTTGAACCATAAAAGAAGCTAGACACAAGTGGACGACATATAATACTTATTTCCTATATCTATTCGTAGCACTATATGTAAGCCAAAAAATGGCTCTATATAAGTCAAATCATGACTATGATATGTTAGAGCTTTAATCCCTCGCCATCACATGAATCTACTTATAAGCTAATACCTTGCTACAATATATTCACCACATACATATGAGCATATCCCCATTTGACCGGCATTTACTTAGAAAGAATAATCAAACGTATAACATAATGATATCCCATACCACTGCTGTTACTCAGATAATTATTCAATGCCCAAAAACTACACTCGATCCATATTAGATATCTCTATATGACAAGTCAGATGAATAGCCGAAAAAGTGTCAAAAGCCCCATACCAGACGGTATCACCAAACTGTTTATTCAAATTTCTCGTTACGCGGAAATGGAATCTCACAAATAAAATAAATTGACGTCATCATAAATCCTTAATAAAATCTATGTCGATGGTGAATCAATTATATAATTATTATTCAATAGACAAAAAATAAAAATAGGCTATAGAAATAAATATAAAATAACAAAACAAAACTTAATAATAAATCATTTACAACATATAATTTTATGTAACCAAATATTTAGAAATGAATAATAATACACAATTAAAGATTCAATAAACCATTAGAAAGTTATCAGAATAATTACATAAACATAACGGTTCCAATGAATATGTGTATACGACAACAAGTAAAAATATATTGATGAATCCTTCATAATTTATAATCTCAACGTAAACTATTAAGTACTTAGAAGTGAATATTAATTTCATATTCTAAAATTAAATCGATAAATAACCTAACTCAAATATATTCTATTTAATAAATAACTAATTCCTCAATCTTTTATAATTAAGTAATAACTTAGCATTCACAAATAGCATTGGAAAATCCGCTTTCTTTCATTTTGGTAAGCAAAATTAAATTGTAGAGTAAATATTTCACTTAAGATATTTCCATAACTTTCCATAGTTAAATATTATTTATTAATAATCATATAACATCCAGATCAATTTAATATATTCAAATCAAATATTTATATTTCCAACATTTGAATTATATATGTGTGTATACATTAAGATTTCATAAATATATACTTAGAAAACTGTAAAATGACAATTACAGACTATAACATATTTTTTCTTATTTAAATAACACTATTAAATCCACTTTATAAATTTAACAAACTTCAAATATATATTTGCACTCTTGTATAATATATAGAAATTTAGTTTAGTGTTTAAATACGTAACAAATCGTATTTGGGACTTCAAATTTGAATATAAATTTATTCAAATCTTCGGATTTGAATTTAAATTATGATAAATTATCCGTTTCAAACTGAGACTTGATTTTCAATGACGTATTTTTAAATTAATTTTTAGAATTTTTCCATAACTTCTAATTTGGAAAATATGTAAATTTTTGTTTGACGTATTTTACGGCAAACTTTGGCATTTTGAGACCTCACAAAATTTAATAACTTGTCTATTTTATTTTTGATTTGTGATTGGGTAACATTATTATACACAATTGTACTTTATTTTCTATCAATCACAGTTCGGGATCGAATGCGGTACGTTATGACCAGGAAACAGAATTTATTTATAATCAAATATAAATATCTACATAACCAAGTATACAACAGCTAATGTTTTTCCTTTTTCCTACAGATTGTCGTTACCTTCCCCTGCCCTTGTACCTTTGGCCTCCTCGGCCACTTCTTTGCCTTCAATAGTTTGAAGCATGTTTGGTATATTATTGCACTTCATCAAATCAATCTCCATTCTTTTTTAAGGTTGCTTCCATTAGATTTTCTCTTCTCCTCCCCATGTCTATGTTTAGAAATCGTGAAACTGTACACCTACCCTACTTCGAAAATGATTACATCCCAAACTACTCACTGTTAGCTCCAACGTCCAACTACAAAGTTGTTCGCTATAGAGTCTTGTTTTTTTTTAAATTAATTGCTTGAGATTTCATTGGAAATCGAGCAAGATATCCTACTTTTATAGTAAAAGGAAGAAAACACTCTTAAACTTCAAAAATCCGATTCTCGAGCTTTGCTTCAAATGGATCGATGCCGTTGGCGCCGTTGGGTGTTGTAGTATTTTTGTGGAAGCTTCAGCATGATTCCAAGTCGACGATCAACGATCGTCGATTTATAGGATTCGATTTTTCTTGGGTTATGGTTATTGTTGGGTAGTGCGGAGAGCAGCATTGGCTCGGGCTTGGAGAGGTGCGTTGGGTGGTGGAATTTGGTAGCGTCCGATTGAGTTTTGAGGGTAGCAGCATGGTGATTGATGAGGCATGCACGATTGAGGAAAAAATGAAATAGAGCTTCCTAGGTGTTTAGATGATCAATTTCTCATGGGCGGCATGGATTCGTCGATGTGGGGATGATCGAGGCCGGCAAGAGTAGAGGAACTCGCATGTGGTCTTGGGTAGTCGAAGGGTGGTGGAGTTGGATCGTGCACATGCATGGAGACGCGCATTTGGGTTCCAGTTTTCAATTTTGCAATGAAGAAGAGGAAGGGGAGATACTGTAGAGATATGATGTGAGCAAGCCTTGGGCTTGTTTTTGGAAGGTGAGAAATCTAAATTATATTAGTTGGTTTATTCATATAAATAGTGTTAAGTTCAAAATTTTATATCTCATTTATTTTAAATTGGTTTGATTCGTGGATTTTTTCGTTGTACTCGTATGGACGAGAGCAACATTTTAGTGTAACTTATAGTAGCTTCAGACAAGTGTAAATTTATGGCAAATGAAAACAGACATGATTTAAATTACATTGTTTTAATTACTAACATCGTTTGAATTTTTATACCTTAAAAATTGATGTTTATTTGGGCAAATAAATTATTATTGTGTTAAATTGGATTGAATATGGTAAGTAGACATCTGTTTAATGGAATAAAACACTTTTCTGCTAACTAAATTAATTTGATAATCAATCAGCAGAATAAATCCTTATTCTGCTATTTTATGGATTTAGACATTTGATTATATATCGTTAATTGATATTCCACTTTGGAGAATTGATATATTAACCGATGATGATTAAGTGTTGGATTTATTTACACAGTCATGGATTATGTAAATATATGTTATTAACTTGAAAAGTTAATTGAATAATATCATAGCTTGTTTAAGTACCATGGTGATCGTTAAGCCTCCTTTGAATTTGAAAAACTAAATATAGATTTGAAAGTTATTTTAAGAATAATTATTTTTATTATAAGGTTTAAAGATAATTATTTTTATTTAGGACTAAGATTTAAAAGGTAACAAATTAATAATAATATTTTAAAGATAATTTATAATTGGTTCAATAATGATTAAAGTTAATTATTTTATTATTACAATTCTTAAAGGTTATTTCTACAATGTTCTTTATGAATATTTAATTACTATTTTAATGTTATTTAGTTATTATTTTAAAAATGTTTTTAATTTAATTTAATTACTTATTTAAAATGATTTAACAAAAACTTAATTTTTAATTAAAGATAATTAATTATATTTATTTAATTTATTTTATTATAATTAAAGGATAATTAATTTTCATATTAATATTAGTTTAAGGTTAATTAATTACTATTTTAAATACCGTTAAAGATGGTTAATTATTATATTAATATAGTTATGAAGTTAACTTATTGATATAATAATAATGTTTAAAAATTAATTTAATATGTTTTAATGAGATTTTAAGTTATTATTTTTAATGAGATTTAATTTAAATGAAAAAGAAGGATGTTCAAATAATAACTAATTATTTTAAGTTATTTAAAGCACTTTTAAATAGCTTATGGTTTATTAAGTGGACATTATTGACTTGAAGAGTCTTATAATGAGTTGGATTAAATATGGGAATAGTTTTATAAATGGATTTGGATATTTATAAAAGAATTTATAAATGAGTTTAAAAAAATCTTAAGAGGAGAAGTTTTGTAAACGGGGTTCGAGATTTATTAAGAATGTTTTATAATGGCATTGGAGATTTATAAGGAAACTTTGTAAATAGATTCGGTAATATTTATAAAATAAAAGGAATTCAGGTAGAAATGGTTGATCTTCATGGCGTAATTCGAGTGGCAGGGATTGCCTACAGTTTACTATGGATTCGTTGGGATATCGATGTTAGTCCTTGAGATGATGGTTTTGATGACAACAACCTTAGAATAGGGTTATAAAATATAAATACTAACATTATAGTTTAGAAATATATGTATATGCAGGATTTAACAATGCAGGTACCAAGAATGATGACTGTACAGTATAGAGATTCAAGATATCAAGATTGAAGACTCATGAGTGTCAAGAATATCAAGATTATCAAGAGTTCAAGATTTCAAGAATAAGTAATTTAATTAGGAATTATTTTAAAACTCCTAGAAAAGCACTGGCATCTTAAAATCCAATTTATTCATGAAATGAAATCCACTTCGAGCCCGTTAGAGGGATGGAAACCAAAGTAGGATGGAACCTACGAAAAATCTAGTGGAACATTGTTTTGTATCCGCTAACTTTTATTCAAAATAATTTTACAAAATTATATCTTGTTTTCACAATGTTTTCAAAACCTTCCTTTTAAAAGAATCAAAATCATCTATCATGGTTTTAAATAATTTAAGCCTCAAAATAATCTTTATCTTCAAAATCAAATTATCCTTAGTTTTAAATTATCTTTAATAATAATATATTTGACTTTTAATATTTATACTTAGATTTAAATATAAAATTATAGTAAAATTTTATATATACCAAAATATTATTCTCTATATTTATTTATGTATTTTAACTATAGTTAAGTATATTTATAAAAGATTGAAATAGTTTTAATATAAGATAAAAGTTATTTTTAAGGAAAAACAAACCACCGAAATTTCCTTTGGGATGTCGACATACTCAAGAAAACCATGTCGACATAGTGGCAGTTGATTTCAAAAATTTGAATTTCAAAAGAAGTGTCTATTTGTCATATCCCTTCACGAATGGACATGGCTGTTGTTCTTCTATAAATATAGGCTATTTTCAAAGAATTTCTAATCATATTTTTCTGGATTTCACTCCTCTACTTCTTCCACATTTCTTTATACATATTCTTACCATTACTCTGCCGAAATCACCATTGAATCTAACTAGATCATTTCTGGTTTGATTCACTGTCGCTATCTCAACAAGATCCTCAGTGCTATTTAGATTTATAGGCTTCTTTGCAATCATTTCTATGAAAAAAGGTGCGATTGTAGCCTTGGAAATCAGTCAAGTGAGAAAAGGTGTGATTGTAGCCCTGAAAATCAATTGGGTGAACTTTTTTCCCATGAAATCAAGTATTTCTACCCAGAGGATTGTGAATCTGGAGGGTTTACCTCATAGCCTTGAAATCGAGGGTGTAATTGTAAAGATTGCTTTTGAAAGGAAATCCGTACTTGTGTGCGGGACAGGATGTAGGGTAACTCCGAACCAATATAAAATCCGATGTGTTCTTTCCTTTACTGCTTTTACTTTATTTCTACATCTATGTTTGATTCTGTGATCGTATCTGTGTCTGAATATTGCATACATTTATGTTTAAATTAACAAAAACTCAAAAAGATTTAATAATTTCTTAAAACACTATTCACCCCCCCTCTAGTGTTTATTCTAGCCTTAAGATCCGTTATCTGCAATTTCTAACATTTGGTTTCAGAGCAAGCTTTTCAAAGTTTCCATAATCTGAATTTTGAAATTTTTTCAAAATGGCTACCAACACTGGTACTGTTAACACTACCAACACTAGTTCTATTATCACTGTCACTAGTTCATTTGCAGAAGGCCAGTCTACTGTCAGACCACCACTTTTTAATGGCAGTAACTATGCATATTGGGCATGTAGGATGAAAATATATTTACAATCTATAGGATTAGACACTTGGAATATCACACAGACTGAATATTCTGAACCCACAACTGATTTTGCATAGTGGACCGCTGAGCAAAAGACTGTTGCACAAAATTATTCTAAAGCAATGAATATTCTGTTTTGTTCACTTGATAAAAATGAATTTAATAGAGTGTCGGTTTGTAAGTATACATATGAAATCTGGAAAACTTTGCAAGTTACCCATGAAGGAACAAGCAAAGTTAAACATACCAAAATTTTCATGCTCACAAATCAGTTTCAATTATTTAAAATGAATTCTAATGAGTCTATTTTCGATATGTATAGTATATTTCAGGATATTGTACATTCTCTAATATTCTTGGGAAAGGAATTTTTAGAAGAAGATCAAGTCAGAAATATCTTAAATTCTCTTACTCCAGAATGGGATCAAACGACACTTGCGATCGAAGAGGGAAATGACATCAGTACCTTAAAGATAGAAGAATTAATTGGAAATCGAATGTCGTTTGAAGTCCAAATGATTAGGGGAAGAGAAAACAAAGCATCTGAAAAGAAATCAATGGCATTCAATGCATTGACCGATGGATCTGACTCAAATAGCGATAATGATGAAGAGATAGCCTTTATGACCAAGAATTTTCGAAAATTCCTGAAATACAGAAAGATGAACAATCTCAAGAGAAACAACTATAAGAACTCAGGAAATCAGAATGTAGTGCCAAACAATATCAAATGTTTCAATTGTGACGAACCAGGCCATATAAAAAGAGACTGTCCGTATCCAGATAGGAAAAATCCTCCTATAAGCAGTGATTCCGTAAAGAAACGAAAACGTGCATTTACTGCTACTCTAGATGATTCAGACTTGTCCTCAAGCGATGATGATCAGAACACAGATAATTCAACTATATGTTTCACAGCAGTTCACGACTGCAACGAATTCAGATAAATGGACTCAGAAAAAGGTACATATTTACAATACAATTGGTTGAAATTGCATGCTTAGATTTGGATGCTTGATTGCCTGATTGATTGATTTTGAATTGGTGTGTTGTTTGTATTTTTTATTTTTTATTTTTACTATCATATTATTATTATTATTTATTTATTTTTAATTTTAATAGTATTATAATATTTTATAGAATATACTATAATTTCAGAATTATTCCAGATATATATATATATATATATATATTAAAAATAATAAGTATATATATTAGAATTCTTAGGAAAAATAAATCATATAAATTCAAAGACACATGTCGACATGGTCCCCACCGTGATGTCGACATGGGTACAGAATTTGAACTTCAAAATTTGAATTCAAATGGTTGAATTTCCCTCTACCTTTTCACTTCATTCAATTCTCTGAAAAGGCATCTTTTGACCGGAGAACATGTCCTTTGAGAATCTATTTATTCACTATCTTTTATCACATTTTTCACTCTCATTTAAATTCAAACTCTCTCTTCAAAACTTCAAGCTCTCTACTCTCTACTCTAATGGCTTCTTCAAGCAACCCCTCCACCATGAGAATTTCCAGAAAGATAAAAGAGCAATCCTCAATGATCCGGAGGCCATAAAATCATACATCAATTATGCTAACTATTGAAAAGTCCATCCCAGATAGTTTGCAATATTTCATGATTTCTCTTCTTATGAAATTGATTTTCTTTTTGCAAACAATCAAATTTTCAGTATTATTGATGTTTCTCAAAATGATTTCATTTTTTATCCAAATTTTATTAAAATTTTCTATGTAAATTTAAACAGTGGATTTTATATTGGAAATTATGATGAAATTTGGAGTACTGTCAAAGGCACTAGAATTGTTTTGAATTGTGATCTTTTGGGTACCATTCTCAATTTCAAGAGTACGGGAATGGATCTTTCTAGTTTTAATATTGATGAAAATGATCGTGAGACGTTTCATCTCATTTTCGAAGGAAATGTTGATTTTGAATTCAAAAATCGAAACTTTCGACCAAAAGCTAGAATTGTCAATCTTCTTTTACAACATACTTTGACCCCAAGATCGGGGAATTTTAACAATCCCACTTCAAAAGTTTACAAAACACTTTTTGCTATTTTTGGAAATTATGATATTAATTGGGCGCAAGTTATTTTAGATGAACTTCGTACCAAAAATATTGAAATGGGTGAGAATACTTTGTATCATGGAATCTATCTCACTCGGATTTTTAACTATTTTGGAGTAGATTTCAAAGGAGAAGAATTTGTTTCAAGAAAGGTTTTAAATCATTCCAATATCTCTTATGAAAATTTCATTTGTTTTTCAACCGTATGAGACTCTTGCCGAAAAAGAAGAGCGTTTGGCTCATGAGGAGATGGAAAAGGAGGAAGAGGAAGAAGAAGGTGATGAAATGGAAATTGAAGAAGAAGAAGGTGAAACCTCTTTAGAAAGCATTAACTATCCTCCTAATCCATCCAACAAAACCCTTCTCAAAAACCAAAAGATCATTGTTGAGAATCAACGGATTCTTAAATGATCCGTTAGTAAGAAGTTGGATAAAATTTCATCCAATATGAACAAGTTTATTTCCAAAGTCAGCAAGAAGCTTGGATTATCTTCATCTTCATCATCCTCTAACTAGTTCTATCTTTTCATTTCATGTTGTATTAGTTTAGTTTGTTTTAATTTAAAAATTCATGTAATTCTTTATGTTTAATCGTTGTATCATTTTATCATGAAATGAAATTGAATTCCTTTTCTGTTATCTAGCTTATCTTATCTCCAGAATAAATGTTAGTATATTATATACATATATAGACAATTATTCATAAAATCAAAATAAGCCATCAAAATTAACTACACCATGTCGACATCCCCCCTATGACCATGTCGGCATGTACTGGTCAGAAATGACATTTCATTTTGAATTTGAAATTTGAATAACTACCTTGTGTCTATTCATTTCAAACGAATTTCTACACTTATAAATACCTATTTCTTCCAGAATTCATCATTCAATATTATTTCTTATCTACTTTGTCTCTCATTCTTCTCACTAACTAAAATATGGCCAATCCAATTCGTAATCTATCCGAAAATCTTGAAGAGACTCTTAATTCTTTCAAGAATATTCTTTTGTTCATTCTTCGAAACCAACGACACTTAGAGTTGTGTCAAATGCAGATGATCAAGGAGCAAGAAAGGCATTTCGATGCAATACGATGGATGATTTCCTCCCTGCACAAGGATGATAACAAAGCACATCCTCCAGTCTCTCTCACTAATGATAATGAAATTGGGATGTCATCATAGAAGACCCTATATTTGGAGAAGAAGGATGGGTGGAAGTTCCTCGTAATGTTTGATTTTATTGCTTTATTTGAACAGTTTGCTTTGATTGATTTGATTTCATTTGTTTTAATTTGGTTTGATATAGATTGACATTTAGTGTGGATTGATGTTTGTTGTACAAAACATGAATAAATATACATTGATGTTTATAATTAATTATCATGTCTATCAGTATAATTATCTCTTAATCTATCTATTATATACTCCATTGTATAGTTTATTAATGTAGGTACTTTAGTCCAAGAATGAGGGGGAGTTATATAGTTTGGAGTTAGTTTTTGTTGATGACAAAGGGGGAGAAGTATAAAATAGGATAGTTAGGCATAGATTAAGGGGGAGTTATTAGGAAAAAAGTAATATTTTATAAACAAAGGTTGTCATCATCAAAAAGGAGGAGATTGTTAGTCCTTGAGATGATGGTTTTGATGATGACAACCTTAGAATAGGATTATAAAACATAAATACTAACATTATAGTTTAGAAATATATGCATATGTGGGATTTAACCATGCAGGTAACAAGAATGAAGCCTATACAGTATAGAGATTCAAGATATCAAGATTGAAGACTCATGCGTATCAAGAATATCAGGATTATCAAGAGTTCAAGATTTCAAGAATAAGTAATTTAATTAGGAATTTTGTTAAAACGCCTAGAAAAGCACTGGCATCTTAAAATCCAATTTATTCGTGGAATGGTATCCACTTCGAGCCCGTTAATGGGATGGAGCTCTAAGTAGGATGGAACCTACGAAAAATCTAGTGGAACATTGTTTGTATCCGCTAACTTTTATTTAAAAATAATTTTACAAAATTATATCTTGTTTTTAAAATGTTTTCAAAACCTTCCTTTTAAAAGAATCAAAATCAACTATCCTGGTTTTAAATATTTTTAGCCTCAAAATAATCTTTATCTTCAAAATCAAATTATCCTTAGTTTCAAATTATCTTTAATAATAATATATTTAACTTTTAATATTTATACTTAGATTTAGATATAAAATTATAGTAAAATTTTATATATACCAAATATTATTCTCTCTATTTATTTATGTATTTTAACTATAGTTAAGTATATTTATAAAAGTTTAAAATTATTTTAATATAAGATAAAAGTTATTTTCAAGGAAGAACAAATCACCAAAATTTCCTTTGGGATATCGACATACTCAAGACACCCATGTCAACATGGTGGCAGTTGATTTCAAAAATTTGAATCTCAAAAGAAGTGTCTATGGTCATATCCCTTCACGAATGGACATGGCTGTTGTTCTTCTATAAGCAGGGGATGTTTTCAACGAATTTCTAATCATATTTTTCTGGTTTTCACTCCTCTTCTTCTTCCACATTTCTTTATACATATTCTTACCATTACTCTACCGAAATCACCATTGAATCTAACTAGATCATTTTTGGTTTGATTCTCTATCACTATCTCAATAAAGTCCTCGGTGCTATTCAGAGTTATAGGCTTCTTTTTAATCATTTCTGTGAAAAAGGTTGTGATTGTAGCCTTGGAAATCAATCAAGTGAGAAAAGGTGCGATTGTAGCCCTGGAAATCAATTAGGTGAAATTGTTGCCCGTTAAATCAAGTATCTCTACCCAGAAAATTGTGAATCCGGAGGGTGTACCTCGTAGCCATGAAATCGAGGGCGTAATTGTAAAGATTGCTTTTGAAACGAAATCCATACTTGTGTGCGGGACTGGATGTAGGGTAACTCCGCACCAGTAAAAAATCCGATGTGTTCTTTCCTTTACTTTACTTTATTTCCGCATCTGTGTTTGATTCTATGATTCTATCTTTGTCTGAATATTGCATACATTTGTGTTTAAATTAACAAAAACTCAAAAAGATTTAATAATTTCTTAAAACACTATACACCCCCTCTCTAGTGTTTATTCTAGCCTTAAGATCCGTTATCTGCATTTCTAACAAGCGACGTAACCATTTTGTAAGCTACGATCCATGGTCAATATTGAATAGTACTTTCCATATCTACTTTTAAGATCTTTTTTCAAGTTTTGAAAATAAAATGGTTTGTGAATTTACTTATACCATTGTAATAAGTATATGATTATATTTTCTTAGTATCGAAAATAAATTGGTTTGTGAACATACTTATCCCGTTGAGGTAAGTGTATGGAAGTGATTTCCAAGAGTGATTTTAAATTAATGAAAGATTAATTTAGAGGCTTAGTGATTTCCATGGGAAATATAATTTTTTTTCTTGAATGTTCGTTTATTTGATAGTTAAGTAACCGACTATTAAATCTTGGCTAAAATATGTAATCCTTCTTAATTTTGGTGGTAGGAAAATATTCCCTACTTAATACCGAAGGATTTTAACTCTGCAAATATCTAGGGGAAACACGAGGATTATATGGTACAGTTACTGTCAGTGGTGTCATACTATACGTATAAACTCATTATATTCTTTTAGGACAAATGATATGTAGATCCGTCCACTTAACTTGTTAAGGGGTGGTCCCCGCTCTTATGTATTTTCTAATTATTTTCTAAAGAACTGGTATTGAGCATTTTGGAAATCGACGTTTGGTTTTATGGAGCATTTGGAAGCGGAAGAGTGTACTCGTAAGAGATGACTCAAAATCCGTGACCACACCGAAAACCATATACGATTCTATGAAGGAAATTCGTGGTGTATTGAGATGTTGGAATCAATATGTGATTTCTAAACCCATTATGGTATGAGAATCTGAGTGTGATTCCAAGATCGAATTAAGATATGGGAATCTTTGTATGATTCCAAGACCCGTTAGGGTATTGGAATCCCTGTAGGATTCCATGATGTACTTCATGGCAGTACAAAGCTGGAATGTTACATTGTTATATGCAATTGTGCTTTATATTTTGTCAGTCGTGGTTCAGGATCGGACATGATACGTCATTACTGGGTATCGAAATTTATTTTATAATCAAATATAAATAGCCAATGTTTTCCTTTTTCCCACATACTGCCGTTGTTTTCCCCTACCCTTATACCTTTAGCCTCCACGACTACTTCTTTTTCCCCAGTGGTCTAAAGCATGTTGGGTATATTAATTCACTTCATCAAATCAATCTCCATTTTTCTTTTAAAGGTCGCTGCCATTAGATTTTTTCTTCTCCTACCCTTATACAGTTTTAAGAACCATGAAACCATACACCTTCCCCACTTCAAAAATCATTACATCCTAAACTACTCACTGTTAACTCCAACGTCCAACTATAAAGTTGTTCGCTAAGGAGTCTAGTTTTTTTTTTAAAAAATTTATCGCTCGAGATTTTATTGAAAAACGAGCAAGATATCCCACTTTTGTCGTAAGAGGAAAAAACACTCTTAAACTTCAAATATCAAATTCTCGAGATTCGCTTCAAATGGATCGGCACCATAAGCGTCATTGGGTTCGTATAGCGTTGTAGTATTTTTGTGGAAGTTTCGACGCGATTCCACATCAATTTCTAGGGTTTGATTTTTCCCGGGTTATGTTCATTATTGGGTAGTGCAAATGGGAGCATTGGCTCAGGCTTAGAGAGGCGCGTTGGGTGGTGGAATTCGACGGGGTCCGATTGAGGTTTGAGGGTCGCAACATGGTGATTGGACGAGGCATGCATGGATGAGGAAAAAATGAACTGGAGCTGCCTGGGTGGTTAGATGGTCTATTTCTGATGGGTAGCACTAGTTTCTCGATATGGGGATGATCGAGATCGGCAAGAGTAGAGGAACTTGCATGTGCTCTTGGTTGGTCGGAGGGTGGTGGAGTTGGATCGTGCATATGCACACAACGATGCACATTCGGGTTCCAGTGTTCGATTTTTCAATAAAGAAGGGGAAGGAGAGATACTCTAGAGATAAGAAGCATGTTAGCGGGCCTTGCGCTTGTTTTTGGAAGGTGAGAAATCTAAATTATATTAGTTGATTTATTCATATAAATAGTGTTAAGTTCAAAATTTTATATCTCATACAACTTAAATCCATTTGATTGGCAAATTTTTGCGTTGCACTCGTATGGATGAGTGCAACATTTTATTGTATCTTATAGCTTTGGACAGATGTAAATTTATGACATATGAAAACAGACTTCAGCGTTGAGTGAAGGAATTTAGTGCTCCAGTGCCATGAGTTCCAAGGATAGAAGATATGTATAAACATTTGATGATAGCTGTATAGAAGCAATACCTAGATGAGTCTGGAACTTGGATAAGAAGTCCAGGAAAGGTAAGAAGCCTTCTTGCCAAATATGGATTATGGTACATGCATAGTACCCTTCAGTATTGTTATGAATGATGTCATTATCACTCGAAGGAATAACTTCCACCCATGTAATGCCGAAGTCATTTAGAATTGTGTCTACCTCATCTTGATATCATAGAATGCTTAGAAGTTGTTTCAATCTTCTTAAGCGAAGATTCCATCATCGGCATCGTGTCTTTTTCTGGTTTTTGGGAAGTCTTTTTCACACCCTTGATCTTACTTGGTGAAATCATTTCAGTTAGAATTTATAATTTTTTATGTAGTCAATATTCTATCAAAGATATCGCAAACCTATTATAATAATTCGAAACATGAAATTTCATATCCTTGAAAGAATGTTAAATTAGAAAAATAAACTCTGTTGAGCTTTCGACAAAGTCGAAAGGGAGGATGGAAGTAGACGTCCAACAAACAAACTTCAACAATGTCGAAAGCTCAACATAAGCTTTGTTATTAAAAGGGAGTAGTTGAAACTACATAAAAAATTTGTATAAAATATATGATGCCAACATATAGTAAATAAGGAAAAAGAACCATTCGACGCCGTCGAAACCCATGGACATAGTTTTTCCAAAGGAATATGAATGCTTTCGAAATCTTATATGCCAATTAAGTCGAAGGGTATTGAGTTTGAACCATATTACTTAAAATAAAAGGACTTGGGACGTTTCGACAATATTGGTAAAAGATGGTGATCGAATCTCAATTAGTTATAGAAGGTGTCGATAGAGTCAAAAGCGGTAGGTGGTTTTGAAAGCATGCCAACGACTAAATTTGAGCCGACATTGTAGGTTTCGACCGAGTCAAAACATTTGATTTGATTTACAAACTAAACAAAGTACAGTTCTCTAGTTGAACAACAACTTCTGGTATGCTTCATATCAATCAACCTTATTGTTATTGATTTACCCTTTGTTCTTGACTTATGTTATACTGTTCTTTCAAATTTCCAAGAGCTGGTTCTCCTTGCAAGATGGTGCATCGAAATCTTCCACAGAGACATCGAGTCTTCGAGAAGAAGTTTCAAACTTACACATCCAAGTCTCTTCCTGTCTACAGATAAGAACGAAGCTATAATGGAATTAAAGAGATTGAAAGCTTCTCTGGCTCAGTTAGAGTCTGTTAATCTGAGGAGAGGAAAGGTCATCAACTACTCACTGATGAAAATTTGGCACTGAAAACGACTCAGAAAGAGTCCGAGGAGGAAAAGACTCGAATGACAGTATGTAACAACCCGTATTTTTGATAATTAAAACTATTAAATTAAATGAGATTTTGAAATTTAAATTGTGAGAAATTAAAATTTATGATTTACTAATGAGAAAAATAATTAGGATATGATTTGATAATGTTGTTTGAATGTTATTGACAACTATTTTAATGTAATTTCAATCAATTGAAATAATTGGACAGTTAATTTGGTTATAATTGTAAATAAGGAGTAAACTAAATGTTGGATTAAACGTAAATTATATGTTATTAATTGAAATAGGTTTGTTATAGAAAATGAAATAAATTAATTTATTGGCTTTTGTTTGTAAATAATAGACTTAGAAATGTGTTTGAATCACTAATGTGTAATAATTGTTTTAATTATTATTTTATTATTTAATCTATTGAAATTAATTTTGAAAATCAATTAAATTTAATGTAATTAAATATTGCAGTTAATATGTGTTAAGATGATAACTGTAAAATGTGAAAAAAAATGTAAACTAATGTTAATTATATTCATAAGGTAATAGTCGATTCAATAATAAGAGTGTAGATCGAAATAAAAGAATTGTTGAAATCTAAATCTTAATAAAAATAAGTATTATTTCTATTGTAATTGAACGTTGAATTTAGTGTAATATTAAAATAGTGAATTTAACATGGAAAAATTACTTTAATAGATTATTAATTTCTATGTAATTAAGAATGATAAAATGGTTAATTTTTAGAATTGAATTTGAAAGTGATTAAATCAATTTAATAATAATTTATTTAATTAACGTGAAAATTATCCATTTTGGCCACTATCTCGGATTTGACGAAACCAGTTTCATTGGATCCATAATAGTGAATTATTGTATGATTTCAAGTTCCATAGCGATCAGATTTATCGTTTGTTCGTGCGAAATCGAAACGTGTAGAAATCGATTAGAAGAATTTAAATAAATATAATTTGATTTTGAAAGCTAATTTTTGTATACAATGGAATTAGGGTTATAAACTACTTCCACTGAGTTTAAAAATATTGAAAACCTACATTTTGACAAATAAGATGACTTACTTTCGTTTCGGGAATGAAACGAGGTTTTAGGTCGTTATTATCGTTTTGACCCAATTCAATATGTCCATTCGTTCTTATTTATCTATGCCTATATATAGACAGTAATTAACTCTAACAGATTTCTTATTTCATATTTCTGTACGTACTGCTTATTTATATCTCCTCTTCCTTCTCAATGGCTGTCTTTCCAAAAAACCTTAATTCCTAAATTCAAAATCAAATCAAAAATTCAAACTCATCAAACCCTATCGAATTATACATCATTGCGAAGCTAAAGATGAGCATAATCTACATCTGAGATTCATTTTTGAATTTAGGGTGTGCTGTGACCAAAAATCGTCAAAGAAGTCTCGACCGTCCATTTCTAGGTTTTCGCTTTCAACGGTGGATCTTTGTCGTTTGGTCGACCGGAGGGTGCAGGCTTGTAAGGGAGGCAAGTGGCTGTCGATCCATCGATTTGGTTTGACCTCGATGCTCCATAGATCGTTAGAAAATCTCGAACAAGGCGCGGTGGTGGCTGCTTGTACGTGGCGGCGGGGGTGGTCAGGCGACTGTCATGGGTGCGCCTTGGCGTAGGCGTCGCAATGGTGATGTCAGGGGATGGGCGCTCATAGGTGGTACGGTCGTCGATCTATGTTGGTAGTTGTAGCTTCTTGGAGCCATGTTGAGCATGCTAGGGTTTGACTAGGTAATGATATTACCATTTTTGCCCTATAATATTATTTTATTTTAATTTAAATTTTTGATGTTCAAACATCGATAACTTTTTCATACGAGCTCCACTTGATGCGCAGCTTCTTTCCTTGAGATCGTATCAAAATTTTGAAAAATATGGAACTGGTTTGATTGGATTCTGAGACTGTTGAAATTTGGGCATTCTTTTGGATTTTAAATCAACTGTAAATCAAAGGTTAGGATTTAACCCACTCATGATATTCGAAACCTTCTTATGTTAGTTGAATTAAATTTATGAATTGATAAGAATTTTATCGATTGTTGTTTGGTATTTTAAATTGTCATTTAAATTTAATATTAACCAAAATTTCCATTTAAGTTAATATTGAAATTAAAATGATAATTAAATATTTGATATTGCTAACCAGTTAATTGTTGTGATTTATCGATTGATTTGGATGTTGATTATGATGGATGTTTAGTTGTTGACGTTTTGGATGATTTTATGTTATGTTTATTAAATATGTTGTTATTACTTTGCAAGTTCCTTTAGTTTGTTAGGAAAATCACTTTGGGTTGGAATGATACAGACCCAAATGATATTATAGATTAGGAAAAATGGTTATGGGTTGAAATAATACATACCCGAGTGATTCTATTGATTTGTAAATTATTGATTCGGGATACGGGTTTAAATGATATATACTTGGGAAATTTAACTATTTTCGGTTGAAATGATACATACCCAATCACTTGACCATAGGGTAGAAAATTATATACGGACACTTTTGTTCGATTTTAAATTATTTTCTAAATGGTAAAGTATGTTTGATTTATAAAATTTGATTTTTAAATTTAATTTAATGATTTTATTTAAAAATTTATATATGGAAAATAATTTATTATATATGTTTTAAAGCTTTAAATTATAAGTTAATATAAGTTTTAAAAAACTAAATTTTAAGACATAGTGGAGTTGCTACATATGGTTGTAGTGGCACCGGTTCGAATCCCAGCGGCCACAATAATGAGACATAGTGCACGGCCACTTATAAAACCGGCTAACCGAAGGCCAGGGCAAACATAGTTTCCTTGGCCCCAAAGTTTTCAAAATTTTACCAGACTTGATATTTTCATGGCTACAGGCGAAAACTTCTTGGCTACAAGCGATTAGTTCCAACTTCCCCTGTTTCGCTCCGGCCCTCTTCCACTTTCCCCCCCTTCGCTGTCGCTATTTTCTCGCCTCCTCCCCGTTTCTTATGACTGATTCTCCTCCGTCACCTATCCGCCAAACTTCTTCGACTCGATCTGGCCGGTTATATAAGCCGCAATTCCATATGTCTGTTCGCCCCCTGCCCTCCTCTCATCAACCGAGTTTCCTCCACTGCTTTCATCACCAGTTCGCCCTTGTGATATCGTTGAGAATGAGTCAATGTGTGCTGTCCTACCTGCCGTGCTATGACCAAATGTGAGTGTGCAGTGCCCTAGTCATCAGAAACATGGGAGTTGTGTTGAGGGAAAGATTTCCTTGTTGAATGATCTCGGTTCCAGTGAGGTTGTTGGTGTGTCTGATCATGAACAAGGGAGTGGTTCTGCTGATTTTCCTTTTTCTGGATTAGGCACACCACGTGTTTGTGTAATTGCCCCTGAGAAATCTGATCCTATTGTCACTGTTGTTAGCACTGCTGCTACATTTCCCACTGCCCCCAAAGTTGTTGATAGTCGTGTTCCTGATGTTACAAAGCAGCACACAAAATCGTGGTCTTCTCTTTTCTCGTCCTTGCCCCGGAATGCGGGTGCCTAAAGCCCGATTGATTTTGAATTGGTTGAGGAAAATGGAGTGATGATTCCTCCCCCTTGTGTTTTGAAAGCCGGCGTGGAATTTTGGTCAGACTATTTAGTTGGTTTTTTCTGGACCCACATCACCGTCTTTCAAATGCGGCGACGGTGCTTCGCAGGGCATGGAAGGTTCATGGTAATTTGAATGTGAAACTGATTGACACGATGTATTACGTAAAGTTTTCCTCTTCTGTAGAGCGTCGGCATGTTTTGGATGTTGAGCCTTGCATCGTCGATGGAAGGCCCTTCATTGTTACCCCATGGTCTCCTACTGTGGCATGTGCTCGTGGGCAAGTTTGTTCCATCCCTGTTTGGGTATATTTGTCTCAGATTCCCACAGTTCTTCAGCCTTTTATTGGCTTGAATTGGTTAGCTTGTAATGTTGGTAAGCTGAAATGCTTTGACTCCAAAACGGTGGAGCGTGACAAGTTAATGTATGCGAAGGCACTAATCGAGATTTCCCCCTCTAAGCCTCTCTCTTCTTCTATTCCTGTTCAGCTTGCTGTCGGCCATATTGTGGAAGTCAGGGTTCGCTATGGTTGGGTTTCAGATATTTGTACCTTCTGTCACTCTTTTGGTCACCTTGCTTGTGATTGCCTTCATTCTGAAGCTACTGCGGCTGCTCCAAAGTTGCCTTTGCCGTGCCCCCGTCCTAGGATCTGGGTCCCCAAAGTTCCTGCCCCTCCCTCTCACCTTAATCCTGCTGCTGAGGCTGCGTTGCCAGTTCTGAGTGTTCCTTCATTCCCCCTATTTTTGCCTGTTTCTCCGCCTGGTTCTGAGGTTCCTGGTGCTGCTCCTGTCATCCCTCTTGTTGCTCCTCACCCTTCTTCGCCCCTGCCTCATGTTGCTTGGGATGAGGCCGAAGGTTGTTGGATTGACCCTATTTCTGATATGAGGTATAACCCGGTTAATGAATCTTTCTTCTGGTTCGTATCTGATGATCAGTTGGACCTTAGATGCCTCCGCTACAAATAATCTGGAGATTCAATAGTTCTTAATATGGACGGGGAGGATGCGGCTTCAAATTCTGTCATGCTTGCTGATCCATCCTGGGATCGATCGTTTATCTACTGTACTGATGATGTGGTTTTTGACCCTTGTCTTGCTCTCCGGTTTCGCCTATTTGCTGGTCGTTCTGGGTCTGTCCTTTTGAGATCTTCTTTGGTGACTTCGGTTGATGGTGATACTCCCTCCTTGGAGGAGTGCTAGTTTTATTACGATACTTTTAGTTACCGTGACATAGCCGTCATGTACCTGTGCTGTATTTTCTGTTTCTCCTTTAGTAGTTAAGGTTCTTTTACCTTGCTCCTGTACTTCAACTTTTATTACGTTCGTAATAAAAAGTGGACGGTCCACTATAAAACCGGCTTGCCTTGCAAAAAAAAAACTAAATTTTAAGGTTTTAATTTATAATCTTATTTAGTTCAAAATATATAATTTAAATAACGTAATAAAATAGAAACACTTTAAAATTTTAATATAATAAAACATTTAATATAGTTTTAAAAGATTTATTTAAAAATTTAATTTACGATAATAAATATAGACTTTTATAATAACTTTAATGGATAAATGATTTTTGTAAAAGATTTTAGAATTTTGTAAAAGGCTTTGTAAGGAATTTATAAAAGTTTTGTAAGAGATTCTATAATGGATTTTTATAAAAGGATTTTATAAAAAAAAAATTATAAAGGATTTTATAATGGCTTGATAGAGGAGTTATAAGATTTTAAAAGATTTTATAAAAGGTTTTTATAAAATAACTTGTATAAAGGGATTTGGAAGCATTTTAAAGGAATTTGCATGGAGGCTTATGAAAAAGGGAAGAGTAGTAAGATGTGTTGGAATATATAAATAGCTTTATAAATGGTTTTAAGGCATATAAATAATTTATAAATGATTTAAGAGAGATTTATAAATTATTTTCAAAATTGATTGAAAGAAATCTCCCTCGGTATTTATGAATATATTTTTGGAATAAGTATATGGATGTCTTGATATGAAGGTATAAACTGTTTTTTGGATTTATTATTAAAAGTGTTTTATAAAATGACCACGGTGTGAAAAATATAATGATTGGTTGTTTAAAGAGACCAGTCGGATATTGTCATACTCACTGCCAATTCCGAAACCACTTTAACAACTATGCATGTGGTGGATAATCCAGAACGAAGTAGGATTGATGGTGAACATTACTGGTAAGAGGTAAGAATGTAGCCCTAACCTTCGAGTCAGCTTGATATGACTAAAATAGGAGCTATCCCGGGCCAAGTTAGGTCGCTCCTCCAATCAGACATGCTTCTTCGATATCATATTTGATACTTTGTGATTGATTGGTGGCTACATTCAATTTGATTATGGGAGTGTGTTTCAAGGTAGGCGCTAGTAGCTGTTATGCGTTACCACTAGTCTGGGCGTGCAAAACAGTAGAATCCTACCCTGGGCATTGCCTTGCGTCCCTGTCATATGCCTTATTAAGCCAACTTCTATTTTGGTTTGTGTCGTATGTGTTCCCTAATAGCCCACCGGATTGGTGGAGTTCACGACATTGTATAGACTACGACATTTATAAAAATGTGTTAAGGGGGATATGAGTAACGCCTAAGCGTTGTTTTAATACTTTACTTATAGACATTACATATGTAGCGTATATTACTACATATAAGTAGTTTAACGGGTCCTTAGGAGATGGAAATCCCAAAACATCTCTTAAGTTATTGCATGCACGTTATACACTGAATAGGAGATGTGAAATCCCATAAACATCTCTGAAGCCATTACACTCATATTCTTTTGCTGTTGATTTAACTTACATAAGATCTTTTTGTTCTGACACAAGTGTTTTGTTTTTTCATTACGCTCGGGCCAGCCTAAACTTTTCAATGTTGAAGACATTATTTCAGGAGGACAATGATGGAGTTTAGTATTATATTATTATTACTATTCCACTGTATCATGTTATTCTGTTGCATTATCCTATTATAAACGTTGTATGTATAACACTGATTTATTGTAAAAGTGTATTCAAATGTTAAATGTAAATTGGCTTCATAAACTATTTATTTGATTATATATTTTATCATTCCGCTGTGAGATTCTGTGCTTTGCTTTTCATTCCTTTCTCTTATTTTCTTATTTAACCCATTGACAATCCTCCATTTTGAATGGTTTGAGTTCGACATGTGTGGTTCAGTGTTGATTTACCGTCCAAAAAGGTGGGTCATCACATAGATCGACACTATTTCTGATGCAAAGCAGCGGGTCACTCAGTTCCTTGATACTTCTCATGAGGACATCAATATCAATTCTTTCGAAGATGCTATAATGCTCCCTTATGCTGATAACGTCGATAAATGCCCAGAACTGAGCATTCCCTCACTCAACCCTACTCTTGTCAATAGGGTTATGGAAAAAATTAAAAGGATGGAGCAAGGGTTGAAGCCATTGAAAGAAAGGAGATCGATGCCTTTAAAATTCTATCTTTTGAAATCCCTTCTTTATAAATGGACTCTGACTCCAAAGATAAAGGTGACAAAGAAGAAGTTGCCGAGGAAGAGCCCGGTAACAATGATGATGATGATGATGACAATAACTATAGCCAAGTAGATATAGGTCATGTTCAGGTGGCAACAGGGGTGGTCACACTGATGCTTCTGAAAATGATGGTGATGACAACATATGGATTCTAAAAAGGTCAATCATAATCCGTCTTTTCATGAAGCAAGCCCACCTGAAACCCCTGTGCCTTCTGGCACTCAGGAGGAGCCTGCTTACATTAATGTGGAAGAACCAAAAGAGAAAACGCAGGTCTCTCAAATGTCAAGTCCCGTTTCTCAGGTATGGGATTCTTTATTTAAACGACTTAATCTTCCAAGATAATAATAGTTTAAAAACCCGCTCATTTTTAAAAAACTAAGCTAGAAAGAAAAAAGCAGAAATAAATAGTTTGTATAGGGTATTAGATAAAAAATGAAGGAACACGATATTATCTTTGATAAGTATCATAGACTTAACAGAAGTGCGGTAGTGTTAGCATCCTTTAAAAACCAAGAAGCTGCCCCGCAAATGAGGAGGGCATGCCATCTATATAATGCTCTTTTGAAAGAAAATCGGGAGTTGATTACGGTTTTTTGTACGTTGATTGAAGAGAGAAACATTCTTGTAGACTTAATACAAAGCCTTTTGTAGACACACAACTACAGATTTCCTGTAGTTATGTGTTTTAGTGTGGGTCTACATTGGAGTTTATACAAGAGATACTTGGACGACTTTGGATCAGACCTACATCTCGGAGCATGTTGGAACTTACCACACGTCAGATCGATTCCCCGATAATCGCATCCTTATAAACTCAAATACTATAAGAACAAGTTTATTTCAGAATTATTTACAAACTCGAGTTTGAATGAACCAGATGAACAGTCGTAATTATGTAATAATATTGATTTGTGAATTTTTGTTTTAGTTTTCTTTTTATACTTATTTGTACTTTATTACATTATCACAGAGTGAATGTCCCTCAGGAAACTTTGTCTCTAAAGATTATCTAAGCTAGTATGTTAAACTAAGAAGAGATTATCTTGAAAAAGCATCAATTTTGAAATCCTCAAAATTAGCCAGATATTGCTTTCTTAGAGATTTGAAAAAACTTTATATGGAACATCCTCGTCTCCGTTTCGATCTTCTTTGTGAAGAAAAATAAAAGCTACTTCAGGAAATCCAGACATATCATACGAGATTAATATGTGGCCACGATAGTCCTCCTACCGGGTAATGGGGTTATAGCAAATTTCCTCTAGTTATTACTCCAGAAGGACTTAATGTTCCTTTTGACTCAGTAGTTATTATTTTTGCAAATGCATTATGTAATGTTAGAAATGCAGTTTCCCATCTTTAGATGTTAAACAAATGTCTAATTGTACTTTTTAATTTCATTGTTACTTGAGTTGTAATCGTTTATTGTTGTAATAAAGATATAGATTATTCTAGTCTTAACTTCATTCTTTTTTTGTTTAAATAGGAGTTACAGTTATCTACAACACAACTCCCATTAGATTCGACATTACGCTTTTTCAATATTAAAGGTAGGTTGCTAAATGATCTTGAAAAAAGAAAGTACCTTGACGATACTTTATCTACTCATTTCCAAGGTAACACAGAAGCACTAAAATGGCATAGGTGATTTTTGCCTCAGAAAAGGATTGTTAGGAATCTCAATGATCGGATCGCGATTTAGAGGCAGATGTTAAGAGAAAAAACGAAATGATTTTCATGTTTGAGCGTCAAGTTAAATCAAACCCTTCAATCGATTTTGACCATAAAATGTCCGAACTTCTCCAACAAATAAGTGATTTATAGATTAAGTTAAAGGACAGTCAAGCTCAGCGTGAATCACTGAAATTCATTATGGGAATAATATTTCAAATGTCGATTTACAAGCTTCCCTCATTACTTCATCTATTGCAAAATCAATAAGGTCTACTACCCTTGTCTTCCAAAAATTCCCTACTACGACTAATCCTCCTCCTAGCTTATACGAGAAGGTGGTAGGTGAATGGTGCAGGAAGGTCAAATTTGAGATGATGAAGTATTTTGATGAATAACAAAAGGTAAGATATTCACAATGTATAAATGAATATGCAACTAGGATTCAAAAGCTTGAGCGTGAAAAGTATCTCCTTCAGAAACATATTACTAATTGAGAAAGGGAGTATAATACTCTTAAAGGCGCAAACAAAGCTTTTAATCGTGCTTTGAAGACATTCCCTACTAGCATCTAAGAATCGAGGGGAACTCCATTTGCCTCTACTCATATATAGCATCTAAGGTATCCCTTCGGCTATGGGGATCGGTGACGACATTCTCTTTTCCGAGGATATACTGTATACTAAAGTCATGGGACGTTATAAACTCTATCCTACTTTTCTACCTAAGATTTATTTCTTTTTGGGAAAATAGTTATTTGAGTGATTTATTGGCAATAAACAACTCAAACCTTTCCTCAAGATACTGTCCCTACATCTTTGAGGCAAAAATAATAGCTACCAACTCCAAGTCATGCACTGGGTATCTCTTCTCATGGTCCTTCAGTTGCCTACTAGCACAAGCTATACTCTTTCTTCTTGCAAAAGATCTGCTCCCAATCCCATTTGACATGTGTTTGTATAAACTATAAATGGCTTCATTCCATTGGGTATGACGAGTACTGGTGCACCTGTCTATAGTTCCTTTAGCTTTCTAAGTAGTTTCATGCATTGCTCTTTCAACTGAAGATTAAATTCTTTTTGGTCAAACGGGTTAAAGGAACTACTATCTTGGAAAAATAGTTTATGTATTTCCTATAATAACATGTCAATCCTAGAAAACTTCTAACCTTCATGGCATTCTTTGGAGTCTTCCAATTTTGAATAGCTTTTACTTTTGCATAGTCCACCACTAATCCATGTTCTGAAACAATATGTCCAAGAAATCCCACTTCCTTCCTCCAAAATTGGCATTTGGAGAATTTGGCTTTAAGTTAGTGCCTTCAGGGTTCCTGATATCTCCCTTAGTCGACTTTCATGATTCCATTCACTTTTGGAAAACACCAAGATATTATCTACAAAAATTACAACAAATTTGTTTAACTGTCCCTTATGAACTCCACTCATCAAATCTAAAAAGTATATGGGGGCATTTGTCAATTCAAAAGGCATCACTTCCCATTCGTAGAGTCCTCAGGTGTGTGAAATGTAGTCTTTGACTTGCTATCGTCTATGATCCTTACCTAATGAAATCCAGTTGCCAAGTCTAATTGGAAGAAGGCTTTGGCTCCCACAAGTTGATCGAACAAATCGTCTATTCTAGGTAAGGGATAACATTACTTCTTTGTTAACCTGTTGGGTTCCCTATAATAAACACAAAGCCTTAATGTGCAATCTGCCTTAGTGGCAATTACAACAGCAGCTCCCTATTCCAAGGTACTTCATCAAATGAATCCTTTCTACAGCAGCTTCGAGATATGTTTATCAAATTCTCACCCTTTATCAAGGGTAATCTGTTTTAATGGAAGAGCGACTGGTCTAGTATCCTTCTTCAGATCAATCCTAAACTTAATTCTTTCATGGTGGAAGCCTCGAAACTACTTCAAAGATATTAGAGAATTCTCGAACTATGGGTATAGATGAAAGATAATTTTGTGATAGGTTCACTATGTATAGATAACTTAACTTGACTGAAATCTAGAGTGTACAACGAACGTCAAGGGCTCGCCCTTTACAACTCTTAAGCCATCCACCTTACTATTGTAGTCTAGAAGTGCCCCGTAGTGTGACTAATCCTTACCTAAAATAATCCATAACCCATGAAATTTAGATCGTATGCATTATATATGAAACCAACGTCACATATGTCTAACATAAGGTCTTTGCTAATTGAGAAAAGATGCATCGTCCTCCTAATATGATTTGAAACTACTATTGGATGGGTGACAGTTTGAGTTTGAAGGTTTAATGAGTTAATCACATTCCTAGCAATGAACGAATGAGATGCTCCAAAGTTATACAGAGCATGAATTTTATTTCCTAAAATGAGAGCTATACCTTTTATAGTTGTCTTTCCTCGGTCCCTAGTATTTGGAACCGGAGATAGTGGTTTTAATGACAAAAAAGTTTGTAACTTATTTTATTATAACTTATATACTAACACTACTATCTAGATATATATGAATGTTATTATGCAGGGTATATATAAGCCAGGTACTGATTATTGAAGACTGTACAGTATAAAGATCAAGAATGAAGAAATCAAGTTTGAAGATTCGTGAGTATCAAGATCAAGATTTCAAGATAAGTGTCTAGTTTTGTTAAAACTTCATAATAGCATGGAAATCTTCATTCCAAATTTCATTTGGGATGGAACCCATTTCTACCTTCTTAGTGGCTTACAAACCCACGACAAGTAGCTTATAAACCTACGACAAGTGGCTTACAAACCTACGACAAGTGGCTCACAAACCCACGACAAGTAGCGATGAACATCCTAGTTTTGTACAAGTTCTCGAGTCCTGATGTGATGAAATATTCCGCAGGAAGAAGCTTACAAAACTACTTCAAAATAGCTTTTCAAAATGATTTTCAAAACTACTTTTCAAAATGTTTTAGCCTTAAAAATTATCTTTTCAAATGATTTTCAAAAATATTTTTTAGCCTTAAAATATTCTTCATTTTTGTTTTTAAATAAACTCTTGTTTTAAACTTCATTTGTTTTTTAAAACCGTCTTCTGATTTTTAAATATTCTTTATAATATAAATATACTTGAGATTTAATATCAAATTTATATATACATTCTAAAAATATATTTTTCTACTCTTCTTTATTTTAAAACATAGGAAAATTAGTTTATTCCGTTAAATACAAAAGTTTCAATTTTCAAAAGAAGTGTCTATTCCTTTAAATCTCTTCACGAATGGTTATGACCGTTACTGGTATATAAATAGGCTTCATAAACGAATTTTTTAACTAACTATTTTCTTCACTCCTTCTTCTCCATATATCCATATTCTAAAATTTTCATATTTTTAAGATCGTGTCGAAATTCTGCCGAATTCTCAAGTGGATCAAATTAGAATCTCATTCTTGTTTGATTCTCTGCCCTCTCTCGAAGATCAAAGTGCTATTCAGAATTATTGGATCAATTTGTAATCGAAAGTTTATTGAGTCTCTCTGTAAGGTGTTGTTGTGACTGGAAATCAATTGGGTGATCTTGTGTCCCGTAAATCAAGAGAGTTTGCCCTGGACTCGAAGACAGAAGGGTACCTCAAGGTCTTTAGAAATTGAGGATTGTAATCTCGACATTGGTGTAATAAAAATATGTATGAGGTGTTTGCCTTGGTACGTGACTGGATGCAGGGTAACTCAGAACCAGTATAAAATCCGACGTGTTCTTTCCTTTTGCTGCTTTTTATTTACTTTCTGCATCTGCACTTGATTCTATGATTGTTCTTGATTAAGTTCTGCATTTGTTTATATTATAATTTTTAAATTAGTCCATACATGTCTTAGAAACCATTAAATACTATTCACCCTCTCTCTAGTGTTAAATTAGCCTTAAGATCCTTAATTCGCACTCCCTTTCACCTAGGGGTGGTTTATTCGAAATAGGGGCAGCCTCAATGGCGTAGGCTTGCCCACTCTGCCATTCCTTTACATCTTCAGACACTAGTTTTTGAAATGCCCTTTCTCATAGTAGTGGTTATACTTTCCCTTAAAAGTTTCTTCAACAAATTCAATCAATAATCCTTTGCAAGCTGTTCTTTCTTTTGGCGTTTATTACACACTTTACCTTCTTTGTTAAATTTCTCCTTGACTTCTTATTAGCCTAATTTTTTTTCCTTAGCTCCTCTTTGATTCTTTGTAGGTCCTGCCTTCTCCTTCCTCCTTTCTTTCTCTTCGACATTTACTATCTACAGTAAAGCCATCTGCACAAGCATCTCATATGCAACTCCAGTGGGTTCTGAGTCAGTAACAATTCCCTTTAACTGAGGAGTTCAGGCTCTTGACAGACTTCATGGCTTTCATCATAGGGAGTATCAATCAAACTCATTTCAGATTCAGCTAATTTGGTAAACTTACTAATGCACTCCTTTAGAATAAAGTCTCTATGCCTAAGCTATATAAATTTCTTTAATTAACTGAAAGCTCACCTCTACACTTGACATAAACCTTTTCTCAAATTGGTTCTTGAATTCATCCCGAGTGACAATCCTATCAATGTCCTCTCTAGCCACCATATTCCACCAATCTAATGCTTCTCCTTTAAGATGCCAAGCTGCCATTCTCTACTTAACTTGATTCTCTCAACCAATCTCTTGGAAAATCGTATTGCAATCCTATATTTATGCCTTAGTCTCTAAGAAGCTTTCCTTTTCAGAATATACTCTTCCTTACATACTCATAAAATCCAGACACAATTTGGGAAAATCAGTAGGTTGAGGTGGTGCTTTAGTTGGCGAAACAATATGTGCTGCTAGTGCAGTTTGGTAGGAGACATGGAGTTTCCCTACGTCCTCGAGATATTTCTTCAACCATTCGGGCATCCTTCGAATGGTGGGCATTCCTCTGGCGGGGTTCCCAATCTCAAAAGAAGAAGGATGTTCAACTATAGTCTACAACATGTAGGTTAGACTTTTAGTTATAATTTCCTAAGACTTAAAGCAAGATTTGTCTTGTATATATGAGTATGTCCATAGTAATGTTATATATATATATATATATATATATATATATATATATATATAGTAGGAACTTGTGAAAAATATTTCCAAAAATAACAAGTACATCTCTCATATGTATATTTTTTTCCTACCGATCGACTAATTAGGCTCTAATACCAAATGTAACAACTCACCCTAAAACGGGCCTAAATTTTGACCCAGAAAAGTCCCATCAAAAGTAAGAACCATCTCAAAATTGGCCGTTGGTTGGAAAAAAGAACAATACAGAACTACCTATCTACACATTCAGAATCTTATTACAGAGGGTGAAATCTAAAACAACAATAGTACCCATTTTATTTATTAAAACCATAAATTATCTATAATATCAAAATCCAACAATACGTACATATCCATAATATTCCAAAATTACAACATAGTTTTTACTTCATGGGTACATTAAAAACTATTGAGAATAAAATGTAAACAAATAATCTACTACCACAAGCACTATCCACATCTCCACCTTCAACATTACCTTTCCTAACATGTGTTGTAATGAGATGGGAGTCAAAACAACATATGTCTAGTGAAAAAAATCTCTAGCCTTGCTACATTAGCACTTGGGAAATACAGTTTAAATAGGAATATGTGTTAAGTTTCTACAACAACATAAATCTTTCCAAATATAAGCGCAAAGGCTTTTCTCAAACTTAAATAAAAATGCTTTCCAAATATAAGCCCATAGCTAACTTTCTATCAACCCAGTAACCCTTATGTACCATCCATAATGTTTAATTAATGTTAGAGATAGCACTTAAGTCACTTAATGCCTTTTTTGAGAATTAGGTAGACTTCGACCATTGAATACCATATTTAAGGCAGGTCCATGTCATTTACTACCTATAATCCCAAGGCACACTCTTCATTAATAACTATCTAGCTGACATTACACGGAATTTCTTCAGCCACTAAATAATTCCTATTGAAGTGGTCCCCTTACCAAGAAATCCTCTACCATGTCTAACCCATAACTCTATCCATTTACTACTTCTTGCAAAAGAAGAGGCGGGCCGTCCCATAACCACTTAATACCTTCAATATCTAAAGCAGTTCCTTCATATTATGAATCATGCCCTACAATGACGTTTCATATGAGTTTGATTATCCATAGGTACTAGTAGCTAGATTAGCTGGGCAGATTTCCCCTATAGAAATTGGGACTAACCTCACGTCATCTTAGTTACTGATAAGTGGCGGCTAGGGTTATTTGCATGATGGACATTCCAGATTTAAATATTTAAATCCGATGGTTATGGTGCATTTTAACCACTATAAATAAGACTGTAGACGCCTTATTTTTATTCATACAATATTTGGGGAACATCAGTCAGCTCTGTCAGTTCGTCTCATTATATATTCAGAAAACTACAATAGGGTTTCAGGTAAGAAATCCTATAGATCTATCTTTGTTTATTGCTTATTTTCTCAAAATATTCTCCTCCAAACCACTACTTTTCTAAATTGAACATATGTATAAATCCCTTCCTGTATATGTGCATCAAAAAGAAGAGATCCGATAAGAGATTGTTGAAGGCATGTCAAATGTAAAGAAGGCGAAGCTAAGGCTATTCTGTGAGTGGAAATCTTAGCTTTTCTATTTTAGTGGTTAATTAGTAAATTTTGAGTCTGAATATGCCTTAGGGTTTGGTTTGTGAAAACAACAAACATAAACCCTCAAAACACCTTCAATGTGAAGTATCAATTTTAGGTTGAAATCTCAACTTGTTTATGTCAAAATAGTGGAAATTGTGTAGATTTGCAGTATTTGTAATTTTACCTTCTATTCCACACCTTATTCTTTTTCTTTGAATTTGGTTAAAATATCTTGATTAAGGAATACAGTGAAAATTATGAATTTTTATTTCTAGTTTGCACTCTTTATTTCCATAAATTAAATAGAAGTTCCTTTGTTTATTTCTATGTATAAAGGAGTTGGATATAGCGTAAAAGTTGAATTATAAGTTCCTATTATCAACGTATTCCATTATTTTGATGTAATAAGTTGAGTTTAAATTTAATTGTACATAAGTTCATTGAATTAAACTTTTGGATATGAATATTGGAATTTTGGTATTGTTGATAGTATGGAATAAGGATTGTATAATTGGTAAAGAGTTGACATTTAAACCCTAGTTTAGGAGCTCGCTTTGAAAATTACTAGGCGTGTGTGTTTGTCTATGTCTGTGTAATTTTAGCAAAATTAACGTATAATGATAATACATGATCGCATAGTTAAATAGGTTATTAATTTTATTAAGTCCACCTTAGTAAGATAATTAATGTTAAATGCAAAATAAGAAAGATTACTTATAAGGCCATGATTATGGAAATAATGAGATGTGTAATAATATTTGTAGAGTGTGATATAAATATGATTAAGTTATAGGGATGCGAGCCCAGCCAAAAGCACACGAGGTCTATGTTATGTGTATATATATATATATATATATAAATTATGGCTAAGTTATATGTATGTATATGTATGTATGTGTGGTGTGTATGTCAGCATAATTAAGATATAATGATAATGTATAGTTGCGTAGTTAATTAGCTTATTAATTCTATTAAATCCTTCTTAGGAAGGTAATCAATGTTAAAGGAGAAATAAGGTCTTATAAGGCCTTAATTATGGAAATGGGGGGATCTGTAATAATACATGTAGAGCATGATATAAATTATGACTAAGTTATAGGGATGCGAGGTAAGCCAAAAGCCCAGATTGTCTGGCTACCTGTAATTTAACTTTGGGGCTGATATGTGATATCTCCGATAATACACCGGTCGACCGGTGGACCTGTTTTGAGTCCACTCAATTAATTTGCCATTGTATTTTTATTTTATACCATAATTAGCAACTAATTCAACATTAATTTTCATGTTTGTTTTGAATTTCAAATTTGAGAATTATCTAATAAGTTGAATTTGAATTCTATTTAAATTATTTTGGGTTCGAAAACTTCAAACATCCATAACTTTACTACTTGAACTCCGTTTTCAACAGATTATAGGAAATTGATTAGAAGTTTTCCATGGACGCAATGGTATAACTTTCTTGGTCAAATTCCAGATTTAGATTTTTTTTTGTTTTTGTCCCTATCTTGTTTACTTTACTTTATCCAATTTATTTACAGTTGATGTTATGTAACGACCCATAAATATATCACTTTAAATAAATGATCGTTTAGCTTTATCGATATAATAACAATTTTGTAAACAATTATTTTTATTAATGTATATGGTTTTATAAATAAAATATGATCATTTGTACTAGTTAAGAATGATAATAAAATTTATGTTCAAAATTTGTTTACAAAAATATGCATATTAATTTAAAAGAGAAAATATGACCAAAAATTAGAATTAGGATTTGCAACGATACAGCGTATGGAAGTTGTGCGACATTGTAGAGATATGTGACATACATATATGCATGTACATGTGCATACATAAGAACATGCACATAAACATAAATATACAAATATAATTAAGTATAAAATTATAATATAAAATATATAAGATATTTTAAGTTTTCTTACTCCATAAGCATACACAAATCAATATATGCATACATGAGATGATGGAAGTAATGGGCACATGGAGGGGGGATGTTTTCCGTGCCTAGGGACGAGGAAATGATGATGGCAAAGCCATGTGATGGTGATTCAGAAGATGATGTGTGCATAGATATTTTTGCTCTCTCATTTACCTATACCCTACCATCTTCTCCTCATTTATATTCGTCTCCTTCTTCATATTCTCTAAGCTTTGTCTTCCTCTTTAATGGCTTCCATCATAAGTGAAATAATGGAAAATTTTATTTCAAAAAGAATTTAAATTATAATATATAGTTATATATGCTTAAACACCTTAAATAATCCTAAAACTCCACCTTTTCTCCTTGTTCTTCACAACCTCCACCCCACTTCATCATAAGGTCGAGCACCCCTTGCTCCACCCTAGGACGTGTGCCCCCAAGCCACCTCAAGTTTTGGTTAAGGCATCTAGGAGTTAAAATCCGAAGAATAGCGAGCTTCAAAAACCGAATTGGCCATATTGCAAAAAACCGAGGAAGGATATCAAGGAAACCACTTTAAGGAATGCACTTGTAACAATTGTAAAAGGAAGGGCTATATTGCGAAAAATTATAGAACTCCAAAGGTATAGGATTTTGTCTCTCTTATGGTTCAGAATAGCGTTTGTTATAATTGGCATCAACCAGGGCACATGATCAAGGATTGTCCGACTATGGGGAAGAGAGAGTAAGCCAGAGTCTACATAGTAAAGTATGAACCTTAAACCTCTCAGGACATGAAGGGAAAGGGAGTTTTGGAAGGTAATATATTTATCGAAGATGTTTTAGTTGAAGTATTGTTTGATATAGGAGCTTCTTATAGTTTTGTTGTTAAGAAAACTGTAGAAGAATTTAAGCTTGAACCTAAGTTAGTTGATAACCCTATTTGTGTGACGAATCCTATAGGTGGTATTGCTAACCATTGTATGAATTGTGAAAAACTCCAAATTTCCCACTCTTTCTATAAATTTCCTTTTGACCCATTTGCCCTAGATTTTATTAGGTTTGAAATTTTACTCGGTATAGATTGGTTGACTAAATACGAACCTATTCTAGATTATGTAAAATGGATGGTTTTCATAAAAAAAAAGTTAGGAAAGTTTATAGAAATATTTTGTGAAGATCCAAGTCCAAGGAGAGGAAGTTTCTTATATGCATTAGACTCATCCCAGGAAGGATTAGGAATCACACATATTGTTAAAGAATTCCTAGACGATTTTGAAGAAGTAAAGAGTTTACCCCCACATCGGGAAATTGAATATCGTATTGACTTGATTTCTGGTGCAAGGTCAATAAAACAACGGGACCGAAAGATGGCTCCGAAGGATGGCTCTGAAGGAGAGGGAGGATTTAAATAACCAAACCCCGGAGCTATTAAAGAAAGGGTGGATAAGACATAGTCTTTCAAGTTGGGGTTCGGCAGTAGTTTTTTTGCTAAGTCGGATGGATCTCTATGGTTGTGCATAGATTACAGAGATCTGAACACACAAACGATCACGAACAAATATCCTCTACCTCGAATAGATGACTTGTTTGAACAGTTACATGGTGCTTCGATATTCTTGAAAATGTAGCTAGCTATAGGATTCCGTCAAATGAGAATCGTAGAAGAATGCATCCATCTTACTGCATTTAAAGATCTAAACACTTTCTTTGGGTGGTTGGCCATGCCTTTTAGTCTAACAATTACACCCGCTTATTTCGTAGACCTTATGAATAGAGTATTTAGAGTGATACTTAATAAATTCATATTAGTCTTTATCAACGATATCCTTATCTACTTTAAGACAGAAGAAGAACACGAAAGGCATTTATAAATTGTGTTGGAAATGTTGAGAAATAATATGCTTAAAGCCAAATTCTCAAAATGCATTTCTAGGAGGAGGAATTAAGATTCGTTGGACATATAGTGTCAAAGGATGAGGTTTCAATAGGTATTATAAAGGTTGTAACTGTTCTAAATTGGAAGCAACTACAAACTCCTAAAGAAGTTTGCAGCTTCTTAGGTTTGGCAGGGTAATATAGAACATTCATTCAATTCTCAAAGGTATGCTATCACTTAACGAAGTTAAACATGAAGGATGCCAAATTTATGTGAACTCCTAAATGTGAAGCATCATTCCAGGAACTTAAAAAGAGGTAAACAACCACTCCAGTTCTAATAATTAAAAATGTAAATAGTGAATTAACCATTTATACAGATGCTTATGGAGAAGGAATTGGTGCGGTTCTGATGTAGGAAGGGAGGGTGATTGCCTATGAAAGTGAACAATTAAAGGTTCATGAGAAAAATTATGCAACACACGACTTAGAATTATTAGCCGTGGTGTTCGCATTAAAAATACGGAGGCAATATTTACTGGGTAAGTGTTAGCGCCAAAATGGATCACTAATACCCAAATCCAGATGAAAGCAGCAAAGATCAGTCACAGATCACAGACATAATGTATGTAGAAAGTGTAAATATGAAGAATAGTCAAAATTAAAAAGAAAGCAGTAAAAACACAGAATTTATAGTGGTTCGGCTTACTCCGGCTTACGTCCACTCTAGAAATTTCCCTTTTATTGATGTTAGAATCAATTACGGTTACAAACTAGTATAGTAGCCTTAGCCTTAGAAAATAGAAAGTAAGAGAGCAAGAAGACGATCCCTTTTTTGAACCTCCACATGCGGTATTTATAGGCAAATCCAAGTAGTTGGGCCTCCTGACTTGTATAGGCCCATCAAGTCCTTTGCTGAGCCTACACCCTTCATTGCAATTGACTCTAAGTTATATACATGCCGGCCCATGCCTTCCTAGGTGACAACCCGAAGCAGCCCTACACCTGACACGATGTAGCTCATGCTAGGACTCGAAGCACATATATGCCGACCCCCATTCAACCGAATGACCTTCTACCGTACCACATACCTCCATGGTCGAACGACCTTCCACCAAACCACATACCTCCAACGCCGAACGACCTTCTATCGAACTATATTCTTCCCAGGCCGAACGACCTCTAGTGCTGAACCATCATTATTGAGCCAACCTGACCGAACCATAACACCGAGCGACCCCGATCGAACCACCATGCCGAGCGACCTATGCTGAGCCACAATTCCGACCGACCCTGACCGAACCACAATGCTGAGCGACCCATGCTAAGCTACAATGCCGACCGACCCTGACCGAACCACCATGCCGAGCAACCCATGCCGAGCCGTAATGCGGAGCGACCCTGTTCTCACCTCAATGCCGAGTGACCCTGTTCTCACCTCAATATCGAGCGACACCATCAGGGCCGACCGACCATTGACTTCCAAACCGATCCACACTACTGAACGACCCCATCAAGCCAATAGGCCGAGCCATGCATATCCAACCATTCCTGACCGATCGTTTATCTATCCAGCTAGCTCCAACCAATCGTATTCCAGTTTCGACAAATGAACAGTGGATTTGGTTAAATCCACCTGTCTGTGGCCTTGTAAAAAGGTGGGTTAACATTTGCCCCCCAAAACATGCCTTGCTATCGGAAGGTTTGTTTTGAATACCCCAAGTCTAATATTCGAAGTCCGTATGTAATCCAAGTCCCATCGCCACATCCTTTTCCGAATCTACGACTTCCCTGTGTCGATATCCAATTCTGAATCCATTAGCCAAATCCTTAGCTAAATCCATATCCATCCGAACTCAACAACCAAGTTCTAATCCATCCATATCCAATAACCAATAACCACGTCCATGACCTCTCCGGGTCGATATCCAAATCCACGACCGTTCTAGGTCCATGCCCAAATCCTTAGTTGTTCATAGCCAATATCCAAATCCGTAACCTCTTCAGGTTCTTGCCAAGCACAGTTCACACTTGACGACCTGTGTTAAGTAATTCCATGGTGTTCCTGGTTCAGTGTCCCTGAATGGAAAATAATGCCGTGGCTTAAGTCCTAAGCCAAATCTTGGTTGCTTCAGACCCTTGCCGAGCATAGTCCATACTCGACGACCTGAAATAATAACCGATAATATAGGGCCTAAATCCTATGCCGAATCCTAGTCTCTTTGAACCCTTGCCGAGCATAACCCACGCTCGACGACCTTTTAGCCAAAATCCAGAAAAAATCTAATCAAAATCCAATCCGAAATTCAAATCCAACCAGAAAACCAGAAATCCATATCAAAAATCAAATCAAAATAAAAATAAAAAATCAGACATCCAAACCGAAATCCAAACCAAAAAACCAACAAAATGGCAGTTCAATCCAAATTCCAAAACCAAAGCAGAAAAAGCAAATGTCCAAGTGAAAAGGAAAAAAAATTCACAAACTGAAGCGTCTCGGTGACCATCATGTCAGAGTATGCCAAAGGGTTATCTCCGACCCCGTACATGAGTAAGTGATTTAGCCTGCCCGGAGTTTGTTACTTATTCCAAACCATCACGACTAGTTGATGACCAACCGACCACCATTCTTGGGCCTCATGTCTTCGTCGTTCAAGGTAGGCGACTACTCCTCTTCCATCGCTGCATTCCGAGTTCTGACATATTGCTGCAACTGACCATTCCTTACATGTTCCTCGATTATATACTTTATATGCCTGCAGCTGTTAGTATCATGCCTATCCAAGTCATAAAAGAGACAGCGCCTTCCTAACGCCCTTTCGCATTCTGAGGGCTACCTGCTTGTCGACCTTCGATAAGGAAGGCGATCCCGAGTATCCAAGAATATTTGTTCTAGTGTTGCATTCAATCCTATGTAAGTGGAGAATTTTGGTTCTCCCCAGCGCCTTCTTTTCCCTTTATCCTTGTCTTTACCCAAGCTTTCACCGGGCATTCCTTCACCCTTAATCATGTTTACTTCCTTTGATTTCATATCCATACATGCATCCCCTTGTCGAAGAAATCTTTCAGCTTCATGAAAGAATTCCCCGAGATCCAATGGTGGATCCCATATCAATGACACTTTGAAATCCGAATTATCCTTGACTCCTGATACTACAACCATCAAAACCATTGATGGATCCGGCCGATCCACCGAAGCTATTGCTGTATTAAACCGGGTTAAGAAAGTCCTGAGCGATTCATCTGCCTTCTTCTTGACTTTAGTTAGTGTCATCACATTCTTTTGCCTTTTTATGTGAACTTGAAACTGTCTCAAGAACTTATCCACCAGTTCTGTCCACATCCCGATAGATCCATCGCAGCTATATCGGTCAAGTACAGGGGGAAACACCGAGCCATGACCTCCTCTGTTACCCCCAGCACTTCCATATGCCTCGTATACCTCATTAAGTGGTCAGTGGGATCTGTCTTACCGTTGTATACTTCCAGAGTGGGCAGCTTAAAATTGGGCAGATTCCTAGCCATCCTGATATTCCGGGTGAACGGACTTTTGTTGACTCCCTCCAAATCTCTACTTATCAGACCTCCACGAATGGTTTGTCTGATGATGTCTGCCAATCCAGCATTTCCAACCAAGGGTTGCCCTCTATCCATGTTTCCTAGCTGCTTTCCAACTCCACGTGGAAATTCTAGCACATATGCTTCGTCATGTAATCCTGTATTCTTGTTGGCGTTGGGCTATGCAACGTCATCTGGCATCCCTCCATTGATTGATCCAGCATTTCCTGGTGGTGTGCCCCCGAGTATAGATCCATCTAGATTGATAGCCGTTCGTTGATTGGGGCTGCCCCCTGTTGAGCCACTCCATCTGCTTACCTGTTAAGTCCTTCTGATCCAGCTCCAAGACCTTGAGCACCTGTAGTTATTAATTGTCCAAATTGCCTAAGAAGAGCCTGCATCATCTCCTCTTGCTGTTTCATCATCAGCTCATGCATGGTATTCATCATGACCGGCATCTCATCCCTAGTGATGTTGACGAAGGCTTTACCAGCTCCAGTTCCAGAGGAAGCCTCTTGACTTCCCTCTTGATTGCCTTTCTCCGTCATTTGCATCCTTGTTGGTAGCCTAGCCATTGCTTTCTAGAATCCATGTTCCTGAGCTTCTAAATCCAAAATCCAAGCTCCAAAATCCCCAAATGCTAGCTTTCTCAGTGGAAGCACCAAAATGGGTCACTAACATGCAAATCCAGATGAAAGCACCAAATATCAGTCACGGATCATGGATAGAATTTATGTAGAGAGCGTAAATATGAAGAACGACCAAAATTAAAAAGAAAGCGGTAAAAACATAGAATTTATAGTGGTTCGGGGGACTCCGACCTACGTCCACTCGAGAAATTTCCTTTTTATTGTTGTTAGAATCAATTACAGTTACAAACTGGTAGATTAGCCTTAGCCTTAGAAAATAGAAAGTAAGAGAGCAGAAAGAATATCCATTTTCTGAACCCCCATATTCTGTATTTATGGGAAAATCTAGATAGTTGGGCCTCCTGAGTGGTATAGGCCCATCAAGTCCTTTGTTGAGCCTGCACCCTTCATTGCAACTGACCCTGAGTTCTGTACATGCTGACCCGTGCCTTCCTAGGTGACGACCCGAAGTAGTCCTACACCTGACTCGAGGTAGTTCATGCTAGGACTCGAAGTACATATATGCCGACCCCCATTCAACCAAACGACCTTCTACCGTACCACATACCTCTAAAGCCGAACGACCTTCGACCAAACTACATACCTCCAAGGCCGAACGACCATCCACCGAACCATATTCTTGCCAGGCCGAACGACCACCAGTGCCAAACCATCATTACTAAGCCATCCTAACCGAACCATAACACTGAGCGACCTCGGCCGAGCCACAATGCCAAGCCACAATGCCGACCGACCCTGACCGAACCACCATGCTGAGCGACCCATGCCGAGCCACAATGCCGACCGACCATGACCGAACCACCATGCCGAGCGACCCACGCCGAGCCATAATGCCGAGCGACCCTGTTCTCACCTCAATGCCGAGCGACATCATCAAGGCCAACCGATCCCTGACTTCCAGACCGTGCCACACTACCGAACAACCCCATAAAGCCGAACCACCTAAGCCGAGCCATGCATATCGAACCATTCCCGACCGACCGTCTATCCATCCAACTGCTCCAACCAATCGTATTCCAGTTTCGACAAATGAACAGTCGATTTGGTTAAATCCGTCTGTCCGTGGCCTTGTAAAAAGGCGGGTAAACAGCAAGAATTTTTCGTAGTTTGTTTCAATTAAATCTTTGAATTGACCTTGGTAAATAAAATGCCCTCTTTTTATTTAGGTGAAAATTTTGAGCTCTTTACAGATCATAAATATTTAAAGTATTTTTTCACTCAAAAAGATCTGACATTAGGCAGCAACGTTGGTTGGACTTTCTCGCATCTTATGATCTAGATATTTTAAGCACACCCGAGAAAGCCAACGTAGCAGTCGATGCGTCAAGTAAGAAATTTGCCGTTATTTCTTATTTGGTAGTAACATCAACTCTTCTGGAAAGAATAGCCAGTAAACAGAGAGAAGATAGATAGTTTAAAAAGTTCATTAAGGCGATAGAAGAAGAAAGAAATTTAAGCTTTGAAGTGGATAAAAGTGTAGTGTTATGGTTGAATGGGCGAATTTGTGTTCCGAATGTGGAAAGTCTTTGGCATGAAGTGTTAGCTGAATGTCAAAAATCCAAACTCAAGATTCATCCAGGAATTAACAAAATGTATATATGTATACGAAGCGCACATTTTGGTGAAGAAGTATGAAAATGGACATATCCATTTATATTACCCGATGCGTAAATTGTCAACAAGTCAAAAACAACTAGTAGAGAATTGCAGGGTTACTAAAACCACTAGAGATTCCAGTTTGGAAGTGGGTCAAATATCAATGGATGTCACTGATGGCTTACCTCGAACGAGGAAGGGGAACAGAGGAATTTGAGTTATCATAGATCGATTAATTAAAAGTGCAAATTTCATTCTGGCTAAGCCAATAAGGCTGCTGCAAGCCTTGCAGATATATAAAAAAGAGATTGTACGATTGCAGGAAGTTCCAAGCAGTATAGTGAGTTATCGAGATCCAATCTTTCTAGTTAGTTTTGAGAAGCATTATAGAAAAATTTGGGAACAAGGTTGAATATAAGCACTACCTATCACCCCAAAACTGATGGACACACAAAAAGAGTCAATCACGTTTTGGAAGATCTTCTCAGAGTGTGTATTTTGGACTTTGGAGGCTCCTGAGAAAATCAATAGCATTTAGCAGAGTTCTCCTATAATAATAGTTATCAAGCTAGTATCGGCAACACCATATGAAGTTTTATATGGTCGTCCATGCAGGTTAATAGCATGTTGGATCGAAACCGAAGATCGGTTAATACTTGGTCCTAATAAGATACGAGAAGCTTCAGAGAAAGTCGATATGATTAGAAAGAAGTTAAAGGAAGCCTAGATCAGATAGAACAGTTATGCAGACCAAAAGCGTAGAAATCTGGGATTTCAGTTGGAGATTCAGTCTTTTTGAAAGTCTCTCCGATGAGAGGAGTAGTGAGATTTGGAAGAATGGTGAAGTTAGCACCTTGATATATTGGACTATTTCCCATTCATAAATAAATTAGCCCACTAGCTTATCGAGTGCAATTGCCAGAATGTTTGGCCAGAGTGCACAATGTGTTTCAAGTATCTCATTTAAGGAAACATGTGCATGACCCCAAGAAAATCAAAGAAACAGCTGCTAAGGAAGACTTGGAGGTGGAACCAAATTCTGCTGTTATTAGATGGCCAGCTCGAATAGTTGTTCGTGATGAGAAACGATTAGGGAGATAATAAAGTTAGTCAAAAATTCAATGGAGTGGATATTGCGGAGGATTGCACTTGGAAAACAGAGGATAGAACGAAAAAGGCATATCTCGAATTTAGAATTGAAAAATAAACTATATCATTATAGTGTACTCACTGCCTGTAGTGTAGTCACTTACCCATACTTTTGTATATATTCCATCATATCGAATACATTTCCTTTTGTGCTATTTTCTTCTTATCTTAATTTCGAGAACGAAATTCTTTTAAGGAGGAAAGTCTATAACGACCCTAAATATATCACTTTAAATAAATAACTGTTTAGCTATATCGATATAACAACAATTTTGTAAATAATTATTATCATTAATTAATTTGGTTTTATAAACATAAATGATCATTTTTATTAGTTAAGAATGACAAAAAAATTATTTCCAAAATCTGTTTACAAAAACATGCATATTAATCTAAAAGAGAAAATATGACTGGATATCGAAATCGGGATTTGTAACGATACAACATGCGGAAATTATGCAACGTTGTAGAGAGATGTAACATACACATACACATGTACATGTGTATACATGAGAAAATGCACATAAATATACATATACATATATAATTAAGTATAAAAATATAATATAAAATATATAAGATATTTTAAGTTTTCTTACTCCTTAAGCATACATAAGTCAACATATGCATAAATGAGATGATGGAAGTGATGGGCATACGGAGGGGTTTGTTTGTCATGCCTAGGAGGAGGAAATGATGACGGTGATGCCATGTGATTGTGATGCAAAAGATGATGTGTGCATAGATATTTTTGCTCTTTTTTCCTTATAAATACCCTACCCTCTTCTCTTCATTTTCATTAGTCTCCTTCTTCATATTTTCTAAGCTCTTTAATGGATTATTTTCCTAAGAGGAATAATGGAAAAAATTATTTTAAAAAGAATTTAATTTATAATATATGGTTATATATACTTAAACACCTCAAAACAATCGAAAAACTCCACCTTTTCTCCTCGTTCTTCACAACCTTCACCCACTTTATCATTAGGCCGAACACCCCTTGCTCCACCCTAGGTCATGCACCCCCCAAGCCACCTCAATTTTTGGTTATGGCATCTAGGAGCTAAAATCCAAAGAATAGTGAGCTTAAGAAACCGAATAGCCGAGCTACAGCGAATTTTTAATTAATCATTTAAAACTCAAGGTAAGAACTCCTAAACTATTTTATTATATTTTGGATGATGATATGATGTTTGCAAATGGAAGGTTAATATGCTTTGATCATCAAGTTTGATTGTTTGATATGAATGTTGAATATATATGTGCAAGTCATTGAAATACACATCGATAAGCACAAAGGAAATCACTTTCCTCTATATTAATGAATTTATATATATGGATGTTAAACATCTATAAAAATGGATTAAAATGAGTTTGAAATGTTTTATAATCATTTAAAAGTTTTATGGTGAAGTTTCAAAAGTAATAAAAAAGTTAGTTAAAAATAAGCGCGTCGCGTAACGGTAGTTCGCGGTTTCACACGACGAAAGTCAAACGAGTGTATAAAATGGAATATAGTCAGAATTCTTCGAGATAAGAATTTTTCAAACTATTGTATCCATAGTTTTCCAATTAAGAAAGAAAGTTGAGATTTCGATAAGTAGATTTTGAAATACGAGTAAAACAAGCTTTGTGAAAAATCGCAGATTTGCAGTTCGGAATCGAAAACTGGATTTCTTTGAAAATTATAATTTAAAATTGTCAAAAAATGTGGAATAAATATTTTGAATTATTTAAAATATTTTAAAAGTGAATTGGGTAACAAAAATGGATTTTTAAATAATAAAATGTCGTTTTGATCAATATAGCTTAAAAAAGCACTTTCCGCAGCCTTTTTTCGCAGCATTTTTCTATAACTTTTGAAATATAGTTTTAAACTTAATAATTTTTTTCTACATTTTTTAAATGTTTATATGGTTAATAAATTATTTTAAAGATGATTTGAAGGATTTAAGGAATGACTAAAGATTTAGAGTCGATCAAATAAGTTTACATGAATGATTAAGGAACTAGGGTCGGATTTGGATAATTCTTGTTCAAAGACCACTCGAACCAATTGATGTATTCGAAGTGGATACATGAAGATAATTATGGAAGATGGAATGTAGGGCTAATTTTCACCGAACCTAGGGGGAAATTTCCCCTATCATATTATGTGGCAGTAGTTTTAATTTAAGATCTTCGATGCAAGGACTTCTCGCTACTTATCCTAGGGTTAATTCCCGACAGGATGTGATAGGAGAGTGCTTCCGTTTCGTCCAACCCTAGAACAAACTTGTATGGACGATTGTCTGACATTGCATTTCAAGTTACATAAATGATCTCTATGAACTAATTATCTGCTTGGTGGCGGAGAAGGCAAATTCTCTTAACGTAACACTCTTTCCTAAGACGTATGAGCTTAGGAGTTATATATTTGTAGAGATCGGTTTAGTGACTATGGAATGGAAGTGTGGTATTCAAAGAAAGATAACATGTTATGATAAAGGTAATCATTACCTCAGCCATCACGCTTGGAAATGGCTGAAACAGGATAGATGTAGCAAGGATTCGCAACCATTAGGGTATGATTATCCCCTTATAGATGAATTTCTACGTGGTTTGACGTTCGGGTTTAAATTATTATGGTGTGTGCTAAAAGGCGTCTCAAATAGGTCGATAACGATATGGGTGATAACATATTCGATACTATCTTGGGAGAAAGGTAGGCCAGCCTTGTGTTAGTAGAGGTGCAGATGTTCTGTTGACCTCGGTACATTCCCCTAAAGAAGTATTACCATAGTCCTTTCACCAGGCCATTTGTATGGAAATCCATTCTCCAATAAGTGCCTGCCACTTTTTTTGTAGAGCCTAGTATGATGAAATTTAATAATGGTAATCATTTCGGCCAAGATTAATAACTTACTTGCAAATGTTTTCAAAGAATGTCATTAAAAATAATATATCTTATTTTTACAAAAAATTGCTTATGGTTGTCTTAAGGTATAAATATATCCACGTTTATATGCGGCGTGGTCTTTTGAGATATCTTTTTACTCTCAAATACCTTATTTTGAGTTCTCACACCAGCCTCATGACTAACCCCGAGTTTATTTTATTTTCCCTTTAAACTCTAGGTGCCCAATTTATCCTGGCAGCCAAGTAGTCAGAATCTTGTTGGAGTATTTTAGGGAAAGCATGCCGAAAGAGATTTTGGAGCATGGAGCTGGAGCGTCTCATATCTATCTATTTATTTTTATTTTTCCGCTGTTCCTAAGTTAGTTAAAACCAACAACTGTGGGAGCAGGCAGTTATAACTATTCCTGGCTGGGTTAGTTCATACCAAACTATGATGTACCCTAGTAAGAGTGGTTGTATATACCATATATATTCTAATGTAATGTGAGAATTTATGTTTCTATCTTTTACTTTACATTACCCATGAAAATCTATCTCCCTAGCACTTGTATTTATGGCATGTGAATACCGTGGATGTGTTAGTGTTGATTTTCCAGAATCGAGGAGACAGGTCTTCAGATTTTAGTCGTGTCAAAATGAAGCTACAAAGATTCTTATGGAAATCCAAGAGGGCAACTCTGGTGATCACTCGAAGGGCAAACTTTAGCAAAGAAGATACTTCACTACGAATATTTGTGACCAACAATAAAACAAGGTGTCATTGATTATACCAAACTGTGTGACCAATGATGGAGATTTGTGAAGATATTGAGAGCCACGTCTTCAAAATTGCAATTTTGAGAATTGACATTATTGGTGCGCTACCGATAGCATAGTGAAGAGCTTAATATGCAATCCTCTTTGCGGATTATTTTACAAAATGGATTGAAGAGGAACCACTAAACATGATTACAACTATAAAGGTAATCAATTTTGCAATAAAGAATACTATTTGCGTAGTCCCTCAAAAGATCATTATAGACAGTGGAACCTGGTTCGAGGGTGTAGAATTCAAGGATTTCGTCAATCAATACAAGATCGAGAAGTGCTTATCCGCGGTAGCGCATCCACAGGTGAATGGACAAGTGGAAGTAGTGAACCAAATCATCAAACCCACTTAGAAGAAGCGGTTAACTAGAGTTAAAGGCAATTGGGTTGATGAGCTTCCATTGCTACATTTAGTTTTTTTTTCCTGTTTGTTTTCGCAAATAAGCCGTCTAAGGACACCGAGGCAATGAAATAAGGTAGGAATTGCCACTTTTTTCCTTACTAATTTTCATTTCACAAATAAAGCTGGCTACTTGAACCAATGGAACTATGTTCTTGAAAGAAAAACCTCTGTGTTGCACAATTAGCCGCCCAACCCAAAACGTATTTCTCAAGCCTTAGATAATGGATGGGAAGTGTTTTCCTAATAGACGATCGAACAATCTTGATTAACCCTACAGTATACATCATTTCCTGAGGATAGGTGACGACGAGAAGATTTTTTCTTTCTTTCAACCTTTGTGAATTCATCGGTGCATGGAGATAGGCAATAAGAAGGTTTTACCCTTTCACTCAACCTTCAAGAATTCATCATCGTCGAAAATAGGCAACAACAAGAAGTCCTTTCTCACTCATTTAACCTTTAGGAATTCACCTTCATCGGTAGATAGGCGATGGTAGGAAGGTTTTACAATCTAACCTACCTTAAGGAATATGGCATTACTCGAAGAAAGTGATGTCGGGAAAGTAAAGCTTCAACCTTTAGGAATCTACCGCTACTTGGAGTTTGGTGTGATAGGAAGGTTAAAACTGTAACCTTCTAGAATCTAGCATTGCTCAAAGATAGATGATACCAAAGAGAAGAACCGTCAGCATTGAGGGATTCTCCATTGCCCGAAGATGGGGAACAATGAGAAGGTTGGAAAACTCATTGAGGGATTTATCGAATAATTCAATCCTAGCATGCAGGAATGTGCCGTCGCCAAGAGATAGGCGATCCCAAGAAGAAATCCTAAAAATGGAACCGTCAATGCACTGGCTTCTGAAGGCAGAACCTAGTGCTCGATTGAATATTTAGCCTCACCTTCAGGATTTTGTCATTGCTCAAAGATAGGCAATGTCATGAGGATGATATCACTCTCGAGTGATCGGATCATTCGACTCTAACTTGCAGACATCAACTGTTTCCTAGAGATTGGCAATGATAGGGAAGAATTCTTGAAAATGAGTTGCTAATATGCCACTTTTCGAAGATGGAAACTGGCATAGAGTTGAATTTCCAACTCTGAATTTAGAAGAACTCAAATGCAGCTCTGAGTTGGGCAGCATCGAGGTAATAAGACTTGGAATCAAGTAATAAAATTGTCACTTTCAAAAGATTGGAACTATCATACGAACAAGATTTCAATGACCGCGCTAGCAACTAAGTGGGACACAGTCAGTCGAGGATAAGTGGGGATAGTCATGGAGAATTGAAAACAAATATTTATCAGACTTTTCCAATCTAGGATCAGGATTGGAAAAGCATGCTTAGTCTAGAAAAATCTAATAATCTACCCTACAATAATATCAACTTAAATGTTCCCAAAATTAGGCATATGGAATAATAAATCCTCTAAATGGGAATAAGCATACAAATGCTTGGTCGAAGGGAACCTAACCAAACCCAAACAGGAATAACCACAGAGTTGGTTAAATAATAGTTCTATTTTGCCGAATAGAGAATTTGGGCATTCATAAACAGAGCTAAGTAACAGGGTATAACTAATGCAATTGCAAGAAAATTATTTATATGCACAGAGTTGTGATGAATAAGCATATTGCATAAAAATCGACATACAAAGAATTATAGTGCAAGCAGTTATATTATATAACATGTAATAATAAAAAAAGCAGCCATAGTACACAAAGGAAAAGAAAGGTAAATAGAAGAGAGATTACAAAAAAAGTTGATCCTTTATTACCATAACACTTATGTATGACATGGAGCGAGGGCTACTCCCGCATAATCTCGGCCTGTTGAAAACAAAAGGAAAATTGAAATATAGACTCAATGACAACACAACAAGAAAACAAGTCACACGGCTGTCAAACCCTATGCATCCCCTATTTGGTCTTTCCCTTTCTACTGCCTTTCCACCAAAACCTCCTGGCTAAGTCTTATGTTTTTTCTCCTCTTGTTTAATCACCCTTCCTAGGGAGTATCGTCTTCATAATAGGTAGACTCTTTACCGGTCGCATTATGAAGCTCTTCGGATAGCCTATTGAGGTCACAGTAGCCTTTGTCCTGGGTGGCCGGATCTTTAGCATAGGTAGTTTGGGTTTGGGACTTATTGGCTTCAAGGAAGCAAGCTTGGTGGCTTCACACTCTTTCTTCACTTTAATATTTTCAAAGTCAACCTTCTACCTCACCGTTATAGTAATAGGGTTAGTCATGTTAGTTGCATTGGTAATGGTGACATCTTCTTCTTTCGAGGATAAAGAAATGTCTTTCAATCCTTCCAAAGCTACGATCTTCTAAGCGCCAAAACTGGGCTCAAAACCGTAGGGCAAGACAAGAGGGACAAGTCCCATAGAAATAGAAGTTGACATGGAGAATACAACAGTAGTGCCAGAATACTATGTAGCTGAAGATGGAGGTAGAAGTTGTGGTTGAAAAACAAGTTGATAGGTAGAATAGTAAAGTTTAGTGAAAGACTCGGGAGAGAACTAAAGCTTCTCGAAGACAAGAGAACAAGAGAAATACCTGAGCCTGGGCTTCATTCCTAGAAAAAACCTCAAACTCCCCTTCTTCGGTCATATTCTTCTAAGTCTACCTTATGAAAGAAGGAATGTAAGGCTTGAAAGATGCGGCAGCTGTAGAAGTTGGAATCACCTGGGTGGTTTCAGAGCTAATCCTAGAGATGATGGAATAATCATTGCCGGCTCTCCAGATTTTGGAGCGAACACTTCATGCTGGCCCGATGAGCTTGGGCAAGTGCGAGCTTTGGCGGCGGCGGAGGCATGGTGTCCTCTTCGGCTAGGAGGGATTTCCCTATAGCTAGAAATTCTATGTCATTAGTATTGAGGTATCAAACCATTAACTCTTCCTCAGAGCAATTATTGTCGGTCCACACAGCACAACGTAGCACTTCCTCTAAAGAATGAATGAGAGTTTCTCGATAGTCATTTTCCAACCACTTCAGATTCTTATATATGATGACACTAGCATAGAAATGTTGGAGATTTTCATTGAGCTCATCTCTCTCCTTGGCTACACCTCCTAAAGATCTTTGATTTCTTACTGGGAAATCACAAACTTAATGTCATTTGCAAGTTTTTCATTCGATAGGTGTCAGAACCCGATTTTTCGTTGCCGAAAAACCGAACACTGAGGGGGTTTTTAAGAAAGAAGAGAAAGAGGTAGAAGAAGAGAGAAAGAAAATAGAACGGAACGGGACAGAAAGGAAACAACAGAACAACAACAGAATCTCACAATTCGCAGCGGAACAACATATAATAATAAATGAATAATCTTTAAACAAAGAACTATATCAGTTATTACATCACATTATATTTCATTACATCATATCATATCATCAGAGTGTACAACAACAACAACAACAGTGCAGCGGAAAAAGAAATACTATATAGTAGTAATACGCCATGCCATCCAGTTTGCCTCCAGCAACTCCAGAATATCCAGAATATCCTGATAAACCTAACTCTTAACTGCCCGTGTGGAAAATTGGTGGGCACCCAGAGTTTAGGAAGGAAAACAATAAACTCCAAGTCAGTCATGTGACTGGTGTGAGAACTCAAAACAGTTTATTTATTTTAAAATCAAAAAGAGGGATATTTTTTTTTATTAATTCGCAATGCTTTTAAAAAATGAGACTACCATAAGGCCTCCCGCACACACACATGCAAACGCAGAATCGGAGGAGATTTCTCCTTATGATAGTCAAAGATGCTTGATACGCATTTAAAATAACATTTGATATTATTACTAGTGCATAGTGTATAACAAATTCATTTCGAAAGTAGAATATAAATCTTAGCCAACATACGACCATTATCGTATGCCTACTATAGCTACTATCCAAACAGTGGTGACCACCATAAGTGAATAGCAGGTTCTACAACTAATACCGTACAAGTCACGTATTGTTTCTTTGGATTTCCAACAAATGGTCAGGCCAAGGAACTTCCCATTGCCACTGAGAATGCCTCTGGAAAGACACCCCCGAGAACCAAACCGGAACTCTGCCAACACAAGGCCGGGTTACCCCTTAACTGGGTAACTACTGACACGAGCACGCCATTCCCCGGTCCTTTAGGACCTTTTCAACCGAGCGCTCGATATCCAACATCACACCATAATAAATAGAGTGTTTTCAACATGAGTAAGTATCTGGGCTCCATACCATGATACCACCCCTTTCCAGAAGGAAATGCACATACCCTAAGGGGAGCTACAGCAACCCCTAATAACCTTGCCGCATCTTTCCTGTTTTGACCATTTCCGGGATGTGAGGCTCGACGAAGTCACGTCCACAAAAACATACTTTATACAAAAGCCATGCTTTGGGTCAACAAATGATCAACACAATGACCACTAAGATAGACGATCAAATAAATGATCCTATCACAAATAATCAACACAATGATCATTTCAGCATCACTCAGCATGTCACATTACCAAACTGGGAATATATCGCTGATAACTTCAACTATATAACCTTTGAGCACATACGTCTCAAAGAAGGGTGTTAAGCTAAAAGAATAAATTCTCCGCCACCAACAGAAATATATTTGAAAGAAATCGGCTTTATATCTCAACTTGTAATGTCAGGCATACAATCCATACAAGTCTGTTCCGGGCTCGAACAAAACCGAAGGCACTTACAAAGAAGTCCTTGCAATCCGGATATTCACAATCCTGATCGGATTTCCCATCACTTATGGAATCTCTATACCAGGAGCTACCCAGTGCAGAGACAATCGATAGGTCATCCTATCGCTCTCGCAAATACCGGTCTTCAACACCGACCTTCAATGCTATTCACAACGACGTATCACATATTCGGAATGGGTTATACGACCCCATGGTCCTTTCCCGGTTAACCCGAATAGTGAGCGCTTATTTTAAAAAATAAGTGTGGCATTCAATTTCAAATAAATCACAACAAATACCATTCAGAGGTAAATATTGATAGTCGGTTAATGAACTATCAATAGATATGCCAACATCACCAAAATCCAAATAATTTTCCAAATTATTTAATTCCAAAAATATCTTTAGAAGATATAAACATAATTTTCCATTCTCTAAAAATAAATCAATATTTATTTTTAAACCCAATTTCCCAATTCCATTTATAAATTCTATATTGAATTTATAATCCAAAATATTTATGGATATATGATTTCCATTCAATTTCTAATATTCATTTTCAATTTATCTTTAAAAAGATAAATTCCAAATATTCACTTAATATTGGAAAAGCATTTCTATACTTATTAAAGATAAGTAATTCACAGATCTTTTTTTTATTTTCTATACTTAGAAAATATTTAATATACCCTAATCGAAATTAAGTATATACTTCATCCTTTAAGGAAATCATTCACTTAACCATATTTATTTGGGCCAAAACGAATGTTGCGTAAAACATCGTTACGACAACCCAAAATCACTAGTATAGGGATTCGAAATTAAAATAGATATATAAATCCCAATACTATACAAAACATTTCCTTTCGGAAATCATTTATTATAACAACAGTGTTATAATCTACTATTTCCTTTTATTTCTCGAAAGCATCTATTTCAACAATAAATGTTGAAATCTATGATTTCAAATCTCAACATATTTTAAAACATCATTAGATCGTTTTAATTCTATTTCAAACATCACTTCCAAAATAATTTCTTTAACTTATTATTCACTATTTAAAAACGTGAATATTCTTTGTTAATAAATTTCATCACTTCTATTCATTTTATTTTAAAGGATTATTCACTGTCTAAAACATGAATATAACTCCATAAATAAATTGCTACAATTTACTTATCAAAAATAAGTAGTTTGCGAATTTATAAAACAATGTTTATAAATTCCATTTCTATTTATTTTATAACTACTTTCTTTATAAATCTCTTTTATAAATCTATTCAATTTCATATCTCAATGATATATAAAAAAATTCATATTATAAGTTAAATACTTATAATTTGTTTGTTTATAAAATCATTCCTTTAAACTTCACACATTTTATAAATCTTATAACTTATAAGATTCATCTATTTATCCAAAATCTTATTCTTTTAAATAACTTCACAAATTTTATAAACCTACTGTTTATAAAATTCCAATTATAACTTCACCGTTCATAATTCTATAAATTCATTCATTTGTGAAATTCATTCACAATTCATCCTAACTCTTATAAAAACTTCGTTTTATAATTCCAATATTTTAATTTACAAATATCCGTTTGTAAATCTTTATATATAAAATTCTATTTATAACTTCATCGTTATAATTCTATAATTCCATTTCTATTTATGAAATTCATTTACAATTTATTCTAACTCTTATAAGAGTTCATTTTATACTTCCCATATTTTTAATTTACAAATATCCGTTTGTAAATCCTTTAATATAAATCAATTTATTTTACTATTTTTAAAAATGCCTTTTACTCTTTTATAAATCCATCTTTTGATTTAGAAATAATCCAATTTCATAAATCCTATTTTTAAACCTTTTTATAATTTATTCAAAAATCCCAATTTTATAAAATCGTTAATCTCATATTTTCAAAAAAATCAACTTTTAATTATATTTCTCAAAAATATAATTTTTATAACATTAAAATTATAACGTTTATTTATTTAGAATGAATCAATTCTAAAAATATTTATAAAGCGTATATTTTCAAAATTACTTTAGAAATCTCTTAAAATAAAAATCGTTATTTTTAAACTTCAAAAATTGGATCCGATGATGCAACACATCAATTAGTCAATCACGATTTTCACACATCATATATCATCCATGATAAACAATCAAATATCACAATATATGAAATCAAATAAATATTTGTGAGGAATCCAGTTGGATCCCTCCAACCTGTTTCCCTGCATCCACAGACATTAGCACAATACCATTCCGTTTCAAGACGGAATATCGCGGTATATGGGATTTTATAAATATATATCCGCTTACTAACGGCGCATAGGGTCTCATCCGCTAAAAAGAAATGCGGGAAATCAAACAACTGCAATATATACATATGCCAATATATATATATTGCTATCTATATAATATAATACCAATTCCACTTCAAGGTGGAATATCGCGGTATATGTGTGTAATAAATAACCTCCGCTTACTAACGGCGCATAGGGTCTATTCACATCCAATATGTATATAACAATCATCATTCAAACATTCAATCATCACAGTCAATCAATTTTTAAATCTAACTATTTAAAATTTAAATAAATTCCATTTTGAGTGAGATGCTCTCACCTTTTATTCCCGTTTGCAATCCATTTCCAATTCAACTTGATTTCTTCATTTATACCTTGTATAAATATTTACACAATCTATTAATATTCGAATCAAGCGAATAATAAATTTTCATTTGATTAATTCGATCCATCGGTGATTTCATTTTTAATAGTTAAATTAACTGATAGTTTCGTTTAAACCAATTTCTCGTTTAATAAATTTATTTTACTAATTATTAAATTTTCTTTCTTTTAATAAATTTAAATAACCAGTGGCCTTTATTTTAAATCAATTCCTTTTAGTAAATTAACCCTACATTTAAATTTTATACTAATTTCCTTTTTATAAATTAAATCAACTAATAGATTTTGGTTTTTAACTATAAATTTTGTTATAAATAAATTTTTCCTTTTAAATAGAATATTCGAACTAAGTGAAAAATCACTTACCCTTTAATAGGTTAATTTACTTCTTTATTCAACTTAAAAATTAATTTCCTTAAATAAATTATTCTTAGCAACACAAAAATAATTTAGATTTAATTAACTTATCTTATAATTAAATTTATTTATCTAATTTTAGGAAAAAAATTATTTTCCTTTCAACTGCATATAGGATATTCAATTTACTGTTTTAAATTTAAATACTTATTTCTAAATAATTAAAGAGTTTAAATTGTTTTAAACTTACTATCTATATTTTTCTATACTTATATATATACATATATGTATATATTTATAAATCCTTATAGTTTGTTAAAATCTTATATATTTTTTTTTTCTTTACTGTACTGCAAAACATTCAACCTTTTTTTTTTTTTTTCTCTAAAAATAAATTAAATTAAATTAACTCAAAAATAAAACAAAAGAAAACCAAATACCTAACTGCAGTCGAATCCCAGTCGCGAGCGCCTCGCCATTGACCATGTCGCGCGCACAGCGCGCAACCCCAAGCTTCGCCGCCTTCACCTTCGTGAGCACCATCGCCTGCGCATCCTCACGCGAGACCCTCCACCACTACCAGTAGCCGCCGACACCCCCTACTCAAGCACACCATCGATTTGCATCGCGTCAACCAAATCGCCATGCCCCTTCCTCGTGCGTCGCCGTTATCCCCAATCGCTGCCGCGCGCCTCGCTTGTGAACCCCCCATCGATCGCGACCTCTTGCTCCTTCGAGGATTCGAACGCCATTATATATTTTTTTTTTTTTTTTCTGAGCTTCGTTCGTTAATTTTGAAAGAGAAAGGGGAAAGAAAATGAAATAGGAGAGGCTCGCGTGATTTGTTAAAAGAGAGGGGAGAAGGAGAGCGAATTGGCTTCGGCCATTACTTAATTTTTTTTTCTCTCTGTGAATTGAAACTGAAGAGGGAGAGTATATGTAAACAGAGGGAACGTGGGTTGCACGATCAATTCCGTGATTCTCTGCTTGATTTTTGGCGTGAGAAAAGGAGAACGTGTTGAGGTTGACTAAAATTTAAATTTAAATTTAAATTTAATCGTTGAAAAATTCGACGCGTTTATGTGTCGTGTGCTCACGTATTAACTCCGAAAAATACGAAATTTGAAATCCCGCAATAATTCAATATTACGGACCCAATGGAACTGGTTTCGTCGAATTCCGAGACTGTGCCTCGGACGGCTATTTTTAAATATCAATTCGAACGATTTAAGTCAAAACTTAGCAAAGCAGTTTCAAATTCGATTCTGAAGCTTCAATTATCTTCAGTATTATCAATATGAATTTTACAAGCCTTAGAAATATTTTTAATCGGCTTAAAATTGAAGATTCAAATTTTTATTCAACTCTCAATAGATTAAATTCTATAATTTAATCGTTATATTCAAAGTTAAATTGAAAATTCAATCTAAACCATTATTCAAATATTTAAAATTAATTAAATATTTTCAAATTAAATTATTCAAAATTCAGGGTCGTTACAATCTTTTCCCCTTAAAAGAATTTCGTCCCGAAATTACAAGTTAAGAAGAATACCCTTATCCCGTCTATCATTTTTCATAATCCAAATAGTTTTATCAACTTACTAACCTAAATCTTTTTACTAGAAATTTACTATCATTTCAACTAGCTTTTCAACTCCAATTATAGGTTTCAAACAACATTGTTTTCCTTAACAATTCAAGTTTAAATTCAAATTCAAATTCAAACTTTCAAATTTTTCTCAAAATTTTTCTAACACCCTAAATTTTCGAAAAATTTCGCCAGCGTTTCCTTTGCGCTGTTCGATCGGTACGACTACAAAATGGCACCACGGCCCCTCAGAATCAAAAAGAAAAGAGAAAAGCCAAGTGGCTAGAGAAGAAAGTCATCAAATCTCATACTGAAATTGAAATACGTACCTTTTTTGTCGAGCAATTCAATTTTAACTTTGAAATCAAAATCCAATTCCTTTATACACCTGTATATCCTGCTAGTAGTAGTAGCATACAAATCCAACATTCAAACCATTTTGCAAATTCTATTACAAAATTTCCAATATATGTTCCTTATACGTTTTTACTTCATTATTGAAGTTGCATATTCACTTTCAATTCAATTCACAATTTAAATTGAATTCAATTCACAATTTTAAATCTATTTGAATTAAATTCTCAATTCTAAATATTGAATTCTAACGATTAACTTTCATTCAGTAATTCACATTATTACTTCAAATTAGTTTCATTCACCAATTCATTGAAATTTTCAATTCATCTCGATTTCACTTAATTGCTCAATTCAATTTTTTATTCACATTCCATACTCATATTCCTTCTATTTGAAATGAATAAATTATCAAGTTAGTTTTACTTGAATCCCATCCATTTATTTCTTTCCATATACTAGTGATAATAATTCAATATTATCACTTCTTAACAATCATGCAACCATATACTATAATAATTCATAGAAAATCATTTCTTTCTATACCAAAAATAGTTTTGGGCAAAATTATCTTATTATATAAATCAATTTTATATTCACTAACAAATACGCGCTCATATCTTTTATTACACTCAAACTCATTCTAGAGTACTGCTGACTCTATCTCTAACGAGTAATACCCTACAGAACCATGGTTGTCGCTTAACCAACAGCTCTGATACCACATTGTCAGAACCAGATTTTTCGTTGCCGAAAAACCGAACACTGAGGGGGTTTTTAAGAAAGAAGAGAAAGAGGTAGAAGAAGAGAGAAAGAAAATAGAACGGAACGGGACAGAAAGGAAACAACAGAACAACAACAGAATCTCACAATTCGCAGCGGAACAACATATAATAATAAATGAATAATCTTTAAACAAAGAACTATATCAGTTATTACATCACATTATATTTCATTACATCATATCATATCATCAGAGTGTACAACAACAACAACAACAGTGCAGCGGAAAAAGAAATACTATATAGTAGTAATACGCCATGCCATCCAGTTTGCCTCCAGCAACTCCAGAATATCCAGAATATCCTGATAAACCTAACTCTTAACTGCCCGTGTGGAAAATTGGTGGGCACCCAGAGTTTAGGAAGGAAAACAATAAACTCCAAGTCAGTCATGTGACTGGTGTGAGAACTCAAAACAGTTTATTTATTTTAAAATCAAAAAGAGGGATATTTTTTTTTCATTAATTCGCAATGCTTTTAAAAAATGAGACTACCATAAGGCCTCCCGCACACACACACATGCAAACGCAGAATCGGAGGAGATTTCTCCTTATGATAGTCAAAGATGCTTGATACGCATTTAAAATAACATTTGATATTATTACTAGTGCATAGTGTATAACAAATTCATTTCGAAAGTAGAATATAAATCTTAGCCAACATACGACCATTATCGTATGCCTACTATAGCTACTATCCAAACAGTGGTGACCACCATAAGTGAATAGCAGGTTCTACAACTAATACCGTACAAGTCACGTATTGTTTCTTTGGATTTCCAACAAATGGTCAGGCCAAGGAACTTCCCATTGCCACTGAGAATGCCTCTGGAAAGACACCCCCGAGAACCAAACCGGAACTCTGCCAACACAAGGCCGGGTTACCCCTTAACTGGGTAACTACTGACACGAGCACGCCATTCCCCGGTCCTTTAGGACCTTTTCAACCGAGCGCTCGATATCCAACATCACACCATAATAAATAGAGTGTTTTCAACATGAGTAAGTATCTGGGCTCCATACCATGATACCACCCCTTTCCAGAAGGAAATGCACATACCCTAAGGGGAGCTACAGCAACCCCTAATAACCTTGCCGCATCTTTCCTGTTTTGACCATTTCCGGGATGTGAGGCTCGACGAAGTCACGTCCACAAAAACATACTTTATACAAAAGCCATGCTTTGGGTCAACAAATGATCAACACAATGACCACTAAGATAGACGATCAAATAAATGATCCTATCACAAATAATCAACACAATGATCATTTCAGCATCACTCAGCATGTCACATTACCAAACTGGGAATATATCGCTGATAACTTCAACTATATAACCTTTGAGCACATACGTCTCAAAGAAGGGTGTTAAGCTAAAAGAATAAATTCTCCGCCACCAACAGAAATATATTTGAAAGAAATCGGCTTTATATCTCAACTTGTAATGTCAGGCATACAATCCATACAAGTCTGTTCCGGGCTCGAACAAAACCGAAGGCACTTACAAAGAAGTCCTTGCAATCCGGATATTCACAATCCTGATCGGATTTCCCATCACTTATGGAATCTCTATACCAGGAGCTACCCAGTGCAGAGACAATCGATAGGTCATCTTATCGCTCTCGCAAATACCGGTCTTCAACACCGACCTTCAATGCTATTCACAACGACGTATCACATATTCGGAATGGGTTATACGACCCCATGGTCCTTTCCCGGTTAACCCGAATAGTGAGCGCTTATTTTAAAAAATAAGTGTGGCATTCAATTTCAAATAAATCACAACAAATACCATTCAGAGGTAAATATTGATAGTCGGTTAATGAACTATCAATAGATATGCCAACATCACCAAAATCCAAATAATTTTCCAAATTATTTAATTCCAAAAATATCTTTAGAAGATATAAACATAATTTTCCATTCTCTAAAAATAAATCAATATTTATTTTTAAACCCAATTTCCCAATTCCATTTATAAATTCTATATTGAATTTACAATCCAAAATATTTATGGATATATGATTTCCATTCAATTTCTAATATTCATTTTCAATTTATCTTTAAAAAGATAAATTCCAAATATTCACTTAATATTGGAAAAGCATTTCTATACTTATTAAAGATAAGTAATTCACAGATCTTTTTTTTATTTTCTATACTTAGAAAATATTTAATATACCCTAATCGAAATTAAGTATATACTTCATCCTTTAAGGAAATCATTCACTTAACCATATTTATTTGGGCCAAAACGAATGTTGCGTAAAACATCGTTACGACAACCCAAAATCACTAGTATAGGGATTCGAAATTAAAATAGATATATAAATCCCAATACTATACAAAACATTTCCTTTCGGAAATCATTTATTATAACAACAGTGTTATAATCTACTATTTCCTTTTATTTCTCGAAAGCATCTATTTCAACAATAAATGTTGAAATCTATGATTTCAAATCTCAACATATTTTAAAACATCATTAGATCGTTTTAATTCTATTTCAAACATCACTTCCAAAATAATTTCTTTAACTTATTATTCACTATTTAAAAACGTGAATATTCTTTGTTAATAAATTTCATCACTTCTATTCATTTTATTTTAAAGGATTATTCACTGTCTAAAACATGAATATAACTCCATAAATAAATTGCTACAATTTACTTATCAAAAATAAGTAGTTTGCGAATTTATAAAACAATGTTTATAAATTCCATTTCTATTTATTTTATAACTACTTTCTTTATAAATCTCTTTTATAAATCTATTCAATTTCATATCTCAATGATATATAAAAAAATTCATATTATAAGTTAAATACTTATAATTTGTTTGTTTATAAAATCATTCCTTTAAACTTCACACATTTTATAAATCTTATAACTTATAAGATTCATCTATTTATCCAAAATCTTATTCTTTTAAATAACTTCACAAATTTTATAAACCTACTGTTTATAAAATTCCAATTATAACTTCACCGTTCATAATTCTATAAATTCATTCTTTTGTGAAATTCATTCACAATTCATCCTAACTCTTATAAAAACTTCGTTTTATAATTCCAATATTTTAATTTACAAATATCCGTTTGTAAATCTTTATATATAAAATTCTATTTATAACTTCATCGTTATAATTCTATAATTCCATTTCTATTTATGAAATTCATTTACAATTTATTCTAACTCTTATAAGAGTTCATTTTATACTTCCCATATTTTTAATTTACAAATATCCGTTTGTAAATCCTTTAATATAAATCAATTTATTTTACTATTTTTAAAAATGCCTTTTACTCTTTTATAAATCCATCTTTTGATTTAGAAATAATCCAATTTCATAAATCCTATTTTTAAACCTTTTTATAATTTATTCAAAAATCCCAATTTTATAAAATCGTTAATCTCATATTTTCAAAAAAATCAACTTTTAATTATATTTCTCAAAAATATAATTTTTATAACATTAAAATTATAACGTTTATTTATTTAGAATGAATCAATTCTAAAAATATTTATAAAGCGTATATTTTCAAAATTACTTTAGAAATCTCTTAAAATAAAAATCGTTATTTTTAAACTTCAAAAATTGGATCCGATGTGCAACACATCAATTAGTCAATCACGATTTTCACACATCATATATCATCCATGATAAACAATCAAATATCACAATATATGAAATCAAATAAATATTTGTGAGGAATCCAGTTGGATCCCTCCAACCTGTTTCCCTGCATCCACAGACATTAGCACAATACCATTCCGTTTCAAGACGGAATATCGCGGTATATGGGATTTTATAAATATATATCCGCTTACTAACGGCGCATAGGGTCTCATCCGCTAAAAAGAAATGCGGGAAATCAAACAACTGCAATATATACATATGCCAATATATATATATATTGCTATCTATATAATATAATACCAATTCCACTTCAAGGTGGAATATCGCGGTATATGTGTGTAATAAATAACCTCCGCTTACTAACGGCGCATAGGGTCTATTCACATCCAATATGTATATAACAATCATCATTCAAACATTCAATCATCACAGTCAATCAATTTTTAAATCTAACTATTTAAAATTTAAATAAATTCCTTTTTGAGTGAGATGCTCTCACCTTTTATTCCCGTTTGCAATCCATTTCCAATTCAACTTGATTTCTTCATTTATACCTTGTATAAATATTTACACAATCTATTAATATTCGAATCAAGCGAATAATAAATTTTCATTTGATTAATTCGATCCATCGGTGATTTCATTTTTAATAGTTAAATTAACTGATAGTTTCGTTTAAACCAATTTCTCGTTTAATAAATTTATTTTACTAATTATTAAATTTTCTTTCTTTTAATAAATTTAAATAACCAGTGGCCTTTATTTTAAATCAATTCCTTTTAGTAAATTAACCCTACATTTAAATTTTATACTAATTTCCTTTTTATAAATTAAATCAACTAATAGATTTTGGTTTTTAACTATAAATTTTGTTATAAATAAATTTTTCCTTTTAAATAGAATATTCGAACTAAGTGAAAAATCACTTACCCTTTAATAGGTTAATTTACTTCTTTATTCAACTTAAAAATTAATTTCCTTAAATAAATTATTCTTAGCAACACAAAAATAATTTAGATTTAATTAACTTATCTTATAATTAAATTTATTTATCTAATTTTAGGAAAAAAATTATTTTCCTTTCAACTGCATATAGGATATTCAATTTACTGTTTTAAATTTAAATACTTATTTCTAAATAATTAAAGAGTTTAAATTGTTTTAAACTTACTATCTATATTTTTCTATACTTATATATATACATATATGTATATATTTATAAATCCTTATAGTTTGTTAAAATCTTATATATATTTTTTTTCTTTACTGTACTGCAAAACATTCAACCTTTTTTTTTTTTTTCTCTAAAAATAAATTAAATTAAATTAACTCAAAAATAAAACAAAAGAAAACCAAATACCTAACTGCAGTCGAATCCCAGTCGCGAGCGCCTCGCCATTGACCATGTCGCGCGCACGCGCGCAACCCCAAGCTTCGCCGCCTTCACCTTCGTGAGCACCATCGCCTGCGCATCCTCACGCGAGACCCTCCACCACTACCAGTAGCCGCCGACACCCCCTACTCAAGCACACCATCGATTTGCATCGCGTCAACCAAATCGCCATGCCCCTTCCTCGTGCGTCGCCGTTATCCCCAATCGCTGCCGCGCGCCTCGCTTGTGAACCCCCCATCGATCGCGACCTCTTGCTCCTTCGAGGATTCGAACGCCATTATATTTTTTTTTTTTTTCTGAGCTTCGTTCGTTAATTTTGAAAGAGAAAGGGGAAAGAAGATGAAATAGGAGAGGCTCGCGTGATTTGTTAAAAGAGAGGGGAGAAGGAGAGCGAATTGGCTTCGGCCATTACTTAATTTTTTTTTCTCTCTGTGAATTGAAACTGAAGAGGGAGAGTATATGTAAACAGAGGGAACGTGGGTTGCACGATCAATTCCGTGATTCTCTGCTTGATTTTTGGCGTGAGAAAAGGAGAACGTGTTGAGGTTGACTAAAATTTAAATTTAATCGTTGAAAAATTCGACGCGTTTATGTGTCGTGTGCTCACATATTAACTCCGAAAAATACGAAATTTGAAATCCCGCAATAATTCAATATTACGGACCCAATGGAACTGGTTTCGTCGAATTCCGAGACTGTGCCTCAGACGGCTATTTTTAAATATCAATTCGAACGATTTAATTCAAAACTGAGCAAAGCAGTTTCAAATTCGATTCTGAAGCTTCAGTTATCTTCAGTATTATCAATATGAATTTTACAAGCCTTAGAAATATTTTTAATCGGCTTAAAATTGAAGATTCAAATTTTTATTCAACTCTCAATAGATTAAATTCTATAATTTAATCGTTATATTCAAAGTTAAATTGAAAATTCAATCTAAACCATTATTCAAATATTTAAAATTAATTAAATATTTTCAAATTAAATTATTCAAAATTCAGGGTCGTTACAATAGGAGTTCCAAATCATCAGTTACTTTTTTCTCTTCATAGAGCTTTTGATATTCCTCCTGAAGCCTATCGAACTCGGTTTCCTATTCTATAATAGCCTGGTCCCTTGCTCGTATAATTTCTTCCTTTTAATTAAGAGTTGGTTCCTTCTCCTTGATATTCCTTTTCAATTCCGCCCCTTCTTCGTGGGTAATCTTTAAGTTATTATGCATCCTAATCTCGGATTGATCATGACCCAACTTTATTTGTTCTCTCAGGCTGTCGAAAGTGGCTTTTACTTCAAGGGCTGCATCCCTCTCCTTTGTAACCTTAAACAAATCCTCCTCTCGGTTTTTAATGATCCGTTTGAACTCCTCCCTCTTATAATCAAAGGAGTTGATGTTGGTATAACTAGTTCAGCTCATGTTTTATAAGGCTATACACAGCTTATTCCGCTTGTATCCTTCATTAATTTGTTTCTGGAAATTTCGAATATCCTAATCTGCCACTTCTTTTGGGACATCATAAATATACAGGTCGAACATCACATTATGTAAGAAGAGGTTGGGAAATGCAACATGTATGCATGCATGAGCAATCATAAGGGTAAACGATAGAATAAAGAATCTTTTGGAAGAATACGAAACTATGGAAGTTAAAGAATGGGAAGCAGAAAGTTACTGTTGTGTAGAGGTCTGAACTTCGTACTTCGTTGGAGTAGCACAAGAAGAAAGGCCATGGAGATCAACATTCACTTTGATGTTTGATAGAATCACAAATGTACTATTCATCTACCTCTCTCTTCTTCCTCTCTATCTATTTCCCTTCCCCCTCTCTCTTTGGTCTTTCCTCATCGGTGTCATAATGGATCTGGTATCCAGAGCGAGGTGTGTAGGGATCAGGAGTCTGGCCACCGTACTCACTAACATTGCAGGAGACCTTACGATATCGATCATGGCTTATGGAACCTGAAACAAGATGAAGACAGTACAAGAACTGGAACTTTAGAAAGTGAAAGAAGACAAGGATGCGTGTCCATGATCCGAGTTGTGTATGTCGTTTCAATGATCACCCTAAGTGCTCCGTGGATCGTGAGGGCAAAAAACTAAAGACAGGGTCTCACCACCTTCGCTTGTGAATCCTCTAGGAAAGAAGGCAAAGCCTGAGCTAGTTTTATCTAGAAGGTCACGATTGGTAAAATCATTTTTTCCCATATCACTCAGACCTATAAACATATCACCAAAAGAATTGGATTGTGGTATAATCACTCCAAAAGGTAACATATCTTGATCTTTGACCATTTTAGACGTTTCAATGGCATGGTGTTTCGGATGGTGTGAGCTGGGAAAAATAAGGCTTTCATAGGTCATCTCACCAAGCAATTCACCTTCTCCTACACTAGCATGATATTTGCTATCACCGGCGCCCACTTCTTACCCTTCGAAGATCGACGCTTTTCCCTCTCTCCTTATGACTCCCTAATCTTCTTCGAGAATCAAAAACATTCTAACATCTTCGTCCCCGTCTCTTAGGACATCACTAACAGTAAGCTCCTTAACATCTCTCTCGGTGGTATTCTCTTTCTATACCACGCCCGATGGACTTTCAACCTCCCCATGTAGAGGCTCGTCAAAGTTGCAAGTATGACGAGTGGTTTGGGCAGGCACTCTAGAGCCGCTAGGAGAAGTAGGATCAACAATGGCAAACCGGTCTGAGGGTAGCAAACTTCACCGCTAGATATTCGCATTGGTTATGAGATAAACAATGGTGCAGTGTTGAAACATAACCTCCCATAGACCCTCCAAAGTAATTGTGTGCTTGTCACGAACGTTGTGGGCAGAAATGCCAGTGGATAAATATACAGTAAGTTAAGCACTTAGACAAAGTAAAATCAAGCACAAGCAATGGAAAAGGAAATCATTTCCAAACAACCAAAACCTGTTGAAGTCGTATGAACATCATACGAATAAGTACTCATTCTTAAAGTACGAGTATTTATTACGGAGAGCTTCTATGACTTTGCATCTGCACCAAGCCATGATGATGATATAGTAAGGAGCCTCCTACCGTTGTTTAAAGTGCAGTACGTAGGTAAGCACTGGAAAGTAGAAGCTTTGTTGAAACTATTCATGAAGAGAAATACGATGAGCTTAGAAGAGTGTAACCATTCGGAGGGACCTAAGTTGGGGCCAACCTGAGCTCATGAAGAACCATTAGAAGAGATGGATTGTAGGGCGGTACAATGCCATTAAGACATGTATATTTGTTAGGTGTTGTGTATCCCAAAGGAGGAAGATGTGCTCATTCACCCTGAAAAGGGAGCCACATGTCATCCTCGAAAATTCCATGCTGCAGACTAATGTTTCGAATTGCCTTTTTTGAAAGAAGGGTCGGCATTTTGTCAAGTAGATCACCCAAAATTTAGAGATTGATGTATCGAGCACCGATGGAAGCATCTCTTATTGAATGACCATTATTTGGAGATTCCCTATTTTAAAGTGCTAAGGAGCAAGAAGTTCAGAAGTAGATGTTTTCACCGTGGACCCGACTTAAGGAGGATGTAACGACCCGTATTTTACGTGTCGATAAATCGTAAAATAGTTGCATTAGATCGTTGATGTTGTTAAGTTGTTTGGAGTTGAGTCGACCAAAGCTTAAGTCGCGTGATAGTTAACTCGTGTGGAAGTTAGCTTAGGTAGTGTGAGCGAGTTATGGGTTTCCGGCCGACCTAAGTATTGACCGAGTTAAGATAGTATGCGACCTAAGAGATTTAACGAGTTAACGGGTTAGCAGAGCTAGCGACTTAGAGGTGTGGCCGACTCATAGGTTGACCGACTTAAGGGATTGGTACGACCCAAGAAGGCTACCGACTTAGGCAGTGGGCGAGTTAAGAGTGGGAGCGACTTAGTGGAGTTGAGCGACCTATAGGGCTTGACCGACTTATAGAATGGAACAACTCAAGGGTTAGCAGCTTAAGAGATTAGATAGCTTATAGGATGAAACCGACTCATAGTAGTGACCGACTTAAGGCTTAGCCGTGTGTGTTGATGAGTCGGTAGGTTGATGAGTCGTTGAGTCGTCCAAACGACTTAGGACTTAGTGTTGAGTCGTGAGTCGTCTCCTGTGATAAGTCGCGTAGAGGTTGGAGTTGATGAGTCGTTGGGATGTTGAGTCGTTGGGGACTTAGGCTTAGTGTTAGGACGTTGAGTCGTGTCCCTGTTGAGTCGTTAGGACGATAAGCCGCGTGTGTGTTGAGTCGTTGAGGCCTTGAGGTTGAGTCGTATGTCGTGTTAAGGTTAATTCGTGAGGCCCTGTGTTTGGTTAGGTCGTCTGTTGTGTTGAGTCATTAGGGGCTTGAGTCGCGAGTCTTAGGTCGTGGACGACTCATGGGGGCGGCCGACTCATGGGGAATTCTGCCTATAAATAGAGGGGTTTGGCTCACTTTTCGGCACCGGATTTTGAAGCGAAGAAGTGCTGCCATTTTGAGAGCTCGACTACAACTCTTCTTCACTTCTTTTCTCCACTCTAATCTAGTGATTCCTTCCATCTAAATTGAAGATCAAATCATAGATCCAAGAGCCAAAGTTGAAGATTTCCATCCATCGAAGGGAGATTTCATCGATTGAAGCGAGATTTTGCCGAATCAAGCTTAGTTCTTTGCTCTCCAGATCTGAAGTTGTTATCTTTTGAGGTTTTTAGGTGATTCGGTGAGTGGTGGTTATCTCTCACACGGACCCAAAGGAGTATATTGGATTGGTGGTTTGTTTATGTGTTAAAGAGAGTGATTTCGTGCATTTTTCTTAAGTCTGCATGTAGATCTATTGTTCATGATGATTTGACATCTACTTTACTACATGTTCACTTATACAAGTTCATTCATCAGGTTGTAGAGATATTGTTCATAATTCATGCTCGTTAGAATGAATGTTAGATTTGAACTCTTTATTTACGAAATTGCCATCATTGTTGTAATTGTTTATTTAGATCTTGTTTGAATGATTGATTTCTTGGATTAATGTTTGATTTGATTGATTAGTTGATCGATAACTTGATTTGGGAAAGTTGGTCGAAGATGATTCAAAAGCTAAGTGGAAAGGCTCTTGAATAAGGAAAGCTGCTTGTGGCATATGAAGCGGATGTTGAAGCTCATAAGGATAGATTTGATGATGATGTTGAGATGGGACTTTGCGATGATGCGATGAGGCAAACCATGATGTTGAGATGGGACTTTGCTATGATGCGATGAAGCAAAGCATGATGTGTGAAAGCCATGGTTTAATCCAGACGGGATCATCCCAAGCATGTTGATAACTCGGTGATACGGTCCGAGTTTGTGGATAATGGTTAGCTTGAGAGGCGCTTGAGCTAGTATGGGAATAGTCGTCGAGGAGGATGACTAGAAGGCTGAGATTTTATCGTTGTTGAAGGTTCTAGCATGCTCAAAGCAAGAGTACGTTGGGACGGGTCACGATGACGTTCCAAGCACGGGTTGCGACGACGTGCTAGTACTCTAGGTAGTTGCGAAAATTCCTAGGCACGGGCTGCGACGACGTGCGGAGTTATGTCTAGAACCGGGGTTACCATTAGCCCTGGACAGGCGGTCATTCAACTAACGGTAAATCAAGGCAATGATGACAGTGATGGCCAGAGTCATGGATGTTTGGATGTTTGGTTGTATCGTCGCTTGGGTCAAGAGCGATGTTTTCAAGGTGCTTATCTGATCTTGGTTTAGGCCTTGGGGGTTTGTAATTGGAAAACACCGACCTTGACTCGAGTGATAATTACTTTTCTTTGAATGTCTGAATTGCTATGATTATTTCTGTTTAGTGTGTCTGGGGGCTATCACTGTAGAATGAGGTGGAGTGGGATGGTTGAGTTCCTATTCCTTTTACCCTTTATGCTCTTTTGGTATGTTTGATAGTTAATTTACTGCTCACTAAGACTGTTGTCTGACTCAAGGTTTTATGTTCATCTCTTATTACCTTGGGCTGTTCATCCATGTTGGGATGGGCAGACTAGGTAGCAGGTGACAGGTGCTGTTCTTGGCTACCAACGCTGTTGATGACGAAGACGAGCTGGAGGCTTTTGCATATTGTTTTCCTACTATATGTACTGGAAGTTCCGCTGTTTGTTTGATACTCTGAGTGTTATGTAGTGAGGCTTGATGTATTGACTATTCAGATGATTGTATAAAACTATTATGAGTTTATATGATTCTGTTCTATGGAGCTTCACTATGTATATTTTCTATTGTATTTTGTCCATGGGCTGTGAGTAATACGATAGATTCCGCTGTTTAATCTTACCTTGACTATCGTCCATGGCTGCCTGGCACGCTTTTCAGCGCACTATCTCCTTGTTTTGGTGCTGGAGTCATGGGCGGTCGTCACAGAGGAGTAGATGAGTCCTCATCAAACTTGAAGAACGGAGATGAGTGAGTCATTGTAGATAATAAAACTTGGAATTCAACATGGTCGAGTATGTTCTACTTTAAATAACGAACCGTGCATCCAACGATTGGAATCCATTGGATGTTGATGTGTGTTGACCAATTTGATTTCAATCATTGGCCGGGGTAAGTGAAATTGTAAATCTATGTAATATGAAACCCATGTCTTGTACACCATGAATGGACCATTCTATGTAGATAGCTCACTCGTTATAGAAAATTAAGCCATGTCGCATGATGGAATATGTATCGGATCTTATCCATTACCGATGAATAATCAATAACGGGACAGCTGTCCGTAGTGACGTGGAAGTTTTCCGTTTTAGGAACATGCAAAGTGTAGCAATAGGAAAAGAAGTGCGATGTGGTCATCGAACATGCCTATTCTTGAAGTGAGCCATCTCGTTGGAATTCAAGCAACGGTATGGGATTAGCCATGCGTTGATAGGAGTTAGCCGACATCGTAAAGCAAGACTTGTCTTTGAAATTACGTGCACATGACTAAGGAAAAACATAAGTTCACCATAGATCGACCACAACCTAAACTTTGGCCATCTACCCTCAACAGCGATCCGTCGCACCACCACCTTCATCACCATCGTTGTACTGTCAATCGCCAACCTTGGTTAGTTGGAGTTTTGAATCGGTGGTTAGGGCTTAAAACTCAGAAGCCCAAAAGCTATCCGTAGCAAGTTGTAACAACGCAATGATGGCGTTGAGGAGGTCGGCGATTGTGTTAGATGGTCGATGTGACGATAGTGGATGGAAATAGTGATGGATCGTGGCGATAGGTGTAAGGCAGTAGCATCCATGGCTTGAAACAAGAAAAGATGAAGGGGTCGGTGGAAGTCGTCTCGATGCAATGGCTAAAGTCAAAAGGTAAAATAAAATTTCTTTCCAAATCTATATTTATAGCTTTCAAAATAAAGAAAGAAGTTGGTACCATGAGCTTTCTCTCAATATCAAGAGGTACTTCCACCTTCGTAAACTTATGGAAAGTACAGTAAACATAGATCATATTCGTCTAAGATGTGACACGGTCTCTGGAGCATTGATTTTGTCCTTAAAATGGGAAATGGAACTACAACTATGTAGAGCGGTGAAAGGGATGTCCATCAAACAAAAGCGACGTTTCGAATCATTTCCTGAGCAACTCACTAGAATCACTTGATAACAAATCAGAACTCATCCTGATCCAACACACACTTTATTTTCAACGAAAGTGTACTTTATGGTTCAAGTTTTAACCGGGTATTTAATTAAGCAGAATTCAACCAAATGTAGAAGGTCAAAGTGAAGACGAAATGACTCGAGAACTTGGAAACATGATTAGAAGGAGTAGAAAAGGGAACTCAAGGAATTTCACAAGGTTTGAAATTAAGTAAACCTCTCAGTATTAAGAGATACCTCTAGGTACCGAGAGGTCCATTCTTTAAGTTTTGGCTTCATAAGCCCCATACACTTCATATACTCCTCCAACCAATCGTCATCATTTTTATTTCTTGGAGAATAGACGAGAAAATCTCATGGTTGATGAAAAGAAATCAAGATAATATAGGTGTTATTGGGATAATTGTTGTGAACAACTCAAAGTCTATGAAAAGGAGTTCGAAATACATCGAATTAGAGATAAAGGGACAATGAAGAAAGAAGAGTGGATTTCACCAAGAAAACAATTCGGTACCAAGAGGTTTGTTTTGCATGTGGGCTAGCAGTGTCCACTTGTACATCATTGGGCTTGCTTCTAAACTTCGATTTATGCAGGCTCCATGAACTACAGAGTTGTTTCTATATAAACATCAATCTTATAACAACCAAAAAAATATCTTAGACTCTGGTTCTTCTTCATCTCCTATCTCCCCCTCACGATAGCCATCTAAACCGATACTATTGGAAATCTAATGCTTGAGACCTTGTCAATCGCATATACTAGTGGTTCTAATTCTCTCTCAAATCTATAATTAGTAAAAAATATGAAGTGGTCGTATGCTAGAGATTGCCACACCACTATAAAAATGTGGTAACTCTCTTCTTTTCTACATATCCTTTTATTACATTTACTATATCTAATCCTACAATAGATTGATGTGCACGTAAATGTGCATATATTTACATCCATATTTAATCTATTTTTATTTAAATAAATGTCATGATTAGGTATTTTTACATGTTTAAAACCAAATTTCAAAAATGTTTTCAAGTCATCATACATCAATTTGGGGGTAAAATGGTAATTTTGTGCATATATTAATTTTGTGAATATTCACTTGCATATTTTATTTTTATTTGTAGGAATTTGGTAGGAAATATGAAGAGGGTTTCATGGAAATATACATGCACAAGGATGGAAAAAAGGAATAAAGGTGGAAATAATTCAACTCATGCAACATGGAGGACTCTATCTACCCACTTACCTTAATCTACAATTAGGAGCTAATGCACAAATTTGTGGAGGTTAAAGTTACATGCATACTTGATGATGGATTAATTAGAGACTAATGGTAACTTGGTGGCAAGATTTCCTAAGGGGTATTTTGGAAAGTCTCATAAAATATGGATTAGGGTTTTGAGCATGCATATATAGCCCTCTTATGTATATGTAATGAAGATTTTAGATTTCATATTAGCATGCAAGTTGTAGCCTCAAAATTATATGAAATAAAAATGGCTTCCCAAGCCTCTTTTACTTCTTCTTTGTTTTTATTTTATTTTCTTACTCATTTTTATTTAGATGCTCTTTCATTTCATGTTAGTAGCTCAGTTTTATTTTTATGCAAGTTGTTTAGTTCTTCTTTATTCTAATTAGCTTTCATTTTGCTTGCTTTTCTATGTTGAAATTTACATGTGTTGATATGGTAACACAAATGAGTAGCTAAACCCCTTCCATTTTAGGGTAATGAAGCACTCCCTATAAGTATGTAAATTCAATATATCTTGTCATTTATGATCTCTTTTTAATGCTTCATGAAAGTGATGTTGATGTAAGTTTATAAAATGGAATTTGGTAGCCTATGCTGTAATCACAAATGGGCTATGCTTACTTTATATAAACACAATTTACATCATCATTTCACTAATTGATTTTTGATTGTGGAATTAAAGTGCAAGCAAAATTTGATGATCTGTGTTACTAAATACAATAGTAAATTGATCATACTTAAAATAACTTTTGCTTAGACTTCATTTTCATTGAAATTGATAAGTGGTTTTAAGTGTTATACTATAGTTTGGTGGTTTAAGTTATGTTAATTAATAATATAAATAAACCATACTTATGATAATACATCACTAATTCCATTTAAGATCAAAATAGATAGATCATAGATTATTTGTGTTGATTTACAGAAATATGAAAGTGAATTTGCCTCTAAATTATTTTCTAATCTCATATTTTCAATCACTTTTCTTCTAGCTTTTTTTTACATTTTTAGCTTAAACGACTTCAAAAGTTTGGTTTAATTTGATTAATAGAATTTTAAATCAAAATAATTTCCGACGGATTGATCCGTACTCGCCATGTACTAAAATTGTACGTCGTGCGCTTACGGTTAATTTTTAATTGAAATTTATCAGCTATTTTCTATTTCGATGGAAAATAGTCGTTAAACATGTTTTTGGTGCCGTTGCTGGGTAACTGATTCTGTTTTATTATTTATTTTTTGAATTATTTTTGTTTGATTTTATTGTGCGTTTTTTGTGTGTCAATTTGCATTTATAAAAATATGTTGTGTTGTGTGTTTGTTGTTTGATTTTTGTTTTCATTTTATTGTGTGCTTGTTGTTTTTCCATTTGCATTTCCACATTAAAAAAAATACATATTTCAAAACAAAATATTTAATTTCCTTTTCATTTACAATTTTCATTTTATTTCTTTACAATTTTTGATATTCTTTACAATTTCCATTACGGCCCCACCAAACCCCATGACCTGATCAGAAACCTACAACCCACATCAGTTCTAACCATAATCATTTACTTAAGTAATTTTGGTCAAGAAATTTAGGAGAAATAAATTTTGATGATCTATGTTGCTAAAAATATAGTAAACAGATCATACTTCAAATAGTTTTTGCTTTGATTTCATGTTCATTTTCACTACAATTGATGTAACAACCTGGTTTGGAGTTTGCTTGTCGATATTAAATTATAATATTGTGAATTAAATTAAAATTGATGATTTTAAATTGTTTATGTGAAATAAACAATGAATTTTGGAATTTATAAATGAGAAAATAAAGTTAAAAGCTTTATTTTATTTGGTTAGTGTGGTAATAAATGGAAAATGATTTTATTTTAGAGAAAATGTAATAATTATATTAATTATTGCCCATTTGCTTCTTTTAATATTTTTTAAAAGAAGAATGTAATTTTAAAGGTGGTTTCTTTAAATGAAAAGATGAAATTTGATTTGAAAATGTGTTTTGATTATAAAATTGAGGTTGAAATGACGTATCATATTTTCTAAGCAAGAAAATACTTTTTGTTGAATTTTTTAAGTTGAAACTATGGATTTATGCATTTATTGGTGTAAATTGTGTATTTTTGTGATTTAAGGATTTTTAATGATAAAATGTTTTTAAAACTAAAATTATCTTTTTATATAATGAAAAATATTTTATTTACTATGTATATAAGTTTATATATTTTGTTTGTCATTTGAAGAAAAATGCATTGTTTTATAACATAAGATGAATATTTGAGCATTTGCTTTAGTATGTAATTTAATTACTTAAGCTAGTTAGTTTGTTTCTCTAATTAGGTCCAAAAGGCCCATTAGTTTGCTTAATCAGATATTGAGAAGGTGAGTAATAATCACTGTAAGTACAAAGTAATTGCTCTCATCTTCTTCCTCTTGCCTGTAAAAGAAAGTTCATATTTTCTCAAAATCAAAGTTTTGAATCTTCATACTTCTTTAAACAAACTAATATTTTTATCAATCTAGAGTAAATCTAAAGTAATCTCTTCCAAAACTAAAAATTTCATCAAAAATCTTATTTGAGTTGAGATATGTCTGTTAATGGTTTCTTTTTCCTTTGCATGTCTATATATTGATTTCTACAAGTTATTGGAAGCTCTCTTCTCCTCCAAGCTTGTTTCTTTCAGCACAAATTCGGAATTTATCTTCTCTAATTCAAGGTGAGTTACAAAAACTCACAAATTCTTGCCGAGCAAAGCTCAAATTGCCAAAAACAGTGAATAATTATCTCTTTGTAGTTATTTTATCTCAGCTTGTAAACTGTTTTCTATTGCATCTTTGAAAGCTTATAACTTTTGGTTCCAGCAACGAAATGCTGTCAGATTTCTTCCAGATAGTAGTTTATATGTTGAGTCTGCAAAATTTGGTTGAAAAATATTGTCATTTGAGTGTTCAAAACCTTGCTGCAAAATCAACAAAAACCTAGATTTTTGCCTGGGCATATTTTGTTTGAGTTGCTACAAACATGGGCTGATCCATGTTTGAGAAAGCATAACTCTTTCATTTCTTACTGGAATTCATCGATTCTTTTTTTGTTTGAAAGATAAAGTTTTCTACTATATGAATGCCAACTTTAAGCTCAATCGGAGGTCGCTTATTACTCTGTTTTATGCCTGGAAGTTGAACCCAAGATGTTTTCAGGCCTGTACATTTGTTTTTTGAACTGTTGCAAACATGGCCTGAGTCCATGTTTGAGACAATGTAACTTTTTAATTTCTAGTCGGAATTCATTGATTCCTTTTTTGCTTGAAAGATGAAAATTTCTAGTACGTGCATACTAATTTCTAGCTCAATATGAGGTCGTTTTGTCCTCTATTTTAGGCTTGTAAGTTGAACCCAAGATGGTTTTCAGGCCTGGGCACATTTTTTTTTGAACTGTTGCAAACATGGCCTGAGTCCATGTTTGAGACAGTGTAACATTTTCATTCCAATCGAAATTCATCGATTTTTTTTTTTTTAAATCTGATGTTTTCTACTATGTGCACACCAATTTTTAGTTCAATCAGAGGTCGTTTGGCCACCTGTTTCATGTCCAAAAGTTAAACACAGAGAAGATTTCAGACCTGGGTATTATTTTTCCTATGCATTTTTATGTCCTTTTTCCATTCGAATTTTTGACTTCCACTTCATGTTTTTGTGTTATTTTTGAAAAGTTTTGTGGGCTATGATGCCTATCAATAGGCTAGCCCAGTTTTGATGAATTTGAAATTTAAATTTGAATTGAATTTGAATTAAATTTGATTGACGGTTTTGAGTGATTTCTTTGATTTCGAGCACGGATTTTTCCAAATGAAATAATTTTTAAATAAATTTGCATTTAAAATAATTATTATAAATTTTTGAATAACTTTAAGCTACAAAATCTGTTTATTATCTATAATAAGGGAATTTTCAAATATTGTTTTCAAAATTGATTTCGAAAAATTGTTTTAAAAGCTAGTTTTCTCAAGAAAATTATGATATATATAAAATATGCGTTTTTGCAATATTTGAGTGAATGAGAAGGAGAATTAAATTGTTTGGTAAAACACATGGTTTGGGACACGTGCGTTTATTTTATCATTTAATTCCTGACTTGTCTGTTTGATCGTTTTGACCTTCGGGACGAGTTTACCAATGAGATGAGGTAAACTTTTTACTATTTTGAGTGTGGAATTTACTAGCGGTTAGTAAACCATTCAGTTCGAACGTGTGGTATGGGACACACGTTAACATTGCTCGGGTTCCTATTTGAGACTTTGTGAAACATTTGTTTAAGAGACGTATTTTCCAGTTCTGGACCTTCTGGTCATTTGTACTTCGGGATGTTTATCTAAGAGACATTTGTCATTGCGACGTATTCGTCCTTGGGATGTTGTCCTTTGGGATGTTTGTCTAAGAGATGTATTTATTTGTCCTTCGGGACGTTTGTCTATGAGACATGGTACCTTATTTTGAGAGAACAGTACTTGGCAGGCTTCGGCCATAAGCACGTGCTATATCTTTGAGATGTTCATTGATTTGTTTATGATTTTCTAAGTGTATTGCTTTTTTACATCATCGACCATTTGAGCCGTTCGAGATATTATATATGGCGATTACGTTTTAGGAAATTGAAAACCTTATCTAGTTCTATATTTGAGATTTGGGTTTGCCAACACTTGACGTTATTTGAAATTTTCTTATTGGCATTATTATATGAGATTTGCCTTTTGGCATTTATTTGGGATTATATTCTCCTGTGTTGGAGATTTATATTTGATTGACTTATGGCGTATTTTGAGATGGTGATTTCTTTGAGATTGTTTTGAGTTGCCGATGTTGCGGGTTTGGGATTTCTCCTCTTTGGAGTTATGTTTTTATCTTAAACCATATTTGATGTTTTGTGATACGCCGGTGAGTTGAGGCATACTTTTATTGTGAGATTTGTTATAAAGCTTCATCGCCTTTGAGTTGCATTCATATTTAGTGGCATCCTTATATCATTTGAAATTACTATACGTACTTAGTTATGCCATTTGAAGTAACCATATTCTCTTGAATTATTCCTTCTCACTTGAGAAGATTATCACCTTGCCTTATGCTTATGTTATCGATTGTCCTCTTAGAACTTATTTTTTTAGCGAGATTGACCCGTGTATTTTATACTCGGGTCAGACCGAGTTATTTCAGGTTAGATACCTGCTTTTGGACTTTACATGATGCTTCCGCCTTGGACATCAGCTTATTTTTTTTCTTTTATAGTCATTTTGTATGACTCTAATATGTATTTATTGTATTGATTCATTGTATATATTGTGTCCTTGTACCACTTCTGTTGTATCATTTGTACTGTATGGGATGTATCTGTGTATGTGCTTATATATATGTTTGGCTACTGTTCTATGATATGTTGTACATATATTGTTGTTTTATTTTGTTCTGATATATAAGTTAGCCACTGTAGTTTTGCATTAAGCATTTATTGAATATGTTAATCCACTTGAGAAAGGAAAAAAAATTAGAGCACTAAATCGACGTATTTAATAGATGTTTAAGACAAAGCTATGGGTGGTCGCTCCTAACCAGCCATATTCTCTGCATTAGCAGATAGTATTACCCAGTAATACTCTTTGTTAATATGGTTCTCAGGGTGGGGCATCACAGATTGGTATCAGAGCTGAGTTCATAACAAAATATGATAACCACAGAACAGAAGCATATATTACGGTACATCAAAGTATAGTACAAGTGTTACAAATCCATTAATCATCGTGCCCTTTATTTAATCGTGCCCTTTGAGATAGAAGTTTGGGATATGTCTAGGAATATTTTTATTCCGTAGTATTCCAAAAATAGATGACATCTTATCTTAGGAGTAGTCCTAATGGTGATTGTTTTATTCGAGTCCTCTTCCATATGGGTGCTTCACACCCATCCGCATCGGAGGAGTTTGTTGATGTTTTGGATGTTCTTGTCTTGTTCGTTTGTGAGGATTGCGAATCCTATTGAGGGGATCCACAATATTTGGCATGATGTATGAGGATTTGGGATTGTTGCTTATAACTTATCTTTCGTGCGAATTAGCATGCCATTTTCTATCTAGAATTTAGAGTGTTTGAGATGAAGTGGCTAGCCTTTTATCAAGCCACGTTCTATGATTCAAAGAATCCTATATTAGGTATCCTTATTCGGCTGATTTGTTTCTTCTTGTCCTTCGGAATGTTAACGATGATTCCAAAGTCTCTTTTTTCATTCTTGAGTTTCGAGATGTAGATGACATATCTCGAATGCCAGTCATTATGATTCTGTTAATTTTTGTGAGTCCATTTTGGGCATGACACCCAATAGGGCAATCAAATATTGTATTGACTACATTCCCGATTCTTAGCCTTTCGGTCATCCTCCCATGAGGATGTCCACTAGGGAAATGAGGTGATTTGTTGAATTTATTTGATATTTCCATTCTTGCCCCTTTCGAGATATCCTCTTTAGGTACTCAATTGTTGACATACTTTGTGGTATTACTTCACTCGTAGTAATGATTTTTTTTAATGTTACTTCCCCGCATTCGAGAAGATATTTTACCCTTACTTTTCTATCTCATTTCTCTCTTTTTAATCTATTAAGTGGTCTAGGGCCATTCTTCAGCTTAACCCTACACCGATTTTTTCTGAGCTACGAGTCATGGAGGATAGCGTTACTCTTACCACATTCCGCACTCATTATGAGTCTTGTGAGTGGTTCAATATATGTTTGGAATAATGAACACTCTAGTCTATTCCATTAATCTTGAGGATCGAGTATTCTGGGAATATCTCGATGAGCTCTATTTGTGTTCCTTGATTTTAAGAATAAGTAATAAATTGTGTTTTTAAATTTTTCAAAAAAAAATTAAAATATGCTTCTAAGAGAAATTGGATTTTGTTTTTGGGAAAAACAAAGAATATTTTGAGTATTATATATGAGGTATTTCATTTTAACAAAAATGAATTTTTGTGTTGGGTTGTCCGTTTAGTGCTTTATGAATTCTGGTCGATGCGGTTGGCCAACGTTATTGATAGGAATTTCCTAAACGTTGTGATGAGGCAGTCAGACACGGTAAATTGAGTTTTAATAAGTAATGTTGGAAAATAATTATATAGTCGAGTATTAATTTTTATTTTAAATGTTTAATGAAGCCATTGAACCATACCGAGTGTTGGATGAGTGGGGAGGCAGTTTTGATTATTTGATCAACTCTGCAGCAAATCGATGGGGTCATTCACTATAAATCAATGGCGAGGCAATACCCTTATATTATTTGAAATTTGAGAAATTGAGTATGGTAATTTTGGTAAGTAAAGTGAATAATTCTAACTAAGGGGATGTCTTAATTAGAAGAAAATATCATTTGATGCTTTTATTAATAAAATGATGTATTTAAGGTAAAAGAATATTTTGGTTTGAAAATTAAAATACTAATTGAATATTTTAGTACAAGTTATTAATGATGACTATAAAAATTTGTTTTGGCACTTAGTTATTTGAGTAATAGTAGAGGATAGATATAAAACTCTATCTTAAGAGAAAACAAAGAAGTGTTAGTTTAGAACATTTAGTATAAATTTGTGAGCTAGTTTTTGTTTTAAACTTAAGTGGTATTACAACTTGTGGGTTTTAAATTACAAAATTCTTTTGAAAACAAGTTTGAATTCATTCTTAACTTTAATTAGTTTTATGTTGATAATTGGATGAAAAATTAATTTTTGTGACAAGTGGAAATGTGAATTTTCATTGTTTTGATAAATGAACAATTCATGTAGTATATTCATTTTAAATTGTGAGAATAATTTTAAACTATATATATATCCCAAAATTTATCTTATGGATAATAAACAATCATTTCTTGATAATGACAGAGATTAGTTATCTCTTCAAAAATGAGTTTTCAAGCTAACTGTTTTAAAGTTGGATTTTGGAAAGTAATGAAAATATTTCCACTTAATAAAATGTTTTATTATGATTACATTTGATCATAATTTTATATTTCTTGGCTTTTCGGGGAAAATAAGTCATTTAATAAATGATTTAGCAAAAAGCTTGCTAAAAATATAGTTTGAAATTAAAATGGTTTAGGAGAATTTCAAATTTCAAATTGATTTAAAAGCTGAAATTTTGTTTGGAAAATTGCTATACTAAAACAGCGATAACTTGAGATTTATATCTCCAAATGAGTTCAATATTTTTATAAATGAAAGAGATGTCAGTAAGCTATAAAGTTTCTTTACCACTTTAAAATATTTTGCTTTTTACTAAGACTAAAATGAGTTAGAAATTGGATAGACATTTCCGTCCTCTTAAGAAATTTCTAAGATTAAGGTGAAAATAAATCAAACATAACTTTCAAACTGTAAATTCGATTTTATTGATCTTTATATTGCTGGAAAGCTTAGACTGAGTAAAACAACTTTCATTATGTAAAAAGTTTTAGATTTATTTGTTTGCTGGGTCAAAACATGTCTTCTTTACAACATGTCTGAAATGAAATTGACCTATTTTCCTAAATAATTAAATGTAGCACTTCTTATTTATGAACATGAACTAATATCATCTATTCGAGTTAAGTACAGGTAAAAAGAAGATGGTTGGACTATTTTTGAGCAAAAAGATTATATATAAGATTGTGCAAACTCGCTTTAAATGCTAAAAACAAAGGTATGTTTTCGGATTAATTTTAAGAGTTAAATGATGGCATATATTGCGTTTCCGACCTAATGATCGATATGTATTATATAAATCATTTTTGTAATGTTGTATCCCTGCATACAAAGTAGACTCCGTCGATTTTTCAGGAAATTTATAATACCTAGAAAATTTGAGAAACAAATTGAACAAAATATAATATATGTTGCAAACAAGAGAATACCTGTGGAAGAATTAGAGAATAAACAACTTAAACTTTATTTACTCTAACGAAGAGTAATGAAATTAAATTTAAAATCTAAGTAAGTAGTTTTGAAAAAATTTCAAGTGTTGAAAATTGTGGTTATAATTATAAAAATATTGAATTTTGAAACTCTAAGAATTCTTTATTGAGAGTTTATACATATATTTTAGTTCCTTGTTTATCTTACTCTCGTGTTATTTTCTAGCAACGTGCATTTATGCAGTCGTTTGAGTATGGTGGCCTTTGAAGAAACCACCTTTTGGTTGATCTATTTTGCCTCTTTTGTGTCTATCTTATATTGCTGTAGTTCCGTTGGCTGTGTCATACGAAAAATCTTATCGATAATCATTTTGTTGGTTAGAGTTCAGGTTGGAGTTGTGCTAAATCCCAACCCTACTTAAGGAGCTTATGAGTAATTAATCTCGTTCGGTTAATCCTTTGTGTAACAGCTTGTTGTGTTCTTTCGAATGTGAGACGCCTTCGAAATCTTGTGTGTTGCTCGAAAAATTCAATGGTTCGCTAATTCCAATATTAGCACTTTGGAAACCATAGAATTTATCGAGCAATCTTATCTTGGTTTTCTATCAACTTGCATTAGGGTGATAAATTTTTAAACTTACGCTTATCTATCTTTCTTTTGATTGATGAAATTAATAGGTTGAATACAAATTCTTCTCTAGAAATTGCGAGAACACAATTTTGTTAAGAGAGGAGTCTGTAACAACCCTGATTTGGAGATTATCCGTCAATATTAAATTATAATGGTAATTATAATTTAATATTGTCAATTAAATTAAAATTGGAGATTTTAAATCGTTTATTTGGAATAATCAATGAATTTTGGAATTTAAAATTGAGAAAATAAAGTTAAAATCTTTATTTTATTTGGTTAGTGTGATAATAAATGGAAAATGATTTTATTTTAAAGAAAATGCAATAAGTATATTATTTATTCCCCATTTGCTTCTTTTAATAATTTTAAAGAAAAATGTAATTTTTAAAGGTGGTTTATCTAAATTAAAAAGATGAAATTTTATTTAAAAATGTGTTTTGATTATAAAATTGAGGTTGAAATGACTATTATGTTTTTCTAAGTAAGGAAATAATTTTTGTTAAAATTTTGAAGTTGAAACTATGGATTTATGCATTTATTTGGTGTAAATTGTGTATTTTTGTAAATTAAGGGTTTTTAATGATAAAAATGTTTTTAAAACTAAAATTATCTTTTTATATAATGAAAAATATTTTATTTTCTATGTATATAAGTTTACATATTTTGTTTATATGAAAATTTGAAAAAATGCATTGTTTTATAACATAAGATGAATATGTGAGCATTTGCTTAAGTATGTGATTTAATTACTTAGGTTAGTTAATTTATTTCTATAATTGGGTCCAAAAGGCCCATTAGCCTACTTAATCAGACATTGAGAAGGTGAGAAACAATTACTGTACGCATAAAGTAATTGCTATCATCTTCTTCCTCTTGCATGTAAAAGAAAGTTCACATTTTCTCAAAATCAAAGTTTTAAATCTTTATACTTCTTTAAACAAACTGATATTTTTATCAGTCTAAAGTAAATCTAAAGGTAATATTTTCCAAAACGGAAATTTCACCAAAAATTTTATTTGAGTCGAGTATATGTATGTTAATGGTTTCCTTTTCCTTTGCATGTCTGTATATTGATTTCTACAGATTACTAGAAACTCTCTTCTCCTTAAAGCATGTTTCTTTCGGCAAAAATTCAGAATTTATCATCTCTAATTCAAGGTGAGTTGCAAAAACTCACAAATTCTAGCTGAACAAAGCTCAAATCGTTAGAAACAGAGAATAATTTGCTTTTTGTAGTTATTTTATCCCAGCTCATAAACTGTTTTCTATTGCTTTTATGAAAGGTTATAACTTTTGATTTTGGCAACGAAACGCCACCGGATTTATTCCAGATAGTAGTTTATATATTGAACTTTGTCTCTGTAAAACTTGGTTGAAAATATTTTCATTTGATTGTTCAAAACTTTGCTGCAAAATCAACAAAAACCCATATTTTTACCTAGCCATATTTTGTTTGAGTTGCTGCAAACATGGCTCGAGTCTATGTTTGAAACAACATAACACTATCATTTCTTATTGGAATTCATCGATTCTTTTTTTTGTTTGAAAGATAACGTTTTCTACTGTATGCATAACAATTTTTAGCTTAATCCGAGGTGGTTTGATCCTTTGTTTTATGCCTGAAAGTTGAACCTGAGATGGTTTTCAGGCCTGTACATTTTTGTTTTTTAAACTGCTGCAAACGTAGGCTAAGTCCGTGTTTGAGACAGTGTAACATTTCATTTTCAGTCGTAATTCATTTATTCTTTTTCTGTTTAAAAGATGAAGTTTTGTAGTATGTCAACACCAATTTTTAGCTGAATATGAGTTCGTTTGGTCCTCCATTTCAGGCCTGTAATTTGAACCCAAGATGGTTTTCAGGTCTGGCCACTTGTTTTTGAACAACTGCAAACATGGTCTGAGTCCATGTTTGAGACGGTGTAACCTTTTCATTTTCGGCCGGAATTCGTCGATTCGTTTTTTATTTAAAAGATGAAGTTTTCTACTATGAGGTACTAATTTTTAGTTCAATCAGTGGCCGGTTGGCCACCTGTTTCATATTTAAAATTTGAACCCAGAGAACATTTCAGACCTGGGTAGTATTTTGCCTATGCATTTTTTTTGTTCTTTTTCCGTATGAACACAGAGAAATTTTCTTGTTTGTTTGGGATTTCGGGGGCGAAATTCCTAAGGGGGAGAGAATGTAACGACCCGTATTTTACGTGTCGATAAATCGTAAAATAGTTGCATTAGGTCGTTGATGTTGTTAAGTTGTTTAGAGTTGAGTCGACCAAAGTTTAAGTCGCGTGATAGTTAACTCGTGTGGAAGTTAGCTTAGGTAGTGTGAGCGAGTTATGGGTTTCTGACCGACCTAAGTATTGACCGAGTTAAGATAGTATGCGACCTAAGAGATTTAACGAGTTAACGGGTTAGCAGAGCTAGCGACTTAGAGGTGTGGCCGACTCATAGGTTGACCGACTTAAGGGATTGGTACGACCCAAGAAGGCTATCGACTTAGGCAGTGGGCGAGTTAAGAGTGGGAGCGACTTAGTGGGGTTGAGCGACCTATAGGGCTTGACCGACTTATAGAATGGAACGACTCAAGGGTTAGCGGCTTAAGAGATTAGATGGCTTATAGGATGAAACCGACTCATAGTAGTGACCGACTTAAGGCTTAGCTGTGTGTGTTGATGAGTCGGTAGGTTGATGAGTCGTTGAGTCGTCCAAACGACTTAGGACTTAGTGTTGAGTCGTGAGTCGTCTCCTGTGATAAGTCGCGTAGAGGTTGGAGTTGATGAGTCGGTGGGATGTTGAGTCGTTGGGGACTTAGGCTTAGTGTTAGGACGTTGAGTCGTGTCCCTGTTGAGTCGTTAGGACGATAGGCCGCGTGTGTGTTGAGTCGTTGAGGCCTTGAGGTTGAGTCGTATGCCGTGTTAAGGTTAAGTTGTGAGGCCCTGTGTTTGGTTAGGTCGTCTGTTGTGTTGAGTCGTTAGGGGCTTGAGTCGCGAGTCTTAGGTCGTGGACGACTCATGGGGGCGGCCGACTCATAGGGAATTCTGCCTATAAACAGAGGGGTTTGGCTCACTTTTCGGCACCGGATTTTGAAGCGACGAAGTGCTGCCATTTTGAGAGCTCGACTACAACACTTCTTAACTTCTTTTCTCCATTCTAATCTAGTGATTCCTTCCATCTAAATTGAAGATCAAATCGTAGATCCAAGAGCCAAAGTTGAAGATTTCCATCCATTGAAGGGAGATTTCATCGATTGAAGCGAGATTTTGCCGGATCAAGCTTAGTTCTCTGCTGTCCAGATCTGAAGTTTTTATCTTTTGAGGTGTTTAGGTGATTCGGTGAGTGGTGGTTATCTCTCACACGGACCCAAAGGAGTATTTTGGATTGGTGGTTTGTTTATGTGTTAAAGAGAGTGATTTCGTGCATTTTTCTTAAGTCTGCATGTACATCTATTGTTCATGATGATTTGACATCTACTTTACTACATGTTCACTTATACAAGTTCATTCATCAAGTTGTAGAGATATTGTTCATAATTCATGCTTGTTAGAATGCATGTTAGATTTGAACTCTTTATTTACGAAATTGCCATCATTGTTGTAATTGTTTATTTAGATCTTGTTTGAATGATTGATTGCTTGGATTAATGTTTGATTTGATTGATTAGTTGATCGATAACTTGATTTGGGCAAGTTGGTCGAAGATGATTTAAAAGCTAAGTGGAAAGGCTCTTGAATAAGGAAAGCTGCTTGTGGCATATGAAGCGGATGTTGAAGCTCATATGGATAGATTTGATGATGATGTTGAGATAGGACTTTGCCATGATGCGATGAGGCAAACCATGATGTTGAGATGGGACTTTGCTATGATGCGATGAAGCAAAGCATGATGTGTGAAAGCCATGGTTTAATCCAGACGGGATCATCCCAAGCATGTTGATAACTCGGTGAAGCGGTCTGAGTTTGTGGATAATGGTTAGCTTGAGAGGCGATTGAGCTAGTATGGGAATAGTCGTCGAGGAGGATGACTAGACTAGAAGGCTGAGATTTTATCGTTGTTGAAGGTTCTAGCATGCTCAAAGCAAGAGTACGTTGGGACGGGTCACGATGACGTTCCAAGCACGGGCTGCGACGACGTGCTAGTACTCTGGGTAGTTGCGAAAATTCCTAGGCACGGGCTGCGACGACGTGCGGAGTTATGTCTAGAACCGGGGTTACCATTAGCCCTTGACAGGCGGTCATTCAACTAACGGTAAATCAAGGCAATGATGACAGTGATGGCCAGAGTCATGGATGTTTGGATGTTTGGTTGTATCGTCGCTTGGGTCAAGAGCGATGTTTTCAAGGTGCTTATCTGATCTTGGTTTAGGCCTTGGGGGTTTGTACTTGGAAAACACCGACCTTGACTCGAGTGATAATTACTTTTCTTTGAATGTCTGAATTGCTATGATTACTTCTGTTTAGTGTGTCTGGGGGCTATCACTGTAGAATGAGGTGGAGTGGGATGGTTGAGTTCCTATTCCTTTTACCCTTTATGCTCTTTTGGTATGTTTGATAGTTAATTTACTGCTCACTAAGACTGTTGTCTGACTCAAGGTTTTATGTTCATCTCTTATTACCTTGGGCTGTTCATCCATGTTGGGATGGGCAGACTAGGTAGCAGGTGACAGGTGCTGTTCTTGGCTACCAAGGCTGTTGATGACGAAGACGAGCTGGAGGCTTTTGCATATTGTTTTCCTACTATATGTACTGGATGTTCCGCTGTTTGTTTGATACTCTGAGTGTTATGTAGTGAGGCTTGATGTATTGACTATTCAGATGATTGTATAAAACTATTATGAGTTTGTATGATTCTGTTCTATGGAGCTTCACTATGTATATTTTCTATTGTATTTTGTCCATGGGCTGTGAGTAATACGATAGATTCCGCTGTTTAATCTTACCTTGACTATCGTCCATGGCTGCCTGGCACGCTTTTCAGCGCACTATCTCCTTGTTTTGGTGCGGGAGTCATGGGCGATCGTCACAGAGGAGTAGATGAGTCCTCATCAAACTTGAAGAACGGAGATCAGTGAGTCATTGTAGATAATAAAACTTGGAATTCAACGTGGTCGAGTATGTTCTACTTTAAATAACGAACCGTGCATACAACAATTGGAATCCATTGGATGTTGATGTGTGTTGACCAATTAGATTTCAATCATTGGCCGGGGTAAGTGAAATTGTTAATCTATGTAATATGAAACCCATGTCTTGTACACCATGAATGGACCATTCTATGTAGATAGCTCACTCGTTATAGAAAATTAAGCCACGTCGCATGATGGAATATGTATCGGATCTTATCCATTACCGATGAATAATCAATAACGGGACAGTTGTCTGTAGTGGCGTGGAAGTTTTCCGTTTTAGGAACATGTAAAGTGTAGCAATAGGAAAAGAAGTGCGATGTGGTCATCGAACATGCCTATTCTTGAAGTGAGCCATCTCGTTGGAATTCAAGCGACGGTATGGGATTATCCATGCGTTGATAGGAGTTAGCCGACATCGTAAAGCAAGACTTGTCTTTGAAATTACGTGCACATGACTAAGGAAAAACATAAGTTCACCATAGATCGATCACAACCTAAACTTTGGCCATCTACCCTCAACAGCGATCCGCCGCACCACCACCTTCATCACCATCGTTGTACTGTCAATCGCCAACCTTGGTTAGTTGGAGTTTTGAATCGGTGGTTAGGGCTTAAAACTCAGAAGCCCAAAAGCTATTGGCAGCAAGTTGTAACAACGCAATGATGGCGTTGAGGAGGTCGGCGATTGTGTTAGATGGTCGATGTGACGATAGTGGATGGAAATAGTGATGGATCGTGGCGATAGGTGTAAGGCAGTAGCATCCATGGCTTGAAACAAGAAAAGATGAAGGGGTCGGTGGAAGTCGTCTCGATGCAATGGCTAAAGTCAAAAGGTAAAATAAATTTTCTTTCCAAATCTATATTTATAGGTTTCAAAATAAAGAAAGAAGTTGGTACCATGAGCTTTCTCTCAATATCAAGAGGTACTTCCACCTTCGTAAACTTATGGAAAGTACAGTAAACATAGATCATATTCGTCTAAGATGTGACACGGTCTCTGGAGCATTGATTTTGTCCTTAAAATGGGAAATGGAACTACAACTATGTAGAGCGGTGAAAGGGATGTCCATCAAACAAAAGCGACGTTTCGAATCATTTCCAGAGCAACTCACTAGAATCACTTGATAACAAATCAGAACTCATCCTGATCCAACACACACTTTATTTTCAACGAAAGTGTACTTTATGGTTCAAGTTTTAACCGGGTATTTAATTAAGCAGAATTCAACCAAATGTAGAAGGTCAAAGTGAAGACGAAATGACTCGAGAACTTGGAAACATGATTTGAAGGAGTAGAAAAGGGAACTCAAGGAATTTCACAAGGTTTGAAATTAAGTAAACCTCTCGGTATTAAGAGATACCTCTAGGGAGAGGTCCATTCTTTAAGTTTTGGCTTCTTAAGCCCCATACACTTCATATACTCCTCCAACTAATCGTCATCATTTTTATTTCTTGGAGAATAGACGAGCAATTCTCATGGTTGATGAAAAGAAATCAAGATAATATAGGTGTTATTGGGATAATTGTTGTGAACAACTCAAAGTCTATGAAAAGGAGTTCGAAATACATCGAATTAGAGATAAAGGGACAATGAAGAAAGAAGAGTGGATTTCACCAAGAAAACAATTCGGTACCAAGAGGTTTGTTTTGCATGTGGGCTAGCAGTGTCCACTTGTACATCATTGGGCTTGCTTCTAAACTTCGATTTATGCAGGCTCCATGAACTACAGAGTTGTTTCTATATAAATATCAACCTTATAACAACCAAAAAAATATCTTAGACTCTGGTTCTTCTTCATCTTCTATCTCCCCCTCACGATAGCCATCTAAACCGATACTATTGGAAATCTAATGCTTGAGACCTTGTCAATCGCATATACTAGTGGTTCTAATTCTCTCTCAAATCTATAATTAGTAAAAAAATATGAAGTGGTCGTATGCTAGAGATTGCCGCACCACTATAAAAATGTGGTAACTCTCTTCTTTTCTACATATCCTTTTATTACATTTACTATATCTAATCCTACAATAGATTGATGTGCACGTAAATGTGCATATATTTACATCCATATTTAATCTATTTTTATTTAAATAAATGTCATGATTAGGTATTTTTACATGTTTAAAACCAAATTTCAAAAATGTTTTCAAGTCATCATACATCAATTTTGGGGTAAAATGGCAATTTTGTGCATATATTAATTTTGTGAATATTCACTTGCATATTTTATTTTTATTTGTAGGAATTTGGTAGGAAATATGAAGAGGGTTTCATGGAAATATACATGCACAAGGATGGAAAAAAGGAATAAAGGTGGAAATAATTCAACTCATGCAACATGGAGGACTCTATCTACCCACTTACCTTAATCTACAATTAGGAGCTAATGCACAAATTTGTGGAGGTTAAAGTTACATGCATACTTGATGATGGATTAATTAGAGACTAATGGTAACTTGGTGGCCAGATTTCCTAAGGGGTATTTTGGAAAGTCCCATAAAATATGGATTAGGGTTTTGAGCATGCATATATAGCCCTCTTATGTATATGTAATGAAGATTTTAGATTTCATATTAGCATGCAAGTTGTAGCCTCAAAATTATATGAAATAAAAATGGCTTCCCAAGCCTCTTTTACTTCTTCTTTGTTTTTATTTTATTTTCTTACTCACTTTTATTTAGATGCTCTTTCATTTCATGTTAGTAGCTCAGTTTTATTTTTATGCAAGTTGTTTAGTTCTTCTTTATTCTAATTAGCTTTCATTTTTCTTGCTTTTCTATGTTGAAATTTACATGTGTTGTTATGGTAACACAAATGAGTAGCTAAACCCCTTCCATTTTAGGGTAATGAAGCACTCCTTATAAGTGTGTAAATTCAATATATCTTGTCATTTGTGATCTCTTTTTAATGCGTCATGAAAGTGATGTTGAGGTAAGTTTATAAAATGGAATTTGGTAGCCTATGCTGTAATCACAAATGGGCTATGCTTACTTTATATAAACACAATTTACATCATCATTTCACTAATTGATTTTTGATTGTGGAATTAAAGTGCAAACAAAATTTGATGATCTGTGTTACTAAATACAATAGTAAATTGATCATACTTAAAATAACTTTTGTTTTGACTTCATTTTCATTGAAATTGATAAGTGGTTTTATGTGTTATACTATTGATGGTTTAAGTTATGTTAATTAATAATATAAATAAACCATACTTATGATAATACATCACTAATTCCATTTAAGATCAAAATAGATAGATCATAGATTATTTGTGTTGATTTACAGAAATATGAAAGTGAATTTGCCTCTAAATTATTTTCTAATCTCATATTTTCAATCACTTTTCTTCTAGCTTTTTTTTACTTTTTTAGCTTAAACGACTTCAAAAGTTTGGTTTAATTTGATTATTAGAATTTTAAATCAAAACAATTTCCGACGGATTGATCCGTACTCGCCATGTACTAAAATTGTATGTCGTGCGCTTACGGTTAATTTTTAATTGAAATTTATCAGCTATTTTCTATTTCGATGGAAAATAGTCGTTAAACATGTTTTTGGTGTCGTTGCTGGGTAACTGATTCTGTTTTATTATTTATTTTTTGAATTATTTTTGTTTGATTTTATTGTGTGTTTTTTGTGTGTCAATTTGCATTTAAAAAAATATGTTGTGTTGTGTGTTTGTTGTTTGATTTTTGTTTTCATTTTATTGTGTGCTTGTTGTTTTTCCATTTGCATTTCCACATTAAAAAAAATACATATTTCAAAACAAAATATTTAATTTCCTTTTCATCTACAATTTTCATTTTATTTCTTTACAATTTTTGATATTCTTTACAATTTCCATTACGGCCCTACCAAACCCTATGACCTGATCAGAAACCTACAACCCACATCAGTTCTAACCATCATCATTTACATAAGTAATTTTGGTCAAGAAATTTAGGAGAAATAAATTTTGATGATCTATGTTGCTAAAAATATAGTAAACAGATCATACTTCAAATAGTTTTTGCTTTGATTTCATGTTCATTTTCACTACAATTGATGTAACAACCTGATTTGGAGTTTGCTTGTCGATATTAAATTATAATATTGTGAATTAAATTAAATTGAAGATTTTAAATTGTTTATGTGAAATAAACAATGAATTTTGGAATTTATAAATGAGAAAATAAAGTTAAAAGCTTTATTTTATTTGGTTAGTGTGGTAATAAATGGAAAATGATTTTATTTTAGAGAAAATGTAATAATTATATTAATTATTGCCCATTTGCTTCTTTTAATATTTTTTAAAAGAAGAATGTAATTTTAAAGGTGGTTTCTTTAAATGAAAAGATGAAATTTGATTTAAAAATGTGTTTTGATTATAAAATTGAGGTTGAAATGACTTATCATATTTTCTAAGCAAGAAAATACTTTTTGTTGAATTTTTTAAGTTGAAACTATGGATTTATGCATTTATTTGGTGTAAATTGTGTATTTTTGTGATTTAAGGGTTTTTAATGATAAAATGTTTTTAAAACTAAAATTATCTTTTTATATAATGAAAAATATTTTATTTACTATGTATATAAGTTTATATATTTTGTTAGTCATTTGAAGAAAAATGCATTGTTTTATAACATAAGATGAATATTTGAGCATTTGCTTTAGTATGTGATTTAATTACTTAGGTTAGTTAGTTTGTTTCTCTAATTAGGTCCAAAAGGCCCATTAGTCTGCTTAATCAGATATTGAGAAGGTGAGTAATAATCACTGTACGTACAAAGTAATTGCTCTCATCTTCTTCCTCTTGCCTGTAAAAGAAAGTTCATATTTTCTCAAAATCAAAGTTTTGAATCTTCATACTTCTTTAAACAAACTAAGATTTTAATCAATCTAGAGTAAATCTAAAGTAATCTCTTCCAAAACTAAAAATTTCATCAAAAATCTTATTTGAGTTGAGATATGTTTGTTAATGGTTTCTTTTTCCTTTGCATGTCTATATATTGATTTCTACAAGTTATTGGAAGCTCTCTTCTCCTCCAAGCTTGTTTCTTTCAGCACAAATTCGGAATTTATCTTCTCTAATTCAAGGTGAGTTGCAAAAACTCACAAATTCTTGCCGAGCAAAGCTCAAATCGCCAAAAACAGTGAATAATTATCTCTTTGTAGTTATTTTATCTCAGCTTGTAAACTGTTTTCTATTGCATCTTTGAAAGCTTATAACTTTTGGTTCCAGCAACGAAATCCTGTCAGATTTCTTCCAGATAGTAGTTTATTTGTTGAGTCTGCAAAATTTGGTTGAAAAATATTGTCATTTGAGTGTTCAAAACCTTGCTGTAAAATCAACAAAAACCTAGATTTTTGCCTGGGCATATTTTGTTTGAGTTGCTACAAACATGGGCTGATCCATGTTTGAGAAAGCATAGCTCTTTCATTTCTTACTGGAATTCATCGATTCTTTTTTTGTTTGAAAGATAAAGTTTTCTACTATATGACTGCCAACTTTAAGCTCAATCTGAGGTCGCTTATTACTCTGTTTTATGCCTGGAAGTTGAACCCAAGATGTTTTCAGGCTTGTACATTTGTTTTTTGAACTGTTGCAAACATGGCCTGAGTCCATGTTTGAGACAATGTAACTTTTTAATTTCTAGTCGGAATTCATTGATTCCTTTTTTGTTTGAAAGATGAAAATTTCTAGTACGTGCATACTAATTTCTAGCTCAATATGAGGTCGTTTTGTCCTCTATTTTAGGCTTGTAAGTTGAACCCAAGATGGTTTTCAGGCCTGGGCACATTTTTGTTTTTGAACTGTTGCAAACATGGCCTGAGTCCATGTTTGAGACAGTGTAACATTTTCATTCCAATCGAAATTCATCGATTCTTTTTTTTTTAAATCTGATGTTTTCTACTATGTGCACACCAATTTTTAGTTCAATCAGAGGTCGTTTGGCCACCTGTTTCATGTCCAAAAGTTAAACACAGAGAAGATTTCAGACCTGGGTATTATTTTTCCTATGCATTTTTATGTCCTTTTTCCATTCGATTTTTGACTTCCACTTCATGTTTTTGTGTTATTTTTGAAAATTTTTGTGGGCTATGATGCCTATCAATAGGCTAGCCCAGTTTTGATGAATTTGAAATTTAAATTTGAATTGAATTTGAATTAAATTTGATTGACGGTTTTGAGTGATTTCTTTGATTTCGAGCACGGATTTTTCCAAATGAAATAATTTTTATATAAATTTGCATTTGAAATAATTATTATAAATTTTTGAATAACTTTAAGCTACAAAATCTGTTTATTATCTATAATAAGGGAATTTTCAAATATTGTTTTCAAAATTGATTTCGAAAAATTGTTTTAAAAGCTAGTTTTCTCAAGAAAATTATGATATATATAAAATATGCGTTTTTGCAATATTTGAGTGAATGAGAAGGAGAATTAAATTGTTTGGTAAAACACATGGTTTGGGACACGTGCGTTTATTTTATCATTTAATTCCTGACTTGTCCGTTTGATCGTTTTGACCTTCGGGTCGAGTTTACCAATGAGATGAGGTAAACTTTTTACTATTTTGAGTGTGGAATTTACTAGCGGTTAGTAAATCATTCAGTTCGAACGTGTGGTATGGGACACACGTTAACATTGCTCGGGTTCCTATTTGAGACTTTGTGAAACATTTGTTTAAGAGACGTATTTTCCAGTTCTGGACCTTCTGGTCATTTGTACTTCGGGATGTTTATCTAAGAGACATTTGTCATTGCGACATATTCGTCCTTGGGATGTTGTCCTTTGGGATGTTTGTCTAAGAGATGTATTTATTTGTCCTTCGGGACGTTTGTCTATGAGACATGGTACCTTATTTTGAGAGAACAGTACTTGGCAGGCTTCGGCCATAAGCACGTGCTATATCTTTGAGATGATTTCATTGATTTGTTTATGATTTTCTAAGTGTATTGCTTTTTTACATCATCGACCATTTGAGCCGTTCGAGATATTATATATGGCGATTACGTTTTAGGAAATTGAAAATCTTATCTAGTTCTATATTTGAGATTTGGGTTTGCTAACACTTGACGTTATTTGAAATTTTCTTATTGGCATTATTATATGAGATTTGCCTTTTGGAATTTATTTGGGATTATATTCTCCTGTGTTGGAGATTTATATTTGATTGACTTATGGCGTATTTTGAGATGGTGATTTCTTTGAGATTGTTTTGAGTTGCCGATGTTGCGGGTTTGGGATTTCTCCTCTTTGGAGTTATGTTTCTATCTTAAACCATATTTGATGTTTTGTGATACGCCGGTGAGTTGAGGCATACTTTTATTGTGAGATTTGTTATAAAGCTTCATCGCCTTTGAGTTGCATTCATATTTAGTGGCATCCTTATATCATTTGAAATTACTATACGTACTTAGTTATGCCATTTGAAGTAACCATATTCTCTTGAATTATTCCTTCTCACTTGAGAAGATTATCACCTTGCCTTATGCTTATGTTATCGATTGTCCTCTTAGAACTTATTTTTTTAGCGAGATTGACCCGTGTATTTTATACTCGGGTCAGACCGAGTTGTTTCAGGTTAGATACCTGCTTTTGGACTTTACATGATGCTTCCGCCTTGGACATCAGCTTATTTTTTTCTTTTATAGTCATTTTGTATGACTCTAATATGTATTTATTGTATTGATTCATTGTATATATTGTGTCCTTGTACCACTTCTGTTGTATCATTTGTACTGTATGGGATGTATCTGTGTATGTGCTTATATATATGTTTGGCTACTGTTGTATGATATGTTGTACATATATTGTTGTTTTATTTTGTTCTGATATATAAGTTAGCCACTGTAGTTTTGCATTAAGCATTTATTGAATATGTTAATCCACTTGAGAAAGGAAAAAAAATTAGAGCACTAAATCGACGTATTTAATAGATGTTTAAGACAAAGCTATGGATAGTCGCTCCTAACCAGCCATATTCTCTGCATTAGCAGATAGTATTACCCAGTAATACTCTTTGTTAATATGGTTCTCAGGGTGGGGCATCACAGATTGGTATCAGAGCTGAGTTCATAACAAAATATGATAACCACAGAACAGAAGCATATATTACGGTACATCAAAGTATAGTACAAGTGTTACAAATCCATTAATCATCGTGCCCTTTATTTAATCGTGCCCTTTGAGATAGAAGTTTGGGATATGTCTAGGAATATTTTTATTCCGTAGTATTCCAAAAATAGATGACATCTTATCTTAGGAGTAGTCCTAATGGTTATTGTTTTATTCGAGTCCTCTTCCATATGGGTGCTTGACACCCATCCGCATCGGAGGAGTTTGTTGATGTTTTGGATGTTCTTGTCTTGTTCGTTTGTGAGGATTGTGAATCCTATTGAGGGGATCCACAATATTTGGCATGATGTATGAGGATTTGGGATTGTTGCTTATAACTTATCTTTCGTGCGAATTAGCATGCCATTTTCTATCTAGAATTTAGAGTGTTTGAGATGAAGTGGCTAGCCTTTTATCAAGCCACGTTCTATGATTCAAAGAATCCTATATTAGGTATCCTTATTCGGCTGATTTGTTTCTTCTTGTCCTTCGGAATGTTAACGATGATTCCAAAGTCTCTTTTTTCATTCTTGAGTTTCGAGATGTAGATGACATATCTCGAATGCCAGTCATTATGATTCTGTTAATTTTTGTGGGTCCATTTTGGGCATGACACCCAATCGGGCAATCAAATATTGTATTGACTACATTCCCGATTCTTAGCCTTTTGGTCATCCTCCCATGAGGATGTCCATTAGGGAAATGAGGTGATTCGTTGAATTTATTTGATATTTCCATTCTTACCCCTTTCGAGATATCCTCTTTAGGTACTCAATTGTTGACATACTTTATGGTATTACTTCACTCGTAGTAATGATTTTTTTTAATGTTACTTCCCCGCATTCGAGAAGATATTTTACCCTTACTTTTCTATCTCATTTCTCTCATTTTAATCTATTAAGTGGTCTAGGGCCATTCTTCAGCTTAACCCTACACCGATTTTTTCTGAGCTACGAGTCATGGAGGATAGCGTTACTCTTACCACATTCCGCACTCATTATGAGTCTTGTGAGTGGTTCAATATATGTTTGGAATAATGAACACTCTAGTCTATTCCATTAATCTTGAGGATCGAGTATTCTGGGAATATCTCGATGAGCTCTATTTGTGTTCCTTGATTTTAAGAATAAGTAATAAATTGTGTTTTTAAATTTTTCAAAAAAAAAAATTAAAATATGCTTCTAAGAGAAATTGGATTTTGTTTTTGGGAAAAACAAAGAATATTTTGAGTATTATATATGAGGTATTTCATTTTAACAAAAATGAATTTTTGTGTTGGGTTGTCCGTTTAGTGCTTTATGAATTCTGGTCGATGCGGTTGTCCAACGTTATTGATAGGAATTTCCTAAACGTTGTGATGAGGCAGTCAGACACGGTAAATTGAGTTTTAATAAGTAATGTTGGAAAATAATTATACAGTCGAGTATTAATTTTTATTTTAAATGTTTAATGAAGCCATTGAACCATACTGAGTGTTGGATGAGTGAGGAGGCAGTTTTGATTATTTGATCAACTCTGCAGCAAATCGATGGGGTCATTCACTATAAATCAATGGCGAGGCAATACCCTTATATTATTTGAAATTTGAGAAATTGAGTATGGTAATTTTGGTAACTAAAGTGAATGATTCTAACTAAGGGGATGTCTTAATTTGAAGAAAATATCATTTGATGCTTTTATTAATAAAATGATGTATTTAAGGTAAAAGAATATTTTGGTTTGAAAATTAAAATACTAATTGAATATTTTAGTACAAGTTATTAATGATGACTATAAAAATTTGTTTTGGCACTTAGTTATTTGAGTAATAGTAGAGGATAGATATAAAACTCTATCTTAAGAGAAAACAAAGAAGTGTTAGTTTAGAACATTTAGTATAAATTTGTGAGCTAGTTTTTGTTTTAAACTTAAGTGGTATTACAACTTGTGGGTTTTAAATTACAAAATTCTTTTGAAAACAAGTTTGAATTCATTCTAAACTTTAATTAGTTTTATGTTGATAATTGGATGAAAAATTAATTTTTGTGACAAGTGGAAATGTGAATTTTCATTGTTTTGATAAATGAACAATTCATGTAGTATATTCATTTTAAATTGTGAGAATAATTTTAAACTATATATATATCCCAAAATTTATCTTATGGATAATAAACAATCATTTCTTGATAATGACAGAGATTAGTTATCTCTTCCAAAATGAGTTTTCAAGCTAACTGTTTTAAAGTTGGATTTTGGAAAGTAATGAAAATATTTCCACTTAATAAAATGTTTTACTATGATTACATTTGATCATAATTTTATATTTCTTGGCTTTCCGGGGAAAATAAGTCATTTAATAAATGATTTAGCAAAAAGCTTGCTAAAAATATAGTTTGAAATTAAAAAGGTTTAGGAGAATTTCAAATTTCAAATTGATTTAAAAGCTGAAATTTTGTTTGGAAAATTGCTATACTAAAACAGCGATAACTTGAGATTTATATCTCCAAATGAGTTCAATATTTTTATAAATGAAAGAGATGTCAGTAAGCTATAAAGTTTCTTTACCACTTTAAAATATTTTGCTTTTTACTAAGACTAAAATGAGTTAGAAAGTGGATAGACATTTCCGTCCTCTTAAGAAATTTCTAAGATTTAGGTGAAAATAAATCTAACATAACTTTCAAACTGTAAATTCGATTTTAATGATCTTTATATTGCTGGAAAGCTTAGACTGAGTAAAACAACTTTCATTATGTAAAAAGTTTTAGATTTAGTTGTTTGCTGGGTCAAAACATGTCTTCTTTACAACATGTCTGAAATGAAATTGACCTATTTTCCTAAATAATTAAATGTAGCACTTCTTATTTATGAACATGAACTAATATCATCTATTCGAGTTAAGTACAGGTAAAAAGAAGATGGTTGGACTATATTTTGAGCAAAAAGATTATATATAAGATTGTGCAAACTCGCTTTAAATGCTAAAAAGAAAGGTATGTTTTCGGATTAATGTTAAGAGTTAAATGATGGCATATATTGCGTTTCCGACCTAATGATCGATATGTATTATATAAATCGTTTTTGTAATGTTGTATCCCTGCATACAAAGTAGACTCCGTCGATTTTTCAGGAAATTTATAATACCTAGAAAATTTGAGAAACAAATTGAACAAAATATAATATATGTTGCAAACTAGAGAATACCTGTGGAAGAATTAGAGAATAAACAACTTAAACTTTATTTACTCTAACGAAGAGTAATGAAATTAAATTTAAAATCTAAGTAAGTAGTTTTGAAAAAATTTCAAGTGTTGAAAATTGTGGTTATAATTATAAAAATATTGAATTTTGAAACTTTAAGAATTCTTTATTGAGAGTTTATACATATATTTTAGTTCCTTGTTTATCTTACTCTCGTGTTATTTTCTAGCAACGTGCATTTATGCAGTCGTTTGAGTATGGTGGCCTTTGAAGAAACCACCTTTTGGTTGATCTATTTTGCCTCTTTTGTGTCTATCTTATATTGGTGTAGTTCTGTTGGCTGTGTCATACGAAAAATCTTATCGATAATCATTTTGTTGGTTAGAGTTCAGGTTGGAGTTGTGCTAAATCCCAACCCTACTTAAGGAGCTTATGAGTAATTAATCTCGTTCGATTAATCCTTTGTGTAACAGCTTGTTGTGTTCTTTCGAATGTGAGACGCCTTCGAAATCTTGTGTGTTGCTCGAAAAATTCAATGGTTCGCTAATTCCAATATTAGCACTTTGGAAACCATAGAATTTATCGAGCAATCTTATCTTGGTTTTCTATCAACTTGCATTAGGGTGATAAATTTTTAAACTTACGCTTATCTATCTTTCTTTTGATTGATGAAATTAATAGGTTGAGTACAAATTCTTCTCTAGAAATTGCGAGAACACAATTTTGTTAAGAGAGGAGTCTGTAACAACCCTGATTTGGAGATTATCCGTCAATATTAAATTATAATGGTAATTATAATTTAATATTGTCAATTAAATTAAAATTGGAGGTTTTAAATCGTTTATTTGGAATAATCAATGAATTTTGGAATTTAAAATTGAGAAAATAAAGTTAAAATCTTTATTTTATTTGGTTAGTGTGATAATAAATGGAAAATGATTTTATTTTAAAGAAAATGCAATAAGTATATTATTTATTCCCCATTTGCTTCTTTTAATAATTTTAAAGAAAAATGTAATTTTTAAAGGTGGTTTATCTAAATTAAAAAGATGAAATTTTATTTAAAAATGTGTTTTGATTATAAAATTGAGGTTGAAATGACTATTATGTTTTTCTAAGTAAGGAAATAATTTTTGTTAAAATTTTGAAGTTGAAACTATGGATTTATGCATTTATTTGGTGTAAATTGTGTATTTTTGTAAATTAAGGGTTTTTAATGATAAAAATGTTTTTAAAACTAAAATTATCTTTTTATATAATGAAAAATATTTTATTTACTATGTATATAAGTTTACATATTTTGTTTATATGAAAATTTGAAAAAATGCATTGTTTTATAACATAAGATGAATATGTGAGCATTTGCTTAAGTATGTGATTTAATTACTTAGGTTAGTTAATTTATTTCTATAATTGGGTCCATAAGGCCCATTAGCCTACTTAATCAGACATTGAGAAGGTGAGAAACAATTACTGTACGCATAAAGTAATTGCTATCATCTTCTTCCTCTTGCATGTAAAAGAAAGTTCACATTTTCTCAAAATCAAAGTTTTAAATCTTTATACTTCTTTAAACAAGCTGATATTTTTATCAGTGTAAAGTAAATCTAAAGGTAATATTTTCCAAAACGGAAATTTCATCAAAATTTTTATTTGAGTCAAGGATATGTATGTTAATGGTTTCCTTTTCCTTTGCATGTCTATATATTGATTTCTACAGATTACTGGAAACTCTCTTCTCCTTAAAGCATGTTTCTTTCGGCAAAAATTCAGAATTTATCATCTCTAATTCAAGGTGAGTTGCAAAAACTCACAAATTCTAGCTGAACAAAGCTCAAATCGCTAGAAACAGAGAATAATTTGCTTTTTGTAGTTATTTTATCCCAGCTCATAAACTATTTTCTATTGCTTTTATGAAAGGTTATAACTTTTGATTTCGGCAACGAAACGCCACCGGATTTATTCCAGATAGTAGTTTATATATTGAACTTTGTCTCTGTAAAACTTGGTTGAAAATATTTTCATTTGATTGTTCAAAACTTTGCTGCAAAATCAACAAAAACCCATATTTTTACCTAGCCATATTTCGTTTGAGTTGCTGCAAACATGGCTCGAGTCTATGTTTGAAACAACATAACACTATCATTTCTTATTGGAATTCATCGATTCTTTTTTTGTTTGAAAGATAACGTTTTCTACTGTATGCATAACAATTTTTAGCTTAATCCGAGGTGGTTTGATCCTTTGTTTTATGCCTGAAAGTTGAACCTGAGATGGTTTTCAGGCCTGTACATTTTTGTTTTTTAAACTGCTGCAAACGTAGGCTAAGTCCGTGTTTGAGACAGTGTAACATTTCATTTTCAGTCGTAATTCATTTATTCGTTTTCTGTTTAAAAGATGAAGTTTTGTAGTATGTCAACACCAATTTTTAGCTGAATATGAGTTCGTTTGGTCCTCCATTTCAGGCCTGTAATTTGAACCCAAGATGGTTTTCAGGTCTGGCCACTTGTTTTTGAACAACTGCAAACATGGTCTGAGTCCATGTTTGACACGGTGTAACCTTTTCATTTTCGGCCGGAATTCGTCGATTCGTTTTTTATTTAAAAGATGAAGCTTTCTATTATGAGAGTACTAATTTTTAGTTCAATCAGTGGCCGGTTGGCCACCTGTTTCATATTTAAAATTTGAACCCAGAGAACATTTCAGACCTGGGTAGTATTTTGCCTATGCATTTTTATGTTCTTTTTCCGTCTGACTTTTGACTTTTAATTCATGTTTTTATGATATTTCTGAATTTTTTTGAGCGCCATGATGCCTATCAATAGGCGAGCCCACTTTTGATGGATTTGAAATTCAAATTTGAATTGAGTTTGAATGACGGTTTTGAGTGATTTTTTTGATTTCGAGCACGGATTTTTCCAAGCGATTCTAAAATAATTTTTAAATAAATTAGTATTTAAATAAATTATTACGTATTTTTAAATTATTTTAAGCTATAAAATCTGTTTATTTTCTATAACAAGGGAATTTTCATATATTGTTTTCAAAATTGGTTTCGAAAAATGGTTTTAAAAGCTTATTTTCTCAATAAAATTATTTTATGTATAAAATGCACATTCTTGCAATGTTCGAGCGAATGAGACGGAGAATTAAACGATTTGTCAAAACACGGTATGAGACACGCGCGTTTATCTTATCGGTTAATTCCTGACTTGTCCGTTTGTCGATTTGACATTCGGGTCGAGTTTACCGATGAGACGAGGTACACTTTTACTGCTTTGAGTGTGGAATTTACTAGTGGTTAGTAAACCGTTTAGTGCAAAAATGTGGTATGGGACACACGTTTATACTATTCGGGTTACTATCCGAGGATATGTGACACATTTATCTAAGAGACGTATCTTTCAATACTGGACCTTCGGTTCATTTGTCCTTGGGGATGTTTGTCTAAGAGACGTTTGTCATTGCAATGTATTTGTCCTTCAGGATAATTGTCTAAGAGACGTATTTATTTATCCCTTCGAACATTTGTCTAATAGATGTGGCGCCTTATTTTGAGAGAACGGTACTTAGCGGGCTTCGGACATAAGGACCGCTATATCATTGAGATGATTTCATTGATTTCTTTGTGATTTTGCTAGTGTGTTGCCTTTTTACATTATTGGCCACTTGAGCCGTTCGAGATATTATATATGGCGGTTACATCTTTGAAAATTGTACTTCTTATCGAGTTCTATATTTGAGATTTGGGTTTGCCAACACCTAGCTTATTTGAGATTTGCCAATTGGCGTTATTATATGAGATTTGCCTTTTGGCGTTTATTAGAGATTATATTCTCCTATGTTGAAGATTTATATTTGATTGCCTTATGGCAAATTTTGAGATGGTGATTTCTTGAGATTGTTTTGAGTTGCCGATATGGCGAGTTTGGGATTTCTCTTCTTTGGAGTTATGTTCTTCTCCTAAACCATATTTGATGTTTTGTGATACGCCAATGAGATGAGGCATGCTTAAATTGTGAGATTTGTTATATTGCTTTATCGCCTTTGAGTTGCATTCATATTTAGTGATATCCTTATATCACTTGAAATTACTATACCTACTTAGTTATGCCATGTGAAGTAACCATATTCTCTTGAATTATTCCTTCTCACTAGAGAAGAATATCACCTTGCCTTATGTTGTGTTATCGATTATCCTCTTAAAACTGAATTGTTTAGCTAGACTGACCCATGTATTTTATACTTGGGTCGGACCGAGTTGTTTCAGGTTAGATACCTGTTTTTGGACTTTACTTGATGCTTCCGTCTTGAATATCAGCTTATCTCTTTTTGTAGTTTTATAATCGTTCTGTATGACTCTGATATGTATTTATTGTATTGACTCGTTGTATATATTGTGATCCTTGTACTACTTTTATTGTATCATTTGTATTGTATGGGATATATCTGTGTTTATGTGTGTGTGTGGGCGCGCGTGCGTATGTATGTGTGGGTTTGGTTACTGTTCTGTGATATGTTGTACATATATTCGTTGTATTTTGTTCTGATAGATCCGTTAGCCACTGTGGTTTTGTATCAAGCATTTATTGAATATGTCGATCCACTTGACGAAGGAAAAAAAATTGGAGCACTAAATCGACGTATTCAGTAGATATTTAAGACAAAGCTATGGATGGTCGCTCCTAACCAGTCTTACTCTCCGCATTAGCAGACAGTATTACTGAATAATACTCTTTGTTAATATGGGTCTTTGGGTGGGGCATCACAATTGATAAGTGGTTTTATGTGTTGTATTATAATTTGATGGTTTAAGTTATGTTAACTAATAACATAAATAAACCATATTTATGATAAATAGATCACTATTTCCATTTAAGAACAAAATAGAGAGATCGTAGATTATTTGTGTGTTGGTTTACAAAAATATGGAGTGAATTTGCCTCTAAATTGTTTTCTAAGCTCTCATTTTCAATCACTTTTGTTCTAACTTTTTTACGTTTTTAACTTAAACAACTTCAAAAGTTTGCTTTAATTTGATTGAATAGAATTTTTTAAAATTATTAAATTTTCTGCAGATCGATTCTTATTCGCTACATACTAAAATTATACTGTAACGACCCGGAAAATTTTAACAATTTTAATTGATTCTATAACGTATTTAATTGAATATTTGTGAAATTTTATAATAACTGAAGTTTTAAATAAAATGTTTATATATCTAGGATACGTATATTTAAATATAGCAGATTGTAAATTTTCAAATAATTTTATGGAAGTTTATTTAATTGAGAAAACGTGTTGTCCAATTCAAGCTATTAATTGCTTTAATTGATTTCTGAATCAGTGCGTAACGGTTTCTTTTTACTACCGTTAAAGATTTCTATTGCTTAATACTTTTCCAATTCAGGTAGACTTTTCCATTCGTAACCATTAATAAATTTGAGATCATCGACCTTGCTTTTATTATTCCTTGTAGTTTCGTGCACTGACTTTACCTTTCCCACTACCCATAATTTTCTCTATACGTTTCTTTTGCAATTGAAGCGTATATTTATATTTATAGTGGTGCGTTTATTCTGGTCTCTCTTTATTTTTGTTTTTAACGTTTGAAAGAATCTCAAATCATCAAGCTAGTAGCATCCGTTCCTTCCCTCGCTTTCATAAGGCCTATAATATATAAACCACTTGCTTATAGATCCGAACACAACTTTGTCATCAAATTTAATGTGCCTTCCTCTCCCTATTATTTCGGTTCCAACCTTCCTAGTAAATGGCTTTAATAAATTTTGGCTAGATCATAGCTACGGACTTTTCAAATTTCTTTCATTTTATATTTATTTCCAATTCCTTCATTGCTTCAAAATTTTTGAACGTGCCTAATCATCTTAGCATGTATATATAATGTAAGCTTACCTTTCCTTGGAAAGCTATTGCTCACAAAAATTTCCTGATTTCTTTCCTTTTATCCATTTTTATATCCTTGACTTTCAAAACTCATTTTGTGTTGTACAAACAAACAAAAATTTATTGCTTTAAGTGTATAGCTAAATCAACTATTGACCATTACAATTACTTTTATTTGTATATTCATTTCAATTTATTACTTAAATAATGTTTTGATGAATTAATGGATAGCTTTACGTTTCTTTTGCTTTTGAAAAACTTTATATTTATAGTGTACGTTTCTTTTGCATTTCAAAAATTTGAAACATGCTGCCCCATTTATGCCATTAATTATTTTAATTATTTTCTTAATCAACATATAAACGTTGCTTTTTATTATTCCAGGATTTACATCCATACTTTAATCTCTGCTGTTCCATTTATTCATTTGAAATCTAAATTTATTTACCATTCATTTATACGCCTCTTTCTCTTCCTCTTTTTACGTTATTTCCCTGCTTGCAAGATCTGTTGCCATTCCCGTATTTATTTCTTTCCTTTTTGAAATTTAAAACGTATACATTTTACATTTATTTATTTCTAAACCATCCATTGCCTTTCCTTTAAATCAATCCATTCTCTTCTTATTTGTTTTAATTTATTTCCTCTTTTTACCAACACTCAATCTTTATACATATTTGTTTTAATTCATTTTCTCTATTCATGTGCATTCAATCTTTATACATATTTGTTTTAATTTATTTTCTCTTTTCACCAGCATTTAATGTTTATATACATATTTGTTTCATTTTATTTCCTCTGTTCACCCGCATTTAATCTTTATATATTTGTTTTAATTTATTTCCTCTTTCTTTTTTTTCTTCCTTAAATTATAGGAATAAATTCCTAAATTTCCTCTAGCCATTACTATCTTTATTTCTTGCCACTTTAAACAAAATTTCTTTCCACTCTATCAATGTGAGGCTTCTCTTATAAATACAAATCACTCGTACATACCCTATTCCATATCAATAGATCTTCATCTCCTCTCTTGCGTGTGAAGCTTCTTCTGTAGGTAAATGGCTGCACTAATTTTTTTTTCTTCTTATTTCTTTTCTTTTTCTTCTTCTTTTTCCTCCTTTTCTTTTGTTTTCTTATTGTTTATATTGCTTTTGCATTTCCTTTATTTTAAGCATAACATGCTTCAAGTATATATTTTACATTATAAGTAAGTTTATATAGTGCAGCGCAAGTATACATTAAATATAAAGTTATAAACATTTGCATTTGTTCTATGGTTAGTTTTATATGAGTATTTATTGAAATTTGTTTAGTATGACTTTTGAATATACATTGGGTTATTTCATACTGTTTATATATAATATAAGATGTTTAGCAGTCTACATATATGTTACAGCATGTAAGATTTTTATTAAAAAAAAGAAAGGTGTTAATTTTATATTCTATTGTTTATAAAAAGGTGTTAATTTTATAATATATATATTGTGGGACAGTATACATTTATAAACATATTAATATACAGTAAGTTATAAAACATAAGTTTGATATATAGGTAGAGTTTGCATGGGTTTAAATTTCCTTCTGTTGTTTAAAATATAGTTGTAGAGTTTTAAAATTTTGGGGAGAATATGTAGTATAATATATTTTAAGTTAGTTTGTGTGTCTGTCCAGAGATGAATTATTATACAAATACAGTTTTATAAGATCTAAGATTTGTTGTTTTAAAATGTAAGTGTATACTAGTGATTATATGGGTTAAAATTTGACATTGATATTTTTAAGATGATAAAGAAAGTTTAATGTAAGTGTTAACGTGTAAGAAATGCCTGAAGCCTGTTTTAATATTAAAGAAAGTACTGGAATTTAAATTGTTAAATTAAGTTGGAGCTGTGCTCTCACCCTTCTCTTTCTTATAAATATTTTGCGAAAGGTAAATTTATATCAAGTATAAGGTGTGTAGTGTTTCAACAAATTAAGAAAAGTCGATATTGGTCTTAACAATAATAATGTGGAATGTTGACTTAAATGTTGATTTAAATATGATTATAAAAAATTTATGTTAATATTGGTTTTAAACATAGTTTTGCAGTTTTCTATTATTTGCGTTTGTTTGAAAACGTATGTATGTATATGTAATTTTAATGCGTTTCAAAACTAATATTGGTTAAGAGAGTAGTATAATAGAATAATATTTGTATTTCATTTCGGTCTACATAAAGCAGTTTCTGATCTATTTTCATCGATCTCTATTTATCAGTTGTCCATCGTATTCGTGCCAATCTTGCTTCGCTTTGAAAATTTTGTTTGGATTTGTTCGATGTCTAGATCGTGATCCAGCGTAGCTCAATTCTTTGTCCAATCTATCTAGCCTCAAAAGGTGAGCAATCACTCACGATTAACATTCTTTTATTCATTAAATTTGATTTCAATTGAAACGACAATTGAAATATGCTGCTGTAGTTATTTAAATTTCTTATATATGCTATCATCTGTAACTGTTCACCTGCGGGATATGACACCATGTCCTGTTGTTTATATTATATTGTTATTGATGATATATGCCTGTTATTTTATTATATAATCTGTTATCACTCTGCAAGTTCCCTGTAGTTTAGAAATCACTATGGGTTGAAATGATACATACCCGAACGGACTTTAGATTAGGAGAAAATCGTTATGGGTTGAAATGATAAACCCAAGCGATTTTCATTTAATTGAATTTGGGATTACGGATTGAAATGATATCCGCCTGTATATATTTAGTGTATGGATTGAAATGATAAATATCCGTAGTACTAGACTATATAATAGGAAATATATACAGACATCGTTGGTCCATATATATAAATATTTTGAAATTTAATTCATTGTTTTGGAAAGAAATATATGGTCTTATTAAATGTTAATCCTTAAAAAAATTTATATATAAAGGGTAATGATATATAGATTTAATAATATTTAATTTAGTCAAAATTTGATTTAATACATAAACTATGATAAATATTTATGTAAATTTTATTCCAAAAAGTATTCTGCAATTTACTAAGATTGGGAGATAAATGTGGGTTTATCTAAATGGTATTTAAATAAGGATTTATTCAATTAAATCAATTTGAAATTATTGAATGGGAAATTTAAGGGTATGATTTTGTAACTGGATTTTTATTTAAGTGATTTAATGAATATTTCACGTTTAAATAAATTCAAGAAAATATTGAGTAAAATGTAATTTAAGGTTACTTAAATGATATTGTATCTAATGAGGGATTAATTTAAGACTAGATAATAATGAGGTTAAATCGAGATCTATATGGAACTATTAAATTGAACATTTAATTAAATATTAAAGCTTTGAACTATATTGGGATTTAAATGGTTTATTTTGAGATTCGGATATGTATTTGAAATCAGTATAGTTGAATTTATTATTTAGAAACTAAATTGATTAAAAAGTTAGTTTGAAACGTTGAATACTTAAAGTTTTGAAATATATTGAATATAAAGGGTATTTTGTGATTTCAAATCCGAATTTGAGATCGATAAAATTGAAGTGGTTATTTTAGAAATTGAGTTGAATTTAAATTAATAAATTGAGATTGAAATAGATTTAAATGGGATGGTCGGGTTGATGTTAAATGATTTGTTAAGTTGAGGGAATTGAAATTACTTTACTGTACAAATTATTTAATATATAAAAATACTATTTGGGAAGTATAGAGATATTTGAAGTGAAAATGATATTTGGTTTTTAAGTATAAATTAAGTTCAAAAGACTACAGTGTTATAGTGTATATTTCTATCTTTTAGATAGTTCCATGGACCCTTAGAGGATGGTTATCCCTCCTCTAAGTTAATTATATTTCATTTGATATTTCACTTGAGTTAGATTTATATATATAAGAATGTTAATCCTGACTCGAGTGTTTTGTGTTTTGCTTTACGCTCGGGTCAGACTGAGAGATACAACATTTGAGACTCACCTTCGAAGTTGGAGCTTTGCTTGAAGATCCAGCTATCTATCCCTTCAGTCATCCAGTTGATTGGTTCAGAGAAGCCATCTGTTGCATTGGAGACTTCATGGCATTTGAACAATTCGGTTGTATTTTATTTCTAACTCTGAGGTATATAGTAGCTTCATGAACTACTATTCTTTATCTATTCCGCTGCATTGTATTACTCTGTGTAAGTGATCTATGATTGATTTATTTACTGTATATTTTAAGTTTTGCCAAATTTTATTAACAATTCGGTATTTTGAATTATTCAAGTCGGACATGTACGGTTTTATTGTCGATTTGAATGGTCCAAAATAGCGGGTCGTTACAGTTGGTATCAGAGCTTTGGCTCTAGGCAAAACTTAGCATATATGGTAAATTTATTTACAGAATCACTTTCGTTCGAGTTGAATCTCTTCCTTTTTGACTCAATTTCCTTTGAGTTTTGGAATTTCCCTCGGTTCCGAAATTCATTCTTGTCTCTTCCTATTTATATTCGTTTGATTCCGGAGTATCCCATAACTCCACTGAATGATTTGTAAAGGGGGTGAAAACTCCTTTTCAATTGGCATTGACTCACCGAAGATTTCTGTATCCTCGGTTTATGATGCTGCTATATCTTGTTATGCCGAATTCTATATCCCTGGCGATCGAATGTCGAATTGCCTCAGAATTCTACACCGATCTAATTGTGGAATCACAGTTGACCGGTAAAGGTCGTCCGCGATTTATAGAAGTATCCATCTTCTATTTTGTAATTTAATTATCTCATCTTTGATCGAGTCTATCTTCGAATCAGGATTCTATTGATTGGAGTTCCTCTAATTTAAATCTCTATCTTTGTTTTGAAATCCATTCTTGAATGACCCTTTGAAAAATCGGCTATGTTGTATTTTTGAAATTGTTTATACCGAAATTATTATTTTGATAACTATGATTTTATTCTATATATAAAAGTAAAATGTTTTCGATAAGGATTTTAACTTATATATAAAGCAAATAAGAAATGTTATTCTATATAAAAAAGTTTTCAAAGGATTTGAAATTTTGAAAAATTATAAGAAATTGATTTATATAAAAATGATTTATAACTGTAGAGTTAAATTTGAAATTCGAGAATTGAATTCCGGTATTTTGAAATTGGTTTTAAGATTTTGGAAAATATATAAAAATAATACGATTTAAAAGTATTTTTCCGAATAAGAAATGTTTCAAATGAGTTCAAATGAATTCCAATAATTTTGAAGAAATTTCAAAGAAGTTTTCAAGAAAATAGAAATCCAGAACTCACTTATGTCGCTGGAAAATAATTTCGGTGATGAGTGCACGCATCATCGACATTGATTTTCGAGTTTCAGAGTAGGGGAGTGGCCACTTTAATAGCTTCTCTATGCAAGTGATTTTGTAAAACCGTTTTTGATTTCAAATTCCGAAGTATAATTTGATATTTTAGAAAGATATAAGTATATATTTGAAACAATTTAAAACGAGACCGGTGTTCAGTCATCGAGTTTCGGATTTAATAATTGGTTTATTGATTTATTGTTGATTTTGAGCTGTTGAATTGAAAATTTGATTTCCCTAACTATTTTGAATGTTCGAACACTTCCAAATCGAGATTAAATTTTCAAAGCTAAGAAATTTCGAGGAGTATAAAATGTTTGATAAAAATATAAATTTAGTTTTGAAATGTTTTGAAAAAAAATATGGTTTTGAATAATGGTTTTCAGAAAGGTAAATTGGATATTTCAAATAGAAATAGATAGTTTAAAAGTTTTAAAGGGATACTTATAAATTTGGAAACTATTCTTAGTATAATTGATTTTGAGAAAATATTTGGTTTTGAAATTTAATTGAAATTAAAACCAGTACTTATATGGTGATTTTGGAAATGAATTTGTTTGACTTGAATTATTTTAATTTGGAAACTGGGATTATTTTCTAAACCTATTATTATGGGAACTTTGAAATTGAGATATTTAATTTGGAAGAAAATTTGGTGAAATCATATATGATTTTGAAACTGATATTGAAATGATTTGAAATTTGAGAACCTTATATTATTAAGCACTTGATTTGGGAGTGGTCGAACCTATATAAAATGGATTGTATAAGTATGAAGTTGATTTGAAATCTATTGATTTGAAAGGTACTCAATTTGGAAAGAGATTTTATATAATCGAAGTCTATATAAGTATGATTTGATCTACTATTGATTTGGAAAGTATTCGATTTGGGAAAAATGAAATCCTATATATATGGACTTTATATAAGTACGATATTTGAAAGTGATTTGAAAAGGTACTATATGATATATATTTTTGAAGTAAAGATATGGAAAGTGCCTTCTGCTTGATATCCGCTTTGTGGCCACATCGTGGATTCATTCTATCGATATTATTCTCTCTGATTTTTGGTTTTTCGGATGTAATACTCGAGTGTTCCCACCGTGGCGTAACCCATGGTTTTTTTTTCTCTCATGAATGCATAGCGCAATTGCCTGGCTGAGTCTTGCCCAGGGGTACGGATTGTTTCCTGGGGGATCCTGGCGTAACCATTGTGTATCCTGCAATCTGTGTAGGTCGCGAATAGTAGCGCAAGTGCCTGGCTGAGTCTTGCCTAGGGGTACGGATTGTTTCCTGGGGGATCCAGGCGTAACCATTGTGTATCCTGCACTCTACTAGTCATCATGGCGTAACTCGCAGGGCTGAGAAAGCTTACGGATATGGATTGTTTCCTGGGGGACCCAGGCGTAACCATTGTGTATCTGCGAACCATGATCGGACAAAGGTTTTGGTTTGGTTGATTTGTTTGGATTGTACTTTCCATATCTGTTTTTAAAAGGTTTTTCAAATATTTTCACTGGGTGTTGAAACAGGTCTACTAAGTACTTGAAGAACTCTAGCTTTGCGCTTGATCAACGCATGGACAGAGTCTGCAAGAACGAGGATAAACTTGTTAAAACATCGAGTTATAAAAGTATTTTCGAAAGAAAAATTGTTTTCGATATAAAAGTATTTTATTTATAAAGGTATTTTATTATAAAAGTATTTTCAATAAAGAAATTTTGTATTAATATTTGAAATTTAAATTCTTATGGTTTGAAATAAATTATTCGTGCCCGATTCTATTCTTTTGAATCTACCTCATCTGCTCAGCTTTATTTTTCACCTATATTCCGTTTTCGGAATCTACCTTCCTTTCCTTTTTGAATAAATCTTTTAAATATTGCTTATTTGTATACTACATTGTTTTATATAAAATTTTAGTGTTATAAATATTTTTGAAGTTATAAATTAAATAAAACATCTTTAAAGAAAATGATTATTAATTTATTGATAATATTTGAAAGGTATCTTGAGATAAATTAAAAATTTCATAAATTTTGGATTTAATATTTTCAATAGTCTTTGTAAATAGAAGTAATAATGTAAATAATTGTTTGCAAAGGAGTTTGAGAAGTATTAAATATTAAAGAAAATTTAATTTCAAATGAAATTTTCAAATAAATATTTTAAATAAAATTTATATAGTTTTAAAATTTATTGTTTATCTTGGCTTTCAATCTATTTTTTTTTTCTGGTTGTTTTATTCTCCTACCTCCTTCCTTTTCGGGGACGAAAAGTTTTGAGTGGGGGAGAGTGTAACGACCCGGAAAATTTTAACAATTTTAATTGATTCTATAACGTATTTAATTGAATATTTGTGAAATCTTATAATAATTGAATTTTTAAATAAAATGTTTATATATCTAGAATACGTATATTTAAATATAGCAGATTGTAAATTTTCAAATAATTTTATGGAAGTTTATTTAATTGAGAAAATGTGCTGTCCAATTCAAGCTATTAATTGCTTTAATTGATTTCTGAATCAGTGCGTAACGGTTTCTTTTTACTACCGTTAAAGATTTCTATTGCTTAATACTTTTCCAATTCAGGTAGACTTTTCCATTCGTAACCATTAATAAATTTGAGATCATCGACCTTGCTTTTATTATTCCTTATAGTTTCGTGCACTGACTTTACCTTTCCCACTACCCATAATTTTCTCTATACGTTTCTTTTGCAATTGAAGCGTATATTTATATTTATGGTGGTGCATTTATTCTGGTCTCTCTTTATTTTTGTTTTTAACGTTTGAAAGAATCTCAAATCATCAAGCTAGTAGCATCCGTTCCTTCCCTCGCTTTCATAAGGCCTATAATATATAAACCACTTGCTTATAGATCCGAACACAACTTTGTCATCAAATTTAATGTGCCTTCCTCTCCCTATTATTTCGGTTCCAACCTTCCTAGTAAATGGCTTTAATAAATTTTGGCTAGATCATAGCTACGGACTTTTCAAATTTCTTTCATTTTATATTTATTTCCAATTCCTTCATTGCTTCAAAATTTTTGAACGTGCGTAATCATCTCATCATGTATATATAATGTAAGCCTACCTTTCCTTGGAAAGCTATTGCTCACAAAAATTTCCTGATTTCTTTCCTTTTATCCATTTTTATATCCTTGACTTTCAAAACTCATTTTGTGTTGTACAAACAAACAAAAAATTATTGCTTTAAGTGTATAGCTAAATCAACTATTGACCATTACAATTACTTTTATTTGTATATTCATTTCAATTTATTACTTAAATAACGTTTTGATGAATTAATGGACAGCTTTACGTTTCTTTTGCTTTTGAAAAACTTTATATTTATAGTGTACGTTTCTTTTGCATTTCAAAAATTTGAAACATGCTGCCCCATTTAAGCCATTAATTGTTTTAATTATTTTCTTAATCAACATATAAACGTTGCTTTTTATTATTCTAGGATTTACATCCATACTTTAATCTCTGCTGTTCCATTTATTTCATTTGAAATCTAAATTTATTTACCATTCATTTATACGCCTCTTTCTCTTCCTCTTTTTACGTTATTTCCCTGCTTGCAAGATCTGTTGCCATTCCCGTATTTATTTCTTTCCTTTTTGAAATTTAAAACATATACGTTTTACATTTATTTATTTCTAAACCATCCATTGCCTTTCCTTTAAATCAATCCATTCTCTTCTTATTTGTTTTAATTTATTTCCTCTTATCACCAACACTGAATCTTTATACATATTTGTTTTAATTCATTTTCTCTATTCATGTGCATTCAATCTCTATACATTTTTGTTTTAATTTATTTTCTCTTTTCACCAGCATTCAATGTTTATATACATATTTGTTTCATTTTATTTCCTCTGTTCACCAGCATTTAATCTTTATATATTTGTTTTAATTTATTTCCTCTTTCTTTTTTTTTCTTCCTTAAATTATAGGAATAAATTCCTAAATTTCCTCTAGCCATTACTATCTTTATTTCTTGCCACTTTAAACAAAATTTCTTTCCACTCTATCAATGTGAGGCTTCTCTTATAAATACAATCACTCGTACATACCCTACTCCATATCAATAGATCTTCATCTCCTCTCTTGCGTGTGAAGCTTCTTCTGTAGGTAAATGGCTACACTAATTTCTTTTTTCCTTCTTATTTCTTTTCTTTTTCTTCTTCTTTTTCCTCCTTTTCTTTTGTTTTCTTATTGTTTATATTGCTTTTGCTTTTCCTTTATTTTAAGCATAACATGCTTCAAGTATATATTTTACATTATAAGTATGTTTATATAGTGCAGCGCAAGTATACATTAAATATAAAGTTATAAACATTTGCATTTGTTCTATGGTTAGTTTTATATGAGTATTTATTGAAATTTGTTTAGTATGACTTTTGAATATACATTGGTTAGCATTTGCGCTGTTTATGTAACGTTGAAACGTAGAAAGTTAAAATGGAACATAGATTAAAATAATCGTATGTTGATTATGTGAAAGACGTAGGCTTTCAAATTTCAAAGAGGCCGTCAAAATTTCCAAAGGTTAAAAGTTAAATAGTGGGTATGAATGTATTTGTCATAATAAGCTATTCAACGAAAAATTAAAACGTTCAGTTCCACAACATTGTCCAGTGGTTATGTATCTGTAAAGACGAAATAATAATACGAGTATTTGACCTTCAAATTCAATGGAAAATACGTTGTTTAGATTTGTCTTATCAAAAAACGGACCCTGCACTCAACCTTTAATGGTTGAGACTAACAAAAGAAAAGGGACGGATGTTTCATTGTCGTGCAGAGGGCAATAGGATATTTATCTATACCCTCTTTATTATTAAGTAATGACTTCACCTCATCTATAACCTCCTCCTCCTCCTCTTCAGTTAAGCTTCGGCTAATCTCTGGCTGTTATCATTGCCCCACTCTTCACAAACAACAGCATTTTTAGTTGTGTCACATATCCTTACAGATGATCATCAGACCATTGAAGAGGAATATCATCATGATCAACCAGCATTATTTGCTCCCCAAACAAACATGGCTTCTTCATAACAAATTTAACAGCACCATTTTTTTCAACCCATCTGAAAAAATAAAAAACATACATAATAACCAAGTTTTAAACTTTTAAGATCAAAACAGCCAATAGAAAACATTGTGGCAAAAGGCAATTAGAATAGTACAAACTAACTGGACAATCTCTCACGATTTGCACTGAAATAGTGCAATTGCACAATCCCAGTGGAAATTGGGATAGCGCTTGCACTGTTTCAGTGCAAATAAGGGAAACAGTACAAACATAAGTATACATGAACGTCTTATTTTTTCAGCTTTCCACACAACACATGAATCCATCTCAACAATCCGCTTCTTTTCATTCATTGATTTGCTGTAAATGAACAATTTAAACTAAATAAAAATAAATGTACCACCTAAAAGATTGAGACATAATCTTCACTATTCATTCAGTAAGTAGTTATACTACCTTCTTTTTTTGACAAATTAAGAAGCCACAATAGTACGTATTCAACTACAAATTATGCAATCGTGAAACTAACAACATTATTATTGCAGTGGAATCACGTGTCTAGCCACATTAAGATTACTCGAATTCTGACCGATAGATTATAAAAGGAAGTTCAGATACCATAAAAATTATCCAATTGAACCCAAATAAACAAAGCAAAATGAAATGGATGGGCTAAGTCACAAATTGTAGCATCTAATTTCTCAGACTACACTACCTCACCTACATAATCATATTTTTTAAGCAAGATGACAAATAAAACGTATCTAAACAAAGTTACACATATGCTGTATACGTACATACATCCTTGCAACTACTGATAGCAAATCTTTAGACTGCTCGAGCAAAACTCCCTCATGTGCAACTGCCTTAGCAATTTCAGACATTAGACTATCCGTTCTTTCCATCTGTAGTTCTTGTGTACACTACGTAAACAATTTCTTATAAATTTTACATGTTAAAGGTTTTGAAATTTGCGTCCAAGCACCTTTAGCAGCAAAGAAGACACTGAAGCTCCAGTTGCTTGCATAACATCTACTGCCGATCCAATAGCATTTCTTAAATCGTCGACATTTATCTGTCAATAGCAATTCAACCTTAGTTAATACAATGAAATAATCTATACTATTATATTATTAGTCAGTTAGATTTCGAGGGCATAGAAGCCTCCTTTAGTTTTTGTCAAGTGGACAGTCGCCTTTTATATTTTTCTATTTTCCTTATCCCCATCTCCACTTCCACACTCCATCTGTCAGCTAAAAACAAAAGGTTAGGATTTTTAATGGCCGCTCGCTGAGTCTCCAGTATTCTACCGCCTAAAAAATTATTCCGCCCCCTACGAATTGAACAACTGCTGTTTACGGGAAAATAAAAGTTTCTCCCCTCACACATCTCCACGTCGTCCTTTTTTCCTATTCTACAAGTAAAAGGATATCTCAAAAATCGTTGCATTCCTTCGTATTATATTTGCTTCGCTGTAGCTCTTCGTTTCATTCTTCCACTACGCGTCGTCCTCCAAGCATAGGAATACGGTCCTCTTCGATTTGTTGCTTTTTCGGCTGTGTCTACCTCACTTTGAAATCACGGTCAAATATCGATAAATAGAAATTTGAAGATGCTTCTTTGAATAATTTCTCTCATCGCTTAAGCAAATGAATCCCTCTTTGTTTATTTTCCTTTCTAATACTGGAAAACAAAAATTATCACGCTTCTCCGATTACCTTGCTCTCATCGCTTAAACACAAAATCCCTTTTCAGTTGTTTCGCCTTCGGTTTCATTTTTGACGGTTGATTCATTCTGAGATGCTGATGGGAAGTACAACATAATTAAAATTTATGTGCAAACCTTTTGGATTTGATGTTGCTTTAGAGCTTGAACCTGGTATAGTTTATTATCTATTTTAATTTTATGCCAATTAAAATCAGACACCGGTTGTATCGTTTTTCCACCATTTTGCTCATTGTTGTTTTGTTGATTCTTTGTTTGATTTTTTTGGAATACACATGGAAAGCTAAGATGTTTTCCCTTTATTTTTTGGTGAATATTAACATCTTTTGCAGATCTTGCCTTCATAAATTGTGTCTGTTCTAATAATATAGTAGTTATGAAATGAAACTTACATAACGGTGATCAAAATTGCTTCCACTAGGAAATTGGTGTAGCAAGGGATTGTTGAATTTTCATGATCTAGTATTCTAGCGGTAGTTGAAGAATGAAGGGGTAGCAACTAGGAATGATCATCATTTTGAGTTTGGAATTCGTTGTTATTCAATATAATTGCTGAATTTAAGCTTGGATGTTAAAAGTAATACTCGATATAATGTGAGTGCAATCTGAATTGTTCATTAAATTGTAATTATGATTTGATAAGATTTACACCACAAAGATTAGGTGAGTAACAAAATATTTGTTTATCTTGAGGTGAATTATTAGAGAAACACTGGAGATTTATAATTGTCATACTTCCTTCAACTAAAATTATCATTTTATTTAGGTAAGTGGCATGCTGAAAGCAAATATATAGATGAAGTGTTGCACCAAATGTTGAGCCTTTAGGGTCGGCTTTCTCTGTTAAAATAAAACTTTTCATCGTATAATGAACAAAGATAGGTAGCCAATGTTACTAACGATTTTTATGTATGTTGAGTCTTGCATGTAGGATTTAGGTGCTTCTTCTTTATCTGTGTTTCCTAACTAGATATGTGGATTTTTCTATTAGAACGAGTGAGAAATTTAATATAGAAATCCTGATTATAGTTTTTGGATGAAAGGAGCACCTAACATGAAGTAAACAAGAAGTTTTTCTAAATGTGAATCTTAGCAATTGATTCCTTTCATAAAACATGAAAGCCCGGCAAATTTGAGAATACCCTAATAATAGTTTTTGTTTTTTTATGTTTCCTTTACAATAAAAAAAGCATAAGTTAGCACTATTTCTATAAATTTACATAGAAGTTGAGTAGGCACTGCTCCAACTCTAACAATAATGTTTTATATGCAATAATGTAATTTTTTTATAACAAAAGGAAATTATCGTTTATGTCTTTAGCATGATATAATTTTTTTGTACTGGAATTTTTTTACTTTGGTTACGGTTATAGCATTTATTTTGGATGTTTATGCTTGCATTTTTGTGTGAATTTTTTTGAATTTTATACGTCTATTACAATTAATCTGTTAGTATGCTAATAAAATATGTATAAGTTGGATGTAGATTTGCTTCTTCTTTTACATTAACGTAATTTCCATAACTACAGTACTAGTAACAAAAGTATTCCAATTAATACGCCCTTGAGATAATAGAAAAGAAATAATGGGAATTGATTGTAAGATACTTTTAATTTCATATTGAGTGATGGGCATAAATTTTCATTATGGATCATTATTTGTCTATTATTTTGTTCAAATATATGTTATTTTATTGTTTAAGTTTAAACGTCTACCATTATATGACTTTGTCACAATTGGCTATTTGATTTTGTATGTAGTTTTAAGCACAACTCTTTAACAAGATATGTCCACAAGTTTTGGTATTCCCATGTTGTCAATATATCACACCCTTTATTTCCAATTTTATTGTATTGGTTAATTTAATCAAACTATTAAAATAACGACTGTTTTACATTAGGGACATAAGTGCTTCACCATTTTTTGATAGAGTACCTCTTCTCTTCCTTGAATAACTGTTACAATTTTTTTTGCATACCTACGACATGATTTTTAACGAATAATAAGATTTATATCATATATAAGGGATATCATAATTATAATATACAATCATTGTTAATTTTTATTTGAGCCAACGTAGAAGAACAAGTAAAATAATATCACAATATGTGTTTTTCATTTTATTCTTTTATGATTCTCTTATTTAATAATACATACACCACATTTTTATTCATGAAAATGTGAGATCCATGTTTTGTTTGTCAAATTACATTGAAATGTATACATGCAAAGTAAAAGATCAAACTATAATTTTTTTTGTACAAATTTATTAATGTGAATAATGCTTTACCTTTTTTTTTAGAGTAGAATATGTTCCGGTAGAAGTTGGAGTAAAAACTGATATCCTAGGACAAGCTAGCATCAACACTAAATACAAATTGAGGTATGTTTCTCTAACATAAAGTAGATTTATTTTTTAATATACTTATCTATGATTCCTGTTATAATTAAAAATTTAGGATTTATATGGAAAAAATGAAACGGCGATCTTATTTTGTTATAAGACAAAAAATCAGATAAATACGAAATAAGAAGTTGAACCAAAGTGGTTTATGTGAACAGACTCTAACCTATCATTTCTTCAATTCAACTAGGAAAAAATGGCAATACTCTGGCAGCTTTCAATTAGTTAATTTCTATATTATGTTGTCATATTAATAGTTTCATAACATGAAAGTTTACTCTACATGGAAAAATATTTGACAAGTTGCCAGCTGAAAATTCTATTTGTGACATTAGCCATTTCTATTTTTGAACATACAAGTATTATTATTATTGCCAACGTTTTAACACACAATGGATAAACTAACTATTAATATTAAAAACAATGAAATTGAAGATTACATAAAGAATACCATTTGGAAAAAATTCCAAAATACGTGAATTGGTATTAAAGAGGAACTTCGGATGAAGTTCATGATTAACTTGACGGCTGTTGGATGTACAGATTTCAAGAAATTCTGTGTGGGTTACGGGTCTAATTTTGGCAGTACTATGAACGAAATATTTAAATTGTATGCATCATTTAATATTTTTGTGACCTCCTCTGCGACGCTATGTAACATACAACATTATTTAAAATATTTTGATTGTATACATCATTGAAATTTCAGTTTTGAATTAATTCTTTGATTAAAATTTGTATCTACGACACTATATAAAGTTTTTCTGTCCTCTAAGATGTTTCAACTGTGGTTTCATCTTAGATCATCGGACTACGGTAATAGATTGTGTGATAGATGTTTTTCTATCCAGATATTTGATTTTTTCCTAAACATGCTGTTATTTGAGACCAGTACTTTATTATAGAGTTAATGGTATTTTTAAGTGAAAGATTTAGTGTACCATTTTTTGACAAGCACCATTGTCTCAGTGGTTAAGTGATTTGGCTTTGGTGTGAGAGGTCACAAGTTCGAAACTTGCATAGCGTAATTCGAACGTTTATTGACATGTGATATGTTGTCACAATGATTTGTTATATATAAAGTACCATTTCAAAAAAAATGGTATTTTTAAATGAAAGATTTATTGTACCTTAGGTTGTTGTGGCTCATCAAAATCCTATAGCGGACACGACAACATTTTTGTTGGCCCAGTTTAAATTTTGACTTCACTTAGCATAGCAAATTTTTACCGACTTTGAGCCTTTTCATTTTCCAACCGTCGAATATTAATACAAAATTTTCATTGAAACCTTTTACAATTATGAAAAAGGAGTTTATTGCAACATTTGTCTACATAATAGAAACTAATGACTCAAAGTTGGTTGAAGCATGTAATTTAGTTGTAAAGTGGGAAGTAAACATTCTAGGAAATATGTAATTTACATACGAAATTCATTTACGGGATTTTTTTGTGAAAGACCGACCATCGGCTTTGACCGTCTAGTGATAGTTTAACATATCTTTTGTATCAATTATCTCAACTAAAAATTAAGTTATTTCCCATCTTCAAGTTCTTACTATTCTATTATTTATCATAAAAAAAATGAGCTAAGGTTATGTTTCAGTGCATTTTCCTTTAGTAGATAGTTTTGGTTCACCATTTGTAGATAACTCATATATTCAATCATGTAAATATTCTACGATGTGCATATACAGGTGTAACAACCCGCATATTTATCGATTGTATATTTAAATATTTTATTTAAATATTTATCGTTCGTCGGATTTTAGTCCGAAAATCTACTCTTTGCAAACAGTCGAATTGAGACTCGAGACCCCTTCCATTGAGTTCAAAATGCCATTTGCAACCTTTTTGAGTATAAGCTTCGATATTTTTGGAGTAAGTTGAATTTTGCTACTTTTTCTTTAGGGCTTTGGGTTGGGTTTCAGCCCATTAACCCCACTTATACTCTAGCTCAACCCTATCCTCTCCATTCACTCATTCCAACTCCTCAAAGTCAAGCTCCAACTGAAAATGGTGGAAAGGAAAGGGAATTAGAAACTCCAAGCCCTAGTTCCTCTTGCTAGCTCAAATTCTTGCTCCAAAATCAAAGAGAAGCCATTAGTAAGCATCCTCTTCTTCTTCTCTAACTCTATCTCCATTCAATTTCAGAAATTTCCTAAACCTAACTTAGGGAATGTTCTTCTTTTGAGCTTAGATTCAAGCTTCTAGTGTTGAGATTGAAGTGTAGTTGATCTTCCATTGTCTTCAAGTTTCTCATTCATTGTTTTTGGGTTCAAAGGTAAGATTTTTATCTCACATCTTAGTCTATAACTATCTTCGATTGTTAGGTATGAATTCCTAACACTTATTCGTGTGCATTTGCTTTTGGTTTGGATTGATTTGGTGAATATTCCAATTTTTAGTGTTTTGGGTTCAATTCTTTAAAAATCATAGCTTTGATGTTTAAATGTGTTTTTGGTGATGCAACGAAGAGCTCATAGGGCCGGGTAGTCGATAGGCATAAATCCTTAGTGCCGATGCTCGAGTGGTTCCAAATTGGTCGTGATTGGCCATTGTATTCTATGGGCTAGGAAGGGACTGGGAACAGGTCCGGCCGACCGAGCTCTACTGCCGGCCGACCGACCTGCTTCCAAAGTGCAAATCACTTCTCTGCCTCAGGGTTTGGTCGACCGACTGCAGAGCAAAGTCGACCGACCTGCTTCCCGAGAATTTTTGTAGAACAGGGTCCGGTCGACCGAGCTCTGTAGCCGGCCGACCGACCTGTTGCTGTTTTCCTATTTCGCCTATTTTGCGTGGTTTCCAATTTAAATCGGTTCGTGATGATCCTATTTGTTGTTATATTTATTATGACTTTGATGACTCCTTTTTTAGGGATTTTTGAATATCCATTTCGATGGATTCTTTATCGGTTTCTTTGGATTTTTATTCACATCTTCGTATGTGAATTCTAGTGATTGATTGTTCCTACAATCTTCTTTGTGATTTGTCACTTTAAAAATATAAAGGTTTTCTATACTAGTAGTAAATATCAAAATTCGTTCATCAAATGATTTCAACACTAATTTATTACAAAGCTCGTTTTCTCAAACCGTTTTCCAATCTATTAGTATATACAAGCCTTTACCTCACTCGTATGAGAAATCTAATTAAACGACTTAGTAAAACGAGTGGTATGAAACGCTTGCGTTTACTTCGTTGGTTAATTCTTGGACTTGTTCGATTGAATCTCTTGTGACAATTTTCTAGTGGAGATCTACAATTTGTTCGTAAATATTTAAGTTAAGCTAGTGGTTATGGGACATGAAGCTAAGCTCATATATTTACTAGCTTACTGTAATTGACACTTCTTGATGATCGATGATGATCATTTCATGGTTTAGACTAGCAATGTGCGATGTCTCTTTGTTTATGTGCAGGACTGTACTTCATTTTTATCGAGCTTCGTCTCATTTCTCGCATGGGTCGTACCTATTTAGGTGCGTCGATGTTTATTTACACATGGGTCGTATCAATTTAGGTGCGTCGATGTTTGTTTACTTCGTGGAGCAATCGGATCAATAAGTCGGGACATGGGGTGTATCTTTCTAGGTGCATCGATGTTCGTCTATGCATGGGACGTACCTTTCTAGGTGCGTCGATGTTCGACTTTGCATGGGGTGTATCTTTCTAGGTGCATCGATGTTAGACATTACATGGGGCGTATCTTTCTAGGTACGTCAATGCTTATTTATGCATGAGGTGTATCTTTCTAGGTGCATCGATGTTAGACATTACATGGGGCGTATCTATTTAGGTGCGTCGATGTTTGCCTTTGCATGGGTCATACCTTTCTAGGTACGACAATGTTTGACTGTGCATGGGGCGTATCTATTTAGGTGCGCCGATGCCCGGTTTATGGAATAGCGTTCCGTTTGGGATTGGCCATCCTTTTCTTGTGGTTTCTGGATTTCTAATTGATGATTTCTAGAATTTGTGTTTCACCAATTTTATGATTGGCATTTATATGTTGTCAATATTTGTGACTTGGTGAATGAAATTAGGAGTTTGACATTCCTTTTGATCTTTGAGAAGATTTTTGTGATATTGATTAATCTCTTGTTGATTTTTCAATTACTTATTTATCACAGCTTGGCATTGTGATTATTATACGTTTAGTCATATCTCTTATTCTATATCATTTTATCTGATATTTATAGCTAGACTGATCCGTTTATTATTTTCTTATAAATAATACTCGGGTCAGACCGAGATGTTACAGGTGCTTCTGCTTGACTTCTCTTTTGGGGTTATCATCCTGAATTTTGGTTAACTACTTAGATTAGTAGTTTTTGTTGTATACATTTGAGATATAGACTCATAGTTGTGTACTTATTCTTTTGTATAGTACATGTTGCTAATCTTTGGTGTCATTGTGGATCTTTTAGAACACTACTCTGATGAACACATTTATGTGTTATACTTATTCATGTCTATTTCCGCCTTTGTGATATGAATTATCCGTGACTGATTTGTGTTATGCTTATTTCTATATTTGTTTTCGAAGATTATTATAGCCACTGTGTAGTATCTTTGTGTTTGTATCGGTATGTCGGATTTCCTATTGAAATAAAATGCATGTTATACTATCTGACATATCGGTGCTCGCGCAAAGCAATTACACGGATGGTCGCTCCTCAAAAGCCTTATTCTCCGCGCTAGTTGACAGCATTACACCGTAGTGTTCTTGGATAGTGTGGGTATAGAGGTGGGGCGTCACAGCTTGGTATCAAAGCCAAACTTCGGAACAATACGAAATATTGTAACAAGGATCATCGTCCTAAGTCTATCTTAGGAGTCGTGCTTTAGGATTTGATTCGAGTCTTCGTACCGATTCATCCTATTTTCTTTATGATTCCTTGTTTTAACTATCAAGATTGCTTGATACTCATTTGGTGAATAACCTTTTTCTTCTTTCTTTCTTTCTTAAAGAAGAGAAAAGGTTAGACCAGGCCGTCCCAGTGCCGGTCAATCTAGTGCTACTTCCCAAGATTGAGTTTTTATGTCTGCCCGGCAGCTTCTTGATGTAGTAAAGAACGCTCAAGCAGCCGGTCCCAATCCAGTGTCCACTCATACTAGATCCGGTTTTGCACCTTTATGTAGAGACTATACCGATTTGGGTGGAAGGACATTCATGGGATCCGAGAGTGTTATAGAAATTCAAACTTTGCTCAAATCATGCGATCGTATCTTTTGTCGCATGAACCTTATTGATCTACATCGAGTCCAAGTGGCTTCTAGCATGCTCCAAGAAAGAGCGTTAGATTGGTATGAGCTTTTAATTTCTGAAATCGTTGAGGCGGATCTCACTGGGAGCAATTCCGAGAAAGGTTTGAATTGAAATTCGTGCCGGAGGCTGAAAAGGTAACTTTGGCCCGGCGTTTTATTGACCTTGTTCAAGGTGGATCTTCTGTGACAGACTATGTTGCATCTTTCGAATCTCTTTCCAAATACGGGGTTGAGTACATTAATACCCCATTGAAGAAAAATCAGAGATTTGTCTATGGCTTGAATAAGAATCTTAAGAAGCCATTACTTCTGAAACTTGAGGTTTCATTTGATCAGCTTATTGATATCGCTCTTCGTCTTGAAGAGGCCGATAATGAAGGTGATGTTGAAGTTGTGCGTGCCCAACAGAACTTCGACAATAACTTGAAGAGGCCTATCGAATTCAAAGGCCCCGATTCTAATAAGAAAGGGAAGCAAGAAACTCCGGCAGCAAAGACTCCTACCTCTAGTCGTGGACGATGCTACAATTGTGGTTCCACTGACCACTATGCAAGGGAGTGCCCGAAACCCCTCTTTTGTCGTTATTGCAAAGGTTCGGGTCATCTTTTATCTTCGTGTCCTAAGCTTCCAAGCAAGAGAGAAGGAAAGCTGCAAGCCCCTGGCAACTCTTCTCTTGGTCAAGGTATTTCTCGTTCAGTCCTTGATTTCATTTATTTTGTGATTATCCTTTTCAAGTTCTTGTTGATATAATCATCTTGTTATTTTATATCAAGAGAATTTGTGATTCTTTTTCTTTAAACATTTATGGGCTTGATGTCTTCTTTGAGGATTGCGAATCCAGATTAGTGGATCCGCAACACTTAATTTGCTTTCTATTGATGTCGAAATTATTTTATGTGATTTTTCGTTCCGAGCCGATTTTTACTTAGGCTTCGAAATTGATTTTTGTAAGGATTGGCTTAATCGTTGTGAAGCCCATATCCTATTTTTCCGTGTGGACTATTCATCTTCGACATTTTCTATCTGTTAAGCAGATTTTTATTTTTTCTTGTGATACCGATTTCAAATTTTTGAAGACATTATTTTATTCTTTAAGCCCTCAAGATGAGAAAAGTGTTATTTCTCTTATCTAAATAATTTGTGAAACTTTTCCGGTATTTTTGAGTTTGTCTTAGGATTATCACCTAAGAAATTTTTGTGTGGTGTTAAGGTCTTTCTAGTTCGGCCGTGCCACCGATTTTCATTTGGCTACGAGTTGCGGGAGTTAGCATTCCACCTACCACATTCCGCACTCGTTATGATTCTTATGAATGACTTATTTTGTCATTCAGTTTGTCCAGCTTATTTCATCCATTTTATTAATCGAGTATTCTATGAATATTTCGGTGAGACCATTCTTGTGTTTATTGATTTTTGGATGAAATTAGCAATTTAAAATTTTTGCAAATCTTTTTCATAAGATTTATTTTTAAGTATAAATAGGATTTTCTGTTTTTAGAACGAACAAAGAGAATTTTCAAAAGTTTTTAGAAACATGTTTATTCTATGAAAGATGATTTTGTGATTGTATTGCCCATTTAGTGTTTTAAGAATTCTGGTCGATGCGCTTGATCAACGTTACCGATAGGAATTTCCTAAATGCTTTGATGAGACAGTCAGACACAGTAAATTGACTTGTAAAAATGTAAATTTTTCTAGAAAGATTATTACATAAAGATAAATGTAATTTTGAAAGTTTTAACTTTTCAGGAAAGAAGATTATTTAAAAGAAGTCCTTTCTTTTCGATACTCTTATTCTTGTGATTCCCGTAGGAAACCAAGACTTTATCTTTTGTACCAATGCTAATCCTATTGGTTTGGATGCCGTTCTCTTGCAAAAGATAACGTGCTATCACTTGTGCTTCTAAACCATTAAAAGCCGATTGAGACTAGGTATGCCACTCATGATCTAGTGCTCGCGGCTATTGTTTTCGCTTTTAGAGTCTGGCATCATCATTTTTGGGGGAGAAATTTGTTCTCCGCCTCGATCATAAATCTTTGGAATATTTATTTTCTCATAAGGAACTTTATGTTGACTCGAGTTCCTGGCATCTTATGATTTGATATTCTTTTTATTCCCGGAAGGGAAATCGTGTTGCCAATGCGCTTTGTCGTAAGCAACAAGTGGTTGATTCTTTGATGTTGTCTGAATGGAATTATCTTTTTATCAAGTTCATCGGACGTTTTGATATACTTCGTTTTATTGAGCTTTATCTCATTTTTTTTTTATGGACTAGCATCCGATGTTCTTTTATGGTGTTCGGTTCATCGGATGTACTGTTATTATACTACATCGATGTTCCATCTTATCTCGATCAATGGATGTACCATTATTATACTACATCGTTGTTCTGGTTTATCGGTTCATTGGACGTACCGTTTTTGTACTACGTCGGTGTTCCAAATTATTCGAGTTTCTAGTTTCTAGGGCGTACCGTTTCTGTACTACGCCGTTGCACTGGCTCAATTTTCTGCTATTCTTGATGTTTTCTGCGTCTTTTAACTATGGAAATGCTTTTAGGTTTCCTATTTTTATTCTCGAGCCGGTGTTATTGATGAAATTGAAGTCTCACCAGTTTTGACTTATGAGCAACATTCCATTCGCATCATTACTTCGGAGGTTGAGCGCCTTCAGAATAAAGATGCTCTTCTTGTGAGAGTTCAATGGTTCTCAAATCCTAAGGATTGCTCTTGGGAATCCAGAGAATTCATCGAGCAATCCCGTTCAGGCTTACTCTTTCATGCTCCTTATGGTGAACTTCCTATTTCAAATTTTCTTTTGTGTTGATATGCTTCTATGGTTGTTACTTCTTATTTTCTTCTTAAGTATTGCGAGGACGCAATTTCTTTAAGGAGGGGAGTCTGTAACAACCCGCATATTTATCGATTGTATATTTAAATATTTTATTTAAATATTTTATCGTTCGTCGGATTTTAGTCCGAAAATCTACTCTTTGCAAACAGTCGAATTGGGACTCGAGACCCCTTCCATTGAGTTCAAAATGCCATTTTCAACCTTTTTGAGTATAAGCTTCAATATGTTTGGAGTAAGTTGAATTTTGCTACTTTTTCTTTAGGGCTTTGGGTTGGGTTTCAACCCACTAACCCCACTTATACTCTAGCTCAGCCCTCTCCTCTCCATTCACTCATTCCAACTCCTCAAACTCAAGCTCCAACTGAAAATGGTGGAAAGGAAAGGGAATTAGAAACTCCAAGCCCTAGTTCCTCTTGCTAGCTCAAATTCTTGCTCCAAAATCAAAGAGAAGCCATTAGTAAGCATCCTCTTCTTCTTCTCTAACTCTACCTCCATTCAATTTCAGAAATTTCCTAAACCTAACTTAGGGAATCTTCTTCTTTTGAGCTTGGATTCAAGCTTCTAATGTTGAGATTGAAGTGTGGTTGATCTTCCCTTGTCTTCAAGCTTCTCATTCATTATTTTTGGGTTCAAAGTTGAGATTTTTATCTCACATCTTAGTCTATAACTATCTTCGATTGTAAGGTATGAATTCCTAACACTTATTCGTGTGCATTTGCTTTTGGTTTGGATTGATTTGGTGAATATTCCAATTTTTAGTGTTTTGGGTTCAATTCTTTAAAAATCATAGCTTTGATGTTCAAATGTGTTTTTGGTGATGCAACGAAGAGCTCATAGGGCTGGGTAGTCGATAGGCATAAATCCTTAGTGCCGATGCTCGAGTGGTTGCAAATTGGTCGTGATTGGCCAATGTATTCTAAGGGCTAGGAAGGGACTGGGAACAGGTCCGGCTGACCGAGCTCTGCTGCCGGCCGACCGACCTGCTTCCAAAGTGCAAAGCACTTCTCTGCCTCAGGGTTTGGTCGACCGACTGCAGAGCACAGTCGACCGACCTGCTTCCCGAGAATTTTTGTAGAACAGAGTCCGGCCGACCGAGCTCTGTAGCCGGCCGACCGAGCTCTGTAGCCGGCCGACCGACCTGTTGCTGTTTTGCCTATTTCGCCTATTTTGCATGGTTTCCAATTTAAATTGATTCGTGATGATCCTATTTGTTGTTATCATTTATTATGACTTTGATGACTCCTTTTTTAGGGATTTTTGAATATCCATTTCTATGGATTCTTTATCGGTTTCTTTGGATTTTTATTCACATCTTCGTATGTGAATTCTAGTGATTGATTGTTCCTACAATCTTCTTTGTGATTTGTCACTTTAAAAATATAAAGGTTTTCTATACTAGTAGTAAATATCAAAATTCTTTCATCAAATGATTTCAACACTAATTTATTACAAAGCTCGTTTTCTCAAACCGTTTTCCAATCTATTAGTATATACAAGCCTTTACCTCACTCGTATGAGAAATCTAATTAAACAACTTAGTAAAACGAGTGGTATGAAACGCTTGCGTTTACTTCATTGGTTAATTCTTGGACTTGTTCGTTTGAATCTCTTGTGACAATTTTCTAGTGGAGATCTACAATTTGTTCGTAAATATTTAAGTTAAGCTAGTAGTTATGGGACATGAAGCTAAGCTCATATATTTACTAGCTTACTGTAATTGACACTTCTTGATGATCGATGATGATCATTTCATGGTTTAGACTAGCAATGTGCGATGTCTATTTGTTTATGTGGAGGACTGTACTTCATTTTTATCGAGCTTCATCTCATTTCTCGCATGGGTCGTACCTATTTAGGTGCGTCGATGTTTATTTACACATGGGTCGTATCTATTTAGGTTCGTCGATGTTTGTTTACTTTGTGGAGCAATCGAATCAATAAGTCGGGACATGAGGTGTATCTTTCTAGGTGCATCGATGTTCGTCTATGCATGGGACGTACCTTTCTAGGTGCGTCGATGTTCGACTTTGCATGGGGTGTATCTTTCTAGGTGCATCGATGTTAGACATTACATGGGGCATATCTTTCTAGGTACGTCAATGCTTATTTATGCATGGGGTTTATCTTTCTAGGTGTATCAGTGTTAGATATTACATGGGACGTATCTATTTAGGTGCGTCGATGTTTGCCTTTGCATGGGTCATACATTTCTAGGTACGATGATGTTTGACTGTGCATGGGTCGTATCTATTTAGGTGAGTCGATGCCCGGTTTATGGAATAGCGTTCCGTTTGGGATTGGCCATCCTTTTCTTGTGGTTTCTGGATTTCTAATTGATGATTTCTAGAATTTGTGTTTCAGCAATTTTATGATTGGCATTTATATGTTGTCAATATTTGTGGCTTGGTGAATGAAATTAGGAGTATGACATTCCTTTTGATCTTTGAGAAGATTTTTGTGATATTGATTAATCTCTTGTTGATTTTTCTATTACTTATTTATCACAGCTTGGCATTGTGATTATTATACGTTTAGTCATATCTCTTATTCTATATCATTTTATCTGATATTTATAGCTAGACTGATCCGTTTATTATTTTCTTATATATAATACTCGGGTCAGACCGAGATGTTACAGGTGCTTCTGCTTGACTTCTCTTCTGGGGTTATCATCCTGACTTTTGGTTAACTACTTAGATTAGTAGTTTTTGTTGTATACATTTGAGATATAGACTCATAGTTGTATACTTATTCTTTTGTATAGTCATTGTGGATCTTTTAGACCACTACTCTGATGAACACATTTATGTGTTATATTTATTCATGTCTATTTCCGCCTTTGTGATATGAATTATCCGTAGTGTTCTTGGCTAGTTGACAGCATTACACCGTAGTGTTCTTGGCTAGCGTGGGTATAGAGGTGGGGCGTCACAACAGGCTTGTGTATATAATTCGATATATTGTAACATATTTATTTAGCTAGAGGCAAATGAAAATGCATTATACCAAAAGGTTTGAATGTCCAATGAAAATCTAATATGTCTTATAAAAAAGCTCAACAAAAAATTGAAATATTTCTCATCTTCAAATTCTTATATTATTATTATTTTGCAAAACGCAAATGAATCATTGTTTTTGGTTCAATGCACTTTCTTTTAATATTTAGTATTGATATTCCATTTGATGATGCTTCATAGATCCAACAATGCAAATATTTAATGATTCAGCTATATAAGTTGGTGTATATAACTCAAAATACTATAACATATTGATTTAGCTAGGTGCAAATGGAAACGCATTATATTCTAATAGTTTAAAAAAATTATGAGAAATAAAATAACTAAGACCATTGTCCTATTTTATAGCGAGTGAATGACTTTGATTTGAATAGAAATCATACTAAAGACGTACAGGTTTTTGATCTGAATAAATTTAAAATATCTCTACGTCTGATCCGCATATAAATCGCACCCAGAATTTATGGGTTTGTACAGATAAAAAGTTACTTGGAAGTCATTTTTAAGAAAGCGACAAAAGATAAATTCCTTAATGTGTTGTGCAAAGATTCTCTCAAAATATTTTTGTTGTAGGAACTTTGTTTGATTTCAGTTTGAGTCAATATCTTTGTACTGTAATTCATTGGATGTATGCAGTAGTGCTTATATGAAGGACTTTGTTTAATGAAATTCACTAAAATATAGCTGTGCAGTTTTGCTCACTATAAGAACTTTTTTTAATATCAGTTTTATCGATATGAATTCTTAACCTGGAGGCAATGTACTCTAAGTTTAAAATATTTTATTATTTCAAACTTATGTTTATGAGAACGTAGAGTAATTTGATGGAATGTTTGGAAATTCATCTCGATTGTATATTTTTGACTTTCACATCATTTCGTTTTTGTGAATACAGTCAAGCTTTACTTTGTATTAATAGACTTCTACTGCATTAATCAAATCCGGATGGAGATACTTATCCTTGCATCTTGATAGGTAACCGCCCGCATAAATGATTCAATATGTGGTGTGTACATTAGTAGCGAAGACTTAATCAATATGTTGTGCTCACTCAACATCAACTATGAACCTTTCTCCAACGGATGAAGTATACATGCATCCAGTTCCAAAGATAGGTACATTTATATATATCCAGTTTACTCCAACATAATACCTATTTGTGTGTATATTTTAATCTGTTAATCCAGTTTGTGTGTATGTTTGCATGTATATGTATATGTATACGTATGCAAACACAAATATATTTTGTTTATGCAATTACAAAATAAAAGTTCTTATCTTGAAAATTTGTTTGCCGATGTTGTTGTCATCACCAAAAATTGGTCATCGCTATGTAGGATAGAGTGCAAATGATGATCTATATAGTCAACTCTTAATGGCTAGCGGGTATAGAGAGGAGTCCACACTTTGTGACCTTACTTAATTTTTGTATTAATATTTTTCATGTCGTTTAGTTATCGAATCTATAATCCAAATATTATTTTTGATGGTTAGGCGGTCTATATATTTTTTGAATTTAATGTAAAATTTAATAACTAAATATTACATAGTGTTATGTGAGAATTAAAGTCTTTCATGAAGCTATAACTTCAGAACATAAGATTCAAATAGTTCCAATGCATAAATATGTAGTATGAAACTTAATGTGGAGATTGTTTGGGTATGAGATGTGTAATTAAAGTTTGAAACGGTCATTATCCTTATTATTGATTTTCCAAATCATATTTTTAATACGACCTAGAAAGACCTACAATATAACTCAATATGCATTTGATATGGTTCTTGATATTAAGCAATAGTATTTTTTATCTTCTCTTTGCGCATCATGCTTTTGCCCATATTAAATTATTTAATATTGTTGCACGTATATTACTGCATTTACAATAGATTTTTATGTATGACTACTCAACCTAAAGTAGTTGCAGTAGTTTTGGTATTTTCATAATCTTTTACCCACTATTTTGAGCACTTGCTGATCAATAAAATGCTGTTTACTTTGAGCTTAGTGCAGTTGAACAAATTTTATCATCAATTTATTTTCCACTCCTCATAAATTTTCAAATGCTTACAATAGCAAACCATTTAGTCAATTTATTATATATGTCACTACTGTCTTCTCAGTGCAGTCATGCAAATTGCATATTTATTAATGTTTTTTCATTTATGAATCCAGCTAAAATGTTTTCCTCCTATAATTTTTGATGACTTGAAAGGGGAATTTCAAGAAAATTACTACAAGATATTAAATCAATGAATGCACTTTGGAAACTACAAGCCATGCATTTGTATAGACTCAATATGTTGGAAAGAGGCAATTTGAAGTGCTGTGCCTTTTAGTAAGTTTTAACAGATCATGGATGATATTATTGTGTTTTTGAGGAGTGCTAATGTAACGTACGCGGATTTTCGTCGCCGAAAAACCGACATCGATACTCACTTTATCGACTGCCGAGAAATCAAAGGCCGAAAACCGAGATGTTAGGGGTTTTAAAAAGAATTTAAGAAAAGAAAAAGAGAGAAAAGATAGAAAATAGAGAGGAAAGAAGATAGACGATTTTTAGAAAACAGAGAATTTTTAAAATAGAACGGGACAGAAAGGAAACAACAGAACAACAACAGAATCTCACAATTCGCAGCGGAACAACATATTATAATAAATGAATAATCTTTAAACAAAGAACTATATCAGTTATTACATTACATTTCATTACATCACATCATATCATCAGAGTGTACAACAACATACAACAATAAACAGTGCAGCGGAAAAAGAAATACTATATAAACTAGTAATACGCCATGCCATCCAGCTTGCCTCTAGCAACTCCAGAATATCCAGAATATCCTGATAAACCTAACTCTTAACTGCCTGTGTGGAAATTGGTGGGCACCCAGAGTTTAGGAAGGAAAACAATAAACTCCGAGTCAGTCATGTGACTGGTGTGAGAACTCAAAACAGTTTATTTAACTTTAAAATCAAAATAGAGGAATATTTTTAAATTCAATTCGCAATGCTTTTAAAAATGAGACTACCATAAGGCCTCCCGCACACACACACATGCAAACGCAGAATCGGAGGAGATTTCTCCTTATGATAGTCAAAGATGCTTGATACGCATTTAAAATAACATTTGATATTATTACTAGTGCATAGTGTAATAACAAATCATTTCAAAAATAAAGATATAAATCTTAGCCAACATACGACCATTATCGTATGCCTACTATAGCTACTATCCAAACAGTGGTGACCACCATAAGTGAATAGCAGGTTCTACAACTAATACCGTAAAAGTTTCGTATTGGGAATTGGATTTCCAACAAATGGTCAGGCCAAGGAACTTCCCATTGCCACATGAGAATGCCTCTGGATGGACATCCCCGAGAACCAAACCGGATCTCTACCAACACAAGGCCGGGTTACCCCTAACTGAGTAACAACTGACCGAATATGCCATCCCCCGGTCCTTTGGGACCTTTATCAACCGAGCGCTCGTAATCAATTCACACAATCATAACAAAGTGTTTTCAACATGAGTAAGTATCTGGGCTCCATACCATGATACCACCCTTTTCCAGAAGGAAATGGACACATCCTAAAGGGTGCTACCCCTCATAACCTTGCTGCTTCTTTCCTGTTTTGACCATTCACGGTGTGTGAGGCTCGACGAATTCACGTCCACAAAAACATACTTTATACAAAAGCCATGCTTTGGGTCAACAAATGATCAACACAATGATCACAAGGATAGACGATCAAATAAACGATCCTATCACAAATAATCAACACAATGATCATTTCAGCATCACTCAGCATGTCACATTACCAAATTGGGAATATATCGCTGATAACATTCAACTACATAACCTCTGAGCTCGTACGTCTCAGAGAAGGGTGTTAAGCTAAAGAATAAATTCTTCGCCACCAACAGAAATATATTTGAAAGAAATCGGCTTTATATCTCAATTTATAACGTCAGACATACAATCCATACAAGTCTGTTCCGGGCTCGAACAAAACCGAAGGCACTTCTTACGAAGCCCTTGCAATACGGGTATTCACAATCCCGATCGAATTTCCCATCACTTAGGAGATCTCTATACCAGGAGCTACCCAGTGCAGAGACAATCGATAGGTCATCCTATCGCTTTCACAAATACTCGGTCTTCAACACCGATCTTCAAATGCAATTCATAACGACGTATCACATATTCGGAATGGGTTATACGACCCCATGGTCCTTTCCCGGTTAACCCGAATAGTGAGCGCTTATTCAAAAATAAGTGTGCATTCAAATTCAATCAATTCACATCAAATACCCATTCAAAGGGAAATATTGATAGTCGGTTATTGAACTATCAATGGATATGCATACATCACCAGATTCCAAATAATTTTCCAAATTATTTATTTTCCAAAATATCTTTACAAGATATAAAATTTCAACACTTCAAAAATAAATCAATATTTATTTTCAAACAAATTTCACTTTCACATATAAATTCCATAATGAATTTATATTTCAAAATATCCATGCATATACGATTTCAATTATTCATTTCAATTTATCTTCAAAAGATAAATTCTATAAATTCACTTCATATTGGAAAACATTTCCATACTTATTTATAAATAAGTAATTCACAATCTTTTATTTTCAACACTTAGAAAATATTCCATATACTTAAATCGAATTAAGTATATATTTCATTTTTTTTAAGGAAATCATTCACTTAACATATTTATTTGGGTCAAAACGAATGTTGCGTAAAACATCGTTACAACAACCCAACATCACTAGTATAGGGATTCGAAATTAAAATAGATATATAAATCCCAATACTATACAAAACATTTCCTTTCGGAAATCATTTACTATAACAACAGTGTTATAGTCCACCATTTCCTTCTATTTCTCGAAACATCTATTTCAACAATCAATGTTGAAATCTATGATTTCGAATCTCAACACATTTAAAACATCGTTAGATCGTTTTAATTCAAATTAAACATCTCATTCAAAACAATTTCTTTAACATATCATTCACTATTTAAAAACGTGAATATACTTCTTTAACAAATTCCATCCTTTTATTCATTTTAATTCAAAGGATTATTCACTGTCTAAAAACGTGAATATGACTCTATTTCTAAGTTATAACAATTAACTTATCAAAATAAGTCGTTTGCGAATTTATAAAACAACGTTCATAAATTCCATATCTATTTATTTATAAAAACTTCCTTTTTATAAATTCCTTTATTAACCTATTCCAGTTTATAACTAAATTATAAACTAAACGTTCATATTATAAATTAAATACTTATAAAACGATTATTTTACAAAATCGTTCTTTTTATCTTCCCAAATTATAAATCTTATAACTTATAAGATTCATTTATTTAACCAAATCTATTCTTCAAATAATTTCACCAAATTTATAAATCTTACTATTTATAAATTTCATTTATAACTTCACAGTTTATAATTCCATAAATTTCATTCTATTATGAAATTCATTCTCACATCATTCAAACATTTATAAAAACTTGTTTTATAATGTCTATATTCCAATTTATAAATATCCATTTATAAATCTCTTAATATAAATCAGTTTATATTATTATTCTGAAACGTCTTTAATTTCCTTTATAATTTCACCATTTTGATTTATAAAATAATCAAATTTTATAAATCCTATATTTAAACTTTTCATAATAAATTCAAAAATCCAGTTTAAACTATTTTATAAAATCATTAATTCATATTTCTCAAAAATCAGCTTTTAACTATATTTCACAAAAACCATAATTTTTATAACAATAAAAATTATAACGTTTATTTATTTAAAATAGATCAATTCCGAAAATCTTATATATTTTCAAAAATCACTTTAAAATCATTTTAAAATCCCAAAATCTGGGTCCAATGATGCTACACACCAAATAGTCAATCACGACTACAACGACATCATATATCGTATATGATAATCCATCAAATATCAAAATATCTGAAAATCAAATAAAAACTGTTGAGGAATCCAGTTGGATCCCTCCAACCTGTTTTCCTGCATCACAAACATTAGCACAATACCAATTTCGTTCCAGTACGAAATTATCGCGGTATATGTTCTTATTTAATATTATCCGCTTAATAACGGCGTAATAGGGTCTCATCCGCTAAACAAAAAATGCGGGAAATCAACAACTGCAATATATACATATGCCAATATATATATATTGATATTATATATAATACCAATTTCACTGTTTATGAAATATTCGCGGTATATGTTTTTAATAAATAACATCCGCTTACTAACGGCGTATAATGTCTATTTTAACACTCAATATATACAGTCATCATTCAAACATGCATTCAAATATTTTAAATCTAACTATTTAAAATAAAATCGAAACCATTTCGATTGAGTGAGAAGTTCTCACCTTGGTTTTAAATTCCGTTTTAGCGATTTATTTCGAATAAAATTAAACGCGCGTTTAATTTTACCCTAAATTCTCACTAACTCCAAACGACTCCAAACCAACTCCATCGCGTAGTGCTCGTCCATACGATTCCAACGCAACTGGTTTCGCGCAGTTTCGACCTCGTATGAAAAAGTTATTGATTTTACAATTTTACACGATTTTTAATATATACTAATCAACATAAACTTTATATTTTTAAATCAACCAAATCACTACCGTTCACTTCTATTCCCAAACTCCATCAGGTCCACACGTCCCCACCCCCCTTTCTTCCTCTTCTCATTTTCGTTACTTCCAGTAAATAATACGCACAACAAGAACCCATGCTCCAAGATTAGGGTTTGACATTACTCCATTCATACTCGACGAAATCTCGATCGGGGAGTGCCAAATCAAAGCCTTCAACATGCTCTAGGTTCGGCCTGAAGCACATGGAGCTCGGCCCTGAGATAGGCCTCGAAACGCGTGCCAAAACTGATGCAAACGGCCCCACTTCTCTCCCCCTCCGTCGCACCATTTACGATCATACCCGTATGGAATTAAAGCTCTCTCCATGCTCTTCAATGTTGTAGTTAACAACTTTGGCCAAAACTTCACGGATTGGAAGAGATTAAGGGTTGAAATTGGGACAATTCTGGCCATTGAATAATTAGGGCCGGCTGCAAATTGAATTAGGGTTTGATTTCTTTTCTTTTTTTTATTTGTGAGGGTTGTGGTGCTATTTATAGAGTTTCGTTCGACACTATTCACCCGGAAATTCCGAACTCCGATTTAGACGCCGTAACCAGCGTACCTAGGGTTTATCCCGCGTTCCGGACACAATGGAACAGGTTTCGGAAGCTAATTCGGAAGTATGTGCGAGTTATGGCTACAAACGCTCAATTTAAATTAAACCGATTTAAACCGATTTCTAGGCGTTTTAATTTGTACCGGACAAACGGTAAATCCAATTGACTTGAAATTTGAAACCTTACAATAATATCACATTACGGATCCGATGAAACTGGTTTCGTCGAAATCCGAGACTTTTTGAAAAATGGCTATTTTGACTCGCCAAATTTAAATTAAAAAACGATTCGATGCGTTTCGAGCTGTCACGATCAAACGATAGCTCCGATTGACACGAAAATTAAAATCCGGTAATAACTAACTATTACGGATCCAATGGAACTGGTTTCGTTCAATTCTGAGACTGTTCAAAAATTGACTATTTTACAGTCGATTATTAAATATTAAAATATTCAATTTTCACAAATTAACTTTTAATTCGATTTTAAAAGTTCTAAAATATCGTTCTAACTTCAACATGATAAAATAAAATTTTACAAATCATTTTCTATCATATTTAACTCAATTTTCAATTATTTCCATAATTTAACATATTAAATTATCGATTTAATAATTCAATTAAATCCAATAAATCAAAATAAAATTTATTTGACTTATAAATTCACTTATTAATATTTAAAATTAATTAAATATCCAAATTTTAATTTATAAAAATTCTGGGTCGTTACAATCTTTCCCCCTTAAAAGAATTTCGTCCTCGAAATTACAAGTAAGAAGATTACAGAATCTATTAACTTTCCAAAATTTATAATTAAACTTCTTTCAAATCTTTACTAAGTTTTCAAATCATACTTAGTTATCTTTTCAAAAACAATTATATCATTTAACTTTCAACTTTAAAACAAAGTTTAAAGTTTTCAAAATTTTCCAATTTTTCTCAAATTTTTCTAACGCCTTAAATTTTCGGAAAAATTCGCCATAGTCTCCTTTGCGCGGCTCGATCCGAAAAAAAAAATGACAGTATATATATCACAAATATACATCTCATCAAGTAATGAGGCATCCCGAAGGGAAAAAAGTGTAAAAGTACGATATTTAATCCGAGATATGTACCTTATATTTTATTAGCAAGCATATACGGCTAATATAGCGCAAAAGCGAGCTCCAAATGCGAAGCAAACGCGATCCGCACCTACTAATCACTCAACAAACAACATGAGAATCATGCATATAGACAATAATCTCAATATACAACATATAGCAACATAACAACTTATATGTCAACATAGCACATGTAGTAAAACAACATATATTCAACCATCAACCAATTATCATTCATAATCAATATATATTCATTCATATTTTCATTAATATTAAATGAAATAGGTTTTCAATTTAAATCACATTTGATTCATTTACATTGGATTTACTAACATTCATTCTCAATTCAATTAGTTTACATTACTAATTAAATCCAATTCACTTTCAATTCTATTCAAATTTATTTACTTCTAATTTGAATTCAATTGCATTAGCTTTCAATTTCATTAATACTTAATGAATTATATACTATCAATCAACAATCATATAACAACCAACGTTTATATAATACAATCAAATTCCTTTGCTTATATTCATTCTTGGTTCAACTCCTTAAATAAAATTGATTTCCATTCAATTTATTTAATTAACTTTTTTTCAACTTCCAATAATATTAGATTTAATGAATTTACACTTATATTCATTATTCCATATCAATTCTATTTTCCATTCAATTGATTCACAATTCAATTCATTTATTCAATTCAATTACCAAAGTTGAATTTCATTCACATAACTTAAGTTCACATTTCTTTTAATCCACTTGATTATTTACTTCGATACCAAAATCAATTCCATTCAACAACACTTAAGTTATATTTCATTTAACCTTATATTCATTTTTATTTACAACTCATATTCATATAATTTTACTTCTTGTATATATAAGTTTATTTCACAATTGTAATTCACTTTAATTATAACTCAATTCTTATAATTCTTTTGCTTATACAATTATTCTTTTATTTAGATTATTCAACCAACTAAACAATCAACTTATATACACTTTAATAATTTTGAAAAATTATTTCTTTACATACAAAATATACTTAAGGTAAAATTATTTCATTTACCCAATTTCTAAATCAATATTGTGCCGAATTGTTCTATTCAAGTGTTTAGAAACCCCTTCGGCATAGTCTTGCGGACCACGCTGACGAAAGTTCATATGCCACTCAATAAACCAATCATCACAATATAAAACAATTTTTATTCACTAAAAAATACGCACTCATAGCTATTATTACACTCAAACTCATTCTAGAGTACTACTGACTCTATCTCTAACGAGTAATACCCATCAGAACCATGGTTCTCGCTTAACCATCAGCTCTGATACCAAATGTAACGTACGCGGATTTTCGTCGCCGAAAAACCGACATCGATACTCACTTTATCGACTGCCGAGAAATCAAAGGCCGAAAACCGAGATGTTAGGGGTTTTAAAAAGAATTTAAGAAAAGAAAAAGAGAGAAAAGATAGAAAATAGAGAGGAAAGAAGATAGACGATTTTTAGAAAACAGAGAATTTTTAAAATAGAACGGGACAGAAAGGAAACAACAGAACAACAACAGAATCTCACAATTCGCAGCGGAACAACATATTATAATAAATGAATAATCTTTAAACAAAGAACTATATCAGTTATTACATTACATTTCATTACATCACATCATATCATCAGAGTGTACAACAACATACAACAATAAACAGTGCAGCGGAAAAAGAAATACTATATAAACTAGTAATACGCCATGCCATCCAGCTTGCCTCTAGCAACTCCAGAATATCCAGAATATCCTGATAAACCTAACTCTTAACTGCCTGTGTGGAAATTGGTGGGCACCCAGAGTTTAGGAAGGAAAACAATAAACTCCGAGTCAGTCATGTGACTGGTGTGAGAACTCAAAACAGTTTATTTAACTTTAAAATCAAAATAGAGGAATATTTTTAAATTCAATTCGCAATGCTTTTAAAAATGAGACTACCATAAGGCCTCCCGCACACACACACATGCAAACGCAGAATCGGAGGAGATTTCTCCTTATGATAGTCAAAGATGCTTGATACGCATTTAAAATAACATTTGATATTATTACTAGTGCATAGTGTAATAACAAATCATTTCAAAAATAAAGATATAAATCTTAGCCAACATACGACCATTATCGTATGCCTACTATAGCTACTATCCAAACAGTGGTGACCACCATAAGTGAATAGCAGGTTCTACAACTAATACCGTAAAAGTTTCGTATTGGGAATTGGATTTCCAACAAATGGTCAGGCCAAGGAACTTCCCATTGCCACATGAGAATGCCTCTGGATGGACATCCCCGAGAACCAAACCGGATCTCTACCAACACAAGGCCGGGTTACCCCTAACTGAGTAACAACTGACCGAATATGCCATCCCCCGGTCCTTTGGGACCTTTATCAACCGAGCGCTCGTAATCAATTCACACAATCATAACAAAGTGTTTTCAACATGAGTAAGTATCTGGGCTCCATACCATGATACCACCCTTTTCCAGAAGGAAATGGACACATCCTAAAGGGTGCTACCCCTCATAACCTTGCTGCTTCTTTCCTGTTTTGACCATTCACGGTGTGTGAGGCTCGACGAATTCACGTCCACAAAAACATACTTTATACAAAAGCCATGCTTTGGGTCAACAAATGATCAACACAATGATCACAAGGATAGACGATCAAATAAACGATCCTATCACAAATAATCAACACAATGATCATTTCAGCATCACTCAGCATGTCACATTACCAAATTGGGAATATATCGCTGATAACATTCAACTACATAACCTCTGAGCTCGTACGTCTCAGAGAAGGGTGTTAAGCTAAAGAATAAATTCTTCGCCACCAACAGAAATATATTTGAAAGAAATCGGCTTTATATCTCAATTTATAACGTCAGACATACAATCCATACAAGTCTGTTCCGGGCTCGAACAAAACCGAAGGCACTTCTTACGAAGCCCTTGCAATACGGGTATTCACAATCCCGATCGAATTTCCCATCACTTAGGAGATCTCTATACCAGGAGCTACCCAGTGCAGAGACAATCGATAGGTCATCCTATCGCTTTCACAAATACTCGGTCTTCAACACCGATCTTCAAATGCAATTCATAACGACGTATCACATATTCGGAATGGGTTATACGACCCCATGGTCCTTTCCCGGTTAACCCGAATAGTGAGCGCTTATTCAAAAATAAGTGTGCATTCAAATTCAATCAATTCACATCAAATACCCATTCAAAGGGAAATATTGATAGTCGGTTATTGAACTATCAATGGATATGCATACATCACCAGATTCCAAATAATTTTCCAAATTATTTATTTTCCAAAATATCTTTACAAGATATAAAATTTCAACACTTCAAAAATAAATCAATATTTATTTTCAAACAAATTTCACTTTCACATATAAATTCCATAATGAATTTATATTTCAAAATATCCATGCATATACGATTTCAATTATTCACTTCAATTTATCTTCAAAAGATAAATTCTATAAATTCACTTCATATTGGAAAACATTTCCATACTTATTTATAAATAAGTAATTCACAATCTTTTATTTTCAACACTTAGAAAATATTCCATATACTTAAATCGAATTAAGTATATATTTCATTTTTTTTAAGGAAATCATTCACTTAACATATTTATTTGGGTCAAAACGAATGTTGCGTAAAACATCGTTACAACAACCCAACATCACTAGTATAGGGATTCGAAATTAAAATAGATATATAAATCCCAATACTATACAAAACATTTCCTTTCGGAAATCATTTACTATAACAACAGTGTTATAGTCCACCATTTCCTTCTATTTCTCGAAACATCTATTTCAACAATCAATGTTGAAATCTATGGTTTCGAATCTCAACACATTTAAAACATCGTTAGATCGTTTTAATTCAAATTAAACATCTCATTCAAAACAATTTCTTTAACATATCATTCACTATTTAAAAACGTGAATATACTTCTTTAACAAATTCCATCCTTTTATTCATTTTAATTCAAAGGATTATTCACTGTCTAAAAACGTGAATATGACTCTATTTCTAAGTTATAACAATTAACTTATCAAAATAAGTCGTTTGCGAATTTATAAAACAACGTTCATAAATTCCATATCTATTTATTTATAAAAACTTCCTTTTTATAAATTCCTTTATTAACCTATTCCAGTTTATAACTAAATTATAAACTAAACGTTCATATTATAAATTAAATACTTATAAAACGATTATTTTACAAAATCGTTCTTTTTATCTTCCCAAATTATAAATCTTATAACTTATAAGATTCATTTATTTAACCAAATCTATTCTTCAAATAATTTCACCAAATTTATAAATCTTACTATTTATAAATTTCATTTATAACTTCACAGTTTATAATTCCATAAATTTCATTCTATTATGAAATTCATTCTCACATCATTCAAACATTTATAAAAACTTGTTTTATAATGTCTATATTCCAATTTATAAATATCCATTTATAAATCTCTTAATATAAATCAGTTTATATTATTATTCTGAAACGTCTTTAATTTCCTTTATAATTTCACCATTTTGATTTATAAAATAATCAAATTTTATAAATCCTATATTTAAACTTTTCATAATAAATTCAAAAATCCAGTTTAAACTATTTTATAAAATCATTAATTCATATTTCTCAAAAATCAGCTTTTAACTATATTTCACAAAAACCATAATTTTTATAACAATAAAAATTATAACGTTTATTTATTTAAAATAGATCAATTCCGAAAATCTTATATATTTTCAAAAATCACTTTAAAATCATTTTAAAATCCCAAAATCTGGGTCCAATGATGCTACACACCAAATAGTCAATCACGACTACAACGACATCATATATCGTATATGATAATCCATCAAATATCAAAATATCTGAAAATCAAATAAAAACTGTTGAGGAATCCAGTTGGATCCCTCCAACCTGTTTTCCTGCATCACAAACATTAGCACAATACCAATTTCGTTCCAGTACGAAATTATCGCGGTATATGTTCTTATTTAATATTATCCGCTTAATAACGGCGTAATAGGGTCTCATCCGCTAAACAAAAAATGCGGGAAATCAACAACTGCAATATATACATATGCCAGTATATATATATATATTGATATTATATATAATACCAATTTCACTGTTTATGAAATATTCGCGGTATATGTTTTTAATAAATAACATCCGCTTACTAACGGCGTATAATGTCTATTTTAACACTCAATATATACAGTCATCATTCAAACATGCATTCAAATATTTTAAATCTAACTATTTAAAATAAAATCGAAACCATTTCGATTGAGTGAGAAGTTCTCACCTTGGTTTTAAATTCCGTTTTAGCGATTTATTTCGAATAAAATTAAACGCGCGTTTAATTTTACCCGAAATTCTCACTAACTCCAAACGACTCCAAACCAACTCCATCGCGTAGTGCTCGTCCATACGATTCCAACGCAACTGGTTTCGCGCAGTTTCGACCTCGTATGAAAAAGTTATTGATTTTACAATTTTACACGATTTTTAATATATACTAATCAACATAAACTTTATATTTTTAAATCAACCAAATCACTACCGTTCACTTCTATTCCCAAACTCCATCAGGTCCACACGTCCCCACCCCCCTTTCTTCCTCTTCTCATTTTCGTTACTTCCAGTAAATAATACGCACAACAAGAACCCATGCTCCAAGATTAGGGTTTGACATTACTCCATTCATACTCGACGAAATCTCGATCGGGGAGTGCCAAATCAAAGCCTTCAACATGCTCTAGGTTCGGCCTGAAGCACATGGAGCTCGGCCCTGAGATAGGCCTCGAAACGCGTGCCAAAACTGATGCAAACGGCCCCACTTCTCTCCCCCTCCGTCGCACCATTTACGATCATACCCGTATGGAATTAAAGCTCTCTCCATGCTCTTCAATGTTGTAGTTAACAACTTTGGCCAAAACTTCACGGATTGGAAGAGATTAAGGGTTGAAATTGGGACAATTCTGGCCATTGAATAATTAGGGCCGGCTGCAAATTGAATTAGGGTTTGATTTCTTTTTTTTTTTATTTGTGAGGGTTGTGGTGCTATTTATAGAGTTTCGTTCGACACTATTCACCCGGAAATTCCGAACTCCGATTTAGACGCCGTAACCAGCGTACCTAGGGTTTATCCCGCGTTCCGGACACAATGGAACAGGTTTCGGAAGCTAATTCGGAAGTATGTGCGAGTTATGGCTACAAACGCTCAATTTAAATTAAACCGATTTAAACCGATTTCTAGGCGTTTTAATTTGTACCGGACAAACGGTAAATCCAATTGACTTGAAATTTGAAACCTTACAATAATATCACATTACGGATCCGATGAAACTGGTTTCGTCGAAATCCGAGACTTTTTGAAAAATGGCTATTTTGACTCGCCAAATTTAAATTAAAAAACGATTCGATGCGTTTCGAGCTGTCACGATCAAACGATAGCTCCGATTGACACGAAAATTAAAATCCGGTAATAACTAACTATTACGGATCCAATGGAACTGGTTTCGTTCAATTCTGAGACTGTTCAAAAATTGACTATTTTACAGTCGATTATTAAATATTAAAATATTCAATTTTCACAAATTAACTTTTAATTCGATTTTAAAAGTTCTAAAATATCGTTCTAACTTCAACATGATAAAATAAAATTTTACAAATCATTTTCTATCATATTTAACTCAATTTTCAATTATTTCCGTAATTTAACATATTAAATTATCGATTTAATAATTCAATTAAATCCAATAAATCAAAATAAAATTTATTTGACTTATAAATTCACTTATTAATATTTAAAATTAATTAAATATCCAAATTTTAATTTATAAAAATTCTGGGTCGTTACAATCTTTCCCCCTTAAAAGAATTTCGTCCTCGAAATTACAAGTAAGAAGATTACAGAATCTATTAACTTTCCAAAATTTATAATTAAACTTCTTTCAAATCTTTACTAAGTTTTCAAATCATACTTAGTTATCTTTTCAAAAACAATTATATCATTTAACTTTCAACTTTAAAACAAAGTTTAAAGTTTTCAAAATTTTCCAATTTTTCTCAAATTTTTCTAACGCCTTAAATTTTCGGAAAAATTCGCCATAGTCTCCTTTGCGCGGCTCGATCCGAAAAAAAAAATGACAGTATATATATCACAAATATACATCTCATCAAGTAATGAGGCATCCCGAAGGGAAAAAAGTGTAAAAGTACGATATTTAATCCGAGATATGTACCTTATATTTTATTAGCAAGCATATACGGCTAATATAGCGCAAAAGCGAGCTCCAAATGCGAAGCAAACGCGATCCGCACCTACTAATCACTCAACAAACAACATGAGAATCATGCATATAGACAATAATCTCAATATACAACATATAGCAACATAACAACTTATATGTCAACATAGCACATGTAGTAAAACAACATATATTCAACCATCAACCAATTATCATTCATAATCAATATATATTCATTCATATTTTCATTAATATTAAATGAAATAGGTTTTCAATTTAAATCACATTTGATTCATTTACATTGGATTTACTAACATTCATTCTCAATTCAATTAGTTTACATTACTAATTAAATCCAATTCACTTTCAATTCTATTCAAATTTATTTACTTCTAATTTGAATTCAATTGCATTAGCTTTCAATTTCATTAATACTTAATGAATTATATACTATCAATCAACAATCATATAACAACCAACGTTTATATAATACAATCAAATTCCTTTGCTTATATTCATTCTTGGTTCAACTCCTTAAATAAAATTGATTTCCATTCAATTTATTTAATTAACTTTTTTTCAACTTCCAATAATATTAGATTTAATGAATTTACACTTATATTCATTATTCCATATCAATTCTATTTTCCATTCAATTGATTCACAATTCAATTCATTTATTCAATTCAATTACCAAAGTTGAATTTCATTCACATAACTTAAGTTCACATTTCTTTTAATCCACTTGATTATTTACTTCGATACCAAAATCAATTCCATTCAACAACACTTAAGTTATATTTCATTTAACCTTATATTCATTTTTATTTACAACTCATATTCATATAATTTTACTTCTTGTATATATAAGTTTATTTCACAATTGTAATTCACTTTAATTATAACTCAATTCTTATAATTCTTTTGCTTATACAATTATTCTTTTATTTAGATTATTCAACCAACTAAACAATCAACTTATATACACTTTAATAATTTTGAAAAATTATTTCTTTACATACAAAATATACTTAAGGTAAAATTATTTCATTTACCCAATTTCTAAATCAATATTGTGCCGAATTGTTCTATTCAAGTGTTTAGAAACCCCTTCGGCATAGTCTTGCGGACCACGCTGACGAAAGTTCATATGCCACTCAATAAACCAATCATCACAATATAAAACAATTTTTATTCACTAAAAAATACGCACTCATAGCTATTATTACACTCAAACTCATTCTAGAGTACTACTGACTCTATCTCTAACGAGTAATACCCATCAGAACCATGGTTCTCGCTTAACCATCAGCTCTGATACCAAATGTAACGTACGCGGATTTTCGTCGCCGAAAAACCGACATCGATACTCACTTTATCGACTGCCGAGAAATCAAAGGCCGAAAACCGAGATGTTAGGGGTTTTAAAAAGAATTTAAGAAAAGAAAAAGAGAGAAAAGATAGAAAATAGAGAGGAAAGAAGATAGACGATTTTTAGAAAACAGAGAATTTTTAAAATAGAACGGGACAGAAAGGAAACAACAGAACAACAACAGAATCTCACAATTCGCAGCGGAACAACATATTATAATAAATGAATAATCTTTAAACAAAGAACTATATCAGTTATTACATTACATTTCATTACATCACATCATATCATCAGAGTGTACAACAACATACAACAATAAACAGTGCAGCGGAAAAAGAAATACTATATAAACTAGTAATACGCCATGCCATCCAGCTTGCCTCTAGCAACTCCAGAATATCCAGAATATCCTGATAAACCTAACTCTTAACTGCCTGTGTGGAAATTGGTGGGCACCCAGAGTTTAGGAAGGAAAACAATAAACTCCGAGTCAGTCATGTGACTGGTGTGAGAACTCAAAACAGTTTATTTAACTTTAAAATCAAAATAGAGGAATATTTTTAAATTCAATTCGCAATGCTTTTAAAAATGAGACTACCATAAGGCCTCCCGCACACACACACATGCAAACGCAGAATCGGAGGAGATTTCTCCTTATGATAGTCAAAGATGCTTGATACGCATTTAAAATAACATTTGATATTATTACTAGTGCATAGTGTAATAACAAATCATTTCAAAAATAAAGATATAAATCTTAGCCAACATACGACCATTATCGTATGCCTACTATAGCTACTATCCAAACAGTGGTGACCACCATAAGTGAATAGCAGGTTCTACAACTAATACCGTAAAAGTTTCGTATTGGGAATTGGATTTCCAACAAATGGTCAGGCCAAGGAACTTCCCATTGCCACATGAGAATGCCTCTGGATGGACATCCCCGAGAACCAAACCGGATCTCTACCAACACAAGGCCGGGTTACCCCTAACTGAGTAACAACTGACCGAATATGCCATCCCCCGGTCCTTTGGGACCTTTATCAACCGAGCGCTCGTAATCAATTCACACAATCATAACAAAGTGTTTTCAACATGAGTAAGTATCTGGGCTCCATACCATGATACCACCCTTTTCCAGAAGGAAATGGACACATCCTAAAGGGTGCTACCCCTCATAACCTTGCTGCTTCTTTCCTGTTTTGACCATTCACGGTGTGTGAGGCTCGACGAATTCACGTCCACAAAAACATACTTTATACAAAAGCCATGCTTTGGGTCAACAAATGATCAACACAATGATCACAAGGATAGACGATCAAATAAACGATCCTATCACAAATAATCAACACAATGATCATTTCAGCATCACTCAGCATGTCACATTACCAAATTGGGAATATATCGCTGATAACATTCAACTACATAACCTCTGAGCTCGTACGTCTCAGAGAAGGGTGTTAAGCTAAAGAATAAATTCTTCGCCACCAACAGAAATATATTTGAAAGAAATCGGCTTTATATCTCAATTTATAACGTCAGACATACAATCCATACAAGTCTGTTCCGGGCTCGAACAAAACCGAAGGCACTTCTTACGAAGCCCTTGCAATACGGGTATTCACAATCCCGATCGAATTTCCCATCACTTAGGAGATCTCTATACCAGGAGCTACCCAGTGCAGAGACAATCGATAGGTCATCCTATCACTTTCACAAATACTCGGTCTTCAACACCGATCTTCAAATGCAATTCATAACGACGTATCACATATTCGGAATGGGTTATACGACCCCATGGTCCTTTCCCGGTTAACCCGAATAGTGAGCGCTTATTCAAAAATAAGTGTGCATTCAAATTCAATCAATTCACATCAAATACCCATTCAAAGGGAAATATTGATAGTCGGTTATTGAACTATCAATGGATATGCATACATCACCAGATTCCAAATAATTTTCCAAATTATTTATTTTCCAAAATATCTTTACAAGATATAAAATTTCAACACTTCAAAAATAAATCAATATTTATTTTCAAACAAATTTCACTTTCACATATAAATTCCATAATGAATTTATATTTCAAAATATCCATGCATATACGATTTCAATTATTCACTTCAATTTATCTTCAAAAGATAAATTCTATAAATTCACTTCATATTGGAAAACATTTCCATACTTATTTATAAATAAGTAATTCACAATCTTTTATTTTCAACACTTAGAAAATATTCCATATACTTAAATCGAATTAAGTATATATTTCATTTTTTTTAAGGAAATCATTCACTTAACATATTTATTTGGGTCAAAACGAATGTTGCGTAAAACATCGTTACAACAACCCAACATCACTAGTATAGGGATTCGAAATTAAAATAGATATATAAATCCCAATACTATACAAAACATTTCCTTTCGGAAATCATTTACTATAACAACAGTGTTATAGTCCACCATTTCCTTCTATTTCTCGAAACATCTATTTCAACAATCAATGTTGAAATCTATGGTTTCGAATCTCAACACATTTAAAACATCGTTAGATCGTTTTAATTCAAATTAAACATCTCATTCAAAACAATTTCTTTAACATATCATTCACTATTTAAAAACGTGAATATACTTCTTTAACAAATTCCATCCTTTTATTCATTTTAATTCAAAGGATTATTCACTGTCTAAAAACGTGAATATGACTCTATTTCTAAGTTATAACAATTAACTTATCAAAATAAGTCGTTTGCGAATTTATAAAACAACGTTCATAAATTCCATATCTATTTATTTATAAAAACTTCCTTTTTATAAATTCCTTTATTAACCTATTCCAGTTTATAACTAAATTATAAACTAAACGTTCATATTATAAATTAAATACTTATAAAACGATTATTTTACAAAATCGTTCTTTTTATCTTCCCAAATTATAAATCTTATAACTTATAAGATTCATTTATTTAACCAAATCTATTCTTCAAATAATTTCACCAAATTTATAAATCTTACTATTTATAAATTTCATTTATAACTTCACAGTTTATAATTCCATAAATTTCATTCTATTATGAAATTCATTCTCACATCATTCAAACATTTATAAAAACTTGTTTTATAATGTCTATATTCCAATTTATAAATATCCATTTATAAATCTCTTAATATAAATCAGTTTATATTATTATTCTGAAACGTCTTTAATTTCCTTTATAATTTCACCATTTTGATTTATAAAATAATCAAATTTTATAAATCCTATATTTAAACTTTTCATAATAAATTCAAAAATCCAGTTTAAACTATTTTATAAAATCATTAATTCATATTTCTCAAAAATCAGCTTTTAACTATATTTCACAAAAACCATAATTTTTATAACAATAAAAATTATAACGTTTATTTATTTAAAATAGATCAATTCCGAAAATCTTATATATTTTCAAAAATCACTTTAAAATCATTTTAAAATCCCAAAATCTGGGTCCAATGATGCTACACACCAAATAGTCAATCACGACTACAACGACATCATATATCGTATATGATAATCCATCAAATATCAAAATATCTGAAAATCAAATAAAAACTGTTGAGGAATCCAGTTGGATCCCTCCAACCTGTTTTCCTGCATCACAAACATTAGCACAATACCAATTTCGTTCCAGTACGAAATTATCGCGGTATATGTTCTTATTTAATATTATCCGCTTAATAACGGCGTAATAGGGTCTCATCCGCTAAACAAAAAATGCGGGAAATCAACAACTGCAATATATACATATGCCAGTATATATATATATATTGATATTATATATAATACCAATTTCACTGTTTATGAAATATTCGCGGTATATGTTTTTAATAAATAACATCCGCTTACTAACGGCGTATAATGTCTATTTTAACACTCAATATATACAGTCATCATTCAAACATGCATTCAAATATTTTAAATCTAACTATTTAAAATAAAATCGAAACCATTTCGATTGAGTGAGAAGTTCTCACCTTGGTTTTAAATTCCGTTTTAGCGATTTATTTCGAATAAAATTAAACGCGCGTTTAATTTTACCCGAAATTCTCACTAACTCCAAACGACTCCAAACCAACTCCATCGCGTAGTGCTCGTCCATACGATTCCAACGCAACTGGTTTCGCGCAGTTTCGACCTCGTATGAAAAAGTTATTGATTTTACAATTTTACACGATTTTTAATATATACTAATCAACATAAACTTTATATTTTTAAATCAACCAAATCACTACCGTTCACTTCTATTCCCAAACTCCATCAGGTCCACACGTCCCCACCCCCCTTTCTTCCTCTTCTCATTTTCGTTACTTCCAGTAAATAATACGCACAACAAGAACCCATGCTCCAAGATTAGGGTTTGACATTACTCCATTCATACTCGACGAAATCTCGATCGGGGAGTGCCAAATCAAAGCCTTCAACATGCTCTAGGTTCGGCCTGAAGCACATGGAGCTCGGCCCTGAGATAGGCCTCGAAACGCGTGCCAAAACTGATGCAAACGGCCCCACTTCTCTCCCCCTCCGTCGCACCATTTACGATCATACCCGTATGGAATTAAAGCTCTCTCCATGCTCTTCAATGTTGTAGTTAACAACTTTGGCCAAAACTTCACGGATTGGAAGAGATTAAGGGTTGAAATTGGGACAATTCTGGCCATTGAATAATTAGGGCCGGCTGCAAATTGAATTAGGGTTTGATTTCTTTTTTTTTTTATTTGTGAGGGTTGTGGTGCTATTTATAGAGTTTCGTTCGACACTATTCACCCGGAAATTCCGAACTCCGATTTAGACGCCGTAACCAGCGTACCTAGGGTTTATCCCGCGTTCCGGACACAATGGAACAGGTTTCGGAAGCTAATTCGGAAGTATGTGCGAGTTATGGCTACAAACGCTCAATTTAAATTAAACCGATTTAAACCGATTTCTAGGCGTTTTAATTTGTACGGGACAAACGGTAAATCCAATTGACTTGAAATTTGAAACCTTACAATAATATCACATTACGGATCCGATGAAACTGGTTTCGTCGAAATCCGAGACTTTTTGAAAAATGGCTATTTTGACTCGCCAAATTTAAATTAAAAAACGATTCGATGCGTTTCGAGCTGTCACGATCAAACGATAGCTCCGATTGACACGAAAATTAAAATCCGGTAATAACTAACTATTACGGATCCAATGGAACTGGTTTCGTTCAATTCTGAGACTGTTCAAAAATTGACTATTTTACAGTCGATTATTAAATATTAAAATATTCAATTTTCACAAATTAACTTTTAATTCGATTTTAAAAGTTCTAAAATATCGTTCTAACTTCAACATGATAAAATAAAATTTTACAAATCATTTTCTATCATATTTAACTCAATTTTCAATTATTTCCGTAATTTAACATATTAAATTATCGATTTAATAATTCAATTAAATCCAATAAATCAAAATAAAATTTATTTGACTTATAAATTCACTTATTAATATTTAAAATTAATTAAATATCCAAATTTTAATTTATAAAAATTCTGGGTCGTTACAATCTTTCCCCCTTAAAAGAATTTCGTCCTCGAAATTACAAGTAAGAAGATTACAGAATCTATTAACTTTCCAAAATTTATAATTAAACTTCTTTCAAATCTTTACTAAGTTTTCAAATCATACTTAGTTATCTTTTCAAAAACAATTATATCATTTAACTTTCAACTTTAAAACAAAGTTTAAAGTTTTCAAAATTTTCCAATTTTTCTCAAATTTTTCTAACGCCTTAAATTTTCGGAAAAATTCGCCATAGTCTCCTTTGCGCGGCTCGATCCGAAAAAAAAAATGACAGTATATATATCACAAATATACATCTCATCAAGTAATGAGGCATCCCGAAGGGAAAAAAGTGTAAAAGTACGATATTTAATCCGAGATATGTACCTTATATTTTATTAGCAAGCATATACGGCTAATATAGCGCAAAAGCGAGCTCCAAATGCGAAGCAAACGCGATCCGCACCTACTAATCACTCAACAAACAACATGAGAATCATGCATATAGACAATAATCTCAATATACAACATATAGCAACATAACAACTTATATGTCAACATAGCACATGTAGTAAAACAACATATATTCAACCATCAACCAATTATCATTCATAATCAATATATATTCATTCATATTTTCATTAATATTAAATGAAATAGGTTTTCAATTTAAATCACATTTGATTCATTTACATTGGATTTACTAACATTCATTCTCAATTCAATTAGTTTACATTACTAATTAAATCCAATTCACTTTCAATTCTATTCAAATTTATTTACTTCTAATTTGAATTCAATTGCATTAGCTTTCAATTTCATTAATACTTAATGAATTATATACTATCAATCAACAATCATATAACAACCAACGTTTATATAATACAATCAAATTCCTTTGCTTATATTCATTCTTGGTTCAACTCCTTAAATAAAATTGATTTCCATTCAATTTATTTAATTAACTTTTTTTCAACTTCCAATAATATTAGATTTAATGAATTTACACTTATATTCATTATTCCATATCAATTCTATTTTCCATTCAATTGATTCACAATTCAATTCATTTATTCAATTCAATTACCAAAGTTGAATTTCATTCACATAACTTAAGTTCACATTTCTTTTAATCCACTTGATTATTTACTTCGATACCAAAATCAATTCCATTCAACAACACTTAAGTTATATTTCATTTAACCTTATATTCATTTTTATTTACAACTCATATTCATATAATTTTACTTCTTGTATATATAAGTTTATTTCACAATTGTAATTCACTTTAATTATAACTCAATTCTTATAATTCTTTTGCTTATACAATTATTCTTTTATTTAGATTATTCAACCAACTAAACAATCAACTTATATACACTTTAATAATTTTGAAAAATTATTTCTTTACATACAAAATATACTTAAGGTAAAATTATTTCATTTACCCAATTTCTAAATCAATATTGTGCCGAATTGTTCTATTCAAGTGTTTAGAAACCCCTTCGGCATAGTCTTGCGGACCACGCTGACGAAAGTTCATATGCCACTCAATAAACCAATCATCACAATATAAAACAATTTTTATTCACTAAAAAATACGCACTCATAGCTATTATTACACTCAAACTCATTCTAGAGTACTACTGACTCTATCTCTAACGAGTAATACCCATCAGAACCATGGTTCTCGCTTAACCATCAGCTCTGATACCAAATGTAACGTACGCGGATTTTCGTCGCCGAAAAACCGACATCGATACTCACTTTATCGACTGCCGAGAAATCAAAGGCCGAAAACCGAGATGTTAGGGGTTTTAAAAAGAATTTAAGAAAAGAAAAAGAGAGAAAAGATAGAAAATAGAGAGGAAAGAAGATAGACGATTTTTAGAAAACAGAGAATTTTTAAAATAGAACGGGACAGAAAGGAAACAACAGAACAACAACAGAATCTCACAATTCGCAGCGGAACAACATATTATAATAAATGAATAATCTTTAAACAAAGAACTATATCAGTTATTACATTACATTTCATTACATCACATCATATCATCAGAGTGTACAACAACATACAACAATAAACAGTGCAGCGGAAAAAGAAATACTATATAAACTAGTAATACGCCATGCCATCCAGCTTGCCTCTAGCAACTCCAGAATATCCAGAATATCCTGATAAACCTAACTCTTAACTGCCTGTGTGGAAATTGGTGGGCACCCAGAGTTTAGGAAGGAAAACAATAAACTCCGAGTCAGTCATGTGACTGGTGTGAGAACTCAAAACAGTTTATTTAACTTTAAAATCAAAATAGAGGAATATTTTTAAATTCAATTCGCAATGCTTTTAAAAATGAGACTACCATAAGGCCTCCCGCACACACACACATGCAAACGCAGAATCGGAGGAGATTTCTCCTTATGATAGTCAAAGATGCTTGATACGCATTTAAAATAACATTTGATATTATTACTAGTGCATAGTGTAATAACAAATCATTTCAAAAATAAAGATATAAATCTTAGCCAACATACGACCATTATCGTATGCCTACTATAGCTACTATCCAAACAGTGGTGACCACCATAAGTGAATAGCAGGTTCTACAACTAATACCGTAAAAGTTTCGTATTGGGAATTGGATTTCCAACAAATGGTCAGGCCAAGGAACTTCCCATTGCCACATGAGAATGCCTCTGGATGGACATCCCCGAGAACCAAACCGGATCTCTACCAACACAAGGCCGGGTTACCCCTAACTGAGTAACAACTGACCGAATATGCCATCCCCCGGTCCTTTGGGACCTTTATCAACCGAGCGCTCGTAATCAATTCACACAATCATAACAAAGTGTTTTCAACATGAGTAAGTATCTGGGCTCCATACCATGATACCACCCTTTTCCAGAAGGAAATGGACACATCCTAAAGGGTGCTACCCCTCATAACCTTGCTGCTTCTTTCCTGTTTTGACCATTCACGGTGTGTGAGGCTCGACGAATTCACGTCCACAAAAACATACTTTATACAAAAGCCATGCTTTGGGTCAACAAATGATCAACACAATGATCACAAGGATAGACGATCAAATAAACGATCCTATCACAAATAATCAACACAATGATCATTTCAGCATCACTCAGCATGTCACATTACCAAATTGGGAATATATCGCTGATAACATTCAACTACATAACCTCTGAGCTCGTACGTCTCAGAGAAGGGTGTTAAGCTAAAGAATAAATTCTTCGCCACCAACAGAAATATATTTGAAAGAAATCGGCTTTATATCTCAATTTATAACGTCAGACATACAATCCATACAAGTCTGTTCCGGGCTCGAACAAAACCGAAGGCACTTCTTACGAAGCCCTTGCAATACGGGTATTCACAATCCCGATCGAATTTCCCATCACTTAGGAGATCTCTATACCAGGAGCTACCCAGTGCAGAGACAATCGATAGGTCATCCTATCGCTTTCACAAATACTCGGTCTTCAACACCGATCTTCAAATGCAATTCATAACGACGTATCACATATTCGGAATGGGTTATACGACCCCATGGTCCTTTCCCGGTTAACCCGAATAGTGAGCGCTTATTCAAAAATAAGTGTGCATTCAAATTCAATCAATTCACATCAAATACCCATTCAAAGGGAAATATTGATAGTCGGTTATTGAACTATCAATGGATATGCATACATCACCAGATTCCAAATAATTTTCCAAATTATTTATTTTCCAAAATATCTTTACAAGATATAAAATTTCAACACTTCAAAAATAAATCAATATTTATTTTCAAACAAATTTCACTTTCACATATAAATTCCATAATGAATTTATATTTCAAAATATCCATGCATATACGATTTCAATTATTCACTTCAATTTATCTTCAAAAGATAAATTCTATAAATTCACTTCATATTGGAAAACATTTCCATACTTATTTATAAATAAGTAATTCACAATCTTTTATTTTCAACACTTAGAAAATATTCCATATACTTAAATCGAATTAAGTATATATTTCATTTTTTTTAAGGAAATCATTCACTTAACATATTTATTTGGGTCAAAACGAATGTTGCGTAAAACATCGTTACAACAACCCAACATCACTAGTATAGGGATTCGAAATTAAAATAGATATATAAATCCCAATACTATACAAAACATTTCCTTTCGGAAATCATTTACTATAACAACAGTGTTATAGTCCACCATTTCCTTCTATTTCTCGAAACATCTATTTCAACAATCAATGTTGAAATCTATGGTTTCGAATCTCAACACATTTAAAACATCGTTAGATCGTTTTAGTTCAAATTAAACATCTCATTCAAAACAATTTCTTTAACATATCATTCACTATTTAAAAACGTGAATATACTTCTTTAACAAATTCCATCCTTTTATTCATTTTAATTCAAAGGATTATTCACTGTCTAAAAACGTGAATATGACTCTATTTCTAAGTTATAACAATTAACTTATCAAAATAAGTCGTTTGCGAATTTATAAAACAACGTTCATAAATTCCATATCTATTTATTTATAAAAACTTCCTTTTTATAAATTCCTTTATTAACCTATTCCAGTTTATAACTAAATTATAAACTAAACGTTCATATTATAAATTAAATACTTATAAAACGATTATTTTACAAAATCGTTCTTTTTATCTTCCCAAATTATAAATCTTATAACTTATAAGATTCATTTATTTAACCAAATCTATTCTTCAAATAATTTCACCAAATTTATAAATCTTACTATTTATAAATTTCATTTATAACTTCACAGTTTATAATTCCATAAATTTCATTCTATTATGAAATTCATTCTCACATCATTCAAACATTTATAAAAACTTGTTTTATAATGTCTATATTCCAATTTATAAATATCCATTTATAAATCTCTTAATATAAATCAGTTTATATTATTATTCTGAAACGTCTTTAATTTCCTTTATAATTTCACCATTTTGATTTATAAAATAATCAAATTTTATAAATCCTATATTTAAACTTTTCATAATAAATTCAAAAATCCAGTTTAAACTATTTTATAAAATCATTAATTCATATTTCTCAAAAATCAGCTTTTAACTATATTTCACAAAAACCATAATTTTTATAACAATAAAAATTATAACGTTTATTTATTTAAAATAGATCAATTCCGAAAATCTTATATATTTTCAAAAATCACTTTAAAATCATTTTAAAATCCCAAAATCTGGGTCCAATGATGCTACACACCAAATAGTCAATCACGACTACAACGACATCATATATCGTATATGATAATCCATCAAATATCAAAATATCTGAAAATCAAATAAAAACTGTTGAGGAATCCAGTTGGATCCCTCCAACCTGTTTTCCTGCATCACAAACATTAGCACAATACCAATTTCGTTCCAGTACGAAATTATCGCGGTATATGTTCTTATTTAATATTATCCGCTTAATAACGGCGTAATAGGGTCTCATCCGCTAAACAAAAAATGCGGGAAATCAACAACTGCAATATATACATATGCCAGTATATATATATATTGATATTATATATAATACCAATTTCACTGTTTATGAAATATTCGCGGTATATGTTTTTAATAAATAACATCCGCTTACTAACGGCGTATAATGTCTATTTTAACACTCAATATATACAGTCATCATTCAAACATGCATTCAAATATTTTAAATCTAACTATTTAAAATAAAATCGAAACCATTTCGATTGAGTGAGAAGTTCTCACCTTGGTTTTAAATTCCGTTTTAGCGATTTATTTCGAATAAAATTAAACGCGCGTTTAATTTTACCCGAAATTCTCACTAACTCCAAACGACTCCAAACCAACTCCATCGCGTAGTGCTCGTCCATATGATTCCAACGCAACTGGTTTCGCACAGTTTCGACCTCGTATGAAAAAGTTATTGATTTTACAATTTTACACGATTTTTAATATATACTAATCAACATAAACTTTATATTTTTAAATCAACCAAATCACTACCGTTCACTTCTATTCCCAAACTCCATCAGGTCCACACGTCCCCACCCCACTTTCTTCCTCTTCTCATTTTCGTTACTTCCAGTAAATAATACGCACAACAAGAACCCATGCTCCAAGATTAGGGTTTGACATTACTCCATTCATACTCGACGAAATCTCGATCGAGGAGTGCCAAATCAAAGCCTTCAACATGCTCTAGGTTCGGCCTGAAGCACATGGAGCTCGGCCCTGAGATAGGCCTCGAAACGCGTGCCAAAACTGATGCAAACGGCCCCACTTCTCTCCCCCTCCGTCGCACCATTTACGATCATACCCGTATGGAATTAAAGCTCTCTCCATGCTCTTCAATGTTGTAGTTAACAACTTTGGCCAAAACTTCACGGATTGGAAGAGATTAAGGGTTGAAATTGGGACAATTCTGGCCATTGAATAATTAGGGCCGGCTGCAAATTGAATTAGGGTTTGATTTCTTTTTTTTTTTTTTATTTGTGAGGGTTGTGGTGCTATTTATAAAGTTTCGTTCGACACTATTCACCCGGAAATTCCGAACTCCGATTTACACGCCGTAACCAGCGTACCTAGGGTTTATCCCGCGTTCCGGACACAATGGAACAGGTTTCGGAAGCTAATTCGGAAGTATGTGCGAGTTATGGCTACAAACGCTCAATTTAAATTAAACCGATTTAAACCGATTTCTAGGCGTTTTAATTTGTACCGGACAAACGGTAAATCCAATTGACTTGAAATTTGAAACCTTACAATAATATCACATTACGGATCCGATGAAACTGGTTTCGTCGAAATCCGAGACTTTTTGAAAAATGGCTATTTTGACTCGCCAAATTTAAATTAAAAAACGATTCGATGCGTTTCGAGCTGTCACGATCAAACGATAGCTCCGATTGACACGAAAATTAAAATCCGGTAATAACTAACTATTACGGATCCAATGGAACTGGTTTCGTTCAATTCTGAGACTGTTCAAAAATTGACTATTTTACAGTCGATTATTAAATATTAAAATATTCAATTTTCACAAATTAACTTTTAATTCGATTTTAAAAGTTCTAAAATATCATTCTAACTTCAACATGATAAAATAAAATTTTACAAATCATTTTCTATCATATTTAACTCAATTTTCAATTATTTCCATAATTTAACATATTAAATTATCGATTTAATAATTCAATTAAATCCAATAAATCAAAATAAAATTTATTTGACTTATAAATTCACTTATTAATATTTAAAATTAATTAAATATCCAAATTTTAATTTATAAAAATTCTGGGTCGTTACAGCTAATATGGAGCTAGTTGGAGAATCTATGGGTAAATGCTCAGTTTAATAAGTGCTAGGTTTGTGGAAGGTATCTAGAACCTATTGATTATTTGTGTACATAAGGTTTCTTGATACAACTTATATTATACGTAATGGGTTTCCCAGAAATTTTATGTGTAATTTTTTTATGAAGGCGTACAAAGAATATATTTTTATTGGTTTTAAAATATTCCAAGATAGTGATACAATCTAAGTTTTGTGACATTGAAGTTGCACAGAGCACATAACTCGGTAGTTAAAAAGCTTGCATACTAGGAATGGATGATACCAAATGGATAAAATAACGAAGTGAAATTGTACTATTTCTATTGTTTACTCTATTTTCAATGTATAATAGATAATTTATTTAAGGCGCTTCTTTACGTGGGCATGAATAGTTGTTTCAGTTTGTGCACCATATAATATTGCATCATTGATAATGATACTTAAGTATTTCTTCAATGTATTTTATTGCAATTTTAGTTGACTATACCACATAACATACACATGTATGTATTTCGTTTTTGATCATTTCTACACATGTTTGAGTCTAATTTTTTTAGTTTTAATGCAAAGTTATATTTTGTTTTATTTAACCGTTTCCTACATTACCATTGGGTCTAAATCATACTGGGCTCTATACATGCATATGGCATCAACCGGTTTGTGAATTTAAGTTTAAAGATGAGAAGTTTCTCCACTTTCACTTACTACAATGCTTGCTTACCTAAATCATCATCAACTATTCAAATGCGTGAATGACAAGTATGAAAATGATAGAACCATTTTGTTGAGGGATGCTTTGTCGAACATCCTTTGTACATTTCAAAATGCACTTCCGCATCTTTCTAAAAATATGCTTCATGAAAAATCTTTGTCGTCATTTTCAGCAAAAATGCACATCTGCACTGCAAATATTGTAGTCCATGCTCTAAATATTTATTTAAAAAATATTTACAGTCTATACTGAGTACATTTACTTATAAAAATCTATAGTTAAAAGTGCAAACATTTGCAGTTTTGCCCACAAATACTTGCAGCAATATTTTCAGCCAAAATAGTGACATGGTGTTTCGTGAAACATGTTTTTGAGAAAGATTTTTCGGATATTCAATTTGAAAATAAGGGAAAATCATAATTTCCCCTTTTGTATTATATGCATGATTTACAAATACAATATCATAACATAATTAATCTATTGTCATTATCCCACAACCGTGTGCGAAGCACGGGTTCCCACTAGTAATGTTGTATAAATAATGGCACTTGATTCACAAACCATTGCTCCATTGACAATCAGAAGACGAAATGTGATACCTTCAATGCTTTACTCAAGCTTGATAAAAGGTTATGTTCATCTCTATCAATATTCAACCATTCTCTAGATACTCAATCAACATTTTGCATTATTGGCAAATTAGAATAATTGTTACATAATAAATCGACTATTACTGAAAACTATCAATTATATATTCCTTAGGTTGCGTTTGTTTTAATTCAGAATGGCTGAATTTAGTTCTGAAATTACAAAATTTCAGCATTCAGAACTTTTACGATCGTTTGCCCAGATGCATAAGTTTTGATTGGTCAATTCAGATATTATTTTTAAGCGAAAATTCATTGCTGATTTTAAGCGTCTAAACATTTCTTCGTTGTTTGCAGTCTCGAACCAGTGAAACATTTATACAAATAATAGCACTATAGGCTATTTACTCCATTATCTCTCTCATCTCGAAAAAGTATTTGTCAGCCTACTTGTGCAAACCAACTGAACTCATACTTTTAGGTATATTTTTACAGTACATTTTTACAGCTGCATTTTTTTACTGTATGTTAGGGCATCTCCAGTGGCTTAAGGGCTGGATATTCAGGGCACTGAATATTCAGCCCTTAAGCGGCCCATTTCACCCTAGGATTGGGGGCTTAGGTGCCCATTTAATGGGCGCCAGATTTCTGGCGCCCATTAAATGGACGCCAGGGCTTGGGCGCCCATTAAATGGGCGCCTAAGTCTAATACAGAATCCGTAATCGGATTCTGAATATTAAGCTTAATATTACACGCTGAATTGACGATTGGAGAAGAAGTGTTTAATATTATGAGCTGAATTCGCACCATTGGAGATGCTCTTAGTATGCTGGTGTAAGATAGATAAGGATATTATGTAAGCTTCATGATGTGATGTTTTTTGTAATTGTTGTATGCTATACCATGTGACAAATAACACGACCAATATAAATATTTTATGTGTACGCACAAACTGGAAGTATCTTTTTATTTATTGTAAGCTCGACTTTCTGCATTGTAGCACAATGTGAAGAAGGTTATCAGTAAGTACAAAAATGCAAAGAGAAACTTGTTCATAGGGTTTTAAGAAGAAATTAAAAGTGAAATGGTTGTTTATCAAAAATTTGAATACAGATGCTAAAATGAGTTAAGCTATCAGGTGTATTTATATACTCACCTCAACATATAAACTGATGTGAAAGATATCTTTTATTTGTTGTAAGAAACCTCTATTTTTGTAAAGTATTTTGTGATGTACATAAAAACTGCTATGAATGGTATCTTTTTATTTGCTTGATTCGATGATACCATTCAAAGACACCATTGACGTGCTTTCTGTTGTAATTGCCGTATGCTATAGTACTTTTTGTTTTTCTATCCAACGGCGGTTAATAATAAATTTTTTTGGTTGATTTTTTACAGCACACAAATAATTTAATAGCAACGAATATAAGTATACAACAGCTGACGTGTAATAAAAAAAACTAAACAATGGGTAGTTTCATACCAATTTTATTCTGTAATATTGCTGTATGTATTTGTTTATAGTTCTATCATCGATGAATAAAAACGAGAATTTTTTTAATATAACAAAAAATATTTTCATTAGTGTTAGTAAACAGTTATGGCATCAAGGAGAAAAACGAAGACAAGAAGTTGTGACAACGATGAAGATATCGAGAGTTGCGATGACAAGGCTGCTTTAACAAAGGATCCTGAAATGGAAAAGGACTTTCTTCAATTGTGTTTTAGGGAAGTACTAAAATTATTAATAATTAATTATTAAATATTAATTATTAAATATTAGTTACAATTAGTATTTAATATACCTATTACAACTGGTAAAAAGGAGCCGTTGAAAATAAGTTTATACAACTTTTTGATAAAAACATTGCAATTGTTAAATATTAATTATTAATTCTCAAAAATTAATTACTAAATATTAAATAATACTTCTTACTTATTACTTTATTAATATTAGTTGTTATTTCTTAGTTATTAATAATTAATTATTATTATTAATTATTAATTATTTAATAATAATTATTATTTATTATCTATTAATTATTGTACTATTATTAGTTATAATTCCTAATTATTAATTATTAATATTAATCATTAAAATTAATTCTTATTTGTTGGTTATTAATTATTTATTACTTATTATATTAATTGTTAATTATGCTTCTTAATTTTTAGTTATAACTTAATTCTTGTTAATTATTTAATAATAACAATTATTATTAAATATTAATTATTGAATAGTAATATTAATATTACTTATTTCATATTTCTAATTAATTATTATTATTTAATAGTGATTATTGTTTATTATTAATTTTTGTGTTAATTGTTTAGGTATCAATTATTAAGTATTATTATTTAATTATAATTATTAATTATTACAACGGGCAAATGTAAAAGGTTGTAATAGGCATTTATTACAACTGGTAAAAAAAAAGAGTTGTTAAAATTGGTATCTATTACAACTGACAAAAAAGAAAGGTTGTAATAGGAATCTATTGCAGCTGTAAAAAAAGAAGAGTTGTTAAAAATATGTGTCGATTACTACTGGAAAAAAGAAAGGTTGTAATAGGCATCTATTACAACTGGAAAAATATAGGAGTTAAAAATAAGTTTATTACAACTTTCTGAAAATAAGTTGTAAAAAATGTTTATTACAACTGGCATTTTCTAATAATTGTAAAATTGCAGTTGTAATAGGTTGTTTTTGTTGTAGTGTAACAAAGAAGACGGTTCTAGAATCGAAGCTCAAAAGCTTTAGATATCGCATTTTTGAAGAAAGGGGTCTATGTTGTTTAACTCCTGGTAATTCAAATGTCTGAGCTAAGTTATAGGACATCTGAATAGGATGTCATACATCTGAGAGACCACCCGGACGTCTGAAATAGATGTTAAGGGACCAGAGTCCATATAGTGTATTTTTGGGCATTTCCAGGCAGTTGATTAAGTAAAAAGCTTAGACGTCTGGTTGCTTGTAGCAAAATTTTCTTTGGATGAAGTCATATATCTGAGTTGGAAGTTCAGACGTATGAACGGTTTTTGTGGACGGTTTTGTCTAGGCTACCGTATATCGATTGTGAAGGCTTCAAGGGGCAAATTGGGTATTTGCCAAGCGGGAATTCATCATATAAAAGATATTTTTTAGACCTTAAAGTCATAGAGAGATTCATTCAAATAGAAAAAGGGTTTTCCTTTATAAAATTTCTTTAAATTCTGATTCTCCATAAATCACATTGTATCGCATTTTGAGTAATCATTGTATTCAATCTCTTATACTATTTCATTGTCATAATAAAAAGGTTCTCCTCAAACTGGATGGACTCTAACACAACGTTAGTGGAACCACTATAAATCTAGTGTATGATTTACTTTCCCTATTGCTGATTTTACTTGCTTGTGATTGATATTGGTTTATTTGGATTAGTTTTGAGATTTGTTATTGAGGTATTGATCCGTTGTTTTTATACATCTTTTAACGATTTTGCTATTTCCACTGCGTTTTGAAATTTGGGTTAGAGCGACGTTGAATTTGAATTTAATAACATTTGGTGTTCGAGCTTTAATGTTTGTAAGGTGCTTGTGGAAATACTGTAATCGAAAAACATCTTGAATAGCTCCTCATTGGTTAGTACTACTAAAGTAGCACTTTATGCATATGGATTTATAGAAGTGGAATGATGACAATGATTTTAAAAAATAACAATGGAAGATGAAAATTGTTCGTATATGGAATCATGTACAACGAGTTGTGTTTGATAAACATTTGTTACCAGTAGACAACTCAGATGTTGATAGAGAAAATGGAAGAGTGAGCATTCACTACACTTCAACTTGCTATGGATGTGAATGTAATCTCCGAAATTAGTGGTGAAACCACTGCTAAGTGCTTTTGGGATAAGTTGGATGAATTGTATATGAAGAAATAACTAACTAATCATTTGATCTTGTTGCAAACATTCTTCACCTACAAGATGAAGGAGCGTAGTTCACATAGTTAAATACCTTTGATGGTTTGCTAATGAAGGTGATGGTGGTGGACTAAAAGACTGAGAAAGAGCAAAAGGCGATGATCTTATTGGGTTCATTGTCGAATCATTACTCGAGTTTCTCAAATGGCCTAATCTGTAGCTAGGATACTTTGACTATTATTGATATTAAATCGGGTCAACTTAGTGAGGAGTTGCGAGATGAAATGGAGAAATTGAATGATAGTAGTACATCAATAAACATTAGTTCCATGCAAATTCAAATGTTTGATGATGTAATTCATACACTCACCAGTGCATTCTATGTTTCGGGTCTTCATAAATCTCTTATTTGTAACGACCATGACTCGACCTTCGAAAATCGACACCAAATACATCACCCGTATTCGAATTACGTAGATTCAAACGTCAAATCTGGTTCGCCGGAGCTTATAACACATTAAGTACAGCAACACAGCGAAAGAAAAACAATAACTTTTATTGATACATAATAGATACAACACATTGATACAAATGATTATCAATATCAGAGATACAAGACAACATCGGAAGAATAATAGCGGAAGAGATAACACTAGTAGTGGAACAATATCACCAATCTAATCTTCCAAAAGATAGAAAGAAATATAGAATCCAAAACTGCATTCCAATCCAATGCTTCAAAGATCTCTAAGCCAAGAAGCTCGAACCACCATCAAGTTGAAGTTAAGGAACTCCAATCCTAGAGAAACAAATGCGATTGCCAAATCCAAAGGCTGAAAGCTATCAACTCTATATCTACTAGCTGATTATCTGGAAATCTAACTTTAGGATGCCCGTGTGGAAAATTGTGGGCACCTAGAGTTTAGAAAGGGGACAATAAACTCCAGGTCAGTCGTGGGACTGGTGTGAGCAAACAAAAACAGTTTTATCTTTAATAAAGGAAAACAAAGGGAAATAAAAGAAATCCACAATGCTTTTTTGGAAAATGAAACTACCACAAGGCCCCCCACCACAAACACAATGCAAACGCACAATTGGAAGAGATTTCTTCTTCTGACAGTCAAACATGCTTGATACATGAAAATCTTTTGATATTATTATTAGTGCATAGTGCAGAAAACATTTTGAATGTATAATATTAACCTTAGCCAACATAGACATTTCGTACTATGACTATTATAGCTACCACTTAAACGGCGGATCACCGTAAATGGCAGGTTATACAACTAAAACAGTACACGGCGCGTATTGTTTCTTTGGATTTCCAACAAATGGTCAGGCTAAGGAACTTCCTGGGCCACATGAGTACGCCTTTGGAGGGACGCCCCGAGAACTTAACTAGCTCTCTACCAACACAAGGCCGGGTTACCTCTATAACTAGGTAACTACAGACACGAGTATGCCACCCCCCGGTCGTTGCCGACCTTTATCCAAGGGCTCTCAACACCAACAACCACAAAGCAATAAGTTTGCAGCAACAACATAGGTTAAATATCTGGGCTCCATACCATGATACCACCTTTTATCCAGAAGGAAATGGACATACCCTTAGGGGAGCTACCACCACATAACCTTGCTGCATCTTTCCTATTTCGACCATTCCGGGTTATGAGGTCCGACGAAGTCTCATCAACAAAGCTACGCTTTTCATAAAAAGCCATGCTTTGATCAACAAATGATCGGCAGCACTTCATATGCCACATTACCAAATTGGGAATGTATCACTGGTGACCATCAACAACATAACCTCTGAGCTCGTACGTCTCAGAGAAGGGCGTTAAGCTAAGAGAATAAATTCTCCGCCACTAAACAGAAATGTACCTGATAGAAATCAGTTTTACATCTCAAAGTGTAATGTCAGACACATATCCATACAAGTCTGTTCTGGGTTTGAACAGAACCGAAGGCACTTCAAAAGAAGCCCTTGCAATTTGGGTATTTACAATCTCGATCGGACTCCCCATCACATATGGAGATCTCTAGACTGGCACGACTCACTACAGAGACATTCGACGGGTAATTCTTTCATTCTCGAAAATACCCGGTCTTCACCACCGGTCTTCAAATGCTATCCATTTTCGTATCATTATTCGGAATGGGTTATATGACACAAAAGCCTCTCCCGGCAAAACCGAATAATGAGCGCTAAATTTTAAAACCATATGGATATATTGGGATCTTAGTTAAGTCACAACTTAAAGCCCAAAACCTTTCTTTTGAATGGTTTAAACAAATTTTATTTCAAATCTTTTAAACAAAAGATTCACCTTTTAAGATCAATTTCAATTTGAAACAAAGTTCACCATATTTCACAAAGATTAATTCATAGCTTTCCAAACTATTTCAATTCCAAATCTTTTATACAAAAGATACACCTTTAAGATCCTCTTCAATTTAAAAACAAAGTTCACCAATCTTTAACAAAGATTCATTCATATATTTCAAAACAATTTCCATTTCAAACTTATTTAATTTTGGTTTTGTTTTTGATTGTTAAGTTTGTTTTGCTCACTTGGTTTGGAACAGAGAAGAATAGAGAATAATCTTGAAAACCTGGGAACTGTTTTGATCATTGGAAACTTGTTTTATTGATTCATGTTGAGTTAGACTGGGTTGCATTATGAATTTTGATGTTGATTTGAATATATGCTTGATTTGCTTTGATTTGGGATCTTGCAACTGGAAAAGCTTTTAATCTAAGGCTTGCTTTTTTTTCTTATTTGTTGAGTTGCTTCGTGGTTTTGGTTTTGTTTTTTATTGTTAAATTTGTTTTGCTTTGACCTGAGAACCTGCTTTTGATGTTAAATCAGTTTTGCTTTGAACCTGATGTTGTTACTCGGGTTTTAATTTTTAATTTGTTTTGATTTCTGGTTTTCTAGGTTTCTTGTTTCTTTTCTTTTTGAACTGTTTTGTTTTCAGTTTAGAGAAGATGAGAAGTGGACGGTTTGAAAACTTTGAATTGAAAGGGGTAACTAAATTTTCCTCTAATACATGTTATTAATGCATTTGCCACTTGTCCATTTAGACTAACACTTGTTAAATTCATGTTTTTAAAATCTTACACTTGTTTAAAACAAATAATTTTTACGTTTATATCCTTATACAAATCGTATTTATACATAATGTTTTAAATCTTTAAGTATTTATATTTTATATCTTAATATATGTTCATGTTTAAATGTTTATTAACCTCTTATTGTAATTAAAATATTAATTTTATTTTATAACTATTTATATAACCTTTAAGAAAATGATTTTAAGACTAATTATACATTAATAAGTAATTACATTTATCTTATATATAAGAATTCAAATTAGAATAGCCTTGTGAAAATTATTACATAAATCTCAAATCATAACTTCCAAATATATATATATATTAGAAAACAAATTCTTATTAACTTTTAAAATATAGTTTTAAATCTAATTTATTTTCAATACATTTATTTTTGAATTTCAAGCCAAAATCCTTTCTACAATATATATATATACACATATATATACAGACACACTTCATTGAATTTTCAAATTTAATTCTTTATTTACATACTCTTTATATATATTTATATCATTTTAAGAAAATGATTTAAAACTAATATATATATATATATATATATATATTAAAATATATATTTAGAACTTAATCCTTAAATACCTTTTTATTATATTAAATTTAAATCATACTTCCAAATCAAAATGCCCATTTAATAAAATAAGAAAACAAATTCTTATAAATTGAAAATATAATATTTTCAAATTCAATTTATTTTTCAATATATTTATTTTTAGATTGCAAATTATAATTTATTTATATAAACACAAAACAAACACATATCTTTATTAAATTTGGAAAAATTCAAATTTATTCATAATTTAATCCAAAAATTTATTTTAATCACTAAATTTAATTTGGCTCAAAACCGAGATCGTTACATTATTTCCTTGGAGAAATTGGATTCTTTGGAAAGTAAATTCACTATTGGGAGTGAAAGCTTGCAGGTTTCGAAGGGTGCACTTGTAGTGATGAAAGATGCTAGAGCTTATGGAGTTTGTTTGGTTGTAGGTGTGATTATTGAAGGTGAAACTAGTTTAGATGTAGATAGGTCTTGTGGCTTTGATGCGACAAGGTTGTGATATTAGAGGTTAGGTCATACTTTAAAGAAGAGTTTGAATATTCTTGGAAGAGGGAGATGGTCGATGGAGAGAGTTTCAACAAATTGAATTTTGCGAGGAAAGTGTCATGGAGAAGCAAATTAAAGTACCATTTGGTGAAGGAAAGCATGATTCAAGAGATGTTCCTGAGTATGTTTGCATGAATGTTTGGGGTTCGGCATCAATAGCTTATTTAGGTGGACTCGTTATTATATTTATTTTATTGATGACTTTTCTTGAAAGTATAGGCATATGTAATGAAGGCCAAGTCAGAGACATTTGCTAAATTCAATATTTGGAAGGCTATTGTTGAGAATAAGAGTAGTAAGTCTTTGAAGGTGTTGAGGTCCAATAGTGGCTGTAAGCCTGTTTCTTGAGAGTTTATGTATTTTTGCACATCAAGATATTCGAGGCATTTTACTACACCAAGGGATTTGTAATCAAATGGTCTTGTAAAGAGAATGAACCGTGCTCTACTTAAGAATGCTCGATGTTTGAGATTGACATTGAGTTTGTTGAATGGATTTTGGACCGTAGCGTTGTCAACCGTAGTGCATATTGTAAATCCAATTCCATGCTCGGCTATCGATAACAAAATTCTTGAGGAAGTTTGGAAATGAAAGAGCATTGATGTAACAACCCGCATATTTATCAATTGTATATTTAAATATTTTATTTAAATATTTTATCGTTCGTCGGATTTTGGTCCGAAAATCTACTTTTTGCAAACAGTCGAATTAGGACTCGAGACCCCTCCTAATGAGTTCAAAATGCCGTTTGCAACCTTTTTGAGTATAAGCTTCGATATGTTTGGAGTTAGTCGAGTTTTTCTACTTTTTCACTTTGGGTTTGAGTTTGGGTTTCAGCCCAATGTTCCACCTTAAGACTCTAGCTCCACTCCAACTCTTCATTACTTCATTTCATATTCCTAACACTTCAAGCTAAAGTAAAAATGGTGGAAGAGATTGGAAATGGAAATTCCTAAGCCCTAGCTTTCTTTGCAAATCCAACTTCTAGCTCCAAATTCAAGAGAACCCATTGGTAAGCATCTCCTTCTTCTTCTCCAACTCATTCTCCATTCAATTTCAGAAATTTCCTAAATCTAATTTAGGAAATGTTTCTCCTTTAAGCTTAGATTTAAGCTTGTTGGGTTGGAATTAAAGAGTGGTTGTTCTTGCCATTGCTCTATAGCTTCTTCTCCATTGATTTTGTGAAAAGGTGAGATTTTTATCTCACATCTTAGTCTATAACTATATTCGATTGTTAGGTATGAATTCCTAACACTTATTCTTGTGCAATCGCTTTTGGTTTGGATTGATTTGGTGACTATTCCAATTTTGGGTTCAATTCTTTAAAAATCACAACTTTGATGTTTGAACATGTTTTTGGTGGCGGATCGGAGAGCTAATGGAGCTGGGTTATCAATTGGCTAAGGCTCCTTAGGTCCATTGCTCGAACGGTCGCGTTTTGGAGGAATTTGCATTTCATTGAAAAAGGGCAGGAACTGCATAAATTTGAAGTTCGGCCGACCGAGCGCTGTAGCCGGTCGACCGACCTACTACTAAAAGTGCATAGCACTTCTCTATCTCAGGTCTGGTCGACCAACTACAGAGCTCAGTCGACCGACCTGCTTCCCGAGAATTTTTCTAGAACAGGGTCCGGTCGACCGAGCTCTGAAGCCGGCCGACCGACCTGTTACTGTTTTGCCTATTTTGCCTATTTAGCATTGTTTCCAAATTTAATCGATTCGTGTTATCTCCCTATTTGTTGTTATCATTTGTTGTCGACTTTGATGACTTCTTTTCCTCGGGAATTTTCGGAATATCCATTTTGATGGTTTCAGTATCGATTTCTTTAGATTTTATTCACGTGTTCGAATGTGAATTTTAGTGATTGATTGTTCCTACAATCAATTTTTGTGTTTTGTCACTTCAAAATATAAAGGTTTTGAATACTAGTAGTAAATATCAAAATTATTCCATCAAAACGATTTCAACACTATTTTATTACAAAGCTCGTTTCTTAAACCATTTTCCAATCAATTAGTATATACAAACCTTTACCTCACTCGTATGAGAAATCTAATTAAACGGCTTAGTAAAAAGAGTGGTATGAAACGCTTGCGTTTACTTCGTTGGTTAATTCTTGGACTTATTCGATTGAATCTCTTGTGACAATTTTCTAGTGGAGATCTACAATTTGTTCGTAAATATTTAAGTTAAGCTAGGGGTTATGGGACATGAAGCTAAGCTCATATATTTACTAGCTTACTGTAATTGAAACTTCTCTTTGATCATGACGATCATTTTATGTTTTAGACTAGCATTGTGCGATGTCTTTTTGATTTGGTTCATCGGATGTCACGCTGTACGACGTCGTTGCTCCCTTTGATTGTGCTTTGGTTCATCAGGCGTCACGCTGTGCGACGTCATTGTTCCCTTCTATTGTGTTTCTGGATCATTGAACGTCACGCTGTACGACGTCGATGCTCCGAATTATTTGATTTCTGGATTTCTTGTGTTGATTTCTGGAATTTATGTTTCACCAACTTTTACGATTGGCATTGATAGATATGTCATTTATTGTGGCTTGGTGAATGAAATTAGGAGTATGACATTCCTTTTTATCTTTGATAAGATCTTTGTGGTATTGATTAATCTCTTATTGATTTTTCAATTAGTTATTTATCACAGCTTGGCATTGTGATTATTATACGTTTAGTCATATCTCTTATTCTATATCATTTCATCTGATATTTATAGCTAGACTGATCCGTTTATTATTTTCTTCTTAAATAATACTCGGGTCAGACTGAGATTTTACAGGTGCTTCTGCTTGCCACCTTATCGGACCATCATATGATCTTTTGGCTAACTACTTTAGTTTGGTAGTCCTTGTTGTATACATCTAAGTTATTGACTCCTTGATGTACACATATTCGTTTGGCTTGCACTTGTATCTATTCTTTTGTGACATTGTGGATCTTGTTAGACCACTACTCTGATATACACTTATATGTCTAATATTCATATCTATTTCCGCCTTTGTGATATGAATTGCCTGTGATTGATTTATGTTATGTTTATGTCTATATTTGTTTCCGAAGATTTATTTATAGCCACCATGTGATAGCTTTGAGTTTGTATCGGTATGTCCGACTTCCTCCTTAAATGAAATGCGTGCTATACTATCTGACATATCGATGCTCGCACAAAGAAGTTACATGGATGGTCGCTCCTCAACAGCCTTATTCTCCGTGCTAGTTGACGACATTACACCATAGTGTCCTTGGCTAGCGTGGGTATAGAGGTGGGGCGTCACAGCTTGGTATCAGAGCCAAACTTCGGAACAATGTAGAATAATCTAGCAAGGATCATGTCTTAAGTCTTTCTTAGGAGTCGTGCTTTAGGATTTTATTCGAGTCTTCGTACCGATTCATCCTATTTTCTTTATGATTCCTTGTTTTATCTATCAAGATTGCTTGATATTTATTCTGAGAATAACTTTTTCCTCTTCTTTCTTTCTTTCTTAAAGAAAAGAAATGGTTGGTTCTGGCAATCCTAGCGCTGGTCAATCCAGTAGTCCTTCTTTGGATGGCGCATTCATGTCTGCCTAACAACTTTTGGATCTTATAAAGAAACAAGAGTTTATCTATGCTTTGAGTAAGAACCCCGAGATGATTTTACCTTTGAAACTTCAAGTTCCTTTCAATCAGCTTGTGGATATCACTCTTCGATATGAAGAGGTTGGTAAAGGAAGTGATAGTGATACTGGGATTTCCAAGAAGAGGCATATTATGTTCAAAAGCCCTAATCCCAATTAGAAAGTGAAGCAAACTACTTTGGTAGTAAAGACTCCAATCCCTAATCGTGGAGGATGCTACAATTGTAATTCTAAGGACCACTATGCAAAGGAGTGTCCGGAGCCACTCTTTTGTCGCTATTGCAAAAATACAAGTCATCATATTTCTGTTTGCCCCATACTTCAAAGCAAGAAGAAGGTGGAACAAGAAACTTCGGTAGACAAGACTCCTACTCCAAGTCGTAAACAATGCTACAATTGTGGTTCCACAGACCATTATGTAATTAAGTGCCCGAAATGTAATATCCCAGAATTTTTAACAATATCAATTTAATAATCTGTAGTTAAAATTAAATTGATATTGATAATCTGATGATAATTATTCAGATGAATTTAACAATCTTCTTCAATAAATATTTAAATTAGTTATCTTATCTTTTAAATGATATAAATTGATTTCTATTTATAAATAAATATATGGTTTATATTTTAAATAGATTGGTTTTGTTTTAATTTTAATAAGTAAAGCATATTTTCTAGTTTTATTATTTATTGTAATTTTGGGAAAATTTGTTTTATTTAATATCCAAGCTTTTCAAAATTAAATAAATACTTTTGGTTTAAATTTAATGATTAAATCATTTTTTAAATTCTAATATATACATTTCAATTTGGAAATTTTGTTTTTAATTAGTATTGAGTTTTAAAACTATTTCATAAATAAAAATATGATTTAAAATTGATATGAAAATATTAAATGTTTTAAATTAAATTGGATTTAGTTTTAAATTTAGAATAAATTCAATAAAATGTTTTATGGTTTAATAAAATGGATATTTTATTAATAAAAATATAATCTCTTGTAAAATGATTTTAATTTAGTAAAAAGAGATTTATAAAAGCAATATTAATATTGTATTGTCTTTATAAATAAGATTTGAATAAAATTTGTAATTTTTATTTCAAATTGAATTTATATTTATTATTTGATTTGAAATTGTTTGGTTTTGAATTTAATTTGAATTTAAATTCCAAAGTATAAATTTTAAATTGTTTAATTGATTTAATCTTTAATATGTATAAGTTCATTTATAAACATAATTTGTTTTTATTTCTTTTGTAAATACATACACATGTTTAAATTTAAACTAACATATTAACTTAGGATTACACACACATTAATTTGTAATTAGTACTAATCATTTTTTTAAGAAAACAAGTGTTTGATTCATGCATTGATTAAACATGTGTTGCATTCATATGCATTCAGATTAACAAGTGTTCAAAAAACTAATTTACAATGTGACAAGTGTAAGATTTAGATTTTATTTCTCTTTTCTTTGAATTAAATCTGAATATCACATTTATATAAACTTGCTTCTTCATTCTTATTTGTTTTTTTATCATTTCTTAATCAAAAGAAAAGATCAAAATTCATTTTTCATATGCATAAATGAAACCTGCATTCTGAACATCCTCAAATACAAAAACCTGCATACTCCACTCCTCTTCAAAATCAAATCCACCTTCACCTAAAATTCAAATCACAAGCCTGCATTTTCTAACCATGTTCAAAAATCTGCATTTGATTCATCTACAGTCTGCATATTCAAATCCCAAATCTGCATTCCTCAAATCAAGTGAAACCTGCATATTCAAATATAAAATCTGCAACCCCTCAAATCCAAAAATCTGCATACTCCACTTCATTTCAAAATCAAAATGAAGCCTGCATGTTTTCCTGCATTCTGTTTAAACCTGGAATGGATGAAGCCTGCATCTTTTCACCTGAATTACATAGCATGCATTTGGGAAATTGGCAAAAGCATCTGCATGCATGTAGGAATTGTAGTTATGGAGCATGAGCTTTCAAAATTGCAACTCAGATTAAATCAACAAAAGAGCATGCCTGCATTTTTGGTGACTTCTGCATATTCAACTGAGCTCTGCATTTTTTTTAAAGGTGTTTAACAATTTATTTTAAAAACTAATTTAAATTGATATAGTTGCTCAAATTGTTTACTGATGTGTATGATGATAATGTCTGTATATAAGTATGAGTTTGAATGTTTGCTTGCTAGTGATGAATTCTTTCCTGATCTTGATTCCTGACTTAAAAATATAATTCAAAATTTATGAACTTAAGATCTAACCTATGTTTAGATGCAAATTTTCAAATAAAACATGTAGTATATCCTAATTAAAGTATTAGATTTTATTTAGGATAATAAACTTGTTTCTGGACTCTGGAAACTGTAAGAACATCATGCATGTTTTAATTTATTTCAAACCCAATCTAATTAAGATGATAATTCAGTAATACAAATCAAAAATGTAAACTGAAACTTGATTTTTAAATCAAGTATTGGTTTTTTTTAAGTGTTTGTTTCATTTACTGTCTGGTCTGGAACAATGGTATGAATTGGGCAAATTCATACAATCTTTAATTTAAGGGAACTCAAATTTCTTTTGAGTTATTAAGTAAGGATCATAGATCCTTGGAAAAATCTGAGAAGTAATTCAAGTTTGCTAGATTGATTGCAGTTTTGGATTTTTAGAACTTAACCCTAGTTTTGAATGGGTTTGTGCTTTGAGTCAGTTTGAAGAGTAGGGTTGACCGGGTGATCTGGTACTTTGGGAATGTGTAGTTGATAAATGAAGGAGCTCGAGGTTGAAATGGGTGGACTGCAGGTGGTCGGAGCGACTTGCAATCGCCGTTGATAGGTTTCGAGTTGAAACCTGTAAAAAAAATTCCAGGTTTTAAAATTTTTGGGGTGAAGTTTGATCCATGGGTTTTGTTCGACCTGATGGTTGCTGTGGGGTGTTGTTGGGTTTCTGGTAGTGGCTGGATCATCTCTGATGATCGCCAGAGGTGGTGCGACATGATTTCTGGTTAACTGTTTTGGTTTGGATGTGTTCTAGGGGTAGGTCTGTGTTTTCCTCGAAGTGGATAGGGAAATGACTCGGAAAAATCGAGCATGAAACTCGAAGTAAAAATAAGGTTTCTCGGGTCAACCTGTAGTTTACAGGTTACACAGTAAACTGTGTATGTTTTTAAAAATTTGGGTTTTAAACTTTTAAAATCTGGGTTTTTGAAAATTTAAAATCGAAAGTTTTGTTTAAAGAAAAGTTTAAGTTTAAAATCAAATTCAAGTTGAATTTTTGAAGTGGATTCAAATTCCAGGTTTTGAAACCTGATTTACTGTTTTTTTCTTTAAATCTGAGTTTTCGTTTTGAACTTTTTAAATCTGCAGCTTCATGTTTAGAGTAAAGCAAAGTTTAAGTTCAAATGCAATTCAAGTTTGTATTACTGATTGAATTCAAATTCCAGGTTATAAAATAAAAATAAAAGTTTAAAATTTAACTTAATTAACTATTTTATTTTTGGTAAAATAGTTGAAACTTTTAATAATGAAGTTTTTAAAATGTGATTAAGATTTAAGAATTAATTTTAAATCTGGAAATCTAAGCTTAAACCTGAACTCCAGTTTTAAATTTTAAAGAAGATTAAAATTGAAGTTTTAAATTAAAATGGAATTTTAAGTTATTAAAGTTTTGAAATGAATTTAACTCTAAAAATTTTATATAACATTTGTTTGATTTGAAATTTTAAAAGGTTTTAAATTATTTAAAACTTTGATAAGTTTTAAAATTATTCTATTTAAGCTTGAATTTAAATTGGAATTTAAAAGGAAATTTCTTAAGAACTTTGTTTTAAATCAAATTGTTTGAAACATAATTAAGTTACGTTTATAAAAATTTAATTTAGATAAATATTTTAGAATTAATTTGTTTAATAAGGTAATCAAGATTAATTAATTTAATTAATTAATTGAATTTGGATTAATAATTGATTAATGATTGATCAATTATAATTAAGATCATTAATTAAAATTATTAATTAATGATGAATGAATGTAATTAAGTTTTAAATTAAAGTTAGTTAATTTAATAATTAACTTTAATTAATGAATGATTAAAGATAATTTAAATGGTAACTAATTTAAGTTAATTACCTTATAAAATAATTTGAGGATGGTTAATGAAGGTCATTAACCAGGATTATTTAATAATTAATTAATGTAGTTAATTTCTATAATTAATTAATTTAATAATAATCAATTGCAAATGGTTTGAGTATAATTATTTGATAAAGTAATTAGGAAATTAATTACTTAATGTAGTTAATTTAGTTTAATATGATTGTTTATCTTTAATTAATTAAGTTTAATTAATTTTAAACATTTGGGTTTTATAAATAATTACTTTATGTAATTAAAGTTTGGAAATTACTTGGTTAAGTAATTATTTAATAATTACAGATTGTAATTAAGAGTGGAGATGTTTAAAAATGAATAATTTGGATTAATTATTTAGTAATTAATCAAATAATTAATTAAGAAATTAATTTAAGGAATTATTAAGGATCATAAATTATTTTAATTAATGATGTTGATTAATTATGATTAATTAATCAATAATAGATAATTAAGGTAATTAATTAGTTTATTAATTAAGGATTAATATAATTAATTATGATTAATTAATTAATTGGGTAATTAAAGGTTAATTACTGTTTGTTTGAGGTAAATTAATTTGTGAAATTGATTAAGGATAATTACATGAATGTAATTAAGGGTAATTAATCAAGAGTGATTAATTAAAGTAATTTATGACTGATTAATTGATTTTAAGCAATTAAATGATTGAGTAAGCAAGTTATAATTTGATGAAGTAATTAATTTAATTTATTTTAAATTAATTAAGGTGAAGGAATTAATTTAATTCATTTTAAATTAATTAGAGGTAAAGAATTAATTTAATTCATTTAAATTAATTATATGGTGATGAGTAAATTTTGCTTATGTATGAATGGATGTCATTGAATTGACTTGGATGCTTTGTGATCTCAGAAATGAGATAAATGATATTGTGTGGTATGGATGTTGGTTGTATTGTGATGATAACATAGGTTATCTATTGTGTTGATAATATATGGAATATCTATTTGATATTGATAATGTAGGTTACCTGATATTGATAATTATCAGCTATGGTTTATGAGTTATCTATCTGTGTGTATATAGATACTGTATTGAATTGTTTTAAACCTTTAAAACAACTTGGACCTTAAACACGCTTTGGTTTTCGATGAGACCGGGATCGGGTTTCCATATTTGGATATCCGAAAACCACATCGATTCCAAATAACGTTAGGTCGTTAATCCAAGTGGAGCGAGTGAAGACTCGAGGTGTAAGGGCTATACGTCAGTATAACTCTGTGGGTGATTCCGTAATGAGTTTGACGGAATAGGACTTATAGATTCGAGATGGAGATTTAGAGTGCAAGGGTTAGTGTCGTTAACTCTGAGGGTGATTCCAAAATGAGTGTAACGAGATAATGCCTTCGGTTTCGTTCGAACCCAGAACGAACTTGTATGGATTGAATGCTTTCAGAACATCGTCAGGTGGACGATGAGCATTCTAAGTGATATATCCTATAAAGGTAATCGTAGCCTCAAGCCTCATCAACCGGGAATGGCTAAAACAGGGGAGGTGCAGCAAGGCTTCATGGGTCGCACCCACTGGAGAGCAAGATTTACCCCTGTCTAGATGTCCCTTTATATTTTTCGGCTGTGTGGGGCGTTTGCTAGCTAGAATCGCCGGGGTTGTCTTGTTCGGGACTGTTCAGTAAGGAATGGTCCCGGTCTTGTGTTGCACGGGAGTTAGGGTGGCTCCTCGGTACGGTGATCTAGGCCACGTACTGTGACGGACGGTACCCCAGTAGCCCTGCCATTGTATGGAATCCAAAATCCAATAAGTGCCAACGGTTTTGATTGTATTACCCACTTTTGTGGCTAGTAGCTGGAATTTAATAGATGCAACAATTTCGGCTATTTCATATTTACTTGAAAACCCTAGACACTATTATAATATCATCGGATTTCCTATCAAATGTTTTGGTTAGCGTAAGGTAAAAACTTTTCCATGTTTATGTGTGGGAAGTCTTACGTGATACCTTTCTTTTCAAAAGGTTTTTGAAAGTTAAGCAACTTTAACCTGTTACTCACACCAGACCCATGTCTGGCCCGGAGTTTATTCTTGTTTTTCATAAACTCTTGGGTACTCAAATTTTTACGAGTAGCCAAGGGATTCAGGTTAGCTTTGACGAATATTGGAGGAGCAATGGAGCAGGAGGCTTCTGCTTTAGTTGTATAGTATTCCGCTGTGTGTTCTGTATTGTCTCTGGTTTGTATTATGTTGTAAATACAAGACAGGTGTTTATAACTGTCTAGTATGTGTTGTATATCTGTGTACTCTGATTGTAGTTGTAAACTATGTAATATATTATATTATTAATATAATTTATTCGTTCCGCTGTTAGATTCTGATGTGTTGTTTCTTCTTCTTCTCTTTCTTCTATTCTCTATCCCTTTCTTTCTTATTAACGATGCGACTTCCTGGAGTCTGGAAGTTGGGTCGTCACACTTGGTATCAGAGCATTAGGCTGAGTGAATACCTAGGCTATGAAGTGTATCTTTCTTTTGGGAGCATTTGGTTGAGTGAATACCTAGGCTCTGTAGTGGTGTCTTTCTTGAGAGAGCGTATTTGTAATTTTTAATATATATATATATATATATATATATATATATATATATATATATATATATATTTCTACCTATCTATTGGGTTACCTCACTACAACAGTTTATGGGTTTTATAGCGTTTGAAAAACGCTATAACAGGCTACCATAGCGTTTCAGAGAACGCCATGGAACCACAAGCTTTGGTAGGCCGGCAGCATTACATAGCAGGAAGGAAAACGCTATAATAGCTAATAGCGTTTACAAAAGGGCATAGCATTTGCAACCTACCATAGCGTTTTTTCTCTGTTATTAAACTTAAACGCTATAGGGAATATAATCCTTCATTTAACTTCTATAGCGTTTTTTAGCACATTTTATAGCGTTTCATCTAACCATGTTATAGCGTTACAATGTTTTTCGATAGCATTTCTTGTCATGTTTGTATAGCTTTTTTATTTTCTACTATAGCGTTTTTGATTCTATTATAGCGTTTTTGATGCATAAATCTTACATCTCATATAGAGTTGCGATAGCGTTTGATGAATCAATAGCGTCTTTAAAACTCTATTCGATATAATATTAATTTTCAGCATTTTTTTTGTGGTTGTTGCTTGCATTTTGAATCGAGTGCTTGTTGTTTTTCTACTAGCATTTCTATTAAAAAAAAATACACACACAATTTCATTCGAAAAAGAATTTTTTTTATTCCATTTTCGAATACATTCGCATTTCACATTTTTACAAATTTTCATATTTACAAACTGACACTGCACTTCCTGCATCCCCTTCATCTCCTTGCTGTTAGCCCCAGACATTGATACTGCAATACCACCTTGTTCATTTCAGCCATCCACCCTGTGCACGGCCTTCAACCATCACTTGTCAACTAAAAGTATTCAGCATAATTTGTATAAACTTAATAAGTTGAAATGATGAAATCGTAATGAATGGTAAAAATTTTGACTTGTAGCCAAGCTCTAAATGATGGTCGCTGCTCTTTTTCAAGGAACGAAGATCAAGCCTTTGACCATCTAATGATGTATTTTGCACCAGTCTTCCCGGGCGGAGGATGACGACCATACTCTACTAATTCTTTTAGTCTAAGAATTAGTATGTACAAAAATAAGAATTAAGATAAAGTAAAAAATCAATGCATGCAAATTCAAAAATAACATAAAAGGCACCTCTCAATATGATATGGAGTGACAGTTGTCGAGTATGTCAAATTCAATGCAATACTCCAGGGCACACCAAGTTGATCGATATTTATAGTTGGATCATGGGTGATGATTGTTCATGCTGAAAATTCAACAAGCTTTCCTATCAAGTTTCCATAAATACGACCTTGTTTTGCTTTTAGCCTACTGCATATAGACTTGATAGGTCGTCCTAATCTTTGGGTGGCCTAAACAATTATGTAGCTAAGATAATAAGGCAGAAAAAATGAACTATTTTCTACAGAATGTGCAAGACCATGCACACCCTTAGATAACCAGGAAGCTCGTTGTCGAAGTATGTTGCTACGTGGAACTGCAATAATTGTGCAAACTCCATGATGATGTGAGCAGGAGCTCCATTCCTCTCTTGACGTCGCAAATTCTCATTGTGCCTTATTATCATTGCTAGCTGATGAGTCAAGTTGTCCTGTTGAACATGGAAAATATATAATAAAAAAACATGAATTGGGCAATAAACTCCAAATTACAGTGGCCAAAATAATACATTATGATCAACTAATACTAAGTACCTCACTCCTAGCCGATGTGTCCATCATAACAGAAGGTCTAACAGGAGGAGGTGGAATAGGTAGAACTTATAATATCATCCAATCAGGACGGGCATATTTTGGATTCAAACCCAGTAACAAACAATCTTCATTGCTTATCTTTTTAAGAGCAATGAGAAGCTGAAAAGTTTAAAGAAAAATGGTAGATCAATCAATAATGGAAGAGAAACCGCAATCATAATTATTTGTCGCAATTTTACCCTTTCTGCAGAAAGTTGTTGTTTCCTTTCAACAGGTTCTGGAAGCTGTTCCTGATCATCTGATTTCTTCTTTGAAGCTTTATATTCAGCAACCATTTTCATGCCATCAATTGTGATGTATGGTTGTTGAGCACTATAGCCACCACGACTCTTCTTTACTGGTTCATCTGTATCTTGTTCACCATCCACATCAATATCATCACCTCCAGCACATTTCTTCTTGCTTTTACATGCATCATAAATTCTTTTCAATCTATTCTTTGAGTTTCTAATTTTCATAGCCTGCTTAAATTTTGTATCTTCCTGAAATATAAAGAAATTACAAGTTCAAAAAATTAAACCAGTTTAGAAGGATAAAGGATAAAGATGAGTGATTTGGGTTGTTTTTTCTTCGAGAAATTTATAGACTAATCGCTCTCTCTCCGGATTCAGGCAATAATACTTTACATCACCTTTTTATTTTGATTTTTGAATTGCACTTAATTAAAGCACAAAGATTATAAGTTGTTATTATGTCTTGCAGCATTTTTTTCCTGAATTGCAGTATGATTTTTTTTATGTTAACATTTAGTTGTAGTATACTATTAGTAGATTCAGAATGTCAGTTGAATTGTAGTTAACTAGAATATTAGGTACCATAAATATTGGGTACCATACAAAGATAAACTGATTTGGTTGTCAAAATTATTTTTTACTCAAATTTACCTCACCTCCAAACGGCCATGATTAGATGCTAGGTAAGTGGATTGATATCCCTATAAGAATGAATTTTCATAGTTTAGTATGAAGTACTTCTTGAAAAGGCATGTTTAGGGGCTCATTGATCTACAATGAGGAAAGATAACATTATTGCAGAGGATATGATAGACATGCCATTGTGGAAGATGATCTCAATTTGTTTTGGTTAGCTATCATGATATGGTATGAAAAAGAGCAGTATGCTGTATAATTGTGGTAACTTGAAGATAACATATGCAGTTGAGAAGAAGAATTACAGTTTTTCTATTTGCACAGTTAACCTGGTAAACAACACTGGGTGTAGTTGTTATCAAGCTCAAGTTGTTATCGATATCTGCTTGTAGTTTCTTTGGTTTTTTCAAAAGCAACGGTAGACCTCATTCGATCGTGTTTGATGACGTGTTTGTTCCTGCTGCCAGCATAGTCTGCAATTCATTATTAACAACGGTTGGTCTATATCTCTGTTATATATACCACAAAGAACTGATCAACAGTAAAGTTAGTATAAACTTACAATGGTGAACCCTTTGATGATTTCATCTATGTAGTACTTAGGGTCTGTTTTATGAAGCGAAAGCATAGTTGTCATAATGGTTTTCTTCTTTTGTTCGTCTGTGCTGCTATGTCTTATATTATCTAGCAGTTTCTGGAAAAACTCATTTCTATACTTGGCTATTGATGCTACCTTCATCTTCCATCCATTTAATTTCAACCATCCTAAGAAAGGTAGGAAAACTGCAATGTTTTTTTTTTGCCCCCGGTATTGAAAACACATCCTCTACTTAATCACGGAACACTAATTCTTCATTTATTTCAGAACTTACCTATTCTTTGTCTGAGAACATCTTTGTAGCCATCATTCTCATTATGTTGTTCAGTATTATTGTCAAAGATTTCGACTTCATTTCAACCTTTGTAAACTCCCTGAATTAAATTCATCAATAAACAATCCATCACATCTCTACATATAATAATAGACGATACTTACTATGTTGTTAAAATTTGACTTACCCATCAATGTTGAACTCCCGAAAGAGAGTTCGAACCAAAGTTTGCAATTCGGCGAGGGGCCAAGAGCTCGGAAGAAGTAAGCTTTCTCATATTGCGCCAGTGATCCCCATAATTGCTTGTTCCCAAAAATAGTGAAATTGTATGAAAACTCCTTGAGTGAAGGAAACTGAGGGCGGTTAGCGAATACATCAACTTGCATCTGACCGGGCGATAAGACACCGATATCATCGGCAAAATAATCCTGAATTAATTTTTGCATGCAAGACAAAAGTTCAAAAATGATATAAATAATAGGGGAAAAATAAATAATTACCTCTAAAGCCTCTCAAATACTACAACATGAACGATTAAATTGTTTAAATATTATTAACATCATATCAACATGTTTTGTTTAGCGTTCCAATGATAGTATAATTAGCTTAAATAATTTTAATCACTACACTCATGAGTGTGTTTTACGGAGCATGTTTGGTGTCACAACTCATAGTAAAGAAAATCAATGTGCTGGTTCAAGTTCATGCGACCCATCTTGAAATGTTATTTATTTCTAGGAAGGCCCAACAATAACATCTTTCAGATTCTTACAACAAATACCTTTATGCACTGAACTTTGCCCTTTTTATATCGAGGGTGTAGATGTACGTGTTTGAATATTATATATGTTGCAGATTGCTTCTATGGCCCCAAAAAAATCACTGTCTATGGTGTACATCGTTATTTTTCTCAATCTACAAACTCAAAGTATTTCCAAGTTGTCTTCTTTACTATAATTTAAATTTTAAACCTTTTTGCATACAGTCATGTCCCTATTTTTATACTAGATTGAAATGCAATAAAAAAAAACTTATGCTTAATAAGTACCTCAAGTGTTCCTTCTACACCACAAAAAAAGTGGTATTTCACCTTTTAGTATAGAATTTGGAAAACAAAGCATAAAAGTAGTGATTTTTGCTTAAGCGGCACTTAAGCATGCCTTTAATAGCAAAGTAAGCAAAGTAATGAAGAAAATAAATATTGGTTAAACAAATATAATGAATTAAAGTTACACCTAAAACCGAACATACTATTAAAATAACCTAATTTATTTGGTTATTTAATTTCTTGCAAAATATTGGCATGGACACTTTAGGAATCTAGTAAAATAATCACCAGCGTCAGGTTTTTCCTTTATTAGTAGAGGTGGTAGCATTATATTATGTACCTCAAGGTATTATGGCTCCAGCGTTATTTCAATCACCCTGATCCTGTGAATGAAGAAACCATTTAGATAGCAAGAAAGCAGTGCCCTTTATCTCAATCATTTGAGAAATGGCCTAATATGAAACAAAATCTAATTAGGCAACCTTTAATAATTCACTGTGTCGCCAAACAAATTCACTTTGTCACCGGATAAATTTATTCCAAAATTTATTCCATGGGTTCTAAATACAAAATAAGCTTAAAAAAGGCACTTAACCAACAATTATGTTTAAAGAACTAACATGAACATATAAACAGCTTAATCGAGGACAGAATTTTCAAATATGTTACATGCCAAAAAAAAGAGCAGAAGGTTTTCCAGGCTGCAACTTGAACTCTGGATGAAACTGAGCACTAACATAGTAGAGATGATTGGGCAATTCAATTATCTACAATACCAATATATTTCATGGTCAAATCCAAATAAGCTCATGAATATCGTGTGCATGTAAAACTAAGTAAATAACAAGACATACCTCCATTCTTTTCCTAGATTCATCTTTACCATCAAACTTAAGACCAACATCTTCAAATTTCATTATCAAATCAGGATTTACCTGCCAAAATTAGAAGTACATGTATCATTTTACATAACTCATTTGTAAAATCCAGCTTCAACCCATCTAGTTATCCTTTATTTTCTAGAAACACAATGCTGACACACATGGCAACTGAAGCAATAATTCACTTTGGAAATTAGCACGGATTGACATTTCTGAAGGAACGTTGGAATGTTACATTTCACTAACTTTTGCAATCCAAGAAATCTAATGGCAAAGATTAATTTCTGATTTCACCTAACAGACTACTAATGCTCAGTTCAATCTGGCTCCGACTTTAGTAAATGGCCATCTTTATATTAAAAAATGGGAGATAAAATTATAGACAAATATTATATCTATGGCGGTGTCTTTCATCCACATAATCAACATTTCCATATCTACAACAACAAAAAACATCATAGTTAAAAAAAATTGAAACAGAAACATTACACATCAACAAGCTAGTGAATGATGAGTAATAAAAAGGGTATAAAAATAAATACAGCTTTGCCGATTTGCATTTTGCAGTCTGAAAGTAAGTTCTCCTCGATCCAAGTTGCATTATTCCTCCCATATGAGTTTTGGATCCCTGATTATACATATATAATAGTTATATTTCAAAGCAAAAGTACACACCCTACCCGATAAAAAACTTGTTATATTTTAAACTACATGAATAAGGAAATATTAACCTTCATATTCGAGAGATATTTATGCAATTTAAATTTGAAAACGGAGAGCGTGGAAAGTGCTAGGATTTGAGATAATTTAATTAGTTGTTATAAATCCTAAACAAGGTTTGGCAGCAATTTAGCATTTAAAATGCTTAACAACTAAAAGAAACGGTATAAATTATATACCTCTGGCATGAAAATGACACAAGGACTGGTAGTTTCAAAGTCAAATTCAATGATGTTTGCATCATGCATGTTAAGAACTGCAGTTTGCATGCCAAGGAAAATCCTAAGATATCAGACATTGTATTCACTAGCAAATTTTGCTGCCAGAATTTTCCCTTGGACACCTCGGTCCCCAAACCTGCTGGGACTAAAATACCATCAGCTCCCTGATAACAAAGAAAAATACATATGAATATAATATTTCATAAAAATCAATGTATATCGAGTGATTTGATGAAACAACTAGCAACCTCAGTGACAATGAATTGGAATGTCAGGAGATTTGATGAAAGCTCATTTGTGATAGTTTCAAAATCCGATCTTGATGGTTACACTCCCAACAGTTGCAAAGAAACTACTAATAGTAGTAGCACATGGGAGCTAAGTCTTGTATACCGAGTTCAGTTTGCTGGACAAGCAGCTCTTTCCACTCTCTCTTGTTTATTGCTTGGATATCGTACATCAAATAACAATAGTATCATTGGCAATAATGATATCGAGTTCACTTCATTTTTGGCTGAACTATTCTGTAAGCAAGCAGATTTGTACGTTGAAATGCTAGAATGTTTGGTGACAGTACTGAAATTCTAGATTTGTGTGCAAAGCTTCTAAACGAAGTATTTTTTATTAAAAACCGAAGCTCTTGAAATTACTAAAGTTCATAATTTCGGTAATAAATGTTGTTTTTTTATATGCCTCATTATGTGCACGTTAACACCACAACTTAACACCATGACTGTAATTAATTGGTATGTGCCAACATAACATGTGCAAACATCATGGCCTAATGCAGTAGACGATTTGCATTATTGGTGAACAACAATTCCGAGGATTATGCAAGTGAAAAATGATATTAGTATATAAAAAATACATGCCAATTTTATTGGTGGACCTATGCAATGCATCATAAAAGTGATACCAACGTACAATTTTCATAGTAGCTAGCATGCTTCGCCCTTAACATTCATTCACTAGACAAATGCATTAATGATTGCCCAAACAGTTCACAAATCAACAGATAAGAAACAAGGAAAATATAATACATGCTAATTTTATTGGTGAACCTGTGCAATGCATTATATAAATAAGTAAAATTTGATTCAATGAAATAAAGTGAGATATGTCTACAAACACAATAAATGATTTTTTATTCTCCGGTATCCAAACGATATTTATTTATAGTATACATTGTGTAGGAAGCTATAAATAGATTGTAAAAATTAAAAATTCAGTTGTTGATTAAACTACATTAAGTTTAATCCGTGCCAAAAGTGTACACAATTAGTAATAAACTGCAACTACTCCTACTGCTATTTCTATTTGAATGAGGGATATCCTAACAAATTAGCATTAAAAATGGTTAACAAGGAAAAACAAAGTTTGAAAGCTATGAAATTATCCTTACAGTATACTAAAATTGTAAGAATCGCTCTCTTCTACCACTATTTCCTTCCCAAAATGAAATCAAACATGACCTATTGTTTTATTAGTGAGACTGAGGGTGAGAGTCGATGTCTTATCTATCATATTGAGTGTGATGGGTTGTGCCTTACTACGGTTGGCGAGATTGGTGAGGAGAATAAAAGTAAGTTTTTCGATGTCACTTGGGATAGGAAATTTATCTACTCACTTCATTCTGTTGGTTTTGATCCCCATCTTGCTGCTCTATTTTCAGGATTCTCTCTTGTTCCTGGACCATCTTTGGCTGTCGAGTGTGAGTGTGCTCCCTCTCCTGAGGAAGCATAGTTTTGATGTGTTAGTAGTATAGACATCTTTGTCTATCTCCTGTGTTTTATTTTGGTTTTTTGCCCTTTAGTTGCTTCTGTGCATGTGCAGAGCACCTGTTCGATTATTTATATACAGTGGCACGGCCCACTTTAAAGCCGGCTAGCTTTGCTAAAAAATAAATAATGAAAACCGTCAACAAAATTAAATGGTATATTTGATCATATATGCATCACCATAAAGAATCATAAATAGTGAAATATTCTCCTTTTATTACTTACGAGTTAAAATCCAAATTAATCTTTCATTTGTATGTTTTTATGTTCACACACCATATGGAAGAATAATCCTTTGCCTAAATGACCATACAATACCTGTTTTAATTTTGTCAGAAAAACATAGTACATATTTTTTTTCCAATGTAAAATTAAAATAAAATAAACAGAACTATTGCATACATTACACACATCTAAAATGTAGAAATCCCAAAAACATTCGTCATAACTATTACACTAAATTAAAATTTTAAAAATAAATTAAAGTATTAACGTAGTAAAAAACAAAATGATTAGTTGCTTGGTCTTCTTTTTTTCATGAAAGACAACTTATAATCACAAGTGGTTGTTTTAAGTGCAAGTTATTAACTTTTTAATCTTCTTCTTTTTTAATGAGGAATATTCAATATCCGCCTTTGAATACAAACTGAAACAGATATATATTCATAAAAATTTACAGCATTAAAAATGGTTAAGTGAAACAAAAGAAATTTGCATGAAGCTGTTGTTAGAGTAAACCAAACTTGTAGAAATCACTCTCTTCTTCCATTATCCACATCCCTAAAAGAATCTAAACATCACCTATTATATCTATAAATTCAACAAAATAATTAGTTATTAGAAGTTAAACTATGAATTAAATAGTGAAGGCTGGTAAAAAAAAAAGATTAATCTCTGGCCTTTTATGCATCATCTAAAAAAAATAGAAGTACAATTTATCCTTTATTGTTTCAGTGTTTAAATCATTAATAAAACTCCTATTCATTTTTTGTAATATTCACAAACTGTGTAGAACAATAATCCAGTTCCTTGCGGATTATATAATATCACTTTTGTTGGTAAAAAAACAGAGTAAGTATTTTGCTTTAGATAAGCAATCTTAAGCCAAATTATTGCATAAATTAACATGATTCACATATCCTTTCCCAAATAAAAAAGTATATGCTATTTCTTCAAATATACACATGTAATATAACAAAAACCGCAGAATCACTCACTATAATGTTATGCTTAATGAATAAAACTTGCAAAAACATATTGAAGTCAATAACATATCGAATTAAAATAAATACTTACATTGATTGTCCTTTGATTTTCATGAAAGGCAACTATAATGGTATGTATTGATTTTTTTTCATTACTTCCTCTTATATCCTATTTACTGTTTTTCTGTTTGAAAGATATAATGTACTGATCATGTACATGATAGAATAGTATAATAGGCAGCAACATAGACATAATACCTCCTTCCAATGTCATTTTTATAGCAACAGTGATACAAGTGTACAATTTTCATAGCAGCTAGCATGCTTCACCCTAAGCACTCATTCGCTAGACAAATGCAGTAATGATTATAGAAAAATGATAGATAATTTCCAATCAGTTTCCCTATCTACATATAAGAATAACCATCGAATCTAAATCGCAGTCAACCAATAGCTTGCTCATCTAGAGACTAGAAAAGCTTGTTCCAAACAAATTATAAATATATAATAATACCTCTCACAGCGGTTCAAATCGAAGAAGCGCGGATGATGGCTACGTTTACGGATTGGGATCCACTGTGTGAGTGAGAGATTCAGGTTAGGGTTATATGGATGGTGGCATCGATCGACTGTTGACGATGGATGGTGGCACCGATCGACTGTTGACGATGGATGGTGGCACCGATCAACTGTTGACGAAGGTTGTTAAGGTTACGCGAATGGGATTTCATGGAGTTTTTGTTTCCTGGAGGCGATAAAGTGAATGGAAGATTGTTTTTCGAAGAAACTGACAAAGGCAATACACGCTTTTTCTTTCACCACAAAAATTTCATTTCCCGCCTTTTTTTAGTGTATAGCGTTGTATACACCGTATTTACATGGTCAATAGCGTTCGAAACCCTAGATTGCATAGCGGTTAAAGGGGATAGCCGGAAATGCTATATGTTGATGCTATCAAAAGTCCATATTTTTGTAGTGCCTGTTCGGGTATTCTAATATAGTTATGAAGGTAGATGAGGTAGTAGTGTGTGTAACACGACTACCATTGGTTGAAGTCTGATGTTTGAGGTCGGAGGTGTTTTGTTGAGACTGTAGACCTAATACCGTCTCAAGTGAATTCTGTCGTAATGAAGAACTTCATTAATCTCTGAAGGAAACCTGTTAAGGTTCGAAGTTTATTTTTGAGATTGGCTGAGTAAAGTTTGGATCTGTTAGCTTGGCAGAAGCGAGTGATGGTATTTTGATACCTCAGGAAGTAGTAGCTGCGTGATGAGATGCAGTGACTATGGATGCTCCCGAAGATTTTTTCTTTGGAACAAGTTAAGGAGGTGAGTCTGCTTCAGTGTTGTGGCTGTGGTCAGCTTGAATTTCTGTTTGCTTTGAAGTCCGAGTTTCTCGGAGAGCTTTGATTCGAAATTCTTTGGCACCTGTGGCAGCAGTGCAGTTTGGAATGTTCTCGGTGTTGGCAAGAGATCTTTTGGTTTAGCAGTTTTCTGGAGTGGAGTTCAGAAGCAGTTAAGTGGACCTGTTTCTTCGATGGGTTGGCTAGTTGAGTTGAAGCTGTTCTGTTTGGTTAAGGGAGAACGGTTTTCCTTGGATTTGGTTTGGGTGAATCGCAAAAGTGACTTTCGATCGTTTGAGAGTTCTCTTGGGTTATCTGAGTTTTTCTGGATGTCTTCAGGAAGTCAGAGTTTGATTCACATCTGGAGATTGATTTGGTGTAGCAGCTCGGAGTTTTGGAGGAACTCCTGAATGATTCTTATGGATTTGCTGAACCATATCTCTGGGATGTGTTGTCCAGTTTGTGCTTGTGTTCTTCAGCATTCTCTTCTACTTCAGATCAGAGTTAAGCAGCGGAAGCAGTTGGAAAGTGTATCTGCTTTTTTTTGCCCGGACAGAAGAAGTTGTTGTCTTCTGATGTTGAGGAGTTGAGTTTGAGTTTTTGGTTTTGGATGATCTTGAGGAGATCATTTTGCTGAGTTGATTGGTCTAGTTTGTTTCTAGAAGCATCAGCGTAGGTTGAGCTGATCAGTAAGGCTGTGGACAGCCCAGGATTATCCAAAGAAATTTTGGACTCTGAAGTCGGAGATTTAATTTTGGATAAGTTGTCTCCAATCAAAAGTGAGCTATAAGATTGGGTAAGTCTGTGAAGTTGCTCTGAAGTGTTTTGGATCTTTTCTGTGATCTTGGAGATTAGTGATTGATCTACAGGATTGAATTGCCAGTTTGGATAACTGGGATTCGATGAGTTTCACGTATCTTTGAGGAAGTACGTGTATGATCTGTTTCTGGTTGTGGAACCAGCAGTTCTGGAGTTTTGGTTGTTGAGTCAGACTCATCTGTAGTCTGATATCTTATCTAGTGTTATAGATATAGTTGTATAAGAGCTTTTATAGCTTCATAGTATTGTTTGTTTGGATTTTCTAGAGCGAGTATCCCGGTGGATATATATATATATCTGGGGAAACTCGATGAAATTTTATCCAGATTCTGTCTGGATAATTAGGATTGTTTAATTGGTTGTTAGCATAGATTTGATATATTCTTATGTTTAAAATTAAAATTTAATAAGATTATTAAATTACCTTTGTTTTAAATTTCGGGGACGAAATTCTTTTAAGGGGGAAGGATTGTAATATCCCGGAATTTTTAACAATATCAATTTAATAATCTGTAGTTAAAATTAAATTGATATGGATAATCTGATGATAATTATTCAGATGAATTTAATAATCTTCTTCAATAAATATTTAAATTGGTTATTTTATCTTTTAAATGATATAAATTGATTTCTATTTATAAATAAATATATGGTTTATATTTTAAATAGATTGGTTTTGTTTTAATTTTAATAAGTAAAGCATATTTTCTAGTTTTATTACTTATTGTAATTTTGGGAAAATTTGTTTATTTAATATCTAAGCTTTTCAAAATTAAATAAATAATTTTGGTTTAAATTTAATGATTAAATCATGTTTTAAAATTCTAATATATACATTTCAATTTGGAAATTTTGTTTTTAATTAGTATTGAGTTTTAAAACTATTTCATAAATAAAAATATGATTTAAAATTGATATGAAAATATTAAATGTTTTAAATTAAATTGGATTTAGTTTTAAATTTAGAATAAATTCAATAAAATGTTTTATGGTTTAATAAAATGGATATTTTATTAATAAAAATATAATCTCTTGTAAAATGATTTTAATTTAGTAAAAAGAGATTTATAAAAGCAATATTAATATTGTATTGTCTTTATAAATAATATTTGAATAAAATTTGTAATTTTTATTTCAAATTGAATTTATATTTATAATTTGATTTGAAATTGTTTAGTTTTGAATTTAATTTTAATTTGAATTCCAAAGTATAAATTTTAAATTGTTTAATTGATTTAATCTTTAATATGTATAAGTTCATTTATAAACATAATTTGTTTTTATTTCTTTTGTAAATACATACACATGTTTAAATTTAAACTAACATATTAACTTAGGATTACACACACATTAATTTGTAATTAGTACTAATCATTTTTTTAAGAAAACAAGTGTTTGATTCATGCATTGATTAAACATGTGTTGCATTCATATGCATTCAAATTAACAAGTGTTCAAAAAACTAATTTACAATGTGACAAGTGTAAGATTTAGTTTTTATTTCTCTTTTCTTTGAATTAAATCTGAAAATCACATTTATATAAACTTGCTTCTTCATTCTTATTTGTTTTTTTATCATTTCTTAATCAAAATAAAAGATCAAAATTCATTTTTCATATGCATAAATGAAACCTGCATTCTGAACATCCTCAAATACAAAAACCTGCATACTCCACTCCTCTTCAAAATCAAATCCACCTTCACCTAAAATTCAAATCACAAGCCTGCATTTTCTAACCATGTTCAAAAATCTGCATTTGATTCATCTACAGTCTGCATATTCAAATCCCAAATCTGCATTCCTCAAATCAAGTGAAACCTGCATATTCAAATATAAAATCTGCAACCCCTCAAATCCAAAAATCTGCATACTCCACTTCATTTCAAAATCAAAATGAAGCCTGCATGTTTTCCTGCATTCTGTTTAAACCTGGAATGGATGAAGCCTGCATCTTTTCACCACAATTACATAGCATGCATTTGGGAAATTGGCAAAATCATCTGCATGCATGTAGGAATTGTAGTTATGGAGCATGAGCTTTCAAAATTGCAACTCAGATTAAATCAACAAAAGAGCATGCCTGCATTTTTGGTGATTTCTGCATATTCAACTGAGCTCTGCATTTTTTTTTAAAGGTGAGTAACAATTTATTTTAAAAACTAATTTAAATTGATATAGTTTCTCAAATTGTTTACTGATGTGTATGATGATAATGTCTGTATATAAGTATGAGTTTGAATGTTTGCTTGCTAGTGATGAATTCTTTCCTGATCTTGATTCCTGACTTAAAAATATAATTCAAAATTCATGAACTCAAGATCTAACCTATGTTTAGATGCAAATTTTCAAATAAAACATGTAGTATATCCTAATTAAAGTATTAGATTTTATATAGGATAATAAACTTGTTTCTAGACTCTGGAAACTGTAAGAACATCATGCATGTTTTAATTTATTTCAAACCCTATCTAATTAAGATGATAATTCAGTAATACAAATCAAAAATTTAAATCGAAACTTGATTTTTAAATCAAGTATTGATTTTTTTTAAGTGTTTGTTTCATTTACTGTCTGGTCTGGAATAATAGTATGAATTGGGCAAATTCATGCAATCTGTAGTTTAAGGGAATTCAAATTTCTTTTGAGTTATTAAGTAAGGATCATAGATCCTTGGAAAAATCTGAGAAGTAATTTAAGTTTGCTAGATTGATTGCAGTTTTGGATTTTTAGAACTTAACCCTAGTTTTGAATGGGTTTGTGCTTTGAGTCAGTTTGAAGAGTAGGGTTGACCGGGTGATCTGGTACTTTGGGAATGTGTAGTTGATAAATAAAGGAGCTTGAGGTTGAAATGGGTGGACTGCAGGTGGTCGGAGCGACTTGCAATCGCCGTTGACAGGTTTCGAGTTGAAACCTGTAAAAAAAATTCAAGGTTTTAAAATTTTTGGGGTGAAGTTTGATCCATGGGTTTTGTTCGACCTGATGGTTGCTGTGGGGTGTTGTTGGGTTTCTGGTAGTGGCTGGATCATCTCTGATGATCGCCAGAGGTGGTGCGACATGATTTATGGTTAACTGTTTTGGTTTGGATGTGTTCTTGTGGTAGGTCTGTGTTTTCCTCGAAGTGGATAGGGAAATGACTCGGAGAAATCGAGCATGAAACTCGAAGTAAAAATAAGGTTTCTCGGGTCAACCTGTAGTTTACAGGTTACACAGTAAACTGTGTATGTTTTTAAAAATTTGGGTTTTAAACTTTTAAAATCTGGGCTTTTGAAAATTTAAAATCGGAAGTTTTGTTTAAAGAAAAGTTTAAGTTTAAAATCAAATTCAAGTTGAATTTTTGAAGTGGATTCAAATTCCACGTTTTGAAACTTGATTTACTGTTTTTTTTTAAATCTGAGTTTTCTTTTTGAACTTTTTTAAATCTGCAGTTTCATATTTAGAGTAAAGCAAAGTTTAAGTTCAAATGCAATTCAAGTTTGTATTACCGATTGAATTCAAATTCCAGGTTATAAAATAAAAATAAAAAATTAAAATTTAACTTAATTAACTATTTTATTTTTGGTAAAATAGTTGAAACTTTTAATAATGAAGTTTTTAAAATGTGATTAAGATTTAAGAATTAATTTTAAATCTGGAAATCTAAGCTTAAACCTGAACTCCAGTTTTAAATTCTAAAGAAGATTAAAATTGAAGTTTTAAATTAAAATGGAATTTTAAGTTATTAAAGTTTTGAAATGAATTTAACTCTAAAATTTTTATATAACATTTGTTTGATTTGAAATTTTAAAAGGTTTTAAATTATTTAAAACTTTGATAAGTTTTAAAATTATTCTATTTAAGCTTGAATTTAAATTGGAATTTAAAAGGAAATTTCTTAAGAACTTTGTTTTAAATCAAATTGTTTGAAACATAATTAAGTTACGTTTATAAAAATTTAATTTAGATAAATATTTCAGAATTAGTTTGTTTAATAAGGTAATCAAGATTAATTAATTTAATTAATTAATTGAATTTGGATTAATAATTGATTAATGATTGATCAATTATAATTAAGATCATTAATTAAAATTATTGATTAATGATGAATGAATGTAATTAAGTTTTAAATTAAGGTTAGTTAATTTAATAATTAACTTTAATTAATGAATGATCAAAGATAATTTAAATGGTAATTAATTTAAGTTAATTACCTTATAAAATAATTTAAGGATGGTTAATGAAGGTCATTAACCAGGATTATTTAATAATTAATTAATGTAGTTAATTTCTATAATTAATTAGATTAATTAATTTAAGAATAATCAATTGCAAATGGTTTGAGTATAATTACTTGATAAAGTAATTAGGAAATTAATTACTTAATGTAATTAATTTAGTTTAATATGATTGTTTATCTTTAATTAATTAAGTTTAATCAATTTTTAACATTTGGGTTTTATAAATAATTACTTTATGTAATTAAAGTTTGGAAATTACTTAGTTAAGTAATTATTTAATAATTACAGATTGTAATTAAGAGTGGAGATGTTTAACAATGAATAATCTGGATTAATTATTTAGTAATTAATCAAATAATAAATTAAGAAATTAATTTAAGGAATTATTAAGGATCATTAATTATTTTAATTAATGATGTTGATTAATTAGGATTAATTAATCAATAATAGATAATTAAGGTAATTAATTAGTTTATTAATTGAGGATTAATATAATTAATTATGATTAATTAATTAATTAGGTAATTAAAGGTTAATTACTGTTTGTTTGAGGTAAATTAATTTGTGAAATTGATTAAGGATAATTACATGAATGTAATTAAGGGTAATTAATCAAAAGTGATTAATTAAAGTAATTTATGATTGATTAATTGATTTTAAGCAATTAAATGATTGAGTAAGCAAGTTATAATTTGATGAAGTAATTAATTTAATTTATTTAAATTAATTAAGGTGAAGGAATTAATTTAATTCATTTTAAATTAATTAGAGGTAAAGAATTAATTTAATTCATTTAAATTAATTATATGGTGATGAGTAAATTTTTGCTTATGTATGAATGGATGTCATTGAATTGACTTGGATGGTTTGTGATCTCAGAAATGAGATAAATGATATTGTGTGGTATGGATGTTGGTTGTATTGTGATGATAACATAGGTTATCTATTGGGTTGATAATATATGGAATATCTATTTGATATTGATAATGTAGGTTACCTGATATTGATAATTATCATTTATGGTTTATGAGTTATCTATCTGTGTGTATATAGATACTGTATTAAATTGTTTTAAACCTTTAAAACAACTTGGACCTTAAAAGACACGCTTTGGTTTTCAATGAGACCGGGATCGGGTTTCCATATTTGGATATCCGAAAACCACATCGATTCCAAATAACGTTAGGTCGTTAATCCAAGTGGAGCGAGTGAAGACTCGAGGTGTAAGGGCTATACGTCAGTATAACTCTGTGGGTGATTCCGTAATGAGTTTGACGGAATAGGACTTATAGATTCGAGATGGAGATTTAGAGTGCAAGGGTTATTGTCGTTAACTCTGAGGGTGATTCCAAAATGAGTGTAACGAGATAATGCCTTCGGTTTCGTTCAAACCCGGAACGAACTTGTATGGATTGAATGCTTTCAGAACATCGTCAGGTGGACGATGAGCATTCTAAGTGATATATCCTATAAAGGTAATCGTAGCCTCAAGCCTCATCAACCGGGAATGGCTAAAACAGGGGAGGTGCAGCAAGGCTTCGTGGGTCACACCCACTGGAGAGCAAGATTTACCCCTGTCTAGATGTCCCTTTATATTTTTTGGCTATGTGGGGCGATTGCTAGCTAGAATCGCCGGGGTTGTCTTGTTCAGGACTGTTCAGTAAGGAATGGTCCCGGTCTTGTGTTGCAGGGGAGTTATGGTGGCTCCTCGGTACGGTGATCTAGGCCACGTACTGTGACGGGCGGTACCCCAGTAGCCCTGCCATTGTATGGAATCCAAAATCCAATAAGTGCCAACGGTTTTGATTGTATTACCCACTTTTGTGGCTAGTAGCTGGAATTTAATAGATGTAACAATTTCGGCTATTTCATATTTACTTGAAAACCCTAGACACTATTATAATATCATCGGATTTCCTATCAAATGTTTTGGTTAGCGTAAGGTAAAAACTTTTCCATGTTTATGTGTGGGAAGTCTTACGTGATACCTTTCTTTTCAAAAGGTTTTTGAAAGTTAAGCAACTTTAACCTGTTACTCACACCAGACCCATGTCTGACCCGGAGTTTATTCTTGTTTTTCATAAACTCTTGGGTACTCAAATTTTTACGAGTAGCCAAGGGATTCAGGTTAGCTTTGACGAATATTGGAGGAGTAATGGAGCAGGAGGCTTCTGCGTTAGTTGTATAGTATTCCGCTGTGTGTTCTGTGTTGTCTCTGGTTTGTATTATGTTGTAAATACAAGACAGGTGTTTATAACTGTCTAGTATGTGTTGTATATCTATGTACTCTGATTGTAGTTGTAAACTATGTAATATATTATATTATTAATGTAATTTATTCGTTCCGTTATTAGATTCTTATGTGTTGTTTCTTCTTCTTCTCTTTCTTCTATTCTCTATCCCTTTCTTTCTTATTAACGATGCGACTTCCTGGAGTCTAGAAGTTGGGTCGTTACAGCGAAACCCCTTTATTGTCGCTATTGCAAAGACTCGGATCATCTTTTATCTACATGTCACAAACTTTTGAACAAAGACATGAGAAAGCTAAATATTGTGCAAGCCCCTAGTTCTTTTGGTCAAGGTATTTATCATTCAATCCTTGATGACATTTACTTTGTGATTTTCTTATTCGTGTTCTTTTTGATATGGGTTCCATCTAACTATTTTATATCAAAAGAACTTGTTGATTCTTTTTCTTTGAAAATATTTTGGGCTTGATGACTTCTTTGAGAGTTGCAAATCCGGATGGTAGATCCGCAACACTCAATTTGCCTTCGATAGATGTCGAAATTATCTTATGTGATTTTTCTTTCCGAGCCGATTTTTACTTAGGCTTCAGAATTGATTTTGTAAGGATTGGCTCAATCGTTGTGAAGCCCATATCATATTTTCCATGCGGACTATTCATCTTCGACAATTTTTTTATCTGTTAAGCAGATTTCTATTTTTTTCTTGAGATTCCGATTTCAAATTTTTTAAGGCATCATTTTATTCTTTAAGTTCTCAAGATGAGAAAAGTGTTATTTCTCTTATCTAAATAATTTGTGAAACTTTTCCGGTATTTTTGGAGTTTGTCTTAGGATCATCACCTAAGCAATATCTTGTGTGGTGTTAAGGTCTTTCTAGTTCGACCTTGCCACCGATTTTCATTTGGCTACGAGTTGCGGGAGTTAGCATTCCACTTACCGCATTCCACACTCGTTACGATTCTTATGAATGACTTATTATATCATTCAGTTTGTCCAGCTTATTTCATCCATTTTATAAGCCGAGTATTCTATGAGTATTTCGATGAGACCATTCTTGTATTTATTGATTTTGGATGGAAATAGCAATTTAAAAATTTTGCAAATCTTTTTCATAAGATTTATTTATAAGTACAGTTTGACTTTGCTCTTAAACGAGCAAAGAATATTCTCGAAACTTTTAAGAGATATTTTCATTGTACAGAAGATGATTTTGTGATTGTATTGCCCGTTGAGTGCTTTAAGAATTCTGGTCGATGCGCTTGATCAACGTTATCGATAGGAATTTCCTAAACGCTTTGATGAGACAATCAGACACAATATATTGACTTGTAAAATGTAAATTTTTCTAGAAAGACTTTTACATTAAGATAAATGTAATTTTGAAAGTTTTAACTTTTCAGGAAAAAAGAATTATTTAAAAGAAATTCTTTCTCTTCGATACTCTTGTTCTTGTGATTCCCGAAGGGAACCAAGACTTTATCTTTTGTACCAATGCTTATCGTATTGGTTTGGATGCTGTTCTCTTGCATAAGATAACGTGCTATCACTTGTGCTTCTAAATCATTAAAAGCCGATTGAGACTAGGTATGCCACTCATGATCTAGTGCTCGCGGCTATTGTTTTTACTTTTAGAGTTTGACATCATCATTTTTGGGGAAGAAATTTGTTCTCCACCTCGATCATAAATCTTTGGAATATTTATGTTCTCATAAGGAACTTCATGTTGACTCGAGTTCCTGGCATCTTATCATCTTGATATTCTTTTTATTCCCGGAAGGGAAATCGTGTTGCCAATGCGCTTTGTCGTAGGCAACAAGTGGTTGATTCTTTGATGACGTCTAAATGGAATTAACTTTTTATCAAATTCATCGGACGTTTTGATATACATCGTTTTATTGAGTTTATCTCATTTCTTTTTTGGACTAGCGTCCGATGTTCTTTTATGGTGTTCGGTTCATTGGACGTACCGTTTTTGTACTACGTCGGTGTTCCGAATTATTTGAATTTTGGATCATTGGACGTAGTGTTTTTGTACTACGTCGGTGTTCCGAAATTATTCGAGCTTTGGATCATCTGGCATACCGTTTTTGTACTACGCCGTTGTTCCAAATTATTTGAGTTCCTCATTTCTCGGGCGTACCGTTTTTGTACTACGCCGTTGCACTGGCACAATTTTCTGCTATTCTTGACGTTTTATGCGTCTTTTAACTATGGAAATGCTTTTAGGTTTCCTATTTTTATTCTTGAGCCCGGTGTTATTGATGAAATTGAAGTCTCACCAGTTTTGACTTATGAGCAACATTCCATTCGCATCATTACTTCGGAGGTTGGGCGCCTTCGGAATAAAGATGTTCTTCTTGTGAGAGTTCAATGGTTCTCAAATCCTAAGGATTGCTCTTGGAAATCCAGAGAATTCATCGAGCGATCCCGTTCAGGCTTACTCTTTCATGCTCCTTATGGTGAACTTCCTATTTCAAATTTTATTGTGTGTTGATATGCTTCTATGATTGTTACTTCTTATTTTCTTCTTAAGTATTGCGAGGACGCAATTTCGTTAAGGAGGGGAGTCTGTAACAACCCGCATATTTATCAATTGTATATTTAAATATTTTATTTAAATATTTTATCGTTCTTCGGATTTTGGTCCGTAAAGCTACTTTTTGCAAACAGTCGAATTAGGACTCGAGACCCCTCCCATTGAGTTCAAAATGCCGTTTGCAACCTTTTTGAGTATAAGCTTCGATATGTTTGGAGTTAGTCGAGTTTTGCTACTTTTTCACTTTGGGTTTGAGTTTGGGTTTCAGCCCAATGTTCCACCTTAAGACTCTAGCTCCACTCCAACTCTTCATTACTTCATTTCATATTCCTAACACTTCAAGCTAAAGTAAAAATGGTGGAAGAGATTGGAAATGGAAATTCCTAAGCCCTAGCTTTCTTTGCAAATCCAACTTCTAGCTCCAAATTCAAGAGAACCCATTGGTAAGCATCTCCTTCTTCTTCTCCAACTCATTCTCCATTCAATTTCAGAAATTTCCTAAACCTAATTTAGGAAATGTTTCTCCTTTAAGCTTAGATTCAAGCTTGTTGGGTTGGAATTGAAGAGTGGTTGTTCTTGCCATTGCTCTATAGCTTCTTCTCCATTGATTTTGTATAAAGGTGAGATTTTTATGTCACGTCTTAGTCTATAACTATCTTCGATTGTTAGGTATGAATTCCTAACACTTATTCTTGTGCAATTGCTTTTGGTTTGGATTGATTTGGTGAATATTCCAATTTTTGGTGTTTTGGGTTCAATTCTTTAAAAATCATAACTTTGATGTTTGAACATGTTTTTGGTGGCGGATCGGAGAGCTAATGGAGCTGGGTTATCAATTGGCTAAGGCTCCTTAGGTCCATTACTCGAACGGTCGCATTTTGGAGGAATTTGCACTTCATTGAAAAAAGGCAGGAACTGCAGAAATTTGAAGTTCGACCGACCTGCTACTAAAAGTGCATAGCACTTCTCTGTCTCAGGTCCGGTCGACCAACCACAGAGCTCAGTCGACCGACCCGCTTCCCGAGAATTTTTCTAGAACAGGGTCCGGTCGACCGAGCTCTGAAGCCAGCCGACTGACCTGTTGCTGTTTTGCCTATTTTGCCTATTTTGCGTGGTTTCCAAATTTAATCGATTCGTATTATCTCCCTAATTGTTGTTATCATTTGTTGTTGACTTTGATGACTTCTTTTCCACGGGAATTTTCGGAATATCCATTTTGATGGATTCGGTATCGATTTCTTTAGATTTCATTCACGTCTTCGAATGTGAATTTTAGTGATTGATTGTTCCTACAATCAATTTTTGTGTTTTGTCACTTCAAAATATAAAGGTTTTGAATACTAGTAGTAAATATCAAAATTATTTCATCAAAACGATTTCAACACTATTTGATTACAAAGCTCGTTTCTTAAACCGTTTTCCAATCTATTAGTATATACAAACCTTTACCTCACTCGTATGAGAAATCTAATTAAACGGCTTAGTAAAACGAGTGGTATGAAACGCTTGCGTTTACTTCGTTGGTTAATTCTTGGACTTGTTCGATTGAATCTCTTGTGACAATTTTCTAGTGGAGATCTACAATTTGTTCGTAAATATTTAAGTTAAGCTAGGGGTTATGGGACATGAAGCTAAGCTCATATATTTACTAGATTACTGTAATTGACACTTCTCTTTGATCATGACGATCATTTTATGTTTTAGACTAGCATTGTGCGATGTCCTTTTGATTTGGTTCATCGGATGCCACGCTGTACGACGTCGTTGTTCCCATTGATTGTGTTTTGGTTCATCGGATGTCACGCTGTACGACGTCTTTGTTCCCTTTGATTGTGTTTTGGTCCATCGGATGTCACGCTGTACGACGTCGTTGTTCCCTTTGATTGTGATTTGGTTCATCGGATGTCACGCTGTACGACGTCGTTGTTCCCTTTGATTGTGATTTGGTTCATCGGATGTCACGCTGTACGACGTCGTTGTTCCCTTTGATTGTGATTTGGTCATCGGATGTCACGCTGTACGACGTCGTTGTTCCCTTTGATTGTGCTTTGGTTCATCGGGCGTCACGCTGTACGACGTCGTTGTTCCCTTTGATTGTGCTTTGGTTCATCGGGCGTCACGCTGTACGACGTCGTTGTTCCCTTCTATTGTGTTTCTGGATCATTGAACGTCACGCTGTACGACGTCGATGCTCCGAATTATTTGATTTCTAGATTTCTTGTGTTGATTTCTGGAATTTATGTTTCACCAACTTTTACGATTGGCATTGATATATATGTCATTTACTGTGGCTTGGTGAATGGAATTAGGAGTATGACATTCCTTTTTATCTTTGAGAAGAACTTTGCGATATTGATTAATCTCTTATTGATTTTTCAATTAGTTATTTATCACAGCTTGGCATTGTGATTATTATACGTTTAGTCATATCTCTTATTCTATATCATTTCATCTGATATTTATAGCTAGACTGATCTGTTTATTATTTTCTTCTTAAATAATACTCGGGTCAGACTGAGATTTTACAGGTGTTTCTGCTTGCCACCTTATCGGACCATCATATGATCTTTTGGCTAACTACTTTAGTTTGGCAGTCCTTGTTGTATACATCTAAGTTATTGACTCCTTGATGTACACATATTCGTTTGGCTTGCACTTGTATCTATTCTTTTGTGACATTGTGGATCTTGTTAGACCACTACTCTGATATACACTTATATGTGTAATATTCATATCTATCTCCGCCTTTGTGATATGAATTGCCTGTGACTGATTTATGTTATGTTTATTTCTATATTTGTTTCCGAAGATTTATTTATAGCCACCGTGTGATAGCTTTGAGTTTGTATCGGTATGTCCGACTTCCTCCTTAAATGAAATGCGTGCTATACTATCTGACATATCGGTGCTCGCACAAAGAAGTTACATGGATGGTCGCTCCTCAACTGCCTTATTCTCCGTGCTAGTTGACGGCATTACACCATAGTGTCCTTGGCTAGCGTGGGTATAGAGGTGGGGCATCACAATTGACTTGAGCTATCTTTATGCTATTGGTAGTCCGGTTTACGTGCATGATCCAAAAAATGATAAGTTTGCGCGTGCAGCTTTCAAAGAGGTCTTGCTTGGTTATTCGGATGGTGTCAAAGGCTACCTGTTGGGAATTTGGAAAGGAAGAAAAGTTCTCATCATGTTACTTTTTAAGAGTTGACCTTGTTCAGGGAGAATGAGAGTTCATCGAATATTCTGGATTTGGTTCATAATGAACCAAATGAGAAGGAACTTATTCCTATTTTTCATTCAAGGTGTAAAGTTGTTGGAAATGCTTGTGTTGTGGAAACGATTGATGCTACATCACATAGCCCATATGTATTCTCTAGTAGTGTTGGTGATGTGCATGACTATAAAGATAATTCGGTTCAAAGTGAAGCTGAAAGAAATTTGAATGATGGTATTTTAACTAGGGTCGGTCGTCGTATTATAAGACCACCAGATTTGTATGGAGATTGGAATTATTATAGCTTATGTATTAATTTTAACTATGCTCTTCATGTAATCCAAGATGAGCCGATGGACCTTGATGATGTCATGGATTCGAATGATAGCTCAAAATGGATTTATGACATGAAGGAAGAGATACAATCTTTGTTGAAGATTCAAACTTGGGATTTGGTTCTACTTCTTAAAGGAAACTGTGTTGTTGGGTGCAAATGGATGTACAAGGTGGATGATGGAAGATATAAAGCTAGACTAGTGGTTAAGAGGTTTGCATACAGGAAGGAAAAAGAGCATGATGATATTTTTGCATCGTTTGTGCGCCATACTTTAATTCGAGTATTACTTGCTATAGTTCATATACATAATTTAGAATTTGAACAACTTGATGTGAAAGTCGTCTTCTTACATAGTGACTTAGATGAAGGCATCTGCATGGAGCAATCAGAAGGTTTTATCGGGATTGTAAGCCAAATTTAGTTCGCGTGTTGAAAAAATTAATATATGATTTAAAGCAATCACCTAGATAATGTTACAAGAGATTTGCTCATTTCATGCTTGAAAATGTTTTTGATATATGCATTAAAGATGCTTGAGTATATTTGAAGAAGTTAAAAAATGATCGTTAGGTGTATTTATTTTTGTATGTAGATAACATAGTCCTTGCTTCTAAAGGTAAAAAATGAAATCAAGAAGTTAAAAATATGTTTAAAACCAGAATTTGATACGAAAGATCTTAAATAGGCAAAGAAAATATTGGACATGAAAATAGAAAGAAATCGAAAGTGTTTGTAGTTGAAATACACTCAAAAGGAGTATATAGAAAAAGTGCTTGGTCAGTTTAGCATGGGAATGCAAAAGCGTCTAATATACCTTTACGATTGCATATGAAGCTTTGGATTGATGGATCACCCATCTTATAGAAAGATAAAGCTTATACGACAAGAGTGGCATATGGAAGTGTGGTAGGAAGTTTAATGTATGTCATGGTGTGTACAAGGCTCGATATTGCAAATTCGATCAGGATGGTTAGTTGGTATATGGCTAATCTAGGAAAACAACATTGGGAAGCTATGAAGGTTATTTTGAGTTACCTTAAGGGTACTTCATCTCATGGTCTTGTTAGGATGTCTGAGCTAGGCTCTCAGATGTCCAAATAGGATGTCAGACATCTAAGAGACCACTCAGACATATGAAATGTATGTTTTAGGGATGAGAGTCTACCAGTATATTTTTGGGAATTTCTAAACATCTGATGAAGGAGCTAAGATGTCAGGTTTCATGTTGCAAAAATTTCTTTGGATGAAGCTAGACTTACTGTTAGGAGTTTAGATGTCTGATTGGTTTTTGTGGATAATTTTTTGTGGGCTTCTATATATCGATTGTGAATACTCCAAAGGGAAAATTCAACATCTTAAAGTCAAGAAAGATTCATTAAAATAGAATAAGGCTTTCCTCTAAAAAATTTCTTAAATTCTTATTCTCCACAAATCAAATTCTATAGAATTTGGAGTGATCATTGTATTCAGTCTCTTGTAATCTTTCACTTTGATAATAAAAGGGCTCTTCTCAAAGTGGATGTATAATAACACAACATTAGTGAAAACACTATAAATTTATGTGTGATTTACTTTTGTTATTGCTTATTTTACTTGTTTGTGATTGAGATTGGTTTGTTTGGATTTTTTTTAGAATTGGTATTGAGATACTGATTGGTTGTTTTTGCACATCTTTCAACAATCTTCCTTTTTTCCGCTTGTTTTGGAGTTTGGATTAGAGTGGTCTCGAATTTGAATTTTATAGTAAAGAATCTTAACATCAAGAAGAAGGGTGATGCAACACCAATGTGGGAAAATGAACTTCATGGCATAATTTATTTAAAATATTATTGTATAACCCATTATTACTTCATTCTTATGGAGTCTTGTTTTGTAATTTTTAGAAATCTAGCCCAACTATTACTATTTTGGGTGCTGAAATTTTAAGTTAATTTTTTCAATAAAGGGTCACATAATTCTGAAAGTTCTTGTATTTCGTTATTATACTCCTTAATTTTATGTTAACGAAATGCAAATTAATTTTTTGTCATCTCTGCTATCTTATTCAGTTTACAATTATCGCGCTGATATAATTTTGTGAACTTCTTTGATGTCTCATCTATTATCTTTTATATAACCATTTTCTTCTTTTCTAAGTTCCATTGGTCTGTTTACAATAGTACTTGCATATTTCGCACAATCCTCTTCTTACTTATTGCTTCTCTATTGTCAGAATTGTTCGATCTACCAAAGACTATGGTTATAATTTGAGGGTAAGGGAGATCCTCTAAGGCATGTTGATGACGCTTTCCTTAAGACGTTATTTGCCATCGCCACTCGTTTAAACAAACAAATGAGTGTTATGAGTTAAGGAAAATTGTCTTCTGTGCTACAATGGAGTCGAAATTATTATTCTCTTAATCGGTTGCGATAGCACTGTCCAAATCGATTCAAACTATCTTCTGAATTGACTTCGGTGACAAGAGTATTGAATTTGTGATCAGCAGTATTATAAACTCAAAATATCTTTGGAAGAAATTAAAGAGGAGAAGAGAACGAGAGAGTAAAATTTATAGCGCTTTCTAGACGTTTCTGTTTCAAGAAGAAGAAGAGAGTCTGAAATAGTTTTCAGGCATTTCAAATTTCAGAGGGAGGAGAATTCGATTGAAATAATTTTTGGGTGTCGTTATTTAAGCGTCTTCTACCAAATGACGCATACTTTCATTTGAATTTTCAAACGTTATGCCAATTCAAATAATTGGGGCTTTTTTCCACCATTTGTTACTATTCTAGCTTCGGCCATGTATGGCCATTCAAATTCAAATTTTGGGCCTACAAATTATTTTAGATCTGGCCCGTTAAAATAGCATAATTCTAACCTTGGTGAACGGCAATGGCACGCATGTGTATGGTTATGCATGACTTCCCTTCTCACGATAGAACAAACATTTAAGTGCCAAAAGAGCTGAAGCTTCCCTTGATGAACCTATATTTAGATAAATAAAGTTTTTTTAATTCTAGGATGTGGGATTATTCGAAATCTCACTTCTTCTTCTTTTTCTCCTTTACTCTTTTAAAATAAAGTAACATATCCAAAATATTTTTTGAAAAATTTCACCAACATTCTAATAGGATGCTATAGTTTCTTACATGACCATCTTATTGTTTATTTTCTTATTTTGTTATTCTAAGATACACTAATGCTGCCAGTTAGTTGATAATACTTGTTGAGTAATATCTACACATGTTTATTCTATAGGATCAGCTGAAAAGGGGTCTTCAGATAGTCTTTCACCACATTCTACTTTGTTCATAGCTAATTTATGATTACCTTGCACTGAAGAAGATTTGGAGAGAACTTTGAATAGCAAATTTCTATTATAACTAACCCTTTTATTGTTTCTCCAAGGCATAGGTATATGCATGAAAACTAAATATATATGTTTTAGCACAAAATTTTTACGCTTTATTCAGCAAGAACAAGGATAATGTAGTAGCATAATAATCACTTTAGTCATGATTTGTGCACTTTATTTGACTGAAAAAGAAGGATATGTTTGATAAGAGTTTTGTATATGTTTCATTTTATTTATTTATGTTTCATTTGGTTTAACAGTTTAAGGAATTAGATTCCATTCCATGATTAGGCTAAAGCTTTTGGATTTAAGGCACCATTATCATTCTACAAGGAATGAATACTATTTCATCCACCACAATTTTGAAGGATATAGGTCATTAATATTTTGGGGAGACTCTTGATATATATTGAATACACTTCTGGGATGTAAAAGACCTGTTAGCACATTCCTTTTAAGTGGTAGAAAGGTTGGATATTTGAGGTACATTATGCGTTTACATTAACAGTACATAATACCTACTAAACATATTATATCAGAAACATGTTTTATCCTAATTTAATTTCCTATTTCATAACTGGTTCTTGAATATTTTGATATCTCTGACGAGCTAAAGGACATGTTTATTATAATACCAGAGGAAATTATTTGCAAGGATATCTCGTCGGCGAAGATAAGGAAAAGCATGGGATTTTGAGGTTACTTTCTACTGCATTTACCTTCAAACAAGCTATAGTGACATCGTTCACATCATTTCTGCCTATATTGAATTGCATTTTATTACAAATCCTATTGCTATATTGAAATTCAAAGACATCTTTGCTAAATGTTATAAATGTATTTGTTATCATTTATGAATGTTCTCTTCAATTTTAAAATTTCCTTATCCAAAATCGTATAACTTTATTGTTGTATTGTGTGAAAGTAAGAATATTAGGAAGGCTGATGTTGTTCATGGAATGTATTAGGGAGAATTGTTCTTCTTTAGTTTCTTACCAGTAAAAAAACAGCAATAACAAGGTTAATTTGCAATAAATAGTACATTTTTCGTAAAGCTTTGCACTGTCATATATTTTCATACAATATTCGAATCATGAACTATTTTTAAATTTGGATTGCAATTTACAGATACTATTGAAAGCAGATGACAACACGATCATGGAGGCAGATGATAACATACTCATCGGTCACTTGCGTGGATTATGAACTTATAAAGAAGACATTAAAGCTAGCTTTACTTTATACCAGAAGAAACCCTTTTGAAATACTGGCCATGAAAGAAGTTGCAAGGGCATCGTCGTCTCTTACGCTAATGTCAAGTGTAAAACTAAATGTGATTGCCATGAAGAATGTTGTGGGCTATACATGCAAAAACAAAGTGACAGTTGCTCATCAAATAGGAATTGATTCGTTAGATTTGGAGAGGTAATTTCAAAGAACACTTTGATGGAAATATGTTAGGATGAGAAATTTTTATTTACATTATTTTGTGTCTAATAGGGTATATTATGGGATGAGTAAATGGTGTTTTATGCTTAAGTACTAGTTGGATGTTGTTTATTTTTCTCTTTTCAATTTGGAAAGTGTTAGGATTTCAATGATACTGAGATTGAATGTAGGTTAAAAAGGATGTTTTCTTATGTAGTTAACAACTTAAATGTTGTAGGTGTATGTATCGTCTTGTTAGTGTATTTAATAAAGAAATTTTTTAATGTATGTAATAAAAGATATGGAGCATTTGAACTGAAGCATGTAATGGATGATTTTGATGCCGGGACAATCGCTGGATTAGTATGTAATGAGCTAGTGACTACAATGGAATAGAGAGAGTTCACATCCAAAGGACCGATACACTAACAATGCATTCAAAAGACAACCGGTGACAATTATTTTGCAACGGCTTAAAGCCGTTGTTAGTTCACAACAACTCGGGGTCATTGTGAAATGTGAATTCGCAATAGCTCTAGATCGTCACGAAAAATGAATTTGTAATGGCTTAATATTAGCCATTCACATTCCATGCACTAGTTACAGCTCAAAGTTATGGCCAAATGGCTTTCTAGTGGGATTAAAGACAATATACTTTGGCTTGGAGCTATGAAATCCGAAATGCGTTCCATGCATGAAACAAAGTATGGACTTCTACTGACGTACCCAAAGGGATAAATTTATTGGATGGAAACGAAATTTCAAGAAAAAGCTAAAAGCAGATTGATTGATGAAGACTTATGGCCAAGCGCAAAAGGGTTCTTTGAATTCAAGGTGTGATTATGATGAAACGTTTTCCCTTGTACCATTTCTTAAGGATAATGTTGGCTATTTCTCATTCTATAGCTATGAAATATGAAAAATGGACGTGAAAATGACATTTTTAAATAGTGATATAGAAGAGGCCATTTACATGTCGCAATCCGAGAATTTCGGGGTCAGTGGGTGTGAGATCAAGACTTTCAAGTGATTATGATCCATTATGGTTTTGGACAAGCTTCAAGTAGTTGAAATAACTGTTTTTGATAAAGTAATAAAAATAGTTTGGCTTTTGTTAGAACACAAAGGAATTGTGCCTATATACAAGAAGGAAGTGTTATATTGTTCATATTTCTACAGGTTGATGATTTGCTACTGGTTGGCAATGCCATTACATTGTTCCAATCACTAAAATCTTGGTTATCCAAGAACTTCTTCATAAAGAATTAAGGAGAAGCAACTTATATTCTAGGCATTGAGATCTATAGAGATAGATCTTAAAGGTTTCTAGGAATGCCTCAATATCTATACAAAGATACCATACTTAAAAGGTTCAGTGTAGAGAATTCGAAATGTGAAAATGTTCCAATGTGATCGGAAATCATCATTTCTAAGAAGGACGCTTCTCATACTGATGAGGAAATAGATTGTATGAAGAGGATACCTATACATTAGCAATTAGTTCCATAATGTATACAAGTTATGAACCAAAGTGGATGTATCTTATGCATTAGGATGCGTAAGTCTATACCAGCCTTGTCTTGGAGAAAAACGTTGGAGTGTTGTAAATTGTATACTAAAGTACTTAAGAAATACTTAGGACTTATTTGTCATATATGGGAATGGAGACCACTTTGTAAAGAGGCATTCAGGCTTCGATTTTTAAAATGATATTGATGACGATAAGTGAACATTGGTTTGCATTTTCACATTAAATGGTGGGACTGTTTGTTAGAAAAATTTCAAATATGAAATAGTAGTTGATTCCCTAATAGAGATTGAGTACATCACCTTCAATAATATAGCTAAAGAAGTGGTCTAGATATGCAAATTTACAAGTGAGTTAGGGGTGTTCCCAACATGGAAGAACTAATGACATTGTTTTGTGACAATAATGTTACGAAATAGATCGCAAAGAAACCTAAATCATACAAAAAATCGAGATGCATTATTCAAAAGTTCTGCCCCGTTAAAAAATTTGTCAAGTGGAAGGAAGTCATGATTCTAAGGAAAGATACAAAGGACAACATAGAAAGTTCATTCACAAAGGGTTCAACTTGGTTAATTCTAAGCAAACTAATCAAAGGAATGGAATTGAGCTTTAATAATTGACCACAAAGGCGAATGAGATATGGATAGAGTTAGGGATATGCCATAGGGGGAATTTCTATAATTTACTGCAAATTATTAACGCTGTGATAAAATCTTATTTGAAATAAAAGGTGTTCTTCTTTCGATTACATACCAATCATACTATGTTATACTAATTATTCATTTAATTTAAGTACATTTAATAGCCCAAAATAGTATTTTATGTGATACTAATTATAATCTATCGTAATCATGAGAAATTTATCATAAAAGAGTAGCATAACGTTTTAAATATTCCCAACCAAGAGTTTCAAGATAGGATCTTGATACAACCATTGAGAATGGAGTACATGACGCTCTACAAATGTCGGGAAGTATATTACTTTGGACCGCTAAGGGCACAAAGTGGTTAAATACCGATAGTTATAAGATGACTATAGAATGAATCAATCGAGAGTTTTCTATTAGTCAGTATAACTAAGGCCAGTCAGAGAATCTTGAAGTGACGATATTACATGGTTCACTGGCTTCAAAATACTGTTAAGCTTCAATATGGATACTCTGCTTCAATTGCAACTAAATCTTGGCCTTACATTCACTGAATGACTATAGTTGGGTTTGAGTGGAAGCATTGAAAGTAAAATACTAATCGATAAGGAATTTATTTCCTCCATATGAGGTTAGTATCATGGTCAACTATAGTCAATTCGAAGACAAATTCTTCGGCCGGAGCAATTTTGGCAATAATAATAGTTATTATTGAATAAAGGACTATGTGTTTGGATTATACAAGTTGAATGTGGACAAGATTGGAGTTTTGACCAAATCAAATTTCATAAGTCCTAATGTGATACAATGTTGACAAAAAAAATTGGTGTAAATAATCGTTACTACCCAATACCTCTTAAAATAATGAAATTAGATTTTTCCAAAAAATTTATAAGCGATAAATTCAGCTAAATTATCATGCCAAGGTGATTATTAATTTTAATATTTGAAATGTTTTTTTATGGTGCTTTTTATATAACATGTCATTGGGATAACATATTGCATGTCAATAAACATTTGAATCACGCTACGCAAGTTTTGAACTTGTGATCTCTTGCACCAAAGCCGAATCACCTAACCAATTTGGACTACGCAAGTTTTGAATTGTTCGATATTAATCACATAATGAATTACAACTTTGAGTTGTGCAACCATAGTGTCGCGTACTCCAAAGTACTACAAGATTTAATTAAATTATAATGTCTATAAATTAACTAAATCAATTCATAAAATATTAGTTATTAATTTTATTTTACTTATTTGAAATAGTATTTAATATAGTACATATATAAAAGTTATTTATGTAGGTACAGATAAACGATGTCGTTAAATACTTGTTGGATTTGGAAATATCTACGGGTTCATATAGAACATATATAGGCTAGCCATACTAGTGGGCGGATGATTATAACTATTAGAAATATATGGTTTGAGTTGGTAAGGAGAAGAGGTAAACGGTTGATCTAGATCCCCTCATTTTACTCCTTCCTATTGTCAATATAAACCATCCATCCCCATTCATTTTCTTTTTACCTTTCGACCACCTTCCTCTCTTAGCCACAAATTCTAGGATCATCCCCCATTAATTTCAAAATAAATTTTAAATCAAATTTAAATCTATTTAAAATGTATGGTGCTCTGTTCAGTTAGCAGCATTTTTGAAATAGTGTAGATGTGAACTAAGGAGTTTTGAATTCAGCATTCAATGTGCACATTCAAGACTAGGTAATTTCTAATTTATTTTATGTTACATATACATTTGCAATCTCAGTATACATGTGAAAATTAGATCAATGTTTTATCATGAATTCATATATTTATTTGTTGTCACTATAAGAAAATCACTATTGGTGGCAGTAAACAGTAGCGTTTAATGCTAAAAGCATCTGTTGACGTAAAAATAAAATAAAATTAAAACAATCAATGCTACTAAAGAAATCCTGCCATCATTTTAGAACACGTGATTTTTTTCCGTCGCCCGCTTTTTTCTCCATTATTTTCATTCATTCATTGTCTTCCGTGGAAATTATCTCCCTAATGTTCCTCTTTCTTATTGATAATTCAATCACCATGCTCAACAGAAGAAACCAAGTCCAATTCCAACTCCCCTAAATACAGTTTCTCTGCTCCATTCACTCTCTTTCTTTCCCCATTGATGTTCCAAATCCAACAACCCGAAAACTCGACAACCCGTTCACCAAATTCTCCCATCTCCTCAGCCAAAAACACTATGAATCTGCAAATCCCATCTCCGATCCTACATCTCCACCAACACAGCTCTCCCGTCAACATGCTCTTAAGAGTCTCTTGGATGCCAACTTAGTCGATAACGCCATCAAAATCTTCAATTTCGTGCTCAATCGTTTATTGACATGCAATATGTTAAACCGAGTCAATCTCCGTTCCTACATCGTTTTCCCTCAAGCCACTTGCAGAAACCATCAGTCCCACCAAGCTTGTAATTTTTTCAATAATATAGTCTAGCATAACAACTGTTGCTTCGTCAGAATATATAGAAATAACCATCGTGATGGATGGTTTGTGAAAATGTGGCGATGTTGATATTGCAAGAAAGTTTCTCGATGAAATTTGTAGGAGAGACCTGGTTCCTAACCTTCTTTTTCTTTTTCCAATATTTTTGGTACTGGATTTACACTCATTCCTCTTCATTAGTTTTTTACATGATTTTGCATGTGTTTGTTTTGTCTGTTTGTTTTTAGGTGTTGTAGTTGTTGGTTAATGTCCAATATCAACCCGGTATTAAGGCATCAAAATTTAAAGAGAAGTAGTTGCATTCATAATTTCACAACATCAAATTTTCATTACTTTTATTTATTTATTTATTTATTTTTATATCTTTATAATAGGATGTCAAACTCTTTTATTCAACAAAACTTAAAATATATATGCATCATATTGTTGTGTAAACTATTAACATAGTGAATACACCTTTTTCTCTTAGGCATATGAACTAATAAACCTATATTAGATAGTATTACAATACAATGTTATGAGATCTCATGTTGAAGTTAGCTATCAAATAATTTCAAATAAATGTAGTGTTATGGTTGAACAAAAAAGGAAAATTGAAGAAATAAAAGTGGAGTTTGTATACTTGTATGCCAACTATGTATGCATGCTTCTAGATTATACTAAATGCTTGTGTAAGATGCCTATGCATGCTTTTGTAATCATGCTGATTAGTTTCATTCTTTTTTTAGTTTGCATCCATGTCAAGCATATGCTAGTTTCTTTATGTGGTAGTGGGATTTCTATGTGCATGGGTCGGAATTACCAATAATTATAGTCAGACCTTTTTGTGGAAAATTGTAGTCAACTAACTTTGGCTTGCTTGACACATTGAACACATATATCTATTTCAGGTCATTGTGCTATATTTTCTTTTTTCTAATGGTATCCAGAGATTTCGAGATTTCATAATCAGCATGTCAAGATTGATAATCAATTTGAACAATCCGAATTGTTCATTTACAATCTAAATGGTTTAGAAAAGCATTATCCATACATTTCTATGTATTGATGTATCTCATAATTTACCACCCTAACCTATTAAAGAGGAGCTTGTAATGATTGGGCATCTCTTTTTAAAGTATTGCTCCTGCCGGTGCAGGTACCATATGAATATTTTTATATTGTGTTTCTATCCTGTTATTTTCCATACATAAAATATTTCTCATACACTAGGTATCTTACCATTGCAGCTCTCGTTCATAGCCTGGTACATGACTTTTTCTTCCTAAAAAAACTGTATTTTTTGCTTTTGTTATGGTAAAATATGCTTTTCTTTTTAATTGTGCGTATAGGTTGAAGATGTGACTCCCTCTGGTCCAACTAAATTGGTGCTATACTTCATTAGTTCCACCAATATTCTTTATATTTTTTGTGATCATGCAGTATAGTGCATGTATTATTGTATTAATGATACTATATTGCATTATTCTTGTCCTAACAGTTACCTCTAAGTTTAAACAATTATTGGGTATGTCATCCTTAACAATATTGCTACTTACTGCATATTTAACCCAATTTGTTATCACTTGCTTTTAGTAATTTCAACACTAAATGTAAGATTGTCCATATTTTCTTACATATGCTGCCCATGTTTCACATGTATATACATATGCTTGATTTGTGACATTCATCCCCAAATGGTTGGTTTTTAATAAAAAATACGTTTGCTATTTTCAGCTTATCTAAACGGTTTTTCTTTGGAATGCTTGGTAGGATTTAACTCTTATCATACTTATGGTTACTGCTACTTTTTCATTGATTTTGGGCATTAAGACCGAGTTAATATTTTAAGTTGCTATGGATATCTCATTGTTTATTAGGGTAAAGTATTATCTATTCTTTTTTATGTAGGAATTAGTTTTTATTAGGGAAAAAACATGGTAGAAAACTATCAATTCTACATCCATTCAAAGCAGAAATCGCTGGCAATAAAGAGTTTCTCATTGGTATTAACCTCATTCGCAACTTTGTTATTATTTACAGTAAGAAGGCATAATTTTGTGCTGCTATATATAGGCTAAATGCATTAACTGATCCAAACTATAAGATATTCTGGTTTAAAAGTCTAATTCATTCAATGAATAGAGTAGATGATATAAAACATATGACATAATCTACATTAGATTGAATTCACATAATTCCCTTCTAATCAAATAGCTAAGCTCATTGATGTTGTAACAAAAGGGAGAAGTGGTCTCCATGTTCACATATTGTCAAGTTGCATGGTATTGACATTTTTTTACCACCTTACTTTAATTATATGCAGATGTCCTTGCTTTATTTGCAGTCAAGCCCGGCCTTTTGTTAAAGTAAGAGAAGCACCTGCATTAGGCCTCATCAAAAACTAGAGCACCACTCAACAATGCACATGGAGAAAGAAAAAATGGTGGATCTCCAAACCGACAGTGAGTAAAAATAAGGTGCGACAACTCCATTCGGCCATAGGCATCACTAGCAACTTTAGAAGGTGACAACCCATTCGAACGCCGTAGGCGACAGTTGCCCCATACTTTACTCCAGCTTTGATAGGAGCAGGCGATGCTGTGGGTAGCCGTGTAGCAATAGTTTTCAATTGACCATCTTGAGGTAGTCTCGATCAACTTCTTTATTATTGATTTTTATTCTTAATTCGTGCAATTGGAAAGTTATGATCTTTGTATAATTACGAAATTTTATTGATTTAGAATGATAGCTTTTTTAACATCCTTTTGTGATTGAGAACCAAATTTATGTTACAACAATTATATAGATAGAGCTAACACATGCTATAAATTGATAGTTTATGTACACCAGTTTCCACGTACCCATTCCTTATTTTATTCGCTATATAGCCGGGAAAATATTTATTAGACACTGATATTTTTATTTTTACCACTTAAATAGAGTTAATGAAACTGTTATTTTAAAAAGAAGCTGAAGTAAGAATGAAAATACTTAGATTGATTTCTCATATTTCAAATTAGGGGAGCAAAATTGTTGGTGCAACATTTCTTTAGTCACATGTATGAAAAGGTAAATATTAATAATAAATCTTAATCAAATTTCCTAACTATTAATGAACAATTTTACTTTTCCTGTAAAAACGAAGATGATTACTCTGTGAATCTTCCGCACTTTTGTAGAAAGAATTCTAGATTCAAGACCTTTTTGTCTAGTTCTGGTTCAGCCCTACGATGTTAATCTAGCTGTAATTATTGACATATTATCCTTGCTTGGGATATCATTGTAGACTTCTTACATGACAGCGAAGGACAGAAATATGACATTAAACCAAGCTGCTTAACAGCAAAGCAACTTAACTCTGAGTTGCTTCAGCAAAGCAACCCATGACTATTTGAAATAACTCAGAGTTAAATGGTCAAGAAATTGTTTGGCTCAGGTAGGTGCTACACCGTCTAGGGAAATTGTTAGTAGTTGATGCTTTTGTAGTCTTAATAACCATCGGATTTTAGCAACTGCTTTCATTTATTACTTACTAGCTGTACTTTTTACATCAAATTTGGCTCATTAAACCTATTGGTGTGTTAGTGAGAAATAGTAATTAATTAATAATAATAATAATAATAATAATAATAATAATAATAATAATAATAATAATAATAATAAATTAACCAAGCTAATAAAAATTAACTAAATTTTGTTAAAATTAAATAAATTTTATAAAATTAACTAAGTTTAAGTTAACTAAAATTTATAAATAACAATAATATAACTAATTTAACAAAGTTTATAAATGATTATGATGATGATGAATTAACTAAGTTTATAAAATTTAACTAAGTTTATAATACTAATAATAATAATATAACTAAGTTTATGTTAACTAAATTTTATAAATAATAGTACTATAACTAATTTAACAAATTTTTATAAATAACAATGATGACAATAATGATGAATTAACTAAGTTTACAAAATTAACTAAGTTTATATTAATAATAATAATAATACCAATAATAATAATACAATTAAATTAACCTTGTTTTTTAATAACAAAAACAACAACAACAACAACAATAATAAATTAACTAAGTTAACCAAGTTAATAAAAATTAACTAAGTTTTGTTAAAATTAAACAAGTTTTATAAAATTAGTTAAGTTTAAGCTAACTAAATTTTATAAATAATAATATAACTAATTTAACAAAGTTTTATAAATAATAACAGTGATTATGATGATGACGAGTTAACTATGTTTATACTAAATTAACTAAGTTTATAATAATAATATAATTAAATTAACCGATTTAATAATAATAATAATAATAATAATAATAATAATAATAATAATAATAAATTAACTAAGTTAACCAAGTTAATAAAATTAACTAAGTTTAGGTTACCTAAATTTTATAAATAATAATAATATTATAACTAATTTAACAAAGATTTATAAATAGCGATAATGATGATAAATTAACTTAGTTTATAAAATTTTACTAAGTTTATAATAATAATAATAGAATTAAGTTAACTGAGTTTGAATAATAATAATAATAAATTAAGTTAACCAAGTTAATAAAAATTAACTAGGCTTTGTAAAAATTAAACAAGTTTTATTAAATTAACAAAGTTTAAGTTAGCTAATTTTTTTAAATAATAATAATATAACTAATTTAACAACATTTTATATATAACTATATGATTGGACTTTATTTATTTCATTTCGTTCATAACTTTGATTATTTGTAGACATTATTTATAATATAATAAACTCATACAATGTTGTACATGTTTGATATTAGACTTGAAGTCCTACGAATTAACATAATTGTTTGACTTTATGTTGTGCTTTCGCTTCTGCATGCATTGGAATTCCGAAGAGAGCAAGGTTGGACTTTTATGATGCTAGCTTTCACTTGCGCATGAAATAAAGAATTATGGGTAATCAAGCATTTTTTAGCACTAGTTTGTTATAACATTTTATTAGTAGTAGGTGTGTAAATCTGTGTACGAATGGTTATTGTATGTGAGTTTGGTTATTTTATCAAATAGCTATTGTGTTAGCATGGTTATGGATATCTTATTTGATTATAAGATTGATATGTTTTTTTAATTGTCTGAATATGATGACTACGCGATTGATTGTTGATTGATATAGTAGAAAAAAATAGACCATCAACTGGAAATAATAGCATGAAAAAATGGTGCATACTGATAAACAACTTTTAGTAGCGTTTCAAAAACGCTAGAAATATATGCAGTTGCGTTGAGTAAACATAATCGTAAAGTAAGGATAAAGTTGGAAACTGCATTGGTAACGCCAAAAAACCTTTTGATGGCGTTTTCAAAACGCTACAAAAAGATTTATGGTGTCGTTTGAGAAACGCTGCAGTAAAAGGATTTACAGTGGCGTTGAAATAAATGCAACTAAAAATCATGGAATTTTGGTTGCGGGCATTATCATGGCATTTATCAAAACACTACCATAAGTTTTGGTAGCATTTTTTACGTGCCACCAAAATTAAAATTTCTTGTGGTGTGTCTGATTTACGTACATATATCACACATTTAAATTAAAAATAACATATTTAGCTTTAATATATTCATGAAATTCTTTTCAGCCATTTAAAAACAATAAAAAGTTAAAATGTTTTTTAAACAAATTTCAGAACTAGATTTTGAATTTTATAATTAGTATATATATATATCATACATATAAACCAATTTATCAATTTATATTTACATGCATACATACATACATACATACATACATACATATATATATATATATATATATATATATACATATAGTTACTGGCTAATTGTTCACAATCTTCAAATATACTCGAACAATTGAAAATGATAAAGAACCGGGTCCGAAACCTAAGAAACATTATAAGATGGTAAATTATGAAATTCTTACGAGATAGCCTGTAACGGTCTAGAATTTTGCGATCCCGAAAATTCCAGATAGTTAGGGAAAAGAAGAAAGAGATAGAAGAAAACGAAGAAACAAAAACACCAACATCTCACATTCGCAGCAGATAAAATATAATAACAAATAATAACAGTTACACAAAGGAAAACTGTACTTATCAAATTATACTTTAATACATTAGAGTTACACAAATACACAAACACTGGACAGATACAGCCATGTCCCAGATAACTACAATATATCTTTGCGGATATACGTTTCTGCCATCCAGCTCGCCTCCTGAGCTCCAGAACGTCCTTACCTGAAAATCTGTAATAATCGGTCTGACCCGAGCATTACATCAAAGTAATACCCGGGTCAGGCTGGAAACCAGCGTGAGTAAACCCATATAATTTGAAATACAAAGTTCAAACCATAAAAGAAAAACCCGGGGTAACTCGTACTTCACTACGAGTTCATTACTTGTTATGCTCAACACTTATTTCACAAATCAATCCCTAATTACCCATACTTAGTTTCAAAGGTTCATATTATTCCATTTCAGCCAATTGATTTCATATATCAAATCTATATAGATTTATTAGAGATTACAAATCGAAGTGGTTCCAGGTATTTACTGATACCCGGCTCCGGTCTCTTCGAATCTCATGTCATCTTAACCCAAGTTATTCAAATGAAATACAAATCAAACTTAAATATAGGATGTCACTTTCTATTACAGCAATTCATCACTGATGGATAACCACATTATAACTATTCAACCCAATAATATCACAAAACATTTCAATCAGGAATATCAAATAATTCATGGCATTCAATTTCATTCAATAATTCATAAGCAAGATGAATTAGTCACGCCATTTCTAATTAAATTAATTACAACACGATTAATTAATCATTCTTAAGTCATCCTTCTTAATTAATCATCCTCGATTAATTTTTCCTTAATTACAGTAGTAATTAATTTCACAAATTATTTACCCTTCACTCATTCCTTAATTGATTACACTAAGTTTAATCCTTGAATTACTTCCATTAATTAATTATCCCATTAGTTAATTATGCTTAATAAATTAACCCTTAATTATTAATTAAGTTAACCTTTAATTGCTAATTAAATTAATTAATCCTTACAAATTTATCATTTGATTACTTATATTAAGTAATTTATCATTTGGATAATTAATCTCTAATTGCTCATCCATTAATCTCTAATTACCAATTAATTAATCTCTAATTAATTAATTGATAATCCTCAATTATAAATAAATTAATCCTTAAACATTAGTTAATTAATTTCTCTTCAATTACTTAATTAATTAAATCAAAAATTAACCCTTAATTACTTTATTTTCAATAAATTTATTAATTGCATTAGTTAATTAATTATCACTTAATCAATAGTTAATGATTCTTCCCTTAATTATATTCATTAACCATCCATTAATTACTTCCATCAAGTAGTTATCCTTTAATTATCAATATTAATCAATCAACCCTTATTAATTTAAAAGAGATCTGGGAAGAAGGAATCAAATTTTGAAAAGATTTTTATAGCCTGTACTTAGAACAGAGGAAATACATTCCTGTGAACAGTCATATACACATCTATCTTCATATTTACAATCATACAGCATATTTTTACATTCACAAGTCAAGAATTATCACATGCTAATCCAGTTACAAGGCTTAAGATCGAATCCAGGTAGTTCACTCGCCTGGTAGTTTTAAAACAGTGAAGCTACTTGATACTTTTTAGCGTTTTAATAAATTGTTTTACACCGTCACAACCAACTTCCATTGGAGCATCCTATGCTAAAAGTGATCAGGTAAAAGGATTTAATTTTTCCCTTTGAACATAATTGGTCTATTTGCAATTTACAGAAATATTCATATGTGCACACAGGCATGCAACAGGACTTCTATTTGTATAGCCGGACATTTTTTTCGAATCATCTTTAAGTTATATTATTTTTTATTCATTGATTGAGGCATACATAAAACTATATAGGTGATTTAACTTAAAATGATTAAAGTTTACTCACCTGGCTAAAAAAACAGAGAATAGTTGATTCCTCTTCCAAATGCTGATCTGGAACTGAAGGCTCAAACTTTGAATTTGAAAATGAAGCCACTTGATTTTAAACTTTTGCTTTGAGTACTTGATATACTTTAGATCTAAGATTTGCTTTGAAACAGATCATTGTCTTAAACTGAGTTTTGAGACTTTGAATTCTGCCTTCAAAACTTTGCTTTGCTTTGTTTAAGAAAAACCAGAAATTGCTTACGGTTCAATGTTCCCTTGATCTGCTTGAATAATTCAGTTTTAAAATGGTTGTTGTTTGATGATTTCCTCGCTGTATATTATTTCCAGGCTTTAATCTTCTTTGTTTTGGAAAGATGAAGATAAAAAAAAGAAATGAGAAAGGAATAGAAAATGTATATATTTCTTTTATCTTTTATTTATTATCTAAAAAAAGGAACAAATTCATGACACTCATTAACTTTCTTACAAATGTCATTTACACATTATAATTAATTTACATTTGTTATATAGAAAGTACTTATGTTTACGTTTGTAATTATCATGTCTTAACATGTTTTTTAAATATGTTCATATATTATTATATTAAAATTTTAATTTATTTTTATTAATGTCTTATGTGTTTATATTAACTTCCTTTCTAATTTATCAATAGAAAATTTAAAAGTAAAATAATATAGAATCCCAATTATATATTTATAATGGTTATACAATATACTAACTTTATATATATATACTTTATCTAAAATTTTAATTTTTTTTGAATTCCCAATTCAAGTCAAATTCTAATTATTCATATATATATATATATATATACATACATACATACATACATATATATATATATATATATTCATATAACAACACACTATCATTTTTTTGTGAAATATCAATTTTGCCAATTTAAATAATTATACTAGAAAGATTATCAAACCAATACTTATTCAGGTACATATTTGTATTACCAGAATTGTTTATTTAACTTATAAATCAGTATTTCTACTAATTAAATCCAGTTAATTTATAAACTACAGATATTCTAAAATTTGGGATATCACATTCCTTCCCCTTTTGAATCTTTTCGTCCTCGAAAAGGAACGAAACCGGAATTTATTAAAATACTTAATATCAGTTAAATTTCCTCTTTGAACATTTTTAAAACACTTCTTTAAAATCTATATATAATATTACTAAAATAGTTTTTATAAAAATACTTTTATAACTCGATGTTTCAACAAGTCCATCATTGTTCTCACAAAAATTCGGTCATACGTTGATCAGGCGTAGGACTGAAAATCTATAAGTATTAGCAGACCCATTTTCAACACCCAGTGAAAATACTTGGAAAATAATTTTATTGAAAATATAGAAAACATTTTTATAAATAGAGGAAATCACTTTGATGAGAATTCTCTAGAAATCATCACCCTCATCCATGGTCGCAGTTACAATACAGGGTTATGTTGCCATCATAGCAAAAGTCCATGTAACTGTAGGCACTCTACGCCCCTCGATTACGCCATAGAACCCGCCACAGATCGCAGTTACATCCTCGGTTACGTTGCCATCACAGAAAAAGTCCATATAACTGTAGGCATCAGCGCCCTCGATTTTCGCTGCAAAAAATGAAACTTCTCCACTCCCACATAGGTCGCAGTCTACCGATGTAAAATCAAATGTAGACTATTGGCTCTCAGCAGCACACACGACTTTTGCTATGTCAATATAGGTCGTAGTCTACCGATATAAAATCAAACTTCGACTGTTGGTTCTCAGCAGCACACACGACTTTCGCTATGGTCTGCAGTAGATTGTAGTGACATCGAGTTATACCATCGTCACAGCATAACCTAAATGCCTCTGTAGGCATCAGCGCCCTCGACTTTCGCTACACACTACATATAATCCTCAGGAACTAATTTTGTTCGGACTCCTCATAGGATCAACTTTAGAAACCCTCCTTAGAGTTCAAGGCGGTACCACCCTATGGCACTCCTGAGAAGTTCATTTCAAGGGAGCCCCTTTTTCTCCTCAGCCATTTTCAAAACACTTTATACTATACACATATAGTATCTTCCAAATCATACACCTAGTATGAATCTCATATAAATCTTCTTTTCACAAAATCGATTATCCCAAAAATCGATAATTTTCAAACTAGGCTTTCCAAACTCCAAAATTGATTTTTCTCCAAAAATCAAAAGCCTTTCCAAATCCATAGGTTCCAAAAACCTTTTCTCAAAATCATTCTCATAAGATCCTTTACATACATACACACACACACACACACATATATAACTTTTAAAAACTTTGGATCTCATCAAACTTGTATAAATTCCATTTTTATACTTCAAATACTTTCAAAAACCCTTTTCTTCTGGCAAAAGATTCAATAAGGGGAGTTTTATAATATATATAACAAAGATACATAACTTTGTTTATTCCAAATCAAATATTCAAATTTGATTACTCTTTTGTATAGTTATTTACCACATTACTTTTTATAAATTAAATTTCTACCGTAGAAATATCCAATTTCCATTTAATTTCACAAAATACACTTTTCATTTAAAAACCATTTTACAATTCTTATCCACAAATCTTCAATATAAATTTCATTCAAACCCGTACGAGGTACACATATCATCCGTACGCAATATCAATCTGATCGCTCACTCGATCACATAATTTCATTTCCGAACTAGTATCGCCCACCCGACTTCCTAGTGCGGACTCCGATCTGGTTTCTTGATCAGAAACCGTCATTCTCCTTACATAGCCATAACTATGTTAGAGAATATTCAGAACCAATCAACAATCCATATCCAGGTTCGCCATCGAAGATCGAGTGAAAAACCCTAACTTGGATCGATATACTATCTCGAAATTCTATGCTCGAATCTGGATCAAATCACTATGCAAATAGAATAATATACGTACATCCTACGTATTAATCTTTATCGATTATTAGCCAAATCAATCTCCTTTTCTATTCACATTTGCCTCAATCGTTTTTGGATTATCACTTTAATTCTTATCTCAATGGGTATATAATTATAAACAGTCTGCACTTTGACCATCTTAAAATTAGAAAATAGCTTGAAAATTTAAAAATGGACAAGCAGTTGAAAAATAATTATTACTTTGTAAAATAGTTAAGTAATTGTAAAATAGTTGGAAAAGAGTCAAATAGTTATAAAATAGTTAGATAATTGCAAAATAGTTGTAAAATAGTAGTTAGTTATAAAGTAGTTGAAAAATAGTAATTAGTTTATAAATAGTTGCAAAATAGTTAAATAATTCCAAAAGTAGTTATAAAATAAGTATAAGATAGTTTTGGGTTTAACAAGAAAGGTTGTATATGCAATAAATAGCTTGGAAAAATAGATTTGTACTAAAATAATTCATTTTGAAAATAGTTCCGAGTCAAATTGTTCAATTCCCAACCTCCATTTCCAATCAATTCAATTTAAATTTTCACTTTTATTTAAATTGACTCAATTCTAATTTAAATAACTTCAATTTCCATTAAAATTGATTTAACCCTAATTCAAGTTGAATTAACCTCAATTTCTTTCCAAATTCAAATCAAATCCCATTTGAATTCACTTGTTCAACTTTAATCACAATTTCAATTAATTCAAATCAAATTCAATTTGAAATAATTCAATTCAAATTTAAAATTTAAACCATCCCGAATTATATAAATTCGAGTTAAATTTTTAAATGTTTATTTAATCCTTTAAATCAAATCAACTTATATCTTTAAACCATTTAATTCTGAATCCAAATTCCATTTTAACCTATTTCAAAGTTCAAATAATGATTCAAATCCTTTTTGAACAACTAAATCTTTGAAATTCAATCTATGACCAAATTTCAATTTTGAAACCAAACCTTTGAAGTTTTATCTTAAACATTCAAATCTTAAGTCCAAAATGATTCCGTTTTGTCTTAATAATGGATATATTACCACACCCCATTTCTACATTCATTTAAACAAATCCAATTTCAGCTTAAAGATTATTAATAACACAGGATGGTATCATTAGAATTACTTAAAACATCCATCCATTTTCAATTTCCAGATCTCAAACCCATTTTTAGATCACACAAACTCCCAATTCAAATTAACCATTTAACTTCCCTAAGTTAAATCCCAATTTCATCTTGAAATTTCCAATTCAGATTGCTTGTTAAATTATTTAACCTTCCCAAAGTTAAATTCAATTTACTTAATCCAGCCAAACTTACCCAATTCGAATTCCCATTTCAAATTTAAAACTCAACATTAATTATGATAACCCGGAATTTTGGGTAATATCAATTTAATAATCTGCATTAGAATTAAACTGATTTGATAATTTTTGTTAATAAAATTTGAATTAATTTAATAATCTTCTTTTAATAAATTTAATTGATGGATTTTATCTTTTAAAAGCTAATAAATGTTTTCTAGATAAGGTTTGTTTTGAAATTTGATGAATAAATAAAATCTTGTTTTTAAATTCTAATATACATTTTGATAATTTGGAAAATTATGACCTAATTTAATATATAACTTTTCAAAGCTATTTAAATAAATAACTATATAGTTTAAAATATTTAAGGTAAATAATAATCATTTAAATTATATCTTAGCTTAAGTTTAAATTTGAATAAAAGGTTTGTCTTTTTTCTTTTAAATATTACTTGATAAGTATGATTTGAAATTTTATATAGAAGTTTAAAATACAATTTGCAAACGATACATTAATTCATTTAAGTAATATAAGTAATTTATATATAACAAGATAATTTCTTTTATAAATTATTTAAAATTGAATAAAAGTGTTATTTCCAAATAATAATTATAATGTATTATATATATGAATTTTAATATAAATAGAATTTGTTATTTTCAAAATTTAATGTGTAGTTATATATGCATGTATGTAACTTGAATTTTAAAATTGGATTTCAAAATATCTAATTTGAATTTGAATTTCGAATTTATTTTGAAATTCAAAGGAATGGATACTTAAAAATATTTTGGATTTTAAAAGAGATAGGTATAAGCTTTTATTTGTCTATATATAATTTGTTTTATTTTATTTTTCTAAAAAGTAATTTACAAATATATAGATAAGTATTTAATAAATAATAAAAAGGGCTTTTATTTACTTTTAAAATAAATAAAAATAAGTAAAATTACTTAATGGACAAGTGTAATTATACTAAGGCCTCATAATAACATGTGTTAAGCAAATGTAAATAGATTAGACAAGTGTCATTTTTGTTTTTAATTTTTTTCTTTTATTTTAAAGTAAATCATTTATACTTATGAAAACATGTTTTCTTCCTTCTCATTTCTTTTCTAATCTTCATTTTCAAAAGCTAAGAAAAACTCAAGCTTCTCAAAAATGAAATCTGGTAAAAACATTCATAGATCAGTAACCAAACTCCTCAAAACAAAAATCATGTTCAAATCAAAATATGTAAATTACTTCCTCACAAACCAGAAATCAAATTCAACATTTCTCATACCAGAGGCTAATCATATTCTAAAGCCTGTAATTCGTTTACAAAAATCAAATCAAAGCCTGTAAGCAGCTTATTCAACCTGTAGCCTGAAACAAGCTTCCAACTTAATCAAATCTTAATCATCTAAACAATAAAGACATTCAGCAACAACAATTCATAATCCAATAGCAAGCTTTCTTCAGCAACTCAAGTTTTAAATCAGATTCAAAGAGGATATGGAATTTCAGTTTTAAAAGTTTCAAAATCAGCTTCAAATTTGGTGCTCTATTCTTCACCCTCAAAATTGGTGAGTAACATCACAATTTAAATAGTTTAAGTATATAATTATGTTGCATGTTCATCTCTGAAGCAAGTATGTTTGTGAATGTATTTATAAGTATTGCTCTGTGTATATATATGAATATATTAGTGTGCGTGCTGTGTATCAGGATTTTTTTCTCTGATTCTAGTTCCAGGCTTAAGATCAAATCAAAATTCACTTGCTCTTGATTCAATCTTTGTTAAGACTTAAGTCTTGAACAAAATATGTTTGTTATATCATAGATTTTAGCTTAAAAACTTGTTAAAGTTAAAACAATTTTGTGTTGTCTCTGGAAATTTAAAACAACAGAGCAAACTTAAAATAAGTAAAAATTTAATTACCATGTTTTATGGATTTAGGAATCTAAATCAAATACTAAAACTAAAACTTGATTTTTGAAACTAAAATCATAATTTTTTGTTAAGTGGAAAGGGGGAAGTTCTGGTTTGACCAGAAATGATTTTTTGGGTTGTCTTTGGTGACCTGGTTGGTTTGGGAGGTTGGAATTTCTTTTGATGATGTAGTGATGATCGGTGAGTGGAGGAAAAATAATGGATGGGTGTGTAGATGACCATGGCGATGGTGGCTGGTCGATTAAGTTTGTAAACTTAGTTTAGACAGGTTGGATATGTTTGATCGGAGCAATGGCTCTGGTGGACCGAGTGCCACCATACTTTAGGGATTGCAAGATTTTGTATTGGCGAAGGTGCTGCTTGATTTTCAGGTGATCTGGTGGTCGGAGGATCGTGGACGAGATGGTTTTAGATTTGGGGGTTATTCCAGTTTTAGTCTTTAGTGCTCTATTATGATTTCGAGTTAATGGTGATGTTTTGATGGTCAGATGAGGGTATGTGGATGATCGCCAACTTGCTCGAGGGTGTGGTGATGACCGACGGTGGTTGGAGCCACCGTGCATATGCACGGTGCAGTGGTTTGTGTCTGGTGAAGTTTGGGATGTTGTAGGGTTTTTGAACTCGAGTAATTCTCGAGTAATTCGAGTTTTGGCTCGAGGTAATGTGAGGTGTTACTCGAAGCATTTTAGAGGGGGCTCGGGTAATGGTTGTTACAGGTTTTTCTAGAAACCTGTCTGTTTCAAATTTAAATTTGATTTTAAATTTGACAGCAAGTTTTTAAAACAGAGTTTAAAACCCAACTTAAAGTATGGATTCAAAAGTGAGTTTGTATCCTAGTTTTAAAATTAAATTTAGTTTTATAAATTAAATTGTCTTAACAACTTTAATTGTTTAAAGTGTATTTTAAATGGTTAGAATTTAAAAGTAAATTTGGTTTAAATTCTTGAAGTTTCTTTTATAAGATGAGTATTTATTTAACATGTGATTTAAAAGGTTTTTAAATTGTATTAATTTTTTAAAGTTAATTTTGTATTCATTTTAAATCTTAAATTTAAAATGAAATTTAAAATGGAATTTAAAAGTAAATTTGAAAGTTAAATGTTTTCAAATGTGTTTGTGAGTGATAATTATCATTAATAAGAAAATTGTTTTTATTTTAAAAGTTAATAAAGATTTAATAATTTGTGATTCATCAAATTATTAAGGTAATTAAAAAGAATAATTAATTATTTTAATTAATTAAATTAACTAATTAAGTAATTAAGGATTCGAATTTAATTAATTAAGGTTTAAGTTAATTAATTAAGGATAATTAATTGGAAAATACGATCATTAATTAGATAAGTTAAGATTTTTAATTAATGATTAGAAATTAATTAATCAAGTAATTTAAGATTAATTAAGTTACTGTTAAGACTTAATAAATAAATATTTAGAGATTAATTAAATGGTTATTAAAGATTAATTAATTTGTAATTAATAATAATTAATTTAAGTTTAATTACTTAAGAGAAGTAATTAAAGAATTATTAATAGTTAATGAAGGTGATTAACTTGAGATTATTAAATAATTAATTAATGTGATTAATTTTAATAATTAATTAGATTAATTAATTAAGGATAATCATTTGTGAAATTGTTTAAGTATATTTACTTAATAAAAGTAATTAAAGGAATTAATTACTCAAGGTAATTAAATAAATAAATTTGATTGTTTAAGTTAATTAATTAAGTTTAACTTAGAATAATCACTTGATGATTTGATAAGTATAATTACTTAGTGAAGTAATTAATGGATAATAACTGGATGTAATTAATTGAATGGCGATTTGTAATGAAAGTAATTTGAGTTTAATTACTTTGTGTAATTAATCAAGGGATTAATTAAAGATAATTAATTAAGGAGTAATTTATTTATTTAATGAAGTAATTAAGGGTAGTTAATTACTGAATGAGATTAATCAAGGGTGATTAGTAGATGTGGTTTAATTAAAGATTAAAACTAAATGTAATTAATTTAATAGGATAATTAATTAAAATATAATTAGGGATCATTAATGTTGTAATTAAGCGTTGATTAATTAAGATTAATTAATCAATAATAAGTGATTATAGAGTAATTAATTAATGTAATTAATTAAGGATTAATGTAATTAATTATAGTTAATTAATTAATGAAGTAATTAAAGGATTAATTATTGTATTTGGTTAAGAATAATTAATTTGTGAAATTAATTAAAGGATAATTACTTGAAGGTAATTAAAGGATAATTAATCAGGGATGATTAATAAATGTGGATAATTAGAAGATAATTAATTAATCGTTTTGAAATTAATTAATGGTTATGCAAGCAAGATTTATAATGATAAGGTAATTAATTTAATTTATTTTAAATTAATTAGAGATGAAGTAATTAATTTAATTCACTTTAAATTAATTAAAGATGGTATAGATCCTTGCTTATGTATGGGTGAATGATATTGATTGCCTTGAATGGTTTGAGATTCTAGATATGAGATAAATAATGCTGTATGATATGACTGCTTTGATTGAAGTGTGATGATAATATGAATTATCTATTTATGATGATAATGTGGATTAGTTGTTTGTGATGATAATGTGAATTATCTATTTGTGATGATAATGTAGATTATCTATTGTGATATTGTGAATTATCTATCTATGTGTATATAGACAATGGAATTGAAGTGTTTTAAACTTCAAAACAACTTGGACCTAAAAGATGGCGTTTTGGATTTTGATGAGACCAGGATCGATTTTCTAGATTTGGATCTCCGTAAACCACATCGATCCAAATTAACGATGGGTAGTGAATCTGAAGTGAAGATGAAGATTCAGAGTGCAAGGGTTATCGTCTTTATCTCTGAGGGTGATTCCAAAATGAGTGTAATGAGATAATGCCTTCGGTTTCGTTCGAACCCGGAACGAACTTGTATTGATTGAATGCTTTCAGAACATCGTCAGGTGGACAATGAGCATTCTAAGAGATGTGTTCTCTAAAGGTAATCGTAGCCTCAAGCCTCATCAACCGGGAATGGCTAAAACAGGGGACGTGCAGCAAGGCTAAGTGGGTAGCACCCAAGTAGGACGAGATTTTCCCCTGTCTAGAAGTCCCTTTTTATTCGGCTGTGTGGGCAGTTGGGTCGCGGCCAACTACGGGGTTGTCTTGTTCGGGACTGTCCAGTAAGGGATGGTTCTGGCTTTGTGTTGCAGGGGATTGGGAGTAGTTCTCGGTACGGTTATCTAGGCCCCGTATTGTGATAGGCGGTACCCCAGTAGCCCTGCCATTGATGGAAACCCATTCTTCCTACGTGCCCTTACGATTTTGATTGTATTACCCACTTTTTTGGCTAGTAGTTGGAATTTAATCATGTAACAATTTTAGCTATTTCTTATTTACTTGAAAACCCTAGACCCTATTGTAATATCACTAGATTTCCTATCAAATGTTTTGGTTAGCGCAAGGTAAATACTTACCCATGTTTATGTGTGGGAAGCTTTACGTGATACCTTTTGTTTTCAAAGGTTTTTCTAATGTTAAGCAACTTTAACCTGTTACTCACACCAAAACCATGTTTGACCTGGAGTTTATCTTCTGTTTTCTTGAACTCTTGGGTACTCAAATAGTTATGAGTAGCCAAGGGATTCATGTTAGCTTTGACGAATTATGAAGGAGCAATGGAGCTGGAGGCTTCAGCGTTGTAGATATTTATAGTGTTCCGCTGTGATTGGTATCTCTGTTTTGTATTGAGTTGTAATAACTAGACAGGTATTTATAACTGTCCAGTATGTGATGTATAATCTATGTAACTCTGACAATGGTTGATACTATGTAATATCTTATGTGATTTCTATAATTTATTCGTTCCGCTGTTGAGATTCTGATGTTGTTTCTTCTTTCTTCTCTATCCTTTCTCTTTTCTATCACTTTCTTTCTTTAAGATGATGCGTCTTTCTGTGGAGGGAAAAAGTCAGGTCGTCATAGTTGGTATCAGAGCATAGGTTGAGATAATACCTAGGCTCTGGAGTGGTGTCTATCTTGAGAGAGCATATTTGTAATTTTGAATATATATACACACACACTTCGTTTTTTCTACCTATTTGATTGGGTTACCTGTTCGGGTTCTCCAATATGAGTTCCAAAGGTAGATAGGGCAGTGGTGTGTGTAGCGCGACTACCAATGGAATTTGAATGTTTGAGGTTGGAAGTGCATCTGTCGATACTATACACCCAATACCGTCTCGAGTGAGCTTTGCTATGGTGAAAAGGATTTCACCAATCTTTGAAGGAAACCTGTTAAGGTTCGGAGTCCATCTTTCAAGTGCAAGTTTGGATAAGTAGAGTTTGGATCTGTCGGTTGAGCAAAAGAAAGTTGTGACGACCCAGAATTTTTAACATTTGAAATTGAAATATTTAATTAATTTAAATGTTTGAATGATAGTTTAACTTGAATTTCAAATATCAGGATGAATTTGGCAATTTAATTATAGAAATTTGGGTAAAATTGTAAATCTTCAATTTTGAGCCTGTTAAAAATAATTTGATGGCTTAGAGAATTTATATTAATAATACTGAAGATGATAGAAGCTGAATAGATTACATTTCGAATATCTAGATTTAATTGGATAATTAAACTGTTGATTTAATATTTCAAATTGTGAAAATAATTAGAAATTGGATTAAATGAATAAAAAGGATTTATAGAGTTGAATTAAATCATATTTGAATTAGAATGATATTATAGAACTTTTAAAATCGAATTAAAAGTTAATTTGCAGAAATTGAATATTTTAATATTTAATTGACGAGTAAAAATCACCATTTTTCAAACAGTCTCGGATTTCAACGAAACTAATTTCATCGGATCTGTAATGTTATATTATTGTAAGATTTTAAATTTTGTATCAATCGGATTTATGGTTTGTCCGGGGCAAGCTAAAACGCGTAAAAATCGATTTAAGTGAATTTTAAATTTAAATTAGTCGATTTGAAAACCTATCTTTCAAATACGATCGAATTGGCTCCCGATATATATTCCATTGCGTTCGGAATAGGGGTAAAATATTATAAACGCCAGGCGGGACGCTTCGCTTGGAGTTTGGAAAAATTCCAGATGAATAGTGTCGCGTAATTTTTCTATTAAAGGACCTTTATTATTTCCATTTGCACTCAAAACCCTAGAAGCTAACCCTAGCCGCCAGCAACCTTTCAATGGCCAGAAATGCGCGATTTTCCTCCCTCAATCTCTTCTAATCAGTCAACATTCGTCAAAAATTATCAACTACAAAGTTGTAGATCGTCGAAAGATCTTCCTGTCCAATGGGTAAGATCGTGAATGGAGACACGGACCAACGGCAATTTCCATTCAAAACTGCAAATTTTGTTCATGTTTTTTTGAGCATAGCACGACCGAATTCTTCGTTATCGAGGCAGGAGGCTTGCCCTGCGTAGGCGCATCGTTCGATGCCCTCAGATCATCATCAAGTGGTCGGTAGGTGGTGCGATATGTAGGGACAAACGGCGGCAATTGGGTTTCTCGGTCGAGCAAGAAAACTGGGAGAGGAAGAAAGAAGAATGCACGACCTGGATCTAGGTCTTGAAAATAAACGGCCAGGATTTAAGGTTTAGAAAAATTTAAAAAGAAATTGTAAATTAGTTATATTTAAATTCGTATAATGTTTAAAAAGCTATTACTCTTTCATACGAGGTCCATTTTGAATGAAACGAATTGCGTTGGGTTCGTATTCGCGAATACTATGCGATGGAGCTAGATTAGACTTGATCGGAGCTAGTGTGAATTTTGGGTAAAATTAAACGCTCGTTTAATTTTATTCAGAATAAAACACTGAAACTGCTATTGGACGCAATGTGAGTACAACTCACTCTTTCTGACTCACTGATATTTTTATATAAGTGGGAAAAAAATTTTATTATATGATGATTGATGATTTTTTGGATGATATATGATATATTGATTGGTATTTGGATATATACCTGCCTCCTATTGGAGCAGAGGTGACCCTATGCGCCGCATAATAGCGGATAATATTTTATAAATCCCATATACCGCGATATTCCACCTCGAAGTGGAATGGGTATTTAATTGTTGTGCTAACGTCTGTGGATGCAGGGAAAACAGGTTGGAGGGATCCAACTGGATTCCTCAAAACATTTTGATTTGTTCAATATTGAATGTTGATTATTTATAATCTGTGTGTGTGACTGTTTGTGATTGAAACCATTGAAGGCTAAAATTTAGCCGAATATATTTTTGGTATCGTAGGATACCATAAATATGAAATTGGATTTTTTTCCAAATTAAAGTAGAAAAGCTTAGACCGTTACAATTAAAGTATTAAAGTTGATTTTTATAATCCGATCGAATTAATTCAGAAAAATATGGGAAATATTTTTAATAAAGGAACTTCGAGAATGTTGTTTAATAGGTGAAGAATTTATTTAAGATACGGATTTTAAATATTTGAAAGAAATAAAGAAATTTATTTCAAAAGGAAATAAATTTAGAAATTAAATTTGGAATTTAATTTGGAGTTGAAATTAATTTTAGAAATCGATTCGGGAATAAATTTGGAGTTAAAATAAATCTTAGGAATCGATTTGGAAATTTGGTTTGGTGTTTTGGAAATAACTTGGAAAATCAATTTGAAATTGATTTGATATTTGAAAATTAATTTGGGAAATCAAATTGGAATTTAATTTTGCGTTGAAATAAATTGGAAATAAATTTGGGATTTGATTTGGTTTAAAGGTGGTATTTGGGAATCGATTTAAAATTCGTATATCAGTTGATTTTTGGAAATGTAAATTCACAACGGGAATTTGTAAAGAAAAGGGAAATTGTTTGAAAAATAAATATTGGTTTATTTTGAAAGTGTGAAAATGAATTTACAGATTTGAAATGTAAATTAAAAATAAATCGAGAAGGGTTTATTAATTGATTTCAATGGACCATTTTGGAATAAAAGTGTATTTTCCCTGGAAAGCCGAATTTTTTTAATAATAACTTTTGAATAAAATTTAAAATAATACCGTTGGGGAAATTAGTTTTGAAATTGTTTTTAAATCATTAAATTTGGAAATTTTTTATTAAATTAATTATATAAGGGATCATTTTAAAGATTTAATGGATATTTGATTTAGAAAATAGTTATTTAAATATTTATACTCTATTTACAAATTTTTATTTTAAAAATATGTTTTGGACCTGAATTTTTATATGAGATATTAGTATAATATTTTTCATAACTAATATTTAAGCAAATATTCTAAAATAGTTTATTTTAAATGTTTCCAAGTATATTTTGAATAAGTATTTATATATTATTTTAAAAACACTTGAAATCGACAGATTTTCAGTGGAAATGAACAAATGTTTGGAAATGTATTCCGCGTGCGAAGAGTGTTTTGAATTTGTTTTCAAAAAAGGATTGAAATGTGGAAATTGATTTGAAATTTATTTTCAAAGGATTGAAGTGTGAAATTTTATCTTGCGAAGATATATTGAAAATAATAATAATTGGGAAAAATTATTTGAAATCCAGTGACTGTTGTGAATGATGATTGATAGTTAAATAACCGACTATCAATATTTCCCTTAATCGGCATTTGAATTTCGACGCGACCGGAAGTCGAATTCCAACTGGATATTCGAAACCCACATCGAACCTTTGTGATTGTGATGGATCTTTTGTTTAAAAGATCAAAGTGAAATTGTTGTGATTTGTTTGAATCTGAATGTAACACTTATTTTTAAAATAAAGGCTCGTTATTCAGATTAACCGGGAGAGGACCTTCTGTCATAAAACCCATTCCGAATAACGATACAACGAAATGGGATTGCATTTGAAGATGGTGTTAAAGAGTGGACATTTTCGAAAGCGAAAGGATTACCCGTCGAATGTCTCTGCACCGGGTTGCTCCGGTATAGAGATTTTATCACCCTTTGTGATGGGGATTCCGGACGTGATTAGTGAATATCCGGATTTGCAAGGGCTTCTTTGGAAGTGCCTTCGGTTTCGTTTGATCCTGGAACGGACTAGTATGGATGTGTGTCTGACGTTACACTTTGAGATGTAAAGCTGGTTTCTATCAAATACATTTCTGTTGGTGGCGGAGAATTTATTCTCTTAGCTTAACACCCTTCTCTGAGACGTATGAGCTCAGAGGTTATGTAGTTGATGGTTAATAGTGATACGTTCCAAATTTGGTAATGTGGCATACGAAGTACTGTTGATCATTTGTTGATCGAAGCATGACTTTTGTGAAAAGCATAGCTTTGTGGACGAGACTTCGTCGGACCTCACACCCCGGAATGGTCGAAACAGGAAGAATGCAGCAAGGTTATAGGGGGTAGCGCCCCTTAGGGTATTATCATTTCCTTCTAGATAGAGGTGGTATCATGGTATGGATCCCAGATACTTAACCTATGTTGTTGCTGCAAATTTATTACTTTGTGGTTGTTGGTATTGAGGATCCTCAGATAAAGGTTGTTTACAACCGGGGATGACATACTCGTGTCAGTAGTTACCTATTTTTGCAGAGGTAACCCGGCCTTGTGTTGGCAGAGATCCGGTAAGGTTCTCGGGACGTCCCGCCAGAGGCGTGCCCATGTGGCAGTAGGAAGTTCCTTAGCCTGACCATTTGTTGGAAATCCAAAGAAACAATACGCGCCTTGTACGGTTTTAGTTGTATAACCTGCCATCTACTTATGGTGGCGCCCCACTGTTTGGATGGTAGCTATAGTTGGCATACAATAATGGTTGTATGCTGGCTAAGATTTATATTATGCTTTCGACATGTTTCTGCACTATGCACTAATAACAATATCGAAAGAATTTGGCGTATTAAGCGTTTTTGACTATCATAAGGAGAAATCTCCTCCAATTCTGCGTTTGCATTGTGTGTGTGGCGGAAGGCCTTATGGTGGTTTCATTTTCCAAAAGAATAGCAGGTTTCTTTTTATTTTATTTGTGAAAATAACTATTTTAAAGATCTCACACCAGTCTCATGACTGACCTGGAGTTTATTTTTCCCTTTCTAAACTCTGGGTGCCCACCAATTTCCACACGGGCAGTCTAGAGTCAGGTTATCAGGTCATTCTGGAATTCAGGAGTTGCTGTAGAGATCTGGAGGCAAGCGGGATGGCATGGCGTATCAACTAGTATATGTAATATTTCTTTCCGCTGTTTGTCGTTGTACACTCTGATAATATAATGTGATGTAATGTAATAACTGATATAGTGATTCTGTTTAAAGATTATTCATTGGTATATTATATGTTGTTCCGCTGCGATATGTGAGATTCTATTACTGTTTCTGTTTTTCTTCTATCTTCTTCTTCTTAAACCCTAATGGTTCGGTTTTCCGGCATTCGATTGTGCATCATTTGATACCGTGGATGTATAAATGTCGACTTTCGGGCGTCGAAAATCGGGTCGTTACGCAAATGATGGTATCTTGGCAACCTCAGGAAGTAGTAGCCGTGTGATGAGACGCAGTGACTATGGATTGTTTCCGAAGATGTTTCTTTGGAACAGGTTTAGGAAGTGTGTCTTCATCGGTGTTGTGGCTGAGTTCAGCAAGGTGTTGTGTTTGGTTTGAGGTTCAAGTTTCTCGAAGAGCTTTGGATTAGGAAGTCTTTGGCATCTGGGTCAGCAGTGCAGCTCGGAATGTTCTGTGTGCTAGCAGGAAGGTCATCTGGCTGAGCAGTTTTCTAGAGGTGGAGTTCAGAAGCAGCAGAGTAGATCCTTTCCTTCGATGGATTGTCTAGATAAGAATAGGCTGTTCTGATTGGTAAAGAGAGAGCATTTTTCTTTGTATTTAGGATGGGTTGATCGCAAAAGTGACTTGTGATAGTTTGAGTGTTCTCTTGGTTTGTTAGAGATTTTTCCAGATGTCTTCAGAGAAGTCAGAGGTTTGTCCGCATCTAGGGATTGAGTTCCGTATGGACTAGGATTTCAGGAGTAATACCGGTGGTTCAGCTAGTTAAAGGATGGTTCCTAGAGAGATGGTTTGGTGAAGCAGCTCAGGATTTCTTGATGCTTTTGAGTTTTTCTTTTATGGATCTGTTGAACCTTATTTCTGGAATGTGTTTTCCAGCTTGTGCATGTGTTCATCATCAGCATGTTTTCCATCTACTCCAAATCAGAGTTGTGCAGCTAAAGCAGTAAGGGAATGCATCTGTTTGTCTTTTCTAGATAAGGAGAAGTAAGATCAGTCTTTTGATGTTTATGGAGTAGAGTTTGTGTTCTTGATCTTGGTTGATCGTAAGAGGATCATTTTGTTGGGTTGTTTTTGGTCTAGTTTGTTTCTAGAGGCATCAGTGAAGGTTAAGCTGATCAGGATGGATATAGGCAGCCCAGGATCGTCCGAAAGAGTTTTGAGGATAAGAGACGAAGGAATATGGATTCCGGAGTCGGAGATTTGATATAGGATAAGTTTTCTCCGGTTATAGTAGGTATAAGGCTGGGTAAGACCGGGAAGCTAGCTCTAGGGTATATTGGATCTTTCTGTGTTCTTGTGAGGATAGGTGCTTTAGTTTTCAGGAGTTGAATTGCCAGTTTGGATAACTGGGATTCGATGTGCTTCACGTATCGCTGAGGGAGTACGTGTTTGATCTATATCTGGCTGTGGAACCAGCAGTTCTGGGGATTTTTGTTGTAGACTCAGACTTGAGTGTGGTCTGATTTCCAATTTAGTTTTGGAGATCTAGATGAGTAGGAGCTCTGTAGCTTTGTAATATAGATTGTTTGAGTTCTGTAGAGCGAGTATTTCGGTATTTGTACCTGGGAAATTCTAGGAAGTTCTATCGAAGATTTTGTCTGGGTAGTTAGATTTGTTTGATTGAGTGCATTGGTTGCTATGGTTGTTAGCATATGATTGATAATAGATGCTTGTGTTTTAAAATTAAAATCTTAGATATATTATTAAATTACCTTTGCTTTTAAATTTCGAGGATGAAATTTTTTAAGGGGGAGGAATGTGATAACCCATAATTTTGGGCAATATCAATTTAATAATCTGCATTAGAATTAAATTAATTTGATAATTTTTGTTAATAAAATTTGAATTAATTTAATAATCTTCTTTTAATAAATTTAATTGGTGGATTTTATCTTTTAAAAGCTAATAAATGTTTTCTATTTATAATGTGTGTATATATATATATATATATTTGCATATACTGTAAATAGACAAGCTTTGGTTTGAAATTTAATAAATAAGTAAAATCTTGTTTTTAAATTCTAATATACATTTTGATAATTTGGAAAATTATGATTTAATTTAATATATAACTTTTCAAACCTATTTAAATAAATAATTATATAGTTTAAAATATTTAAGGTAAATATTAATTGTTTAAATTATATCTTAGCTTAAGTTTAAATTTAACTAAAAGGTTTGTTTTATTTCTTTTAAATATTACTTGATAAGTATGATTTGAAATTTTATATAGAAGTTTAAAATACAATTTGCAAACGATACATTAATTCATTTAAGTAATATAAGTAATTTATATATAACAAGATAATTTCTTTTATAAATTATTTAATATTGAATAAAAATGTTATTTCTGAATAATAATTATAATGTATTATTTATATATACATATGGATTTTAATATAAATAGAATTTGTTATTTTCAAAATTTAATGTGTAGTTATATATGCATATATGTAACTTGAATTTTAAAATTGGATTTTAAAATATTTAATTTGAATTTGAATTTGGAATTTATTTTGAAATTCAAAGGAATAGATACTTCAAAATATTTTGGATTTTAAAAGAGTTGGTATAAGCTTTTATTGGTATATACATAATTTGTTTTATTTTATTTTTCTAAAAAGTAATTTACAAATATGTAGATAAGTATTTAATAAATAATAAAAAGGGCCTTTATTTGCTTTTAGAATAAATAAAAATAGTAAAACTATTTAATGGACAAGTGTAATTATACCGAGGCCTCATAATAACATGTGTTAAGTAAATGTAAATAGATTAGACAAGTGTCATTTTTGTTTTTAATTTTTTTTCTTTTATTTTCAGGTAAATCATTTAAACTTATAAAAACATGTTTTCTTCCTTCTCATTTCTTTTCTAATCTTCATTTTCAAAAGCTAAGAAAAACTCAAGCTTCTTAAAAATGAAATCTGGTAACAACATTCACATATCAGTAACCAAACTCCTCAAAACCAAAATCATGTTCAAATCAAAATCTGTAAATCACTTCCTCACAAACCAGAAATCAAATTCAACATTTCTCATACCAGAGGCTAATCATATTCTAAAGCCTGTAATTCATTTACAAAAATCAAATCAAAGCCTGTAAGCAGCTTATTCAACCCGTGGCCTGAAACAAGCTTCCAACTTAATCAAATCTTAATCATCTCAACAATAAAGACATTCAACAACAACAATTCAAAATCCTGTAGCAAGCTTTCTTCAACAGCTCCAGTTTTAAATCAGATTCAAAGAGGATATGGCATTTAAAATTTAAAAGATTCAAAAGCAACTTCAAATTTGGTACTCTATTCTTCACCCTCAAAACTGGTGAGTAACATCATAATTTAAATAGTTTAAGTATATAATTATGTTGCATGTTCATCTTTGAAGCTAGTATGTTTGTGAATGTATTTATAACTATAGATCTGTGTGTGTATGAATATATTGGTGTGCATGTTGTGTATTAGGATTTTTTTCTCTGATTCTAGTTCCAGGCTTAAGATCAAATCAAAATTCACTTGCTCTTGATTCAATCTTTGTTAAGACTTAAGTCTTGAACAAAATATGTTTGTTATATCATAGATTTTAGTTTAAAAACTTGTTAAAGTTAAAACAATTTTGTATTGTCTCTGGAAATTTAAAACAACAGAGAAACCTTAAAATAAGTCAAAATTTAATTACCATGTTTTATGGATTTAGGAATCTAAATAAAATATTAAAGCTAAAATTTGATTTTTGAAACTAAATCGTATATTTTAGTTAAGGGGAAAGGGGGCAGTTCTGGTTTGACCAGAAATGATGTTGTGGGTTGTCTCTGGTGACCTGGTTGGTTTAGGAGGTCGGAATATCTTCTGATGATGTAGTGATGATCGGTGAGTGGAGGAAAAATAATGGATAGGTGTGTAGATGACCGTGGCGATGGTGGTTGGTCGATTAAGTTTGTAAACCTAGTTTAGACAGGTTGGATATGTTTGATCGGAGCGATGGCTCTGGTGGACCGAGTGCCACCATATTTTGGGGATTGCAAGATTTGCTATTGGCGAAGGTGCAACTTGATTTTTAGGTGATCTGGTGGTCGGATGATCGTGGATGAGATGGTTCCAGGTTTGGGGTTATTCCAGTTTTAGGCTTTAGTGCTCGATTCTGATTTCGAGTTAATGGTGAAGTTCTGATGGTCAGATGAGGGTATGTGGATGATCGCCGACTTGCTCGAGGGTGTGGTGATGACCGGAGGTGGTCGGAGCCACCGTGTATATGCACGGTGCAGTGGTTTGTGGCTGGTGAAGTTTGGGGTGTTGTAGGGTTTTTGAACTCGAGCAATTCTCGAGTAATTCGAGTTTTGGCCTGAAGCAATGTGAGGTGTTACTTGAAGCATTTTAGAGGGGGCTCGGGTAATGGTTGTTACAGGTTTCTCTGGAAACCTGTCTGTTTTTAAATTTAAATTTTATTTTAAATTTGAAAGCAAGTTTTTAAAACAGAGTTTAAAACCCAATTTTTAGTATGGATTCAAAATTGAGTTTGTATCCTAGTTTTAAAATTAAATTAAGTTTTATAAATTAAATTGTTTTAACAACTTTAATTGTTTAAAGTGTATTTTAAATGGTCAGAATTTAAAAGTAAATTTGGTTTAAATTCTTTAAGTTTCTTTTATAAGATGAGTATTTCTTTAACATGTGATTTAAAAGGTTTTTAAATTGTTTTAATTTTGTTAAAGTTAATTTTGTATTCGTTTTAAATCTTAAATTTAAAATGAAATTTAAAATGGAATTTTGAAGTAAATTTGAAAGTTAAATGTTTTTAAATGTGTTTGTGAATGATAATTATCATTAATAAGAAAATGTCTTTGTTTTAAAAGTTAATAAAGATTTAATGATTTGTGATTCATTAAATTATTAAGGTAATTAAAAAGAATAATTAATTAATTTAATTAATTAATTAATAATTTGGATTAATTAATTAAGTAATTAAGGATTTGAATTTAATTAATTAAGGTTTAAGTTAATTAATTAAGGATAATTAATTGGGTAATAAAATCATTATTTAGATAAGTTTAGATTTTTAATTAATGATTAGAAATTAATTAATCAAGTAATTTAAGATTAATTAAGTTACAGTTAAAACTTAATTAATTAAATAATTAGAGATTAATTAAATGGTTATTAAAGATTAATTAATTTTTAATTAATAATAATTAATTTAAGTTTAATTACTTAAGATAAGTAATTAAAGAATTGTTAATAGTTAATGAAGGTCATTAATTTGAGATTATTAAATAATTAATTAATGTGACTAATTTTAATAATTAATTAGATTAATTAATTAAGGATAATCATTTATGAAATTGTTTAAGTATAATTACTTAATAAAAGTAATTAAAGGAATTAATTACTCAAGGTAATTAAATAAATAAATTTGATTGGTTTAAGTTAATTAATTAAGTTTAACTTAGAATAATCACTTGATGATTTGATAAGTATAATTACTTAGTGAAGTAATTAATGGATAATAACTGGATGTAATTAATTGAATGGCGATTTGTAATGAAAGTAATTTGAGTTTAATTACTTTGTGTAATTAATCAAGGGATTAATTAAAGATAATTAATTAAGGAGTAATTTATTTATTTAATGAAGTAATTAAGGGTAGTTAATTACTGAATGAGATTAATCAAGGGTGATTAATAGATGTGGTTTAATTAAAGATTAAAACTAAATGTAATTAATTTAATAGGATAATTAATTAAAATATAATTAGGGATCAATAATTAATATAATTAATGATGTAATTAAGGGTCGATTTATTAAGATTAATTAATCAATAATAAGTGATTATAGAGTAATTACTTAATGTAATTAATTAAGGTTTAATGTAATCAATTATAGTTAATTAATTAGTGAAGTAATTAAAGGATTAATTACTGTATTTGGTTAAGAATAAATAATTTGTGAAATTAATTAAAGGATAATTACTTGAAGGTAATTAAAGGATAATTAATTAGGGATGATTAATAAAGGTGGATAATTAGATGATAATTAATTAATTGTTTTGAAATTAATTAATGGTTATGTAAGCAAGATTTATAATGATACGGTAGTTAATTTAATTTATTTTAAATTAATTAAAGATGAAGTAATTAATTTAATTCACTTTAAATTAATTAAGGATGGTATCGATCCTTGCTTATGTATGGATGGATGATATTGATTGCCTTGAATGGTTTGAGATCTAAGATATAAGATAAGTAATGCCGTGTGATATAGCTACTTTGGTTGAAGTGTGATGATAGAATGAATTATCTGTTTATGATGATAATGTGGATTATCTGTTTGTGATGATAATGTAAATTATCTATTTGTGATGATAATGTAGATTATCTATTGTGATATTGTGAATTACCTCTCTGTGTGTATATGGATAATGAAATTGAATTGTTTTAAACTTTAAAACAACTTGGACCTAAAAGATGGCGTTTTGGATTTCGATGAGACCGGGATCGGGTTTCCAGATTTGGATCTCCGAAAACCGTGTCGATCCAAATTAACGACAGGTCATGAGTCTGAAGTGAAGATAAGTTTCAGAGTGCAAGGGTTATCGTCGTTAACTCTGAGGGTGATTCCAAAATGAGTGTAACGAGATAATGCCTCCGGTTTCGCTCGAACCCGGAACGAACTTGTATGGATTGAATGCTTTCATAACATCGTCAGGTGGACGATGAGCATTCTAAGAGATGTGTTCTCTAAAGGTAATCATAGTCTCATGCCTCATCAACTGGGAATGGCTAAAACAGGGAAGGTGCAGCAAGGCTAAGTGGGTAGCACCCAAGTAGGACGAGATTTTCCCTTGTCTAGAAGTCCCTTTTTATTTGGATGTATGGGCAGTTGGGTCGCGGCCAACTGCGGGGTTGTCTTGTTCGGGACTATCCAGTAAGGGATGGTTCCGGCCTTGTGTTGCAGGGGATTGGGAGTAATCCTCGGTACGGTGATCTAGGCCCCGTTCTGTGACGGGCGGTACCCCAGTAGCCTTGCCATTGATGGGAACCCATTCTTCCTACGTGCCCTTACGGTTTTGATTGTATTACCCACTTTTGTGGCTAGTAGCTAGAATTTAATCATGTAACAATTTCAGCTATTTCTTATTTACTTGAAAACCCTAGACTCTATTATAATATCACTAGATTTCCTATCAAATGTTTTGGTTAGCGTAAGGTAAAAACTTACCCATGTTTATGTGTGGGAAGTCTTACGTGATACCTTTTGTTTTCAAAGGTTTTTCTTAAGTTAAGAAACTTTAACCTGTTACTCACACCAGACCCATGTCTGACCCAGAGTTTATCTTCTGTTTTCTTAAACTCTTGGGTACTCAAATTTTTAAGAGTAGCCAAGGGATTCAGGTTAGCATTGACGAATTCTGGAGGAGCAATGGAGCGGGAGGCTTCAGCGTTGTAGATATTTATAGTGTTGTGCTGTGATTGGTATCTCTGTTTTGTATTGAGTTGTAATAACCAGACAGGTGTTTATAACTGTCTTGTATGTGATGTATAATCTGTGTAACTCTGATAATGGTTGATACTATGTAATATCTTATGTGATTAGTATAATTTATTCGTTCCGCTGTTGAGATTCTGATGTTGTTTCTTCTTTTTTCCCTATCCTTTCTCTTTTCTATCCCTTTCTTTCTTCAAGATGATGAGACTTTTTATGGAGAAAAAAGTCGGGTCGTCACATTAATAATCTTCCTTAAGACATTTCATTTTGCTTACTCATTAATACCCATTATATTGCAACAATCATTTATGATAATAACCAAGACTATCATATCTAGAAACCAATTCATTATTATCTTATTTTGAAACTCTTTTCAAATTCAATATTTTAATTTCCGTTTGAATCCATTTCAAACTTATCTTCATCCAATTTCGGTTTAGTTGTATTTCTATTACCATTAAATTCTCATTATTTAATTTAATTACAATGATTTAACAACCAATTACCTTAATATTTATTAGAAAGAAATATTTCTTTACATATCAAAATATAATCTTATATAAAATCATTTACCTTTAAAATCATTTAAAATCTTTATATAAGAAAATAACAAGTACGCTCTCATATACACACACACACATACACACACACATTCAACTCATTTTAGGGTATTACTTACCCTATCCTTAATGAGTAATCCCACCAGAGCCAAGGTTCTCGCTTAACCTTTTGCTCTGATACCAAATGTAACGATCTAGAATTTCCGATCCTGAAAATTCCAGATAGTTTGGGAAAAGAAGAAAGAGATAGAAGAAAAAGAAGAAACAGAAACACCAACATCTCACATTCCCAGCGGATAAAATATAATAACAAATAATAACAGTTATACAAAGGAAAAGTAAACTTATCAGATTACATTTTAATACATCAGAGTTACACAAATACACAAACATTGGACAAATACACCCACGTCCCAGATAACTACAATATATCTTTGCGGATACACTCCATACGTTTCTGTCATCCAGCTCGCCTCTTGAGCTCCAGAACATCCTTACCTGAAAATATGTAATACTCGATCTGATCCGAGCATTACATCAAAGTAACATTCGTGTCAGGCTGGAAACCAGTGTGAGTGAACCCATATAATTTGAAATACTAAGTTCAAACCATAAATGAAAAACCCGAGGTAACTCATACTTCACTACGAGTTCATTACTTATTATGCTCAACACTTATTTCACAAATCAATCCCTAAGTACCCATACTTAGTTTCAAAGGTCTATATTATTCCATTTCAGCCTATTAATTTCACATATCAAATCTATATAGATTTATTATAGATTACAAATCGAAGTGGTTCCAGGTATTTACTGATACCCGACTCCGGTCTCTTTGAATCTCATGTCATCTGAACCTAAGTTATTCAAATGAAATACAATTCAAACTTAAATATAGGATGTCACTTTTTATTACAGCAATTCATCATTGATGGATAACCACATTATAACTATTCAACCCAATCATATCACAAAGCATTTCAATCAGGAATATCAAATAATCCATGGCATTCAATATCATTCATCAACTCATAAGCAAGGTTAATTAGTCACACCATTTCTAATTAAATTAATTACAACAAGATTAATTAATCATTCTTAAGTCATCCTTCTTAATTAATCATCCTTGATTAATTTTTCCTTAATTACAGTAGTAATTAATTTCACAAATTAATTACCCTTCATTCATTCCTTAATTAGTTACACTAAGTAATTAATCCTTAAATTACTTCCATTAAGTAATTATCCCATTATTTAATTATCCTTAATAAATTAACTCTTAATTATTAATTAAGTTAACCTTTAATTGCTAATTAAATTAATTAATCCTTAATAAATTAATCCTTTGATTACATATATTAAGTAATTTATCATTTGGGTAATTAATTTCTAATTACTCATCCATTAATATCTAATTACCAATTAATTAATCTCTAATTAATTAACTGATAATCCTCAATTAGAAATAAATTAATCCTTTACCATTAATTAAATAATTTCTCTTCAATTACTTAATTAATTAAATCAAAAATTAACTATTAATTACTTATTATCAATCAATTTATTAATTACATTAGTTAATTATTTATCACTTAATCAATAGTTAATGATTCTTTCCTTAATTATATTAATTAACTATCCATTAATTACTTCCATCATGTAATTATCCTTCAATTATTAATATTAATTAATCAACCCTTATTAATTTCTTTTAGTGATTAATTTTTAAGTAATTTCACTAATTAATTATTTTAATTAATCACAACCTTAATTGAATAAAGACAAATTCTAATTTAAATCAAATATTTAAATACATCATTATTCATATTTGAGAATCATTTAGGGATTAATTTCATAATTATAACTAATTACTTTTAAACAACAACTTGAAAATATACTAAATCAAAATAAATTAAAATATAAGATCATTTGACTTACAAATTATATTGAAATTTGGCTTGAGAACTTAATTATACTAGCTCTTTAAATAAAATTGTTTAATTATCTTCCCTTACAAGTTAAAACTAGATAACAGATCGAAATAACCCAAGCCCGAGCCCAAGCCCGGAAAACTCGATCGACAACTCGAGCCGGAAAAACAAACTTTCCGAGCCCAAAAACTCAGTACTACCCCCATCGAAATCAAGAGAAACCCCGAGTAACCACCCTTCTTCCCCAAAGCTAAACGCAACAATCCCACACCAGATATGAAACAGTCTTGTGCACGTGCACAATCACTCCGGTCACCTCCGACCTGCTCCGCTACCGTCCTCATGTCGGCGACGTCATCGACGAGACGTTCGACAACCCAAAAATCACTAAATCATAACAATTCAAAATCAAACTAGTCGGTACAGCTAAAATCAATATCGCTCAACGGAAAACCCCCATGCACCACCGCCTCAGGTCTTTTGAGACGCCGATACACCGCCCTACCATAAGCCGAAGGCTCATGCACCAAACCCACTCTCTCTGACCAAGTCCGATCCAGCCTCTCCATCGCGATGAACTCGATAACCAATTCGAACCAAAAAGGTCCTTAAACTCTATTCTGACCTTATCCGGCCACCACGATCGATGAAACTATCTCCGACCATTTTTGCAGTCTTCACCAACCCTTGAAGCTCCTCCAGCGTCAATCTTGATGACTAAATTCGTTTAGATCGTCGAAAATCGATAAAATACCATTACCAGTCCAACCCTTATTTCCTCCGCGAAATCAAGCTTAAATATTATGATATGATTATAAAAAATCATAAATTTTTTGTATGATTCGGTTTATATAACTAAAGTTTGGAATTTAGACACTTGATTTTTTTTTTGTCTAGAATGGATTTTACTGGGATCTTCTTGTTTTCAAAATATTTACTTAACTTAGACACTTGAAACCTTATTTAAAATTTATATCTCGATGATTGAAGCACTTTTTGTTCAAACGTCAACATTAAAAGTGATCTGGGAAGAAGGAATCAAATTTTGAAAAGATTTTTGTAGCCTATACTTAGAACAGAGGAAATACATTCCTATGAACAGTCATATACACATATATCTTCATATTTACAGTCATGCAGCATATTTTTACATTCACAAGTCAAGAATTATCACATGCTAATCCAGTTACAAGGCTTAAGATCGAATCTAGGTAGTTCACTAACCTGGTAGTTTTAAAACAGTGAAGCTACTTGATACTTTTTAGCATTTTAATAAATTGTTTTACACCATCACAACCAACTTCCATTGGAGTATCCCATGCTAAAAGTATTCAGGTAAAAGGATTTAATTTTTCCCTTTGAACATAATTGGTCTGTTGGCAATTTACAGAAATATTCATATGTGCACACAGGCATGCAACAGGAATTCTATTTGTATAGCCAGACAATTTTTTTCGAATCATCTTTAAGTTATTTTTTTTATTCATTGATTGAGGCATACATAAAACTATATAGGTGATTTAACTTAAAAAGATTAAAGTCTACTCATCCAGCTAGAAAAACCAGAGAACAGTTGATTCCTCTTCCAGATGTTGATCTGGAACTGAAGGCTCAAACTTTGAATTTGAAAATGAAGCTGCTTGAATTTAAACTTTTGCTTTGAGTACTTGATATACTTTAGATCTGAGATTTGATTTGAAATAGATCTTTATCTTAAACTGAGTTTTGCGACTTTGAATTCTGCCTTTAAAACTTTGTTATTCTTTGTTCAAGAAAATCCAGAAATTGCTTAATGTTCAATTTTCCCTTGATCTACTTGAATGATTCAGTTTTAAAATGGTTGTTGTTTGATGATTTCCTAGTTGTATATTATTTTCAGGCTTTAATCTTCTTTGTTTTGGAAAGATGAAGATAAAAAAAAAGAAATTAGGAAGGAATAGAAAATGTATATATTTCTTTTGTCTTTTATTTATTATCTAAAAAAAGGAACAAATTCATGACACTTGTTAACTTTCTTACAAATGTCATTTACACTTTATAATTAATTTACATTTGTTATATAGAAAGTACTTATGTTTACATTTGTAATTATCATGTCTTAATATGTTTTTTTATATATGTTCATATATTATTATATTAAAATTTCAATTTATTTTTATTAATGTCTTATGTGTTTATATTAACTTCCTTTCTAATTTATTTATAGAAAATTTAAAAGGAGAATAATATAGAATCCCTATTATATATTTATAATGGTTATACAATGTATTAGTTATATATATATACACACACTTTATCTAAAATTTTAATCAGTTTTTTTTTGAATTCCCAATTCAAGTCAAATTCTAATTATTCATATATATTTATTCATATAACAACACATTATCATTTGTTTTTTTGAAATATTAATTTTGCCAATTTAAATAATTGTAGTAGAAAGCTTATCAAACTAATACTTATTCAGGTACATATTTTTATTACCAGAATTGTTTATTTAACTTATAAATTAGTATTTCTACTAATCAAATCCAGTTAATTTATCAGTTCCAGATATTATAAAATCCGGGATATCACTTAGCCAAAAAAGTTAAGGTTTCATAACTCAACCATCTTTACTCACTTCTGATTCAAACTGCAAAACTCCCTACCGAGTTGAACCACTCAACTCCCTACCAAGTAGAAATATGGAAAGTGATGAATAGACAAAGCATGCTTGAGTAGAGGAATGCAAGAAAGAAAGAAACCCAACAATGGCCAAGAAAAGTTAATTCAGCACCGAGTTGAGTCCCTCAACGTGGTACAAAGTTTAAAAGAGGGATGTGTTTACCATTATTTTTTGGTAGAAGTTCTTGTATGACGTGGAGAACATGCTTGAGATTTTTTAGGCTATTTTGATGGCAGATTTTGTCAATAAATAAAGGAGGAGAGGTACTTAAAAGTGGATCTTTTCCTTCTATGTTCTAGATCTATGCTGGTTGAGTGACTCAATTCTATACTGGATACTATTCATACTTAAATTGTGAAATACGACTTGTAAAATATAATTTGTAGGAGCAAAGCAAAACAAACAGGAAAAGATTAAGTGGATGTAGGTCAGAGTATTTGCCAAACCACTATAAAAGTTGTGTACTCTTTTCTCTCTTTTAATCATCTTTTTTGTAATTTTTATTTACTACTTAATCGAGTGTCTATTCCACTTTTGGTTCAAACATTTCATAATGTTTTCTATGCATACACATATTTATGTATAATTAAATCCAAAATTAAACAATAATTTACAAATGTATTTTAAACCTTTTTAAATTACTATGTATTGTATGTATGTATGTATGTATATCTATGTATGTGGATTTCTTTTAATATAATTCTTATGGATTTATTATATAAAAACATTTATGAAATCCATATGGATTTTACAATCTAAAATTTTAAAAAATATTTTACAAATTAACATGGATTTGTAAAAAAAATTTGGAAAAAAGATTTTGCCAAAAAAAATTCAATTTTAACATATGACTAGTTATATTATTAATTTGTATTCCATATATAAATTAAAATAATTTGTATATAAAATTATATTTTTGCAAAGCAAGAAGGGTTGACTAGGCCCTTTCCAAATTTATTAAATAGACATAAAAAAAAAGGATTACACAAGCTTAACCATATAGTAAAATAACCAAGCTACCCAATGGAGAGAATAAAAAACAAGGAAAAACAAGCATACTAAAAGAACAAAATCAAGACCAAACCACAACAGATTCCTTTACACTCAGCATGTTATGCACATATGCATTATTTCTTTTCCTCCTATAAATCATATTACAAATTAACACCTCAAACGTACACTTGTTCTCAAATACCCTTCCATTCCTCTCTTGCCACAAGACCACAACAAATACTTTCAACACAAACAACAACATCAATGAGCCAATGTCCCGTCACAAAGTAGCTTTGAAAACCCTATTCCATTTAGAATCTCTTGAAAAAGTGTGGAAATTACCTTTACAAAGAACTTTGCACCAAAGAGAAAAACATAACATGATAGTTGAAGAAGATGTGCACATTATCCTCAATGTAATTATAGCGGAAAGGGAAAATTCTCCATGTGAAACCGTCTAGCGCATAGATTAGACTTTGTCATGATACCATTCTTTAGAACCTTCCACAATAGAAGTTTTATTTTTCAAAAAGTGAACCTATTCCAAACCCTATTATGGAACCTGTATATTACGTCTAGGCCAATGTTAGAGATAACATTGTATATTATTAAAATAGAGTGAGAACTTTGCTTCCTAGTGCATACATAACCATCATCACCTTTAGGCAGAATAGTGTTTTGAATAAGTTGCAAAATTGCCTAAACTCTAACATTACTTGTGTAAGGAAGAGTAATGTACCCATCAGCTAAATAAGCACTAGCTCTTGCATTCAATAGAATATCAGTTTGACTCTTATAAGAGAGAACACTATCCAATATAAGTCCTTTTTTAGCCCAAGGCTCAAACCAAAACCTAACAGCATTGGAAGGGAAGATTTTAATTTGCACATGAGGAAGCAAGATAACTCTAAGCTGAAGGATAGATCTCCAAACCCATCCACATAGAGGAGACACATCCATAACCCAAAAATTCTTATTGCTAAAGTGATACCTTCTTGTCCATTCTACCCATGAGTTCGGTTTGTTATTAAGAAAATTATCAAAATGCTTAGTGAATGCAGCCAAGTTGTAGCTTTTCATAGTTTTAGTTTCTTACCCACCATGGATGAATAGCTTTTCTAGCTTACTAAAAGCTAAAGGTATTGATTTTCTAATGTTTATTCTCCCTGTCCGCAGCAATGATTTATAACTTGCCTGAGTTGGTTAATAAGCTTGGTAAGTAAAATTAAACATATGCTTCAGTATACTATCATATCTTGTATAATAGATTTTATGATATTTAATCTACCCGCTTTAGATAGAAAACTATTGATCCAACTATTCATAGTTTTAGTGATTTTTTCAAAATGTGAAGGTAGGTAAAGATTTAAATTGTTCTGGAGGAAAGAGGTATGCCAAAATGATTAACGCCACTACACAAAACTAATGAAGAAGAAAATATCATGCAGAACATTCCTCTGGTTCTCAAGCAAGCTAACTATGGTGAGGTAAAAATATTCATAATTAATTATAAGGCCGGTGATCCTATGGAAGTGATACAGGGGAAACACTTACCTCGTTTCGCACCTCCACCAACCTCGATCACCACTTGCCGCAACCCACCACATCACCATATCTCCGCGACCCACGACCTAAACTCCATTCCGCGACCCACGACCTAACCCCATCTCGCGACCCACGACCTAACTATACCACTTCCACGACTTACGATTCACCCCTTTCCCATAGCCGCGACTTAAACCTTCCCCGACCTAAGACCTAAATCGTGAACGAAATTAAGTCGCTCCTCTTCCAAATTGAGAGATCCAGTTAGCTCGTTGTTTTCCCTAAGCCGCGAACGAATTTCTTCACTTCTAGGTCGTGGCAAACTCTTTATGTCGCTGTTGTTCTTTAGGTCGCGAAGAACGACCTAATGTAAGTCGCGAATGAAGCTTCTCCATAAGTCGAGAGTGACATAGTTAGGTCGCTGATGTTTTTTTTTTCTTAAGTCGCTGCCGAGTTGCTTCAAGTCGCTGCTTGTATTTTCTTAAGTCGTTTGCTATGTAAACCGTTTGTGTTGTAATTTTCTTAAGTCGGGAGTGTGTTGTACTATAAATAGGGGTGTATGCGTCATTTGTAAAAAAAGTTGAAAATTGAATAAAATTTGGTTTGTGCTTTGTGCCTCCATTTTAAAATTGGTAGTCGAGTGTTAACTCCTATCTCCACTTTGGCATTCGAGTGCGCTTGAATCAACGAACGTTGAAGCCAATTCGCGGAATCAAGTGCGCTTGATCAACGCTCGAAGAATTGTAGATCTCATTTCACGGTATCATGCGCGATCAACATGTCAGAGATAGCTAGAATTCGGTATCTTCGGATCAACGAATTTCGGCATTTAAGTATTCTTAAATCCATCGATTTATCACCGATTATTTCCGCTATTCGTGTGAGATCCTAGACGGATTCGATTTACATCTTCGAATTCGCTTCCCACGCTGCATCAGTTTGGTATCAAAGCCAGATTGCAAGAAGTTTGCATCATTTGGAGACTTGGGTTTCGAGAATTTGAAGTATGGAGAACGGATTTGCAAATTGGAAGAAGTTGGTGTTCATTGTGTTCATCGAGAAGTTGCAACAAGTTGGGAATTTCAATCTATCTCACTTAGGATCAAAGTTCGGATAGTGTTTGGAATTTATTTTTTGAGTTTGTTTGAAGTTCAATCATGCCTCCGAGACGAGCTCAACATCATCGCAACATTAATGCTTTGTATGGAAGAGAAGAGGCCGATGAAATGGAGCAACGAATCAACGAGAGTTTCATTGAAAAGTTGAATGAAGGAATTGGTCGATTAGAGAGAATGATGATTAAAATGAATCAATGTAGAAGAAGAGTTTCACCTGAATTGAACCATGAGGGAAGTAGAGCTTCGATACATTCAGATCGGGAGAGAAGAGAAGATCAAGATCATAGAAGTGTTGATAATCGTGATACGAATGTTGATCGAAGGAGTGGTAGTAGAGTTATTGGAGGTCGTGATCGACATCGATATACTTCAGATTTTGATGAGGAGTTTGATGGTGATAGAGGAAGTGTTCATTATCGAGATAGAGCTCAAACACGACGTCAGTATCGAGATGTAGAGGATGATCATAGATGGGAGTCGGGAATGAAGATGGAGATTCCAGAGTTCAAGGGTGGAATGGTTGCAGAAGAATTCTTGGACTGGGTATCTAACGTTGAGGAGATCTTTGATTTCAAGGAGGTTCCGAAAGACCGTCGAATGAAGTTGGTTGCTACTAGGTTGAGAGGGAGAGCTATGGCATGGTGGCAGCAAACCAAACTTACACGAGAACGGATGGGGAAGTCGAAGGTTGTGGATTGGGAGAAAATGAAGAAATTGACGAAAGCTACATTTTTACCTTACAATTATCAATCATTCATGTATCAGAGGTTGCAAAATTTGAGGTAAGGGACGAAGACTGTTAATGATTATGCTGACGAGTTTTATCAACTGATTGCTCGAAATGACATTATGGAGACAGAGGAACAATTGACTGCTAGGTTTGTTGGAGGTTTGCGAATAAAGATCCAGGATATGGTTAATATGTTTGATCCGAGATCTGTGGCGGAAGCGCACCAGAAAGCGTTAGCTTGGGAGAAGCAAGGAAGACGAGGAGGTGGTGTGTTTACCAGTTCCAATATTCAAAGCAAAGGTGTCAGTGGGAGTTCCAATGTTTCTAAAGCCGTCAGTAAACCAGTTGTGAAGGAGGTTAAGAAGGCAAAGGTCAACAACAATTTTAAATGTTATAATTGCCAAGAAGTGGGTCATAAGAGCAACGAATGTCCAAAACCAAAGAAGAGAACGATGATTGCTGAAGTTGAAAGTGAGGATGCTGTTGAAGGTGAAGATAGTCCAGTTGAGGAGAATGAACAGGATATCGCGTCAGGAGATGAAGGGTGTAATCTAATGATGAGAAGGTCTTGTTTAACACCGAAACAAGAGGATGAGGCTAGTTGGTTGAGGAACAACATTTTTCAATCTACATGCACTATTCTAGGAATAGTTTGTAAGTTTGTGATTGATGCAGGAAGCTGTGACAATATTATTTCTACTGAAGCTGTGAGGAAGCTGAAGTTGAAGACGGAGAAACACCATAATCCTTACAAGTTAGCGTGGCTGAGAAAAGGAGGAGAGGTGAAGGTGGATAGGCGAGTTCGAGTTCCATTTTCTATTGGGAAGAAATATAAAGACGAGATTTGGTGTGATGTAGTTGAGATGGATGTTTGTCATTTGCTTTTTTGAAGACCATGGCAGTATGATCGAGCAGTGCAGCATGATGGTCGAACCAATAGCTATAGTTTTATGTTTGAAGGCATTAAGATTATTTTAGTTCCAAAGAAGAGACAGCAGGGGGAGAGTAAATCTGAGGAGATTGAGGAGCTGAAAACTTTATTGACTTTGAAAGAATTTTTTGAAGAAGTAAAGGAGAGTCCTGAAGTGTTTTTGTTGATTGGACATGAATCTACTGAATCAGTTGAAGTTCCAGAAGAAGTGAAGCCGTTATTGGAAGAATTCAGTGATGTGTTTCCGGAGGAGTTGCCAAAGGAGTTACCGCCGTTGAGGGATATTCAACATCAGATTGATCTTGTACCAGGATCGGTATTACCTCACAGGCCACATTACCGGATGAGTCCCAAGGAGCATGAGGAACTGAGAAGGCAAGTGGAAGAGTTGTTAGAACAAGGGCGTGTCCATGAGAGTTTGAGTCATGTGCCGTGCCAGCCTTATTGGTACCAAAGAAGGATGGAACGTGGAGGATGTGTACGGATAGTAGAGCTTTGAACAAAATCACCGTGAGATACAGATTTCCTATGCCGAGGTTTGATGACTTGATTGATCAGTTAAGTGGGGCAGTTGTGTTTTCCAAGATTGACTTGAAAAGTGGTTACCATCAAATTCGTATTCGACCGGGTGATGAATGGAAGACTGCTTTTAAAACCAGGGAGGGTTTATACGAATGGTTGGTTATGCCATTTGGCTTGTCAAACGCTCCTAGTACTTTCATGAGAGTGATGAACCAGATTTTTGGACCATTTGTTGGGAAGTTCATGGTTGTTTACTTTGATGATATTTTGATTTATAGTGGGAGTACGGAAGAACACATCCAGTATTTGCGCGAAGTATTGTTGATTCTACGACAAGAGCAGTTTTATGCAGCAACAAAGAAGTGCGTGTTTATGACGGACAGTGTTTTATTTCTGGGGTATGTTCTGTCAAAGGAAGATATTCAAGTAGATGAAAATAAAGTGGAAGCTGTCAGGAGTTGGCCACAGCCAAAGACCATTACTGAAGTGAGGAGTTTTCATGGATTGGTATCTTTCTATCGAAGATTCATTCCACATTTACGCAGTGTGATGGCACCTGTAACTGATTGCATGAAAGGAAAGAAGTTTGCATGGTCAGAGCAAGCAGGGGTTGCTTTTGAAAAGATCAAATCACTATTGACGACAACACCAATTCTGCCGAATTTTCAGTTGTTGTTTGAACTGCATACTGATGCTTCGAAGGTTGGAATTGGTGGAGTTTTGAGTCGGAATGGAAGACCAGTTGCTTATTTCAGTGAAAAATTATCTAGAGCCAAGATGAGATATAGTACATATGATGTAGAGTTTTATGCGATTGTTCAAGCTGTGAAGCACTGGCGACATTACTTGTTTCAGAAGGAGTTTGTTCTTTACACTGATCATGAGGCGTTGAAACATCTACAAGGGCAGGACAAGATTTCAGCGAGACATGCTTCGTGGATAGCATATCTACAACAATTTACCTTTGTTGTGAAACACAAATCAGGGGTGACAAATTGTGTAGCGGATGCTTTGAGCAAGAGGAATCATTTGTTGACAACGTTGAAGGTTGAAGTGACAGGATTCGAATTATTGCCAGAGTTGATTGAGGAGGATCCTTACTTTGCAAAGTTTGTTGAGAAAGTTAAGGATGGGAATACTGATGAATTTGTGTTGGTTGATGGATCCTTGTTCAAGGGGAATCGATTATGCATACCAAACTGTAGCTTGAGAATGAAGATTGTTAAAGAGTTGCATGAAGCATGACATGTTGGACGGGATCGCACCTTACAGTTAGTTTCACAATCTTATTTTTGGCCGTCAATGAGGAAAGAGGTACACCCCGAGACCTACATTAGTAAAGAGAATTACTAAGTAATCCTGTCTACTAATGCAGAGAATAGGGCTGGTTAAGGGCGACCATCATAGTAATACGTTAGTTAAGAGCTAAGCACGTCAATTTTGTCTTGATTTTTTTCTTTTTTTCTTTTCATTACCTCATAAGTGGTAGACACGCTTAGTCCCTAACTAATGCACACTATGGTGGATTCGGACCATTTCAGAAATAATGTAATATACATGCAGATAGAAGACATCAGTCACAGAACAACAAACCCAAATCAGAATACATATATATATAAATACATACATCACCATACATCTCCATAATAATACATCATATATAAGTAGCATGGACTACCGAATCACATATACACCCATCCCACAAAATAATATACAATAAGAAACATAAAAGCAGACGACTCAAAACGACATCCAAGCCAAAATGATAAGTCCAACAAAAGCGATCTAGCTGATCCAAGAAGTGAAGCAATCCAAACTAACCTGCAACTCGGTCTGACCCGAGTGAAAAACACACGGGTCAGGCAAGCTAAACTTATCAGTAGTAAAGATCTCAATAATAAGCGGAATAGTGAGAATCACTCCGTTGTTGCCAACGGAATGACTGTTATTCATCATATCATTTATAAGAAAGGGGACATCGAGGATTCATCTATCTATTTCAAAGGAATTCAATAAGTAACATGCATATGGTTTCTCTTAAGGACATCTCTAAGTAAAGTGGATAAGGGATGAGACCCATATAATAACTTCATAAAGAAACATCAAATCATCATAATCAATCATAGGAACTCATTAAGAGTTAAAGGAAATCATAATCGAAATCACCATATAGAATAATATGAATGTAGCCTATATCATACTCAAGGCCATGTTCAAATAACACATCATAATAAGGTGAAATCGAACATAGAAAACTTCATAGAAAATTGCACGTGCTTTTCATCTTGACTAGTACTACTATTATCTGGTACTATACGTCGTGATGACTTGGGGTCATTAACATCTTAGCATCGTGATCATCTTGATTGACTATAGTCGAATATCGCGATGACACCCAAATCATAAAATCCGAGCAAACATCATGATGATTGGAATCTAGTAATGACATCAAGAACATCGTAATGATTCCAATCTTATACTCGGTTTGTAGTACTAATAACATCTTGAATGTGTCACAACATCTCGAATAGGAACCCAATGGGTGTTAATGTACGTCCCATACCATACATTCGCACCTATTAGTTTACTAATCGTCAGTCGATGCCACATTAGAAAACATTCACAAAAATCCAAATCAAACGTACACCGCCTCGTCTCATTGGTGAGTGTAAAGCACCCAACTCATCGTGTCTCATTCTTTGATGAGTTTAAAGTGACATCAAGACTTGTCTCATTTCATCGACAAGTAAAAGTCCATCTTAAACATCACAACCATCATCAATTCATCATAACAACCCGCCTCATGTCCTCGGCAGGTAAAAATATCATAAAACAGTACTTCAAAGCCGATTCGACAGTACAAGTCCGATATTAAGCGATGAGGCGAAAATACATGTCCCATACCACGTATTTTTGCCAAATCGTTTAATTCTCATTCTTATACATCGAAAATCATATAATTAGGCTATAATATATTTAGAATAATTTTATAGAGAAAACGGGATTTTTAAACAATTTTTAGAGATTTTTAAGTAAGTTTTATAAGGAAAAATCTATTTATCAAATAGATTATCTATTTATAAAATACTTTTTAAAAAAATGAATAATTGCTTAAAGCCCTTTAAAATGTCTTAAAAACATTTATATAATTAACCATAATTTATAAAAAAAATTCAGAAACTCATTCAAAACCAAAATCAATTAAAACCATCAAATTCTTCAAATACCGATATTTATCGATATTTAGATTAAAATAGAATTTAAATAAAATTTAAATTCTAAAAATTTCTAAAATCAAGCTAATCCATTATCGGATAATAATACTAAATATTCATCATCAAACTTATTCAAACAATATTTAAAATCATCGAAATTTGCAGTGAAACAGCTAACGAAAGCGCAAAAAAAGCGAGAACAATCTACCAAACAACCTAGTTTTTGGCTAAATTTGGACAATAATTTGGAGAACCAAAGCAATCCAGATTTTCACCAAATTTTGGTGCATTATACTATGACATGAGGTCTCTAAAATATCCAAAATTTGGAGCAATTCGCTGCAAAATGAAAGAGTTATGATTTTTCAAACATAACTCTTTTCAGCAAGCACAAAAAAATAATATTTTTGGCTGTTTTGAAACAATGATTTTCTGTAACAAAGCAACTCAAAATCACATGAAATTTTTTAGGAACATTTCATGGTCCAACTAGAGAAGCATATGCAAAAGTGGGAGCAAATGGCTCTAAAGTGAAGAAGATATAATTTTGTTAACAAGGTGCATTTTCAGCCAACAAACAGAGATCGATTTTTGATCGATTTCAACAAATAATTTTCAATAAAAAAACAAATCAAAATTTGATCAAAATTTCCAGAAAATTTTTCCATACCAACCACTACAGGTTATCCAAAATTGGTAGTAATTGGCTTTAACATGAGAAAGATATGATTTTATGAATATGGTGTATTTTCGGCCTACACACAGGGATGAATATTTGGCCGAATTCAACAAACAAATTTCTATATGAAAGAAAATCATAAATCAGTGAGACTTTGCAGAAATGTTTTAAAATCCATCTACTTCAATGTATCAAAAATTTGGAGGAATTAGCAGTAAATTGAGAAAGATATGATTTTATGAACAAGGTACATTTTCGGCCATAAACAGAGATCAAATTTTTGGCCAATTTCAACCAATAATTTCCAATATCAAAGCAAATCAAAATTGAATGAAAATTTCCAGAATTGTTTCTCAGACCAACTACGACAACATATCGAAAATTGAGAGAAATTTGCCATAAATTGAAGTAGATATGATTTTTTGAATATAGCACAATTTCAGCCAACAAAAGAGAAAACTTGTTCAACAAATTGAACGTTTCAAGCAATACTTTGATAGCAAAATTTGATTTTTTTTAGCTTTAGCTTGCTGTAAGAAACCCTTACCTTTCTTACCAAATTGTTTTAGGAAGATCTAGTAGAGATTTTATAGAAATTTATGATCTTTGGTGAAGATAGAAGCCCTAAGAACCTGTAGAAACTAGAAAATAGACATGCAAACCACAATAGAAGAGATTACATACAAACTCAATCTTAAAATTAGAATTTGTTGAAAAGATTGTTGTTTTGGAAGTGATTACCTATTGAAATCTCTTTATATTGATTAAAACAACAATTTAATTGAATAGAAAATGAGATTTGAGATTTAGATTTGGAAATAGAGAGGGTTTCTTAGTTTTTCTATTTTTAGTTTACTGGAGAAGGAGAAGTAAACGTACAGGTGAAATAAAATGAGGAAGAGAAACTTTTCTCTTCTCTGGTTTGTGTTAATTAATGGGCTTTGGACCCAAAACTAAAGAAATTAGCCTAAGAAAATAAAGGAAAATCAATTTTATCACTAAAATACACAAATACACTATGTTGACAAATAAAACAACACATCTTCACCTAGTTTCAGCACAATAAAATTTATATGAGCACATTTCTATGTTAAATAAAATATTTTACGACTAATAAAAAGATAATTTTGTTATAAAAAAAATATTTTTATTATCAAAAAAAATATCTTATTTTTTTAAATAAATAACCAATTTACACAAATATTTACACAAGACGCCACTTCTAACACCAAAATTTCACAAAAATTTTCTTGTTGCATAATAAAATGCAATAAATCACTCTAACATCATTTTAATAATCAAAACTTATTTTTAAACAAAATTTCATTTCATTTTTTTATTTATTTATAATAAACGCATATTTAAACAAATACTTTCTTTAAAAATTATTAAAAGAAGCATTTGGGAATAATTATAAGAATTATTGCACTTTCACTAAATAAAATCTAGATTTGTAGAGAGATGTCATATCTGTCAGGTTTCGAAAGGAACAGCGACGAATGCGGGATTATATATACCGTTACCTGTGCCTACCAGACCATGGGTTGATATCAGCATGAATTTCGTCTTGGGTTTGCCTAGAACTCAAAGGGGAAATGATTCTATATTTGTTGTAGTGGACAGGTTTTCGAAGATGGCACATTTTATAGCCTGTAAGAAGATAGCGGATGCAGTTCGAGTAGCTCAATTATTCTTTAAAGAGGTGTATCGATTGCATGGTTTACCAGAATCTATTGTTTCTGATCGAGATACTAGATTTTTAAGCCATTTTTGGTTGAGTTTGTGGAAGATGGTCGGAACAAAGCTGAATTTTAGTAGCACTTACCATCCACAAACAGATGGGCAAACAGAGGTGGTGAATAGATCGTTGGGAAATTTGTTACGATGTCTTGTGAAAGACAATTTGAAGAGTTGGGATTTGAAGTTGTGTCAAACTGAATTTGCTCACAATCATGCAATTAACCGAGGTACAGGTTTCAGTCCATTTCAAGTTGTATATTCAACCATTCCAAAGGGACCATTGGATTTAACGACAATACCATATCAGAAAAGAGTTGTTAAGCGGGTTAGTGACTTGGTGAATGAGTTACAGGAATGCCACAAGGTTGTACAGGAACGATTACTTAAATCGAATGAGAAGTATAAACAAATGGCGGATAAGAAATGAAGAAGAGTTGTCTTCAAAGAGGGAGATTTTGTATATGCCGTTTTAACGAAAGATCGTTTTCCAGTTGGAACTTACAACAAGTTGAAAGCACTAAAAATTGGTCCAGTAGAAATCTTGAAGAAGATCAATGATAATGCGTATCAGTTAAGGTTACCGGAAGAGGTTCATACTTCTGATGTGTTTAATGTGAAACACTTGATTCCGTATTATGCTGATGATCGAGAAAATGCGAATTCGAGGACGAATTCTTTCGTACCCAGGGAGGATGATACAGGGGAAACACTTACCTCATTTCGCACCTCCACCAACCTCGATCACCACTTGCCGCAACCCACCACATCACCATATCTCCGCGACCCACGACCTAAACTCCATTCCGCGACCCACGACCTAACCCCATCTCGCGACCCACGACCTAACTATACCACTTCCGCGACTTACGATTCACCCCTTTCCCATAGCCGCGACTTAAACCTTCCCCGACCTAAGACCTAAATCGCGAACGAAATTAAGTCGCTCCTCTTCCAAATCGAGAGATCCAGTTAGCTTATTGTTTTCCCTAAGTCGCGAACGAATTTCTTCACTTCTAGGTCGCGGCAGACTCTTTATGTCGCTGTTGTTCTTTAGGTCGCGAAGAACGACCTACTGTAAGTCGCGAATGAAGCTTCTCCATAAGTCGCGAGCGACATAGTTAGGTCGCTGATGTTTTTTTTTTAAGTCGCTGCCGAGTTGCTTTAAGTCGCTGCTTGTATTTTCCTAAGTCGTTTGCTATGTAAACCGTTTGTGTTGTAATTTTGTTAATTCGGGAGTGTGTTGCACTATAAATAGGGGTGTATGCGTCATTTGTAAAAAAAGTTGAAAATTGAATAAAATTTGGTTTGTGCTTTGTGCCTCCATTTTAAAATTGGTAGTCGAGTGTTAACTCCTATCTCCACTTCGGCATTCGAGTGCGCTCGAATCAACGAATGTTGAAGCCAATTCGCGGAATCAAGTGCGCTTGATCAACGCTCGAAGAATTGTAGATCTCATTTCACGGTATCGTGCGCGATCAACGTGTCAGAGATAGCTAGAATTCGGTATCTTCGGATCAACGAATTTGGGCATTTCAGTATTCTTAAATCCATCGATTTATCACCGATTCATCGATTATTTCCGATATTCGTGTGAGATCCTGGACGGATTCGATTTACATCTTCGAATTCGCTTCCCACGCTGCGTCAGGAAGGTATTCAAAACCTTGGATATGCAGTTGGAAAAACCTTCAATTGGTTTTATAAATAAAATGGCATCATCAACAAAAAGTAGGTAGAGATATATGGATCCTTGCCCTTGGGATGCATTACGTACTCTTTGCTAGCTACATTTTTGTTGAATAATTGGGTGAACAATTCAATGACTATAATGAATAATAAGAAGACATCGGGTCACCCTGTCTTATACCCCAAGCTCCTTTGAAGAACCCCGTATTCTTACCATTATACACTAAATTATAAGAGGCGATAGACATACAAGAGTAGATCCAACTAACAAAATGGTAAGGGAAACCTATTCTAGCCATGACTACAACTATAGCTTCTCATTAAATGCTGTAATAAGCTCTCTTGACATCGAGTTTCATCATAGCTCTAGGTGATATGTAACTTATGTTGCAGCTATTTATTAAATCGTGTGTGAGGAGCTCATTTCCAATATTCTTCTATTAAGGAGAAAGCTCACCTAGTTATCTGATATGACAATTGGAAGAACGTGCTTGAGCTTAGAACTAATCACCTTGGAAATACACTTATAAATAATCTTACAACATGCAATGGGCCTAAAAGCTAACAAATATGATGCATGTTTTATGAGGTATGAGGGTAAGATTAGTAGAATTAATGGATCCTAATATCTTACTACGATTGAAGAAGTTGTGATGATCAGCTTTGAGGAGATTAGTTGCAAACAAAGGCCAACGGTATGTGTTAAAAGTGGTATTAGAGCCATTTGGACCTCCACAAGAAGACTTACTCATACCAAATACAACTACTTTAATATCTTCCTCGATAACTTTGGCAAATAAAATGTTGATGTCATGATTACTCAGCATGAGCAATGTTGTTGAGAGGAGATCCTCAATGCTACTGTAACACCCAGCACTTTTATATAGTTAAAATTCAACGAATAAGGATAAGCAATAAAAATAAATATTTTTTGAATTATTGAATTATGGCTTTGGAACTTGTACCATTACGTTCGGGGTGATTTTTTGATCAGTTTCCATATGTAACTTGACAAAATCCGAGCCAATATGAAAAAGTGAGGAACGAAATGAGAACAAGTAACAAAAAAGTATTAACTTATATGAGGTAACCAAATTACCCCAACGTTCAACCGCACGGTCGACCGATGGTTTTGGGCAGTCAACTGCTCGGTCGACCCGCATAGCGACCTAGACGAAGCCCCGTCCAGGTATGCGAGTGATGAATTTTCTAGTTTTTAAGCGATCTGAGTCGTATATTCTTCAAACTGATGGCTCCAGATTGCCCTATGATGTGGTGGCTCGAGATTCAATCCAAGAATCCAACGGTATGAGATCCCTAAGTTCCCTTATAAATAGAACACAATGCCTAGCTCTTTTCTCACAATTACATTTCCCCCCAAAGAGTTCTTGGCCTAAGGCTGAACCCTAAATAGAAAATATTTCTTTGGGTCCTTAGCCAAAAGGGTGGACCCTAAAAAGAAAATATTTCTGGGGGGAAGGACTTATGTATTTAAATATTATGCATCTTGGAGGGGGATCCAAAAGGTCCATGAAGCCAAGCTGAGCGTTGGCAAAGCTAAGGACGATAGGTGAGTGGATTTAATTATATTCTCTTACGTTCATAAAACATTATCATTGAATTCATGCTAGATAATTTATTCCAGTAATGATTTCAGTACTTTCATACTGTTAGCTAGTAATGCAAACACTGTAACTTTATAAGAGCATTTAATTAGGCTTGACAGTTCGAAAAGGCGTAAGTCTAAAATTAAGAAATTCATACTTATTTACATCTATTTAGCCTTAATACTAGTTCCTTTTTATTTCCTTTTTACGCGAATAATATAGTTAGAAAGAGAATTTGTGGTTATGGATTAAAATACTAGACTTTAGGAAATAGATGCAAAATAAGAAAAATTGGAAAATTGAAATAAAATTTTAAAAGTGGGATTCTGTAATAAATTACGCCAAACGAAAACAATAAAATTATCTAATAATTTAATTTGGGAGTAAGTAATAAATTAATTGGTTGGTTTAAAAATTAGGATACATTTTTGTAATTTAATAACTAAAAGACAACGACAAACGTAACTACAAGAATAAAAGAAAGAAAAAGGGAACTAGGGTAAAATAGAGAAACCACTATATTTTACACTATCCCAAAATAATAAAAGAAATATCTTGCAGTTACAAATTATTGTTTATAGTATTATTTAGTGTTAAATTAGGGAAATGGATTTTAGCTACGGTTTTCACAACCAACAAAATAACATAGAATTGCTTCCTAGAATAGAAGATAATAAAGCAAAGTATGACATGAATCAAGTAAATTATCAGATTAGAACTTGAAGCCGTAAACGATAATGAGCCTAGGTCTGCACTCACTGCTCAGATATTAAAGAAGATAGTTATTATGATAAGTGAATTATATAATTTAAGAGAATAAAATAATATTTTATATTACAATAAAAGAAGGAAATTAGAACAGAAAAGAAATGCTGGAATTATGCACGGACCATAAAAGAAGAGAAAATGACAATTACAGGTAGAATTATAACATAGGTTATAATTAAGTAATAAGAACAGAAAAGCTTATTTTAGGATTTTGAGTAAATTAGTGAGCAATAATAATAGTAAAAGCTTATTTAAATAATTTATAAGCGAATAAAGTAGGAATGATAGAAGAGGCTTATTTTAATGAACTTAAGATTTATATTAAGTTAAATAAGCAAGATAATGAATGAGGCTCATATCAACAGAATTCTCTATTAAATAAATAGAAATCTCGCAACAGAAAGAGGTGAGACATGGGCAAGAATATGGTAATTAGGGTAAATAAGTAGCCAACAAAATAAGAAAGAAAACGAAATGAAAATTAAAAGATTAGACTTACGGTTTAAGAATTGAGATGCGTTTGGAGCACCTTAACGGATGAAGCGTCTAACGAATTAGTTCATCATGGATTTTAGAAATAGAGAAGCACATCCAACTTAGTATTTTTGGGTTTCAAGGAAGTACAAGACTTCAATGGGACGTGAGGATACTCTAGGATGGCCCTTTGGGTAGGGTTAACGAAGCTACATCCCTGGAGGTAAGTTGTAGGTGTTCCATCAAGAGAGTATGCCTTGAATGCATTTGCATTGTAGGCCCAACGAAGTAGGCCTTTGTAGGAAGTCAGAAGGGCTTGGTGTTCGGAGTAGGGTATTCGTATTTCCAGTACTTGCAAGTAAGTTTAAGGATAGTCGCACGCGGATATCGGCCAGCATCAAGACCAACAACGATTTCGAGAAAGACTAGAGTTAAACTAACGGGCCAATGATTCTTTCACTATCGAGACATTAGATGGTGGGGAACCCCCATTTGGATGTTAGATTGTTTGCAATACAACATGGCTACTTTACTCTTTAGAAGTCTTTCGGTTAGAGGGGTGGTTGCGTGGGGCCACAACCATGATGTAAAAGAGACCGACCAACTAGAATATCTATATTCTAGGCCTAACGAAGCAGTCCTTTATAGATATAGAAAATCCACGACTAAATTACATACAAGGTATACCTTATTGGAGGGATTCAGATAGTAGATAAAACTATTACATAGTCCTCAATGTACGCACTGGGTGGTACATTGTGGATGTCCGAGCACAAGCATAGACTAGCGCGGATGTGTTTTACGCTTTCATAGTAAGTAGTGGAGCATCTGTATTGTAGGCCTTATGAAGTAGTCCGTTGTAGATGTAGCTATGGAATGCTCGTGGAGCAAGACGATGGAGTATCTGTATTGTAGGACTTATGAAGCAGTCCTTTACGGATATGGCTATGGAGCAAGACGATGGAGCATCTATATTACAGGCCTTATGAAGCAGTCCTTTACAAATGTAGTTATGGAAGGCTCTCAAAGCAAGACAATGGAGCCCTTTTCGAGCAGGATACAAAAGGTACCATGGGTAGTACCTAGGACCAATATGGTCATTGGGCATATAGATATATATATGTATATATTACTTTGTAGTTTTTAATCTATTATGAAGTAGATGGGCACGGTTCACGAACAGGGGAAAGACTATTGTAACCTAATGAACCTAATATAAGAGTAAATTGAAATAAAACGATATATGTAGAATCAAGATAGAAGTATATAATTTATTCATTCACCAGAACTTTAGTTCTGACCCCCTCCTCATAACATCCTACAGGTTAGGTAGATGGCAGAGACTTCCTAGATTTAAGACACTTGTTTAGATAGTGTTATTATATTGGTGAGCATTTACATACTATTATATTTTAGTCAATTCAGTCATGAGATATTTAATTGAGCTCTAATATAGTTGTCTTTGCCTATTTGCTGGATCCCAGATTCCCAACTCGGATTTCAGTGGGCTTTGGTTTTAGCATATTTGCAAAAAATCCAGACCCATTGGAATTCGGGTTGTTACATTTGGTATCAGAGCCTAGTTTAGGGTTCCTAGGTAGATAGTGAGTGAACGTATTTGTATTTTTTAAATTTAAATATAATATGCACAAAATATCTAAATAGTCCCCAATTATAGACTTTAACATATGGTAAGTTTTCAGAAGTACAATTATGCATAGCTTGCTAGTTGGGTTTGGGATGACCTAAGGGTGTTGAGTCCTAAGTTATTACTAATGTATAGTATACAATAAGCTATGTTGAGAGAGAAGATTGGTATCCATATGTTATAAGAAGTGGGTAGGTTCCCTAGGGATAGTAGGGAGAGTATTTCTGTTTTGGAAGGAATAAGAGATTTTAGTAACGAAATGAGATTTCCAAAGTTTAGGGAGGATATTCCTAGAGTAGTAAGAAAAAAATCTACTTTTTCTCTAGCCCAATAAAATGAAACTTTAGGAATTGAAAAGTTGAAAATTTTAATTGTTAATATCTTTGAGGAAGTAAATATTGGGATTCTGAAAAAAAGTGGTATGAAATTTAAATTGGTTTTTATATAATGTAAATTTTGTTAAAAATGAGATTCTTTTTGAAGAATTATATAGTATGTATGGCTTGCTAGTTTCTTTATAGGTAAACAAAGATTTTAAATATAAAAACATAGAGTGAGTTAAGTATCGAGAACGTAGGTTACAACATTTATTGTTGTAATACATGTTTTCGTGAAAAATAATGAATGCCTAGACGACGACGTTATTGTTATAGTAGGTGACTGCCAAAGGAAATGTTTATACATAACATATGAGATTTATTAATATTTATTTTAATTGAATTCATATACTAGACTTTTTTGGATTATAGTAACGGTGTTTTACGCAATATCTGTTTTAACCCAAATAAAAATGTGTTTTGAAGATAATTTCTAAGTATAGGAACAAAGTGGTTTGTAAATACATCTACTATTTTAAATAGTATATGAAAATGTTTTCTACTTAGGAAAATATCAAAAACAGTTTTGAAAATGAGTTCTTTTGTAAAAAAAGAGATGTAAGTTAAATATTAGGAAATTAATAAATTTCATAGGAAATGTCTATTATAAGTGAATATAGACTAAATATATTTTAATCTATTGAAATGAAATGAATGATGATATAATTTTCTATGAAACCAAAACATAAATAAAGATGTTTTGTGCAAGTTATAAGGAATACGTAAAAGAGATGTACAAGGCATGGAAGGCATCATATTTTGTGTAGCCTATTTCGATAAAATATAAAATAGGTTCCTTGTAATTTCAAAAAAACATGGAATCCTCTTTTAAAGGATCCATAAAAGGTTTTAGCGTCAATGGTTTCTCATAAGAGAATATAGTTCCAATACATTAAGATATAAAGCCATTAGGTGTAATAAGAAGTAAAATAATTAGAGACAGTGTTAGTTAGAGGGGATATTATAGAGAGCCTTAGTAGGAAAGCTAAGTAATGAGAATTTCATATTTTTCCATTGATTATGCGCATTTGTTGCTTGCCTTTGTAGAAAGTCCCCATTTGTAGTAAGTTAGAAACTCCTCCAAGATTAGGTAATTGAAAGAGTAGGAATGTTAAGGGATTTTTGAAAAAATAATTGTTCTTATCTACTCCAGCTTTTGTAAATTTGAAAATCTATGAAATGAAGATGTTTTGAAAACATGTGAGGACATTTTTGGAATTCAAGAAAGAAAAATGTTTTAAGAAAAAGCAAGGCATGTTTTAAAGAAAAACGGTCTGGCCAAAAAGTAAATAAGTTTTTGGAAGAAAAAACTTAGTAAACAGTTAAATTTAAAAAGTCCAAAATATTTTTAAGGAAAGCTGTAAAGGTCTTTAAAAGAAAATGAGGAATAAGTTTTGAAATTAGAATTTATATGTTTTCTTAAAGAATTATTTATGTTCAAAAAGTTGTAAAGATGCAAGTCTAGAAACATAAAATGTTAAGTAACCAAGTACCTTTGAATTCAAAAGAAACTTCAATGTAACATTTTAAAGGCAAGAACTTTGGAATTTTATGTTTCAAAAATTTAGAATCTTTAATTTTTAAAATGAAATGATAAATACCAAACCAAACTTTTAAATATGGAGTAGATAGGAATCATTTCCTAGGTATGACGAGAAAAAGGGTAAGGCTATGTAGGAGATAACAGTGATTGCTTTTAGTAGTAATAATAAAAGTTCCTGTAAAGTGTATAGGACATTGGTGAGAAACTAGGAATGTTGCTTCATGTGTGTATATTACAGAAGAATGGTGATGTGATAGCAGTAAGATAGTAAGACACACGTGGTTAGGATAGATATATCTTAGTTGGGGAAAATGAAAGGTAAAGAGAAAATTTGCCCAAGCTTAGTTGCCTTTTTTTTTTTTTTGGAAACAGGTACTTTATTAACAAGAAAGAGCATATATTTCCATGATATGCCTCATCAAAACCTTGCAACCCCCCTAACCTAATCGGGTACCTTACAAGGAAAAAGAGTACATATCACTTCCATATATTAACATTACAACAATGTAAAAAACGGCTCCAAGTTGTTTAACAGATGGAGGAGTAGAATAAATTATGGATTGCACTCAAAACCATCCGTAGTAACAACTTGATCATAGGACAAATAAAAAGAATAAAAATAAAAAAAAACAAAAAATAAAGTAAAAGACGCAAAAGCACGTCTTTCTCGACTGGACAGCAGAACCATGGGGAGAGGTAGCCTTGAAACAACTCCCAAGAAGGTAGATCTAAAAGATCTGAGGCAACAGCAGAAATTAGGTGCTTCGAATGAGAAGGACCGTCAGAATCCAAAAGGGGATGGCTAACTCAGGGCGGATGTTGAGGTTCCAACGGCTTGTTGGCGATGTTCCAGTTATCAAAGATAAGACTCGTATCTCTGCTTACTTCTCTATCCTTGATTACGTACTGCATAAGGCTTTTAACATCTTGATTTATTAGGATGCTTCTGATCGAGGTTGGCATTTCAATATTTCTGAAGATTCTGTTGTTTCTTTCGCACCAGATATTCCAAATCAGGGAAGTGAAGGCAACGTTGGTGATTTGGCTAATTAAAGTTTGATTCTTGTTTCTTTTACTTATGCATTCCAGAATCTGGTTAATATTGAAGTTAAGCTTGAAATCTAAGTTCAATTTTTGCATGACATTTTCCAATAGTTTACTAGAGTACGGGCAATTGAAAAAAAGGTGATCTCTGTCCTCTAAGTGACTTGTACATAAATTGCACTGTTGATCAATGTTTGTGTTCCATCTACTTATGCGAACTTTAGTTTTCAATTTATTTTGAATGGCCAGTAGAGCACATGTTAACATTTTAGGAGCACATCCCTTACCCCATATGATCTTTGTCCAGAAGTGTTCTGATTGCTTGTTTCTTAGTTGATTCCATGCCGACTTCAATGTACATTGACCATTGTTGCTGGGGATCCACTTCCAGTGGTCTTTTTCCATCTGTGTTTGAATGTTAATATTGTGAATAGTTTGATGATACTGAGTTGGAACAAAATTGATGTTCTGTTTCCATTTATTGTTAGATATCAAATCAGATACTTTTTTATCACATCCTCTAAGCACTGTCATGGCATTCCAGCCTACATTATCTATTAATGATGTACCATTCATCCAGGGATCAAACCATAAGCTTGTGGTATCCCCATTTACAATGTTTTTAGTAATGAGACCTTTGCACCACTGTCTTGCTCGAAGTAATGTTTTCCAAGTATATGATGCAGTAGGATCTATGGAAGCATTCCAGAAATTTTCATTTTTACAGTATTTATTTTGAGTTCATTTAGCCCATAGAGATTCATAATTGATGAATTTCCACAACAAGTTGGTAGCCACTGCTTTAGAGATATCTTCAATTTTTCTTATACCAAATCCACCCTCACTTTTAGTTCTACACACTTCTTCCCACTTCATTTGGTGAGCTTTAGATTTCCATAAAAAGTTTGCGCACAAAGTGTTGATTCGCTGTATAATTGCCACTGGAAATTGTGTGAATTGAAGCCAAAACTGCAGTATAGGGTGAATTACAGTTTTTATTAATTCAGTTCTGCCACTGATATTTAACATCTTGCTGTGCCAATGATTAAACTTTTTGTTTATTTGGTCTATCAACCCTCCAAAGTCTCTTGCTCTTAATTTGTTACTTGATAAAGGTATGCCTAGATAAATTATTGGCACGTTGCCAATGGAAACATTAAGGATATTGGCTATCTGATTTTTATTTGTGGCCCCTTTGCTAAGAAAAGAGTGGTTTTTTTGGGGTTTAACTCCAGCCCCGTTATGTTATTCAGATTTTGAAAAACATGCTTGATACAGGTGGCATTTTGAACTGTGGCTTTAGTTAAGATCAGAATGTCATCTGCATAAATCAAGTGTGTGATCAATGGTTCTAGTTGATAAATGGGGCTTAAGTTGCCTTTGTGAAATTCCATTTCCAGGTTAATAGTCAAATATTCCATAGCTATGGCAAATAGGTATGGTGAGAGGGGGTCACCTTGTCTTAACCCTCTTGAACTATTGATGAAACCATATGGTGATCCTTCTACTAGCACCGAGAACGTGGGAGTTGTAATACATTCATATATGAGATCAGCAAAAATGAGGGGGAAATTCATTGAAATCAGCATATGATGAATAAAATCTCTATTAATTTTGTCATATGCCTTATGTAGATCAATTTTCAGACATAAATTGTTAGATTTTTTCCTGTTGAAACCTCTTATCATTTCGTATGCTAGAAGGGAATTATCAGTAATAACTCTTCCCGGGATGAATGCATTCTGATTATAGGAGATAAGTTCATTCATGAGTAACTTCATTCTATTGCATAAAAGGTTTGCAAGTATTTTATAAGACACGTTACACAAAGAGATTGGTCTAAAATCTATCATATCCACTGCATTTGGTTTTTTTGGGATGAGACAAATAAAAGTATGATTGATTTCTTTAATAATTTTCCTTGATTGTAGAACACTGTTCATTGCATTCCATATGTCATTTTTGATTTGCTCCCAATGAATTTTGTAGAATTTTGAATTTATTCCATCCGGTCCAGGGGAACTATTGTCATTAATTTGGAAAACTGCATTTTTAACTTCTTCAAGTAGGAAAGGTTTACACAGATTTTCTTTTGCATTTTGTGATAGAATTCTCTTACAAATTATGTCTGGAAATTGTAACTTGTCTATGGGCGATGAGAAGAGATTTGAAAAATATGTTATAGCTTCTGAACCAATTTTTTCTGATGCTGAAAACCAAGATCCATTGTCTTGAAGAATGAGATTATTCCCTCTTGCTGGTTTGATATTATTGATTTTCGAAAAGAAAAATTCTGTGGGTTTGTCTCCTTTCGTCAACCAGTTAATTTTCATTCTTTGCTCATTATCTATTGCAATATTCCTCATTATCTCATGAATCTGTTCATTTTTTGTGCAGTATTCTTCAACTAGGTAACTATTTAGAGGTTCTTGAACTAACTGTTTATAGATATCATTTGTTTCCTCCTTTAACTTATCTAATACTGAATATATATTGCTTTTACTTGACATCCAGATTTTTAGTTTAGATTTCACAGTTTTCAATTTACAGAGGAGATTGTAGAGAGCATTACCTGGAAGTTTCTGCTCCAGAACTGGCTGTACGAGACTCTGGTATCCTCTTTGACGATGCCACGAGTTATTATACTTGAATGGTATGCTCCTTTTTTTCATATTCTGATTAGATAGTTTAATTGTGATAGGAGTATGGTCGCTAATTGAATGATTTCCAAAGTTTATTCCATATTGTTTGAACTTTTCAGACCATAAATCATTTACAAACACTCTATCAATTTTGCTATGTATTGAGAAATGAAGTCCTCCTCTCCATGTATAGAAGTTACCTGAGAAAACTGGCTCAATTAACTTTGATTTATTTATGCAATCTATAAAAACTTGATCACCCATATCAGAGCAGAATCCGTTATTTAGTCTTTCATTGTGTGATAAAATTGAGTTAAAATCTCCTGCCACTAACCAAGGTAGATTAATACTCAGAGATTGATCGATGAGATATTTCCATAGGTCATTTCTTCTTATTTCATCATTGTGACCATAAACAGATGTACATATCACACTAAGACCACTAGAATTATGTAGGATTGCAGTAATGTATTGTTCATTCGTGTGAAGAATAATATTAGACCACTGAGTTGAATCCCAAATTATAAGAATACGACATTTTTGACCATCCAAAATATTATGTGAGAATTTCCACTTATTTTGGATTTTATTCATGAAGCTATCAATACTGTTTAACGTGAGTTTATTTTCAAGTATGCTAATAAAGGAAAATCTGCTGCTATTAAATAATCTCCGGACTTCCAGTTGTTTGGATGGGGCATTCATACCCCTGATGTTCCAAAATAGGAACTCCATCTATAACTTGTTTTCAGGATTGCTACTGTTTTCTAGGGGGGTAGCATTCCCCAGCAACTTTGCTTTTTTCGAATTTTTGTTCTTTCCTTTTAATTGATTCACCATGGTATGCCATGCAGGATTATCGACAACATCTGAATTTGTTGAAGCCTTAAATTCAAAAGGGGTTTCATCTGTCCTTATTTTTCGAGTGTTACTGGACTTGGAAATTCGCAAAACTGTAGTGTGTTGCTCTGTAGAATCAGGCACTGTGTCCTTCTCAGATTGGTTCATGCATTCTTCACTGCAGTCATTAAGGAGTAGCTCTGTGTCTACATTCTTACGTTGTATACTTGGTTGTGGTTCTGTATTAATTATTTTTGGGCTGAAACATATAATATTGTTCAACTCTGCATGTTTTTGATGAGCTGACTGAATTTGGTCTGGTTGATTTAGTGATGTGTCTATAATATCAGTACTTAGAGGATTATTGTTTGAAGGTTTTTCCTGTTCTGAAGATATAGCAATTTTCTGAGAGACACTTGGAGTTTCATCACTGTTGTGACTATTGATAACTTCATTCTCGGTTGTATTGCCATTGCTATCTATCATCATATCTGAATTATTCTCATCTTGGACTGCGTTATTTGTTTTTGGTTGCCACTCTTTGTGAAATTGACAGTTAATTTTAGCATGTCCAAAACTTGAGCAATTCGTGCATAATGGTGGTTTCCATTCATAACTCACTTCTTGCCATATTAATTTATCATCTTCGGTTAGAATGGGGATTTTATTGGGGAATTTGAACGAGTTTTTTATTTCAACTAGCACTCGCGCATAAGCTATTTTGATGATGCCTTCAGTAAACTTATCTAGTTTGATTGGGGAGCCAAGCACTGAAGCAATACGACTAATTCCTTCTTCTGTCCAATAATCTAAGGGGAGGTTAGGAAGTCGTATCCAAATCGGGATTGAGTGAAGAAGTTCTTTGTTGAGTTGCATTCCCAGAGACCATCTTTTCATCATCATCAACTTTTTATTATAGAAATAAGGACCTCCTTCCAGGATTTTATGACAGTCTTGTTTTTTGTTGAATTTTATCACATAGAATCCATTTTCCTTGGAACAAATAGAGAATTCATCTTCTGGTTTCCATATTCTGAGGATATAATCTTTGAAGTATGGATAATATGGTTTCGGTCCAACTACGTAAATCACTATAGCGTTGTCCCATTGTTTTTTAGCCTTTATCACCACTTCTTCAGACATTTTGGCGCATTGAAATGAATTTACTTCACGTGGTTGATAGAATTTCAGTGGGATAGTAATAGGAATGTTGTTTCCTTTAACTACTTCATTCCAAGCCCGACTGGCTGTTGTGGAAAAATTCCACCTATTCAGAGCAGATTTGTTTACGGTCTGGGGATATTGGGGATCATTATTATGAGTTGAATTTTTGCTAACTTTACTAATAATGGGGTCAGAGCGTGGACAAGGCGGATTAACTTGTTTCTGATGTAGATTTCTATTTGTAGAATTACCAGTTTGTGGAGAAGGCGAGTGTGAGGGGATTCGTTTCCATTTACGACGGCTCACCAATGTAAATCCGTCTTCATCAGTGTTGTCTCGGGTCGTGGAAGCTAGCAGCGGGAATCCCGGAGGTGGCTCCATGACTGACGGTGGAGGATCTGGTGGTCGGTTGGATTGGGGAATCAGTGGCAAGGATGTAGACATCTCAGAGGCGAGAGAGGAGGTGATCTGTTGGGTGATGGATCGGAGGTGAAAGACAGGGGTAGCGGCGGCTGAGAATTAGGTCACAAAAAATTAGTTGCCTTTTTAATTAGATACTATATACATTGATATCTTTATTTATTGTAGTAAATGAGACTTGGTTGTCCCATTTTGAGTATGGAATGGAAGAGATGATTATATCTTATTCATCGTGAGTAATACAACATAAGTTCGTATAAAGTAATAGGTGGTAGGAGGATCATATGAGTCAATTGGATTCCTTGAGTAGGACCCTTCAGTGTTAGAGTGGGCATGGTCCTAGGTCTCCTAGCCCTACATGATAGCTGTGTTTAGTTACTATAGTAAAAGAAGAGTAAAAGTAAATAAAAGGTAACTAAAAGAAAAACAGTAAGATCTAAAGAAAGCAACAGAAACGTCAATAGAAATAAATGAGAATTGCAAAAGAAAAATATGTCTTTCCCATAATTTAAGCTTGGGAAAAAATTTAAAAAGCTATTTTCTTATGTAAACTATGCTTGGGAAAATAAAAATGGATTTTATAGTATAGTAACTTAAAATTCCAAGAACGGGGAAAGATGTACGTAAAAGAAAATCGAAGAAATATGAAGTTTCTCCATTTTCTGTCTTGTTTCTAACATAAGAACTCGAATTAAGAAAATTAGATTTTCTGAAATTCGAATATTAAAAGTTGCGTGTTAGGATTTGGATGAAAAATCGTTGAACTACACCCCTATTTAATAGGATTGTGAGAAAAATTGGGTGAAAATTGTTTTAGTTTTTCGAAAAGTTGCATTCATATAGAAATTACTAGTATATTTAGGTTGTGTACATCATGTTTTAAAAGTGAATTTTTAAAAATAAAAAGCATTCATATAGGAGGTACCGCTTAGAAAGTTATGTACATGCATATATTTTGTCTTGAAAAGCACTTTTGCACAAAAGCATCGATGGTTACAAAATTGGATATAAACAAAATGGTTGAAATTAATGTGAGGGATCACATAAATTTTACCCTTGTCAAATTTCGGGGACGAAATTTCCTAAGGGTGGGAGAATGTAACACCCCACATTTTTATATAGTCAAAATTTAGCAAATAACGATAAGGAATGAAAATAAATCTTTTTAGAATTATCGAAATATGGCTTCGAAACTTGTATCATTGCGTCCGGGGCGATTTTTTGATCAGTTTCCATATATAACTTGTCAAAATCCGAGTCAATATGAAAAATTTAGGAACGAAACGAGAACGAGTAACAAAAAAATACGTATATGGGCCGACCAGGAGGTCAACCAAATTAGCCCAATGGTTGACCAGTTGCTTTGGGCGGTCGACCGCCCAATCGATCCGCATAGCGACTTAGACGAAACCACGTCCAGGTACGTGCAATGACGAATTTTCTAGTTTTTAAGCGATCTAAGCCGTACACTCTTCAATCCGATGGCTCCAGATTGCCCTGTGATGTGGTGGCTTGAGATTCAATCCAAGAATCCAACGGCCTGAGATCCCCATGCTCCCTTATAAATAGAACCCTAGGCCTAGCTCTTTTCTCGCAATTAGATTTTTCTCCCAAAGGGTTCTTGGCCTAAGGCCGAGCCCTAAATAAAAAAGGTTTCTTTAGGTCCTTGGTCAAAAGGCCGGACCCTAAAAAGAAAATATTTCTAGGGGGATGGTCTTCCAAATTTAAAAATTATGCATCTTGGAGGGGGATCCAGAAGGACCTATGAAGCCAAACTGAGCACAGGCAAAGCTAAGGACGAAAAGTGAGTGGATTTAATTATATTCTTTTACATTTATACCACATTATCATTGAATTCCCACTAGATAATTTATTCCAATAATTATTGCAGTACTCTAATTTTGTTAATTAGTTATGGAAACACTATAAATTTTATAAGAGCATTTAATTACGCTTTACAGTTAGAAAAATGAGTAAGTCTAAAAGTAAGAAATTTACAGTTATTTACATCTATTTAGCCTTAATATTAGTTCCTTTTTATTTCCTTTTTATGCAAATAATATAGTTAGAAAGAGAATTCGCAGTTATGGATTAAAATACTGGACTTTAGGAAATAGATGTAAAATAAGAAAAACTATAAAATTGGAATAAAATTTAAAAAGTGGAATTTTGTAATAAATTACGCCAAATGGAAACAATAAAATTATCTAATAATTTACTTAGGGAGTAAGTAACAGATTAATTGGTTGGTTTACAAATTAGGATACATTTCTGTAATTTAATAATTAAAATAAAATGATAAACGTAACTACAAGAATGAAAGAAAGAAAATGGAACTAGTGTAAAATAGAGAAACCACTGTATTTTACACTATCCCAAAATAATAAAAAAAATATTTTGCAGCTACGAATTATTATTTATAGTATTATTTAGTATTAGATTATGGAAATGGATTTTTGGTATAGTTTTCACAACCAACTAAATAGAATATAATTACTTCCTAGAATAGAAGATAATAAAGCAAAGTATGACATGAATCAAGTAAATTATTAGATAAGAACTTAAAGCTGTAAACGATAATGAACCTAGGTCTGCATTCACTACGTAGATTATTTAAGAAGATAGTTATTATGATAAGTGAGTTATATAATATAAGAGAATAAAAGAGTATTCTATATCATAATAAAAGAAGACAGATTATAACAGAAAAGAAATGCTGGAAATTATGTACGGACTATAAAAGAAGAGAAAATGACAATTACAGGTAGAATTATAACATAGGTTATAATTAAATAATAAAAACGGAAAAGCTTATTTTGAGACTTCGAATAAATTAGTGAGCAATAATAATGGTAGAGCTTATATAAATAATTTATTACCAAATAAAGCAGGAATGATAAAAGAGGCTTATTTTAATGAACTTAAGAATTATATTAAGTTAAATAAGCAATATATTAAATGTGGCTCGTACCAACAACATTCTCTCTTAAATAAATGGAAATCTCAAAATAGATAGAGGTGAGACGAGGGCAATAATATGCTAATTAGAGTAAATAAGTACGCAACGGAATGAGAAAGAAAACTAAACGCAAATTAAAAGATTAGACTTAGGGTCTAAGAATTGAAATTTGTTTAGAGCAGCCCAAAGGATGAAACGTCTAACAAAGTAGTTCATCACGGATTTCAAAAATGGAGAAGCATGCCCAGCTTAGTATTTTTGGGCTTCAAGGAAGTACGAGACTTCAATGGGACATGAGGATACTCTAGGATGGCCCTCTGGGTAGGCCTAACGAAGTTGCGTCCCCGGAGGCAGGTCTGTAGGTGTTCCATCAAGAGAGTATGCCTTGACTGCATTTGCATTGTAGGCCTAACGAAGTAGACCTTTGCAGGTAGTTCGAAGGGCTTGGTGTTCGGATTAGGGTATTCGTATGTCCAGTACTTGCAAGTAAGTTTAAGGATAGTCGCATGCGAATATCGGCCAGCATCAAGACAAAGAGTGATTTCGGGAAGGAGCATAGTTAAACCAACAGACCAATGATTCTTTCACTATCGAGACATTGGATGGGGGGTCACCGTGTAACGACCCGTAAATTTTGATAAATAAATTGGTTAATTTAATTAGATTTTTATAATTTAATTTAGGAATTTTTTTTATTAATTTATAACGGAGTAAATGTTAAGAATGAATTGTAGCAATGGTTATTAAAAACTAATTATTGACAATTGAAGTGAAACCACAATAAAAAAATGAAATAGTGTAAATTGTTGCACGTGAGAATTAAATTGACAATAAGGAAATAAATGTAAGTGTTGTATAAATAAAGTAATTTGTACATAATTAATAATAATTGAATGAATTTGGTATTATGTATGTAATTATAATAATTGGTTGAAGTATGATAAACCCAATTGTAACCTTGGCTTGTAAAAAATTATTTTAAGTTGCCTGTTAAATTAGTTGATTGAATTGGAACTTAAATTAAATTTTAATGAATATAAATAATGGTTACAATAATGGGAATGAGATTGTAGCAAGTAAAAGAAAGGCAAACGATAGCAGCCAGTTTATAGCGTAATAATAGGCATAATATAAAGATAGGAATTTAATTTAAATCAATGGAAATAATGTAGATGTTATACTTAGCTACAAATTGGATATATGGAAACAAATGTAAAGATTCAATTAATTAATGAATTCGAATTTTAATAAATGGTAATAAAATTGCAATTTAATGCAATAATGTTAATTTTATCTATTTGGTAATAATGGATTTATAACGAGAATGAGATGTAAGAATGTTAGTGTAAGCTAATAAATCATCAATTCAATGCAATCCCAATTGATTGAAACAACTATTTGGATTATAATTGATTGTAGATAGGAATATTTGGCAATAAATTAATATAAAAACAATAAATGTAAATATTGAATTAATCAATGAATTAATAACGAATAAATAATGATTGAATAAAATCAATGTTCTGTATGTAATTGGTTGGAAATGAGAACTTATATATACGATAAAGGGTTAGTGGCAACACTTATTATAAAAGTAATCATTTATTTAGTCCATTAAATCAAGTTTGTAATCAATTGTAATGAATCCCAATTCAAGGTTATAGTAGTATAAATTAGGGTAATAATTGGTAATAATGTATTATTATTGGCATATGAATAAATTGATAATTCAAATTAAAGGAAATGATGTTAATGTTATTCATAATTGGAAATTTTGTTGAATTATAAGAACGGGAATAAAGATTTATCAATATATTTGGAATTTGAACTATAATAATAATTGGAGTAATTGCAATTTAATGAAATTGAATATAGTTAAATAATATGTTATTTGAAATGAAGATGGAATGTGAGGATATTAAGGTAATAGATCATGAACCCAATGTTCAATGCATCCATTTGACAACAATGAATTGAATAATAGAATGAAAAGTAAATTAAATAGAAATTTTGGAAATTTAATTTATAAATTATGAATTGAATGAAATTGAGGTTAATACTGAAATTGATAAATTAATCAACTCTAAATTGACTTTTTAATTTGTTTAAATCATTGTTAATGATTGAGAAATATAAAAGTGATAAAATTTGTCAATTTTAGAATTGAAATTAAAAATTGGATTTAATTAATGTAAAAATAGTCATTTTGACCACTGACTAGGATTTCGACAAAACCAATTTCATCGGATCTGTAACGGTGAATTATTTTAGGATTTCAAGTTTTGTATCGATCGGACTTGCCGTTTGATCGTATGGGCTTGAAACGCCTCGAAATCAATAAATTGAAATCAATTGAAATCAATTTGAAATCAATTTGATTTTGTCATAACTTCTTCATACGATGGAATTTGGACGTGAAACTTTTTCCATCACCTTTAAAATATTTAAAAACATCTATTTTGATATATGGGTTGAGCCAATTTCGTTTCGGAGTCAGAACGGGCTTTTTGGGCCATTTATCTTTCAGCGCGTTTATAAATCGGGTCCATCTATTCTATTTCAGCTTTGTCTATAAATACCCTGTTACAAACCCTAGCCTACCTCTAATTCTCATTGGTACGTGCGTACAATCCCACTTCACCTCCTCCTCAATGGCAGACAATAAAATTCCAGATCCAATTGAAATTCCAAAATCCAAAGCAAAATTTCAAACTCCACAAACAATATCAAATTATATATGGATTTGAAGCTCTCGACGAGCGCAAGTCAAATCCGTAATTCGTTTTTCGATTTGAAGCTCTGTTTTCCCAAAAACTGATGAATTAGTTTCAGTCGTTCATCGCGGTGAGATGAACGACGACCAATCGAAGATTCGTTGGCATGATGTTGGAGAGATCGTCGAGTGTAATACATCGGGACTGTTCGCGTGGCCTGTTAACGGTTGGATTTGGCAAATAAATTCAACTAGGGTTTTATAGTCAAGTGGCGGCCGGAGCTTTTAATCCCGATCGTCGCAAGGCAGGCGTCGCGTAGGGGGCAGAGGCACCGCATGAGGTGAGGGATGTGTTTGGCGTTGACGATCTGGGGTTGCGTGGCCTGAAGCGTGGCGATTTGAGGTGAGGAAAGGCGGTCGGGGATCACTTGCGTGCGCAATGATAGGATCTGGAGGAAGGCTCACGTGGCCTGTGACGTGTACGCGGTGAAGATTCCAGAATGAAGTAGGATGGTGGCGACGTTCTATTAAGGTATATACGTGGACCCGACTCCCGTGAGTTGACATAAGGTGGCTAAAACAGGAGCGATTCTCGGGCCAAGGAGGTAGCCCCTTTTATCGGACACATCCTTCGATATTATGCTCTGACTTTTGGATTGATTCGATGAACACTTTTGATTTTTTTTTTTTGATTTGGGGGTGTGGCTCGAGGTGGGCGGTAGCTGCGGCTATGCGTTACCACTAGTCCGGATAGTAATTGGTATATCTACCCTGGCGTTGCCTAGTTGTGCCGTGTCACCTACCCTAGCGCGCCTTATACGATTTTGTTTTGTACCATACCTATGGAGTTCCCTCTGACGAAAGCCCAGTATAGGGGAGATTACGGTACTTTATAGACTATGGGAATATAAAAGTGTGTTAAGGGCTATATGGGTAACCCCTTAACACTATTTTTAGAATAATATACTTTACTTTAGACACTATTACAATAGTGTATATTACTACATAGTAAATAGTTTAACGGATCCTTAGGAGATGTGAATCCCGAGCATCTCTTAAGTTACTGCACACATATTTATTTCTGTTGATTTAACTCACATAAGATATTTTAGTTCTGACTCGAGTGTTTTGTCTTTTCAATTCACTTGGGTCAGCCTGAGCATTTAAGGATTTGAAGGCTTTAATTTTGGAGGACGAAGACGAAGAATTATTATTACTATTTGTTATATATTCCAATACATCATTGTATTCCGCTGCATTATTAACATTCTCTGGTAAGTGTAACTCTGATATGTACTGTATAAGAAAATCATATATTTTGTAAAACAGCTTCATGAACTATTTATTTGATTATTATATTTTGTCGTTCCGCTGCAAGATTCTATTTTGTTTTATTTCTTTCTCTGTTTTTTCTTATTTACCCCATGACAATCCACCCTTCTATATGGTTTAAGTCTGACGTGTGTGGTTTATCGTCGATTTAAAGCGTGCGAAAAGGCGGGACGTTACATCTTGTATCGGAGCTTTGGTTTAGCAATAAACTTAAGCTTTTTGGGGTCTGACTCTTTACTAATATGGTAGTAATACCCTATGACGAGTCGTTGAGCGTATATATGAGAGAGCGTATTTCTTAGTGTTATAAAGAGGTTTTAAAATTGTGTTAATTTGTTCCATTTTGTATTTATAAATTCTGGTTGATGCATGGGACGCTATGACATCAATAGGGATATCTAAACACTTGATAGGACAGACCAACATAATATTCGGTTTTAATATAGGTGAATGAAATAATTTTGCCTATTATATTTTCTATATATATAAAGTAAAATTTTATAAAGGTTATATTTGGTTGTATTATATTGGTTGTTAGGCAATGAAATTTATAAATAATAGTTGAAATGAGATTTAAAACAAAATAAATGGAAATTGGAAATTTTAGAACTTAAATTCCGGGGTTTTGAAAATTTCTGTCAATTATTTTGGAATATAATAATATTATTATTAGAATTATTTTCTGATATATATATATATATATATATATATATATATATGTATATATATTTCAATATAATTTGAAAGAATTTTTTTAAAAAAAAGGAACTTTGAAAAGAAGTAAGTTCTATACTCCCCTCTCTATCGCTGGAAAATAATTTCGGTGATGGTGGTTGCATCATCGACATTCATTTTCGAGTTTCGAAGGGGGAATGTCACTGTAGTAGTTTCAGTGCAGATTTATTTTGATAAACAAATATAAATTTTAAATTGTTTTAAATATAATTGTATATATATAAACTGTAAGTATACACGTTTATCTATTTTTTAAAAATGATTTTAAATTTAAACCCGGTATTTAGTTCTTAAGTTCCCACTAATTAATAGTTTCAATTACTCTAATGAAATGGAATGTAACTAATTAATAATTGAAGCCTTTAATTAAAATAAGAGATTTAATGCAAGGTTATGAATGGAATTAAAAGAAATTTGAATGTGTAACCTATAAACAAATGATATAATTATTGAACATCTAATTAATTAAAAGAAGTAAGATAAACTTGTATGATTTTAATTACATTCTTAAAGGCATATATATAACTTACCAAACGATGTAAAAAGTTGAAATGTTAATGAGAAAACATAATTGAGATTATACAAGTAAAGCTTATGTAATAGGAATGTTAAGTGAAATTCTTTTATAAATAATAATTTGATGTTGAAATTGTGTAACTTAAGTATGACTGGGAGGTTGTAAAGAAACGACAATAAACTTATGTAAAAGTTGTGGTTATTTATAATAAAAATAGGTAGAAGGATGAGTACTGTAAATAAATGAAATTAAGTAGTGAATGAAAAAAATGTAATGCAATAAAAAGAAACTTACATGACCTGTATAAATGAAAATGAATGGAATTAATAAGAATAAACTTAATCTGTTGTTTGAAATCGTTGTTTGTTTTTGGTTTATGGTTGTTTGGGCAAGGATACTTTAAAATTGTTTGGATATGAGAATAATCTATTTAGTTTCTTCTAAGACTGTTGAGTAAATGGTACGCTTAATAGTTTATTTTTCATTCTGTGCAATTTAAGGTTTTTAAACCCGAACAACTATTTGTTTGTTTTCTATGGATGGTAGATTTTATTAGGCTTCATATGGGGGTTGTATGTTGTGATTTCAAGTGATTATTGTTTGGATTGATTTTGTTGTTTATGGTTGAAGCAACTTTAAATATTTCATTTTATATAATTATTAACTCTTTTAGATTATATAAGTGAAATGCAGGTTATGGAAGCAATTGCTACTGCTTTTGGTTCCATGAAATAAGCGTTAATTGCCCGACTAATAGGTACGTTCTCGGATTATGGTTTATAGCGTTATTATATTATTTTTCCCGGGTTGGGATATATATTATTTTGGAAAATATATGTTGTATATTGTTATTTTTGATATTATATTTTCTCCTGAGCCTCCCCGTACAAAGGAGACTCTGCCAAAATTTTCCGTAAATTTTGGACTTAGAAAATATTTCGAAAATGTTTTCCAAACTTTATTAATTTAAGTATAAAATGATTTAATGGTTATAAATTGGTTTATTTTATCTAAATTAATTAATTTTGGAAATTTATTCGTTTATAAATTTAATATTTTAAGTAAGATATATTATTTCCTTAATTCTTTCTTTTCCCTTCTTTTTCCTTTTCGGGGACGAAAAGTTTTGAGTGGGGGAGAGTGTAACGACCCGTAAATTTTGATAAATAAATTGGTTAATTTAATTATATTTTTGTAATTTAATTTAGGAAAAAAATTATTAATTTATAATGGAGTAAATGTTAAGAATGAATTGTAGCAATGGTTATTAAAAACTAATTATTGACGATTGAAGTGAAACCACAATAATAAAAAATGAAATAGTGTAAATTGTTGCACGTGGGAATTAAATCGACAATAAGGAAATAAATGCAAGTGTTGTATAAATAAAGTAATTTGTAAATAATTAATAATAATTGAATGAATTTGGTATTATGTATGTAATTATAATAATTAGTTGAAGTATGATAAACCCAAGTGTAACCTTAACTTGTAAACAATTATTTTAAGTTGCCTGTTAAATTAGTTGATTGAATTGGAATTTAAATTAAATTTTAATGAATATAAATAAAGGTTACAATAATGGGAATGAGAATATGGCAAGTAAATGAAAGGTAAACAATAGTAGCCAGTTTATAGCGTAATAATAGGCATAATATAAAGATGGGAATTTAATTCAAATCAATGGAAATAATGTAGATGTTATACTTAGCTACAAATTGGATATATGGAAACAAATGTAAATATTCAATTAATTAATGAATTTGAATTTTAATAAATGGTAATCAAATTGCAATTTAAGGCAATAATGTTAATTTTATCTATTTGGTAATAATGGATTTATAACGGGAATGAGATGTAAGAATGTTAGTGTAAGCTAATAAATCATTAATTCAATGCAATCCCAATTGATTGAAACAACTATTTGGATTATAATTGATGGTAAATAGGAATATTTGGCAATAAATTAATAAAAAAATGTAAATATTGAATTAATTAATGAATTAATAATGAATAAACAATGATTGAATAAAATCAATGTTCTGTATGTAATTGGTTGGAAATGAGAACTTATATATACGATAAAGGGTTAGTGGCAACAATTTTTATAAAAGTAATCATTTATTTAGTCCATTAAATCAAGTTTGTAGTCAATTGCAACGAATCCCAATTCAAGGTTATATTAGTATAAATTAGGGTTATAATTGGTAATAATGTATTATAAATGGTATATGAATAAATTGATAATTAAAATTAAAGGAAATGATGTTAATGTTATTCATAATTGGAAAATTTGTTGGATTATAAGAACGGGAATAATGATTTATCAATTTATTTGGAATTTGAACTATAATAATAATTGGAGTAATTGCAATTTAATGAAATCGAATATAGCTAAATAATACGTTATTTGAAATGAAGACGGAATGTGAGGATATTAAGGTAATAGATCATGAACCCAATGTTAAATGCATCCATTTGACAATAATGAATTGAATAATAGAATGGAAAGTAAATTAAATAGAAATTTTGGAAATTTAATTTATAAATTCTGAATTGAATGAAATTGGGGTTAATACTGAAATTGATAAATTAATCAACTCTAAATTGACTTTTCAATTTGTTTAAATCATTGTAAATGGTTGAGAAAAATAAAATTGATAAAATTTGTCAATTTTAGAATTGAAATTAAAAATTAGATTTAATTAATTTATTTTTAATTTATTTAACTAATGTAAAAATAGTCATTTTGGCCAATGACTCGGATTTCAACGAAACCAGTTTCATCTGATCCATAGCGGTGAATTATTGTAGGATTTCAAGTTTCGTATCGATCGGACTTGTCGTTTGATCGTATGGGCTTGAAACGCCTTGAAATCGATTAATTGAAATCAATTGAAGTTAATTTGAAATAATTTGATTCTGTCATAACTTCTTCATACGATGGAATTTGGACGTGAAACTTTTTCCATCGCGTTTAAAATATTTAAAAACATCTATTTTAATATATGGGTTGACCCAATTTCGTTTCGGATTCAGAACGGGCCTTTCGGGCCATTTATCGTTCAGCGTGTTTATAAATCGGGTCCATCTATTCTATTTCAGCTTTGTCTATAAATACCCTGTTATAAACCCTAGCCTACTCCTATTTCTCATTTGTACGTGCGTACAATCCCTCTTTACCTCCTCCTCAATGGAAGACAATAAAATTCCAGTTCTAATTGAAATTCCAAATCAAATCCAGAGAAAAATTTCAAACTCCACAAACAATATCAAATTATATATGGATTTGAAGCTATCGACGAGCGCAAGTCAAATACATAATTCGTTTTCCGATTTGGAGCTCTATTTACCTAGAAACTGATGAATTAGTTTCGGCCGTTCATCGCGGTGATATGAACGACGACCGATCGAAGACTCGTTGGCATGATGTTGGAGAGATCGTCGAGCGTAATACATCGGGACTGTTCATGTGGCCTGTTAACGGTTGGATTTGGCAAATAAATTCAACTAGGGTTTTATAGTCAAGTGGCGATGGAGCTTTTAATGCTGATCGTCGGCGAGGCAGGCGTCGCGTGGGGGGCAGAGGCACGACATGAGGTGAGGGATGTGTTTGGCGTTGAAGATTTGGGGTTGCGTGGCCTGAAGCACAGCGATTTGAGGTGAGGAAAGGCGACCGGGGATCAGTTGCATGCGCGTTGATAGGATCTGGAGGAAGGTTCACATGGCCTGTGACGTGTACGCGGTGGAGATTCCAGAATGAAGTAGGATGGTGGGGACGTTCTGTTAAGGTATAAACGTGGACCCAACTCCCGTGAGTTGGCATAAGGTGGCTAAAACATGAGCCATTCTTGGGCTAAGGAGGTAGCCCCTCTTATCGGACACATCTCTTAGATATTATACTCTGACTTTTGGATTGATTCGGTGGCCACTTTTAATTTTTTTGATTTGGGGTTGTGGCTCAAGGTGGGCGGTAGCTGCGGCTATGCGTTACCACCAGTTCGGATAGCAATTGGTGTATCTACCCTGGCATTGCCTAGTTGTGCCGTGTCACCTACCCTAGCGCGCCTTATACGATTTTGTTTTTTACCATATCCATGGAGTTCCATCTGACGACGCCCAGTAGGGGGGAGATTACGGTATTCTATAGACTATGGGAATATAAAAGTGTGTTAAGAGCTATATGGGTAACCCCTAGACGCTATTTTTAGTATAATATACTTTACTTTAGACACTATTATAATAGCGTATATTACTACATAGTAAATAGTTTAACGGATCCTTAGGAGATGCGAATCCCGAGCACCTCTTAAGTTTCTGCACACATATTTATTTCTATTGATTTAACTCACATAAGATATTTCAGTTCTGACTCGAGTGTTTTGTCTTTTCAATTCGCTCGGGTCAGCCTTAGCATTTCAGGATTTAAAGGCCTTAATTTTGGAGGACGAAGACGAAGAATTATTATTACTATTTGTTATATATTCCACTACACTATTGTATTCCGCTGCATTATTAATATTCTCTGGTATGTGTAACTCTGATATGTATTATATAAGAAAATTAAATATTTTGTAAAACAGCTTCATGAACTATTTATTTGATTATTATATTTTGCCGCTGCAATATTCCATTTTGTTTTATTTCTTTCTCTGCTTTTTCTTATTTGCTCCATAACAATCCGCCCTTCTGTATGATTTAAGTCCGATGTGTATGGTTTATCGTCGATTTAAAGCGTGCGAAAGGCGGGACTTTACACACTGCCATTTGGATGTTAGATTGTTTGCAGTAGGGCACGACCACTTAAATCTTTAGAAGTCTTTCGGTTAGTTGCGGGGTTGCTGCATGGGGCCATAGCCACGATGAAGAAAGACAGACCAAGTAGAATATCTGTATTGTAGGCCTAACAAAGCAGTCCTCTACATATATAGAAAATCATCGAATGAATTCCATACAAGATAGACCTTGTTGGCCGGATTCAGATAGTAGACAGAACGATTACGTAGTTCTCAATGTACGCACTGGGTGGTACATTGTGTATACCCATGCACTGGCATAGACTAGTGCAGACGCGATTTACATTTTCATAGTAAGTAGAAGTGCATCTGTATTATAGGTGTTACGTAGCAGTCCTTTGCAGATGTAGCTATGGAACGTTTGCGGAGCAAGACGGTGAAGTATCTTTATTCTAGGCCTTACGAAGCAGTGCTTTACAGATATAGCTAAAGAGCAAGATGATGGAGCATCTGTATTGTAGGCCTTACGAAGCAGTCCTTTACAGATGTAGTTATGGAACACTCTCAAAGCAAGACGATAGACCCTTTTCGAGGAGGATACGAAAGGTACCATGGGTGGTACCTAGGACCAATATGGTCATTTGGTATATAGCTATATATATATATATATTAGTTATTAGGTTTTAATCTACTATGGAGTAGATGAGCGTGGTTCACGAACAGAAGCGAGAGTATTGTAAACTAATGAACCTAATATAAGAGTAAATGGAAATAAAACGATATATGTAGAATTAAGCCCAGAAGTATATAATTTATCCATTCACCAGAACATTAGTTCTGACCCCCACCTCATAATATCCAACGGGTTAGGTAGACTGCAGAGACTTCCTAACTTTATGACACTTGTTTAGAAAGAGTTATTATATTGGTGAGTATTTACTTATTATTATATTTTAGTCAGTTCCGCTGTGAGATATTTAATTGAGCTCTGATATAATTGTCTTTGACTATTTTCAAGATACTAGAATCCTAACTCGGGTTTCAATGGGCTTGGGTTTTAGCATTTTTTTGAAAAATTCAGACCCATTGGAATTCGGGTTGTTACACTTACTAAGAGAGATAAGGGTCCCAAGCTGCCTACTATAATAGCCTAGAAATTAGAGCCTGGAGCATCATGCAACAGGCCTAGCTCATCGGTTATTCGATATATGTTGCACTTATCCATTTTTAGTTTAAAAGAATTATGAAATAATCTAGAGTTTTTGTCACCTTATGTCCCATTCCTTCCTAAGCTTCTGTTTTTACATGCAATTCAATTATTAGGGCTTCAATGAGTTGTAAGGTATGGTCATACTCCTAATTGGATGAAAGGATATTACTGGAGAATCAAGAATTTTGAACTACATATCCTCCTGTTGAGTTTTCAAATTGATGGAGAGTCTATCACCATCCCCAAACTTAGCTTTGGCCCAACTTCTAAGAGTATCTCTTGTTGCTTCAAGCTTCTGTAGAAAAACAAATATTTTATTACAAAAAAAATTAGTGGACCAAGCATTGTTAATAGTGGAGAAATATTATAGATCAAGGATCCAAGAATCAAAAAGTTTAAAACTGGATATGTTTTTAATGGCATTGCTCCCAAAGTATAAAAATAGAGGGAATCAATCAAAAAGATAAGGAGGGAGGAGATGAGACACAATGTTTGGCCCTAGAGTAATAACAGCTGAGTAGATGGAAGTGCGGTCAATGTAGCTCATGGTTCTAACACCAAACCTACTCTTAGTGTTCCATGTGAAAGTGGTGCCTATGAAAGAAGGTTCATGCAGTTTGGAAATAGAGATGGATTCATTTAGAGGGGCGGTGTATTTGAGACTTAACATATGATCACCACTTTTGGTTGAAGCACTTAACATGCAGTTAAAGTCCCATATAACAAACCATGAATGGGATTCATGCTTTAAGTGTGGTATGTAGTCAAGGATTTCTTGCCTAGGGATAGTATGAATTTAAGCATAAACAATAGTAATGTAGATTGAGGAGGAGGTGTGGGTGTGGATGGCATGGAAATGAATGAATTGCTCATGAGTTAGGGTTGGATCGAGAACGAAGATGACAGGGCTAGAAAGGACCGTGATTCTACCATAAGTGGCTAAATCTTGATTACGATGCAAAATCCAAGATGGATTGATATGTTGAATATTCAAGTATATGATTTTTGTTTGATGATAATAAACACACACACACACACACACACACATATATATGTATTCATTTAAATGTATTAGTTATTGTACTATTTTATTTTCACATAATTAAATAAATATTTGATGAGTAAAATAAATAAAACAGAATTCATATTCAAACAAATATTTTATTCAAGCAAATATTTTATTACAAATTTAAATAGAGCAAACTTCAACTCTCACTACATATAAACAATTTCAATTACAATTCGATTTCAATTACATTACAATTTCGATTACATTACAAAATTCAATTAACAATTTTGACCTCACTACATTTCACTCAAACACTCGTATTTATCATCAACTCTGTTCCAGCTTCAATCCAGTATCTAAGCTATCTGCAAAATAAACACTAACACGGTAAAATTGAAAAAGAAGTATTTTGCATCTCAAAATGAAGTGTGTGTTTTGAAAATGTTATTTGCCTCGGTTATTTGGGTTGTTCGTCATCGTTTTCTTTTGAATTAATCATACACGAACAACTTGTGACATGCACAGTGTATCATTGTACTTTCCATAAGGCTATGCACACTAATATACACTTGCTTGTTAAAACTACATGGACATGTGAGCGCAAGGTCAAACCTGAGCCATTAGCTCGATTCAACTCAAGTGCATATAACTCTTGATCAAAACAAATTCATGAAGTTTCAAATGCACCATTACATATATGCATATCTAAGTATACACATATATCACAGTCACGGTGGAGACTCATGAAGCCTCGTCTAAATGGTTGAGTACAAGTTCAGTTCCAGTCAAATGCAAGGGTAACAAGACCATTCAAAATTGACGCAAGAACAAGATGAACTTAAATGACCAGACCACATAACAATGAAGACTACAACATCAAAGGCAAAAAGAGGTACACAAACCAAAAGGAGCATGCAAACACATATACATATGCAACCTGACCAGGCACAAGCTTAGACTCAGATGAACACAACGACTAATACAGGCCAGAACAAAAATGCATATGAAACAAAGGCATGAACAAATTCAAGTGTAGACACACACATAGCAAGAAATGCAATTCAACTTAAATCAAAATAAAACACCATTGAATAGTTCAAAAATTCGAATACTGTCAGCACTCAAAAATACAACAGAGGACAGAGGCAACACATGAATGGCCAAACTCAAGAGGAACCACACAGCAATCCTATACCAACATGAACACGGTAACAAGTTCACATCAAACCAAGTGGATAGGCACACTAATTATCCACATCCACACACACACACACAAATATATATGTATATATGTATGCATATACATGTTTGTATGTGCACAGTTACCAACGGTAGCAACAAGAACAAGGGAGCAGGGTGAACCCAGAACAACAGACCATCAACTGGAGAATAAAAGTGTGAAGACAAGAACCCACACATGCACAAGTGACTCTAAGAAACTCCAGCTCTCACTCGAACACACATACAACACAAAGCAACATGAAGATGAAAATGTACAACAAGCCAGTGCACATGAATCAGAAGAAAGCAACAAACATGCTTAGTTCAGCACACTCACATGACAAGGTGGTGAACTAGTTACAGCATGCACAAAGGGCTGTAGACATGAAGTATTTACCAGAACTAGACTCAAACTCCACCCAAAATGTACTCAACACATGCAAGTGAAACAATACTGGAGAGAATGATGAACCAGACCAGTGTGGATGTACAATGCTCATGAAAAACAGAGGTAGACTTAAAAAACAAGTTCAAAATCAATTCAAGCATAGTTACATATATACATATATGTAAGCATGTATACACATATTAGTTTAGAGGCTTAGAAGTCCAACAGTAGACATGTATAAAGCAACTGGAACAAGACTCAAATCAACATGAACAAATACATATGCAACAGTGAATCCAAAATGAGCTAACATGAATACAAAGCAGCAGAAATGACTATAATAGACAAATACAAGTTTATATGCGATGGCAAATATATACAATGTTTCAAAAATCAATGAAGCACTTTACAGTAGTACAAAATAGTGCAAGCAGCAGTTCAATTTTCAATATTTCAAGTCAAAACAGCCAGCAGAGATGAAAGAACAAGTTTGAATTTAACAAATCATGTTCCGAAAATCCAATGGTGCAGTTCGAACAAAAATCAAGTAGTTGTTTCAAAACAAGTAAAGGCCGAGACGAACAAATTCAACAAAAGTCGAAAATATTTGAAAATGGAAAGAGCGTGATGAACAGGCATCACATATTCTAAAACCAAACGCAAGCCTTGGTGACCAAGCAAAGCGTATCAGAAAAATATTCGAATTGAGCAAGTCAAAATAAATGACAAGTATTCAAGCAAAATCAAACGGCCAAGCAAGAATTAAGAAGAATTCAAACATATTTATACGAATGTATATTTTGGGATTTATTCCTATATAACCCGGTTACATCATCGGTAAATTTGTCATTCGAGTTAAAATAAATCAGAGAGCAAGCATCGTCCAAAACTCGAATCAAGTCGAGTATAAGTATAAATCGAGAAAGGGAAAACAAGTACTAATTCAAAGCATGAATCATTCAAGCTCAACATTTGAAGCTACTGCAAGTAATAAAGCCAGAGATTCAATTGAGGAAGCATTCAAAGCAAACTGAAGAACGAAACCATATAAGCAATCAATTCGAACAAAGCGACCGCTTCATCACAAAGCCCTAATTTTATAACGAAGGAACAAAAATCGGACAAAGTTTTAACATAGAAGAAATAAAATAAAAGGGATAATTTTTATTCTCTAATATAAGTGGGCCGGTCTACTTTATTTTAGGCTTCAGTGCTTATATAGGGTTTTGTGTTTGTTTTTATTTCGTAATTTTCTTTTAAACATTTGTAAAATTCTAGTCGTGTGACTAGATTATGAAGTACGGTGGTGTAGTTTGAGAATTCGCAACTCAGTTGTTGAGTTATGGCAGAGTTTCAAGCATAGAGTTAGGTTAGTCATTAGTGGATGTCGCAAGTTTACGTTCGTCTAACTACTTAATTTCTAGTAGAAACCTTGGGGGTAGCACTTAGGAAGGGTTTGCGGAAGTTGGGTAAATTTGTGTGATATCTCTTCTGCATCATCTTTCTGCTTTTATTATTCTGCTATTATTTGTGCTGCAATTATTATATATATTTCAGCATTAATTATTATTATTATTATTAGTATCACCCTATTCACCCCTCCTTTGGGGTGAAATCAATCCTACATGATAAACTTAGCAGCATTAGGGTAAGAGGGAGGTTTAGTTTTGTTTCAAGAAGGACTAATATACCAATATTGTTTTCAATGATATGTTGTTTTACTTGCATAAGTTTTATCTCCATGTGGGCTCCTTTGACGTTCCAGCTTCAAAAATTGTGTAACATTAATTAAACTATAGGGTAAGGAGACAGGTATTACTCTTAGTTCTTTTGACATTATAACTAGTTGTAGTGATGGTTTTAGGAAATATCTCATCACAATCATTGAGCAATCCCATCTCATGATTTCTAGGGAAGTGATTCTTTTTCTATTTGTTACTGATCTTGTTTTTGCTGGCATTGTGACATTTAGGTGATACAAGGGAAGAAAGGTTTAATTAAGTAGTAGTCAATGGAGTGAAGGGAGGTGAGATCCACCTAGGAGGTGGAGGGATGTGAGAGTAAGTGAGTTTGCAATTTGAAGGAGGATCATCTAAATTTAAAGAACTGAAAAGAGGAAGGGGATGAAGGAAATACATTGGACAAGTATGCCGATAGGTCAAGTTGATCCAGGTTATTTGGTGAATTGCCCATGGTAGGTTACTAATTCCACTAGCCTATGCATCACACGGTTGTTGCTTGCCAGAAATAGGAGTAGCCACTAAATTTATTCGATCAACAATAGATTCAGACTCAACAAACTCATTTTCATGCTCCACTTTCCTTGATTCATTGTTCATACTTTCCTCATTTAGAGTATCAGTAACAGAATAAGTATCATGGGTATCACATGCATTTTCTTCTTCCTTTACCAATAAATGCAGACCATGAAACTTATTTGCAGTTGACAAGTCAACCTCAATATGATGGCAACCTCACCCTCCTCCCTAACCTTCTGATTATTCAAATCAATGTCCTTATCCAATAGTTCCCCAACAACCTCCTTAACACGACTAGTAATGATATTAACAGCAGATGTCCTAACCTCTTTAGCATAAACTAAAATTTTCTTCTTCAGAACATTATTTTTGCTAGCATTACCCATTCTTCTCCAAACATAATAGCCTGTACAGGATTCTTGACATAAGAATTAGCATATGTACTATCCTTCTTTTTAACTTCATCAACACTCTTCTTCATCTCCACCTTTTCATCTAAACAATTTTCAAGATTATGACCAAATAATTTGCAACTACTACAAGCCTCAGGTTTCCACTGATAGTAAATATATACAACTTCTTCACTTCCATCAGCTAGAAGTGCAGGAAAGCTATTCAATATGTCTAATAAGGGAGTGACATTTACCAAGCACTTTGCATAAGTCTACCTATCCATTTCTTTAATACTTTCATCATAGCACGAACCCTTCCAATCCATCCAGCTAACCAGTTTGTTCCTAGATGGGACCATGCTATTAATTGGATATTAGACAAATGAATCCAAGTCGAGATTGATTTGACAGAGCCATAAACATTGTTAATTGATGGGTACCACTAATTAACAATGAATGTATTGTTTATTATGAGAATCAGATCTCCCTCTACTATCCTCCTTCTATCTTCTTCATTGGAAAGTAGGAATTAAAAAACTATACCAATAGATTTGACTTCGATGCTTCCCTTTAGCTGCTGTATCGAGCTTCCTTCTGCATCGAGCTTGGGCCCTTATGCTACTTTTGGCAATGTGCGACCATTGCAAACTAACAAGGTTTCTATGTTGATAGTGACATGTAACACCCCTGATGTAGCACGACCTACGGATGCACAAGGCTTAGGTCGTTCATGAGTTAATGGAGGTCGGCCCCGACCTAAGGAGTCACTTGAGGAGGAGCTGCGAGTTAAAAGCCAAGGACCTAGTGATCTGCCGCATTGTTGTAGTGAAGACTTAAGTCGGCTGTGACTTAAGGGCTTAAGTCGGCTACGACTTAACAAATCAAGAGACAAGAAGCCACGACCTAACCAAGCTTTAAGTCGTTCGGGGTTGAGAGTCTTAGATCGGCCACGACCTAACAGGTCTGAAGAAGAGGAGCTACGACCTAACAAGCTGAAACCATGGGATGAGTCGTTGGAACGGCCTATGCTAAGTCGCTGAAGGTTTTAAATCACGATGCTTTCTTAAGTCGCCTCCAGATAAGTCGCTGCCGAAGTTATCTTCAGTAGGTCGTTCACGACCTAAGTAGAGTCGCTTTTGTATTGAGTCGTTAGGTCGCCTACGACCTAAGTGATGAGTCTGTATTTCTTTAAGTCGTGTTGTATTTTAGGTCGTCACCGACCTATGTGTTGTGTTGTAATATTGTATTTGTTAAGTCATTATGTCGCTGGAGATTGTTATGTCCTTAACTCGTATGTGATAAGTCGTAGGTCGGCATGTAGATAAGTCGGCCGAATGGGTGTTGTGTTGTAATTCGTTGAGTCGTTAGACTTAAGTCGTAAGTCGTGTCATTGTTGTACTGTGTTGTACTTAGGTCTAAGTCGCTATGAGGGTAACTCGAGTCAGTTAGGTCGGCAACGACCTAAGAGGAGTTAAGTCGGTAACGACTTAAGGGTCATATTGTGAAATGCTATAAATAGGGAGTGTGTTGTACATTTCAGGGGTTGTTGATTTTTGTTGAATAAAATTCTTGTTTGATTGCTGTGTGCTTTCATCCTAAATTGGTAGTTGAGTGTAATCTCCTATCTCCACTTTCGGTTATTCGAGTGCGCTCGAATCAACGATTGTTGAAGCCGATTCACGGAATCAAGTGCGCTTGATCAACGCTTGAAGAATTGAAGATCTTCTTTCACGGTATCGTGCGCGATCAACGTGACGAGGATAGCTAGAATTCGGTATCTTTGTGATCAACGAATTTGGGCATTTCAGTATCTTCAATCCACCGTTTGCTACTTTCATCGATCTATATCATTTTGTTAATTATCCGCTGCATCAGTTTTGGTATCGGAGCTAGACTTAGCCAATCATAGCTAAGCCGAGTCTTGGAGCCAAGGAATTTGAAGTTGGTGTTCATCGTGTTCATCTTGAAGTTGCAACAAGTTAGAAGCTTTCGATCCATATTCTTTTGGATCAAAGTGTGGAAGTTGTTTGAATTTGATTTGTGTTGAAGTGATTGAGGCCGAGCCAAGTTGAGTTGGGGCCGTGTTTGTTTGACTTGTGAAGAAGATTTGTGAAGTTTTGAAGTGTTCGTGCTGATTTAATCATGCCACCAAGGAGAGCTAATCGTCATCAAAATGTTGAAGCGTTGTATAGAAGAGAAGAAGTCGAGCAAATGGAACAACGTATTAATGAGAAATTTGATGAAGGCATTGGAAAGTTAGAGAAGTTGATGAATGATTTGAATCAAAATCAAAGGAGGAGATCACCAATCTCGAACCATGGAGGAAACCGAGTTTCGCCGTTGGTTACGGAAGCGAGAAGGGTATCACCGCAATCTTTTAGAGAGAGAAGAGAAACATCAATTTCATCAAAGAGAGATCATCATGACTATGGACATGAAGAGAGGAGAACTCCACGTGAGTTTGAAGATGAACCATTTAGAGATGAAGAGGGACATAGTAGAAGGGACATGCGTGATCAAAGGGATGATAATGGTCGAGATCGATATAGACGAACATTTGAATATGATTAAGAGGGTGATAGAGCTAGCATTCATTATCGAGATCGAGACCAAGTCCGAAATTCATATCAGAATGTAGAGGAGGATCGTCGATGGGAATCGGGTATGAAGATGGAAATTCATGAATTTAAAGGTGGAATGGTGGCTGAAGAATTTCTTGATTGGTTGTCTAATGTTGAAGAGATCTTTGAATTCAAGGAGGTTACGGAGAATCGTCGAGTGAAGTTGGTTGCTACTAGGTTGAGGGGGAGAGCTTTAGCATGGTGGCAGCAAACTAAACTTACGAGAGAGGGAATGGGGAAGTCAAAGATTGAGTCTTGGGATAAGATGAAGAAGTTGATGAGAGCTACATTTTTACCTTACAACTATCAATCACTTATGTACCAGAGATTGCAGAATCTAAGGCAGGGGACGAAGTCAGTTAATGATTATGCAGATGAATTTTACCAACTCATTGCCAAAAATGATATTATGGAGACAGAAGAACAGCTGACTGCTAGATTTGTTGGAGGGTTGCGAATGCAGATCCAGGATATGGTTAATATGTTCGATCCAAGATCTGTGGCAGAAGCACACCAGAAAGCGTTGGCTTGGGAGAAGCAGGGAAGGCGTGGAGGTGGTGTATTTACTAATTCTAACAATCAAATGAAGGGTGTTAGTGGAAGTTCTAATGTTCCTAAAGCTATCGCAAAACCAGTTATGAAGGAGGTTGAGAAGACAAAGGTTAATAGCAGTTTCAAATGTTACAATTGTCAGGAGTTGGGTCACAAAAGCAATGAATGTCCGAAGCCGAAGAGGAGAGCAATGGTAGCAGAGATTGAAGAAGAGGATATGGAAGCTGAATGTTCTAATTCACCTTATGTTGAGGAGAAAGAAGAGTTGTCCGGAGATGAAGGGTGTAATTTGATGATGAGGAGAAGTTATTTGGCACCGAAACAAGAAGAGGAAAATAGTTGGTTGAGGAATAACATATTTCAGTCCACATGCACTATTCTGGGAATGGTTTGCAAATTCGTCATTGATGCTGGGAGTTGTGACAATATTATCTCTACTGAAGCAGTAAAGAAGTTGAACTTGAAGACTGAGAAGCATCCTAAACCGTACAAGCTAGCATGGTTAAGGAAAGGTGGTGAGGTGAAGGTTGGACGAAGAGCTTATGTGAATTTTTCAATTGGGAAGAAATACAAAGACGAAATCTGGTGTGATGTTGTGGACATGGATGTGTGTCATCTGTTGTTGGGCAGACCATGGCAGTTTGATAGAGCAGTACAACATGATGGTCGTGCTAATAGCTACAGTTTCATGTTTGAAGGTACTAAGATCACTTTAATTCCCAAGAAGCAACAACAGAAGGAAAGCAAGTTGGAGGAGATTGAAGAGCTGAAAACTTTGCTATCTTTGAAGGAGTTTGTTAAAGAAGTTGAAGAGGAGCCTGAAGTCTATTTGTTTATTGGACGAGAGAGTCATGAAGAGGTTGAAATTCCAGAAGAAGCGAAGCCAGTTTTGAAAGAATTTGAAGATGTATTTCCAGAAGAGTTGCCAGCAAAGTTACCACTGTTGAGGGATATTCAACATCAAATAGATCTTGTTCCAGGAGCTGTGTTGCCACATCGACCACATTATTGAATGAGTCCAAAGGAACATGAGGAGTTGCGAAGGCAAGTGGAAGAACTGTTAGAGCAAGGGCATGTACAGGAAAGTCTAAGTCCTTGTGCGGTTCCAGCTTTGTTAGTACCGAAGAAGGATGGAACATGGAGAATGTGTACCGATAGTCGAGCATTGAACAAGATTACAGTGCGCTACAGATTTCCTATGCCAAGGTTGGATGATTTGCTAGACCAGTTAAGCGGGGCTACTATCTTTTCGAAGATTGATTTGAAGAGCGGATACCATCAGATTCGAATTAGACCGGGAGATGAATGGAAGGCAGCATTCAAGACGAGGGAAGGTTTATACGAATGGCTGGTTATGCCGTTTGGTTTATCAAATGCACCAAGTACATTCATGGGGGTGATGAATCAAATTTTCAGACCATTCATTGGGAAGTTCGTGGTGGTATATTTTGATGATATTCTAATATATAGCAGGGGTTTGGAGGAGCATGTTCAACATTTGAGGGAAGTGCTAATTATTCTTTGTGAGGAACAATTTTATGCTGCTACGAAGAAATGCGTGTTTATGACGCATAGTGTTTTATTTCTGGGTTATGTTGTTTCGGAGGAAGGTATACAGGTGGACCAGAATAAAGTTGAAGCAGTCAGGAACTGGCCGCAGCCGAGGACAATTACGGAAGTGAGAAGTTTTCATGGGTTAGCATCATTTTACCGAAGATTCATTCCACACTTCAGTAGCGTGATGGCACCAGTTACTGATTGTATGAAAGGGAAACAATTCTTTTGGTCGAAGGAAGCTGGGGTTGCTTTTGAGCAAATCAAGAAGCAGTTGACGTCAGCACCAATTCTTGTATTACCAGATTTTCAGTTGTTGTTTGAACTACATACAGATGCCTCAAAGGTTGGAATCGGAGGGGTGTTGAGCCAGAGGGGACGTCCTATTGCATACTTTAGTGAGAAGTTATCAGGGGCAAAGATAAGATATAGTACGTATGATGTGGAGTTTTATGCTGTAGTGCAAGCAGTGAAACATTGGAGACACTATCTGTTCCATAAGGAGTTTGTTCTTTACACAGACCACGAAGCTTTGAAGCATTTGCAAGGACAGGATAAGATTTCAGCAAGGCATGCATCATGGATTGCTTATCTGCAACAGTTTACTTTTGTTGTGAAACATAAGTCAAGGGTGATGAATCGTGTGGCTGATGCTTTGAGTAGGAGGAGTCATTTATTAACGATAATGAAAATTGAGGTGACATGATTTGAATTATTGCCAGAATTGTTTGAGGAGGATCCTTACTTTGCAAAGTTCGTTGAGAAAGTTAAGGATGGAGATACTGATGAATTTGCGTTGGTTGATGGTTTCTTATTCAAAGGGAATCAATTATGTATACCAAAGAGCAGTTTGAGAATGAAGATTATCAAGGAGTTGCACGAGGAAGGACATGTGGGCCGTGATCGTACATTGAATTTGATTTCTCAATCTTACTTTTGGCCGTCAATGAGAGAAGAGGTTGAAAGGTTTGTGGAAAGATGTCAGGTTTCAAAGGGAACAGCGACAAATGCAGGATTATATATGTCATTACCTGTACCGACAAAACCTTGGGTTGATGTGAGCATGGATTTCGTTTTGGGTTTGCCTAGAACTCAAAGGGGGGAATGATTCTATATTTGTTGTGGTGGACAGGTTTTCGAAGATGGTACATTTTGTTGCCTGTAAGAAGACGACGGATGCTGTTCATGTTGCTCAGTTATTTTTCAAGAAGATCTATCGACTTCATGGATTGCCAGAATCTATTGTGTCGAATAGGGATACTCGTTTTCTGAGTCACTTTTGGTTAAGTTTGTGGAAGATGGTTGGAACGAAGCTGAAATTTAGTAGCGCTTATCATCCACAAACAGATGGACAGACCGAAGTTGTTAACAGATCGTTGGGAAATTTGTTGCGATGTCTTGTGAAGGACAATTTGAAGAGTTGGGACATGAAGTTATGCCAAACAGAGTTTGCTCATAATCATGCAGTGAATCGTAGTACGGGATTCAGTCCATTTCAGATTGTATATTCAAATTTACCAAGGGGACCGTTGGACTTAACGGTAGTACCACAAACGAAGGGGACGGTTAAACGAGCTGCAGACTTTGTTGATGGGTTGACTGAATGTCATAAAATCGTTCAGGAGCGATTGGAGAAAGCAAATGAGAAGTATAAAAGATCCGCATATATGAAGCGAAGAAGTGTTGAGTTTAATGAGGGAGATTTGGTATATGCTGTGTTAACAAAGGATCGTTTTCCAGTAGGCGCTTATAACAAGTTGAAAGCTAGGAAAATTGGCCCAGTTAAAATTCTAAAGAAAATCAATGAAAATGCTTATAAGTTGAAGCTGCCGGAGGATGTGTACACGTCTGACGTGTTCAATGTTAAGCACCTTTTGCCATATTATGGAGATGAACAATCTGACGTGGAAGAATTTGCCAATTCGAGGACGAATTTTTCTCAACCAGGGGAGGATGATGCAGCATGACCTACGGAAGCACAAGGCTTAGGTCGTTCACGAGTTAATGAAGGTCGGCCCCGACCTAAGGAGTATCGTGAAGAGGAGCTGCGAGTTAAAAGCCAAGGACCTAGTGATCTGCCACATTGTTGTAGTGAAGACTTAAGTCGGCTGCGACTTAAGGGCTTAAGTCGGCTGCGACTTAAGGGCTTAAGTCGGCTATGACTTAACAAATCAAGAGACAAGAAGCCACGACCTAACCAAGCTTTAAGACGTTCGATGTTGAGAGTCTTAGGTCGGCCACGACCTAACAGGTCTGAAGAAGAGGAGCTACGACCTAACAAGCTGAAACCATGGGATGAGTCGTTGGAACGACCTATGCTAAGTCGCTGAAGGTTTTAAATCACGATGCTTTCTTAAGTCACCTCCAGATAAGTCGCTGCCGAAGTTATCTTCAGTAGGTCGTTCACGACCTAAGTAGAGTCGCTTTTGTATTGAGTCGTTAGGTCGCCTACGACCTAAGTGATGAGTCTGTATTTCTTTAAGTCGTGTTGTATTTTAGGTCGTCACCGACCTATGTGTTGTGTTGTAATATTGTATTTGTTAAGTCATTATGTCGCTGGAGCTTGTTATGTCCTTAACTCGTATGTGATAAGTCGTAGGTCGGCATGTAGATAAGTCGGCCGAATGGGTGCTGTGTTGTAATTCGTTGAGTCGTTAGACTTAAGTCGTAAGTCGTGTCATTGTTGTACTGTGTTGTACTTGGGTCTAAGTCGCTATGAGGGTAACTCGAGTCAGTTAGGTCGGCAACGACCTAAGAGGAGTTAAGTCGGTAACGACTTAAGGGTCAGATTGTGAAATGCTATAAATAGGGAGTGTGTTGTACATTTCAGGGGTTGTTGATTTTTCTTGAATAAAATTCTTGTTTGATTGTTGTGTGCTTTCATCCTAAATTGGTAGTTGATTGTAATCTCCTATCTCCACTTTCGGTTATTCGAGTGCGCTCGAATCAACGATTGTTGAAGCCGATTCGCGGAATCAAGTGCGCTTGATCAACGCTTGAAGAATTGAAGATCTTCTTTCACGGTATCGTGAGCGATCAACGTGACGAGGATAGCTAGAATTCGGTATCTTTGTGATCAACGAATTTGGGCATTTCCGTATCTTCAATCCACCGTTTGCTACTTTCATCGATCTATATCGTTTTATTAATTATCCGCTGCGTCAACCCCATCTCTATATCCATATTTCCTAAGAGTATTACGGAGTAATACTGTTTGTTAACTAGGATAATGAGGTGATCTGAGTGATACACACATGAATATTCCCTTAGACTGTTACTGAATACGTCTCAAAGTATAGATGTATGGCTTATGTAACACCACATAAAATTTGCATTAATTAATTAATAAATAAATAGGCTCCAAAAATGGATTTCCAAAAAAACTGTAATTTGGCCATTAAACTTGCACTATTGCAATCGTGGTGGTTTTCTAAGTTACTTTCATATTCGGAGTTTCACGATCGGAATCCAAACGAAGAATTTACGAGCATCTAAAGAATACAGAATGAAAATAATTAAACAACAAAGTATTAACATAAATAACAAATTCACTACGACCCACCGGTCGACTCTCTCTATGAACCGGTCGACCACTAATGGTCGACCGCTCTTGGGAGTGCGGTCGACAGGCTAAACCCTAGTAATTTGGGTTTGAGCCTCATCCTAACTACACAAATTTAATATTTTTAATCTAACGGATACGATTGATTCGAGCACCTATATATTTAGGCATAACCCCTCTCTTCTCTTCTTATATTTTCTTATTAGAGCAACGAAGCTTTGCCATTTTGTCTTCTCCACTATTCTTCTTAACTATATAATAATTTGTACATATATAAATTGGAGAAGAGAAAAAAATAAATAAAAGAAGAAAAGAATTGAATCAGCGTTGCAAGATAAGTAGGTAAGTTTCAATATTGTAAATTCATATTTCCCCTCAACTCCAAATCTCTTCTAAGATCCAAAATTAGAATGTATACGTATACCCTTTTCATACATATTCTTGGATTAAAATAGAGATGGATCACAGAATCTTATTTATATTTGGAGATTTAGAATGCTCTAAATGATGAGTAGGAAATTATATAATTCATTTATAACATTGGAATTTAATTAGTTGGCGTCTCATCTTATTTTATGCCTAAATAAAAGTCTAAGAGATGTAGGCTCAAATTAAATGTACAAAATATTTCCTATATATTCCAAAATTTAGGTAATTTGATTATAAATATTGTTTACACCTAGATCTGAAACTCGGTCCCAAAGTTGTTAACAATTGAATGTTGAAAAAAATATAGAATTTATTCTAGATCTATAACTAGGTTGTAAAGATATTAGTATAATCTAGATTTTTACCCTAATTCTATTGGAATGTGGTTTATGTATTTTAAATTATTGGAAATATTATCCATTTATTCCTAATAAATTTGCCTAAATTTCATACTTACATAGAAAAATGTGTCATTTGATCTAACAAGAAATATTCATAAATAAAGGAAAGAGATGCAAATTATGGAATTACTTTCCGTAGTTTATAATGTTAAGTTCAATAAAAAGAAAATAAATCATTCCTTGTAATTTCAAACAATGAAAATCTCTTAATTTAGGCTAATTTATGGAAATTAGAACGAGAAGCCTTTTTAAATATAATTCCAACAAATTAAAATATGGAAAAGAATATTCTAGTTAGGGATGTTAACTTGAACTATAACATACAAACGCACACACACATGTGTGTGTATACACATACACACACAAACTATATATAAATATGTATTTAACCGCGCTAACCAATTAAAATGGAAACTCGAGAAATACGACTATTTATGCGTAATATTCACACTAGATGTCATTAAAAAGTTAGAATAAATCACATAATGAACAATAGGGTTAGGATATAAAGTTGGATAAGTTGTAAGTCCAAAATTAATAGGTAAGCGATATGGAATATATTTAGGAGCTACAAGAATTTAAATTGGGTATAGATGGATTAATGAGATTGATTAATGAGATTGTTAGGTGATAAATATGGAGAGATAAAGAAGGAATACTAAGTAAAATTAGAATGTCTTTGGAAATTATCGGTAAAGATAATAATCATTTATTACGGAAAATTTGGCATTTATTAAAATAGTAAATAAAATGTTAGGTAGGAATTGAATATTCTAAGGAAATATAATTTTTATTATGGAGATTTATCTAGCCTTAACAGTATAAGCAAAGATTAGTGGGCTAAGCCCAATACTAGAAGGGATTAATTTGACTTAGTTGATTGGGATGCGAGGTCAGTAGAGCTATACAATGGAAGTCTGCCCATCGCTCAAAGGCTACAAGCAGTTTTGTACACTTCCTACCAATGTGGAACATCACTAACCATAGGAGGCATGGAAAAGGGATATACATTATAGACAAGGGGGGGAAAATATTATGGGATTTTCCTTGGGTTTGATTTATTAAATGCCCCAGTACCTTTTTGAGAAATGGGGTCTGCTTCATATCCAATAAGAGGTAGTAAGTAACCAAAAGGAATATTTCTTTGACATATCTAGGTTAGTCTAAACAGGGATGTCTACTGTGGAGGATCAACGGGCAATGTCAGTAGTTGGTAGCGACATTTAGTAGTAGGTATGGCATATAGGCTTTGAAGCCCCACAATCCCAAACGAGCAGTTGAAAAGACTTGGGTTATGCCCAAATGGATTTCCCTTTCTACTAGTATAGAATCCATAAGGGATACACAAATGCGTCAATTAGATGGTTAGTAAAAATTGGTGCAATGGAAGTGGACTATTTAAGCCTTAGACGAGTCTTTGAGTTGCAATAGTAGTAAGGAAATTAAATTATATATTATTATTAAGCCGCGTATAGGAGTCACCGGCCTTTGTATCTAGAGCCGATGAACTACGTTGACGATTCACATGGGCCGCTTCATATTAGGGGAGTACCAAATGGCCCAGGTTTTGCATAGAGAATTATTAGAATCATAAATATGCATATGCATACATATATAAATAATCTACCTTGGAGAAGGTTAAGGTAGATATATCCTACGTGAATATTAAATTAAGTGGATTAGCCATAAATAATAAACATAACATACAAATAGAAATTAATCCTTATAAATTTATGTTATGGACAAAGTATGTAATTTTTCAGTAACTAGAACAATGTTTTGGCCTCCTTCTCATTACAATCCACATGATAGATTTAGAAGAATAAGTCAATGGAGCAAGATGATTAAAGTTGTTGGAAAAGTCAAAGGCGATTGGACGTCGAAGGAATACCATTGATTTTGAGGTAGTAGCCTTAGTCAGTATTTATATCCTATTATGTTTTTTCATTCCACTGTGAGTTTAGATTAGTTGACCTCTAATATAATTATGTTTATTATAGGTTATTAAAACCAATGATCTGTACTCTAATTGACATGGAATTCGATTTTTTTCGAAATTCAGGCCTATCAACGTGCGGGTTATTAAGTTTGGTATCAGATCAAAGATTAGTCGATTATAGGGATTATGATACTTTGAGTGAATGTATTTGTATCTACTTCTATATATTACATGCCGAACTTTATAAATTCCGTCTATAGTGTAGATTCCGAAAGGATGGTCAAAGCGACTATAAGTTGCGAAGAATTTCATAGGGTTAAAAACTACGCACCCATCTCGATTACCCCACCAAGTGTTGGCTGTGCGTAAAGCATTACAAAAATGCGCATGAGCATGGCATATGGAAGAATCCTAAAGACGGTTTGGTCACTGACTTGATTGTTGAGACTTGACTACCTTATGATTGCAGATTTTGATGATTGGCAATTGTAGATGCACATTTTATCCAAATAAGATGGAGATAGGAGTCTATATGTCACAAACATCCAAAGGCAACCTCTATCAAGAGAGAGTTCATCTATTGTCTTAGGATGATAGATCGGATTTTTATTAAAGAGAAATAAAGTCAATTTTTTAGTCCAACCCACAAAGTGGAGATTTGATAATATAATTTGAGAATGCCTTAAAATGTTTAAATGGGAACTTTCAAAGGATTTTTCAAAGGATTTATTAGGAAATTGTTATTTTAGAGAGTTCTGAAATTTATAGAAGAAATATAGACTAACAAATTTAGTTGTGCTGAAAAGTCTTTTCTTAAAAAGAAGTAAGTTTTGAAATTCTTAAATATATAATGAAGTTTTGAAATTCTTAAATATATAATGAAAATAAAATTTTGATCTTGATTCAAGAAGTTTTTGGCAAAAATGTTTTTTAAATTTGGAAATGGATTTAAACGAGCGTATGTTTAACTCGGCGATTTATCATATTTATAAAAATTGATTTCATTTAAATTTTCTCTTCTTAAGGTGCGGATAAAGTAAAACTGACAATTAATTTTATTGGGGCACGTAGTTGGAAATATAGAAGTACCCGCCAACGAATATGAATATACCATTATAAAAATAATGCATTCACTATCAGTTGGAATACTTTTGGGTTTTTGAAGTTGTTGATGGAAGAAGTGGTATAAGTTAGGAGTATTGTGGAATAACTGAGGAAATGTTCGAAAAAGCTGGACTGTAAGCTTAGGCACTATCATGGAGAAGACAAGTACTTTTTGAATCGTGCCGTATCAAAGAAAACGACATGAAACGATTATTATTAATTTTTTATAGGGTATGTATACACTCTTTTCGTACATACTTCTTGAATTAAAAAGGGGAAGAAATTGAATCGAAGAATTTGACTCTAAAAGATGAGCCAGAAATTTTGTAAATTGTTTACGACATTGGAATTTATTTCATTCGCTCTTGTTTGACTTTATGCCTAAATAAAAACCTAAGAGTTATAGGCTCAAATTAAACGAATGAAACATTGCCCACATATTTTTCAATGTAGGAAATTTGGTTAGAAATATTATTTACACCCTGATTTGGAAATCAATCCCTAAGTTGTTAAGAGTTGAATGTTGATAAGATGTAGGATTTATCCAGATCTACAATTAGGTTGTAAAGATGTTACTATAATCTAGATTTTTACCCTAATCTGCTGGAATGTGATTTTTCTATATTGTAAAATGTTGGGAATATTATCCGTTTAATCACTATAAATTTGCCTAATTTTCGTAATTACATAGAAAAGTGTAGTGATTGATTTGACAAGGAACTTACATAAGTAGAGGAAAGAGATATGTAAAGTATGGAGTTACTTTCCATAATTTACACAGTCTATTTCAACAAAAATGAGGTAAATCCTTTCTTATTATTTCAATATAAAGCAAATTTCTTAATTTAGGCTAATTTATGAAAATTAGAATGGGAAGCCTTTTTAGAAATATAACTCCAATAGATTAAAATATGGAAGAGAATATTTTAGTTAGGGATTGATAAGTAAAAATATAATTAATAAAAATATATACACATATTTAACCGTGCTTAACAATTAAAATAAAATTTAACTAATATGACAATTTATGCATACTATTCTCATTTGATATCATTAGATTGATAAAATAAATCACACAATGAGTAATTGGATTAGGAAATAAATTTGGACAGGTTGTGACTCTAAAATAAGTACGTATTAAATGTGGAATAAATTTGGAAGTTGCATGAAGTTAAATAGAGTATGAATGGACCAATGAACTGGCTAATGTGATTGTTAGGGTAACAAATATGGAGAGATAAAGAAGGAATACTGAGTAAAATTGGAATAAATAAATGTATTAGGAAATTTCCAGTTAAGGTGATAATCTTTTATTATATATAAGTTGACATTTATAAAAATAGTAAATAAATTTTTTTGGTAGGAATTGAATATTCTAAGGCAGTATAATTGCCATTATGGTGAATTGTATAGCTTTAATTAAATTAGAAAATATTAGTGGGCTAAGCCCAAATTTAGAGGGATTAATGTGACTTAGTAGATTGGGATGCAGGGTCAGTAGATTTACACAACAGAAGTTTGCTTTTTGCTCAGTGGCTACCAGCATTTGCGCATACTTCCTACTGATGTGGGACATCACCAACCATAGGAGCCATGGAAAAGTGATATACATTGTAGATGCGAAGGGGAAAAATATTGCGAAGGTTCTCCTCTGGTTTAAAGTATTAAATGGTCAAGTACCTATTGGGAATAAGAGGTAGCAAGTAACCAAAAGGAATATTTCCATGACAGTTAGGTTAATTAAAATAAGGATGTTAGCTATGGAAGGTTAATGGGCTATGTTAGAAGTTGGTACCAATAGTAGTAGATCTGACATATGGGCTTTGACGCCTAATAATCCCAAACGACCGGTAGAAAAAACATGGGTTATCCCTTGACGGATTTCATTTCCTACTAGTGTAGAATTCGTATAAGAAACACAAATGCCTCAAATAGATTGTTAGTAAAAATTAGTTTAATGAAGGTCGGCTAGTGTTGACCCGAAAAATGTATCAACACCCTGGATCAAGTATGAAAGAACCATTGCAAATAATTAGCACCACAAATCCTAGATAATAAACAAATAAACAGTAGAAATAAGAAAAGAGACACATGATTGTTATAGTGATTCAGCTAACTCTATCCTACGTCCACTTTAATCATTCTATATTATGATTATAGGAGTTGAATCTCTTTGGATATCAACAAGTTAGTCCAGTTACAATGAGTAGAATAAGTCACAAGTTCAAAGGTTAACTAGAGAATCACGGTAACCTCCTTGATGACTGTTGTGAGAAAGAAGAAAGTTGAAGAAGTAAAGGAATTCCAATGGAGTAATGGCAGCTCCCTCTCTATGGAAAAAGACTCTTCTCTGTTGTAGGTAGGTGAGTATTTATAGGGGAGTTCAGTGAGTGTTGTGCTTTTCTCCAGAATATGTACTAGTAATGAGTCTTCGATTGTTGAGCTTTCCAACGGCTTTAGCCTTGGCAAACCATCCAGTTCATTTGGATTCTTTCGTCAATTATAGGTTATTACAAACATATTATAGCCTAAGAATCTAATAAGTGCAACCTATACATCACTATCATTCCAGTTTCATTCGGAGTTATTACATTATATGTCTTTAATTACAGTACACATCTCTAATCCTCTCGTGTTCGTCCGTGGTTTACATAATTACCACTTAGATTTAATTCATAGTTATGATATCATATATCAAAATGACATCACATCATATATCAAAATCACGTTATACATCATATGTCAAAGTCATCCTGTGTTCATCCAGGATTTATCTGTTTTATTCAATTCAAAAGGCATTCAAATCCTTTTTGCATAATCAAATCTGTGTTAAGGTTCGTTCTCTCTTGACCGTTTAAGTTTAATGTGTGATCTTTCCGGATCGTTTAATGTTTTGTTTAATGTGTGATCCCTCCGGATCATTTAAAATTTTAAGTTAAGGGGACGATCTCTTTGGATTGTTTTCTTGTTAAGTTAAGGGGGATGATCTCTTTGGGTCATTTGCTTATTTTGTTTAGGGGGATTAAGTAAGCCCATCTGCTCATTCTCCAGTGAGGGAACTTATTTCTTACAGTCTGGTCCCGTCTCTCAGGTCGGGACTCTATTGCATTCGATATCGTAAAAGTCCATCCACTCGCACTTCGACAATTGGACTTGTGACTTGCACTGCAGTCCCGTCTATCGATTAGGACTCTAAGGCGATCAGTTTAATATTCATCCCAGACATCCAACTCAGAGCATGCCTAGAGACCAATCTGGATCTTGTACACCTGTAAGTGGTCCAAGGTTATTGAAGGAAGAAAAAGCAGAAGGAAGAGAGTAAGGGAAAAAATTCCCCCTGTACCATCTATGGGCTTCTGGTTTAGACTCATGCGGTCATGTATTCGTACTTTGATTTGATGCTCTAGCTCCAACATCACCCATTCTAAGCATTAAAGCTCATCCTAGATCCAAATCTATCATGACCCCAAGTCATGTAGGCATTGTATTAGTTTGTTTTACTCTAACTCTAGATGCTCCTACGCTGAGTCTCATTGTTGATTCCATCTTTTCCCCCAAGTATCAGTCGTTTTAGGTGTGGAATCAGTATTCCAGCTTGTTCCAATCTAGCTCCAATGGCTACTGTTTTTTTCCTCAGAGTTTGATTCACATTACCTTTAGATCTAACCATCCCTTGCTGCTTCATTCCCTGCAAAAAGCTATCCATCATTTATTGGTGCTTAGAAAAGATCCCATCTTGCATCTCCTTCATCATCCTTTCCATTTCCTCTCTAATCGGATAGATGGATTGATGAGAAACTGAGGACACTGTTAGCTACCACAGGCTCCAGTTGACTTGCTACAGTTCTAGATCTAGCATTAGGTCTACTTATCTTCTCTAAATCTTAGATTCAAACTTCAATTCTTCAGATCTCCTTCAAGGTTCTCGGTGAAAGTACCAAAATGTTAACCCAAAAAATGGATCAACAGTGTGGATCAAGTATGAAAGCACCCGTGCAAATAATCAGCAGCATAAATCTTAGATAAACAACAAATAAACAGCAGAAGTAAGATAAAAGACACAGGATTTTCATAGGGATTCTGCCGACTTTGGCCTACATCCACTTTAATCAATTTTTATTATGATTGTACAAGTTGAATCTCTCTAGATATCGACAAGTTAGTCCTTAGATCGAAGTTACAATGAGTTAGAATAAGTCACATCTCAAGGGTTAACTGGAGAATACTAGTAACCTCCTTGATGACTGTTGTGAGGGAGAAGAAAATTGAAGAAGCAAAGGAATTCTAGTAGAGTAATGGCAGTTCTATCTCTTTGGAAAAAGATTCATCACTAATTATAGGTAGGTAAGTATTTATAAGGGAATTCAGTGAGTGTTGGGCCGGAAGTCCAAGTGTAGAAGAGTCTAGTTGTTATTCCAAGTCATCACCGAAAATCTCAAATCAATCTGAATCATTTCTATGAAACGATGGCAATCCATAGATGGATCGCTAGCGATACATAGGGGAAAGCCTTTGCTTAATGCTACGAAGAAGCCGGGAAAGTTCGAGGGCGATCCAACCTATCTTGATGGGTCTCTAGCTATCCATACAGGATGGATCGCTAGTTTTCCATCCACTTAACATATTTTTGAGTGATCTTTTTTTGGTTGTCTTCATGTCTTCTATTTAAGCGTCTTGTCCAAATATCAAGTCGTTTGCAATTAGTTTAATCATTCATCTTCATCGGTCATATGGTCAAGAAGAATCATCCATAACTCACTCAAATCTTAACGAAATCGAAAGAAGCTTTGCAGGAGCACTCTATAAGGTGTTAGGAATCCACCGTTAAAATTTTAGGTGGTGGGACCAACTCTGGATGGGTTGCTAGCAATCCATCCACATGGATCGGTAGCCATCCATCAAATCAACTCCAAATGGCCTATTTTTATTGAGCCTTATTTTATGTTTTCTAAATGTTCTCACAAAATTTGAAGTCAATCAGACTTCGTAGGAGTTCTATAGGTCCATTTGAATTAAGCTGCTTTTGGTCAAACAGTTTGAATCATGTGAGTCTTCACTTCTCGAGCTAGATTGTTTGGCATGCTAAGAAACTTGGCAAGAATCTCTAGGGAACATATTAGATCATGATGCAAGAGTACTGGAGGATCCACCAGCAAGCTTTATGGACTGCTAGCGATCCATAGGCGATGATCGCTAGTGATCGTTCACCCTAGCTTGTTTTGGCAATTTTCTTCTTTGATCTTTCTCCTCTTTTCCTTCTGGTCTTGGTCGATCCTTTAGATGTTTTGACTTATTGTGGATGTTGTACTTCCCTTTTAATTCTATTGGGTTATAAACCTAGTTAACAGCTAGTTAACCATTAGATGAGTCTTTAAAGTTGCGGTAGTAATATGGCAATTAAATTATATATTATTTTTGTTCCATGTATAGGAGTCGCCTGTCTTTATAGTTAGAGCCAATGAACTGCTTTGACGATGCACAAGGCCCACTTCATATATTGGGCTATTAAGTGGCGAAGGTTTTGGGTAGAGAGTTATTAGAAATATACATGTGCATAGGTGTGTGTGTGTATATATATCTCTACTACTAATAAAGAAAATTCATTGAATTAATTTACTCGGCGTCTTTTTAAAATTCCGAAAATGCCCATGCTTTCCGTTTATAATAATATAAACAGCCCGTGTGCGAAGCACGGGTCAATTCTAGTATATATAGTATACCTTGGATAAGTTTAGGGTAGATATATCATACGTTCATATTAAATTAAATTGATTAGCCGTAATGATAGACATAACATTTAAATAGAAACCGATCGACATAAATTTATGTTATGGATGATGTATACAACTTTCCAATCATTGAAAAAGTGTTCCGAACACCTTCTAATCACATCCCATAGGTTATATTTAGAGGAATAGGTCAGTGATTCAAGATGTTAATGGTTGTTGGAAAAGTCTTCTTATTCATGCTCACTACTGGCAAGGCGATTGGACGTCCAAGGAATACCATTGATTACAGGGTAGTAGCCTCAGTCGATATTTATATCATATTATGTTTTTTTCATTCAACTATGAGTTAAGATTGATTGATCTTTGACATAATTTGGTTTGTAACAGGTTACCAAACCAACTATCTGCACTCTAATAGGCTTTGGTTCCATTTTTGTCGAAATTTGGGCCCACTATGTTCTGAATTGTTACATTTTTCATCAAAGAATAGGTTAGTTGATCATAGGGATTAATTATGAGAGAAAATATTTCTACTTTTCTACCAATATATATTTTATACCGAACTGCATAAATACCGACTATAGGGTAATAGCGACGTATACCGAAAGGATGGGCCAGGCGACTATGAGTTGGGAAGAATTTTATAGGGTAAAAAATCATGCACCCACTCGAATTACCCCGATAAAGCATTAGCTGAAAGTAAGGCGTTCTCCAAGAAGAGCACGAGCATGAAAAATGGAAGATACCCAAAACCTGGATGAAATGTGATTGACTGTTGAGACTCGGCTACCGTTTTATTACGGATTTTGATCATTGGTAATTATAGATGCACATTTTATCTTGATAAGGGGAGATAGGAGTCTATAGGTTGGAAACATCTTGATGCAAGTTCTTATAAGAGAGTGTTAATCAATCACACCAAGATGGCAAATATGATTTTTATTAAGGAGAAATAAAGTCAATTTCTTTGTCAAACCGCCAAAGAAAGGTTTTGATAATATATTTTGAAAATGCCTTAGGATGTTTAAAAGGGAATTTTCGAAGTAATTTTCCCAAGGGTCTATTTGGAAATTATTGTCTTGCGGAATTTTAATATTTTAAATAATATCGACCAATAAATTGGGTTATGCTAAAAAATCCTTGTTTAAAATGAAGCAAGTTTTGAAATTCTTAATAAATATATAATAAAAGTAAAAGTTTAATCACAGTTCAAGAAGTTTTTCAATTGGAAATGGATTTAGACGAGCTTATGTTTAGTTAACAATTTATCCCTTTTATAAAAATTGAAGTTTTTAAAATTTTCTATTTTAAAGGGGCAGACAAAATTAAAAAAATCATTAAATTTTATTGGGGTATGTAGGTGGAAGTATAGAAGTACATGCCAGCGAACAGAAGGAATATTCCCATATAAAAATAATGCAGTGAATAACAGTTGGAATATTTTTGGGTTTTTGAAGCTGTTGATGGTAGAAGTGGTATAAGTTAGGAATACTACCGAATAACCAAGGAAAGGTTCGAAAAACTAAACGAGGAAAAGAATTTTTCTAATCATGTTGGGTCAATGAAAATGGCTTGAAATGATTGTTATAGTTGTTATTATTAACTAAATCGCCCTGAATAGGGTCCACTTCAACCTACACCCGTAATTCGACAGCGGATCAAACTGTAGTGGTTAACCTGTTGCCTTATGGTGGTCGGTTGATGAATGGGTTTAGAGAGCAATCCAGACCTGGAACGTGACATATTGTCGTGTCCAAACTTCAAATACCACATCTTTCCTTCATTACCCCTTCATCCTAAAATCGAAACCTCCTCCTCCCTCCAAACACGCCATTGTCACCTACTATCCTCTATTATAATAGATGACGCCACGACTCCCCTTTGTTATCGATATCGAGCCTGCCTCATGTCCTAATTTTTGCATGCTAGAACTAGCCCCCCACCGCTCCATATCTAAACCCAATCTCCAAGCCCTATTCAGTCCATGGCACCGTCCAATACCTTTGGTTCTTCCTCGTGCCATCAAAGCCTCACCACTCAAGAGGTAACTTAGCTAGACGGGAATGAACAAAAAAAATTCACTTTTCTAGGCTCAGCAAATTTCACCTTTCTCCAAGGACGGCCATTCAAGTTTTGAAATTTCACCGCTTATGGACTTGAGGAATTATTCATAGTCGTAGGATTAGCACTGATCCTCCCACTACAACGATTTTGAGCGGGAATGCTATTGGCGTTGCTTGCTTCTATTCGACGCCCATCGGCTTTACAATTTTGATAAAGGAAACATCAATATTCAATGAACGTGAAAGGTGTCGAGAATGATTTTTCTAAGACGGTATCGATGATATTTTGGGGATAGATGCTAAGGCCACAGACTTGGATGATATTGTGATGACCGACCCTAAGACCATACATAATATCTTTTCTAGAAATATCAATGTCAGGAGGTCAGATAATTCATGACCAACAATCCGCCTCATCCTTTGCATTATTCTGCATAACATTATTACGAAGACAGGGAGCTTTGATTAGATTTATTCATTGGTGCGAAAGACCACCTATGCCAATGTAGGTGGTATGGCCATCAATTAGGCTCCTTCCATTATGATCCACTATATTAATGCTAGAGTTGGTACTCCACAGAGCTACTTTCCGTATATCCACCATTTTACTCGCGACTTCAGGGGGTACAGAGTGCATCTCCATGAAGGGTAGGTCCCACCTACGTTTGACATTGCCTCTCTCAGGAAGATGGCGATTAAGCCACTAGCTGAGGTATCTGTGCCACTCAAAAATGAGTAGCTATAATATGAGGCGAAGCAAGGGTAGGGCACTGAGGAATACTAATGTCTGGAGCTAGTCGCCATTTGATAGGCCATGTCGGGCTTCGAGAGGTCCGAGATGAGCATTGAGAGATGAGGGTCAAGCTACATCGTAAGAGCCACGAAATAAGGCGTATAACTGCCATGCTACGCCCATTCCAGGGTCATGACAATGGCTCTAGCTCTTACATAGGGCCGGGACCGTCTCATAGTTCATAGATGGTATTTTAGACTTTCTAATATTGTTGTTGTTATCGTTTCCCTTCCAACATTTGTTCTTATCTTCTTAGGTTGTAATCATTTGTTGTCACTTATATAAAAGACGCGTACGATATATTACGAGACGGGTTCCTGTTTATTTACTTTAGTGTTGTTTCTAGATATGTAAACTACACATATATATGTATTTGGAAGAAATAGTATAACTGTGGAAATCTCGTAAAGATACCTACCTAGTAGTAAATGGAATATAAAACTTGAGGTTTAAAATAAATATTAATTTTTCGTAGGCAGAGGACATGCTGTAACATCCCTTATTTTTTAAAACATTATTTTAATTAGATAAATTAAATAGAATATTGATGATAAGTGGATTGAGATTTGAATACACTAAGAAGGTCGTGCTTAATAATAGGTTAAGTGGGCTTAAAATGGTTAATAAGCTAATTAATTTGCACATAGGCATATTAGTAAATAGCCGCCCCACCTCATGCTCACGGCTATACACCTTTCTAATTGGCCATTCATGTTTCGTTTCTCATTTTTTCCAAAAACGCAAATCAAAAACTAAAATAGAGATAGCCATTAACAAGGAGGAAAAGAGGAAAATTAAATCTAAAGATAAGGATCAAAGCTAGGAAGGATTAATCAACAATAAATCTCAAACTCCTTATCATATCTAAGGTGAATAATAATTCATTCCATCTCTATTTTTTATATTCATATGTTTTTGGATTTAATTTTAAACCCTTTTTATAATGTTATGGATGATATGCTAAAACTATATTATGTTTGGTTTATTATAATTCATTTACATATGAATTTGCACAGTTTTAGGCCAAAGTCGATAGTTTATGATTTTAGATTGCCATGGAAAAATTTTATGTCAAGTAAAACATAATTTTGGAGACAAGGTTTCAGTTCTCATTAGTTTCTGAGCTATGGAAAATTTATTGTGAACTTTTAAAGGAAAATATGATATAATTGGGTTCATAAGTTATTTCTATTATTTAAGGAAGAAATTGGTCTGAAATTTTAATATGTTGGATTACACGATGATAGTAAATTTATGTGATTTTTGTGGATTTTTCCCAATGGATATACTAGTCAAAAATAAATTATTTTAAAAGAGCGAATTATTTGCAAAATATTGGTTTTGTTAAATGGATGGGATTAAATATTAGATTTTCTTTGATTCAAATCTGATAAAATACAGTAGTTTTATTTGTTAAGTATTTGAAAAGTTTCAGGGGAACCAATCAAAGGCTTATAAATAGGCAAGTAATTAGAGAGCAATTACTAAAAGTTGCTAAATTTCAGCCTTTAATTCAAAAAGTTGCTTCCGCCCCATATAGCAGAACCCTTTGACTCCAATGACCTCCGTTCTATCTCTATCTCAATCGAAACCACCACAGTCGAAACCCACCTGGTCAAAACCAATACACAAGCTATCACTTTGATGGTATTTAGTAGGTTGGAGGAAAGACGGAAGGCAATGGTGTCGAAAGCAATGCATTCAATGGGTCGAAACCTTGTTTTGTTTTGGTTTGTTTTCAAAAGTTAAGTGTTTGCTTTGTTTTGCTTAGATCTTTCGGCAATTGAAACATATGTTTTCGAAAGGGGTTTTATAAATAGCTTTCTAAGATAGTTGCCATATTATGTTAAGTGTTAGCTTTCGAATGGGTTCCTTTTTGTTTTGAATAAGTGCTTTCAAAGTAGTGGTTCCCACCTAGTCGAAACCAAGCCGCTATTTTACCTTACGAGTGTATTAAAGTCATTAATACTTTCGAAAGGTCATCTTTGTTTTTAACCTATGTTAAGCCACATCCTAAATAATTTCTAAAGGTGGTCTTGACGCTATCCTTCAAAGTTTAACTCAAAGGTTTTAAGCTTTCGAACAGATGGTTTCGATGCCAATAAATTTTCCCCAAAACACATTTTATTAAAGGTTTCGAAAGAGATACTTTTGAATATAATCACTTTGACCTAAATGGTGTCTCAAAGGTAGAACCCAATATTTTTGAAAGGGATACTTCAATTGGTTTCGAAGCTATGTTTTAAAGAATGTTTTAATACCATCGAAAGGTATTTTTGGTTTCGAAAGAGATTATTTAACAAGGGCTTCGAAAGTTATATTCTTTGTGTTTTGAAAAGAGATTTTCCTTTCTTTCGAAGGAGGTTATTCAGAGGTTTCGAAATCTAGGATAGACCTTTTTGCTCTGATCAACGACAACACATGCACTCCTTCAAAATCACGGAAAAACAAGTTATGAAATACAACTAAAAGGGGAAGAATTCAGCGGGCGAAAATGGACTAAGTCTATAGGTCACTAGCGACCCATGGCCTATGGGTTGCATGCGATCTATGGCCTATGGGTCGCCTGGACTTTATCTAAGACCTGAAAATGATGGGCTTGTCCCAAAGACCATCCAACCTCTATAAATAGCATTTCACCTATGACACGGAAAGGGATCTTCTGGAAGCTTACTGCTGAAGCTCTGCTGGGATTTTTCTTCACTTCTAACCTCCCTCACAACGATCTCAAAAGGAAAACACCGTGATTCTTCGATGGATTCTAACTCCAGAGATCCAATTCAGCTTGGAATCAGCTAAAGCTTTGTAATCAAACAACCATTATAATAGCGGTCAGCTTATAATAAAACTATAAAGTGGATGTACGCTTCGTTAACAACCGAACCACTATAAAAATCTTCTGTCTGTTTTCCTTTATTGCTTATTTTTTATTTCTATGATCTATTACATTGCTCTGTAAAGACAGAGCTGGTGCTTTCAAAACCAAACCAGGGTATTGGTATATTTTTTGGGTCAACATTTTAGTGCTTTCACTAAGAAATCCAACTCAGGATCCAAATCTAGCTATCTACTTTGGATCCCATAGGTCTAGAAGTTAGATCCTTTATCTTTGCTTGAAAAATCCGCTCTTTGGAGTCAATGGCCCCTAAAAGAAGAAGAACTAGTTATCTACTTTGGATCGGAGAGGTTCAGAATTTAGATCCTGAATCGCCTCTTAGAAGGGTCATAGAAAAGCAAGTAAACACACGCTAAGGTGATGGAGAGCTTAACCATGAGATAGTAGATGCGGTCCTAAAGGCAAAGCTAAGAAATCACTTAAGCACATGGGTTACTAGAGAGTACATACACTATGGGTCGCTATTGATCCATACTATTTTACTAGACCGCCATAAACTCCAGAAGACAAAGTACTGAAATAAGTTAAGTTTATATTGTGGATCGCCAGCGACCCATTCCATTTTGCTAGGTCGCCACAAAGTCTGAAATCAGCTTAGTACATGGATCGCTTGCGATCCATATTATATTGCCAGGTCTCTATCAACCCAAAAGCTATGGATCGCTAGCGAGACCACTATTTAGGCTATTCAAAAGTGATATAGTCGAAAAGAAGCAATTAGTGGAGCTCCAAGATGAATGATGATGGAAGAAAATGTTAACACTCCACCTACTCCAAAAGGACTTTCTACAAACTTGAACTTAGGAGTGAAACCATATGGAAGGATATAAGGATGGCTCTCTCTGGCTCTGAAGATGAAAAACAATTTGAGGAAAACAAACTAGATGAAAATGCCAACGTGCAAAACGCTAGAAGAAGCTCTAAAACCCATGTCGTGGCACGGTGCGAAGAAATGGACGAACTGCTACTCAAACGTTATTCTTAGAGGTAAGAGGACCAGGAAGATATGACACAAACTGAGATCAGTTACAATGCTATGCTCCTACGCTATATTATGACCACTCCCGACTGGCCAGCTTCCAATCCTATCGTAGAGCTTCCATCGTTGAATCATGAATGATCGTCATCGAAAATCATCAAATATCATTAAAATTGTCGTTGAAAAACTCACTTCGGTCCTGACTCAAATTCGAACTCGGGTAATAACCCATTAGACTCAAGCAAATCTAGGATCTCAAAATTCGACTCATATGCTCCTTTGAACGATTCAATTGATAACCTCTACTTGGATACTCACGACTTAGAGCAATACGAAAACCAACTTTGAGAAAGTTCACTGGAGTCTAGAGAAAAATTCAGGGAATGTTTTATATTCCATCTTGCACATGGTCCTAACATTGGTGATTACAAACATCTCCAGGATATGATCGAAAAGCAGATTCGGAGATGAAAGCTTCAACAATATGTGCAACCCTTGTAGAATGGAGAGTAGGGAACATTCGACCCCTACTAATAAAGAACTATCATTATCGGTTGGACCATTGAGGGTCGCCACTAGCTAAAAGGAGCTATGGGCAAAGTGGAATAGCGAGAACACGATGTTGCTTCACTTACCAATGAGATTTATTCCGATCTTCTGTGAATTATTTTATTTTAATTCAAATTTCAAGTATGTTGTGAACTACGACTAAGTTCAACTAAACTACTTTCACAACGATGCAGGTGACCAAGTAGACCAAGTACTTAGAGTTGCCCACTAGCCAATCTCCATAGATCGTGATTAAAGCTATGGAGTTTCATCAAAACGAACATGATTCGATCGCTCATTAGCTACCATATACCCTTGATATGGGATGCCGAGGCGCAGAATAAAGAAATCGACAAGTTCAAAATCTAATAGAAAGTAGACATGATTGACTGTCCACTAAGCAACCTTCATATTAGACTCGAATTAATCATGACTGGCTGTCTGCTGATCTTCCCTAGATTTCAACAAATGGACATGATTGCAGCCTGAAATGGACACAACTTAATTGCCTGGTTTCCTTATTATCTCCGCTTGCTAGAAAGAACAAGAAGAAAACTATGCAAGACTCGGTCATCTGACCCCAGCATAGATGTGATCAAATCATTCATCACTTGCTTTTTTCCCAATAACTATTAAATAGATGTGAATCGACAGTCTGTTTGCCAAGCTTCATCGTGAATGCTGGGACCAAAATACCATTCCATGAACGAACATGGTTCGACTGTTCATTCGACAACTCTAGCCTTGACATGGTAAAAGAAGTACAAAGCAGTTCTAAAGAATAGAAGTAGTGCAATTAGAAGAAGGCAAACCCAACAGTGTGCCAAAGAACATACTAAACTAACTGACAGAATCAAATGAAAGGATAATTATAAAATATCACTCTAGCTGGCTGGAAACTAAGAAATGGGACATCAACCTAAAGCGATGCCTTCTCATCCTTGTAAATTCTCCTTTTCCAAATGATCCATACCAAGACACCAGGGGAATTGCAGACAACATAGTGAAAGAAATGCTTCTATGCCCCCGATGAGTCATGTCAACCCCCATTCTGAGAACAGGCTTTGCTGGTGGCGTAAAGGAGTCTTATCCAAAGGATCATCGAACCAATAGGTCTAACACCTTAGCCTACAGGAACTGATAAAACTGCATTTCCTCGAGCTGAATGCATAAAATTCCTCTTGGAGTCAATGAATCACAGCTTTAAGACCACCGGGTCGTTGGATACACGACCTAAAATTCATTTTTGAATTGATAAATTATCATCTGAAGCCATCTGGCCGCCGGACATCCAACCACAAAAACCCTTTACGAACGTGAAGGTCTTCCATGAACTAGAGCATTATAAAGGTAAACTGGTAGATCAACAATCATCTGATCCAAAAACCCTTCGCGAACATGAAAGTCTTTCATGAACTAAATCGTCGTGAGGCGAATCGGCAGATCGGCGAAATTCATGTACGACTGATATCCATGAAGGTAAACTGAAAGCTCGGTAGTCATCCAATCCAAAGCCCATTAGAGTCAACGAAGCCATGCTCCAAGGCCATAAATCGACAATCATATCAGTCACTCAGCTTAATCAAATGATCGATGAATAAACCGTGCTGAACCCTAGAGCTTCAAAGCTGCTCAAAGGAATTAAGCCAAGACAACAACTCAGAGGAACAGCTCCAGCTAGACTATGGGCAATCAAACATGTTGTGGAGAGACCATTGATAGAGTTCAAGCGTGTCAACAGCCCTGTGGCATGGGGGCACCACACACACTTGAATAGCCATAAGAAAGGCCTAGACTAATCATACCATAGTTCTGTTATGCCCGATCGAAAACTCTAGCATTCTAAAAGCCGCGAACTTAATGACCTAACTAGTGCAAAAAATGAAATACTAGCACAATACTTGCTCACTCCTTTTAAACTACTATTTTACTGTTCTTGATGACCAGTTCCACTTCCTCTTAGACTGTATGCTAATCAAAGACCAATTCTCTTGTTATAGTTTTGACCGAAAACTGAGAGTCTTGCCTCAGACTCCCATAAGCTCTTTCTTCCTAACCAAGTCACGACTACCCGATCTAAAAACTAATTATCTCTTAGAACAGACGGATCTGCGTTCTAGCGAGGTCAAACCACCGGATTGATAGGAAAACTCGATACGACCTTCTATGAACTAGTATCACTCCTCCAGCACCATGAAGGCCCAAACCACTGTCCACATCCCGTAAGCCATGCCTCGCTTCTTGAACCAACAAAGCCATGTTCGTAATAAATACCCGATGAGTCGGCGGAAGCAAACCGACTCAAATCGTTGGATCGGCGAAAACCGATCCTAGCCCTCTAAAAAAGGATGCCGCCCAGGTTGCATCATTAAGGCTCAAGTTTCTCACGTTGCCGGGAGATAAGCGACGCCAAAAAACTTCAAAATCAAGTTTCTCATGTTGCCTAGAGACAGGCAACACCGAGGAACCCTAGATTCAAGTTTCTCGCATCGCCCGAAGACAGACGGAGCCGAGGAACTCAAGACGCAAGTTTCTCGAGTTACCCGGAGATAGGCAATGCTGAGGATCCCTAGATTAAAGTACCTTACATCGCCTGGAGATAGGCGAAGCCGAGGAACTCAAGACGGAAGTTTCTCGCATTGCCCGAAGATAGGCAACGCCGAGGAACTCAAGACGCAAGTTTCTCTCATCACCCGAAGATAGGTGGTGTCGAGGAACTTCAAACACAAGTTTCTCATGTTGCTTGGAGATAGGCAACGTCAAGTAACCCCAGATTCAATATTCTCGCATCGATCGAAGATAAGCGACTTCGAGGAACTCCAGACGTAAGTTTCTCGTGTTGCTCCGAGATATACAACATCAAGTAAACCTAGATTCAAATTCCTCGCATCGCCCAGAGATAGGTGATGCCTAGGGACTCCAAGTTCCAACTCCTTGCGCTGCCCAAAGATAGGCAATTCCAAGCAACCCCAAAAGCCACGCATGTCGTAAGCTGCGCATCAAAAACTAACTCCTTGCATTGCTCGGGGTTAGGCAACGCCGAGGAGCACAATAAAACTAAATCCTCGCATTGTACGGAGATAGGTGACGCCGAGAAACATCAAAACTTACACTACTTGCATTACCTGTGATAGGCAATGCTAAGGGGCACCAAAAGCCATGCAACTCGTAAGCCGAGCATTAGAAACAAACTCCTTGCATTACCCAGAGATAGGCAACGCCGAGGAGCACTAAAAAACTAACTCCTTGCATTTCCCGGAGATAGGTAACGCCATAGAGCACTAAAAGACTAACTCCTCACATTGCCCGGAGATTGACCACACCAAGAAGCACCAAGGACTAACTCCTCGCATTGCCTAGAGATAGGAAACGCCGAGAAGCACCAAAAGCCACGCATTCCGAAAGGCACGCCAAAATATAAATTCCTTGCATAGCCTAGAGATAGGAAACACCGTGAAGCACGGAAAGCTACACATTTCTTAAGCAGCGCACTAACTTTAAAGAGATTAAACCCCTCACATTTCCCAAAGATAGGTAACACGGAGGACTTCATAAGCCACACATTCTCAAAAGCCGGGCACTTCGATTAACAGGGATCAACTCCCACTATCCGAAAGAACCGACATTGCTTTAGTAGTACTGCAAAGCCAACAAACCAAGAAGTCGGCAAAGAGTTCTGATTTTTGGCAATAGTTAATGTGCAAAATGTCAGAATTCAAGACATCCAAGTCACGAGCTCCCAAAGATAGGAGCTGTGATGTACCTTTGACTGGGGGCATCTAGGGAGCCGCCTAAAATGTCAAGTCTCACATCAATTATTCAGAATAATCAGTCCGATGGACTGAGGGGTAAAGAACACATTATCACCTGGTCGGGATAAAAGGTCGCTCCAACTTGAAATTAAAGGAGGAACTTACTGTCATCCAAAGATAGACAACGATGGAAGGCTCTTTCAGAATCAAATCATTAACGCATCAGTTTCCAAAGAACAAAAGCAGGTGCTCGAATGTGGTTTCAAACCCTAACTAGTAGAAAACCAATGGTTATCTGAAGATAGACCACGGAAAGGAGAGAATGCTTGGGTTCGAGCAGCTAAACCATCGATTTCCAAAGATTATAATCAATGAATAACATTTATATCTATATTAATGCTATCAGCCTAGCATAATGCATATGGCCTGAAACATGCAAGGGTAATTGCCATGGATTCAAGAGAAACACTATCGAACTCTACCGGTCCATGATTAGTGTAGGAATGAACGTGGTCATATCGGGGGCAATGTGATAACTTGCTCCTTAGTTTCAGATTATCAATAAGAACCTAAAATTTGGCACCTAGAAATGAAGTGTTATCAAGGTAGTCATTAGAACATAACAAAAACGAATCGGAGGAAATTTGATTTTTCATGAATAAGAATAAATATGGAATTTGTAAGCAACTTCCTTGCATCTCTAAGGGTAACACTTGATGGATATAAACAAAGCTAGGCAACGGAAACGCCTGGTACTCTTGTTGTTAGAGAACATAGTGAATGATTCAACCATCATCAAACAGACTCTAAGTCCCTGGAACGCAGACTAGAGTATAAACTATTCATAAAAATTTCTAAGTCCCCGAAGCGCAGACTGGAGTATAAACAATTCTCAAAAATCTCTAAGTCTCTGGAATATGGACTAGAGTCCTCAAAGTTCCTGGAGTGCAAACTAGAAAAATGATTCACAAAAATCTACCAGTCCTCGACTACGAACTGGAGTACAAAAAGTTTGGCAAAAGTTCGGCCACCTACTACCTCTAAGTCCAGTTAGCGTGGATCGAAGTATAAACAAAATTCGTGTGTGAGTCGACCGCTCACAGAATGACTCTATATTCCTAAAATGCAGACTAGAATGCCAACATCATTAACCAATGTGCGGGTTTCAAACACCCCTAATAAAGTAATTCCAACCTAAAATCGGCCAGAGAAGGGAAAACTGTTAAAGACCATCACCAACTGGAATTTAACATTGCCCGAAGACAAGCTGCCCTAAGAAAATACTTCTACGGTCCAACCATCGAAGTGCTAGTTTTCGAAGACCGAATCTAGTACCCAACTGGGTTAAGAGCACCGCCGAATCGATGGAGAAAATCAACCCCAACCTCTTGAGTGTCGGTGTTGCCTCACCAATGCCAAGGCCTTCTTTATCTTTTAAGTGCTCGTGCTGGAAAAAAATTCTATTTCCTAAGTACTAGTGTTACCCCAACGATGCTAGGAAACTTTCTATTTCATAAGTACCGGTGTTGCCCCGGCAACTCTAGGAAACATTCTACTCACTAAGTATCGTTATTACCCCGACAATGCTAGGAAAACTTTAATCTACATGGCTAATGAGAAACACCCATCACAGTAACCATCGATGCACTAGTTGCTAGAGATAGAAGCTAGTCCTCAATAGAGTTTCCACCTTCTCTATAGAAAACTACCGTTGCCTAATGACAGGAAATGATCGAAAGATTTATCCTTTCATAGGTCAGTCGGACGGTTCGACCTTTCACCATAGTAATCAACCAGTGCATAGGAACAAAGCAACGTCGAAATGAAGTCCCAGGATTAAATTGCCTATGTACAAGTTTCTAGGGGTGAAAGATGGTGCATAACCAAGTTTCCAAAATTCAACCAAGAATGAATTTGGACACAGCCTAAAGATGGGGAGCCTTGAGGAAATGTTGTAGCAAGTAGCTTGATTATCAAATCTCAAAGATAGGAGTTAACACATGAACAAAACTTCTGTGACAACGTCAGCAACTAAAAAGAGCATGCATGGCCAAGAACGAGCAAGAGCAATCGTGGAAGGTCAGAAATAAAATCCCCGAACTTCCTCAATTCCAGAATGGGATTGAGAGCCAGGTTGGGGGCAAATGAGCAATTCGCCCCACATATTTCAATCACTCTCATTTGCCCCAATACAGTCGTTTGAAATAGCCCATCCCTCAAGAAGGGATAAAACATAGATACCTAATCGAAGAAATGTTTTAAAAGTCGAAACACCAATAACTGCGAGGTTGGTTAGATAACGGTTCTATATCACAAAACGGAGCATTTTGGCAACAAAATCGCCAACCAAGGAAATGAAGGGTTTAATGTTCAGAAATCCACCGTCGCTTATAGTCTTGCGATGATAAGAAGGACCGATGATCTACTTTTGGTTTGACTGGATCATTTGGTTCCAAAGATCATTTGGTTCCAACGGGCTAGATTATGCCATTACCAGAAGTTTGGTGATGCTAGGAAGAAAGCCTAAAATGAACCTATCGATACATAGGCTCTCTGAAATAGAAACAAGAGTTTGATTAAATCTTCATCCCTACCTTTCGGCATCTCATGCTATCCGAAGATTCACAACATTAAGAAAAAATTCACAGAGTTGAGTCGTCCATATATGATTTTTCGAAGATAGAAACCAATGTATGATTAGGATCTCAACGTCGAATTTAGAAGAATTTGCTTTAGAAAAAGATGCCAGAAATGCATCTTCCCAATACATACCAACATCATTACAAAACTCAGATCTTGGGATCAAGCAAGAAGTCTATAATTACCGAAGATAAGAGCTACCATGTCAATAAAACTAGGGAAATCGAAATTATTGCTTAGGATCAATCAAAGTAATTAGCCCGATGAACTAAGGCATTTACACCAACACTTTGGCGAACCGAACTCGATGGAGCATAAGTAGGGATTAGCTACAGAACTGGCTAAAGCAAGCTACCTCATAGGTCAATAAAAACCAATTCTCAAAGCCAAGGAATTAAGCCAAAAGTCCCTTGAGATAGAAGCTATTGTGCAGATTGAATTCCAAAAACCACAAAGGAAGGACAATCGCACTTGGACAACTCATATGCTAGTTTCTGAATGACCCTGCTTCTGGAGGAGTGGGAATCCCTCCGCCAGACTAAAGGTATGTTTACTTTATATAATATCCTCATATAATTAACGCTCGAAATCCAAGGAAAGTCGACGTATGTTGACCAGTCGAGCCCTAAGCGTTGACCGAGGCAGATGTAGTGTGTTATCTACATGAAAGAGTCTAGTATCTTGAATATTGCAAACAAATAATCTAGTGTACATAGCTTTTTTACATTTGAAAAACAATCTATATCGTCCTTTGAAATTCTCTCTTCCACACTTACCCGTTATTGATCAACGGTCGATAATGGAGCTGCTATCCCAAGCAACGTGCGAAGCTTTTCTTTTCAGAATCCCTAGAATACAGAAATTGGAAGAGCGATACGATTGGATCATCCACTATATCCAATTTCGGAATAAATCATCATGTTGGAATTCAAAAAACTCGACGAGATCTTAACCAAATTCTCAGACGGAAGAAGTTAAAGACCCAAAGTAAGACTTCGCTCTAGAATGGTGTACAATCTTTCGAGACAAAACATAACTTCACCACCGGTTCAATCAAAACTAAATTGGACAACTCTGAATCTACATCATGCTCCCACTTGCCGACCTAAACCCTTGCATAAACTTCGGAACAAAGATTGCATCATCAATACCATGAATTGAAGTTCAGATTGAAATCAAAAAACGAACAGCTGTCAGAAGTCAGTCAGTTGAGAATAACATCTCGAGGTGGACTCCGAAGATTCACATTGAAAACTCAACAATCAAAGCCTAATTTGCATGGTAACCTCGACACTATAAACTAGAATTCACAAAATGAAGATCTAAATAAAGTAAGGAAGTAGATCAAGATGTTGCTTAGATCGCTTTAGGTCGAATTGTTGGAAATATTGATCGCGTGAAGGAGTGGGATGAATCATGTCGAGTAAATGGTGTAGGATCGGGTAGAGTGGTATAAGCAGGCAGACTAGGAAAATACAATTTGCTAAATAATCGGGTTGCCAGCAACCCGAGCCATCATGGGTCGCCGATGACCCGACATAACTTTATAGCAAAAAGTACCCTATGTAGTTAGGTTGCTAGCGACACGACCCACATTGATAACTAGAGACCCAATACAAAAAAAGAAAAATAATAATAATAAAAATGTATATAAATATATAGAAATTTGCATGCCCTATATGTTTTTGTACTCGAAAAAGAAAGCTCTGTCCAGTCACTTTAAAATCGATCAATCGCGATTGCTCGTCGTCCAAGCCATGCGGGAGACTTCAAGCAAAAACATGATAGGTTGAGGAAAGCCACAATAGCTAGACCTAAAGGAAAATAACTGATGACATAGGGCTAATCTATGCATAGAGCTCCGTTGCAACCGCTTGAATGTCAAATGGATATGGAAAACGGTAACTTCCACAGTACATCTTGTTTACAACGAAGACATAATCTGAGGGGAAAATGTTATTCGGGTTTTTAACCCCATAGATATGAAAAAAAGGCAACACAACCTTAAGTGGCTGGATGATTCAAGAGCTAACAAGAGATGTTACAACTAGAGTTCGACAAGGACCAAGCTACATGGTTAAGGTGGCGACAAGAGTCAACGAAGCAAAGAGACCAACATTCCTGCAGATCAATAAGTGTTTGAATATAAGCAACCAACGACTCGATATCAGCATGTGACTACAATGATGAATGCCGAAGAAGACATCTCTAATTTTGGAATCCAGGATAGACCTCTGTGGTCAGATCGACAGTAACCCATGTACTCTTTTGAAACCACGGGCAAACAAGTTATGAAATACAACTAAAGGAGGAAGAATTCAGCGGGTGAAAATAGACTAAGTGTATGGGTCGCTACCGACCTATAGACTGTTGATCGCCAATGACCAAACATTATGGGTCGCTTTTGACCCATGGAGTTTGCTACCTTTTCTAACCCGATCCTCCTAGGTCGTTTGGACTTCACCGAAGACCTGAAAATGATGGGCTAGGCTCAAAGTCACTCCAACCTATATAAATAGCATACTACCTACAACATGGAAAGGGATCTTTTGGAAGATGATTGCTGAAGCTCTACTAGGATTATTTTTCACTTCTAACCTCCCTCACAACGATCATAGAAGGAATACATCCTGATTCTCTGGTGGATTCTAACTCTAGAGATCGAATTCAGCTTGGAATTGGCTAAAGCTTTGTAGTCAAACTAATGTTGTAATAGCAGTTAGCTTATAATAAAACTGTAAAGTGGATATAGGCCTCGTTAATAGTCGAACTACTATAAAAATCTTTTATCTATTTTCCTTTATTGCTTCTTTTTTCTTTGATATGTTACATTGCTCTACAGAGTTGGTGCTTTCAAAACCAAACCAAGGTGTTGGTCCATTTTTTGAGTCAACAAGACTGTTCTTCTGTATCTTACTAAGGCTTGTTTGGAGATTTACGAGAAAGGAGATATAGAAGCAAGAAACGGACGAGGAAATCTCAATGGTGGAAGCACCACAGCTAATCGAAATACTCGACCTGCTACTAGGTGGAACCCGAGTCGACCGGCTAATGCGAATAATCAAAATGATGATGCCAATGCAGGTGCTAGAAATCCACCAGTAGATATGGGGGCGATGTATCGGTTCTTTTGTTGGTTTAATGCAAGAAGGAGATGCTGCTGGTATTGTTGTAAATGTAGGAGGAGTTAATCATGTGGCTTTAGTTAGGAATAATTACGCCTTGCTAATTAAAGACTACACCTCATTGGGTGGAAAGCCATTCTTGGGGATAAAGAGTGCCATAAAGGTGGAGAATTGGCTGTTGTATAGTGAGCGTATATTTACTGATTTGGGTCTAAATGATGGGCAAAAAAGAAGGTTGGCACCTTGGTAGTTGCAAAGGTCAGTGCAACACTGGTGGAATAGTGTTAGAACTGAAGTTCCAGAAGAGCGGTTGACTATGGCTGACTTTAAAAGGAGATTTAAGCAGAAGTTTGTATCTGAGTTTGCTAAAATGGAGCCGATAAGTAAATTTATGGATATTGTTTAAGGAGAGATGTCGGTAGTTGAGTATGCTACTAAATTTGAAGAGCTGTCTCGATATGGATATGCTACTATAATACTGACATTTAGAGGAATGAGAGGTCCGTTCGGGGATTGAGACCCAAGCTTGCTATTGCAACCATGACACATGTCCGTGATCTTTGTAATGTGTTGGTGGATATGGCCATTCACCATGAGGAGTTACTTGTTGATTATGCTAAAGAGAAGCCAATGGAAACTCAGGGTTCTCAAGGGAAGAAGAGAAAATTCTTTAAGAAGAAGGTAGATACCATTAAGAAGTCAAAAGGTGAGATAGTTTTTTATAAGTGTAACAGGAAGGGTCACTTTGCGAATGAGTGCCATCAGAGAATGGAAAGAAGGTGGCAAACAAGAAGAATGTGAGGTGCTTCAACTATGATCAAGTTGGCATTACAAGAATCGGTGTCCAGAGCCAGTTGGGGTAGACAAAAGAAAGTTCTTTGTCGTTGAACTAGCTAGGCCTACAGTAGTAGACAAAGGGAAGACTGTGATGGAAGGTGCGCTTTCGATTCAAGGTATACCAATTAAATTACTTTTTGATACCGGTGCGTCATATTCATTTTTATCTCATTGTTTGGTCGATAGAATATTCTTAGAACCTACCAACATTATTACTTCCTTAAGAGTTACAAATCCAACAGGAAGGTATGCAACTCTAGGGTTGAGATGTGACTGGTTAAAACTTCATTTGTTAGGTCATAAATTTGCATGCATTTTGTATGTTATTGATGTCGTAGGTTTCGGAATCATCTGTGGTATGGATTGGTTGGGTAGGTTTAAGGCTAGAATACTTTGCCAGGATAGGGAAATATCACTGGGACACACTGATAGTCATAATCAAGTGATATTCTCAGTGGCGAATTCTGATCGGAGTGTTAGTACTTTGCTTAGTGCTTTGGAGATAGGAGATGAGTTAAGTCAGGTTCGTGTAATAAGAGAGTTTGTAGTTGTCTTTGAGCCAGTCAATGGACTACAACCGAAAAGAGCTATTAAGTTTCAGATAGGTCTTGTGCCCGAGGATCCAAAATTGTAACTAGACCAACCAGTTCACCTTGGGGAGAGGCTGCAGTGTTCGTGAAGAAACCGAATGGGTCGTTAAGGCTGTGTATCAACTATGGTAATTTAAACAAAAAGACGATTAAGAATAGGTATCTTATGCCAAGAATAGATGATCTTTACGATCAGTTGAATGGAGCCAGAGTATTTTCGCAACTGGATTTAGCGACAAGTTTCCATCAATTAAGAGTGACGAAGGACAGTATTCTTTTGATAGCATTTTGAACTAGGTATGGTTCATATGAGTGTTTGGTGATGCCATTTGTAATAACGAATGCACCTGCTTGCTTCGTAGATTTGATGAACCGAGTCTTTCGAGAGTACTTGGATAGGCTTGTGCTAGTGTTTATACATGGAACTTTAGTATACTCTAAGGATGAGAGAGAGAGAGAGCACGATGTTCATCTTAGAGTGGTTCTTGAGACGTTAAGGTAGAATCAGCTAAATGCGAAGTCTACCAAGTGTCGTTTTTAAAAGAAATAGGTTAAGTTTCTTGATTACATGGTTTCGGCGAAAGGCTTATCAGTCAATCCTGATAAGACAATAATTGGAAGGGACTAGAGACAGTGACTAACATCAGGAATTTTCTTGGACATGCTGGCTACTACCGGAGATTCATTAAGGATTTCTTGTGAATAGCGGCACCCTTGACTAAGTTAACCCGAAAAGAGGTGAAGCTTGTCTGGTCCGAAAATGTGAGAAAGCATTCCTTAAGTAAAATCATTTGTTGACCAATGCACTAGTATTAGTAGCTCCAGATGGATACCAAGAGTTGGTGGTATACACCGATGCATGCGGAACTGGTTTGGGAGTAGTCCTGATGTCGAAGGGTAAAATTATTGCCCATGCTTCACGACGGCTTAGACCGCATGAAGCTAGATATTCTACTTATGATTATGAGTTGGCGGCAGTGATCTTCGGATTGAAGATTTGGAGACATTATCTCTTAGAGTAAAAATTTGAGCTTTATAATGATCATAGATCTTTACGGAAATTATTCACTCAAAATAAGTAGAATATTTGACAATAGAGGTGGCTGGAGAGTTCGGCTGCTTATGATTTTGGTATAGAGTATACACGAGGCAAATGTAATAAGGTACCAGATGCTCTTAGCACAAAACATCAGAATGTGTTTTAGCTATGTTGGTGGTGTGCAGTTAAGGTCGACTACTAGTTCTAGTCAGGGTACCGCCATGTTTTCCTAGTTAGAAGTTCGACCAGTGTTGATCGAAATGATTGCTTCTAAGCAGAAAGAGGATCCAGTGTTAGCCAAGGGATCAAATGAATTGAGGTTGGACCTGAGATCAATGATCTAATGAATTTTAGCCTTGACCAGAAAGGATGGTTAAGAAAGAAGGGACAGTTGTGTGTTTCGAATTTTGAGGGCTTGAGGAAGGAAGATCTTAGAAAATGTTATCGGTCAAAGTTTACGATTCATCCTGGAGGGACCAAGATTATCAGGATATGAAGAGGAGCTTCTATTGGGAAGGTATGAAGAGGGATGTTGGCTTGTGGGTTAGACAGTTTGCAAAATCTGAACAAGTGAAAACCAAACATCAGGAACCGAGTAGGTTACTTCAGCCTTTAGAGATTCTAGTTGGAAATGAAATTCGATATCCATGGATTTTATAGACGGGTTGCCAAGGTCAAATAGAGGTAATGAAAGTATATGGGTTATAGTGGACAGACTGACCAAGAGTACCCATTTAATTCCAATTAAGTCAACCAGGATGACACCTATTTTGGCTAAGTTGTTCGTGAACAACGTAGTTATACTGCATGGAGTTCTTAGTAGTATAGTCAGTGATAGAGATGCTTTGTTCACCAATGAGTTATGGAAGAGTTTATAAGAAGTATTCGGTACCAAGCTTAATATGAGTATTGCATATCACCCTCAAACTGATAGGCAGAAAAAGAGAGTCAACAAAGTACTCGAGGATTTATTGAGAGCTCATGTATTGGAATTTGGTGGATCTTGGGAAGATCACATACATTTGGTTGAGTTTTCCTGTAATAATAGTTATCAGACTAGTACAGGAGTCGAGCAGTATGAAATTTGTTTGGAAGGCCATGCAAATCACCAGCATGTTGGTTGGAGACAAGAGACAGATTAGTCTTAGGTCCAGATTTAGTTAGAGAGGCGTCGGAAAAGATTTATTTGATCCGAGGGAGGAAGAAAGAAGCTCAATCCAGACAGAAGAGTTACGTAGATAAGACGCGTAAGGGTCTAAAGTTCTCGGTTGGAAATAAGATTTTCATTAAGGTATCACCAACGAAGGGTGCGTTGTAATTTGGAAAGTCACGGAAGTTAGCCCCATATATGTTTGTCCATTCCAGATTATAGAGAGGATTGAAAAGATCGCATACAGGGAATTTAGGCAATCAGATCGGGTTGTAGCTAGAGATGAGAAAAGATTGAGACACAAGATAGTCTGGTTGGTGAAAGTATAGTGGAGAAACAATGAAAAGGACTGTACTTAGAAGAAAAACGACAGGGTTAGAGATACTTATCCTGATCTACTTCGAGGGTATGTCTATATTAGATATATATAGATAGTTGCTAGTCGGATAGGCTAGTATGGTTGTTAGAAATAGTTACAGATGACTGCTATGTTTAATATTTAGTCCTTACTGAATTTCGAGGACGATATTCTTTTAGGGAGTGAGCCTATAACATCCCTAATTTTATATAACATTATTCAGGAGATTTAATTAGATAAATCAAATAGAATAATGATGATATGGGGATTGATATTTGAATAAACAAAAGGAAGGTCGTGCTTAGTAATAAAATAAATGTTCTTAAAATGATTAATAAGCTAATTAATTTACACATGGGCATATTAGTATATAGCTGCACCTCCTCATGCTTATGGCTATACACCTTTGTAATAGCACATTCACATTTCGTTTCTCATTTTTCCACAAATGCAATTCAAAAACTAAAATAGAGCTGGCCGTTAAAAAGGAGGAAAAGAGGAAAATTCAATCTAAAGCTATGAATCAAAGCTAGGAAGGACTAATCAACAACAAATATCAAATTCCTTGTCATATTTAAGGTGAATAATAATCCATTCCATGTCTATTTTGTTTTATATTCATATATTTTTAGATTTAAGATTAAACCCATTTTTATGATGTTATGGATGATGATATTCTTGAGCTATATTATATTTGATTTATCATAATTCATTTACATGTGAATTTACACGGTATTAGGGCAAAATTGATAAATTATGATTTTAGAATGCCATGGAAAATTTATATTAAGTGAAACATGATTTTGGAGATGGTTTTCAATTTTCCTAATTTTCTGGGTTATGGAAAATTCAGTATGAATTTTTAAAGGAAATATGATATAATTGGGTTCAAAACTTATTTCGAGTATTTCAGAAATGAATTGGGTCTGAAATTTTAATACGTTTGATTACATGGTGAAAGTGAATTTCTGTGATTTTTGGGGATTTTTCCCAAATGATTTACCAGGGAAAAATAAATTATTTTAAAAGACGGACTTATCTACAAATATTGGTTTTGTTAAATGGAAGGGCTTAAACGTTAGATTTTCTTTGATTCAGATCTGATAAAATGCGGCTGTTTTACTTATTTAAGTGTTTGAAAATTTTCAGGGCAACCAGTCAAAGGATTACTAATAGGCAAGTAGTTGTAAAATAACTACGAAAATTAACCACGCTTCTGCTTTTAATTCGGGAAGTTGGCTACGCCTCATATAGTAGAGACTTCCGACTGCAATGACCTCCACTTCATCTCAGTCGAAACCGCACCAGTCAAAACCCACCTGGTCGAAACCAATACATAAGGTATCACTTAGATGGTGCGTAGTGGACTGGAGGAAAGGCGAATGGTAATGGTGTCAAAAGCAATGCTATTGATGGGGTTGAAATCTTTTTTTGTTTTGTTTTGTTATCAAAATTTAAGTGTTTGCTTTGTTTTTGCATAGAACTTTTGACAAAGTCGAAACTATGTTTTCGAAAGGGGTTTTATAAATAACCTTCGAAGAAGGTTGCCATATTATGTTAAGTGTTAGCTCTGGAATGGGTTCCTTTTTGTTTTGAATAAGTGCTTTCGAAAGTAATGGTTCCGACCAAGCCGAAACCCAGCCGCTATTATACCTTCTGATTGTATTGAAGTCATCAACACTATGAAAGGTCATCTTTTTTTTAACCTAAGTTAAGCCACTTCCTAAATGATTTCAAAAGGGGTTGAGGGTTCCAAAGGCAATGGGGTCTAAATGGGGTTTCGACGCTGTCCTTCAAAGTTCTACTCAGAAGTTTTAAGCTTTCGAACAGATGGTTTCGATGCCGTTAAATTTTCCCCAAAACACATTTTATTAAAGGTTTCGAAAGAGATACTTTCGTATATAACCACTTTGACCCAAATGATGTTTTAAAGGTAGAACCCAATATCTTCGGAAGGGATACTTCCATTGGTTGCAAAGCTATGTTTTAAAGAATGTTTTAATATCATCGGAAGGTATGTTTGGTTTTCGAAAGAGATTATTTAACAAGGGCATCGAAAGGTATATTCTTTGTGTTTTGAAAAAAATACTTTCTTTGCTTTCATAGGAGGTTATTCTGAGGTTTCAAAAGAGATGTTTTAAGATTTTCAAACATATAACCCTATCTCACTTTAAAGGAAAACCATGGAAGACAAAATAAACAGTTTTGAAATAAAGTGTTTTTTGAAGAAGTCTTCCTTGATTAACTGGTCAAAGGGTTAACTAGGGTTATAAAAAAATGATGTCCATGATATTAAACCGTATGAGTTGGTATTATTTTGCTATTATGATTACTTTTTCATATATATATATATATATTCACATTGTAATTAACCCATAAAGGTACTTTGGGGAAGGATAGAATAACTAGTTAGGTTGACCCGGTAGTGAATATAACTTAAGAAATGTTAAAATCTTATTTGCAGATTTTGGCCGGGGCTAATATGTACATGGTAAGCCCATAAAAATTGTGTATAACAAAAGATATTGGCGGGGAAAATAGGTTCATAGTCAGCCCATGAAAACTGTGGTTTGATATTGGCGGGGACAATAGTTTGATAGTTAGCCCACGAAAACTATATCCGGATTAAGATACTGACGGATAGTCAACATGTTCCTAGTTAGCCCATGAAAATTAGGATAAGTACGAAGATATTGGTGTTACCAATAGGATCTTAGTGATCCTATAAAAGCTATGAAGTCGGATAGATAGTCTATAAATATTTAAACAGGTTCTTATAGATAACTTGTCACCTGCACGTCTCCGGAAGCTCATTTGTCTAAAGAAGGACCTGAAAACCTTAACTCTCAAACCACTCAAAATTATTTGGGGGATCCGAGAGTTTAAGGGAAAACATAAAATTCGTGTCAGACAAATAGCCTGACATGAATAATAACCTACAATCTTAAACCAGTTTATAATTATCTTAAACCGTTTAGCGGAACGGGTTTTTCCATTACTAGTATCCTAACTTAGTTTATAATAACCATATACCGTGCTTCTGCATCCACAAGACATAACATAATAAAATATATCATGATGATATGTAAATATGCAATATGTTATGGATTCTTATCCCCATTCATCTGACTATCTATCTCAAGTTATAGTTAATACGGTCACCATTAACCTTATAGTTTTTTTAGGCTGACTAATAACATGTTCCAAGCATACGGACTAGCTGTTCAGTTTCATAGTTTTTTTGGCTTCACTAAGAATCTATTGGTATCTACCAATAACTTTATCTAATTTGTAGTTATCATGGGTTCACTATGAACCTACTAAGTTCTCCAATAACTTCTCTCGTGTCAAGGTTTTCATGAATTGACTATGAACCTATTGATCTTTGTTAGTAACTTAATCCAAGTAATGTTTTCATGCGATCAGCAAGAACCTATTGGCCACTACTAGTAACAATTTCCATACATATTTTTCATGGGTTTACTATGGATATATCTAAACCAACAACTCTTTGATCATTCTTTGAGCATCCTACGTTCTGGTCTACCAGACCTCTTGGATGAAACTCTTCTCATATGGGAGTTAAATAAATTCATATTTACTATAGGGTCAACCAAGCTAGTTATTCTGTCCTTAATACCCAAAAATGTAGTTATATGTTGATTATAAGGTGAATATATTTATAGAAGAATCACATATGATAACTGACAATAAAATAATAATATAAACATATTTGGTTTAATTTTCATATAATCATTTTCCAAATGAAATATGGTTAATACCTTTAACCTATTATCTTTAGCAAGGAAAACTTCTTCACAAACACCAAAATTGAATGCCATTTCAAAACTCTTTCATATTGCCATCTATTCTTCTTTAAAAATAGTGATTGTGTTTCTTATTTGAAAATTAAGGCTTTTGAAACCTTAGCCTTATCTTTCGAAACCATTAAAATATACTTTTCAAATGTATGAAAGATTATCTTTCAGAAACACTTAGTTCAAGTAGAATTATAGAAGCATATCGTTGAAACCATATGAAAGTATCTCTTTCAAAATCATTAGGTATAACTTTAAGTTTAACTTCTGGGTCAAAGTGAACGTAAGCAAAAGTAACCCTTTCGAAAACATTAATCTTCAAGTAAAACAATTTAGGGAACATATCGCTTCGAAACTACCTTTCCGATTGCAATGATCTTTAAGTAAAACAATTGGGAAAAGGATAGCTTTGAAATGACCTTTCAAAGTCATCGCTTTTGAAACCTTTAATATAAATGGCTACATGGACCCTTTCGAAAGCATTGGGAAGTGGCTTCAATATTAATAAAACAAAATCCTCCCTTTCGAATCTATTATTATAAGGCAATAAAGAAAAGCAGCCTTTAACTAATTCGAAAGGCATGAAGACGAAAACTAGGCTTTGAATAGGTTCGAAAGCAACCACTCTTTCAAAAAACTCCTTTTCAAAACTTAATATGTGGCAACTCAATAGAAAGTTAATTTTAAAACAAGGGCAAGCAGCAATCCATTTGAAAGCTATTTAATAGTAACTTCAATTCTTTCGAAAGCTTCTTGGAAACAAGCGGCAACTCTTTTAAATGCCTTCTAAATAACACATTCGAAAACTTCTTTAAAAAAAGTAATCAGCATCCCTTTCAATAGTAAAACAAAGGCAAGTCGGTCGATTCGAAAGCTATGTCATCAACTCCTTCGAAAGTGAGCTTTGGACACCATCCCCTTTCACTTTCTCCGATATGGTACATTCCAACTATTTGATATCATGTGGATTGGTTTCAAATGAGTTCGAAAAGCCATCTGGGATGATTTCAGAAGGCAGCAAATGGAAATTGAAAGTATGTAATTCGAAGCAAAACTAATTTTATACCTTTAAAAGAAATTCCTTTATACATAACTTGCCTTATTTCTCAAAATATGATTAGTTTCCAAATCGTTTACTAGATTCTTTTTCTAAAAAGCTGTCGAATTCATCAGTCAATAATTGAAAATATTATAGCAAAGAAGCCCTTCCGCTTAATCAAAGAAGTAATACATTTAAATCCTCAAACTTAATTAATTTTTTTTTCATATTTAATCACTTAGAAAAAATCCCCAAAAATCATCCTGATTCACTTTAGTATGTTTCCTAACATATACAAATTTCAGACCCAAAATACTTTATATAATTGCTGTGATTAATTTTAAATCACGGTTATCTTTTATGTCCATTCCAAATTCATAATAAATTATCCATAGCTTGGATTATTATGAAAATTTAAACCCGTCAAAAAAATAATGTTTTATATAACATATTAAATCCTCATGCCATTCAAAACCCACTTTATAATACTTTAATCTCACAATCGAATCAAACTTTTACAAACATATTTCTTTAAATCAAACATGGCGTAAAATCAAAGCTGATCATCATTCAATCTATACAACCGATTTCAACTTAAAACCCGAAATCAAAATTGTTCAGTAAAACATTATTGAGACGATTTTGATTATTATTTACCTTGTTTGGATAAGGATCTTGAGATTTGTTCTTGTTTGATTCTTTTGCTTGAATCCTTAGCTTCTAGTTGATTTTAATCCCCTTTTCTCCAAGTGTTATAGCCAGCCTTAGTTTTTGTTTTTGATTTATGTACGTATGAATGAAATATGAGGTAAGAGTTTAGGTGTTATGAGATTATGGTATATGGCTATTTTCCATATTACTCTTGCCTTATTCTCTTGAGTAGTTAGCTTATAAAACCATTTTATAAACTCATTCTCATTATTTTATTTAGTTAAGGCACAACCGCCATTTAGTTTTCAAATCTAAATCCTCTTATCACTAAACTTTACATTATTCTATTTAATTTATCTATTTAAATCTCCTGAATAATATTATTCAAAATTAGAGGTGTTACAGGCTCCTCTCCTTAAAGAATATTGTCCTCGAAATTCAGCAAGGACTATATACTGATCGTAACAACTATATGTAACATCACCTAACTACCATACTAGCCAATGTGACTAGAAAACAGTCTCTATAAAGCAAATACAAAACATACCCATATAGTAGATCAGGATAATTATCTCTAATCCGGTCTTCTGTCTCCCAAGTACACTCTTTCTAGTTTTTGCTCCACTGAACTTCCACCAACTTGACTATCTTTTTTCTTAACTTATTCTCTTCTTTTGCTATGACACAAACTGGTTGTCTAACATACTCAAATTTGGATCTACTATTAAGTCTTCCAACACAATCAGAGGAATAGTAGTCTATGGATCATGTGCATACTTATGAAGACGAAATACATGAAACACATTATAGACACCTACCAAACTGCTCGGCAATTCTACTCTTTATGCGAACTTTCCGATCCTCTCTATAACTGGGAATGGTCCAACATATCTCGGTGTCAGTTTCCCTGAATTTCTAAATAGTACTACATCCTTCATTGGTGACACTAATAAAAACCCTATCTCCAACCGAGAATTTTATATCTTTACGCCTTTTATCTATGTAACTCTTTTGTCTAGACTAAGCTTCCCTCATCCTACCTTAGATCAACTCAATCTTCTCTGGTGCCTCTCTTACCAGGTCTACTCGTAAGACTAATCTATCTTCAGTTTTCAACCAACATGCTGGTGATTTGCGCAGTCTTCTGTACAAAGCTTCGAAAGACGCCATTCCTACATTGATCTGGTAACTGTTATTATAGGAAAACTCAACTAAGTGTCGGTGATCTTCCCAAGATCCACTAAAGTCTAGCACACAAGCTCTTAATAAATCCTCGAGCACCTTATTGATCTCTCTATCTATCCATTTCTAATGGTAAAAGGTAGTGTCCATCTTAAGCTTGGTACCAAACACATCTTGTAGACTCTTCCAGAACTCGCTAGTAAACAAAGTACCTCTATCACTCACTATACTACTAGGAATTCAATGCAATATAACAATGTTCTTCATAAATAATTTAGCTAAAACAAGTGCCATCCTTGTTGACTTAATCATCTCGTAGACTCTTCTAGAACTCGCTAGTAAACAAAATATCTCTATCACTCACTATACTACTAGGAATACAATGCAATCTAACTATGTTATTCATAAATAATTTAGCTAAAATAGTTGCCATCCTGGTTGACTTAACCGGAATGAAATGCGCACTCATGGTCAACGTGTCTACTATGACCCATATACTTTCATTTCCCTGATTTGACCATGGCAACTTGACTATAAAATCCATGGATACCGAATCCTATTTCCAAATTGGTATCTTCGAAGGTTGTAGTAACACACTTGGCTTTTCATGCCTGGCCTTTACATGTTGACAGTTCATATACTTCCTTACCTATAGGCCTACATTCTTCTTCATACCTTCCCAATATAAAGTTCTCTTCGTATCTTGATACATCTTGATTCACCCAGGATGAATCTTAAAATTTGATCAATGACATTCCCTAACGACTTCTCTTCTTACGTCGCCAATAGTCGGAACACACAGTCGTGCCTTCCAACTCAACTATCACCTTTGGTTAAGATTAAAATCTTTTAGATCATTAATCTCCAATCCAACCTTAAGCCGTCTAATCTTCTCGGCCAACCATGGATCCTCTTTCTATTTAGAAGTAACTTTTTCGATCATTACCGGTCAAATTTGCAGGTAGGATAATATGGTAATGCTTTGACTAGAACTAGCTTTCGATCTTAACTACGCACTACAAGTAGTCAAAGCCTCAAGATCTTTCCATTCCGCCAAATGGCTAACACCACATTTTGATGTTTTCTGCTGAGAGCATCCACCATTTTATTTCCTTTTCCAGGTGTATATTCTACACTGAATCATAAGCGGCTAAAAATTCTAGCCACCTCTGCTGTCTATTATTCGACTCATTCTGAGAGAATAGATACCTTAAGGACATATGACATGTGTCTAGCTCAAATCTCTCCCCTAAAAGGTAATGTCTTCATATTTTCAATGCGAAGATCATTGCAGCCAACTCAAGATCATGAGCAGGATACCTCACTTCACACGGTCTAAGCTATCGTGTAGCGTAGGAAATAACTTTACCTCTCTGCATCAACATAGCCCCTAATCTGATTCCACATGCAATGATATATTTGACTAACCCTAGGTTTCTGTTAGGAACTACAAGCATAGGTGCATTAGTCATTAAATGATTTAACCTAAGGAATGCCTCCTCACATTTGCCAGACCAAATAAACTTCACACCTTTCCTAGTTAACTTAGTCAAAGGTGCTGCTATCCATGAGAATTTTTTAATGAATCTCTTGTAATAGTCAGCGAGTTCAAGAAAACTTATGATCTCTGCCACAATCTCTTGTTTTTTCCAGTTGTTAATAGCTTCGATCTTATCTGGATCAACTGACAAACCTTTTTCTAAAACTACATGACCAAGAAACATAACTTCTTTCTTCCAGAAATGACACTTTGAAACTTTGCCTTTAGCCGATGCTTCTTAGCGTCTCAAGCACTACTTTAGGATGAACTTCATGCTCATTCTTAGAAAATATTAGTATGATATCTACGAAAAACAACACGAACATGTAAAAGTACTCTCGAAAACCCAAGTCATCAAATCCACGAAGAAAGATGGAGCATTTGTTAACCCGAATGGCATTACTAACCATTCGTACGAAATACCTAGTCTAAAACGACGTCAATGAAATACTTTCCTCTACCACTCTCAGCCGATGGAAACCTGTTGCAAAATCCAATTGGGAAATATTCTGGCTCCACATAACCAATTAAATAAATCATTGATTTACGACAAAGGATACTTATTCTTGATCGTCATCCCAATCCACCTACGATAGTCGATACACATTCTTAGTGACCCGTCCAGTTTCTTCACGAACCGTAGCCGCTCTGCTAGGCGAATCGATTGGCCTAATGAAATTCTTCCCTTCTAAATCCATTGGATGCACCTTCAATTCCTTCATCTCGGTAGGTGTCATCCTTCTGGGTGGTCTACTTACAGGTTCAGCTCCTGGCACAAGATCTATCTGAAACTGAATGGCTCGTTTTGAGGGTATTCCTGTGACTGGCTCAAAAACGCCTGCAAACTTTCTTTTTACCAAAACCTGACTCAACTCTTCTTCTACTTCCACTGCGTTCAACAAAGCTCAAGCACTTGCGTCCAATTTCTCCACCGAGTATATAATACGGTTATGACTATTTGGGTGTCTTAGCGATATTTCCCTATCTTGGCAAAATATCCTAGCATCATACTTAACCAATCCATACCCAAAATGATCCTAAAGCCTACGAAATCAAAAACACATAAACTGCATGAAAACTAATGACCCAAACAAATCAAGTTCTATCTGGTCACATTTCATCCCCAGAGTTGCATATCCTCCTATCGGATTCGCAACCCTTAAAGAAATAATAAGTTTTGAGGGTTCTAAGCATAACTAATCTACCAAAAACTAAGATATAAATGAATAGGATACATCGGTATCTACTAACTAGTGTACTTTGAACCAAAAGTGTACCTTCCATCGTAGTCTTTCCCTTCTCAGCAGTGTTTGGCCTAGCAAACGATGGTTTAACAGCAATTGACCTTTCTCTTGTCTGCCTTGACCGGTTATGGACACTGATTCTTCTAATGACCAATGTGGTCATAGTTAAAGCACTTCACTCCTTTATTGTATGCAGCCTTCTTCCCTTTTCCAGTTCGACATTCATGTAGGTAATGTACCTTCTTACCCCAATTAAAAAAACTAGATTAGCCTTTTCCTTCTTGGCAGCTTCTCTCTTTTGGGTTCCTTTCTTCTTAAGAATTTCCTCTTCTTTCCATGAGAATCCCAAGTTCCAACTTGCTTCTCCTTCCCGTAAGTAAAAAGCATCTCTTCATTTCAGATTTCCATCTCCACAACAATAGTACTTGGATCCCGAAGATGTGGCACTATCGCCCTAGCAATCTTGGGTCTTAACCCTCGAATAAACTACTCATTCCTTTTAATGAAGGTGTTAATGGTAGCATAGCCATATTTGGACAACTCATCAAACTTCGTAGCATACTCAATCACCAACATCTTACCCTACAATAAGTCTATGAACTTTCTCAGCAATACTAACTTGGCAATTTCAAATGTAAAACTCTCTTCGAATATCCTACGAAATTCTGCCCAAGTCAACTTTTCCTTAGGGACGCAACAATAACACTATTCCACCAATGAAGAGCTGCTCCTTGCAACAGTCTAGAGGCAAGTCTCCTCTTTAGCTCATCGTTTAATCCTAAGTCAGTGAAGATCTTTTCACAATGCAAAAAGCCAATAATCTACTTCTATAGCATCCTCTATTCCCAAAAACGGCTTCCCACCAAGACTAATATAATCCCTGCTCGGCTTAGCATAGTTATTGCCTCAGGCTATAGGATTAGCTCCTCTAACATTCCAAGCATTACCCCCACCTAGTCCTGCGGCAGCTCCAGTTTGCATCAGGTTGACAAAGAACTGATACATCATCCTAAATCCACTGATAGGATTACAGAAGCTACATTGGCATGCATTTGGACTAGCATTTGCTTGTCGACCCGAGTTTTCTTGGTGATGGGTCAAGCATTTCCATTGGTTGAGGTGCTTCCTCCACCTAGATTTTCTCTTCCGTTTCCTACCTCTATTTTTCTTGTAAAGCTGCATACCAGCCGTAGTAAGTTACACAAGAACGGTCTAAAAGGGAGGAAAGTATGTGCTTATATATATATATATGTATATATATATATATATAGCAAATACATGTACGTTACCATAGCGTTAACCAAAACCCCAGTCTCATTTTATGATTCATTGGATTTTGTTTTGAAAATCTTTTAGGTTAAAATTTCTTTTAAAGTTGCATAAGCTTATGCTCCGCAACTTGTAACATCCCCTACTTGGAGGCTTATAACTGACTGGTATGGATGGTGCAGTCATCCATAGTTATTAATTCTTGGTGACCAACTGTGGTATTGTTAGATACATTGATATGACAAAAACATATGAATATGAAAAAAAATTAAAATCATAAAACAAATGTTTCATTAAACTTCAAATCACGTTTGAAATTCATTACATAATCTTAATTCGTAAACCACGTACAGAAAAATATAATTATTACAAAATGCACCAATAGCAACATGTAACATTCCCTCTTGGATGATCGGAGTCTAAACATAGGCAATTAAACAACTTTGCCATTACAACCGAAATGCAACGGAATCAAACAAAAAGAACTCCTAATAGCTAGTTTGCCTCTTACATGTCTCCAGAACTCTATTCGTCTAAAGGAGAACCTAAAAACCATAACTGTCAAAGTCCTCAAAATTAATTGAGCACTCGAAAGTTTAAGAGGAAAACATAGCCTTCGAGTCAAACAAAAAGCCTAGTATGAATAATAACCTACCATCTTGAACAACATAGATACCTTGTGAGCCCATACGACTTAGTGGAATGGGTTTTCCCCTCACTAATATTCTAATTCAATTTATAATAACCGTATACTATGCTTATACATCCACATTGGTTATGACATAACATTATAAAATATATCACGATGATATGCAAATATGCAGTATGTTCTGGATTTCCTATCCCCATTCATCCGACTATCAATCTTAAGTTATAGTTTCCATGGTCACTATTAACCTAATAGTTTTCATAGGCTGACTAGTAACCTGTTCCAAACTTACTACTACTTGTCAGGTTTCATAGTTTTCAGGAGTTCACTAAGAACCTATTGGTATCTACCAATAAATTTATCAAATTTTTAGTTTTTATGGGATCACTATGAATCTATCGGGTTCTACAATAACTTCTGTCACGTCATAGTCTTCATGGATTTAATATGAACCTATTGATCTCTGCCAGTAACTTAATCCGAATATAGTTTTCATGGGATCATTAAGAACCTATTAGCCCCTGCCAATAATAATTTCCATACATAGTTTTCATCGGTTTAATATGAACCTATTGAACCGAACAACTCTTTTATCAGTCTTTGGGCATCCTATGTTCAAGTCTATCTAACTTACTGGATGCAATTCTAATCATACAGGAGTTAACTCAATTCGTATTCACTACTGAATCAACCTAGCTGGTTATTAGGCCCTTAATACCCCTAAAATGTAATTAAAGGTTTATTATAATATGAATACGTTTACAGAAGAAGCACACATGATAACTGATCATAACATAATAATATAAACATCTATGGTTTAGTTTCCTTTTAATCATTTTCTAAATGAAATATGATTAATACCTTTAACTTATTATCTTTAGCAAGGAAAGCTTCTTCACAAATACCAAAGTTAAATACCATTTCAAAACTCTTTCATATTTCCATAGGTTCTTCTTTAAAAATAAAGATTGGATTTCTTGTCTGAAAACTAAGGTTTTCGAAACCTTAGGCCTTATCTTCGAAACCTGTTAACCATAAAATATTCAGAAGAATGAAGGTATGAAAGAAGGGTCATGAGAGCATGAGAAAAGACCAAAAAGCACCGAGATGTTTTGGATAATCAAACCTTCTGACAAGGAGCTTCCGACGAAGTCCAAGGCTATCTTTCAAAATCCATAGGTAGGATGATGCTTCCAGAATCTACTTTTCGACTGGAATGAGAGGTCTTTTAACAAAGACGAAGGAGTAGGAGCTCAAACCAAACCTTTGAAGGAGTCGAGAGGATGCCGCCATCAAGATTTAATAGCTTCAAACCTTACGAAATAATCGAAAGGTTTCGTTCAGGGAGTCCTTACCTTTCAAAGAAGATGACGAAATAAAAACAAGAAGGTGCAACTCAACGACAACCTTTCGAAAGCATAGCAAGCCTTTTGAATTGGTTGGAGCACATCCAGGATACCTTTCAACTAGGTCAAAAGGTTTTTATGAAGAAAGCAATGCTCGAAAGTCAACAAAGAAGGTAGTCAACCGTTACTCGAAAAATTCACCTTCCGCTTAAGTCAGAAGATCCCAAACAAAGGACAGAAGAAAAGGGGTCCAGATCAGGCCTTCTGAAGAGGTAGAAGGGATGCGGTCAATAATATGAAGCGATTCAAGACCTTTTGGAGTAGACGGAGGGTATTGTTCCACAATAATTAAGAAGCTCTTACCCTCCGAAGAAGGCAATGAAGTCAAGACAAGGGTGTGCCACCCTACAGTAGCCTTTTTGAAAGCATAATAAACCTTTTGGGCCGGTTGGAATGCCAACTGAATACCTTTCGATGGTGTCGAAGGGTCTATGATGAAAGAAACATTCATAAGTCAGCAGAGAACATAAAGCAACCTTCCAACAACATTCAATGAAAGCGCGGCTCTAGGCAACATCCAAGCAAAAAGCGACCTTCTGACCAAGTCGGAAGGTTCACAATATCCAGGAACCTCTGGCATCTCCAGAGGGTTCATGTACTGTATAGATGACAAACCTTCCAACAAGGGCAAAGGTTCATAAAAACAAATGAAATGAAAGATCATTCGACAACGTTCGAGGATCCATGATGACATGTTAAACGAAAACCTTTCATTGAAACCGAAAGGTTAACAATTGTATATAAGAAGGGAACCCTTCGGTCCAGCCAAAAGCACGGGGATGGAAGCATGGTCACCGGCATCTATAAATAAGACCCAAGGGGTCCTGTTTCGGGGGCCGATTTTCCTTCATTCAATAATTGTAACTTCTAAAATCATAGCTTTGTAACCATAATAGGTAATGATTTGGGGAAATTCAATAAAAAGGAAAAGTCTATTCGTAGATCAAAGGGAAGTCTTGAATTTTGCATGTTTTCTTTACATTTTATATTCATCTTCGCTGGTTTAATTACAACTTACAGATACAATACCTCCGAAAGGTCCATATCAACATAAACAATGATATTCTTTCTTGAGCGGTCTTCATAACCCTTCAGAGACCTCTGGTTTGTGGCCAAAACCCTTCGAACCTAAAGGAACTTATCAAAATTGGTATGCATAGAACCTTCCAAAGTGATAAATCCCGAGGGTCAAACCTTTTTCCAAGTATCATAACCTGTTGGATCCCATCAACTTTAGCATCACTCTGAACCTCGAACAAGTGCTTGTTCAACCTTTCGGCCAAGAACCAAATTAACTCCTTAAGTAAGATAAACTAAGGAAATCTGATCCTGACCAAGGAAAAAGCTTCCGGGAGGAGTCTTATAAAGGTTTAATCAAATCAGATACCCTTCTACGTTAATTCAACAAGACGGGAAACACTTCTCTCCTTCCAAATCTTGATCTAAGCCTTCTTGACCCCATTGAAAGGTCAGGTTTTGAATCTAATCCTGAGTAGAGAGGTAGAGAAAGTTCTATATACCATTAACCTTTTGGCGTAGCTCCGGTTAATCCTATTACTAGGGATAGCATAGAGTTATCCATTGAACATTTGACAATCCCTTTAGAGATCCCCTCTTCCACCTTTTCTCAATAACTTCTCCTACATGGATTCATTAGAGTGTGGACCTTAATTTGGTTAACATTTTTGGTGCTAGAGAGAGGGGCTTGAACTTTTGATCTCCGATAACTTTCATCCTCGTTTAATTATATAAAGAGCCTTGACTAAATGAGGAGTACGGATAAAGCTAAAAGTAGTAGCAATAATCCAAACGAAGAGGCAACATCACAGTAAACCTCTAAAGCTCACATGGTCTCAAATCCTAACTTAAGAAAAATAGAAGTTGGGCAACCTTCAAACCTGACAAAATTGGAAAGCAATATGATCAATGTTCAGAATCAATGGCCACAAAAGATGGTAATAAAGGAGTATTCAGAAGTAGCTCCAACTCGGAAATCAATAAGGACTATAGAAATGCTGAATGAAGTTCAACCACCAAATGAGATAGAGGATCAAGGTTAAACCAAGATAGTCAAGTGAATAAATCTCTTGAGCAATCAAATAGCCGTATCCCAGAATACAGCAGGAGAAGTTATAGAAACGAGACCAGCCAAAATGACAACCTACACCATATAGTGGTTAATGCACTTAGAGAAAAGAAATTTATGATCTTAAAGAATATGTTACCCAGCAAAAGGCCATCTTTCTGAAGAAATAATGGTGACAAATCTTCCTCCACACATTCAAATTCGTTCACTAAAATATGATTGGGCAACTGATCCAGATAATCACCATGTCATCTTTGAAAACTAAATGAACTTATACAATGCTCCGGAAGCAGTTCACTGTAAACTTTTTCCCATTACTATCAAATGGTATAGGAGTTACGGAATGGGAACTATCTACTCTTGGGAACAATTTACTTACAAATTTGTGGCTTAATTTTCTATGTTCAGAGATAAAGCAATGGACTTTAGCTTGCTAGAAACGATCAAAATAAAGCCATGGGACCTATTTGGCGAATATTTGAAAAGATTCAGCACAGAATCCTTAAGGGTAGAAAGTACAACTAATAGAGAAAAGCTTATGGCAGATCGATAAGGGTTAATTGAACAAACCTAATTTTGGAAAGACCTTTATATCAATAGGTGCAAAGATCTACAATATTTCTTCCTCTGGGCTGAGAATTTTATTCAATTGAAATAAGATGCACCATGCTAAGAAAGAATTCCACCAAAATCCAAGTAAGAGAAATTTCATTTTAGGCAGCTTAACAAGAGGACAGGGGAAAGTGAAAACCTGAAGGGAAGTCGAAGGAAGAGTTCAAAAATGAATTGTGTAGTCCTGAGAAAATCCCTATCCTACATATATGCTAAGATAAAAAGAAATGAGAAATTTAATGGGCCTCAAAAAGTTTGTAGTGCCCTAGAGCCAAATAAAGGAGGAAGTTACTGCAAGTATCATAAAGCAAATAGACATGAAACTGATTAATGTCGTTTCTTGTCATATAAAATTCAAGGCATGGTTGGGTCAGGATTTTTATAGGAGTTCGTTAGAGAAACTTGAAAGACATCTTATTCAAAATAAGAGGAAAATAATTCAGCAAATCCAAAATGCAGATTCCTATCAAATCATAAGGACTCGCGACATCAATTGAACTATGTACTCTCTCTTCCTTTTCATAACTCTTTAGCTTGATACTTAAATTTGTGTTGTGTATTGATCATATAATGATTAAACTTTGAATGTAGTATAGGTTAAACCAAATCAACCAAAGCACTTAGTGACCCTAAGAGAACGATAAACTCTAGAATAAATAATGAGGACAACTTAGATGCCTGACACGGAATAATTGACAACAGTCCTGTCAACACAATATCAAGGCTTCCCTGTAAGAAATGTTAACTCACTTCTCAACTCAATTTTTATTTAGGATAAAATCCATATATACCCGATCTATTCTTCACAAATAATTTCAAAAGGAAATTTCTCAAATTATATTCTCTTAAGAAAACTATTTTCAATCAATCCATGGCCTGGGGATAAATAGATACCTATTTACACCAAAAGCATATTTATGGAACTAATTTGAGATATTATATATCATTAATAAATGCACACAAAAAGACTTCAAACTTAGCAATTTCAATATTTCAAAGTTTACCAAAATATTGGGCGGAGGAAAGCCTATTCATACTTTTTAAACTAAGATTTTGAAAGTACAAAAAGTTTATTAGAACTCAAACTAGAGAACCTTATTTTGGATTAAAAGGATGTTGGTTCATGAATCATGACCTCCTTGTCTCCTATTTTACATTCGTGTCTCCATTATGAGAACAGCAAAAAATTTCTTGCAAAAGATTTAAAAAAAAATTCTTTCATAAAATGGAGTCATGAGTCCAAATTATTTTTCAAAAGAAACTCTTTAATGTAATAGAAGGGTCTAATTACAAAATTCTTTCTCTCAAAGGAGACTCCATTTTAATTGGCCAAATTTTATTTTCATATACAAATACTCAAGCCTATGATGTTATTTCATAGCACCTCCTAGAGGGAGGGACATACCTACGACGCTATTCCGTGGCACCTCTTAGAGGCAGGGACATAAGCCTATGACGTTATTCTGTGGCATCTCTTAGAGGGAGAGGTAAAGCCCCTTACGTCCATATTACCTCATAGGGGTGGGTCAAGATAAGCACCCGCAAAATCCAAAGCCCATAACGGCCATATAACCTCCTAGGGGAGGGTTAGGATAAGAACCCGCAAAATCAAAGCCCCTAACGTCCAAAATTACCTCTTAGGGGAGGATCCGGTAAAGTGCTCACCTGCGGCCTTTTGGAGAAAGGTCGGCTAAGTATATATCCCTTTGAGAAAAGGGAAGCCCAAAGAGGGGCCCATCAAATAATGGACTAAGATGCCTAGCCAAAAGAGGGGCTCATCAAACAATAGATTAAGATGTCCGAGCCCATAGAATGGCTCATCAAAGAGTATACAGAGACGTCAAAGCTCATTAGGGGCTCCGAATAAAAGAATAAAGACAAAGATGTCCACTACTCAAGAAGAAAGTCAGAACGCAAGAAAGTTAAACGTTCAAGAAAGAAACCTATCTGTCATATAAGAAAAAGTTGGAATCCTAGAAGAGGATACACAAAGAGGCAAAGGAAATGCTAATGAATTACAAAACTTCCAATCGTAGAAATGTGATTCCTACATCAAAGGATCAAGAAACTTTCATACCAAAAAAATGCATGAGACCAGAAAATGGAAGAAGGAATCCATAACATGGAAACAAAAAAAAAGACTGATACGAAATCCAAAGGAATGGAATAGATAACAAATTTCTAGTCACAAAGATAAAGTACTTCACTCCAAGATCAGGTTAAGAAAGTCACTCCGGAATCCTTTGAGATAAAGTGAACGATTGGATAGAAGAGTCTATTATACCTGTGCATACATATATACATATACTACTAACTTATAGGCACTTTAGGAGCAACACATTTATTAATAGGAAACTTTCCTATGAATAACCTTAGAATTAAGGTTAGATCATCTTAGTTATCTTTTATTTGAAATCTACTAAATATGCTATTACTAGATATATCGATGGCTTCGTAATTATACCGAATGGAGTTTTGAATATTTAATTCGTCAGATGAGATCCTGACGAGACTTTGGATAAGTTCTTGATTTCGTGAATTTTGAGTTTCACCATTTCCGTTGATGCAAATTTCAGTTTGGATTTCGTGAATTTTGAGTTTCCATATTGATTTTTATGATGATTCGAAGATTTCCCATTTCTAGTCTCCTTATTGAATTTCTGGTTTGTAGTTTCATGAATTCTGGATTCCTTTGTCGATTCTTATAATTATTTAGGAAATTTGCACTTCTGGTTTCCATATTGAATTTTCGGTGATCATGTTGGTTTTCGAGTTTAGTGAACTTTACCTTTCCTATGGATTTTAGTGATGATTTGATGATCTTGTGTTCATGATTTCTTTATTAAGTCACTGTGAAGATTTCTTGTTGAATTATTGGTTTAATGAATTTCCCTACTGATTTCTCTGATGATTCAGAAATTTTACAAGTTACAATTTCCCATTGAATTTTCAAGGCAATTTCCTATTGATCACTTATTTCATAAGTACTTGATTTCTTGGTTCCCTTTATTGAATTTTGCGATGATTTATGAAATTTCCATTCAATTTAAAATACAAGACCTTCATGACACCAAATGGAAACATTACTAAACTATTTTCCACTTTTTCACTAAATGAGAACTAAGAATTAATGGTTTAAGGTTGAAAATGAAGGAAACCTAGAGGGATAAGGAATGGTCCCCGATAGCATGAAATTGATTTCCATAGGTTGAAAAGGCTTAACTTGAGAAAGAAATATCAAGGGTTTGTAATGGTTTTTCTCCAAAGGTTCATTTATTTGAACCGATATCTGCAAATCAGGTGATATTACTCCATATTATTAAGGAAATTTAACTATGGCCATAACAAAGCAACTTATCTGGAAATATTATTCTAATGACATCTTAAATATTAGCTATGTAAATTTGAGATTGCTCATTAAGATTTCGCAACAAAGTCACAACCTTAATAGAAGTTATAATCTATCTTGCAGAAAGCAAAAAGGAAGTTCATTGGAGTTTTACCCTAAAGAACAAAAGCATCTTTCATAAGGGGGAAGGGCTAAATGTTAACCATAAAATATTCAAAGGAATGAAGCTATGAAAGAAGGGTCACGAGAGCATAAGGAAAGATCAGAAAGCATCGAGGTATTCTGGATAATTATACCTTCTAATAAGGAGCTTCCGACGAAGTCCAAGGCTATCTTTCAAAATCCATAGGTAGGATGATGCTTCAAGAATCCACCTTTCATCTAGAATGAGAGGTCTTTCAACAAAGACAAAGGAGTAGGAGCTCAAAACAAACCTCTTGAAGGAGTCGAGAGGATGCAACCATCAAGATTTAATAGCCTCAAACCTTTCGAAGTAATCGAAAGGTTTCGTTCAAGGAGTCCTTGCCTTTCAAAGAAGATGAATAAATCAAAGCAAGCATGTGCAACTCCATGACGACCTTTTCGAAAGCATATCAAGCCTTTCGAATCCATTGGAGCACATTCGAATACCTTTCAACTAGGTCGAAAAGGTTTTTATGAAGAAAGCAATGCTCAAAAGTCATCAATGAATGGTAGATAACCGTTACTCGAAAAATTCACCTTCCGGTTAAGTCAGAAGATCTTAAAAAGGATAGAAGAAAAGGAATCCAGATCAGGCCTTCCGAAGAGGTCGAAGGGATGCAGTAAATAATATGAAGAGGGTCAAGACCTTTTGGAAAAGACGGAGGGTATTGTTCCATAATATCCAAGAAGCTCTTACCCTCCGAAGAAGGTAAAGAAGTCAAGACAAGGGCGTGCGACCCTGTAATAGCCTTTTCGAAAGCATAGTAAGCCTTTTAAGCCGGTTGGAATGCCTACTGAATACTTTTGATGGTGTTGGAGGTTCTATGATGAAAGCAATGTTCATAAGTCAGTAGAGAATGTAAAGCAACCTTCCGACAACATTCATGGAAAGCTCAGCTCTCGGCAACATCCAAGCAAAAAGTGACCTTCCTACTATGTCAAAGGGTTCACAATAGCCAGGAACCTTCTTGCACCTCCGAAGGGTTCACATACTGTATAGATGACAAACCTTCCGACAAGGGAAAAAGCTTCCTAAAAACAAATGAAATAAAAGACCCCTCGGCAATGTTCGAGGATCCACAATAACATGTGAAAGGAAATCCTTTCGCTGAAACCAAAAGATTAGCAATTGTATATAAGAAGGGAACCCTTCGTTCCAGCCGAAAGCACAGGGATGGAAGCATGGTCGTCGACATCTAAAAATAAGACCCAAGGGGTCCTATTTTGGAGGTGGATTTTCCTTCATTCTATACTCGTAACTTCAAAAATCATAGCTCTACAACCCTAATTTTGTGGTGATTTAGGGAAATTTAATAATAAAGAAAAGTCTATTCGAGGATCAAAAGGAAGTCTTGAATTTTGCATGTTTTCATTATGGTTTATATTTATCTTTGCTGGTTTAATCACAACTTACAGGTACAATACCTCCGAGAGGTCCATATTAACAGAAACAATGATATTCTTTCTTGAGCTATCTTCATAACCCTTCGAAGACCTTTAGTTTGTGGCTTAAACCCTTTGGACCTAAAGGGAGCTTATCAAAATTGGTATGAATAGAACCTTCCGGAGTGCCAAATCCTAAGGGTCATACCTTTCGTCGGGTATCATATCCTGTCGGATCCCATCAACTTAGCATCAATCCTAACCCCGAATAACTGCTTGTCCAACCTTTCGGCAAAGAACCAAGTTGACTCCCTAAGTAAGATAAACAAAGGAAACCTGATCCTGACCAAGGAAAAGGCTTCTGGGAGGAGTCTTATAAAGGTTTAATCAAATCAGATAACCTTCTACATTAATTCAACAAGATCGAAAAGACTTTTCTCCTTTCAAATCTTGTATTTAAGCCTTCTTGACCCCATCAAAGGGTCAGGTATTGAATCTAATCCCAAGTAGAGAGGTAGATAAAGTTCTACATACCATTAACCTATCGGCATGGCTTCGGTTAATCCTATTACTCGGGATAACACAAAGTTATCAATTGAACATTTGTCAATCCCATCAGAGAACCATCTTCTACCTTTTCTCAATAACTTCTCCTACTTGGATTCATTAGAGTGTTGACCATAAATTTGGTTAACAAAACCATTAAAAAAAAACCTTTCGAAAGTATTATAGCTTATCTTTCAGAACCACTTATTTCAAATAGAATTTATAGAAGCATAGCTTTCGAAACCTTACGAAAGTATCTCTTTCAAACTCATTGAGCGTAACCTTAAGTATAACTTTAGTGAACGCAAGCGACAATAACCCTTTTGAAAAAAAATTGAAGGAAAAGAATTTGGGGAATGGATGGCTTCGAAACTACCCTTCCAAATGCAATGATCTTTAAGTAAGATAATTGGAAAAAGGATAGTTCGAAACATTCTTTCGAAGCAATCACCTTCGCAACCTTTAATATAAGTGGCTATAAGGACCTTTTCGAAAGCATTGGGAAATGCCTTCAATATTAATAAAACAAAAGCATCCCTTTCGAACCCATTGTATAAGGCCATAAAGAAGAGCGGTCTTTAACTAATTCGAAAGGTATGAAGACGACAGCTAGGTTTCGACTAGGTTCGAAAGAAACTACTCTTTTGAAAGCTCCTTTTGAAAACTTAATGTGCGGTAACTCAGTCGAAAGCTACTTTCAAAACAAAGGCAAGCAACAATCCATTCAAAAGATATTTAATATATAACTTCAACGCTTTCGAAAGCTTCTTAGAAAACAAGTGACAACTCTTTTAAATGCTTTCCAAACTACTCTTTCGAAAGCATCTTTAAAAACAAAATAATCGACATCTCTTTCGAAAGCAAAACAAAGACAAGTGGGTTGATTCAAAAGCTATTCAAATGGCAACAACTCCTTCAAAAGTGAGCTTTTGACACCATCCCCTTTCGCCTTTCACCAACACGCTACATACCAACTACTTGATATCATGTGTACTGATTTCGAATGAGTTCCAAAGGCTATCTAGGATGATTTTGGAAGCAAGCAATTGGAAATAGCAAGTTTGTAATTTGAAGAAAAACTGATTTTATACCTTTTGAAAGTAATTCCTTTATACCTAACTTGACTTATTTGTCAAAATACGATTGGTTGCCAATCCTTTACAAGAATATTTTTTCTAAAAAGCTACCAAATTCATCAATCAATAATTAAAAATATTATAGCAAAGAAGCCCTTCCCCTTAACCAAAAAATTAAAACATTTAAGTCCTCAAACTTAATTAATTTAACTTTCATACTAAATAACTTAGGAAAAATTCCCAAAAATCATCTTAATTCACTTTTAATATTTTTCCCAACATATACAAATTTGGGACCCAAAATACTTTATATAATTGCCGTAATTAATTTTAAACCTAAATTATCCATTTCCTCCATTCAAATTTTGTAATAAATTATTCATAGCTTGGATTATTATAAAATTTTAAAGCCATCTCCAAAATAATGTTTTACATAACATATTAAATCCTCATGGCATTCAAAACCCATTTTTATGATTTTAACCTTATAATCAAATCAAACCTTTTACAAACATATATGTTTAAGTCAAACATGGCATAAAATTAAAGCTTATCATCATTCAATCCAGACAAACGGTTTTAAAAGTTGAACCCAAAATCAAAAATGTTCATTCAAATATATATGAGATGATTTTGATTATTGTTCACCTTGTTTGAATAAGGAACTTGAGATTTGATCTTACTTAATTCTTTCTTGCTTGAATCCTTAGCTTCTAGTTGATTTTGATCCCCTTTTCTCCTAGGGTTATGATCGGCCTTAAAGTTTGTTTTGGTTTATGGATGTATGTATGTAAAATGAGGTAAGGGTTTAGGGATTATGGTATATGGCTATTCTCAAATTAGCCTTTCCTTATTCTCTTGAGTAATTAACTTATGAAACCATTTTACAAATCCATTCTTATGATTTTATTTAGTTAAGGCACGAACTTTATTTATTTTTCAAATCTCAATCCTCTTATCACTCTAATCTTTACATTATTCTATTTAATTTATCTAATTAAATCTCATGAATAATGTTATTTAAAATTAGAAGTGTTATAGGACCAAGCATGCTAAAGCCATGCGCTATGCTTCATTTTCTCTACTAAAAATAAGAACCTATAGGCGTTACGGAAGGGGTGAACCTTTCTTATCTCTCTTCCTACAATTTAAACTTTATAACCCTAAATTGATTTAGGGATTTATAGCTGATTATAGCTTAGACTATTGGACTTTGTACCTTCGACTTTACATTGAATAAAAACAAGATTTCTCGAATTATGACTTACTTTCGAGTTCTAAAGCATGTATGAATTTTTATCAATGATTGATTCGAATTCCAAAAGTACCTGTATTCTTGATTTCTATCTTTGCATACAATTGACTATACGAATTTATTTCATAAGAACACAATCTTACACGACTTTGCTTATGACTTAATAGTGGATTTAAGCTTGCTTGTTCGCTCCTCTTAAGTCTTAACTTAACCACGTGCTGCCTTATGCTAACATTAGTTATGGTTAAATTTAGGCTCCCTAATTCCCATCATTTCCCAAGGCTTACTCCCTTGCATATTTTGGGGTTTACGTAGAAATTCATTAACACTTTGGCGCTATATGGAGGGTTCGAACTTCCATCTCCGTCAAAAATATAGGTGGAACTACGCTAGCTTTTATATTTAAGGCTTAAAGGACTTGTCCTTACCGAATATATATCACTCAATGCTAACCAACCTTTTATTCTTAACACTAATTAATTGCATTAACTAAGTTTTGCTTAGTTGTGCCAATTAACCGTGTTAAAATCTACAAACGTGGATCCTCCATGATTCAAATGACTAGGCCAACTTGCGAAATCGCTAATAATCCTTATCTTCATGAAGAACATGTGCTAAGGCTCATAGCATTACATATTATGGAAGAGAAGAAAAGAAAAGTGGGTCCATACAATTTAGAAAAATGAATTTTGAATCCTTCTCATGTGTGGCCAACATCGATCTTTGCCTTCGATAGGCAAAACAAACAAGATAGCATCTTCTTGTAAACGAGGAAAGAGATCCAATTCAAATCCATTGGGACTATTTTTGAAAAGTAATAGAATTAGACTTTGAACAAATCATTAGAAAATGAAGGATTATGCTAGATCGATCCTGCAAAACCAGTGCAGCACAAAGCTCTCTAAAAAGGAAACTAATGATCAAAGGCGAAGAGTCCTTCTTAAGCAATAGCGGAATAAAATAACAATCAAAAAGAACATCCTTCAAATGGCCAAGACTTTCCAAGAACTACACCCTTAATACTTCTTATGAGAACATCTATCTCTTGACTAAGAGAAAACACAACTACTAGCCCTCGTAAAAGAAACATCCAAAAAATGAAAGGAATCTCGAAGGATTATATTATTACTATCATCAGGCCAATGGACAGAGCTCAAACCAATATTTAAGCTTAAAAGGCTTGATCGACAGTATCCTAGGATAAAAAATGCTGAATGAATTTTTACAAAGATGTTAAAACGGGCATCATTAAAATAAGATGTTCGGAAAAAAATAAGTGTATCTACATGGTTGATAAGTAAAGTTCTCCAATAACAATGGAAATGCGTAAACCACTTCCTAGAATGGTAGTAAGGGGAAAATCCTTTGTCCTCGCCAAGATGGCCTGGTCAAAGTACCTTCTAAAGGGAGGTAAGAGTAAGCCGTTGGTTTTGTCTGAAAAGGCCCAACTAGAGCATCTGCAAGCCTTCAAACTCTACTTACACAGCCTAATTGAAGCACCTCCTAGAGGGAGGATGGGCAAGCATTTTGCATATCCAAAGCACCAAATTAGCCTTAAGTGCCATTATCAAAGGCCTCACTAAAGCACCTCCTACAGGGAGGAAGGTTAGGCCTTTGGCCTATCCAAAACACCAAACAGTCCTTTAGTACCGTCTCCATGGCTTTACTAAAGCTCCTCCCAAAGGGAGGTCAGTTAAGTGTATGGTTCAACTAAAAGAAAGCTCCAATCCAAGTATAGATCATTACCAAAGTGATGTTACATAAATCTATAAAATAGGGTCGATTAGTGCTCCAAATCAATCAATCTTCTAGAGAAAGATCCATCAAATATGAGTCATTTTTGCACTACAAGAAACACGTTCTTTGGTTGCTAGATGGATTTCTGGTCTCTATTTCACTATTACCAAAAAGATTTTTTAGCCTTCAATTGCTAGACAAGAATTTCTTATCTTTTGCCAGATGAAGATTTCTGGCCTTCTGTTACTACTACCAGATGGGTTTTCTGGCCATTGCTATTAAATGACAAATTGGTTTTTTGGTCTTCTTTAGATAGGGTTTTTGGTCCTCCTTATTTATTACCAAATGAGTTTTTTGATTATCTTTTCGTGCTATAGCTAGAATGGTTTTCTTGGTTTCCATTGGAATTAGTATCAGAAGGATCTTCTTGTTATGAAACTTTCTAAATCAGCTTTCAATTCAGACCCAAGTTTATTTAACGGGAATCTCTGTAATTAAACATGATGCTGAATATTAATTAATGGAAAGGTAGATTTTTATATCAATTAAAAACTCAATAAGCTACGTTCTTAGTTTTCTTTGCAAGCATGGTATCCATTTATACATCAGAAGCTCAAAATACGAAAATAAAGATATTAATCATCAAGGATTTTAAAAAACTACCAACACCCGAACCAAAGCTACATACCTTACATCCGAGGTAACATTCATTCAAATATAATTTCGCATATGATCTAATACATTATATACAAAGTTACAGGCATATAAATCTAACAGAAGAAGAATCTATTTAAAGTCAAAGCTCAAGGCTCCATGTTGTCTTGTCCAAATCCTTAGCAACTAAAGGATCGATAATATGGCGAAGGGAAATTTCCAAAATCTCTTTGAATTTATATTCCTTCCTTCGAATAATATTTACATTATCAACCGAATCAATTTGAGTTTTGGAAGCATGCTGGAGAGCCCTATTAGCTCCTCTCAAAGTTTAAACCATGCTTTTTTACTCTTCAATCTCTTATTCAAAAGTATATTTCTTATGCTCAAGCTTCGAAAATTTTCTTTCATATTCATTGAGACATTGAAATACTTTTTCGTTCCACTTATTATTGAAAAATTGCATGCACTCGAGTTTAACTTGTCCGCTCCATTTGGAGATCACATAATCACTTAGACCCGAAGGTGGATTCGATAAAGTAGGAAATCCTTAAATAACAAAATGTTGGTATCTCATTGTCTTTATAAGAGTAGGAGTAGGAAGACTAGAATCTAATAGTGAGTTCCGGGGATTGGTAAGATACTTGACTCTTCATTAAATCCACTTTGAAGTCATTTATTTGTTGATTTAATTTAGCCATTTCGACATCATCTCAAGTGAAGGCCTGGATTCTACAACTGAGTTATACATCCTTTATACATTGGAATTCCTTTATTCTTCTACTTAATAACCTCTTCTAAGCTAGAGATTCTATCATTTAAACCTCTAAAGGTCAATTTTAGTTGAAAGTATTTCTTATGTCATTCTACATACTTGTTGATGATTTATGTATATTCATATTGAATTATTGATAGGTCTTAAGGTGAAAACCCTATTAAATGATATTCAATTACCTTGTGAATTTTCATAAAGGTCTAAAATGATATTTTAAGATGGATTTCAAATTTTTGATTTTTCGTAAATTTTTTTGGAATTAATATGATTTTTCTAGTAAAGAAAATGGCATTTTGAATTATAAATTATTTACTGATAATTAATTATTTGTTTGGGTCTGAAATTTTTATATGTTTGGAAACATATATAATGTGATTTTCTGGGATTCTTTACAGATTTTTCCTTAGTGTTTTAATGGTTATATAAAATTAGTTAAGTATGAGACTTAAATATTATATAATTAAAGAGGAGAAGAGGCTATTTGTAAATAAATTTATATTTGTAAATTGGAAAAGTCGACAGCACTTTTTGAAAAAGAATTTGGCAACCAATCAAATTTAGACAAACCAGGTAGCTTTGGTACAAAAGAATAGTTTTAAAGTACAAATAAACAGGCTTTTACTATTTCGAAGCTTTCGAAACTAGGTTCCACCTCCATCCCTTCCCTTCTGACATAGTCAAAACCAATGCACATGGTATAAGCAACTGGTACGTAGTGAATTGGAAGAAGGCGAAAGGTATAGAGTCAAAACCAAGGTATTCGAAAGGGGTTGAAACATTGTTTTGGTTTTAAAGAAAAAATTGTCCACTTGCTTTCGACTAAGTTGCTTTCAACTTGGTTGTGTTTCGACTATGTCAAATGTTTTAAAAGATAATGTTACGATGGGGTTGCTCTTTTGTTTTAAATGATGCTTTCGACAGAGTCAATACCTTTAGCTGCCGCTTCCTACCTTTCGATCAAGATTTTTTAGAAGGGCCCATACTTTCGATGGATAGTTTCGACACCATCACTTCTTTACTTAGGAAATGGTTTTGAAATAGATTCTTCTGACTTTATTTAGTTTCTTATCCTTTTGTACTACTTGAAGGCATTATTTAAATGGTTTCAACTGAGATGTTTTGAAAGCTTTCAAAAGGTGTTTCCACATGTTTTAAATTGAACCCAAGTGCTTTCAAAGGAGTTAACTTTTAATGCTTTCGAATGGTTTTATGTCGAAAGGGGGGGTTCCCCTAGATTTATGACAATGTTGTAAAGGAAGGTTTTTCCTATGTTTTTTAAAGGCAAGGTTTTAAAGGTTTAAAGAAGGATGTCTAATATTCTAGGGCTTTCGAAAGAAAGACTTTATTTGTTTTGAAAGAGTTTCTTTCAATGTTTTCGAAAGGGGTACTTTCAAAGGTTTCGAAAGGGTTACTTTTAGGGGTTTCGAATGGGTTGTTTAAAGGTTTTAAACAAAGGTTTAGAACAAGTTAAATAGGAAGAATATTGTAGGCGTTTTCAAGTTATAAAAGAATTTAACTTATTTTAAAAGGGTACGTAATCCTTAATTGATATCATCAACATGGTTTTGTGTAAAGTATATATAACATGGCCCAATAGCTTAGAGTAAAGCTAAAAGATATATTTTCCTTGTATATTTATGATTCGAAGGACTAAATTATTTTGAAAAGGTTTTCAACAAAATTTTAAAGGGTCGTTAACCCTAAGAAAATGATTCGGACAATTAGTCCACTTTGATTCAGATGGTTGGTCCAATTTGAGGGCAGTCAGTCCAGATTTTTTGGACAGTTGGTCCTGATTATGGAAAGTTAGTCTAGTTGAGGGTAGTCAAACCAGTTTATGGACAGATTGTTCATTTCTTAGCGTGATAAACCTAGCTATTATGTTATGGATAGGTAGTCGCTTATTACCAGTTTTACGGACAGATAGTCCATTTATTAGCATAAAGGATATGGTTATTTTGATATAATCAGTTTGATTAACCAGTTTGGTTGCAGAAAGGATTTGCAAAATATATGTTGTAAAAAGGATATTAGTGAGGGGAAACCCATTCCGCTAAGATATGTGCTCAATATCAGTAAATTGAGATGTAGCAAAATTATTCACACCAGGCTTTATGTCCGACTCGAAGTTTTGGTTTCCCTTTAAACTCTTAGGTGCTCAAAAATTGATTTGAGTAGGTTGAGGGTTAAGATTTTCAGATTTTTGTAGTTTTGGCGAATAAATCTTCTAGAGACGAGTATGTGGCTAACGGATAGCTAATTTATGAACTATAGTTTATTTTGTTTGGATTCTGCTATGTATTAAGTCAAATATGACTATATTGCTTTGATTATCCAAGGTGGCATTGCCATATGTTGCTCTTGGCATATTATTGTAATTTTATGTTTGATCATTGCCTGGGAAACAATTTAGGGATTTTTGTAATATGGATATGAATTATGATTTTTAAATTTAATTAGATATAAGTTGTTTTTAAATCTATGACTTGTTTATATTCATGTGCTTCTGATATTATGGATACCATTAGCATTGCCGTATTTCATCTACAGAAGTTAATACTATAGATGGCTGCAGCATCTGTAGCGTTTAGCTTTTGGACTCTAAATACGGGATGTTTCAACTTGGTATCGAAGCACAAGTTGATGATTTTTTTTAACTAAATAGGGCTTTTGAAAACGAAATCTTAAGGAATTAAAGAAAGGTTGGGGTTTGGGATAACGTTATGGTAACATACTTGTATTTTCTACATACAAGTATCCGCTTTATCCCTAGTCTTCTATCTTTGGTTAGGTTATCTTTCGGTATCTCATGAAATTCGAATACATGTATGGATGGTTGAAATGGAAGAGTTAACACTGGATGGGAAGGCACCAAAGGGAATGCCAGACCTAATGCCAGGAGTGGTCAAGGTCAGGCATAAGCAGAGAATGTTGATGCTAAAGTCCCGCAAGTTGGAATGGAAGCTATGTATCAGTTTTTCAGGAATATGATGTTGGAAAGAGATGCGGTCGAACTGTTTGGAGGAAATGCTACAAGAGCGGGGGTTCTGAAAGTTTCGATAGCTAACCATTTTGCTTAGCTAAGTGGAGATTTCACCAAGCTTGGAGGGAAGATGTTTATGGGAACGGAGGATGCCATTGAGACGGAGAACTAGTTGTTGCACTATGGAAGGATCTTTGTAGATTTGGGCTCAATGATGAGCAGAAGAGGATGTTAGCATCTAAGCAGCTTTGGGGAGCTGCATTGTTCTGATGGAATAATGTCTATAACGGTAGATGAGGAGACTATGACCTAGGATGATTTCAAGAGTGGGTTTAGGGTGAGGTTCGTGTCTGTTATGGCATAGTTAGATTAGGGAAAGATGTCGATCATGGAGTATGCCAGACAGATATGGGTATGCCTCAGTAGACACAATGATGAAGAGAAATGGGAAGTTTATCAGGGGATTGAAGCTTGAGTTAGCAAGGGCTACTTTATTTCATATTAGAGATCCTTTTGATGATGTTATGGAGATGGCCATGAGGCAAGAGGAGATTCTTAATTCTTTATAGAAGAGCAAGGCTAAGGAGGTCGTGGTTGAGCAAGGCTAGATGAGGAAGTTCTTTCCCAAGAAAGGTGCTCCGAATGGTGGAGCAGCTAAGAAAGGAAAGTCCGAGATCATCTGTTATTGGTGAGACAAGAAGGGGCACTTTGCTAATGATTGTCGTTCTGGAAAGGCTAAGGATATGGCTAGGGGGAAGAATGTCAGGTGCTTCAACTGTGACCAAATAGGCCATTATAAGGACCAGTGCAAGAAGCCCGCTAAGGATGGAAAGGGCTAGGTGTATGCATTGGAGCCTACTGTTTCTCGGCTTAGGAGAAGTGGAAGGCAGTTCTGGGAGGTGCATTTCCGATGCATGGTATGTTTTTTGGCGTTATATTTGATACTAGTGCATCACATTCTTTTATTTCTAGATATTTGATAGATAAGCTTAACCGTGAACCCATAAATTTAGTTACTTCCTTACGGTTGCGAATCCAATAGGAGGGTATGAAACTCCAAGGTTGAGATGTGACCAGTTCGAGCTTCCCTGTTAGGTCATATTTTTTTTGCAGTTTGCAAATGTTTGATTCTGTGGGGTTCGGAATTATTATTAGGATGGATTTGTTAAGTGAGTACAATACTAGGATATTTTGCCAGGATAGGAAGATATCTCTTAGACACCCTGATTGTAGCGACATGATTGTTTATACCATAGAAGATTCTAGCGATGAGGTGTTTTCTTTGTTGGGTGTTATGTAACCAAATGATGAATTGAGTCGAGTTTTCATTGTTAGAGAATTTATGTTTTTGAGCCTATAGTTGGATAGCCACCGAAACGAGCCATTGAGTTTCGAATAGATTTGGTTCCGAAAGCAGAATCATTGAGTAGGCTGCCGAGCAGGATGACCCTTTCAGAGATGAGGGAGTTGAAAGTGTAGTTCGTGGATCTGGAATGCAAGAGCTTCATCAGGCCAAGTAGTTCCCCTTGGAGGTGCAGCATCAGTGTTTGTTAAGAAGCCGAATGGATCGTTGAGGCTATGTATCGAATATCATAAGTTGAATGAGAGGACAATAAAGAATCGATATCCATAGCCTAGAATTGATGATTGGTTCGATCAGTTGAGTGGATCCAAGGTATTTTCCCAGTTGGATTTGAAAATTGGTTTCTATCAGCTTGGAGTAGCAAAGGACAGTATACGTTTGACGGTGTTCAGGACCAGATATCGATCGTATAAATGGTTAGTTATGCCATCCGGTCTGATGAATTCGCCAGATTTGTTTGTGAATTGATGAGCCAAGTTTTCCAAGAACACTTGGATAGGTTCATATTGGTTTTCATAGTTGATATCTTGACTTACTCTAAGGATAAGAGAGAGCAAGAAGTTCGTCTTAGAGTGGTGCCTGAGACGTTGAGGCATCATCAGCTAAAGGAGAAGTTCTCGAAGTGTCACTTCTAGAAGAAGAAAGTTAAGTTTCTTGGTCATATATTCTCAAACAAAGGGTTGCCAGTGGATCTGACTAAGGTTGATGCAGTGAATAGTTGGACGAGACCCGAGACATTAATGGACATAAAAAGTTTCTTGGGGTTAGCTTGTTATTATCACAGATTCATTAAGGATTTCTCACGGATAGCAGCACCGATGACCAAGGTAGTGAGAAAGGATGTGATGTTTGTGTGGATCAATAAGTGTGAGGAAGCATTTTAGAGTTTGATACATTTATTGACCCGTGCACCTATGTTAGTTTCCAGAGGGGATTTAGGGTTTGGTTGTTTATACAGATGCATGTGGAACAAGATTGGGAGCTGTGCTGATGCATGGAGGATTGCCTATGCTTCTAGACAACTTAGACCGCATGAGGTCAGGTATCCAACGCATGCTTTGTAGTTGGCTGTAGTGATTTTTTCTTTGAAGGTGCAAAGAAATTACCTTTTATGAAAAAGGTTTAAGTTACTTACCGATCATAAGTCGTTGAATTATTTATTCCCTCAAAAGGAGCTAAACATGAGATAGCAGAGACGGTTAGAGTTTATAACCGCTTATGATTTTTCGATTAAGATAGACTAGGGAAAGTAAACAGATACACTTAGTAGGAAACATCATAATGCAATGTTAGCGATTATTTTTGAGTGGAAAGATTTGAAAGCATTAGCAGATTGCAGAATGCAGTGGAGATCCAAGGCTGGGTCTAGTGAGGATACAGTTGTATTATCTTATTTGGAAGTTCGACCGCCGTTGATCAAAAAAAATGCTTCTAAATAGATGGAGGATCCTGTATTAGCTGATCGGATCATGAAGTTAAGAGAAGAAACCAAAAGCGATGACTTGAAAGACTTTAGTCTTGACCAGAATGGTTGGTTGAGAAATAAACGAAGATTATGTGTTCCAAGTGTGGGAAACGTAAGGAAGGAAGTCTTGGAGGAATGTCATTGTTTGAAGTTCTCAATTCATCTAGGAGGAACTAAGATGTATCAGGATATGAAGAGGAGTTTCTTCTGGGAATGTATGAAGCAGGATATTGGCTTATGTGTAAAGCAGTGCTTGAATTTCCAGTAGGCAAAGGCCGAACACCAAAAGCCAAGTTGGTTGCTTCAACAATTAAATATTCTAGTATGGAAGTAGGATTAAATTTCTATGGAATTTATTGATGGGTTGCCAAGGTCGAACGGAGGAAATGAAAGTGTATGGTTCATAGTGGACAGATTGACCAAGAGTGCCCTTTTCATTCCAGTTAGCTCAACCAGGATGACACTTGTTTTAGCAAGACTGTTTATAAAGAATGTGGTTAAAATTTATGGAATTCTTAGCACTATAGTTATTGATAGAGATTCCTAGTCCACAAGCGAGTTTTAGAGGATTCCGCAAGAAGTTTTGAAAACCAAGCTCAAGATGAGTACCGCTTACCATCCGTTGATAGATGGGCAAATGGAAAGAGCTAACAAAATCTTAGAAGATTTGTTAAGAGCTTATGTTCTAGATTTTTGAGGATCATGGGAAGACCATCTCCATCTATTCGAGTTTTCATATAACAATAATTATCAGACCAGTATTGGGATGACACCATTTGAAACTTTGTATGGAAGGCCAAGCAAATATCCTGCTTGTTGGTCGTAGATCGGGATATGTTGATTCTTGGTTCGAATTTGGCTAGAAAAGCTATAGAAAAGATTGAGATCACTCGGGCTAGAGTGAAGGATGCTCAGACTAGGCAAAAGAGTTATGCGGATAAAAGATAGAAAGACTTAGAATTCTCAGTTGGAAATTAAGTTTTTATTAAGGTGTCACCGATGAAGGGTTTTATTAGATTTGGAAGATCAGGAAATTCGGCATCGAGATTCGTTTGACCATTTCCTATTATTGAGAGGATTGGGAAACTCGAGTATAGACTTGAGATACGGAGCAGCTTGGGATGTGGCCATGATGTTTTCCGTTTTTCTCATCTCAGAAAGTGTGTTAGAGGCCTAGTGACTACTATTTCACCGGCTGTGCCATATGATTTATTAGTAGAACCAGATTTGACCATGGTGAAGAAACCAGTTCGCATTGTTGCGATAGATGAAAAGAGGCTTAGAACCAAGACAGTCGGGTTAGTCAAAGTCCAGCGGAATGACGATGATGGTACTTGGGAGGTTGAGAGCAGGATTAGAGATAGTTATCCTAACTTGTTTGATGGTATGTTTTACCTTCTGATTTGATTTATTGTGTGCCTTATTGTAAATTCAAGGACGAAACTCTTTAAGGAGGGTAGTCTTTAACACTCCAGATTTTTGGTAACATTATTTATGATATCTGCTTAGTTAGATTAAACAAAATAATGAGCTGATTAGGGGATTGAGATTTGATTTTAATTAACCATATCCGTGCCATTTAAAATCAATAAATTAACAAAGAAGATTTAAATGAATAAGAGGAAGGGTAAAGTAGGAATGACCCATTCCTATATCTTCCAAACCTTAGCCGTGTATTAGAACACACGTTCATTTCATTTTGAAATTTCAAAACAAGAGGCCGGCTACCATTAACAAGAAAAAGGGGAAGAAGAATTAAGAAAATCTAAAGGAAAAGCTAATACAAATCAAATCCATTAAAATCTCAAGTTCTTTTATCTCTAAAGCTAAGGTGAATAATGTTTACATCTCATTTTTGTTTTGTTTTGTTTTTAAGACTTAATCCGAATATTTTGCATTAATTTTCCATGATTTTGGACGATGGAATGATTATATATACTTATTGATGATTTATGTATACTCATTTTGATTTAATGATAGGTTTTAAGATTAAAACCCTATTAACTGACATCAAATTACCTTGCAAATTTTTATGAAGGTCTCAAATGATATTTTGAAAATGGATTTCAATTTTTAAATTTTTCTGAATGTTTTTGGAATTAATATGATTTTTTTTGTAAAGAAAATGGCATTTTAGATTGTAAATTATTTACATGTAAATAATTATTTGTTTGGGTCTGAAATTTTTGTATGTTAGAAAACGAACATAATGTGACTTTTTGGAATTTTTACAGATTTTTCCTAAGTACTCTAATGGTTATATAAAATTATATAAGGTATAGGACTTAATGTTTTAAATAATTAAATAGGAGAAGGGGAATTTTGAAAATAATTTAAATTTATAAATTGAGAAAGTCGGCATCACTTTTTGAAAAAGAATTTGGCAACCAATCAGAGTTAGACAAACAAGGCAAGTTATGTACAGAAGAATAGTTTTAAAGTACAAATAAATAGGCTTTTACTGGTTTGGAACTTTCGACACCAGGTTCCGCCTCCATGCCTTCCCTTCCAATACAGTAGAAACCAATGCATATGGTATCATAAAACTTGTACATGGTACATTAGAAGAAGGCGAAAGTTATAGAGTCGAAACCAGATGGTTCTGAAGGGGTTGAATTATTGTTTTGGTTTTAAGGAAAAATACGTCCGCTTTCTTTTGACTAAGTTGCTTTCGACTTGGTTGAGTTTTGAGTAAGTCAAATGGTTTGAAAGATAATGTTTCGACGGGGTTGCACTTTTTTTTTGAATGATTCTTTCGATATAATCGAAACCTTTAGCTGCCACTTTCTACCTTTCTATCTAGATGGTTTCGAAGGGGTTGTTTTGTTTTCTAAAAATTTGGCCACCTCCCCAATACTTTGGAAGGATGGTTTCATCACCATCACTTCTTTACATAGGAAAAGGTTTCAAAACAGATGCTTTCGACTATATTTAGTTTTTGATTACTTTACTTGAAGGCATAATCCAAATGGTTTCGACTGAGATGTTTTCAAAGGTTTCGAAAGGTGCTTCCATATGTTATATATTGAACCCAAGTGCTTTCGAAATAGTTGAGTTTTGATGCTTTCGAAAGGTTTTATGAATGATTTTGAAAGGCGTGGCTTCCCCAGGAGTTCGATAAGGTTGAAAAGAAAAGTTTTTCCTATGTTTTCGAAAGGCAAGGTTTTAAAGTTTTAAAGAAGGGTGTCTAACACTTTAGAGCTTTCGAAAGAAAGGCTTTTATTGGTTTCGAAAGAGTAACATTTAGTAGTACTGAAAGCGGTACTTTCAAAGGTTTCGAAAGGGTTACTTTTATGGATTTCAAATGGGTTGTTTAAAGGTTTTACAAAGGTTTCGAACAAGTTTAATATGTAGATAGCCTAAATGTTTTCAAGTTATAAAGGACTTTAACTTATTTTATAAGGATAGGTAATCCTCATTTAATATCATCAACATGATTTTGTGAAAAGAATATATAACATGGCAAAATAACTTAGAGTAAAGCTAAAAGATATATTTTCCTTGTAGATGTATGATTTGAAGGGCTAAATTATTTTAAAAAGGTTTTCAAGGAAAATTTAAAGGGTAGTTAACCCTAAGAAAATGATTCGGACAGTTAATACATTTTGATTCTGACAGTTAGTCCAGTTTGAGGTTATTGAGCCTAGAGTTTTCGGACGGTTAGTCAAGATTGCTGACAGTTAGTCCAGTTGAGGCGGTCAGCCTAGCTTTATGGACCAATAGTTCATTTGTTAACATAGCGGACCTTGCTATTATGTTATGGAGAGCTAGTCGACTAATACCCGTTTTATGGATAGATAGTCCATTTATTAGCATAGAGGATATTGCTATTTTGATATAATTAGTTTGATTAACTAGTTTGGTTGCAAGAAAGGATTTAAAAAATACATGTTTTGAAAAAGGATATTAGTGAGGGGAAACTAGTTCCGCTAAGAGACATGCGTGGTCTTACTCAATATCAGTAAACCGAGATGTAACAGAATTATTCACAACAAGCTTTATGCCCGACTCTATGTTTTCTCCCCTTAAACTCTCAGATGTTAAAAAATTGATTTTAGTAGGCTGAGGATTGAGGTTTTCATGTTTTCAGGTTTTCGTAATTTTGACGAATAAAGCTTCTGGTGATGAGCAGTTGGCTGATGGATAGCTAATTTACGAACTACATTCTATTTTGTTTGGATCTCAATGTGTATTAAGTCAGTTGACTATTTTTCTTTATTCGTCCAAAGAAGCATTGTCACATGTCGCCTATGGCTTATTATTGTAATTTGATATTTAATCATTGCTTGGGAAACTTTTTTGGGATTATTATAACATGGATATGAATTATGATTTTTGAAATGTAATCAAATATATGTTGTTTTGAAATCTGTGATTTGTTCTTATTCATATGCTTTTGATATTATGGCTACCATTAGAATTAACGTATATCATCACGAGAAGTTAATACTATGGATAACTGTAACATTTGTAGCACTTAGCTTTTGACCTCTAGATACGAGATGTTACAAGGAACTATGCTAGGCTTGGAGGGAAGCCATTCATCGGAACTGAAGACGCTATCGAGGTGGAGAAATGATTGCTACATTTTGAGAGGATCTTTCTAGATTTAGGGCTTAATAATGAGCAGAAGAGAGGACTTGCTTCGAGACAGCTTCAAGGAGCAGCTTTGTTCTGGTGGAATAGTTTGACAGCTGTAGTGAATGAAGAGACGATGACATACGCTGAGTTTAAGAGGAGGTTCGAGGAGAGGTTCATGTCTGTGATGGTGCAATCTTCCCTGTTGGAAAAGTTTTTTAAGTTTGAGCTATGGGAGATGGCTATGTTGGAGTATGCTAGAAGATTTGAGGAGTTGGCGAGGTATGGATATGCGATTATGGATACTGTGATTAAGAGAAACGAAAATTTTATCAAGGGGTTCAAGCCAGAGTTGCCCAAGGCTACATTACCACATATTAGTTGTGATGTTATGGTAAAGACGAATTTAAAACATGGAGAAAAGCTTGCTTTTCTAGAGAAGAATAAGGTGAAGGAGGTTCAGGTGGGGCGAGTCGGAAAAGAAAGATCTTTCATAAGAAGGGTGCTCAGAAAGGTGGAGCCGCAAAGAAAGGGTAGTTAGAAGTTGTTTTCTTTAAGTGCGATAAGAAGGGGAATTTCGCTAACGAATGTCATTCTAGAAAGGCGAAGGAAGTGATTGGGAAGAAAAATATCAGATGGTTCAAATGCGATCAGATTGGCCATTGCGAGAACTAGTGCAAAGAACCTGCTAAGGGTGCAAGGGGCAAGATGTTGCATTAGAGCCTACTACTTCGAGGCCAACAGCGTAGGAGAAATGGAATGAGGTATGGGAGGTACGCTTCAGATTCATGGTATGTCTGTTAGCGTTTTGTTTGATACTGCTGCATCGCATTCTTTTATATCTCGTTGTTTGGTAGATAAACATAACCTAGAACCCTCATACTTAGTTACTTCCTTAAGGGTTGCAAATCCGATAAGAGGGTATACGACACATGGGATTGAGTGTGACCATTTAGAGTTTGATTTGTTAGGTCATACCTTTGTTTTTAGTTTGCATGTGTCTGACTTTGTAGGGTTCATAATTATCTTGGGTATGGATTGGTTAAGTAAAGACAATGCTAGGATGTTTTGCTATGATAGGAAAATATCGCTTACACAACCCGACTGTAGTGATCGGATTGTATAAACTGTAGAAATCCCTATCTATGAGGCGAATGCTTTGTTGGGTATTGTGGAGGTATAGGACGAGTTGAATCGAGTTTTCATAGGTCTTCAAGCCAGTAGTAGGATTTCCACTGAAACAAGCCATTGAGTTTCGAATAGATTTGGTGTCTGGAGAAGAACCAGTGAGTAGACCTCTGAGAAGGATGACACCTACCGAGATGAGAGAGCTAAAGGTGCAGCTGGTGGATTTGGAAGGCAAGAATTTTATTAGACTGAGTATTTCACCTTGGGGACAACCGTAGTGTTTTCCAAATTGATGATAAAGAATCAATATGGATTATCGTAAGTTGAATGAGATGACAATAAAGAATTGATACCCATTGCCTAGAATTGATGATTTGTTTGACCACTTGAGTGGAGCCAAAGTACTTTCTTAATTGGATTTGGCGACAGGTTTCCATCAGCTTAGAGTAGTAGAGGACAACATTCCTTTAATGACGTTTAGAACTAGATATGGATTGTACGAATGGTTTGTTATGCCGTTTGGACTAACTAATACACGGGTATTATTTGTGGGTTGGATGTACCGAGTATTCCGAGAACACATAGATAGGTCTGTGTTGGTTTTCATAGATGATATTCTGATATACTCTAGAGATGAAAAGGAGCATGAAGTTCATCTTAGAGTGTGCTTAAGACGATGAGGCAGCGTCAGCTGTAGGCGAAGTTTTCGAAGTATTATTTCTAGAAAAAAGAAGTGAAGTTTCTTGGTCATGTGGTCTCAGAGAAAGCATTGTCTATAGATCCAAATAAGATTGAAGCAGTGAAAAATTTGAAGAGATTCGAGACCGTGACCTAGCTTAAGAGTTTTCTTGGATTTGTCGGATATTATCGGAGGTTCGTATGGGATGTTTCACGGATAGCAACACCAGTGACCAAGCTAATGCGAAAGAATGTGAACTTTGTGTGGACCAGTAAGTGTGAGGAAGCATTGCAAATCTTGAAACACTTATTGACCCATGCACATGTGTTAAATATTCCATAAGGAAATTAGGATTTGGTAGTTTATACAAATGCATGTGGAACTGGATTGAGAGGTGTGTTAATGTTAAGAGGTAAAGTGATTGCCTATGCTTCTCGACGGCTTAGACCGCAAGAGGTTAGGCATCCCATGCGTGATTTGGAATTAGCTACAGTGATTTTTGAGTTGAGAGTGTGGAGACGTTACCTTTTAGGAGAGTGGTTTGAGCTTTATAAGGATTAAAAGTCATTGAAATATTTATTCTCCCAGAAGGAGCTAAACATGAGACAACAGAGATGGTCAAAGTTTGTTGTTGCTTATGATTTCGGAATTGAGTACACATGAGGGAAAGGTAATAAGTTGGAAGATGCACTTACAGAAAGCATCAGAATGCGGTGTTGGCTATGATAGCTGAGTGGAAAGATTTTCGAAGCATTAGCGACTTGTGGAGTATAGTGGAGATCTAAGACTAGGTCTAGTGGAGAAACAACTGTGCCATTTTTGTTTAAAAGTCTGACCGATGATGATCAAGAAGATTACTTCTTAATAGGAGGAGGATCTAGTATCGGTTGAACAGATCAAGAAGTTAAAGGATGGAACAAAGACCAAAGAGTTGAAGGATTTTTGTCTTGATCAGAATGGGTGGTTGAGAAAGAAATGGAGGTTATGTTTTCCTGTAGGAGAATGAAGGAAGGAAGTTTTGAAGGAATTCCATCATTCGAAGTTCACTATTCATCCAGAAGGAACTAAGATGTATCAGGATATGAAGAGAAGTTTCTTTTAGGAAGGTACAAAGTGGGATTTTGGATTATGGATAAAGCGGTGTCTAAACTGTCAACAGGTAAAAGCCGAACATCAGAAGCCAAGTGGGTTGCTTCAGCCATTGGATATTTTGATATGGAAGTGGAATTCTATTCCTATGGATTTTATAGACAGGTTGCCAAGATCTAATAGAGGAAATGAAAGTATATAGGTTGTAGCAGACAGATTAACCAAGAGATCCCATTTCATTCCAACTATGTTTTATTTGGCTAACTACTAACCTTTGGCTTACTATGGCCTACCAGACAATATAAAAAATAGTTTAGCATCTGTTAGATACTCCTCTTCGTTACGGTCTGCCTTATCTTCTCCCAGGGTCGCGTGATCCTATAGGTTTTGCGGGCTCACCAATAAACTATCTCTATACAAATAATTCCTTTCTTTGTGTAACCCCATTTTAGTCTTATCCGTGACAAATCCATACACACTGGAATTTTGGGCTAAATTAGCTAGGTGCTAATAGCTAATGTATACGGCGACCCTATACCAGTCCCATCTGGTATATAAATATTTGAGTCATTTTACTTAGGGTAATCTTCCGTTAAATTTTCCTTGAAAACATTTTCTTCTCAACTTGATTTAAAACCTTTAAATCAAACTTAAATAAGGTAAGTATATACTCTATGCTTTACTTGAATCATCTTGCCATGTTATATAATACTTTACACAAACCATTGTTGATGAAAACATTTAAATCTTTGAAAGTACCTCTTTCAAAAAGATGGAAAGTATCCATTTCAAAATCAAGTAAATCCTTTATAACCTTGGCCGAAAGGCCAAAATATTCATTTCAAAACCATTCATAACTACCTTTAGAAAACATTAAAAAGCATCACATACGAAAGCTTAAAACCTTAGACGTCCTTCTTTAAAAACGCTATAACATTGCCTTTCGAAAACATTGGATACCTTCTTTTCAAGCCTTTCGAAACAATTAGCGAACCACCTATTCGAAACCTTCATTTGAACCTTTCGAAAGCATTAAAATCCTTTATGAATAATAAAACTTCTAAAGCATTTGAGTTGAATCGAAACGTGTGGAAAGCTTTCAAAACGATTGAAATCTATCTCTCTCGAAATATTTGGTTTCTACCTTCAATAAAGAAAAAGTGTCATCAAAATTTTAAGTCGAAAACACTCTTTCGAAAGCAATTTCTAAGCAAAGAAGTGATGGTGTCGAAACCAACCCTTTCAAAAGCATTAGAGAAGCGGCTTGTATTTTAAAAACAGAGTATTACCTTAGAAACCACTTGCTTCAAAAGGTAGAAAGCGACAACTAGGGGCTTCGATCCCTTCAATTTTTTTTTATTTAGAACAAAAGCGCAACCCATTTGAAACCATTCCTCTAAAACATTTGACCCAGTCGAAAGCCAACTAAGTCGAAAGCATACCCTTTTGAAAGCAAAGATGGCGCATTTTCAATTAAAAGCAAGGTTGCATTTTGACCCATTCGAAACCCTTAGATTCTACCCAGTACCTTTTGCCTTAGTTCAATTCACTACATACCAATTACTTGATACCATGTGCATTGGTTTCGATGGTGATGAAGTCGAAACTACCAAATCAGAACGCCTACTGCTGAAAGTGTTAAAACATGCCAAAAGCATGTAAAAACTAATTTTTACTTTAAAAAGAAATTCTTTTCAATTAACCTGCCTTATTTGTCAAAATATTATTGGTTGCTAATTTTCTTTTCTAAAAGCACTGCCAAAATTTCATTTAAACAATTTAAATAATTTACGAAACATCCCTTCTCCTTTTATAAATATATAAAACATTTAAGTCTCATACCTTAAATAATTTTATATATTCATTATAGCACTTAGGAAAATTCAACAAAAATTCTGGTAAATCATTTCTAATATGTTTTCTTACGTATATTAATTTTAGACCTAAAACATTTATTATTTAGCCGTAAATAAATTTAAACCCAAATAATAATTTTCTTTACTAGAAAATTAATATAAAATCCAAATTAATTCAGAAAATTATGAAAATTGAGTTCCATCTCTACAACATCATTTCTGGTCTAAATCTAAATTCGCAAGACATTTGGATGTCATTTAATAGGGATTTCACATTAAAACATATAATAAAACATTTAATCATTAGAAAACATGGCATAACATTGCAAAATAATTTGAATTAACCTTAAAACCAAAAATAATAAAAATATATGAGATGTAGTCATTATTCACCTTAGCTTTGAGATTAAGGAGTTTGAGATTTGAATGGATCTGATTTTGATTTAGCTTCTTCCTTAGCTTTTCTTCCTCTTGTTCCTTAGAATGGTGGCCAGCCTCTATTCTTAATTTTTGCAAATGATAATGAACGTATGAAATGAATTCCTAAGGGTATAGGGTATTCGAATATTCTTTTTCGCATTTTTCCCTCACCAATTACCTTTATCTATTTTAGTTCATATTAGCTCATTTTAATTTATTCATTATATGGCTTGGCTACCCCTATTAATTATACAGGCCCGTATTTTTAACCACTTTAAATTATGAAATTTAATATAATTATTGAGTAAAAATGGTAAAAAAAATTAATGATTTGGTTATAGTTTATTGGATATGAACTTGAATAAAATTTTGAAATAGTTAATTTCGAAGATTTTGACGATAACAAGTATTGAAATAAATTCTATATAATTATTATGTTGAAAACCAATAATGAAACTAAATAATAAACATTGAATGAATGTACAATGGAAATGGTTATTTTATAATTTGAATTCGTTTTAAAAGTTAAATTTTATAAGTTCAGTAACTTACATTTCAATTATAGTGAGTTATTACAAAATTAAAATTGTTTAAATTAAATATTGGCAATTATTTGAAAAATTGGATTCTGAATTTAACGTGAATGAAAATGATTTGAAAGTCATTCTAAATTTTATTTAAGCCATAATAAAGATTGTTAAATTTTAAAATTGAATTTAAAAGAGAATAAATTGAAGTTGGAAATTTTATATTTTAATTGAACAGTAAAATTAGCCTTCCGAGGCATAGTCTCGGAATTCGACGAAACCGGTGTCATTGGGTCCGTAATAATGTATTATTATCGGATTTCAAATTTTATATTATTTGGAGTTATCTTTTGGTCATACGGGATAGAAACGTGTTGAAATTAATTTTGGAAATTTAATATTTTAATTCGATTCGGAAAGCTATCTTTCACATATGATCAAATTAGGCCTCGAGACTTGTTCCATTATGTTCGGAACAGGGGTACAACATTAAGAATGCCAAGTGGCACTGTGACGACCCAAAATTTTTAACAATTTAAATTTGAATAGTTAATTGATTTAAAACATTTAAAAGTTAATTTAACTTGAATTCAAGATATCAATATTTACTTGATAATTAAATTATTGAATTATATAGTTTAAACATTGAATCATATAATTCGAAATTGGTTAAGTTGTTGAATCTGAAACCTCTAAGCGTGTTTAAAATAATTTGAAGGCTTATAAAATTTATAATGATGATACTGTAGATAAAAATGGTTGAAATTTAATTTAAAGACGATTTGTTCAATTTTAATAATATATCGTTTAAATTGAATTTAAAAATAGCCTTCTGATGCATAGTTTCAGAATTCGACGAGACCAGTTCCATTGGATCCGTTATAGTTAGTTATTATCGGATTTCAATTTTCGTAGCAATCGGAGTTGTCGTTTGACCCTGGCAGCTCAAAACACTTTGAACTATTTTAATCAGTTTAATTTAAATTTGATGGTTTTCTTTTGGTAACTTGCACATACGTTCAAATTAGCCTCCGAAACACGTTCCATTATGTTCGGAATGCGGGTAAAACCTTATAATCGCCCCGCGGCATTCCTTAAGAGGAGTTCGAAAATTTAAGTAGCAATCGATAAAGCATTTTGAAGTTTTATATAAGATAATGAAAAATTAATTAAATAAATTAGCAAGGATATTTTTATAAACAATCGTACGCAGGAAGCTACCCAAACCAATATTTATCATCCGTTTCCCCTTCTCTAATCTTCAAGCAGAATTGAACGTATACATAAAAAAAATTAATTAAAACTTATTAGTGAAATCTATGGCCAGACCCCTCTTCAACTTCGTTTTCCCCAATCTGGAGCCGATCGAATTCATATCTTCCTCTCTTGTATTTTTTTCCATTTCAGAAACCGAAAGTTATAAAAAAAAAAGAGAAAAAAATAGAAATCGCGAGAGCCAGTGCTTGAAATTGAAGCCGGCTTCCACTCTATCTCGAACAAGATCGGCGGTGATTCCGATTGAGGCTAGGGCTCGCGATCGTTGGTAGTGCCACGACATCGTTGCATTTGGAGGGACGCGGGTTAGGGTTTGTTGGCTAGTCGTAAGTGGCGCCGTGTGTTGTCGCAATCAAGGAGGTGGGGTACTGGGAACTCGCGAGTGGATCACGATGTCGTCTTGGTCGATCGAAGGATGAGGCGGTAGAGAGAGTTCGGTTTGGGTGCGAGCTGAGCTGAGCTAGGGCAAGGGGTGCTCGATGCTTGCTGTGGTGATAGTAGGTGAGTTTTCTCAATCGTCTCGGGTCATATATATGAATATTCTCATGTTTTAAAACATAGAAATATCAAGTTTTAAACTAATTTGTTTTAGACCCTTAGTTTGATAATGATGTTGATTAATATTTAATAATCTAAGTTGTATGTTTCATTTAAACTAAGTAGGTAGATACTTAAGTTAAATTCGAAATTTAATTAATAGCGTGCTTAAGGAGAAATTAAGAAAATAAAGTATTTATCTTAAATTAGACTTAAAGATATTAGATTAAATCATAGATTAATGATAATCAAATCCCGGATTTATAAAATAAGAATTTAAAGTGATATAGTTAAGAAATTAATTAATTTATTTGATTTAACTTTTAATTAAATTAGATTCGAGAAATTAAGATTATTTAATTAATCAGTTCTGCAACTAAAGAGAAACTAATTAATTTATGGTTAACAAATAATTAATTATTGATTAGGGATTATAAGTTAATTAATTTTTGATTGATTAATTTATAGGTAGAGATAAATTAATATAAGTAACTAGAGAATTCGTTACTTAAATGACAATCATTTAATGTAAGTAAATTAAAGGTGAGTAAATCTCACTCTGTTGGATTACTATTTAAATTTAAATGGTTAAATTTAAATATTTGGTTGGATGATTGAATTGATTTGATATGCACCGTTAATTGATGATCTAGTTATTTTGGGTTTTGGGATGGTTCACGAGTTAATTGTTGCTTAACACGAAGCATTGGAAATTTTAAGTTGTTTTAAACTTAAAATATAAATGAGAAAATGTTTCCGTTTTAAAAGTTACTAAAGGCTTAATGATTGTGATACATTAACTTAGTAGGGTAATTAAAATGGATAATTAATTAATTCAATTAATTAATGATTTGGGGATTTAATTTAGTAATTAAAGGTTTGAATAAATAAAAATAAATTAAGTTGTAAGTTAATTAACCAAGTATAAGTAATTCAGAATAATCATTGATGGTGTGATAAATAATTACCCCATGTAATTAAGAAAATATAATTACTTTGTGAAATTAATCAAGAGATTGATTATGATGGTTAAGTAAGGAGTAATTAATTTATGAATGAAGTAAAACAAAAGATAGTTAATTCCAGTTTGGGATTAATCGAAAATGATTAATACTGTGGTTTCATTAATATAATTAAAGTTGATTAGGATAAATTAAAATATAATTGAAAATATTTAATTTATATAATTAATGATGTAATCAAAGATTGATTAATTAAGATTGATTAATCCATAATAAGTGACTTATGAGAAGTTAATTAATATAATTAAGGTTTAATGTAATTAATATAGTTAATTTGGAAGTGATTAAGCTTTGCTTGTGGGTGATTGAATGGTGTTGAATGCTTTGAATGAATTGATATCTGATATGAAATGTTGTGTTTTTCATTTGGATATCTTGGAATGGGATGGCATGAGACTCGAAGAGGCCGGGGTCGGGTATTAGGAAATACCCGAAACCACTTCGAATTTTTACAAATTGTTTTATGAAATCAATAAGCTGGAATGAAACGATTTAAGTAAATTGGATTATTTTTATCTAAGTTTGGTACTTAGAAATGGATGTGTGGATTAAGTGTTGTCTACAGCAAATTGCGAATTTGTTAAATTGATAGAAGTTACCCCGGGTTTATATGAGTTGTATTCTTTGTATTCCATGTTTGTTGGGTTTACTCACACTGGTTTCCAGCCTGACCCAGGTGTTACTTTGGTGTAATGCTCGGGTCAGACCGAGTATTACAGATTTTCAGGTCAGGACGTTCTGGATCTCAAGAGGCGAGCTGGATGGCAATATCATATAGAGTATATCCGCTGTATTTATATTATTGTTAATCTGAGTCATGATAATTGTAAATATTCAGTGACTGTATATAATGTGAAACTCTGACGTATTAGAATGTAGTCGACAGATATAGAATTCTTTTGTAAACTGTTATTATTTATTATGTATTATTATATTTTATCCGCTGTGAAAGTGTGATGTTTGGTGTTTCTGTTCTTCTTTTTCTGTCTCTTTCTTCTTTTTCTTAACTATTTGGAAATTTCGGGTTCGGAAATTTCGGGTCGTTACATTTGGTATCAGAGCTGAAAGGTTAAGAGAGAACCTTGGCTCTTGTAACGACCCAGAATTTTATTAATTTAAAATTTGAATATTTAATTAATTTTAGATATTAATAAGTGAATTTATAAGTCAGATAAATTTTATTTGAATTATTGGATTTAATTGGATAATTAAATCGATAATTTAAAATGTTAAATTATGGAAATAATTGAAAATAGAGTTAAATATGATAGAAAATGATTTGTAAAATTTTATTTAATCATACTGGAGTTATAGAAATATTTTAGAACTTTTAAAATCGAATTAAAAGTTAATTTGTGAAAATTGAATATTTTAATATTAAATAATTGACTGTAAAATAGCCAATTTTTGAACAGTCTCAGAATTGAACGAAACCAGTTCCATTGGATCCATAATAGTTAGTTATTACCGGATTTTAATTTTCGTATCAATCGGAGTTATCGTTTGATCGTGGCAGCTCGAAACGCATCGAATCGTTTTTAATTTAAATTTGGCGAGTCAAAATAGCCATTTTTCAAAAAGTCTCGGATTTCGACGAAACCAGTTTCATCGGATCCGTAATGTGATATTATTGTAAGATTTCAAATTTCAAGTCAATTGGATTTACCGTTTGTCCGGTACGAATTAAAACGCCTAGAAATCGGTTTAAATCGGTTTAATTCAAATTGAACGTTTTCAGCCATAACTCGCACATACTTCCGAATTAGCTTCCGAAACCTGTTCCATTGTGTCCGGAACGCGGGATAAACCCTAGGTACGCTGGTTACGGCGTCTAAATCGGAGTTCGGAATTTCCGGGATGAATAGTGTCGCTCGTTCCTTATAAATAGACATGAGCCTTCATAAATTTGATAAAAATTATCACAAAACCCTAATCTAATAACTCCAGCCGCCACCCCCCCTGAATGGCCAGAAATGCTCCAACTTTATCCCTCTAGATCTTCCAATCCGTCGACATTCACGCGAAGTGCTCAACTACAAAGATGAAGAGCACAACACGAGCTAGAGATTCAACGGTGGAGATCGTGTTTGGAGTCGCGTAGAAGGAGAAAAAGGGACCGAAACCTGCAGATTTTCGCACGCTTTTCAAGGCCAATCCTAGGGCCGAGCTTCAGGTGGTTGGTGGTGGGAGTAGCTCTCGCGTAGGGCTTCGATTTGCAGGTGGTTTGATCGAATTTCGTTGAGTAATCGCGATGCAAATGCTAACCCTAGTTGAATGGTTATGGGTTATGTGTATGCGGCCTTGGATCTGTAGATAGAACGTGATGTAGAAGAAAGAAAGGGACGGGCCTGATGTGGGGAAGCAAAGATCAAGGGCTAGGATTGGATGTAGGTTGTAAATATAAAGTTAATGTTGTAAATTTGTTAATATAAACTCGTGTAACTTCAAAAATTCATAACTTTTTCATACGAGGTCGAAAAAATGCAAACTCAGTTGCGTTGGAATCGTATGGACGAGCACTACGCGATGGATTTGGTTTGGAGTCGTTTGGAGTTAGTGAGAATTTCGGGTAAAATTAAACGCGCGTTTAATTTTATTCGAAATAAAAGCTAAAACGGAAATTAAAACCAAGGTGAGAATTTCTCACTCAATCGAATAGATTTCGATTTTATTTTAAATAGTTAGATTTAAAATATTTGAATGCATGTTTGAATGATGACTGTAAATTATTGATTGTTAAAATAGACATTATTCGCCGTTAGTAAGCGGATGTTATTTAATATAAACATATACCGCGAATATTTCATAAACAGTGAAATTGGTATTATATATAATATCAATATATATATATTGGCATATGTATATATTGCAGTTGTTGATTTCCCGCATTTTTTGTTTAGCGGATGAGACCCTATTACGCCGTTAGTAAGCGGATAATATTTAATAAGAACATATACCGCGATAATTTCGTACTAGAGCGAAATTGGTATTGTGCTAATGTTTTTGGATGCAGGAAACAGGTTGGAGGGATCCAACTGGATTCCTCAACAGTATTTATTTTATTTCAGATATTTTGATATTTGATGGATTATCATATCGATATATGATATCGTTGTTAGTCGTGTTTGACTATTTGGTGTGTAGCATCATTGGACCCAGATTTTGGGATTTTTAAAATGATTTTTAAAGTGATTTTTGAAAATATACTTTATTTTTGGAATTGATCCATTTTAAATAATTAAACGCTATAATTTTTAAAGTTATAAAATTATGGGTTTTGTGAAATATAGTTAAAAAGCTGATTTTTAGAAATACAGTTAAAAGCTGATTTTTGGGAAATATGAAATAATGTTTTTATAAAATAGTTTAAACTGGATTTTTGAACTTATTATTAAAAGTTTAAATATAGGATTTATAAAATTTGATTATTTTATAAATCGAAATAGTGATATTATAAAGTAATTTAAAGACGTTTTAAATAATAATATAAATTGATTTATATTAAAAGATTTATAAATGGATATTTATAAATTGAAATATAGACATTATAAAACAAGTTTTATAAGTGTTTGAATGATGTGAGAATGAATTTCATAATAGAATGAAATTTATAGGATTATAAACTGTGAAGTTATAAATGAAATTTATAAATAGTAAGATTTATAAATTTGGTGAAATTATTTAAAGAATAGATTTGGTTAAATAAATGAATCTTATAAGTTATAAGATTTATGATTTGGAAAGTCTTTAAAAGAACGATTTTTGTAAAATAATCGTTTTATAAGTAATTAACTTATAATATGAACTTGTAGTTTATAATTGAGTTATAAACTGGAATAGGTTAATAAAGGAATTTATAAAAAGGAAGTTTTTATAAATAAATAGAAACGGAATTTATAAACGTTGTTTTATAAATCCGCAAATGACTTATTTTGATAAGTTAATTGTTATAACTTAGAGATAGAGTTATATTCACATTTTGAACAGTGAATAATCCTTTAAGTTAAAGTGAATAGAAATGATGAAATTTGTTAAGGTAGTATATTCACGTTTTTGAATAGTGAATAATACGTTAAAGGAATTGTTTTAGATATGATGTTTTAAATAGAATTAAAACGATCTAACGATGTTTTACGTAACATTCGTTTTGGCCCAAATAAATATGTATAAGTGAATGATTTCCTTAAAGAATGAAATATATACTTAAATCCGATTTAAGTATATTGAATATTTTCTAAGTATTGAAAATAAAAAGATTTGTGAATTACTTATAAATAAATAAGTATGGAAATGTTTTCCAATATGAAGTGAATATTTAGAATTTATCTTTTGAAGATAAATTGAAATGGATAGTTGAAATTGTATATGCATGATATTTTGAAATATAAATTCATTATGGAATTTATATGTGAAAGTGGAACTTGTTAAAAATAAATATTGATTTATTTTTGAAGTGTTGAAATTATATATCTAGTAAAGATATTTTGGAAAATAAATAATTTGGAAAATTATTTGGAATCTGGTGATGTGTGCATATCCAGTGATAGTTCAATAACCGACTATCAGTATTTCCCTTTGAATGGGTATTTGATGTGAATTGATTGAATTTGAATGCACACTTATTTTTGAATAAGCGCTCACTATTCGGGTTAACCGGGAAAGGACCATGGGGTCGTATAACCCACTCCGAATATGTGATACGTCGTTGCGAATCGCATTTGAAGATCGGTGTTGAAGACCGGTATTTGCGAGAGTGATAGGATGAACTATCGATTGACTCTGCACCGAGTTGCTCCGGTATTGAGTTCTCCATATGTGATGGTGAATCCGATCAGGATTGTGAATATCCGGATTGCAAGGACTTCTTTGTAAGTGCCTTCGGTTCTGTTCGATCCCGGAACAGACTTGTATGGATTGTATGCCTGACATTACAAGTTGAGATATAAAGCCGATTTCTTTCAAATATATTTCTGTTGGTGGCGGAGAATTTATTCTTTGCTTAACACCCTTCTTTGAGACGTACGAGCTCAAAGGTTATATAGTTGAAGTTATCAGCGATATATTCCCAGTTTGGTAATGTGACATGCTGAGTGATGCTGAAATGATCATTGTGTCGATTATTGTGATAGGATCATTTATTTGATCGTCTATCTTAGTGATCATTGTGTTGATCATTTGTTGACCCAAAGCATGGCTTTTGTATAAAGTATGTTTTTGTGGACGTGACTTCGTCGAGCCTCACATCCCGGAAATGGTCAAAACAGGAAAGATGCGGCAAGGTTATTAGGGGTTGCTGTAGCTCCCCTTAGGGTATGTGCATTTCCTTCTGGAAAGGGGTGGTATCATGGTATGGAGCCCAGATACTTACTCATGTTGAAAACACTTTATGATTGTGTGATGTTGGATATCGAGCGCTCGGTTGAAAAGGTCCCAAAGGACCGGGGGATGGCATATTCGGTCAGTTGTTACTCAGTTAGGAGTAACCCGGCCTTGTGTTGGTAGAGATCCGGTTTGGTTCTCGGGGATGTCCATCCAGAGGCATTCTCAGTGGCAATGGGAAGTTCCTTAGCCTGACCATTTGTTGGAAATCCAAAGAAACAATACGTGACTTGTACGGTATTAGTTGTATAACCTGCTATGGAATGTGGCGGTAACCTGCTATTGAACATAGTTAGCTATAGTAGGCATACGATAATGGTCGTATGTTGGCTAAGATTTATATCTTTATTTTCGAAATGATTTGTTATACACTATGCACTAGTAATAATATCAAATGTTATTTTAAATGCGTATCAAGCATCTTTGGCTATCATAAGGAGAAATCTCCTCCGATTCTGCGTTTGCATGTGTGTGTGTGTGTGCGGGAGGCCTTATGGTAGTCTCATTTTTAAAAGCATTGCGAATTGAATTTAAAAATATTTCTCTTTTTGATTTTAAAGATAAATAAACTGTTTTGAGTTCTCACACCAGTCACATGACTGACTTGGAGTTTATTGTTTTCCTTCCTAAACTCTGGGTGCCCACCAATTTCCACACGGGCAGTTAAGAGTTAGGTTTATCAGGATATTCTGGATATTCAGGAGTTGCTGGAGGCAAGCTGGATGGCATGGCGTATTACTAGTTTATATAGTATTTCTTTTTCCGCTGCACTGTTTGTTGTTGTACACTCTGATGATTTGATGTGATGTAATATAATGAAATGTAATAACTGATATAGTTCTTTGTTTAAAGATTATTCATTTATTATTATATGTTGTTCCGCTGCGAATTGTGAGATTCTGTTGTTGTTCTGTTTTGTTTCCTTTTTCCTCTATTCTCTTTTTCTTTCTATTTCTTCTATTTTTAAAATTTCCTATCTTCTATTTTCTTCTATTTTAAAATTTTCTGTCCTCTTTTCTATTTTCTTTTCTCTCTATTATCTATCTACCTTCTTCTTCTACCTTTTCTTTTCTTAAATTTTTCTTAAAAACCCCTAAGGGTTCGTATTTTCGTTCATCTTGAATTAAACAAAGGAGATTAGTGTCTATTCAAGGAGTACGGACTTACGGGTCTTTACAGCTCTAGTGGAGATTACTCATTTAATAGAGTCTATAGTACTCTAGAATTAGTTGAGAATATATATATGAGTGCGTACTTGTTATTTTCTTATATAAAATTTTAAATGATTTTATATAAAATATATATTTTGATATATAAAACAATATTTTCTTCTAATAAATATTAAGGTGATTGGTTGTTAAATTGTTTGAATTAAAATTAAGAAGTAATATAATACAACCAAATCGAAGTCTTGAATTGGAATTAAATTAAGTAGAAATAGGAATGCAACCAAATTAAAAATTTAATGGATTGAAAATGAAATTCTAAATCTGGTCCCAGAATTTGAAAATTTTGTTTCAAAGTAATGAAAAATAATAAATAAGTATTATTTGGGTAGCTGGGACTTGTGGAAAACAATGGGTTGTTTGAAATTTGATTTGTATTTAAAACCCAGGGTGGTTTAAAATTTTAAAACATGGCTGGGAGGGCCAAGAAATAAATATTTATATATGTATGGATATACATGATATCAAAGATAATTTGAAATGAACTCTAAGAGGTTGAGTTTTGATTTTTCCCTGAAGTGTGATGTAAAAACCAAAGTGATATAAGTTTTTAAGTGGGAAGATTATTATTGTGAAGTTTAAGGATTGAATGAGGTTGATTGGATTAAGTAAATGGAATTTAACTTTGGAAAAGTAAAATAAGTATAGAAAAAAAGCAACCTGAATTGAAAATTTCAAGATGAAATTGGAATTTAACTGGGAAAGTTGAATGGTTGATTTGAATTGGGAATCTGTGTGATCTCAAAACGGGTTTGAGATTTAAAAATTGAAAATAGATGGACATTTTAAAATAAATTGGATGATACCATCCTATTGTTAATAAAAATCTTTAAATTGAGAATGCTATTGTATAAATAAAATAAATTTGAATAACTAAGTTTGTAAATTAAAATTGTTTAAGAACTGGCTTCAAACTGGAAGATAAAATTTAATAATAAATTAAATTTTTTAAAATAAAATTGTATTGAACTCTTATTTGGACCTTGAAATATATAAGTTAAGATAATTTAAAATGGAATTTTGAGAATTGAACTCAGACATTAAATTGATTTAAAAAAAAACTTTGAATAAAATTTAATTGGGTTTAAAAGGATAAACCAACCTTTGAGAATTTTACTCGAATTTCTATAATTCGAGATAGTTTAAATTCAACATTGAATAGAATTAGTTCAAAATTGAATTTGGTTCGAAGTAATTGGATTGGTGATTGAATATGTATAAGTTTAACAATTTAAATAGGAAATTGAATTGGATTAAACTGAAGTGATTTGAATTTGAAATGGGTTCAACTGATAAAAATTCAAATTGATTGGAATAATTTGAAACTATAATTAAAGTGAACAGGATTAAAAACAAATGGAATTTGATTTATATAGGGAAGGGAAGCAAGATTGATTCGACTTGAATAGGGTTTAAATAAATTTTAATAGAAATTGAAGTTATTCAAGTTAGAATTGAGTCAATTAAATAAAAATTAGTTGGGGAAGTGAACAGTTTGACTCTTGACTATTTTCAATATAAATTGTTTTAATATAAACTTATTTTTCTAGGCTATTTAATATATACATCTTTTCTTTCTTAAAGCCAAATTATTTTATACTTGGTTTACAATTATTTTTGGAGCTATTTAACCATTTTTCAACTGTTTTCTAAACTAATTACTGTTTTTCAACTATTTCACAAACTAATTTCTATTTTTCAACTATTTGGCAATTATTTAAAAATTTCTGAAACTATTTAACTATTTTCCAACTACTTTACGATTAGTTTACTATGTTATAGCTATTTTGCAAACTAATAATTATTTTTCAGCTACTTATCTATTTTTAAAATTTTCAAGCTATTTTCTGGTCGGAGTTCAAACTGTTATGGATTTAATACCCAATTGAGATAAGAATTGAAGTGATGATTCAATGGAATTAAGGTAATTGTAAATAAGTGAAGGGGAATTTAAGGAAATATGAATAGAAAGCAAATTGATTTGGCTGATAATCAATGGAAATAAATACGTAGGATGTACGTATATTATTCTATTCGCATAGTGATTTGATCCAGATTCGAGCACAGAATTTCGAGATAGTTCATCGATCCGAGTTGGGATTTTTCCCTCGATTTTCGACGGTGAACCTGGATATGGATGGTTGATTGGTTTTGGATATTCTCTATCATAGTTATGACTATGCAAGGAGAATGATGATTTCTGATCAAGAAACTAGATCTGTGTCCGCACTAGGAAATCGGGTGGACGATACTACTACGAAAGTGAAATTGTGTGATCGAGTGAGCGATCAGATTGACATGAGTACGGATGATATGAGTACATCGTACAGATTTGAATAAAATTGATATTGGGAAGAGTAATCAAATTTGAATATTTGATTTTAAATAAACAAAGTTATATATCTTTGTTATATATAAGATTAAGCTCCCCTTGTTAAATTTATGGCTGGAAGAAAAAGGATTTTTGAAAGTGTTTGAAGTATAAAAGGAATTTTATACAAGTTTGAAATGATCCAAGGCTTTAAATTTTTTTATATATTTGAATATATATATATAGAGGATCTTATGAGGAATTTGGAAAAAGGTTTTGGGAACCTTTGGAGTTGGAAAGGCTTTTGATTTTTGGTTAAAATCAATATTGAATTTGGAAAGCCTAGTTTGAGAATTATCGATTTTGGGATAATCGATTTTGTGTAAAGGAGTTTTGTATGATATCATACTAGGTGTATGATTTGAAAGATACTATATATGTATAGTATAAAGTGTTTTAATAATGGCTCTGGGGAAAAAGGCGCTCCCTTGAAATGAACTTCTCAGGAGTGCCACCGGGTGGTGCTTCCTTGAGCCCAATGGGGGGTTCTAAAGTTGATCCTGTGAGGAGTCAGGACAAAACTAGTTCCTGAGGATTACGAGTTAAGTATACCATGGCGAAAGTCATGTGTGCCGCTAAGAGCCAACAGTTGCATGGACTTTTTCTGTGATGGCATTGTAACCCAGGATGTAACTGCGACCTATGGTATAACATAGCGAAAGTCGTGTGTGCCGCTGAGAGCCAACGGTCTGCGTTTAATTTTATATCAGCGGACTGCGACCTATGTAGGAGTGGAGAGGTTTCATTTCGACAGCGAAAATCAGAGGCCGCTGAGAGCCTGCAGTTACATGGACTTTTGTTCTGACGGCAACGTAACCTTGGAATGTAACTGTGATCTATTGTGGGTTCCATGGCGTAATCGAGAGGCCACGGAGAGCCTGCAGTTGCATGAACTTTTGATGCGATGACAACGTAACCCTGGAATGTAACTGCGACCATGGATGGGGGTGATGATTTCCAGAGCATTCTCACCAAAGTTATTTCCTCTATTTTCAAAAAATGTTTCCTATATTTCAATAAAATTATTTTCTAAATATTTTCACTTGGTGTTGAAAATGGGTTTACCAAGTACTTATAGATTTTCAGTCCTACGCCTGATCAACGTATGACTGAATTTATGTGAGAACAAGGATGGACTGGTTAAGACATTGAGTTATAAAAAGTATTTTTATAAAGAGTTATTTTAATAGTATGGTGTGAATTTAAAAGCATTTCTAAAATTTTTAAATAAAGGTGTTGGAATTTTGGGGAAATAAAAGGAAATCCAAACTGGAATTTTAATGAAGTGAATTTGTAATTAAAATTGAACATTGTTTTAGAAGTTGAAAGTAAGCTAATTGGCTAAATAATTATTTGATTGAGTATATTAATAAAATTTAACTTGGGTAAATAAATGGATTGTAAGTGATAATGGGTTTGAAAATGAATTCGACTTAGATTTGATAATGAATTAAATAAGAGGAGATGTTGTAAAATAAAAATAAACTTTTTGAGTTGGATTGGAAAATGTGATGGTTTGAATTACAAATAAAATTCAAGGGCGATTTGAATAATATTTAACAAAATTTGCAAGTAAATTAGATATAAGAGAAGTGTTGTCAAATGTAATGAAAGTGAATTATAATAGAAATGGTCTGAGTTGCAAAACAAAACCCAAGTGAATAGAAATAAATTGAGAATGGCCTTGTTTTAATAAAATAAGTTCGAAAATGAATTAAGTAAGTAAATGAAAATTTTTAAATGGGTTAATTGGATTAAATAATAATTGGATGAAGTCTGATTGAATAAAAAAACTCAATCAAGTTATGATTTGAATTGGATTATCAGGCTGAACTTAAGTTCAGTGGCATATTAATTTGAAGTATAAATGAGATAAGTATGTGGTTGGATATTATTTTGATAAATTGAGAAGGTGAATTAAAATTAAAATTAAAATGGATGAGCTTGCTGAATTTAATGGAAGTTGATTAAATGAGAATCAAATAGAAGTAAACTTAAGTTGATGTTGGAATAAATTAAAGTAAATTCACTTAAGTTTAAAATTTATGGAAGCTTGGCTTCGAATAAGAGTGGAAACTCATTAAATAAAAGCTTGGATTAAATTAATTTGGGAATTGCTCGAAGTATACAAAAATGGAATGTGTCGAGCTAAATGAATGAATTGAAATTAACTTAAAGTAGTTATAAATTAAATAAATACTCTATTAAGCGAATATTATCGAATTGGTATAGAATGAATCATCGTATGACGTAAATAAAGGTAATTAAATTTCTGTGAGTTGATAGAGATTAAATAAAATTGATTCTGAATCATTTGAAGTGAATATGAGCTTGTTTGGATTAAAAATCAATGGAATGTAAGAAATTGAGTTGCAAACCATTGAAATTGAATGAAATGGTTTATAAATTGGTTGAAAGCAATTGAATTAGCTTTAAGATTATATAAATCGCTTATGGAAAGGTTTTGGTGCTTGTTGCTTATGATATACATGTGTTTAGCTATTGAAAATAAGTGAAATGCTAATAGATTTTCAATATATGGCACTTACATATTTAAATTGAGTAAGTACAGGTACCGGGGAGCCGTTTGGTTGATTTGGATTTCGCTAATTGCTTAAATTAATAAGCTGCTTGCTTAAAATGCTAAATAAGGCACGCCTACGCAATAAAATTAGGAAATATGAACTGTTTTTGCTTTTTCCGACCGTGTGGGTCGATGTATACATATTTATATCTCTTGTCAAATTGCAGAAGCTCCTCCGTACAAAGGAGATTCTGCCAAAAAATTTCGAAAATTTTGGGAGTTAGAAAATTTTTGGAAAATTTTGAGAAAAAAAATTGGTTAACGACAAATCGATTTCAAATTGGAAAACTAATGTAAATTAGTAGATGAAACTAATGTGAATCAGTTATAAATGAAAATAAAAATTTAATACTCATAATTGAAGACGAATTGAATTCGCATGAAACAGGGAAAACTAATTTAAATAGAAGTATATGTGAAAACTTTTGTAAGAAAAAGTATAAATGATTTGAAAGGTTACAATTGTATATTGTTGCTAAATAAGATATGCAGGTATTAAAAGGGAAAAGAAAATTGGATTTGATTCCAAAAGATAAATGTGAATTGCCCGACAAAAAGGTATGTATTTTAAATTTCTAGATGAAATTGGATTGGGTTTTTGATATAGCCACTTGGCTTTTGTTTTCTTTTGGAATTTGGGAGCCCGTAGAGGCCTTTTGTAGTTGTATCGAGCTAGCCGTGCAAAGAAGACGCTGGCAAAAATTTTTTGAAATTTAGAAAGTTAGAAAATTTTAGAGAAAATTTTGATAATTCAAAATTTGATTTAAAATTGAAATTTAGATAATTGAGCAAAGGGATATTATTTGAAACTATGAAAGGTTTTGAGAAGTGGGTTGATGTGATAATAGGTTTTTAATAAAAGACGGTTGGTAGGATGTTGATAAAACTGTTGGTTTTGGGGAAAGGTAACGGATTTTGAACCATTCTTCCTAACTAGTAATTTCGGGGACGAAATTCTTTTAATGGAGGAGGAATGTGACGAGCGGAATTTTTAACAATTTAAATTTGAATAGTTAATTGATTTAAAACATTTAAAAGTTAATTTAACTTGAATTCAAGAAATCAATATTTACTTGATAATTAAATTGTTGAATTATATAGTTTAAATATTGAATCATATAATTTGAAATTGGGTAAATTGTTGAATCTGAAACCTCTAAGCCTGTTTAAAATAATTTGAAGGCTTATAAAATTTATAATGATGATACTGAAGATAATAGAATGTTGAAATTTAATTTGAAGATGATTTGTTCAATTTTAATAATATATCGTTTAAACTGAATTTAAAAATAGCCTTCCGAGGCATAGTCTCGGAATTCGATGAAACCAGTTCCATTAGATCCGTAATAGTTAATTATTATCAGATTTCAATTTTCGTAGCAACCGGAGTTGTCGTTTGACCCTGGCAGCTCAAAATGCTTAGAACTATTTTAATCAGTTTATTTTAAATTTGATCGTTTTCTTTTGGTAACTTGCACATACGATCAAATTAGCCTTCGAAACACGTTCCATTGTGTTCGAAATGCGGGTAAAACCTTATAATCGCCCCCCGGTATTCCTTAAGAGGAGTTCGAAAATTTAAGTAGCAATCGATAAAGCATTTTGAAGTTTTATATAAGATAATGAAAAATTAATTAAATAAATTAGCAAGGATATTTTTATAAACAATCGTACGAAGGAAGCTACCCAACCAATATTTATCATCCGTTTCCCCTTCTCTAATCTTCAAGCAGAATTGAACGTATACATAAAAAAAATTAATTAAAACTTATTAGTGAAATCTATGGCCAGACTCCTCTTCATCTTCGTTTTCCCCAATCTAGAGCCGATCGAATTCATATCTTCCTCTCTTGCATTTTTGTCCATTTCAGAAACCGAAAGTTATAAAAAAAAGAGAAAAAAGTAGAAATCGCGAGTGCCAGCGTGTAACGCCCCGGATTTTCGTTCTTCGAAAATTCAACATCGACACTCACTTTATCGACTGCCGAGAAATCGAAGGCCAAAAACCGAGATGTTATGGGTTTTAAAAAGAAAAGAAAAGAAAGAAGAGAGAAAAAGAAGAAGGAAAAAAGGAAAAAGAAAGAAGAGAGAAGAGATAGGAAATAGAGAGAAAAGAAGATAGATAATTTTTAGAAAACAGAGAATTTTAAAAATAGAAGATAGAAGAATTTTAAAATAGAACGGACAAAAGAAAACAACAGAACAACAACAGAATCTCACAATTCGCAGCGGAACAACATATAATAATAAATGAATAATCTTTAAACAAAGAACTATATCAGTTATTACATTACATTTCATTTCATTACATCATATCATCAGAGTGTACAACAACAACATCAAACAATGCAGCGGAAAAAGAAATACTATATAAACTAGTAATACGCCATGCCATCCAGCTTGCCTCCAGCAACTCCTGAATATCCTGAATATCCTGATAAACCTAACTCTTGACTGCCCGTGTGGAAATTAGTGGGCACCCAGAGTTTAGGAAGGAAAACAATAAACTCCAAGTCAGTCATGTGACTGGTGTGAGAACTCAAAACAGTTTATTTATCTTTAAAATCAAAAAGAGAAATATTTTTAAATTCAATTCGCAATGCTTTTAAAAATGAGACTACCATAAGGCCTCCCGCACACACACACATGCAAACGCAGAATCGGAGGAGATTTCTCCTTATGATAGCCAAAGATGCTTGATACGCATTTAAAATAACATTTGATATTATTACTAGTGCATAGTGTATAACAAATCATTTCGAAAATAAAGATATAAATCTTATCCAACATACGACCATTATCGTATGCCTACTATAGCTAACCATGTTCAATAGCAGGTTACCGCCACATTCCATGGCAGGTTATACAACTAAAACCGTACAAGTCTCGTATTGTTTCTTTGGATTTCCAACGAATGGTCAGGCCAAGGAACTTCCCATTGCCACATGAGAATGCCTCTGGATGGACATCCCCGAGAACCAAACCGGATCTCTACCAACACAAGGCCGGGTTACTCCTAACTGAGTAACAACTGACCGAATATGCCATCCCCCGGTCCTTTGGGACCTTTTCAACCGAGCGCTCGATATCCAACATCACACCATAATAAATAGAGTGTTCTCAACATGAGTAAGTATCTGGGCTCCATACCATGATACCACCCCTTTCCAGAAGGAAATGCACATACCCTAAGGGGAGCTACAACAACCCCTAATAACCTTGCCGCATCTTTCCTGTTTTGACCATTTCCGGGATGTGAGGCTCGACGAAGTCACGTCCACAAAAACATACTTTATACAAAAGCCATGCTTTGGGTCAACAAATGATCAACACAATGATCACTAGGATAGACGATCAAATAAATGATCCTATCACAATAATCAACACAATGATCATTTCAGCAACACTCAGCATGTCACATTACCAAAATGGGATATATCGCTGATAACTTCAACTATATAACCTTTGAGCTCGTACGTCTCAAAGAAGGGTGTTAAGCAAAGAATAAATTCTCCGCCACCAACAGAAATATATTTGAAAGAAATCGGCTTTATATCTCAACTTGTAATGTCAGACATACAATCCATACAAGTCTGTTCCGGGCTCGAACAAAACCGAAGGCACTTACAAGAAGTCCTTGCAATCCGGATATCCACAATCCTGATCGGATTCACCATCACATATGGAGAACTCAATACCGGAGCAACTCGGTGCAGAGTCAATCGATAGTTCATCCTATCGCTCTCGCAAATATCCGGTCTTCAACACCGATCTTCAAATGCGATTCACAACGACGTATCACATATTCGGAGTGGGTTATACGACCCCATGGTCCTTTCCCGGTTAACCCGAATAGTGAGCGCTTATTCAAAAATAAGTGTGCATTCAAATTCAATCAATTCACATCAAATACCCATTCAAAGGGAAATATTGATAGTCGGTTATTGAACTATCAATTGATATGCACACATCACCAGATTCCAAATAATTTTCCAAATTATTTATTTTCCAAAATATCTTTACAAGATATATAATTTCAACATTTCAAAAATAAATCAATATTTATTTTTAACAAGTTTCACTTTCACATATAAATTCCTTAGTGAATTTATATTCCAAAATATTCATGCATATACGATTTCAATAATTCATTTCAATTTATCTTCAGAAAAAGATAAATTCTAATTATTCACTTCATATTGGAAAACATTTCCATACTTATTTATTCATAAGTAATTCACAAATTCCTTTTATTTTCAACACTGGAAAATATTCAATATACTTAAATCGAATTAAGTATATAATTCATTCTTTAAGGTAATCATTCCCTTAAACATTTTTATTTGGGCCAAAACGAATGTTGCGTAAAACATCGTTACGACAACCCAAAATCACTAGTATAGGGATTCGAAATTAAATAGATATATAAATCCCAATACTATTCTAAACATTTCCTTTCGGAAATTATTTACTATAACAACAGTGTTATAGTCCACCATTTCCTTTTATTTCTCGAAAACGTCTATTTCAACAATAAATGTTGAAATCTATGGTTTCGAATCTCAACACATTTTAAACCATCGTTAGATCGTTTTAATTCTATTTAAAACATCATATCTAAAACAATTTCTTTAACGTATTATTCACTATTCAAAAACGTGAATATACTACCTTAACAAATTTCATCATTTCTATTCATTTTATTTCAAAGGATTATTCAAAGTCTAAAACGTGAATAAAATCTCCATTTATAAGTTATAACAATTTTTTTACTTATTAAAATAAGTCTTTTTACAAATTTATAAAACAACGTTTATAAATTCTATTTCTATTTATTCTATAAAAACTTCCTTTTTTATACATCTCCTTTATTAACTTATTCGATTTATAACTCGGTTATAAACTACAGGTTCATATTATAAGTTAAACACTTATAATCTATTCGTTTGCAAAACCATTCCATTGAACTTCATAATTATAAATCTTATAACTTATAAGATTCAATTATTTATCCAAATCTTATTACTTTAATAACTTTACAAATTTTATAAACCTACTGTTTATAAAATCCCATTTATAACTTTACAGTTTAAAATTTCATAAATTTCATTCATTTAGGAAATTCATTTTCACTACATTCAAACACTTATAAAAACTCGTTTTATAACGTCCATATTTCAATTTATAAATATCCATTTATAAATCTCTTAATATAAATTAATTTATATTATTCTTTTAAACGTCATTAAATTCCTTTAAAATTTCACCGTTCTCTTGATTTATAAAATAATCAAATTTTATAAATCTTATATTCAAACTTCTAATAATAAACTCAAGAATCCAGTTTAAACTATTTTATAAAATCATTGGTTCATATTTCTCAAAAATTGACTTTTAATCGTATTTCTAAAAATCAGCTTTTTAACTATATTTCACAAAAACCATAATTTTTATAACTTTAAAAATTATAACGTTTATTTATTTATAATGGATCAATTCCAAAAATAAAGTATACTTTCAAAAATCACTTTTAAAATCATTTTAAAATCCCAAAATCTGGGTCCAATGATGCTACACACCAAATAGTCAATCACGACTAACAACGATATCATATATCGATATGATAATCCATCAAATATCAAAATATCTGAAATAAAATAAATACTGTTGAGGAATCCAGTTGGATCCCTCCAACCTGTTTCCTGCATCCAAAAACATTAGCACAATACCAATTTCGCTCCAGTACGAAATTATCGCGGTATATGTTCTTAATAAATATTATCCGCTTAATAACGGCGTAATAGGGTCTCATCCGCTAAACAAAAAATGCGGGAAATCAACAACTGCAATATATACATATGCCAATATATATATATTGATATTATATATAATACCAATTTCACTGTTTATGAAATATTCGCGGTATATGTTTATATTAAATAACATCCGCTTACTAACGGCGAATAATGTCTATTTTAACAATCAATAATTTACAGTCATCATTCAAACATGCATTCAAATATTTTAAATCTAACTATTTAAAATAAAATCGAAATCTATTCGATTGAGTGAGAAATTCTCACCTTGGTTTTAATTTCCCTTTAAGCTTTTATTTCGAATAAAATTAAACGCGCGTTTAATTTTACCCGAAATTCTCACTAACTCCAAACGACTCCAAACCAACTCCATCGCGTAGTGCTCGTCCATACGATTCCAACGCAACTGAGTTTGCATTTTTTCGACCTCGTATGAAAAAGTTATGCATTTTTGAAGTTACACGTATTTATATAACATAATTTTCAACATAACTTTAAATTTTTAAACTCCAACTCATCTCAGCCCTTGATCCATCCATATGCAAATCCTGGCCGTGCATTGTTGCTTCTTCCCCAAATCCTTTTGCACGCAACATGTACAGGAAGGAGCACGCACAACATAACCCACCATCCAAGAACTAGGGTTCCAATTTTCGATCTCATTTCTCGACGAAACTCGATCAAACCACTTGCAAATCGAAGCCCTACGCGAGAGCTACTCCCACCACCAACCACCTGAAGCTCGGCCCTAGGATTGGCCTTGAAAAGCGTGCGAAAATCTGCAGGTTTCGGCCCCTTTTTCTCCTTCTACGCGACTCCAAACACGATCTCCACCGTTGAATCTCTAGCTCGTGTTGTGCTCTTCATCTTTGTAGTTGAGCACTTCGCGTGAATGTCGACGGATTGGAAGATCTAGAGGGATAAAGTTGGAGCATTTCTGGCCATTCAGGGGGGGGTGGCGGCTGGAGTTATTAGATTAGGGTTTTGTGATAATTTTTATCAAATTTATGAAGGCTCATGTCTATTTATAAGGAACGAGCGACACTATTCATCCCGGAAATTCCGAACTCCGATTTAGACGCCGTAACCAGCGTACCTAGGGTTTATCCCGCGTTCCGGACACAATGGAACAGGTTTCGGAAGCTAATTCGGAAGTATGTGCGAGTTATGGCTGAAAACGCTCAATTTGAATTAAACCGATTTAAGCGATTTTCTAGGCGTTTTAATTTGCACCGGACAAACGGTAAATCCAAATGACTTGAAATTTGAAACCTTACAATAATATCACATTACGGATCTGATGAAACTGGTTTCGTCGAATTCCGAGACTTTTTGAAAAATGGCTATTTTGACTCGTCAAATTTAAATTAAAAATAAATCGATGCGTTTCGAGCTGCCACGATCAAACGATAACTCCGATTGACACGAAATTTGAAATCCGGTAATAACTAACTATTACGGATCCAATGGAACTGGTTTCGTTCAATTCTGAGACTGTCCAAAAATTGACTATTTTACAGTCGATTATTAAATATTAAAATATTCAATTTTCACAAATTAACTTTTAATTCGATTTTAAAAGTTCTAAAATATTTCTATAACTCCAGTATGATTAAATAAAATTTTACAAATCATTTTCTATCATATTTAACTCTATTTTCAATTATTTCCATAATTTAACATTTTAAATTATCGATTTAATTATCCAATTAAATCCAATAATTCAAATAAAAATTTATTTGACTTATAAATTCACTTATAAATATTTAAAATTAATTAAATATTCAAATTTTAATTTATAAAAATTCTGGGTCGTTACAATCTTTCCCCCTTAAAAGAATTTCGTCCTCGAAATTACAAGTAAGAAAGGTTACAAAATCTATTAACTTTCCAAAATTCATAATTAAACTTCTTACAATAACTTTACTAAGTTTTCAAATCATACTTAGTTATCTTTTTCAAAAACAACTATATCATTTAACTTTCAATTTCAAAATCAAAGTTAAAGTTTTCAAAATTTTCCAATTTTCTTAAATTTTTCTAACGCCTTAAATTTTCGGAAAAATTCGCCATGTCTCCTTTGCGCGGCTCGATCCGAAAAAAAAAAATGACAGTATATATATCACAAATATACATCTCATCAAGTAATGAGGCATCCCGAAGGGAAAAAAGTGTAAAAGTGCGATATTTAATCCGAGATATGTACCTTATATTTTATTAGCGAGCATATACGGCTAATATAGCGCTAAAGCGAACTCCAAATGCGAAGCAAACACGATCCGCACCTACTAAACACTTAACAAACAACATGAGAACATGCACATATGCAAATAATCTCAATATACAACATATAACAACATGATAACTATATATGTCACATAGCAAATGCAACAATAGCAATATATATTCAACCATCATCCAATTACCATTCAACAAATTCATAACCAATATATTCATTCATATTTTCATTCATATACAATGAATTGGTTTTCACTCTAAATCATATTTGATTTATCAACATTGGATTTTATCAACATTCTTTTTCAATTCAATTAGTTTGCATTCACTAATTAAATCCAATTCACATTAAATTCTATTCAAATTTATTTACTTCTAATTTGAATTCAATTTCATAGCTTTAAATTTTACTAATTCAATTTCATTAACTCTTAATGAATTATATACAACCAATCAACAATCAAATAACAACCAAAGTATATTAGTTACAACCAAATTCCTTTGCTTATATTCATTCTCATTCAATTTATTCAACTTCTAATAACATTAGATTTCAATGAATTAATACTTACATTCATTATTTCATATCTACTTAATTCACATTCAATTGATTCACAATTCAATTCATTTATTCAATTCAATTACCAAAGTTGAATTTCATTCACATAACTTAAGTTCACATTTATCTTTATTACTAATATCAACTTCATTTAACTTTGAATTCATTTTTATTTACAACTCATATTCATAAATATATTCATATAGTTTCACTTCTCATATATATAAGTTTATTTCACAATTGTAATTCACTTTAATTATAACTCAATTCTTATAATTCTTTTGCTTATACAATTATTCTTTTATTTAGATTATCCAAACAACCTAACAATCAACTTATATACACTTTGATAATTCTGAAAAATTATTCCTTTATATATAAAATATAATCAAGGTAAAATTATTTCATTTACCCAATTTTTAAATCAATATTGTGCCGAATTGTTCTATTCCAGTGTTTAGAAACCCCTTCGGCATAGTCTTGCGGACCACGCTGACGAAAGTTCATATGCCACTCAATAAACCAATCATCACAATATAAAACAATTTTTATATTCACTAACAAATACGCTCTCATAGCTATTATTACACTCAAACTCATTCTAGAGTACTGCTGACTCTATCTCTAATGAATTATACCCTACAGAACCATGGTTGTCGCTTAACCATCAGAGCTCTGATACCAAATGTAACGCCCCGAAGGAAGCGGTCACAACCGGTAGGCTTTTCAACCATCCCAGCCCCACCGTGGCTTACACTGATATCCCAAACTTGCTTTTACGGCCAGCCTTTCGACTGTCACAGCTTACGCCTAACCAACCCCCTAAAAGAGGATGTGTGGGAGTAAGAGTCTCCCGTTCGCCACCAAACCGCGAAGCGAGAACCCCCCATCACATAGCCCAATAGCTTAACAAGACTGGTGTGAGAACTCAAAACAGTTTATTTATCTTTAAAATCAAAAAGAGAAATATTTTTAAATTCAATTCGCAATGCTTTTAAAAATGAGACTACCATAAGGCCTCCCGCACACACACACATGCAAACGCAGAATCGGAGGAGATTTCTCCTTATGATAGCCAAAGATGCTTGATACGCATTTAAAATAACATTTGATATTATTACTAGTGCATAGTGTATAACAAATCATTTCGAAAATAAAGATATAAATCTTAGCCAACATACGACCATTATCGTATGCCTACTATAGCTAACCATGTTCAATAGCAGGTTACCGCCACATTCCATGGCAGGTTATACAACTAAAACCGTACAAGTCTCGTATTGTTTCTTTGGATTTCCAACGAATGGTCAGGCCAAGGAACTTCCCATTGCCACATGAGAATGCCTCTGGATGGACATCCCCGAGAACCAAACCGGATCTCTACCAACACAAGGCCGGGTTACTCCTAACTGAGTAACAACTGACCGAATATGCCATCCCCCGGTCCTTTGGGACCTTTTCAACCGAGCGCTCGATATCCAACATCACACCATAATAAATAGAGTGTTCTCAACATGAGTAAGTATCTGGGCTCCATACCATGATACCACCCCTTTCCAGAAGGAAATGCACATACCCTAAGGGGAGCTACAGCAACCCCTAATAACCTTGCCGCATCTTTCCTGTTTTGACCATTTCCGGGATGTGAGGCTCGACGAAGTCACGTCCACAAAAACATACTTTATACAAAAGCCATGCTTTGGGTCAACAAATGATCAACACAATGATCACTAAGATAGACGATCAAATAAATGATCCTATCACAATAATCAACACAATGATCATTTCAGCAACACTCAGCATGTCACATTACCAAAATGGGATATATCGCTGATAACTTCAACTATATAACCTTTGAGCTCGTACGTCTCAAAGAAGGGTGTTAAGCAAAGAATAAATTCTCCGCCACCAACAGAAATATATTTGAAAGAAATCGGCTTTATATCTCAACTTGTAATGTCAGACATACAATCCATACAAGTCTGTTCCGGGCTCGAACAAAACCGAAGGCACTTACAAGAAGTCCTTGCAATCCGGATATCCACAATCCTGATCGGATTCACCATCACATATGGAGAACTCAATACCGGAGCAACTTGGTGCAGAGTCAATCGATAGTTCATCCTATCGCTCTCGCAAATATCCGGTCTTCAACACCGATCTTCAAATGCGATTCACAACGACGTATCACATATTCGGAGTGGGTTATACGACCCCATGGTCCTTTCCCGGTTAACCCGAATAGTGAGCGCTTATTCAAAAATAAGTGTGCATTCAAATTCAATCAATTCACATCAAATACCCATTCAAAGGGAAATATTGATAGTCGGTTATTGAACTATCAATTGATATGCACACATCACCAGATTCCAAATAATTTTCCAAATTATTTATTTTCCAAAATATCTTTACAAGATATATAATTTCAACATTTCAAAAATAAATCAATATTTATTTTTAACAAGTTTCACTTTCACATATAAATTCCTTAGTGAATTTATATTCCAAAATATTCATGCATATACGATTTCAATAATTCATTTCAATTTATCTTCAGAAAAAGATAAATTCTAATTATTCACTTCATATTGGAAAACATTTCCATACTTATTTATTCATAAGTAATTCACAAATTCCTTTTATTTTCAACACTGGAAAATATTCAATATACTTAAATCGAATTAAGTATATAATTCATTCTTTAAGGTAATCATTCCCTTAAACATTTTTATTTGGGCCAAAACGAATGTTGCGTAAAACATCGTTACGACAACCCAAAATCACTAGTATAGGGATTCGAAATTAAATAGATATATAAATCCCAATACTATTCTAAACATTTCCTTTCGGAAATTATTTACTATAACAACAGTGTTATAGTCCACCATTTCCTTTTATTTCTCGAAAACGTCTATTTCAACAATAAATGTTGAAATCTATGGTTTCGAATCTCAACACATTTTAAACCATCGTTAGATCGTTTTAATTCTATTTAAAACATCATATCTAAAACAATTTCTTTAACGTATTATTCACTATTCAAAAACGTGAATATACTACCTTAACAAATTTCATCATTTCTATTCATTTTATTTCAAAGGATTATTCAAAGTCTAAAACGTGAATAAAATCTCCATTTATAAGTTATAACAATTTTTTTACTTATTAAAATAAGTCTTTTTACAAATTTATAAAACAACGTTTATAAATTCTATTTCTATTTATTCTATAAAAACTTCCTTTTTTATACATCTCCTTTATTAACTTATTCGATTTATAACTCGGTTATAAACTACAGGTTCATATTATAAGTTAAACACTTATAATCTATTCGTTTGCAAAACCATTCCATTGAACTTCATAATTATAAATCTTATAACTTATAAGATTCAATTATTTATCCAAATCTTATTACTTTAATAACTTTACAAATTTTATAAACCTACTGTTTATAAAATCCCATTTATAACTTTACAGTTTAAAATTTCATAAATTTCATTCATTTAGGAAATTCATTTTCACTACATTCAAACACTTATAAAAACTCGTTTTATAACGTCCATATTTCAATTTATAAATATCCATTTATAAATCTCTTAATATAAATTAATTTATATTATTCTTTTAAACGTCATTAAATTCCTTTAAAATTTCACCGTTCTCTTGATTTATAAAATAATCAAATTTTATAAATCTTATATTCAAACTTCTAATAATAAACTCAAGAATCCAGTTTAAACTATTTTATAAAATCATTGGTTCATATTTCTCAAAAATCGACTTTTAATCGTATTTCTAAAAATCAGCTTTTTAACTATATTTCACAAAAACCATAATTTTTATAACTTTAAAAATTATAACGTTTATTTATTTATAATGGATCAATTCCAAAAATAAAGTATACTTTCAAAAATCACTTTTAAAATCATTTTAAAATCCCAAAATCTGGGTCCAATGATGCTACACACCAAATAGTCAATCACGACTAACAACGATATCATATATCGATATGATAATCCATCAAATATCAAAATATCTGAAATAAAATAAATACTGTTGAGGAATCCAGTTGGATCCCTCCAACCTGTTTCCTGCATCCAAAAACATTAGCACAATACCAATTTCGCTCCAGTACGAAATTACCGCGGTATATGTTCTTAATAAATATTATCCGCTTAATAACGGCGTAATAGGGTCTCATCCGCTAAACAAAAAATGCGGGAAATCAACAACTGCAATATATACATATGCCAATATATATATATTGATATTATATATAATACCAATTTCACTGTTTATGAAATATTCGCGGTATATGTTTATATTAAATAACATCCGCTTACTAACGGCGAATAATGTCTATTTTAACAATCAATAATTTACAGTCATCATTCAAACATGCATTCAAATATTTTAAATCTAACTATTTAAAATAAAATCGAAATCTATTCGATTGAGTGAGAAATTCTCACCTTGGTTTTAATTTCCGTTTAAGCTTTTATTTCGAATAAAATTAAACGCGCGTTTAATTTTACCCGAAATTCTCACTAACTCCAAACGACTCCAAACCAACTCCATCGCGTAGTGCTCGTCCATACGATTCCAACGCAACTGAGTTTGCATTTTTTCGACCTCGTATGAAAAAGTTATGCATTTTTGAAGTTACACGTATTTATATAACATAATTTTCAACATAACTTTAAATTTTTAAACTCCAACTCATCTCAGCCCTTGATCCATCCATATGCAAATCCTGGCCGTGCATTGTTGCTTCTTCCCCAAATCCTTTTGCACGCAACATGTACAGGAAGGAGCACGCACAACATAACCCACCATCCAAGAACTAGGGTTCCAATTTTCGATCTCATTTCTCGACGAAACTCGATCAAACCACTTGCAAATCGAAGCCCTACGCGAGAGCTACTCCCACCACCAACCACCTGAAGCTCGGCCCTAGGATTGGCCTTGAAAAGCGTGCGAAAATCTGCAGGTTTCGGCCCCTTTTTCTCCTTCTACGCGACTCCAAACACGATCTCCACCGTTGAATCTCTAGCTCGTGTTGTGCTCTTCATCTTTGTAGTTGAGCACTTCGCGTGAATGTCGACGGATTGGAAGATCTAGAGGGATAAAGTTGGAGCATTTCTGGCCATTCAGGGGGGGGTGGCGGCTGGAGTTATTAGATTAGGGTTTTGTGATAATTTTTATCAAATTTATGAAGGCTCATGTCTATTTATAAGGAACGAGCGACACTATTCATCCCGGAAATTCCGAACTCCGATTTAGACGCCGTAACCAGCGTACCTAGGGTTTATCCCGCGTTCCGGACACAATGGAACAGGTTTCGGAAGCTAATTCGGAAGTATGTGCGAGTTATGGCTGAAAACGCTCAATTTGAATTAAACCGATTTAAGCGATTTTCTAGGCGTTTTAATTTGCACCGGACAAACGGTAAATTCAAATGACTTGAAATTTGAAACCTTACAATAATATCACATTATGGATCCGATGAAACTAGTTTCGTCGAATTCCGAGACTTTTTGAAAAATGGCTATTTTGACTCGTCAAATTTAAATTAAAAATAAATCGATGCGTTTCGAGCTGCCACGATCAAACGATAACTCCGATTGACACGAAATTTGAAATCCGGTAATAACTAACTATTACGGAGCCAATGGAACTGGTTTCGTTCAATTCTGAGACTGTCCAAAAATTGACTATTTTACAGTCGATTATTAAATATTAAAATATTCAATTTTCACAAATTAACTTTTAATTCGATTTTAAAAGTTCTAAAATATTTCTATAACTCCAGTATGATTAAATAAAATTTTACAAATCATTTTCTATCATATTTAACTCTATTTTCAATTATTTCCATAATTTAACATTTTAAATTATCGATTTAATTATCCAATTAAATCCAATAATTCAAATAAAAATTTATTTGACTTATAAATTCACTTATAAATATTTAAAATTAATTAAATATTCAAATTTTAATTTATAAAAATTCTGGGTCGTTACACAGCGCTTGAAATTGAAGCCGGCTTCCACTCTATCTCGAACAAGATCGGCGGTGATTCCGATTGAGGCTAGGGCTCGCGATCGTTGGTAGTGCCACGACATCGTTGGATTTGGAGGGACGCGGGTTAGGGTTTGTTGGCTCGTCGTAAGCGGCGCCGTGTGTTGTCGCGGCCAAGGAGGTGGGGCACTGGGAACTCGCGAGTGGATCACGATGTCGTCTTGGTCGATCGAAGGATGAGGCGGCAGAGAGAGTTCGGTTTGGGTGCGAGCTGAGCTAGGGCAAGGGGTGCTCGATGCTTGCTGTGGTGATAGCAGGTGAGTTTTCTCAACCGTCTCGGGTCATATATATGAATATTCTCATGTTTTAAAACGAAGAAATATCAAGTTTTAAACTAATTTGTTTTAGACCCTTAGTTTGATAATGATGTTGTTTAATATTTAATAATCTAAGTTGTATGTTTCATTTAAACCAAGCAGGTAGATAATTAAGTTAAATTCAAAATTTAATTAATAGTGTGCTTAAGGAGAAATTAAGAAAATAAAGTATTTATCTTAAATTAGACTTAAAGATATTAGATTAAATCATAGATTAATGATAATCAAAACCCGGATTTATAATATAAGAATTTAAAGTGATATAGTTAAGAAATTAATTAATTTATTTGATTTAACTTTTAGTTAAATTAGATTCGAGAAATTTAGATTATTTAATTAATCAGTTCTGTAATTAAAGAGAAACTAATTAATTTATGGTTAAGAAATAATTAATTATTGATTAGGGATTATAAGTTAATTAATTTTTGATTGATTGATTTATAGGTAGAGATAAATTAATATAAGTAACTAGAGAATTCGTTACTTAAATGACAATCATTTAATGTAAGTAAATTAAAGGTGATTAAATCTCACTCTATTGGATTTCTATTTAACTTTAAATGGTTAAATTTAAATATTTGGTTGGATGATTGAATTGATTTGATATGCACCGTGAATTGATGATCTAGTGATTTTGGGTTTTAGGATGGTTCATGAGTTAATTGCTGCTTAACACGAAGCATTGGAAATTTTAAGTTGTTTTAAACTTAAAATATAAATGAGAAAATGTTTCCGTTTTAAAAGTTACTAAAGGCTTAATGATTGTGATACATTAACTTAGTAGGGTAATTAAAATGGATAATTAATTAATTCAATTAATTAATGATTTGGGGATTTAATTTAGTAATTAAAGGTTTGAATAAATAGTTGTAAGTTAATTAACCAAGTATAAGTAATTCAGAATAATCATTGATGGTGTGATAAATAATTACCCCATGTGATTAAGAAAATATAATTACTTTATGAAATTAATCAAGAGGTTGATTATGATGGTTAAGTAAGGAGTAATTAATTTATGAATGAAGTAAAACAAAAGATAGTTAATTCCAGTTTGGGATTAATCGAAAATGATTAATACTGTGGTTTCATTAATATAATTAAAGATGATTAGGATAAATTAAAATATAATTGAAAATCTTTAATTTATATAATTAATGATGTAATCAAAGATTGATTAATTAAGATTGATTAATCCATAATAAGTGACTTATGAGAAGTTAATTAATATAATTAAGGTTTAATGTAATTAAAATAGTTAATAAATTTATGAGATAATTGAAGAATATTTATTGATTATGGTTAAGAATAATTGATATCGTGATAATTAATTAAAGATAATTACTTGAATGCAATTGAAAGATAATTAATCCAGTGTGATTAATTATGATGAATAATGAAGGATTGATTAATTAATCGATTTAAAATTAATTAATATTGAATGAAGGAACCTAAGTGGATGAGGTTAGTGATTCAATCAGGATTAATTTTACTTAATTTTGAAGTGATTAAGCTTTGCTTATGGATGATTGAATGGTATTGAATGCTTTGAATGAGTTGATATTTGATATGAAATGTTGTGTTTTTCATTTGGATATCTTGGAATGGGATGGCTTGAGACTCGAAGAGGCCGGGGTCGGGTATTAAGAAATACCCGAAACCACTTCGAATATTTATAAATTGTTTTGTGAAATCAATAAGCTGGAATGAAACGATTTAAGTAAATTGGATTATTTTATCTAAGTTTGGTAATTAGAAATGGAAGTGTGGATTAAATGTTGTCTACAACAAATTGCGAATTTGTTAAATTGATAGAAGTTACCTCGGGTTTATATGAGTTGCATTCTTTGTATTCCATGTTTGTTGGGTTTACTCACGCTGGTTTCCATCCTGACCCGGGTGTTACTTTGGTGTAATGCTCGGGTCAGACCGAGGATTACAGATTTTCAGGTCAGGAAGTTCTTGAGCTCAGGAGGTGAGCTGGATGGCAATATCGTATAGAGTATATCCGTTGTATTTATATTATTGTTAATCTGAGTCATGATAATTGTAAATATTCAGTGACTGTATATAATGTGAAACTCTGATGTATTAGAATGTAATCGACAGATATAGAATTCTTTTGTAAACTATTATTATTTATTATTATTATTATATTTTATCCGCTGTGAATGTGAGATGTTTGGTGTTTCTATTCCTTTTCTTCTATCTCTTTCTTCTTTTTCTTAACTATCTGGAATTTTCGGGTTCGGAAATTTCGGGTCGTTACAAGCACACCTTAATAGGGATTCAGATTCTCGAGATATGAAAAGGAGATATTTTGAATAAATTAAAATAGAATTTCAAATCGCAGCCGACCTAACACATCTCGAGCCACCCTACCCTATACATATAGCAGCCTTTCCCTAATTTTAAATCGCATGTCTCTTCCGTTTACTTTTCAGTTCGAACAAGATTAAATCGAAAACATCTCAAATTAAAAAAATAAAATTACCCGCACACAATAGCACGCAAGATAGTCGACATCGAGCGGCACTAGGGAAAGGAGACCGCGAGTGTTTACGCGATTGAGAGTCACTGCGACCTAGGATTGGTTAGTCGTCCTCGCACACTCTCGACAACTTTTCCAGCAAGTCGAATCACGAGACGTTGGGTGTTTGGATCGTTCGACTGTGTTGTATTTGCGAGTTTGACTTGCACACTGGCGTGGAGCTTGTGGTCACGGCTTTCAAGGAGTGGCAGACGAAGTCATAGTGAGATGGATACGAGGTCACGGATGTGGGACAGCGGCATCGATCAGTGGAGACATGTGTTGGCGAGCGTGCATAGGAAGGGTCGAGCAGCATTTGGGAAGAAGATAAGAAAGTATGGGTCGGGCTTTAGATTAAGTAGGTAACGAAAAAGGATGGTAATTTATTTATATAAATTGTTAATAAAATTCCAATTCTTATAAATTAATAAACTGTTCATTTTAGGTCCAAATTGAACGCGGACTATCGCATTTGGTTCGTACTGAATAGCACTAGGAAATGGATTTGATTAGTGACAACTAGAGCTTGTAGAATTTTCAGTTAAATTCGAACATGTTTGAATTTAATCGAAACCAAAATGCTGAAGCGACAACTGAAAAATAAAAGGTGAGAGTCTTATAACGCTCACAACGTAGTAAAATATATTTATGCTTGTTAAATTTGAAATTATGAAGTGATATAAATTTATTGACCGTTGTTTGATAAATATAATTGTCATCTAAGTTGTCATTCAAATTAACTATTAAAGAAATTAAAATTGATAGTAAGTTAGAAATTGGAATTTAATTGCCAGTAAAACATCTGATATTGATAACTATGAAATTGTTGTGAATTATTTTGACTTTTTAGACGATTGATTGTGATGGATGATTTGGATGTTTATTTGTTTATATATATATATCATGTTATCACCTGGTAAGTTATTTACAGTACATACAACTGTAAATTGAATTATTTCGAATAAGAAATAGGTTGGAATGATATATACCTATGAAAATTATTTTGGATTGAATTGATATACATCCATCCCTAAAATTGAATTGAAATAACTAATCACTTGGCCATAAAATAGAAAATTGTATACGGACACCGGATTGGTTAATTTAAAGGATTTTAAAAATTTTGATTTGAAATTTAACAGATGATTTTGATTTAAAGAAATAAAAATCGAATTTACAGATATCGAGTTATCTTCGAACCAGAGTTTGAAATGTAATTAAAATTTGTTAAATCGAATTTACGATTACGAGGTTATAATTAAAATATGATTTGAGTTTGGAAATTGATTTGTTTTAAAAGATTTGGATTTTTATTTGAACTTTGAGATATTGCTAAGTAAACGGAATTTAAATCGATATTTCAAAATTGAGCTTGGAATTAAATTATTTTAAGGATTTGAATCTTAAATTAGATATTGAAGGGTAGTTTAATTTAAGTGATTTAAATCGATATTTTAAAAATCGAACTCGGAATTGATATAAATCGTGATGATTCAAATATGAAATTGAAGTTATTTTGGAATTGTAATTGAAACTAATTTGAAACTGGAACTGAAATTAATATGGAATTGACACCGAAATTAACATGGAATCGACATCGAAATTAATATGGAATCGAAGTAAAATTCGACTGGAAATCGGAATTAAATGGATTAAATCGAAATGGAAATTTAAAGTGGTTTGAATAGGGAAATTAGGAACTGAATCAGTTTGACTTTGAAACTATTTTTCATAAAATTATCTAATATAAACTATTTAAAATCTATCTTTTGAACATTCAAATGCTTTTGATTTCCATAGTATTTACTATATAAATCATTTTAATACTTAAGATGTTCTAACTATTTTAACTATTTTAATTATTTAAACTATTTAAAAACTATTCAAACTATTTAAAAAAAATCAAACTGGTTAAGCTTGGAGTATTTATATTTAAATCATGGACTTAAATACGAATTGAGTTAAATTGAAGTTATAACCCAAATGGAAATTCGAACAATTTTGAATTGGAATTGAAATCGAGATATTAAGGCGAAAATGATTTTGAAATAAAATGGTATATTTTAAGTAAATATGATGATTTCAAAATGAATTTGATTTTGAACGAATATGGTATTTTGATATCAAAAACGAATTGTTTTCGAATTGTAAAAGTACCCACCGGTGTGTAAAACGACGTTTGGTTGTTAGAGAGACCGAGACCTCTTATTGGCATACTCTCTGTCAATATTGGAACCATTTTAACAACTGTGTATGCAAAGAACAATCCAGAATGAAGTGGTTGGACTTAGCGTTGCTTGTTGGATTTAATGAAAGAGAACGATGATGGATTAACCTAGCACTTGTGCCAAATTGAAATGACTAAAATAGGAGCCGTACCGACCAAGCGGGCTAGCTACCCTAAGCGGACGCACTTCTTCGTATTACCTTCATTTACACCGTGATTGATTAGTGTGCACCCTCGGATTTTGGGAGTGTTGGACGCAATTAGTAATCGTGGCTATGATGCATTACTACTAACCGGAAAGGGTAAACTGATAATATCCTACATTGGGCATTGCTTCATATGTCTTGTCATACTTTTATCCCTATACGAGACTACTATGACTTTTATTTAGTGTTGTCGTATAACAGCACATCCCTATCCACTGACAGTTTACTAGTGTTTTATATGAAAATTGTACGACAGTGCTTAAAAACGAGTTAAAGGGGGATCAATGTAAAGCCTTAACGCAATTTTGATATTTATTTTACTGATTAGACATTACATATATAGCGTACTCTACTATATATTAATATTTTGACGGATCCTTAAGTGATCGAAAATCCTGTAACATCTCTTAAGTTATTGCACGCATGTTGTACACTGGATAGGATATGTGGAAACCCATAAAAATCTTTGATGCCACGACACTCATGTCATATGCTATATCGGCTTGACTCAGATAAGAATATTTTTGTCCTAACTTGAGTGTTTTGTTTTTTCATTACTCTCGGGTCAGCCCTGAGTTTTCTTCTTATTAAAGATTTATTCAGGAGGACAAGACGGAGATTTGGTATATTATTACTATTATAATTCCTACATCATGTTGTCTGCTGCAATATATGTTATTCAATTGTATATGTTATTCAATATATGTGTCCGCACAAGGAAATCGGATGGACGATACTAGTTCGAAAGTGAAATTGTGTGATCGAGTGAGCGATCAGATTGATATGAGTACGGATGATATGTGTACATCGTACGGATTTGAATAAAATTGATATTGGGAAGAGTAATCAAATTTGAATATTTGATTTTAAATAAACAAAGTTATATATCTTTGTTATATATAAGATTAAGCTCCCCTTGTTAAATTTATGGCTGGAAGAAAAAGGATTTTTGAAAGTGTTTGAAGTATAAAAGGAATTTTATACAAGTTTGAAATGATCCAAGGTTTTAAAAAAATTTATATATATTTGAATATTTATATATAGAGGATCTTATGAGGAATTTGGAAAAAGGTTTTGGGTACCTTTGGAGTTGGAAAGGCTTTTGATTTTTGGGTAAAATCAATATTGAATATGGAAAGCCTAGTTTGAGAATTATCGATTTTGGGATAATCGATTTTGTGTAAAGGAGTTTTGTATGATACCATACTAGGTGTATGATTTGAAAGATACTATATATGTATAGTATAAAGTGTTTTAATAATGGCTCTGGGGAAAAAGGCACTCCCTTGAAATGAACCTCTCAGGAGTGCCACCGGGTGGTGCTGCCTTGAGCCCCAAGGGGGGTTCTAAAGTTGATCCTGTGAGGAGTCAGGACAAAACTAGTTCCTGAGGATTACGAGTTAATTATACCATAGCGAAAGTCGTGTGTGCCGCTGAGAGCCAACAGTTGCATGGACTTTTTCTGCGATGGCACTGTAACCCAGGATGTAACTGCGACCTATGTTATAACATAGCGAAAGTCGTGTGTGCCGCTGAGAGCCAACGGTCTGCGTTTAATTTTATATCAGCAGACTGCGACCTATATAGGAGTAGAGAGGTTTCATTTCGACAGCAAAAATCAGAGGCCGTTGAGAGCCTGCAGTTACATGGACTTTTGCTGTGACGGCAACGTAACCCTGGAATGTAACTGTGATCTATTATGGGTTCCATGGCGTAATCGAGAGGCCGCGGAGTGCCTGCAGTTGCATGGACTTTTGATGCGATGGCAACGTAACCCTGAAATGTAACTGCGACCATGGATGGGGGTGATGATTTCCAGAGCATTCTCACCAAAGATATTTCCTCTATTTTCAAAAACTGTTTCCTATATTTCAATAAAATTATTTTCTAAATATTTTCACTTGGTGTTGAAAACGGGTTTACCAAGTACTTATAGATTTTCAATCCTACGCCTGATCAACGTATGACTGAATTTATGTGAGAACAAGGATGGACTGATTGAGACATTGAGTTATAAAAAGTATTTTTATAAAGAGTTATTTTAATAGTATGGTGTGAATTTAAAAGCATTTCTAAAATTTTTAAATAAAGGTGTTGGAATTTTGGGGAAATAAAAGGAAATCCAAACTGGAATTTTAATGAAGTGAATTTGTAATTAAAATTGAACATTGTTTTAGAAGTTGAAAGTAAGCTAATTGGCTAAATAATTATTTGATTGAGTATATTAATAAAATTTAACTTGGGTAAATAAATGGATTGTAAGTGATAATGGGTTTGAAAATGAATTCGACTTAGATTTGATAATGAATTAAATAAGAGGAGATGTTGTAAAATAAAAATAAAATTTTTGAGTTGGATTGGAAAATGTGATGGTTTGAATTACAAATAAAATTCAAGGGCGATTTGAATAATATTTAACAAAATTTGCAAGTAAATTAGATATAAGAGAAAAGTTGTCAAATGTAATGAAAGTGAATTATAATAGAAATGGTCTGAGTTGCAAAACAAAACCCAAGTGAATAGAAATAAATTGAGAATGGCCTTGTATCAATAAAATAAGTTCGAAAATGAATTAAGTAAGTAAATGAAAAATTTTAAATGGGTTAATTGGATTAAATAATAATTGGATGAAGTCTGATTAAATAAAAAAACTAAATCAAGTTATGATTTGAATTGGATTATCAGGCTGAAATCAAGTTCAGTGGCATATTAATTTGAAGTATAAATGAGATAAGTATGTGGTTGGATATTATTTTGATAAATTGAGAAGGTGAATTAAAATTAAAATGGATGAGCTTGCTGAATTTAATGGAAGTTGATTAAATGAGAATCAAATAGAAGTAAACTTTAGTTGATGTTGGAATAAATTAAAGTAAATTCACTTAAGTTTAAAATTTATGGAAGCTTGGCTTCGAATAAGAGTGGAAACTCATTAAATAAAAGCTTGGATTAAATTAATTTGGGAATGGCTTGAAGTATACAAGAATGGAATGTGTCTAGCTAAATGAATGAATTGAAATTAACTTAAAGTAGTTATAAATTAAATAAATACTCTGTTAAGCGAATATTGTCGAATTGGTATAGAATGAATCATCGTATGACGTAAATAAAGGTAATTAAATTTCTGTGAGTTAAAAGAGATTAAATAAAATTGATTCTGAATCATTTGAAGTGAATATGAGCTTTTTTGGATTAAAAATCAATGGAATGTAAGAAATTGAGTTGCAAACCATTGAAATTGAATGAAATGGTTTATAAATTGGTTGAAAGCAATTGAATTAGCTTTAAGATTATATAAATCGCTTATGGAAAGGTTTTGGTGCTTGTTGCTTATGATATACATGTGTTTAGCTATTGAAAATAAGTGAAATGCTAATAGATTTTCAATATATGGCACTTACATACTTAAATTGAGTAAGTCCAAGTACCGGGGATCCGTTTGGTTGATTTGGATTGCGCTAATTGCTTAAATTAATAAGCTGCTTGCTTAAAATGCTAAAAAAGGTACGCCTACGCAATAAAATTAGGAAATATGAATTGTTTTTGCTTTGTCCGACCGTGTGGGTCGATGTATACATATTTATATCTCTTGTCAAATTGCAGAAGCTCCCCTGTACAAAGGAGACTCTGGCAAAAAATTTCGAAAATTTTGGGAGTTAGAAAATTTTTGGAAATTTTTGAGAAAAAAATTGGTTAATGACAAATCGATTTCAAATTGGAAAACTAATGTAAATTAGTAGATGAAACTAATGTGAATCAGTTATAAATGAAAATAAAAATTTAATACTCATAATTGAAGACGAATTGAATTCGCATGAAACAGGGAAAACTAATTTGCATAGAAGTATATGTGAAAACTTCTGTAAGAAAAAGTATAAATGATTTGAAAGGTTACAATTGTATGTTGTTGCTAAATAAGATATGCAGGTATTAAAAGGGGAAAAGAAAATTGGATTTGATTCCAAAAGATAAATGTGAATTGCCCGACAAAAAGGTATGTATTTTAAATTTCTAGATGAAATTGGATTGGGTTTTTGATATAGCCACTTGGCTTTTGTTTTCTTTTGGAATTTGGGAGCCCGTAGAGGCCTTTTGTAGTTGTATCGAGCTAGCCGCTCAAAGGAGACGCTGGCAAAAAATTTCGGAAAGTTAGAAAATTTTAGAGAAAATTTTGATAATTCAAAATTTGATTTAAATTGAAATTTAGATAATTGAGCAAAGGGATATTATTTGAAACTATGAAAGGTTTTGAGAAGTTGGTTGATGTGATAATAGGTTTTTAATAAAAGACGGTTGGTAGGATGTTGATAAAACTATTGGGTTTTGGGGAAAGGTAACGGGTTTTGAACCATTCTACCTAACTAGTAATTTCGGGGACGAAATTCTTTTAAGGGGGGAGGAATGTGACGACCCGAAATTTTTAACAATTTAAATTTGAATAGTTAATTGATTTAAAGCATTTAAAAGTTAATTTAACTTGAATTCAAGATATCAATATTTACTTGATAATTAAATTATTGAATTATATAGTTTAAATATTGAATCGTATAATTTGAAATTGGGTAAATTGTTGAATCTGAAACCTCTAAGCCTGTTTAAAATAATTTGAAGGCTTATAAAATTTATAATGATGATACTGAAGATAATAGAATGTTGAAGTTTAATTTAAAGATGATTTGTTCAATTTTAATAATATATCGTTTAAACTGAATTTAAAAATAGCCTTCCGAGGCATAGTCTCGGAATTCGACGAAACTAGTTCCATTGGATCCGTAATAGTTAGTCATTATCGGATTTCAATTTTCGTAGCAATCGGAGTTGTCGTTTGACCCTGACAGCTCAAAACGCTTAGAACTATTTTAATCAGTTTAATTTAAATTTGATCGTTTTCTTTTGGTAACTTGCACATACGATCAAATTAGCCTCCGAAACACATTCCTTTGTGTTCGGAATGCGGGTAAAACCTTATAATCGCCCCGCGGCATTCCTTAAGAGGAGTTCGAAAATTTAAGTAGCAATCGATAAAGCATTTTGAAGTTTTATATAAGATAATGAAAAATTAATTAAATAAATTAGCAAGGATATTTTTATACACAATCATACGCAGGAAGCTATCCAAACTAATATTTATCATCCGTTTCCCCTTCTCTAATCTTCAAGCAGAATTGAACGTATACATAAAAAAAAATTAATTAAAACTTATTAGTGAAATCTATGGCCAGACTCCTCTTCATCTTCGTTTTCCCCAATCGAGAGCCGATCGAATTCATATCTTCCTCTCCTGTATTTTTGTCCATTTCAGAAACCGAAAGTTATAAAAAAAGAGAAAAAAAATAGAAATCGCGAGTGCCAGCGCTTGAAATTGAAGCCGGCTTCCCCTCTATCTCGAACAAGATCGGCGGTGATTCCGATTGAGGCTAGGGCTCGCGATCGTTGGTAGTGCCACGACATCGTTGGATTTGGAGGGACGTGGGTTAGGGTTTGTTGGCTCGTCGTAAGCGGCGCCGTGTGTTGTCGCGGCCAAGGAGGTGGGGCACTGGGAACTCGCGAGTGGATCACGATGTCGTCTTGGTCGATCGAAGGATGAGGCGGCAGAGAGAGTTCGGTTTGGGTGCGAGCTGAGCTAGGGCAAGGGGTGCTCGATGCTTGCTGTGGTGATAGCAGGTGAGTTTTATCAATCGTCTCGGGTCATATATATGAATATTCTCATGTTTTAAAACATAGAAATATCAAGTTTTAAACTAATTTGTTTTAGACCCTTAGTTTGATAATGATGTTGTTTAATATTTAATAATCTAAGTTGTATGTTTCATTTAAACTAAGCAGGTAGATACTTAAGTTAAATTCAAAATTTAATTAATAGTGTGCTTAAGGAGAAATTAAGAAAATAAAGTATTTATCTTAAATTAGACGTAAATATATTAGATTAAATCATAGATTAATGATAATCAAATCCCGGATTTATAAAATAAGAATTTAAAGTGATATAGTTAAGAAATTAATTAATTTATTTGATTTAACTTTTAATTAAATTAGATTCGAGAAATTAAGATTATTTAATTAATCAGTTCTGTAATTAAAGAGAAACTAATTAATTTATTGTTAAGAAATAATTAATTATTGATTAGGGATTATAAGTTAATTAATTTTTGATTGATTGATTTATAGGTAGAGATAAATTAATATAAGTAACTAGAGAATTCGTTACTTAAATGACAATCATTTAATGTAAGTAAATTAAAGGTGAGTAAATCTCACTCTGTTGGATTTCTATTTGAATTTAAATGGTTAAATTTAAATATTTGGTTGGATGATTGAATTGATTTGATATGCACCGTGAATTGATGATCTTGTGATTTTGGGTTTTGGGATGGTTCACGAGTTAATTGTTGCTTAACACGAAGCATTGGAAATTTTAAGTTGTTTTAAACTTAAAATATAAATGAGAAAATGTTTTTGTTTTAAAAGTTATTAAAGGCTTAATGATTGTGATACATTAACTTTGTAGGGTAATTAAAATAGACAATTAATTAATTCAATTAATTAATGATTTGGGGATTTAATTTAGTAATTAAAGGTTTGAATAAATAAAAATAAATTAAGTTGTAAGTTAATTAACCAAGTATAAGTAATTCAGAATAATCATTGATGGTGTGATAAATAATTACCCCATGTAATTAAGAAAATATAATTACTTTGTGAAATTAATCAAGTGGTTGATTATGATGGTTAAGTAAGGAGTAATTAATTTATAAATGAATTAAAACAAAAGATAGTTAATTCAAGTTTGGGATTAATCGAAAATGATTAATACTGTGGTTTCATTAATATAATTAAAGTTGATTAGGATAAATTAAAATATAATTGAAAATCTTTAATTTATATAATTAATGATGTAATCAAAGATTGATTATTTAAGATTGATTAATCCATAATAAGTGACTTATGAGAAGTTAATTAATATAATTAAGGTTTAATGTAATTAAAATAGTTAATAAATTTATGAGATAATTGAAGAATATTTATTGATTATGGTTAAGAATAATTGATATCGTGATAATTAATTAAAGATAATTACTTGAATGCAATTGAAAGATAATTAATCCAGTGTGATTAATTAAGATGAATAATGAAGGATTGATTAATTAATCGATTTAAAATTAATTAATATTGAATGAAGGAACCTAAGTGGATGACGTCAGTGATTCAATCAGGATTAATTTTACTTAATTTGGAAGTGATTAAGCTTTGCTTATGGATGATTGAATGGTATTGAATGCTTTGAATGAGTTGATATTTGATATGAAATGTTGTGTTTTTCATTTGGATATCTTGGAATGGGATGGCATGAGACTCGAAGAGGCCGGGGTCGGGTATTAGGAAATACCCGAAGCCACTTCGAATTTTTATAAATTGTTTTGTGAAATCAATAAGCTGGAATGAAACGATTTAAGTAAATTGGATTATTTTATCTAAGTTTGGTACTTAGATATGGATGTGTGGATTAAATGTTTTCTACAGCAAATTGCGAATTTGTTAAATTGATAGAAGTTACCCCGGGTTTATATGAGTTGCATTCTTTGTATTCCATGTTTGTTGGCTTTACTCACGCTGGTTTCCAGCCTGACCCGGGTGTTACTTTGGTGTAATGCTAGGGTCAGACCGAGTATTACAGATTTTCAGGTCAGGACGTTCTGGAGCTCAGGAGGCGAGCTGGATGACAATATCGTATAGAGTATATCCGCTGTATTTATATTATTGCTAATCTGAGTCATGATAATTGTAAATATTCAGTGATTGTATATAATGTGAAACTCTGATGTATTAGAATGTAATCGACAGATATAAAATTCATTTGTAAACTATTATTATTTATTATTTATTATTATATTTTATCCGCTGTGAATGTGAGATGTTTGGTATTTCTGTTCTTTTTCTTCTATCTCTTTCTTCTTTTTCTTAACTATCTGGAATTTTCGGGTTCGGAAATTTCGGGTCGTTACAGGCACACCTTAATAGGGATTCAGATTCTCGAGATATGAAAGGGAGATATTTTGAATAAATTAAAATAGAATTTCAAATCGCAACCGACCTAACACATCTCGAGCCACCCTACCCTATACATATAGCAGCCTTTCCCCAATTTTAAATCGCATGTCTCTTCCGTTTGCTTTTCAGTTCGAACAAGATTAAATCGCAAACATCTCAAATTAAAAAATAAAATTACCCGCACACAATAGCACACAAGATAGTCGACATCGAGCGGCATTAGGGAAAGGAGACCGCGAGTGTTTACGCGATTGAGAGTCGCTGCGACCTAGGATTGGTTAGTCGTACTCGCACACTCTAGACGACTGTTCCAACAAGTCGAATCACGAGACGTTGGGTGTCTGGATCATTCGACTGTGTTGTATTTGCGAGATTTGACTTGCACACTGGCGAGGAGCTTGTGGTCACGGCTTTCAAGGAGTGGCAGACGAAGTCATAGTGAGATGGATACGAGGTCACGGACGTGGGACAGCGGCATCGATCAGTGGAGACATGTGTTGGCGAGCGTGCATAGGAAGGGTCGAGCAGCATTTGGGAAGAAGATAAGAAAGTACGGGTCGGGCTTTAGTTTAAGTAGGTAACGAAAAAGGATGGTAATTTATTTATATAAATTGTTAATAAAATTCCAATTCTTATAAATTAATAAACTGTTCATTTTAGATCCAAATTGAACGCGTACTATCGCATTTGGTTCGTACTGAATAGCACTAAGAAATGCATTTGATTTAGTGACAACTAGAGCTTGTAGAATTTTCAGTTAAATTCGAACATGTTTGAATTTAATCGAAACCAAAATGCTGAAGCGACAACTGAAAAATAAAAGGTGAGAGTCTTATAACGCTCACAACGTAGTAAAATATATTTATGCTTGTTAAATTTGAAATTATGAAGTGATATAAATTTATTGACCGTTGTTTGATAAATATAATTGTCATCTAAGTTGTCATTCAAGTTAACTGTTAAAGAAATTAAAATTGATTGTAAGTTAGAAATTGGAATTTAATTGCCAGTAAAACATCTGTAATTGATAACTATGAAATTGTTGTGAATTATTTTGACTTTTTAGACGATTGATTGTGATGGATGATTTGGATGTTTATTTGTTTATATATATATATATATATATATATATATATCATGTTATCACCTGGTAAGTTATTTACAGTACATACAACTGTAAATTGAATTATTTCGAATAAGAAATAGGTTGGAATGATATATACCTATGAAATTTATTTTGGATTGAATTGATATACATCCATCCCTAAAATTGAATTGAAATAACTGATCACTTGGCCATAAAATAGAAAATTGTATACGGACACCGGATTGGTTAAATTAAAGGATTTTAAAATTTTTGATTTGAAATTTAACAGATGATTTTGATTTAAAGAAATAAAAATCGAATTTACAGAAATCGAGTTATCATCGAACCCGAGTTTGAAATGTAATTAAAATTTGTTAAATCGAATTTACGATTACGAAGTTATAATTAAAATATGATTTGAGTTTGGAAATTGATTTGTTTTAAAAGATTTGGATTTTTTTTTGAACTTTGATATATTGCTAAGTAAACGGAATTTAAATCGATATTTCAAAATTGAGCTTGGAATTAAATTATTTTAAGGATTTGAATCTTAAATTAGATATTGAAGGGTAATTTAATTTAAGTGATTTAAATCGATATTTTAAAAATCGAACTCGGAATTGATATAAATCGTGATGATTCAAATATGAAATTGAAGTTATTTTGGAATTGTAATTGAAATTAGTTTGAAACTGGAACTGAAATTAATATGGAATTGACACCGAAATTAATATGGATCAACATCGAAATTAATATGGAATCGAAGTAAAATTCAACTGGAAATCAGAACTAAATCAATTAAATCGAAATGGAAATTTAAAGTGGTTTGAATAGGGAAATTAGGAACTGAATCAGTTTGACTTTGAAACTATTTTCCATAAAATTATCTAATATAAACTATTTAAAATCTATCTTTTAAACATTCAAATGGTTTTGATTTCCATAGTATTTACTATATAAATCACTTTAATACTTAAGATGTTCTAACTATTTTAACTATTTTAATTATTTAAACTATTTTAAAAACTATTCAAACTATTTTAAAAAAATTCAAACTGGTTAAGCTTGGAATATTTATATTTAAATCATGGACTTAAATACGAATTGGGTTAAATTGAAGTTATAACCCAAATGGAAATTCGAACAATTTTGAATTGGAATTGAAATCGAGATATTAAGGCGAAAATGATTTTGAAATAAAATGGTATATTTTAAGTAAATATGATGATTTCGAAATGAATTCGATTTTGAACGAATATGGTATTTTGATATCAAAAACGAATTGTTTTCGAAATGTAAAAGTACCCACCGGTGTGTAAAAGGACGTTTGGTTGTTAGAGAGACCGAGGCCTCTTATTGGCATACTCTCTGTCAATATTGGAACCATTTTAATAACTGTGTATGCAAAGGAGAATCCAGAATGAAGTGGTTGGACTTAGCGCTGCCTGTTGGATTTAATGAAAGAGAATGATGATGGATTAACCTAGCACTTGTGCCAAATTGAAATGACTAAAATAGGAGCCGTACCGACCAAGCGGGCTAGCTACCCTAAGCCGACACACTTCTTCGTATTACCATCATTTACACCGTGATTGATTAGTGTGCACCCTCGGATTTTGGGAGTGTTGGACGCAATTAGTAATCGTGGCTATGATGCGTTACTACTAACCGGAAAGGGTAAACTGATAATATCCTACCTTGGGCATTGCTTCATATGTCTTGTCATACTTTTATCCCTATACGAGACCACTATGACTTTTATTTAGTGTTGTCGTATAACAGCACATCCCTATCCACCGACAGTTTACTAGTGTTTTATATGAAAATTGTACGACAATGCTTAAAAACGAGTTAAAGGGGGATCAATGTAAAGCCTTAACGCTATTTTGATATTTATTTTACTGATTAGACATTACATATATAGCGTATTCTACTATATATTAATATTTTGACGGATCCTTAAGAGATCGAAAATTCTGTAACATCTCTTAAGTTATTGCACGCATGTTGTACACTGGATAGGATATGTGGAAACCCATAAACATCTCTGATGCCACGACACTCATGTCATATGCTATATCGGCTTGACTCAGATAAGAATATTTTTGTCCTGACTCGAGTGTTTTATTTTTTCATTACTCTCGGGTCAGCCCTCAGTTTTCTTCTTATTAAAGATTTATTCTGGAGGACAAGACGGAGATTTAGTATATTATTACTATTATTATTCCTGCATCATGTTGTCTGCTGCAATATATGTTATTCAATTGTATATGTGTAACTCTGATAAATGTTATATAAATTATAATCAAATGTATAGTAATAGCTTCATGAACTGTTTATTTGATTATTATATTTTATTGTTCCGCTGCAAGATTTTTTGTTTGTTTTCTTCTTCTTTTCTTATTTATCTTAATTAACCTCATTGATTATCTGTGTTTCGGATTGTTTAAGTCAGACATATGCGGGTTATTGTCGATTTAAACTTTCCAAAATCTGGACCGTCACATTAATTACAAATCTCATTCTCCCAATTTACACATTATTTTATTTAATTTAACTAATTAAATATCCTAAATAATGTTACATAAAAATAGGTTCATTACAAACTCCCCTCCTTAAAGAATTTCATCCTCGTAATTACGATAAGGTACACAACAATCAACCTAAATGGCAAAACATACCTTCAAACAAGTCATGATAAGCATCTCTCATCATGCTTTTTCTCTTAGTCTCCCAATTATAGTTTCTCTCATCGTTGCTTCACTGGACTTTCACTACTCTTACTGCCTTGTTCCTTAGCCTTTTCTTATCTTCGCGATTATATGAATTGACTTTCTAAATATAGTTAAGTCCGGCTCTACAAATAAGTCATCTAACACAGTCGGTGATATAGTAATCTCCGGGTCTCTAACACACTTTCTAAGATGAGAAACATGGAAAATATTGTGGACTTCTGCCAAACTGCTTAGTAACTCTAATCTATGTGCGAGTTTCTCGATCCTCTCTATAATAGGAAATGGTTCTCTGAATGGTGCCAACTTCCCTAATTTCCAAATCTAATCACACCCTTCATCAGTGAAACCTTAATAAACACATAATCTCCAATAGAGAACTCTATGTATTTTCGACTTCTAGTTACATAACTCTTCTGCCTAGACTGAGCCTCCTTCATCCTAGCTCAGATCAACTCAATCTTCTCTGCAACTTTTTTGACTAAATTTGGACCAAGAACCAACCTATCCCCGGTATCTGACCAACAAATGAGAGATTTGCATGGCCTTCCATATAAAGCTTCAAACCGTGCATCCATATACTAGCCTGATAAATGTTGTTACACAATAATTCGACTAAGTGTAGATGGTCTTCCCACGATTCCATAAAATCTAACACACAAGCTCATAACAAATCTTCAAAGATTGTTAAATCTTTCTTTTTTCCCATCTATCCATGGATGGTAAGAGGTACTCAAATTGAGCTTAGTTCCCAAAATCTCTTGTGGACTCTTCCAAAAATCACCAGTGAATAATGAATCTCGGTCACTTACTGTACTGCCAGGAATTCCCTACAGTCTAACCAGATTACTAATAAATAACTTAGCCAAAATAGGTGCCTTTCTAGTTGACTTATCTGGAATAAAATGGACGCTCTTGGTCAGTCTATCCACTATAACCCATATACTTTCATTTCCTCTACAAGGCCTTAGCAAGCCATCTATAAAATCCATAGAGATAGAATCCCACTTTCAAATCAAAATATCTAATGGCTGAAGCAACCCATTCGTCTTCTGATGTTCGGCTTTCACCTATTGACAGTTCAAACGCTGCTTCACCCATAAGCCTACGTCCCTCTTTATGCCTTCCGAGAGAAAACTTCTCTTCATGTCCTGATACATTTTAGTTCCTTCTGGATGAATATTAAACTTCGAACGATGGCATTCCTCCAAAACATCCTTCCTTATGTCCCCTACATTCGGAACACAAAATCTTCCTTTCTTTCTCAACCATCCATTCTAGTCAAGACTGAGATCCTTCAGTTCATCGCTCTCTGTTCCATCTCTTAACTTCCTGATCCATTCAACCAGTAGTAGATTCTCCTTCTATTTAGAAGAATTCTTTTCGATGATCATTGGTCGAACTTATAAGCAAGACATTATAGCAGTTTCCTTACTAGACTCATCCTCGGATCTCCATTGCACTATGCAAGTTGTCAACGCTTCCAAATCCTTCCACTCAGCTACAATAGCCAACACTTAATTGTGGTGCTTCCTACTAAGTGCATCTGCCACCTTATAACCTTTACCTAGTGTGTACTCAATTCCAAAATCATAAGCAGCAATAAACTCTAACCATCTCTGCTATCTCATGTTCAGCTCCTTTTGAGAGAACAAATACTTCAACAACTTATGATCCATAAAAAGCTCAAATTGCTCTCCCAAAAGGTAATGTCCCCACACCTTCAATGCAAAAATCACTGTAGATAATTACAAATCATGCATCAAATATCTAACCTCATGCAGTCTATGATGTCGAGAACATAGGCAATCTCTTTACCTCTTTACATCAACACAGCTCCTAACCCAGTTCCAAATGCATCTGTATACACTACAAAATCTCGATCCCCTTCTGAAACTATTAACACAGGTGCATGGGTCAATAAGTATTTCAAGATCTGGAATGATTCCTCACGCTTATTGTTCCATTCAAACTTCACATTCTTTCGCGTGAGCTTGGTTATTGATGCCGCTGTCCATGAAAAACACTTTATAAATCTTCAATAGTATCCAGCCAATCGAAGAAACTCCTTATCTCAATCACTATCTCGGGTCTCTTTCGATTATTTACCTCTTTAATCTCAGTCGGATCTACAGACAACTCTTTCTCTGAGACTACTTGACCAATAAACTTAACTTCTTCCAAAAATGACACTTCGAAAACTTCACGTTCAGCTGATGCTGCCACAACGTCTCAAGCACTAATCTAAGATGAACTTCGTGATCTTTCTCATACTTAGAGTATATCAAAATATCATCTTTGAAAAATCACACGAACCAATCCAAGTGCTCTTGGAAAACTCGGTTCATCAAATCCATAAAAATGCTGGTGCATTGGTTAATTCGAATGGCATCACTAACCATTCGTACAATCCATATCTGGTCCTAAAAGTCGTCAAAGGAATATTATCCTCTGTTACTCTAAGCTGATGGAAACCTATTGATAAATCCAAATAAGAAAATGCCTTGGCCCCACTCAACCCATCAAACGAATCGTCAATTCTTTGCAATGGGAATTGATTCTTTATGGTCTTCTCATTCAACTTGCGATAATCGATACATTATCTTAATGATTCGTCTAGCTTCTTAGCAAATACCTCCATATGCTCCCCAAGGTGAACTACTAGGCTTGATAAAACTCTTCCCTTCCAAATCCATCAACCGCACCTTTAGCTCCCTCATCTCAGTTGGTGTTATCTTACTTGGCGTTCTACTCACTGGTTCTTCTCTAGGCACCAAATCTATATAAAAAACAATGCCTCATTTCGATGGCAATCCTACTACAGGTCTAAAAAGATCCACGACTTCTCTAACCACAAAAACTCGATTCAAATCGTGCCAACTCCACAACACACAAAAAAGCATTCACCTCGCGGCTAGGGCTTTCCACGGTATATACAATCTAATCACTACAGTCCGGGTCTCGAAGTGATATTTTAATATCATGACAAAATATCCTGGCATTGTACTTATTTAACTAATCCGTAACTAACATAATTATGATCCCTACAAAGTCAAATACATGCAAACTACAAACAAAGATATGATCTAACAAATCAAACTCTGGTGGTCACACATCATCCCAAGTGTCGCATACGCTCCTATCGGATTTGCAAACTTTAAGGAAGTAACTAAGTATGAGGTTTCTGGGCTAAGCTTATCTACCTAATAATGAGATACAAAATAATGTGATGCACTAGTATCGAACATAACTCTAACAGAAATACAATGGATTTGAAGCATACCTTCCAATACTGTCAGTCCTTTTTCCTACGCTATTGGTCCCGTTGTAGTAGGCTCCAATGCAAAAACTTTGCCCCTTTCATCCATAGCAAGCTCTTTACACTTGTTCTTACAATGGCCAATTTGATTGAAGTTGAAGCATTTGATATTCTTCTTCTTGATCACTTGTTCGCCTTTCTAGTACAACATTCACTAGCGAAGTGCCCTTTCTCATCACACTTAAAGAAAATATCCACTGACTTTCCTATCTTCACAGCTTCACCCTTCTGACCACCCTTATAATGAAAGAACTTCCTTTTCTGACTTTTCCCTACCTATACCTCCTTCGCCTTATTCTTTTTTAGAAAAGCAAGCATTTCTTCATGTCTTGAAGCCATCTCTACAACCTTATCATAAGGATCTTTGATATGCGGCAATGTAGCCTTCGCCGACTCAGGCTTCATCCCCTTAATGAACTCATTCCTCTTGATTATGATATCCACAGTAGCATACTCATACCTTGCTAACTCCTCAAACCTTCTAGAATACTCTAAAACAGTCATCTCCCCTTGCTCTAACTCAACAAATTTTTTGAGCAAGGCATACTATAACATGATATACATGAACCTCTCTTTGAACCTCCTCTTAAACTCAAGCCGCGTCATTGTTTCTTCATTCGCTTCAGCTTTTATTCCATTCCACATAAACAAAGTTGCTTCCTGAAGTTGTCTCGAAGTAAGCCTTCTCTTCTGCTAATCATTGAGCCCCAAATTAGTAAATATCCTCTCACAATGCAACACCCAGCTCTCCAATAGCGTCTTCGGTTCCAACAAATGGCTTTCCTCCAATGCTAACATAGTCTCTACTCTAAATAGCATAATTTTTGACCATTGGACCTTCTTGAACTTCTAGTCCAGCATTTCCTCCAACTACTCCAGCAGTAACATCAACCTGCATCATGTTGACGGAGAACCGATACATGGCTCCCATATCCACTTGTGGGACTCCAAAACCAACATTTTCCACTTAAGCCAAACCTTGGTTAATTCTCTTGTTTGGTCAGGCGTTTCCATTTGTTTTGGTGTTGTCCCCTCCTAGATTAACACTTCCTCTTCTAGCTTCCATATCAGTATTCAAGCCTCGTAAGATACAAAAGAATAGTCTAAGAGAGATACGAGAATAGAGGTATAGTGTATCCTTATATATAGCAAATACAAGTATGTTATTATAGTGTTATCCCATACCCTGGTTTTATCTCTATTTCCTTAGGATTATGATTTCAAAAATCATTTTTAGTTTAAAATTTTTCATAAGCCAATGCTCTGATACCAAGTTGTAACATACACTATCTTGAGGCCTAAAGCTAAGCATTGTAGATGCTGCAATCATCTATAATATTAACTTCAGATGGCAAAATATGGCTATGTTGATGGTATCCACAGTATCAAAAGCACTTGAATATGAAATAAAATCATAGATTTCAAAAACAACATTCCTTATTACATTTCAAAACACAAGTTTCATATCCAGATTTCGTAATCCCATAACGTTTCCCAGGTTCAAATTAAATATTTTTATTATGCAAATATGGCAAGAGCGACACATGATGATGCCTCCTTGGTTGACCAGAGTACTATATAGTCAGAATTGACATAAAACAACACAATGGTAATGCACAAATAAAACTGCAACTCCTAAATAGTTATCCATCAGCCGCTTGATCATCTCTGGCAGCTTTATTCATCATCCTACTAAAAACTGTGAACCTTAATACTCGGCCTAGTCAACTCAATTTTGAGCACCCAAGAGTTTAAGGGAAAAACATAAACTTCATGTCGAATACAAAGCTAGGTGTGAAGAATACTATACATCTCGGTTACATAATATTAAGTGAGACCACGCCACTTAGCAGAACTGGTTTTTCCTCACTAACATCCTTTTGTAACATATCTTCTGTAAATCATAATCCTACAGCAAAAACTGGTAAGAACTATCATGCATTATCATGAAAACATACATATCAGGTAACAAATGGACAATCTGTCCGAACACAATAGTTTTTTTTTGCTAACTACTAAACTTTGGCTGACTCGAGCCTACCATAGAATATAAACAAAACAGCATAACATCAGTTAGTTACTCCTCTTTCGGACGGTCTTTCCATAACTTATCTTCTCCCGGTGTCACATGATCCTATTGGTTTTGCGAGCTCACCAATAACCTACCTCTGTACAAATATATTCCTTTTTATGTGTAACCTCATTTTAGCCTTACCTGTGATAATGCCCTACACATTGGAATTTTGGACTAAATTATCTATGGGCTAATAGCTAATGTATAGGGCACGACCCTATACCAATCCCATCTAGTATATACATATCCGAGTCATTTTACATGGGGTGATCTTCCCTTAAATTTTCCCTGAAATCCTTTTCTTCTTAAATTGATTTAAAACCTTTAAATCAAACTTAAACAAAGAAAGTATATACTCTATGCTTTACTCAAATCACCTTGCCGTGTTATATATACTTTACACAAAACTTTGTTGATGAAAACATTTAAACCATTGAAAGTACCCCTTTTGAAACCATTGAAAGTACTTTTTTCAAAACTAAACCTAGGCCGAAAGGCCAAAACATTCCTTTCGAAACCATGTGTAACTACCTTTCGAAAACATTGAGAAGCGTCACATTCGAAAGCCTAAAACCTTAGATATCCTTCTTTTAAAACACTTTATCATTTCCTTTCGAAAATATTGGAAACCTTCCTTTCAAACCTTTTGAAACCAGTAGGGAACCACCCCTTCGAAACTTTCATTTAAACCTTTCGAAAGCATCAAAATCCTTTATGAATAACAAACTTTTCAAAAGCATTTGGGTTCAATTAAAACATGTGGAAACCTTCCAAAACTATTGAAAAATTCTCTTTCAAAACCTTTAGGTTCTACTGCAACAGAGCAAAAGGTTCATAAAACATTTAAGTCAAAAACACTCTTTCAAAAGTAATTTCTAAGTAAAGAGGTGATGATGTCCAAACCAACCCTTTCGAAAGCAATGGAGAAGCGACATGGATTTTAAAAACAAAGTATTCCCTTCGAAACTTGCTTTGAAAGGTAGAAAGTGACTACTAGAGGTTTTGACCCCTTAAAAAGCGTAAGGCGCGACCCATTCGAAACTATTTCTTTAAAACATTTGAACCAGTTGAAAGCCAACCAAGTCGCAAGCATACCCATTGAAAGCAAAGTAGGCGTGTTTACATTTAAAAGCAAAGCAACATTTCAACCCATTCGAAACCCTCAGCTTCGACCCAATAACTTTCGCCTTAGTCCAATTTGCTACCTATCAATTACTTAATACAGTGCACATTGGTTTTGATAGTGATGAAGGCGGAACTACTAGATCGAAACCCCTAGTGTCGAAAGTGGCGAACATGCCAAAAGCGTGTAAAAACTAATTTTTACTTTAAAAAAAATTCTATTCAACAAACCTGTCTTATTTGTTAAAATATTATTGGCTTCTAATTTACTTTTCCAAAATCATTACGAAATTTCAGATTTCACCAGTTTAAATTATTTACAAAATACCCCTTCTCCTTTTATAAATATATAAAACATTTAAGTCTCACACCTTAAATAATTTTATATATTCATTAAAAAATTTAGGAAAATTCTACAAAAATTCCAATTAAACAAGTCTATTATGTTTTCTAACATATATTAATTTCAGATCCAAAACATATGTTATCTAGCCGTAAATAATTTTAAACCCAAATAATCATTTTCTTTACTATAAAATTAATATAAAATCCACGTTAATTCATAATATTACAAAAATTGACATCCGTCTCTACAATATCATTTCTGATCTAAATCTAAATTCGCAAGGCATTTGGATGTCATGTAATAGGGTTTTCACATTAAAACATATCATAAAATTTATATGAACTATCATAAATCATCAAAAAGCATATATAAACATTTAGTCATTCAAAAACATGGCATAACCTTGCAAAATAATTCGGATTAACCTTAAAATCGAAAATAGTAGAAAATACGAGATGTGGTCATTTTTCACTTTAGCTTTGAGATTAAGGAGTTTGAGATTTGAATGGATTTGATTTTGATTTAGCTTCTTCCTTAGCTTTTCTTCCTCTTGTTCCATAAAATGGTGGCCAGCCTCTATTCTTAATTTTTGCAAATGATAATGAACGTATGAAATGAGTTCCTAAGGGTTTACAATATTAGAATATTCTTCTTCCTATTTTGCCATCTCCTAAAACACTTAACTATTCTAATTTATGTTAGTTCATTTTAATTTATTCATTACATGGCACGGCTACAGTATTAATCATAAATCTTAATCCCTCAATCTACACATTATTTTATTTTATTTAACTGATTAAATATCCTAAATAATGTTACTCAAAAATAGGGTCGTTACAAATTATTTATGACTAAATAAAGATGTTTTGGGTCTGAAATTAATATATGTTAGAAAAAATGTTTAAAATGATTTACTAGAATTTTTGTAGAATTTTCCTAATTATTTTAATGGGTATATAAATTTATTTAAGGTATGAGACTTATATGTTTTATATTTTATAAAAGGAGAAAGGGTTTTGTGAATTATTTAAATTAATTGCTTTTGGAATTTTGGCAGCATTTTTAGAAAAGAAAATTTGTAGCCAATGATACTTTGAGAAACAGGGCAGGTTAGTTGAGAAGAATTTCTTTTTAAAGTAAAAATTAGTTTTTACTGCTTTTGGCATGTTTCGCCACTTTTAACACCTGGGTTTTACTTGGATACTTCCGCATCCATCGCTATTGAAACCAATGCATGAAGTATCAATAACTTGGTACATAGTGAACTGGACTAAGGTAAAAGGTACTGGGTCGAGATAATAGGGTTCCAAAGGGGTCGAAACATTGCTTTGCTTTCGAAGGGTGCCCTTTCGACATGGTTGGCTTTCGACTGGGTTAAATTTTATTAAAGAAATGGTTTTGAAATGGGTTGCACCTTTTAATTTAAGTAAATTCTTTCGAAGGGGTCGAAACTCCTAGCTACCGCTATCTACCTTTCGAAGAAAATGGTTTCGGAAGGAATACTTTGTTTTTAAAATCCAAGCCACTTTTCCAATGCTTTTGGAAGGGTTGGTTTCGACATCATCACTTATTTACTTTAGAATTGTTTGCGAAAGAGTGCTTTTGACTTAAATATTTTAATGATCCTTTTGTTCTCTTAAAGTTAGAACCCAAATGTTTTCGAAAGGTTTGTTGTTTTTAAATGTTTTGATGCTTTTAAAAGGTTTAAGATGATGGTTTCAAATGGGTGGTTCTCACAATGGTTTCGAAAGGTTTAAAAGAAAGGTTTCCAATGTTTTTAAAAGGAAAATTTTATGCGTTTTAAAGATAGGATTCCCAAGGTTTTAAAGCTTTCGAAGGAATGGTTTACAACGATTTCGAAAGGTTTATTTGAATGGTTTCGAATGGTTTATTGAATAGTTTCAAAGGAAAAGTTTTGGCCTCTTGGCCTATGTTATAAAGTGTTTACTTGGTTTTGAAAGGGATACATTCAACGGTTTCAAAAGTGGTTCTTTTAATGGTTTAGAAAAGGGTACTTTCAAAGGTCTAAATGTTTTCATCAACAAAGGTTTGTGTAAAGTATATATAGCATAGCAATGTGATTTTAGTAAAGCATAGAGCATATATTTTCCTTGTTTAAATTTGATTTAAAGGTTTTAAATCAATTAGAGAAGAAAACATTTTCAAGGAAAATTTAGTAGATGATTACCCAAAGTAAAAATGACTCAGATATTTATATAACAGATAGGAGTGGTATAGGGTCGCACCCTATACATTAGCTACTCGCCCTTAGCTAATTTAATTCAAAATTCTAGTGTGTAAGGCTTTGTCACAGGTAAGATTAAAATGATATTACGTATAAAAAGGAATATATTTATACAGAGATATATTATTGGTGAGCCTGCAAAACCATTAGGATCAGGTGACCTAAGGAGTAGTTAAGTTAGGGACAGACTGTCGAGAAAAGGAGTGCCTAATGGGTGTTAGATTAATTTTTTATATTGTCTGGTACACCCGAGTCTGCCAAAGGTTAGTAGTTAGCTAAACAAAACTATAGTGTTCAGACAGATAGTCCACTTGTTACCTGATATGTATGTTTACATGATATTGCTTTGCAGTTTTAACCAGTTTTGATTGTAGGATTTTAATTTGTGAAAGATATAATTTAAAAGGGTGTTAGTGAGGGAAACCCATTCTGCAAAGAGGCGTGGTGTTACGAAATATCATGTAACCGAGATGTATAGTAATATTTGCACCAAACTTTATGCCTTACTCGAAGTTTTGTTTTCCCTTCAAACTCTCGATTGCTCAAAATTGATTTGAGTAGGCTGAGGCTGAGGTTTACAGGTTTCTCGTGGGATGAAAAATAAAGCTATCAAAGTCGAGCAGAAAGATGATAGATATCTATTTTGGAGTTGCAGTTTTTACTTGTTTTGTTCTGCTATGTTGTATTATGCAGTTATGACAATATAGTACTCTAGTCAACCAAGAGGGCATCATCAGTTATAGCTCTTGGCATACTTATGTAATAATTAAATTTTATCTAAACATGGGAAACGATTATGGGATTATGTAATCTGGATATGAAACTTGTGTTTTGAAATGTAATAAGAAACTTGGGAACCTCATACAAATTGCTAATACACATTCCTTATTTAGATTTGCAAGTTTAAATACTGTGCACACACATATATGCACACTACCACACATGCATGCACAACTCCATACACATGCATGCACACTTTCTTATACACAGGCACATCCTGCATACACAATACACATGCACTCCGACCTAAACTTTTCCTTTTTATTTTCCTTATTCTCTCTTTCTTTCCTTTCTCTATTTTTCTTATCTTTTTTGTTTTTTTGTTTTATATGGTAGGTTGGGCTCATGGCCGAGCCCAACCTGGGCTACGCTGGGCAGTGGATCGAGCATGGCATCGACCCCTAGGAAGTCCCAAGTCCTGCCAAGTGGCCAGATAGGTGGATAGGCCACTATCCTGGCCCCTAAACCATGCAACAGTATGTGCTGCTGCTTTACGCAGCAGCATATGGCTGTATTTTAGGCAGCAGTTTCTGCTATTGCCTTGCGGCAACAGGGACTCCTGCCCCTTACCGGGGCCTGATGCTAGCTAAGCCCGTCACCTCCTCTCCTTACGGCACAAACCCACCCACTCTGGCACCTCTTACTCTCTCTTGATCTATCTCAAGTTTCAACAAAAATTATATCCAAAAGCTAAGGCTGTGATGGTTTGCTCTTTTTAGTTCTAGGTTTTCGTCCATACGGTAATGCTCAAGACGCATGTATATTATCAAAAACGACCAATTTAAAAATCAAAATTAATATATAAAATAGAAAAAACTTTTTAGAAAACAATTAGATGTTGCATTTCTTCTAAAACAAAAAAGAACATCCATGATTGGGCATTTAGAAAACAAATTAGCTAATGAAAATATTGACAAAACAAGGGTAGAATCATGGTTTATGGGATAAACAGTCTTGGGATTTGTCTTTCATTCATATTCAAGAATAATATATTAAATACTTTATCTGGAGCAAAATAGGAATGACTTTCTACTGTACTTTTGTATATGCTCACTACCAACCAAATAAATGTGTTGAGTTGTGGGTATGTATAAAAGAACAACACATTTTAGTTAAAATCCCATAGGCTGTGTTCAGAGACTTATAATGCTACAGTATATTTCTATGGCAGAATCAATAAAGGGCATTATAGTCTTTCCCCTTATTATGATTTTGTTGATTGTGTGAATCAGGCTGAGCTCTTCGAACCTCCATGTATTGGGATGTACTATATTTGTAGAGGAGGAGTAAACCTGTATATTCATAGTAAAATCGATCGTCTCCTCATCGACAAGGCATGTGTTGATAAATTCACTGACTTTTCTATCTATTTTTTCAACCATTCGACGAGTAATAATGCCCCAATTAATTTTAATTTTCCCAAAATTTATCATATCAATGAGACATTTCCTTTTAAATACAACAAATCATGCACATTTCAACTCAATGTACCATGAATTAGTCAATAGAGAGTAGGATAAATCCTATATAGGTAACCCGTTGTTTCAACTATTATCCAAACTACAGAAGGTAAAGGAGGGTCTCAAAACTTGAAACAGTGAGCATTTTATAAATAAAAATTCTATAGAGACGCTAAGAAAGGAATAGGATGGAGCTTATTCTTACCATGACAATCATCCAAACTAGGATCGGACTGCAACAAACTATCAACAGAAAGTAGAACATCTCTCTAATCCATTACAAAAACAAGCTACGTAAAACTTGCAATGCTCAAAACACACGGTGACATAGCTTCCCAATTTTTCAATTCAAAATTTGCAGAATCTAAAATTAGATCATCAATTAGATGATGATGGATGCCTAGGGAAATAGGATGAACACCGATGAAAGATTAAACAGGAAAGCGATTTGATGCTTTTCTAAAAAAATTAGCTTATCCAATTTAAATCTTAATTTTCCTTATATCATTTGCAAAAAACTTCTTTTAGATAATGTCAGAAACTCCTTAGGTGGACCTTTTGAAATGAAGGAGGTTAAAGAGGTAGTGTTTTAGATTGATAATAACAACTACCCAGGACCAGATGGATCAAATAAAAAAATTAAACTACACTGGATCTAGTCAAAAATGACATCTATCAAGTAATGTTAGGTATTCAACAATCGTGTAAAATAATTAAGAAGATTATTCATAGTTACGTATGGTTAATCCTTAAAAATATAGACCCATAGACTCTTTCAGTTTATAGATAATCTCTTTATGTAATGTCATATATACTTTTGGCAATTTTATTAGGTAATAGGATGAAGCAATACTTAAATAATTTAATTTCACTCAACCAAAATGATTTCATCCCAGTTATAAAAGGACTCCTTACTTGCATATGAGATGATGAGAGAGTTTAATAAAAAGACCGCAAATAATTTAAGTTTGAAAGTTTACTTACGCAAAACCTATGAAAAAGTGAATAGAGAATTTATACATCATATTTTTCTAAGCTTGTGTTCTTTGAAAAATTGCAAAGATGTTATTTGAATGTATAATTCTTAACACTTTCTTCATTCTATTGGATGGTAGTCATGTGGGATATTTTAATAGTAATAGAGAGTTAAGATAAAGAGACCCACTACCTCCATTACCTTTTGCAATTATAATGGAATATTTAAAAATTCTTTTAGATATGGAATTCTATGAGGGTAACTTCACTCTGATTCTTTCTATTAAACCGATTCTTAATCATTTATTTTACGCAGATGACATTTTGATGATTTTGAAAGCTAGCGCTGCACATAGTATTTCCAAAACGTTTCACCTAACAAAGGAGTCATTGGGTCCAAAAATAAATGAACAGAAAACCACTTTGTCTTTTATTAAATGGGTTAAAGAGAGAGAACAAATTATGAACATTTTAAAGGTTTAATATGGGAGTGTCCAAATAATCTATTTGGTAATTCCATTATCTCACAAAAACCTAAAATCTCGAGATTTTGGAGTACCGCTGGATAAAATAAACAAGAAATTCAGTAAATGTAGAAACAACATGTTAAATGTTGTTGGTAGAATTGAGCTAATAAAAACAGTGATGTACCAAATGATCATGTTTTAGGCTCAATTTTGTCAATTTCCAGCGTCAATCATCACAGTAGTAAATTCTATGTGCTCTAAATTTATGTGGAAAATAAGCGTCACAACATGAGTTGGAATGATTTATGTCGAACGAATGCCGAAGGAGGTGTAGGGTTAAGGAAAATTGAAGACATCTAGAGCACTGTATCTTCAAAAACTCACTTGGAGATTTGTACAAAATGACTACCTATGGGCACAGAGGATGAGGAGTAGATATTGTAAGAATGAAATTTTGTGGATAATCATAAAATATAATAATTCATGGTATACATGGAAATTGCTTCTTAAGGTTGTGGTACTTTCAAAAGGTCCAATAGAAAGGAAAATGGTTAATGGTCACAACACAATTTTCTGGTTTAGCCCTGGCTGAACAGATAACCTATGAAGGATTTATTAGGATGGCAAGTGTTTTCTTTAATAGGAGGCCCTAAAGGAAGGTATCCTTACTCTTGACTAATAGGTAATAGAGAGAAGTTATCTCCAGTTCTCCTCCTTGCATAGTTCAGCAAATTCATGGGATTACTTTGTTTCATCATCACCAAGAAGACTACTAGGTATGGAAGCCACAAAACAATGGAGAATTTACATTCAAATGAGCTTGGAATCAAGTTAGAGATATGCATAATGAGATGGAACGGTATAAAAAAAAATCTAGGATTCTATATGTGCATCAAAGATGTCTATATGTGCTTTACTAGCGAAACTAGGCAAGCTAAACACCAAAGAAAACATACACAAATGGAATGCTGACATAGATACTAAGTGCTAATTATGTTACTAAGAAGACGAGACAAGAAACAATTTGTTCTTCCACTGTCAATTCTCCAGATCATTACTACACAATTTATTTAATAAATTGCACATATCAATCATTAGTGGTACTGAAATTGATGAAATTTTTGACCAAATCCTTTATGCTAACGAAATCAACAATTAATACAAAAAACTAAAAGACATCGTCATCACGGTTTTAATATGGAACAATTGGACATAATGTAACTCTAGAATCTTTCATACTTGTAACACCTTGTATCTAGAGGCCAAAAGCAAAGTGCTACATATGCTGTAGTCATTCATAGTATTAACGTTTAGTGTCGAAATATGGTATCCATAATATCAAAAGCAATTGAATATGAACAAAATCATAGATTCCAAAAAACAATAATTATACTGATTACATTTCAAAAAAAATCATATCCAAGTCACAAAATCCCCAAAACGTATCCCGGGTAATGATCAAATATAATTTACAATAATACGCCCAGAGCAACATATGACGATGCCTCTCGGATGATCAAAGCACTATAGTCATAACTGACTTAATACACAATGGAAACAAAATAAACGAATTCCTAAAATAGTGATCCGTTAGCCACTTGCTCATCTCCGGAAGCTTTATTTGCCAAAACAGCGAAAACGTAAAAACCCTAGCCCTCAGCCTACTCAAACAAATTTTGAGCACTCGAGAGTTTAAGGCTAAAAAACTTTGAGTCAGACAAAAAGCCGGTGTGAATAATTCTGTTACATCTCTGTTAACTGATATTGAGTAAGACCACGCTGCTCAGCGGAACTGGTTTCCCCTCAAAAATATCCTTTTTCAAAACATATTTATGAAAATCCTTTCCTGCAACCAAACTGGTTAATCAACCGATTCTAATAATAATATAGCAAGATGTTCTAAAAATAGGAATTATATGGACTATCTGTCCTATATCTGGGCTGACTGCCCTCAACTGATTATATCAAAATAGCAATATCCTTTATACTAATAAATGGGCTATTTGTCAATAAAACAAGTAATAGGTGGACTATTTGTCTAGAAAACATAGCAAGGTCCATTATGCTAACAAATGAACTATCTGTTCATAATCTAGGCTGACTGCGAAAATGGACTAACTGTCCTCTGAGCCGACTGCTCTCAAAATGGACTAACTGTCCGAATTTAATTGGATCGACTGTCAAAAATTTTCTTTGGGTTAACTACCCTTATTTTCCTACAAACCTTTTCAAAATAATTTAGTCTGCCAAATCATACATGTACAAGGAAAATATATCTTTAGCTTTACTCTAATCTATTTTTGCCATGTTATATATACTTTACTCAAAATAGTGTTGATGATATTCAATAAGGATTACCTATCCTTTTAAAATAAGTAAAGTCCTTTATAACTTGCAAACCCTTTGGTTATTCCACCTATTATATTTGAAACCCAAGTTTAAAACCTTTAAACAACACTTTCGAAACCATTGAAGGTAACTCCTTCGAAACCATAGAAAGACCCTTTTGAAACCATTAAAAACTGCTTTTCGAGAATATCGGAAAAGCTTTTCCTTTCTTTTCTCCGAAAGCTTCAAAATATCAGACACCCTCCGATTAAAACCTCTTAAATATTGCCATTCGAAAAAATTTGAAAACCCTTCCTTTTCAACCTTGTTGAAATCATGGGGAACCAGTTCTATCGAAACCATTCAATGAATAACTTTCGAAATAGTCAAAACAATCCTTACGAAAGCATTTTGGGTTCAATTTAAAACACGTGGATACCTTTCGAATCCATTCGAAGTTAACTACTTCGAAACCCCTTTTAAAACGTTTGGATTAAAAAACTTTTGGATCACACCTTTAAGTAGAGAAAAAAGATCAAAAAACCAATAGTGTCGAAAGTGCCTACTTCAAAACCATTTCTTCAACAAAGAAGTGATGGTGTCGAAACCATCTCTTCGAAAACTTTGGAGAGGAGGCGGATTTTAGAAAACGAAAGTACCCCTTAGAAACCATCTGGATCGAAAGGTAGGAAGCGACGGCTCTAAGTTTCAACCATGTCGAAAGCAATCGCTTAAAACAAAAGGGCAACCCTATCGAAACCTTTTCATTTAAATCATTTGACTTAGTCGAAAGCAAACTAAGTCGAAAGAAACTTAATCAAAAGCAAGTTGGTATATTTTCCTTTAATATCAAAACAATGTTTCATCCCTTTTGGAACCCTTTGGTTTCGACCTTATACCTTTCATCTTCTTCCAATTCACCACATACCAGTTGCATGATACCATGTGCATTAGTTTCGAGTGTGTAGGGGGGGTGGTAGTATGGAGCGGAACCTAGGTGTCAAAGGAGATGAATTAGTAAAAAGGCTGTTTATTTGTACTTTTAAACTATTCTTTTGTACCAAACCTGCCTTGTTTTTCTAAATCTGATTGGTTGCAATATTTTTCTTTTCAAAAGTGCTGCCGACTTTCTATATTTAGAAATTTAAACATTTTGATAAAAAGCCCATTCCCCTCTTTAATTACATAAAACATTTAAGTCTCATACCTTAAATAATTTTATATAGCTATCAAAACTCTTAGGAAAAATGTGGAAAAATGCTAGAAAATCTCTTTATATATGTTCTCTAACATATAAAAATTTAAGATCCAAATAAGTAATTATTTATCCGTAAATAATTTATGATCCAAGATACTATATTCTTTGCTAGAAAATTCATATTAAATCCATGAAAATACAGAAAAATCTAAAAACTAAACCCATCTCTAAAATATCTTTTTAGATCTTCTTAAAAATTCACAAGGCAATAGGATGTAATTCAATAGAGTTTTCATCTCAAAACATGTCATAAAATCTATATGAACATTCATAAATCATTAACAAGTATATATAATCATTCTACCATTCAAAAATATGGCAATCAATTGTAAAATATTTGGATTTAATCTTAAAACCGAACCTTTAAAACGTTTGTGATGTAAACATTATTCACCTTAGCTTTAGAGATTACAGAAGCTTGAGATTTGGATGGATTTTATTTGTATTTAGCTATCCTTTAGCTTTTCTTACTTCTTCTTCCCCTTTCCTTGTTAATGGTGGTAGGCCTTTTTTTATGTATGTTTTGAAATGAAATGAACATGTAACATTATACACGACCTAAGGAATAGATATAAGAATGGCCTCTTTCCCATATTACCCCTCCTCTAATTCATTTTAAACCTTTCTTTAATTTATTTATTTTAATCGTACGGCTGCCTTAATTAAAATCAAATCTCAATCCCCTAATCAACAAATTATCTTATTTAGTTTGACTAAATGTCCTAAATAATGTTACCAAAATATGGGGTGTTACAGACTCCCCTCCCTAAACAATTTCGTCCTCGAAATTATGATAAGGCACACAAAAATCAAACAAGAGGAAAAAATATGCCATCAAATAAGTCAGGATAAGTATCTCTAATCCCGCTGTCAACTTTCCAAGTACAGTCTCTGTCATCATCACTCCACTTGATTCTGATTAATCTGAACATCTTGGTTCTAAGTCTCTTCTCAGCTCTCGCAACAATGCGAACAAGCTTCCTCACTATGTTCAAGTCCAGTTCTACTACTAAATCATCTAGCACTATCGGTGAAATAGTAGTCTTCGAGTCTCTAACACACTTTCTGAGATGAGAAACATGAAAAACATCATCGACGCCTGCTAAACTTCTCGGTAACTCAACTCTATACACAAGCTTTCTGATCCTTTCAAGAATAGGAAAAGGTTTTTCTCAGTGATATCTTCCCCAATTTCCCAAATCTAATCACACCCTTCATTAGTGAAACCTTGACGAAAACTCGGTCACCAAGTGAGAACTCTAAGTTTTTCCATCTCTTATTTGCATAAATTTTTTTTCCTAGACCGAGCCTCCTTCATTCTAGCCTGAATGACATCAATCTTTTCTACAGCCTCTCTAACCAAATCTGGACCATGAATCAACATGTCCTCAATCTCCAACCAAAACATGAGAGATTTGCATCGTCTTCCATACAAAGCTTCAAATGGTGCCATCTAAATACTAATCTGGTAGCTGTTGTTAGATAGAAACTCGACCAGATGCAGATGGTCCTCCCATGATCCCTCAAAATGGAGAACACAAGCTCTTAACAAATCCTCTAAGATCTTGCTAACTCTTTCCATTTTCCCATCTGTCTACGAATGGATAGCGGTACTCATTTTAAGCTTGGTTCCCAAAACATCCTGCAGACTCTTTTAAAACTTTCTAGTGAACAAGGAATCTCTATCACTAATTATACTGCTAGGAACCGAATGAAGTCTAAGCACGTTCTTCATGAACAACTTCGCTAGAATAGGTGCCATCTTGGTTACCCTAACTGGAATGAAATGGGCACTCTTGGTCAATCTATCCACTATGACCCAGACACTTTCATTTCCTATGTTTAACCTTGACAACCCATCAATGAAGTCCATAGATATAGAATCCCACTTCCAAACTTGAATATCTAGCGACTGAAGCAAACCACTTGGATTTTGGTGTTCGGCCTTTGCCTGTTGGCAATTTAAGCACTGCTTCACACACAAGCCAATATCGCGCTTCATACCTTCCCAGAAGAAACTCCTCTTCATGTCTTGATACATCTTGATACCTCTGGGATGTACAGTGAAATTCAAATGATGGCATTTTGCTAAGACCTCCTTCTTTATGTTTCCTATGCTCGAAACACATAATCTTCCTTTCTTTCTCAACCACCCATTCTGGTCAAGACTGAAATCTTTCCAGTCATCGCTCTTTGTTTCTTCCCAAAGCATTCTGATCCATTCAGCTAAAACTGGATCCTCCATCTGCTTAGAAGCAATTCGTTCGATCAACACTGATTGAACTTCCAAGCAAGATAATACAATTGTATCCCCACTAGACCAAGCCTCAGATCTACAATACACTCCGCAATCTTCTATGGCTTCTCACGCTTTCCACTTAGCAATCATTTCTGACACTGCATTTTGATGTTTCCTTTTAAGTGCATCAGCAACCTTGTTGCCTTTCTATGGTGTGCACTCAATCCCCAAATCATAAGCATCTATAAACTCTAACAATATCCGTTGTCTCATGTTCAGCTCTCTCTGGGAGAACAAATACTTCGGCGACTTATGATTTGTAAATAACTTAAACCTTTCTCCCAAAAGGTAATGTCTCAACACCTCGAAATAAAAAGCCACTGCAACCAGTTCCAAACCATGCATCGGATATCTGACCTCATGCGGTCTAAGCTGTCTAGAAGCATGGGTAATCACTTTACCTCTCTACATCAGCACAGATCCTAATCCTGTTCCACACGCATCGGTATAAACCATCAAATCTTGATTCATCTCTGGAATGACCAACACAACTATATGGTTCAATAAGTGTTTCAAAATTTAGAATGCTTCCTCACACTTATTAGTCTATGAAAAATTCACATCCTTCCTCGTTAGCTTGGTCATCGGCGCCGCTATCCACAAAAAATCCTTAATGAATCTCCTGTAATAACCAGCCAACCCTAGGAAACTTTTTATCTCGGTTACTGTCTCGGATCTCTTCCAACTATTCACTTCCTCGATCTTAGTCAGATCTACTGACAACCCTCTTTGTGAGAATATATGACCATGAAACTTCACTTCTTTCTTCTAGAAGTGACATTTCGAAAACTTTGCTTACAGCTGATGCTACTTTAGCGTCTCAAGCACCACTCTAAGAATAAATTCATGCTCTCTCTCATCCTAAGAGTAAATCAAGATACCATCTATTAAAACTAATACGAACCGATCCAAGTGCTATTGGAAAATTCGGTTCATCAAATCCATAAAGAAAGCTAGCACATTCGTCAGTCCGAATAACATAACTAACCATTCGTATGACACATATCTGGTCCTGAATGTCGTCAAAGGTATATTACCCTCTGCTACCCTAAGCTAATGGAATCTTGTTGCCAATTCCAACTGGGAAAATACCTTTGCTCCACTCATCTGGTCGAGCGTTAATCTTGGGTAACGGATATCGATTCTTTATCGTCCTCTCATTCAACTAACGCTAAACGGTACATGGCCTCAATGATCCACCCAACTTCTAAGCAAACACTACAGCTGCACACCAATGTGAACTACTCGGCCTGAGAAAACTCTTTCCTTTTAGGTCCATCAATTGCACTTTCAACTCCCTCATCTCTATAGGGGTCATCCTACTCGGCGGCCTACTCACTAGTTCTGCTCTCGGAACCAAATCTATCCAAAAGTTAATGGCTCGCTTCGGTGGCAATCCAACTACAAGCTCAAAAACATCTGTGGATTCTCTAACTACGAAAACTCGACTCAACTCATCATCCGATTCCTTAGCACCAAAGAAAGCAAACACCTCACCGCTAGAATCTTCTACGGTATAAATAATCCGGTCACTACAATCAGGGTGTCTAAGAGATATCTTCCTATCCTGGCAAATATCCTAGCATCGTACTCACTCAACCAATAGATCCCAAGGATAATCCCGAACCCCAGAAAATAACACACATGAAAACTGCAACAAAAGTATGACCTAATAGGCCAAACTCGAACTGGTCACATCTCAACCCTAGAGTTGCGTATCCTTCTGTTGGATTCGCAACCCATAAGGAAGTAACTAAACATGTGGCTTCTTGGTTTTTATCTATCAAACATCTAGACATAAAAGAATGTAATAACCAGTAACAAATAAAAAGCTAACAGACATACCAAGAATCTGAAGCGTACCTACCAAAAACAACCTTTCCCTTCTCCTAGTCTATTGGCTCAGAAGTAGCAGGTTCCAATGAATACACCTTGCCCTTACCATTTCTAACGGGCTCCTTGTACTGGTTCTTATAATGGCCAATCTGTTTACAATTGAAGCACCTGAAATTCTTCCCCTAGCCCCATCCTTGTCCTTCACAACACGACATTCATTTGCAAAGTGCCCCTTCTTGTCGCACTTATAGCAGACAACCTCAGACTTCCCTTTCTTGGCTGCTTCACCCTTCTAATCACCATTATGGGGAAAGAACTTCCTCCTTTGGCCTTGCTCTTCTCCAAAGACTCAAGAACCTCCTCCCTTCTCATAGCCATCCCCATGACAATATCAGAAGGATCACTAAGGTGAGACAAAGTACCGGCTAACTCAGGCTTTAATCCTCTAATGAACTTCTCATTTCATTTCATCACTGTATTAACTGAAGCATACCCATATCAGGTCAACTCTTCAAACTTCCTGACATACTTTGTAACTGACATCTCTCCCTACTCTAACTCAGCAAACTGCCTGATTAGAGCTGACCGTGCCATAACAGACATGAACCTCTCTTGGAATCTTCTCTTGAAGTACTCCTAGGTCATTGTCACCTCATCAACTATTACGTTCACGCTATTCTACCAGTACAAAGCAGCTCCCTGAAGCTATCTAAATTCCAACCTCCTTGTCTTCTCATTATTGAGCCCCAAATCTGCAAAAATCCTTTCGCAATGCACTAACCAATTCCCCACCTCAATGGCATCCTTCGTTCCATAAACTAATTTCCTTCAAGCTTAGCATAATTTCCACTCAGCTTAGAAAAATGGCTAACCACTAGAACTTCTGGAAATCCTGCTCTTGCAACGTTTCTTCCTAACACTCCGGTTGCAACTCCTGCTTGCATCATATTCCAAAAAAGGTGATACATAGTTTCCATTCCGACCTATGGGACCTCGCACCAACATTCTTAGCTTGGGCCTGACCTTGACCTCTCCCCACATTAGGTCCGACATTCCCTTCGATGCATCCCCTTCCTAGGTTTACTCTTCCTCTTCTACCATCTATATGTGTATTCAAACCTCATGAGATATAGAAAGGTAACCTAATTAATGATAGGAGACTAGATTTATAGTGCATACTTATATATAGCAAATACAAGTACGTTGCTATGTCGTTGTCCCTAACCCCAATCTTTCTCTAATTCCTTTGGATTTTGTTTTCAAAACTAGTTTTAGTTAAAAACAAATCATGAACCTATGCTTTAATACCAAGTTCTAATACCCCGTAGCAAAAGGCCAAAAGCTAAGCACTGGAGATGGTGCATTCATCCATAGTATTAACTTCCGGTGACGAAATGCGGTATTGCTAATGGTATCCATAATGTCAGAAGCACTTGAATATGAACAAAGTCATAAATTTCAAAAAACATTAATTATAGTGATTACATTTCAAACAAAATCATATCCAAGTTACAAAATCCCCAAAACATATCCCAGGCAATGATCAAATATAATTTACAAAAATACGCCAAGAGCAATGTATGACGATGACACCTTGCATGATCAAAGTAATATAGTCATAACTGACTTAATACATAGTGGAAAAAAAACATATTCCTAAAATAGCTATCCGTCAGCCACCTGCTCGCCTCTCGAAGTTTTATTTTCTAAAAATGCAAAAACCTGAAAACCTAAACCCTCAACCTACTCAAATAAATTTTGAGCACCCGAGAGTTTAAGGGGAACAAAAACTTCGAGTCAGACAAAAAGCCTGGTGTGAATAATTCTGTTACATCTTTGTTTACTGATATAGAGTGAAACCATGCCGCTTAGAGGAACGAGTTTCCCCTCACTTATATCCTTTTTCAAAACATATATTTTGCAAACCCTTTTTTGCAACCAAACTAGTTAATCAGCTAATTATTATAGTTATATAGCAAGATATTGTGTTGAAAATAGGAATTATATGGACTATTTGTCCTAAATCTGGGCGGACTACCCTCAAATGATTATATCAAAAATAGCAATATCCTTCATGCTAATAAATGGACTATTTGTCCATAAAACAAGTAATAGGTGGATTATTGTCTAGAAAAAGTAGCAAGGTCTTTTATGCTAACAAATGAACTAACTGTTCGTAATCTGGTCTAACTGTCCTAAACCGGACTAACTATCCTCTGAGCTGAGTGCTCTCAAAATGGACTAACTATCCGAATCTAAATGGATTGACTGTCCGAAATTTTCTTTAGGTTAACTACCCTTCTTTACCTTGAAAACCTTTTCAAAATGATTTTTTCCGTTAGATCATAAATGTACAAGGAAAATATATCTTTAGCCTTACTTTAAGCTATTTTGTCACGTCATATATACTTTACTCAAAATAATGCTGATGATATTCAATAAGGATTACCTATTCTTTTAAAATAAGTTAAAGTCCTTATACTTACAAACACTTAGGCTATCCTACCTATTATATTCGAAACCTTAGTTTAAAACTTTTAACCCTTTCGAAAACATTGAAAGTAATTCCTTCAAAACCATTGAAAGACCCTTTCTAAACCATTGAACATTGCTTTTCGAAAATATCGAAAAAGCCTTTCCTTTGTTTCCTTCGAAAGCTTCAAATATCGAACATCCTCTTTTAAAACCTTTTAATTATTGCCTTTTGAAAACATAGGAAAAACCTTCCTTTTCAACCTTATCGAAACCCTAGAAAACCACCCCTTTTGAAACCACTTAATAGAAATCTTTCAAAACAGTCAAAACAATCCTTTCAAAAGCACTTTGGGTTCAAATTCAAACACATGGATTCTTTTGAAACCAATCAAAGTTAACTCCTTCGTAACCCCTTTTAAAACATTTCTATTAAAAATCTTTGGATCATGCCTTCAAGTAGAGCAAAAGGATTAGAAAACCAATAGAGTCGAAAGCGTCTGCTTCGAAACCATTTCTTAAACAAAGAAGTAATGGTGTTGAAACCATTCCTTCGAAAGCTTTGGGGAGGGGGCGGATTTTAGAAAATGAAAGAACGCCTATAGAACCATCTAGATCGAAAGGTAGAAAGTGGCAGCTATAGGTTTCGACCATGTCGAAAGCAGTCACTTAAAATAAAAAGCAACCTTATCGAAATCATGTATGTTAAACCATTCGACTGAGTCGAAAGCTAATTACTTCGAAAGCAACTTAATCGAAAGCAAGCAGGCGTATTTTCCTTTAAAACCAAAACAATGCTTCACCCTTTTTGGAACACCTTGGTTTCGACCTTATATGTTTCGCCTTCTTCCAATTCACTATATACCAGTTGCTTGATACCATGTGCATTGTTTCCGACTATGTCGGGAGGGTAGTACAGAGGTAGAACCTAGGTGCCGAAGGAGATGGAACAGTAAAAAGGCTTTTTATTTGTGCTTTAAAACCATTCTTTTGTACCAAACCTGCCTTGTTTGTCTAAATCTTATTGGTAGTCAGATTTTTCTTTTCAAAGTGCTGCCGACCTTCTATATTTAGAAATTTAAACATTTTTATAAAAAGCCTCTTCTCCTCTTTAATTATATAAAACAATTAAGTCCCGTACCTTAAATAATTTTATATAACTATCAAAATTCTTAGGAAAAATCCGAAAAAATTCCAGAAATGCACTTTATATATGTTATCTAACAAATAAAAATTCAGATCCAAACAAGTAATTATTTACCCGTAAATAATTTATAATCCAAAGTACTATTTTCATTACTAGAAAATTCATATTATATGCACGAAAATTCAGAAAAATCTGAAAATTGAAGCACGTCTCTAAAATATCTTTTTTGATCTTCATAAAAATTCACAAGGAAATAGGATGTCATTTAGGATTTTCATCTCAAAACATGTCATAAAATCTATATGAACATTCATAAAGCATCAATATGTATATATAGTCATTCTATCATTCAAAAACATGGAAATCAATTGCAAAATATTCAGATTTAACCTTAAAACCAAACCCATAAAAAGTTTGAGATGTAGACATTGTTCACCTTAGCTTTTGAGATTAAAGGAGCTTGAGATTTGAATGAATTTGATTTATATTTAGCTTTTCCTTTAGCTTTTCTTACTTCTTCTTCCCCTTTCCTTGTTAATGGTGGCCTGCCTTGTTTTATGTAAATTTTGAAATGAAATAAATGTGTAACATTATACACAGCCTAAGGAACAAATATATGAAAGGCCTCTTTTCCATATTACCCATCCTCTAATTCGTTTAAACCCTTTTTTAATTTATTTGTTTTAATGGCATGACTGCCTTAATTAAAATCAAATCTCAATCCCCTAATCGACACATTATTTTATATAGTTTGACTAATTAAATGCCTTACATAATGTTACCAGAATTCTGGGGTGTTATAGTACTATCAAAACTCGGGCAAACATCCAATTGAAATTAGTACTTGCAGACTATAAATAACTACATAATCTGGCAAATATTAGATGAAATAAGCTACGAGGTTTAGATTCTACCTTCCACGAATTCGGATTTAGATCTCCAAATCGAAGGTGAAGCTAATGTAGTTTGGGTTTTCCATCACCGATTAGTGCACTATCTATGGTACTTGCTCCTCTTGAAGATTTGTTGTGATATGACATTAGAAAGGAAAATGATTGCAACTGGGATGTTTGCCATTATCTGGTTTGTTTAATTTCAATTGAGTCATTGAAATGATTGGAGCTAATGTGGCATGGTACGGAGATAATGAAGATTATATAATTCGTCAGTTTCCCATGATGTGTGGTGTTGTTAATCAAAAAAAATGTTTACTTTCTCAAGTAAAGTCAGAAATCTGGACAATGTTGCCTCTTGAGTAAAACACGTGGCATGTTAGTCTAAGCGTTGTTAGTATAGTTTGTTCTTAGTTTTTTTGTGAGTTTCATTAGCTGGTGGAATATCTAGGAACTTACCTTGGTTTTTGGAGTATTGACAATGTGTAACACTCCTTCCATTATTCGTTCTAGATATCCCTATATTTGTAATCTTTCTCTAATAAAGTACCAATTTCCTAAAAAAACATATAAACATTTTTAATTATAAGTAAATTATATATTTTTATTACATTTACAAAGTTTTTTATTATATATAATCAAGTAATATTTTTATTTTATTTAATTTTTGCTTTTATTCGCAAAATTATTCTCAAAATCGCTTCATTTTGGACAAAAATGCAATTTTACCCTTTTAAAGTAAACTTTTTTACATTTGCGAAATTTTTATATTTCAAACTTTGTTATTTCATGATATAACCATTTAAAATTGATTCAATGTATTAAATAAAAATTATTTTCATTTTAATTCATTTAAAATTCTTTTTATACTTCGCTTTTTGTCAAAATTGGCATAACACATCAAAATGATGTTTTTGGCTAAAACTCATTCTTATTGCTGTTTCACACATTAACTAAAAAATTTGTTCTCATTTATAATAATTTTACACACTAAGATCAGATTAAATCAATTTAACACCTTAAAGTCATTTTTAATCAAATCTGCGCTTTTCAACTCAAATAATCACTCAAGAGTGACTCGTAACATATTGACTCTCTTTAATACAACCCTATGCAATGTAATCATTCATTCTTCTCTTTAATAGTCCAAACGACATAGTGACAGTTTACATCATTTTATTTGCTTGACTATTTATTTATCACTTAATCACTTATTTACTTAGTTAATTCAAGGTTAAAATTCAGGTTGTTACAAAACTCACCTCCTTACAGGAATTACATCCTCACAATTCACATTCAATAGGACTATAATAGCCACTTCTAATATATATCAATAACAAACTTAAGCAATCGTAGCAAAAAATTTACACAAGCTAGAAATCAAGCAACTAAGATATATGTATGTATTATATATATATATATATATGTATGTATGTATGTATGTATGTATGTATGTATGTATCTGTGTGTGTATGTATGCACGTGTGCATGCGCGCACGTGCACAAGCATGTGTGTGTTTGTGTGATTCGTTAACAAATCCACACATATAGTAAGTATCCTTGATGATTACCCCCATAATCATCTACATATTCTCCCCTACATACAGTGGGAAGACTATAAACAAGGGTTGACTCCTCCAAGTCTCAACTCTTAGGCCATCCCTACTTATGATTTAATGTATTGTTCTGAACCTCAACTTTGATACCAACAATGTAACACCCCACCTCTATATCCATATTACCCAAGAGTATTACTAAATAATATTGTTAAGTAACACAGAGAATGAGGCGATAGGTGATACACACATGAATATTCTCCTGGATCAACATTAAATATGTGTTAAAGTATAGATATACTACTCATTTCGATGTAAACAATCTCGATACAAAGCAATAAACATGTACGATTTTCGAGGATAGAATAATACAAACACATTCAGAAGTAATACTAACAACGTTGCAGAGTCGATCAGAATAAAATATAATATACATCATATATCATTGGATAGAGTTTACAATACCACCATATTAAAATTCCTACCAGTACATATCCAAATCTTACAACAGCTAATATATCAGCACTACCGTACTTACTATAGTATAGACATATCATGACATCGACTATATATTATAACCGATAATATATAGGTGGAGGGCTAGTTAAAATGTTGAGATATGGTGGTAGAAGTGTGCTCCATACTTACTAACCTATAAAACTAAGTTTAAATAACTCGAGTATTATAAAATAACTAGTATGGAGCCCGTGCCGATGGCACGGATGCAAAATTTATTTAGTATATAAATTTGATGTTATGTTTTTTATGTATCAAAAGCTGTGTGTGTATTAGGGATCGACTATTGGAATATAATTGGAGACTCAATGGTTTTCAATTGTGGAATCTCCATTAAATCATAAACACAAATAAAAAACACAATAGGATGTAAATATTCAAAACATAACTACCTAGAAAAACGAATAATATATGACGTTCAAAACGAAATTTAAAAATGATAGGTATGGAATCTTAACGATGATGATATCAGTTTAAATGACTTAGGGAAGGAGATGTGTCTTAGATCTACTTTCTTCAAACCTGCTTAGTGATATATTTTTAAACTGGTTTTGGAGAATACATAACATACATATATGTTTTACAATATCTTAAATGACAGAAGGACGGAAAACAGCTCAAATATCAAGTACACCACATATGTGGTACTGTTTAGCACATTGTCTTCTGATAGGTATGGAATCTGAGTGTACATGCAAGACATGGACAATGAACTTGACTATTAAGAATACTAACAGTATAACTTTGACAAAGAAAGCATGGTGATTAAATTACCTTGTTACATCATGGATTCTCTTCAGTTGGGTAGTAGCCTGCACGTTTTGGCTATTTAGATGGCTGCCCGGATCCATCTTCGGCTTTTGGTCATACTCTTATCATCCTATACGTTTACGACTGCCAATTCTGCATGTCGGTCAGCATAACACCATATGTTCTAGTTTGATTCTGCATGAGCTAACTAAGGGACATGTAGATAGCCTTTATCAGTTCTGCCTCGCTGCATCAGTTACAGATTTAAGTTAATAAGTCAAACTCAAGTTATTCCTAATTTCCTACTAAATTTAAGCTTTAGTGGATACATCACGCCCTGCCTTCTGCAATGTAGACTAGCTTCATATTCAAATTTAGCAGCCCACGTATTTCTGCGCAAGTCATCATGCAACATAGCTCACCCAATTAGCCATCCATTCCGATCATTTATTCAGACAGTACACTTTGGCAATTCAAATACTCATTTCTGAACCTAAACAACCATTATATTAAGCATTTCTGAAGCATAAGTTAATAGATACCGTACATAAATGAATTAACGATTAATAGAAACATATACTGAGAAAAATTGATCATATTTCAAAAATGAGGCTGATAACAGATCTAATTACCTCTACATTCTTAGCTGTAGCCAATTCAAATTAATGCCAACTTTTGTAGTAAGTCACAGATAAAATTTGTGTGGCTACAAAATTGATCAAAGATGCCAGGGGTGTGTCACATCTCTTTGATATGTGAGTGTATATACTCTTGTTTTCATCATCCGTACAATGTTGTTATTGGTTCAGATGGTTGAATATTTGGATAATATTGAAGCAGACCTTCTTATTACATGTCATCTCCATAATTGTTAAAGTAATATTAATTTGGAAGAGTTAACCAATTTGCGCTCCACGTTAATCAACAAAGAAAATTTTGCATGATGTGGAGTAATGTATAATAGGAAGAAGCATGTTGAACATGCTTTTGCTTTCATTCTTAAGCAGAATTTAGTGAATGAAAGCAAACTAATTATGAAAATCATACTTAAAATATTGCTTAGCTCAATAACACAATTTAACGTAGAACATTTTTTATTTTTGTTGAAGTATGACGGGCAAAGTAGTCATGAGTATGCTTTTCAAAGTATTACCACTCATAAATTATCCAATTAAGAAAAAGCATAATTTGAGAATCTAAGTATCCAAATTTGCACCAATAGGGATGGAAATGAGAAAAATGAATATTACCCAAAAGAAGAACATTGAATAAATAAAGAAGAAAATACGTAAATGAATTGAAACGCAGAACAATGGAACTCCATGACCAAAATTGAGCAGACAAATTTCAATCATAATTGCGTCCAAATCACTATCGATTTTTAATTTATCAATTCCTTTAATTGATGTTTTTGATAAAATAGAACGGTTAATTTTATTGAGAAGAGGAATGAGGTAGTTCAGGAAACAAAGAAGAAAATTGAATAAATAAAGAAGAAAATATGTAAATGAATTGAAACGCAGAACAATGGAACTCCATGACCAAAATTGAGCAGACAAATTTCGATCATAATTGCGTCCAAATCACTATCGATTTTTAATTTATCAATTCCTTTAATTGATGTTTTTGATAAAATAGAACGGTTAATTTTATTGAGAAGAGGAATGAGGTAGTTCAGGAAACAAAATTTAAATAGATAGTGGGCAAATGAATAAACGTGAAGTAGCAGGTTGAGGTGATTGGCAAGTAGATTAATCGTGGAGTAACAGCTTGAACTAACGACGTCATTGCAAAGGTAACGAAGTTAATTCGTTTCTTACGTTGAACGGCGACAACCATTTGATGTATTTCTTATTTTTAAATCAGAACCCTCCTTTGTCTTTTGTTTGTCTCCGCCGTTAAGTGACTGTTGAACTTAATATTTTTTTTCGAAGATCAGGGGTTAGTGGGGTATCATGGGGAGGAACGTCAAAAACCAATTGGATCTGGTTTTAAACGGTTGTTTAACAGAGTTAGTGGAAGTAAATTTGTTTGTCCACGTGGATCAAACTTCAAAAACCAATTGGACCTGGTTTTAAATGGTTGTTTAACAGAGTTAGTGGAAGTAAATTTGTTTGTCCACGTGGATCAACTACAGCCATCTGATATCCTTGTCAAGAATGAATCATGGCCATCCTTTGTCTCTTGGTTACATACCAAGGGATTTTATTATATAGATAATAAATGGGTCAGATTAGTAAGTCTAATGTAAGTGGAACATGAACAATAAACTGATAATAACATATAGAGAAAATGCAATCGTAATATACAAGACAAACATCCTTCTCAAAACAAACATACATCGCGCACATCATGCATCACCATTCACCAATTTATTTATTTTTACCTATATTCGTTTAATTCACTTTATTTTATTATTATTTATTTCTGTCGTAGTTACTAGTGCTGCTACTGCCAGAAGCCGAGTCTACACCAGAGTCTTTCCATTTCATAGATGCAAAGAAAGACCTTACTCATAAATTATTGCAAGCGTCCTCACTAGTCTTTAGCTGCATTATAAATGCACCTCATCTCCTCACCTCCTTGCTACATCTTCTAGTATCTCGCTTTCCATCAACAACCACCTTGTTTTGTTCTCTACTCCTAATCTATTTGGCCCGCGCGACAAACAGTGCCAATGTGTCGATGGATGCAAGTCATCACGACCATTAGGGAGTGACCTTGCGGTCGATCAATCTAGGATGGAGCTAGAAAACTTATGTCTATCACCTTCATATAAGGACCTCCACCAAGGTTTAAAAAGATCGCTAGGCAGATGCTATGTGGTAGGCATAAACTGGGGATTAATCACTTAGGTAGAGATTAATTAAGGATTAATCAAAACTATGCATTCTTAATAAACTCATTCAATTTAATGAAATTTTAGTATTTTGTTTAGTATTAACTGATCCTCAATGGGATATCATGGAGTCGGATGAGTTTGGAAGCAACTATGGAGACAAAATCGCTTGAAACAAACATCCTGATACTTATAAGGGGCATCATTCCTAAAATGGTACGTATATGGTGCCTATAAACTGGTTTATATTTTAGATAATGTAGTGGGTCTCATCTAGGGTGGATTAGGCAAATATGTAAGCGCTAAGGCGAGCCTAGCGCCTAAGCGGGAGCTTAGAAGGATTTTTACAACAGAGGACTTCACACGTCTTAATCCACTCAAAAGCGGGTATAATCATATTCCCACTTTAAAAAAAAATATACATCTCACCCATAAATAAATTTCCTCTTTGTTTATTAATTCACTCTTCGCTTAATTTTTATTTCTACTCTTCATTTTCATTACTTCATTGATCGGCATGACGAGTGGATTTGATTTCATCTCAATTATAACAAACAAATAAATAACCATCCATTCGTACATCAATAATTTTTATTTTAACTAGTAATTGAACAAATGAATAATTTTATTTAAATAAATTCCACTTTATTTTTATCTCCCTTTAAACACATTATAATTTCATTTAATAACTTAACATCTCTTTATTTATTTCCCCTTGTTTTTACTTAGCAAATATTAATTTTCTCATTTAAATATATCAAATATTTCATATAAAACAATTCTTTTAAAATCCCACCGCATTTCAAAACATTGCTTTTTATATTAGTTTTTGCGCTATAGGCTCAAAAGCCTACGTTGCGCACACACACCCACACACACTTCACACATACACCACCTCTATACGCTTACACACATACATAACCTCACATAAATTTCAACAATAAAAATTCCATATGTAGATTTGCAAGTTCAACTACTTTGTGGACACACACATATGCACGCTACCAAACACATATGCACGCTACCAAACACATATGCACACTTCCATACACATATATGCACACTTCCTTAAACCCATGCGCACCTAACATACACATAAAAATACACGTTAATCTAAACTTCTCCTTCTTCATCTCTTCATTTTCTCTTCTTTTTTCCTTCTTTTTTTGTTTTTATTCAAAAGGTGAGCAAGGCTGATGGCCCAGTCCAACCTGGGTTGTGCTAGGCTACAGGTCCAACATGCCACCACCCATTGGCCGGACCTAGGTCCATCCAGGTAGCCAGACAGGTGCCTAGGCCAGTGGCTTGGCCTCTGAAACAAGCAGCGACATGTATTTTTGTTGTATGTAGCGGCACATAGTTATTGTTAGGAGGTAGTTTCCACTGCTAACTTGTGGTAGCAGGAGCTAACACCCCGCGATAGTGGTCAGGGCGCAGTACTAGCGTAGCCCAACTCCTCCTCTCCCCTTCAAGCGACCCATTTCCTCTCCAGCACCGTCTACTCTTTCTTGATCTATCTCAAGCTGTAACAAAATTATATTAAAATTCCAAGTTTTCAATAAAAAATTCATGGTTTAACTAAATTTTTCTCTCATTTCGCACATCTAATTTCATCAAACCAAATTGAAATTCTAAGGTCAACATACTAACTATCAAAATAAAGGAGGTAAGAAAGAAAATTATAATGTTTCACTCAACTTTGAAGCTAAATTAGCAACCTTCACACTTTTTCTCTTGTACTCTTACATAGTTTTTTTCTTCTTCTTTCACTATCTTTATTTACTTCACCAACTAGATTTTTCTTGCTTCTTCTTACTTCTAAATCTTTCTTAGGGGCATATGAGCACTCTATAACAATTCTTCTATTTTTATCTATATTATTTGATTTCTATGGATTTTAGAAAATCGTAATTTAATGTAAAGAGAGCTTCATGATTTGATAAAATAGAAAATAAAAATGAGATTAAGATAAATGAGTGTGTACGGTGTAACTTTGTATGTAATTAAGTTATAAGTAAATAAAGTACCTATTTCCATAAAAAAATATATGATTATTTGAATTATAAGTAAATTATATATTTTTATTACATTTAAAGTTTATTTAGTATAATTGATCAAGTTATATATTTATTTAATTTAATTTTTCCTTTTGTTTACAAAATCATTCTCTAAATCATCTCATTTTGCACAAAATTGCAATTTTAACTTTTATTGTAAGTTTCTTACATTTGTTAAATTTTTATGCTTTCAAACTTTTTTATTTCATGATACAACCATTTCAAATCAATTTAATATATTAAGTAATAATTATTTTCTTTTCAGTTCACTTAAAATTCTTTGTATACTTAACTTTTTGTCAAAATTGACATAACACATCAAAATTATGATTTTGGAGAGAACTTGTTTTTATTTGTGTTTTACACATTAATTAAAAACAGTATTCTTATTTAAACTAATTTTACTCATTAAACTCAGACTAAATCAGTTTAACATCTTAAAATTAGTTTTAATCCAATTTGGGCTTTTCAATTCAAATAATCACTCAAGAGTGCTTGTAACATATTGACTCTCTTTAATAAGATCACTAGGCACTATAATCATGTGTGCTTCTCTCTAATAGTCCAAATGACATACTAGCAGCTTAAATCATTTTATCTGCTTGATTATTTATTTATTTATCGATTAATCACATATCTACTCAATTAATTCAAGTTTAAAAATCAGGCTGTTACAGAACTCTCCTCCTTACAGGAATTGCATCCTTAGAATTCACATTCAAGGGGACTAATAGCCACTTCTAATATATATCAATAACATTCATAAGCAACCATAGCATACACAAGTAAGAAATCAAGCAACTAAGATATATATTTGTGTGTGTGTGTATTATGTCTGCGCGCACATGCATGAGTGTTTGTGTTTGTGTGACTCATTAACAAATACACATATATATTACGTATGCCTGATGATTACCCACATAATCATCTACATAGCCTCCCCTCTTTACAGTGAGGAATAATATAAACAAGGGTTGACTCCTCCAAGCCTCAATTCTAAGCCATCCCTACTTATGATTTAACGTATTGTTCTGAACCTTAACTTTGATACCAACAATGTAACACCCCACTCTATATCCAAATTACCCAAGAGAATTACTAAGTAATACTATTAAGTAACATAGAGAATGAGGTGGTGTTGGTGATACACACGTGAATATTCCTTTGGACCAACATTGAATATATGTCAAAGTACAGATATACGACTCATCTCGATGTAAACAATTTTAGTACAAACCAATAAACACGTACGATTTCTGAAGATAGAATAATATAATCACATTCATAAGTAATACTAACCACATTGTAGAGTCGATCAGAATAAAATATAATATACATCACATATCGTGTAATAGAGTTTACAATACCATCATATTACAAATCCCAGTAGTACAAATCCCAATCTTACAATTGCTAATATGTCGGTAGTACCATACTTACTATGGTACAGACACCTCATGACATCGACATAATATTACAATCAATATTATTGGTGAAGGTCTAGCTAACATGCTAAGACGCGGTGGTAGAAGTGTACTCCAGACCTGCTAACCAGTAGAACTAAGTTTAACTGACCCGAGTATTAAAAAAATATAGTAAATAGGTTAGATTAGTCAGTCTAGTGTGAGTGAATATGAACAATAAACTGATAATAGAATATAGGGAAAATGCGTTAGTAATATACAAGATAAATATCCATATCATAACAAACATCCATCGCACACATCATGCATCACACATTTATCGATTTAAGAATTTTTTCTTATATTCGATTAATTCACTTTAGTTTTTTTATTATTTATTTCCACCTTAGTTACTGCTGCTGCTGCCAAAAGCTGAGTCTATATGTAAGTCTTGCTATTTCATAGATGCAAAGGGAGACCTTACTCATAATTTTTTTTGAGCATCCTCGCTACCCTTTAGCCGCATTATAAATGCACCTCGTCTCCTCGCCTCCTCAACGTGTCACCTCATATCTCGCTTCTCATCAACAACCACCTTGTTTTGTTCTGTACACCTCATCTCTTGGGCCCATGAAGGAGACGTGATAATGTGACACTAGAGCCAAGTCGTCATGACCACCAAGGAGTGATCTCGTGATCGATTAAGCTAGGAGGGGCTAGCAAACTTATGGCCTTCACATTCATGTGAGATGTTCTGCCAAGGTTGTAAGAATCGCTAAGCGGATGCTAAGTGTAAGGCGTGGACTAGGGATTAATCACTTAGGTGGAGATTAATTGAGGATTAACCGAAATTAGGCATTGTTAATAAACTCACGCCTTTTGGATGAAATTTTAGTATCTTGTTTCGTATTAACTAATCATCAATGTGATATCATGGACTTGGATGAGTTTGGAAGCAACTATGGAGACAAAATCTTGATTTTTATTAGAGGCACCAAGCATAAAATGGTGCATATATGGTGCCTATAAACTTGGTTATATTCGTAAAAATTGCAGTAGGTGCCATCTAAACCAACTAGGAAAATATCTAGGCGGTAAGGCTAACCTAGCGCCTAAGCAGGAGCATAGAATGATTTTTACAACAAAGGATTCGCATGTCTCAAATCCTCTAAGAAGCAGGTATAATCATATTCCTTCTTTAGAATAATACAAAGATATAAAACTATATATCTCACCTGTTGTTAATGATAAATATCGTCAACATCCATATTAGTGCTTTGGATCGTTATCATGTTTAGGTATTTCAACCCTTGATATGATCAATGAATAAAGCATGTGAAAGAAGGAAAAGCAAGAATTGTTAATGAAATGGTTTGGAGAATATTGAGTTTCAATCGTGAACATTAATATCTCCATCGTAACCCCTTTCGTCTCCAACGAAACTCATGTATATCACTAATTCATAATAGCCGAAAGGAATGACTGACCCCCTTTCATCTTTGATGAATTTTATGAATTTGATGGGTAGAAAGGTGTTGGATTCGAAACCCCTCTCGACCTAATCGGGACCTCCTTAATTTGCATTTTCATTAGGTTCCGAAAAGATCGCAACGTTGTATCTATGATCAAATTCTTTCTTTCGAAAGGTATTCATTCTGCCATTTAAAGGTGGACATCTTTGAAAGGTACCCATTCCGAAAGAGTAGACCTTCTTGATGGTTATTTGGCGATTTGAATCACTTTCGAAAGGTATGCATCATTCAAGCATGTTTAGATAAAAATAGAGTTTATATGATATGTCATCGAACCATATTAAGGATTTGACATCGTATATTTATTTAGTCAATTTCCCCTACGCAGCCGAAACCATGAATTTAATATATAAGGAAATAAAACTCATGGAAATATCCCATGATGGTTCCATGACATATACTCGGAATGAACGAAGAAGATAAGAAATAAATCATGTATGATCGATGGTTAATGTTGAATTAACGCCTGATCATGATCATCCCCAAATTCAAAGTTGATCACAAGCCATAATTAATCCTCTTTATATTCTCATGATGAAGTTTGATACAAAGTTTAAGAAGCAAATCCTCAATTTGATTTCTAAATTAGGGATACAAATGTAGTGAGTGGGAGTAGAAGTTGTAGAATGAGAATAGAATGGGAAATCAGATCCCTAAAATCAAACCTCTAAGGTCTTATTTATAGGTGCGGATTGGCCTCCTTTCACTGAAGCCATTCCGATCATGTTGGAAGGCTAGTTGCGCATGCATCATTCCACCTTGGCACAAAAGGGTAACCTTTCGACCATGCCAAAAGGTTGGCTTATAGCTATTTGAACATATCTTAATGCTTTCGTCCTCGTTGGATGGTAGGAATGCGGCACCCATAACTATGATCCACTGACTCTTTAGCTCAAAATGACAGCTTGTTTGATGCGGAAGAAGACTTTTCGACTCTGTCGAAAGGTTATAAGTGGTCACTTAAAGTGCTTGGTTAGCGATGTTTTGTGTCGAATGATCTATTATTCTATGCGAAAGCTTCCTACGGATCTCATCGAAAAGTTTTTCTTAAGAAGAGAGCTGGCGTGCGGAAGCATACTTGTATAGCTTCCGAAGGTGCAGAAGGTAATATTTACATGTGTTCTTTGTCTCTTGCGGAAGGTCTTCCATTGGCTGCTACATCCCTCCTCCGAAGCCTTCTCCTGCCAAGTCAAACACAATAGCATTTCTTTCCTATGGAAGACCCTCGAGCATGGAACCATTTTGTGAATTTTTTCATGCGGAACCACCTTTTTTATCTTAGGCAAAAGGTTTTGAAGTAGGGTTACGAAAGGATCTTTACTTTTATGATGAATGGTTGTAATATTTTTCTGACCTAGCCGGAAGATGCTTGGCGGTTTTATACCTAGCTGCTTCGTTGTGCCTTAGTAATTCTTTCCTTTGGCCCTCGCGGGATGTACCAATCGTTTCAGTCCGAACTACCTTTCCTTTAAGCTTGTGGAAGCCTTGCTCCAAAGCTTTTACGTGCTTTTCTTAACTAGTATTGAACAACCCTTTTGACACCATCGAAAGGTGGCTTTACCTGCTACTCTTTATTCATGCGGAAGCCTTCTGAAAGGCCATCTTCATCCTTATTCATATTTTATGGTTAACCTTCAACCCTACCCCTCCCCCCGGTATAAAGAAGGCTTTTGTTCTTTAGGACAAAAATTCCAAGATTGCCAAAGAGTGATTATATTTCTACAACACATCTAATAATATTTGCACGGTTAGTTCTTACTACAAGTACCTTTTCATTTTGGTTGACCATTAACTCCGATCCTATTTTAGCGGCAATCTTTGAACATTCATAACCTATAACGATCATAAGTATTTAAAGTCCCAGATTCGGGTCTTGATGGTCAGAATTTATCATTTTCTCGCGAGATAATAATGATTTCCCATTTTGCCATGGATAATAGAAGTTCCAAAAGTCATAAGAAAGGGCCCGTATTTCCATGATGGATAGACTTTATGAATAAGAATAGGTGTTTAGAAACTTATTCTTAGCAATAGAATGTCAGGAGACCATTCGTGGATAATTTAGAATTTCATATCTTGCGACATTAAAGGCTAAAAATACCACATCAAATAAAAATAAGGAGACAAGAATCATCTTGAGCACCATAATAAAAGGCTAAAATCCTATATCAATCTGGTAATAATGAGAGAGGACTAGAATACCAATCAGATCATCCGTTCCAATATTAATAATGATGGATCATGAGATTTTCTTTGGTTGCAAACGTTAGAGGCTCGGATGACTTGTTGTATCATTCAATAACAGATCATAAGACTGTTTTTGGCGAAAAGCAGTAGAAGAACAGAAATCCATATCTAATAATAAGTAATGAAAGACCAGAAATCCATAGCAGGTAACATGTATAGAAGGCCAGAATACCCAATTTGGCATTGATGATGGAAGTTCAGAAAACTATTTCTGGCAAAGAGTAATAAAAGACCAGAATTCCCATTCCTGGTATTTAATAGTAGAAGGCCAAAATACCATTCTTGGTAATTAATGATAGAAGACTCGGGTACCACTTCTAGTATATCATTTCTGATAATTAATAATAGAAGTCCAGAATACCATTTCGGGTAATAGATAATTGAAGTCCAAAATAACATTTCTGGTAATTAATAATAGAAGACCAGAATACTATTTTTGGTAACTAATTATAGAAGACAAGAAAACTAATCTAGCAATAAGTAATGGAAGACCAAAAAACCAATCTGGCAGATGTTCATAAGAAGAAGTCAGAGAATTCTTTCTGATTCTTTTGTCAAATTTTCCATCTTCGGGCTTTGATGATATCTTACATGCTTTTTATTTCTTAGGCCGGAGTTTTATTTATCCATTTGTTTTGGCCTATTTTAGGCTAGGACTCTTTTGTCCAATTCTCATGCTTATTTCAAGTAGTGCCTATTTTAGGCTACTGTCATTTTAGACGCTACCAATTTTTGATGGTTTCCACTTTAGGGGGTGCCGATTTCTATTAGTGCCCATATCAGGCAGGTACTTTTCTTAGTTTGCTGGACATTTCATTCGGGTTTTCAGTGCGCTCGGCTAGCTTATTCTCAAGCAGGACCCGAAGACTTATCCAATCTCCCTCCAGGAGGAGCCTTAACCTGGCCATAGTGTGACACGTCTAAGGGCTTTTTTGTTACCTTGGCCAGGCTATACCGTGGCGATACTGAGGGATTACCATCCTCCTTCCAAGAGGTGCCTTATCCTGGCCATAGCGTGATGCGGATAAGGGCTTGTTTGGTACCTTGGCTAGGCCATAGCATTGCGGGACCGAGGGATTACCCATCCCCCCTCCATGAGGCACCTTATCCGGGTCGTAGCGTGACGCGGATAAGGGATTGTGCTGCTTTAACCTAGCCATTTCTGACTTTGGCGCTGCTAAAGGATAACGCCCTCCCTCCAGGAAGTGCTTGAACTGGCCATCATGGTGCGACAAAAGGCATTCTACCATTATTGGTGGCCTACCATTTTTGGTAATCCATGTTTAAGGATAATTTTACTCCCAACCATGTTCTCATTGAATCATAGTAGAAACATTCTCGAAAATGCTTTATTCATTCAGAGTCGAAAAATATGGTTTCAAATGTTCTGCATTCCAAGTTCTTGATACCATATTACCATCAGGATGGCATAACTTGTAGGCCCCTGGGGGATTTCCTTGAAAATTATTAGCAGACCTTCCATATTTGGTCCCAACGGCCCATCTGATGGGTTTCACTTATTGGCCATAACTCTTCTTTGTACCAAATCTCCTTGTCTGAATGTCCTTGTTTGTACCTTTGATTTGTAGTACTTCGATATCCTCCTTTGACATTGTGCCGTTCTTAAGGCTGCTTCATCTCTTAATCCATGAATCAAGTCAAGTGATTCCTTTTTCAGTTCTTGATTTGGGTTGAAGGTGTAGGCAATCCTTCGATGAGAAGGTACTTTGATTTCCACTGATAGCATTGCTTCATAACCATAAGTCATAGAATACGGGGTATGACCTGTTGCAGATTTAGCAGATTTTCGGCAAGTCCATAGAACTAGGGGTTATTCTTCAACCCAATTCCCTTTTGCCTTATTTAGTCTCTTTTTCAAAAATTTATTTATTGTCTTGTTGGTAGTCTCAACGACTCCATTGGCGCTTGGGTGAGCGATAGAAGAGAAACTTTATATGATTCCATTCTTATGGAAAAACTGTGAAAATTCTTTACTTTCAAATTAGGTTCCATTATTGGAGATTATCTTGTAGGGTATCCCAAATCTTGTGACAATTTTCTTAATGAAAAATCTTAGCACTTTCCCAGAGGTGATCTTTGGAACCGGTTCTGCTTCGACCCATTTTGTGAAGTAATCAATTGCCACTACAGCATACTTCGCTTCACCTTTGGAGATTGGAAGAGGTCCGATTAAATTGATTCCCCAAACATTAAATGGCCATGGGCTGGTGATGGGGGTTAGTTGACTCAAAGGAAGACGTGGTAACTTCGAGTAGCGTTAGCACTTTTCACATCTTTTAACATACTCGATTGTTTGGTTGGTTAACTGTGGCCAGTAAAATCCTTGTCTCATTATCTTTTTGGCAAATTTGATCCCATTAGACTGATCTCCATAAAGTCCTTCATGGGCTTCCTTTAATATCCTCAATCCGCTCTCGGGTTTTACACATCGCAAATAGGGAAGGGCACATCCTTTCTTGTATAGAACTCCATCCATAATGGTGAAGTTTTGGGCTTACCTCTTTAGCTTTCGAGCCTCTGTTTTATCTGTAGGTAGTGTCACATTGACAAAATAACTCATAATCGGGGCCATCCAAGAGTTTTCATTGTATTCTTCTATTACCGGAGCTACTGATTCTTCACTTGGCATTTCCTGATCCATTTCTCCCACTTCTTGTGCTATAGCCTGTGATCGGGTCAATACCAGTAGTTCATTAGTTTTCTCTTTTTCATTGTCCTCCATATTGGGATTAGCCTAAAATCCCACAGGCACAATTCGAGTCTCAAGTGCCCTCTTCAACTTGCCAACTTAGCCAATGAGTCTGCTTAGGAATTGTCTCCTTGGTATTTGGTGTAAAGAGAAATCTTTGAAATGTGTGAGCATTTTTAATGCCTTTTTCACATATGGACCAAGTTAAGGATCTTTCATCTAGCATACTTGTTTGAGTTGATTGACCATTAATTAGGAATCACTGAATACTTGAATCCTCTGGATTTTGAGTTGTGAAGCAAGGGCCAATCCTGCGACCATGGATTCATATTCTTCCACGTTGTTATTTGTTGAAAACACCAATTTCATAGCTTAATGAAGTCTATGTCCATCAGGGGTAACTATTACGTATCCTGCTCCTGCCCCTTTTCATTTAAGGCACTATCCACAAATAACTGCCACTTGGGATTTAAGTCCTTTTCCTTTTCGGATTACTCGAAAACGAATACCATACATTCATTAATTAAGTCATCCAATGCTTGTCCTTTTATAGCTGCTTTAGGTTGACATTCTATATCATATTGACTTAGTTCAGTACCCCATTTAATCTGTCTTCCAGAGGTTTCGGGTTTACTAAAGACTTGTTTTAAAAGAAAGTTGGTCAACACCTTCACTGGGTGCGCTTAAAAATAAATTCTTAGCTTTCGAGCTGCAAGAATTAAGCAGTATGCTAGTTTCTCAATAACAAGATATCAGATTTTGGTACCCATTAGCCTTCTGCTCACATAATAAATCGATATTTGCACTTCCTTGGTTTTCTTGATCGACATTGAGCTTACCGTGTGCTCGGAGATTACCATGTACCTGAATAAATTCTCCAAATCTTTGGAGCTAGATAAGATCGGAGGTTTTTCCAAATGCAATTTCAACTCTTGAAATGCCTTTTTGCAATCTTTACCCCATTTGAAATTTTTCCTCTTCTTTATTACCTCAAAGAATGGGATGCACATATTGGTGGCCTTTGAAATAAACCTGCTTAGCACTGTTACTTCTCCATTCAAAGTCATAACATCTTCACTTGTCTTAGGCTCTGCCATATCCTTAATTGCCTCAATCTTTTTCGGACTAGCCTTAATTCCTTGTGCACTGACAATAAAGCCTAGGAAATTTCCAAAATGAACTCCAAAGTTAAATTTTTGGGGGTTGAGTTTCATTTGATACTTTCGGAGTACTTTGAACATTTCACCCAGATCTTCAAGATGATCCTTTGCCTCTTGGGAATTTACCAACATATCATCAACGTAAACTTGCATATTTCTTCCGATTTGTTCTTTGAACATCCGGTTAACCAATCTTTGGTACGTTGCCCCAGCATTTTTCAACACGAATGGCATAACTTTGTAATAATAGGTTCCCCAATCTATAGTGAAGCTGATATGCTCCTCATCATTTTTAAACATAGGGATTTGATTATATCCGGAGTATGCATCCATCAAGGAGAGCAACTTATGTCCACTAGTTGCTTCGACCAATTGGTCTATCCTTGGCAGCGAGTAAAAATCCTTTGGACATGCTTTGTTCAAATCTATATAATACACGCAAGTTCACCACTTCCCATTAGATTTCTTTACCAAAACCAGATTTTACAACCACTTAGAGTAGAAAACTTCCTGGATAAACCCACAATTTCTTGACTTCTCCCTTTAAGATGTCGGTCCTTACCTTATAGAACTGCCTTTTCTTTTGCTTGACTGGAGGGATGTTTAGATTGATATTAAGGGCATGACTTATGATTGTAGGGTCAGTTCCAATTATGTCAGAATGGGCCCAAGATCCTTATTTTCTTTTAAGAATTCTACCAATTCCGATTTTAAGTGCTCCTCGAGATCTATTCCCACTCTGACTATTTTTGTAGAATTTGTAGAATCTTTTGGAATATCCTCATTTTCTCAACTGGCTTAACTCTTTTAACCTATCCTTAACAATCTAGCTCAGTAATAATTTCTTTTTCCTCTATTCAGTTGGTATCCATTCTCTTTCCCTTTCCATAAACCGCAAAACAACTTTTGTAATACACTTGTTAGTTCTGTTAGATTTTTTCTTCGCATTGAATGATGGATGTAGAAACCCATCATCTAAAGGTTGTAAAGTAATAGAAGAATCAATGTAATAAGTAAACTCCCTGTTATATTGTTTCAAATTTGTAAAGTATATTTCTCTTGATGCAAATTACTCTCCTCAAATAGTTCCCCAACCATTCTTAGTAACGAATTTGAGCATCATATATTTAGGTAAGACAAAAGCATCCACGTCATCTACTGTTGGACGTCCGAAGAAAGCTTTGTAAAATGATGGCTAGTCTATGATTACAAAATTTGTTTTAAAAACACGAGAGCACGGAGGGAGTCCCAGCTGTACCAGGAGCTTTATTTGTCCCAGCGGAGTTGTTCACATATTGTTGAACCCGAAGATGGGTTCAGGACTAGGCTCAAGTTTGTGTTTAGAGATCCCTATTTGATCGAATGCATGTCGAAAGATCACGTTTACAGCACTTCCAATATCGACCGAGATCTTTGTAAACCACTGAGGATCCTATCTGAGCCATGATCATCAATGGTTCACTGTGGGGATGATGGATTCCCCATCTCAACTCTTGGGAATTGATCATGAGAGTGTGCATGTTGATATTATACTTTGGGTTCTTTAGCTGTGGTTCTTTTGGCATAGAAAACACATCCTTCCTAGATTCATCAATGTATCTACTCCGGGCATTCTAACTTCTACCCGGAGGATATGGTCCGCCATATATAATGTCGATTATGTTTTAAGGTGGACTCAGGTTGAATGGATCTTCGTCTTTAATCATATTAACAGTGGTATCGGTAGGTTTTCCTATCTCGGTCACTGGCTAGGAATTCTGCTTTGGGTTCTTTACAAACTCATTTAGGTGTTCTTTTCAAATTAGTTTTTGAATTATCCCTGCCAGCACTTTACATTCATTAATCATGTGACTATTTGCCTTGTGAAAAGCATAATAGTTATTTCCTCTCTTTTGCTCTAGATAATTTCGAGCTTTAAGCGAGGTTGGAAATTGACCTTGTCTTGAGCCATCGCATAAATGTAGGAGATCGGTCTGTTTAACGTTGTCGCGTTAGCATTTGCATCTTCCCATCTAGACTTTTTGTGAATCCTTTCTGAGGTCAATTTTCCACTGTCCCTCCTCTGATTAGACTTTTTCATAGTATAGTACAATTCATCCATTCGAATGAATTTGTCAGCTTGAAAATGAAAGTCTTGTGAATCTCGGCAACCATTGATGAATAATTCCTTCCAAAAAGGAGAATTGACTATAAGGCCTCAATGAAATGCAATAAGCTTGTCCCTGTCATTCATTCCCTTGGCTTTCAAAGCTTCAGTGTCAAACCTCTTTAAGTAATCTCCAAATGACTCGCCGTGATTTTGTCTTATATTGGTGTGCATTGTATAGTCGATCGATGGGTCTTTGAAAATGCAGAACTGAGTCGAGAATTCATAAGAGAATTGTTTCCAAAAATATATTGTGCACTCGTGATACTATCTATGTCACTTGGCGGCAGCCCCTTGAAGAGTAACTGGAAAAGGAGGCACTTAACGGCACCAAAAGCATTGTACGAATCCATTTGATTATCAAATGCCATCAAATGGTCGTCGGGATTAGATGTTCCACGATATTTCATTGTAGGGACCTTCATGTGGGAGGGAATAGGTGTTGACAATATCTCATCAATGAAAAGGGCAACCCTCTCATTATCGTTTACTTTCTCGTCTGTTGTTCTCTTACACTTAATATTCAACATATCCTTCATGACCTTCTCTGCTATGTCTTTAAGGTAAGCTTCATTGTTCAAGTAGTCTTTCTTATTTGGTTTGTATCCATCTGTTGTAGAGCCTGCAGAACAATCCTTGTTTTCCTCTTGGATCCTTCCTTGATAGTTCGCCTTTAGTGGGAGACGATCCTTATTCTTTGACAAGGAAATGTTAGTTTTTCTTTTCGCGACGTTAGTGTTGATTTTCAAGTTTCTCCTGGGAGAGGCAACTTCCTCTCCTGCCGTGACAGCTTTGATGGGTGACTTATAGGATAGAACTTCATCTAGAAGAGTCTTCGTCCCCACCATTTGCCACTCTAAGTGTGTGATTTTATCATTATTATCCTTTGGTCGAAGATTCTAAGCTAGAGCCAATTGTTGAGATAGTCGGATTAAAGCCGGTGGTGGAGTTGGTTGAGCTGGTGCGCAAGACTGCCCTTGTTCCCTGTTCCCATGGTTGAAAGTTGGCAAAACATTTTATTCTAGTGAAGTTGCATGTCCAGCCCTTTCGCTTAAGAAGGAAAACCATTTCGATTTCATTTTTCCCACAACAAACCAACTTTCCACAATTATTTATATTAAGATAACAAGGTTGGAGGTTCGAGCCCTCCTTCTAGTGCATAAAATGTTAATGATAAATGTTGTCAACACCCCTATTAATGCTCTGGATCGTTGATCATGTTTAGTTATTTCAACCTTTGATATGATCAATTAATAAAGCATGCAAAAGAAGGCAAAGAAAAAATTATTAATGAAATGGTTTGGAGAATGTTGACTTCGGATTCAATTGTGAACTTTAGTATATCTCCATCGTTACCTCTTTCCTCTCCACCGAAACCCATGTATTGTGCTAACTCGTAATAGCCGAAAGGAATGAGTGACGAAACCCCCCTTTAGGCTTTGATGAATTTTCTGGATTTGATTGCTAAAATGGTGCTGGGGTCGAAACCCATCTCAACCTCATCGGATTAATTTGCCTTTTTATTAGGTCTCGACATGATCGCAACGTTGTATTCATGATCAAATTCTTTCTTCTGGAAGGTATTCATTATGTCTTTTAAAGGTGGACATCTTCGAATGGTACCCCTTTCGAAAGAGTAGATCTTCTTGATGGTTATCTGACGAATTAAATCCCTTTTGAAAGATATGCATCATTCAAGCATGTTTAGATAAAAATAAGAGTTGATATGATATGTCACGGAACCATATTAGGGATTTGACATCGTATATTTATTGAGTCACAAGTTGTGTTTCCTTTACGTGGCCAAAACCAGAATTTCATATATAAGGAAATAAACTTGTGGAAATATCCATTGATGGTTCGATGACATATACTCGGAATGAACGAAGAAGATAAGTAATAAATCATGTACAATCGGCCGTTAATGTGGAATTAACGCTCGATCATGATCAACCCCAAATTCAAAGTTGATTGCAAGCCATAATCCTCTTTATTTTCTCATGATGAAGTTTGATACAAAGTTTAAGAAGAAAATCCCCAATTTGATTTCTAAATTAGGGTTACAAACGTAGTGTGCCGGAGCAGAAGTTATAGAATGAGAACAAAATGGGAAAATCATATCCCAAAAAACGGACCCCTAAGGTCTTATTTATAGGTGCGGGTTGGCCACCTTTCGCAGAAGCCATTCCGATCACAACGGAAGGGTTGTTTCACATGCATCCTTCTGGCTTGGCGTGAAAGCGTGACCTGTCAACCACGCCAAGAGGTTGTCTTATAGCTATGTGAACATATCTAAATGTTTTCGTCCTCATCGATAAGTATGAATGCAACACCCATAACTTTGATCCATTGACTCTTTAGCTCAAAATGATAGTTTTTTGATGTGGAAGGAGACCTTTCGACTCCGTCGAAAGGTTATAAGTGGTCTCTTGAAGTGCTTGGTCAGTGCTATTTTGTGTCGAATGATCTGTTTTTCTATATGGAAGCTTCCTTACGATCTCATCGAAACGTTTTTCTGAAGAAGAGAGCTGGCCTACGGAGGCTTGCTTGTATAGGTTCCGAAGGTGTAGAAGGTATTATTTACATGTGTTATTGTTGTCTCTTGCAGAAAGTCTTCCGTTGGCTGCCATATCACCTCCTGCGGAGCCTTCACCTGCCAAGTCAAACACAATAGCCTTTCTTTCCTGCAGAATTCTCTCGAGCATGGAACCCTTCTGTGAATCTTTTACGCGGAACCACCTTTTTTATCATTGATGAAAGATTTTGAAGTGGGGTTACAGAAGGATCTTAACTTTTATGATGAATGGTTGCAGAACTATTCTTCTGTCCTAGCCGAAAGGTGCTTGGCGGTTCTGTACCTAGCTGCTTCATTGTGCCTTAGTAATTATTTCCTTTGGCCCTTGTGGGATATACCTATCGTTTCAGTCGGAACTACCTTTCTTTCATACTTGCAGAAGCCTTGCTTTGATGCTTTTATGTTCTTTTCTTTACTAGCATTGAACAACCCTTTCGACGCCATCAAAATGTGGCTTTACCTGCTACTCGTTATTCATGCGGAAGCCTTCTGAATGGCCTTGTTTATCCTTATTCATATTTTATGATTAACACGTGTAAATAAATTTCCTCTTTGTTTATTAATTCACTCTTTGCGTAATTTTTTTTAATTATTTACTCTTTATTTTCATTACTTCATTGTTCGACACAACGAGTTGATTTAACTTCATCTCAATTATAACAAACAATTAAGAACTATCCATTCATATATCAATAGTAATTATTTTAATTAGTAATAAACGTGATGAAGAATTTTATTTAAATAAATTATGCTTTATTTTTCTCTCCCTTTTAAATAGATTACAATTTAACTTAACAATGAAACATCTCTTTATTTATTTCCCATCATTTTTATTTAGTAAATATTAATTTTCTCATTTAAATATATATAATATTTTAAAGAAATAACAAAAATTTCTTTTAAAATGCCTTCGCATTTCGAAACATTGATTATCATTTTGGTTATAGTGTTATAGGCTCAAAAGCATGTGTTGCGCACACACTCCAAAGCTTATGGTGCGCACATACTCCCACACACTCTAACACATACTTCACATGTACAACACCCCTACACACTCACACATATATATAACCTCACACAAATTTTACCAATAAAATTGCTTATATAGATTAGCAAGTCTAAATGCTTTGTGCATACACAAGTATGCATGCTACCAAACACATATGCACACTTCCATATGCATACACACACTTCCCTATACCCATGCGCACCCAACACACAAACATGTAGTTCGACCTAAACTTCTCCTCATTTTTTCTCCTTCTTTTTTTCCCATTTCCTTTTATCTTTTTCATATACAAGGCAGGCTAGGCTCATGGCCCAGCCCAGCCCGACCCGGGCTGTGCGGGGCCACAGGCCCAACTTGCCACTACCCTATATTCGGACCTAAGTCAAGCCAGGTAGCCAGACAAGTGGCCAGGCCAGTGGCTTGGCCCATGAACTAAGCTACTAAATGTGTTGCTGATGTATGTAGAAGCACATGGCCATTGTTAGGCAGTGGTTTCCACTGCTACCTTGTAGCAGCATGGGTTGACACCCCGCTAAAGTGGTCGGGACACATTGCTAGCGTAGTCCGACTCCTCCTCTCCCATCCAACTCAACCCCTTCTTTCTCCGACTCCGCCTACTCTCTCTTGATCTATCTCAAGTTTTAACAAAATTATATTAAAAAACCAATTTTTCAAAAAAATGCCATGGTTTAAGTTCAACTTTCTCTCATTTTGCACATCCCATTTCGTCAAACCAAATTCAAATTCTAAGATAAACATACTAACTGTCAAAATAAAGGAGTTAAGAAACAAATTTATAATGTTTCACTCAACTTTGAAGCAAAATTAACAACCTTCACACTTTTTCTCTTCTCTTACACAAGCTTTTCCTTCTTTTTCACTATCTTTATTTACTTCAACAACTAGATTTTTCTTAATTCTTCTTACTTCTAAATCTTTCTTAGGGGTTTGTGAGTACTCTACGACAATTCTTTTACCTTTGTCTATTTTATTGATTTTATACGAATTTTAGGAAATCATAGTTTTATGTAAAGAGCGCATCAATGATTTGATAAAGTGGAAAATAAAAATAAGATGAAGATAAATAAGTATATATGGTCAAACTGTGTATATAAGTAAATAAGTGCCTATTTCCAAAAAAAAAAATTGAATTTCAGAACTATAAGTAAACTATATATTTTTATTACATTTATAAAGTTTATTTTGTATGTATGATCAAGTGATATTTTTGTTTTATTTAATTTTTCCTTTTATTCACAAAATCTTTCTCAAAATCATCTAATTTTGCATAAAAATGCAATTTTACCATTTTTTAAAGTAAATTTTTTACATTTATGAAATTTTCATGCTTTTAAACTTTGTTATTTCGTGATACAATTGTTTAAAATCAATTTAATATATTAAATAACAATTATTTTATTTTGAATTCACTTAAACTTCTTTTTATATTTCATTTTTTTTCAAAATGACATAACATGTTAAAAATGTTATTTTTGGTCAAAACTAATTTTATTTGTCTTTTTGCACGTTAATTAAGATTTTTTTCGTAATAGAAATAATTTTACTCGTTAAGATCATATTAAATCAATTTCACACCTCGGAATCATTTTTAATCTAATCAGGGCTTTTCAATTCAAATAATCACTCAAGAGCGCTTCACAACGTATTGTATTTCTTTAGTGCAATCCTCGGATGATGCAATAATGTGTGCATCCCTTTCATAATCCAAACAACGTAGCGGTAGCTTACATCACTTTAATCCGCTTGATTATTTATTTATTTATTTAATGATTACTAATTTACTTAATTAATTCAGTGTTAAAATTTTGGGCTATTACACGACCACACCGTTTCTATCTGTCCGTTGAAGCAGGGTAGGTAGATTTTGATTGTTGACCCTTTAGTCTACTATTTCCTAACATATTGCACTCAAATTGATTATCTCGTGAATGAAAGAGACCCAATCGACAATAGCTGGGATTCTAGGACGATTGTTTCTTGGGCTTCCACATGAGCATGGAGATCGTTCAAGTCATTAGCCATTTTCCTATATGGACTAGAGTGAGTAATTATTGGTTTGAGTAAAACATACCAACCAAAACCAATCAGTTTGGTTGGCATGGTTCGGTTTTGTTATCTATTTAGTTGAATTTGGTTTAAATTTTTTATTTTCTCAGTTTTTGGTCGGTTTTAGTTTTTAATATTTGAAAGCCGCATCGACCCACTAAATCAAATATAAAAATTTAATTTTTTGTTAAAAATCATAATTATCAACATCAATATTATTTTTATATTACTATCTTAACAAAATGACTTTCTTTGGATTCACATTAATTTGTTTAGAAGGAAACAACTAGTCTAAAATTAAAGAATCATAGCATATCTATAATTATATAAACTCAACCAACTTTTTCAGTCTTATGTAAGTTTGCAACTACACTAAAACCTAGGGTATTTAGATGCAAACCAAACCAAACCAAGCGAACTGGTTTTGGTTTGTCTTGTTTAAGTTTTGAAAATATTAGTTTGGTCTGGTTCGATTTTGTTAATGGAATAGTTTTTCTTATTATAGGAGTGGTACTTTATTTAAGCAAAATACTCATTTTTATGTTTTGAGGGTTTGAACTCATGACCTTTAGGACCTCAGCCTACATATGATACCACTTGTCTGTTGAGCTAGTGGTACTTGATAATTGAATGGTTAATTTAGTTTTAAGACTTTTTTCATTGTTATCCCCTAATATTTGCAATCCTATTAACTAGGCCAAGCCATAAGTCTTTGCTTATGCCAAGAATAGGGCTGATGGCATTGGCCCTAGTGCAACTGTTGGTGTTATAATTACAAGAATTGTTGGCCTCGATTTCGTTGTTGTTAGCTTGCATGGTGAGTGGTATTTTAGAAAATAATAGGTGTTTTGAAGAGAAAAAGGTAATGAAACTTGATATATTTTAGGGAAGGCCCTCCATCTTGTGCCAAAATGTTGATTTGATATAGCCAACCACGGAAATATGAGATGGGTTTTAATAATGGTTATTTGCTATGATCATGGTTAAAATGTAAAATGGGCAATAATTAAGAGAATAATAAGTAGTGCAGTTAAAGGAATTGTATAAGATGTAGAGTGGTTTGATCAGAGCAAAAATTCACCTCCATTAAGGTAAAGTTTCTGTACTTAGTGGTGTGGGTTGCAAGAGGAGTTTCAATGGTTATTATTAGACCTTGGCTAATAGGTATGTCTATTTCGAGTAGAGGAATTAGTTTTTGTGGAAGTGCATGAGATCTCCTATTTTTATATCACACCTCAAAGGGTTGAAATTAATGCCTTAAGTTCTAAGTTTTCTCATAGTCGTTGAATCCGTTCTATGGTTTAAATGAGAGCTAGCTCAGATTTTGCATGGAATAGAAAAATTGCATGATAGTCGGTGAGTACCAGTGTGTTCTTAGGTTAGAAAGACAACATAGGGCACAGAGTGGTTGCTGCACAATTGTGCTTTTGCCAAGCAGACAGCGAATTTATTGTTGCAAGTAGTGCTTATACCACATGAATAGTATCGTTGGAGTATTTTTGTCAAAGGAACAACACAAGGTCTATGCTTCTTTTTGGAGACAAGTAGCTTTCATGTAACACCCCATATTTTTGGTAACATTATTTAGGAGATTTAGTTAGATAAACTAAATAAAATAATGTGTTGATATGGGGATTGAGATTTGATTTAATTACGGTAGCCATGCCTTTTCATACTAATAAACTTAGTAAAGGGTTAAAATGAAATAGAGAAAAGGTATTATGGGAAAGAGGCGATTCCTATATTGTCTTCCTTAGGTCATGTATTCCAAACACACGTTCATTTTCATTTTCCAAAATTAAATGCTTAGTCGGCCACCATTAACGAAGGAAGAAGAAGAGGAAACATAAGAGAACCTTAAGGAAAGCAAATTCAAATCAAACTTATTCAAATTTTAAGCTCCTTAATCATTAAAGCAAAAGGTGAATAACATTTATATCTCAATATATTATGGGTTCGGTTTTTAAGGTTAATTCTGAATGATTTTACAAATATTTGCCATGTTTATGAATGATAAAAGATTATATGTACATATTGATGATTTATGTATGTTCTTATAGATTTTATGACATGTTTTATGATAAAAACCCTATTAAATGACATTCTTGGCCTTTAAAATTTTTACAATGATCTAAAAAGTTATTTTAGAGATGGTTTTCGATTTTTAAAATTTTCTAAATTTTTGTGGAATTGCTATGAATTTTCTAAGAAAGAAAAGATTAATTTGGATTATAAAATTATTTACGGGCAAAAAATTTATTGTTTGGATCCGAAACTTTTATATGTTGAGAATACCATATTATTTGATTTTTTGGAATTTTTCCAAAACTTTTAAAGGTGTTTTAATAGTTATATACAATTATTTATGGTTTGGGACTTAAAATGTTTTGTATAATTATAAAGGATAAAAGAGCATTTTCAAAATTATTCAAATTTTCAAAAAAGGAAAGTTGATAGCATTTTTGAATGTAAAATTCTGACAACCAATCAAATTTAGACAAACAAGGCAGGTGGTGCAAAAGAACTATTTTAAAGTACAAATAAATAGTTTTTTTAATTTCAACCCTTTGGTGGTGTTTCCGCCTTCATTCCAGACCTTCCGACAAGGTTGAATGCTTCCAAACCTTTCGGCTAGGTTAAATAACAATGCACAAGGTATCAAGCAACTGGCACGTAGTGGATTGGATGGAATAGAAAGGATTAGGGACGAAAGGTTAGAGCTTTTGAAGGAGACGAAACCTTGTTTTGATTTTAAAGAAAATACAACCATAAGCTTTTGACAAAGTGCTTACAAAACTGTCAAATGAGGTTAAAAGAAAAAAGGTTTCGGTTATTTTGCTTTCTTGTTTTAATTAAAACCTTTCGACAAAGCCGAAAGGTGCAGCTTCTGGCCAGGCCGGAAGCATATTTGTTGCTTCCTAACCTTTCGACACTGATGGAGTCAAAGGTTATCTTATGTTTTCTAAATCTTGTCACCTCTCTCCATTGATTTCAAAGGGTTGGTTCCGACACCAACACTTCATTGATTTTGAATGTTTTCAAAAGTTTTTACGAATGTTTCAAAGCAGTTGCTTTTGACTCTAAATTTGTATGATCTTTTTGCATAATTCAAATGTTTTAAGTCGAAACATTTTAAAGGTTTCAAAGTAGTTAACTTTAACTGGTTTTGAAAGGTTTTCCACCTGTTTTAAATTGAAACCAATGTCTTTGAAAGGTTTTGATTTCGAAAGGTTTTGATTTCGAAAGTTTTTTATTTCGAAAGGTTTGGTTTTGAAAGGTTTGGTTTCGAAAGGTTTGATTTTGAAAGGTTTTGAAGGAGATATCTTCAATGATTTCAAAAGATTTATTAAAGGATACGAAGGGGTTACCTTCAATACTTTCGAAGGGTTTTATAGATGATTTTGATGGAGTTACCTTCAATGTTTTCAAAAGACTAAGGTTTAAAGGATTTAAAGGAGGGTGTCATACGTTTTAAAGCTTATAAAAAGAAAGCATTTATAAGGTTTAGAAGGAGTTATCTTCAATGATTTCGAAAGGTTTATTAAAGGATATGAAGGAGTTACCTTCAATACTTTCGAAGGGTTTTATGAACGACTTTGAAGGAGTTACCTTCTATATTTTTGAAAGGTTGTTTGAAGGTTTTAAACAAATGTTTCAAATATAAGAATTAGGCAAATAGCCTAATTCTTTTAAGTTATAAAGGACTATAACTTATTTTAAAGGATAGACAATCCTTATTGAATATCATCAACATTATTTGGAGTAAAGTGTATATATATATAACATGGCAAAAGTAGCTTAGAGTAAAGCAAAAGATGTATTTTCCCTTTATATATATATGATTGACGGACTAAATCATTTTGAAAAGGTTTTAAGGAGAATTTAAAGAGCAGTTAGCTCAGATATTGTAGAGTAGTTAGTTCGGATATTTTAAAGGGTAGTTAACCCAAAAACAAAATTTAGGCAGTCGGCTCATTTCAAATTCAGACGGTCGGTCAATTTTGAGGGCTATCAGCCTAGAAGAAAGTTAGTCTAGGATAGTTAGTCCAGAAAGAGCATTTAGCTCTAATATGAATAGATAGTACATTTATTAGCATAACGGACCTTGCTAAATTTTTAAGGATAGTTAGTCCACACCTTTTTACCATTTTGGGCAGATATCTCATATCTAGCACAAAAAATATTGCTATAATTAATTTTGGGACAGATATTCCAGAAAAGAGCAGATAGCTCAGAATTTAGAATAGATAGTTCAGATTTTTGACAAATAATCTCTTTCATTTCCTATTTTAGCAAAATGTATATTTCTATATTATTATTATAATTAGTTGATTAACCACTTTGGTTGTAGGAAAGGATTTGCAAAATATATGCTTTGAAAAGAGATATTAGTGGGGTAAAACTTATTCCGCTAAGCGGCGTGGTCTCACTATTTTTTAGAAAACTGAGATGTAACAGAAGTTATTCATACCAGGCTTTATGTCTGACTCGAAGTTTTTGTTTCCCCTTGACTTCTCGATGCTTAAAATTTTATTTGAGTAAGGTGAGGGTTTACGTTTTCAGGTTTAGCAGATTTTGGCAAATAAAGCATCCGAAAACGAGCAGGTGGCTGACGGATAGCTAATTTAGGGATTCTATTTTAAAAAAAAATTCATTGTGTGTTAAGACAATTATGTATATATTGCTTTGATCATCCAAGGAGGCATCTTCATATGTCGCTCTTGGCATATTGTTGTAAATTATATTTGATCGATGCTTGGGATTACGTATGGGATTTTTGTAACTTGGATATGATATTATTTGAAAAGTAATCATTAAAAATTATTGTTTTGAAAATATGTGATTTTTTTCATATTCAAGTGCTTTTAATATTATAGATACCATTCACATTGCCGTATTTTGTCACCAGAAATTAATACCATGGATGACTACAGCACCCATAACGCTTAGCTTTGGCCTCCAAATATGGGATGTTACAGCTTGGTATCAAAGCATAGGTTTATGAAAAACTTAACAAAAAATTGGTTTTGAGAACAAAAATCCGAGGACATTGGAGTAAGATTTGGGGTTGGGTTAAAGCTATAGTAACGTACTTGTATTTGCTATATACAAGTATGCGCTTTATCTTCGTTCATCTCTCTTTTATTTGGTTATCTTTCTGTATCTCATGAGGTTTGAATACAGATATGGATGGTAAAAGAAGCAGAGTTAACCCAGGAGGGGGAAGCACCGAAAGGAATGTCAGACCAAATGTAGGAATAGGCCAAGGTCAGGCAGAGAATGTTGGTGCTGAAGTCCTGTAGATTGGAATGGATGCTATGTATCTGTTTTTCAGGAACATAATGCAGGCAAGATTTGCAACCGGAGTGGTAGGAGAAAATGCCACAGGAGATGGGGTTCCAGAAGTTCCGGTAGTTAATCATTTCACTAAGATAAGCGGCGATTATGTGAAGCTAGGAGGGAAGCCGTTTATGGGAACGGAGGATGCCATTGAAGAGAAGAATTGGTTGTTGCACTACGAAAGGATTTTTGCAAATTTAGGGCTCAATGGCGAGCAGAAGTGGAGGTTGGTGTCTAGGCAGCTTCATGAGACCGCAATGTTCTGGTGGAATAGTGTAAAAACGATAGTTGATGAGGAGAGAGTAACCTGGGAGGATTTTAAAAGGAGATTTCAGGAGAGGTTTATGTCAATAATGGCACAGTCAACTTTGATTAGACAGTTTTTTGAGCTGGTGTAGGGGGAGATGTCTATTGCTAAGTATGCCAGGAAGTTCGAAGAGTTGGCCCGATATGGGTATGCTTCTGTAGATACCATGTTGAAACGGAATGAGAAGTTTATCAAAGGATTGAAGCCAGAATTAGCCAGTACTACTTTATATCATCTTAGAGATACTTCTGATATTGTTATAGAGATAGCTTTGAGCAAGGAAGAAGTCCTTGAGTCTCTAGAGAAGAGCAAGGCAAAAGTGGTCCAGGTTAGGTAGAGCCAGAAGAGGAAGCTCTTTCCCAAGAAGGGTGCTCATAAGAGTGGAGCAGCCAAGAAAGCAAAGTCTGAGGTTGACTGCTATAAATGCGATAAGAAAGAGCACTTTGCTAATGAGTGTCACTCAGGGAAAGCGAAGGATGTGGCTAAGGGGAAAAATGTCAGGTGTTTTAACTGTGACCAGATAGGCTATTATAAAAGCCAATGTAAGGAGCCCTAACAGATGCTAAGGGCAAGGTGTATGCATCGGAGCCTACCGCTTCCAAGCCAACAGCCCAAGAGAAGGGAAAGTCAATTCTTGGGAGAACGCTTCAGATTCATGGTCTGTCTGTTAGCGTTTTATTTGATACGGGTGCATCACATTCTTTTATATCTAGATGTTTGATAGATAAGCTTAACCTTGAACCCACATATTTAGTTATTTACTTACGGGTTGCGAATCCAATAGGAGGTTATGCAACTCTAGGGTTGAGATGTGACCAGTTTGAGTTTGACCTGTTAGGTCATACTTTTGAGTGAAATTTGCATGTGTTTAGTCTTATAGGGTTGGGGATCATCCTAAGTCTGGATTAGTTAAGTCGGTACGATACTAAGATATTTTGCCAAGGTAGGAAGTTATCTCTTAGATACTCAGATTGTTGTGATCGGATTGTTTTCAGCGTAGGAGGTTCTAGCGGAGCAGTGTTTTCTTTGTTTGGTGCTTTGGATTCAGATAATGAGTTGAGACAAGTTTTCATGTTTAGAGAATTCACAGATGTGTTTGAGCCTGTAGTTGGATTACCGTCGAAATAAGCCATTGAGTTTTGGATAGATTTGGTTCCAGGAGTAGAACCGGTAAGTAGACCGCCAAGTAGGATGACCCCTTCAGAGATGAGTGAGTTGAAGGTGCAGTTGGTGGATCTAGAAGGCAAGAGTTTTGTTAGACCAAGCAGTTCGCCATTGGGTGCAGCGGCAATGTTTGCTACAAAAGAAGCCAAATGGATTTTTGGGCTATGTATCGATTATCGTAAGTTAAATTAGAGGACGATGAAGAAGCGATATTCATTGCCCAGAATTGATGATTTGTTCGACCAGCTAAGTGGAGCAAAGGTATTTTCTCAGTTGGATTTGACAATGGGTTTCCATTGGCTCAGAGTAGCAGAGGATAGTATACTATTGACATCATTCAGGACCGAATATGGATCGTATGAATGGTTAGTTATGACTTCGGACCGACGAATGCTCCAGCTTACTTTGTGGATTTAATGAACCGGATTTTCCGAGAGCACTTGGATAGGCTCGTGCTGGTTTTCATATATGATATCTTTATTTACTCTAAGGATGAAAGAGAGCATGAAGTTCATCTTAGAGTAGTCCTTGAGATGCTGAGGCAACATCTGTTGAAAGCGAAGTTTTCGAAGTATCACTCCTGGAAAGAGGAGGTGAAATTTCTTGGTCATGTAATCTCAGAGGAAAGGTTATCGATAGATCCGACTAAGATCGAGGCAGTGAATAGTTGGAAGAGACCCGAGACGGTAACCGAGAATAAGAGTTCCCTTGAGTTGGCTGGTTATTAGTGGAGATTCATTAAGGATTTCTCACGGATAGCAGCATCGATGACTAGGCTAACAAGAAATGACGTGAAGTTTGTGTGGACTGATAAGTGTGAGGAAGCACTCCAGAGTTTGAAACACTTATTGACCCATGCACCTGTGTTGGTAGTTCCAGAGGGGAGTCGGGACTTGGTAGTTTATACCAAATGCTTGTGGAAGAGGGTTAGGAATTGTGTTGATGCTGTGAGGTAAATGATTGCATATGCTTCTAGACAGCTTAGACCGCATGAGGTCATATATCAAACGCATCTTTAGAGTTAGTTGCTGTAATTTTTTCTTTGAAGGTGTGGAGACGTTACCTTTTGGAAGAAAGGTTTGAGCTATTTACAGATTATAAGTCGTTGAAGTATTTGTTCTCTCGGAAAGAGCTGAACATGAGACAATAGAGATGGTTAGAGTTCATAGCCGCTTATGATTTTGGGTTTGAGTACACACAAGGGAATGGCAATCGAGTTGCAGATGCATTTAGAAGGAAGCATCAGAATGCAGTGTTAGCAATGATGGTTGAGTGGAAAGATTTAGAAGCATTAGCAGACTGCAAAGTGCAATGGAGATCTGAAGCAAGGCCTAGTGGTGATACAGTTGTATTGTCTTGTTTGGAAGTTCGACCAGATTTGATCGAACGAATTTCTTCTAAGCGGATGGAGGATCCGGTGTTAGCGGAACGGATCAGTAAACTAAAGGAAGGAACCAAGTGCGGTGATAGAAAGATTTTAGTCTTAACCAGAATGGGTGGTTGAGAAAGAAAGGAAGATTATGTGTTTCGAGTGTAGAAAACATAAGAAAGGAAGTCTTAGATGAATGCCATCGTTCGAAGTTCACTATACATCCCGGAATTATCAAGATGTATTAGGATATGAAGAGGAGTTTATTCTGGGAAGGAATGAAGCGGGATATTGGTTTGCGTGTAAGGCAGTGCTTGAATTGCCAGTACGCATAGCCCGTACACCAGAAACCGAGTGGTTTGCTTCGTCGTTAGATATTCCAATGTGGAAGTGGGATTCTATTTCTGTGGACTTCATAGACGGGTTGCCAAGGTCGAACAGAGGAAATGAAAGTATATGGGTTATAGTCGACAGATTGACCAAAAGTGCCCATTTCATTCCGGTTAAGTCAACCAGGAAAGCACCTGTTTTAGCAATGTTGTTCATGAAGAATGTGATTAAAATGCATGGAGTTCCTAGTAGTACAGTTAGTGATAGAGATTCCTTGTTCACTAGCGAGATTTGGAAGAGTCTACAGGAAGTTATGGGGACCAAGCTTATGATGAGTACCGCTTACCATCCGTAGACAGAAGGGCAAACGGACAGAGTTAACAAGATCTTAGAAGATCTATTGAGAGCTTATGTTCTAGACTTTGGGGGATCATGGGAGGACCATCTGCATCTAATCGAGTTTTCATATAACAACTGTTATTAGACTAGTATTGGGATGGCACCATTTAAAGCTTTTGTATCGGAGGTCATACAAATCTCCAGTTTGTTGGTTAGAGACCGGGGATAGGTTGATTCTTGGTCCAGATTGGTCAGAGAACCTACAGAAAAGATTGAGGTCATTCGAGATAAGATGAAGGAGGCTCGGTCTAGGTAGAAAAGTTATGAAGAAAAGAGATGGAAAGATTTGGAGTTCTCGATTGGGGACCAGGTTTTCGTCAAAGTATCACCGGTGAAGGGTGTGCTTAAATTTGGGAAGTCGAGGAAGTTGTCTCCTAGGCTCATATGACCTTTTCCTATTCTTGAGAGGATCGGGAAGCTCGCATATAGACTTGAGTTACCTAGCGATTTGGCAGGTGTCTATGATGTTTTTCATATTTCTCATCTCAGAAAGTGTGTTAGAGACCTAGAGACTGCTATTTTACCGATAGTGCTAGATGATTTAGTGGTAGAACTGGACATGACCATAGTGAGGTAGCCAGTTCGCATTGTTGCATGAGATGAGAAAAGGCATAAAATCAAGACAGTCAGATTAGTCAAAGTCCAGTGGAGCGACGATGATAAAGATTATACTTGGGAAGTTGAGATCAGGATTAGAGATACTTATCTTGACTTATTTTGATGGTATGTTTTACCTTCTTGTTTGTTGTGAGCCTTATTGTAATTTCGAGGAAGAAACTCTTTAAGGAGGGGAGTCCGTGACACTCCAGATTTTTAATAATATTATTTAGGAGATTTAGTTAGATAAACTAAATAAAATAATATGTTGATAAGGGGATTGAGATTTAATTTAATTAAGGTAGCCGTGCCTTTTTAAACTAATAAACTTAATAAAGGGTTAAAAAGAATTAGATGAGGGATATTATGGGATAGAGGTCATTCCTATATTGTCTTCCTTAGGCCATGTATTCCATCCACCCGTTCATTCTCATTTTCAAAAATTAAAAGCATGGCCAGCAACCATTAACGAAGGAAGAAGATGTGGAAACAAAAGAGAAGCTTAAGGAAAGCAAATTCAAATCAAACTCATTCAAATCTCAGGCTCCTTAATCATTAAAGCAAAAGGTGAATACCGTTTACGTCTTATATTATTTTGGGTTCGGTTTTAAGGTTAATTTTGAATGATTTGGCAAATGTTTTCCATATTTTTGAATGATAAAAGATTATATATATATATATATATATATATATTGATGATTTATGTATGTTCATATAGATTTTATGACATGTTTTAAAATAAAAAGCTTATTAAATGACATCCTTTAGCCTTGCAAATTTTTATGACAGTCTAAAAAGTTATTTTAGAGATGGGTTTCGATTTTCAGAATTTCTGAATTTTTGTGGAATTGTTACGAATTTTCTAAGCAAGAAAAGGTTAATATGGATTATAAAATTATTTACGGGTAAAATAATTATGGTTTGGATCCGAAATTTTTATATATTGAGAAGAACATATTATGTGATTTTCTAGAATTTTTCTATAAATTTTGAAGATGTTTTAATAGTTATATAAAATTATTTGAGGTATGGACTTAAATGTTTTGTATAATTATAAAGGAGAAGGGGCTTTTTCAAAATTATTCAAATTTACAAATAAGGAAAGTCGGCAGCATTTTTGAATATAAAATTCTGGTAACCAATCAAATTTAGACAAACAAGGCAGGTGGGGTACAATAGAACTGTTTTAAAGTACAAACAAATAGTTTTTCTCCTATTTCAACCTTTCGGCAGAGTTTCCGCCTTCATTCCAGACCTTCCTACAAGGTCGAAGGGTTTCAAACCTTTCGAATAGGTCAATGCACAAGGTATCAGGCAACTGGTACATAGTGGATTGGATGGAGTCGAAAGGTTTAGGGAAGAAAGTTTAGTGCTTTCGAAGGAGATGAAACCTTGTTTTGATTTTAAAGAAAATACACCTGCTAGCTTTCGACAAAGAGCTTTCAAAATTGTCAAAAAGGGTTAAAAGAAAAAAGGTTCGGTCAGTTTGCTTTCTTGTTTCAATTGAAATCTTTCGGCAAAGCCAAAAGGTATAGCTTTCGGCCAGGTCGAAATCCTATTTGCCGCTTCCTAACCTTTCGATACAGATGAAGTCAAAGCTTATCTTTTGTTTTCCAAATATAGCCGCCTCTCTCCATTGATTTTGAAGGGTTTGTTCCAACACCAACAATTCATTGTTTTCTAATGTTTTTGAAATTTTTTATGAAGGTTTCAAAGCAGTTGCTTTCGACTCCAATTTTTTTCTGATCCTTTTGCATAATCCAAATGTTTTAAGTCAAAATGTTTTAAAGGTTTCAAAGTAGTTAAGTTTGACTGGTTTTGAAACGTTTTCCATCTATTTTAAATTGAACCCAATGTCTTTGAAAGGTTTTGATTTCAAAAGGTTTGATTTCGAAAGCTTTGATTTCGAAAGGTTTTGATTTTGATAGGTTTGATTTCAAAAGGTTTTTGTTTCCAACGGTATTATTTTGAAAGGTTTGATTTCGAAAGGTTTTGATTTCAAAAGGTTTTAATTTTGAAAGGTTTGATTTCAAAAGGCTTTGATGGAGGCACCTTCAATGATTTAGAAAGATTTATTAAAGGACATGAAGGAGTTACCTTTAATACTTTCGAAGGGTTATAGATGATTTAGTAGGAGTTACCTTCAACGTTTTCAAAAGGTTAAGGTTTAAAGGATTTAACGGTGAGTGTCATATGTTTTAAAGCTTATGAAAAGAAAGCTTTTAAAAGGTTTAGAAGGAGTTACCATCTATGATTTCGAAAGGTCTATTAACGGATACGAAGGAGTTACCATCAATGTTCTTGAAAGGTTTTATGAAGGTTTCAAAGCAATTGCTTTCTACTCCAATGTTGTCTGATCCTTTTGCATAATCTGAATGTTTTAAGTCAAAACGTTTTAAAGGTTTCAAAGTAGTTAACTTTGACTGGTTTCGAAAGGTTTTTCACCTGTTTTAAATTAAACCCAATTCCTTCGAAAGGTTTTGATTTCAAAAGGTTTGATTTTGAAAGATTTGATTTTGAAAGGTTTTGATTTCGAAAGGTTTTAATTTTGAAAGGTTTTAATTTTGAAAGGTTTGATTTTGAAAGATTTATTAAAGGATTCGAAGGGGTTACTTCAATACTTTCAAAGGGTTTTATAGATGGTTTTGAAGGAGTTACCTTCATTGTTTCCAAAAGACTAAGGTTTAAAGGATTTAAAGGCCGGTGTCATAGGTTATAAAGCTTATAAAAAGAAAGCTTTTAAAACTTTTTGAAGGAATTACCTTCAATGATTTTGAAAGGTTTATTAAAAGATATGAAGGAGATATCATCAATACTTTGAAAGGGTTTTATGAATGATTTTAAAGGAGTTATCTTCTATGTTTTTGAAAGGTTGTTTGAAGATTTTAAACAAATGTTTCGAATATAAGAATTAGGCAGATAACCTAAGTGTTTTAAGTTATAAAGGACTTTAACTTATTTTAAAGGATAGACAATCCTTATTGAACATCATCAAAATTATTTTGAGTAAAGTGTGTATATATATATAACGTGGTAAAAGTAGCTTAGAGTAAAGCAAAAGATGTATTTCCTTGTATATATATGATTGACGGACTAAATCATTATGAAAAGGTATAAAGGAAAATTTAAAGAGCAACTAGATCAGATATTGTACAACAGTTAGCTTGAATATTTTGAAGTGTAGTTAACCCAAAAGGAAAATTCAGGCTGTTAGCTCATTTTTAATTCGGACAGTCAGTATAATCTATAACGCTTATCTTCATTTACAGATCATGGATGAGTTAATTTATCAATCACAAAGGTTCACCATTACAATTCGATGTGGGTTTCAGAAAACCAACTGGAATCCGACTCCCTGTCGCATAGAAATTCAAATGTCGTTCTACGGGTCGAGAGGTTTTTTTTTAATATTCATTCAACAGTATATTCATCATAGATAAAACAGCTCAGCACAAAGCATTACATAGCATCACATCACATATCAAATATATCAAACCATAGCATTCAATAGCAATCAAACATCTACAACTAAGATGAATAACTTGTGTGGTTTTAAATTTATTACCTACATAATTACTTTCATTAGAGATCTTTAATAAATGATTAAATTTATTAACTACAATTGATTTAGTCTTCATCACCTTCATTAATTTAATCTTTTCTTAATTAATTATCAGATTATCCTTTAATCATTAAATAATTATCCTTTAATGCGTCATTAAATAATTATCCTTTAATTAATTATCCTTAATTAATTACATTGATTAACTAACCGTTAATTAATTACCATTTAATTAATTACAACAAGTAATTATCCCTAATAAATTTCATTAATTAATTAACCTTTAATTAATCATTTTCAAATTAATCACCTTAATTAATTAATCACATAAATCAAGTATCCTTAAATTATAAATTAATTAACCTTTTAATCATTAATTAATTTCCTAAATCATGTAATTAATTAACCTTAATCAATCTTTAGATAAATCTTTGTTTAGTCTTTAATTAAACCTCTAATTAAAAACTTTTTCTTTGAGCAATTAATCTTTAATTACTTTTATTAATAAGACCTCAAATATTTGAGATAAATCATTTATCTCGCTGATTACTTAATTACATCATCAATTTAAATTTGAAAACACTTAGGGTAATTTAAATGGTTAACTTAATATGATTTTTCAAAACTAAAACAAGTTTTAAAACCATATAAATTTAAATATGGGTTTTGTTTTGAAAATTTTGTTAATACCTTCCTTTGGAAATTTAATTTATAAAACTTTGTTTTAAATTTGTTTTAAAACTAAATCTTTTCATAATTATTAAAACTTACTTTAAATCCCCAAACTCAGGAAACCCGAGGCAAAACGTTAAAAAACCCGAGCCTGTTCCCCATTTTCTTCGAGTTTCCACCAAGAAACACCCGTATGTTATAAAATCCTCCATACCTAAATTTCTTAAGTACATAACCCCGCACCTATAAATATACCCGAGTTCAACTATCATCTGCTTCGAGCTAATCCACAACAAACACGAGATCACCACCAAGGCTTTCTCCTTCTTCCCCAACATCCAACACCACCTGATGCCACATTCACGTGTCCAAATGCACCAGTGAATTCGTGACCTCCAATCCTTTCCAAGGCCATCGCCAAGTCGTAATTAAGCTCCTCGACAACCTCGACCAACAAATTTGCTCAAACTCGCGGTGGATCAAAATCAAGCACGATAGCACCAATTGGAATCATTTTCGGTCGCGAAATTTTGACTCGCCTCGCCGACCAAGTCCACCTGAAGCTTCGCCATCTCATCCACGGCTAAACCATACGGTGATGCAACCATTCCCCAAGGTCCGATCAACTTCGATCACCCCACAGTGATGTCGCGATTCTTCTTTCTGACTTTAACAATAACTGCTCTTAAACCCTAGTTTGATCCAAAAGCCCCATCCACAATGAATTAAAATTCATTTCATATTTTTCTTATGATCAGTAAACCTCAAACAACCTTCGAGATTGATCCCAAATTCCCTTTCATTGACATTTACCAGCAATTAACGAAAATACCTAAATAGATCGACTTTTTCTCTTGAATTAAAAGCATAAAAATCAAGATTTTGTTTTTAAAGAGAGATCGGATTATGATCCTAAAGCAACAATTCGTTCAAATCAAAATTTTGATGTGTTTTTAAAACTCACTGTAATTTTCCCTTCCATTGAAAACTACTTTAAAATCTTACTTGAAACTATTTTTAGATAAAAAGTATTGTTATTTCAAACACTTATGGTTTATATATCATAACTTATTACAGACCAGGGAAGAAGGATTTAAATTTTTAAATGGTTCTTAGCCTGTAAAGATATTTAACAGAGAAACACCTCCCTGTAAACATACATATATAAATGCAGTCATACTCATATATATCTATATCTAAATATAAACATGCAGGCCTATTTATCAACTACTCAAGCAATTTCCTTTTTATCATACATCAATGTCAAGCACATATCGAAGTATAGAGGCAAAATTATGTGAGTTTGCTCACCTGTCTGTTTCGACAAAGCAGAGAACAGGAAATTTAATTTTTTATTTTATTTTGTCAGGACTTGATTTCTTTTCTTTGATTTACATCCTGAGAATTGAAGTGATCTGAAACCAGATTGGTTGAACTAGCTTAAATATTTACTTTGCCTTTAACTTGATTTGCTCCTGCAACTTAGATTGATAAAATTGTTTAAATCCTTTTGCTTTAATACTGATTAACACTATCAAGTTCAAATCTTAAAAAAAAATTGCTTGCCTTTATCCACTTATTTCCAGAGGAAACTGCTCACTGGAAAACTGAAGCTCTGCTTTTCTCTTTTTTTTTTTATAAAACACATCTGCAAATTTTTTCCTAAGAGAAGGAACATAAGTTACATCTTGATTTGTTACTTGTTACTTGAATTGGAAATGCTTTTGTTTTGAAAGATCTGGAACACTTGATCTAGTTGTTTGATTTCCAGGTTTTGTTTTGATCTTCTGTTTTAATTTTCCCTGCTTTGCTTAAGATTGAGGTTGAAGCTTTTGAAACTTCTCTGGTTTTGAACTTTACAAGTTTCTTTTCTTTTAGTTAATTTTTTTCTTTTTCTACAAATTCTAAACCAACAGAAAATTTCATTTAATTGCCACTTGTAAATAAAACTAGCACTTGTCTAATCCTTATATTTGTATTCTTACACTTGTTAAAATATAGACTTTTTATGTTTAATTCTTTTCCATTAATTTATTTACAAATCATGTTTATTTTCAAAAGATAATTTTAACTACTTATACTTATATATCTTTTCACATCAAAATGCATATTTACAAAAATTAAGAAACAAATTTTTTATTAGTTTTAAATATATAGAAATTTTTAATTCAAGATATTTATTAAATTTCAAAATCACACTTTGTTTTGTACTTATACAATTTTTAAATGAAATTTCAAATTAAAAGTAAGTAAACATACATCTTATAAATTCTGAAAATTCAAACACAATTTATATGTTATTCTCATTTAGCCTTTGAAAAATTTATAATCAAATTCGAAACTTCATTTTCAAATTATAATGTACAGTTTAAATAAAATTAGAAACAAATTCTTATTAGCTTAAAAATAATTTTTTTTTAAATTCGATTTATCTCTAGAATCCAATTTATTTCTCAAAATATTTATTCTTGAATTTTCCAATTGATTCAACTTTTAAATCTAAAATTTAAAATTAATTACCCATAATTTCATAATTTAATTCCAAAAATAAAATTAATTATCAATTATTTTTAGCTGAGATTTCAGTAATGTTACAGATTCCCCCCTTAGAAAATTTCATCCTCGAAATTTGAAAGTAGGGAGACAACAAAGAAATATAGAAAGATCGAGAGATGAATCACCAGATTAAACTGAATATCTATTCTGCATTTGGCTTACCAAATTAGAATATCAAAAATGGATACAAGAAAGAATCAAGATACTCGGGTCACCAGAACTACGAATATACAGGTGATTGGTTAGTTCAAAAGATAACTAACCAGTCGTAGAATATACCGAAACCCAACAGAATAAACAGATGTATGAATACAATCCCAAAACTTTTAGTTTAAACAACCAAAATATACCTATCAACCATAGCAACCAAAGCAAACCATTTATCCAAAAAAACAATTCTGACCCATTTGGAGTTTGTGTCCCATGCAAATATATCCAAGCTTCTTCCTGGAGTTGCTAGGAATCATCAAAGAATTGAAAAGACGAATCAAAGAAGATTGATAGAGAAAGTCATTTCTACTATTGTAGGGTATTGACCGTTTATTGTGGTATTCCCCTGTCCCCTATCTCGTCCTCTTCTTGCACTCATACTCACTATCAGTGGATAGTAAGAGAATTTACTGAGGCACATGAACGGATATATTAGGGATTACTCATTCTAGGGTATACTTCACCCTATCTCTAATGAGTTATTTAATGTGTTATACTCCTGAGCTAAAGTTTCAACCTTCAGCTCTGATACCAATTATAACGACCCTGACTCGACCTTCGAAAATCGGCACTGAATACGACACTTGTATTCAAATGCCGCAGATCCAAATGTCGAATCTGGTTCGTCGGAGTTTATAACACAATTAAGTAAACAACACAGCGGAAGAAAAGAAATGAATATCATTGATATACAACATTCGATACAACAATGATACAATATGAATCAATATCAGAGATACAAAATAACAATGCTACAACGGAATAACAATATGATATAGCAGCGGAAAAAGAATAGCCAAGAAATAACTCCAATCCAATGCTCCTGAGCTAAAACTCCAAACGACTAGCTCGAACCACCATCAAGTTGCACCAAGATGAGCAAGACTGGTCCGTGAATCCGAAGACTCCAAAGAATTCCAAAAAGAATGCTGAAAGCTACAGAATCGATATCTATATCTACTCTCTGAAAAACCCAACTCTAGACTGCCCGTGTGGAAAATAGTGAACACCCAGTGTTTAGGAAGGGAACAATAAACTCCGGGTCGGTCGTGGGAATGGTATGAGTAAACAAAAACAGTTTGTCTTTAAAACAAACAAAAGATTTTAAATTTGAAATCCGTAATGCTTTTTGTAAAATGAAACTACCATAAGGCCTCCCGCCACACACACCATGCAAACGCAGAATTGGAGGAGATTTCTCCTTATGATAGTCAAACATGCTTGATACACGAAAACCATTTTGATATTATTATTAGTGCATAGTGGAAAATATTTCGAAAGTATAATATTAATCTTAGCCAGCATAGACATTCTGAACTATGCCTACTATAGCTACCATCCAAACAGTGGGGCACCACCATAAGTAGATGGCAGGTAATACAACTAAAACCGTACAAGGAGCGTATTGGGATTGGATTTCCAACAAATGGTCAGGCCTAGGAACTTCTCATTGCCACATGGGTACGCCTCTGGAGGGATGCCCCGAGAACCTCATCGGATCTCTGCCAACACAAGACCGGGTTACCTCTTTAACTAGGTAACTACTGCACGAGTATGCCATCCCTCAGTCATAACCAACCTTTATCCTGGGATTCACCAACAACCACAAATTAATAAATTTGCAGCAACCACATAGGTTAAGTATCTGGGCTCCATACCATGATACCACCTCTATTCAGAAGGAAATGAACATACCCTCAGGGGGTGCTACCCCTAAATAACCTTGCCGCATTCTTCCTGTTTCGACCAGTCCGGGTTGTGAAGTTCGATGAAGTCTCGTCCACCAAGCTACGCTTTACACGAAAGCCATGCTTCGATCAACAAATGATCTGCATCACTTGGTATGCCACATTACCAAATTAGGAATGTATCACTAGTAACCGTCAACTACATAGCCTCTAAGCTCGTACGTCTCAGAGAAGGGTGTTAAGCTAAGAGAATAAATCTCCGCCACCAAACAGAAATGTATTTGATAGAAACCAGTTTTACATCTTAAAATGTAACGTCAGACACACATCCATACAAGTCTGTTCCGGGTTCGAACAGAACCGAAGGAACTTCCAAAGAAGCCCTTGCAATTCGGTTAATTTCTAATCACGTCCGGACACCCCATCACAAAGGGTGATCAAATCTCTATACCGGGGATCAGTCACTGCAGAAACATTCGACGGGTTATCCTTTCGTTTTCGAAAAATATCCAGTCTTCACCACCGGTCTTCAAATACTATCCATATCGTCGTATCATTATTCGGAATGGGTTATATGACACAAAGGTCCTCTCCCAGCTAAACCGAATAATAAGCGCAATATTTAAAATCATATGGATAATGGGATTTTAGTTAAATCACAGCATAAGGCCCAAAACATTGTATTCAAATGGTTAAAACAGATTACCATTTCCAATCTTTTAAAAGAAAAGATTCATTTAAAAAACCTTCAATGTTTAAACAATTTCCACACTTAAATCTTTTAAACTAAAGATTTATCTTAAAAATCCCCTTTCAATTTAAAACAAGGATCTTCAATCTTTACAAAGATTCATTTATAGCCTTTCAAAAAAAACAATTCCATTTCAAGTTGAATTAACTCATCTGGTCTTTAAATTAAAGACTCGCTTTTTATAGCTTTTAAAACAATTTCCAAAGGTTCATTCATAACTTTCAAAGCCATTCTGTTTCAAATCTTTATATGAAAGATATACCATTTAAACTCTCTTCGATTTCAAAACAGGGTTTAATAATCTTTCACATAAGTTAAATCTGATTACATTTACATAAGCTGAAGCCATTTAAGTAAAACTTGGGTTTTAAATTTAAGTTCCCAAAAAAACACCTTTTAAATGGTTAAAAACCCATATAACACTTTTGTAACTCGTATAATCTTTTAAGCCAAAATTTCCAACTTATTGAATTCAATTTCGAATATTGAATTCAACTCAAAACAAGTATTTCGGATTTTTGAAATCAAGTTATTTAAAATAACTTTTATCTTCAAAACTCCTTTTCAAATACTTTTTAAATTCAACCCAATTTCATTTCCAAAATCATTTGGATTCAAAATTCAAACTCTAAAACCATTTTTAAAATATAAAATTCAAATAGCTGCGACTTAACTGATTTCCTCGTGAAACCAATATTTTGTGTGTGTATGGTGTAGTCCAAGGGTTTTACACAATAGTGCAACAAAAATCATCACATGTCAGATTCAAACATAGAAATATCGATAAGCAGTATAATCTATAACGCTTATCTTCATTCACAGATCATGGATGAGTTAATTTATCAATCATAAAGGTTTACCATTACAATTCGATGTGGGTTTCGGATAACCAACTGGAATCCGACTCCCTGTCGCATTGAAATTCAAATGTCATTCTACGGGTCGAGAGGTTTATTTATATTCATTCAATAGTATATTCATCATAGATAAAATAGCTCAGCACAAAGCATTACATAGCATCACATCACATATCAAATATACCAATCCATCACATAGCATTCAATAGCAATCAAACATCTACAACTAGGATGAATAACTTGTGTGGTTTTAAATTTATTACCTACATAATTACTTTCACTAGAGATCTTCAATCAATGATTAAATTTATTAAATACAATTGATTTAGTCTTCATCACCTTCATTAATTTAATCTTTTCTTAATTAATTATTAGATTATCCTTTGATCATTAAATAATTATCCTTTAATGCATCATTAAATAATTATCCTTTAATTAATTATCCTTAATTAATTACATTGATTAACTAACCGTTAATTAATTACCATTTAATTAATTACAACAAGTAATTATCCCTAATAAATTTCATTAATTAATTAACCTTTAATTAATCATTTTCAAATTAGTCACCTTAATTAATTAATCACATAAATCAATTATCCTTAAAATATAAATTAATTAACCTTTTAATCATTAATTAATTTCCTAAATCATGTAATTAATTAATCTTAATCAATCTTTAGATAAATCTTTGATTAGTATTTAATTAAACCTCTAATTAAAAACTTTTTTTGATTAATTAATCTTTTATTACTTTTATTAAAAAACCTCAAATATTTGAGATAAAACATTTATCTCGACGATTACATAATTACATCATCAATTTAAATTTGAAAACATTTAGGGTAATTTTAATGGTTAACTTAATATGATTTTTCAAAACTAAAACAAGTTTTAAAACCATTTAAATTTGGGTTTTGTTTTGAAAATTTTGTTAATACCTTCCTTTGGAAATGAAATTTATATAACTTTGTTTTAAATTTGTTTTAAACTAAAACTTTTCATAATTTTTAAAACTTACTTTAAATCCCCAAACTCAGGAAATCCAAGCCAAAACGTTAAAAAACCCGAGCTTGTTCCCCATTTTCTTCGAGTTTCCACCAAGAAACACCCGTATGTTATAAAATCCTCCATACCTAAATTTCTTAAGTACTTAACCCTGCGCCTATAGATCTACCCGACTTTAACTATCATTGCTTCGAGCTAATCCACAACAAACACGAGATCAACACCAGGCATTCTCCTTCTTCCCCAACATCCAACATCACCTGACACCACATTCACGTGTGCACATGCACCAGTGAATTCGTGACCTCCGATCCTTTCCAAGGCCATCGCCAAGTCGCAATTGAGCTCCTCGCTAACAAATTTGCTCAAACTCGCTGTGGATCAAAATCAAGCACGACAGCACCAATTGGAAACATTTTCGATCGTGAAATTTTGACTCGCCTCGCCGACCAAGTCCACCTGAAGCTTCGCCATCTCGTCCACGGCTAAACCATACGGCGATGCAACCATTCCCCAAGGTCCCATCAGCTTCGGTCACCCCACAGTGATGTCGTGATTCTTCTTTCTGACTTTAACAACAACTGCCCTTAAACCCTGGTTTGATCCAAAAACCCCATCCACAATGAACTAAAAATTCATTTCATATTTTTCTTATGATCAATAAACCTCAAAAACCTTCGACATTGACCCCAAATTCCCATTCATTGACGTTTAGCAGCATTTGACGAAAATACCTAAATTGATCGACTTGCGATTTCTCTTGATTTAAAATCTTAAAAATCAGGATCTTGTTTTTAAAAATCACAGTTTTCAAAGAGAGATCAGATTATGATCCTAAAGCAACAATTCATTCAAATCGAAATTTCGATGTGTTTTTAAAACTCATTGTAATTTTCCCCTCCATTGAAAACTACTTTAAAATCTTACTTGAAACTATTTTTAGATAAAAATTATTGTTATTTCAAACACTTATGGTTTATATATCATAACTTATTACAGATCCGGGAAGAAGGATTTAAATTTTTAAATGGTTCTTAGCCTGTGAAGATATTTAATAGAGAAACACCTCCCTATAAACATACATATATAAATACAGTCATACTCATATAAATCTATATCTAAATATAAACATGCAGGCCTATTTGTAAACTACTCAAGCAATTTCCTTTTCATCATACATCAATGTCAAACACATATCAAAGTATAGAGGCAAAATTATGTGAGTTTTCTCACCTGTCTGTTTTGACAAAGCAGAGAAGAGGAAATTTTAATTTTTTTTTGTCAGGACTTGATTTCTTTTCTTTGATTTACATCCTGAGAATTGAAGTGATCTGAATCCAGATTGGTTGAACTAGCTTAATATTTACTTTTCCTTTAACTTGATTTTCTCCTGCAACTTAGATTGATAAAATTGTTTAAATCTTTCTGCTTTAATACTGATTAACACTGTTAAGTTCAAATATTAATAAAAAAATTGCTTGCCTTTATCCACTTATTTCCAGAGGAAACTGATCACTGGAAAACTGAAGCTCCACTTTTCTCTTTTTTTATATATAAAACACATCTGCAAATTTTTTCCTGAGATAAGGAACATAAGTTACATCTTGATTTGTTACTTGTTACTTGAACTGGAAATTCTTTTGTTTTGAAAGATCTAGAACACTTGATCTGGTTGTTTGATTTCCAGGTTTTATTTTGATCTTCTGTTTTAATTTTCCCTGCTTTGCTTAAGATTGAGGTTGAAGCTTTTGAAAACTGCTCTGGTTTTGAACTTTACAAGTTTCTTTTCCTTTAATTAATTTTTTTCTTTTTCTACAAATTCTAAACCAAAAGAAAATTTCATTTAATTTCCACTTGTAAATAAAACTAACACTTGTCTAATCCTTATATTTGTATTCTTACACTTGTTAAAATATAGAATTTTTATGTTTAATCCTTTTCCATTAATTTATTTACAAATCATGTTTATTTTCAAAAGATAATTTTAACTACTTATACTTATATATCTTTTCACATCAAAATGCATATTTACAAAAATGAAGAAACAAATTTTTTATTAGTTTTAAATATATAGAAACTTTAAATTCAAGATATTTATTAAATTTCAAAATAACACTTTGTTTTGTACTTATACAATTTTTAAATCAAATTTCAAATTAAAAGTAAATAAACATACATCTTATAAATTTTGAAAATTCAACAACAATTTATATTTTATTCTCATTTAGCCTTTGAAAAATTTATAATCAAATTCAAAACTTCATTTTCAAATTATAATGTACAGTTTAATAAAATTAGAAACAAATTCTTATTAGCTTAAAAATAATTTTTTTTAAATTCAATTTATCTCTAGAATCCAATTTATTTCTTAAAATATTTATTCTTGAATTTTCCAATTGATTCAACTTTTAGATCTAAAATTTAAAATTAATTACCAATAATTTCATAATTTAATTCCAAAAATTAAATTAATTATCAATTATTTTTAGCTGAGATTTCAGGAAATTTACAATATGATTTATACGATAGTTAAGGAATTAAATAAGATGATGATTTATCTTAGATTAATCAAAGATTTAAGTAAATAAGGATAAGTAAATTTATAGTTGAGGGTTATGAATAAATTAATTAATTGTTAAGGGTTAATAAATTAAATTATTAAAGGATAGTTAATTTAAAAAAATTAATGGTTAAGTATTGGAGATAATTAACCAATGGGGCAATTACTTGATGAAGTAATTAAAGGAAATTACTTAAGAGAGGTGATTAAAGATTAATTACTTAGTGTAATAAATTAAAGAATTGATTAATTAAAGGAATTAATTAGGGTTAGTTAATTAATGAGAATGATTAATTGAGGGATAACTAATCAATGTAAGTGGTGATAAGGTAATTAATTGAATAATTACTTAAGGACCCTGGTTGTTAATGTGATGGGTAATGGTTGATTAATTTGTGTAATTAATTTACAATTAATTACTTATTGTAATTAAAGAATAATTAGTCAAGGGTGGTTAATTAAGATGGATATTTAAAGGATGGTTGGATTATTGCTTTGTAATTAATTAATGTTAAGTAAAGGTAATCTAAGTGATTACGGATTAGTAATTAATTTAATTAGAGATAGTTAAATTTATTTTGGAAGTAATCAATATGTCTTATGGATGATTGAATAATATTAGATGCCTTGGATTATTTGTATCTCTAGTATGTGTTTGGGATGCTTGTGATATGATGTGTTTTGTAATATGAGATGTTGGGTTGAAGAGTGATAATGTGATTATCCATGATGAATTGCTGTGTAAAAGTGACATCATATATTTAAAATTGAGTTATATTCACTTGGATAACGGAGTTAAGATGTATAGAATTCGAAGAAACCGGAGTCGGCTATTAGAAAATAGACGAAACCACTTCGATACTTTGAAAATTTATATTTGAAATCAATAGGCTGGAATGGAATAATTTAAGTGAATTGGATCATTTAATCTAACTTTTGGCACTTAGAATTGATGTGTGAAATAAGTGATGTCTATAACAAATTGTGAATTTGTAAATTGATATGAGTTACCTGGGTTTTATGTAAGTTTCTTGCTGATGTTTTCCATGTTAGACGGGTTTACTCACGCTGATTTCCAGCCTTACCCGGGTGTTACTTTGATGTAATGCTCGGGTCAAACCGAGTATTATAGATTTTCAGGTAAGGACGTTCTGGAACTCAGGAGGCGAGCTGGAGGGCAGAAACGTATGGAGAGTTTTCCGCTGTGATATGTTATTGTATAACTAGGACATGTTGTTTTAAACTATCCAGTGATTGGTAATGGTTATAACTCTGATGTATAAAATACATAAGTGAACTGATACAGATATTCTTTGTAAAACTGTTATTTATGTGATATTATATTTTGATCCGCTGCGAATGTGTGGTTTCTGTGTTTTGGTGTTTCTGTTTCTTCTTTTTCTTCTATCTCTTCTTCTTTTCCCTAACTAGCTGAAATTTTCGCGATCGAAAATTTTGGGTTGTTACATTTGGTATCAGAGCCGAAGGTTAAGCGAAAACCTTGGCTTTGGTGGGATTACTCATTAAGGATAGGGTCAATGATATCCTAGAATGAGTTGAGTGTGTGTGTCTATATATATATATATATATATATATATATATATATATATATATATATATATATAGAGAGAGAGAGAGAGAGAGAGAGAGAGAGAGAGCGTACTTGTTATTTTCTTACATAAAGATTTTAAATGATTTTATATAAGAATATATTTTGATATATAAAGCAATATATCTTTCTAATAAATGTTAAGGTAAATGGTTGTTAAATTATTGTAATTAAATTAAGTGGTAATAGAAATACAGCCAAATTAAAATTAAATAAAGATAAGTTTGAAATGGATTCAAACTGAAATTAAATCTTGAATTTTGGGAAGAATTTCATAATAAGATAATAATGAATTGGTTTCTAGATATGATAATCTTGCTTATTATCATAAATGATTGTTGTAATAAAATATGTACTAATGAGTAAGCAAAATGAAATGTTTTAAGGAAGTAAAACATTTAAGGAAGTATGATTTATAAATTGGAATTAAAAATGATCTAAATTGTGAAGTTTCAAATCTGGGTCCTGTTTCAAACACGAGTTGTTTGAAAATTTAAAGGAATTTATTTTGAATTAAAACCAATTGTGGTTTAAATTTTAAAATTTGGCTTGGTGGGCCAAGAAGTAAAATGTATATATATGTGGATATACATAATGTCAAAGATGGTTTGAAATAAACTCTAAATATTGAGTTTTAAATCTGGAATGAGATATAATACCCAAAGTGATAAGTTTTTGAACTTAATAAGTGGGATGATTATTTATGAGAAGTATAAAATTTAAAATGGAAGTTCAAATTGGGTACGGTTGACTGGATTAAGTGAATTGAGTTTAACTTGGGAAAAAGTTAAATAAGTTGGAATGATCAACCTGATTTGAAAATTTGAAGATGAAATTAAGATTTAACTTGGGAAGTTAAATGGTTGATTGAGATTGAGAGTTTGAGTGATCTCAATTGGGTTTGAGATCCGAAAATTAGAAATGGATGGATGTTATAAAATAATTGGATGATATTACCCAATTGTTATTAATAATCTTTAAACTGTGAATTGGATTTGTTCAAAGAAATAAGGTGTGGTAATATATCCATTATTAAGGTAACATGGAATCATTTCGGAATTAAGATTTGAAAGTTTTAGATAAAACTTCAAAGGTTTGGTTTCAAAAATTGAAATTTGATGATAAATTTAATTTCAAAGATTTAGTTGTTTAAAAAAAATATTTGAATTATTATTTGAACTTTGGAATAGGACAAAAATGGAATTTGGATTCAGAATTAAGGGTTTAAAGATATAAGTTGATTTGATTTAAAGGATTAAATCAATATTTAAAAATTTAACTTGAATTTATATGATTCGGGATGGTTTAATTTTGAAATTTGAATTGAATTAGTTCAAATTAAATTTGATTTGAATTAATTAGAATTGTGATTGAAGATGGATAAGTTTAAAAATTCAAATGGAAAATTTGAATTGGATTTATTTGAAATGAAATTGAAGTTGAATAAGTTCAAATTCAAATGGGAATTGGGATTTATTCAAACAAGAATCGAGATGATTTGAAATTAAAGTGGGTTCAATTTGAAGTTAGTCCAAATTGATTTGAATAATTTGGAATTGTAATTAAAGTTGAATAGGTTTAAAATCAAATGGAATTTGATTTTAATTTGGAAAGGAAATGAGGGTTAATTCAACTTGATTGGGGATAAATCAATTTCAATGGAAATTGAAGTTATTTAAATTGGAACTAAGTCAATTTAAATGGTAGTGGAAATTTAAATTGAATTGATTGGAAATAGAGGTGGTGAATTAAATAGTTTGACTCTGGACTATTTTCAAAATAAATTGTTTTAGTACAAATTTACTTTTCCAAACTATTTACTATACAACTTTTCTTTTTAAACCTAAAACCATCTTATACTTGTTTTACAATTATTTTTGGAACTATTTAACAAATTTTCAACTATTTTATAAACTAATTACTATTTTCAACTACTAATTACTTTTTTATAGCTATTTTGCAACTATTTAAAATTCCTATAACTATTTAACTATTTTTCAATTATTTTACAATTACTGAACTATTTTACAGCTATTTCACAAACTATAAATTGTTTTTCAACTACTTATCTATTTTTAAACTTTTCAAGCTATTTTTAAAATTTAAGATGGACAGTGTTTAAACTGCTTATGATTGAATACCCAATTGAGATAAGAATAGAGGTGATAATCCAAATGGGATTGAAGCAATTTTGAATAAGTGAATGAACAATAAAGTGAATGTGAATAGAAAGGGAATTCATTTGATTAATAAATCAATAAAGATAAATACGAAGGATGTACGTATATTATTCTATTCGCATAGTGATTTGATCCAGATTCGAGCACAGAATTTCGAGATAATTATATCGATCCAAGTTTGGATTTTTCACACGATTTTCGACGGCGAACCTGGATATGGATTGTTGATTGGTTCTGGATATTCTCTATCATAGTTAGGCTATGAAAGGAGAATGATGGTTTCTGATCAAGAAACCAGATCTGAGTCCGCACCAGGAAGTCGGATGGACAATACTAGTTCGGAAGTGAAATTGTGTGATCGAGTGAGCGATCAGATTGGTATAGCATACGAATGATATGTGTACATCATACGGGTTTGAATAAAATTGATACTGGGAGTTTGAGGATAAGAACTGTAAAATGGTTTTTGAAGTGAAAATTTTTGTGAAATATATAATGAAATAAAATAGAAATTAGATATTTCTATGGTAGAAATTTACTTATAGAAGTAAGTAAACTGGTAAGTGACTTTATAATCAAATTTGAATATTTGATTTGGAAATAAACAAAGTTATATATCTTTGTTATATAAGATAAATCTCTCCTTGTTGAATCTAGCCAGAATTAAAGGGTTTTTGAAAATATTTGAAGTATAAAAAGGGTTTTATACATGTTGGAAATGATCCTACATATATCTATATATATATAAAGGATCTTGTGAGAATGATTTTGAAAAAGGTTTTGGGAACCTTTGGATTAGGAAAGGCTTTTGATTTTTGGGTAAAATCAATATTTGATTTTGAAAAGCCTAGTTTGAGAATTATCGATTTTGGGATAATCGATTTTGAGAAAGAAGATTTATATGAGATTCATACTAGGTGTATGATTTGGAAGATACTATATCTGTATAGTATAAAGAGTTTTGAAAATGGCTCTAGAGAAAAAGGCGCTCCCTTAGGATGAACTTCTCAGGAGTACCATAGGTTGGTACTGCCTTGAGCCCCCAAGGGGGAGGTTTCTAAAGTTGATCCTGTGAGGAGTCCGGACAAACTAGTTCCTGAGGATTATTGGGTAGCGAAAATCGAGGGCGTTGATGCCTACAGAGGCATTTGGGTTATGCTTTGACGGTAGTGTAACTCGATGTCGCTGCGATCTACAGTGTGGACCATAGCGGAAATCGTGTGGATGTGAGTGTCAACCGTCTACACTTGATTTTGCCGGGAAGGCAACGTAACATCGGTACACTGTGATCTATGGTCAAGTGGAGTGGAGAAGTTTCTTTCTTTTGGCAGCGAAATTCGAGGGCGCTGAGGCCTGCAGTTATATGGGTTTTTGCTGTGATGGCAACGTAACCCTAGTTGTAGCTGCGTTCTGTAGCGGGTTCCATGGTGCAATCGAGGGGCGTGGAGGCCTACAGTTATCTATGGATTTTGTCGGGATGGCAACGTAACCATCGGTTTAACTGCGACCATGGATGGGGGTGATGATTTCCAAAGCATTCTCACCAAAGATATTCTCTCTATTTTCAAAAAAAAATGTTTTCTATATTTTTAATAAAATTATTTACTGAAGTATATTCACTGGGTGTTGAAAATGGGTCTGCTAAGTACTTATAGATCTTCAGTCCTACGCCTGATCAACGTATGACCGAATTTCTGTGAGAACAAAGACAGACTTGTGGAAACATCGAGTTATAAGTGTAACTATTTTGGCAATATTATATAGGTTTTAAAATGTTTTAAAAAAATGATCAAAAGTGATTTAACTAATATTAAGTATTTTAATAAATTCTGGCTACGATCCTTTTCGAGGACAAAAAGATTCTAAGGGGGGAATGTGATAACCTGGATTTTGGATATCAGATAATTGGATAATTATCTAATTAAACTATTGAAAATAGTGATTTATAGATTGGATAGATAAATTTCTGATAAATAAAAGATTTCTGGATATATATAAATGAATTTGAAATTATAATAGAAGCTGAATTATAAATACCTAGATAAATATTTATTTGATAATCTACTAAATAATTATTTATCATTGGCAAATTATTCCTTTAAAACAAATAATGTGTTGTAATATATATATATATATATGGGTTGATTTTAAATTTGACGTTTAATTTAAATTGAATTTGAATTGGAAATTCAAAGGGATAAATATCTTAAAATATTTTGGATTTAAAAATATATTATATCTGATTTTATTTATTTTATATATAATTGGTTTATGTTATTTTCTTTAAAAGAATCATTTATATAAATTATATATTTACTTAATAGGAAATATATTATTTTTATGAAATGTAAACACAAACTTAATACAAAGTAATTTAAATAATATAAAGATATTATCTACATGCATTTCACAAGTGTAAATGAATCATAAATTGTTAAGGACAAGTGTTAAATTTTCTATCAAGTGTCGCTTTTTAAAATTTCTTTTATTTCATTTTAAGTAATCATAATTTAACCCTATATATTGATCCATTTCTTCTCTTTATCTCCTTTCATCATTTTTATTTCAAAACTCTAAGAACAGGCCTGTAACCTGAAAACAACTTGCAAACCAGAGGAACAAACAAATGAATTAAACAAAATTCTTTCAAGTTTCTGAATTAAAGGCAACCCAAGTTTTAAAAAGATTCAAAGGCTATTTCAATATTTTTTAACCAGAGCAAAGATCAGTTCCAAATCTAGAACCTGTAGCAACTCAAGCAATATCATCTCAGATTTACAAGCAAGATTCAATCAATAACAAATCAAGTTTCAGCTTATATGCATCAGGTTCCAGATTTCAATAATAAGACTGTTCTCTGTTTTATGCAACCCATCAGGTGAGTAAACTCACTTCTTAAACTTAGATCTGTTTGAATTTTTGGTTTTCATTTTGATCTTGAAAGTTATGAATTTATTATGTTGAGATGGTTATATATTGTGCTTGTAAGTGTATGTAAACTATGGGCATGTCTGGTTTAAAGGCAATGCTTGCCTCTATTTGATTACAGGTTTCTAAACCCTGTTCATAATGTAAGACCTCCTTCTCGTATTTATTGTAGGCTTTAGGATCTTAATAAAATTTGTTATACAATCCAAATCTAAATTCTAAAAAAAATTTATAGATATTTTTATAAAATATTTTCACTGGAAATTGAAAGATTTTAGTAAAACGAAATCAGGTCAAAAATCCTAATTTTTAAATTTTTTACATTTTGATTGTATATTTGGATTTGTGTTAAGAAATCATAATTTATAATATAGATATTAAATTTTTTAAAATCATGGTCAATGAGAAATTGAAAGATAAACAGAAAATGTTCTTTAGTCAATTCTGGATGATCGGGAAGGGTAGGGTTGTCGTGTTCATGGAAGAAGGAAGTTTGGATGTTGGAGATTATCAGAAAAATAGCAAATGAATTTTTAGATCATCAATTTAGTATGTCGGCGATAAAATAGTGTTTAAGTACCCATTTGAAGTAATGTTGATCCTCGAGTTCATTTGGCGACGAAAGAGGATCGAACTAAATCGCATGGGGGGAGTCGATGCAGGGGACTCTGGCGATGGTGTGTGTTCATCGGCGTTGGCTCTGATGGACCAGATCGACATAGCGAGATGTTTTCGTCATCGATGTTTGGTTTCAATTGGATGATGGATGTCTCAATTTTGATTCTAAAGCAAGTTAATGAATATGAGTGTGTGTGGCAACTCTGCAGATGATCAGAGACCTTGCAACATCGACGAAGTTGGCTGGAGCTATGGCTTTCAGTTGTGCACGTGAACGCGAGTCAGTGTGTATGCGTGGGAGTGGATGTTTCGTGACGACTCGAAGCAACTAGTGGGAAGCCTCGAGAAATTTTTGTGATGGCTCGAGTTTTTTTGGGGTCGTACGCAAGTGTTGCCTGTAAAGCAGATTTTTTTTAATTTGAAGTCCAGAATCATGTTTAAGAGAGAAAGGAAGAAAGTGGAGAGTGCTCGGGTGAATATTCAAGAATGCTTAGTAGTTGGCTCTGGTTTTCTTGGTTATGTGGATAAGTTTTCAAAAAAAAAGAAAAAAAAGGGGTTAACTTAGCTCTTCGAGAAATTAAAATTTTATAAAGTAAACATGTTTGAATTCAAATTGTTGATTGAAATAATTATATAGGGGTGATGATAATTGATTCATAAGTACTTCTCAGATGTGATTTAATAATGATTTAATTAAATAGATGTCTTAAGCTAGGGTGTTAGACTTAAGTTCATTAAGGGTCTAAAGTAATTTTTTGTATGCTAAGCATAAGTTAATTCTAAAGCTTTCAATTTAAATATGATTTATACGATAGATAAGGAATTAAATAAGATGATGATTTATCTTAGATTAATCAAAGATTTAAGTAAATAAGGATAAGTAAATTTATAGTTGAGGGTTATAAATAAATTAATCAGAGATTGATTAATTGTTAAGGGTTAATAAACTAAATTATTAAAGGATAGTTAATAAAAAAATTAATGGTTAATTATTGGAGATAATTAACCAATGGGGTAATTACTTGATGCACTAACTAAAGGAAATTACTTAAGAGAGGTAATTGAAGATTAATTACGTAGTGTAATTAATTAAAGAATTGATTAATTAAAGGAATTAATCAGGGTTAGTTAATTAATGAGTATGATTAATTGAGGGATAGCTAATCATTGTAAGCGGTGATAAGGTAATTAATTGAATAATTACTTAAGGACCCTGGTTATTAATGTGATGGGTAATGGTTAATTAATTTGTGTAATTAATTTAAAATTAATTACTTATTGTAATTAAAGAATAATTAGTAAAGGCTGATTAATTAAGATGGATATTTAAAGGATGGTCGGATTATTGGTTTGTAATTAATTAATGTTAAATAAAGGTAATCTAAGTGATTAAGGATTAGTAATAAATTTAATTAGAGATAATTAAATTTATGTTGGAAGTAATCAATATGTCTTATGGATGATTGAATACTATTAGATGCCATGGATTATTTGTATCTCTAGTATGTGTTTGGGATGCTTGTGATATGATGTGTTTTGTAATATGAAATGTTGGGATGAAGAGTGATAATGTGATTATCCATGATGAATTGCTGCGTAAAAGTGACATCATATATTTAAAATTGAGTTATATTCACTTGGATAACAGGGTTAAGATGTATGGAATTCGAAGAAACCGGAGTTGGCTATTAGAAAATACCCAAAACCACTTCGATTCTTTGAAAAATTAAATTTGAAATCAATAGGCTAGAATGGAATAAGTTAAGTGAATTGGATCATTTAATCTAAGTTTTGACACTTAGAATTGATGTGTGAAATAAGTGATGTCTATAACAAATTGTGAATTTGTAAATTGATATGAGTTACCTGGGTTTTATGTAAGTTTCTTGCCGATGTTTTCCATGTTAGATGGGTTTACTCACGCTGGTTTCCAGCCTGACCCTGGTGTTACTTTGATGTAATGCTCGGGTCGGACCGAGTATTACAGATTTTCAGGTAAGGATGTTCCGGAACTCAGGAGGCGAGCTGGAGGGCAGAAACGTATGGAGAGTTTTCCGCCGTGATATGTTATTATATAACTAGGATATGTTGTTTCAAACTGTCCAGTGATTGGTAATGGTTGTAACTCTGACGTATAATATATATAAGTGAACTGATATAGATCTTCTTTGTAAAACTTTTATTTATGTGATATTATATTTTAATCCGCTGCGAATGTGAGGTTTCTGTTTCTTCTTTTTCTTCTATCTCTTCTTCTTTTCCCTAACTATCTGGAATTTTCGCGATCGAAAATTTCGGGTTGTTACAGTAGCTGAGAATGGAAATTATTTGTTCAAAGGATGTAAAACATGTTGCCTCTTAGTAAAACATGGTATCTCATTAGTTTCATATTTAAATTATTATAATCTTGACATCATAATAAAATTGGTGGATTTTATATGGAATGTAATTTGTTGTTGTTATTATTATTATTATATGGAGTTCTATGCCAAAATCAAATCAATTAATTCAATATTTTCACTATGGTAGTAAAATTTTATATCTAATTATATTTTTTTAATTCAATGAGGAAAAAATGAGCATTTATTATAACATCAAAAAAAAAATATGTTCAGTCAAGGACCTCTAGCTCAAGTGCTAGAGATATGATGCTTTAGACAAAAGTTCTAAAAGTCATGGTGTGAGCCCCTGAGACATCATAATGAGTGTTTACTTGAATAAAGTATTGTTCTTATTGTAAAAAATACTATGGAAAAATATGAATACATAATTGTAGTTATATCTTATTTAGACTTAAAATTTCCATATCTCTAACAAGCTTATTTTGTTTAAAAGTCTCCAGGCATGGATAAATGGTTTTTAAAATATGATTCTTCATCTAGTGCTTGGATCCTGCAATTCAAGCCGGTTGATCCATCCCTTCCTTCAATAGAGAATGTTATAGCAGTTGAAGTTCGTGGAAAAAAGAAATCTGGATTGGAACAATTGGAAGGGAATCAAAAGTAGAATCTTCAAATATATGATATGTGGAAAAGGTCATATAACTAAAAGAATAAGAAGGAGATTTAGCAAAAAGAACGCTACAAATCAGACGTTTATGAGTGATAAGGGGTAGAATTTAAGGGAAGTCATTATGCATCATAATACGTTTAAAATGGTTTTAAATATAGATTTGGAAAACAAATTGATTTTTAAGTGTGAAGATTTTTGGTTGAGACTATAGAATGAATTTATATTTCAAATATTTCGATTTATCGTAGTACGAAAATTGTGAATAATTAAAATTTGAGTTGAATATGAATCGATACGATTTTTAATGTTAATATTAATTCTATTTGAACTAGAAGTGAGTTAATAAAATTTAAAAACTGGAATTTCAAGCGATTTCGCCAAATTTTGAAATCGTTGTTTTTATCTACACATTAAAATACCGATCCGGGGCACTATCTCAGAATTTGTTGAAACTAGTTCCATTAGATCCATTGTGACACCCCACCTCTATACTCACAATAACAAAGAGTATTAAAGGAAATGCTGTCCGTTATCGCGAAGAATAAGGCTGGATAGGAGCGATCATCCGTAGTTGGGCCTTACACTAGTATTGGTTATTTCGATAGGAGTGGTATATATTTGTATTTTTCATCTCTTATTTATTTACTCCCATCGACATACTCAATTCCAGTATAAAACGAACTACGATGGCTCATAATAGTTTAGGACAATATATATAGTAATAACACAGATAATATAAATGCGGAACACGGATAAAACAAAAAGTCTTATATATATATAATAACTGATGTCAGTTACAATACATGTGATACAGTACATATGATACAACTACAACTGTCGACTCTGGAAGTTACTTATACATGTACATTATCGTATATAATATACAAGAATACATATCTTCCTATACTATGACAACGACTACTCCAAATGATATAAAGAAACTTCATAGCTCAAGCAGCAATCCAAAGAAAGATATCTACAACCTGTAATAACTCGGTCTGACCAGAGTATTAAATTCAAAAGAAAATAATACACGGGTCAGTCTAATTCAAACTCAGTTATTAGTGCACGAAAAAAATAATAATTAAGTAACAAATAGACAACAGTCACAATAAATCTCGTTTATTCGATCCTTAAATAAAGAAATCGGATAACGATAAATATAACACGTAACAGTGCTAAACAACAAATCAGCAAATCCAAATTATCAACGAAGATAAATTAAAAAGATTATCAATGAAGATAATTTAGAAAACAACATAATTGCCTAAACGGCAATTAATGACAAATTCTAATTATTAAATAAATAATTAGAAACTCATAATCTAGTTATCAAAAAGATAATTAGATATCAACAAAACCATCAAATTAAACCAAATCAGAATACGACACAAAATATTGAAATATCAATTAAAATGTCAATTCGGGTCGGGCTGCAGTACACGCACGTGTGTACTGCCTCGTTACTATAGTAATTAAATACACAAAAGATCAATAATTCAAAAGCAACAGAATATCAATAAAGCAATATCGTATGGCTGCAGTACACGCTTGCGTGCACTGCCTTGCCACTACAGTGATGATGTACACAAAAGCTCAATACCGTGTGGCTGCAGTACACGCTTGCGTGCACTGCCTTGCCACTACAGTGATGATGTACACAAACGGGCACAAGGTCAAACCCGAATTACCGGATTCAACTCAAGTGTAATTCGAAAAACAAGCAAAATGCAAAGGTCAAGTCACTACTGTCATGACTTAACTCAATTGAACCAAATGGAACTGTGATAGCCGGAATGGCGACATGCGGTATGAAACTGTGAAAATTGGATAAATGCAAGTATCAGACTCGAGCATAAAGGCACGGACTTGAGTGGAAGTGAATTAATTGACACAAATCAATGCCAACAACATGAAGGAACCCAAATTACTACATGAAACAGGTATGCTAACTGTCTCAAATGGTCAAGACAGCTGAAATGAATGGTCAAACTCGATGAAACCACATTGCGGAGGCAGCACAGTTCATCTCAATGCCCAACACAAATGAACTACATGATGTACAAGTTTGCAGTGACCAGTGAACAACTAAATAAAACTGGACCAAGTTCAACTTCACTAGCAAATGCAGACTAGTGAACAAAGGCAATTGTACACCTCAAATGCAAGCTATAACATGCATGATACTGTAACCACATGGATGTATGTGAATTTGTACATCTCCAATGCAAACTGAAGTACTCAAGTGCAACTCACCACAAATATGCACAGGAACAATATATGATCAGAGATAAGCAAAAGCAAGTGGAAGAGGTGCACATAAATGTACAGTGCAACTACTGCAACAAGTAAGTGGCAACAAATGAAATGCAGCCACCACATGAATACAAGGGTAGAACTGCACAAAGGAATGGCATCAAGTGATACTAGTATGTGTACCAAAGATAAGACAACACAGCAACAAATTCCAGTGAGGTCAAAATGAAAATCAAGGCATCAAGTATGCACAATTTAATGCAAATCAGTACAGTCAGTGAACAGAAGTGAAGCTACAAGTGTACAACTACACCAGACCAAATGCCATCAAGTAAACAAGACTCAAGTCAAGTGGACTAAGTGCCCATGAATTCACAGTGCAAACTATTGCACCAAGAATATAACATGCATGCAGTTGTGAGACTGGTAAATGCAAAAATCAGACTCAGGTACAAAAGCTACAAATTCAAGTGCAGTGCCCTTAATGCAAACTCAAGTCTGCTACATATAAATCAAGTTCAGTTTCTCATAAACAAGACCAAGAGAACCAATGAGCAAAATCAATCGAATACTTCAGACCATATACAAGTGAATTAATCAATCTGCAAATATCACTAAGGCACAGTGCAGAAGCAAAAATGCAAAGGCCAACAACATTGAAATGGATCGAGCCAGTGCAACAAATAAAATATACTGCTTTTTCAGAACAATTATTTGAATTCAAACAACTGCAGTTCAAGGTAATACCGAAGTTTAGCATCAATTCATAGCCGAGGTGGTCAACGCTAGAATCGAACAGAGTCAGATGTAGTAGTTTCCAAAGTCAACAGAGAATTCAAAGCAACTATTAAATGTCGAAGTCAAACTTAAAGCAATTGCAAAGTCAAAATAAATCCTCATCTAAAAATGTTTTCACAAAATCCTGCCTGTAGATTTCAACCAAACTCAGAAACGAAGTCATGCCGAAGCCAACAGAGGAAATGACAAAGTCAAATCGTAGTTCAAAACAATAGCAAGCTCATCCACGGTCGAGGTCAAAATAACCAAAGTCATCAGCAAAATCAAAGTCGTATAATTGAAACAGAATATCAATAGATACGAAATTAATTAAAACAAAAACATCAACATCGAAACAAGAATTGAATGGCCGAGACGAAGTCAAGCTCATCTTAGTCGTACACACTAATTAGTAGATTCGAGTGATACAAGCTCAATGCAACTACAGCCGGGACTTAATTGATTCAAGCCAAGGCCGAAACAAGCATAGTGACACAAATCAGATACGAGGGGAAATGCAAAAACGAAATATACAGCTCAAATCAAAACCGAGAGCATCCAGTGTCAAATTTTTTCAAATTTATTGAAATCAGAGAAAAACATCAACAACAAACAAAATAAAACAACTTAGGCACAGTATTGAGAATGGATTATATGTGAGTGATAGTTCACTCACCTCGACTCGACGAGCAGGACAATCGATCGGCAAGCAACCCAAATCGAAGTAGAACGAACTCATCAAGCGGCCGAAGGTATCTCGAGACGATCGACTAACGAAGCAAGAAATCGAGTTGAATCAAGCATCAGTAATCGACCTCATGATTTACCAAAAACCCTAGTTTCTGAAGATCGATTGAGCGCAACCGCCATTTTTTTTCATTTTTTCTTCTTCGATGGTTTAGGGTTTCGAATAAAATGAACAAGGGAAACGGCCTATGCTTTCGACAGTTATCTTGGCCCAAAAACAAAAAGAAACGTGGGCCACAAATTCAATTAAAGCCCGCATAACCATTAGACCAATATTCCAAAGAATTTTCAACTGATTAAATGCCAATGGCAATTAGCAACCAAATTAAATCATTAAACAACGATAATTAATTGTTGTAAAACCCCGGGTTGTTACAGACTCCCCTCCTTATAAAAATTACGTCCCCGCAATTTTCATAATTAAAGGCGTCAATAACAATTATTTTTCTAACATAAACTGGTTAAGCTAGAAAAATAAAGGTCGAAAATATAAACACCAAAGAAATCTTTTAATTTCATAAAAGAAATTCACAAATTCTCAACAAAATCTAATTATCAATAGATAATTCAGAAAATAGTAAAACTGAATAAATACAATTAACAGCAATATTTAATTATCAATTAGATAATTAGAATACAGAAATCACAAAACAGTAATATCTAATTATCGATATGATAATCAGAAAATAGCAAAATTTAATTATCGACAAAGACAATTAGGGAACACAAATCACAAATCGCAAAACCGCAAATATCTAGTTATCAACCAGATAATTTGAAAACAACAAATATCTAATTATCACAAGCGATAATCAGAAACATCAAATATCTAATTGTCAAAAACGATAATCAAATCTCAAATCAACAAATATCCAATTATCAAAAACGATAATCAAATCTCAAATCAACAAATATGTAATTATCAAAAACAATAGTCAAAATCAACAAATATCTAATTATCAAAAACGATAATCAGAAATAACAAATATCCAATTATCAAAAACGATAATCAATTCTCAAATCAACAAATATTCAATTATCAAAAACGATAGTCAAATCTCAAATCAACAAATATTTAATTATCAAAAACGATAATCAAATCTCAAATCAACAAATATTTAATTATCAAAAATGATAACCAAATTTCAAATCAACAAATATTTAATTATCAAAACGATAATCAAATCTCAAATCAACAAATATTTAATTATCACAAATGATAATCAAATCAACAAATATCTAATTATCAAAAACGATAATCAGAATCAACAAATATGTAATTATCAAAAACGATAATCAGAATCAACAAATATCTAATTATCAAAAACAATAATCAGACCTCATATCAACAAATATCCAATTACCAACAGATAATTGGAAACAACAAATATCTAGAAATCAATTAAGATGACTAGAAAATCAACATAAAAGGTTGGATCGATCCTGTAACGACCCAGAATTTTTATTAATTAAAATTTGAATATTTAATTAATTTTAAATATTAATAAGTGAATTTATAAGTCAAATAAATTTTTATTTCAATTTTTGGATTTAATTGGATAATTAAATCGATAATTTAATACGTTAAATTATGGAAATAATTGAAAATTGGGTTAAATATGATTGAAAATGATTTGTAAAATTTTATTTTATCATATTGAAGTTAGAACGATATTTTAGAACTTTTAAAATCGAATTAAAAGTTAATTTGTGAAAATTGAATATTTTAATATTAAAATCGACTAGTAAAAATAGTCAATTTTTGAACAGTCTCAGAATTGAACGAAACCAGTTCCATTGGATCCGTAATAGTTAGTTATTACCGGATTTCAAATTTCGTATCAATCGGAGTTATCGTTTGATCGTGGCAGCTCGAAACGCATCGAATTTATTTTTAATTTAAATTTGGCGAGTTAAAATAGCCATTTTTCAAAAAGTCTCGGATTTCGACGAAACCAGTTTCATCGGATCCGTAATGTGATATTATTGTAAGGTTTCAAATTTCAAGTCAATTGGATTTACCGTTTGTCCGGTACGAATTAAAACGCCTAGAAATCGACTTAAATCGGTTTAATTTAAATTGAGCGTTTTCAGCCATAACTCGCACATACTTCCGAATTAGCTTCCGAAACCTGTTCCATTGTGTCCGGAACGCGGGGTAAACCCTAGAAACGCTGGTTACGGTGCGTAAATCGGAGTTCGGAATTTCCGGATGAATAGTGTTCGATTTTTCTTTATAAATAGCACCACAACCCTCACAAATAAAAAAAAATAATATCTAAACCCTAATAAACCCTAGCCTCCATATACAGAACCAAAGGCTGAGAATGCTTCTCCTTCCTCCCTCGATTACTCCAAATCCGTCGACAATTAGCCTTAGGTTTCAACTAGAGAATTGAAGAGGGCGATGAGAGCTAGAGATTCAACGGTTATGATCGAATATGGAGTCGTGTGGAGGAAGCTACAGGCCCGCGTCCATCTGCAGTTCACCCTCGTGATGCGTGCTACCTAGGTGGCCGAGCTCTATGAGCTTAGGGCCGAGTATGGCTCTTGTCGAGGGCTTTCGCGTGGCGGTGGTTTGATCGAGTTTCGTTGAGTAATCGCGATGCAATGTTTAACCCTAATTATCTATGTTGGGTTCGGCTCTATGATGTTTCACCTGTACAAGTTGCGTGCAAAAGGAAAGGATGGGGGAGAAGCAACACGCGGCCCAGATCTGATGGCAAATGAAATCAAGGGCTCAGATTTATTCTAGGTTATAATTTGAAAAGATTATTGTAAATTAATATATATTATATCGTACGAACTTCAAAAATTCATAACTTTTTCATACGAGGTCGAAAAAATGCAAACTCAGTTGCGTTGGAATCGTATGGACGAGCACTACGCGATGGAATTGGTTTGGAGTCGTTTGGAGTTAGTGAGAATTTTGGGTAAAATTAAACGTCCGTTTAATTTTATTCGAAATAAATCGCTAAAACGGAAATAAATCAAGGTGAGAACTTCTCACTCAATCGAATCAGTTTCGATTTTATTTTAAATAGTTAGATTTAAAATATTTGAATGCATGTTTGAATGGTGATTGTTATATATTGATTGTTAAAATAGACATTATACGCCGTTAGTAAGCGGATGTTATTTAATAAAAACATATACCGCGAATATTTCATAAACAGTGAAATTGGTATTATAAATAATATCAATATATATATATTGGCATATGTATATATTGCAGTTGATTGATTTCCCGTATTTTTTAGCGGATGAGACCCTATTGCGCCGTTATTAAGCGGATAATATTTAATAAGAACGTATACCGCGATAATTTCGTACTGGAGCGAAATTGGTATTGTGCTAATGTTTTTGGATGCAGGAAAACAGGTTGGAGGGATCCAACTGGATTCCTCAACAGTTTTTATTTGATTTCAGATATTTTGATATTTGATGGATTTTCATATTGATATATGATATCGTTGTTGTCGTGATTGACTATTTGGTATGTAGCATCATTGGACCAAGTTTTGGAATTTTAAAATGATTTATAAAGTGATTTTTGAAAATATACTATATGTTTGGAATTTGATCTATTTTAAATAAATAAACGTTATAATTTTTAATGTTATAAAAATGATGATTTTTGAGAAATATAGTTAAAAAAAACTGATTTTTGAAAATATGATGCTAACGATTTTATAAAATAGTTTAATCGGGATTTTAGAATTTATTGTGAAAAGTTTAAATATAGGATTTATAAAATTTAATTATTTTATGAATCAAAATGGTGAAATTATAAAGGTGATTAAATATGTTTTAAAAGGATAATATAAATTGATTTATATTAAGAGATTTATAAATGGATATTTATAAATTGAAATATAGACATTATAAAACGAGTTTTTATAAGTGTTTGAATGAAGTGAAAATGAATTTCTTAATTGAATGGAATTTATAGAATTTTATACGGTGAAGTTATAAATGGAATTTTATAAGCAGTAGGTTTATAAAATTTATTAAGTTATTAAAATAATGATTTTGGATAAATGAATGAATCTTATAAGTTACAAGATTTATAATTATGAAGTTTAAAAAAGAACGATTTTGTAAAATAATCGTTTTATAAGCATTTAACTTATAATGTGAACTTTGGTTTATAATTGAGTAATAAACTGAAATAGGTTAATAAAAGAATTTATAAAAAGGAAGCTTTTATAAATAAATAGAAATAGAATTTATAAACGTCGTTTTATAAATTCGCAAATGACTTATTTTGATAAGAAAATTGTTGAAACCTATTAATGGAGTTATATTCACGTTTTTGAATAGTGAATAATCCTTTGAATTAAAATGTATAAAAGGATGAAATGTGTTAACGTAGTATATTCACGTTTTTGAATAGAGAATAAGATGTTAAAGAAATTGTTTTGGATTTGGATGTTTTAAATAGAATTAAAACGATCGAACAATGTTTTAAAATGTGTTGAGATTCGAAACCATAGATTTCAACATTAATTGTTGAAATAGACGTTTTCGAGAAATAGAAGGAAATAATGGACTATAACACTGTTGTTATAGTAAATGATTTCCGAAAGGAAATGTTTTGAATAGTATTGGGATTTATATATCTATTTTAATTTAGAATCCCTATACTAGTGATTTTGGGTTGTTGTAACGATGTTTTACGCAACATTCGTTTTGGCCCAAATAAATATGTTTAAGAGAATGATTTCCTTAAAGAATGAAATATATACTTAATCTCGATTTAAGTATATTGAATATTTTCTAAGTGTTGAAAATAAATAAAATTTGTGAATTACTTATTAAATAAGTATGGAAATGTTTTCCAATATAAAGTAAATACTTTGAGAATTTATCTTTTTGAAGATAAATTGAAATGAATAATTGAAATCGAATATTCATTGATATTTTGGAATTATAAATTCACTAAGGAATTTATAAAAGGAAGTGGAATTTGTTTAAAAATATATATTGATTTATTTTTGAAGTATTGAAATTATATATCTAGTGAAGATATTTTTGGAAAATAAATAATTTGGAAAATTATTTGGAAACTGGTGATGTGTGCATATCAATTGATAGTTCAATAACCGACTATCAATATTTCCCTTTGAATGGGTAATTGATGTGATTTGTTTGAATTTGAATGCCACACTTATTTTTGAATAAGCGCTCACTATTCGGGTTAACCGGGAAAGGACCATGGGGTCGTATAACCCATTCCGAATATGTGATACGTCGTTATAATTGCATTTGAAGATCGGTGTTGAAGACCCGGTATTTGCGAGAGCGATAGGATGACCTATCGATTGTCTCTGCACTGAGTTGCAACGGTATAGAGACTCCTTAAGTGATGGGAAATCCGATCAGGATTGTGAATATCCGGATTGCAAGGACTTCTTTGTAAGTGCCTTCGGTTTTGTTCGATCCCGGAACAGACTTGTATGGATTGTGTGTCTGACATTACAAGTTGAGATATAAAGCCGATTTCTTTCGAATATATTTCTGTTGGTGGCGAAGAATTTATTCTTTAGCTTAACACCCTTCTTTGAGACGTACGAGCTCAGAGGTTATGTAGTTGAATGTTATCAGCGATATATTCCCAATTTGGTAATGTGATATGCTGAGTGTTGCTGAAATGATCATTGTGTTGATTATTGTGATAGGATCGTTTATTCGATCGTCTATCTTAGTGATCATTGTGTTGATCATTTGTTGACCCAAAGCATGGCTTTTGTATAAAGTATGTTTTTGTGGACGTGACTTCGTCGAACCTCACACCCCGGAAATGGTCAAAACAGGAAAGATGCAGCAAGGTTATGAGGGGTAGCTCCCTTTAGGGTATGTACATTTCCTTCTGGATAGAGGTGGTATCATGGTATGGAGCCCAGATATTTAACCTATGTGGTTACTACGAATTTATTACTTTGTGGTTGTTGGTTTTCGGGATCCCGTGAGAAAGGTCGTTTACGATCGGGGAATGGCGTGCTCGTGTCAGTAGTTACCCAGTTAGGGGTAACCCGGCCTTGTGTTGGCAGAGTTCCGGTTTGGTTCTCGGGGATGTCTTTCCAGAGGCATTCTCATGTGGCAATGGGAAGTTCCTTGGCCTGACCATTTGTTGGAAATCCAAAGAAACAATACGAAACTTGTACGGTTTTAGTTGTAGAACCTGCCATCTAATATGGTAGCTATAGTAGGCATAATGTAATGGTACCTATGTTGGCTAAGATTTATATTCTACTTTCGAAATGAATTTTCCCTACACTATGCACTAGTAATAATATCAAATGTTATTTTAAATGCGTATCAAGCATCTTTGACTATCATAAGGAGAAATCTCCTCCGATTCTGCGTTTGCATTGTGTGTGTGTGCGGGAGGCCTTATGGTAGTCTCATTTTAAAAAAAAACATTGCGAACTGAAAAAAAAAATATTCCTCTATTTTGATTTTAAAGATAAATAAACTGTTTTGAGTTCTCACACCAGTCTTGTTAAGCTATTGGGCTATGTGATGGGGGGTTCTCGCTTCGCGGTTAGGTGGCGAACGGGAGACTCTTACTCCCACGCATCCTCTTTTAGGGGGTTGGTTAGGTGTAACCTGAGACAGTCGAGAGGCTGGCCGTAAAAGCAAGGTCTGGGGTACCAGTGTAAGCCACGGTGGGGCTGGGATGGTTGAAAAGCCTACCGGTTGTGACTGCTGTCGACGGTTGAAAAGCCTAGATCTTTACAGTTGGTATCAGAGCTTATGGTTAAGCGACAACCATGGTTCTGTTGGGTATTACTCACTAGAGATAGAGTCAGCAGTACTCTAGATTGAGTTTGAGTGTAATAATAGCTATGAGAGCGTATTTGTTAGTGAATATAAAATTGTTTTATATTGTGATGATTGGTTTATTGAGTGGCATATGAACTTTCGTCAGCACGGTATGTACAACTATGCCGAAGGGGTTTCTAAACACTTGAATAGAACAATTCGGCACAGTATTGTTTAAAATTGGGTAAATGAAATAATTTTACTTGAGTATATTTTTATATATAAAGAAAATAATTTTTCATAATTATTAAAGTATATAAGTTGATTGTTTAGTTGTTTGAATAATCTAAATTGAAGAATAATTGTATAAGCAAAAGAATTATGAGAATGGAAGTATAATTAAAGTGATTTACAATTGTGAAATAAACTTATATATATAAGAAGTGAAACTAATGAATATATTTATGAATATGAGTTGTAAATATAAAAATGGGAATTTAAGTTAAGTAAAACCAAGTGATGGATGTGAACTTGAGTTATATAAATGAAATTCAACTTTGAAATTGAATTGAATTAATGGATTAAATGTAAATCAATTAAATTAAACCAATTGTAAGCAAAAGGAATTTGGTTGTAATTAATATTCATTGATTGTTATATGGTTGTTAGTTGATTGATTGTATATAATTCATTAAGTGTTAATGAAATTGAAAGCTAAATCAATTAAAATCCAATTGGAAGTTAAGTGAATCTTGAATGAATTGAATTTGATTTGGAAGTGAACCAACTTGAATATAAATTAGTGAATATAAGCAAATTGAAGATGAATGTTAATAAGAACATCCACTGTTAATGAATCAAATGTGATTAAATTGAAAACCAATTCATTGAATATTGATCAGAATATGGATGTTAGTTGGTTGATGGTTGAATATATATTGCATTTGTTATTTAGTTGCATTTTCTATGTTGACATATACAGTTATTATGTTGCTATATGTTGTATATTGATACTATTGTCTATATACATGATTCTCATGTTGTTTGTTGAGTAATTAGTAGGTGCGGATCGCGTTTGCTTCGCATTTGGAGCTCGCTTTTACGCTATATTAGCCTATATGCTTGCTAATAAAATATAAGGTACATATCTCGGATTAAATATAGTACTTTTACACTTTTTTCCCTTCGGGATGCCTCATTACTTGATGAGATGTATATTTGTGATATATATACTGTCATTTTTTTTTCGGATCGAGCCGCGCAAAGGAGACTATGGCGAATTTTTCCGGAAATTTAAGGCGTTAGAAAAATTTTGAGAAAATTGGAAAATTTTGAAAACTTTAACTTTGATTTTGGAATTGAAAGTTAAACAATAGTAGTTGTTTTTGAAAAGATAACTAAGTATGATTTGAAAACTTAGTAAAGATTTGTAAGAAGTTTAACTATGGATTTATGGAAAATTTAATAGATTCTGTAATTTTCTTACTTGTAATTTCGAGGACGAAATTCTTTTAAGTGGGGAAGATTGTAATGACCCAGAATTTTTATTAATTAAAATTTGAATATTTAATTAATTTTAAATATTAATAAGTGAATTTATAAGTCAAATAAATTTTTATTTCAATTTTTGGATTTAATTGGATAATTAAATCGATAATTTAATACGTTAAATTATGGAAATAATTGAAAATTGGGTTAAATATGATTGAAAATGATTTGTAAAATTTTATTTTATCATATTGAAGTTAGAACGATATTTTAGAACTTTTAAAATCGAATTAAAAGTTAATTTGTGAAAATTGAATATTTTAATATTAAAATCGACTAGTAAAAATAGTCAATTTTTGAACAGTCTCAGAATTGAACGAAACCAGTTCCATTGGATCCGTAATAGTTAGTTATTACCGGATTTCAAATTTCGTATCAATCGGAGTTATCGTTTGATCGTGGCAGCTCGAAACGCATCGAATTTATTTTTAATTTAAATTTGGCGAGTTAAAATAGCCATTTTTCAAAAAGTCTCGGATTTCGACGAAACCAGTTTCATCGGATCCGTAATGTGATATTATTGTAAGGTTTCAAATTTCAAGTCAATTGGATTTACCGTTTGTCCGGTACGAATTAAAACGCCTAGAAATCGACTTAAATCGGTTTAATTTAAATTGAGCGTTTTCAGCCATAACTCGCACATACTTCCGAATTAGCTTCCGAAACCTGTTCCATTGTGTCCGGAACGCGGGGTAAACCCTAGAAACGCTGGTTACGGCGCGTAAATCGGAGTTCGGAATTTCCGGATGAATAGTGTTCGATTTTTCTTTATAAATAGCACCACAACCCTCACAAATAAAAAAAAAATATCTAAACCCTAATAAACCCTAGCCGCCATATACAGAACCAAAGGCTGAGAATGCTTCTCCTTCCTCCCTCGATTACTCCAAATCCGTCGACAATTAGCCTTAGGTTTCAACTAGAGAATTGAAGAGGGCGATGAGAGCTAGAGATTCAACGGTTATGATCGAATATGGAGTCGTGTGGAGGAAGCTACAGGCCCGCGTCCATCTGCAGTTCACCCTCGTGATGCGTGCTACCTAGGTGGCCGAGCTCTATGAGCTTAGGGCCGAGTATGGCTCTTGTCGAGGGCTTTCGCGTGGCGGTGGTTTGATCGAGTTTCGTTGAGTAATCGCGATGCAATGTTTAACCCTAATTATCTATGTTGGGTTCGGCTCTATGATGTTTCACCTGTACAAGTTGCGTGCAAAAGGAAAGGATGGGGGAGAAGCAACACGCGGCCCAGATCTGATGGCAAATGAAATCAAGGGCTCAGATTTATTCTAGGTTATAATTTGAAAAGATTATTGTAAATTAATATATATTATATCATACGAACTTCAAAAATTCATAACTTTTTCATACGAGGTCGAAAAAATGCAAACTCAGTTGCGTTGGAATCGTATGGACGAGCACTACGCGATGGAGTTGGTTTGGAGTCGTTTGGAGTTAGTGAGAATTTTGGGTAAAATTAAACGTCTGTTTAATTTTATTCGAAATAAATCGCTAAAACGGAAATAAATCAAGGTGAGAACTTCTCACTCAATCGAATCAGTTTCGATTTTATTTTAAATAGTTAGATTTAAAATATTTGAATGCATGTTTGAATGATGATTGTTATATATTGATTGTTAAAATAGACATTATACGCTGTTAGTAAGCGGATGTTATTTAATAAAAACATATACCGCGAATATTTCATAAACAGTGAAATTGGTATTATAAATAATATCAATATATATATATTGGCATATGTATATATTGCAGTTGATTGATTTCCCGTATTTTTTAGCGGATGAGACCCTATTGCGCCGTTATTAAGCGGATAATATTTAATAAGAACGTATACCGCAATAATTTCGTACTGTAGCGAAATTGGTATTGTGCTAATGTTTTTGGATGCAGGAAAACAGGTTGGAGGGATCCAACTGGATTCCTCAACAGTTTTTATTTGATTTCAGATATTTTGATATTTGATGGATTTTCATATTGATATATGATATCGTTGTTGTCGTGATTGACTATTTGGTATGTAGCATCATTGGACCAAGTTTTGGAATTTTAAAATGATTTATAAAGTGATTTTTGAAAATATACTATATGTTTGGAATTTGATCTATTTTAAATAAATAAACGTTATAATTTTTAATGTTATAAAAATGATGATTTTTGAGAAATATAGTTAAAAAAAAACTGATTTTTGAAAATATGATGCTAACGATTTTATAAAATAGTTTAATCGGGATTTTAGAATTTATTGTGAAAAGTTTAAATATAGGATTTATAAAATTTAATTATTTTATGAATCAAAATGGTGAAATTATAAAGGAGATTAAATATATTTTAAAAGGATAATATAAATTGATTTATATTAAGAGATTTATAAATGGATATTTATAAATTGAAATATAGACATTATAAAACGAGTTTTTATAAGTGTTTGAATGAAGTGAAAATGAATTTCATAATTGAATGGAATTTATAGAATTTTATACGGTGAAGTTATAAATGGAATTTTATAAGCAGTAGGTTTATAAAATTTATTAAGTTATTAAAATAATGATTTTGGATAAATGAATGAATCTTATAAGTTACAAGATTTATAATTATGAAGTTTAAAAAAGAACGATTTTGTAAAATAATCGTTTTATAAGCATTTAACTTATAATGTGAACTTTGGTTTATAATTGAGTTATAAACTGAAATAGGTTAATAAAAGAATTTATAAAAAGGAAGCTTTTATAAATAAATAGAAATAGAATTTATAAACGTTGTTTTATAAATTCGCAAATGACTTATTTTGATAAGAAAATTGTTGAAACCTATTAATGGAGTTATATTCACGTTTTTGAATAGTGAATAATCCTTTGAATTAAAATGTATAAAAGGATGAAATGTGTTAACGTAGTATATTCACGTTTTTGAATAGTGAATAAGATGTTAAAGAAATTGTTTTGGATTTGGATGTTTTAAATAGAATTAAAACGATCGAACAATGTTTTAAAATGTGTTGAGATTCGAAACCATAGATTTCAACATTAATTGTTGAAATAGACGTTTTCGAGAAATAGAAGGAAATAATGGACTATAACACTGTTGTTATAGTAAATGATTTCCGAAAGGAAATGTTTTGAATAGTATTGGGATTTATATATCTATTTTAATTTAGAATCCCTATACTAGTGATTTTGGGTTGTTGTAACGATGTTTTACGCAACATTCGTTTTGGCCCAAATAAATATGTTTAAGAGAATGATTTCCTTAAAGAATGAAATATATACTTAATCTCGATTTAAGTATATTGAATATTTTCTAAGTGTTGAAAATAAATAAAATTTGTGAATTACTTATTAAATAAGTATGGAAATGTTTTCCAATATAAAGTAAATACTTTGAGAATTTATCTTTTTGAAGATAAATTGAAATGAATAATTGAAATCGAATATTCATTGATATTTTGGAATTATAAATTCACTAAGGAATTTATAAAAGGAAGTGGAATTTGTTTAAAAATAAATATTGATTTATTTTTGAAGTATTGAAATTATATATCTAGTGAAGATATTTTTGGAAAATAAATAATTTGGAAAATTATTTGGAAACCGGTGATGTGTGCATATCAATTGATAGTTCAATAACCGACTATCAATATTTCCCTTTGAATGGGTAATTGATGTGATTTGTTTGAATTTGAATGCCACACTTATTTTTGAATAAGCGCTCACTATTCGGGTTAACCGGGAAAGGACCATGGGGTCGTATAACCCATTCCGAATATGTGATACGTCGTTATAATTGCATTTGAAGATCGGTGTTGAAGACCCGGTATTTGCGAGAGCGATAGGATGACCTATCGATTGTCTCTGCACTGAGTTGCAACGGTATAGAGACTCCCTAAGTGTTGGGAAATCCGATCAGGATTGTGAATATCCGGATTGCAAGGACTTCTTTGTAAGTGCCTTCGGTTTTGTTCGATCCCGGAACAGACTTGTATGGATTGTGTGTCTGACATTACAAGTTGAGATATAAAGCCGATTTCTTTCGAATATATTTCTGTTGGTGGCGAAGAATTTATTCTTTAGCTTAACACCCTTCTCTGAGACGTACGAGCTCAGAGGTTATGTAGTTGAATGTTATCAGCGATATATTCCCAATTTGGTAATGTGATATGCTGAGTGTTGCTGAAATGATCATTGTGTTGATTATTGTGATAGGATCGTTTATTCGATCGTCTATCTTAGTGATCATTGTGTTGATCATTTGTTGACCCAAAGCATGGCTTTTGTATAAAGTATGTTTTTGTGGACGTGACTTCGTCGAACCTCACACCCCGGAAATGGTCAAAACAGGAAAGATGCAGCAAGGTTATGAGGGGTAGCTCCCTTTAGGGTATGTACATTTCCTTCTGGATAGAGGTGGTATCATGGTATGGAGCCCAGATATTTAACCTATGTGGTTACTACGAATTTATTACTTTGTGGTTGTTGGTTTTCGGGATCCCATGAGAAAGGTCGTTTACGATCGGGGAATGGCGTGCTCGTGTCAGTAGTTACCCAGTTAGGGGTAACCCGGCCTTGTGTTGGCAGAGTTCCGATTTGGTTCTCGGGGATGTCTTTCCAGAGGCATTCTCATGTGGCAATGGGAAGTTCCTTGGCCTGACCATTTGTTGGAAATCCAAAGAAACAATACGAAACTTGTACGGTTTTAGTTGTAGAACCTGCCATCTAATATGGTAGCTATAGTAGGCATAATGTAATGGTACCTATGTTGGCTAAGATTTATATTCTACTTTCGAAATGAATTTTCCCTACACTATGCACTAGTAATAATATCAAATGTTATTTTAAATGCGTATCAAGCATCTTTGACTATCATAAGGAGAAATCTCCTCCGATTCTGCGTTTGCATTGTGTGTGTGTGCGGAAAACCTTATGGTAGTCTCATTTTAAAAAAAACATTGCGAATTGAAAAAAAAAATATTCCTTTATTTTGATTTTAAAGATAAATAAACTGTTTTGAGTTCTCACACCAGTCACATGACTGACTTGGAGTTTATTGTTTTCCTTCCTAAACTCTGGGTGCCCACCAATTTCCACACGGGCAGTTAAGAGTTAGGTTTATCAGGATATTCTGGATATTCAGGAATTGCTGGAGGCAAGCTGGATGGCATGGCGTATTACTAGTTTATATAGTATTTCTTTTTTCCGCTACACTGTTGTTGTTGTATGTTGTTGTACACTCTGATGATGTGATGTAATATAATAACTGATAGTTCTTTGTTTAAAGATTATTCATTTATTTATTATATGTTGTTCCGCTGCGAATTGTGAGATTCCGATGTTGTTCTGTTGTTTTCTGTTCCGTTCCATTTTCTGTTTTTTTCTATCTCTTCTCTATTTTCTCTTTTCTATTCTATTTTCTAATTTTCTATTTCCTCTTCCCTCTATCTTCTCTCTTCTTCTTTCTTACTTTTTCTTTTCTAAAAATCTTTTTAAAACCCCTAAGGGTTCGTATTTTCGTTCATCTTGAATTAAACAAAGGTGATTAGTGTCTATTCAAGAAGTACGGACTTACGGGTCTTTACAGATCCCATCAGATGGCGAGTTTTTAAGCTATGCCGCATGTGCATCAACAAATGGCCGAAGCCTATCAAGTACTATCAACATAATTTTGGCGCCCAACAAATGACCCGAAGGTCTACAAATGGTATTGACCCGAAGGTCCAACATATGACACGAAGGTCCAACATAGTGGCTCGAAAGCACACGAAAATCATCAAAATCATCAAAACAGCAAATATTTCAATTAACGAGTCCGGAATTAACCAAAATAGGAAACGCTTATGTCCCATAACCACGAGTTTTACTAAATCATTTAATTCTCTTCATCGTTTCCTTGAAAGTGCAAAATTGTGTATTTCAAAAATAACATTTCACATTCTCAAATGGACAAGTCCGGAATTAAGCGAATCAGTAAAAGAAAGGGGTCATAGTCCTCGATTTTGCTGAAACGTTTAAATCGCTTTCTCATTCTTTTGAAAACGCAAACAGCAAAACTTCTGAAAACAATTTCATTTATTTTATAAAAGTAATAATTTACATTCTCAAATGGACAAGTCCGGAATTAAGCGAATCAGCAAAAGAAAGGGGTCATAGTCCTCGATTTTGCTGAAACGTTTAAATCGCTTCCTCATTCTTTTGAAAGCGTAAACTGTAAAATTTTTGAAAAAAAAAATTATTTTGGAACAATTTTTAAAACACGTGATTAAAACAGCAACATCACTAGCAACTTCGACAAGGAAATTGCACTTCTCAAAATACCGTAAAAACGGACAACAAAATCAGCATTGCGGAATAACCGCTTGAAAATCCACTTTAAAACTTGATGGTTACTGAAGTCAAAGCGACATCAATTTTTATACGTCAAAATCTCATTAAAATAATTCGCATCAAAAAAAATACCAGTGAATTTTCATTCATTAAAAATGTCAACAAAACACCATGCTTCAAAAACTTAGCACCAGTGTGAAAATCCCGTTATAAAAATAACGGCAACAAAATACGTTTAAAACCAAACACTGGTTCAACGTAAAATTAATGCAGTAACGTGCAACTTAAATTTGCACGTATACTACAAAATGAACAAAGAAATCATTCGAATATATCTTTAAGGAAGATAATTCAAAACAGCAAAAATCTCAACAAAATCACATAACTGCAATCGCTTCGAACCCTCAAACCGGATTCGAAATTTTCAAAGAAAACAAAATAAACACTGCTATGTAAACAACAAATGAAATTTATTTCGATTTCATCTTTTGATTTTTAAATCAAAAAGGTTATCAGCTGTACTCAGCGAAGACAGTGTCACTGTTTCCGCTGCGCACTCTAATAAATAGAAGACAAATTAATCAATCAACAAAACACAATTTTTCTTATATTTTTAAATAAAGTTATTTAAAAAATTCATCATAATTTCAAAACTTTAGTTTTGACTCAAAGCACAATAAAACATCGACAAATAGTTGTAACACATGTTCCATCTAAGTTATGTTTTATATTATGTCCATAAACCCCAAGCTCTGAAGCCAACTGTGACGCCCCACCTCTATACTCACAATAACAAAGAGTATTAAAGGAAATACATTCTGTTATCGCGAAGAATAAGGCTGGATAGGAGCGACCATCCGTAGTTGGGCCTTACACTAGTATTGGTTTTTTCGATAGGAGTGGAATATATTTTTATTTTTCATCTCTTATTTATTTACTCCCATCGACATACTCAATTCCAGTATAAAACAATCTACGATGGCTCATAATAGTTTAGGAAAATATATATAATAATAACACAGATAATATAAATGCGGAACACAGATAAAACAAAAAGTCTCATATATATATAATAACTGATGTCAGTTACAATACATGTGATACAGTACATATGATACAACTACAACTATCGACTCTGGAAGTTACTTATACATGTACATTATCGTATATAATATACAAGAATACATATCTTCCTATACTATGACAACGACTACTCCAAATGATATAAACAAACTTCATAGCTCAAGCAGCAATCCAAAGCAAGATATCTACAACCTGTAATAACTAGGTCCGACCCGAGTATTAAATTCAAAAGAAAATAATACATGGGTCAGCCTAATTCAAACTCAGTTATTAGTGCACAAAAGCAATAATAATTAAGTAACAAATAGACGACAGTCACAATAAATCTCGTTTATTCGATCCTTAAATAAAGAAATCGGATAACGATAAATATAACATGTAATAGTGTTAAACAACAAATCAGCAAATCCAAATTATCAACGAAGATAAATTAAAAAGATTATCAATGAAGATAATTTAGAAAACAACAGAATTGCCTAAATGACAATTAATGAAAAATTCTAATTATTAATAAATAATTAGAAACTCATAATCTAATTATCAAAAAGATAATTAGATATCAACAAAACCATCAAATTAAACCAAATCAGAATACGACACAAAATATTGAAATATCAATTAAAATATCAATTCGGGTAGGGCTGCAGTACACGCACGCGTGTACTGCCTCGCCACTACACTAATTAAATACACAAAAGATCAATAATTCAAAAGCAATAGAATATCAATAAAGCAATACCGTATGGCTGCAGTACACGCTTGCGTGCACTGCCTTGCCACTACAGTGATGATGTACACAAAAGCTCAATACCGTGTGGCTGCAATAGATGCTTGCGTGCACTGCCTTGCCACTACAGTGATGATGTACAGAAAAGCTCAATGGAAGTTCACAAACGGGCACAAGGTCAAACCCGAATTACCGGATTCAACTCAAGTGTAATTCGAAAAACAAGCAAAATGCAAAGGTCAAGTCACTGCTGGCATGACTCAACTCAATTGAACCAAATGGAACTGTGATAGCCGGAATGGCGACATGCGGTATGAAACTGTGAAAATTGGATAAATGCAAGTATCAGACTCGAGCATAAAGGCACGGACTCGAGTGGAAGTGAATTAATTGACATAAATCAATGCCAACAACATGAAGGAACCCAAATTACTACATGAAACAGGTATGCTAACTGTCTCAAATGGCCAAGATAGATGAAATGAATGATCAAACTTGATGAAACCACACTGCGGATGCAGCACAGTTCATCTCAATGCCCAACACAAATGAACTACATGGTGTACAAGTGTGCAGTGACCAGTGAACAACTAAATAAAACTGGACCAAGTTCAACTTCACTAGCAAATGCAGACTAGTGAACAAAGGCAGTAGTACATCTCAAATGCAAGCTATAACATACATGATACTGTAACCATATGGATGTATGCGAATTTGTACATCTCCAACGCAAACTGAAGTACTCAAGTGCAACTCACCACAAATATGCACAGGAACAATATATGATCAGAGATAAGCAAAAGCAAGTGGAAGAGGTGCACATAAATGTACAGTGCAACTACTGCAACAAGTAAGTGGCAACAAATGAAATGCAGCCACCACATGAATACAAGTGTAGAACTGCACAAAGGAATGGCATCAAGTGATACTAGTATGTGTACCAAAGATAAGACAACACAGCAACAAATTCTAATGAGGTCAAAATGAAAATCAAGGCATCAAGTATGCACAAATTAATGCAAATCAGTACAGTCAGTGAACTGAAGTGAAGCTACAAGTGTACAACTACACCAGACCGAATGCCATCAAGTAAACAAGACTCAAGTCAAGTGGACGAAGTGCCCATGAATTCACAGTGCAAACTATTGCACCAAGAATACAAAACGCATGCAGTTGTGAGACTGGAAAATGCAAGAATCAGACTCGAGTACAAAAGCTACAAATTCAAGTGCAGTGCCCTTAATGTAAACTCAAGTCTGCTACATATAAATCAAGTTCAGTTTCTCATAAACAAGACCAAGCGAACCAATGACCAAAATCAATCAAATACTCCAGACCATATACAAGTGAATTAATCAATCTACAAATATCACTAAGGCACAGTGCAGAAGCAAAAAGGCAAAAGCCAACAACATTGAAATGGAGCGAGCCAGTACAACAAATAAAATATATTGCTTTTTCAGAACAATTATTTGAATTCAAACAACTGCAGTTCAAGGTAATACCGAAGTTTAGCATCAATTCATAGCCGAGGTGGTCAACGCTAGAATCGAACAGAGTGAGATGTAGTAGTTTCCAAAGTCAACAGAGAATTCAAAGCAACTGTTAAATGTCGAAGTCAAACTTAAAGCAATTGCAAAGTCAAAATAAATCCTCATCTAAAAATGTTTTCACAAAATCCTGCTTGCAGATTTCAACCAAATTCAGAAACGAGGTCATGCCGAAGCCAACAGAGGAAATGACAAAGTCAAATCGCAGTTCAAAACAATAGCAAGCTCATCTACGATCGAGGTCAAAATAACTAAAGTCATCAGCAAAATCAAAGCCGTATAATTGAAACAAAATATCAATAGATATGAATTTAATTAAAACAAAAACATCAACATCGAAACAAGAATTGAATGGCGGAGACGAAGTCAAGCTTATCTCAGTCGAACACACTAATTAGCAGATTCGAGTGATACAAGCTCAATGCAACTACAGCCGAGACTTAATTGATTCAAGCCAAGGCCGAAACAAGCATAGTGACACAAATCAGATACGAGGGGAAATGCAAAAATGAAATATACAGCTCAAGTCAAAACCGAGAGCATCCAGTGTCAAATTTATTCAAATTTATTGAAATTAGAGAAAAACATCAACAACAAACAAAGTCGAACAACTTAGGCACAGTATTGAGAATGGATTAGATGTGAGTGGTAGTTCACTCACCTCAACTCGACGAGCAGGACAATCGATCGGCAAGCAACACAAATCGAAGCAGAACGAACTCATCAAGCGGCCGAAGGTATCTCAAGACGATCGACTAACGAAGCAAGAAATCGATTTGAATCAAGCATCAGTAATCGGCCTCATAGATTTACCAAAAACCTAGTTTCTGAAGATCGATTGAGCGCAGCCGCCATTTTTTTCCATTTTTTCTTCTTCGATGGTTTAGGGTTTAGAATAAAATGAACAAGGGAAACGGCCTATGCTTTTGACAGTTATCTCGGCCTAAAAATAAAAAGAAATGTGGGCCACAAATTCAATTAAAGCCTGCATAACCGTTAGACCAACGTTCAAAAGAATTTTCAACTGATTAAATGCCAATGGCAATTAGCAACTAAATTAAATCGTCAAACAACGATAATTAATTGTTGTAAAACCCCGGGTTGTTACATCCATAATAGTGTATTATTATTGGATTTGAAATTTCATTGCATTTGAAATTACCGTTTGGTCGTAGGGGATAGAAACACATTGAAATTAATATTGGAAATTTAACATTATAATTGGGTTCAAAAAGATATCTTCCACACACGATCGAATTGGGGCTCGTCACTTGTTTCATTAGGTTCGGAATAGCGGTATAGCGTTTAGAACGCCTAGGGGCATTCCCCAATATGGGTTCAAAATTTCGAGATATGTGATTTGAGATATTTTGAATATTAAAACAAAAAAGTCAAACCTTCTGAAACAAGCCATTCTATCGCCTACATTAGCCGCCCTCTCCTTTATCTTTTAAGCATACCTATCTTCTTTCAAATGTTAATCAAAATCGAAAAAATAGATCGCTGTTACATCTCGATGGTAGAGGAGAGGATAACTGGGTGCGAGCTTGAGGGCCGAGGCTTGGTGGGTTCGACAGTTTGTTATGGGAAACCGAGGAACGTGAAGTCGCGATGGAGCACACGTTGGAGGGTCAGCCGCGTTTGTGTGTGTGTTCGTGGACTTGAGCGGCGCGATGGGTTTGAGTGGTGGCGCATGCTGCGAAGTGGAGGAGGGCGATGGGAAGCAAGCGTAGGCCGGAGATTTGCCCTCATTCATATGCAGCCTAGTTTTTTCGTTGATCAAGAAAGTTAGGGGTTCGCAGGGGTTGGAAGGTCAGTGGGAGGATGGCTTGAACATGGTAGCCAGGATGCACAAGGGATGATTTTAAAGGGAATTAACTATTTATTGTTTTAATTAATTAAATGATTATATTATTGAATTCGAATGCTTATAAGATGTATATTTAATTCGTACGAGGTCCAAAGTGAATGAAACAAGTTGTGTTCCACTTGTGGCATCGAATACCACACATAGGAATTAGTTTGGGATTTTGCGGAGTCGGCAAGAAATTTATATAATTTTAAATCTGGATGTTCCGCAAATTAAGAATCAAGGTGAGTAAATCTAACTCAATTTGGTTGACAGATTTAATTTATAATAATGAAAATTTATTATTGGATGCTTGGTTGAATTTAAAAATTATATCAGTTGGATGCTCTATTATATATATAGTAGTATGTGTATACATAGTAGTTGGATATATTCCCGCCTATTGGAGCGAATGAGACACTATGCAACCTGCATAATAGTAGATGACTTTATATTATCGCGATATCCCGCCTAGAAGCGGGATTGGTATTTTTTTATGTTGTATAATATCTGTGGATGCAAGGAAATAGGTTGAAGGTATCCAACTAAATTCCTCAAAAATATATTGATTGTTTCATATATCGTAATATATGATGTGATTTAATAAATCTGTAATAGATCGCTGTGTGATTTGATTATTGAATGCTATTGTACCACTGGCTTTAATTTTTGAATTTTAAATACCATTATTATTATTTTTGAACTTGGAGGAGTTAAAAGGAGATTTTGTATATAAAAATATTTATATCGAAATTTGGATTATTTTAAAAGAAATTTACTTGGATAAATCAATAATTGATTGTGGGTTGTACTTAACTATTCGTAAAAATATTTGAAATAGAGATTTTAAAATAATTTATATAGAGAGTTTTTAAACAATGGATTTTTGAATGATATTACTAAAAAACATTGAAAAGAAGTTAAAATCGATATTTTAAATATATTTGAAAAATAAATGGAATTTATAAAGAAATGGATTTAATGGAATTTTATAAAAGAGATTAATTTTATAAATAAGTAAAACCCAAATGAGTTTATAAATCTATAAACGATGTTTATAAATAAGGGAAATGATACTAGTTGATTAATTGAGAATATAATTTCATAGTGTGAATTTATATTCAGATACAAGAATAGGTTTTTGGAAAAAATAGTGGATTCTATTTTGAAAAGTGAGAACGGTTAGGGATTCAGAATGAAATCGATGTGTTATGAATCGATAGGGATTTATAAATTGAAATTGGTTATTATGATTTTCAAAATATATTTTTATCAAGAACTTAAGTTTTCTTTTAAAAGGAAAATTTTATTTATCAAACTATGTAATATAAAGCTATGTTAGTATTGAAATACTTTAGAAAGTGGATTTTTCGAGTATCTAAAATTAATTGGAAAAAAAATTGATAATAAGCTTTCTAAATCGAGTAGTTTTATTTAAAAATGAAACAGAAATGAGTTATCGATGTTTATTTAAAGTTTTTGATATTTTAAATAACTACTAAAACATGTTTTAAAATAAAATATTATTATTTAAAAACACTTATTACATATATAGAGATTTGGAAGTAATTGGAATTTAATTATAAATTCTCTCGAGATTTGTAAACGGAATTTAGTTAACAGATATAATTTGTATAAGAGAAATCTTGAAATGGAATTCTGGAAACTTAAGAAAAAATTTCGAATCGTTAAAATACGAAATTTCAAAAATGAATCAGAATTAATAATAAGAATTTAGAAATGTGCAGTTGGAATTATAGACAAGTACAATAGATTTTGGAAAATTTGAAGGAAGTTAATTAAGAATTCTGGAAACTTATAGAATCCGTTATAAATGAGTTAAGGAAATTACAAGTAGATTATAAGGATTTTGAGAAGTATGAAATCAAAGGAACCAGAAATAAAAAGATTTTAGGAAAGTATACTTATTAATATTTACTAAGTATTGGACTGGAGGGATTTGAAATATTTTAACAATGAGATTATTGTTATAGAAACATTTTTCAAAGTATTGAATTATAAATGGAAACTGAAAATTGAAATATTTCTAAGTATTGATATGAGTCGGAAATATCCTGTTATGGATATAAGTATTTGGATTTGTTTTCGAAATTGAAATTGGAAGAGATTTGGATATATATATATATATATATATATATATATATATATATATATATCCTTATAAAGATATTTTGAAATGAATATTTTGAAAGATTTATAATATGGGCTTAGTGACTACATATGTGTGTTATTTGATAATTAAAAAACCGACTACCAAATCTAGTCATATTCGTTAATCGTTTCCAAGAGACCAGGATCATATTTGATTAGTGATAACATGATAGGGGGTTCTCACTTTGTGTTTGGTGGAGAGAAAGAGACTCTTACACCTACATGTCCCTAAGTGGTTGGTTTGCTAGTGCTTACAGTCGAGACTCTGGCTGTAGAGCCCGGCCCCTATACCCATGCCAACCAAGTGCAATACTAGGTATTACTGTCAAGAAGCACGAAGAATGGAACTCGATGGGGTTAAACGCAGTACTCACCCCCTTGAACTAATACTGGCATGAAATTATTTTATAGAACTTTTAACTTACCATCCATGCTCAGTCTCGATTCAAAGTAACGGTACAAGAAAATTTTTCCCAGGTTATATAATCCAGAATATAATAAAACATATGACTCCGCAAAACAATAATAGCAGAATACATATTACATATCATAATAGTAATGTCCGTAATACATAGGTCATAGTACGTTGTACCACTCCCAAAATACATAATATCATACAAACCATAATAGATTAATAAGTACTACTAGGTCCAAAGCTGCATACTCCCAAACCCCAAAATATGGAAATGAATAAGAGTGGGGCTGCAATCCATGCTAACCTAACCTGCCAACAAAATCCTCTGACCGACCTGAGGATTATAAAAACAAATCACACGGGTCACACTAGATCTATAGACAACCAACAACAACTATTGTCATATTTAAGTATGATAGAATAAAAAATCCAGCCAAGGTATCAATAAGACACTAACTAAAATAATCATACATAAAATAGAATAACAATAAATAAATCCAACCAAAGTACCATATATAAATCAATAAGATATCATCAAAAATTGCCATAAAATAAATAAATCAATTCAATGTATCGTGTATAAATCAATACAATATCAACAACCATTCACATAAACATGATAAAAGTAAATCAAGCTTGAGTATCTTACAACAATCAATATGAGACCAACAATAATTATCATATATAAAACAAGAGGGAATTAATTTAAAGGACAAAAATTTGTATATTTTTAGCCTCAAGGACACAGCTTCAATATTTTAACCACAAGGACAAACATTCTTATAAAAATTATTCATAAGGACAATCAATCTTTCAAAATTATTCATAAGGACAAACATTCTTCCAAAACTGCTACCAAACTAAAAAATGATACCTAAACTGCTATCGATAACTACAAACTGATGCCTAAAAACTGCTATCAATAACTAAAAAGTGATACATAAAGAAAGTTGTCCTTCAGGCTAAAATACTGAAGGTCTGCCCTTGAGGCTAAAATGCTGAGAAATTTGTCCTTGATAATAATTTCATGTATAAAACAATATGACAAATAAATCTAACCACAGTATCATATATAAGTCAATACGATACCAAAGACAATAAATATGTATAAATAATATCATAAAATAAATCTAACCAAAGTACGTATATAAACCAATGCGATACCATAAATAATTATCATATGTAAAACAATATGATAATAAATGAACCTAACTAATATATCGTATATTAACCAATACGATGCCAATGACAATTAGCGTATATAAATCAAAACGATAAAAAATATGTCAAACCAAAGTATCGTATATAAGTCAGTACGATACCAAGCACAATTACCATATGTAAAACAATATGATAATAAAACTGAAAAAATGTAATAAGGTAATAACAAGGTGACGTGAGCTTCTAGGATAGATATAACCCGACTCATAAAATACCAAATAAACAGAGTTAGTATTGTAGAGTTGTAGTGGTAGAGCTCGAGCACGCATCAAGACATCAACACCGTAACTTACTCATAACGCCACAACACACCAGATGATCAACCTAGGATAACCAAGACGGTCTAAGGAAAAGGCCATAAGCTATACGTTCACAGCACTACACTTGGGATCCCTATGCATCCATCCTTCATAGTGCGCGACTTTCGGTTGGGAATCCAACTGAAAAGAAAATTAGCCCAATGTAGCAGTGACCATTGTGGTAAGTGGGCAAACAATATACCACCGATTCTGGTAGCGAACCCAAATCAGGTTGGCCAAGGTGGAGTTCTGGCCCATTGGTGAAACAGAGTCCAATCTATCCCAACCCAAGATCAAAAGGAGATTTAAAAATATTATTTTATATATGACAAAAATCTCATTAAATTCGACGGTGTTATGACTAGAATATAATTATGGTTGGAATAAATATGCCAACATTCAATAAAGCAAAATGACAATCACGACTAGAAAATATGCTAAAAATAAAACATAATTAATGCATAACCGCTAACAAAAACACCAAGTCATAAATAAGATCATGCCTATCATAGGTTCATATAGAAATTACGGTGACTTACACCTTAAACAAAACCACAACAGTTGCGATATAGAATTGAACAAAAAAGGCATCATCGTAAGGATGACATAAAAGAATGTCAACTCAAAGATGGCCTGAAAGCACATCAACGCAAAATGTGTCATATACTTCCGAATAGTTATTACTAAAGTAAAACCCATGTGTCCCATACCACATGGTATTTCATAAATATGTACTAAAAGGCAGTAAATTCCATTTACACGAAATATAGACAAACAAATATTGAATGTCCTATACCATTTGGTACTGCTAACCGTTACTCAAAATCCACATCATATAGAATTTCATAAAAATCTTTACAGAAATCAAATTCAATTACAACCATATATAAATGGAGAAAATATATTTAAAAGCTGTTAAAATAAATTTAAATGATCAAAACTTCTCTTTAAATGCCCTTGAACGCTTCTATTAAATTTTTATTTTTGTTATAATCTTTCAATAGTTTATCCATATTTTATTCATATTAAAAAAATATTTATTTATTTATACCTTTTTAAGATTTAAACAACAGTTGCATAATAATTTATTTTCAAATAAAAATCCCTTTCCAATGCTTTTTAAATAGAATTACGAGAAATGAAATTATTAATCCCTTTATATACCTTATAACTTATTTTTCATTGAAACAGTCTCAAATTTAGAAACATAATTAAAATAGGAAACTATAAAGTGTTTGAGATTAAATGAAAACTATATTCATATAATAAAAAAATAGATCTTTTATTTTTGCAAAAATAGCCAAATTAGTTAAAATTTTAACATATTATATAAAATTCCCTTTTGAAATTCAAAAACCTTAAGCCAAGTTGTTTTAATACCTTCCAAGACATTTAAAACCAGAAAATCAATCGAACGTCCAAAATATGAATCATAGAGAAATTTCTCAAAAATCATCAATTGTCTATATAAATTTAATTTTGTGACCTATATCAAATTACATCAAACCCCAATCACGCTTACAATACATACACAACATATAAATAAACTATACACGTCAAAATGCAATAGGGCAATATCTTCTTTGCATTTCATCAATACATCCTACATAAAACCTCATCATGAAGCCAAAAATCATGCATTCCAGCACATCTTAAATTTTATACAAAAAATAGGGATTTTCCTTTTAAAATTACCAAGTATAAAAAATCTTAACCTTCTTTAACAATACCATGGTACAAAGAAAGATTTCACTTACTTATATGTTCACTTTTCATACACAATTTGTCAAGGATTATAATAACAAGTAAGATAAAATTAAATTATGTTGAATCTTTAAACATTTCATAATTATTCTTTGAAAGCTTTTCTTTAAATAAACTTATTTTCAATTCATTAATATATAATCACCTTCAAATTCAACGTTACTTTCAAAAAGATTCACTGAATTTTATATCAAACCCACCTCAGTCTATAATTCATAATAAATACAATAAACTTCCTGAAATTCTAAAATTTTAATATGTCATTCATAACTCATTTATAAATCAGCACTAAAAATTTCGTACAAAAATATGATGATTTGATGGGTTAAATCATAGTATTACAGCAGGTGTTTTTAGACAGGCCCTAGTGCAAAATTCTACACTTACACGCCTATGTAAACAATTGATTCCACCTGTCAAATATCATTGTTTTTCAATGAAAGTATTACAGACTATTCTAATATGAGTTATAAACAACATATTTAAATTTCAGAATTTAATAATTTTTTCTCAAATTGTTATGAATTTGGTATCGATAGCCACTGCTGTTATAAAATCTAGGCAAATATAGCATTGTAAATAATTGATTTCACCAGTCAAAACACAATATTTTTCTCTGAAATTTTTCAGAGGATACACGCATACATGTCGAAAATAACATATCAAATTTTTATCATTTTGTGATTTTTTTTCAATTTATTATAATTTCCGGATCAAGTGTTATTTCAACAATATAATAGTCAAGTTCCCCAAATTCGAGGTACCAACATATGCCACGGTGAATTTTAGGGCAAGCTATACAGTGAACCTATTGATATCAATTTTCGAGGGTCGAAAAGCCTACGGTTCGAAAAGCATGGTTAGAAATTCCCACTCATCGCTTAGAGCTAATTGTTCATTTTGGAACAATATGTTTGGATCTATCTTTTTGGTCGCCATTTTGATCCGAACGCTCTACAAAACTAAAGGTATAATAGCTCTACTTTTTAAGAACAAAATATGTAACCTGACACTGTTCATTTTTCTTTTACACAATACTCCCTATTTAAAATTTTGTTCAAAAGCTGAATTTTATTATCACAATCATAATATTTTCCTATGTGCTGCACTTTTTTAAAGTTGCGAAAGATGTAAAGCTCAAGTTATGAATTAAACTTTCTCAATCTTGATTCAAACAGAGAGTTTACGTATAATACTAGTGATTTTGGTTTTTGTTCGTGCTTAAATAGTCATGCCTTCTCCAGTTGTGAAATTTGCATATTAATTGTTTTTTTATTGTATACAGAGGTGTCGACTAAAAATCATCAAGAGAAAAAGTCCATGATGCTATCAGCTGATGAGGAAAAAACTCAATCAAAGGAGCATATAATCCAACAAGTAAATGAGAAGGAGAGCTCACATAATTTTTGGCCTAGAAATCAAGAGAGTAAACTGGTAATTTTATGATCTTTGTCATTTATTCCATATACTTTGCCCGTGTTAAAGCTCTACGCCTCTATCTATATGTAATTGCTAAAATTATGGATTTTTGTAATCTAGTGTAAACTTAAAAATGCTGGTTATTTGATTATTTGCCATTATCTCGCACGCTGTTTTCAGGAGAACAAAACACTTCTCAGTATATTATGCAAACTAACAAAATCATAGTACTGTGGCATAATATGACTAATAATGTAGTTTAGTGCTCATATGATTCGAACATGCTTTTATTAATTTATATAACTATTATAGCATCACTGTAACGTATTTGAACAATCTGTGAACTAATTTATTTAACTGAAATTACTTTATTTAACTGCTTTTTTGTTTGGTTGTTGTTACCGATGGTGAAGTCGTAGCAATTTCAGATCTTTTGAGTACTTCTTGACTAAATATGTTCTGTGCGTTCCACCACGCTTCCTTGTAACATTGATTGGGTTAGTAGAATCTGTTTATAATTGATAAATTACGGTGATTATCAAGTTATTTTTTTGTTATTTAAGAACAATGTTCCTCCAATAGGATAATCCATAAATACGTTGCTTGGTTGTGCAAACCATACTACAATTAATTTTGATATATCATACTTACGGTTATGCGTTACTTATACATGTTGCTTATGAACCTCTGCTTGGAAATCGAAGGCATGTGCAAACATGAATCAAACCTTTCTTATGAGTGTCGTTAAGATATTAAACGAGGCAAGTTGTATTTTTTCGAATAAGCGGGTTTGAAAGCTATGACCATCCATATATGTTTAAAAAAATTTATGATAGGATCAAGAATTTGAATTGTGCAAATACGTATATTTTTCTAAACAAAATGAACCCTTCGCTTTGTTCATGCTAAGTTATTCAGATTCATACTATTTCCATCTCTAGTTTTGATATGGTAGAGTGCTATAAATGATTTTATTATTCCTAGATGATATACATTTACACAATTTGGTTAAATTATTTAATTAGTTATCTCATTGTTTGAATATATTAGAAGTTCTTTTTCTTGATGATTACAACTTAGGGTATACTTATATATGTGATAATAAAGAAAATGAAATACATAAATATTGGTTGTAATTTTGAAGCGCTTGTTGTTTAAATATCTTAAATATGATTCGCAATGCATTTACGCTTGATTGTTTCCTCAGCCGTCATCAGCATGAATCCTTTGGACTCTCACACGGTTTCTAGAATGAAGGATTTTGCATCATATTCAATAAAGAAACTTAGTGAGACCCAAACTTATTGAAGGTATGTACTTATTCATAAAATTGCACAATACTATAATGTGTTGCATACGTCGCATTTAACTGCCTTATTACCTGGCCTATAATAACTTATAATACCGTACTAAATATAGTTACTCATGTTTCATATCCAAAATATTTTAAACAGCTCTATTGTTCAAGGATATAAGGTTTGTAGATATTCTAAACATCAAACATTTAGAATAAACTGTAATCCATACTATTGATATGTGTTCATTTTTTCTTGTGGTATGATGTATAAATTATGCGATTATACTCAATACACTTTTAGACTTGATATGGTATATCTGATAATTGAAAGCAAGTAATTAAGCTTTCAGGTATTGAAGTACATGAAATTAATTATGTGATTGTATAGATTATGCTTACTGATCATACATCATCCATACTAAAGTTTCAAAATTAACCAGGAAGTGACCACTGAGGCTTTAAAAAATATAAAAAAAAGGCAAGGAATCAAATCAAAGGGTAAATATTTGTTTCACAAATTTTAATTTATATCTTAAAAGTATAATGAGTTGCTATAATTAATTAGTTTTATTTTGAGTACATGAAATTAATTATGCAAATGCATAGATTATACTTATTGATCATACCTTATCCACACTAAAGTTTGAAAATTAACTTGGAGGTGACCATAGAGGCTATAACAAATATAAAAAATGCATGGAAGTAAATCAAACGGAAAATTTTTGTTTAACAAATTTTACTTTATATATTCAAGGTATAATGAGTTGTTGCGATTAATTCGTTTTCGTATGATTCAACATTCAATATATTTTGGCTTAATTTTAGGAAATTTCATATTTTGATATGATTAGCAATAGATTATAAACACCAAATACTTAAAAATTATGTTACTTATATTTTAAATTTAAGCTTTAACTATGATGTGTAAAATTCAAACATTTATATTTGGATTCAACCTATTCATTTTTTATCTCCTCTATTCGGGTTCTCCTTTTTGATTAAGATGACTAAAATTCTTGTAATGAACCGAAATTTCGACGCTTTAAAATTGACATCAATACGTTCACTATCTAGCATGCTAAGAAATCAAGTGACGGAAATACCAAATGGTTAGAGGAAAAGAAGAAAGACGTAGAAGAAAATAGAAAACAACAACACAGAATCTCACAATCGCAGCGGAATAATATATAATAAATAATAACATGTCTTTATACAAAAAGAGATATAACTGTTAATTATACATACCATTATCAGAGTACAACAAATCAACAAATGAATACTAGACAATTATAATAACTTGTCCTTACTAGTGCCGAACATACAGCCTACCATACACAGCGGAATATAAATCAAATACTAGTAATACATCCAGCTCGTCTCCTAAGCTCCATAGCATCCTAAGTAGAACCCGAAACACTCGGTCTGACCCGAGCATTATAATAAAATAAAACTCGAGTCAGTCTGGAAAACCAGTGTGAGAAAAAAACCTAAATTTGAATCGTTACCATTTTCAAAATCCCTTGAAAACAAAGTATCTCGTACGATCGTGTTACACATAAACACGACGGGTTTTTACCTTACGATAACCAAAACACTTTATATCAAAATCGTTTATTATTATAATAGTGTCTAAAAAAATAAATAGAAAATAGCTGAAATGCTTGCATCCCACATTTCAGCATAGTTGGGCATAATCAAAACCGTACAGCGCTTATTGGAGATTGGATTCCATACAATGACTAGGAACCGAGGTACCACCTATCATGGTACACATCTAGAAAAATGTACCGAGGATGTCGCCGGGATCCTCTACAACACAAGACCGGCCCTATCCCTAGCCTGGATAAAATCGAGTATGTTATCACCCCAGGTGTTTCCACCCTTATCGAGAAATCTTTTGCATGCACCATCGTATCCATGATTAACAATATATACGAGGGTATCTAGAAAGGTGATAACATGCCCTCATTGGATATGACCGACTTAGCCTTGCTGCATATCCCCCGGTTTTCAGTCATTCTAGTTGATGAGGCTTGAGGCTATGATTACGTTTCAAGGATAATTTCACTTAGAATGCTCATCGTCCTCTAATGATGATGTTCTGATAGCATTCGTCCATACAAGTTGTCTTGGGTCTGGACAAATTGAATCAACGTCGTCGTCATCTTCACGGTATCTATTTGTAACGCTCAAATCAAATTGGTTTTTAGATAATTAAATCCAATCCCGTCTCTTCGACACAATCAACGTATTTGGTCGAAATTGATAGTCAGTTACTTAACTATCAATAAAACATCCATAAGCAGACATCAAGCCTTATATAGATTTTCTAAAATTTATTTCAAAATATCTTTATAAGATATATATTCAAATCCCTTCCAAATTTCCAATATTTGAGACACCACAAATACTTATATCCATATCAGGATATTTCAAACCATCTCTTATTTCAACAAATAGAAAAATATTTAAAAATATATTTTCTAAACCCCTTACTTCCCAATCACATAGGAAAATTTCACTTATTTCTCTTTTCTCAAAAACCGTTCATAATTTATATTGTAAATTCCTTAACTCATTTATAGTGAATTATATAAATTCCGGGTCCCTAGATAAATCTCTTAATTCAAAAGTATATACTTTTCTTACTGAAATAAGTATATACACAAACCATTTCCTTCAAAAATATTTGAAAAAACTTTTAAAATAACATGGAAAGCACCACGCGGTATCAACCATGGATTCACAGCTCAATGATTACGTCCTTATCCCAAAGAAATCCAAACTTAGCTACAGGCAATCTCTGCCTCCAATTTCGCCATGAAAGTGTACCATTACGTTCCAAAAAATTTACTTAATAATTATCTCAAATTTATGTTTATAAAGTTTCTATAATAATTTTCCAAGTTTAATTTAGGCAAATACTCTTAAATAAAAGTATATAAAACAATATTAATATTGAATAGTTTATCTTTTAAAATAATAATATTGATTAATTTTGATTTATTAATAAAATTCTAATCGTTCTACAAGCCTTGTTTATAAAACTTATAATTCATTTTAACAATTTAAAAATATTTAAATAACAAACTTTCTAAAAATACTCTTATGCTAAAACGTTTTTAAATTACCTAGTTTAATAATTTAAAATCCTCCTTTTAAAATAAAGTCTACTACTTGATAGACCTATATTTTTTTCCATCCTAATGTACCTAATCTAATATTTATAAATCTCTCTCGATTTATCACCAATTGATTTATGTCCAAATTTCGTAAATCACTTTTTTCACATTTATAAAAATAAATCTATCATATATTTTCAAATCGATTTACCCATCTCATCATAAATTCTTATCATGAATATATAACTTCAATTTACCAACCGATAATCACTTCACTTTATTTATAAACATTGTTTATAAATCTCATAGTTTTCAATTCCAGTTTGTAACGGTTTCACAGCAATTAAATCCATTATAAAATTGATTTCTAAGTTAAAATCCATTTATAAATCAATTTCTCAAATAACACAAAGTATATTCCAAACCCAGCCCAATCTCGACTACATTTCCATTTGTAATTAGGAAATCTTATTTAAGATCTGGTATATTCAATTTCACATTTATTTCCAAATTCACTGCTTTCCCCAGTCTATTTAAAATCTTGATTTGAAAACCTTTTATATTTAAAACAATTATCACTAAGGAATTATTACTTAAAATCCTTATTCTAAATCTCTATTTACCATATTTCGAAATGGTTAAGTACAAATTTAAAGTCAAACTATTTAATTTACCCAATCCAGTCAACCAAATTGAGTGAAATTTACTCACTTTGATTTTGTCGACTCTGAAGCGATCCGTTTGAATTTAGAATTAAATGGACGTTTAATTTGTACCAAAATTTCTGCTAGCTCTAATTATCACCAAATCAATTCCATTTATAGGATACATTATTACGATCACAACGCAAACATAGCGTTGAATCTGACCTAGAATTTGTGAGTTATGACATTTATAAGAGATTGAATTTAAATAAATGATTTATATAACTAGTTCAATTCAATTTAATAAAACAATTTATATACCAGGCCCAAGAAAACGTTCTGCCTAAAAAGAAACCCACCCGCTAAGCGTTCCTTCTTCCCTAAATCCCTGCCTTCTCTTATGTGCATAAAATGCCTGTACACAAACCCATCACCACGTGTGTACTTTTCCAGTGATACATAGCTATAGGCGACGAAAACGAATTCCATTTTCTTCGAGGAGCTTCTCTCGACAAACCATACTCGCCCATATCCATAGTAGATCGCGACCTCGCCTTATTTCATGTCGATCGTACAAAGTTGCCCCCCTCCAAATGACTGCACATTCCAATCTTCCCCACCAAGGTGCTAAACTTCATCACGAACCCATATCCACTCTCTGTTTCAAGAATCCATGTCTATATCCCCTAGAAACTCGAACCCTAGCCTCGACTATCTCACGTCGAGCACCGTCAAAAGGCATCGCACCCTATATTGAGCATACCAGATTGAAGAGAACAGGGAAATAAGATTTTACAAACCATTTTCATGATATATAGATTTGTATATTGTTAGAAACAATTTTTTGAAGCTCCATTTTTTTTCTTTCGAACTTTTTTCCCTTTCATTGTAACCTTGCGTGTATTTTAAAGGAGAGGATGCATGTTGGCGGATGGCTACAGTGTTTTGAAGTGAGAGAAAAGCAGCTGATGTGAATAAAAGGTCGAGTCAACATATAAATATATTATTTAAATTTTCAAATCGTCTCGATTACGTAACTCAAAATCTCAAACCCCTATCGAGGCATGCCGCTAGGCGTTCTTATTGAATTTTCGATATTAATGTCAATGCGTTTCTATTTCATACGACCAAAAGATAACTCCAAACACTACGAAACTTGAAATCTGATAATAGTACACTATTACGGATCCAATGGTACTGGTTTCGTCGAATTTCGAGACTGTGTCCCGGAAGGCTATTTTTATATGTTATTCAAACGAGCTATTTTTAAAATTGAAAAAATCACTCTTAAATTCAATGTAAAAAGTTTTTATAATCTTCATTATTATTAATATAAAATTTATAAGCCTTTAAATTATTTTTGTCAAGCTTTTGACCCAAGATTTTAATTATTTAAGTAATTTCCAACTATTAAATTATCCAGTAAATCATTACATTTGAAATTTAAGTTAAAAATAAACTTTTAAAAATTTAAAATCAATTTAATATTCCAATTTCAAATATCCAAATTTGCCAGATCATTACAATCCTCTCCTCTTAAAAGAATTTCGTCCCCGAAATTGCCAAGGTAAGAAGAATGGTCCTAAAACCCATTAACTTTCTCAAACCCAATCAGTTAAATCTAATTATTGAAACACAATATCACATTTACTAATTTACATCTTCATCCATATATTCCAAATAATATCATTTACTGAACAATTTCAAATTATAATCTGAAATTAAATTTTAATTATTAAAATATTCTCCAGAATTTTCTAATTCCTTAAATTTCCGAAAAATTTCACCAGCGTCTCCTTTGCGCGGCTAGATCCAAACAACTACAAATCACCTCCATAGGTCCAACTCATCAAAAGAAAACAAAAGCCAAGTGGCTCAATCATAAAACCAACAATTTCAAACGCAATTTAAACATGTACCTTTTAGTCGGCAACCCAATTTTCTTATGATATTAAAGGCATCAAATTAGTTCTTGCTTTTATATACCTGCACCTTACTTATTAATAATATCCAATCATATAATCCAAAATCATTTTATTCATAATTTTCAAATTTCTAATATTTATTTCACCAAAACACGTACGATGTACATATATCATCCGTATGCAATAGCAATTCTAATTGCCCATTCGATCACACAATTTCACTTACGAACTAGTATCTTTCACACGACTCTCTAGTGCGGACCCAGATCTAGTTCCGTGATTAGAAACTGTCATTCTCCTTGCATATTTGTATAATATGATAGAAAATCCTAAAATAAATAAAAAGTCCAATCTAGTATTCGTAGTCGAGAATCGAGTGAAAAATCCTAATTCGGATCGATATAAATTATCTCGAAATCCCGTGCTTGAATCTGGATCAAATCGCTATGCGAATAAAATAATATACGTACGACTTACGTATTTAGTTCCAATTGATTTCTTAGCTATACCAATTTCTTTTATTCACATTCATTTCATTTATATTCACTTAATCACAATCATCATCCACACTTATACTGCACATTCACATATTTACCTGGTATATCCCTTAAATACCAATTTCACTTAAGAATTCACCATCAATTTTCTAAAGTCTATCATAAACATTTTATACAAATGCTCTCAGTTAATTACCACTTCACAACTAAATTCCTTACCCATTTTAGTCAAATCCAATTTCAATTTTCCAATTTCACATTGGATTTTTATCAATCAACATTCCAAACAATCTCCAAATAAATAATCAATTTATTTAATTTATTTATTCATTTATCCCAAATCTCAATGTATTCCATTTCTAATAATTATTTCATTTACCATATTAAGGCTAAAATTTTCAAATTTACTTTATTTAACTTAATTCAAGTTGAATTTCTATTCTACAGTTCAATTTCAAATTTTTATAAGTTATCAAACTTATTCATATTCCATTCACAAATTTTCTTCTAATTCACTTCATTTAATAAGTTTACTTTACTAATTTATTCCATTATCACACTCACTTTCATTTAACTTCTCTTAGGTTAAATTCCATTCTCCGTTTTCAACATTCAATTTTATCCCCTCTATTCAACTTACCTTAAGGTAAGATCCCTTTCAATTTTTGCTTTCTAGATTTTATAAGTTCAATCTTATTTTCTCATATTTCCAATAAACATGGAAATCAAAATCCCAAAGTTTTAAAAAAAATTGGTTCTAAGTATTTTAAATCATTTTAGAAATCATATATACGTATACACAAAATTCAATTAATATATCAAATCATACCTTTGAATCCCAAAATCCAAATCTGGTTTTACCAAACAATCCTAGCAATTCCTCTCTTGGAAGCTTGAAAATGAACGTCGATGATGCTGCAGTCATCACCGAAATTATTTTTTAGCGAACTAAGTGAGTTAAGTTCTTTTATTCCTTTAAAATTCCTTTTTAAATATTTACAACTCAATAATATTCTCTAAATAATATCACTATTATTTTCCAAAACTTTTGAAAAACATTTCAAATTCAACGGGTTTATGTTAGGAAAATAATTATTATTGGCGACCTTAATTATGAAAATTGCGGGGACGCAATTTTTATAAGGAGGGGAGTCTGTAACAACCCTGGGATTTTGTAACAATTAGTTTTCATCATTAAACAAAAAATTGGTTGTGTTGTTTGGGCTTTAAAAATGAAATCTCGGCCCAAGCTCCTTTTTATTTTGGAGTTATCAAGGCAAAGGCCGGTTCCCTCCTCTCTCCATTTTTCATTCGAAAATCCTAGCAAAAACATAAAAAAAATGGCCGCTTCCCGTTCTCTTTTTTTCCGTGCTCTTAAATTAGGGCTTTTGAGAAATCTTCCAAGCACCTCCTATGTTGATCGATTAGTGGATATTTGCGTGTTTGATTCGTCGATCGTTCGTCTCCTTGTGTTGCGTTTGGCTGCTTCGATGTTGGTCGAGTTCGTCTTTGCTTCGTTCCAAGGTGAGTGTTTATATTTCACTCGCGTCTAATTCAACTGTGCTTCGGCCATTCGATTTGTGTTTTGATGTTGTTGATTTTGGTCTCTGTGACTTCGTCCATTGAGATGGTTTCTGGATTGGTTCGAATTCGTATATTTGGTGATTTCCAGTTTCATAGTTTTGATTCCTCACCTTTTCATATGCGTATATTTTGTGATACTTGATTTGCACGGCATTGATTTCAAACTCGTGATTTCGTGTTTACCACGGCTTTGAATTCTCTGATGCTTTCGCTTTGGTCTCTTTGATTTATTCGTTCTCGTTCAGGTCGACTTCGGCTTTGACTTGATTTTGACGAAGTGATTTCGTTCGACTTTGGCAATTCTTTGCTCTGTTCGAACCTGTATGTTTGCTGTTGCTTGAGGCAGCCTTCCACTTCATTTTATTGTTGTACTTGTTGTCTTCATGTTCATGTACGTTAGTACTGCTTCATGTCATGTACATTTTCTATTGAAATAGCACCATCCAGTTTCATGTAGTGTTACTGGTGCCTTCTTTGATCCCTGATGCATTCACTTAAATATCTGTTCATCATGTAATTCCCTGTGTTGGGTTTCGAACATGGCTATTTTATTATGGAGGTTGTTGCACATGTAATCTTTGCTTGCATATATGTAGTTCACTGCTTCATGTATTTGGGCTTACTTCTTTGGTGTCGAACTACTGTACACTTGAGTCTTGTCACCTGTTGCTTTCACTTGTTTTGGGTACATTGCATATCGAACTGGGTTGTAGCTTTGACTCTGTTCACTGTTCTATGTGTTCTCTTCATGCTACATTGTTATCTGGTGGCACTTGAGTCTGCACTTGCATTGCCCACTGATGCATTCATTAGTACATCACTTGATTGCCTCTTTTACTGTCTGTTCTTCGAGACAGTTTGCACACTGTGCATTGTTGTAGATGCTTGAGCATTCTATTGATGCCAGACCCTTGTGAACTTTTCTCTTCTCTTGGTCATTCACTTATTAAGGCTGCTGCTCGATAATTGAGTTACATATGGGGTCTGGTTATATACTTTGATATGTACATTGAATTGTACATTGCAATTTTATTGCGTGTTGATTGAGTTTTGTGGGATGTTGTTCATGTGCCTCATTTTTGTTCAATTGGTTAGTCAGGTTTGGTTTGAGCCACTTGTTTCAGTTTACTTTGATAATTATGTTGCCATATTGGCTTGTTCAAGTCAATTTGCATATATGCCATACACTGGTGTTTGGTCTTGCTTTCTTGATGGCATTGGATCCAGACATTGTTGTATTGTGATTTGTACATTGAGTTGAATCCAGCTTAAACGCTCGGGTTTGACCTTGTGCTCGTGCTGTGATTTTAATTATATTACAATTGAGTTGAACCTGATTTTTTCCTTGGGTTTGACCTTGTGCTCGTTTGTGAACTTTTATTGGGCTTTTGTGTAATTTAGCACCGTAGTGGCAAGGCAGTGCACGCGAGCGTGTATTGCAGGCACACAGTATTGCTTTTATTCATATTCTATTTGCTTTTGATTTATTGATCTTTTGTGTATTCCAGATGCTGTAGTGGCGAGGCAGTACACGCGTGCGTGTACTGCAGCCCTACCCGAATTGACATTTTAATTGATATTTCAATTTTTTGAATTGTTTTGTGTGTCCAATTCAATATTTTGAATCGTATTTTGATTTGGTTTAATTTGATGGTTTTGTTGATATCTAATTATCTTTTTGATAATTAGATTATGAGTTTCTAATTATTTATTTAATAAGTAGATTTTGTCGTTAATAGCCGTTTAGGCAATTCTGTTGTTTTCTAAATTATCTTCATTGATAATCTTTTATTTATCTTCGTAGTTAATTTGAATTTGTTGGTTTGTTGTTTAACAATGTTACGTGTTATATTTACCGTTATCCGATTTCCTTATTTAAGGATTGGATAAGTGAATTTATTTTGACTATCATTTAATTGTTATTTAATTATTATTGCTTCTATGCATTAATAACTGAGTTTGAATTAGACTGACCCGTGTATTATTTTCTTTTGAATTTAATACTCGAGTCAGACCGAGTTATTACAGGTTGTAGATATATTGCTTTGGATTGCTGCTAGAGCTATGAAGTCTCTTTATATCTTTTGGAGTAGTTGTTGTCATAGTATAGGATGATATGTATTCATGTATATTAATGATATTAATGTACTTGTATATGTAACACCCTGTGTCGACAGTTGTAGCTGTATCACAGGTACTGTATCACATGTATAGTAACTGACATCAGTTATATATATATATATATGAGACTTTGGTTATCTGTGTTCCGCATTTAGTTCATCTGTGTTATTATTATATATATTGTCCTAAACTATTATGAACCATCGTAGTTCGTTTTATACTGGAATAGGGTATGTCGATGGGAGTAAATAAATAAGAAATGAAAAATATATACCACTCCTATCGAGGTAACCAACACTAGTGTAAGGCCAACTACGGATGGCCGCTCCTATCCAGCCTTATTATTCGTAATAACAGACGGTGTTTCTTTTAATACTCTTTGTTATTGTGAACATAGAGGTGGGGCATCATAGTTGGTATCAGAGCTTGGGGTTTATAAACATAATATAGAACATAACTTAGATGGAACATGTGTTACAACTATTTGTCGATGTTTTATTGTGCTTTGAGTCAAAACTAAAGTTTTGAAATTTTGATGAAATTTTTAAATATCTTTATTTAAAAATAAAAGAGAATTTGTGTTTTGGTAATTGAATAATTTGTGTTTTGTTTATCAGAGTGCGCAGCATCGGAAACAGTGAGTCTGTCTTCGCTGAGTACAGCTGATAACCCTTTTGATTTAAAAATCAAGATATGAAATAGAAATAAATTTCATTTGTTTTTTACATAGCTATGTTTATTTTGTTTTCTTTGAAAATTTCGAATCCGATTTGAGGATCCGAAACGATTACAGTTATGTGATTTTGTTGAGATTTTTGCTGTTTTGAATTATCTTCATTAAAGATATATTCGAATGATTTCTTTGTTCATTTTGTAGTATACGTGCAAATTTGAGTTGCACGTTACTGCATTGATTTTACGTTGAACCGGTGTTTGGTTTTAAACGTATTTTGTTGCCGTTATTTTTATAACGGGATTTTCACACTGGTGCTAAGTGTTTGAAGCACGGTGCTTTGTTGACATTTTTAATGAATGAAAATTCACTGGTATTATATTTTGATGCAAATTATTTGATCAGATTTTGACGTTTAAAATTACTGTCGCTTTGACTTCAGTAACCGTCAAATTTTAAAGTGGATTTTCAAGAGGTTATCCCGTAATGCTGATTTTGTTGTCCGTTTTTATGGTATTTGAGAAGTGCAATTTCTTTGTCGAAGTTGCTACTGATGTTGCTGTTTTAATCACGTGTTTTAAAAATTGTTTCAAAAAAAAAAATTGTTTTCAAAAATTTTACAGTTTACGCTTTCAAAAGAATGAGGAAGCGATTTAAACGTTTCAGCAAAATCGAGTACTGTGACCACTTTCTTTTACTGATTCGCTTAATTCCGGACTTGTCCGTTTGAGAATGTAAATTATTACTTTTATAAAATAAATGAAATTGTTTTAAAAAAATTTACAGTTCATGCTTTCAAAAGAATGAGGAAGCGATTTAAACATTTCAGCAAAATCGAGGACTATGACCCCTTTCTTTTACTGATTCGTTTAATTCCGGACATGTCCGTTTGAGAATGTGAAATGTTATTTTTGGAATACACAATTTTGCACTTTGAAGGAAACGATGAAGAGAATCAAACGATTTAGTAAAACACGTGGTATGTGACATATGTGTTTGCTATTTCGGTTAATTCCAGACTCGTTAATTGAAATATTTGCTGTTTTGATGATTTTGATGATTTTCGTGTGCTTTCGAGCCACTATGTTGGGCCTTCGGGTCATATGTTGGACCTTCGGGTCATATGTTGGACCTTCGGGTCAATACCAGTACTAGACCTTTGGGTCATTTGTTGGACCTCCGTGTCATTTGTTGGGCGCCAAAAATTATGTTGATAGTACTTGGTAGGCTTCGACCATATGTTGTTGCACGTGCGACGTAGGTTAAAAACTCGCCATCTGATGGGATCGATCCAACCTTTTATGTTGATTTTCTAGATTATCTTAATTGATTTCTAGATATTTGTTGTTTCCAATTATCTACAGGTAATTGGATATTTGTTGATATGAGTTCTAATTATCGTTTTTGATAATTAGATATTTGTTGTTTCTGATTATCGTTTTTGACAATTAGATATTTGTTGATTCTGATTATCGTTTTTGATAATTAGATATTTATTGATTGAGATTTCTGATTATCGTTTTTGATAATTGGATATTTGTTGATATGAGTTCTAATTATCTTTGTTGATAATTAGATATTTGTTGTTTCTTATTATCGTTTTTGATAATTAGATATTTGTTGATTTTGATTATCGTTTTGATAATTAAATATTTGTTGATTTGATGATTTCTCATTATCGTTTTTGATAATTAGATATTTATTGATTTGATGATTTTTGATTATCATTTCTGATAATTAGATATTTGTTGGTTTGATGATTTCAGAATATCGTTTTTGATAATTGGATATTTGTTGTTTTTGATTATCGTTTTTGCTAATTAGATATTTGTTGATTTGAGATTTCTGATTATCGTTTTTGATAATTAGATATTTATTGATTTGAGATTTCTGATTATCATTTTTGATAATAAGATATTTGTTGATTTGAGATTTCTGATTATCGTTTGTGATAATTAGATATTTGTTGATTTGAGATTTCTGATTATCGTTTTTGATAATTAGATATTTGTTGATTTTTCCTGATTATAGGATTTTCTAGTCTCTAATTGATTCTAGATTATGTTGATTTTATTGAGTTGCTGTTTTCTATCTATCTCTGTTGATAGTTAGAGTTTGCTGATTATGGAGTTCGTGTTTTCTAATTATCTGTTGGATAACTAGATATTTGTGGTTTTGCGATATGCGAATTGTGTTTTCTAATTATCGTTGTTGATAATTAGATTTTTCTATTTTCTAAGTGTCGTATCGATAATTAGATATTGCTGCTTTGTGATTTCTGAATTTTAATTATCTAATGGATAATTATATATTGCTGATAATTGTATTATTCAGTTTTGCTGTTTTCTGAATTATCTATTGATAATTAGATTTGGTTGAGAATTTGTAAATTTCTTTTATGAAATTAAAAGATTTCTTCGGTGTTTGTGTTCTTGACCTTTATTTTTCTAGCTTAACTAGTTTATGTTAGGAAAATAATTATTATTGGCGACCTTAATTATGAAAATTGCGGGGACGCAATTTTTATAAGGAGGGGAGTCTGTAACAACCCTGGGATTTTGTAACAATTAGTTTTCGTCATTAAACGAAACATTGGTTGTGTTGTTTGGGCTTTAAAAATGAAATCTCGGCCCAAGCTCCGTTTTATTTTGGTGTTGCATTATCAAGGCAAAGGCCGGTTCCCTCCTCTCTCCATTTTTCATTCGAAAACCCTAGCAAAAACATACAAAGAAAATAAATGGCCGCTTCCTGTTCTCTTTTGTTCCGTGCTCTTAAATTAGGGCTTTTGAGAAATCTTCTAAGCACCGCCTATGTTGATCGATTAGTGGATATTTGCGTGTATGATTCGTCGATCGTTCGTCTCCTTGTGTTGCGTTTGGCTGCTTCGATGTTGGTCGAGTTCGTCTTTGCTTCGTTCCAAGGTGAGTGTTTTTATTTCACTCACGTCTAATTCAACTGTGCTTCGACCATTCGATTTGTGATTTGATGTTGTTGATTTTGGTCTCTGTGACTTCGTCCACTGAGATGGTTTCTGGAATTGGTTCGAATTCGTATACTTGGTGATTTCTAGTTTCATAGTTTTGATTCCTGACCTTTTCATATGCGTATATTTTGTGATACTTGATTTGCACGACATTGATTTCTAACTCGTGATTTCGTGTTTACCACAACTTTGAATTCTCTGATGCTTTGGCTTTGGTCCCTTTGATTTGTTCGTTCTCGTTCAGGTCGACTTCGGCTTTGACTTGATTTTGACGAAGTGATTTCGTTCGACTTTGGCATTTCATTGCTCTGTTCGAACCTGTATGTTTGCTGTTGCTTGAGGCAGCCTTCCACCTCATTTTACTGTTCTACTTGTTGTCTTCATGTTCATGTACGTTAGTACTGCTTCATGTCATGTACATTTTCTATTGAAATAGCACCATCCAGTTTCATGTAGTGTTACTGGTGCCTTCTTTGGTTCATGATGCATTCACTTATATATCTATTCATCATGTAATTCCCTGTGTTGGGTTTCGAACATGGCTATTTTATTATGGTGGCTGTTGCACATGTAATCTTTGCTTGCATATATGTAGTTCACTGCTTCATGTATTTGGGCTTACTTCTTTGGTGTCAAACTACTGTACACTTGAGTCTTATCACCTGTTGCTTTCACTTGTTTTGGGTACATTGCATATCGAACTGGGTTGTAGCTTTGACTCTGTTCACTGTTCTATGTGTTCCCTTCATGCTACATTGTTATCTGGTGGCACTTGAGTCTGCACTTGCATTGCCCACTGATGCATTCATTAGTACATCACTTGATTGCCTCTTTTATTGCCTGTTCTTTGAGACAGTTTGCACACTGTGCATTGTTGTAGATGCTTGAGCATTCTATTGATGCCAGACCCTTGTGAACTTTTCTCTTCTCTTGGTCATTCACTTGTTAAGGCTGCTACTCGATAATTGAGTTACATTTGGGGTCTGGTTATATATTTTGATATGTACATTGCAATTTTATTATGTATTGATTTGAGTTTTGTGGGATGTTGTTCATGTGGCTCATTTTTGTTCAATTGGTTAGTCAGGTTTGGTTTGAGCTACTTGTTTCAGTTTACTTTGATAATTATGTTGCCATATTGGCTTGTTCAAGTCAATTTGCATATATGCCATACACTGGTGTTTGGTCTTGCTTTCTTGATGGCATTGGATCCAGACATTGTTGTATTGTGATTTGTACATTGAGTTGAATCTAGCTTAAATGCTCGGGTTTGACCTTGTGCTCGTGTTGTGATTTTAATTGTATTGCAATTGAGTTGAACCTGATTTTTTCCTTGGGTTTGACCATGTGCTCGTTTGTGAACTTTTATTGGGCTTTTGTGTAATTTAGCACCGTAGTGGCAAGGCAGTGCACGCGAGCGTGTACTGCAGCCACATGGCACTGCTTTTATTCATATTCTATTTGCTTTTGATTTATTGATCTTTTGCGTATTCCAGATGCTGTAGTAGCGAGGCAGTACACGCGTGCGTGTACTGCAGCCCTACCCGAATTGAGATTTTAATTGATATTTCAATTGTTTAAATTGTTTCGTGTGTCCAATTCAATATTTTGAATCGTATTTTGATTTGGTTTAATTTGATGGTTTTGTTGATATCTAATTATCTTTTTGATAATTATATTATGAGTTTCTAATTATTTATTTAATAATTAGATTTTGTCATTAATTGCCGTTTAGGCAATTCTGTTATTTTCTAAATTATCTTCATTGATAATCTTTTATTTGTCTTCATAGATAATTTGAATTTGTTGGTTTGTTGTTTAACAATGTTACGTGTTATATTTACCGTTATCCGTTTCCTTATTTAAGGGTTGGATAGGTGATTTATTTTGACTATCGTTTAATTGTTATTTAATTATTATTGTTTCTATACATTAATAACTGAGTTTGAATTGGACTGACCCGTGTATTATTTTCTTTTGAATTTAATACTCAGGTCAGACCGAGTTATTACAGGTTGTAGATCTCTTTCTTTGGATTGCTGCTAGAGCTATGAAGTCTCTTTATATCTTTTGGAGTGGTTGTTGTCATAGTATAGGATGATATGTATTCATGTATATTAATGATATTAATGTACTTGTATATGTAACATCCTGTGTCGACAGTTGTAGCTGTATCACATGTACTGTATCACATGTATTGTAACTGACATCAGTTATATATATATGAGACTTTTGTTATCTGTGTTCCGCATTTAGTTCATCTGTGTTATTATTATATATATATTCCTAAACTATTATGAACCATCGTAGTTCGTTTTATACTGGAATTGGGTATGTCGATGGGCGTAAATAAATAAGAGATGAAAAATAAAAATATATAACACTCCTATCGAGGTAACCAACACTAGTGTAAGGCCACCTACGGATGGCCGCTCCTATCCAGCCTTATTCTTCGTAATAACAGATGGTATTTCTTTTAATACTCTTTTTTATTGTGAGCATAGAGGTGGGGCGTCACATTCACTAACCAATACACGCTCATATCTATTAATACACTCAAACTCATTCGAGGGTGCTACTGACCCTATCTCTAATGAGTTACCCCATCAAAGCTAAGGTTCTCATTTAACCTTCAGCTCCGATACCAAGGGTAAAGAACTGGATTTTTGAAGCTCTAAAATCGACATCAATACGTTCACTATATAACATACCGGGCAATCGAGTGTCGGAAATATCAGATCATTAGAGGAAAAGATGAAAGAGGTAGAAGAAAATAGAAATAACAACACAGAATCTCACAATCACAGCGGAACAATATATCATCAATAATAACTTGTCTTTTTACAAAAAGAGCTATAACTATTTATTATACATACCATTATTAGTACAATAAACCAACAAATAAATACTGAACAGTTATAATAACTTGTCATCACTAGTGCCGAATATACAGCCTACCATGGAATATAAATCAAATACGTGTAATACTTCTTCGTCATACGGCTCGTCTCCTGAGCTCCATAACATCTTAACCTAAACCTGAAATACTCTGTCTGACCCGAGCTTTATAATAAAATTACACTCGAGTCAGTCAGGAAAACTAGTGTGAGAAAACAAACTATATTTGAATTATTACCAATTTGAAAATCCTTTGAATAACAAACGTATCTCGTAATACTACGTCACACATAAATACGACAGGTTTTTACCTTACCATAACCCAAACATTTTATATCAAAATCATTTGATATTGTAATAGTGTCTAAAAAGTTAAATAGAAAATAGCTGAAATGCTTGCATCTCACGATTCAGCACGGTTGGGTACAATCAAAACCATACAACGCTCATTGGAGATTGGATTCCATACAATGACTAGGCATTGGGGTGCAACCTATCTTGGTACATGTCTATAAAAATGTACCAAGGACCTCGCTGGGATCCCCTATAACACAAGATCGACCCTATCCCTGACCTGGATAATACCGAATATGTTATCACCCCGGGTATTCCCACCCTTATCGAGAGCTCTTTTGCATGCACCACCACATCCATAATTAATAATATATCTAAGGGCATCTATAAAGGTGATAACATATCCTAATTGGGTATGATCCACTTAGCCTTGTTGCATATCCCCTGGATTTCAGTCTTTCCGGTTGATGAGGCTTGAGGCTACGTTTACCTCTCAAGGATAATTTCACTTAGAAGGCTCATCGTCCTCCAGTGACGATGTTCTTATAGCATTCGTCCATACAAGTTGTCCTGGGTCTAGACAAATCGAATCACCATCTTCATCATCTTGACGGCATCCATTCGTAACACTCAAATCGGATTGAAGTGATTTTCGGATAATTAAATTCGATCCCAGTCTCTTCGAAATGATCAATGAATTTGGCCAAAATTGATAATCGGTTATCTAACTATCAATAAAACATCCATAAGCAGATATCTGGTGTTAGTACAGATTTTCCAAAATTTATTTTATTTCAAAATATTTTTATAAGATATATATTTAAATCCCTTCCAAATTTTCAATATTTGAGACAACTCAAATACTTATATCCATAACAGGATATTTGAAACCAGCTCTTATTTCAACACTTAGAATAATATTTAAAAATCTATTTTCTGAACCCCTTACTTCCTAATCACTTAGGAAAATTTCACTTATTTCTCTTTTCTCAAAAACCCTTCACAATTTATATTGTAAATTCCTTAACTCATTTATAATGAATTCTATAAGTTCCGAGTTCCTTAATTAAACTCTTAATTCAATAGTATATGCTTATCTTACCAAAATAAGTATATACACAAACCATTTCTTTCGAAAATATTTAAAAAACTTGTAAAATTATATGGAAAGCACCACGCTGTATCAACGATGGATTCACAGCTCAATGATTATGTCTCTATCCCAGAGAAATCCAAACTTAACTACAGGCAATCTCTGCCTCCGATTTCGCCATAAAAGTATACCATTACCTTCCAAAAAGTTTATTTAATAATTAACTCAAATTAATGTTTATAAAGTTTCTCTAATAATTTTACAAGTTTAATTTAGGCAAATACTCTTAAATAAAAGTGATTGTATAAAACAATATTAATATTGAATAATTTATCCTTTAAAATAATAATACCGATTAATACCGATTTATTAATAAAATTTTAATCGTTCTACAAGAATTGTTTATAAATCTTATAATTCATTTTAACAATTTAAAAATATTTAAATAACTAACTTTCTAAAAATTCTTATTCTAAAATGTTTTTAAATTACCTAGTTTAATAAGTTAAAATCCCCCTTTTAAAACAAACTCTACTTCTTGGTAGACCTATATTTTTTTTCCATTCCAATATGCCCAATCTAATATTTATAAACCTCTCTCGATTTATCACCAATTGATTTACGTCCAAATTTCGTAACATTTTTTCACATTTCTAAATATAAATCTATCTTTTATTTTTAAACTGATTTATCCATCTCATTGTAAATTCTAACTATGAATTTATATCTTCAATTTATCAACTGATAAGCACTTTACTTTATTTATAAACATTGTTTATAAATCTCACAATTTTCAATTCTAGTTTATAACGATTTCACACCGCTTAAATTCATTATAAAATTGATTTATAAGTTAAATTCCATTTATAAATCAATTTCTCAAATAACCCAAAATATATTCCAAACCCAACCTAATCTCGATTATAATTCCATTTGTAATTAAGAAATCTTATTTAAGATCCGGTATATTCGATTTCACATTTATTTCCAAATGCATTTATTTTCCAAATCTATTTAAAATGTTGATTTAAAAACCTTTTATATTTAAAACAATATCACTAAGGAATTATTATTTAAAATTCTTATTCCAAATATCTATTTACCTTAGTTCGAAATTGTTAAGTACAAATTTAAAGTCAAACTATTTATTTTACCCAAATTCATTTCTTTTCATTAATCCAAAATTCACTATACATATTTCACTTCCAAGTATCATTTTAGTTTCTTTAAAATTCAAAATATATATTATTAGTAGTTAAAAATACAAAAATCTTGGCCAAACCATAGCATCCCATAAATTCAAATCATACTATATCTACTGTAGATTATTCAAACGGATCATACATCAATATATATGAAATTTAATTCAATATTTTTGAGGAATCCAGTTGGATCCCTCCAACCTATTTTTTCAGCATCCACAGATGTTAATACAACATAACAATACAAATCCCACATCGAAGCGGATATCGCGGTATACAGTGTCATCCGCTATTATGTGGGGCTCATAGGGTCTCACCTGCTAAAAATATGCGAGAATATCAATCGAACTACTAATATATATATATATATATATATATATATGCTACTATATATATTATAACATCCAACTGATTATAATATTTATCACATCATCCGATCAACTAATAAATAGTTTTTAATTGCTATAAATAAATCTAGTCAACCAAATTGAGTGATATTTACACACTTTGATTTCGTGGACGCTGAAGTGATCCGTTTGAATCTAAAATTAAATGGACGTTTAAATTGTACCAAAATTTCTACTATCTCCAATTGTCACCAAGTCAATTCCATTTCGTTGAATATGTTATTACAATCACAACGCAAAAAATGTGTTTGAATCCGACCTAGAAATTGCAAGTTGTGACGTTTATAAGAGATTGAATTTAATAAAACAATTTATGTAACTAATTCATTTCAATTTAATAAAACAATTTATATACCAGGCCCAAGAAAACGTTCGGCCCAAAAAGAAACCAACCTACTAAGCTTTCCTTCTTCCCCAAATTCGTGCCTTCTCTCCTTGCATGAAATGTCTATACACGAACCCATCACCACGCGCGTACCTTTCCAGTGACACACAGCTACAGGCGACGGAAACCAATTTCATCTTCTTCGACGAGTTTCTCTCGACAAATCACACTCCCCATATCCATATCTTCGAGCTCAACACCCACAGTAGATCGAGATCTCAACTTATCCCACGTCGACCGTACACAATCGCCCCCATCCACACGATCCCACCTTCCAATCTTCCCCACCAAGATGCTAAACTTTATCACGAAATATATCCACTCCATTTTCGCGAATCGATGCCTACATCCCCTAAAAACTCGAACCCTAGCCTCGACTGTCTCATGTCGACCACCATCAAAAGATGTCGCACTCTATATTGAGCATACCAGATTGAAGAGAACAAGGCAATAGGATTTTACAGATTGTTTTCATGATTTATATATTTGTATATTGTGAGAAACAATTTTTTGAAGCTCCATTTTTTCTTTCGAATTTTTTTTCCTTTTACTGTAACCTTGCGTGCATTTTTAAAGGAGAGGAAGCGTGTTGGTGGATGGCTATAGTGTTTTAAAGTGAGAGAAAAGCAGCCGATGTGAATAAAAGGTCAAGTCAATATATAAATATATTATTTAAATTTTCAAACCATCTCGGTTACGTAACGTAAAATCTCAAACCCCTATCTAGGCGTGCTGCTAGGCGTTCATAATCTTATACCCCTTCCGAACGCAGTGGAAAAGGTTTCGAGTCCTAATTCGATCGTACGGAGAAGATAACTTTTTGGACCCAATTAACATATTGAATTTTTGATATAAATTTCAATACGTTTCTATTCTGTATGTAACGACCCGTAAATTTTAATTGTTTTAATAATGTGGTTAATTGAATTTTCGTGAAATTTTAAAATAAAATTTAGAAATAAAAATTTAATATTTGGAATACGTCTAATTGAACATAGCAAACTACAAATTTTCATCTGAAAATATGAAAGTTTACTTTACTATGTAATTCTATTTCAATTTATATCAGTTAATATTTGATGATAATAAAATATTTTTCAAACCTGAGTATTTTTCTATAGAAAAATTATAAATCACCTTATGAGCGCGACGACATAGTTCATTTCTCCAAATTTTGACACTTATTGCTTCGCCGATCTTAATTTCGGCGAAATAGCAGCATTCACATATCGATACCGATTTTTGATCGGATGATTGTATCATAGATATCTGTGTACCGTTTTGATCGTTTCGTCGTGCTGATCTTTGCAGTATATTCATTTGTGTGTTCCGGAGTCCGGTACACCACGGAAACCGCGAAACGATTAGCTGTATCGGTGCCAAAAATTATTGTCCTTTGAATTTTCCAGTGTCCATTCGTGTGTCCACGGTTGAAAAAAATGAATTGGCACTGCTTTTAATAGAATTGGTTTAAATTGAAATTTATATGATTAAAATTAACAGTTTGAACTAACAAATTTAAATTGAATGATTATTTATTGATTTAATATAAATGGATTTAACCAAATTGTTAAATATTAATTATTTAAATTGAAATTTATATGGTTTAAATTAATTGTTTTATTTTGCAATTCAACTCTATTTTCTTCTAGTTGTTTTATTCTTCTATCTCCTTCCTTTTCGAGGACGAAAAATTTTGAGTAGGGGAGAGTGTAACGACCCGTAAAATATAATTGTTTTAATAATGTGATTAATTGAATTTTCGTGAAATTTTAAAAATAAAATTTTGAAATAAAAGTTTAATATTTGGAATACGTCTAATTGAACATAGCAAACTGTAAATTTACATATGAAAATATGAAAGTTTATTTTATTAAGTAATTCTATTTCAATTTATATCAGTTAATATTTGATGATAATAAAATGTTTTTCAAACCTGAATATTTTTCTATAGAAAAATTATACATCACCTTATGAGCAAGACGACATAGTTCGTTTCTCCAAATTTTGACTCTTATTGCTCCGTCGATCTTAATTTCGACGAAATAGCAGCATTCACATAAAGATACCGTTTTTTGATCGGATGATCGTATCACAGATATCTGTGCACCATTTTGATCGCTTCGTCGTGCTGACCTTTGTAGTATATTCATTTGTGTATTCCGGAGTCCGGTACACCACGGAAATCGCGAAACGATTAGCTGTATCGGTGCCAAAAATTATAGTCCTTTGAATTTTCCAGTGTCCATTCGTGTGTCCACGGTTGAAGAAAATAAATTGGCACTGCTTTTAATAGAATTGGTTTAAATTGAAATTTATATGATTAAAATTAACAGTTTGAACTAACAAATTTAAATTGAATGATTATTTATTGATTTAATATAAATGGATTTAACCAAATTGTTAAATATTAATTATTTAAATTGAAATTTATATGGTTTAAATTAATCGTTTTATTTTGTAATTTAAGTCTATTTTCTTCTGGTTTTTTTATTCTCCTACCTCCTTCCTTTTCGGGGACGAAAAGTTTTGAGTAAGGGAGAGTGTAACGACCCGTAAATTTTAATTTTTTAATAATGTGATTAATTGAATTTTCATGAAATTTTAAAAATAAAATTTTGAAATAAAAATTTAATAATTGGAATATGTCTAATTGAACATAGTAAACTGAAAATTTTCATATGAAAATATGAAAGTTTATTTTATTATGTAATTCTATTTCAATTTATATCAGTTAATATTTGATGATAATAAATGTTTTTCAAACCTGAATATTTTTCTATAGAAAAGTTATAAATCACCTTCTGAGCAAGACGACATAGTTCGTTTCTCCAAATTTTGACTCTTATTGCTCCGTCGATCTTAATTTCGGCGAAATAGCAGCATTCACATACCGATGCCGATTTTTGATCGGATGATCGTATCACAGATATCTATGCACCGTTTTGATCGTTTCATCGTGCTAATCTTTGCAATATATTCATTTGTGTGCTCCGGAGTACGGTACACTATGGAAACCGTGAAATGATTAGCCGTATCGGTGCTAACATTTTTTGTCCTTTGAATCGTCCAGTGTCCATTCGTGTGTCCGACGGTTGAAAAAAATAAATTGGCACTGCTTTTAATATTCTCAGAATTGGTTATTGATGGCAACTACGCATTTATTTGATCTATATTTGGGTACGTGAATAGCGCTTCTTCCGTTCAAACTGAAATTAATAATATTTATATTCGCAGTCATTTACTCTTTTACCTGTAACTCTTCTATCTTTTTCCTCCATATTCTTTTTCTCTTTCTCAGCCTTCCCTCTTTCTCTCCTTTCTCTTATTATTCTTCTTCAAAATATAGGTAGTATAGTAAGCAATATTTTAGCCTGTGCATCTAAATGTTTCAGCCTTCTTCCTTCCTCAACCCCTTCCTCCTTTTTATTTGCCAACACCTCTACCATCTGACATGCCTTCTCCTTCTCGCCTCTCTTATTTTTCCCAGCAACCCACGCCACCGCACCTCCAGCGAGCCCGACCCCTCCTTTCCGACCACCATCTCCTCCACCTTGATGGTTTTCCCCGACCTCAGCTCTCGCCTTTTGTCCAGCTCCCCACCTTCTGTTCGGCCTCCGCCCTATTCACCTCCACGTATCCTCCTTCCCCTCCGCACCTTCAACCACGCACAACAGCATCTTCATGCAACCTCTGCCTCACCTCCTCTGAGCCGAGCCATAGAGGCTATCACCTCAGTACCCGTGATCGCAGATCTCCGACCATGTTTTGGGGCTGTGGTTGAGGCTTGGTTTTGCAAACTTTAGTCGACTTTCGGTGAGTTTATATGTATAGTTCGTTTATTTGTATGGATACATATATATATATATATATACACACACTTTACATTTTTTTTATTTACTTTTCGAATCTGGTAGATTGTTTTACATTCATATATTCATATAAATTCTAATACATAGGTGTTAGATATATTGGGTTGGTTTATATATATATATATTTGTTTGAAAAAATAATAATAGAAACATTGCAGTTTTTGAAAATATGGTATATATGAATAAGCTACTGTTTATATGTGATGGCATATCATCTATTGTTTATTTATATTGCGGTATCAAATATTTTGGAGGAAGGCATGCGAATTTATAAAGATTATTTAAATAGTATGTTCTGTTAGAGCCCATACTAGCTTACACAAGTTTGGTATGTATGAAAAATAAACATTGTTTTAAATGATAGGCTTGTACAATTTATGAGATGACAGTAAGCGTGTCACACGTCATTTGTATATATATTAGTATGTTGTGTTTTAGCTGTTGTATAATATAAAAGGAGTATTATAGATAGAACTACTGTATATTTTATATACGTTATAGTATATATATTATATAATAGAAAGATATAAAATACGTATATATTAATTTCTAAATTTGTTTATATACGCATATATGTGTGGGTATATATTTTGTTGCAGCTAACTTTGTCCTTGTATACGTATGTTTTCCTGAGATTTAAAGTATTGTATGCATATAGCTAATATGCATTAGTTTATATGATAGGTTTGCTTACGATCTGTTAAGTATATATATGCGCAAAATATAAAATATTATAAAGTTTTCAAAGTTATAGAGTTCATACAGCTTAAATGATTTTGATTTTAAGTGTATGTATATAAATTATATAAATAATTGCTCTTTTTCTTAGAAACCCTAGCTCCTATTTTGCTCCTTGCCTAATGCCTGTTTCATATTGTATATATAGTTTAGGATAGAGTACAAAGTTTATTATTTACATTTTTAAGACCTTATTTGATTTTGAATTTTTAAGTGTAGACACGTTATTTAGGTATATAATAGATATATATTGATATTGGATCTTTTAAAATATATAAAGTTTAAATATATTTTGAACTTTATAATATATAAATTCGTTTTTATTAATGCGAAGCTGCTTGATCTTAATATTGATTTATATATATATATATATATATATATATATATATATATATATATATATATATATATATATATATATATATATATATTCAATTATATCAACGGATTTTGATTTGCTCTCATCGATCCTTATTTTTCAGCTTTACCTGTCGTGCCTGTTTTCTTTATCGAATCGTGTCCATCTAGCGTTGCTTTGGAATTCGTAGCTCATTTCTTTGTCAAAATCTATCTAGCCTCGAAAGGTGAGCAATCACTCACGATTTATGTTCTTTTATTTATTAAATTTGATTTCAATTGAAATGACAATTGAAATATGCTGCTTTTAGTTATTTACACTGTTATATATATGTTATTACCTATATCTGTTCACCTATGACATCTAACCCCATTATCTGTTATTTATATTTATGATATATGCCTGTTATATTATTATCATATCTGTTATCACTCTGCAAGTTCCCTACTAGTATAGAATTCACTATGGGTTGAAATGATATATACCCGAACGGACTTTAGAATTGGAGAAAATCGTTATGGGTTGAAATGATAAACCCGAGCGATTTTCATTGACATTGAATTTGGGATTACGGGTTTAAATGATGTATATATACCCGTATATATTTAAATTGTGGATTGAAATGATAAATATCCATATCACTTGACCGTAGGATAGAAAATTATATACAGATACCGTTGGTCTATATATAAATATTTTTGAAATTGATTTCTTTGGTTTTGGAAAGAAATATATGATTTTATATAAATATTGATTTTAGATATTATATAAATGTTATTTCATATATAGTTAAATTCTTGATTTTAAGCTATGTATAAACTTGTTTTAATATAAAATAAGCTTAATAATAAAGTTTGATTTTATTAAAATATAATATTGTTAAGTATTTATTTAAATTATATTTTAATATAGAGTTTATAATGATTTTATAAATTAAGGTTGAGAAGATAGATTTGAAACTAATTTGAAATTGTATTTAATTAAGGAATATATTTAATTAAAAATCAATTTGGAACTTATTGAATTTAAGATTGTTAAAGGATAAAATTTTATAACTTGATTTTGGTTAAGGTGATTTAAATGAATATTTCAAGTTGAAGGAAATATTTAGTTTATTTGTAATTTGGGGTTTATTTAAATAATATTGGATTTATTAAGTGAATATTTCAAAACTAAATAATAATAAAGTTAAATTAAGATATATATGAAATTATCAAATTTAGTTTTAAGATTGTGAAATATTTCAAGCTTTGGAATATATCGAAATTTAAATGGTTTATCTGTGGTTCAAATCTGTATTTGAAATCGATATAATGGTTTATTGAAAACTGAATTGAATTGAAATTGATAATTTGAGATTTGATTAAATTTGAAATTTTTGGATAAGTGTTGATTTGGAATTGATTTATGAAATTTGAGGAAGCTATTTTATTATATAAAGTATTTTTAAATTATATTTAAGACTATTTATATATGTTACTTTACAATTTTATTTCATATGAACTATTTTAATACAAATTATTTTTAATACAAGCTATTTTAAATTATAACTATTTTTATATAATCTATTTCAAATAATAAACTATTTTATTATATATACTATTATTTATATTTAAACAGTTAAGTGGGAAGTGTTATGAATCCAAAGCATTATGATTTCTAAATTTTGATTTCCAAAGTATTATGATTTACAAAGTGTTTGATCTAGAAAGTGTTATAACTTTGAAGTGCCAAGATTTTGTAAATGGATATATTTGAGATGATATATTTAAAATGGAAATGATATCGTATTTGGTTTTGAAATGGAAGTGATATCATATTGATATGCTTTTGAAATGGCAATGATATTTTGGTTTTGAAATATTAACTAATTTGAAGTTTATTAAATGACCAATCGGTGTAATAATTACGTAGTTATTGAAGAGTCCGGGATCGGTTAGGGACATACTCTCTGTCTAAACCGAATACCACTTTAATAACTATTCTACGCAGAGTGTGATCCAGAATGAAGTGGCTGGAATGATGACGTTGCTGGATTTGAAGAAAGAGAACGATAATGGATAGCCTTGACACTTGTGTCAAATTTGAAATGACTTAAACAGGAGCCGTGTTGGGCCAAGGAGGTTAGCCACCTCTAAACGAACACATTTCTTCGTAAACTACTCATTACTTGTTTTTGATTGGTGTGCACCCTTGAATTGAGAGTGATGTTTCGCGGTGTTGCGATCGTTGCGGTGATGCGTTGTCACCAGTCCGGATCAGGCAAACGGTAGTTTCACTACCTTGGGTATTGCCTCATGTGCCTTGTCATACTCCTATCCTTACGCGCGACCACTACGATTTGTTTTGTGTTATACCTATAGAGTACTCCCTGATAGCCCACTAGTTTACGGTGGAGTTTACAGTGCTGTATAGTCTATGATGCTTATATAAAATGTGTTAAGGGGGGTAATGGTAACGCCTTAACGCTATTTTTGTGGTAACCCGGAATTTTGACGCAATATCAATTTAATAATCTGAAATAAAAATTAAATTGATTTGATAATCTTTGTAATTAGATTTGAATTAAATATTTCATTGATAGATTTTATCTTTTTAAATCTAATAAATTGTTTTCTATTTATAATGTATATAGAATATGTATACATTGAAAATAGATATTGTTTTAAATTTAATAAATAAATATGGTTTTAAATACACAAGGTAAATTATTTAAATGGTTTAAAATATGTTTTAACTCAAGTTTAAATTTAAATAAAAATAACAATAAGGGTTATTTTGATATAATTGGATAAACTAAATAATTTATTAATAAAGAAGCAATTTCACTTATAAGTTATTTATGGTTATCAAATTTTGTTATTTTTAAATATAATAATACATTGTTTTAACAAATAGATTTTTTTTGATAAAAATAATTGTTTTTCAAAAATTTAAATTGTGTTGTTATATATGTATATATATAACTTGATTTGAATTTGAATTCAAAGCTTTAAAGTTTAAAGTATAAATATTTTTAATTTGTTTTGATTTTGAAATATTTGAATATGCTTTATTTTATAAATAAAATTTGATTTATTCATTTTAAAATTTATCTACATATAAATAAATACATGTTAACTAATTTATTAAACATAGGTTCAAATTCATCTTATATTAACATACTAACTAAATACTAATTAACTTTTAATTATAAATACTAATTACTTTTAAAAAGACAAGTGTAAACATTTTAGAACTTAAATTAACATGTGTTAAGATAATAAAGCAAGGATAATGACAAATGTTATATTTAGGGACAAGTGGAATTTATTTTAATTTTTCTTTTTATTTTAATAAAATCAAATTTCTGCCCTTATAGATACTTATGTTTTCTTATCTTCTTCTTTTCTATTTTCATTTTCAAAACAAAATCTGAATCAAACCTTCATAAATTCAAAAACTAAAACAAGTTGAAATCTCATCTTCATTTTTCTAAAACCTGAAACATTTAAAAAAAACAAAAACTACAATCCACTTCAAACATCAAGCCTGTAATCTCCTGTAACCCATCTTCAACCTGTACAATTTCAAACAAATCCTGTAACCATTTTCAAACTGTGATCCTTTTCCTGAAAATCAAAATCAACCTGTCACCCTCTCAAAAATATGAAGCCAGCCAATAAACTTTCAAACAAAATATGTAAAACCTGCAATTTCAAATTTTGAAGCCTGCATCATTTCAATCTGGAATTTAAGCTGCATGCATGTAGTTTTAAGATCAGTCTCAAAGCTCCAACAACTCAGTTTTTAAATGCAACTCAAAGTTTAAAAGCTAAAGCATTAAAGTGCAAAGTTAAAAAAAATGGGGGTTTCAGTCTTCAGGCTCTTCAAAACATATGGAGGCTCTGTTCTTCTTTTATAAGGTGAGTAACTGTATTTTAAAAATAAAAATTTATTATAAATTTCTGGTTACATTGTGATAATGAGATGATTATGTTTGGGTGAACCTGCAATGTATACATATATGTGAGAGATATGCCTCTGTTTCAACGGGATTTTTCTCTATTTACTAGTTCCTGAATTTTGTGTTGATTGAATTCAATTTTTCACTAGGAATAATTATGGTTAGACCTGATGTACAAACAAAGGATGTTGGTTTAACATAGATTAAGGTTTAAAAACTTAATTTAGTTAATTTAAAACCTGGGTGTCTTTGAATAAATAAAAATACCAATGCATGTTAAATAATTTGGAAAATTAAAATGGGTAGTTTATAAATCCAGGATTGTAAATTGAATATACAAAGAAAAACATAAATTTCAACATTAAAATCAAAAATTTTAGAATAGAAATAAGCATACAGTTCTGTGTTTAACTGTAAAGTGGGATTTTAGGTTTTTGGGTTATCTCGGCAATTTGAAGTGTCGGGGTTCATCTGGTAGGTGGAGGAGTAGTCATTGATGCCGGGAAAAATATTGGGTGGCGTTGCAATTCATCGTGGTGGCTACGGCGGTGAGATCTTGTCCGGAACCCTAGTTTTAACTAGGTCATTTGTTTTGGTCGGCATGGCTTGTTGATGTGATCGAGTTGAATGAGATTTTGGGGGATGTTAGTATGATGGTTGATGAACATGTGGCCGAAGTCGCTGCCATTCTGGTGGTCAGGATGTAGAGGATGAGGCTAGTTTCAGGTTTGGGGTGATACATGTATTTCTGTTCCAGGATTTGGAATACAACTCCAATTCGATTTCGTGTTTTGGAAGGAGGAACTGATGGTGTTGGTTGATCGTGGGGTTGATCGTCGTTGTTGGGAAGCCACCGGAGGTGGATGATGATGACCGTAGGCACGGTGCACGTGCACCGTGCAATTTTTGAGTTCTGATAAACTCTGGGTATTACAGTGTTTTTGAACTCGAGTATTACTCGAGTGTCTGCTGTGCCTTACTCGAAGGAATGGGCCTGATGACTCAAAGCAGGAAGTTGGGTAGCTCGGGTTGGGTTTTGTGTGACACGTTTTAGCTGAAAACTGTGTTGATTGTTTTGTTTCTTTTTTAAACTAGAATTTAAATGTAAAGCAAGGTTTTAAAGAAGTTTAAAACCTAGTTTATAAAATCTGGAATTTCAAGTTTAAGTTTGAATATAAATTTCAAATAAAATGAAGTTTTTTTAAATTTTGATTTGATTTAATTACTTTAGAAAGGTTTAAGTAGTTGAATTTTAAAATAAAGTTTTGAATATATAAGTAGAGTTTTTAAATATGAAGGTTTATCTAAAATCAAATTTAAATATGTTTTCAAATTTTGAAATGAAGAAAAGTTTTTAAATTTAAATTGTTTTAAACAATTTTGAAATGTTTAAGTATAATTCAAATTGATTTGAATTTAAATATGAATTTATTTAAATCCTTTTAAACTTCTTTATTAGTGGGTATATCTTTAACTTGTGAATGAAAGGTTTAGAAAGGTATTTTTGAAACTTTGTTAAAGAAAATTTGAACTCATTTTAAATCTTAAATTTTAAAATGATATTTGAATATAAATTTAGGTAAATTGATTTAAAAATACTTTGTAAATGATAACTTGATTATTAATAAGAACAAAGTTTTATCTTAAAGTAAATTAGAATTTAATGATTTGTAATTCATTGAATTTTTAAGAAGAAATTTAATGGATAATTAATTTATTAATTTAATTAATTATTTGGATTAATTAAATAGGTAATTAAAGGTTTAAAATAATTAATTAATGGTTAAGATTAATTAATTATGTGTAATTAAGGATTTTTAATTGGATTTTAATTAACAATCAGGAATTAATTAATCAAGTAATATAGAATTAATTAAGTTATAGTTAGCACTTAATTAATTTAATTTAAGATTAATTATAAATAATTAAAGATTAATTAGTTTATAATTAATTAATTTGATGAAAGTTAATTACTTAAAAGTAATTAAAGAATTAATAATAGTTAATGATGGTCATTAACTAAGGGATATTTAGTAATTAATGAATATGATTAATTTTTAATAATTAATTGGATTAATTAATTAATGATAATCAAATGTGAAAAAAAAATATTTTTAAGTTTAATTACTAAATGAAAGTAATTAAGACATTAATTACTTAATGTAATTAATCGAGTTTATTGAGTTTGGTTTAAATTAATTAATTAAGTTTAATTAATTTTAAACATTGGATTTAATAATGATTACTTGATGTAATTAATGAAGTAAAATTACTCAGTGAAGTAATTAAAGATAATTACTTGATGTAATTAGTGGATGATGTTGGGATTGTGGAAGTAATTTGGATTAAATTATTTTATATAATTAATCAAGGGATTAATTAAAGAAATTAATTAAGGGGTAATTAATTTGCTAATTATTAAGGGAAGTTACTTACTGAATGTGATAAATCAAAGGTGATTAATAATTATGGTTTAATTGAGATTAATTATTTAATGTAATTAATCTAAATAAGACAATTAATTAAATATAATTAAGGATCATTAATTAATATAATTAATGATGTAATTAAGATTGATTAATTAAGATTAATTAATCAATAAGAAGTGACTAAGGGTAATTAATTAATTGTAAATAAATAAGGTTAAATGTAATTAATTATAGTTAATTAATTAATGAAGTAATTAAAGGTTAATTACTGTATTTGGTTTAGAGTAATTAATTTTGTGAAATTAATTGAAGTATAATTAATCAGGATTGATTAATTAAGATGATAAATTAGAGGATAATTAATTAATTAATTTGTAATTAATTAATGGTGATGCAAGCAAGATTTATATTGAGGTAAGTAATTAATTTAATTCACTTTAAATTAATTAGAGATGATCTAACTAATTTAATTCATTTTAAATTAATTATAGATGGTTTGATTATAGATCATTGCTTATAAATGGATGATATTGGTTGCCTTGAATGGTTTGGAATCTCAGCTATGAGATTAGTAATGTTGAGTGATATGGATGCATTGGTTTCATTGTGATGATGATATAGATTATCTTTTATAATGATAATGTGGATTATCTGTGGTTATGATAATGATAATTATCTATTGAGGATCTGTGAATTATCTATCTGTGTGTATATAGATAATGTTATTGAATTGTTTTAAACTCTAAAACAACTTGGACCTAAAAGACACGCTTTGGATTTCGATGAGACCGGGATCGGGTTTCCATATTTGGATATCCGAAAACCACATCGATCCAAATTAACGATAGGTCGTGTATCTTATGTGAGAGTGAAGACTCGAGGTTTAAGGACTATTAGTCAGCATAACACTAGGGGTGATTTCGTGATGAGTTTGATGGAAATAGTACTTACAGGCTCGAGATGGAGATTCAGAGTGCAAGGGTTATTGTCGTTAACTCTGAGGGTGATTCCAAAATGAGTGTCACGAGATATGCCTTCGGTTTCATTCGAACCCGGAACGAATTTGTATGGATTGATTGCTTTCAGAACATCGTCAGGTGGACGATGAACATTCTAAGAGATGTGTTCTCTAAAGGTAATCGTAGCCTCAAGCCTCATTAACCGGGAATGGCTAAAACAGGGGAGGTGCAGCAAGGCTAAGTGGGTCATGCCCAAGTAGGACGAGATTTTCCCCTGTCTAGAGGTCCCTTTTTATTCGGCTTAGTGGGCGGTTGGATATGCGCACCAACTGCGGGGTTGTCTTGTTCGGAACTATTCAGTAAGGAATGGTTCCGGCTTTGTGTTGCAGGGGAGCGGGCGTACTGCTCGGTACGTTGATCTAGGCCACATACTGTGACAGGCGGTACCCCAGTAGCCCTGTCATTGTATGGAATCCAAAATCCAATAAGTGCCAACGGTTTTGATTTTATTACCCACTTTTGTGGCTTGTAGCTGGAATTTAATAAATGTAACAATTTCGGCTATTTCATATTTACTTGAAAACCCTAGACCTATTATAATATCAGCGGATTTCCTATCAAATGTTTTGGTTAGCGTAAGGTAAAAACTTTTCCATGTTTATGTGTGGAAAGTCTTACGTGATACCTTTCTTTTCAAAAGGTTTTTTTGAAAATTAAGCGATATTAACATGTTACTCACACCAGACCCATGTCTGACCCGGAGTTTATTCTTTGTTTTCTTAATCTCTTGGGTACTCAAATTTTTACGAGTAGCCAAGGGATTCAAGTTAGCTTTGATGAATATTGGAGGAGCAATGGAGCAGGAGGCTTCTGCGTTAGATATATAGTATTCTGTTGTGTGTTCTGTGTTGTCTCTGAGTTGTATTGAGTTGTAATAACTAGACAGAGTTTATAACTGTCTAGAATGTGTTGTATTATCTGTGTACTCTGATAATTGTTGATGTACTATGTAATATTTTATGTTATTAATATAATTTATTCGTTCTGCTGTTTAGATTCTGATGTGTTGTTTCTTCTTTCTTCTCTTTCTTTCTCTTTTCTATCCCTTTCTTTCTTATTAATGATTCGTCATTCTGTGGAGACGGATGGCGGGTCATTACAATGGTATCAGAGCATTAGGTTGAGTGAATACCTAGGCTTTGGAGTGGTTTCTATCTTGAGAGAGCGTATTTGTAATTTTAAATATTTATATATATTTATATATTTCTACCTATCTGTTGGGTTACCTGTTCAGGTTTTCCAATATAGGTTATAAAGGTAGATGAGGTAGTAGTGTTTGTAACATGATTTCTACCATTGGTTGGAGTCTGATGTTAGAGGTGGGAAGTATATCTGTCGAGATTGTAGACCTAATACCGTCTCGAGTAAGCTTTGTTGTGATAAAGATTTCATTGATCTCTGAAGGAAACCTGTTAAGGTTCGGAGTCATCTTTGAAGTGCAGAGTTTGGTGAGTAGAGTTTGATCTGTTCGATTGGGCTGGAGCAAGTGATGGTATTTTGATACCCCAGGAAGTTGTAACTGCGTGATGAGATTCAGTGACTGTGGATGTGTCCGAAGATATTTCTTTGGAACAAGTTTTGGGAAGTAGATCCATTTTGGTGTTGTGGCTGGATTCAGCAGGATGTTGTGATGTTTCTGTTTTCTTTGAAGTCCGAATTTCTCAAAGAATTTTGGATTAGGAAGTTTTGGCTTTGGTGTCAGCAATGCGGCTCGGAGTGTTCAGTGTGCCGACTGGGAGGTCTTAGCTGAGTAGTTTTTCAGGAGGTGGAATTCAGAAGCAGCAGAGTGGATTTGTTTCTTCAATGGATTGACTAGACCAGTTTAAGTTGTTCTGTTTGGTAAAGAGAGGACAGTTTTCTTTGAAAATTTATCTGGGTTGATCGCAAAAGTGACTTGCGAGTGTTTGAATGTTCTCTTGAGTTTACAAAGATTTTCTGGATGTCTTCTGGAAAGGCAGAGGTTTGTTCGCTTCTGGAGATGGAATTTTTCTTTATGGATCTGTTGAACTATATTTCTGGAAAGTGATGTCCAGTTGGTGCTTGTGTTCTTCATCAGCATTCTTATCAACTTTGGATCAGAGTTGTGCAGCGGAAGCAGTTTGGAAGTGTTTCTGATTGTCTTTTTCCAGATTAGGAGAAGTTTGTTGTCTTCTATTGGTTATGGAGTAGAGTTGCGTTTTTGGTTTTGGTTGATCTTGAGGAGATTATTGCGTTGGGTTGTTTTTGGTTCTGATTGTTTCTAGAGGAATCAGCAAGGGTAAAGCTGATCAGTTTGGATGTTGACAGCCCATGATCGTCCGAAGACTTTTGTAGATAAGGGACAGAGGAATTTGAAATTCAAAGTTGGAGACTTCGTTGTTGTCGGAGTTTTCTCTGATTCAAGAGCTATAAGATGGGGTAAGGCTAGAAAGATAGCTCTGAGATGTTTTGGATCTCATCTGTGTTTTGGTTGGATAAGTGTTTGGTTTTCAGGATTGAATTGCCAGTTTGGATAACTGGGATTCGATATGTTTCACGTATCTCTGAGGGAGTACGTGTATGATCTATCTCTGGTTTTGGAACCAGCAGTTCTAGAGGATTTGATTGTTGAGTCGGACTTGTCTGTAGTCTGATATGCTGTCTAGTTCTGTAGATCTAGATGAGTAGGAGTTTTATAGCTTAGTAGTATTGATTGTTTGGAATCTATAGAGCGAGTATCTCGATATTTATACCGGGGAAACTCGTAGAAGTTCTATCCAGAATTTTTCTGGATAATTAGATTTGTTTGATTGGGTGAATTAATTGCTATGGTTGTTAGCATATCATTGGTATATGCTTGTGTTTTAAAATTTAATCTTTAAATAGATTATTAAATTACCTTTGTTTTAAATTTCGTGGACGAAATTCTTTTAAGGGGGGAGGAATGTGATGGCCTGGAATTTTGAAGCAATATCAATTTAATAATCTGAAATAAAAATTAAATTGATTTGATAATTTTTGTAATAAGATTTGAATTAGTTTAATAATCCAATTAAAATAAATATTTCATTGATAGATTTTATCTTTTTAAATCTAATAAATTGTTTTCTATTTATAATGTATATAGAATATGTATACATTGAAAATAGATATTGTTTTAAATTTAATAAATAAATATGGTTTTAAATACATAAGGTAAATTATTTAAATGGTTTAAAATATGTTTTAACTCAAGTTTAAATTTAAATAAAAATAACAATAAGGGTTATTTTGATATAATTGGATAAAATAAATAATTTATTAATAAAGAAACAATTTCTTTTATAAGTTATTTATGGTTATCAAATTTTGTTATTTTTAAATATAATAATACATTTTTTTAACAAATAGATTTTTTTATAAAAATAATTGTTTTTCAAAAATTTAAATTGTGTTGTTATATATGTGTATATATATATAACTTTATTTGAATTTGAATTCAAAGCTTTAAAGTTTAAAGTATAAATATTTTAATTTGCTTTGATTTGGAAATATTTGTATAAGCTTTATTTTATAAATAAAATTTGATTTATTCATTTTAAAATTTATCTACATGTAAATAAATACATGTTGACTAATTTATTAAACATAGGTTTACATTCATCTTATATTAACATACTAACTAAATACTAATTAACTTTTAATTGTAAATACTAATTACTTTTAAAAAGACAAGTGTAAACATTTTAGAACTTAAATTAACATGTGTTAAGATAATAAAGCAAGGATAACGACAAATGTTATATTTAGGGACAAGTGGCATTTATTTTAATTTTTCTTTTTATTTTAATAAAATCAAATTTCAGCCCTTATAGATACTTATGTTTTCTTATCTTCTTCTTTTCTATTTTCATTTTCAAAACAAAATCTGAATCAAACCTTCATAAATTCAGAAACTAAAACAAGTTGAAATCTCATCTTCATTTTTCTAAAACCTGAAACATTTAAAAAAACAAAAACTACAATCCACTTCAAACATCAAGCCTGTAATCTCCTGTAACCAATCTTCAACCTGTACAATTTCAAACAAATCATGTAACCATTTTCAAACTGTGATCCTTTTCCTGAAAATCAAAATCAACCTATCACCCTCTCAAAAATCTGAAGCCAGCTAACAAACTTTCTAACAAAACCTGCAATTTCAAATTTTGAAGCCTGCATCATTTCAATCTGGAATTCAAGCTGCATGCATGTAGTTTTAAGATTAGTCTCAAAGCTCCAATAACTCAGTTTTTAAATGAAACTCAAAGTTTACAAGCTAAAGCATTAAAGTGCAAAGTTAAAAAAATAGGGTATTCGGTCTTCAGGCTCTTCAAAACATATGGAGGCTCTGTTCTTCTTTTATAAGGTGAGTAAATTTATTTTAAAAATAAAATTTTAGTATAAATTTCTGGTTGCATTGTGATAATGAGATGATTATGTTTGGGTGAACCTGCAATGTATACATATATGTGAGAGATATGCCTCTGTTTCAATAGGATTTTTCTCTGTTTACTAGTTCCTGAATTTTGTGTTGATTTGAATTCAATTTTTCTCTAGGAATAATTATGATAAAACCTGATGTACAAACAAAGGATTTTGATTTAACATAGATTAAGGTTTAAAAACTTAATTTAGTTAATCTAAAACCTGGATGTCTCTGAATAAATAAAAATACCAATGCATGTTGAATAATTTGGAAAATTAAAATGGTTAGTTTATAAATCCAGGATTGTAAATTGAATATACAAAGCAAAACATAAATTTCAACACTAAAATCAAAAATTTTAGAATAGAAATAAGCATATAGTTCTGTGTTTAACTGTAAATGGGGATTTTGGGTTTTTGGGTGATCTCGGCAATTTGAAGTGTCGGGGTTCATCTGGTAGGTGGAGGAGTAGTTATTGATGCCGGGAAAATTATTGTGTGGCGTTGCAATTCACCGTGGCGGCTGCGGCGGTGAGATCTTGTCCGAAACCCTAGTTTTAACTAGGTCATTTGTTTTGGTCAGCATGGCTTGTTGAGGTGATCGAGTTGAATGAGATTTTGGGGGATGTTAGTATGATGGTTGATGAACATGTGGTCGGAGTCGCTGCCATTCCGATGGTCAGAAGGTGGAGGATGAGGCATGTTTCAAGTTTGGGGTGATACCCGTATTTCTGTTCCAGGTTTTAGAATACAACTCGAATTCGATTTCGTGTTTTGAAACGAGGATCTGATGGTGTTGGTTGATCGTAGGGTTGATCGTCGTTGTTGGGAAGCCACTGGAGGTGGATGATGATGACTGGAGGCACGGTGCACGTGCAACGTGCAATTTTTGAGTTCTGATAAAATCTGGGTATTGCAATGTTTTTGAACTCGAGTATTACTTGAGTGTCTGCTGTGCCTTGCTCGAAGGAATGGGCCTGATGACTCGAAGCAGGAAGTTGGGTAGCTTGGGTTGGGTTTTGTGTGACAGGTTTTAGTTGAAAATTGTATTAATTGTTTTGTTTTTTTTAAAACTAGAATTTGAATGTAAAGCAAGGTTTTAAAGAAGTTTAAAACCTAGTTTGTAAAATCTGGAATTTCAAGTTTAAGTTTGAATCTAAATTTTCGAATAAGATAAAGTTTTTTTAAAATTTTGATTTGATTCAATTACTTTAGAAAGGTTTAAATAGTTGAATTTTAAAATAAAATTTTGAATATATAAGTAGAGTTTTAAAATATGAAGGTTTATCTAAAATCAAATTTAAATATGTATTCAAATTTTGAAATGAAGAAAAGTTTTTAAATTTAAATTGTTTTAAACAATTTTGAAATGTTTAAGTATAATTCAAATTGATTTGAATTTAAATATGAATTTATTTAAATCCTTTTAAACTTCTTTATTAATGGGTATATCTTTAACTGGTGAATGAAAGGTTTAGAAAGGTGTTTTTGAAACTTTGTTAAAGAAAATTTGAACTCATTTTAAATCTTAAATTTTAAAATGATATTTGAATATAAATTTAGGTAATTTGATTTAAAAATACTTTGTAAATGATATCTTGATTATTAATAAGAACAAAGTTTTATCTTAAAGTAAATTAGAATTTAATGATTAGTAATTCATTAAATTTTTAAGAAGAAATTTAATGGATAATTAATTTATGTATTTAATTAATAATTTGAATTAATTAAGTAGGTAATTAAAGGTTTAAAATAATTAATTAATGGTTAAGATTAATTAATTATGAAAATTAATTTGTAATTAAGGATTTTAATTAGATTTTAATTAACAATCAAGAATTAATTAATCAAGTAATATAAAATTAATTAAGTTATAGTTAACACTTAATTAATTTAATTTAAGATTAATTATAAATAATTAAAGATTAATTAGTTTATAATTAATTAATTGATGAAAGTTAATTACTTAAAAGTAATGAAAGAATTAATAAAAGTTAATGATGGTCATTAACTAAGGATTACTTAGTAATTAATGAATATGATTAATTTTTAATAATTAATTAGATTAATTAATTAATGATAATCAAATGTGAAATTTTTTTTAAGTTTAATTACTAAATGAAAGTAATTAAAACATTAATTACTTAATGTAATTAATGGAGTTTATTGAGTTTGTTTTAAATTAATCAATTAAGTTTAATTAATTTTAAACATTGGATTTGATAATGATTACTTGATGTAATTAATGAAGTAAAATTACACAGTGAAGTAATTAAAAATAATTAGTGGATGTAATTAGTGGATGATGTTAGGACTGTGGAAGTAATTTGGATTAAATTATTTTGTATAATTAATCAAGGGATTAATTAAATAAATTAATTAAGGGGTAATTAATTTCATAAGTAATTAAGGGAAGTTAATTACTGAATGTGATAAATCAAAGGTGATTAATAATTATGGTTTAATTGAGATTAATTATTTAATGTAATTAATTTAAATAAGATAATTAATTAAATATAATTAAGGATCATTAATTAATGTAATTAAGATTGATTAATTAAGATTAATTAATCAATAAGAAGTGATTAGGGTAGTTAATTAATTGTAATTAATTAAGGTTAAGTGTAATTAATTATAGTTAATTAATTAATGAAGTAATTAAAGGTTAATTACTGTATTTGGTTTAGAGTAATTAATTTTGTGAAATTAATTGAAGTATAATTAATCGGGATTGATTAATTAAGATGATAAATTAGAGGTTAGTTAATTAATTAATTAATGGTGATGTAAGCAAGATTTATGTTGAGGTAAGTAATTAATTTAATTCACTTTAAATTAATTAGAGATGATGTAATTAATTTAATTCATTTTAAATTAATTATAAATGGTATGATTATAGATCATTGCTTATGAATTGATGATATTGGTTGCCTTGAATGGTTTGGAATCTCAGCTATGAGATTAGTAATGTTGAGTGATATGGACGCATTAGTTGCATTGTGATGATGATATGGATTATCTTTGATAATGATAATGTGGATTATCTGTGGTTATGATAATGATAATTATCTGTTGAGGATCTGTGAATTATCTATCTGTGTGTATATAGATAATGTTATTGAATTGTTTTAAAATCTAAAACAATGTGGACCTAAAAGACACGCTTTGGATTTCGATGAGACCGAGATCGGGTTTCCATATTTGGATATCCGAAAACCACATAGATCCAAGTTAACGATAGGTCGTGTATTTTATGTGAGAGTGAAGACTCGAGGTGTAAGGACAATTAGTCAATATAACTCTGGGGGTGATTCCATGATGAGTTTAACGGAAATAGTACTTACAGGCTCGAGTTGGAGATTCAGAGTGCAAGGGTTATCGTCGTTAACTCTGAGGGTGATTCCAAAATGAGTGTAACGAGATAATGCCTACGGTTTCGTTCAAACTCGGAACGAACTTGTATGGATTGAATGCTTTCAGAACATCGTCAGGTGGACGATGAGCATTCTAAGAGATGTGTTCTCTAAAGGTAATCGTAGCCTCACGCCTCATCAACCGGGAATGGCTAAAACAGGGGAGGTGCAGCAAGGCTAAGTGGGTCATGCCCAAGTAGGGTGAGATTTTCCCCTGTCTAGAGGTCCCTTTTGATTCAGCTTAGTGGGCGGTTGGATATGCACACCAACTGCGTGGTTGTCTTATTCGGAACTGTTCATTAAGGAATGGTTCCGGCTTTGTGTTGCAGGGGAGCAGGCGTACTCCTCGGTACGTTGATCTAGGCCACGTACTGTGACGGGCGGTACCCCAGTAGCCCAGCCATTGTATGGAATCTAAAATCCAATAAGTACCAACGGTTTTGATTGTATTACCCACTTTTGTGGCTAGTAGCTGGAATTTAATAAATGTAACAATTTCGGCTATTTCATATTTACTTGAAAACCCTAGACCTATTATAATATCAGTGGATTTCCTATCAAATATTTTGGTTAGCGTAAGGTAAAAACTTTTCCATGTTTATGTGTGGAAAGTCTTACGTGATACCTTTCTTTTCTAAAGGTTTTTTTGAAAATTAAGCAATTTTAACCTGTTACTCACACCAGACCCATGTCTGACCCGGAGTTTATTCTTTGTTTTCTTAAACTCTTGGGTACTCAAATTTTTACGAGTAGCCAAGGGATTCAGGTTAGCTTTGACGAATATTGGAGGAGCAATGGAGCAGGAGGCTTCTGCGTTAGATATATAGTATTCCGCTGTGTGTTATGTGTTGTCTCTGAGTTGTATTGAGTTGTAATAACTTGACAGGGTTTATAACTGTATAGAATGTGTTGTATTATATGTGTACTCTGATAACTGTTGATGTACTATGTAATATTTTATGTTATTAATATAATTTATTCGTTCCGCTGTTTAGATTCTGATGTGTTGTTTCTTCTTTCTTCTCTTTCTTTCTCTTTTCTATCCCTTTCTTTCTTATTAATGATTCGTCATTCTGTGGAGACGGATGGCGGGTCATTACTATTTTAATAGTTTACTTTACTTTAGACATTATTATAATAGCGTATATTACTACATAGTAGACAGTTTAACGGATCCTTAGAGGATGTTTATCCTAAACATCTTTTGAGTTACTTGTATTTTTAGTTCTTATTTCACTTGAGTTGGATTTATTGATATAAGAATGTTAATCTTAACTTGAGTGTTTTGTGTTTTTCTTTACGCTCAGGTCAGACTGAGTGTACCAGTATTCGAGACTCACCTTTGGAGTTGGAGCTTCGCTTGGAGATCTAGCTATCTATCCAGCTTTCAGATAATCAGTTGAGTCAAGTGATGTACTCTGATTCTTGTATTTGACTATTGTATTCGAGACTTCTGTTGTAACTTATTTTACTCTGTTATATATATAGTAGCTTCATGAACTACTATTCATTTTGTTTCCGCTGCATATTGTTATATTACACTGTGTCTGTGATTATGTTATTATTTATTTACTGTATATGCTGAGTTTTGCCAAATATAAACTTACTATCTGGTATTTCGAGCAATTCAATTCCGGCATGTTTGGATGAGAATGGTTGAAAATATCAGGTCGTTACATTTGGTATCAGAGCTTTGGTTTTTGGCAAAACTTAGCATATAAAGTAAATGTAGTTACAGAATCACTTTCGTTCGTGCTTGAATCTCTCCTTCTTTGATTCGATTTCTTTTGAATTTTGGAACTCCTTTATTCGTTCTGAAGTCCACTCTTGTCTTCCCATATCCAAATTCCTCTTGATTCTGGAGTATCCCATACCTCCACTTCGAATGATCTCTATAATAAACCGGCGGTCTCGCCAATCTTCGAATGATTTGTAAAGGGGTGAAACTCCTTTACAATAGGCATTGATTTACTGAAGATTTCTGTATCCTCAGTTTTCGATACTATCTATCTCCTGCTATGCCTGAATTCTATCTCTTGCGATCGAATGTCGATTTGCCTCAGAATTCTGCATCGATCTTACTCTTTAAGTCACGGTCGACCCGATTGAGGTTGCCCGTGATTTATATAAACTTATCCATCTTTCTATTTTTTTATTTAATCATCTTATCTTTGTTTCGAACCTATCTTCGAATCAAAATTCTCTTTGATTTGAGTCCATCAAATTTGAATCTCTATCCTTGCTTTGAAATCCATTCTTGTATCATCGAGTGAGGGAGTGTAATTATAATTAATAGAAAGATGTCATATATATATATATATATTGTGTTGTTTGAGTTGTTGATGTTGATTTGGATTTCCGATCGATTCGTCTGATCAACGCTATCGATAGGATCTCCAAAACACTTGAACAGAGCAAACAACACAATTGTTTTCAAAATGAAATAAATTTTGTATAATTATATTATAAATAGGTAAATTTTTCTGGATTTTGATAGTTATTTGAATTGGGTATCAAGAAATAATATTTGACTTTATATATATCTTATAACCATTTGCTTTTGTTTAATCTATAAATAAAGTGAACTGTAAATAGGGTTATAAATTAATTTGGAAATTTAAAAGGAATGTAAATCAAGAAACTGAGAATTTAATTTCCGGTGATTTAAAATTTTGGTTTTTAAGTTTTAAAGGTATGTTATTTAAAGTATTTTCGAACAGAAATTATTTGCAAAGAATTTTAAATGATTAAATTAGTGCTCTCCTCTTTTGTCGCTGGAAAATAATTTCGGTGATGACGGCCGCATCATCGACATTCATTTTCGAGTTTTGAAGTGGAGAGACTATTCTGTAGCTTTGCTGCAGTTTTACTTTGGAAATTTAATCAATTCGGGTTTCTAAAATATGACTTGATTTGTAAAATATATTGATATATGATTTTAAATTTGATTTGATATACTGTGTATATATATATATATATATATATATATATATATATATATATATATTTATCTCTAAATGGTTTGAAATTAATTGGAAATTTAATTCATAAATTTATGTTAAAAGGTGATTTTAATTATAAAATAAAGCAACTTTTTGAATAAATATTTAAACTTGAATAACAAAATTGAATTTTTTTTGTATAATACTCAATTACATTCAAAAATTACTTACCTAAATTACTCAGAAGTAAACTATGTAATTGAATGATGTACAATATAAAATGATGTTAAAAGCAATTTTAAATAAATTGGAGTAGTTATAATAAGTATAGATATACTTAATATATGTGCTAAGATATATTAAGTAGAATAAATTTAAAAATAATTTGGAATAAAGAAGAATTAAATTTGTTGAATAAAATATGATTGTAATAAATGACTATTCAGGTTTATGATTTTAGAATATTATTAATAAAGGGTAGTTGGATCATAAGATAATGAATAAATGAGATGAATGAAATAAAATTTTGCTTTGAAGGAATTAATAAACTAACAATTGAATCAACTTAATGAAATACCTTGAATCAAAAATCAATTATTGAATATTAATTGATTTAAATTGAAATTTATATAATTAAAATTAACAGTTTGAACTAGCAAATTTAAATTGAATGATTATTTATTGATTTAATATAAATGGATATAACCAAATTGTTAAATATTAATTATTTAAATTGAAATTTATATGGTTTAAATTAATTGTTTTATTTTGTAATTCAAGTCTATTTTCTTCTAGTTGTTTTATTCTCCCACCTCCTTCCTTTTCGGGGACGAAAAGTTTTGAGTGGGGGAGAGTGTAATTATCCGTAAATTCAAATTGTTTTAATAAAGTGATTAATTGAATTTTCGTAAAATTTTAAAAATAAAATTTTGAAATAAAAATTTAATATTTGGAATACGTCTAATTGAACATAGCAAACTGTAAATTTTCATATGAAAATATGAAAGTTTATTTTATTGTGTAATTCTATTTCAATTTATATCAACTAATATTTGATGATGATAAAATGTTTTTCAAACCTGAATATTTTTCTATAGAAAAATTATAAATCACCTTCTGAGCAAGACGACATAGTTTGTTTCTTCAAATTTTGACTCTTATTGCTCCGTCGATCTTAATTTCGACGAAATAGCAGCATTCACATACTGATGCCGATTTTTGATCGGATGATCGTATCACAGATATCTGTGCACCGTTTTGATCGTTTCGTCGTGCTAATCTTTGCAGTATATTCATTTGTGTGCTCCGGAGTACGGTACACCACGTAAACCGCGAAACGATTAGCCGTATCAGTGCCAAGAATTTTTGTCCTTTGAATCTTCCAGTGTCCATTCGTGTGTCCAACGGTTGAAAAATATAAATTGGCACTGCTTTTAATATTCTCGGAATTGGTTATTGACGGCGACTATGCATTTATTTGATGTATATTTGGGTTCGTGACTAGTGCTTCTTCCGTTCAAACTGAAATTAATAATATTTATATTTGCAGTCATTTACTCTTTTACCTGTAACTCTTCTATCTTCCTCCTCCATATTCTTTTTCTTTTTCTCAGCCTTCCCTCTTTCTCTCCTTTCTCCTATTATTCTTCTTCAAATATAGATAGTATAGTAAGCAATATTTTAGCCTGTGCATCTCAATGTTTCAGCCTTCTTCCTTCCTCAACCCCTTCCTCCTTTTTATTTGCCAACACCTCCACCATCTTACCTGCCTTCCCCTTTTCGCCTCCCTCATTTTTCCCAGCAACCCACGCGACCGCACCTCCAGCGAGCCCGACCCCTCCTTTCCGACCACCATCTCCTCCGCTTTGACGGTTTTCCCCGACCTCAGCTCTCGCCTTTTGTCCATCTCCCCACCTTCTGTCCGGCCTCCGCCCTATTCACCTCCATGTATCCTCCTTCCCCTCCACGCCTTCACCCACGCCCAACAGCATCTTCATGCAACCCCTGCCTCACCTCCTCTGACCCGAGCCATAGCGGCTATCACCTCAGCACCCGTGATCGCCAATCTCCAGCCATGTTTTGGGGCTGTAGTTGAGGCTTGGCTTTGCAGACTTTAGTCGACTTCCGGTGAGTTTATATGTATAGTACGTTTATTTGTATGGATATATATATATATAAATATATACACTTTACATTTTGTTTATTTACTTTTTGACTCTGGTAGATTGTTTTACATGGATATATTCATGTAAATTCTAATACATAGGTGTTAGATATATTGGGTTGGTTCATATATGTATTTATTTGAAAAAATAATAATAGAAACATTGCAGTTTTTGAAAATATGGTATATATGAATAAGCTACTGTTTATATGTGATGGCATATCATCTATTCTTTATTTATATTGTGGTATCAAATATTTCGGAGGAAGGCATGCGAATTTATAAAGATTATTTAAATAGTATGTTCTGTTAGATCATATACTAGCTTACATAAGTTTGTTATGTATGAAAAATATACATATGATACATTTGTACAATTTATGAGATGACAGTAAGCGTGTCACACATCATTTGTATATATATTAGTATGCTGTGTTTTAGCTGTTGTATAATATAAAAGGAGTATTATAGATAGAGTTACTGTATATTTTATATACGTTATAGTATATATATTATATAATAGAAAGATATAAAATATGTATATATTTATTTCTAAATTTGTTTATATACGCATATATGCGTGGGTATATATTTTGTTGCAGCTAACTTTGTCCTTGTATACGTATGTTTTCCTTAAATTTAAAGTATTCTATGCGTAGAGCTAATATACATTAGTTTATATGATAGGTTTGCTTACGATATGTTAAGTATATATATACGCAAAGTATAAAATATTATAAAGTATTCAAAGTTATAGAGTTAATACAGCTTAAATGATGTTGATTTTAACTGTATGTATATAAGTTATATAAATAATTGATCTTTTTCTTAGAAACTGTAACGACCCAGAATTTTTGATAACTTAAATTTGAATATTTAATTTATTTTTAATATTAATAAGTGGAATTTTTAAGTCGAATAATTTATTTTTCGAATATTGGATTTAATGGGATAATTAAATCGATTTATTTAATAGTGAAATTCCACAAATAATTAGATATTGGGTTAAATATGATTGAAAATGGTTTGGAAAATTTTGTTATATCATATTAAAGTTATAGAAATATTTTAGAACTTGTAAAACTGAATTTGGAGTTAATTTGTAAAAATTGATTATTTTAATATTTAATTATCGACTGAAAAATAGCCAATTTTTGAACAGTCTCGGAATTGAACGAAACGAGTTCCATTGGATCCGTAATAGTTAGTTATTATCGGATTTCAAATTTCGTAGCAAACGGAGTTGTCGTTTGACCGTGGCAGCTCGAAACGCATCGATATCGTTTTAATTTTAATTCGGCGAGTTAAAATAGCCATTTTTCAAACGGTCTCGGATTTCGACGAAACCAGTTTCATCGGATCCGTAATGTGATATTATTGCAAGATTTCAAATTTCAAGTCGATCGGATTTGTCGTTTGTCCGGTACAAGCCAAAACGCCTAGAAATCGCTTAAATCGGTTTAAATTTAAATCGACTGTTTATTGCCGTATCTCACACATACTTCCGAATTAGCTTCCGAAACTTGTTCCATTGTGTCCGGAATGTGGAAAAACCTTAGGATCGCCTGGCGGCACGCGTCGTTTGGAGTTCGTTTGCAAAAGTGTCAATTTGGGATTTTTATTATTTAAATAATAATTGTATGTGGTTATAAATGCAAATTTTCACCAAAACCCTAGCTCATCATGTTTATGGCCGGCCCTAATTATTCAAAGGCCAGAAATCACCCAACTTCCACCTCAAATCCACACCAATCCGTCGACATTTTCCACGAACTTTCTAAACGGAAATCGAAGAGCACGCTGTGAACTACAACTTCAACGGTCGAGATCGAAATTGGAGCAACGAGGAGTGGGCGAGGGGCCCGCGTTCTCTGGAGGCTGCGCACGCAACCCAAGGAGGTGGGCAGGGCCGAGCATGGCCGCACTTGGGCTGAAGGTGGAGGGAGATTGGAGCTTTGTTTTGGTGCATCCTGATCGTTTTCTAGCGGAGTGTGGTGGTCGCGAATTCAAACCCTAGATGTGGATGTTTGGGTTCATACGCGTGTGTTTCTTCCTGGGAAGAGAAATGCGAACGGGAGAGAAGGTGAGGGTGGGGGCCGCATGCGTGTGTGAGTGGTGAGGTGGATTCTTTTTTTTTATTTGTTTTGGTTAGTTTAAATTTAAAGATTCAAATCGTGTAACTTTAAACTGCGATAACTTTTGCATGCGAGGTCGGATTCGGACGAGGTTTTTTGCGTTGGCTTCGTATCGTCGTGCTCTTCGCAGTGCAACTGGTTTGGAGTCGATTGGAGCTCGTTTGAATTTCGGGTAAAATTAAACGTTCGTTTAATTTTATTCGAAACGAACGACGAAACCGGAATAAAATCAAGGTGAGAACTCCTCACTCAATCGAAAGGTTTTGTTTAAAATTTTGAATAGTTAATATTGATTGTTGATTGCTGATTGATTGTGTTAGTAGATATAGTAGGATATATACTATATATAGCGATATATATATATTGGCATATGTATATATCGGATTTGATTTCCCGCCTCGTATAGCGGATGAGACCCTATTGCGCCGTTATTAAGCGGATATTTATAAAATCCCATATACCACGATATTCCACCTTGAAGTGGAATTGGTATTGTGCTAACGTCTGTGGATGCAGGGTAACAGGTTGGAGGGATCCAACTGGATTCCTCACATATTTATTTGTTTATAAATATTATGTTGATTGTTGATAATCATATTGATATATGACACTTATTCCCGTGATTGACCATCTGATGTTGTTGCATCATCGGATTCAAATTTTTAAAAATTAAAATAACGGTTTTGAATTAAAAAGGGGTTTTAAATCGATTTTTCAAAGAATATGGTTTATTTAAAAATTTTGAATTGATTAAATTTTAAAATAAATAGATGGATAAAATTTTATGTTTTAAAAATTTATATTTTTATAAAATATAACTTAAAAGAAATTTTTAACAATAATAGGTTTTTATAAAATAGTTAAATTTGGTTTTTGGGAAGTTATTATTATTAATGGTTTATATAAAGGATTTTATAAATGGATGTTTTTAAATAAAAAATTATTGAAGTTATAGAATAAATTTATAAAGTGTTAAGTTGATGTATAACATGAATTCCACTAGGATTTATAGTTTAATAAATGTGAAATTTATAAAACGAATGGTTATTGGAAAATTTTAAGTTTATAAGTTATTAACTTATAGAAATGGATTTGGGCATAAAAAAGGGGAATTTTATAGAAATTGTTAATAAATGAAGATTTCATTAGTTGAAATTATTATAAACCATAAAGAAATCTTGTAAGTGATAAGATTTTAAATTGGTGAAGTTCAAAGGAACGATTTGGTAAATAAATAATATTATAAGTATTTAACTTACAATATGGCTTTTGGGTATGAAATTGGGTTATGTAAATTGCATCGGATTAATAAAGCAATTTATAAAATTGGGGTTTATAATAGAAATGGAATTTATAAACTATGTTTATAAATTTGAAATCCATCAAATTTGATAAATGAAATATGGGAATTTGTTAAGTGGGCTATATTCACTATTTTGAATATTGAATAAATTATTAAATAAAATGGGTTTGTTTTTGGGAAAGGAATGTTTTAAAAGGAATTTAAAACGAATTAAAGGTGTTTTAAAATGTATTGAGTATTGAAAACATAGATTTCAACATTGATTGTTGAAATAGACGTTTCCGAGAAACAGAAGGGGATAATTTGTATAGTATTGGATTTATATATCTTTTTTTTTATTTCAAATCCATATACTAGTGTTTTTGGGTTGTCGTAACGATGTTTTACGCAACATTCGTTTTTAACCCAAATAAATGTGAATAAAAGAATGTTTTCTTAAAGAGAATGGAATAAAATACTTAACGGTAACTTAAGTATATTAAATATTTCCAAATTGTTGAAAATAAGTTAAATTGTGAATTACTTATTATTAAATAAGTATGGGAATGTTTTTTTTTTCCAATATAAAAGGAACGTTTTTGAGGATTCACCTTTTAAAGGTAAATCGAAGTGAATAGTTTGAAATTGATTTGAAATCGTGTATGTGTAGATATTTGGGAAATTGGAAATTCACTTTGGAATTTATAAATAGGAAGGGAAATTTGTTTAAAAATAAATGTTGATTTATTTTTAAAATATGGAAATAAAATTTACGAATTTGGAGCGTAAAATGTAAAAATAAATCGGTAAGGATTTATTTGTTGATTTGAAATTTGTTTTCAAAAAGGTATAAAAGATGAATTGTAGTTTGAAATTGGTTTTCAAATGGTTGAGTTGTGTGATTTGAAATTTGTTTTCAAATGGTTGAGGTGTTTAATTTGAAATTAGTTTTCAAATGGTTAAGGTGATTTGAAATTAGTTTTCAAATGGTTAAGGTGATTTGAAATTAGTTTGCAAATGGTTAATGTAATTTGAAAATTGGTTTTCAAATGGTAAAGGTAAATTGAAAATTGGTTTTTCAATTGGTTAAGTGTGGAAAATTTTATCGTGAAGTGGTTTTGGTAAAACAAATAACTGGGGCAATTATTTGTAAATGGTGTATATATATATATATATATCTTGTAAAGATATTTTGGGACTTAATAATTTTGGAAAAATTATTTGGAATCTGATGATGTGGCGCATCTTTATTGATAGTTAAATAACCGACTATCAATATTTACCCTTGGATGGTATTGGTTGTGTTTGTTTGGAATTGAATGCACACTTATTTTTAAAAATAAGCGCTCGCTATTCGGTTTAGCCGGGAGAGGACCTTTGTGTCATATATCCCATTCCGAATATGCGATACGTCGTTTGGATTGCATTTGAAGACCGGTGTTGAAGACCGGGTATTTGTGAAAACGATAGGATGACCTATCGATTGTCTCCGCATCGTTAGCTACGATATGGAGATTTCCTTTGTGATGGGAAATTTTATCGGGATTGTGAATACCCGGATTGCAAGGGCTTCTTTGGAAGTGCCTTCGGTTCTGTTCGAACCCGGAACAGACTTGTATGGTTACGTGTCTGACATTACATTTTGAGAGATAGAGCAGATTTCTTTCAAATACATTTCTGTTGGTGGCGGAGAATTTATTCTCTTAGCTTAACACCCTTCTCTGAGACGTACGAGCTCAGAGGTTATGTAGTTGAAGGTTATCAGCGATATTTCCCAATCTGGTAATGTGGCATGCTGAGTGCTGCTGTGTGATGATCATTGGTTGGTCATTTGTGATATGATCATTTGTTTGATCATTTATCTTTGTGATTATTGCTTTGGTCATCTGTGGACCCGAAGCATGGCTTTGTTACACAAAGCGTAGCTTTGTGGACGAGACTTCGTCAGGACCTCACTCCCCGGAAATGGTCGAAACAGGAATATGCGGCAAGGTTATGAGGGTCGCTCCCTTTAGGGTATGTCATTTCCTTCTGGAAAAGGGTGGTATCATGGTATGGAGCCCAGATATTTACTCATGTTGATACACTATATCTATTACTGTGTGGTGTTGTTGGTATCGAGCGCTCGGATAAAGGTCCCAAAGGACCGGGGGATGACATATTCGTGTAGTAGTTACCTAGTTACAGAGGTAACCCGGCCTTGTGTTGGCAGAGATCTAACCGTAACGTTAGTTTCTCGGGACGTCCCGCCAGAGGCGATCCCATGTGGCAGTAGGAAGTTCCTTAGCCTGACCATTTGTTGGAAATCCAATCAAAACAATACGCGCCCTGTACGGTTTTAGTTGTATAACCTGCCATGGAATGTGGCGGTAACCTGCTATTGAACATGGTAGCTATAGTAGGCATACGACGAAATGTCGTATGCTGGCTAGGATTTATATTCTACTTTCGAAATTGTTTTCTACACTATGCACTAGTAATAATATCAAAAATGATTTGATTTTCGCGTAGTAAGCATCTTTGACTATCATAAGGAGAAATCTCCTCCAATTCTGCGTTTGCATTGTGTGTGTGGCGGGAGGCCTTATGGTAGTTTCATTTTCCAAAAAGCATTGCGGATTTCAGAATTTAAATTTTCTTGTTGCTTGTTTAAAGATAAACTGTTTTTGAGTTCTCACACCAGTCACATGACTGACCTGGAGTTTATTGTTCCTTTCTTAAACTCTGGGTGCCCACTATTTTCCACACGGGCAGTCTAGAGTTAGGTTGTCAGGTTATTCTGGATTCGGGAGTTGCTGTGTAGATCTGGAGGCGAGCCAGATAGCGTAGTCTATTATTTATTGTATATAGTATTTCTTTTCCGCTGTTGTTGTTGTACACTCTGATTGATGTAATGTAATGTGGTATATAAAATGTATAGTTCTTTGTTTTAAATGAATGTACATTTATCTATTATATATTGTTCCGCTGCGATTGTGAGATTCTGATATTGTTTCCTGTTCTGTTGTTTGTTCTGTTTCTTCTCTCTTTTCTCTCTTCTTCTACCTCTTTCTTTTTCTTAAACCCTAACGGTTCGATTTTTCGGCAACGAAAAATCCCAATCGTTACATTTGGTATCAGAGCATATGGTTAAGCGACAACCTGCTCTGTTGGGTGTTACTCATTAGAGATAGAGTCAGCAGTACTCTAGAATGAGTGTGAGTGTAATAATAGATATGAGTGCGTATTTGTTAGTGAGTATAAAATTGTTTTATATTGTGATGATTGGTTTATTGAGTGGTATATGAACCTTCGTCGGCGCAGCCTCGAAAACTGAATCGAAGGGGTTCCTAAACACTTGAATAGAACAATTCGACACAATATTGTTTTAAATTGGGTAAATGAAATAATTTTACCTCGATTTTATTTTATATATAAAAAGAAAATAATTTTTCAAGAATTATTGAAGTGTGTATATAATTGATTGCTTGGTTGTTGTATATATATAAAATAATTAAAAGTTGTTTGAATAAGCTGATAAAAGCAACTATTGTAAAAGAATAATGGTATAAACCAATGAATCATAAGATGAAATTATAATTGATAATGATTTACAATTGTAAGATAATCATGTATGTATATAAGAAGTAGAATTATATAAGTAAAAGGGTTATAAAAGTGATTTATGAATAGAAAGGAAATTTTTGAAAGAATATTTAGCATTGATTTCACTATTGTCACTGGGAAATAATAAGGGTGATGACTGCAGCATCATCAGTATCATTTTCGAGTTTCTATGTGATGGATTTGCTACAAAAATGAATTAAAAATTGAAGTTTTGTTGTAATAAACCAATTTGAAATTAAAATTCAATTTGAAATTGATAAATATAAGTGAAAAAGGTTTTGAACTTATAATATAAGTTAGAAGTTGAATAATAAGTTTTATAACTTATTAAATGGGAAAATGTAAGTGAAACCAGTTATTGAAGTGGTTAAACAATTAAGTTAAGTAAAATGGAATATGAATTTGAATATTGATATGAATTTGACTTAAGTAAAAGTTAAATAGGATTTACTTTGGAATTTAAAATCCGAATTGAATTGATAAGTAAAACTTAAGTTAATTGAACAAATGATGTTTAATGAAGTATAACTTAAGTGAAGTTGAATAAAAAAATTGATCTTTGTATCAAAGTTAAATAATCAAGTGAATTAAATGATGTAAATAAAGTTGAAATGGAATATAGCTTAAGTAATATTGAAGGAATTGATGTTAATATCAAAGTAAGTGAATAAAGTAAATTTAATGAAATTGTTAAAGATATGAACTTAAGTTATATAAATGAAATTCAATTTTATTTATAAAAAGAACTAGCAATTGAATTAAAGCATGGATTGAATGTTAATCAATAGAATATGAATAAGTTGATATGAAATGATGCATGCAAGTGTAAATTCATTTGAAAATAGTTGAATAGTAGAATGAAAATCAATTGAATGTTAAACCAATTGAAATTAAAACAGTTGAACCAAATTGAATGTAAGTAAAATGGATAAAATTTGGTTGTATTGGATGTGCATTGGTTGTTATTTGCTTGTTGGTTGATTGTATGAAAATTCCTTAAGTGTTAATGAAATTGAATTAGTAAAATTTGAAAGCTATGTAATTGAATTCAAACGAAAATTGGAATGCAAAGTTGAATGTAAATGAATATGCAACTTTGATAGTAAACTAAAAGTGGTATAAGAAGCATGTATTGGAAATTTTATAATTGAATTGGCAAATTGGTTTGAATATTATAATTGGATATTATGCTAGCAGGATATACAGGTATATAATGGATTGGAATTTTGATTTCAAAGTTAAAAAAATTGAATCGCTCGCCAAAAGGTACGTATTTCAGTTTTTATATGAGATTTGATGATTTCCTTCTCTAGCCACTTGGCTTTCTCTTTTCTTTTTGATTCTGAGGGGCCGTAGAGCCGTTTTGTAGTCGTACCGATCTAGCCGCGCAAAGGAGACTCTGGCGAAATTTTTCGAAAATTTCGGGTGTTAGAAAATTTTGAGAAATTTTGAAAGTTTGAAATTTGAATTTAAATTTAAATTTGAATTGTTGAGTAAACAATGTTGTTTGAAACCTATAATTGATGTTGGAAAGTTAATTGAAATGATAGTGGATCTTTAATAAAAAGGATTGTTTTGAAAAGTTAATAAAACTAATTAGTTTTGGAAGAGTAATAAACGGATTAAGGAATCGTTTTCTTAACTTGCAATTTCGAGGACGAAATTCTTTTAAGGGGGGAAGATTGTAACGACCCAGAATTTTTGATAACTTAAATTTGAATATTTAATTTATTTTTAATATTAATAAGTGGAATTTTTAAGTCGAATAATTTATTTTTCGAATATTGGATTTAATGGGATAATTAAATCGATTTATTTAATAGTGAAATTCCACAAATAATTAGATATTGGGTTAAATATGATTGAAAATGGTTTGGGAAATTTTGTTATATCATATTAAAGTTATAGAAATATTTTAGAACTTGTAAAACTGAATTTGGAGTTAATTTGTAAAAATTGATTATTTTAATATTTAATTATCGACTGAAAAATAGCCAATTTTTGAACAGTCTCGGAATTGAACGAAACGAGTTCCATTGGATCCGTAATAGTTAGTTATTATCGGATTTCAAATTTCGTAGCAAACGGAGTTGTCGTTTGACCGTGGCAGCTCGAAACGCATCGATATCGTTTTAATTTTAATTCGGCGAGTTAAAATAGCCATTTTTCAAACGGTCTCGGATTTCGACGAAACCAGTTTCATCGGATCCGTAATGTGATATTATTGCAAGATTTCAAATTTCAAGTCGATCGGATTTGTCGTTTGTCCGGTACAAGCCAAAACGCCTAGAAATCGCTTAAATCGGTTTAAATTTAAATCGACTGTTTATTGCCGTATCTCACACATACTTCCGAATTAGCTTCCGAAACTTGTTCCATTGTGTCCGGAATGTGGAAAAACCTTAGGATCGCCTGGCGGCACGCGTCGTTTGGAGTTCGTTTGCAAAAGTGTCAATTTGGGATTTTTATTATTTAAATAATAATTGTATGTGGTTATAAATGCAAATTTTCACCAAAACCCTAGCTCATCATGTTTATGGCCGGCCCTAATTATTCAAAGGCCAGAAATCACCCAACTTCCACCTCAAATCCACACCAATCCGTCGACATTTTCCACGAACTTTCTAAACGGAAATCGAAGAGCACGCTGTGAACTACAACTTCAACGGTCGAGATCGAAATTGGAGCAACGAGGAGTGGGCGAGGGGCCCGCGTTCTCTGGAGGCTGCGCACGCAACCCAAGGAGGTGGGCAGGGCCGAGCATGGCCGCACTTGGGCTGAAGGTGGAGGGAGATTGGAGCTTTGTTTTGGTGCATCCTGATCGTTTTCTAGCGGAGTGTGGTGGTCGCGAATTCAAACCCTAGATGTGGATGTTTGGGTTCATACGCGTGTGTTTCTTCCTGGGAAGAGAAATGCGAACGGGAGAGAAGGTGAGGGTGGGGGCCGCATGCGTGTGTGAGTGGTGAGGTGGATTCTTTTTTTTTATTTGTTTTGGTTAGTTTAAATTTAAAGATTCAAATCGTGTAACTTTAAACTGCGATAACTTTTGCATGCGAGGTCGGATTCGGACGAGGTTTTTTGCGTTGGCTTCGTATCGTCGTGCTCTTCGCAGTGCAACTGGTTTGGAGTCGATTGGAGCTCGTTTGAATTTCGGGTAAAATTAAACGTTCGTTTAATTTTATTCGAAACGAACGACGAAACCGGAATAAAATCAAGGTGAGAACTCCTCACTCAATCGAAAGGTTTTGTTTAAAATTTTGAATAGTTAATATTGATTGTTGATTGCTGATTGATTGTGTTAGTAGATATAGTAGGATATATACTATATATAGCGATATATATATATTGGCATATGTATATATCGGATTTGATTTCCCGCCTCGTATAGCGGATGAGACCCTATTGCGCCGTTATTAAGCGGATATTTATAAAATCCCATATACCACGATATTCCACCTTGAAGTGGAATTGGTATTGTGCTAACGTCTGTGGATGCAGGGTAACAGGTTGGAGGGATCCAACTGGATTCCTCACATATTTATTTGTTTATAAATATTATGTTGATTGTTGATAATCATATTGATATATGACACTTATTCCCGTGATTGACCATCTGATGTTGTTGCATCATCGGATTCAAATTTTTAAAAATTAAAATAACGGTTTTGAATTAAAAAGGGGTTTTAAATCGATTTTTCAAAGAATATGGTTTATTTAAAAATTTTGAATTGATTAAATTTTAAAATAAATAGATGGATAAAATTTTATGTTTTAAAAATTTATATTTTTATAAAATATAACTTAAAAGAAATTTTTAACAATAATAGGTTTTTATAAAATAGTTAAATTTGGTTTTTGGGAAGTTATTATTATTAATGGTTTATATAAAGGATTTTATAAATGGATGTTTTTAAATAAAAAATTATTGAAGTTATAGAATAAATTTATAAAGTGTTAAGTTGATGTATAACATGAATTCCACTAGGATTTATAGTTTAATAAATGTGAAATTTATAAAACGAATGGTTATTGGAAAATTTTAAGTTTATAAGTTATTAACTTATAGAAATGGATTTGGGCATAAAAAAGGGGAATTTTTATAGAAATTGTTAATAAATGAAGATTTCATTAGTTGAAATTATTATAAACCATAAAGAAATCTTGTAAGTGATAAGATTTTAAATTGGTGAAGTTCAAAGGAACGATTTGGTAAATAAATAATATTATAAGTATTTAACTTACAATATGGCTTTTGGGTATGAAATTGGGTTATGTAAATTGCATCGGATTAATAAAGGAATTTATAAAATTGGGGTTTATAATAGAAATGGAATTTATAAACTATGTTTATAAATTTGAAATCCATCAAATTTGATAAATGAAATATGGGAATTTGTTAAGTGGGCTATATTCACTATTTTGAATATTGAATAAATTATTAAATAAAATGGGTTTGTTTTTGGGAAAGGAATGTTTTAAAAGGAATTTAAAACGAATTAAAGGTGTTTTAAAATGTATTGAGTATTGAAAACATAGATTTCAACATTGATTGTTGAAATAGACGTTTCCGAGAAACAGAAGGGGATAATTTGTATAGTATTGGATTTATATATCTTTTTTTTTATTTCAAATCCATATACTAGTGTTTTTGGGTTGTCGTAACGATGTTTTACGCAACATTCGTTTTTAACCCAAATAAATGTGAATAAAAGAATGTTTTCTTAAAGAGAATGGAATAAAATACTTAACGGTAACTTAAGTATATTAAATATTTCCAAATTGTTGAAAATAAGTTAAATTGTGAATTACTTATTATTAAATAAGTATGGGAATGTTTTTTTTTTCCAATATAAAAGGAACGTTTTTGAGGATTCACCTTTTAAAGGTAAATCGAAGTGAATAGTTTGAAATTGATTTGAAATCGTGTATGTGTAGATATTTGGGAAATTGGAAATTCACTTTGGAATTTATAAATAGGAAGGGAAATTTGTTTAAAAATAAATGTTGATTTATTTTTAAAATATGGAAATAAAATTTACGAATTTGGAGCGTAAAATGTAAAAATAAATCGGTAAGGATTTATTTGTTGATTTGAAATTTGTTTTCAAAAAGGTATAAAAGATGAATTGTAGTTTGAAATTGGTTTTCAAATGGTTGAGTTGTGTGATTTGAAATTTGTTTTCAAATGGTTGAGGTGTTTAATTTGAAATTAGTTTTCAAATGGTTAAGGTGATTTGAAATTAGTTTTCAAATGGTTAAGGTGATTTGAAATTAGTTTGCAAATGGTTAATGTAATTTGAAAATTGGTTTTCAAATGGTAAAGGTAAATTGAAAATTGGTTTTTCAATTGGTTAAGTGTGGAAAATTTTATCGTGAAGTGGTTTTGGTAAAACAAATAACTGGGGCAATTATTTGTAAATGGTGTATATATATATATATATCTTGTAAAGATATTTTGGGACTTAATAATTTTGGAAAAATTATTTGGAATCTGATGATGTGGCGCATCTTTATTGATAGTTAAATAACCGACTATCAATATTTACCCTTGGATGGTATTGGTTGTGTTTGTTTGGAATTGAATGCACACTTATTTTTAAAAATAAGCGCTCGCTATTCGGTTTAGCCGGGAGAGGACCTTTGTGTCATATATCCCATTCCGAATATGCGATACGTCGTTTGGATTGCATTTGAAGACCGGTGTTGAAGACCGGGTATTTGTGAAAACGATAGGATGACCTATCGATTGTCTCCGCATCGTTAGCTACGATATGGAGATTTCCTTTGTGATGGGAAATTTTATCGGGATTGTGAATACCCGGATTGCAAGGGCTTCTTTGGAAGTGCCTTCGGTTCTGTTCGAACCCGGAACAGACTTGTATGGTTACGTGTCTGACATTACATTTTGAGAGATAGAGCAGATTTCTTTCAAATACATTTCTGTTGGTGGCGGAGAATTTATTCTCTTAGCTTAACACCCTTCTCTGAGACGTACGAGCTCAGAGGTTATGTAGTTGAAGGTTATCAGCGATATTTCCCAATCTGGTAATGTGGCATGCTGAGTGCTGCTGTGTGATGATCATTGGTTGGTCATTTGTGATATGATCATTTGTTTGATCATTTATCTTTGTGATTATTGCTTTGGTCATCTGTGGACCCGAAGCATGGCTTTGTTACACAAAGCGTAGCTTTGTGGACGAGACTTCGTCAGGACCTCACTCCCCGGAAATGGTCGAAACAGGAATATGCGGCAAGGTTATGAGGGTCGCTCCCTTTAGGGTATGTCATTTCCTTCTGGAAAAGGGTGGTATCATGGTATGGAGCCCAGATATTTACTCATGTTGATACACTATATCTATTACTGTGTGGTGTTGTTGGTATCGAGCGCTCGGATAAAGGTCCCAAAGGACCGGGGGATGACATATTCGTGTAGTAGTTACCTAGTTACAGAGGTAACCCGGCCTTGTGTTGGCAGAGATCTAACCGTAACGTTAGTTTCTCGGGACGTCCCGCCAGAGGCGATCCCATGTGGCAGTAGGAAGTTCCTTAGCCTGACCATTTGTTGGAAATCCAATCAAAACAATACGCGCCCTGTACGGTTTTAGTTGTATAACCTGCCATGGAATGTGGCGGTAACCTGCTATTGAACATGGTAGCTATAGTAGGCATACGACGAAATGTCGTATGCTGGCTAGGATTTATATTCTACTTTCGAAATTGTTTTCTACACTATGCACTAGTAATAATATCAAAAATGATTTGATTTTCGCGTAGTAAGCATCTTTGACTATCATAAGGAGAAATCTCCTCCAATTCTGCGTTTGCATTGTGTGTGTGGCGGGAGGCCTTATGGTAGTTTCATTTTCCAAAAAGCATTGCGGATTTCAGAATTTAAATTTTCTTGTTGCTTGTTTAAAGATAAACTGTTTTTGAGTTCTCACACCAGTCACATGACTGACCTGGAGTTTATTGTTCCTTTCTTAAACTCTGGGTGCCCACTATTTTCCACACGGGCAGTCTAGAGTTAGGTTGTCAGGTTATTCTGGATTCGGGAGTTGCTGTGTAGATCTGGAGGCGAGCCAGATAGCGTAGTCTATTATTTATTGTATATAGTATTTCTTTTCCGCTGTTGTTGTTGTACACTCTGATTGATGTAATGTAATGTGGTATATAAAATGTATAGTTCTTTGTTTTAAATGAATGTACATTTATCTATTATATATTGTTCCGCTGCGATTGTGAGATTCTGATATTGTTTCCTGTTCTGTTGTTTGTTCTGTTTCTTCTCTCTTTTCTCTCTTCTTCTACCTCTTTCTTTTTCTTAAACCCTAACGGTTCGATTTTTCGGCAACGAAAAATCCCGATCGTTACAGAAACCCTGGTTCCTATTTTGCTCCTTGCCTGATGCCTGTTTCATTTTGTATATATAGTTTAGGATAGAGTATAAAATTTATTATTTACAGTTTTAAGACCATATTTGATTTTGAATTTTTGTGTGTAGACACGTTATTTATGTATATAATAGATATATATTGATATTGGATCTTTTAAAATATGTAAAGTTTAAATATATTTTGAACTTTATAATATATAAATTCGTTTTCATTAATGTGAAGCTGCTTGATCTTAATATTGATTTAATATATATATATATCTATTCGATTATATCAACGTATTCTGATTTGCTCTCATCGATCCTCATTTTTCAGCTTTGCCCGTCGTGCCTGTTTTCTTCATCGAATCGTGTCCATCTAGCGTCGCTTTGAAATTCGTAGCTCATTTCTTTGTCAAAATCTATCTAGCCTCGTAAGGTGAGCAATCACTCACGATGTATGTTCTTTTATTTATTAAATTTGATTTCAATTGAAACAATAATTGAAATATGCTGTTGTTAGTTATTTACACTGTTATATATATGTTATTATCTGTGTCTGTTCACCTATGACATCTAACACCATTATCTGTTATTTATATTTATGATATATGCCTGTTATATTATTATCGTATCTATTAGCACTCTGCAAGTTCCCTATTGGTATAGAATTCACTATGGGTTGGTATGATATATACCCGAATGGACTTTAGAATAGGAGAAAATCATTATGGGTTGAAATGATAAACCCAAGCGATTTTCATTGACGTTGGATTTTGGGATTACGGGTTGAAATGATGTATATATGCCCGTATATATTTAAATTATGGATTGAAATGATAAATATTTGTATCACTTGACCATAGGATAGAAAATTATATACAGATACCGTTGGTCTATATATAAATATTTTTGAAAATGATTTATATGGTTTTGGAAAGAAATATATGGTTTTACTTAAATATGGATTTTAGATATTATATAAATGTTATTTTATATATAGTTAAATTCTTGATTTTAAGCTATGTATAAACTTGTTGTAATACAAAATAAGCTTAATAATAAAGTTTGATTTTGGTAAAATATGATATGGTTAAGTATTTATTTAAATTATATTTTAATATAGAGTTTATAATGATTTTATAAATTAAGGTTGAGAAGATAGATTTGAAATTGATTTGAAATTGTATTTAATTAAGGAATATATTTAATTAAAAATCGATTTGAAACTTATGGAATTTAAGATTGTTAAAGGATAAAATTTTATAACTTGATTTTGGTTAAGGTGATTTAAATGAATATTTCAAGTTGAAGGAAATATTTAGTTTATTTGTAATTTGGGGTTTATTTAAATAATATTGGATTTATTAAGTGAATATTTCAAAACTAAATAATAATAAAGTTAAATTAAGATATATATGAAATTATCAAATTTGGTTTTGAGATTGTGAAATATTTTAAGCTTTGGAATATATCAAAATTTAAATGGTTTTTTTGTGGTTCAAATCTGTATTTGAAATCGATATAATGGTTTATTGAAAACCGAATTGAATTGAAATTATTGAGATTTGATTAAATTTGAAATTTTTGGATTAGTGTTGATTTGAAATTGATTTGTGAAATTTGAGGAAGCTATTTTATTATATAAAGTATTTTTAAAATTATATTTAAAACTATTTATAAATGTTACTTTAGAAATTAATTTCATATGAACTATTTTAATATAAATTATTTTTAATACAAACTATTTTAAATTATAACTATTTTTATATAAACTATTTCAAATTATAAACTATTTTATTATATATACTATTATTTATATTTAAACAGTTAAGTGGGAAGTGTTATGATCCCAAAGCATTATGATTTCTAAATTTTGATTTCCAAAGTATTATGATTTCCTAAGTGTGATTTAGAAAGTGTTATAACTTTGAAGTACTTAGATTTTGTAAATGGATATATTTGAGATGGATATATTTAAAATGGAAATGATATCGTATTTGGTTTTGAAATGGAAGTGATATCGTATTGATATGGTTTTGAAATGGCAATGATATTTTGGTTTTGAAATATAAACTAATTTGAAGTTTATTAAATGACCAATCAGTGTAATAATTACGTAGTTATTGAAGAGTACGGGATCGGTTAGGGATATACTCTCTGTCTAAACCGAACACCACTTTAATAACTTTTATATGCGGAGTGTGATCCAGAATGAAGTGGTTGGAATGATGACGTTGCTGGATTTGAAGAAAGAGAACGATAATGGATAGCGTTGACACTTGTGTCAAATTTGAAATGACTTAAACTGGAGTCGTGCTGGGCCAAGGAGGTTATCCACCTCTAAGCGAACACATTTCTTCATAAACTACTCATTACTTGTTTTTGATTGGTGCGCACCCTTGAATTGGGAGTGTTGTTTTGCGGTGTTGCGATCGTTGCGGCGATGCGTTCTCACTTGTCTGGATCAGGCAAATGGTAGTTTCACTACCTTGGGTATTGCCTCATGTGCCTTGTCATACTCGCATTCCTATACGCGACCACTACGATTTGTTTTGTGTTATACCTATAGAGTACTCCCTGATAGCCCACTAGCTTACGATGGAGTTTACAGTGCTGTATATTCTATGACGCTAATATAAAATGTGTTAAGGGGGATAATGGTTATGCCTTAACGCTATTTTAATAGTTTACTTTACTTTAGACATTATTATAATAGCGTATATTATTACATAGTAGATAGTTTAACGGATCCTTAGAGAATGGTTGTCCTAAACATCTTTTGAGTTACTTGTATTTTTAGTTTTTATTTCACTTGAGTTAGATTTATTGATATAAGAATGTTAATCTTGACTCGAGTGTTTTGTGTTTTGCTTTATGCTCGGGTCAGACTGAGTGTACCAGTATTCAAGACTCACCTTTGGAGTTGGAGCTTCGCTTGGAGATCCAGCTATCTATCCAGCTTTCAGATATTTAGTTGATTCTAGTGATGTATTTTGATTCTTGTATTTGACTATTGTATTCGGGACTTCTGTTGTAACTTATTAAACTCTGTTATATATATAGTAGCTTCATGAACTACTATTCATTTTGTTTCCGCTGCATATTGTTATATTACTCTGTGTCTGTGATTATGTTATTATTTATTTACTGTATATGCTGAGTTTTGCCAAATATAAACTTACAATCTAGTATTTCGAGCAATTCAATTCCGGCATGTTTGGATGAGAATGTTTGAAAATATCAGGTCGTTACACTGTATGACCAAATAATAACTCCAAACATTGTGAAACTTGAAATCAGATAATAATACACTATTACGGATCCAATGGAACTGGTTTCGTCGAATTTCGAGACGTGTCCCGGAAGGCTATTTTTGTATGTTAATTCAAACGAGCTATTTTTACAATTGAATAAATCACTCTTAAATTCAATTGGTAAAGTTTTATTATCTTCATTATTATTAATATAAAATTTATAAGCCTTCAAATTATTTTTATCAAGCTTTTAACTCAAGATTTTATTATTTAAGTAATTTCCAATTATTAAATTTTCCAGTAAATCATTATGTTTGAAACTTAAGTTAAAAATATACTTTTAAATACTTAAAATCGATTAAATATTGCAATTTCAAATATCCAAAATTTCTGGGTCGTTAAAACTCTTCATTTTGATTTCCCTAAAAATCATATATTTTCTTTAAAATATCCTTCGACATGAGACATTTAGGTCATGTATGGATGACCTAGATGGTTAATTGTTCATTTATTCTTGGAATGGTTATTTGAAATTCGAATATTATAGCATATAAAAAAATTAAAAGACAAAGAATTTTATTTTTCATTTTCTTTTCCATCTAAGTTTGCACCAAATAAAATTTTCCTTTTTCCATAGTAAAAACAATATATTGAGAAACATTTCATCAATAAACCTTATTCATGCTTACTAATACTTTCAAAATAGAATAAAATAATCTATCATATATTGGATATGAACCTTTAGATAATTTTACAATTTTTTCAAGCATTGGACATCCATTTTCATGAACACTTAACATATATTTAATATGAACCTCTAGATAATTTTACAATTTTTTCAAGCATTGGACATCCATTTTCATGAACACTTAACAAAAATCTTTATGAATTTTTGCAAGCATTGGACATCCATTTTCATGAACTCTTAACAAAGATCTTTATGAAGAAAGCTGTAACGAATGGGTGTTTTCGACCATCGAAAATCGACATTTATACGTTCGCTATATAACCTGCCGAATATTCAAGTGTCGAAAATGCCAAATCATTAGGGGTTGAAGAAAAAAATAGAAAAAAATAACATCAGAGTCTCACAATCGCAGCAGAACAAAATATAATATATAATAACAGGTTTATATAGAAGAACTGTACTATAACATACTTACAACCATCAAAGTACAATATATAACAACCAATCTGGACAGTTTAATAACTTGTCCTTATGCGGTGGAATAATAATAAAGTACGGAAGTATGCCTTTGCCATCCAGCTCATCTCTTGAGCTCCATAGCATCCTATCCTGAATATGTAATACTCAGTCTGACCCGAGCATTATGATTTAAACAACACCCAAGTCAGTCTAGAAAACCAGCATAAGAAACACACTCAAATTGAATTATTATTATTATTTTTCAAAACCCTTTGAAAAACAAAGGTATCTCGTAAGACCGCGTCACACATAAACATGCCAGATTTTTACCTTACGATAATCAAAACACTTTTATCAAAATCGTCTGATATTATAACAGTGTCTAAACCAATTAAATAGAAAATAGCTAAAATGCTTGCATCTCACATTTTAGCATAGTTGGGCACATTCAAAACCGTAAGGCACTTATTGAAGAATGGATTCCACAATGGCTAGGCACTGGAGTATCACCTATCATAGTACACTTCTAGAAACATGTACCGAGGACCTCGCCTGGATCCCCTACAAAACAGGACCGGCCCTATCCCTAGCCTAGATAAAACCGAATATGTTATCACCCCAAGTGTTCCCACCCTTACCTAGAGTTCTTTCGCATGCGACCGTATCCGTAATATAATATATCCGAGGAAATATAGAAAGGTGTAAAATACCCTAATTGGGAATGACCCACTTAGCCTTGCTGCATAACCCCTGATTTTCAGCCATTTTGGTTGATGAGGCTAAAGGATACGATTACCTTTCAAAGATAATTTCACTTAGAATGCTCATCGTCTTCCAATGACGATGTTCTGATAGCATTCACCCATACATGTTGTCCTGGGTCTGGACAAACCGAATCACCGTCTTCATCATCTTTACGGTATTCATTCATAACGTTCAAACCTGATCGAAGTGGTTTTTGGATATTACACCTGATCCCGGTCTCTTCAAAACGATTAGCGATTTTGGCCAAAACTTGATAGTTGGTGATTTAATCATCAATAAAACAGCCATATACAGTCACCAAGCCTTATATAAATTTTTCAAAATTTATTTCATAATATCTTTATAAGATATATTCCAAATTTTGTTCCATATTTCAATTATTTGGAAACAAATTTAATTTCCTAATCCTAATAGGATGTTTTCCAAACATCTCTTTCATCAATCAGTTAGAAAAATATTTAAAATATTTTTTCTAAATTCCTTACTTTCCAACCTTTAGGAGATTTTTCCACTTATCTCTCTTTTGAAAAATCTTTCACACTTTATATGGTAAATTCCTTAAATTGTTTATAACGAAATCCATAAGTTCTACTCTCCTTAATTTTAAATCTCATTATTCAAAAGTAAATACTTATGTCACCGAAATGAGTATATTCACAAACCATTTCTTTTAAAAAATATTTGAATTTCCGAGGTATGGAAAAGTACCATGCGGTATCAACCATGGATTCACAGTTCAATGGTTATGTCTCAATCCCAGAGAAATCCAAGTCTTAACTACAGACAATCTCTGCCACCAATTTCTCCATAAAAGCATACCATTACTTTTCCAAAAAATATTTATTTAGAAATATTTCTCAAAATAATGTTTATAAAATTTCTATATAATTTTCCAAGTTAAAACTTAGGCAAAATCCTTCAAAATAAAAGTTATTATATAAGCTATCCATATATTTAATAACTTCATTAAATAATAATAATACTAGTTTATTCTAAAATATAATAAATTTAATATTAACTAACTTAACTAACTGAATTAATAATTAAATATACCTTAAGCCTTAAAACAAATTAATAATTACTTTTCTTTCCTAAAATATTTTAAAAACTTTATTTTATATCGCCTAGTTAATATTTCAAATCCTCCTTTCACAACAACTCAATTTCTCGATAATAATATATTTTTCAACTCCAATATATTTCGTCCAATATTTATTAGACCCAATCTCATAAAAAGTTATTTACTTTTAAAAATAAATCTATTATTTATTTTCAATTGATTTACCCATCTCAATATAAATTCTCACCGTAAATTTATATCTTCGATCTATCATCTGATAATTATCTTACATTTAATTATAAGCGCTGTTTGTACATCGCAATGTCTTATTTTCCGCTAATAACGGTTTTTACGTCACTTAAACTCCAATTTAAGTTGATTTCCTAATTAATTTCCATTTATAAATTAATTTCTTAAATGACCCGGCCTCTTTTCCAAAACCCTACAATTTTTCGATTTCACTTCCATTCCGAAATTTAGAAAATCTTATTTTAGGTTCAGTATAGCCACTGTTATACTCATTTCCAATTTCATTTCTATCTACCATTCATTAAAAATCTTGATTTAAAATCCTTTATACTTAAAATGAGCACCTATTAGGAATTTATTTTTAAAAAATCCAATAAAAATAAATAATATTCCAAAATCTCTATTTACATATTTCCAAAATAGCTTAATATTAATTTAGAGCCAAACTATTTATTTTTCCTAAATTATTTTCTTTAATTAATCCAAAATTTTCAATAAATATTCCACTTCCAAATTTTTCCTAATTTATTTTCTTCCAATTAAAAAACTTGTACTATTAGTATTTTAAAATTCTAAATCTAGGCCAAACAACCATAGTATCCAATTAGTTTCAAATCACACAATAAATCTATCACAGATTATCTAAAAAATCAAATATATCACTATATACGTTAACACAACATGAAAAAATACCAATCCTACTTCGAGGCAAGATGTCGCGGTATATAGTGTCATCCGCTATTATGCTAGGTGCGTAGGGTCTCATCCGCTCCAACGGTATGAAGTCAATCCAACTACTAATATGTACTGCTACATATATATAATATCATTCAACAGATAAAAATTTCTAAATTCATTCAAGAAGCCAATAATTTATTTTAACTATTTTTAAAATAAATATGATAATCCAAATGAGTGCCTTCACCTTTCTATTTGCTAACCATTCCATTCTTGCCTTGATAAATTTATTTTAGCCCTCGTATAATTAAATTATGAATCTTGTAAGTATCGATTAATAACCACTTAAATTATATATATATATATATATATATATTAAATAAAGAAAAAGATTGAAGATAATCACCTTCAATGCCGAACACTCAAGCCTAACTAAAACATAAATCCTGCCACACTTCCACTTGCTGCCATAAACTAGCATCATCTCGCCAGAGAACAATACTTCCTATCAACGCATTCAAACGGAAAGCTGCGACCTACCCAATTGCCTGCATGCGAACCTACCACTCGATCCTTCCTCGACCTCTCATTTCCTTCCTCAGAGTCGCTCGCCCCTACCTCCACAATACATCGCGAACCTCCCTCATTCGCCATCAACTATCATTTCGTGCTCAACCGCATCCTACGCCATCGCAACCACCCACTTCCCTCTGTCACCTAGTCATCATGCGTAACAGCTTATTGGGAGCCTTAACATGGTCGCGAGCATGTTCCCATCGATGCTGCTCTCCAGTTCGCTGCTTTACCCTCACGATTTCGATTCTGTGAATCCCCCTTTTGATCTCGAGCGCACACTGTCCTCACGCGACTTGATTCACGATGCCGCCCCTCTCCTTGTTAGTCGATTTCGGAATTGAAGAAAAGGTGGAAAGGGTTTGCGATTTTTAACTGCCTTCATTCATTTATTTTTTATTTATTTATTTATTTTTCTTTTGACGATTTAGAATTAGAGAAGATGGAGTGGAAGGCTCGCCATTTATTCAACATGATTTCATTTCTCCTTTTTCGTTCGAACTGTGAACATGTTGCATGCATTTAATTTGAAAAGAGGGAAATAATGGTTGCGTGTAGGAGATTATGTATAGTGACTTGAAGGTAAGAGAAAAGAACTGATGGAAATATTTGACTAGACAAAATATAAATTTTAAATTTTCATACCGTCTCGATTCGTATCTTAAAATCTTGAACCCTATCATTGCGTGCCGCTAGACGTTTATAATGTTATACCCCTATCGATTTAAAAGGTTTTATTATCTTGCCTATTATAAATATAAATTTTATAAGCCTTTAAATTATTTTTATCCAGCTTAAATTTAAATTCTATAAATCGCTATTATAAATATTAATTATCCAATAAATCGCTATATTTAAATTCTGAATTTATTTAATAAATAAAAATCAAATTTTCATATTCAAAATCAATTTATACTACAAATTCAATATTTAAAACCATTTAAATATTCCAAATCAAATATCGAAAAATTTGGGTCATTAAAAAAGTGCTATATGGAATCGGTAAATAACATGACAAATCTGACTACAGAAATAATCCACTGACTATAAAATACAATTTTAGGGTGTTTTTATTATTTTTAGTAGTTAACGTGTATTGACATTAGTATTGGATGATAATCGGATATGTTTAATGTTGTACATAAGCTAAAATTGTTTGTTTTCATTATGCCATATTTGAACACGGTAAATTACATTTCTACATTTGGATGTCAAGATATTCATTTTTTTCCTATTCAAATTCTCCTTTTTGATGTTGTGCTCTTAAATTTAAATTCGGACATTGTATTCCTTGTAATTAAGTCCACTTATATAATACAATGTTCCTAAAATAAGTCAAGTAACTTTGAATGTATGGAGAGAATGTGATCTTAAGATGCGTTGTTAATAAAATGTAATTTAGTTTTGCTTTCACTTTTTATATATATTAAAAGTATCTTAACATTTTAATTATTTATTTCTTTGAGGAGGCCTTAGAAATTTGAAAATATGAATATTAAATGATATTCAACCTTAACTAATAAACCATTAATGCGGTGAGTCAATTACATTATTTTCTTTGGCATTACATCTAACCCATTTTCGGCATCACAAATCATTCATTTTTGTTGCAAGCACTAATTGCTTGATTGCAAAAATCACGTATTTATTTTACGTATGCAAAATGAACTATCGGTAATTTAATTCTATAAGGGAATCGATTTGATATAGAATTCTAACTTTTTATATCGCATTAGCTTGCTACAAATAACTTTTCTATAACCCGGTTGTTCCATAATGTGTTGTAGATACCATAAAATTGGACCTGGTAGTTTTTTATTGGTAGTGTCCATACGGCTTTTTTGTATCCTTAAATGATTTCACTCTTCATATTATTTATAGATACATTTAATAAATATTTAGAATTTCAAGTTATTTAACCTTTTAGCTTTATTATGTTTGGTTATTTTAGAGCCAGTTGCATAACATTTAGCTAATAAAGGAAAAGGAAGAGATTATGTTAAGAGTCATAAGAAGGAACTGCAATCTTTTAGGTATATCACTGACTAATTAAATACTCACTACATCGACACTGCTTTTCCTTCGTGATTATGGTAAAACATCGATATCGTCATTCATTTCGTAGAGGTCATCCTTAATATTGAAATGCGAAGAAGCCTGAGGTTCAATAACTATCTTTGCCTGTGTTTTACATGTTTCTTGGTTTATTCCTTTTTTCATTTTTCCTATTTGTATATATGTTTTGTAGTAATGTTCATTAACCAATTAAATACTCCACAGTAGGTGTCATTGAGAGATTGTGTATACTGCATCCACCATCCTTACAAATACCATATTATCTTCTATCGACTAATTTATTTCCCTATTAACTAAACCATTACTGTTTCTCTGCAATTTTCCATTCGACTGTTTAGATAAATTTAAACCGTGGAATAGGATTATTTCACTTTGTTACAGCTTTCTTCCTAATAATTATTTGTCCATTTACAGTTCTAATACCATATTGGCACATTGTTAAATTTTGTGACATTATGCAACTGCTTATGCTATATTCTTTTTTTTCCTCCACAGATAATCATCTACCACTGTGGATAAACCTCCACTGCACACTGTGCTTCCACATTTACTAACTTCAGACTAGGGAGCAAGACCGACTATTTATTATATTCCCATAACACTATTATGAAGCACAATATTTTCATTTTGCACTATACATAACAAAATACAGCTTCTACCAAACATATTTTGATTGCAGTTCGGTTTATGTGCCTTTTACGGCAGATTTCTATTTGTCCACTCAATACTTGAAATTTATTTTTGCCGCCAACTGTTGTAATACATGCTACACGTTTGATTTGTTGTGGTAAAATTAATCTGCGGCTATAAGGATTATGAAAAACTAAAATGCATACCTATTCGACTCGGTTCTGCAACTACATTCAATATCATTTGGCATGATCAATTGTTTATATAGGCTCGAATAGATAAAGTGGAGTATAATTGAGAACTGTATCACATTAGCACATATTTCCTTTGTGTCTTTTCCTTTTAAATTATTATTTAGTGGCTGCAAAATAATTTAGCGAATCAAATAGTATATTACGTTTATGTTTGAATCTAAATTTTTCAAATTTAATAGGACATTTATTTATTTGGCCATTGATTTTAAAATTTAATTGGGGTTTTGAATTTGTATATTTAAAATCATATAAATAAAAGATTAACACCTTAAAATTTGCCAATATAAATTAACAATATATTTTAATATTTTTCTCTATTTATTTTCAAATTAAATTCCAAAAGTTTAAAATATATTATTAATTTATATTGACAAATTTTAGGGTGTTACTCTTTTATTTATAAGATTTTAAATATACAAATTCAAAACCCCAATTAAATTTTAAAATCAATATCCAAATAAATAAATGTCCTATTAAATTTGAAAAATTCAGAATAATTTACAATTTTATTCCAAAATTTATTTTAATTATCAATTTAAATTAAATTAAAAATCAGGATCGTTATAGATTCCCCCCTTAAGTAAATTTCGTCCTCGAAATTTGCAAGGGAGATGAGAAAGAAAAGATTGAAGATAGAGAAATATCTTTCCAAATCAAACTGGATATCAATTCTGCATTTGTCTTACCAAATCAGAATATCGACAATATGAGAACAAATTCATACAATTATTTCACAAGATTCTCGGGTCCACCGGTCTACGAATATGCAAGGGCATTGATTAGTTCGAAGGGATAACTAATCGTTCGTAGAATATATTGGATCCCAGAGAATAGTTAGATGGATTTAATCTTCCATAATTCTCAAATGCTAGGCACGGATTCCAAATTCAGGTTGGTATACTCCAAAGTATATACACCAACTTATCCCTCTTTGGAGTTCAATCAACACAACAAATTACGATAGAACTCCAAATTAGGTTTTTTAACTGATATCGTTTTATTGATACAATTCGAATTTATTTCTATATTTGTTAACCAATTTATTTAATTTAAAATTTCTAATTTATTTAGAATTTTCAAATTCATTAGAGTTTAAAACGAAAAGCTGATAAGAAAGCGATGAAGATATGAAGTAAGGATTTTTTACAACGATTCGTAGGGCCACCATCACACCGAAACTTCTTCTTGGAGCTGCCACGAAGCCATGGAAAGAATTTGGAATCGAAACAAAGGACATTGAGAAGAAAAATTGTTTCCGCTATTGCAGGGTATTGACCATTTGTAGTGGTATTTCCCTGTCCCCTATCTCGTCCTCTTCTCGCACTCATACTCACCATCAGTGGATAGTAAGAAAATTTACTGCGGCATTCGAATGGATATCTTAGGGATTTACTCATTCTAGGGTATACTTCACCATATCTCTAATGAGCTACTTAATGTGTTATACTCCTGAGCTAAAGCTCTAATACCAAATGTAATGATCCTGACTCGAGTTTAATTTCACTGTAATATTTAAACATCGAGAGATTAAATCAATATTTCAACTTGTATTTATTTTTAAAAATGATGTTATACTCGTATAAACATCTTTTGTTCAGTAATTATAATCTAAATTTGTTTGGTGTGGGATGATTTTTAATTTCAAACAGGTTTTTAAGATCTGGAATGTATGAACAAAAGCAAGCTTTGTTCTGTTCCCAGACATGTATCACATATATACATACATATGTAAACAGATTTACATTCGAGAATCATCACATATCAGAGAATACAATTCACTCAAGCATTCATCAAGATAAAGAACAATTTTAGGGCTAGATTGCTCACCTAGATTTTCAGCAGAGACAAAGAACAAGGCAGAGGACAAAGAGCAGGGAAGTATTTTGACAGTTTTCAAAGATGGAAGCCTGAATCTTTTTTTCTTCTTCTTTAATCTTTGGAGTTTAAATCTGTAAATTACAAATGGAAATCTTTGCTTATACTCTTTGTTTGTACTTAATTTATTAATCGCAACAATTTTCCATTACTTACAGTTGAATGACAGAGAAGTTTTCTTTTTCTCTGCAACTTGAAAATAGAATTTACTTTAGCCTTGAACTTGATTTTCCTACAAGTAATTGATTGAACATTATTGTATTAAACTCCTTCTTCTTTAGAAATTATAACTTCAAGTTCAAACTTTAAAAAGAAAGTTACTTGCCCTTTTAAATTGCTTCCAGAAATCTATTACATTAACAAAACTGCAGCTCTGTTTCTTTTTTTCTTATCAATCTGCATTTTTTTTGAGTTTGTGTTAAAAACTAGATTTAAAATCATAGATTCATTAAACTATAAGGTATAAAATTTACCTGAGATATGGAATACAAATCCACTACTTTTGATTTCATTTTCCAGATTTGATTGTTTCAGGTTTTTTTTTTGAATTTGTTTTGTGATTCCCATGTTAAAGACTTTGCTCTGGAAATGATGATCTGAATTTAATAACTTGTTTTGATCTCCCTTAGAACCATCTTTGCTTTGAATTTCTTCCAATCAGGTTGAAATTTTTGAAAAACAAAGAATTTGCTTTAGATTTTTAGAAGATGACAGCCCCTTTTTTCCTCCCAAACCTTCATCTTCTCCCGATATACAAAGTAACCGCGTGCACATGTATACGAAGCCCCACCGCCTTCGGCCACCATCGAGATGCCCAGCAAGTCGACAACGACGTCCTCACACCATCAAGCCACTCGACAACCTAGATCGAATCATCAAAACACAATCGAGCTTTCAGCTGCAACCCAGAGACCAGACCACATCAGAAAACTCGTCGTATCGCAGTGCTCCGACCACCGTAAATCACACGAACATGACTGGAGCCACGCCAACCTCTACCGCTTTGATTCCAACCGGATCGGACGACTTCGATCATCGTTCGTCGTCGCACGAGGTCGATGAATACAACAGCCAACTTGGGTTCTCAAACCCTAAAATCTCATCGACCAACTGCCATGATCATCTAAAAAATCAGTGACTTATTTTTCGTTGAACTCCATTACTTAAACTACCTCCTCCACCAACCCCCATGATTCCAGACCCACCAATCGCCAAAATTTGGCTAGAAATCATTTTCTGACCATCTTACTTTTTCTCACAATTTAATGAACTATAAATCTTGAAATTCTTATCAAAATTCATCGACTTGAATTGTGAATTCTTATATATAATCAAAACATGAATTCCAGAAAATAAATTTCCTGACTTGAATTCCTTTTAACACAAGTTGGAAGTTCATTCCTTACGTGAAAGCTTTTATTATTTGAAACAAATAGTTTTTGTTTTGGAAAAATCCGATTTCGTTTATACAAGTTAAATCTTTGGTTAAATTTAATTTCCCAAAACAACACTTAAAAATGGTTTAAAACCCATATAAAGTTATATCACCTTTTCAAATCATAAATAGAATTCAATTTCAAAATTTTGAATTCAAGTTTTAAATCAAATTTCAAAACCAAATCAAGTTATTCAAAAATAACCTTTATCTTTGAAATCCTTTTCAAAAGCTTTTTATTTTAAACCCAATCTATTTCCAAAATCATTTGAATTTAAAAATCCAATTTTTAAAACTATTTCAAAAATCTGTGACTTGGCCAATCTCCACGTGCAACCCATATTTGTGTGTGTATAAGTGTGGTCCAGGGGTTCAACACAATAGTGCACAACATCATCATCACAGATTCAATCATATCGATAAGCGGTATAACCCGTAATGCTTGTCTTTATTCACAGATTCATAGATAAAGTAAATTTATCAAATCACAAAGATTCACTATTACGATTCGATGTGGATTTCGGATAACCAACTAGAATCCGACTCCCTGTCGCATCGAAATTTAAATGTCGTTTTACGGGTCAAGGGGTTTTCATATTCATACAATAGTATATCACAAATATATAGCAGCTCAGCACAAAGCGTCACATAGCATCACATCACATATCAAATATATTAATCCATTACACAGTATTCAATAACAATCAAACATCTTTGATTAAGGTGAATAAATCGTATGGTTTTAAATTTTCTACCCATATAATTACTCCCATTAGTAATCTTTAACCAATGATTAATTGTCCTTAACTACAATTGATTAAGTCTTGATCACCTTCATTAATTGATCATTTCTTTAATTAATTATCTTAATTAATTAACCCTTAATTGTAACTAATTTAAATCTTAATTACTTTTATTAATGGACCTTTAATTAATTACTTTAATTAATAAATCCTTAGTTATTAATTTAATCTTAATTATAATTAATTATCTTTTAATTAATTATTCTTAATTTAATTACCTTAATTAATTAACCACATTAATTAATTATGCTTTAAAGTAATTAACACTTAATATTTGGATTTATCAATCCTTAATCTTTAATCATCTACTCTTCAATAATTAATTAACCATAAGTTATTATACTTTAATCACATTAATTCAATAGCCCTTAATAAATCACCCTTTAATAAATTATTCTTAATTAATAAGTGATTATCTCTAATCATTTACATTAATAATCACAAATAAATTCTAATCATCTGATTAACTAAATTCTAATCATCTGATCATCGGTATGGACTGGCTAGTTCGATACAAGGCCAGGATTCTTTGTTTTGATAGAGTTATTTATCTTCGACATCCAGACTCTTCTTCTCAGTTATCTCTTGTTCTTTGCGATACCGATTGTGATTCCCTAGCTACCTTATATGCTCTTGATTCTCAAGACGATGATGATGATGTTTCTCGTATTCCGATAGTTTTTGACTTTGTTGATATCTTTGAGCCTGTTTTGGGTTTGCCACCCAAGCGGGCCTTAGAGTTTCGTATTGATCTCATTCCTGGTGCTCAGCCAGCTAGTCGTCCTCTCATGAGGATGTCTACTAAGGAGAATGAGGAACTTAAAAAGCAACTCCTTGAGCTCGAAGCTAAACACTTCATTTGATCTAGCTCTTCGCCGTGGGGTGCCGTCGTGGTATTCGTGAAGAAGTCGGATGGTACTCTTAGGCTTTTCGTCGACTATCGCAAGCTTAATGATCTAACCATCAGGAATCGCCATTCCTTGCCAAGAATTGATGACATGTTCGATCAATTGAGTGGTGCAAAGGTCTTTTCTCAACTGGACCTTGCCACGGGTTTTCATCAACTCCGAGTTGTGGAAGACAGCATTCCCCTTACGGCCTTTCGCACTCGATATGGATCTTATGAGTGGCTCGTCATGCCATTCGGTTTGACGAACGCTCCTGCTAGTTCGTCGATCTTATGAATCGGGTATTCCGGGAATATCTCGATAAATTTGTGCTAGTATTCGATGACATCTTAGTATATTCCAAATCCGAAGAGGACTATGCTTGACATCTTAGAATTGTCTTGAGTACTCTCCGCAAACATCAACTCAAGGCAAAGCTTTCTAAATGTCACTTCTGCAAAAGGCAAGTGAAATTCTTAGGTCATGTGGTATCTTCCGATGGTATCCCAGTTGATCCTTCTAAGATCGAGGCTATTTAGAAATGGAAGAGGCCTGAGAATATTCATGAGATTCGTAGCTTTCTGGGATTAGCGGGTTATTACCGCCATTTCACTAAGGATTTCTCTCGCATCGTGCTTCCTCGTACAAACCTCACTAGAAAGGGTGTTCGTTTTATCCGGTCTGACAAGTGTGAGGCTGCCTTCCAGCGATTGACTCACACATGCACCTATTCTTGTGGTTCCTGAAGGGAACCAAGATCTCCCTGTTTATACCGATGCAAGCCAAAGTGGTCTTGGTGCGGTTCTTATGAAGAAGGACCAGGTTGTTGCCTACGCTTCAAGGCAATTACATCCCAACGAGGTTCGGTACGCGACCCATGATTTAGAGCTTGCAGCCATCGTCTTCGCCTTGAAGATATGGCGTCATTATCTCCTTGGTGAGCACTTCGTTCTTTATACCGATCATAAGTCTCTCAAGTACCTCTTTTCGCAGAAGGAATTGAATATGAGGCAACAACGATGGTTAGAGTTTCTTGTCTCATAAGATTTTAATATCAAGTATACCCGTGGGAAGGGTAATCGTGTAGCTGATGCGCTTAGTCGCTAGCATTCGGCCGTTGTTTCTATGATGTTAACTGAATGGGATGTTCTTAAGACCTTATCCAGCTTCGATATTCATGATCGAGCACCGTCATCTGACTCACCGGTCTCGTTATTCAGTATGGTGGCTCGACCTTCTCTTCTTGATCATATCTCTGAGGCCTAGAGACGTGGTGCTTATATTATTCGCCTCATTCAATCTTGCTCATCTGAGTCTCCTGATGAGGAGTTGTGGGATTATTCGATTGATTCTCACGGTTGCCTTCGTCTGAAGAACTATATAGTTGTGCCTTCTGATTCAGCACTTAGGTGTGACATATTTGATAATTGTCATCGCACTAAGTATACCATTCATCCGGGTAGCAGTTAGATGTATGCGGATATGCATCGCCTTTATTATTGGGATGGTATGATGCGGGATATTGCAAGTTATGTAAGCAATTGCATGACTTATCAGCTTGTCAAGGCCGAGCATCAGTGGCCATCCGGTCTTCTTCGGCCTCTTGAGGTTCGACAGTGGAAGTGGGACCAAGTATCGATGGACTTCGTTGACGGTCTGCCTCGTTCGAGGTTGGGTCATTCTAGCATTTGGCTTATCGTGGATCGTCTTACTAAATCCGCCCATTTCATCATTATTAAATCTAATAGGAATTCTCCTCTTTTGGCTAAGCTCTACATTAAAGAAGTCGTGCGATTACATGGTGTTCCTTCTTCGATTGTATGTGATCGTGATCCCTTGTTTACCAGCCAATTCTAGACCAGTTTTCAGCAAACTTTGGGTACAAAGCTTAATATTTCTACAGCTTATCATCCCCAGTTTGATGGACAGACTGAGAGGGTGAATCGAATTCTTGAAGGTCTTCTCCGTGCATGTATTCTTGATTTTAGTGGTTCATAGGAGGATCATCTTCCATTAGTAGAGTTCTCCTACAATAATAGCTTCCAATCCAGTAGCGGTATGGCTCCATTTGAGGCACTATATGGAAGACCATGCCGTTCTCCTTCTTGTTGGTTAGAATCTTGCGAGAAGCTTATACTCGGTCTAGATTCAATTCGTGATTCTTCGGAGAAGATATCCCTTATTAGACAGAGAATAAAAGAGGCACAGAGTCGCCAGAAATCCTACACGGACAACCGTAGGAAACCTCTTGAGTTCTCCGTTGGTGATCTTGTATTTATCCGTGTATCCCCAATGAAGGGAGTAATGCGCTTTAGCTCCACAGGGAAATTGGCTCCTCGCTTTATAGGACCATTTTCGATTACCGACCGCATTGGTCCAGTTGCTTATCGATTAGCTCTTCCATCTCATTTATCGAGAATTCATGATGTCTTCCATGTCTCTCAGCTTTGAAAATACATTCTAGATCCTGATTCTGTTATTGATCCGTCCGAGCAACTTGAGCTTGAGATCTCACCGAGCCTATCCACTTTTCAGCAGCCTATTCGTGTACTTGATTCGGAGGTGAGGCGCCTTCGAAGCAAGAACGTTCCTCTTGTAAAGATTCAATGGTCGGAGAATCCCAATGATTGCACTTGGGAAACCAAAAAATCTATCGAGCGTTCCTTTCCGTGCTTTCTATATTCACTTGATAATGGTGAGAATTATTATCTCAAGCTATTTCTATACCTTCGTGTTGGATTGTTACTTGTGTTACGGATTTTCCTTAAGAATTGCGTGGACGCAGTTTATTTAAAGGGGGAGTCTGTAACGGCCCTGGTTTGGAGATTACCAGAATTATTAAATTATAATGAGAATTATAATTTAATAATGGAGAAAATAATTTAATAAGGAGAAAATGATGTGAAATATTGTTTAATTGAAATAAACAATGTTGTATGAATAAATCTTGGGTGAATGTAATAAAATGAGATTTATTTCAATTTTTAATGGTTGAAATAAATTTAAGATGGAGGATGTAACAGCCCAAAATTTAACAAATATTTCATTCTTTTAGTTATAAAACTTTGGGGGTTTATTATATAAAAATCTAAATTTTGAATTGATTAAAACAATTGCCTAAATTTTTAAATAAATAATAAGATCTCTGAAATTTTGACGTGGTTAAGAATTAACTTTAATTGGAAATTTGGGTTTTTTTGTTGAAGATGGTAAATAACTTAATTTCTAGCTAAATCATGTTTTAATTAAGAAATAAGATTTGAGAAAAATTTTGTGTATAAATAAACTGTTTAATTACGCGTTTAAAATGCGCGTTATTGATGGAACATTTTTAACGTATATTTACTACATAAGAGAACGCGTAAATTTAAAAACGTTACTTTTATTATGAAACTGGGCGTGTGTTTGATTCAATTATTGCATCGGTTTTTCACGCATCTAAATTTCTTACCTTGGATATAAATAGTCAAATAAATCAGCAGACATGCATTTTTAGGTGGGAAAGGAATAAATTTTCTTTCCGTTGATTCCACATATTTAATAAATAAAACCCATTGATTTTTCAATAATGTTCAAATCAAATATTCTTTTCCGTTTCTTTACTCTAGGAATCAACACTTTTCTTTGTTCAATATTATAACACGTTCACCAATTTTTCCATTTTTCTGTACCGTTAAAACAACACAATAATTTTTACCTTAGCTATAAATGGATTATATACTTTAAAAAAAAATTAAATAATTTATACTGTTACTTATATACATTTTAGTAATGGAATTCTTGGTAAATGAATGAAAAAAACCCAATGTAAACAAATCATATTTTTTTAAGTAATAAATTTCAAAATTTATGTATAAATAAACTGTTTAATTACGCGTTTAAAAGGCGAGTTATTTGATGGAATGAATAAAATATAAGCGTTACTTTTGTATAAATTTGGGTGTATATTATTACGGTTGTAGTACGCATTCTTAAAAAAAATTCATACCGCAGATATAAATAATTAATTAATTTGTAGATGTGCAACTCTAAGTGGTAAATGAATAAATTTCCTAGCCTATTAATTTCGTTTAAAAGTTTCCTAAATTCGCATGTAAACCTTACCTTTTCCTTTATTGTCAATCGTTCTAAAATTGGTATGAAATCTTTGATTTCCCCTACTATTTAAATTTTATTTGCTTACCGTTCCTTCTTCCATTAAATCAAAGCAAATTACACCTTTAAGTTGTATGTTTATATCCGTTTTGATAAAATTTGGTTGACATAAATGATACGTATTTATATTAAATATTCTTAAAAGGTATAAAAATTTAAGCGTTATTTTTGTTATAAATATGAGCGTAATTTTTGCGTTGGTTATTGCGTCTATAGTGCGCATTCCAAAAATATATACCTTACCTGAAAATGGTTAAATAAATCAGTAAACGTGCATTTTCGAGTAGGAGAGAAGCATATCCGTTTCAATTTTTTCTTTGACCGTGACTGGACATTTACCTTTTTAAAGATATCCCAATTTCCCATTTGCTGCAACTATTTTTATTTAGTATAAAATCTTTGAATAAAGTAACGTTCAAATCTAATATTATTATGGTTTCCTCCGATATCAACGCTAGTTTCTTCTCATTATTAAGCAGGTTGGCACAAATTTTTCTTTTGGTCAATTTTCCATTTTCGTTTTGAAGCAAATTGATTGCTTTCCATTTTATGTTCTCCTTAATTACAAAACCCATGGCATAATTCCATCACACAAAGATTTCCTACCTATTGTTTGTAATAGGAATAGAACCAAGTGGCAGTGTATAACAAGGAATAAATTTGTGCTCAATCAAATCATGGCCCTTTTTAAAATATTTATGTTCTTCTTTCCCAAAACTTTATTTCTTGCCTAAATCAACGCATAGCTCATTGATAAATACCAGTCACGAACACTTTTTCTTTACCTCATCTTTTGGACTTCGTCTCCTAGCTTGTGTGGAGCTTCAGGTAATGGCAGTTACTTTCTTTCTTCTTCCTTTTATTTTCTTTTTCTTTTTCTTTGTTTTCTTTTACTTCACTCGGCTGCTCCACCTGAAGCTTTGAAATTCCATTTTCATTCTCCACGTTTAAAAAAAACTTTATGCCTAACAGTATCTTACTGTGTGAACTCGCGTGCATAAAAAAAATATAATAATAAAAAAAAATCAATTTGCATAAGCACGGTGAAAAATGTAGGTGGGTTATAAGCTGGATTTCGTAAATTTTCAACGTGAATACGTTGCATGTGAATAGGATATAGGTATAAGCCACCTAAGTTTAGCTTATTGTTTCTTTTTTTTCTAGCACGTTATAATATTTAGTTTTAATTTAAGAAAGAAAAATAATAATAACGTGCATAAATGGCCGAGAATAGTAGTTGCGTGCTCAAAATTTTAAACCAAAGTTTCATCACCTTTTGCATTGTTGGAAAAAATAAGTGTGCGTGCACCACTTTTTGATCACAGACTTTATAACTAAATTTCCCACTGTTCACTCTTTAGCATTCATATAATTCAAATAGAAATTTGGGCCGAGCTTTAAGAATGGGGTGAAGTCTTGGGTGGAGTGGTCGAGAAATTATGGCAATCATCCTTTTATTATAATCTCGTTCCAGTTGTTATTTAAAATTTTGATCGTTTTGAATTTCACGTAATTAGTTATTCGTTTATCTTGTTCAAGATCTAAATCGGATTGGCTCATCTTTCAGTCATTGATCACGCCTTCTGTACGCTGTTCTATTGTGGTTACCATAGTTTTGAATCAAAATATTCAGCTTCGTAAATGTGAGTAGTCTCACCTGACAACGTACTTATATATCTGTAAATTGATAACAAGTGTGATTATTTATTTACTGTATATTTTGAGATTTGCCAAATTTTATTTACAAAGCGGTATTTTGAATAATTCAAGTCCAACATGTGTGGATGCGAATGGTTGAAAATATCGGGTCGTTACAGAGGAAAATAAAGTTAACTACTTTATCTGAGAATTTGGGTGGACAAATATCAATTGTTGGTATTTATTATGGTTAATGAAAGGATATTGGTGATGTATACCAATAATCACCTTTTATTGTTTAATAATAAAAATAAAATAAGAAATAATTGTGAATGTGCCTAAACATGATGAACATGTATGTGAAATAAAATTTATTTTATTTCATGAATTCGAATGTAGTTAGTGGCAACATTTGATTAAATTAAATAATTTGAACAATATTGTGTTTGTTGCCAATATTGTCATTTTATTTAATTAAATATATATATATATATGAGAATGAGTAATAAAATAATTAATCATGATAATTATGACTAAAAATGTGAGAAATAATTTAATAATTTCTAAACATGTATTTGTTTTGTTTTGGGTGCATAACATCTTTTTATTTAACCAATTGTATTTAATTTGCAATTTATTTTGCAATTATGGAAAAGTTGGATAAATTGAGTAATAGATGGAAATTTAATAACAAAATTGTTAAAACTTATGTTTTGATAATTTTATTAAAAACTAGATGACATAACGAATCCAACGCATTCAAAATCATTAAAAACAGATTAAAAATGTAGAAGTTATGAAGATTTGAACATTGTATAAGTGCAAATAAACTTAAACAAAATTTTTGCCCAAGTAAAATTAATGTGGGTCGTTGGGTTAAGCCCAAACCCAATATCCACTAGAGAAACTTCTGGAGCCAGGAAAGAAGTACGTACACTTCTTCCTCCTTCAGCTCATTTTGAGAAAAGGAAAGGCAGAAGCTCAAAAACAATAAAAATGGCTTCCTTGCTCAACTAATATCAAAAATCCAATTAAAATCCACACCAAATTAAATTATTTTCATGCAAAAACCAAATTCAGGTAATCTCCTAACTCATTTTTCTCTCAATCCATGGAATTTGCCAATTTCATTTATTGTTGTTTTTGGTTTTAATGAAATCTTCTCTTGCATTTCAGCAATCACAGGTCCGGCAAGGGCGAATTCGAGTTGAAAGCTTCCATCTTAAAGCCTAAATCATCATCTTTTTGCCGCTAACTGTAAGTTAAAAGCTTATGCAAACTGAATTGGTTATCTATCAAAAACAAAAATAAAATCTGAAGCTATAATGTTGGTTTATGCATAAAATTTTGCTCCTAGCGTATGTTGTCTTGCTGAAAATGGTGCAACTTTGTTGCCCATATCTTGTTCTTCCAGCGTCGGATTGTCGTCAAATTTTTTTCAGTTTGTAATGCATTTTCTAAAGTTCATCGCTGCAAATTTTCATCGAGCTTTGAGTCCGTTTGGACCTTTTTTTTGCTGTCAAATGCGAAATCCGAGAGGAAATATGCATAGAAAATTCCATTGGCTGAATAGTATTTTCGGCATAACTTTTATGTTTCTAATCGGAATTTCGAAATCTTGGATGTTCTGAAATCCATGTAAAATATGCCACTACTTTTCTGCTTTAGCTTTGATATGATCTCGAAGTTTACATAGTGTAAAATAGACGTTTTTATCGCTGGTCTGTGTTAATAGCCAGCGCGCAAATTTTCTTTTCTAGTAGTATTTCGCTCGTAATTTATTCGTTACTGACCGGAATATCGAAATTTTTGAAGTTTTTAAAACCTAGGCTGTAGACTACAAATTTTATGTTTTATGCGTGGAATTTCGAAGTTTACATGGTGGAAAATTGATGTTTTCATTGTTGGCCTGTCATGGACAGCCCCAAATTTTGATATAATTGTCCGATTTTGACGATTTCATTTGCATTCTTTTGCAAGATTTTTATTATGAAATTTATATATTAATCCATTTCTACTAAATTATTTTATGTTATAACTTATTAATTTTCATCATCTTTATGCTTTTTCGGACGTATAAGAAAATAAATTAAACGATTTAGTAAATCCGCGAGGTATGGGACTTGTGTATTTACTTTATCGGCTAATTTCGGACTTGTACGATCGAAATGATTTTGAGGAATCGTTTGATTTCCTTCTTGATGTTAACCACACTGTGGTATGAGTTTGAGATTATATTAGTCCATTTGGCTGATACGTATAGTCCGAGATCTCCTATTCGGGAGTATATACGAGATTAGGACCATATTGATGGAGATATACCTGCCAATGATATGAGGCAAGATTTTGATGGAATTTGATGAGTTTGATGATTTTATGGAATTTCTACTCGTCGATGAGATGAGACGAGTTTAGCATCTTATGCCATATGCCGATGACATGAGGCGATTCTTTTGATGATGTTGATGATTTCTTAGTGTGGCACGAACTAGCGGCTAGAAAACCGCTAAGTGAGAGCGTATGGTATGGGACATACGTTACCAGTTTTCGGCTTACTATTCGAGTGTTGTTGACACATTCTGGGAGAACTACCGATACTTGGAGTCCTGATCGAGTTAAGTAATACTTGACTCGACAGCGAACACCGATTGGAGTGAGGTGCTCCAATCACTTTTGACGACGGGTGTTTGTGGGGAGTATAGATGACGTCATAGACCGGATTAATTCGAGATGAGGATTCCGGTCGAGAGTTGGATATGGTACCATGATGGTGAACAGTACTAGTAAATAGCATGTGCAACATGCTTTTGCATGTAATAATTGGCCAATATGAGATTTCTTTTATGAGTTATGATGATTTCGATTTCACCATTTTTGATGTTTTACCTAGCCTTATAGATGTAAATAAGGCAAATATGATTTCTTTGAGGATTTTGGTGATTTCGAATTTTATGGATTTATATTTGGGATTTATATACGACTTGAGAGATTTATTTATTCATGGATAATGTTTGAATGTTTTCCCTTATATCATATACATGAATTCCCTCAGATTAACCAAGTATATGTATATGCAAACCACCATAGAGACATAGTGAAGTTACTTGATATCAATCCTAGATGTTCATACCTACTTATGTTATCCCGTTGCGAAGCTCTTCTCTTTCCTTATCGTATTTCCTTTCTAACGATAAGATTCAGTTGCTTGACCCGTGTGTTTATCACTTGGGTCAGACCGAGTTGCAGGTTAGGTGGAAGTCGATCTTTTGTGTTGGATCTATGTTGCTTTCTGTGTAGGACGCATGACTAGGGACTGGACTCCTCTTTTAGTGTTATACCTGTTATTGACACTTTGCATATATTCTTTTATGGGATGTGATGTATGTATTTGATATGGGCATACTATTATGTAGTGGTGTATGACACTTGATGTTTGGGTTTGTAGCTATGTGTGTGTGTGTGTGTGTGTAGCTGCTGTTCTGTGATATGTATGTTTTATTTATTTCATTTCGCTTCCTAATAGATCCTGTAGCCGAGTAGTATCGTATTAGCTAAATATTGGATATGTCGATTCTATGAGGTAAAGAAAAAAATATCGACGCATTCAGTCTTTAGCTAATGCATTACTATATCGGTCGCCCTTAACCAACCCTATTCTCTACGTTAGTCGACAGAATTACTTGTTAATTCCCTTTACTAACGTGGGTCTCGGGGTGGGGCGTCACAGAAACTAACTCAACTTGACTCACTGTTAATCGTACATTGTCCAATAAAGTTCAATTACTCCATATTTGTGCATTATTATGTATCGCATGTAGGAGTAATTTTGAGATTGAATCTTTACTCATTTTAGGTACATATGCAACATTTTCCAATATACTCATTCATTCGATCAAAACTAATCATGTCTATTACATGTTAGTTTATTTACTTCTGTTTTATATTCTTTAACTTGACATATTACATGTTATCAAATACACATGTCTATGTCGACGATAACTCATCGGTTAATGTGAAGAAGTACGTGGAACCGTTTTGGTATTTATAGAATTACGATTGCATATATCTATGTGTATCAATCCGAAGAGTCCATCAACTATTATGGGTGCATGGCCCTTTATTGTTTGAGGTATAATTAATAAGTATCATATGATTCAAAATCATACAATGAAATTATTTCCCAAAACTACGGCTTAGTCTATAATTCCAAAACAACTGTAAATAGCATTAGATACTTTTGTATATTCCAGTGCATCACTTTTGTTATAAATTAAATTACCACATTATATTTTTATTTCATAAATAATATTCATATGGAAATAAAGTTATGTTTTTTTCTTTTCTTAGTCGATACCAAAAAACAATCGTTATTCCATAAATTATGTATAGTAAATTTTACGAAAACAATTTTCATACTATAATGCAATTAATAAGTGCTATATGGCATGCCCCCACAATCTCCACCATTACTATAATAGTGTATTAAATTTGGAGGTCCATCATTCACTTAATACAATTTGTTTATTTCATATAGTGGAACTATTTATAGTGGAGAGTTCACTGATCAAATATCTTGAACTCAAAAAAATAAATCTCATAGAAAACAATTTTCTATATGAAAATACATTTTGAATTAGAAATCATATTTCTTATTCCAATATTGTGTATCAATTATTATTACAATTCTCGTTTTTAATGTTTCTCTATGAAGCAGAAGTGACTATTCATTCTTTTCATCCCAACTGTACCTTAAATTAATTTATTCTTATACACTTATTTTCCTTTCAAATGGTCAAGCTATTTTAAAGAAACCTTACTACAGTATCATAACAAACTCTTTACAAAAGCGCATTCAATTATCCTTAATATTTAAGGACATCAAATGTGTTGCACTTTACGTAAACCGATCGAAATGACATTTCAGCAATCAAATTCTTAGACATGTCTTGTAGTTTTTGGTATTGCGTTACACTAAAACAATATGATCCCTTTATAATGATTCGAGTTAAATACTTGATATCAAAATACTGTTTATTGGCGTATTTCTAATAAACTATATTCATTGAAGTATCGTACATTACGAACTGTGACAATTCACCATATAGCATTTATAAATAATAGTGTATGGATTAAATACCTATAGTCTTGTATTTCTTTTAGAGTTTGAAACTCCTGGAGTGCAATATACGGTCTCTACAAAATAAGCACATAAGTGACCATTTTATGAATGTATTAAGTAGTTTTAAAAATTAGATACTTGCATGGGTATAGAAAACATTATCATGCAATAGGCATTTAATGGTGGGTATTATATTTCCAATTGTCAATTTTCAGTTTTGTTCGTTTATTTATGTTATTTGATAAACATTTTTTCAACCATGTTAAATGGGACAAATTTAACATTATATATAATTGTAACATTATTTAGCATATGTTCTTACAATATAAGAAAGGTTAAATGTTGTCATTTAATTATTCTAATAAGGCTCTCACTAGTCTTTTATGTTTCTTCAAACCCTAAGATGAATTATAGAAGTCTTTTGACTTCACTAGTGGGTGTTAGTACCCGTCTATTTTGGTATTCTGACCTTGAGTTCTCTCAGCAAGTCATAGCCCTACAAATGATGGATAACTCCTTATCGGTTGTATTACATACAATTCCTTATCAGTTGTATCACAAACAACTCCTAACCTACTTTTCTTTATCCTAATCTCATTTCAACCTTGAGTTTGTTCAATAAATACGTATAGTTATGTTACCTCATCTGTTCAATATATTAATAATACTATACAAACATGCCTAACTTAAGTTTGCTCAACAACTAAGGAGTATGCAGGTAATTTATTAATATATATATATATCTATATATATATATATGGTAGGGGACAACATTATATTGAAGATTCATAACCTCCAGCATATTATATTGAGTGATATCGACTTATAGAATAATGTATTTCTTATGAAATACCCTCGTGATTCAAGTATCAGGCACATCATAAATCACAGTACACACATTTACGTTTGTATTTATTCCTTAAGTCTATTTGGTTTTCTTTAAGTTCCACCTTTAGTTTATGCTCATACTATACAAGTTTCATTATTATATAACTTTTATATTTTAATTAACTTATACAATAATCTTATGTATAATATTTTATTAATTAAATCTTATTTAATTAATTTTAAATTAGTACTCCAATACAACTTTTATATTGGACATATCTACTGTAACCGCTATAGTAAGACACATATATCTTATGTATATGCATATTTTTAGTTAATTAACTAACCTTTAGTTACTTTATTAATTAAACAATTTTAGTTAAATTATATTAATTTTGAAAATATCCTATATACATACATGTATGCTTATGTTATCTTAAACACATTAAAATAACATAACATATATTAACATATATAATACATGCGTACAAGTATAAATTAATTAACTCATTTAATTAATTATATTATTAATCTAATTAAAAAACTTATATTTCAAAATTTACATAGTTTCAAACATTTGGAACTTTTCTTTACATTTTCAAACATTTTCCAAATTTATGTTATATTATAACCTTTTATAATAAACATGTTTGATTTTAAATCAAACTTTTACATTTAAAATCTTTTCTTAATTTTCAAAAATATTATCAAAAATAGTGCAAGGCCCAATTAAATTATTCCTTTTCTGTCAAGGGTAACCTTTGGGCCTACTCGACCTTTCATGCCAGGCTGGTAACTAGGTAGGACATGGTACTTGATCACCCAATTCCAATCATAGACATTCCATTTCTAGACACCGTACTAAGTGGGCAAGCATAATTAGTTAGTCCTAACATGACTAGACCACATAGGCTATTAGCCTCTGATACCATTGTTGGTACTGGGCTAGCTTACAAAGAAAGAAATTGGTGCATTTCAAAAAAAAATATGATTTTTGGATCGTTAAAGGGTCTATGAAGTGTAAATGTGTTTAGATTTTATCTAAATTTCTTTTAAATAAAATCGGTATTTTATTATTTACCATATTTTTTATTAATTTAATTCTAAAACAATTAAGAATGGGATATAAAAATAAGGTTTGAATATATCAAATATATTCATTCCATAATTGTGTGATAGAATATTTAAACATAAGGCAAGTATGATCAATTGATAATATGATATATATGAGTAAATAAGAATAAGTTTAAAAGCAATCACATAAGGGAAAGAAATGAAAGATACAAAGATGATTGAATCTTCTTTCCCTTTTTGACAAACTTGATTTATGCATCATTCAATTAGCAATCGATGAATCATTATAAAATAAGAATGGTAATAGCCAACAATAATTCATATACATATACTACTGCCTTATTTAAAATTGTTTGATATCAATAAAGCATTTAAATTATACAATATGAAATATACATTGAGTTTTATGTATACATTTACATATTGATAATTATTCGTATAAAAAGATTAATCCGAAACTTCTAAGTTAATTCAAAATAAACAATATTACATTTAAATTTTCTGATGTATTTATGAAATTATGTAAACTTAAATTAGTTAACAATATATATATATATATATATAACTAAATCAAGATATTCAACCTATATGAAAAATGTTTTCTTCATTTAAAAAAAAAACTGAAACATACTAAACTGAGCAACATATGAACAATCCATTAAATAATTAAAGAAAGACATAAGTCATGTCAAATAAGGTAACAAATTTATAAATTTATTGAAATCAATTTATTATCAAAGCATCCTTTAATCATATGTGAGTTTCAATTATAATAAGATGCAAATAATAAGAATAGATAAAATTTCAAATCTAAAGGAGATTCAACCTATATGAATAAATAATTTTATTTCATTATTCATAAAACAAAAGGTGATATATATTGAATTAATCTATATGTTAAAATCTATTGAGTACTTAAAGAATGATAATTGTGATGTCAAATAGGGTAACAAATTTAGAAATTTGTTGTGATCAATTTATTATCAAAATATCATTTAATCATATGCGAGTTTCTATTAAAGCACAAATATAAATAATAACAACATATAAAATTTAAAATCAAAAGAAATACATTTTGATTTGAATGGTTAAACATAGATTCAGAAATCAGCCTCTAGATGTTGCAAGGATCAAGAAACAAGAAACAAGTGGAGTTTTTTTTCTTCTGAGTTTTGTTTATGGAATTTTTATTTTTCTAGAGGCAATTAAAGGAGAGGAGGTTAGCTTAAGAAACAAAGAAGGAAAAATTGTCTACCCGAATCAAAACGTGAATAAGGATGAGAGAGAGAATGCGTTTTAAAAGAAAACATTAAAACCTTTTCAATTTTCTCCTTAAAAACCTTCCTTATTTAATTCCAAAATTAGATCACCTAATCTTCTTCATATATTCAGCAGAATAAATAAAGATAAAGGGAAAAAGTTCATTTTATAAATGATATTTAAGTTATTCATAAAAAGAAGATTTATTTCCTTTTCCAATTGCTCCTTTAGATTTTCAAATCACATTTAATGCCAATATATTTTTTCAAAATGCATGTGGGACTCAATGAAAAATTCCAAAAATCACTTAGCAATTAATCTATTTTAATCCAATTTAAACATTTTATTGATATCGTGTATCAATTCGCGCGTTTATAGCTTTTGCAGACGCACTTTATTAAGTACTAATTCAAACAAATTATATGAAGTTTAATAATTAATATTCATAATATTAATTAATTTAACTAAGTTATAAATTAACTAAATCATATAATTTATTCAAACTATTTATCATTACGGCTATGTGGCTCCAAAGTGTCGGTAATTGACAAAAACAAATATATAAATTGAAAAATTATAAATTGTTCGGATTCAGTTCAAAGTAGCTTTGTAACAACCCAAAATTTAAGCTATACAAATTAATAAACGAATTAACTAAATAGTAATATAACTTTGTGAAATTATCAGAATTGGACCATGAGAGTTGCATCATTGTGTACCGGAAATTTTCTGGTCGATTTCCATATATAGATTGTCAAAATCGGAGCTAAAACGAAGAAGTTACGGAATAAACAAGAAACGAGAAAACAAAAGAATTTTTTTTATAAGGGCTAGGTCGACCCTTCCATCAGCTAGGTCATGTAAGTCAACCTAACTCATGGAGGTCGACATGCTGGTCGACACGCCTACGTGCTTGGGTGCACTCTTTTCCAAATTTTTGCAGTGATGTTTTTTTCTATTTAAATCGATCTTGTGCGTCAGTGCTTCCATCCGACGGTTCTCATCGAGCCTACGACGTGGTTGCATCAGATTTAATCTCCAAATCCAATGATCTAAGATCCATAAGTGACTCTATAAATAAGACCTTAGGCCGAGCTATTTTTCTAATTCAGATTTTCCTCATCTAGGTTCATTGCCTGAGGCTGGATTCTAAAAGGAATATTTTTCCAAGGAGTAGATCTTTTTAATTAAAATATTTTATACCCTATAATTGGATCTGGGAAGGCCAATGAAAAATGCTAAGGACCACAATTTAGTGTTTAGTAATTATTTTAGCTTTTTAAGTAGTTTGAAATAACATGGTTTTCAATATTTATATTTTTCTACAAATTTGGGATAACTTTTATGCAAGTTTATTTACAGTTTATTTTTAATTAAATTTTTGACTTGCTTTCAAGTCTATTTTCTTTTACCTATTCTATTTCAGTTATTTTCAATTATTTACTATTAATTACAGTTTTCCTAATTATTTACAGTTATTTGCAGTATTTGCAGTTATTTACTGCTATTTACATTTTATTTGCATCTATTCTACGTTGGGATTTATTCTGTAAATGTTATTTTTTTCAATCCCCTTATTATGTGAATAGAATAAATAAAAGAGAATAATTAGCTAATATGGATTATAATATAAGAACACTAAATTTACAGAAATTAGATGTAAAGTAAGAAGAACTGTAATAAATTGGACATCTACTGAAATAGGCAAATTTAAGACATTTGCAAGCATAGTTATAACGTGTAATTGTAACTAAAAAAGAAAATAGAAGAAATAGCAGAAGAAGCTTGTTTTTAAACTTAGACCTTGGTTTATGTTAATAAGCAAAATTACAACACACGGGTTATAATTAGAGGCAATAGAAAATGAATCTTTTAGAACTTATTATTAAGTTTATAAGAAAGCATAGCAGAGATAACAGAAGAGGCTTAATTTAAGACTTAGGTTACGTTTATAAGCAAACAAAGCAGAAATAATAGAAGAGGCTTATTTTTAAGCTTATACTAAGTTAATAAGCAAAGATAGAAGTAGGACCCGTATTGGCAGCATTCCCCTTGGATATGCTTATGCTGTTTAGGGTTGATAAGTGGTCAATAATTATAAGCTCAAATCAGGGACCCGTACCGGCAGCATTCCCCTTGGGACATGGTTATGCTATTTAGGTAGATAAGTGGTCGATAATTAGAAGCTCAATCGGGGGACTTTAGCGAAGGGGCACAACTAGATTTTGTTTGTTAGGACCCGTATCGGCAGCATTCCCCTTCAGTTAGGAACTGGTGGTCTCACAACACACTTAGGTGAGGCTGGGCACGCTTATGCTATTTAGGATAGATAAAAGGTCCAAAGAGGGAGAAACAAGCACTAAATAGGTGTCATTTTGCTACGGAACCAACAGGATGGGACTAGCTCATAGTGGCACAACAGAGGTAGAAGGTCGATCAAAGGGTAGAATTAGGAGTTCATTCTAATTAAACTAGGAATGGGATTTCAGCCTAATCAAGGAAGCTATCTAAGACAAGTGCAAACAATCGAAACAATCTAAACTATCTTAGCAAAGTAAACAGTTAAATTGTATTTGATTCTAGTTTTATCTTTTCCTTTATTTCCTTTTATAACTAGAACTGTTGCAAAGTCTATTATCTTTATCTTGCTTAAAAATACTAGTAATTACTTTCATTCACCAAACTTTTAGTCTGACCCACTCCTCTATTTTCCCCTTTTCCCCCATAGGCCAGTAGGGGCAAGGGCAGTAGACTTTCAGCGTTCCAGGTGTGACATTCTTAGAGATTCTTCATGTATTCTTCTTCTGTTTTAGTTTTCTTTTTATTTTAGTTTAGATGTACTGGTACAGTTAAGAGAGATGGTTTTATTTATGTACTCTGTTACTGTGACGGAGATGGTGTTTTTCATAAGGTTTAAGTATTTGATATTTTAAGACTTATCTTGGTTATGACTTATTTTATGAAGTTTGATTTATAAATAAATTATTATTTTAAATGTTTCTGCTGTTTTATTTATTTTTCCTTGTGAGTCTTAGTCTCTAAAAAGTTTTTGGTATTCCTACAACGCACCACACCATTTAGTGTGCGCTTTTTGGGTATACTAAGTGGTTATGGAGTGTTTCATTTGGTATCAGAGCCTAAGGTTATAGGATTCCTAAATCTTCACTACACCAAAATAGTGATTTTGCAACATTTTATATATGTCAATTTCCAACACTTATAAATGTTATAAACAACCAACAATAAAAAAGTGTTAGGGTACCTAAAAAGTGTTAGTAAAAATAAAAAGTCATATGTATAAACATTGCAACATATTGGCTATAATTTGCAACACAATTAAGTGTTATACTAGCCGGTAAACATGTAAATATTCGCTGAAAAATGGGGCGTTTTGTAATTTTTACATATCATATATTTTGTGACGCTTCCCCCCTTCCCATCAGTTTTCAGTCGCATAAAATTATTATTTTTTTAACTAGGGTTTCATGCGATCCCAATCTCTTGACTTCAACGACGGCGAGTGGCTTCTGTAGCGGTCCTAAACATTGAAGACGACCTTCTTTTCGTCGCTGCGACATCGACTTCGGATTCTTGAACGCTTCCTCCTCATCATCATATTACCAAATCCTGAGCGCTCTTCTTGCTACTTATTTATGTTTCTTCTTTATTTATTTCTGATTTCAATGATAGATATTCATCTGAGATTCATACTTCTTTATGTCAGATTCATATGGAGCTATAATTGCCTCTATTGAAACAGGCTCCTCATCTTTCAGATTTGCATGGACTCTTCTTAGAGTTGCTTCTGCGGCAAATTGGGCAGTTAAGGCCTCTTCCTTCTCGATATTTATTTTTTTTATATCAATATTTTGTGATGCATAAGGATGTGTTTTTTATACTAAAGAAACGTTTATAGTATGTGAAAGTTCTATCTAATGGAGTGGAGTACCTTGTCTTCACCTTGTTTTTCAGTGTTTCTAAGCTTCAGTTCGAGTTTTGTAAGCTCATTGCTTAGCTGTAATTAAGAAGAATTTAAACTAATCATTTATGAAACTTTTTCATATAATTGATTTTTATTTATTTGGTTTCCTCTACTAAAGCTTTATCTTTCTAAAATTCTAAGTTTTTCAAGGCTTTAATTTCAGATTGAGCAGCTTAAAGCTCTCTCTCCTTCTCTGTGAATTCAAATGCAAGTCATGGGTATGAACTAGAGAAATTGGTTAATCCACATAGGTAACTTTTTTTTAAAGTTTCATTTACTTGTTCATTATACATTAGAGTACTTTAATATTGGTGTTAATATCGGTCTGTCCATATAAATCTTCTAATATATCCCTCTTATTTGTTCGTGTATACACATCTAGGAAGAAGAGTTTTATTCAGTATTCTGTTCGATACAAAATGACAGCTCAACTTATACTAAGAAACTTACAAAAAAAAACAATATGTACGAATTTAGGTGGACGTTGAGAAGTAAAAAATACACATTTATAGTTCCTTATATGCAATAAACCATAACTCACCCACTACCTCTAAACATAGGAATTGAACAGTAGGTATCATTTCTCATACCAATAAATGGAACATAATTAGACATTACAATGGAAGTAGGTAAACAAAATGACAACAATACAATGATAGCTTTAAGATAATCATGCATCTGTTTTTGGACTCTTCCCTGCTGAAAATGATCAAGCAAGCGCTTCACATCAATTAAACACTTAAATATTGGATATGTGAACTTCTATTATAATCCCATAAATCATTGCAGCATAGCATAGATATACTGATACATAGGTCCCTGCAGTCCCATGTGGGATCCATCTGTCGGCACCTAGTCATTGCTGTAAGAGTTAACTGCAATGTCTGTAGGATGTTTGCTATTTCACATTTGACATAGAATGTAGTGGTTTCATCTTCTTGCAATAGAACATACAAATAATATTTTGAGAGTGGCATTAGTGCATAGTAAGTTAAGTAGATTTTTGCCAGGTCGAAATGTCTTCAAACAAAATGTCGAAATAAAATTTGCAATAAAGTTAAGTAGATTTTTGCCAGGTCGAAAGAAAAGATGATTAATGGTCTCAGCATCAGTGTCACATAAAGAATAAACTGTTATCTGCAATAATCCCAAATCAGTGCAACCTGTCTTTTGCATTCAACCGGATCACAATGGCTAAATAAGTAATAAACAACATTCTCTTATTGTTTTTGTTGTGCCAGACGACCCTATCCCAGTTTCTCTTTTGATCTCTATCTTCGACTTTATTCCTTGCTTTGTGAAAACTAAAGTCACCCCCACACATCATTCATAATGATCACCAATAGCATCTTGTCTAAGTTCCATATGTCATATAGTTGGTATAATTTCTCTGGTTGCAAAATGCAATTGTGGTTTTAAAACTCCATTCTTTATTATGGTATCAACTGTAGTATGTTAATCTCCTAACAGCTGAAATATGCATACCCAATATATCAACAAGGCATTTGTAATTTATCCATGGTTCAAACCATATAGAGTAAATGCGCCATCAGCCAATACTTTATTGAAATACTGTCTTCCACATGTTCATAGTCTAAGAATACATAGATTCCCGCACTTCTGTTCTAAGTTTGATCCATTTCCATCGAAAACACGTTACCGCACTTCTGTTCCCACACTTAAGTTTGATCTATTTCCATCGAAATACATAGATTCCCGCACTTCTATTCCCGCACTTCAAATGAATCATATTTCACTATTAATTTTAGGCGAATGCAGCATCAGGGATAGCAGTAGCTGATGAATGCAAGCTTAAGTTTTAGGAATTGAAGGCAAAGAGAAACTACAGGTTCATAACGCTCAAGATTGATGAGAAAGCTCAGCGTGTCACAGTAGATAAACTCGGTGGGCCAGAACAAAGTTATAAAGATTTTGCCGCCTGCATGCCCGAAAACGAATGTCGGTATGCAGTCTTTGATTTTGATTTTGTTACTGCTGATAATTGCCAGAAGAGTAAGATCATCTTTGTTGCTTTGTAAGCTTAAAAGTAATTTTATTTGGATAGCAAATGATAACGCACAATGAAATAATGCATTTTGAATGTGATTCTGATTCAAACCATTACAAATTTTAATTTTCTGATTCTCTGAGATTTACTCAGTTAAGGAAATCAATGATTAAAGTTGAAACAAGTTACTAGGTTAGAGCAAATCAATGTTTAATTTGAAACAGGTTGTTTTAATTGGAAAATTTAGGGAATTCAAATTGTTATTGTCTATAGTATCTGAAAGGGTGTTGGTATTGCAAAAGTATTGATTCTGATTTTTTGATGTTGTATTCCATACATGCATGCTTGCTACTGATGTTGTGTGCCTAGCATATCATGATAAACTGCTAGAATACAAAAGTGATTTAATCGTATTCCTCAATAAATTTCCCATCGTCGTATAAATCACCTAGCATATCATGATAAACTGCATAAAACAACAATTCTACAAGGTTTTCTACAGCTTAAGTATGCTAGGTCAACATGCACTTTCCATTAACTTTGCATTTAAATTCGGTCAAAAATAAAGGTGTGCTTTTACAAAACGTTCCTTGCAGTGCTGTGATGTTTTCAGTGCCACAATGTAACCAGTATCTTTCACTTACAATTTTTAAAGGACCGTCATTTACAATGGCCCCGAATATATTAATTTTGATTAAATATGACCCTTATTGTTCTAACCTATGCAAAATTATTAATCCCTACAAGGCTAATGTTACTACATATTCACATAGCAGAGATTAATAAATTGTGTTTTCTATGGTTTGCTTTCTATTTAAGATTGTATAGTCATAGTCATCCATCATATTAAGCCAAAGAAAATAACGATACTGATACATGAATAGTACTAGTACCATTGACCTGAATTAAAATAGTGATAGTGACATTAAGTACTTACATGACTGGCAATGGAAGTTACCTGTTATGCAATGCTAATTGCTACGTAATCTCAGCACCAAATATTATCATCGAAATCAATTATGTTTACTTCTATAGCAAAAATAAATGGGACTGGCTTTAAGCTGCACGTGGTGACTTTTGAGCTATAGTACTTTGAAATTCAAAAATTTATCAAAACGCATCAAGCGCAACGCCAACTTGATGGGGGAAATGGGTTGCAAATGCTACCTAAATAGATTGAGTATACCTCAGAATGATCAGATAACGTATGACTTGTTTTGAAACTCTTTATGATGTAGAGGAGTTCCTGTGCGTTGTAGGCGGAGTTTGTGATATCTTGCAGTGGGAAGTTGTGACTGTATGATTTGGTGAGTGGTGTGAGACAGAGAGAAGGGCGGTTCTCTTTTTTTTATTGTATATGTGATGAAGTTTTAAGTGTGAGGACAATTGTAGGGTGATGATGGAGTTGCTGTGATGAAAGTGTAGTGATATTTTGTGGAGTTTGGAGTTTGCAAAGGGGAAGGTTCGTTGTGTTCGAAATTTTGGGGTATCACTGTTTAGTTGTAGTGATGATGGTAGGCTGTGCTCAAGGAATCTGTTAGGTTATATTGGTGACAGTGTGTTTTGTGGTTTGTGATAGAGGTTGAATGGTTGTCGGATGGTTGGTGATCAAGGAGGTGGACAGCAGTGACTTTAACTGAAATGTTGCGGTATGTTTGCGGGTTGAAGAATTGGTAGAGATCAGTTTGATGGAAGTGTATGTTAGCAGGAGGATGAAGATGTGTATGTGGTTGTAACTGATTTGATAGTGAATAGAAGGTGTGGAAGGTAGTGATGTCTTTGGTGCTTGTTAGCTGTGAATGCAAGAGTATGTGGGCGGATGTTGACTACAAATAATTTTCGCATAGAGGATTTCGAGGAAGCATGAGCTAGGTTAAAGGACACGGAGTGAATGTTTGGGCTGTTAAGATTGGAGGACCGGTAGAGAGTTAAGCCTACATCTTAGCAACTTATGGGAGAGCTTGAAGAGGTTCCTAAGTCAAAAGGCTCTAAGAAGCCATGTTGGAAGAGCAAGAAAAAAAAGGACAAGAGGAAAGAAAGAGGACCTCGGAAGCGAAACAAGAAAAGTGGGAAATGCAATAGCTGTGGACTGGTTGGTCATTACGCAAGGGACTGTAAGAATAAGAATATAAAGGCAAGTTGTTATAGTTGTGGACAACCTGGTCACCTTAGTAGAGCTTGTCCTCAGAGAACGGGACAGAGAGCAGGCGCACCTACAACATAGGTGGAGGCTTTGGATGCAGCACCGTTTAGCAGTGGCTAGATAGAGGTAGGAAAGTCTCTGATGTAGGTTCGATTTCTATTTCGAATTTTCCTATTCAGACTCTTTTTTATTCTAGAGCCTCACACTCTTTCATTTCTAGTTAATTGTTTGCACTAAGATATCTCCTTAGTAGTAGACCCCATAGTTGTTTCTAACCCATAGGAGGACCGGCACATTTATCTATGGTGTGTAAGAGTTTGAAATTTTTTATACTAGTTGTAGAGTTTGACCGTGATTCCTATGTATTGAGATTTTCGGGGCATGTGATGATTTTGGGAATGGATTGGTTGTCCAATTATGAAGCGATATTAGACTACTAGAGGAGAGTCGTTAGACTAGATACATGCAGTGGTAGGACTCTCTACGTTTCTCGCGGCCCACAGGGGTCAGTCATGATGAGCTTTCTTTATTCCCTCGATTCATCATTGGTAGAGTTAGATTCAGTTCCAGCCGTTAGAGATTTTCCAGATGTCTTTGAGGAGGTTAGGGGACTCCCCCTAAGAGAGAGATCGACTCCAAGATCTATTTAAATGACAATGCTAAGCCACTGGTATTACTCATAAGACACATGGCACTAGGAGAGGAAGGAGTTAAGCAAGCAAATTAGTGAGCTATTGGAGAAAGGCTTCATCAAAAGGTGTATATCTGAGTGGGGAGTGCCAGTTGTCTTCGCTACAAAGGCAGATGGTTCCCTTCGACTTTGCGTAGACTATAAAGAGTTGAATGAGCTCATAAAGAAGAACCATTATCCACTTCCTAAGATAAATGTTCTTTTAGATTAGTAGGTTGGCTCTTCAGTATTTTCTCAGCTTGATTTTGCTATTGGACTTCATCATCTTGGAGTCGCTGATGATAGCATCGATAAGGCAGCATTTAGAATACCCGACGGATTCATTGAGTGGTTGGTTATTTCATTTGGGCTATCCAATGGCCCAACATATTTTGTAGATTTGATGAGCCGTGTTTTTTTGAGATGTCGTAAATAAGTTTGTAGTAGAGTTCATGGATGACATTTTGGTGTTTTCCAAGAGTATGGAAGAGCATGCTATTCATCTAGAGGAGGTTCTTTGTACACTTTGTATTCATCAGTAGAAGCCAAAAATTTTGAAGTGTCACTTTTGGCTTAAGGAAGTGTGTTTCTTAGGGCATAGATAAGGTCAACACATGGAAAGAGATTGAGAAACCGTTTCGTGCATTTAGGTTCGGATTGTGGAAATCCAAAGAGTGGTAGGCAAAGATTGGCGATGTATAGTAGATTTAGCTAAAAAGCCCATGTGTAGATAATTGCAAAAATTATAATTGTTTCAGATAAGTGGATTTAATGGTATTGCCTTGGAATAAATATAAGCATAAAAGAGGAATAGTAACAAAAGACTTTAGCAAGGAAATGAGATTACAAAAGTTTAGGAAAAGTACTCCTAGTGTAGTAAGAAAAAATCCACTTTATGTTTAGCCCAATAAAATGAATTTTTTAGAATTGAAAAGTTGAAAAATATAATTGTCATTGAGAAAGTAAATATTAGGTTTTAAAAAAAATGGTATGAGATTTAAATTGGTTTTTATATGATTTTGTTAAAAGTGAAATTCTTTTTAAAGAGCTATAGAGCATATATAGCTCGCTGGTTTCTTTGTAGATAAAAAAGATTTTAAATACAAAAACCTAGAGTGTATTAAGTATCGAAAACATATGTTACATCATTTATTGTTGTAATAGATGTTTTCTTGAAAAATAAGGGAGCATAGACTATGACACTATTGTTATAGTAGGTGACTTCCAAGGGAAATGTTACATAGTATGAGAGATTGATTAGTATTTATTTTAATTAAATCTATACACTAGTATTTTTGGGTTGTGGTAATGGTGTTTTGTGCAACATCTGTTTTGACCCAAATAAAAATGTATTTTGAAAATAATTTCTACACTATAATAAAAAGTGGTTTGTAAGTACACTTATTATTTAAATAAGTATGAGGAAATGTTTTCTAGTTATGGATATATTAAAACAGTTTTGAAAATGAGTTTTCCTAAAAAGAATAGTGTAAGTTAAATGTTAGGAAATTAATATATTTCATAGAAATTGTCTATTGTAAGAGAATATAGATTAAACGTAATTTAATCTATTGGAATGAAATGAATAATGATAAAATTTTCTATGAAACCAAATCACAAATAAAGATGTTTTGTACAAGTTATAAGGAATGCGTGAAAGAGTTATACAAGGTATGGGAAGCACCATTTTTTGTATTGTCTATTTCGAAAAATATAAAATACGTTCCATGTAGTTTCAACAAACATGAAGTCCTCTTTGACGAATTTATAGAAGGTTTTAGCATTAATAGTTTCTTATAAAATAAATTAGTTCCAATATATTAAGGTATAAAACCATTAGGTGTGATAAGAAGTGTAGTAATTAGAGACGGTGTTAGTTAGGAGAGATATTATAGAGAGAATTTGTAGAAAGTCCCCAATTTGTAGTTAGGAACTCCTCCAAGGTTAATTAATTGGAATGTTAAGGAGTTTTTAATAAAATAATTGTTCTTATCTACTCTAGTTTTTTCAAAATTGAAAAGAATATGTTTTGAAAACATGTAAGAACATTTTAAAGGTATTTTAAAGAAAAATGGTATGATGAAAAAGTAAATAAGTTTTTGGAAGCGAAAAACTTAATAATAGTTAAATTTAAAAATCCAATTTTTTATGGAAAGCTATAAAGGTCTTTAAAAGAATAGGAGGAATAAGTTTTGAACTTAGAATTTGTATGTTTTCCCCTCTAGCTTTGGGGAATAATGTAAATTCAAAAAGCCTTTAAGGATGCAAGTCTAGAAAGATAAAATGTTAAGTAACCAAGTACCTTTTAATTTAATGGAAATTTTAAAGTAACAATTTCAAAGACAAAAATTTTGGGATTTAATATTTTAAAAGTTTAAGCTTTAATTTTTGAAATGAAATGATAAATACCAAACCAAACTTTCAAATGTGGAGTAGATAGGAATCATTTCCTAGGTGTGACAGAAAAAGTGTAGGGCGATGAAGGATACATCAGTGATTACTTTTAGAAGTAATAATAAAAGTTTCCGTAAAGTGTATAGGACACTAGTGAGAACCTAGGATTGTTGCTTCATATGTGTAGACTATAGAAGAATAGTATAGTGATATTAGTAAGATAGTAAGACACGCATGGTTGAGGATGTATTCTTGATTTTGGAGGAACTTGAGAGGAGCATCTTCCCTTAGTAGAGTTCGCTTATAATAATAGCTTTCAGACTAGCGTTGGAATTGCACCTTTTGAAGCTCTTTATAGAAGACCGTGCAAGTCGCCTTCGTATTGGTTAGAGTCTTTCGAGAGATTGCTATTTGGTCCCGATATGGTTAGAGAAACTTCGAAGAAGATTGATTTGATTAGGAAAGAATAAGTAACTCTCATCAACATCTCTTTGATAATAAATTTTGAATTTTCTATTTCCATCTTTAGTTTTGAATAGGTTCTTTCCTTTATTATCCTTTAGGAGGGTAGAACTTAGGATTTAACCTATGGATAGTAGGATTTGATGTAAACATGTTATTAGAACATGTTATGTATGATGGATACTAGAGGGTAGATGGAGCGATTCCGATAAAAGATAACACTTCTCGGATATATTGATTAAACGGAGGAAGTGTCCTGACCGTGCACGCGTGACGATTAAATGCTGTATATCCTTCCGGTGGGCAGTGCGGCCAATCGTTAGGACCCGGTAGTAGCACATCATCCATCGACAAGCCATGCCTAAGACATATTCTCCCTAAGATGTTTTCAGAAATATTGGACGGAAAAGAGTCTGGCGGACTATTGATGAGAGATGCGTTAGGTGATTCGTCCGGAGCTGGATCGATGACTTCGGCCTCGATGGCCGGTATTTCAAGTATTGGAGGAATTAAATTCTGAGTTTCTGGTGGCTGCGAGCTTGAAGTTCTCATAGCTAACTAACTCATCAAAATCCATCATTAGACGATAATGAGCCCGTGCGTCCCCCAGTGTGAAGTGTGTGAGTGTGTAATTCTACGCAGTATTTGAAAATATTCAACAAAGATAATGAAAATGTGCAAATAACAAGACTTCGAAATCCAGCTGGAATGACTGTCTTCGCTTACCGTCACAACCATGCCATCTGGGCACTTGGCGGTCAAACCAAGTCAGAATTCATTATATTTTCGTTAAATCAGAGTTCCATCGATGAGCTTCGAAGGGCAGTCAAATATGCAGTTCTATAGTCAAGTCCGGTCATGCAAGGTTGAAGCTCGTCGAGGTCAAGTTTTCGATTATGCAAGATTTCGTATCCATCGCGAGATGAGTTCGAATCGATCACAAGGGACCATTTATACCAGTCAGGGTTTGGATTCATATCGATTGCCCAATGTTTACTTCGAATCGATCGTTAGTGTTCAAGTTCGCATCGATCAAGATCATTAACTACGAATCGATCATTAGTTTCCGAGTTCGTATCGATCAAGATCATTAGCTACGAATCGATTATCAATGTCTGGTTTCGTATCAGTCAGGGGAGCCTCGGATTCATATCGATCACATTCGAGTCGATAAATTTCATATCGGTCGTAGGAGCATTTTTCGAATCGATTTGAAGTCGAGGACTCGCATCGATCACTGGCCAAGCTTTCGCATCGATCATTACAGATCGATACGAAGTGAGGATCAAACCATTTTCTTCCATACTTCTTCCTCTGACAGCCTCATCTCCATGGCTACGTTCCATTCTCAACCTCACTCTGGCCCGGCCGTGGCCTTGAGTGCATCAAAATCGATTGCAAGAGCGAGTAGAATGACAAAGAAATCAAGTCTCGTCGATTGCGCGTTAAGATTTGATTAGCGAATTACCTAAATCTGGCAGTTTGTTCAAGTAATTAAGAGATTTGGCTCGATTCGAAAGGCAGGCAGTACTTCTTTTCTCGAGCTTGAGGATCGATACGAAAGCAGGAACTGCAGTAAAAAGTAAAAAATGGAAAGCGCTTAGGCCCGCTGTATTTATATGGACCCATGGGACGAGGAGAGGTGATTCGTCTCTCGGTTAGAGCGACCGGTCACAGCAGGTCCATTGTAGACCAAGTCGAACTCTCTGTTCGAATCCATCGGCCCAGGCCTTCATCGTGACGAAATTGTCGATAGGATCCATCGATACGAAGTGTACGATGGAGACTATTCTGGAGACATTCTACTCCATCGATTCACATCCTCCAGATTCCAGAATTCATCAATACAAGTTGAGGATCATTTGTTCGAATCCAGCGACATCGAAGATCATCGATACGAAATGGAAAATTCGTATCCATCGGAGCTTGCAACCATCGATATGAACGTTAATTTCGTATCCATCGATGTTCATATCCATCGATGCAAAATGTGTATCTTATATCCATCAATACAAAGTATATCATATAAAATCGATGTTTCTACCTTCTATATCGATTCAGGAGAGGATCGATACGAAGCAGCAACCAAAAGCAACTGTCAGGCGTTGTTGCGACTCGAGTTTCACATCGATTTAGGAGAGGATCGATATGGAATTTGATACGAGAGAACTGACAACGACTCATGGTCGTACAACATTAACGAGAGTAGGATTAACATATATACATATATGTCGAGCTAGTATTCAATTTTCAGCATTCACAGGAATTGGATATTCATCTAATAACGATTATGATGACAAACAGTCAAGCACTATCATGCAGCAATCAGTTACATCAACGCAAGGTTACAACCTTCAACGAAAAAGAAATAACTGTTCAGAGTGAAGACTGTAGCTTCTCAAAGCACGTCATGTTTCCACAAGACGTATTTTGGGGGGCAAATGTTATCCGCCTTTTGACAAGGCCGAGATATTAAGGAACTGGTTGAAAACCAAGAATCAATCGTCCTGTGTATCAAACATGCACAGGTTCGCTATGGATGTCGACGAATTTTGTCCGAGTCCGGATCAGGCTACAATTGATAAGACATGACAAGTGAAACCGTAGAAGCTAACATTCCAAATTTCAAGTTAATCCGAGTTCGTATGCTCAAGTTATTATCGATTCAAGTTGGAGGAAATAGCCTCATTTTCGTATTAATCAATGGGCCGCAGTTCGTACCGAACAGCTTCGTGTCCATCGACAAATAGCGCGTTCGTATCGATCGGCCAATGTCTGCTTCGTATCCATCGTGAGGGCCTTTGTTCGAATCCATCAGGACGTGTCATTTCGTATCCATCAAGAGAATGTGTTTGTTCCTATCGATCTGCTCAACCCTACTTTATATGGCAACTGTGTAACTCGTATCCATCGAATTCAATGCACACATACCCATCGAATAAACCTTACCTCGGATCCATCATGGCACCATTGTTCGTATCCATCGAATTGGGGCAACTCGAATCGATACGAACATGGCCATACGATTGATACTTACATGATAACTCGAGACGATACGAGTAAAGCCATTTTCATTGATATGAACGAAGCCACTCCTATCGCCTCGAACAAAGCAACGGCCATCGATACGAACGAGGCAAGGTTCAAGAAACGACTCGGTCAATTCAGCATACAAATTGGATCGATTCGGAATATGCACGCCACGTCATCTCGAGGACACGTGCAACCATCGACTGGAGGGAATCGATTCGAAACCATGGATTAGAAAGAAACAGTACTCCGAAGAACGTCATCTCGTATCGATCATAATTCGAGATCCACATGTCCAAATGCTATGAAATTTTCACAGGAGATTACATACAAGCTAAAGGATGTTCCCACCAAGTTTCGACTCCATTGGACATTATCTTGATCGATACGAATTGAGTTCGTATCGATCACAAATTGAGTCGAAACTACCCGGGTTCGATCGCGTGGGCCCACTCACGTGCCTGAAGGAGTCTCCCAAAGTTTGAGCGAAATATCAGCCTCCTACGCCTATAAATAAAGCCCAGAAGCCTACAGAAAAGTGATCTTTTGACTCTCAAGCGCCCAGACTCTGCCGGATCGAACTTTGCAACCTACTACTGCTGTTGTATTTCGAATTTCAGAGCTGTAATCTGTTGTAACTTGCTGTAATCAAGTGTAATCGTCGAAAGAGAATCAATAAAGTCATAAAACTTCATAGTGGACGTAGGCAACACGCCGAACCACTCTAAATCGTTTATGTATTCGCATTTACTTATTAGATTTTGGAGTTTTTGTTAGATCTACTTCATTTTACATTTAGTTTCTTCATTTTTATCTCTTCAAAAACTTTCGACGAGTGTTGTGCCCTTTTTGGTACAAATGACATAAATTTCAAATTAATTTTTCTCAAAGAAATATATGCACAAAAATGACCGTTTTGCCCCTTTATGAAGATGGATATGTGAAAATTTGGAATTAATATGGATTTTGGTTAAAATATGTTAAAATAACTAATATGATCATTTATTTAATTTAAATAGAATAAATATGGTGGTAAAAATATGCATATTTACGTGCACATCAATTACCCGTACACCTATCTTTCTATTCGTCCACGAATAAAGAAAATAACTAAGATAAATCCATTTTCATAGGGAGCACGATTGTATTGAGCATATGCAACAAGCCGTAAAGCCTCTGGGTGTCCCCTATAGGACGAGTGTTGTCTCGTGAGGGTTTTCAGGGGATACCACCCACAAAATCCAAACGCAGGATGAAAATATTTACAAAATGCAAGATTTATTTACAAAGAGATGAATTGGAGTTTTTGAAAATATCTACAATGAAGGATTCACTTTTAAATCGACACAGATAAATTAAATATCGGTTTCGGTCATTATCTTGATATTTTGGTCATTTACTCGTCAAAATTTCCAACAAAAATCAAGTTATCGTAACAAGTAGACTATAATTTAACTCGTTATTTTAGTTGATAACAAAGTGTAATTATGAAATAGATTCTTAGTTGATTATCAAATTTTATCAAAGTGGTATATTCATTTCTTTTCAATAACAAATCAAATCAAATAAGTTAAAAATTGTGCTAGGATTTCAATTGCTTACTGTCTCTTGTTTTTTTTGAAAATTTTATTGATATTTATAATATTTACATTTTCCTAACTCAGATAAACCGAGGCCAGATATATTACCCATGCACTGCCTTGCGGACTTATGTGAGGGGAATACAGAGCATGGCGAGTGAAACACGAATGTAAACCTCTATTTACTATAGGTGTTATTAAAAAGAATTTTTATACATATAACCTAGCTCAGATAAACTGAGGCCAGATATACCGATCGTGCACTGCCTTTCGGGCTTACGTGGGAAAGGTATAGAGCATGGCGAGTGTACACACAATTATGTACAGCTGTCGAACATAGGTGTTAATAGAAAATATTAACATATATACAAATGTTTTGTTTTTTCTTATATTTTTTTTTTCAAATTTTTTTTTTGAAAGAGAGAGTTTTGCAAAATAATCTTAGCACCACTTACCTTAGAAGACAAAAAAATGTTATACCCTTTACTTTAAATTAACCACTTTTTAAAACAAAGATTTTCATTTAGGATATATTTCATAATTATCACGTATGAACCTTCCTATATATTAGTTAAACTATCATCATTTGTAATCAAACTTCATATTTATTTTTGTTAAGAGAAATAAATTTTCAATAATTTCGATTTAATAAACCAAAACCATATATTTATCTTATAGCGTTTCTTTAAAAATAAATCAAAATGCTTTAAAAAATTGTTTCTGAACTTTTTTTATGTATATTTTTTTTTGAGTTTTGGAGGAAAAAATGAAAAATTAATCATGAAAAATCAAAAAGAAGACGAGTCTCCCCCCACACTTGATTTTGACTGTGTCCTGACAGTCAACCCAAGTGGAAGGAGAAAAAAATATGACCTATATTTACAAGAAAATGAAAAGATTATTTACATGGTATCAAAAAGTAAATCGTCAAAGAGTAAATGAAACAGTCTTCCAAAAATCGATTCATTTGTCTCGTCAAGTATGCGAGATATAACTCAAGTGCAGAAAACCAAATCATAAAAAATTTCAAAATTGAATGTTGATTTAGAAAAACAAATGTCGTTTTATTAAAAACTGCACGAGTTGATTTATTTTTGGGGTAGATATAACGATTGATTGAAATTCAAGTTTATTTTCACCAAATTGAAATTCAAGTTTGTCATTGAAAAATTCTTCAAAATTATTGATTTCAAAATCAGAGTGGTGTTTAAATCTTCCCCGTCGGAACTTAACAACTCGTCTTCGAAAATGCCATAAAATTCATGTTCATTAAATTCATCTTCCTTTATTGGATTATCAACAACTTTATTACATGTTTCTAGTTCAAGATCCAAAGTTGTTGTATTCAAATTTTCGAAATCGAGAAAAGGAAGATCAAAATTTAGATTTCGCTCCACACTCTAGAAAGAATTAAAATCCAACTCAATTGCCAAATTTTCAACAACTTCGTTAAGATTTACGTTTTCAATTTCAAAAGTTGTTATTTGAAAATCGTCGATTTGGGTAAAAACTGGATTATCACTCGACTCATCACACGTTGGGATTTGGTTTTGTTTTTCACGTTGTTTCATATATATTTCAAACAACAAATTTATGTGATCATCGTAAATTTCGCTCATTCGTTCAACAAAATCCAACTTATAATTATTGACTTGAGAATTTTCGATTTGGATTTGTTGAGAACAAAAATTTTCACTCGTAACATGGTTAAGATTATTCCCATTGCCAAATTTTGTAACGACCCAGAATTCCTGTCATTTGAAATTCGTATATTTAATTGATTTTAAATAGTAAAAAGTAAAATTTGTAAGTCGAGTAAATTTTATTTCGAATATCTAGATTTAATTGGATAATTAAATCGATAATTTAATATTTGAAATTACAGAAATAATTGAAGATTTGGTTTAATGTGATTAAAATTGATTCATAAAGTTATATTAAATCATATTGGAGTTAGAATGATGTTATAGAACTTTTAAAATTTAATTAAAAGTTATTGTGAAAATTGAATATTTTAATATTTAATTGACGAGTAAAAACAGCCATTTTTCAAACAGTCTCGGATTTCGACGAAACAAGTTTCATCGGATCCGTAATGTTAAATTATTGTATGGTTTCAAATTTCATGTCAATCGGAATTACGGTTTGTCCGAGGCTTTCCACATTTTAAATTATTGTATGGTTTCAACTTTCGAAATGGTTTTCCACATTTTGCACTTACAGTAATAATATCAAAGAAATTTGCGTATCAAGCATGTTTGACTATCATAAGGAGAAATCTCCTCCAAATTCTGCATTTGCATTGTGTGTGTGGCGGGAGGCCTTATAGTCGTTACATTTTCTAAAAACATTGTGGATCTATTTAAAAATATTTCTTTGTTTATTTTTAAAGATATAAGTGTTTTAAGTTCTCACACCGGTCACATGACTGACCTGGAGTTTATTGTTTCCTTCCTAAACTCTGGGTGCCCACCAATTTCCACACAGGAAGTCTAGAGTCTGGTTATCAGGTCATTCTGGAATTCAGGAGATGTTGTGGAGATCAGGAGCAAGCTGGATGGCATGGCATATCAACTAGTATATAGTATTTCTTTTCCGCTGTTTGTTGTTGTAAATTCTGATAATGTAATGAAATGTAATAACTGATATAGTTCTTTGTTTTAAAGATATTCATTTATCTATTATATGTTTTTCCGCTGCGATTGAGAGATTCTGTTATTGTTTCTGTTTTCTTCTTCTTTCTTTCTTTTTCTATCTTCTACCTCTTCTTTAACCCTAACGGTTTGGTTTTCCGGCCTTCGATTGCTCAGCAGTTGATACAGTGGATGTACTAATGTCGACCTTCGTGGTCGAAAATCCAAAACGTTACATCTGGTATCAGAGCATTTGGTTAAGCGACAACCTTGGCTCTATTGGGAATTACTCATTAGAGATAGAGTCAGTAGTTCTCTAGAATGAGTTTGAGTGTAATAATAGCTATGAGAGTGTATTTGTTAGTGAATATAAAAATTGTTTTATATTTTGTTGATTGGTTTGTTGAGTGGTATATGGACTCTGGTCAATACGAGTAATTAACGCTATTGATAGTAATCTCTAAACACTTGTACAGAACGAATTCGACACGATATCGTTTTAGTATAGGGTAAACAAAATAATTTTACCTAAATTATTTTCGTATATAAAAGACAAAAAAAATTCTATGAATTATTATAATATATGATTTCTTGGTTGCTAGAAAGTGATGACATTGAATTATTGTCATTAAAGTTGAAAAAGAAATTGAAATTGTAACTCCAAAGTTAAGAAATAAATTCACATATAAATAAAATTTACAAGTGCAAGAAAATGAAATTGAAATACATTTCGAATTTGTTAGTAAATAGAACTGGAATTGGAATCTGAATTGGATTTATAAGTGGAAATTTAAGTTAAGTTAAACAAATGATGTTTGAAATGGAATATAACTTAAGTAATGTTGAATGAAGTTGATTTTGGTATCGAAGTAAATTAATAAATTGAAGTGATGAATATGAACTTGAGTTATGTAATGAAATTCAACTTTTGTGGTTAAATGAATTAGCAATTGAATTAAATAAAAGGATTGAATGTTAGATCAATTGAATGTAAATAAATTGATATGAAATAATGGATGTAAGTGTTAATTCATTAAAGCTAATTAAAAGTGATGAACCAAATTGAATGAATGTAAGCAAAGTAAAGAAATTTGGTAATGTTGGATATACATTGTTTGTTAGATGATGGCTAGTTGATTGTATAGAAATCCATATGAAATTGAATTAATGAAAATTTAAAGCTATGTAATTTGATTTGAATGTGGAAGTGAACTAACTTGAATGTAAATTAGTGAATATAAACTAATTGAATATGAATAAATGAATGTTAGTAAAAACATCCAATGTTAATGAATCAAATGTGATTTAAATTGGAAAACCAATTCAATGAATATTAATGAGAAGTGAAAGTGTATTGATTTGGTTATGGATGTTAGTTGAATGCTAGTTGTTTAATGGTTGCATTTATTGCTTTTTATTGCATTTTCTATATTGGCACATATTGTTGTTGCTTCTAGTATATGTTGTATATCGATATTATTTTCTGTATACATGTTTCTCATTGTTGTTGAGTGTTTAGTAGGTGTGGATTGTGCTTGCTTCGCTTTTGGAGCTCGCTTTCTGCTATATTAGCCGTATATGCTCGCTAATAATATCTAAGGTACATATCTCGGATTACATTTCGTACTATTACACTTTTTTCCCTACGGGATGCCTCATTACTTTGATAAGATGTATATTTGTGATATATATATTGCCATTTTTTCTGGATCGAACCGCGCAAAGGAGACCATGGCAAATTTTCTGAAAATTTAAGGCGTTAGAATATTTTTGAGAAAATTGATTTTTTTTGAAAAGATAACTAAGTATGATTTGAAAACTTAGTAAAGTTATTTTAAGAAGTTTAACTATTGGATTTAGGGAAAGTTAAACACTTAAATGAATTTGAAATTTAATTTGAACAAATGTTTGAAAAGTTAATGGATTTCAAGACTTTTTCTTACTTGGTAATTTCGAGGATTCTTTTAAGGGGGGAAGTTTGTAACGACTCAGAATTCCTGTCATTTGAAATTCGTATATTTAATTGATTTTAAATAGTAACAAGTAAAATTTGTAAGTCGAATAAATTTTATTTCGAATATCTAGATTTAATTGGATAATTAAATCGATAATTTAATATTCGAAATTACAGAAATAATTGGAAATTTTGTTTAATGTGATTAAAATTGATTCGTAAAGTTATATTAAATCATATTGGAGTTAGAATGATGTTATAGAACTTTTAAAATTTAATTAAAAGTTAATTTTTGAAAATTGAATATTTTAATATTTAATTGACGAGTAAAAATTGCCATTTTTCAAACAGTCTTGGATTTCGATGAAACCTGTTTCATCAGATCCGTAATGTTAAATTATTGTATGGTTTCAAACTTCGTGTCAGTCAGACTTACGGTTTGTCCGGAGCAAGCTAAAATGCGTAGAAATTGGTTTGAGTGAATTTTAAATTTAAATAATTCGATTCGAAAACTTATCTTTCAAATACGATCGAATTGGCTCCCGATATATATTCCATTGTGTCCGGAACGCAGGATAAACCCTAGAAATGCCAGCCGGCAAGCTTCGTTTGCAGTTCAGAAAATTTCGGATGAATAGTGTTTTGGAGAATTTTCTATATAAGGACCCATCATCTTCCATTTGCAAACAAATCCTAGTTTCTTAACCTAGCCGCCAGTTAAATTATCAATTGCCAAGAATTTCACTTCTTTCACCTCCAATTTCTTCAAATCCGTAAACCAATTCAAGAAATCTTCAACTACAATGTTGAAGAGCACTACGAGATCTCGGATGTCAACGGTCAAGATCGAAATTCAAGCTACGGATTGATGGCAAATGGCTCGCGTTCGTAGTGGGTTTGGACACAGTTATCCGTGACCAAGGAGCAGCCGAGTTTGACCATCCTCCTGCCGCTGGTGGAGCTCGCGTTGGCGTGACGTTTGGTGGTCATTGATAGTTGCAAGGATGATCGAAGTGGCCACGATAATTCGATAAATAGGGGCGGCTATGGGTTATTGGCGTTCGAACATCACCTGGAGGTCGTGCATGGGAGAAGAAAGGATAGGTGGCCACGATTCCATCAAGCTGAATGAATGGCGGAGATGAATTCTAGGTTTAAAATAAATAAAATTGTGAATAATTTATATATATATATATATAATTGTGTAATCTTTAAAATGCAATAACTTTTTCATACGAGGTCCATTTCGCACGAAACGAATTGCGTTGGAATCATATTGATGAATACTACGCAATGGAGCTGGAATGGAGTTGATTGGAGATAGTGAATATTTTGAGTAAAATTAAACGCGCGTTTAATTTCATTCGAAATAAAACACTGCTACTGTTATTGGAAGCAAGGTGAGAACTTCTCACTCAATCGAAATTGTTTCAATTTAAATTTTAAATAGTTAGATTTAAAATTTCTTGATTATATGCTTGGATGATAAATTATTATCTATTGTATTGAAATAGAACCTATACGCCGTATATTAAGCGGATGTTATTTATTAAACACATATACCGCGATATTCCATCTTGAAGTGGAATTGGTATTATATATGTACTTGGAGTTGATTTTCCCGCATTATATAGCGGATGAGACCCTATTGCACCGCATAATAGCAGATAATATTTTATATGAACCCATAAACTGTGATATTCCGTCTTGAAACGGGATTGGTATTGTGCTAACATCTATGGATGCAGGGAAACAGGTTGGAGGGATCCAACTGGATTCCTCAACGGTATGGATTTATTAAACAGATATTGTGATATATTCTGTTATCATAGGATATATGATGTTTTGGATGCCGTGATTGTTATATTTAGTGCTGTTGCAGCATTGGGCCTATTTTGTAAAATTATAAGTGTTAAAGTGATGATTTTCAAATTTTAAAGGATTTTAAAGTGATTTTTGAAAGTATACATTTTATTAAATTTTGGAATTGCTTCATTTTAATTGAATAAACGTTATAATTTTAATGTTATAAAATTTATGATTTTTGACAAATATAGTTAAAATGTGATTTTTGAAATATGGAGTTAATGAATTTTATAAAATAGTTTAAATTAGGATTTTTGAATTATTATAAACGGTTTATATGAAAGCTTTATAAAATTGATGTTTATAAATTAAAAATATTGGAATTATAAAACGAGTTTGTATAAGTGTTAAAAAGAAGTAAAATGGATTTCATAAGTGAATGAAATTTATAAATTTATAAATTGTGAAGTTATAAAATAAATAGATTTGGTAAAATAAAAGATTTATAAGTAATTAACTTATAAATTGGATTTTGGCATTTAAATGAGATTTGAATAGAATTTGTAAATTAAGGGATTTTACAAGTTGAAGTTGTTATAAAATATCAATGGAATTTATAAACGTTCTTTTATAAATCCGAAAACGACTTATTTTGATAAGTTAATTATTATAGCTTATTAAAGGAGATATATCCACGATTTTGGATAGTGGATAATCCTTTAAATTAAATGTGTAGAAAGGTTGAATTTGGTTAACGAAGTATATTCACGATTTTGGACAGTGGATAATCCTTTAAATAAAATGTGTAGAAAGTTTGAATTTGGTTAACGAAGTATATTCACGATTTTGGACAATGAATAATATATTAAAGAAATGTTTTGGGGAAGTGATATTTTAAATAGAATTAAAACGATTTTAAGTTGTTTTAAAATGTGTTAAAGATCGAAACCATAGATTTCAACATTTACTGTTGAAATAGACGTTTTCGAGAAATAAAAGGGAATGGTGGACTGTAACACTGTTGTTATAGTAAATGATTTCGAAAGGAAATGTTTTTGTATAGTATTGGGATTTATATATCTATCTAAATTTCGAATCCCTATACTAGTGATTTTGGGTTGTCGTAACGATGTTTTACGCAACATTCGTTTTGACCCAAATGAATGTGTTTAAGAGAACGTTTTCCTTGAAAGAATAAAATTTATACTTAATCGTGTTTTAAGTATATTGAATATTTTCTAAGTATTGAAAATAAATAGATTTGTGAATTACTTATTGTTAAATAAGTATTTGGAAATGTTTTCCAATGTAGAAATTTGAATGGTTTATAGAATATATCTTTTTAAAGATAAATTGAAGTGAATATCTGGCAAGTTATTTAATTTATGGAAGATTAATAAAAATAGCCTAGTGATTGTTATGGTGCTGGATATTTGTTTGCCGGCCTTGATCGTTAAATAACCGACCATCTATATTCACCTTTAAATGGGTATTTGTTGTGATTTGCTTGAATTTGAATGCTACAATTATTTTTATAAGTAAGCGCTCGTTATTCGGTTTAGCCGGGAGAGGACCTTTGGGTCATGAATCCCATTCCGAATAGTGATATGTCATAATGGATAGCATTTGAAGACCGGTGTTGAAGACCCGGTATTTGCGAGAATGATAGGATGACCTATCGATTGTCTCTGCACCGATAGCTATGGTATGGAGATTTCCTTTGTGATGGGAAGTTCGATCGAGATTGTGAATACCCGGATTGCAAGGACTTCTTTGGAAGTGCCTTCGGTTCTTTTCGAACCCAGAACAGACTTGTATGGATTGTATGTTTGACATTACATTTTGAGATATAAACCAGATTTCTTTCAAATGCATTTCTGTTGGTTGCGGAGAATTTATTCTCTTAGCTTAACACCCTTCTCTGAGACGTACGAGCTCAGAGGTTATGTAGTTGATGGTTATCAGTGATATACTCCTAATTTGGTAATGTGGCATGCTGAGTGCTGCTGATCATTTGTTGATCAAAGAGTGGCTTTTGTGAAAACGTAGCATTGTGGACGAGACTTCGTCAAACCTCACAACCCGGTTATGGTCGAAACAGGAATCGTAGCAGCAAGGTTATCTGAGGATAGCGCCCTCTGAGGGTTTGTCATTTCCTTCTGCATTATGAGTGGTATCATGGTATGGAGCCCAGATACTTACTTTGTGGTTGCTGCAAACTTATTACTTTGTGGTTGTTGGTTGAGAGGATCCTCGGATAAAGGTCGCATACGACCGGGGGATGGCATGCTCGTGTCAGTTGTTACCCAGCTAAGGGTAACCCAGCCTTCTCTAGCAGAGATCCGGTTAGGATCTGGGGACGTCCCTCCAGAGATGTTCCATTTTACTTGGGAAGTTCCTTTGCCCGACCATTTGTTGGAAATCCAAAGAAACAATACGAACCCTTTACGATTGCAAATTGTATAACCTGCCTCCTCAGGAGGTAGCTATAGCAGGCATAACATAATGGTACCTATGCTGGCTAAGATTTATAGTATACTTTCGAAATGGTTTTCCACATTTTGCACTTATAGTAATAATATGAAAGAAATTTGTGTATCAAGCATGTTTGACTATCATAAGGAGAAATCTCCTCCAAATTCTGCATTTTCATTGTGTGTGTGGCGGGAGGCCCTATGGTAGTTACATTTTCTGAAAACATTGCGGATCTATTTAAAAATATTTCTTTGTTTATTTTTAAAGATATAACTGTTTTATGTTCTCACACCAGTCACATGACTGACCTGGAGTTTATTGTTTCCTTCCTAAACTCTAGGTGCCCACCAATTTCCACATGGGCAGTCTAGAGTCAGGTTATCAGGTCATTCTGGAATTCAGGAGATGTCGTGGAGATCAGGAGCAAGCTGAATGGCATGGCATATCAACTAGTATATAGTATTTCTTTTCCGCTGTTTGTTGTTGTAAACTCTGATATTGTAATGAAGTGTAATGTAATGTAATAACTGATATAGTTCTTTGTTTTAAAGATATTCATTTATCTATTATATATTGTTCCACTGCGATTGAGAGATTCTGTTATTGTTTCTGTTTTCTTCTTCTCTCTTTCTTCTTCTATCTTCTACCTCTTCTTTAACCCTAACGGTTCGGTTTTCCGGCCTTCGATTGCTCGGCAGTTGATACAGTGGACGTATTAATGTCGACCTTCGTGGTCGAAAATCCAGAACGTTACATCGTTTGAAAAGTTGTTTTCATTTTCATTTTGAGTTTGAAATTCATTTTGGAGTTTGAAATTGAAGTGACCTGGGTTATACTCAAAGTCATTTGAATTTTGAAGTGAATTCAGATTTTGATTATTTTGAAAATTTTGACTTGAGTTATCACAGAAATAAGAATTACACGAATTGTTTAAAGAATAGTTATCATTGAAATATCCATAAGAATTTGAAGCGACATTATATGGATTATATTGATTTTCGCAACTATCGCAAAATTCATGTGAATATGGAAATCCGGACATTTTCAAGAATGTTTTTTTATAAAGGAAAAATATTTACAAATTTATTTTTAAAAGGGAAACTGATTTTTGTTTTGCTTTCTCAAATTTTTTCTTTGTTTTTGAAAAGGTTTTATAATTTTTTTTCTATTTTTTTTTAGATTTTGAAATTTCAAAGAAAAAGGATTTAAAAATTTTAAGGAAAAGGAATATTTACAATTTTTTTAGTTTTGGATTTTGAAAATTTTGTTTTTGTTTTTTTTAAATATGCATGAAATAATGCAACTAAATGAATGTAAGGGTTAGTTACAAATGATTTATCCAAGGTTAACCCAAAATTGAATAATCACACATAGTCTTAGATAAACAAGATTGTTCAAAGCCAGATAACGGACAGGATTTATCGGTGCACCACGAATCACCGCAGCGATGCAATCAAAGGTTTAAGTACCTTCAGAGGAACAACCACTATAATATATACGAATCACCGTAATATTTATAAACGGTTATTATCTACCGTAGCCTAGACACCAAGAAACTAAATTGTTCAACGAAGACAAATTGTCAATTTACAATTTAGTGTTATTGTTACTATTAATCATAATTCTAAGATGAAATGCAAAAAAGAAATTAAACGTGTATTAACAATGCAACTACGATAGATTTTTGTTTTGGTTTTTGAATTTTTTTTCAAATGCAAGCAATTAACAATGCAATTCAAATAAAGGTAGAGATGAAAGTAGCAATTTTTTATAAGCAAGCCAGCCGTTAATTTTTGGCAGCAGAGCGAAGCAAGCAATTTTTCCAATCTGCTTTGGCAACCTGAAAATAAAACTAGATATATATATATACACAAAAAAATTCTTAGATGGAGATAGAAAACAAAGCAAAACTAAACAAATGAAAACAAACAAATTGCCAAATTTTGGAACTCAAAGTAAATTTCCAAAATCAAAATTCACTGATCAAATAAAACCAAAACAAACCACATTTTTTGTCTTTTTTCTTCTTTTTTTTTATTTTTTTGGTTAGAAAACTAAATTGAACTAAATAATTAAAAAAAATAAAGAAAACATGTTCCAACCCATAGCCCGACCCACTAAATTGAATAAAACCAAATTAATTTCGGTTTTTCAATCTATAACCATGAACTAAAATGAACAGCACGCCCAAAATTTTCAATTCACAAAATCCCGCAACCAATTTCTTCTGTTCACTTTTGCAAATCGCCAGTTTTTTTTCAGGTTTAGAGTTAATCCAAATACAACTAATAAAAATCCCAGACTAAAATCAGCACTTGAGCAAGTAAGCAAGTTGAAGGTGATTCAAATCTAATTAGCAATTCAGGGAATTAGGTGTTGCTTGTCGCGATCTGGGTCCGTCTTCATGGTTACCGATGTCGATTTAGGGATTGGGCAGTTTGAAGGTGGAGGTGGTTTCGGTCACGGATTCGATCGTATGTAAACTGGTTTGGGTATCTGAGAAGCTAGATGTCGAATTGAGGTTACTGTGTTCGACGAGGTGCAAGTAGGTAGTTGAATCGATGAAATTGTCAAGAATTATTGCAGGATTGCTGCTTTAAGAAGAAGGGTGAAGCATGATGGGGATTTTGCAGTTTGAGGTGAATTTGATGGCAATTGCGATGAAGATAATGTTGTACTTCTGACTTTAAGGACCAATGGAATAGATTCTTTCAGACAATAGTTCAACCCACCAGGTACAAACGGGTTATCAAACTATCGCTTTCAGGATTCAATAAAGCCCTATAACAGCATAATCGGATTGAAAGTTTGTACGCCTTTAATCCGACCAAGAACACTTTAGTAATGATTTCTGATGATGCGATTTGTATAGAATAGAACGAAGAGGAAGAAAAGAGCAATTCTACGATGTTTTCTGAGTATGGAACACCTTGGAGACGTCACAAAACAGAGTAATGGTGGTGCAGTGTATTGTAACACTTTCCGGTGTCGCAAAACTGCTCTGTGAAGAAGAAGAAGATTCAGAATACTCTCAAACGTTTTTTGGGCGTCACTATTTATAGTGGTAGAGAGGCGCATATTCGCCAAGCATCACAACCGTTTGCAGCGGTTCACAACTGTTACAAACGGCTTTATCCATTCAATATTTAAACGTCGCGTCTATTCATTTCTTATAATGTTTAGAAAATATTACAAATTTCCCGCCATTTATTCAAATTCAGGAATTTCAGTTTTGGGTCCTTTACGGGGTGAAATCTGGCCAGTTACTATTTATATATGATCCAAAAATATTTTCAGATTTGAACCTGAAACCCATACCCGACTCGGCCTAGTTCGGTTGGACGGCGGCGGCACGCGTGTGGTGTTGGATGACTTCTCTCCTCACAACAAGGCAAACATGTGGGAGCCCCAAGGCCCCAACATCCACATAAGAAAGCTATATTTATACAAATATAGTCCTTGATTTTCTAACATGTGGGACTATCTTTTCTTTCTTCTTTCCTTCTTCTCTTCCAAATAATAACCCAAAGCCCCAAAATTTATTTGAAAATTTGACAACAATCTCCCCCAATTTTCAAAATAAGATATAATTAATAAATAGGATGGCAGCATCACTAGAGTGATTTCCTACATACCCAAGTGGGATCAAGCCTATGTAGTTCTACGATCAAGTTTTGCATCATCGTGAAAACCAACACATAAATAAAAGGTATCTTTTGGATTTGAACCTTTACTTAGTGTAAACCATTCAAAGCCTTATCGAGATTCTATGGTGAACGAATCTTGAACCAAGTATCCCTAATGATAAAACCAGAACAATCACACACGTTGATTTCCTTAGGTAAAGTGTTCTGTATTGCTCAGCACGTTAATGCCCATGTGCTTAAATCCTGGTTCATGAGTCTACTTAGAAAGCGGTCTACTTTCCTAGGAAATGGCCTGATTTCCATACTCATATAGGTAAGCTCTTAAGGTGTTTCTGTTATACACCTTTTTAGGTTTCTAGACTTATTAAGGATATATATCCATCCTTTGTTCTTGTAGAATCCAACACTAAATATTATGGGATTATCAATTTAGTGTTCCATAATCATCCTCTTAACTTGTTGGTACCCATTGAACTTTGGCTATCCTTTTCAAGACATAAGTTGGGTTTCTGTTAAGGATGATCAACCTTCATTCACAGAGCTTAGTCCCATTTCTTGTGACTTTATAGAAACCATTGCCTTTGGAAGACTCTTTGTAAGTGGGTCAGCCAAGTTTTTCTTCGTTTCTATGTAGTCAACAGTTATAACTCCACTTTTGAGTAACTGTCTCACCATTTGATGTCTTAAACTCACATGTCTAGACTTTTCATTATATGTCTTATTAGACACATTGTATATCGTTGCTTGATTGTCACAGTTAATCAAGACTGCTGGAGATGGCTTCTTCCATAAAGGGATTTCCACTAATAAATTCCTGTGCCATTCCGCTTCTTTACATGCATCTGCTAATGCAATCAATTCTGACAACATTGTTGAGTTAGAAATACAGGTCTGCTTCTTAGAAGCAAAAGACACAGCAGCACCTCCTAATGTAAAGATCCATCCAGTAGTAGACTTGGATTTGGATTCTACATGTTCTAGGTTGCATCACTATATCCTTCTATTACAGCTGGATATCCTTGATAATGTAAACCATATTCAATGGTTCCTTTCAAATAAGCTAAAACTATAGAAATAGCTGTCCAATGTTCGAAATCTGGATTACTCGTAAATCGACACTATACACTTATAGCATGTGTGATGTCTGGTCTAGTGCAATGCATAGCATACATAAGACTCCCAATAACACTGGAATACTCTAGTTGAGAGATAGTATGTCCAGTGTTCTTTTCTAACTTAATACTAGGATCTGATGAAGTTGGTGTCGGTATGTCATCTTAATGACCATACTTTTGTAGGAATTTCTCTATGTAATGAGATTGAGTTAGTAATAACTCCCCCTCTTTCCTAACAATTTTAGTTCCCAAAATTACATCAGCCTCTCCTAGAACTTTCATATCAAATTTAAAAGACAGAAACTTTTTAGGTTCATCCACACAGGATATATTGGAACCAAATATTAGCATGTCATCAACGTATAAACATATTATAACACTACCGTTGTTATCTGATTTGCAATAAATACATTTATCAGCATCGTTAACAATGAATCCATATGATAGTACAACTTTATCAAATTTCGCATGCCATTGCATGGGAGCTTGGTTCAGGCCATAAAGAGATTTCACTAATTTGCAAACTTTCTTTTTTTGGCCTGGGGTTTTGAAACCTTCAGGTTGTTCCATATATATCTCTTCTTTTAAATCTCCATTTAGAAAGCAGTCTTCACATCCATTGGATGTATGACTAATTTATAAATTGATGCAAGTGCAATTAAACAGCGTATAGAAGATATGCGAGCAACTGGAGCATATGTATCAAAGTAATCTACTCCATGTCTTTGCTTATATCCCTTAGCAACTAATCTGGCTTTAAACTTATTAATGGATCCATTTGTATTCAACTTTTTCTTGAATATCCATTTACATCCTATAGGTTTAGCACCAGGAGGTAATAAGTTAAAACCCAAGTTTGGTTTAATAGTATGGAACTCATTTCATCATTGATAGCTTCTTTCTAGAAATTGGAATCTCCAGAACTCATAGCCTCAAAATAATTAGTCATATTAAGGACTTCGTCCTTACTGCCATCTACAAGATATGTTATGAAGTCAGGACCATAGTCCTTCTCTATTCTCGCTCTTTTACTTCTCTGTTGTTCAGTACTATTTTCCGGTATTGATACTTCCTTGCTGTTTTGAGCAGGAGCATAATCATCGTCATTGATATCATTAGCCATACTAGGTTCTGGACTAGATGATCTCAATGGGATCTCAATAGTTTGATTTTTAAAAAATTCAACATCTACGGATTCTATAACTTCTAGGGTGTCAAGAATATGGAATCTATAAGTCATACTATTAAGTGAATATCCTATGAAAACACATTTAAATGCTCTATCTCCTAACTTTGGTCCTTTAGCGTCTAGTTTTCTAACATATGCTAAGCAACCCCAAACTTTAAGTCTAGTTAGGTTAGGTTTCCTATTAAACCATAATTCATAAGGGGAAATATTATTCTTTTTAAGTTGTACTCTATTTAAAATATAACATGCAGATAATATAGCATCACCCCATAGGTTATAAGGAAAATTAGAACTTATGAGCATGATGTTAACCATTTCTACTAAAGTTCTATTCTTCATTTTAGAAACACCTTTTTGTTGTGGTGTATATGGGGCAGTACATTGGTGAACTATACCTTGTTGTTTACAAAACAAGGTGAATTCATTTGAGAAATATTCACCACAACGATCTGAATGTAATATTTTAATTTTAACTCCTAATTGTGTTTCGACCTCTGCTTTGTAAATTTTGAATTTATCAAAAGCCTCATCTTTAGTTTTCATTAGATATACATATGCATATCTAGTATAATCATCAATGAATGTTATATAGTATTGGTTACCATCGTAGGTGATATGACTTTTTAAGTCACCCACATCACTATATACCAAATCAAGCAAACCAGTTTTCCTTTCTATGGATTTAAAGGATTTTCGGTGTATTTTTGCTTGAACACATATTTCACATTTAGAGATGGTATTGAAATCACAATTAGAAATTAATCCTAATTTATTCATATTTCTAATGGAATTATAATTAACATGTCCTAATCTACCATGCCATAAATTAATAGAATCAACAATATAAACAGAAGATTTCTCTATGATTCAACTTAATCATGCCGTTACAAAATTATTCCTGACCAATGAATCTACCATTCTTAAACAACACTAGCTTCTCAGACTCATACACAATCTTGAATCCTCCTTTGTTAAGAAGGTATCCAGAGACCAAATTCTTACACATATCAGGTACATAAAGTACATTGACTAATGTAGGAACTTTTCCAAAGGTGAAAGGAAGTTCTATAGTGCCTTTTCCCAGAACTTTGCTTGGAACTTTATTTGCTCCAGTAACTTCATCGGCTTCTCCTTTATTTTCTTCGTAACTCTTGAACAGATTACGGTCTTTGCAAATGTGAATAGTTGCTATAGTATCGAACCACCAATCATTATCATTGTCGCAAATGGAGTTCGCGTCTTGCACTACAGCCACAAGCGAGTCTTCGACCACATTCACTTTTTGTTGTTTCTTCCGCAGATGGCAGTCTCGGGCATAGTGGTCGGGCTTGTTACAAAAATAGCAAGCACCTTTCTTTTTGTTGTTGGTTTTGTAATGATTTTACTTCTTAAATTGTGTCTCATTCTTTGAATTTAACTTATCAGTAATTTCAACATTATTTGCCTTATAATGGGACTCAGTTTGCAGATTATCATCTAGATCGCGTTTGCGAGAGTCTTCTTCAATACGAAAATGACGCTGTAAACCATCTAAATTATAATCTGTTTCCTTATGGTTCATCTTTTTCTTATTATCATTCCAACATGCGGAAGTCTAGAAATTATAACTCCAACAACAAAAGATTCAGGGAGATCAATTTCAGCATCTTTAAGTTGATTCACCAACAGTAATATTTCGCTTACTTGTCCAATTATGGATTTATTGGTGACCATTTTGAAATCCATAAAATTAGAAATAAAAAACTTTTTATAACTGGCCTTGGATATGCGGTACGTATTCTCCAGGGCAGTCCAGAGTGCATTCGCTGTTTCCAAGGTCCTATAAGCATTGTAGACGGGGGTAGATAGCTCATTCAGAATATGGCCCCTGCATAGAAAATCGTCCTCTTCGCACTTTGCACGTTTAGCCTTTAGAGCAGCATCATCCTTATTTGTTTCCTTCGGGATTTCTTTCAAGTCATCTTCCAAAATGTAGAACAACTTGACGGTGACCAAGAAAATTTTCATCGTCTCTTGCCAATGAGTGAAATTGTCGCCATCAAAATGCTCTAATCGAGTTAGATGTTGATTCATAACTTGCAGAGCGCTTGAACCTTTCATGGTTGTAAAATATTTTCTGAAATTTATGGGGGATTTTGCGATTCGAGGCGAATTAGATGGCAATTGCGATGAAGATAATGCTATACTTATGACTTTAAGGATCTATGGAATAGATTCTTTCAGACAATACTTCAACCCGCTAGGTACAAACGGGTTATCAAACTATCGACTTTCAGGATTCAATAAAGCCCTATAACAGCATAATCGGATTCAAAGTTTGTACGCCTTTGATCCGACCAAGAACACTTTAGTAATGGTTTCTGATGATGCAATTTGTATAGAATAGAACGAAGAGGAAGAAGAGAGCAATTCAGAGATGTTTTTTGAGTTTGCAACACCTTAGAGGCGTCACAAAACAGAGTAGTGGTGGCGCAGTGTTTTGTAACACTTTATGGTGTCGCAAAACTGCTCTATGAAGAAGAAGAAGATTCAGAATACTCTCTAACGTTTTTTGGGTGTCACCGTTTATAATGGTAGAGAGGTGCCTATTCGCTAAGCGTCACAACCGTTTGCAACGGTTCATAACTTTTACAAATGGCTTTATCCATTCAATATTTAAATGTCGCGTCTATTCATTTCTTATAACATTTAGAAAACGTTACAAATTTCCCGTCATTTATTCAAATTCAGGAATTTCGGTTTTGGCAATTGCGATGAAGACAATGTTGTGCTTCCGACTTCAAGGATCTATGGAATAGATTCTTTCAGACAATAGTTCAACCCACCAGGTACAAACGGGTTATCGGACTATCGACTTTCAAGATTCAATGAAGCCGTATAACAACGTAATCGAATTCAAAGTTTGTACGCCTTTGATCCTACCAAGAACACTTTACTATTTGATATCTGACGATGCAATATGCAGAGAAAGGAATGAAGAAGAAGAAGAAGAAATAAATCTGCAATGATTCAGCATTTGCAACACCTTGCAGGCGTTACAAAATATAGAGTAATGGAAGTGCAGCGATTAGCAACGCTTCCATAGCGTTGCAAATCTGCGTAGAAAGAAGAAGAAGAATAGGAATTGATCCTAACACTATTAGGGCGTTGCTATTTATAGATGTGAAGAGGTATCCATTCGTGAAGGGTTGCGTCCCTTCCCAACGTTTCAAACCGTTGCTAACAGTCACATACGTTCGAACTGAAACATCGCGTCTATTCATTTTGCAACGTTTAGAAAATGTTATAAATTTCTTTCTCTTTATTTAAATTCAGAAAGTTCGGTTCTGGGTCCTTAACGGGCTGAAATCTAACCGGTTACTGTTTAGATTCGACCCAAAAAATATTTTCGGATCCGAACCCGAAACTCAACACGGCCCGGTTCGGTTTGGTCGGACGGCGGCAGCGCGCGTGTGGTGTTGCATGACTTCTCTCCTCACAACAAAGCAAACATGTGGGATCCCCAAGGCCTCAACATCCACATGAGAAAGCTATATTTATACTAATATATTGCATAATTTTCTAGCATGTGGGACTAATTGATTTCTTCTTCCCTCTTTACTTCTTCTCTTCCAAATCAAAGCCCCAAAATTATATATTTGAAAATTTTACAATATTCTTCCCCAATTTTCAAAATAAATAAATAGGACGGCTGAATCACTAGAGTGACTTCCTACATACCTAAGTGGGATCAAGCCTATGTAGTTCTAAGATCAAGTTTTGCATCATCGTGAAAACCAACACATAAATAAAAGGTATTTTTGGATTTGAACCTTTACTTAGTGTAAACCATTCAAAGCCTTATCGAGATTCTATAGTGAATGAATCTTGAACCAAGTATCCCTAATGAAAAATCCGAGACAATCACACACGTTGATTTCCTTAGAAAGTGTTCTGTATAGCTCAACACGTTAATGGCCATGTGCTTAAATCCTGGTTCATGAGTCTACTTAGAAAGTGGTCTTACTTTCCTAGGAAACGGTATGATTTTCATACTCATATAGGTAAGTCTCTTAAGGTGTTTCTGCGATACACCTTTTGAGGTTTCTAGACTTATTAAGGATATATATCCTTCCTTTGTTCTTGTAGAATCCAATACTAAATATTATGGGATTATCGATTTAGTGTTCCATAATCATTCTCTTAACTTGTTGGTACCCATTGAACTTTGTCTATCCTTTTCAAGACATAAGTTGGGTTTCTTTTAAGGGTGATCAACCTTCATTCACAGACCTTAGTCCCATTTCTTGTGACTTTATAGAAACCATTGCCTTTGGAAGACTCTTTGTAAGTGGGTCAGCCAAGTTTTTCTTCGTTTCTATGTAGTCAACAGTTATAACTCCACTTTTGAGTAACTGTCTCACCATTTGATGTCTTAAACTCACATGTCTAGACTTTTCATTATATGTCTTATTAGACACATTGTATATCGTTGCTTGATTGTCACAGTTAATCAAGACTGCTGGAGATGGCTTCTTCCATAAAGGGATTTCCACTAATAAATTCCTGTGCTATTCCGCTTCTTTACATGCATCTGCTAATGCAATCAATTCTGACAACATTGTTGAGTTAGAAATACAGGTCTGCTTCTTAGAAGCAAAAGACACAGCAGCACCTCCTAATGTAAAGATCCATCCAATAGTAGACATGGATTTGGATTCTACATGTTCTAGGTTGCATCACTATATCCTTCTATTACAGCTGGATATCCTTGATAAGATAAACCATATTCAGTGGTTCCTTTCAAATAAGCTAAAACTCTAGAAATAGCTGTCCAATGTTCGAAATCTGGATTACTCGTAAATCGACACAATACAATTATAGCATGTGTGATGTCTGGTCTAGTGCAATGCATAGCATACATAAGACTCCCAATAACACTGGAATACTCTAGTTGAGACATAGTATGTCCAGTGTTCTTTTCTAACCTAATACTAGGATCTGATGAAGTTGGTGCCGGTATGTCATCGTAATGACCATACTTTTGTAGGAATTTCTCTATGTAATGAGATTGAGTTAGTAATAACATTGTATATCGTTGCTTGATTGTCACAGTTAACCAACACTACTGGAGATGGCTTCTTCCATAAAGGGATTTCAATCAATAAATTCCTAAGCCATTCCTCTTCTTTACATGCATCTGCTAATGCAATCAATTCTAACAACATCGTTGAGTCAGAAATACAGGTCTTCTTCTTAGAAGCCCAAGATACAGCAGCGCCTCCTAATGTAAAGATCCATCCTGTAGTAGACTTGGATTTGGATTCTACATTGTTACAGCTTGCATCACTATATCCTTCTATTACAACTGGATATCCTTTATAAGATAAACCATATTCAATGGTTCCTTTCAAATATGCTAAAACTCTGAAAATAGCTTTCCAATATTCAAAATCTGGATTACTTGTAAATCAACACAATACACTTATAGCATGTGCGATGTCTGTTCTAGTGCAACGCATAACATACATAAGACTCCCAATAACACTGGAATACTCGGGTTGACAGATAGTACGTCCAGTGTTCTTTTCTAATTTAATACTAGGATCTAAACGAGTTGGTGCTGGTTTGTCATAGTAATGACCATACTTTTGTAGGAATTTCTCTATGTAATGAGATTGAGTTAGTAATCCAAAAATATTTTTGGATTCGAACCCGAAACCCGTACACGACCCGGCCCGGTTCAGTCGGACTGACGGATGGCGGCGGCGCGCATGTGGTGTTGCATGACTTCTCTCCTCACAACAAGGAAAACATGTGGGAGCCCCAAGGCCCTAACATCCACATGAGAAACCTATATTTATACAAATGTAGTCCTTTATTTTTTAGCATGTGGGACTATCTTTTCTTTCTTCTTTCCTTCTTCTCTTCCAAATAATAACTCAAAGCCCCAAAACTTATTTGAAAATTTTACAACAATGCAAGTGGGGTGTTGTGGTGTAACTACTCGTGGGAAGTCTGGTGTTGGCAACCTTACTGAATATGCTCTGGTGATGGAGGAGTAGTAGGTTTGATGTTGTGAAGCAGGCAGTATGAATGTGTTGTGGCAGATTGAAGTTGTGAAGCAAGCAGTTCGACTGAGGCTCAAAGTTGAATTGGGAATGGTGGCGGTGGATTTTGGGTTCAAAGTTGTTTGATATGGTGATGGTATTTAGCTTCAGGTGCGGTTGATGTTTGGTGGATAGGGGCAGTGATAGGATGTAGTGATGAGAAGTGTGGTGAAGATTGCTGTGATGAAGGGGAGTATGGCTGTTATGAAGTAGGAAAGTTGAGGTATTTGATGTATGTCAGGTATTGTGACAAGGTAGAGGGGGTTGTCTTGTGAATATGTTGAAATGGTGAATGGTGAAGGAAACTGTTAAACTGTAGTGAATGGTCGATGTTAAGGCTGTTATGGTATTGTATCAGAGAAGTGATGCAGTGGATGTCTAGTATGTTCAGTGGTGATTGCAGGAGATGTTGGCTTGTGAAGATGTGTTTGGCATAGCGAAGATGGTGATTGATGACTGGTTGCTAGCTTGTTGTCTTGGTGGTATATTGCAATGATGGTTCAGAAGTTGTTGTGAATGATGGTGAAGGTGTAGTAAGAGTTTGTTGAATGGCAGTGCTGTTAGAAATGGCTACTGGCACAAGTTTGATGAAGTGTTAGATAGTGTCGTTAGAGGTGGAAGACAGTGCTATACCAGTGGAGATGAGGTTGCAGTCCACTGTGACTATGATGGTTTGGTTTAGTCAGTAGTGACTTGTGTGCACTGAAGCAGTAAGGTGGATTGGGAAAGATTGTGTAGTAGAGTTGTTTTGAAGTCAGGAGGTGGCACTGTGTAGAGGAAAGTGGAGGAACTCAGAATGCAAAATTGTAAATAGAAAGTGCAAATGCAAAAGGAAATTGTAAAAAAAGAAAATTGTAAATGCAAAATGAAATGGAAAATATATTTTTTTTGTTTTTTTTAATTGTGCATGTTCATTTTTTTGAAATTGAAATGCAAATGAAAATGAAAATATAATAACCACGAACACACAAGAAAAAATCAAACAAACACACAAATTTTTTTAATGCGAACACACACACAAAATAAAACACAAAAATCAAACGAAAAATAATTCGAAGAATGGAAAAGAAAAACCACAACAAATCCCCGGCAACGATGCCAAAAACTTATCAATCGACTAATTTTCTATCGATTTAGAAAATAGTCGAAAATTTTTGAAATAAATTTAACCGCAAGCGCACGACGTACACTTGTGGTACGTGGCAAATATGGGTCGATCCGCAAGGAAATGTTGATTTTACAAATTCTATTCAATCAAATTATACCAAAGTCGAGTGAAAGTTAAGCCAGAGAATTAGAAAATTAGCTAACTAACAAAAAGAAAAGAGATGCAGATATAAGAGTTAAATGACAATTTAGAGAATAAACCACTCTCTAGATCACATAGTTCAACATGTATGAAATCATGATCTCTCTTTTATGGTCATTAGTGCTTTAATCGATGTGTTTATCATAAGTATGGCATATTTGTGCTATTGATTAGCCAACATAAGCCATCAAAGTATAACACATCCCTTAAAGCACTTACTATCTTTCATGAAACTTGACAAAGAAAATGAAAATGAAATCTATTTTAAGTATGGTCTACTAATTATTGATTAGAAATATAGACCATCAAATTTGAATTTCAAATCACTTTCTTATGCCATAATCATATTTTGATGAAAAGACATTTATGTTAGTGATTGTTTAAGCATAGCCTATTTGGTGTCAAGAATATAGGCTATCAAATTCAAAGCAAAAACCACAAATAAAACACTTCAATGATCATCATTAAGCACAAGAAGAGAGCATGAATTAACAAATAGTTGAAGCTACATAATTAGAGAGCTTCATTACCCCTAAATTGAAGGGGTTTAGCCTCTCATATTTGTCATTTAATTAACAAATGTAGCTAACAACATGAAAGCAAAAAGAAAGAATAATGAAAGCTAATGGAAAAAGAGAGCTAATTAACAAGAATTAGAACTATTCTACTTTACATGAATGTAAATCTACACTACAACATGAAAGGAAATAAACATGAAAAGAAAAGATAAATATATTAAAGTTGCATAAAAATTACATAAAAGAAATGTCTAAGTAGCCATGAAATGAGAAAGAGAGCTTTGAGTTGTATTTTGAGCCTAAACTAAAGTAAGAGAGACTAAGTAAGAGGAGGGTTACATGAAACATAAGGTTATTTATACAAGCATGAAACCCTAATCCATAATTTAGGGAATGCCCAAACTACCATTGAGAAAGTGTGGAGGCCAAGTAATCATTAGCTTCAACTAATCATCATTTAAGTGTACATGAAGCCATTAATTCCATAAGCATGTGCATTGGCCTCTAATTTGTACATTAAGGTAGGTGAGTAGGTGGGGTCCTCCATGTTCTTCACTTTGAATTATTTCTATCTTCATTTCTTTGCATTCATTTTGTGTATGCATGTGTCTTCAGTAAACCACTCTTATTTGAGATCAAATTCCTACACAAATATATATAAATTTCAAATTAATTTTTCTCAAAGAAATATACACACACCAATGACCATTTTGCCCCCTATATGAAGATGGATATGTGACAATTTGGAATTAATATGGACTTTGGTTAAAACAAGTTAAAATACCCATTATGATCTTTTATTTAATTTAAATAGAATAAATATGGTGGTAAAAATACGCACATTTACGTGCACATCATTCGTGAATGCATCAACAATGTCTCCTACTCAATATTGGTGAATAACACTCCTAAGGGGTTTACACATAGCAATAGAGGTATTAGGCAAGGAGACGCACTTTCTCCTTACTTATTCACTATTGCTATGGAATATTTCTCTATTTTTATGGAAACTGAACTGGTTAAAGGTAATATTAAAGCCATTAATAGAACCAAACCATATATTACACACTTGTTATCTACAAATGATCTGCTTTTATTTTTGCACGTGGATTCTCATAGTGTCAAGACTATTGCTAATATTTTTGTGAACTTGGAAGAAAATGTTGGGCTGAAAATGAATGACTTTTAAAAGTAAAATTTATTTTAGTAAAGGCTGTACTAGGAATCCAGAAATTCTTAACATTCTAAAATTTAAAGAAGGTGGTCTTCCAGTTAACTATTTGGGTTTGCCTCTAAATGTTGACCAAATTAATGATATAGACTGCACTATACTTTTGGACATAATTCAAAATGGATATGAATGTTGGGCTTGTAAGTTTCTATCTTTAGCTGGTAGGTTAGAGCTAACTCATATTGTCATCATTGCAATAGTAATGTAATAGATTCAAGCCCACAATATTCCAGTTAAAGCTATCATAAATTGAAAAAAGCATGTGCTAACTTCATTTGGAAAGGAAAGCATCATAAAATTGCTTGGGATATGTTTTGTAAACCAAAAAAATCAGGTGGCCTCGGCCTTAGAAATATTAATGATTTGAGAGAAGTTTGTAAAATCAAACTTTTTTGAAAATTTGTGAATGGAAATTCATTATGAGCAAGATAGATGAAAGAAAAATATCTTTGAAACAATAATTTTTGAACTGCAAAAGTTGAAAATCATCATTCTTTCTCTTGGAAAAATATTTATGTTGCAGGGAAATTGGTCGTAAACTTCTGGGAAGAAAATTCAAGGATGGTAATCAGACCAGCCTACTGTTTGATCCATGGATTCATGGTAAAACTTTGGTCAGTCTTTTGGGTCGGAACAGCTTATTTTGTTTGGTGGGACCACTGAAAATGTAAACATCATTATTCAAAATAATTCTTGGAATACATTAGGTCACCCTTACATTTCAATTTTTAATGCTGCCATTAAAAAGATTAATATTGATCCAAATCTTTAAAAAGACATATGGGATTGGAGACTTTAAAAACAAGGTGTTTTCTCTTTTAAAAAAAACCTAGAAATTTACTAGAGGCTATGAATCTTAAGTAGATTGGTACGATGTAATTTGAAACAAATCGAATTGCCCAAAAATGTCTAATTGTTCTTTCTTTGCAATTATTAACAGGTTTGTCAACAAGGGACATGTGCTTGAAATAGAACAAAACTGAGGAAACAGTTTGTCTACTTTGCAAACAAGAAGCATAAAATATTAATCTTCTATTTTTTTATTGTGTCATCTCTAAACAAATTTGGTCTATAACCAAATCAAATGTAACGACCCGCAAATTTTAACCGGTTTTAGTGCGTATTTTATTTAAATTTTGTGAAATTTTAACGATAAAATTTTGAAACACAAATTTAATATTTGGAATGCGTCTAGTTAAACATAGCAACTGGTAAATTTCATCCGAAAATATGAAAGTTTATTTCTCGCGTAAATTTACTTCAATTTAATCAGTTAAAAAGCGATGAAAATAAAACGTTTTCAAAATCAAAATATTTTTACATAGAAAAATTCTAAACCATCTTTTGAGCAAGTTGTCAGTTTGTCGTTTTTTCAAATTCGGACATCTTTGGCTCTGTCGATCTTAATCTTCTGCGATTTTTATGCATTTTCCGCTATTATAAAAATTCAAATTTTTATAATTCAATCATACCACCGATATCCGTATACCGTTTTGATCGTCTCGTCATGTTGATCACTGCGGTGTATTAACTTCTACGTTTCAGTGTCCATTACGTGGCGGAACCGGTGTAACGGACATCCATATCGAAACCGTACTTGAAATCTCTAGATGTCGTGTGACTTTTTACTTTATACTGTGTAACTCGAAGGCCATCGGTTTCTTTTTTTTATTTCCCAGAAATCAGTGTGACTTTTGCAATTCCATCGTTTCAATTGAGGATATCATTTATAAAAATATGTTTGCTGACTGGCTCATATTCTCAACTGTTGCTTGCTTCGTCCTCTGTTATTTTTTTTTAGCTTCTTCATTTTATCTGAAGCATGATTTTCGTCCCTGTGCCCAACACGGTCTTCACGCGCGAACAAGCAACCAATTTACTCCACCTTCCTTCGCTCGCCCGGCCATGCTACCCAATCTCCCCACGTCGATCCAAACTCCACCATAACCGCTCGGCTTTCTAGCTCACCCTCCAGCCACCTCGCACGGTTCATCACCTCGTCCTCTTGCTCGGGCCTAGTCCATAGCATGCAGCCACATGTTGTCCATATTTATAGAATGTAAGTTTTGTTAATTATATATATTTAGTTGCTGCTCATACATATATAGTTATAATTTATATTTGATATAAGTTATGCATATAATCTAAGTACAACTTTCATATTATAAAGTTTATATACTGTATAATAATGAAATGTATAATATACTATATATATAGTTATGTGTGCGTGAGTTTTATATATATGTTTTGAAGGTGATGCATATATTGGGTGATGCATATATTGGGTGATGCATGTATTGTACGTAAGTATGCATGTTGATATATTTATATATCTTAGAATTGTATGCTATATATATTAAAGTATATAAAGTCTTACAATAAAGTGGTTACAGTAGGTGAAATTGTAGATGAGGATAGTTGAAGTATATCTATATCTAACACATTCTATTTTTAATTGTTGAAAATTTTAAATGTATATAGCACGGTTGTCTTTTTCTATTGATAATTGAATTGTGTATAAGACGGTTGTTAATATTGAAAAGTATTAGGTGCTGTTGTATATAAATAAGTACTATATTTTTAAATATATGAGTTGTGTATACTAAGATTGAAAGATATTTTTTTAGATATCAGTTTATAAAAGGGGCTTAATATATATTTTATATTATATATAAGGGCTTACCGTAAGTTTTATATCAGACTTGTTCATATAAAGATTATATTGTATAACGCATGCATATAGTATGTTTTGTTAACATTTTGAAAGAATTTTTTTTTTTTTTTTGCAGGTATAAATGAGTCCGGGTTGTATACAAAGTATATAAGTTTGTAAGTGTGTATAGCGTCTGTTGGTTTATATGTGGTTCGGTATAGTATATTTTATTATTGGTAGTGTAAATGTTAGTTTTTCTGTCAGTTTGTATATATAGTTGTCTACTTTATTAGTTTTAAACTTTTGTCGGTTGGTTTGATTTTATAAGTTACATATATATATATATATATATATATATATATATATATTTGTATGGCGTGTATGTTTATAACTAGTCTGCATATATTTATAATGGGTTTGCATATCTTTTGAGTAACATGAATGTAGTTGGTGACATATCAATAGCTTACATATATATATATATATATATATATATATATATATAAACACTATTTTGGACTTAAGTTGATTTTGTCAATACTAAATTTATAATAAATATTGTTTTAATTATAACATATAATTTATTTTTATATGTTTGAAATTCCTATATATATTTGATTTAGTATAGGTTTGAACTTAGAAATTGATTATATATATGGTTATATATGTATAAATTCACCTATACCATTTTTCTTAATCGATCAAATTCTGATTTATCTCATCAAATTTCTTATCTACCAGTCTTGTTCGCCTTATTCGTCACATCTTGACTTATGTTCCTTTATCGAATCTATCGCAGTAATTTCTAACCTGCTGCTGGCACGCTAGTCGTATCCGTATCAGTGTTTGTATCTGTATCGTCCCATTCCCGTTCATCTCTAGCCTCGGAAGGTGAGCAATCACTCACGATTAATGTTCTTTTATTTATTAAATTTGATTTCAATTGAAATGACAATTGAAATATGCTGCTGTTATTTATTTACACTGTTATGTTACCTGTATCTGTTCACCTATGACATCTGACACCATTATCTGTTAATTATTTATGCGATGATAATACAGTTTGGTTGATAATTGATTGATTGATTTTTGTTTATATTGGATGTTAAATTGTAATGTATAAAGTGATAAATATTATGCAATTGAATTTGACGTAGGATAGTTTAAACTGTGAATCGACATATGTGTTGAATTTGATTAGTTAATTTGAATAATATGACCCCTTTTAATTGTTAAGTTAATTGACACGTGGAATTTGATAAATTACACTTTGAACCTTGAACGTATATTGGATAAATTATTGTAGAATTGAAATTGAACGACAAGTGAAAAACCTTAATGTAGTAATCTTTAATCTACATGAAATGATAGTGTAGATTCTAGAAATAATTATATTAATTCACACAAACAACAATGTGAATTAATAAGATTATTTCGGGATTATTGAATTGATTATTGGATTAGGTTTAATGATTGTTATTGCTTGTTTATTTACTTTGACACCATCCCAGTTATCACAGTGCAAGTTCCCTTTGTTATGTTTTGATTTTTGAATTGGAATTGGAATCGGGTTGAAATGATATATACCCAAATGAACTTTACTTAGGATAGAGAATTAAATAAAATCCGATTGGTCAATAATTTGTTTTAAAAATAAAATAATGATTTTATTCGAGCAAAGAATAAGTTTTGAAATGAAGTTGGAATTTGATTTTTTTTAAGGAAAATGTAAAGGTTGAAATCTGAAACAAATATTAACGTAGTAATTGATGAAGACACATTGTTTGAAATTTAATTATTCAATAATTAAATTTGGAATTATCAATAAATAATTAGGAATTAGTAATAATTGAGTTTTGGAAATTATTATGTTTGAAATTATTTAATAATTGAATTTGAAATTATAATTAAGTTTGAAATTATTAAGTTGAATTTATAATTAAGTTGGAATGATTTGATAATTAAGTTTGAATTCATAATTAAGTGGAAATGAATTAATAATTAAGTTTGAATTTATAATCAAGTTTGTAATTATTAAGTTTTGAAATTTATAATAATTAAGATTGAAATTATTTAAAAATTGAATGAGATTTAATTATTTGATAATTGACTAAAAATTGAATTCTTTGATAAGAGAAATTGAACTTTTGAATAAGTGTATTTGAATTCGTTAATAAATGAAATTGAGTTTCTTTATTTATTAAAGTTTGGGAAAATTCTTTAAGTAAGTTAATAAGTGAAATTGAAACTTCTCGATTATGTGAAATTTAGTTCTTTATTAATTGAGTTTGAAATTTTGTAACGAAGTCAATAAATAAGTGGAAATTGAATTTCTTTAACAGGAAATAAAATGTGATTTATTGAAATGAGTGTGGTTTATTGAAATTAACGTAAGACTTGTAATTTTAAAGAATTTGATTTGAAGAATTTAAATTAATTAAGTTTGTAGGTTTTGAGATAATGGAATTGAACTTAAGAAATGGATTTAATGAATCAGAATTTAAATAGAAATTGTTTCGAATGATAGATTTAACTTAACGAATATTGAATGAAATCGATAAATGAACTTAAATTGATTTGAATGAAAATTAAACTATTTAAATGATTTTCGGAATGAAATTTATATATGAACTTGAATCAATATTGAGTTGTTTAAATAAAAATTGAAATTGAATTGTAAGACTTTGAAAGGATAATTTGGGAGTTTGAAACGTAGATTTTGGAAATTGATTTTGAAAGACAAATGAAATGTTGATTTTAAATTCTAATTGAATATGAAATTGATTTGGTTGAAGTTTATTAAACGACCAATCGGTGTAATAATTACGAAAGTTATTAAAGAAACCGGAATCGGTTATGGATATACTCTCTATCTAAACCGAAAACCACTTTAATAACTATACGCGGAGTGATGATCCAGAATGAAGTGGTTGGAATGATGTATGTGATGACTGAAGAAAGAGAACGATAATGGATAGCTTTGACACTTGTGTCAAATTGGAAATGACTAAAATCAGGAGCCGTGCCGGGCCAAATGAGGTTAGCCACCTCGAGCGAACACACTTCTTCGTAACTACTACTCATTACTTGTGATTGATTGGTGCACCCCCGGAATTTCAGGAGTGTTGTTTCGCGGTGTTGCGATCGCTGCGGCGATGCGTTCTCACCCGTCCGGATCAGGCGAACGGTAGTTCCACTACCTTGGGTATCGCCTCGTGTGCCTTGTCATACTTGTATCCCTATATACGCGACCACTACGAATTTGATTTGTGTTATACCTATGGAGTACTCCCTGATATCCCACCAGTTACGGTGGAGTTTACAGTGCTGTATAGACTATGACATTTATATAAAAATGTGTTAAGGGGGATAATGGTAACGCCTTAACACTATTTTGATACTTTATATTACTGATAGACATTATCTATTTTGCGTACACTACTACATAGTAGATAGTTTAACGGATCCTTAGAGGATGGTGATTCCAACATCCTTTAAGTTACCTGTATTTCGATTTCTATTTCACTTGAGTTGGATTTATTGATATGAGAATATTAATCCTGACTCGAGTGTTTTGTGTTTGCTTTACGCTCGGGTCAGACTGAGTGTACCAGTATTCAAGGCTCACCTTTGGAGTTGGAGCTTTGCTTGAAGATCCAGCCATCTATTCTGCTTTCAGTATTCGATGATTCCAGTGATGTATTCTGATTTGTACTTGATGTATCATATTTCTCTTCTTTTGTAAACTCTGATGTATCTTATATATTTATATAGTAGCTTCATGAACTACTATCTCTTTTACTTCCGCTGCATATTATTACTCTGTGTCTGTGATTCTGTGATTATTTATTTATTGTATATCTGAGTTTTGCCAAATTTAAATTAACAATTCGGTATTTTGAATTATTCAAGTCCGACATGTGCGGATGCGAATAGTCCAAAATAGCGGGTCGTTACAGTTGGTATCAGAGCTTTTGGTAGCTCTAGGCAAAACTTAGCATATAGGGTAAATATATTTATAAAATCACTCTCATTCGAGTTTCAATCTCTTCCTTTTAACTCAATTCCATTGAATTTTGGAACGTTCTCTGCGGTTTCAAAATTCATTCATATCCCTCACTATTTATCTTCTTTTGATTCTAGAGTACCCCATAACTCCACTCCGAATGATCTTTATAGTGAGTCGACGGTCTCGCCAATCCCAAATTTATCTGTAAATGGGTGAAACTCCTTTATAATAGACATCGATTTACCGAAGATTTCTGTATTTTCGGTTTACGATGATATCTATTCCCTGCTATACCTGAATTCTATCTCTTGAGATCGAATATTGATTTAACTCGGAATTTAGCATCGATCTTATTCTTGAAATTACGGTCGACCGGTTAAGGTTGTCCGTGAATCAAATAATCTTATCCATCTTCCGATTCTGTTAATTGAATTATCTTATCTTCTGTTTCGAACTCATTATCGAATCAAAATTCTCTTTGATTTGATTTCCATCAAATTTGAATTTCTATACTGTTTTGAAAACTATACTTGTATCGTCGAGCGAGGAAACGTATTTGTAAATTTATATTTAAGATGTTTGACATATATTGTGTTGTTGAGTTGTTGACATTGATTTGGATTTTCGATCGATTCGTCTGATCAACGCTATCGATAGGATTTTCAAAACACTTGAGCGGAGCAACTGACACAATATTGTTTTCAAATTTGTTAGATAAAATAATTTTATTTGATTATACAAGTATAAATTTTTCTGAAATTAAATTGTTAATGAATCTGTTGTCCGAAATGATAATATTTTCATTTATTGTATTATAAACCATTGACTATTGCATAATATGAATAAATAAATTTATAAAACTTAGTTATAATTTGATTTCGAATTTGAAGTGAATTTAAAATTAGAATTTGAAAACTTAATTTCCGATAATTTCGACTTATGGTTTTAAAGTTTAAATGTATATTGTTTAAAAATATTTTCGATTAGAAATCGTTTTCAAAAAATTTTAAATGCTTAAATTAGAGCTCTTCTCTTTTGTCGCTAGAAAATAATTTCGGTGATGGCGGCCGCATCATCGACATTCATTTTCGAGTTTCGAAATGAAGAGACAAATTCGTAGCTTTGCTACAGCTTTGATTTGGAAATTTAATCGATTTAAATCTCTTAAGTATGATTTGATTTATATGTATATAGGTATATTATTTTAAATTTAGTTGATCTAATATATATAGTATAGACATAATTTTCTCTAAATTGTTGAAGTTAATCGGGAATTTAATTCTAAGATTTGGGAAAAGAATGATTTTCAATTATAAATGAAACCAAATTTTGAATTAATATTTAAACTTGAGAGAATTGAATTAGGAATTTTATTTAGATAATGCTCAATTGCATTCAATATAATTTGCCTAAATTGTCAAAAGTTAACAATGTAAATGAATGTTATACAACATAAAATGATATCAAAGAAATTTTTAAATAAATTTGAATAGTTATAATAAATGTAAATATACTTAATATATATGTGATAAGATATTAAGTAGAATAAATTTAATAATAATTCGGAATAAAGAATTAAATTTGTCGAATAGAAATATGATTATAATAAATGACTATTCAAATTCATGATCTTTGAAATTGTTAATTTGAGAAAATTGGATATTATACAATATAAATTGTCTTTATAAATAAAATTTGAGTGCGTATAATAAATGTTATTCACTTAAATTTTAATTATAAAATGTTTATGGAGATAAATAGAATGATGAGTTAATTGAATAATAGATGTGATTAATAAAATAAAATTTTTGTTTTGAAAGTTAAATAAATTGAAATTAAATCAATTTAATGAGATAATAATCGAAATTCAATTGAATTTCATTTGAAAGGAACCTTTGTACCTAACATTAGTAAATGTGAAATCAAGTCAACTTTAATGGAAACCTTGAATTTAAACAAATTGTTGAATATAAATTGAAATTTATATGGTTTGGACCAATTGATTATTTTGTTTTTCATTCTATTTTCTTCCGGTTGTTTTTATTCTCCTACCTCCTACCTTTTCGAGGACGAAAAGTTTTGAGTGGGGAAGAATGTAACGACCCGCAAATTTTAACCAGTTTTAGTGCGTATTTTATTTAAATTTGGTGAAATTTTAACGATAAAATTTTGAAACACAAATTTAATATTTGGAATGCGTCTAGTTAAACATAGCAACTGGTAAAGTTTCGTCCAAAAATATGAAAGTTTATTTCGCGCGTAAATTTACTTCAATTTAATCAGTTAAAAAGCGATGAAAATAAAACGTTTTCAAAATCAAAATATTTTTACATAGAAAAATTCTAAACCATCTTTTGAGCAAGTTGTCAGTTTGTCGTTTTTCCAAATTCGGACATCTTTGGCTCCGTCGATCTTAATCTTCTGCGATTTTTATGCATTTTCCGCTATTATAAAAATTCGAATTTTTATAATTCAATCATACCACCGATATCCGTATACCGTTTTGATCGTCTCATCAAGCTGATCACTACGGTGTATTTACTTCTATGTTTCAGTGTCCATTACGTGGCGGAACCCGTGTAACGGACATCCATATCGAAACCGTACTTGAAATCTCTAGATGTCGTGTGACTTTTCACTTTATACTGTGTAACTCGAAGGCCGTCGGTTTGTTTTTTTTATTTCCCAAAAATCAGTGTGACTTTTGCAATTCCATCGTTTCAATTGAGGATATCATTTATAAAAATATGTTTGCTGACCGGCTCATATTCTCAATTGTTGCTTGCTTCGTCCTCTGTTATTTTTTTTAGCTTCTTCATTTTATCTGAAGCATGATTTTCGTCCCTGTGCCCAACACGGTCTTCACGCGTGAACAAGCAACCAATTTACTCCACCTTCCTTCGCTCGCCAGGCCATGCTACCCAATCTCCCCACGTCGATCCAAACTCCACCACAACCGCTCGGCTTTCTAGCTCACCCTCCAGCCACCTCGCACGGTTCATCACCTCGTCCTCTTGCTCGGGCCTAGTCCATAGCATGCAGCCACATGTTGTCCATATTTATAGAATGTAAGTTTTGTTAATTATATATATTTAGTTGCTGCTCATACATATATAGTTATAATTTATATTTGATATAAGTTATGCATATAATCTAAGTACAACTTTCATATTATAAAGTTTATATACTGTATAATAATGAAATGTATAATATACTATATATATAGTTATGTGTGCGTGAGTTTTATATATATGTTTTGAAGGTGATGCATATATTGGGTGATGCATGTATTGGGTGATGCATGTATTGTACGTAAGTATGCATGTTGATATATTTATATATCTTAGAATTGTATGCTATATATATTAAAGTATATAAAGTCTTACAATAAAGTGGTTATAGTAGGTGAAATTGTAGATGAGGATAGTTGAAGTATATCTATATCTAACACATTCTATTTTTAATTGTTGAAAATTTTAAATGTATATAGCACGGTTGTCTTTTTCTATTGATAATTGAATTGTGTATAAGACGGTTGTTAATATTGAAAAGTATTAGGTGCTGTTGTATATAAATAAGTACTATATTTTTAAATATATGAGTTGTGTATACTAAGATTGAAAGATATTTTTTTAGATATCAGTTTATAAAAGGGGCTTAATATATATTTTATATTATATATAAGAGCTTACCTTAAGTTTTATATCAGACTTGTTCATATAAAGATTATATTGTATAACGCATGCATATAGTATGTTTTGTTAACATTTTGAAAGAATTTTTTTTTTTTTTGCAGGTATAAATGAGTCCGGGTTGTATACAAAGTATATAAGTTTGTAAGTGTGTATAGCGTCTGTTGGTTTATATGTGGTTCGGTATAGTATATTTTATTATTGGTAGTGTAAATGTTAGTTTTTCTGTCAGTTTGTATATATAGTTGTCTACGTTATTAGTTTTAAACTTTTGTCGGTTGGTTTGATTTTATAAGTTATATATATATATATATATATATATATATATATATATATATATATGGCGTGTATGTTTATAACTAGTCTGCATATATTTATAATGGGTTTGCATATCTTTTGAGTAACATGAATGTAGTTGGTGACATATAAATAGCTTACATATATATATATATATATATATATATATATATATATATATATATAAACACTATTTTGGACTTAAGTTGATTTTGTCAATACTAAATTTATAATAAATATTTTTTTAATTATAACATATAATTTATTTTTATATGTTTGAAATTCCTATATATATTTGATTTAGTATAGGTTTGAACTTAGAAATTGATTATATATATGTATAAATTCACCTATACCATTTTTCTTAATCGATCAAATTTTGATTTATCTCATCAAATTTCTTATCTACCAGTCTTGTTCGCCTTATTCGTGACATCTTGACTTATGTTTCTTTATCGAATCTATCGCAGTGATTTCTAACCTGCTGCTGGCACGCTAGTTGTATCCGTATCAGTGTTTGTATCTGTATCGTCTCATTCCCGTTCATCTCTAGCCTCGGAAGGTGAGCAATCACTCACGATTAATGTTCTTTTATTTATTAAATTTGATTTCAATTGAAACGACAATTGAAATATGCTGCTGTTATTTATTTACACTGTTATGTTACCTGTATCTGTTCACCTATGACATTTGACACCATTATCTGTTAATTATTTATGCGATGATAATACAGTTTGGTTGATAATTGATTGATTGATTTTTGTTTATATTGGATGTTAAATTGTAATGTATAAAGTGATAAATATTATGCAATTGAATTTGACGTAGGATAGTTTAAACTGTGAATCGATATATGTGTTGAATTTGATTAGTTAATTTGAATAATATGACCCCTTTTAATTGTTAAGTTAATTGACACGTAGAATTTGATAAATTACACTTTGAACCTTGAACGTATATTGGATAAATTGTTGTAGAATTGAAATTGAACGACAAGTGAAAAACCGTAATGTAGTAATCTTTAATCTACATGAAATGATAGTGTAGATTCTAGAAATAATTATATTATTTCGCACAAACAACAATGTGAATTAATACGATTATTTCGGGATTATTGAATTGATTATTGGATTGGGTTTGATGATTGTTATTGCTTGTTTATTTACTTTGACACCATCCCAGTTATCACAGTGCAAATTCCCTTTGTTATGTTTTGATTTTTGAATTGGAATTGGAATCGGGTTGAAATGATATATACCCAAATGAACTTGACTTAGGATAGAGAATTAAATAAAATCCGATTGGTCAATAATTTGTTTTAAAAATAAAATAATAATTTTATTCGAGCAAAGAATAAGTTTTGAAATGAAGTTGGAATTTGATTTTTTTAAGGAAAATGTAAAGGTTGAAATCTGAAACAAATATTAACGTAGTAATTGATGAAGACACATTGTTTGAAATTTAATTATTCAATAATTAAATATGGAATTATCAATAAATAATTAGGAATTAGTAATAATTGAGTTTTGGAAATTATTAAGTTTGAAATCATTTAATAATTGAATTTGAAATTATAATTAAGTTTGAAATTAATAAGTTGAATTTATAATTAAGTTGGAATGATTTGATAATTAAGTTTGAATTCATAATTAAGTGGAAATGAATTAATAATTAAGTTTGAATTTATAATCAAGTTTGTAATTATTAAGTTTTGAAATTTATAATAATTAAGATTGAAATTATTTAATAATTGAATGAGATTTAATTATTTGATAATTGACTAAAAATTGAATTCTTTGATAAGAGAAATTGAACTTTTGAATAAGTGTATTTGAACTTCGTTAATAAATGAAATTGAGTTTCTTTATTTATTAAAGTTTGGGAAAATTCTTTAAGTAAGTTAATAAGTGAAATTGAAACTTCTCGATTATGTGAAATTTAGTTCTTTATTAATTGAGTTTGAAATTTTGTAACGAAGTCAATAAATAAGTGGAAATTGAATTTCTTTAACAAGAAATAAAATGTTATTTATTGAAATGAGTGTGGTTTATTTAAATTAACGTAAGACTTGTAATTTTAAAGAATTTGATTTGACGAATTTAAATTAATTAAGTTTGTAGGTTTTGAGATAATGGAATTGAACTTAAGAAATGGATTTAATGAATCAGAATTTAAATAGAAATTGTTTTGAATGATAGATTTAACTTAACGAATATTGAATGAAATCGATAAATGAACTTAAATTGATTTGAATGAAAATTAAACTATTTAAATGATTTTCGGAATGAAATTTATATATGAACTTGAATCAATATTTGAGTTGTTTAAATAAAAATTGAAATTGAATTGTAAGACTTTGAAAGGATAATTTGGGAGTTTGAAACGTAGATTTTGGAAATTGATTTTGAAAGACAAATGAAATGTTGATTTTAAATTCTAATTGAATATGAAATTGATTTGGTTGAAATTTATTAAACAACCAATCGGTGTAATAATTACGAAAGTTATTAAAGAAACCGGAATCGGTTATGGATATACTCTCTATCTAAACCGAAAACCACTTTAATAACTATACGTGGAGTGATGATCCAGAATGAAGTGGTTGGAATGATGTATGTGATGACTGAAGAAAGAGAACGATAATGGATAGCTTTGACACTTGTGTCAAATTGGAAATGACTAAAATCAGGAACCGTGCCGGGCCAAATGAGGTTAGCCACCTCGAGCGAACACACTTCTTCGTAACTACTACTCATTACTTGTGATTGATTGGTGCACCCCCGGAATTTCAGGAGTGTTGTTTCGCGGTGTTGCGATCGCTGCGGCGATGCGTTCTCACCAGTCCGGATCAGGCGAACGGTAGTTCCACTACCTTGGGTATCGCCTCGTGTGCCTTGTCATACTTGTATCCCTATATACGCGACCACTACGAATTTGATTTGTGTTATACCTATGGAGTACTCCCTGATATCCCACCAGTTACGGTGGAGTTTACAGTGCTGTATAGACTATGACATTTATATAAAAATGTGTTAAGGGGGATAATGGTAACGCCTTAACACTATTTTGATACTTTATATTACTGATAGACATTATCTATTTAGCGTACACTACTACATAGTAGATAGTTTAACGGATCCTTAGAGGATGGTGATTCCAACATCCTTTAAGTTACCTGTATTTCGATTGCTATTTCACTTGAGTTGGATTTATTGATATGAGAATATTAATCCTGACTCGAGTGTTTTGTGTTTGCTTTACGCTCGGGTCAGACTGAGTGTACCAGTATTCAAGACTCACCTTTGGAGTTGGAGCTTTGCTTGAAGATCCAGCCATCTATTCTGCTTTCAGTATTCGATGATTCCAGTGATGTATTCTGATTTGTACTTGATGTATCATATTTCTCTTCTTTTGTAAACTCTGATGTATCTTATATATTTATATAGTAGCTTCATGAACTACTATCTCTTTTACTTCCGCTTCATATTATTACTCTGTGTCTGTGATTCTGTAATTATTTATTTACTGTATATCTGAGTTTTGCCAAATTTAAATTAACAATTCGGTATTTTGAATTATTCAAGTCCGACATGTGAGGATGCGAATAGTCCAAAATAGCGGGTCGTTACATCAAAGCTCAAAATAAATAACCATCAGGCTGTGCAAAACATCAGAGATAGCATCAAATACATTCAGGAAAACATCAAGGAAAAATGAAAAGATTTCCGAAAAGCAAGCACAATTCTAGCAGCAACTATCTTTCACATTTGGAAAGAAAGAAATCAAAGACTTCATACTCAATAGAAAATCGAAAGCATTCAACTTTTGGAAGACAATTGAAATGGAGAGTCAAATTCTCCTTAAAAAAATTGAAAATCAACATAAATACTCAAGACAACTTTAATCAAAATTCCTGGCGATTAGACAACTATTAGGAAGAGTTAGAAACTTTCTTATAGAATAGGAAATACAATTCTGATTTCCCTGGAGGCAGACCCCTTCACCACGGTGGCAATCACTGGATGAAGAAGCCTATTAGTCTTAGGAGTTCCAACTACGAGATAGCTTCTGCCGATGACGGCCACCTCTACTATCAAATCAGAAATCCTTCCTATTATAGAAAGCGAAGCTTACATATTAAATATTGCAAAAATAATGCTAATTATAAAACAAATTTAAATACTGGTTTATCTCTTAATTTACATGATAGGGGAGAAGGCTACCGCACACGCAGGCAACAGGAGCTCACGGCTAATCCCCTACATAAGGAAAATATTTTGCAACTGGATATGAATAGCCAGAAAATTTTTGATGACCTTTATAGAAGCAACATCAACAATCGTATTTAACACTTATCTGTATAGGGCATAGGAGAAAGTAGAAAGCTTCATGCAAATGAAAAGCTCACCGCAACTGACTATTTTATACCAAACAAATTGGATGACTGCTCATCAGATCAATACTACGCTTTCCGTAAGCATAAGGGCCCCTTTTGGACCGAGAATCATGTCACAACTGATCGTGACACCACAAATTACAGAGATCTTCTCTCCTTAGAGCTTTGCATCAAGTCTAGAATGCAAAAGGGCTTACTTGAAACGAAGTCATCTTTCAGCATAATTTACGTGTTTCTGCTAGAGATTCTCTCGACAAAAGAAGATAGCAAGGAGGATGATCTCGCTTGGAAGCCTCTTTTCCATAAATCGCCTCGCTTTCCCCCTATTTTTTATTTAGGGTTTTCTTTGATTTTTTGTTGTTAAGAGAATAAGTTGTGGCTAGGTTTGCTTTTGTTTTGTGTAAGCATTCAGGTAGGGTTTGTTGTATTTAAACCTACTTCTGTATTCTTTTGTACTTTGGGGCCTTTTTTCTCGTTTCAAAAAAAAATTAAACTGTAGATAACTTACCGCTTCATCATGTGGTGTTGTTCTTTTTGAAAGAAAAACAGAATGAAGGATGGATATTACAAAATGAGTATGGGTATGAATTATTTTGTTACATTGTTTGTTTTTGCATTCTTTTAGAATAAAACTGAAGTAGAAGGCACATTGAATTTGTTGTTAGTTTTAAACCATTAATCCGTGCACCCGCTTTTCATATCTGTCAAGTTTTCTGCTATTCAGAGAATGAGGCGCTTTACAAATCACCAAACATGTGCATCTTTTGTATATGATCAATGATTTTGCTCAATAATTGGTGATGGCCGTCTTTACTAATTATTCCCTTTACTTTGCATTATAGGTACACACAACATTCCTTTGCTATATGGAAGATTGCCAGCTAAAGTTGATAATAAAAGGTATGTTTTTATGCATTTGAATGCATATACTATTATGAAGTATATTGTGTTAGATATGATATAAATCCGATCTTGTTTTGATCGTATAAATGTATATCGAATTGGGGTGTGCGCAAAAGCACTAACCGCGCAAAGGAGGTGCTGCCGAAAATTCATGAAATTCGAAAAGTTTATAAAAATCATCAAAGTTTAAGAATTAACTAAGTTAACCAAGTTTTATAAAAATTAAATAACTTAATATAAATTAGTTAAGTTTTACAAAATTAAATTCATATCTGAATGTTAATAAAATTTTACAAAATTTATGAAAATTAACTAAGTATAAAAATTTAACTAAGATAACTAAGTTATTTAAAAAAAATAAAATTAAAATGTATACTTAATTAATAAAAATTAACTATTTTTTATAACAGTAAACTACATTATCAAGTTTTATACAAATTTAACTAGATTAACCAAAAGTTTATAAAAATTAACTAATTATTATAAAATTTAACTAAGTTATATAAAAATTAACAAAAATTATTTATCTAATTTATAAATTAAGTCTTATAAATATTCAACTATGTTATTAAGTGAGTTTTACAAAAATTAATTAAAGTATATAAAAATTAACCAAGTTATATTATAATTAACTAAGTTAATTGAGTTCTATAAAAATCAACAAAATTCAAAAAATTTAATTAAATTGACTAAAGTTTATGAAAATTAAATTAGTTTTATAAAAATCATGTTCGATATTTTGAAATCATTATTAAATTGTTATACAAATTGACTAAGTTCTATAAAAATTATCTAATTTTTATAAAAATTAGCTAAGTTAATTACATTTTATAAAAATTAACGAAACTTAAAAGAATAGTGTAATATAATATGATACTAATAGTAATAAAAGAATATAATAATATTAATGATATAATGGTATAACAACAACAGCAGCAGCAACAAAAACTTAAACTAAGTTTAAAATAAGTAACTGAGATAATTAAGTTTTATATATTATAAGCTTTTTTTAAAATTAAATAAGTTTATAAAATTTAATTAAGTTTTATAAAAATTAATAAGTTTATAAAAATATACATGCAATTGTTGAATAAAGTATTTTAAACAAAATTTACATCTATTTCAAGAAATTCCATATGTTATTGATATCGTTTCCATATGATCATACAAATTTATTAAATTTTATAAAATTAACTAAAGTTTTAAATAAATTTAATTTTATAAAAATTAACTAAGTTAATCAATTTTTATATAAACTAATTAAGTTCCATATAAATTAATTAAATTTATATAATTAAGTTTCGCAAACACACATACACATATGTATGTATGTATAGTTATAATTGCTAATTATTGAATTTCTTTATCATAGGTAATTACCCATTTATGGTGCATGCGAATAGCAACGTGCTATGGTATATTAGCGGTTTGAAGTTCTTTTGAAGTAATAATTTTTTTGTTTGCACATTTAATCGTCATGTGTAGTACGATCTTTTATCACTTGAATTATTTACACTTTTAATGTTACATTCATTAAAAAATTGTGCAAAATGTGTGATCCTCTAGAGTAGAGGAGAGCACACATGAATATATATATATATATATATATATATATCACATAAGACAAGATGCTGCCAACATGCCTGGCAGGCATCTAATCTAAGTACATGTATCAAAGAAAAAACTCAAGTACCCCTAAAATGAGCTCTGGCATGGACACCACCATTACACCCCAATATCGAGCTCCGGCATGGCTACCACCCGATATTAAGGTGTTAGAAGTACTTGAAAAACTATGGAACATCATCGCCCGATATGTAATGTTCATTAAATATTACGACATATTATGCATTATTCTATGTGAATGTTGAATGGTTAGTTATTTTTCATTTAATGTGATCTATATGATTATGTGAAATGATACATTGTGTTTATGTTGGTTTTTCTATTATAGTGTGATAATAAAGGGTTTTTTTATGGCTTTTTAAGTACGCCATTAATAATATTTTTTATGCATTTTGAAAATGTTATAAAAGACGTGTTTTTTACAGCGTTTCTTATGTTGCAATTATATGTCACTAACTTATTACAACTTGTTGATCTACAGCGTGTACAAAAATGCTATATAAGCCTTTTGTAGCGTTTATTAAAAGTTATTAAAAGGTACTGTTGTTGTAGTGAACTCTCATATGATCAAGAATTATTTTCCTATTATTAATAATTTTCAATGGACTAGTATTTTTAAGTATGACACTTGGTAATCTATTTATGTGGTAAGTTGCAGTTAGCATAACATCTGACTAGTAAGATTTTGGAATGTTATTTTGAAAAAGAAGAGATCTAATGACTTACAAGTGATTTGGTGTAAAATTTCCATCTATCTAAAAATTTCATGAAATTTTGTTTAAACATTATGTCCTATTATCAAATCTAAATTTATTAAGTTTTGCATTATACTGATTTTCCAAAAAACTGTAAAATCTTGAAAACATGAGAAAACTTCATTTTTCCTTTTAATAGGCCAACCCAAGCAGTGTGAGAAAAAGCATCAATATATATGATAAAATGATTATAAGAATCAATAGGGACTGGAATCAAACATCATCATGAATTAAATCAAAATATTTTTTTGACTTATTAGTTGATAAAGAAAATGGCAATCTAGTTTGTTTTGAAAAATTACAAACATCACAATTTTTGGAATCTAATTTATAATAAATAATTTTATTCAAAATTTGATCGGACGATCAGATCTCCAATGCAATAATTTGTTATGATCTACTAAGTTACTAACACATGATATTTGTTAGTGTTTTCATCAAGATAATCAAGGCTATTTTTCTAACATTCCTCACCAATTTTCTTCCTTGCTTCTCGATCTTGAAAGATCACTTTATATGGTTCGAATATAACGTTATAACTCGGCTCATGGGTTATTTTAATAATTGATGAGAAATTTTAATTAAAATCTAGCAAATATTCACATCTTTTGTAAGAAACTATGTTGTACCAAACCCCATGAATTTTAACATTATCTCCATTTGCAACAGTTACATATTATGGGTCTTTATTTTGCTTAACATTGGTTAATTTATTTTTTTTCCATGTCATGTGATCAGTAGCACCTGAGTCAATTAACCATCTATTTGTATTTGATGCATACTTAAAATTTCATAAATTTTATTGATTTTGGATGCATTGAAAATAATGTTAGAATATACAAAACTTGAATTTTGTTGTTGTAACAAGCTATTTAATTGAGTTAGCATTTGATTCAGTTACACCGTTTGGGCCACAGAACATCCTGTTGAAGCGGAGCCATATTTTGGTTTATTCCATTAAGCTGATTCAGATCCATCCCCTTTTATCTTCGCTTCTTTGCTAAAACCACCAAATTAATTCTCCCTGTTTTCACCGCCCCACTTACCTCCTCTATCGCCCTTCTCTCTGATCGATCGAAGATGGGGATGGAGGAACTAGCATCCATCACGGTTGTTCCTTGCTTTTTTATAGTGGTCGAACAGGTTGGCACTCGAAGCTCTCTTCCCTTTGGCCATGCCCCTGAAACTAGGGTTCAAATATTTTACTTGAAACGCCTTATTCTCTTGATTTTCTGACTACCAAGGGTTCATGAATGCTCGTCGAGACTGCTATAACGACCCGTGTTTTTTATAATTGAAATTATTAAATTAAATAAGATTTTGAAATTTAATATGGTGAGGAATTAAAATTTATGATTTATTTATGAGAAAAATAATTAGAACGTGATTTAATAATATTGTTTGAATGTTATTGACAACTATTTTAGTGTAATTTCAATCAACTGAAATAATTGTAAAGTTAATTTGGTTACAATTGTAAATAAGGAATTAAATCGGTAATTAATGGAATTAATGCAATTGAAATATTATAATTAATACGGTAAAGGATGACAACTGTAGAATCTGAATGTAATAAAATATAAACTAATGTTTATTATATTCATAAGGTAATAGTTGATTCAATAATAAGAGTGTAAACTGAAATAAAAGAAACTGATAAAAATTAAAATATAATTAATTGGGTTTTTATTACAATTGTAACTGAAAGCCAAAATTAACGTAATATTTAAAAATTGGGTTTTGGGTACTGTTTCGGATTTCAACGAAACTAGCTTCATCGGAACCGTAACAGTGAATTATTATGGGATTAAAGTTTCATAGCGGTCGGACTTATCGTTTGATCGTGCGAGATCGAAACGTGTAGAAATCAACTTAATGAATTTAATTAAAATAATTTGATTTTAAAAGCTAATTTCTGTATATAATTGAATTAGGGTTTGAAACTAGTTCCATTGAGACTAAAAATATTGAAAACCTATATTTTGATATATTGGATGACCTATTTTGGTTTTGGGAACGAATCAGGCTTTTTAGGTCGTTGTTATCATTTCGAGCCAATTCGATCTTTCCATTCATTCTTATCCTTCTTTGTTCGTATAAATGGATATTTCCCGAAACCCTAGCTGTGTATTCCAAATTATGTACATATCTGTTCAATTATCTATTTTTTCTTCCCAAAGGCTGAAACCCTAAATTCCCAAATCCCGAATCGAATCAAAATTTCAAACTCCGCCAAAACCTATCGAATTATATATCGTAGGGAAGCTCTTGACGAATGTAATCTCTCTTTCGAATTCAATTTTTGATTTGATGCATCATTTGATCAAAAAACGATAAAGAAGTTTCGACCGTCCATAGGCTATGCTTTCGTTTAACGGTGGATCTTCGTCGATGGGTCGATCAGAGGGTTCAGGCATGCAGAGGACGCAAGGGGCTGTCCATCTATCGGTTTGGTTTGACCTAGATGCTCCATAGATCGCAAGAAAATATCGAACAAGGAACGACGGTAGCTGCTTATAGAGGTGGTTTGGCGGCTGTCAGGGGTGCGCCTTAGCATGAGCTTTGCGATGGTATGGTCAGATGTTGGCGAAGGCGTGCGTAGGCAACGGCAGCAAGGGATAAACGGAGGTGGTTGTCGCTTGATCACGTGTGTAAATGGGTTTAGGGTTTAAGTCAAATGATCTGATTGGCCGAGGTAAGGATAATTTATAGATTAGCCCTTTAACTTTATTTTTTATTTTTAAATTTAAAATTTAAACGTTCTAACTATCATAACTTGTTCATACGAGCTCAGATTTGGACGTGGATTTCTCCATTGCGTTCGTATCGAAATTTTTGACAATATGGAACTGGTTTGGTTAGATTCTAAGACTGTTGGATTTTTGGGCTTTATTTGGGTTTTAAATCGACGATAAATCAAATGTGAGTGATTTAACCCACTCACGAATACTAAACCTTTTATGTTAGTTAGATTAAATTTATGATGTGATAATAATATTATTAGTTGTTGTTTGGTAGTTCAATTTGATATTTTAATTGAAATTGAAAATTTTGAATTAAATTGCCAATTTAATTAATATTGAAATTTAATTATTAGTCAAATACCTAATAATGATAACCAATCCATCGTTATGATTTATTGGCTAGTTTGGATGTTGATTGTGATGGATGTTTATTTGTTGACATTTTGGAAGATTAGATTTTTGTATCTCTGTTATCAATATGGGTTGAAATGATACATACCCGAACGATCTTATAGATTAGGGAAAATCATTATGGGTTGAAATGACAAACCCAAACGATTTTATTGATATGGAAATTATTGATTCAGAATACAAGTTGAAATGATATAACTATTTTGAGGCTGAAATGATATATACCCTATCACTTGACCATAGGTAGAAAATTACATACGGAGACCGTTGGTTGGTTTTAAATTATTTTCTAAACATTAAAGTGTTTGATTTATAAATTTGATTTTTAATTTAATTTGATGATTTTATTTAAAAATTTATATTTGGGAAATAATTTATTTTATATGTTTTAAAGCTTAAAATTATAAGTTAATATATGGTTTTAAATGTAATTTAAGATTTTAACTTATAATTTTATTTAGTTTTAAAAATATATTTTAAATAGTTTAAAATTTAATTTAGTGAAATATTTAATATAGTTTTAATATATACATTTTTTAAATTTAACTTAATATACTAAATATAGTTTTGATTTAAGACGATAAATATAGACTTTTATAATAACTTTAATAGATAAAAGACCTTTATAAAACATTTTAGAATTTTTGTTAGAGGGTTGTAAAGAATTTATAAAGGTTTTGTAGATATTTTATAATGGACTTTGTAAAAAGGTTTTATAAAATATTTTTATAAAGGATTTTTGTAATAGCTTTATAAAGGAGTTTATAAAGGTTTTAAAAGGATTTTATAAAGGGTTTTATAAAAGGAACTTGTTTAAAGGGGAAGAGTTGTATGGAATATGGAATTTATAAATAGCTTTATAAATGGTTTTAAAGTATATAAATAGTTTATAAACGGCCTAAGAGAGATTTACTCAATTTTTTCGAAATTGATTGAAAAAAATCTTCCTTGGTATTTATGAATATATTTATACTTTTGGAATAAGTATATGGACATCTTGATATGAAGGTGTAAATTGTTTTTTGGATTTATTATATAAATGTTTTATAAAATGACCATGGTGTGTAAAATATAACGATTATTTGTTAAAGAGACCGGGGTCGGATATTGTCATACTCTCTGCCAATTCCAAAACCACTTTAACAACTATGCACATGGTGGAGAATCCAGAACGAAGTAGGATGGCTTGGCGAATGCTACTGGTATGAGGTAAGAACGCAACCCTGACCCCCTCAAGTCAGCTTGATATGACTAAAACAAGAGCTATACTGGGCCAAGTGAGGTCGCTCCTCCGATCGAACATGCTTCTTCGATACCATATCTGTTACTTTGTGATTGATTTGCTGGCCACCCTCGATTTAATCATGGAAGTGTGTCTCGAGGTGCTGCTACAAGTTATGACCAGTCCAGGAGTCCAAACCAGTAGAATCCTACCCTGGGCATTACCTCGCATGCCTTATCATATGCCTTATCGAGCCCACTACGATTATGGTTTGTGTCATACCTATGGAGTGCTCTTAGACAGCCCACCGGTTTGGTGGAGTTTATAATACTGTATAGACTACGGCATTATAAAAATGTGTTTAAGGGGATATGGGTAACGCCTTAACGCTCTTTTAATACTTTACTTTACTGATAGACATTACGTATGTAGCATATATTACTACATATAAATAGTTTAGTGGATCCTTAGAAGATGGAAATCCCAACATCTCTTTAGTTATTGCACGCATGTTATACACTAGATATGAGATGCAAAATCCCATAAACATCCCCGAAGCCATTACACTCATATTTATTTATTATTGATTTAACTTACATAAGATCTTTTACTTCTGACTTGAGTGTTTATGTCTTTTCATTACACTCAGGTCAGCCTGAGCTTTTAAGAGTTGAAGACTCTATTTCTGGAGGACGAAGATGGAGTTTAGTATTATATTATTATTATTATTATTATTATTATCCCACTGTATTATGTTATTCCGCTGCATTATCATATTATACCTGATGTATATATAGCTCTGATTGTATTGTAAAAGTGTAATCAAATGTTATTTGTAAAATAGCTTCGTGAATTGTTTATTTGATTATTATATTTTGTCATTTCGCTGTGAGATTCTATATTTTATTTTTCTTTCCTTTCTCTTATTTTCTTATTTACCCCATTAACAATCCTTCCTTTTAAACAGTTTTAGTTTGACATGTGTGGTTCAATGTTGATCCAAACTATCCAAAAAGGTGGGCCGTTACAATTGCTTTTACTCAATTCTTACCACTATATCATTAAGCTTGGCATATTGACCGATGCCAAGACTTGAGACCAGATTGATTGATAACTTGATCGTGAGCCCCCAGGTAGGTAAAAATCAAGTCTTGCTTGGATCTTTTATAGGTTTTAGTTGGGTCTATTATTGGTAGGAGATGGACACTATGTTATTCCCATTTTTACACAATTTTGGTCATTGGTTCGTTATTACTTAGGTTACTCTATTCAATTTGGGCGAGCTCTTGCTAAGACTAAAGATATGAGGAAAATTTTTTTGTTGACCATACTTTCTCTTGGTGCTATCCCAAATCTCCTATGATATGCTGGAATACATAAGTACATTTGAAATCTGGGGTTCCATTATGCTAAGTAGTCGTGACATGATTAATTGATCGTTTGTCTCCCATTCTTCTATTTTTGCTTTCTCTTTTTTGAGTTGGCTCAGTTGTTTTGGGTTTTTCCAATTTTCCAATGATAAAGGTTAACTTACCTTGCCACTTAAACCAATTTTACTAATCTAGACAAGGGAATGTAATTTCTGATGCCATTGAGTATGATATTTATGAGTTTAGTGTTGTTGGATTGAGACATTTTGAACTAAATTTAGATCTTTGTTATCTGTAGCGTTTGATATCTTTCGAGTTAGGATCTGACCTAGATATCATATTAAATTTCCTAGGAGAAGATTGATTATGATGAATAATTAGTTTTATTGTTGATTTCTGATTCTACAAATTTTTTGTATATGATTAAATAGCCTAATTCTACTAGTTAGTCGTTGCTTATTCCTAAATTATAATTCTACAAGCCGTACCTTATTTCCTAAATCATAATTCTACCAGCAGTTGCTTATTTTCTAAATTATAATTGACTAATTACGCCATAATTACATGCTAAATACCAAATATAGCTAACAGTTGTATAATGGATATCAGTCTTTTATTTGCTTCATGTTTACAACCTATGATCAAATATTCTGATGCTATCATTCTTATTTTTCTACATAAACACATTCGAAGTCAATATTCACAATAAGAAGAAAAAGATGCAACAAAAGAATGATCAACCACAAATTGTTTGTTCATATTTTTTATGCAATTTGCATGTTAATGCACAACCACGTATTTCAAGAAAGGTGTTTATAACTTGTTGGTTAAAAAACTTCATAAACAACTCTTTTAAAAATTTAAACTAGCCATCAAAATGACGACAATCATATTTCACTATGTACAAAGCGAATGTGAAAAGTTGTGTTTTAACTGTGCTTAGTTCCTTATGGCACATAAGATAGTTTGATATTACACAACATTAATAATTTGATATTACACAACATTAAACAAAAGTTAATTATTTGCAACATCTATAATGTATACAAAATATGCTAATACACAATAACTTTAGACGATAATGCATTTGATGAAGCAAATCATTTGCGACTCATAAAAATATCGCTATAATATGTCATTAACGATAAATATAAATTTTGCTAATAGATGAACTTATGTATTAAGAATCACCAATCTTAAACGTCTTCAATAATACAAGCAAACATCCCAAATGTAGAATCATATCAACAACGTAAATTTATGTCATTTGAATTTTAAGTGAGAGTGGAGCAAAGAAGCATGGCTAGAAGTTAATCCTTTTTGCTATACAAATTTAGGTCGCATTTGCGTATTTGCGATGTTTATGCAACAAAAAAATTCCGTTGCTTGTAACCTTTCGTGATGTAAAATCCATTTTTGGCAACTCTTAGAAGCATAGAAAAGATCAAGTTTGCTGTAGAGACATTACATGCATATTACCAAGAACCAATGGCAAAACCACATAAAAACATTAGTGAGGTCACTTGATAAATGCACATGATCATTTTTTCGAGAATTGGAGACAATTTTCTAGATAAACATACACAATTTGTTTTGTGCCATTTTTGGTTGAATCAAGGGCGTGCATGTGTGTACACAAAATAGATATGAAACTAAATAAAGTTGATAATTATGTTCTAATGGAAAATCTCTTTATTATTTTATAAGTATAATATTTTCTAATGTATTTTTAATAATAGAAATCATTATTAACACCTCACCAGTTAAATAAAGAAAAGGAGAACAAATGAATGATGACATAGGAAAAACATTGCTAACTTCCAAAAACAACTGGGACTAGCCACTGTTATGCTTATGAATTCCATTGGATTATTTAACAATTTCAAATGTTTGCATATTCATATTCACATTTTATTGACCACGTAAGCTAAAATATGCAATGGACCTTATACATGGATCGAAAACCAATACAAAGGTAATCAAGATGCTAAAATTAAAGTCGTGGAAGCTCAAAATAATTCATACATATAGACGAATAATTAGACAAATAAAAAATTCCACTAACCTAAGGATGACATACTTTTGTTTTTGTTCCCCATTTGATTTCTATCCTAAGCTATTTGGATGGATGAAATGGAAGACATAATTGGTATATACCGGAGGTAGTAAGAAAAAATTCTTTAGCCGTAAACGTTCATTCCATCCTTTAGGTGTTACAAACTCATTTCCATATCTCTATCCCTTTAGTGACTCTCATGGATAACTTCCTCGCTCAACGTATAACCAAACCCACAACTTAACAGTTATAAGTGATATCATGCATTGATTTTATAACACACATTTTACTTCCTCATATATGTTAAAGTATGGGCACCAAGAAAAAAGTAACGTATCTCCTAAATTGATATTTGCATTAGGGAAACAATGTAAATGTTGTTCATCTTGATGGAAAACTGAATTGTGCTACTTTGGTGTAAATGATTTTGCACTTTAAAGGGGATACTAAAATTAGAGTACGAAATAATGAAGAACTATGAATTTAGTTTCATTTCAGATATTAGAATGTCAATACCATATAAATAATATACCAAAGTAAAACTCAAAAAATATATTTTGATTTATCACTTAAAGATTATATCAAACAAATGTTAAAATTGATCAACATGGCAGATGCATCGTACACGAATAAATTTCTTTATGTAATTTTTTATTTTTTTATAAAGACGATAAAAATAACAAATAATACAATGTAAACCATAGGGATTGAAAAGAGAAAACTAGCTTGGTCTGACATGCAAAAAATGTTGTCCGTACTCATAATCCATCTTCGTTTTCTTTTTAAATTTTATCTCTACCTTGTAAACCACTTTTCCTATAAAAGAATGAATAACATTTGGAAAGCTTTTTTGTTTTTTCTATTTTTCTCCAACATACTGGGAAGGTCACTTGACCTCCTCAGCTCATATAAAAAAATGATTAAAATTTTAATCTGCCTATATCCAACTTTTTCCATAAAATTGCAAATGTCTCCTTCATTTTTACTGCCATGACTAGCTAGATGTAAATGCTAAGAAAATTTTCGCTTTCCAATAAAGCATGAAAACTAAAAGATTTCTAGTTTATTTGAAAATGGCTTTCACTCTTCTTTTACTTTGAATATGAAGCCATCTTTACCTCCTACAATCAAGATCCATCACCTTAAAGAAGGCATTGATCATGATGCTATAGGAGAAATTCTAGTCTCACCTTGATTGTTATCTTTAACCGGATATCCTTTATCTCATCAAATTTGAATAACCAATAACCAAAAAGATTCATTATTCCTTAATAAGAAAAGAAAGGGCCGATACTGCTTTTTGGAGGCAGATTGATATTCATTTGAGTGCAACATATATGGGCAAGAGAATTTGGAAATTTAAATTAAACATTATTGAAGTAGCTTGTGAAGGTGTCATTGAAAAGGACACCCTATACTACTAGAGTTTAACAGGTTAGGTCATCTTCTATAATCATTTATAGGTTGTCTAAAATCGTCTTTGATGGGACAATAAATGGAAGGAAACATGTGACACCAAGGTGGCTCCAAATCGGTTTGATATTTGAGCTCAAGATAGTTGATCATCCTTAATCTCTTTGAGGAATGATGATTTATATTGTTGTCAAAATACTAAACTACTATTTGTTTTCTTCCATATCAACCGGAGAAACATGAGAAAGAACATTGTTCCAATAATTCATATACAAAAAGAAAGACATATTAGCTAGTTTCAGTAGACTCAATTATCATACAGAACTATAACGAGAACTAAATGCCTATTTCGCATAGCTTAAAACTATGCTACATATATCAATATATGTTCAACAAATATGCCTACGAAGTAGTTATAGAATCTATATACAGCTTAAACAGGGGATATAACAGGCTGAACATTATTATATTATCAAATTTTTATATCGAATCTGCTTATAGGTGTAACTGACACAATAATATAATATGATTATCACCCTAATAAATAACAAGTAGACAACCATTACCAATGACAAGAATAACATGTTAATGACTTGAGAATCATTAGCTCTATGATTTTAATGGTAGAGGAACTTAAGATTGCTACAAACTTTGTTCATGCAAATTTAATTCATAGTCACGGCCCTGAACCACCGCCGAACGCCTCAACCCACTCCTCCGCCTTTGCCTGGTCTCCCCATCAGCCAATAACAGTAGCCTACCGAGAGTTCTCTTCTAGTTCATTTTCTTGCCTAGCCAAAACCGATACATGCAGTGCTTCACTATCCATGCCCACTGCATGAGCCTCCTCATCCCTCCATGTCTGTTGTGCAACAGCCGAACCTCATGCCGCCACGTTCATCAACTTACACGAGCAACAGTCTTTCCTGCCTCGCTATATAATATATATATATATATATGTGTGTGTGTGTGTGTGTGTGTGTGTGTGTATTTAAAGTGTGTGTGTGTATACATATATAAGTTAGTTTGAGAAACTTACATTGCTCACTGAACAAGTGTCCTTACTTCTGCAAACCCAAACAGATCGCCTAGCAGCAACTACCCGAGCAAGCCTTCCTTCTTAAATTTATTTATACGTATGTCATATATTTTGTCTTTGGTTGAAATAGTATTATATACATACTATTACAACTGATGTTTTGTTTAATAGAATAGGTTGTATGAAACATATGTTGTATAGTTGTTCTTATCAGTTTAATACGAAAATGACTTTCTTCTACCTTTATATATATTTGATATCATTTGTGGAGAAGTTATATATATATACAGTATGATTTTTTTTAAATATATATTTGGTAATGATTTTTAAACATATATAGATATTATGTTTAAAGGTTGATTTCTAAGAATAATAGAAAGATTTTTATTTCTTTTATGTATGTGTGTGTGTGTGTATGTTCTGTAATATGTCGAGATGTGTATACTTATATATTATGTTATATTTACGTTATTACGAATATTTTAGGAAGTGTGTGTATATATATATATATGTGTTTATACATGAAAAAAAATGTATTTAAAGAAATTTTGAAATGAAATATATGGATATCTTGATTTTAATATATTGATTATATTCGATGTGTTTAAGAAATAATGATTTTAAATATATGTAAAGATTTTGATTTTAATGTGTGTGTATATATATATCTGTGTGTGTTTTAAATTTATATTTATTTTCAAATTATTTATATTATAAAGATTTTATTTTACATAATTCGAAAAAAAAAAATATGTATATGAATATGTTTCATCGGATCCATCGAGTTTAAGATCATGCCAGTTATCAGCTTTGCTTTGCTCGCTAATTCGTGTTCATTGTGCTGTACTTTGGAATACGTTGCTTGGATTCATAGCTCAATTTCATTGTCAAATTTCTCTAGCCTAGAAAGGCGAGCAATCACTCGCGATTAACATTCTTATATTTAACAAATTTAATTCACATTGAAATGACAATTGAAATATGTTGTTAAATTTGAACTATTAATTATAAAATTGCTATATATGATATGCCATTGTTTGTAACTGTTCACTTGTGACATATGACATTATATCCTATTGTGTATATTATATTTAATTTGTTACTGATGATATACGCATGTTGTTGATCTGTAATGTTATTATTGTAATTGTTCTCACTCTGCAAGTTCCCTGTTAATTTAGAATTCCCTATGGGTTGAAATGATACATACCTGAACGATCTTGTAGAATATGGGAAAATCATTATGCGTTGAAATGATAAACCCAAGTGATTTTTATTAATTTTAAATTTTGGGATTCCGGGTTGAAATGGTATATACCCGTAGATATTTAAATTACGGATTGAAATGATAAATATCCGTATCACTTGACCATAGGATAGAGAATTATACACGGACACCGTTGGTCTATACTTTGAAAATAATTTCCAAAGTTTTGAAAGGAAATATATGGTTTTATTAAATATTGGTTTTTAGAATATAATGTATAAATGTAATTTTTATATATGTCTAAATTTTAGATTTTTAAAATTTATATGTTTTGGAAATTTTAAATTTACAAGTCAGTTTTGAAAATATAATTTTTAAGATTTTACTTATAATTTTACTAATTTAAAACATATAAAAATAGATTTAATATAAAATACTTTTAATAATAAAATTTAATTTGATAAAATTTAACTTAATTAGTATATAATATGTATAAGTATTTATTTAAATTTATATTAATATTTTAAAAATAGATTTTATAACTATAATAATAAAGGTCGGAAGATAAATTAATGTTGACTTGGAATTTTAATTGGTCAATAATTGAATTTAAATAAGAATTTAATTGAAGTTATTGATTTTGAGATTATGAAATGTATGACCTATAACTTGATTTAATAAAAAAAGTGATTAAATGAATATTCTCAATTTTATGTAAAACTGAGATTGGATATTTAATATTGATTTAAATTTATAAATTGGGATATTAATAAATTGTTATTAAAAAGATTAAGCGAATACTTTCCAATTTGAATAAAACTAAAGTTAAATATTGAAATATAAATGAAATTTATATTGTAAATGTTTAAATATTTAAACTTGAAACTTTAAATTGAAATGGTTAAACTGGAATTAGTTTAAATTGAATTTTGGAATTCAAGATGATTTGAATTGACTTGCGATATATTGGAATTTTTGAATTTAAGATGATTTGATTTGGAATTTAAGAATAATTGCACATAGGTCAGTAAATATTGGAAGTTTTTGCATATATTTATATGCATTTCTATAAGAATTTTTCTCTACAATTGTTAATTTCAATATTTTGCATTAGGAAGATGAATTTTATCTTCATAATTAAGAATACATGCATAAAACTACATTTACTAAGACATTGGTGCAAATTTTCATAATTATTGCAAAAAAGTCAGCAAATATTGGGAATATTTGCATATAAATATGCTTTTATTTAGGAATTTTCCTCTGTAATTATTCACTTAAAATTTAGCAAATATTCATAATATATACTTGTTGGAAAAATCACCAATTATTCACTTAAAATCAATTGTACTCATCTTTGTGTGCAATTATTCAACATAATTGCAGAGTTATATGCAATTATTATTTATAATTGCATGTATGTCTGCAATTGTTCTGAATAATTTGCATATATATCTGAAAAATCTGCAATTCTTCTCAATAATTGCAGAAGTTGGTGCAAATATTGTAAATAACAATAGAAAATCACTTCTGAAAAATCTGTAATTTTCAAGAATATTTGCAGACATTGGTACAAATATTCAGAATAGTTGCAGAAAGCTAGCAAATATTGGAAATTTTCGCATACATTTATATTCATTTCTGTAAGAATTTTTCTCTGCAATTGTCAATTTCAATATTTCGCATAAGAAAGAGGAATTTTATCTTCATAATCAAGAATACATGCATAAAAACTGCATTTATTGAGAATACTTGCAAATATGTGCATTAAAAACTGCAATTAGTGAAAGTACATGTAGAAAAGTCTGTAAATATTCAAATATTTGCAATATTTATGCATGTATTCTCCATATTTGTAGAAAAATATGCAAATATTGATAATACCTGCATAAAAAACTTCAAACAGTGTCAATTTTTGCATTAAAAATTCTAATGCAAATATTATGAATATTTTTACTTTTTTCTGCAAATATTATGTATAATTGCAATTATGGCTGCAATTATGTAGCGACCCAAAATTTCTATAATTAAATATAGTTGATTCAAATAAATTTTTGTGATTTAATGTTGGAAGAAAATAAAAATTTATGATTTAATAATAAGAATATACCGGAATGAAATGTAATAGTATTAATTTAAGGTAATTGATAACCGCTTCAAATGTAATTCCAATTAATTTAAAATGATATAAAAAGATTATAATTGGATATAAATTGTAAATTAATTGTAATAATATGTGTATTAATCGATGTGTGGATTAAAGGAGTAACTGATAATTTAAATGTTGTATTAATTGATGCAATAGTAAGTAATAAATTGTACTTGAATCGAATAAGTATTGGGTAAATAACTATGACATTGGTGTGTAGATAACAAATATACAAGTGTGACTAAATGTAAAAATGATAACAATTGTTATTTGTTAGCAATTTATTTAATCAATTATAGTTAAATGAAATTAAAATGTTATGTTAATGTGAGTTAAGATGATAACTGTAAAAGGTGAATGCAATAAAATGTATGGAAATGTTAATTTTATTTACAAGACAATAATTGATGTAATAAAATATAAACAATGTTAACTATATATGTAGAGCAATAATTGATTGAATTAAAAGATCGAAATCAAATTAAATAAATTTATTGGAATTAAATTATATTAATTGGATTTAATTACAGTTGAAATTGAACACTGTAATTAGTGTAGTATTTAACACTGAATTGGTATGTAAAGTTGTTTTAAATTATTGTAAATGGCCAAGAAATCAAAATTGATGAAAATTGTTGGTTATCAAATTTGAAATTAAAAAGTGATTTAATTGATTTAATATTAATTTATTTACTTAATGTGAAAATAGCCATTCTGGCAACTGTCTCGGATTTCGATGAAACTAGTTTCATAGGATCAGTAACGGTGAATTATTGAAGGATTTCAAGTTTCATAGCGATCAGACTTATCGTTTGAACGTATGGACTCGGAAGACGGAGAAATCAATTTAATAAAATCTAATTGAAATCAATTTGAAATAAGCTGATTTTAATGCTAACTTCTTCATATGATAGAATTAGGACTTGAAACATGTTCGATTGAGTTTAAAATTGTCAAAAAAAAATTATTTTGATATACGGGATGAACCACTTTTGTTTCGGAAGCAGAGTGGGTTTTTCGAGTCTTATTTGTCGTTTCAAATCAATTTAGGTATTATTCATTTCCTATCGGGCTTCGTAAGTATATATTGTTCTATTCTAGTCCTAGCAACCATTTATATCTTATTACTATACGTATCTATCTGTTCAACCTACAGCTTCTTCCTTCTTCTAATGGCTGCAAATCAAAACCTTAAATTTCAATCTCCAACTCAATTTCAAAATCAAACTCCTCCAAACCATATCATATTATATATCAATTTGAAGCTCTCGACGTTCGTAATTCACCGGTGTGATTCGTTTTTCAATCAGACTCACCGTTTGCCTAGAATTCACGAATTAATTCCGCCCGTCCATATTGGATTTTGGACGATCCAACAGTGGATCTGCATCCGATCGGGTGGTGCTGCTGCGATGGTAGTGTCGAGCAGGCTTTAGAATGGTGGTTCATTCATCGTCAGGTGGTGGATATTCACCAAAAAAGGCCTTGGAAGTCGCGACGGCGTGATGCTGCAATCGGCGATCGCGAGGGCCAGCCAGGTAGTCGTGGGGTCGCCTCGGCGTGGGGATGTCAATGGCAGTGGTCGATCATGATGAAGGCAAGCAAGGTGGTCGGTGTTTTGAATTGTGGGTGGTGGCTGCAAATGTTGTTCGAAAGGGATGTTAGGGTTTCGAACAAGCTATGGTGTTTTGGGGAACGCGTGATGTAGCTGACGTGTGCTGCGTGATTTGTATCGTTTTATTTATTTATTTTTAAATTTTAATTTTTGAATTTCAATCATTGTAAGTATCAAAACCTTTCCATACGAGCTTGGAATTATGCGCTGCGATCGTATCGAAATTGAGGGCATTTTGATGCTACTTTGGACGAATTCTGATATTGTTCAAATTTAGGCCTTCTTTTGCATTTCAAACCATTGATAAATTAAAGGTGAGCGTTTGGACCCACTCACAACTACTAGATTATCTTATGTTAGTTAAATTAAATTTATGATATGATTAGAAATTTAATGATTGATGTTTGGTATGTTTAAATTGTTATTCTAATTAAATAGGACTTTTAATGCATTTATTCACCATTTAAATTTAATGTTTGATTTAAATTGTCAATTTAATACATGTTGTTGATGATCAATTAGCTGTTGATTTTTATTGATTAATTTGAATGATAATTGGGATAGATGTTTGATTGGTTGATATTGGATGACTGGATGTTGTATTTTATATTGTTATGACACTACAAGTGTAACGTCCCGAAAATTTTCGACTTTCGAAAATTCACATCGATACTCACTTTATCGACTGCCGAGAAATCGAAGGCCGGAAACACGAAATGTTATGGGTTTAAGAAAGAAGAAAAGAAAAAGAAAGTGGTAGAAAAGAGAAAATAGAGAGAAAAGAAAACAGAACGGAACAGAAAACAGAAAATAGAACAACATCAGAATCTCACAATTCGCAGCGGAACAACATATAATAGATAAATGAATAATCTTTAAACAAAGAACTATATCACTTATTACATTACATTTCATTACATCATATCATCAGAGTGTACAACATCAAACAATGCAGCGGAAAAAGAACTACTATATAAAATAGTAATACGCCATGCCATCCATCTTGCCTCCAGCAACTCCAGAATATCCTGATCAACCTTAACTCTTGACTGCCCGTGTGAAAATTGGTGGGCACCCAGAGTTTAGGAAGGAAAACAATAAACTCCGAGTCAGTCATGTGACTGGTGTGGGAACTCAAAACAGTTTATTTTTCTTTAAAATTAAAATAGAGGAATATTTTTAAAATCAATTCGCAATGCTTTTAAGAATGAGACTACCATAAGGCCTCCCGCACACACACACATGCAAACGCAGAATCGGAGGAGATTTCTCCTTATGATAGTCAAAGATGCTTGATACGCATTAAAAAGAACATTTGATATTATTACTAGTGCATAGTGTAGAGAAAATTCATTTCGAAAATAAAGATATAAATCTTAGCCAGCATAGACATTTCGAACTATGCCTACTATAGCTACCATGTTCAATAGCGGGTTACCGCCATATTCCATGACAGGTTATACAACTAAAACCGTACTAGTTTCGTATTTGAAGAATGGATTTTCCAACAAATGGTCAGGCCAAGGAACTTCCCATTGCCACATGGAAACGCCTCTGGAAGGACGCCCCGAGAACCACCGTTCTCCGCTAAACAAAGCCGGGAATCCCTTTTCCCAAGGAATATTACAAACCCTCAGATATGCCACCCCCGGTCCTTTGGAACCTTTAAACGAGAGCTCTCTAACCAACATCACACCATAATAATAAGTGTTTCAACATGAGTAAGTATCTGGGCTCCATACCGTGATACTACCCTTTTCCAGAAGGAATGGTCATACCCTAGGGAAGCGATCCCTGGAAACCTTGCCGCACAATTCCTGTTTCGACCATTACCGGTTTGTGAGGCTCGACGAATTCTCGTCCACAAAAACACACTTTATACAAAAGTCGTGCTTTGGGTCAACAAATGATCATAGAAATGATCACCAAGATAGACGATCAAATAAATGATCCTATCACAAATAATCAACACAATGATCATTTCACAGCAACACTCAGTATGTCACATTACCAAGATTGGGAGTATATCGCTGATAACCTTCAACTATATAACCTCTGAGCTCGTACGTCTCAGAGAAGGGTGTTAAGCTAAGAGAATAAATTCTCCGCCACCAACAGAAATATATTTGAAAGAAATCGGCTTTACATCTCAATTTGTAATGTCAGACACACAATCCATACAAGTCTGTTCCGGGCTCGAACAGAACCGAAGGCACTTACAAAGAAGTCCTTGCAATCCAAATAATCTCTAATCACGTTCGGATTTCCCATCACATATGGAGATCTCAATACCGGGGATCAGCCAGTGCAGAGACAATCAACAAGAAACCCTTTCGCTTTCGAAAATATCCGGTCTTCAACACAGGTCTTCGAATGCAATTCATAACGACGTATCACATATTCGGAATGGGTTATACGACCCCAAGGTCCTTTCCCGGTTAACCCGAATAGTGAGCGCTTATTTTAAAAAAATAAGTGTGGCATTCAATTTCAAACAAATCATAACAAATACCTATTTAAAGGTAAATATTGATAGTCGGTTATTGAACTATCAATAGATATACCAACATCACCAGATTCCAAATAATTTTCCAAATTATTTATTTCCCAAAAATATCTTTATAAGATATATATATTTTCCATTCTTTAAAAATAAATCAATATTTATTTTTAAACTCATTTTCCAAATTCCATTTATAAATTCCATATTGAATTTATATTTCCAAAAATATTCATGAATATACGATTTTCATTCGATTTCTAATATTCATTTTCAATTTATCTTCAAAAGGATAAATTCTCTATATTCACTTAATATTGGAAAAGCATTTCTATACTTATTTATTTATAAGTAATTCACAAGTCTTTTTATTTTCTATACTTAGAAAATATTTAATATACTCTAATCGCAATTAAGTATATATTTCATTCTTTAAGGAAACCATTCACTTAACCATATTTATTTGGGCCAAAACGAATGTTGCGTAAAACATCGTTACGACAACCCAAAATCACTAGTATAGGGATTCGAAATTAAAATAGATATATAAATCCCAATACTATACAAAACACTTCCTTTCGGAAATCATTTATTATAACAACAGTGTTATAATCTACCATTTCCTTCTATTTCTCGAAAACGTCTATTTCAACAATGAATGTTGAAATCTATGGTTTCGATAGTTAATATATTTTAAAACATCTTTAGATCGTTTTAATTCTATTTAAAACATCACATTCAAAACATTTCTTTAACATAATATTCACTATTCAAAAACGTGAATATTCCTTGTTAATAAATTTCGTTACTTCTATTCATTTTATTTTAAAGGATTATTCACTGTCTAAAACATGAATATAACTCCATTAACAAATTACAACAATTTTACTTATCAAAATAAGTCGTTGCGAATTTATAAGACAATGTTTATAAATTCCATTTCTATTTATTTTACAACAACTTCCTTTTATAAATTTCCTTTATAAATCTATTCAATTTCATATCTCAATGATATACTAAAATTTCATATTATAAGTTAAATACTTATAATTTATTTGTTTACAAAATCGTTCCTTTAAACTTCATAATTATAAATCTTATAACTTATAAGATTCATTTATTTATCCACATCTATTCCCTAAATAACTTTATAAATTTTATTTATAAAATTCTATTTATAACTTCACCGTTATAATTCTATAAATTTCATTCATTTATGAAATTCATTCACAATTCATTCTAACACTTATAAAAGCTCGTTTTATAATTCCAATATTTTTAATTTATAAATATCAATTTATAAATCTTTTTAATATAAAACAATTTATATTACTATTTTAAAACGTCTTTCAACTCCTTAAAATTTCATCATTTTGATTTATAAAATAATCAAATTTCATAAATTCTATAGATTTCATTCCTTTATGAAATCCATTTACAAATCATTCTATCACTTATAAAAGCTCGTTTTATAATTCAAGATATTCTAAATTTATAAATATCAATTTATAAATCTTTTAATATAAAACAATTTATATTATTACTTTAAACATCTTTAAACTCTTTTATAATTTCATCATTCTGATTTAAAAAAAATAAAATTTTATAAATCCTATTTTTAAACTTTTTATAATAAATTCAGAAATCCCAGTTCAAACTATTTTATAAAATCACTAATCCCATATTTTCAAAAATCAACTTTTAACTGTATTTCTCAAAAATCATAATTTTTATAATATTAAAATTATAACGTTTATTTATTTAAGATGAATCAATTCCAAAAATATTTTTATAAACGTATATTTCCAAAAATCACTTTAGAAATCAAAATCGTTATTTTTAAACTTCAAAATTGGATCCGATGATGCAACACCTCAATAGTCAATCATGACTTTCTAATATCATATATCATCCATGATAAACAATCAAATATCACAATATATGAATCAAACAAATATTTGTGAGGAATCCAGTTGGATCCCTCCAACCTGTTTCCCTGCATCCACAGACATTAGCACAATACCAATTCCGTTTCAAGACGGAATATCGCGATATATGGGATTTTATAAAATATATCCGCTTACTAACGGCGCAATAGGGTCTCATCCGCTATACAATGCGGGAAATCAATCAACTGCAATATATACATATGCCAATATATATATATTGCTATATATATAATATAATACCAATTCCACTTCGAGGTGGAATATCGCGGTATATGGGTGTAATAAATAACCTCCGCTTACTAACGGCGTATAGGGTCTATTCACATCCAATATATATATATATATATATATATATATAACAATCATCATTCAAGCATTCAATCAACACAGTCTAATAGTTTTAAATCTAACTATTTAAAATATAAATAAATCCTTTTGAGTGAGAAGTTCTCACCTTTGCTTTTATTAGCAATCCATTTCCCATCTTGACTCGATTTTCTTGATTTATACCTTGTATAAATATTTACACAATTTATTAATATTCGAACAAATCGAATAATAAATTTTTATTAGATTGTTTTAATTATTCAATGGTTTTGTTCTAAACCAATCCCTTTAATAATTTTATTCAACTACAATTTAATTTTAAAACTAAATTTTCTTCTCAAATAGATTTAATTAACTTACCCTTAAATTAAATTTATCCAACTAATTATTTCAATCTCAAGTTAATGATTTTTATTTTAAACTAAAAATTAAAGATTCAAACTGATTTTCTTTAATTAAATTTGTTTAACTAAAAATTTAAATTTCTTTTAATAAACTTTCTTAACTAACTATTTATTTAAATTAATCTTCCCTTTGAAAATAATCCTAACTAGAAATTTCCCATTGAACTTAATTTCCTTTTTATAAATTTTAAATCAACTATTCTTTTCTTAAATAAAATTATTTTTCTTTGTTTAATAAATTTATTTTAACTAAAGGTTACAATTTTAAAATTAAATCCCTTCTTAATAAATTGTTTCAAACAATTTCTTTTTAATACTTTGCTTTAACAAAAAATTAAATTCAAACTATTGTTTATAAATTCAAATTTTGTCGAACAAATTTAATTTCTATTTAAATAAATTTTATTAACTAGCTATTTAATTTAAACAACATTTTCTTTTATAAAATATCCTTTAGTCCTTAATTACCCATTTTTTTCCAATAATAAATAATATTTTCTTTTGATAAATCATTTTATCAAATAAGTAAAATTTCTAACAAATTTTCTTTTACAAAATATTTTCCTTTTAAAACTAAAATTTCTATTCAACAAATAATTTAGTTTTAAACTAAATTTTCTTTAAGTTTTAAAATTCTTATTATTATTTATTTCTAATCTATATACATTTATTAAAATTCGAACTGATTCCTTTAACAAGTTTATTTAACCAAGATTTTATTTTATTTTAAACAAATCTCCTCTTATATAAACTTTTCACATTCCAAAAAAATAATATTCCTATCTTTAAAATTTTAACTTCAACAATTATCAATCGATTTGTATGAATATTAATTTTCATTTAACAAATTTTATTTTATCAAAAAATTAAAAATCGAATAAATAACATTTCTTATTATTATTATTTTTTTTCTCTGCAAATATTAAACAGTATTAAATCTCTCTGTAATTAAATTAAAAACTTAAGGATTAATCAAAGTAAATTATACCTTCTAAACAATGTCGAACACAGATCGAACATGCCATCTCGTCGCCGACCCTGACAAGCGATCTCCCCAGCCACGATTTGCAACCCGCGGCCATCAAACCCAAACCCAGAAACCCTACAACCTCGAACTCGACTAGACCCACACGCGACCACAGATCCGTTTCGTCGATCGAAACCCCAAGCCGAGATGCCTACCTCCATCACGAATCGAGAATCGCCCATATGCCCTCGCTTCACCCATCGCAGTCGCGACTCTCTCTCTCTCTCGCATCCCCATTTCCAATGTCGTGCTCGAGTTCGAGCATAGCCATGAGGTCGTCACTAAGTTCTTCGATTCGTATACCCTCCCCAGAAGCCGCCGCCACCCCTACGCGAGATTTCGCTTCGATTTCGTTCGCTGCGTTTTTTTTTTCTCTGAATTCGGTTTTGAGGAGGACGCCATTTAATTCTAAATTGAACGAGAGAGGGGAATGGAAGCTCGGCCGTGATTTTCATTTGAACGAGAGGCCATTGATTTTGTTTTTCAACGAGATGCAGAGGTATCGGCCATGTATAAAAAGAGAAAGGGGAGACGTGCTTTGGCGTGGTTTAGGGCGTAAAAAATGGCTTGTTTTTAGCTGAACAAAGTAAGGCAGTGTTGTGTTTGACCAATTTAAATTTTTAAATTTAAATTGAACCCAATTTGATTTCGACGCGTTTATATCTCGTGTGCTCACATATTAACTCAGAAAAATACGAAATTTGAAATCCGGCAATAATTCAATATTCCGGACCCAATGGAACTGGTTTCATCGAATTCCGAGACTGTGCCTCGGACGGCTATTTTAAATATCGATTCAAACGATATAATTTCAAAACTGAACAATTCACTTTCGATTTCAATTCTGAAACTTCTATTATCTTCAATATTATCAATATGAATTTTACAAGCCTTTGAAATATTTTTAATTGGCTTAAAATTGAAGATTCAAATTTTTATTCAACTTTCAATAGATTAAATTCTATAATTTAATCGCTAAATTCATTCTGATAATTTGAAATTCAATTCAAACCATCATTCAAATATTTAAAATTAATTAAATATTTCATTTTCAAATGTTCAAAAATTCTGGGTCGTTACAATCTTCCCCCCTTAAAAGAATTTCGTCCCGAAATTACAAGTTAAGAAGAATGCCCCAATTCCCATTAACTACTTTTCACATCCAAATAGTTTTATCAACTTACTAGCCTAAATCTTTTTATTAGAGATTCATTATCATTTCAACTAGCTTTCCAACTTCAATTATAGGTTTCAAACAACATTGTTCTCCTAACAATTCAAATTTAAATTCAAATTCAAATTTCAAACTTTCAAAATTTCTCAAAATTTTTCTAACACCCTAAATTTTCGAAAAATTTCGCCAGCGTCTCCTTTGCGCGGCTAGCTCGGTACGACTACAAAATGGCACCACGGCCCCTCAGAATCAAAAAGAAAAGAGAAAGCTAAGTGGCTGGAGAAGAAAATCATCAAATCTCATACTGAAATTGAAATACGTACCTTTTTGTCGAGCAATTCAATTTTTATCTTCAAAATCAAAATCCAAATTCCTTTATACACCTGTATATCCTGTTATCCATAATATCCAATTCCAACATTCAAACTATTTTGCCAATTCTATTACAAAATTTCCAATATATGCTTCTTATACATTTTACTTCACTATTGAAGTTACATATTCATTTTCATTCAGTTTTACATTTCAATTCAATTCACAATTCCAATTCTATTCGAATTCAATTCATAATTTAAATTCCATTCGAATTCAATTCACAATTTCTAAATATTAAATTTTATCGATTAACTTTCATTTACTAATTCATTTTTAATTTTCAATTTCATTCATCTCAATTTCACTTAATTACTCAATTCAATTTCTATTGCTTACTACCAATTCACATACCATCTTTATTCAATTTTATTCACATTCCATATTCATATTCATTCCAATTGAAATTATTTCACAAATGAATAAATTATCAAGTTAATTTACTTGAATCCAATCCATTTTATTTAATTCCATATACTAATGATAATAATATTATCACTTCCTAACAGTCATGCAACCATATACTATAACAATTCATAGAAAATCATTTCTTTTCTATACAAAATAGTTTTGGGCAAAATTATCTTATTTACCCGATTCAAAAACAAATTTTATATTCACTAACAAATACGCGCTCATATCTATTATTACACTCAAACTCATTCTAGAGTACGGCTGACTCTATCTCTAATGAGTAACACCCAACAGAACCATGGTTGTCGCTTAACCATAAGCTCTGATACCAAATGTAACGTCCCGAAAATTTTCGACTTTCGAAAATTCAACATCGATACTCACTTTATCGACTGCCGAGAAATCGAAGGCCGGAAACACGAAATGTTATGGGTTTAAGAAAGAAGAAAAGAAAAAGAAAGTGGTAGAAAAGAGAAAATAGAGAGAAAAGAAAACAGAACGGAACAGAAAACAGAAAATAGAACAACATCAGAATCTCACAATTCGCAGCGGAACAACATATAATAGATAAATGAATAATCTTTAAACAAAGAACTATATCACTTATTACATTACATTTCATTACATCATATCATTAGAGTGTACAACATCAAACAATGCAGCGGAAAAAGAACTACTATATAAAATAGTAATACGCCATGCCATCCATCTTGCCTCCAGCAACTCCAGAATATCCTGATCAACCTTAACTCTTGACTGCCCGTGTGAAAATTGGTGGGCACCCAGAGTTTAGGAAGGAAAACAATAAACTCCGAGTCGGTCATGTGACTGGTGTGGGAACTCAAAACAGTTTATTTTTCTTTAAAATTAAAATAGAGGAATATTTTTAAAATCAATTCGCAATGCTTTTAAGAATGAGACTACCATAAGGCCTCCCGCACACACACACATGCAAACGCAGAATCGGAGGAGATTTCTCCTTATGATAGTCAAAGATGCTTGATACGCATTAAAAAGAACATTTGATATTATTACTAGTGCATAGTGTAGAGAAAATTCATTTCGAAAATAAAGATATAAATCTTAGCCAGCATAGACATTTCGAACTATGCCTACTATAGCTACCATGTTCAATAGCGGGTTACCGCCATATTCCATGACAGGTTATACAACTAAAACCGTACTAGTTTCGTATTTGAAGAATGGATTTTCCAACAAATGGTCAGGCCAAGGAACTTCCCATTGCCACATGGAAACGCCTCTGGAAGGACGCCCCGAGAACCACCGTTCTCCGCTAAACAAAGCCGGGAATCCCTTTTCCCAAGGAATACTACAAACCCTCAGATATGCCACCCCCGGTCCTTTGGAACCTTTAAACGAGAGCTCTCTAACCAACATCACACCATAATAATAAGTGTTTCAACATGAGTAAGTATCTGGGCTCCATACCGTGATACTACCCTTTTCCAGAAGGAATGGTCATACCCTAGGGAAGCGATCCCTGGAAACCTTGCCGCACAATTCCTGTTTCGACCATTACCGGTTTGTGAGGCTCGACGAATTCTCGTCCACAAAAACACACTTTATACAAAAGTCGTGCTTTGGGTCAACAAATGATCATAGAAATGATCACCAAGATAGACGATCAAATAAATGATCCTATCACAAATAATCAACACAATGATCATTTCACAGCAACACTCAGTATGTCACATTACCAAGATTGGGAGTATATCGCTGATAACCTTCAACTATATAACCTCTGAGCTCGTACGTCTCAGAGAAGGGTGTTAAGCTAAGAGAATAAATTCTCCGCCACCAACAGAAATATATTTGAAAGAAATCGGCTTTACATCTCAATTTGTAATGTCAGACACACAATCCATACAAGTCTGTTCCGGGCTCGAACAGAACCGAAGGCACTTACAAAGAAGTCCTTGCAATCCAAATAATCTCTAATCACGTTCGGATTTCCCATCACATATGGAGATCTCAATACCGGGGATCAGCCAGTGCAGAGACAATCAACAAGAAACCCTTTCGCTTTCGAAAATATCCGGTCTTCAACACAGGTCTTCGAATGCAATTCATAACGACGTATCACATATTCGGAATGGGTTATACGACCCCAAGGTCCTTTCCCGGTTAACCCGAATAGTGAGCGCTTATTTTAAAAAAATAAGTGTGGCATTCAATTTCAAACAAATCATAACAAATACCTATTTAAAGGTAAATATTGATAGTCGGTTATTGAACTATCAATAGATATACCAACATCACCAGATTCCAAATAATTTTCCAAATTATTTATTTCCCAAAAATATCTTTATAAGATATATATATTTTCCATTCTTTAAAAATAAATCAATATTTATTTTTAAACTCATTTTCCAAATTCCATTTATAAATTCCATATTGAATTTATATTTCCAAAAATATTCATGAATATACGATTTTCATTCGATTTCTAATATTCATTTTCAATTTATCTTCAAAAGGATAAATTCTCTATATTCACTTAATATTGGAAAAGCATTTCTATACTTATTTATTTATAAGTAATTCACAAGTCTTTTTATTTTCTATACTTAGAAAATATTTAATATACTCTAATCGCAATTAAGTATATATTTCATTCTTTAAGGAAACCATTCACTTAACCATATTTATTTGGGCCAAAACGAATGTTGCGTAAAACATCGTTACGACAACCCAAAATCACTAGTATAGGGATTCGAAATTAAAATAGATATATAAATCCCAATACTATACAAAACACTTCCTTTCGGAAATCATTTATTATAACAACAGTGTTATAATCTACCATTTCCTTCTATTTCTCGAAAACGTCTATTTCAACAATGAATGTTGAAATCTATGGTTTCGATAGTTAATATATTTTAAAACATCTTTAGATCGTTTTAATTCTATTTAAAACATCACATTCAAAACATTTCTTTAACATAATATTCACTATTCAAAAACGTGAATATTCCTTGTTAATAAATTTCGTTACTTCTATTCATTTTATTTTAAAGGATTATTCACTGTCTAAAACATGAATATAACTCCATTAACAAATTACAACAATTTTACTTATCAAAATAAGTCGTTGCGAATTTATAAGACAATGTTTATAAATTCCATTTCTATTTATTTTACAACAACTTCCTTTTATAAATTTCCTTTATAAATCTATTCAATTTCATATCTCAATGATATACTAAAATTTCATATTATAAGTTAAATACTTATAATTTATTTGTTTACAAAATCGTTCCTTTAAACTTCATAATTATAAATCTTATAACTTATAAGATTCATTTATTTATCCACATCTATTCCCTAAATAACTTTATAAATTTTATTTATAAAATTCTATTTATAACTTCACCGTTATAATTCTATAAATTTCATTCATTTATGAAATTCATTCACAATTCATTCTAACACTTATAAAAGCTCGTTTTATAATTCCAATATTTTTAATTTATAAATATCAATTTATAAATCTTTTTAATATAAAACAATTTATATTACTATTTTAAAACGTCTTTCAACTCCTTAAAATTTCATCATTTTGATTTATAAAATAATCAAATTTCATAAATTCTATAGATTTCATTCCTTTATGAAATCCATTTACAAATCATTCTATCACTTATAAAAGCTCGTTTTATAATTCAAGATATTCTAAATTTATAAATATCAATTTATAAATCTTTTAATATAAAACAATTTATATTATTACTTTAAACATCTTTAAACTCTTTTATAATTTCATCATTCTGATTTAAAAAAAATAAAATTTTATAAATCCTATTTTTAAACTTTTTATAATAAATTCAGAAATCCCAGTTCAAACTATTTTATAAAATCGCTAATCCCATATTTTCAAAAATCAACTTTTAACTGTATTTCTCAAAAATCATAATTTTTATAATATTAAAATTATAACGTTTATTTATTTAAGATGAATCAATTCCAAAAATATTTTTATAAACGTATATTTCCAAAAATCACTTTAGAAATCAAAATCGTTATTTTTAAACTTCAAAATTGGATCCGATGATGCAACACCTCAATAGTCAATCATGACTTTCTAATATCATATATCATCCATGATAAACAATCAAATATCACAATATATGAATCAAACAAATATTTGTGAGGAATCCAGTTGGATCCCTCCAACCTGTTTCCCTGCATCCACAGACATTAGCACAATACCAATTCCGTTTCAAGACGGAATATCGCGGTATATGGGATTTTATAAAATATATCCGCTTACTAACGGCGCAATAGGGTCTCATCCGCTATACAATGCGGGAAATCAATCAACTGCAATATATACATATGCCAATATATATATATATTGCTATATATATAATATAATACCAATTCCACTTCGAGGTGGAATATCGCGGTATATGGGTGTAATAAATAACCTCCGCTTACTAACGGCGTATAGGGTCTATTCACATCCAATATATATATATATATATATAACAATCATCATTCAAGCATTCAATCAACACAGTCTAATAGTTTTAAATCTAACTATTTAAAATATAAATAAATCCTTTTGAGTGAGAAGTTCTCACCTTTGCTTTTATTAGCAATCCATTTCCCATCTTGACTCGATTTTCTTGATTTATACCTTGTATAAATATTTACACAATTTATTAATATTCGAACAAATCGAATAATAAATTTTCATTAGATTGTTTTAATTATTCAATGGTTTTGTTCTAAACCAATCCCTTTAATAATTTTATTCAACTACAATTTAATTTTAAAACTAAATTTTCTTCTCAAATAGATTTAATTAACTTACCCTTAAATTAAATTTATCCAACTAATTATTTCAATCTCAAGTTAATGATTTTTATTTTAAACTAAAAATTAAAGATTCAAACTGATTTTCTTTAATTAAATTTGTTTAACTAAAAATTTAAATTTCTTTTAATAAACTTTCTTAACTAACTATTTATTTAAATTAATCTTCCCTTTGAAAATAATCCTAACTAGAAATTTCCCATTGAACTTAATTTCCTTTTTATAAATTTTAAATCAACTAATCTTTTCTTAAATAAAATTATTTTTCTTTGTTTAATAAATTTATTTTAACTAAAGGTTACAATTTTAAAATTAAATCCCTTCTTAATAAATTGTTTCAAACAATTTCTTTTTAATACTTTGCTTTAACAAAAAATTAAATTCAAACTATTCTTTATAAATTCAAATTTTGTCGAACAAATTTAATTTTTAAATAAATTTTGTTAACTAGCTATTTAATTTAAACAACATTTTCTTTTATAAAATATCCTTTAGTCCTTAATTACCCCTTTTTTTCCAATAATAAATAATATTTTCTTTTGATAAATCATTTTATCAAATAAGTAAAATTTCTAACAAATTTTCTTTTACAAAATATTTTCCTTTTAAAACTAAAATTTCTATTCAACAAATAATTTAGTTTTAAACTAAATTTTCTTTAAGTTTTAAAATTCTTATTATTATTTATTTCTAATCTATATACATTTATTAAAATTCGAACTGATTCCTTTAACAAGTTTATTTAACCAAGATTTTATTTTATTTTAAACAAATCTCCTCTTATATAAACTTTTCACATTCCAAAAAAATAATATTCCTATCTTTAAAATTTTAACTTCAACAATTATCAATCGATTTGTATGAATATTAATTTTCATTTAACAAATTTTATTTTATCAAAAAATTAAAAATTGAATAAATAACATTTCTTATTATTATTATTTTTTTTCTCTGCAAATTTTAAACAGTATTAAATCTCCCTGTAATTAAATTAAAAACTTAAGGATTAATCAAAGTAAATTATACCTTCTAAACAATGTCGAACACAGATCGAACATGCCATCTCGTCGCCGACCCTGACAAGCGATCTCCCCAGCCACGATTTTGCAACCCGCGGCCATCAAACCCAAACCCAGAAACCCTACAACCTCGAACTCGACTAGACCCACATGCGACCACAGCTCCGCCTCGTCGATCGAAACCCCAAGCCGAGATGCCTACCTCCATCACGAATCGAGAATCGCCCATATGCCCTCGCGTTCACCTATCGCAGTCGCGACTCTCTCTCTCTCGCATCCCCATTTCCAATGCCGTGCTCGAGTTCGAGCATAGCCATGAGGTCGTCACTAAGTTCTTCGATTCGTATACCCTCCCCAGAAGCCGCCGCCAACCCTACGCGAGATTTCGCATCGATTTCGTTCGCTGCGTTTTTTTTCCCTCTGAATTCGGTTTTGTGGAGGACGCCATTTAATTCTAAATTGAACGAGAGAGGGGAATGGAAGCTCGGCCGTGATTTTCATTTGAACGAGAGGCCATTGATTTTGTTTTTCAACGAGATGCAGAGGTATCGGCCATGTATAAAAAGAGAAAGGGGAGACGTGCTTTGGCGTGGTTTAGGGCGTAAAAAATGGCGTTTTTTTAGCTGAACAAAGTAAGGCAGTGTTGTGTTTGACCAATTTAAATTTTTAAATTTAAATTGAACCCAATTTGATTTCGACGCGTTTATATCTCGTGTGCTCACATATTAACTCAGAAAAATACGAAATTTGAAATCCGGCAATAATTCAATATTCCGGACCCAATGGAACTGGTTTCATCGAATTCCGAGACTGTGCCTCGGACGGCTATTTTAAATATCGATTCAAACGATATAATTTCAAAACTGAACAATTCACTTTCAATTTCAATTTTGAAGCTTCTATTATCTTCAATATTATCAATATGAATTTTACAAGCCTTTGAAATATTTTTAATTGGCTTAAAATTGAAGATTCAAATTTTTATTCAACTTTCAATAGATTAAATTCTATAATTTAATCGCTAAATTCATTCTGATAATTTGAAATTCAATTCAAACCATCATTCAAATATTTAAAATTAATTAAATATTTCATTTTCAAATGTTCAAAAATTCTGGGTCGTTACAACAAGTTCCCTATTGGTTGAACTGATGCGTACCCGAACGATCTATGGATTAAGGAAAAATCGTTATGGGTTGAAGTGATAGACTCAAACGATTTTATGGATTTCTTATTTTATTCGGGATAGCAGTTTGAAATAATATATAACCATAAAAAATTTAAATTGCGGATTGGAATAAATATCCGTATCACTTGACCCTAGGGTACAAAATTATTTACGAACACCGGATTGGTTAAATTAAATGACCTTTGAATCTTTAAATTTTGAATTCAGTTAACCTATATTTTGAAATAGAAACTAATTTATATAAATTGAATTATTCTTGAAAGTCCTAGCTTAGATGTGAAATTGGAATTAATTTAATGAATTGTTCAAAGGATTTAAATTTGAATTTAAAATTGAGGTATCAAATATAAATGAATTTATCGAAATTGAGTTATTGAAAATGTTTGGATATAACTTTGAAATCTATTTTAAATTAATTTAAACTATTTCAATCAATATAAAACTATTTTAACTTATTTAATCTATTATAACCTATTTAATCCAATTTAATCTATTTTACCTATTTTAAACTAAATAAATTTATTTAATCTATTTCGAGTTTATTTAATATAATTTAAATCTATTTAATCTATTTTAAATTTATTTAATCTATTTAAAAAATCCACTTAATATAATTTAAACCTATTTAATCTATAAATTATCTATTTAAAACATGTTAAACCTAATTAAATCTATTTAATCTATTTAAATCAATTTAAATCTAGTTAAATCGAATTTAAATCTGTTTAAACTATTTTACTATTTAAAGTATTTTAATTTGTTTAAATATTTTAAACTATTAAAACTATTTATGAATATCAAAACTATTTTCTAAAATTTTAGACTGTGTAAAGTTGAAGTATTTATATTTAAATCCTTGTAGATGATACAACCTAAGTTGGAACTTGGAATTGATACCTTATGTGAAATGACATATTTTAGTAAATATAATGGTTTTGGAATGAGGATTTAATTAACCTATCTTATCGATAATTTCAAAAGTGAATGTGATTTTAAAAGTGAATATGGTTTTGAAAGTGAATATGATTTCGAAAGTGATATGGTTTGAAATCGAATGTGATATTTCGATATTAAGTATGAATTGACTTTTGAAATGTAAAAGAACCATCTGATGTGGAATAAACGTTTGGCTATTAAAGAGACCGGGATCGGATATTTTTATACTCTCTGCAATACCGAAAACAACTTTAAGAACCGTGTATGTGGTGGAGACTCCAGAAATGAAGTAAGATGGTTTGGCTAACGATTCTATATGAGGTATTTACGTGACCCTGACTCCCGTGAGTTAGCTTGATGTGGCTAAAATAGGAGTTATACCGGGCCAAGTGAGGTCATTCCTCCTATCGGGTACATTTCTTCAATACTATATTCTGACTTTGTGATTGATTTGGTGGCCACCATTGATTTTGATTATGGGAGTGTGTTCCGAAGTGGGCGGTAGTAGCTACTATGCGTTACCACTAATCCGGAAGTGCAATTGGTATCCCTACCCTGGCATTGCCTTGAGTGCTATGTCACATGCCCTATCGCGCCTTCTACGAGTTTGTTTTGTGTCGTACTTATGGAATGCTCCTTGATAGCCCACCCGCGGTGGAGTTTACAGTATCTGTATAGACTACGGCATTATATAAAACATGTTAATGGGGATATGGGTAATGCCTTAACTCTATTTTGATACTTTACTATAGACATATTATAATAGCATATTGCACTACATAGTAGATAGTTTGATGGATCCTTAGAAGATGGTAATCCCAAACATCTCTTAAGTTACTACACTCGCGTTAGACACTAGATAGGAGATGTCAAACGCCGTAAACATCTCTAATGCCATCACACTCATATTTACCATTGATTTAACTTACATAAGATTTTTTAGTCCTGACTCGAGTGTTTTTCCTTTTCAATTTTCTCGTGTCAGTCTGAGCTTTTCTACTTATCAAAGACTGCTTTGTGGAGGATAAAGACGAAGATTATGTACTATTATTACTTATTATTTCTATTCCACTGCATCATGTCGTTCCGCTGCATTTATTTATTTATTCTTGATATATGTTACTCTGATGTGTGCTGTAAAAGGATAATCAAATGTATTTGTAAAACAGCTTCATGAACTGTTCATTTGTTTGTTACATTTTGTCATTCCGCTGCGAGATTCTGTATTTGTTTCTTTCTTTCTCTTCTTTTTCTTATTTACCCCATAACAATAGGCCCTTTGAATGATTTGAGTCTGACGTGTATGGTTTATCGTTGATTTAAACCATCCAAAAAAGCGGGTCATTATAGTTGGTATCGGAGCTTTGGTTTAGCGATAACCTTAGCTTTGTGGGGGTCTGACTCGTATAAAAATAGGGTAGTTATAACCTAGAATGAGTCGCTGAGTGCATATATACGAGAAAGCGTATTTGTTAGTGTTATAAAAGGGTTTTTGTATTGTGTTAATTTGTTTCATTTTGTATTTATAAATTCTGGTCGGTGCATAGGACGCTATGACATCGATAGAGATTTCTAAACACTTAATAGGGCAAACTGACACAATATTGGTTTTGAAATATAGGTAAATAAAATAATTTTACTTGGCATATATTTTGTATATAAAAGAATAATTTTATAAATGATATAGTTGGATGTAATATGTTGTTTGTTAGGTAGAGAAATTTTATAAATAATGATTTTAAATAGGACTTACAAGTAAAGTAAATATAAATTGGAAACTTAGAACTTTAGTTCCAGGATTTTTTGAAATTTCTTTGAAAGGATTTTTGGAATATAATATTAGTATTATTAGGAAGTATTTTCAGATATAAATATTTCAATATGATTTTAAGGAAATGTTTAAAAGAATTTTGGAAGGAAATAAGTTACGTACTCCCCTCTCTATCGCTGGAAAATAATTTCGGTGATGATGGCACACATCATCAACATTCATTCGAGTTTAAAAGTGTGAAGACCATTGTAGTAATTTTACTGCACAATTGTTTTGATAAATTAATCTTAATTTTAAAATTCAAATGATTTGATATATATAGAAGATATGATTGTATATATTATTTTAAAATAATTGAAATGAACCCAGTTGTTTAGTCCTTAAGTTGCTGTAAATTAGGAATTGAAATTATTGCAACGAATGGAATCTTGACTATATTTATAATTGGAAACTCCAAAAATGAAAATAAGAAATTTGATGTTAAAATAAGTAATGAAATAGATAAGAAACTGAAAATTTGAAAACAAAAAAAAAGGAAATGAAATTAAGAAATGGTAACTATTGAACATTTCGTTAAATAAATAAGAGAAACTTGGGTAACATTCAATTGCATTTTAAAGACATATATATATATATATATATATATATATATATATATATATATATATAACTTACCAAATTATTAAAAGTTGAAATGTTAAATAAGATATGTAATAGAATATTGTAGAAGTAAACTTTAGTAAATGAAAGTGCTCAATGGAATTACTTTTATAAATAAGAAATTTGATATTATAAATTGTTATAAATTGAAGTAAATACTTTGAAATGCTACTAATTGAATGTAATAAAAGTAAATAATGTAAGAAAAATGATTATAAACTTAGTTTAACATTTTAAGCTATTTATGATCAGATTCAATGGAAAGGTGAATATTGTAAGTAAATAGTTATCAACTTAAATTAATATTGAATCCATTTATAATTAAAATGATTACTTTATAAATTGAATGATTAATTTTAACTTCAGAGAACATTGGAAAGGATTTAGAAATGGAGTTGATATTCAATAATACTTCATATGGAAAAATGAATATGAAAAGAAACAATATATAAATGATGAATTAAATTGTAAAGAAACTTACCTAATGATGTATAATCGAATAATTGAAAAAAATAACAACTTATTTAAGCAATAAATGTAAAGTAATAAAATGAAAGAAAATGTCATTGTATGAATAAAGGAGAAATGAACTTTTTTAAGTAATAATGAACGTAAATTAATTAAAATAAACCATATATGAATGAGAAAAAGAAAAGTAAAGGATGAGAAAAAAAGAGAAAATCAAGCTAAATTCTTTATTGAAATGATGTTTGTACTATTTGTTTGCGAGTGATTGTTGTTATATTGTATTGATTTGTTTTATTATTAGTTGAAAACAACTAAAAATATTTCTCTTTTACATAATTATTAACTCTTTTGGATTATATAAGTGAAATACAGGTTATGGAAGCAATTGCTACTGCTTTTGGTTTCATAAAATAAGCGTTACTTGCTTTACAAATAGGTACGTTTTCGGATTACGGTTTTCAAGCGATATTATATTGTTTCCCGTGGTTTGGGATATATTATTTTGAAAAATATTATATATATTGGTATTATAGATATTATTATTTATCCCAGACCTTTCCATACAAAGGAGACTCTGTCGAAATTTTTCGTGAATTTTGGACATAGAAAATTTTGTGAAATATTTTCCAAACTTTTGTTAGCTCGAATATAAAGGATTTAATTGTTATTAACTGATATATTTATTTAAGTTATTTAATTATCTAAATTGATTGTTTATAAATTTAGTATTCTGAATAAGATATATTGATTACTTAATTCCTTCTTTTCCCTTCTTTCCCTTATGAGGACGAATAGTTTTGATTGGGGGAGAGTGTAACGACCCGTATTTTAATAATTAAAAATAGTTGAATTAAATAAAGTTTTGTGATTTAATGTTGGAAGAAAATAAAAATTTATGATTTAATAATAAAAATATACTGGAATGAAATGTAATAGTATTAATTTAAGATAATTGATAACTGCTTCAAATGTACTTCCAATAAATTTAAAATGATGTAAAAGGTTATAATTAGAGACAGATTGTAAATTAATTGTAATAATGTGTATATTAATTGATGTGTGGATTAAAGGAGTAATTGATAATTTAAATGTTGTATTAATTAATGCAATAGTAAGTAATAAATTGTAATTGAATTAAATAAGTGTTGGGTAAATAACTATGAAATTGGCGTGTAGTTAACAAACATACAAATATGGCTAAATGTAGAAATGATAAAAATTGTTATTTGTTATCAATTTACTTAATCAATTATAATTAAATGAAATTAAAATGTTATGTTAATGTGAGTTAAGATGATAACTGTTAAAAGTGAATGCAATAAAATGTATGGAAATGTTAATTTTATTTACAAGACAATAATTGATGTAATAAAATATAAACAATGTTAACTATGTATGTAGAGTAACAATTGATTGAATTAAAAGATCAAAACCAAATTAAATAAATTTATTGGAATTAAATTATATTAATTGGATTTAATTATAGTTGAAATTGAATACTGTAATTAGTGTAATATTTGACACTGAATTCGTATGTAAAATTGTTTTATATTATTGTAAATGGCCAAGAAATCAAAATTGATGAAAATTGTTGGTTATCAAATTTGAAATTAAAAAGTGATTTAATTGATTTAATATTAATTTATTTAATTAATGTGAAAATAGCCATTTTGGCAACTGCCTCGGATTTCGAAGAAACAATGTTTCATCGGATCAATAACGGTGAATTATTGAATGATTTCAAGTTTTATAGCGATTGGACTTGTCCTTTAACCGTACGGGCTCGAAACTCGTAGAAATCGATTTAATAAAATCTAATTGAAATTAATTTGAAATAAGATGATTTTAAAGCTAACTTCTTCATATGATGGAGTTAGGACTTGAAACCTGTTCCATTAAGTTTAAAATTATCAAAAACATCTATTTTGATATATGGGATGACCCACTTTCGTTACGGAGGCAGAACGGGCTTTTCGGGTCGTATTTGTCGTTTCAAATCAAGTCGGGTATTATTCATTTCTTATCGAGCTTTGTTAGTACATATTGTTCTGTTCTAACCCTAGCAGCATTTTTATTTCTTATTATTGTACGTATCTGTCTATTCAACCTACAGCTTCTTCCTTCTTCTAATGGCTGCAAATCAAAACCCTAAATTTCAATCTCCAACTCAATTTCAAAATCAAACTCTCCAAACCATATCATATTATATATCAATTTGAAGCTCTCAACGAGTGTAATTCATTGGTGCGATTCATTTTCAATCGAACTCACCGTTTGCCTAGAATTCATGAATCAATTCCGCCCGTCCATATTGGATTCTAGATGATCCAACGGTGGATCTGCATCCGATCGATGATCGGGTGGTGCAGTTGTGTAGGTGGTGTCGAGCAGGTTTTAGAACGGTGGTTTGTTCTTCGTTAGGTGGTGCATATTCGCCAAGAAAGGCCTTGGAAGTCGCGATGGCGCGATGCTGCAATCGACGATCGTGAGGGCCGATCAGTTGGTCGTGGAGTCACCTCGGCATGGGTGTGTCAACGGCAGCGATCGATCATGATGAAGGCAAGCGAGGAGGTCGGCATTTTGAATTAAGGGAGGCGGCTGCAAACATTTTTTGAACCCGATGTTAGGGTTTCGAACGAGCTACAGTGTTTTGGGAAACGCGTGATGTCGCTGACGTGTGCTGCGTGGTGAGCATCTTTTTATTTATTTATTTTAAATTTTAATTTTTGAATTTCAATCATTCTAAGTACCATAACTTTTTCATACGAGCTCGGATTTACGCGCATTTATTCCTCTGCGATCGTATCGAAATTCCAGACATTTTGATGCTAGTTTGGACGAATTCTGAGATTGTTCAAACTTGGGCCTTATTTCTGATTTCAAATCGTTGATAAATCAAGGTGAGTGTTTTGACCCACTCACAACATGTAGATTATCTTATCTTAGATAAATTACATTTACGATACGATTAGAAATATATTGATTGATGTTTTGTATGTTTAAATTTTTATTTTTGTTAAATTGGACTTTTATTGCATTTAATCACCATTTAAATTTAATGTTTGATTTAAATTGTCAATTTAATACCTGTTATTGATGATCAATTAGCTATTGATGTTTATTGATTGATTTGAATGATAATTGGGATGGATGTTCGATTGGTTGATATTGGATGACTGGATGTTGTATTTTATATTGTTATAACACTACATGTTCTCTATGGGTTGAAATGATACATACCTGAACGATCTATAGATTAGGGAAAAATCGTTATCGGTTGAAATGATAGACTCGAGCGATTTTATGGGTTTCTTATTTTATTCGGGATTGCAGATTGAAATGATATATAACCGTAAAATAATTAAATTACGGATTGAAATGATAAATATTTGTATCACGTGACCCAAGGGTAGAAATTATATACGGATGCCGGATTGGTTAAATTAAATGACCTTTGAATCTTTAAATTTTGAATTCAGTTAACCGGTATTTTGAAATAGAAATTGATCTGCATAAACGGAATTATTTTCGAAAGTCCAAGCATAGATGTGGAACTGGAATTGATTTAATGAATTGTTCAAAGGATTTAAATTTGAATTTCAAAGTCGAGGTGCCAATACCGAAAACCAATTTAATAACTGTGTACGTGGCGGAGATTCCAGAAATGAAGTAGGATGGTTCGACGAACGATTCTGTATAAGGTATATACGTGACCCTGACTCACGTGAGTCAGCTTGATGTGGCTAAAATAGGAGCTATATTGGGCCAAGTGAGGTCATTCCTCCTATCGGGTACATTTCTTCGATACTATATTCTGACTTTGTGATTGATTTGGTGGCCACCCTTGATTTTGATTATGGGAGTGTGTTTCGAGGTGGACGGTAGTAGCTGCTATGCGTTACCACCAGTCCGGGGGTGTAATCGGTATATCTACCCTGGAATTGCCTCGAGTGTCGGGTCACATGCCTTATCACGCCTTCTACTAGTTTGTTTTGTGCCGTACCTATGGAGTGCTCCCTGATAGCCCGCCCGCGGGTGGAGTTTACAGTATCTGTATAGACTACGGCATTATATAAAATATGTTAAGGGGGATTTGGGTAATACCTTAACGCTATTTTCATACTTTACTTTACTGCAGACATATTATAATAGCGTATTATACTACATAGTAGATAGTTTGACGGATCTTTTGGAGATGGTAATCACGAACATCTCTTAAGTTACTGCACTCAAATCAGACACTAGATAGGAGATGTCAAACCCCGTAAACATCTATGATGCCATCACACTCATATTTACCATTGATTTAACTTGCGTAAGATCTTTTAGCTCTGACTCGAGTGTTTTGTATTTTCAACTTGCTCGGGTTAGTCTGAGCTTTTCAGTTTATCGAATATTGCTTTCTAGAGGATGAAGACAAAGATTTCGTACTATTATTATTTATTATTTCTATTCCACTACATCATGTTGTTCTGTTGCATTTATTTATTTATTCCTGATATATGTAACTCTCATGTGTGTTGTAAACGGATAATCAATTGTATATATAAAATAGCTTCATGAACTGTTTATTTGTTCATTATATTTTGTCATTCCGCTGCGAGATTTTGTAGTTGATTCTTTCTTTCTCTTCTTTTTCTTATTTACCCTATAACAATCTGCCCCTTTGAATCGTTTGAGTCTGACGTGTGTGGTTTACCGTCGATTTAAACAGTCCAAAAAGGCAGATCGTTACAAATTATTCTTAATAATTGCAGAAAAATGTACAAAATTTGAGAACATTTGTTTATAATACTGCAAATACGTTCTGCATTTTTGCAATAATAATAATAATAATAATAATAATAATATATGTTGAAGTTGCAAGTGTTTTTTTAGAAAGTATTCATTATTTTTACTTTCATATGCCATTATTATATATACTTGTGGATATAACCGCAATTATTCTTAATAACTGCAGAAAAGTCGGCAAATATTGTGAATTTTTGCTTACAATACTGCAAATATGTACAATTTTTGTACTGAAACATGTAATAATATATGTTAGAGCTGTAAGAGTGTTTTATCAAGTAATCAAATTTTTTACTGCAAATTTTCTAAATATTGGCACCTAAAACTGCAAATATTATGAATATTTGCAGAAAAAACTGCAAATATTATTAATATTTCTTTTTTAGTTGCAAATATTCTTAAATTGTTGTTGATATATTATAATTTTTTAATTTTGTGAAGAATGAATTCGTTTTCATACAAATTATTGTTTTTTATGCTATTTCAATTTTACTATTTGATTTTGATGTTCTAATTGATTATACTTTCCATTATTTGACTTCAGATTCTTCTCGATTAATTAAAATGAGTATTTGGTTTCGTTTTCATTCTAAATCAATTTTTTAGTCACATTGATTTCAGTTTTATTCAGTAGATTATGATTCGATTTTGTTTACTAATTTCATTTTCACAGGAATGATGAAATGCAGAGAGAAATTACAATGAAAGGGTATTTTTGTCTTTTAGATGGTCCGATTTTGAAAATAGAAACCGAAAACATATCCAAAAAATGGAGGGATTTTTTGTGTATTTGCAAACTATAAGAGGGATGTATGTCAAACGCTCCCTTTTTATTTCTTAATTATTAATTAGTAGTGTTAATTGTTAATTATCAAAATTTAAATCTAATTTATTAACTATTAGTTATTAAATTAATTATTAATTATATTGAATAGTAATTATTAATACTAATTATTTCATGTTTCAAATTAATTATTTTTATTTAATAGTAATCAATATTCATTATTGATTATTGATAATTATATTTTAAATATCAATTATTAATTATCAAATATTAATAATTAATATTAATTTTTATTTCTTAATTATTAATTATTAATGTTAATTATTAGTTATTAAAAATTAATTCTAATTTATTAATTATTATTTATTATTTATTCAATAACTATTAATTATTATATTAATTATGAATTTATTGAATATTAATTGTTAATATTAATTAATTCATATTTTAAATTAATCATTATTATAATAATTATTATTATTTATTATTAATTTTCTAATTAACCGTCAATTATTAAGTATAATATTTAGTTATAATTATTAGCTAATTATTACAACTGGTAAACAAAAAATTGGAAAAGACACCTACTACAACCGAAAAAAGAGTTGTTAAAAATATGCATCTATTACAACTAGAAAAAAAAGATTGTAATAGGCATCTATTACAACTGACAAAAAAGAAGAGTTGTAAGAAATAGGCAACTATTATAACTAGCAAAAAAAAATGTTGTAACATGGATCTATTACAATTGACAGAAAAGAAGAGTTGTTGAAAATAGACATCTATTACAATTAGTAAAAAAACGCTGTAATAGGCATCTGTTACAATGGGTAAAGTAGAAGACTTGTTGAAAGTAAGTTTATTACAACTTTCTAAAAAAAAGAGCTAGAAAAAACCTCTACTACAACTGAAAAATTGTAACAGTTATAAATATAGTTGTAATAGGGCCTTTTTGTTGTAATGGTTCTGTAAATGCAGTTTTTTTCAAGTCAGTGCAGGAATCCTGCTTTTAGCACAAAAGAAAAGAAAAGAATAAAAAATTAAAATAAATAAAAAAATAAAACCTATATGTATCTTTGTTGACTAAAATTAGATGGCACTTCCATTATCATACTAATTTTTTCGTTGTTCATATCAAAACTGATCAGAAACTTCTTCCTTTCACCATTAAACGAATCCATAATGATCCAATATGAGGTCCCTTGAATGCATATGGGTCCTTTAAATGGTTCATACACATACATAGCATCGATTTCTCTTCATGAAGAATCCACATCTAACGAGTACACTATGATTACTCTGTCGATTATTGCAACAAGTTTATAATTTTCCATTTTCATACAATGCCTATTCCAGTAGAAAACTATAACAACCTACTGTGGAACATGGAGGAACAATTGCATATTCACTATTAATAGTATTACATATGAGTATATGTTATTTAGTTTTCACATCGTTGGATACAATGCATAAAAGGCCATTGTATGAGTTTGCAATGCGATAATCGTTATCAAACCAAGGGTTTTTGTCTTGGTATGGATTAATGATACTGTTGTCAATGAAAATATGATATAGTTTAGAAGGAGAATTAGATTGGTCTAAACACAAGGTTACGATAAAGTTGTTACCATCGTGATGGTCTGTGATTAAAAGAGGGGTGGTTGGACCAAACACGAAAGAAGTGTTTTTTGAATGTAGTCGACGAAAGTGTTTATCATTGACAATTTGATGAAACTTTCTTAAAACAATGGTGGTTTTGAGTACTTCTTTTGTTCAAAGCTTGGATAAGACCACATACAACATATCATTTGAGGCCTTCTTGCTTCTAATTTTATATTTTCTTTTCAGATTTATATATGAGGAGAAGATTAGAAGAAAATGATACAAACTGCACCTCTCTTGGTATCAATAATCAAGTTTAAATAAACGTGGAGGAATTTAGTTCAGTTACGATCATATGATGTAAATAACGTAGTTTTGATATTATCACGTGACGGTAAAAAATATGGAGGAATGTAGTTTAGTCATTATCATGATGGAGGTATGTACGCTACTTTAATTATTTTCTCAAAATTAGAAACAAGAATGAGAATAATAAGAATAGACTAAACATAAATACATGCTAAGTCAAATGGCAAGATATTAATAACAATGGTGGCAACCAAATAGTCAAAATGTAAGCCTAAAGAAATATAGTTAATGATAAGCTAGATAGTCATATAACAAGCTGAAAACATTTTTTTGATGTAATATTAGTATAAATATGCGTGGAAGAGGCATGTGCGAATTACTAGACATTTAAAGATAGCTTTATGTATCATTATTTCTTTTTGTATTTGAACTCTTTAGGTTTAAGACATAATTGCATGCTTATAGTAGCTTACAAAATTTTATATTCTTGATGTGTATATGTTGATGCATTTACATGGACCCCTTATATTTAGAATTAGATAGTACATGAAATTTCTTTTGAAACAAAATATGGAAATAACAAGTTAATATCAATTTATTTTTGGTTGCACTGTTGGCTTAAAATGAAACAAATATAAAACTACTTGACACTGAATATATTGAAGATAGTAACATACATTGAAGATAGTAACAGTAGTTTATTTCTCATCTTCTTCATTGCCACCTACTTTAGCCATTGTTTTGGATTTAGGTTCTTTCTCTTGACTCTTCCATGTGGGCCACTACCTATTGTACTAGTCAGAGTAAAATCTACATTCTTTGCACTGTCCACTCTAAGTGCATCTCCAACAAAGCTGGATCTTGCAAAAATAAAGGTATGCACTTGTTTTGTATTGCAACAGAGGTTACATATTACATTTGAAGTCGAATCGATGCTAGATTTGTAATATCTTTATGCGTTTGTTGAACAGATGTCTAAGCTTCAGACGTCTGTTCAACAAGCGTATCACACAAAATCTTATCATCTTATAAAATAGAAAATAGCGTCTGATATAGAAGCAATCCTGAACCCACACACCATTGGAGTTTTGTTGTGGTTACATTTTGTAAGCCATGTAATGTAATATCCGCAGTCAAACTTGTTGAAGAAGCTCTAACCATAAATGATGGAATGTTCACCTGTTGCTTTGCAACCCTATATTCCATATAATATATGACAGTTGTGATCATATACTTTTGATTCTATGTATTCGTATTATCATAGTACTAATATAAACTAACATATTATGTAGAACAAGTTTCTATATGGCTTTAAATCACAAAGTTGCTTCATAAGAAAAATGAAAATAAGACATGTAATCACAACCAAAAAAAGTATTAGGATGTATTCTTCATAGAATTTTACGATTAGAGACCCAAAGTGACTCAGATGGCCATCATTAGATTATCCAAATACCATCATCATTAGACATTAGTTGCAAATAAATAACACATTGCTTTCAATATTTATTTTGCATGTTGTTTGAATAACCTAAGTAAGCATGGGTATTTGTGTGAAATACTTTCAACCTCCAAAAATTAACGTTCTCATTTTCAACTTTAAAAAATTGGAGATACAGGTGAATTTATTACATGCTCCTGTATATGGAGCCACCTTATTACTCTTTTCTTCTTCTTCTCATACTATTTTCTTTTCTTCACTCTTTCTTCCTCATTCTAGATTCTTTTTTCAAACTCTTTCTCATCCGAATTCCACACTACTGCCTTTTATTTTTCATTCAGTATTAGCTTTTAATGATTCTCTTTCGCAAAATATTATAGCAGAAATGCTGCCTATATTCCCTCTCGCTCATCTCAACCTACGTGTGATCTCAAGAACTTTAGAGAAGTGTATGTTTTTCTTATACTGACTTTGATTAAATTTTAGTTTTTTTATATATTATTACTTCCTTGTTTAGTTGTAGGTGATGTTTGTGTTATATGTCTGATCAGGCAAAGTTCTACCCAGTGCGAACTGCGCACAAGCACTGTGGGGGCAGCATAATATTACTGTACAACATATAGTTCTTATGCCTATGTTCATACTATAGCCTAGACAACATAATATGTATTTATATAACAAATCAAAGTTTGTAATGTAGCTCGAATTAAAACCAGTAATATGTAAGTCATTTCAATTTATTTTATTATTTATTCAAAATAAAAGGTAGGTTTTTTGGAATAAAAATTGAAAAGAAAACCCAAGATTAGCATAAATGCATACGTATAATATTAAATTGCAAAGAGTAATGGCTAAAAATGTTTATTGTACATAGTGGATTCCAAACTGAGAAATAGTTTGTAAAATTTTTTCGTATTTTACAGGTTCCTTTGCTAAGTTTGAGTATTAAAATATTGTTTCTTTGTTAATTTTTGTGACCTAGTATTGGTTTATTAGGAGTTGTGTGGCTGATTTGTTTATTGTAACATATATTTTCCACCAAAGATATTTTCAGGAGTCCAAGTATAAAAGTAAGGTTAAATATTACATATTTAACCTTTAAAAAACAATTTTCTAATGACCAAAAAGATATGTTAAATGCACACTGATTTTGGTTTTGGTTCCCACAGGCTATGTCATTTTGAAATCATGAATGTAATGGTCATATATAAATATATAAAATATTATTAATGTATAGACACGGGGCATTTCCTTTATGAAAAATAACTTTTTAACTAAATCTCGTCTTTTTCCCACACAAAAATTGACTACTTCATTCTATCTGAAAGTATCAACGGCTATGAACTTTGCCCTATCTGAATTCAGCGGAGAGCTCCACCACCATCTATGGAGCAAAGTTTTAAGCTTTTCAAAATAATATTATTGGGCTTAAATCTCACAATGAAAATGAGTCAAAAGACTTTGAGCCACTTTATTTCAAGACGTCATCATGTAATTAAAAACATAACAAAAATTATATTATCATTATGAACACAAGATATTATAAGGTAGTATAAGATACGAATGACAGTGTGTGTACGTATGTATTTTGAAAAACATAGTGCTATTGCTTGATAATTACTTTTTTTTAAATCTAACTACTAAATTTGATGATTACCTTTTGTATTTGGATAAAAAAATTGATCTAATCAAACAAATTTATCCTTATGCCTTAGAATTTGTTTGATAATCAAACCGGGGACTATATTATCAAACTGGGCATGGTATTATTGTACAGCCTATACTATAGTGCCAAGTCTGCGTGGATTTATAATATAGAGCCCGGTTTGATTATCAAATTTGTTCTTATGCCTTAGATATTGTGCCCAATTTGTATTTGTAAAACAAAGTGCTAAGTTAGATAATATAGTGCTAGTGCCCAATTTCGTAATATTGCACCCAGATTGATATTACTGATATTACGTATATATTCAGAATTAACTTTAAATATTGTTTGATAATTACTTTTTTGTAATCTTAAAAAATCTGTTCATATTACTGATGAAACTATGTCAATCCAGGTCCTTTTGTCCCAGTATGTCTAGGGCCCATTTTCAATACGGGCCGGGCTTGATCTTGCTGATATGACAGGATCCATTACAAGAAGAACTCAATATTAAAACGTTAAAAAAATATTGTTAAAACCTTCTGACAACATTAAGCATCATGTTGTCAACTCAGGTGTTGCAAAGAAGCGAAAGATTTCACCACGTTGGCCAAACATTGTGAAAAATGTCGTTGATAATCAAGACCACAACTTTTTATAACCATTGTAGTTGAGATCCTTTACCAACCTGAAATAATCATTGTAGTTTTCAATTTAAATATAGTTGTACAACTATTTTTTTAGTGTTTTCATCATGTCTAAAGTTCCAAAATAATAACTAGACGTACACAAAAGCATTTCCACTCATCATTAATATTTTATTTAATAGATAAGAATTACAAGAAACCGTTGCATCATGTGCCAACAATTTACATCGTATATTTATCCAAGGAAATAAAAATGGAGAGACTTTGAATAATGAAGAAATAACATAACAATAGACAATGATTAGATAACTTCTACTCAATACACCGGTGATGATAGTCAGCATTGCTATTTTGTTGCAACTGCTTGTCCCTTGTTCCCTTACCTGAAAAACTAAGTTGAAGCATTAAAACTTCTTTTGCAAAACACTCATTTAGGAGGAACTAACTGTAAGTATTAATCGTACACATTACCAACCATTATTTTATCAATCTGCAATTAACATAATTATGAAACTAAAGCAAGCATAATGTTTTAGCCGCAATGATGGATAAAAACATAATCATGATCCTGAATACTTATTCTCAAGAGATTTCAGCATCACTCCTAAAGTACGAAAAAACATAGAAAATCAATGCAATGTTTCATAATTATGACGATTTACATGTTAGTTTTGATTGAGGAAGCATCGGAATGGTAGATAAGCCACATAGAGATTTATAAATATGTTATGCCTGTAATAGATATCCACATAACTAGTTGTATAGAACATTTTTGTGAAAACAACATTATAATAACAAATGTAAAAATGGAATTTGAAAGAATCAAAATGTTTGCCCCAAAATTGGTCACAAACACCCAGTTGCAGATGAAAGCACCAAATCACAGTCACAAATCAGAGATAGATCATATATAGTAGAATAAAACATGAATAACACTCAAAAAATCAAAAGATGAGCAGTAGAAAGACACAATTTATAGTGGTTTGGCGTTGTAACCTACGTCCAATTTGAAAAGTTGCTGTTTATTGATGATTCTCTACTGATTTACAAGTGTACAATCGATAGTTTTTGAATTACAATGGAGTTCAGCAGAGTAACGGTGTAGAAGAGCCAAAAGATCCCTTTCTAGATGCCTATGGCTACTATTTATAGACATAGGCTGGAAATATCTGACTCGGGTCTCGGAAGACCCCTTCTCTGACGTGGGCGAGCCACCAGATCAATCCGAGATAGATTGGGATCCATCCATGATCAATACACACACATTTTGTATAGATGCAAATTAAGTCGTTTTGGACTGAGATCGATCATGAGCATTCTTGAGATGGTACGCAAGCTCCTATGAAAATTTGGTAGCATTTGGACTTGTAGATTTTGAGTTATGATCGATACAAGTTTGCATTTACAAAACACTATCGCGATACAATTCGTATTGATGGCATCGTATTGCTTCTAGTTTGTATCAACCAGGTGACGTGGCGCTATATTTTAGGATCGATCCACTTTTCATGTCGAGTGACCACTTCTTTTGTCTCTACTTTTCTTCCTTCACATCCATTTATATCCACGTTGTTCGTATCCATCGATCCATGCTGTTCGCAACCATCATATTCCATTGCCTTATGTCCATCATTTCATATTCATACCTCTGGTCGTATCGATCCTCGAATACCTGCCTTCGTATCCATCAACTGTGCCTTCGTTCGCATCGATCTATGCTTGCCTTCCGTATCCATCAAATCCACTTCCATGCATACCTTTCATATCCATCCTCCGCGTATGTCCTTCATATCAATCAATACTCGGTCTATACGAAATGCTCATCCAAACCCCTATGAGACCATTTCTCCATTCTTCGTATTGATCACAGCTTGATCGATACGAAGTGTGCTTCCACACTTGTGCCGTGTTCTACCAAATCGATGCACGTTGCATCGATACGAAAGACGTCGATCCGAATTAAGATGCCTTTTCCATATCCATAATACTATGTGATCGATACGAACCATATCGATATGAACCAGTTTCCATGAATCTTGATCCATCCATGACTCGAGCATATGAACTCTGTTTGACCTGAAATCTGAAATATAGCCTCTCTAAACCTTGTTCATCGGTACCAATCGATCCCACCTTGATTGGAGCTCAGTTCAGTTTTGGCAGTATCGATCGTAGCTTTATTTCCAATCGATCTCCATTCCTGATAACTATCCTTTTTTGCCAATTTGTCAGTATCCCCGCCTTGTCCATAAGGCGGGGTAACATTTTATATGATGTATGGTAGTTGATAATGTCTGTTTGGGTATGTAAAACTATGTTTGCTCAACGTTTAAGCATTTGTAAAATTGCTTATTATAATGAGACAACAAAGCATTTGTAAGTAACTAGAATGCACTGAAGTGATGAAAGATAGGAGAATTTTTTTAGGATATACCAATGGAAGAGAGAAGCGCTTTCATTGAAGCTAAAGTCTCTGTTTATGGATTGACAAACCCTAACCCCAAATCATTCAAGACAGTCAAAACTAATTAGACGTTCATAAAGTTTAGTAAAATTAATAAGAGAATGATCATATTCATTCAGAAAAACCAAAAATTCCGATAACAAAAATAATTACACGCATAAATTGTGCTACGACAACCGTTAATGAAAACAATGATGGGGAAGGTAAAGAAAGTAGTAACCTATCAAATACATTCCTTGACAATTAAAGAACGATTAAGAATCTAAATTCAACCGCAATTATCATAAAAGTTATGAATTTCATGGTAGTAATAAATCAACTGTAGGTCAGTGGAGAAGTGAAATTAATTTGAAATTTGGGTTCTCAATTTGTGGATAAAAGCGTTTCTTTTGGAAAAAGTGGGTTTTTGAGTTTGGGGATGGAAGCTTTCTATCTGTGAAAGACGAGAGACACCAATAATAGATGGCAAGGGTTTTAAACCACTATGCCAATCTTAACTGTTCAACGATAAAACGAATGAACATAAATAGACTGACTTATGTCCCTAGGTTGATAGTTGAATTTAACAGTAATGTAACAATCACATGGGTTAGAAGCATGATCCAATGGCTATATCATGTCAAGCTTTTATGAAATATACCAATCAAGAATTTAGATAAAAAATGAATAAATAATACGGTAGCGAATGTTGGTACATTCGATTAGTTTTAATTTGCATGCAAATTGAAGATAAAATTAAAAAAAAATCAATAATTAAAACCTTTTAAAACCTATAAACTTTCAAATGAGTAGAAAATTTCAAATTATTTTAAGTTGGCTTTTTCTCGAAATTTACTTTTTTCGAAAAAGTTCAATAATTAAAAGCTAAAATTACATATTAAAAATAAAATATTGATAATTTAATTTGCTTAAACTTTGAATTTCTTCAAAGTGTTTTTATTTTTATTTTTTGGATATTCATTTATTTCTTTGTAGGTTTTTTCTTTTGAAGAGAATAATTTGTATGTCGATTTAAATATTTATGCTATTTTAACTTTTTTTAACAATATATTCTATAAATAATTTTTCGACAAGCACCATTGTCCCAGTGGTTAAGTGATTCGGCTTTGGTGCAAGAGGTCACAAGTTCGGAACTTGCATGGCGTGATTCGAGCGTTTATTGACGTGCAATATGTTGTCCTAGTAACCTGTTTTATATAAAGTACCATTTCAAAAAAAATTCTATGGCGAAAGTATTGTAATCTTTTTATAGCTACGGACTTCAATAGTAACTCGTAACTGTTATACATAATAAATTAGTTTTGCAATATAAAAAAATTAAAACTCTACAGCTTGCAATTTCTTTTGAAAGTTTCATTCAAATAAATTTTCTCAATAATTAAAGAGTGTCGTTAATTTTATTCACTAAAATAACATCGAATACATGTTGTTGATGAATACAAACATTTCATAATCAAAATAAAATGTCATTAAAGGTGTATTTTTACAACTATTTTGTAGATGCTCTAAAAATCCTTTCTTTCACGAAATTTGACTTCGAATTGTCGTTTAGGCTGACTTTATACAACGTTTTCTCCAAAAGTTATTGTAAAAATCTATGATTTTGATGATAGCAAATTCTAGGTTTTTTTTAAAATCTCAAAATGCATATCTAGGTTTTCATTGTTTCTACAAAAAATTGATCCCTATCGTCTTATTCTTGTTTTTGTTTGATCATTAGTTTATATCTCAATGATCATTTTTGTTTGATCATTAGCTTCTATTTTCACACTTGATCTTTTCTAACATAAAATATTCTCTTGTAGCCGCAACATTTTTGTGATGCCACAAAAACGAAAAAAGTAGGGAAATCGGTATGCATCTACAATAAATGGAGAATGTTTTGGTATGATAATCAAGGATGGAGGTATTACTAAACCTTTTGTGCAAGAATTCGAAATATTCAAGCACAGTTCATTCTTGGAGTGGTATACTTTTTTATATTTTCTTATCATATATCTATTATATGTTTGTTAACATAATTACTTGCATAGTTATTATACTAACACGTGTTTTCAGATTCACATATATGCAAATGAACGTTTGCTAGGGATGAATTATCTACAGCAAGCATGTTTGCAAGGTCATCTCACTTCTGCTTATATTTCATCAATTTATTGTTTCCTTGATTCCAAAACCCAAGCGTGGGCTATAACACTATTCAATCGTGTTAGCTGTAGAAATTTACTTGAGGATGATGCTAGCTATTATAATAACAACCACAATAAGATTTAAGGAAATGCATATGTTTTGGAACGCAGAAAAGAGGCAAAAGAGATTGAACATAATGTAATATTTATGCCAGTCTTTACAATGCAAAAGCCACGGTGTGAAAATCCAACGTGTGGTCTTATTATTAATGGTTATAATATGTGGGTTCCCAATGATGTGCTTCCAAGTAGATGAATACTTTTATTTTTATTCATAATTGTTAAAGTAGAAAAAAATGATGTAGGTACGCCATCATATAGAGGAATGATGGATGTGTTAAAAGTTGTTTACGTATGCATGTTTTCTAATGTACTCGCCCCAAATTAGGCGATGATGGAAAATTGTGAAGTTTTATAAACGCAAAGCAACCTACATCATTCGACATTTTTTGGTGACTCAAATGATGAATTTGCAACTTCTATGGTAATATAGAATGGTTTAACAGTCACCATCCTTTCAAATATCCATTGTCTTATTTTGTCATGTGAAACCGAATACAGATCATTTATTTATATTTTTCTTTCAAAAGTTGCTCAATGGTTGTTAACCTTCACATGATTTACAAACTTCTTAATGCAATTTAATGTACTGGTTCAACACCATGTCTCTGTGCCTAAGTTAAATTTATAGTTTTATTTATACAGTTTCATGTTGTGCGAACATAGTATATATGATGAAAGCTAGTATTTTATAGCATGTGGTATTATGCATGTGGATTTCTAATTCATAGGTTTTGGAGTTAATATTTGCTTCTTCATTAACACTAACTATTACATAGACTACTTTATGTTTGGTTATAAAAGTGCATTTCACTTTTTCTAATTTAAAGTTCACATATTCCGTTCCTCGATATTTTGTATTGTTTATGCAGTGTAGAAATTGTGATTGTGAAATCTGCATGAATGGCTAGTAGCTTATAGTTTATATTGTGCTAAGTTTGCTTTCATTATCTACTTGACCTTTTATTTTTTCTATGTGTAACATATTGTTGTGTACCAAGCTTTAAATCAATCAAATAATTTTAAGATAATTCTCCCTATCAAGTTAACCGTTTATTGATATAAAACAATAGACCAAAATATACATCATCTTGCCAAGTAAATGCATATTGGTCATCATTGTGCATCATCCAAATGCAAAAGCTATAGAGTTGATGTTGTGGTCAAATGCCTAAGCAGCTATTTTTTTTAAATAATTTTTTGAAGCAGAAATGTGATTTTTGTTCCATAAATATTTATTCTATGTATTTATTGTTTGGATTCATGTCCATCCAAAGAAAATAAAATGGCAGTATTGTGTAAATCACAACTAAAAACATCTCATTAAAGATTGACGATTAGTAACCGTAACATTCCGATCTTGAATTTGAAACCGATCATGGACTGAAAATATTAGTTTTAAATTCTGAAATTAAAGACCAAAATTCGGTTTTTGACCAGTCTTTAATGTTTAAAACCGTTTAGAAACCTACTTTCAGTTTCTAATTTTCATTCTATATAAGCAAATAAACAACCTTCAAGATTCTTTATCCTTTTTAAATCGAACGGTTACATTTGGTGATCCACGTGAATGATGGATTAAAAATCAAAACTTTCTTTAATAAATTCCAAAATTTGGAAGTATTTCACCCACGACCTCACAATCACGGGCAGCAATCACTTTCCATAACTCGCGCACTTGCCCTTCTTTCACAATAAAAACAGCTGCTACAGGTCTTCTCCTCCTCCACTAAGTCATTGTTTCACAACTCATGACAAAGCGCATTCATCAAAGCACAAATAAAGCATCAAAATCTCAAAAGTTGCTTCATTGTTGATGTGTACAAGAAGAATAAAACTTATGTAGGCACTAGAAGATATATATACGAGCAGACATTGAATGAACTACCACACTGAGAAGAGTTTGGATGAATTTTGGTAGTAATATATTTGCATGCCTGTATATGATTTTGCAAGCATTGTTTTGTAACTAGCCGAGTTTTTGTAACTAGTTGAGTGAAACAAAGTTCTCAAACTCAATCTTGTTAGGTTATGAAAGAAGGCATACAAATTTAGGTGGAGGATAATGGAGTGGCAAAGGTAGGAGGAGAAAGAAATTGAAGGAAAAGAACATGGGGTGTGGTGGCATAGAGGCGAGAGGTATGGTGGAAATTTTTGCAGCTAGTAGAGCACGGAGTGTAAGAAGTGCAGAGATGAAAGTGAGCAAAAGGACAAACAACTTGTAGTTGTAGGGATAAGGGTTCTAAAATGAAAGCATGAAACTTTTGCCAACTTTTATGTTTTACCGAGTGGAGATTGAATTTTGTGGTTCAAAATTTTGCAGTTGGATTTCTTAGGACAAAATATACATGCAAATCATTAGTACGAAAAATAATTTTTATGTGAGCATGATATGTATACTATATTTATCCAATAAAGGTGATAAAGTGAGATAATACCTTTTTTTCATTTAATTTCTACTGCTGCAAATTTAGTTACTTATGTTATGTATACAAATCTTAATCAATATATGTATTTCTGGTTTATTTTAAATAATTCAAAAGAATTTAAATAATATTTAAATATTGTATAATTTATGACCTACTAAAGACTATATTTCGGTCCTAAGTATTCCATCTTTAAAAATTATAGGATTGAACTTTCAGTTTTTATATCTTAAGACTGATGTGTCAGTCTCAGATTATTTTTAGGACTAGAGAATCAGAGACTGAAATCTCAGTCTTTAACCCATCTTTAAATTTATTTAAAGACCGAATTGTTTTGTTAAAGACTTAACTTTTCGATCTTTAATTCTATATTTTTTGGTAGTGAATTAACCGTCGTGAGTTAAAGATTATGAACCCACTATTTTCATATATTTTTCTTTATTGAACCAATTTAGTATCTAAAGAATTTTCTCTCTATAATTTTGCTATTCAAATAGCATTAATTCCGAATTCAAAGATTATGCAATATATTCGTAACATCTCGTATCTAGAGGCCTGTTGCGGTCATTTATAGTATTAACTTCTGGTGACAAAATACGTTAGTGTTAATGGTATGTCAGAAGCACTTGAATATGAAAAAAATCGCAGATTTCAAAATAATACCATATCCAAGTTACGAAAATCCCCCAAACATATTCCCAGGCAATGATCAAATATAATAACAATACTACACCAAGAGCGACGTATGAAGATGCCCTTTTGGATGATCAAAGCGACATAGACATAATTGTCTTAATACACGGCAAAAAAAATTAAAATAGAATTCATAAATCAACTAACCGTCAGGCACCTGCTCGTCTTTGGAAGTTTATTCGTCGAAATCTGCTAAAACATGAAAATCTAAACTCTCCGACTACTCAAATCAAATTTTGTGCACTAGAGAGTTTAAGGGAAAATAAAAACTTCGAGTCGGATATAATGCCTGGTATGAATAATTGCTGTTACATCTCTGTTTACTGAGATATAGTGAGGCCATGCCGCTTAGCGGAATGGGTTTTCCCTCACTAATATCTCTTTCCAAAACATATATTTTGCAAATTCTTTCTTTCCTTTCACTAATATCTCTTTCCAAAACATATATTTTGCAAAAAATTTCCTATAACTAAACTGTTTAATCAACTGATTATAGTATAATATACCAAAATCTAGTATGCTAAAACAGGAAATAAATGGAATATCTATCTGAAATCTGAGCTAACTGCTCTGTGCTGGACTAACTATGTTAAATCTGATAATACCAAGATATCAATATTCTTTATGCTAAATAATGGACTATCTGTCCATAAAATAGGTAAAAAGAAGGGAATAAAAATTCTAAAGAAGTAGCAAGGTTCGTTATGCTAACAAAAGAACGAACTGTTCATATCTGGGCTAACTGCCCTAATTTGGACAAACTGTCCACTAGACTAACTGTCCTCTAGGCGGATTGCCCCCAAAATGGACTGACTGTCAGAATTTAAATGAGCTAGCTGATCGAATTTTCTTAGGTTTAACTACCATTTAATTTTTCCTTGAAAACCTTTTCTAAATGATTTAGCCCATCAAATCATACATATATACAAGGAAAATATATCTTTAGCATTACTCTAAGCTATTTTTTTCACGTTATATATACTTTACTCAAAATAATGTTGATGATTTTAAATAAGGATTATCTATCTCTTTAAAATAAATCAAAGTCCTTTATATCTTAAACGTTTAGGCTATCTGTCTAGTCATTGTATCGAATCCTTTATTTAAAATATATAGACAACCTTTCAAAAACTTTGTAGGTAACCCCTTCAAAATCGTTAGTAAAACCCTTCGAAATAATTGAACTCCTTTAAAATCATTAAAAAGCCTTTCTTTTATAAGCTTTAAAATATATGATGTCCACCTTTAAAGTCCTTTCGCCTTTGCCTTCGACAAGCGAAATCTAACCTTTCGACCTTGTCAGAAGGTCTCACCTTTAGACTTTGTCGGAAAGTCTGGGGAACTACCCCTGTAAATCATTTTAAAACCTTTCGAAAGCATTGAAACTTAAAACCTTTCGAAGTCAACGGGTTCAATTTAAAACAAGTGGATACCTTTCAAAACTATTTGAAGTTGACTACTTTAAAAACCTTTAAAACATTTCGGCTTAAAACATTTGGACTATGCCTTCAAGTTGAGCAAAAGAATCAAAAAAACATTGGAGTCGAAAGCAACTGCTTCAAAACCATTTAAAAGTAACTCTTTTAAAACATTTTCATAAATAATGAAGTGATGGTGTTGGAACTAACCTTCGGAAGCAATGGAGAGGTGGAAAGTTTTAGAAAACAAAAACTCCCTTCGAAAGCAACTGAATCGAAAGGCAGGAAGTGGCAACTTTGTTCTTGTCCACCTTGTCGGAAGGTTTCGTACCTTTCGACTATGTCGGAAGGTCTTAATTAAAACAAGAAAGCAAACTAACCTAAACCCTTATTGTGACGCCCCACCTCTATGCTCACAATAATAAAGAGTATTAAAAGAAATACTGTCTATTATTATGAATAATAAGGCTGAATAGGAGCGGCCATCCGTAGTTAGGCCTTACACTAGTATTGGTTATCTCAATAGGAGTGGTATATATTTTTTTCATCTCTTATTTATTTACTCCCATCGACATACTCAATTCTAGTATAAAACGAACTACGATGGTTCATAATAGTTTAGGACAATATATATAATAATAACACAGATAAAGTAAATGCGGAACACAGATATAACAGAAAGTCTCATATATATATATATATATATATAACTGATGTCAGTTGATATACATGTGATACAATACATATGATACAACTACAACTGTCGACTCTGGAAGTTACATATACAAGTACATTATCGTATATAATATACATGAATACATATCTTCCTATACAAAGACAATGACTACTCCAAAAAGTATGAAAAGGCTTCATAGCTCTAGTAGCAACCCAAAGTAAGATATCAACAATTTGTAAATACTCGGTCTGACCCGAGTATTAAATTCAAAAGAAAATAATACACGGGTCAGCCTAATTCAAACTCAGTTATTAGTGCACAGAGGCAGTAATAATTTTATAATGAATAGACGACAGTCACAATAAATCTCGTCTATCCGACCCTTTTACAAAGAAATCGGATAACGGTGAATATAACACGTAACAGTGTTAAACAACAAATCAGCAAATTAAACCAAATCATAATACAATTCAGAATATTGAATTGAATAAACAAAATAGTTCAAACCATTGAAATATCAATTAAAATATTAATTCGGGTAGGGCTGCAGTACACGCACGCGTGCACTGCCCCGCCACTACATCATATGAATTTGCAAAGGATCCATAAATCAAAACAAAATAGAATTTCATAAAAGCAATACCGTGTGGCTGCAGTTCACGCTTGTGTGCACTGCCTTGCCACTACAGTGATGAAGTACACAAAAGCTCAATAAAAATTCACAAACGAGCACAAGGTCAAACCCAAGGAAAAATTCAGGTTCAACTCTAATGCACTAATTTGAAGAACAATGGACAACAGACTGTATATGATGGCAGCAAAACATCAAGATGGTAACCCAAAGAAAACAACAAGGTCAGGTCTGGACAGCATGAATAGATAAGCATATGTATGCAACAGTGTAAAGCAAGACTACTACAGGGTGCAACAGACACAAATGTAGACTGTACATGATCAGTGCAGTGAAACCAAGGCATGGATGTAGACAAAACTACACATGAAGTTTATAGATGGTCAAACCCAATGAAACAGCCACTACACAATGCAACAGACAATGGTGTAGCAGTTCAAAAATGATAATTAACAGAGAAGCACCAAAGACCAACAGTAAGTGTCGATCAAGACTTACTCAAATGCAGTGACAAGCACAGCAAGTGTACATGAAGGCCGGAGTGTGTACTAAGCATGTCTACAAGAACCAATACTAAATGACCACAAAGACTTCAAAGTGATATGTATATATATACACACAACACAACAGCAGGTCAAAAATGCTCAGGAGTGAGTACAAAATGCCTAGAGTCGAAACAACACGCAATACAGTGAGATCGAGCACAAGAAAAACTCACATCCAGAGGGAACAACATAATGCACAAATCAAAACTCGAGCTTATAGAGGGCGCAGTGCCAAAGCCGATCAATTCAAACAAGAGAAATGGAACAAAGCAAAGACTGTCATCGAAACTAGTTCAACAATCAGTTACAGTGAACTGAAATGAAGGCATGAATCCAAATCAGACACGTTACAACAGATTACAGGGGACAAATGAAGCATCTGTGTAAATGTATGTAGAAAGTTCAAGCTACAAACCAATACAACGTATAGACATTCATATCTATGTCAAATGAAACAGTAGCAGCATAAACAAGTGGCACAGCACGTTCAAAAACAGAGGAGATTTCAAGTCAAAGCCGATACCAACAAAGTAAAGTCGAAGACAACCTCTTTTTTTTTTCTTTTTTTTTCTTATACCAAAGTAAATTTTAAAACTGTCAGAGAAGTAATGAAAATCATCTAGGAATCGCAACCCTAAATCTATGTCGTTTTAAATAAATGGCAGTTTTGAACAAGTGATAAGAGTAAATTAAATCACTAGTCGAGATAAACAATCACAAAAATATACGAATTCGAGCAAAGTCTCAGACAGGAAGAACAAAACCAATAAAACATGAATCGAACCAAGACAGAAAGAAAGAAAAAATCATCAATCATCGAAACAAAGTCGAACGACCTAAGCACAACACTGAGAATGAACTAGATGTGAGTGACAGATCACTCACCTTGTTGAAGAGCACAAATTGGAGTAGCCATGTTCAAACTGAAGAAGATTTGAAGCCGTGGCCCTCACGAGACGAACGATCGACTAAAGAAAGCAAGGAGAATCATCTTTTGATCGATCCATAGCAAGCGGCAACCACGAATGTCACAAAGCCCTAATTTTTATAGAGGGACGAACACGAGGAGGCCGCCATTTTTCTTATTCTTTTCATGATTATACCTAGGGTTTTTGAATGGATTCAAAAATGAAAGGGGATCGGGTCTGCCTTGGTAGTAATCACGGCACAAAGAAAAGGCATGGACCAAAATTATGAAGCCCATAAATTCTTAAACAAATTTTTAAAAGAATTTACCCGATTAAAATTCTGAATAGCAATTAGCAAGCCACATTAATCGTCCAATGACGAAAATTAATTTCCACAAAACCCCGGGTTGTTACAGACTCCCCTCCTTATATAAATTGCGTCCCCGCAATTTTCATAATTAAGGTCGTCAATCACCATTATTATTTTTTTCTGCCATAAACTGGTTAAGCTAGAAAAATAAAGGTAGAGAATTCAAACATCAAAGAAATCTTTTAATTTCAATAAAAGAAATTCAAAATTCTCAACAAAATCTAACTATCAATAGATAATCAGAAAACAACAAAGGCCTAATCATCAAAAACGATAATTAGAAATCTCAAATCGGCAAATATTTCATTATCAAAGGCGATAATCAAATTTTAAATCAACAAATATTTGATTATCTCAGTCGATAATCAAATTTCAAATCAACAAATATTTAATTATCAAAAGCGATAATTAAATCTCAAATCAGCAAATATTTAATTATCAAAGGCGATAGTCAGAACTCATATCAACAAATATTCGATTATCAAAAACGATAATCAAATCAACAAATATCTAATTATCAAAAACGATAATTAGAACTCATATCATCAAATATTCGATTATCAAAAACGATAATCAAATCAACAAATATCTAATTATCAAAAACGATAATTAGAACTCATATCAACAAATATTCGATTATCAAAAACGATAATCAAATCAACAAATATCTAATTATGAAAAACAATAATTAGAACTCATATCAACAAATATTCGATTATCAAAAACAATAATCAAATCAACAAATATCTAATTATCAAAAACGATAATTAGAACTCATATCATCAAATATTCGATTATCAAAAACGATAATCAAATCAACAAATATTCGATTATCAAAAACGATAATCAAATCTCAAATCAACAAACATTTGATTATCTCAGTCGATAATCAAATTTCAAATCAACAAATATTTAATTATCAAAAGCGATAATTAAATCTCAAATCAACAAATATTCGATTATCAAAAATGATAATCAAATCAACAAATATTCGATTATCAAAAACGATAATCAAATCAACAAATATTCGATTATCAAAAACGATAATCAAATCAACAAATATCCGATTATCAAAAACGATAATCAGAACTCATATCAACAAATATTCGATTATCAAAAACGATAATCAAATCAACAAATATCCGATTATCAAAAACGATAATCAGAACTCATATCAACAAATATTCGATTATCGAAAGCGATAATCAAATCAACAAATATCTAATTATCAAAAACGATAATTAGAACTCATATCATCAAATATTCGATTATCAAAAACGATAATCAAATCAACAAATATCTAATTATCAAAAACGATAATTAGAACTCATATCATCAAATATTCGATTATCAAAAACGATAATCAAATCAACAAATATTCGATTATCAAAAACGATAATCAAATTTCAAATCAACAAATATTCGATTATCAAAAACGATAATCAAATCAAAAAATATTCGATTATCAAAAACGATAATCAAATCAACAAATATCCGATTATCAAAAACGATAATCAGAACTCATATCAACAAATATTCGATTATCAAAAACGATAATCAAATCAACAAATATCTAATTATCAAAAACGATAATTAGAACTCATATCATCAAATATTCGATTATCAAAAACGATAATCAAATCAACAAATATCTAATTATCAAAAATGATAATTAGAACTCATATCAACAAATATTCGATTATCAAAAACGATAATCAAATCAACAAATATCTAATTATCAAAAACGATAATTAGAACTCATATCAACAAAATTCAATTATCAAAAACGATAATCAAATCAACAAATATCTAATTATCAAAAACGATAATTAGAACTCATATCATCAAATATTCGATTCTCAAAAACGATAATCAAATCAACAAATATTCGATTATCAAAAACGATAATCAAATCTCAAATCAACAAATATTCGATTACCAAAAACGATAATCAAATCAACAAATATTCGATTATCAAAAACGATAATCAAATCAACAAATATTCGATTATCAAAAACGATAATCAAATCAACAAATATCCGATTATCAAAAACGATATCAAAACTCATATCAACAAATATTCGATTATCAAAAACGATGATCAAATCCAACAATTATTCGATTATCAAAAACGATAATCAAATCAACAAATATTCGATTATCAAAAACGATAATCAAATCAACAAATATCTAATTATCGAAAACGATAATTAGAACTCATATCATCAAATATTCGATTATTAAAAACGATAATCAAATCAACAAATATCTAATTATCAAAAACGATAATTAGAACTCATATCAACAAATATTCGATTATCAAAAACGATAATCAAATCAACAAATATCTAATTATCAAAAACGATAATTAGAACTCATATCAACAAATATTCGATTATCAAAAACGATAATCAAATCAACAAATATCTAATTATCAAAAACGATAATTAGAACTCATATCATCAAATATTCAATTAACGAGTCCGGAATTAACCGAAATAGCGAACGCACATGTCCCATACCACGTGTTTTACTAAATCGTTTGATTCTCTTCATCGTTTCCTTGAACATGTAAAATCATCAAAATCATCAAACAATAAATGTTTCAATTAACGAGTCCGGAATTAACCGAAATAGTAAAAGTGTGATTCCATACTCCGCACTTTTGCTACATCGTTTAAATCTCTTCATCGTTTCCTTGAAAGTGCAAATTGTGTATTTCTAAAATAACATTTCACATTCTCAAACGGACAAGTCCGGAATTAAGCGAATCAGTAAAAGAAAGAGGTCATAATCCTCGATTTTTCTGAAACGTTTAAGTCACTTTCTCATTCTTCTGAAAACGAAAACTGTAAAAATTCTGAAGACAATTTCATTTATTATATAAAAGTAAATAATCTACATTCTCAAACGAACAAGTCCGGAATTAAGCGAATCAGTAAAAGAAAGGGTTCATAGTCCTCAATTTTGCTGAATCGTTTAAATCGCTTCCTCATTCTTTTGAAAGCATAAACTATACAAATTTTGAAAAACCATTTTATTTTTAAAACGATTTGCAATCCATGATAAAAACAGCAACATAAGTAGCAACTTCAACAAAGAAATGGTACTTCTCAAAATAACATAAAACTAATCTCAAAATCAGCATTGCGGGATAACCGCTTGAAAATCCACTTTAAAATTTGACGGTTACTGAAGTCAAAGCAACAGTAAATTTTAAACGTCAAAATCTCATCAAAATAATTCACATCAAAATAAAATACCAGTGAATTTTCATTCATTTAAAAATGTCAACAAAACACCGCGCTTCAAAAATATAGCATTGGTGTAAAACTCTCGTTATAATAATAACGGCAACAAAATACGTTTCATAACCAATCATCGGTTCAACGTAAAATTAATGCAGTAACGTGCAACTTAAATTTGCACGTACACTACAATATAAACAAAAAAAAATCATTCTATTATATCTTCAATAAAGATATTTTAAAACAGCAGAAATCTAATCAGATATGATTAGCATCAAAGAAAACCTGTAAGAAATTTCAACAAATCAAATCCACTGGTTAAACAACATAATGAAATTAATTTCATTTTCATATTTTGATTTTTTTTAAATCAAAATAATTATCAGTCGTACTCAGCGAAGCAGTCACACTGTTTTCGCTGCGCACTCTGATAAACAAAGCACAAACCAATCTATCATCAAAACACAAATTCACTTTTTATTTTTAAATAAGGATATTTAAAAATTTCCATCGTATTTTCAAAACTTTAGTTTTGACTCAAAACACATATAAAACATCGACACATAGTTGTAACACATGTTCCATCTAAGTTATGTTTTATATTATGTCCATAAACCCCAAGCTCTGATACCAACTGTGACGCCCCACCTCTATGCTCACAATAATAAAGAGTATTAAAAGAAATACTGTCTATTATTATGAAGAATAAGGCTGGATAGGAGCGGCCATCCGTAGTTAGGCCTTACACTAGTATTGGTTATCTCAATAGGAGTGGTATATATTTTTTTCATCTCTTATTTATTTACTCCCATCGACATACTCAATTCTAGTATAAAACGAACTACGATGGTTCATAATAGTTTAGGACAATATATATAATAATAACACAGATAAAGTAAATGCGGAACACAGATATAACAGAAAGTCTCATATATATATAACTGATGTCAGTTGATATACATGTGATACAATACATATGATACAACTACAACTGTCGACTCTGGAAGTTACATATACAAGTACATTATCGTATATAATATACATGAATACATATCTTCCTATACAAAGACAATGACTACTCCAAAAAGTATGAAAAGGCTTCATAGCTCTAGCAGCAACCCAAAGTAAGATATCAACAACCTGTAAATACTCGGTCTGACCCGAGTATTAAATTCAAAACAAAATAATACACGGGTCAGTCTAATTCAAACTCAGTTATTAGTGCACGGAAGCAGTAGTAATTTTATAATGAATAGACGACAGTCACAATAAATCTCGTCTATCCGACCCTTTTACAAAGAAATCGGATAACGGTGAATATAACACGTAACAGTGTTAAACAACAAATCAGCAAATTAAACCAAATCATAATACAATTCAGAATATTGAATTGAATAAACAAAACAGTTCAAACTATTGAAATATCAATTAAAATATTAATTCGGGTAGGGCTGCAGTACACGCACGCGTGCACTGCCCCGCCACTACATCATATGAATTTGCAAAGGATCCATAAATCAAAACAAAATAGAATTTCATAAAAGCAATACCGTGTGGCTGCAGTTCACGCTTGCGTGCACTGCCTTGCCACTACAGTGATGATGTATACAAAAGCTCAATAAAAATTCACAAACGAGCACAAGGTCAAACCCAAGGAAAAATTCAGGTTCAACTCTAATGCACTAATTTGAAGAACAATGGACAACAGACTATATATGATGGCAGCAAAACATCAAGACGGTAACCCAAAGAAAACAACAAGGTTAGGTCTGGACAGCATGAATAGATAAGCATATGTATGCAACAGTGTAAAGCAAGACTACTACAGGGTGCAACAGACACAAATGTAGACTGTACATGATCAGTGCAGTGAAACCAAGGCATGGATGTAGACAAAACTACACATGAAGTTTATAGATGGCCAAACCCAATGAAACAGCCACTACACAATGCAACACACAATGGTGTAGCAGTTCAAAAATGATAATTATCAGAGAAGCACCAAAGACCAACAGTAAGTGTCGATCAAGACTTACTCTAATGCAGTGACAAGCACAGCAAGTGTACATGAAGGCCGGAGTGTGTACTAAGCATGTCTACAAGAACCAATACTAAATGACCACAAAGACTTCAAAGTGATATGTATATATACATACAACACAACAGCAGGTCAAAAATGCTCAGGAGTGAGTACAAAATGCCTAGAGTCGAAACAACACGCAATACAGTGAGATCGAGCACAAGAAAAACTCACATCCAGAGGGAACAACATAATGCACAAATCAAAACTCGAGCTTATAGAGGGCGCAGTGCCAAAGCCGATCAATTCAAACAAGAGAAATGGAACAAAGCAAAGACTGTCATCGAAACTAGTTCAACAATCAGTTACAGTGAACTGAAATGAAGGCATGAATCCAAATCAGACACGTTACAACAGATTACAGGGGACAAATGAAGCATCTGTGTAAATGTATGTAGAAAGTTCAAGCTACAAACCAATATAACGTATAGACATTCATATCTATGTCAAATGAAACAGTAGCAGCATAAACAAGTGGCACAGCACGTTCAAAAACAGAGGAGATTTCAAGTCAAAGCCGATACCAACAAAGTAAAGTCGAAGACAACCTCTTTTTTTTTTCTTTTTTTTTTCTTATACCAAAGTAAATTTTAAAACTGTCAGAGAAGTAATGAAAATCTTCTAGGAATCGCAACCCCAAATCTATGTCGTTTTAAATAAATGACAGTTTTGAACAAGTGATAAGAGTAAATTAAATCACTAGTCGAGATAAACAATCACAAAAATATACGAATTCGAGCAAAGTCTCAGACAGGAAGAACAAAACCAATAAAACATGAATCGAACCAAGACAGAAAGAAAGAAAAAATCATCAATCATCGAAACAATGTCGAACGACCTAAGCACGACACTGAGAATGAACTAGATGTGAGTGATAGATCACTCACCTTGTTGAAGAGCACGAATTGGAGTAGCCATGTTCAAATTGAACAAGATTTGAAGCCGTGGCCCTCACGAGACGAACGATCGACTAAAGCAAGCAAGGAGAATCATCTTTTGATCGATCCACAGCAAGCGGCGACCACGAATGTCACAAAGCCCTAATTTTTACAGAGGGACGAACACGAGGAGGCCGCCATTTTTCTTATTCTTTTCGTGATTATACCTAGGGTTTTTGAATGGATTCAAAAATGAAAGGGGATCGGGTCTGCCTTGGTAGTAATCACGGCACAAAGAAAAGGCATGGGCCAAAATTATGAAGCCCATAAATTCTTAAATAAATTTTTAAAAGAATTTACCCGATTAAAATTCCGAATAGCAATTAGCAAGCCACATTAATCGTCTAATGACGAAAATTAATTTCCACAAAACCCCGGGTTGTTACACTTATCTTTTAAACCATTTGACCTTATCGAAAGCTAGCAGGCATATTTTCTATAAAACCGAAACAAAGTTTCATCTCTTTAGGAACTCTTATCTTTTGACTCTAAACCTTTAAACTTCGTTCAATTCACTATGTACTAGTTGCATGTTACAATGTGCATTGTTTGTTAACCTATTCGAAAGGTTTGATACCTTTCGACTTTGTCGGAAGGTTTGGAATAGAGGCAGAACTTCTTGCCGAAGGAGATGAAATTGTAAAAAGCCCATTTATTTGTACATTAAAGTTGTCCTTTAGTACCTAACCTGCCTTATTTGTCTAATTCTGATTGGTTACCATATTTTTATATTCAAAAATGTTTGTCGACTTTTCTTATTTGGAAATTTAAACAATTTAGAAAAATCACATTTCTCCTTTATAATTATAAACATTTATGCGACGACCCGACTTCCTATCTCTAGGAAATCGCATCATCTTGAAGAAAGAAAGGGATAGAAGAAGAAAAGAAAGAGAAAGAAGAACACACAACAACAAATAACTCACAGCGGAACGAATGAAATATAATATATCACATAAAATATTACATAGTATCTTATTACATCAGAGTACACAACTTACACAACAGATATTAGACAATTATAAACATCTTGTCTAACTATACAACTCAAGTACACAAGATACAGATACAACAAACACAGCGGAATCATAATATAACCACACATGGAAGCCTCCTGCTCCATAACTCCTCCAGAATTCGTCAAGCTAACCTGAATCACTTGACTACTCATACATAATATGAGTACCCAAGAGTTTAATAAAACAGAAAATAAACACTCGAGTCAGACAGGGGTCTGGTGTGAGTAAACGGGTTAAAATTTCTTAACTTTAGAAAAACCTCTGAAAAGAAAAGGTATCACGTAAGACTTTCCACACATAAACATGGAAAAGTTTTTATCTTATGTTAACCAAAACATTTGATAGGAAATCCAGTGATATTATAATAGTGTCTAGGATTTCAAGTGAATATGAAATAGCCGAAATTGTTACATGATTAAATTTCGGCTACTAGCCACAAAAGTGGGTAATACAATCAAAACTGTAGGGTCTCGTAGGAAGAATGGGTTTCCATCAATGGCAGGGCTACTGGGGTACCGCCCGTCACTGCACGTGGCCTAGATCAACGTATCGAGGAGTACGTTCACTCCCCTACAACACAAGGTCGGAACCATTCCTTACTGAACAGTCTCGAACAAGACCACCCCGTAGTTGGCGCGACCAACCAGACACTAAACCGAAATAGAAAGGGACCTCTAGACAGGGGTAAATCTCACTCTCAAGTGGGGGCTACCCACGAAGTCTTGCTGCACCTCCCCTGTTTTAGCCATTCCCGGTTGATGAGGCTTGAGGCTACGATTACCTTTATAGAACACATCTATCTTAGAATGCTCATCGTCCACCTGACAATGTGCTGAAAGCATTCAATCCATACAAGTTTGTTCCGGGTTCGAACGAAACCGAAGGCACTATCTCGTTGCACTCATTTTGGAATCACCCTCAGAGTCAACGACCATAGCCCTTGCACTCAAAATCACCATCTCGAATCTATAAGTACTATTCCGTCAACTCATTATGGAATCACCCATAAAGTTATACTGACGTATAGTCCTTACACCTCGAGTCTTCACTAGCTCCACTTGGATTCACGACCTATCGTTTAATTGGAATCGATGTGGTTTTCGGATTATCCAAACATGGAAACCCGATCCCGGTCTCATCGAAACCAAACGCCATTTTAATGTCCAAGTTATACTTAAGGGTTTAAACAGTTTACTTATATGCAGGATGATATTAACAGATAGATGAATCATAATTATCACAATAGATAATTTATAACAACATTCATCTCACAATAGCATATCACATATCTTAGATACCAAATCATCCATTATCAATCAGTTACCCAATATCATCATCCAATATCAACCATCCAATATTAATCAATTATCCAACATCGATTAATCAATAACAATCAATCATCCATCAACAGAATTGATCAACTCTATATCAATTGGATTAACCTTAAATCCTTCTTCATTTATTTATTTCAAATAATAAATTAATCATCTCTAATGATCTTCCTTAATTAATCTCCCTTGATTAATTATCTTAATTACATTCAAGTAATTGTCTTTAACCATATTCAGTAATTAATCTTTAATTACTACTATTAATTACAATAATTAATGATCCAACATTTACTTTATTAATTAATCAATTATAATTAATTACATTAAACCTTAATTAATTACAATTAATTAATCACTTCTGAATAAATCACTTATATTAATCAACCTTGATTAATATCATTAATTACATTAATTAATGATCCTTATTAATTAATAATTACTTTAATTAATTAAATAATTAACTTATAATTAATCATTCTATTAATCATAATCAGTAATTAACAAATTATAATTACTTAACTAAATTAATTAACTTCTTATTTAATTAACTTCTAAATTAATTATATCAATCCTTAATTAATAAATTCAATTAATTAATCCTTAATTACTTCATTAAGTAATTATTAAACAATTAAATTAATAAATAAATCCTTAATTAATTACTTTATTAATTAATTTCAATTTTAATCAATTACACTTAGTAATTAATCTTAAGTTAAACTCATTCATTAATTAATAAATCTCATTAATTAATTAACTAAAATAATTAAGTAATTAACTCTTAATTACTTAACAAGTAATTATCTCTAATTACTATCATTAATTACTCTTGATTACTTCTTAATTAATTACCTTAATAAGTAATTAATTCCATTATTAAATAATCCTTAATCCTTTAATTAATTAATTACTTCATAATTAATTAATTTCTACAATTATATTAATCAATTCTTTTAATTGATATCATCAAGTGATTAACCAATAATCACTTCTATTAAAATACTTCCATGAGTAATTATCATTAATTACTTCCATAGGTAATTAACTTCCTTAATTACATTCAACAATTAACCATTAATTACTTTATTAAGTAATTACCCTTAATTAATCCATAAATAATATAAATTTAAATAAACAATTAACTAATTATTTAAAATTAATTAAACAATTAATTAATTAGCTTATTTTATCTAAAATCCTTAATTAATTAAGAAAACATTATCCTTAATTAAACTAATCAAATCATATTAAACAAGTATTCTTAAGTTAATTACCTAAATAATTTAACCTTATTTATTTCCATAACTAAATAATTTGAATAATTTAAATCTTATTTATTCAAAGGCAAGTTATTGCACTTGGTTTACAAAATCATAATAATAATCTTACTTGAATAAAAAGCATTTATAAATCATTTCCAAATTAAAAACACTTTAAATTATCAAATTTTAAATTTACTTAATTCAATATAAATTGAAAATTCTGTTATTAAAACATTGCTTCAAAACTTAACTTAAATCTTTGATTTAATAATTAAATTCAAATTCTCTTTTAAATTTGAATTTTAAACTTAATTAAGATAATTATTTTAAAATCAAACATCTTAAAACATTTTTAAATTTAAATATAAATTAAATTTTTACTTTTAAACGTTTGATTTACTTTCGTTTTTAAAATAACAAGTTTAACTTTATATCTCATTGCCTTCATAAACTTGTTCTTGTAGGTTTTAACTTGATTTATGCTAATTTACATATATAAATCTAATCTGTATATACAATACACAGAGTAAATCAACAAACTCGAGTAACAACACAAGCGTCTTCCCCGAAGCCAACACAACCCCATCCTTCTTCGAGTCGCACACGAGCACAACCCGAGAGTTCCCCCGAGTTCCATTCGTCTTCCCCAACCTGACACTTCCAGTGCACTACCAAATCGCGGTGCACATGCACCTTCACCGCCGGCCTCCATCGTCCATCGCGACGACCCACCACAGTCTCAAAATCACTCGCGAGCACGAAAGTGAACCCAGATCGATCAAACAATACGCGAGTCAAAAACGAACCCCTTAGTTCGAACAACTGCACAATCACGACCACAAAAACCCAACCGCCAATGACGAACTCGCCGCCATAAACTCCGGTAATCCTTCCAAAGCACCACCGTAACTTCTCACCTTCATCCACCTCCTCGCGGTCGCCTCCGGCACACCACCCTTGTCGCAACCACCTCGACAGTAAAGCCCAGTAAAAACAAGCTTTAAACCCTACTTTAATCTAATACGATCAATTAAGACATTGTAAAAAAATTATAGCAATTTTCCCATCATCTTCATCCTACAAACAAGCTATGATCCAAGTTTCACACCAATTCAATGTATGGATAATCGGCAATTGCCAAAACCCCCTTTTTCGAACAAAAACAAATTTCTAATCAATTTGTCAACTAAAATTTTTGATATTAACTCCTAAATTCATTATTTGCTGCCATGATTTCAATCATGTAATCCAAATACAAAATTAAATAAGTTGATTTTTATCATATACAAATGTTTCACTGTGTCTTCTATTTTAAAAATTATCTGTAAATTTAAAAATTATACAAACTATATTACAGTCATCATTAATCACTTACAAACAACTTTTATTCAAATATTCAAAGCTAATAATGATCAAAGAGTAAGTTATTAAATTCTAAGAGGGAAAATTTTAGATCTGTTAAATAACAGAACTTCCATTTTCATTATAGGTTCACAGATTTATCATGCATTCAAATAACAAATTTTTAATCATCAAGCGTATTTAACCACATGCATCTTCAATTCAATCACAAGTTAAACCAAAACTGTTTTTAAAGAAAATGATTTACTCACCACATTGAAAGGAAGAGCAGGTTCTTGATGTCCAGGCTTTAAATCTTTAATCTGGAAAGTATTTTTGATTGCATGTTGTTGAAAATGAATCACTCTGCATGCTTACAATTTGGTGTTACTAAAAGATTGAGACTTGCTGATGAATTCCATTTGAATTTGCAGAGGACTTGGAGTTGCAGTTTTAATTGTCGTGAATGAACTTTAATTTGCAGATTTGCTTTTGATTCTAGCTGATGAAAAATCCCCTTTTACATGCTTTTAATTTGTTAACTTTTAAATTTGCAGTTGCCCTTATAAGAAATGCAAGTTGAAATTGCAGGTTGAAGATGCAGATTGATCTCCATTTGAATTGCAGATGGGATTTGCAGTTCCAGGTTTTGAAAAAGATTTCTGTTTTGAACTTTTGATTTAATTTTTCTTTTTAATTTCAGATTTTAAGAAATATTTTTGTTTTGAGAATAATTTTTGATTGCCATTAATTGAAAGAGGAAACAATTTCTTCATATGTTAGGTTTATTAAAATTAAAGAAAGTATAATTTTAAAATAAAGACACTTGTTAAAGGTTTTACATTTGTCAACTATGCTATTTAATTAAACAACACATGTTACTAAGATGTGTTAATATATTAACACATGTCCCTAAGTATTTTTAGATAAATTTTATTTAATTTAAAATGTAAATATAAACTTACATAATTAATTTACTTTTATAAATAAATGTTTACATATGTAAATATAAGTTTGCCTTTAAAGAAAATATTAGAAAACTAATTATAATACAAATATATTCTTATACATATATTTTAAAATCTAGAATATTTATATATACATTTATAACCATTTTAAATTAAGCATTTTAAAACAAAACAAAGCTTTAAAACTTATTTAAACTATCATATTTAAAATAAATAATCTTATATTTTAAAAATAACAATTATCTGATATTTTTAAAACAAATTGAATTAAACTAAATTATCCTTTGAAAAACATTAACTCTAAAACAAAGCTTTAAATTATAATTTCATACATATGCAAATTATCCATAGATTAAATTAAATTTAAAACAATATCAAATTATAACATATACAAACATATATATTATCATTTGAAAATTCATCTCTCTTCTTTTTTTTTATTTAAACCAAAGATATTCCTATTCACAATATATATCAAATGTATATATTATAAATAGAATAAAAAAATTATTAGCTTTGACAAGCAAATCTTATCAATATTGCCAGATTAAATACTTATTAACCTTTAAAAAGAATAAATTTATCAGTTTAAATTAAAATTATAAAGAAAATTATCAAACCAGTTAAATTATTTATACAGAATATTAAATTTATATTGCCCAAAATTCCGGGTCGTTACAATTTAAGTCTCATACCTTAAATAATTTTATATAACTATTTGATCCCTTTGGAAAAATCTGGAAAAATTCCAGATATCAATTACCATATATTTTTCAACATATAAAATTTTTGGATTCGAATAATAAATTATTTTCTCGTAAATAATTTTATAATCCAGAATACCATTTTCTTCCTTACATAATTCATAACAATTCCACAAAAATTTAGAAAAATCTGAATATTGAAACCCATCTCTAAAATATCTTTTTAGATCATCATAAAAATTCACAAGGCTAACGAATGTTCCAACGACCCTGATTCGACCTTCGAAAATCGACATCGAATACGACACTCGTATTCAAATGCCGCAGATCCAAACGTCGAATGTGGTTCGCTGGAGCTTATAACGCATTAAGTACAACACAGCGGAAGAAAAAGAATATATCAATATACAACATTGATACAATATCTGATACAACTGAATGATACAATGAATATCAATATACATCAAAGATATGATACAAGAAATAGTAGCGGAAAGAAAAGATAACAGCAGCAGCGGAACAATATCTCCAATGTGGTCTTCAAGAGTGAACTCCAGTATCGGTAATCTCCATCTCCAAGGCACCAATCCAGAAATAGCATGAACTCCCAATACGATGCACAAAGATAAGTAAGTGAAGTCCTGATCCAAGGACTAAACTAGCTCCAGATAATCTACTAAACCCGACTATCTAAAAAACCCAACTCTGGACTGCCCGTGTGGGAATTATGGGCACCCAGAGTTTAGGAAAGGAACAATAAACTCTAGGTCAGTCGTGGGACTTGTAAGAGCAAACAAAAGCAGTTTGTATGTAAAACGAAAAACCAAGGATTTTAAAATAAATCCGCAATGCTTTTCGAAAAATGAAATTACCATAAGGCCTCCCGCCACACGCACAATACAAACGTAGAATTGGAGGAGATTTCTCCTTATGATATTCAACTATGCTTGATGTGAAAAAAAGATTCTTTGATATTATTACTAGTGCATAGTGTAGAAAAACCATTTCGGAAGTATAATATAAATCCTAGCCAGCATAGACATTCCGAACTATGCCTACTATAGCTACCATCTAAATAGTGGTAACCACCATAAGTAAATGGCAGGCTCTACAACTAAAACTGTACAAGGCGCGTATTGAAGATTGGATTTCCAACAAATGGTTAGGCTAAGGAACTTCCTATCGTCCATGGGTACGCCTCTGGCGGGACGTCCCGAGAGCTTAACCAGCTCTCTACCAACACAATGCCAGGTTACCTCTATAACTAGGTAACTACTACACGAGCGTGCCATCCCCCGGTCCTTTGAGACCTTTATCCGAGCGCTCGACACCAAAAACCACAAAGCAATAACAAATTAACAGATTTGCAGTGACCACATGAGCGAAGTATCTGGGCTCCATACCATGATACCACCCTTTTCCAGAAAGGAATGACCACCCTAAAGGGCGCGACCCTCATAACCTTGCCGCATCTTTCCTGTTTCGACCATTTCCAGGGTGTGAGGTCCTGATGCAGTCTCATCCACAAAGCTACGCTTTATACAAAAGCCATGCTTTGATCAACAAATGATACACAACAGCACTCAGCATGTCACACTACCAAACTTGGGAGTATATCACTGATAACTATCAACTACAAAACCTCTGAGCTCGTACGTCTCAGAGAAGGGTGTTAAGCAAAGAGAATAAATTCTCCGCCACCAAGCAAAAATGTATTTGATAGAGATTAGTTTAATATCTCAAAGTGTAATGTCGGACATACAACCATACAAGTCTGCTTCGGGTTCGAACAGAACCGATGGCACTTCCGAAGAAGCCCTTGCAAATTCGGTAGCCACAATCCCGATCGGACTTCCCATCACTTAGGGAATCTCCATACCGTAGCTACTCGGTGCAGAGACAATCGATACGTTATCCTATCGTTCTCGCAAATACTCGGTCTTCAACACCGGTCTTCAATTGCAATGCATAACGTCGTATCACTATTCGGAATGGGTTATATGACACAAGGTCCTCTTCCGGCTAAACCGAATAATGAGCGCAATATTTAAAAACATGTGGATATGGGATTTCAGTTAAGTCACAACTTTAAACCAAAAACCTTTCTTCAAATGGTTAAACAAATTACCATTTCAAATCTTTTAACAAAAAGATTCGTTTCACAAAATTCACCTAGTTTCACAAAGATTTATTCATAGATTTCAAAACAATTTCCATTTTAATTAGGATTAACTTATCAAATCTCTAAAAAAAGAATTTAACTTATAGCTTTCAAACCCGTTTCCAAAGATTTATTCATAACTTGGAAAACTATTTTCATTTTAGCCTTGAAATCCTTTTAACACAAATTAGAAGTACATTTCTTATGTGAAAGCTTTTATTATTTGAAAACAAATAGTTTTTATTTTGGAAAAATCCGATTTCACTTATACAAGTTAAAATCTTTGGGTTAAATTCTAATTCCCAAAACCACACTTTTGAAATGGTTTAAAAACGCATATAAACACATTTATAAGTTAAATAAGCTTTTTAAACCATAATTTCCAAATCATAGAATTCGATTTCAAATATTGAATTCAAATTTAAATCAAAATATTTAAATTTCAAAACTCAATCAAGTTATTCAAACAACTTTTGTTTTTGAAATTCATTTTCAAAAGCTTTCAATTCTAATTCCAAAACTATTTTGGATTCAAAAATTCAATCTTTAAAACTATTTCAAAATTTGTGACTTAACCCATTTCCACGTGCAATCCATATTTGTGTGTATAAGGTGTGGTCCAGGGGTTTTACACAATAGTGCACAACATCAATCATCACAATTTCAATCCTATCAATATCGATAAGCGGTATAATCTATAACTCTTATCTACATACACAGATTTACATATAAATAATATATATTTATCACAGATAAATAAATTACATTAATCACAGCTTGAATTAAAACAATTCACATCAAAATCATCACACGGCAGAGATATCAAACAATTCACAGCCTTCAATAAAATCCAAACATCCATAAGTCAAATTAATTAATCAGCTAATAAATTTTAAATCAGATTTAATTACTTATGAATAACTTCCAATCCTGGTTAATTAATTGATAAAAATCATTTTGATTGATCATTTATTAAGTAACTGTTAATTATTAATTAATCAACCTTTAATTATTAAATAATTAACCTTTAATTATTTAATTATCCTTTAATTAATTTTTCTTAATCACCTTAATTTATTAATCCTTAATTAATTACCATTTAATTAATTATTGTTTAATCTATTGATTTATCAACCTTTAAATCAAAAATTAATTACTTTTAATTAAGTAATTATCTTTAAGTAATTAATTACCCTTTAATTACTTATATTAATTAATCTTAATTAATTATCCTATTTAATAAAATTACACAAAGAAATTAGCTTTTGCTTACTTACATTAAGAAATCCCGTAATCACTTATATTACTTAATTACTAATTTTTAACCTCAATTTATCTAAGATAACCTATTTATCTTTATCTTTTAAATCTTATTCAATTAAAAGTTTGAAACAAATCACTTGAAAACCTTTAATTGATTAATGTTTAATACACTAATTAAATGCTCACCTAATCCCATCATTTATTGAATTTTTTTTATTAAATCAATTAACTAAAATAAAATTATCCAAGTCAAACAATTTAATTTCAAAACACTTGTCTTTATACCTTATATAAAACTTGTATATTTCACTTAGCTTTTGAAACTCGAGTAATTGAACTTGCTTTTTGCTTTTAAGAATCTGAACTTGATTTCTTTGAAACCCTGTTTACTTTAATAAAATCAAACCCGAGCAAAATATCGACTGCACCGAGCTAACCCACCAATTTCCCGATCTATTCCCGAACCATTTTCTCCTTCTTCTTATTTTACTTTGCTTTGTTTTTAAAACTTCCTGTTGCACAGTTAAACACTCGAACGAACCGATCTTTCTTTTAAAATTCCCAAGTCATAAATCAGATTTCTCGAACCCTCACTCGAATCCCTTCTCCTCCCACAACCACGCGAAGCAGCCAGATGCATAGGTGCAACTGCACGTGCACGACCAACTGAGCCACCTTCGATCATCATTGCAGTCACCCACGAGTCAATTCTGACTTCGATGACAACTCCACAACCCATTTCCCACAAAGTCATCAGAGAGACAAATTCGAACCAGTCAATCGAATACTGGAATTTACTTTATCGACCAAAACTCCTCGCGCGATCATCACAGATCGCCTGCAACTGCGCCGCTGTAAAGGTTGCGATTTTCGACTCACGAAAGTCGACATTAATACGTCCACTGTATCAACTGCCGAGCAATCGAAGGCCGAAAAACACAACCGTTAGGGTTAAAGAAGAAGAGGTAGAAGAAGAAAGAAAGAAGAAGCAACAGAAAACAATATCAGAATCTCACAATTGCAGCGGAACAACATATAATAGATAAATGAATATCTTTAAAACAAAAAACTATCTCAGTTATTACATTACATCACAATACATTACATTATCCGAGTGTACAACAACAAACAGCGGAAAAGAAATACTATATACTAGTAGATACATCATGCCATCCATCTTGACTCTAGATCTCTACAATAACTCCTGAATTTCAGAATGACCTGATAACCTGACTCTAGACTGCCCGTGTTAAAATTGGTGGGCACCCAGAGTTTAGGAAGGAAACAACAAACTCCAGGCCAGTCATGGGACTTGTGTGAGAACTTAAAACAGTTATTCTTTAAAAACAATATAGAAATATTTTTAAATAGATCCGCAATGCTTTTAGAAAATGTAACTACCATAAGGCCTCCCGCCACACACACAATGCAAATGCAGAATTGGAGGAGATTTCTCCTTATGGTAGTCAAAGATGCTTGATACGCAAATTTCTTTTATATTATTACTATAAGTGCAAAGTGTAGAAAACCTTTTGAAAGTACAATATAAATCTTAGCCAACATATGACCAGTATCGTATGCCTACTATAGCTACCATCTAAACAGTGGGGCGCCACCATAAGTAAATGGAAGGTTATACAACTAAAACCGTAAAGAGCTTGTATTGGATGAATGGATTTCCAACAAATGGTCGGGCAAAGGAACTTCCCAAGTAAAATGGAACGCCTCAGGAGGGACGTCCCCGGATCCTAACCGAATCTCTGCTTGACAAGGTCGGGTTACCTCTAGCTGGGTAACAACTGACACGAGTACGTCATCCCCCGATTGTAAACAACTTTTATCCGAGGATCCTCTCAACCAACAACCACAAAACAATAAGTTTGCAGCAACCACTAAGTAAGTATCTGGGCTCCATACCATGATACCACTCATAATCCAGAAGGAAATGACATACCCTCAGAGGGCGCTATCCTCAAATAACCTTGCTGCTACGATTCTTGTTTCGACCATAACCGGGTTGTGAGATTCGACGAAGTCTCGTCCACAAAGCTACGCTTTTCACAAAGCCACGCTTTGATCAACAAATGATCAGCAGCACTCAGCATGCCACATTACCAAATTGGGAGTATATCACTGATAACCATCAACTACATAACCTCTTAGCTCGTACGTCTCGGAGAAGGGTGTTAAGCTAAGAGAATAAATTCTCCGCCACCAATAGAAATGTATTTGAAAGAAATCTGCTTTATATCTCAAAGTGTAATGTCAAACATACTATCCATACAAGTATGTTCTGGGTTCGAACAGAACCGAAGGCACTCCCAAAGAAGCTCTTGCAATCCGGGTATTCACAATCCAGATCGAACTTCCCATCACAAAGGAAATCTCCATACCGTAACTATCGGTGCAGAGACAATCGATAGGTCGTCCTATCATTCTCGCAAATACCAGGTCTTAAACACCGGTCTTCAAATGCTACCCATTACGACGAATCACTATTCGGAATGGGATTCATGACTCAAAGGTCCTCTCCCGGCTAAACCGAATAATGAGCGCTTATTTATAAAAATAAGTGTTCATTCAGATTCAAGCAAATCACAACAACTTTCACTTTGATCTATTAAGTAAACGATCCATCACAATCACAAAGATTCCATGTGGTTTCAGGATATCCACTTGGAATCCGACCCCTGATCCCATCGAAATTCAAACGCCATCCAAAGGCAAATATTGATAGTCGGTTATTTAACTATAAATCAACATTCACTACAATTTCCAGATTTAAATAATTTTCACAATTATTTATTTTCAAAATATCTTCGCAAGATATATTTTCACACTTCAACCATTTGAAAACCAATTTCAAATATTCGCTTTCAATTTATCTTTAAAAGATAAAATCTCAAAACATTTCACTTCATATTGGAAAACATTTCCATACTTATTCAATAATAAGAAATTCACAAATCTATTTATTTTCAACACCTGGAAAATATTCAATATACTTAAATCACTATTAAGTATATATTTTATTCTTTAAGGAAAACATTCTCCTAAACACATTCATTTGAGTCAAAACGAATGTTACGTAAAACATCGTTACGACAACCCAAAATCACTAGTATAGGGATTCGAAATTTAGATAGGTATATAAATCCCAATACTATATAAAACATTTCCTTTCGAAAATCATTTACTATAACAACAGTGTTATAGTCCACCATTTCCTTATTTCTCGAAAACGTCTATTTCAAAAATGAATGTTGAAATCTAGGGTTTCGATCCTTAACTCATTTTAAAACAACTTTAAATCGTTTTAAATTCTATTTAAAAGATCACTTCCTAAAACATTTCTTTAATATATTATTCACCATCCAAAATTGTGAATATAAATCGTTTACCAAATTCAACACTTCTACATATTTAATTAAAGGATTATCCACTGTCCAAAATCGTGGATATATCTCCTTAATAAGCTTTCATATTTACTTATCAAATTCAATTGGTTTCGGATTTATAAAACAACGTTTATAAATTCACATTTATATATTTTTATAAAAAAAACTTCAACTTATAAAATCCCTTAATTAACAAATTCTATTTATATCTCATTTATATGCCAAAATCCAAATTATAAGTTAATTACTTATAAATCTTTTATTTTACAAAATCTATTCATTTTATAACTTCACAATTTATAAATCTATAAACTTCATTCACTTATGAAATCCATTTATACTTCTTTTTAACACTTATAAAAACTCGTTTTATAATTCCAATATTTTAATTTATAAATATCAATTTTATAAATCTTTTATATAAACCGTTTATAATAATTCAAAAATCCCAATTTTAAACTGTGTTATAAAATCATTAGCTCCATATTTCAAAAATCAATTTTCAACTATATTTCTCAAAAATCATAATTTTTATAACATTAAAATTATAACATTTATTTATTTAAAATGAATCAATTCCAAAATTCAAAAAAAATGTATACTTCCAAAAATCACTTTAAAAATCCTTTTAAATTCGAAAACGTAATTTTAACATTTTTAAAACTCCAAAATAGGCCCAATGCTGCAACAACACCAAATATAACAATCACGGCATCCAAAACATCATATATCATATGATAACGGAATATATCACAATATTTGTAAATAAATCAATACTGTTGAGGAATCCAGTTGGATCCCTCCAACCTGTTTCCCTGCATTCACAGATGTTAGCACAATACCAATCCCGTTTCAAGACGGAATATCGCGGTATATGGGATTTATAAAATATTATCCGCTATTATGCGGCGCAATAGGGTCTCATCCGCTATATAATGCGGGGAAAATCAACTCCAAGTACGTATATAATACCAATTCCACATCAAGGTGGAATTATCGCGGTATATGTGTTTAATAAATAACCTCCGCTTAACGTATAGGGTCTATTTCAATACAATAGATAATAATATGTCATCCAAGCATACAATCAAGCAATTTTAAATCGAAACAATTTCGATTGAGTGAGAAGTTCTCACCTTGCTTCAAATAACAGTTGCAGTGTTTTATTTCGAATAAAATTAAACGCGCGTTTAATTTTACCCAAAATTTTCACTAGCTCAAATCAAATCCAATCCAGCTCCATCGCGTAGTGTTCGTCCATACGAACCTAACGCAATTCGTTTCGTGCGTTTCCGACCTCGTATCAAAAAGTTATAACATTTCAAAGTTTATACAATTTTTTATATAAATAAATATACAATTTCTTTTATTTTTTTAACCTTAAGCACATCTCGGCCGTTCACCAACGCAATGTCAGATCTGGGCCACATACACGTTTTTTCCCCAAAACCGTTCCTAGGCTTTATTCGTACGTGAATAAACTCACTCGGCCGCCTTCGTTCAAGAATTTATCGCGACCCCCACGAGAAAAACGAAGATGATCGGCAATCTTCACCGCCTCCGCATGCACGTGCGCCGCCTACGGCCACAACGGTGGCGAGCTCGGTTGCTTATTGGCCTTGGAATTCGTGCATGAACGGTGTGCCTTTGGACGCGATTTGCCAACGATCCGCAGCTTCGTTTCCGATCATCACCGTTCAGATTGAAGATCTCACGTAGCTCTACATCTTTGTATTTGAAAATTTCTTACGAAAGCTTATAGATTGGAATAAAAATGAAGAAAAATGCGACAAGTTTCTGGTCATTGGACGTGAGAGTGGCGGCTGAAGAAAAATGGGCTAGGGTTTTGCAGATGGAAATGATGAAGGTTCTTTTATAGAAAATCGCCAAAAAACACTATTCATCCGATTTTCCGAACTCCAAATCTCGCGCGGTGACCGGCGTTTCTAGGGTTTAACCCGCGTTCCGGACACAACGGAACAAGTTTCGGAAGCTAATTTGATCATATGTGCGATTACGAAAATAAACGATCAAATTTAAATTAAATTGGTTAAACTAATTTCTATGCGTTTTGGCTTGCCCCGGACAAACCGTAAATCCGATTGACACGAAATTTGAAATCTTACAAAAATTTAACATTACGGATCCAATGAAACTGGTTTCGTCGAAATCTGAGACTGTTTGAAAAATGGCTATTTTTACTTGTCAATTAAATATTAAAATATTCAATTTCCACAAATTTACTTTAAATTCAATTTTAAAAGTTCTATAACATCAGTCTAACCTCAATATGATTTAATACAACTTTAAAAATCAATTTTAATCACATTAAACCCAATTCCCAATTATTTCTGTAATTTCAAATATTAAATTATCCATTTAATTATCCAATTAAATCTAGATATTGAAATATAATTTATTCGACTGTTTTAATTTTACTGGTTAATATTTAAAATCAATTAAATATACGAATTTCAAATGACAGAAATTCTGGGTCGTTACAAACTTCCCCCTTAAAAGAATTTCGTCCTCGAAATTACCAAGTAAGAAAAAAGTTACAGAATTCATCAACTTTTCAAACATCCATTCAAATTAAATTTCAAATTCACTTAAGTGTTTAAATTTCCCAAAATCCAATAGTTATACTTCTTACAATAACTTTACTAAGTTTTCAAATCGTACTTAGTTGTCTTTTCAAAATTTTCCAATTTTCTCAAAAATATTATGACGCCTTAAATTTTCAGAAAATTTCGCCATGGTCTCCTTTGCGCGGCTCGATTTGAAAAGTAAAAATAAAAAGGCAATATATGTATCAAAAATATACATCTCATCAAGTGATGAGACATCTCGCAGGGAAAAAGTGTAAAAGTACGATATGTAATCCGAGATATGTACCTTATATATTATTAGCGAGCATATACGGCTAATATAGCGCGAAAGCGAGCTCCAAAAGCAAAGCAAGCGCAATCCGCGCCTACTAAACACTCAGCAAAAATGAGAACATGTATATATGCAAGTAATATCAATATACAACATATACCAACAACTATATGTGCCAATATAGAAAATGCAATCAAAAGCAATAAATTCAACCATTAAACAACTATCATCCAACAACAATTCCAATCATCAAATCAATGTACATTCACTTCTCATTAATATTCAATGAATTGGTTTTTCATTTAATCACATTTGATTCATTAACATTGGACTTTACTAACATTCATTTATTCATTTTCAATTAGTTTATATTCACTAATTTACATTCAAGTTAGTTCACTTCCACATTCAAATCAAATTACATAGTTTTCAATTTTATCAATTCAACTTCATTAACACTTAATGAATTATATACAATCAACTAACAATCATATAACAACTAAATCATAACCAACATAACCAAATTATTAAATTTACATTCAATTTGGTCTAACACTTTTAATTTCCAATTGGTTGATATCTAATTGACTTTTTTTTCAATTATTCAATTTCCAATTTACTACTTTTTAATGAATTAACATTTACATTCATTATTCTATATCAATTCATTTACATTCGATTGATTAATATTCAATCCATTTATTAATTACTTCGATATCAAAATCTACTTCATTCAACATTATTTAAGTTATATTCCATTTCAAACATCATTTGTTTAGCTTAACTTAAATTTCTACTTATAAATCCAATTCAGATTCCAATTATAAAGTAAATTCTATTTAACTTTACCAAAGTAAGATCTTTATTATTTCATATTATAAGTTCAAAACTCGTTTCACTTATATTCAACAATTACAACTTGGATTTTAATTTCAAATTTGTTTATCACAACCAAACTTCAATTTACTATGGTAGCAAATCCATCACACAGAAACTTGAAAATGATACTGATGATGCTGTAGTCATCACCCTTATCATTTCCCAATAACAGTAGCGAATCCAGTGCTTAATATTCTTTCAAAATTTTCCTTTTATTCATAAATCGCATTTACAAATCTTTTACTTATATAGTTTCACTATTTTCTCTTTACTTATATAAGATCATTTCAAAATTGTAAATCATATTAATTATAATTCCATACTTATAATTCTTTGCTTATACAATTTATTCTTTTACAATTGTTTTTATTTAGATTATTCAAACATCCTTTAATTAACTTATGTATATTCTTACATTTTCAACAACCAAACAATCAATCTATATACACTTTAATAATTCTGAAAAATTATTCCTTTATATGTAAAATATAATCGAGGTAAAATTATTCCATTTACCCTATTTTAAAATGATATCGTGTCAAATTGTTCTGTATAAGTGTTTAGAAATCCCTATCAACAACGTTAATTACTCGTATTGACCAGAATCCATATACCACTCAACAAACCAATCATCACAATATAAAACAATTTATATTCACTAACAAGTACGCTCTCATAGCTATTATTACACTCACACTCATTCTAGAGTACTACCGACTCTATCTCTAATGAGTAATTCCCAACAGAGCCAAGGTTGTCTTTTAACCAAAAGCTTTGAAACCAAATGTAAAGGTTGCGATTTTCGACTCACGAATGTCGACATTAATACGTCCACCGTATCAACTACCGAGCAATCGAAGGCCGAAAAACCCAACCGTTAGGGTTGAAGAAGAAGAGTAGAAGAAGAAAGAAAGAAGAAGCAACAGAAAACAATATCAGAATCTCACAATCGTAGCGGAACAACATATAATAGATAAATGAATATCTTTAAAACAAAGAACTATCCCAGTTATTACATTACATCACAATACATTACATTATCACAGTGTACAACAACAAACAGCGGAAAAGAAATACTATATACTAGTAGATACGCCATGCCATCCAGCTTGCCTTCAGATCTCTACAGCAACTCTGAATTTCAGAATGACCTGATAACCGGACTCTAGACTACCTATGTTAAAATTGGTGGGCACCCAGAGTTTAGGAAGGAAAAATAAACTCCAGGTCAGTCATGGGACTGTTGTGAGAACTTAAAACAGTTATTCTTTAAAAACAACAAAGAAATATTTTTAAATAGATCCGCAATGCTTTTAGAAAATGTAACTACCATAAGGCCTCCCACCACACACACAATGCAAACGCAGAATTGGAGGAGATTCTCCTTATGATAGTCAAAGATGCTTGATATGCAAATTGCTTTTATATTATTACTATAAGTGCAAAGTGTAGAAAGCTTTTCGAAAGTACAATATAAATCTTATCCAACATACGACCAGTATCGTATGCCTACTATAGCTACCATCTAAACAGTGGGGCGCCACCATAAGTAAATGGCAGGTTATACAACTAAAACCGTAAAGAGCTTGTATTGGATGAATGGATTTCCAACAAATGGTCGGGCAAAGGAACTTCCCAAGTAAAATGGAATGCCCCTGGAGGGACGTCCTCGGATCCTAACCGGATCTCTGCTAGACAAGGTCGGGTTACCACTAGCTGGTAACAACTGACACGAGTATGCCATCCCTCGGTTGTAAACAACCTTTATCCGAGGATCCTCTCAACCAACAACCACAAAATAATAAGTTTGCAGGAACCACTAAGTAATTATCTGGGCTCCATACCATGATACCATTCATAATCCAGAAGGAAATGACATACCCTCAGAGGGCGCTATCCTCAAATAACCTTGCTGCTACGATTCCTGTTTCGACAATAACCGAGTTGTGAGGTTCGACGAAGTCTCGTCCACAAAGCTACGCTTTTCACAAAGCCATGCTTTGATCAACAAATGATCAGCAGCACTCAGCATGCCACATTACCAAATTGGGAGTATATCAGTGATAACCATCAACTACATAACCTCTGAGCTCGTACATCTCAGAGAAGGGTGTTAAGCTAAGAGAATAAATTCTCCGCCACCAATAGAAATGTATTTGAAAGAAATCTGCTTTATATCTCAAAGTGTAATGTCAAACATATTATCCATACAAGTCTGTTTTGGGTTCGAATAGAACCGAAGGCACTTCCAAAGAAGCCCTTGCAATCCGGGTATTCACAATCCAAATCGAACTTCCCATCACAAAGGAAATCTCCATACCGTAGCTATCGGTGCAGAGACAATTGATAGGTCATCCTATCATTCTCGCAAATACCGGGTCTTCAACACCGGTCTTCAAATGCTATCCATTATGACGAATCACTATTCGGAATGGGATTCATGACTCAAAGGTCCTCTCCCGGCTAAACCGAATAACGAGCGCTTATTTATAAAAATAAGTGTTCATTCAGAGTCAAGCAAATCACAATAATTTTCACTTTGATCTTTTAAATAAAAGATCCATCACAATCACAAAGATTCGATGTGGTTTCCGGATATCCACTTGGAATCCGACCCCTGATCACATCAAAATTCAAACGCCATCCAAAGGCAAATATTGATAGTCGGTTATTTAACTATCAATCATCATTCACTACAATTTCCAGATTTAAATAATTTTCACAATTATTTATTTTCAAAATATCTTCGCAAGATATATTTTCACACTTCAACCATTTGAAAACCAATTTCAAATATTCACTTTCAATTTATCTTTAAAAGATAAAATCTCAAAACATTTCATTTCATATTGGAAAACATTTCCACACTTATTTAATAATAAGAAATTCACAAATCTATTTATTTTCAACATCTGGAAAATATTCAATATACTTAAATCACAATAGGTATATATTTTATTCTTTAAGGAAAACATTCTCTTAAACACATTCATTTGAGTCAAAACGAATGTTGCGTAAAACATCGTTACGACAACCAAAAATCACTAGTATAGTGATTCGAAATTTAGATAGGTATATAAATCCCAATACTATATAAAACTTTTTCTTTCGAAAATCATTTACTATAACAACATTGTTATAGTCCACCATTTCCTTATTTCTCGAAAACGTCTATTTCAACAATGAATGTTGAAATCTATGGTTTCGATCCTTAAAACATTTTAAAACAACTTCAAATCGTTTTAAATTCTATTTAAAAGATCACTTCCTAAAACATTTCTTTAATATATTATTCACCATCCAAAATCGTGAATATAAATCGTTTACCAAATTCAACACTTCTACATATTTAATTAAAGGATTATCCACTGTCCAAAATCGTGGATATACCTCCTTTAATAAGCTTTCATATTTGTTTATCAAATTCAATTGGTTTTGGATTTATAAAACAACGTTTATAAATTCACATTTATATATTTTTGTAAAAAAAATTCAACTTATAAAATCCCTTAATTAACAAATTCTATTTATATCTCATTTATATGCCAAAGTCCAAATTATAAGTTAATTACTTATAAATCTTTTATTTTACAAAATCTATTCATTTTATAACTTCACAGTTTATAAATCTATAAATTTCATTCACTTATGAAATCCATTTATACTTCTTTTTAACACTTATAAAAACTCGTTTTATAATTCCAATATTTTAATTTATAAATATCAATTTTATAAATCTTTTATATAATCCGTTTATAGTAATTCAAAAATCCCAATTTTAAACTGTTTTATAAAATCATTAGCTCCATATTTCAAAAATCAATTTTCAACTATATTTCTCAAAAATCATAATTTTATAACATTAAAATTATAACGTTTATTTATTTAAAATGAATCAATTCCAAAATTCAAAAAAAATGTATACTTTCAAAAATCACTTTAAAAATCCTTTTAAATTCGAAAACGTTATTTTAACATTTTTAAAACTCCAAAAATAGGCCCAATGCTGCAACAACACCAAATATAACAATTACGGCATCCAAAACATCATATATCATATTATAACAGAATATATCACAATATCTGTAAATAAATCAATACTGTTGAGGAATCCAGTTGGATCCCTCCAACCTGTTTCCCTGCATCCACAGATGTTAGCACAATACCAATCTCGTTTCAAGACGGAATATCGCGGTATATGGGATTTATAAAATATTATCCGCTATTATGCGGCGCAATATGGTCTCATCCGCTATATAATGCGGGGAAAATCAACTCCAAGTGCATATATAATACCAATTCCACATCAAGGAGAAATTGTCGCGGTATATGTGTTTAATAAATAACCTCCGCTTAATATACGGCGTGTAGGGTCTATTTCAATATAATAGATAATAATTTATCATCCAAGCTTACAATCAAGCAATTTTAAATCTAACTATTTAAATCGAAACAATTTCGATTTAGTGAGAAGTTCTCACCTTGCTTCAAATAACAGTTGCAGTGTTTTATTTCGAATTAAATTAAACGCACGTCTAATCTTAACCAAAATTTTCACTAGCTCAAATCAACTCCAATCCAGCGCCATCGCGTAGTGTTCGTCTATACGAACGCAACGCAATTCGTTTCGTGCGTTTCCTACGTTGTATTAAAAAGTTATAACATTTCAAAGTTTATAAAATTTTTATATAAATAAATATACAATTTCTTTTATTTTTTTAACCTTAAGCACATCTCGACGGTTCATCAACGCAACTTCAGATCTGGGCCACATACATGTTTCTTCCCCAACACCGTTCCTAGGCTTTATTCGTCCGTGAATAAACCCACTCGGCCGCCTTCGTTCTAGAATTTATCGCGACCCCCACGAGCAAAACGAAGATGATCGACAATCTTCACCGCCTCCGCATGCACGTGCGCCGCCTACGGCCCTAACAGTGGTGAGCTCGGTCGCCTATTGGCCTTGGAATTCATGCATGAACGGTGCGCCTTTGGATGCAATTTGCCAATGATCCGCAGCTTCGTTTCCGATCATCACCGTTCAGATTGAAGATCTCACGTAGCTCTACATCTTTGTAGTTGAAAATTTCTTATGAAAGCTGATAGATTGGAAGAAAAATGAAGAAAAACGCGACAAGTTTCTGGCCATTGGACGTGAGAGTGGCGGCTGAAGAAAAATGTGCTAGGGTATTGCAAATGGAAATGATGAAGGTTCTTTTATAGAAAATCGCCAAAAAACACTATTCATCCGATTTTCCGAACTCCAAATCTCGCGCGGTGACCGGCGTTTCTAGGATTTTACCCGCATTCCGGACACAATGGAATAATTTTCGAAAGCTAATTTGATCATATGTGCGAGTTACGGAAATAAACGATTAAATTTAAATTAAATTGGTTAAACTAATTTCTATGCGTTTTGGCTTGCCCCGGACAAACCGTATATCCGATTGACACGAAATTTGAAACCTTACAAAAATTTAACATTACAGATCCAATGAAACTAGTTTCGTAGAAATCCGAGACTGTTTGAAAAATGGCTATTTTTACTCGTCAATTAAATATTAAAATATTCAATTTCCACAAATTTACTTTAAATTCAATTTTAAAAGTTCTATAACATCATTCTAACCTTAATATGATTTAATACAACTTTACAAATCAATTTTAATCACATTAAACCCAATTCCCAATTATTTCTGTAATTTCAAATATTAAATTATCCATTTAATTATCCAATTAAATCTAGATATTCGAAATATAATTTATTCGACTGTTTTAATTTTACTGGTTAATATTTAAAATCAATTAAATATACAAATTTCAAATGATAGAAATTTTGGGTCATTATAGCCGCCGCGTCCAGAGGTGCCACGATGGCCTACGCAACCTCTCCCCCTCATGCGATCACCTGTGATCCATCGTTGATGGCGAAATCATCTCGTTTTCCCCGTTGAACAAAACTAAATTGAAAACCCTAAATGTAGACGTACCGACCACCACGGTGGTTAGTGAATCCACTGATTATTTTTCTGATGATCTTTACTCCTCCATCTACCTCCAGCAGCTGTTTCGTTGCCTAATTCTTCGCCAAAAGTCGAGAATCGACGAAAAATAGAAATTTGATCAACTCGAAAATTCACCCTGATCACAATCTTTAAAATTTTGATTTTATTTATCAAAATTCATATTTCTCCATTACAAATATAGTGGTACAACCTAAAATTGAAATCATGATCATCAAATTTTGACTCAAATTGATTTCTTACGGTATTTTCCTGTTATAAATAAAATACTTAATATAAACTTTCTGATGTTATAGTTTTACAACCATCTTTTATTTAGATATCAGAATCAAAAAAAATTACGGAATGATTTTTTTTTTTTGAAGTTGATTCTTTTTATCTGTAGACCAAAACAGGGGCCTGTATGTATAAATATACAGAGATGCAAATCCACCCTTGCATATTTATAAGCATATACAAACATTTTTGCATTCATTCAAATATTTCACCATCACACAATCAATCATTCATCACAACATCACAAGGGATCGACACAATTAAGCTTTAAAAAGATGGTTTGCTCACCTGAGAAATGGCAGAGCAAAGAACAAAGAAATTTGCCTAGGGAAATGTTTGTTTGAACTTGGATTTGAGAAAAACTGTTGTTTCCAGTTTTAATCTGCAACTTGTTAAAGTTGTTATGAACTGTTGTTTGATCTGAAATTTTATTCTGTTGCTTGATCCAGACCTTTGTTTTGCTTTGATCTTTTTCCATATTTTTAAGATGCTTTGGAATTTTAATTGCCTGAACTTGCATGATTCCCAGGCTTGAGTTGATATTGGCCTCTTTATTTCCACGATGAAGACAATGTTGCACAGAATTTTGATTGCTTCAGGAAATCTCAGAGTTGAGGAATTGAAGATGAAGACAGGTTGTTGTTTGAACTTTGTAGTTTTCAATTTTTTTAGAAATGAATGAGAAGCCTGGTTTTACTTTTGTTTTCTGATTATCTTTTTTACTAGTTTTGCTTCAGATTTGACATCTTTTTACTGTTCTCTTTCAGATTCACTGAAAAGCTAAATTATTGCATATGGGGGAGCTCAAAAGTTTTTAATTTTATTATTTTATTTAAGCAACCATAGGGAATGCCATTTGCAAAAGTCATCATGAGATTCCAATGTAATGTTTACTTTTTTACTCCATCTCCTTGTGTATATTTATCATTTGCAATTTTCAAAGATAAAAAAAATTTAAATAAATTTTATACCATATTCACTTAAGTCTTTCATGTACATAAGTTTGCATTTTACATTTTCATGTTAATAACACTTAAATATAACTTTATATTATGCTTCACATTTAAATAAATACATTTTCCTTTTATTTATGTATGTGTTGTGTCTTCTTTTATATTTATATCTACACAAATCTTATCTCCATTGTTTTTTTAATAATTAACTTAAATATAACTTTATATTATTTTCACATTCAATCTTTAATTTAGTTCTCCATATTTATACAGTTATATATTTATACAATTTACATTCACACATTTTTTTGTTATTTATTTTTGTACAACTTTATTAAAGAAAAGAATGAATTTAAATACTTTGATTTCATATTAACAATTAATCACTTTTATTCATATATGAAAATTTAACTTAAAAATAACATTTTGAAAATGAGTACACTAATTTTTTTCTTTTTATTACAACTTCCAAATATTAAGATAATTAAAAATTTAGAAAACAACTATCATTATCTTTTTATTAACCTCAAGCTTTTAATTTCTATTTTATTTTAAATACATTTTATTTTGAAATTCAATATTTGTTTATAAAATACTTATTCTTATATTTTAAATCAAACTTCTATTTATTCCCAATACATTTATTTTTTCTAAATCCAATATTTATTTGTAAGATACTTATGCTTAAATTTCAAATTAAATTTCTATTTATAATCAAAAATTATTTATTTATTCTAGAAATCTCTAATTAATTCACAATTTATTTCCGAAAATAAATTTAATTGCCAAATTAAACTTGGTAAATTTTCAGGAATGTTACAGATTCCCCCCTTAAAAATTTTCGTCACCGAAATTTGCTAGGAAGACAACAAAGAATAGATGATAGATAAAGAAATGATTGATCAGATCAGATCGAAATATTTATTCTGCATTCGGCTTACCAAATCAGAATATTAACAATATAAGAACAAATTCATACAGTTATTTCACAAGATACTCGAGTCATCTAAATCTACGAATATGCAAGGGCATTGATTAGTTCGAAGGGGTAACTAATCGTTCGTAGAATATATCGGATCCCAGAGAATAGATAAATGGGTTAAATCTTCCATAATTCTCAAACTCTAGGTATGGATTCCAAACTTAGGTCGAAACACTCCAAAGTATATACCAACTTGTCCTTCTTCGGACTTCAGACTACACAAGAAATTACAATAGAATTTTCAATTTGGTATTAAACGAAATTGTTTTATCCATTCAATTCATATTTAGCTTCATATTCGTTAACCACTTTATTTCAATTTAAAATTTTCGATTTATTTAAAATTTCAATTTAAAATTTCAAATTCATTAAAGTTTAGATGGAAAAACTGATAAGAAACCGATGAAGATACGAAGTAAGAATTTTCTACAACGATTCGTAAGGCCACCATCACACCAAAGCTTCTTCCTGGAGCTGTCACGAAGCAATCAAAAGAATTTGAAATCGAATCAAAGGAGATTGATAGAGAAAGTTGTTTCCACTATTGCAGGGTATTGACCATTTGTAGTGGTACTCCCCTGTCCCCTATCTCGTCCTCTTCTCGCACTCAAACTCAGTATCAGTGGATAGTAAGAGAATTTACTTAGGCATTCGAACAGATATCTTAGGGATATACTCATTTTAGGGTAGACTTCACCCTATCTCTAATGAGCTACTTAATGTGTTATACTCCTGAGCTAAAGTTTTAACCTTTAGCTCTGAACCAATTCTAACGACCCTGATTCAACCTTCAAAAATCGGCACCGAATACGACACTCGTATTCAAATGCCGCAGATCCAAACGTCGAATCTGGTTCGCCGGAGCTTATAACACATTAAGTACAACACAGCGGAAGAAAAAGAATATATCAATATACAACATTGATACAATATCTGATACAACTGAATAATACAATGAATATCAATATACATCAGAGATATGATACAAGACAATAGCAGCGGAAAGAAAAGATAACACCAGTAGCGGAACAATATCTCCAATGTGATCTTCAAGAGAGAACTCCAGCATCGGTAATCTCCAACTCCAAGGCACCAATCCAGAAATAGCACGAACTCCCAATACGATGCACAAAGATAAGCAAGTGCGGTCCTGATCCAAAGACTGAACTAGCTCCAGATAATCTACTAAACCTGACTATCTGAAAAACCCAACTCAAGACTGCCCGTGTGGGAAAATTGTGGGCACCCAGAGTTTAGGAAAGAAACAATAAGCTCCAGGTCAGTTGTGGGACTGGTATGAGCAAACAAAAGCATTTTGTATTTAAAACAAACAACCAACGATTTTAAAATAAATCCGCAATGCTTTTTGGAAAATGAAACTATCAAAAGGCCTCCTGCACACACACAATGCAAACGCAGAATTGGAGGAGATTTCTCCTTATGATAGTCAAATATGCTTGGTACGAAAAAAAATTTCTTTGATATCATTACTAGTGCATAGTATAGAAAAACCATTTCGAAAGTATAAAATAAATCCTAGCCAGCATAGACATTTCGAACTATGCCTACTATAGCTACCATCTAAACAGTGGTGACCACTATAAGTAAATGACAGGTTCTACAACTAAAACCGTACAAGGCGCGTATTAAAGATTGGATTTCCAACAAATAGTTAGGCTAAGGAACTTCCTACTGTCCATGGGTACGCCTCTGGCGGGACGTCCCGAGAGCTTAACCAGGTCTCTGCCAACACAAGGCCGGGTTACCTCTGTAACTAGGAAACTACTACACGAGCGTGCCATCCCCCGGTCCTTTGGGACCTTTATCCGAGCGCTCGACACCAACAACCACAAAGCAATCACAAAGTAATAGATTTGCAGTGACTACATAAGTGAAGTATCTGGGCTCCATACCATGATACCACCCTTTTCCAGAAGGGAATAACACACCCTAAAGGGCGCGACCCTCATAACCTTGCCGCATCTTTCCTGTTTTGACCATTTCCGGGGTGTGAGGTCCTGATGCAGTCCCGTCCACAAAGCTATGCTTTATACAAAATCCATGCTTTGATCAACAAATGATACACAACAGCACTCAGCATGTCACACGACCAAACTTGGGAGTATATCACTGATAACTATCAACTACAAAATCTTTGAGCTCGTACGTCTCAGAGAAGGGTGTTAAACAAAGAGAATAAATTCTCCGCCACCAAGCATAAATGTATTTGATAGAGATCAGTTTAATATCTCAAAGTGTAATGTCGGACATACAACCATACAAGTTTGTTCCGGTTTCGAACAGAACCGAAGGTACTTCCGAAGAAGCCCTTGCAAATCCGGATATCCACGGTCCCGATCGGACTTCCCATCACTTAGGGAATCTCTATACCGTAGCTACTCGGTGCAGAGACAATCGATAAGTTATCCTATCGTTCTCGCAAATACCTGGTCTTCAACACCGGTCTTCAATTGCAATCCATAACGTCGTACCACTATTCGGAATGGGTTATATGACACAAGGTCCTCTCCTGGCTAAATCGAATAACGAGCGCAAATATTTAAAAACATATGGATATGGGATTTCAGTTAAGTCACAACTTTAAACCAAAAACCTTTCTTCAAATGGTTAAACAAATTACCATTTCAAATCTTTTAACAAAAAGATTCGTTTCACAAAATTCACCTAGTTTCACAAAGATTTATTCATAGATTTCAAAACAATTTCCATTTTAATTAGGATTAACTTATCAAATCTCTAAAAAAAGAATTTAACTTATAGCTTTCAAACCCGTTTCCAAAGATTTATTCATAACTTGGAAAACTATTTTCATTTTAGCCTTGAAATCCTTTTAACACAAATTGGAAGTACATTTCTTATGTGAAAGCTTTTATTATTTGAAAACAAATAGTTTTTATTTCGGAAAAATCCGATTTCATTTATACAAGTTAAAATCTTTGGTCTAAATTCAAATACCCATAACCACACTTTTGAAATGGTTTAAAAACCCATATAAACATATTTATAGGTTGATTAACCTTTTTAAACCATAGTTTCCAAATCATAGAATTCGGTTTCAAATATTGAATTCAAATTTAAATCAAATTATTTAAATTTCAAAACTCAATCAAATTATTCAAATAACTTTTGTTTTTGAATCATTTGCAAAATCTTTCAATTCTAATTCCAAAACTATTTCGGATTCAAAAGTTCAATCTTTAAAACTATTTCAAAATCTATGACTTAACCCATTTCCACGTGCAATCCATATTTGTGTTTATAAGGTGTGGTCCAGAGGTTTTACACAATATTGCACAACATCAATCATCACAATTTCAATCCTATCAATATCGATAAGCGGTATAATCTATAACACTTATCTAAATACACAGATTCACAGATAAATAATATACATTTATCACAGATAAATAAATTACATTAATCACAGCTTGAGTTAAAACAATTCACATCAAAATCATCACACAGCAGAGATATCAAACAATTCACAGCCTTCAATAAAATCCAAACATCCATAAGTCAAATTAACTAATCAGCTAATAAATTTTAAATCAGATTTAATTACTTATGAATAACTTCTAATCCTGGTAAATTAATTGATAAAAATCATTTTGATTAATCATTTATTAAGTAACTGTTAATTATTAATTAATCAACCTTTAATTATTAAATAATTAACCTTTAATTATTTAATTATCCTTTAATTAATTTTTCTTAATCACCTTAATTTATTAATCCTTAATTAATTACCATTTAATTAATTATTGTTTAATCAATTGATTTATCAACCTTTAAATCAAAAATTAATTACTTTTAATTAAGTAATTATCTTTAAGTAATTAATTACCCTTTAATTACTTATGTTAATTAATCTTAATTAATTATCCTATTTAATAAAATTACACAAAGAAATTAGCTTTTGCTTACTTACATTAAGAAATCCCTTAATCACTTATACTACATAATTGTTAATTTTAAACCTCGATTTATCTAAGATAACCTATTTATCTCTATCATTTGAATGTTATTGTTTGAAATAAATCACTTGAAAACCTTTAATTGATTAATGTTTAATACACTAATTAAACGCTCACCTAATCCCATCATTTATTGAATTTTTTTTATTAAATCAATTAACTAAAATAAAATTATCCAAGTCAAACAATTTAATTTCAAAACACTTGTCTTTATACCGTATATAAAACTTGTTTATTTCACTTAGCTTTTGAAACTCGAGTAATTGAACTTGCCTTTTGCTTTTAAGAATTTGAACTTGATTTCTTTGAAATCCTGTTTACTTTAATAAAATCAAACCCGAGCCAAATATCGACTGCCCCGAGCTAACCCACCAATTTCCCGATCTATTCCAGAACCATTTTCTCCTTCTTCTTATTTTACTTTTCTTTGTTTTCAAAACTTCCTGTTGCACAGTTAAACACTCGAACGACCCGAGCTTTCTTTTAAAATTCCCGAGTCATAAATCAGATTTCTCGAAACCTCACTCGAATCCCTTCTCCTCCCATAACTCCGTGAAGCAGCCAGATGCATAGGTGCACCGTGCATGTGCACGACCAACCGAGCCACCTTCGATCATCATCGCGGTCACCCACGAGTCAATCCTGACTTCGACGACAACTCCACAACCCATTTCCCACAAAGTCATCAGAGAGACGAATTCGAACCAGTCAATCGAATACTGGAATTTACTTTATCGACCAAAACTCCTCGCGCGATCATCACAGATCGCCTGCAACTGGTCCGCCGCGACCAAAGTTGATACGATGGCCCACGCAACCTCTCCCTCATGCGATCGCCTGCGATCCATCGTTGATGGCGAAATCATCTTGTTTTCCCAATTGAACAAAACTAAATTCAAAACCCTAAATGACGACGTACCGACCACCACGGTGGTTAGTGAATCCACTGATTATTTTTCTGATGATCTTTACTCCTCCATCTACCTCCTGCAGCAGTTTCGCCGCCTAATTCTTCGCCAAAGTCGAGAATCAACGAAAAATAGAAATTTGATCAACTCGAAAATTCACCCTGATCTCAATCTTTAAAATTTGGATTTTATTATCAAAATTCATATTTTTCCATTACAAATATAGTGGTACAACCTAAACTTGAAATCATGATCATCAAATCTTGACTCAAATTGATTTCTTACTGTATTTTCCTGTTATAAATAAAATACTTAATATAAACTTTCTGATGTTATAGTTTTACAACCATCTTTTGTTTAGATATCAGAATCAAAAAAATTACGGAATGAGTTTTTTTTTTGAAGTTGATTCTTTTTATCTATAGACCAAAACAGGGGCCTGTATGTATAAATATACAGAGATGCAAATCCACACTTGCATATTTATAAGCATATACAAACATTTTTGCATTCATTCAAATATTTCACCATCACACAATCAATCATTCATCACAACATCACAAGGGATCGACACAATTAAGCTTTAAAAAGATGGTTTGCTCACCTGAGAAATGGCAGAGCAAAGAACAAAGAAATTTTCCTAGGGAAAAGTTTGTTTGAACTTGGATTTGGGAAAAACTGTTGTTTCCAGTTTTAATCTGCAACTTGTTGAAGTTGTTATGAACTGTTGTTTGATCTGAAATTTTATTCTGTTGCTTGATCCAGACCTTTGTTTTGCTTTGATCTTTTTCCATACTTTTAAGATGTTTGGAATTTTGCTTGCCTGAACTTGCATGAATCCCAGGCTTGAGTTGATATTGATCTCTTTATTTCTAGGATGAAGACAATGTTGCACAGAATGTTGATTGCTTCAGGAAACCTCAAAGTTGAGGAATTGAAGCTGAAGACAGGTTGTTGTTTGAACTTTGTAGTTTTCAATTTTTTTTAGAAATGAATGAGAAGCCTGGTTTTACTTTTATTTCTGATTATCATTTCTACTAATTTTGCTTCAGATTTGAGATCTTTTTACTGTTCTCTTTCGGATTCGCTGAAAAGCTAAATAATTGCATATGGGGGAGCTCAAAAGTTTTTAATTTTTTAATTTTATTATCTTATTTAAGCAACCATAGGGAATGCCATTTGTAAAAGTCATCATGAGATTCCAATGTAATGTTTACTTCTTTACTCCATCTCCTTGTGTATATTTATCATTTGCAATTTTCAAAGATAAAAAAAATTTATATAAATTTTATACCATATTCACTTAAGTCTTTCATGTACATAAGTTTGCATTTTACATTTTCATGTTAATAACACTTAAATATAACTTTATATTATGCTTCCCATTTAAATAAATACATTTTCCTTTTATTTATGTATGTGTTGTGTCTTCTTTTATATTTATATTTACACAAATAAAATATTATCTCCATTGTTTTTTTAATAATTAACTTAAATATAACTTTATATTATTTTCACATTCAATCTTTAATTTAGTTCAACATATTTATACACTTATATATTTATACAATTTACATTCATGCATTTTTTTTGTTATTTATTTTTGTACAACTTCATTAAAAGAAAAGAATGAATTTAAATACTTTGATGTCATATTAACAATTAATCACTTTTATTCATATATGAAAATTAACCTTAAAAATAACATTTTGAAAATGAGTACACTAATTTTTTTTTCTTTTTATTACAACTTCCAAATATTAAGATAATTAAAAATTTAGAAAACAACTATCATTATCTTTTTATTAACCTCAAGCTTTTAATTTCTATTTTATTTTTAATACATTTTATTTTGAAATTCAATATTTGTTTATAAAATACTTATTCTTATATTTCAAATCAAATTTCTATTTATTCCCAATACATTTATTTTTTCTAAATCCAATATTTATTTGTAAGATACTTATGCTTAAATTTCAAATTAAATTTCTATTTATAATCAAAAATTATTTATTTATTCTAGAAATCTCTAATTAATTCACAATTTATTTTCAAAAATAAATTTAATTGCCAAATTTAACTTGGTAAATTTTTAGGAATGTTACAAATGTCACTTAATAGGGTTTCATCTAAAAACATATCATAGAATCTATATAAACATTCATAATCATCAACATGTATATATCATCATCTTATTATTCAAAAACATGGCAAATCTTTGCAAAATTGTTCGGATTTAATCTAAAAACCGAAACCATAAATGTTTAGAGATGTAAACATTATTCACCTTTACTTTGGAGATTAAGGAGCTTGAGATTTGAATGGATTTGATTTGAATATGCTCTTCCTTTAGCTTATCCTAATTTACTCTTCCTCTTTCCTTATTAATGGTGGCCGACCTTGATTTTGAAAGTTTTGAAATGAAATGAATGTGTGAAATGATACATGACCAAGGTTTGGGGATATGGAAATGACCACTTTCCCATAATACCACTCCTCTAATTTATTTTAAACCTTTCTTTTAATTCATTAGTTCAAAAAGCACGGCTACCTTAATTAAAATCAAATCTCAATCCCTTAATCTACACATTATTTTATTTACTTTATCTAACTAAATCTCCTAATAATGTTACCAAAAATCTTGGATGTTACAGACTTCCACCCTTAAAGAATTTTATCCTCGCAATTATGATAAGGCACACTAAACAAACTAGAAGGTAAAACATATCATCAAACAAGTTAGGATAAGTATCTCTAATCCTACTCTCAACCTCCCAAGTACAGTCCCTGTCATCATCGCTCCACTGGACTTTGACTAATCTGACCGTCGTGGTTCTAAGCTTCATCTCATCTCTCGCAACTATACGAACTGGCTTCCTTACTATGGTCAAATATGATTCTACGACTATATCATCTTGCATTATCGGTGCAATAGCAGTCTCCGGGTCTCTAACACACTTTTTGAGATGAGAAACATGAAAAATATCGTGGACACCTGCCAAACTGCTCGGTAACTCTAGCCTATAAGCGAGTTTTCCGATCTTCTCAACAATAGGAAAAGGTCCAATGAACCTAGGAGATATGTAATAGCCCGCAAATCCATACCCCTTTGAGCCGACAATATTCTCCAATAGTTCAACTCAAAGTGGACAGAAATACGAACTATTAGGATTAAAGAAGAGAGAGGTAGAAGAGAAAATAGAAAACAATATCAGAATCTCACAATCGTGGCGGAACAATATATAATAGATAAATGACTGATCTTTAAACAAAGAATTATATCTATTATACACTTTACATCATCAGAGTACACAAAATTCATAGTACATAATAGGACAGTTATCATAACCTGTCCTCACAACACCGCCTATGCAGTTAATCATACACAGTGGAATATTCAACAAATACGTGTGATGCGTCTCGCCATCCAGCTCGTCTCCTGATCCCCACAGCATTCTTTCCTGTATTCTATAATACTCGGTATGACCCGAGCATTATAGCGAAATAACACTCGAGTCAGTCTGAAAAACTAGAGTGAGAAAGCACACTCAATTGGATTATTAAAGTTTTCAAAAATCCTTTTGAAATCAAAGGTATCTCGTAAGATCACGCCACAAATAAACATGCCGGGTTTTTACCTTACGATAACCAAGACATTTCTTATCAAATCCTCTTATATTATAGTAGTGTCTATATACAAATACTTATTCAAATAGCCAAAATTGTTACATTATTAAATTCCAGCAATACTAGGTTCTACAACCAAAACCGTAAAGGCACGTAGGGAGAATGGATTTCCATCAATGGCAGGGCTACTGGGGTACCGCCCGTCACAGTACACGGTCTAGATCACCGCACCGAGGATCCACCCTGTTCCCCTGCTACACAAGACAGGAGCTACCCATTACTGGATAATCCGAATAAGATCATCCTGTGGTTGGGATCATCAACCGCCTACACAGCCGAATAAAAGGGACATCTAGAAAGGGATGACCTTACACTAATTGGTTGCTGGCCACTTAGCCTTACGCGCACCTCCCCTGTTTTAGCCATTCCCGGTTGATGAGGCTCGAGGCTATGTGTTACCTTTTTAGCACACATTCACTTAGAATGCTCACCGTCCTCTTGACGATGTTCTGATAGCATTCATCCATACAAGTCCGTTCTGGATCCGAGCGGAACCGAAGGAACTATTCTTACTACATCCATTTTGCAATCACCCTTAGGATTAGTAGCGATTAGCCCTTGTACTTCGCTGCTCCATCTTCGACTCCAAGCTCTTGTCTTCCTTACGAAAACTTTCAAACCGAATCTAAGTGGTTTTTAAGAAATTAATCCCGATCTCAGTCTCATCAAAACGATCAATGCATTGGCCAATATTGATTGTCGGTTATTTAACTATCATACAACATCCATAAACAATCATCAGGCTTAATAATTTTCCAAATTATTTATTTTAAAATATCCTCGTAAGATATTTTCTACACTTTAATTCCTTTGAAAATAGTTTTCAAATCACCTTTTCCCTCATGGAAATAAATTCCACCCAACTTTTTTATTTCCACTGAAAGTCACCAAGTCTTAATATTTAGATTTTAAAATAATTTAAATCAATCATCCAAAAATATATACTTTAAAACATTTAAAATAAAATATAATAAAACTACTTAAACACTTTATTTAAAATACTAGTTATGAAACCTTATAATAATTTCTCATGTATAACTTAAGCCAAAACTAATTTAAAATAAAAGTTATTCTATAAGATATAAATATTGAATAATTATCTTTGATAATACTAATTAAACCTTTAAAATAATTACTACTATAATTGATTTAAATAAATGTACTTTCCTTTCCTCACCTTTAAAAATAAATCACTATTTATTTTTAAACAAATCACCCTTTCCTTATAAATTCCCATCCTGAATTTATACTTCAAAATTATCCTCTGGTAAATATTTCACTTTATCTATAAACTCCGTTTATAAATTCCATAATCTCATTCTCCTTTAATCCCAGTTTCAAATACTTAATCAGTTTTCAAAACGATTTTCAAAACTAACTCCATTTTAAAATAAATTCTTTTACTTACCTAAATTTATTTCAAAACCCATTAATTCCATATTTACTTCTATATTTATGATTAAAAATCTTATTTTTAAACTGAAATATCCACTTCATACATCATTCAAAATTCTACCCTTTTATTTCTTCCCAAACATTTAAATCTTAAATTTTGAAAATAAAATCCTTTAAATTTTTAGGCAATATCACTTAAGTCTCCAAAACTTTTTTATTTCCATTTATTTAAAATCTCTATCTTCATTTCCATACTCATAATTTATTTAATAGAAATTAAAAATCAAACTTTTATGCTTTTCCAAATTCAATCTTTAGTTTACCCCAAATTCACTATATTATTTTACTTAAAAATTTCCCTTTTCATTTCTTTTAAAAATACAAAATTTATATATTTTTCATTCTCTCAAATACCAATGTATATTCAACCAAGCCATAGCATTCAATAAATTTCAATTTCCAATATAATCAATGTAATCCATCAAAGGTTGTCACATGAATCACATCACTGACTATACATAAATTCAACATCTTGAGGAATCCAGTTGGATCCCTCCAACCTATTTCTCTACATCCACAGACGTTAGCACAACAATTTAAAATACCAATCCCGCTTCAAGACGGGATATCACGGTATAAAGGGTCATCTGCTATTATGCGGGGATCATAGGGTCTCATCCAATATATAATGTGGGAATCAATCACTCCAAAATATATATATATATTATTATTATATATAATATCACATCGAGTCAATTCAATCATTCAACCAATAATTTAAATTTAACTATTTAAATTTAAATGGAAATCCAAATGAGTGAGATTAACTCATCTTTGATTTTTTTTTGTTTTCCACCCCACTACCATCTCGACTTGTTCTCCATGATTTTAGACCTTATATAAATATTTATACAGTTTATTAATACTCGAAGAATTCGAACAATCAATTTCCTTCTCAATAAATTAATCAACCAATAATTTAGTTTAAACCAATTTTTCCCTTTAAAATATCTTTTAGCAACTAAATAATTAAAATAAGTTTATTAACCACATAAATCATCTTAATAAATTATTTTTAATCTAAACTAGTAAATTAAAATGGATGTAGGTATATATATACTTTATTTCTCATTTAGAAACTACATACATATATATGTGTGTTTATTAAATAAAAAACAAATTCTTGTATATAAACTTTACAACATTTAAAATTTCTATTTCCACAACCTTATTCCCATATATATATATATATATATATATATATATTTACTGTTTAGATTAAAATATGAGTGCGGATATACATATATTAGAAACAAAAATATCTTTGACCTTACCGAGCATATTTTTCTGTTTTCTGCGTATATACATAAAAAATCTGCATATATATATACTTCTCTGTTATATATATATATATATATATATATATATATATATATATATATATTTCTTTTCTGTTTTTAAAACTTAATATATATATCTTCCCAAAAATAAAAATAAAATAAAATAAAAATAGGCTATTCCTCACTGATCCTTTGAAAACATTGAGCCCAAAACCCAACTGTGCTCGCCATCACGACACAGCATACCCGTCCTCGAACGCTGCGACCACCATCTCCAAACACGTCGCCAAGGTCCATCCCGCAAACCCCGACCTAAACAACCCCCTCGCCCAAAGCATCGCTGACTCGTGATGCTCTGCACGAGCAGCCAAGTCGCGTGCTACCCATTGCCTGTCACCAGATCGTGAATTGATGAAGAGGAAGGGTGCGACTATTTATTTGGGTAGATGGGAACAGGCTCGCGATCGAAACTAACGTTCGGCCATGACTTCTTTCCTGCTCGATTGGACCGAGAGGAAAAGGAAAGGGGATGGTGCGATTTATTTTGATTTGGAAAAGAAGAAATGGGTAATGAGATTTGAACAAAAACTCAGCCATTGTTTTGATTTTCACTGGAAGAGAAGAATTGCCAAAACTATTTTGTTTTCTTTTTATTTATTTTATCTGGTTTCAATTTTACAAAAAAGAAAGAGGACGCATGTTATACTAGTGAACATGTGCTTTAAAATTTTCTTTACGTGTCAGTGCCTGCTATAATATTTTCAAGGCAGTTATATTATTTATATTTGAATTTAAACTCAAATTTAAATTGTCTAGAATTCGAAGCTTAAAGTTTTTAAATCCTATCGAGGCGTCTCGCAAGGATTCTAAAGGTTATACCCCTATTCCGAATGCAATGGAAAAGGTTTCGAGTCCTAATTCGATCGTATGGAGAAGATAGCTTTTTGGACCCAGTTATTATGTTAAATTTTCGATACAGATTTCAGCACGTTTATATATCGTATGGCCACACGACAACTCCGAACACTACGAAATTTGAAATCCAATAATAATACACTATTATGGATCTAATGGAACTAGTTTTTTCGAATTCCGAGACTGCGCCCCGGAAGGCTATTTTTAAATATCAATTTAAACAATATATTTTTAAAACTGAACAAAACATTTTCAAACTTAAACTTAAAACTTCTATTATCTTCAGTAAAATCAGTATAGATTTTATAAGCCTTTGAAATATTTTTAACAAGCTAGAAACCCAAGATTCAACATTTTACCTAATTCCCAATTATTAAATTCAATAATTTAATTGCCAAATAAACAGTGATATTTGAAATTCAAGTTAAACTAACTTTCAAATATTTAAAATCAATTAAATATTCCAATTTCAAATATCGAAAAATTCCAGGTCATCACAAGATAACTTCCCTGACTTCCCAAATCTAAGCACTCCCTTCATCGGTGATACTTCGACGAAAATCTGGTCCCCAACTGAGAACTCCAAATTTTTCCGTTTCGTATCTGCATAGTTCTTTTTCCTAGACTGACCCTCCTTCATTCTAGCCCGAATGACCTTAATCTTTTCTGCAGCCTCACTAGCTAGATCTAGACCAAGAATCAACCTATCCCCGGTCTCTAACCAACAAACGGGAGATTTGCATGGCCTTCGATACAAAGTTTCAAACGGTGCCATCCCGATACTAGTCTGATAACTGTTGTTATATGAAACCTCGACTAGATGCAGATGGTCTTCCTATGATCCCCCGAATCTAGAAACAAGCCCTTAACAAATCTTCCAAGATCTTGTTAACTCTTTCGTTTGCCCACCTGTCTGCGGACGGTAAGCAGTACTCATCTTAAGCTTGGTTCCCAAAAATTTCTACAGACTTTTCCAAAACTCGCTGGTGAACAAAGAATCTTTATCACTAACTATACTGCCAGGAACTCCATCTAGTCTAACTACATTCTTCATGAAGAACCTTGCTAAAATAGGTACCGTCCTGGTTGACCTAACTGGAACGAAATGGGCACTCTTGGTTAATTTATCCACTATAACCCATATACATTCATTATCTCTATTTGACCTTAAGTCCATAGAAATAGAATCCCACTTCCACACTGGAATATCTAACGGTTGAAGCAAGCCACTGGGCTTTTGGTGTTCGGCCTTTGCCAACTGGCAATTCAAGCACTGCTTTACACACAAACCAATATCCCGCTTTATTCCTTCCTAGAAGAAACTTCTCTTCATATCCTAATACATCTTGGTACCTTCGGGATATATAGTGGACTTCGAACAATGGAATTCCTTTAAGACTTCCTTCCTTATGTTTCCTACATTCGGAACACAATCTTCCTTTTTTTTCAACCATCTATTCTGGCCAAGACTAAAATCTTTCAAGTCATCACTCTTGGTTCCTTCCTTTAGTTTCCTGATCAGCTCAGCTAACACCGGACCCTCAATCTGCTTAGAAGCAATCTATTCGATCAACACTTGTCGAACTTCCAAACAAAACAACACAACTGTATTACCACTAGAGCCAGCCTCAGATTTCGACCTTACTCTGAAATCTTTAGATGCTTCCAAGTCTTTCCACTTAGCCATATTGCTAACATTGCATTCTGATGCTTCCTGCTGAGTGCATCTGCAACCTTGTTGCCTTTTCCTGGTGTGTACTCAATCCGAAAATCATATGCACCTATGAACTCTAACCATCTTTGCTATCTCATGTTCAGCTCCTTCTGAGCGAACAAATATTTCAGTGACATACGATCTGTATACAGCTCAAACCTTTCTCCCCAACGGTAATGTCTCCTCACCTTCAAAGCAAAAATCATTGCAGCAACTCTAAATCATGCGTTGGATATCTGACCTCATGCGGTCTAAGCTATCTGGAAGCATAGGCAATCACTTTTCCTCTCAGCATTAGCACGACTCCTAATCCTGTTCCACAGCATTGGTATAAACTACCAAATCCTGATTCCCTTTTGGAACAACTAACATACAGGTGCATGGGTCAATAAGTGTTTCAAACTCTGGAATGCATTCTCACACTTATTGGTCCACACAAATTTCACATCCTTCCTCGTAAGCTTGGCCATCGATGCTGCTATCCGTGAGAAATTCTTAATGAATCTTCGATAATAATTAGTCAACCTAAGGAAACTTTTAATCTCAGTTACTGTCTCGGGTCTCTTTCAACTATTCACTGCCTCGATCTTAGTCGGATTCACTGACAACCCTTTCTCCCAGACTACACGACCAAGAAATTTTACCACCTTCTTCCAGAATGACACTTCGAAAACTTTGCTTTCAGCCAATGTTGCCTCAGCGTCTCAAGCACCATTCTAAGATGAACTTCATGCTCTCTTTAATCCCTATAGTAAATCAAGATATCATTTATGAAAACCAGCACGAACCATCCAAGTGCTCTAGAAAAATCTGGTTCATCAAATCTACAAAGAAAATTGGAGCATTTGTCAGTCCAAACGGCATAACTAACCATTCGTACGATCCGTATTTGGTCCTGAATGTTGTCAAAGGTACACTATCTTCTGCTACCCTGAGCTGATGGAAACCTTTTGCCAAATCCAACTGAGAAAAAACCTTTGCTCTACTCAACTGGTCGAACAAATCGTTAATCTTGGGCAATGGATATTGATTCTTTATCGTCCTCCTATTCAATTTTCGATAATCGATACGTAGCCCCCAACTATCCATCCGGCTTCTTAGCAAACACTACCGCTGCAACCCATCGTGAACTTCTTGGCCTGATGAAGCTCTTGCATTTTAGATCCACCAACTACATCTTAACCTTATTTCTGAAGGGGTCATCCTGCTCAGTGGCCTACTCACTGGTTCTGCTCCCGGAACCAAATCTATCTGAAACTCAATGGCCCGCTTCGGTGGCAATCCAACCACAGGCTCAAACACATCAGCGAATTCTCTAATCATGAAAACTCGGCTTAACTCATCTTTTGAATCCAAAGCACCCAACAAAGCAGACACCTCACCGCTAGAGCCACCTACGGTGAACACAATCTAATCGTTACTGTTCGACTGTCTAAGAGATATCTTCCTACCCTAGCAAAATATCTTAGCATTATACTCACTTAACCAATCCATACCAACGATAATCCCAAACCCCGAAAAATCAAACACATGCAAACTGCACACAAAAGTATGACCTAACAGGTTAAACTTAAACTGGTCGCACCTTAATCCTTGAGTTGCATGCCCTCCTATTGGATTCGCAACCCGTAAGGAAGTGACTAAATATGTGGGTTTAAGGTTAAGCTTACTTATCAAACATCTAGATATAAAAGTATGCGATGCACCGGTATCAAATAAAATGCTAACAGACATACCATGAATCTGAACCGTTTCCCCAAGAACTGCCTTCCCCTTCTCCTAAGTTATTGGCTAAGATGCTGTAAACTCCAATGCATACACCTTGCACTTACCATCTCTAATGGGCTCCTTGCACTGGTTCTTGTAATGGCCTAACTGGTCACAGTTGAAGCACCTGACATTCTTCCCCTTAGCCACATCCTCGGCCTTTCCTGAGCGACACTCATTAGCAAAGTGCCCTTTCTTGTTGCATTTATAGTAAACAACCTCAGACTTCACTTTCTTGGCTGCTCCACCCTTCTGAGCACCTTTCTTAGGAAAGAACTTTCTCTTTTGGCCGTGCCCAACCTGGACTCCTTTTGCCTTGCTCTTCTCCAAAGATTCAAGGACTTCTTCCTACCTCAAAGCCATCACTACAATAATATCAGAAATATTCTTCTGATATTCTTAGATATTCTTAGCTAACTGCTCTTTGCTGGACTAACTATTCTTAATCTAATTATACCAACCTTGTCGGAAGGTTTGGGGTACTACCCTTGTAAATCATTTATAAAACCTTTCGAAAGCATTGAAACTTAAAACCTTTCTAAGTCAATGGATTCAATTTGAAACAAGTGGAAACCTTTCGAAACCATTCGAAATTGACTACTTCAAAAACCTATAAAACATCTCAGCTTAAAACATTTGGATTATGCCTTCAAGTTGAGCAAAAGGATCAAAAAAACATTGGAGTCGAAAGTAACTGCTTTGAAACCTTTTAAAAGTAACTCTTTTAAAACCTTTTCATAAATAATGAAGTGATGGTGTTGGAACCAACCCTTCGAAAGCAATGGAGAGGCGGGAAGGTTTAAAAACAAAAGACTCCCTTCGAAAGCAACTAAATCGAAAGGTAGGAAGCAGCAACTATGTTCTTGTCGACCTTGTTGGAAGGTTTCGTACCTTTCGACTTTGTCGGAAGCTTTACCTTTCGACTTTATCGGAAGATTTCAATTAAAACAAAACGCAAACCAATCTTAACCCTTTTCTTTTAAACCAGTTGACCTTGTCGAAAGCTCTTTGCAGATAGCTAGCAGGCATATTTTCTTTAAAACCAAAATGAAGTTTCATCTCTTTTGGAAGCTCTTACCTTTCGACTCTAAACCTTTTGGCTTTGTTCAATTCACTACGTACCATTTGCCTGTTACCATGTGCATTGTTTGTTAACCTAGTCAAAAGGTTTGATACCGTCCAACTTTGTCGGAAGGTTTGAAATAGAGGCGGAACTTCTTGCCGAAGGAGATGAATAGTAAAAAGCCTATTAGTTTGTACTTCAAAGTTGTCCTTTAGTACCTAACCTGCCTTATTTGTTTAAATTTGATTGGTTACCAGATTTTTATATTCAAAAATGTTTGTTGACTTTCCTTATTTGGAAATTTAAACAATTTAGAAAAACCCCTTTCTCCCTTATAATTATATAAAACATTTACATCTCATACTTTAAATAGTTTTATATAATTATTTAATCTCCTTGAAAAAATCTTGAAAAATTCTAGAAAATCAATTGCCATATGTTTATCAACATATAAAATTTTTGGATTCAAACAATAAATTATTTTTCGGTAAATAATTTTATAATCCAAAATACCATTTTCTTCCTTAGAAAATTCATAACAGTTCCACAAAATTTTTGGAGAAATCTGAAAATTGAAACCCATCTCTAAAATATTTGATAATCATACAAATGAGCAAGGCTAACGGGTGTCATTTAATAGGATTTTCTTCTCAAATGATGTCGTAAAATCTATATGAACATTCATAATCATCAACATGTATATATAATCATCTTATCACTCAAAAACATGGAAAATCTTTGCAAAATTGTTTGGATTTAATCTAAAAAACAAAACCATAAAACTTTAGATAAATATTATTCACCGTTGCTTTAGAGATTAAGGAGCTTGAGATTTGAATGGATTTGATTTTAATTTTCTCTTCTTTTAGCTTATCTTAATTTCCTCTTCCTCTTTCCTTGTTAATGGTGGCCGGTCTTGATTTTGAAAATTTTGAAATGAAATGAACGTGTAAAACGATACACAGCCTTGATTTGGGGATATAGGAATGACCTCTTCCCTATAATACCCCTCCTCTAATTTATTTTAAACCTTTCTTTTAATTCATTAGTTTAAAAAGCACGACTACCTTAATTAAAATCAAATTTAAATCCCCTAATCTACACATTATTTTATTTAGTTTATGTAACTAAATCTCCTAATAATGTTACCAAAAATTTGGGGTGTTACAATATTGTAGTATAAAGATTGCTTACTGAGAGAACATGCTTCGTTGATAAAGATTATGCAACATGCATATGTTTCAGCCATGTACAACAAAGGTAATACAGAGAAAATGATATATGCAACAATAACGCATACCAGTTGGTTAGACATATATTTTTTCAAAATACACTGCACGAACCAACTATATTTTTTCCCATTTTCAGATAAAACATATTTTACATTAACTAAAATTTTCATCATTAAAACATATTGTGCTTTAAGATATATATATATATATATATATATATAAATTAAAGATAAAAATATTCATAAGCTTTTAATGGTTTAGACAATGAAAGAAAAAGAGAAGATATGATTTCACCTTGAGAATGACTTTGGGTGGGTCTGTGTTTGCCAGCTACGACAAAAGTTTAACATGACATTAAATTTTCTGCGCCATCCCCTAGACTCATGCTCCATGATCGAAGGATATACATGTAAAAGCAGTTGCTCCACCATTCCTTCTTCCACTTAAATAAAATTCTCATTTTTGCACCCATGTTCTTGATGTACTATCATATTTTAAAAAAAATTATGCACATAACATGTTGTGTAAATCTAATTGCAAGTGGTAGTTTATTTTGGTATTTAATGTTTTGTGGTAAGATGCATGCATTTTATTATTTAAGGAAGAGAAAGTGAAAGTAGTAGAAACCAAGAGGAAATTAAAAATAATAATTAAGGTGGGTAATGGGGAAATAGTTGAAGTAGGCATACAGTTGGACCCAAATGGAGTTATGTATAGGATACTTTTCAACTGACAATTGCTAACAAACCAACGTTTTTAAGTTTTTTGTTTCAATTTTTTACTGCAATCTATATATATTCATGTAACGACATTGAATTAATGGCCCTAGTTTTGATAAGTAAAATAAAATGAAAAGCTCCGTATTCCGACCAGGTTTGTCGGAGGCAGCTATAGGATTATCAACGGTGGTGGCTGTTGATGGCAGGGAGGTGTTAGGTGCATGTGCTACAAGAATTATGCGTTAAGGAGAGAGATACAACAATGTATCGGTGTATGCATGTTGTGCACACAACCGATACATGTTATTTCAGCTTGTTCTTTTCTATGCGTTTGTACATAATGTTTTGTTTGGTGTTGTAACATATTTTGGGCTTGTGTTTGGGTCAACCCCATGTCAGTCTGGTTCAGTCTGGGGTTGTATCTTATGGTTTGGTTGGGTCAAGTGTGTGCATGAGTATGTATACATATGTGTAGGCATTGTAAATTTGAGAGTGTGATCAAATGAAATCGGCTCTTCTTCATTTCTATCTTTAATATCTTTCTTTTCAATTTTACATACAAGTTTAGTTCTGTAATGACCTGGAATTTTTAAAATTTCAAATTTGAATGTTAAATTTATTTAATTATTCGAATGTGATTAAATATAATAAAAAATAAGAAAATCAATTTTCAATAAAATGACTTGATTTTTAAAAACATATTATTAAATGAATTTAAAGGATTTTTCCATAATTTTTAAATTGGAAAATATCTAAATTATCATTTGACTTATTTTACGGCAAACATAGTTTGAAATCTCACGGAATAAAATAACCAGTGTATTTTATTGTTGTTTTGTGTTTGTATCGCATTGTTGTGCACGATCGTATTTTTATTTCTATCATTCGCGGTTCGTACGTGAACTTGGTACAATGTAGTGGGGCACCGAAAATGAATTAAATCTTGATTTGACGGTTACTTAGCTTGGAAGCTTTGTTTGCCTTGCTTTATACACAACTTCATTTAACCTTTACTTCATTCACTTCACCCATCTCTCCTTCTTCTTCACTACACCAGAAAATGTCTTTTGTAGTGCTGAATAAATGCTAGCAAAACTTTTAGTAATGTTTCGATAAACACCGTGACACGACATGTAACCAAAAATCGGAAACTTTTTGTAGAGTTGTAGAAAACGCTACCGAAATTTGACCAATTGTAGATTTTTAGAAACGCTACAAAAAATTTTAGACTTTTAGTAGCATGTCGTATCGTAGTGTTTACTAAACGCTACTAAAAGTTTTGCTAGCGTTCTTTCAACGCTTCAAAAGCCGTATTGCATCTGTTTACATTTATTCTAGTAGTGTTTTTAAAAAGCTACTAAAAGTTATTAACTATTTTTTAGCATACTATATACGCTGCTAATTCATGTTAATGGCTTGTACCATTTCGAGTCATCGCTCACATAATAATCGTATTGCAACCAGCAATCAATCACATAATCGTCGTATTCAAACAATCAATCAGTCAATCACATAATCATCATATTCAAACAATTATAAAAAACACGAATCACATAATCAAATATAATATCCATAACCATTTCGATAATAGTTTTTTGACAAACCTAGCAAATTCACATAAAATCCATAACCATTCATAGACAAGTTTACACAACAAGTATATATAACAATTAAAGACATATTCATTACTTGATCACCCACAATTCTTTGCTGCAGCTGGTCTTTACTTCTAAAAAGTTAATTACCTATAGAAAAGTTTAACAATCAACAAATGATTACGAAACTATTTCATATTTAAAGTATATCAAACATCCTTAGTTGAACTTTTCTTAAATTTAAATAATTTTAATAAAATGCGACGACCCAAAAATTTCAACATTTGAAAAAGAAATGTTTAAATGGATTTTTAATATTGAAAAATATTTTTAAGCTTGAGTTTCAATTTTAACTATGAATTTAGCAATTTAATTATCAAATTTAATTATAGAAATTTGGATAAAATTGTAAATCTTCAATTTTGAGCCCGTTAAAAATATTTTTAAAGGCTTAAAAAATTCATATTGATAATACTGAAGATAATAGAAACTACAAGATTGAATTTGAAAGTGAATTGTTCCGTATTGAATTTTATCGGTTAAATCGATATTTAAAAATAGCTTTCTGAGGCACAGTCTCGGAATTCGATGAAACTAGTTCTATTGAATCCATAATATTGTGTTATTATCGGATTTAAATTTTCATAGTGTTTGGAGTGATCGTTTGGCCGTACGATAAGCAAACGCGCTGAAATGAAAATTGAAAATTCAATGTTTTAACTACTTCAAAAAGCTATCTTCCCCATACGATCGAATTTGGACTCGGAACTTTTTCCATTGCGTTCGGAATATGGGTATAACCTTATAAACGGCTGGTGGCATGCCTTAATTGGAGATCAAAAATTTGAATCAAGGAAATCGGAACGATTTGAATTTGAATTTAAATTAAATATTTATATATGTTTAATATAATAATATTTCATTAGACGCGTTGAAAAAAATTTCAAACACGTGTTTACCTTTCTCTGTCAAGATTTAACACACGTCTTTGATTGATAATAAAAGAAGGAAAACCCTTTGTCGTTCCAAAAGCAAATGCAGTAGCTTCTGGAAAACAAAAATGGCCGAAAATTTCAATGATCTCGTTCTCTTCAAGTCGATTTTGTTACTGATAGAATCCATTACCTTCCTCCAGAAATTTAAGTCAAACTTCCCTTCGTTTTGAAATGCCGAGCTTTTAAAATCTACAGACTTTCCTTCTACTAATAAAAAAATCAGATCCACCGTTTTCTTGTACGTGGAATCAAAATTCAATCGAGTCGGAAAAAAGTGGACTTTTCAAATCGATCGAAGGGAAGTCAGAATCACGAGCCGATCATTGCATGCTCGAAGTCAGGGCGGAGCAGTGCGAGGAGGGAGGACATGCGCGCTATTGATGATGCTGAGGTGCAGCGACATGTTGGGGTGGCAGCAGGATTCGATCGAACTCAATTTCGAATAGAGGCGGAGTCTCGAGATTGGTAGCTCGAGCATGTGGGCATCGCGTGGTCTCTAAGGTTCGCAATGCATTTGTAGGAGGGAGTTGCAGCATTTTGGTTAAGGGTTTGCATTCGATTCGGGTTTCAGCAAAGCATGAGTGGTCGTGGTGGGCTCGAGGAGTTCATCGCGTTGGTCTTGGGCAGTGCGACCTGGTGGCATTCACGATAGGGGAGCACACGTTTGGGGTCATGGGTTCGAGTAGGCATTGTCGCAGGAGATCTTGGGTTGTTAACAGTAAGGGATTTTCCTTTGGTTTAATTCGATATATATATATAAAAACTAAATTCATGAATGTTTTAATTTTTAAAAACAGGAAAATATTTTTTTTAAGGATATATAAGGCCAATTTGATTTAGTTTAATGTAATATACAATAAGTTATTAAAATAATTTATTTCTCTAATTTATTTATATGGAAGAATAGTTTAACATAAATAGTTAGTTAATTAAATCTATTTAAATGGAAATTTATTATTAGATTATTTCACATATTAATCAACTGTATAAAATTATTTATACAAGGTCAAAATTGTGGAGAAAACCGTCTGAAATGGAAAATGGATTGCATGCATAGTTAAAGGTGAGATCTTCTCACTCAATCGAACTTTCTAGTTTAATTTTAATAGTTAGACTTAAAAATTGATTGATTGTGTGTTTGGATGATTAATTTATTATTAGTTATATTAGTTTAGACCCTACGCGCCGTATAATAGCGGAGGTTATTATATTAAACCCATATACCGCGATATTCCACCTCAAAGTGGAATTGGTATTATATATGTATTTGGAGTTGTTGATTTCCCGCATTATATAGCGGATGAGACCCTATTGCGCCGCATAATAGCGGATAATATTTTGTAAATCCCATATACCATGATATTCCATCTTGAAGTGGAATGGGTATTTAATTGTTGTGCTAACGTTTGTGGATGCAGGGAAACAGGCTGGAGGGTCCAACTGGATTCCTCAAATATTTAATTTGTTTCGTATGTTTTGTGTTGATTATTTTTAATTCGTGTGATTATTTGTGATTGAAACAGTTGAAGGCTGTAATTTAGCCAAATATATTTTGGTATCGTAGGATACCAGAAATATGAAATTGGATTTTTGGAAATTAAAGTAGAAAAGCCTAGACCGTTATAATTAAAGTATTAAAGTTGATTTTTCTAATCCGATCGAATTAATTCCAAAAATATAGGAAAATATTTTAATAAAGGAATTTCGGGTAATATTGTTTAATGGTTGAAGAATTTATTTAAGATACGTATTTCAAATAATTGAAAGAGATAAAGAAATTTATTTCAAAAGGAAATAAATTTAGAAACTAAATTTGGAATTTAATTTAGAGTTGAAAATAATTTTAGAAATCGATTCGGGAATTAATTTGGAGTTAGAATAAATCTTAGGAATCGATTTGGAAATTTGGTTAGTTGTTTTGGAAATAATTTGGGAAATCAATTTGAAATTGATTTGATATTGGAAAATTAAATTGGGAAATCAAATTGGAATTTTATTTTGTGTTTGAAATAAATTGGAAATCAATTTGGGATTTCATTTGGTTTGAAGGTGATATTTGGGAATCGATTTAAAATTCGTATATCAGTTGATATTTGGAAATGTAAATTCACAACGGGAATTTGTAAAAAAAACGGAAATTTGTTTAAAAATAAATATTGGTTTATTTTTAAAATATGGAAAGGAATTTACAGATTTGAAATATAAATTAAAATAAATCGAGAAGATTTATTAATTTGTTTGAATGGGCCATTTTGTAATAGGAAAAGAATTCTTCCCTGGAAAGCCGAGTATATTTTTAAAATAGCTTTTGAATAAAATTTAAAAGTTTTAGAATTGGTTTTAAAATAATATTGTTGGAGAAATTAGTTTGGAAATTGTTTTAAAGTAAAAATTTATTTAATTAATTATATAAGGGATTATTTTAAAGATTTAAATTGATATTTGATTTAGAAAATAGTTATTTAAATATTTATACTCTATTTACAAATTTTTATTTTAAAATTAGTTTTGGACCTGAATTTTTATATGAGGTATTAGTATAACATTTTTCATAACTAATATTTAAGCAAATATTCTAAAATAGTTTATTTTAAATGTTTCCAAGTATATTTTGAATAAGTATTTTCATATTATTTTAAAATATTTGAAATCGGCAGATTTTCAGTGGAAATGAATAAATGTTTGGAAATGTATTCCGCGTGAGAAGAGTGTTTTGAATTTGTTTTCAAAAAAGATTGAAATGTGAAAATTGATTTGAAATTTATTTTCAAAGGGTTGAAGTGTGAAATTTTATCTTGCGAAGATATATTGAAAATAATAATAATTGGGGATAAATTATTTGAAATCCAATGACTGTTGTGAATGATGATTGATAGTTTAATAACCGACTATCAATATTGGCCTTTAATCGGCATTTGAATTTCGATGCGACCGGGAGTCGAATTCCAACGGGATATTCGACCCACATCGAACCTTTGTGATTGTGATGGATCTTTTGTTTAAAAGTTCAAAGTGAATTTGTTGTGATTTGTTTGAATAAGAATGTAACACTTATTTTTAAAATAAGCGCTCGTTATTCGGATTAGCCGGGAGAGGACCTTGTGCCATAAAACCCATTCCGCATAACGATACGACGAAATGGGTTTGCATTTGAAGACGGTGTTGAAGACCGGGTATTTTCGAAAGCGAAAGGATTACCTGTCGAATATCTCTGCACCGGGTTGCTCCGGTATAGAGATTTTATCATCCTTTGTGATGGGGATTCCGGACGTGATTAGTGAATATCCGGATTTGCAAGGGCTTCTTTGGGAGTGCCTTCGGTTCCGTTCAATCCCGGAACGGACTTGTATGGATGTGTGTTTGACGTTACATTTTGAGATGTAAAGCTGGTTTCTATCAAATACATTTATGTTGGTGGAGGAGAATTTATTCTCTTAGCTTAATACCCTTCTCTGAGACGTACGAGCTCAGAGGTTATGTACTTGATGGTTACTAGTGATACATTCCCAATTTGGTAATGTGGCATACGAAGTGTTGCTGATCATTTGTTGATCAAAGCATGGCTTTTGTAAAGAGCGTAGCTTTGTGGACGAGACTTCGTCGAACCTCACACCGTGGAATGGTCAAAACAAGAAGGATGCGATGAGGTTATAGGGGGTAGCACCCCTTAGGGTATGTACATTTCCTTCTGGATAGAAGTGGTATTATGGTATGGAGCCTAGATACTTAACTTATGTGAATATCGCAAATATATATTACTTTATGATTGTTGTTGTTGAGGATCCTCGGATAAAAGTTGTTTACAACCGGGGGATGGCACACTCGTGTAGTAGTTACCTATTTTTGCAGAGGTAACCCGGCCTTATGTTGGCAGAGACCTGGTTAGGTTCTCGGGGCGTCCATCCAGAGGCGTACCCATGTGGCAATAGGAAGTTCCTTAGCCTGACCATTTGCTTGAAATCCAATCACCAATACGCGCCTTGTACGGTTTTAGTTGTATAACCTGCCATCTAATATGGTAGCTATAGTAGGCATACTATAATGGTACGTATGCTGCCTAAGATTAATATTGCACTAATGATAATATTAAAAATATTTTGCGTATTAAGCATGTTTGACTATCATAAGGAGAAATCTTCCCCAAGTGTGCGATTGGATAGTGTGTGTGCCGGGAAGCCTTATGGTAGTTTCATTTTCCAAAAAGCATTGCGGATTTCTTTTAAATTCCTTTGTTTTCTTTTGTAAAAGAATAACTGTTTTAAGATCTCACACCAGTCCATGACTGACCTGGAGTTTATTGTTCCCTTTCTAAACTCTGGGTGCCCATAATTATCCACACGGGCTGTCTAGAGTCAGGTTATCAGTTATTCGGGAACGAAGTCAAAAAAGAGTTGCTGTAGAGATCGGGAGTTGAAGTTGGATGGCGAGGCGTATCTCTTTACTATGTAGTGTCTGTGGCGTATGGTTGTGAAAATCAGTTTTCATATAGTCAAGTTATAATAACTGTCATTGATGTATGATGTCGTTGTAAACTCGGATAATGTGATGTATAAACTGATATAGTGTTTTTGTTTTAAAAGATTATTCTTTATCTATTATATATTGTTCTGCTGCGAAATGTGAGATTCTGTTATTGTTTCTGTTCTTCTTCTTAAGCCCTAACGGTTCGGTTTTCCGGCATTCGTTTGTGCGGCATTTGATACAGTGGACGTATAAATGTCGACTTTCGGGCGCCGTAAAATCGGGTTGTTACAAATTGGTATCAGAGCAATTGGTTAAGCGACAACCTTGGATTTGGTGGGGATTACTCATTAGAGATAGATTCAGTAGTACTCTTGAATGAGTTTGAGTGTAATAGTAGATATGAGAGCGTATTTATTAGTGAATACAAATTTGTTTTATATTGTGACAATTGGTTTGTTGAGTGGTATATGGATTCTGGTCGGTATAGTCTGTACAACTCTATCGATAGGAATCTCTAAACACTCGTACAGAACAATTCGACATGATGTTGTTTTAAAAGTAGGGTAAATGAAATAACTTTACCCAAAACTATTTTGTATATAAAAAGAATAATTTTCCATAAATTATTATAGCATATGGCTACTTGTTTGTTAGGAAGTGATAATATTAAATTATTATCATTGAAGTTGAATAAGGAATTGAAATCATAATCAAAAGTTGAGAAATAAAATCCATATGCAAATGAAATTTGAGGATGTAAATTATAAATGTGATTTATAATTTGAAATAGAATTCCAGAGAAGTTTTTGGAAATGTTTCTGAAATGATTTGGAATTTTGGAAATTAAATTCCATTGAGTTTGAAAATGAATTTTCAAAGGTTTTGGAAAAGTGTTTTAAAGAGATAAAAACTCTAAACTCTTTTTGGTCGCTGGAAAATAATTCCGATGATGATCGCGACATCATCGGTGTTTATTTTCGAGTTTCCAAGAGAGGAATTGCTGCCAAATTATTTAAAATTTGAGGTTGTTTGAAAAACTGGGTTTGGTTTTGAAAATTCAAAAGATAATTTGAATTGATTTCTTAAATAATTTTGAAAAGATGGAAAGACTCTGGAATACTATATAAAATATTTATGGAATATCATTGAGTTGATAACTTGTAAAGTTTAAAGTTGTTAAAGTAAAATCTAACTTAAAGAGAAGTTAGATAAAGGTAAATGTGGAAACAAAATAAGTTGGAAGGAAAATTTAAGGGGAATTAAAAAGTGAAAATTTAATATAAAAAAATTTGAGATTTAAAATTTAAGTCAAATAAAATGATGATATGGATTCAAAATGAAATTGAAATTGAAGATTGAGTTAATTTGTATGAATGTGAATTTGAGAAATCTTACAGACTAAAGGATTGGAATAAAATTTATTCAGGTAGAAAATAAATTGTGAATGAATAAATAAATTTGCAATTGCAATTAAATGAAAGTGAAATTGAATGTTGAAATTCATTTTGAATTTATAAGTAAATAGAACTGGAATTGGAATTGAATTTGACTGTGATAAACAAAGCGAAGTGCTGAAATGAAATTAGTAAGTGAAACTAATTGAAGAAAAGACCAATTAGATATGGTTTGAAATGAATTGAACTCGATAATTATAAACGAAAGGTAAAATTAAATTTATATGGAATTTGAAATCCAGTTTAAACACAAGTGGTTGTAAACTAAAATGGTGAATTGAAATTGAATTGTGTTTGGGAATGAACAAAAGAATAAAACTAGAATTGAAACTGAATATTTAAAACCAATTTGAATTGTGTGAAATAAAATGAAGTTGTAAAATTAGTTCGAAGTGAACTAAAGATAATAAAGATGAAAAAAAATGGTTTGAGATAAAACGAATTGGAATTTGTAGTGAATTTGTAAACGAAACTAATTTATAATAGGTGATATGAATCAATTGTGAATGAAAGATAATTGATAAAATTCAATATTCAGAAGTTAAACTGAATCCAAAATAAAATTGAAATTGTAAATTGAATTCAAATTAAAGTGAAAATGCAAGATAAAGTAAAATGATATGAGAAGTACATATGTTGAAATATTTGTAAACGAATGTGCAAAATGATATTTGAATGTTGAAATTGGATATTATGACTAGCAGGATATACAGTTGTATAAAAGAAAAATTGGAATTCGGATTTTGATTTTGAAGATAAAATTGAATTGCTCGACAAAAAGGTATGTATTTAAATTTCATAAATTTGATGATTTTCTTGTCCAGCCGCTTGGCTTTTTGTTTCTTTTTGAATCTGAGGGCACGTGGTGCCATTTTGTAGTCGTACCGAGCAAGCCGCGCAAAGGAGACGCTGGCGAAATTTTTCGAAAATTTAGGGAGCTAGAAAAATTTTGAGAAATTTTTGATAATTTAAAATTTGAATTTAAATTTTAATTGTTAAGTAAACAATGTTGTTTGGAATCTATGGAAGATTTTAGAAAGATAATTGAAGTGATAATGAATCTTTAATAAAAAGATTTTCTTTGACAAATTGTTGAAAACTATTTATTTTGGGAAAGTACTAAACGGGTTAAGGATCATTCTTCTTCAATAGTAATTTCGGGACGAAATTCTTTTAAGGGGAGAAGGATATGACGACCCGGAAATTTTAACATTTGAAAAATAAATGTTTAAATGGATTTTTAATATTGAAAAATATGTTTAAGCTTGAGTTTCAATTTTAACTATGAATTTAGCAATTTAGTTATCAAATTTAATTATAGAAATTTGGGTAAAATTGTAAGTCTTCAATTTTGAGCCCGTTAAAAATATTTTTAAAGGCTTAGAAAATTCATATTGATAATACGGAAGATAATAGAAACTACAGGATTGAATTTGAAAGTGAATTGTTCAGTATTAAATTTTATCGGTTAAATTGATATTTAAAAATAGCTTTCCGAGGCACAGTCTCGGAATTCGACGAAACCAGTTCCATTGGATCCGTAATATTGTTTTATTATCGGGTTTCAATTTTCGTAGTGTTTGGAGTGATCGTTTGGCCGTACGATAAGCAAACGCGCTGAAATTTAAATTGAAAATTCAATGTTTTAACTGCTTCAAAAAGCTATCTTCTCCATACGATCGAATTTGGACTCGGAACTTTTTCCATTGCGTTCGGAATATGCGTATAACCTTATAAATGGCTGGTGGTATGCCTTAATTAGAGATCGAAATTTTGAATCAAGGAAATCAGAACGATTTGAATTTGAATTTAAATTAAATATTTATATATGTTTAATATAATAATATTTCATCAGACACATTGAAAAAAAATTCAAACACGTGTTTACCTTTCTCTGTCAAGATTTAACACGCTTCTTTGATTGATAATAAGAGAAAGGAAAACCCTTTATCGTTCCAAAAGCAAATGCAGTAGCTTCTGGAAAACAAAAATGGCCGAAAATTTCAATACTCTCGTTCTCTACAAATCGATTTTGCTACTGATAGAATCCATTACCTTCCTCCAGAAATTTAAGTCAAACTTCCCTTCGTTTTGAAATGCCGAGCTTTTAAAATCTACAGCCTTTCCTTCTACTAATAAAAAAAATCAGATCCACCGTCTTCTTGTTCGTGGAATCAAAATTCAATCGAGTCGAAAAAAAGTGGGCTTTTCAAATCGATCGAAGGGAGGTCAGAATCTCGAGTCGATCATTGCATGCTCGAAGTCGAGGCGGAGCAGCGCGAGGAGGGAGGACATGCACGCTATTGATGATGCTTAGTCGAGAGGTGCAGCGACATGTTGGGGTGGCAGCAGGATTCGATCGAACTCAATTTCGAATAGAGGCGGAGCCTCGATATTGGTACCTCGAGCATGTGGGCATCGCGTGGTCGCTAGGGTTCGCAATGCGTTCGTAGGATGGAGTTGCAGCATTTTGGTTTAGGGTTTGCATTCGATTTGGGTTTCGACAAAGCATGAGTGGTCGTGGTGGGCTCGAGCAGTTCGTCGCGGTTGTCTTGGCCAGTGCGACCTGGTGGCATTCATGATGGGGGAGCGCACACTTGGGGTCATTGGTTCGAGTAGGCATTGTCGCAGGAGATCTCGAGTTGTTAACGGTAAGGGATTTTCCTTTGGTTTAATTCTATATACATATAAACTAAATTCATGAATGTTTTAATTTTTAAAAACAGGAAAATATTTTTTTTTAAGGATATATAAGGCCAATTTGATTTAGTTTAATGTAATATACAGTAAGTTGTTAAAATAATTTATTTCTCTAATTTATTTATATGGAAGAATAGTTTAACTTAAATAATTAGTTAATTAAATCTATTTAAATGGAAATTTATTATTAGATTATTTCACATATTAATCAACTGTATAAAATTATTTATACAAGGTCAAAATTATGGAGAAAACCGTCTGAAATGGAAAATGGATTGCATACATAGTTAAAGGTGAGATCTTCTCACCCAATCGAACTTTCTAGTTCAATTTTAATGGTTAGACTTAAAAATTGATTGATTGTGTGTTTGGATGATTAATTTATTATTAGTTATATTAGTTTAGACCCTATGCGCCGCATAATAGCGGAGGTTATTATATTAAACCCATATATCACGATATTCCACCTCGAAGTGGAATTGGTATTATATATGTATTTGGAGTTGTTGATTTCCCGCATTATATAGCGGATGAGACCCTATTGCGCCGCATAATAGCGGATAATATTTTATAAATCTCATATACCGCGATATTCCACCTTGAAGTGGAATGGGTATTTAATTGTTGTGCTAACGTCTGTGGATGCAGGGAAACAGGTTGGAGGGATCCAACTGGATTCCTCAAATACTTAATTTGTTTCGTATGTTGTGTGTTGATTATTTTTAATTCGTGTGATTATTTATGACTGAAACCATTGAAGGCTGTAATTTAGTCAAATATATTTTGATATCGTAGGATACCAGAAATATGAAATTGGATTTTTGGAAATTAAAGTAGAAAAGCCTACACCGTTACAATTAAAGTATTAAAGTTTATTTTTCTAATCCGATCGAATTAATTCCAAAAATATAGGAAAATATTTTAATAAAGGAATTTCGGGTAATATTGTTTAATGGTTGAAGAATTTATTTAAGATACGTATTTTAAATAATTGAAAGAGATAAAGAAATTTATTTCAAAAGGGAATAAATTTAGAAATTTAATTTAGAATTTAATTTAGAGTTGAAATTAATTTTCGAAATCGATTTGGGAATTAATTTGGAGTTAGAATAAATCTTAGGAATCGATTTGGAAATTTGGTTAGGTGCTTTGGAAATAATTTGGAAAATCAATTTGAAATTGATTTGATATTGGAAAATTAAATTGGGAAATCAAATTGGAATTTGATTTTGTGTTTGAAATAAATTGGAAATCAATTTGGGATTTGATTTAGTTTGAAGGTGATATTTGGGAATCGATTTAAAATTCGTATATCAATCGATATTTGGAAATTCACAACCGGAAATCCAATCACCAATCGATTTGTTGGAAATCCAATCACCAATTCACAACCGAAAGCCTGACCATTTGTTGGAAATCCAATCACCAATACGCGCCTTGTACGGTTTTAGTTGTATAACCTACCATCTAATATGGTAGCTATAGTAGGCATACTATAATGGTACGTATGCTGGCTAAGATTAATATTATACTTGCAAATGTTTCTGCACTATGCATTAATGATAATATTAAAAAGATTTTACGTATTAAGCATGTTTGACTATCATAAGGAGAAATCTCCCCCAAGTGTGCGATTGCATTGTGTGTGTGCCGGGAGGCCTTATGGTAGTTTCATTTTCCAAAAAGCATTACAGATTTCTTTTAAATTCCTTTGTTTTCTTTTGTAAAAGAATAACTGCTTTAAGATCTCACACCAGTCCCATGACTGACCTGGAGTTTATTGTTCCCTTTCTAAACTTTGGGTGCCTATAATTTTCCACACGGGCAGCCTAGAGTCAGGTTATCGGTTATTCGGGAACGAAGTCAGAAAAGAGTTGCTGTGGAGATCAGGAGTTGAAGCTGGATGGCGAGACGTATCTCTTTACTATGTAGTGTCCGTTGCGTATGGTTATGCAAATCAGTTTTCATATAGTCAAGTTATAATAACTGTCAGTGATGTATGATGTCGTTGTAAACTCTGATAATGTGATGTATAAACTGATATAGTGTTTTTGTTTTAAAAGATTATTCTTTATCTATTATATATTGTTCCGCTGCGAAATGTGAGATTCTGTTATTGTTTCTGTTCTTCTTCTATCTTCTTCTTCTTAAACCCTAACGGTTCGGTTTTCTGGCATTCGATTGTGCGGCATTTGATACAGTGGACGTATGAATGTCGACTTTCGGGCGTCGTAAAATCGGGTTGTTACATAAAACTTAGTTAAATTTTTATAAAACTTGGTTAATATTTGTAATAAACTAATATATATAGTTATATTCTAACAAAACTTAATTAATTTGTATAAATTTATTTAATTTTTATAAAACATAGTTATATTATTTAATTCTTAACTAATTTTTAAAATTTTGGTTAATTTTTATAAAAATTAGTGAAATTTTTGTAAAGCTCGGTTAACTTATTTATAAATTTATCTATAAGAACTCAATCTTATAAGTTATCTCAATTAGTAAAACTTAAATGTCAAGACTTATATTTTAATTAACTTAAACTTATAAATTATCTCACGCTTAAATTTTTTTTAATTTTTTTTGAAAGGTACTTAGATACAACATGTCACTCGGACAACATAACACAAATCACATGTCAATATAAGTCTGAATCACACTATGCAAGTTTCGAACTTGTGACCTCTGGCACCAAGGTCGAAGCACTTAACCACTGGGATAATGTGCTTGTCAACTTAAATTTTATTAACTTGGATAATTTGTAAATTATCTCAAACTTATAAATTTTTCATAAACTTAGTTAATTTATTATTATTATTACTACTATTATTATAAACTTTATAGTACTTAGTTAATTTTTATATAAAACTTAGTTGATTTAATCAAATCATTATTTATTATTATCATTATTAAACTAATAAATTATCTTAATTGCTCAAACTTAGAATTTCATAACTTATATTTTACTTAACTCAAACTTCAACATAAGGAGGGAGACAATGTGCGATGATCGGCTCTTATCGTGACATAAAATGACATCAATACCCATACACGTCTTTACTTATATCACTACGCTTATAACTAAAGTAGAACACATTTTCAATCGTACTTTGCTGAAATGGCATCAATACCCCAACACATCTTTAATTATATATTTTTGTATTAATAAAGAAAATTGACTGTTTAGAATTCGCTAATGTTTGTCGTTTCAACTATCGCTGAAATTACACAAGTACTCTCTATTTTTCACATTATATCGCATATCCACATCATGCATAGGTGTGCATATGCGTGTTATACACTGGTATAACTAAATTAAAAGGATCCATGATCTCATCTAATTAATGGACTATAAATAAAAATGCTTCACCTAAAATAACCGCATTGATATTTATTAAACGTGCCTTGTGCCAAAGGTAAGCCGCAACATATATATCTCAGAAAAAAATTAATATGATAGAGAAAGAGATTGCACCCCAACATGTCCAAAAGCCATTTGAGTTCAAGTTCTATCTCTGAAAAAGCAGGTCGTATCAGTGGATCTGCATCCCAACATCTTTGCATCAATCTGACCAATTTAGGATGTGTTTGTGGGTATCATGGGCCGTTCTCCCAGACCCAAATGAGACTTGACAACACTACTTAAATTAACAAGGGTTAGAGACAAATATTAATTTCAACAAGACCGTTGACCTACCTATCAACAGTTATGAGCATTTATTTCTAAAGATATTTGAAAATGATAGACAATAAACTTCAATGTATAACCAGAATAAACAACAATGTCCGACTAATCTTAATATCAGTAGTAAAATGATTCAAGGATAAGGATAAGGATAAGGATAATCTTACTGCTTTAGTGGTAATGGTTGACTTGGGCTTGTTGTCACTATGGTTGTTAGCGCTACAGGTTTTGGCTTTGCTCTTTCCATTCACTACTTCAAACATAGTAGGCACGTCATTCATCATCCCAAGAAGATGCTTTCTGCATAATATATTAAATTTTAGTACATGGAGAAAAGTAAGTGAAATTTGAACAAGAGTAGAAATGATATATGCATGTACTGACCTATTGAAAGAGTACTAAAATGACATACCATATATTTACATTATAATTAGGTGTAATAAACATATAGTCATGTGAATTTCTATGTAAATCAAGTAATAAGCATAATAAAAGGGTTACAATGGACAATTTTTCAATCAAGGTAGCTTAAAAAGGGATAATAGAACTAGGCCTCAGTAAAAACTAATTGCCAAATTAGGTCTCGTTTCGATTTTAACTTGCGCAAATATGGAGTGCGCAAGTGTTAATTATTTTAGCTTGCGCGTTCCATAAATGCGCAAGCTATATTTAATGCTTGCGCAATTATGGAGTGCGCAAGCTCATTTTTGAGCATCAAATAAACACAGAGCACAGATCTGTGTTCATTTATCCATATTTCTACTTTCTTCCCCAAACCCTCCCCGTTTTCCAATCCAAACCCGTTTTTCTTCCATATTCAAATCACAATCATCTTATTAACCAAGTAGTTGCTAAACTATATATGGAATCATCTTCTTCATCATTACAAATAAATGAAATAATTGATGTTTTTGAAAATTAAGATGTAATTTTGTCATTGTTGTTGTTGTTGAAAATGAAGAGTTATTGGTGGTAGTGGTGTTAATTACTAGACAATGGCTTTGTTGTTAAATTAGTTGTTAGTGTTCAATGAACCAGGAAACCCTATTATTGGGAGATAGACGACGAAACATTGATGAAACATTTTGATGAGCTTGAGCGGAAAATTGGAGTTGCAAGTTCAAGTCATATTGACATTGATGTTGATCATGTTCTGGAAACACAGTTCGAACATGTACCGCATAAATTCCATTCAGGATCATCAACCTTACATGCTCGTTTACGTGAAATTGTTTCTGTGGAAATGCCCGGTCATCAACCTACTGTTGACGGAAATTTGCTGATGCCTACACATCTTATTGGTCCATCTATGACAAGGGACAACGGCCACATCCAAATTATTATTGCTGAGGTATGTGTGTAGTGGTTGTTTGCAGAAAGGAAAGAATGATGAGCGATGATTTTTCGGTTGTAGTTTGTACGACGAACAAAGACAGAATCCTCGTGAAGATGATTGTTGCAATTATTTTAAATGGATTGATGAACTCCTCTGCGAAAGGGGACTTGAGTATGCCTACATACTGCAAGCCGAAATAAGTCGTTTGAAAATTGTGAATGAAGAACTAAGGACAAATAGCGAGAGACCAAGAATGTGGTAGATGTTTGGGACTTGGTTAAGTTGTCATATTTGGTTTTTATGTTTAACCGTTGTATTTGTAATATGTTGTTGTGAAAATGTTTCCATTTGTTGTAATCCTTAACGTGTGTAAGCTAGGTAGTTTATTATGTAGTTGAAATTCATTTGATAGTGTTGACTTTATTGATGCAATATATTGGTTACGTCATTATATTGATTTGCTTGTTTGGTTTTGTTTAAAGATTTAGTTGACTGCTTTTGGCTGAAGATTTCTTGCGGAAGCAAAATCTACTTAGAAAAAATAGGTAATAATTCATCAAATTGATGTTTATAGTTATGTCAGTGAAAAAAATTTAATAAAGTGGTATTAGAACTTATTTTGCAGATAATGCCAAAGGTTCCGTCTATATTATACTTTGATGGGGAATTTTTGGTTGATGATGAAGGTAAACCTAGATATGTTGGAGGGAAGCGAAAAGGATCGACAATAAAAAATCATTGTAGTTTCGAAGAGCTTAAACAAAGGGAATTTGAAGTGACAAAAGCAAATCCTGCAATATATGATTTAAAATTAGCAGTGAAATGGGTTCAAAATGATGGTGCATTTGCTATTGATTTGGAAGATGACGATGATTTGAACTCCACCTTTTCGGTTGGAATGAGAGTGATAGCAATCTACGTGCTGAAAGTGGAACATAAAAATGCGGTTGAAACACAAGCACCGGTAATCTCTACAGATGAGTATATGCACACCACACGGTTACAAGAAACACAATGATCGGCGTTTCCTTCTTATCTTTCAAGCCATCAAGGTGGAGAGTTTACAAACTTACTTCACAGGTACAGCGGAATGGCTGGAGTCTCTTCTAATCAGGAACAAAATATGAGCAGAATGCTATAAATTCAAATCAGTAGCAAGCGTTTGAAAAGTGAGTCCTATTATACGTTGGCATTTGTATTTTGACTTATGTTAATGCAAAATATCTGACCTTTTTTTTATATTCGTATTGTCGAAGATGCATTTACTGGTTGTGATGACGATGGTGCCGATGATCATGTTCATACTCCACACGAGATTTATGGGCAACTGGATAGCATGGAAGTAGATTGTGCGGATGATGAGGATAGAACTTGGATCCATCAAATGGAAGTTAACAATGATGCAACCATATATGCAGACATTGAGGAGGCTGATGATGTAAATGCGGAAGAAGAACAAATCACATATGAAGAGGCTCTAGCCGATGATTTATGCATGGCATCAATGATTGTGAAATCAATAATGGAAAATTGTCAACTAGACGTGGAATTTTTTGGAAGAGAATGTGCGGAGAAAGGTCCACGATTTTGGATTAATTTTTGAAAGTAAGCAGAAGCTTTTTGAACAGTTATGTGAATGGGCGATTAACGTTCAGTTTCGTTCAAGTTCTGAAATCGTATGCAAATCAACACACGGTCCGCTGTGATGTGGAAGAAACATGCCCTTGGCGAGTTCATGCAACCCTTTCGGTAGGAAAAAAATTCAAATTGGTGGAAGATAACTACATATGGCAGCGATCACACTTGTTTAAATGCAACCATCAACTCAAACCATCGACAGGCAACTGCTAAGTTTATATGCAGCAAAATACTTCCGTTGATTAAAGCAAAAACAAACATGATTGCAAGAACTATTCAAGAGACAATGTCCAATATGTTTCATATTAAAGTGAGCTATTCTCGAGCCTAGCATGAACTACATAAATCTTTGCAATGATTTATGACGATTGGGAATTGTCATAAACAGAATTGCTGAAATATTTTAGAGCCCTACAATGTACCAACGCCAGAACCGTATATGATGTTGTTCATGGTCGTGGTGTTTTTGATGGTGCTTTTTGGGCTTTCGGACCTTCTATTCATGGCTTCAACCACTGTTGACCCATACTGTCTATTGATGCCACTTATTTGTATGGGAAGTATCTGGGTACATTACTAGTAGCTACTGGGGTGGATGCAAATTGAGGGCTATTTCCTTTAGCATTTGCTGTTGTACAAACAGAGTCGTGGCAAACGTGGAGTTGGTTTATTCATTGCATATGGAATTATATTCCATCCGTACGTACTAGACATATCACCTTTATCTCGTATCGTATGAAAGGAATTCTACGTGCGCTTAGAGAAGCTTAGCTAATTGAACATCATCATCGCTTTTGTATCCGTCATACTAAAGCAAATTTAAAGAAAGCGGGGTTTGGCATGAATGAGCTACAAAATTTGTTACATGCATGTGTCACGGCATCGGAGGTCGTAAAATATAATGATCTTCGAAAACAGCTGAAGGATGTAAATCGAGATGCCAATGCGTGGAATGAAAGAAGTTTGAAAGACTAGAAATCAAGCTGGACTCTTTGTCACAATAGCGGAGTGAGATTCAATTTGATGACGACCAACGTTTCCTAAAGCTTTAACGGTGTGCTCAAAGGTGCTAGGAATTTACCAGTTAGATCATTGGTTGCACATACGTTTCATCGACTGAACCATTACTTCATCGAATGACAAACTTAGGGGGAAAGTTATATAGAATGTTGTTCAAACTTTTAGTATGAAATTGTGTGATTTATGGTATTGAAGCAGCTCTCTATGCCGGACAAGGCCAAAAAATATCTTTCGCATATGTGGAATGCGCAAGCTATGTTGCCAGTATAGCTTGCGCATTCCACATATGCGCAAGCTATTTCAAGGTTAATTGCAGCATTCCACAAATGCTATGAAAACCCAAATGTAGTATTTGTAGATTGCTGCAAATATTTCAAAAAGGCACGCGCATATGTGAAATGTGCAAGCTATATTTAAAGTATAGCTTGCGCATTCCAAATATACGCAAGCGTGGTATTGGGTTATTTGCATCATTCCAAAAATGCTACAAAGACCAAATGTAGCATTTGTGGATTGCTATAAATAACCCAAAAATAGCTTGTGCACATGTGGAATGCGCAAGCTATATATCAATATAGCTTACGCATTTTTGGAATATGCAAGCTATATAGACTATACAGCTAGTTCATTCCATATATGAGCAAGCTATTTTTTGGGTCTATTCAAGACAGAGAGCTGCTCCTCCATACTACAAGATCCCGAATTCCAAAATACATCTTGACCAACATTCTATATGCATGCACACACCATTCCATTAACAATACCATCACAAAAAAAAAAAATAACACGCCACAACATCCAAATGGCAGTTAAAAATCATCTAAAAAAGGTTGAAAAAATCGTACAATAACATAGAAACATATGAGTCAACAACCGCTTACCCAACCAAAGAAACAACAATAATAAAACCAACACTGTCAATCACGAATCCGTCTACGCACAAGTGGGGTGTCTCTCTTCTTCTTCCTCCTTTTGTACACGATGGGAGCCGATCCTAGGCCTTCTTTGAATGTAGGAGCAGGTGTCGGAAGTGGAATTTCTTATTGTTGACTTAGCCCAAAAATGAGTTCTTTTTGTTGAATTTCTCCCTGCGGTGGCTATTGCGCATGCTTGTATGTCGACTGTCCAACATATCCGAATTGTTGTTCTCCTTCGTGCCAAACGGGTCATTCAGCATGATTTTATCTACTAGTGTATTGTTGCTCTACCTCAGGCCAAGCGGGTCATCCAGCTATTGTTAAAACTGGTAAGTATTCGTCGTAGGTCAATGCACTTGCTTTTGACCTTGTTTGGCTCCATATGACTTTCTTCTATTTTGCCCACCATATTCAAAGCGTTGCATATTTCGCTTACCTAAACCAATCATAACAATGCATCAATATGAGATAAAAATTGAACTATCAAAAATTTGAAATTACAATACTTACCATATTACGTTCTACAGGAGCACGGGAAGTGTATGCAACCAACTTCCTTGCCGACTTTTTAAGAATATAACGACGAGTAATTCACCAATACCAATACACGTACTCGTTCAAAGGTGTCGGAGGCTCATGTGCTCGTTCGGCACAATCAATTCTTGATTGCCAAATAGAAATACTTTCCTACAAAAATGCCATCCAGCTAGTGGGTTCTGGGTCAAGGGGGACGATGGAATCAGGAATGTGCTGATAATCAAAGGAAAACTGTCTCATAAACTGATCGGGTGTATACAACTCAAAGTCTAAAAATAGAATCAGTCGGCTCTTAGCAATCCCACCGGCGAACGAATACTCAATGTTTGGATGCCCAAACTTATACACTAATGAATATGGTTTCCATGTAACTACATCATCCGTCAATAAATCCAACTCATTATGGTAAAACTGTACATTTCTGGGCATCTCACGCCAACTCCTAGCACAATTCCACCAAGCCCCAAATGGAAGATACGGATCTAAGTCAGTAGGAATTCTAATAGATAGTCGTTCAATAGCAATATGCGACCATGACCATAGTTGCAACAACATTGCAGAACCCCCTAAAACTTTTCGACGTTGCAAGGCAGCGTGTAACAACTCACTATACAAATAGCAAAGAACGGCACTATTCCAAAAATGATAACGATAGTCAGCCAAATCATCCAAAAAAGGTAAAGATTTCAAATTTAATCTTCCTTTCGAAAGATCGGGAAATAATCGGCAACTCAAAAAATACAATATCACGGCACAAGTGCGGCGAAGTATATCTAAATCGGTTTCCCCTTCGGGTAGTGGTTCGGAAAATTCACTTTTAAACCAAGTCATTGATAATTCACTTTTAGACTCAACCGCCTCTCTAGGCGAAACAACACCAAGCAAGTCATGAGCCAATTCGATGTAATCGAATCTAAATTTTGTGAACATACCGGACGACCGTCTGCTTTAAGATCGAAAAGAAAATGCACATCCGTTAAAGTCACTGTCGTCTCCCCGACTCTCATATGAAACATATTTTCTTTCAGCCTCCATCTATCGCATAAAACGGTAATAAGGTGATGATCGAGCTAAATGTAGTCGATTTGCGTAGCTTTCCAAAATCCGAAGATTCGTAGATTTGACTCCAATCTTGGATCTTTATAATCGATCATTTTAAGCTTGGTCGAATGATCGCATAGCTTGACAGTTTCAACACCCTGAAATGTATAAAGGAATTAAAATTAGTGCTTCATATTTGCATTCCCACGGTTTATCAATATCGAACATTTAACTCCATTAATGTGTCGTTTTGGCTCCTATGGTGTTCTTTAAGATAGAGAACACTTCTATCTTCGGGCCCGGGAGACAATTCAATAAACAACAACAACCATTTATCACTACAAAAATTATGTATAAAGTTAGGGTTTTGGCTATATGAACAATCCAAATCCTTTTTCATTTTCAACAAACAAACCTATAATTATAGCACATTGACATCCAAAATAAACATGACTACTCTTCCATTAACAGCAACAATCATTTTTCAAGTAGTATTCATTTTGCAATAAAAAAAATTACATCTAATCAAAGAAGAAGATGAGTTTCCTTCCATTTTGCGCTTAATCTAGTGATTGATTGAAGGAATAGAGCTAGAGCAATGTTTTTGAGATAATGGATTTGGATTTGGATGGGGTTTGGAGTTGGGAATGCGGTGGATTTTGTGAAAAATTGAGAGAGATGAAGAAATGAGGAATCATGCGGCTCTCTGTCCATTTCGTGCCCGAATTTGTGCTTGTGCATTGCATTAGGGCGCAAGCACTATCTTATAGCTTGCACACTTATGGATTGCGCAAGCTATAAGTATAAAAAATATACACTTGCACATTTCATAATTGCGTAAGTGTTATGTAAAACGAGGCCTAGTTCTGCAATTAGTATTCTATGATGCCTACTTGTGCAATATGTTTTCTTCCCGAGCACTGTTTGAAAATTGTCTGGTTTCAATAGTATCTGGCCTGTCATAAAAGAGCATACACTTAAGTGTAGAAGATTTGACTTGCCTTATTGTTAAACATTTGAGAATCTACTGATTTCACGAAATTTGATATATTGTAATGTCCAATGGCTTAATATAAATGAGGAAGAATGTGAATAAAATAAAAGGAGAAGATTATATTTCCTGTTTTATAGTATACCAAACCACTTTCAACGATTTACATGGAAGATTCCTATGAATCACATGAAGAGAAACTACCACAGAAGAATATGGAGATGAAGAAAATAGGATCACATAACTTAAACAATTTCCGATATATGACTAAATATTTTGATAATTGAACAGGTAGATACCGAATGCAATTTTCTAGCCTACCATTTGACAAGCACAGATAACTAAATCCTTCTGAGACTCTTGTGTGATTAAAGATAATTACACCTTGAAAATTTAAACTTTCAGAATTTCATTGGATGTGAAACTTACCCAATAAAATTTTCTGCATGAGTTCATCTGACAATTCGGATTCTGCAAAACATGTCAAAAGTGATCTATGAAGATAAAATAATAGAATACTCATGCTAGAAACTAGCAATAGTAAAAATATTCCAATGAAGTGAAATATAAAATAAAATAATGGCAAGTACAAAAAATAATTTCAAACATCATGCATTAATGAAAGCAAATAGAAAATCAAATACATGCATCATATTACGTGTGCGCAATACATTAGTTTCAAAAATTGAAAAAACAACAATAATATTGATCCATCACATAGGACTGATCACCCTTGGAAACAATATTAAATTTTATGTCAATTTTTTTTTAGAGTAATATCAGTAGTACCTTATACTAAATTAATGTTAGGTAGCCGCAAAATCAGAGCTGTAGAAATCAGAAAACAAGAAACGAACCATATGAAAAAATTCAGATTTAAAGAATGGTCTAACCAAAGTATAAACTTTAAATATTTATTCTTATTATTAATCATATAAAGATAAAAGTTAACTCATTTATGCAATGAATACAGCTAGCTTGCTAGATGCCTTCTATTAGTGACTTTCACCTACAATTAACGTGAAAAAAAAATTGAGACAACAATCTTGTTGTACCAAAATTTTGACCCAACTTGCTTTAACTTGTTCCATGTGTGCTACATGACAAAACTTTGTACACTTTCTAATTTTTGATACATGCACTACTTTGCTCCAACCAAGTTAAGAAAAAAGGAGAATCTAAAAGTTCGTATCAGCATCAATTACCGATATAATCATCCAATTTAATAATGTAAAACACTGATTACATCTTAGTTTACTGAAGTTCATTGCACAACAGTAATATTTAAAAATAACCAAAAGTCATTAACAACATAAAAGTTTACCAAAACTATCCAACTATGTTAACATACTACATCTTCCAACATGTTCATTTGCAATGGTCAATTGGTTAAACAATACTAAACATCATGGAAAATGAAGCCAACAAGTTATCATGCAACAGGACATGAAATGTACTAATCAATTTATATGAATAGAACAAAACTTTTTGACCTTTTTGGGAATCATGCAGCCAACTATATATTTGGTAGAAAGATGATTCCCCATCTCTCACTTCATTATGATGTCACCGTTTTCCTCTCTGCTATATGCATGCATTTCGAACTATTGTATTTCATGGCTTCGTTTTGGTATGAATAGTAGCTCTAATTCAACGTGCAGTCAAATAGGCATGCTTTACGAACTATTATATTTCCTGTTTTACGAACTATTGTATTTCATGCATCCAAAATTCCTTCATATACTATATGTTTCGATTCGGTTTTTCTGGATATTAATAGGCGAATTTTTTTGCTCCCATACATAGCCCTACATTTCATATTTAGCTCAACTAATTAAGTTAAGAACAAACTAATTCAAGTACTAGACTTAAATTATAAGTAGGTTTTGGCAAGATCACCTCATTGTGATAGTCCTCTCTTCTGTATGCATGTTTTACGAACTATGTATTTCATGGCTTCTTTTTGGTATGAATACCAGCTCTAATTCAACATGCAGTCAAATAGGCATGCTTTAGGAACTATAGTATTTCATATTTTACGAACTATTGTATTTCATGCATCCAAAGTTCCTTCGATGCTAACGTTTTTCCATTAAATGATATCATGCATCTATGCAACACAATTATCAAAATTAAATGACGAGACGTCATTCTTTATTAAAATACTCTACATTCATCCAACACAATTACATACTTACTTGCTATTTATTTATTAAAAATTAATAATTGGCATAAACTCAAAAGCACAACTAACCTCTTCAATCAGTAACAAGTTTAAATCAGATGCCATGACTAGCAATCCATTCTCCATCTTATCTACTTCTGCCCCAGAAAGCTCTCATACTTACCTAGACTTGTCGAAATTCCACGGTGACGAGGATGATCTTCTAATGGATGAAAATCCTGTCAACTTCTTACATACATAAAATGCAGTAACTTGGTCCAAGGATATGCCTACAACCTTTAAATGAATATATTTGTTTGAAAGGAAATTGATTCTATTTTATGAAAAAAAATGAATTAGTTGTGGTTAAAATAGAGATTATGGATATATGTGTTGTAACAAATTGGATTAGTAAAAGTGATTATAGATATATGTGTTGTAACAAAGTGGAATAGTTGTATTTGCGACAAATTCTATAAACTATCTTATGGTAAAGTGGAAAATCTCTGTTATAGCAAAGGTTATCAGTATATTATATGGTTGGTGATTGATTAAGCTAGGCGCGCTAAATGGTAACATGAGTGAAATTTGAACCTTGCTTATACTTCTTCTGGATATATATGAATCGAAATACGAATGGCGTTACAATAAGAAAATTATTATGGTAAAGACTGCAGTGGCAATGAACCGACAATGAAGATTGGGCTTTGATTTGGAAGTGGAAGAGGAAGAGAGATGTGAGAAGTGGTGCAAATGTTTATCAGAACGTACTGGAGAAGTGTGGGTTGGGAATAAGGAAAATGACCATGGGTTGGTGTGTAAAATTCTAAGGTATTATGGTAATTTCAAAAGCTTCAAAACCAAATGTTCCTATTATATATAGATTAGTGTTAGCATTATAAACTTAGTAAATTTTCATAAACAGCAGTTAAATTATTGTTATGAGCATAATTAATTTTTATAAACTTGTTTAATTTTTAATATATTTTATTAACAAAGCAAAGTTTTTATAATCGTGCTTGTTTAATTAACTTAGTTAATTTTTATAAACTTGGTTAAATTTTCATAAACATAACTATTAAGTCTGGCATTTTTTACACAACTGTGTCCATAGAAAGTTGTTTAAAGGGTGAAGCTACAGGAAGATTTTCTGGACTATCACCAAGTGCCCGATACTACAGAGTCAAGTATGTTCAGTCCATGTAGCATGCACTTGAATTGTTATTTCATGCTAGAAAGATACGAGAAGTCCATTCAGTTAGAAAGTGAATTCGTAATGGAGAACATCAGTATACCCTAGTAACTCAGCCAAGCTTTTGCGAGAATCAGTTATGTTTCCCAAAGCGGCTACATCACCGGCCGGTTTACATCAGTTGCAGTGCCTATGTCCATATTTTTAAGTTAGTTATAATCATATAAATTAATATTGTTGCATTAACTGTGTACTATACACACAAATTTCCTTTGTATTTTCTTGCATTACTATATTCCACCTAAATAAACCGCAGATATTACTTGTTTTATGGGTCTGTATTGAAACTAACACCAAAAAAAGATATAACTCATTACTAATACAATTAATTTCAACTAAATAAAGATATATAGTTTATTAATACGGTCAGGATAAATTTATGATCATCGTATCACAAATAATTCGATATTCAATACAAGTGCTGGATGAATATTCAAATATGGATACTAGAATAAATGCACTTTTTCTCAACCATAACCAACGGTTAATCTAACACTCGTAACACAGAGTCATCAACTATAGCGGATTGATAAACATTGTATATCGACATGTTATAAAAAAGAATTGCGCATTTATAACACAAAAAATCGCTATAAAAGAGCATGATTTCATAGCATACATATACCGCTATAAAATGTGCAGATACAATAATGCCTATTTGCTGCTATCATTTGACAGTAACATCACACATTACACTATCTTTTTATATCACTTATGTCATATAGTTATAACGTTTTTTATGAGCTATGCTTTATTTTACTATAATATTTGACGCACCCCACTGTTATATTTCAATAATAACAATCAAATTGAATCTTCTTCAAATAAATAACAATTTGAACAATGCATGAACGAAAAAAAATATAATAATAAGCAAATGTAACACATTCATAATAACGAAATAAAGTATCAACTAACAAAAAATACGTTCAATACATGAGTTACCAAATTCAATACATATTTATGATAACAAAAGACAACATAGTTCAAAATTAACATCTACAAATATCAAATGTATCACTAAGAACTTGAACTGCTCAAAGCCCTTTTTCATGCACGTCTTCGGTCATTGGTCATTGGTAGTACTTTCTTTTGTAATTCCGAGGTCCTAGCAGAAATTTCTCCCTGAATTAAAGTCGAAGTATCAACCATATATTCATATTCTAATAGTCGACAATTGCATGAAAGTCTAAAAGGCTAAATCCTACAGCTTAGCAATTTTACAACCTGACACTTACAAGATATGCTAGTTCTTGAGAAATGCATGTAACATCACAGTCAGTGCTTAAAGATTCCTCCAAGTGAAAAATTTCATCCTCATCTAAATATATATTGAAAATGACAACATCAAGCATTGATATTTGGCGATATGTCAAACTACTAAAGTTGAAAATTAGATAGTAGATTATTAGTCCACGCAGAGAGGGCACACACCTGAGATTTCAATTTCAGCTTTACTTGACCACTGAACTATGCTACTAAAAGCATCACCCACTTGGGTTAATGATGGGGCGAAGTCTGTAAACAATAACAAATTCAGAAAATTTAAATCCTAATATAATGAGTAATTTCTACAGCAACAACATTAATCACTTGCCTGTAGCTCCAGTAACTTTCAACATGAAAACTGAACGAGGTCTTTCAAAAGGATTGGGGAACAAAATTTCGTCTAACTGTAACCATATGGCAGTGTTAAAGCTAGAATATCGGGATTCTTCCGATACTTAACAAAAAGGAAAAAGCAAATTACCTTTTTTGATGACTGAGCTGAAAGTGAAACAGGGGCTGAACCAAGTAACAAAGGCACAGTTGCAGCAACTTCATTTTCAGATAATGTGCTGCCCTGATAACAGAAAATTACAAAACAATATTTCAATCTCTATATCGAGTTAGGAACCCCCAAAACATAAGCACTATTGCTAAGTCATTCAAAATTAACAATATAAAACAGAATATCAATATTAACAAATTCATTCAAACTCTCATTGGATTTTAGATTTGATTTTGAACATCATTCGAACTCTCAATCTATCGATCTCTTGTCTGCATTTAAGTGCGTAAATTTTTGACGCTCGAGATAAGATTAGCGACAAATTTGAATATGTAATTCATAAAAAAGGAGTTCATTTCTTCTGCTTCACCAGTAAATTACCTTGTCATGAAATGGTTGATTTGGATGTATAAAAATAAGTTTTCTTTGACTACTTAGAGTAGTAGGCAAAAGACTGTAGATCTTAATGCTTCTACACTTCTAAAAATAAGTTTTCTTCCCAAAGAAAAATAACATAGAAAAACTTGTGGTAACGTTTGTTTTTCGAAGAACATTTAAAACCCTTACTTGAACATATCTCAAATTTGGAAGAAGCTCTCTACAAAATATAATTTGAACAGTTGGAATATCAAACTGACGGTCAAGCTATTCATAAATATGAACATGCAATGATTTGAAGATCGTTATTCATCTACAATTCTTGATTTCTTTAAAAGAAAGTCTAACCAATGCATATGCCTGCATAACTTTCATATATTTTAACTAAGATGCTATTTATTATTATTCAAAACCATGCAGGCCATTTCTTTATTCTATGCGTACATCAAAAATTAGATGTTATTGCCAATTTCAAACAGTTACCGTCTCCTCAATTTAGTAGATATTAACATAAACTAATTAATTAGTTAGCAGAATGGCATGAAACTATGTAAAAAAATGAGAAAAAAAGAAAGGGATTATAAAATGGACATAAACTTCAAAATACACATTCGGTTATTAGTGTTTAAGTAGAAGTAAAGAAAATGCATGTATCTGGTTTATGAAATGGAGGAGTGTATAGATAATTAATAACTTAAGATGCAACAGCATGAAGATAATGCATAGCACGTAAAAGGCAGAAAAAGAATGATAAGTATGTAGGTACCTACCTGTTGTGGGAGGCTGGCAGTGGAGAAGGTTGTCATGGTCAGCCTGTTACTTGCCCTCACCATTTGTGCGCGTACCCGATCAACAAAAGGCAGATTAATTTTGATATGGAACAGAGATGATGCAGAAACACGTTCACCCTTTAGCACAGCTTTGGTTAGGGTAGCGAGCTAAGCTGAGAACACCAGCCATACTCTTTCTTTTTCTTTTATTTAATTAATGGAGTACAATTGACACATTACTATAATGTAATATTTAACTATTATTTGCCACTCACGAGCTATTTGTTAAAGAAAAGAGTGGCCCATTCTTTTTCTATCAATCAAGTAACCACAGGATGACCTTTGTCTGTGTAAAGCAACTTTACATCCACCACTGAAGCAATTGGTTACCAATTTTCCTAGACGTACACAAGTACGTTATGCACTTACGCACGCAAGCAAAATGAAATGGTGAGGAAATAATACCTTAATTTTTTTTAGAAAATCACGATATAAGTGCATAACAATATAAAAACAAAGCTAGCCTTCTTACAATGGAATAGAGGACATCTCAGTCTAATGAAAATGAACACGACACCAACAGTAAAAGGAAATTGCAAAAAAAACCAAGACCATTACTTGTTTTAAAAAGAATAAAAACAAACCATTTCTGTAGTTACAGTGAAAAAAACTCCACCACTAAATATGATATTCTCACAAACTAAATTAGTCAACACATGGGTACTGAAATAGAAAAGCTAAAGTTGTTGATTTTTTAATCCTGAAATTTTTTCAAAACGTTGAATGCTCGTTCGTATATAAAAAATTCATGTATAAAATCTAAAGCTATCAAGTTTCAAATTTATATATAAACATAAATTAAAAATATATAAAATAATTTATGAACTTTTTTGCTGAGAATGAGATTTAACTTGTGATCTTATTCGTATATAAAAAAATTCATTTGAAATAGATGTTAATTTTTATTCTGAAAATCATTCAAAATCTCGGCCTCCGGTTTGCATTTAAGCGCGGTTTTTGAAAACTCGTGATCATACCAAAATATCATAACTCTATCGCGAGTATTATTAAAAATGATAATGGATCAAATTGTTATTTTGTAGATTGATAAAAGAACAAATAAATTATAATACTAAGTGAGCGCACACCTTTTCTATTTTGGACATATCCAAAAAAAAAAATTTAAAATGTTCAACCTTTTTTTCAAGCTTGAAATAATATGCAAATCATGAACAATGAATTTTTAATTATTGAATTTTGAAAAATCATTGGATTTATGGATTTGTTTTTAAATTAGGTGGAAAGATAAACTGGGATCTAAATAGCATTGACTTTCTGTTCCTTACATGTAACGACCCAGAATTTCTGTCAATTAAAATTCGAATATTTAATTGAATTTAAATATTAATAAGTGAAATTTGTAAGTCGAATAAATTTTATTTCGAATATTTGGATTTAAATTGGATAATTAAATCGATAATTGAATAGTTGAAATTGCAGAATTTTTTTGGATATTGGGTTTAATATGATTAAAATTGGTTTGTAAAATTTTATTTAATCATATTGGAGTTATAGTGATGTTATAGAACTTTAAAAACTGAATTTAAAATTTGTTTGTGAAAATTGAATATTTTAATATTTAATTATCGACTGAAAAATAGCCAATTTTTGAACAGTCTCAGAATTGGACGAAACTTGTTCCATTAGATCCGTAATAGTTTGTTATTATCGAATTTCAATTTACGTAGCAATCGGAGTTGTCGTTTGATCGTGGCAGCTCGAAACGCATCGAAATTGTTTTAATATTAATTTGACGAGTTAAAATAGTCATTTTTCAAACAGTCTCGGATTTCGACGAAACCAGTTTCATCGGCTATTATATGGTTTCAAATTTCGTGTCAATCGGATTTACTGTTTGTTCAGGGCAAGCGAAAACGCATCGAAATTGATTTTAATCGGTTTAATTCCATATCTCGCACAGATGATCGAATTAGCCTCCGAAACATGTTCCATTGTGTTCGGAACGTGGGGTAAACCCTAGAAACGCCAGTCACCGCGCGTATATCGGAGTTTGAAAAAGTCCGAATGAATAGTAATTCGAGAAATTTCTATAAAAGGCCAAAGAAATTTACTTTATTCACAAAATAAATAATCAAAACCCTAATTTCTCAGTTGCCGCCTCCTCTTGCTTCAATGGCCGATGTTCTTCCTCGCTTCCCCTTGTTTTTTCTTCTTATTCATCAGTTTTTATCAGAAATTTCCAACATGGGAAATGTAGAGCACGGCACGAACTACGAATCCAACGGTTATGATCGAGAATGGGGCTGTGGATCGATATAAATATGGGTTTGAATGGCCGGAAGTCGTGCACGTTTTTCAAGGTGAAGAGAGGACCGAGCTTCGTGGTGCCCATGCCGAAGGTAGAGGAGGGTGAGGCGTGTTGGTTGATGATGTCTGATCGCCAGAAAATGGATCGTGGGGGTGGCGATTTGGAGCCCTAGGAGCGGCGGCCGTATGGGTTTGTTTTACTGGACATTGTCGCGATGAAAAAGAAGCTAGCATGCGGCTAGGATCTGGGCAAAGAAAATGGACGGTTGTGATGGAAGTAGGGTTTGAATTGAGAAATAAGATTGTAATTTATTTTTATTTAAGTTCGTACAATGTTTAAAAAGCGATAACTTTTTCATACGAGGTCGAAAACGCGCGAAACCAGTTGCGTTGGGTTCTTATGAACGAGCACTACGCTATGGAATTGGATTGGAGTCGTTTGGAGTTAGCAAAAATTTCGGGTATTATTCGAAATAAAAGTTGAAAACGGAATTGAAATCAAGGTGAGAACTTCTCACTCAATCGAATAGTTTCGATTTATATTTTAAATAGTTGGATTTAAAATTTCTTGATTGTATGTTTGAATGTTGATTATTATCTATTGATTGTTGAAATAGACATTATGCGTCGTTAGTAAGCGGATGTTATTTATTAAAAACATATACCGCGAATATTTCACAGTACAGTGAAATTGGTATTATTTATGTACTTGGAATTGATTTTTCCCACATTATATAGCGGATAATAATTTATGAATCGCATATACCACGATAATTCCGTACTGGAGCGGAATTGGTATTGTGCTAATGTTTGTGGATACAGGGAAACAGGTTGGAGGGATCCAACCGGATTCCTCAACTGTATTGATTTATTTACATATATTTTGATATTTGTTGATTATCATATCGATATATGATATTTGGATGTCATGATTGATTATTTGGTGCTATTGCATCATCGGATCCATTTTTGAAGTTTTAAAATAATGATTTTGGTTTTTAAAAGAATTTTTAAAGTGATGTTTGAAAGTATACGTTTTATTAAATTTTTGAATTGATTCATCTTAAATAAAATAAACGTTAAAATTTTAATATTTTAAAATTATGATTTTTTGCTAAATATAAATGAAATGTGATTTTTGAAATAAGTAGTTGATAAATTATAAATTAGTTTAAATTGGGATTTTTGAATTATTATTATAAACAATTTATATATAAGTTGTATAAAATTGATATTTATAAATTAAAATATAGAAATTATAAAACGAGTTTTTTTTTAAGTGTTAAAATAAAGTTTGAACCTAGATTCATAAGTAAATAAGAATTTTTGGTTTATAAATTATTGTCGATATAAAAGAATGGATATGTGAATAAATGAATTATAAGTAATTTACTTATGAACAGGATTTCGACATGTAAATGGAATATAAATAGAATGGGTTAATAAAGGAGATTTATAAAACGAAGTTGTTATAAAATATAGAAATGGAATTTATAGACATTGCTTATAAATCCGAAAACGACTTATTTTGATAAGTTAGTTATTATAGCTTATTAAAGGAAGTATATTCACGATTTTGGACAGTGAATATATTATTAAACAAAATGGATATGTTTTGCGAAAATGAATATTATCAAATGAAGTTAATTGTTTTAAAGATGTTTTAAGATGGATTAACTATCGAAACCATAGATTTCAACATTTATTGTTGAAATAGACGTTTTCGAGGAATAAGGAAATGGTGGACTATAACACTGTTGTTATAGTAAATGGTTTCCGAAAGGAAAGGTTTTATATAGTATTGGGATTTATATATCTATCTAAATTTCGAATCTCTATACTAGTGATTTTGGGTTGTCGTAACGATGTTTTACGCAACATTCGTTTTGGCCCAAATAAATGTGTTAAGTGAATGTTTTCCTTAAAGAATGAAATATATACTTAATTTCGATTTAAGTATATTGAATGTTTTCCAAGTGTTGAAAATAAATGATTTTGTGAATTACTTATTATTAAATAAGTATGGAAGTGTTTTCCAATATGAAGTGAATATTTTGAGTTTTTATTTTTTAAAGATAATGGAAAATGAATATTAGAAATCAATTTGGAAATTGTATATTCATAGATATTTTGGAATTGTAAATTCACTATGGAATTTATAAATGAAAAGGGGAATTTGTTTAAAAATAAACGTTGATTTATTTTTGAAGTATGAGAATTAATTTACGGATTTGGAACGTAAATATAAAGTAAATCGGTAAAGATTTATTTAATTGGTTTAAATGAACCATATTGAAATGAAAGTATTTCGCATAAGGAAAATGATTGAAATTTGTTTTCAAAAGTGGTAAAGGTGAAAAGTGATTTGAAAATTTGTTTTCAAATGTTGAAGTGTGAGAAATATATATCTTGTAAAGATATTTTGGAAAGTAAATAATTTGGGAAATTATTTGGAATTTGGTGATGTTGAACACGCATATTGATAGTTAAATAATCCGACTATCAATATTTACCTTTAAATAGGTATTTGTTGTGAATTGCTTGAATTTGAATGCCATACTTATTTTTGAATAAGCGCTCACTATTCGGGTTAGCCGGGAAAGGACCTTGGGGTCGTATAACACATTCCGAATATGTGATACGTCGTAATGGATTGCATTTGATGACCGGTGTTGAAGACCGGATATTTTTGAAAACGGAAGGATTACCGTTGAGTTACTCTGCATCGGCTGATCTCCGATATAGAGGTTTTATCACCCTTAGTGACGGGAAGTCCGGACGTGATTAGAAATTATCCGGAATGCAAGGACTTCTTTGTAAGTGCCTTCGGTTCTGTTCGAGCCCGGAACAGACTTGTATGGATTGTATGTCTGACATTACAAGTTGAGATATAAAGCTGATTTCTTTCAAATATATTTCTGTTGGTGGCGGAGAATTTATTCTCTTAGCTTAACACCCTTCTCTGAGACGTACGAGCTCAGAGGTTATGTAGTTGAAGGTTATTAGTGATATACTCCCAATTTGGTAATGTGACATGCTGAGTGTTGCTGTGAAATAATCATTGTTTGATCATTTGTGATATGATCATTTGTTTGATCATTTATCTTGGTGATCATTACTTTGATTATTTGTTGACCCAAAGCACAGCTTTTGTATAAAGCGTGGCTTTGTGGACGAGACTTCGTCGGACCTCACACCCCGGAAATGGTCAAAACAGGAAGGATGCGGCAAGATTATTAGGGGGTAGCGCCCCTTTAGTGTATGTCATTCCTTCTGCATAGAGGTTGTATCACGGTATGGAGCCCAGATATTTAACCTATGTTGTTGCTGCAAATTTTGTGGTTGTTGGAAATCGAGAATTCTCGGATAGATCGGTTACGATCGGGGGATGACATATTCGTGTCAGTAGTTACCCAGTTAGGGGTAACCCGGCCTTGTGTTGGCAGAGATCCGGTTTAATTCTCGGGACGTCATTCCAGAGGCGTTTCCATGTGGCAATAGGAAGTTCCTTGGCCTGACCATTTGTTGGAAATCCAAAGAAACAATACGAGACTTGTACGGTTTTAGTTGTAGAACTTGCCATTTACTTATGGTGGCGCCCCACTGTTTAGATGGTAGCTATAGTAGGCATACGATAATGGTCGTATGTTGGCTAAGATTTATATCTTTACTTTCAAAATGTTTTCTGCACTATGCACTAGTAATAATATCAAATGTTTCTTTTTAATGCGTATCAAGCATCTTTGACTATCATAAGGAGAAATCTCCTCCGATTCTGCGTTTGCATTGTGTGTATGTGCGGGAGGCCTTATGGTAGTCTCATTTCTAAAAGCATTGCGAATTGACTTTAAAAATATTCCTCTATTTTGATTTTAAAGATAAATAAACTGTTTTAGTTCTCACACCAGTCACATGACTGACTCGGAGTTTATTGTTTTCCTTCCTAAACTCTGGGTGCCCACCAATTTCCACACGGGCAGTCAGGAGTAAGGTTTATCAGGATATTCTGGAATTCAGGAGTTGCAGGAGGCAAGCTGGATGGCATGGCGTATTACTAGTATATAGTATTTCTTTTCCGCTGTTTGTTGTTGTTTGTTGTTGTACACTCTGATGATGTAATGTAAAATGATGTAATGTAATATCTGATATAGTTCTTTGTTTAAAGATTATTCATTTAATTATTATATGTTGTTCCGCTGTGATTGTGAGATTCTGATGTTGTTCTGTTATTTCTTTCTGTTCTATTCTATCTTTTTTTCTGTCTTCTTCTACCTTTTTCTTCTTCTTTAACCCTAATGGTTCGATTTTTCGACTTTCGATTGCTCGGCAGTTGATACAGTGGACGTATTGATGTCGGTTTTCGTGGACGAAAAAGTCGCGTCGTCACATTTGGTATCAGAGCTTATGGTTAAGCGACAACCATGACTCTGTTGGGTATAACTCCTTAGAGATAGAGTCAGCAGTACTCTAGAATGAGTTTGAGTGTAATAATAGCTATGAGCGCGTATTTGTTAGTGAATATAAAAAAATGTTTTATATTGTGTTTGCTTATCTTGAGCTGTTTGTGGATTCTGATCGGTAGATGGGACGCCATATTATCGATAGGGATTTCTAAACACTTAAACGAGGCATGTCGACATAGTATTGTTTAAATTGGGTAAATGAAGTAATTTTACCTTGATTATATTTTGTATATAAAGGAATAATTTTTCGGAATTATTAAAGTGTATATGAATTGATTGTTGAATAAGTTAAATAAAACCACAGTTGTAAAAAAAAATTGTATAAGCAATTGAATTATAAGTATGGAGTTATAATTAAAATGATTTACACTTGTGAAATAATCTCATATATAAGAAGTGAAATTATATAAGTAAAAGGGTTTGTAAATGTGATTTATAATCTGAAAATAAAATTTCAGAGAAGTGTTTTGAAAGGATTTGATAATTTGGAAAATTGTTTTGGAGAAATTAAAGCTCTAAACTCTTTTCGGTCGCTGGAAAATAATCCTGATGATGATGGCCACATCATTAGAATTCATTTTCAGGTTTCCAAAAGAGAAATTGCTGCCAAATTGTTTTAAATAAAAGTTGTTTGGAAAATTTTGAGTTTGAGTTTTGAAATTCAAAAAATAATTGAATTGATTTCAAAAATGGTTTTGAAAGATTTGAAAGGACTCTGGAATCCTATTTAAGATATTTATGGGAATGATAAATGAGTTGATAACTTATACAGATTGAATTTTGATAGAATAAATTTAATTTAAAGGATGAAGTTAAATTAAAAGAAGTATAAGTAAATCAATAAAATCCAAGTTGAAATAAATTTGAGTTGTCATCAAAGACATGTAATTTGAAATTTAACAAAAGAAAAGTTAAATAAACTGATTTGGATTTGATAAGATGCTTGAAATGAAATATAACTTAAGTGAAGTTGAATGAAGTTAATTTTGGTATCGAAGTAAATTAATAAGTGAATTAATGAAATGAAGTCATTAAGAATTTGAATTTGAGTTATATAAATGAAATTCAACAGTATATTGTTAAAGGAATTAGCAATTGAATTGAACTAATGGATTAAATGTTAATCAATTAAATGTAAATAATTGATATGAAATAATGAATGTAAGTGTTAATTCATTAGAAGCTAATGTTATTAGAAATTGAATAAATTGAACGAAAGTCAATTTAATATGATCCAATTGGAATTAAATGTGTTGAACCAAATTGAATGTAAAGTGAATAAATTTGGTTGTATTGAATAAACATTGGTTGTTATTTGATTGTTGATTGATTGTATATAATTCATTAAGTGTTAATGAAATTGAATTAGCGAAATTGGAAGCTATGTAATTAAATTCCAATGGATAATATGTAAATTTGAATAGAATTGGATTTGATTTGATTGAAAGCGAATCAATGTGAGTAAATTAGTGGATGTATACTAATTGGAAAATGAATATGAATGAATGTTAGTAAATCCAATGTTAATGAATCAAATGTGATTTAAATTGGAAAACAAATTCATTGAATATTAATGAGAAATGAAAGACTATTGATTTGGTTATGGATTTGTTGGATGATAGTTGTTTGATGGTTGCATTTGTTGCTTTAGATGCATTTGCTATATTGACATATGTAGTTGTTAGTATATGTTGTATATTGATATTATTTTCATATATACATGTTACTCATTTGTTTGTTGAGTGTATAATAGGTGCGGATTGCGCTTGCTTCGCTTTTGGAGCTCGCTTTCGTGCTATATTAGCCGTATATGCTCGCTAATAATAAATAAGGTACATATCTCGGATTACATACCGTACTTTTACACTTTTTTCTCTGCGGGATGTCTCATCACTTGATGAGATGTATATTTGTGATATACATACTGTCATTTTTTTCGGATCGAGCCGCGCAAAGGAGACTATGGCGAAATTTACCTAAAATTTAAGGCGTTAGAATATTTTTGAGAAAATTGAAAAAATTTTGAAAACTATAATTTTGGTTTTGAAATTGGAAGTTAAACGATATAGTTGGTTTTGAAAAGATAAATAAGTATGATTTGAAAACTTAGTAAAGTTATTGTAAGAAGTTTAACTATGGATTTTGGAAAGTTAATGAATTCTGTAACTTTTTCTTTGTAATTTCGAGGACGAAATTCTTTTAAGGAGGGAAGATTGTAACGACTCAGAATTTCTATCAATTAAAATTCGAATATTTAATTGAATTTAAATATTAACAAGTGAAATTTGTAAGTCGAATAAATTTTATTTCGAATATTTGAATTTAAATTGGATAATTAAATCGATAATTGAATAGTTGAAATTACAGAAAAAATTGGATATTGGGTTTAATATGATTAAAATTGGTTTGTAAAATTTTATTTAATCATATACTGGAGTTACAGTGATGTTATAGAAATTTTAAAACTGAATTTAAAATTTGTTTGTGAAAATTGAATATTTTAATATTTAATTATCGACTGAAAAATAACCAATTTTTGAACAGTCTCAGAATTGGACGAAACTTGTTCCATTGGATCCATAATAGCTTGTATAGTCATTTTTTAAACAGTCTCGGATTTCGACGAAACCAGTTTCATCAGATCCGTAATGTGATATTATTGTATGGTTTCAAATTTCGTATCAATCGGATTTACCGTTTGTCCGGGGCAAGCGAAAACGCATCGAAATCGGTTAGTAATTAAATTATATACAAGCTATGCAAGTTTAAAAGAGAAGTTACATACTCGAGTTAGTAATTAAATTATATATTGTGTATAAATAATTTATACACATCGTACAGGCTTATGAAAATATTAAGTATTTATATAGACTTATTTCTTTCTTGGTTTGATAGTGATGAAATTTTGAGGATGAAATTATTTTAAGATGAGAAGAATAAAACAATCTGAAATTTTTATTATTTCAAATTTAAATATTCGAATTTGATTTAAATATAATAAATAACAAGAAAATCAATTTTTTATAAGACCATTTGAGTTTTAATAAATAGCTCTCAATTCCTAAAATTATTCAGAGAAGTAAAGCAGAGGTTGTAATAGGCGTATCTTCCTTTTGTCTTATCCTTATAGTAGTTCAACATAATCATGTCGTTCACTAATATTACAAGCACTTCATCATTTCCCTCCAAATTTCATTAACATATAAATACTTATTTTTTTACTCTGAAACATATATGAGTAAGTGGAAAACTATATTTTTGCACCCATATAAAATCATTAATCATCCGAATTTCAACCAAACTATATTAAATGACACGAGACAAAAATTTCCTTTTAACTTAATTAACTGAATTTCGTTACAATCCCACTAATTAAAATTAGTTGGAACTTTCATCATCATACTAATTTTTATATTAGTCTTTATTCGTGAACTCTATAGCATGTTCTTTGTTGATAAATTTTAATGTAATCTTAAGGTGCACAAGGTATGAACCCTTAAGGAAACAGTTCATGTCAAAGAAACACTGACCACCAACTATTAGTTACTTGGTAACTATTAGTCTGTATATTGGTTTTCATATATAAGTTCAACATATTGGTCCTATATTTAAAGTATAAATTTAAAAACGTACTAATTTGAATTTGATAATATTGTTTCAAACCTCATATAAATTGTCCAAAGAGTGAAATGCGCATTCATATTTATTTCAAACAAGTAACAGTTCAAAATTTTCATTGGTGCATTTTTTAACATTCTCATTCCTAAATGAATTTGAAAAATATGCCAGTAGCTTTGATGCTTTATATTTTCTGACATAATAATGATTAATATCATGAAAAAGTATGAAATTATTAATAAAGCATAACTAATTTTTAAAACAAACAACAATTTTTCATTTTATTTGTACCTATCGTAGAAGGACAATAATTGAAATAGTATAACAATAAACGTAATTCAAAAATAAATAACCAGTCGTCACAACACAAAATATTTTGTAATACATTTAGAAAATAATTCGGATGACATTTTATTAATAATAACGATAAAAACACACGATCTAATAAAACGTAATCAACAAAGCAAATTATGAAAATTTATTGTTGTTATTACTAAAATGAATTTATCATATGTAAAATAATAGTAAGGGAAACAATTGCTATACATAGTAGTTTTGTGAAATAATAAACTAAATTAGTTATGTTGTAAACATAATGAATTAAATTTATAATAGTTTTCATCTTTTGAAGTCGCTTCTGAAAGTCATTGTTGTAATTCCACGTTTGTTGTTATTTAAACATTACATAGAATCCATGAACAAAAGTTGAAACCACACGATCAAAAGTAATAACCGTTGTCAGTTAATTTTTCGAATAAGTCCCTGTCAAAATAATATCTAGTATATACAAAAACCACTTTGCACCTGACAGTTTTAGACAATAAGATCAAATAGTCAGCTGAACATTTAGATGGACCCAATCAAATACTACAACCTGTCTATATATAGCCCACTAATAAACAAAAACTTTTACGTTTATAAACGCTGTCATCTACAATCAGTCAAGAAAAAACCACTCAAAACTAAACAAAACAAAATCATGAAGCAATTTAATTTTCAGTAATCCATTTTAATTAAGCATTAACTTCAGAACATCGGTGCCCTGCACATCAGACATGCATTCTTCTTCTCGAACCATCTAGCAAGACATTGAAAATGAAAGACATGAGAGCAAACGTGTGAACCAACTTCATTCCTTCCTCCTCTACTATATGATCGCCATGACCATCAAACTCCATAAGACATATGGAACAGCATGCATCGTCTTCTAGTCCTTCCCTCATTTAACCACTCAACTCTTTCTCCTAATATCATCCTTGAATCAAATGTTGCATCAAAATATGCATAATTTCCCCCAGTTCCAAATACAGACATTTTATCGTCTCTTTCATCATCCGTATCAACTAAATCATCATAGAAGAACACTTCCACTTCATACTGCACTCCGCTTCCTTCAAATTTAGCCAGGGTTCGTTTACAGAAATCAACAATAATATGATGCAACGCTCGTACAATCCCTGGTCTATGAATGTGCAGATAAGAACCTTCTACGGATACATTGCGCTGTATCGTGTGTAGAAGGTTGACGTTGAAGCGAGCATCTTCGTTTCGTGGCAGTTGAAACGAAAATTCTTCGGTGATGGTTGTTCTTAAATCAGACACGCTTGCACCACTCAGTTTTGACAGCAATACTCTAATGAGTGGATTTATTTATACTGCTATGCGAATGGCTTTAAGTTCTATGTCCATATCCATATAATCTATTTCTTCTTCAATTACATTAGCCATTGATTTTTTTTTAATTTATGAATGAAGGACGAAGCTGGAAAAAAATAAAAGAGTTGTAATTGAGTGATAAGTTTTGGAAGATAGATTAGTGGAAAAAAAGATGTATCAATACGTGTTTTGTTTGATTGGCTTCTGCCCTTGCATGATACTAAATTATTTGCTGAGCATAATCGGTCATGTGCATCAACTTTTGTGCGTTGGTTGATGTAATTTGAAAATCAATGCATTATTCAATATTTGCATTGGACGGGCCTTGCAATTATGGATTGACTAGATATACAGTATAAAAGGAAAATTGAAATCTGAATAAAGATACAATCTTTATATAAACTTTATAGTTCAACTAGAAATAATATTAAATCAACATTGTCAGTTTTTACTTCACTGGTTTAAGATAATTATCAGCCGGGAATTGAAAAGTTCGAAATTATAGTTAAAACTTAACATACTGACATATATACAGATCACATGGAATAAACTATTACCTAGGGCAACCAAGCGTAGAAATTTACATCAAACAAATATAGAGAAATAACCAATACACAACTTAAAAAAATTGGATAAAATCAGGTGGTGAAAAATAAACAATGTGCGTATATATAATAAAGGTTAGAGAGGTTTCATGCAGTTCATCTGCCTAAAATACTGTCAGTTTCAAAAATTTAACATCTACATCATACACGTATATACACAAGCGGGTGTGGCTATGTTATAAATGTGTATACGTGTATGATGTAGAGGTTAAATTGTTTGAAACTGACAGTATTTTAGGCAGATGACATACACAAAACCTCTCTAACCTTTATTATACATACGCACGTTGTTTATTTTTCCACCACCTAATTTAATCCAAATTTTTAAAACTGTGTATTGGTTATTTCTCTATATTTGTTTGATGTAAATTTCTACGCTTGGTTGCCCTAGGTAGTAGTTCATTCCATGTGATCTGTAAATATGACAGTATGTTAAGTTTAATTATAATTTCAAACTTTTCAACTCCAAACTGATCATTATCTTAAACCAGTGAAGTAAAAACTGACAATGTTGATTTAATATTACTTGTAGTTGAAGTATAAAGTTTACATAAAGATTGTATCTTTATTCACATTTCAATTTTTCTTTTATACTGTAAATCTAGTTAATCCATAATTGCAAAACCCGTCCAATGCAGAGATTGAATAATGCATTGATTTTCAAATTACATCAACCGACGCACAAAAGTTGATGCACATGACCGATTATGCTCAGAAAATTATTTAGTATCATGCAAGAGCAGAAGCCAGTCAAACAAAACACGTATTGATACATTTTTTTTTCACTAATCTATCTTCCAAAACTTAGCACTCAATTACAACTCTTTTGTTTTTTTGTAGCTTCGTCCTTCATTCATAATTGAAAAAAAAATCAATGGCTAATGTAATTGAAGAAGAAATAGATTATATGGATATGGCCATAGAACTTAAAGTCATTCGTATAACAGTACAAACAAAGCCACTCATTAGAGTATTGCTGTCAAAACTGAGTGGTGCAAACGTAGCTGATTTAAGAGCAACCATCATCGAAGAATTTTCGTTTCAACTGCCACAAAACGAAGATGCTCGCTTCAACATTAACCTTCTACACACGATACAGCGCAATGTATCTGTAGAAGGTTCTGATCTGCACATTCATAGACCAGAGAATGTACGAGCGTTGCATCATATTATTGTTGATTTCTGTAAACGAACCCTGACTAATTTTGAAGGAAACGGAGTGCAGTATGAAGTGGAAGTGTTCTTCAATGATGATTTAGTTGATACGGATGATGAAAGGAACGATGAAATGTCTGTATTTGAAAATGGGGAAATTATGCATATTTTGATGCAGCATTTGATTCAAGGATGATATTAGGCGAAAGAGTTGAGCGGTTAGATGGGAGGGAAGGACTAGAAGACGGTGCATGCTGTTCCATATGTCTTATGGAGTTTGATGGTCATAGTGATCATATAGTAGAGGAGGAAGGAATGGAGTTGGTTCGCACGTCTTGCTCTCATGGCTTTCATTTTCAATGTCTTGCTAGATGATTCGAGTAGAAGAATGCATGTCCGATGTGCAGGGCAACGATTTTCTGAAGTTAATGCTTAATTGAAATGGATCGCTGAAAATTAAATTGTTTCATTATTCTGTTTTGTTTAGTTCTGATTTTTTTTCCCCGACTGATGGTAGATATCAATGTTTATAAACGTAAAAGTTTTTGTTTATTAGTGGGCTATATATAGATAGGTTGTAGTATTTGATTGGGTCCAACTAAATGTTCAGCTGACTATTTGATCTTATTGTCTAAAATTGTCAGGTGCAAAGTGGTTTTTGTATGTACTGGATATTATTTTGACAGGGACTTGTCCGAAAAATTAACTGGCAAAGGTTATTACTTTTGATCGTGTGGTTCCAACTTTTGTTCATGGATTCTATGTAATGTTTAAATAACTAAAAACGTGGAATGACAACAATAACTTTCAGAAGCGACTTCAAAAGATGAAAACTATTATAAATGTAATCCATTATGTTCACAACATAGCTAGTTTAGTTTATTATTTCACAAAACTACTATATATAACAATTGTTACCCTTACTATTATTTTACGTATTATAATTTCATTTTAGTAATAATAACAATAAATTTTCATAATTTGCTTTGTTAATTACGTTTTATTAAGTCGTGTGATTTTATCGTTATTATTAATAAAATGCCATCCGAATTATTTTCTAAATGTATTCCAAAATATTTTGTGTTGTGACGACTGGTTATTTATCTTTGAATTACGTTTATTGTTATACTATTTCAATTATTGTCCTTCTACGATAGGTACAAAAAAAATGAAAAATTATTGGTTGTTTTAAAAATTAATTATGCCTTATTAATATCATATTTTTTCACGATATTAATCATTATTATGTCAGAAAATATAAAGCATCAAAGCTACTGGCATATTTTTCAAATTCATTTAGCAACGGAAATGTTAAAAAATGCACCAACGAAAATTTTGAACTGTTACTTGTTTGAAATAAATATGAATGCGCATTTCACTCTTTGGACAATTTATATGAGGTTTGAAACAATATTATCAAATTCAAACTAGTACGATTTAAATTTATACTTTAAATATAGGACCAACATGTTGAACTTATGCATTCCTTATATATGAAAACCAATATACAGACTAATAGTTACCAAGTAACTAATAGTTGATGGTCAGTGTTTCTTTGAGATGAACTGTTTCCTTAAGGCTTCATACCTTGTGCACCTTAAGATTACATTAATTTATCAACAAAGAACATGCTATAGAGTTCACGAATAAAGACTAATATAAAAATTAGTATGATGATGGAAGTTCCATTTAATTTTAATTGGTGGGATTGTAACGAAATTCAGTTAATTAAGTTAAAAGAAATTTTTTGTCTCGTATCATTTAATATAGTTTGGTTGAAATTCGGATTATTAATGATTTCCTATGGGTGCAAAAATATAGTTTTCCACTTACTCGTATATGTTTCAGAGTAAAAAATAAGTATTCATATGTTAATGAAATTTGGAGGAAAGTGATGAAATGCTTGTAATATTAGTGAACGACGTGGTTATGTTGAACGACTATAAGGATAAGACAAAAGGAAGATACGTCTATTGATAGTTATTTTGGAAAGTAAATAATTTGAGAAATTATTTGGAATTTGGTGATGTTGAACACGCCTATTGATAGTCAAATAACCGACTATCAATATTTACCTTTAAATAGGTATTTGTTGTGATTGTTTGAATTTGAATGCCACACTTATTTTTGAATAAGCGCTCACTATTCGGGTTAGCTGGGAAAGGACCATGGGGTCGTATAACCCATTCCGAATATGTGATACGTCGTAATGGATTGCATTTGATGACCGGTGTTGAAGACCGGATATTTTTAAAAACGGAAGGATTACCGTTGAGTTACTCTGCATCGGCTGATCTCAGATATAGAGGTTTTATCACCCTTAGTGACGGGAAGTCCGGACGTGATTAGAAATTATCCGGAATGCAAGGACTTCTTTGTCGTTCACTAATATTAAAAGCACTTCATCACTTTCTTCTTTTGTCTTATCCTTATAGTACTTCAACATAATCATGTCGTTCACTAATATTACAAGCACTTCATCACTTCCCTTCAAATTTCATTAACATATGAGTACTTATTTTTTTACTCTGAAACATATATGAGTAAGTGGAAAACTATATTTTTGCACCCATATAAAATCATTAATCATCCGAATTTCAACCAAACTATATTAAATGACACGAGACAAAAATTTCCTTTTAACTTAATTAACTGAATTTCATTACAATCCCACTAATTAAAATTAGTTGGAACTTTCATCATCATACTAATTTTTATATTAGTCTTTATTCGTGAACTCTATAGCATGTTCTTTGTTGATAAATTTTAATGTAATCTTAAGGTGCACAAGGTATGAACCCTTAAGGAAACAGTTCATGTCAAAGAAACACTGACCACCAACTATTAGTTACTTGGTAACTATTAGTCTGTATATTGGTTTTCATATATAAGTTCAATATATTGGTCCTATATTTAAAGTATAAATTTAAAAACGTACTAATTTGAATTTGATAATATTGTTTCAAACCTCATATAAATTGTCCAAAGAGTGAAATGCGCATTCATATTTATTTCAAACAAGTAACAGTTCAAAATTTTCACTGGTGCATTTTTTAACATTCTCATTGCTAAATGAATTTGAAAAACATGCCAGTAGCTTTGATGCTTTATATTTTCTGACATAATAATGATTAATATTATGAAAAAGTATGAAAATATTAATAAAACATAACTAATTTTTAAAACAACCAACAATTTTTCATTTTATTTGTACCTATCGTAGAAGGACAATAATTCAAATAGTATAACAATAAACGTAATTCAAAGATAAATAACCAGTCGCCACAACACAAAATATTTTGGAATACATTTAGAAAATAATTCGGATGACATTTTATTAATAATAACGATAAAAACACACGACCTAATAAAACGTAATCAACAAAGCAAATTATGAAAATTTATTGTTGTTATTACTAAAATAAAATTATCATATGTAAAATAATAGTAAGGGAAACAATTGCTATACATAGTAGTTTTGTGAATTAATAAACTAAATTAGCTATGTTGTGAACATAATGAATTTCATTTATAATAGTTTTCATCTTTTGAAGTCGCTTCTGAAAGTCAATGTTGTCATTCCACGTTTGTAGTTATTTAAATATTACATAGAATCCATGAACAAAAGTTGGAACCACACGATCAAAAGTAATAACCGTTGCCAGTTAATTTTTCGAACAAGTCCCTGTCAAAATAATATCCAGAATATACAAAAACCACTTTGCACCTGACAGTTTTAGACAATAAGATCAAATAGTCAGCTGAACATTTAGATGGACCCAATCAAATACTACAACCTGTCTATATATAGCCCACTAATAAACAAAAACTTTTACGTTTATAAACATTGCCATCTACAATCAGTCAAGGAAAAACAACTCAAAACTAAACAAAACAAAATCATGAAGCAATTTAATTTTCAGCGATCCATTTCAATTAAGCATTAACTTCAGAACATCAGTGCCCTGCACATCAGACATGCATTCTTCTCTTCGAACCATCTAGCAAGACATTGAAAATGAAAGACATGGGAGCAAACGTGCGAACCAACTTCATTCCTTCCTCCTCTACTATATGATCGCCATGACCATCAAACTCCATAAGACATATGGAACAGCATGCATCGTCTTCTAGTCCTTCCCCCATTTAACCACTCAACTCTTTCGCCTAATATCATCCTTGAATCAAATGTTGCATCAAAATATGCATAATTTCCCCCAGTTCCAAATACAGATATTTCATCGTCTCTTTCATCATCCGTATCAACTAAATCATCATAGAAGAACACTTCCACTTCATACTGCACTCCGCTTCCTTCAAAATTAGTCAGGGTTCGTTTACAAAAATCAACAACAATATGATGCAACGCTCGTACATTCCCTGGTCTATGAATGTGCAGATAAGAACCTTCTACGGATACGTTGTGCTGTATCGTGTGTAGAAGGTTGACGTTGAAGCGAGCATCTTCGTTTCGTGGCAGTTGAAACGAAAATTCTTCGGTGATGGTTGTTCTTAAATCAGATACGCTTGCACCACTCAGTTTTGACAGCAATACTCTAATGAGTGGATTTATTTGTACTGCTATGCGAATAGCTTTAAGTTCTATGACCATATCCATATAATCTATTTCTTCTTCAATTACATTTGCCATTGATTTTTTTTTTAAATTATGAATGAAGGACGAAGCTGGAAAAAAATAAAAGAGTTGTAATTGAGTGATAAGTTTTGGAAGATAGATTAGTGGAAGAAAAAAGATGTATCAATACGTGTTTTGTTTGATTGGCTTCTGCCCTTGCATGATACTAAATTATTTACTGAGCATAATCGGTCATGTGCATCAACTTTTGTGCGTTGGTTGATGTAATTTGAAAATTAATGCATTATTCAATATTTGCATTGGACGGGCCTTGCAATTATGAATTGACTAAATTTACTGTATAAAAGGAAAACTGAAATCTGAATAAAGATACAATCTTTATATAAACTTTATACTTCAACTAGAAGTAATATTAAATCAACATTGTCAGTTTTTACTTCACTGGTAAGATAATGATCAGCCGGGAGTTGAAAAGCTCGAAATTATAGTTAAAACTTAACATACTGACATATTTACAGATTACATGGAATGAACTATTACCTAGGGCAACCAAGCGTAGAAATTTACATCAAACAAATATAGAGAAATAACCAATATACAACTTAAAAAATTGGATGAAATCAGGTGGTGGAAAAATAAACAATGTGCGTATGTATAATAAAGGTTAGGGAGGTTTCATGCAGGTCATCTGCCTAAAATACTGTCAGTTTCAAACAATTTAACATCTACATCATACACGTATATACACATATTTATAAATAGCCACACCCCCTAGCATACATACATGTGATAATATGTGTTTTTTACCGAACATAGAGATGCACTATCCATTATCACGTCAGATAATTTTAACAACGGTGTATGAATAACACTAGCTTACCCTACATTGTTGTTAAAATTATCTGACGTGATAATGGATAGTATATCTCAATGCTCGGTAAAAAACACATATTATCACATGTATGTATGCTAGCGGGTGTGGCTATATTATAAATGTGTATACGTGTATGATGTAGAGGTTAAATTGTTTGAAACTGACAGTATTTTAGACAGATGACCTACATGAAACCTCTCTAACCTTTATTATACATACGCACATTGTTTATTTTTACACCACCTAATTTCATCCAAATTTTTTAAGCTGTGTATTGGTTATTTCTTTATATTTGTTTGATGTAAATTTCTACGCTTGGTTGCCCTAGGTAGTAGTTCATTCCATGTGATCTGTAAATATGACAGTATGTTAAGTTTAATTATAATTTCGAACTTTTTTAACTCCAGGCTGATCATTATCTTAAACCAGTGAAGTAAAAACTGACAATGTTGATTTAATATTACTTCTAGTTGAAGTATAAAGTTTACATAAAGATTGTATCTTTATTCACATTTCAATTTTTCTTTTATACTGTAAATCTAGTCAATCCATAATTGCAAAACCCGTCCAATGCAAAGATTGAATAATGCATTGATTTTCAAATTACATAGACCGACGCACAAAAGTTGATACACATGACCGATTATGTTCAGCAAATTATTTAGTATCATGCAAAGGCAGAAGTCAGTCAAACAAAACACGTATTCATACATTTTTTTTTCACTAATCTATCTTCCAAAACTTATCACTCAATTACAACTCTTTTATTTTTTTGCAGCTTCGTTCTTCATTCATAATTAAAAAAAAAACAATGGCTAATGTAATTGAAGAAAAAATAGATTATATGGATATGGCCATAGAACTTAAAGCCGTTCGTATAACAGTACAAACAAAGCCACTCATTAGAGTATTGCTGTCAAAACTGAGTGGTGCAAACGTAGCTGATTTAAGAGTAATCATCACCGAAGAATTTTCGTTTCAACTGCCACGAAACGAAGATGCTCGCTTCAACATTAACGTTATACACACGATACAGCGCAATGTATCCGTAGAAGGTTCTGATCTGCACATTCATAGACCAGAAAATGTACGAGCGTTGCATCATATTATTGTTGATTTCTGTAAACGAACCCTGGCTAATTTTGAAGAAAGCGGAGTGCAGTATGAAGTGAAAGTGTTCTTCAATGGTGATTTAGTTGATACGGATGATGAAAGGGACGATGAAATGTCTGTATTTGGAACTGGGGAAATTATGCATATTTTGATGCAGCATTTGATTCAAGGATGATATTAGGAGAAAGAGTTGAGTGGTTAAATGGGAGGGAAGGACTAGAAGACGGTGCATACTGTTCCATATGTCTTATGGAGTTTGATGGTCATGGTGATCATATAGTAGAGGAGGAACGAATGGAGTTGGTTCGCACGTCTTGCTCTCACGGCTTTTATTTTCAATGTCTTGCTAGATGATTCGAGGAGAAGAATGCATGTCCGATGTGCAGGGCAACGATTTTCTGAAGTTAATGCTTAATTGAAATGGATCGCTGAAAATTAAATTGCTTCATTATTCTGTTTTGTTTAGTTCTGATTTTTTTTCCCTGACTGATGGTAGATATCAATGTTTATAAACGTAAAAGTTTTTGTTTATTAGTGGGCTATATATATACAGGTTGTAGTACTTGATTGGGTCCAACTAAATGTTCAGCAGACTAATTGATCTTATTGTCTAAAACTGTCAGGTGCAAAGTGGTTTTTGTACGTACTGGATATTATTTTGACAAGGACTTGTCCGAAAAATTAACTGGCGATGGTTATTACTTTTGATCGTGTGGTTCCAACTTCTGTTCATGGATTCTATGTAATGTTTAAATAACTACAAACGTGGAATGACAACATTGACTTTCAGAAGCGACTTCAAAAGATGAAAACTATTATAAATGTAATTCATTATGTTCACAACATAGCTAGTTTAGTTTTTATTTCACAAAACTACTATATATAGCAATTGTTACCCTTACTATTATTTACGTATTATAATTTCATTTTAGTAATAATAACAATAAATTTTCATAATTTGCTTTGTTAATTACGTTTTATTAGGTCGTGTGTTTTTATTTTATTATTAATAAAATGTCACCCGAATTATTTTCTAAATGTATTCCAAAATATTTTGTGTTGTGACGACTGGTTATTTATCTTTGAATTACGTTTATTGTTACACTATTTCAATTATTGTCCTTGTACGATACGTACAAAAAAATGAAAAATTGTTGGTTGTTTTAAAAATTAGTTATGCTTTATTAATATCATATTTTTTCACGATATTAATCATTATTATGTCAGAAAATATAAAGCATCAAAGCTACTGGCATATTTTTCAAATTCATTTAGCAACGGAAATGTTAAAAAATGCACCAACGAAAATTTTGAACTGTTACTTGTTTGAAATAAATATGAATGCGCATTTCACTCTTTGGACAATTTATATGAGGTTTGAAACAATATTATCAAATTTAAACTAGTACGTTTTTAAATTTATACTTTAAATATAGGACCAACATGTTGAACTTATGCATTCTTTATATATTAAAACCAATATACAGACTAATAGTTACCAAGTAACTAATAGTTGGTGGTCAGTGTTTTTTTGAAATGAACTGTTTCCTTAAGGTTTCATACCTTGTGCACCTTAAGATTACATTAATTTATCAACAAAGAACATGCTATAGAGTTCACGAATAAAGACTAATATAAAAATTAGTATGATGATGGAAGTTCCATTTAATTTTAATTGGTGGGATTGTAACGAAATTCAGTTAATTAAGTTAAAAGAAATTTTTTATCTCGTATCATTTAATATAGTTTGGTTGAAATTCGGATTATTAATGATTTCGTATGAGTGCAAAAATATAGTTTTCCACTTACTCGTATATGTTTCAGAGTAAAAAATAAGTATTCATATGTTAATGAAATTTGTAGGAAAGTGATGAAGTGCTTGTAATATTAGTGAACGACGTGGTTATGTTGAACTACTATAAGGATAAGGCAAAAGGAAGATACGCTTATTACAAGCTCTGTTTTATTCCTCTGAATAATTTTAGGAATTGAGAGCTATTTATTAAAACTAAAATGGTCTTATAAAAAATTGATTTTCTTGTTATTTATTATATTTAAATCAAATTCGAATATTTAAATTTTAAATTATAAAAATTTCAGGTTGTTTTATTCTTCTCCTCTTAAAATAATTTCATCCTCAAAATTTCATCATTATCAAACTAAGAAACAAAATAATTCCATATAAATACTTAACATTTTCCATAAGCATGTACGATGTGTATAAATTATTTATGCACGATATATAATTTAATTACTAACTCGAGTATATAACTTCTCTTTTAAACTTGCATCGCTTGCTCTAATTCTCTAGTGCAGACTCCGTTTAGGTTTCTTGATTGGAAACGTTCATTCTCCTTGTATAGCCATATATACCATGATAGAAAATATTGACACCAAATCGATAAACCTCACCTAGTTGGTTACCACTTGTAACTAGAATACTTAGTTAGGGTTCTCGATTTGGTGTCGGTGTTTTATATCTTAGTACGTGACTATATAACGAGAATGTAAGTTTCTAATCAACGAACCTGATCGGAGTCCGCACTAGGGAAGTTGAGTGAGCGATGCTTGTTCGAAAGAGAAGTTATATTAGTCCGCACTAGGAAAGTTTCATAATTTGCTTTGTTGATTACGTTTTATTAGGTCGTGTGTTTTTATCGTTATTATTAATAAAATGTCATCCGAATTATTTTCTAAATGTATTCCAAAATATTTTGTGTTGTGGGGACTAGTTATTTATCTTTGAATTACGTTTATTGTTATACTATTTCAATTATTGTCCTTCTATGATAGGTACAAATAAAATAAAAATTGTTGGTTGTTTTAAAAATTAGTTATGCTTTATTAATAATTTCATACTTTTTCATTATATTAATCATTATTATGTCAGAAAATATAAAGCATCAAACCTGCTGGCATATTTTTGAAATTCATTTAGCAATGAGAATGTTAAAAAATGTACCAATAAAAATTTTGAACTGTTACTTGTTTAAAATAAATATGAATGCGCATTTCACTCTTTGGACAATTTATATGAGGTTTGAAACAATATTATCAAATTCAAATTAGTACGTTTTTAAATTTTTAGTTTAAATATAGGACAAAAACATGTTGAACTTATGCGTTCCTTGTATATGAAAACTAATATACAGACTAATAATTACCAAGTAACTAATAGTTGGTGGTCAGTGTTTATGTTTTGACAAGAACTGTTTCCTTAAGGCTTCATACCTTGTGCACCTTAAGATTACATCAAAATTTATCAACAAAGAACATGCTATAGAGTTCACGAATAAATCCATAACGAACCAATGTAAAATCCATTAAATGCATATGGACCCCTTAAATGATCCATACACATATATAGTATCGACTTTTCTCCATGAAAAAACTATATCTAACGAGTACACCATGATTACTTTGTCTGTTACTGCAAAAGTTTATGATTTTCCGTTTTCATACAATGGCATATTCCAATAGAAAAACGATAACAGCATGTCATGGAACATGGAGGAACAATTGTATATTTACGATTAATAGGATTACCTATGAATATAGGTTATTTTCTTTTTTCATCGTTGAATATAATACATAAAATATTATTTCATGAGTTTTCAATGCGATAATCGTTATCAAACCAAGGATTTTTGTCCCAGTATTAATCAACGATATTGTTAGCAATGAAAATATGATATAGTTTAGACAGAGAATAAAATTGGCCTAAACACAAGGTTATGGTAAAGTTGTTACCACCGCGATGGTCTTATATGATTAAAAGAGGAGTGGTCGGACCAAACACGAAATGAGTGTTTTTTTCAATGTAGTCGACGAAAGTATTTATCATTGGCAATTTGATGAAACTTTCTTGAAACAATGTTCGTTTTGAGTACTTGTTTTATTGAAAGTTTGTATAAAACTTTATACACTATATCATCTGAGGCCTTCATATTTCCAATTTTATATTTAATTTTTTTCCCAAATTTATATATGGGAAGAAGACTAGAAGAAAATAATTCAAACTAAACCTCCCGTAGTATCAACAGTCAAGTTTAAATAAACGCGGAGGATTGCAGTTCAGTTACTATAATATGATGCAAAAAAATTGATATGGAGTAATGTAGTTTACATATTATCACGTGACAGTAAATAAACATGGAGTAATAATATTCAGTCATTATCATGATGGAGGTATATAGGCTACTTTAATTATTTTCTCTAAATTGAAATAAGAACGAGAATAATAAAAATAGACTAAACAAAAATATATGTTAAATCAAATAACAAAATATTATTGATAATTGTGGCAACCAAATAGTCAAAATTTAAGCTTAAAAAATTATATTTAGTGATAAGCTAGATAGCCATATAATAAGCTAAAAACATTTTTTTGATATAATTTTAGTTTAAGTAAGCATGGAGGAGGCATGTGCAGAAGGTATGCGCGAAAATATATGATATTTAAAGATAGTTTTATGTACCACTCTTTCTTCTTATATTTGACGACGACTCTTTAGATTTAAGACCTAATTGCATGCTTATAACTTTACAGTAGCATTATGCTAAAAAAAAATATTTCTTACAATTTTTCAATAAAAAGATAAGAAGAAATAAAAAAGGACAGCAAATTGTGTTAAGTGAAAATATCGATGTAGAAAGGTTCTATTGAAGAATGATTGAAGGTATTATTAAAAACAATAAAAAATGTGTTCTTAAAATTAGTTATACATTTGTAGTTATATATTTAAAAAATAATTAAATTTAAACTAGTGTAACAAAAATTTATATTGCTGATGTGCATATGCAGATGTATTTACATGAACCGCTTATATTTAGATAATAAATGAATTTTTTTTGACAGCGTCGGCTTGAAATGAAACAAATTTAAATTACCTGATATCAAATATATTGATGATATTAACAGTAGTCTATTTTTCGTCTTCCTCATCACCACCAACTTCAGCTTTCTTTTTGGATTTGAGTTTTCTTTCTCTTGACTCTTCTATGTGGGCCACCACCCATTGGGTTGGTCAGAGTAAAATCTAAGTGATTTGCACCGTGCAATCTAAGAGTATCTCCAACATTAAGTTGGATCTTACAAAATTAAAGATATGCAATTATTTTGTGTTGCAACAAAAGTTATATACTTATATTTGGAGTCGAAGTAGTGCTAGATTTGTAATATCTTTAGACGCTTGTTGAACAAACGTCTAAGCTTCCTACGTCTGTTCAACAAACGTCTCATACAAAATCATATAATCTCATAAAGTAAAAAATAGTGTTTGATATAAATGCATTACTTAATTCACACACCGTTGGAGTTTTGATGTGCTTACATTTTGTAAGCCATGTAATGTGATATCAACAGTCAAACTTGTTGGAGATGCTCTAACTATAAATGATGGAATATTCATCCGTCGCTTTGCAACCCTATATTCTATATAACATATGACAGTTGTGATCATACTATTTTTAATTATATGTATTCGTGTTATCATAGTACCAATATAAACTAACATATTATGTAAAACAAGTTTCTCCATGGCTTTATATCGGAAAGTTGCTTCATCGGAAAAATGAAAATAAAACGTAACCACAACCAAAAAAGTAGTAGGATATGTTCTTCACATAAAAAGGGTTTTATCATTACAGACTCAAAGTGACTTAGATAACCATCATGAGATTATCCAAATACCATCATCATTAGGCAGTAGTTGCAAATAAATAAAACGTCTTTTTCAACATTTTTTTACAAGTTGTTTGAATAACCCGAGTAAGCATGGGCCTTTTTGAAATAGTGTCAACCTTCAAAAATTAATGTTTCCATTTTCAGCTTACAAAAAAAGATAATAGTGAAGTTATTATATGCTCATATATATTGGAGTCATCCCCTAATCTTTCCTTCTTCTCCTCACACTAATTTCTTTTCTTCACTCTTTATTATTATACTTTTTTTCCTTCAAACTCTTTCTCATCCTAGTTCCACACTAACGTCTTTTCTTCTTTGTTCAACATTAACGTCGATGGGTTCTTTTTCGCAAGATATTATAGTGGAAAGTGCTGTCTATATTGCCTCTCGCTCATCTCAACCTTCATATGATCTGAAAAACTTTAGAGCGGTGTATGTTTTTTTATAATGACTTTGATTAAATCTTAGTTCGTTTATATTGTTAGTTTCTGGTTTAGTTGTAGGCGATGTCTGTGTTATATGTCTGATCAGACCCGGTTCTACCCAGTGCAAACTGGGTACAACCACTGGGTATCAAATACTATGAGGGTAGCATAATATTGTTGTACGACGTATAATTCTTATGCCTATATTTATATTATAGCCCAAACAACATGTTATGTAAAAAAAGATTTTTAAAAGTAATCAAAATTTGATATTGCTAAAAAATGAGAATGTATTTTGTTTTCTTTTTGTATTATAATATCATTCTTTGGCACACAATAGATTACAGAGTATTTATAATTACTCATATTGGGCCGAAACATACAGACCCATTTATTAAAGTATTTGATATTTGAGACTGTCATGTTATATTCTCTGGTATATTCTTCAGTGCTGCTTCATTTGTCCCCCTCAAACCTAATTCTTTGGAAAAAAAAATAGGCTTTGGAGAAAAGCCATAAATTCTTTGTCGGCTTCAATTATCTTAAACAAATTTCAGATCTAAGCATAACGATTTACGTCTACCATCAATATGCTTCAGATTTACTCCTTCTTAGTCATAGATTTGTCCTTTGTTGCATAAACACGAAGTCTCAAGCCTTTGGTGTTGAGTCATGAGGCTTCGATTTTGAGTTGATCTGATATATTTTCACTTCCTTTCTTATAGATCTGAGACGTTGAAGTCGTGATAAGATTGTATTCGACTACTTTCATCTTTATTCATCTGTGATTAAGTTGTGATGCAATTAAGTGGATCCGGTCGGTTTTCACTCTTTTCCTTCCAAATCCGTGTGATCGACGTTGTGATGAAACTGGACTTGGGTTGATTCATTTTAGTTTGATTGAAGTGTCAACCTTTCCACTTTAAGCCTCTGCTTGAACAACATGAAATTCCATCTTGACATTGGTTTGCTTAATAGATCTGTGGTTTGGTATGTGGCAGGTATATGTCTAACATTTAACTTGTTGCTTGAACTAGCTCTCTGACAAAGTAAAGATCTATCTTCGTATGCTTGGTTCTAGAGTGTAAAACTGGATTAGCACTGAGTTGGACTATATTTAAATTGTCATACCATATTGTAGCTTTGTTGCTTGTTTTAATATGAAGTTCACTTAACAGTGATTCAATCCACATTATTTCAGCAGTAGCATTTGCCACACGTATGCACCCAGCTTTTATACTTGACCTGGAAATTGTTGGTTATTTTGTTAGCACCATGGCACTGGGTTTTTACCTAAAAACATGCAGTAATCTAACGTATATCTTCTGTCATCAGGATCAGTTTCCCAGTCTGCATCAACATACCCATTGACGTTGATGGTTTTGCTTGATTCTAATATCAATCCATATTTTATTGTCCATTTTAAGTATCTTTGAATTTTTTTGACAGCCTTCCAATGTTCATCTAAGGGTTTTGTATGAAATGACTTACTTTGTTCACACTGTATGTATTTTCTGTTCTAGTAATTGTAGCATACTACAATGCCCGCACTATACTTCTGTATCGTCTGTCATTTGAAATTGCTTCTTCTTTGTATTTGAACAAGTGTGTATTGCTTGTCATATGAGTTGAAAGTGAATTTGCTTTGTCCATTCTTGCTTTGACTAACAGTTCTGAAATATACTTCTCTTGACTTAAGAAGATTTTGTCGTTTGACATTCTTTTCACTTCAATTACTAAGAATTAGTTGAGACGACCAAGGTCCTTGATTGAGAATTCTTTATTTAACTGTTCAGTGAACTTAGTTGAGACGGCCAAGGTCCTTGAATGAGAATTCTTTATTTAATTGTTCAGTAAGCTTGTTGATCTTTATGTCACTGATGCATGTAATAATGAAATAATCATCATATACTAGTATAACCGCACAACGGTGGCGAAACCGACCATCCGATTGTATAACTTTGATAAGAAATATACATTTAAAATTTTTGTTAATATTACTTAAACATTAAATGATAATATGTTGAAAAAGAATAAATTGAGATTTGAATCTGAAAATATGAATTTCAAATTTAAATATTAATCAAAGCATTCAAATTGTCGATTTGAAATTGAAATTTTAGAATTTGAAAATCATAATAGATTTGAATTTGGAATCTTTGATGCGCGAAGTAAAAGGAGGAAGTTTAGGGAAACCCCGATGAGACAAGATCCACGTTTTTTGAAAAACCGCGATGAGACAAGATTCACGTTTTTTTGGCTTCGAAAAAATTGATTTTGGCTAGTGACAGTAAGCAAACCTGCCTAACGATCGGTTTGATTAGAACATAAGTGATAGCAAGCTTACTGAATTTAGTAAACAAAGAATTATAAGATTTTGTTGATGTGTAGTAAAAGTTGATCGGTGTTAACTTCAGTTTTTCAAACCAAACTCTGGATGTCTGATTAAGCCCATAGATGGCTTTGTTTAATTTGTACACAATAGTTTTCTTATTTTTCTATTTAAACCCTTGAGGTTGCTCCACGTGGACTTCCTCCAGCAAAACACCATTTAAGCAGACATTATTCACATCTAACTGTTTGATGTTCCAACCTAATTGTTATAATTATTCTTATAATGGTAGGCTTCATAACAAGTGAAAAGGTTTCATTAAAATCAAATCCACTCTGTTGTGAATAGCCTTTTGCAACTAATCTTGTCTTGTACTTATATATTGAACCATCATGATTTCTCTTTATTTTATAAGTACATTTGCATCCAACGGTATTCTTGTTTGTTGATGGAGAAACCAGTGTTCGAGTTTTGTTGTTAATTAAAGCATCATACTCCTCTTTCATTGCTGCTCTCCATTTATCATCATTTATTGCTGCATAGAAATTGCTTGGTTCACTGGTTTCTATGATTGTATTGTATGTCTTTGGTTTAAATATTCCACTATTAGCTCTAGTTATCATGAGATGTCCAGTTGTTTCAGATGCTGACTGCAGTGCTTGCTATTGATTCCTATGACTGGTTGTTGTCTGCTAGTCATCATTAGATGATTGTAAATCATGTAATGATTGGTGTGAGTTGGACTGCATGCAGGCATCATAACATGGTGGCTGAGTGGGTAACTGATGAGAATCATGTTGATCACATGCTGATTCATCTCTTAGGAATATATTATCAGCTTGAATAATCTCTTTTTGAGGCTCTCTCATTACCTCAACTTATTCAGGCATATCCACATAGAAAATTTTGAATTGTATACCTTTTGTGTGGTTTTGATATTTATGTTGCCAAAAGAATACATTTTTTCATTGAAGACAACATGTCTAGATATGTAAATTCTTTCATTGTTGTCTAGACATTTATACCCTTTTTTGTTAAATGCATACTCTAGAAATGTACACGAGGATGATCTAAAATTGACTGACCATTAAGTCATGAAATATACCAATTCAATTCTTGCTTATTCGCATGATTAGATTTGGTTTTATAATTTGGTCAGATATTGCAAGGGATTTGGTTTACACCCACCATTTACAATTCATAATATAACAGTATCATTTTCGTTGATGAAAAGTGATTTTGAATCATATGATCCCAAAACATGTATATCACAATCAAAACATGCACCTAATAGTACCATAATATAACCATATGACCTAGTGGGTAATGTCTGTACTATTGACTTATAATTGGTTTAGCAAAATTCATAAAACAGTGAACTGAATTCATAGTTTGATGTGAATTATAGTTTGATTTTATCATATCCAAGTCTGAAGTCCGGACTCAATAATGTTAATCATTACATGAATTACAGTTTTTTCAAAATACTCATTAGAAAAAAAAAATAGTATTAACAATTTTTGCTACTTATATTTTACTGCGTAGAGTTGTTAAATATGCTTACAGCTGTGTGGAAGTAGTCACAGGCTATATTATGCAGATAACTCCTCTTGTTTGCTTTGTGTGATTATGGATAGTGCCAGGTGTTTTATCAGGCTAGTTATTTTATTATTCATATCAGTATTTAATTCGAAGTATCATTCCAATTAAGTATTATTATTTTTGAAATATTTAATAAACTGTTCTATATAGTACTTATAACTTTCTCTATAATGCACAGTAAAAATAACAAGGACAAGGAAAATGTTACCCTTTCAACAAGGCTGTGGCTATCAGTAGCTTGGCCTCTTTTTACCCGTTGACTCATTGTTATTCTGCTCTGCCTTTACAAATGTTGCAACGTCTGCAGCTGCTTCGGCTTTGCATCGTTTTGTGTTCAATTTTTCATCTTCGGAAGCCTATTATACATGAATATCAAATATTTGGTCCAAAATTGTAAAATAGTAATCATAAAATGGAGCCAAGTATACCTAAAAGAATAATCCACGTTGAAGAAATTGCATTTAGCATTAAAGTTCACCGTGTAAAACGTTTTTAATTAATCAACTCATGTTTAAAATAAACAAACAGAAAATTCCAAAGTTAACAATCAAGTATTATTTATTCATGTGCAATGCCTTTAATTAATTGAATGAGAATCGAAGGTAGGTTCAGCTCAATTTTTACCTTTATGATGACAAGATGAGCAGGGAGGTCAACTCCCCATGCCAACATGCTGGTGCAAATCAAGATCTATAAAAAAAAAGATATTAGTAGCACTCTGGATAAGATTTGAAATTTCATAATTATGTGTATACAGAATAACAGATGCATCCAAGGATTCATTTAAATGTAAAACCTGAATTTTGTCGTTCCCAAAAACTCCTCAACCAAAAAATCAAGTACGTGAATGAGTGCATATACTTGTTCCATGGACAATATAACTTTCTTGGATACCCCTGCATAAGATACAAAGCATGAAGTTAACTTGGCAACTTTCATTCGCTTTGCATTTCTTTTTCATTTTTCCTTTAATATTATCATTACGAATAATTTCATTTCACGCAATAAGCAAACAAATTTTCATAGCATAGACATTGTCCGTTTGTCGGAAGAATCAGACTTGAGTGATTATGCCTCTTCTTTTATTAAGGAATAAGAAAAATCAAAGCAAATTTGATCTGGCTTGATATCAATACATATGGTTACTTACATTATGCAAAAAATTCGCATTATCGGCATTATACAGATATTTGTCATGATAGAAACAAAGAAAGAAAAACTTGCATGAATGTGAACTTCAAGAGGTACGAACACTTGGTTTGAAATGGAATAGCCCAACATCACCAACCCCTAGCCAATCGGTTAAATTACTAGAGATGAGAGAACATATTATCTAGCACTTACACGTCATTAAAGAATCTAATGCAGATGAGAGACCATATTATCTAAGTCGGCACTTTTATGTCATTAGAGATTCTGACGCAACATACAAAGTACAAACTGAAGGTACCACCGATAATCATATAAACTGGAAATAGATACAAAATGATGGTATTTTACATAAGCTGACATAAAACACTCATGTGCCATGTGGCGTTTTACATACAATGCACAAACAATTTCGCTTTTATCTTTACTACTAATAAAGAGAATTCCATGAACTATTTTCATCGGTGTCCTTTTGAAATACCTAATTTAACCTTGCACTCATGCTAGTATTCATAATACACTCATGTGATAAGCTATATACACTTCACAAACAATGAATCCTTTGTACGTTAACAAATTTTCATGGTAGTAGTTAGTCAGATGTCATGTATAATAAGAAATAATACATATTTTACAAACCATTAACGGACATTACATAGGTTTAGAAGATCATGGGTAGCATGTCTTCCCAGACTCCCATTATCTGCAGTACTGGACATTTTTGGAAATTAATGGCAAGAGAGGGACAGTGTGCATGAGTTCTCATAGTAAAAGCTTGCCATATTCATAGACAATAATGGATCAACATACTTCCTAGTAGCCTGGAATACTATGGAGGCATGCGCATAATTTGACATTTACTAACAAAAGTAAGGCATTGTATTATACAGAATCGTTTGTGTCATATGCATATACAGGAAATATTAAAGAAAGACATTTCACCATCATTTCACAGTTTAGAATTTTGAATCTCACCTTCCATCATATTTATTTTTTTGGGGCATATGCACATACTCAGAAGATTCAGACAAACACATGCTTTCAAAACAGACTGGGCTCATCAGAAGCAACGTATGTAGTTGCTCATGTCAAACCGATAGAGATTTGCAGTTCTGCTTTTACAATAAGAGAACACCGTTCTACCATTGGTTCGCGAGCAAGCACTGTGTATGTTATGTAAAATGGTCAAAACTATAACAGGTGGTTGTCATAAATCTAAACTAAAAAATGAGTATGAACAAAGAAAACCATAATTTGACACCTTTCTATTTGCAGAAGAATAGAAACATAATTTTATTAGCATGACCTTTCTTAGCAGAATCCAAAAGCACGGGGATCATGACTCTGCAAATTCATACAACATACTTTTGCAGATGAACAGAAACATACTTGCATCAACTCATGCTGGACCAAGAGATTGGGCGGATCGATGAAGTTCACGACAATGGGATTCATGAAAAGGTACAAGGATCGACGCTGATGGGTTCGTGACAAGGTACGGGGATTGACGGTTGATGGGTTCACGATTTGAGGACTTTGGATTTCTGATTGAAGCGAAGTTGGATCATGGATTGCCGACGCACGCGACCGTGGAGGAAGAAGGCCTATGTTGTAGCTACGTTCTGGAGGTCAAGTGTGCTGCGTACAGAGATCGTAGAGGTCCTGAGGAGTGATTTGGGGATTTAGAAGAAAGTGAGAATTGAGGAAGAGGGGAAAAAAAGGTAATGAAAATAATTCGAGGAAAGGCAGAACGAAAATAACCGAGAAAAGCCCATTTTCTTTTAAGAACGTAGATAATTTGAGCAATGGACAAAAAAAGAAATACAGTGAAGATGTAAAGACAGTTTTTATTAAGAGATCATAATAACACAGCTATGCACACTCTATTATATAGAGTTGTTTTTGAGAGATATGGGCTTGTATTTCAAAGCCCAAAATACAATTATTACTATCCGCCACTTTACACCATATAATATCTCGTGCTTATTCATTTCTGTAACCTAACTCCCCCTTTAAATTCCATCTAGGGATTTCTCCGGCTCCTTCATCTCTGCGCCGCCTTCTTTAATTTTGAGTTCTCTCTTTAATTGAGTGAAATTCTTTGCTGAAAGGGGTTTTGTGAGGATATCGGTTCGTTGAAATTAAGCTGGAACATGGTTAACTTTCAGTCTTCTCTCCATTACCTTTTCGCGAATAAAGTACAGATCTATCTCGAAGTGCTTTGTTCGTGAGTGTAGCACTCGATTGGCAGAAAGACAGACAGAGCTCAAATTATCACACCAGATTATTGGTGTGTTTGTGAGATTGATTTTGATTTCTTTGAGTACTGATTCGATCTAAGTTATCTCCGCTGCAGTACTGGCGATAGATTTATATTCCGCTTTAGTACTGGAGCCTGAAGTAGCGACTTGCTTCTTTGAACACCATGAGATCGGTTGCTACCCAGAAATATGCAGAAACCAGAAGTTGATTTTCAGTCATATGGATCCGTGGCCCAGTCTGCATCATAGTAAGCTTGTATGTTTAAATCCTTTGCATCGTTAAGATGTAAACCGTGATCCATTGTTCCCTTCAGGTAACGTAATATACGTTTTACGGCTTTCCAGTGGTCACTGAGTGGTCTATGCATGAATTGACACACTTTATTTACACTGTAGCTCAGATCTGGTCTTGTTATTGTAATGTATTCAAGTACTCCTAAAATGCTTCTGCGTTGTTTTTCATTTGTGATGGCCTCTCCTAAACCTTTTGATAATTTGAGATTGCTTATCATTGGAGTAGGTAGTGGTTTAGCCTGATCCATATTTGCCCTTTTTAATAGCTCCAGTTTATATCTTTTCTGACATAAGATCATTTCTGACTTAGATGTTTGTATGACTTCAATTCCTAGGAAGTGATGTAGATTACCCGGATCTTTTATCGAGAATGCTTGATTGAGATGTCTGATAGTTTGATCCATGGCTTGATTGTCATTTACAGTAATAATAATGTCATCCATGTATGTTAAAATGTATGTGATCTTTTCTTGTTTGCATTGCATATACAATGAATTATCTGAATTGGTTGGTATAATCCTAGATTCATCAGTGTGGACTTGAGCTTTTCATTCCATATACATGGTGGTTGCTTCAACCCATATATGGCTTTATGTAGCTTGCATACTAAATTGTTATTAACACCCTTCTTGTATCCTTTTGGTTGTTCCATAAACACTTCCTCCTTTAAGTCTCCATTAAGAAAGGCATTGTTACATCAAGTTGTCTAATCTTCCATTTTCTATGGAGTGCTACAGTCGGTTTAATTCTTATAGTAGCAGGTTTAACAACTGGGGAAAATGTCTAATTGAAATCGAAACCATACTGTTGATTGTACCCTTTAGCCACCAGTCTTGCTTTATATTTTGAGATACTTCCATCTGGATTTCTTTTAATTTTGTAAGTCCACTTGCGACCAACTATGTTTTTGTCTTTGGGAATTGATACTAAACTCCAAGTTTTGTTTCTGATAAGAGCACTGTATTCATTATCCATAGCTTGTTTTCAGTTGCTATTGGTAGTAGCTTCATTGTAGTCTCTTGGCTATGTTGACTCCAGTTGAGCACTGTATACTTTAGGTTTGAATATACCACTCTTTGATCTTGTAGTCATATGATGTTCTGATCTTGCAGGTGGTGTGTCATGACTATCATTACTATCTTCATATTGCTGAGATATGGATAAGGGAGGTTCTCCTTGATTTGGATTGACCTCACTGATCTGGCTGGTGTTGTTGAAGGAGCTGGAGGAATTGTGAGAGTCATGAACAAATCCAGTGTCACTGTTGGATAGTGTGTGTTATGGCTTTTGATTCCTCTGCACACTTCCACCGGTCTGATCTCATTCAGGTATAATAGGTATGGAAGGTATTGAGAAGTTGTCTTTATTATGCACCTTCTTGGTTGTCTTAACATTTTTATCTGCAAATAGAAAAAATTTCTCATTAAATACAACATGTCTTGAGACATAGATCCTACCATCATTGCTTAAGCATCTGTATCCTTTCTGATTACTTCCATATCTTAAGAAAATGCACGGGGTAGATCTAAGATTTAATCTGTGACTATTATATGGTCTGAGACATGGGAAGCATAAGCAGCCAAATGTCTTCAGACTTTTGTAGTCTGGTTTAACACCAAATAGCACTTTTAAGATGCTTGAGAACTTTGGTAGGGAGTCTATTAATTAAATACACAGCAGTGTTAAAGGCTTCTGGTCATAATTTCATAGGCACTGAGGCCTGTACCAGTAAGGTTAACCCTGTTTCCACTATACGTCTGTGTTTCCTTTCTGCTATTCCATTTTGCTCAGATGTGTATCGGCAAGTTATTCTTTGAATGATACCCTTTTTCTGAAAATATTCCTTCAGTGGTTTGTATTCACTCCCACCATCAGATTGTATAATTTTGACCTCATGGCATAATTGTTTTTCTGCTTGAGTTATGAACTGTATTACAGCCTTTTATGCATCTGATTTGGATTTTAGGAAATATATCCATGTATATCTAGAAAAAGATTCAACAAATGATATGTAGTACCTGAAGCCATAGTCTGAGCTTATTGAAGCTGATCCCCATAAGTCTGTTGCTACTAACTGTAGTGGTTTGTTAATAACTGTTGTTGAATCTGTAAAAGGCAATTTTTGGCTTTTTCCTAATTGACAATAGGTGTATACATATGGTAGAGATACATCAAAGGGGGTATTATTATTCATAAGAACTTGTTTTACAGTGTTTACATTGGGATGTCCTATCTTATAGTGCCATAGAGTAAAAGTTTCTTGATCATTTGTAACATGGGATTCAGTACTATTACACCACATATTCCTAATATTGCTCTTTCTTATATTTCCAACATTGAACTTGTATAATCCTCTATCTAATTTACCCTGTAATAATATATCTTGATTTAGTAGATCCTTAACTAAGAAAAACTTAGGGTGAAACTCAAAATACACATTGTTGTCATTAACAAATTGAGATGCACTCAATAGATTCTTCTTAATTTGTGGGACTCTCAGTAAATTATTGAGATAAAGAAGACTTTTACCTGGAACACTACCGGTTCCAACATGTGTGATTTTTAAAGCTTCACCATTCCCCATATGAATAGAATGCATACCTGTATATTCTTTATTGCCTTGATTAAGATTATGTAGGTTGCTTGCGAGATGGTTGGTAGCACCTGAATCTAGGTACCAGTCTTCTTCTTCCATCTCCTCATATCTTGTAAGTCTTTCTATGTTTAAGCCTTGAGTTCTTGTGTTTTCTGATTGACTGCCTTTGCCTTTGATCTATACGTGCTACATTAGCATTGGAGTTGTGATTTCTCTGATTTGCTTGATTTTATTGATTTGGGTAGTACTCAGTATTGAGTCGAAAATAGCACTGCCAGGCTGTATGCCTTAGTTTTTCACAAATTTGACATTTTGTTCTGTTGTTATTCCATCTTCCATTCCTCCCTCTACCTCTATGTGCAGCATTACTTCTTTGATTGTAGTTGTTTTGTCTGGTATTCTGATTTTCTTGTTTCTTTCCTTGATTTCTGTTTCTGGAACTTGATGTATAATTGAGTGATAGTACTGTGTTGCTTTCCTTCCTCTGTTCGATTCTTCCTTCATGTGATAATAATATTGAATGAACATACTGCATATTTGGTAGATTTTGTTGTGATGAAATAATTGCTACTACTGACTCATATTCAATATCAGACCATTCAGAATGGTTAATATCTGCTCAGTTTCAGGTACTTTATGTCCTACAGTGTCAAGAATGTCATAGTGATTTCACCTTTGTTAGATATTCCCTCATTGACATATTTTCTTTCTTGATATTCTACAGTTGCCTCTTGTAATACAGGATTCTTGCTGCTGACTGTGTATTGAAAATTTGCTGTATTGCAGATTTTATCTCAAATGATGTTTTACATCCTACAATTTGTGATAGCAGTCCTGAACTGATGGATGAAAGCAACCAAGCAGCCAGTAAGCTGTCCTGTCTCTGATAGTTGATGAATTCTTTGTTGATTGTTCTTTCTCCTGAGCTATCAGTCACCATTCTTGCAGGTACTGTACCAGTTCCGTACAGAAAATCTTCCAACCCATATCCTCTAATGTTGGTTTCAACTTGATATTTCCATAATATATAATTGTTTTCATCAAGTGCAATTGTTACCAAATTATTTTTTGGCTTGATGATGTCATAGGAATTTATTTCAATAGCTGATGTATCTTGATTTCTTGATATTGACCCTTCCTGATTTTTAACTCCACTTGTTGCAGATGATGTTGTGTCATCTTCTCCTGCCATGGTGGAATATGAGGAAGTGCTGTTAAGATTTCTGATTGGTGATACTCTATGGTGCAGTCAACTATCTTGATTCTTGGATCTTGGCGTGGCACCTTAATAAGGATTTAGAATAGGTAAGCAACTCTCATATGATGAGAATGCAAGAAACTGAGAGATCCAAGGACGGCGGATGATGATCTTGATCAGATGCCTCCTTTTGGACGGCCCGATGATGATGCAACGGTTCTATGATGAGAATCTGGTGATGAACTGAATCCTATTACTGTCGCTTGACAGATTTAATGGCTTCAATACCAAAACAGAAATATAGTGAAGATGTAAAGACGGTTTTTATTAACGGATCATAATAATACAGTTATGCACACTCTATTATATAGAGTTGTTTTTGAGAGATATGGGCATGTATTTCAAAGCCCAAAATACAATTATTACTATCCGCTACTTTACACCATATAATATCTTGTGCTTACTCATTTTGTAACCTAACTGACAAAGCCAAAGAAAAATCCCTTTTTTTAGAATAACGGAAATAATCTGAGGATGAAGCAAAACAAAAATAACAGAGAGAAGCCTTTTTTTAAGAATAACGAAAATTTTTGAGGATAATCAAACAATAACACTGTGTAATAAAGTGTTATCTAACGGCGTTATAAAGAGCAATTATTCTTGTAGTGAGAAGTCGTAGAGTCTCCGCAGTCAGAGAATCTAGATCTTGTTTTGGTTGTTTTAAGACTTGTTTTTATAGAAAAAAATATGCATGATGGATGAGAGGCCCATTTGCAATGAAGTCTAGATGTCAGCCCAAAGTAGTGTTGGGCAGCTCACGTGGTGAGGGTATAACACAGTACCAAGCTATCCTCTTAAGGCAAACTTGTACTTTTCCTTTTGGATCGTGCTTCTTGCTGCATTTTAGAATGCCCCTTGTGTTTTTGTAGACCAATGACTTGTTTTGATGATCGTTTCCTCATAACTTGGTTTGTTCTATAGTTTAGAGGGTTAACTCTTCAATTCTTGAGATAAGTTGTCCAGAACTTTATGGAATAACTTGGGCATGCATAGAAGAGCTAGAGAATAACTCGTGTGAAGTTGGAGAGGCTGGATACGGTCAGTATAATGTTAGGAACTGAGTTGATGATGTTTTGATGACAACAACCTTATATAGTTATTATACTTTACTTTATAAAAATATATACTAACATTTCCATATATATATGTATGTATGTATGTATGTATATAGGAAGTATATGCATGTATCATCGAAGACTGATCAGTATAAAGACTCAAGCATCAAGATGAAGATTAGAGATTCAAGATTCAAGACTCTAGAGAATCAAGATTTCAAGATCTCAAGGTAAGTGTCTAGTATCTTGTTAAAACTTCATAATAGCACTCTCATCTTTCTTCTAATTTTCTTTTGGGATGGAACCCAATTTCTATCGAAACCAGTGGCTTACAAACCCACGACAAATAGCTTACAAACCTACGACAAGTGGCTTATAAACCCACGAAAATCAAAATCATTTAAACTACTTTGTACAAGTTCTCGAGCCCTATGGAGGAGCTCTGTAGGAAGGTTCTTGCAATTTCAGTTTGAATAGATTTTTCAAAATGTTTTTAAATCTATTTTCAAAATGTTTTAGCTTTCAAAATCATGTTTTCAAAAATATTTTCAAACTTTGTTTTAGCCTTGAAATATTCCTCTATTCTGATTTTAAAAACTTCTATTTTTAAAACATCAAAACTTATTCTATTTTAAATATTACTTATACAATTGATGGTCTATATCAATTATATATATATATATATTTAAAATAATGTTTTATATTCATTCTCTATCTCAAAATATTGTTTAAACACTTTACTTTACTTCAGAGAAGTTTCAACTTGTTTTAAATTCAATTGTCTTTACAAAACAACATCTCTATAATTTTGAACTAAGCGATGTCGACATAAGGGGATACCCCATGTCGACATGGTGACAGTTGGATTCAAAATTCAATTTTCAAAAGAAGTGTCCATTCGTTCGAAAACCTTTCACCAATGGTTATGACTGTTGTGCATCTATATAAAGGCTTCCAAAACGAATTTTTTTTGACAACTACTTTCTTATTTTCTTCACTCTTTCTTCTCCACCTTTCCATATCCATAAAACTTCATATTTTCAAGATCGTGCCATCATTCTGCCAAATTCTCAATAGGAAATCATTTAGATACTCTCTCTATTTGATTCTCCATCATTCTACTAAAGATTAAAGTGCTATTCAGAGTTATAGGATCAATTTGTATTCAAAAAGTCCATAGAGTCTATCCATTCAAAAGGATTGTTATTAGAAAGTATTAGGGTGATCTTGTGTCTCGAAAATCAAGAGAGTTTACCCCGGACTCGGAGATAGGAGGGTTCCTCAAGGCCTTAGAAATTGAGGGTTGTAATTTAGATATTGGCTTATAAAAATCTGTACAAGGATATTGCCTTGGTATAGGACTGGATGTAGGAGGATTCCGAACCAGTATAAAATCCGGTGTGTTCTTTCCTTTTACTTGCTTTACTTTACTATTTGCATTTGTTATATGTTCTGTGATCATTCTGTGTTAGAATTCTGTTTATTGTGTTGAAAATTTTAATTTAGTCATATAGTTCATATATTCTTTAAAACACTATTCACCCCCCCTCTAGTGTTATTTCTGCCTTAAGATCCTTAATCCGCATCCCTAACAATTGGTATCAGAGCATTGGTTTTCATTATTTTCATAATCTGAAATTTTGAAAGGTTTTAATGGCACAACACACTAATAATGTCACCCCTGTCACCACTACTTCTGTCAACACAAGCACTAACACTAGTTCATTTGTAGAAGGTCAGTCTACTGTCAGACCACCACTTTTTAATGGCAGTAATTATGCATATTGGGCATGTAGGATGAAAATTTAATTACAATCCATAAGTTTAGATACTTGGAATATGACACAAATTGAATATTTTGAACCAACTACTAATTTTGCCCAGTGGACTACTGAGCAAAAGACGGTTGCACAAAAAAATTTTAAGGCTATGAATATACTATTTTGTTCACTAGATAGGAATGAGTTTAATAGAGTCTCTGTTTGTAAGTCTGCATTTGAAATCTGGAAATCTTTGCAAGTAACTCATGAAGGAACAAGCAAAGTTAAACAGACTAAAATTTCCATATTAACTAACCAGTTTCAATTGTTTAAAATGCATGAAAATGATTCCATTTCCGACATGTATTGTCGATTTCAAGATATTGTACATTCATTGATTGTTTTAGGAAAGGGTTTCTCAGAAGAAGATCAAGTCAGAAAGATACTCAATTCACTCACTCCAGAATGGGATCAAAAGACACTTACTATTGAAGAGGCAAATGATGTTAGTCAAATGAAGATCGAAAAGTTAATTGGTAATCTAATGTCTTATGAAGTTCAACTACAAGGGAGAAAAGAATCTAAGGCAACGGAAAAGAAATCGATCGCATTCAAAGCAACAACTGGAGATTCAGAATAAGATAGTGATGAAGAAATTGCTTTCATGACCAGAAATTTCAAAAAGTTTCTGAAGTATAGAAAGATGAATAACTTTAAAAGAAATGATCAAAGGAATTCCAGAAATACTTCGGAGAACAACAACAATCACAACAACAACAACAACAACAACAAAACAGGGCACTACAAGATAGATTGTCCATATCCAGACAAACAGACATTTCAACCCAACAACGAGCAACTAAGGAAAAGAAAGAAGGCATATAAAGCAACTCTTGACGATTCAGATTCATCCAGTGATGACGAGAAGAAAACTGATAATTCAAATCTGTGCTTCACTGCTATTCTCGAATCGGAAGACGATCGGAGTTTGGATCTAAAAATAGGTACACATTTATTTTGATTTTATTGGATACTTGCTTGTTTTGATTTTGCTTGCAATTTCTTGAATTTTTAAATTCAAAATCACCCTTTGAAATTTGAATTTTTAAATTCAAAATAATATTATTTTAATAATATTTTAAATATTAAAATATTTTAATATTTTAATATTTAATATTATTATTGGAATTATATATAGATATAGAATATAGATTAGTTTTCTTAAGATTTTAGGAATTTCTTAGATTTTAGAAAAAGACACCTCTTTTCAAATTCAACAGTCACATGTCGACGTGCCAGGATACCCCATGTCGACATGTTTCTTAGAAATTTGATTTCAAAATTTGAATTCAAACTTTTGAATTTCCCTCCACCTTTTCACTTACTTCAAAATTCTGAAAAGATACCTCTTGACCAGAGAACATGACTTTAGAGAATCTATTTAATATACTTCTCTTATCATCTCTTTTCAATTTATTCTCATAATTCAAACTTTCTTCATTATCTTCTACTCCTCTCAAACACTCATCAATGGCTTCCTCAAGTACCCCATCAACTATGAGGCTGACCAAATCCATCAAAAATGATCTTTTTAATGACCCAGGGGCTATCAAAGCTTACATAAGTTATGTAAACCATGGTAAAGTCAATACGGTAAAATTTGCTATTTTTGATGATTTTCCTTCTTATGAAATCGATCAACTTTTTGAAGAAAACTCCATTCTTAGCTTGATTGATAACAAGCAAAATGATTTCGTTTGTTATCCAAACCTTGTCAAAATGTTTTATGCAAACCTAAACCATGAATTTTATAATGGAAATGAAGATCAAATTTGGAGTAGTGTTAAAGGAACACTTATTGTTTTGGATTCCGATATTTTGGGTACTATTTTGGGTTGCAAATCTACCGGTATGAATCTCTCGCAATTTCAAATCAATGAAACCGATCGAGAGACTTTTCATCACATTTTTGAAAGCGATGACCACATGGATTTTAAGAATCGCTTTTTCCGCCCAAAAGCAAGAATTGTCAACCTTCTTATTTAACACACCATTATTACTAGGTCGGGAAACTACAATAATCCCACCTCAAAAGTGTGCAAAGCTCTTTTTGCTATATTTGGAAATATGATATTGATTGGGCACAAACTATTTTGGATGAGTTAAGACCCAAAAATTTTACTATGGGAGAAAACACTCTTTATCATGGAATTTATCTTACTCGGATTTTCAATTATTTTGGTGTGGATGTTAAAAAGGAAGAGTTTGTAAGTACGAAAGTGTTCAACCATGGGAACATTTCCCTTATGAAAATCCCACTTATGTTTCAACCGTATGAAACACTTACCGAAAAGGAAGAGAGACTTGCTCATGAAGAGATGGAAAAAGAGGGAGAAGAAGAGGAAGAAGAAGGGGAAGGAATGGAAATTGAAGAAGAAGAAGAGGAAGAGGAAGATGAAGAAACCTCTTTGGAAAGTATAAAGTATCCACATACACCCGCCAATCCGTCCAATAAAACCATACTCAAGAACCAAAAGATACTTTCTCAAAACCAAAAGGTTCTTAAGAGATCTATTAGCAAGAAAATGGATAAAATCTCTACCAAGATTGACAAGTTCTTTGGGAAGATAGGCATGAAACTTGGCTTGTCCTTATTATCATCTTCATCAGACTAATCCTAGCCATTATCTCTCTAGCTATCGTTTATCTATCTTTGTATTTTCTATTTTTTTGGTTAATATTATGTAATGTTAACTAATATAAGTAATGCTATCTTATTCTCTGTTTTTCAGCTTTATATATCTCTGATAGTTATTTATTTTAAGTTTAAACAGGTCCACTAGTATAAAAATAAACTTAGAAATCAAAAATAACTCAACTTGGTCATTCTGTCTAGACCATGTCGACATGCCCTATCCCCCCATGTCGACATATAACAGTCAGAAAGTAGTTACAATTTCTAACTTCAAATTCTTGTAACTACCAAGTGACAATTCATTTTGAACGGACAATAACTCCTATAAATACCTATTTCTTCCAGAAAAACTTCTCTACCTCCATTTCTATTCATCTCCTCTCATACTTCAACTTATTTCTTAAATTATGGCTTCTCCAATTAAGAATTTAAGTGAAAATCTTGAAGAAACTCTTACTTCTTTCAAGAATATTCTCTCTTTTATACTTAGAAATCAAAGGCACTTAGAATTAAGACAAATGCAGATAATCAAAGAGCAAGAGAGACACTTCGACGCACTTTGTTGGATGATCTCAAGCCTTAGCAAAGACGAACCCGAAGCAAATCCACCGGTCACTCTCGACAAAGATAATTGGGATGTTATCAAAACTGATCCTATCTTTGGAGAAGATGGATGGGTGGAAGTCCCAAGGAATGTCTGATCATTATGTTTGTTTGTTTGATTTGATTTGATTTAGATTTGATTAGGAATTGATTGAATTGTTTACTTAAGTTTGATTTGGATTTGGTTTGTATATAACTTCATATACTATACATGATTGGTTTGCTATGTATGATATTGATTTGATTGTTAAGTTACACTTATATATATGCTCACACACTTGATCGCTTACACGTTCACTTTACACTTTTATTCTATATATACTTGATTATCTTAGAACATGTAAATCTTTTATTCCTTTTTGCTGATGTCAAAGGGGGAGAAAGTTATAAAAATATATGTGCTTGGTGTAAGGGGGAGTCATGGAATAAAGGGGAGTTGTAGTTTTAAGAAGAAGTCACGGAGTAAGGGGGAGTTATGGAGAGTTATGGTATGGTAAGAATATTTTATAAATAAAGGTTGTCATCATCAAAAAGGGGGAGATTGTTAGGAACTGAGTTGATGATGTTTTGATGACAACAACCTTATATAGTTATTATACTTTACTTTATAAAATATATACTAACATTTCCATATATATATATGTGTATGTATGTATGTATGTATGTATGTATGTATGTATGTATGTATGTATGTATGTATGTATATAGGAAGTATATGTAGGTATCATTGAAGACTGATCAGTATAAAGACTCAAGCATCAAGATGAAGATAGAGATTCAAGATTCAAGACTCTAGAGAATCAAGATTTCAAGATCTCAAGATAAGTGTCTAGTATTTTGTTAAAACTTCATAATAGCACTCTCATCTTTCTTCTAATTTTCTTTTGGGATGGAACCCAATTTCTATCGAAACCAGTGGCTTACAAACCCACGACAAGTAGCTTACAAACCTACGACAAGTGGCTTACAAACCCACGAAAATCAAAATCGTTTAAACTACTTTGTACAAGTTCTCGAGTCCTATGGAGGAGCCCTGTAGGAAGGTTCTTGCAATTTCAGTTTGAATAGATTTTTCAAAATGTTTTTAAATCTGTTTTCAAAATGTTTTAGCTTTCAAAATCATGTTTTCAAAAATATTTTCAAACTTTGTTTTAGCCTTGAAATATTCCTCTATTCTGATTTTAAAAACTTCTATTTTTAAAACATCAAAACTTATTCTGATTTTAAATATTACTTATATAATTGACGGTCTATATCAATTATATATATATATATATATTTAAAATAATGTTTTATATTCATTCTCTATCTCAAAATATTATTTAAACACTTTACTTTGCTTCAGAGAAGTTTCAACTTATTTTAAATTCAATTGTCTTTACAAAACAACATCTCTATAATTTTGAACTAAGGGATGTCGACATAAGGGGATACCCCATGTCGACATGGTGACAGTTGGATTCAAAATTCAATTTTCAAAAGAAGTGTCCATTCGTTCGAAAACCTTTCGCCAATGGTTATGACTGTTGTGCATCTATATAAAGGCTTCCAAAACGAATTTTTTTTAACAACTACTTTCTTATTTTCTTCACTCTTTCTTCTCCACCATTCCATATCCATAAAACTTCATATTTTCAAGATCGTGCCATCATTCTGCCAAATTCTCAATAGGAAATCATTTAGATACTCTCTTTATTTGATTCTCCATCATTCTACTAAAGATCAAAGTGCTATTCAGAGTTATAGGATCAATTTGTATTCAAAAAGTCCATAGAGTCTATCCATTCAAAAGGATTGTTATTAGAAAGTATTAAGGTGATCTTGTGTCTCGAAAATCAAGAGAGTTTACCCCGGACTCGGAGATAGGAGGGTTCCTCAAGGCCTTAGAAATTGAGGGTTGTAATTTGGATATTGGCTTATAAAAATATGTACAAGGATATTGCCTTGGTACAGGACTGGATGTAGGAGGATTCCGAACCAGTATAAAATCCGGTGTGTTCTTTCCTTTTACTTGATTTACTTTACTATTTACATTTGTTATATGTTCTGTGATCATTCTGTGTTAGAATTCTATTTAGATTTGTGTTGAAAGTTTTAATTTAGTCATATAGTTCGTATATTCTTTAAAACACTATTCACCCCCCCTCTAGTGTTATTTCTGCCTTAAGATCCTTAATCCGCATCCCTAACATATAACTCGGCACCAAGTTACAAGGTATAGGTAGGCACCAATTTATGCCCTTAGCGTATTTTTGGCTGAAATTTTCCTGAGCTATTTCCTTAGCTTGTTTAGGTGCACCTTTTAGATTTCAACTCGTTTCATCTTTATTTCATCATTGTAACTCCGGTTGAAATTTTCTTTGGCTTAAAAGCTGATTGACACTTGCCTCTCAAAGTACGTCTTTCGAATGTAAGATGTGCTTTTCTCAAGAACAAGTTTAAGTAATCAGTCTACGATAGTTAAGCTCTCTGCCTATACATTGATCTTAGTCTTGGTGAATCATCCAGTTCATTTGGGTTCTCTTACAAGTCAGAGGTCGCTCCAGCCCTATTATAGCTTTTGGATTCCAGTCCTTACTTAAGTGTTGTTTATACACCATTATCATTCTGATTTCATTCAAAGTTATTCATCACATATCAAAATCGTTCCTTATTCATCCGAGATTCATTTGTTTTATTCTAGTTACATGGTATTCAAATCCTTTATCAAATATGTATCTCTTCTAAGGTTCGATTTCATATCTTTTCTCCACTCGGTAGGTTCTCTTCTTGTAAATTTTCGATATGGGATCGACCCTCTAACGACCCGTAAATTAACCACTTTATATATGAATATTTGAATCATTTTTAAATATTTAAATAATGGATTTTAATAATCAAATAAACATGTTTTAAATATTAATTAATGATATTAAAATCATTTTCAAATTGTGTGTACCAAAATAATTACTTTAAATAAAAATAGAAAATGTGACCGAAAAACGTTTTTCGAAAATTCGACTTTTTAGTCTTAGAAAGTCGATTGCACATTTTTGAATCACTCAGTTACACATGCACAAACTTGCACCCATGTCATATGGCAAGTTAATGAAGATATTAATGGTAATAAACCATGATAATTTAAATATAATCATGACAAGACACAATATGTTTAAATAAAAGAAAAAATAAGGTATAAAATAACCCCTCATGCACCACCGTCACCTAAACTACCTAGATTGGACATGGAGGCATGGTGGGAAAGGGGATGTAGGGATGTGCGTGTGTACTAGAGGTGGGGAGAGGGTATGGAAGCATGCTACATGAAGACTTTTTATTATTTTATATTAACATAAGTCAATTTAATCACCACCGCCTCTCTTTTTCCTGTAAATACTCTTCTTCTCCACACTTTTTCCACTTTACATATTCGTTTCTATCTTCAATTCTTATCTCTTCATATACATGCTTATTTCCATGGCTTTCAAGAGAGATTCCAAAGTAAAAGAACTAGTGAATACACTATAAAAAAATCAAGTTAAACTCCATATATTCAACTATAAACACTCCTATACCAAAACCAAGGCCATTTCCACCCTAAAATCTCAATGCCATGCCCTACCTTGCTCATCCCAAACCCAAACCCGGCCCATTAAGGGCCCAAAAGTCCAAGTTAAGGTACCGTGATGATAGTTTGTGAGTTCAGCAATTTATTGTGGGGATCCAGTTAAGTTAGAAGTGTTTTTGTGAGTAAAGCTTCAACCTTTAAAGCAAAAGCTTTAAACTGTTTTCATGTTCATAATTATAACTAATAAATTCTTGTTGTATATGTGTAGTGATGGTTTGGCATTTGGTTTGGTTCATGTTGCAAAAAGTTTTCGCATTTGGAAGTTAGTTTGCATGTTGTAAGTTGTGGCTAAATATATTGCTAGTAAATACTTATTACATGTTGTATGATAGAAAATTACCCTATATATGCATTCATACCCTTGCTTCGTGATGCTCGGTTGTATATGGAAATTGTCATATGCTTGAATTCAGAACTGCCCATATATAGTCATTATATCGGCACTTTTGGAAAATCACATTTTATCGAAAACGTTTGGTTTCATTATCATGCTTGGAATTATTTTACAAGTTAAGCAAGTTTTTTATTAATGTTATTTTCAAAAATAATTAATTTTTTTAATAATGATGATTTAATTTGATTAATTATTTAAATTAATAAGGATTAAAGTTAACTAATTAACCTATTAACGATGTATTTAAATTAACTAATTACTTGGCTAATGATGTTTTAAAATTAATTAATCATTATATCCAATGACATTTAAGGTTAATTAATCTTTTAATAATGATGGATTAAAGTTAAATAATCAATTTACTAATGATGTTTTTAAATTAATAATCTTTTTAATTAATAACCTTTAAGAGTTAATAAATTTGTTTAGCCTTAAATAAATATTTTCTTAAACAAAGTTTAAATTGATTAATCGTTTTTAAATAATGATATTTGATTATTTACTAATTAAATTAATTATATTTAAATATTATTAATTAATTTAATAATGATATTTTAAAAAGGTAATTTTCCATTTTTAATTAAAGTTTACTAAAGTAAATTAATTAACTTAGTTAATGAAGTTTTAAAGTTAATTAATCAATGTAACAAGGATGCTTTAAGTTGTTAAATTCTTTTTATAATGATATTTCAAAGTTAGTAAACTCTTTTAACAAAGTTTTTTAGAGCTAATACTTGTAATGTGAAGCCAAGTACGAATTCGAGTTTCTAAAAGAAAAGGTTTGATTCATTTATGGAAATGAATTAATTTTCGTAAAGTGATTCACTTGTATGGAAATGATTTACTTGTGTAATTAGTATTAAACATCGAAGAATTAGACTTGTCGCTATTTCGAAAGTTAAGAATAATCGTGGGACATGACTTTGAGAAAACACAACATTGACTTGTCCAGTATTATTGTTAATCAAGAAATAGTGCAAGTTTGAATTTGATGAGTGGTGTTAAGTACACAAGACTTACTTTCCATGTACAATCGTTTTTTGATAGTTGGTTTCTCAGCTATAAGTTACTTCAGCTTCTTTATTATCACTGTTCTAAGACAATTTGTTGCTCTGTTGAGCTTTGTTATCATTCGTCGATAAACGACTGAACCCAAAGCGCGAAAGGGCATCCAACTATGTGGGGTTGCTCCCATTAGGATATTTTCACATCTCATATTGATCAGATTCATTTGCGCATTTATATGTGAAATATTTGGATTCTCGGTAAGGTCTGGCGGGTCCGACTGGTACATTTTCAAGAAGTGTCACGGAGTATATGAGCTTCTTAGAAGTATATTACTAGAGGTATACTTCAAGGGTTATGCACCTTCCTAGTCATTTGTTGGAGATTTTTTTCTTATTTGATTCGAACCTTAAAGTGTATTTCCTTATTTGCATCGGGAAGAGTCAACCACTCTTTATGGTGTTTAATTATTTATCAATTCTTTATGTTTGGATGTTGATTTATATGGAAGTAAACTCATTCCGTATTCAGCGGCATGGTCTCACATGTTTGTGTTTAATTACATGCCTATTGTTTAAAGTTTGACTCATACTAAATATATCGTCTGACCCAAGTTGTTTGTTTTCCCTTGTAGCGATCCGCCGTTCCGTACCCTTTGAGTTGACAATAAACCAAACTTGTCCAACCTAAATTGTAAAAAAAAAAAGGTGAATAACTAGGGGTGAAAAAAAGAAGAGATAGAAACAAACAGAAACGATAACATAGAATCTCACAATTGAGGCGGAAAATAATATAATATATAATAATAGATCTTTATATAAAGAAGCTGTAATTGTAATATACATACAATCATCAGATTACTACAACCAACAATCAATATGGACAGTTATAATAACTTATCCTCGCATATACTGAATTTACAGCATAACACACACATCGGAAATAACCAAATATATGTAATACGTTTGAAATCCTCCAGCTCGTCTCCTGAGCTCCATAGCATCCTAACTTGAATCCGTGATACTTGGTCTGACCCGAGCATTATAATAATATAACACCTGAGTCAGTCTGGAAAACCAGCGTAAGAAAATACACTCGTTTGAATTATTACTGTTATCAAAATTATTTGAAAACAAAGGTATCTTGTAAGACCACGCCACATATAAATACGACATGTTTTTACCTTACAATAACCAAAATAATTTTATAGAAAATCCAGTGGTATTATAATAGTGTCTAAGTACAAATACTTATTAAAATAACCGAAATTGTTACATTAATTAAATTCCAGTATACTAGGCTCTACAATCAAAACCGTAAAGGCTCGTGGTGGATATTGGATTCCATACAATTACATGGCTATTGGGGTACTGCCTGCCACAATACACCTCCAGAATAATAGGACCTCATTTGGATTCCCTGTCAACACAAGACCGGCCTACTCCTGACCTGGATAGTATCGAATATGATCACCGCTAATGGGCCTCGAAACGCAACAAATGATAGATAGTGATGATGATAAATGTCCACTCTAGATGAGTGATGATCATACCCTAATGGGAACGACCCACATAGCCTTACAGCATCTCTCATGTTCTAGTCATTCCCGGTCGATGAGGCTTGAGGCTACGTATTACCTTAAGAATAGCATTCATACTTGGAATGCTAACACTGCCTTCCAAGCAATGATGCAATGAAAGCATTCATCCATACAAGTTGTTCTGGGTTTGAACATACCGAATCTCCAAGATCATCGTCTTCATTACTTTCACGATATCATAATTCGTAACGCATAAATCGGATCGAAGTTTTTTTTGGATAATTAAATCTAATCCCGGTCTCTTAGAAAGGATCAACGAATTTTGGCCAGATTTAATAGTCAGTTATTTAACTATCAAATTATATACATAATAGTCACTAGGCCCATATTTTATTAAATCTTTTCAAACATTCATTTCAAATATCTTTACACACACACACACACACACACACACACACACACACACACACACATATATATTCATATCTCTTTCAGCATTCCAATGTTTGAAAAACAATTTCAAACCCTTATATCCTTAACAGGATATTTTCAAATCATATCTTACTTCCACACTTAGAAATATTTCCAAATTCAATTCATAATTCATTAATTAGAAAAATATTTCCATATAAATCATTTCGTCGTTACAACATTTCCGAAACCTTCATCCCATACTTAGAAAATATTATAAGTCTATTTTTTCAAATCAATTCTAGTATCCATACTCCGAAACATTTTCCTCACTTATATCATAATCTTCGAAATTTTACTAATTCCATTTACAATTTCCAAAAATCGATTATGTTTATTTATAATCCCAACCAACAGTTTATACATTCTTTTCTGAATTTTGATTCATTTTAGAAGTTCTCGTATCTGACATTTTGGAAATTTTCTTAAGTCTCCAGAATTCCATTATAAGATTTCTCTTATAAAATCACATTCATTAAATAAAACCCGATTTACAAATCTCGAGAGTATTTATAATTAACTTCAACCAATTTCCAAAACTCTATATTTATAAAAAAATAATTTAAAGAATAATAGTAATATTCAAACACATTTAGGTAATTATTTAAAATATTAAAACACCTTTTAAATAAACAACGATAATTAATTTCCAATTCATTTACAAATAATACTAATTGATTTACAAAGCTTGTTTATAAAACTTAGAATTGATTTCAACAAATTTAAATATTTGAATAACTAACTTTCCGAAATATTTTAATCCAAATAATATTTTTAAACTACATAGTTTAATAATTAAAAATCCTTTTCTGAAAACATAACCTACTTCTTGGAAAAGACTTTTTTTTTAAATTCAACATAGCCGATTTTATACTTATAAATCTCTCTCGATTTATCACAAGTCAATTTACATTTCCAATTTCATAAATATTTCCAAATTCCAAAATAGAATCCATTATTTCTTTCTAACCCGATTTCCATATCTCATTTTAAATTCACATGGTGAATTTATATTCCCAAATTATCAAATGATAATCATTCCACTTTATTTATAAACATTGTTTATAACTTTATAAACACATTTCCAGTTTATAACCAATTTATATTACTAAAATCCATTTATAAATCGCTTTCTATTTGAAATTCCATTTGAAAATCTGTTTCTTAAAAAATCCAAACTATATTCCATAACCATTCAAATCTCGATCACGACTTCCATTTCATATTTAAAGAAATCTCATTTAATGATCTATCGTTTTAACAATATTCGATTTAAAATTTTCCGTTTGAAACCATTTTATGAAATAGCTAATTAAATATCCAAAATCAAATTATATATTTTATACAATCAATTCCTTTTTAAAAATCCCAAAATTTTATGTAAATATTTACATTCCAAAATCACCTTTGAATTTCCTTTTTAAAATTCAAAAATATTACTTATGGTATTTATAGCATCAAAATTAGGTCTAGTGCAACTATAGCATTCAATATATAAAATCACACAACAATCCATAATAGATTATTCAACCACATCATATATCTCTATATATGAAATAATCAATATATTTTTGAAGAGTCCTATTGGATCCCTCCATCCTATTTCCCTGCATCCATAGATGTAAAATACCAATCCCTCTTCGAGGTGGAATATCACGGTAATATAGGGTCATTCACTATTATGCGGAGAACATAGTGTCTCATCCGCTCCAATTGGCGGAAATATATCCAACTAGTAATATATATACACATACATACATATATATATATATATATCATATAACATTCAACTGATAGTAATATATCAATTCGACCAATCATTCAATAATTAATTTTTAATTTCTATAAATTAAACCAGTCAATCAAATTGGGTGAGATTTACTCACCTTGATTTTCATTTGCAATCCATCCAATTTTAAATTAAATTGAACACCGTTTAATTTATTTAAAATTCCAGTTAACTTCAATAAATTCCGAACCAATTTTTATTACGTAGATTCCGCAGCTACGAACCAAACTCGACTTGTTTCATGATTTTTGGACCTCGTATGCAAATTTTATTAGCTATCTCAATTTAAATTCTTAATTAAATAACTAATTATATAATTAAATTTTGTTACAGTAATACCTCTTCCCCTACCAAGCAACAGTCCGCTCGATTCTAGCTCGAACCTACCATCGCAGACCTTCAACAGCCATTATCCTGTCCACGCAAGAGAACCCAGGCCACCTTCAAACCATTCGCGCCACCACCCTAGATCACCGGGCCCCACTACCGCCTCACTAGAGTTCGCTTAGGACTTCGCCGTAGCTAGCTCACCCTCCACTCCTCCCAGTTCGCGACTCGCGATTCTCGTGTCTTTTTTATATTGTTTCCTTTGCACGCAAGCTCTATTGCCACCGCCGACCGCCATGACAGCCTCCCACCTCGCGTTCGTTCCACAACCAACGTTGCCCAAACTCGACCACCAACCCTAGACTACCGCGACCGAAACAAGATCGACACTCCCATCTCAACGCACTCGATTTCAATAACACTTGATTTTATCGAATTCAATTTCGATCTTTTTTTTTCCTTTTTCGATTTTAACTTTCTCGAACTGATTTTTCCTTTTGAAAACAAGAGGAAGGAAGGAGCATACACGATTATAATCTAAAGTAAATGGTGTGATTCAAAGGGTAGGTCGGCCGGTGTAGGAGTTTAGGGTGAATAGGGTTTGACTTTGCAATTTATAATATTATTAAATTTCCAAAATATTTCGTTCATGGCACCTTAAAATCCCGAACCCCTATCGAGGCTGTTACCCAACCACTTGGCCTGGTTATAAAGCGATAGTTGCAGAAGTTATAGTTAGCACTAGACAAGATTCTGGCCAAGAAGAGATGGGAGATATAAGGGTTTGATGCAATCGATATGGTTCGACATGTATATGTGGCTCGGCAGGTATGGGTTGGTATGTATGGCTCGGACAAAGGAGGGAAGGCCATGTCGTTTGGTTGTGGTATGAAGGATAAGATGGGTTGGAATACATCGCTCGATCAAAATGAAGGTCATACATGGCTCGGTCTAGGTGGATCAGCAAATGCCGATCGGTCAAGGAAGAAAGGTCGTGCATGGGTCGGCCAAGATAGGTCGGTCGGGCCTAGTTCGGTGCACGTGGTTCGATCATAATGATTTAGCACATGTGGGTCGGCGTACCTAGCATAGTGCATCCTAAAATGAGTCGATGAGTTACCTGGTGTTTCCTTGCTTCGAATTCCGGCGCCATTTTCTTCGAGTCATATGGCAGCTTGCTTCAAGTGATCCATATAGGACCCCTAGTGTAACATCCCGCCTTTTCGCACGATTTAAACAGACACACGTGCCAATTCAAACCATACGGAAGGCGGATTGTTATGGGGTAAATAAGAAAACAGAGAAGAAATAAAACAAAATAGAATCTCACAGCGGAAGGATAAAATATAATAATAAAATATACAGTTTATATAACTGTTTACAAACATTTGCTTCTTCTTTATATAATAATTATCAGAGTTCACATACCAAAATATCAATGCAACGGAATACAGTGTAGTGAAATAAAATAGTAGATAGTAATACTACAAATCTTCGTCTTCGTCCTCCAGAGCTAAAACTTCAATCCTGAAACGCTCAGACTGACCCGAGCGAATTTGAAAAGACAAAAACACTCGAGTCAGAACTAAAAGATCTTATGTAAGTTAAATTTACAGAAATAAATATGAGTGCAGTAACTCAAGAGATTCTCGGGATTTACATCTCCTAAGGATCCGTTAAACTATTTACTATATAGTATATTGCGCTATTATAGTAGTGTCTATTCATAAAATAAACTTACTTTTAAATAGCGTTAAGGGGTTACCCATATAGCCCTTAACACGGAATATATTCCCATAGTCTACAAAGTACCATAATCTCCCCCGTACTGGGCGTCGTCAGAGGGCACTCCATAGGTATGGTACAAAACCAAAATCGTATAAGGCGAGCTAGGGTAGGTGACACGGCACAACTAGGCAATGCCAGGGTAGATATACCAATTGCTATCCGGGCTGGTGGAAACGCGTAGCCGCAGTTACCGCCCATCTCGAACAAACTCCCCCAAAATCAAAAATAGAAGTGGCCACTGAATCAATCCAAAGTCAAAGTATAATATCGAAGAGGAGCGTCCGATCAGAGGTATGACCTCATTGGCCCGAGAATCACTCATGTTTTAGCCACCTTATGCCAACTCACGGGAGTCGGGTCCACGTATTTACCTTACATGAAACGTCGCCACCACCTACTTCATTCTGGAATCTCCACCGCGTACACGGTTAGTCAAAGTGGTTTTCGGTATCGACAGAGAGTATGTCCATATCCGATCCCGGTCTCTTTGCCAACCCATCGTTATTATAACACCGCGGTCATTTAAAATAGTTTATACTTTAAAACCAGAATAAAAATTCCATTTCAAAACTATGAATATGATATCATCTTAAAACCCAAAACAATATGATATCATTTTATCCAAATATATTTCTTTTCCAAAATCATACTGCTTTAAAATTTAAAATATCTGGAAACCAAATATTTGACTTATACTTTCAAAGCATAATATTTCGAAATTCAAAATTTTAAAACCATAACTTCTAAAACTTGAATGGTTTGGATATTCAACGAATGTAAAATAAATGGTTTAACTTTAAAGTTACTTTGTAAAGAAAAATAATTTCCATGGCTTTTCAACTATATTTCTTTATTTAAAGTTTAAACCATAATTTAAATATCACTTCAAATTCCAAAAACCCCTTCAATTTCTATATATATATATATATCCATTTGGAGTATTAATATTTCAAAACTAAAGTTGGATTTTCTTCTTTCAACAATTAATATTCTATTATTTAGTCTTGAATATTCATATAAATTCCATAAATAAAACTCCAATTTCTAGCAATTAAATATTTTCTCAAATTTACTTTATACTAGAATTTTCATTTTTAATTCATCTTGGAAAATTCAGTTATAAATTTCATACCTTAAAATTTCCAAACTTAAACATATAAGATAAATTTCCAAATTCCATTTTCTCAATTTTTCATTTTTTATTCAACAGGTTTATACACAACTTAATTTTCAAATTTTTAACTTCATATGTATATATATCGAAGAATAATATTTTATAAAATATCAAAATCAAATTTTTATAAACCGTATCCCATCCAAACCATAGAAATCACTTTAAAATAATTTATATATAGACCACAGTGCCTGTATATAATTTTCTATCCTATGGTCAAGTGATACAGATATTTATCATTTCAATCCGCAATTTAAAAATAAAATTTTGCGGTTGTATATCATTTCAAACCACAATCCCGAATGAAATGAAAAATGCATGATAACTTGCAGTTTAATGATATAAAATAAAACATACATTCATCAACATCATCCATCATCCAAATCACAATCATCATCCAATAATAATTCAATATCAATATATATCTGATAATATATATCAGGTAATAACTGGCGGTTATATTCAAAAATGAATTAAATCAACTATTAAACTAACAGTTTATATTTAGTAATAAATTTTATAACTGTTTACTAGCAGTTCCTATGCAAATAAATAAATTCTAACTGTCAATTATTATGCAATAAATAAAATAATTTAACAGTTAAATTAAATAACGCGATTTAGCAAATATGATGAACAAAACATGCCAAACAGTTATAAATAAATTTATACTCATATCTAAAATAAATTTAACAAACATAAAAACTTTAGAAATTGTGAGTGGGTTAAAACACTCACCTTTTTGAATTTAAATTGAATTCAAATCCAATTTAAACCCAAAAATTGGACAGTCTCCAAATTCATCCAAACTAGTGCTAAAACGTGAGAAATTCCGATACGATCCCATCAAAACAAACCGCGCGCGAATCCGAGCTCGTATGCAAAAGTTATGAAAATTTGAAAAATGAAAAATTCTGGTCCTGGGTCGACTTCGGGTTCGACTTCGGTGCGCCGCCTCAATTCCCCGGTGCTTGCTTGGAGTTTTCGCCAAAACGATCCGGATCGACCCGAGTCATTTTCTTCCTGACCCGAAGTTGCTCTAGGGTTTTCTCCCCTGAAACCCGAAGCGCGACCAGAAGCTGCTGCAGATCCGCAATTTTTTTTTTAAAAAAATTGTAATTATTTTTTTGGAATTTGAGAATTAGGTTTTTTTTTCTACCATTAGAATGAGGAGTTGAGAAGGAGATGTACGTATAGAAAAATGAAAATAAGGAGTGGCTAGGGTTTATAACAGGTTATATATATAGACAAGGCTGAAAAATAATAGATGGATCGGATTGGATCTAAACATAAGTTTAAATTTAGGCATAAACATATATGCAATAAACTAGCTTTAGATTTAGAAACGTGAATTGATTTAATTGGAAATAAATTACCCAAATGTTCTTATTCCATCAAATTTTATTTACTGAAGGTTGCACTTAATCTAATTTATACATCTTGCCCCTTTTCTCTTTAAATCAATAAATCTTCATATAGTATATAGATTTATCATAAATTTTATCTATTCTTCCTTTTTAGGCAATGTTCTATATATTAGATTTCATTTAAATGCAATAAATCATACTATCGTAGTTATATCCAATTAAATAAATAAATGTTGATTCCTACTCTTTTTATCCAACAATTGTTTACGTTTTATTCCATAAATACTTCTACACACATCCTGGATTTTGTGTAAATGGTTGTAACGTTAAATCTTGTCTACTTCCCATTTTATATTTAAGGTTTCTAAAACCGATTAATATTATTCCCTAGTCCAAACACCCTTTTGCCCAATTTATATTAACATATCCTTAAATTAGATTAATTCCTATTGATGTAATAGTTAAACATAAATTTCACTTATTTGAAATAAATCCACGATTTTTTTTCAAATAAATCAATAAATTTTGGTTTATCACTTCTTACATACCCAATCGTCATAATTTAATTAAAACTACATTTATCACATTTTATGGAATTTACCATCTTAAGTGACAAATCCAAACTACCCTAACTGCACAAATTTATGGTAATCAATTTCAATTGCTTTCCCATTAAACTACATAAATTATCCAAATGAAACCTAAGTGAAACGTTTATTTATTTAAAAATCTTACTGTTTAAATGAATTTATCCTTTACGATATAATTTACATTTGACTTGATTTCTCATTTATTTTGCAAAACGGTAAATTCCAATTGCTACCAACATTATATTTAATATAAATTTGAATCCAAATCATTGGTATTGCACAACCTTATTGCGTACATTTACATATAGTTACAACTAAGTCAATACACTGATTTCATGAATTCATAAATTAATCCACAAATTTCCATTGACTCTTTATTATAAACCCAAATCTGCAATTCATCACCTTATATTAATGTCATCCAATTTTTATTTATTATTATAACTTTACGTTAAATTACTATTCAATGTATATTTATTCATCAATCAAATCCGATATTTACTTTCTATCCTTCTATTTGATAAAAAAATCCAGTATACCTTTACATACATTCATTTATGGGTATTGCATTGAAATTAACTTTTTTAGCCAATACCACATTATTACCATTTATTACAATTGGATTCCTAATTTTATTCAATACCCTGAATAAATAACATAAATATCAATCATGTTCTTACTTTTGTTTCTCTCATATTTAAAAATCAAATTATAGCATTTAACTTATTTTATTGGATCGATAATTTATTCAAGTCATAAATATGATACCTTAATTTATTTAAATTTCCATTTACAACTTTTATCGCACTAAATAAATTAATACTTTCTTAAATTTCCCTTATTAGATCTTCTATCCAGGTAAGAATCATTTTCCTACTTACTTCATTTGAATATTATACAAATTTCTATAATTTATTTTAGCCTTTATTTCAATATTTGTTTATAAAGTGAAAATTTTCCACTAAATTAAATTACAAAGCTCATAAATCCAACCTAGTTAAATCCATGAATTATACGGGTCGTTACACTCTCCCCCACTCAAAACTTTTCGTCCCCGAAAAGGAAAAAGAAGGGAAAAGAAAAATTAAGAAATCAATATCATATCAAATATTAAATTTATAAACAAATAAATTTACAAAATTAATTTAGATAAAATATACTAATTTATAATCATTAGTTTTTTTTATACTCAAACTAATAAACTTTGGAAAACATTTTCAAGATATTTTCTAAGTCCAAAATTTACGGAAAAATTTGGCAGAGTCTCCTTTGTACGGGGAGGCTCGGGAGAAAATATAATATCAAATATATCAAAATATCTCATATAATATCCAAAATATAATATCCCAACACGGGAAAATATATAAAATAGCGCTATAAACCGTAATCCGAAACGTACCTATTTGTCGGGCAATTTACGCTTAATTTATGGAACCAAAAGCAGTAGCAGTTGCTTCTATAACCTGCATTTCACTTATAAAATCCAAAGGTTTAACAATTTATCTCAAGTGAACTATTTTCATGGTTTCAACTACTAACAACAATCAATACACAATCATCCATTTCAACAAACAGCATACATAACAAAACAAAACAACCATTCAGTCAAACAAACAAATAGTTGTTCGGGTTCAAAACTTGAAATGGTACGTAATGAAAAATAACTATCCAGTGCATCATTTACTCAACAGTCTTAGATGGTACTGAATATATTATTTATTCATCCAACTACTTCAAATTTCCTTACCCGACCAACCATAAATCAACCAATAACAATTCAACCAACAAATCAATTAACTCATTATAAATTTTTATTTCATACATTAGCTGTTTGATCTTATCATTCATATAACAGTTTATCTTTTATTTTCATTCATTTTCATTCATATACCACCTAAATTATTCTTTTATAATTTACATTTATTTCTAACAACTTTTAATTTTATTTACTCATTAAATGTTTGTTTCGTTTATTTTTACTTATTACTTACAATTATTCCTTTCCATTAATTTAGGTCATGTAAGTTTCTTCTATTGTATTACATTTAATGCACTTTTCACTTTTCAATCATTTATTAAATGCTTACATTCTATTATATTTAATTACAGTAACCCTTTTAGTTATACCTAAATTATTAACCTTATAACCTTCATTCTTATAAATAAGGGATTTTATTAATTTATTACCTAGGGTTTACAGTCATTTATTTGTATTACCTACTTTTTATTATATTAGACTAGTAGCATTTAAATCATACTTAAGTTAATAACCTTACACATCCATCCTTATTTATTAGAGAATTTCATTTTATTTACTTAAGTTTAAATCACCTATTAATAATACTTACCTTTAATTTTAGTAAAATTTCAATTATAACTTAAGTTTATCCCATTAAATTCTTATTTATAATAGCAATTTATTGAATACTTCATTATTTCCAAAATTTCTTCTTGTATAATATTCTATTCCAATCTCTTATTTAACATTTCAACTTTTTTATATTTGGTAAGTTATTTATGTTAAAGAAAATGCAAAAGAACTTATACAAGTTTATCTCAATTCTTTTAATTCATTCATTGTTCAATAAATCTTTACTTTTATTTTTTTCTTATAAGTTAAAATTTTTAACTTCCTCTATAACTTAGCATTTAAGACTCTTATTTTATTTAGGGTTTCAATTATTAATTAAATTCTGTTTCACTACTATAATTGAAACAATTAATTAATGGAAATTAAGAATTAAATATCGGGTTAAAATTTAATAGATAAATATATTCTTATAACTTATATACCTCTAGTTTTATTTAAAACAATTAAAAATTTAGATAATTTCAAAATAAAACTGCAGTAGAATTACTACAGTGGCCTTTCCCCTTCGAAACTCGAAAATAGAAGTCGATGATGCGGCCACCATCACCGAAATTATTTTCCAGCGACAGAGAGGAAAGTACGAAACTTATTTTCTCCAAAATCTTCTTTAAAACAATTTTTCCAAATTATACTAAATATTTATATAAGAAAATACATATAAACAAAATTATTATAATTCATAAACCCTTTGAAAGCAAATTTCCAAAATCCCGGACTTAAGTTCTAAAATTTCCAAATTTCATTGATTTTAATTTCAATCTTATTTTACCAATTATTTAAAATTTTATTCCTAACAATCAATCTATTGCAACCAAAATATATATATATATATATATATATATATAAAAATAATATCATTTAAAAATTTATTTTATATATAGAAAATATAATAGGCAAAATTATTTCATTCACCTATATTAAAACAAATATTATGTCGGTCTGTCCTATTAAGTGTTTAGAAATCCCTATTGATGACATAGCGTCCCATGCACCAACCAGAATTTATAAATACAAAACGCAACAGATAACACAATATCAAAATCTTTTTATAACACTAACAAATACGCTCTCTCATATATATACACTCAGCGACTCCCATAGGGTATTACTAACCTATTAACAAAGAGTCAAACCCCACAAAGCTAAGGTTTATCGCTAAACCAAAGCTCTGATACCAACTGTAACATCCCGCCTTTTCGCACGATTTAAACAGACACACGTGCCAATTCAAACCATACGGAAGGGCGGATTGTTATGGGGTAAATAAGAAAACAGAGAAGAAATAAAACAAAATAGAATCTCACAGCGGAAGGATAAAATATAATAATAAAATATACAGTTTATATAACTGTTTACAAACATTTGCTTCTTCTTTATATAATAATTATCAGAGTTCACATACCAAAATATCAATGCAGCGGAATACAGTGTAGTGAAATAAAATAGTAGATAGTAATACTACAAATCTTCATCTTCGTCCTCCAGAGCTAAAACTTCAATCCTGAAACGCTCGGACTGACCCGAGCGAATTTGAAAAGACAAAAACACTCGAGTCAGAACTAAAAGATCTTATGTAAGTTAAATTTACAGAAATAAATATGAGTGCAGTAACTTAAGAGATGCTCGGGATTTACATTTCCTAAGGATCCGTTAAACTATTTACTATATAGTATATTGCGCTATTATAGTAGTGTCTATTCATAAAATAAACTTACTTTTAAATAGCGTTAAGGGGTTACCCATATAGCCCTTAACACAGAATATATTCCCACAGTCTATACAGTACCGTAATCTCCCCCCTACCGGGCGTCGTCAGAGGGCACTCCATAGGTATGGTACAAAACCAAAATCGTATAAGGCGCGCTAGAGTAGGTGACACGACACAACTAGGCAATGCCAGGGTAGATATACCAATTGCTATCCGGGCTGGTGGAAACGCGTAGCCGCAGTTACCGCCCACCTCGAACAAACTCCCCCAAAATCAAAAATAGAAGTGGCCACTGAATCAATCCAAAGTCAAAGTATAATATCGAAGAGGAGCGTCCGATCAGAGGTATGACCTCATTGGCCCGAGAATCACTCCTGTTTTAGCCACCTTATGCCAACTCATGGGAGTCGGGTCCACGTATTTACCTTACAGGAAACGTCGCCACCACCTACTTCATTCTGGAATCTCCACCGCGTACACGGTTAGTCAAAGTGGTTTTCGGTATCGACAGAGAGTATGTCCATATCCGATCCCGGTCTCTTTGCCAACCCATCGTTATTATAACACCGCGGTCATTTAAAATAGTTTATACTTTAAAACCAGAATAAAAATTCCATTTCAAAACTATGAATACGGTATCATCTTAAAACCCAAAACAATATGATATCATTTTATCCAAATATATTTCTTTTCCAAAATCATACTGCTTTAAAATTTAAAATATCTGGAAACCAAATATTTGACTTATACTTTCAAAGCATAATATTTCGAAATTCAAAATTTTAAAACCATAACTTCTAAAACTTGAATGGTTTGGATATTCAACGAATGTAAAATAAATGGTTTAACTTTAAAGTTACTTTGTAAAGAAAAATAATTTCCATGGCTTTTCAACTATATTTCTTTATTTAAAGTTTAAACCATAATTTAAATATCACTTCAAGTTCCAAAAACCCCTTCAATTTCTATATATATATATATATTTATATATATATATATATATCCATTTGGAGTATCAATATTTCAAAACTAAAGTTGGATTTTCTTCTTTCAACAATTAATATTCTATTATTTAGTCTTGAATATTCATATAAATTCCATAAATAAAACTCCAATTTCTAGCAATTAAATATTTTCTCAAATTTACTTTATACTAGAATTTTCATTTTTAATTCATCTTGGAAAATTCAGTTATAAATATCATACCTTAAAATTTCCAAACTTAAACATATAAGATAAATTTCCAAATTCCATTTTCTCAATTTTTCATTTTTTATTCAACAGGTTTATACACAACTTAAGTTTCAAATTTTTAACTTCATATGTATATATATCGAAGAATAATATTTTATAAAATATCAAAATCAAATTTTTATAAACCGTATCCCATCCAAACCATAGAAATCACTTTAAAATAATTTATATGTAGACCACGGTGCCTGTATATAATTTTCTATCCTATGGTCAAGTGATACGGATATTTATCATTTCAATTCGCAATTTAAAAATAAAATTTTGCGGTTGTATATCATTTCAAACCACAATCCCGAATGAAACGAAAAATGCATGATAACTTGCAGTTTAATGATATAAAATAAAACATCCATTCATCAACATCATCCATCATCCAAATCACAACCATCATCCAATAATAATTCAATATCAATATATATCTGATAATATATATCAGGTAATAACTGGCGGTTATATTCAAAAATAAATTAAATCAACTATTAAACTAACAGTTTATATTTAGTAATAAATTTTATAACTGTTTACTAGCAGTTCCTATGCAAATAAATAAATTCTAACTGTCAATTATTATGCAATAAATAAAATAATTTAACAGTTAAATTAAATAACGCGATTTAGCAAATATGATGAACAAAACATGCCAAACAGTTATAAATAAATTTCTACTCATATCTAAAATAAATTTAGCAAACATAAAAACTTTAGAAATTGTGAGTGGGTTAAAACACTCACCTTTTTGAATTTAAATTGAATTCAAATCCAATTTAAACCCAAAAATTGGACGGTCTCCAAATTCATCCAAACTAGTGCCAAAACGTGAGAAATTCCGATACGATCCTATCAAAACAAACCGCGCGCGAATCCGAACTCGTATGCAAAAGTTATGAAAATTTGAAAAATGGAAAATTCTGGTCCTGGGTCGACTTCGGGTTCGACTTCGGTGCGCCGCCTCAATTCCCCGGTGCTTGCTTGGAGTTTTCGCCAAAACGACCCGGATCGACCCGAGTCATTTTCTTCCTGACCCGAAGTTGCTCTAGGGTTTTCTCCCCTGAAACCCGAAGAGCGACCAGAAGCTGCTGCAGATACGCAATTTTTTTTTTTTTTTTAAATTGAAATTATTTTTTTGGAATTTGAGAATTAGGTTTTTTTTCTGCCATTAGAATGAGGAGTTGAGAAGGAGATGTACGTATAGAAAAATGAAAATAAGGAGTGGCTAGGGTTTATAACAGGTTATATATATAGACAAGGCTGAAAAATAATAGATGTATCGGATTGGATCTAAACATAAGTTCAAATTTAGGCATAAACATATATGCAATACACTAGCATTAAATTTTGAAACGTGAATTGATTTAATTGGAAATAAATTACCCAAATGTTCTTATTCCATCAAATTTTATTTACTAAAGGTTGCACTTAATCTAATTTATACATCTTGCCCCTTTTCTCTTTAAATCAATAAATCTTCATATAGTATATAGATTTATCATAAATTTTATCTATTCTTCCTTTTTAGGCAATGTTCTATATATTAGATTTCATTTAAATGCAATAAATCATACTATCGTAGTTATATCCAATTAAATAAATAAATGTTGATTCCTACTCTTTTTATCCAACAATTGTTTACGTTTTATTCCATAAATACATCTACACACATCCTGGATTTTGTGTAAATGGTTGTAACGTTAAATCTTGTCTACTTCCCATTTTATATTTAAGGTTTCTAAAACCGATTAATATTATTCCCTAGTCCAAACACCCTTTTGCCCAATTTATATTAACATATCCTTAAATTAGATTAATTCCTATTGATGTAATAGTTAAACATAAATTTCACTTATTTGAAATAAATCCACGATTTTTTTTCAAATAAATCAATAAATTTTGGTTTATCACTTCTTACATACCCAATCGTTATAATTTAATTAAAACTACATTTATCACATTTTATAGAATTTACCATCTTAAGTGACAAATCAAAACTACCCTATCTGCACAAATTTAGGGTAATCAATTTCAATTGCTTTCCCATTAAACTACATAAATTATCCAAATGAAACCTAAGTGAAACGTTTATTTATTTAAAAATCTTACTGTTTAAATGAATTTATCCTTTACGATATAATTTACATTTGACTTGATTTCTCATTTATTTTGCAAAACGGTAAATTCCAATTGCTACCAACTTTATATTTAATATAAATTTGAATCCAAATCATTGGTATTGCACAACCTTATTGCGTACATTTACATATAGTTACAACTAAGTCAATACACTGATTTCATGAATTCATAAATTAATCCACAAATTTCCATTGACTCTTTATTATAAACCCAAATCTGCAATTCATCACCTTATATTAATGTCATCCAATTTTTATTTATTATTATAACTTTACGTTAAATTACTATTCAATGTATATTTATTCATCAATCAAATCCGATATTTACTTTCTATCCTTCTATTTGATAAAAAAATCCAGTATATCTTTACATACATTCATTTATGGGTATTGCATTGAAATTAAATTTTTTAGCCAATACCACATTATTACCATTTATTACAATTGGATTCCTAATTTTATTCAATACCCTGAATAAATAACATAAATATCAATCATGTTCTTACTTTTGTTTCTCTCATATTTAAAAATCAAATTATAGCATTTAACTTATTTTATTGGATCGATATTTTATTCAAGTCATAAATATGATACCTTAATTTATTTAAATTTCCATTTACAACTTTTATTGCACTAAATAAATTAATACTTTCTTAAATTTCTCTTATTAGATCTTCTATCCAGGTAAGAATCATTTTCCTACTTACTTCATTTGAATATTATACAAATTTCTATATAAATAGGTTTTTAAGGCATCATTCATATAATTTATTTTAGCCTTTATTTCAATATTTGTTTATAAAGTGAAAATTTTCCACTAAATTAAATTACAAAGCTCATAAATCCAACCTAGTTAAATCCATGAATTATACGGGTCGTTACACCTAGTCCGGCCAGAATGGCTCGTGGCATATGGTTCGGCTATCAAGGGTCGGTATCCATGGGTCGGAGAACATGGGTTTTGCTGTGAGCTGAAGTGTCTTGGTCATGGGCTATGTAAGGAAAGCAGCATGTCTTCGTCTATAAATAGAGGGGCAGTGACAAAGTTGAAAGGACCCTTTTTTGAGAACTCTACGGAGACTCTGTCATTTTTGATACTCTCCTCTTTTTGATTCAAATTTGTATTCACGTGGTTTGTTTACGGATTGTATATGTATTAAAGTGATTGGGAAATTAATAAAGATTCTATTCGAAGTGGACGTAGGCAATTACGCCAAACCACTATAAATCCGGTGTTCTCGTTTTTGTTGTTCTTTTTGCTCTCAATTGAGTTATTTCTATGTTTTAATTTACTTTCTTTGTTAATCTCTCTACATAATTCTATTCAAGGGTGTTAGTGAACAATTTTGGTGCTTTCACTGAAAATTGAATTCTCAACTTGATTGGATCTCATCGCCTACTAGTGGATTTCCATATTCGCGAGATGGATCCGGTTGTTGACCAGCAAACTTCCTATTCTACTCAAATTTGAAAAAGATCTAAAAGAAGCTATTAGCCATGGGATTGGATTCACTGATGTATGCATGTTTTTGGGATTGGAAGTTGAATTTGCACTGGAGTTATACGAAGGAAAACCACTCTCTGAAGGCAATTTAGCCAACCTCTCACTCAATGCAGATATTCGATCCCTCACAAAAAAGCTTACATACCGATCCCTCTGAAAAGCTTATATACCGATTGCTCCAAAAACCATATGTATGATCACTCCAAAAATCATATGTCACGATCGCTCCAAAAACCGTATGCGCTGGTCGCTTCAAGAACCATATGCACCGAACGCCCCAGAGTATACCGACCCAGTGTATACCGACCTAGAGTTACCGACCCAGTGTATACCGACCCAGTGTATACCGACCCAGAGTATATCGACCCAATGTATATCGACCCAGTGTATACCGACCCAGAGTTACCGACCCAGTATTACCGACGTAGAGTATACCGACCCAGAGTATAGTTACCGACCCAGAGTATATCGACCCAGTGTATACCAACCCAGTGTATATCGACCTAGTGTATACCGACCCAGAGTTACCGACCTAGTATATACCACCCCAGTGTATACCGACTGACCCAGTGTATACCGACCTAGTGTTACCGACCCAGTGTTACCGATCACATGTATACTGATCCATCCAGTGTATACCGATCCCTCTAGTGTATACCGATCCCTCTAGTGTATACTGATCCCTCTACTATATACCGATCCCTCTCTCAAAAAAACATCCGACCGGCCCCCATACCAAAAAACGTGGATCGGGTACGACTGCTATTTCCAAAAGAAAAAACTTTTTCGGGTACGACCCAAATTTGAGAAAAAGGCTCCAAATTTTTTTTTTAGGTGGAAACCCACCCGAACCCTAGCCGCAGTGCAGTGCCTCCACATAGTGAATTATAAATTCAACTTAATAAAGGAACATTCTATCAACTTCCCTTACATCATATGACCAACCAAGGCATAGAGGATCAAGTGGCAGCTTCTGAATGGCAACAAGGGAACGGACAAGCAACCGCTACTCAAACGATACTTCCAAATGTTGGAGAACATATATGATATGACTCTGGGCATATTCCAAGATGACTCCAAACACCATTCTTCACTGATCCAACACTTCGAATTTAGTGACTCCAAGCAAACCAATGGTTGACTCTAAGAAATTTGTTCCAAATGCTAACAAGGAAATCATACTGATTGCGTTTGAGGGAAGTCGACCTCTAGATATATTTGGGTAGCTAGTTAGTTGGAGAGCCTCCTATGACCATAGATCATTTATTTTAGAAAATGAATTAGAACCAAAGCGAGCAGGAGTGGAGTAGACAAGAAAAATAACAATGCAGGCCCATTGGCAAAGGACTCTGATTCCAGCAGACAAAACAAGACCTCAAAATTTGGCTCATATGCTCTTTGAAAGATTCAATCAATAGACTCTACTTGGAGACTCGCAATTCAGAGTGGTACTGAAAACCAACCTCGAGAGAGTCCACCAAAGTCCAGAGAAAATCAGGGGAAGGTTGTTGTATATTCCAAGATGCACACTGATCATAACAATGGCGATTACAAATGCCTTTGAGGTGTGATTGGAAAGCTGATTTGAAAAGGAAAGCTCAATAGTACATGCAAGCCTTGCAAGATGGCGAGCCAAGAACTTCGAATGCCCATCAATAAAGAATTCTAATTATCAATTGGACTGTTGGTAGTCGACATCCTGCTAGAAGGGGCTAGAGGCAGAGTTAATAACGAGCACATGATGTGCTCCCCTTATCAATGAGATTTTTACCAATCTACTTTGGACTATTTCGATTTCAATTTCAATTATGCTTTGAATTACGACCGACTTGAACTAAACTTCTTCCAAAATGATGCCGGTGACCAAGTACTCAGAGTTAGCCACCAACCAATCCATATAGACCTTGATCGGACCTATGGAGTTTCATCAAGACGAGCATGATTCGATCGCTCATCATCAACCATGTGCCTTTGATTTGGGGCCAAGGACTAGAGATTGAAAATCTCGTCACGGTCAGATCCCAATATAAAGCGAATATGACCGACCGTCCATTCATCGACCTCCACATTTGACTTGGAGACCTAAGCAAGGCTTGGAATGAATATGGCCCAATGATACACTCAAATCGAGTCATAAAACAAAGTTCGACAAAATACAAATGCCTCTCCTAAAGCTCAGTGATGTCGGGATCTATCTAGGGTGGACATGATTTGATCACCTACACATCAAATCCTACCCTGAACACAAAAGTTAGTTTGACAGCCTGACTTGAAGTAGCTGTGATGGACTGCTTACTCATCAACCATCGCTCTCAATACATGGACAGGACTCCACCTTGAAACATATGCATACTCAAATAATCCATTATCCTCGTTTTCTAGAAAGAGATACGAAGCAAATTGTGTGAGTCTTGATTATCCAACCCCGGCATGGATGTGATACAACCATCTATCATATACCTCCTTCCTTGAATTGATTGGAAGAGCTACATTCACCAAGAAGACGAGAATTGACCGTCCATTTTTCAAGTTTCATCCTTGATGCTAGGGGAAGAGTCCCGTTGCATGAGCAAACGCGGTTCGACCATTCATTCGACAACATTACCCTCGATACGGTAAATGAAATACAAATCAAACGGTGGAAATACGACTATTCTCAACAAAAATCTCTAAGTCCCTGAAGCGGACTAGAGTACTCTGAGTCCCTAGAGCACGGACTAGAGTATAAATGACTTGAGAAGAATCTCTAAGTCTCTGAAGTGGACTAGAGTACTCTGAGTCTTTAGAGCGCAGACTAGAGTATAAGCGACTTGATAAAAATCTATAAGTCCCTAAAGCGGACAAGGGTAATCTAAGTCCCAAAGTGCGGACTAGAGTATAAATAACTTTAGAAAAATCTTTAAGTCCCTGAAGCAGACTAGATTATTATGAGTCCTTAGAGCGTGGACTAGAGTATAAATGACTTTACAGAAATCTCTAAGTCCCTGAAGTGGATTAGAGTACTCTGAGTCCCTGGAGCGCGGACTAGAGTATAAACGACTTGAGAACAATCTATAAGTCCCTTAAGCGGACTAGAGTATAAACGACTTGAGAAAAATCTCTAACTCCCTTAAGTGGACTAGAGTACTCTGAGTCCGAAGAGCGCGGACTGGAGCATAAACAACTTGATAAAAATCTCTAAGTCCCTGAAGCGGACTAGAGTACTCTGAGTCCCCATAGCATGGACTAGAGTATAAACGACTTCAGAAAAATCTCTAAGTCCCTGAAGTGGACTAGATTACTTTGAGTCCCCATAACACGGACTAGAGTATAAAAGACTTGACGAAAATCTCTACGTCCCTAAAGCAGACTAGAGTACCCTGAGTCCCCAGAGCGTGGACTAGGGTATAAATGACTTGAGAAAAATCTCAAAGTCCCTAAAGCGGACTAGAGTACTCTGAGTCTCTAGAGTGCATACTAGAGTATAAACCACTTGAGAAAAATCTCTAAGTCCCTGAAACAGACTAGAGTACTCTGAGTCCCTAGAGCGTGGACTAGAGTACAAATGAATTGACAAAAATCTCTAGGTCCATAAAGCAGACTAGAACACTCTAAGTCCTCGGAGCGTGGACTAAAATATAAAGGACTTAAGAAAAATCTCTAAGTCCCTGAAGCAGACTAGAGTATAAACGATTTGAGAAAAATCTCAAATCGTTCTGAAGTGGACTAGAGTACTCTGAGTCCCCAGAGCGCGGTCTAGAGTATAAATGATTTGATGGAAATCTCTACGTCCCAATCTGTGAACTAAGGCATAAACTATTCGACAAATCTCTAAGTCCTCGGAGCGTGAACCGAAGCATGAACACAAATTGGGCGTGAATTGATCGGGGGAAGAATAACTCTAAGTCACCAATGTAGGGTGGCGTATAAGCATTAATAAATAGACGAGTGGATTCCGATCGTTCTCTATTCCACAAATTTCGGCCTAAAATTGACAGGGTGAGTATTAACTCGCTGAGGATGGAGTTCGACCATCCGACTTGTGGCCTGGCCAAATCAATGTTGGGAGCAGGAGTACAAATCACTAAAAGCTGAATAAGACAACTCATTATAGCTCTAGCTTGGCGTTCTTTACAACTTAAGGCAACGACTTCAAGGAGGCCCCAATACAGATTCAATCGAAATGACATTCAAAGCTATGGGCGATCGATTATATCGTACCTCAGATCGTGGGTGAATATCGATCCACACCAAGCACATACGAACGTGACCTAAATGTCCCTTGAAAAACTATGACGACCAGAGTGTGGAAAGGAGAGTAAACCACGAAGACTTGGTCATTGATTCTCCAGCACCCTCTTTCGATCCGTCAGGTGGTGTATGAAACTGGATGAGCATAACCCGACTGCATTTGAGCCAACTTTTCCCCGAGATTTAATTACAAAACATGAACCAAAGTGGACGTGGCTGAGCGTCCAGTACCCATCTTACGCTAAAAAACTAATGAGGCATCGAAGTATCCCCTTAGGATGAAAAACCACAATACAATCCATGATAGGCAAGACTCAGCCTCACGTCAGCTAACCTGATCCCATGATTCAATAAGAAAGAGAGTAAAGCTAAAGCGGGCATGGCTGGCCTTCCTACTTATCGATATATGCCCCAGACTTAGGGCACGAGCGAGAAGTAGGATGAATGTGAACCAAATATTTACCAATCAACTCTATGTCTTTGGAGTTTAGGTGGGGGTATATACATAACTAGGATGAGACTCAACCATCCACGTAGTACATTTATCAACCCGAGTCTCGGAGAAGAAGCGTGATCATCCAAAGAACGGCTACGATAGCTCAATATTGAAACTTATATATAGTGTTTACAACTACTTAAGGCTATGACCGAAAGAATGCCTAGAGATAGAATCATTAAATCGATGCCTGATCTCATGGGCAACTGACTATCATTTCAACTCGAAGGACGGGTAAAGGATCATGAATGCATTGAATGGAAAGCGCGTTACTCGAATATATAAGAAAATTCAAACTCAAAGCAAGATCCGGCTATGTAGCTTCACGCAACTCGAGGCTGACCCCTACTTGACATTTTCATCAACGTGCTTCTAACATTCGACATTACAGTCAACCATGATGACCCTTCATGGATGTTAAAGATCGAATCACAACTCAGTGCAATGATGATAAAAGAATTAGTTTGATTTCTCTGAATAAATGATGATATGTTCCCTTGGACCTATTCTGACATGCGTGTGTGATTTCACCAACTATCGCGAGCCATGCATTGAATATCGACCTGAAGCTACAAAAGCTAGCGTCATACAATGACCTGAGATGGCTGAAAGACTACTTAAATAGAATATCAAACTAAGCCAATTCGATATCACTTATTTCTCTCGAAGATCTATCCAAGGATGGAAATTAGCAGATCTCATATCTGAATTCAATGCATCAAACAACTACTCGAAGAGTAGTGGAGAACCAACCAATAGATGGAAAATGTACGTGTATGGAGCATCCAATAATCAATGTTATGGCGTAGGACTCGTGTTAATGACTCCCGAGGAACGATCAATCTTCTACGTCCTGAAACTCGATTTTCTTGTAACAAACAACGATGCTTAGTATGAAGCTCGGCTGCCATCCTCAAACTTGCTAGAGAACTTGGAGTGGATACTTTACATATCTTTTATGATTCCTGGTTGTTAGTATGCAAAGTTAGGGAAGTTAATCTTGCCATGGGGCATTGTCTTGCTCCTTACCTCGGCTAGGTCCAAGAGCTACTAGCCGACATCACGTATTACATCATTACACGCATCCTCAGCGAACAAAATGGAAAGAGTCAAGTCACTGGCCAAGCTGGCCAGTTTCAAGGACACGCAATGGACATACTTTGTTTCGATTGAAATACGTAATATTCCAAGCATTGACGGATGTGGATCGGCTAGATCTTGCAGACAGAGCTAGAAAAGGGTCATGGTTGACTCTTATCAAAGACTAATTACAATGAAGAAGTCATACTGAACGGAGGAATGGAAAAGACAAATCCTCCTCAAAGCTTCACGCCAAATCATCCAAGAAGAAGTCATGTGTAGAAAGGAGTTTATCCATTCCCATGCTTTGGTGTATCACCCATGATGAATCAAATGAGACTTGAGCAAAGTCTATGAATAAGAATGTGGCGATTACATCAAGGGGAAAACCCGGATAAAGAAAATACTCTGCTATGGGTGTTACTGGCCAACTATCAATCAAGATGCGATTGATCATGCAAGACAGTGCGATGAGTGCAAGATGTTTGCAAAAAATCAAGGAGCACCGCCGATGGAAATTACTCAAATGGCTAGTCTATAACCGTTTTCCACTTGGGGGCATTGACATCGCCGTCTTCTTGCCGATCCTAAAGGTGGTGCGAAATACGCCATCATAGCAGTTGATTACTTCACTAAATGGGCAAATGAAGAATTTTAACCATGTCCAAGATGAAAAAGATAATAGACTTCATTGTCCGTAGTGTCATCTGTCCTTATGACCTTCCATGATCCATTATAAATGCAAATGGATAGGTTGAAGCTGTGGACAAAACCATAAATTCTATTCTGAAGAGGGGTTTGGAAAAGGCTAGAGGTAAATGGGTAGATGAACTCCCAACAGCATTATGAGCATATAGAACTACCCATGAGTCCATTACTGGCCGTATTCCATTCACCCTTGCTTACGGCTCTAAGGTCGTCATCCATATAGAACTTGAAGTCTCCTCTCATCGATTGGCTGTTTACAACCCTTATTTCACAAAAAAGTATAAACAAGGAACTGCAATCGAATTGCAATTCAACTAGATGGAATTGGTGACGAATTATGAGCATATAAAATGCATCTGAGAGCTAATGGCAAGAATGTGTACCCAAACATGCACCTGTATATTCGAAGAAATTTGACTTCTTGAAATCAATAGAAATTGAATTTTCACTTAGGGTTATTAAGAAACGACTGGATCAGATAGCCGAAGCTTACTAGCCCTGTAGGATCGGACATAGATGGCCATTGATGAACAACAATCCTAAATTTATAATATTGGGAATCGACCAAGTGTCATGACGATGAATGAAGGATACAACAGTTTGGGAGGATAAAATTGAAGGATAATGACTATTCAGGAAACATGATGGATTTCTTTTTGGAGACTCTAACTTGCTTCGATTCAAAGCATGTCATGTATGCAATAAGACGTACTTTGGTTGGCAAAAGTTACCCTACTACTTGGCTCGTCTACAAAGCACAGTTGTAGAAGTTATAGTTAGCACTATACAAGATTCTGGCCAAGAAGAGACAGGAGATACAAGGTTTTGATGCAATTGATATGATTCGGCATGTATGTGTGGCTCGGTACGTATGGGTCGGTATGTATGGCTCGGTCAAATGAGGGAAGACCATGTCGTTCGGTCATGGTATGAAGGATAAGGTGGGTCGGAATACATGGCCCGATCAATGACGAAGGTCATACATGGCTTGGTCTAAGTGGATCAGTAGATGCCACTCGGTCAAGGAAGAAAGGCCGTGCATGAGTCGACCAAGATAGGTCGGTAGGGCCTGGTTCGACGCTAGTGGTTCGGTCATAATGATTTGGCATGTATGGGTCGGCGTACCTAGGACAGTGCATCCTAAAGTGAGTCGATGAGTTACCTGGTGTTTCCTTGCTTCGAGTTACAACGCTATTTTCTTCGAGTCATATGGCAGCTTGTTTCAATTGATCCATATAGGACCCCTGGTTCGGCCAGATTGGCTCGGTGGCATATGGTTCGGCTATCAAGGGTCGGTATCCATGGTTCGAAGAACATGGGTTTTGTTGTGGGCTGAAGTGTCTTGTTTATGGGCCTATGTAGGAAAAGAGCCTGTTTTCGTCTATAAATAGAGGGGCAGTGACACAGTTGAAGGGACCTTTTTTTGAGAATTTCAAGGAAACTTTGCGATTTTTGATACTCTCCTCTTTTTGATTCAAAGTTGTATTCAAGTGGTTTGTTAACGGATTGTATCTGTATTCAAATGATTGGGAAAGTAATAAAGGTTCAACTCAAAATGGACGTAGCAATTAAGCTGAATCACTATAAGTCTGGTGTTCTCGTTTCTGTTGTTCGTTTTGCTCTCAATTGAGTTATTTCTCTGTTTTAATTTACTTCCTTCATTAGTCTCTCTACACAATTCTATTCAAGGGTGTTACTGACCAATTTTGGTGCTAATAGAGGCGTACTGCCTGGCGTTTCTAATATTATGCCCCTACTCCGAACATAACAGAAGAAGTTTCGAGACCCATCGTATATGCAAAATAGCTTTTTAAATCGACTATTTTAATTAAGTTAATCCTGTACATATTCAACTCGCATGCCTATATGTTAAATCCAAATGGTACGAAATTTGAAATCTGGTAATAATACACTATTATGGATCTAATGAAACTAATTTCGTCGAATTCTGAGATTGTGCCTTGGAAGCCTATTTTAACACATCGATTAAATCAATGATTTAAAAAATTGGCGAGATCGCTTGAATTTTTAGTTTTAAAAAACTTATAATCTAATTTCTAATTCAAATAGAACCTATAACAACATTAAAAATCGTTTTGATTCATATTCAACTCAAATTCAATTATTCACCATTTCTGTATTACGATAAATCATTATATTTGAAATTTAAATTCATTTTATAATTTCAACAAAATCTTCACATTCAAAAATCAATATATATTATAAATCAAATATTTAAAACCATTTAAATGTTTAAAATCAAATGATGGAAAATCCAAGTCGTTACATTCCTCCTCCCTTAAAAGAATTTCGTCTCCAAAATTGCCAAGGTAGGGAAAATTGCTCCAAACCCAATAACTTTTCAAAAGCCACTTAGTTAAAATTCAATATTTCACTTTTCTAAATCTTTTAGTTCCATACAAAACATTTTATTTCCATTTTTAAATCAAAATCCCTTATTTCAATTACAATTTGAAAACAAATTTGGTCAACAAGAAAAATTAAATTTTTTTCTAACACTCTAAATTTTTGAATTTTTTTGGCAAAGTCTCCCTTATACAGAGAGCCTTTTGCCATATGACAAATAAGATAAAAAGATATACATCAGCTCTCATAGCTGGAAAACATAATATATATCTATACTTTTATATTTTCGCGCGCTAATTCATAAGTGTACCTTATTTTAGCGTTATTAAGCAAGCCCATTCAATTTATATGCAATTGCACTACCAAAATTCAACCAAATAGTCTTCTTGTACATGTACTTACTCAAATAAAACTCATAAGTACCAAATATATGAAATTTAATAACTTTCATTCATTTAACTAGCTAATCACATAAATTCCATAACCAAACATGTTATAGCAGGAATTTATCAATAATCACAAGGTTCCAACATTCGATTATTCATTTCAATCGATTTACATACCATTTTATTCAATTCCAAGTGATTCATAAACAATTCATTTGTATTCATCTCATATTCATATTCAATATATTCATATCCATTCCCAATTGATTCTAAATCAATTTATTCACTTTCTATTGATTCATCAAGTTTTGTTTACTTCCGTTTACGTCAAACGACAAAAAAATTCATGGAAATTCAGTGATATTCATTCAAATAAATAGCCACTTAAGCTTACAAACTATTTTAAATTGATTCTAATTCTTATCAGTTTCTATTGATACACATTCAATTCATTCACAAAATCTTGCTTTCTCATTTTTATATTCAACACCCAACCAATCCATGCCAATTTATTTGTGAATCATCTCATAAATTAGTTACTTAAGTTGAATTTAATTTTTATCAACGATATTCCCACTCATATTCAGTTTACGCTTAAATTGAATTCATTTATAACTTAAGTCATCACCATTTCAATCCATTTCTATTTTACTCAAAAACATTTCAAAATATATATAATTCTCTTACATATAAGTCGAATTCTATTTATAACTCAAGTTCCATTTCCAATATTCAATTTACAAACTAATTCATCTAATTAGTCACTTCCATTTCGACTTCACGATTAGATTTTTTAATTTCAAAAATCACTTCATTTAGTTGGCTTGGGTATAAATCCATTTTATAATTCAAATTTGGATTTCTATTTAAAGTTTAAGCTTACTTTCCCTTAAGTCATTCCAGATTACCTTCAATTTGATTTCCATAATCAAGTCTATATTCATTTTATTAAGCTATTACAAATTCAAATCCAGTTCCAATTAACACATCTTGAATTTACTTTAATTTCCCTTACTTGAGTTAAGTTCATCTAGGAAATCATTCCATCAAAATTATTTCGTAAGTCTTATTATAAACATTTTATACCATTACTTAAGTTTATATATACAACTTTAAAGCCTAAGTTCATATTCACTTTAATTGAATTTAATATTTCCAATTCAAATTCAATTCAGTAATTAATTAGTCTAATTAGTTCACTTTATTACAATCAAATTCCATTCCGTTTTTGGATCAAATCCAATTTCATTAAACATAATTGACTTAATCTCATTTATAATTCGATTCTAGCTTTGCACATCTCAACCAATACTTAATCACTTTAAAACTGGGTTTTATTTCAAATTATTCTAAAATCATATATAACTCCTTTTTATAAGCTATTCAAACATATTTATTCATAATTCCATAATTTTCCACTTAAATTTTATTCCATTCAAATTTTATAACCTAAAGTTATATAGTCATTTTACACTCAAATTTTATATTCCACTCAATTCGATATTGTTTCAAACCCTAATCCAATTTTATTTAACTTAGCTTAGGTAAAAATTCAATTCCAAATTTAATTTTTCACACTTCCTTTCCTTATTAACATCATTCTCAATTTATAAGTTCAAAACTTATACCCTGATTTTTTTTAACATTTAAATAAGGATTCCAGAATTCAAACACCCAGTATTTATTTCAAATCACTTTGAAATCATGTATGTATGCGCATATATATATCCCTTTATATAGCAAATTACACCCTTTTTGAATTTTTAAATCAAATTTTGGTTTTACCAAAACAAGTCCTTTCAGAATATCTCAAATCAAACTTGTTTTATCAACAATTTCAAAATAAAAAATGATGGTAGCAATTCGTCATTTAGAAACTCGAAAATGAACACCGATGATGCTGCAGTCATCACTAGAATTATTGTCCAACGACCGAAGTGGGTGCAATGCTTTTATCACATTCAAAATCCATTTAAAACAATTTCCATTCAAAAATATTCCAAATAATATTACTATTATTCATTTCAAAATACTTTGGAAAACATTTCAAAAACATTCGGGATTCAATTTTCAACTTTCTGGTTTGAATCAAATTTTAGTTTTAACTCATTTGTATAATTAATACTTATACATTATAATTTGGTTATACAAACCATTTCAAATTTTATAATCTTGTTCAGATTATAATATTAACATCCAAACACATCAATATACTATAATAATTTCAAAAAATTATCTCTTTTATATCAAAATATGATTTGGCTAAAATTATTTTATTTACCCACTTTTAAAATAATACTATGTCGATTTAACTTGTTTAGAGTTTAGAAACCCTTATCGATACAGTTGTCCAGATCGTACCGAATAGAATTCATAAACACTCAACCGATAAGTCAACACAATATAGAACAATTTATATTCTCTAACAAAACACGCTTATACCTATAATACACTCGAACCATTTTAGGGTACTATTTACCCTATCTCTAATGAGTAATCCCTACCAAAGCCAAAGTTCTCGCTTAACCTTCAGGTCTGATACCAACTGTAGCGACCCGCCGTTCCGTACCCTTTAAGTTGACAATAAACTACTTGTCCAACCCAAATTATATTAAAGGGCGAATATCTAGGGGTGAAGAAATGAAGAGATAGAAACAAATAGAAACGATAACATAGAATCTCATAATCGTAGCGTAACAAAATATAATATATAATAACAGATCTTTATGCAAAGAAACTATAACTGTAATATACATACAATCATCAGAGTACAACAGTCAACAATCAGTCTGGACAGTTATAATAACTTGTCCTCGCATATACTAAATCTCCAGCATAACACACACAGCGGAAATAACCAAGTACGTGTAATACGTCTGAAATCCTCCAACTTGTCTCTTGAGCTCCATAGCATCCTACCCTGAATTTGTAATACTCGGTCTGACCCGAGCATTATAATAAAATAACACCCAAGTCAGTCTGGAAAACCAGCGTGAGAAAACACATTCAATTTGAATTATTACTGTTATCAAAATCCTTTGAAAACAAAGGTATCTCGTAAGACCACGCCACACATAAATACGATGAGTTTTTACCTTACGATAACCAAAATACTTTTATAGAAAATCCAGTGATATTATAATAATGTCTAAGCAGAAATACTTATTAAAATAGCTGAAATCGTTACATTAATTAAATTCCAGCATACTAGGCTCTACAATCAAAATCGTAAAGGCTCGTGGTGTATTGGATTCTATACAATGACAGGGCTATGGGGCACCGTCCGCCATGGTACACCTCTAAAAAAAGGTAATGAGGACCTCACTTGGATCCCCTGCCAACACAAGACCGGCCTACTTCTGACCTGGATGATGGAGTTAGGGGTATGCTCTAGGGGCAATTATGTAATTTGTTACATATATCTAACTCGTTGACCAATCTTGTTCAAAATAAAAGGTATTTTATCTCTATTATGTACTTGATATAATGTGATTATATTAATTAATTAACTTAAAAAAGTTTATTTAATAGAAAAATCCATAAATGGTATATTTTGTGATAATAGTTACAAAGAGTTATAGCCGTGAGTAATTCGTCACAACGAAACAAATATACTATTTTAAATGTTCCTAGTCAAGATGCATCGAGACTGGATATTGATGTATCCAATGAGACTGGTGTATGTAACGCTCTTCAAATGTTGGGCAGTGCATTACTCATGACTACTGGAGGACCTAGGGGTTACATACTGATAGTTATTGGATAACTATGGAACGACTCACTCGATAGTTTTCTGTTGGTCAATATAACTAAGATCAAACAAAAAATATCGATGTGACTTATTTACACAGTTCTCCCGACTTAAGAGTACTATAGATCTTCAGTATGAAAGCTCTACCTTGATTATAGCCAAATCATGGCATGTTGTCCATTAAGTAGCTATAGTTGGGTCGATTAGAAGTATTGGAAGCGAAGCACTATTCAAGAGAGGATTCATCTCCTTGGTTATATGCGGTTAGTATCAGAGTCAACTCAAGTCAACTCAGAGTCTCTGGCTAAAGCATTTTGTATAATAATAATAATTATTATTGAACCAAGGACTTTGTATTTAGACTATAAAGTTGAATGTGGATGAGGTTGGAATTATGACCATTACAAAATTCCGTAAGTTCAAAGTGATATAGTTTTAACGAAGAGAATTGGTGTAAACAAATATCACAACCGAGTAATGCTTATTAAACTAAAATTGGATTTTACTGAAAATGAGTAAGCAATAAATTTGACCATAATGTCACAACACCTGCTAAGTGACATGTGAACGTTGACATTAGAATAGTTCGATGTTAATCGCTGACCAAATTTACACCATAGAGTTACACAACCGAAACGATGAATTCTCTTAAAACCGAATGATTTAATTAGTTTATAATTGTTATAAATTAATTAAATTAATTAATATTTATGAAATATTAATTATAAAATTTGTATATGATTTGAGAAATAAGTAATGGTATATATATATATTTATAACAGTTATAATTATATCGATCGATATACAATATCGACAAGCGACTAAATGAGATTTAATTTCATAGTATGCTAGCTTGGGTTTAGATGGGTTTAAAGCCCATGATTTGGGCTGCAACATTTTGGTTGTGGGAAGGTCTAGGGGTAGCTGAAACATAGGGAATTGCTTGGAGATAATGGGTTGAGATCAAGTAAGAACGGGTAAAATGGTTTTCCTCATTTCTCTCTAATACAACCCTATATATATATATATATATATATATAAATAAATGTGTGTGTGTGTGTTTCTGTATGTATGTATCTCTAAAAATAATAACTAATCTTTTTAGTCACCATTACGTTCTGCATTGCTGGTTAAAACATAGCTCTCAATCCACGCCAAAATTCTCAAATATATTTCAAATTAAAATAATACTATTCGATAGTTAGAGGTCGGTGATTCCGGACTTGCAATCTGACGAATCAAGAATAGTAAAAGGAAGGGAAGTGATTGCTTCAACGTGGGTTCGAAGGCATCGTTAAATTGGCAATGTTAATTCATATTACAGTAATTAAATTATATTCTTTGATCCTATAATGAGCAATTTCACATCTGTTTAAATATATTGCTATTATATGTTTAGTTAGGTAAGATTTTTGTAAGTAGATGTGGTTGTCATAAATTAGTTTGGCTATGTGCATAATTCATTAATAATTGTTATATATATATATTTATTAATAAATTCACACACATATATATAAATATTAGTGTATATTTCTCTCTCGTATTAGCATATATAAGACATATATATGATTTAAAAAATTTAGTTTAATAATTCAAAAATTAATTATCATACATATATTCATATTTTTAAATTAATTTTTATTGAATTTTTGAATTATTTATTATATAAAATAATTATTACATTAAAAATTTAATTCTATATTTAAAAAAATATTATATCATTTTAGAAACATAGAGAAAAACTTTAGGAATTTTTCAATAAAGTTTATTATTTTTAATAATTAATATTATTTTGGAAAAACTGTATATGATTTATTAAAAATAATAATCTAATTGAAAAATTCTTCAAATTTTTTGCAACCTTTCATACATGTACTAGAACTTCTTAAATTTTAAAATTTGAATTTTTAATAATATTTTATTTTATATTAAATAATTATAGCCGAAATCAATGTATTTGTTTTTAAAAATAATATTTCAACTTTGAAAAATCTCCAGATTTTTTCTAGGTTTATTTTATGATCCTAGATTTTTGAAAATGGTAAAATTTGAATTTTCATCAATAAATTATTATGTTAATTATTTATGGATGAAAACATTATTTTATTCATAATATATACAAATTAAAGTATTAAAATTATTATGTTTGCAAAACTAAGTTAATTTTGAATTATAAATAATTTTTAATATATATTTGTCTATATATAGATGTTTTATGTTTATATATTATGTATAATATATTTATACATACATGTGTGTATGTATTGTAACATATATACATACAGATATTTGGACAACATACGTGACATACAAAATGAGCTAATATGTTTGTTGCGATGTAAATTCCAACATCTACATATGGTCATATTATACCTTTCATGGATTATTACGTTACACATGCACTCACACTTATATGTATATGATACATTTATGTATAAACTAAATCAAATAAAATTAATTTCATATCTTAATATATTTGAATTTAAATAAAATAAATGATTTTATTTAAATGAAATTTAGAAATGTTCTAATTCAGTTAGACTTTATAGGCCCAATAAAGATCCAATATGATAAAAAAATTGAAATTCACCCATAATTTTCGCTGCGGGCCGGTCCAGTTCCAACACTGGATAGTACCGAACATGATCACCACTAATGGGTCCCGAAATGCAACAAATGATAGATAGTGTTGACGATAAATGCCTACCCTGGATGAGTGATGATCATACCTTAATGGGAGCGACCCACATAGCCTTGCTGCATCTCCCATGTTTTAGTCATTCCCATTTGATGAGGCTTGAGGCTATGTATTATCTTAAGAATGACATTCATACTTGGAATGCTAACACTGCATTCCAAGCAACGATGCAATGATAGCATTCATCCATACAAGTTGTTCTGGGTCTGAACAAACCGAATCTCTAAGTTCAACGTTTTCAACTATCAAATTACACACTTAAAAGTCACTAGGCCCATATTTTAATAAATCTTTTCAAAACATTCATTTCAAAATATCTTTACACAGATATATATTCAAATCTCTTTTAGTATTCTAACATTGGAAAACAATTTCAAACCCTTATATCCTTAATGGGATATTTTCAAATCATATCTTACTTCAACACTTGAATATTTCCAAATTCAATTCATAATTCATTACTTAGAAAAATATTTCCTTATTAATCATTTCATTGTTACAACATTTTCAAAACCTTCATTCCCATACTTAGAAAATATGATCAGTCTATTTTTCCAAATCATTTCTAATATCCAAACTTTGAAACATTTTCACCACTTATCTCATTATCTTCGGAATTTTACTAATTCCATTTACAATTTTCAAAAATCGATTATACTTATTTATAATCCCAACCAATAGTTCATAACTTCTTTTATGGATTCAGATTCATTTTCGAAGTTCCCGTATTTAAAATTTTGGAAATTTCATTAAGTTTCAAGAATTCCATTATAAGATTTCTCTTATAAAATCTCATTCATTAAATAAAACCCGGTTTACAAATCTCGAGAATATTTATAATTAACTTCAATCAATTTCCAAAACTCTATATTTATAAAATAAGTAATTTAAAGAATAATAATAATATTCACAATTCAATTTACATTTCCAATTTCACACCTACTTCCAAATTCCAAAATAGAATCCACTATTTCTTTCTAACCTGATTTACATATCTCATTTTAAATTCATACGATGAATTTATATTCCCAATTTATCAAATGATAATCAGTCCACTTTATTTATAAACATTGTCTATAACTTTATAAACTCATTTCCAGTTTATAACCAATTTATAGTACTAAAATCCATTTATAAATTGCTTTCTATTTAAAATTACATTTGAAAATCTATTTCTTTAATAATCTGCACTATATTCCAAAACCATTCAAATCTCATTCTCGATTTCCATTTCATATTTAAAGAAATATCATTTAATGATCCAACGTTTTAACAAAACTCAATTTAAAATTTCCCATTTGAAACCATTTTACAAAATAGCTAATTAAAAATCGAAAATTAAATTATTTATTTTATCCAATCGATTCTTTTTTAAAAAACCCAAAATTATATATATATTTTTTCATTTCAAAATCGCCTTTGAATTTCCATTTTGAAATTCAAAAATATTATTTATAGTATTTATAGTACCAAAATTAGGGCCAGTGCTATTATAGCATCCAATATATCAAATCACAAAACAATCCGTAACAGATTATCCAATCACATCATATACCACTATATACAAAACAATCAATATAATTTTGAAAAATCCAGTTGGATCCTTTCAACTTGTTTCTCTACATCCACAGATGTTATATAACATAAAATATCAATCCCGATTCGAGGCGGGATCTCGCGGTAATATAGGGTTATCCGCTATTATGCGGGGTACATAGTGTCTCATCCCCTCCAATGGGCAGGAATATATCCAACTACTAATATATATACTATATACCATATAACATTCAATTGATAATAATATATCAATTCGACCAAATGTTCAATAGCTAATTTTTAATTTCTTTAAATTAAACAAGTCAACCAAATTGAGTGTGATTTGCTCACCTTGATTTTCATTTGCAATCCGTTCCAATTTTAAATTAAATTGAACAACGCTCAATTAGTTTAAAATTCTAGCTAACTTCAATAAATTCCGAACCAATTTTTATTGCGTAGATTCCGCATCTACAAACCAAACTCGACTTGTTTCATGATTTTTGGACCTCGTATGTAAATTTTATTAGCTGTCTCAATTTAAATTCTTAATTAAAAAACAAACTATATAATTAAATTTTGTTATAGTAATACTTCTTCCCCTACCAAGCAACAATCCGCTCGACTCTAGCTCGAATCCACCATCGCAAACCTTCCACCGTCACTATCTCGTCTACGCAAGAGAACCCAGGCTGCCTTCAAACCCTTCGCGCCACCACCCCGGACCCCACCGCCGCCAAACCAGAGCTCGCCCGGAATTTCGCCGCACCTAGTTTGCCTTCCCCTCCTCCTAGTTTGCAACTCGCAATTCTCGTATCATTTTTTATTTTTTCTTCGCACACTAGCTCTACTGCTACCACCGACCGCCACGACATCCTCCCACCTCGCGTTTGCACCACAACCAACATCGCCCAAAACTCGACCACCAACCCTAGACTGGCGCGACCAGAACAAGATCGACAATCCCACCTCAACGCGCTTGGTTTCAATACCATTTGATTTTATCAAATTTGATTTCGATCTTGTTTTATCTTTTTTCGATTTCTTAAATAGATTTTGGTTTTAAAGACAAGAGAAAGGAAGGAGCATACACGATTAAAATCTAAAGGAAATGGTGCAATTCAAAGGGTAGGTCGGCCCGTGTATGAGTTTAGAGTGAATAGGGTTTGACTTTGCAATTTATAATATTATTATATTTTCGAAATATCTCGTTTATGGCACCTTAGAATCCCGAACCCCTATCAAGGCTTGCCGCCTAGCATTCCTAATGTTATGCCCCTATTTTGAATGCAACAGAACAAGTTTCGAGACCTAATTCGATCGTATGTGGAAAATAGCTTTTTAAATCGACTTTTTTTAATTAAATTAACCTATCGTAGTAAGCTCGCATGCCCAAACGGTAAATCCAAACGCTACAAAATTTGAAATTTGATAATAATACCCTATTACGGATTCAATGGAATTAGTTTCATCGAATTCCGAGACCATACCTTGGAAGGCTATTTTAATGCGTCGATTAAATCGACGATTTCAAAAATTGGCGAGATCACTTGAATTTTCGGTTTTAAAAAAAAGTTACTATCTAATTTCTAATTCAAATAGGACCTATAACAATGTTAGAAATTGTTTCGACTCATATTCAACCCAAATTCAATTATTTGCCATTTCCGTATTATGATAAATCGTTATGTTTGACATTTAAATTCATTCTATAATTTCAACCAAAATCTTCATATTCAGAAATCAATATATATTCAAAATCAAATATTTAAAACCATTTAAATGTTCAAAATCAAATGATGGAAAATCTAGGTCGTTACGTCCTTAAACTCTGAAGTACTTATTTTATTTGAGTAGTCCGAGAGTAACTGGTCGTTTTTGGATCTTTTAAAGACAGCATCCGAGCAGGAAGCTTTCATATTCTTAGTTATATATTCCTTTGTATTTTCTAGTTTTTGTAAGTGTCTTTTATTTCAGCATTTGTAAAGGCAGAATATTATAGCTGCCTAGGCTGATTTGTAGTACTTTTATGTAACTCTAATAAATTTTTGTAAAGGAGTTACCTAATGTACTATTGAGTGTTAGGTTTTATTTAACAGTTTTATGGGAGGTTTTCTATACTATTCTTTATTTCACCCCATGACGATTCAACTTTCTAATGCATGGGCACTGACACACGAACACCAAGGATGTTTTAAGTGTCATTCCTAGGGATTAGAAAAGTGGGTCGTCATAGTTGGTATCAAAGCTTCGGTTGAGCGAACACCTTAGGCTGATTGGAATATAACTCATTAGAGATAGGGTGAGTCGAGCCCTAGAATGAGTTAATCTTGAGAGAGCATTTCCTTTTTCTTATCTAAAAGTCTGGTTTTAGATCCTTGTTGCAATTTCCCTTTTATCATCTTTGATCCTATCATTGTAATCTAATGGTACCTATCACTTATACAGGTTATTGAAAATGAGTACAAGAGGAAGAAGAGGGAGGGCATCTGAAACCAACACGGCTACAAATGGCAGAACTCCTAGAAATGAGCTAGTTTTAGAGCCGGTAGTAGAAGCAAAGGTGTAAGTTCAACCGCCTTATAACTTTGCAACCTTGTGCAAGAATTACACTTCATTAGGTGGTAAGCCTTTTATGGAACTAAGGATATTTTGGCAGTTCAGATATGGCTCCGATCTTATGAAGGCATATTCGGGGATCTCTAGTTGGGAGATGCAAGAAAGTGATTGTTGGCATCGCGCCAGCTTTAGAAAGCATTAATGGATTGGTGTGATTTAGTCACCATGAATACACCAGAAGAAGATTTCCCTTGGGCGCAATTTAAGGAGGTTTTTGAAGCTCAGTTTATCCCAGAGGTAAGAAGGAATTGGTTTTTCAGAAGTTTTATGGATAATGTGAGATGACGGTGGCATAACATGAGCATAAGTTCAATGCATTGTCCTGCTTGGGACCAAGATTGATTGATATACCACTAAAAAGGATGAAATGTTCGTGAAAGTAATGCGACTATAATTTCGTCGGGAAATGATCAATCATCTCAAGGTACCTTTACCAATCTGATCGATATGGCTTTGAGGTTTGAAGCTCTTGATATTGAGCAAGGAATTCAGAAGGGAGGCCAACACTTAATGCCCAACCTTTTTCAGCGATATCAGTTGCTAATAGACCTTTTTCAAGCACAAAGGGAAGAAGTGGTCGGAAAAGAAATCTGAAGTGGGAGCTTCCGCGCTGAAAAACCAAATCGACTTCTCCAAGATTCTCTATTATATGTGTGATAAGATGGGACATTTTGGAAATTGTTGCCCTGAGACTAATCTACCTTTATGCTACAATTTTCATAAATAAGGACATATGAAGAACAAGTGTCCATTTTCGAAGAAGGGGGCTCGGGGAAGGCTTTTACTATTGAAGGGATACCATCTACTTCTATGGATCTAAAAGGAAAACAGGTGTTGCAAGGTACACTATCCATCTTTGATATTGCTATTAGAGTATTGTTCGATACCAGTGCATCTCGGAGTTTCATTTTAGTAGATCTTCTTGATAAGTTTAACCTCAAACCCATTCCTTTAGACAATTCTCTTTGTGTGTCGAACCCAATATTGAGTCTGACTAATCTTGATACCATATGTTTGAGTGTGCCTATTTCTTATCAAAATCGGCATTTCTTTTCTGACTTTAGTCTCACACAACATGGTATCACATTTATAGGGATTTTTATTTTTCACCCATTTTTTTATGACAAAGAGGGAGAAAAATATAACATATATATATATATATATATGCATATATTCAGTGGGAGTCATATAATATTTTATATATATGGATAATTAATGGTTGTCGTCATAAAGAAATGGGAGATTGTCATTACATCAATTACTGATTTTAATGACAACAGCAAAAAAACTATAGATACTAATGTTTTACTATGTTATATAGCATATAGTGCAGAATATTACATAGGTGCTAAATCAAAGACCGTATAATATAAATAATCAAGCTAAAGATACGAAGACTCATGAGTTCAAAATTGAAGAATTGCAGACCTGTAGGCTATAATTTAATGTACAGAGTCATTAATATATATTGTCAAAAGTCCTTGATAGAAATTTTTGACTTCTAACTCCAATTTCCGATCTTTGATATTTTAGACAAAATAAATTATTTTAGATACAAAATATTTTACAAAATTTTTTTAAAGTCCAAAATGTATAAAAACTATGTTCAAATCATTTTACAAAACTATAGAATTTTCAAATGAATATAAAGAAAACAATTTTTATTTTTCACTAGCATATGTTGACATACATATCTAGGATATTTCGACATACATGCCACCAAATGGTTTTTAAATTTTGAACGGAAGTGTCTATTTCACACAACATTTTGTGAATGGACGCATCTACTGATTTACTATGTAAAGGGGAGTACAAATGAAGTTTTAACTAATTAACTACTTACTTTCTTCCCACTCTTTACTCTCTTGAAAATTCTTTTGAAAAATATACTTTATTCTCCTAAAAAACATATAGAATCAATTCATACTTCATTATATTTATTTAATACTATCTCTCTCTCTCTCTCTCATTTCAAAGATCAAAGTGCTATCCAATAGGCTATGGTATCCGTTGTATTAAAAGTATAAGAATTTGTCTTTGGAAAAACTATTAATTCTACTTATATTTGTTTGATTTTTCTTTTAGTCCATTCAAATCAAGTGGATTCGCTTGTAGCCCTTTCAAATCAAGTGGATGTGTTCAGTAGCCCATTCAAATCTAGTGAGTGTGATTGTAGCCCGGTCAAATCAACTGAGTTTACTCCAGACTAGAAATACAGGAGGGTGTGTCTCGTAGCCTTGAAATCTAGATGTTTTCAAGTTTGCCTTCTACTGGGTTAAAGATTGGCTTTGAAACAATATCTATATAAGAAATTGTATGAGACTGCATGCAGGAGAAGTTCGAACCAGTATAAAAGCCCTAGTATCATCTTTCTAACTCTTACTTTATTTTTACAGCTTTTATTTATATCTGTGATTGCATCCATGATCGACTGTTAGTAAGATTTTGTATTGTTAATCTATGATTTAATATTAATCTTGAAAGAAAATTAAAAAGGTTTACCTAAATTAGAAAACACTATTCACCCCTCCTCTATTGTTATATTAGCTTTAAGATCCATACTTCTGCAACCCCCAAGTTTTTCAAGGTTTTGATGTCAAATTCATTTTTCAAATATTATTTAACCCTTCTAATTTTCTCATTTTTATTTCCAGAGATGATAATGTCATCTACATAAACCAAAATAATAATAGTAGTGTTTTCTGAGTGTTTGATGAACATAGAGTAATCAACGATTCTTTAAAAAAAAAAATCTTCAAAAGAGAAAATCTTAGCTTGGCCTACCATGCTCTTGGATGTTGCTTTACATCATGGATCGCCTTTTTTAATTTACACACCGATGATGATTTTGACTTGTGGCTCTGAAGAGTTATATAGACTTCCTCTTCAAAATTTCCTTGAAGGAATGCATTTTTTACATCTATTTGAGACAAATCTCATCTCAAGTTGGTCGCTACTGATCGTAAAATTCTAACAATGTTCATTTTTGCTACTAGTGCAAAAATATCTTGGTAGTCAGTACCGTAAGTTTGGGTAAACCACTTGGCCACTAATCTAACTTTTTACCCTTCAGTTGTGCCATCGCTATTGTATTTTAATTTTGTATACCCATTTGCAACCTACGGGTTTTTCATTTTCTGGTAAATTAATAATATCATATGTGCCATTTTTTCTAAGGCTTAAAATTCTTGTTCATAGCCTGGCTTCACTAAAGTTGGTTGGTTCCATTTGGTTAGTGATGTTACTTAAGTAAGCTTTGTATGAAGGAGATACCATATTATATGAAATAAAATCTTATATTGGATACATCACCTGCTGGGATACATAATCCCTAAATCTGATGGGAGGTTGAGTTTGTCCTATAGATCTTCTTACGACATTTTCTTCTTGAGTTGGTACTTTATGAGTTAGTTCTTCACTTGACTCATTTACTCTTCTTCTTCCCCTTAAAAAATTAGCACTTGTTTCGCCAACTTGTTCATCATTTGTATGCTCAACCTATTCTTGATTTGTTTCTTTAGAAAACACGAAATTATTTGGAGACAATATGACTAGTTTATCTTGTGCATTTTATTTTTCACTTATTTGATAATATGGTTCATTTTCAAAAATGTTATATCTCGTAAGATATAAAGTTTATGATTTTTCGAACCATAACATTTATACCCCCATTTTTTAGATGAGTGTCCTAAAAACATGATTTAACAATGTTTTTATCTAGCCTATCACGTCCTATTATGTCTACGAAACATGTATATCCAAAAACCACTACAAGAAATTTTATTATCTATTTCATGTAGAATTATTATAAGATAGTGTTTTGATGCTAGTTGCTATTGATACTATTATCAAAAAGAAAATAAAGTAAGAATAGCATGATTACGCACTGTTAATAATCACGTAAGCAGTTTTAGAAGTAGGAACGCGAATTTTTTATATCGGTCGCTTCTTCTACAATTAAAACCAACTAACGTTTTCATCCCCATTTTAACTAAAATCATTCATTTCTACCATGACTATAGTTTGTGCTCCTTTGTTCCTCCTTTGATCAGGGTCAGCCCTTTACCAAAGCAGTAAAAGTAACGGTTTTTGGGCCTCCCAAAAGTCAGGGCATCAATCTTCCACTCCTCTGTATACATACCGCGTACCCAAAAAAAAAATCACAACTCCACTCAACTTCATGCAACGACGATAGGAAGGTTGAAGGCTTCGGATGGCGACTGCGATGACTACGTTCCAATCGCCAACGACTTCGAGTGGCGAATGCGACTTGACTACGGACGCCACAAGACTGGCGACTGTGTCATCTCCAATGGACAGCGATCCATTACCATCTCCAATCGACAGGAATGCAACAACGACCATGACTCTAGGCTCAACAATGGTAGAAACAACATAGACAGCTTCCAATCGATCGTTGATTTTGGTTATTGACCGCTTGTTTTTGAAAAGGGACTTAATTTTGGATTCTAATTTTTATTTAATTACTTCTTCTTGTGTTGTGTTTTGCAAGCAGCGTTATGTTTATGTAAATATATTTTAGTGCCAAATCAATTTTGATCCTTTTGTTATAATTTTAGGTTAGTTAATGGAATTTTTTTCTTTGCATTATCAAAAATGTAAATCTCAAAATGTAGAGGACAATGACCAATTTTAGAGCGAGTAACAGTAGCTGCTTTGTAATTTAGGAATTTATCATAAAACTCAAAGTTTATTATAATTATGTCTATCTTGCTAGGTAAAGAATAATTGCAAATTGAGTAAAGATTGATTTGTATAATAAGGACTAAATCAAAACTGGTATGTTTAATTTGTTATTTGAAATAATTGTACAATAAGGATTATTTTGATAATGGTCAACAGATTTTTATAATGGTTTGTTAATGTAAAATTTATTGATAAATAACTAAATTTATTTTCGTAGGAAGTTATAGTTAATGTTTGTTGAGTTGAAACTAGTAGTTAAAAAGAACTTTTGCTTCAACTTATCGTGGAAAATATTTTTGATAACTTATAACTAACAGATTAGATATTCAAATTTAAAATGGTTTTTGTTATTTTAATATTTATTAATATACAATATCATTCGATGTTTTATAGTGTTTTGAAATACGCAAATAAGAATTTGAACACGCTAATACCTTTAGTATTTATATAACATAAATTATTTTGATTATTTAATTAATGATAATACCATTACTTTCTATATAAGGGCCTAGGGTTTGCATTCGGCTTTATGTAATAAAACTTCTAGGACCGGCCTTGCTATTGACCACCAAAATCCTTCCACGTGTACATGCTTCGCCGCTTTGCATGCGCCGTCGTTTCCTCCACTTCATCCACTTTTCTTGCCGTAGTTGCAGTCCCCATTAAGGTAAGACTTTCTTCTCTACTCATATTTGTAAAATTCGAATCGATTTTAAGTCAGGGAAGCAATTGTCTATTTGATTTTTCATTGGGTTATTACTTTGTATCTTGATTATATAACAAATGATGCCAACTGTTCTTTTGCCTTTTCTCACTCTTTGTACTTTCAGCACTTATTTTCTATATTTTGCTGTTATTGTTTATCTGTATTTGTATATATATTGGTAGCTCAACTTCTCATGTGGTAGTTATCATAGATAGAAACCTGGTACTAGTAAACATTTGAAGAAATGAACATCCGTATACATATTAATACTATTTTGATTATCTGACTATACCATATGTAAAACTGACACTGCACTTTTACCTGGTACCACTGCGATTTCCATCGCTCACTAGTCACCACCACTGCTTTCGAAGAAAGCTAACACCACTACCTTTAGTTATGCACCACCGTCGCATCTGCGAAGCTTCCCAAAGTTGCCACAAAACCTGTCAATGACTCCATAGATGAAAGAAATCGAATAGTGTCCACCTATTTTTCATCTTCGAAATAATACATTTCCTTTCTATTACTACGTAACTACTATCACAACCTTCTGTTTAATTATTTAACCAAATATATTTATGTTATAGAGTTCGCTACATAAATACCCTATTACAACTGCCAAAAATAGTTGTAATACGTCTATTACAATGAACGACAGCCAGTTGTTATATATAGAGTTGTAATGGAGTATTAGCTTTTTACAACTACTTTTGGCAGTTGTAAAATAATCTTTTACAACTAGCTAAAGCAGCTGTAAAAGATTTTTTTACAATTGCTATTGGAAATTGTAAACGTTTTTTATACAACTGACAGTTGGCAGTTGTATAAGGTTTTTTACAACTGCTATTGGCAGTTGTAAAAGAATTTTTACAACAACTATTAGAAATTTTAAAAGACTTTCTTACAACTGTGATTGACAGTTGTGGTAAAAAATGCAAAATAAAAAAAATCAATTTATACACACATTATTCAAGTATAGCAAGAAACAGGTAATCATAAATAATAGGATAAAAATAACAATATAAGCAATTCAAACATTACATTATTAATCATTATCTACAAAACTAATATATCAAACAAACTAAATAACCAAATCAATGCAGCTATAATCATTGTGATATTCAATCATTTTGGAATACATCTGAACCTTGCACTACTCTGTAGCAGCTATAGACAACATCTGAACCTTGCACTCCAAAACTGTAAATGCAACCTCCAAAACTTTAGCAACTTTCGAAAGAGGCTATAGCCAGGAGCCAGCAGCCAACAGTAGCAATCTCTAAAACCGCAACTGCATGTATCTGAACCTTGCACTACTCTGTAGCATCATGTACTTTAAAGCACTTTATAGCATCAACATTCGCAATATTTCCAAGATGAAGCCCCATCCTACCATCCTATAGCAGCAACTACAACTTGTCGCGGCACCATTTCAGTCGTAGTGTTGTACCTACTTCAATGCTTGCTCATTAATGTTGAACTCTTCCTCTCACATGCTATAGTGTAACACATAACCTGAATAATTCAAAAAAAATACCATGCAATCCAGACTAGTGTTTAGGCTCAAGTAATGTAGATGGTTATAAAAACATTTAGTATATGTACATATAAAAACATACACAGTGGTTTTTTTTCTTTTTCCTTCCCAGGGACGACCTCACCTCAGTTGGCCAGCAATGATGGCCACCTGCAGCTTGCTTGATCCAGTAGTAGCCCTCAGTCCTCCTTCGACATATGCCGCATTCCAAGCTGCACTTCACTTCATCTATCCCCGAAACATATCGGCCCGAAAGCATAAAATATAGACCATATTTAAGCTCATATCCACCCTCAACTGCAGTAGTTCTTTCTGGTTATGTGGCAATAGTTCTTTCAGTTTGTATGTATTACAGTTTGTATGTATACTATGACATAGGACAACAACATTATCAAAGACTCCCGTGTGATTAAATTGAGAGCCTAGCACTGGCCACACTACTTGTTTAATTAAATTACAACTAATCTATATTGTGCAATAATTTAACAGCAGGTTTGAAGTCTGCAACAAGTGATTTAATAAAAAGTTCAAATAAATACTATTTAGTAATTTCTATTGTAAGTCCATAACTGATAATTATATTATATAAATGTTGTTTAATTAAACTATATAGATCTTAAACTAAAAACTCACATAGTTTAGGGTTAGAGATGGAAAAAATCAAATTAGGGCAAAGGTGATAGGTTGGTAGTAGAAAACCGGTTGGTGTTGGCGGTAGAGGTCGTGAATCATGAGGGCAGGCGGTGCGGGTAGGTGGCGGAAGGCAGTGACAACTGATGAACAACTTCGACTCCTCTGTGACTCTCGTTGCCGATTATAGTGAACAATTGATAACAGACCTGAGAGGTTTCTAGAAGAGAAGGCGAAGGTCGAGGCTAATGAGAATGATTTTAGGTATATTCCATTTGGAGTGGGGATGAGGAGGCCGTTGCCGATTTATTTTGAAATCAAGAATGGAGAGGTAAGTTATTTGGGATTTAGGGTTAAGGAAGCGCGTGGAGTGAAATTAATAAAGGAAAAGGGCGACATGCCTTAAAATTTTAGTTTCTGATGCCACGTACTAACAAATCCTCCATTATTAATTGTTATTTATATAGCAACTTTAAAAATTATTAATTATAATTTACTAATTGTAACTTATAAATTATTAAATATAAATTATTAATTATCAAAAGTTAATTAATAAATATTAAATATTACTTCTTAATTATTATTGATTACTTATCAATTATTATTTTTTAAATATAATTTATTTTACTAAATTAATACTATTTCATTTTAATTATTATTATTTAATCTAACTATTAATTATTATTATTATTTAACCTTGATTTTTAACTTTTATTATTACTATTTAATTTTTATTTAGTAAATTATTCTTATTACAAAAAATTTATTATTAGTAACCAGTTACTATTATTCGATAGTAATTATTATTTATGAATTATCAATTAAATAACAAGTATATAATTATTAGTTATATTTACTTCATATTTCAAATAAATTATTTCCATTTTAAGTATTTATTGTTTATTATTAATTTTCTTATTAATTATTAATTATTATTATTGATTATTATATTTTTAATATCAATTATTAATTATTAATGTTATTTTTATTTCTTAATTATTAATTATTAGTGTTAATTATTAATTATCAAAAATTAACTCTAATTTATTAATTATTAGTTATTAAATTAATTATTAATTATATTGAATAGTAATTATTAATATAATTATTTCATATTTCAAATTAGTTACTATTATTTAATAGTAATCAAAATTAATTATTAATTATTGATTATTATATTTTAAATATCAATTATTAAATATTGATAATTAAAATTAATTATTATTTCTTATTTATTAATGCTTAATGTTAATTATTAATTACTAGAAATTAATTCTAATTTACTAATGATTATTTATTTAATAATTATTATATTAATTATGTTGAATATTAATTACTTCATATTTTAGATTAATTATTATTATATAATAGTAGTTATTATTTATTATTAATTATTAAATATTAATATTTAATTATAATTATTAACTAATTATTATAATTGGTATACAAAAATTATAATAGACAGCTATTATAACTGATAAAAAGGGTTGTTAAAAATATGCATCTATTACAACTAGCAAAAAAATTGTAATAGACATCTATTACAAGTGACAAAAAAGGAGAGCTGTAAAAAATAGACATCTATTATAACTAGCAAAAAAATATTGTAATAGAGATCTATTACAACTGTCGGAAAAGAAGAGTTGTTAAAAATAGGCTTCTATTACAACTGACAAAAAAGAAACGTTGTGATGGACATCTGTTACAACTGGCAAAAAAGAAGAAATGCTGAAAGTAAGTTTATTACAACTTTCTGGAGAAAAAAAGATTTAAAAACTTCTACTGCAACTGACAAATTGTGACAGTTGTAAAAATACAGTTTTAATAGGGTCGTTTTGTTTTGTGTAAATGCAGTTTCTTTTTGAGTAAGTGTAGGAATCCTGCTTTTAGCGCAAAAGAAAGAAAAGAAGAAAAAATTAAAAGAAATGAAAGAAATAAAACCTATAAGTATCTTTGTTTACTAATGTAACAATTTTGATTTTTTGTTTTTGGTAAAATAATGATATGAGCAATATATAACTTGAAGTAAGTTCAAAATTATTAATGTTCAGTATATAAAAATCTACGCGGTCATGTTTAAACTTAAATTCCAAGATTAAAAACAAATATAGACATTTCTGCAAACAATTCCAATTTCGCATTTTCAAAAATATATTAAAGAAGCATAATAATTTAATTCTAAAATTTCATTTTCGAAAATTTTAAAGTTTAGCAATTAGCCGCATAAATTTTCAATAAGAGAATTAACTTTCATGATAATAGCTAGAGAGTTATATAAGTAGAATATGAAAAATATGTTTGTAAAAGAAAACAGCAAAATATAAATATTTGAAAAGAAATATACAATGAATTAAGTTTGTAAAGATAAGGAGCTTATGAAAAAATATAGTTTTTGCTAGAGACAAAATTCGAACCTAGACCTATTCGAAACCATGACTGCAATAAAAATAAAATGAAGATTTTGTGATGATTATGATTTGAACTCGTGACCTTGTATATATTTTGTCGAGACATGGATTTGACTTGTAATCTCATATGTATTTTGAGGAGTTCGAGCTTACATAAAAATATATATGAAATTACAATTATTATTAAAGACGTGGCTGCTAAAAGCGATAGCTGCCATGTAAGGAATTGGTTTAAACATCACAGTAGTATTTTAGCTATTCTTCTGCATCAATTGCACTGTAAATATAATTACATGTGATAGTGAATCATTTCAAATGGTGAGATCACAACTTACTTGTAGATACCGTCACAGATATGATAAAATGACAAAAAAAATTATTAATATAGTTTGGAAGTTCATTAATAAAGTTCAAATAGTGGAATGTGACATGATAGCATACAATATGAAGTAGTGAGGAGTTTCTGCATTATGAATCGGTTAAGGTATATAGAAGTCTTTAATATAGGGCGGTTTGTGTACAATTTATGTTTAATCTGGCTTCTGGGATGAATTTCACTTGACCGTTTAGTCCCCAAAATATAAAGTACCATGACGCATATTTAATTACAGGTTAACATTACCTGCTAACATAAGTCTTTAATTTTAATGCTTTGTGGGCTACTCGAGTAAATTTTGAGTGTTTTCCTCTATGCATCAGATGCTGCAGAAGTGATTGAAGAAGAAAAGATAAATGACACATTTTCAGTATGGGGTTAGCAAGTTCCTTTTTCCAGTTTCAGCTTATCAATACTTCTGCAAACATAAAAATGAAATATATACATATTAATGATATGCATATCCCCTTGCTATCTTAATATGTATAATTATTCATCTTTAGTTCAGTTTCGTTATTCAAGGTTAGAATGTGATCAAATCGGCACTAAAACAATGCTCTATTATAACATGTCTTTCTGCCTTTTTCAAAAGTGAAAAAAAGGTAAAAGGTTACATGATAAAAGCTTTATCTATATAGATTGATAGGGTACATGATAAAAGCTTTTATAGTCTTCCCTGCACGTCCTCTTATAGATTGAAAGGCAATAATTGCTTTTTATTCCCTGCACGTCCTCCTATAGTTTTCAGTGCTTTTTGAATAAAGAAAAGATTGATAGTGAAGGCCTCTTATAGTTTTCAGTGCTTTTTGAATAAAGCAAAGATTGATAGTGAAGGGAAGTGTGAGTTAGTGGAATAAGTTATGGGAGATGTAAAAGAATGTGCAAACATTATCAAAGTAAACTCATCTATTTATAACCTGCTATAACACCTCTTATTTTTGGCTATTAATAAATATAAAAAAGCAAATGAATAATGATTAACCAATAACTGAACCATAAACATAATTCATAATAAAACAAACAAAAACAGAGCAAGCTAATACAGGTCAACATATTTTATTTTCATTCTACAGTGTAGCAAACAATTTTTTTGTAGAAGAATGTAACAAACATAAAGAAGAAATGATGATAGTAGATAGAATGCAGAGTTTTCATTGACGTATAAGAACTTACCATAGAAAAACTTAATCCTCTGAATATGAGCTGACTGAAATTGAATGGTATGGCTAAAACCAAATACAATACAGCTTTTCCACTGAACCAATATAATCGGATTTGTTTGTGTTAGTGAGGTCATAGGTACATATTATTGTATCATCACTGGGTAAGTTTGAAATACGAAGCTTAGACCTGAAATACAAGCGATGAAACGACAAAGCTTGAAGCTAGAACAAAAGAAAAGAGAAGCAGCAGTTCATCCTTTTTGTTAACTGTGAGTACAACACTCTGTTTTGTCTACTGGTTACCATAAATATTTGGATATAAATCGTGTTTTTGGATGAAGAAGTGATTTATGACAAGTGTACATGTGATTTTCTATGATATGTACATGTATATGTGGATTCAACATGGTCAGACCTAACCAAACACTATATTTCTTCTCTGTTATTGTTTTAGTCAGGAAGTGTTAAACCTTAAAACTTTGAAAAATCGACATCTCATCGTCTATTGAGTCTTAAACCTCGATTTCAAAACGAAAATTATTTGTTTTTGAACATAGAATATTTTAAAATTTATTTCATTTGATTCCATTTAGCAGAGGGAGAGAAATCACCACATTACAGTGAATGGGTAAAGTATAGTAGAAATTCGACTATCTTAATACTACAAACAGATCATACAATCGTGATCGCAATTGAAAAACTTGATATTTAAGATAGGTTCGGTGATTTTTAGGTTTGTGGGTGGGTAGGGTTTTGGAGTTGATCAGAAATTGGATTTCGTCGAAATTGTGGCGACGTGGTTGATGTCGTGCCTCGGCGTTGGTTGTGGAGGAGGTTTGGGTGATGGGGTATCCAAGAAAAATGGTGCGGCGGTTTCTGGTGGAGTGTGGAGGCGAGATGAGGCTGGAGTAGGGTTTTAGGCTGTCGTTGTGTGGTCTTGTATTTCATGGGAATGGCGAACTGATTGTGAAGAAAGGAAGGTGCGCATATTGGGAAAAGATGGAGGTGGCTGTGGCGAAGTTAGGGACGAAGTCTGGTGGGTGTTGGTGGTCGGAGGAGGCGTGGCGAGAAGTAGACGCGTCTTATTTTTAGTTGGTTTGAAAGTTCGAATTTTTCGAGCTGGGTCGCATATAGGTTTCTAGTGGCGTAGGCGAGACATGGGTATCAAGGGCGATCGAAAAGCATGGTCGGCGGCGGTTTTCGATAGTCCGAGAGCTATGCACGTGCACACGTTGATGCATAGACTTGTGGTCTCGAATGGAAGAAAGGAGAGAGGGAGGAAATTAGAAAAATAAGAAAAGAAACTGTAGGAAGAAGAGGAAAGTTTGAGTGTTGGGCCGGTTTGATTGTTTGGGCCATGACGTGTAGTTAGGTTTTGTTTTTTTAAAAAGGGAAAGGTGAAGTGATTTAGTAAGTATTATTTTCAAAATCTTTTAACCTTTTAAGCATCATTCCTCCTTCAACTTAAATTTAATTAACATGGAAACTTCTGCAGGTGATCTATTACCTAATATCTTAATAATTTGTTAAATTTTTTGTAATATAAAAATTAAGTATTTATAATGATTTAAGAGAATAATAATTAAAGTCTTACCCGATTTGATCTTATATTAATTAATAAATTAGTTGTTAAATGGTTTGTTTAATTTTAATTTACTAATAATAAATCATTTTTTATAAATTCTTTAATTATAAGTAATTTGGATTTATAATATAAATAGATTCAGTTAATTTAAACCAACTAAATCCTGTTTGGTGAATTGGTTAATATTAATTATTAATCGTTAATTTGTCAATGATCTAGGTTTACTGCTCTTGAATATTTATTTCAATTGTTCTTGTCTGTTCCATTAGTAGCCAAATCCGTTAAAAATTAGAATAAAACGTTGACACATTTTATTTGAAAATAACATATGTAATGAATTTTCATATGTAAATGTTGACACCATGAATATGAATCGTTTATCTAAAACAATTTGGATATTTAAAATTTATCGTTTTGAGTTCGAAGAGACCAGGATCGGATATAAGTGTTATCCGGAACCACTTCGATTTAATAATCACTACGAACCCCTACGATTTTGATTATAGAGTCCTATATGCTGAAATTGGATTAATTTAACAAAGTAGACTATTTTAAGTAAGTATTGTACTTTGACATTGTTAAAATATCGTTGGAATTCTGGAAAAGTGTTTTGGTTATAATAAGATAAAAACTCGTCGTGTTTGTACGAGTTACCTTGGATTTTCAAAAGATTTTATAACTTAGGTATTTCAAATTAAGCGTGTTTTACTCACATTGGTTTCCAGCCTGACTCAGGTGTTACTTTATCGTAATGCTCGGGGTCTGACCGAGTATTACAGAATTTAGATTAGGTTGCTTTAGAGCCCAGAAGACGAGCTGGATGGCAGAGACGTATTGCACGTATTTGATTATATTCTGCTGTGTATTATAGGCTGTATATTCAGTATTTAGGGACAAGTTATTATAACTGTCCAGATTTTTTTGTTGATGATTGTACTCTGATAACTTGTATGTATATTAACGGTTATAGTTTTCCTTTGTATAAAATGCTATTATTGTATATTATATTTTGTTCCGCTGCGATTGTGAGATTTTGTGTTGTTGTTATTTCCATTACTTCTTCTATCCCTTTTCTTCTTAAACCCTAAGAACCTGGTATTTTCGACACTCGGTTGCTCGCCACTCTATACAGTGAATGCATTAGTGTCGACTTTCGGGGGTCGAAAATGCCCGGTCGTTACATGTGGTATCAGAGCTAAAGGTTAAGCGAGAACCTTGACTCTGTTGGAGATTACTCATTAGAGATAAGGTCCGTTGTACCCTAAAATGAGTTGAGTGTATACATATATGAGGGCGTACTTATTATTTTCTTATATAATGATTTAAAGATGATTTTAAAATAATTTTTATATAAGATTGTATTTTGATATAAAAAGAAAAATTTCTAAATTATTATAGTACGTTGTGGAGATTGGTTGTTATTATTATAATCAAGTAAGATTATAAAATTTTAGGTGGTTAAATATATATATATATATATATATATATATATGTATGTATGTATGTATATAACCAAATAGGAATTTGATAAGAATGAACTATACAAATGGGTTAAGCTGAAAATAGATTCAAACTAGAATTTAAATCCTGGAAATTTCGTAAGAATTTTTTAAAGTGTTTTGGAATGAAATAAGTTTACCCTGATTGTATTTTATATATATAAAAATAATTTTCCAGAAAATTATTATGGAATATATGGTGTGTTTGGTTTCTAGATATGATAATATTAAAAATTGGTTGTTGTGACTTAATAAAGGATGTTTATTACAGAATAAACAATGATAAAACATTATGGAATGTTTTAAAAAAGTGAAATTATATAAGCATAATCTATAAATGTGACTTATAAATTAAAAATGAATCTAAATTGTGAGGTTTTGAATCTAAGTCCAGGAATTTTGAAATGTGTTTCAAAGTGTTAAGGAAATAAGTAATACTACTAGAATATTTTTGATATAGAAAATTTTGTTTCAAAAACAAGAGTTGTTTTGAAAATTTCGAAGGAATTTATTTTGGATAGAAACCAAGGTTAGTTTGAAATTTAAAGGGTGATTTGGTATGAAAATGGGATATATGTGTGTGCATGTGTGTGTGTATAAATATAATTTCAAAGTTGATTTGAAATAAATACTGGGTGTTGAATTCTGGGATTCCCATTGGAAATGATAAGTATAACCAAAAGGAAAGTAAGTTTTTGAACTTACAAGTGGGAGGTGATATTAATAAGAAATTTAAATTTTTGAATGCAAAAGTTTAAATTGGGTAAGTTTAAATGGATTGAACGAATTGGGAATTAACTTAGGCCAAGTCAAATAAGTTTTGAACTTATAACCTGAAATTAGGAATTTCAAGTTGGAAGTAAATGAATTAAATTGTGAAAGAAAAAATATAGATTTGATAAGAGGCGCAAAAGAAGTTATGTATATATGAACAACTTCAAACTGCTTTTGAAATAAAACGGTTACGAATTCTAGAAATTAAAATGAACTAGGTTATCAAATTAGTAGATTAAATTATATAAATGATCGAGAGCAAATAAAAGAATATTTGGAAATAAGAATAAAGCTAAGATTCGACTAATCGAGGTTTTAATTATAGGTTAGGAAGTGCTACTAGAATCTAGTCCAAGTTCTAAGAGATGGCAAAAAGAGAAGAATGGAAGGCAAGGCACAGGGAGCGGAAAGCAGCTGCACGTAAGGCACGAGAAGAAGCAATAATTAAAACGAGCAACAGTTTAGGGAAAGAGCTGGACCAGGTCCTTATGATAATGTCATATGTTATAGATGTCACAATAAAGGACATTACGTAGCTAAGTGCAGTAAAACAAAAAAAGAAAAGGATGATGAAGTCAAATGGTTTCGCTTGGAGATTTTATGCTTTAAGTGTCAAGAGAAATGACATTTTCTAAACCATTGCCTTAGGGTGAGTAAGATGAAAGATAAACCCATAGTACCAGTCGACGGATCAACCATTTGCTACCATTGTAAAATGAAGGGACACATCACTAGGGATTGTCCCAAAAGGCGGAAGAAAGAGCAAGTTGTGGAACGCCCCGCGGGAGGCGTGAAAATTATCCAAGAAGAAGGGAGTATAAAACTTTTTTGTGGCAAATGCAATAAGTGGGGACACACTGTTATGAATTGCATGGACGGCTTAGGCGAGTTGATATGAAGTTTTTATGAAGGATGCCAAGGCTCTGTTCTTTTCTAAACCTCTAAGTTGTTGTTAAGGCGTCTAGATTTATGACCTTTTGTAAGACTTTTTATATGGATAAATGGATGAAATGTTTGAACTTGCTAGTGTTGTAATCTGTCGATGTTGTGAAATATTTTGTAGAAATACGATCTTATATAAAATCACTTTTTATATGTATTTGAACATGAATTTATAATTATTTTATTACTAATGTGGAAATTGAAATTGATTTGAATTGGAAGATTGGAAATTGAATTATTTTTACCTTGAAACTATTTTCAAATAAATTATTTTAACATAAACTGTTTAGAATCTATCTTCTTAAATATTCAGATTATTTTGATTTTTCAAGCTATTATACTGTACAAACCATTTTTGAAACTCAAACTATCATATATTGACTATTTAACTATTTTAAAACTATTTATGCTATTTTCAAAATTCAAACCGTTTATAGTGGAAATCGTTTATATTTAAATCATGAAATTGAATACAAACTGAGTTAAATTGAAGTTATAACCCAGATGAAAATTCGAAGCAATTTGGAATTGGAACCGAAATCGAGATATCGAGGTAAAAATGATTTTGAAGTGAAATGGTATGTTTTGAGTAAATATGATGATTTTGAAATACAGATTTAATAGTTACTGTAACTGAAACTTACTTTGTAAGAAGTAAAAAAAATGTTACTAATAACTTTGTAAAGAGATTGAAATTGGGAATTTTTGATTGGCATTAATGATGTTAATTATATATCCAAACTCCCCTTATTGAATTTATAACCAAAAAGAAATTATCTTTGAAAGATATTTGAAATACTAAATGTAGTTTATATAAGTATGAAGCGGACTAAGAAATTGTTGGTCCTAGAATTTTTCGGGTTGAAGGAATGATCTTATATGCATATGAAATGGTGATATTTTTGGAACCTACTGATTTTTCTTAAAGACTTTTGATTTTGGCAAATGGTTAATAGGGTAAACCAAATTTGGAAACTATCGATTTTGAAAATATCGATTTTGTATAGATAAAGTTTATATGTGATACATATAAAAAGTATGACTTGAAAGGTACTATGCATATAGTATGATATGTTTTGAGACAAAAGTATGGAATGGCACCCCCACGAAAGTCGAAACTTAGAGTAGGAAATCCATTGGGTGGTTCTGCCTAGGAATCCACTGGGTGGGTTCAATGAGAATTGGAATTCTAAAGGACGTCCAAACAAAACTCATGAGTTCCTCGTGATCGTTTGTTGGGTTGACGAAGTCATGAGGTGCTGATACCTACAGTTACACTGGGTTTTGCTATGATAGCAACGTAACCTTTGTGTAACTGTGATCTATCGTAGTTCTATAGCGTAATTCGAAAGGCAGTGATTGCCTACAATCTACATTTGATTTCGCTGTGAGAGTGACGTAACATTGGTAGATTGCAATCTATGTGGTTTGGTTCCATAGCGTAATTCAGGTGGCAACGATTGCCTATAGTCTACGTTTGGTTTCACTTGGATAGTGACACAACCTTTGTGTAGCCTGTGATCTATCTGGTATAGTTTCGTTTGATAGCGTAATTCGAAGGGCAGTGATTGCATATAGACTACTTACGGTTTGTTGTGATAGCAACATAGCAATGCAAACTTTGTGTAGCTACGGAGTATAGTGTTCCCATGGCGTAAGTCGAGAGGTGTGGATGCCTACAGTTTTCTTATGGTTTCGCCGGGATTGCGACGCAATAATCGGGTTAACTGCGATCCATGGTGGGAAAGGAGGGATGATACTTTCCATATCATTTTTGAAAAAGGTTTTTCAAGTGTTTTCACTGGGTGTTGAAAAAGGGTCTACTAAGTGCTTATAGATTTTCAGTCCTACACTCGATCAACGTATGACTAAATTTCTGTAAGAACAAGGATAGACTTGCTAAGACATCGAGCTATAAAAAAATGTTTTAATATAAAACTAGCTTGGTGATACTATGGGATTTAAAGTGTTTTAAAGCGTATAATAAAAGAGTAAGGAGTTAAATGTTTAAAGATGATTATTTAATAATATACATTAAAAATTATAATTCTCGTTTCGTTCCTTTTCGAGGACGAAAAGTTCTAAGAGGTTTGGAATGTAACGATCCGGATTTTTGGCGTCTGTTATTGGGGTAATTAACTGATTATAATTTTTGAAATATTGATTTTTATAAGTCGAATAAATGAGTTTTCTGATATTTAAAATATCTGAATCTATATATTGATTAAAAACTATATTTAATTTTAAATTATAAATTTTTGGATATGATTGATTTTACTGATATTTGTATAAAAACTCCACCAATAAAAATTAAATGGAATATTCATATAAGTATATATAAATACATACATATATATATATAAGCTTTATGATGTTTGATAATATATATAAGTATTTATGTATACATATATGTATATATACATCCATATGAAGTAAAGTATATGTAAATAGAGAATACTGTGTAAGTGTGTGTGTGTGTATGATGGTAAAATATACATAAGTATGTGTGTGTATATATATGTTATATAAAATAGTGTACATGTAAATGTAAATAAATGTGTAAATATATAAACATATAAGTGAAAAACTTTATGAGGAAAATGTGTGTGTAAATTAGTATGAAAAAAGATGCAACATGTAAACATGTACATGGTAAAAGTAGGCATATAAGGATACACACACACACACACACACACACACACACACACACACACATACATAATTGTATATATAAATATATGCATGGGGAAACATCGCCATGACAAGCATTTAATTCAAGCATACAAAACATTTAGTCAAGTCATATAAAATCAAAACGAAAAGAAATTAGGTCAAAGGTGAAATCAAATCAACAAATCAAGAAAATAAAATAAAATAAAAAGAATAAATGAAATAAAAAAGGAGGAGGGGGCTGTACACAGTCCCATTCTCTTCTATATATACACTGTTCATACTTATCCATACTCGTTCATATTCATGCAAAAGAAGAAAAAAATATATAATAACAATCAGCCATTTAAAAATTAAAGAAGGGAAATCTAGTTAGAGTCAAAAGCTTGAAGCTAGAACAAAAGAAAAGAGAAGCAGCAGTTCATCCTTTTTCTTAACTGTGAGTACAACACTCTATTTTATCTACTGGTTACCATAGACATTTGGATATAAATCGTGTTTTTAGATGAAGAAGTGATTAATGACAAGTGTACATGTGATTTTCTATGATATGAACATGTATATGTGGGTTCAACATGGTCAAAACTAACCAAACACTGTATTTCTTCTCTGTTATTGTTTTAGCTAGGAACTATTAAACCTTAAAACTTTAATAAATGGATATCTTAGCGTCTATTGAGTCTTAAATCTCGATTTCAAAACAAAAGTTATTTGTTTTTTAACAAAGAATATTTTAAAATTTATTTCATTCGACTCTATTTAGCAGAGGGAGAGAAATCACCACATTACAGTGAATGGGTAAAGTATAGTCAAAATTCGACTATCTTAATACTGCAAACAGATCATAAAATCATGATCATAATTGAACAACTTAATTTTTAAGATAGGTTCGGTGATTTTTAGGTTTGTGGATGGGTAGGATTTTGGAGTTGATCAAAAATTGGATTCCATTGAAATTGCGGCGACGTGGTCGATGTCGTGCCTCGACGTTGGTCATGGAGGAGGTTTGGGTAACAGGGCATCCAAGAAAAACGGTGCAGCGATTTCTGGTGGAGTGTGTAAGCGGGCGAGGCTAGAGTAGGGTTTTAGGCTGTTGTTGTGTGGTCTCGTATTTCGTGGGAATGGCGAATTGTATGGGAAGAAAGGAAGATGGGCATATAAGGAAAAGATGGAGGTGGTTGTGGCGAAATTAGGGACGAAGTCTGGTGGATGTTGGTGGTCGGATATGGCGTGGCTAGGTGGTTAAGAAGGCGCGTCTTGTTTCTAGTTGGTTTGAAAGTATGAATTTTTCGAACTGGGTCGCGTGGAGGTTTCTAGTGGCATAGGCGAGACATCGGTATCAGAAGCGATCGAAGAGGATGGTCGGCGGCGGTTCTCGATAGCCAGGGAACGTGTGCACATGCACACGTTGATTCATAGACTTGTGGTCTTGAATGGAAGAATGGAGAGAGGGAGGAAACTGGAAATAAGAAAAAAAACCTGGAGGAAGAAAAGGAAAGTTTGAGTGTTAGGCCGGTTTGATTGTTTGGGCCGCGACATGCAGTTGGGTTTTGTTTTTTTTTAAAAGAGAAAAGTGAAGTGATTTAGTAAGTATTATTATCAAAATCTTTTAACCTTTTAAGTACTATTCCTCCTTCAACTTAAATCCAATTAACATGGAAACTTCTGCATGTGATCTCTTACCTAGTATCTTAATAAATTGTTGATTTTATGTAACATAAAAATTAAGTATTTATAATAATTTAAGAGAATAATAATTAAAGTCATACCCGATTTAATCTTATATTAATTAATAAATTAGTTGTTAAATGGATTGTTTAATTTTACTTTACTAATAATAAATCTTTTTTTTATAAATTCTTAAATTATAAGTAATTTGGATTTATGATATAAATAGATTCAGTTAATTTAACGAATTAAATCCTAGTGAATTGGTTAATATTAATTATTAATCGTTAATTTGTCAATGATCTATGCTTTGGTTTACTGCTCTTGAATATTTATTTCAATTGTTCTTGTTTGTGCTATTAGTAGCCAAACCTGTTAAAAGTTAGAATAAAATGTTGACACGTTTTATTTGAAAATAACGTATGTAATGAGTTTCCATATGTAAATGTTTACACCCTGAATATGAATTGTTTATTTAAAACGATTTGGATATTTAAAATTTATCGTTTTGAGTTTGAAGAGACCAGGATCGGATATTAGTGTTATCCAGAACTACTTCGATTTAATAATCACTACGAACCCTTACAATTTTGATTATAGAGTCCTATATGCTAGAATTGGACTAATTTAACAAATTCGACTATTTTAAATAAGTATTGTACTTAGACATTGTTAAAATATCCATGGATTTCTGAAAAGTGCTTTGGTTAAAATAAGATAAAAAATCGTCGTGTTTGTACGAGTTACTTGGATTTTCAAAAGATTTTATAACTTAGGTATTTCAAATTAAGTGTGTTTTACTCACGTTGATTTCTAGTATGACTCGGGTGTTACTTTATCGTAATGCTCGGGTCAGACCGAGTATTGCAGGATTCATGTTAGGTTGCTTTGGAGCTCAAGAGACGAGCTGGATGGCAAAGACGTATTGCACGTATTTGATTATATTCCACTGTGTTTTATAGGATGTATATTCATTACTTAGGGACAAGTTATTATAACTGTTCAGATTTATTTGTAGATGATTGTACTCTGATAACTTGTATGTATATTAACAGTTACAGTTTTCCTTTGTATAAAATGCTGTTATTGTATATTATAATTTGTTCCGCTGCGATTGTGACAGTCTGTATTGTTGTTATTTCTATTACTTCTTCTATCCATTTTCTTCTTAAACCCTAACAACCTGGTATTTCCAGCACTGATTGCTCGGTGCTCTATACAGTGAACATATTAGTGTCGAGTTTCGGGGGTCGAAAATGCCCGGTCACTACAAGGGAGCCAGCTGAAATGGCTTATTGTTATCGAACATCCAATCTAGTTCCCATCTCTGCTTTTGATAGACGCATACGATGGTGGTATCGGTGTCATAAGATGCATCAATTAGGAGTATTACGTAATCATCTTATCCACGGGTACCTATCCTTATGCCATCGATGACTATGTTCTCCATGGTCAAGTCCGGCAAAGGTAAACAATATCCACTGAAAGGGTGCACCATCATCATTTTAATACCATCGTACATCAACAATAAATCAACTTTTGCCCAGAGAAACTTGTACCCATTGAAGTTGAAATCACGAAAATCTACTGGGAATGTCTTTTTCATGAAAGGACTACAATAGTGGAATACTCCGCTGTCTTTTGTTTTTGAATGGAGCAAGTGAGGACATGTTGTGTTTATGGGATAGACGGGAGTGCATGTTTCCTACATTATATTCCACCATTTCTTGCAAATTCATATAAAATATAGATGAGCTGAAAATGGGAGCTTCTGTATTATTATTTCTACCATTTCTCTAGGTAGATCTAACCATGAAAACTCTTCAGTCTTCGATGCTCCTTTCATTTTCTATATGAGGATTCTATACCTAATGAATCATGAAATGAGAAAGAACATTCAATAACCTGTTGTTTTACTATTAAGAGGTGGTGACAGTGTATACACATGACCAAATCTACAACTAAGGTTGTGCAATTTTATTTGAATGCATAAACAATTCATATGATGATCAGATGGCAATCGCCATAGAGAAATAAAATTAACTATATTCCATATATACACCATACCTTGCACGGACACACTTTACTTAACTTATGGATAAAAATCTTAAACTACAAACATAGAAAAGCTGTATATCTTATGCAAAATAATGCTAAACTAGGAAAAGAAGCACGGTATTTCAAATCCAATTTCATTGCTAATGCTAGATTGAATGAACATAATAATGGGAATATGCCCAATTTTGAACTTTGTCTAGATATCAAAGTGCAGATAAAGCTCAATATTTCCCTATTTATTCATAAATCGGCATCAAGTCGATCAGTAGAGAAAATTTTAATCATAACTGCTTAGAGCCTTTATAACTTATACAAAAGTCAATTCAGTTACAGGAACTGAAGCACCTAATTATCCTTACAGATGTGATGGGGTTTCGTATATATACATATATCATATAGCCATACTAATGCTTTTCCATTAAATGATATCATGCATCTATGCAACAAAAGTTATCAAAATTAAATGACGAGACATCACTCTTTATAAAAAAAACTCTACATTCATCCAACACAATTACATACTTGCTTGCTATTTATTTAGGACAATTTTTCAGAAAGGACACGCAAAAAAACTTATTCCACATTTAGGCCTCAGCAAAAACTTATTGCAAAAATAGGTCTCATTTTACATAACACTTGCATGAATATGGAGTGCGCGTGTAATAATTTTTATATAACTAAAGCTTGCACAATCCATAATTGTTCAAGCTCATTTTCGAGCATCAAATAGACAGAGAGCTTGATCTGACCTCATTATATCCATTTTCAACTTTCTTACCAAAAGCTCCCCCATTTCCCATTCCAAACCTATTTTTTACCAAATCCAAGTCCTCAATCAGTTTGTCAACCAAATAGTTGCTAAACCATATATTGAATCATCTTCTTCATCGTTACAAAACAAAGTTAATAATTAATGTTGATGATAATTAAGATCAAATTTTGCTATTTTTTATGGTGTTGAAAATGAAGAGTTATTGGTGTTAGTAATGTTATTTACTAGACAATGATGTTATTATTGAATCAGTTGTTAATGTTTAATGAAATGGGAAACCCTATTTAAGTACTAGTAAATTGAAAACCCTAATTGATATGTTAATGTTTTATTGCTTATTTTGATGGTAGACATGAATGTTTGGGAGATGGACGATGAAAAGTTGATAAAACATTGTGATGAGCTTGAAGCGAAAATTGGTGTTGCAAGCTTAAGTCATATTGACTTTGATATTGATCATGTTTCGAAAACACAGTTTGAAATAATATTGCATAAATTCCATTCTAGACCATCAAACTTACATGCTCGTTTACGTGAAGTTGCTTCTGCCGAAAGACCCGGTCATCAAACTAGCATAACGGAAATAAGATGACGCTCGTACATCCTATTGGTCCATCCATGCCACGGGGACAACAACCATATCCAAATTATAACCGTGGAAATATTTGTGTAATGGTCGTTTGCGGAAAGGAATGCCGGACGAAGAATTTTTGGTTGTAGTTCGTACAACGAACATAGACTAAATCCTCTGAAGTGGATTGTTGTAATTATTTTAATTGGATTGATCAACCACTGTGCGAAATGGGACTCGAGTATGCCTACGAATTGCAAGCCGAAATCAGTCGGATGAAAAAGTGAACGAAGAACGAAGGGAAAGCAATGGGAGGCCAAGATTTTGGCAGATGTTTGGGACTAGGTTAATGTTGTCATATTTGGTTTTAATGTTGAAATGTAGTATTTTTAATATGATGTTCCAAAAATGTTTGTTTTTGTTTTAACCCATACTATATGCTGGCTAAGCAGTTGAATATGTTGGTGAAGTACATTTAGTATTGTTGATTATGTTGTTGAATTATATTGGTTACGTTATTATATTGATTTTCTTGTTTGATTTTTCTTGAAGATTGATTTGCCTGCTTTTGGTCGAATATTGCCTAAGGTAGCAAAATCTACTTGGGAAAAGAAGGTATTAATTCAAAAAAATTTATGATTAGAATTATGTCACAAAATCAAGATTGTGAATGTGGTATTGCAACTGATTTTGTAGATTATGTCAAAAGTTTTGACTATATTTTACTTTAATGTGGAACTGTTGGTTGATGATGAAGGTAAACCAAGATATGTTGCCGGAAAGCCACAAGGATCGACAATAAAAAATAATTGTAGTTTTCAAAAAGCTTAAACAAATGGCATTTGAAGTAACAAAAGTAAATCCTGTGTATATGATTTAGAATTAGCGGTGAAATGGGTTCGAAATAATTGTGCATCCACTATTGATTTGGAAGACGATGATGATTTGAACTCTACGTTATCGGTTGGAACGAGAGTGACAGAAATATATGTTGCGAAAGTGGAACATAATAATATGGTCGAAACACAACCAATAGTAATTTCTGTGGATGAGTATGTACCGACCACATAGTTACAAGAAACACAATGGTCTGCACATCCTTCATATCTTTTAAGCCATCGAGGTGGAGAGTTTACAAACTTACTTCACAGGTACAACGGAATGGTTGGAATCTCTTTTAGTCAGGAACAAAATACGATGCACAAATACATCCAAATCAAGCGCAAGCATTCAATAAGCGAGTAATATTATACTCTAGCATTTGTATTTGACTTACGTTAATTCAAAATGTCTTACTGTTATTTTTCGTATTCGTAGTGCCGAAAAAGCATTGATTGGTTGTTATGACGATGACAGTGATATTCGTGTTATATTGCATAGGAGATCGAAGGGGAATTGGATAGCATGGAAGTAGCTTGTGCGGATGATGAGGATGGAACTTGGATCCATTAAACGAAGTTAACAATGATTCAATAATATATGTAAACATTGAGGAGGCTGATGATGTAAATGTCGAAGAAGAAAAATCACTTATGAAGAGGCTCTAGCCGATGATTTATGCACGGCATCAATGATCGTGAAATCGATAATGGAAAATTGTCAACTAGACAGGGAAGTGTTTGGAAGAGAATGTGCTGAGAAAGGACCATGAGTCGAGTTAATTTTTGAAAGTAAGCAGAAGCATGTTGAACAGTTATGTGAATGGGCGATTAAATGTTCAGTTTCATTCCAAGTTCTTAAATCCCATGCAAATCAATACACAATTCATTGTGATGTGGATGAAACATGTCCTTGGCAAGTGCATGCAAGCCTTTCGGTTGGAAAAAATTCAAATTGGTGGAAAATAACTATATATGGCGGTGATCACACTTGTTTAAATGCAACAATCAACTCAAACCACCGACATGCAATTTCAAAGTTTATATGCAGCAAAATACTTCTGTTAATTAAATTTGAAACAAACATGAATGCAAGAACTATTTAAGAGATAATGTCCAATATGTTTCATATTAAAGTCGTAATGCGCTCGTATAAGTATAAGTATGGCAAGGCACGTGAGGCAATGCCAATGTAGGATTCTACCGGTTTACCCTTTCTGGTTGGCCGTAACCCATCCGTGGCCGATCACAACTATCAATCCAAACAAAAGGTGTACCCATCGAATACGAAATCACAATAGTGATACGAGGGACAAGTATGACTAGGCATGTAAGGCAATTCCCAAGGTAAGATTCTACCAGTTTACCCTTTCTAGCTGGTCGTAATCCAAATGAAAAAGGTGCACCCACCGAATACGAATTCACAATAGTAATACGAGGGATCAACGTTGCTAAAGGTAGCTAATCTCATTGGCCAGACATAGGCTCCTGTTTTAGTCGTTTTAATTACGATACGAGTCTCAAAGCTATCCATCATCGTTCTCTTACTTCATTTCAGCAAACGTTCGCCAATTCAACAACTACATTCTAGATATCATCCACTGCATACACAGTTGTTAAATTGGTTTCAATATCGACGGAGAGTATGCCAATAAGAGGCCCTGATCTCTTTAACAACCAAACGTCATTTTACACACCAGTTGGTACTTTTACAATTCGAAAATAATTCATTCTTGATATCAAAATATCATATTCATTTAAAAATCAGTTTCATTTCGAAATTACAAAATTCGCTTCAAAAATCATAATTTTTTTCAAAATGTCGATTCGGTTCGAAATATCGATTTCACTTCAAAATTTGATTCGAAATACAATTTAGGTTATAACTTCACTTTAACCCAATTCGCATTTAAATCCAAGATTTAAATATAAACATTTCATCTTTTTGACCAATTTGAATTTTTAGAAAGTAGTTTAAATAGTTTTAACATAATTAAATAGTTAAAATAGTTTAATAGGAAATATTTAAAGTATTGAAATAGTTTATATAGTATATAGCTTGGAAAAAAAAATTAATTTGAATATTTAAAAAATAGATTTTAAATAGTTTATACTAAAATTTTATTTAAAAATAGTTTCAAAGTCAAACTGATTCAATTCCAAAGTTCCCAATTCAAATCACTTTAAATTTCCATTTCGATTTAATCGATTTAATTCCGAATTGAAGTCAAATTTTACTTCGATTCCAATTTCAATTCAAATAAATTCAATTCCGATTTCGAATTAATTAAATTTTGCTTTCAATTCCAATTGATTTCAATTTCAATTATAACTTAAATAAATTTTAATCCAATCCCAATTAATTTTAATTTCAATTCCAAATTAATTTCAAATTTAAATTCCAAACTAATTTCCATTTCAATTCCAAATAAATTTCAATTTCAATTCCAAATTAATTTCGAATTTAAATTCCAAATTAATTTCAATTTTAATTCCATATAAATTTCAATTTTAATTACAACTATCCGATTCAATCATTTAATTTCAACTCAATTCTCAAATCTAAACCATTTCAATTGACATCAATTTCGCGTTCGATTTTTAAAATATCGATTCAAATCACTTAAATCAAATTAACTTTCAATACTCAATTTAAAATCTAAATCTTCAAGTATAATTCAATTCCGAGCTTAATTTATGGAATATCATTTTATACTACTTCTACTTAGCAATATTCAAAGTTCAAATAAAAGTCCAATCTTTTAAAACAAATCAATTTCTCAAATTCAAATCATATTTCGATTATAACTTCAAAATCTCAACTTCGACTATTTAAACAATTCCTATTATCAAATTTAAAATTCAACATTTAGAGCTCAAGTTCGAAAATAATTAAGTTTAATTTTTTACTTCTTTAATCAAATCATTTTAAATAAATTCAAATCAAAAATTTTCAAAATCATTTAATTTGATCAAACCCGGTGTTCGTATATAATTCTTTATCTTATGGCCAAGTGAATCAGTTATTTTAATTTTAATTCAGGGATGGATATATATCGTTTCAATCCAAAATAAATGCCATAGGTATATATCATTTCAACCTATTTCTTAATTTATTCGAAATAATTCAGTTTATAGTTTTATCTACTGCAAATAATATACAAGATGCTAGAGGATATATAAAAAATAAATAAATAACCAAATCATTCAAATATCAACCAATTTTCATCCATCACAATCAATTATCCAAACAAACAATAATTTACAAAAATTAACTAATTATCAATAATCGGGAATTTTATTATCAATTTGATTTTCATTTCAAATTTTAACTATCAATTCAAATTCCTACCATTTTAATCCATATCAATTTAAATGCCAGCTAAATTTTACCAAATAAAGTCAATAAATTTAAATCACTTCACGATATAAATTTAACTAACATAAAAATTGTTTCAGTCAATTGTGAGCGTATAAAACACTCGCCTTTTATCTGAATCTAAAAATATCACGGTTTTAAACAAATTTCCCATCTGATTCCACGCTAAAGCCTTCGTCGACATGATTCCAACATGATTTGATTCGTCCGAAACCGATCTCATATGCAAAAATTTACAAATTTATTAGCCTTTATTATTAAATAAAAATAATTAACATGTTTAACCAAAATTTAATTCTAATTAAACAAACCTCGCATCTCCCTCCATCACGCTAGCTTCCTAGGCTTAATCGTGATTTACTCCAGCTCGTTCTTCTAGTCGCGACGTTTCCTTTTTTCGTTCGTTTTAAATCTGAGATTTAGAAATAAAGTGGGGGAGAAGGCATACATGTAGATAAAAGATAGTGGGGCTGAGATGTTTACGAGAAGAAAAACTAGAAAATATATATTATTATATTACAAAATATCCAGCTTACAATGTCCAAAATTCTCAAGCTCCAAACAAAGCGTGCCGCCTGGCGTTCCTAATGTTTACCCCCATTCGAACACAATGGAACTAGTTCCGAGGCCTAATTCGATTGTATGAAAAAGATAGCCTTTCAAAATCAATTATCTAAATTAAATTCTAAAATTAAATTCTACTCGTTTCAAGCTCGCAAGGCCAAACGGCAAGAAACTTGAAATCCTACGATAATTCATTATTACGGATCAGATGAAATTAGTTTCATTGAAATCCAAGACAGTGGCCAAAATGGCTATTTTCATTTATCAATTAAAATATAAAATTTTCAATTTCTAATTATTCACTTCTATATCAAATTTTAAATATCCACAATCTTCGTTATTGTTTAAATAAAATTTAGATCAACTTCCAAGACCATGTTCATTCACATTAATTCAAGATTCCAATATTCAAATAATTCCAGTATTAAATTTGAAATAATTTAATTATCCAATATTTAAATCCCAACAAATTTTAGTTATCAACAATTACTTTATTTTCAACGAAATATGTCAACATTTATTATTCAATCCAATTATTGATTATAAATACATTCAATAAGCATAATTCCATTCAATACTATTATTGCCGAAATCATAGAAATTGGTTATTTTAAAATTTTATCCAAATTCAAATTCAATATATTACAATAGTAAGTCATTAAATTTTATTTCTATTCATTTTTATTCAATAATTATATCAAATTATAAATTTTAAAATAGTTAAAAATACGGGTCGTTACAGTTGCTGATTGATTAAGCTAGGCACATTAAATGGTAACAAGAATGAAATTTGAACCTTAGATCAACGGAGAGAAGAATACATCCCTTTTTGATGCAGGATAGCCGTTGAATCTCCACAGTTGGAAACTACAATTTATTCATCATTAACCACTACAACAACAGTCGTCGACCTAACATAGTCTTACTTCGTCATCTACAGCTTGCACCTACACCTCCCTTTCTAACTACCGACCACTTGAGATGTCACCACCTCTACGTCAGTTCTTCTAAAAAATCTCCCAAATATCTCTTTCCAATTCTAATTTGAAACGTTTATGCGACTCGTCTTGTCTACCACCATTTCGTTCATCGTCTCCTTGTAGGTTGTAGCAACCTAAATCGATTACAATTCATAAAAAAATGGATTAGATATCAAAATCAAATTGAATACCTAAATAAAATTAGGGAAAGAAAAAGAATTTAATATCTAAATACGTGGTGGTGCGCAACACATACTTTGATTAAGTTATTCAATCAGTGATGATTTTGATAAATAGGAACCTTATTTTGTTCAAGTGGCGGTGGTGATCTTTATGCCATTTTTTTTAAAGATTTGAGAAGGATCGAAGTCAGATGATTTTTGTCTAAGGTTTTTATTTTGTTTTAGGGACAACGAAAGAGGATGGAAATGTGATGACACAGCAAGCGGGAACCCGAAACGAAGCCCGCCTAAAATATTATTGAACGTATCCAAAATTAGAATGTTGTGATTATACCAAGATGGATCAAATAGTTTCATTTATCATTCAAACGCTGCTATTTAATGCTACTAAAAGCACATTTTATTGTAGTGCTTCTTCTTCTTTTATTCTTCCATTTCCTAAAAATGAAAACAACTCCACTTCTAAACTTCAAAATTCATTTCCCGCTACTCTATTCTCTTTCAAACAAATCATCCAACTACAAAGTTGTTTGTTATGATCCCTAGTATTTTCTGAAAGTAGTCGCTCGTCGTTTCATTGATTGGATTGGCGACAGTTGGTCGATAACAATAGTTGTCGAATTATGATGGTTTTTCGATGAACACAAAATAAAAATCGAAGAGCGGGGTTGTGTTCGTGGAGGAAAGACGAGATTTTTGGTGTTGGTCATAAGATTTTTGTGGTCGAAGTTGGTCGTAGTTGGTGGTTAATCATTTTTCGATCAACTAGCTTTTTTCGATGAACCAGTGGTTAAAAGAAGCAACGGTGTTGTATGGAGAAGGCTTGAGTCGAGGCGGAGGTGTAAGAAGTGATTAGGGGAGGAATGGTGGTCGGAGGAGATCAATAAAACTTGAGTTAGGTTATGGCTTTTCTTGTTCTTGGTTTCATTTATGGTGTAGGAGGCAGTGATTGGAGACATCGAGTTGACCAGGGAGGTGGCTGATAGTGCATAGTTCGGTGGTAAGTCGAACGGTGGTGGAGTTGGTGGCCATAGGTGGCCGAGGCAGTAGAGAGGGTTGCGTGACCGAACCTGGACACAATTTTGGTTTTGAGGGGTTTTTGGTCTTATTTTGATTCAGGCGGTAGGAGGTGGAACTGAGAGCGGCAGTATGATGAGGTCGTGAAGTAGGTTTTGCTGATGGTTGTAATTCGACGATCGGTGGTTAGAATTGGCATGTTAGCAACACAGGATTGTACAGGAAGCGTGTATAGGGAGTATGGTTTTGGGGTGGAGGGTAGGGGAAGAAGACGGTTGTTAAATTAATTATACTTCATTTAATGTTAGTTTAAATTTACAAAAGGGATTTAAAATTTGATTTATTTTTTTAGGAAACTTAATGTGGTTTTAAAAGTTATAAGAGTGCCATTGGAGGCTATGGATTAGAAGACTATGTTCGTAGCACCCTAATTACACCACTAAGATATGTGGCTGAAAAGGATGGCAAACTCATAATCAAACAAGAATATGCATCTCATCAACGACAGGATAGTCTGGTAAGTTATTGGCTATTATCTATCGTAGGTTCAAATCTTTTGCCAAAACTAATTAGATGTAAGGGTGCTAATTAAATTTGATCAACAATTCAACAAGTTTTTAACACTCAATCTGCTGCAGAAGTTATGTTTTATAAAAGACAGCTGCAGAACCTAAAGAAAGAAAATTTACCAATGAGAGATTACTTACAAAATATTAAGATGATATGTGACCAACTAGGTTTTATTTAGCAATTTTGTTGGGAGGTTTTCTATTTAGTTCTTTATTTAACCCCATGACGATTCATCTTTCTAATGCATGAGCAACGACACACGAACACCGAGGATATGTTAAGTGTCACTTATAGGGGTTAGAAAAGTGGGTCGTCATGGTTGGTATCAAAGCTTCGGTTGAGCGAACACCTTAGCCTGGTTGGGATACAACTCATTAAAGATAGGGTGAGTCGAGCCCTAGATTGAGTTAATCTTGTAAGAGCATTTCCTTTTTCTTACCTAAAAGTCAGGTTTTAGATCCTTGTTGCAATTACTCTTGAGAGAGCATTTCTAATGTTACCTGTCGCTTATCCATGTTATCTAAAATAAGTACAAGAGGAAGAAGAGGGAGAGAATCTGGAACCAGTACGGCTACAAATGGCAGAACTCCTAGAAATGAGCCAGTTGTAGAGCCGGAAGTAGAAACAAAAGTGCTAGTTCAACCACCTTAGAACTTTGTACCTTGTGTAAGAATTACACTTCTTTAGGTGGTAAGCCTTTCAATGGAACCAAAGATATTTTGGGAGTTCAAACATGGCTTCGGTCTTATGAAGGGATATTAGGGGATCTCCAGTTGGGTGATGCAAGAAAGTGATTGTTTGCATCGCGCCAGCTTCAGAATGCAGTAATGGATTGGTGTGATCCGGTCACCATGAATACACCAGAAAAAGATTTCTCTTGGGTGCAGTTTAAGAAGGTTTTTGAAGCCCAGTTTATCCCAAAGGCAGGAAGGACTCAATGGTTCAAAAGTTTTATGGACAATGTGAGATGATAGTAACATAGTATGAGCATAAGTTTAATGCATTGTCCTGCTTTGGACCAACGTTGATTGATACGCCACTAAAAAGAATGAAATGTTCTTGAAAAGAATGCGACCAGAATTTCATCGAGAAATGACCATTCATCTCAACGATACCTTTACCAATCTGATCGGTTTGGCTTTGAGGTTTGAAGCTCTTGATATTGAGCAAGGAGTTTAGAAAGGAGTAGTGCTAGCACTTAATGCCCAACCTTTGTCAGTGATATGAGTTTCTACTAAGCCTTTTTCAAGCGCCATAGGAAGAAGAAGTGGTCGAAAAAGAAACCTGGAGGGGGTGCTCCCACGCTGAAAAAGCAGATCTACTTCTCCAAGATTCTCTGTTATAAGTGCGATAAGATGGGACATTTTGCAAATAGTTGCCTAGGGACTAATCTACCTTTATGCTACAATTGTCACAAATAAGGACATATAAAAACGAGTGTCCATTTCCGAAGAAAGGGGCTCAGGGGAAGGGTTTTATATTGAAGGGATACCATAAACTTCTATGGATCCAAAAGGAAAGTATGCGTTGCAAGGCACACTATTCATCCCTGATATTCCCGTTAGCGTATTGTTCGATGCCAGTGCATCCAAGAGTTTCATTTCAGTAGATCTTGTTGATAAGTTTAACCTCAAATGTAATGATTCTGAAATTTACCGTTATTTTGAATAATTAATCGATTTAATTTAATTTGATTTAAGTTGTGAAATTTAGAAGTTTGAATTTAAAAATTTATATTTCGCATGATTAGATAAAATGAACAAAAAGGAGTTTAATTTTACAACCAAAATTTTAAACAATTTGAAAATTTATAAAAAAATTAGTCGGTAATAAAACAGTGAAATTTTTGGTTTCAAATTTAATATTTTATATAGAAATTTATGTGATCGATTTACAGTAGCATCAACTGATATTGCAAAACTTTCAAAATTTTACCCATGCGACAAGTAACAAATTTTTTTGTGTGCTAAATGTGTTCGTATCAACACGCCAAGTATGACGATGTTTCGTTTGCGTGTCGGTATTTCCTGTTGTTTGGCATTTTGTTTTGGCTCAAATTAGCGGTAGTTGCTGTATTTTCATGATTCTTTCACTCTAGGATTTTTTATATTTAAGTTTAAATTAAGCAACTGTTATAAAATAATAACCAGGATAAATACGTATATGATATCTTGTACCGTTGGAAATAAGGGATTAAAAAAAAGTTTAAACGATACTTGCATAAGAAGTTTTTGCGTGTAAAAATTGAAACAGTCTGCCAAGCGAACTGCTAGAGGCGAAAAAAATAGTAATATTTTTTTTAACTTGGTAGACGAGACATACAAATAAATTACTTTGGAATTGGTAAGCAAGCAAATATCTCGGTACACAGTTGTACTTACACGTGGCCTTCTTCCATATATATCTTCTTCTTCTGCCTCATTTTTTTCTTCTGATAATCAAAATCGAAGCCGATCCTTTCATCCATCAACCCGACCCCACCTTCAACCAAAGATATCGCCTACCTCGAGTCATCCTCCTCTCCTTGCAACTGCCGCCGCACCTCTTCCCTACCATCATTTCACTGTACCCTAAAATCTCGCCCCTTCGAGAGTGACAACCAATGCCAAAAAAAAGGCTCAGGCAAACCGTTCGCCTTTATTACTGCCGAGGCAACCACCGCTAGCCTGCACTGTCGCATACCAGAGCACCGCCCATCTCCGATCGAAATTCCCCTCCACCCCTCCAATCAGACACTGCAGTTTGTATATGTGTGTGTGTGTGTGTTTGTGTGTGTGTGTATAAATCATACTACTGCCAACCTGCTAACCTGCCGATTGCGCCCTCACTGGTATCATCGCACAGCCTTGCATCCATTAGCCGACCCGCTTGCTTTCTCCCTGTTCCGGTGCTAAGCCGTGAGGTACACATATATATTGTCATATATTTATAGCTAAGAGTATATATAAAAAAATTTAAGGCTGCTGTAGCCATCTGGATTGGTGCCAGACGAGTACGAGTTAAAGGGTCGTTGTCAAATTTGCATGTATCATGTGTCGTAGGCGTTTGTGATCGTATCAGACTAGCATAGTTGATGTGAGTGTTTACATTCATGCTTAACTAGTATTATGACGCAAGTTAATAGATCTAAAATTTTATGTTGTGGTTGAATTTGATTGATATATTGTCGTCTGGATGAATTATCGAATGAGATGTATGTATGATTGGCATGATACACACACAAGCATAGAAAAGATAAAAATCGAAAAGCCATATTCACCTCGTTATTGATATTGACATTTTAGTATGGCTTTGTTGAACTTTGCCCATCGATATTTGGGTATGACTGTATATTGGAAGTTTATTGTTGAAAGGGTTGAAATGATATATGCCCATAATTTAAATTTATCTATCCCACTTAGCCTAGGTAGAAAATAAATTAAACAACGTTGGTCTAAAAAAAATCATTTTAAATGGAAATTGTATGAAAACATATATACATATATACATACATATATATATATATATATATAAATGATCTAAAATTCTTAAATTTTGTTTTAAAGTAGGATTTATTATTTAAATAAAATTTAGGTGAGTTAGATGATTTTTTTAGGAAAGGGAATTTAGAAAAATGTTTTATTTAAATTAATTGGATTTTGATTTGAACTTTATAAGATTTGATTTAATTTAAATTGAAAATTTGAGATTTGAAGGTATTTACTTTAGAAAGTTTAAGTAAAATTTCGAAATAGATTTAAGCTAAAATCAGGAATTGGTTTCGTATATTGAAATTGGGGTAAACTAAATCTATATGGAATTTAAATGTTTTATAAATTTTTGGGAATTCATTACAAATTGTCTGATAAATTATAATGGAGTTTTAAATTGTTTAACAAAATTTTGGGGATTTCATTGAAAATTTGGTTGGTTAAATTGTAATTAAATTTGGGATTTCAACTTAAATAAATTTTGATTAAGCGAATCAAGTTATGGGTTAAAGGGGAAGTGAGTTGAAATCGAAATATTTTATAATGGATTTTGGTAACGAGAATTTTATTCGAGATATTTGAAAACTATAATTAAGCCGTTTTATGAATTGTTTAAAACCTTAATTGACCAAATGGTGTGTAAAATATACGTTGGATTGTCAAGGAGACCGGGGTCGGACATTGGCATACTCTTTGTCAATCCCAAAACCACTTTGATAACCATGTACGCGGTGGATGTTACGTAGAATGTGGTGGTTGAATTGATGACATTTACTGAAATGAAGTAAGAGAACGATGATGGATAGCTTTGACATTTGTGTTATAATTAAAATGACTAAAACAGGAGCCTATGTATGGCCAATGAAGTTAGCTACCTCTAGCGACGTTGATCTTTCGTATTTTACTATCGTGATTTGAACTCGATGGGTGCACCCTTCTGTTTGGATTGATAGTCCCGGTCGGCCACGGATGGGTTACGACCAGCCAGAAAGGGTAAATTGGTAGAATCCTACCTTGGGCATTGCCTCACGTGCCTTGTCATATTTACCCCTATACGAGCCCATTACGATTTGGTTTAAAACTGGAAAATGTGTTAAGGTTGATCAATGTAAAGCCTTAACGCTATTTTGATATTTATTTTACTGATATACATTATATATTAGAGTGTACATTATTATATGTAGATAGTTTGACGGATCCTTAAGAAATGGAAAAACCCATAACATCTCCTATGTTACTTTGCACTGATTTATTGACTTACATGAGAATATTAGTTCTGACTTGAGTATTGTGTTTCCACTTTGCTCGGGTCAGCCTGAGTGTTTCCAATTTGGAGAGCTTGTTGTGAAGACGAAGGCATTTCTGGAGATTCTGTTCTATTTCAGTTATTTCATCAGTTTAATTCGTTATGTCAGTTAGACTTATTTAATTCCATTTATTTCCTTTCAGTAATTAGAGTGAGAATAATGTAATTTATTTGGAGTTCATGACTTATTTATGTACTGATTTATTTTCCGCTGCGAGACTCTGAGTTATTTTTTTAATTTCAGTATCTTTGTTCTGTTATTGATTCTATTTTACCCTAAATAACTTTCTATCATTTAAGCAAATATTTGTGCTTAAATGGTGGGTCGTTAAAGTTGGTATCGGGGCCAGGTTGAGTGAACACCTAAGCCTGTAGGGTAAACTCATTATAGATAGGGTAATTAATTACTCTAGAATGAGTAGAATCTTTCTCGAGAGAGCGTGTTTTAAAAATTTAAGAGAGAAATGGTTTAAAAACTTAAGTAAGTTAAAACATTAAGGTATTCTTTCTTAGTAAATTCTTTTGACTAGGTTCATTTTTCTTGACTCGGCTTTTAATAAATTTCCTTGCCATCCCTTCTTTATAGGACGAGTAATCGTGGCTCTAGTGGTAGAGGTAGGGGAAATATTCCCAATGAAGTTGTTTCGCCCGTTGTTGTCCCAGAAGTGAGGTTTACCACTCTTTGTAAAGAGTATACTTAGCTTGGAGGTAAGAAGTTCACAGGAGCTAATGGCATTGTTGGAGCACAACAATGGCTTAAGAATGCTGAAAGGATGTTTGTTGGACTTGGCATCTCTAACGCCCAGAGATGTCAATTAGCAGCTTGGCAGTTTCAGGAAGCCGCTCTTGATTGGTGGGATGCTTTTACGGCTCATACCCCTGAGGAAGATATTTCTTGGGTCTAGTTTAGGTGAGATCTATCTAAATGAGAATTTTATGTTCTTAAGATTATCTCATAGAAGTTTAGCTTAGTCTTGTATCCTCAATGCACACGGAAGCTTTTATTACCCAATGGATGCCAGAAGCTGGGAGGACGGATTTGTATAATTAGTTTATGGAACTTAAGCAAGGCGAGATGACTGTAGCGGAGTATGAAAGGAAATTCAATGAGCTATCGAAGTTTGGCCCTCATCTGATCGAGATTCCTCTTAAGAAGAATGATAAGTTCATTGCGAGTATGCGTAGGGAGTATAGATAGCAGCTGACTGGTCATATCCATAGGCCATTTTCTGATAATATCCATAGGCCATTTTATGATATCATTGATTTGGCGATCCATTTTGAGAATTTAAAGCTGAATAGGATTTCATAAGTTTCTGACACTCCAACCCCATCTAGCTCCAACAACCTTGGCAAGAGAAAGTCAAATTTTAGTAACCAGAAGAAGAAATAGCAAAGCCGTCAAGGAGTTGGATTGCCTCAAAAAAAGACTAATGACTTGTCGCACATCAATTGCTTCAAATGCGATAAAATGGGACATTATGCTAGAGATTGTCCACCAGCATCCTTGGCGGCCGTTCCTCCAGTCCAAATGACTAGGCATGACTTATGCCACATCTGTTTACAACCGGGCCATTTTAGAAAGGATTATCCTACTCAGAAGAAAGGCAAACCATCCGGTATCTTTGCTGTCATGGCTTCCAACCCTCTAGTTGAGGAGACTGATCCCGTACTTCAAGGTACACTTTCTTTTCATGTTACACCTATCCATGTTTTATTCGATACTGGAGCATCCATAGTTTTATATCTGTTAATTTATGTGAGAAATTTGAACATGATTTGAAACCCGAATCTGCTTCTACATCTTTACGCATCTCTAATCCCATTGGTGGCCCCGCAAACTTAGGAATGATTTTAAAGGATGTTTGTTTTTTAAAGACAAACACCATTTCACCGGTGACTTTTATGTTTTGGGCTTTAGTGGATTTGATTTATTGTTAGGCATGGATTGGCTATCCAAATTCAAAGCTGTTATCTTTAGTAAGGATCAAACCATTTCTTTGGTTGATGATAAAGGTTCTCGGTTGATTATCCAGTGTAAAATGCCTTGTGATCTCGTCTAGGGTTTTGTTTTTCCCTTGATTTGCATTCTAGTGATCTAGACAATGTTTCAGTTGTTCGACTTTTTCCTGATGTTTTTGGTGAAGTTACTTGTTTACCACCTCATCGAGAAATTGAATTTCGAATTGATCTTATTCCCGAAGCCAGACCTGTCGGACTTCCACCTCGAAGGATGTCGCCTATGGAAAGAGTGGAGTTGAAAACTCAAATTGATGATCTATTGGCTAGAGGCTAGATTATGTGAAGTTTTTCTGAATGGGGTGCAGCCGTAGTTTTTGTCACTAAGTATGACGATTCCTTGAGAATGTTTATGGACTACAGAGATTTGAATAAGCTCACACATAAGAACCGATATCATATGCCTCATATTAATGATATGTTTGATCAGCTTTATGGAGCATAGGTGTTTTCTCAGCTTGACCTCGCTTCAGGTTTCCATCAGTTGAGGATTTTCGAGGATCGTATTCATAAGACTGCTTTCCGTACCGAAGATGGATTTTATGAATGGCTCGTTATGCCTTTTGGGTTAACGATCGCTCCGGATTACTTTGTAGATCTCATGAACAGAGTATTCATGGATGTTCTTAATAAATTCGTGCTTGTTTTTATCGATGATATTCTAGTTTTCTCTAAAACCGAAGAAGAGCATGAGCAACATTTGAAGTTCGTGCTTGAAACTTTGAGAAGCCATCAGTTGAAGGAAAAATTTTCCAAATGCCATTTTTGGCAGGAGGAAGTCAGATTTCTTGGCCACATGGTTTCAAAAAATGGAGTTTCGATGGATCCCGCTAAGATCCCGTCGTAAACGTAAGTTCCACATCCTTACTTTCGATTTGGTTATCAGAATTCTCAATTTTTGATTTGTGCCTTATATCGAATTCTAGGATTGGGAAATTCCTAAGACACCCACGGATGTTAGGAGTTTCTTAGGCCTTGCTGGTTATTATAGAAGGTTCATTGAGTATTTCTCCCACATTGCTTCTCCCCTTACAGCTTTAACCCGAAAGAATGTCAAGTTCAATTGGGATGAAAAGTGTCAGAAAGCATTTGATGAATTGAAACAGAAGTTGATCTCGACCCCTGTTCTTACTGTTCTGAATCGGAATGAAGGCCTTACGGTTCTTACCGATGCTTGCAGAAGTGGGCTTGGTGCTGTTTTAATGCAGCATGGCAAAGTTATTGCATATGCTAGTAGACAGTTGCGAATGCATGAAGTTAAGTACACAACTCATGATTAGGAGTTGTTGGCTGTGGTTTTACTTTGAAGTTGTGGCGGCATCATCTATTGGGTACCAAATTCAAACTCTTTACCGATCACAAATCCTTAAAATATATTTTCTCTTAGAAGGATTTAAATCTAAGAGTGGGATGGCTAGAATTTTTGGCTGCATATGACTTTGACATCAATTATACCTCGGGTAAAGCAAATGTAGTGGCTGATGCCTTGAGTAGAAAAAGGACCATGCTTTGTCATTTTTTTGCTTCATCGTCTCTTATGGATCGTATAGTTTCTAAGCAGAATGAACACCCAAGTTTAAGAGCTATTCGAGAGAAAGTTTGTAATGACCCTGATTCGACCTTTGAAAATCGGCACTGAATACATCACCCGTATTAGAACATCAAATCTAGTTCGTCGGAGCTTATAGCACATTAAGTACAACACAGTGGAAGAAAATGAAATGAATATTATTGATGTACAATATTTGGTACAACATTTTGATACAAATGACTATCAATATCAGAGATACAAGATAACAGCGAAAGAACAACAATGGGAGAGATGAATCCAATATGATCTCCAAGAGAAAGTGAATCCATAAACTGCATCCCCAATCCAAAGCTCCAAACTTCAAGCTCGAACCACCATCACGATGAAGTGAACAAATGCGATCACCAAAATCCAAAAACTCCAAGATTGCCAAAAGCCACCAAACCAAAGGCTTCGAAGGCTATTGAATCTACATCTACTAGCTGATTATCTGAGTCTAACTGTAGGCTGCCTATGTGGAAAATTGTGGGCACCCAGAATTTAAAAAGAGAACAATAAACTCCAAGTCAGTCATGCGACTGGTGTGAGCAAACGAAAACAGTTTTATTTGAAACAAACAAACAAAGAATTTAAAAGAAATTCGCTATGCTTTTTGGAAAATGAAACTACCATAAGGCCTCCCCCCACACATATAATGCAAGCGCACAGTTGGAGGAGATTTATCCTTATGATAGTCAAACATGCTTGATACGCAAAAAACCTTTTGATATTATTATTAGTGCATAGTGCAGAAAACCTTTGCAAGTATAATATTAATCTTAGCCAGCATACGTACCATTATAGTATGCCTACTATGGCTACTATGTTAAATGGAAGTATCTACAACTAAAACCGTACAGGGCGCGTCTTGGTGATTGGATTTCCAACAAATGTTCCGGCTAAGGAACTTCCTGGGCCACATGGATACGCCTCTGGCGGGACGCCTCGAGAACTTAATCAGCTCTCTGCCAACACAACGCCGCGTTACCTCTGTAACTAGGTAACTACTGACACGAGTATGACATCCCTCGGTCGTTACCGACCTTTATTCGAGGATCCTCAACACCAACAACCACAAGGCACAAATTTGCAGTGACCACATAGGTTAAATATCTGGGCTCCATACCATGATCCCACCCTTTTCCAAAAGGAAATGGACATACCCTAAGGGGTGCTACCCCCGATAACCTTGCCGCATCTTTCCTGTTTCGACCATTCCGGGTTGTGAGGTCCTGATGAGGTCACGTCCGCAAAACTATGCTTTTCACAAAAGCCATGCTTCGATTAACAAATGATCAGCAGCATTTCGTATGCCACATTACCAAATTGGGAATATATCACTAGTAACCATCAACTACATAACCTCTGAGCTCGTACGTCTTAGAGAAGAGTGTTAAGCTAAGAGAATAAATTCTCCACCACCAAACAGAAATGTATTTGATAGAAACCAGCTCTACACCTCAAAGTGTAACATCAAACATACATCCATACAAGTTTGTTTCGGGTTCGAACAGAACCGAAGGCACTACAAAAGAAGCCCTTGCAATCCGGATAATCTCTAATCTCGTCCGGACTCCCCATCACAAAGGGTGATAAATCTCTATACTGGTGCCATTCGGTGCAGAGACATTCGACGGGTAATCCTTTCGCTTTCGAAAATATCCGATCTTCACCACCGGTCTTCAAATGCAATCCATAACATCGTATCATTATTCAGAATGGGTTTTATGCCACAAAGTCCTCCCCAGCTAAACCGAATAATGAGCGCTTAATTTTAAAACCATATGGATACAGTGGGATCTTAGTTAAGTCTCAACTTAAAGCCCAAAACCTTCCTTTCAAATGGTTTAAACAAATTCCCACTTTAATCTTTTAAATAAAAGATTCACCTATTAAGATCACTTTCAATTTGAAACAAAGTTCACCATCTTTAACAAAGATTCATTCATAGCTTTCAAAACTATTTCAATTCCAAATCTTTTTTACAAAAGATAAACCGTTAAGATCCTCTTCAATTTGAAAACAAAGTTCACCAATCTTTAACAAAGATTCATTCATAGCTTTCAAAACTATTTCAGTTTCAAACTTGAAATCCTTTCAACAAAAACTAGAAGTTCTTTCGTTATATGAAAGCCACTATCATTTGAAAACAAATACTTTTCATTTCGGAAAAATCCGATCAAATATGCATAAGTTATAGCCTTTAAAGTATAAACTTAGGTTAAATTTAAATTCATAAAATAATACTTTTAAAATGTTTTAAAATCCATATATATTATTGTATAACTTGTATACCTTTTTTAAACCATAATTTCTAAACATATTATCATAGAACTCAATTTCAAATCTTGAATTTAAATTCAAATCAAACTATTTAAATTTCAAAACTTTAACCAGTTATTCAAAACAATTTATATTTTTAAAACTCCTTTTCAAAAGCTTTTCATATTTAACCCAATTCCATTTCCAAAATCATTTTGGATTCGAAATTCAATCTTTAAAACCATTTCATAATATTAAGTTCAATTATCTGTGACTTAACCAATTTCCTCGTGCAATCCATGTTTGTGTGTGTATGGTGTAGTCCAGTGGTTTTACACAATAGTGCAACATCATCAATCTTTACAAATTCAAGCACAACAATATCGATAAACGGTATAATCCTATAACACTTATCTTCATTCACAGATTCACAGATAAATAATATAAATTCATCACAGATAAATAAATTACATTCATCACAGCTCAAATCAAAATAATTCATATCACAAAGCATCACACATCAGGGATATCAAACAATTCAAACATTCAATACAACAACCATCCATAAGCAAGATCAATTATTTGCTCAATCCCTAATTAATTCAATTTAATTTCCAAATAAATTACTTATGAATTAATTATCCAATCCTGTTTTATTAACATTAATTAATCTCAAACCATTTGATATTACTTTATGAAATTAATTAATCAACCTTAATTATCCATCTTAATTAAGTATCCTTAATTAATTAATTATCCTCCACCTAAATTAATTAACCTTTAATCATTATTAATTATCCTTAATCACTTTTATTAAGTAATTATCTTTAACTAATTAATTACCCTTAATTACTTACCTTAATTAATCTTAATTAATTAATTAATTAGTTAATTATCCTTTAATATAATTACAAAAAGTAATTACCCCTTAATTACATTAAGTGATAATCTTTTATTAATTACATTAAGTGATTATACTAAATTATTCATCATTCCCTTTAATTACTTATCATTAGTTAATCACCCTTTAATTATGTAATTAACCTGTAAACAATTGATTAATTAATCTCTAATTAATCAGTCCAATTACACTTGTCTTAATTAAATACTTGATTACATCACTTTATTTCCATTTTGTAAACATTCAATTCAAATAATTAACCTAGTATAAAATTAATTAAAACCAAATTTATAAATCTTAAAAACAATTAACTTTAAAAAATTAACCTTTGAAATAAATTTATTATAAACCCATTAGACCTTTAAGTTAATTAACAACTATACTTAACTTCTTAATTAAGCTATTAATTTTTTATTAAAAATATGTTTTAAGAAGTAATTAATGAAGTATATATATGCACTTTAAAACACTTTAAATTTGATTAATATTGCTTTGAAAAACATATTCGTTTTTAAAACACCCTTTTAAAATTTAGCTAAAATTTTTCTTTTTCTTTAAAACTCGATCGAGTTTTCTTTCTAAAATCTGGTACCCGAAATAATGAACCCGAGCTCAAGGCTGAAACACTCGAGCCAAAGCCAAATTTTCTCAAGACAAAACCCGAGTAATTCACCTTCTACATTTTCCCGAGCCAATTCACGAATTTCCTCGAGCCTGACCCGATATAGCGTCATCTTCCCCAAACCGATCGACAACCCAGATACGTTTGTGCATGCATGCTCATATACGCCTACTCCGACTATCATTGATTGTCGCCAAGACCTTCAGCAAGTTGCCTACGACCACGGCAACAAATCCGACCACCCAGCTCTACGAGATCTTCAGAGAATCGAAAACGAGCCATCAACATGACCGGAACCAAACTTCGATCGACTAGAAACACTTCGCATCAACAATTCCGATCACCAGACACCATGAAATTCCGACCAGAGCTGTACCACGATTCGACCCTTTGATCCCCTCTGGTTTAAACTACTCCGATCAACCCACGACGACAGAATCACCTTAGGAAGCCCCTCGACCAATATTGGGTATAAAACCCTATTTCGACCACGCACGGCAACCACGGCGAACCAGAAAATCTTTGGCTATTTTTCCCATGATCGTTGATCAACTAGCCATCACAATCCCGAGCCTATTCAACTCCACGATCACCGAAATTTGCCAAAAAACTGAATCCCGTTCAATCCAAATTATCTCGACAATCCCATTCTTAAAAATCAAGATATTCGTACCAAAATTCATCATTTGTTAACACTAATCTAATTATAGGATCCAAACCCGAAATTACGATCATCAATTTTTTTGACATATATATGATTTTCGTTGTATATTTTAAATTTTTCTGGAAACTTAAACAAATTTTTCAAAAAATGTTTTTACAATTAAAATCTGGTATGTTAAAACATATTTCATTTAAACATCATTTCCTAAATATTTTTAGATTTTGAGACATGAATTTTTTTCTGGAATTATTAACCTGTTATTGAACAGAGATGTATACACAGACATGCATTCAACAAATAATATATATTTATACATAGACATACATGCATATTAATATTTATACAAACAACTTTCACAATAGACTTCAAGCACAACATCAAAATCATCAGATAAAAACAGATTCAAACTTTGGGGTGTCAGTTTACTAACCTGGATTTAGACAGAGAACATAGTTCTGCTTGGAACTGGAAAACGATTTGGAATTTTGATTTTTCTTGCTTTATTTCTTATTTGCTTGATATTTTTGATTATATTGAGTTGTTTGAACTTGCATGCTTTAGATCTGAGATGCTCTGATCTGCAACTTCAGTTAAGATGATCTTGCTTTGATTTGAGGCCTGGTTGTAGAAGTTTTGAGTTTCCTTATGTTAAAACATTATGATTTCTTTGATCTTTACTTTGATTTGCATCAGGTTGAAGCTTGTTGTTTGATCCAAAATTTTAATTTCTTGAAGCTTGTTTGTTTTTAGATTTTCTTTTCTGGTTTCTTTTTCTTTTGTTTGATCTAAACTTGTTTTTGAGCTTTGAATTTTTGTTTTCTTTAGTTTTGTTTCATAAATTTCAATGAAAAGAAAATGAATTAACATGAAACTTGTTAACATACGTTAAGATCAAGCTAACACTTGTATATGAATAATATAATTAGGCTACCACTTGTCTAATCTTTCGCTAAGATGACTACACTTGTAATCTTTCATGCATTAATAATTTTAATATGTTTTAAATATATTTCATTTTTATATCAGCATATGGTTTACATATATATATATATATATATATATATATATATATGTTTTTATATATTCTTAAATGTTTATTAATATATATATATATATATACATACATACAAAATATTTTATGACAAATATAAAGGAAAAGTGTTTTAAACCTTTTATTAAATTAGACAAATTATACTTAGTTATATTTTATACATTTTCTATTATTAATATTTGTATAACTTTTAAACTTTTACTATATTAATTTCAAAACATAACTTTCATATACATATATCATATATTATAATTAGAAGACAAATTTTATTCATCTTAAAATATAGAATACTTGAATTCAATTTATTTTCCAATATAGTTATTCTTGAATTTCAAATTCAAATTTCAAATTACAATTTATTATATAATATTTAGATTTCCAAATCAAATCCTTTATTTACAATCTTTTATATATATTTATTCCCAAATAATTCAAATTAACTCGCAATTAATCCCAAAAATTATATTAATTACCAAATTTAAATTTGGCAAAAAATCAGGAATGTTTCAAAGTTATGAGGAGAGAGAATGACTCGAGGAGATGGTATGATGCAGTAGTTGATGAGAAGGGTATTCTTAAGATAAATGGTAGGGTTTGTGGTCCTAATGTAGATGGACTACGGGAGGAAGTACTAAAGGAGAATCACAAATCTAAATTTTCTATTCATCCCGGAGTGACAAAGTTGTTTCAGAATATGAAAAGACTTTATTGGTGGGAAGGAGTAAAGAGGGACATTTCAATGTATGTGAGTAGATGCAGTACTTGTCAGCAGATTAAGGCTGACCATCAAAAATTAGCAGGTTTGTTACAGCCACTTGAGATTCCAGAATGGAAGTGGGATCAGATTACTACGGATCCTGTGGATGGTTTACCAAAGATGAGGAGGGGTAATGAAAGCATTTAGGTGATTGTTGAACGTTTGACGAAGACTGCTCATTTTATTCCCGTGAAGTCAACTCGAACTGCTTCGAGTTTGGCTGAGATATATTTGAAGGAGATTGTCTGACTCCATGGAATTCCATCTAGTATCATTTTTGATCATGACCCTATTTTCATGAGTAACCTTTGGAGAGAACTTCTGGATTCATTGGGTACACAATTGAATCTGAGTTCGAACTATCACCCATAGACAGATGGCCAAACTTATTGAATACATCAAATTTTGGAGGACCTTCTTCGTGCTTGTATTCTGGATTTTGGTGGTTCTTAGGAAGACCATCTTCATCTTATTGAATTCACCTATAATAATAGCTATCGGGTAAGTTCAATAAAATTTGAATTAAATACATATGTAAATAATTTTTTTTGGAATTCGAATCTCTAACTCAGGCTAGTATCGACATGGCACCGTTCGAAGCTCTTTACGGACGTCCATGTAAATCTCTGTCTTGTTGGATTGAAACGGGTGACAGACTTGTTCTTGGGCCTGAGATTATTTTGAAAGCTTCTGAGAAGGTTGAAGGGATTAAGAAAAAGATGAAAATTTCATAGGATAGGCAAAAGAAATATGCTGACAGAGGGCGAAAGGAGTTGGAATTCGCAGTTGGGGATCTTGTGTATCTCAAGATTTCACCATTAAGAAACGTCATTCAGTTTGGGAAGAAAGGGAAGTTGTCCCCAAGGTTTATAGATCCTTTTCGTATATCCGGAAGGATTGGTACCCTAGCTTATAGAGTTGAATTACCTGAAAAAATATCAGGTGTTCATGATGTATTTCACATCTCCAATCTTCGTAAGTATATTCATGACCCGTCAGCGATAGTTCGTTCCATGCAGCTTGGGGAATTGGATATTCAACCTGATCTTACTATTGAACGGAAGCCCATTTGTATTCTGGATAGGAGTATGAGAAAACTGAGGAGTAAATCAGTCAACCTCATCAAAGTTCAGTGGAGTGATGATGATCGAGATTGCACTTGGGAAACTGAGGATAATATCCGTGCTTTCAATCCTGAATTGTTTGATTCGGGTATACTTTCTAATTTTAATCTATCTTTTGATTCTTATTATACCCGTCCCACCTTTTCGAGGACGAAAAATGTTGAGTGGGGGCGAATGTAACGATTCTGAAATTTACCATTATTTTGAATAATTAATCGATTTAGTTTAATTTGATTTAAGTTGAGAAATTTAGAAGTTTGAATTTAAAAAAATTTATTTTGCACAATTGGATAAAATGAACGAAAAGGAATTTAATTTTAAAACCAAAATTTTAAACAATTTGAAAATTTACAAAAAAATCAGTTAGTAATAAAATAGTGAAATTTTTGGTTCCAAATTTAATATTTTATATGGAAATATTTTGGAAATTTTATAATGAAAACATCGACGTTCGTTTCATTGTATTTCGATTTCGCTAGTCCCATTTAAATCGATTTATGCGATCGATTTTATAGTAGCAGCAACTGATATTGCAAAACTTTCGAAATTTTACCCATGCGACAAGTAAAAAAAAATTTTCTTTGTGCCAAATATGTTCGTATCAACACGCCAAGCATGACGGTGTTTCGTTTGCGTGTCGGTATTTCCTGTTGTTCGACATTTTGTTTTGGCTCAAACTAGCGGTAGTTGCTGTATTTTCATGGTTCTTTCGCTTTGGGATTTTTTTAATTTAAGTTTAAATTAAGCAGCTATTTAAACAAATAACCTGGATAAATACGTATATGATATCTTGTACAGTTGAAAATAAGGGATAAAAAAAAGTTGAAACGATACTTGCATAAGAAGTGTTTGCGTGTAAAAATTAAAGGAGTCTCCCAAACAAACTTTGTACACGAGACATACAAATAAATCACTTTGGAATTGGTAAGCAAGCAAATATCTCGGTACACAGTTGTACTTACACGTGGCCTTATTCCATATATATATTCTTCTTCCGCCTCATTCTTTTTCTTCTGATAATCAGAACCAAAGCCGATCCTTTCATCCATCAACCCAAGCCCACCTCCAACTTATGACATCGCCTACGCCGAGTCGTCCTCCTTTCCTTGCAACGGCCGCCGCACCTTTGCCATACCATCATTTCAATGTACCCTGAATTCTCGCCCCAAGGCAACCACCGCTAGCCTGCACTGTCGCATACCGGGGCACCACCCATCTCTGACCAGAATTCCCGTGCACCCCTCCAATCAGACACTGCCATTTGTGTATATATAAAAAAAATCGTACTGCTGCCAACCTGCTGACCTGCCGATTGCACCCTCCCTGTTCCATTAGTCGACCCGCTTGCTTTCTCCCTGTTCCAGTGCTAGGCCGTGAGGTAGACGTATATATTGTCATATATTTATAGCTAAGAGTATATATAATTTTTTTTTAGGCTGTTGTAGCCATCTGGATTGGCGTCACACGAGTACGAGTTAAAGGGTCGTTGTCAAGTTTGCGTGTATCACCTGTCGTAGGCGTTTGTAATCGTATTGGACTAGCATAGTTGAGGTGACGGTTTACATTCACGCTTAACTAATATATGATGCAAGTTAATAAATCTGAAATTTTATGTTGTGGCTGAATTTGATTGATATATTGTCGTTTCGATAAATTACCGAATGAGATGTATGTATGATTGGCACGATACGCACACAAGCATAGAAAAGTTTAAAATTGAAAACACCATATTCACCCCGTTATTGATATTGACATTTTAGTATGCTGTTGTTGAACTTTGCCCATCGATATTTGGGTATGACTGTATATTGGAAGTTTATTGTTCAAAGGTTTGAAATGACATGTTCCCATAATTTAAGTTTATTTATCCTACTTGGATTAGGTAGAAAATTAAACTAAACACCGTTGGTCTAAAAAAATCTTTTTAAATGGAAATTGTATGAAAATATATATATATATATATAAATGATATGAAATTCTTAAATTTTGTTTTAATGTAGGATTTATTATTTAAATAAAATTTGGGTGAGACAGATGATTTTATTAGGAAAGGAAATTTAGAAAAATGTTTTATTTAAATTTATTGGATTTTTATTTGAATTTTATAAGATTTGATTTAATTTAAATTGAAATTTTGAGATTTTAAGGTATTTACGTTAGAAAGTTTAAGTAAAATTTCGAAATAGATTTAAGCTAAAATCAGGAATTGGTTTCGTATATTGAAATTGGGGTAAATTAAATCTATATGGAATTTAAACGTTTTATAAATTTTTGGCAATTTATTAGAAATTATTTGATAAAATTATAATGGTGTTTGAAATTGTTTAACAAATTTTTTGGGGATTTCATTGAAAATTTGGTTGGTTAAATTGTAATTAAATTTGGGATTTCAACTTAAACAAATTTTGATTAAGTGAATCTTGTTATGGGTTAAAGGGGAAGTGAGTTGAAATCGGAATATTTTACAATGGATTTTGGTAACGAGAACTTGATTTGAGAAATTTTAAAAGTATAATTAAGTAGTTTTATGAATCGTTTAAAACCCAATTGACCAAATGGTGTGTAAAATATACGTTGGGTTGTCAAAGAGACCGGGGCCGGACATTGGCATACTCTCTGTCAATCCTGGAACCACTTTGATAATCATGTACACAGTGGATGTTACCCAAAATGTAGTGGTTGAATTGGCGACGTTTACTAGAATGAAATAAAAGAATGGTGATGGATAGCTTTGACATTCGTATGATAATTAAAATGACTAAAACAGGAGCCTATGTCTGACCAATGAGGTTAGCCACCTCTAGCGACGTTGATCTTTCGTATTTTACTATCATGATTTAAACTCGATGTGCACCCTTCTGTTTGGATTGATAGTCGCTGTCGGCCACAGATGGGTTACGACCAGCTAGAAAGGGTAAACTGGTAGAATCCTACCTTAGACATTGCCTCATGTACCTTGTCATATTTACCCATATACAAGCCCATTATGATTTTGGTTTAAAACTGGAAAATGTGTTAAGGTGGATCAATGTAAAGCCTTAGCGCTATTTTGATATTTATTTTACTAATAGACATTTTATATTATAGCGTACACTATTATATGTAGATAGTTTGACGGATCCTTAGGAGATGGAAAAACCCATAACATCTCCTAAGTTACTTTGTATCAACTTATTGACTTACATGAGAATATTAGTTCTCACTCGAGTATTGTGTTTCCATTTTGCTTGGGTCAGCCTGAGTATTTCCAGTTTGGAGAGCTTGTTGTGAAGGCGAAGGCATTTCTAAAGAATCTGTTCTATTTTAGTTATTTCATCAGTTTAGTTCGTTATGCCAGTTAGACTCATTTTATTCCAGTTATTTCCTTTCATTAATTAGAGTGAGAATAATGTAACTTATTTGGAGTTCATGACTTATTTATGTACTTATTTTCCGCTGCGAGACTCTGAGTTGTTTTTTTTATTATTTCTGTATCTGTGTTCTGCGATTGATTCTGTTTTACCCTAAATAACTATCTATCATTTAAGCAAATATTTGTTCTTAAATGGTGGGTCGTTACATCAAACCCTTTCCTTTAGACAATTCTCTTTGTGTGTCAAACCTAATTGCGGGTCCGACTAATCTTGGTACCATATGTTTGAATGTGCCTATTTCTTATCGAGATCGGCCTTTATTTTATGACTTTTGTCTCTCACAACATAGTATCACGTTTATAGGGAGTTTTATTTTTCATCCATTTTTGTTGATGACAAAGGGGAAGAAAAATATAAAATATACACATGCCTATATTCGACGGGAGTTATATAATATTATATATATATGAATAATTAATGGTTGTCATCATCAAAAAATGGGAGATTGTTAATACATCAGTTATTGATTTTGATGACAACAACAATATAAAATATAGTTACTAATGTTTTACTAAGTTATATAGCATATAGTGTAGAATATTACATAACTGCTAAACCAAGACTATATAATATAAATAATAAAGATAAAGATACGAAGACTTACGAGTTCAAAGATAAAGAAATGAAGATCTCTAGGTTATAATTTAGTGTACAGAGTCATTAACATATATTGTTAGAAGTCCTTAATATAAAATTTTTGATTTCTATCTCCAATTTCCGGTCTTCGATATTTCAAACAAAATAATATATTTTAGATACAAAATATTTTTAAAATTTGATTTCTAACTCCAATTTCAGTCTTTGATAGCTTTTAAAATCGACTATTTTAATTAAATTACTCTTGTACGTATTCAGCTCGCATGCCCAAATGATAAATCCAAACGCTATGAAATTTGAAAATCGATAATAATACACTATTACAGATTCAATGGAACTAGTTTCATCGAATTCCAAGACCGCACCCTGGAAGACTATTTTAATGCGTCAATTAAATCAACGATTTCAATAATTGGCGAGATCACTTGAATTTGTAGGATCGATTTCACCTTAGAGGAGGGGAATATGGTGGCACTAATAATTATAAAAATTTAATGCGAAAGTGTATAAAATGATTGTAGCACTGATAATAGCGGAATAATAGCAGTATAGATAATAGCAGAATAATAAAAGAAGAAATAGAACAACACAAATTTACCTAGCTTGGGCAAAACCCTACCTACGTGCTGCCCCTAAGATTTCTACTAGAAATTAAGAAGTCAGACGCTTACACACGTAAACTCACGACACCCGCTATCGATTAACCTAACTTTACGCTCAAAAGCCTGTCATAACTCGGCCACTAAGTTGCAACTTCTCGAACTACACCACCGTAGTTCTTCCCTAGTCACACTACTAGAAAATTACAAATGCTTAAAAGTAAATTACAAAATAAAAACAATATATAAACAAGAAACCCTAAATTTTAAAACTAAAACCTAATTATATTATAAAGCCGGCCCAAATAACTAAGTGATAAAAAATTCCTTTTCTTTTTATTCCTTCGGCCTTCTTTCCTTTGCGCTAAAAAATTGGCTGCTTCTGTTTTTCATTCGTTCCTCTTTACAAATTTAGGGCTTCTGAAATTGAAAGGTGATGACTTCAGTTGCTCGATTGAATAGATTTTCTAGCGTTCCTTACTTTGTCGATCGATTGTTTCTTTGAATTGCAAATGGCTGCTTCAATTTTAGCGAGTTCGATAAATCCGGTATGTGATTTCCTTTGATTCTCTCGTTGATATGATTTGAACTCGATGATTATGAATGCCAATGATGATTTTGGTTAAATAGGATTCAAAATCCTATAATCTCGTTCGTATATATTATATTTAAATTCTCTTGAAACTTTAGCTCGGCCATTCGATTATGCTTGGTTGCTTGTGATTAATCCTGACTAGTTCAGTTCGTATATTTTATGTTTACTTGATTATCATGGCTTTATGAATTTTAACTTGCTCCATGAATTTCTGGTTTGACTTCGGCTTGATTTGTGTTCTTTCATCTCTGCCTTGACTTATCAAACTGTTTATAGATTTTTAGCTCTGGCTTTGACTCGTTCAATTTTGTGTCACATGTTGCATATTTTGATCTCAGCACTGACTTGTTAGATATTATCTGACCATGGATTAGGTATTTTGAATTTATGCTAACTACTGTTCTGTTCCTCTTGATTGCTTGCATTCATGTTAACTCATTTGTGTTATCCTTGCTGCAATGTATTGAATCGTTGCACTTGTATGGTTTGATGTTGAAGTCACTGTGACATTTGCGACCTGATGCATATGTATACATCCACTCACTCGATCTTCATGTTACATTTCTTTTGAGCCAGTGCATATGATATTTGAGTCTACTTGGAGTTGCCTTTGGTCATTGCATTTTCCTGTGATGATTTACTTGAGTCTGATGTTATTTCGTATGTATGCACTGTATATATACATGTTTGTGGTCTCACTGAAGTCTTTGTACATCTATGTTCATGTTGTCTACACTTTGTTATTAATTCGAGCTACTTTGCATTTTAGTGGCTGTCACTACATATTTCTACTTGTATCAGTCCACATCAGGTTTTGATACATTTTTTTTCATGTGTGTTCATTTACATTGCTTGGAAACCATTTGTTGTTATTCTGCATGCCTCTGATCAGCTTGATATGATTGTTACTCTAGTCATTGCATTCATACTTCATGTTGTCTGGATTTGAGTTAAGTTGCGTCCTTGATGATCTTCATGTTTAGTTATTGTGCATCACTTTCTGCCTTTTTGAATAGGTCCATTGTTGAGCTTCTATCATGAATATTTGACCTAGACTACATGTTATTGTGCCTTTGAGATCTGCTTGTTTGTATGCTTCACTGTGTTCATAAGTCTGAACTGCACTGATTGAAGTGTTGCATTCACTACTTTGTACATTTCCTTAAGTTTGGTTCCATTGATCATTGTTAGACTTCATGTAGTCTGGTGGCTTCACTTTGGTATTTGCAGTTTTCATTTCTATTTGGTTTCCATTGAACTTCAAGTTCTCTGGTTGCATTCGTTATATACATATATGAACTGCATTACTGACTGGATGTTGTAATTCACCGTATTGGGTTTTGGTTTGCATCAAGTACATGTCTACATGCTTGATTTGAGTTGGGCATGTGTGCTTGTTACTGTAGCCACCTCTTTTGTACCGATTCAATGTGATTTTGGAATTTTTCTTCATGTGTACATCACTTTATACCTGAGTTGAATCCAGCTTATAGCTCGAGTTTGACCTTGTGCTCATGTCGTAATTTTATTTTTATTGCACTTGAGTTGAACCAAGCTTTTGATTGGGTTTGACCTTATGCTCACCTGTCCCTGCAGTTTTATCAAGTATATATCGGCATGCACAACCTTGTGGCATGTACAGCGATACATTGTGCATGTCATAGGTTGTTCGTGCTTGATGAATTCAAAATTAAATAATGATGAGCAACCCTAATAACCAAGGCATATAATATTTTCACAACACATTTTATTTTACACTGCAAAAATATTTCTTTTTACAATTTACTGCTTTAGTGTTTATTTTAAAAATCGCTCAGATGCTAGATTCATTCTGGAATAGAGTTGAAGATAAATACGAGCGAATGAGTGATATGTAGTGAGGTGCAAATTTAAACTAAAAATTGTGATGTAATCGAAATTGTTTTGTAATCAAAAATTGTATATATATGGTGAGAGATCAAATACTATTCAAAATTGTAATAAAATATTTGTTTGAATAAAATATCTGTTTGAATTTAAATTCAGTGTTATTTATTTTATTCAGCAAATATTTATTTAATTATGTGAAAAAATAAAACAATACACTAACAAATACATTTAAATGAATATATATATGTTTATTATCATTAACCAAAAATCATATACTAGCATATTCAACAATCTCCCCCTTTGATGATAACAGACATATATTTAAGATTTTGAATTAATTAAATGTATTTGATTATTCAATTTGCTCTCTCTAATTGAACGCTCCCTCTCTACAACAAAGCTCCCCCTTCATATATGCATGAAAATAAATAAAAATATGCAAATGAACCTTGATGCAAATCGAAATAGAAAATAAAATATTTCACCTTGATTTTTCAAAATCTTAACTTTTCTCTCCCCCTTTTGTTATCAGAAAAAGAGTAATAAGGTTAGAAAAATAGAGATAAAGTGATAGACATTAGTACAACGTTAATACCTAATTGAATATAAATGTTAAATATCAATAAAAAAATCAAACAAAAATCATAAATACTCTGTCAAGCGCATATTCCACTTTAGAATGATAGGGATGATGTAAAACTATATAGTTGTGTCTATTTGTGGTATATTTATATCAGGAATTTGAATATCTACTAACCATGCATAACCGTTAGGACTTTTAAATGAGATTAGTAGTCTTCCAAATTAAAAAAATGAATTCAAGTATCTTCTAACCACGCATAACCATAAGGATTTTTAAATAAGATTAGAATCAACTTGTCTATTTAATCAATCAACTTTGATATATGTTCCATATATGCATAACCATGAGGACTTTTAAATGAGCATGAAAGCACATAATCAAAAAATTCCAAGTAATTCACCCATGCATAACCGTGAGGAATTTTAAATGAGAGTGAATACTTTAGATGATTTTATTGCTAAAAATATAATAAAATGAAAAAACGAATAATTTTCCGTTTAAAATCCTACGTATTGACATACTATGTTGGATTTTGATGAGTGATGGTCGTTAGAAATATGATCGAAATAGAGATGGTCATGGAATTTTTACCGGACAAGAGTTATTATAAATCTTGTTTAAATTTTTAAGGAAATTTACTAAAATACTTTTCAAGTTATAATATATGATCAATATCAGCACTTATCACTTTTTTCAATCCTATTTATGTTTTCGATAATCGGTAGGGAGTCAGATTAGTTAATGTAATCTTTTAAGCTGAAATCCAAAAATAATTATAAAATCAAATTTTCTAAAACGACTAATCTGAAACAAGGTCAACAAAATTATTTTCTACAAGGGGTTTTATAACAAAAATGTCCGCTAATTTAAAATCAATTGAAATGAAAAATATGCAGATATTTTCTTTGAAAGTGATGCAACTAATAAATGTCTCAACATAAATCACGTTCCACTAGTAATTTTTCTATCAACTAGATTCCCGGTGTAATCTGCATCCGAATTTTCCTTTGACTCAAAATTATCATTCGTTGGATGCCATAGACCAGACCGTGAAGTGTGTAACAAAATACCATAAAAACATTTTTAACAGCTTTTAACAGAATTTTTTTGAATTTGAATTGAAGCCTGCCAATAAACAAACAGTGAACATAGTGTCAGCAGTAAAATAACCAATTATATCCACGTGTATCATCATCAATCAATAAAGCACCATCATTATTCTAAACAATTTTATGTGAAATAGTTCAAAGACTCTTGAGGTACTTATAGTGTTCTTAGCATAAAAAATATAATTTACCGACAATTTTGAATAAGTCAGAATGATAATTAACATTCATCTCCTTATCACATAACTTGCTGATTTAATCTAGATTATGGTGCAAATTATCACATTTAATATATCGTTCAAGAAAGATATAGCATTATCTACTTTACTTTTACAATAATTTTTCGTTGTTGCCCATTGAGATTCTGCCACCTTTGTACTAGGGTAAGGAACTTTGATTTGTCACCCGTTGTGTGTCTGCAGCAGACAGAATCTAGGTAACACTATTGTTGTTCCTTAGCCTGCCACCACATCTACACAAGAAAAGATTTTTGTGACCTATTTGTTTTTATAGGTCCATGGTTTTAGTGGCAAAAGATTTTGAAAAATACGTTTGAGTTGACCCAAGAGAATTTATATTTGTTCCTTCTGGCACTTAGATTTGTTTAACTTTAAGGGATTTTATATTTGTGCCTTTTGGAATCCAAATTGGAACGGTTTTTACGTGTTTGGATCTATACCAACACTTGTATGATTGTGTCCTTTTTTTTCAAAAATTGTGCACTTGGATTTGACTTGATTAATTTCCCCTCTAATATGATCAGATTGATTATATCCAAGTCCTTGTCTAATAGGATTAACAGTTTGTTTCCCTAATAACATATCAGTGATTTTTCTCCTTTGAAATTTTTCCTAAAGTTGTAGACAATTGTTGGACTTGCGTTTTGAGATTTTCATTTTCATTCAATAATTGTGTGCGCTTTTTAATAGAATTTTCTCTCCTTGTGTTTTCAGTTTCTCTCAAAATCAAAATTTCATTTTCAAGTGATATAATTTTAATTTCTGATTTTTTAATTCTTCTTTGAATGTTGGACACTTTTCACACTTAGGGCACTTGTTTTGATAGTTTTTAACCAATTGATCAAGGTGTTTATTTAAATCTATTAAAGTATCTCTTTGTGATTCAATTTTAGAGTATTTCTCCCTTAGTCTTTTGAAATAGTCATTTACTTCGTGAATATATAAGTAATTCTAAATGAGTAAATTTTGATACTTGCTTGGCTCGTCATCATCACTATCAGTTATATGACCTCGAAGGCACAAATCTGCCTTTTCACTCTCGTTGCCGATGTTTTTATCATCTTCTCGGTTTCATCCCAAGTGGCTGCAAAACTTCTCCTTTTCGGTTTCTTTCCTTGGCTGAATCGATTCTGAGGACAATTGGGTTTGATATAACCGAGTTTATTGCATGTGTGACAGATAATCTCCTGCTCTTTTGGGTTGTCTGGTACTTTGACTATTCTGCTTTTCAATTGTTGATTTAGAGATGGATTTCTGTATTTGCCGTTCCACTTTTTAAATCTCTTTATTAGTAGCACCAGCTCAGCTGCCCCATCGTCGTCGTCGTCGTCATCACTTTCTATAGTTCCTTTCAGAGCTATCAATTTCTTTCAAATATCACTTCCTTCGTGCTCTTCCTGGAGTTTAATTTCTAGCTCATAAGTGGTGAGCTATTCGATGAGTCCTTTGATTCTTGAATGGCAATAACTTTTGCTTCAAAATTTCGTAGGAGGACTCTAAGGATATTTGAGACTATTTCCAACTCTGTGTATGATTTTTCGAGAGCTTTTGATTTGTATACAATATTGGAAAGTCGTCTATAGGTCTCTTTGACATTTTCGTCCTTGGCCATTGTGAAGTTCTCGTATTCACTACTAAGTATGGTAAGGCAAGATTCTTTGACTTGAGACGTTGCTTCGTGAGTCACTTCAAGTATGTGCCATATTTCTTGCGCAGTTAGACAATGTGAGACACGATTAAATTCAATTTGATCCAATGAACATATAATTGAATTCATAGCTTTAACATTAGCATTCTACAGTTTATTTTCTAGATCTTTCCATTGATCCATCGGTTTATCTATTTATTGATTATGTACTACTATAACTGGTGTCTTGTATCCTGTCTCAACTATATTCCAAGCATCAATGGTTTCCAGAAAAAATTTCATTCTATTTTTGCAGTAAGCATATTCACCATTGAACATTGTTGATCTAACTATGGAGTGACCCTCAGCAAAAACATATTAAAAGAAGCCATTTAAAAATTCAAATTATGAAAACAAAAATTTGTTGAAAAACCAAAATTTTAAAACTAAAATTGGCTTTTTTTCCTAGCTCTGTTACCACTTGTAGGATCGATTTCACCCCAAAGGGGGGTGAATAGCGTGATACTAATATTTATAAAAATTTAATGCGGTAGTATACAAAATAATTGCAGCACCGATAATAGCAGTACAGATAATAGCAGAATAATAAAAGTAGAAATAGAATAACACAGATTTACCCATTTTCGGCCAAAACCCTACCTATGTGCTGCCTCCAAAGTTTCTACTAGAAATTAAGTGGTCAGATGCTTACACATGTAAACTCATGGCATCCGCTATCAACTAACCTAACACTACGCTCAAAACCCTGCTACAACACAGCCACTGAGTTGCGAATTCTCGAACTGCACCACCATAGTTCATCCCCAAGTCACACGACTAGAAAATTACAAACAATTAAAAGTAAATTACAAAATGAAAAAAAAGAAACACTACATTTTAAAACTAAAGCCTAATGTAAATTATAAAGTCAGCCCAAATAACTAAGTGATAAAAAAATCCATTTTCTATTTATTCCTTTGCATTAAGAAATTAGCTGCTTCCTTTTTTCATTCGTTCCTCTTTACGAATTTAGGGCTTCTAAAATTAAAAGGCGCTGACTTCAATTGCTCGATCGAATAGATGTTTTAGCGTTCCTTGCTTTGTCGATCGATTGTTTCTTTGAATTGCAAACGGTTGCTTCAATTTTGGTGAGTTCAATAAATCCGGTATGTGATTTCCTTTGATACTCTCGTTGATATGCTTTGAACTCGATGATTGTGAATGCTGATGATGACTTGGGTTAAATAGGATTCAAAATCCTATAATCTTGTTCGTATATATTTTATTTGAATTCTTCTGAAACTTTAGCTCGGTCATTCGATTATGATTGGTTGCTTATGATTAATCTCGACTAGTTCAATTTGTATATTTTGTGTTTACTTGGTTATTATGGCTTCATGAATTTTATTTTGCTCCGTGAATTTCTGGTTTGATCTCGGCATTGACTTGTTAGATATTATCTGACCATGGATTTAGCATTTTGAATTTATGTTGACTGTTGTTCTGTTCTTCTTGATTGCTTTACATTCATGTTAATTCATTTGTGTTATCCTTGCTGCAATGCATTGAATCATTGCACTTGTATGGTTTGATGTTAAAGTCACTGTGACATTTGCAACCTGATGCATATGTATACATCCATTCACTTCATGAATACACCAGAAGAAGATTTCTCTTGGGCACAGTTTAAGGAGGTTTTTGAAGCTTAGTTTATCCCAAAGGTAAGAAGGACTCAGTTGTTCAGAAGTTTTATGGATAATGTGAGATGATCGTGGCATAGCATGAGCATAAGTTCAATGCATTGTCCCATTTTGGACCAATATTGATTGATACGCCACTAAAAAAGAATGAAATGTTCATGAAAGGAATGAGACCATAATTTCGACGGGAAATGACCAATCATCTCAACGGTACATTTACCAATCTGATCGGTATGGCTTTAAGGTTTGAAGCTCTTGATATTGAGCAAGGAGTTCAGAAGGGAGTAGTGCCAGCACTTAATGCCCAACCTTTGTCGGTAATATCAGTTGCTAATAAGCATTTTTAAAGTGCAAAGGGAAGAAGAAGTGGTTGGAAAAGAAACTTGGAGGGGGGCACCCACGCTGAAAAAGCAGACCAACTTCTCTAAGATTCTCTATTATATGTGTGATAAGCTGGGACATTCTGGAAATAGTTTCCCAGAGACTAATCTACCTTTATGCTATAATTGTTATAAACAAGGACATATGAAGAACGAGTGTCCATTTCCAAAGAAGGGGGCTCAGGGGAAGGCTTTAACTATTGAAAGGATACCATCTACTTCTATGGATCCAAAAGGAAAGCAAGTGTTCCAAAGTACACTATCCATCGTTGCTATTTCTGTTAGAGTATTGTTCGATTCCAGTGCATCCAAGAGTTCCATTTCAGTAGATCTTGTTGATAATTTTAACCTGAAACCTATTCCTTTAAACAATTCTCTTTATGTGTCGAAACCAATTGGGGGTCCGACTAATCTTGATATCATATGTTTGAATGTGCCTATTTCTTATTGAGATCGGCCTTTCTTTTCTGACTTTAGTCTCACACAACATGGTATCATGTTTATAGGGAGTTTTATTTTCACCCATTTTTGTTGATGATAAAGAGGGAGAAAAATATAAAATATACATATGCATATATTCAGTGGGAGTTATATAATATTATATATATATGGATAATTAGTGATTGCCGTCATAAAAAATGGGAGATTGTCACTACATCGGTTATTGATTTTGATGACAACAACAGTATAAAATATAGATAATATGTTTTACTAAGTTATATAGTATATAGTGCAGAATATTACATAGGTGCTAAATCAAAGACTGTATAATATAAATAATCAGGATAAAGATACGAAGACTCATGAGTTCAAAGATAAAGAAATGAAGATCTCTAAGTTATAATTTAGTGTACAAAGTCATTAATATATATTGTCAAAAGTCCTTGATTGAATTTTTTATTTCTAACTCCAATTTCCAGTCTTTGATATTTCAAACAAAATAAATTATTTTAGATACAAAATATTTTGATATATTTAACAATTTTTTTTAAAGTCCAATCAAATCATTGTAAAGAAAACAATTTCATTTTTCACTAACATATGTTGACATACATATCTAGGATATGTCGACATACATGCCACCAAATGGTTTCTTAAATTTTGAATGGAGGTATCTATTTCACACAACTTTTCGTGAATGGACACATCTGTTGATTTACTATGTAAAGGGGAGTGCAAATGAATTTTTAACTAATTAACTAGTTATTTTCTTCCTACTTTTTACTCTCTTGAAAATTCTTTTGAAAAATATACTTTATTCTCCTCAAAAACATATAGAATTAATTTATACATTATTGTATTCATACAATACTATCTCTTTCTAATTTCAAAGATCAAAGTGCTATCCAATTGGCTATAGGATCCATTGTATCAAAAATATAAGAAATTGTCCTTGGAAAAACTATTAATTATACTCATAATTATTTAGGCGTTCTTGTAGTCCATTCAAATCAAGTGGATTCGCTTATAGCCCTTTTAAATAAAGTGGGTGTGTTTAGTAGCACATTTAAATCTAGTGAGTGTGATTGTAGCTCAGTCAACTCAGTTGAGTTTACCCAGACTTGAAATACAGGAGGGTGTGTCTCGTAGGCATGAAATCTAGATTGTTTTCATGTTTTCCTTCTACTGGGTTAAAGATTGGCTTTGAAATGAAATCTATATAGGAAATTGTACAAGACTACATGTAGGAGAAATTTGAACCAGTATAAAAGCCCTAGTATCATCTCTCTAACTCTTACTTTATTTCACTGCTTTTATTTATATCTGTGATTGCATCCATAATCGATTGTTAGTAAGATTTTGTATCGTTAATCTATGATTTAATATTAATCTCGAAAGAAAATTAAAAAGGTCTACATAAATTAGAAAACACCGTTCACCCCTCCTCTATTGTTATATTAGCTTTAAGATCCATACTTCCGTAACCCATAAGTTTTCCAAGGTCTTTGATGTCAAATTCAATTTTCAAATATCATTTAACCCTTCTAATTTTCTCATTATTATTTCCAGTGATGATAATGTCATTTACATAAACCAAAATAATAGTGGTAGTGTTTTGTGCGTGTTTGATGAACATAGCGTAATCAGAGATGTTATAAAAAAAAGTTAATCTTCAAAAGAGAAAATCTTAGCTCGGCTTACCATGCTTTTGGATATTGCTTTACACTATAGATCGCTTTTTTTTAATTTACACACTGATGATGAGTTTGACTTACTTTTTTGGCTCTGAAGAGTTGTATAGACTTCTTCTTTTAAATTTCCTCGAAGGAATGCAACTTTTTACATCCATTTGAGACAAAACTCATCCCAAGTTGGTCGCTACCGATAGCAAAATTCTAACCATGTTCATTTTTGCTACTGGTGCAGAAGTATCTTGGTAGTCAATATAGTAAGTTTCGGTAAACCCCTTAGCCACTAACCTAACTTTTTACGCTTCAGTTGTACCATCATTATTGTATTAATTTTGTATACCCATTTGCTACCTATGGGATTTTCATTTTTTTGGAAAACTAATAATATTCTATGTGCCATTTTTTCCAAGGCTTAAATTTCTTGTTCATAGCCATACGCTAAATTGGGGTTTGATTGGCTTTACTAAAGTTGTTTGGTTCCATTTGGTTAGGGATGTTACTTAGGTAGGCTCTGTATGAAGGAGATACCATATTATATGAAATAAAATCTTGTATTGGACACATCACCTATTGGGATACATAATCCCTAAATTTGATGGGAGGTCGAGTTTGTCTTATAGATCTTCTTATGGCATTTTCTTCTTGAGTTGGTACTTCATGAGTTAGTTCTTCACTTGACTCATTTACTTTTGTTCTCCACCTTAAAGAATTGCACCTATTTAGCCAACTTGTTCTTCATTTGTATGCTTAACTATTCTTGATTTGTTTCTTTAGAAAACACAAAATTATTTGGAGATAATATGACTAGTTTGTCTTATGTATTTTCTGGTTCACTTATTTGATAATATTGTTCATTTTCAAAAAATATTATATCTCGTAAGATATAAAGTTTATGATTTTTTCAATCATAATATTTATACCCCATTTTTTAGATGACTACCCTAAAAATATGGCTTTAAAAACATTTTTATCTAGCTTGTCGCGTCCTTTTATGCGTACGAAACATGTATATCCAAGAACCAATACAAGAAATTTTGTTATCTATTGCATGTTGAATAATTATAAGATAGTGTTTTGATGCTAATTGCTATTGATACTATTATCAAAATGAAAATAAAGTAAGAATAACATGACGACGTGTTGTAAATTATCACGTAAGCAATTTTAGAAGCGGGAACGTGAAATATTTTATCTGCCGGTTTTTCTACAATTAAAACCAACTCACGTTTTCATCCCTATTTTACTTATCAAACAAACCAAAACTCTAAAATCATTCATCCCAACCGTGGCTGTACTTTATGCTCCTTCGTTCCTCCTCTGATCAGGGCCGACCCATTACCAAAGTGGTAAAAGCAACCGCTTTTGGGCCTCCCAAAAGTCAGGGCACCAATCTTCCACTCCCTTGTATACATACCGCATACCCAAAAAAAAAACCAAGACTCCACTCAACTGCAGCGACAACGACGGGAAGGTTGAAGGCTCCGGATGGCGACTGCGATGACTATGTTCCAATCGCCGACGACTTCGAGTGGCGAATGCTACTTGACGACGGATCGCGGCCAGACTGGGAACCACGAAATCTCCAATGGACATCGAATCCATGACCATCTCCAATTGATAGGAATGCGACAACGACCATGACTCCGGGCTCAACAAAGCTAGAACAACACAGACAGCTTCCAGTTAATCGTTGATTTTGGTTATTGACTGCTTGTTTTCAAAAAGGTACTTAATTTTGAATTCTAATTTTATTTAGTTCTACTTATGTTGTTATTTGGAAACAACGTTATGTTTATGTAAATATATTATAGTGCTAATTCATTTTTGATCCTTGTGTTATAATTTTAGGTTAGTTAATGTAATTTTTTTCTTTGTATTATCACAACTTTAAATCTCAAAAGGACAATGACAAATTTTAGAGCGAGTAAGATCGGCTGCTTTGTTATTTGGGAATTTGTCATAAAACTCAAAGTTTATTAAAGTTCTGTCTATCTTTCTAGGTAAAGAATAATTGCAAATTAAGTGAAGATTGATTTGTATAACAAGGATTAAATCAAAATTGGTATATTTAATTTGTTATTTGAAATAATTGTACAATAAGGATTGTTTTGGTAATAGTCAATGGATTTTTTAAATGGTTTGTTAATGTAAAATTTATTGATAACTAAATTTATTTTCGTAGGAAGTTATAGTTAAAGTTTTTTGTGTCGAAACTAGTAGTTAAAAAGAACCTTTGCTTCAAATTATCATGGAAAATATTGTTGATAATTTATAACTAATAGATTAGATATTCAAATTTATTTATTTTTTTGTTATTTTAATATTTATTAATATACTATATTATTCGATGTTTTATAGTGTTTTGAAATACGCAAACAAGAATTTGGACACGCTAATAACTTTAGTATTTGTATAACATAAATTATTTTGATTATCTAAATAATGATATTACCAATACTTTCTGGATATGGGCCTTGGTTTTGCGTTCGGCTTTAGGTACCAAATTTTTTAGGACCGACCCTTCCTCTGACCACCAAAATCCTTCCACGTGTACATGCTTCGCCGCTTCGCATGCGCCGCCGTTTCCTCCACATTATCCGCTTTTCTCCTCATAGTTGTAGTCTCCATTAAGGTAAGACTTTCTTCACTACTCATATTTGTAAAAACCGAATCGATTTGAAGTTAGGGAAGCAATTGTCTATTTGATTCTTTACTGTATTATTACTTTGTATCTTGATTATATAACAAATGATGCCAAGTGTTCTTTTGCCTTCTCTCACTCTTTGTACTTTGAGCACTTATTTCTTATATTTTGCTGTTGTTGTTTGTCTATATCTGTATATATATTGGTAGCTCAACTTCTCATGTGGTAGTTATCATAGACAGAAATCTGGTACTAGTAAACGTTTGAAGAAATAAACATCCGTGGACATATTAATATTATTTTGATTATCTGACTATGCCATATGTAAAATTGACACTGCGCTTGTACCTAGAGCCAATGCGATCTCCATCGCTCGCCAGTCATCACCACTGCTTTCGAGGTAAGCTAACACCACTACCTTCAGTTATGCACCACCGTCGCATCTATGAAACTTCCAAAAGTTTCCACCAAACCTGTCAATGACTGTATAGATGAAAGCAATCGAATAGTGTCCACCTATTTGTTATCTTCTAAACACATTTCCATTCCGTTTCTATGTAACTGCTACGACCTTCTGTTTAATTATTTAACCAAATACAATTATGTTAAATAGTTCACTATAACAAAAATACCCTATTATACCTGCCAAAAATAGTTGTAATACATCTATTATAATGGGCAGTGGCCAATCGTTATATCCAAAGTTGTAATAGACTCCTAGCTTTTGACAACTATTTTTGGCAGTTGTAAAATAATCCTTTAAAACTAGCTAAAGCAGTTGTAAAAGATTTTTTTTACACCTGTCATTGGCAATTGTAAAAGTTTATTTTACAACTGGCAGTTGTATAGGTTTTTTACAACTGCTATTGGCAGTCGTAAAATAACTTTTACAACAACTATTAGCAATTGTAAAAGACTTTCTTACAACTGTGGTTGACAGTTGTGGTAAAAAAATGCAAAATGCAAAATAAAAAAAATTAATTTATACATACATTGTTCAAGTACAGCAAGAAACAGATAATCATAAATAATAGTATAAAAATAACAATATATGCAATTCAAATATTACATTATTAATTATTTTCTATAAAACTAATATATCAAACAAACCAAATAACCAAATCAATGCAGTTGTAATCACAGTGATATTCAATCAAATTGTAATACATCTGAACCTTGCACTACTCCATAGCAGCTAAGACAACATCTGAACCTTGCACTCCAAACCTGTAAATGCAACCTCCAAAACTTTAATAATCTCCGAAAGAGGCTATAGCCAGCAACTAGCAGCTAGCAGTAGAAATCTCTAAAACTGCAACTACATGTATCTGAACCTTGCACTACTCTGTAGCATCATTTACTTTAAGCACTTTAGAGCATGAGCATTTGCAATATTTCCAAGTCGAAGCCTCATCTTACCATCTTATAGCAGCAGCATCAACTTGTCGCAGCAACGTTTCCACCCGTAGTGTTGTACCTACTTTAATACTTGCTGATTGATGTTGAACTCTTCCTCTCACATGCTATAGTGTAACACATAACCTGAATAATTCAAAAAATATCATATAATCCAAACTAGCGTTTAGGCTCAAGTAATGTAGATGGTTATAAAAACATTCAGTATTTGTACATATAAAAACACACATAATAGTTTTTTTCCTTTTTCTTTTTTAGGGACAGCCTCACCTAAGATGGCCAGCAATGATGACCACCAGCAACTTGCTTAATCCAGTAGTAGCCCTCGGTCCTCTTTCAACGTATGCAACATTCTAAGATACGCTTCACTTAATCTATCCCTAAAACCTATCAACCTGAAGCACAAAATAGAGACCATATTTAAGCTCCTATCCTCCCTCAAATGCAATAGTTCTTTCAGTTTGTATGGCAGTTGTTCTTTCAATTTGTGTGTATTACAGTATGTATGTATACTATGACATAGGACACCGACATTATCAAAGATTTCCGTCGTTTAGTTTAATTCAGCGACTATAAATAGTGCATGATTATCAAATGTTTTAACTCTTCACACAACATCGATATTGATGCAACTGTTGTGTTTGACAATAACTTCTACCAACTTGTATGCTTTTTTTAATTATACACACACACACACATGGAAGTTTACAATAATGAAGTAAGACTTAATTTACTCGCTAAAGGCCCTTTTACATACAGAATATAATAACTAAAACCTATTATATTTTGACGTAATATGTGTATATAAAAAGATTTGACTAATCGATATAGCCTTTGTTGTTTATTTATTCAATAACTGATTGTCTTGTAATTGAGATGCTTGTCATATAAGTCAATAATAGCATGAAGATTTTCTCTCTTTTTATCCTTCGTTATCATCAATTTGTTATATCTAGTGCTACGATGAAACAAATATGAAATGCTAGTCTCGTTAAAAAATGTTAAACAATATGAGTAATTTAAAATGTATAAGCACTCAATGACAAGAAAAGGTAAACAATATGTCTGAGCTAAACAATTTTTAACAATATGTGAAAGGAAGAGCAGATACCTAGTTGATAATGATACAACTCTTGGTATACATGCTCAAACTTCACCATGTCATACGTTAAAAGACTTTGACCAAGATAATAATATTTTCGATGAATTAGCATCTATAAACTCGGATACAAACACAGAAATATTATTTTTCGATGTTCCGTTTATACAACAGAATAAGCAACAAGAAATAAATACAAACATATAAAATTAGACTGTAGCAAAGATTTTGGTGGAAATTAAAATTAGCAAGCGCATGAAAAAGTAATGGATGCTTGTTAGTGTGACTTGTCTAAAACATAGGTAAAGTAGTGCAACGGAAACTAAAAAGCCAACAAAAATGGAGACACACATGAATTTTCTTGAATTATTTAATATGGGTCAGCATACTAAATTACATGTATCTGACAAGACATAATATAGAGTAACGAATGAAGTGCAACACAAGAATCTAAATAAATTGTCTAACAAAAAGACTGCCAGAATGATAAAGTGCCTGCGGCAAGCATGAAGGCGCAACTTGAAGTAAACAAAGAATTCTAGCATGCTCAAAATAAGGAGAATAATTTATTAAATGATCTTGACACACATTAATATACATGAACTAGTTAACAAGGGAGAATGTAAGAATGAAAAAATCAATACACTTACAACAAATAAAGAAGATTCAACCTATAACAAATAGAGTGTATCAGCCAGAAGAAAATATACATGAACTAGTTAACAGAGTTTGCCAATGCCTAAAAGTCTATAAGCCCATTTTTGAAAGGTAGTGCTCATGTTTTATCATTGAAAATTATTTTGGTCAATACACATTGGTGAATGATAATTAGTTTGCAATATTCTAGTCAGACATGGAAATTTATTCCTATGGAGATCCAATCTTGATTTTTTAAGAGGAAGAAAAAACTTGGAAAACTTATTTAGTCATTTAGAAAAAGAATGGACGTGTTTACATAAGAATAGTAGAATTTAATGTGCATATAAAACCGATCGATCTTAGACTTCAACATTATTAGTAATTTCACCAAAGAAAATGTGCCAAATTAGGTTTGATATTGTTGGATTATTTGCAAACTCTGCTATTTGTTAAATGAAATCATTTAAGTTTCTTTTTCCTTGGGCAAGCTAAGCCTGTTGTTCTAAACCAAAAGGTAAGAACCAGTAACCAAGAACTAATTTGATGAATACTTCATCGGTCACAATTTGAACTTACTATATGGTAGATAATCCATTGGTAACAAATTTAAGGTAAAGCCATTGGGAAATAGTAAGAAATATCCAAATTCTAGAAATCAGTTTATACCGATTACTTTATTACATTGCTTAATTCACCAAGTTAAGCTTCATATTGCATCCAGTTTAAACTATCATGAATAGAAAAGTACATAAATTATGTAAAACAGATGTAGTCAGTAAAAACAAATTTTCAAAAAATATAGACTGTTGCAAAATTTAAAAACAAATATAGATCTACAAACATATTGTCAAAAAATACTCTAAGCACTCTGCACAAAAAGAACTAGAACCATAAATCATACCTCAAGCCCAAGCTTTAAAGCTTACACATCTCTCGTTCCCGTGCGATTAAACTAAGAGTCTAGCACCAGCCACACTAGTTGTTTAATTAAATTACAACTAATCTATATTGTGTAATAATTTAACAGCAGGTTTGAAGTCTGCAGCCAATGATTTAATAAAAAATTCAAATAAATACTATATAGCAATTCCTACTGTAAGTCCATAATTGATAATTATATTATATAAACTAATTAATCCATATAGAACTTAAACTAAAAACTAACATCGTTTAGGGTTAGAGATGGAAAAATAAAATTAGGGCAAAGGTGGTAGGTTGGTAGCAGAAAGCCTGTTGGTGCTGGCGATAGAGGTCGTGAATCACGAGGGCAAGCGATGCAGGTAAGTGGCGGAAGGCAGTGACAACTGATGAACAACTTCAACTCTCTCTGCGACTCTCGTTGCCGACTAAAGTGAACAACTGATAAATAGACCCTAGAGGCTTCTAGAAGAGAAGGCGAAGGTCGAGGCTAATGAGAACGATTTTAGGTACATTCCGTTTGGAATGGGGAGGAGGAGGCTGTTGCTAATTTATTTTGAAATTAAGAATGGAGCGGTAGGTTATTTAGGATTTAGGGTTAAGGAAGCGCATGGAATGAAATTAATAAAGGTTACACTATGCACTATTATCTCTTAGGGATCAGCCTAACTAGTACACTAGAGCATATGCATATAGATGTGTGCGCATTTGCTTTTTTATTTTTACTTTATTTCATGGTTGCTATAAATGGATGATTGTCAAATGATTGTTGCACTTGGATGATGATTGTAGCACACATATAGAGCTATCAGTTATCATTAGGGAATTTGCATTCATTTGGATATATGGCACATACATGATTGCATAAAAGGAGATCGACTATATCGGTAGACTGCCTAATCATTTGCATTAGTTAAGGACATTGACAGTACACTATTATATACCATAAGTTGCATTAGAAAATTTAAGGACAATGAATGTAATGGATTATGGTTAAGTAGTTGGTTGTCAAACTTGGATGAAAACTTGGACTATCAGTTATCCTTAGAGATTTTGGGGACGAAATCCCTTAAGGAGGGGAGAATGAAACAATCTGAAAATTAACCTATAATAATTAATTAACGAATTAATTAAATAATAAAATAACTTTGTGAAATTATCATAATTGGACCACGGGAGTTGTACCATTGTGGTCGTGGTAATTTTCTGGTCAATTTCCCTATATAGATTGCCAAAATCGAAGCTAAAACGAAGAAGTTACGGAATAAACAAAAAACGAGAAAACAAAAGAAAAAAATTATAAGGGCTAGGTTGATCCTAGGGTCGACCTCCCATCAGCTAGGTCGGCATAACTCATATGGGGGTCGACACCCAGGTCGACTCGCCTACGTACTTGGGTGAATTTTTTTCCAGATTTTTACAGTGATGTGTTTTACTATTAATCGATCTTGTGCGTCCGTGCTTCCATTCGACGGTTCCCATCGAGCCTATGACGTGGTTGCACTAGATTTAATCTCTAAATCTAAGGGCTTGAGATCCACAAGTCATACTATAAATAAAACCCTAGGCTTAGCTATTTTTCTCATTCAGATTTTCTCCATCTGGGTCATTGCCGAAGCTGGACCCTAAAAGGAATATTTTTCCAAGGAGAAGATCTTTTTAATTAAAATATTTTATACCCTACAAGTGGATCCGGAAAGGCCAAGGAAAAGAGCTAAGGACCACATGTGAGTGTTTAGTAATTATTTTAGACTTTTAAGTAATTTAAAATAATAGGGTTTCCAATAGTTGTAGTTTTTCTACAATTTCAGGATAACCTTTATGCAAGTTTATTTATAGTTTATTTTTGAGTAAATTTTAGACTTGCTTTCTAGTCTATTTTCTTTTAGCTATTCTATTTCAATTATTTGAAATTATTTACTATTAATTACAATTTGTCCAATTATTTATAGTATTTGCAGTTATTTACTGTTATTTACATTTTACTTGCATCTACTCTACGTTGGAATTTATTCTATAAATGTTAGTTCTTTTTAATTCCCTTTATATGCGAATAGAATAAATAAAAGAGAATAATTCGTTAATATGGACTATAATATAAGAATACTAAATTTACAAAAATTAGATGTAAAATAAGAAGAACTGTACTAAATTGGACATAGACTGACATAGACAAATTTATGATATTTGCAAGCATAGTTATAATGTGTAATTATAACTAAAAAAGAAACATTATAAGAAAATATAATTTTGGCAGCATCATAGAGCAGCGTTTTAGTAAAAGTGTTGTAATTATAGAAGTGTATTATTTGAAAGAAAAGAAAAAATAACCTAAAACGCTGCCTGTGGGTTACGTGAAAAGAAGAGGGAAAAATAAAAATTAGATGCACCTCTTTTTACACACATCCACCTCTCTTCCTCTCTCCTGCCTCTCTCCCTCTATCTAGTGTACCTCATGGTTAACAAAATTAAATATTGATGAAAATGTTCTGTTGACTTAAAAGTAAGGTAGTCAAGGCTTGAGATTTTATTCAATTTGTTTCTTGGAACTGGATTTCCTCTTCTCTATGTCTTATGGCCTTCAAATTTAATTTTGCAGTTCCTTCGTACAAACATTTTCTATCGATAGCTGCCTTATGTGTAATTGCTGCTGGTTTTGTATTCTTATTGGTAAGGATAGATTTGTTGAATTCATGGCCAAGAAAAAATTGACATGTGCCGGTTGAATGGTACACAAAATTTTAAAACTGTATGCTAGTTTGAGCGGAGGTGGTTCTTGTGAACTTCCTTGGGTTTTATAACTTCTAAAGGCTAGCTAGTTTGACATGATTGTATTTTTGTTCTATTAGATTCCTTATGGTTAACATATGTACTATTTGAAAGTTAATCGATACATGTAGGACTAGCCTTAAGTATAAGATATATCTGTAGCCTTAAGGAGGTGCATATTCAAAATATAGTCATGTTTGGATCACGTATTATATTTTCAAGATAGATAAAGAGGTTAGAATAAGGTAATTATTTATTAAGTACAGCTCATATTCATTATGAATCGGATTCATTTTATTTTATTTTTTACTAAAAAGTTTTTATTATTCAGCATAACATATTTTTTGCACTAAATTTGCTTAACAGCCAACATAGATAAATAAAGGATAGAAAAGAATATTGTTTCAGTGTTGTATCCTTAAAACGATTTCCATGTCTCTTACTATGAGAATATTATTTCCTAACATTCGAAAACTTAATTTGTAACATTTGTTTGCTCATATTTTAAAATATGTGCACTTTCTTCGCTACACATTTTTCTCAGAACTCAAATGCAAGCCTAGTTTCTCATTTGCAAACTTGCAAAAACATGAAGGAATTCAATACTTCCACAAGTAGGCCTTGAACTTTTAGTTAAAATAGACTTCACTTATAAGCAACATAACTATATAAAATAGTAATGATAAGCTTAATAACTAAGTAGACATTATAGCATCTGTTTGGAAGTAACCAAAATAAAATAGTTATGAAGAATGGATGTGTATGTGGCATCATAGTTAGGAATAATCAGATCATGGTTGATGCTAAACCTTACTCTCAGTGCATCATGCTTGGGCATCGTGCTATGCGAACATTTTAAAGTTTATTAATTGGGTCCTCTAAAATACAGTTTATAAATTTTAAAAAGTTTAAAATTTTAAAATTTTGAATTTCTTTTTTAACAGCTTGGTCAAGCACTTGAAAATGTCGGTGTTTACCTGCCTCATGACATTTTGTCGAATGGACAATTAGAGGTTGAACTGTCATGCACAACTTCTTGCAAAGGTTCAAATTTTTAATAGCCATTAATAGTGAACAACATTACTATATAGAAAATATTGTTTACCATGAGGTTGTTCACAATTTACACGAAGATTGTTTTTTATTCCTTTGCACTCAACACAGTTTACCAACTACAAATTTGTTTTGTGCCTAATTTAGCTATCTTCTCTATTCACACTCACAGTAAAGAACAATGGGAAGCACCTATAGACCTATAGATACCTATCCAATTTGAGTTTAATAACCAGATCATGTTCTATTTGGGCAAGGATAGCAAGAATATGGGTGGCTATTAATACTGATACTAATAAAAAGTTCAAAATTCACATGCTGCTCTTAGATGAACAAGTATGTCCGACAAAGCATATATAGAAAATTTCCATAATGTTGCCTCGTTAATCTCATTTTCAAGTTTACAAAGAAAATGCACTACAAATGATGATTGAAAAGTTTGGTATCAATAAATTTATATGGGAAAAACATGCATTTGAAAATATATATGATAGAAAAATCATGATTGATCGACGGTGTTTAGAAAATGAATCTGACACTGCAAAACTTAAAGACTAATCTAACCGATAATTAGCCTCCACCTTTGAGCTTACTGGTGCATTCTAGATTTGCGATGTTTCCTATGGATTTTTAGATACTAATAAATATAGTATACAAACACTACCATATTTCACTAGTTTTGTACAAATAATTTAATATAAAATATAACTCACGTGGATATATTATTCGGTCAGTTGATAAAACTGAAATAACATTCCCAGATTAGAACTTGAAAATTTTGGTATTAATAAATCAGCCCACTCTCTATGTTTGGCCTTCAAAGTAACTTTTTGCTTAAAAGCTATGTTATCATTTATGTGTCAAACCCAATTTCTAGTCATTCTTAAAGTAGTAGAACCTAACATATTTTAGAACATGTTCTTATTCTTCCTGCTTTATTAAAGCATTGCAATTTGCATTCTTACATATAAACCTTTTAAATTTTGATTTGGGAAGTAACTTTTTTTTCTTCTTTCTATGTTTGCTATCAGAATATGACTAAACAATATTTAATCTCAATATCGTCTTGTATTTTGCGAATAGATCCATAATATGGTGTGAACTTTATTTTTTTGCAAAAAAATATGAATATATTAATTGGTTAGACCCAGGTTAGATTATTTAACATTTCATGGTGGTGAAGGTGAAGCAAAGATTCGGTTAGAGTATTTAACGATCAAATTTTAACTTATAGTACATAAATCACTATCTTTGATTAAATGTGTGGAATGTGAATTAGCTCATTATAGGAACAGAATTTTGTAAACTGGATTATTCCTGAAGTCGCCAGGATTATACAACATTATTTTGTTTAGGAACAAAAAAAGACTATGAAAATCATTTTTTTGCGATAACATGATTTTTGCAAGCATTAAATAGACCAATGTGCTAATTTAATTAGGAAATGAAGAAATTCTCCAAAGGTCCTCTGTTCAAGTGTCCAGTATGCCCAGCCAATCAAAACACAAAAAAAATTTCACAAATTTTATAGAAAACTTCTTCATTTGGAGAGAGAAAGTTCATTTATGTACAAAAAAGGACTTTGTGTTCTCGTGGGCATATCGGGACATGTGAATACAAGATCAGGTGATTTCCTCCCGTAGTCCTACAACGCGAAGCTCCATAATCCACTGTCACTGAAAAATTTATTTACTTGAATTTATGATACAATCTGAATTATCTTAGTGGTCTTCCTTGATTCAGGTTGATGTAGCTAGTCTTTCTGTGTGCGTTTGTGCTTATCAATAAGGTTTTAGATATGTTTGACTAAAAAGGAATAGTCCTTTTGTATTACCCAATTCCTATATTTTGAGCCTTCGGTACTGGAAATTTTTATATATTCCCTTCTTTTGACTAGAACATGATTATCGGTCTTTGTTGTATTTAGAAATAGATGAATCATCTACAGGAAAGATTTATGATCGTTATGAGTAGATCTGGATTTTTGGTCTTTCAAAAGATATGACTTGGTAAGAGAGCTACTTTGTTATATTGAAGAATAATCTACCTTGCTTGGAGATAATGGAAATCCTTTTTTACTGTACATATCGAGTGACATTGTATAGCAGTTCGCCGGTAATATGCTTTATACATTAAATCTGAAATCCTTAAATGAAACTGTATAGCATTCGTCGGTAACATCCTAGGATTATAGCAGATAGTATGACCCTATTGCTCACGGATAGATAATGATGCAAATTTGTTTTGAATTCGTCAAATGAAAGTTCTACCTCTTGTAGAAACTGTATTATATTTTTTAATTCCCGAACTGAACGTTTCGTCTCCTGTTGAGATGGTTTGGAGCTTAACCATTTGCTACTAATTGATTTTTTTCTAATGATCAATGAAATACTGAAGTAGATCTTAAATTGGATGATGGATAATTCAATTTCATTATATTATACTTAGAGAAATAAACATACATTTTGAAATGATGATGACTAAAATTAGTAATCTCCTTGGTGCAAGGATTTAACTTTTTATTCATAACCAGCAAAAGGCCTTGTGTAATTTACCATTATAACTTTATTATCATTAAACTTACTTTTATCCAGTGATGATGACTAGAATTGGCCAGCTAGTTACATTTAAAAATAAAGCTACTATTAAATCAACGATAATTAAATTTATTGTTAATTCCATTCAATCTTTAGTTTACATATATTTTTTGAATTTTTTTTAATATTTTGTTTATTGCATCAAAATGTTGCCGTATTATTTTAGTAAAAATGCATTATTTTCAGTAAAAACACATAAGGCGTTTTATAGGGGGTTAAGGACAAAAAGGCTACGGTATCTGTTAATTTGGATTTGATTTTTATTACCTTGGTTTTAGTTTTCATTAGATGTAAGATATTCAACCCAGTATTTAACGTGATATAGTATCCATCAAAAGAAATTTATTTCTCATCCCATCCTTCATTTACCATTAACCTACCTATTGACAACGGTACTACCACTATCAAGTTCAAACTGCTGTTGACTGTCCGTTATAGGACTGCAACCATGAAAATTGCGACTCACGACAAAGAGGTGGAGAATTTGCATAATAAGACTATATATGATCTTGCACATATAAGTGAATCGGTTAGCCGTGAATTTTAGCTGCAACATAGTCAACATATGTAAAGTACTACTTGCCAAGTGCATATCATACTTTCAACCATTCAAGTATTTGCTCTTCCCCCGCATGTTACCAAACTAATGTGATAATAATATATTTATGACATACCCAAGACCATTGCACGACCGGGAGCCTACAACAAAAAGTGAGAATCCACCGGCCTATAAAAATCCTATAACATAATACATCACATTGTTATCTGAGATAACTACTATATGTCTACTAGAGAAAACTGAACTTCTTTTCCCTTTGCTTCCGTGCTATATGTCTCATACTTTAATTGTACATTGTGCTGAAATTGTTATGCAATTTTTGATTCAGCAGAGTTACGTCCGTATACCAGGATAACGTTGACAATGATACCAAAGTGCTATAACGAGGAAAAATAAAAGCCGAACATGTAAAAGAATACTAAAACAGTTGAAACATGATAAATCCTACTGCTCGGAGGTAGGAAAGTTGAACATGCACAAAGCATATAAATGATTGCTCACTAACATTTGCTATTAAAAGGTATGTTTTTATGTTTTAAAATGTGTGTGTGTATGATACCATGGAGTATATATTGCGATATACGATATGAATTCGATCTTGTTTTGATTATATGTGTGTGTGTGTGTGTGTGTGTGTGTGTATTGAATTGCGGTATGCGGGAAAGCACTAACCACGTAAAGAAGATGCTGCCAAATTTTGAATAATAGTAATAGTAATAATTAATAAAATATTACTGAAGTTAACCAAGTTTTCTAAAAATTAACTAAATTTATAATAATGATAGTAATAATTTAACTAAGTCAATTAAGTTTTATAAATAGTAATAATAAATTAACTAAGTTAATAATAATAGTAATAAATTATAGAACATTAACCAAATTAACTAAGTTTAATAAAAGTTAACTAAATTTATAATAATGATAATAATAATTTAACTAAGTCAATTAAGTTTTATAAATTATAATAATAAAAAATTGTCCAAGTCATTAATAATAATAATATTAAATTATAAAGTATTGATAAATTAATTAAGTTTTATAAAAATTAACTATACTAATAATCATGATAATAATAATTTAACTAAGTTAATTAAGTTTTATAAATAATAATAATAAATTAACTAAGTTAATAATAATAATAAATTATAAAATATTAACCATGTTAACTAAGTTTTATAAAAATTAACTAAATTTATAACAATGATAATAGTAATTTAACTAAGTCAATTAAGTTTTATGAATAATAATAACAATAAATTAGCGAAATTAATAATAACAACAACAATAACAATAAATTAAAAAATATTAACAAAGTTAACTAAGTTTTATAAAAATTAACTAAGTTTATAAGAATAATAAATTATAAACATTAGCCAAGTTTACTAAGTTTTATAAAAATTAACTAAATTTATAATTATAAGAATAATAATTTAACTACGTTAACTAAGTTTTATAAATAATAATAATAAATTGACTAAATTTTATAAAAATTATCTAAGTTTATAACAAGAACAGCAACAAAGCTTACTGTCTTTCTATGAAAGAATCGGTAGAACCCACTGCCACTATTACTACCTACATATATTCTTTTTTATCAATTTTTACCTTTACTCTATATTATAAAAGTCGACCAACTACAAGTTTATGACAATTAATTTCAATTTGGTTAAAGTATTTGATCGTTTTTTTATATAAGAATTAGTTTATGACAAATAAACGGATCACGTGCTTGGATTTTTCGAGTTAGTAGTAAATGAAAAGTAGAAAGAGAAATGATAAAGGAATATGTGAAAATTGACAAGATAATGGATCACTGTCTGTATCTCATTTCCTTTTTGGCTTTTATATAATAAATTCATATTTGTTCTGTTCTACTACTGACCCCTATTTTCTTTTTTTCCCTTAGGCATATTAGACTTTTGAAGGAGACGAGCTTGGACTTTCCATGGTTTATATTTTCTCTTTTAGCAAGCTCTTTTTGTCAGATTTTATGTCGTTAACATTTGTGCTTAAAACATTGTTCATGAAACATTGTATATGACTAAATTTTATGGTGTATGAAATTGATGTATGTTTGATTATGTTTAATCGTTATAACTGCTTATAATATCATATTCTATATTTTAGTGCTTTATAAAATGAGCTGGTTTAAATATATTATTCATGGTTTATATAGTTATTTTAAAACTGTTGTAGTAGTTGTAAAATGTAGCAAAAACGTTGATGTACTGCAGCGTTTCTAAAAGGCTGCATAACGTACTTTTGCAGCCTTTCAAAACTACTGCTATATTACTGGTTCTCCTAAAGTAATGATGTTAGAATGCATTGCCAAAATGCTACTAAATGAGTTTGCAGGATTTAGTCAGCGCTGCGAAATTAATTTACTGTAGTGTTTTTTGAATGCTTCGATTGCCGTTTATTTACAACATTTCAAAAACGTTGCAGAATTTCCTAACTCTATTGCAGTATGAAATTAGGCAGCGTCCTTCGAAATGCTGCTAATGATTATGACAACACTTTTAAAAGGCTGCGAAAGGTCCTTTTTGTTGTAGTGAAAATATAAGAAATAGCAGAAGAAGCTTGTTTTTAAACTTAGACCTTGGGTTAAGTTGATAAGCAAAATTATAACACACGGGTTATAATTAGAGAAAATACAGAAGACTTCTTTTAGAACTTATATTTAAGTTAATAAGCAAGCATAGTAGAGATAACAGAAGATGCTTATTTTAAAACTTATGTTACGTTAATAAGCAAACAGAGCAAAAATACTAGAAGAGACTTATTTTAAAACTTACATTAAGTTGATAACCAAAGATAGAAGTAAGACCCGTACCGACAACATTCACCTTGGGACATGCTTATGCTGTTCAAGGTAGATAAGTGATCAATAATTAGAAGCTCAAATCAGGGACCCGTTCCGGCAGCATTCCCCTTGTGACACACTTATGTTGTTTAGGGTAGATAAGTGGTCAATAATTCGAAGCTCAAATCGGGGGATTTGGGCAAGAGGCGAACTAGATTTTGTTTATTATGACCCCTATCGGCATCATTCCCCTTCAGTTAGGAACTGGTGGTCTCACAACACACTTAGGTGAGGTCGGGTACGCTTATGCTGTTTAGGATAGATAGAAGGTCCAAAGAGGGAGCAATAGATAGCGCGAGCCGGTGGTGGCCGAGCGTGCGGCCTCAGTGTAGGGATATAAGTCACTATTGAGTTCCACGCGCTAAACCTGTGTTTTTTTGTTGTGTGGCCCATGGGATGAGACTAGCTCATAGTGGCACAATAGAGATAGAAGGCCGATCAAAGGGTAGAATTAGGACTTCGGCCTAATTAAACTAGGATTGCGATTTCAGCCTGATCAAAGCAGCTATCTAAAACAAGTGCAAACAATCGAAACAGTCAAAACTATCTAAGCAAAGCAAATATTTAAACCGTATTTGATTCCAGGTTTATCTTATTCTTTATTTCTTCTATAACTAGAACCGTTGCAAACTCTATTATCTTTATCTTGCTTTAAAATACTAGTAATTACTTTCATTCACCAGACTTTTAGTTTGACCCACACCTTTATTATCCCCGTTTCTCCTATAGGCCAGCAGATGCAAGTGTATTAGACTTTCAGCGTTCCAGGAGTGATATTCTTGGAGATTCTTCATGTATTCTTCTTCTGATCTAGTTTGCTTTTTATTTTAGTTTGGATGTACTGGTACAGTTGAGAAGGATGGTTTTATTTATGTACTCTGATACTATGACTGAGATAGTGTTTTTCATAAGACATATGTATTTGGTATTTTAAAACTTATTTTGGTTATGACTTATTTTATGAAGTTTGATTTATAAATAAGTTATTATTTTAAATTGTTTCGATGTTTAATTTATTTTTTCTTGTGAATCTTATCTTTGTAAAGTTTTAGCTATGCCTACAATGCACCACACCTTTTATTGTGCCCTTTTTGGATATATAAAGGGTTGTGGGGTGTTTCAAGCTTTACAATGTAGAGCATTTTTGGATACCGTTGTTGGAACTGGACTAGCTTGCAAAGAAATAAATTGGTGCATTTCAAAAAATTTATGATTTTTGGATCATTAATGGGCATATGAATTGTAAATGTGTTTAGAGCTTATCTAAATTTCATTTAAATAAAATCAGCATTTTATTTAATACCATATTTTTTTATTAATTTAATTCTAAAACAATTAAGAATGGGATATAAAAATAAGATTTGAATATATCAAATATGTTCATTCCTTAATTGTGTGATAGAACATTTAAACATAAGACAAATATGATCAATTGACAACATGATATATATATATATAAATAAATAAATAAGAATAAGTTTAAAGGCAATCACGTAAGGGAAAGAAATAAAAGATACAAAGATGATTGATTCATCTTTCCTTTTTGAAAAATTTGATTTATGCATCATTCAGTTAGCAATCAATGAATCATTATGAAATAAGAATAGTAACAGCCAACAATAATTCATATGCATATACTACTGCCTCATTTAAAATTGTTTGATATTAACAAAGCATTTAAATTATACAATTTGAAATATACATTATTATATATACATTTACATATAGATAATTATTTGTAAATAAAGATTAATCCAAACTTCTCAATTAATTCAAAATAAACAATGTTACATTTTAAATTTTTTGATGTATTTATGAATTTATGTAAACTTCAATTAGTTAACAAAATATATATAGTTATATAATTAAATAAATATATTCAATCTATATGAAAAATGTTTTATTCTTTTTAAACAAAACTGAAGCATACTAAACTGAGCAATATATGAACAATCTGTTAAATATTTAAAGAAAGACATTAATCATGTCAAATACAGTGACAAATTTATAAATTTATTGTAATCAATTTATTATCAAAACATCATTTAATCATATGTGAGTTTCAATTACAATAAGATGCAAAAAATAGTAGAGATAAACTTTCAAATCTAAAGGAGATTCAACATATATGAATAAATAATTTTATTCCATTATTTATAAAACAAAAGGTGATATATACTGAATTAATCAATATGTTAAAATCTTTTGAGTACTTAAAGAAGGTTGATTGTGATGTCAAATAGGGCAACAATCTAGAAATTTGTTGTAATCAATTTATTATCAAAATATCATTTAATCATATGTGAGTTTTTATTACAGCACAATTGCAAACAATAAGAACATACAAACTTTAAAATAAAAAAAATTACATTTGATTTGAATGGTTAAACCAAGATCTAAAATTATAATATTGTCTAATCATATACAAGTTTCGGTTTAGATTAATCTAAATTAAAAAAATCAATCAATTCATATAATTAATAATTCAAATTACATAAACCATTTTCATATCAAATGAGACAATATTATATATAAATAAATTATTATTTCAACTTTATTCACTAAAAAATTATATCAAAATTATTATGATAAGAATATCATACATTAATTCTAAAGACTTGAAGTACGCCTATAAAAGTGAATTTTTCCTTTAGATGCAGCCAATGAATCATACATTGAACGGTGAATCAAATCACCTAGGTTCAGAAATTAGCCTCCGGATGTTGCAAGGATCAAGAGACAAGAACCACCGTAAATTTTTTTTCTATCCAGTTTTGTTTATGGAGTTTTTGTTTTTCTAGAGGCCGTTAAAGGAGAGGAGGTTAGCTTAAGAAACAAAGAAGCAAAAACTGTTTGCCTGCAATAAAACGTGAATGAGAATGGGAGAGAATGCGTTTTAAAAGAAAACATTAAAATGTTTTCAATTTCCTTGTTTAAAACATTCCTTATATAATTCCAAAACTAAATCACCAAATCTTCTTCGTATATTAAGTAGAATAAATAAAGAGAAAGGGACAAAGTTCATTTCATAAATGATATTTAAGCGAATCACAAAAAGAAGATTTATTTCCTTTTTTAAATTCCTCCTTTAGATTTTCAAATCACATTTGAAGCCTATCTCTTGTTTCATAATGCATGTGGGCCTCAATGAAAAATTCCAAAAATCACTTAGCAATTAATCTATTTTAATCCAATTTAAATATTTTATTGATATCGTATATCAATTCGTGCTTTCATAGCATTTACAGACGCACTTTATTAAGTACTAATTCAAACAAATCAAATGAAGTTTAATAATTAATATTTCATAATATTAATTAATTTAATTAATATATAAATTAATTAAATCATGTGATTCATTCGAAGTATTCATCATTACGGCTGCGTGGCTCCAAAGTGTCAAGAATTTGCAAAAACAAATAAACAAATTGAAAAACTATAATTATTTGGATTCAGTTCAAAGTAACTTCATAATGTAGAGCATTTTGATACGATCACAATGTAAAAAATCGCGTCTCAAGCATACTTCATTTGCACATGCTATTAATTTTAGAAATTAAAAAAATTATTAATTAATATCCTAATTAATCACAAACGGCCCTAAACGCAACAATTTGGTACGTTTCTTAAACGTTGGAGCGTCGAACGCATCTGGAAAGGAAAGGTGCTAAAATTACTGGCGGGAAGCTTCCGAATGCACCATAAACTATATTCAATCCACACTAAATACCACTGTGTAACAAGTCCACTGGATAACCGGAAAAGTGTTAGCGAAAGTCTCGTATTAGACGGTATCACTAATCCGTTTATTCAAAGATCTTATTGCACAAAAATTAAAATACATAAATAATACTATTAAAGATAATCAATTAATAAAAACAAACAAACAAACAAAGAAATATATTATGTATATACCAAGGAAGGTAGCAATGTGAGTGCACATATTTAATGGTTGGACGCAAAACACCAACTCTTGCACTAGAAAACGTGATTTCGCAAAGCTCATACGCAGGCATACCAAGGTAGTAAACTGACATATTTTTGCTATTACGTCCAATTAAATCAATATCAAATGTATAGTTAACAAACAATAATCATTGTCATCGGTACCATGTCCTTGTCATGATTTTAAACGTGGTAAAAGTGTAATGGAGAAAACTGCTGCCAGATAATAAGATTATATTTCCAGACAGAAACCATCAATTTGGCACTGTTATGCCAATATTCAATTAAAAGATTCCCTAGATGCCAAATATAAATGAGTTGATAAACCTACGTTAGTTTCATTCAACAGCTAAGGGGCACAAACTTTTAAGGAATTTAGATTCTCATTCAAAACTTGCACAAAAGCAGCAATTCTTGATTCATGGAAAAATGACGTTTCGCTAAACTTGATTCGTCTCATTAAAACTTTGTTGAGTGAGAGATGGTACGGTGGTCCTGAAAACCATTGAAGCCCATGTCATCATTGTTTTCTTGTATCAGTTTAAAGTAATCTTTTTTACAGACAGTTCGTTTTCTTCTTTCTTTTTCTCAGCTATTCGTAGTCACCATCACTTTCTTCTTGCAAAACATAATAGGAGACCATAAATCCTCTGGCACAAAGAATGGCTGATGAAGAATGAATTGGCACAACTTTCATCATGATTATCCAAGCAAGTTTACCGCTTAAAATGGCAAGTCTTGCTTAAGACTATCTGTATCCAATTTATTAATGTAAATTCATATTCAAAAAAGGGACAAGTACATGAAATGTATATTTTATAATAAAATATACATTTATATTTAATTAGTTAATTATTTTATTATTAATAAATATAATATGTGCCAATAACTTGCAAAAACAAATAAATAAATGAATTGAAAAATTATATATTTTTTGGATTCAGTTTAAACCAGCTTCATAATGTAAAATATTTTGGTACGATCGCAACGTAAAAATCCGTGTCTCAAACTGACCTCAATTGCAAAAGTTAGCAATTTTAGAAATTTAGAAAAAAAAAAATTTATTAATTAATATTCTAATTAATCACAAACGGCCCTAAACGCAATAGTTTGGTATGTTCCTTAGGACGTGTCGTTTCAACGTTGGAGCGTTGGACGCATGAGATGCAGCCAGAAGGAAACGTACTAAAATTACTAAACGGAAGCTCGCAATAGCACAAAATGATGCTTTCCTATGCTTGAAGGAATAAGAAGACTTTCCACCTTATTTATTTGGAACATAAAATGAATAAATTTCAACACTCAAGCACCGTACCCATACGTTGATGATTCATTCAAAACTTACACAAAACTGGCAATTCTTGCTGCATCGAAAAATGAGTTTCGTTCATCCTATACTTGTTTCCTCTCATTAAACGAATGACGCTTTATGGGTTGTCAATGAATGATTCTCTAAACATAACGAGTAAGACCTCACTGAATGATGCTTTTGAATTATCACTGATTGATATTTCTACAATAATTCACAAGTCATCACTGGATTAAGGTTACGAACTTGACGAAGAAATTGATTAATGGGCCTTGTGCTTTAAAAAACTTTTCCAGTTTGTCCTTGTGCTTTAAATATGAATTTTCGATTATTGAATAATATTTTGTACATTATGGGCAAGTTGTCTACGATATTCAAGAATTGTACATTATGGACAAGAAGACGCACAAACCTTTTCACATGTGCTATGATCGTAAATTCAAACCATCAATAAGTTGCTTTTGTATTCTATCTCTAAGAAAAAATACCCTGTTTCCAAGCTGTTATCTTTCATAAACTTTTCCTATCCTTTCCCTTAGACTGCCATTTTCTTTGCAAACGAATTTGATGTGCCACATATCACATCTTTCGTTCATCAATGTGGCTGTCTTTCTCTCCTTATATTTATTTAGCATATTTGATAAAAGGTGGATGATCGGGCTATATAAATTATACTAGAAGTTTTTATAAAGTTGTTTAAATTGATTACTAGTACGAAGGGGTTGTCCAGGAGGATGACAACCCTTCTAGGCGAGGTACGGAAGCAACACCTCCGTTGATGGCGGTTGGTCAGTCACCAATCTGTTGGTGGTGACTAGTTAACTACCGTCAACAAGTTTGTTGCCTCCGCACCCTTACCTACCACCTATGGATACCTTTTCGTAGTGACAATCAATTTAAATAATTTTATGAAAAACTTTCAGCATAATCTATATACAGCCAGTTCATTCGCCTTTATCAAATTTGCTCAAGAAACATAAGGAGAGAAAGACAGCTGCTTTGATGAACCAAAGATGTGATATGTGCACATCAAATTCGTTTGCAAAGAAAATGCCAGTTGAGTATATGTCAAGGGGAAAGGATGGGAAAAGTTTATGAAAGACAACAGCTTTGAAACAGGGTACTTGTTAGAGGTAGAATACAAAGGCAACTTGAAATTCATGGTTCGAATTTAGGATCATATCACATGTGAGAAGGTTTGTGTGTCTTCTTCTGAATCCCATGACGACAACTGTACGTTCTTAAGTTACAGCAAACACATGATGGAGTAAAAAGGGATCATGGCAAGATAATAATCGAAAATCCATATGGGAAACGTTTGCAAGTTGGAATTAGTCATCCAAAGACGTCTCCAGGGATTCTACTTAGCAGGCGTTGGTTAAAACTTGCAAGAAGCACTGAAGCAGCGCGTTGGAACAAAGAAGCAAAATCAAGTTAGAGCGGGAACCTAACCAGCAGGCTAACAATAAAATAGTTCTTCTTAAGATGCGTAAACTATAAGCATGTTGTCTACGGTTTTGTAATATGCTTCTAAGCATGATACTTCCTTTAGAAATTAAATGCAGACTTGTTTTAACTAGGCTTAATATTATTGTCTCTTCAGCCTAATTTGTTTAGCTGAGTTACATAATGGGTTTCTATGCCTTTAACAAGTTTAATTGGACTAGATGTTAGAATTTAAGAAGTCATGATTTTTATTCCACGTTGGTGAATTTTTTCTGATTGAAGTCCAAAATGTACATTCATGTCTTTTGTTATGTATTGGTTGGGAATTTTTAATTAGAATAAATTCGATGTAGAGTAGGACATACTACAGGAATACCATATATCACTACTTACTCTATATTTCCTTTAACATGTCGCTTAAAATATCATCACCGATAACATCATGCCATATTTGTCAATATATTTAGCGTAGAATTTTCGGTATTTTATAATAACATCAATCATTATTGGAAGTACTAAAGTAAATAAAATTACAAATAAACATCTATGCTCATTGTTAGCGTTTAGCGTATGCTAAATGACAACAGGGTTGGCGCAGTTGGTTGATGGTCCGGACTGCGTGATCGAAGGTCACGAGTTCGAGCCCCAAAACTGACAACCCTGTAACAAGTATCCGAAGTATGTGTTTGGCAGGCACATACTTCCTTAGAGTTTACAAGCAAAACTTGGTTCTCTAGGTAATTCAAAAAAAAAAATGTTCATCAGAATAGGGTAACCGTAATGGTTATAACCGTTGTAACTAAAATTTATAATGATTATACTCCTTGGTACCATGTACATGGCAAATTTTTGTTATGGAAATTGCAACAACTATAACCGTCACTATTAAATTTTTTTTAAAGTTTATTATGTGCTTAATTAGGGAATTGTAACGGTAATAACTGGTACTAAAAGTTATATTCTTTCCAAAATTACAATCGCTTTTAACGACTAAGATTTTGGTTTACGAATAAAATTCCAACATTCAAATTTTATATAAAAGTTTGAACTCGAATTCGTATAAAAATTTCAACTATATATCGACAATTATAAGCATATCTAGAATATAGTCAAAGTGCTTACATAATGTGTATAAGTAATAATCTTTCATTGTTTATGGATGTCATTTACATCTTTATATGTATGAGTTAATGTATATAGTTGGTGGTACCTTAGTAGGAAAGTTAACACTTTAATTTGTTTTTGTTCAATACCGAGATCCTATGTTTTAAAACTTGTTCACTTCCATATTTCCTAGAAATATTTCTAAAACTTTTCCAAATTTTCCTTTTTTCTACTCTTATAAAAAGGTTTATAAAGTGATTTAAATATGGAAGGAAAAGATTAAAAGGCTATTTTGATGTATAAAACAATTTTAAAAGTTATGGTCCATGTAACAATAATCTCTATGAATATAGTTTGTAAATCGACAACTTTTGTGTAAACTAAAATGAGTTTCTACTTTAAATTCTTCTAAAAGGTCTTTTAAAATATATTATAGGTATTAAAAAGGAATTTTAAAATAATAAAAATATTTTCAATAATTACTATTTATTATTATTAATTAATTAAGGTAGTAAAGTAATTATAATTTAATTATTAATTAAGTAAAGGTAATTATTAATTAATTATTAATTAAGTAAGGATAATTAAATAATAATTATTATTTAAATAAAAGGTTTATATTTATTATTAATTAAATAGATAGAAGTTTTTAGTTTTAAATCACTTTATTTTCAAAGGTCAGTTTGTTTAAAAGCAACTTTCTTTTATAATGGATAGGTTTTAAACACAGATGATATCTTTGTCTGTGATATTAAGTAGCCAAATAAATATGATAAGTTATGCTAAAATATTGACACGTTTTATTGAAAGTAGGTTATCTTGTATCTATTAAAAGAGTGTGTATCAGATTAAATATGTATGAGATTAAAACAAAGATAGTAGATAGTAGAGTAAAGAAAAAATAAAAGTGAGCACACCAAATTTTTTATAATGGTTCGATCTTCCCGTTCTACGTTCGTTCTACGTTCAGTCCTAAACACCTTCTAGAATTTAAATAATCAATAACCCTCACTTAACCCGGAGGAATAGGTATCTAACGAACTCCTTAGCATAAGAACAGGATGCCTCAACAACTGAAGAGGACTTCATAATACCTGAGCAGCAGAACATGACTTCTACTAGTATATAAAAATTGTCTGAATAATGTGTTCTTGATAACACAGATATGTCAATGTGTGTACACCCTTCCTATAATCAAATCCTCAAGTATATGAGTGTGTGTGAAGATATGAAAGGAAGATAATCGCTATGAATCAAAGAATATGAATATGAATTCAAAGATTCAAGCAATGAAGATGGTTTTATTGCTTTTGAATGCAGAGAATATAGAGAGTAAGTATGATCAGTAAATTATTCAAGAATCGGTGATTTGGAAAATAATTTTGATGTGTTTATATAGTTCATAAATTATACAACCTTTTGCTAAGAGATTCAACCAATAGATGCAATCATTACTCTTCGAATTGGATTGAAACTCTTCGCGAGAGGAAGCATCCGTTTAGAAAATATATTCGTTATACGCAGGTCAGTCGGCTGAGTTCAGAAGCTCAGTTGACTGGGATTCAAATTTGTATATATATTCTCTTTTCACTGTGCATTTTGCACCATGTCAGTCGACCGGTTGACTGTAATCAGTCGACTAACCTGTGCACTTTTGCACAGTGAATTTCAATGCATATACAAACGAAAATAATTTATTTTGTGTGCAAGTGTAACTACTTGAGGAATGATCTAAACAGTATCTAAACATATCTAAGGCTCAAAAACATAATAAATAATCATACAAAAACTAGTTTTGAAGTCTCTTCTCTTTGTAGTTTATACCTTATATATGTTACTCTCTTTTTGTTGCTATCGCCATGTAGTCTTTGTTACCGCTTCTTGTCATGAATCAAAACTAGTTATTCAACATTTATCACCAAAAGTCGATAAGTAGACTTTCCTCTACCTGTGAGATTTAGAACTTGACTTTCCAAGCGTGGGATAGAGAAGTCGAAATGTCGATAAATGGGTCATGATAAATTACGTATATGAAAGATACTTCATTGTATACATAACACTAAATTCCAAGGTATGAAAACCCATCTCTATCCCAAGAAATGAGAATGTACGTTGAGTCAAGGTTAGTTTTCTAACTTGTCCGACATCATTGTTGATTAAGGGATAATACTGTTTGAAATAAGAAGGTAGGGATAAGTATAGGATGTCTTAATCTTCATATGCAACTCTATACTCACCCCAAATAGTGGATTGTCCAATATGATAACATGACCAATTTTAAAATTATCGAATGTTGGTTCGAAGATGTCGGATTAAATAACATTAGTTATCTAAAAACCCCTACGAACCAACGTAAGCATTCGAAACATCTTGAACATGATGGAATTAAAGGCGTAGATCTTTGAAGTGCAAGGCTACTTGCTACTAACCTTGATGGTGATTCAAAAGGATGTGGCAGAAGTAGTTTCGTCGGTTTGTTCATATCCTGAACAACATGTATGGATTAATGATGGCATTGCATTGTCTCTTGGAGGAAAGTGTTAGCATTCCAATTAGGAATTGCTAAAAGAGAAGTTAAAATGTAACTTCAAGCCTCACAACCGGGAATGATTAAAACAATGGATATGCAGCTGGGCTATGTGGGTCGCACCTATTAGGGTATGGTCATGCCTAATCTATATCAATTTTACTTCTTTGTATGTATGCTTCGAGGCCCAGTACGGTTGTTAATCACAACCGAGGGATCGTCATATTCAGTACTATCCAAGAAGGGGTAGGTCGGTCCAGTGGTGGTAAGGGTGTAAGATGTTCTTGTTGACCTTGGTATATTTTATCCAGATGTGTATTGTGACAAGCGGTACCCCCAATAGCCTTGTCATTGATGAAATCCATTCCCAAATAAGTGCTTTATGGACTTGGTCGTGCCCATATACGTTGGAATGTAAGATGGAAGAATTTCAGGCATGTTCAATATTTATTTTAAACCCTAAATATTATTATAAAATTGTTGGATTTTCTATTGAAATGTTTTGGTTATCCTAAGGTCAAAATCCAACCGTGCTTATATGCGGCATGATCATACAAGATACATGTACTTGGAGTTTTATTAGTACAACAATTCAGTTGTTTGGAGTTTACTCACACCAGAACCATTTTTGGCCTGTAGTTTTTCTTTCTTTCCTTAAAACTCTTGGGTACTCAATTTTTATGAGTAGCCAAGTAGTCCAGGTTCTTACAGATAAATTTTGAAGGAGCATAGAGCATGAGGCTTCAAAGTTGTCTAGTTATATATTTTACTTCCATTGTGTATTTATATTTTATATCAACATTGTAAGGCAGGCAGTTATAAGTACTATCCCTGACCGAAGTTAGTACCTATTATGAGTTCGATGTTTTATTTTGGACATGGCTATATGTACTATTTTATGTTCTATTATATATCACTGCCTTGCACTATAAGACTATGTGTACCTTTCTTTTTGTCTTCTCTTTTCTTTTTACCCTAACGGCTTGTCTTTCGGACATCAAGATGATCGACACATGAATACAGTGGATGTATTAAGTGTTGTCTTCAGGGCTAAGAAAGGCAGTTCATTACAAGTTGTATCAAACCTTAGGTTGAGCGAACACCGAGACCTTGGTTGGGGTCAACTTATTAGAGATAGAGAGAGAGTTAGTAGTGCTCTTGAATGACAGTAGTCTATGAGAGTGCGTATTTATAATTCATATATATATATATATAATTCATATATATATATATTGAGTTATTTAGATTGGCTTTGATATGTTTGATTTAGTACTTTTTTCCTTAAGATTATCTCTTCTAAGTATTCTAAAGTTATCTTACTATATTTAAGTAGTAAGAATGAGTAATAAGGCAAGACGAGGTAGAGGATCTTGTAGCACCATGACCACCAATGGTCAAGCTTCGGACGTTAGAAGAATTAGAGCAATCGAAGAGGCAGTCCCATGTGAACTTTGCAACTTTATGCAAAGATTATACTAATCTGGGAGGAAAGTCGTTTAAGGGCATGAAACCCATCATCGAAGTCCAAGCTTGGCTTCATTCTTGCAAGAAGTTTTCAAGAGGCCGGATATTTCGAATGAGCAAAAGCGTTTCTTAGCATCTTGGGAGCTACAAGATGGAGCTGCAGCATAGTGAGACTCCATTATAGTGAATGTTTCGAAGGATGATTTTTCTTCGGCTAGATTTAAGAAGGTGTTTGAATACCAGTTCATGCTTACTGTTGAAAAGACCCATATGTACAGGAGTTTCTTGGACTTTAAGTAAGGAGATTTGCCAGTATCTAAATATGAAACCAAGTTTAATGAGTTATTACGATTTGGTCCAGATTGATTGATACCCCCACTTAGTAAGAATGAGATGTATGTGATAGAGATGTGAGAAAGATTTAAGGAGAAGATGACTTAAGGATCATTCGTGGATTTGGTAGATATAGCTTTGAAGTACGAAGTTCTGTAGAAGAAGAAGCCGGCAGCAGCACCCCATATCAATAGAAGCAACTAGAATAAGAGGAAGTTTAATCATGAAGGGAAGTCGTAGTGGAAAGGAAAGCCATGAGGAGGGGCACGGGAAAATCGTTTCAAGGTTTATATTTGTAATACCTATAATCAAAATGGACATATCATAAGATTATGTTAGAGTTTCGGAGCTCGGAAGCGACAAGCAGGGCCTATCTCTTCAATGGTTCAGAAGACACTTTGTTACAGTTGTCAACAACCAAGCCATATGGTGAAGAATTGCCCACTAATGAAGAAGGGTCAGCAAGCCAAGGTTTATGCCATCAAGGACGGTCATCGATATCAAAGGTCGTGAAAGGGAAAGGAGTTCTTGAAGTTACTTTTATTATTAATGACATTTTTATTCGAACATTGTTTGATATTGGGGCATCTCATACATTTCTATATAATCGGTAGGTAAATTGCAAATTTCCCCAAGAATTGTAGAAACCCCTATTTTTGTGTCTAACACCATAAATGGAGTAACAAATCAATGCATGATTTGTGAGAATGTTCAAATTGCCTACTTTACCCACCATTTTTCATGCAACTTGTTTGTTCTAGATTTTAAGGGGTTTGATGTTATACTTGGTATGAACTGGCTGTGAGAGAAAGGAGCTATATTATATTATGTTGGGAAGATGATAATTTTAAGAACTAAACTTGGGTGTAACATACCCTACATGGAGGCCCAAAACCAATAGCTACAGATGCTGCAGTCATCCATAGTGATCAATCCTTTGCGATCAAATACGATAATGTTAGACATATTGATATAACAGACACATGAATATCATTAAGCAACTTCCACATTCCATTTCAAATCCTTTCAATTTCATTACATAATCTTAATATGAGAACCACCTTTAGGGAAAATATAATTATTACAATATACGCCAAGAGCAACATATGAAAATGCCTCTTGGATGATCAGAGTATATATAACTAGGCAACTATACAACTTTGCCTTACAACAAAACACAGTGGAATTAAAATAGAAAAGAACTCTAAATAGCTATCATGCCTCCTACATGTCTTCGGAAGCTTATTCGTCTAATAAGGTACCTGAAAACCTCAACTCTCAAACTACTCAAAGTTAATTGAGAACCCAAGAATTTAAGGGGAAAACATAAACTTCTAGTCAGAAATAAAGCCTGGTAGAGTAATAATCTACCATCTCAAACCATTTAAATTCCTAGTGAGACCGAGCCGCTTAGCAGAATGGGTTTTCCCCTCACTAGTATCTTATTCAAAACTTTTAAATAACCATATACCATGCTTCTGCATGGACAATGGTTAAAACATAGCAATTCAAAATATTATGATGATATGCCAACAAGTAAAACAATTCTAGATTTCCCATCCTTTCTAATTTTGACTGTTTGTCTCAGTTATAGTTTCTAAGTTACCATTAACTTAATAGTTTCCATGAACTAACTAATAACCTGTTTAATGTTTATGGACTCCCTATCCAGCTTCATAGTTTTTATGGGATCACTAAGAATCTATTGGCCCCTGCCAATAACTTCCTTATTCATGGCTTCTCCCTAAACCTATTGATATTTCCAATAACTTTCCTCATATCCTAGTTTTTATGGGTTGACTAGGAACCTATTGACTTCTGTCAATAACTTAATCCGGGTATGGTTTTCATGGATTCACTACAAACCTATTGGCCTATGCCAATAACTCTTTCTAATCATAGTTTTCATGGGTTTACTATGAACCTATTGGCCCCGCTAATAACTTTTCCTAAACATAGTCTTCATGGATTTACTATGAACTTGTCCATTTGACAACTTTTTTAAAGAGTATTTAGGCATCCTATATTATGGTCTTCCTTACCTTTTGGATACAGTTTTACTCATTCAGGAGTCAACTCAATTTATATTTACTACTAGGTTAACCTTGCTAGTTATTCTTCCCTTTTTCCCTAAAATGTAGTTATGGTCCATTTTAAAGTGAATTTGCATATAAGAAGAAGCAAACATAAGAACATGAGACATCAACATCTGTGGTTTAATATCCTTGAAATCTTCTACATATAAAACATGGTTAAACCCTTTAACCAGCTTCTCCAAAATATTCATACTTAAAAACCAATTTAAAACTCCTTTATTATGCCATAGTTTTTCCTTTTAGAAAAATGACATTGGCTTCTTTGTTTTGAAAACTAAGGGTTTTGAAACCTTAAACCTTTACTTTCAAAAACATTGGATAACTTCCTTTGAAAGCATTCAAATCTTCCTTCCGAAATACTAAGCATATGCTTTTAAAACACTTTAAATCTTCTCTTTCGAAACCTTTAAAACATAAATTTCGATAGTATTAAAGCATTAGTTATTAACTGTTAGAAGCACAGCTTCGAAACCATTGAAAGTACCACTTTCGAAACCTTTTGAATGTATCCCCTTATGAACCATTGGGTTTATCTTTAAAAATATCTTTTGGGTCAAAGTGAATATAAACATAAGTACCCTTTTCGAATCCATTAAACTTCATATCAAAGAGTTTGTGGAAAACCTAATGACTTCGGAACTATCTTTTCGAAAGCTTAAATCATTGAAGTAAAACATTTGAAGGTTAGCTTCGAAACCCCCTTTCGAAGCCATTGCCTTCGAAACCATTAACCCTTTCGAAAGATATAGGAAGGGTTTCAATATATTAATAAACAAAAGCTGCCTTTCGATATTGTTAATGACTTCAATCCATTCGAAAGGAAAAAGTTTAGCAGTAGGGTTTCGACTGGGTTTAAACTACCCTTTTCGAAAGCATTGGATTATAACAAGGCAACTCATCCGAAAGCATTCTTTTCGAAATTAAAAGGTGGTAACATTTTCGAAAGCTATTTAAATGGGTTTCAACCCCTTCAAAAGCATCCTTTTGAAAAAAAGGCAAGCACGTACCTTTGGATAGTAAAACAAAGGCTTTGACCCCTTCAAAAGCATTGGTTTCAACACCATGTCTTCTGCCTTTCTCCAATCCACTACGTACCAATGTATTGATACCTTGTGTATTGATTTCGGCTTGGTTGGTTTCGACTTGATTGAGGCGGAAGCATAGGGTCGAACGGTGACTTCCGAAAGAGGTGGAAGATATTTTTTAGGTAAGGACTGTTTAATTGCCTTTTAAATAAATGATTTTAACTAACCTGCCTATTTGTAAATATTTAATTGGTTGTAATAAACTTTTCAATATCTTTCTTAAAAACTGCCTTAATTATTTCAGATCTAAACCAAAGATTAATTTAACAAATAAACCCTTCCATTAAGTAAAATAATTAAATCATTAAATCCTCCATATAAAATAATTTAATTTCTATAGTAGATTTCCTAGGAAAAATCACCAAAAATCACAGAAATTCACTTTTTATAGTTTATCTAAAATATATAAATTTCAGACCTGAATTCTTCAAAATAATAGCTGAAATAATTTTCAACCCAAACTAATCATTTCCTCCTTCTAAAATTCATAATAAATTTTCCATAGCTTAGAGAATAATAAAAATTAAAACACATCTTCAAAATAATGTTTACATAAATATTTCTTATGGCATTTGAAACAAAAAATAAACGATTTTAACCTTAAAGCCATGTAAAACAATTATCAAACAAACTTGTTTGAATATATCATACCATGAAATCTAAGCATATCATCCTCAAATATAATAATAATGGATTCAAACTTAAACCCGGACCAAATGATCATAAAAAAATAGAATGGTTTATATTATTATTCACCTTGATCAGGATAAGGATCTTGAGATTTGATTGAGATTAATCTTCCTTGCTTTAATTCCTTAACTTTAGATCGATTTTCTCTTCTTTTCCTCCTAAGTAATGGTCGGCTTAAGCTTTAGTTTTTACATTTTGAGTTCTCAAAATGAAATGAAAATGAAAGCGTTCGTGAATGGTAATAAGGTTTTAAAGGTAATGGATTATGGGTGCAGTTTACCCATAAAGCCCATATTCTATTTACTTATAAATTCTCTAATAAACTGTTCCATAAATTCTTAATAAAGAACGACCTCTAATTGAATTTTCAAATCTCAATCCCCTTATCACTCTAGCATTTACATTATTCTTTTTAGTTTATCAAATTAAATCTCCTAAATAATGTTATTAAAAACTAGGGATGTTATAGGCTCCTCTCCTTAAAGAATTTTATCATTAAGATTCAGGAAGGACTAATACTAAACATAGCAATCATCTGTACCAAGTCCTAACAACTATACTAGCCTACCTGATAAGCAACTATCAATACAAAGCTAATATAGACATACCCTCAAAGAAGATCAGGATAAGTATCTCTAATCCTGTCTTCTGTCTCCAAAATAAAGTCCTTTTCATTGTTGCTCCACTAAATTTTCACCAACTTGACTATCTTGTTCTTTAACCTTTTCTCATCTCCAGCCAAAACTCGGTTTGGTTGTCTAATAAAAGTCAAATTAGGCTCTACTATCAAATTTTCTGACCCTATCGGAGGAAAGTAGTCCTTGGATCATGCACATACTTGCGAATATGTGACACATGAAACGCATTATGGACACCTACTATACTGCTCGGCAAAGCTACTTTGTATGCAAGCTTTCTGATTCTCTCCATAATCTAGAACGGTCCAACATATCTCGGTGCCAGTCTCCCTGAATTTCCAAATTTTACCACAACCTTCATCAGTGACTTTTAATGAAAACCCTATCTCCAACCGAGAATTCTAGGTCTTTACACCTTTTATCTACTAATTCTTTTGTCTGGACTAAGCTTCCTTCATCCTTTCTCAAATTAACTCAATCTTATATGTCGTCTCTCTAACCAGATCTGGACCTAAGACTAATATGCCTCCAGTCCCTGACCAATATGCTAGTGATTTACATGACCTTCCATACAAAGCTTCAAAAGGCGCCACTCCTATACTTGTCCAATAACTATAATAGGAAAATTCCACTAAATGTAGGTGATCTTCCCAAGATCCACCAAAGTTCAATACACAAGCTCTTAAAATATCCTTGAGTCCTTTATTGACTCTCTCCATTGCCCATCTATTTGACTGTGATATGCCTTACTCATCTTGAGTTTGGTGCCTAACACATCTTGTAGACTCTTCTAGAATTCGCTATTAAACAAAGCATCTTGGTTACTGACTATACTACTAGGAATTCCATGTTGTCTAACTATGTTCTTGATGAACAACTTAGCCAAAACAGGTGTCGTCCTGGTTGACTTAGTTGGAATGAAATAGGCACTCCTAGTCAATCTATACACTATGACTTATATACTTTCATTTTCTCTATTCGACCTTGGCAACCCGTCTATAAATTTCATGGATATCGATTCCCATTTCCACACTGGTACTTCCAAAGGTTGAAGCAATCGACTTGGCTTATGATGTCCGGCTTTCACTTGTTGATAGTTTGCACACTGACTAACCCACAAGCCAGCATTTCTCTTTATACCTTCCAAATAGAAGCTCCTCTTCATATCTTGATACATCTTGGTTCCTCTAGGATGAATCGTAAATTAGGATTGATGACATTCCTCAAGAACTTCTTTCCTTAAGTCCTCAACATTAGAAACACACAACCGTTCCCTTTTTCTCAACCATGCCATTTGATCAAGACTAAAATCCTTTAGATCAACGATCTCAGTTCCCACCTCAAACTTTCTAATCCTCTCGGTTAATGCTGGATCCTCTTTCTTCTTAGAAGTAATTCTTTTAATCAACACCGGTTAAATTTCTAAACCGAACATCATGGCAGTACTCTAACCAGAGCTAGCAGTCGGTCTTAACTACACACTACAGGTTGTCAAAGCTTCTTAATCTTTCCATTCTGCCAACATAACTAACACCGCATTCTGATGTCTTCTACTAAGAGCATTTACTACCTTATTTCCTTTCCAAGGCATATACTCTATACCAAATTCACAATCTACTAAAAACTCCAGCCACATTTGCTACCTCATATTCAACTCCTTCTAAGAGAATATATAGCTTAAAGATTTATGATCTGTACATAGCTCAAACATCTTCCCTAAGAGATAATGTCTCCATATCTTCAGCGCAAAGATAACTGCCACCAATTACCAATCATGAGTAGGAAATCTTACTTTTTGCGGTCTAAGCTATCACGAAGATTAGGCAATAACTTTACCATTCTGCATCAACACAGCTCCTAATCCAGTCCCACATGCAACAAATACACCATCAACCCTCAGTTTCTATCTAGAACTACTAAAAGGCCGTTGGTCAACAAATACTTTAACTTAAGGAATGCTTTCTCACATTTTTCGGACCACATGAACTTCATCTCCTTCCTGGTTAACTTAGTCAAAGGTGCTGCTATCTGCGAGAAATCCTTAATGAATTTTTGGTTGTGACGACCCAAAATTTCAACATTTGAAATTAAAATATTTAATTGATTTTAGATATTGGAAGTTTTTTTAAACTTGAGTTTCAATTTAACTATAAATTTGGCAATTTAATTATTAAATTTAATTTATTGAGATTGGGTAAAAATTTGAATCTTCAATTTTAAGCTGTTTAAAAATATTTTCAAGGCTTCAAAAATTTATATTGATAACACTGAAGATAATGGAAGCTTCAGAATTGTATTTGGAGATGATTTGTTCAGTTTTGAATTTGTATCGTTTAAATCGATATTTAAAAATAGCCTTCCGAGGCACAGTCCCGAAATTCGACGAAACTAGTATCGATGGATCCGTAATATTGTATTATTATCGGATTTCAATTTTCGTAACATTCGGAGTTGTCGGGTGACCATATGGTTGATAAACGCGTTGAAAATGGAATCGAAATTTAATTCAATAGTTGGGTCCAAAAAAACTATCTTCTCCATACGATCGAATTTGGACTCGAAATCTTTTTCATTGCGTTTGGAATTGGGGTTTAACATTATAATCGCCTGGCGGCACGCCCCGATAGGAGGTCGAGATTTTTAGTTGCGTAATTTGAAACGATTTAAAATTTTAAATTAAATTCAAATTGTAATATATATGTATTCAATACAAATTGTTTTTACAAGACATAATCAACACGTTTCATCCCTGATATTACACGTGTTCCCCTTTGTTCTACATGCGTCATTCTTTTTGAAACCATACGATCATATAAAAAAATTGTATTTATATAAAATAGTATATACAGAATCCCTCTCCTCCTTTTCGGATTTCGAACGTTCTAAGTTTTTCTTTTTATTTCACTCGCGAATATAAATGGCAGACGACAAAGAGAAAAAAAATAAAACTTCCTTCGTATATGGAATCGTACAAGCTAATCGATATGTCGTTAAAAAATCGAAGCCGAACTCAAGAGAGAGAAGTTCGAGCTCAATGGTGACGTTGGCAACGCGGCTTCATCATCAGCGAATCTCGTCGTCATCAGCAAAGTCATGGCGCTCGAGTTGAGATTACTTTAAGGATTGCAATCGACATATTGGCGCGCTCGCTCGAAGGAAGTCGTGTGTTGGGTTGCGATTTGGGATCGATTGTCGACTACGTAGGTAAATATTTTTGGTGATTTAGGGTTTGAATTTGAACTTAATGTTATAGTCTGAGAAAGGAACGAATTTTTTTGGGGAACTACTGTTTCTGTTGTTAACGGTAAAAGAGAAATATATGACATGAATATCCAAATGGAAGTACACGTGCATATTTATATGTACTCTTTGGCATTAAATTTAAATTCCTGCATTTTATATAGAAAACGGAAATTATTTTTTAATAGAATTTGGGAAAAAGGGAACTTTTAAAACATGGAAAGTTATATAAAGTTTTGAAAGGAATTTTATTTTATTGGAATTTAATGTATATTTATATATATAAATAAACATGAATTAATTTGTATATAGATAGGATTTTGAAAATAGAAATTTTTAACAGCAAAATAATAATAATAATAATAATAATAATAATAATAATAATAATAATAATAATAATAATAATTGATATACACATGCATGTTTTAATTTTATAAAGGCAGCAGTTTTAAATGTTTTGAATTTTAATGTTATGTAAAATTTAGATTCTAGAAAATTATATAAGATTGGGAGATAGGATTTTAATAGCAATATAGATTTTATTTTTATAGAGGATTTGAAATATAAACTATTTTTATAAGGATACGTATTTCCAAAATGAAGAATAAAATAAATATGCATGCATATATTTTAATCTATTAAGTTATGTTAAAAATAATAATTTATTAAAGGTAATAAATTGTTTAATTAACTTATCTAAATTATTTTAGTTACTAAGAAGATTATTTAAAAGAAAGTTAGTTTAAAATTAAAACTATAAGTTTAAAATAAATTACTGGTTAATTAAATTATCAAATGGAATTTAATCGTTCGATTTATTTGAATATTAATGAAATCTTATATAATTGTTATATAAGGTCTAAAAATCATAGAGAATCAAGCCAGATCTGAAATGGGAGCAAAGGTGAGATCTTCTCACTCAATCAAATTTTTTCTGATTTAATTTTAAATAGTTAGATTTAAAATTATTGATTGTGTTGATTGTGTGCTTGATGATAAATTATTATCAGTTATATTGGATTAGACCCTATGCGCCGCATAATAGCAGATGATATTATATATATACCCATATACCGAGATATTCCACCTTAAAGTGGAATTGGTATTATATATGTATTTGGAGTATTTGATTTCCTGCATTATATAGCGGATGAGACCTTATGCGTCGCATAATAGCGGATGATATTTTATAAATCACATATACCGTGATATTCCACCTCGAAGTGGAATTGATATTTAATTGTTGTGCTAACATCTGTGGATGCAGAGAAACAGGTTGGAGGGATCCAACTGGATTTCTCAAATATTTGAATTTGTTTCAATATTGTGTGTTGATTTATTTAAAATCTGTGTGTGATTATATTGTGATTGAAATCGTTGAAGGCTAAAATTTAGGCTAATATATTTTTGGTATCGTAGGATACCAGAAATAAATAAAATTGGATTTTTAAATATAAGTAGAGAATCTATAATGAAATCCTATTGAATAAAATTCCAAATATGGGAATTTTTTTAATAAATGGATTTCACGTAATAATATTCAAAAGGTGAAGAATTTATTTTAAAAATATGGTTTTTAAAATAATTTGGAAAAGATAAAGGAATTTATTTTAAAAATAAATTCGAAAATTGATTTGGTGTTAAAAGAATAAATCTTTGGGAAATCAATATGAAAATTGATTTGGTGTTTGAATGAAAATCGATTTGGTGTTGAAATAAATTTAGAAATAAATTTGGAATTTGATTAGGTGTATAAAATTTAAAATCAATTTGGAAATTGATTTGGTGTTTGTAAATGATTTTTGAAATCGATTTAAAAATCATATATAAGTGGATATTTGGGAATTTGAATTCACAATCGAAATTTAAAAAGGTAAGGGGAATTTGTTTTAAAAATAAATATTATTTTATTTAAAAAGTGTGGAAATGAATTTATGGATTTGGAACGTAAATTTAAAATAGATCCTGAAAGATTTATTAATCGATTTGAATGAACCATTTTAGAATGGAAGGTGTAATTTCCCTAGAAAGCCGAGTATATTTTTAAAATAGCTTTTGAAATAAAATTAAAAGTTCTAGATTTGGTTTTAAAAGAATGTTGTTGGAGAAATTATTTTGGAAATTGTTTTAAACCTTTAAAGTAAAGATTTATTTAATTAAGTATAGAAGGGATTATTTTAAAAGATTAAATTGATATTTGATTAGAAATAGTTATTTGAATATTTATACTCTATCTACTAAATTTATTTTAAAATTAGTTTGGACTTAAAGTCTTAGATGTGATAATTAGTATAATGTTTTCATAACCAATATTTAAGTAAGTACTTAAGATGGTTTTATTTTAGACATTCCAAGAATATTTTGGATGAGTGACTTGAATTATTTTAAAGTATTTGAACTCGACAAATTTTCAGTGGAATTAAATAAATATTTGGAAATTTATTCCACGTGAGGAAAGTGATTTGAAATTTGTCTTCAAAGGTTTGGAAAGTGAAAATTGATTTGAAATTTGTTTTCGAATGGATGAAGTGTTAAAATTATATCTTGCGAAGATATTTTTGTAAATAAATAATTAGGGAAAATTATTTAAATCTTGGTGATTGTTGTTAATGTTGATTGATAGTTAAATAACCGACTATCAATACTGGCCTTTTAATGGCATTTGAATTTCGATGCGGCCGAAGGTTGGATTCCAAATGGAGATTCGAAAACCACATTGAACCTTTGTAATTGTGAGTGATCTTTTATTTAAAAGATCAAAGTGGGAATTTGTTGAGATTTGTTTGAAATCTGAATGTAACACTTATTTTTAAAATAAGCGCTCGTTATTCGAATTAGCCGGGAGAGGACTTTGTGTCATAAAACCCATTCCGAATAATGATACGACGAAATGGGATTGCATTTGAAGACATTGTTGAAGACCGGGTATTTTTGAAAATGAAAGGATTACCTATCGAATGTCTCTACATGGGTTGATGTGGTATAGAGATTTTATCACCCTTTGTTACGGGGATTCCGGATGTGATTAGTGAATATTCGGATTTGCAAAGGCTTCTTTTGAAGTGCCTTCGGTTCTGTTCGATCCCGGAAAGGACTTATATGGATGTGTGTCTGACGTTACATTTTGAGATGTAAAGCTGGTTTCTATCAAATACATTTCTATTGGTGGCGGAGAATTTATTCTCTTAGCTTAACACCCTTCTCTGGGACGTACGAACTCAAAGGTTATGTGGTTGATGGTCACTAGTGATACATTCCCAATTTGGTAATGTGGCATACGAAGTGCTGCTGATCATTTGTTGATCGAAGCATGGCTTTGTGAAAAAGTGTAGCTTTGTGGACGAGACTTCGTCGGACCTCACACCCTGGAAATGGTCAAAATAGGAAGAATGCGACAAGTTTATGAGGGTCGCGCCCTTTAGGGTATGTCATTTCCTTCTGGAAAAGGGTGGTATTATGGTATGGAGCCTAGATATTTACTATGTGGTTGCTGCAAATTTATTATACTTTGTGGTTGTTGCTTTGTGGTTGAGGATCCTCGAATAAAGGTCGCAAACGAACGGGGTATGGCATACTGGTGTAGTAGTTACCTAGTTACAGAAGTAACCCGGCCTTGTGTTGGCAGAGAGCTGGTTAAGTTCTTGGGACGTCCCTCCAGAGGCGTACCCATGTGGCAGTAGGATGTTCCTTAGCCTGACCATTTGTTGGAAATCCAATCACCAATATGCGCCTTGTACGATTTTAGTTGTATAACATGCCATTTACTTATTGTGGCGCCCCACTGTTTAGATGGTAGCTATAGTAGGCATACAATAATGGTTGTATGCTGGCTAAGATAAATATTATACTTTCGAAAGGTTTTCTGCACTATGCACTAATAATATTATTAAAAAGGATTTTGCGTATCAAGCATGTTTGACTATCATAAGGAGAAATCTCCTTCAATTCTGCGTTTGCATTATGTGTGTGGAAGGAGGCCTTATGGTAGTTTCATTTTCCAAAAAGTGCAGGCCCACAATTTTCCACACGGGCAGCCTAGAGTCAAGTTATCAGTTATTCTGGAGCGAAGTCAGAAAAGAGATGCTGTGGAGATCTAGAGTTCAAGCTGGATGGCGAAGCGTATCATTTATACTATGTAGTGTCCGCTGCGTATGGTTGTGCAAAGTAAAATCTTCATGTGAGTCAAGTTATTATAACTGCTAGTTTTGTGTTGTATTGTATATACTCTGATGATGTATGTATAAGTCGACATACTTCTTTGTTTTAAAGATTATTCATTTATCTATTATATGTTGTTCCGCTGCGAAATGTGAGATTCTACTATTGTTTCTATTTTCTTCTTCTATCTTCTTCTTTTTAAACCCTAACGGTTCAGTTTTCTGGCATTCAACTGTGCGGCATCGGATACAGTGGACGTATCGATGTCGACTTTCGGGTGTTGAAAAAATTGGGTCGTTACAGAGTGGTATCAGAGCATTTGGTTAAGCGACAACCTTGGCTCTGGTGGGGATTACTCATTAGAGAAAGAGTCAGTAGCACTCTAGAATGAGTATGAGTGTAATAATAGATATGAGTGCGTATTTGTTAGTGAATATAAAAAATTGTTTTATATTGTGTTGACTTATCGGTTGATTGTTTATAGATTTAGGTCGGTGCAGTTTGGCCAACTGTGTCGATAGGGGTTTCTAAACTCTTAAATAAGATAAACCGACACAGTATTGTTTTAAAATAGGGTAAATGAAATAATTTTACCCAGAACTATTTTCTTATATAAATGGAATAATTTTCCATAAATTATTGTAGTATATGGTTGCTTGGATGGTTAGGAAGTGGTAATATTAAATTATTATCATTGATTATTGAATAGAAATCTGAAATCATAATCAAAAGTTGAGAAATAAAATCCATATACAAATGGGATTTGTAAATATAAATTGTAAATGCGATTTATATAATTTGAAATAGAATTCTAGAGAAATACTTGAAAGAATTTGAAAGGATTTGAAAATTTTGAAATTTGGAAAGTTTGGAAATTAAATCCCTCTTGAGTTTGAAAATGTTTTCAAAGGTTTTGGAGAAAATGTTTTAAAGGGATGAAATCTCTAAACTCTTTTCGGTCGCTGAAAAATAACTCCGATGATGACTGCAGCATCATCGATGTTCATTTTCGAGTTTTCAGGAGAGGAATTGCTGCCAAATTGTTTTAAAAGAAGTTGTTTGGAAAACAGGGTTTGGTTTTGGGAATTCAAAAGATAATTTGAATTGATTTCAAAAATGATTTTGAAGGGTTGAAAAAAAATCTGGAAATTGGAAAATAAAATTGTGAATGAATGAATAAATTTACAATTGCAATTAAATGAAAGTGAAGTTGAATGTTGAAATTCATTTCGAATTTGTAAGAAAATAGAACTGGAATTGGAATTGAATTTGATTTGCAAAGAAAAGTATTAAAATAAAATTTGTAAGTGAAATTAATTGAAGGAATGATCAAATAGATATGTTTTGGAATGAATTGAATTCAATATTTATAAATAAAAGGTAAATTAAATTCATATGAAATTTGAAATCCAGTTTAAATATAAGTGGTTATAAACCAAAATGGTGAATTGAAAATAAATTTTTGAATGAACAAAAGTATAAAACCAGAATTGAAACTGAATATTGAAAACCAATTTGAATTGTGTGTAACTGCAAAATTAGTTTGAAATGAACTAAAGACAATAAAGGGGGAGATAAAATGAATTAGAATTTGTAATGAATTAGTAAATGAAACTAATTTAAAATAATGATATGAATCAGTTGTGTATAAAAGATAATTGATAAAATTCTATATTCAGAAGGTAAATTGAATCCAAATAGAGTTGAAAGTGTAAATTGAATTCAAATGAAATTGAAAATGTAAGATTGAATGAAGATGGATATATAACTTCAATAATGAAGTAAAGATGGTATAAGAAGTAAGTATTCTAACTTTTGTAATGGAACATGCAATATGATTTTTGAATGTAGAAACTGGATATGGTTGTTAAATAGCATACAAGCGATATAAAGAAAAAGGAAATTGGGATTTGATTTCGAAGATAAATTGAATTTCTCGAAAAGGTATGTATTTAAATTTCAGTATGAAACTTGATGAACTTCTTGTCTAGCCGCTTGGCTTTTCGTTTTCTTTTTTAATCTGAGGGCCCGTAGTGCCATTTTGTAGTCGTACCGAGCTAGCCGCGCAAAGAAGATGTTGGCAAAAATTTTCGAAAATTTAGGTATTTAGAAAAGTTTTGAGAAAATTTTGAAAATTTAAAATTTGAATTTGAATTTAAATTTCAATTGTTAAGAAAACAACGTTGTTTGGAATTTATGGAAGGTTGTGGAAAGTTGGTTGAAGTGATCATGGATCTTTAATAAAAAGATTTGTTTTGGTTGTTGTTAAAAAACTATTTGGTTTTGGGAAAATGGTAAACGGGTAAAGGTCCATTCTTGTTAACTAGCAATTTCGGGACGAAATTCTTTTAAGGGGGAAGGATGTTACGACCCAAAATTTTCAACATTTGAAATTAAAATATTTAATTGATTTTAGATATTGGAAGTTGTTTTTAAACTTGAATTTCAACTTTAACTATAAATTTGGCAATTTAATTATTAAATTTATTTTATTGAGATTGGGTAAAAATTTGAATCTTCAGTTTTAAGCTGTTTAAAAATATTTTCAAGGCTTCAAAAAATTATATTGATAATACTGAAGATAATGGAAGTTTTAGAATTGGATTTGGAGATGATTTGTTCAGTTTTAAATTAGTATCGTTTAAATCGATATTTAAAAATAGCCTTCCGAGGCATAGTCCCGGAATTCGACGAAACCAGTTCCCATGGATCCATAATATTGTATTATTGGATTTCAATTTACATAATATTCGGAGTTGTCGTGTGACCATACGGTTGATAAATGCGCTGAAAATGGAATTGAAATTTAATTCAATAGCCGGGTCCAAAAAAACTATCTTCTCCATATGATCGAATTTGGACTTGGAACCTTTTCCATTGCGTTGGGTTTAACATTATAATCACCTGGTGGCACGCCTGGATTGGAGGTCAAGATTTTTAGTTGCGTAATTTGAAATGATTTAATTTTTTTTAATTAAATTCAAATTGTAATATATATGAATTCAATACAAATTATTTTCACAAGGCAAAATCAACACGTTTCATCCCTCATATTACACGTGTTCCCCTTTGTTATACATGCGTCATTTTTTTTGAAACCATACGATCATATAAAAAAATGTATTTATATAAAATAGTATATACAGAATAACTCTCCTCCTTTTTGGATTTCAAACATCCTCAGTTTTTCTTTTTATTTCACTCGCGAATATAAAGGGCAGACGACAAGGAGAAAAAAAATCGAACTTCCTTCATATATGGAATCATACAAGCTAATCGATATCTCGCTAAAAAATCAAAGCCGAACTAAAGAGAGAAGCTCGAGCTCAATGGCGACGCTGGCAACGCGGCTTCATCATCGGCGAATCTCGTCGTCGTCAGCAACGTCATGGCGCTCGGGTTGAGATTGCTTTGAGGATTGCAATCGACATATTGGCGCGCTCGCTCGAAGGAAGTCGTGTGCTGGGTTGCGATTTGGGATCGATTGTCGACTGCATGGGTATGTATTTTTGGTGATTTAGGGTTTGAATTTGAACTTAATGTTATAGTCTGAGAAAGAAAAGAATTTCTTTTGGGGAACTACTGTTTTTGTTGTTGACAGTAAAAGAAAAATATATGACATGAATATCCAAGTGGAAGTACACACGTGCAAATTTTATATATACTCTTTGGCATTAAATTTAAATTCCTGCATTTTACACAGAAAACGGAAATTATTTTTTAAATAGAATTTGGGGAAAAGGGAAGTTTTAAAACATTGAAAGTTATATAAAGTTTTGAAGGAATTTTATTTTATTGGAATTTAATGTATATTTACATATATAAATAAACAGGAATTAATTTATATATAGATAGGATTTTGAAAATAGAATTTTTTAACAGAAAAATAATAATGATAATAATAATAATAATTGATATACACGTGCATATTTTAATTTTATGAAGGCAGCGGTTTTAAATGTTTTGAATTGTAAAGTTATGTAAAATTTAGATTTTGGAAATTATATAAGGTTTGGAGGTAGGATTTTAATAGCAATATAGATTTTATTTTTATAGAGAATTTGAAATATAAACTATTTTTATAAGGATACGTATTTCCAAAATGAAGAATAAAATAAATATGCATGCATATATTTTAATTTATTAAGTTATGTTAAAAATAATAATTTATTAAAGGTAATAAATTGTTTAATTAACTTATCTAAATTATTTTAGTTACTAAGAAGATTATTAAAAAGAAAGTTAGTTTAAAATTAAAACTATTAGTTTAGAATAAATTACTGGTTAATTAAATTATCAAATGGAATTTAATCGTTCGATTTATTCGAATATTAATGAAATCATATATAATTGTTATACAAGGTCTAAAAATCGTAGAGAATCAAGCCAGATCTGAAATGGGAGCAAAGGTGAGATCTTCTCACTCAATGAAATTTTTTCTGAATTAATTTTAAATAGTTAGATTTAAAATTGTTGATTGTGTTGATTGTGTGCTTAATGATAAATTATTATCAGTTGTATTGGATTAGACTCTGTGCACCGCATAATAGCGGATGATATTATATATGTACCCATATACCGCGATATACTACCTCAAAGTTGAATTGGTAATATATATGTATTTGGAGTGATTGATTTCCCGCATTATATAGCGGATGAGATCTTATGCGCCGCATAATAGCGGATGATATTTTATAAATCCCATATACCGCGATATTCCACCTCGAAGTGGAATAGGTATTGAATTGTTGTACTAACATCTGTGGATGTAGGAAAACAGGTTGGAGGGATCCAATTGGATTCCTCAAATATTTGAATTTGTTTCAATATTATGTGTTGATTTATTTAAAATCTGTGTGTGATTATATTGTGATTGAAATCGTTGAAGGCTAAAATTTAGCCGAATATTTTTTTTCTATCGGATACCAGAAATAAATGAAATTGTATTTTTAAATTTAAGTAGAAAATCTATAGTGAAATCCTATTGAATAAAATTCCAAATATGGGAAAAATTTTAATAAATGGATTTCAAGTAATAATATTCAAAATGTGAAGAATTTGTTTTAAAAATATGGTTTTTTAAATAATTTGGAAAAGATAAAGGAATTTATTTTAAAAATGAATTTGAAAATTGATTTGGTGTTAAAAGAATAAATCTTTGGGAAATCAATATGAAAATTGATTTGCTGTTTGAATGAAAATCGTTTGGTGTTGAAATAAATTTTGAAATCAATTTGGAATTTGATTAGGTGTATAAAATAAAATTTGAAAACAATTTGGAAATTGATTTGGTGTTTGTAAATGATTTTTGAAATCGATTTAAAAATCATATATAAGTGGATATTTGGGAATTTGAATTCACAATAGGAATTTAAAAAGGTAAGGGGAAGTTGTTTTAAAAATAAATATTATTTTATTTTTAAAAAGTGTGGAAAGGAATTTATGGATTTGGAACGTAAATTTAAAATAAATCCTGAATGATTTATTAATTGATTTGAGTGAACCATTTTAGAATGGTAGGTGTAATTTCCCTAGAGAGCCGAATATATTTTTAAAATAGCTTTTGAGATAAAATTAAAAGTTCTGGATTTGGTTTTAAAAGAATATTATTGGAGAAAATATTTTTGGAAATTGTTTTAAATCTTTAAAGTAAATATTTATTTAGTTAAGCATAAAAGGGATTATTTTAAAAGATTAAATTGATATTTGATTAAAAAATAGTTATTTGAATATTTATACTCTATCTACTAAATTTATTTTAAAATTAGTTTGGACTTGAAGTCTTAGATGTGATAATTAGTATATTGTTTTCATAACCATATTTAAGTAAGTATTTAAGATGGTTTTATTTTAGACGTTCCAAGAATATTTTGGATAAGTGATTTGAATTATTTTGAAGTATTTGAACTCGGCAAATTTTTAGCGGAATTAAATAAATAATTGCAAATTTATTCACGTGTGGAAAGTGATTTGAAATTGTTTTCAAAGGTTTGGAAAGTGAAAATCGATTTGAATTTTTTTTCGAATGGTTGAAGTGTTAAATTTATATCTTGCAAATATATTTTTGTAAATAAATAATTGGGGAAAATTATTTAAATCTTGGTGGTTGTTGTGAATGTTGATTGATAGTTAAATAACTGATTATCAATATTGGCCCTTTAATGGCATTTGAATTTCGATGCGACCGAAGGTTGGATTCCAAATGGATATCCAAAAACCACATCGAACCTTTGTGATTGTGATGGATCTTTTGTTTAAAAGATCAAAGTGGGAATTTGTTGAGATTTTTTTAAATCTGAATGTAACACTTATTTTTAAAATAAGCACTCGTTACTAGGATTAGCCGAGAGAGGACTTTGTGTCATAAAATCCATTCCGAATAATGATACGAAGAAATGTGATTGCATTTGAAGACAGTGTTGATGACCGGGTATTTTCGAAAATGAAAGGATTAGCTGTTGAATGTCTCTGCACGGGTTTCTCTGGTATAGAGATTTTATCACCCTTTGTGATGGGGATTTCGGACGTGATTAGTGAATATTCAGATTTGCAAAGGCTTCTTTTGAAGTGCCCCTTCGGTTTCGTTCGATCCCGGAGCGGGCTTGTATGGATGTGTGTCTGACTTTACACTTTGAGATGTAAAGCCGGTTTCTATCAAATACATTTTTGTTGGTGGCGGAGAATTTATTCTCTTAGCTTAACACCCTTCTTTGGGAGGTACGAGCTCCGAGGTTATGTAGTTGATGGTCACTAGTGATACATTTCCAATTTGGTAAATGTGGCATACGAAGTGCTGCTGACCATTTGTTGATCGAAGCATGGCTTTATGAAAAAGTGTAGCTTTGTGGACGATACTTCGTCGGACCTCACACCCCGGAAATGGTCAAAACAGGAGAATGCGGCAAGGTTATGAGGGTCGCACCCTTTAGGGTATGTCATTTTCTTCTGAAAAAGGATGGTATCATGGTATGGAGCCCAGATATTTACTATAAGGTTGCTATAAATTTATTATACTTTGTGGTTGTTGCTTTGTGGTTGAGGATCCTCGGATAAAGGTCGCAAACGACTGGGGATGGCATACTCGTGTAGTTGTTCCCTAGTTACAGAGGTAACCCAGCCTTGTGTTGGCAGAGAGCTGGTTTAGTTCTCAGGACATCCCTCCAGAGGCGTACCCATGTGGCAGTAGGATCCTCCTTAGCCTGACCATTTGTTGGAAACCCAATCACCAATACGCGCCTTGTACGGTTTTAGTTGTATAACCTGCATTCACTTATGGTGGCGTCCCACTGTTTAGATGGTAGCTATAGTAGACATACAATAATGGTTGTATGCTGGCTAAGATTAATATTATAATTTCGAAAGGTTTTCTGCACTATGCACTAATAATAATATTAAAAAGGATTTTGCGTATCAAGCATTTTTGACTATCATAAGGAGAAATCTCCTCTAATTCTGCGTTTGCATTATGTGTGTGACGGGAGGCCTTACGGTAGTTTCATTTTCCAAAAAGCGCAGCAGATTTCTTTTCCTTTCTTTTTGAAAATTACTGTTTTTTTAGATCTCACACCAGTCCCATGACTGACCTGGAGTTTATTGTTCCCTTTCTAAACTCTGAGTACCCATAATTTTCCATACGGGCAGCATAGAGTCAGGTTATCGGTTATTCTGGAGTGAATTCAGAAAAGAGATGCTGTGGAGATATGGAGTTCAAGCTGGATGGCGAAGCGTATCATTTATACTATGTAGTGTCCGCTGCGTATGGTTGGTGCAAAGTAAAATCTTCATGTCAGTCAAGTTATTATAACTGCTAGTTTTATGTTGTATTGTATATACTCTGATGATGTATGTATAAATCGATATACTTCTTTGTTTTAAAGATTATTCATTTATCTATTATATGTTGTTCCGCTGCGAAATGTGATATTCTGCTATTGTTTCTGTTTTCTTTTTCTATCTTCTTCTTTTTAAACTCTAATCGTTCAGTTTTCCGGCATTCGACTGTGCCACATTGGATACAGTGGACATATCGATGTCGACTTTCGGGCGTCGAAAAAATTGGGTCATTACACTGGTAGTAGCCAACAAGTCCGAGAAAACTTCTAATCTCATTCACCATCTCTGTTCTTTTCCAATTATTAATAGCTGTGATCTTATTTGGATCGACTGACAAACCCTTCTTTGAAACCACATGACCACGAAACTTAACCTCTTTCTTCCAAAAATGACACTTGGAAAATTTCGCCTTCGGCTGATGCTTTCGCCTACGGCTGATGCTGCCTCAGCATCCAAGCACCACTCTAAGATGATTTTCATGCTCTCTTTCATTCTTAAAGTATACTAAAATGTCATCTATGAACAACAACATGAACCAACCTAAGTACTCTCGAAAAACGTGGTTCATCTAATCCACGATTAACTCGAATGCCATTACTAACCACTCATACGAACCATACCTAGTTTGGAGTGCGGTCAATGGAATATTGTCCTCTACCCCTCTTAACAGATGGAAACCTGTCACCAAATCCAACTAAAAAAGACTCTGGGTCCACACAACTGATTAGATCGTCTATTCTTGGCAAAGGATACTTATTATCAATCATCTTCTAGTTCAACTTATAATGGTCGATGCACATCCTCAATGACCCATTCGGTTTTTTCACGAACATCGCGGCCACTCCCTAAGGAAAACTACTTGTTCCAATAAAATTTCTTCCTTCTAGATCTACTAACTGCACCTTCAACTCTTTTATCTCGGTCGGTGTCATTCTACAAGCTGGTCTACTTACATGTTCATCTCTTGGCACAAGATTTATCCGAAACTCAACAGCTTGTTTCGATGGTAGTCTTGTAACCGACTCAAAAACATCTGCAAACTCTCTTGCTACCCGAACCTGACTTAATTCTTTTCCCACTTCCATATAACTTAACAAAGCATAACCACTCTGTTCATAGTTCTCCACTGAGAATATAATTCGGTTATGACTATCAGGGTGTCTTAGTGATATTTTCCTATCCTGGAAAAATATCCTAGCCTCATATTTACGTGACCCATCCATATCAAAGATGATCCTGAAATTTACGTTATCAAAAACATACAGACTACATGCAAACGTATGACCTAGTATTTCAAGTTTGAACTGTCATATCTCATCCCTAGAGTTGCATACCCTCCGATTGGATTCGCCAGCCATTAAGGAAGTAACAGAATATGTGGGTTCTAAACATATCCTATCAAGTAAGCACTACGATATAAACGAATATGATACACTGGTATCAAATACTACCCTAACTGGAATACTCTAAACCAAAAGCACACCTTCCATCACAGTCTTCCCTTTTTCCGCTACAGTTGGCCTAGTGAATGATGGTCCAACAGCGAAGACCTTTCCTTGTCCGCCCTGACCGGTTTTGGACACTTATTCTTATAATGCCTAACTTGGACATAGTTAAAGTAGTTCGCACCTTTCTTTTCTACAACGTTATTCCCCACGCTCGACCGGAACTCATGAGCATAATGACCTTTCTTTTCACACTAGAAACAAACTAAATCAGCTTTTTTCTTCTTGATAGCTTCTCTTCCAGGCTCCCTTCTTCTTAAAGAATTTCCACTTCTTTCATTGAGAACCCTGGGTTTCAATTGGCTTTTCTCCTGCATAAATAGCAAGCATCTCCTCGTGTCGGATTGCCATCTCCACAACTACATTACAAGGATCATGGAGACGTGTTAGGGTCCCCCTAGCAATCTCGGGCCTCAATCCCCAAATGAACCTCTCATTCCACCTAATGACGGTGTCTATAGTAGTATACCCATATCGGGACAACTCATAAAACTTAGAAGCATACTCCATTATCGACATATCTCCTTGCACCAAATCCATAAACATCCTCAACAATGCGGACTTGGCAGCTTCAGAACCACTGCCTGAAGCTTCTTCAAAATTATGCCTAAGTCAACTCCTCCTCAGGAACTCCATTGGTGACACTATTCCACTAATGAAGCGCTACACCTTGCAACTACCTAGAGGCTAATCTCCTCTTTTGCTCATCATTCAATCGCAAGTCAGCAAAGATTCTCTCATAATGCAACAGCCAATTCTCAACATCTATGGCATCCTCCATTCTTATAAACAGCTTCCCACCAAGACTAGTGTAATCTCTGCTCAACTTAGCATAACTGTTCCTAATTGGGGCCATAGGATTTGCTCCTCCTACATTTCCAGCGACACCGGCAACTACTCCAGCTTGCATTAGATTGATAAAGAAACGATACATCATCCCTACATCCACTGGTGGATTTCCAGCACCTACATTGGCATCTGCATTTTGACTAGTAGTAGTCTGCCAACTCGGGTTCCTCCTGGTGGGTTGAGCATTTTCGTTGGTTGTGGTGCTTCCTCTACTGAGATTTTCTCTTCCATTACCTACATCCATATCTTCTTTCTCGTAAATATGCATATGAGCTTTAGTAAGATACAGAAGAACGATCTAAGAGAGATAGGAATATGTACTTATATATATATATGTATGTATGTATGTATGTACATATATATATATATATATATATATATCAAATACAAGTACATTATTATAGCATTAACCCAAACCCCGATCTTATTTTCTAATTCATTGGATTATGTTTCGAAAATTCTTTTAGGTTTAAGTTTATTTTAAGTTTCATAAAACTATGCTCTGATATCAACTTGTAACATCCTCCACTTGGAGGCTCAAAACTAACGGCTACGAATGTTGTAGTTATCCACGGTTATTAATCCTTGACGACCAAATATGGTAATATTAGATACATCGATATAACATAAACACATGGATATAGAAAAAAAATTTAAAATCATTAAACAACTTTCACATTCCATTTCACATCCTTTCAAATTCATTACATAATCCCAATACGAAAACCACGTTCAGTGAAAATTTAGTTATTACAATATACGCCAAGAGTGACATATGAAGATGTCCCTTTGGATGATTAGAGTATATATAACTAGGCAACTAAACAACTTTGCCATTACAATGAAATACAATGGAATCAAAATAGAAAAGAACTCTAAATAGCTATTGTGCCTCCTACATGTCTCTGGAAGTTTCTTTGTTTAATGAGGTACCTGAAAACCTCAACTCTTAAACTAATCAAAGTTAATTGAGCACCCAAGAGTTTAAGGGGAATGCATATACTTCGTGTCTGACATAAAGCTGAAGGTGGCTATGCTCTAATACCAAATGAATGTGACTACTATGTTGCTAGTTATCACTTAGGATTGTGTAATATGGAATGTATTATAAATTAAATGCAGAAATAGATAATAATAGTAAAGTAAATAAGAATAAGCACACCAAGAGTTTTTATATTGGCTCGACCTTCCCGTTCTACGTCAAGTCCCAGACTTCCCTTTAGAATTTCTCACGATAACCCCTCACTTAACCAGGAGCAATAGGTATACAACACCTGAGCAGCCGATCATGATTTTTCTGCCTCTAACAACTGAAAGAGATCTTTTCCCGCCTGAACAACCGAACAGGACTTCAATAGTTTCAATAAAATTGCTTTGACACTTTGTGTTCTTAATAACACTGATTCGTCTTTGATAGTACAACCTTCCTATAATCTTTTCCTCAAGTATATATTGTGTGTGCAAAGATTTAGAAAGAAAAATATTGCTTTGAATCGAAGAATAAGTTAATTGACTCAGAGATTCAAGCAATATATGTAAATTGTGATTGCTTTATAAAATGCAGAGATAGGAGAAAGTATGATCAAAAAGAAAAGGAAAATTCGATGATTTTGAGAAGTGAATCTCATGTGTTTATATAGTAGATAAATATCTACAACCATTCATGAAGAGTTTTGACCAAAAGATGCAGCCATAACTCTTCAAATTGGATTGTATCTCTTGGCAAATGGAAGTGTCTGTTCATAAACATAGCTGTTGGAAAAGTTATTTCGACTGACCTGAAATGACCAGTCAACTGAATATTCAAAATTGGTGCAAAACAGAGTGTATCTGTGTAACTGAGCAGGTTCAGTCGACTGGTCATATTTGGTCAGTCGACTGAATTTGAAAATATAAACATGTATACATATGTGCATAAGTTCAATATGCTGTTTTATAGATATTCAGTCGACCGGTCGATTTTGTTCAGTCGACTGAATTCTGCTGATAACTAAAAATCACCACAGGTCATTTGGTTAGAGCACTTGCCTTCTAAACTAGTGACTCGGGTTTGATCCCCGCTCCATGCATTTTTTGAAAACTTGATTTTGATTAAAATATGCATGCAAGTTTATTTGAATGTGAATGATGATTTTTGAGAAAAGATTTTAACAAAGCACTAAACTAGACTCTATATACATATTTGATGACTCTTGTTAAAACATATAACTATATGAACCATACTTTGAGTCGTTGAGTCCGAATGTTGTCGTAGTCGTAGATTCGTGAATTGTTGTTTCATGTCAGCAGTTAAAACCTATGATCCAACAGAAACCTGGTATGAATAATAATCTACCATCTCAAACCATTTAAATATCTAGTGAGACCATGCCATTTAGTGGAACGGGTTTTCCCCTTACTAATATCTTATTCAAAACTTTTAAATAATCATATACTATGCTCCTACATCCATAATGGTTAAAACATAGCAATTCAAAATATTATTATGATATGTAAATAAGTAAAACAATTTTGAATTTAAATCTAGATTTCCTATCCTCTTTTATTTTAACTATCCATCTCAATTATAGTTTCTAGGGTCAATATTAACCTAATAGTTTTCATGGGCTGACTAATAGCATGTTTAGTGTTTATGGCCTCCCTGTCTGATTTCATAGTTTTCATGGACCACTAAGAATCTATTGGTCCCGCCAATAACTTCCTTATTCATTGGTTCTCCCTGAACCTATGGTATCTCTAATAACTCCCTCTTATCCTAGTTTTCATGTGTTGACTAGGAACCTATTAACTTCTACCAATAACTTCATCTAGTTATAGTTTTCATGGGTTCACTACAAACCTATTGATCCCTGCCAATAACCCTTTCTAATCATAGTTTTCATGAGTTTACTATAAACCTATTGGCCCATGCCAATAACTTTCCCCAAACATAGTTTTAATCCGTTTCTGATGAACCTATCTATCTAACAACTTCTTTAATCGATATTTAGGCATCCTATATTATAGTCTTTCTGACATCCTGGATACAGTTCTACTCATTCATAAGTTAACTCAATTATATTCACTACTGGGTCAACCTAGCTGTTTATTCTGCCCTTTTTGCCCAAAATGTAGTCATGGATCCCTTTTACACTGAATATGCATATAAGAAGAAGCAAACATAACAATATGATAACATCAACACTTGTGGTTTAATATCCTAGAAATCATTTACATATAAAACATGGTTAATCCCTTTAACCTATTATACTACCAAGGAAAGCTTCTTCAAAATCTTCGTACTTAAAATCCACTTTAAAACTCCTTTATTATGCCATGGTTTTCCTCTTTAAAAAAATGAGATTGGCTTCATTGTTTTGAAAACTAAGGCTTTCGAAACTTCATACCTTTGCTTTCGAAACCATTGGATAACTTCCTTCAAAAGCATTCAAATGTTCTTTTCAAAACACTACGCATATGCCTTTCGGAACACTTTAAATTTTCTCTATTGAAACCTTAAAAACATAACTTTTAGCATCCCTTTCGAAACCTTTTGAAAGTATCCCATTCAAAACCATTAAAAGCACCCCTTTCGAAACCTTTTGAAAGTATCCCATTCAAAACCGTTGGATTTATCTTTAAAAATATCTTTTGGGTCAAAGTGAGTATAAATAAAAGAGCCCTTTTCAAAACCATTAAACTTAATATAAAAGAGTTTGGGGGAAAACTGATGGCTTCAGAACCATCCTTTCAAAAACTTAAATCATTTAAGTAAAACATTTGAAGGTTAGCTTTGAAACCCTCTTTGGAAGCCATTGCCTTCGAAAACATTAACCCTTTCAAAAGCTATAGGAATCGACTTAATATATTAATAAAAAAACCTACCTTTTGTTCTAGTTGATGACTTTAATCCATTCGAAAGGCAAGGTTAGCAGTAGGGTTTCGGCTGGGTTGAAACAACCCTTTTCAAAAGCATTGAATTAAAACAAGGAAACTCATTCGAAAGCATTCTTTTCGAAACAAAATGGTGGCAATATAACATTCCTGGATTTTAGCCAGAATTAATTTGATAATAAGTTCAATTTTTGGTATTAAATTATGAAATTATTGGTAATTAATTTTAAATTTTGGATTTAACGATGAATTAATAGGAAAATTTCCAGAATAAATAATGATATGTATTTTTAAATTGAATTTGAAATTTGAAATTCAAGAATAAATATTTTGAGAAATAAATTGGTTTTAAGAACTTTGTAAATTGATAAAAATTTGTTTTCTATTATATGTATGTATATATATACATTTTAATTTGAAGGATATGTTTTAGAATTAATAAAAGGGTTTAAAGACATTTTCTTTCATATTTGAAAAAAATTTAGTTTGTAAATAAATTCAAGACAATTATATAAACATGAGTATACATATATTAAATTAAATTGGAAATAATAATAGATAAATATAATTTTTATAAGGATATAAACACAAATTTGTTCATAGGACATTTGTAAGGGATTAAAAATGTGTAATTGTACAAGTGTCGGCTTATGAGACAATGGCATTTATTTTGTTTAAAATGAATTAAATTTTATATTGGAAAATGAAAACTAAACTACATTCTTCTTTTCTAAAAAACTAAAATAAGAAAGAAAAAAAGAGAAACAAAAATCAATCAAGTTCAAATCATTTTAAAACTAAAGCTACTCTCAGATTGCCAAATCTGAAAAACATGCAAGTACAATCAAGTTACAAATTCAATTCAAAAGCCTGAAGCAAGCTATAGCCCATAATGCAATTCAAAGAAAATCAAATCCAACAATTTTTTACAAAGGCTGTAGTCAAAGCTATCAAACTGTATTAAGTATAAAACAAAATCAAACATGCAAGATCAACTACCTTCTCAAACAAATCACGATCCAGATCAGATTCAACATTGAAAACAAGTTTTCAAATCAAATAAATTGAACCAGAAAACAATCTTCAACCTAAGGATAAAATCAATAACATCAAAATCAGAGTTCCAGATTTTCAAATTCAAATTACATTTTCCAGGTTTCAAAAGTATTTCCTACCTATGTCTTCATTCCTGGTGAGCAAACTCACTTAAACCCATATGTTTATCTTGATTCTTGGAATTAATACAAAAAGAATGATATGACAATGTTTTTTTATATGCCTGCATGTATATATCTACATGTAAATGATGATATGCATGTCTGTGGATATATATATTTTAAGCTCTGTTCTTTAGTTCAGGTTTAACTAAATCTAAATAAATTCAAACATCTTCACATAAACAATATTAGGCCATGATTTTTGAAAGAAATTTGTTAGAAATAGACAAATACTATTTTTATAAATATTTACAAGAATATCAGTAAGTTATTTTTACTGGGAACAGTACAATGGAATCAAACTCAAGCCGAAAACTTTATATTTGAATATCAAGTTTGAATTGTATCTTTGAATTCGTGTTGGTAAATCATGATTTTTAATATAGATATTAAAATTTTTAAGCAAGTAAGTGACGAGAATTAGCGAGATGATCAGGAAATGTATAATCATTGAATTCCGTTAATCGGCGAGATTGGGTTCTTTGAGTTTTGGTCAGACGATAGATTAAGCACCAATGATCCAGGGAAAAATACTTAGAGAAATTCTAAATTTTTATGTTGGCTAGGCGATGAAGAATTATGGTTTAAGGAACAAATTTGGACGATATATTCATCAACTTCGTGCGATGATGAAGGTTGATCGAAGTCGTCCGGTCCGATGGGAATCAAAGCTGGGGGAGCTTGGCGTGGCTCCAGTCATAGTCGCGTGATTTACGGTGGTCGGAGAGCGGTGATACGAGGAGTTTTGGATGATCGGCTCTAACCTGATGGGTTTCATTCCACTCGATTTTGATTGGGGGTGTCATTCGTGAATCTGGGTGTATCGGTCGCCTGAGTGGAGCATGGGTGACATGTCGATGACTGAAGTGATGATCGGAGTTGGCCAGGCCCATCGTACACGTGCACGATATATCACTGCATCCAGTTGCTCAAGGTAATTTATGGGAGAAACGTTGGCCTCGGGTTCATGCTCGAGTGAATGAAAGGCAGACTCGAAGTAGTGATGTGTGCATGTTGTCTCGGGTAGATTGGGTATTTGCTTGAGTAAAAAATGAATTTGGCTTGGGTTTTCATTGCATTGGCTCGAGTCTTTTTAGACCGAGTTGCCAGATTTTAAAATCTGAGAAGAAAAACATAGTTCAGGGTTTTAAAGTTTAAGTAACCAGGCTTTCAAATAAGAAGTATGATTAAGTTTCAAGTATTAATAAGTTTTTAATAAAATGTAAATGCTAACAAGCTTTCAAACAAATTTCGAAGAAAAAAATGTTAAGGCTAAATGTTTTAAATTGTTTTGAAATAATAATTGATTTTGAAAAAACTTTAATTAATCAATATTTTTGTATAAAAATGATTTCAAGCATTTACTTTAGACGATGTAATTAAGTAATGAATTATGATAAAAAGGTTTACTTTTAATTAATTAAGGTAAATTGTTAATGATTTAAGTTTGATTTATCAAGTAATTAAATTGCGAGAACAAAATTTTGTTAAGAGGGTAGTCTGTAACAACCCTTATTTGGAGATAACCTTTCAATATTAAATTATAATGGTAATTATAATTTAATATTGTCAATTAAATTAAAATTGGAGATTTTAAATCGTTTATTTGAAATAATCAATGAATTTTGGAATTTAATTGAGAAAATAAAGTTAAAAGTTTTATTTTATTTGGTTAGTGTGATAATAAATGGAAAATGATTTTATTTTAAAGAAAATGCAATAGTACATTATTTATTTCCCATTTGCTTCTTTTAATAACTTTTAAAGAAAAATGTAATTTTTAAAGTTGGTTTATCTAAATTAAAAAGATGAAATTTTATTTAAAAATGTGTTTTGATTGTAAAATTGAGGCTGAAATGACTTATATTTTTCTAAGCAAGGAAATAAATTTTGTTAAATTTTTGAAGTTGAAACTATGGATTTATGCATTTATTTGGTGTAAATTGTGTATTTTAATAAATTAAGGGTTTTTAATGATAAAAATATTTTTAAAACTAAAATTATCTTTTTATATAATGAAAAATATTTTACTTACTATGTATATAAGTTTGCATATTTTGTTTATATGAAAATTTGAAAAAATGCATTATTTTATAACATAAAATGAATATGTGAGCATTTGCTTAAGTACGTGATTTAACTACTTAGGCTAGTTAATTCATTTCTATAATCAGGTCCAAAAGGCCCATTATCCTACTTAATCAGATATTGAGAAGGTGAGAAACAATTACTGTATTCATAAAGTAATTGGTATCATCTTTTTTCTCTTGCATGTAAACGAAAGTTCACATTTTCCAAAAATCAAAGTTTTAAATCTTTATACTTCTTTAAACAAACTGATACAGTCTAGAGTAAATATAAAGGTAATATTTTCCAAAACGGAAAATTTCATCAAAATTTTTATTTGAGACGAGGATATGTATGTTAATGGTTTCCTTTTCCTTTGCATGTCTGTATATTGATTTCTACAGATTACTGGAAACTCTCTTCTCCTTAAAGCTTGTTTCTTTCAGCAAAACTTCAGAATTTATCATCTCTAATTCAAGGTGAGTTACAAAAACTCACAAATTCTTGCTGAACAAAGCTCAAATCGCCAGAAACAGAGAATAGTTTGTGTTTTGTAGTTATTTTATCCCAGCTTGTAAACTGTTTTCTATTGCTTTTATGAAAGGTTATAACTTTTGATTTCGGCAACGAAACGCCGCCGGATTTATTCCAAATAGTAGTTTATATATTGAACTTTGTCTCTGTAAAATTTGGTTGAAAATATTTTCATTTGGCTGTTCAAAACTTTGCTGCAAAATCAACAAAAACCCATATTTTTACCTAGGCATATTTTGTTTGAGTTGTTGCAAACACGGCTCGAGTCTATATTTGAAACAGCATAACGCTTTCATTTCTTACTGGAATTCATCGATTCTTTTTTTGTTTGAAAGATAACGTTTTCTACTATATGCATAACAATTTTTAGCTTAATCCGAGGTGGTTAGATCCTTTGTTTTATGCCTGAAAGTTGAACCTGAGATGGTTTTCAGGCCTGTACATTTTGTTTTTTAAACTGCTGCAAACATAGCCTAAGTTCGTGTTTAAGACGGTGTAACCTTTCATTTTCAGTCGTAATTCATTTATTCTTTTTCTGTTTAAAAGATGAAGTTTTGTAGTATGTCAACACCAATTTTTAGCCGAATATGAGTTCGTTTGGCCCTCCATTTCAGACCTGTAATTTGAACCCAAGATGGTTTTCAGGCCTGGCCACTTGTTTTTGAACTACTGCAAACATGGTCTGAGTCCATGTTTGAGACGGTTTAACCTTTTCATTTTCGGTCGGAATTCGTCGATTAGTTTTTTATTTAAAAGATGAAGTTTTCTACTATGAGAGTACTAATTTTTAGTTCAATCAGCGGCCGGTTGGCCACCTGTTTCATATTTAAAATTTGAACCCAGAGAATATTTCAGACCTGGGTGGTATTTTGCCTTTGCATTTTAATGTTCTTTTTCCGTTTGATTTTTGACTTTTAATTCATGTTTTTGTGATATTTCTGAATTTTTTTGAGCGTCATGATGCCTATCAGTAGGCTAGCCCACTTTTGATGGATTTGAAATTCAAATTTGAATTGGAATTGAATTTGAAATGAGTTTGAATGACGGTTTTGAGTGATCTTTTTGATTTCGAGCACGGATTTTTCCAAACGATTTTGAAATAATTTTTAAATAAATTAATATTGAAATTAATTATTACGTATTTTTAAATTATTTTAAGCTATAAAATCTATTTATTTTCTATAGCAAGGGAATTTTCATATATTGTTTTCAAAATTGGTTTCGAAGAATGGTTTTAAAAGCTTATTTTCTCAACAAAATTATTTTATGTATAAAATGCACATTCTTGCAATGTTCGAGAAAATGAGAAGGAGAATTAAATGATTTGTCAAAATATGTTATGAGACACGTGCGTTTATCTTATCGGTTAATTCCTGACTTGTCCGTTTGTCGATTTCACATTCGGATCGAGTTTACCGATGAGATGAGGTACACTTTTACTGCTTTGAGTATGGAATTTACTAGTGGTTAATAAACCGTTTAGTGCGGACGTGTGGTATGGGACACACGTTTATACTATTCGGGTTACTATCCGAGGGTATGTGACACATTTATCTAAGAGACGTATCTTCCAATACTGGACCTTCGGTTCATTTGTCCTTGGGGATGTTTGTCAAAGAGACGTTTGATATTTTTATATGTCTAGAGTAAATCTAAAGGTAATATTTTCCAAAATGGAAAATTTCATCAAAAATTTTATTTGAGTCGAGGATATGTATGTTAATGGTTTAATGCGGACATGTGATATTTTTATCAATCTAGAGTAAATCTAAAGGTAGTATTTTCCAAAACGGAAAATTTCATCAAATTTTTTATTTGAGTCGAGGATATGCATGTTAATGGTTTCCTTTTCCTTTGCATGTCTATATATTGATTTCTACAGATTACTGGAAACTCTCTTCTCCTTAAAGCTTGTTTCTTTCAGCAAAAATTCAGAATTTATCATCTCTAATTCAAGATGAGTTACAAAAACTCAAAAATTCTAGCTGAACAAAGCTCAAATCGCCAAAAACAGAGAATAGTTTGCGTTTTGTAGTTATTTTATTCCAGCTTGTACACTGTTTTCTATTGCTTTTATGAAAGGTTATAACTTTTGATTTCGGCAACAAAACGCCGGCGGATTTATTCCAAATAGTAGTTTATACATTGAACTTTGTCTCTGTAAAACTAGGTTGAAAATATTTTCATTTGATTGTTCAAAACTTTGCTGCAAAGTCAACAAAAACCCATATTTTTACCTAGGCATATTTTGTTTGAGTTGCTGCAAACATGGCTCGAGTCTATGTTTGAAACAGCATAACACTTTCATTTCTAACTGGAATTCATCGATTCTTTTTTTGTTTGAAAGATAACGTTTTCTACTATATGCATAACAATTTTTAGCTTAATTCGAGGTGGTTTGATCCTTTGTTTTATACTTGAAAGTTGAACCTGAGATGGTTTTCAGGCATGTACATTTTGTCTTTTAAACTGCTGCAAACATATCCTAAGTCCGTGTTTAAGACGGTGTAACATTTCATTTTCAGTCGTAATTCATTTATTCTTTTTCTGTTTAAAAGATGAAGTTTTGTAGTATGTCAACACTAATTTTTAGCTGAATATGATTTCGTTTGGTCCTCCATTTCAGGCCTGTAATTTGAACCCAAGATGGTTTTCAGGCCTGACCACTTGTTTTTGAACTACTGCAAACATGGTCTGAGTCCATGTTTGAGACGGTGTAACCTTTTCATTTTCGGCCGGAATTCGTCGATTCTTTTTTTATTTAAAAGATGAAGTTTTCTACTATGAGATTACTAATTTTTAGTTCAATCAGCGGTCGGTTGGCCACCTGTTTCATATTTAAAATTTGAACCCAGAGAACATTTCAGACCTGGGTAGTATTTTGCCTATGCATTTTTATGTTCTTTTTCCGTCTGACTTTTGACTTTTAATTCATGTTTTTGTGATATTTTTGAATTTTTTTGAGCGCCATGATGCCTATCAATAGGCTGCCCACTTTGGATGGATTTGAAATTCAAATTTGAATTGAATTTGAATGACGGTTTTGAGTGGTCTTTTTGATTTCGAGCATGGATTTTTCCAAACGATTTTGAAATAATTTTGAAATAAATTAATATTTAAATTAATTATTACATAGTTTTAAATTATTTTAAGCCATAAAATCTATTTATTTTCTATAACAAGGGAATTTTCATATATTGTTTTCAAAATTGGTTTCGAAGAATGGTTTTAAAAGCTTATTTTCTGAACAAAATTATTTTATGTATAAAATGCACATTCTTGCAATGTTCGAGCGAATGAGAAGGAGAATTAAACGATTTTTCAAAATATGGTATGAGACACGTGCGTTTATCTTATCGGTTAATTCCTGACTTGTCCGTTTGTCGATTTGACATTCGGATCGAGTTTGCCGATGAGATGAGGTACACTTTTACTGCTTTGAGTGTGGAATTTACTAGTGGTTAGTAAACCGTTTAGTGCGGACGTGTGGTATGGGATACACGTTTATACTATTCGGGTTACTATCCGAGGGTATGTGACACATTTATCTAAGAGGCGTATCTTCCAATACTGGACCTTCGGTTCATTTGTCCTTCGGGATGTTTGTCTAAGATACGTTTGTCATTGCAATGTATTTGTCCTTCGAGATAATTGTCTAAGAGGCATATTTATTTATCCCTTCGAACATTTGTCTAATAGATGCGGCGCCTTATTTTAAGAGAACGGTACTTGGCGGGCTTCGGCCATAAGGACCGCTATATCATTGAGATGATTTCATTGATTTCTTTGTGATTTTGCTAGTGTGTTGTCTTTTTACATTATTGGCCATTTGAGCCGTTCGAGATATTATATATGGCGGTTACATCTTTGAAAATTGTACTTCTTATCATGTTCTATATTTGAGATTTGGGTTTGCCAACACCTAGCTTATTTGAGATTTGCCCATTGGCGTTATTATATGAGATTTGCCTTTTGGCATTTATTAGGGATTATATTCTCCTACGTTGAAGATTTATATTTGATTGCCTTATGGCATATTTTGAGATGGTGATTTCTTGAGATTGTTTTGATTTGCCGACATGGCGAGTTTGGGATTTCTCTTCTTTGGAGTTATGTTCTTCTCCTAAACCATATTTGATGTTTTGTGATACGCCAGTGAGATGAGGCATGCTTTTATTGTGAGATTTGTTATATTGTTTTATCGCCTTTGAGTTGCATTCATATTTAGTGATATCCTTATATCAGTTGAAGTTACTATACCTACTTAGTTATGCTATGTGAAGTAACCATATTCTCTTGAATTATTCCTTCTCACTAGAGAAGAATATCACCTTGCCTTATGTTGTGTTATCGATTATCCTCTTAAAACCGATTTGTTTAGCTAGACTGACCCGTGTATTTTATGCTTGGGTTGGACCGAGTTGTTTCGGGTTAGATACCTGTTTTTGGACTTTACTTGATGCTTCCGTCTTGAATATCAGCTTACCTATTTTTGTAATTTTATAGTCGTTCTGTATGACTCTGATATGTATTTATTGTATTGACTCGTTGTATATATTGTGATCCTTGTACTACTTTTTTTGTATCATTTGTATTGTATGGGATGTATCTGTGTTTATGTGTGTGTGTGCGCGCGCGTGTGCGTGTGTATGTGTGGGTTTGGTTACTGTTCTGTGATATGTTGTACATATATTGTCGTTGTATTTTGTTCTGATAGATCCGTTAGCCACTGTAGTTTTGTATCAAGCATTTATTGAATATGTCGATCCACTTGACGAAGGAAAAAAAACTGGAGCACTAAATCGACGTATTCAGTAGATATTTAAGACAAAATTATGGATGGTCGCTCCTAACCAGTCTTACTCTCCGCATTAGCAGACGATATTACCGAGTAATACTCTTTGTTAATATAGGTCTTTGGGTGGGGCATCACAATTGATAAGTGGTTTTATGTGTTGTATTATAATTTGATTGTTTAAGTTATGTAATTTAATAACATAAATAAACCATACTTATGACAAATAGATCACTATTTCCATTTAAGAACAAAATAGAGAGATCGTAGATTATTGTGTGTTGGTTTACAAAAATATGGAGTGAATTTGCTTCTAAATTGTTTTCTAAGCTCTTATTTTCAATCACTTTTGTTCTACCTTTTTAAAATTTATCGACTATTTTTAAATTCGATGGAAAATTAGTCATTAAACACAGATCGTATATGGATGTTGTGACATTTTTGATGTCAACCATTTGTTTGGTATGTTGTTTTCCTCTTATTCTGTTAACTAACATATCAATTACAATGCAGTTAAAATTGTTACCATTGCTGGTTGCTTTTTGCTTATTATATATAAAATTGCTCCTGTGCAAAGTTAGTCAACTGTAACTAGACTTACCACAAATCAAAATAAAATTACAGATAAATAGAAGCGAAAGGTTAAAGTACGTTCATGACAGTACTTTTTATTTCTTCTATCATTGTATGTTTATCATTCCAAAAAGAATACGAAATGAGACTGGGGTTGACTACGCAAAATTTAAGATGTAAAAAGCTAAAAAGGTAACATAAAATAGGAAAAAGGAGTAGAAAGGAATAGCATAGTAGGCATGAAATGTTTTATGAAAACATTAAATAGGAGACTGATTGGAAACTGTAGAAAAATCCCATCAAGAATTAAATATGAGAGATAATGTGAACTTTTTTTTTTGAAAATCGAGAGATCCAAAGCACTAAAACGAAGAAGAAAAAGAAAAACTTAAAAGGGTGTCATATTTCACAAGATAAGAATCTGTAAAAAGTTCAGAGCGTAGGAAAGCTGTGAAGAGAATTATGCGGAGATGTTGGCTGTCTTCTTGGGTGAACGGAAAATTTAAATTGGACATTTGAACGAGTCGCAGGTTGAATGAACGAAAAATGAGTTTGTGCAATGTGAGTGGAAACCTTAGCGGAGTAATGGAAATCTTAGCGGAGTACTTGAAATGTATATTTCAAAATAAAATTAATTTATAATTAATTAACAATTGAATTATTATTTTTGTAATATGTGTAGATAATTTGTTAAAATAAATAAATAAATAAATTGAAAAATTATAAATTCCTCGGATTTAGTTCGAATAATGTTGAACACTTCAATATGTCCGCGGCACAAAAAACCGCATCTCAATCGAACTTTATATTTGTCTAATTAACTTGTTAACATCAACGTTAAGCACAAAAGTATCAAATATTTGGCTGGGGGCAGCTTTCCCATTAACATTCCCTAGGCGTCAGAAGTATCCGACGCTTGGGGAACTATGACGGGGTAAAAATGTTGGGCGAACTGGCCCTACTGCATTTTGCATGGTTAATAAAATGTCTTACTTATTACTTTCATATTTGCTTCAATACGTTAAATAGTTTATAAATGAGCAACAATGTTGGCGGAAAATGGAATATACAACTGAAAAAAATCATACGTTTTCATGAATTTAAAGTAAATATAACCATAGAGAGGGCTAACGAAAAATAGTAATAACAACATACTTATCAAATAACAAACAGTCAAACATTAAGCTGAACTCTACAAAATGCTCACTGCCTTACTATTTTAATATTTTGTTAGTTAACATCAAAATGCTGGTAGGAATGTGAAACATTAGATAAAGAACTGATTTGGCTATCCACCAGCGCAACTCTTATTTTTCCCCTCCTATAAAATGCCAACTTTAGGGTACCGCACAATCCATATTCCTTGCTATCTAAATTTACTCACTCTCACTCCTTGTAAATCTCCTCTCTTCCGCTTATTCCTTTTTAAAAATCTATTCCTCGAATCTTAAGAATTCAAATCTCACTTTTAAATTTCTCTATAGTAGGAGCTTTACAAGGAGTGAGTAAATTTAGATAGCAGGAATATGGATTGTGCAGTACCTAAAGTTATGATTTACAAGAATAAGCGGAAATTGTGAAGATAGCCTGTGAGCACAAGTACTGCCTCTACAATATGGATTGTGCAGTATCCTAAAGTAAATCATAAATCACCTTCCTGTTTCAAGAATTTATGATTTACTGTAGGCAGTGCAGGATAGCCTGTGAGCACAAGTACTGCCTCTACGAACTTCCAAAGAAAGGTGAAAAGGTTCGTTGGTATTGTGAAGATTATAGGCCAACTATTTTTCCAGCGTCTTAATCTTCTCCCAAGGAACAGGAGGTTGATGCTGAAACTTGCAAACTGTATCCAGAAAGCATTCAAAAGCTTCAAAATCATAATCCAGATCTAAAGAATAACAATCTTGATGCTTTTTGTCCATCGCAACTTGAAACAGTCTGAAGAAGCTGTTATAAAATCTTCACTAGTGGCGACTTGACTATGAACGAGGTATCTCCTCCTAAAACTATAACACATAGGGATGCTATCCTTTTTGGTAGCCCTATCTCAGAGAAGTCAAAGTGCTGTTTGGCAAGGGTAAAGGAAAAACATACTCAAAACAATGATAATAATTCTCCTTGCGAACAAAGAACCATAGAACATATAAGAGCAAAGCATAGAGAAGAAACCAATGCTAGTAGGCTTAGTAGGTGTACTGAAATTAGAAAGAGTAAACCTTTTCAGAACAAGAAGGAAAACACCTTGAACCAGCAGGACAGAGAAAAGTCTAATTACAGTACCCGAAGCAAAACACGTGGAGATCAGTCAAGGAAGAGAGAGGGAAGCACATATGAAGATCAAGCTTATAATAACCTTACCAAGAGGCAAAAGGCATTATATGACTCGAAGAATAAAGAGCAGAACAGAGACAAACCGAAACGGAGAAGCACATAGATGACCCAAACAAGAGAAAGTTTAGAGAAGATGATAACTGTGCTTTTAGCTTGTATGTTAAAAAAGAGAAGAAGTTTCTGCAATATTGTTTAAATCTTTAACGAAGCAAATGGAATATTGTAGTGGTCATAGGAAACAAGTCAAAAAGAAGGCACAGTCGGTTCTAGCGGCGAATAGTGATAATATGTCTACTACTTTAAAAGCATATGACTACTATGCTACCATGTCTCTTATTTATCAAACAGATGGATATTGTTAATTTTATCTAGGTAAACGAAGGTTTTCTGTTTGAATGATCGGATATTTGTGGTAGGAGAGAGTCTAAGGAGGTGGAGTCTTCTCTTAGGAGTTGGGAGCAGATTAGGTCTAGAGTCGCTAAATCTTCGTTTATGGAAGACAATTGTTGAAGAAGGAGAAGGAAACGTCTGAATTTTTTATTTGGAGGGGAGTGGAGTGAGTGAGGCAGGATTTGTAGATGGTTTGGATATTGATTGAGGAAGAAAGAAGGAAAGTGGATGAGCGTTTGCGCTGTTTATGTAACGTTGAAACGTAGAAAGTTAAAGTGGAACATAGATTAAAATAATCGTATGTTGATTATGTGAAAGACGTAGGCTTTCAAATTTCAAAGAGGCGGTCAAAATTTCCGAAGGTTAAAAGTTAAATAGCGGGGATGAATGTATTTGTCATAATAAGCTATTCAACGAAAAATTAAAACGTTCAGTTCCACGACATTGTCTAGTGGTTATGTATCTGTACACACGAAATAATAATACGAGTATTTGACCTTCAAATTCAATGGAAAATACATTGTTTAGATTTGTCTTATCAGAAAACGGACCCTGCACTCAACCTTTAATGGTTGAGACTAATAAAAGAAAAGGGACGGATAGTGCAATTGCACCATCCCCGTGGAAATTGGGATAGCGCTTGCACTGTTTCAGTGCAAATAAGGGCAATAGTACAAACATAAGTATACATGAATGTCTTATTTTTTCAGCTTTCCACACAACATATGAATCCATCTCAACAATCCGCTTCTTTTCATTCATTGATTTGCTGTAAATGAACAATTTAAACTAAATAAAAATAAATGTACCACCTAAAAGATTGAGACATAATTTTCACTATTCAATCAGCAAGGAGTTATACTACCTTCTTTTTTCGACAAATTAAGAAGCCACAATAGTACATATTAAACTACAAATTATGCAATCGTGAAACTAACAACATTATTATTGCAGTGGAATCACGTGTCTAGCCACACTAAGATTACTCGAATTCTGACCGATAGATTATAAAAGGAAGTTCAGATACCATTAAAATTATCCAATTGAACCCAAATAAACAAAGCAAAATGAAATGGATGGACTAAGTCACAAATTGTAGCATCTGATTTCTCAGACTACACCACCTCACCTGCATAATCATATTTTTTAAGCAAGTTGCCAGCTGAAAATTCTATTTGTGACATTAGCCATTTCTATTTTTGAACATACAAGTATTATTATTATTGCCAATGTTTTAACACACAATGGATAAACTAATTATTAATATTAAAAACAATGAAATTGAAGATTACATAAAGAATACCATTTGGAAAAAATTCCAAAATACGTGAATTGTTATTAAAAAGGAACTTCGGATGAAGTTCATGATTAACTTGATGGCTGTTGGATGTACAGATTTCAAGAAATTCTGTGTGGGTTACGGGTCTAATTTTGGCAGTACTATGAACGAAATATTTAAATTGCATGCATCATTTAATATTTTTGTGACCTCCTCTACGACGCTATGTAACATACAACATTATTTAAAATATTTTGATTGTATACATCATTGAAATTTCAGTTTTGAATTAATTCTTTGATTAAAATTTGTATCTACAACACTATATAATGTTTTTCTGTCCTCTAAGATGTTTCGATTGTGGTTTCTTCTTAGATCATCAGACTACGGTAATAGATTGTGTGATAGATGTTTTTCTACCCAGATATTTGATTTTTTCCTACACATGCTGTTATTTGAGACCAATACTTTATTATAGAGTTAATGGTATTTTAAGTGAAAGAATTAGTGTATCATTTTTTGACAAGCACCATTGTCCCAGTGGTTAAGTGATTTGGCTTTGGTGTGAGAGGTCACAAGTTCGAAATTTGCATAGCGTAATTCGAACGTTTATTGATATGTGATATGTTGTCACAATGATTTGTTGTATATAAAGTACCATTTCAAAAAAAAAAAATGGTATTTTTAAGTGAAAGATTTAGTGTACCTTAGGTTGTTGTGGCTCGTCAAAATCCTATAGCGGACACGACAACATTTTTGTTGGCCCAGTTTAAATTTTGACTTCACTTAGCATAGCAAATTTTTACCGACTTTGAGCCTTTTCATTTTCCAACCGATGAATATTAATAAAAAAAATTCATTGAAACCTTTTACAATTATGAACAAGGAGTTTATTGCAACATTTGTCTACATAATAGAAACTAATGACTCAAAGTTGGTTGAAGCATGTAATTTAGTAGCAAAGTGGAAAGTAAACATTCTAGAAAATATGTAATTTACATATGAAATTCATTTACTGGATTTTTTTGTGAAAGACCGACCATCGGCTTTGACCGTCTAATGATAGTTTAACATATCTTTTGTATCAATTATCTCAACTAAAAATTAAGTTATTTCCCATCTTCAAGTTCTTATTATTCTATTATTTATCAGACAAAAATGAGCTAAGGTTGTGTTTCAGTGCATTTTTGTAAAGCCCCACCTCTATACTCACGCCAGCCAAGGACACTACGGAGTAATGCCGTCAACTAGCGCAGAGAATAAGGCTGTCGAGGAGCGACCATCCGTGTAATTGCTTTGTGCGAGTACCGATGTGCCAGATTAAAAATATAACTTTTCATCTCGAGAGGGAATCCGACATACCGACGTAAACTCAAAGCTACTACACAGTGGCTATATGTAATCTTCAGAAACAAATATAGAAATAAGCATAACACAAATCAGTCATAGAAGTTCATATCTCAAAGGCGGAAACAGATATGAATATTACACATAAAAGTGTACATTAGAGCAGTGGTCTAACAAGATCCACAATATCACAAAGGAATAACTACAAATGCTACACAAAAGAATAAGTATACATCATGGAGTCTATATCTCAAATGTCTACAACAAAATAAACTACTAATCTAAGTAGTTAGCCAAAAGTCAGAATAATAATCCCAGATGAGGAGTCAAGCAGAAGCACCTGTAACATCTCGGTCTGACCCGAGTATTATTTAATAAGAAAATAATAAACGGATCAGTCTAACTATAAATATCAAATAAAATGATATAAAATAAGAGATATGACAAAGACGTATGATAACCATAAAGCCATACTGTGAAAAGTATGTAATTGAAAATCAACTAGAGATTAATCAATATCACAAGAATCTTCTTAAAGATAAAAAACAATGTCATACTCCTTATTTTTATTCACCAAACCATAAATATTGACAATTATATCAATGCCAATCACAAAAGTTAATGACACACAAATTCACCAATGCACAAATATTGATAAAACTTATCAATGTAAATCATGAAAGTTGGTGAAAACACAAATTCTAGAAATCATCAATGGAAATCGAAAAATCACGAAAAGGGGGAGACCTATCACAAAACAGGAGTATGAAAACTCACCAACACGTGTATCACAAAACGGAAAGCTATTCCATGGTTGCTAACCATTAATTTTGAACCGAAGCTCCACAAAAACGGCCCGAAGACCTTTGAGCCGAAGCTCCACTAAAACGGTCCGAAGACCATGGGTCGCTACCCACCAAGCCGAAGCTCCACTAAAAACGGGGTTTAGTCTCCCTCGCAGACAAAGAGACATCGCACATTGCTAGTCTAAATAATAAAAAGATCATCATTGATCGATAAGTGTAAATTACACTAAGCTAGTAAATAAATGAGTTTAGCTTCATGTCTCGTAACCACTGGCTTAACTTAATTATTTACGAACAAATTGTAGACTTCCACTCGAGGTTAAGTGTCAATTACACTAAGCTAGTAAATATATGAGTTTAGCTTCATGTCCCATAACCACTAGCTTAACTTAAATATTTAAGAACAAATTATAGATCTCCACTCGAAAATTGTCACAAGAGATTCAATCGAACAAGTCCAAGAATTAACCGACGAAGTAAATGCAAGCGTTTCATACCACTTATTTTACGAAGTCGTTTAATTAGATTTCTCATACGAGTGAGGTAAAAGTTTGTATATGCTAGTAGATTGGAAAACGTTTTAAGAAACGAGCTTTGTAATAAAATAGTGTTGAAATCATTTTGATGAAAGAGTTTTGATATTTACTACTAGTATTGAAACCTTTATATTTTTAAAGTGAAAAATCACAAAAATGATTGTAGGAACAATCAATCATCAAAATTCACATATGAAGACGTGAATCAAATCCAAAGAAACCGATACCGAATCCATCAAAGTGGATATACCCAAAAATTCCTAAGATAGAAGTTATCAAAGTCGACAAAGGTGATAACAACTAATCGGAGAAGAAGAATCGATTAAAGATTGGAAAACAAAGCAAATTGAGCATAAATAGGCAAAACAGGAGCAGGTCAGTCGACTAAACTCCCTGAGTCAGTCGACTGAACACAGACCTGAAAAATTCTCGGGCTTCAGCTCAGTCCACTGACTCAGATAATTCAGTCGACTGAACCTGATTTCCTGCATTTCCTGTCCCAGTTTAAATGAAGTGCAAACTCTCTCAATGTGTAATTGGACAAGCACGGACGCTAGGGGTTTACGCCTATCGGCTACCCGGTCCTATAAGCTCTTCGTTTCATCACCAAAAACATGATCAAACAACAAAGTTAGGATTTTTAAAGAATTGAACTCAAAACACCAAAAAATGGAATATTCTCCAATTCAATCCAAACGAAAAGCAAATGCACATGAATAAGTGTTAGGAATTCATACCCACCAATCAAAGATAGATATAGGCATAGATGTGAGATAAAAATCTCACCTTTAAACCCAAATCAATGAAGGAGAAGCTTTTAAAACAAGCCAAAATAAATTCCTCTTCAATAACAACTCAAGAAGCTTCAATCTAAGCTTAAAAGAAGAACATTTCCTGAATTTCTGAAATTGAAAGGAGAATGAGTTGGAGAATAAGAAGAGAAAGCTTACCAAAGCTTCTTCTATGAATTTGGAGCTAGAACTTGAATTTGCAAATGGAAACCAGGGCTTAGGATTTCCTAATTCTTTTTCTCTTCCCCCATTTTTGATGAAGCTTGAATGTATTAGGAAATTATGAAGGAAGCAAGAGAAGAGGGTTGGAGCTAGATTGATAAGTGGGGTTAATGGGCTAAAACCCAACCCAAAGCCCTAAGTGAATAGTAGCAAAATTTTACTATCTCCAAACATATCGAAGTTTATACACAAAAGGGTCGCAAATGTCATTTTGAACTCAATGGAAGTGGTCTCGGGTCCTAATTCGACCGTTTGCAAAAAGTAGATTTTCGGACTAAAATCCGACGAATGACGAAATATTTAAATGAAATATTTAAAATATACAATCGATAAATATGCGGGTTGTTACAGACTCCCCTCCTTAAAGAAATTGCTTTCTCGCAATACTTAAGAAGAAAATAAAGAGTAACAACCATAAAAGCATGTCAACACAGAAGAAAATTTTAAATAAGAAGTTCACCAAAAAAGAGCACGAAAGAGTAAGTCTGAACGTGTTTGCTCGATGAATTCTCTGGATTCCCAAGGGCGATCCTTAGGATTTGAGAACCATTGAACTTTCACAAAAAGAACATTTTTATTTCGAAGGCGCTCAACCTCCGAAGCAACGATACGAATAGGATGTTGCTCATAAATCAAATTAGATGAAACTTCAATTTCTTCAACAATACCGGGCTCAAGAATAGAATCGGAATCTCGAAGGCATTTCCGTAGTTGAGAAACGTGAAACACGTAATGAATAGCTGAAAACTGAGCCGGTAATAAAAGGCAATAAGCCACGGAACCAATACGTTCGGTGACGGGAAATGGACCAATATATCAAGGTGCTAATTTTCCCGATCGACTGAAATGCACAACACCCTTCATAGGTGAGACACGAATAAACACAAAATCTCCCACAGAAAATTCTAATTTCCTTTTTCGGTTATCGGCATAGGATTTTTGCCTACTTCGAGCCTCTTTCATCCTATGACGAATAAGGTCAATCTTTTCTGTGGAATCACGAATAAAATCTGGACCTAATACCAGCTTCTCACCGGCCTCAAGCCAACAAGAAGGAGATCGGCATGGCCTTCCATAGAGTGCCACGAAAGGTGCCATACCAATACTAGATTGGAAGCTATTATTATAGAAAAATTCAACAAGAGAAATATGATCTTCCCAACTTCCACCAAAATCAAGAACACATGTACGAAGAAGATCTTCAAGAGTTTGATTTACACGCTCGATTTGTCCATCGGACGGAGGATGATAAGCGGTGCTAAAATTAAGCTTCGTTCCTAAAGCTTTTTGAAGACTCTTCCAAAATCCACTAGTAAATAATGGATCACGATCACTAACAATAGAAGTAGGGACTCCATGCAACTTAACAATTTCTTTAATAAAGATTTTGGCCAAAAGAGGTTCGGTCCGGTTAGATCAAACGGGAATAAAATGAGCGGATTTAGTAAGTCTACCAACTACCACCCATAGGCTATCATGACCCGAACGAGAACAGGGAAGGCCATTAATAAAACACATGGAAATTTGATCCTACTTGTAAATTGGAATGTCCAAAGGTTGCAATAACCCACCGGGCCTTTGATGCTCGGCCTTAATGATTTGGCAGGTCATGCAACACCTAAAAAAGTTAGAATATCAGATTTCATTCCATCCCAATAATAAAGTCGCTTCATATCCGCGTACATTTTACTACTACCGGGATGAATGGTAAATTTAGAATGATGAGAATCTTCTAAAATGTCTTTACGAACATTACCAATATTTGGCACGATAAGTCTACCAAATTTTCGAATACCGCCATGAGAATCAATATCAAAGTGTTTCAAACCTTCAATATCAATTTTATCCTTACAATTTTGGCTAAGAAGAGCCAATTCGGGATCTAGCTTTTGAGCTTTAAGAGTGCAGTCAAAAAGAGAAGGATGAGCCTCAAGGCTGCATAAAACAAGAGATGAACATAAATCGGATTCACGATCTCGAATCTCACAAGTGGACAAAATCTCGAGATCATTCCATTCGGATATCATCATAGAAACAACCGCTTATTGCTTAGGACTAAGTGCATTGGCAATACGATTCTCCCTTCTCGGGAGTATAAATAATATCAAGATCATAAGATGCAAGGAACTCAAGCCAACATTAAGTTCCTTATGAAAAAATAAATATTTCAAAGATTTATGATCGGAGTGAAGAATGAATTTCTTCCCCAACAAAATGATGATGGCAAACTCTAAAATTCGACAACAATAGCGGTGAGCACTAGATCATGAGTGGCATACCTAGTCTCTATCGGCTTAAATTTTTAGAAACAAAAGTGATAGCACATTCTCTTTTCATAAGAACGACATCCAAACCAACACGACTATCATCGGTATAAACAATAAAGTCTTGATTCCCCTCGGGAATTCACAAGAATAAGAGTATCGAAAAAGAGTTCTTTTGATTGATCCTCTTTCCCGAAAAGCTAAACTTCCAAAAATTATAATTAACTTTATGTAATCATCTTTCTAGAAAAATTTACATTTTACAAGTCACTTTATTGTGTCTGACTGTCTCATCAAAGCCTTTAGGAGATTCCTATCGATAACGTTGATCAAGCGCATTGACCAGAATTCTTAAAACACTAAATGGGCAATACAATCACAAAATCATCTTCTATATGACAAAAATGTCTCTTAAAAAGTTTTAAGAATATTCTTTTCTCCTTTAAGAACAAAATCCAACTATACTTATAAATAAATCTTATGAAAAAGGTTTGTAAAATTTTTAAATTGCTATTTTCATCCAAAATCAATAAATACAAGAATGGAGTCATCGATATATTCGTAGAACTACTCGATTTATAAAGTGGATGAAAAAAGCTGGACAAACTGAATGACATAATAAGTCATTCATCAGAATCATAACGAGTGCGGAATGCGGTAAGTGGAGTGCTAATTTCCACAACTCGTAGCAAATGAAAACCGGTGGCAAGTCGAGCTGAAAAAACCTTAACACCACTCAAAAGATTGCTTAGGTGATAATCCTAAGACAAGCTCAAAACACCAGAAAATTCACAACTACCCAAATGAGAGAAATAACACTTTACTCAACATGTGGGCTTAAAGAATAAAATGATGCCACCAAATTGGAATCGAAATCACAAAGAAAAATAGAAATCTGCTTAACAGATTGAAAATGTCGAAGATGAATAGTCCACTCGGGACATGAAATATGACTTCATAATAATTAAACCAATCCTTCCACAAAAATAAATTCCGAAGCCTAAGTAACGCATAAAATGCAAATCGGCCGGTAAGAAAAAATCACATAAAATAATCTCGACATCCAAACAAAGCAAATTGAGTGTTGCGGATCCACCAACCGGATTCACAATTCTCAACGAAGTCATCAAGCCCAAAATATTTAAAGAAAAAGAATCAACAAGTTCTTTTGATATAAAATAATAGGATGAACCTATATCAAAAAGAACTTGAAAAGGATAATCACAGAACAAATGAAATCAAGGATTGAATGTGAAATACCTTGACCAAGAGAAGTGTCACAAGGGTCTTGCACAACTTTCAACTTTCCCTCCCTCTTGCTAGGGAGTTTGGGACATGTAGATAAAAGATGGCCCGCATTTTTGCAATAGCGACAAGTAATGGGTTTCGGACACTTAATTACATAATGGTCCTTAGAATTACAATTGTAGCATCCTCCACGATTAGGGATTGGTGTCTTTTCTACCAAAGTAGTTTTCTTCATTTTCTTATTGGGATTAGGGCTCTTGAACTTAATATGCCTCTTCTTGGAAATCCCAATATCACTAGCACTTCCTTTACCGACCTCTTCTCCTTGTAGAGTGATATCTACAAGCTGATCGAAAGGAACTTCTAGTTTCATAGGTAAAACCTTTGTGGGGTTCTTACTCAAAGCACAGATAAACCTTTGATTCTTTACAAGATCCAAAAGTTGTTGGGCAGACATGAATACGCCATCTAGAGTAGGGCTATTGGATTGACGAGCACCAGGACTGCCAGAATTAACCATCTCTTCTTCTTTAAGAAAGAAAGAAAGAAGAAGAAAAAGGTTATTCTCAGAATGAATATCAAACAAACTTGATTGATAAAACAAGGCATCATAAAAGAAAATAGGATAAGACGGTACGAAGACTCGAATTAAATCCTAAGACACGACTCCTAAGATGGACTCAGGACGATGATCCTTGCTAGATTATTCTACATTGTTCCAAAGTTTGGCTCTGATACCAAGCTGTGACGCCCCACCTCTATACTCACACCAGCCAAGGACACTACGGAGTAATGCCGTCAACTAGCGCAGAGAATAAGGCTGTTGAGGAGCGACCATCCATGTAATTGCTTTGTGCGAGTACCGATGTGCCAGATTAAAAATATAACTTTTCATCTCGAGAGGGAACCCAACATACCGACGCAAACTCAAAGCTACTACACGGTAGCTATATGAAATCTTCGGAAACAAATATAGAAATAAGCATAACACAAATCAGTCATAGAAGTTCATATCTCAAAGGTGGAAACAGATATGAATATTACACATAAAAGTGTACATTAGAGCAGTGGTCTAACAAGATCCACAATATCACAAAGGAATAACTACAAATTCTACACAAAAGAATAAGTATACATCATGGAGTCTATATCTCAAATGTATACAACAAAATAAACTACTAATCTAAGTAGTTAGCCAAAAGTCAGAATAATAATCTCAGATGAGGAGTCAAGCAGAAGCACCTGTAACACCTCGGTCTGACCCGAGTATTACTTAATAAGAAAATAATAAACGGATCATTATACTATAAATATCAAATAAAATGATATAGAATAAGAGATATGACAAAGACGTATGATAACCATAAAGCCATACTATGATAAGTATGTAATTGAAAATCAACTAGAGATTAATCAATATCACAAGAATCTTCTCAAAGATAAAAAAGAATGTCGTACTCTTTATTTTTATTCACCAAACCATAAATATTGACAATTATATCAATTCCAATCACAAAAGTTAATGACACACAAATTCACCAATGCACAAATATTGATAAAACTTATCAATGTAAATCACGAAAGTTGGTGAAAACACAAATTCTAGAAATCATCAATGGAAATCCAAAAATCACGAAAAGGGGGAGGCCTATCATAAAACGGGAGTATGAAAACTCACCAACACGTGTATCACAAAACGGAAAGCTATTCCAAGGTTGCTAACCATTAATTTTGAACCGAAGCTCCACAAAAACGGCCCGACGACCTTTGAGCCGAAGCTCCACTAAAACGGTCCGAAGACCATGGGTCGCTACCCCACCAAGCCGAAGCTCCACTAAAAACGGGGTTTAGTCTCCCTCGCAGACAAAGAGACATCGCACATTGCTAGTCTAAATCAGAAAATGATCATCGTTGGTCGATAACTGTAAATTACACTAAGCTAGTAAATAAATGAGTTTAGCTTCATGTCCCATAACCACTAGCTTAACTTAATTATTTACGAACAAAATGTAGACTTCCACTCGAGGCTAAGTGTCAATTATACTAAGCTAGTAAACGTATGAGTTTAGCTTCATGTCCCATAACCACTAGCTTAACTCAATTATTTACGGACAAATTGTACATCTCCACTCGAAAATTGTCACAAGAGATTCAATCGAACAAGTCCAAGAATTAACCGACGAACTAAACGCAAGCATTTCATACCACTTGTTTTACTAAGTCGTTTAATTAGATTTCTCATACGAGTGAGGTAAAGGTTTGTATATGCTAGTAGATTGGAAAACAGTTTAAGAAACGAGCTTTGTAATAAAATAGTGTTAAAATCGTTTTGATGAAAGAGTTTTGATATTTACTACCAGTATTGAAACCTTTATATTTTTAAAGTGAAAAATCACAAAAATGATTGTAGCAACAATCAATCATCAAAATTCACATACGAAGACGTGAATCAAATCCAAAGAAACCGATATCGAATCCATCAAAGTGGATATACCCAAAAATTCCTAAAATAGAAGTTATCAAAGTCGACAAAGGTGATAACAACTAATCGGAGAAGAAGAATCGATTAAAGATTGGAGAACAAAGCAAATTGAGGATAAACAGGCAAAACAGGAGCAGGTCAGTCGACTAAACTCCCTGAGTCAATCGACTGAACACAGGCCTGAAAAATTCTCGGGCTTCAGCTCAGTCGATTGACTCAGATAATTCAGTCGATTGAACCTGATTTCCTGCATTTCCTATCCCATTTTAAATGAAGTGCAAACTCCCTCAATTTGCAATCGGACAAGCATGGTGTAACAGCCCGCAAATCCGTACCCCTTGAATCAACATTATTCTACCCTAATTGACTCAAGTGGAACAGAAATACGAACCATTGAGGTTAAAAGAAAAGAGATAGAAGAAAAAGAAACTAAACAATATCAGAATCTCACAGTCGCAGCGGAATAAAATATAATAGCAACTATATATCTTTACACAAAATGAAATCTATAACTGTTTATACAACATATCATCAGAGTAACTCATACATCAATCATCACATAACAGACATACCATACAACATAGCAGCGGATATATATATAGGTACATATAATACGTCTCGAACTCCAGCTCCTCTCCTGCTCCATAGCAACCTATCCTGAACATATAATACTCGGTCTGACCCGAGCATTATAATGAAATAACACCCGAGTCAGTCTGGCATACCAGCTGATAATAATGCACACAATTGATTATTAAAGTTTCAAGAATCCTTTTGAAAACAAAAGCATCTCGTAAGACCACGCCACAAATAAACATGTCGGGTTTTTACCTTACGATAGCTAAAACACTTTTTATAGAAATCCTCTGATATTATAATAGGGTCTATTTACAAATACTTATAAAATAGCCGAAATTGTTACATTCATTAAATTCCAGCTACTAGCCACCGAAGTGGGTAATACAAACAAAACTCGTAAAAGGCTCGTAGGGAAAATGGATTTCCAACAATGACTAGGCACTGGGGTACCACCTGTCACAGTACGTGGTCTAGATCACAGTACCGAGGACTACTCCCTTCGTCCCCTGCAACACAAGACCGGAATCACCTATGGGCAATTCCGAATAAGATCACCCCGCGGTTGGGATCAACAACCGCACCACTAAGCCGAAATAAAAAGGAACCTCTAGACAGGGATGACCTTACTCTCCAGTGGGGGCTACCCACGAAGCCTTGCTGCATATCCCCTGATTTTCAGTCATTCCCGGTTGATGAGGCTTGAGGCTTAACGTTACCTTTAGAACGTTTCACTTAGAATGCCCATCGTCCACCTGACGATGTTTCGCAAGCATTCATCCATACAAGTCCGTCCCGGGTTCGAACGGAACCGAAGGCACTATTCCTACTACATCCATTTTGGAAATATCCTCAGGATTAGTAGCGACTAGCCCTTGCACTTCACTGCTCCATCTTCGACTCCGAAAAACGTTTATCGCACGAAAACGTACAAACCGGATCGAAGTGGTTTTCGAGAAATAAATCTCGATCCCGGTCTCTTCGAAACGATCAACGCATTTGTCCAATATTGATAGTCGATGATTTAACTATCAATTAATATGCATAAACATCCATAGCATCCATCACACAATAAATAATTCCCAAATTATTTATTTATCTCAAATATCTTTTTAAAGATATATTACCAAATTTCCAAATCTCATTTGAAAACACTTTCCCAAAATTCCCCATTTACAAGGTAAATCCGTTACCATATATTTCCATTGGAAAATATCCAAGTTCAAAACAGTTTAGATTTTAAAACAGTTAAACATTTAAATTTAAAATATACTTTAAAATAGATAATTTACTAATTCTTTACTCAAAATAAAATTTCAAAATATTTAAAGTATAACTAATTATAAGATATAACTTAATTTAAAATAAGGTTTAGTGATACTATACATTAAAAATAGAGTTGTAAAAAGATTAACTCTTATTTCAATATACTTAGGTCAAAACTAGCTTTTAAAACAAATCCATTTGTAAACATAATTATTAAGATATTTATAAAATTTTACTATTGCTAATTTATAAATAATCACTTTAAAATAATAATTTTCAAAACATTCTTTAAACCAGTTTAAGATTTTAAAACTTTCTTTTTATAAAATCAATTTAAAACTTGAACTTGGTTTTTCCCAAGAAAATCTCATTCCTACTAAATCATCACAGAAATCCTTCTCACGATTTCTGTCCATTTATTTACTTTAGTTTTATGGTTTTATAACATAAATTTATTTCCTAAATCTTCAACTAAGAACATTTATCTTTAATTATCATTCCAGATTTTACAACTTCCAATTTCCATTCTAAATAGATTTCAAATTTTAATCCTTTAAAATTCATTATTAACCATATCTTTTATTTCTCTAAATTCAATTCATCCATTTATAATTAACTTTGGATTTATAAATTTATCCAACAATATTTCTATACAAATTCATTTCAGTTTTCCATCCAAATCAGGTTTCAAACATTTATATTCTCTAAACTTCTTATTTAACAATTTCTCAATTTCTTTGAAACCCAATTTAATTTCTTCATAATTTAAACTGCAATTTCTTTTATAATCAATATTCTGGGTTTATAGTTTAAACCACAATATCACAATGCAATTCAATTCCAACTTATCAATCACAATATATAAACAGGCATAATCATCAATATAAAAATATTACTACATTGTGAGGAATCCCGTTGGATCCCTCCAACCTGTTTTCCCTGCATCCACAAACATTAGCACAACAGTATATATATATATCAATTCAATTTGATAATAACTAACATATTCAGCTAAACATCCAAACAACCAATCAATACTAACTGTCTACTTTACTAGCATCCAGATGTGAGTGAGAATAACTCACCTTGAGTTTCGGCGAGCGTTCGAAATTCAAATTAAACCGGACAGTGTCCGATTTAACCCAAATCTCTACTTGCCCGGAATGACTCCGGATCTGCACCATCGCGAAGTATGTTCTTCTGCGATTCCGGCGATATCAATTTTGTTACAATCTGATACCATATGAAAAAGTTACTCGATTTTATAGTTTGAATTGTATTTAAAACATTTATATTTTCTCTTTTACCAAAAACGAAATCACGGCCGTCCATCACGAACAAAGAATAACACGGCCGCATCTCCTTCTCATCTTCCTCTTCGCGAACAACTACAGGCAAAGCAACCCAACAACTGCCGCACCTAGGGCTCACAAACGCGACTACCACGAAGCTAGCTACCTCGATCGGAAACCATGGCTGCGAAGCTCACCTCGTCCTCCATACTCGGCCAGAATAGCTCCATGCTCGGCCACCAATAGCTCGAACACAATGAACTCGAACGGCCAGTGAACGCGGCCGTCCCCTCACCTCCACGCTTCGCTAAATTCGATCATATCCGCACATAGCGTAGATCTCGACACACTCTACGTTTTATTAGTTGGAAACTTCTGAAAAAAAATTAGTGGATTGGAAGATCTAGAAGGAAGAACGACAACAATTTTCGGCCATTGGTGAAAATATGCGGTGGCGGCCTGATGTTAATGCTAGGGTTTAGAAGATAGTGATAATATATTATATTGTTTATTATTATTTTATTAATATCATTCTCTTTTTAACAACTTGCAATCGAACACCAATCCTCACGTTCCGGCAGGCGATCCTAAGGTTTTTCCGCGTTCCGGACACAATGGAACAGGTTTCGTAAGCTAATTTGATCGTATGCACGAGATACGGAATTAAACGATCGATTTCAAATTAAACCGATTAAAACGATTTCGATGCGTTTCGAGCTGCCGGGGTCAAACGACAACTCCGATTGCTTCGAAAATTGAAATCCGATAATAACTAACTATTACGGATCCAATGAAACTGGTTTCGTCGAATTCCGAGACTGTGCCCCGGAAGGCTATTTTAACTCGTCTATTTAATTAAGCAATTTTCGAAATTATCGAAATCACTCAAAATTTCCACGTTTAAGATTTTATTAACTTAACAAAAATTCATATAACATTTATAAACACATTAAAAATTGTTTTGGCTCATTCCGGACCAAAATCTGATTTATTGTAATTTAATAATATTAAATTCATTTTTAAATTAATATAAAATTCCAATTAATAACTTATGAACTTTTAAATTCATCCAAAAATCCAATAATATAGATTATGTCCAATTGAACTTAAAAATACATTGGAAAACCATTTGTATAATTATTCACATCCAAATTCACCACTTATCTCAGATTTTGAATATTTAATTATTATTCTTTATCATTCAAAATCGAATGGAATCACTATAATTAAAAATTATAGTTGTTTTATTGATTGCATCCGATTCCTCCCATTTCAAAATCAATCAAGAACCCACATTAAACATTTAAAACAAATTAAATGTTCAAATTTAATAGCTTAAAAATACAGGATGTTACATTCCTCCCCCCTTATAAAAATTTCGTCCCCGAAATTTGTATAAGATAGAACATACTCCCTAACTCATCTACTTATCCCATTAGCTTAGTTAAAAGCTTATATACATTTCACAAAATCCTTTTTCTCAATTCCCAAACTTATTTGCTTTACTTCCCTAAAGCTTTTAATTTTTACTTATAATTCTCCAAGTTACTTAACTTTTCCCAAAACCCAAAAATTTTCTAACTCCCAAAATTTCCGGAAAATTTTGGCAGAGTCTCCCCTGTACGGAGGAGCTTCTGCGATATCGCAGGATACACAAATATATATACATCGGCCCACACGGCCGGAAACCAAAATATAACACAAGATATATCATTTTCCAATTTTATTTGCGTAGGCGTACCTTTTAGCAAAATTAATAGCAAGTAGCTAATATATAATGCATATATGCGCTTCAAACCCTCTCGAGCGCCTCGCATTCCTGCACTTACTCAACATACTCATTAGTTACAAGATCTGTGCATTTTAATCAACATTTTCCAATATAAAAGCAATCCAACATATCTATGGCATAATCCAAACCAAGCAAATTTCAAAATTTACTAATATTAACCATCCTTTACCAACAATTCAAGATTTTAAATCACCTTTCAAATTGCTTATTCAAGTCCAACTTCATTTTAATTTCACTTGAATGATTTATACTCAAATCCACTATATACAATCCATATTTATTTCAACCAATTCATTGTTATTTAACATATAATAAACATGTGCTTCACTAACATCTTTCTATATCATTTCAATATCAAGTTTGATTCACAAACCAAATTCTTATTTCAGATTTTGAAGCATTTACATTTCTTTTATGCCTATGCCCATTCATATGCAAAATCACTATATTTGATTGCATTTATATATATAACTCTTAGAATTGGATTCTAATCCATATCAATTTATTCAAGAATCAATTCAATTGCATAATATCTCAATTCTTTCTTGCATACCAAATTTAGTTTCATTTTAATTTGACTTCACTTAATCAAATTCCAATTTATCCAAAACCAATTTAGTTGTTTAAACAACTCAATTCTAAATACATTCAAATATTCAAGTCATTCAAGCAAAACAATTGCCACTTAAGCTTATAACCATTTAAAATTAATTTCAACTTAGATTTATATTAATCTTACTCCATTACCAGGTTCACAACTCAAACATTTTTCTTCTTCTTTCCAATGTAATTGTTAAATTACATTTCCTTACATCTTTATTTCTTTAACCAATCCCAGTTTATATTAATATCATTTCATCCTGGATTATTTACATCTCTTATATCCATATCTCAATATTAATTAAAACCATTTCCACTTGCACTTCAACTTTTTTACCCAAACAAAATTTATACAAGACAACATTATAAAGCTTAATCACAATTATTATTTAATTTGCTTAAATGCTTTCACAATATTTTCATTATCTTCTTATATCAGCTTTATTTTATTTCCATTTGATTCTCATTCAAATCAAATTTCCATTCATATACAAATTTAATGCTCTTTGTTTAGTTATCCTATTCATATTAAACTTATTTTATTTACAAAGAGGCCATTTAAATTATTTTACTCATTTGAATTTTATTTACAATCCAAATCATCATAAATATATTCAAATTCCATTATTCATTCACACCTCCAATATTCATTTCCATAATTGAATCCCAATTCAAATCAGGATTTCTATTTACTTTCCAAACTTGACTAAACTATCAAAATTCTCCATTACAATACAAATCCCAGTTAATTTGTAATTTAATTCAGTCAATAACATAATCCATATTAGTTTTCAATCCACTTTCTTAATTTACTCTGAATTCGTTCATAATATCACCATTTTCCAATTATTTCATTTGGCACATTTAAATTTTCTACCTTTCCTTTTTACTCCTTTAAATAGAATCTAAATTTCTTTCAATATTATTTATTACACAACTGAAATTCAATTTCAATTTCATTACCCAACAAACCTTATTCTCCCCATACATAAGTTCAAGACTTATTTTCCACTTAAGAACATTCACATTTATGTTCTCATTTTGCTTCATTAGACTTTGCATCTCATTTATGGTCAAAATTTAAATTTGCCACACCCTTCAACTCTTTCCATTAATGAATTCCAATTTCACTCCCATTCAAGAGTTTAAGTTGCTCATTTACGTCCATTCTCATTTTATAATCTCCAATTTAAGTTACTTAATAACTTAAGAATGTGAATTCCTTAATGCAATTATAAGCAATTTACATTTCACCTTTTATATCCAATTCATTTAGATTGGATTCATTTTCAAATTCCCAAATTTAATTCTCCATATACAAGTTCTAAACTTGTTTACTAACTTAAGTTCATTCACTTCTTTATATCCCACCTTACCTTATCTCAATTCACAATTTCATTTGAGATTAAGTTTGAATTCACCATACCATTCAACTACTTCCATTTGTGATTATAATCTCACTTTCAATTTTTATAAGTTCACCAACTTATTTATTTTAAAAGCTTATATTGCTCATTTTACTCCACCATCATTTTATAATCACAATTCTAAATTCCATATGTATACATATACATCTGAATTCTTCAGGATACAAATTCCCTTAATTTATTTCTTTGCAAACTTCAAATCCACAACCTCAAATTATAAGTATTATACTTAATAGCTTATGGGTATAATCCATTACTCAATGACCCAAATCTCAAAATCAACTTACCTTTCAATTTAATCCAAATAAATTTTATCTTAAGTCCAACTTATTTACTTATCCAAGTAAAATTCAAATTTCAATTCACTTCAACATATTTTATTTACTTCAACATATGTTATTCACTTTCACTTTCTCAAATTAAATTTTAATTCCAAGATTTAAGATTTTCGTTTCTTCCTTCTTATTAAAATTAGCTCCACTTAACAAATTCAATAGTTGATTCATTTCTACTTTACTCATTATTTAATTAGAACTTTCCCAGAATTCAATTTACCCGGTTTTATCTCAAAACCATTTTGAAATATATCAAATATATATACCCATTTGGTATATCAAATCAAATTTCCATGTTTTCCAAACCAATTTGTTTGTACCCAAAACAATTTGTTCATATCCCAAACAAATTTCCATTTTTGAAATATCCAAAACAACTGTTATCCCCAACAAATCCAAACAATACCATAACCAATTACTAGGGAAGCAATCCATCACTTTAGAAACTCGAAAATGAATTCTAATGATGTGGCCAGCATCATCATGATTATTTTCCAGCGACTGCAGTGAGTTCAATGCTTCTTACTTTCCCAAATTTATTTCAAAACAGTTGCCATTCAAAAATATTACCCAAAACAACATTCCATTATTGCCTTCAAACATATTGGAAAACATTCCCAAACTTTTATTTTCAATACATTTAAAATCCTTTCCAAAACTTTCGGGTTTTAAATTCTGGTTTAATTCAAATTTTAATTTCACTTCTTATTTGCAACATATTTAATTTATTCTATTTGGTTGTAGACCATTTTCATATCTTATATTCTTATTAGCTTATCATTTCAAATTTTGATCAAATTCAAGATTTTTACTTAAATTATGGTATTAACAATCCAACAAACACCCAATATAATAAGCTAGAAAATCATTTCTTTTATATCAAAATAAAATTTTGGGTAAAATTATTTCATTTACCCACTTTAAAAACAATACTATGTCGGTTTATCTTGTTTAAGAGTTTAGAAACCCCTATCGATACGGTTGTACTTCCCGCACCGACCAGAATTCATAAACACTCAACCGATAAGTCAACACAGTATAAAAACAACTTTATATGCACTAACAAGTACGCTCTCATATCTATTAATACGCTCAGCTCATTATAGAGTACCATTGACTCTATTCAATGAGAAATTTTCCCACCAAAGCCTAGGTTGTCGCCAACCTAAGCTCTGATACCAAGTGTAACAGCCCGCAAATCCGTACCCCTTGAATCAACATTATTCTACCCTAATTGACTCAAGTGGAACAGAAATACGAACCATTGAGGTTAAAAGAAAAGAGATAGAAGAAGAAGAAACTAAACAATATCAGAATCTCACAGTCGCAGCGGAATAAAATATAATAGCAACTATATATCTTTACACAAAATGAAGTCTATAACTGTTTATACAACATATCATCAGAGTAACTCATACATCAATCATCACATAACAGACATACCATACAACATAGCAGCGGATATATATATAGGTACATATAATACGTCTCGAACTCCAGCTCCTCTCCTGCTCCATAGCAACCTATCCTGAACATATAATACTCGGTCTGACCCGAGCATTATAATGAAATAAAACCCGAGTCAGTCTGGCATACCAGCTGATAATAATGCACACAATTGATTATTAAAGTTTCAAGAATCCTTTTGAAAACAAAAGCATCTCGTAAGACCACGCCACAAATAAACATGTCGGGTTTTTACCTTACGATAGCTAAAACACTTTTTATAGAAATCCTCTGATATTATAATAGGGTCTATTTACAAATACTTATAAAATAGCCGAAATTGTTACATTCATTAAATTCCAGCTACTAGCCACCGAAGTGGGTAATACAAACAAAACTCGTAAAAGGCTCGTAGGGAAAATGGATTTCCAACAATGACTAGGCACTGGGGTACCACCTGTCACAGTACGTGGTCTAGATCACAGTACCGAGGACTACTCCCTTCGTCCCCTGCAACACAAGACCGGAATCACCTATGGGCAATTCCGAATAAGATCACCCCGCGGTTGGGATCAGCAACCGCACCACTAAGCCGAAATAAAAAGGAACCTCTAGACAGGGATGACCTTACTCTCCAGTGGGGGCTACCCACGAAGCCTTGCTGCATATCCCCTGATTTTCAGTCATTCCCGGTTGATGAGGCTTGAGGCTTAACGTTACCTTTAGAACGTTTCACTTAGAATGCCCATCGTCCACCTGACGATGTTTCGCAAGCATTCATCCATACAAGTCCGTCCCGGGTTCGAACGGAACCGAAGGCACTATTCCTACTACATCCATTTTGGAAATATCCTCAGGATTAGTAGCGACTAGCCCTTGCACTTCACTGCTCCATCTTCGACTCCGAAAAACGTTTATCGCACGAAAACGTACAAACCGGATCGAAGTGGTTTTCGAGAAATAAATCTCGATCCCGGTCTCTTTGAAACGATCAACGCATTTGTCCAATATTGATAGTCGGTGATTTAACTATCAATTAATATGCATAAACATCCATAGCATCCATCACACAATAAATAATTCCTAAATTATTTATTTATCTCAAATATCTTTTTAAAGATATATTACCAAATTTCCAAATCTCATTTGAAAACACTTTCCCAAAATTCCCCATTTACAAGGTAAATCCGTTACCATATATTTCCATTGGAAAATATCCAAGCTCAAAACAGTTTAGATTTTAAAACAGTTAAACATTTAAATTTAAAATATACTTTAAAATAGATAATTTACTAATTCTTTACTCAAAATAAAATTTCAAAATATTTAAAGTATAACTAATTATAAGATATAACTTAATTTAAAATAAGGTTTAGTGATACTATACATTAAAAATAGAGTTGTAAAAAGATTAACTCTTATTTCAATATACTTAGGTCAAAACTAGCTTTTAAAACAAATCCATTTGTAAACATAATTATTAAGATATTTATAAAATTTTACTATTGCTAATTTATAAATAATCACTTTAAAATAATAATTTTCAAAACATTCTTTAAACCAGTTTAAGATTTTAAAACTTTCTTTTTATAAAATCAATTTAAAACTTGAACTTGGTTTTTCCCAAGAAAATCTCATTCCTACTAAATCATCACAGAAATCCTTCTCACGATTTCTGTCCATTTATTTACTTTAGTTTTATGGTTTTATAACATAAATTTATTTCCTAAATCTTCAACTAAGAACATTTATCTTTAATTATCATTCCAGATTTTACAACTTCCAATTTCCATTCTAAATAGATTTCAAATTTTAATCCTTTAAAATTCATTATTAACCATATCTTTTATTTCTCTAAATTCAATTCATCCATTTATAATTAACTTTGGATTTATAAATTTATCCAACAATATTTCTATACAAATTCATTTCAGTTTTCCATCCAAATCAGGTTTCAAACATTTATATTCTCTAAACTTCTTATTTAACAATTTCTCAATTTCTTTGAAACCCAATTTAATTTCTTCATAATTTAAACTGCAATTTCTTTTATAATCAATATTCTGGGTTTATAGTTTAAACCACAATATCACAATGCAATTCAATTCCAACTTATCAATCACAATATATAAACAGGCATAATCATCAATATAAAAATATTACTACATTGTGAGGAATCCCGTTGGATCCCTCCAACCTGTTTTCCCTGCATCCACAAACATTAGCACAACAGTATATATATATATCAATTCAATTTGATAATAACTAACATATTCAGCTAAACATCCAAACAACCAATCAATACTAACTGTCTACTTTACTAGCATCCAGACGCGAGTGAGAATAACTCACCTTGAGTTTCGGCGAGCGTTCGAAATTCAAATTAAACCGGACAGTGTCCGATTTAACCCAAATCTCTACTTGCCCGGAATGACTCCGGATCTGCACCATCGCGAAGTATGTTCTTCTGCGATTCCGGCGATATCAATTTTGTTACAATCTGATACCATATGAAAAAGTTACTCGATTTTATAGTTTGAATTGTATTTAAAACATTTATATTTTCTCTTTTACCAAAAACGAAATCACGGCCGTCCATCACGAACAAAGAATAACACGGCCGCATCTCCTTCTCATCTTCCTCTTCGCGAACAACTACAGGCAAAGCAACCCAACAACTGCCGCACCTAGGGCTCACAAACGCGACTACCACGAAGCTAGCTACCTCGATCGGAAACCATGGCTGCGAAGCTCACCTCGTCCTCCATACTCGGCCAGAATAGCTCCATGCTCGGCCACCAATAGCTCGAACACAACGAACTCGAACGGCCAGTGAACGCGGCCGTCCCCTCACCTCCACGCTTCGCTAAATTCGATCATATCCGCACATAGCGTAGATCTCGACACACTCTACGTTTTATTAGTTGGAAACTTCTGAAAAAAAATTAGTGGATTGGAAGATCTAGAAGGAAGAACGACAACAATTTTCGGCCATTGGTGAAAATATGCGGTGGCGGCCTGATGTTAATGCTAGGGTTTAGAAGATAGTGATAATATATTATATTGTTTATTATTATTTTATTAATATCATTCTCTTTTTAACAACTTGCAATCGAACACCAATCCTCACGTTCCGGCAGGCGATCCTAAGGTTTTTCCGCGTTCCGGACACAATGGAACAGGTTTCGTAAGCTAATTTGATCGTATGCACGAGATACGGAATTAAACGATCGATTTCAAATTAAACCGATTAAAACGATTTCGATGCGTTTCGAGCTGCCGGGGTCAAACGACAACTCCGATTGCTTCGAAAATTGAAATCCGATAATAACTAACTATTACGGATCCAATGAAACTGGTTTCGTCGAATTCCGAGACTGTGCCCCGGAAGGCTATTTTAACTCGTCTATTTAATTAAGCAATTTTCGAAATTATCGAAATCACTCAAAATTTCCATGTTTAAGATTTTATTAACTTAACAAAAATTCATATAACATTTATAAACACATTAAAAATTGTTTTGGCTCATTCCGGACCAAAATCTGATTTATTGTAATTTAATAATATTAAATTCATTTTTAAATTAATATAAAATTCCAATTAATAACTTATGAACTTTTAAATTCATCCAAAAATCCAATAATATAGATTATGTCCAATTGAACTTAAAAATACATTGGAAAACCATTTGTATAATTATTCACATCCAAATTCACCACTTATCTCAGATTTTGAATATTTAATTATTATTCTTTATCATTCAAAATCGAATGGAATCACTATAATTAAAAATTATAGTTGTTTTATTGATTGCATCCGATTCCTCCCATTTCAAAATCAATCAAGAACCCACATTAAACATTTAAAACAAATTAAATGTTCAAATTTAATAGCTTAAAAATACGGGATGTTACACATGGATGCTAGGGGTTTATGCCTATCGGCTACCCGGTCCTATAAGCTCTTCGATTCATCACCAAAAACATGATCAAACCACGAAGTTAGGATTTTTAAAGAATATAACTCAAAACACCAAAAATTGGAATATTCTCCAATTCAATCCAAACCAAAAGCAAATGCACATGAATAATTGTTAGGAATTCATACCCAATAATCAAAGATAGATATAGACATAGATGTGAGATAAAAATCTCACCTTTAAACCCAAATCAATGAAGGAGAAGCTTTTAAAACAAGCCAAAATCAATTCCTCTTCAATAACAACTCAAGAAGCTTCAATCTAAGCTTAAAAGAAGAACATTTCCTAAGTTAGGTTTAGGATCTGAAATTGAAAGGAGAATGAGTTGGAGAAGAAGAAGAGAAGGCTTGCCAAAGCTTCTTCTATGAATTTGGAGCCAGAACTTGAATTTGCAAATGGAAACTATGGCTTAGGATTTCCTAATTCTTTTTCTCTTCCCCCATTTTTGATGAAGCTTGAATGTATTAGGAAATTATGAAGGAAGCAAGAGAAGAGGGTTGGAGCTAGATTGATAAGTGGGGTTAATGGACTAAGACCCAACCCAAAGCCCTAAGTGAAAAGTAGCAAAATTCTACTATCTCCAAACATATCGAAGTTTATACTCACTTATTTTCAGGACTTGTTTAATATAACAAATGACTTTAAACTTCTTAGCTTTCACATACTAAATAATTTTATATCCAAATATAAGAGTTTGAAAAATAATTTTTTTTTAAAAACTTAACTAAACCATTTCTATAATGTAAAGTTACCAAAGGATTTCGAAGTCGTGACTAACCATTTTAAAGACTAACTTCCTTGCATGGAGCATCCTAAACAAGATCACAAATTCATATACATATTTTCACAACAACCAACGGTTCAAGGTTCTAGCTTTCACCTTGCTAACATTTAACTTATATTTTTAGGTTAATATTACTTCACATCCGTAACATAGTTTCATACTTAAACCAAGTTGGCGAGCATATATCCAAGCACATATAAACATTATAATCCAATATCATAATAAGCCGATAAAACTATGATTCACAATAAAATATATACCATTATTCAAAGTTAGAAACTTTAAATAAAATGATTTAGTTTCCCACCAATAGCAATCCATGCAAAATATATAACTTTACTATCTTCAGACCATGACCTATATTCTTGCTCTACTATACAAAATCTTGATCTTTGGGCCTTGCAAGTGAGTTTGGGTTCAACCATGAAGGGTTTAAGCTCAACCAAGGCATGTAGGGTTCGACCATGCTTGGTTCATGGAGAAATGAGCTTGCTTTTGGAAGGATGGAGGTAGGAAGGAAGCAAGGTGATTAAATATGGTTTTGGAGTTTTAGAAGTAAGAAAGCATTAGGTTTCAACTTTAAAATTTATAATGGAAGTCGTGAAAATATTTTATGAAATTTGTGGAAGGTTTTACGAAATGAAAATGAATGAGAAAAATGATAATAAAATTAGGAATTTGGCATACATAAAAATGCAAAAGTTAAATTACTAAAATGCTCTCAAAGTACTTACCCTCCACAAACCTAATGACTCATCACCTTGCCCTCAACCGCACCATTTACTCACGCTACCCCCTTGACCCTCTCTTAACCATGCTCCAACATGAAATAAATATTTTTAAGTACTCTAATGTACTTATGTCTCCTATTGATTTGACAATTTATGTTAAACATTCTTTGTATTTTATTTAAAACACATAATAAATCACATCTCTTTTCATTTTTACTTAAGTATGCATATATAACAAACCATATCCTAACTTCATTTAAAAATGAATGAATATAATTATACAATAGAGTTTACAACGTTTTCGACAACTTTAGCCGATGAAAAGTCAAAAATTCAGAAAATGAATTTCGGTCGTAATTTCATTTTTTCTTCAAACTCGATATTTTTGTAAACAAATTTTGAAAAATATTTCACCATCGTTATTTATTATTTAAAAGAGTTTTATTTTAATTTTAAAATCTATTATTAGAATATTTAAAATTAGTTAAACATTCGCAAATCAAAATGGTGAAATTTTGGATCATTACACAAACCATATGAACAACCACCTAAATTCAATGCCAAATCAAGCCTCTTAATTTAGGGATGAATCTAATCCTTAGAGAATTTTGGGATGCGACTTATCATATAGGTTCCCTCTATGCTCCAGAGCTCCCCCACGAAGTTTCGTCAAATTCCAACCGAATTAGCCTTCGATTTTCCTAATTTCTCGACCTAACTACCTAACATCGAAAACATCGCACACAACATCAAAGCATAACACACAATCATAAATGATCGTGCATATGCATCCATCCATCCATATAATACCTAAGAATATGAGGATCAACCTAGTTTTATTTTAATTCCAAGTTTTGCATTAACGTATGCACATAAATGATGGAAATTACACTAGCATGTGGATATGAGCAATTAGATTTCAAAACACTTTTCTAAAATCATTTGAAAAAAATTCATATTTTTGGTCATAAACATATTTTAACAAGTGGTTAAAGTTAGAAAACCCTTTTTAGATCAAAACATATAAAAACGACGACTTTAACTATATAAACAAGTATAGGTGACCAAGGGGCAAGAATCACTCACCAAATACCTAAAATGCCATTTCCCTTCCTCAGATTTGAGGTGTAAGAAAGATCCAAATCAATAGAAATGATAATCTCTAGCTTCTATATGTTAATCTCCTCTTTAATATATGATTTGGCTAACATTAACAAGGAAAAGGTGTGATGTTTGATGAAATTAGGGTTAATGGAGGCTTAAATCTGTTTTGGGGAAGAAGGAAATGACTTAAGTTAGTTCCTACAGCCTCCTATTAGCACAAATTTCGAAGTAGGTTAAAAGGCCTAAGCATGGGCTTAGTTAATTATCCACTAAAACTAGCCAACAACAACCAAAAATTAAAATTGCCATAACTTTCAAACGACGCATCTGTTGTTCTATTATAACCACTCCATAGAATGGGAAACCATCATCTTGAAGTAATGGAAGTATATTGATTTCTAATTTGACTCCTATTAAATGTTATAGTCCAAACAATATTTTTAGGGTCAAAATGGTCACATAGAAATTTAGTAAAAATCACATATGTGAAAAATGTTCCAAAGAATCACTTTCCAAAATCCTAGAGTCATATGCCTAATGTGAATAAAATAAATGTTTTATGATCCTCCGATATGTAAAATGCAGATCGTTACACGCCGATTGTAACCACCATGTTTTGGAGATTGCCTGTTTATATTAAATTATAACGGATGTTATAATTTAATATTGTAAATTTAAATATAATTGGAAATTTTAAATTTTTTTATTTGGAATAAATAATGAATTTGTAAATAAAATGGGAGAAATAAAGTTTGGAACTTTATTTTGTTTATTTGGAATAAATATGGGATTAAATATTGATTGGATAAGTATTTGGTTTAAATAAACTGAAATATTGGGTATTTATTAGTTTTGACCTAATAAATTAATTAGGTGAGGTATTTCAACAATAAATTGTTGAAATATATCTAAACTAACGAAAATGAAGTTTTAAAAACTTTATTTTGATAATTTGAGAAGAAAATGATTAATTGTTGATTTTATTTGAGTTATGCAATAGTGTTGTAAGTTATTTCTTACATTAAAGCTTTTATTGAATTTAAAAAGGGGGGAAATGAAGTAAATCTGCATTTTATTAATATCAAAGATGAAATATAGTTTAAAAATAGTATTTTGATGATAAGATAAAATTGGAATGATTTATTGTAATTTATTCGACAAGAAAATAATTTTTGTACAAGTTATTGCATTAAAAATGATGTTTTACACTAAAATAATGTAAATTGTGTAATGTAGTCAAAAATAGGGTTTTATTGTTAAATATAACTTTTTACAATAAAATAAATTTAATTTTATTACAATAACAATATTATTTCATAACAATTAGATGTATACATTTTTGTTTGGTTTTTAAAATGAAGTAAAGTGTGTATATGTTGATAATATAAGATAAAAATATACATTACTTATATTTTCTCTAAGCATTTTGGCTTTGGGCTTAATAGGGTTACAAATGGGATCCAAAGCCCATTATCTAGAGGTTTCTGGTGAGAAAAGAAACACAGTACGTTGTTTCTTCTTCTTTCTCAAAAACCTAAAACATACAGTAAAAGAAAACGAGAAATCTTCATGGCCTCCTTCAATTAAAACCAATCTTTATTCAATTTTCTGCTAATTCAAGAAGCTAATTCCCAAAAATAAAAATATTGAAAGGTAACCAAATCCAATACTCAATAAATTTCATTAAAAGTTTTGATTTAGGTGTGAATTTGGTGTAACTTATTCTATTCCTCTTGCATGTTCTTCTTTCATCAAATATGGGTTTCTAGAGCTTCTTTTCATCGTCAAAGATCATTTCTTGCACCTAAATTCTTTGCTAATCATCAGGTGAGTATCGATCTCACAATAGTTAGCCCATGCAATGCCAAAAATCGCAAATTGAATCAAAAATTTGCTAAAAAATTCGTTTTTGAACTAACTTAAATTTTCTATGTAAACTGTCTTGAGTTGCAACTTTATGCAGTCGTTTCTCTCTGTTTCGGCAACGAAATGTTGTCAGATTTTTCTTGTTTTGTAGATTATACATACCAAATTTCAGGTTATTTCGACCTATATAGCTTATAGAAATATGCTGCCGAACATTGATTCAGAGCATGTTTTTTGTCCAGATTTTTGCAGTGAAAACACGGCATGGGTTAAACTTTGAGACATCATAACTTCTTCATACTTTGTATAAAGTGCATAATTCTTGGTGCAATTTAAATTCTTTTTGTTTATCTTTATGCATGTTAAATTTCAGGTCACTTCGACCTATATATCATATAGAAATATGTTGCCGAACTTTGATTCGATGCATATTTTTGTCCAGATTTTTACAGTGAAAACACTGCCTGGGTTCAACATTGAGACATCATAACTTTTTCGTACTTTGTCTAAATTGCATAATTCTCTATACAGTTTAAAGTCTTTTTATTGATCTTTTTGTATGTTAAATTTCAGGTCATTTCGACCTAAATAGCATATAGAAATATGCTGCCGAACTTTGATTTGAAGCATGTTTTTGCCCAGATTTTTACAGTGAAAACAATGTATGGGTTCAACTTTGAAACATAGTAACTTTCTCATACCTTATATAAATATTGTAATTCTTTTTTCATTTTAAATTATAGTTTTTGAACTTTACGAATGTTAAATTTCAGGTCATTCCGACCTCTGTAGCCTATAGAAATGTGCTGTCAAACTTTGAATTGGAGCACGATTTGCTCCAGCTAACAACAGTGAAATCTGGTTGCAAGTCCAACTTTTAGAGATCATATCCCTCTCGTTTCTTGTCCGATTGTATCCATTCTTTTTTATTTAAAGTGGAGTTACTGAAATCTATGCCTGCAAAATTTTACGACTTTTAAACCTTTGTAACTAGTTAAAAATTATGTTGGAACTTTGAATCGGAGCTTGTTTTTCTCCAGCTGAACATTTGAATTGTTTTATATGGATTTATTTTCAATGATGTTTTTGATCAGCTTGATCCTAAGATGAAAGAGCCAATATTACCACTTATCCGTACTTTGGATTGGTGAGTTTTTAAGAGATTTTCATATGACGACTTTATGAATAATTTTATTGAATTTTTGTTGATTTTTGTTGTTTCTTTACACGTACTTTTTAAACCGTTTTCGGAAGATTTTTTTAGCTTTCAAAATAAATATTTTACAATATTTATATTTAATTCAAAGCTATTAAAATTATACATTTCTATAATAAGAAAATTGTCAAAAGTTATTTTCCAAGCGATTTTAAAAATAGTTTAAAAACTTATTTTCTATAATAATTATTTTTTATATAATAATACATGTTCTTGCACTTTTCGGATGTATGAGAAAGTGAATTAAATGATTTAGTTAAACACGTGGTATGTGACACGTGAGTTTACTTTTTCGGTTTATTCCGGACTTGTACGATCGAATCCTCTTGAGTGTATTGGTTTGAGTTGATAATTGAGATTTACAATTCCTATTAGAGGAAGTATATGAGTTGGTCAATATTTGGCGAATTGAGAAGTTCGAGATCTCCTATTATAGGGGTAATAATCAATGAGAACCACTTATATATGTTGTTTACTCGCCGATGAGAAGAGGCGAGTCTTGAGATGAGATTTCCCTTTTTAGGAATTATGGGTAATGAGAAACCACTATGAGATTTATTTGCACTTGCCGATGATACGAGGCAAGACATATGAGTATTCTGAGATTTCTGAGGTTTATAATTTTATTTTTATGATGTGGAGTTAACTAGCGGTTAGTAAACTGTTTAGTGTGAACGTGTGGTATGGGACGCGCGTTAACACTTTTTCGGTTCCTTTCAGAGAGTTTGTGACACATCCATGAGTATGCCAGTGCGATAGATCTCTGGGTCATCTGAATTATGTGACTTCGGTCACCATGAGTTATGGGACTTCGGTCACCACGAGTTATGGGACTTCGGTCACCACGAGTATGACCTTCGGATCCACGACTTAGATACCTAAATTATACATAGCACTGGATAAGAGTTTAGCACATGCAGCATTGCTTCAGCTTTGCAATCAAGGATCTAGCCAGTCCGGTGTTTTCTGAGTTTTATATGATTTCACCATTTTGAGATATTTTTGTTACATCGATAGCATAGTGCTACATGAGATGTTATATAGGGTGATTTCAATTTTTTAGATTTGAACTCTATCTTGAGTTCCGTGAGATTCATATTAAAATTTGGATGAGTTTCTCTTATGACTTTTGTATGATTCCTTACTTTAGAGTTGAATGCCATTAAGTATGGATCTCTTATGTTGAATTAAATCTATTCATGCGACAACCCTCGGTGAACATATACCATGCACTAAGATTATACTATACTTATACCCTACCTTTATAGTTAAAGGAAGAATTACCTTATGCATATATATTCCTCTTATCTTATACTAATATCAAGTTCTAGCTAGCATGACCCGTGTATTATTACTCAGGCCAGACCGAGTTGCAGGTTAGGTGGTTGGACTCTTAGCTTGCTTTACTTTTTGGACTTCACCGTTGACTTGGGATATGGCATAGTTTTTGTGTAGTATACTTTCTGTTGGGCACTTGTGATGTATATATTCTTTTGTGGAGAATGTATGTACATATTGTGGTTGTATACCACTAGTGGCATGTTGTATTACATTTGATGTATGTATTCACATGTATCGTTTCTGTGTTGCTGTTCTGTGACTTGTAATTGATATAATTATTATGTTTTGCTTCTTAATAATCCTTTAACCACCATAGTAGTGTATTAGATAGGAATTAAGTATGTCAAATACTTGAGATGAAAAAAGACTATAAATATCGACATACCTAGCTCTTTTCTAATGCAAGACTATGATGGTCGCCCTTAACCAGCCTCATTCTCCGCATTAGCAGACAGAATTACTGAATAATTATTTTTGTTAATGTGGGTCTCGGGGTGGGGCGTCACACTGATGCTTCAATTTTAGTTCCTATATCAGATCCTGAACGTGTTGCTTCCGAGGACTCTACTACTAAGAGCCGCTCTTCTCAGGGAGTGAAGTATCTGTATAGCTCCCTCATTCTCTGTTGATCTTGGAGGTGAGGAGTGATCTTTCAAATCAGAATGCGCTTCAATCCTCAGTTGATGGGAGCATTAGCTGAATCCTTTGATTTTTGGGCAGAAGGTGCTAAGGTCCTTGCCCATACCATGGCCATAAGAAGAGTTTTTTCATGCTTCCCCTTGCAGCCCCTACGGGGCCCTTGGATTCCCATTTTCTCCCATCATCGAAATCACGGTCTTAGATAATGGACACCCGTGCGTCTTTTCTTTGAAGTTGGCCATTGGTTGACGTTGGATGGTCATAATCAAAGGGTGGAAGCTCTACGACTAGCTTCTATGAAGCATCGATCGTTGAGTCTTTTATTCAAAAAGTGGTAGTTGGACCGACTACTCCCATTTTAGAGTGAGCTATAATAGTTTATCTACCGCATGACACATGCAATAGACAAGCACCAGCGGTGAGCCGTGGGCGATGATGTAATGGAAGATGGAATTGGAGGGTTGTTGGAATTTAATGGGAGGAACAGAGAAATGAAGGGATAGAGGAATGGAGGATGAAGGGACAGAGGGATAGAGGTATGGAGGACAGAGGGACAAATGAATGGAGTTTCAAGCCCTCCTCCTGTTGCCAAAAATGTTACTAATTTTTTTTGTCTTCGCCACCCTCGAGTAGATCATGAGGCAATCTTACGATTTTTCATCCTCACGATTAGAAATCAGCGAATTTAAGCTTAGTGAACTTCTTCTTTAGGAAGTGACTGTGCTATTGAATGCTTACATAGCCGAGTAGTCACACTTCAACTGTTTGTTGAAATGTGGAGATGGGTTGATGAACAAAATGCGACTGAAAGTAAATAGCAGAAATACAGAAAGATACAGAGATTTTTTACATGTGTTCGGATTGTTGTTAATCTTACAGCCACGGGATAATCCATGATGTTTGACTATTTTTGTACAAGAGATTATAATGGCACTGAGTTGTACAATATTTTGCTTTTCATTTTAGGAAGAAGAAGTTGAAAAAGAAGATCCATTTCTTTGTCATTATACCTTCCCTTTTATAGTATGAAAAGTGCATTGTTGATGGTTGTAATTGTTTCCTGTATTTTCCTTCAACCTCCGCCCTTAGATTATACCACTTCTCGCTTATCTAAGATACTTATATTTTGTGCTTGGATTGATGATAAGTTTTCGGTGGTAAATCCAAATATTGGAGGACATTGGAATTTTTAAGTAGGATGCTCAAAAAAGTAGAAAGGGAGCTTTGGTCTACATATGTTAACCTCCTCTCTCTTGAAGTAGAAAGATGCTCTAAGTGGAATGGTAGGAAACTACCCGGATGCTTTATTTGATTGCTAACATGGGAGAATAAATGCAGTGATGGATGTTATCTGATGATCAGACCATACTTCTCTGTTCCTACTTTTTCTCCCTTTATTTAACTTGTTATCGCGTCGGGTAAGAATGGAGTAGCTTTTCCTATTCTATGCTAAAAGCTGCCCAGACAAGTTTGGAGCTTATTTGCAATTAGAATTGTAATCTTGACCGTTAATGTCGAGAGATTAGTAAGTAAGAACTTCACATTTTTCATTTTCCTGTAGGATTTAGTCAACGAGGAAGCATGTATTGAGTGACCCAGTATACAGATCCAGTGGAGTTCTTTCAGCTCTATATGGAGTTGCCTAGGTTGCCCTCGGTGTATGTTTGTACGGATCTATTTCTATAGGCGTCTGACAAATGTGAGAAAATTCAACCTGAAATCTCATGCGTTAGTCATTATGTCTTAGTCTTGTATTCCTATAAAACCCACATTTTTATATAATTAATAAACAAATAATTATGAACAGTGAAAATAAGAATTTTTGAAATTATCGTAATTTGGCCTTGAAACTTGTTCCATTGTGTTCGTGACGATTTTCTGATCAATTTACATATATAATATGTCTCGAACGGAGTTCGTATGAAAAGGTTATTGACGTTCGAAGTTTTGTATGGAGAAATAATTATACATTTATATGCACATAAATATATTTGTTATAAATAAATATATGTGCGTATGAAATTCCAGAATTAATGCGTAATCGAATTTTAAAATAGATGCGACTCATCATGGTAGTTAATTAACATTGCCATCATAAAGGAAATTAATGATATCGGTAATTAAAGAATATTAATTAACATTAGGAGGCAACGTAATCAAATCAGCTATTGGAGGAAATTAATTTACATTAATTGTTCACATGCGAAATTCAAAATAGACAAGTTTTATATTGGAAATTTAATCTGATGGTGTTCAAGTACAATAAACAAGCAACATAAAAAAATGTTAAACGTTTATAATTTATAACATTTAAAAGTTAACGTTTATAAATAACATTGATTAAAACAAATAAGGCACATTTAAAATCCAAAATGGATGTGCGTTATAAAGAGCATTAAATCAGAGAACTAATGAGAGTAAATTGGAATTAATAAGGAAGTGAAATAACATTTAACCTAGATTTGAATGTGTACATATAGGCAGTATATTGCTGCATATAAAAATTAATTAAAGGATCAATTAAGAAGAGGGTTAATTAGATAATTGGTTGGCTACATCGATATAAGAGGGAGTGTATTGTAATTCATTCCATCAGTCGTCACTATCGTCATCCCTCTCTTACAGTAAACAATGGCTTCTTTCTTCATTCTTTTCCCCTATTTCTCAGAAATCTACACGAAATGAATCCAAATAAAATATATGTGAACAAAATAGAGAAATTACAACAAATTAAAGGAGAGAAGTTGTAGAACGTCGTAGTAATTTTAGAAGATAGGGATTTAAAGCTAAGTACGACTGGTGAGTGGATTTAAATTTATATCTTTTACGTTTATGATATATTATCGTTAGATTCCCGTTAAATAATTTTATTTAGTATTTATTTTAGTAATTAATTCTGTTAATTAGTTATGCAGAGACTGTAAATTGTATAAGAGAGCTTATAATTAATTAATATTAGGCTTGACAGTTAGAGAAAAGCATAAGCCTAAAAGTAAGAAATTTATAGCTGTTTACATCTATTTTAAAGTTAAAATTTAGCCTGTAAATTTTAGCTTCATTTTATACTTTTTTGCATGAATAAATTTGTTAAAGAGAAGAATTCACAAATACGAACTAAAACAGAAGGACACTAGATTTACATAAATTAGATGTAAAATAATAAAAGCTAAAATAAAAAGAGAAAAATAGAAATTTGCAGTAAATTATGCTAAAACGGGAAAAATAAATAAAAAGGGAAAACCTAATAACTTGATTTGGAAGTAAGTGATAGATCAATTAGTTGGTTTAGAAAAGAGAATACATTTCTATAGTTTAGTATTTAAAAGATAACGATAAACGTAATTACAAGAATAAAAGGAAACAATAAGGGAATTAGTATAAAATAGAGAAATTACTGTATTTTGCACTATCCAATAAGTAAAGAAATAATAAAAGAAATATCCCGCAGTTACTGATTATTCTTTATAGCATTATTTAGTATTAAAACATGAAAATGGATTTTTAGCACAACTTTTTGTAACCAACCAAATAGAATAGAAATACTTCCTAGAATATAAGAAAATGAAGTGAAGAATTAAAGACGGAATCAAGTTAATTATTAGACAAGAATAGAAGCTATAGATAGAAATGTAACTAAATCTGCATTAACTGCGGAAAGAATAGAATAAAAGTAAAGTTGTTATTATGATAAGTAAATTTGTGATAGTTGGACGTACACCCAAGTCAAGGTTGTCATATAATATAAGAGAATTAAAGAGAATTCAATATCATAATAAAACAAGACAGACTAGAATAGAAAAGAGTTGCTTGTAATTATATTTATAATATATAGATTATAAAAGAATGCAGTAGTGAAAATTGCAAGTAAAATTATAGCATAAGTTATAGTTAAGTAGAAAGAATAGAAAAGACTTATTTAAAGACTTAAATTAAGTTAATAAGAAAATGGAGCAGAAATAACAGAAGAGGCTTATTTTAATAAGCTTAGATCTTGGATTAAGTTAATAAGTAAGATAATAGAAGTGGCCCATACCAACAAAATTACCTTTCAGTAAGGAACCGATGGTCTCACAATAGTTAGGTGAGGCTGGGGCAAGATTATGCTAATTAGGGTAAATAAGTACCCAACGGAATAAGAAAAGTAAACTAAACGCAAAATAAAAGATTAGACTTAGGGTCTAATAAAAGAGTGAGATGCGTTTGGAGTAGCCCAAAGGATGAAGAGCCTAACAAAGTTGTTCATTACAGATTTCAGCACAGAAGAAGCACGTCCAACTTAGTTATTTTAGGCTAGAAAGAAGTATGAGACTTCAAAAGGACGTGAAAGTACTCTAGGACGGCCCTCTGGGGTAGTCATAGCGAAGCAGTCCTCCGAAGGCAAGTCTATGCGTATTTCATCAAAAGAGTATGCATTGACTGCTTTTTGCATTGCAAGACCATTGTAGGCAATCAAAAGGAGTTGATGTCTAGAGTAGGATATTCGTATGTCCTAGTACTTGAAAGTAAATTTTAGTGGGCAGGACCCAAAAGGATAGTCACATGCGGATGTCGAGCGAGCATCAACACCAAGAAGTGAGTTCGGGAAAGAATAGAGTTAAACCTACAGTCCAATAATTATTTCACTATCAAGAAATTGGGTGAGGGGTACAACCAATTGGAGGTTTAGATCATTTGCAGTAGGGCACAACTGCTTAGGTCTTTTGAGGTCTTTCGATTAGTTGAGGGGTGGCTGTGTGGGGCCATAGCCATAATAAAAAAGGGACATACCAAGTAGAATATCTATATTATAGGTCTAATGAGGCAGTCCTTTATAGATATAGAAAATCTCCGACCGAGTTCCATACAAGGGAGACCTTGTTTAGCGGGATTTAGGGAGTGACAGAACGATAAAGTACAGTCCTCAAGGTATACACTGTGTGGTATGTAGGATCTAGATTAACCCTAGAGGGGGGTGGGTGAATAGGGTTATAGCAAATTTTCTCGATTTAAACACAGAAATAAACTGCAGAAATAAATATGCTGAAAAGTAAATCACACACAAAATTTACCCAGCTTCGGCAACCCCTGCCTACTGCTGCATTCCTAGATTTCTATTAGAATTAAACAATATCACGCTTACAAACACTCTACTAGACTCGCAAACATTTGCTCCCGCTCACAAACACTCTACTAGACTCGCAAATATTTGCTCCCGCTCACAAACACTGTACTAGACTCGCACACCCTGCTCCCGCCTATAGAGTTTCGTTTACTCGCAAACTCTGCTCCCGCCTACTATAGAGCTTTGCTTACTCGCAAACTCTGCTCCCGCCTATAGAGCTTTGCAAACTCGCACACCCTGCTCACTGAACTAATTCTAACTAGACAATCTGACACTACCTAAACCCTAGGTGGTGATTTACAAAGTTTTGATTCGTAAAGTAAAAACAAAAAATTAAACAGTTAAACAAATAACCCTAATTAAAACACTAAACCCCTTTTATAATAAACAGGGCCGGCCCCTTGTTCTTCAACCCGTTCCTTTTATTTTCTTCTGTAAAAACACGGCCTCCCTTTTGTTCCTCTTTGCGCTTGAATTAGGGCTTGCGTCCTTGATCCAAATTAGGGTTTGTGAAGCTGCCGATTGTCTGATCAATCACGTGGATAATGCGCGAGTAGCTTTGATTGATCTTATCTCGTTGCTCACCGCGGCTGCTTCGTTGATCGAATTCCTTCCTTGCTCGGTATGTAATTATATGCTTTTGCTTTTACTGATTTTATGCTTGCTTGAATTCGATGAATAAATTGCCGATGATGATTGGGCTTATATAGATTTCGAAATCCTATAATTGCGTTCGTCTGATGATTTCATATTTGTTGCTTTGATCGTTCGATTTTGTTTGGATGTTTGCGATGAATTCTGACCTGTTCATGTTACTTGAATAACACGGTTTTAAAGCCATCGGCTTTGATTTTGACTTGTTCATGTGCGTGTATATTTTCATCGTGGTGTTGATTAATTTTGTCTTCGGCCATGTTTTGATTACGTGAATTTTGGTTTCGTGAATTTTCTTATACCTCTGCGGCCTTGACTTGAGATTCTTCACTGCACTGCTTCATCATGTTGCATACACTCCATAATATTGTTGATACTTGGTTTACTGGTGCATGTTACTGCTGTGTTGCCATATTGATGCCTCTGTTTGCTTTGACTTCACTGCATAGCATATTTGTGCATTTTAAAAATGTTGCATCGTACTCTGACCTTGTTGCCTCGGTTCATTTGCCGGTTAGCTTGCATCTGCTTGCTGTTGTTTGGATATTGTGGCATGTGGTCTTTGCTGTGTTCCCATTTAGGCTTGTAGTTGATTCTTTGAGTCTTTCTGAATATTGTTGTATTTGGACTTGTTCATTGTAGTATGTCACTGAAGTCTTGTGCTTTGTGTCTTGATGTTCGGCCTATTGTGCATTTGTGGTTCCCACTGTATTGCATTTGTATCACTGTATCATGCTTGGATTTCATGTTCATGTGTATCTTCGTAAAACTTGTTGCATTCATGTTCTTCACTTGGTTGTTGACACTGGTCTGGTTCATCTTGTTGCACTTTGGTCTGCTGTCATGTTCAATGCTCGACCATGGATATTTGCAGTTGGTATTTTAATTGGATTTTGCTTCTGTGCATATTGAACTCAATTGTTGAACTGGTTTTGATGTCAGTCTATACTTTACATATGTGCACTGTGTGGTCTTGAGCATTGTTTGTCTTTGGTGCTATCTTGAATTTGTGCAGTCCATGTTGCTGTGTTGATCACTTGATTGTGTAACTTGTGGTTTCATTGCTGCACTCGAGTTTTGTTAATTGAGCTGCTTTGTTGAGTTCCATTTGACTTGACTGTACTTGTACAACTTCATTGTTCTGTTGCATGCAGTCCATTATGTTTGATCTGACTTGAACTTTCATTGAGTTTTGTTGCACTGTTTTTGACTTGTGACCTACCCTGTGTTGAATCCAGTTTTTCAAAAAACTCGGGTTTGACCTTGTGCTCGAGTCGTGATTTTGAACATATTGCACGTGAGTTGAACCCGGCTTTTCATTTGGGTTTGACCTATGCTCACCTGTCCCTGTAAATTAATCAAGTGTATATCGGTGTGCACGGCCTTGTGGCATGTACAGTGAGACACTATGCATGTCACACTGTTCGTGTGTGATGAATTCAAATGTAAATTATGACGAACAACCCAAATAACTGAGGCAAATAATATTTTCAAAAATCATATTTTATTTTCTGTTGCAAAAATATTTCTTTTTCAATTTTACTGCGTTAGTGAATATTTTTGCAGATTGCTCAGATGCTGGATTCAAACTGGAATGCACTTGAAGATAAATACGAGTGTGAGTGATATGTAGTGAGGTCAACTATAAATGTAGAATTGTGATGTAATTGAATTTGTATCAAAGTTGTATAGTGAATAGTGAGAGCTTGAATTTGTACTATTCAAACTTGTAATAAATATTTGTTTGAATAAAATTTCTGTTTGAATTCAAAATCTGTGTTATTTATTTTATTCAACAAATATTTATTTAATCTATGAAAAACAAAATAGTACATTACCAAATACATTTAAATGAATGTATATATGTTTATTATCATCAAACAAAAATCATATAAGCGCAAAGCGTATATTCAACAATCTCCCCCTTTTGATGATAACAAACATATATTTAAGATTTTGAATGTATTAAATCTATTTGATCGTTCAATTTGCTCCCCCTATTTAAATGCTCCCTCTCTACACAATACTCCCCCTACATATATGCATACAAATAGAAATATATAATTAAGCCTATATGCAAATGGAAAATTATTTGACCTTTGCTTTATTCTATTTGACAAAATCTTAACTTTTCTCTCCCCCTTTTGTTATCAGCAAAAGAATAACAGGGTTATAAAAATAGGGATGAAGTGACAGACATGAATCAAACATTTAACTCAATTGAATATAAATATCAAATTTCAATTAAACTCAAACAAAAATCATAATTACCCTTGTCAGATGCATATTCCACTTTCAGAAGTGATGGGTATAAAATCATCAAAAAACATACAGTTCCGTCTATTTGTGGTATATTTATTTCAGGAAATTTGAATATCTACTAACCATGCATAACCGTTAGAACTTTTAAATGAGATTAGTAGTATTCCAATTTAATTTTTAAAAAATGAAATTAAGTATCTTCTAACCACGCATGACCGTGAGGACTTTTAAATGGGATTAGAATCAACTTGTCTATTTAATCGATTAATTTTGATATGCGTTCCATACATGCATAATCGTGAGGACTTTTAAATGAGCATGGAAGCACATAATCAAAAATCCAAGTAGTTCACCCATGCATAACCGTGAGGACTTTTAAATGAGAGTGAATACTTTGGATATTTATTTTTATTGAAGAATATAATAAATTGAAGCACAGATAATTTCCTTTATAATAATATAAATTGAAGAACGAATAATTTCCTTTGTAAACTACCACAAATTTACATACTATATATGATTTTGATGAGTGATGGTCGATAGAAAGATGATAGAAATAGAAATGATCATGGAATTTTTACCCAACAAAAAGTTTTTATAACTCTTGTTATGAAATTCTAAAGAAATTTTTCTAAATATATTGTCTTGAGTAATGTATGACAAATATCGACACTCGTCACTTTTTCAATCACTATTGATCTTTTCGATAATCATTAGGGAGTTAGATTAGTCAAAATTTATCATTTAAAATCAAATAAAAATGACTAATTTGAAAATATGGTCAAAAATGATTTTCTCGAAGGGGTTATAAAAAAATTCTGCTATTTGAAAATTATTTCAAGTGAAAAATATGCAGATATTTTCTTTGAAAAACGATGCAGCAAATGAATGTTTCAAAAATTAATCACGTTACACTAATAATTTTTCTATCAACTATATTACCAGTGTAATCTGCATCTGAATTTCTTTTTCACTCCAAAATATCACTAACTAAATTAGATAAACCAAGACCATGAAAATGTGCATAAGAAAATTTCGAACTCAATTTTAACAACAATTTAAATGACATTCTTTTGAATTTGAATTGAAGCCATGTTAACACTCAAACAAATATCATAGTGTTAATTTCAGAAACCGTAGGATAAACAGTTATATTCATGAGTAATCAACAGTCAATCAACATCATAATTATTTCAAAAACAATTTCTTGAAGTTTCAACAATTTCTTATAATCCTTTTTAACAGCTTTCACATGAAATCTGAAATCGTGCAAATTTACAAGCAGTGACCAAAATGTCAAAACAAATATATCTACGTGTAACATGAGTAACCATCATTTGACCGAACAAATTTATATGGATTAGTTCAAAGTTGAAAATCTGATTGGTCATCATTTAAGCACAAATCAAGGTCATAAATAAGAACAAGTCAAAAGGAATCATATCAATTAAGAATAAGTAAGAATTAAAGACATCATTCATTTCATCATCACATTACTAGCTGATTTATTACGGTGTAGATTATCACATTTGATATATCGTTCAGAAACAAATTTACCTGTTTTACCTTTACGATAATTTTTTGTGAGTGCCCATTGTGATTCTGTCACCTTTGTACTAGGCTAAGGAACTTTGCTTTGTCGTCCGTTGTGTTTCTGGAACAGCCAAAATCCAGAGAACACTGTTGTTGTTCCTTAGCCTGCCACCACACCTACACGATGAAAGATTTTTGTGACCTATTTGTTTTTATAGGTCCATGATTGTTAGTGGCAGAATATGAAAAATATGTTTGTGGAGACCCAAAACTATTTATATATGTTCCTTTTGGCATCCAAATTTGTTTGACTTTCAAAGATTATATATTTGTGCCTTTTGGAACCCAAATTGGTATAGTTTTCACGTGTTTAGGTCTATACCAACAATTATTTTGATTGTGTCCAAATTTTCTACAAATTGTACACATTGAATTAACTTGATTAAATTTTGTGTTCTTGATCCTATGACTATGATGTCCAATTATTTCAGATCGAGCAAAGACACTTTTACCTTTTGCATTATCATCATCTTGTGATTTCCCAAAACCTAGTCCTTTTCTGTTGTTGGCAAAAATTTGATTTCCCAATAACATTTTGAAAGATATTTCTCCTTTTGAAAAGTTATTCAGAAATTTCTCAAGATTTTGGAATTTGGTTTTTAATGTTGTGTTTTCAGTTACAAGTGAGGTGCATCTATTTATAAAATCCTTTTTCCCAGTGTCAATGTTTTCCTTAAGACTCAAGTTTTCTTTTTCGAGATTCTCAGAGTTATTCTTAAGTCTTGTCAATTCTGAATCTAAAATTTTACATTGGTTACATTCTAGGTTTTGAATATTTTCAAGTTCAGTTTCCAACCTAGAATTTTCATGGGCGAGTTTCCTCCTTTCAGATTTCAGTTTTTCAATTTTTGATTCAAGACTATCAATTGTTTTAGTAAGATCTAAGCACATAAAAACAAGATCTCTATAGGAATACTCACCTGCCTCACTAGATTCCTCGGAGCTTGCTTCTGAATCTGATTTTGCCATAAGACACAAGTTAGCCTTTTCTGAGCTGCTATCCGAAACTTCCTCTCCTTCTTCATCATCCCAAGTCGCTGCAAAGGCCTTCTTCTTCTTTCCTTTGTTGTTTTTGAGAAGTGGGCATTTTGGTTTGATGTGGCCAGGCTTGTTGCAGTTATAACACGTCAGTTCATTATCGGAATTTTCAGAATCTTTTGGCCTATTACGACTTGTTTTCTTCTTGCGTGGCTTGAATCTTGACCATTTTCTAAGATTATTGACATCCATTGCAAGCTCTTAAATCGGATCTTCTTCTTCTTCATCGCTCTCTTCTTTGCTCTTTAAGGCAATCGTCTTCTTCTTTGGTTCGGAGTTGTTGCGTTCTTCCTTTGCTTTTAGCTCAAGCTCATATGTCATCAAGTTGCCGATCAACTCCTCCATGCTTAGTTTACTCAGATCTTTCGATTCTTGTATTGCTGTGACTTTTGCCTCAAATTTCATTGGTAAAACTCGTAGCACCTTCCTCACAAGCTCTACCTCAGTGAATACCTTCCCAAGCGCTCTAGCGTTGTATACCAAAGTTGAAAAGCGTCTAAACATGTCTTTATGCTGTCGCCTTTGTTCATCACAAAGTTCTCGTATTCATTGCTGAATAGGGCTAGACGAGACTCCTTGACTTGAGAAGTTCCTTCATGTGTCACCTCCAAAGTATGCCAAATTTCCTGTGCTGTTGTACAATGAGAAACTCTATTAAATTCATTTTTATCAAGAGCACAGATCAAAGCGTTCATTGCTTTGGCATTTGTAGTTTTTAATTTCTTATCGTTAGCATCCCACCTATCCTTAGGTTTAGGAATCTCGGTATCACCAACGATTATAGTGGGAGCTTTATAGCCAGTTTCTATAATATCCCAAACATCATAATCAACAGAACTAAGATAGATACCCATCCTAACTTTCCAATAAGCATAATCCTTCCCGTTAAATATGGGTGGCCTAGCAATAGATTGTCCCTCAGAAAAAGCATTATTTGATGAATTCATGACTCTAGAGTTAAATACCAGGCTCCGATACCACTTGTAGGATCTAGATTAACCCTAGAAGGGGGGTGAATAGGGTTATAGCAAATTTTCTCGATTTAAACACAGAAATAAACTGCAGAAATAAATATGCTGAAAAGTAAATCACACACAAAATTTACCCAGCTTCGGCAACCCCTGCCTACTGCTGCATTCCCAGATTTCTATTAGAATTAAACAGTATCACGCTTACAAACACTCTACTAGACTCGCAAACATTTTCTCCCGCTCACAAACACTCTACTAGACTCGCAAACATTTGCTCCCGCTCACAAACACTGTACTAGACTCGCACACCTTGCTCCCGCCTATAGAGTTTCGTTTACTCGCAAACTCTGCTCCCGCCTACTATAGAGCTTTGCTTACTCGCAAACTCTGCTCCCGCCTATAGAGCTTTGCAAACTCGCACACCCTGCTCACTGAACTAATTCTAACTAGACAATCTGACACTACCTAAACCCTAGGTGGTGATTTACAAAGTTTTGATTCGTAAAGTAAAAACAAAAAATTAAACAGTTAAACAAATAACCCTAATTAAAACACTAAACCCCTTTTATAATAAACAGGGCCGACCCCTTGTTCTTCAACCCGTTCCTTTTATTTTCTTCTGTAAAAACACGGCCTCCCTTTTGTTCCTCTTTGCGCTTGAATTAGGGCTTGCGTCCTTGATCCAAATTAGGGTTTGTGAAGCTGCCGATTGTCTGATCAATCACGTGGATAATGCGCGAGTAGCTTTGATTGATCTTATCTCGTTGCTCACCGCGGCTGCTTCGTTGATCGAATTCCTTCCTTGCTCGGTATGTAATTATATGCTTTTGCTTTTACTGATTTTATGCTTGCTTGAATTTGATGAATAAATTGCCGATGATGATTGGGCTTATATAGATTTCGAAATCCTATAATTGCGTTCGTCTGATGATTTCATATTTGTTGCTTTGATCGTTCGATTTTGTTTGGATGTTTGCGATGAATTCTGACCTGTTCATGTTACTTGAATAACACGGTTTTAAAGCCATCGGCTTTGATTTTGACTTGTTCATGTGCGTGTATATTTTCATCGTGGTGTTGATTAATTTTGTCTTCGGCCATGTTTTGATTACGTGAATTTTGGTTTCGTGAATTTTCTTATACCTCTGCGGCCTTGACTTGAGATTCTTCACTGCACTGCTTCATCATGTTGCATACACTCCATAATATTGTTGATACTTGGTTTACTGGTGCATGTTGCTGTTGTGTTGCCATATTGATGCCTCTGTTTTCTTTGACTTCACTGCATAGCATATTTGTGCATTCTAAAAATGTTGCATCGTACTCTGACCTTGTTGCCTCGGTTCATTTGCCGGTTAGCTTGCATCTGCTTGCTGTTGTTTGGATATTGTGGCATGTGGTCTTTGCTGTGTTCCCATTTGGGCTTGTAGTTGATTCTTTGAGTCTTTCTGAATATTGTTGTATTTGGACTTGTTCATTGTAGTATGTCACTGAAGTCTTGTGCTTTGTGTCTTGATGCTCGGCCTATTGTGCATTTGTGGTTCCCAATGTATTGCATTTGTATCACTGTATCATGCTTGGATTTCATGTTCATGTGTATCTTCGTAAAACTTGTTGCATTCATGTTCTTCACTTGGTTGTTGACACTGGTCTGGTTCATCTTGTTGCACTTTGGTCTGCTGTCATGTTCAATGCTCGACCATGGATATTTGCAGTTGGTATTTTAATTGGATTTTGCTTCTGTGCATATTGAACTCAATTGTTGAACTGGTTTTGATGTCAGTCTATACTTTACATATGTGCACTGTGTGGTCTTGAGCATTGTTTGTCTTTGGTGCTGTCTTGAATTTGTGCAGTCCATGTTGCTGTGTTGATCACTTGATTGTGTAACTTGTGGTTTCATTGCTGCACTCGAGTTTTGTTACTTGAGCTGCTATGTTGAGTTCCATTTGACTTGACTGTACTTGTACAACTTCATTGTTCTGTTGCATGCAGTCCATTATGTTTGATTTGACTTGAACTTTCATTGAGTTTTGTTGCACTGTTTTTGACTTGTGACCTACCCTGTGTTGAATCCAATTTTTCAAAAAACTCGGGTTTGACCTTGTGCTCGAGTCGTGATTTTGAACATATTGCACGTGAGTTGAACCCGGCTTTTCATTTGGGTTTGACTTGTGCTCACCTGTCCCTGTAAATTAATCAAGTGTATATCGGTGTGCACGGCCTTGTGGCATGTACGGTGATACACTGTGCATGTCACACTGTTCGTGTGTGATGAATTCAAATGTAAATTATGACGAACAACCCAAATAACCGAGGCAAATAATATTTTCAAAAATCATATTTTATTTTCTGTTGCAAAAATATTTCTTTTTCAATTTTACTGCGTTAGTGAATATTTTTGCAGATTGCTCAGATGCTGGATTCAAACTGGAATGCAGTTGAAGATAAATACGAGTGTGAGTGATATGTAGTGAGGTCAACTGTAAATGTAGAATTGTGATGTAATTGAATTTGTATCAAAGTTGTATAGTGAATAGTGAGAGCTTGAATTTGTACTATTCAAACTTGTAATAAATATTTGTTTGAATAAAATTTCTGTTTGAATTCAAAATCTGTGTTATTTATTTTATTCAACAAATATTTATTTAATCTACGAAAAACAAAATAGTACATTACCAAATACATTTAAATGAATGTATATATGTTTATTATCATCAAACAAAAATCATATAAGTGCAAAGCGCATATTCAACATGGTACATTGTGGATGGCCGAGCATTAGTATAGGCTAATGCAGATGTAGTTTTAAATTTTCAGAGCAGAGGACAGAACATTTGTATTGTAGGCCTTACGAGGCAGTCCTTTACAGATATAGTCACAGCACGCCCTGGCAGCGAGACAATGGAGTCCTTTTCGAGGAGGATGCAGAAGTTACTAAGGGTAGTACTTAGGACCGATACGGTCACTGGGCATATTGCTACATATATTAGTTATTAGTTTTTGATCTACTAAGGAGTTGATGGGTACGGTTCATGCAAAGAGGCTAGAGTATTATAAACCCAATAAACCTAATATAACAGAAAATGGAAATAAAATAGTATATGTAGAATTAAGCTTAGAAGTATATAATTTGCCCATTCACTAGAACTTTAGTTCTGACCCCTTTCTCATAACATCCTACATATTAGGTAGATGGCAGAGGCTTTCTAGCTTTGAGAAACTTGTTTAAAAAGTGTTATTTTATTGGTGAGTATTTGATTACTATTATAATTTAGCCAGTTCTGCCTTGAGATATTTATCTAAGCTTTGATATATTTGTCTTTGTCTATTTGCAATATACTAGAAACCCAACTTGGGCTTTATTGGGCTTGGATTTTGTGACGACCCGAAATCTATGCCCGACAACCAACATCGAAATCAGTAACACCGGAGCTTGCAACAACATTACATGAAAAACAACACAGCGAAAACAAAGGATGATAACATTGATATACAATATAGAAACAATGTTAGATACGTCATGATATAACAACCCAACACCATCAGAGGATATATACAACACAACACCACAACGGAAATATATCGACATGAGCAAAGTCTTCAAGAGAATCCAATACTGCAACTCCAATCCAAAACTCCAAACCAAAGCTCTTAACTTCAAGCTCAAACCACCATCAAGCTGAACTTGTAGCAAATGCGATCCCGAGCGCGGTTGCCAAACCCAAAAAAACTTCAAAGATCCAAAGACTGAAGAAGATTTTCAAATGATACCAAACCAAAGACTTCGAAAGCTATCGAATCAACACCTACTATTTGATTATCTGAAAAAACCAACTCTAGACAGCCCGCGTGGACAATTGTGGACACCCAGAGTTTAGGAAGGGATCGATAAACTCTGGGTCAGTCATTGGACTGGTGTGAGCAAACAAAAATAGTTTATCTTTAAAACAAACAACAAAAGAATTTAAAACATTGAAATCCGCAATGCTTTTTAGAAAATGAAACTACCATAAGGCCTCCCGGCACACACACCATGCAATCGCACACTTGGGGAGATTTCTCCTTATGATAGTCAAACATGCTTACTACACAAAATCCTTTTTGATATTATTATTAGTGCATAGTGGAAAACATATCGAAAGTATAACATTAACCTTAGCCAGCATAGGTACCATTATATTATGCCTGCTATAGCTACCATGTTAAATGGCAGGTTATACAACTAAAACCGTACAAGGCGCGTATTGGTAATTGGATTTCCAACAAATGGTTAGGCCAAAAAACTTCCCATTGCCACATGGGTACGCCTCTGGAGGGACGCATCCGAGAACCTACCCGGATCTCTGCCAACACAAGACCGGTTTACCCTTTCTCGGAATTAACACCTAAAGATATGCCATCCCCGGTCGTTTGCGACCTTTATCCGAGGATCCTCAACCACAAAGCAACATCACACAGTAATAAATTTATAGTGTCCACATGAGTTAAGTATTTGGGCTCCGTACCATGATACCACCCTTTTCCAAAAGATATGGACATACCGTAGGGGCACGACCCCTGCAGCCTTGCTGCATCTTTCTTGTTTCGACCATTTCTGGAGTATAAGGTCCTGATGCAGTCTCGTCCACAACGCTATGCTTGTTCACAAAGCCATTCTTCGATCAACAAATGATCAACAACACTTCGTATGCCACATTACCAAATTGGGAATGTATCACTAGTAACCATCAACTATATAACCTCTGAGCTCGTACGTCTCAGAGAAGTGTGTTAAGCTAAGAGAATAAATCTCCACCACCAAACAAAAATGTATTTGATTGAAACCGGCTTTACATCTTAAAGTGTAATGTCAGACACAAATCCATACAAGTTTGTTCCATGTTCGAACAGAACCGAAGACACTTCCGAAGAAGCCTTTGCAATCCGGGTATTCACAATCCCGATCGGACTCCCCATCACATAGGGAGATCTCTATACCGTAACTACTCAGTGCAGAGTCATTTGACGGGTAATCCTTTCGTTTTCGAGAATACTCGGTCTTCACCATCGGTCTTCGAATGCTATCCATAACGTCGTATCATTATTCGGAATGGGTTATATGATACAAGGTCCTCTCTGACTAAACCGAATAATGAGCGCAATATTTAAACACATAGGGATATTGGGATTTCAGTTAAGTCACAACTTTAAAACCCAAAACCTTTCTCTTCAAATGGTTTAAACAAATTACCATTTTCAAAATCTATAAACAAAAATATTCATTTCACAAAGTTCACCCATCTTTCACAAAAATCCATTCACTGATTTCAAAACAATTTCCACTTCAAATCGGATTAACTCATCCTATCTTTAAATCAAAGATTTAATTCATAGCTTTCGAAATCATTTCTAAAGATTCATTCATAAATTGGAAAACCATTTTCATTTTAAACTTGAAATCCTTTTAACACAAATTGGAAATTCTTCCCTTATATGAAAGCTTTTATTATTTGAAAACAAATAGTTTTCATTTCGAAAAAGTCCGATTTCATTTATACAAGTTAAAGTCCTTGGGTTAAGTTCAAATTCCCAAAACAATACTTTTAAAATGGTTTAAATCCATATAAAAACATTTATAACTTACATAGCCTTTTTAAACCATAATTTCCAAACATAGAATTCAATTTCTAATCTTGAATTTAAATTTAAATCAATTTATTTAAATTTCAAAACCTTATCAAGTTATTCAAAATAACTTTTATCTTCAAACTCCTTTTCAAAAAAAATTCACGTTTAACCCAATTCTATTTCCAAAACCTTTTGGATTCAAAATTCAATTTAAAAATTATTTTCTAAAATCTATGACTTAACCAATTTCCATGTGCAATCCATATTTGTGTGTGTATAGTGTAGTCCATGGGTTTTACACAATAGTGCAACATCATCAATCATCACAGATTCAAGCACAGTAATTATAGATAAGCGGTATATCTATATAACGCTTATCTTCCATACACAGATTCATAGATAAATAATATACATTTATCACAAATAAAATAAATTACATTCATCACAGCTTTAATTAAAACAATTCATATCACAAAGCATCACACATCAGAAATACCAAACAATTCAAAGCAGCTCATACAATTCAAACATTCATAAGTAAGGTTAATCGATCATCTGATTAATTGAAACCAGATTAATCACTAATCTAGGTTGATTAACATTAATTAATTACAATTTAATTAATTATCCTTAATTAATAAATGATTACCCTTAATCACTTGATTAATCAATCATAAATCATCAAATTATTACCCTTAATTACTTTTATTAAGAAATTAATTTTAAGTAATTAATTACCCCTTAATTACTTTTATTTATTGATTACTTTAATTAATTAACCCTTAATACATTTAATTAATTATCCATAACTAATTACAATAATTTATTAACCTTAATCACTTGATTAATTAATTATTAATTAATTAATCACTAATCACTAAATAAATCAATTTCTAATCATTAATTAATTAATCTTAATTATCTAATTAATTAACCTCTAATTATAAATTAATTAATCTTAATTACTTAATTAGATTAATTCTTAAATAACAATTAAATAAATCCTTAAACCTTTATAATTTAATTAATCCTAAATTATTAATTAATTTAACTTTGATTACCTTGTTAATTTAAGTAATCTTTAATCATAAAAAAAAACTCAACTAACTTTCAAGACAAAACAATTACATTAATTACCTAACTTTAATTTACACATGTTTAAAAGCATTTCATCTCAATTTACACTTAATTACTTTTAAAAATTAAGTTTTTAAAAATACTTAATAATTCTCAAATTTTATTTATCAAAGCATAAAACTTTTAATCAAAATAGTTTAAACATAATAGATCATTAGTTTTAAATTTAAATTTTAAAATTAGCTTTACAAAACATTTTAAAACATTTACAAACTCTACTTCGGGTTCAACCCATTACTGACTTGTGTGTCCACTGGGGTTCCTTCTTCATCTTTCCTTTTTTTAGTTTTAAGTTAAGTTTTAAAATCTAGAATGATAGCACTCACGAACACGAGTACAGACTCGAGCCAAATCTTATCCTACTCGTGCATCAACACGAGAAAAAATCTTCTTCATTCCCACCCAATCTCGTGTGCACAGATCGATCCAGTGCACATGCACACGCCGCCGGCGTCACTCCGGCACCATCGACCTCCATCGCCAAGTCGACTATGGCATCCCTAAACCATCGCACTACTCAGCAACCATGAGCAAACATCAAAATCAAAATCGAGCTTCCAGTCGAAAAAATGGAAACCCCATCTGAAACTGCCTCGACGAGGCAATTCTGGCCACCAGAACCACCAAAACTTCGCTAGCGACTTCGCTAGCCTCCATGTCATCACTTCCCCAAACCACGCATAGCTCGATGCACCATAGAAGCCACGGTGACTAATTTTTATGCCCTCGACAGAAGTGGGGTTTAAAACCCAATTGGCCTATTACCGACGCCCCGGTGATCGTACACCATATCGACCATTTTTCCCAACTTCGATGATCACCAAGCTAACTCTAGCCAAAGCCCTAACCTCTAGAATCACCCCAATCACCAGAACTTGCTCGAAAACCAAACTCTAGTCATTCCCAAAATGCAAATCCAATACCAAACTAAAATTCATGAATTTTGTTTTAAAAATCACATTTTCCAGAGTGATTCAAGTTGCATGTTTGAATCCACCAATTAAGTTGTTTGCTTTTATCATTTTTTAATTTTTTTTTACTGTTTTACTCTATTTCCAGAGATATGCAAAACAATTTTGCTTAAAATAAATTTTAAACTATATTTTATGATTAATAAATCATATTTTGTTTTGAAGCACACAACCAAACCATGATTAGATAGAGAAGTTTGAATTTTTGAATTATTTAAAAGCTCTGTAATCGGGAAACAGAGAAGAACAAGCATCACATACATGCACAGATCAAACATTTTTTTATATATACAGAAATGACATATCTATAAACACATGCAAAGCACAAATCAGATTCAAGAAACCATATGCACAATTTTAGATCTGCATAAGCTTTTAATACATATATTTACTCACAGGAATTTAGAGACAAAGAAGGTGAAGTTTCCTCACCTGTTTCCTGAAAGAACAGAGGCCAGAATGATGATTTTTGAACAGAGGTTTCGAATTTGTTTTTCTTGTTGTTGTTTGATTCTTGGCTTAGTTGCTGATGTTTAGATCTGAAGTTTGATCCTAGGTTGAAGGTTGAAACTTGATTTCTAGATTTAGATTTTGATTTGCTTCAGGCTTTTGAATTTGATTTGCAACTTAATTTCTTGAATCCTGAAGCTTGTTTTTGTTTTGCTTTGATATTTTTTTCCTGGTTTTGAAAAATCTGAGATAATTTCTTTTTTTTTCCTCTTGATCAAGTTTTGGTTTTGTTATTGGGATGATTTTTTTTCTTCTATGTATGTTTTCTAAATTCAAATTAAAAGAAAAGTTAAGTTTTCTACTTGTTTTAATTTGGCTAACACTTGTCTATATCGTATTAACATTGTATCTACATATTTTAATCTTCTTACAAATGTCCTATGTGAATTAAATTGTGTTTATATCCTCAATTTAAAGTATTTTATAAATTTGTTATGCACCTTATTTTTAATAAATTTATAAATCATGTTTTATATATATACAATTTAAAAGAGAATTGTTTATTACTAATGTATATATTTATACTTTCAAGAAATTGATTTTTCAAAATCTAATTATACTTTAAATAAATAATCACACATATGTAAATTATAAAATTTAGCATTTAAACAACTTTTAAACTTTTACTATATTTTAAACACTACAAATAATATTTTAAATATAACTTTATACCATATTCCTTATTTAAATAAATGCATCTTCTTTATTAATCATTTATATAATCTTTTAAAGCAAAAGATGGTTTTACAAATTTAATTTCACATGAATAAATATATTAAAATTTTATTCTTAATTAGCCTTTGAAAAATCTATTATATCAAATTCAAAATATCATTTTTAAATAAAAATGAATATTTAATAAAATTAGAAACAAATTCTTATTAATTTAAAAATAAAATTTTAAATCCAATTTATTTCCAATATATTTATTATTGAGTTTCCAAATTCAAATTTCTATTAAAAATCAATATATATATATATATATATATAAAAACAAACTAATAATTTATTTTATTTTGGAAAAAATCAATTTAATTTACAATTTAATTTCAAAAATTAATTCGATTATCAAATTGAACTTGGCTAAAATCCGAGAATGTTACATATTCCCCCCTTAAGAAAATTTCGTCCTTGAAATTTGCCACGGAGTTAACAAAGAACAAATGAAAGATAGAGAAATATCTTTTCAGATTAAACTGGATATCTATTCTGCATTTGGCTTACAAAATCAGAATATCAACAATCGATATGGGAATAAGCTCATTCAATATTTCACGAAGTACTCGGTTTATCCGGATCTACGAATATGCAGGGGCACTGGTTAGTTCGAAGGAATAACTAACCATTCGTAGAATATATCGAAACCCAATAAAACAGACAAAAATAGGTTTGACTACAATCTCAGATTCAAGATTTAACTCATTTACGATTTACTGAGAAATAAAATATGTGTAGTTCCTGTGTTGAACAAAACTCGAAATTTTTTATCGTAAACGAGAAGGTTACCTGCTAAAATTCCTTTTCCTTTATCAGCCTTTGAGGTTGAAGGATCATCTTTGATTGCATACTACTTGAGCTTGCTTCTGTGCTTGGCAATCCTTGATCCTATGTCCCGGCTTGTGGCAGTAATAGCATTCCCATTCTCCTCCGGAACTTCCCGCTTATCCAGAGTATCGTATTTATAACCCACGTCGATCAATTCAAAAAAAGATTCCTTTACGTGAGCAGTCATCCTCTCCTGATATTTCTTGTTCATTCCCTAAATAAACTTTTCATTCTTTTTCAAAGGTGTATTTACCAACACCGGACCAAACCGAGATAATTCGTTGAATTTGTTCGAGTAATCCTCATACGATAAACTTCCCTGCTTCAAATCCATGAACTCCTGGTATATCCTGTAGATACCAGCAGATGGCATATATTGCTGGTCGAACACTTCCTTGAATCGACTCCAAGTGAACTCATCTGCCGGCTCATCCATAGTAACTGTCTCCCACCAAGCTAAAGCCTCTTCCTGTAGTTGCCAAGAAGCTATCAATCACATCTGATCATCTTCCAATTTTAGTCCTTTGAAAATCCTTTCGCACGATCGAATCCAGGTTTGTGCTTCGATAATGGTTTCCTTGCCTGTGAATGGCTTTCCACCAAGTCAAGAAAAACTTCAATGTAAATCGTTTGCGACCTTTATTCGACGATCCTCAACCACAAAGCAACATCACACAGTAATAAATTTACAGTGTCCACATGAGTTAAGTATCTGGGCTCCATATCATGATACCACCCTTTTCCAGAAGAAATGGACATACCCTGGGGGCTTGACCTCTGCAACCTTGCTACATCATTCCTATTTCGACCATTTCCAGGGTGTGAGGGCTTGATGCAGTCTCGTCCACAAAGCCATGCTTTTTCACAAAGCCATGCTTCGATCAACAAATGATCGGCAACACTTTGTATGCCACATTACCAAATTGGGAATGTATCACTAGTAACCATCAACTACATAACCTCTGAGCTCATACGTCTCAGAGAAGAGTGTTAAACTAAGAGAATAAATCTCCGCCACCAAACAGAAATGTATTTGATAGAAACCGGCTTTACATCTTAAAGTGTAATGTCAGACACACATCCATACAAGTCTGTTTTGGGTTCGAACAGAACCTAAAGCACTTCCAAAAAGCCCTTGCAATCCGGGTATTCACAATCCCGATCGGACTCAGTATCACATATGGAGATCTCTATACCGTAGCTACTCAGTGTAGAGTCATTCGACGGGTAATCCTTTCATTTTCGAAATTACCTGGTCTTCACCACCGGTCTTCGAATGCTATCCATAATGTCGTATCATTATTTGGAATGGGTTATATGACACAAGGTCCTCTCCCGGCTAAGCCGAATAATGAGCGCAATATTTAAAAACATATGGATATTGGGATTTCAGTTAAGTCACAACTTTAAAACCCAAAACCTTTCTTGTAAAATGGTTTAAACAAATTACCATTTTCAAAATCTTAAAAAAAAAAGATTCATTTCACAAAGTTCACCCATCTTTCACATAGATCCATTCGTAGGTTTCAAAATAATTTCCACTTCAGATCGGATTAACTCATACAATCTTTAAATCAATGATTTAATTCATAGCTTTCAAAATCATTTCCAAAGATTCGTTCATAACTTGGAAAACCATTTTCGTTTCAAACTTGAAATCCTTTTAACACAAATTGAAAATTCTTTCGTTATATGAAAGCTTTTATTATTTGAAAACAAATAGTTTTCGTTTCGGAAAAATCCGATTTCATTTATACAAGTTAAAGTCCTTGGGTTAAATTCAAATTCCCAAAACAATACTTTTAAAATGGTTTAAATCCATATAAACACATTTATAACTCATATAGCCTTTTTAAACCATAATTTCCAAACATAGAATTCAATTCAAATCTTGAATTTAAATTTAGATCAATTTATTTAAATTTTAAGACCTTATCAAGTTATTCAAAATAACTTTTATCTTCAAACTCCTTTTCAAAATCTTTTCACGTTTAATCCAATTCTATTTCTATAACCTTTTGAATTCAACATTCAACTTAAAAATTATTTTCTAAAATCTGTGACTTAACCAATTTCCTTGTGCAATCCATATTTGTGTGTGTATAGCGTAGTCCAGGGGTTTTACACAATAGTGCAACATCATCAATCATCACAGATTCAAGCACAGTAATTATAGATAAGCGGTATATCTCTATAACGCTTGTCTACCATACACAGATTCACAGATAAATAACATACATTTATCATAGATAAAATAAATTACATTCATCACAGCTTGAATTAAAACAATTCATATCATAAAGCACCACACAGCAGAAATATCAAACAATTCAAAGCAGCTCATACAATTCAAACATTCATAAGTAAGGTTAATTGATCATCTGATTAATTGAAACTAGATTAATCACTATTACAGGTTAATTAACATTAATTAATTATCCTTAATTAATAAGTGATTACCCTTAATCACTTGATTAATCAATCATAAATCATCAAATTATTACCCTTAATTACTTTTATTAAGAAATTAATTTTAAGTAATTAGTTACCCCTTAATTACTTTTCATTTATTAATTACTTAAATTAATTAACCCTTAATTAATTTAATTAATTATCCTTAATAAATTACAATAATTTATGAACCTTAATCACTTGATTAATTTATTCTTAATTATTAATTAATTAATCACTAAATGAACTAATTTCTAATCATTGATTAATTAATCTTTAATTATTTAATTAATTAACCTCTAATTATAAATTAATTAATCTTTATCACTTAATGAAATTAATTCTTGAATAACAATTAAATAAATCCTTAAACCATTATAATTTAATTAATACTAAATTATTAAGTAATTTAACGTTAATTACCTTATTAATTTAAGTAATCTTTAATCATAAAAAAAACTTAACTAACTTTCAAGATAAAACAATTACGTTAATTACCTAACTTTAATTTACACATGTTTAAAAGCATTTCATCTCAATTTATGCTTATTTACTTTTAAAAATTAAGTTTTTAAAAATACTTAACATTTCTCAAATTTTATTTATCAAAGCATAAAACTTTTAATCAAAATAGTTTAAACATAATAGTTCGAATTAGTTTTAAATTTAAATTTTAAAATTAGCTTTACAAAACATTTTAAAACATTTACAAGCTCTACTTCGGGTTCAACCCGTTCTTGACTCGATTGTCCACTTGGGTTCCTTCTTCATCTTCCTTTTCTTTTCTTTTGCTAAGTTTTAAGTTAAGTTTTAAAATCTGGAATGATAGCACTCACGAACAAGAGCACAGACTCGAACCAAATCTTATCCCACTCAAGCATCAACACGAGAAAAAAGCTTCTTCGTTCCCACCCAATCTCGTGTGCACAGATCGATCCAGTGCACATGCATACGCCGTCGGCGTCACTCTAGCACCATCGACCTCCATCGCCAAGTCGACTACGGCATCCCCAAACCATCGCACTACTCAGCAACCATATACAAACATCAAAACCAAAATCGAGCTTCCAATCGAAAAAAATGGAAACCCATCCTCATATGAAACTGCCTCGACGAGGCAATTCCGACCACCGGAACCACCAAAACTTTGGCAGCGACTTCGCTAGCCTCCATGCCATCACTTCCCCAAACCACGTGCAGGTCGATGCACCATAGAAGCCACGGTGACCTATTTTTATGCCCTCGGCAGAACTAGGGTTTAAAACCCCATTGGCCTATTGCCGACGCCATGGTGATCGTACACCATATCCACCATTTTTCCCAACTTCGATGATCACCAAGCTAACTCCAGCCAAAGCCCCGACCTCCAGAATCACCCCAGTCACCAGAATCACATTTTCTAGAGATGATTCAAGTTGCATGTTTGAATACACCAATTAAATTGTTTTCTTTTATCATTTTTTTAATTTTTTTTTACTGTTTTACTCTATTTCCAGAGATATGCAAAACAATTTTGCTTAAAAATAAATTTTAAACTATATTTTATGATTAATAAATCATATTTTGTTTTGAAGCACACAGCCAAACCAGATTTGATAGAGAAGTTTGAATTTTTGAATTATTTAAAAGCTCTGTAATCGAGAAATGGAGAAGAAAAATCATCACATACATGCACGGATCAAACATTTTTTTATATATACGGAAATGACATATCTATAAACACATGCAAAGCACAAATCTGATTCAAGAATCCATATGCACAATTTTAGATCTACTTAAGCTTTTAATATATATATATATGTGTGTGTGTGTGTGTGTGTGTGTGTGTGTGTGTGTGTGTCTATGTATATATATATATACACACACACACTCACAGGCAATTCAAAACAAAGAAGGCGAAGTTTGCTCACCTGTTTCCTGAAAGAACAGAGGCGAGAATGATGATTTTTGAACAGAGGTTTCGAATTTGTTTTTCTTGTTGTTGTTTGATTCTTGGCTTAGTTGCTGATGTTTAGATCTGAAGTTTGATCCTAGGTTGAAGGTTGAAACTTGATTTCTAGATTTAGATTTTGATTTGCTTCAGGCTTTTGAATTTGATTTGCAACTTAATTTCTTGAATCCTGAAGCTTGTTTTTGTTTTGCTTTGATATTTTTTTCCTGGTTTTGAAAAATCTGAGATGATTTCTTTTTTTTTCCTCTTGATCAAGTTTTGGTTTTGTTATTGGGATGATTTTTTTTCTTCTATGTATGTTTTCTAAATTCAAATTAAAAGAAAAGTTAAATTTGCCACTTGTTTTAGTTTGGCTAACATTTGTCTATATTGAATTAACACTTGTATCTACATATTTTAATCTTCTTACAAATGTCCTATGTGAATTATATTATGTTTATATCCTTAATTTAAATTATTTTATAAATTTGTTTTGAACCTTATTTTTAATAAATTTATAAATCATGTTTTACATATATACAATTTAAAAGAGAATGGTTTATTACTAATGTATATATTTATACTATCAAGGAATTGATTTTCAAAAATCTAATTATACTTTAAATAAATAATCACACATATGTAAACTATAAAATTTAGCTTTTAAACAACTTTTAAACTTTTACTATATTTTAAACACTACAAATAATATTTTAAATATAACTTTATATCATATTCCTTATTTAAATAAATACATCTTCTTTATTAATCATTTATATAATCTTTTAAAGCAAAAGATGGTTTTAAAATTTTAATTTCACACGAATAAATATATTGAAATTTTATTCTTAATTAGCCTTTGAAAAATCTATTATATCAAATTCGAAACATCATTTTTAAATCGAAATGCATATTTAATAAAATTAGAAACAAATTCTTATTAATTTAAAAAAAAAATTTTAAATCCAATTTATTTCCAATATATTTATTATTGAGTTTTCAAATTTCTATTAAAAATCAATATATATATATAAACAAACAAATATTCTATTTTATTTTGGAAAAACTCAATTTAGTTTTCAATTTAATTTCAAAAATTAATTTAATTGTCAAATTAAACTTGGCTAAAATCCGAGAATGTTACAGATTTTAGCATTTTTGCAAAAAATTCGGACCCATTCGGATTGTTACATATAGTATCAGAGCCTAGGTTTAGGATTCCTAGGTAGATAGTGAGCGAACGTATTTGTATTTTTGAATAAAATATAAATATATTATGTACTAAAATCCAAATAGTCACCAATTATATATTTTAACTTATGGAAAAAATTTAGAAGTATATTTGTGCATAGTTTGCTAGTTGGGTTTGAAATGATCCAAGAGTATTGAGCTCTAAGTTATTAATCTTCTACAGTGTACAATAAGCCATGTTTTGAGAGAAGATTGGTATCCATATGTTATAGAAAGTGGGGAAGTTCCCTAGAGATAGTAGGAAGAGTGTTTTTATTTTGGAAGGAGTAAGAGGTTTTGGTAAGAAGAAAAACCACCTTATTAACCCAATAAAATGAAACTTTTGGAATTGAAAAGCTGAAAAATATAGTTGTTAATATATTTGAGGAAGTAAATATTGCGTTTTTGAAAAAAAAATAAGTGGTATGAATTTAAATTAAATTTTTATATGATGTAAATTTTGTTAAAAGTGAAATTCTTTTTGAAGAATTATAGAGTGGGTATAGCTCGCTTGTTTTTTTATAGGTAAACAAAGATTTTAAATATAAAAACCTAGAGTGTGTTAAGTATCAAAAACGTAGATTACATCATTTATTATTGTAATAGATGTTTTCGATAAAAATAAAGGAAGCATAGACTATGACACTATTGTTATAGTTGGTGACTCACGAAAGAAATGTTTTTGCATAGCATATGAGATTTATTAATATTTATTTTAGTTGAATCCATAAACTAGTATTTTTGGTTTGTATTAACAGTGTTTTACACCACATCTGTTTTGACCCAAATGAGTTTTGGAGATAATTTTAAAGTGCTTTGTATGTACATTTGTTATTTAAACAAGTATATGAAAATGTTTTCTAGTTATGAAGATATTAAAATAGTTTTGAAAATGAGTTCTTTTGAAAAAGGATGTAAGTTGAATTAATAACTTTAGTAGGAAATATCTACTGTAAGTGAATATAGATTAAACATACTTTAATCTATTGGAATGAAATAATTTTCTATGAATCACAAATAAAGATGTTTTGTACAAGTTATAAGGAATACGTGAAAGATATTTATAAGTTATGGAAAGCACTATATTTTGATAAAATAGAAAATAAATTCCATATAATTTCACATAAACATGAAATCCTCTTTTAAAGGAGTCATAGAAGGTTTTAGCGTTAATGGTTTCTCACAAAAGGAAGTAATTCCAATACATTAAGGTATAAAACCATTAAGTGTAGTACGTTAGAAACTCCTTCAACGTTAAGTAATTGGAAGAGTGGGAAATTTAAGAGATTTTTGATTAAATAATTGTTCTTATCTACTTCAGTTTTAGTAAATTTGAAAATATATGAAAAGAAGATATTTTGAAAACACGTGAGGACATTTTTTTAAAGTCAAGAAAAAAAATAAGAATGTTTTAAGAACAAGAAAAACATGTTTTAAAGAAAAATGGTTTGGTTAAAAAGTAAATAAGTTTTTGAAAAGATATAATTTTAAGTAACCAAGTACCTTTGAATTTCATAGGAAACTTTAAAATAACACTTTCAAAGGTGAGAATTTTGGGATTTGATGTTTCAAAATTTAAAAGCTTTAATTTTTGAAGTAAAATGAAAATACTAAACCAAACCAGACTTTTAAATATGGAATAGATAGGAATCATTTCGTAGGTGTAACGAAAAAATATAAGGCTATAGTAGTAATTACTCCTACTAGTAATAATGAAAGTTCCCGTAAGGTGTATAGGATACTAGTGAGAACCTACGAATGTTGCTTCATGTGTGTGGACAATAGAAGAATAGTGAAGTGATATTAGTAAGATAGTAAGACACGCGCGATTAAGAAAAGTAGACCCTAGTTCGGAAAAAATGAAAGCCAAAAAGAGAATTTTCCAAGCTTAGTTGCCTTTTTAGATAGAGACTGCATAGATTGAAATCCTTATCCACAGTAAATGAGACTTTGTTATTCCTTTTTGAGAATGTAATAGAAGCGATGAATAGATCTTATTCGTGATGAGTAATATAGTGAAAGTTGGTAATAAGTAATAGGCCGTAGGAGGAGCATATAAGTTACTTGGATCCCTAGAGTAGTACCTCTCTTTCTCAGAGTGGACATGGTCCTAGACATCTTAGCCCTAGATGATACCTATTTTCAGTTGCTATATTAAAAGAAGAGTAAAAGCAGATAAAAGGTAACTAAAAGAAAACATTAAGATAAAGAAAGAAACATAAATATCAATAGAAATAAATGAGAGTTGCAAAAGAAAAATAAATCTTTCCCATAAATTAAGTTTGGGAAAAAGTTTGAAAATAAAAAACTTTCTTATGTAAACCATGCTTGGGAAAGAAAATAGAGATTTTATAGGATAGCGACATAAGTTCCAAGTACGGAGGGAGAGGTACGTAAGAGTAAAACGGAGAGTGAAGTTTTTCCTTTTTCTAGCTTCTTTCTGACATAAGAAAACGAGTTCGGAAAATTAAATTTTTTTGAAATTCGAATATTAAAAAGTCACGTGGTTAGATTTAGATGGAAAATTCGTTGAACTACACCCCTATTTAGTAGGATGTGGGAAAATTTGGATGAAAAATATTTTGAGTTTTCAAAAGATTGCACTTATATAGAAATTGTAAGTATATTTAGGATGTGTGCATCATGTTTTAAAATAAATTTTTAAAGAAGAAAAGCATTCATATAGGAGGTACCTCTTAGAAATTCATGTAGATGCATATATTTTGTATGGAATAACACTTTTGCACAGGAACACAGACGGTTGAAAAATTGGATGTACACGAAATTGATATAATTAATGTAAGGAATTACATAATTTTACCCTTGCCAAATATCAAGGACGAAATTTCCTGAAGGGTGGGAGAATGTAACACCCCGTAGTTTATATCATTAAATAATCAAATAATTATGAAAATGAAAATAAGCATTTTTGGAATTGTTAGAATTTGACCTTGAAACTTATTTCATTGTGTTCATGGCGATTTTTTGATCAGTTTACATATATAATATGCCTCGAACGTAGTTCGTATGAAAAAGTTATTGACGTTCAAGGTTTTGTATCGAAAAATAATTATACATGTAAATGTACTTAAATATATTTGTTATAAATATAAATATATGTGCGTATGAAATTCCAGAAATAACGCACAGTTGAATTTTAAAATAGAAGCGCGTCATAAAGATAATTAATTAACATTGTCATCATGAAGAAAATTAATTGATATCAGTAATTAAAGACAACTAATTGACATTAGCAGGCAATGTAATCAAATCAGCTATTGGAGGAAATTAATTTACATTAATTGGTCACATGTGAAATTCAAAATAGACAGGTTTTATATTGGAAAATTAATCAAGCAATTAGTGTTGATTAATTAGAATAAATAGGCAACATAAAAAAAGGTTAAACGTTTATAATTTATAACGTCTAAAAGTTAACGTTTATAAATAATATTTAATAAAACAAATAAAGCATGCTTAAAATAAAAAATAGACGTGCATTATAAAGAGCATTAAATCAGAGAACTAATGAGATTTAATTGGAATTAATAAGGAAATGAAATAATAGTTTACCTAGATTTGAATGTGTACATATAGGCAATATATTGCTGCACATAAAAATTAATTGAAGGATCAATTAAGATTAGGATTAATTAGATAATTGGTGGCTGCATCTATATAAGAGAGAATGTAATGTAATTCATTCCATTAACTGTCACTTTCTTCATCCCTCTCTTACAGTAAACAATGGTTTCTTTATTTATTCTTTTCTCCTATTTTTCACAAATCTTCACCAAACAATGGTCAGGAACCGATTGTGACGACCCGACTTTTTCTCCACAGAAAGTCGCATCTTCATGAAAAAAGAAAGGGATGGAAAAGAGAAAAGAAAGAGAAGAAAGAAGAAAACAACAACAGCATCTCAACAGCGGAACGAATAAATTACATTAATAACATAAATATTACATAGTATACAACACTAATCAGAGTTACACAGAATTTGAACACATACTAGACAGTTATAAACACCTGTCTAGTTATACAACTCAATACAATACAAGAAAAGATACCAACACAGAGAACACACAGCGGAACTATATATCTAGCGCCGAAGCCTTCTGCTCCATTGCTCCTCTATAATTCGTCAAAGCTAACATGATCTCTTGGCTATTCGTAAAAATTTGAGTACCCAAGAGTTTAAGAAAACAGAAGATAAACTCTGGGTCAGACATGGGTCTGGTGTGAGTAACAGGTTAAAGTTGCTTAACTTTGAAAAACCTTTGAAAAGAAAGGTATCACGTAAGACTTCCTACACATAAACATGGAAAAGTTTTTACCTTACGCTAACCAAAACAGTTGATAGGAAATCCAGTGGTATTATAATAGGTATAGGGTTTTCAAGTAAATATGAAATAGCCGAAATTGTTACATCTATTAAATTCCAGCTACTAGCCACAAAGTGGGTAATACAATCAAAACCGTTGGCACTTATTGGATTTTGGATTACATCAATGGCAGGGTTACAGGGGTACCGCCCGTCACAGTACGTGGCCTAGATCAACGTACCGAGGATCACCCCCAATCCCCTGCAACACAAGACTGAAACCAATCCTTACTGGACAGTCCCGAACAACACAACCCCGCAGTTGCCTTACGTTCCAACCGCCCACTAATCCGAATAAAAAGGGACCTCTAGACAGCGGAAAATCTCGTCCTACTTGGGCATGACTCACTTAGCCTTGCTGCACCCCCCCTGTTTTAGCCATTCCCGGTCGATGAGGCTTGAGGCTACGATTACCTTTAGAGAACACATCTCTCAGAATGCTCATCGTCCACCTGAGGATGTTCTTAAACATTATCTCGTTACAATCATTTTGGAATCACCCTCAGAGTTAACGACGATAACCCTTGCACTCTGAATCTTCATCTCGAATATGAAAGTACTACTCCGTCAAACTCATCTCGGAATCACCCTCAGAGTTATACTGACGAATATAGTTCTTACACCTTGAGTCTTCACTCTTCACAAGAGTTTCAGACCTATCGTTAATTTGGATTGATGTGGTTTTAGGATATCCAAATATGGAAACCCGATCCCAGTCTCATCGAAATCCAAAGCGTGTCTTTCAAGGCCAAGTTGTTTTAAAGGTTTAAAACAATTCAATTATCTATATACACAGATAGATAAATCACAGATTCACAATAGATAATCAACATTATCATCACAATAGATAATCCATATTATCATTATGAAAAGGTAATCGAAATCAGCATCACAATGCAACCAATGCATCCATATCATTCAACATTACTTATCTCATATCTGAGATTCAAACCATTCAAGGCAAACATCATCATCCATCCATATAAGCAATGATTAATAATCTCACCAAATATAATTAATTTAAAATGAATTAAATTAATTACATCATTTCTAATTAATTTAAAATGAATTAAATTAATTACTTCATCATTACCAAACTTGCTTATATCACTAATAATTAATTGTCAATCAATGAATTAATCATCCATCAATTGTTCATTTTAATTAATCATCCCTGATTAATTAATCTTTAATCACATTCAAGTAATAATCCACTAATTAATTTCTCAAATTAATTATACTTAACCAAATACAGTAATTAATCTTTAATTACTTCCTTAATTAACTATCCATAATTAATTACATTAATTCTTAATTAATTACATCAATTAATTCCTTCATTTATTAATTATTTCCAAGTAAATCTATTCTTAATTACATCATTAATTATAATAATTAATAATTTCTAATTAAATTTTCTATTTAAATTAATTACATTAAGTAATTAATTCCTAATTTAAACCAGAAATGTTAATCACCCTTGATTAACTCCATTCAGTAATTAACAACGCTTAATTACTTCACCAAATAAATTAATTACTCTTTAATTAATTATCTCTAATTAATCCCTCGATTAATTTACAAAGTAATTATACTCAAATTACTTCCATCATCACATCACCTTCAATTAATAACATACAGTAATTACCCATAAATTACTTCCCTAAGTAATTTCTCTTCATTAAATTACATCAAGTAATTATATTCCACAAATCATCAAATGATTATTCTAAATTAATTAAACTGAATTAATTAACTTAATCTAATCAAATTAAACTCAATTAATTAAAATAAGTAGTTAATTCCTTAATTACTTCCATAAGTAATTATACTTAACAATTTACACAGATAATTATCTTTAAATTAATTAACCTAATTAATTATTAAAAATTAATCACATTAATTAATTATTAAATAATCCTTAGTTAATAACCTTTATTAACTATTTAACAATTCATTAATTATTTTTCTAAAGTAATTAACTTATTTTAAACATTACTAATTAAAAATTAATTAATCATTAATAATCCAATAATTAACCCCTAATTATTCAATTAATTAAGTGTTAACTACAACTTAATTTATCCTTTATTACTTAATTCATTAATTATTAATCATTAATTAAAATCAAATCTTATTAATTAATGACTCTTAAATTACAAGTTAATTAATCTAAGAATAATTAATCTTTAACCTTTAAGTTTAAACCCTTAATTACTTTAAGTAATTATCCATTCCATTAATTTATTAAATAAATTAATTATCCATTTAATTACCCTAATAATTAAATGCATAACAGATCATTAAATTATAATTTAACTTCAAAAAGTTTTAGAATCAACTTAAAACCTTTAACTTAAATAATTCTTTTCTTATAAAAGAAATTTTACAAAAGTTTAAATCAAATTCCCTTTTTAAATTTAAAACATATAAATTTTTCTTTATCATTCAAATTTGTTAAAATACTTAAATTTATAAAATTTAAATCTATTTTGAAACAAAGATTCAAATCCAAATTTGAATTAAATTTAAACTTTGTTTAAAACATTTCTTTTCATTTCAAATTCCAATTTAAATTCAAATTATTTAAAACATTTTTAAACAATAAACCCTTTAAAGTATTTTAAACAAATTTGAATTTAAAAACTTATTCATCTCCAACTATGATTCAAATTAAAACTTGAATCCATAATTAAAACTAGATTTAAAACTCATTTTAAATCTTTGCTTAATGTTTTAGATTTCAGTTTAAATTTTGAAATAGGACAAGTTTCAAACTTGAACAAACTAACTCGAGCTAAACACTAAAATAACTCGAGTAACTCGAGTAACACTTCATTTGAATTCCTTTAAATTTAAAGTACTGTCAGTTTTAACATAATCCTGTAACAAACATACCCCCGAGCCCTCATAATCCCTACTTCGAGTCCACTTCCCCAAAGCTTCAAGCAAAAACATGAATCTACTCGTAACACTCGAGTACCATCTTCCCCCAAAATCAACAGCAGACACACTATGATAACCGTGCATCTACACCACCGCTGCCATCAACTACGACCTTTCGCGACGACACTCGCAAGTCGACTGTCATCCCTCATCTCGATTCCGACCATCAAACCAATCGCAGAACCCCAAAATCACAATCGAGGTTTCAAGCTCAAAAACTGGAACCATGTCGAAACCTGAAAACGCCTCAATCTCAAAAATTCGGCCACACGAGATTATGTCCTTCCACCATCATCTTCGAGAAGCAACCCTCCATCAATCCTCTCAATTTGGGTGAACTCGATCACTCATAAGATTTGCATTGACCAATATACTGAGCCACAGATAAAACTAGGGTTAAGATCTTTGATTCAAAATCACCAACGCCACACTGCTTTGATTCACCTACTACCATTTTTTCCTGCAACTTCGATCAACACTCCATCACCGAAAAAGATACTGGCCAACCAAACTTCCTAGATCGATAGTATCATACCAAAATACCCTTTTTGGTCAAACCAGAAATACTTAATCACATTCAAACTAAAAATTCTAATTTTGGTTTTAAAATTTAATTTATTGTTAATGTAATCAGTTTATACACTTGAATCAAAGAACCTGTATGATTAAATTCTTACTTTCAAAAGATTGTTCTGTTGTACTTAGTGTTTTCCAGAGACAGTACAGTTTTCATTTTATTTTTCATATTTTATAAAATTAAAACTTTAACTTATGTTACATACCATACTTTGTTTAAATCCTAAACTTTAACAAGGTTTTGAGTATGAGATCTTGAATTTGGTCAGGATTTAAACCTGAATTCTAGAACAGGCCCAAAAACCATATTTTCAACAGCAAGCAGACATTCATAAAAACCCATACATATATTCAAAACATTTCATCATAATCATCCACACACTTATTTCCAGAGTAAACAAACAACTAATTTATACTTAAGTTTATTAAATATAAAATGTTATTCACCAGAATTTTTATAAGCAGAGAATCCATGTTTTGACAAGCCTGAACCTGAATTGCTTTGATTTTCAAAAACTTCAAGTTGCTTCTTGTTTTGTTTTTGTAAAAAACTTTGGTTTGCCTTTAAAAACATTCATCCTGTTTTTACTGCAAATGCTAGCTTCCTAATGCATGCTTCCAGATAGATAAGAAAAATGCAGGCTTTGATGAAGTTCAAAACAGGAAAGCAGGATCTTCAGTTGCATGCAAGTTTTAGAGTTGCAGATTTGATTTCCGGTTTATGAATTGCAGAATTGAATTGCAATTTGATTTTTCTAGGTTGATAAATTTGAAGGGCTACAGTTTTCTTTTTTGGGGATTTTTAAATGATTTGCATTTCAGTTTTTGAAGAAAATTCAAACAGTTTTGAAGAAGATTAATTTTTTTAGGGAATTTTGCAGATTTTGATTTTGATCAAAATCTCTGTTTTGAATGGAGATGATTTCAGATCTTTGTTTTGAAAAAAAGAAGAATAGAAAAAAGAAAATAAGAATGAGGGAAATGTTTATATAAGTAGATTTCGATTAAAATAAAATAAAATGAAAACGATTAATTAGGACACTTGTTTCTAAGTTTAACATTTGTCACAATTCTTATTTCATGCTTAACACATGTCATATAAGTGTTAAGAGATTAACACATGTATTAAGAGTATTTTTATTTTAATTTAAAATTGTTTAAAAAAATTGAATCTTAATTTATTATTTCTTATGTATATATAAATGAATTTCTCTCTTTCTAAATTAAAAAGAAATGAAAACAATCAAATTATAAATATAAGCTTATTCAAATATATTTTTTCTAATATTTATTCCTTTGAATTTCACAACATCAAATCCAAATTTAAATTAATTTAAAAACCAAGTTATGCATATATATCTTCCTTTAAATTTTAAAAATAAAAAATCCTATTTCTTACAAAATTTATTTATGTTAATAAAAAATAAGTACTATCAATATTATTTGAAAATAACAAATTAAACAATATTAAATAATTTATAAGAGAGATTATAATTTACTTCTATTACTCAATATATTAACATCATTTGTAATTTATATTTTAAATTATTATATATAATTTCAAGCAATATTTTAAAAAGAAAATAAACAAAGATTTGATGTTAATCTAATTTAAATTCATATTAAGCTAATTAAATAAAATTTTAAAACAAATAAGATTTATCATAAGTATAAACCAAATTATGTATTAAATTGCTTAGAAAAGCTAAATGTTTGAATTTAAATCAAATTTCAATTTACCAAAAATAAATTAGAGTTAGAAAATTAATTCATTTACTAAATTCCAAATCAAAGTTTATCAATTTACAATATATACAATTATATATATTATAAACAAAAAACAATCTATTAGCTTTAAAAAGATAAAATCTTATAATTTAAATATTTATTAAAAGATGATTATTAGATCAATTCAAATTTTATTATCAAAAATAATCAAATAAAATTAATTTTTAACACAGATTATTAAATTCATATTGCCAAATTTTCGGGATATCACATTCCTCCCCCCTTAAAGAATTTCTTCCCCGAAATTTAAAAGAAAAGGTAGTTTAATAATCTTTCTTAAGATTTTAGTTTAAAACACAAGCATATATTATCAAACATATGCTAACAACCAAAGCAACCAATTCATTCAATCAAATAATCTAATTATCCAGACAAATTCTGGATAAAATTTCCTCGAGTTTCCCCGGTATAAATATCGGGATACTCGCTCTATAGAATCCAAACAATCTATACTGCTAAGCTACAGAGCTCCTATCCAACTAGATCTACAAAACTAAACAGGATATCAGACTACAAACAAGCCTGACTCAACAATCACATCCTCCTGAACTGCTGGTTCCACAACCAGAGATAGATCATACACGTACTCCCTCAGAGATACGTGAAACACATCGAATCCCATTTATCCAAACTGGCAATTCAACCTTGAAAATCAAACACCAATTCTCACAAGGTCACAGAAAAGATCCAAAACATCTTGGAGCTGACTTACCCAGTCTTACTCAATCTTCAAGCTCTTTAGATCGGAGAAAACTTATCCAAAAATTAAATCTCCGACTCCGGAATCCAAATTCCTTCGTCTTTAATCCACAAAACACTTCTGACGATCCTGGGCTGCCTTCAACTCTCCTGATCAGCTCGACCTTCGCTGATGTCTCTAAAAACAAACTGGAACAAAACAACCCAACAGAATGATCTCCTCAAGATCAATCCCAAATCAAGAACACCAACTCTACTCCACAACATCAGAAGACTAACTTACTTCTCCTTATCCGGAAAAGACAAAACAAAAGCACTCCCAAACTGCTTCCGCTGCACAACTCTGATCCGAAGTAGATGAAAAACTCGAGCACAAACTGGACAACATATCTCAGAAATATGGTTCAACAGATCCATTAAAAGAAAACTCAGATGCCCCACCTGATCCTAAGCTGAGCCACCGGTAGCACTTCTAGAATCCAGTCGATAAGAAACTCAACCTCCAGATGTGGACAGACTTCTGATAACTCAAGAGAACACTCAAACTATCGCAAGTCACTTTTGCGATCAACCAGCCTAATATCCAAAGAAAATCGTTCTCTCTTTACCAATCAGAATAGCCTACACTTATCTAGCCAATCCATCAAAGAAATGGATCCACTCGGCTGCTTCTGAACCCCATCTCCATAAAAACTGCTAACCAGAAGACTTCTTGCCAGTACAGAACACTCCGAGCTGCACTGCTGACATCGATGCCAACGACTACCTAAGCCAAAGCCCTTCGAGAAACTCGGACCTCAAACCAGATGAAAACATCCTGCTGAACCCAGCCACAACATCGAAGCATATATACTTCTTAAACTTGTTCAAAGAAAAATCTTCGGAGACATCCATAGTCACTGCGTCTCATCACACAGCTACTAATTCCTGAGGTATCAAAATACCATTATTTTCTTCTGCCCAACCGACAGATCCAAACTCTACTCATCTAACTCAAAGATAGACTCTGAACCTTAAAAGGTTACCTTCAGAGATCTACGAAATCCTACACTCTGCACAACTCACTCGAGACGGTATTAGGTCTACAGTCTCGACAGATACACTTCCAACCTCAACACTCAAATTCCAACCATTGGTAGTAGTCGTGTTACACACCCCACTACCTTATCTACCTTTATAACTTATATTGGAAAACCTGTACGGGTAACCCAACAAATAGGTAGAGATAAATAAATAAATAAATATATATAATTACAAATACGCTCTCTCAAGAAAGAAATCACTTCAAAACCTAGGTATTCACTCAACCTGGCGCTCTGATACCACCTGTGACGGTCTAGGCTTTACTGGTAGGCTTTTCAACCATCCCAGCCCCATCGTGGCTCATAGTGATACCTCGAGTTTACTTTTACGGCTAGCCTCTCGACTCGCAACCAACCCCGCAAGGCCTTGTACTACCCCCGGGGGCATGTAAGGGTAAGAGTCTCCCGTGCGCCACCTAACGCAAAGCGAGAACCCCCTATCACGATGTACTGTAGCAAACCCAATCCCCGTCTCATCGAAATCCAAAGCGTGTCTTTTAAGGCCAAGTTGTTTTAAAGGTTTAAAACAATTCAGTTATCTATATACACAGATAGATAAATCACAGATTCACAATAGATAATCAACATTATCATCACAACAGATAATCCATATTATCATTATCAAAAGGTAATCGAAATCATTATCACAATGCATCCATATCATTCAACATTACTTATCTCATATCTGAGATTCAAACCATTCAAGGCAAACATCATCATCCATCCATATAAGCAATGATTAATAATCTCACCAAATATAATTAATTTAAAATGAATTAAATTAATTACATCATTTCTAATTAATTTAAAATGAATTAAATTAATTACTTCATCACTACCAAACTTGCTTACATCACTAATAATTAATTATCAATTAATTAATTAATCATCCATCAATTATTCATTTTAATTAATCATCCATGATTAATTAATCTTTAATTACATTAGAGTAATTATCCACTAATTAATTTCTCAAATTAATTATACTTAACCAAATACAGTAATTAATCTTTATTTACTTCCTTAATTAATTATCTATAATTAATTACATTAATTCTTAATTAATTACATCAATTAATTCCTTCATTTATTAATTATTTCCAAATAAATCTATTCTTAATTACATCATTAATTATAATAATTAATGATTCCTAATTACATTTTCTATTTAAATTAATTACATTAAGTAATTAATTCTTAATTTAAACTATAAATGTTAATCACCCTTGATTGACTCCATTCAGTAATGAACTACCCTTAATTACTTCACCAAATAAATTAATTACTCTTTAATTAATTATCTCTAATTAATCCCTTGATTGATTTACAAAGTAATTATACTCAAATTACTTCCATCATCACATCACCTTCAATTAATTACATACAGTAATTACCAATAAATTACTTCCCTAAGTAATTTCTCTTTATTAAATTAAATTAGGTAATTATATTCCACAAATCATCAAATGATTATTCTAAATTAATTAAACTGAATTAATTAACTTAATCTAATCAAATTAAACTTAATTAATTACAATAAGTAATTAATTCCTTAATTACTTCCATAAGTAATTATACTTAACAATTTACACAAATGATTATCTTTAAATTAATTAACCTAATTAATTATTAAAAATTAAGCACATTAATTAATTATTAAATAATCCTTAGTTAATAACCTTTATTAACTATTTAACAATTCATTAATTATTTTTCTAAAGTAATTAACTTATTTAATCATTATTAATTACAAATTAATTAATCATTAATAATCCAATAAATAACCCCTAATAATTCAATTAATTAAGTGTTAACTATAACTTAATTTATCCTTTATTACTTAATTCATTAATTATTAATCATTAATTAAAATCAAATCTTATTAATTAATCACTCTTAAATTACAAGTTAATTAATCTAAGAATAATTAACCTTTAACCTTTAAGTTTAAACCCTTAATTACTTTAAGTAATTATTCATTCCATTAATTTATTAAATAAAATAATTATCCAATTAATTACCCTAATAATTAAATTCATAACAAATCATTAAATTATAATTTAACTTCAACAAGTTTTAGAATCAATTTAAAACCTTTAAACTTAAATAATACTTTTCTTATAAAAGAAATTTTACAACAGTTTAAATCAGATTCCCTTTTTAAATTTAAAACATTTTAATTTTTCTTTATCATTCAAATTTGTTAAAATACTTAAATTTATAAAACTTAAATCTATTTTGAAACAAAGATTCAAATCCAGATTTGAATCATATTTAAACTTTGTTTAAAACATTTCTTTTCATTTCAAATTCCAATTTAAATTCAAATTTCTTTAAAAACATTTTTAAACTATAAACCCTTTAAGTATTTTAAACAAATTTGAATTTAAAAACTTATTCATTTCTAACTATGATTCAAATTAAAACTTGAATCCATAATTAAAACTAGATTTAAAACTCATTTTAAATCTTTGCTTAATGTTTTAAAATTTAGTTTAAATTTTGAAATAGGACAAGTTTCAAACTTGAACAAACTAACTCGAGCTAAACACTAAAATAACTCGAGTAAATCGAGTAACACTTCATTTGAATTCCTTTAAGTTTAAAGTACTGTCAGGTTTAACATAATCCTGTAACAAACGTACCCCCGAGCCCTCCTAATCCCTACTTCAAGTCCACTTCCCCAAAGCTTCGAGAAAAAACAAGAATCTACTCGTAACGCTCGAGTATCATCTTCCCCCAAAATCAACAGCTGATACACTATGGTAACCGTGCACCTGCACCACCGCTGCCATCAACAACGACCTCTCGCGACGACACTCCCAAGTCGACGGTCATCCCACATCTCGATTCCAACCATCAAACCAATCGCAGAACCCCAAAATCACAATCGAGCTTTCAAGCTCAAAAACTGGAACTATGTCGAAACCTGAAAACGCCTCAATCTCAATAATCCGGCCACCAGAGATTCTGTCCTTCCACCATCATCTTCGACAAGCAACCCTCCATCAATCCCCTCAATTTGGGTGAACTCGATCACTCATAGGATTTGCATCGACCAATATACTGATCCACAGATAAAACTAGGGTTAAGATCTTTGATTCAAAATCACCAACGCCACACTGCTTTGATTCACCTACTACCATTTTTCCCTACAACTTCGATCTACACTCCATCACCAGAAAAGATACTGGCCACCCAAACTTCCTAGATCGACAGTATCATACCAAAATACCCTTTTTGGTCAAACCAAAAATACTTAATCACATTCAAACTAAAAATTCTAATTTTGGTTTTAAAATTCAATTTATTGTTAATGTAATCAGTTTATACACTTGAATCATAGAACCTGTATGATTAAATTCTTACTTTCAAAAGACTGCTCTGTTGTACTTAGTGTTTTCCAGAGACAGTACAGTTTTCATTTTATTTTTCATATTTAATAAAATTAAAACTTTAACTTATGTTACATACCATACTTCGTTTAAATCCTAAACTTTAACAAGGTTTTGAGTATGAGATCTTGAATTTGGTCGGGATTTAAACCTGAATTCTAGAACAAGCCTAGAAACCACATTTTCAACAGCAAGCAGACATTCATAAAAACCCATACATATGTTCAAAGCATTTCATCATAATCATACACACACTTATTTCTAGAGTAAACAAACAAATAATTTATACTTAAGTTTATTAAATATAAAATGTTACTCACCAGAATTTTTATAAGCAGAGTATCCATGTTTTGACAAGCCTGAACCTGAATTGCTTTGATTTTCAAAAACTTCAAGTTGCTTCTTGTTTTTTTTTTTTAAACTTTAGTTTGCCTTTAAAAACATTCATCCTGTTTTTACTGCAAATGCTAGCTTCCTGATGCATGCTTCCAGATAGACAAGAAAAATGCAGGCTTTGATGAAGTTCAAAACAGGAAAGCAGGATCTTCAGTTGCATGCAAGTTTTAGAGTTGCAAATTTGATTTCAGGTTTACGAATTACAGAATTGAATTGCAATTTGATTTTTCCAGGTTGATAAATTTGAAGGGCTACAGTTTTCTTTTTTGAGGATTTGTAAATGATTTGCATTTCAGTTTTTGAAGAAAATTCAAACAGTTTTGAAGAAGATTAATTTTTTAGGGAATTTTGCAGATTTAGATTTTGATTAAAATCTATGTTTTGAATGGAGATGATTTCAGATCTTTGTTTTGAAAAAAATAAGAATAGAAAAAAGAAAATAAGAATGAGTGCAATGTTTATATAAGTAGATTTTGATTAAATTAAAATAAAATGAAAAAGATTAATTAGGACACAAGTTTCTTAGTTTAACATTTGTCACAATTCTTATTTCATGCTTAACACATGTCATATAAGTGTTAAGAGATTAACACATGTATTAAGATTATTTTTTATTTTATTTAAAATTGTTTATAAACTTTTAAATCTTAATTTATTATTTCTTATGTATATATAAATGAATTTATCTCTTTTTAAATTAAAAAGAAATGAAAACAATCAAATTATAAATATAAGCTTATTCAAGTATTTCTTTTTTAAATACTTATTCCTTTGAATTTCACAACATTAAATCCAAATTTAAATTAATTTAAAAACCAAATTATGTAAATATATCTTCCTTTAAATTTTAAAAATAACAAATCCTATTTCTTACAAAATTTATTTATGTTCATAAAAACTAAGTACTATCAATATTATTTGAAAATAACAAATTAAACAATATTAAATAATTTATAAGAGAGATTATAATTTGTAGGATCTAGATTAACCCTAGAGGGGGGGGGTGAATAGGGTTATAGCAAATTTTCTCGATTTAAACGTAAAAACAAACTGCAGAAATAAATATGCTGAAAAGTAAATCACACACAAAATTTACCCAGCTTCGGCAACCCCTGCCTACTGCTGCATTCCCAGATTTCTATTAGAATTAAACAGTATCCCGCTTACAAACACTCTACTAGACTCGCAAACCTTTGCTCCCGCTCACAAACACTCTACTAGACTCGCACACCCTGCTCCACCTATAGAGTTTCGCTTACTCGCAAACTCTGCTCCCGCCTATAGAGTTTTGCAAACTCGCACACCCTGCTCACTGAACTAATTCTAACTAGACAATCTGACACTACCTACAACCTAGGTGGTGATTTACAAATTCTTTGACTTGAAAAGTAAAAACAACTTCAAAAATACAAGTAGGAGCAAAAATTAAAATATAAACTTGAATCCCTAATTTTTGCTCAAATAAAAAAAACCTTTTAATAAAACCCTAAATGAAAGTAAATTAAAGCCCTTTTATAAGAATAAAGGCGGGCCCTTGTTTTCTTTCACCGATCCACTGTGATAATGGTAGCCGTCCCTCTTTCTGAAATTAGGGCTTCGGCTCTTTTGCTCCTTGCTTTCAAAATTAGGATTGTACAAATTGAAGCGCCGGTAGAATTCCTCGATCGAATAACGATTGACGTGCTTCCTTTATCGATCGTTGCTCCCCTTTTTACCACACGGCTTCTCCAATTTGGATCGAGTTCCTCTGTAATTTCGGTATGTACTTTACTTCCCTTTCGTTGCCGGTTTAATGCTTGCTTGAACTCGATGCTTTGCCGATGATGATTTGTGGGTTTTTATATAGGTCGAATTCCTATATTTGCGTTCGTATAAAATTGTTTGAATTTGTCAATTTATTTTCTCTGGCCGCTTGATTATGCTTGGATGCTTGAGATTTCACTGACTTATTCAAATTCGTATTTTCGATGCTTGCTTGGTTGACACGGTTTTGAATTGCTATCGTGGTCATTACGGTGTTGATTTTTGACTTCGTCAATGCTGCATACGCACATATTTTTTGAAATTGATTTCATCTTGAGTCCCACGGCAACGAACTTTCCTCTTTTAATCTCAGTCAATATTTGTTTTCGTGTGGTTCCTTGTTGACTTCACTGTGATTTATTGCTTTGGTTTTCCGGCCCCTGTGAGCTTCGTCTCTGGCCATTTTCTCTGTTGGTATTGACCTAAATTTGAGCATTTCACAGTTTCATCTCTACTTTTTTGTAGCTGCATTGCTATTGTCTGGTTGCACTTTGATGTTGTATATGTGATGCATTTGTCATTGATACTGTTGTTCAATTTTCTTCCATTAACTTGACCATTTGTATACATACATTGTATGTTTCTCTATTGCACTTTTGTGGTCTGCACTGCTTGTTTTGAGTCACTTCTATACTTGAGCATGTATTACTTGTTGTCTTCATAAAATTGTCACTGTGCTTCTTTTGTTGCTCTTACTTGCATACTTCTTGCATTCTTCATTTTCGTTGTGCATTTGTATCACTTGAGACTGCTGTGTATTTCATCTTTGTTGATTGATTGTTAACACTTGATTGCTCTGTGCTTTGACATTGTATTCATCCCTGTAGTTGAGTCTGATTTTTCTGGTCTGCATGCATAAGCTTTGATGATATATGGGTTGTCTTCAAGTATGCTTGTCTGCATTCACTCTGGCTTCTTTAACTTATGTCAGGTCTGATTGAATCACTGTCTTGAAGTCTTTGTGATCTTCACTTTAGTTCATTGTCATCTGAACTGCTGCCACTGTCTTCTTTGTAGTTGCACTGCACTTTTGGTTTGAGCTTGTTTGCAATTTAGCCTTGACCACCTTTATGCTGTAACCATACTTTTGGCATGATTGTTCTGGTCTTGTTTGTGTATTTTGTCTTCGTGCACTGATGCATTTGGAGTTGGTCTGTTGCACTTTGGTCTTGCATTTGTGATTTGATGCAGTTTTGATTTGTCGAAGCTTTGCATTTGAGTTGAGTCATGACAACAATGACTTAACATTTGCATTCAGTTTACTGTGCCTTGGGTTGAACCCAGTTTTTAAAAACTCGGGTTTGACCTTGTGCTCGTGTCGTGATTTTCAATATATTGCACGTGAGTTGAACCCGATTTTTCATTTGGGTTTGACCTATGCTCACCTGTCCCTGTAACATTATCAAGTGTATATTGATGTGCACGGCCTTGTGGCATGTACAGTGATACACCGTGCATGTCACACTGTTCGTGTGTGATGAATTCAAATGTGAATGATGACGACAACCCAAATAACTGAGACAAGTATTATTTTCAAAAATCATATTTCATTTTATATTGCAAAAATATTTCTTTTTCAATTTTACTGCGTTAGTGAATATTTTTGCAGATTACTCAGATGCTGGATTCAAACTGGAATGCAGTTGAAGACAAAATATGAGTGTGAGTGATATGTAGTGAGGTTATTAATGTAAATAGGAAATCATGATGTATTCAAAAAATGTATATGTATAGTGAGAGCATGAATTTGTACTATTCAAGATTGTAATAAATATTTGTTTGAATAAAATTTCTGTTTAAATTCAAATTCTGTGTACTTTATTTAATTCAACAAATATTTATTTAATCTATGAAACATAAAATAGTACATTAACAAATACATTTAAATGAATGTATATATGTTTGGTATCATCAAACAAAAATCATATAAGCGCCAAGCGCATATTCAACATTCTCCCCCTTTTGATGATAACAAACATATAATTAAGGTTTTGACTGTTTTAAATGTATTTGATCAATGACATACTCTAATTGCTCCCCCTATTTAAATGCTTTCTCTCTACATGATGCTCCCCCTACATATATGCATACAAATAGAAATATATAAATGAGCCTAGATGCAAATGGAAAATTATTTGACCTTTGCTTGATTCTATTTGACAAAATCTTAACTTTTCTCTCCCCCTTTTGTTATCAGCAAAAGAATAATAGTGTGAGAGAAAAATAGAGATAAAGTGATCGATATTAATCCAACATTAAACTCAAATTGAATATAAATATTAAACTTCAATAAGTATCAAACAAAAACCATAACTACCCTTGTTAGGCGCATATTCCACTTTTAGAAATGATGGATATGATGTTCATATAAAATCATACAGTTGAATCTTCTTGTGGTACTTTTATATCAGGAATTTGAATATCTACTAATCATGCATAACCGTTAGGACTTTTAAATGAGATTAGTAGTATTCCAATTTAATTTTAAAAATGAATTCAAGTATCTTCTAACCACGCATGACCGTGAGGACTTTTAAATGGGATTAGAATGACCTTGTCTATTTAACCAATTAATTTTGATATGCGTTCCATACATGCATAACCGTAAGGACTTTTAAATGAGCATGGAAGCACATAATCAAAAATCCAAGTAATTCACTCATGCATAACCGTGAGGACTTTTAAATGAGAGTGAATACTTTGGATATTTATTTATTTTAAAAATATGAAATGAAAAACAAATGATTCCTGATTATAGTACCACATATCGACAAACTATATTTAATATTTTTGATAAACAATGGTCGATAGAAATATGATAGATATAGAAATGGTCATGGAATCTTTACCCAACAAAAAGTTTTATAACTCTTGTTTGAATTCCTGAAGAAATTTTCCAAATATATTCTCTTGAGTAATGTATGTTAAATATCAACACTTATCACCTTTTCAATCACTATTTATCTTTTTGATAATTAGGAGGGAGTCGGATTAGTCAAAATTTGTCATTTAAAATCAAATAAAAAAAATGACTAATCTGAAAATATGGTCAAACATGATTTTCTCGAAGGGGTTATATGAGAAAAATTTCTGCTATTTGAAAATTGTTTCAAGTGAAAAATATGCAGATATTTTCTTTGAAAAACGATGCAGCAAATGAATGTTTCAAAGATTAATCACGTTCCACTAGTAATTTTTCTATCAACTATATTACCAGTGTAATCTGCATCTGAATTTAAATTTCACTCAATATTCACTCGTTGGATGTCAAAGACCAGATTGTGACATTTCAACAAATTATCTCATAATTGTTTTCAACAATTTTTAAATGAAATTCTCTTGGATTTGAATTGAGACCGTGTTAACAATCAAACAAATATCATAGTGTCAGTTTCAGAAATAGTTATTTTCATGAGTAATCAACAGTCAATCAACATCATAATTATTTCAAAAACAATTTCTTGAAGTTTCAACAATTTCTTAAAATCCTTTTTAACAACTTTCACATGAAATTTGAAATCGTGCAAATTTACAAGCAGTGACCAAAATGTCAAAACAAATATATCTACGTGTAGCATGAGTAATCAAAGATCAATAAAATACCATCATTTGACCGAACAAATTTATATGGATTAGTTCAAAGTTGAAAATCTGATTGGTCATCATTTAAGCACAAATCAAGATCATAAATAAGAACAAGTCAAAAAAAATCATATCAATTAAGAATAAGTCAGAATTAAAGACATCATTCATTTCATCATCACATTACTGGCTGATTTAATTCAGATTACGGTGCAGATTATCACATTTAATATATCGTTCAAAACAAATTTACCTGTTTTACCTTTACGATAATTTTTCGTTGTTGTCCATTGTGATTCTGTCACCTTTATACTAAGCTAAGGAACTTTGCTTTGTTGCCCGTTGTGTTTGTGGAACAGCCAGAATCCAAAGAACACGTTGTTGTTCCTTAGCCTTCCACCATACCTACACGATGAAAGATTTTTGTGACCTATTTATAGGTCCATGATTGTTAGTGGAAGAAGCATTATGAATAAACAAACCCTTTGGAACCCAAACTTGTTTAGTCCTTTCATTCTTGTTCCAGTAGACATGAAATTTGTTTGTAGAATTCTTAGGAACCCAAACTTGTATAAATTTTGTTTTCTTGTTCCTATGACTACAATTTTCAACATGATGTCCAATTATTTCATATCTACCAAAGACACTCTTACCTTTTGCACTATCATCAACTTGTGATTTCCCAAAACCTAGTCCTTTTCTGTTGTTAGAAAAAATTTGATTTCCCAATAACATGTTGAATGATTTTTCTCCTCTTGAAAAGTTATTCAAAGATTTCTCAAGATTTTGGACTTTGGTTTTTAGTGTCGTGTTTTCAGTTACAAGTGAGGTGCATATATTTATGAAATCCTTTTTCCTAGTGTCAATGGTTTCCTTAAGACTCAAGTTTTCTTTTTCAAGATTCTCAAAGCTATTCTTAAGTCTTGATAATTCCGAATCTAAAATTTTATATTTTTTACAGTTTAGGTTTTGAATATTTTCAAGTTCAGTTTCTAACCTAGAATTTTCATGGGCGAGTTTCCTCCTTTCATATTTCAGTTTTTCAATTTTTGATTCAAGACTATCAATTGTTTTAGTAAGATCTAAGCATATAAAAACAAGATCTCTATAGGAATACTCACCTGCCTCACTAGATTCCTCAGAGCTTGCTTCTGATTCTGATTTTGCCATACAACACAAGTTAGCCTCCTCTGAGCTGCTATCCGAAACTTCCTCTCCTTCTTCATCATCCCAAGTCGCTGCAAAGGCCATCTTCTTCTTTTTCTTTCCTTTATTGTTTTTGAGAAGTGGGCATTTTTGTATGAAGTGTCCGGGCTTCTTGCAGTTAAAGCACGTTAATTCATTATCGGAATTGTCAGAATGTTTTGACCTATTACTACTTGTTTTCTTCTTGCGTGGCTTGAATCTTGATGAGTTTCTAAGTTTATTGACAGCCATTGCAAGCTCTTTAATTGGATCTACTTCATCTTCATCGCTCTCTTCTTTTCTCTTTAAGGAAATCGTCTTCTTCTTTGATTCGAAGTTGTTGCGTTCCTCCTTTGCTTTTAGCTCAAGCTCATATGTCATCATATTGCCAATTAACTCCTCCATGCTTAGTTTACTCAAATCTTTCGCTTCTTGTATTGCCGTGACTTTTGCCTCAAAGTTCATCGGTAAGACTCGTAGTATCTTCCGCACAAGCTCTACCTCAGTGAAGACCTTCCCAAGTGCTCTAGCATTGTACACCAAAGTTGAAAAACGTCAAAACATATCCTTTATGCTCTCGCCTTTGTCCATCACAAAGTTTTCATATTCATTGCTGAATAGGGCTAGACGAGACTCCTTGACTTGAGAAGTTCCTTCATGTGTCACCTCCAAAGTGTGCTAAATTTCCTGTGCTGTTGTACAATGAGAAATTCTATTAAATTCATTTTTATCAAGAGCATAGATCAAAGCGTTCATTGCTTTAGCATTTGTGGTTGTTAATTTCTTATTGTTATCATCCCACCTATCCCTAGGTTTAGGAATCTCAGTACCGCCAACAGTTATAGTGGGAGGTTTATAACCAGTTTCAATAATATCCCAAACATCATAATCAACAGAACTAAGATAAATACCCATCCTAACTTTCCAATAAGCATAATCGTTTCCATTAAACATGGGTGGCCTAGCAATAGATTGCCCCTCAGAAAAAACATTATTTGGTAGATTCATGACTCTAGAGTTAAAGTAAAATATCAGGCTCTGATACCACTTGTAGGATCTAGATTAACCCTAGAGGGGGGTGAATAGGGTTATAGCAATTTTTCTCGATTTAAACGTAAAAACAAACTACAGAAATAAATATGCTGAAAAGTAAATCACACACAAAATTTACCCAACTTCGGCAACCCCTGCCTACTGCTGCATTCCCAGATTTCTATTAGAATTAAATAGTATCCCGCTTACAAACACTCTGCTAGACTCGCAAACCTTTGCTTCCGCTCACAAACACTCTACTAGACTCGCACACCCTGCTACGCCTATAGAGTTTCTCTTACTCGCAAACTCTGCTCCCGCCTATAGAGTTTTGCAAACTCGCACACCCTGCTCACTGAACTAATTCTAACTAGACAATCTGACACTACCTACAACCTAGGTGGTGATTTAAAAATTCTTTGACTTGAAAAGTAAAAACGACTTCAAAAATACAAGTAGGAGCAAAAATTAAAATATAAACTTGAATCCCTAATTTTTGCTCAAATAAAAAAAAACCTTTTAATAAAACCCTAAATGAAAGTAAATTAAAGCCCTTTTATAAGAATAAAGGCTGGGCCCTTGTTTTCTTTCACCCGATCCACTGTGATAATGGTAGCCGTCCCTCTTTCTAAAATTAGGGCTTCGGCTCTTTTGCTCCTTGCTTTCAAAATTAGGATTGTACAAATTGAAGCGCCGGTTGAATTCCTCGATCGAATAATGATTGGCGTGCTTCCTTTGTCGATCGATGCTCTCCTTTTCACCACACAGCTTCTCCAATTTGGATCGAGTTCCTCTGTGATTTCGGTATGTACTTTACTTCCCTTTCGTTGCCGGTTTAATGCTTGCTTGAACTCGATGCTTTGTCGATGATGATTTGTGGGTTTTTATATAGGTCGAATTCCTATATTTGCGTTCGTATAAAATTGTTTGAATTTGTCAATTTATTTTCTCTGGCCGCTTGATTATGCTTGGATGCTTGAGATTTCACTGACTTATTCAAATTCGTATTTTCGATGCTTGCTTGGTTGACACGGTTTTGAATTGCTATCGTGGTCATTACGGTGTTGATTTTTGACTTCGTCAATACTGCATACGCTCATGATTTTTGAAATTGATTTCGTCTTGAGTACCACGGCAACGAACTTTCCTCTTTTAATCTCAGTCAATATTTGTTTTCGTGTGGTTCCTTGTTGACTTCACTGTGATTTATTGCTTTGGTTTTCCGGCCCCTGTGAGCTTCGTCTCTGGCCATTTTCTCTATTGGTATTGACCTAAATTTGAGCATTTCATAGTTTCATCTCTACTTTTTTGTAGCTGCATTGCTGTTGTCTGGTTGCACTTTGATGTTGTATATGTGATGCATTTGTCATTGATACTGTTGTTCAATTTTCTTCCATTAACTTGACCATTTGTATACATACATTGTATGTTTCTCTGTTGCACTTTTGTGGTCTGCACTGCTTGTTTTGAGTCACTTCTATACTTGAGCATGTATTACTTGTTGTCTTCATAAAATTGTCACTGTGCTTCTTTTGTTGCTCTGAATTGCATACTTCTTGCAGTCTTCATTTTCGTTGTGCATTTGTATCACTTGAGACTGCTGTGTATTTGCTCTTTGTTGATTGATTGTTAACACTTGATTGCTCTGTGCTTTGACATTGTATTCATCCCTGTAGTTGAGTCTGATTTTTTTGGTCTGCATACATAAGCTTTGATGCTATATGGGTGGTCTTCAAGTATGCTTGTCTGCATTCACTCTGGCTTCTTTAACTTATGTCAGGTCTGATTGAATCACTGTCTTGAAGTCTTTGTGATCTTCACTTTAGTTCATTGTCATCTGAACTGCTTCCACTGTCTTCTTTGTAGTTGCACTGCACTTTTGGTTTGAGCTTGTTTGCAATTTAGCCTTGACCACCTTTATGCTGTAACTATACTTTTGGCATGATTGTTCTGGTCTTGTTTGTGTATTTTGTCTTCGTGCACTGATGCATTTGGAGTTGGTCTGTTGCACTTTGGTCTTGCATTTGTGATTTGATGCAGTTTTGATTTGTCGAAGCTTTGCATTTGAGTTGAGTCATGACAACAATGACTTGACCTTTGCATTCAGTTTACTGTGCCTTGTGTTGAACCCAGTTTTTAAAAACTCGGGTTTGACCTTGTGCTCATGTCGTGATTTTCAATATATTGCACGTGAGTTGAACCCGGTTTTTCATTTGGGTTTGACCTGTGCTCACCTGTCCCTGTAGCATTATCAAGTGTATATTGATGTGCACGGCCTTGTGGCATGTACAGTGATACACTGTGCATGGCACACTGTTCGTGTGTGATTAATTCAAATGTGAATGATGACGACAACCCAAATAACTGAGGCAAGTATTATTTTCAAAAATCATATTTCATTTTATATTGCAAAAATATTTCTTTTTCAATTTTACTGCGTTAGTGAATATTTTTGCAGATTACTCAGATGCTAGATTCAAACTGGAATGCAATTGAAGACAAAATATGAGTGTGAGTGATATGTAGTGAGGTTATTAATGTAAATATGAAATCGTGATGTATTCAAAAAATGTATATGTATAGTGAGAGCATGAATTTGTACTATTCAAGATTGTAATAAATATTTGTTTGAACAAAATTTCTGTTTAAATTCAAATTCTGTGTACTTTATTTAATTCAACAAATATTTATTTAATCTATGAAACATAAAATAGCACATTAACAAATACATTTAAATGAATGTATATATGTTTGGTATCATCAAACAAAAATCATATAAGCGCCAAGCGCATATTCAACATAATTTACTTCTATTACTCAATATATTAAGATCATTTGTAATTTATATTTTAAATTTTTATATATAATTTCAAGCAATATTTTAAAAAGAAAATAAACAAAGCTTTGATGTTAATCTAATTTAAATTCATATTAAGCTAATTAAATAAAATTTTAAAACAAATAAGATTTTTCATAAGTATAAACCAAATTATTTATTAAATTGCTTCGAAAAGCTAAATGTTTGAATTTAAATCAAATTTCAATTTACCAAAAATAAAATAGAGTTAGAAAATTAATTCATTTACTAAATTCCAAATCAAAGTTTATCAATGTACAATATATACAATTATATATATTATAAACAGAAAACAATCTATTAGCTTTAAAAAGATAAAATCTTCCAATTTAAATATTTATTAAAAGATGATTATTAGATCAATTCAAATTTTATTATCAAAAATAATCAAATCAGATTAATTTTTAACACAGATTATTAAATTCATATTGCCAAATTTTCGGGATATCGCACCGATGGTCTCACAACAGTTAGGTGAGGCTGGACAAGATTATGATAATTAGGGTAAATAAGTAGCCAACAGAATAAGAAAAGTAAACTAAACGCAAAATAAAAGATTAGACTTATGGTCGAATAAGAGAGGGAGATATGTTTGGAGCAGCCCAAAGGATGAAGAGCCTAACTAAGCAGTTCATCAAAGATTTTAGCACATAAGAAGCATGTCCAACTTATTTATTTTAGGCTAGAAAGAAGTATGAGACTTCAACGGCACGTGAGAGTACTCTAGGGTGGCCCTCTAGGGTAAGAATAGCGAAGCAGTCCTTCGGAGAAAGGTCTGTAGGTGTTCCATCAAAAGAGTACGCCTCGACTGTTTTTTGCTTGGTAGGACCATTGTAGGCAGTCAAAAGGGGTTGATGTTCGGAGTAGGATATTCGTATGTCCCAGTACTTGCAAATAAGTTTTAGGGGGCAGGACCAAAAAGGATGGTCGCATGCAGATATCGGGCCCACATCATAACCAAGAAACGAGTTCGGGAAAGACTAGAGTTAAACCTACTGTCCAAAGATTCTTTCACTATCGAGATACTGGATGTGGGCGCAACCAATTGGATGTTTAGATTGTTTGTAGTAGGGCACATCCACTTAGCTTCTTCGGTGGTCTTTCGATTAGTTGAGGGGTGACTGCGTGGGGCCATAGCCACGATAAGAAAAGGGGCAGATCAAGTAGAATATCTGTATTGCAGGCCTAATGAGGCAGTTCTTTACAGGTATAGACAATCTCCGACTGAGTTCCGTACAAGGTAGACATTGTTTAGCGGGATTCAGGAAGTAGACAGAACGATTACGTATTGTACTCAAGGTATGCACTAGATGGTACAATGTGGATGTCCGAGCATTATTATAGGCCAGTGCGGATGCATTTTACGTTTTCAGAGCCGATGACGGAACATATATATTATAGGCCTTACAATGCAGTCCTTTACAGATGTTGTCACAACACGCCCTAGCAGCGAGGCGATGGAGTCCTTTTTGATGAGGATACGGAAGGTACTAAAGCTAATACCTAGGACTAATACGGTCATTGGGCATATAGCTACATATATTAGTTATTAGGTTTTGATCTACTTGGGCATATAGCTACATATATTAGTTATTAGGTTTTGATCTACTAGGAAGTAGATGGGTACGATTCACGCATAGATGCGAGAGTATTATAAACCCAATTAACCTAATATAACAGAAAATGAAAATAAAACGGTATATGTAGAATTAAACTTAAAAGTATATAATTTGTCCATTCATCAAAACTTTAGTTCTGACCCCTTGCTCATAACATCCTACAGGCTAGGTAGATGGCAGAGACTTTTTAGTTTTGAGACACTTGTTTAAAAAATGTTATTATATTGACGAGTATTTACTTATTGTTATAATTTAGTCAGTTCCGCTATGAGATATTTACCTGAGCTCTGATATATTTATCTTTGCCTATTTGCAGGATACCAGAAACCCAACTCGGACTTTAGTGAGATTGGATTTTAGCATTTTTGCGAAAAATCAAGACTCACTAGAATTTGGGTTGTTACAATTCCAGTTTGGCCTCTATTTCCAGAGACGGCCAAAATGTTATGCTCCATTTTCATCCTGCATGCAGTACTTTTTTGTAGCCTTTATTTTGGGTCTGCTTTGGCCTAGTCCCTTTGTTATAGGAAGTCTCTTTGACTTCAAGCTCCATCTATTTTCTTTTTTGTTTCTGTTCGTGGTAAGAATGAGTGTAACAATAACCAGCTAAAGAATTTGTCTCACTGTGTGCTTGTGCTTCATGACATTAAACACTTATTATGCAAGACATAAACAAACAAAGTATCACCTTTTAACTTAGTGGTTTTATTTGGTTAATTATACGCTCATATTATTATATGCACGTGAATGATAAATACCGCACAATTTTCTGATTGGTGCTTGAAGAATCATTGTTCCACTTTTTATTGTGACCTTATTGTATAGCTAGTATAATCCACCATTAAATTGTATGGTAGGTTAAAGGTGGTTTATGTTATCATTCTAATCCTTTATAGCCATTTACATTTAGAATGAAGTATTCACAATCGGCTACTTTATTTTTTTCTAACATGATATTTACTTGTAGTAAACCAAGAGGCATAGCATTCAAACTTCTATTGATGCTCCTTTTTGGAATAGAATACGTTTTTTTTTAAATACCACATGCAAGTTATTTCAGAATGCAAACTATCTATGTACGATGACTTGCAAGTAGTTACAAGGGACTTGATGTCTGAATTTATTCTAGATTATTCTCTTTATCACCTTTTGATTAATCCCTAGAGCATGTTAAAATAGCAGTCCAACATATTAAAAATAAGCGATCAATGTTAAAGTTTTATTATTTGACTATATTTGTTTATATGTACTATTCATTTTCTTAAATAATAATAAACACTATAGCAAAACAGCTATATTACAACTTTTACTTTACAACAAACACAAACTGACAGTTGTTATCGTTATTTTTAACAGTTGTAACAAAGGTACTTTTAATAACTTTATTTGTACAGCAATTGTAATATACGTTTATAACAACTGCTTTTTTGTGTCCGTAGTAAATGTTTAATAATAACAACCGTTTGTGCAGTTATCTCTTCAACATATAAAATACAACTTTCCAACTCATAAAAATTCAACCCCCCTCACCCCTGCGCCTTTGTTTTTGTTAGCCGCTCAATTTGTTAAACAAGTAAACGAAAACTCATTGGCAAAATTTTCTAAACCTAATCCTGACCCATTCGCGTTGTGCTCGCTGCCCTTGCTAAATCCGTTCGCCGCCGATAACCAGCCACTCTCCGCTAAACCGCACCATGCTTTGCAAAGCGCTAATCCTAACCTTAACCCTCTTACAAACGCTAACCTACAACTTTCTGCCATCTGATTTGCTCGCCGCCGCCGCCGATGATATATGTATGACATCTGAATTGTTTCCCTTTGTGTTGGTTTATCTCCGGCTGATGCAACTTTTTTTACATTTTTTAATACTATTTGAATTAGGTAAGGTGTAGTCAAATCAAATACAAACCCTTTTTAACCCAGTGGATCATCTATTAATTGTAGGGTAATGTTTGGTTTTTTTTGAATTATCCAGTTTTTAAGTCCATTCTCCACTCTTAGCCTTGAGGTGTTTTTGTAAAGTTACAAATACGATTGGTAATAATGATAAATGCAACAGTGATGATATTTGAATTATCCAGTTTTATTTAAATTTTGAGTATGACCACGAAACAATGATGGCAACCAAATAGTGATGATAAATGCAACAGTGATGGTATTTGAGTTATCCAGTTTGACAATAATGATAAATGCAGTAGTGACGGTTTTTTAACTATCCAGTTTTATTTAAATTTTGAGTATGGACATGATGGTATTTAAATTTTGAGTATGCCAACTAAAAAGTGATGATAAATGCAACAGTGAGCGTTATTTGAATTATTCAGTTTTATTTAAATTTTGAGTGTGGCCACAATGTTGTATCCATAGTTAGAAGGCATGGAATTTAAAAAAAAAGTATAAAAAGAGGCTAGTTTACGATAGAGAACACATGGTAAATTTCTATTGACGGTAATCAACATTGCTTGTTGTAACAACTGTCGAAGGGAGAGAAGACTAACACAAGAGTAGCAGAAGTATATTTTGTGCATACATTATATGGCCGACTAATAATCTAAACTGATCCAATGGCATGTAGCTTCAGGTGAACATACTTTTTTAATAGTAAAGCAATAAAATGCAACAACGATGGTATTTGGGAAAGCGGTATGGGTAACATTCTGTTACAGTGAAGTAATAGTTAACATTATGTTGCATAAGCCTTTTTGATAATTCCATCCTGTTAGAAATAACGGTTCACCTATATTATACGTAGTCTTTGGTGGAAGACAATAATTATGTAAATAGTCGACGATACTGTCCTTTTTAGCATGATCCCATTTTAAACTTTTTAATCAGATGTTTTAAACAGTTCAGATTATAGGCAAAACATATTATAACCATAGTACGTAGTACGGTTATGGAAAATGTATCAAAATGTGTCATGTCTCATAATTATTTACATGCATATTGTATATACTATATGTTTAGTGAATCAGAGTATTGGGCCCAAAAGCTCGCCAAGATGTGTAAATTGTACGACATGTTGTAGCCATGCTTATCGTACATTACTATTGTGCCATGAAAGTTGTGTGACATCGATGCATTTTTTTAAGCTTTCGCTATCCATGCTTAGCATAGGCCCGGAGTTGTATATTTTGACACTGACCTACAGATGTGCATTTATCATTGTGTTGGCTTTCCATCCTGGTTGCATCTCTAAATCACCTAATTGTGAAATTTAAATTGGATGTTTTTTGTCAGGGGTTCTTTGTTCTGTCTGCTTGGTCATGGTGAAGAATGTAAAATGGTGGTTGGCTGGATTCAAGAAAGAGTAATGCAGAAGCAAGAAGACGAAGATGCAAATGCAAGAAGATAGACAGAAACAAGATTGAGAATGATCAGAAAGGAGATTAGAAGATCAGAGAATGGGTGATAAGATGATCAGAGAGTGAAGAATGAGAGAATGAGAGATAAGGAAGTAGATGTAATAGAAATACTGTAAGAAACAGAATGTATCAGAAGGAAAGGAATAATAGAGAAGAGAGGAAATACGGTAAGAACAGAGATTGTAAAAATAAATGAAAACTGTTTATTCTTTTTTCTTCTTCTCTTTCTGTACAATTGCATGATCCTATTTATTATGCAAAATTACAACGGCTATATTGTGCCAGCTCACGCCTCTTTGACAAATTCAACATCTCAATTAAATTACAAGTAATATTTTCTGATAAAATGATATATGTCCCTGTGCACGTGCACATATGCTCACAGTGTGCACACACAGTTTTCTTCATTCTTCCTTAGAACCTGATATGTGGATTGAACTTCTGTTGCATACAAGTGTAAGAAGCCCGAGATTATTACATTTCCCTTCCCCTTCAAGTATAGACCTTGTCCCAAGGTCTACAGTGGGAAATCTTCGGATCATAGGCCAGTAGTCTTCCCAGGTTGCTTCTTCTTCACTTCTACCCTTCCATTTTACCAAGATTTGTACCACAGCCTTACCTTCTCGGGGTATCATTCTTCGATATAATATTTTTTCTGGTTCCTGAACTTCCTCTACTTTATAACTAGGCAGATCTTCCTGAATCACAATATGACCTCCCACTTTCTTTTTCAATTGTGAAACATGGAATACAGGGTGTATCTTTATGTGGTCTGGCAGGCTGAGTTTGTATGCCACTGTTCCTATAGTTTTCTCAACTTGGTAAGGGCCATACTACCTAGGAGATAGTTTATGAGTTCTCTGATTTATGGCTGTAATTTGTTTATAGGGTTGCAACTTTAAATATAACCAATCCCCAACCTGAAATTCCCTTTCCGTCCTTCGTAGATCAGCATATTTTTCATTCTTTCTTGTGACATCTTCAAACTATCTTTTAAGAATTCCAACGTAATATCTCTGCTGAACAAAATCTCTTCCACTTGTTCTACTTTAGCGGTGTTGGGGACATAAGATAACTAAGTAGGTGGATCTAGTCCATACACTGCTTTGTATGGAGTTGTATTAGTTGATGACTTCCACGTTGTATTATACCAATATTCTGCTAAGGCTAACCAGTCAGCCCACTCACGTGGCTTATGGGAAACAAAACACCTTAAATATCCTTCTAATATCTTGTTGATAATCTCGGTTTGCCCATCACTCTGGGGGTGGTAGACGGAGCTCATCTTCAGGCTGCAACCTTGTAATTTAAAGTGCTCTTGCCAGAAGATACTAGTAAACATGGCATCCCTATCGCTTACAATTGATTTTGGCATGCCGTGTAGCTTAAAAACTCCATTGAAGAATACTCTTGCAATGTCTTTGGCAGTGTATGAATGACTGAGAGGGAAAAAGTGGGCATATTTGCTCAATATGTCAACTACCACAAATATAACAGCGTGTTTATCGATTTTGGGGAGGCATGTGATGAAATCCATAGATAAATCTTGGCAAATATTTTTTGGTATGGGCAATGGGTTTAAAAGGCTTGGCATTAAAAAATTTTCATTTTTGGATCTCTGGCATATATCACAAGATTTGACAAAACCCTCTACAGTTCTTTTGAGATGTTTCCAATAGAACACCTGTTTGGTTTTTTTAATAGTTCCTTTAATACCAGTATGGCCTCCCAGTGGGGTCGAATGGTGCTCTCCTTTAAGTATGTGCAGCGGTGCTGCTAAGTGGTGGTTTATAAGCAACTTCCCTTTATAAAAAAATGAGCCCTCCTACCAGTTTGTATGCCCTCCTACCAGTTTGTATTTTCCCTCATGCATTTCCTTATTGTGTATTTTTGTAAGCTGCTGTTGATACCATTTTGAGGCCAGTAAAGTCTCTTTCAATGTTTGTAACCAAGGTGTCTGAACCACATATATTGATTGTGCCATTAATTCCTTTCCGTTGAGTTCTTCTCTCCTTGATAAAGCATCGGCTATAATATTTTCTTTGCCACTTTTGTACTCAACCTTGTAATCAAAGCCATGTAATTTGGCAAGCCACTTGTTCTGAATTCCGGTGTGTAACTTCTACGAGAGTAAATACTTCAAACTTTGATGATCAGTCTTGATAATAAATTGTCTTCCCAAAAGATATTGTGACCACTTATTAGTTACAATGATGATGGCCATCAATTCCTTTTCATAGGTAGAAAGTGCTAAATTATTTACTTGTAATGCTTTGCTAAGATAAGCCAGTGGTTTCCCCTCCTACAACAAAACAGCACCTATACCTTGTTCGCTTGCTTCCTTGGTCCATTTGAAAGAGTTTTTCTTAGTCATTTTGGTCAGTGGCCTTGCAATCATACCATAATGCCTAATGAATTTTCTATAATAGCCAGTTAGACTCAAAAATCCTCTCAATGCCTTTAAATCTTTTAGTAGGGGCCATTCTGTAACTGCTTGTACCTTTCTGGAATCTACTGCCACACCCTGTTGTGAGATAATGTGACCCAAATACTATATATTTTCTTTTGCAAAGCTGCATTTGGATAGTTTAATCACGAATTGATTGTCCTTTAGTACCTGAAATGTTAGCTTCAAATGCTTTACATGCTCTGACATAGTCTGGCTATATATTAGTATGTCATCGAAAAATACTAACACAAATTTTCTTAGGTATGGTCTGAAAATATCATTCATAAGAGATTGAAAGGTTGATGGAGCATTTACTAAACCAAAGGGCATAACTAGAAATTCATAATGTCCATCATATGTTTTAAATGCTGTCTTATGGATGTCATGATCACACATTCTAATTTGATGATAACCAGATTTTAAATCAAGTTCGGAAAAATACTTAGAACCATGCAACTCATCATAAATCATCAGTCAACGGTGCATAAAACTTATCTTTAATGGTGAGGAGGTTGAGATTTTTATAGTCAATGTAGAGTTGCCAAGTGCCATCTTTTTTTCTGAACATCACTATTGGGGAGGAGTAGGAGATGCTGCTGTGTCTGATGATGCCAGTATCAAGCATGTCTTTGATAATTTTTTCCAGTTCATTTTTAATGTGGTGAGAGTGTATGTACGGTCTCAAACAGACTGGTTTGGCATCAAGCACAAGGGGTATATGATGATCATGCCATCTATGTGGAGGGAGGAAGGGTTCACTGCTAGTCACTTCAGGAAATTTTTGCATAATACTTTTGACCTCATTGGGAACATTTACATCAGTAAGCTCCATTTGGAATGGTTGATTGTTGAAGAACACAACATGATAGTAAGTTGGCTCTGTGAACAAGCCTTATTCAGTGACTTCTTGTTTACTAATTTTACTTCCTGCTGTTGTATGCCTTGCCATATATATAATTTGTTGCTGTAGACAAACTTGACTTGCAAATTTTCTAAATTTAAAGTGAGCCCCCAAATTTTTCATCCATTGAGCACCTAGAATTACTTGGCAACCTTCTAAGGACAGTGTTAGCAGATCTACTGGCATCCTACAACCCTGACACTTCAAGATAACATCATGACTTCCAGATCCCTGAAGCTTTTCCCCATTAGCGACTACCACCTCTTAAGTTTTGGAATCATCAATCTGTAACCTTAGTTTTCTTGTGAGTTGTTCATCTATGAAACTATGGGTTAAACCAGAATCTATGAGGATCTGTACGGGCTTTCCTTTGATGCTGCCTTGCCCTTTAATTGTAGTGAGTGCTGGTATTCCACACAATGCTTGTAGTGTTACAGTATGAGTTTCTTCGGTTGCCACTTCGTCAGAATTTTCCTCAACTTCATCCCCAGTTTGGGCATCTTCTTCCTCTGAATTATCAAAAGTCATAACCCCTTCTAACACATGGACCTGTGGACTTTTACATGTGTGTCCCTTGTGCCACTACTCTTTGCAACCATAGCAGATATTTTGCCTCCTCATCTCAATCAGTTGGTTAGGAGTCAAGCCTTTACGTTTTGCCATATTTTCAATATAGGTGGAATCCCATTCCTTGGCCTTTAGATTATTGCCTTGTTGTCTGGGATAAGAACTTTGTCTGGTTAGATTGGATTTTGGGCAATACACGAGTAGTTTTGCCTTCTTTCTTGGATTGAGACCATACATTTTCAAACATTTTAGCCAAAGAAACTGCCTCTCTAAAGTCCACTGGTCTAGAGGTCATAACATCATACCTTATTTCTTCCTTGAGACCGCATACGAATCTGCCCAACAAGAATTTGGATGGTAGTGTCTCAATGGTAGTTTGCAGTCCCTCAAATTTGGAAAGGTAAGCAAAAACTGTAGTTTGTTGTTTGAGTTTAGCTAGTGATTCATATGGCCTATCCATGTCCTCTGAATTGAATCTAATCAGGATTTCCTCTCTAAAGATGGACCAAGTACCATGGTTAGCTACATTTCTTGTATACCAATTGTACCATTTCAAGGCATCTTTCTTGAGATAAAAAGATGAAATTTCAACCCAGAAATACTCTCCTGTTTGATGAAATCTGAAGAATTGCTCGACTTGACTAAGCCATTCATGAACCATATCATCACCAGAATGTGTGGGAAAGTCAAGCTTAAGATTAGGAAAGGGAGAATTTTTATTCCCAGAAATAGTTTCTTGATGGGGTTGATGGTTGTTTGGAGGCTGGGTAAGATTAATGGGGTTTGCAGCGCTTGAGTGTGGGATATTAGTATTGATTCTAGTGGGTGGATGAGGCTGTGCTGGAGCAGAAGAGGAAGAGGTCATTTGATGGGGATTTGATGATAGAATCCCATGTATAGGTGCAGGTGCATTCGAGGTAAGAGGATTGGTCGTTGATTGCATTTTGAGTTGTTGTACATCCAAAGCTAGCGCAGTTAAGACATTGTGCATTCCTTCAAACTTCGTCCATAGTTCCTTGGTGGATTTTTCCAAGCTATGAGCAATATTTTCCAATTTTCTTAATGAGTAAAAATTCGATTATTGATTCCCTCTTGTCTCCTCCACGCCTCATCTTGTTCTTGAAGTTTAGAGTCAATGCTGGAATTATTGTTAAAACTACAGTCAGGCTGGTTGTTAAAGGTTTCCCATCCCGAGGCTCTGATACCACTTTGTCAGGGCTCCTTTGTTCTGTCTGCTTGGTCATGGTGAAGAATGTGAAATGGTGGTTGGCTGAATTCAAGAAAGAGTAATGCAGAAGCAAGAAGACGAAGATGCAGAGGTAAGAAGATAGATGAAAACAAGATTGGGAATGATCAGAAAGGAGATTAGAAGATCAGAGAATGGGTGATAAGATGATCAGAGAGTGAAGAATGAGAGAATGAGAGATAAGGAAGTAAATGTAATAGAAATACTGTAAGAAACAGAATGTATCAGAAGGAAAGGAATAATAGAGAAGAGAGGAAATACTGTAAGAACAGAGATTGTGAAAATAAATGAAAAACTGTTATTTCTTTTTTCTTCTTCTCTTTCTATACAATTGCATGATTCTATTTATAATGCAAAATAACGACTATATTGTGCCAACTCATCCTCTTTGACAAATTCAACATCTCAATTAAATTACAAGTAATATTTTCTGATAAAATGATATATATCTCTGTGCACGTGCACATATGCTCACAGTGTGCACACACAGTTTTCTTCATTCTTCCTTAGAACCTGATATGTGGATTGAACTGTTGTTGCATACAAGTGTAAGAATCCCGAGATTATTACTTTTTTTGCCTTATTTTTACATTCCCATCAATCCATGTTGTAGTATGGCTCGTATTGTTCACATCACACAATTTGTTTGTCCTTTTATTGTAATAATGTCTGTTTTTTTATAGAGAAACGGACAGTTACAATACGAAGGCTGCTAGGTTCAACAACCATTGCATCACAGCCCTACCGTCACCAACTACATTGGGTAAGCCGTTGTGATTTGTCATCTTCGTGATCTTTCTTTACTTAATGTATATTTATTATGGATCCTACCAGCGATTTTTGTTAGGCAGTGTATTTTTTATCCCTAGTTACCTAAATATTTCAATTAATTAAAAAAAATATTTGATGCCAATTGCGCATTTTAATTCAAATTAAATTGATTGACAATAAAAGCAAGATTATTAAAACATCTGAGAGAAAACTTTCAACATGCCAGTTTTGTTCTTTAATGTTTTCTTTTGCATCTGCGTCCAATCGGATCCACGGAAGATATGGACAAAACATGGATCAATTTACCAAGGTTTTGTAAATTTTGATTAATAATTTCGTACTTATAACTATGTAGGATTGACTAAGGATATGATTATTTTTTTAGTATGATAGAGGGATATAGGCAAGTCGTTCAAAATTTCGTACATAAGCATGCTAAAACTGAAGGTAATCCAGAAAAAAATATTTTTCCGTATCGTCGATGTAGGAACCTTATTTGGCATTCTTCAAGAGATGTTGTGACACATTTGGTGTGTTTTGGAATTGATCCAACATATGATGTATGGATCTTACATGGAGAAGCACATCATTCACGAAATAAAGCCGACGAAGTGGCAAATAGATACAGAATGTATTTCGATGCAGGAATTGGAGACGAGGAGAACAAGTATCGTATTAACGATAAACATAGGGAAAGGACTAATATATTGTTGGAGATAGCTGAAATACCTTTATATTCTGGTTGTACAGACCACACAAACTTGTCTGCTATGATACTTCTTTATAAAATTAAGGCTTGAAATGGTATAACCGATACAACATTTATGGAACTTCTTAAGCTCATCAGGGATATGATACTTAAGGAAAACAAGCTTCCCGATTCAACATACAAAACAAAGAAGTTGATTAAATTATTTGGTTTATGTTATAGGAATATACATGCATGCGTAAATGATTGTTGTCTATTTTGAAAAGAGCTTGCACGTTGTATTTTTGTCCTAAATGCGGCATATCACATTGGAAAAAGAACAAGACAAGAGAAGATGGAAAGAAATCCAAAATACCTGTGAAGGTTTTGAGATACTTTCCACTCATACCATGGTTGAAAAGAATTTCATGACGTCGGAGACATCAGAACAATTAAGATGGCATCGAAGTAATAAATGAGAAGATTGCAAACTACAACATCCTGTAGATTCCTCCAAGTGGTCGACAATTGATAGAATGTATCCTTCCTTTGAATCCGATCCACGAAATTTGAGGCTTGGCCTTGCAAGTGATGCCTTTAACCCTTTTGCTGATTGGAATTCAACATATAATTGTTGGCCAGAGTTTTTAGTTGGTTATAACTTCCCTCATTGGCTTAGTATGCATAAAGATAATATGATGCTATCTTTATTAATTCCTATACCGTGATAACCAGGAAATGACATCGACGTGTATCTGCAACCACTTATTGAAGATTTGAACAAATTTGAGGAATAAAGGGTAAAGGTTATGACGCATTCAATCGTAGCGAATTTGGATTAAATGCAATTCTGATGTGGATAATAAGTGATTTTCTAACTTATGGAAATTTAGCAATTTGCACTATAAAAGGTAAGAGAGAATGTCATGTTTATGGCATTAATACATGTTCGATATGGCTACCATTTAGTAAAAAATGCACATACTTGGGGCATAAATGATTTCTTACACCTAATCATGAATATCGCCACTAGAAAAACTTATCTGATAGAATCATAGAACATAGAGAAGTGCCTCCAATACATATCGGTGCTAAAATCTTCAAAGATGTCAAAGATATTGTTAATGAGTAGGGAAAAAACAAAGGAGGAAGAGATAGAAACTAGAAAAAGAAAGCGAGGGGGATGTGAGGAAAAAAGGAATCCAAATGTGGAAAACGAAGTCCATTTTTTTGATTCGCCTTATTGGAAGGTAAAATATAACTAAAAATACAATGTCTTTTCATTTGATATCCATGTCCAATAATTAGTATTTTACTATCAATCTATTATACGCATTTTTCAGGTTTTCGCAGACACTTCCTTTGCGTCACAATCTAGATATAATGCACATCGAGAAAAATATTTGCGAGAGCATTTCTGGTACATCGCTTAATATCATAGGAAAAACAAAGATGGAATTACTTCATGTCAAGATCTGAAAGAAATGCGTATAAGAAAGAAGTTACGTCCTATAGATATTGGAAGTAAAGTTTTACATCCTACTGCAACATGCACCTTGACAGACCAAGAAAAACAGATCTTTTATGATAGGATGAGGAATTTTAAGGTGTCCGATGGGTATAGCTCAAATATTTGGAAACGTTTTGCAAAACATGACAAGATTTCAAGTCTCGTGATTATCATATTTTGCTGCAACAACTATTGTCTGTAGCATTGAGAGGCCTTTTGACCGTAGGTACAAGAAATGCATTACTACGACCATGTTCATTTCATAATGACTTATGCCAAAGAGTGCTTGATAGAGATAAATTAGAATCCATGAAGAATTAAGTTGCATTAATGTTATGTGACCTTAAGAGATTTTTCCCGCTTCCTTTTTCTATATCATGATTCACTTGACGGTACATTTGAGGAGGAAGCAAGAATATGTGGACCGATACAATACCGGTCGATATATCCATTTGAGAGGTAATTTTTATGAATGTTTAACGTGATTAATAAATATGCGCTTATGAAAGCATTTTATGCTTATGTCTTGATTATAGGTATATGAAAATACTGAAGGGTTATGTTAAAAATCAAGTCTGACCTGAAGGGTGCATAATCGAGTGCTATTCTGCTGAAGAATGCATTAAGTATTGTGCTAGATATATTGAAGACATGTATGAATTTGGAGGAAGAAAAATCAGAATGAAGTGCAACAAAGTAATTCCATACATGATGGGCATCCGATTTAAAAAGGAAAACCCATGTTACTATTCGAGGAGGTGATTGATGCTGCTCATCGGTTTGTGCTGTTCAGTACTGATGAAGTGGAGCCGTACATAGAGTAAGTATAAGTTCAACTCGATCATTATATATGAAAGCAATTAAGTTTTAACTTGTACATTTGCATATGCAGAATGCACAAGGAGGAGTTGAAACGTTTGCACCCTCAGCTTTTACAAGATGAAGTGGAATTGTTAAAACTACATTTAGACGCTTTTAGTTATTGGTTTGGAAAAATGGTTGAAATGGTTATATTTTCTTTCATTAGACCAATTAAGTTTCAAATATGCAAATATTATTGTCCTTTATCTTCATATACAACATTTTATATGTCTAGGTTAAAGATGAGAGAAATGATTCAGATGTTAGCGAAATAATAAAATGGCTTTTGTATGGGCCTCGGTCGCAAGTAGCCTCTTATACTGGCTATGCTGTCAATGGACGATGTTTCCATACTAAAAACTATGAGAAGTCTACGTAAAATAGCGGTGTTTCCATTGAGACGAATACTATTCGTGTAGACGGGTCCATTGAAAAAATTATTTATAATCGCATCTTACATGAGATTTTGTTATTAGACTACCATCTGATTCAAGTTTCTTTGTTTAAGTGTGATTGGACAAATATTTATCTTGGAGTTAAGGTCGAAGATGGCTTTACATTAGTTAATTTACATCAGTTCCAAAATCAATTTGCAAGCGATCCTTTCATCTTAGCAACACAAGATGTACAAGTGTTTTTCTCCAGAGGAAGTAGTTCAAATTTGGTATGTTGTTTTGAAATCACCTCCTAGAGGTTTTCATGAATTGGAAAAATACGAGAACGAGGAAAACTCAATGAGTAAACCAAAAAATGAGTCGTTATTTAATGATAGGGATGTTGATAATAATGAAAAAAGTTACATAAGGAAGGATTGGATGACATTTTGGTATGAATAACCATTCGTTGTTGATATATTGTTTTATATGTAGTCATATGCGTTAAAGTGTTTAGTTATGCTGTTATGTAAACCGATGAATAAATTTCTCTTTGTATCAAAAAGATACACCTATCAAATCACATATTGATTACTCGAGTTTTTGATAGAAGTGTATCAAAGCAATTTTACATCGTATCACATACGGTTGTTTTCATATTTTTTTTTGATATTATTCATAGACGTTACGTATCAAAAAAGTCCTATACTAATTAGTATAATGTTAACCTTTTACAAATTATGATTTTTTTCCTAGTTGATCACTTGGAGAAAGAAGCTTGAATTTATTGCATCTATGGATAAGAATGAACAAAATCAAGGAGAGGTAAAATCTAATGTTATTTTTACCTCAATTCCAACTATGTCCTTACTAATGCTATATTTGTTCAAATAATTTCAGAGCTCGAAGCAAGCTAAGAAAAGATCGAAGAAGCAAAGTCTTGCCGCACTTGCAACTGCTCATGGGCTAACTAAGGCTAATGGTGTTATTAGAATCTCTAGAATGAAAGATGTTGAAATTAAAGTTGGTTGTACTCTTAAGGTTATGAATGTGGCTGTTAGAAAATTTCCACGCAAACACAGTGAAATTCCTCCACTCATCATTCCTTACTATTATTCAACCTCCCTCCAAAACGTTACTACCACAAACTCCTCCAATTCTCTTCATTTCACTCCCCTTCAAAACGTCGTTACCACACACACGTCCAATCTTCATGATTCAACTCCCCTTCAAAACGTCAATACCATACACTCGTCAAATCCTCTTAATTCAACTCCCCTGCAAAACGTCGTGACCACACACACGCCCAATCCTCATGGTTCAACTCCTATTCAAAACATCAATCCCACACAATCATCCAACCCTCTTAATTCAACTCCCCTTCAAAACATCTTTACCACACACACGTCCAATCCTCATGATCCAACTCCCCTTCAAAACGTCAATTTAGACTCTTTCTCCGAAGAGGCGAACATGTTCAAAACTAAGAGAAAAAGAGGAAAAACAATGATGAGATTATTTTCTTTAACACTGAAAGAGAAGGTTTAAATTGAGTTCAATGACCTAAATCAACCTATTGGTCCAAATTTCAAATATCTATCACCATATCTTGGGAATGGTACTTGTGACCATTAGCAATTGGAAGAAAGTGGACGAAAAATTGAGGGCCGATATATGGACATGTATTCAGGTACTAAAACCCGTTGAGAGCTAAAACATGACATATGTATATGTGTGTGTGTGTGTGTGTCTATATATATATATATATATATATATATATATATATATATATATATATAGAAAACACCTGGATTTTAAGTTTTCTTTTAATTGAATTTAAACAGGTTAAAATTTGGTCTCTTTTGATTATGAATTGTCAAAAAACTATCAAAAGAGACATAACAATAACTTTGACTAAATCGAAATAAAAGTATTCAACAACTATGCAATTCCGATTTTTCTTTTATACATAATGTAACTATGCAATTTAGAGTTTTCTTTTTACACATAACGTAACTGTGCATTTTAGATTTTGTCCATACTGTACATGCAAGATTCAAGTTGAATGACATATACCAAGATATGTTCCTTGAGACGGTGGGGCTGCGATGGGTAGAGGCAAAGTCAAGGCTAGTTAAAGGTATAAAAGTTGCAGCAAATAATCTTGATGCTTCCAACAAATTAGACATGTTAAAACCAAATATTATTAAAAGTGCTCAAGAGTGGAATGATTTCATCAACGAGAAATTAACGAAAGAGTTTGAGGTAGTTCATTTTACTTTGATGGCTAAAATTGAGAATTTTTTATTTTATTTTATTATACCTAATTCCAATGAATTTCACTTATGTAGTCGACGAGAAATAAATACATGGTCATACGAGCGCTGAATACAGTTTCACATACTATGAGTCGAAAGAGGTATGCAAGACTAGGAGATGATATGGTAAAAAAAATAACTTGTAAAATTCATTTATTATCGTATCAAAAAATATCCAATACGGTTTAATATTTAATTTTTAAGCTCTTTTTGCAAAAAAAAAGTGGTTGCTCATCAGATATCAGTAGGGAGGATTTGTGGCGCAGAGGTCACACAGAAAAATGAAGAACCATCAAATTCTATTGTCGTCAATTATATAGTAAGGATGGATAATACATCAAATTATTTTTTCATTTTTCATTTTGACTCCATTTAACCATTTCGCCTATTGCATAGTTGAATTTGATATATTTTACTTGACATGTATTTTTACACTTGTCTCCAATATTTGAATGTTACATTTAACGTTGCAACATATGGAAAAATGAATATTTTTGAATTGTAGGCTAAGATAAAAGAGTATAAAAACACTCAAATTTCTCAAGGAACGGTATCATTGAACGAAGATGGAGTGTCGAAGGTTTTTGGTCGTGAATACAGAGGTAGAATAAAGGGCTAGGTTTTGTTGTTATACCAACTCAGTTTGGAGTTCGTACGATTAGTTTAAAAAAAGTACGTGACTTAGAAAATCAAATTACAACCTTGCAAGCTCAAATGAAAAAACTCTCAGATTTGTTTATGGACGTATTTATAATTGATTAACTATGTTAATGAGTAATCGATCGATATACCTTTAATATATTAGTCCGTGTCTAATATCTTTTCTAACGGAACATCGATAGTAAACAAAATGTAGCGGAAGAACCAGTGACTCCTCGTGGCAATACGCCTCAGGTATTTCCGAAACGAAGTTATTACATTTGAGTATTTGATCGTTGTAATTGACTTTTGAGGCATTTGAGTGCATCGAGGAAAAAAAGTTATTAGGATGTCATTGATCACTGTAAATTCAAACACATATAGCTTGCAAAAAAAGTTAAACTAAAGAATTAATAAAACATACTGTATAATTAATGTCATTGATCATTGATGTTTAGGGCCATACTTTGTAATTTAATTAGCACGTGTGTGGATGGTGATTGTGTTTGAACAAATAGGAATTGGGATTAATGATTGATGCTGACCTTGTATGCACTGAGGTGTTTAGCACTTGATATGTGTCTTGCATTTGGGTAAGTGTGGTTTGCTTGTTTTACGTCAGGTCTTCCTTCCATATGAATGTTTGCTGCTAGTTTTTGCATTGCTACACGTATTTGAACTCCCAAGCTAGCTTAGGATTACTCAATCAAAGCTATGACACCAACGCGCCTACCCATCCCTATTAGATGTTGCTATTGGATCTATTCAAACAGTCTATAAATGTAAACAACTAACTTGTTCCCACAGCTGATAATAACATAATGCAAAGCAACTAGGATCAAGAGCAATATATCTAGGATGCTTCTAAGCCTGCACAAATGTTGGGTTGCACAAATGAGGTTGAGTTGGGTAAGGTTAAACAATGTTGGACCGGGTTACAAAAATCTTGTACAGAAAAGTAAAGCATGCTAAAAAAATTATAATAATTTGCCAGAACTATTTGTTTTGAAATGTAATTTTCACGTCATAGTTAGCACATTACAGTAATACATCATATAGACTTTATTCGCTACAATTTGCACATATTTTATAAGAGTTTTGTTACATAATTTACTGCCATTATTCAACAATGCAAGTGAAGCTATTCGTGTAATGTTGGAAAGGTGAAAGTGGCAGCGATGACACTGTCCTTTAAATGACTGTACTGAACTTTGCAGTGATTAATACGTCTTTGAAGTTTGAACAAAGACTGAAAAATTTCTATCTTTAGTTTCCAGTCTTTAAATGAATATTTATTTTAGTGGGTGAAGTCTAAGATAAGGTAAGAAGAATAAAAGTAGACATAGCAGGAATCAGTAGGTATAGGATGACAAAAAGCAAGGATGACGCAAGTTTATAGAGGAAGTTTTTATATTGTTCATTTCTGTTGGATTACAGTAGTACATTCTTACATAATTAACATTTGCATTTTACTTGTTTTTTGTTCGGATTAGAGGGATATCAAATCTCATAAGTTAGGACTAACCCTTTTATTTTATTTAGTGTGTTGAGTTATTTTGCTTTTTTATTTATAGTTAAGCTTGTTTCTTCATTTGCATACAGCCTTAGCTTACTGGGTATTTGTTTCTTTCGCATGCTTGTATACTTGATCATGTGAATTGCTTACTTTGCATATGCTTGCATACGTTAGTGTATAAATATATATACACACGTGCATGTTTTTGTTGAAATGTACACACACATTTTTATATTTAGAATATGAACTTGACTTGTTGTTAGTGTGATATTTGGAAACGTGGCATTGACTACCTTGCTTTAGCCTTGTAATTCAGTTCTCTTGTTTTGCAAACTGCTGGCAGATAAGTATAATTTGAAAACTTATTCTTTTTTGGAATGTATGAAATTTTTGGAAATTAAATGTTTGAAATAATGAAATACGTCAAAAGACTTTTATCAATATAGTAAAAGCTTTTATTTGTGCTTTTCTTTTAGGTAAAATGTTTACATTAAATTTTTCGGTAATTTTGATTTTACTTCTACTCTTTAACTTAGCCTTGGAGAAGTAATGAACAGCATGTTTTGCTTCTGTGGAGAAGTACCAAGCCTACGTGCAAGTGTGCTACTGGTTACTACAGGTTTATAAATCTGTTGCGTTGTGTGCAAGTATGCTACGTGTATTAAAGATGAATGAAAGTGAATAGAATTTTGATAATTTAGTGTCTAACTTGAATCAAGCTATTGAATAGATTGCTGAATTGAATGTTAAACTGATAACTAACGGATTTTTTTTTCCTGAAATGAAAAGGAAAATAGGATTGGGTAGGGTTGCGTGAGGGTCTCGTTGAATTAACTTTCTATTAGTACACCCTGAACTAAACATATAGCTGCTGCTGCTAATTCTCATCCTCATGCTGCCAACACTGCACAGATCCGAGTAATAATATATAAACGAACAGCTGCAATTTGTTTTTTGTTTTTTTTAAATAGGAGATTATGCTTTCATAATGCTTTATATTTTTCAACCATAATGCTTTATTTTTGCAGTCTCATTGGAATAGCAACAACACCACAACTGGTATTAATATACAATTTCAGCAGCAAGTAGAAAGTGCAAATTATTGAGTTGACAAAGAAATGTTCTTGCAGAAGCAACAATCGCATCAACGACAATACTTTTTTAGTTCATTATGTACCACTATGAGCAAATAATTGAAAATTTTGGATGACGCGGTGATGGATGCTGAAGCTCTTCTATTTAGGCCTACTTCAGATATCTATATAATTGGACAAGCGTTTGAGACGCATATTGCTTGGCATAAATAATTTACTTTTGATTGGTACGTATATGTACTTTTACTGATTTATGTTATGGATTTAGTTATGTTTTGAAATGGAGTTATGAATTCAGAAATGGTGTAAACTTGAATTGTTTTTTAATGTGAATGGTTCGTATTGTTTCAAGTATTTGAATAATTGTGGTTATTATTTACAAAATATTGGTTTTAATTATAATATCATGAAATTTATAGTTGATAGCAATTGTGAAAAGATGAATTGTAGTAATTTGTAGCAATTGAAAAAATAATTGTTGCAACTGTGATCGCTAGTTGTAGCAGATCGTACTACAACTATTACAAACAGTTGTAAAATGTTAACGCAACAGGCAGAAGAAGTTAAAATATTTATTATAGCCATCGTAAACAGTTGTAAATAAGTCTTTTACTACTGCGATAAGCAGTTGTAAAAGATTCTATTGCAATAGCAGCTCACAGTTGCAAAAGAGTCTTATAGCAACTGGTTTTGACTTTTGCGATGAACTTTAATACAAGTGCAAATAGCAGTTGTAAAAAGTATTTTACAACTGCACGTACCCTTTGTAAAATAATCACACTCTACTATAGCTGCGAATACAAAGAGTGACGGATGGCGGTTGTAATAAATCTTTTTTTCTGAAAACCCAGTAGGTATAGGATGGAGAAACGCATTGTAGAAATCGAATCTGATTCTTTTTAGCAGAACTCAAGCATCCTTTATACTGTGCCACACATGACATTTGTAATATTAGACCTATTACAACTATTTTTGACAGTTGTGAAATGATATTTTTGTTGTAGTTAAAGTAGAGTATATTTTTGTGATTGCATTCTATATTAGAAAATGAAAAGCATACTATAGTTCTTACAAGTGCTAAAATAAATAAATAAGCCATGATATATAGACGCAACTATGATTGTGCATGTCGAACAAATGGTATGATGAGTTTGAAAACTGGTATATGATGCAGGCATTTATTATTTACGTTCAATAACTATCTTATCAAATAAGATGACTATAACAGCACATCTGATTCCGCAATTCATGTATCTATGGCTTTTTATTCTAAATTTTCCTTTGCATTCTAGTAATTTTATTTTTTGTACTTCCAGGATCATTACCGTGCGACTTATGCAATCAATGGGGCCAAGGTTAGTAGAAACAAATAATAAGTCTGTGATTTCTCAAATTTTAAATTTACTTTTGAAATTAATTTATGTTCAATTGGTTCAAGTTTTATTTCTTGTATTTCGAAGGCAAATCATGCTAAGTTACAAACTTAGAGGTTTAGAGTTGTGGACTGGTACATTTAATCTGAAACAGATTAAAGCTGCAACTTAACAATTTTGATAATGTAAATAAAATAAGCGAAGGTGGATTTGGCCGTCTATAAGGCAATGAATAAAATAGTGTCTAGATTATACATTTCTCATATTTTTGACACATTTCATGCTTTTATTCACATTTTCATTATTAATTTTAGGGTGCGTTGCCAGATGGTTCAGAGATAGCAGTGAAGCAGCTTTCTTTAATGTCAAAGCAAAGAAGCCGTAAGGTCATTAATGAGATTGGAATGATTTTGCTTTACGCCATCCTAATTTAGTGGAAATTTATGGGTATGGTATGGAAGGAAACCAGTTGCTTTTTATCAATATATGGAAAATAATAGCCTAGCGCTTTTTCCGTGTTAACCAAGTTTTCAATTAAGCAGATTTCAACAAGAAGTAGAAGGTCAAAATGAAAACGAAAGGATTCGAGAACTTGAAAACACGATTATAAGAAAAGAAAGCGGAACTCAAGGAATTTAACAATGTTGGAGATAAGTAAAGCGTCCAGTACCAAGAGGCACTTATGGGTACCGGGAGGTCCATTCTTCAAGTTTTGGCTTCTTAAACCCCATACACTTCATATACTCCTCCAACCAGTCATCATCGAGTGCTTTTCTCGAAGAATGGATGAGCAAATCTCGAGATTGATGAGAAGAAAGCAAAGAAAGCATGATAATACACATGCTATGAAAAGAACCGTCGTGAGCAACTCAAAGTCTATGAAAAGGAGTTTGGAATACATCAAATTGAAGATAGAAGGACAATGCAAGGAAGAAGAGTGGATTTTCATCGAGAAATACCACTCAGTACCAAAAGTTTTATTTTGCACATGAGCCGGCGCGTCCACTTGTACATCATTGGACTTGTTTCTGGACTTCTATTTATGTACTAGAACTACAGAGTTTTTTCTCTATAAATATCAACCCTATAGCAACCAAAAAAGGATCCTAGACTCTTGTTTTCCTTCAACTCCTATCCCTCCCTTACACGGTCACCTAGGCAGATAGTAGTGGCATTTCGAGGCTTAGAAAACTGGTAATCCTACGTACTAGTGGCTTTAATTCTCCCTAAAATCCAAAATTAATAAAAATATAAAGTGGACCAGGCGAGAGATTACCAAACCACTATAAAAATCTTGAGTTTCTCTACTTTTCTGCATCTTCTTTATTGTTTTACTAGATCTAATCCTACAATAGGCCATATTTATGTGTATTGCCACTTTTGGCTTCAATATTTTGGTGTTTTATTAAGAGTTGAACTTAGATTCAGTCTAGCTTACTATTGTGGATTTGGAGAGATTTAGTATTTAAATCCGAAAATTTTGCTTTGATGAAGTTTGAAAGCTTTCTACTAGGAATTAATGGTGCCTAGGAAACCTATGAGATCAGGAAGGTCATCGGGAGCTGTAACTGGTGATGATGAAGGGAACCCTCACTAAGTTGAAGTTAAAAACAAACAGGAAATATTAGGATCATCTGCTGATAGGAAGTGGTTACTAGAGGAGAGCTTGACGAAATGCTGTAGAAGTTGAACTAGAAGATGGCGAATAGCTAGAAAGATTTGATGAATAAAATTGATGCTTTGCTAACCTTGCAACCACCAAGAATCACGAGAATTAGAATGGAAACTTCACTTGGGCTAGAACAAGAGAGTTCCTCTATTTTCGGTTGAATAAAAGGGATGAAAAGAAAAAATTGAAGGTAGGGGTTGTTGGAGTTGTAGAAGGATTAGTAAGAGGAAGTAGAAGTGCTCCTCCCAAAAAATGACCACCAAGTACCTAGAGGTATACCCTCGGTATCGAGAAAAATGCAAAAGTGGATGATGGGTAGGAGGTTGATCAATGGTGGTATCTAATGAGGAAGTTGACTTGCAGCTCGATGATGATGATTTAAAGTTGGATATTGATGCTAACAAAGATGGAGTTCAAATAGCCGCAGCTCAACCAATCGCGCACCCATGAAATTCTGAAGGACTGGTTCTCCCAAAGACAAGAGCATTTAGATATTTGTCGACAAACCGGGACCATTTATAGAGTCAAACACTCGGTGTAGCTCCCGATACCTGATTACCTTCGAACAACCGTGATTGTAAGGAATACATAGCTGATATGGTTAAACGGTTGGTAGAGGAAAGTAGAGGCAGAAAAAGAAAAAAAATAAAGATCGGGGTTTTGTATCAAGTAGGACTCCATTTATAAAAAATATCCTAAGAGAAGAATACCCTAGAAAGTTCACTGTGCCAACAATGCCATCATACAGTGGAATTACTGATCCTAGACAACGCTTACTCAAGTACGAATGGCATATGGATGAGGCCAGCGATAAGGATGTTGTTCATTATAGATGTTTCCTGATTTTCTTAAAAGGAGATGCTTCTATGTGGTTCACTAGGCTCGCGTCGAGATCTTTACCTGCTTTTGATGAATTAGCAAAGAAGTTTTGAGAGCAGTTCAAGCTCCATGCTGCCAGATTGAAGGACACGATGTCCCTATCTAGCTTGTCGTAAGGACCCAAGAAGCCCCTACAGGGGTTCTTGAACCGATTCAATGTCGTTGTCACTGAAGTTGGCAACCCAAATGAAGATTTGGTATTTATGGTTTTGTTCTAGGGTATTCAACTAGACATGGATTTTCATACGTGGCCGAAGATAAAGTAACCAACAACTATGGAAGGTTCCATCGAAATGCAAAACAGTTTATGCGGTTGGAGAAAGCTGGTCAGGTTAGAGTAAAAATTAGCGACAGACAGTCAAAGGAGGTAGTTCAAAGTAATGTGGTGCTTAAACAGAATGGAGAAGGCTCTACTAATGTTATAAGTGATGCTGAAAATTCTGGAAACTAGAAGTAAAGGAACCGAAACTATGGCGATAGGCATAACGTGAATAGTAAGCATTAGAGAAATCTATGTCCCAAAGATTGCACACCTTTGAATAATATGCCAAAAAAATATTTACCTTGCTACAAAAGTAATGTAGCACTATAAGAAACTATCAAGGAGGGAAGCAACATAGTAGGAGAAACATTCTAGGAAGTACCGTCGTTTCCACGAAACTCATGGGCATACATTAAATGAATGCAGACACTTAAGAGATCTTATTGAAGAATTAAAAGGAAAATTTGACTTCAACAAAGCATCAAAGAATCATAGGACAACGAATAAATTGTGAGATCCCAAGGACCGCCCATCCACGGGAATCAGCCCAGATCGTGCGGAGTAGGACCCAGTGGAATAACGAAAAGTAAGTCATCAATACCATAATTAGAGGATTTGATCCAACAAAAAAGAGATGGGGAGAGATGGAATGGTGTGCGCACTCTCTAAAGCACGCACAATAGGAGGATTGATTTGTTGTAGAAGATGGATCTTCGACAAAGCAGCAAAGGAGGAATACTGATGATATAGTATTCAGAAATAGAGATGTTGATTGAATTGAAGTGCTTTCGACCTAATGATAGTGACGATTGGAATTGGATTAGTGACTGTGCATCGAGTCAACATACTCTTCAAGGAACTTTCGATCGGATGAAGATTAACATGAAGGAGGTTATAGCTTGTAAAACCAAGATCAGAGGCTTTATGGGAAAAGCCAAGTAGCTAATTGAGACAATTAATTTTTTGTAGAATTGGGCAAAGGAGAACGCAAGATTATCCAGATTCTAAAGTTCGTCATCGTATATGAGTACTCAGCATATAATGCATTCTTAGGATGACCTGCACTTGCTAATTTCAGGATAGCTTTGGCATCTTGGTGCTTAGTAATGAAGTTCTGCATGGAGAATGAGGTTGGAATAGTAAAAGGTGACCAAAGCATTGGAAGGGAACGTTACATTGCAGAACTAAGAGAAGTAAAGCAAAATGGAAAGGCAAGAATATGGAGAGAACTCTCCACATTCAGGACTCGCAAGAATAACAGCTAAAACATGAAAAATGGCTTGGGAACCATAACTGATTCATTAAGGTCATGGGTCTAAGGAAGCAGTTAGGAAAAGGGCAACTAGCATAGGTAAAGCTGACAGTGGATGTTCCAATCGACATGGACGATCCTACACAGGTCCTGAAGATTGGATCTAAGCTCAGCATTAACTTAAAAAAGAAATTGATGAATTTCCTTCGAGGAAAAATAAACGTGTTCGCCTTGACTTGCTCGGACATGTGCGGGATATCATCGAAGATAGCGTGTCATGCATTGAACATTGACCCAAAGTTCACACCGACAAAGCAGAAAAGACACCGTCTGGGTTCGAACCAATCCATTATTGAGGAAGAGGTAGATAAACTTATGGAAAACAAGTTCATCCATGATGCTTTATACCCCGGTTAGGTTTCCAACCCTATGTTGGTTAGGAATTCAAATGGAAAGTAGAGAATGTGTATCGATTACTTGGTTTTGAAAAAGGCATGCCCAAAGGACAAGTTTCCTCAGCCAACGATTGGCCAATTGGTGGATGTGATCGCAAGACATGATTTGCTCTCATTTATAGGTGCTTATTCAAGTTACAACTAGATCCCAATGCAAATACCAGAATAGGAGATTACTAGCTAAATAACAGACTTGGGATTATATTGCTATCGTGTGACGTCATTCGATTTAAAGAATGCTGGATCTTCACACCATGGACTGGTGAATGCTATTTTCAAGAGCCAAATCAAGCGGATTAAGGAAGTATACATAGACGACATGCTTGTGAAATCATGAGTATCTCTAAACCATCCAGACAATCTTCGAAGAAGTTTGAAGTTTTATGGAAGTACGAGATGAAACTGAACACATTGAAATATTCTTTCGGTGTAGCAATGGGAAAGTTTTTAGGATTTATCATACTTGCATGCGGTATCGATTCTAATCCGAAACATATTGACTCCTCGAGGAGTGTAACCACAAAAACTACAAAGAAGGAACTACAGAGCTTGAATGGGAAAATTGCTACATTGAGTCGGTTCATCTCTAGAGTGATAGATAAGTGTATACCTTTCTTCGATGCCCTAAAGAAAGGAAAAAAGAAATTGAATGGAACAAGGATTTCCAAAAAGCCTTCGAGGAATTATTAAGACGTATGAAAAACCATCTAGTCCAATCTAAACCGCTTATAGGGGAGGATCTATTTGTTTAGTTAGCTATATTTTCTTATGCGTTAAGCATAGTTTTAGTATGTGGGAAGGCTAAGATTCAAAGACCAGTTTATTACGTCACCAAGCGTTTTATTAAAGCCAAAAAGAACTACCCGAAGCTGGAGATACTTTCGTACCGCTTATTTTAACACCTCACCTCTATACCCATACTATCCAATAGCATTACGGAGTAATACTTCCATATAACATGAAGAATGAGGATATATGAATTACATATGTGAATATTCCCTTAGACATCGAATAAGTAACTTGCCTATACATACAAAGTATCAGTACAAAACAATAAACACGTGCGCCTTTAGGACAGAACAATACAAAATATGCATTGACTAACAGAGAATATAGAGTCAATCGTAGCAGCAATAATAATATAGTATTTTTCTAAGAATACAACACAACCAATTATATAAATGAAATCATCAAATGAATAGAGTTTAGCACATATCCATTCCTTAATATAATATCAGTTAAATTACAAATCAATAGATGTGAGATAACAAATTATCCAAATAATATCCAATACTATACAAACCATAAAGATAATCCAACAAAATCTAAATCACAATGAATAATAACAAAAATATCAAATCATCAAATAGTTTGGATACGATAGGGACTTGCTACACTTAATACTCAACCAGTCTCTAGCCTAGTCAACTCATTATAGGAAAGAGACATATATGCCAATCTACTGCACACTCATAATCCTGAACCGGAAAGGGAGACTGATCGCACACACCATGCTTCAAGAACTCAGGGTCTACTAACTTTCCACTAATATTTGAATCTTTTCCTACTCTTCAGTTACCTCAATGGACATCATGACCCAATCCACCAGTGGATCATCTACGCATATCTCCAGTCACAACCCTATAGATAACAGACTACTAGCCTATGTGACACAAGGTGCTATAGGGCATCTACTCTACCAACTACCAATCCTATGATGCGCATCAAATATAACAATGGTATCGTGGATCTAGCGCGTGACACCGTAATCAGCCCGTCAAGGTGGATATTGGCCAATCTGGTTCAATCTTGAACCATAAAAGAAGCTAGACACAAGTGGATGACATATAGTACTCATTTCCTATATCTATTCCTAGCTCTATATGTAAGCCAAAAAATGGCTCTATATAAGTCAACTCATGGCTGTGATATGTTAGAGCTTTAATCCCTCGCCATCACATGACTCTACTTATAAGCCAATACATTGCTACAATATATTCACCACATACATATGAGCATATCCCCATTTGACCGGCATTTACTTACAAAGAATAATCAAACGTATAACATAATGATATCCCATACCACCGCTGTTACTCGGATAATTATTCAATGCCCAAAAACTATACTCGATCCATATTAGATATCTTTATATGACAAGTCAGATGAATAACCGAAAAAGTGTCAAAAGCCCCATACGAGACGGTATCACCAAACTGTTTATTCAAATTTCTCGTCACAGAAATGGAATCTCACAAATAAAATAAAATGACGTCATCACCATATCATCATAAATCCTTAATAAAATCTATGTCGACGGTGAATCACTTATATAATTATTATTCAATAGACAAAAAATAAAAATAGGCTATAGAAATAAATATAAAATAACAAAACAAAGCTTAATAATAAATCATTTACAACATATAATTTTATGTAACCAAATATTTAGAAATGAATAATAATACACAATTAAAGATTCAATAAACCATTAGAAAGTTATCAGAATAATTACATAAACATAAACGATTCCAATGAATATGTGTATACGACAACAAGTAAAAATATATTAATGAATCCTTCATAATTTATAATCTCAACGTAAACTATTAAGTACTTAGAAGTGAATATTAATTTCATATTCTAGAATTAAATAGATAAATAACCTAACTCAAACATATTCTATTTAATAAATAACTAATTCCTCAATCTTTTATAATTAAATAACAAGTTAGCATTCACAAATAGCATTGGAAAATCCGCTTTCTTTCATTTTGGTAACCAAAATTAAATTGAAGAGTAAATATTTCGCTTAAGATATTTCCATAACTTTCTATAGCTAAATATTATTTATTAATAATCATACAACATCCAGATCAATTTAATATATTCAAATCAAATATTTATATTTCCAACACTTGAATTATGTGTGTGTGTGTGTATTCATTAAGATTTCATAAATATATACTTAGAAAACTGTAAAATGACAATTACAGACTATAACATATTTTTTCTTATTTAAATAACACTATTAAATCCACTTTATAAATTTAACAAACTTCAAATATATATTTGCATTCTTGTATAATATACAGAAATTTGATTTAGTGTTTAAATATGTAACAACTCATATTTGTGACTTCAAATTTGAATATTAATTTATTCAAATCTTCGGAGTTGAATTTAAATTATGATAAATTATCCGTTTCAAACTGAGACTTGAATTTCTATGACGTATTTTTAAATTAATTTTTAGAATTTTTCCATAATTTCTAATTTGGAAAATATGTAAATTTTCGTTTGACGTATTTTACGGTAAACTTTGGCATTTTGAGACCTCACAAAATTTAATAACTTGTCTATTTTATTTTTGATTTGTGAACGTGTAACATTATTATACACAATTGTACTTTATTTTCTATCAATCACAGTTCGGGATCGGACGCGGTACGTTATGACAGGGTAAAAGAATTTATTTATAATCAAATATAAATATCTACATAACCAAGTATACAACAGCTAATGTTTTTCCTTTTTCCTACATATTGTCGTTACCTTCCCCTGCCCTTGTACCTTTGGCCTCCTCAGCCACTTCTTTGCCTTCAATAGTTTGAAGCATGTTAGGTATATTATTGCACTTCATCAAATCAATCTCCATTCTTTTTTAAGGTTGCTACCATTAGATTTTCTCTTCTCCCCCCCATGTGTATGTTTAGAAATCATGAAACCGTACACCTACCCTACTTCGGAAATGATTACATCCCCAACTACTCACTGTTAGCTCCAATGCCTAACTACAAATTTGTTCGCTAAAGAGTCTAGTTTTTTTTAAATTAATTGCTTGAGATTTCATTGGAAATCGAGCAAGATATCCTACTTTTATAGTAAAAGGAAGAAAACACTCTTAAACTTCATAAATCAAATTCTCAAGCTTTGCTTCAAATGGATCGACACCGTTGGCGCCGTTGGGTACGTATGGTGTTGTAGTATTCTTGTGGAAGCTTCAGCACGATTCTGCGTCGACGATCAACGATCGTCGACTTCTAGGATTCGATTTTTCTTGGGTTATGGTCGTTGTTGGGTAGTGCGGAGAGCAGCATTGGCTCGAGCTTGGAGAGATGCGTTGGGTGCTGGAATTTGGCAGGGTCCGGTTGAGATTTGAGGGTAGCAGCATGGTGATTGATGAGGCATGCACGATTGAGGAAAAAATGAAATAGAGCTGCCTAGGTGTTTAGATGATCAATTTCTCATGGGCGGCGTTGATTCGTCAATGTGGGGATGATCGAGGCCAACAAGAGTAGAGGAACTCGCATGTGGTCTTGGGTAGTCGAAGGGTGGTGGAGTTGGATCGTGCACATGCATGGAGACGCGCATTTGGGTTCCAGTGTTCAATTTTGCAATGAAGAAGAGGAAGGGGAGATACTGTAGAGATATGAAGTATGTGAGCGAGCCTTGGGCATGTTTTTGGAAGGTGAGAAATCTAAATTATATTAGTTGGTTTATTCATATAAATAGTGTTAAGTTCAAAATTTTATATCTCATTTATTTTAAATTGGTTTGATTCGTGGATTTTTGCGTTGTACTCGTATGGACGAGAGAAACATTTTAGTGTAACTTATAGTAGCTTCAGACAAGTGTAAATTTATGGAAAATGAAAACATACATGATTTAAATTACATTGTTTTAATTAGTAACATCGTTTGAATTTTTATACCTTAAAAATTGATGTTTATTTGGGCAAATAAATTATTATTGTGTTAAATTGGATTGAATCTGGTAAGCGGGCATCTGTTTAATGGAATAAAACACTTTTCTGCTAACTAAATTAATTTGACAATCAACCAGCAGAATAAATCCCTGTTCTGCTATTTTATGGATTTAGACATTTGATTATATATCGTTAATTGATATTCCACTTTGGATAATTGATATATTAACCGATGATGGTTAAGTATTGGATTTATTTACACAGTCATTGATTATGTAAATATATGTTATTAACTTGAAAAGTTAATTGAATAATATCATAGCTTGTTTAAGTACCATGGTAATCGTTAAGCCTCCTTTGAAATTGAAAAACTAAATATAGATTTGAAAGTCATTTTAAGAATAATTATTTTTATTATAAGGTTTAAAGATAATTATTTTTATTTAGTACTAAGATTTTAAAAGGTAACAAATTAATAATAATAATATTTTAAAGATAATTTATAATTGGTTTATTAATGATTAAAGTTAATTATTTTATTTTTACAATTCTTAAAGGTTATTTCTACAATGTTCTTTATGAATATTTAATTACTATTTTAATATTATTTAGTTATTATTTTAAAAATGTTTTTAATTTAATTTAATTACTTATTTAAAATGATTTAACAAAATCTTAATTTTTGATTAAAGATAATTAATTATATTTATTTAATTTATTTTATTATAATTAAAGGATAATTAATTTTCATATTAATATTAGTTTAAGGTTAATTAATTACTATTTTTATTACCGTTAAAGATGGTTAATTATTATATTAATATAGTTTCGAAGTTAACTTATTAATACAATAATAATGTTTAAAAATTAATTTAATATGTCTTAATGAGATTTTTAGTTATTATTTTAAGTGAAATTTAATTTAAATGAAAAAGAAGGATGTTCAAATAATAACTAATTATTTTAAGTTATTTAAAGCACTTTTAAATAAACTATGGTTTATTAAGTGGACATTATTGACTTGAAGAGCCTTATAATGAGTTGGATTAAATATGGGAAGAGTTTTATAAATGGATTTGGATATTTATAAAATAATTTATAAAAGAGTTTAAAAAATCTTAAGAGGAGAAGTTTTGTAAACGGGGTTTGAGATTTATTAAGAATGTTTTATAATGGCATTGGAGATTTATAAGGAAACTTTGTAAGTAGATTCGGTAATATTTATAAAATAAAAGGAATTCAAGTAGAAATAGTTGATCTTCACGGCGTAATTCGAGTGGCAGGGATTGCCTACAGTTTACTATGGATTCGCTGGGATAGCGATGTTAGTCCTTGAGATGATGGTTTTGACGACAACAACCTTAGAATAGGGTTATAAAATATAAATACTAACATTATAGTTTAGAAATATATGTATATGCAGGATTTAACCATGCAGGTACCAAGAATGAAGACTGTACAGTATAGTGATTCAAGATATCAAGATTGAAGACTCATGAGTGTCAAGAATATCAAGATTATCAAGAGTTCAAGATTTCAAGAATAAGTAATTTAATTAGGAATTTTGTTAGAACTCCTAGAAAAGAACTGGCATCTTAAAATCCAATTTATTCGTGGAATGGAATCCACTTCGAGCCCGTTAAAAGGATGGAAACCAAAGTAGGATGAAACCTACGAAAAATCTAGTGGAACATTGTTTTGTATCCGCTAACTTTTATTCAAAATAATTTTACAAAATTATATCTTGTTTTCAAAATGTTTTCAAAACCTTCCTTTTAAAAGAATCAAAATCATCTATCCTGGTTTTAAATAATTTAAGCCTTAAAATAATCTTTATCTTCAAAATCAAATTATCCTTAGTTTTAAATTATCTTTAATAATAATATATTTAACTTTTAATATTTATACTTAGATTTAAATATAAAATTATAGTAAAATTTTAGATATACCAAAATATTATTCTCTATATTTATTTATGTATTTTAACTATAGTTAAGTATATTTATAAAAGATTGAAATAGTTTTAATGTAAGATAAAAGTTATTTTTAAGGAAAAACAAACCATCAAAATTTCCTTTGGGATGTCAACATACTCAAGACAACCATGTCGACATAGTGGCAGTTGATTTCAAAATTTTGAATTTCAAAAGAAGTGTCCATTTGTCATATCCCTTCACGAATGGACATGGCTGTTGTTCTTCTATAAATATAGGCTCTTTTCAAAGAATTTCTAATCATATTTTTTTGGTTTTCACTCCACTTCTTCTTCCACATTTCTTTATACATATTCTTACCATTACTCTGCCGAAATCACCATTGAATCTAACTAGATCATTTCTGGTTTGATTCTCTATCGGTATCTCAACAAGATCCTTAGTGCAATTTAGATTTATAGGCTTCTTTGTAATCATTTCTATGAAAAAAGGTGTGATTGTAGCCTTGGAAATCGATTAAGTGAGAAAAGATGCTATTGTAACCCTGAAAATCAATTGGGTGAACTTGTTGCCCATGAAATCATGTATCTCTACCCAGAGGATTGTGAATCTGGAGGGTGTACCTCGTAGCCTTGAAATCGAGGGTGTAATTGTTAAGATTGCTTTTGAAAGGAAATCCGTACTTGTGCGCGGGACTGGATGTAGGGTAACTCCGAACCAATATAAAATCCAGTATGTTCTTTCCTTTACTGCTTTTACTTTATTTCTACATCTATGTTTGATTCTGTGATCGTATCTGTGTCTGAATATTGCATACATTTGTGTTTAAATTAACAAAAACTCAAAAAGATTTAATAATTTCTTAAAACACTATTCACCCCCTTCTAGTGTTTATTCTAGCCTTAAGATCCGTTATTCGCAATTTCTAACATTTGGTATCAGATCAAGGTTTTCAAAGTTTTCATAATCTGAATTTTGAAAACTTTTCAAAATGGCTACCAACACTGGTACTGTTAACGCTACCAACACTGGTTCTATTATCCCTATCACTAGTTCATTTATAGAAGGTCAGTCTACTGTCAGACCACCACTTTTTAATGGCAGTAACTATGCATATTGGGCATCTGTAGGATTAGACAATTGGAATATCACATAGACTGAATATTCTGAACCTTCAACTGATTTTGCACAGTGGACCGCTGAGAAAAAGACTGTTGCACAAAATAATTCTAAAGCAATGAATATTCTGTTTTGTTCACTTGATAAGAATGAATTCAATAGAGTGTCAATTTGTAAGTCTACATATGAAATCTGGAAAACTTTGCAGGTTACTCATGAAGGAACAAGCAAAGTTAAACAGACCAAAATTTTCATGCTCACAAATCAGTTTCAATTATTTAAATGAATTCTAATGAGTTTATTTTCGATATGTATAGTAGATTTTAGGATATTGTGCATTATCTAATATCCTTGGGAAAGGAATTTTTAGAAGAAGATCAAAGTCAGAAAAATCTTAAATTCTCATACTCCAGAATGGGATCAAACGACACTTGCGATCGAAGAGGGAAATGACATCAGTACCTTAAGGATAGAAGAATTATGGAAATCTAATGTCGTTTGAAGTCCAAATGATTAGGGGAAGAGAAAGCAAAGCATCTAAAAAGAAATCAATGACATTCAATGCATTGACTGATGGATCTGACTCAAACAGCGATAATGATGAAGAGATAGCCTTTATGACCAAGAATTTTCGAAAATTCTTGAAATACAGAAAGATGAAAAATCTCAAGAGAAACAACTATAAGAACTCTGGAAATCAGAATGTAGTGCCAAACAATATCAAATGTTTCAATTGTGACGAACCAGGCCATATCAAAAGAGACTGTCCGTATCCAGATAGGCAAAATCCTCCTATAAGCAGTGATTCCGTAAAGAAACGAAAACGTGCATTTACTGCTACTCTAGATGATTCAGACTTGTCCTCAAGCGATGATGATCAGAAGACAAATAATTCAACTATGTGTTTCACAGCAGTTCATGACTCCAACGAATTCAGATAAACGGACTCAGAAAAAGGTACATATTTACAATACAATTGGCTGAAATAGCATGCTTAGATTTGGATGCTTGATTGCTTGATTGATTGATTTTGAATTGGTGTGTTGTTTGTATTTTAAATTTTTTATTTTTACAATCATTTTATTATTATTATTTCTAATTTTTTTTAATTTTAATAGTATTATAATATTTTATGGAATATACTACAATTTCAGAATTATTCCATACATATATATATATATATTAAAAATAATAAGTATATATATATTAGAATTCTTAGGAAAAATAAATCACATAAATTCAAAGACATAAGTTGACATGGTCCCCACCATGATGTCGACATGGGTACAGAATTTGAAATTCAAAATTTGAATTCAAATGGTTGAATTTCCCTCTACCTTTTCACTTCATTCAATTCTCTGAAAAGGCATCTTTTGACCAGAGAACATGTCCTTTGAGAATCTATTTATTCACTATGTTTTATCACATCTTTTCACTCTCATTTTCAAATTCAAACTCTCTCTTCAAAACTTCAAGCTCTCTACTCTCTACTCTAATGGCTTCTTCAAGCAACCCCTCCACCATGAGAATTTCCAGAAAGATAAAAGAGCAATCTTCAATGATCCGGAGGCCATAAAAGCATACATCAATTATGCTAACTATTGAAAAGTCCATCCCGGATAGTTTGCAATATTTCAAGATTTCTCTTCTTATGAAATTGATTTTATTTTTGCAAACAATCAAATTTTTAATCTTATTGATGCTTCTCAGAATGATTTTGTTTGTTATCCAAATTTTATTTAAATTTTCTATGTAAATTTAAACCGTGGATTTTATATTGGAAATGATGATGAAATTTGGAGTACTGTCAAAGGCACTAGAATTGTTTTGAATTGTGATCTTTTGGGTACCATTCTCAATTGCAAGAGCACGGGAATGGATCTTCTACTTTTAATATTGATGAAAATGATCGTGAGACGTTTCATCATATTTTCGAAGGAAATACTGATTTTGAATTCAAAAATCGAAACTTTCGACCAAAGGCTAGAATTGTCAATCTTCTTTTACAACATACTTTGACCCCAAGATCGGGGAATTTTAACAATCCTACTTCAAAATTTTACAAAGCACTTTTTGCTATTTTTAAAAATTATGATATTAATTGGGCGCAAGTTATTTTGGATGAACTTCGTCCCAAAAATATTGAAATGGGTGAGAATACTTTGTATCATGGAATCTATCTCACTCGGATTTTTAACTATTTTGGAGTAGATTTCAAAGGAGAAGAATTTGTTTCAAGAAAGGTTTTCAATCATTCCAATATATCTTATGAAAATTCCATTTGTTTTTCAACCTTATGAGACTCTTGCCGAAAAAGAAGAGCGTTTGGCTCATGAGGAGATGGAAGAGGAGGAAGAGGAAGAAGAAAGGGATGAAATGAAAATTGAAGAAGAAGAAGGTGAAACCTCTTTGGAAAGCATTAACTATCCTCCTAATCCATCCAACAAAACCCTTCTCAAAAACCAAAAGACCATTGTTGAGAATCAACGGATTCTTAAACGATCCGTCAGTAAGAAGTTGGATAAAATTTCATCCAATATGAACAAGTTTATTTCCAAAGTCAGCAAGAAGCTTGGATTATCTTCATCTTCATCATCCTCTAACTAGTTCTATCTTTTCATTTCATGTTGTATTAGTTTAGTTTGTTTTAATTTAAAAATTCATGTAATTCTTTATGTTTAATCGTTGTATCATGTTATCGTGAAATGAAATTGAATTCCTTTTCTGTTATCTATCTTATCTTATCTCCAGAATAAATGTTAGTATATTATATATATATATATATATAATATAGACAATTATTCACAAAATCAAAATAAGCCATCAAAATTAACTACGCCATGTCGACATCCCCCATATGACCATGTCGGCATGCACTGGTCAGAAATGACATTTCATTTTGAATTTGAAATTTGAATAACTACCTTGTGTCTATTCATTTCAAACGAATTTCTACATTTATAAATACCTATTTCTTCCAAAATTCATCATTCAATATTATTTCTTATGTACTTTGTCTCTCATTCTTCTCACAAACTAAAATATGGCCAATCCAATTCGTAATCTATTCGAAAATCTTGAAGAGACTCTTAATTCTTTCAAGAATATTCTTTTGTTCATTCTTCGAAACCAGCGACACTTGGAGTTGTGTCAAATGCAGATGATCAAGGAACAAGAAGGCATTTCGATGCAATACGATGGATGGTTTCCTCACTGCACAAGGATGATAACGAAGCACATCCTCCAGTCTCTCTCACTAATGATAATGAAAATTGGGATGCCATCATAGAAGACCCTATATTTGGAGAAGAAGGATGGGTGGAAGTTCCTCTTAATGTTTGATTTTATTGCTTTGTTTGAACTGCTTGCTTTGATTGATTTGATTTCATTTGTTTTAATTTGGTTTGGTATAGATTGACCTTTGGTGTGGATTGATGTTTGTTGTACAAAACATGAATAAATATACATTGATGTTTATAATTAATTATCATGTCTATCGGTATAATTTTATCTTAGTCTATCTATTATATACTCCGTTGTATAGTTTATTAATGTAGGTACTTTAGTCCAAGAATGAGGGGGAGTTATATAGTTTTGAGTTAGTTTTTGTTGATGACAAAGGGGGAGAAGTATAAAATAGGATAGTTAGGCATATATTAAGGGGGAGTTATTAGTTTTAGGGGGAGTTATTAGGATAGAAGTAATATTTTATAAATAAAGGTTGTCATCATCAAAAAAGGGGAGATTGTTAGTCCTTGAGATGAAGGTTTTGATGACAACAACCTTAGAATAGGATTATAAAATATAAATACTAACATTATAGTTTAGAAATATATGTATATGTAGGATTTAACCATGTAGGTACCAAGAATGAAGCCTGTACAGTATGGAGGTTCAAGATATCGAGATTGAAGACTCATGAGTATCAAGAATATCAAGAGTTCAAGATTTCAAGAATAAGTAATTTAATTAGGAATTTTGTTAAAACTCCTAGAAAAGCACTGGCATCTTAAAATCCAATTTATTCGTGGAATGGAATCCACTTCGAGCCCGTTAAAGGGATGGAACCTTAAGTAGGATGGATCCCATGAAAAATCTAGTGGAACATTGTTTTGTATCCGCTAACTTTTATTCAAAATAATTTTACAAAATTATATCTTGTTTTTAAAATGTTTTCAAAACCTTCCTTTTAAAAGAATCAAAATCATCTATCTTGGTTTTATATATTTTTAGGCTCAAAATAATCTTTATCTTCAAAATCAAATTATCCTTAGTTTCAAATTATCTTTAATAATAATATATTTAACTTTTAATATTTGTACTTAGATTTAGATATAAAATTATAGTAAAATTTTATATATACCAAAATATTATTCTCTATATTTATTTATGTATTTTAACTATAGTTAAGTATATTTATAAAAGATTAAAATAGTTTTAATATAAGATAAAAGTTATTTTCAAGGAAGAACAAACCACCGAAATTTGCTTTGGGATGTCGACATACTCAAGACACCCATGTCAACATAGTGGAAGTTGATTTCAAAAATTTGAATCTCAAAAGAAGTGTCTATGGTCATATCCCTTCACGAATGGACATGGCCGTTGTTCTTCTATAAACAGGGGATATTTTCAACGAATTTCTAATCATATTTTTCTGGTTTTCACTCGACTTCTTCTTCCACATTTCTTTATACATATTCTTACCATTACTCTGTCGAAATCACCATTGAATCGAACTAGATCATTTCTGGTTTGATTCTCTATCACTATCTCAACAAAATCCTCAGTGCTATTCAGAGTTATAAGCTTCTTTGTAATCATTTCTGTGAAAAAGGCTATGATTGTAGCCTTGGAAATCAATCAAGTGAGAAAAGATGCGATTGTAGCCTTGGAAATCAATTGGGTGAACTTGTTGCCCGTTAAATCAAGTATCTCTACCCAAAGAATTGTGAATCTGGAGGGTGTACCTCGTAGCCATGAAATCGAGGGCGTAATTGTAAAGATTGCTTTTGAAAGGAAATCTGTACTTGTGTGTAGGATTGGATGTATGGTAACTCCGAACCAGTATAAAATCCGGTATGTTCTTTCCTTTACTGCTTTTACATTATTTCTGCATCTGTGTTTGATTCTATGATCCTATCTTTGTCTGAATATTGCATACATTTGTGTTTAAATTTACAAAAACTCAAAAAGATTTAATAATTTCTTAAAACACTATTCACCCCCTCTCTAGTGTTCATTCTAGCCTTAAGATCTATTATCTGCATTTCTAACAAGCGACGTAACCATTGTGTAAGCTACGATCCATAGTCAATATTGAACAGTACTTTCCATATCTACTTTTAAGATCTTTTTTCAAGTTTTGAAAATAAAATGGTTTGTGAATTTACTTATACCATTGTGATAAGTATATGATTATATTTTCTTAGTATCGAAAATGAATTGGTTTGTGAATATACTTATCCCATTGAGGTAAGTGTATGGAAGTGATTTCCAAGAGTGATTTTAAATTAATGAAAGATTAATTTGGAGGCTTAGCGATTTCCATGGGAAATATAATTTTTTTTCTTCAATGTTTGTTTATTTGATAGTTAAGTAACCGACTATCAAATCTTGGCTAAAATATGTAATCCTTCTTAATTTTGGTGGTAGGGAAATATTCCCTACTTAATACCGAAGGATTTTAACTCTGCAAATATCTAGGGGAAACACGAGGATTATATGGTACAGTTACCGTCAGTGGTGTTATACTATACGTATAAACTCATTTTGTTCTTTTAGGACAAATGATAAGTAGATCCTTCCATTTAACTGGTTAGGGGGTGGTTCCCGCTCTTATGTATTGTCTAATTATTTTCTAAAGAACCGGTATTGAGCATTTTGGAAATCGGCGTTTGGTTTTATGGAGCATTTGGGAAGCGGAAGAGTGTACTCGTAAGAGATGACTCAAAATCCGTGACCACACCGAAAACCATATACGATTCTATGATGGAAATTTGTGGTGTATTGAGATGTTGGGATCAATATGTGATTTCTAAACCCATTGTGGTATGGGAATCTGAGTGTGATTCCAAGATCGAATTAAGATATGGGAATCTTTTTGTGATTCCAAGACCCGTTGGGGTATTGGAATCCATGTAGGATTCCACGATGTACTTCATAGCAGTGCAAAGCTGGAATGTTACATTGTTATAAGCAATTGTGCTTTATATTTTGTTAATCGTGGTTCAGGATCGGACATGATACGTCATGAGTGGGTACCGAAATTTATTTTATAATCAAATATAAATAGCCAATGTTTTTCTTTTTTCCTACATACTGTCGTTGTTTTCCCCTACCCTTGTACCTTTGGCCTCCACGGCTGCTTTTTTTCCCCAGTGGTCTGAAGCGTGTTGGGTATATTAATTCACTTCATCAAATCAATCTCCATTTTTCTTTTTAAAGGTCACTGCCATTAGATTTTTTCTTCTCCTCCCCCTATACATTTTTAAGAACCATGAAACCATACACCTTCCCCACTTCAAAAATCATTACATCCCAAACTACTCACTATTAACGCCAACGTCCAACTATAAAGTTGTTCGCTAAGGAGTCTAGTTTTTTTTTTAAAAAAAATTATCGCTCGAGATTTTATTGAAAAACGAGCAAGATATCCCACTTTTGTCGTAAGAGGAAAAAACACTCTTAAACTTCAAATATCAAATTCTCGAGCTTCGCTTCAAATGGACCGACCCCGTAGGCGCCGTTGGGTTCGTTTAGTGTTGTAGTATTTTTGTGGAAGTTTCGACACGATTCCACATCGATTTCTAAGGTTCGATTTTTTTAGGGTTATGTTCATTGTTGGGTAGTGCAAATGGGAGCATTGGCTCAGGTTTGGAGAGGCGCGTTGGGTGGTGGAATTCACGATTGAGGTTTGAGGGTCGCAACATGGCGATTGGACGAGGCATGCACGGATGAGGAAAAAATGAACTGGAGCTGCCTGGGTGGTTGGATGGTCTATTTCTGATGAGGGGCACTGGTTCCTCGACATGGGGATGATCGAGATCGACAAGAGTAGAGGAACTTGCACGTGCTCTTGGTTGGTCGAAGGGTGGTGGAGTTGGATCATGCATATGCACACAATGATGCACATTTAGGTTCCAGTGTTCGATTTTGCAATAAAGAAGGGGATGGAGAGATACTCTAGAGATAAGAAGCATGTTAGCGGGCCTTGCACTTGTTTTTGGAAGGTGAGAAATCTAAATTATATTAGTTGATTTATTCATATAAATAGTGTTAAGTTCAAAATTTTATATCTCATACATCTTAAATCCATTTGATTGGAAATTTTTTGCATTGTACTCGTATGGACGAGTGCAACATTTTATTGTATCTTATATCTTTGGACAGGTGTAAATTTATGACGTATGAAAACAGACTTCAGCGTTGAGTGAAGGAATTTAGTGCTCCTGTCCCATGAGTTCCAGGGATAGAAGATATGTATAAACATTTGATGATAGCTGTATAGAAGCAATACCCAGATGAGTCTGGAACTTGGATAAGAAGTCCAAGAAATGTAAGAAGCCTTCTTGCCAAATATGGATTATGGTATAGGCAAAGTACCCTTCAGTATTGTTATGAATGATGTCATTATCACTCGAAGGAATAACTTCCACCCATGTAATGCCGAAGTCATTTAGAATTGTTTCTACCTCATCTTAATATCAGAGAATGCTTAGAAGTTGTTTCAATCTTCTTAAGCGAAGATTCCTTCATCGACATTGTGTCTTTTTCTGGTTTTTGGGAAGTCTTTTTCACACCCTTGATCTTACTAGGTGAAATCATTTCAGTTAGAATTTATAATTTTTTATGTATCCAATATTCTATCAAGGATATCGAAAACCTATTATAATAATTCGAAACATGAAATTTCATATTCTTAGAAGAATGTTAAAGTTAGAAAAATAAACTCTGTTGAGCTTTCGACAAAGTCGAAAGGGAGGATGGAAGTAGACGTCCAACAAACACACTTCAACAATGTCGAAAGATCAACATAAGCTTTGTTATTAAAAGGGAGTAGTTGAAACTACACAAAAAATTTGTATAAAATATATGCTGCCAACATATAGTAAATAAGGAAAAAGAACCATTCGACGCTGTCGAAACCCATGGACGTAGTTTTTCCAAAGGAATATGAATGCTTTCGAAATCTTATATGCCAATTAAGTCGAAGGGTATTGAGTTTGAATCATATTACTTAAAATAAAAGGACTTGGGGCGTTTCGACAATATTGGTAAAAGATGGTGATCGAATCTCAATTAGTTATAGAAGGTGTCGATAGAGTCAAAAGAGGTAGGTGGTTTTGAAAGCATGCCAATGACTAAAGTTGAGCCGACATTGTAGGTTTCGACCGAGTCAAAACATTTGATTTGATTTACAAACTAAACAAAGTACAGTTCTCTAGTTGAACAACAACTTCTGGTATGCTTCATATCACTTAACCTTATTGTTATTGATTTGCCCTTTGTTCTTGACTTATGTTATACTGTTCTTTCAAATTTCCAAGAGCTGGTTCTCCTTGCAAGATGGTGCATCGAAATCTTCTACAGAGACATCGAGCCTTCGAGAAGAAGTTTCAAACTTACACATCGAAGTCTCTTCCTGTCTGCAGATAAGAACGAAGCTATAATGGAATTAAAGAGATTGAAAGCATCTCTGGCTCAGTTAGAGTCTGTTAATCTAAGGAGAGGAAAGGTCATCAACTACTCACTGATGAAAATTTGGCATTGAAAACGACTCAGAAAGAGTCCGAGGAGGAAAAGACTCGAATGACAGTATGTAACAACCCGTATTTTTGATAATTAAAACCAATAAATTAAATGAGATTTTGAAATTTAATATTGTGAGAAATTAAAATTTATGATTTACTAATGAGAAAAATAATTAGGATATGATTTGATAATGTTGTATGAATGTTATTGACAACTATTTTAATGTAATTTCAATTAATTGAAATAATTGAAAAGTTAATTTGGTTATAATTGTAAATAAGGAATAAATTAAATGTTGGATTTAATGTAAATTATATGTTATTAATTGAAATAGGTTTATTACAGAATATGAAATAAATTAATTTATTGGCTTTTGTTTGTAAACAATAGACTTGGAAATGTGTTTGAAATACTAATGTGTAATAATTGTTTTAATTATTATTTTATTATTTAATATGTTGAAATTAATTTTGAAAATCAATTAAATTTAATGTAATTAAATATTGCAGTTAATATGTGTTAAGATGACAACTGTAAAATGTGAAAAAAATGTAAACTAATGTTAATTATATTCATAAGGTAATAGTCGATTCAATAATAAGATTGTAGATCGAAATAAAAGAATTGTTGAAATCTAAATCTTAATAAAAATAAGTTTTATTTCTGTTGTAATTGAACGTTGATTTTAGTGTAGTATTAAAATAGTGAATTTAACATGGAAGAATTACTTTAATAGATTATTAATTTCTATGTAATTAAGAGTGATAAAATGGTTAATTTTTAGAATTGAATTTGAAAGTGATTAAATCAATTTAATAATAATTTATTTAATTAACGTGAAAATTATCCATTTTGGCCACTGTTTCGGATTTGATGAAACCAGTTTCATCGGATCCATAATAGTAAATTATTGTATGATTTCAAGTTCCATAGCGATCGGATTTAACGTTTGTTCGTGCGAAATCGAAACGTGTAGAAATCGGTTAAAAGAATTTAAATATAATTTGATTTTGAAAGCTAATTTTTGTATACAATGGAATTAGGGTTATAAACTACTTCCATTGAGTTTAAAAATAATGAAAACCTACATTTTGACAGATAGGATGACCTACTTTCGTTTCGGGAATGAAACGGGCTTTTTAGGTCGTTATTATCGTTTTGACCCAATTCAATATGTCCATTCGTTCTTATTTATCTCTGCCTATATATAGGCAGAAATAAACTCTAACAGATTTCTTATTTCATATTTTTGTACGTACTGCTTATTTATATCTCCTCTTCCTTCTCAATGGCTGTCTTTCCAAAAAAACTTAATTCCCAAATTCAAATTCAAATCGAAAATTCAAAATCATCAAACCCTATCGTATTATATATCATTGCGAAGCTATAGATGTGCGTAATCTACATCTGAGATTCGTTTTTCAATTTAGGGTGTGCTGTGACCAAAAATCGTTAAAGAAGTCTCCACCGTCCATTTCTAGGTTTTCGCTTTCAACGGTGGATCTTTGTAGTTTGGTCGACCGAAGGGTGCAGGCTTGTAAAGGAGGCAAGTGGCTGTCGATCCATTGATTTGGTTTGACCTCGATGCTTCATAGATCGTTAGAAAATCTCGAACAAGGCGCGGTGGTGGCTGCTTGTACGTGGTGGCGGAGGTGGTCAGGCGACTGTCATGGGTGCGCCTTGGCGTGGGCGTCGCGATGGTGATGTCAGATCAGGGGATGGGTGCTCATAGGTGGTGCGGTCATCGATCTATGTTGGTGGTTGTTGCTTCTTGGAGCCATGTTGAGCATGCTAGGGTTTGACTATGTAATGATATTACCATTTTTGCCCTTGAATATTATTTTAATTTAATTTAAATTTCTAATGTTCTAACATCGATAACTTTTTCATACGAGATCCACTTGACGCGCGGTTTCTTTCCTTGAGATCGTATCAAAATTTCGAACAACATGGAACTAGTTTGGTTGGATTCTGAGACTGTTCAAATTTGGGCATTCTTTTGGATTTTAAATCAACTGTAAATCAAAGGTTAGTGATTTAACCCACTCATGATATTCGAAACCTTCTTATGTTAGTTGAATTAAATTTATGAATTGATAAGAATTTTATTGATTGTTGTTTGGTATTTTAAATTGTCATTTAAATTTAATATTAATCAAATTTTCCATTTAATATTGAAATTAAAATGGTAATTAAATATTTGATATTGCTAACCTGTTAATTGTTGTGATTTATCGATTGATTTGGATGTTGATTATGATGGATGTTTAGTTGTTGACATTTTGGATGATTGGATGTTATGTTTATTATATATGTTGTTATTACTTTGCAAGTTCCATTAGTTTGTTAGGAAAATCACTTTGGGTTTGAATGATACAGACCCGAATGATATTATAGATTAGGAAAAATCGTTATGGGTTGAAATAATACATACCCAAGTGATTCTATTGATTTGGAAATTATTGATTCGGGATACGGGTTTAAATGATATATACTTGGGAAATTTAACTATTTTCGGTTGAAATGATACATACCCAATCACTTGACCATAGGGTAGAAAATTATATACGGAGACTGTTGTTCGATTTTAAATTACTTTCTAAATGGTAAAGTATGTTTGATTTATAAATTTGATTTTTCAATTTAATTTAACGATTTTATTTAAAAATTTATATAGGTAAAATAATTTATTATATATGTTTTAAAGCTTTAAATTATAAGTTAATATAAGTTTTCACAAACAAAATTTAAGGTTTTAATTTATAATCTTATTTAGTTCAAAATATATAATTTAAATAATGTAATAAAATAGAAACACTTTAAAATTTTAATATAATAAAATATTCAATATAGTTTTAAAAGATTTATTCAAAAATTTAATTTAAGATAATAAATCTAGACTTTTATAATAACTTTAATGGATAAATGATTTTTGTAAAAGATTTTAGAATTTTGTAAAAGGCTTTGTAAGGAATTTATAAAAGTTTTGTAAGAGATTTTATAATGGATTTTTATAAAAGGATTTTATAAAAGATTTTTTTATAAAGGATTTTATAATGGCTTGATAGAGGAGTTATAAGATTTTTAAAGATTTTATAAAAGGTTTTTATAGAATAACTTGTATAAAGGGATTTGGAAGCATTTTAAAGGAATTTGCTTGGAGGCTTATGAAAAAGGGAAGAGTAGTATGATGTGTTGGAATATATAAATAGCTTTATAAATGGTTTTAAGGCATATAAATAATTTATAAATGATTTAAGAGAGATTTATAAATTGTTTTCGAAATTGATTGAAAGAAATCTCCCTCGGTATTTATGAATATATTTTTGGAATAAGTATATGGATGTCTTGATATGAAGGTATAAACTGTTTTTTAGATTTATTATAAAAAGTGTTTTATAAAATGACCACGGTGTGAAAAATATAATGATTGGTTGTTTAAAGAGACCAGGGTCGGATATTGTCATACTCTCTGCCAATTCTGAAACCACTTTAACAACTGTGCACGTGGTGGAGAATCTAGAACGAAGTAGGATGGTTAGTGAACATTACTCGTAATAGGTAAGAATGTAGCCCTAACCTTCGGGTCAGCTTGATATGACTAAAATATGAGCTATCCCGGGCCAAGTTAGGTCGCTCCTCCGATCAGACATGCTTCTTCGATAGCATATTTGATACTTTGTGATTAATTGGTGGCTACATTCAATTTGATAATGGGAGTGTGTTCCAAGGTGGGCGGTGGTAGCTGTTATGCGCTACCACTAGTCTGGGCATGCAAAACAGTAGAATCCTACCATGGGCATTGCCTTGCGTGCTTGTCATATGCCTTATTGAGCCCACTACTATTTTGGTTTGTGTCGTACGTGCTCCCTAATAGCCCACCGGATTGGTTGAGTTTACGGTACTGTATAGACTACGACATTTATAAAAATGTGTTAAGGGGGATATGAGTAACGCCTTAGCGCTGTTTTAATACTTTACTTATAGACATTACATATATAGCATATATTACTACATATAAGTAGTTTAACGGATCCTTAGGAGATGGAAATCCCAAAACATCTTTTAAGTTATTGCATGCACATTATACACTGAATAGGAGATGTGAAATCTCATAAACATCTCTGAAGCCATTACACTCATATTCTTTTGCTGTTGATTTAACTTACATAAGATCTTTTTGTTCTGACTCAAGTGTTTTTTTTTCATTACGCTCGGGCCAGCCTGAACTTTTCAATGTTGAAGACATTATTTCAGGAGGACAATGATGGAGTTTAGTATTATATTATTATTACTATTCCATTGTATCATGTTATTCCGTTGCATTATCCTATTATAAATGTTGTATGTATAATGCTGATTTATTGTAAAAGTGTATTCAAATGTTAAATGTAAATCGGCTTCATAAACTATTTATTTGATTATATATTTTATCATTCCTCCGTGAGATTCTGTGTTTTGCTTTTCATTCCTTTCTCTTATTTTCTTATTAACCCATTGACAATCCTCCCTTTTGAATGGTTTGAGTTCGACATGTGTGGTTCAGTATTGATTTACCATCCAAAAAGGTGGGTCGTCACATAGTAAAACAATCATCTCTAAAGGAAAAGCTTAAGAAGAATAAAGATTCCTTAAAATTGTCTATCGACACTATTTCTGATGCAAAGCAGCGGGTCTCTCAGTTCCTTGATACTTCTCTTGAGGACATCAATATCAATTCTTTCGAAGATGCTATAATGCTCCCTTATGCTGATAACATCGATAAATGTCCAGAACTGGGCTTTCCCTCACTCAACCTTACTCTTATCAATAGGGTTATTGAAAAAATTAAAAGGATGGAGCAAGGGTTGAAGCCATTGAAAGAAAGGAGATCGATGCCATTAAAATTCTATCTTTTTAAGTCCCTTCTTTATAAATAGTCTTTGACTCCGAAGATAAAGGTGACAAAGATGAAGTTGCCGAGGAAGAGCCCGGTAACAATGATGATGATGATGATGACAATAACTATAGCCAAGTAGATAGAGGTCAAGTTCAGGTGGCGACAAGGGTGGTCACACTGATGCTTCTGAAAATGATGGTGATGACAACATATGGATTCTAAAAAGGTCAATCATAATCCGTCTTTTCATGAAGCAAGCCCACCTGAAACCCCTGTGCCTTCTGGTACTCAGGAGGAGCCTTCTTACATTAATGTGGAAGAACCAAAAGAGAAAACGCAGGTCTCTCAAATGTCAAGTCCCTTTTCTCAGGTATGGGATTCTTTGTTTAAACGACTTAATCTTCCAAGATAATAATAGTTTAAAAACCCGCTCATCTTTAAAAAAGCTAAGCTAGAAAGAAAAAAGAAGATATAAATAGTTTGTATAGGGTATTAGATAAAAAATGAAGGAACACGATATTCTCTTTGATAAGTATCATAGACTTAACAGAAGTGCGATAGTTTTAGCATCCTTTAAAAACCAAGAAGCTGCCCCGCAAATGAGGAGGGCATGCCATTTATATGATGCACTTTTGAAAGAAAATTAGGAGTTGATTGCGGTTTTTTGTACGTTGATTGAAGAGAGAAACATTCTTGTAGACTTAATACAAAGCCTTTTGTAGACACACAACTACAGATTTCCTGTAGTTAGGTGTTTTAGTGTGGGTCTACATAGGAGTTTATACAAGAGATACTTGGACGACTTTGGATCTGACCTACATCTTGGAGCATGTTGGAACTTACCACATGTTTATTTCAGAATTATTCACAAACTCGATTTTGAATGAACCAGATGAACAGTCGTAATTATGTAATAAAATTGATTTGTGAATTTTTGTTTTAGTTTTCTTTTTATACTTAGCTGTACTTTATTACATTATCACATATTGAATGTCCTTCAGGAAACTTTGTCTCTAAAGATTATCTAAGTTAGTATGTTAAACTAAGAAGAGATTATCTTGAAAAAGCATCAATTTTTAAATCCTCAAAATTAGCCAGATATTGCTTTCTTAGAGATTCGAAAAAACTTTATATGGAACATCCTCATCTCCGTTTCGACCTTCTTTGTGAAGAAAAATAAAAGCTACTTCAGAAAAGCAAGACATATCATACCATATCAATATGTGGCCGTGATAGTCCTCCAACCGGGTAATGGGGCTATAGCAAATTTCCTCTAGTTATTACTCCAGAAGGACTTAATGTTCCTTTTGACTCAGTAGTTATTATTTTTGCAAATGCATTATGTAAAGTTAGAAATGCAGTTTCCCATCTTTAGATGTTAAACAAATATCTAATTGTACTTTTTATTTTCATTATTACTTGAGTTGTAATCGTTTATTGTTGTAATAAAGATATAGATTATTCTAGTCTTAACTTCATTCTTTTTTTTTGTTTAAATAGGAGTTACAGTTATCTGCAACACCACTGCCATTAGATTCGACGTCACGCTTTTTCAATATTAAAGGTAGGTTGCTAAAAGATCTTGAAAAAAGAAAGTAACTTGACGGTACTTTATCTACTCGTTTCCAAGGTAACACAGAAGCACTAAAATGGCATAGATGATTTTTGCCACGGAAAACGATTGTTAGGAATCTCAATGATCGGATCGCGATTTAGAGGCTGATGTTAAGAGAAAAAACGAAATGATTTTCATGTTGGTGCGTCAAGTTAAATCAAACCCTTCAATCGATTTTGACCATAAAATGTCCGAACTTCTCCAACAAATAAGTGATTTATAGATTAAGTTAAAGGACAGTCAAGCTCAGCGTGAATCACTGAAATTCATTATGGGGAATAATATTTCAAATGTCGATTTACAAGCTTCTTTCATTACTTCATCTATTGCAAAATCAATAAGGTCTACTTCTCTTGTCTTCCAAAAATTCCCTACTACGACTAATCCTCCTCCTAGCTTAGAAGAGAAGGTGGTAGGTGAATGGTGCAGGAAGGTCAAATTTGAGATGATGAAGTATTTGATGAATAACAGAAGGTAAGATATTCACAACGTATAAATGAATATGCAACTAGGATTCAAAAGCTTGAGCGTGAAAAGTATCTCCTTCAGAAACATATTACTAATTGAGAAAGGGAGTATAATACTCTTAAAGGTGCAAACAAAGCATTTAATTGTGCTTTGAAGACATTCCCTATTAGCATCTAAAGTTCGAGGGGAACTCCAATTGCCTCTACTCATATATAGCATCTAAGGTATCCCTTCGGCTATGGGGATCGGCGATGACATTCTCTTTTCCGAGGGCATACTGTATCCAAAAGTCATGGGATGTTATAAACTCTATCCTACTTTTCTACCTAAGATTTAGTTCTTTTTGGGAAAATAGTTATTTGAGTGATTTATGGGCAATAAACAACTCAGACCTTTCCTCAAGATACTGTCCTTACATCTTTGAGGAAAAAATAATAGCTACCAACTCCAAGTCATGCACTGGGTATCTCTTCTCATGGCCCTTCAGTTGCCTGCTAGCACAAGCTATACTCTTTCTTCTTGCATAAGATCTGCTCCCAATCCTATTTGACATGTGTTTGTATAAACTATAAATGGCATCATTCCATTGGGGATGACGAGTATAATTGCACCTGTCTATAGTTCCTTTAGCTTTCTAAATGCTTTCGTGCATTGCTCTTTCAACTGAAGATTAAATTCTTTTTGGTCAAACGGGTTAAAGAAACTACTATCTTGGAAAAATCGTTTATGTATTTCCTATAATAACATGTCAATCCTAGAAAACTTCTAACCTTCATGGCATTCTTTGGAGTCTTCCAATTTTGAATAGCTTTTACTTTTGCATGGTCCACCACTAATCCATGTTCTGAAACAATATGTCCAAGACATCCCACTTCCTACCTCCAAAATTGGTATTTTGAGAATTTGGCTTTAAGTTAGTGCCTTCAGGTTTCCTGATATCTCCCTTAGTCGACTTTCATGAATCCTTTCACTTTTGGAAAACACCAAGATATTATCTACAAAAACTACAACAAATTTGTTTAACTGTCCCTTAAGTACTCTACTCATCAAATCTACAAAGTATATGGGGGCATTTGTCAATTCAAAAGGCATCACTTCCTATTCGTAGAGTCCTCAGGTGTGTGAAATGTAGTCTTTGACTTGCTATCGTCTACGATCCTTACCTAATGATATCCAGTTGCCAAGTCTAATTGGAAGAAGGCTTTGGCTCCCACAAGTTGATCGAACAAATCGTCTATTCTAGGTAAGGGATAACATTACTTCTTTGTTAACTTGTTGGGTTCCCTATAATAAACACAAAGCCTTAATGTGCAATCTGCCTTAGTGGCAAAGACAACAGCAACTCCCCATTCCAAGGTACTTCATCAAATGAATCCTTTCTACAGCAGCTTCAAGATATGTTTATCAAATTCTCACCTTTTATTGAGGGTAATCTGTTTTAATGGCTGAGCGACTGGTCTAGTGCCCTTCTTCAGATCAATCCTAAACATAATTATTTCATGGTGGAAGCCTCGAAACTACTTCAAAGATATTAGAGAATTCTCGAACTATGGGTGTGGATGAAAGATCATTTTGTGATAGGTACAACGAACGTCAAGGGCTCGCCCTTTACAACTCTTTAGCCTTCCACCCTACTATTGTAGTCTAGGAGTGCCCCGTAGTGTGACTAATCCTTACCTCAAATAATCCATAACCCATGAAATTTAGATCGTATGCATTATATATGAAACCAACATCACATATCTCTAACATAAGGCCTTTTCTAATTGAGAAAAGATGCATCATCCTCGTAATATGATTTGAAACTACTATTGGATGGGTGACAGTTTGAGTTTGAAGGTTTAATGAATTAATCACATTCCTAGCAATGAACGAATGAGATGCCCCAAAGTTATATAGAGCATGAATTCTATTTCCTAAAATGAGAGCTATACCTTTTATAGTTGTCTTTCCTTGGTCCCTAGTGTTAGGAACTGGAGATAGTGGTTTTGATGACAAAAAACTTTGTAACTTATTTTATTATAACTTATATACTAGCACTATTGTCTAGATATATATGAATGTTATTATGAAGGGTATATATAAGCCAGGTACTGATTATTGAAGACTGTATAGTATAAAGATCAAGAATGAAGAAATCAAGTTTGAAGACTCATGAGTATCAAGATCAAGATTTCAGGATAAGTGTCTAGTTTTGTTAAAACTTCATAATAGCATGGAAATCTTCATTCCAAACTTCATTTGGGATGGAACCCATTTCTACCTTCTTAGTGGCTTACAAACCCATGACAAGTAGCTTACAAACCTACGACAAGTGGCTTACAAACCCATGAACTTCTTGGTTTTGTGCAAGTTCTCGAGTCCTGATGTGATGAAATATTCCGTAGGACGATGCTTACAAAACTACTTCAAAATGGTTTTTCGAAATGATTTTCAAAACTGCTTTTCAAAATGTTTTAGCCTTAAAAATTATCTTTCCAAATGATTTTCAAAAAGATGTTTTAGCCTTAAAATATTCTTTGTTTTTGTTTTTAAATAAACTCTTGTTTCAAAGTTCATTTGTTTTTTAAAACTATCTTCTGATTTTTAAATATACTTTATAATATAAATATACCTGAGATTTAATATCAAATTTATATATACATTCCAAAAATATATTTTTTACTCTTCTTTATTTTAAAACATAGGAAAATTAGTTTATTTTACTCCAGAATCATTTTATCTTGTTTTCCTTTCAATACCATTTTCAAAACAAATTTTACATTGTTTTTAATGAAGGGATGTCGACATCATGGGATATCCCATGTCGACATGGTGGCCGTTAAATACAAAAGTTTCAATTTTCAAAAGAAGTGTCTATTCCTTTAAATCTATTCACGAATGGTTATGACCATTACTGGTCTATAAATAGGCTTCATAAACGAATTTTTTAACTAACTACTTTCTTATTTTCTTCACTCCTTCTTCTCCATAAATCCATATTCTAAAATTTTCATATTTTTAAGATCGTGTCAAAATTCTGCCGAATTCTCAAGTGGATCAAATTAGAATCTCATTCATGTTTGATTCTCTACCCTCTCTCGAAGATCAAAGTGCTATTCAGAGTTATTGGATCAATTTATAATCAAAATTTTATTGAGTCTCTCTGTAAGGTGTTGTTGTGACTGGAAATCAATTGGGTGATCTTGTGTCCCGTAAATCAAGAGAGTTTGCCCTGGACTCGAAGGCAGGAGGGTGCCTCATGGTCTTTAGAAATTGAGGATTGTAATCTCGACATTGGTGTAATAAAAATATGTATGAGGTGTTTGCCTTGGTACAAGACTGGATGCAGGGTAACTCCGAACCAGTATAAAATCCGACGTGTCCTTTCCTTTTACTGCTTTTTATTTACTTTCCACATCTGTACTTGATTCTATGATTGTTCTTGATTAAGTTATGCATTTGTTCAAATTATAATTTTTAAATTAGTCCATACATGTCTTAGAATCCATTAAAAACTATTCACCCCCCTCTAGTGTTAAATTAGCCTTAAGATCCTTAATCCGCACTCCTTTCACGTAGGGGTGGTTTACTCGAAATAGGGGCATTCTCAAATGGCGTAGGCTTGCCCACTCTGCCATTCCTTTACATCTTCAGACACTGGTTTTTAAAATGCCCTTTCTCATAGTAGTGGTAATACTTTCCCTTAAAAGTTTCTTCAACAAATTCGATCAATAATCCTTTGCAAGCTTTTCTTTCTTTTGGCATTTATTACACACTTTACCTTCTTTGTTAAATTTCCCCTTTGACTTCTTATTGGCCTAATTTTTTTTTTCTTAGCCCCTCTTTGATTCTGTGTAGGTCCTGCCTTCTCCTTCTCCCTTTCTTTCTCTTCGACATTTACTATCTACAGTAAAGCCATCTGCACAAGCATCTCATATGCAACTCCAGTGGGTTCAAAGTCAGTAACAATTCCCTTTAACCAAGGAGTTCAGGCTCTTGACAGACTTCATGGCTTTCATCATAGGGAGTATCAATCAAACTCATTTCAGATTCAGCTAATTTGGTAAACTTACTAATGCACTCCTTTAGAATAAAGTCTCTGTGCCTAAGCTATATAAATTTCTTTAATTAACTGAAAGCTCACTTCTACACTTGACATAAACCTTTTCTAAAATTGGTTCTTTAATTCATCCCGAGTGACAATCCTATCAATGTCCTCTCTAGCCACCATATTCCACCAATCTAATGCTTCTCCTTTAAGATGCCAACCTGCCATTCTCTACTTAACTTGATTCTCTCAACCAATCTCTTGGAAAATCGTATTGCAATCCTATATTTATGCCTTAGTCTCTAAGAAGCTTTCCTTTTTAGAATATACTCTTCCTTACATACTCATAAAATCCAAACACATTTTGGGAAAATCAGTAGGTTGAGGTGGTGTTTTAGCCGGCGAAACAATATGTGCTGCTAGTGCAATTTGGTAGGAAGCATGTAGTTTTCCTACGTCCTTAAGAAATTGCTTCAACCATTTGGGCATCCTTCGAATGGTGGGCATTCCTCTGGCGGGGTTCCCAATCTCAAAAGAAGAAGGATGTTCAACTATAGTCTACAACATGTAGGTTAGACTTTTAGTTATAATTTCCTAAGACTTAAAGCAAGATTTGTCTAGTATATATGAGTATGTCCATAGTAATGTTTTATACATACATATATATAGTAGGAGCTTTTGGAAAAATATTTCCAAAAATAACAAGTACATCTCTCATATGTATTTTTTTTCCTCCCGATCGACTAACTAGGCTCTAATACCAAATGTAACAACTCACCCTAAAACGGGCCTAAATTTTGACCCAGAAAAGTCCCATCAAAAGTAAGAACCATCTCAAAATTGGCCGTTGGTTTGAAAAAAGAATAATACAGAACTACCTATCTACACATTCAGAATCTTATTACAGAAGGGTGAAATCTAAAACAACAATAGTACCCATTTTATTTATTAAAACCATAAAATGTCTATAATATCAAAATCCAACAATACGTACATATCCATAGTATTACAAAATTACAACATAGTTTTTACTTCATGGGTACATTAAAAACTATTGAGAATAAAATGTAAATAAATAATCTACTACCTCAAGCACTATCCACATCTCGACCATCAACATCTCCTTTCCTAACATGTGTTGCAATGAGGTGGGAGTCAAAACAACATATATCTAGTGAAAAAAATCTCTAGCCTTGCTACATTAGCACTTGGGAAATACAGTTTAAATAGGAATATGTCTTAAGTTTCTACTACAATATAAATCTTTCCAAATATAAGCGCAAAGGCTTTTCTCAAACTTAAATAAAAATGCTTTCCAAATATAAGCCCATAGCTAAATTTCTATCAACCCAGTAACCCTTATGTACCATCCACAGTGTTTAATTAATGTTAGAGATAGTACTTAAGTCACTTAATACCTTTTTTGGGAATTAGGTAGACTTCGACCATTGAATACCATATTTAAGGCAGGTCCACGTCATTTACTACCTATAATCCCAAGGCACACTCTTCATTAATAACTATCTAGTTGGCATTACACGGAATCTCTTCAGCCACTAAATAATTCCTATTGAAGTGGGCCCCTTACCGAGAAATCCTCTACCATGTCTAACCCATAACCCTGTCCATTTACTGCCTCCTGCAAAAGAAGAGGCGGGCTATCCCATAACCACTTAATACCTTCAATCTCTAAAGTAGTTTCTTCGTATTATGAATCATACCCTACAATGACGTTTCATATGAGTTTGATTATCCGTAGGTACTAGTAGCCAGATAAGCTGGGCATATTTCCCCTATAGAAATTGGGACTAACCTTGCGTCATCTTAGTTACGGATAAGTGGCGGCTAGGGTTATTTGCATAATGGACATTCCAAATTTAAATATTTAAATCCGACGGTTATGGTGCATTTTAACCACTATAAATAAGACCGTAGACACCTTATTTTTATTCATATAATATTTTGGGAACATTAGCGAGCTCTGTCAGTTCGCCTCATTATATATTCAGAAAACTACAATAGGGTTTCAGGCAAGAAATCCTATAGATCTATCTTTGTTTATTGCTTATTTTCTCAAAATATTCTCCTCCAAACCACTACTTTTCTAAATCGAACATATATATAAATCCCTTCCTATATATGTGTATCAAAAAGAAGAGATCCGATAAGAGATTGTTGAAGGCATGTCAAATGTAAAGAAGGCGAAGCTAAGGCTATTCTGTGAGTGGAAATCTTAGCTTTTCTATTTTAGTGGTTAATTAGTAAATTTTGAGTCTGAATATGCCTTAGGGTTTGGTTTGTGAAAACATCATACATAAACCCTTAAAACACCTTCAATGCGAAGTATCAATTTTAGGTTGAAATCTCAACTTGTTTATGTCAAAATAGTGGAAATTGTGTAGATCTGTAGTATTTATAATTTTGCATTCTATTCCACACCTTATTCTTTTTCTTTGAATTTGGTTAAAATATCTTGATTAAGGAATATAGTGAAAATTATGAATTTTTATTTGTAGTTTGCACTGTTTATTTCCATAAATTAAATAGAAGTTCCTTTTTTTATTTCTATGTATAAAGGAGTTGGATATAGCTTAAAAATTGAATTGTAAGTTCCTATTATCAATGTATTCCATTATTTTGATGTAATAAGTTGAGTTTAAATTTAGTTGTACACAAGTTTATTGAATGAAGCTTTTGGATATGAATATTGGAATTTTGGTATTGTTGATAGTATGGAATAAGGGTTGTATAATTGGTAAAGAGTTGACATTTAAACCCTAGTTTAGGACAAATATTTCGCTCGCTTTGAAAATTACTAGGCATGTGTGTTTGTCTGTGCCTGTGTAATTTTAGCAAAATTAACGTATAATGATAATACATGATCGCATAGTTAAATGGGTTATTAATTTTATTAAATCCACCTTAGTAAGATAATTAATGTTAAATGCAAAATAAGAAAGATTACTTATAAGGCCATGATTATGGATATAATGAGATGTGTAATAATATTTGTAGAGTGTGATATAAAATATGATTAAGTTATAGGGATGCGAGCCCAGCCAAAAGCACACGAGGTTTTTCTTTGTTATATGTGTGTGTGTATATATATTTATGACTAAGTTATATGTATGTATATGTATGTATATGTGTGTGTATGTTAGCATAATTAAGATATAATGATAATGTATAGTTGCGTAGTTAATTAGCTTATTAATTATATTAAATCCTTCTTAGGAAGGTAATCAATGTAAAAGGAGAAATAAGGTCTTATAAGGCCTTAATTATGGAAATGGGGAGATCTGTGATAATACATGTAGAGCATGATATAAATTATGACTAAGTTATAGGTATGCGAGGTAAGCCAAAAGCCCAGATTGTCTGGCTACCTGTAATTTAACTTTGGGGCTGATATGTGATAGCTCCGATAGTACACCGGTCGACCCTCCACTGGTCGACCGGTGGACCTGCTTTGGGTCCACTCAATTAGTTTGCCGTTGTATTTTTATTTTATACCATAATTAGCAACTAATTTAACATTAATTTTCATGTTTGCTTAATCTCCAAGTCTTAATATACTTACTTTTTGAATTTCAAATTTGAGAATTAATTAATAAGTTGAATTTGAATTCTATTTAAATTATTTTGGGTTCGAAAACTTCAAACATCCATAACTTTTCTACTTGAACTCCGTTTTCAACAGATTATAGGAAATTGATTAGAAGTTTTCCATGGACGCAATGGTATAACTTTCGTGGTCAAATTCCAAATTTAGATTTTTTTTTTTATTTTTGTCCCTATCTTGTTTACTTTACTTTACCCAATTTATTTACAGTTGATGTTATGTAACGACCCATAAATATATCACTTTAATTAAATGATCGTTTAGCTTTATAGATATAATAACAATTTTGCAAACAATTATTTTTATTAATGTATATGGTTTTATAAATAAATTACGATCATTTGTATTAGTTAAGAATGATAATAAAATTTATATTCAAAATTTGTTTACAAAAATATGCATATTAATTTAAAAGAGAAAATATGACCAAAAATCAGAATTAGGTTTTGCAACGATACAACGTATGGAAGTTGTGTGACATTATAGAGATATGTGACATACATATACGCATGTACATGTGCATACATGAGAACATGCACATAAACATAAATATACAAATATAATTAAGTATAAAATTATAATATAAAATATATAAGATATTTTAAGTTTTCTTACTCCATAAGCATACACAAATCAATATATGCATACATGAGATGATGGAAGTAATGGGCACATGGAGGGGGGATGTTTGCCGTGCCTAGGGAGGAGGAAATGATGATGGCGAAGCCATGTGATGGTGATGTAGAAGATGATGTGTGCATAGATATTTTTGCTCTCTCATTTTCCTATACCATGCCATCTTCTCCTCATTTACATTTGTCTTCTTCATATTCTCTAAGCTTTGTCTTCTTCTTTAATGGCTTCCATCATAAGTGAAATAATGGAAAATTTTATTTCAAAAAGAATTTATATTATAATATATAGTTATATATGCTTAAACACCTTAAATAATCCCAAAACTCCACCTTTTGTCCTTGTTCTTCACAACCTCCACTCCACTTCATCATTAGGTCAAGCACCCCTTGCTCCACCCTAGGACGTGTGCCCCCAAGCCACCTCAAGTTTTGGTTAAGGCATCTAGGAGTTAAAATCCAAAGAATAGTAAGCTTCAGAAACCGAATTGGCCATATTGCAAAAAACCGAGGAAGGATATCATGGAAACCACTTTAAGAAATACACTTGTAAGAATTGTAAACGGAAGGGCTATATTGCAAAAAATTATAGAACTCCGAAGGTCTAGGATTTTGTCTCTCTTATTGTTCAGAATAGCCTTTGTTATAATTGGCATCAACCAGGGCGCATGATCAAGGATTGTCCGACTATGGGGAAGAGAGAGTAAGCCAGAGTCTACATAGCAAAGTATGAACCTTAAACCTCTCAGGACATGAAGGGCAAGGGAGTTTTGGAAGGTAATATTTTTATCGAAGATGTTTTAGTTGAAGTATTGTTTGATACAGGAGCTTTTTATAGTTTTGTTGTTAAGAAAAAAGTAGAAGAATTTAAACTTGAACCTAAGTTAGTTGATAACCCTATTTGCGTGACGAATCCTATAGGTGGTATTGCTAACCATTGTATGAATTGTGAAAAACTCCAAATTTCCTACTCTTCCCATAAATTTCCTTTTGACCTATTTGCCCTAGATTTTATTGGGTTTGAAATTTTACTTGGTACAGATTGGTTGACTAAATACGAAGCTGTTCTAGATTATGTACAATGGATGGTTTTCATAAAAACAAAGTTAGGAAAGTTTATAGAAATATCTTATGAAGATCCAAGTCCAAGGAGAGGAAGTTTCTTATATGCATTAGACTCATCCCAAGAAGGATTAGGAATCACACATATTGTTAAAGAATTCCTAGACAATTTTGAAGAAGTAAAGAGTTTACCCCCACATCGGGAAATCGAATATCGTATTGACTTGATTTCTGGTGCAAGGTCAATAAAACAACGGGACCGAAGGATGGCTCCGAAGGAGAGGGAGGATTTAAATAACCAAACCCCGGAGCTATTAAAGAAAGGGTGGATAAGACATAGTCGCTCAAGTTGGGGCTCGGCAGTAGTTTTTTTGCTAAGTCGGATGGATCTCTAAGGTTGTGCATAGATTACTGAGATCTGAACAAGCAAACGATCACGAACAAATATCCTCTACCTCGAATAGACGACTTGTTTTAACAGTTACATGGTGCTCCGATATTCTTGAAAATGGATCTAGCTATAGGATTCCGTCAAATGAGAATCATAGAAGAATGCATCCATCTTACTGCATTTAAAGATCTAAACACTTTCTTTGGGTGGTTGGCCATGCCTTTTAGTCTAACAATTACACCCGCTTATTTCGTAGACCTTATGAATAGAGTATTTAGAGTGATACTTAATAAATTCATATTAGTCTTTATAAATGATATCCTTATCTACTTTAAGACAGAAGAAGAACACGAAAGGCATTTATAAATTGTGTTGGAAATGTTGAGAAATAATGTGCTTAAAGCCAAATTTTCAAAATGCCATTTCTAGGAGGAGGAAGTAAGATTCATTGGACATATAGTGTCAAAGGATGAGGTTTCAATAGATATTATAAAGGTTGCAATTGTTGTAAATTAGAAGCAACTACAAACTCCTAAAGAAGTTTGTAGCTTCTTAGGTCTGGTAGAGTACTATAGAAGATTCATTCAAGACTTCTTAAAGGTATGCTACCACTTAACGAAGTTAACCACGAAGGATGCCAAATTTATCTAAACTCCTAAATGTGAAGCATCATTCCAGGAACTTAAAAAGAGGTAAACAACCACTCTAGTTCTAATAATTAAAATGGAAATAGTGAATTAACCATTTATACAGATGCTTATGGAGAAGGAATTGGTGTGGTTCTGATGCAGGAAGGGAGGGTGATTGCCAATGCAAGTAAACAATTAAAGGTTCATGAGAAAAATTATGCAACACACGACTTAGAATTATTAGCCGTGGTGTTCGCATTAAAAATACGGAGGCAATATCTACTGGGTAAGTGTTAGCGCCAAAATGGGTCACTAATACCCAAATCCAGATGAAAGCACCAAAGATCGGTCACAGATCACAGATAGAATGTACGTAGAAAGCGTAAATATGAAGAACAGTCAAAATAAAAAAGAAAGCGGTAAAAACACAGAATTTATAGTGGTTCGGCTTACTCCGGCCTACGTCCACTCTAGAAATTTCCCTTTTATTGATGTTAGAATCAATTACAGTTACAAACTAGTAGAGTATCCTTAGCCTTAGAAAATAGAAAGTAAAAGAGTAAGAAGACGATCCCTTTTCTGAACCCCCACATGCGGTATTCATAGGCAAATCCAGGTAGTTGGGCCTCCTGACTGGTATAGGCCCATCAAGTCCTCTGCTGAACCTACACCCTTCATTGCAATTGACTCTGAGTTATGTACATGCCGACCCATGCCTTCCTAGGTGACAACCCGAAGCAGCCATACCCCTGACTCGATGTAGCTCATGCTAGGACTCGAAGCACGTATATGCTAATCCCCATTCAACCGAATGACCTTCTACCGTACCACATACCTCCATGGTCGAACGACCTTCCACCAAACCACATACCTCCAACGCCGAACGACCTTCTATCGAACCATATTCATCCCAGGCCGAACAACCTCCAGTGCCGAACCATCATTACTGAGCCACCCTGACCGAACCATAACACCGAGCGACCCCGATCGAACCACCATGCCAAGCGACCTATGCTGAGCCACAATTCTGTCCGTCCCTGGCCGAACCACCATGCTGAGCGACCCATGCTAAGCTACAATGCCGACCGACCCTGACCGAACCGCCATGCCGAGCAACCCATGCCGAGCCATAATGCCAAGCGACCCTATTCTCACCTCAATGCTGAGCGACCCTGTTCTCACCTCAATATCGAGCGACATCATCAGGTCCGACCGACTATTGACTTCCAAACCGAGCCACACTACCGAACGACCCCATCAAACCGATAGGCCGAGCCATGCATATCAAACCATTCCTGACCGACTGTTTATCCATCTAGCTAGCTCCAACCAATGGTATTCCAGTTTCGACAAATGAACAGTGGATTTGGTTAAATCCACCTGTCCGTGGCCTTGTAAAAGGACGGGTTAACATTTGCCCCTCAAAACATGCCTTGCTATCGAAAGGTTTGTTTTGAGTAGCCCCAAGTCTAATATTCGAAGTCCGTATGTTATCCAAGTGCCATCGCCACAACCTTTTCCGAATCTACGACTGCTCTGTGTCGATATCCAATTCTGAATCCAGTAACCAAATCCTTAGCCAAATCCATATCCATCCGTACTCGACAACCGAGTTCTAATCCACCCATATCCAATAACCAATAACCACATCCATGATCTCTCCGGGTCGATATCCAAATCCAGGACCGTTCTAGGTCCATGCCCAAATCCTTAGCTGTTCATAGCCAATATCCAAATCCGTAACCTCTTTAGGTTCTTGCCAAGCGCAGCTCACACTTGACGACCTGTGTTAAGTAATTCCATGGTGTTCCTGGTTCAGTGTCCCTGAATGGCGAATAATGCCGTGGCTTAAGTCCTAAGCTGAATCTTTGTTGCTTCAGACCCTTGCCGAGCATAGTCCATACTCGACGACCTGAAATAATAACCGATAATATAGGGCCTCAATCCTACGCCGAATCCTAGTCTCTCCGGACCGTTGCCGAGCATAGCCCACGCTCGATGACCTTTTAGCCAAAATCCAGAAAAAATCTAATCAAAATCCAATCTGAAATTCAAATCCAACCAGAAAACCAGAAATCCATATCGAAAATCAAATCAAAAATCAGACATCCAAACCGAAATCCAAACCAAAAAACCAACAAAACGGCAGTTCAATCCAAACTCCGAAACCAAAGCAGAAAAAGCAAATGTCCAAGTGAAAAGGAAAAAAATTTCACAAACCGGAGCGTCTCGGTGACCATCATGTCAGAGTATGCCTAAGGGTTATCTCCGACCCCGTACATGAGTAAGTGATTTAGCCGATTGCCCGGAGTTTGTTACTTATTCCAAACCATCACGACTAGTTGATGACCAAACGACCACCATTCCTGGGTCTCATGTCTTCATCGTTCAAGGTAGGCGATTACTCCTGTTCCATCACTGCATTTCGAGTTATGACGTATTGCTGCAACTGACCATTCCTTACATGTTCCTCGATTATATACTTTATATGCATGCAGCTGTTAGTATCATGCCTATCCAAGTCATAAAAGAGACAGAGCCTACCTAATGCCATTTCGCATTCTGAGGGCTACCTCCTTGTTGACCTTCGATAAGGAAGGTGATCCCAAGTATCCAAGAATATTTGTTCTGGTGTTGCATTCAATCCTATGTAAGTGGAGAATTTTGGTTCTCCCCGGCGCCTCCTTTTCCCTTTATCCTTGTCTTTACCCAAGATTTCACCGGGCAGTCCTTCATCCTTAATCATGTTTACTTCCTTTGATTTCGTATCCAGACATGCATCCTCTTGTCGAAGAAATCTTTCAGCTTCATGAAGGATTCCTCGAGATCCAATGGTGGATCCCATATCAATGACACTTTGAAATCTGAATTATCCTTGACTCCTGATACTACAGCCATCAAAACCATTCATGGATCCGGCCGATCCACCGAAGCTATTGTTGTATTAAATTGGGTTAGGAAAGTCCTGAGCGATTCATCTGCCTTCTGCTTGACTTTAGTTAGTGTCATCACATTCTTTGTCCTTTCTATGTGAACTCGAAACTGTCTCAAGAACTTATCCATCGGTTCTGTCCACGTCCCAATAGATCCATCCTCTAGCTGTCTAAACCACATAGCAGCTACATCGGTCAAGTACAGGGGGAAACACTGAGCCATGACCTCCTCTGTTACCCCCAGCACTTCCATATGCCTCATACACCTCATTAAGTGGTCAGTGGGATTTTTCTTACCGTTGTATACTTCAAGAGTGGGCAGCTTAAAATCGGGCAGATTCCTAGCCATCCTGATGTTCCGGGTTAACGGCCTTTTGTTGACTCCCTCCAAATCTCTATTTGTCAGACCTTCGCGAATGGTTTGTATGATGATGTCTGCCAATCCAGCATTTCCAACCAAGGGTTGCCCTCTATCCATGTTTCCTAGCTGCTCTCCAACTACGTGTGGAAATTCTAGCACATATGCTTCGTCACGTAATCCTGTATTCCTGTTGGCGTTGGGCTACGCAGCGTCATCCGGCATCCCTCCATTGATTGATGCAACATTTCCTGGTGGTGTGCTTCGAGTCTAGATCCATCTAGATTGATAGTCGTTCATTTATTGGGGGTTGCCCCCTGTTGAGCCACTCCATCTACTTGCCTGTTGAGTCCTTCTGATCCAGCTCCAAGACCTTGAGCACCTGCAGTTCTTAATTGTCCAGATTGCCTAAGAAGAGCCTGCATCATCTTCTCTTTTTGTTTCATCATCAGCTCATGCATGGTATGATCGACATCTCATCCCTAGTGATGTTGATGAAGGCTTAACCTGCTCCAGTTCCAGAGGAAACCTCTTGACTTTCCTCTTGATTGCCTTTCTCCATCATTTTCATCCTTATTGGTGGCCTAGCCATTGCTTTCTAGAATCAATGTTCCCGAGCTTCTAAATCTAAAATCCAAGCTCCAAAATCCCCAAATGCTAGCTTTCTCAGTGGAAGCACCAAAATGTTAGCACCAAAATGGGTCACTAACACCCAAATCTAGATGAAAGCATCAAAGATCAGTCACGGATCACAGATAGAATGTATGCAGAGAGTGTAAATATGGAGAACGGTCAAAATTAAAAAGAAAGCGGTAAAAACATAGAATTTATAGTGGTTCGGGTGACTCCGGCCTACGTCCACTCGAGAAATTTCCATTTTATTGTTATTAGAATCAATTACAGTTACAAACTGGTAGAGTAGCCTTAGCCTTAGAAATAGAAAGTAAGAGAGCAGAAAGAAGATCCCTTTTCTGAACCTCCATATGCTATATTTATGGGCAAATCTATATAGTTGGGCTTCCTGAGTGGTATAGGCCCATCAAGTCCTTTGCGGAGCCTGCATCCTTCATTGCAACTGACTCTGAGTTCTGTACATGTTGACCCGTGCCTTCCTAGGTGACGACCCGAAGTAGCCCTACACCTGACTCGAGGTAGTTCATCCTAGGACTCGAAGTACATATATGCTGACCCCTATTCAACCAAACGACCATCTACCGTACCACATACCTCTAAAGCCGAACGACCTTCCACCAAACCACATACCTCCAAGGCCGAACGACCATCCACCGAACCATATTCTTGCCAGGCCGAACGACCACCAGTGCCAAACCATCATTACTAAGCCACCCTAACCGAACCATAACATCGAGCGACCTCGACTGAACCACCATGACGAGCCATAATGTTGACCAACCCTGACCGAACCACCATGCCGAGCGACCCATGCCGAGCCACAATGCCGACCGACCATGACCGAACCACCATGCTGAGCAACCCATGCCGAGCCATAATGCTGCGCGACCCTGTTCTCACCTCAATGCCGAGCGACATCATCAGGGCCGACCGACCCTTGACTTCCAGACCGAGCCACACTACCGAACAACCCCATAAGGCCGAACCACCTAGGCCGAGCCATGCATATCGAACCATTCCTGACCAACCGTCTGTCCATCCAACTGGCTCCAACCAATCGTATTCCAGTTTTGACAAATGAACAGTCGATTTGGTTAAATCCGCCTGTCCATTGCCTTGTAAAAAGGCGGGTAAATAGTAAGAATTTTTCATAGTTTGTTTCATTTAAATCTTTGAATTGACCTTGGTAAATAAAATTCCCTCTTTTTATTTAGGTGAAAATTTTGAGCTCTTTACAGATCATAAATCTTTAAAGTATTTTTTCACTCAGAAAGATCTAACATTAGGCAGCAACGTTGGTTGGACTTTCTCGCATCTTACGATCTAGATATTTTATACACACCCGAGAAAGCCAACTTAGTAGCTGATGCATTAAGTAGGAAATATGTCGTTATTTCTTATTTGGTAGTAACATCAACTCTTCTGGAAAGAATAGCCAGTAAACAGAGAGAAGATAGACAGTTTGAAAAGTTCATTAAGGCGATACAAGAAGAAAGAAATTTAAGCTTTGAAGTGGATAAAAGAGTAGTGTTATGGTTGAATGGGCGAATTTGTGTTCTGAATGTGGAAAGTCTTTGGCATGAAGTGTTAGCTGAATGTCAAAATGGACATATCCATTTGTGTTACCCGATGCGTAAATTGTCAACAAGTCAAAAACGACCAGCAGAGAATTGCGGGGTTAATAAAACCACTAGAGATTCCAGTTTGGAAGTGGGTCAAATATCAATGGATGTCATTGATGGCTTACCTCGAACGAAGAAGGGGAACAGAGGCATTTGAGTTATCATAGATCGATTAATTAAAAGTGCAAATTTCATTCTAGCTAAGCCAACAAGGACTACTGCAAGCCCTGTAGATATATATAAAAGAGATTGTACGATTGCATGAAGTTCCAAGCAGTATAGTGAGTGATCGAGATCCAATCTTTCTAGTTAGTTTTGAGAAGCATTATTGAAAACTTTGGGAACAAGGTTGAATATAAGCACTACCTATCACCCCCAAACTGATGGACAGACAAAAAGAGTCAATCACGTTTTGGAAGATCTTCTCAGAGTGAGTATTTTGGACATTGGAGGCTGCTGAGAAAATCAATAGCATTTACTAGAGTTCTCCTATAATAATAGTTATCAAGCTAGTATCGGCAACACCATATGAAGTTCTATATGGTCGTCCATGCAGGTTAATAGCATGTTGGATCAAAACCGAAGATCGGATAATACTTGGTCCTAATATGATACAAGAAGCTTTAGAGAAAGTCGATATGATTATAAAGAAGTTAAAGGAAGCCTAGATCAGATAGAAAAGTTATGCAGACCAAAAGCGTAGAAATCTGGGAATCTCAGTTGGAGATTCAGTCTTTTTGAAAGTCTCTCCGATGAGAGGAGTAGTGAGATTTGGAAGAATGGGGAAGTTAGCACCTCGATATATTGGACTATTTTCGATTCTTAAATAAATTAGCCCACTAGCTTATCGAGTGCAATTGCCAGAATGTTTGGCTAGAGTGCACAATGTGTTTCACGTATCTCATTTAAGGAAACATGTGCATGACCCCAAGAAAATCAAAGAAACAGCTGCTAAGGAAGACTTGGAGGTGGAACCGAATTCTGCCATTATTAGATGGCCAGTTCGAATAGTTGATCGTGATGAGAAACGATTAAGGAGATAATAAAGTTAGTCAAAAGTTCAATGGAGTGGATATTGCGGAGGATTGCACTTGGAAAACAGAGGATATAACGAAAAAGGCATATCTCGAATTTAGAATTGAAAAATAAACTATATCATTATAGTGTACTCAATTCCTGTAGTGTAGTCACTTACCCATACTTTTGTATATATTCCATTATATCGAATACATTTCCTTTTGAGCTATTTTCTTCTTATCTTAATTTCGAGAATGAAATTCTTTTAAGGAGGGAAGTCTATAACGACCCTAAATATATCACTTTAAATAAATAACCGTTTAGCTATATCGATATAACAACAATTTTGTAAATAATTATTATCATTAATTAATATGGTTTTATAAACATAAATGATCAATTTTATTAGTTAAGAATGACAAAAAAATTATTTTCAAAATTTGTTTACAAAAACATGCATATTAATCTAAAAGAGAAAATATGACTGGATATCGGAATCGGGATTTGTAACGATACATCGTGCGGAAATTATGCAACGTTGTAGAGAGATGTAACATACACATACACATGTACATGTGTATACATGAGAAAATGCACATAAATATACATATACATATATAATTAAGTATAAAAATATAATATAAAATATATAAGATATTTGAAGTTTTCTTACTCCTTAAGCATACATAAGTCAACATATGCATACATGAGATGATGGAAGTGATGGGCATACGGAGGGGTTTGTTTGCCGTGCCTAGGAGGAGGAAATGATGATGGTGACGCCATGTGCTTGTGATGCAAAAGATGACGTGTGCATAGATATTTTTGCTCTTTTTTCCTTATAAATACCCTACCCACTTCTCTTCATTTTCATTAATCTCCTTTTTCATATTATCTAAGCTCTTTAATGGATTTTTTCCTAAGAGGAATAATGGAAAAAATTATTTTAAAAAGAATTTAATTTATAATATATGGTTATATATACTTAAACACCTCAAAGCAATCCAAAAACTCCACCTTTTCTCCTCGTTCTTCACAACCTTCACCCACTTTATCATTAGGCCAAACACCCCTTGCTCCACCCTAGGTCATGCACCCCTCAAGCCACCTCAAGTTTCAGTTGTGGCATCTAGGAGCTAAAATCCAAAGAATAGCGAGCTTCAGAAACTGAATAGCTGAGCTACAACGAATTTTTAATTAATCATTTAAAACTCAAGGTATGAACTCCTAAACTATTATATTATATTTTGGATGATGATATGATGTTTGCAAATGGAAGTTTAATATGCTTTGATCATCAAGTTTGATTGTTTCATATGAATGTTGAATATATATGTGCAAGTCCTTGAAATACACGTCGATAAGCACAAAGGAAATCACTTTCCTCTATATTAATGAATTCATATATATGGACGTTAAACATCCATAAAAATGGATTAAAATGAGTTTGAAACATTTTATAATCATTTAAAAGTGTTATGGTGAAGTTTCAAAAGAAATGAAAATGTTAGTTAAAAATAAGCGCGTCGCGTAACGGTAGTTCGCGGTTTCACACGACAAAAGTCAAACGAGTGCATAAAATGGAATATAGTCAGAATTCTTCGAGATAAGAATTTTTCAAACTATTACATACATAGTTTTCCAATTAAGAAAGAAAGTTGAGATTTCGATAAGTAGATTTTGAAATACGAGTAAAACAAGCTTTATGAAAAATCGCAGATTTGCAGTTGGGAATCGAAAATTGGATTTCTTTGAAAATGATAATTTAAAATTGTCTAAAAATATGGAATAAATATTTTGAATTATTTAAAATATTTTAAAAGCGATTTGGGTAAGAAAAATGGATTTTTAAATAAAAAAATGTCGTTTTGATCAATATAGCTTAAAAAAGCACTTTCCGCAACCTTTTTTCGCCGCATTTTTCTATAACTTTTGAAATATAGTTTTAAACTTAATAATTTTTTTCTACATATCTTATAAATGTTTAAATGGTTAATAAATTATTTTAAAGATGATTTGAAGGATTTAAGGAATGATAAAGATTTAGAGTCGATCAAATAAGTTTACATGAATGATTAAGGAACTAGGGTCGGATTTGGATAATTCCTGTTCGAAGACCACTCGAACCAATTGATGTATTCGAAGTGAAGACATGAAGATAATTATGGAAGATGGAATGTAGGGCTAATTTTCACCGACCCTAGGGAGAAATTTCCCATATCATATTATGTGGCAGTAGTTCTTAATTTAAGATCTTCGATGCATGGACTTCTCGCTATTCTCCTAGGGTTAATTCCCGACAGGATGTGATAGGAGAGTGCTTCCGTTTCGTCCAATCCTAAAACGAACTTGTATGGACGATTGTCTGACATTGCTTTTCAAGTTACATAAATGATCTCTATGAACTAATTATCTGCTTGGTGGTGGAGAAGGCAAATTCTCTTAACGTAACACCCTTTCCTAAGACGTATGAGCTTAGGAGTTATATGTTTGTAGAGATCAGTTGAGTGACCATGGAATGGAAGTGTGGCATTCAAAGAAAGATAACATGTTATGATAAAGGTAATCCTTATCTCAGGCATCACACTTGGAAATGGCCGAAACAGGATAGATGTAGCAAGGATTCGCAACCATTAGGGTATGATTATCCCCTTATAGATGAATTTCTACGTGGTATGACGTTCGAGTTTAAATTATTATGGTGTGTGATAAAAGGCGTCTCAGATAAGTCGATAACGATAGGGGTGATAACATATTCGATACTATCTAGTGAGAAAGGTAGGCCAGCCTTGTGTTAGTAGAGGTGCAGATGTTCTGTTGACCTCGGTACATTCCTCTAAATAAGTATTACCATAGTCCTTTCACCAGGCCATTTGTATGAAAATCCATTCTCCAATAAGTGCCTGCCCCTTTTTTTGTAGAGCCTAGTATGGTGAAATTTAGTAATGGTAATCATTTCGGCCAAGATTAATAATTTACTTGCAAATGTTTTCAAAGAATGTCATTAAAAATAATACCACTTAATTTTACAAAAAAAATTGCTTATGGTTATCTTAAGGTAAAAATATATCCACGTATATGTGCGGCGTGGTCTTTTGAGATATCTTTTTACTCTCAAATACCTTATTTTGAGTTCTCACACCAGCTTCATGACTAACCCCGAGTTTATTTTATTTTTCCTTTAAACTCTAGGTGCCCAATTTTTCCTAGTAGCCAAGTAGTCAGAATCTTGTTGGAGTATTTTAGGGAAAGCATGCCAAAAGAGATTTTGGAGCATGGAGCTGGAGCGTCTGATATCTATCTATTTATTTTTATTTTCCACTGTTCCTAAGTTAGTTAAAACCAACAACTGTGGGAGCAGGCAGTTATAACTATTCCTGGCTGGGTTAGTTCATACCAAACTATGATGTACCCTAGTAAGAGTGGTTGTATGTGCCATATATATTCTAATGTAATGTGAGAATTTATGTTTCTATCTTTTACTTTACTTTACTCATGAAAATCTACCTCCCTAGCACTTGTATTTATGGCACGTGAATACCGTGGATGAGTTAATGTCGATTTTCCAGAGTCGAGGAGACAGGTCTTCAGATTTTAGTTGTGTCAAAATGAAGCTACGAAGATTCTTATGGAAATCCAAGAGGGCAACTATGGTGATCACTTTGGGGGCAAACTTTATCAAAGAAGAAACTTCACTACGAATATTTGTGACCAACAATAAAACAAGGCGTCATTGATTATACCAAACCGTGTGACCGATGATGGAGATTTGTGAAGATATTGAGAGCCACATCTTCAGAATTGCAACTTGGGGAATTGACATTATTTGTGCGATACCGATAGCATAGTGAAGAGCTTAATATGCAATCCTCTTTGCCGATTATTTTACAAAATGGATTGAAGAGGAACCACTAAACATGACTACAACTATAAAGGTAATCAATTTTGTAATAAAGAATACTATTTGCATAGTCCCTCAAAAGATCATTATAGACAGTGGAACCTGGTTCGAGGGTGTAGAATTCAAGGATTTCTTCCATCAATACAAGATCGAGAAGTGCTTATCCGCGGTAGCGCATCCATAGGTGAATGGACAAGTGGAAGTAGTGAACCAAATCATCAAACCCCCTAAGAAGTAGTGGTTAACTAGAGTTAAAGGCAATTGGGTTGATGAGCTACCATTGCTACATTTAGTTTTTTTTCTCTATTTTTTTCTCAAATAAGCCGTCTAAGGACACCGAGGCAATGAAATAAGGTAGGAATTGCCACTTTTTTCTTACTAATTTTCATTTTACAAATAAAGCTGGCTACTTGAACCAATGGAACTATGTTCTTCAAAGAAAAACCTCTGTGTTGCACAATTAGCCGCCCAACCCAAAACGTATTTCTCTAGCCTTAGATAATGGATGGGAAGTGTTTTCCTAAGGGACGATCGAACAATCTTGATTAACCCTACAGTATACATCATTGCCCGAGGATAGGTGATGACGAGAAGATTTTTTCTTTCTTTCAACCTTTGTGAATTCATCGTTGCATGGAGATAGGCAATAATAAGGTTTTCCCCTTTCACTCAACCTTCAAGAATTCATCATCGTCGAAGATAGGCAACAACAAGAAGTCCTTTCTTACTTATTTAACATTTAGGAATCCACCTTCATCGGTAGATAGGCGATGGTAGGAAGGTTTTACAATCTAACCTACCTTAAGGAATATGGATTACCCGAAGAAAGTGATGTTGGGAAAGTAAAGCTTCAACCTTTAGGAATCTACCGCTACTTGGAGTTTGGTGTGATAGGAAGGTTAAAACTCTAACCTCCTAGAATCTATCATTGCTCAAAGATAGATGACACCAAAGAGAAGAACCGTCGGCATTGAGGAATTCTTCATTGCCCGAAGATGGGGAACAATGAGAAGGTTGGAAAACTCATTGAGGGATTTAACGAATAATTCAATCCTAGCATGCAGGAATGCGCCGTCGCCCAGAGATAGGCGATCCCAAGAAGAAATCCTAAAAATAGAACCATCAATGCACTGGCTTCCAAAGGCAGAATCTAGTGCTCGATTGAATATTTAGCCTCACCTTCAAGATTTTGTCATTGCTCAAAGATAGGCAATGTCAAGAGGATGATACCACTCTCGAGTTATCGGATCATTCGACTCTAACTTGCAGACATCAGCCGTTTCCTGGAGATTGGCAATGATAGGGAAGAATTCTTGAAAATGAGTTGCTAGTATGCCATTTTTCGAAGATGGAAACTAGCATACAGTTGAATTTCCAACTCTGAATTTAGAAGAACTCAAATGCAGCTCTGAGTTGGGCAGCATCGATGTAATAAGACTTGGAACCAAGTAATAAAATTGTCAATTTCAAAAGATTGGAACTATCATACGAACAAGATTTCAATGACAGCGCTAGCAACTAAGTGGGACACATTCAATCGAGGATAAGTAGGGATAGTCATGGAGAATTGAAAACAAATATTTATCTGACTTTTCCAATCTAGGATTAGGATTGGAAAAGCATGCTTAGTCTAGAAAAATCTAATAATCTACCCTACAATAATATCAACTTAAAAGTTCCCAAAATCAGGCATATGGAATAATAAATCCTGTGTATAGGAATAAGCATACGAATGCTTGGTCGAAGGGAACCTAACCAAACCCATACAGGAATAACCATAGAGTTGGTTAAATGTTAGTTCTGTTTTTCCGAATAGAGAATTTGGGCATTCATAAACAGAGCTAAGTAACAGGGTATAACTAATGCAATTGCAAGAAAATTATTTATATGCACAGAGTTGCGATAAATAAGCACATTGCATAAAAACGAACATACACAAAATTATAGTGCAAGCAGTTATATTATATAACATGTAATAATAAAAAAGCAACCATAATACATAAAGGAAAAGAAAGGTAAATAGAACAGAGATTACAAAAAAAGTTGATCCTTTATTACGATAACACCTATGTATGACATGAAGTGAGGGCTACTCCCGCATAATCTCGGCCTGTTGAAAACAAAAAGAAATTTGAAATATAGACTCATTGACAACACAACAAAGAAAACAAGTCACACGGTTGTCAAACCCTATGCATCCCCTATTTGGTCTTTCCCTTTCTACTGCCTTTCCACCAAAACCTCCAGGCTAAGTCTTATGTTTTTTCTCCTCTTGTTTAATCACCCTTCCTAGGGAGTATCGTCTTCAGAATAGGTAGACTCTTTACCAGTCGCATTATGTAGCTCTTCAGATAGCCTATTGAGGTCACAGTAGCCTTTGTCCAGGGTGGCCAGATCTTTAGCATAGGGAGCTTGGGTTTGGGACTTATTGGCTTCAAGGAAGCAAGCTTGGTGGCTTCACACTCTTTCTTCACTTTAATATTTTCAAAATCAACCTTCTACCTTACCGTTATAGTAATAGGGTTAGTCATGTTAGTTGCACTGGTAATGGTGACATCTTCTTCTTCTGACGATAAAGATATGTCTTTCAATCCTTCCAAAGCTACGATCTTTTAAGAGCCAAAGCTGGGCTCAGGACCGTAGGGCAAGACAAGAGGGACAAGTCCCATGGAAATAGAAGTTGACATGGAGAATACAGCAGTAGTGCCTGAATACTATGTAGCTGAAGATGGAGGTAGAAGGTGTGGTTGAAAAACAAGTTGATAGGTAGAATAGTAAAGTTTAGTGAAAGACTCAGGAGAGAACTAAAGCTTCTCGAAGATAGGAGAACAAGAGAAATACCTGAGCCTGGGCTTCATTCCCAGAAAAAACCTAAAACTCCCCTTCTTCGGTCCTATTCTCCTAAGTCTACCTTATGAAAGAAGGAATGTAAGGCTTGAAAGATGCGGCAGCTGCAGAAGTAGGAATCACCTGGGTGGTTTCAGAGCTAATCCTAGAGATGATGGAATAATCATCGCCGGCTCTCCAAATTTTGGAGCGAACACTTCATGCTGGCCCGATGAGCTTGGGCAAGTGAGAGCTTTGGCGGCAGCGGAGGCATGGTCTCCTCTTCGGCTAGGAGGGATTTCCCTATAGCTAGAAATTATATGTCATTAGTATTGAGGTATCAAGCCATCAACTCTTCCTCAGAGAAATTATTGTCGGTCTGCATGGCATAACGTAGCACTTCCTCTAAAGAATGAACGAGAGTTTCTCGATAGTCATTTTCCAACCACTTCAGATTCTTATATATGATGATACTAGCATAAAAATGTTGGAGATTTTCATTGAGCTCATCTCTCTCCTTGGCTACAACTCCTAAAGATCTTTGATTTCTTGCTGGGAAATCGCGAACTCAATGTCATTTGCAAGTTTTTCATTCGATAGGAGTTCCAAATCATCAGCTACTTTTTTTCTCTTCATAATGCTTTTGATATTCCTCCCGAAGCCCTATCGAACCCGGTTTCCTATTCTATAATAGCCTGGTCCCTTGCTCGTATAATTTCTTCCTTTTAAGTAAGAGTTAGTTCCTTCTCCTTGATATTCCTTTTCAATTCAGCCCCTTCTTCGTGGGCAATCTTTAAGTTATTATGCATCATAATCTCAGATTGATCGTGACCCAACTTCATTTGTTCTCTCAAACTGTCGAAAGTGGCTTTTACTTCAAGGGCTGCATCCCACTCCCTTGTAACCTTAAACAAATCCTCCTCGCGGTTTTTAATGATCCGTTTGAACTCCTCCCTCTTATAATCAAAGGAGTTGATGTTGGTATAACTAGTTTAGTTCATGTTTTATAAGGCTTTACACAGCTTATTCCACTTGTATCCTTCATTAATTTGTTTCTGAAAATTTCGAATATCCTAATCTGCCACTTCTTTTAGGACATCATCAATATACAAATCGAACATGACATTATGTAAGAAGAGGTTGGGAAATGCAACATGTATGCATGCAGGAGCAATCAGAAGGGTAAACGATAGAATAGAGACTCTTTTGGAAGCATATGGAACTATTGAAGTTAAAGAATGGGAAGCAGAAAGTTACTGTTGTGTAGAGGTCTGAACTTCGTACTACATTGGAGTAGCGAAAGAAGAAAGGCCATGGAGCTCAGTATTCACTTTGATGTTTGATAGAATCACAAATTTACTATTCATCTACCTCTCTCTTCTTCCTCTCTATCTTTTTCCCCTCCCCCTCTCTCTATCAACTTTGCAAGCATCAGCTACTTCATGCTACGTCCACTTTGGTCTTTCCTCATCAGTGTCATAATGGCTTTGGTATCCAGAGCGAGGTGTGTAGGGATTAGGAGTCTGGCCACCGTACTCAATAACATTGCAGGAGACCTTACGATATCGATCATGGCTTATGAAACCTGAACAAGATGAAGACAGTACAAGAACTGGAACTTTAGAAAGTGAAAGAAGACAAGGATGTGTGTCCATGATCCAAGTTGTTTATGTCGTTTCAATGATCCCCCTAAGTGCTCCGTGGACCGTGAGGGCAGAAAACTAAAGACAGGGTCTCACCACCTTTGCTTGTGAATCCTCTAGGAAAGAAGGCAAAGCCTGAGCCAGTTTTATATAGAAGGTCACGATTGGTAAAATCATTTTTTCCCATATCACTCAGACCTATAAACATATCACCAAAAGAATTGGATTGTGGTATAATCACTCCAAAAGGTAACATATCTTGATCTTTGACCACTTTAGACGTTTAAATGGCATGGTGTTTTAGATGGGGTGCGCTGGGAAAAATAAGGCTCTCATAGGTCATCTCACCGAGCAATTCACCTTCTCATGCACTAGCATGATATTTGCTATCACCGGCGCCCACTTCTTACCCTTTGACGATCGACGCTTTTCCCTCTCTCCTTATGACTCCCTAATCTTCTTCGAGAATCAAAAACATTCTAGCATCTTCGTCCCCGTCTCTTAGGACATCACTAACAGCAGGCTCCTTAACATCTCTCTCGGTGGTATTCTCCTTCTATACCACGCCCGATGGACTTTCAACCTCCCCTTGTAGAGGCTCGTCAAAATTGCAAGTATGACGGGTGGTTTGGGCAGGCACTCTGGAGCCGCTTGGAGAAGTAGGATCAACAATGGCAAACCAGTCTGAGGGTAGCAAACTTCACCACTAGAGATTCGCATTGGTAATGAGATAAACAATGGTGCAATGCTGAAACGGAACCTCCCATAGACCCTTCAAAGTAATTGTGTGCTTGTCACGAACGTTGTGGGCAGAAATGCCAGTGGATAAATAAACAGAAAGTTAAGCACTTGGACGAAGTAAAATCAAGCACATGCAATGGAAAAGGAAATCATTTCCAAACAACCAAAACCTGTTGAAGTCGTATGAACATCATACGAATAAGTACTCATTCTTAAAGGACGAGTATTTATCACGGAGAGCTTCTATGATTTGCATCTGCACCAAGCCTTGATGATTATATAGTAAGGAGCCTCCTACCGTTGTTTAAAGTGTAGTACGTAGGTAAGCACTGGAAAGTAGAAGCTTTGTTGAAACTATTCATGAAGAGAACATACGATGAGCTTAGAAGAGCGTAACCATTCGGAGGGACCTAAGTTGGGGCCAACCTGAGCTCATGAAGAACCATTAGAAGAGATGGATTGAAGGGCGGTACAATGCCATTAAGACATGTATATTTGTTAGGGGTTGTGTATCCCAAAGGAGGAAGATGTGCTCATTCACCCTGAATAGGGAGCCGCATGTCATCCTCGAAAATTCCATGCTGGAGACTAATGTTTCGAATTGCCTTTTTTGAAAGAAGGGTCGGCATTTTGCTAAGTAGATCACCCAGAATTTAGAGATTGATGTATCGAGCACCGATGGAAGCATCTCTTATAGAATGACCATTATTCGGAGATTCGCTATTTTAAAGTGCTAAGGAGCAAGAAGCTCAGAAGTAGATGTTTTCACCGTGGACCCGACTTAAGGAGGAGTAGATGAGTCCTCATCAAACTTGAAGAATGGAGATCAGTGAGTCATTGTAGATAATAAACTTGTCATTCAACATGGTCGAGTATGTTCTACTTTAAATAACGAACCGTGCATCCAACGATTGGAATCCATTGGATGTTGATGTGTGTTGACCAATTAGATTTCAATCGTTGGCCGGGGTAAGTGAAATTGTTAATCTATGTAATATGAAACCCATGTCTTGTACACCACGAATGGACCATTCTATGTAGATAGCTCACTCGTTATAGAAAATTAAGCCACGTCGCATGATGGAATATGTATCGGATCTTATCCATTATCGATGAATAATCAATAACGGGACTGCTGTCTGTAGTGACGTGGAAGTTTTCCGTTTTAGGAACATGGAAAGTGTAGCAATATGAAAAGAAGTGCGATATGGTCATCGAACATGCCTATTTTTGATGTGAGCCATCTCGTTGGAATTCAAGCGACGGTATGGGATTGGCCATGTGTTGATAGGAGTTAGCCGACATTGTAAAGCGAGACTTGACTTTGTTTATGTGCACATGACCAAGGAAAAACATAAGTTCACCATAGATCGATCACAACCTAAACTTTGGCCATCTACCCTCAAGAGCGATCCGTCGCACCACCACCTTCATCACCATCATTGTACTGTCAATCGCCAACCTTGGTTAGTTGGAGTTTTGAATCAGTGGTTAGGGCTTAAAACTCACAAGCCCAAAAGCTATCGGTAGCAAGTTGTAACAACACAATGATGGCGTTGAGGAGGTCGACGATTGTGTTAGATGGTCGATGTGACGATAGAGAAAGGAAATAGTGATGGATCGTGGCGATAGGTGTAAGGCAGTAGCGGCCAAGGCTTGAAACAAGAAAAGATGAAGGGCTCGGTGGAAGTCGTCTCGATGCAATGGCTAAAGTCAAAAGGTAAAATAAAATTTCTTTCTAAATCTATATTTATAGCTTTCAAAAGGATGAAAGAAGTTGGTACCATGAGCTTTCTCTCGATATCAAGAGGTACTTCCACCTTCGAAAACTTATGGAAAGTACAATAAACATATATCATATTCGTCTAAGATGTGAAACGGTCTCTGGAACATAGATTTTGTCCTTAAAATGTAAAATGGAACTACAACTATCTAGAGCGGTGAAAGGGATGTCCATCAAACAAAAGCAATGTTTCGAATCATTTCCTGAGCAACTCACTAGAATCACTTGATAACAAGTCGGAACTCATCTTGATCCAACACACACTTTATTTTCAACGGAAGTGTACTTTATGGTTCAAATTTTAACCGGGTATTTAATTAAGCAGAATTCAACCAAATGTAGAAGGTCAAAGTGAAGACGAAATGACTCGAGAACTTGGAAACATGATTAGAAGGAGTAGAAAAGGGAACTCAAGGAATTTCACAAGGTTTGAAATTAAGTAAACCTCTCGGTATTAAGAGATACCTCTAGGTACCGAAAGGTCCATTCTTTAAGTTTTGGCTTCTTAATCCCCATACACTTCATATACTCCTCCAACCAATCGTCATCATTTTTATTTCTTGGAGAATAGACGAGCAAATCTCATGGTTGATGAAAAGAAATCAAGATAATATAGGTGTTATTGGGATAATTGTCGTGAACAACTCAAAGTCTATGAAAAGGAGTTCGAAATAAATCGAATTAGAGATAAAGGGACAATGAAGAAAGAAGAGTGATTTCACCAAGAAAACTATTCGGTACCAAGAGGTTTGTTTTGCATGTAGGCTAGCAGTGTCCACTTGTACATCGTTGGGCTTGCTTCTAAACTTCGATTTATGCAGGCTCCATGAACTACAGAGTTGTTTCTATATAAATATCGACCTTATAATAACCAAAAAAATATCTTAGACTTTGGTTCTTCTTCATCTCCTATCTCCCCCTCACGATAGCCATCTAAGCCGATACTATTGGAAATCCAATGCTTGAGACCTTGTCAATCGCATATACTAGTGGTTCTAATTCTCTCTCAAATCTATAACTAGTAAAAAATATGAAGTGGTCGTATGCTAGAGATTGCCGCACCACTATAAAAATCTGGTAACTCTTTACTTTTCTACATATCCTTTTATTATACTTACTATATCTAATCCTACAATAGATTGATGTGCACGTAAATGTGCATATATTTACATCCATATTTAATCTATTTTTATTTAAATAAATGTCATGATTAGGTATTTTTACATGTTTAAAACCAAATTTCAAAAATGTTTTCAAGTCATCATACATCAATTTGGGGGTAAAATGGTAATTTTGTGCATATATTAATTTTGTGAATATTCACTTGCATATTTTATTTTTATTTGTAGGAATTTGGAAGGAAATATGAAGAGGGTTTCATGGAAATATACATGCACATGGGTGGAAAAAAGGAATGAAGGTGGAAATAATTCAACTCATGCAACATGGAGGACTCTATCTACCCACTTACCTTAATCTACAATTAGGAGCTAATGCACAAATTAGTGGAGGTTAAAGTTACATGCATACTTGACGATGGATTAATTAGAGACTAATGGTAACTTGGTGGCCAGATTTCCTAAGAGGTATTTTGGAAAGTCCCATAAAATATGGATTAGGGTTTTGAGCATGCATATATAGCCCTCTTATGTGCATGTAAAGAAGATTTTAGATTTCATATTAGCATGCAAGTTGTAGCCTCAAAATTATAAGAAATAAAAATGGCTTCCCAAGCCTCTTTTACTTCTTCTTTGTTTTTATTTTATTTTCTTACTCATTTTTATTTACATTCTCTTTCATTTCATGTTAGTGGCTCAGATTTATTTTTATGCAAGTTTTTTAGTTCTATTTTATTCTAATTAGCTTTCATTTTGCTTGATTTCTATGTTGAAATTTACATGTGTTGATATGGTAACACAAATGAATAGCTAAACCCCTTCCATTTTAGGGCAATGAAGCGCTCCCTATAAGTATGTAAATTCAATATATCTTGTCATTTATGATCTCTTTTTAATGCTTCATGAAAGTGATGTTGATGTAAGTTTATAAAAGGGAATTCGGTAGCCTATGCTGTAATCACAAATGGGCTATGCTTACTTTATATAATACAATTTACATCATCATTTCACTAATTGATTTTTGATTGTGGAATTAAAGTACAAACAAAATTTGATGATCTGTGTTACTAAATACAATAGTTAATAGATCATACTTAAAATAACTTTTACTTTGACTTCATTTTCATTGAAATTGATAAGTGGTTTTATGTGTTATAATATAGTTTGATGGTTTAAGTTATGTTAATTAATAATATAAATAAACCATACTTATGATAAATACATCACTAGTCCCATTTAAGATCAAAATAGATAGATCATAGATTATTTGTGTCGATTTACAGAAATATGAAAGTAAATTTGCCTCTAAATTATTTTCTAATCTCATATTTTCAATCACTTTTGTTCTAGATTTTTTTTTTTTTTTTACATTTTTAGCTTAAACGACTTCAAAAGTTTGGTTTAATTTGATTAAGTAGAATTTTAAATCAAAACAATTTCCTACGGATCGATCCGTACTCGCCATGTACTAAAATTGTACGTCGTCGTCTTACGGTTAATTTTTAATTAAAATTTATCAACTGTTTTCTATTTCGATGGAAAATAGTCGTTAAACATGTTTTTGGTGCCGTTGCTGGGTAACTGATTTTATTTTATTATTAATTCTTCAAATTATTTTTGTTTGATTTTATTGTGTGTTTTTGTGTGTTAATTTGCATTTAAAAAAATTATGTTGTGTTGTGTGTTTGTTGTTTGATTTTTGTTTTCATTTTATTGTGTGCTTGTTGTTTTTTGATTTGCATTTCCACATTTAAAAAAATATATACATAATTTCAAAACAAAAACAAAAACATTTAATTTCCTTTTCATTTACAATTTGCATTTAATTTCTTTACAATTTTTGATATTCTTTACAATTGCCAACTTCATACAACTGCTATAGCAATACTATTGCCACACTATCACATACATTCCAGCTCCAACTGTACACCACAATTCATACTCATCATATTACAAATATCCACTCAACCCTAGGCCTGTTAATGGATGCTTTCAGATGTGGATATGCCATATCCGTATTCGTATCCAAAATCATTTTCGGACATCGGATATCCACATCCGTGGATAGGGATGAATATCAGATAATTATCCTATCCGCTAATGACCGATAAATCAAGAATTATAAAATGAAAATTTTAGTTTAACATAAATATTTTTCATTCCCATTGATTATAAAAGTGTTAAAAATTAACAAATATGCTAACAATAAATAGTTTCGAACAGTTAATAAGCATTAAATGCATATAATATAAATTACTAACTTAATAAAATAATAAACAAATATCTTTCATTGCACTATAATACACATAATTTGAACTATAATCTTGACAAAAGAAGAATGGATAATTTTTGGATACAGATGTCTTCATACTCGCATCCGTTTTTCCGGATATCGGATATTTATCCGTTTTTGGATGCGGATGCGGATTGATTTCAGATTTTTGGGTATCCATTACAACCCTACCCAACCACATGACCTGATTAGAAACCTACAACCCACATCAATTCTACCCATCATCATTTACTTAAGTAATTTTGGTCAGGAAATTTAGAAGAAATAAATTTTGATGATCTATGTTGCTAAAAATATAGTAAACAGATCATACTTCAAATAGTTTTTGCTTTAATTTCATGTTCATTTTCACTACAATTGATGTAACAACCTGGTTTGGAGTTTGCTTGTCGATATTAAATTATAATATTGCGAATTAAATTAAAATTGAAGATTTTAAATTATTTATTTGAAATAAACAATGAATTTTGGAATTTATAAATGAGAAAATAAAGTTAAAAGCTTTATTTTATTCGGTTAGTGTAGTAATAAATGGAAAATGATTTTATTTTAGAGAAAATGTAATAATTATATTAATTATTGCCCATTTGCTTCTTTTAATATTTTTTAAAAGAAGAATGTAATTTTAAAGGTGGTTTATTTAAATAAAAAGATGAAATTTGATTCAAAAACGTGTTTTGATTATAAAATTGAGGTTGAAATGGCTTATCATATTTTCTAAGCAAGAAAATACTTTTTGTTGAATTTTTTAAGTTGAAACTATGGATTTATGCATTTATTTGGTGTAAATTGTGTATTTTTGTGAATTAAGGGTTTGTAATGATAAAATGTTTTTAAAACTAAAATTATCTTTTTATATAATGAAAAATATTTTATTTACTATGTATATAAGTTTATATATTTTGTTAGTCATTTGAAGAAAAATGCATTGTTTTATAACATAAGATGAATATCTGAGCATTTGCTTTAGTATGTGATTTAATTACTTAGGCAAGTTAATTTGTTTCTCTAATTAGGTCCAAAAGGCCCATTAGTCTGCTTAATCAGATATTGAGAAGGTGAGTAATAATCACTGTACGTACAAAGTAATTGCTCTCATCTTCTTCCTCTTGCATGTAAAAGAAAGTTCATATTTTCTCAAAATCAAAGTTTTGAATCTTCATACTTCTTTAAACAAACTAATTTTTTTATCAATCTAGAGTAAATCTAAAGTAATCTCTTCCAAAACTGAAATTTTCATCAAAAATCTTATTTGAGTTGAGATATGTCTGTTAATGGTTTCTTTTTCCTTTGCATGTCTATATATTGATTTCTACAAGTAATTGGAAGCTCTCTTTTCCTCCAAGCTTGTTTCTTTCAGCACAAATTCGGAATTTATGTTCTCTAATTCAAGGTGAGTTACAAAAACTCACAAATTCTAGCTGAGCAAAGCTCAAATCGCCAAAAACATTGAATAATTTTCTCTTTGTGGTTATTTTATCTCAGCTTGTAAACTGTTTTCTGTTGCATCTTCGAAAGCTTATAACTTTTGGTTCCAGCAACGAAATGCTGCCAGATTTCTTCCAGATAGTAGTTTATATGTTGAGTTGCAAAATTTGGTTGAAAAATATTGTCATTTGAGTGTTCAAAACCTCGCTGCAAAATCAACAAAAACCTAGATTTTTGCCTGGGCATATTTTGTTTGAGTTGCCACAAACATGGGCTGATCCATGTTTGAGAAAGCATAACTCTTTCATTTCTCACTGGAATTCAACGATTCTTTTTTTGTTTGAAAGATAAAGTTTTCTAATATACGAATACCAACTTTCAGCTTAATCTGAGGTCATATGTTCCTCTGTTTTATGCCTAGAAGTTGAACCCGAGATGGTTTTCAGGCTTGTACATTTGTTTTTTGAACTGTTCCAAACATGGCCTGAGTCCATGTTTGAGACAATGTAACTTTTTCATTTCTAGTCGGAATTCATTGATTCCTTTTTTGTTTGAAAGATGAAAATTTGTAGTATATGCATACTAATTTTCAGCTCAATATGAGGTCGTTTTGTCCTCTATTTTAGGCTTGTAAGTTGAACCCAAGATGGTTTTCAGGCCTGGGCACATTTTTGTTCTTGAACTGTTGCAAACATGGCCTGAGTCCATGTTTGAGATAGTGTAACTTTTTCATTCCAATTGAAATTCATCGATTCTTTTTTTTAGATCTGAAGTTTTCTACTATGTGCACACCAATTTTTAGTTCAATCAGAGGTCATTTGGCCACCTGTTTCATGTCCAAAAGTTAAACACAGAGAAGATTTCAGACCTGTGTATTATTTTGCCTATGCATTTTTATGTCCTTTTTCCATTTGAATTTTGACTTCTACTTCATATTTTTGTGTTATTTTTGAAAAGTTTTGTGGGCTATGATGCCTATCAATAGGCTAGCCCAGTTTTGATGAAATTCAAATTTGAATTGAATTTGAATTAAATTTGATTGACGGTTTTGAGTGATTTCTTTGATTTCGTGCATGAATTTTTCCGAATGAAATAATTTTTAAATAAATTTGCATTTAAAATAATTATTATGTATTTTTAAACAACTTTAAGCAACAAAATCTGTTTATTATCTATAATAAGGGAATTATCAAAATTGTTTTCAAAATTGTTTTAAAAGCTTGTTTTCTCAAGAAAATTATTTTATATATAAAATATGTGTTTTTGCAATATTTGAGTGAATAAGAAGGAGAATTAAATTGTTTGGTAAAGCACATGGTATGGGACACGTGCGTTTATTTTATCATTTAATTCCTGACTTGTCCGTTTGATCATTTTGACCTTCGGGTCGAGTTTACCAATGAGATGAAGTAAACTTTTTTACTATTTTGAGTGTGGAATTTACTAGCGGTTAGTAAACCATTTAGTACGAACGTGTGGTATGGGACACACGTTAATATTGCTCGGGTTCCTATCTCAGAGTTTGTGAAACATTTGTTTAAGAGACGCATTTGCCAGTTCTGGACCTTCTGGTCATTTGTACTTGGGGATGTTTATCTAAGAGACATTTGTCATTGCAACGTATTCGTCCTTCGGGATGTTGTCCTCTGGGATGTTCGTCTAAGAGACGTATTTATTTGTCCTTCGGGACGTTTGTCTATGAGACATGGTGCCTTATTTTGAGAGAACAATACTTGGCAGGCTTCGGCCATAAGCATGTGATATATCTTTGAGATGATTTCATTGATTTCTTTATGATTTTCTAAGTGTATTGCTTTTTTACATCATCGACCATTTGAGCCGTTTGAGATATTATATATGGCGATTATGTCTTAGGAAATTGAACATCTTATCGAGTTCTATATTCGAAATTTGGGTTTGCCAACACTTGACGTTATTTGAAATTTTCCTATTGGCATTATTATACGAGATTTGCCTTTTGGCATTTATTTTGGATTATATTCTCCTATGTTGGAGATTAATATTTGATTGACTTATGGCGTATTTTGAGATGGTGATTTCTTTGAGATTGTTTTGAGTTGCCGATATTGCGGGTTTGTGATTTCTCCTCTTTGGAGTTATTTTTTTTATCTTAAACCATATTTGATGTTTTGTGATACGCCGGTGAGTTGAGGCATACTTTTATTGTGATATTTGTTATAAAGATTTATCACCTTTGAGTTGCATTCATATTTAGTGGTATCCTTATATCACTTGAAATTACTATACGTACTTAGTTATGCCATTTGAAGTAACCATATTCTCTTGAACTATTCCTTCTCACTTGAGAAGATTATCACCTTGCCTTATGCTTATGTTATCGATTGTCCTCTTAGAACTGATTTTTTTAGCAAGATTGACCCGTGTATTTTATACTCGGGTCTGACCGAGTTGTTTCAGGTTAGATACATGCTTTTGGACTTTACTTGATGCTTCCGCCTTGGACATAAGCTTATATCTTTTTTTACTTTTATAGTCATTTTGTATGACTCTAATATGTATTTATTGTATTGATTCGTTGTATATATTGTGTCCTTGTACCACTTCTGTTGTATCATTTGTACTATATGGGATGTATCTGTGTATGTGCTTATATATATGTTTGGATACTGTTCTGTGATATGTTGTACATATATTGTTATTGTATTTTGTTCTGATAGTTAAGTTAACCACTGTAGTTTTGTATTAAGAATTTATTGAATATGTTAATCCACTTGAGAAAGGAAAAAAAATTTAGAGCCCTAAATCGATGTATTCAATAGATGTTTAAGGCAAAGCTATGGATAGTCGCTGCTAACCAGCCCTATTCTCTGCATTAGCAGATAGTATTACCCAGTAATACTCTTTGTTAATATGGTTCTCAGGGTGGGGAATCACAGATTTGTATCAGATCCGAGTTCATAACAAAATATGATAACCATAGAATAGAAGCATATATTACGGTACATCAAAGTATAGTACAAGTGTTACAAATCCATTAATCATCAAGCCCTTTATTTAATCGTGCCTTTTGAGATAGAAGTTTGGGATGTGTCTAGGAATATTTTTATTCCATATTATTCTAAAAATATATGTCATCTTATCTTAGGAGTAGTCCTAGTCGTGATTATTTTATTCGAGTCCTCTTCCATATGGGTGCTTGACACCCATCCGTATCGGAGGAGTTTGTTGATGCTTTTGGATGTTCTTGTCTTGTTCGTTTGTGAGGATTGTGAATCCTATTGAGGGGATCCACAATATTTGGCATGATGTATGAGGATTTGGGATTGTTGCTTATAACTTATCTTTCGTACGAATTAGCATGCCATTTTCTATCTAGACTTTAGAGTGTTTGAGATGAAGTGGCCAGCCTTCTATCAAGCCACATTCTATGATTCAAAGAATCCTATATTAAGTATCCTTATTCGGCTGATTTGTTTCTTCTTGTCCTTCAGAATGTTAACGATGATTCCGAAGTCTCTGTTTTCATTCTTGAGTTTCGAGATGTAGATGATATATCTCGAATGCCAGTCATTGTGATTCTGTTGATTTTTGTGAGTCCATTTTAGGCATGACACCCAATCGAGCAATCAAATATTATATTGACTACATTCCTGATTCTTAGCCTTTCGGTCATCGTCCCATGAGGATGTCCACTAGGGAAGTGAGGTGATTCGTTGAATTTATTTGATATTTCCATTCTTACCCCTTTCGAGATATCCTCTTTAGGTACTCAATTGTTGATATACTTTGTGGTATTACTTCACTCAAAGTAATGATTTTTTTTATGTTACTTCCCTGCATTCGAGAAGATATTTTACCCTTACTTTTCTATCTCATTTCTCTCTTTTTAATCTATTGAGTGGTGCTAGGGCCATTCTTCAGCTTGACCCTACACCGATTTTTCCCGAGCTACGAGTCACGGAGGGTAGCGTTACTCTTACCACATTCCGCACTTGTTATGAGTCTTGTGAGTGGTTCATTATATGTTTGGAAGAATGAACACTCTAGTCCATTCCATTAATCTTGAGGATCGAGTATTCTGGGAATATCTCGATGAGCTCTATTTGTGTTCCTTGATTTTGAGAATAAGTAATAAATTATGTTTTTAAATTTTTCAAAAAAATTGAAATATGAAGAGAAATTGGATTTTGTTTTTAGGAAAAACAAAGAATATTTTGGGTATTATATATGAGGTATTTCATTCTAAAGAAAATGAATTTTTGTGTTGGGTTGTCCGTTTAGTGCTCTATGAATTCTGGTCGATGCGGTTGGCCGATGTTATTGATAAGAATTTCCTAAACGTTGTGATGAGACAGTCAGACACGGTAAATTGAGTTTTAATAAGTAATGTTGGGAAATAATTATATAGTCGAGTATTAATTTTTATTTTAAATGTTTAATGAAGTCATTGAACCATAGTGAGTGTTGGATGAGTGGGTAGGCAGTTTTGATTATTTGATCAACTCTGCAGCAAATCGATGGGGTCATTCACTATAAATCAAGGACGAGGCAGTACCCTTATATTAATTGAAATTTGAGAAATTGAGGATGGTATTTTGGTAAGTAAAGTGAATAATTCTAATTAAGGGGATGTTTTAATTAGAAGAAAATATCATTTGATGCTTTTATTAATAAAATGATGTATTTAAGGTAAAAGAATATTTTGGTTTGAAAATTAAAATACTAATTGAATATTTTAGTACAAGTTATTAATGATGACTATAAAAATTTGTTTTGGCACTTAGTTATTTGAGTAATAGTAGAGGATAGATATGAAACTCTATCTTAAGAGAAAACAAAGAAGTGTTAGTTTAGAACATTTAGTATAAATTTGTAAGCTAGTTTTTGTTTTAAACTTAAGTGGTATTACAACTTGTGAGTTTGAAATTACAAAATTATTTTGAAAACAAGTTTGAATTAATTATTAACTTTAATTAGTTTTATGTTGATAATTGAATGAAAATTTAATTTTTATGACAAGTGGAAATATGAATTTTCATTGTTTTGATAAATGAACAATTCATGTAGTATATTCATTTTAAATTGTGAGAATAACTTTAAACTATAAATATATATATCCCAAAATTTATCTTATGGATAATAAATAATCATTTCTTGATAATGAAAGAGATTAGTTATCTCTTCCAAAATGAGTTTTCAAGCTAACTGTTTTAAAGTTAGATTTTGGAAAGTAATGAAAATATTTCCACTTAATAAACTGTTTTATTATGATTACATTTGATCATAAATTTACATTTCTTGACTTTACGAGGAAAATAAGTCATTTAATAAATAATTTAGCAAAAAGCTTGCTGAAAATATAGTTTGAAATTAAAATGGTTTAGGAGAATTTCAAATTTCAAATTGATTTAAAAGATGAAATTTTGTTTGGAAAATTGCTATACTAAAACAACGATAACTTGAGATTTATATCTCCAAACGAGTTTAATATTTTTATAAATGAAAGAGCTATTAGTAAGCTATAAAGTTTCATTACCACTTTAAAATATTTTGCTTTTTACTAAGACTAAAATGAGTTAGAAAGTGGATAGACATTTTCGTCTTCTTAAGAAATTTCTAAGATTAAGGTGAAAATAAATCTAGCATAACTTTCAAACCGTAAATTCGATTTTAATGATCTTTATATTGCTGGAAATCTTAGACTGAGTAAAACAACTATCATTACAAAAAGTTTTAGATTTAGTTGTTTTCTGGGTCAAAACATGTCTTCTTTACAACATGTCTGAAATGAAATTGACCTATTTTCCTAAATAATTAAATGTAGCACTTCTTATTTATGAACATGAACTAATATCATCTATTCGAGTTAAGTACAGGTAAAAAGAAGATAGTTGGACTATATTTTTAGCAAAAAGATAATATATAAGATTGTGCAAACTCGCTTTAAATGCTAAAAAGAAAGGTATGTTTTCGTATTAATTTTAAGAGTTAAATGATGGCATATATTGCGTTTCCGACCTAATGATCGATATGTATTATATAAATCATTTTTGTAATATTGTATACGACCCTGCATACAAAGTAGACTCCATCGATTTTTCCGGGAAATTCTAATACCTAGAAAATTTGAGAAACAAATTGAACAGAATATAATATATGTTGCAAACTAGAGAATACCTGTGGAAGAATTAGAGAATAAACAACTTAAACTTTATTTACTCTAACGAAGAGTAATGAAATTAAATTTAAAATCTAAGTAAGTAGTTTTGAAAAAAATTTAAGCGTTGAAAATTATGGTTATAATTATAAAAATATTGAATTTTGAAACTCTAAGAATTCTTTATTGAGAGTTTATACATATATTTTAGTTCCTTTGTTTATCTTACTCTCGTTTTATTTTCTAGCAACGTGCATTTATGCGGTCGTTTGAGTATGGTGGCCTTTGAAGAAACCACCTTTTTTGTTGATCTATTTTGCCTCTTTTGTGTCTATCTTATATTGGTGTAGTTCCGTTCGAAGTGTCATACGAAAAATCTTATCGACGATCATTTTGTTGGTTAGAGTTCGGGTTGGAGTTGTGCTAAATCCAAACCCTACTTGAGGAGCTTATGAGTAATTAATCTCATTCGACTGATCCTTTGTGTAACAGCTTGTTGTGTTCTCATTCGAAGGTGAGACGCCTTCGAAATCTTGTGTGTTGCTTGAAAAATTCAATGGTTCGCTAATTCCAATATTAGCACTTTGGAAACCATAGAATTTATCAAGCAATCTTATCTTGGTTTTCTATCAACTTGCATTAGGGTGATAAATTTTTAAACTTACGCTTATCTATCTTTCTTTTGATTGATGAAATTAATAGGCTGAATAAAAATTCTTCTCTAGAAATTGCGAGAACAAATTTTTTTTAAGAGGGGAGTCTGTAACAACCCTGATTTGGAGATTACCTGTCGATATTGAATTATAATGGTAATTATAATTTAATATTGTCAATTAAATTAAAATTGAAGATTTTAAATCGTTTATTTGAAATAATCAATGAATTTTGGAATTTAAAATTGAGAAAATAATGTTAAAAGCTTTATTTTATTTGGTTAGTGTGACAATAAATGGAAAATGATTTATTTTAAAGAAAATGCAATAAGTACATTATTTATTTCCCATTTGCTTTTTTTAATAATTTTTAAAGAAAAATGTAATTTTTAAAGGTGGTTTATCTAAATTAAAAGATGAAATTTTATTTAAAAATGTGTTTTGATTGTAAAATTGAGGTTGAAATGACTATTATATTTTTCTAAGCAAGGAAATAATTTTTGAAGTTGAAACTATGGATTTATGCATTTATTTGGTGTAAATTGTGTATTTTTGTAAATTAAGGGTTTTTAATGATAAAAATGTTTTTAAAACTAAAATTATCTTTTTATATAATGAAAAATATTTTATTTACTATGTATATAAGTTTACATATTTTGTTTATATGAAAATTGGAAAAAATGCATTGTTTTATAACATAAAATGAATATGTGAGCATTTGCTTAAGTATGTGATTTAATTACTTAGGCTAGTTAATTTATTTCTATAATCGGGTCGAAAAGGCCAATTAGCCTACTTAATCAAACATTGAGAAGGTGAGAAACAATTACTGTACGCATAAAGTAATTGCTATCATCTTTTTTGCTCTTGCATGTAAAAGAAATTTTACATTTTCTCAAAATCAAAGTTTTAAATCTTTAGACTTCTTTAAACAAACTGATATTTTTATTAGTCTAGAGTAAATCTAAAGGTAATATTTTCCAAAACGGTAAATTTCATCAAAAATTTTATTTGAGTCGAGGTTATGTATGTTAATGGTTTCCTTTTCCTTTGCATGTCTGTATATTGATTTCTACAGATTACTGGAAACTCTCTTCTCCTTAAAGCTTGTTTCTTTCAGCAAAAATTCAGAATTTATCATCTCTAATTCAAGGTGAGTTACAAAAACTCACAAATTCTAGCTGAACAAAGCTCAAATCGCTAGAAACAGAGAATAGTTTGCGTTTTGTAGTTATATTATCCCAGCTTGTCAACTGTTTTCTATTGCTTTTATGAAAGGTTATAACTTTTGATTTCGGCAACGAAACGCCACCGGATTTATTCCAAATAGTAGTTTATATATTGAACTTTGTTGAAAATATTTTCATTGATTGTTCAAAACTTTGCTGCAAAATCAACAAAAACCCATATTTTTACCTAGGCGTATTTTGTTTGACTTGCTGCAAACATGGCTCGAGTCTATATTTGAAAGACATAACACTTTCATTTCTTACTGAAATTCATCGATTCTTTTTTTGTTTAAAAGATAACGTATTCTACTATATGCATAACAATTTTTAGCTTAATCCGAGGTGGTTTGATCCTTTGTTTTATGCCTGAAAGTTGAACCTGAGATGGTTTTCAGGCCTGTACAATTTTTTTTTAAATTGCTGCAAACATAACCTAAGTCCGTGTTTAAGACGGTGTAACATTTCATTTTCAGTCGTAATTCATTTATTCTTTTTCTGTTTAAAAGATGAAGTTTTGTAGTATGTCAACACCAATTTTTAGCTGAATATGAGTTCGTTTGGTCCTCCATTTCAGGCCTGTAATTTGAACCCAAGATGGTTTTCAGGCCTGGCCACTTGTTTTTGAACTACTGCAAACATGGTCTGAGTCCATGTTTGAGATGTGTAACCTTTTCATTTTCGGCCAGAATTCATCGATTCGTTTTTTATTTAAAAGATGAAGTTTTCTACTATGAAAGTACTAATTTTTAGTTCAATCAGCGGCCGGTTGACCACCTGTTTCATATTTAAAAATTTGAACCCAGAGAACATTTCAGACCTGGGTAGTATTTTGCCTATGCATTTTTATGTTCTTTTTCCGTCTGACTTTTGACTTTTAATTCAACGTTTTTGTGATATTTCTGAATTTTTTTGAGCGCCATGTTGCCTATCAATAGGCTAGCCTACTTTTGATGGATTTGAAATTCAATTTTGAATTGAATTTGAAATGAATTTGAATGATGGTTTTGAGTGATCTTTTTGATTTCGAGTACGGATTTTTCCAAACGATTTTGAAATAATTTTTAAATAAATTAATATTTAAATTAATTATTACGTATTTTTAAATTATTTTAAGCTATAAAATCTATTTATTTTCTATAACAAGGGAATTTTCATATATTGTTTTCAAAATTGGTTTCGAAGAATGGTTTTAAAAGCTTATTTTCTCAACAAAATAATTTTATGTATAAAATGCACATTCTTGCAATGTTCGAGCGAATGAGAAGGAGAATTAAACGATTTATCAAAATATGGTATGAGACACGTGCGTTTATCTTATCGGTTAATTCCTGACTTGTCCGTTTGTCGATTTGACATTCGGATCGAGTTTACCGATGAGATGAGGTGCACTTTTACTGCTTTGAGTGTGGAATTTACTAGTGGTTAGTAAACCGTTTAGTGCGGACGTGGGTATGTGACACACGTTTATACTATTCGGGTAACTATCCGAGGGTATGTGACACATTTATCTAAGAGACGTATCTTCCAATACTAGACCTTCGGTTCATTTGTCCTTTGGGATGTTTGTCTAAGAGACGTTTGTCAATGCAATGTATTTGTCCTTCGGGATAATTGTCTAAGAGACGTATTTATTTATCCCTTCGAACATTTGTCCAATAGATGTGGCGCCTTATTTTGAGAGAATGGTACTTGGCGGGCTTCGGCCATAAGGACCGCTATATCATTGAGATGATTTCATTGATTTCTTTGTGATTTTGCTAGTGTGTTGCCTTTTTACATTATTGGCCATTTGAGCCGTTCGAGATATTATATATGGCGGTTCATCTTTGAAAACTATACTTCTTATCGAGTTCTATATTTGAGATTTGGATTTGCCAACACCTAACTTATTTGAGATTTGCCCATTGGCGTTATTATATGAGATTTTCCTTTTGGTATTTATTAGGGATTATATTCTCCTATGTTGAAGATTTATATTTGATTGCCTTATGGCATATTTTGAGATGGTGATTTCTTGAGATTGTTTTGAGTTGCCGACATGGCGAGTTTGGGATTTCTTTTCTTCGGAGTTATGTTCTTCTCCTAAACCATATTTGATGTTTTGTGATACGCCAATGAGATAGGCATGCTTTTATTGTGAGATTTGTTATATTGCTTTATCGCCTTTGAGTTGCATTCATATTTAGTGATATCCTTATATCACTTCAAATTACTATACCTACTTAGTTATGCCAAGTAACCATATTCTCTTGAATTATTCCTTCTCACTAGAGAAGAATATCACCTTGCCTTATGTTGTGTTATCGATTATCCTCTTAAAACTGATTTGTTTAGCTAGACTGACACGTGTATTTTATACTTGGGCCGGACCGAGTTGTTTCAGGTTAGATGCCTGTTTTCGGACTTTACTTGATGCTTCCGTCTTGAATATCAGCTTATCTCTTTTTGTAGTTATATAGTCGTTCTGTATGACTCTGATATGTATTTATTGTATTGACTCATTGTATATATTGTGATCCTTGTACTACTTTTGTTGTATCATTTGCATTGTATGGGATGTATCTTTGTTTATGTGCGTGTGCACGGACGTGTGCGTGTGTATGTGTGTGTTTGGTTACTGTTCTGTAATATGTTGTACATATATTGTCGTTGTATTTTGTTCTGATAGATCCGTTAGCCACTGTAGTTTTGTATCAAGCATTTATTAAATATGTCGATCCACTTGACGAAGGAAAAAAAATTGGAGCACTAAATCGACCTATTCATTAGATATTTAAGATAAAGTTGTGGATGGTCGCTCCTAGCCAGTCTTACTCTCCGCATAAGCAGACAGTATTACCGTGTAATACTCTTTGTTAATATGGGTCTTTGGGTGGGGCATCACAATTGATAAGTGGTTTTATGTGTTGTATTATAATTTGATAGTTTAAGTTATGTTAACTAATAACATAATTAAACCATACTTATGACAAATAGATCACTATTTCCATTTAAGAACAAAATAGAGAGATCGTAGATTATTGTGTGTTGGTTTACAAAAATATGGAGTGAATTTGCTTCTAAATTGTTTTCTAAGCTCTTATTTTCAATCACTTTTGTTCTAACTTTTTTACGTTTTTAGCTTAAACAACTTCAAAAGTTTAGTTCAATTTAATTGAATAGAATTTTTTAAAATATTAAATTTTCTGCAGATCGATCCGTATTCGCCACGTACTAAAATTATACGCCGTGCGCTTCGGGTTAATTTTTAATTAAAATTTATCGACTATTTTTAAATTCGATGGAAAATTAGTCATTAAACACAGATCGTATATGGATGTTGTGACATTTTTGATGTCAACCATTTGTTTGGTATGTTGTTTTCCTCTTATTCTGTTAACTAACATATCAATTACAATGCAGTTAAAATTGTTACCATTGCTGGTTGCTTTTTGCCTTATCATATATAAAATTGCTCCCGTGCAAAGTTAGTCAACTGCAACTAGACTTACCACAAATCAAAATAAAATTACAGATAAATAGAAGCGAAGGGTTGAAGTACGTTCATGACAGTACTTTTTATTTCTTCTATCATTGTATGTTTGTCATTCCAAAAAGAAAACGAAATGAGATTGGGGTGACTACGCAACAGTTTAAGATGTAAAAAGCTAAAAAGGTAACATAAAATAGGAAAAAGGAGTGGAAAGCAATAGCATAGTAGGCATGAAAAGTTTTATGAAAACATTAAATAGGAGACTGATTGGAAACTACAGAAAAATCCCATCAAGAATTAAACATGGGAGAGAATGTGAACTTTTTTTTTTGAAAATCGAGAGATCCAAAGCACTAAAACGAAGAAGAAAAATAAAGACTTAAAAGGGTGTCATATTTCACAAGATAAGAATCTGTAAAAAGTTCAGAGCGTAGAAAAGCTGTGAAGAGAATTATGCAGAGATATTGGCTGTTTTCTTGGGTGAACAGAAAATTTAATTTGGATATTTGAACGAGTCGTAGGTTAAATGAACGAAAAATGAGTTTGTGTAATGTGAGTAGAAAATTTGGTGGAGTGGTAACTTGAAATGTATATTTTAAAATAAAATTAATTTATAATTAATTAACAAATTAATTATTATTTTTGTAATATGTGTAGATATTTTGTTAAAATAAATAAAAAAATAAACTGAAAAATTATAAATTTCTCGGATTTAGTTCAAACGAACTCCATAATGTCGAACACTTCGCAGCACAAAAAACCGCATCTCAATCGAACTTTATATTTGTCTAATTAACTTGTTAACATCAACGTTAAGCACAAAAGTATCAAATATTTGGCTGGGGGCAGCTTTCCCATTAACATTCGCTAGGCGTCAGAAGTATCCGACGCTTGGGGAAAGATGATAGGGTAAAAATGTTGGGCGAACTGACCCACTGCATTTTGCATGGTTAATAAAATGTCTTACTTATTGCTTTCATATTTGCATCAATACGTTTATTAAGCTGAACTCTACAAAATGTGCTCACTGCCTTACTATTTTAATATTTTGTTAGTTAACATCAAAATGCTAGTAGGAACGTGAAACATTAGATAAAGAACTGATTTGGCTACCCACCAGCGCAACTTTAATTTTTCCCCTCCTATAAAATGCCATATTCCTTGCTATCTAAATTTACTCACTCCTTGTGAATCTCCTCTCTTCCGCTTACTCCTTTTTAAAAATCAGTTCCTCGAATCTTAAGAATTCAAATCTCACTTTTAAATTTCTCTGTAATGGGAGCTTTACAAGAAGTGAGTAAATTTAGATAGCAGGAATATGGATTGTGCAGTACCTAAAGTTATGATTTACAAGAATAAGCGGAAATTGTGAAGATTGCCTATGAGCACAAGTACTGCCTCTACAATATGGATTGTGCAGTACCCTAAAGTAAATCATAAATCACCTTCCTGTTTCAAGAATTTATGATTTACTGTAGGCAGTGCAGGATAGCCTGTGAGCACAAGTACTCCCTCTACAAACTTCCAAAGAAAGGTGAAAAGGTTCATTGGTATTGTGAAGATTATAGGCCAACTATTTTTCCAAGAAGCATCTTCATCTTCTCCGAAGAAGCAGGAGGTTGATGCTGAAACTTGCAAACTGTATCCAGAAAGCATTCAAAAGCTTCAAAATCATAATCCAGATCTAAAGAATAACAATCTTGATGCTTTTTGTCCATCACAACTTGAAACGGTCCGCGAAGAAGCTGAGATTATAAAATCTTCATCATCAGATTTACGTGAGAGTAAAAAATTCAACAAGCGAAAAACATTGGTTGCATCTAATGATCGGGCTACGGACAAAAAGGCACCATTTACACAATTTAATCATTTGATACTACCTTCCACTAGTGGCGACTTGACTATGCACGAGGTATCTCCTCCTGAAACTATAACACATGGGGATGCTATCCTTTTTGGTAGCCCTATCTCAGAGAAGTCAAAGTGCAGTTTGGCAAGGGTAAAGGAAAAACATACTCAAAACAGTGATGATAATTCTCCTTGCGCACAAAGAACCATAGAACATATAAGTGCAAAGCATAGAGAAGAAACCAATGCTAGTAGGCTTAGTAGGTGTACTGAAATTAGAAAGAGTAAACCTGTTCAGAACAAGAAGGAAAACACCTTGAACCAGCAGGACAGAGAAAAGTCTAATTACAGTACCCGAAGCAAAACACGTGGAGATCAGTCAAGGAAGAGAGAGCGAAGCACATATGAAGATCAAGCTTATAATAAACTTACCAACAAGAGGCAAAAGGCATTATATGACTCGAAGAATAAAGAGTAGAGAACAGAGACAAACCGAAACAGAGAAGCACATAGACGACCCAAAGAAGAGAAAGTTTAGAGAAGATGATGACTGTGCTTTTAGCTTGTATGTTAAAAAAGAGAAGAAGTTTCTGCAATATTCTTTAAATCTTTAACGAAACAAATGGAATATTGCAGTGGTTGTAGGAAATAAGTCAAAAAGAAGGCACAGTCGGTTCTAGCGGCGAATAGTGATAATATGTCTACTATTTTAGAAGTATATGGCTACTATGCTACCATGTCTCTTATTTAATCAAACGGATGGTTATTGTTAATTTTATCTAGGTAAACGAAGGTTTTCTGTTTGAATGATCGGATATTTGAGGTAGGAGAGAGTCTAAGGAGGTGGAGTCTTCGCTTAGGAGTTGGGAGCAGATCAGGTCTAGAGTCGCTAAATCTTCATTTATGGAAGACATTGTTGAAGAAGGAGAAGGAAACGTCTGAATTTTTTATTTGGAGGGGAGTGGAGTAGAGTGGAGTGATGCAGGATTTGTAGACGGTTTGGATATTGATTGAGGAAGAAAGGAGGGACGTGGACGAGCGTTTGCGCTGTTTATGTAACGTTGAAACGTAGAAAGTTAAAGTGGAACATAGATTAAAATAATATAATCGTATGTTGATTATGTGAAAGACGTAGGCTTTCAAATTTCAAAGAGGCCGTCAAAATTTCCAAAGGTTAAAAGTTAAATAGCGGGGATGAATGTATTTGTCATAATAAGCTATTCAACGAAAAATTAAAACGTTCAGTTCCACGACATTGTCCAGTGGTTATGTATCTGCAAACACGAAATAATAATACGAGTATTTGACCTTCAAATTCAATGGAAAAAACTTTGTTTAGATTTGTCTTACCAAAAAACGAACCCTGCACTCAACCTTTAATGGTTGAGACTAACAAAAGAAAAGGGATGGATGTTTCATTGTCGTGCAGTGGGCAATAGGATATTTATCTATACCCTCTTTATTATTAACTGATGACTTCACCTCATCTATAACCTCCTCCTCCTCCTCCCCCTCCTCTTCAGTTAAGCTTCGGTTAATCTCTGGCTGTTATCATTGCCCCAATCTTCACAAACAACAACATTTTTAGATGTGTCACATATCCTCCTTACAGATGATCATCAGACCATTGAAGTGGAATATCATCATGATCAACCAGCATTATTTGCTCCCCAAACAAACATGGCTTCTTCATAACAAATTTAACAGCACCATTTTTTTCAACCCATCTGAAAAAATAAAAAACATACATAATAACCAAGTTTTAAACTTTTAAGATCAAAACAGCCAATAGAAAACATTATGGCAAAAGGCAATTAGAATAGTACAAACTAACTGGAGTACAATCTCTCACGGTTTGCACCGAAATAGTGCAATTGCACCATCCCAGTGGAAATTGGGATAGCGCATGCACTGTTTCAATGCAAATAAGGGCAACAGTACAAACATAAGTATACATGAACGTCTTATTTTTTCGTCTTTTCATTCATTCATTGATTTAAACTAAATAAAAATAAATGTACCACCTAAAAGATTGAGACATAATCTTCACTATTCAATCAGCAAAGAGTTATACTACGTTGATCTTTTTTCGACAAATTAAGAAGCCACAATAGTACATATTAAACTACAAATTATGAAACTAACAACATTATTATTGCAGTGGAATCACCTGTCTAGCCACACTAAGATTACTCGAACTCTGACCGATGGATTATAAAAGGAAGTTCATATACCATAAAAATTATCCAATTGAACCCAAATAAACAAAGCAAAATGAAATGGATGGACTAAGTCACAAATTGTAGTATCTGATTTCTTAGACTACACTACCTCACCTGCATAATCATATTTTTTAAGCAAGATGACAAATAAAACGTATCTAAACAAAGTTACATATATGCTGTATACGTACATACATCCTTGCAACTACTGATAGCAAATCTTTAGACTGCTTGAGAAAAACTCCCTCATGTGCAACTGCCTTAGCAATTTGAGACATTAGACTATCCGTTCTTTCCATTTGTAATTCTTATGTACACTACGTAAACAATTTCTTATAAATTTTATATGTTACAGGTTTTGAAATTTGCGTCCAAGCACCTTTAGCAGCAAAGAAGACACAGAAGCACCAGTTGCTTGCATAACATCTACTGCCGATCCAATAGTATTTCTTAAATCGTGGACATTTATCTGTCAATAGCAATTCAACCTTAGTTAATACAATGAAATAATCTATACTATTATATTATTTGTCAGTTAGATTTCGAGGACACAGAAGCCTCCTTTAGTTTTTGTCAAGTGAACAGTCGTCTTTTATATTTTTCTATTTTCCTTATCCCCATCTCCGCTTCCCCCCTCCATCTGTCAGCTAAAAACAAAAGATTAGGGATTTTTAATGGCCGCTCGCTGAGTCTCCAGTATTCTACCGCCTAAAAACTTATTCCGCCCCCTACGAATTGACCAACTGCTGTTTACGGGAAAATAGAAGTTTCTTCCCTCACACATCTCCGCGTCATCCTTTTTTCCTATTCTACAAGTAAAAGGATATCTCAAAAATCGTTGCTTTCCTTCATATTATATTTGCTTCGTTGTAGCTCTTCATTTCAATCTTCCACTATGTGTCGTCCTCCAAGCATACAAATACGGTCCTCTTCGATTTGTTGCTTTTTCGGCTGTGTCTACCTCACTTTGAAATCACGGTCAACTATCGATAAATAGAAATTTAAAGATGCTTCTCTGAATAATTTCTCTCATCGCTTAAGCAAAAGAATCTCTCTTTGTTTATTTTCCTCTCTAATACTGGAAAACAAAAATTATCACGCTTCTCTGATTACCTTGATCTCATCGCTTAAACACAAAATCCCTTTTTAGTTGTTTCGCCTTCGGCTTCATTTTTGACGGTTGATTCATTCTGAGATGCTGATGGGAAGTACAACATAATTAAAATTTATGTGCAAACCTTTTGGGTTTGATGTTGCTTTAGAGCTTGAACATGGTATAGTTTATTATCTTTTTTAATTTTATGCCAATTAAAATCAGAGACCGGTTGTATCATTTTTCCACCATTTTGCTCATTGTTGTTTTGTTGATTCTTTGTTTGGTTTTCTTGGAATACACATGGAAAGCTAAGATGTTTTCCCTTTATTTTTTGGTGAATATTAACATCTTTTGCAGATCTTGCCTACATAAATTGTGTCTGTTCTAATACTATAGTAGTTATGAAATGAAACTTACATAACGGTGATCAAAATTGCTTCCACTAGGAAATTGGTGTAGCAAGGGATTGTTGAATTTTCATGATCTAGTATTCTAGCGGTAGTTGAAGAATGAAGGGGTAGCAACTAGGAATGATCATCATTTTGGGTTTGGAATTCGTTGTTATTCAATATAATTGCTGATTTTAAGCTTGGATGTTAAAGGTAATACTCGATATAATGTGAGTGCAACCTGAATTGTTCATTAAATTGTAATTATGATTTGATAAGATTTATACCACAAAGATTAGGTGACTAACAAAATATTTGTTTATCTTGAGGTGAATTATTAGAGAAACAGTGGAGATTTATAATTGTCATACTTCCTTCAACTAAAATTATCATATTATTTAGGTAAGTGGCATGCTGAAAGCAAATATATAGATGAAGTGTTGCGCCAAATGTTGAGCCTTTAGGGTCGGCTTTCTCTGTTAAAATAAAAAATTTCATACCATGCAATGCCTTGAAAGTTCAACTGGTTTTTATTTATTTTACGTTTCCTAGTATAATGAACAAAGATAGGTAGCCAATGTTACTAACGATTTTTATGTATGTTGAGTCTTGCATGTAGGATTTAGGTGCTTCTTCTTTATCTATGTTTTCTAACTAGATACGTGGATTTTTCTATTAGAACGAGTGAGAAATTTAATATAGAAATCCTGATTATAGTTTTTGGATGAAAGGAGCACCTAACATGAAGTAAACAAGAAGTTTGTCTAAATGTGAATCTTAGCAATTGATTCCTTTCATAAAACATGAAAGCCCAGCAAATTTGAGAATACCCTGATAATAGTTTTTGTTTTTTTATGTTTCCTTTACAATAAAAAAAAGCATAAGTTAGCACTATTTCTATAAATTTACATAGAAGTTGAGTAGGCACTGCTACAGCTCTAACAATAATGTTTTATATGCAATAATGTAATTTTTTTTATAACAAAAGGAAATTATCATTTATGTCTTTAGCGTGATATAATTTTTTTGTACTGGAATTTTTTTACTTTGGTTACAGTTATAACATTTATTCTAGACGTTTATGCTTGCATTTTTGTGTGAATTTTTTTGAATTCTATACTTCTCTTGCAATTAATCCGTTAGTATGCTAATAAAATATGTATAAGTTGGATGTAGATTTGCTTCTTCTTTTACAGTAACGTAATTTCCATAACTACAGTACTAGCAACAAAAGTATTCCAATTAATACGCCCTTGAGATAATAGAAAAGAAATAATGGGAATTGATTGTAAGATACTTTTAATTTCATATTGAGTGATAGGCATAAATTTTCATTATGGATCATTATTTGTCTATTATTTTGTTCAAATATATGTTATTTTATTGTTTAAGTTTAAACGTCTACCATTATATGACTTTGTCACAATTGGCTATATGATTTTGTGTGTAGTTTTAAGCACAACACTTTAACAAGATATGTTCACAAGTTTTGGTATTCCCATGTTGTCAATATATCACACCCTTTATTTCCAATTTTATTGTATTGGTTAATCTAATCAAACTGTTAAAAGAATGACTGTTTTACATTAGGGACATAAGTGCTTCCCATTTTTTGATAGAGTACCTCTTCTCTTCCTTGAATAACTGTTACAATTTTTTTGGCGAATAATAAGATTTATATCATGTATAAAATCAACTAAAGCCATACCTACAACATGATTTTTAACGAATAATAAGATTTATATCATATATAAGGGATATCATAATTATAATATACAACCGTTGTTAATTTTTATTTGAGCCAACGTAGAAGAAAAAGTAAAATAATATCACAATATGTGTTTTTCAGTTTATTCTTTTATGATTCTCTCATTTAATAATACATACACCACATTTTTATTCATGAAATATGAGATCCATGTTTTGTTTGTCAAATTACATTGAAATGTATACATGCAAAGTAGGAAATGTACACACACAAGTTCAAACTATAATTTTTTTGTACAAATTTATTAATGTGAATAATGCTTTATCTTCTTTTTTAGAGTAGAAGATGTTCCGGTAGAAGTTGGAGTAAAAACTGATATCCTAGGACAAGCTAGCATCAACACTAAATAAAAATTGAGGTATGTTTCTCTACCATAAAGTAGATTTATTTTTTAATATACTTATCTATGATTCCTGTTATAATTAAAAATTTAGGATTTATATGGAAAAAATGAAACGGCGATCTTATTTTGTTATAAGACAAAAAATCAGATAAATACGAAATAAGAAGTTGAAGCAAAGTGGTTTACGTGAACACTCTAACCTATCATTTCTTCAATTCAACTAGGAAAAAATATTAATACTTTGGCAGCTTTCAATTAGTTAATTTCTATAATATGTTGTCATATTAATAGTTTCATAACATGGAAGTTTACTCTACATGGAAAAATATTTGACAAGTTGCCAGCTGAAAATTCTATTTGTGACATTAGCCATTTCTATTTTTGAACATACAAATATTATTATTATTGATAATGTTTTAACACACAATGGATAAACTAATTATTAATATTAAAAACAATGAAATTGAAGATTACATAAAGAATACCATTTGGAAAAAATTCCAAAATACGTGAACTAGTATTAAAATGGAACTTCGGATAAAGTTCATGATTAACTTGACGGCTGTTGGATATATAGATTTCAAGAAATTCTGTGTGGGTTACTGGTCTAACTTTGGCAGTACTATGTACGAAATATTTAAAAGTATGCATCATTTAATATTTTTGTGACCTCCTCTGCAATGCTATGTAACATACAACATTATTTAAAATATTTTGATTGTATACATTATTGAAATTTCAGTTTTGAATTAATTTTTGATTAAAATTTGTATCTACGACACTATATAATGTTTTTCGGTCCTCTAAGATGTTTCAATTGTGGTTTCTTGTTGGATCATCAGACTACGGTAATAGATTGTGTGATAGATGTTTTCTATCCAGATATTTGATTTTTTCCTACACATGCTGTTATTTGAGACCAGTACTTTATTGTAGAGTTAATGGTATTTTTTAAGTGAAAAATTTAGTGTATCATTTTTTGACAAGCACCATTGTCCCAGTGGTTAAGTGATTTGGCTTTGGTGTGAGAGGTCACAAGTTCGAAACTTGAATAGCGTAATTCGAACGTTTATTGATATGTGATATGTTGTCACAATGATTTGTTGTATATAAAGTACCATTTCAAAAAAAAATGGTATTTTTAAGTGAAAGATTTAGTGTACCTTAGGTTGTTGTGGCTCGTCAAAATCCTATAGCGGACACGACAACATTTTTATTGGCCCAGTTTAAATTTTGACTTCACTTAGCATAGCAAATTTTTACCGACGTTGAGCCTTTTCATTTTCCAACCGTCGAATATTAATAAAAAAAATTCATTGAAACCTTTTACAATTATGAACAAGGAGTTTATTGCAACATTTGTCTACATAATAGAAACTAATGACTCAAAGTTGGTTGAAGCATGTAATTTAGTAGCAAAGTGGAAAGTAAACATTCTAGGAAATATGTAATTTACATATGAAATTCATTTACTGGATTTTTTTGTGAAAGACCGACCATCGGCTTTGACCGTCTAGTGATAGTTTAACATATCTTTTGTATCAATTATCTCAACTAAAAATTAATTTATTTCCCATCTTCAAGTTCTTATTATTCTATTATTTATCAGGCAAAAATGAGCTAAGGTTGTGTTTCAGTGCATTTTTGTGACGCCCCACCTCTATACTCATGCCAGCCAAGAACAGTACAGAGTAATGCCGTCAACTAGTGCAGAGAATAAGGATGTTGAGGAGCGACCATTCGTGTAATTGCTTTGTGCGAGTACCAATGTGCCAAATTAAAAATATAACTTTTCATCTCGAGAGGGAATCCGACATACCGACGTAAACTCAAAGCTACTACACAGTGGCTATATGTAATCTGCAGAAACAAATATAGAAATAAGCATAACACAAATCAGTCATAAAAGTTCATATCTCAAAGGCGGAAACAGATATTAATATTACACATAAAAGTGTACATCAGAGCAGTGGTCTAACAAGATCCACAATATCACAAAGGAATAACTACAAATACTACACAAAAGAATAAATATACATCATGGAGTCTATATCTCAAATGTCTACAACAAAATAAACTACTAATCTAAGTAGTTAGCCAAAAGTCAGAATAATAATCCCAGATGAGGAGTCAAGCAGAAGCACCTGTAACATCTCGGTCTGACCCGAGTATTATTTAATAAGAAAATAATAAACGGATCAGTCTAACTATAGATATGAAATAAAATGATATAAAATAAGAGATATGACAAAGACGTATGATAACTATAAAGCCATACTGTGAAAAGTATGTAATTGAAAATCAACTAGAGATTAATCAATATCACAAGAATCTTCTCAAAGATAAAAAAGAATGTCATACTCTTTATTTTTATTCACCAAATCATAAATATTGACAATTATATCAATGCCAATCACAAAAGTTAATGACACACAAATTCACCAATGCACAAATATTGATAAAACTTATCAATGTAAATCACAAAAGTTGGTGAAACCACAAATTCTAGAAATCATCAATGGAAATCCAAAAATCACGAAAAGGGGGAGGCCTATCACAAAACGGGAGTATGAAAACTCACCAACACGTGTATCACAAAACGGAAAGCTATTCCATGGTTGCTAACCATTAATTTTGAACCGAAGCTCCACAAAAACGGCCCGAAGACCTTTGAGCCGAAGCTCCACTAAAACGGTCTGAAGACCATGGGTCGCTACCCTACCAAGCCGAAGCTCCACTAAAAACGGGGTTTAGTCTCCCTCGCAGACAAAGAGACATCACACATTGCTAGTCTAAATAAGAAAAAGATCATCATTGATCGATAAGTGTAAATTACACTAAGCTAGTAAATAAATGAGTTTAGCTTCATGTCTCATAACCACTAGCTTAACTTAATTATTTACAAACAAGTTGTAGACTTCAACTCGAGGTTAAGTGTCAATTACACTAAGCTAGTAAATATATGAGTTTAGCTTCATGTCCCATAACCACTAGCTTAACTTAAATATTTACGAACAAATTATAGATCTCCACTCGAAAATTGTCACAAGAGATTCAATCGAACAAGTCCAAGAATTAACCGACGAAGTAAACGCAAGCGTTTCATACCACTTATTTTACGAAGTCGTTTAATTAGATTTCTCATACGAGTGAGGTAAAAGTTTGTATATGCTAGTAGATTGAAAAATGTTTTAAGAAACGATCTTTGTAATAAAATAGTGTTGAAATCATTTTGATGAAAGAGTTTTGATATTTACTACTAGTATTGAAATCTTTATATTTTTAAAGTGACAAATCACAAAAATGATTGTAGGAACAATCAATCATCAAAATTCACATACGAAGACGTGAATCAAATCCAAAGAAACCGATACCGAATCCATCAAAGTGGATATACCCAAAAATTCGTAAAATAGAAGTTATCAAAGTCGACAAAGGTGATAACAACTAATCGGAGAAGAAGAATCGATTAAAGATTGGAAAACAAAGCAAATTGAGCATAAATAGGCAAAACAGGCAAAACAGGAGCAGGTCAGTCGACTAAACTCCCTGAGTCAGTCGACTAAACTCCCTGAGTCAGTCGACTGAACACAGACCTGAAAAATTCTCGGGCTTCAGCTCAGTCGACTGACTCAGATAATTCAGTCGACTGAACCTAATTTCCTGCATTTCCTGTCCCGTTTTAAATAAAGTGCAAACTCTCTCAATTTGCAATTGGACAAGCACGGACGCTAGGGGTTTACGCCTATCGGCTACCCGGTCCTATAAGCTCTTCGATTCATCACCAAAAACATGATCAAACAAAAAAGTTAGGATTTTTAAAGAATTGAACTCAAAACACCAAAAATTGGAATATTCTCCAATTCAATCCAAACCAAAAGCAAATGCACATGAATAAGTGTTAGGAATTCATACCCACCAATCAAAGATAGATATAGGCATAGATGTGAGATAAAAATCTCACCTTTAAACCCAAATCAATGAAGGAGAAGCTTTAAAACAAGCCAAAATAAATTCCTCTTTAATAACAACTCAAGAAGCTTCAATCTAAGCTTAAAAGAAGAACATTTCCTAAGTTAGGTTTAGGAATTTCTGAAATTGAAAGGAGAATGAGTTGGAGAATAAGAAGAGAAGGCTTACCAAAGCTTCTTCTATGAATTTGGAGCTAGAACTTGAATTTGCAAATGGAAACTAGGGCTTAGGTTTTCCTAATTCTTTTTCTCTTCCTCCATTTTTGATGAAGCTTGAATGTATTAGGAAATTATGAAGGAAGCAAGAGAAGAGGGTTGGAGCTAGATTGATAAGTGGGGTTAATGGGCTAAAACCCAACCCAAAGCCATAAGTGAATAGTAGCAAAATTCTACTATCTCCAAACATATCGAAGTTTATACTCAAAAAGGTCGCAAACGTCATTTTGAACTCAATGGAAGTGGTCTCGGGTCCTAATTCGACCGTTTGCAAAAAGTAGATTTTCGGACTAAAATCCGACGAATGATGAAATATTTAAATGAAATATTTAAAATATACAATCGATAAATATGCGGGTTGTTACAGACTCCCCTCCTTAAAGAAATTGCTTTCTCGCAATACTTAAGAAGAAAATAAAGAGTAACAACCATAAAAGCATGTCAACACAAAAGAAAATTTGAAATAAGAAGTTCACCAAAAAAGAGCACGAAAGAGTAAGTCTGAACGTGTTTGCTTGATGAATTCTCTGGATTCGCAAGGGCGATCCTTAGGATTTGAGAACCATTGAACTTTCACAAAAAGAACATTTTTATTTCGAAGGCGCTCAACCTCCGAAGCAATGATACGAATAGGATGTTGCTCATAAATCAAATTAGATGAAACTTCAATTTCTTCAACAATACCGGGCTCAAGAATAGAATCAGAATCTCGAAGGCATTTCCGTAGTTGAGAAACGTGAAACACATAATGAATAGTTGAAAACTGAGCCGGTAATAAAAGGCGATAAGCCACGGAACCAATACGTTCGGTGATGGGAAATGGACCAATATATCGAGGTGCTAATTTTCCCGATTGACTGAAACGCACAACACCCTTCATAGGTGAGACACGAATAAACACAAAATCTCCCATAGAAAATTCTAATTTCCCTCTTCGGTTATCGGCATAGGATTTTTGCCTACTTCGAGCCTCTTTCATCGTATGACGAATAAGGTCAATCTTTTCTGTGGAATCACGAATAAAGTCTGGACCTAATACCAGCTTCTCACCGGCCTCAAGCCAACAAGAAGGAGATCGGCATGGCCTTCCATAGAGTGCCTCAAAAGGTGCCATACCAATACTAGATTGGAAGCCATTATTATAGGAAAAATCAACAAGAGAAATATGATCTTCCCAACTTCCACCAAAATCAAGAACACATGTACGAAGAAGATCTTCAAGAGTTTGATTTACACGCTTGATTTGTCCATCGGACTGAGGATGATAAGCGGTGCTAAAATTAAGCTTCGTTCCTAAAGCTTTTTGAAGACTCTTTCAAAATCCACTAGTAAATAATGGATCACGATCACTAACAATAGAAGTAGGGACTCCATGCAACTTAACAATTTCTTTAATAAAGATTTTGGCCAAAAGAGGTTCGGTCCGGTTAGACCAAACGGGAATAAAATGAGCGGATTTAGTAAGTCTACCAACTATTACCCATAGGCTATCATGACCCGAACGAGAACGGGGAAGGCCGTTAATAAAACCCATGGAAATTTGATCCCATTTGTAAATTGGAATGTCCAAAGGTTGCAATAACCCACCGGGCCTTTGATGCTCGGCCTTAACGAGTTGGCAGGTCATGCAACACCAAATAAAGTTAGAATATCAGAGTTCATTCCATCCCAATAATAAAGTCGCTTCATATCCGCGTACATTTTACAACTACCGGGATGAATGGTAAATTTAGAATGATGAGAATCTTCTAAAATGTCTTTACGAAGATTAACAATATTTGGCACGATAAGTCTACCAAATTTTCGAATACCACCATGAGAATCAATATCAAAGTCTTTCAAACCTTCAATATCAATTTTATTCCTACAATTTTGGCTAAGAAGAGCCAATTCTGGATCTAGCTTTTGAGCTTTAAGAATGCAGTCAAAAAGAGAAGGATGAGCCTCAAGGCTACATAAAACAAGAGATGAACATAAATCGGATTCATGATCTCGAATCTCACAAGTGGACATAATCTCGAGATCATTCCATTCGGATATCATCATAGAAACAACCGCTTATTGCTTAGGACTAAGTGCACTGGCAATACGATTCTCCCTTCTCGGGAGTATAAATAATATCAAGATCATAAGATGCAAGGAACTCAAGCCAACATTAAGTTCCTTATGAAAAAATAAATATTTCAAAGATTTATAATCAGAGTGGAGAATGAATTTCTTCCCCAACAATAAATGATGATGGCAAACTCTAAAATTCGACAACAATAGCCGTGAGCACTAGATCATGAGTGGCATAACTAGTCTCTATCGGCTTAAATTTTTAGAAACAAAAGTGATAGCACATTCTCTTTTCATAAGAACGGCATCCAAACCAACACAACTATCATCGGTATAAACAATAAAGTCTTGATTCCCCTCGGGAGTTCACAAGAATAAGAGTATCGAAAAAGAGTTCTTTTGATTGATCCTATTTCCCAAAAGGCTAAACTTCCAAAAATTATAATTAACTTTATGTAATCATCTTTCTAGAAAAATTTACATTTTAAAAGTCACTATATTGTGTCTGACTGTTCATCAAAGCCTTTAGGAGATTCCTATCGATAACGTTGATCAAGCGCATTGACCAGAATTCTTAAAACACTAAATGGGCAATACAATCACAAAATCATCTTCTATATGACAAAAATGTCTCTTAAAAAGTTTTAAGAATATTCTTTGCTCGTTTAAGAACAAAATCCAACTATACTTATAAATAAATCTTATGAAAAAGGTTTGTAAAATTTTTAAATTGCTATTTTCATCCAAAATCAATAAATACAAGAATGGAGTCATCGACATATTCGTAGAACTACTCGATTTATAAAGTGGATGAAAAAAGCTGGACAAAGTGAATGACATAATAAGTCATTCATAAGAATCATAACGAGTGCGGAATGCGGTAAGTGGAATGCCAATTTCCACGACTCGTAGCAAATGAAAACCGGTGGCAAGTCGAGCTGAAAAAACCTTAACACCACTCAAAAGATTGCTTAGGTGATAATCCTAAGACAAGCTCAAAACACCGGAAAATTCACAACTACCCAAATGAGAGAAATAACACTTTACTCAACATGTGGGCTTAAAGAATAAAATGATGCCACCAAATTGGAATCGAAATCACAAAGAAAAATAGAAATCTTCTTAACAGATTGAAAATGTCGAAGATGAATAGTCCACTCGGGACATGAAATATGGCTTCATAATAATTAAGCCAATCCTTTCACAAAAATAAATTCCGAAGCCTAAGTAACGCATAAAATGCAAATCGGCCGGCAAGAAAAAATCAAATAAAATAATCTCGACATCCAAACAAAGCAAATTGAGTGTTGCAGATCCACCAACCGGATTCGCAATTCTCAAAGAAGTCATCAAGCCCAAAATATTTAAAGAAAAAGAATTAACAAGTTCTTTTGATATAAAATAATAAGATGAACCCATATCAAAAAGAACTCGAAAAGGATAATCACAGAACAAATGAAATCAAGGATTGAATGTGAAAAACCTTGACCAAGAGAAGTGTCACAAGGGTCTTGCACAACTTTCAACTTTCCCTCCCTCTTGCTAGGAGTTTGGGACATGTAGATAAAAGATGGCCTGGATTTTTGCAATAGCGACAAGTAATGAGTTTCGGACACTTAATTACATAATGGTCCTTAGAATTACAATTGTAGCATCCTCCACGATTAGGGATTGGTGTCTTTTCTACCAAAGTAGTTTTCTTCATTTTCTTATTGGGATTAGGGCTCTTGAACTTAATATGCCTCTTCTTGGAAATCCCAATATCACTAGCACTTCCTTTACCGACCTCTTCTTCTTGTAGAGTGATATCTACAAGCTGATCGAAAGGAACTTCTAGTTTCAGAGGTAAAACCTTTGTGGGGTTCTTACTCAAAGCACATATAAACCTTTGATTCTTTACAAGATCCAAAAGTTGTTGGGCAGACATGAATACGCCATCTAGAGAAGGGCTACTGGATTGACGAGCACCAGGACTGCCAGAACTAACCATCTCTTCTTCTTTAAGAAAGAAAGAAAGAAGAAGAAAAAAAGTTATTCTCAAAATGAATATCAAACAAACTTGATTGATAAAACAAGACATCATAAAAGAAAATAGGATAAGACGGTACGAAGACTCGAATTAAATCCTAAGACACGACTCCTAAGATGGACTCAGGACGATGATCCTTGCTAGATTATTCTACATTATTCCGAAGTTTGGCTATGATACCAAGCTGTGATGCCCCACCTCTATACTCACGCCAGCCAAGGACACTACGGAGTAATGCGGTCAACTAGCGCAGAGAATAAGGCTGTTAAGGAGCGACCATCCGTGTAATTGCTTTGTGCGAGTACCGATGTGCCAGATTAAAAATATAACTTTTCATCTCGAGAGGGAATCCAACATACCGACGCAAACTCAAAGCTACTACACAGTGGCTATATGAAATGTTCGGAAACAAATATAGAAATAAGCATAACACAAATCAGTCATAGAAGTTCATATCTCAAAGGTGGAAACAGATATGAATATTACACATAAAAGTGTACATTAGAGCGGTGGTCTAACAAGATCCACAATATCACAAAGGAATAACTACAAATTCTACACAAAAGAATAAGTATACATCATGGAGTCTATATCTCAAATGTATACAACAAAATAAACTACTAATCTAAGAAGTTAGCCAAAAGTCAGAATAATAATCCCAGATGAGGAGTCAAGTAGAAGCACCTGTAACATCTCGGTTTGACCCGAGTATTACTTAATAAGAAAATAATAAACGGATCAGTCTAACTATAAATATCAAATAAAATGATATAGAATAAGAGATGATAAAGACGTATCAATGTAAATCACGAAAGTTGGTGAAAACACAAATTCTAAAAATCATCAATGGAAATCCAAAAATCATGAAAAGGGGGAGGCCTATCACAAAACGGGAGTATGAAAACTCACCAACATGTGTATCACAAAACTGAAAGTTATTCCATGATTGCTAACCATTAATTTTGAACCGAAGCTCCACAAAAACGGCCCGAAGACCTTTGAACCGAAGCTCCACTAAAACGGTCCGAAGACCATGGGTCGCTACCCCACCAAGCCGAAGCTCCACTAAAAACGGGGTTTAGTCTCCCTCGCAGACAAAGAGACATCGCACATTGCTAGTCTAAATCACAAAATGATCATCGTTGGTCGATAAGTGTAAATTACACTAAGCTAGTAAATAAATGAGTTTAGCTTCATGTCCCATAACCACTAGCTTAACTTAATTATTTACGAACAAAATATAGACTTCCACTCGAGGCTAAGTGTCAATTATACTAAGCTAGTAAACGTATGAGTTTAGCTTCATGTCCCATAACCACTAGCTTAACTTAAATATTTATGAACAAATTGTAGATCTTCACTCGAAAATTGTCACAAGAGATTTAATCGAACAAGTCCAAGAATTAACTGACGAAGTAAATGCAAGCGTTTCATACCACTTGTTTTACTAAGTCGTTTAATTAGATTTCTCATACGAGTGAGGTAAAGGTTTGTATATGCTAGTAGATTGGAAAACGGTTTAAGAAACGATCTTTGTAATAAAATAGTGTTGAAATCGTTTTGATGAAAGAGTTTTGATATCTACTACTAGTATTGAAACCTTTATATTTTTAAAGTGAAAAATCACAAAAATGATTGTAGGAACAATCAATCGTCAAAATTCACATATGAAGACGTGAATCAAATCCAAAGAAACCGATATCGAATCCATCAAAGTGGATATACCCAAAATTCCCAAAATAGAAGTTATCAAAGTCGAAAAAGGTGATAACAACTAATCGGAGAAGAAGAATCGATTAAAGATTGGAGAACAAAGCAAATTGAGCATAAACAGGCAAAACAGGAGCAGGTCAGTCGACTAAACTCCCTGAGTCAGTTGACTGAACACAGGCCTAAAAAATTCACGGGCTTCAGCTCAGTCGATTGACTCAGATAATTCAGTCGACTGAACCTGATTTCCTGCATTTCCTATCCCACTTTAAATGAAGTGCAAACTCTCTCAATTTGCAATCGGACAAGCACAGACGCTAGGGGTTTATGCCTATCGGCTACCCGGTCCTATAAGCTCTTCGATTCATCACCAAAAACATGATCAAACAACAAAGTTAGGATTTTTAAAGAATTGAACTCAAAACACCCAAAATTGGAATATTCTCCAATTCAATCCAAACCAAAAGCAAATGCACATGAATAATTGTTAGGAATTCATACCCAACAATCGAAGATAGATATAGGCATAGATGTGAGATAAAAATCTCACCTTTAAACCCAAATCAATGAAGGAGAAGCTTTTAAAACAAGCTAAAATCAATTCCTCTTCAATAACAACTCAAGAAGCTTCAATCTAAGCTTAAAAGAAGAAAATTTCCTAAGTTAGGTTTAGGATATGAAATTGAAAGGAGAATGAGTTGGAGAAGAAGAAGAGAAGTCTTGCCAAAGCTTCTTCTATGAATTTGGAGCCAGAACTTGAATTTGCAAATGGAAACTATGGCTTAGGATTTCCTAATTCGTTTTCTCTTCCCCCATTTTTGATGAAGCTTGAATGTATTAGGAAATTATGAAGGAAGCAAGAGAAGAGGGTTGGAGCTAGATTGATAAGTGGGGTTAATGGACTAAAACCCAACCCAAAGCCCTAAGTGAAAAGTAGCAAAATTCTACTAGCTCCAAACATATCGAAGTTTAAATTCACTTATTTTCAGGACTTGTTTAATATAACAAATGACTTTAAACTTCTTAGCTTTCACATACTAAATAATTTTATATCCAAATATAAGAGTTTGAAAAATAAAAATAAATTTTTTAAAACTTAACTAAACCATTTCTAAAACGTAAAGTTACCAAAGGATATCTAAGTCGTGACTAACCATTTTAAAGACTAACTTCCTTGCATGGAGCATCCTAAACAAGATCACAAACTCATATACATATTTTCACAACAACCAACTGTTCATGGTTCTAGCTTTCACCTTGCTAACATTTAACTTATATTTTTAGGTTAATATTACTTCACATCCGTAACATAGTTTCATACTTAAACCAAGTTGGCCAACATATATCCAAGCACATATAAACATTATAATCCAATATCATAATAAGCTGATAAAACTATGATTCGCAATAAAATATATACCATTATTCAAAGTTAGAAACTTTAAATAAAATGATATAGTTTCCTACCAATAGCAATCCATGCAAAATATATAACTTTACTATCTTCAGACCATGACCTATATTCTTGCTCTACTATACAAAATCTTGATCTTTGGGCCTTGCAAGTGAGTTTGGGTTCAACCATGAAGGGTTTAAGCTCAACCAAGGCATGTAGGGTTCGACCATGCTTGGTTCATGGAGAAATGAGCTTGCTTTTGGAAGGATGGAGGTAGGAAGGAAGTAAGGTGATTAAACATGGTTTTGGAGTTTTTAAAGTAAGAAAGCACTAGGTTTCAACTTTAAAATTTATAATGGAAGTCGTGAAAATATTTTATGAAATTTGGGGAAGGTTTTACGAAATGAAAATGAATGAGAAAAATGATAATAAAATTAGGAATTTGGCATACATAAAAATGCAAAAGTTAAATTACTAAAATGCTCTCAAAGTACTTACCCTCCACAAACCTAATGACTCATCACCTTGCCCTCAACCGCACCATCTACTCATGCTACCCCCTTGACCCCCTCTTAACCATGCTCCAACATGAAATAAATATTTTTAAGTACTCTAATGTACTTATGTCTCTTATTGATTTGACAATTTATGTTAAGCATTCTTTGTATTTTATTTAAAACACATAATAAATCACATCTCTTTTCATTTTTACTTAAGTATGCATATATAACAAACCATATCCTAACTTCATTTAAAAATGAATGAATATAATTATACAATAGAGTTCACAACGTTTTCGACAACTTTAGCCGATGAAAAGTTAAAAATTCAGAAAATGAATTTCGGTCATAATTTCATTTTTTCTTCAAACACGATATTTTTGTAAACAAATTTTGAAAAATATTTCACCATCGTTATTTATTATTTAAAAGATTTTTATTTTTATTTTAAAATCTATTATTAGAATATTTAAAATTAGTTAAACATTCGCAAACCAAAATGGTGAAATTTTGGATCATTACACAAACCATATGAACAACCACCTAAATTCAATGCCAAATCAAGCCTCTTAATTTAGGGATGAATCTAATCCTTAGAGAATTTTGGGATGCGACTTATCATATAGGTTCCCCCTATGCTCCAGAGCTCCCCCACGAAGTTTCGTCAAATTTCAACCGAATTAGCCTTTGATTTTCCTGATTTCTCGACCTAACTACCTAACATCCAAAACATCGCACACAACATCAAAGCATAACATACAATCATAAATGATCGTGCATATGCATCCATCCATTCATATAATACCTGAGAATATGAGGATCAACCTAGTTTTATTCTAATTCCAAGTTTTGCATTAACGTATGCACATAAATGATGGAAATTACACATGATATGGATATGAGTAATTAGATTTCAAAACAATTTTCTATAATCATTTGAAAAAAAAAATCATATTTCTGGTCATAAACATATTTTAACAAGTGATTAAAGTTAGAAAACCCTTTTTAGATCAAAACGTATAAAACGACCACTTTAACTATATAAACAAGTATAGGTGACCAAGGGGTCAAGAATCACTCACCAAATACCTAAAATGCCATTTCCCTTCCTCAGATTTGAGGTGTAAGAAAGATCCAAATCAATAGAAATGATAATCTCTAGCTTCTATATGTTAATCTCCTCTTTAATATATGATTTGGCTAACATTAATAAGGAAAAGATGTGATGTTTGATGAAATTAGGGTTAATGGAGGCTTAAATCTATTTTGGGGAAGAAGGAAATGACTTAAGTTAGTTCCTACAACCTCCTATTAGCACAAATTTCGAAGTAGGTTAAAAGGCCTAAGCATGGGCTTAGTTAATTATCCACTAAAACTAGCCAACAACAACCAAAAATTAAAATTGCCATAACTTTCAAACGACGCATCTGTTGTTCTGTTATAACCACTCCATAGAATGGGAAACCATCATCTTGAAGTAATGGAAGTATATTGATTTCTAATTTGACTCATATTAAATGTTATAGTCCAAACAATATTTTTAGGGTCAAAATGATCACATAGAAATTTAGTAAAAATCACATATGTGAAAAATGTTCCAAAGAATCACTTTCCAAAATCCTAGAGTCATATGCCTAATATGAATAAAATAAATGTTTTATGATCCTCCGATATGTAAAATGCAGATCGTTACACGCCGATTGTAACCACCATGTTTTGGAGATTGCCTGTTTATATTAAATTATAACGGATGTTATAATTTAATATTGTAAATTTAAATATAATTGGAAATTTTAAATTTGTTTATTTGGAATAAATAATGAATTTGTAAATAAAATGGGAGAAATAAAGTTTGGAACTTTATTTTGTTTATTTGGAATAAATGTGGGATTAAATATTGATTGGATAAGTATTTGGTTTAAATAAACTGAAATATTGGGTATTTATTAGTTTTGACCTAATAAATTAATTAGGTGATGTATTTCAACATTAAATTGTTGAAATAAATCTAAACTAACAAAAATGAAGTTTTAAAAACTTTATTTTGATAATTTGAGAAGAAAATGATTAATTGTTGATTTTATTTGAGTTATGCAATAGTGTTGTAAGTTATTTCTTATATTAAAGCTTTTATTGAATTTAAAAAGGGGGAAATGAAGTAAATCTGTATTTTATTAATATCAAAGATGAAATATAGTTTAAAAATAGTATTTTGATGATAAGATAAAATTGGAATGATTTATTGTAATTTATTGACAAGAAAATAATTTTTGTACAAGTTATTGCATTAAAAATGATGTTTTACACTAAAATAATGTAAATTGTGTAATGTAGTCAAAAATAGGGTTTTATTGTTAAATATAACTTTTTACAATAAAATAAATTTAATTTTATTACAGTAACAATATTATTTCATAACAATTAGATGTATACATTCTTGTTTGGTTTTCAAAATGAAGTAAAGTGTGTATATGTTGATAATATAAGATAAAAATATACATTACTTATATTTTCTCTAAGCATTTTGGCTTTGGGCTTAGTAGGGTTACAAATGGGATCCAAAGCCCATTATCTAGAGGTTTCTGGTGAGAAAAGAAACACAGTACGTTGTTTCTTCTTCTTTCTCAAAAACCAAAAGCATACAGTAAAAGAAAACGAGAAATCTTCATGGCATCCTTCAATTAAAACCAATCTTTATTCAATTTTCTGCTAATTCAAGAAGCTAATTCCCAAAAATAAAAATAGTGAAAGGTAATCAAATCCAATACTCAATAAATTTCATCAAAAGTTTTGATTTAGGTATGAATTTGGTGTAACTTATTCTATTCCTCCTGCATGTTCTTCTTTCAGCAAATACGGGTTTCTAGAGCTTCTTTTCATCGTCAAAGATCATTTCTTGCACCTAAATTCTTTGCTAATCATCAGGTGAGTATCGATCTCACAATAGTTAGCCTATGCAATGTCAAAAATCGCAAATTGAATCAAAAATTTGCTAAAAAATTCGTTTTTGAACTAATTTAAATTTTCTATGTAAACTATCTTGAGTTGCAACTTTGTGCAGTCGTATCTCTCTGTTCCGGCAATGAAATGTTGTCAGATTTTTCTTGTTTTGTAGATTATACGTACCAAATTTCAGGTTATTTCGACCTATATAGCTTATATAAATATGCTGCCGAACATTGATTCAGAGCATGTTTTTTGTCCAGATTTTTGCAGTGAAAACACGGCATGGGTTAAACTTTGAGACATCATAACTTTTTCATACTTTGTCTAAAGTGCATAATTCTTGGTGCAGTTTAAATTCTTTTTGTTGATCTTTATGCGTGCTAAATTTCAGGTCACTTCGACCTATATATCATATAGAAATATGCTGCCGAACTTTGATTCGATGCATATTTTTGTCCAGATTTTTACAGTGAAAACACTGCCTGGGTTCAACTTTGAGACATCATAATTTTTCGTACTTTGTCTAAATTGCATAATTCTTTATACAGTTTAAAGTCGTGTTATTGATCTTTTTGTATGTTAAATTTCAGGTCATTTCGACCTAAATAGCATATAGAAATACGCTGCCGAACTTTGATTTGAAGCATGTTTTTGCCCAGATTTTTACAGTGAAAACAATGTATGGGTTCAACTTTGAAACATAGTAACTTTCTCATACCTTATCTAAATATTGTAATTCTTTTTTAATTTTAAATTATAGTTGTTGAACTTTTTGAATGTTAAATTTCAGGTCATTCCGACCTCTGTAGCCTATAGAAATGTGCTGTCAAACTTTGAATTGGAGCACGATTTGCTCCAGCTAACAACAGTGAAATCTGGCTGCAAGTCCAACTTTTAGAGATCATATCCCTCTCGTTTCTTGTCCGATTGTATCCATTCTTTTTTATTTAAAGTGGAGTTACTGAAATCTATGCCCGCAAAATTTTACCACTTTTAAACCTTTGTAACTAGTTAAAAATTATGTTGGAACTTTGAATCGGAGCTTGTTTTTCTCCAGCTGAACATTTGAATTGTTTTATATGGATTTTTTTTCAATATTGTTTTTAATCAGCTTGATCCTAAGATGAAAGAGCCAATATTACCACTTATCCGTATTTTGGATTGGTGAGTTTTTAAGAGATTTTCATATGACGACTTTATGAACAATTTCATTGAATTTTTGTTGATTTTTGTTGTTTCTTTACACGTACTTTCTAAACCGTTTTCGGAAGATTTTTTTAGCTTTCAAAATAAATATTTTACAATATTTATAGTTAATTCAAAGCTATTAAAATTATACATTATCGATAATAAGAAAATTTTCAAAAGTTATTTTCCAAGCGATTTTAAAAATAGTTTAAAAACTTATTTTCTATAATAATTATTTTCTACATAATAATACATGTTCTTGAACTTTTCGGACGTATGAGAAAGTGAATTAAATGATTTAGTTAAACACGTGGTATGTGACACGTGAGTTTACTTTTTCGGTTTACTTCGGACTTGTACGATCGAATCCTCTTGAGTATATTGTTTTGACTTGATAATTGAGATTTACAATTCCTATTAGAGGAAGTATCCGAGTTGGCTAATATTTGGCGAACTAAGAAGTTCGAGATCTCCTATTATAGGGGTAATAATCAATGAGAACCACTTATATATGTTGTTTACTCGCCGATGAGACGAGGCGAGTCTTGAGATGAGATTCCCCTTTTTAGGAATTACGGGTAATGAGAAACCACTATGAGATTTATTTGCACTTGCCGATGATACGAGGCAAGACATATGAGTAGTCTGAGATTTCTGAGGTTTATAATTTTATTTTTATGATGTGGAGTTAACTAGCGGTTAGTAAACCGTTTAGTGTGAACGTGTGGTATGGGACGCGCGTTAACACTTTTTCGGTTCCTTTCAGAGAGTTTGTGACACATCCACGAGTATGCCAGTGCGATAGATCTCGGGTCATCTGAATTATGTGACTTCGGTCACCACGAGTTATGGGACTTCGGTCACCACGAGTACGACCTTCAGATCCACGACTTAGATACCTAAATTATACATAGCACTGGATAAGAGTTTAGCACATGCAGCATTGCTTCAGCTTTGCAATCAAGGATCTAGCCAGTCCGGCGTTTTCTGAGTTTTATACGATTTCACCATTTTGAGATATTTTTGTTACATCGATAGCTTAGTGCTACATGAGATGTTATATAGGGTGATTTCGTTTTTTTAGATTTGAACTCTATCTTGAGTTCCGTGAGATTCATATTAAAATTTGGATGAGTTTCTCTTATGACTTTTGTATGATTCCTTACTTTAGAGTTGAATGCTATTAAGTATGGATCTCTTATGTTGAATTAAATCTATTCATGCGACAACCCTTGGTGAACATATACCATGCATTAAGATTATACTATACTTATACCCAACCTTTATAGTTAAAGGAAGAATTACCTTATGCATATATATTCCTCTTATCTTATACTAATATCAAGTTCTAGCTAGCCTGACCCATGTATTATTACTCAGGCCAGACCGAGTTGCAGGTTAGGTAGCTGGACTCTTAGCTTGCTTTAATTTTGGACTTCACCGTTGACTTGGGATATGGCATAGTTTTTGTGTAGTATACTTTCTGTTGGGCACTTGTGATGTATATATTCTTTTGTGGAGAATGTATGTACATATTGTGGTTGTATACAACTAGTGGCATGTTGTATTACATTTGATGTGTGTATTCATATGTATCGTTTCTGTGTTGCTGTTCTGTGACTTGTAATTGATATAATTATTATGTTTTGCTTCTTTATAATCCTGTAACCACCATAGTAGTGTATTAGATAGGAATTAAGTATGTCAAATACTTGAGATGAAAAAAGACTATAAATATCGACATACCTAGCTCTTTTCTAATGCAAGACTATGATGGTCGCCCTTAAACAGCCTCATTCTCCGCATTAGCAGACAGAATTACTGAATAATTATTTTTGTTAATGTGGGTCTCGGGGTGGGGCGTCACACTGATGCTTCAATTTTAGTTCCTATATCAGATCCTGGACGTGTTGCTTCCGAGGACTCTACTACTAAGAGCCGCTCTTCTCAGGGAGTGAAGTATCTGTATAGCTCCCTCATTCTCTGTTGATCTTGGAGGTGAGGAGTGATATTTCAAATCAGAATGCGCTTCAATCCTCAGTTGATGGGAGCATCAGCTGAATCCTTTGATTTTTGGGTAGAAGGTGCTAAGGTCCTTGCCCATACCATGGCCATAAGAAGAGTTTTTTCATGCTTCCTCTTGCAGCCCCTACGGGGCCCTTGGATTCCCATTTTCTCCCATCATCGGAATCACGGTCTAAGCTAATGGACACCCGTGTGTCTTTGCTTTGAAGTTGGCCATTAGTTGACGTTGGATGGTCATAATCAAAGGGTGGAAGCTCTACGACTAGCTTCTATGAAGCATCGGTCGTTGAGTCTTTTATTCAAAAAGTGGTAGTTGGTCCCACTACTCCCATTTTAGAGTGAGCTATAATAGTTTATCTACTGCATGACACATGCAACAGACAAGCACCAGCGGTGAGCCGTGGGCGATGATGTAATGGAAGATGGAATTGGAGGGTTGGTTGAATTTAATGGGAGGAACGGAGAGATGGAGGGACAGAGGAATGGAGGATGAAGGGACAGAGGGATAGAGGTATGGAGGACAGAGGGACAAACGAATGGAGTTTCAAACCCTCCTCCTGTTGCCAAAAGTGTTACTAATTTTTTTTGTCTTCGCCACCCTCGAGTAGATCGTGAGGCATTCTTACAATTTTTCATCCTCACGATTAGAAATCAGCAAATTTAAGCTTAGTGAACTTCTTCTTTAGGAAGCGACTGTGCTATTGAATGCTTACATAGCCGAGAAGTCACACTTCAACTGTTTGTTGAAATGTGGAGATGGATTGATGAACAAAATGCGACTGAAAGTAAATAGCAGAAATACAGAAAGATACAGAGATTTTTTACATGTGTTCGGATTGTTGTTAATCTTACAGCCACGGGATAATCCATGATGTTTGACTATTTTTGTACAAGAGATTATAATGCCACCGAGTTTTACAATATTTTGCTTTTCATTTTAGGAAGAAGAAGTTGAAAAAGAAGATCCATTTCTTTGTCAATATACCTTCCCTTTTATAGTATGAAAAGTGCATTGTTGATGGTTGTAATTGTTTCCTGTATTTTCCTTCAACCTCCGCCCTTAGATTATACCACTTGTCGCTTATCTAAGATACTTATATTTTGTGCTTGGATTGATGATAAGTTTTCGGTGGTAAATCCAAATATTGGAGGGCATTGGAATTTTTAAGTAGGATGCTCAAAAAAGTAGAAAGGGAGCTTTGGTCTACATATGTCAACCTCCTCTCTCTTGAAGTAGAAATATGCTCTAAGTGGAATGGTAAGAAACTACCCGAATGCTTTATTTGATTGCTAACATGGGAGAATAAATGCAGTGATGGATGTTATCTGATGATCAGACCGTACTTCTCTATTCCTGCTTTTTCTCCCTTTATTTAAATTGTTATCGCGTCGGGTAAGAATGGAGTAGCTTTTCCTATTCTATGCTAAAGCTGCCCAGACAAGTTTTGAGATTATTTGCAATTAGGATTGTAATCTTGACCGTTAATGTCGAGAGATTAGTAAGTAAGAACTTCACATTTTTCATTTTCCTGTAGGATTTAGTCAACGAGGAAGCATGTATTGAGTGACCCAGTATACAGATCCAGTGGAATTCTTTCAGCTCTATATGGTGTTTCCTAGGTTGCCCTCGGTGTATGTTTGTACGGATCTATTTCTATAGGCATCTGACAAATGTGAGAAAATTCAACCCGAAATCTCATGCGTTAGTCATTATGTCTTAGTCTTGTATTCCTATAACACCCACATTTTTATATAATTAATAAACAAATAATTATGAACAGTGAAAATAAGAATTTTTGGAATTGTCAGAGTTTGGCCTTGAAACTTGTTCCATTGTGTTCGTGACGATTTTCTGATCAATTTACATATATAATATGTCTCGAACGGAGTTCGTATGAAAACGTTATTGACGTTCGAAGTTTTGTATCGAGAAATAATTATACATTTATATGCACATAAATATATTTGTTATAAATAAATATATGTGCGTATGAAATTCCAGAATTAATGCATATTTGAATTTTAAAATAGATGTGACTCATCATGGTAGTTAATTAACATTGCCATCATAAAGGAAATTAATAATATCGGTAATTAAAGAAAATTAATTAACATCAACAGGCAACGTAATCAAATCAGCTATTGGAGGAAATTAATTTACATTAATTGTTCACATGCGAAATTCAAAATATACAAATTTTATATTGGAAATTTAATCTGATGGTGTTCAAGTAGAATAAACAAGCAACATAAAAAAATGTTAAACGTTTATAATTTATAACATTTAAAAGTTAACGTTTATAAATAACATTGATTAAAACAAATAAGGCACATTTAAAATCCAAAATGGATGTGCGTTATAAAGAGCATTAAATCAGAGAACTAATGAGAGTAAATTCGAATTAATAAGGAAATGAAATAACATTTGACCTAGATTTGAATGTGTACATATAGGCAGTATATTGCTGCATATAAAAATTAATTAAAGGATCAATTATGAAGAGGGTTAATTAGATAATTGGTTGGCTACATCGATATAAGAGGGAATGTATTGTAATTCATTCCATCAGTCATCACTTTCTTCATCCCTCTCTTACAGTAAACAATGGCTTATTTCTTCATTCTTTTCCCCTATTTCTCAGAAATCTACACGAAATGAATCCAAATAAAATATATGTGAACAAAATAGAGAAATTACAACAAATTAAAGGAGAGAAGTTGTAGAACGGCGTAGTAATTTTAGAAGATAGGGATTTAAAGCTAAGTACGACTGGTGAGTGGATTTAAATTTATATCTTTTACGTTTATGATATATTATCGTTAGATTCCCGTTAAATAATTTTATTTAGTATTTATTTTAGTAATTAATTCTGTTAATTAGTTATGTAGAGATTGTAAATTGTATAAGAGAGCTTATAATTAATTAATATTAGGCTTGACAGTTAGAGAAAGGCATAAGCCTAAAAGTAATAAATTTATAGCTGTTTACATCTATTTTAAAGTTAAAATTTAGCCTGTAAATTTTAGCTTCATTTTATACTTTTTTGCATGAATAAATTTGTTAAAGAGAAGAATTCACAAATACGAACTAAAACAGAAGGACACTAGATTTACATAAATTAGATGTACAATAATAAAAGCTAAAATAAAAGGAGAAAAATAGAAATTTGCAGTAAATTATGCTAAAATGGGAAAAATAAATAAAAAGGGAAAACCTAATAACTTGATTTGGAAGTAAGTGATAGATCAATTAGTTGGTTTAGAAAAGAGAATACATTTCTATAGTTTAGTATTTAAAAGATAACGATAAACGTAATTACAAGAATAAAAAGAAACAATAAGGGAATTAGTGTAAAATAGAGAAATTACTGTATTTTGCACTATCCAATAAGTAAAGAAATAATAAAAGAAATATCCCGCAGTTACTGATTATTCTTTATAGCATTATTTAGTATTAAAACATGAAAATGGATTTTTAGCAGAACTTTTTGTAACCAACCAAATAGAATAGAAATACTTCCTAGAATATAAGAAAATGAAGTGAAGAATTAAAGACGGAATCAAGTTAATTATTAGACAAGAATAGAAGCTATAGATAGAAATGTAACTAAATCTGCATTAACTGGGGAAAGAATAGAATAAAATTAAAGTTGTTATTATGATAAGTAAATTTGTGACAGTTGGACGTAGACCCAAGTCAAGGTTGTCATATAATAAAAGAGAATTAAAGAAAATTCAATATCATAATAAAACAAGACAGACTAGAATAGAAAAGAGTTGCTTGTAATTATATTTACAATATATTGATTATAAAAGAATGCAGTAGTGAAAATTGCAAGTAAAATTATAACATAAGTTATAGTTAAGTAGAAAGAATAGAAAAGACTTATTATAAGACTTAAATTAAGTTAATAAGAAAATGGAGCAGAAATAACAGAAGAGGCTTATTTTAATAAGCTTAGATCTTGGACTAAGTTAATAAGTAAGATAATAGAAGTGGCCCATACCAACAGAATTACCTTTCAGTAAGGAACTGATGGTCTCACAATAGTTAGGTGAGGCTGGGGCAGGATTATGCAAATTAGGGTAAATAAGTACCCAACGGAATAAGAAAAGTAAACTAAACGCAAAATAAAAGATTGGACTTAGGGTCTAATAAAAGAGTGAGATGCGTTTTGAGCAGCCCAAAGGATGAAGAGCCTAACAAAGCTGTTCATTACAGATTTCAGCATAGAAGAAGCACGTCCAACTTAGTTATTTTTGGCTAGAAAGAAGTATGAGACTTCAAAAGGACGTGAAAGTACTCTAGGACGGCCCTCTAGGGTAGTCATAGCGAAGCAGTCCTCCGAAGGCAAGTCTATGCGTGTTCCATCAAAAGAGTATGCATTGACTGCTTTTTGCATTGCAAGACCATTGTAGGCAATCAAAAGGAGTTGATGTTTAGAGTAGGATATTCGTATGTCCTAGTACTTGATAGTAAATTTTAGTGGGCAGGACCCAAAAGGATAGTCGCATGCGGATGTCGAGCCAACATCAACACCAAGAAGCGAGTTCGGGAAAGACTAGAGTTAAACCTACAGTCCAATAATTATTTCACTATCAAGAAATTGGGTGAGGGGAACAGCCAATTGGAGGTTTAGATCATTTGCAGTAGGGCACAGCCGCTTAGGTCTTTTGAGGTCTTTCGATTAGTTGAGGGGTGGCTGTGTGGGGCCATAGCCACAATAAAAAAGGGACAGACCAAGTAGAATATCTATGTTGTAGGTCTAATGAGGCAGTCCTTTATAGATATAGAAAATCCCCGACCGAGTTCCATACAAGGGAGACCTTGTTTAGCGGGATTTAGGGAGTAGACAGAACGATAATGTATAGTCCTCAAGGTACACACTGTGTGGTACATTGTGGATGGCCGAGCATTAGTATAGGCTAATGTGGACGTAGTTTTAAATTTTCAGAGCAGAGGACGGAACATTTGCATTGTAGGGCTTACGAGGCAGTCATTTACAGATATAGTCACAGCACGCCCTGGCAGCGAGACAATGGAGTCCTTTTCGAGGAGGATGCAGAAGTTACTAAGGCTAGTACTTAGGACCGATACGGTCACCGGGCATATTTCTACATATATTAGTTATTAGTTTTTGATCTACTAAGGAGTAGATGGGTACGGTTCATGCAAAGAGGCTAGAGTATTATAAACCCAATAAATCTAATATAACAGAAAATGGAAATAAAATAGTATATGTAGAATTAAGCTTAGAAGTATATAATTTGCCCATTCACTAGAACTTTAGTTCCGACCCCTTTCTCATAACATCCTACATATTAGGTAGATGGCAGAGGCTTTCTAGCTTTGAGAAACTTGTTTAAAAAGTGTTATTATGTTGGTGAGTATTTGATTACTATTATAATTTAGCCAGTTCTGCCGTGAGATATTTATCTAAGCTTTGATATATTTGTCTTTGTCTATTTGCAATATACTAGAAACCCAACTTGGGCTTTATTGGGCTTGGATTTTATGACGACCCGAACTCGATGCCCAACAGCCGACATAAGCAAAGTCTTCAAGAGAATCCAATACTGCAACTCCAATCCAAAACTCCAAACCAAAGCTCTTAACTTCAAGCTCGAACCACCATCAAGCTGAACTTGTAGCAAATGCGATCCCGAGCGCGATTACCAAACCTAAAAAAACTTCAAAGATCCAAAGACTGAAGAAGATTTTCAAATGATACCAAACCAAAGACTTCGAAAGCTATCGAATCAACACCTACTATTTGATTATCTGAAAAAACCAACTCTAGACAGTCCGCGTGGACAATTGTGGACACCCAGAGTTTAGGAAGGGAACGATAAACTCTGGGTCAGTCATTGGACTGGTGTGAGCAAACAAAAATAGTTTATCTTTAAAACAAACAACAAAAGAATTTAAAACATTGAAATCCGCAATGCTTTTTATAAAATGAAACTACCATAAGGCCTCCCGGCACACACACCATGCAATCGCACACTTGGGGAGATTTCTCCTTATGATAGTCAAACATGCTTACTACGCAAAATCCTTTTTGATATTATTATTAGTGCATAGTGGAAAACATATCGAAAGTATAATATTAATCTTAGCCAGCATAGGTACCATTATATTATGCCTGCTATAACTACCATGTTAAATGGCAGGTTATACAACTAAAACCGTACAAGACGCGTACTGGTAATTGGATTTCCAACAAATGGTTAGGCCAAAAAACTTCCCATTTCCACATGGGTACGCCTCTGGAGGGACGCACCCGAGAACCTACCTGAATCTCTGCCAACACAAGGCCGGTTTACCCCTTCTCATAATTAACACCTAAAGATATGCCATCCCCGGACGTTTGCGACCTTTATCCGAGGATCCTCAACAACAAAGCAACATCACACAGTAATAAATTTATAGTGTCCACATGAGTTAAGTATCTGGGCTCCATACCATGATACCACCCTTTTCCAGAAGAAATGGACATACCCTAGGGGCACGACCCCTGCAGCCTTGCTGCATCTTTCTTGTTTCGACCATTTCTGGGGTATGAGGTCCTGATGCAGTCTCGTCCACAATGCTACGCTTGTTCACAAAGCCATTCTTCGATCAAAAATTATCAACAACACTTCGTATGCCACATTACCAAATTGGGAATGTATCACTAGTAACCATCAACTACATAACCTCAGAGCTCGTACGTCTCAGAGAAATGTGTTAAGCTAAGAGAATAAATCTCCGCCACTAAACAAAAATGTATTTGATAGAAAACGGCTTTACATCTTAAAGTGTAATGTCAGACACAAATCCTTACAAGTTTGTTCCGTGTTCGAACAGAACCGAAGACACTTCCGAAGAAGCCTTTGCAATCCGGGTATTCACAATCCCGATCGGACTCCCCATCACATAGGGAGATCTCTATACCGTAACTACTCAGTGCAGAGTCATTTGACGGGTAATCCTTTCATTTTCGAAAATACTCGGTCTTCACCATCGATCTTCGAATGTTATCCATAACATCGTATCATTATTCGGAATGGGTTATATGATACAAGGTCCTCTCTGACTAAACCGAATAATGAGCGCAATATTTAAAAACATAGGGATATTGGGATTTCAGTTAAGTCACAACTTTAAAACCCAAAACCTTTCTCTTCAAATGGTTTAAACAAATTACCATTTTCAAAATCTATAAACAAAAATATTCATTTCACAAAGTTCACCCATCTTTCACAAAAATCCATTCACTGATTTTAAAACAATTTCCACATCAAATCGGATTAAGTCATCCTATCTTTAAATCAAAGATTTAATTCATAGCTTTCAAAATCATTTCCAAAGATTCATTCATAAATTGGAAAACCATTTTCATTTTAAACTTGAAATCCTTTTAATACAAATTGGAAATTCTTCCCTTATATGAAAGCTTTTATTATTTGAAAACAAATAGTTTTCATTTCGAAAAATTCCGATTTCATTTATACAAGTTAAAGTCCTTGGGTTAAGTTCAAATTCCCAAAACAATACTTTTAAAATGGTTTAAATCCATATAAAAACATTTATAATTTACATAGCCTTTCTAAACCATAATTTCCAAACATAGAACTCAATTTCAAATCTTGAATTTAAATTTAAATCAATTTATTTAAATTTCAAAACCTTATCAAGTTATTCAAAATAACTTTTCTCTTCAAACTCCTTTTCAAAAAAAATTCACGTTTAATCCAATTCTATTTCCAAAACCTTTTGGATTCAAAATTCAATTTAAAAATTATTTTCTAAAATCTATGACTTAACCAATTTCCTTGTGCAATCCATATTTGTGTGTGTATAGTGTAGTCCAGGGGTTTTACACAACAATGCAACATTATCAATCATCACAGATTCAAGCACAGTAATTATAGATAAGCGGTATATCTATATAATGCTTATCTTCCATACATAGATTCATAGATGAATAATATACATTTATCACAGATAAAATAAATTACATTCATCACAGCTTGAATTAAAACAATTCATATCACAAAGCATCACACATCAGAAATACCAAACAATTCAAAGCAGCTCATACAATTCAAACATTCATAAGTAAGGTTAATCGATCATCTGATTAATTGAAGCCAGATTAATCACTAATCTAGGTTGATTAACATTAATTAATTAAAATTTAATTAATTATCCTTAATTAATAAATGATTACCCTTAATCACTTGATTAATCAATCATAAATCATCAAATTATTACCCTTAATTACTTTTATTAAGAAATTAATTTTAAGTAATTAATTACCCCTTAATTACTTTTATTTATTGATTACTTTAATTAATTAACCCTTAATTCATTTAATTAATCATCCTTAATTAATTACTATAATTTATTAACCTTAATCACTTGATTAATTAATATTAATGAATTAATCACTAATCACTAAATAAATTAATTTCTAATCATTAATTAATTAATCTTAATTATCTAATTAATTAACCTCTAATTATAAATTAATTAATCTTAATTACTTAATTAGATTAATTCTTAAATAACAATTAAATAAATCCTTAAACCTTTATAATTAATTAATCCTAAATTATTAATTAATTTAACTTTAATTACCTTGTTAATTTAAGTAATCTTTAACCATAAAAAAACTTAGCTAAGTTTCAAGACAAAACAATTACATTAATTACCTAACTTTAATTTACACATGTTTAAAAGCATTTCATCTCAATTTATACTTAATTACTTTTAAAAATTAAGTTTTTAAAAATACTTAACAATTATCAAATTTTATTTATCAAAGCATAAAACTTTTAATCAAAATAGTTTAAACATAATAGATCAAATTAGTTTTAAATTTTAAAATTAGCTTTACAAAACATTTTAAAACATTTACAAACTCTACTTCGGGTTCAACCCGTTACTGACTCGTGTGTCCACTGGGGTTCCTTCTTCATCTTCCCTTTTTTTTAGTTTTAAGTTAAGTTTTAAAATCTAGAATGATAGCACTCACGAACACGAGTACAGACTCGAGCCAAATCTTATCCCACTCGTGCATCGACACGAGAAAAAAATCTTCTTCATTCCCACCCAATCTCGTGTGCACAGATCGATCCAGTGCACATGCACACGCCGCCGGCGTCACTCCGGCACCATCGACCTCCATCGCCAAGTCGACTATGGCGTCCCTAAACCATCGCACTACTCAGCAACCATGAGCAAACATCAAAATCAAAATCGAGCTTCCAGTCGAAAAACTGGAAACCCCATCTGAAACTGCCTCGACGAGGCAATTCTGGGCACCAGAACCACCAAAACTTCGCTAGCGACTTCGCTAGCCTCCATGTCATCACTTCCCCAAACCACGCACAGCTCGATGCACCATAGAAGCCACGGTGACTAATTTTCATGCCCTCGACAAAACTGGGGTTTAAAACCCAATTGGCCTATTGCCGACGCCCCGGTGATCGTACACCATATCCACCAATTTTCCCAACTTCGATGATCACCAAGCTAACTCCAGCCAAAGCCCCAACCTCTAGAATCACCCCAATCACCAGAACTTGCTCGAAAACCAAAATCCAGTCATTCCCAAAATGCAAATCCAATACCAAACTAAAATTCATGAATTTTGTTTTAAAAATCACATTTTCCAGAGATGATTCAAGTTGCATGTTTGAATCCACCAATTAAATTGTTTGCTTTTATCATTTTTTAATTTTTTTTACTGTTTTACTCTATTTCCAGAGATATGCAAAACAATTTTGCTTAAAAATAAATTTTAAACTACATTTTGTGATTAATAAATCATATTTTGTTTTGAAGCACACAGCCAAACCATGATTAGATAGAGAAGTTTGAATTTTTGAATTATTTAAAAGCTCTGTGATCGGGAAACAGAGAAGAACAAGCATCACATACATGCACAGATCAAACATTTTTTTATATATACAGAAATGACATATGTATAAACACATGCAAAGCACAAATCAGATTCAAGAATCCATATGCACAATTTTAGATCTACATAAGCTTTTAATACATATATTTACTCAATGGAATTTCAAGACAAAGAAGGTGAAGTTTCCTCACCTGTTTCCTGAAAGAACAGAGGCCAGAATGATGAATTTTGAACAGAGGTTTTGAATTTTTTTTGCTTGCTGTTGTTTGATTCCTGGCTTAGTTACTGATGTTTAGATCTGAAGTTTGATCCCAGGTTGGAGGCTGAAATTTATTTCTATATTTAGATTTTGATTTGCTACAAGCTTTTTAATTTGATTTGCAACTTAATTTATTGAATCCTGAAGCTTGTTTTTGTTTTGCTTTGATATTTTTTTCCAGGTTTTGAAAATTCTGAGATGATTTCTTGTTTTCCTCTTGATCAAGTTTTGGTTTTGTTATTGGGATGATTTTTTTTCTATGTATGTTTTCTAAATTCAAATTAAAAGAAAAGTTAAGATTTCTACTTGTTTTAATTTGGCTAACACTTGTCTATATCGTATTAACACTTGTATCTACATATTTTAATCTTCTTACGAATGTCCTATGTGAATTAAATTGTGTTTATATCCTCAATTTAAAGTATTTTATAAATTTGTTATGCACCTTATTTTTAATAAATTTATAAATCATGTTTTATATATATACAATTGAAAAGAGAATTGTTTATTACTAATGTATATATTTATACTTTCAAGAAATTGATTTTCAAAATCTAATTATACTTTAAATAAATAATCACACATATGTAAATTATAAAATTTAGCGTTTAAACAACTTTTAAACTTTTACTATATTTTAAACACTACAAATAATATTTTAAATATAACTTTATACTATATTCCTTATTTAAATAAATACATCTTCTTTATTAATCATTTATATAATCTTTTAAAGCAAAAGATGGTTTTACAAATTTAATTTCACATGAATAAATATATTAAAATTTTATTCTTAATTAGCCTTTGAAAAATCTATTATATCAAATTCAAAATATCATTTTTAAATCAAAATGAATATTTAATAAAATTAGAAACAAATTCTTATTAATTTGAAAATAAAATTTTAAATCCAATTTATTTCCAATATATTTATTATTGAGTTTCCAAATTTATATTTTTATTAAAAATCAATATATATATATACAAACAAACTAATAATTTATTTTATTTTGGAAAAACTCAATTCAATTTACAATTTAATTTCAAAAATTAATTCAATTATCAAATTAAACTTGGCTAAAATCCGAGAATGTTACATATTCCCCCCTTAAGAAAATTTCGTCCGTGAAATTTGCCACGGAGATAACAAAGAACAAATGAAAGATAGAGAAATATCTTTTCAGATTAAACTATTCTGCATTTGGCTTACAAAATCAGAATATCAACAATCGATATGAGAATAAGCTCATTCAATATTTCATGAAGTACTCGGGTTATCCGAATCTACGAATATGCGGGGGAACTGGTTAGTTCGAAGGAATAACTAACCATTCGTAGAATATATCGAAACCCAATAAAACAGACAAAAATAGGTTTGATTACAATCTCAGATTCAAGATTTAACTCATTTACGATTTACTGAGAAATAAAATATGTGTAGTTCCTGTGTTGAACAAAACTCGAAATTTTTTATCGTAAACGAGAAGGCTACCTGCTAAAATTCCTTTTCCTTTATCAGCCTTTGAGGTTGAAGGATCATCTTTGATTGCATACTACTTGAGCTTGCTTCTGTGCTGGGCAATCCTTGATCCTATGTTCCGGCTTGTGGCAGTAATAGCATTCCCATTCTCCTCCGGAACTTCCTGCTTATCCAGAGTATCGTATTTATAACCCACGTCGATCAATTCAAAAAAAGATTCCTTTACATGAGCAGTCATCCTCTCCTGATATTTCTTGTTCATTCCCTAAATAAACTTTTCATTCTTTTTCAAAGGTGTATTTACCAACTCCGGACCAAACCGAGATAATTCGTTGAATTTGTTCGAGTAGTCCTCATACGATAAACTTCCCTGCTTCAAATTCGTGAACTCCTGGTATATCCTGGAGATACCAGCAGATGGCATATATTGCTACTCGAACACTTCCTTGAATCGACTCCAAGTGAACTCATCTGCCGGCTCATCCACAGTAACTGTCTCCCACCAAGCTAAAGCCTCTTTCTGTAGTTGCCAGGAAGCTATCAATCACATCTGATCATCTTCCAATTTTAGTCCATTGAAAATCCTTTCGCACGATCGAATCCACGTTTGTTTTTCGATAATGGTTTCCTTGCCTATGAATGGCTTTCCACCAAGTCAAGAAAAACTTCAATGTAAATAGGCCATATTTGGCTGAGGTTGAGTGGGAATAGCTGCTGTTGCAGGGACTTGACCAGTTGAAGTGGTACTTCCCCGTCCCCGACCTCGTCCTCTTCTTCCACTCATTCTTACTATCTGTAAATAGTAAGAAAACCGATTTAGGCATTCCGACGAGATATCTTAAAGAATAACAACAGTTAAAGAAAATAGACTGAGAAATTTGGGTTTTCGGTTTCACGGGTTGTACTCATTATAGGGTATACTTCACCCTATCTCTAATGAGCCATCTAACGTGTTACACTCCGTAGCTAAAGTTCTTACTCAACCTTTAGCTCTGATACCACATGTGACGACCCGAACTCGATGCCCGACAACCGACATCGAAATCAGTATCGTTGGAGCTTGCAACAACATTGAATGAAAAACAACACATCGGAAACAAAGGATGGTAGCATTGATATACAATATAGATACAATGTTAGATACATCATGATACAACAACCCAACACCATCAGAGGATATACACAACACGTCACCATAGCGGAAATATATCGACATGAGCAAAGTCTTCAAGAGAATCCAATACTGCAACTCCAATCCAAAACTCCAAACCAAAGCTCTTAACTTCAAGCTCGAACCACCATCAAGCTGAACTTATAGCAAATGCGATCTCGAGCGTGATTGCCAAACCCAAAAAAACTTCAAAGATCCAAAGACTGAAGAAGATTTCCAAATGCCACCAAACCAAAGACTTCGAAAGCTATCAAATCTACACCTACTATTTGATTATCTGAAAAACCTAACTCTAGACTGCCCGTGTGGAAAATTATGGGCACCTAGAGTTTAGGAAGGGAACAACAAACTCTGGGTCAGTCATGGGACTGGTGTGAGCAAATAAAAACAGTTTATCTTTAAAATAAGAAACAAAAGAATTTAAGACATTGAAATCCGCAATGCTTTTTAGAAAATGAAACTACCATAAGGCCTTCCGGCACACACACCATGCAATCGCACACTTGGGGGAAATTTCTCCTTATGATAGTCAAACATGCTTACTACGCAAAAACCTTTTTGATATTATTATTAGTGCATAGTGGAAAACGCTTTGAAAGTATAATATTAATCTTAGCCCGCATAGGTACCATTATATTATGCCTGTTATAGCGACCATGTTAAATGGCAGGTTATACAACTAAAACCTTACAAGGCACGTATTGGTAATTGGATTTCCAACGAATGGTCCGGCCAAGGAACTTCCCATTGCCACATGGGTATGCCTCTGGAGGGACACCCCAAGAACCTACCCGGATCACTGCCAACACAAGGCCGGTTTACCCCTTCCCGGAAGTAACACCTAAAGATATGTCATCCCCGGTCGTTTGCGACCTTTATTCGACGATCCTCAACCACAAAGCAACATCACACAGTAATAAATTTACAGTGTCCACATGAGTTAAGTATCTGGGCTCCATATCATGATACCACCCTTTTCCAGAAGAAATGGACATACCCTAGGGGCGTGACCTCTACAATCTTGCCACATCATTCCTATTTCGACCATTTCCAGGGTGTGAGGTCTTGATGCAGTCTCGTCCACAAAGCTATGCTTTTTCACAAAGCCATGCTCTGATCAACAAATGATCGGCAACACTTTGTATGCCACATTACCAAATTCGGAATGTATCACTAGTAACCATCAACTACATAACCTCTGAGCTCATACGTCTAAGAGAAGAGTGTTAAGCTAAGAGAATAAATCTCCGCCACCAAACAGAAATGTATTTGATAGAAACCGGCTTTACATCTTAAAGTGTAATGTCAGACACACATCCATACAAGTCTGTTTCGGGTTCGAACAGAACCTAAAGCACTTCCGAAGAAGCCCTTGCAATCCGGGTATTCACAATCCCGATCGGACTCAGTATCACATATGGAGATCTCTATACCGTAGCTACTCAGTGTAGAGCCATTCGACGGGTAATCCTTTCGTTTTCGAAATTACCTGGTCTTCACCACCGGTCTTCGAATGTTATCCATAATGTCGTATCATTATTTGGAATGTGTTATATGACACAAGGTCCTCTCCCGGCTAAACCGAATAATGAGCGCAATATTTAAAAACATATGGATATTTGGATTTCAGTTAAGTCACAACTTTAAAACCCAAAACCTTTCTTTTAAAATGGTTTAAAAAATTACCATTTTCAAAATCTTTAAAAAAAAGATTCATTTCACAAAGTTCACCCATCTTTCACAAAGATCCATTCATAGGTTTCGAAATAATTTCCACTTCAGATCGGATTAACTCATCCAATCTTTAAATCAATGATTTAATTCATAGCTTTCAAAATCATTTCCAAAGATTCATTCATAACTTGGAAAACCATTTTCGTTTCAAACATGAAATCCTTTTAACACAAATTGAAAATTCTTTCCTTATATGAAAGCTTTTATTATTTGAAAACAAATAGCTTTCGTTTCGGAAAAATCCGATTTCATTTATACAAGTTAAAGTCCTTGGGTTAAATTCAAATTCCCAAAACAATACTTTTAAAATGGTTTAAATCCATATAAACACATTTATAACTCATATAGCCTTCTTAAACCATAATTTCCAAACCTAGAATTCAATTTCAAATCTTGAATTTAAATTTAGATCAATTTATTTAAATTTTAAAACCTTATCAAGTTATTCAAAATAACTTTTATCTTCAAACTCCTTTTCAAAATCTTTTCACGTTTAATCCATTTCTATTTCCAAAACCTTTTGAATTCAAAATTCAATTTAAAAATTATTTTCTAAAATCTGTGACTTAACCAATTTCCTTGTGCAATCCATATTTGTGTGTGTATAGTGTAGTCCAGGGGTTTTACACAATAGTGCAACGTCATCAATCATCACAGATTCAAGCACAGTAATTATAGATAAGCGGTATATCTCTATAACGCTTGTCTACCATACATAGATTCATAGATAAATAATACACATTTATCATAGATAAAATAAATTACATTCATCACGGCTTGAATTAAAACAATACATATCACAAAGCACCACACAGCAGAAATATCAAACAATTCAAAGCAGCTCATACAATTCAAGCATTCATAAGTAAGGTTAATTGATCATCTGATTAATTGAAACCAGATTAATCACTATTCTAGGTTAATTAACATTAATTAATTATCCTTAATTAATAAGTGATTACCCTTAATCACTTGATTAATCAATCATAAATCATCAAATTTTTACCCTTAATTACTTTTATTAAGAAATTAATTTTAAGTAATTAGTTACCCCTTAATCACTTTTTACTTATTAATTACTTAATTAATTAACCCTTAATTAATTTAATTAATATCCTTAATAAATTACAATAATTTATTAACCTTAATCACTTGATTAATTTATTCTTAATTATTAATTAATTAATCACTAAATGAACTAATTTCTAATCATTGATTAATTAATCTTTAATTATTTAATTAATTAACCTCTAATTATAAATTAATTAATCTTTATTACTTAATTAAATTAATTCTTAAATAACAATTAAATAAATCCTTAAAACTTTATAATTTAATTAATACTAAATTATTAATTAATTTAATGTTAATTACCTTATTAATTTAAGTAATCTTTAATCATAAAAAAAGCTTAACTAACTTTCAAGATAAAACAATTACATTAATTACCTAACTTTAATTTACACATGTTTAAAAGCATTTCATCTCAATTTATGCTTATTTACGTTTAAAAATTAAGTTTTTAAAAATACTTAACATTTCTCAAATTTTATTTATCAAAGCATAAAACTTTTAATCAAAATAGTTTAAACATAATAGTTCAAATTAGTTTTAAATTTAAATTTTAAAATTAGCTTTATAAAACATTTTAAAACATTTACAAGCTCTACTTCGGGTTCAACCCGTTCTTGACTCGAGTGTCCACTGGGGTTCCTTCTTCATCTTCCCTTTCTTTTCTTTTGTTAAGTTTTAAGTTAAGTTTTAAAATCTAGAATGATAGCACACACACGAACAAGGGCACGGACTCGAACCAAATCTTATCCCACTCGAGCATCAACACGAGAAAAAAGCTTCTTCGTTCCCACCCAATCTCGTGTGCACAGATCGATCCAGTGCACATGCATACGCCGTCGGCGTCACTCTGGCACCATCGACCTCCATTGCCAAGTCGACTACGGCATCCCCAAACCATCGCACTACTCAACAACCATGAACAAACATCAAAACAAAAATCGAGCTTCCATTCGAAAAAATGGAAACCCATCCTCATATGAAACTGCCTCGACGAGGCAATTCCGACCAACGGAACCACCAAAACTTTGGCAGCGACTTCGCTAGCCTCCATGCCATCACTTCCCTAAACCACGTGCAGGTCGATGCACCATAGAAGCCACGGTGACCTATTTTTATGCCCTCGGCAGAACTAGGGTTTAAAACCCCATTGGCCTATTGCCGACGCCATGGTGATCGTACACCATATCCACCATTTTTCCCAACTTCGATGATCACCAAGCTAACTCCAACCAAAGCCCCGACCTCCAAAATCACCCAAGTCACCAGAATCACATTTTCCATAGATGATTCAAGTTGCATGTTTGAATCCACCAATTAAATTGTTTGCTTTTATCATTTTTTAATTTTTTTTACTGTTTTACTCTATTTCCAGAGATATGCAAAACAATTTTGCTTAAAAATAAATTTTAAACTATATTTTATGATTAATAAATCATATTTTGTTTTGAAGCACACAGCCAAACCAGATTAGATAGAGAAGTTTGAATTTTTGAATTATTTAAAAGCTCTGTAATCGGGAAACAGAGAAGAACAAGCATCACATACATGCACGGATCAAACATTTTTTTATATATACGGAAATGACATATCTATAAACACATGCAAAGCACAAATCTGATTCAAGAATCCATATGCACAATTTTAGATCTACTTAAGCTTTTAAATATATATATATATATATATATATATATATATATTTTTATATATATATACACTCACAGGCATTTCAAAACAAAGAAGGCGAACTTTTCTCACCTGTTTCCTGAAAGAACAGAGGCCAGAATGGTGATTTTTGAACAGAGGTTTCGAATTTGTTTTTCTTGTTGTTGTTTGATTCTTGGCTTAGTTGCTGATGTTTAGATCTGAAGTTTGATCCTAGGTTGAAGGTTGAACTTGATTTCTAGATTTAGATTTTGATTTGCTTCAGGCTTTTGAATTTGATTTGCAACTTAATTTCTTGAATCCTGAAGCTTGTTTTTGTTTTTCTTTGATATTTTTTTCCAGGTTTTGAAAAATCTGAGATGATTTCTTTTTTTTTCCTCTTGATCAAGTTTTGGTTTTGTTATTGGGATGATTTTTTTTCTTCTATGTATGTTTTCTAAATTCAAATTAAAAGAAAAGTTAAATTTGCCACTTGTTTTAGTTTGGCTAACATTTGTCTATATTGTATTAACACTTGTATCTACATATTTTAATCTTCTTACAAATGTCCTATGTGAATTATATTATGTTTATATCCTTAATTTAAATTATTTTATAAATTTGTTTTGAACCTTATTTTTAATAAATTTATAAATCCTGTTTTATATATATACAATTTAAAAGAGAATGGTTTAATAATAATGTATATATTTATACTATCAAGGAATTGATTTTTAAAAATCTAATTATACTTTAAATAAATAATCACACATATGTAAATTATAAAATTTAGCTTTTAAACAACTTTTAAACTTTTACTATATTTTAAACACTACAAATAATATTTTAAATATAACTTTATGTCATATTCCTTATTTAAATAAATACATCTTCTTTATTAATCATTTATATAATCTTTTAAAGCAAAAGATGGTTTTAAAATTTTAATTTCACATGAATAAATATATTAAAATTTTATTCTTAATTAGCCTTTGAAAAATCTATTATATCAAATTCAAAACATCATTTTTAAATCAAAATGCATATTTAATAAAATTAGAAACAAATTCTTACTAATTTAAAAATAAAATTTTAAATCCAATTTATTTCCAATGTATTTATTATTGAGTTTTCAAATTCAAATTTCTATTAAAAATCAATATATATATATATATATATAAACAAACTAATATTTTATTTTATTTTGGAAAAACTCAATTTAGTTTCCAATTTAATTTCAAAAATTAATTTAATTGTCAAATTAAACTTGGCTAAAATCCGAGAATGTTACAGATTTTAGCATTTTTGCGAAAAATTCGGACCCGTTTGGATTCGGATTGTTACGTATAGTATCAGAGCCTAGGTTTAGGATTCCTAGGTAGATAGTGAGCGAACGTATTTGTATTTTTGAATAAAATATAAATATATTATGTACTAAAATCCAAATAGTCCCCAATTATATATTTTAACTTATGGAAAAAATTTAGAAGTATATTTGTGCATAGTTTGCTAGTTGGGTTTGAAATGATCCAAGAGTATTGAGCTCTAAGTTATTAATCTTCTACAGTGTACAATAAGCCATGTTTTGAGAGAAGATTGATATCCATATGTTATAGAAAGTGGGGAAGTTCCCTAGAGATAGTAGGAAGAGTGTTTTTATTTTGGAAGGAGTAAGAGGTTTTGGTAAGAAGAAAAACCACCTTATTAACCCAATAAAATGAAACTTTTGGAATTGAAAAGCTGAAAAATATAGTTGTTAATATATTTGAGGAAGTAAATATTGGGTTTTTGAAAAAAAAATAAGTGGTATGAATTTAAATTAAATTTTTATATAATGTAAATTTTGTTAAAAGTGAAATTCTTTTTGAAGAATTATAGAGAGGGTATAACTCGCATGTTTCTTTATAGGTAAACAAAGATTTTAAATATAAAAACCTAGAGTGTGTTAAGTATCAAAAACGTAGATTACATCATTTATTATTGCAATAGATGTTTTCGATAAAAATAAAGGAAGCATAGACTATGACACTATTGTTATAGTAGGTGACTCACGAAAGAAATGTTTTTGCATAACATATGAGGTTTATTAATATTTATTTTAGTTAAATCCATAAACTAGTATTTTTGGTTTGTAGTAACGGTGTTTTACACCGCATCTGTTTTGACCCAAATGAGTTTTGGAGATAATTTTAAAGTGCTTTGTATGTACATTTATTATTTAAACAAGTATATGAAAATGTTTTCTAGTTATGAAGATATTAAAACAGTTTTGAAAATGAGTTTTTTTGAAAAAGGATGTAAGTTGAATTAATAACTTTAGTAGGAAATATCTACTGTAAGTGAATATAGATTAAACATACTTTAATCTATTGGAATGAAATAAATAATGAAATAATTTTCTATGAATCACAAATAAAGATGTTTTGTACAAGTTATAAGGAATACGTCAAAAGATATTTATAGGTTATGGAAAGCACTATATTTTGTACAGCCTATTTTGATAAAATAGAAAATAAATTCCTTATAATTTCACATAAACATGAAATCCTCTTTTAAAGGATTCATAGAAGGTTTTAGCGTTAATGGTTTCTCACAAGAAGAAGTAATTCCAATACATTAAGGTATAAAACCATTAAGTGTAGTACGTTAGAAACTCCTTCAAGGTTAAGTAATTGGAAGAGTGGGAAATTTAAGAGATTTTTAATTAAATAATTGTTCTTATCTACTTCAGTTTTAGTAAATTTGAAAATATGAAAAGAAGATATTTTGAAAACACGTGAGGACATTTTTTTTAAAGTCAAGAAAAAAAAAAGAATGTTTTAAGAACAAGAAAAACATGTTTTAAAGAAAAATGGTTTGGTGAAAAAGTAAGTATGTTTTTGGAAAGATATAATTTTAAGTAACCTAGTACCTTTGAATTTCATAGGAAACTTTAAAATAACACTTTCAAAGGTGAGAATTTTGGGATTTGATGTTTCAAAATTTAAAAGCTTTAATTTTTGAAGTAAAATGAAAAATACCAAACCAAACCAGACTTTTAAATATGGAATAGATAGGAATCATTTCGTAGGTGTAATGAAAAATTATAGGCTATAGCAGTAATTACTCCTACTAGTAATAATGAAAGTTCCCGTAAGGTGTATAGGATACTAGTGAGAACCTACGAATGTTGCTTCATGTGTGTAGACAATAGAAGAATAGTGAAGTGATATTAGTAAGATAGTAAGACACGCGCGGTTAAGAAAAGTAGACCCTAGTTCGGAAAAAACGAAAGCCAAAAAGAGAATTTTCCAAGCTTAGTTGCCTTTTTAGATAGAGACTTCATAGATTGAAATCCTTATCCATTGCAGTAAATGAGACTTTGTTATTCCTTTTTGAGCATGTAATAGAAGCGATGAATAGATCTTATTCGTGATGAGTAATATAGTGAAAGTTGGTAATAAGTAATAGGCCGTAGGAGGAGCATATAAGTTACTTGGATCCCTAGAGTAGTACCTCTCTTTCTCAGAGTGGACATGGTCCTAGACTTCTTAGCCCTAGATGATACCTATTTTCAGTTGCTATATTAAAAGAAGAGTAAAAGCAGATAAAAGGTAACTAAAAGAAAACTGTAAGATAAAGAAAGGAACAGAAATATCAATAGAAATAAATGAGAGTTGCAAAAGAAAAATAAATCTTTCCCATAAATTAAGTTTGGGAAAAAGTTTGAAAAGAAAAAACTTTCTTATGTAAACCATGCTTGGGAAAGAAAATAGAGATTTTATAGGATAGCGACATAAGTTCCAAGTACGGAGGGAGAGGTACGTAAGAGTAAAATGGAGAGTGAAGTTTTTCCGTTTTCTACCTTCTTTCTGACATAAGAAAACGAGTTCGGAAAATTAAATTTTTTTGAAATTCGAATATTAAAAAGTCACGTGGTTGGATTTAGATGGAAAATTCGTTGAACAACACCCCTATTTAGTAGGATGTGGGAAAATTTGGATGAAAAATATTTTGAGTTTTCAAAAGATTGCACTTATATAGAAATTGTAAGTATATTTAGGATGCGTGCATCATGTTTTAAAATAAATTTTTAAAGAAGAAAAGCATCCATATAGGAGGTACCGCTTAGAAATTCATGTACATGCATATATTTTGTATGGAATAACACTTTTGCACAAGAACACGGATGGTTGAAAAATTGGATGTACAGGAAATTGATATAATTAATGTAAGGAATTACATAATTTTACCCTTGCCAAATATCAAGGACGAAATTTCCTGAAGGGTGGGAGAATGTAACACCCCGTAGTTTTATATCATTAAATAATCAAATAATTATAAAAATGAAAATAAGCATTTTTTGAAGTGTTAGAATTTGACCTTGAAACTTATTTCATTGTGTTTATGGCGATTTTCTGATCAATTTACATATATAATATGCCTCGAATGTAGTTCGTATGAAAAAGTTATTGACGTTCAAGGTTTTGTATCGAAAAATAATTATACACGTAAATGTATTTAAATATATTTGTTATAAATATAAATATATGTGCGTATGAAATTCCAGAAATAATGCACAGTTGAATTTTAAAATAGAAGCGCGTCATAAAGATAATTAATTAACATTGTCATCATGAAGAAAATTAATTGATATCAGTAATTAAAGACAACTAATTGACATTAGCAGGCAATGTAATCAAATCAGCTATTGGAGGAAATTAATTTAAATTAATTGGTCACATGTGAAATTCAAAATAGACAGGTTTTATATTGTAAAATTAATCAAGCAATTAGTGTTGATTAATTAGAATAAATAGGCAACATAAAAAAAGGTTAAACGTTTATAATTTATAATGTTTAAAAGTTAACGTTTATAAATAATATTTAATAAAACAAATAAGGCACGCTTCAAATCAAAAATAGATGTGTGTTATAAAGAGCATTAAATCAGAGAACTAATGATATTTAATTGGAATTAATAAGGAAATGAAATAATAGTTTACCTAGATTTGAATGTGTACATACAGGCAATATATTGCTTCACATAAAAATTAATTGAAGGATCAATTAAGATTAGGATTAATTAGATAATTGGTGGCTGCATCTATATAAGAGAGAATGTAATGTAATTCATTCCATTAGCCGTCACTTTCTTCATCCCTCTCTTACAGTAAACAATGGCTTCTTTATTTATTCTTTTCTCCTATTTTTTACAAATCTTCAACAAATGAATCCAAATAAAATATATGTGAACAAAATAGAGAATTTGCAACAAATTAAAAAAGAGAAGTTTTAGAATGGCGTAGTAATTTTAGAAGATAGGATTTAAAGCTAAGGACAACAGGTGAGTGGATTTAATTATATATCTTTTACGTTTATGATATATTATTGTTAGATTCTCGTTAAATAATTTTATTCAGTATTCATTTCAGTAATTAATTCTGTTAATTAGTTATGCTAAGATAGTAAATTGTATAAGAGAACTTATATTTAATTAATATTAGGCTTGGCAGTTTGAGAAGGGAATAAGCCTAAAAGTAAGAAATTTACGGTTATCTACATCTATTTTAAAGGTGAAATTTAGTCTGTAAATGTTAGCTTCTTTTTATTCCTTTTTAGGCGAATAAATTAGTTAAAGAGAAGAATTGGCAAATATAGACTAAAATAGAAGGACCTTATATTTACAGAAATTAGTTGTAAAATAAGAAAAGCTGAATAAAAAGAGAAAAATAGAAATTTGCAGTAAATTATGCTAAAAAGGGGAAAAATAAATAAAAAGGGAAAACCTAATAACTTGATTTGGAAGTAAGTATAGATTAATTGGTTAGTTTAGAAAAGAGAATACATTTCTATATTTAATATTGAAAAGATAACGATATACGTAATTGCGAGAATAAAAAGAAAGAAAAAGGGAATTAGTTTAAAATAGAGAAATTACTGTATTTTGCAATATCCAATAAGTAAAGAAATAAAAAGAAATATCTTGCAGTTACGGATTATTGTTTATAACATTATTTAGTATTAAAACAAGGACATGGATTTTTAGCACAACTTTTTGTAACCAACCAAATAGAATAGAACTACTTCCTAGAATATAAGAAAATGATGTGAAGAATTAAAGGAATTAAAGAAGGAATCAAGTAAATTATTAGACAAGAATAGAAGCTATAGACAGAAATGTAACTAGATCTCCATTTACTACGCAGATAATAGAATTAAAGTAAAGCGGTTACTATGATAAGTAAATTTGTGACAGTTGGACGTAGTCCCAAGTCAAGATTGTCATATAATATAAGGGAATTAAAAAGAATTCAATATCATAATAAAAGAAGACAGGCTAGAATAGAAAAGAGATGCTCGTAATTACATTTATAATATATAGATTATAAAAGAATACGGTAGTGACAATTGCAAGTAAAATTATAACATAGGTTATAATTAAGTAGAAAGAACAGAAAAGGCTTATTTTAATACTTAAATTAAGTTAATAAGAAAATGGAGCAGAAATAACGGAAGATGCTTATTTTAATAAACTTAAATCTTGGATTAAATTAATAAGCAAGATAACAGAAGTGGTCCATAACAACGGCATTCCCTTACGGTCAGGAACCGATTGTGACGACCCGACTTTTTCTCCACAGAAGGTCGCATCTTCATGAAAAAAGAAAGGGATGGAAAAGAGAAAAGAAAGAGAAGAAAGAAGAAAACAACAACAGAATCTCAACAGCGGAACGAATAAATTACATTAATAACATAAATATTACATAGTATACAACACTAATCAGAGTTATACAGAATTTGAACACATACTAGACAGTTATAAACACCTGTCTAGTTATACAACTCAATACAATACAAGAAAAGATAGAAACATAGAGAACACACAGCGGAACTATATATCTAACGCCGAAGGCTTGTGCTCCATTGCTCCTCCATAATTCGTCAAAGCTAACCTGATCTCTTGGCTACTCGTAAAAATTTGAGTACCCAAGAGTTTAAGAAAACAGAAGATAAACTCTGGGTCAGACATGGGTCTGGTGTGAGTAACAGGTTAAAGTTGCTTAACTTTGAAAAACCTTTGAAAAGAAAGGTATCACGTAAGACTTCCTACACATAAACATGGAAAAGTTTTTATCTTACGCTAACCAAAACATTTGATAGGAAATCCAGTGATATTATAATAGGTCTAGGGTTTTCAAGTAAATATGAAATAGCCGAAATTGTTACATCTATTAAATTCCAGCTACTAGCCACAAAGTGGGTAATACAATCAAAACCGTTGGCACTTATTGGATTTTGGATTCCATCAATGGCAGGGTTACCGGGGTACCGCCCGTCACAGTATGTGGCCTAGATCAACGTACCGAGGATCACTCCCAATCCCCTACAACACAAGACCGAAACCAACCCATACTGGACAGTCCCGAACAAGACAACCCCGCAGTTGGCTTACGTTCCAACCGCCCACTAATCCGAATAAAAAGGGACCTCTAGACAGGGTAAAATCTCGTCCTACTTGGGCATGACCCACTTAGCCTTGCTGCACCTCCCCTGTTTTAGCCATTTCCGGTTGATGAGGCTTGAGGCAACGATTACCTTTAGAGAACACATCTCTGAGAATGCTCATCGTCCACCTGAGGATGTTCTGAAAGCATTCAATCCATACAAGTTCGTTCTGGTTTCGAACGAAACCGAAGACATTATCTCGTTACACTCATTTTGGAATCACCCTCAGAGTTAACAACGATAACCCTTGCACTCTGAATCTTCATCTCGAATCTGAAAGTACTACTCCGTCAAACTCATCTCGGAATCACCCTCAGAGTTATACTGACGAATATAGTTCTTACACCTTGAGTCTTTACTCTTCACAAGAGATTCAGACCTATCGTTAATTTGGATCGATGTGGTTTTCGGATATCCAAATATGGAAACCCGATCCCGGTCTCATCGAAATCCAAAGCGTGTCTTTTAAGGCCAAGTTGTTTTAAAGGTTTAAAACAATTCAATTATCTATATACACAGATAGATAAATCACAGATTCACAATAGATAATCAACATTATCATCACAATAGATAATCCATATTATCATTATCAAAAGGTAATCGAAATCATCATCACAATGCAACCAATGCATCCATATCATTCAACATTACTTATCTCATATCTGAGATTCAAACCATTCAAGGCAAACATCATCATCCATCCATATAAGCAATGATTAATAATCTCACCAAATATAATTAATTTAAAATGAATTAAATTAATCACATCATTTCTAATTAATTTAAAATGAATTAAATTAATTACTCCATCATTACCAAACTTGCTTATATCACTATTAATTAATTGTCAATCAATTAATTAATCATCCATCAATTATTCATTTTAATTAATCATCCCTGGTTAATTAATCTTTAATTACATTCAAGTAATTATCCACTAATTAATTTCTCAAATTAATTATACTTAACCAAATACAGTAATTAATCTTTAATTACTTCCTTAATTAATTATCTATAATTAGTTACATTAATTCTTAATTAATTACATCAATTAATTCCTTCATTTATTAATTATTTCCAAATAATCTATTCTTAATTACATCATTAATTATAATAATTAATAATTTTTAATTACATTTTCTATTTAAATTAATTACATTAAGTAATTAATTCCTAATTTAAACCAGAAATGTTAATCACCCTTGATTAACTCCATTCAGTAATTAACAACCCTTAATTACTTCACCAAATAAATTAATTACTCTTTAATTAATTATCTCTAATTAATCACTTGATTAATTTACAAAGTAATTATACTCAAATTACTTCCATCATCACATCGCCTTCAATTAATTACATACAGTAATTACCCATAAATTACTTCCCTAAGTAATTTCTCTTCAGTAAATTACATTAAGTAATTATATTCCACAAATCATCAAATGATTATTCTAAATTAATTAAACTGAATTAATTAACTTAATCTAATCAAATTAAACTCAATTAATTACAATAAGTAATTAATTCCTTAATTACCTCCATAAGTAATTATACTTAACAATTTACACAGATGATTATCTTTAAATTAATTAACCTAATTAATTATTAAAAATTAATCACATTAATTAATTATTAAATAATCCTTAGTTAATAACCTTTATTAACTATTTAACAATTCATTGATTATTTTTCTAAAGTAATTAACTTATTTTAAACATTATTAATTAAAAATTAATTAATCATTAATAATCCAGTAATTAACCCTTAATTATTCAATTAATTAAGTGTTAACTATAACTTAATTTATCCTTTATTACTTAATTCATTAATTATTAATCATTAATTAAAATCAAATCTTATTAATTAATGACTCTTAAATTACAAGTTAATTTAATCTAAGAATAATTAATCTTTAACCTTTAAGTTTAAACCCTTAATTACTTTAAGTAATTATTCATTCCCTTAATTTATTAAATAAATTAATTATCCATTTAATTACCCTAATAATTAAATGCATAACAAATCGTTAAATTATAATTTAACTTCAACAAGTTTTAGTATCAACTTAAAACCTTTAAACTTAAATAAAACTTTTCTTATAAAAGAAATTTTACAAAAGTTTAAATCAAATTCCCTTTTTAAATTTAAAACATTTAAATTTTTCTTTATCATTCAAATTTGTTAAAATACTTAAATTTATAAAACTTAAATCTGTTTTGAAACAAAGATTCAAATCCAAATTTGAATTAAATTTAAACTTTGTTTAAAACATTTCTTTTCATTTCAAATTCTAATTTAAATTCAAATTTATTTAAAAACATTTTAAACAATAAACCCTTTAAAGTATTTTAAACAAATTTGAATTTAAAAACTTATCCATTTCCAACTATGATTCAAATTAAAACTTGAATCCATAATTAAAACTAGATTTAAAACTCATTTCAAATCTTTGCTTAATGTTTTAGATTTTAGTTTAAATTTTGAAATAGGACAAGTTTCAAACTTGAACAAACTAACTCGAGCTAAACACTAAAATAACTCGAGTAACTCGAGTAACACTTCATTTGAATTCCTTTAAATTTAAAGTACTGTCAGGTTTAACATAATCCTATAACAAACATACCCCCGAGCCCTCATAATCCCTACTTCGAGTCCACTTCCCAAAAGCTTCGAGCAAAAACATGAATCTACTCGTAACACTCGAGTGCCATCTTCCCCCAAAATCAACAGCTGACACACTATGATAACCGTGCACCTACACCACCGCTGCCATCAACTACGACCTTTCGCGACGACACTCGCAAGTCGACGGTCATCCCTCGTCTCGATTCCGACCACCAAACCAATTGCAGAACCCCAAAATCACAATCGAGCTTTCAAGCTCAAAAACTGGAACCATGTCGAAACCTGAAAACGCCTCAATCTCAAAAATCCGGCCACCAGAGATTCTGTCCTTCCACCATCATCTTCGAGAAGCAACCCTCCATCAATCCCCTCAATTTGGGTGAACTCGATCACTCATTAGATTTGCATTGACCAATATACTGATCCACAGATAAAAACTAGGGTTAAGATCTTTGATTCAAAATCACCAACGCCACACTGCTTTGATTCACCTACTACCATTTTTCCCTGCAACTTCGATCAACACTCCATCACCAGAAAAGATACCGGCCACCCAAACTTCCTAGACTGGTAGTATCATACCAAAATACCCTTTTTGGTCAAACCAGAAATACTTAATCACATTCAAACTAAAAATTCTAATTTTGGTTTTAAAATTCAATTTATTGTTAATGTTATCAGTTTATACACTTGAATCAAAGAACCTGTATGATTAAATTCGTACTTTCAAAAGATTGCTCTTTCGAACTTAGTGTTTTCCAGAGACAGTACAGTTTTCATTTTATTTTTCATATTTAATAAAATTAAAACCTTAACTTATGTTACATACCATACTTTGTTTAAATCCTAACCTTTAACAAGGTTTTGAGTATGAGATCTTGAATTTGGTCAGGATTTAAACCTGAATTCTAGAACAGGCCCAAAAACCACATTTTCAACAACAAGCAGACATTCACAAAAACCCATACATATATTCAAAACATTTCATCATAATCATCCACACACTTATTTCTAGAGTAAACAAACAACTAATTTATACTTAAGTTTATTAAATATAAAATGTTATTCACCAGAATTTTTATAAGCAGAGTATCCATGTTTTGACAAGCCTGAACCTGAATTGCTTTGATTTTCAAAAACTTCAAGTTGCTTCTTGTTTTGTTTTTTCAAAAAACTTTAGTTTTCCTTTAAAAACATTCATCCTGTTTTTACTGCAAATGCTAGCTTCCTGATGCATGCTTCCAGATAGATAAGAAAAATGCAGGCTTTGATGAAGTTCAAAACAGGAAAGCAAGATCTTCAGTTGCATGCAAGTTTTAGAGTTGCAGATTTGATTTTAGGTTTATGAATTGCAGAATTGAATTGCAATTTGATTTTTCCAGGTTGATAAATTTGAAGGGCTACAGTTTTCTTTTTTGAGGATTTTTAAATGATTTGCATTTCAGTTTTTGAAGAAAATTCAAACAGTTTTGAAGAAGATTAATTTTTTTAGGGAATTTTGCAGATTTTGATTTTTTATCAAAATCTCTGTTTTGAATGGAGATGATTTTAGATCATTGAAAAAAGAATAGAAAAAAGAAAATAAGAATGAGGGCAATGTTTACATAAGTAGATTTCGATTAAATTAAAATAAAATGAAAAAGATTAATTAGGACACTTGTTTCTAAGTTTAACATTTGTCACAATTCTTATTTCATGCTTAACACATGTCATATAAGTGTTAAGAGATTAACACATGTATTAAGAGTATTTTTATTTTAATTTAAAATTGTTTAAAAAAATTTAAATCTTAATTTATTATTTCTCATGTATATATAAATAAATTTATCTCTTTTTAAATTAAAAAGAAATGAAAACAATCAAATTATAAATATAAGCTTATTCAAATATATTTTTTCAAATATTTATTCCTTTGAATTTCAGAACAACAAATCCAAATTTAAATTAATTTAAAAACCAAGTTATGTATATATATCTTCCTTTAAATTTTAAAAATAAAAAATCTCATTTCTTACAAAATTTATTTATGTTCATAAAAACTAAGTACTATCATTATTATTTGAAAATAACAAATTAAACAATGTTAAATAATTTATAAGAGAGATTATAATTTACTTCTATTACTCAATATATTAAGATCATTTGTAATTTATATTTTAAATTCTTATATATAATTTCAAGCAATATTTTAAAAAGAAAATAAACAAAGTTTGATGTTAATCTAATTTAAATTCATATTAAGCTAATTAAATAAAATTTTAAAACAAATAAGATTTATCATAAGTATAAACCAAATTATGTATTAAATTGCTTAGAAAAGCTAAATGTTTGAATTTAAATCAAATTTAAATTTACCAAAAATAAATTAGAGTTAGAAAATTAATTCATTTACTAAATTCCAAATCAAATTTATCAATTTACAATATATACAGTTATATATATTATAAACAAAAAACAGTCTATTAGCTTTAAAAAGATAAAATCTTATAATTTAAATATTTATTAAAAGATGATTATTAGATGAATTCAAATTTTATTATCAAAAATAATCAAATCAAATTAATTTTTAACACAGATTATTAAATTCATATTGCCAAATTTTCGGGATATCACATTACTCCCCACTTAAAGAATTTCTTCCCCGAAATTTAAAAGCAAAGGTAATTTAATAATCTTTCTTAAGATTTTATTTTAAAACACAAGCATATATTATCAAACATATGCTAACAACAAAAGCAACCAGTTCATTCAATCAAATAATCTAATTATCCAGACAAATTCTGGATAAAATTTCCACGAGTTTCCCCGGTATAAATATCGGGATACTCGCTCTATAGAATCCAAACAATCTATACTGCTAAGCTACAGAGCTCCTATCCAACTAGATCTACAAAACTAAACAGGATATCAGACTACAGACAAGCCTGACTCAACAATCACATCCTCCTGAACTGCTAGTTCCACAACCAGAGATAGATCATACACGTACTCCCTCAAAGATACGTGAAACACATGGAATCCCAGTTATCAAAATTGGCAATTCAACCTTGAAAATCAAACACCAATTCTCACAAGGTCACAGAAAAGATCCAAAACATCTTGGAGCTGACTTACCCAGTCTTACTCAATCTTCAAGCTCTTTAGATTGGAGAAAATTATCCAAAAATTAAATCTCTGACTCCGGAATCCAAATTCCTTCATCTTTAATCCATAAAACACTTCTGACGATCCTGGGCTGCCTTCAACTCTCCTGATCAGCTCAACCTTCGCTGATATCTTTAAAAACAAACCTGACCAAAACAACCCAACAGAATGATCTCCTCAAGATCAATCCCAAACCAAGAACACCAACTCTACTCCACAACATCAGAAGACTAACTTACTTCTCCTTATCCGGAAAAGACAAAACAAAAGCACTCCCAAACTGCTTCCGCTGCACAACTCTGATCCGAAGTAGATGAAAAATTCGAGCAGAAACTGGACAACATATCTCAGAAATATGGTTCAACAGATCCATTAAAAGAAAACTCAGATGCCCCACCTGATCCTAAGCTGAACCACCGGTAGCACTTCTAGAATCCAGTCGATAAGAAACTCAACCTCCAGATGTGGACAAACTTCTGATAACTCAAGAGAACACTCAAACTATCGCAAGTCACTTTTGCGATCAACCAGCCTAATATCCAAAGAAAATCGTTCTATCTTTACCAATCAGAACAGCTTACACTTATCTAGCCAATCCATCAAAGAAATGGATCCACTCGGCTGCTTCTGAACCCCTTCTCCATAAAAACTGCTAACCAGAAGACTTCTTGCCAGTGCAGAACACTCCGAGATGCACTGCTGACATCGATGCCAACGACTACCTAACCCAAAGCCCTTCGAGAAACTCGGACCTCAAACCAGATGAAAACATCCTGCTGAACCCAGCCACAACATCGAAGCATATATACTTCTTAAACTTGTTCAAAGAAAAATCTTCGGAGACATCCATAGTCACTGCGTCTCATCACACAGCTACTAATTCCTGAGGTATCAAAATACCATTATTTTCTTCTGCCCAACCGACAGATCCAAACTCTACTCATCCAACTCAAAGATAGACTCTGAACCTTAACAGGTTATCTTCAGAGATCTACGAAATCCTACACTCTGCACAACTCACTCGAGACGGTATTAGGTCTACAGTCTCGACAGATACACTTCCAACCTCAACACTCAAATTCCAACCATTGGTAGTAGTCGTGTTACACACCCCACTACCTTATCTACCTTTATAACTTATATTGGAAAACCTGTACGGGTAACCCAACAAATAGGTAGAGATATATATATATATATATATATATATATATATATATTTAAAATTACAAATACGCTCTCTCAAGAAAGAAATCACTTCAAAACCTAGGTATTCACTCAACCTGGCGCTCTGATACCACCTGTGACGGTCTAGGCTTTACTGGTAGGCTTTTCAACCATCCCAGCCCCACCGTGGCTCATAGTGATACCTCAAGTTTACTTTTACGGCCAGCCTCTCGACTCGCAACCAACCCCGCAAGGCCTTATACTACCCCCGAGGGCATGTAAGGGTAAGAGTCTCCCGTTCGCCATCTAACGCAAAGCGAGAACCCCCTATCACGATGTACTGTAACAAACCCGATCCCCGTCTCATCGAAATCCAAAGCGTGTCTTTTAAGGCCAAGTTGTTTTAAAGGTTTAAAACAATTCAGTTATCTATGTACACAGATAGATAAATCACAGATTCACAATAGATAATCAACATTATCATCACAACCGATAATCCATATTATCATTATCAAAAGGTAATCGAAATCGTCATCACAATGCATCCATATCATTCAACATTACTTATCTCATATCTGAGATTCAAACCATTCAAGGCAAGCATCATCATCCATCCATATAAGCAATGATTAATAATCTCACCAAATATAATTAATTTAAAATGAATTAAATTAATTACATCATTTCTAATTAATTTAAAATGAATTAAATTAATTACTTCATCACTACCAAACTTGCTTATATCACTATTAATTTATTATCAATCAATGAATTAATCAGCCATCAATTATTCATTTTAATTAATCATCCCTGATTAATTAATCTTTAATTACATTCAAGTAATTATCCACTAATTACATTCAAGTAATTATCCACTAATTAAAACCTTTAAACTTAAATAATACTTTTCTTATAAAAGAAATTTTACAAAAGTTTAAATCAAATTCCCTTTTTAAATTTAAAACATTTTAATTTTTCTTTATCATTCAAATTTGTTAAAATACTTAAATTTATAAAACTTAAATCTATTTTGAAACAAAGATTCAAATCCAGATTTGAATCACATTTAAACTTTGTTTAAAACATTTCTTTTCATTTCAAATTCCAATTTAAATTCAAATTTCTTTTAAAACATTTTTAAACTATAAACCCTTTATGTATTTTAAACAAATTTGAATTTAAAAATTTATTCATTTCTAACTATGACTCAAATTAAAACTTGAATCCATAATTAAAACTAGATTTAAAACTCATTTTAAATCTTTGCTTAATGTTTTAAAATTTAGTTTAAATTTTGAAATAGGACAAGTTTCAAACTTGAACAAACTAACTCGAGCTAAACACTAAAATAACTTGAGTAACTCGAGTAACACTTCATTTGAATTCCTTTAAATTTAAAGTACTATCAGGTTTAACATAATCCTGTAACAAACGTACCCCTGAGCCCTCATAATCCCTACTTCGAGTCCACTTCCCCAAAGCTTCGAGCAAAAACATGAATCTACTCGTAACACTCGAGTACCATCTTCCCCCCAAAATCAACAGCTGATACACTATGATAACCGTGCACCTGCACCACCGCTACCATCAATAACGACCTCTCGCGACGACACTCCCAAATCGACGGTCATCCCCCATCTCGATTCCGACCATCCAACCAATCGCAGAACCCCAAAATAACAATCGAGCTTTCAAGCTCAAAAACTGGAACCATGTCGAAACCTGAAAACGTCTCAATCTCAATAATCCGGCCACCAGAGATTCTGTCCTTCCTCCAACATGTTCGACAAGCAACCCTCCATCAATCCCCTCAATTTAGGTGAACTCGATCACTCATAGGATTTGCATCGACCAATATACTGATCCACGGATAAAACTAGGGTTAAGATCTTTGATTCAAAATCACCAACGCCACACTGCTTTGATTCACCTACTACCATTTTTCCCTACAACTTTGATCAACACTCCATCACCAGAAAAGATACTGGCCACCCAAACTTCCTAGATCGACAGTATCATACCAAAATACCCTTTTTGGTCAAACCAGAAATACTTAATCACATTCAAACTAAAAATTCTAATTTTGGTTTTAAAATTCAAGTTATTGTTAATGTAATCATTTTATGCACTTGAATCATAGAGCCTGTATGATTAAATTCTTGCTTTCAAAAGATTGCTCTGTTGTACTTAGTGTTTTCCAAAGACAGTACAGTTTTCATTTTATTTTTATATTTAATAAAATTAAAACTTTAACTTATGTTACATACCATACTTTGTTTACATTCTAAACTTTAACAAGGTTTTGAGTATGAGATCTTGAATTTGGTCGGGATTTAAACCTGAATTCTAGAACAGGCCCAAAAACCACATTTTCAACAACAAGTAGACGTTCATAAAAACCCATACATATATTCAAAGCATTTCATCATAATCATCCACACACTTATTTCTAGAGTAAACAAACAACTAATTTATACTTAAGTTTATTAAATATAAAATGTTACTCACCAGAATTTTTATAAGCAGAGTATCCATGTTTTGACAAGCCTGAACCTGAATTGCTTTGATTTTCAAAAACTTCAAGTTGCTTCTTGTTTTGTTTTTTTTTAAACTTTAGTTTGCCTTTAAAAACATTCATCCCGTTTTTACTGCAAATGCTAGCTTCCTGATGCATGCTTCCAGATTGATAAGAAAAATGCAGGCTTTGATGAAGTTCAAAACAGGAAAGCAGGATCTTCAGTTGCATGCAAGTTTTAGAGTTGCAGATTTGATTTCAGGTTTATGAATTGCAGAATTGAATTGCAATTTGATTTTTCCAGGTTGATAAATTTGAAGGGCTATAGTTTTCTTTTTTGAGGATTTGTAAATGATTTGCATTTTAGTTTTTTAAGAAAATTCAAACAGTTTTGAAGAAGATTAATTTTTTTAGGGAATTTTGCAGATTTTGATTTTGATCAAAATCTCTGTTTTGAATGGTGATGATTTCAGATCTTTGTTTTGAAAAAAAGAAGAATAGAAAAAAGAAAATAAGAATGAGTGCAATGTTTATATAAGTAGATTCCGATTAAATTAAAATAAAATGAAAAAGATTAATTAGGACACTTGTTTCTTAGTTTAACATTTGTCACAGTTCTTATTTCATGCTTAACACATGTCATATAAGTGTTAAGAGATTAACACATGTATTAAGATTATTTTTTATTTTATTTAAAATTGTTTATAAACTTTTAAATCTTAATTTATTATTTCTTATATATATATAAATGAATTTATCTCTTTTTAAATTAAAAAGAAATGAAAACAATCAAATTATAAATATAAGCTTATTCAAGTATTTCTTTCTTAAATATTTATTCCTTTGAATTTCACAACATTAAATCCAAATTTAAATTAATTTAAAAACCAAGTTATGTAAATATATCTTCCTTTAAATTTTAAAAATAACAAATCCTATTTCTTACAAAATTTATTTATGTTCATAAAAACTAAGTACTATCAATATTATTTGAAAATAACAAATTAAACAATATTAAATAATTTACAAGAGAGATTATAATTTACTTCTATTACTCAATATATTAAGATCATTGTAATTTATATTTTAAATTCTTATATATAATTTCAAGCAATATTTTAAAAAGAAAATAAACAAAGCTTTGATGTTAATCTAATTTAAATTCATATTAAGCTAATTAAATAAAATTTTAAAACAAATAAGATTTTTCATAAGTATAAACCAAATTATTTATTAAATTGCTTAGAAAAGCTAAATGTTTGAATTTGAATCAAATTTCAATTTACCAAAAATAAAATATAGTTAGAAAATTAATTCATTTACTAAATTCCAAATCAAAGTTTATCAATGTACAGTATATACAATTATATATATTATAAACAGAAAACAATCTATTAGCTTTAAAAAGATAAAATCTTCCAATTTAAATATTTATTAAAAGATGATTATTAGATCAATTCAAATTTTATTATCAAAAATAATCAAATCAAATTAATTTTTAACACAGATTATTAAATTCATACTGCCAAATTTTCGGGATATCGCACCGATGGTCTCACAACAGTTAGGTGAGGCTGGGACAAGATTATGATAATTAGGGTAAATAAGTAGCCAATAGAATAAGAAAAGTAAACTAAACGCAAAATAAAAGATTAGACTTATGGTCGAATAAGAGAGGGAGATATGTTTGGAGCAGCCCAAAGGATGAAGAGCCTAACTAAGCAGTTCATCAAAGATTTTAGCACATAAGAAGCATGTCCAACTTATTTATTTTAGGCTAGAAAGATGTATGAGACTTCAACGGGACGTGAGAGTACTCTAGGGTGGCCCTCTAGGGTAGGCATAGCGAAGCAGTCCTCCGAAGAAAGGTCAGTAGGTGTTCCATCAAAAGAGTACGACTCGACTATTTTTTGCTTGGTAGGACCATTGTAGGCAGTCAAAAGGGGTTGATGTTTGGAGTAGGATATTAATATGTCCCAGTACTTGCAAATAAAATTTAGTGGGCAGGACCAAAAAGGATAGCCGCATGCAGATATCGGGCCCACATCATAACCAAGAAACGAGTTCGGGAAAGACTAGAGTTAAACCTACTGTCCAATGATTCTTTCACTATCGAGATACTGGATGAGGGCGCAGCCAATTGGATGTTTAGATTGTTTGTAGTAGGGCACAACCACTTAGCTTCTTCGGTGGTCTTTCGATTAGTTGAGGGGTGACTGCGTGGGGCCATAGCCACGATAAGAAAAGGGGCAGATCAAGTAGAATATCTGTATTGTAGGCCTAATGAGGCAGTCCTTTACAGGTATAGACAATCTGCGACTGAGTTCCGTACAAGGTAGACGTTGTTTAGCGGGATTCAGGAAGTAGACAGAACGATTACGTATTATACTCAAGGTATGCTCTAGATGGTGCAGTGTGGATGTCCGAGCATTATTATAGGATAGTTCGGACGCATTTTTACGTTTTCAGAGCCGATGACGGAACATCTATATTGTAGGCCTTACGATGCAGTCCTTTATAGATGTTGTCACAACACGCCCTAGCAGCGAGGCGATGGAGTCCTTTTTGATGAGGATACGGAAGGTACTAAAGCTAATACCTAGGACTAATACGGTCATTGGGCATATAGCTACATATATTAGTTATTAGGTTTTGATCTACTTGGGCATATAGCAACATATATTAGTTATTAGGTTTTTGATCTACTAGGAAGTAGATGGGTACGATTCACGCATAGATGCGAGAGTATTATAAACCCAATTAACCTAATATAAGAGAAAATGAAAATAAAACGGTATATGTAGAATTAAACTTAAAAGTATATAATTTGTCCATTCATCAGAACTTTAGTTCTGACCCCTTGCTCATAACATCCTATAGGCTAGGTAGATGGCAGAGACTTTCTGAAAATGTGTACGTGCTAATATAGTACACACGGATCGTGTAATATGATGTATAACACACAAAAATTTGACTAATCACAGATAATAGAAAATTCAGTAAAATAGAAAAAGCACACCAGAGAATTTTATACTGGTTCGGAGCACCGTCCTACGTCCAGTCCCAGACTTCTATCTGGATTTTCACTACCAACTACCTCGCTTCACCCGGAGGAACAGGTTTACAACACCCGAGCAGACGAGTGGGATTTCACGCCTCTAATACACTGAGGACTTCAAAACTTGCCTCTTACAACACCGAGGACTTCAAAACTAGCCTCTTACAACACCGAGGACTTCAACACTTGCCTCTTACAACACCGAGGACTTCAACAAAGATGAAAAATAATTGTTTGTTGACGATATGTGTTCTTGCTAACACTATTTTGTCACTTGTAGTACAAACTTCCTATAATCCTATCCTCAAATAGAATATTTGTATATTTGAAGATTTGGAAGTGGATATCGTATTGAATCAAAAGAATGTTAAATAAATTTCAAGATTCAAAAACGATATATGATAGAATATGAGCAATTTGAGCGCTTGAAAGTATAAGATCGAGATCAATAGAACAGAGATTAGGATAATAGAATTGGTTCATTGGAATAATGATTTCATGATGTTTATATAAGAAACAAACAATTGTAAACCTTTGTGAAAAGGTACAAACAAAGGTCATGATCATTGGTGAAGAGAAAGAGAAGCAACCGTTGAAGAAAAAGGAAGTGTCTATACGAAAGGTTGCTTTCTGTTTGAAAACGGTCAACAGGTCAAAAAGGACCAGTAGAAAGGAATTTGAATATATATACGTTATGTACACTTGTGCACGTTAACTGAGCATTCTGGGCAGAAATGGTCAACTGCCTTGTTTTAACCGGTCGACCGGTTTAGCCCAGATTGCACAGTTAATGTGCACTCATATATATATTCAAAGATTGAAGGTATAAGATTATTTGAGGATAGATTTTAACATAAATAGCATTACTAACATACCAAATAATCAACCTCTAACATATGGAGCTCTTTGTGTCTCTTTAATGAATAACTTCTTTTTGTCGATCACGGCTTATCCCTTTGTCAGAAATCAAAACTTTATAAAAATCTTGACTCAACATTCTCCCCCTTTTTGATTGATGACAACATAGTTATGAATCTCCCTCTGTATATGATATCCCCCTGGGATTGTGTCATGGCCTTTGCCAATGATATAGCCTTTTGAATTATCTCCAAAAGTGACGGAGCCACCATCTGAGTATGTAATATTTGTCAATAAGCTCTTGTCTCCATTCATGTGCTTCGAGCAACCACTGTCCAATATCCACTTTCCTCTTTTCCTAAGTGGGACCTGCAAAAAATAAAATTAGGTCCATGGTACCCACTTTTTATGGGGTCCTAAGAGTTAGGTCTTAGGAGTCCAAACCCATACGGGTCCGGTATCCCCTTTATATATATAATTTGTATTAAGATGCACAGTATTCATGAAATTCTGAATATATTTGTTCCTAATCAAATTGTTATTTGTTTTAGGAACCCATATTTTGATAGTCTTGACATTTTTCTTCTGAAATTTCACAACTGGTTTTGGTTCGGAATATAATAAACTAAGATTTTTCTTAACTTCAATATTTTGTACTTTCTTCTTCCTTTCATTACCAAGATGTTTCTTGGTTTCTTGTTTCTTATATCCCAAACCTTGTTTATTTGAAACAGATTGTGAACTTTCAATGATTTTTGTCAAATTTTCTCGTCCTTTATTAAAGTTAGAAATATTTTGAGTAATGTTATCTAACTTATTTTGTAAAGTAGCCTTTTCTAGGTCCAGAATTTTGACTTTTGCCTTAAGCTCAAGATTTTTAGTAGTGAGAGCATCATTTTTCTCTTTTTGAGTTTCAATTTCTTGACTCAAAAGAGATAATTGAGAGTCAACATTAGATGATGATTCTTGAAGTTTTTCAAGTTCTTCTTCTAATATTTTCTTCTCGTCTTTTAACATATCTCGTTCAAATTCTGCTCTACTCAAATCTGCTTTGGCTTCTTTTAGCTGTCGTTTTATGTCTTTATATTTGACTATCAATTCAGCATTAATATCAAGTACTTCATCAAATGTAGGAATTTGTACCTCATCTTCTGTTGTCATGAAACAGACATTTGCTTGTTCATCTTCCGTATCATTATCACTTTCTGATGAGTCTGTATCATCCCATGTTACCGAGAATGCTAGTTTCTTTGATTTGTCCTTCTTATATTTTAATTTGTCATTTTCTGACTTCTTCTTTTGCTCCGAACAATCCTTGTGCATGTGCCCCTTTTTGTGACAGTTGAAGCATTCTATAGCGGATGATGTTGGTTTATTTGATCCAGATTTCTTTCAATTATAACGACTGGCTTTTCGCTGTTTTAGGAATTTTTTGAAACCTTTTGCTATGAATGCCAGATCTTCATCTTCAGACTCTGATTCATTTTCGTCTTTTTTAGCATGGAATGCCACGTTCTTCTTTTCTTCTTTTTGTTCCTTTCTAGTCTGCAAGTTAGCTTTATAGGACATTAGATTTCCTATCAATTCATCTGACTTCATGACGGAAAGGTCATTAGCTTCTTCAATTGCTAATACTTTTCCTTCCCATTCACTAGTCAGAGAATGTAGGACTGTTGAAACAACATCAAAATCAGAATACTTTTGTCCTAAGCCAATAAGTGCATGGTGGATAGTTTGAAAACGTGAATACATATCATTGATTGTCTCATTTGGTTTCATTTTGAAATTTTGAAATTGACTTTTCAGCATGGCTATTTTGGCTTGTTTAACCTTGTTAGTACCTTCATAAGTGGTTTTCAGCGTTTGCCAAATTTGATATGCAGTAGTGCAGATACTAACACGGTTATATTTATTTTGGTCTAATGCACAAAACAACATATTTATTGCTTTTGCATTTACGGCCGCTGCCGTTTTCTCAGCCGCTGTCCATTCTGAATAATCAGTTGTTGGATTCACTATTTCTTTTTGAGTAGCATTCCAGGCATCATAACTATTTGATTGCATAAAGAATGACATACGTGTTGCCCAATAGCTATAGTTAAGACCATTAAAAATGGGGGTCTTTGTGTCGATTGACCTTCCGTGTAAGTGGTGTTTTGAGTGCTAGTACTTGCGTTATTTGCCATATTACAAGAATATACCAAATAACTATGTTACGGTTATATGATGACTGTGCTCTAATACCAAATGAAAATGTGTACGTGCTAATATAGTACACACGGATCGTGTAATATGATGTATAACACACAAAAATATGACTAATCACAGATAATAGAAAATTCAGTAAAATAGAAAAAGCACACCAGAGATTTTTATACTGGTTCGGAGGACCGTCCTACGTCCAGTCCCAGACTTCTATCTGGATTTTCACTACCAACTACCTCGCTTCACCCGGAGGAACAGGTTTACAACACCCGAGCAGATGAACGGGATTTCACGCCTCTAATACACCGAGGACTTCAACACTTGCCTCTTACAACACCGAGGACTTCAAAAAAGATGAAAAATAATTGTTTGTTGACGGTATGTGTTCTTGCTAACACTATTTTGTCACTTGTAATACAAACTTCCTATAATCCTATCCTAAAATAGAATATTTGTATATATGAAGATTTGGAAGTGGATATCGTATTGAATCAAAAGAATGTTAAATAAATTTCAGGATTCAAAAACGATATATGATAGAATATGAGCAATTTGAGCGCTTGAAAGTATAAGATTGAGATCAATAGAGTAGAGATTAGAATAATAGAATTGGTTCATTGGAATAATGATTTCATGATGTTTATATAAGAAATAAACAGTTGTAACCCTTTGTGAAAAGGTACAAACAAAGGTCATGATCATTGGTGAAGAGAAAGGGAAGCAACCGTTGAAGAAAAAGGAAGTGTCTATACGAAAGGTTGCTTTCTGTTTGAAAACGGTCGACAGGTCAAAAAGGACCAGTAGAAAGGAATTTGAATATATATACGTTATGTACACTTATGCACGTTAACTGAGCATTCTGGGCAGAAACGGTCGACTGCCTTGTTTTAACCGGTCGACCGGTTTAGCCCAAATTGCACAGTTAATGTGCACTCATTCATATATATATATATATATATATATATATATATATATATATATATATATATATTCAAAAATTGAAGGTATAAGATTATTTGAGGATAGATTTTAACATAAATAACATTACTAACATACCAAATAATCAACCTCTAACATATGGAGCTCTTTGTGTCTCTTTAATGAATAACTTCTTTTTGTCGATCACGGCTTATCCCTTTGTCAGAAATCAAAACTCTATAAAAATCTTGACTCAAAATTTTCTAGTTTTGAGACACTTGTTTAAAAAATGTTATTATATTGACGAGTATTTACTTATTATTATAATTTAGTCAGTTTCGCTATGAGTTATTTATCTGAGTTCTGATATATTTATCTTTGCCTATTTGCAGGATACCAGAAACCCAACTCGGACTTTAGTGAGCTTGGATTTTAGCATTTTTGCGAAAAATCAAGACTCACTAGAATTTGGGTTGTTACAATTCCAGTTTGGCCTCTATTTCCAGAGACGGCCAAAGTGTTATGCTCCATTTTCCTCCTACATGCAGTACTTTTTTTGTAGCCTTTATTTTGGGTCTGCTTTGGCCTAGTCCCTTTGTTATAGGAAGTCTCTTTGACTTCAAGCTCCATCTGTTTTCTTTTTTGTTTCTGTTCGTGGTAAGAATGAGTGTAACAATAACCAGCTAAAGAATTTGTCTCACTGTGTGCTTGTGCTTCATGACATTAAACACTTATTATGCAAGACATAAACAAACAAAGTATCACCTTTTAACTTAGTGGTTTTATTTGGTTAATTATACGCTCATATTATTATATCCACGTGAATGATAAATACCGCACAATTTTCTGATTGGTGCTTGTAGAATCATTGTTACACTTTTTATTGTGACCTTATTGTATAGCTAGTATAATCGCCCATTAAATTGTATGGTAGGTTAAAGGTGGTTTATGTTATCATTCTAATCCTTTATAGCCATTTACATTTAGAATGAAGTATTCACAATCGGCTACATTATTTTTTTCTAACATGATATTTACTTGTAGTAAACCAAGAGGCATAGCATTCAAACTTCTATTGATGCTCCTTTTTGGAATAGAATACGTTTTTTTTTAAATACCACATGCAAGTTATTTCAGAATGCAAACTATCTATGTACGATGACTTACAAGTAGTTACAAGGGACTTGATGTCTGAATTTATTCTAGATTATTCTCTTTATCACCTTTTGATTAATCCCTAGAGCATGTTAAAATAGCAGTCCAACATATTAAAAATAAGCGATCAATGTTAAACGTTTATTATTTGGCTATATTTGTTTATATGTACTATTCATTTTCTTAAATAATAATAAACACTATAGCAAAACAGCTATGTTACAACTTTTACTTTACAACAAACACAAACTGACAGTTGTTATCGTTATTTTTAACAGTTGTAACAAAGGTACTTTTAATAACTTTATTTGTACAGCAATTGTAATATACGTTTATAACAACTGTTTTTTTTGTGTCCGTAGTAAATGTTTAATAATAACAACCGTTTGTGCAGTTATCTCTTTAACATATAAAATACAACTTTCCAACTCATAAAAAATTCAACCCCCCTCACCCCTGCACCTTTGTTTTTGTTAGTTGTTTAATTTGTTAAATAAGTAAACGAAAACTCATTGGCAAAATTTTCTAAACCTAATCCTGACCCATTCGCGTTGTGCTCGCTACCCTTGCTAAATCCATTTGCCGCCGATAACCAACCACTCTCTGCTAAACCGCACCATGCTTTGCATAGCGTTAATCCTAACCTTAACCCTCTTACAAACGCTAACCTACAACTTTCTGCCCATCTGATTTGCTCGCCGCTACCGCCGATGATATATGTATGAAATCTGAATGGTTTCCCTTTGTGTTGGTTTATCTCTGGCTGATACAACTTTTTTTACATTTTTAATCCTATTTGAATTAGGTAAGGTGTAGCCAAATCAAATACAAACCCTTTTTAACCCAATGGTTCATCTATTAATTGTGGGGTAATGTTTTTTTTTTTTTTTTTGAATTATCCAGTTTTTTAGTCCATTCTCCACTCTTAGCCTTGAGGTGTTTTTGTAAAGTTACAAATACGTTTGGTAATAATGATAAATGCAACAGGGATGGTATTTGAATTATCCAGCTTTATTTAAATTTTGAGTATGGCCACGAAACAATGATGCCAACCAAATAGTGATGATAAATGCAACAATGATGGTATTTGAGTTATCCAGTTTGGTAATAATGATAAATGCAGTAGTGGCGGTTTTTTAATTATCCAGTTTTATTTAAATTTTGAGTATCAACACGTAACGGTGATGGTATTTAAATTTTGAGTATGCCAACTAAAAAGTGATGATAAGTTTGAGTATGGCCACAATGTTGTATCCATAGTTAGAAGGCATGGAATTAAAAAAAAGTATAAAAAGAGGCTAGTTTACGATAGAGAACACATGGTAAATTTCTATATATTGACGGTAATCAGCATTGCTTGTTGTAACAACTGTCAAAGGGAGAGAAGACTAACACAAGAGTAGCAGAAGTATATTTTGTGCATACATTATATGGCCGACTAATAATCTAAACTGATCCAATGACATGTAGCTTCAAGTGAACCTACTTTTTTAATAGTAAAGCAATAAAATGTAACAATGATGGTATTTGGGAAAGCGGTATGGGTAACATTCTGTTACAGTAAAGTAATAGTTAACATTATGTTGCATAAGCCTTTTTGATAATTCCATCCTGTTAGAAATAACGGTTCACATATATAATACGTAGTCTTTGATGGAAGACAATAATTATGTAAATAGTCGACGATACGAAGTGTCCTTTTTGGCATGATCCCATTTTAAAAATTTTAATCAGAGGTTTTAAACAGTTCAGATATTGTATACCGCTACACTACCAGTAGACCACTTATACCATGTCAAATGATATTGGATTATAGGCAAAACATATTATAACCATAGTACGTAGTACGGTTATGGAAAATGTATCAAAATATGTCATGTCTCATAATTATTTACATGCATATTGTATATACTGTATGTTTAGTGAATTAGAGTATTGGGCCTGCAGATGTGCATTTATCATTATGTTGGCTTCCCATCCTGGTTGCATCTCTAAATCACCTAATTGTGAAATTTAAATTGGATGTTTTTTGTCAGGGGTCCTTTGTTCTGTCTGCTTGGTCATGGTGAAGAATGTAAAACGGTGGTTGGCTGAATTCAAGAAAGAGTAATGCAGAAGCAAGAAGATTAAGATGCAGAGGCAAGAAGATAGACGGAAACAAGATTGGGAATGATTAGAAAGGAGATTAGACGATCAGAGAATGGGTCATAAGATGATCAGAGAGTGAAGAATGAGAGAATGAGAGATAAGGAAGTAAATGCAATAGAAATACTGTAAGAAACAGAATGTATCAGAAGGAAAGGAATAATAGAGAAGAGAGGAAATACCGTAAGAACGGAGATTGTAAAAATAAATGAAAAACTGTTATTTTTTTTCTTCTTCTCTTTCTGTACAATTGCATGATTCTATTTATAATGCAAAATTACAACGGCTATATTGTGCCAGCTCATGCCTCTTTGACAAATTCAACATCTCAATTAAATTGCAAGTAATATTTTTTGATAAAATGATATATATATATATATATATATATATATATATCCCTGTGCACGTGCACATATGCTCACAGTGTGCACACACAGTTTTCTTCATTCTTCCTTAGAACCTGATATGTGGATTGAATTGTTGTTGCATACAAGTGTAAGAATCCCGAGATTATTACATTTTTGCCTTATTTTTACATTCCCATCAATCCATGTTGTAATATGGCTCGTATTGTTCACATCACACAATTTGTTTGTCCTTTTATTGTAATAATGTCTGTTTTTTTAAAGAAACGGACAGTTACAATACGAAGGCTGCTAGGTTCAACAACCATTGCATCACAGCCCTACCTTTATATATTGGAGACGAGGAGAACAAGTATTGTATTAACGATAAACATAGGGAAGGGACTAATATATTGTTGGAGATAGCTAAAATACCTTTATATACAGATTGTACAGACCACACAAACTTGTCTGCTATGATACTTCTTTATAAAATTAAGGCTTGAAATGGTATAACCGATATGGCATTTACGGAACTTCTTAAGCTCATCAGGGATATGATACCTAAGGAAAACAAGCTTCCCGATTCAACATACAAAACAAAGAAGTTGATTAAATTATTTGGTTTATGTTATAGGAATATACATGCATGCGTAAATGATTGTTGTCTATTTTGAAAAGAGCTTACATGTTGTATTTTTGTCTTAAATGCGGCAAATCACATTGGAAAAAGAACAAGACAAGAGAAGATGGAAAGAAATCCAAAATACCTGTGAAGGTTTTGAGATACTTTCCACTCATACCATGGTTGAAAAGAATGTTCATGACGTCGGACACATCAGAACAATTAAGATGGCATCGAAGTAATAAAAGAGAAGATTGCAAACTACAACATCCTGTAGATTCCTCCAAGTGGTCTACAGTTGATAGAATGTATCCTTCCTTTGAATTCGATCCACGAAATTTAAGGCTTGGCCTTGCAAGTGTTGGCTTTAACCCTTTTGGTGATTGGAATTCAACATATAGTTGTTGGCCAGAGTTTTTAGTTGGTTATAACTTCCCTCATTGGCTTAGTATGCATAAAGATAATATGATACTATCTTTATTAATTCCTATACCGCGACCACCAGGATATGACATCGACATGTATCTGCAACCACTTATTGAAGATTTGAACAAATTATGGAATAAAGGGTAAAGGTGTATGACGCATGCAATCGTAGTGCATTTGGATTAATGCAATTTTGATGTGGATAATAAGTGATTTTCCAACTTATGGAAATTTAGTAATTTGCACTATAAAAGGTAAGAGAGAATGTCATGTTTATGGCATTAATACATGTTCGATATGGCTACCATTTAGTAAAAAATGCACATACTTGGGGTATAAATTATTTCTTACACCTAATCATGAATATCGCCACCGGAAAAACTTATTTGGTAGAATCGTAGAAATAGAGAAGTGCCTCCAATACATACCGGTGCTAAAATCTTCAAAGATGTCAAAGATATTGTTAATGAGTAGGGAAAAATCAAAGGAGGAAGAGATAGAAAGTAGAAAAAGAAAGCGAGAGGGATGTGAGGAAAAAAGGAATCCAAATGTGAAAAACGAAGTCTTTTTTTTTGATTTGCCTTATTGGAAGGTAAAATATAACTAAAAATACAATGTCTTTTCATTTGATATCCGTGTCCAATAATTAGTATTTCACTATCAATCTATTATACATATTTTTCAGGTTTTCGCAAACACTTCCTTTGCGTCGCAATCTAGATATAATGCACGTCGAGAAAAATATTTGCGAGAACATTTCTGTTACATTGCTTAATATCATAGGAAAAACAAAAGATGGAATTACTTCATTTCAAGATCTGAAAGCAATGCGTATAAGAAAGAAGTTACGTCCTATAGAGATTGGAAGTAAAGTATTACTTCCTATTGCAACATGCACCTTGACAGACCAAGGAAAACAGATCTTTTATGATAGGATGAGGAATTTGAAGGTGCCTGATGGGTATAGCTCAAATATTTGGAAATGTTTTGCAAAACATGACAAGATTTCAAGTCTCATGATTATCATATTTTGCTGCAACAACTATTGTCTGTAGCGTTGAGAGGCCTTTTGACCGTAGGTACAAGAAATGCATTACTACGACTATGTTCATTTTATAATGACTTATGCCAAAGAGTGCTTGATAGAGATAAATTAGAATCCATGAAGAATTAAGTTGCGTTAATGTTATGTGACTTGAGAGATTTTTCCCGCTTCCTTTTTCTATATCATGATTTACTTGACGGTACATTTGAGGAGGAAGCAAGAATATGTGGACCGATACAATACCGGCCGACGTATCCATTTGAGAGGTAGTTTTTATGAATGTTTAACGTAATTAATAAATATGCGCTTATGAAAGCATTTTATTCTTATGTCTTGATTATAGGTATATGAAAATACTGAAGGGTTATGTTAAAAATCAAGTCCGACCTGAAGGGTGCATAATCGAGCGCTATTCTGCTGAAGAATGCATTAAGTATTGTGCTAGATATATTGAAGACATTTATGAATTTGGAGGAAGAAAAATCAGAATGAAGTGCAACAAACTAATTCCATACACGATGGGCATCCGATTTCAAAAGGAAACCCATGTTACTTTTCGAGGAGGTGATTGATGCTGCTCATCAGCTTGTGTTGTTTAATACTGATGAAGTGGAGCCGTACATAGAGTAAGTATAAGTTCAACTCGATCATTACATATGAAAGCAATTAAGTTTTAACTTGTACATTTGCATATGCAAAATGCACAAGGAGGAGTTGAAACATTTGCACCCTCAGCTTTTGCAAAATGAAGTGGAATTGTTAAAACTACATTTAGACGCTTTTAGTTATTGGTTTGGAAAAATGGTTGAAATGGTTATATTTTCTTTCATTAGACTAATTAAGTTTCATATATGCAAATATTATTGTCCTTTATCTTCATATACAACATTTTATATGTCTAGGTTAAAGATGAGAGAAATGATTCAAATGTTAGCGAAATAATAAAATGGCTTTTGTATGGGCCTCGGTCGCAAGTAGCCTCTTATGCTAGCCATGCTGTCAATGGACGATGTTTCCATACTAAAAACTATGAGAAGTCTACGTAAAATAGTGGTGTTTCCATTGAGATGAATACTATTCGTGTAGACGGGTCCATTGAGAAAATTATTTATAATCGCATCTTACATGAGATTTTGTTATTGGACTACCATCTGTTTCAAGTTGCTTTGTTTAAGTGTGATTGGACAAATATTTATCTCAGAGTTAAGGTGAAGATGGCTTTACATTAGTTAATTTACATCAGTTCCAAAATCAATTTGCAAGCGATCCTTTCATCCTAGCAACACAAGATGTACAAGTGTTTTTCTCCAGAGGAAGTAGTTCAAATTGGTATGTTGTTTTGAAATCAACTCCTAGAGGTTTTCTTGAATTGAAAAAATACGAGAAGGAGGAAAACTCAATGAGTAAATCACAAAATGAGTCGCTACTTAATGATAGGGATGTTGATAATGATGACAAAAGTTACATAAGAAAGGATTGGATGACATTTTGGTATGAATAGCCATTCGTTGTTGATATATTGTTTTATATGTAGTCATATGCGTTAAAGTGTTTAGTTATGCTATTATGTAAACTGATGAATAAATTTTTCTTCGTATCAAAAAGATACACCATCAAATCACATATTGATTTGCTCGAGTTTTTGATAGAAGTGTATCAAAGCAATTTTACATCATATCACATACGGTTGTTTCATATATTTTTTGATATTATTCATAGTCGTTACGTATCAAAAAAGTCCTATACTAGTTAGTATAATGTTAACTTTTTACAAATTATGATTTTTTTCCTGGTTGATCACTTGGAGAAAGAAGCTTGAATTTGTTGCATCTATGGATAAGAATGAACAAAATCAAGGAGAGGTAAAATCTGATGTCATTTTTACCTCAATTCCAACTATGCCCTTACTAATGCTATATTTGTTCAAATAATTTCAAAGCTCGAAGCAAGCGAAGAAAAGATCGAAGAAGCAAAGTCTTGTCGCACTTGCAACTGCTCATGGTCTAACTAAGGCTAATGGTGTTATTAGAATCTCTAGAATGAAAGATGTTGAAATTGAAGTTGGTTGTACTCTTAAGGTTATGAATGTGGCTGTTAGAAAATTTCCACGCAAACACAGTGAAATTCCTCCACCCATCATTCCTTACTATTATTCAACCTCCCTCCAAAACGTTACTACCACAAACTCCTCCAATTCTCTTCATTTCACTCCCCTTCAAAACGTCGTTACTACACACACGTCCAATCCTCATGATTCAACTCCCCTTCAAAACGTTAATACCATACACTCGTCAAATCCTCTTAATTCAACTCCCCTCCAAAACGTCGTGACCACACACACGTCCAATTCTCATGATTCAACTCCCATTCAAAACATCAATCCCACACAATCATCCAACCCTCTTAATTCAACTCCCCTTCAAAACATCTTTACCACACACACGTCCAATCTTCATGATCCAACTCCCCTTCAAAACATCAATTTAGACTCTTTCTCCAAAGATGCGAACATGTTCAAAACTAAGAGAAAAAGAGAAAAAATGATGAGATTATTTTCTTTAACACTAAATGAGAAGGTTGAAATTGAGTTCAATGGCCTAAATCGACCTATTGGTCCAAATTTCAAATATTTATCATCATATCTTGGGAATGGTACTTGTGACCCCATTAGCAATTGGAAGAAAGCCGACGAAAAATTGAGGGCTGGTATATGGACATGTATTCAGGTACTAAAACCTGTTGAGAGCTAAAACATATATATATATATATATACATATACATATACATATACATATACATTTACATATACATATATATATATATAGAAAAAACACCTGGATTTTAAGTTTTCTTTTAATTGAATTTAAACAGGTTAAAATTTGGTCTCTTTTGTTTATGAATTGTCAAAAAAACTGTCAAAAGATACATAACAATAACTTTGACTAAATCGAAATAAAAGTATTCAACAACTATGCAATTCAGATTTTTCTTTTATACATAATGTAACTATGCAATTTAGATTTTTCTTTTTACACATAACGTAACTGTGCAATTTAGATTTTGTCCATACTGTACAGGCAAGATTCAAGTTGAATGACATATACCAAGATATGTTCCTTGAGATGGTGGGGCTGTGATGGAAAGAGGCAAAGTCAAGGCTAGTTAAAGGTATAAAAGTTGCAGCAAATAATCTCGATGCTTTCAACAAATTAGACATGTTAAAACCAAATATTATTAAAAGTGCTCAAGAGTGGAATGATTTCATCAACGAGAAATTAACGAAAGAGTTTGAGGTAGTTCGTTTTACTTTAATGGCTAAAATTGAGAATTTTTTATTTTATTTTATTATACCCAATTCCAATGAATTTCTCTTATGTAGTCGACGAGCAATAAATACAAGGTCATGCAAGCGCTGAATATAGTTCCACATACTATGAGTCGAAAGAGGTATGCAAGACTAGCATATGATATGGTAAAAAAATAACGTGTAAAATTCATTTATTATCATATCAAAAAATATCCAATACGGTTTAGTATTTAATTGTTAAGCTCTTTTTGTAAAAAAAAAAAAAAATAGTGGTTGCTCATTAGATATCAGTAGGGAGGATTTGTGGTGCAGAGGCCACACAGAAAAATGGAGAACCACCAAATTCTATTGTCGTCGATTATATAGTAAGGATGGATAATAGCTCAAACTATTTTTTCATTTTTCATTTTGACTCCATTTAACCATTTCGTCTATTACATAGTTGAATTTGATATATTTTACTTGACATGTATTTTTACACTTGTCTCTAGTATTTGAATGTTACATTTAACGTTGCAACTTATAAAAAATGAATATTTTTGATTTTTAGGCTAAGATAAAAGAGTATAAAAACACTCAAATTTCTCAAGGAACGATATCATTGAACGAAGATGGAGTGTCGAAGGTTTTTGGTCGTGAACACAGTGGTAGAATAAAGGGCTAGGTTTTGTTGTTATACCAACTCAGTTCGAAGTTCGTACGATTAGTTCAAAAAAAGTACGTGACTTAGAAAAATCAAATTACAACCTTGCAAGCTCAAATGAAAAAACTCTCAGGTTTTTTTATGGATGTATGTTATAATTGATTCACTATGTTAATGAGTAATCGATATACCTTTAATATATTAGTGCGTGTCTAATATCTTTTCTAACGGAACATCGATAGTAAACAAAATGTAGCGGAAGAACCAGTGACTCCTAGTGGCAATACGCCACAGGTATTTCCGAAACGAAGTTATTACATTTGAGTATTTGATCGTTGTAATTGACATTTGAGTGCATCGAGGAAAAAAAGTTATTAGGATGTCATTGATCACTGTAAATTCAAACACATATAGCTTGCAAAAAGCAATCCACCGGATGACGCAAGTTTATAGAGGAAGTTTTTATATTATTAATTTGTTTGGTGTGCTGTTCAAAGAGAGGAATGTTCATTTCTGTTGGATTACAGTAGTACATTCTTACATAATTAATATTTGCAATTTACTTGTTTTTTTGTTCGGATTAGAGGGATATCAAATCTCACAAGTTAGGACTAACCCTTTTATTTTATTTAGTGCGTTGAGTTATTTTGCTTTTTTATTTATAGTTAAGCTTGTTTCTTCATTTGCATACAGCCTTAGCTTACTGGGTATTTGTTTCTTTCGCATGCTTGTATACTTGATCATGTGAATTGCTTACTTTGCATATGCTTGCATACGTTAGTCTATAAATATATATACACACGTGCATGTTTTTGTTGAAATGTACACACACATTTTTATATTTAGAATATGAACTTGACTTGTTGTTAGTGTGATATTTGGAAACGTGGCATTGATTACCTTGCTTTAGCCTTGTAATTCAGTTCTCTTGTTTTGCAAACTGCTGGCAGATAAGTATAATTTGAAAACTTATTCTTTTTTGGAATGTATGAAATTTTTGGAAATTAAATGTTTGAAATAATGAAGTACGTCAAAAGAATTTTATCAATATGGTAAAAACTTTTATTTGTGCTTTTCTTTTCGGTAATTTTGATTTTACTTCTACTCTTTAACTTAGCCTTGGAGAAGTAATGAGCAGCATGTTTTGCTTCTGTGGAGAAGTACCAAGCCTACGTGCAAATGTGCTACTGGTTACTACAGGTTTATAAATCTGTTGCGTTGTGTGCAAGTATGCTACGTGTATTAAAGATGAATGAAAGTGAATAGAATTTTGATAATTTATTGTCTAACTTGAATCAAGCTATTGAGTAGATTGCTGAATTGAATGTTAAACTGATAACTAACGGATTTTTTTTTTCCTGAAATGAAAAGGAAAATAGGATTGGGTAGGGTTGCGTGAGGGTCTCGTTGAATTAACTTTCTATTAGTACACCCTGAACTAAACATATAGCTGCTGCTGCTAATTCTCATCTTCATGCTGCCAACACTGCACTGATCCAAGTAACAATATATAAACGAACAGCTGCAATTTTTTTTTTTTTAAATAGGAGATTATGCTTTCATAATGCTTTATATTTTTCAACCATAATGCTTTATTTTTGCAGTCTCATTGGAATAGCAACAACAGCACAACTGTTGTTAATATACAATTTCAGCAGCAGGTAGGAAGTGCAAATTATTGAGTTGACAAAGAAATGTTGTCGCAGAAGCAACAATCGCATCAACGACAATACTTTTCTAGTTCATTATGTACCACTATGAGCGAATAATTGAAAATTTTGGGTGACGCAGTGATGGATACTGAAGCTCTTCTATTTAGGCATACTTCAGATATCTATAGATTTGGACAAGCGGTTGGGACGCATATTGTTTGACATAAAGAATTTAACTCTTTTGATTGGTACGCATATGTACTTTTACTGATTTATGTTATGGAGTTAGTTATGTTTTGAAATGAAGTTATGAATTCGGAAATGGTGTAAACTTGAATTGTTTTTTAATGTGAATGGTTCGTATTGTTTAAGTGTTTGAATAATTGTGGTTATTATTCACGAAATCTTGGTTTTGATTATAATATCATGAAATTTATAGTTGATAGCAATTGAAAAATAATTGTTGCAGCTGTGATCGCTAGTTGTAGTAGATCGTACTACAACTATTATAAACAGTTGTAAAATGTTAACGCAACAGGCAAAAGAAGTTGTTAAAATATTTATTATAGTCGTCGTAAACAGTTGTAAATAAGTCTTTTACTAATGCGATAAGCAGTTGTAAAAGATTCCATTGCAATAGCTGCTCACAATTACAAAAGAGTCTTATAGCAACTGGTTTTGACTTTGCGATAAACTTTAATACAAGTGTAAATAGCAGTTGTAAAAAGTCTTTTACCACTACACGTACCCATTGTAAAATAATCACACTCTACTACAACTGCGAATATAAAGAGTGACGGATGACGGTTGTAATAAATCTTTTTTTTTGAAAACCCAGTAGGTATAGGATGCGAAACGCATGGTAGAAATTGAATCTGACTCTTTTTAGCAGAAACCAAGCATCATTTCCACTGCGTCACACCTGCAGACAGTTGTAATATTAAACCTATTACAACTATTTTTGACAGTTGTGAAATGATATTTTTATTGTAGTTAATGTAGAGTATATTTTTGTGATTGCATTCTATATTAGAAAATGAAAAGCATACAATAGTTCTTACAAGCGCTAAAATAAATAAATAAGCCATGATATATAGATGCAACTATGATTGTGCGTGTCGAACAAATGGTGTGATGAGTTTGAAAACTGGTATATGATGCAGGCATTTATTATTTACGTTCAATAACTATCTTATCAAATAGGATGACTATAACAGCACATCTAATTCCGCAATTCATGTATCTATGGCTTTTTATTCTAAATTTTCCTTTGCATTCTAGTAATTTTATTTTTTGTACTTTCAGGATCATTACTGTGCGATTTATGCAATCAATGGGGCCAAGGTTAGTAGAAACAGATAACAAGTCTGTGATTTCTCAAATTTTAAATTTACTTCTGAAATTAATTTATGTTCAATTGGTTCAAGTTTTATTTCTTGTATTTCGAAGGCAAATCATGCTAAGTTACAAACTTAGAGGTTTAGAGTTGTGGACTGGTACATTTAATCTGAAACAGATTAAAGCTGCAACTTAACAATTTTGATAATGTAAATAAAATAAGCGAAGGAGATCTGGCCCTGTCTATAAGGTAATGAATAAAATAGTGTCTAGATTATACATTTCTCATATTTTTGACACGTTTCATGCTTTTATTCACATTTTCATTAATAATTTTAGGGTGCGTTGCCAGATGGTTCAGAGGTAGCAGTGAAGCAGCTTTCTTTAATGTCAAAGCAAAGAAGCCGTAAGGTCATTAATGAGATTGGAATGATGTATGCTTTACATCATCCTAATTTAGTGGAAATTTATGGGTATGGTATGGAAGGAAACCAGTTTCTTTTTATCAATATATGGAAAATAATAGCCAAGCGCTTTTTTCGTGTTAACCAAGTTTTCAATTAAGCGGATTTCAACAAGAAGTAGAAGGTCAAAACGAAAACGAAAGGACTCGAGAACTTGAAAACACGATTATAAGAAAAGAAAACGGAACTCAAGGAATTTAACAATGTTTGGAGATAAGTAAAGCGTCCAGTACCAAGAGGCACTTATGGGTACCGGGAGGTCCATTCTTCAAGTTTTGGCTTCTTAAACCCCATACACTTCATATACTCCTCCAACCTCATCATCAAGTGCTTTTCTCGGAGAATGGATGAGCAAATCTCGGGATTAATGGGAAGAATGCAAAGAAAGCATGATAATGCACGTGCTATGGAAAGAACCGTCGTGAGCAACTCAAAGTCTATGAAAAGGAGTTTGAAATACATCAAATTGGAGATAGAAGGACAATGCAAGGAAGAAGAGTGGATTTTCATCGAGAAATACCACTCAGTACCAAAAGTTTTATTTTGCACATGAGCCGGCGTGTCCACTTGTACATTATTGGACTTGTTTCTGGACTTCTATTTATGTACTAGAACTACAAAGTTTTTTCTCTGTAAATATCAACCCTATAGCAACCAAAAAAGGATCCTAGACTCTTGTTTTCCTTCAACTCCTATCCCTCCCTTACACGGTCACCTAGGCAGATACTAGTGGCATTTCTAGGCTTAGAAAACTTACTAGTGGCTTTCATTCTCCCTAAAATCCAAAATCAATAAAAATATAAAGTGGACCAAGCGAGAGATTACCAAACCACAATAAAAATCTTGAGTTTCTCTACTTTTCTGCATCTTCTTTATTGTTTTACTAGATCTAATCCTACAATAGGCCATATTTATGTGTATTGTCACTTTTGGCTTCAATATTTTGGTGTTTTATTAAGAGTTGAACTTAGATTCAATCTAGCTTGCTATTGTGGATTTGGAGAGATTTAGTATTTAAATCCGGGAAATTTGCTTTGATGAAGTTTGTAAGCTTTCTACTAGGAATTAATGGTGCCTAGGAAACCTATGAGATCAGGAAGGTCATCAGGAGCTGTAACAGGTGATGATGAAGGGAACCATCACCAAGTTGAAGTTAACAACCAACAGGAAATATTAGGATCATCTGCTGATAGGAAGTGGTTACTAGAGGAGAGCTTGACAAATGCTGTAGAAGTTGAACTAGAAGATGGCGAATAGCTAGAAAGATTTGATGAATTAAATTGATGCTTTGCTAACCTTGCAACCACCAAGAATCACGAGAACTAGAATGGAAACTTCACTTGGGCTAGAACAAGATAGTTCTTCTATTTCCGGCTGAAATAAAAGGGATGAAAAGAAAAAATAGAAGGTAGGGGAGTTGTAGAAGGATTAGTAAGAGGAAGTAGAAGTGCTCCTCCCAAAAAATGACCACCAAGTACCGAGGCGAATCCTCTCGATATCGAGAAAAATGACAAAGTGGATGATGGGTAGGAAGTTGATCAATGGTGGTATCTAATGAGGAAGTTGACTTGCAGCTCGATGATGATGATTTAAAGTTGGATATTGATGCTAACGAAGATGGAGTTCAAATAGCCACAGCTCGACCAATCGCGCACCCATGAAATTCTAAAGGACTGGTTCTCCCAAAGACAGGAGCATTTAGATATTTGTCGGCAAACCGGGACCATTTATAGAGTCAAGCACTCGGTGCAGCTCTTGATACCTGATTACCTTCGAACAACCGTGCTTGTAAGGAATACATAGCTGATATGGTTAAACGGTTGGTAGAGGAAAGTAGAGGCAGAAAAAGAAAAAACTAAAGATCAGGGTTCTGCATCAAGTAGGACTCCATTTATCAAAAATATCCTAAGAGAAGAATACCCTAGAAAGTTCACTGTGCCAACAATTCCATCATACAATGGAATTATTGATCCTAGACAACGCTTACCCAAGTACGAATGGGATATGGATGGGGCCAGGGACAAGGATGTTGTTCACTATAGATGTTTCCTGATTTTCTTGAAAGGAGATGCTTCTACATGGTTCACTAAGGCTCGTGCTGAGATCTTTACCTACTTTTGATGAATTAGCAAAGAAGTTTTGAGAGCAGTTCAAGCTCCATGCTGCCAGATTGAAGGACACGATGTCCCTATCTAGCTTGTCGTAGGGACCAAAGGAGCCCCTAAAGGGGTTCTTGAACCGATTCAATGTCGTTGCCACTGAAGTTGGCAACCCAAATGAAGATTTGGTACTTATGGCTTTGGTCTAGGGTATTCAACTAGACATGGATTTTCACACGTGGCTGAAGATAAAGTAACCAACAACTATGGAAGGTTCCATCGAAATGCAAAACAGTTTATGCGGTTGGAGAAAGCTGGTCAGGTTAGAGTAAAAGTTAGCGACAAATAGTCAAAGGAGGTAGTTCAAAGTAATGTGGTACTCAAACAGAATGGTGAAGGCTCTACTAACGTTATAAGTGATGCTGAAAATTCTTGTGACGCCCCACCTCTATACCCACGCTAGCATAGAGTATTAATAGACGATACCGTCTGCTAACACGGAGAATAAGGCTGGATAGGAGCGACCATCTATAGTCTTGCTTTAACTATCTATTAAATACGTCGACAATAATCACACCAAACCGATCGACATATCCAATAAATACTTAAAACAAAGCCATAGGTGGCTGGAGGATCTATCAGAACAGAATATAACAACTCGGGTGTAGGAAACATCACAGAACAGTAAACCATCATATACATATATACCGATACATAGCAGAGTATACAAAATAATACATGTCAAGTGGTATAGCTAACCACAATATACAGACAAATCCAGAAGAATAAATATCGGAGTTTCAACATAATAGGACTACACAAAAGCTATGACAAAAAGAAGCTAGCAAAGTAGTCCATGCGGAAGCAAAATAGGTTAAGTCCAAATGCACCTAACCTGAAACATCTCGGTCTGACCCGAGTATAAAATACACGGGTCAGTTTAGCTAAATAAATCAGTTAGATAAAATGAATAACAATAAACCTGCAAGGTTACAAAGCATAGCAAATATTTATAAAAGAGATAACACAATCATCTAACAAAAGATGAATCATATGATAACAAGCCTCATATCATCGGCAACATATAGAAACAAAGGATACAAATATCCCAAATCAAGGTAAAAGGCAAATAACAAATACCCATAAGGCATACAAGTTCCACAAGGTAATCGCTATACTTCATGCGGCTCAAAATGACCAACATCGAAGGGCGATACCAAGGGATTATACATATCAATGAAACATCATAAAATTGCTCGAGCTCAGTACTGTATAAACAAGGATCCATGAGCCCGAAGACTCCAAACCCAATATCACCCATGCGGCTCATAACGACCAACATCGGAAGCGATACTAAAGGGCAACCCAATATCACCCATGCGGCTCATAACGACCAACATCGAAAGCGATACTAAAGGGCAACAAACCCGAAGGCACAAACCCGAAGGTACAAACCCAAAGGCAACATACCCGAAGGCAACATACCCGAAGGCAACATACCCGAAGGCAACAAACCGTAGTGGTGAAGGTCTGGAGGCCCAGTACTGGACACCACTAACTGGCAGAATGTGTTACAACTCTCGAAAAGGAATCTGAAAAGTGTTAACGTATGTCCCATAACCACTCGTTCGCACTAAACGGTTTACTATCCGTCAGTCATTTTCACACTCAAAGCAGTACAAAGTTTACCTCATATCATCGATAAACTAAACCCGAAGGTCAAAACGATCAATTGAATAGGTCAGGGATTAATCGGAAGGATAAACGCACAGATTCATGGTCCGTGTTTTACCTCACCATTTAATCTTCCTTCCACTTCGCTCGAAGTGCGAAATTGTGTGTGCGCATTATAAATAGAATTTATAATTTGGAGAAGGGAGCTTTTAATACGATTTAGAGAGATTATTTATAAAACCCGTGAATGAAGTCAAAAACAAGTCATCAAAGTCAAATATGCAATAACAACTAATTGGAATCAACACGAATCAATAAAGTTGGAAATTAACTGAAAATTAGCCAAAATAGGCAAAACTGCGCATTTCAGACGTCTGAATTTACCTTCCAGACGTCTGAACCACTACCAGACGTATGAATGGATTCCCAAACGTCTGGATTTTGTCTCTGATTTTTTGCGTCTTCCAGGGACCAATTCCAGACGTCTGAATTTCCAAACCAGACGTCTGAATTTGAAACCAGACGTCTGAAATTAGAGTTCAGACGTCTGAAATCCCCCTGTAGGCAAAAATCAGCCAATCCCATAAAGGCAAAAATCCAAATGAATTGCAAACGAACGAGCGATGGATGCTATGGGTTTATGCCATACGACAACCCAGCACTATAGGCTCTTTTATACACCTCCAAGAACATGATTAAAACATCAAGTTATGATTTTTAGAACTTTTGACTTCAAAACACCAAAAATTACAATGTTCACAAAACCAATCCAAATCAAAGAAATTGCACATGAATAATTGTTAGGAATTCATACCTAACAACCAAAGATACTTATAGTCATAGATGTGAGATAAAAATCTCTCCTTTTTGCACACAAACAAAGATACGAGCACAAACACAAGAAGGAGGTTAACCACTCTTCACTTCAACTCTACAATCTTCAATCTAAGAACCAAAACATATATTTTCCAAATTAGAGCTTAGGAATTTCTGAAATTGAAGAGGAGAAGAGATGGAGAAGATGAAGAGGAGGCTTACCTATCCTTCTCTTTGAATTTCAAGCAAGAATTTGGAGTTTGCAAATGAACTAGGGCTTGGAGTTTCTAATTCTTCTTTCTTTCCCCCATTTCAGTTTTCTTAAGCTAAAGGAATGAAATGAGGATGAATGGATGAAGAGTTAGTGGGCTAGAGGGTTAAGAGAAGATTGGGACTGAACCCAAACTCAAGCCCAAGTAGAAAAAGGGGCAAAATTCACAAACTCCAAACATATCAAAGATTACACTTAAAAAGATCGCAAACGCCATTTTGGAACCAATAGAGGTGGTTTCGAGTTCCAATTCGGCCATTTGCAAAAAGTAGCTTTTTGGACCTAATCCGACTAACGACGCTATATTTAAACAAAATATTTAAATATAAAATCGTTAAATATGTGGGTTGTTACAAATCTCCCCTCCTGACAAAATTGCGTCCCCGTAATTCCTAGAGATGATATTTGTAACAACTACAAACATACAATATCCAAAAGTAAAGGAAATAAGCTTGAGATGAAAAGACATACTCACCGTTTCAAAGCGAAGAAAGAAAACCCGGATAAGATCGCTCAATAAATTCTCTGGTTTCCCAAGTACAATCATTGGGATTAGCGGACCATTGAACTTCAACGAGCGGCACGTCCTTGTTTCGAAGGTGTCGCACCTCCGTGTCAAGTACGCGAATAGGCTGCTGTACAATAGATAAGTCCGGTGAGATCTCAAGCTCATGCAAATCAGGGGAAGCAATAACAAAATCCGACTCTCGAAGACACTTCCGAAGTTGCGAGATGTGAAACACGTCATGAATACCAGATAAATGAGCAGGAAGTGAAACTCTATAAGCCACAGGGCCAATACGTTCAGTAATAGAAAATGGTCCTACAAAGCGAGGAGCGAATTTCCCAGTCGTACTGAAACGCATAACCCCCTTCAAAGGAGAAACACGAATAAAAACAAGATTGCCGATCAAGAACTCGAGAGGCTTCCTACGGTTGTCCGCATAGGATTTCTGGCGACTTTGTGCCTCTTTCATTCTCAATCGAATAAGATCAAACTTCTCGGAAGAATCACGAACAAAATCCGGGCCAAGAATACGCTTCTCCCCAGATTCCAACCAACAAGAAGGTGATCGACATGGCCTTCCGTATAAGGTTTCGAAAAGAGCCATACCGATACTAGATTGAAAACTATTGTTGTAGGAAAACACTACAAGAGGTAGGTGATCCTCCCAACTACCACCAAAATCAAAAATACAAATACGGAGAAGATCTTCCAAGATACGATTCACCCGTTCTGTCTGTCCATCGGACTGCGGATGATAAGCTGTGCTAAAATTAAGCTTGTTCCCAAAGCTTGCTGAAGACTCCGCCAAAAATGAATCGTAAAGGATCACGGTCACTCACAATAGAACTAGGAGCACTGTGAAGTCTCACGATTTCCTTGACATATAACTTAGCCAAATGCGAAGCAGTCCTATTAGACTTAATAGGGACAAAATGAGCAGACTTAGTGAGGCGATCAACAATAACCCAAATGCTAGAATGGCCTGATCTCGAGTGAGGTAGGCCGTCAATGAAAACCATAGATATCTGATCCCATTTCCACAATGGAATCTCAAGAGGCTGAAGAAGACCAGAAGGACGCTGATGTTCGGCCTTAAAACGCTGACAAGTTATGCAATTACTCACATAACTCGCCACATCGCGTTTCATGCCTTCCCAATAATAAAAACGATGCATATCGGCATACATCTTACTACTACCAGGATGAATAGTATACTTAGAACGGTGACAGTCATCAAGAATGTCATGCCTAAGTGCAAAATCAGAAGGCACAAAAAGACGGTTCTTCTTACGAAGACACCCATGAGAATCAATGCTAAAATCTTGCAAAGCCTCATCACAAGATCCAGACTCACAAAGCTGAATAAGATGCAACAAATCAGGATCACGCCGCTGAGCATCGGCAATACGATCCAATAAAATAGGTCGAGCTCCCAAACTAAATAATAGAATAGTAGAATCAGAAGATGAACCTCGATCACGAATTCCATAAAAAGATAGTCTCAAGAACATCGCATTCGGCAAGCATCATAGAAACAATAGCCGAATGTTTACGACTAAGCGCATCTGCAGCACGATTTCCCTTACCAAGCGTATACTAGATATCAAAGTCATAGGAGGCAAGAAACTCGAGCCAACGTTGTTGTCTCATATTGAGTTCCTTCTGAGTAAACAAATACTTCAAGGATTTATGATCGGTATAGAGAATGAAGCGCTCGCCTAATAAGTAGTGTCATCAAATCTTCAAGGCGAAGACGATGGTGGCTAACTCAAGATTATGAGTGGCAGAGCGAACTTCATTCGGACGCAGTTGCCTAGAAGCATACGCAACTACCCGATCCTTCTGCATAAGAACAGCACCGAGACCACTACCACAAGCATCGGTGTAGACAACAAGATCATGATTCCCTTCGGGAACCACAAGAATATGAGCATTTGTGAGAAGTTCCTTCAATGTCAGAAAGGAAGCTAAACACTTGTCGGACCAAATATAACGAATGCCTTTCCGAGTTAGGCTAGTGAGAGGAAGCACAACACGAGAAAAGTCCTTAAAGAACCGACCGTAATAACCCGCCAATCCAAGTAAACTGCGAATCTCATGCACATTCTCAGGCCTCTTCCAATTCTGGATGGCTTCGATCTTTGAGGGATCGACCGAAATGCCGTCAGAAGATACAACATGGCCTAAGAACTTAACTTTATTCTCCTAAAAGTGGCACTTGGAGAATTTGGCTTTAAGCTGATGATGACGGAGAGTACTCAAGACAATACTCAAGTGATTAGCATGCTCGGCTTTAGACTTAGAATAAATAAGGATATCATCAATGAAGACAAGGACGAACTTATCGAGATATTCCTGGAATACTCGATTCATGAGATCAACAAAGAAACCAGGAGCGTTCGTCAAACCGAACGGCATAACGAGCCACTCAAAAGAACCATATCGAGTGCGGAAAGCTGTAAGAGGTATGCTATCCTCCGCGACTCGTAATTGATGCAAACCTGTGGCAAGGTCGAGTTGAGAAAAGACCTTAGCACCACTCAATAAATCGAACATATCATCGATCCTAGGCAATGGATACCTATTTCTGATGGTTAACTCGTTAAGCTTGCGATAGTCAATGCAAAGCCTAAGAGTTCCATCAGATTTCTTCACGAAGATGATCGCGGATCCCCATGGGGAAAAACTGGATTGAATCAACTACTTGGACTCAAGCTCTAAAAGCTGCTTCTTGAGTTCCTCATTTTCCCTTGTAGACATCCTCGTAGGAGGACGACTAACTGGCTGCGCACCTGGAATGAGATCAATGCGGAACTCAATTGCCCGCTTGGGTGTCAAACCCGATACAGGCTCAAAAACATCAGGAAAGTCACAAGCAATAGGAATACGAGATATATCATCATCATCATCTCGCGAGTCAAGAGAATATAAAGCCATCTCGGAATTATGCACATACCGAAGAACAAGAGATAGCTGAGTAGGCGAATCCGGATGTCGAAGATATATAATTCTCTCCGAACAAATAATCCTGGCATCATATCTCACTGGCCAGTCCATACCCAAAATCATATCAAATCCTAGACAAGAGATAACGTGCAGATTCGCACGAATAGAAAAACCACATAAAACAATCTCAACATCACCACAAAGCAAGCTAAGGGTCGCGGATCCCCCAATAGGATTCGCAATCCTTAAAGAAGTAACCATACAAGAAACATCCAAAGATAAATCATCAACGAGCTTCTTCGATACGAAAGAATGTGAAGCACCCGTATCGAAAAGAACTCGTATACTACGATCATGAAATAAAATCGAACCTTCCAAAATGGATGGAGACATACCTTTGGGCTGAGAATGACCTTTAGAAGCCTTGGTAGCATAAAGATTGCTAGACTTGGCACCAGGCAGAACAGTAGGACAAGTTGAAACATGATGACCTTCCTTCTTGCAATAGCGACAGAAGAGAGGTTTAGGACAAGCTCGAATAATATGATCCGGAGAGCCACAATTGAAACACTTCCGAATAAAAGGTGTTACAGAAGGCTGAGTCTGAGAGCTAGAACCACCAGTCTTCTTCTTCTTAGAAGGAAAAGACCTCTTCTGAAACGGAAACTGCTTCTTGTTGGGGTTCTTAGAAACCTCAACATCCTCACCACTATCACACTCCTTCTCGACAGCTTCGAGATGAAGTGCCGAATCTACTAATTCTTCAAAAGAAAGTTTAAGCTGGAGCAATAAAGACTTCTTAAGATATTTCTTAAGAACAGAGACGAACTTCAAATTCTTCCTATAAGAAGTGCTAATGAATTCAAGACCATACTTAGATAAAGCCTCGAATGATGCAACATCCTCAGAAACAGAAGACTTCCCTTGCTTCAACTCAAGGAAGCGACGGGTCAATAAATTTTTTTCAGATTCAGGAACGAACTTGAGTTCGAATCGCTCCCGAAACTGAGTCCAAGAAAGAGTAGACTCATCAATTTCGTCTATAAGAAGCTCATACCAATCAAGGACACGCTCTTGTAATAAGCTAGAAGGTACAAGAACTCTATCATGGTCAGAAAGATCCATACGAGAGAAGATACGCTCGCACGTGCGAAACCAAGCTTGGACTTCAAGAACGGATTCAGAGCCTTTAAACGGCTTTCCTCCAAGATGAGCAAAATCACTGCACTGACGTGCAAAGGCAGACTTGCGAGGTGGAGACACTCGAGGAGGAACTGAAGGCTGAGTGCTCCTAAACAACTCCATAAACTGATCGGCAGACATATAAACACCGTCCGGATGTGTGCCACTGGATTGCCTAGCATCCGAACGTCGTCCCCTGCCTCTTCCAGCCATACGCTGAAAGTAAGATAAGAACGAGATTATGCACAAGGTAGATATTACAATATGGAATACTACGGAATAAAATGCATTCCTAGACGTATTCCTAAATTCTATATAACCTTGATGGAATAGAGAGACACGATGATTCAAAGATTTGTATCACTTATACACTTTGACATATCGTAATATGTGCTTCTATTCTGTGTTTATCATACTTTGTTCTGAACTCAGCTCTGATACCAAGCTGTGACGCCCCACCTCTATACCCACGCTAGCAAAGAGTATTAATAGATAATACCGTCTGCTAACATGGAGAATAAGGCTGGATAGGAGCGACCATCTATAGTCTTGCTTTAACTATCTATTAAATACGTCGACAATAATCACACCAAACCGATCGACATATCCAATGAATACTTAAAACAAAACCATAGGTGGCTGGAGGATCTATCAGAACAGAATATAACAACTCGGGTGTAGGAAACATCACAGAACAGTAAACCATCATATACATATATACCGATACATAGCAGGGTATACAAAATAATACATGTCAAGTGGTATAGCCAACCACAATATACAGACAAATCCAGAAGAATAAATATCGGAGTTTCAACATAATAGGACTACCCAAAAGCTATGACAAAAAGAAGCTAGCGAAGTAGTCCATGCGGAAGCAAAATAGGCTAAGTCCAAATGCACCTAACCTGAAACATCTCGATCTGACCTGAGTATAAAATAAACCGGTCAGTCTAGCTAAACAAATCAGTTAGATAAACTGAACAACAATAAACCTGCAAGGTTACAAAGCATAACAAATATCTATAAAAGAGATAACACAATCATCCAACAAAAGATGAATCATATGATAACAAGCCTCATATCATCGGCAACATATAGAAACAAAGGATACAAATATCCCAAATCAAGCCAAAAGGCAAATAAAAAATACCCATAAGGTATACAAGTTCCACAAGGTAATCGCTATACTTCATGCGGCTCAAAATGACCAACATCGAAGGGCGATACCAAGGGAATATACATATCAATGAAACATCATAAAATTTGTAACGACCCGTATTTTACGTGTCGATAAAATCGTAAAATAATTGCATTAGGTCGTTAGTATTGCTTGAGTCGTTTTGAACCTAAGTGGTAGGGTTTACGGCTTAAGGGGTTAGGCCGTGTAATAGCTAGCCCGTGGGTAGCCTAAGTCGTTCGGAGTTGAGTCGTATGGAGGCATGAGTCGTGACCGACTTAGTGGTGTTAAGCGACTCATGGTAGTGGCCGACTTAAGATAGGTAGCGACTTAAGGAAGGTGGCCGAGTTATAGAAGCTTAGGTCGTGTGATAGCTTGAGTCGTGTAGGAGATAAGTCGTGTAGAAGTTGAGTCGTGTGGGGGCTTAAGTCGTGACCGACTTAAGGGTTAACGGGTTAGAGTAAGTTAACGACTTAGGGGTTGAACGGCTTAAGGATTGGGACGACCTAAGGAAGCTAACGGCTTAAGAGTTAGCGGCTTATAGGGTTGGCACCGAGATAAAGTATGGCCGAGTTAAGGTGTGGCCGACTCATAGGTATGACCGACTTAAGGAAGTTAGCCAACCTAAGTTAGTTGCCGACCTAAGAGAGTTACGACTTATGTATTGAACGAGTTAAGGCTAGGTCGTTAAGGGGTTAAGTCGTGAGTCGTGCACCTCTGTTGAGTTGTAAGTCGTTAGGCCGTGTTAGTTAGGTCGTTGAGTCGGCAGGGGCTTGAGTCGTGAGTCGGCATGTGTTCTGGGTTTAGGTCGGCAGGGGACTAGGTCGTGTGACCCTGTGTAGTGTTAAGTCGCGGCCCATGTTAGGTCGTAAGCCGTTAGGTCGCAAGTGTGCTAAGTCGTAGGTCGTGGGTATTAGGTCGTGGACGACTTAGGGGATCTGTTGAGTCGTGGACGACTCATAAGGGCGGCGACTTAAGGGATGTTTCAGCCTATAAATATGCGTCCATATCTTCACTTTTTGACACCGGATTTTGAAGCGACGAAGTGATGCCATTTTGAGAGCTCGACTACAACACTTCTTCACTTCTTTTCTCCACTCTAATCTAGTGATTCCATCCATCTAAATTGAAGATCAAATCGAAGATCCAAGAGCCAAAGTTGAAGATCTTCATCCAACAAAGAGAGATTTCTTCGATTGAAGCGAGATTTTGCCGGATCAAGCTTAGATCTTTGCTGTCCAGATCTAGAGTTGGTTGTTTTTGAGGTGTTTACTTGATTTGGTGAGTGGTAGTTATCTCTCACACAGACCCAAGGGAGTATATTGGATCGGTGGCTTGTTTATGTGTTAAAGATAGTGATTTCTTGCATTTTCCCTAAGTCTGCATGTAGATCTATCATCTATGAAGTTTTGACACCTATTTTACTACATGTTAACTTATGCAAGTTCATTCATCAAGTTGTAGAGATATTGTTCATAATTCATGCTTGTTAGAATGCATGTTAGACTTGAACTCTTTATTTACGAAATTGCCATTATTGTTGTAATTGTTTATTTAGATCTTGTTTGAATGATTGATTGCTTGGATTAATGTTTGATTTGATTGATTAGTTGATCGATAACTTGACTTGGGCAAGTTGGTCGAAGATGATTCAAAAGCTAAGTGGAAAGGCTCTTGAATGGTGAAAGCTGCTTGTGGCATATGAAGCCGATGTGGAAGCTCATATGGATAGATTTGTTGAGATGGGACTTTGCCATGATGCGATGAGGCAAACCATGATGTTGAAATGGGGCTTTGCTATGATGCGTTGAAGCAAAGCACAATGTGTGAAAGCCTTGGTTTAGTCCAGACGGGACCATCCCAAGCATGTTGATAACTCGGTGATGCGGTCCGGGTTGGTTGATAATGGTGGGCTCGAGAGGCGCTTGAGCTAGTGTGAGAATAGTCGTCAAGGAGGATGACTAGGAGGCTTGGATCTTATCGTTATTGAAGGTTCTAGCATGCTCAAAGCAAGAGTACGTTGGAACGGGTCACGATGACTTTCCAGACACGGGTCATGATGACGTGTTCGTACTCTGGGCAGATGCGATAGTCCTAGGCACGGGTCATGATGACGTGCAGAGTTATGTCTAGAACCGGGGTTGCCATTAGCCCTTGACGGACGGCTGAAAGAAGGTGCCGGTCATTCGATTAACGGTGAAATCGAGGCAATGATAACAGTGATAGCCAGAGTCATGGATGTTTGGTTGTATCGTCATTCGGACTCAAGAGCGGTGTTTTCTGGGTGCTTATCTGATCTTGGTTTAGGCCTTGGGGGTTTGTACTTGGAAAACATCGACCTTGACTTGAGTGATAATTACTTTACTTAAATTTCCTGCTTTGCTATGCTTGTTTATGCTTAGTGGGTCTGGGGGCTATCACTGTAGAATGAGGTGGAGTGGGATGGTTGAGTTCCTATTCCTTTTATCCTTTATGCTCTTTTGATATGATTGATAGTTAATTTACTGCTCACCAAGACTGTTGTCTGACTCAAGGTTTTATGTTCAACTCTTATTACCTTGGGCTGTTCATCCATGTTGGGATGGGCAGACTAGGTAGCAGGTGACAGGTGCTGTTCTTGGCTACCAACGCTGTTGATGACGAAGACGAGCTGGAGGCTTTTGCATATTGTTTTCTTACTATATGTACTGGATATTCCGCTGTTTGTTTGATACTCTGAGTGTTATGTAGTGAGGCTTGATGTATTGACTATTCAGATGATTGTATAAAACAATTATGAGTTTATATGATGAGACTTCTGTTCTATAGAGCTTCACTATGTATATTTTCTATTGTATTTTATCCATGCGCTGTGAGTAATACGATAGAGTTTCGGTTTTATCTTACCCTGACTATCGTCCATGGCTGCCCGGCACGCCTTTTTGCGCACCATTCTCTTGTTTTAGTGCGGGAGTCATTGGAGGTCGTCACATTTGGTATCAGAGCTTTGGTTAATCGATTTTAGCCAACGCTCGCTGACGTAACTACGTATGAGAGATGTAATTGTATTTTGATGGATGATTACTATATATAATATAGTAGTTTAGAAGGATTTGAACTCCTTATGTAGTTGTTTCTCAAGGTGTTCTAAATCACTCCTTTTTGTAGATATTAAGGATGAGTCGAAGTGAGAGACAAGCTGCTAGGGAAAGCCGTGCTGCTGGGGGAGCTACTGACTATGCTGCAATGTTCGAAGCTATGATGACTTCGATCATGAGAAGGATACCAACTTCAGGAACGTCAGTAGATGTTGGAGTTCAAGTTCAAGCTCCAAGACCAGTGGATTTTGCTAAGTTGTGTGAGGACTATACTGCTCTTGGAGGGAAGGTTTTCTTGGGAACAGAATCAACCGTTGATGTTCAGAGATGGATTGATGCTTGTAGAAGGATCTTTAGTGATTTGGGAATTGAGGATGCAACTAAGATGAAGCTTGCAACAAGACAGCTTCAAGGAAGAGCTTCGGATTGGTGGAATTCTATCACTATTGATACTCCAGAGGAAGAGATTACTTGGGAGCAATTCCAAGTTAGATTTGAAGCTAAGTTCATTTCTACGGCTCAGAAGTCTGTTCTGTTTAAGAAGTTTGTGGAGCTCAAGCAAGGTGGGAGACCAGTTCTTGAGTATGTTTCTGAGTTTGAAGCTTTGTCCAAGTATGCTCGGTCGTATATTGAATCTCCCTATCAGAAGAATGAGACGTTTGTGACTGGCTTGGACAATTATCTTGGGAGACAATTGGTGGATCATCTGGACATTCCATTTGAGAAGCTTATGGAGAAAGCTCTCAGGCATGAGAGTTTGTTTCCTAAAGAAGGGTCTGTTGTTGCTGTGACCAAGGAAGAGACCAAACCACAACAGGGTGGAAACAAGAAGAGGAAGCAGCAGCAACAGAAGGGTAAGGATGGCCAGAAGAAGCCAAAGGGTGAAGTGACCTGGTACAATTGTCGGCAGAAGGGCCATTTCTCTAGGGATTGCAAGAATCCAAAGGTGCAGTTGAAGTGTTACAACTATGATAAGCTGGGACATATCAAGAAGGACTGTCCAGAACCGAGGAAAGATAGGCAGATTGTGCAAGCTTATGCTTTGGGAGCTGTTCCATCGTCTTCGAAAGCTCCTACTACGGAAGAGAAAGGGAAGAGTGTGGTGGTTTAAGGTACTCTTTCCATTTGTGGTGTTCCAGTTAGAGTGTTGTTTGATACTGGGGCGTCGCATTCGTTTGTTTGTGATGATTTGGTAGGCCGGTTGGGTTTGGAACCGGAAATTGTTGATAGACCATTGGTTGTGACTAATCCAGTTGGGGGTTCGTCTTGTTTGTGTATGGTATGCCGTGGTCTAGTTGTATCGATTCATGTTTGCTCTTTTGTTTGTGATTGTTTTGTTCTGAACTTTGCGGGGTTCGGAATTATTTTGGGTATGGACTGGCTTAGGAAGTATGCGGCAAAGGTTGATTGTGAGAAACTGGAGGTGACAGTCGGGAATGTGGAAGGGCGAAAGGTTGTGATACGATGTAAGCATGAAGAAGGCGTCTTCATGGGCTTCATGTATTCGCTGGTTGTTCCACGGGATGGACTGTCATCGATGCCAGTTGTGAACGGATTTGAGGACGTCTTTGACGAGGTCAAAGGGTTACCGCCGCATAGGGAGATTGAGTTTCGTATCGATCTAGTTGAGGGAGCCAGACTTGTTGTGATGCCTCTTAGACGGATGGCGCCTAGAGAACAACAAGAGCTAAAGGTGTAGGTTGATGACCTTTTTCGGAAAGGATTCATTCGGCGTAGTGTGTCCGAATGGGGTGCACCAGTTGTGTTCGCAACCGAAGCGGATGGATCGTTGAGGTTGTGTGTGGATTATCGTGAGCTGAATAAGGTGACTAAGAAGAACAAGTATCCATTGCCGAGAATCGATGACTTGTTTGATCAGCTTCACGAAGCTAAGGTGTTTTCTCAGATGGATTTGGCAACGGGATTTCACCAGTTGAGAGTGGCTAAGGATAGTGTGCTGAAGACTGCTTTTAGGACACCATCTGGTTTTTATGAGTGGCTGGTAATGCCGTTTGGATTGACTAACGCACCAGCATATTTTGTGGATCTTATGAATAGAGTGTTCAGAGATCAGTTGAACAAGTTTGTACTTGTGTTCGTGGATGATATTCTAATTTATTCCAGAACTGAGGAAGAGCACAAGACACACTTGCGTATTGTTTTGGAAATCTTGCGGAAACATCAGCTAAAGGCTAAGTTTTCGAAGTGTCACTTCTGGAAGAGTGAAGTGAGGTTCTTAGGCCATGTTATCTCTAGAAATGGAATAGCGGTTGATCCCGCTAAGGTGGCAGCGATCCAGGATTGGATTAGACCTAAGAATGCATCTGATGTGAGAAGTTTTCTTGGATTGGTAGGATATTATCGTCGGTTTATCAAAGCCTTTTCCAAGATAGCTGCACCGTTGACAGGATTGACGAAAAAGAACCAAGTGTTCAGATGGGATGCTAAGTGTGAGCAAGCTTTCGTAATCCTAAAAGAGCGACTGACAAGTGCTCCTATTTTGACTATTCTGAGTGGGAATGATGAGATGGTGGTTTACACCGATGCATGTGGTACTGGACTTGGAGCAGTGCTAATGCAAAAGGATAAAGTTGTTGCGTATGCAAGTCGACAACTGAAGCCGCATGAAAGGAATTACCCGACTCATGATTTGGAGTTAGCGGCGATTGTTTTTGCTCTGAAGATGTGGAGACATTATCTATTGGGAGTTCGATTCGAGTTGTTTACAGATCATAAGTCGTTGAAGTATCTGTTTTCCCAAAAGGATTTGAATTTTCGGCAGCAACGATGGCTAGAGTTTTTAGCATCGTATGATTTTGGTATAGCCTATACTCCGGGAAAAGGTAACGCAGTGGCAGATGCGTTAAGTCGAAGACATGCAGGATTGGGAGCCATGTTTTCGGAATGGAAGAGTCTCGAGTATTTGGCTGAATTTGACTTCAGGACCAGATGTAAATTGGAACTTGAGATGTTGGTAAACTTATCGATAAGACCTACTCTTGTGGAGAGAATTGGCGAGAGCCAAAAGCGAGACGATAAGCTTGTCAAGATTATTCGTGATTTGGAATCTGGATTGAATCCAGAAAAGGATATAGGATTCGAAGTCGATCGAGAGTGTTGGCTTCGGAAGCAAGGACGATTAGTTGTTCCTGATATAGATGGATTGAGAGATGAAATTCTGAGGGAAAGTCATCACTCGAAGTTGACAATTCATCCAGGTGGAAATAAGATGTATCGGGATATGAAGAGAACTTACTACTGGGAAGGTATGAAGAAGGATGTTGGAAATTTTATTTCCAAGTGTATGAACTGCCAGTTGGTAAAAGCCGAGCAGAAGAAGCCCAGTGGATTACTTCAGCCATTGGAGGTTCCTACATGGAAGTGGGAGCAGATATCGATGGATTTTATCGATGGTCTACCTAGAACCAGGGCAGGAAATGAAGGGATTTGGGTCATCGTAGATCGTTTGACTAAGAGTGCAAGGTTTATTCCTGTTCGATCAACTAGGACTGCATCGAATTTGGCTGAGTTGTATGCTAAGTGGATAGTTCGATTCCATGGTGTTTCGAAGAGTATAGTGAGAGATCGAGACCCATTGTTCACTAGTGGATTTTGGAAGAGCTTTTAGGAAGTTTTGGGAACTGAGTTGTGTTTGAGTACAGCTTATCACCCACAAACAGATGGTCAGACTGAGAGAGTCAACCAAGTTTTGGAAGATCTCCTGAGAGCATGTGTTTTGGATTTCGGAGGATCATGGGAAGATCATCTTCATTTGGTGGAATTTGCATATAATAACAGTTACCAGTCAAGTATTGGTATGGCACCGTATGAAGCACTGTATGGAATATCGTGTAACTCTCCGACATGCTGGTTAGAGACAGGAGAAAAGCTGATACTTGGGCCAGAGATGATTCGACAGACTTCGGATTGTATAGAGATCATTTGGCGTCGAATGAAGGCAGCCCAAGATCGTCAGAAAAGTTATGCCGATAAGCGTCATAAGGATTTGGAATTCGACGTAGGTGATATGGTTTTTGTGAAGATTTCTCCACTGAAGAATTTTATTCGATTCGGGAAGAAAGGAAAGTTAACTCCGAGATTTGTTGGACCATTCCCGATCATCGAGCGAATTGGAAAGCTCGCTTATAGATTGGAGTTACCGAAAAAGATGGCGGGTGTGCACAATGTTTTTCATGTATCTTATCTACGGAAGTATGTGCATGACTCGAATACGGTGGTTTCTGTTGATAGCTGTGGAGATTTAGAGGTTGATCCAGTTGTTACGAGACCTCGTAAGCCGCTTCGTGTTGTTGAAACCGACACGAAACAGCTTAGGAGGAAGACGATTACGTTGCTCAAGATACAATGGAGTGATGATGTTGACGACTATACATGGGAGGAGGAAGAGAGGATGAAGGCAGCTCATCCTGAACTCTTCAAGGTATGACCCTAAGGTGTCGTGACATCTCACGAATTTGTAGCTTGTTCTAAGTCTTAGAATTCTGCATGCTAGGCTAGTAATTGGATGCATGGTTTGTTGATTGCTGTGGATGGTAGGCATGCAGAATAATTTTGATTGCTCTTGTTTGTTTGGAATTTCAGGGGCGAAATTCCTAAGGGGGAGAGAATGTAATGACCCGTAATTTACGTGTCGATAAAATCGTAAAATAATTGCATTAGGTCGTTAGTATTGCTTGAGTCGTTTTGAACCTAAGTGGTAGGGTTTACGGCTTAAGGGGTTAGGCCGTGTAATAGCTAGCTCGTGGGTAGCCTAAGTCGTTCGGAGTTGAGTCGTATGAAGGCATGAGTCGTGACCGACTTAGTGGTGTTAAGCGACTCATGGTAGTGGCCGACGTAAGATAGGTAGCGAGTTAAGGAAGGTGGCCGAGTTATAGAAGCTTAGGTCGTGTGATAGCTTGAGTCGTGTAGGAGATAAGTCGTGTAGAAGTTGAGTCGTGTGGGGGCTTAAGTCGTGACCGACTTAAGGGTTAACGGGTTAGAGTAAGTTAACGACTTAGGGGTTGAACGGCTTAAGGATTGGGATGACCTAAGGAAGCTAACGGCTTAAGAGTTAGCGGCTTATAGGGTTGGCACCGAGATAAAGTATGGCGGTATGACCGACTTAAGGAAGTTAGCCAACCTAAGTTAGTTGCCGACCTAAGAGAGTTACGACTTATGTATTGAACGAGTTAAGGTTAGGTCGTTAAGGGGTTAAGTCGTGAGTCGTGCACCTCTGTTGAGTCGTAAGTCGTTAGGCCATGTTAGTTAGGTCGTTGAGTCGGCAGGGGCTTGAGTCGTGAGTCGGCATGTGTTCTGGGTTTAGGTCGGCAGGGGACTAGGTCGTGTGACCCTGTGTAGTGTTAAGTCGCGGCCCTTGTTAGGTCGTAAGCCGTTAGGTCCCAAGTGTGCTAAGTCGTAGGTCGTGGGTATTAGGTCGTGGACGACTTAGGGGATCTGTTGAGTCGTGGAGACTCATAGGGGCGGCGACTTAAGGGACGTTTCAGCCTATAAATATGCGTCCATATCTTCATTTTTTGACACCGGATTTTGAAGCGACGAAGTGCTGCCATTTTGAGAGCTCGACTACAACACTTCTTCACTTCTTTTCTCCACTCTAATCTAGTGATTCCATCCATCTAAATTGAAGATCAAATCGAAGATCCAAAAGCCAAAGTTGAAGATCTTCATCCAACAAAGAGAGATTTCTTCGATTGAAGCGAGATTTTGCCGGATCAAGCTTAGATCTTTGCTGTCCAGATCTGGAGTTGGTTGTTTTTGAGGTGTTTAGGTGATTTGGTGAGTGGTAGTTATCTCTCACACGGACCCAAGGGAGTATATTGGATCGATGGCTTGTTTATATGTTAAAGATAGTGATTTCTTGCATTTTCCCTAAGTCTGCATGTAGATCTATCATCTATGAAGTTTTGACACCTATTTTACTACATGTTAACTTATGCAAGTTCATTCATCAAGTTGTATAGATATTGTTCATAATTCATGCTTGTTAGAATGCATGTTAGACTTCAACTCTTTATTTACGAAATTGCCATTATTGTTGTAGTTGTTTATTTAGATCTTGTTTGAATGATTGATTGCTTGGATTAATGTTTGATTTGATTGATTAGTTGATCGATAACTTGACTTAGACAAGTTGGTCGAAGATGATTCAAAAGCTAAGTGGAAAGGCTCTTGAATGGTGAAAGCTGCTTGTGGCATATGAAGCGGATGTGGAAGCTCATATGGATAGATTTGTTGAGATGGGACTTTGCCATGATGCGATGAGGCAAACCATAATGTTGAGATGGGGCTTTGCTATGATGCGTTGAAGCAAAGCACAATGTGTGAAAGCCTTGGTTTAGTCCAGACGGGATCATCCCAAGCACGTTGATAACTCGGTGATGCGGTCCGGGTTGGTTGATAATGGTGGGCTCGATAGGCGCTTGAGCTAGTGTGAGAATAGTCGTCGAGGAGGATGACTAGGTGGCTTGGATCTTATCGTTATTGAAGGTTCTAGCATGCTCAAAGCAAGAGTACGTTGGAACGGGTCACGATGACGTTCCAGACACGGGTCATGATGAAGTGTTAGTACTCTGGGCAGATGCGATAGTCCTAGGCACGGGTCATGATGACGTGCGGAGTTATGTCTAGAACCGGGTTGCCATTAGCCCTTGACGGACGGCTGAAAGAAGGTGCCGGTCATTCAATTAACGGTGAAATTGAGGCAATGATAACAGTGATAGCCAGAGTCATGGATGTTTGGTTGTATCATCATTCGGACTCAAGAGCGGTGTTTTCTGGGTGCTTATCTGATCTTGGTTTAGGCCTTGGGGGTTTGTACTTGGAAAACATCGACCTTGACTCGAGTGATAATTACTTTACTTAAATTGTCTGCTTTGCTATGCTTGTTTATGCTTAATGGGTCTGGGGGCTATCACTGTAGAATGAGGTGGAGTGGGATGGTTGATTTCCTATTCCTTTTATCCTTTATGCTCTTTTGGTATGTTTGATAGTTAATTTACTGCTCACTAAGACTGTTGTCTGACTCAAGGTTTTATGTTCAACTCTTATTACCTTGGGCTGTTCATCCATGTTGGGATGGGCAGCCTAGGTAGCAGGTGACAGGTGTTGTTCTTGGCTACCAACGCTGTTGATGACGAAGACGAGCTGGAGGCTTTTGCATATTGTTTTCTTACTATATGTACTGGATATTCCGCTGTTTGTTTGATACTCTAAGTGTTATGTAGTGAGGCTTGATGTATTGACTATTCAGATGATTGTATAAAACTATTATGAGTTTATATGATGAGACTTCTGTTCTATAGAGCTTCACTATGTATATTTTCTATTGTATTTTATCCATGCGCTGTGAGTAATACGATAGAGTTTCTGTTTTATCTTACCCTGACTATCGTCCATGGCTGCCTGGCACGCCTTTCAGCGCACCATTCTCTTGTTTTAGTGCGGGAGTCATGGGCGGTCGTAACAAAATTGCTCGAGCTCAGTACTGTATAAACAAGGATCCATGAGCCCGAAGACTCCAAACCCAATATCACCCATGCGGCTCATAACGACCAACATCGGAAGCGATACTAAAGGGCAACCCAATATCACCCATGCAGCTCATAACGACCAACATCGGAAGCGATACTAAAGGGCAACAAACCCGAAGGCACAAACCCGAAGGTACAAACCCGAAGGCAACATACCCGAAGGCAACAAACCGTAGTGGTGAAGGTCCGGAGTCCCAGTACTGACACCACTAATTGGCAGAATGTGTTACAACTCTCGAAAAGGAAACCGAAAAGGGTTAACGTATGTCCCATAACCACTCGTTCGCACTAAACGGTTTACTATCCGTCAGTCATTTTCACACTCAAAGCAGTACAAAGTTTACCTCATATCATCGATAAACTAAACCCGAAGGTCAAAACGATCAGTTGAATAGGTCGGGGATTAATCGGAAGGATAAACGCACACATTTATGGTCCGTGTTTTACCTAACCATTTAATCTTCCTTCCACTTCACTCGAAGTGCGCAATTGTGTGTGTGCATTATAAATAGAATTTATAATTTGGATGTAACGACCCAGGATTTTTAATAATTAAAATTTGAATATTTAATTAATTTTAAATATTAATAAGTGAATTTATTAGTCAAATAAATTTTTATTTGAATTATTGGATTTAACTGAATAATTAAATCGATAATTTAATATGTTAAATTATGGAAATAATTGAAAATTGGGTTAAATATGATTGAAAATGATTCGTAAAATTTTATTTTATCATATGGAAGTTAGAATGATATTTTAGAACTTTTAAAATCGAATTAAAAGTTAATTTGTGAAAATTGAATATTTTAATATTAAAATCGACTAGTGAAAATAGTCAATTTTTGAACAGTCTCAGAATTGAACGAAACCAGTTTCATTGGATCCGTAATAGTTAGTTATTACCGGATTTCAAATTTCGTGTCAATCGGAGTTATCGTTTGATCGTGGCAGCTCGAAACGCATCGATTTATTTTTAATTTAAATTTGGCGAGTTAAAATAGCCATTTTTCAAAAAGTCTCGGATTTCGACGAAACTAGTTTCATCGGATCCGTAATGTAATATTATTGTAAGGTTTCAAATTTCGTGTCAATTGGATTTACGGTTTGTCCGGTACAAATTAAAACGCCTAGAAATCGATTTAAATCGGTTTAATTCAAATTGAGCGTTTATAGCCATAACTCGCACAGATGTCCGAATTAGCTTCCGAAACCTGTTCCATTGTGTCCGGAACGCGGGGTAAACCCTAGAAACGCTGGTTACGGCGCCTAAATCGGAGTTCGGAATTTCCGGGATGAATAGTGTCGCTCGTTCCTTATAAATAGACCACCCCTTCATAAATTTAGATAAAAAAATAACCCTAACCCTAATTTTAACCTAGCCGCCGCCCCCCCCCCCTGAACGGCCAGCAGTTCACCTTCTTCCTCCACGTTTTCCTCCCAATCTAGGCGAAATTAGATGAAGGCTCCAACTAACAAAACGTAGAGCATATCGAGACGGAGAGATTCAACGGTTATGATCGGAAACGGAGTCGTGTGGAGGAAGCTACAGGCCTGCGTTCGGCCACGCATACGCACGCGTTTCGAGGCATATTAGGCGACTGAACTTGTTGAGATTGCAGCCGAGTGGAGTGTTGGGTGAGGGCTACGCCATGGAGCTACCTGATCGAATTATCGTTGAGTTTTGATGTTGCAAAAATTAAACCCTAAATGGGATGTTGGGTTCGGTTTCTCCAGGGGACGCACGCACGAGATGAAGAAGGAGGGGAGAAGCATATGCACGGCCAGGATCTGATGGGAGCAAATCGAACGGCCTGTGATGTTGTAGGTTTAAATTATTAAGTTAATGTTATAAATTTATGTATATAAACACGTGTAACTTCAAAAATTCATAACTTTTTCATACGAGGTCGAAAAAATGCAAACTCAGTTGCGTTGGAATCGTATGGACGAGCACTACGTGATGGAGTTGGTTTGGAGTCGTTTGGAGTTAGTGAGAATTTTGGGTAAAATTAAACGTCCGTTTAATTTTATTCGAAATAAATCGCTAAAACGGAATATAAAATCAAGGTGAGAACTTCTCACTCAATCGAATCAGTTTCGATTTTATTTTAAATAGTTAGATTTAAAATATTTGAATGCATGTTTGAATGATGATTGATATCTATTGATTGTTAAAATAGACATTATACGCCGTTAGTAAGCGGATGTTATTTAATAAAAACATATACCGCGAATATTTCATAAACAGTGAAATTGGTATTATATATAATATCAATATATATATATATTGGCATATGTATATATTGCAGTTGATTGATTTCCCGCATTTTTTGTTTAGCGGATGAGACCCTATTACGCCGTTATTAAGCGGATAATATTTAAATCCCATATACCGCGATAATTTCGTACTGGAGCGAAATTGGTATTGTGTTAATGTTTGTGGATGCAGGAAAACAGGTTGGAGGGATCCAACTGGATTCCTCGACAGTATTTATTTGATTTCAGATATTTTGATATTTGATGGATTATCATAACGATATATGATATCGTTGTTGTCGTGATTGACTATTTGGTATGTAGCATCATTGGACCAAATTTGGAACTTTAAAAATGATTTTTAAAGTTGATTTTTAAGAATATACTATATTTTGGAATTGATCCATTTTAAATAAATAAACGTTATAATTTTTAATGTTATAAAAATTATGATTTTTGAGAAAAATAGTTAAAAACTGATTTTTGAGAATATGATGCTAATGATTTTATAAAATAGTTAAATCGGAATTTTAGAATTTATTATGAAAAGTTGAAATATAGGATTTATAAAATTTAATTATTTTATGAATCAAAAGGAAGAAGTTTTTAAAGGAATTTAAAGACGTTTAAAAAGAATAATATAAATTGATTTATATAAGAGATTTATAAATGGATATTTATAAATTGAAATATGGATATTATAAAACGAGTTTTTATAAGTGTTTGAATGAAGTGAAAATGAATTTCATAATTGAATGGAATTTATAGAATTTTATACGGTGAAGTTATAAATGGAATTTTATAAGCAGTAGGTTTATAAAATTTATTAAGTTATTAAAATAATGATTTTGGATAAATGAATGAATCTTATAAGTTATAAGATTTATAATTTGGGAAGTTTAAAAGAACGATCTTTGTAAAATAATCGTTTTATAAGCATTTAACTTATAATGTGAACTTTTGGTTTATAATTGAGTTATAAATCGAATAGGTTAATAAAGGAGATTTATAAAGGAAGTAGTTATGAAATAAATAGAAATGGAATTTATAAACGTTGTTTTATAAATTTGCAAACAACTTATTTTGATAAGTTAATTGTTATAACCTAGAAATAGAGTTATATTCACGTTTTTAGACAGTGAATAATCCTTTGAAATAAAATGAATAAAAGGATGAAATTGTTAATGAAGAATATTCACGTTTTTGAATAGTGAATAAGATGTTAAAGAAATTGTTTTGAATGTGATATTTTAAACTGAATTAAAACGATCTAACGATGTTTTAAAATGCATCGAGATTCGAAACCATAGATTTCAACATTTATTGTTGAAATAGAGTTTTCGAGAAATAGAAGGAAATAATGGACTATAACACTGTTGTTATAGTAAATGATTTCCGAAAGGAAATGTTTTGAATAGTATTGGGATTTATATATCTATTTTAATTTAGAATCCCTATACTAGTGATTTTGGGTTGTTGTAACAATGTTTTACGTAACATTCGTTTTGGCCCAAATAAATATATTAAGAGAATGATTTCCTTAATAGAATGAAATATATACTTAATTCGATTTAAGTATATGGAATATTTTCCAAGTGTTGAAAATAAAAAGATTGTGAATTGCTTATTTAATAAGTATGGAAATGTTTTCCAATATAAAGTGAATATTTTGAGAATTTATCTTTTTGAAGATAAATTGAAAAGGAATATTGAAATGAATAATTGAAATCGAATATTCATAGATATTTTGGATTGTAAATTCACTATTGAATTTATAAATGAAATTGGAAAATGGGTTTAAAAATAAATGTTGATTTATTTTTGAAGTATTGAAATTATATATCTAGTGAAGATATTTTTGGAAAATAAATAATTTGGAAAATTATTTGGAAACTGGTGATGTGTGCATATCCATTGATAGTTCAATAATCGACTATCAATATTTCCCTTTGAATGGGTAATTGATGTGATTTGTTTGAATGTGAATGCTACACTTATTTTTGAATAAGCGCTCACTATTCGAGTTAACCGGGAAAGGACCATGGGGTCGTATAACCCATTCCGAATATGTGATACGTCGTTATAATTGCATTTGAAGATCGGTGTTGAAGACCCGGTATTTGCGAGAGCGATAGGATGACCTGTCGATTTACTCTGCACCGAGTTGCTCCGGTATAGAGTTCTCCATATGTGATGGTGAATCCGATCAGGATTGTGAATATCCGGATTGCAAGCACTTCTTTGTAAGTGCCTTCGGTTTTGTTCGATCCCGGAACAGACTTGTATGGATTGTGTGTCTGACATTACAAGTTGAGATATAAAGCCGATTTCTTTCAAATATATTTCTGTTGGTGGCGAAGAATTTATTCTTTAGCTTAACACCCTTCTCTGAGACGTACGAGCTCAGAGGTTATATAGTTGAAGTTATCAGCGATATATTCCCAATTTGGTAATGTGATATGCTGAGTGATGCTGAAATGATCATTGTGTTGATTATTGTGATAGGATCGTTTATTTGATCGTCTATCTTAGTGATCATTGTGTTGATCATTTGTTGACCCAAAGCATGGCTTTTGTATAAAGTATGTTTTTGTGGACGTGACTTCGTCGAACCTCACACCTCGGAAATGGTCAAAACAGGAAAGATGCAGCAAGGTTATGAGGGGTAGCACCCTTTAGGGTATGTACATTTCCTTCTGGATAGAGGTGGTATCATGGTATGGAGCCCAGATATTTAACCTATGTGGTTACTACGAATTTATTACTTTGTGGTTGTTGGCTTTCGGGATCCCGTGAGAAAGGTCGTTTACGATCGGGGAATGGCGTGCTCGTGTCAGTAGTTACCCAGTTAGGGGTAGCCCGGCCTTGTGTTGGCAGAGTTCCGGTTTGGTTCTCGGGGATGTCTTTCCAGAGGCATTCTCATGTGGCAATGGGAAGTTCCTTGGCCTGACCATTTGTTGGAAATCCAATTCCCAATACGAAACTTGTACGGTTTTAGTTGTAGAACCTATCATTCACTTATAGTGTCGCAACACTGTTTGGATGGTAGCTATAGTAGGCATAGTTCGAAATGTCTATGTTGGCTAAGATTTATATTCTACTTTCGAAATGAATTTTCCACTACACTATGCACTAGTAATAATATCAAATGTTATTTTAAATGCGTATCAAGCATCTTTGACTATCATAAGGAGAAATCTCCTCCGATTCTGCGTTTGCATTGTGTGTGTGTGCGGGAGGCCTTATGGTAGTCTCATTTTTAAAAGCATTGCGAATTGAAATAAAAATATTCCTCTATTTTGATTTTAAAGTTAAATAAACTGTTTTGAGTTCTCACACCAGTCACATGACTGACTTGGAGTTTATTGTTTTCCTTCCTAAACTCTGGGTGCCCACCAATTTCCACACGGGCAGTCAGGAGTAAGGTTTATCAGGATATTCTGGATATTCTGGAGTTGCTGGAGGCAAGCTGGATGGCATGGCGTATACTAGTATATAGTATTTTTTTTCCGCTGCACTGTTTGTTGTATATTGTTGTACACTCTGATGATATGATGTAATGTAATGTATAAAATGTAATAACTGATATAGTTCTTTGTTTAAAGATTATTCATTTATTATTATATGTTGTTCCGCTGCGAATTGTGAGATTCTGATGTTGTTCTGTTGTTTTCTGTTCCGTCCTATTTTCTTCTGTTTTCCTATTTTTCCTCTATTCTCTTTTTCTTCTATTTTAAAATGTTCTATCTTCTTTTCTTCTCCATCTTCTATCTTTTTCTCTTCTCTTTTCCTAAATTCTTCTTTTTAAAAACCCTCAGTGTTCGGTTTTCCGTCGTTCGATTCCTCGGCAGTCGATAAAGTGAGTGTCGATGTTGAATTTTCGGAAGACGAAGAATCGTGTCCTGACAATGTGGTATCAGAGCTTATGGTTAAGCGACAACCATGGTTCTGTTGGGTATAATTCATTAGAGATAGAGTCAGTAGTACTCTAGAATGAATTTGAGTGTAATAATAGCTATGAGAGCGTATTTGTTAGTGAATATAAAATTGTTTTATATTGTGATGATTGGTTTGTTGAGTGGTATATAGATTCTGGTTAATACGAGTAATTAACGTTGTTGATAGGGATCTCTAAACACTTGAATAGAACAATTCGACACAGTATTGTTTTAAAATTGGGTAAATGAAATAATTTTACCTTGATTATATTTTTTATATATAAAGGAATAATTTTTCAAAATTATTAAAGTATATAAGTTGATTGTTTGGTTATTTGAATAATCTAAATAAAAGAATAATTGTATAAGCAAAAAGAATTATAAGAATTGAATTATAATTAAAGTGATTTACAATTGTGAAATAAAACTTATATATGTAAGAGGTGAAACTATATGAATATGAGTTGTAAACAAAAAAAATGAATTTAAAGTAAAATGAAATGTAACTTAAGTGATATGGAATGAAGTTGATATTAGTATCAAACTAAAGTAATAAAGTAAAATGAAATTTGAACTTGAGTTATGTAAATAAAATTCGATTTTGTAATTAAATTGAATTAATGGATTGAATGTTAATCAATTGAATGTAAAATTAGTTGATATGAAATAATGGATATAAGTGTTGATTCATTAAAATCTAATGTTATTGGAAGTTGAATAAATTGAATGAGAATGAATGTAAGCAAAGGAATTTGGTTATAATTATATAAACATTGGTTGTTATATGATTGTTAGTTGATTATATATAATTCATTAAGTAGTTAATGAAATGGAAAGCTAAAGTAAATTGGAATTCAAATTATAAGTAAATAAATTTGAATAGAATTGAATTTGTTTTGGAAGTGAACCAGCTTGAATATGAATTAGTGAATATAAACTAATTGAAAATGAATGTTAGAAAGAACCTCCACTATTAATGAATCAAATGTGATTAAATTGAAAACCAATTCATTAATATTAATGAAAATATGAATGAATATCTATTGGTTATGGATGATAGTTGGTTGATGTTTGCATTTGTTGCTTTTGTTTCAGTTGCTATATGATGTATATCGATACTATTATCTATATGCATGATTCTCATGTTGTTTGTTGAGTGATTAGTAGGTGCGGATCGCGTTTGCTTCGCATTTGGAGCTCGCTTTTGCGCTATATTAGCCGTATATGCTAGCTAATAAAATATAAGGTACATATCTCGGATTAAATATCGTACTTTTACACTTTTTTCCCTGCGGGATGCCTCATTACTTGATGAGATGTATATTTGTGATATATATACTGTCATTTTTTTTTCGGATCGAGCCGCGCAAAGGAGACTATGGAGAATTTTTCTGGAAATTTAAGGCGTTAGAAAATTTTTGAGAAAATTGGAAATTTTTTGAAAACTTTAACTTTGATTTTGGAATTGAAAGTTAAACGATAGTAGTTGTTTTGAAAAAGATAACTAAGTATGATTTGAAACTTAGTAAGTTATTGTAAGAAGTTTAATTATGAATTTTTGGAAAATTAATAGATTCTGTAATTTTTCTTACTTAATAATTTCGAGGACGAAATTCTTTTAAGTGGGGAAGATTGTAACGACCCAGGATTTTTAATAATTAAAATTTGAATATTTAATTAATTTTAAATATTAATAAGTGAATTTATTAGTCAAATAAATTTTTATTTGAATTATTGGATTTAACTGAATAATTAAATCGATAATTTAATATGTTAAATTATGGAAATAATTGAAAATTGGGTTAAATATGATTGAAAATGATTCGTAAAATTTTATTTTATCATATGGAAGTTAGAATGATATTTTAGAACTTTTAAAATCGAATTAAAAGTTAATTTGTGAAAATTGAATATTTTAATATTAAAATCGACTAGTGAAAATAGTCAATTTTTGAACAGTCTCAGAATTGAACGAAACCAGTTTCATTGGATCCGTAATAGTTAGTAATTACCGGATTTCAAATTTCGTGTCAATCGGAGTTATCGTTTGATCGTGGCAGCTCGAAACGCATCGATTTATTTTTAATTTAAATTTGGCGAGTTAAAATAGCCATTTTTCAAAAAGTCTCGGATTTCGACGAAACCAGTTTCATCGGATCCGTAATGTAATATTATTGTAAGGTTTCAAATTTCGTGTCAATTGGATTTACGGTTTGTCCGGTACAAATTAAAACGCCTAGAAATCGATTTAAATCGGTTTAATTCAAATTGAGCGTTTATAGCCATAACTCGCACAGATGTCTGAATTAGCTTCCGAAACCTGTTCCATTGTGTCCGGAACGCGGGGTAAACCCTAGAAACGCTGGTTACGGCGCCTAAATCGGAGTTCGGAATTTCCGGGATGAATAGTGTCGCTCGTTCCTTATAAATAGACCACCCCTTCATAAATTTAGATAAAAAAAATAACCCTAACCCTAATTTTAACCTAGCCGCCACCCCCCCTGAACGGCCAGCAGTTCACCTTCTTCCTCCACGTTTTCCTCCCAATCTAGGCGAAATTAGATGAAGGCTCCAACTAACAAAACGTAGAGCATATCGAGACGGAGAGATTCAACGGTTATGATCGGAAACGGAGTCGTGTGGAGGAAGCTACAGGCCTGCGTTCGGCCACGCATACGCACGCGTTTCGAGGCATATTAGGCGACCGAACTTGTTGAGATTGCAGCCGAGTGGAGTGTTGGGTGAGGGCTACGCCATGGAGCTACCTGATCGAATTATCGTTGAGTTTTGATGTTGCAAAAATTAAACCCTAAATGGGATGTTGGGTTCGGTTTCTCCAGGGGACGCACGCACGAGATGAAGAAGGAGGGGAGAAGCATATGCACGGCCAGGATCTGATGGGAGCAAATCGAACGGCCTGTGATGTTGTAGGTTTAAATTATTAAGTTAATGTTATAAATTTATGTATATAAACACGTGTAACTTCAAAAATTCATAACTTTTTCATACGAGGTCGAAAAAATGCAAACTCAGTTGCGTTGGAATCGTATGGACGAGCACTACATGATGGAGTTAGTTTGGAGTCGTTTGGAGTTAGTGAGAATTTTGGGTAAAATTAAACGTCCGTTTAATTTTATTCGAAATAAATCGCTAAAATGGAATATAAAATCAAGATGAGAACTTCTCACTCAATCGAATCAGTTTCGATTTTATTTTAAATAGTTAGATTTAAAATATTTGAATGCATGTTTGAATGATGATTGATATCTATTGATTGTTAAAATAGACATTATACACCGTTAGTAAGCGGATGTTATTTAATAAAAACATATACCGCGAATATTTCATAAACAGTGAAATTGGTATTATATATAATATCAATATATATATATATTGGCATATGTATATATTGCAGTTGATTGATTTTCCGCATTTTTTGTTTAGCGGATGAGACCCTATTACGCCGTTATTAAGCGGATAATATTTAAATCCCATATACCGCGATAATTTCGTACTGGAGCGAAATTGGTATTGTGTTAATGTTTGTGGATGCAGGAAAACAGGTTGGAGGGATCCAACTGGATTCCTCAACAGTATTTATTTGATTTCAGATATTTTGATATTTGATGGATTATCATATCGATATATGATATCGTTGTTGTCGTGATTGACTATTTCGTATGTAGCATCATTGGACCAAATTTGGAACTTTAAAAATGATTTTTAAAGTTGATTTTTAAGAATATACTATATTTTGGAATTGATCCATTTTAAATAAATAAACGTTATAATTTTTAATGTTATAAAAATTATGATTTTTGAGAAAAATAGTTAAAAACTGATTTTTGAGAATATGATGCTAATGATTTTATAAAATAGTTAAATCGGAATTTTAGAATTTATTATGAAAAGTTGAAATATAGGATTTATAAAATTTAATTATTTTATGAATCAAAAGGAAGAAGTTTTTAAAGGAATTTAAAGACGTTTAAAAAGAATAATATAAATTGATTTATATAAGAGATTTATAAATGGATATTTATAAATTGAAATATGGATATTATAAAACGAGTTTTTATAAGTGTTTGAATGAAGTGAAAATGAATTTCATAATTGAATGGAATTTATAGAATTTTATACGGTGAAGTTATAAATGGAATTTTATAAGCAGTAGGTTTATAAAATTTATTAAGTTATTAAAATAATGATTTTGGATAAATGAATGAATCTTATAAGTTATAAGATTTATAATTTGGGAAGTTTAAAAGAACGATCTTTGTAAAATAATCGTTTTATAAGCATTTAACTTATAATGTGAACTTTTGGTTTATAATTGAGTTATAAATCGAATAGGTTAATAAAGGAGATTTATAAAGGAAGTAGTTATGAAATAAATAGAAATGGAATTTATAAACGTTGTTTTATAAATTTGCAAACAACTTATTTTGATAAGTTAATTGTTATAACCTAGAAATAGAGTTATATTCACGTTTTTAGACAGTGAATAATCCTTTGAAATAAAATGAATAAAAGGATGAAATTGTTAATGAAGAATATTCACGTTTTTGAATAGTGAATAAGATGTTAAAGAAATTGTTTTGAATGTGATATTTTAAACTGAATTAAAACAATCTAACGATGTTTTAAAATGCATCGAGATTCGAAACCATAGATTTCAACATTTATTGTTGAAATAGAGTTTTCGAGAAATAGAAGGAAATAATGGACTATAACACTGTTGTTATAGTAAATGATTTCCGAAAGGAAATGTTTTGAATAGTATTGGGATTTATATATCTATTTTAATTTAGAATCCCTATACTAGTGATTTTGGGTTGTTGTAATAATGTTTTACGTAACATTCGTTTTGGCCCAAATAAATATATTAAGAGAATGATTTCCTTAATAGAATGAAATATATACTTAATTCGATTTAAGTATATGGAATATTTTCCAAGTGTTGAAAATAAAAAGATTGTGAATTGCTTATTTAATAAGTATGGAAATGTTTTCCAATATAAAGTGAATATTTTGAGAATTTATCTTTTTGAAGATAAATTGAAAAGGAATATTGAAATGAATAATTGAAATCGAATATTCATAGATATTTTGGATTGTAAATTCACTATTGAATTTATAAATGAAATTGGAAAATGGGTTTAAAAATAAATGTTGATTTATTTTTGAAGTATTGAAATTATATATCTAGTGAAGATATTTTTGGAAAATAAATAATTTGGAAAATTATTTGGAAACTGGTGATGTGTGCATATCCATTGATAGTTCAATAATCGACTATCAATATTTCCCTTTGAATGGGTAATTGATGTGATTTGTTTGAATGTGAATGCTACACTTATTTTTGAATAAGCGCTCACTATTCGGGTTAACCGGGAAAGGACCATGGGGTCGTATAACCCATTCCGAATATGTGATACGTCGTTATAATTGCATTTGAAGATCGGTGTTGAAGACCCGGTATTTGCGAGAGCGATAGGATGACCTGTCGATTTACTCTGCACCGAGTTGCTCCGGTATAGAGTTCTCCATATGTGATGGTGAATCCGATCAGGATTGTGAATATCCGGATTGCAAGCACTTCTTTGTAAGTGCCTTCGGTTTTGTTCGATCCCGGAACAGACTTGTATGGATTGTGTGTCTGACATTACAAGTTGAGATATAAAGCCGATTTCTTTCAAATATATTTCTGTTGGTGGCGAAGAATTTATTCTTTAGCTTAACACCCTTCTCTGAGACGTACGAGCTCAGAGGTTATATAGTTGAAGTTATCAGCGATATATTCCCAATTTGGTAATGTGATATGCTGAGTGATGCTGAAATGATCATTGTGTTGATTATTGTGATAGGATCGTTTATTTGATCGTCTATCTTAGTGATCATTGTGTTGATCATTTGTTGACCCAAAGCATGGCTTTTGTATAAAGTATGTTTTTGTGGACGTGACTTCGTCGAACCTCACACCCCGGAAATGGTCAAAACAGGAAAGATGCAGCAAGGTTATGAGGGGTAGCACCCTTTAGGGTATGTACATTTCCTTCTGGATAGAGGTGGTATCATGGTATGGAGCCCAGATATTTAACCTATGTGGTTACTACGAATTTATTACTTTGTGGTTGTTGGCTTTCGGGATCCCGTGAGAAAGGTCGTTTACGATCGGGGAATGGCGTGCTCGTGTCAGTAGTTACCCAGTTAGGGGTAGCCCGGCCTTGTGTTGGCAGAGTTCCGGTTTGGTTCTCGGGGATGTCTTTCCAGAGGCATTCTCATGTGGCAATGGGAAGTTCCTTGGCCTGATCATTTGTTGGAAATCCAATTCCCAATACGAAACTTGTACGGTTTTAGTTGTAGAACCTATCATTCACTTATGGTGTCGCAACACTGTTTGGATGGTAGCTATAGTAGGCATAGTTCGAAATGTCTATGTTGGCTAAGATTTATATTCTACTTTCGAAATGAATTTTCCACTACACTATGCACTAGTAATAATATCAAATGTTATTTTAAATGCGTATCAAGCATCTTTGACTATCATAAGGAGAAATCTCCTCCGATTCTGCGTTTGCATTGTGTGTGTGTGCGGGAGGCCTTATGGTAGTCTCATTTTTAAAAGCATTGCGAATTGAAATAAAAATATTCCTCTATTTTGATTTTAAAGTTAAATAAACTGTTTTGAGTTCTCACACAAGTCACATGACTGACTTGGAGTTTATTGTTTTCCTTCCTAAACTCTGGGTGCCCACCAATTTCCACACGGGCAGTCAGGAGTAAGGTTTATCAGGATATTCTGGATATTCTGGAGTTGCTGGAGGCAAGCTGGATGGCATGGCGTATACTAGTATATAGTATTTTTTTTCCGCTGCACTGTTTGTTGTATATTGTTGTACACTCTGATGATATGATGTAATGTAATGTATAAAATGTAATAACTGATATAGTTCTTTGTTTAAAGATTATTCATTTATTATTATATGTTGTTCCGCTGCGAATTGTGAGATTCTGATGTTGTTCTGTTGTTTTCTGTTCCGTCCTATTTTCTTCTGTTTTCCTATTTTTCCTCTATTCTCTTTTTCTTCTATTTTAAAATGTTCTATCTTCTTTTCTTCTCCATCTTCTATCTTTTTCTCTTCTCTTTTCCTAAATTCTTCTTTTTAAAAACCCTCAGTGTTCGGTTTTCCGTCGTTCGATTCCTCGGCAGTCGATAAAGTGAGTGTCGATGTTGAATTTTCGGAAGACGAAGAATCGTGTCCTGACATTGGAGAAGGGAGCTTTTAATACGATTTAGAGAGATTATTTATAAAACCCATGAATGAAGTCAAAAACAAGTCATCAAAGTCAAATATGCAATAACAACTGATTGGAATCAACACGAATCAATAAAAGTTGGAAATTAACTCAAAACTAGCCAAAATAAGCAAAACTGCGCATTTCAGACGTCTGAATTTACCTTCCAGACGTCTGAACCACTACCAGACGTCTGAATGGATTCCCAGACGTCTGGATTTTGTCTCTGCCTTTTTGCGTCTTCCAGGGACCAATTCCAGACGTTTGAATTTCCAAACCAGATGTTTGAATTTGAAACCAGACGTCTGAAATTAGAGTTCAGACGTCTGAAATCCCCCTGTAGGCAAAAATCAGCCAATCCCATAAAGGCAAAAATCTAAATGAATTGCAAACGAACGAGCGATGGATGCTATGGGTTTATGCCATACGACAACCCAGCACTATAGGCTCTTTTACACACCTCCAAGAACATGATTAAAACATCAAGTTATGATTTTTAGAACTTTTGACTTCAAAACACCAAAAATTACAATGTTCACAAAACCAATCCAAATCAAAGCAATTGCACATGAATAATTGTTAGGAATTCATAGCTAACAACCGAAGATACTTATAGTCATAGACGTGAGATAAAAATCTCACCTTTTTGCACATAAACAAAGATGAGAGCACAAACACAAGAAGGAGGTTAACCACTCTTCACTTCAACTCTACAATCTTCAATCTATGAACCAAAACATATATTTCCCAAATTAGAGCTTAGGAATTTCTGAAATTGAAGAGGAGAAGAGATGGGGAATATGAAGAGGAGGCTTACCTATCCTTCTCTTTGAATTTTAAGCAAGAATTTGGAGTTTGCAAATGGAACTAGGGCTTGGAGTTTCTAATTCTTCTTTATTTCCCCCATTTTCAGTTTTCTTAAGCTAAAGGAATGAAATAAGGATGAATGGATGAAGAGTTAGTGAGCTAGAGGGTTAGGAGGAGATTGGGACTGAACCCAAACTCAAGCCCAAGTAGAAAAAGGGGCAAAATTCACAAACTCCAAACATATCAAAGATTACACTTAAAAAGATCGCAAATGCCATTTTGGAAGCAATGGAGGTGGTTTCGAGTTCCAATTCGGCCGTTTGCAAAAAGTAGCTTTTCGGACCTAATCCGACTAACGACGCTATATTTAAATAAAATATTTAAATATAAAATCGTAAAATATGTGGGTTGTTACAGATCTCCCCTCCTGACAAAATTGCGTCCCCACAATTCCTAGAGACGATATTTGTAACAACCACAAACATACAATATCCAAAAGTAAAGGAAATAAGCTTGAGATGAAAAGACATACTCACTGTTTCAAAGCGAAGAAAGAAAACCCGGATAAGATCGCTCAATAAATTCTCCGGTTTCCCAAGTACAATCATTGGGATTAGCAGACCACTAGACTTTAACGAGCGGCACGTCCTTGTTTCGAAGGTGTCGCACCTCCGTGTCAAGTACACGAATAGGCTGCTGTACAATAGATAAGTCCGGTGAGATCTCAAGCTCTTGCAAATCAGGGGAAGCAATAACAGAATCCGACTCCCGAAGACACTTACGAAGTTGCGAGACGTGAAACACGTCATGAATACCAGATAAATGAGCAGGAAGTGAAACTCTATAAGCCACAGGGCCAATACGTTCAGTAATAGAAAATGGTCCTATAAAGCAAGGAGCCAATTTCCCAGTCATACTGAAATGCATAATCCCCTTCAAAGGAGAAACACGAATAAAAACAAGATCGCTGATCGAGAACTCGAGAGGCTTCCTACGGTTGTCCGCATAGGATTTCTGGCGACTTTGTGCCTCTTTCATTCTCAATCGAATAAGATCAAACTTCTCGGAAGAATCACGAACAAAATCCGGTCCAAGAATACGCTTCTCCCCAGATTCCAACCAACAAGAAGGTGATCGACATGGCCTTCCGTATAAGGCTTCGAAAGGAGCCATACCGATACTAGATTGAAAACTATTGTTGTAGGAAAACTCTACAAGAGGTAGGTAATCCTCCCAACTACCACCAAAATCAAAAATACAAATGCGGAGAAGATCTTCCAAGATACGATTCACCCGTTCTATCTGTCCATCGGACTGCGGATGATAAGCTGTGCTAAAATTAAGCTTGTTCCCAAAGCTTGCTGAAGACTCCGCCAAAAATGACTCGTAAAGGATCACGGTCACTCACAATAGAACTAGGAGCACTGTGAAGTCTCACGATTTCCTTGACATATAACTTAGCCAAATGCGAAGCAGTCCTATTAGACTTAATAGGGACAAAATGAGCAGACTTAGTGAGGCAATCAACAATAACCCAAATGCTAGAATGGCCTGATCTCGAGTGAGGTAGGCCGTCAATGAAAACCATAGATATCTGATCCCATTTCCACAATGGAATCTCAAGAGGCTGAAGAAGACCAGAAGGACGCTGATGTTCGGCCTTAAAACGCTGACAAGTTATGCAATTACTCACATAACTCGCCACATCGCGTTTCATGCCTTCCCAATAATAAAGACGATGCATATCGGCATACATCTTACTACTACCAGGATGAATAGTATACTTAGAACGGTGACAGTCATCAAGAATGTCATGCCTAAGTGAAAAATCAGAAGGCACAAAAAGACGGTTCTTCTTACGAAGACACCCATGAGAATCACTGCTAAAATCTTGCAACGCCTCATCACAAGATCCAGACTCACAAAGCTGAATAAGATGCAACAAATCAGGATCACGCCGCTGAGCATCGACAATACGATCCAATAAAATAGGTCGAGCTCCCAAACTAAATAATAGAATAGGAGAATCAGAAGATGAACCTCGATCACGAATTCCACAAAAAGATAAAGTCTCAAGAACATCCCATTCGGCAAGCATCATAGAAACAACAGCCGAATGTTTGCGACTAAGCGCATCAGCAACACGATTTCCCTTACCAGGCGTATACTGGATATCAAAGTCATAGGAGGCAAGAAACTCGAGCCAACGTTGTTGTCTCATATTGAGTTCCTTCTGAGTAAACAAATACTTCAAGGATTTATGATCGGTATAGAGAATGAAGCGGTCGCCTAATAAGTAGTGTCGCCAAATCTTCAAGGCGAAGACGATGGCGGCTAACTCAAGATCATGAGTGGCGTAGCGAACTTCATTCGGATGCAGTTGCCTAGAAGCATATGCAACTACTCGATCCTTTTGCATAAGAACAGCACCGAGACCACTACCACAACCATCGGTGTAGACAACAAGATCATGATTCCCTTCGGGAACCATAAGAATAGGAGCATTTGTGAGAAGTTCCTTCAATGTCAGAAAGGAAGCTTCACACTTGTCGGACCTAATATAACGAATGCCTTTCTGAGTAAGGCTGGTGAGAGGAAGCACAACATGGGAAAAGTCCTTAATGAACCGATGGTAATAACCCGCCAATCCAAGGAAACTATGGATCTCATGCACATTCTCAGGCCTCTTCCAATTCTGGATGGCTTCGACCTTTGAGGGATCGACCGAAATGCCGTCAGAAGATACAACATGGCCTAAGAACTTAACTTCATTCTCCCAAAAGTGGCACTTGGAGAATTTGGCTTTAAGCTGATGATGATGGAGAGTACTCAAGACAATACTCAAGTGATTAGCATGCTCGGCTTCAGACTTAGAATAAATAAGGATATCATCAATGAAGACAAGGACGAACTTTTCGAGATATTCCTCGAATACTCGATTCATGAGATCAACAAAGAAAGCAGGAGCGTTCGTCAAACCGAACGGCATAACGAGTTACTCAAAAGAACCATATCGAGTGCGGAAAGCTGTAAGAGGTATGCTATCCTCCGCGACTCGTAATTGATGAAAACCTATGGCAAGGTCGAGTTGAGAAAAGACCTTAGCACCACTCAATAAATCGAACATATCATCGATCCTAGGCAATGGATACCTATTTCTGATGGTTTACTCGTTAAGCTTGCGATAGTCAATGCAAAGCCTAAGAGTTCCATCAGATTTCTTCACAAAGATGACCGCGGATCCCCATGGGGAAAAACTAGATTGAATCAACTGCTTGGACTCAAGCTCTAAAAGCTGCTTCTTGAGTTCCTTATTTTCCCTTGTAGACATCCTCGTAGGAGGACGACTAACTGGCTCTGCACCTGGAATGAGATCAATGCGGAACTCAATTGCCCGCTTGGGTGGCAAACCCGATACAGGCTTAAAAACATCAGGAAAGTCACAAACAATAGGAATACGAGATATATCATCATCATCTCGCGAGTCAAGAGAATATAAAGCCATCTCGGAATTATCCACATCCCAAAGAACAAGAGATAGCTGAGTAGGCGAATCCGGATGTCGAAGATTTAATTCTCTCCGAACAAGTAATCCTGGCATCATATCTCACTAGCCAGTCCATACCCAAAATCATATCAAATCCCAGACAAGAGATAACGTGCAGATTCGCACGAAAAGAAAAACCACATAAAACAATCTCAACATCACCGCAAAGCAAGCTAAGGGTCGCCGATCCCCCAATAGGATTCACAATCCTTAAAGAAGTAACCATACAAGAAACATCCAAAGATAATTCATCAACGAGCTTCTTCGATACGAAAGAATGTGAAGCACCCGTATCGAAAAGAACTCGTATACTATGATCATGAAATAAAATCAAACCTTCCAAAATGGATGGTGACAAACCTTTGGGCTGAGAAGGACCTTTAGAAACCTTGGTAGCATAATGTTTGCTAGACTTGGCATCAGCCAGAACAGTAGGATAAGTTGAAACATGATGACCTTCCTTCTTGCAATAGCGACAGAAGAGAGGTTTAGGACAAGCTCGAATAATATGATCCGGAGAGCCACAATTGAAACACTTCCGAATAAAAGGTGTTCCAGAAGGCTGAGTCTAAGAGCTAGAACCACCAGTCTTCTTCTTCTTAGAAGGAAAAGACCTCTTCTGAAACGGAAACTGCTTCTTGTTGGGGTTCTTAGAAACATCAACATCCTCACCACTATCACACTCCTTCTCGACAGCTTCGAGATGAAGTGCCGAATCTACTAATTCTTCAAAAGAAAGCTTAAGATGGAGCAATAAAGACTTCTTAAGATATTTCTTAAGACCAGAGACGAACTTCAAATTCTTCTTATAAGAAGTGCTAATGAATTCAAGACTATACTTAGATAAAGCCTCGAATGATGCAACATACTCAGAAACAGAAGACTTCCCTTGCTTCAACTCAAGGAAGCGACGGGTCAATAAAACTTTTTCAGATTCAGGAACGAACTTGAGTTTGAATCGCTCCCGAAACTGAGTCCAAGAAAGAGTAGAATCATCAATTTCGGCTATAAGAAGCTCATACCAATCAAGGACACGCTCTTGTAATAAGCTAGAAGTTACAAGAACTCTATCATGGTCAGAAAGATCCATACGAGAGAAGATACGCTCGCACGTGCGAAACCAAGCTTGGACTTCAAGAACGGATTCAGAGCCTTTAAACGGCTTTCCTCCAAGATGAGCAAAATCACTGCACTGACGTGCAAAGGCAGACTTGCGAGGTGGAGACACTCGAGGAGGAACTGAAGGCTGAGTGCTCCTAAACAACTCCGTAAACTGATCGGCAAACATATAAATGCCATCCGGATGTGTGCCACTGGATTGCCTAGCATCCGAACGTCGTCTCCTGCCTCTTCCAGCCATACGCTGAAAGTAAGATAAGAACGAGATTATGCACAAGGTAGATATTACAATATGGAATACTACGGAATAAAATGCATTCCTAAACGTATTTCCAAATTCTATATAACCTTGATGGAATAGAGGGACACGATGATTCAAAGATTTGTATCACTTATACACTTTGATGTATCGTAATATGTGCTTCTATTCTGTGTTTATCATACTTTGTTCTGAACTCAGCTCTGATACCAAGTTGTGACGCCCCACCTCTGTACCCACGCTAGCAAAGAGTATTAATAGATAATACCGTCTGCTGACATGGAGAATAAGGCTGGATAGGAGCGATCATCTATAGTCTTGCTTTAACTATCTATTAAATACGTCGACAATAACCACACCAAACGGATCGACATATCCAATGAATACTTAAAACAAAACCATAGGTGGCTGGAGGATCTATCAGAATAGAATATAACAACTCATGTGTAGGAAACATCATAGAACAGTAAACCATCATATACATATATACCAATACATAGCAGAGTATGCAAAATAATGAATGTCAAGTGGTATAGCCAACCACAATATATAGACAAATCCAGAAGAATAAATATCGGAGTTTCAACATAATAGGACTATACAAAAGCTATGACAAAAAGAAGCTAGCGAAGTAGTCCATGCGGAAGCAAAATAGGATAAGTCCAAATGCACCTAACCTGAAACATCTCGGTCTGACCCGAGTATAAAATACACAGGTCAGTCTAGTTAAACAAATCAGTTAGATAAACTGAACAACAATAAACCTGCAAGGTTACAAAACATAACATATATCTCTAAAAGAGATAACACAATCATCTAACAAAAGATGAATCATAAGATAACAAGCCTCATATCATCGGCAACATATAGAAACAAAGGATACAAACATCCTAAATCAAGCCAAAATGCAAATAACAAATACACATAAGGTATACAAGTTCCACAAGGTAATCGCTATACTTCATGCGGCTCAAAATGACCAACATCGAAGGGCGATACCAAGGGAATATACATATCAATGAAACATCATAAAATTGCTCGAGCTCAGTACTATATAAACAAGGATCCATGAGCCCCAAGACTCCAAACCCAATATCACCCATGCGGCTCATAACGACCAACATCGGAAGCGATACTAAAGGGCAACAAACCCGAAGGCACAAACCCGAAGGTACAAACCCGAAGGCAACATACCCGAAGGCAACATACCCGAAGGCAACAAACCGTAGTGGTGAAGGTCCGGAGGCCCGGTACTGACACCACTAACTGCCAGAATGTGTTACAACTCTCGAAAAGGAATCCGAAAAGTGTTAACGTATGTCCCATAACCACTCGTTCGCACTAAACGGTTTACTATCCGTCAGTCATTTTCACACTCAAAGCAGTACAAAGTTTACCTCATATCATCGATAAACTAAACCCGAAGGTCAAAACGATCAATTATATAGGTCGGGGATTAATCGGAAGGATAAACGCACAGATTCATGTTTCGTGTTTTACCTAACCATTTAATCTTCCTTCCACTTCGCTCGAAGTGCGAAATTGTGTGTGTGCATTATAAATAGAATTTATAATTTGGAGAAGGGAGCTTTTAATATGATTTAGAGAGGTTATTTATAAAACCCGTGAATGAAGTCAAAAACAAGTCATCAAAGTCAAATATGCAATTACAACTAATTGGAATCAACACGAATCAATAAAAGTTGGAAATTAACTCAAAATTAGCCAAAATAGGCAAAACTGCGCATTTCAGACGTCTGAATTTACCTTCCAGACGTCTGAACCACTACCAGACATCTGAATGGATTCCCAGACGTCTGGATTTTGTCTTTGCCTTTTTGTGTCTTCCAGGGACCAATTCCAGACGTATGAATTTCCAAACCAGACGTCTGAATTTGAAACCAGACGTCTGAAATTAGAGTTCAGACGTCTGAAATCCCCCTGTAGGCAAAAATCAGCCAATCCCATAAAGGCAAAAATCTAAATGAATTGCAAACGAACGAGCGATGGATGCTATGGGTTTATGCCATACGACAACCCAGCACTATAGGCTCTTTTACACACCTCCAAGAACATGATTAAAACATCAAGTTATGATTTTTAGAACTTTTGACTTCAAAACACCAAAAATTTCAATGTTCACAAAACCAATCCAAATCAAAGCAATTGCACATGAATAATTTTTAGGAATTCATACCTAACAACCAAAGATACTTATAGTCATAGATGTGAGATAAAAATCTCTACTTTTTGCACACAAACAAAGTTGAGAGCACAAACACAAGAAGTTGGTTAACCACTCTTCACTTCAACTCTACAATCTTCAATCTAAGAACCAAAACATATATTTCCCAAATTAGAGCTTAGAAATTTCTGAAATTGAAGAGGAGAAGAGATGGAGAAGATGAAGAGGAGGCTTACCTATCCTTCTCTTTGAATTTCAAGCAAGAATTTGGAGTTTGCAAATGGAATTAGGGCTTGGAGTTTCTAATTCTTCTTTCTTTCCTCCATTTTCAGTTTTCTTAAGCTAAAGGAATGAAATGAGGATGAATGGATGAAGAGTTAGTGAGCTAGAGGGTTAAGAGGAGATTGGGAGTGAACCCAAACTCAAGCCCAAGTAGAAAAGGGGGAAAAATTCACAAACTCCAAACATATCAAAGATTACACTTAAAAAGATCGCAAACGCCATTTTGGAACCAATGGAGGTGGTTTCGAGTTCCAATTCGGCCGTTTGCAAAAAGTAGCTTTTCGGACCTAATCCGACTAACGACGCTATATTTAAATAAAATATTTAAATATAAAATCGTTAAATATGCGGGTTGTTACAATTCTGGAAACTAGAAGTAAAGGAACCAAAACTATGGCGATAGGCATAACGAGAATAGTAAGCATTAGAGAAATCTACGACCCAAAGATTGTACACCTTTGAATAATATGCCAAAAAATATTTACCTTGCTACAAAATTAATGTAGCACTATAAGAAACTATCCAGGAGGGAAGCAACATAGTAGGAGAAACATTCTAGGAAGTACCGTCGTTTCCACGAAACTCATAGGCATACATTAAATGAATGCTGACACTTAAGAGATCTTATTGAAGAATTAAAAGGAAAAATTGACTTTAACAAAGCATCAAAGAATCATAGGACGACAACTAAATTGTGAGATCCCAAGGACCGCCCGTCCACGGGAATCAGCCCAGATCGAGCGGAGCAGGACCCAGTGGAATAATGAAAAGTAAATCATCAATACCATAATTAGAGCATTTGATCCAACCAAAAAGAGATGGAGAGAGATGGAATGGCACACGCACTCTCTAAAGCACGTACAATAGGAGGATTGCTTTGTTGTAGAAGATGGATCTCCGATAAAGCAGCAAAGGAGGAATACTGATGATGTAGTATTAAGAAATAGAGATGTTGACTGAATTGAAGTGCTTTCGACCTAACGATAGTGACGGTTGGAATTGGATTAGTGACTGTGCATTGAGTAAACATACTCTTCAAGGAACTTTCGATGGGATGAAGATTAACATGAAGGAGGTTATAGCTTGTAAAACCAAGATCAAAGGCTTTATGGGAAAAGCCAAGTAGCTAATTGAGACAATCAATTTTCTGTAGAATTGGGCAAAGCAGAATGCAAGATTATCCAGATTCTAAAGTTCGTCATCGTATATGAGTACTCATCATATAATGCATTCTTAGGATAACCTGCACTTGCTAATTTCAGGATAACTTTGGCATCTTGGTGCTTAGTAATGAAGTTTTGCATGGAGAATGAGGTTGGAATGGTAAAAGGTGACCAAAGCATTGGAAGGGAACGTTACATTGCAGAACTAAGAGAAGTAAAGCAAAATGGAAAGGCAAGAATATGGAGAGAACTCTCCACATTCAGGACTCGCAAGCATAACAACTAAAACATGAAAACTGGCTTGGGAACCATAACCGATTCATTAAGGTCATTGGTCCAAGGAAGCAGTTAGGGAAAGGGCGACTAGGGTAGAGCTGACAGTGGATGTTCCAATCGGCATGGATGATCCTACACAGGTCCTGAAGATTGGATCTCATCTCAGAATTAACTTAAAAAGAAATTGATGAATTTCCTTCGAGGAAAAATAGATGTGTTCTCCTTGACTTGCTCGGACATGTGCGGGATATCATCGAAGATAGCGTGTCATGCATTGAACATTGACCCAAAGTTTACACCGACAAAGAAGAAAAGACACCGTCTGGGTTCGAACCAATCCATTATTGAGGAAGAGGTAGATAAACTTATGGAAAACAGGTTCATCCATGATGCTTTATACCCCGATTAGGTTTCCAACCCTATGTTGGTTAGGAATTCCAATGGAAAGTAGAGAATGTGTATCGATTACTTGGTTTTGAAAAAGGAATACCCAAAGGACAAGTTTCCTCAGCCAACGATTGGCCAATTGGTGGATGTGACTGCATGACATGATTTGCTCTCATTTATAGGTGCTTATTCAAGTTACAACTAGATCCCGATGAAAATACTAGAATAGGAGATTACTAGCTAAATAACAGACTTGGGATTATATTGCTATCGTGTGACGTCGTTCGATTTGAAGAATGTTGGATCTTTATACCATGGACTGGTGAATGCTATTTTTAAGAGCCAAATCAAGCGGATTATGGAAGTATACATAGACGACATGCTTGTGAAATCATGAGTATCTCTAAACCATCCAGACAATCTTCGAAGAAGTTTGAAGTTTTACGGAAGTACGAGATGAGACTGAACACACTAAAATATTCTTTCGGTGTAGCAATGGGAAAGTTTTTTGGATTTATCATACTTGCATGGGGTACCGATGCTAATCCGAAACATATTGACTCCTCGAGGAGTGTAACCACAAAAACTACAAAGAAAGAACTACAGAGCTTGAATGGGAAGATTGCTACATTGAGTCAGTTCGTCTCTAGAGGGATAGATAAGTGTATACCTTTCTTCGATGCCCTCAAGAAAGGAAAAAAGAATTTGAATGGAACAAGGATTTCGAGAAAGCCTTCGAGGAATTATTAAGACGTATGAAAAACCATCTAGTCCAATCTAAACCGCCTATAGGGAAGGATCTATTTGTTTAGTTAGCCACGTTTGCTTATGCGTTAAGCATAGCCTTAGTATGTGAGAAGGCTAGGATTCAAAGACCGGTTTATTACATCACCAAGCGTTTTATTAAAGCCAAAAAGAACTACTCGAAGCTGGAGATACTTTCGTATCGCTTATTTGTAACACCTCACCTCTATACCCATACTATCCAATAGTATTACGAAGTAATACTTCCATATAACATGAAGAATGAGGATATGTGAATTACATACGTGAATATTCCCTTAGACATCGAATAAGTAACTTGCCTATACATACAGAGTATCAGTACAAAACAATAAATACGTGTGCCTTTAGGACAGAACAATACAAAGTATACAGTTACTAACAGAGAATATAGAGTCAATTGTAGCAACAATAATAATATAGTATTTTTATAAGAATACAACACAACCCATTATATAAATGAAATCATCAAATGAATAGAGTTTAGCACATATCCATTCCTTAATATAATATCGGTTAAATTACAAATCAATAGATACTGTGAGATAGCCATACAAATTATCCAAATAATATCCAATGCTATACAACCATAAAGATAATCCAACAAAATATAAATCAAAATGAATAATAACAAAAATAACAAATCATCAAATAGTTTGGATATGATAGGGACTTGCTACACTTTATACTCAACCAGTCTCTAGTCTAGTCAACTCATTATAGGAAAGAGACATATATGCCAATCTACTGCACACTCGTAATCCTGAACCAGAAAGGGAGACTGATCGCACACACCATGCTTCAAGAACTCAGGGTCTACTAGCTTTTCGCTAATATTTTAATCTTTTCCTACTTTTTCGGTTACCTCAATGGACATCATGACCCAATCCACCAGTGGATCATCTACGCATATCTCCGGTCACAACCCTATAGATAGCAGACTACTAGCCTATGTGACACAAGGTGCTATAGGGCACCTACTCTACCAACTACCAATCCTATGATGCGCATCAAATATAACAACGGTATCGTGGATCTAGGGCGTGACACCGTAATCAGCCCGTCAAGGTGGATACTGGCCATTTTGGTTCAATCTTGAACCATAAAAGAAGCTAGACACAAGTGGACGACATATAGTACTCATTTCCTATTTCTATTCATAGCTCTATATGTAAGCCAAAAAATGGATCTATATAAGTCAACTCATGACTATGATATGTTAGAGCTTTAATCCCTCGCCATCACATGACTCTACTTATAAGCCAATACCTTGCTACAATATATTCACCACATACATATGAGCATATCCCCATTTGACCGGCATTTGCTTACAAAGAATGATGAAACGTATAACATAATGATATCCCATACCACCGTTGTTACTCGGATAATTATTCAATGCCCAAAAACTACACTCGATCCATATTAGATATCTCTATATGACAAGTCAGATGAATAACCGAAAAAGTGTCAAAAGCCCCATACCAGACGGTATCACCAAACTGTTTATTCAAATTTCTCGTCACACAGAAATGGAATCTCACAAATAAAATAAAATGACGTCATCACCATATCACCATAAATCCTTAATAAAATCTATGTCGATAGTGAATCACTTATATAATTATTATTCAATAGACAAAAAATAAAAATAGGCTATAGAAATAAATATAAAATAACAAAACAAAACTTAATAATAAATCATTTACAACATATAATTTTATATAACCAAATATTTAGAAATGAATAATAATACACAATTAAAGATTCGATAAACCATTAGAAAGTTATCAGAATAATTACATAAACATAAATGATTCCAATGAATATGTGTATACGACAACAAGTAAAAATATATCAATGAATCCTTCATAATTTATAATCTCAACGTAAACTATTAAGTACTTAGATGTGAATATTAATTTCATATTCTAGAATTAAATAGATAAATAACCTAACTCAAATATATTCTATTTGATAAATAACTAATTCCTCAATCTTTTATAATTAAGTAATAAGTTAGCATTCACAAATAGCATTGGAAAAACCGCTTTCTTTCATTTTGGTAACCAAAATTAAATTGTAGAGTAAATATTTCGCTTGAGATATTTCCATAACTTTCTATAGTTAAAATTATTTATTAATAATCATGCAACATCCAGATCAATTTAATATATTCAAATCAAATATTTATATTTCCAACACTTGAATTATATGTGTGTGTATACATTAAGATTTCATAAATATATACTTAGAAAACTGTAGAATGACAATTACAGACTATAACATATTTTTTCTTATTTAAATAACACTATTAAATCCACTTTATAAATTTAACAAACTTCAAATATATATTTGCATTCTTGTATAATATATAGAAATTTAGTTTAGTGTTTAAATATGTAACAACTCATATTTGGGACTTCAAATTTGAATATTAATTTATTCAAATCTTCTGATTTGAATTTAAATTATGATAAATTATCCGTTTCAAACTGAGACTTGATTTTCAATGACGTATTTTTAAATTAATTTTTAGAATTTTTTCATAATTTCTAATTGGAAAATATGTAAATTTTCGTTTGACGTATTTTACTGCAAACTTTGGCATTTTAAGACCTCAAAAAATTTAATAGCTTGTCTATTTTATTTTTTATTTGTGATCGTGTAACATTATTATACACAATTGTACTTTATTTTCTATCAATCACAGTTCGAAATCGAACGCGGTACGTTATGACCGGATAACATAATTTATTTATAATCAAATATAAATATCTACATAACCAAGTATACAACAGCTAATGCTTTTCCTTTTTCCTACATATTGTTGTTACCTTCCCCTGCCCTTGTACCTTTGGCCTCCTTAGCCACTTCTTTGCCTTCAATAGTTTGAAGCATGTTAGGTATATTATTGCACTTCATCAAATCAATCTCCATTCTTTTTTAAGGTTGCTGCCATTAGATTTTCTCTTCTCCTCCCCATATGTATGATAAGAAATCATGAAACCGTACACCTACCCTACTTCGAAAATGATTACGTCCCAAACTACTCACTGTTAGCTCCAACGTCCAAGTACAAAGTTGTTCGCTAAAGAGTCTAGTTTTTTTAAATTAATTGCTTGATATTTCATTGGAAATCGAGCAAGATATCCTACTTTTATAGTAAAAGGAAGAAAACACTCTTAAACTTCAAAAATCAAATTCTCGAGTTTTGCTTCAAATGGATCGACGCCGTTGGCGCTGTTGGGTACGTATGGTGTTGTAGTATTTTTGTGGAAGCTTCAGCAAGATTCCGCGTCGACGATCGACGATCATCGATTTCTAGGATTCGATTTTTCTCGTGTTATGGTCGTTGTTGAGCAGCACTGGTTCGGACTTGGAGAGGTGCGTTGGGTGGTGGAATTTGGCAGGGTTCGATTGAGGTTTGAGGGTAGCAGCATGGTGATTGATGAGGCATACACGATTGAGGAAAAAATGAAATAGAGCTGCCTAGGTGTTTAGATGATCAATTTCTCATGGGCGGCGTGGATTCATCGATGTGGGGATGATCGAGGCCGGCAAGAGTAGAGGAACTCGCATGTGGTCTTGGGTAGTCAATCGGTGGTGGAGTTAGATCGTGCACATGCATGGAGATGCGCATTTGGGTTCCAGTGTTCAATTTTGCAATGAAGAAGAGGAAAGGGAGATACTGTAGAGATATGAAGTATGTGAGCGAGCCTTGGGCATGTTTTTGGAAGGTGAGAAACCTAAATTATATTAGTTGGTTTATTCATATAAACAGTGTTAAGTTCAAAATTTTATATCTCATTTATTTTAAATCGGTTTGATTCGTGGATTTTTGCGTTGTACTCGTATGGACGAGAGCAACATTTTAGTGTAACTTATAGTAGCTTCAGACAAGTGTAAATTTATGGCAAATGAAAATAGACATGATTTAAATTACATTGTTTTAATTAGTAACATCGTTTGAATTTTTATACCTTAAAAATTGATGTTTATTTGGGCAAATAAATTATTATTGTGTTAAATTGGATTGAATATGGCAAGTGACATGTGTTTAATGGAATAAAACACTTTTCTGCTAACTAAATTAATTTGACAATCAATCAGCGGAATAAATCCTTGTTCTGTTATTTTATGGATTTAGACATTTGATTATATATCATTAATTGATATTCCACTTTGGATAATTGATATATTAACCGATGATGGTTAACTGTTGGAATTATTTACACAGTCATGGATTATGTAAATATATGTTATTAACTTGAAAAGTTAATTGAATAATATCATAGCTTGTTTAAGTACCATGGTGATCGTTAAGCCTCCTTTGAATTTGAAAAACTAAATATAGATTTGAAAGTTATTTTAAGAATAATTATTTTTATTATAAGGTTTAAAGATAATTATTTTTATTTAGTACTAAGATTTTAAAAGGTAACAAATTAATAATAATAATATTTTAAAGATAATTTATAATTGGTTTAATAATGATTAAAGTTAATTATTTTATTATTACAATTCTTAAAGGTTATTTCTACAATGTTCTTTATGAATATTTAATTACTATTTTAATGTTATTTGGTTATTATTTTAAAAATGTTTTTAATTTAATTTAATTACTTATTTAAAATGATTTAACAAAAACTTAATTTTTAATTAAAGATAATTAATTATATTTATTTAATTTATTTTATTATAATTAAAGGATAATTAATTTTCATATTAATATTAGTTTAAGGTTAATTAATTACTATTTTTATTACCGTTAAAGATGGTTAATTATTATATTAATATAGTTTCGAAGATAACTTATTAATACAATAATAATGTTTAAAAATTAATTTAATATGTTTTAATGAGATTTTAAGTTATTATTTTAAATGAGATTTAATTTAAATGAAAAAGAAGGATGTTCAAATAATAACTAATTATTTTAAGTTATTTAAAGCACTTTTAAATAACTTATGGTTTATTAAGTGGACATTATTGACATGAAGAGTCTTATAATGAGTTGGATTAAATATGGGAAGAGTTTTATAAATGGATTTGGATATTTATAAAAGAATTTATAAATGAGTTTAAAAAATCTTAAGAGGAGAAATTTTGTAAACGGGGTTTGAGATTTATTAAGAATGTTTTATAATGGCATTGGAGATTTATAAGGAAACTTTGTAAATAGATTCGATAATATTTATAAAATAAAAGGAATTCAGGTAGAAATGGTTGATCTTCACGACGTAATTTGAGTGGCAAGGATTGCCTACAATTTACTATGGATTCACAGGGATACCGATGTTAGTCCTTGAGATGATGGTTTTGATGACAACAACCTTAGAATAGGGTTATAAAATATAAATACTAACATTATAGTTTAGAAATATATGTTTATGCAGGATTTAACCATACAGGTACCAAGAATGAAGATTGTACAGTATAGAGATTCAAGATATCAAGATTGAAGACTCATGAGTGTCAAGAGTTCAAGATTATCAAGAGTTCAAGATTTCAAGAATAAGTAATTTAATTAGGAATTATGTTAAAACTCCTAGAAAAGCACTGGCATCTTAAAATCCAATTTATTCGTGGAATGGAATCCACTTCGAGCCGTTAAAGGGATGAAAACCAATGTAGGATGGAACCTACGAAAAATCTAGTGGAACATTGTTTTGTATCCGCTAACTTTTATTCAAAATAATTTTACAAAATTATATCTTGTTTTCAAAATGTTTTCAAAACCTTCGTTTTAAAAGAATCAAAATCATCTATCCTGGTTTTAAATAATTTAAGCCTCAATATATTCTTTATCTTCAAAATCAAATTATCCTTAGTTTTAAATTATCTTTAATAATAATATATTTAACTTTTAATATTTATACTTAGATTTAAATATAAAATTATAGTAAAATTTTATATATACTAAAATATTATTCTCTATATTTATTTATGTATTTTAACTATAGTTAAGTGTATTTATAAAAGTTTGAAATAGTTTTAATATAAGATAAAAGTTATTTTTAAGGAAAAACATACCACCAAAATTTCCTTTGGGATGTCGACATACTCAAGACAACCATGTTGACATAGTGGCAGTTGATTTCAAAATTTTGAATTTCAAAAGAAGTGTCTATTTGTCATATCCCTTCACGAATGGACATGGTTGTTGTTCTTCTATAAATATAGGCTGTTTTCAAAGAATTTCTAATCATATTTTTCTGGTTTTCACTCCTATTCTTCTTCCACGTTTCTTTATACATATTTTTACAATTTCTCTGCCGAAATCACCTTTGAATCTAACTAGATCATTTCTGGTTTGATTCTCTTTCGCTATCTCAACAAGATCCTCAGTGCTATTTAGATTTATAGGCTTCTTTGTAATCATTTCTGCGAAAAAAGGTGTGATTGTAGCCTTGGAAATCGATCAAGTGAGAAAAGGTGTGATTGTAGCCCTAAAAATCAATTGGGTGAACTTGTTGCCCCTGAAATCAAGTATCTCTACCCAGAGGATTGTGAATCTGGAGGGTGTACCTCGTAGCCTTGAAATCGAGGGTGTAATTGTAAAGATTGCTTTTGAAAGGAAATCCGTACTTGTGCGCGGGACTGGATGTAGGGTAACTCTGAACCAATATAAAATCAGGCGTGTTCTTTCCTTTACTTTGGTATCAGAGCAAGGTTTTCAAAGTTTTCATAATATGAATTTTGAAAATTTTTCAAAGTGCCTACCAACACTAGTACTGTTAACACTACCAACACTAGTTCTATTATCCCTGTCACTAGTTTATTTGTAGAAGGTCAGTCTACTGTCAGACCACCACTTTTTAATGGCAGTAACCATGCATATTGGGCGTGTAGGATGAAAATATATTTACAATCTGTAGGATTGGACACTTGGAATATCACATAGACTGAATATTCTGAACCCACAACTGATTTTGCATAATGGACCATTGAGCAAAAGACTATTGCACAAACTAATTCTAAAGCAATGAATATTCTGTTTTTTTCACTTGATAAGAATGAATTTAATAGAGTGTCAGTTTGTAAGTCTACATATGAAATCTGGAAAACTTTGCAAGTTACTCATGAAGGAATAAGCAAAGTTAAACAGACCAAAATTTTCATGCTCATAAATCAATTTTAATTATTTAAAATGAATTCTAATGAGTCTATTTTCGATATGTATAGTAGATTTTAGGATATTGTGCATTCTCTAATATCCTTAAGAAAGGAATTTTCAGAAGAAGATCAAGTCAGAAAAATCTTAAATTCTCTTACTCCAGAATGGGATTAAACGACACTTGCGATCGAAAAGGAAAATGACATCCGTACCTTAAAGATAGGAGAATTAATTGGAAATCTAATGTCCTTTGAAGTCCAAATGATTAGGGGAAGAGAAAGCAAAGCATATGAAAAGAAATCAATGACATTCAATGCATTGACCGATGGATCTGACTCAAACAGCAATAATGATGAAGAGATAGCCTTTATGACCAAGAATTTTTGGAAATTCCTGAAATATAAAAAGATGAACAATCTCAAGAGAAACAACTATAAGAACTCTGGAAATCAGAATGTTGTGCCAAACAATATCAAATGTTTCAATTGTGACAAACTAGGCCATATCAAAAGAGACTGTCTATATCGAGATAGGCAAAATCCTCCTATAAGCAGTGATTCCGTAAAGAAATGAAAACGTGCATTTACTGCTACTCTAGATGATTCAGACTTGTCCTTAAGCGATGATGATCAGAAGACAAATAATTCAACTATGTGTTTCACAGCAGTTCACGACTCTAACGAATTCACATAAATGGACTCTAAAAAAGGTACATATTTACAGTACAATTGGTTGAAATTGCATGATTAGATTTGGATGCTTGATTGATTGATTTTGAATTGGTGTGTGTATTTTAAAATTTTTATTTTTACTATCATTTTATTATTATTTTATTGTTATTATTATTATTATTTTTAATTTTAATAGTATTATAATATTTTATAGAATATACTATAATTTTAGAATTATTCCAGATATATATATATATATATTAAAAATAATAAGTATATATATATATATATATATATTATAATTCTTAGGAAAAATAAATCATATAAATTCAAAGACACATGTCGACATGGTCCCCACCATGATGTCGACATGGGCACAAAATTTGAAATTCAAAATTTGAATTCAAATGGTTGAATTTCCCTCTACCTTTTCACTTCATTCAATTCTCTGAAAAGGCATCTTTTGACCAGAGAACATGTGATTTGAGAATCTATTTATTCACTATCTTTTATCACATCTTTTCACTCTCATTTTCAAATTCAAACTCTCTCTTTGAAACTTCAAGATCTCTACTCTCTACTCTAATGGCTTCTTCAAGCAACCCCTCGACCATGAGAATTTCCAGAAAGATAAAAGAGCAATCTTCAATGATCTGGAGGCCATAAAATCATATATCAGTTATACTAACTATTGAAAAGTCCATCCCGGATAGTTTGCAATATTTCAAGATTCTTCTTCTTATGAAATTGATTTTCTTTTTGCAAACAATCAAATTTTTAGTCTTATTGATGCTTCTCAAAATGATTTCGTTTGTTATCCAAATTTTATTAAAATTTCTATGTAAATTTAAACCGTGGATTTTATATTGGAAATTATGATGAAATTTGGAGTACTGTCAAAGGCACTAGAATTGTTTTGAATTATGATCTTTAGGGTACCATTCTCAATTACAAGAGTACGGGAATGGATCTTTCTAGTTTTAATATTGATGAAGATGATCGGGAGACGTTTCATCACATTTTCGAAGGAAATGTTGATTTTGAATTCAAAAATCGAAACTTTCGACCAAAAGCTAGAATTGTTAATCTTCTTTTACAACATACTTTGACCCCAAGATCGGGGAATTTTAACAGTTTACAAAAAACTTTTTGCTATTTTTGGAAATTATGATATTAATTGGGCGCAAGTTATTTTGGATGAACTTCGTCCCAAAAATATTGGAATGGGTGAGAGTACTTTGTATCATGGAATCTATCTCACTCGGATTTTTACTATTTTGGAGTAGATTTCAAAGGAGAGGAATTTGTTTCGAGAAAGGTTTTCAATCATTCCAATATCTCTTAAGAAAATTTCATTTTTTTTCCAACCTTATGAGACTCTTTCCGAAAACGAAGAGCGTTTGGCTCATGAGGAGATGGAAGAGGAGGAAGAGGAAGAAGAAGGGGATGAAATGGAAATGGAAATTGAAGAAGAAGAAGAAGGTGAAACCTCTTTGGAAAGCATTAACATCCTCCTAATCCATCCAACAAAACCCTTCTCAAAAACCAAAAGACCATTATTGAGAATCAACGGGTTCTTTAACGATCCGTCAGTAAGAAGTTGGATAAAATTTCATCCAATATGAACATGTTTATTTCCAAAGTCAGCAAGAAACTTGGATTATCTTCATCTTCATCATCCTCTAACTAGTTCTATCTTTTCATTTCATGTTGTATTAGTTTAGTTTGTTTTAATTTAAAAATTCATGTAATTCTTTATGTTTAATCGTTGTATCATGTTATCATGAAATGAAATGAAATTGAATTCCTTTTCTTTTATCTAGCTTATCTTATCTCCAGAATAAATGTTAGTATATTATATATATATAGACAATTATTCACAAAATCAAAATAAGCCATCAAAATTAACTACACCATGTCGATATCCCCCCATGACCATGTCGGCATGTACTGGTCAGAAATGACATTTCATTTTGAATTTGAAATTTGAATAACTACCTTGTGTCTATTCATTTCAAACGAGTTTCTACACTTATAAATACCTATTTCTTTCAGAATTCATCATTCAATATTAGTTCTTATCTACTTTGTCTCTCATTCTTCTCACAAACTAAAATATGGCCAATCCAATTCGTAGTCTATCCGAAAATCTTGAAGAGACTCTTAATTATTTCAAGAATATTCTTTCGTTCATTCTTCGAAACCAACGACACTTGGAGTTGTGTCAAATGCAGATGATCTAGGAGCGAGAAAGGCATTTCGATGCAATACAATGGATGATTTCCTCCCTGCACAAGGATGATAACAAAGCACATCCTCCAGTCTCTCTCACTAATGATAATGAAAATTGGGATGCCATCATAGAAGACCCTATATTTGGAGAAGAAGGATGGGTGGAAGTTCCTCGTAATGTTTGATTTTATTACTTTGTTTGAACTGTTTGCTTTGATTGATTTGGTTTCATTTGTTTTAATTTGGTTTGATATAGATTGACATTTGGTGTGGATTGATGTTTGTTGTACAAAACATGAATAAATATACATTGATGTTTATAATTAATTATCATGTCAATCAGTATAATTATCTCCTAATCTATCTACTATACACTCCATTGTATAGTTTATTAATGTAGGTACTTTAGTCCAAGAATGAGGGGGAGTTATATAGTTTGGAATTAGTTTTTGTTGATGACAAAGGGGGAGAAGTATAAAATAGGATAGTTTGGCATAGATTAAGGAGGACTTATTAGTTTTAGGGGGAGTTATTAGGATAGAAGTAATATTTTATGAACAAAGGTTGTCATGATCAAAAAGGGGGAGATTGTTAGTCCTTGAGATGATGGTTTTGATGACAACAACCTTAGAATAGGATTACAAAATATAAATACTAACATTATAGTTTAGAAATATACGTATATGTAGGATTTAACCATGCAGGTACCAAGAATGAAGCCTGTACAGCACAGAGATTCAAGATATCAAGACTGAAGACTAATAAGTATCAAGAATATCAAGATTATCAAGAGTTCAAGATTTCAAGAATAAGTAATTTAATTAGGATTTTTGTTAAAACTCCTAGAAAAGCATTGGCATCTTAAAATCCAATTTATTCGTGTAATGGAATCCACTTCGAGCCCGTTAAAGGGATGGAACCCTAAGTAGGATGGAACATATGAAAAATCTAGTGGAACATTGTTTAGTATCCGCTAACTTTTATTCAAAATAATTTTATAGAATTATATCTTTTTTTCAAAATGTTTTCAAAACCTTCCTTTTAAAAGAATCAAAATCATCTATCCTGGCTTTAAATATTTTTAGCCTCAAAATAATCTTTATCTTCAAAATCAAATTATCCTTAGTTTCAAATTATCTTTAATAATAATATATTTAACTTTTAATATTCATACTTAGATTTGGATATAAAATTATAGTAAAATTTTATATAAACCAAAATATTATTCTCTATATTTATTTATGTATTTTAAGTATAGTTAAGTATATTTATAAAAGTTTAAAATTATTTTAATATAAGATAAAAGTTATTTTCAAGGAAGAACAAACCACCAAAATTTCCTTTGGGATGTCGACATACTCAAGACACCCATGTCAACATAGTGGCGGTTGATTTCAAAAATTTGAATCTCAAAAGAAGTGTCTATGGTCATATCCCTTCACGAATGGACATGGCTGTTGTTCTTCTATAAATAGGGGATGTTTTCAACGAATTTCTAATCATATTTTTATGGTTTTCACTCCTCTTCTTCTTTCACATTTCTTTATGCATATTCTTACCATTACTCTTTCGAAATCACCAGAATCTAACTAGATCATTTCTGGTTTGATTCTCTATCACTATCTCAACAAAATCCTCAGTGCTATTTGGAGTTACAGGCTTCTTTGTAATCATTTCTGTGAAAAAGACTATGATTGTAGCCTTGGAAAGCAATCAAGTGAGAAAAGTTGCGATTGTAGCCCCGTTAAATCAAGTATCTCTACCCAGAGAATTGTGAATCTGGAGGGTGTACCTCGTAGCCATGAAATCGAGGGCGTAATTGTAAAGATAGCTTTTGAAAGGAAATCCGTACTTTTGTGCGGGACTGGATGTAGGGTAACTCCGAACCAGTATAAAATCCGGTGTGTTCTTTCCATTACTGCTTTTACTTTATTTCTGCATCTATGTCCGATTCTATGATCCTATCTTTAACTGAATATTGCATACATTTGTGTTTAAATTAACAAAAACTCAAAAAGATTTAATAATTTCTTAAAACACTATTCACCCCCTCTCTAGTGTTTATTCTAGCCTTAAGATTCGTTATCTGCATTTCTAACAAGCGACGTAACCATTGTGTAAGCTACGATCCATAGTCAATATTGAACAGTACTTTCCATATCTACTTTTAAGATCTTTTTTCAAGTTTTGAAAATAAAATGGTTTGTGAATTTACTTATACCATTGTGATAAGTATATGATTATATTTTCTTAGTGTCGAAAATAAATTGGTTTGTGAATATACTTATCCCGTTGAGGTAAGTGTATGGAAGTGATTTCCAAGAGTGATTTTAAATTAATGAAAGATTAATTTAGAGGCTTAGTGATTTCCATCGGAATTTTTTTTCTTGAATGTTTGTTTATTTGATAGTTAAGTAACTGACTATCAAATCTTGGCTAAATATGTAATCCTTCTTAAGTTTAGTGGTAGGGAAATATTCCCTACTTAATACCGAAGGATTTTAACTCTGCAAATATTTAGGGGAAACACGAGGATTATATGGTACAGTTACCATCAGTGGTGTTATACTATACGTATAAACTCATTTTATTCTTTTAGGACAAATGATAAGTAGATCCGTCCACTTAACTGGTTAGGGGATGGTCCCCGCTCTTATGTATTGTCTAATTATTTTCTAAAGAACCGGTATTGAGCATTTTGGAAATCGTCGTTTGGTTTTATGGAGCATTTGGGAAGCGGAAGAGTGTACTCATAAGAGATGACTCAAAATCCGTGACCACACCGAAAACCATATACGATTCTATGAAGGAAATTCGTGGTGTATTGAGATGTTGGGATCAATATGTGATTTCTAAACCCATTGTGGTAAGGGAATCCGAGTGTGATTCCAAGATCGAATTAAGATATGGGAATCTTTGTGTGATTCCAAGACCCGTTGGGGTTTTGAAATCCATGTAGGATTCCATGATGTACTTCATGGCAGTGTAAAGCTGGAATGTTACATTGTTATATGCAATTGTGCTTTATATTTTGTCAATCGTGGTTCAGGAACGGACATGATATGTCATGACTGGGTACCGAAATTTATTTTATAATCAAATATAAATAGCCAATGTTTTTCCTTTTTCCTACATACTGCCGTTGTTTTCCCCTACCCTTGTAACTTTGGCCTCCACGGCAGCTTCTTTTTCCCCAGTGGTCTGAAGCGTGTTGGGTATATTAATTCACTTCATCAAATCAATCTCCATTTTTCTTTTTAAAGGTCGCTGCCATTAGATATTTTATTCTCCTCCCCCTATACATTTTAAAGAACCATGAAACCATACACCTTCCCCACTTCAAAAATCATTACAACCCAAGCTACTCACTATTAACTCCAACGTCCAACTATAAAGTTCTTCGCTAAGGAGTCTAGTTTTTTTTTAAAAATTTATCGCTCGAGATTTTATTTAAAAACTAGCAAGATATCCCACTTTTGTCGTAAGAGGAAAAAACACTATTAAACTTCAAATATCAAATTCTCGAGCTTCGCTTCAAATGGATCGACACCGTAGGCGCCGTTGGGTTCGCATAGCGTTGTAGAATTTTTGTGGAAGTTTCGACGCGATTCCATATCGATTTCTAGGGTTCGATTTTTCTTGGGTTATGTTCATTGTTGGGTAGTGAAAATGGGAGCATTGACTCAGGCTTGGAGAGGCGCGTTGGGTGGTGGAATTCGACGGGGTCCGATTGAGGTTTGAGGGTCGTAGCATGGTGATTGGACGAGGCATGCATGGATGAGGAAAAAATGAACTGGAGCTGCCTGGGTGGTTAAATGGTCTACTTCTGATGGAGGGAACTAGTTCCTCGATATGGGGATGATCGAGATCGGCAAGAGTAGAGGAACTTGCACGTGCTCTTGGTTGGTCGAAGGGTGGTGGAGTTGGGTCATGCATATGCACACAACGATGCAGATTTGGGTTCCAGTGTTCGATTTTGCAATAAAGAAGGGGAAGGAGAGATACTCTAGAGATAAGAAGCATGATAGCGGGCCTTTCGCTTGTTTTTGGAAGGTGAGAAATCTAAATTATATTAGTTGATTTATTCATATAAACAGTGTTAAGTTCAAATTTTATATCTCATACATCTTAAATCCATTTAATTAGCAAATTTTTGCGTTGTACTCGTATGGACGAGTGCAACATTTTATTATATCTTATAGCTTTGGACAGGTGTAAATTTATGACATATGAAAACAGACTTCAGCGTTGAGTGAAGGAATTTAGTGCTCCAGTGCCATGAGTTCCAGGGATAGAAGATATGTATAAACATTTAATGATAGCTGTATAGAAGCAATACCCAAATGAGTTTGGAACTTGGATAACAAGTCTAGGAAAGGTAAGAAGCCTTCTTGCCAAATATGGATTGTGGTACAGGCAAAGTACCCTTCAGTATTGTTATGAATGATGTCATTATCACTCGAAGGAATAACTACCACCCATGTAATGCCGAAGTCATTTAGAATTGTGTCTACCTCATCTTGATATCAGAGAGTGCTTAGAAGTTGTTTCAATCTTCTTAAGCGAAGATTCCATCATTGGCATTGTGTCTTTTTCTGGTTTTCGGGAAGTCTTTTTCACACCCTTGATCTTACTAGGTGAAATCGTTTCAGTTAGAATTTATAATTTTTTATGTAGTCAGTATTCTATCAAGGATATCGAAAACCTATTATAATGATTCGAAACATGAAATCTCATATCCTTGAAAGAATGTTAAAGTTAGAAAAATAAATTCTGTTGAGCTTTCGACAAAGTCGAAAGGGAGGATGGAAGTAGACGTCCAACAAACACACTTCAACAATGTCGAAAGCTCAACATAAGCTTTGTTATTGAAAGGGAGTAGTTGAAACAACACAAAAAATTTGTATAAAATATATGCTGCCAACATATAGTAAATAAGGAAAAAGAACCATTCGACGCTGTCGAAACTCATGGATGTAGTTTTTCCAAAGGAATATGAATGCTTCCAAAATCTTATATGCCAATTAAGTCGAAGGATATTGAGTTTGAATCATATTACTTAAAATAAAAGGAGTTGGGACGTTTCGACAATATTGGTAAAAGATGGTGATCGAATCTCAATTAGTTATGGAAGGTGTCGATAGAGTCAAAAGCGGTAGGTGGTTTTGAAAGCATGCCAACGACTAAATTTGAGCCGACATTGTAGGTTTCGACTAAGTCAAAACATTTGTTTTGATTTACAAACTAAACAAAGTACAGTTCTCTAGTTGAACAACAACTTCTGGTATGCTTCATATCACTTAACCTTATTGTTATTGATTTACCCTTTGTTCTTGACTTATGTTTTACTGTTCTTTCAAATTTCCAAGAGCTGGTTCTCCTTACAAGATGGTGCATCGAAATCTTCCACAGAGAAATCGAATGTTTGAGAAGAAGTTTCAAACTTACACATCCAAGTCTCTTCCTGTCTGCAGATAAGAACGAAGCTATAATGGAATTAAAGAGATTGAAAGCTTCTCTGGCTCAATTAGAGTATGTTAATCTGAGGAGAGGAAAGGTCATCAACTACTCACTGATGAAAATTTGGCATTGAAAACGACTCAGAAAGAGTTCGAGGAGGAAAAGACTCGAATGGCAGTATGTAACAACCCATATTTTTGATAATTAAAATATTAAATTAAATGAGATTTTGAAATTTAATATTGTGATAAATTAAAATTTATGATTTACTAATGAGAAAAATAATTAAGATATGATTTGATAATGTTGTTTGAATGTTATTGACAACTATTTTAATGTAATTTCAATCAATTGAAATAATTGGAAAATTAATTTGGTTATAATTGTAAATAAGGAATAAACTAAATGTTGGATTTAATGTAAATTATATGTTATTAATTGAAATAGGTTTGTTACAGAATATGAAATAAATTAATTTATTGGCTTAGACGTAGAAATGTGTTTGAATTACTAATGTGTAATAATTGTTTTAATTATTATTTAATTATTTAATCTGTTGAAATTAATTTTGAAAATCAATTTAATTTAATTTAATATTGCAGTTAATACGTGTTAAGATGATAATTGTAAAATGTGAAAAAAAATGTAAACTAATGTTAATTATAGTCATAAGGTAATAGTCGATTCAATAATAAGAGTGTAGATCGAAATAAAAGAATTATTGAAATCTAAATCTTAATAAAAATAAGTTTTATTTCTATTGTAATTGAACGTTGAATTTAGTGTAATATTAAAATAGTGAATTTAACATGGAAAAATTACTTTAATAGATTATTAATTTCTATGTAATTAAGAATGATAAAATGGTTAATTTTTAGAATTGAATTTGAAAGTGATTAAATCAATTTAATAATAATTTATTTAATTAACGTGAAAATTATCCATTTTGACCACTGTCTCGGATTTGACGAAAGCAGTTTCATCGGATCCATAATAGTGAAGTCTTGTATGATTTCAAGTTCCATAGTGGTCGGATTTATCGTTTGTTCGTGCGAAATCGAAACGTGTAGAAATCGATTAAAAGAATTTAAATAAATATAATTTGATTTTGAAAGCTAATTTTTGTATACAATGGAATAGGGTTATAAACTACTTCCATTGAGTTTAAAAATATTGAAAACCTACATTTTGACAGATAGGATGACCTACTTTCGTTTCGGGAATGAAATGAACTTTTTAGGTCGTTATTATCGTTTTGACCCAAATCAATATGTCCATTCGTTCTTATTTATCTCTGCCTATATATAGGCAGTAATAAACTCTAACAGATTTATTATTTCGTATTTCTGTATGTACTGCTTATTAATATCTCCTCTTCCTTCTCAATGGCTGTCTTTCCAAAAAACCTTAATTCCTAAATTCAAAATCAAATCGAAAGTTTAAACTCATCAAACCCTATCGAATTATATATCATTGTGAAGCTATAGATGAGCGTAATCTACATATGAGATTCGTTTTTCAATTTAGGGTGTGATGTGACCAAAAATCGTTAAAGAAGTCTCGACCGTCCATTTCTAGGTTTTCGCTTTCAACGGTGGATCTTTGTCGTTTGGTCGACCGGAGGGTGCAGACTTGTAAAGGAGGCAAGTGGTTATCGATCCATCGATTTGGTTTGTCCTCGATGCTCCATAGATCGTTAGAAAATCTCGAACAAGGCGCGGTGGTGGCTGCTTGTACGTGGCGGCGGAGGTGGTCAGGCGACTGTCATGGGTGCGCTTTGGCGTGGGCGTCACGATGGTGATGTCAGATCAGGGGATGGGTGCTCATAGGTGGTGCAGTCGTCGATCTATGTTGGTGGTTGTAGCTTCTCGGAGCCATGTCGAGCGTGCAAGGGTTTTACTAGGTAATGATATTACCATTTTTGCCCTTGAATATTATTTTATATTGATTTAAATTTCTAATGTTCTAACATCGATAACTTTTCATACGAGCTCCACTTGACGTGCGGTTTCTTTCCTTGAGATTGTATCAAAATTTCGAACAACATGGACTAGTTTGATTGGATTCTGAGACTGTTCAAATTTGGGCATTCTTTTGGATTTTAAATCAACTATAAATCAAAGGTTAGTGATTTAACCCAATCATGATATTCTAAACCTTCTTATGTTAGTTGAACTAAATTTATGAACTGATAAGAATTTTATCGATTGTTGTTTGGTATTTTAATTGTCATTTAAATTTAATATTAATCACAATTTCCATTTAAATTAATATTGAAATTAAAATGATAATTAAATATTTGATATTGCTAAACAGTTAATTGTTGTGATTTATAGATTAATTTGGATGTTGATTATGATGGATGCTTAGCTGTTGACATTTTGGATGATTGGATGTTATGTTTATTATATATGTTGTTATTACTTTGCAAGTTCCTTTAGTTTGTTAGGAAATTCACTTTGGGTTGGAATGATACAGACCTAAATGATATTATAGATTAGGAAAAATCGTTATGGGTTGAAATAATACATACCCGAGTGATTCTATTGATTTGGAAATTATTGGTTCGGATACGGGTTAAAATGATATATACTTGGGAAATTTAACTATTTTCGGTTGAAATGATACATACCCAATCACTTGACCATAGGGCAGAAAATTATATACGGACACTGTTGTTCCATTTTAAATTATTTTCTAAATGGTAAAGTATGTTCGATTTATAAAATTTGATTTTTAAATTTAATTTAGTGATTTTATTTAAAAATTTATATATGGAAAATAATTTATTATATATGTTTTAAAGCTTTAAATCATAAGTTAATATAAGTTATAAAAATGTAAAGTTTAAGGTTTTAATTTATAATCTTATTTAGTTCAAAATATATAATTTAAATAATGTAATAAAATAGAAACACTTTAAAATTTTAATATAATAAAATATTCAATATAGTTTTAAAAGATTTATTTAAAAATTTAATTTAAGATAATAAGTATAGACTTTTATAATAAATTTAATGGATAAATGATTTTTGTAAAAGATTTTAGAATTTTGTAAAAGGCTTTGTAAGCAATTTATAAAAGTTTTGTAAGAGATTTTACAATGGATTTTTATAAAAGGATTTTATAAAAGATTCTTTTATTAAGGATTTTATAGCTTGATAAAGGAGTTATAAGATTTTAAAAGATTTTATAAAAGGTTTTTATAAAATAACTTGTATAAAGGGATTTGGAAGCATTTTAAAGGAATTTGCATGGAGGCTTATGAAAAAGGGAAGAGTAGTAAGATGTGTTGGAATATATAAATAGCTTTATAAATGGTTTTAAGGCATATAAATAATTTATAAATGATTTAAGAGTGATTTATAAATTATTTTCGAAATTGATTGAAAGAAATCTCCCCCGGTATTTATGAATATATTTTGGAAAAAGTATATGGATGTCTTTATATGAAGGTATAAACTATTTTTTGGATTTATTATTAAAAGTGTTTTATAAAATGACCACGGTGTGAAAAATATAATGATTGGTTGTTTAAGGAGACCAGTCGGATATTGTCATACTCTCTGCCAATTCTGAAACCACTAACAACTGTGCACATGGTGGAGAATCCAGAACGAAGTAGGATGGTTGGTGAACGTTATTGGTAAGAGGTAAGAATGTAGCCCTAACCTTCATGTCATCTTGATAGGACTAAAATAGGAGCTATCCCGGGCCAAGTTAGGTCGCTCCTCCGATCAGACATGCTTCTTCAATAGCATATTTGATACTTTGTGATTGATTGGTGGCTACATTCAATTGATTATGGGAGTGTGTTCCAAGGAGGGCGGTAGTAGCTGTTATGCGTTACCACTAGTATGAGCGTGCAAATCAGTAGAATCCTACCCTAGGCATTGCCTTGCGTGCCTATTATATGCCTTATTGAGCCCACTACTATTTTGGTTTGTGTCGTACGTGCTCCTTAATAGCCCATCGGATTGGTGGAGTTTACGGTACTGTATAGACTACGACATTTATAAAAATGTGTTAAGGGGATATGAGTAACGCCTTAGCGTTGTTTTAATACTTTACTTATAGACATTACATATATAGCGTATATTACTACGTATAAGTAGTTTAACGGATCCTTAGGAGATGGAAATCCCAAAAAATTTCTTAAGTTATTGCATGCACGTTATACACTGAATATGAGATGTGAAATCCCATAAATATCTCTGAATCCATTACAGTCATATTCTTTTGCTATTGATTTAACTTACATAAGATCTTTTTGTTCTGACTCAAGTGTTGTTTTTTCATTACGCTCGGGCCAGCCTGAACTTTTCAATGTTGAAGACATTATTTCAGGAGGACAATGGTGGAGTTTAGTATTATATTATTATTACTATTAACTGTATCATGTTATTCCGTTGCATTATCCTATTATAAATGTTGTATGTATAACGCTGATTTATTATAAAGTGTATTCAAATGTTAAATGTGAATCGACTTCATAAACTATTTATTTGATTATATATTTTATCATTCCGCTGTGAGATTCTGTGTTTTTCTTTTCATTCCTTTCTCTTATTTTCTTATTTAACACATTGACAATCCTCCATTTTGAATGGTTTGAGTTCGACATGTATGGTTCAGTATTGATTTGCCGTCCAAAAAGGTGGGTCGTCACATAGTAAAACAATCATCTCTAAAGGAAAAGCTTAAGAAGAATAAAGATTCCTTAAAATTGTCTATCGACACTATTTCTGATGCAAAGCCGCGGGTCTCTCAGTTCCTTGATACTTGTCTTGAGGACATCAATATCAATTCTTTCGAAGATGCTATAATGCTCCCTTCTGCTGATAACGTCAATAAATGCCCAGAACTGAATTTTCCCTCACTCAACCCTACTCTTATCAATAGGGTTATGGAAAAAATTAAAAGGATGGAGCAAGGGTTGAAGCCATTGAAAGAAAGGAGATCAATGCCTTTAAAATTCTATCTTTTGAAGTCCCTTCTTTATAAATAGACTCTGACTCCGAAGATAAAGGTGATAAAGAAGAAGTTGCCGAGGAAGAGCCCGGTAACAATGATGATGATGATGACGACGACGATGACGACAATAACTATAGCCAAGTAGATACAGGTCATGTTCAGGTGGCGACAGTGGTGGTCACAGTGATGCTTCTAAAACTGATGGTGATGACAACATATGGATTCTAAAAAGGTCAATCATAATCCGTCTTTTCATGAAGCAAGCCCACCTGAAACCCCTGTGCCTTCTGGCACTCAGGAGGAGCCTGCTTACATTAATGTGGAAGAACCAAAAGAGAAAAGGCAGGTCTCTCAAATGTCAAGTCCCGTTTCTCAGGTATGGGATTCTTTGTTTAAACGACTTAATCTTCCAAGATAATAATAGTTTAAAAACCCGCTCATCTTTAAAAAACTAAGTTAGAAAGAAAAAATAAGAAATAAATAGTTTGTATAGGGTATTAGATAAAAAATGAAGGAACACGATATTCTCTTTGATAAGTATCATAGACTTAACAAAAGTGCGGTAGTGTTAGCATCCTTTAAAAACCAAGAAGCTGCCCCACAAATAAGGAGGGCATGCCATCTATATGATTCTCTTTTGAAAGAAAATCGGGAGTTGATTGCGGTTTTTTGTACGTTGATTGAGAAGAGAAACATTCTTGTAGACTTAATACAAAGCCTTTTGTAGACACACAACTACGGATTTCCTGTAGTTAGGTGTTTTAGTGTGGGTCTACATAGGAGTTTATACAAGAGATACTTGGACGACTTTGGATCTGACCTACATCTCGGAGCATGTTGGAACTTACTACAAGTCAGATCTATTCCCCGATAATTGCATCCTCATAAACTCAAATACTATAATAACAAGTTTATTTCAGAATTATTTACAAACTCGATTTTGAATGAACCAGATGAACAGTCGTAATTAAGTAATAATATTGATTTGTGAATTTTTGTTTTAGTTTTCTTTTTATACTTAGTTGTACTTTATTACATTATCACAGAGTGAATGTCCCTCAGGAAACTTTGTCTCTAAAGATTATCTAAGCTAGTATGCTAAACTAAGAAGAGATTATCTTGAAAAAGCATCAATTTTGAAATCCTCAAATTAGCCAGATATTGCTTTCTTAGAGATTTGAAAAAACTTTATATGGAACATCCTCGTCTCCGTTTCGATCTTCTTTGTGAAGAAAAATAAAAGCTACTTCAGGAAATCCAGACATATCATACCGGATTAATATATGGCCGCAATAGTCCTCATACCGGGTAATGGGGCTATAGCAAATTTCCTCTAGTTATTACTCCAGAAGGACTTAATGTTCCTTTTGACTCAGTAGTTATTAATTTTGCAAATGCATTATGTAAAGTTAGAAATGCAGTTTCCCATATTTAGATATTAAACAAATGTCTAATTGTACCTTTTAATTTCATTGTTACTTGAGTTGTAATCGTTTATTCTTGTAATAAAGATATAGATTATTCTACTCTTAACTTCATTCTTTTTTTTGTTTAAATAGGAGTTACAGTTATCTACAACACCACTCCCATTAGATTCGACATCACGCTTTTTCAATATTAAAGGTAGGTTGCTAAAAGATCTTGAAAAAAGAAAAGTACCTTGACGGTACTTTATCTACTCGTTTCCAAGGTAACACAGAAGCACTAAAATGGCATCGGTGATTTTTGCCTCAGAAAAGGATTGTTAGGAATCTCAACGATCGGATCGCAATTTAGAGGCAGATGTTAAGAGCAAAAAAAAAATGATTTTCATGTTGGAGCATCAAGTTAAATCAAACCCTTCAATCGATTTTGACCATAAAATGTCCGAACTTCTCTTACAAATAAGTGATTTATAGATTAAGTTAAAGGACAGTCAAGCTCAGCGTGAATCACTGAAATTCATTATGGGGAATAATATTTCAAATGTCGATTTACAAGCTTCCCTCATTACTTCATCTATTGTAAAATCAATAAGGTCTACTTCACTTGTCTTCCAAAAATTCCCTACGACGACTAATCCTCCTCCTAGCTTAGACGAGAAGGTGGTAGGTGAATGGTGCAGGAAGGTCAAATTTGAGATGACGAAGTATTTTGATGAATAACAAAAGGTAATATATTCACAACGTATAAATGAATATGCAGCTAGGATTCAAAAGCTTGAGCGTGAAAAGTATCTCCTTCAGAAACATATTACTAATTAAGAAAGGGAGTATAATACTCTGGCACAAACAAAGCTTTTAATCGTGCTTTGAAGACATTCCTTATTAGCATCTAAGATTCGAGGTGAACTCCAATTCCCTCTACTCATATATAGCATCTAAGGTATCCCTTTGGCTATAGGGATCGGCGACGACATTCTCTTTTCCGAGGGTATACTGTATCCCAAAGTCATGGGATGTTACAAACTCTATCCTACTTTTCTACCTAAGATTTAGTTCTTTTTGGGAAAATAGTTATTTGAATGATTTAAGGGCAATAAACAACTCAAACCTTTCCTCAAGATACTGTCCCTACATCTTTGAGGCAAAAATAATAGCTACCAACTCCAAGTCATGCACTAGGTATCTCTTCTCATGGACCTTCAGTTGCCTTCTAGCACAAGCTATACTCTTTCTTCTTGCATAAGATCTACTCCCAATCCTATTTGACTTGTGTTTGTATAAACTATAAATGGCTTCATTCCATTGGGGACGACGGGTACTGGTGCACCTGTCTATAGTTCCTTTAGCTTTCTAAATACTTTCGTGCATTTCTCTTTCAACTGAAGATTAAATTCTTTTTGGTCAAACAGGTTAAAGGAACCACTATCTTGGAAAAATCGTTTATGTATTTCCTATAATAACATGTCAATCCTAGAAAACTTCTAACCTTCAGGGCATTCTTTGGAGTCTTCCAATTTTGAATAGCTTTTGCTTTTGCATGGTCCACCACTAATCCATGTTCTGAAACCATATGTCCAAGAAATCCCACTTCCTTCCTCCAAAATTGGCATTTTGAGAATTTGGCTTTAAGTTAGTGCCTTTAGGGTTCCTGATATCTCCCTTAGTCTACTTTCATGATTCCTTTCACTTTTGGAAAACACCAACATAATATCTACAAAAACTACAACAAATTTGTTTAACTGTCCCTTAAGTGCTCTACTCATCAAATCTACAAAGTATATGGGGGCATTTGTCAATTCAAAAGGCATCCCTTCCGATTCGTAGAGTCCTCAGGTGTGTGAAATGTAGTCTTTGACTTGCTGTCGTCTACGATCCTTACCTAATGAAATCCAGTTGCCAAGTCTAATTGCAAGAAGGCTTTGGTTCCCACAAGTTGATCGAACAAATCGTCTATTCCAGGTAAGGGATAACATTACTTCTTTGTTAACTTGATGGGTTCCCTATAATAAACACAAAGCCTTAATGTGCAATCTACCTTAGTGGAAAAGACAACAGCAGCTCCCCATTCCAAGGTACTTCATCAAATGAATCCTTTCTATAGCAGCTTCGAGATATGTTTATCAAATTCTCACCATTTATTGAGGGTAATCTGTTTTAATGGAAGAGCGGCTGGTCTAGTGTCCTTCTTCAAATCAATCCTAAACTTAATTCTTTCATGGTGGAAGCCTCGAAACTACTTTAAAGATATTAGAGAATTCTCGAACTATGGGTATGGATGAAAGGTCATTTTGTGATAGGTTCACTAAGTATAGGTAACTTAACTTGACTGAAATCTGGAGTGTACAACGAACGTCAAGGGCTCGCCCTTTACAACTCTTAAGCCATCCACCCTTCTATTGTAGTCTAGGAGTGCCCCGTAGTATGACTAATCCTTACCTAAAATAATCCATAACCCATGAAATTTAGATCGTATGCATTATATATGAAACCAACGTCACATATGTCTAACATCAGGTTTTTGCTAATTGAGAAAAGATGCATCGTCTTCCTAATATGATTTGAAACTACTATTGGATGGGTGACAGTTTGAGTTTGAAGGTTTAATGAGTTAATCACATTCCTAGCAATGAACGGATGAGATGCTCCAAAGTTATATAGAGCATGAATTTTATTTCCTAAAATGAGAGCTATACCTTTTATAGTAGTCTTTCCTCGGTCCCTAGTGTTAGGAACTAGAGATAGTGGTTTTGATGACAAAAAACTTTGTAACTTATTTTATTATAACTTATATACTAACACTATCGTCTAGATATATATGAATGTTATTATGTAGGGTATATATAAGCCAGGTACTGATATTCAAGACTGTACAGTATAAAGATCAAGAATGAAGAAATCAAATTTGAGGACTCGTGAGTATCACGATCAAGATTTCAAGATAAGTGTCTAGGTTTGTTAAAACTTAATAATAGCATGGAAATCTTCATTCCAAATTTAATTTGGGATGGAACCCATTTCTACCTTCTTAGTGGCTTACAAACCCATGACAAGTAGCTTACAAACCTACGACAAGTGGCTTACAAACCCATGAACGTCCTGGTTTTGTACAAGTTCTCGAGTCTTGATGTGATGAAATATTTCGCAGGAAGAAGCTTACAAAACTACTTCAAAATGGTTTTTCAAAATGATTTTCAAAATTGCTTTTCAAAATGTTTTAGCCTCAAAAATTATCCTTTCAAATAATTTTCTAAAAGATGTTTTAGCCTTAAAATATTCTTTGTTTTTCTTTTTAAATAAACTCTTGTTTTAAACTTCATTTGTTTTTTAAAACTATCTTCTGATTTTTAAATATTCTTTATAATATAAATATACTTGAGATTTAATATCAAATTTATATATACATTCTAAAAATATATTTTTCTACTCTTTTTTATTTTAAAACATAGGAAAATTAGTTTATTTTACTCCAGAATCATTTTATCTTGTTTTCCTTTCAATATTATTTTCAAAACAAATTTTACATTGTTTTTAACGAAGGGATGTCGACATCATAGGATATCCCATGTCGACACGGTTGCCGTTAAATACAAAAGTTTCAATTTTCAAAAGAAGTGTCTATTCCTTTAAATCTCTTCACAAATGGTTATGGACGTTACTGGTCTATAAATAGGCTTCATAAACGAATTTTTTAACTAACTATTTTCTTATTTTCTTCACTCCTTCTTCTCCATAAATCCATATTCTAAAATTTTCATATTTTTAAGATCGTGTCGAAATTCTGCCGAATTCTCAAGTGGATCAAATTAGAATATCATTCTTATTTGATTCTCTGCCCTCTCTCAAAGATCAAAGTGCTATTTAGAGTTATTGGATCAATTTGTAATCATAAGTTTTTTGAGTCTCTTTGTAAGGTGCTGTTGTGACTGGAAATCAATTGGGTGATCTTGTGTCCCGTAAATCAAGAGAGCTTGCTCTGGACTCGAAGACAAGAGGGTACCTCAAGGTCTTAGAAATTGAGGATTGCAATCTCGACATTAGTGTAATAAAAATATGTATGGGGTGTTTTCCTTGGTACAAGACTGGATGCAGGCTAACTCTTAACCAGTATAAAATTCGATGTGTTCTTTCATTTTACTGCTTTTTATTTACTTTCTGCATGTGTACTTGATTCTATGATTGTTCTTGATTCAGTTCTGCATTTGTTTATATTATAATTTCTAAGTTAGTCCATACATGTCTTAGAATCCATTAAACACTATTCACCCCCACTCTAGTGTAAAATTAGCCTTAAGATCCTTAATCCGCACTCCCTTTCACCTAGGGGTGGTTTACTCGAAATAGGGGCAGCCACAATGGCGTAGGCTTGCCCACTCTGCCATTCCTTTACATCTTCAGACATTAGTTTTTGAAACGCCCTTTCTCATAGTAGTGGTAATACTTTCCCTTAGAAGTTTCTTCAACAAATTCAATCAATAATCCTTTGCAAGCTGTTCTTTCTTTTGGCATTTATTACACACTTTACCTTCTTTGTTAAATTTCCCCTTTGACTTCTTATTGGCCTAAATTTTTTTCTTAGCCCCTCTTTGATTATGTGTAGGTCCTCCCATCTCCTTCTACCTTTCTTTCTCTTAGACATTTACAATCTACAGTAAAGCCATCTGCACAAGCATCTCATATGCAGCTCCAGGGGGTTCTGAGTCAGTAACAATTCCCTTTAACTGAGGAGTTCAGGCTCTTGACAGACTCCATGGCTTTCATCATAGGGAGTATCAATCAAACTCATTTCAAATTCAGTTAATTTGGTAAACTTACTAATGCACTCCTTTAGAATAAAGTCTCTGTGCCTAAGCTATATAAATTTCTTTAATTAACTGAAAGCTCACTTCTACACTTGACATAAACCTTTTCTTAAATTGGTTCTTGAATTCATCCCGGACAATCCTATCAATGTCCTCTCTAGCCACCATATTCCACCAATCTAATGTTTCTCCTTTAATATGCCAAGCTGCCATTCTCTACTTAACTTGATTCTCTCAACCAATCTCTTGGAAAATCGTATTGCAATCCTATATTTATGCCTTAGTCTGTAAGAAGCTTTCCTTTTCAAAATATACTCTTCCTTACATACTCATAAAATTCAAACACATTTTGGTAAAATCAGTAGGTTGAGGTGGTGCTTTAGCTGGTTAAACAATATGTGCTGCTAGTGCAGTTTGATAGGAAGCATGGAGTTTTCCTACGTCCTTAAGGTATTGCTTCAACCATTCGGGCATCCTTCGAATGGTGGGCATTCCTCTAGCGGGGTTCCCAATCTCAAAAGAAGAATGATGTTCAACTATAGTCTACAACATGTAGGTTGGACTTTTAGTTATAATTTCCTAAGACTTAAAGCAAGATTTGTCTAGTATATATGAGTATGTCCATAGTAATGTTTTATATATATGTATATAGTAGGAGCTTTTGGAAAAATATTTTCAAAAATAACAAGTACATCTCTCATATGTATATTTTTTTCCTACCGATTGACTAACTAGGCTCCAATACCAAATGTAATAATTCACCCTAAAACGGGCCTAAATTTTGACCCAGAAAAGTCCCATCAAAAGTAAGAACCGTCTCAAAATTGGCCGTTGGTCTGAAAAAAGAACAATACAGAACTACCTATCTACACATTCATAATCTTATTACAGAAGGGTGAAATCTAAAACAGCAATAGTACCCATTTTATTTATTAAAACCATAAAATATCTATAATATCAAAATCCAACAATACGTACATATCCATAATATTCCAAAATTACAGCATAGTTTTTACTTCATGGGTACATTAAAAACTATCGAGAATAAAATGTAAATAAATAATCTACTACCTCAAGCACTATCCACATCTCCACCTTCAACATCGCCTTTCCTAACATGCGTTGTAATGAGGTGGGAGTCAAAACAACATATGTCTAGTGAAAAAAATCTCTAGCCTTGCTACATTAGCACTTGGGAAATACAGTTTAAATAGGAATATGTCTTAAGTTTCTACTACAACATAAATCTTTCCAAATATAAGCGCAAAGGCTTTTCTCAAACTTAAATAAAAATGCTTTCCAAATATAAGCCCATAGCTAACTTTCTATCAACCCAGTAACCCTTATGTACCATCCATAATGTTTAATTAATGTTCGAGATGGTACTTAATTCACTTAATACCTTTTTTGAGAATTAGGTAGACTTCGACCATTAATACCATATTTAAGGCAGGTCCACATCATTTACTACCTATAATCCCAAGGCACACTCTTCATTAATAACTATATAGCTGACATTACACTGAATCTCTTCAGCCACTAAATAATTCCTATTGAAGTGGGCCCCTTACCGAGAAATCCTCTACCATGTCTAACCCATAACCCTGTCCATTTACTACTTCCTGCAAAAGAAGAGGCGGGCCGTCCCATAACCACTTAATACCTTTAATCTCTAAAGCAGTTCCTTCGTATTTTGAATCATACCCTACAATGACGTGTCATATGAGTTAGATTATCCGTAGGTACTAGTCGCCAGATTAGCTGGGCAGATTTCCTCTATAGAAATTGGGAGTAACCTCGCGTCATCTTAGTTACTGATAAGTGGCGGCTATGGTTATTTGCATAATGGACATTCCAGATTTAAATATTTAGATCCGACGGTTATGGTGCATTTTACCCACTATAAATAAGACCGTAGATGCCTTTTTTTGATTCATACAATATTTGGGGAACACTAGCGAACTCTGTCAGTTCGTCTCATTATATATTCAGAAAACTACAATAGGGTTTCAGGTAAGAAATCCTATAGATCTATCTTTGTTTATTACTTATTTTCTCAAAATATTCTCCTCCAAACCACTACTTTTCTAAATCGAACATATATATAATTCCCTTCCTGTATATGTGTATCAACAAGAAGAGATCCGATAAGAGATTGTTAAAGGCATGTCAAACGTAAAGAAGGCGAAGCTAAGGCTATTCTGTGAGTGGAAATCTTAGCTTTTCTATTTTAGTGGTTAATTAGTAAATTTTGAGTCTGAACATGCCTTAGGGTTTGGTTTGTGAAAACATTATACATAAACCCTCAAAACACCTTCAATGCGAAGTATCAAATTTAGGTTGAAATCTCAACTTGTTTATGTCAAAATAGTGGAAATTGTGTAGATTTGCAGTATTTATAATTTTACCTTCTGTTCCACACCTTATTCTTTTTCTTTGAATTTAGTTAAAATATCTTGATTAGGAATACAATGAAAATTATGAATTTTTATTTGTAGTTTGCACTGTTTATTTCCATAAATTAAATAGATGTTCCTTTGTTTATTTCCATGTATAAAGGAGTTGGATATAGCGTAAAAATTGAATTGTAAGTTCCTATTATCAACGTATTCCATTATTTTGATGTAATAAGTTGAGTTTAAATTTAATTGTACACAATTTTATTGAATGAAACTTTTGGATATGAATATTGGAATTTTGGTATTGTTGATAGTATGGAATAAGGGTCGTATAATTGGTAAAGAGTTGACATTTAAACCCTAGTTTAGGACAAATATATCGCTCGCTTTGAAAATTACTAGGCGTGTGTGTTTGTCTGTGTCTGTGTAATTTTAGCAAAATTAACGTATAATGATAATACATGATCGCATAGTTAAATAGGTTATTAATTTTATTAAATCCACCTTAGTAAGATAATTAATGTTAAATGCAAAATAAGAAAGATTACTTATAAGGCCATGATTATGGAAATAATGAGATGTGTAATAATATTTGTAGAGTGTGATATAAAATATGATTAAGTTATAGGGATGCGAGCCCAGCCAAAAGCACACGAGGTCTATGTTATATGTTTCTGTATATATATTATGGCTAAGTTATATGTATGTATATGTATGTATGTGTGTGTGTATGTTAGCATAATTAAGATATAATGATAATGTATAGTTGCGTAGTTAATTAGCTTATTAATTCTATTAAATCCTTCTTAGGAAGGTAATCAATGTTAAAGGAGAAATAAGGTCTTATAAGGCCTTAATCATGGAAATGGGGGGATCTGTGATAATACATGTAGAGCATGATATAAATTATGACTAAGTTATAAGGATGCGAGGTAAGCCAAAAGCCCAGATTGTCTGGCTACCAGTAATTTAACTTTGGGGCTGATATGTGATATCTCCGATAATACACCGGTTGACCGGTTGAACCTCCATTGGTCGACCGGTGGACCTGTTTTGGGTCCACTCAATTAATTTGCCATTGTATTTTTATTTTATACCATAATTAGCAACTAATTTAACATTAATTTTCATGTTTTCTTAATCTCCAAGTCTTAATGTACTTACTTTTTGAATTTCAAATTTGAGAATTAATTAATAAGTTGAATTTGAATTCTATTTAAATTATTTTGGGTTCAAAAACTTCAAACATCCATAACTTTTCTACTTGAACTCCGTTTTCAATAGATTATAGGAAATTGATTAGAAGTTTTCCATGGACGCAATGGTATAATTTTCGTGGTCAAATTCCAGATTTAAATTTTTTTTATTTTTGTCCCTATCTTGTTTGCTTTACTTTACCCAATTTATTTACAGTTGATGTTATGTAACGACCCATAAATTTATCACTTTAAATAAATGATCGCTTGGCTTTATCGATATAATAACAATTTTGTAAACAATTATTTTTATTAATGTATATGGTTTTATAAATAAAATATGATCATTTGTATTAGTTAAGAATGATAATAAAATTTATATTCAAAATTTGTTTACAAAAATATGCATATTAATTTAAAAGAGAAAATATGACCAAAAAACAGAATTAGGATTTGCAACGATAAAACGTTTGGAAGTTGTGCGACATTGTAGAGATATGTGACATACATATACGCATGTACATGTGCATACATGAGAACATGCACATAAACAAAAATATACAAATATAGTTAAGTATAAAATTATAATATAAAATATATAAGATATTTTAAGTTTTCTTACTCCATAAGCATACACAAATCAATATACGCATACATGAGATGATGGAAGTAAAGGGCACATGGAGGGGGGATGTTTGCCGTGCCTAGGGAGGAGAAAATGATGATGGCGAAGCCATGTGACAGTGATGCATAAGATGATGTGTGCCTAGATATTTTTGCTCTCTCATTTTCCTATACCCTACCATCTTCTCCTCATTTACATTCGTCTCCTTCTTCATATTCTCTAAGCTTTGTCTTCCTCTTTAATGGCTTCCATCATAAGTGAAATAATGGCAAAATTTATTTCAAAAAGAATTTAAATTATAATATATAGTTATATATGCTTAAACACCTTAAATAATCCCAAAACTCCACCTTTTCTCCATGTTATTCACAACCTCCACCCCAATTCATCATTAGGTCGAGCACCCCTTGCTCCACCCTAGTTATATACCCTTGCACTCTGAATCTTCATCTTCACTTGAGATTCACGACCTATCGTTAATTTGGATCGATGTGGTTTTCGGATATCCAAATATGGAAACCCGATCCCGGTCTCATCGAATCCAAAACGCCATCTTTTAGGTCCAAGTTGTTTTAAGTTTAAAACAATCTAATTAAACTTTCTATATACACACAGATAGATAATTCACATCATCACAATAGATAATCATCACCACAGATAATCCATATTATCATTATAAGAAGATAATCCAAACCATCATCACAATGCAACCAATGCATCCATATCACACATCATTACTAATCTCATATCTGAGATTCAAACCATTTAAGGAAATCTATATCATCCATATATAAACAAGGATTAATAATCATACCATATATAATTAATTTAAAATGAATTAAATTAATTACATCATCTCTAATTAATTTAAAGTAAATTAAATTAGTTACTTCAATCTATAAATCCTGCTTATATAACCATTGATTATAAACCAATCAACTAATTAATTCTCTTGATTAATCATTCTTTAATTACATTCAAGTAATTAATTTCACAAATTAATTATTCTTAATCAAATACAGTAATTAACCTTTAATTACTTCATTAATTAATTAATTATAATTAATTACGTTAATCCTTAATTAATTACATTAATTAATTACTTCATTAATTACTTATCATTGATTAATTAATATCAATTAATTCATTCTCAATTACATCATTAATTATATTAATTAATGATTCCTAATTACATTTAGATTAATTAACTTCATTAAGTAATTAACCATAATTATTAATCACTTTTTATTGATTAACTTCAGTAATTAATTACTCTTAATTACTTTATTGAGTAAATTGATTACCACTAGATTAATTATATTTAATAATTAATTATATTTATTAATCATCCTTGATCAATTTTATTAGTAATTAGTTACCCTTAATTAATTACATTACTTAATTATTTTCCAAATGACTTAATCAATCAATGCATAAATTAATTACACCAAGTAATTAATTATTAATTACCTTCACAAAGTAATTACCCTCCATAATAATTACACAAGCAATTAACCACAAACTCTTCCATACTTTAGTAAGTTCAATTCAGTAATTACTTATCTTAATTACTTTCCAAAGTAATTAACCTTCATTAATTACTTATCAACCCATTAAATGATTATTCTAAATTAATTAAACTTAATTAATTAATTTAAACAAATCAAATAAATTAATTAATTACAATGAGTAATTAATAACTTTAATTACTTTCATAAAGTAATCATACTTAACCAAATACGATAATGATTATCTAATTTAATTAATCTAATTAATTATCAAAGTTAATCACTTTAATTAATAAATAAATAATTTCAAGTTAATGACCTTCATTAACTTATCAACAATTTCCTTAATTACCTTCTTAAGTAATTATTAATTACAAATTTATTAATCTTTAATAATCATTTAATTAATCACTAATTGTCTAATTAATTATGTTTTTAACTTAATTAATCTTAATCTCTTGATAAATTAAGTTCTAATCATTAATTAAAATCTAACTTATTTAATTAATGATCTTATTTCCAAATTAATCAATCTTAATTAATTAACTTCAACCTTAATTAATTAATTCAAAATCCTTACTTAATTAATTAAGTAAATTAATTAATTATCCATATAATAAACTTACTAATTTAATAAATATAAATCGTTAAATCTTTGATTGATTTTAAAATAAAACATTTCTTATTAATGATTACATTATCATTAACAAATCAAATTTAAAACAACCTACTTTAAAATTTGTTTCCAAATTACATTTTTAAATTTAAATGTAAAATGAAATCAAACTTAACCTTATCAAAGTTTTAAAAATATTTTAAAAACCTTTTTAAAACTTATACTAAATAATTTCTTATTTCATAAAGAAGTTTAAAGGAAATTTAAACTCACATTCATTTTAAAATACAAATCCTATTTAAATATGTTTCAACATCCAAAGTTGTTTAACATTTAATTTTTTTTAAAACTTCCTTTATTTTCAAAACATGGATTCAAACTGGATCTTATTTCCAGATTTAAACTTATGTCTAAATCTTTTACTCTTTATTTTAAAACTTAACCTTTAAATTCAATTTATTTAAACTCTTTTAAAGTTGTTTAAACATTTTAATTTATAAAGTTTAAACTAAATTTTAAAACTGGAATTCAAATCTAGTTTGAAATTCATACTTTAAATTAGATTTTAAATTCTATTTTAAACTTGTTCCAGATTTGAACCAAATTGAATAGGAAAATAAACAGGTTTCACTAGAAAACCTGTAACCCATAAAAATACCGAGTCCCCTCTTCTTGACTTCGAGTACAACCCTGAACAACTTCGAGCAAAAACTCGAATTACTCGATTATGACCCGAGTACAAAATTTCTGCAAATCCCAAACATTCACCTGACACCATTCTTTCGCTGTGCATATGCACGGTGGTTTTGGCCGCCTCCAGTCACCACCAAGTCAACAAACAATTCGACGTTTGCCCACCAATCCACCATCGATCATCAAAATCCCACAAGCATCAAGAAATCAAATTTGAGTTCCACAACTCAAAACCCGAAACATACTGGAAACACTTTCACCATCAAATCCCAAAACCTGTAAAATCCCCATTCACTCTCCTCTGGCCATCAGAGGCTTTGGAACTCCATCCAACATCTCTTCGACACCCAAGCAGCCATCTCCCCAAATATAGAAGCACTCGATCCCCTATAGCCACCATGTCGATCAAAACATTGCACTGCCCAGAAACTAGGTTTACAAACCAAAAAGCTCAACCATCGTCACCACGATGATCTTCCACCACCTCCACTATTTTTCTCATCACCACTGATCACCCATCCATCACCAGAAGAAAGCCCGACCTTTCAAATACTCGGGATCATCAGAATTTTCCAAAAACCCCAAAAACATGCAACCCTGACATGCACTTCAATTCTAGTTTAAAAATTATGATTTAGATCTTAAAAATCCTATTTTTGAATCAGTATTCGATTTATAATCCTAAATAAATGAATTACAGTGTTTGAATTTTTACTAAAAACTTAAACTTCCCTGTTGTTCTTGTTTCCAGAGCATATTACAATTTATTTTAACTTAAATACAAAATTTAAAGCTTTCTTTATAATCAAACAAACAGATATTATTTGGATCCTAAATCCTAACATAAACTTGTTTAAGAGAAAATGGATTTTTATCAAAATCCTTGCTTCTGAAACCAGGCACAGGCAAAGCAGATTCACTGCACATAAAATCTATATACGTTCAATCATATATATATATATATATATATACACAGCAATGCATTTAAAATTATACACACAAGCATACTAATCAACATGCAACCAGATATACAAACACAAGGCATACTCATTTCAGTCATCAATCAAGCAACAGATTATACTTAAGTTTTTTTTTAAAATAAAGTTACTCACCTGATATGGCATGAAACAGAGCACAAGATTTGAAGTTGCTTTTACTTCCTGATTAAAATTGAGTTGCAGATTTTATTTGAAGTTGAGTTGCAGGCTTGAACAGATTCCAGATGTAGAAGACCACCTAGATTCCTTTGAATCCTTAAATTTGAAAATCTTTTTGTTGCATGTTCTTGATTTTTTTATAGATTTCACTTTATATTCCCAGGTTGAAAGATGCATGCAGGGTTTACTTGCTTGCTGATTTAAACTTGCATTACAGATTTCAGGTTTAAAGAATGCAGACATATGCTTTTGAAAGGAATCACAGGTTTGATTTGCTTTGGTTTCTAGTTTGAGGAGTTAATGTTGGCAATGAAATGATAGGTTTCAGATTTTTGATCTGAATTAAATTTTGGTTTTGGAGAGTTTGGAAACAAATTGTTTCAGCTGAAATTTTTCTTCTAAACTTTGAAAAATGAAGATTAAAAAAGGGGAAGATTATAGAAACAAGTTTATATAAGTGTAATTGATTTATTTAAAAATTAAAGAAAAAAATTAAAAGGACACATGTAAAAAAAACTAACACTTGTTACATTAATCATTTAATTTAACTACACTTGTCATTATACCACTTCTTATAATAACATGTGTCTTGTAAGAAATTTTATTTATTTTTATTTATTTTTATTTATTTTAAAAGTAAATGAAACCCTCGTTTGTTTATTTATTAAATACATATATATAAAGTATTTTCATAAGTAAATACATATGCATCACTTTTTAAACAAAATGACATGAAACAAATTAAAAAAAATGAAAGCTTACTTATATAATTTAGATATGTTTATTCTTTTGAAATTTTAAAATTAAATTCAAATTCAAATTCTATTCATACATTTAAAAATTCAATTTAAAACTAATTTATATTAACATACTTAATTTGAAAATAATAATAATATTGTCTTTTAAAAATCTATCTATATTAATACATTTATTATTATTTGAAAGTAACATATTTATTAATTTAAAATAATTTATAAAAGCAATTATAAATTACTTATCACTATTCTAACTTATTTAAATGCATAAATGTTTTAATATATAAATGGTATTTTAAATTTTCATATATAATTCTAAATTATATTTATTAAGCTATATTCAAAAAGGAAATAAAATAAACTTTTGTTTATCTTATTTAAAATTTGAACTATGCTTTAAAATATATTTAAACAATTTAAAATATTTTCATTAAGTGTCTTAAAACTAAATAATTATTTATTAAATAGTTCTGAATAGTTATTTATTAAATAAAATAATAATTTCCAAATTATCAAAATGAATTATTAGAATTTAAAAACAAGATTTTATTTGTTTATTAAACTTCAAATCAAAACATATTTATCTACAATATATATACATATATACATTATAAATAGAAAGCAATTTATTAGATTTTAAAAGATAAAATTCACCAATTAAACATTTATTTAATTGGAATATTAAATCAAGTTAATTTTTATTAACAGAATTTATCAACTCAATTTAATTTTAATACAGACTATTAAATTGATATTGCCAAAATTTTCGGGATATCACATTCCTCCCACCTTAAAAGAATTTCGTCCCTGAAATTTAAAAGAAAAGGTAATTTAATAATCTCATTTAAGATTTTAATTCAAACATAAGCATATATCAATCATATGCAAACAACCAAAGCAACCGATTTATCTAATAAAACAAATTTAATTATCCAGACCAAATTCTGGATAAAATTTCCTCGAGTTTCCCCAAGTATATATATACCGGGATACTCGCTCTACAGAATCCAAACAATCTAAACTACGAAGCTATAGAGCTCCTTCTCATCTAAATCTACAAAACTAAACAAGATATCAGAATACATACGAGTCTGACTCAACAACCAAACCTTCCTGAAAAGCTCGTTCCACAACCAGAGATAACTCATACACGTACTCCCTCAGAGATACATGAATCTCATTGAATCCAATTATCTAACTGGCAATTCAACTCTACTCTTCAAACATCATAAGAACAAACTCACTTCTTCTAGGAAAAGACAAAACAGAAACACTCCCAAACCGCTTCCGCTGCACAACTCTGATCTGGAAAAGAAGAAAAATGCTGATGATGAACACGAGCACAATCTGGACAGCACAACCTAGAATATGATTCAAAAGGTCCAAAAAAGAAAATTCAGAAGTTCCACCAATCCTGAGCTGCTACACCAAACCTTATCTCGAGAAATCATCCTTCTACTAGCTGATCCACCGATAGCACTCCTGGAATCCGGTCGATAAGAAAACTCAATCTCTCGATACAGACAAACCTCTGACTCCTCAGAAGACATCCAGAAAAAACCCAAGAGATCATTCAAACAATCGCAAGTCACTTTTGCGATCAATCCAGACCAATTCTCAAAGAAATCTATTCTCTCTTTACCAAACAGAACAGCTTACACTAAATTAGCCAATCCACCAAAGAAACGGATCTACTCCGATGGTTCTGAACTCCACCTTTAGAAAACTGCTAACCAGAAGACTTCCTGCCAACATAGAATACTCCGAGCTGAACTGCTAACACCGATGCCAAAGACTTCCTATTCCAAAGCCCTTCGAGAAACTCGGACCTCAAAGCCAAACATAAACAACCAGCTGAACTCTGCCACATCACCGAAGCAGACACACTTCCTAAAACTTGTTCCAAAGGAAACATCTTCGGAGAAATCCATATTCACTGCATCACATCACGCAGCTACAACTTCCTGACGTATCAAAATACCATCACACACTTCTGCTAAACCGACAGATCCAAACTCAACTCATCCAACTTCAAAGATAGATTTCGAACCTTAACAGGTTACTTTCGGAGATCGATGAAATCCTTACACCAAGCTACAAAACTCACTCGAGACGGTATTAGGTCTACTGTCTCGAAAGATACACTTCCAACCTCAAACATCCAAACTCCAACCAATGGTAGTAGTCGTGTTACACACACCACTACCTTATCTACCTTTATAACCTATATTGGAAAAACCCGAAAAGGTAACCCAACGGATAGGTAGAAATATATATCTATATATATATATATATATATATAATTACAAATACGCTCTCTCAAGATAGACATCACTCCAGAGCCTAGGTATTCACTCAACCTAATACTCTGATACCAACTGTCACGTCCCGTCTTCCACTAACCAGAAAGACGTATCATGAATTAAGAAAGAAATAGATAGAAAGAGAAAGAAAGAGAAGAAAGAAGAAACAACAACAGAATCTCAACAGCGGAGCGAATAAATTATATTAATAACAAAAGTATTACATAGATATAAAACAACTATCAGAGTTACACAGATTATACATCTCATACTAGACAGTTATAAACACCTATCTAGTTATTACAATACAGTCCAAAACAACTCAAACAAACGACTCAGAGATACCAACACAGCGGAATACTAGATAACTACAACGCAGAAGCCTCCTGCTCCATTTGCTCCTCCATAATTCGTCAAAGATATTCTGAATCCCTTGGCTACTCATAAAAATTTGAGTACCCAAGAGTTTAAGAAAACAGAAATAAACTCCAGGTCAAACATGGGTCTGGTGTGAGTAACAGGTTAAAATTGCTTAACTTTTGAAAAATCTTTGAAAAGAAAGGTATCACGTAAGACTTCCCACACATAAACATGGAAAAGTTTTTACCTTACGCTAACCAAAACATTTGATAGGAAATCTGGTGATATTATAATAGCGTCTAGGGTTTTCAAGTAAAATACAGAAATAGCTGGAATGATTACATCTCACGTTCCAACATAGTTGAGCACAACTAATACGTACGACACTTATTGGATTTTGGATTCCATACAATGGCAGGGCTACCAGGGTACCGTCCGTCACAGTACGAAGCCTAGATCGTCGTACCGAGGATCACTCCCAATCACCTGCAATACAAGGCCGGAACCATCCCTTACTGGACAGTCCCGAACAAGACAACCCCGCTGTTCGCCGTGACCCAACCGCCCACACAGCCGAAGGAAAAGGGACATCTAGACAAGGGAAAATCTCGTCCTACTTGGGCATGACCCACTTAGCCTTGCTGCACCTCCCCAGTTTTATCCATTCTCGGTTGATGAGGCTTGATGCTACGATTACCTTTAGATAACACATCTCTTAGAATGCTCATCGACCACCTGACGATGTTCTGAAAGCATTGATTAACAAAGCAATTTTAAAACAACCTATTTTAAAATTTGTTCCCGAATTACATTTTTAAATTTAAATATAAAATGAAATCAAACTTAACCTTATCAAAGTTTTAAAAATATTTTAAAAACCTTTTTTAAACTTATACTAAATACTTTATTATTTTATAAAGAAGTTTAAAGGAAATTTAAACTCACATTTATTTTAAAATACAAATCCTATTTAAATGTGTTTCAACATCCAAAGTTGTTTAACATTTAAATTTTTTTAAAACTTCCTTTATCTTCAAAACATGGATTCAAATTGGATCTTGTTTCTGGATTTAAACTTATGTTTAAATCTTCTACTCTTTATTTTAAAACTTAACCTTTAAATTCAATTTATTTAAACTCTTTTAAAGTTGTTTAAACATTTTAATTTATAAAGTTTAAATTAAATTTTAAAACTGGAATTCAAATCAAGTTTGAAATACATACTTTGAATTTAGATCTTAAATTCTATTTTAAACTTGTTCCAGATTTGAACCAAATTGAATAGGAAAATAAACAGGTTTCTCTGGAAAACCTGTAACCTATAAAAATACCCGAGTCCCCTCTTCTTGACTTCGAGTACATCCCTGAACAACTTCGAGCAACAACTCGAATTACTCGAGTATGACCCGAGTACAAAATTTCTGCAAATCCCAAACATTCACCTGACACCATTCCTTCATCGTGCATATGCACGGTGGTTCTGGCTGCCTCCAGTCACCACCAAGTCAACAAACAAGTCGACGTTTGCCCACCAGTCCACCATCGATCATCAGAACCCCACAAGCATCAAGAAATCAAATTTGAGTTCCCTAATTCAAAACCTGAAACATACTGGAAACACTTTCACCATCAAATCCCAAAACCTGTAAAAACCCCCATTCACTCTCCTCCGACCATCGGAGGCTTTGGAACTCCGTCCAAAGTCTCTTCGACACCCAAGCAGCCATCTCCCCAAATATAGAAGCACTCGATCCCCTATAGCCACCATGACGATCAAAACATTGCACTGCCCAGAAACTAGGTTAACAAACCAAAAAGCTCAACCATCATCACCACGACGATCTTCCACCACCTCCACTATTTTTCTCATCACCACTGATCACCCATCCATCACCAGAAGAAAGCCCGACCTCCCAGATACTCGGGATTATCAGAATTTTCCAAAAACCCCAAAAACAGTGCAACCCCGACATGCACTTCAATTCTATTTTAAAAATTATGATTTAGATCTTAAAAATCCTATTCTTGAATCAGCATTTGATTTATAATCCTAAATAAATGAATTACAGTGTTTGAATTTTTACTAAAAACTTAAACTTCCCTATTGTTCTTATTTCTAGAGCAATTACAATTTATTTTAACTTAAATACAAAATTTAAAGCTTTCTTTATAATCAAACAAACAGATATTATTTGGATTCTAAATCCTAACATAAATTTGTTTAAGAGAAAATGGATTTTTATCAAAATCCTTGCTTCTGAAACCAGGTACAGGCAAAGCAGATTCACAACACATAAGATCTATATACGTTCAATCATGCATATATATATATATACACACACAGCAATGCATTTAAAATTATACACACAAGCATACTAATCAACATGCAACCAGATATACAAACACAAGGCATACTCATTTCAGTCATCAATCAAGCAACAGATTATACTTAAGTTTTTTTTAAAAAAAAACTTACTCACCTGATATGGCATGAAACAGAGCACAAGATTTGAAGTTGCTTTTACTTCCTGAATAAAACTGAGTTGCAGATTTTATTTGAAGTTGAGTTGCAGGCTTGAACAGATTCCAGATGTAGAAGACCACCTAGATTCCTTTGAATCCTTAAATTTGAAAATCTTTTTGTTGCATGTTCTTGATTTTTTTACAGATTTCACTTTATATTCCCAGGTTGAAAGATGCATGCAGGGTTTACTTGCTTGCTGATTTAAACTTGCATTACAGATTTCAGGTTTAAAGAATGCAGACATATGCTTTTAAAAGGAATCACAGGTTTGATTTGCTTTGGTTTCTAGTTTGAGGAGTTAATGTTGGCAATGAAATGATAGGTTTTAGATTTTTGATTTAAATTAAATTTTGGTTTTGGAGAGTTTGGAAACAAATTGTTTCAGCTGAAATTTTTCTTCTAAACTTTGAAAAATGAAGTTAGAAAAGGAGAAGATTGAAGAAACATGTTTATATAAGTGCAATTGATTTATTTAAAAATTAAAGAAAAAATTAAAAGGACACATGTAAAAAAAACTAACACTTGTTACATTAATCATTTAATTTAACTACACTTGTCATTATACCACTTCTTATAATAACATGTGTCTTGTAAGAAATTTTATTTATTTTTATTTATTTTAAAAGTAAATGAAACCCTCCTTTCTTTATTTATTAAATACATACATACATACATACATATATATATATAAAGTATTTTCATAAGTAAATATATGTGCATCACTTTTTAAAGAAAATGACACGAAATAAATTAAAAAAATGAAAGCTTACTTATATAATTTAGATATGTTTATTCTTTTGAAATTTTAAAATTAAATTCAAATTCAAATTCTATTCATACATTTAAAAATTCAATTTAAAACTAATTTATATTAGCATACTTAATTTAAAAATAATAATAATATTGTCTTTTAAAAATATATCTATATTAATACATTTATTATTATTTAAAAGTAACATATTTATTAATTTAAAATAATTTATAAAAGCAATTATAAATTACTTATCACTAATCCAACTTATTTAAATGCATAAATGTTTTAATATATAAATGGTATTTTAAATTTTCATATATAATTCCAAATTATATTTATTAAGATATATTCAAAAAAAGAAATAAAATAAACTTTTGTTTATCTTATTTAAAATTTAAACTATGCTTTAAAATATATTTAAACAATTTAAAATATTTTCTTTAAGTATCTTAAAACCAAATAATTATTTATTAAATAGTTTTGAATAGTTATTTATTAAATAAAATGATAATTTTCAAATTATCAAAATGAATTATTAGAATTTAAAAACAAGATTTTATTTGTTTATTAAACTTCAAATCAAAACTTATCTATATAAATATATATATGTATATATACGTTATAAATAGAAAGCAATTTATTAGCTTTTAAAAGATAAAATTCACCAATTAAACATTTATTTAATTGGATTATTAAATCAAGTTAATTTTTATTAACAGAATTTATCAACTCAATTTAATTTTAAATACAGATTATTAAATTGATATTGCTAAAATTTCTAGGATATCACAACTGAGATCTGAACAAGCAAACGATCACGAACAAATATCCTCTACCTCAAATAGATGACTTGTTTGAACAGTTACATGGTGCTCTGATATTCTTGAAAATGGATCTAGCTATAGGATTCCGTCAAATGAGAATCGTTGAAGAATGCATCCATCTTACTGCATTTAAATATCTAAATACTTTCTTTGGGTGGTTGGCCATGCCTTTTAGTCTAACAATTACACCCGCTTATTTCGTAGACCTTATGAATAGAGTATTTAGAGTGATGCTTAATAAATTCATATTAGTCTTTATCAATGATATCCTTATCTACTTTAAGACAGAAGAAGAACACGAAAGGCATTTATAAATTGTGTTGGAAATGTTGAGAAATATTGTGCTTAAAGCCAAATTCTCAAAATTCCATTTCTAGGAGGAGGAAGTAAGATTCGTTGGACATATAGTGTCAAAGGATGAGGTTTCAATAGGTATTATAAAGGTTACAACTGTTCTAAATTGGAAGCAATTACGAACTCCTAAAGAAGTTTGTAGCTTCTTAGGTCTGGCAGGGTACTATAGAAGATTCATTCAAAACTTCTTAAAGGTATGCTACCACTTAACGAAGTTAACCATGAAGGATGCCAAATTTATCTGAACCCCTAAATGTGAAGCATCATTCCAGGAACTTAAAAAGAGGTAAACAACCACTCCAGTTCTAAAAATTAAAAATGGAAATAGTGAATTAACCATTTATACATATGCGTATGGAGAAGGAATTGGTACGGTTCTGATGCAGGAAGGGAGGGTGATTGCCTATGCAAGTAAACAATTAAAGGTTCATGAGAAAAATTATGCAACACACGACTTAGAATTATTAGCCGTGGTGTTTGCATTAAAAATACGGAGGCAATATTTACTGGGTAAGTGTTAGAGCCAAAATGAGTCATTAATACCCAAATCCATATGAAAGCACCAAAGATCAGTCACAGATCACATATAGAATGTATGTAGAAAGTGTAAATATGAAGAACAGTCAAAATTAAAAAGAAAGCGGTAAAAACACAGAATTTATAGTGATTCGGCTTACTCCGACCTACGTCCACTCTAGAAATTTCCTTTTTATTGATGTTAGAATCAATTACAGTTACAAACTAGTAGAGTAGCCTTAGCCTTAGAAAATAGAAAGTAAGAGAGTAAGAAGACGATCCCTTTTCTGAACCCCCACATGCGGTATTTATAGGCAAATCCAGATAGTTGGGCCTCCTGACTGGTATAGGCCTATCAAGTCCTTTGCTGAGCCTACACACTTCATTGCAATTGACTCTGAGTTATGTACATGCTGACCCATGCCTTCCTAGGTGACAACCCGAAGCAGCCCTACACCTGACTCGATGTAGGTCATGCTAGGAGTCGAAGCACATATATGCTGACCCCCATTCAACCGAATGACCTTCTACCGTACCACTTACCTCCACAGTCGAACGACCTTCCACTAAACCACATACCTCCAACGTCGAACGACCTTCTATCGAACCATATTCATCCCAGGCCGAACGACCTCCAGCACCGAACCATCATTACTGAGCCACCTTGACCGAACCATAACACCGAGCGACCCCGATTGAACCACCATGCCGGGCGACCTATGCTGAGCCACAATTCCGACCGACCCTGACCGAACCACCATGCTGAGCGACCCATGCTAAGCTACAATGCCGATCGACCCTGACCGAACCACCATGCCGAGCAACCCATGCCGAGCCATAATGCCAAGAGACCCTATTCTCACCTCAATGCCGAGCGACCCTGTTCTCACCTCAATATCGAGCGACATCATCAGGGCCGACTGACCATTGACTTCCAGACCGATCCACACTACCGAACGACCCCATCAAGCCGATAGGCCGAGCCATGCATATCGAACCATTCCTGACCGACCGTCTATCCATCCAGCTAGCTCCAACCAATCGTATTCCAGTTTCGACAAATGAACAGTGGATTTGGTTAAATCCACCTGTCTGTGGCCTTGTAAAAAGGCGGGTTAAGATTTTCCCCCCAAAACATGCCTTGCTATCGAAAGGTTTGTTTTGAATAGCCTGAAGTCGAATATTCGAAGTCCGTATGTTATCCAAGTGCCATCGCCATATCCTTTTCCGAATCGACGACTTCTCTGTGTCGATATCCAATTCTAAATCCAGTAACCAAATCCTTAGCCAAATCCATATCCATCCGAACTCGACAACCGAGTTCTAATCCATCCATATCCAATAACCAATAACCACATCAATGAACTCTCCGGGTCGATATCCAAATCCAGGACCATTCTAGGTCCATTCCCAAATCCTTAGCTATTCATAGCCATATCCAAATCCGTAATCTCTTCAGGTTCTTGCCAAGCGCAGTTCACACTTGAAGACCTGTGTTAACTAATTCCATGGTGGTCCAGGTTCAATGTCCCTGAATGGCGAATAATGTCATGGCTTAAGTCCTAAGCCAAATCTTGGTTGCTTTAGACCCTTGCCGAGCATAGTCCATACTCGACGACCTGAAATAATAACCGATAATATAGGGCCTAAGTCCTATGCCGAATCCTAGTCTCTCTGGACCCTTGCCGAGCATAGCCCACGCTCGACGACCTTTTAGCCAAAATCCAGAAAAAATCTAATCAAAATCCAATCTGAAATTCAAATCCAAGCAGAAAACCATATCAAAAATCAAATCAAAATACAAATAAAAAATCAGACATCCAAACCGAAATCCAAACCAAAAAACCAAAAAAGGCAGTTCAATCCAAACTCCAAAACCACAGCAGAAAAAGCAAATGTCCAAGTGAAAAGGAGAAAAAATTTCACAAACCGGAGCATCTTGGTGACCATCATGTCAGAGTATGCCTAAGGGTTATCTCCGACCCCGTACATGAGTTGATGATTTAGCCGTTTGCCCGGAGTTTGTTATTTATTCCAAACCATCACGACTAGTTGATGACCAACCGGCCACCATTCCTGGGCCTCAAGTCTTCGTCGTTCAAGGTAGGCGACTGCTTCTGTTCCATCGCTGCATTTCGAGTTCTGACATATTGTTGCAACTGACCATTCCTTACATGTTCCTCGATTATATACTTTATATGCCTGCAGCTGTTAGTATCATGCATATCCAAGTCATAAAAGAGACAGCGCCTTCCTAATGCCCTTTCGCATTCTGAGGGCTACCTCCTTGTCAACCTTCGATAAGGAAGGCGATCCCGAGTATCCAAGAATATTTGTTCTTGTGTTGCATTCAATCCTATGTAAGTGGAGAATTTTGGTACTCCCCGACGCCTCCTTTTCCCTTTATCCTTGTCTTTACCCAAGCTTTCACTGGGTAGTCCTTCATCCTTAATCATGTTTACTTCCTTTAATTTCATATGAAGACATGCATCCTCTTGTCAAAGAAATCTTTCAGCTTCATGAAAGAATTCCCGGAGATCCAATGGTGGATCCCATATCAATGACACTTTGAAATCCGAATTATCCTTGACTCCTGATACCACAGCCATCAAAACCATTGATGGATCCGGCCGATCCACCGAAGCTTTTGCTGTATTAAACCGGGTTAAGAAAGTCCTGAGCGATTCATCTGCCTTCTTCTTGACTGTAGTTAGTTTCATCACATTCTTTGGCCATTTTATGTGAACTCGAAACTGTCTCAAGAACTTATCCACCAGTTCTGTCCACGTCCCAATAGATCTATCCTCTAGCTGTCTGAACCACATAGCAGCTATATCGGTCAAGTACAGGGGGAAACATCGATCCATGACCTCCTCTGTTACCCCCAGCACTTCCATATGCCTCGTATACCTCACTAAGTGGTCAGTGGGATCTGTCTTACCGTTGTATACTTCCAGAGCGGGCAGCTTAAAATCGGCAAGATTCCTAGCCATCCTGATGTTCCGGGTGAACGGACTTTTGTTGACTCCCTCCAAATCTCTATTTATCAGACCTCCACGAATGGTTTGTCTAATGATGTATGCCAATCCAGCATTTCAAACCAAGGGTTGCCCTCTATCCATGTTTCCTAGCTGCTCTCCAACTCCGCGTGGAAATTCTAGCACATATGCTTCGTCACGTAATCCTGTATTCCTGTTGGCGTTGGGCTACGCAGCGTCATCTGGCATCCCTCCATTGATTGATCCAGCATTTCCTGGTAGTGTGCCCCCGAGTCTAGGTCCATCTAGATTGATAGCCGTTCGTTGATTGGGGGCTGCCCCCTGTTGAGCCACTCCATCTGCTTGCCTATTGAGTCCTTCTGATCCATCTCCAAGACCTTGAGCACCTGCAGTTCTTAATTGTCTAAATTGCCTAAGAAGAGCCTGCATCATCTCCTCTTGCTGTTTCATCATCAGCTCATGCATGGTATTCATCATGACCGGCATCTCATCCCTAGTGATGTTGACGAAGGCTTGACCTGCTCCAGTTCCAGAGGAAGCCTCTTGACTTCCCTCTTGATTGCCTTTCTCCGTCATTTGCATCCTCGTTGGTGGCCTAGCCATTGCTTTCTAGAATCCATGTTCCTGAGCTTCTAAATCCAAAATTCAAGCTCCAAAATCCCCAAATGCTAGCTTTCTCAGTGGAAGCACCAAAATGTTAGCACCAAAATGGGTCACTAACACCCAAATACAGATGAAAGCACCAAATATCAGTCACGTATCACAGATAGAATGTAGGTAGAGAGTGTAAATATGAAGAACGATCAAAATTAAAAAGGAAGTGATGAAAACATAGAATTCATAGTGGTTCGGGTGACTCCGGCCTACGTCCACTCGAGAAATTTCCTTTTTATTGTTGTTAGAATCAATTACAGTTACAAACTAGTAGAGTAGGCTTAGCCGTAGAAAATAGAAAGTAAGAGAGCAGAAAGAAGATCCCTATTCTGAACCCCCATATGCTGTATTTATGGGCAAATCTAGATAGTTAGGCCTCCTGAGTGATATAGGTCCATCAAGTCCTTTGCTGAGCCTGCACCCTTCATTGCAACTGACTTTGAGTTCTGTACATGCTGACCCGTGCCTTCCTAGGTGACGACCCGAAGTAGTCCTACACCTGACTCGAGGTAGTTCATGCTAGGACTCGAAGTACATATATGCCAACTCCCATTCAACCAAACGGCCTTCTAGCGTACCACATAACACTAAAGTCGAACGACCTTCCACCAAACCACATACCTCCAAGGCTGAACGACCATCCATCGAACCATATTCTTGCCAGGTCAAACGACCACCAGTGCCAAACCATCATTACTAAGACACCCTAACCAAACCATAACACCGAGCAACCTCGACTAAACCACAATGCCGATCCATAATGCCGACCGACCCTGACCGAACCTCCATGCCGAGCGACCCATGCCGAGCCACAATGCCAACCGACCATGACCGAACCACCATGCCGAGGGACCCATGCTGAGCCATAATGCCGAGCAACCCTGTTCTCACCTCAATGCTGAGCGACATCATCAGGGCCGACCGACCCCTGACTTCCAGACCGAGCCACACTACTGAACAACCCCATAAAGCCGAACCACCTAGGCCGAGCCATGCATATCGAACCATTCCTGACCGTCCGTCTATCCATCCAACTAGCTCCAACCAATCGTATTCTATTTTCGACAAATGAACAGTCAATTTGGTTAAATCCGCCTATTCGTGGCCTTGTAAAAGGGCGGGTAAACAGTAAGAATTTTTCGTAGTTTGTTTCAATTAAATCTTTGAATTAACCTTGGTAAATAAAATGCCTACTTTTTATTTAGGTGAAAATATTGAGCTCTTTATAGATCATAACTCTTTAAAGTATTTTTTTCACTCAGAAACATCTAACATTAGGCAGCAACGTTGGTTGGTTGGACTTTCTCGCATCTTATGATCTAGATATTTTATACACACCCGAGAAAGCCAATGTAGTAGCTGATGCGTTAAGTAGGAAATATGCCGTTATTTCTTATTTGGTAGTAAAATCAACTCTTCTGGAAAGAATAGCCAGTGAACAGAGAGAAGATAGACAGTTTGAAAAGTTCATTAAGGCGATAGAAGAAGAAAGAAATTTAAGCTTTGAAGTGGATAAAAGAGCAGTGTTATGGTTGAATGGGCGAATTTGTGTTTCGAATGTGGAAAGTCTTTGGCATGAAGTGTTAGCTGAATGTCCAAAACCCAAACTCAAGATTCATCCAGGAATTAACAAAATGTATATGTATATGAAGCACACATTTTGGTGAAGAAGTATGAAAATGGACATATCCATTTGTGTTACCCGATGCGTAAATTGTCAACAAGTCAAAAACGACCAGAAGAGAATTGCAGGGTTACTAAAACCACTAGAGATTCCAGTTTGGAAGTGGGTCAAATATCAATCGATGTCGTTGATGGCCTACCTCGAATGAGGAAGGGGAATAGAGGCATTTGAGTTATCATAGATCGATTAATTAAAAGTGCAAATTTCATTCTAGCTAAGCCAACAAGGTTGCTGCAAGCCTTGCAGATATATATAAAAGAGATTGTACGATTACATGAAGTTCCAAGCAGTATAGTGAGTGATCGAGATCCAATATTTCTAGTTAGTTTTGAGAAGCATTATAGAAAACTTTGGGAACAAGGTTGAATATAAGCACTACCTATCACCCCCAAACCGATGGACAGACAAAAAGAGTCAATCACATTTTGGAAGATCTTCTCAGAGTGTGTATTTTGGACTTGGAGGCTCCTGAGAAAATCAATAGAATTTAGTAGAGTTCTCCTATAGTAATAGTTATCAAGCTAGTATCGGCAACACCGTATGAAGTTCTATATGGTCATCCATGCAGGTTAATAGCATTTTGGATCGAAACCGAAGATCGGCTAATACTTGGTCCTAATAAGATACGAGAAGCTTCAGAGAAAGTCGATATGATTAGAAAGAAGTTAAAGGAAGCCTAGATTAGATAGTAAAGTTATGCAGACCAAAAGCGTAGAAATATGGGATTCTCAGTTGGAGATTCAGTCTTTTTGAAAGTCTCTCCGATGAGAGTAGTAGTGAGATTTGGAAGAATGGGGAAGTTAGCACCTCGATATATTGGACTATTTCCCGTTCTTAAATAAATAAGCCCACTAGCTTATCGAGTGCAATTGCCAGAATGTTTGGCCAGAGTGCATAATGTGTTTCAACTATCTCCTTTAAGGAAACATGTGCATGACCCCAAGAAAATCAATGAAATAACTACTAAGGAAGACTTGGAGGTGGAACCGAATTCTACCGTTATTAGATGGCCAGTTCGAATAGTTGATTGTGATGAGAAACGATTAGGGAGATAATAAAGTTAGTCAAAAGTTCAATGGAGTTGATATTGCGGAGGATTGCACTTGGAAAACAGAGGATAGAACGAAAAAGCAATATCTCGAATTTAGAATTGAAAAATAAACTATATCATTATAATGTACTCACTGCCTGTAGTGTAGTCACTTACCCATACTTTTGTATATATTCCATCATATCGAATACATTTCCTTTTGAGCTATTTTCTTCTTATCTTAATTTCGAGAACGAAATTCTTTTAAGGAGGGAAGTCTATAACGACCCTAAATATATCACTTTAAATAAATAACCGTTTAGCTATATCGATATAACAATAATTTTGTAAATAATTATTATCATTAATTAATATGGTTTTATAAACATAAATGATCATTTTTATTAGTTAAGAATGACAAAAAAATTATTTTCAAAATTTGTTTACAAAAACATGCATATTAATCTAAAAGAGAAAATATGACTAGATATCAGAATCGGGATTTGTAACGATACGTCGTGTGGAAATTATGCAACATTGTAGAGAGATGTAACATACACATACACATGTACATGTGTATACATGACAAAATGCACATAAATATACATACACATATATAATTAAGTATAAAAATACAATATAAAACATATAAGATATTTTAAGTTTTCTTACTCCTTAAGCATACATAAGTCAACATATGCATACATGAGATGATGGAAGTGATGGGCATACGAAGGGGTTTGTTTGCCGTGTCTAGGAGGAGGAAATGATGATGGTGACGCCATGTGATTGTGATGCAAAAGATGACGTGTGCATAGATATTTTTGCTCTTTTTTCCTTATAAATACCCTACCCTCTTCTCTTCATTTTCATTAATCTCCTTCTTCATATTTTCAAAGCACTTTAATGGATTTTTTTCCTAAGAGGAATAATGGAAAAAATTATTTTAAAAAGAATTTAATTTATAATATATGGTTATATATACTTAAACACCTCAGAACAATCCAAAAACTCCACCTTTTCTCCTCGTTCTTCACAACCTTCACCCACTTTATCATTAGGCCGAACACCCCTTGCTCCACCCCAGGTCATGCACCCCCCAAGCCACCTCAAGTTTTGGTTATGGCATCTAGGAGCTAAAATCCAAAGAATAGTGAGCTTCAGAAACCGAATAGCTGAGCTACAGCGAATTTTTAATTAATCATTTAAAACTCAAGGTAAGAACTCCTAAACTATTATATTATATTTTGGATGATGATATGATGTTTTCAAATGGAAGTTTAATATGCTTTGATCATCAAGTTTGGTTGTTTCATTTGAATGTTGAATATATATATGTGCAAGTCATTGAAATACACGTCGATAAGCACAAAGGAATCACTTTCCTCTATATTAATGAATTTATATATATGGATGTTAAACCTCTATAAAAATGGATTAAAATGAGTTTGAAATGTTTTATAATCATTTAAATGTGTTATGGTGAAGTTTCAAAAGAAATGAAAAAGTTACTTAAAAATAAGCGCGTCGCGTAACGGTAGTTCGCGCTTTCACACGACAAAAGTCAAACGAGTGTATAAAATGGAATATAGTCAGAATTCTTCGTGATAAGAATTTTTCAAACTATTATATCCATAATTTTCCAATTAAGAAAGAAAGTTGAGATTTCGATAAGTAGATTTTGAAATACAAGTAAAACAAGCTTTATGAAAAATCGCAGATTTGCAGTTCGAAATCGAAAACTGGATTTCTTTGAAAATGATAATTTAAAATTGTCTAAAAATGTGGAATAAATATTTTGAATTATTTAAATATTTTAAAAGTGATTTGGGTAAAAAAAATGGATTTTTAAATAATAAAATGTCGTTTTGATCAATATAGCTTAAAAAGCACTTTCCGCAACATTTTTCTATAACTTTTGAAATATAGTTTTAAACTTAATAATTTTTTTCTACATATTTTATAAATGTTTTAAATGGTTAATTAATTATTTTCAAGATGTTTGAAGGATTTAAGGAATGATTAAAGATTTAGAGTCGATCAAATAAGTTTACGAATGATTAAGGAACTAGCGTCGGATTTGGATAATTCCCGTTCGAAGACCACTCGAACCAATTGATGCATTCAAAGTGAAGACATGAAGATAATTATGGAAGATGGAATGTAGAGCTAATTTTCACCGACCTTAGGGGGAAATTTCCCATATCATATTATGTGGCAGTAGTTCTTAATTTAAGATCTTCGATGCAAGGATTTCTCGCTACTTATCCTAGGGTTAATTCCAGACAGGATGTGATAGGAGAGTGCTTCCGTTTCGTCCAACCCTAGAACGAACTTGTATGGACGATTGTCTTACATTGCATTTCAAGTTACATAAATGATCTCTATGAACTAATTATTTGCTTGGTGGCGGAGAAGGCAAATTCTCTTAACGTAACACCCTTTCCTAAGACGTATGAGCTTAGGAGTTATATGTTTGTGGAGATCAGTTTAGTGACCATGGAATGGAAGTGTGGCATTCAAAGAAAGATAACATGTTATGATAACGGTAATCATTACCTCAGGCATCACGCTTGGAAATGGCCGAAACAGGATAGATGTAGCAAGGATTCGCAACCATTATGGTATGATTATCCCCTTATAGATGAATTTCTACGTGGTATAACATTCGGGTTTAAATTATTATGGTGTGTGCTAAAAGGCATCTCAGATAGGTCGGTAACGATAGGGGTGATAACAAATTCGATATTATCTAGTGAGAAAGGTAGGCCATCCTTGTGTTAGCATTAGTACAAAAAATGCATATTGCTTCGCCTCATTTGCATCGGTTGGAGTAAAAACTGATGCAAATAGAACTATTTGCATCAGTTCTATCTTAATAACTGATGCAATTGGTACGTGGAAAGCAATAGGTAATAAAAAAATCAAATTTGCATCAGTTCTCACCAACAACCGATGCAAATAGTTTTAGTTGCATCAGTTTTAAAGTCAACCGATGCAACTACATGTTGATGGCAAGTGAAATTTAGGTGGGAAAAAAATGAAAAATTGGCTCCAAAGTTTACTTGGACGAATGTACTCCTTCTTATCTCGGCACATTACCCAAATCAAAAACAACTTATCTTCCCCAAATTAACAAACGTGTTCTATCTTTTCTCTTCTTTTTTTCGTTCAAAGCAGAAGAATTCCTGAAATTAAAAAAGTCTTCCTTTTCCAATCCTCAACAGAATTCCCCTCAAACAAATTCCAAATCAGAATTCGCCAGTCGGTTCATGGTGTTGAAGCTTCGGTCTACGTGGGTAGGCAATTTGGGGATTGCGCATGTGAGGAAGTGGCGTTGTCGGTGTCGAAGTCGAGGTTGCTGGAGGTTGTGGCGATGTTGTTTGAAGCAATGAATTGGGAAGTAATGTCGAAGGTGGCGGGTGAAGTACCGTGTTCGAGTAGATTTGTGGGCGCAGTAAAGTGCAGGTAAACCATATTCAAAGTTCACAGCACTTTACAGACCTGTATATATTTATTGAAGATTTGTGGTTGCAAATGTACTCTATTGAACTTGATTGTTAAGAATACTAATGCTACTCGAGACCTAAATTTGCAGTTCTGCTATTCCTTGATTTTGGAATCTTTTTTTAAATTTTTTTGTTTATTCTTTAATTATCCACGTACCCAATGTTGTTATCACTATATTAAATGGAGAAACATTTTCAGATTTAACATTATTGACATCAATACTACCATGGTCTGAAAAGGGTAGGTTGTACCTTAAATGCTTGGCCTTGGGTTTTTTGTGTTTGTGAGGTGAAGATTGTCAATTTGTAAAACACTGATAGTCCAGTGAATCCAGTCCATACATACTCAAGTTAGTTAAATTTACTAAAGATAATACTAGTGGGTATCTGAGATTATCTTATTTTATGAAGATTATAACTGTAAATCTGATCGATATGGCTGATAAAAGATTTTACAAGTGATTAGAAGCTACCGGTTGCACCCCTTTCCTGTATTTGCATATTTTTATACTCTGTAAATCATTGTTAACCGATATATCTTATAATATGCCATATATGAAAGTAATTCCTGGTCAACCTTTTTTTTTCCTTTCTGTTTCCCACGTTTTGTTAGGTATGGAAATCTATTCAGAATCATAACCAGTCTGATTGTTGAACAATAACAAAATAGAGGTGTGCAAGGAGTACACTATCGCAAACCACCTGAAAATCCACTATCTAATGACTGAATTTTTTGTTAGGTAAGTTTCAAGTTGAAGTATTTTTATTATTAATACAGTATGCCAGAAATGTCCGTTGCATGAGTACGAATAAAACTGTGAGAAAATTCATTTTAACATACAATAATGGTTGTATAGTAGACAAAAATTACCACTTCATATATTAAAAATATGGTGCTATATGAAGTTTCATTTAAAAATTCATTGAAAATATAGACAAAAATAATGTCCGTTTGCAATTTTGGCGCACATATGAGAATTTTCTTTTGATTCTATTGTTGTTTCATTTTTTTATCTTTGATGTGGCATAGGCTGACCTGATTAGTTATTGATTTAAAATGATTTTGACAATACCAGCTTTTCATGTTTTGGGCAGCATAAAATATGATTGTGAATAAAATGCTTGTATAACTATATTTTGGTTAAATTTTTAACTGTTGACAATCTTGTCTTTGTAACAAAATTCTTTTGTTTCTTTTCAAATACTTTAGATGATGGCTAACAAACCTTCCATGAATCTGTCTTTATTATTGTTTTCTTTCTTTTATTTTTTTGGTTAAATAAACTTTTTCGTTTACTTGACATTTTAATACTGATTTATTTATTGTATCATATCTCATGCCTTACTTTTTGGACTTCAGATGACAAACAATGAAAGCAGTTGTACGTATGTAGTTTCTTAGACGTTGAACCACTGAATCAAATTGTTTTAAATATGAGAATATCTTTTTCTGTTTTGAAATAAGCACATTAGAATAACCGAATATCATTGTGACCATGTTTTAATACTAATTTCAATACAAGCCATTTCTTTGGATATTAGAAAAAAGGCTCTAGTATGAAAAGTGCCACTCTACTTGATCTTCTTCTCCAATCTGTACTCTGAAAGCCATTTCATCACAACAGTGTCACTCTACTTGATCTTCTTCTCCAATCTGTACTCTGAAAGCCATGACAGCAATATCACATTAAGAAGTTCAAATTTATCGAATTTTTCATTGGGGGTATGATAAAACTCTTTAGTTGTAGTAATGTCTAAGCTCTCATATATTTAACAATGTATTGTATACTCACAGGTTTCTATCGGATATTTCATCACCGACCTTGCAATGATTTTCTGGTTCTATTGTATACTCATAGGTTATGGGGTTTCAGATGAGGATGTTACACCTACAAGAAATTAGTTATGCTCCATGTGAAGTTTGGGTTGCACATGGCTTCACTACAACCATGCTGGCATGAAGCATTACCGAATTTGATACAGAGATATGGTAAGCTCTGTACTTTCCTTTCCTTTTTACTTCATGTTTTGCTATGATTTCTTATCTATGTCATGTAATTTTATTTGTTATCAGTAAGTTTGCTAATTACATTTTAATGGTTGAGATTGAAATCAGCAAATGGAGTTTGAAGACATGTGAACTGAGCTGTCATATAGAGCAAGTATACCCATTTGTGAGCAACAATACATTAATTGACAGTATAGTAGTTAACAATACACTAACTGTTGCTATACAACAAGCTTCATTCATCATCTCACAGTTTAGTTATGAATCTACTGATTGCTCGAGCAACTAAATTGTCGATAATAAGTAAACCAATCGTTTTTTTCTTCAATCGCCAATAGGATCCATTAATTGCTCAGTTATAAAACATCGGAGCATTAAAATATTGCTATAATAGTTTGCATTTGCTATGGTTATTGACTCATTGCTGAAATCAGTTTCGTTGAAAAAAATGAGATGAGAAAAAGCTCGAAGATAACTAATTTATCATCACCTTACAAAATTTACATTTACATTTTCTCTAATTTGTGAATAAACCCACATAATACATGCCAAGATATATTTGATAAAGGAACTATGGGTTCCATCATGTCAAAATTTCATTTTATTTCATTTCATTTAGCAGCATTTGAAATATATTTTCTTCCTGACAATACTGAACACGTCGTAAATCTCAATGAAGGAAATGTTGAGGCCAATTCCTGCAGCATGGGCATCGTGCACCAGATTCTTCGAGGCAATGTCAGCCATGAGAGATTCCTTCTCAACTCTACAGCAACTTCGAGTAGGCCAAACCTCTTCTTCTCTAATGACACCTGGCAACTCCTCGGGCAATTCAAGATTCCATACTCCGCCTCAATGGAGAGATGCAACCACTGGCTCTGAAGATCCCACTTGTACGGGAATGAATCAAAGCAGACTCGCGTGGCCTCCTCAACTGTAAGATTGTTCTAACTTAAGTTGATATTGAGGCTAGGTATTCCAGTCAACAGTAAGATCCTTAACTTAATATTGTATTATGTTAAGTATTCAGATAAGCCGAACACGGTTCGTTTTGTATTTGTCTGTTATCTATGAACAACTAAATTGAATGTACTTGTGCAATTCAAAGTGGTATCACATACGCACTTGATTCATTTTTCTTGTAACCATATGATTGTGAGGTTAGGCCATTTCCAATAGAAGAAGATTACACGTTTAATATTACTTTTTCCTACTCTGAGCTCTCCAATAGATGGTATAAGGTAGGTAAAGTGCCTTAAGATTATGTTTCAATTCAGGAAACTTTTGAATCCGATTAAATACACTTCCAGTTGTTGGGTGTTTTTGACCTGTTAAGCCTGTAAGATTACTGGAGTGTCCTTGGGCATCACAGTTTTAGTGTTTTCTAAAGCTATAGGTTGCAAGCCATCAAAATTAAATGTAACATTCAATACGAGCAACATATGTTGGTTGCGATTTCAAGCATATAATTGACTGTATTAAAGAGAGAATAGTGAATTGCCAGTTGCACCTAGAACTTGTTGTTTTCTAGTTAGTCAAGCTTCCAAAGAGAATAAATTATACAGATGTACCATGTAGGGTTTGTACTGCTTTAAAAAAATTGCACTTGTTCACTGGTTTGGCATCATGGATGGATTGATGTCCTGTGGTGTTCACATTTTAGTTTAAAATTATCATTTATGATGAAGCTCAGCTACTCTGTAGCTATGTGTACGTAGCAAATCTGATTGAAGCTTCATCTGTCTTTTTGCATATACAGTATATACGCCTCAAATATTTGTTTTTATCAAAAATTTCAATGAAATCATGATAATTTGTTTTATTTGGATTGATTTTTGGATGGAAAATCCACTGGGAAAGTTTTAAGTGAATTATTGTTAGGTGTTCAGTTTAATTGAATTATCAAAAATAGGAAGGAACAATACATAGATGGAAGAAGTATCCACCACTTGAGTCCATAAATTCTCTCATGTAACTTGAATTTGCATTAGTTTTTTACATAGAAATCTTATAAATGAAATTTCATGTAGGGTTAGGTGCCTAAAAAACCCCATCATGTCATGCATTGTCTTGAACATTCACATGGTGAGCTAACTAGATTTTGCAGGTTAAAGTTAGCAGTAGATTTGTATGATAATTTTGCAGCCAATACTTCATTATCTTATAGGATTGGACCATCATGCCTGTACTTCATGATATTGCAAAAGTTGTATGATTTTAATTTCTTTTAGTTTCATTTATGAATAAATATTCAAATTCTAATGATGGACTAAAATGGTTGTACTTCAGTTAATCAATTATGCTTTTTTAGCATTTTCGTTTAGCAAATTGAATGCAACGCAAATGATGGTATTTTTTGTAGGCAGGTTTAGGGATTGGTGGTTTGTTTAATGTACTATTTGGAGTTATGTTTAATAACTAATTTCTTAATTAACAACTGATTATGCACAGGCAAAGGCTGATTTCTCTCATGGAAAAAAATGCAGGAAAAGGAAAAACGTGGGCAGAAATGGTAGCCGAGAAAAAATGTAATGGGGAAGAGGATAAACAACTGAATTACTACCAACCAAAGAACAAACGAAGGGCATAACTACCAGAAAGTGTACGTGCTAGATCAAAAACTAAATGGGGGTAATTCTTTAATTATTCATGTTTTCGGGTCCAGGCCATATTATTTCCATCATTTCACATCTTGATGTCCATCATTTCACATCTTAAATGTTAATAGCCATCAATTACCTTCAGTTCATTTAGTGCTGCATATTTTCTTAGATAATCTTTTAAGGTAAACCTTCAAAAGTACATTTGTTTTCGGACATGTATTTATTACTGCATTAATTCATGAACTCTAGAGGTAGCATACTGCTCTTCAGTTGCCGATCAAGACATGTTTGTATGCTAGGATGAAAAGCTAAGAAAAATAATAATCTTTTGAATATAGTTTGCTATCATCCTCTATTGTTCATTTGGCAATAAGAGAACATCTGTCCAATGCGAATGCATATTTATGAAGATGAATTTATGTTAAATTGTGCCTCAGTGTCTGTTGGTTTTTATTAATTCTATAGGTGTTGATATTGCTAAGGGATAAGAAGATATGTATAAAGTTGATCATGCACTTAAAAAAGTAATGAGGTATGTATATTGTTCTTTTATGCAACATATCAGTTGGTTTTGTCTCATACAATGTGTTGTTGATCTAGTGTTAATTTGTACAGTGGTGAAAGAGAATTTATGGTTTCACACACACATTCCATTAAGGAAACATAATAATATGACATCACACATTCCATTAAGAAAAAATTATGGCATTTTTAGGTATTATTGAATGCACAAAATACACATTTCTTTGTATATAGTTTGCATAGTCAACTAACTGATAGCTGTAAATGTAATTCATAGCCAAAGTTAGACATACGAACATGCACTAACAGAGAGTCATTCACTTGTCCACGGAAGAGGAAATTATATTTCAGACACACAGTTCAGTAATCAACAACAAAAGACATTATATGGATCAATGACATAGGGATTTTAAATATGCCATTTATGTTTTCGCTGGACTGTATGTTTGACCACCACTCTATTAACTTGATTTTTATTAATGATAAATAGTAACAGATAAAGTGAAATTCATTTTATTATATTTTTTATTCTTGTTTATAACAGTGGTGGCTACAACATCAAGGTTGGTGCAGGAACATCTATTGATATCATGAAATTCGATATGCGTGGCTCTGCAACAACACTTGGGGCTGCAAAAGCAATTGGACAAATCAAGCCTGCTGGAGTTGAGGCAAGTATTGCTTATGGCTTGCTTAAAAAATTGAAATTAAGAAAGAAAAAGAAAAAAAAGGTTCTTATAAGTGCTGTATCCATCTTCAGACATTTTGAGAAGTGTTCTGAATATACTACTTATTAAATCTAAGAGTACTGTATTTATTAAATCTGATTATGTATTAACCCGTGCAGTTATGCTATTTATTAAATCTGATTATGTATTTGCCATCAAATTTAATTTTGAATGATTGTAATATTCCATGCAATAATTGTTTGTTATAATCAATAATATATATAGTCTATTTGAGTACTGTAATAATGGTTTCTGAGAATGACTTGTTTGCATCAGGTATAAATAGCTGATGCAATAGGGGGATTAGTTTGCATCGGTTGTTATAAAAAACTGATGCAATAGAGGGATTAGTTTGCATCGGTTTTCAACAACAATCGATGCAACAAGTTCCTTTGTTGCATCGGTTTTCATTACAACCGATGCAACAGGGGGTCGTGTCTAAGCAATCAACCATGATATTTTGCATCAGTTGTTACTAACAACCGATGCAAAAAGGATCTTTTTGCATCGGTTTGAGAACTGATGCAAAAGTGTTAAGCCTGTTGCATCGGTTGCATATGCATCGGTTGTTGAACTGATGCAAAAGGGGGGTAAACAACCGATGCAAATGGCCTGTTTTGTAGTAGTGTAGTGGAAGTGCAGATGTTCTGTTGACCTCGGTGCATTCCTCTAAAGAAGTATTACCATAGTCCTTTCACTAGGCCATTTTTATGGAAATCCATTCTCCAATAAGTGTCTGCCACTTTTTTTGTAGAGCCTAGTATGATGAAAATTAATAATGGTAACAATTTCGGCCAAGATTAATAATTTACTTGCAAATGTTTCCAAAGAATGTCATTGAAAATAATATCTCTTATTTTTACCAAAAAATTGCTTATGGTTATCTTAAGGTAAAAATATATCTACGTTTATGTGCGGCATGGTCTTTTGAGATATCTTTTTACTCTCAAATACCTTATTTTGAGTTCTCACACTAGCCTCATGACTAACCCCGAGTTTATTTTATTTTCCCTTTAAACGCTAGGTGCCCAATTTTTCCTGGCAGCCAAGTAGTCAAAATCTTGTTGGAGTATTTTAGGGAAAGCATGCCGAAAGAGATTTTGGAGCATGGAGCTGGATCGTTTGATATCTATCTATTTATTTTTATTTTTCCGCTATTCCTAAGTTAGTTAAAACCAACAGCTGTAGGAGCAGGCAGTTATACCTATTCCTGGCTGGGTTAGTTCATACCAAACTATGATGTACCCTAGTAAGAGTGGTTGTATGTACCATATATATTCTAATGTAATGTGAGAATTTATGTTTCTATCTTTTACTTTACTTTACCCATGAAAATCTACCTCCCTAGCACTTGTATTTACGGCACGTGAATACCGTGGATGTGTTAGTGTCGATTTTCCAAAGTCGAGGATACAGGTCTTCAGATTTTAGTCGTGTCAAAATGAAGCTACGAAGATTCTTATGGAAATCCAAGAGGGAAACTATGGTGATCACTCGGAGGGCAAACTTTAGCAAAGAAGATACTTCACTATGAATATTTGTGACCAACAATAAAACAAGGTGTCATTGATTATACCAAACTGTATGACCGATAATGGAGATTTGTGAAGATATTGATAGCCACATCTTCAAAATTGCAATTTAGGAAAATGACATTATTGGTGTGCTACCGATAGCATAGTGAAGAGCTTTCTATGCAATCCTCTTTGTGGACTATTTTACAAAATGGATTGAAGAGGAACCACTAAACATGATTACAACTATAAAGGTAATCAATTTTGTAATAAAGAATACTATTTGCGTAGTCCCTTAAAGATCATTATAGATAGTGGAACCTGGTTCGTGGGTGTAGAATTCAACGATTTCTTCCATCAATACAAGATCGAGAAGTGCTTATCCGCGGTAGCGCATCCACAGGTGAATGGACAAGTGGAAGTAGTGAACCAAATCATCAAACCCACTTAGAAGAAGCGGTTAACAAGATTTAAAGGCAATTGGGTTGATGAGCTTCCATTGCTACATTTAGTTTTTTTCTCTATTTGTTATCGCAAATAAGCCGTCTAAGGACACTGAGGCAATGAAATAAGGTAGGAATTGCCACTTTTTTCTTACTAATTTTCATTTCACAAATAAAACTGGCTACTTGAACCAATGGAACTATGTTCTTGAAAGAAAAACCTCAGCGTTGCACAATTAGCCGCCCAACCCAAAACGTATTTCTCTAGCCTTAGATAATGGATGGGAAGTGTTTTCCTAAGGGACGATCTAACAATCTTGATTAACCCTATAGTATACATCATTGCCTGAGGATAGGTGATGACGAGAAGATTTTTTCTTTCTTTCAACCTTTGTGAATTCATCGTTGCATGGAGATAGGCAATAAGAAGGTTTTCCCTTTTCACTCAACCTTCAAGAATTCATCATCGTTGAAGATAGGCAACAACAAGAAGTCCTTTCTTACTTATTTAACCTTTAGGAATCCACCTTCGTCGGTAGATAGGCGATGGTAGGAAGGTTTTACAATCTAACCTACCTTAAGGAATGCGGCATTACCCGAAGAAAGTGATGCCGGGAAAGTAAAGCTTCAACCTTTAGGAATCTACCGCTACTTGGAGTTTGGTGTGATAGGAAGGTTAAAACTCTAACCTCCTAGAATCTAGCATTGCACAAAGATAGATGACACCAAAGAGAAGAACCGTCAACATTGAGGGATTCTTCATTGCCCGAAGATGGGGAACAATGAGAAGGTTGGAAAACTCATTGAGGGATTTATCAAATAATTCAGTCCTAGCATGTAGGAATGCGCCGTCGCCCAGAGATAGGCGATCCCAAGAAGAAATCCTAAAAATGGAACCGTCAATGCACTGGCTTCCGAAGGCAGAATCTAGTGCTCGATCGAATATTTGGCCTCACCTTCAGGATTTTTTCATTGCTCAAAGATAGGCAATGTCAAGAGGATGATATCACTCTCGAGTGATCGGATCATCCGACTCTAACTTGCAGACATCAGCCGTTTCCTGGAGATTGGCAATGATAGGGAAGAATTCTTGAAAATGAGTTGCTAGTATGCCATTTTTCGAAGATGGAAACTAGCATACAGTTGAATTTCCAACTTTGAATTTAGAAGAACTCAAATGTAGCTCTGAGTTGGGCAGCATCGAGGTAATAAGACTTGGAATCAAGTAATAAAATTGTCAATTTCAAAAGATTGGAACTATCATACGAACAAGATTTCAATGACAGCGTTAGCAACTAAGTGGGACCCAGTCAGTCGAGGATAAGTGAGGATAGTCATGGAGAATTGAAAATAAATATTTATCAGACTTTTCCAATCTAGGATCAGGATTGGAAAAGCATGCTTAGTCTAGAAAAATCTAATAATCTACCCTACAGTAATATCAACTTAAAAGTTTCCAAAATCAGGCATATGGAATAATAAATCCTGTGAATGGGAATAAGCATACAAATGCTTGGTCGAAGGGAACCTAACCAAACCCAAATAGGAATAACCACAGAGTTGGTTAAATAATAGTTCTATTTTGCCGAATAGAGAATTTGGGCATTCATAAACAGAGCTAAGTAACAGGGTATAACTAATGCAATTGCAAGAAAATTATTTATATGCACAGAGTTGTGATGAATAAGCATATTGCATAAAAATAGACATACAAAGAATTATAGTGCAAGCAGTTATATTATATAACATGTAATAATAAAAAAAGCAGCCATAGTACACAAAGGAAAAGAAAGGTAAATAGAAGAGAGATTACAAAAAAAGTTGATCCTTTATTACCATAACACTTATGTATGACATGAAGCGAGGGCTACTCCCGCATAATCTCGGCCTGTTGAAAACAAAAGGAAAATTGAAATATTGACTCAATGACAACACAACAAAAAAACAAGTCACACGGCTGTCAAGCCCTATGCATCCCCTATTTGGTCTTTCCCTTTCTATTGCCTTTCCACCAAAACCTCCAGGCTAAGTCTTATGTATTTTCTCCTCTTGTTTAATTACCCTTCCTAGAGAGTATCATCTTCAGAATAGGTAGACTCTTTACCGGTGGCATTATGTAGCTCTTAGGATAGCCTATTGAGGTCACAGTAGCCTTTGTCCTGGGTGGCCGGATCTTTAGCATAGGGAGCTTGGGTTTGGGACTTATTGACTTCAAGGAAGCAAGCTTAGTGGCTTCACACTCTTTCTTCACTTTAATATTTTCAAAGTCAACCTTCTACCTCACCGTTATAGTAATAGGGTTAGTCATGTTAGTTGCACTGGTAATGGTGACATCTTCTTCTTCCGAGGATAAAGAAATGTCTTTCAATCCTTCCAAAGCTACGATCTTCTAAGAGCCAAAACTGGGCTCAGGACGGTAGGGCAAGACAAGAGGGACAAGTCCCATGGAAATAGAAATTGACATGGAGAATGCAACAGTAGTGCCTGAATACTATGTAGCTGAAGATGGAGGTAGAAGGTGTCGTTGAAAAACAAGTTGATAGGTAGAACAGTAAAGTTTAGTGAAAGATTCGGGAGAGAACTAAAGCTTCTCGAAGATAGGAGAACAACAGAAATACCTGAGCCTGGGCTTCATTCCCAGAAAAAACCTCAAACTCCCCTTCTTCGGTCCTATTCTTCTAAGTCTACCTTATGAAAGAAGGAATGTAAGGCTTGAAAGATGCGGCAGCTGCAGAAGTAGGAATCACCTGGGTGGTTTCAGAGCTAATCCCAGAGATGATGGAATAATCATCGTCGGCTCTCTAGATTTTGGAGCGAACACTTCATGCTGGCCCGATGATCTTGGGCAAGTGAGAGCTTTGGCGGCGGCGGAGGCATGGTGTCCTCTTTGGCTAGGAGGGATTTACCTATAGCTAGAAATTCTATGTCATTAGTATTGAGGTATCAAGCCATTAACTCTTCCTCAGAGCAATTATTGTCGGTCCGTACGGCACAACGTAGCACTTCCTCTAAAGAATGAACGAGAGTTTCTCGATCGTCATTTTCCAACCACTTCATATTCTTATATATGATGACACTAGCATAGAAATGTTGGAGATTTTCATTGAGCTCATCACTCTCCTTGGCTACACCTCCTACAGATCTTTGATTTCTTGCTGGGAAATCGCGAACTCAATGCCATTTGCAAGTTTTTCATTCGATAGGAGTTCCAAATCATCAGTTACTTTTTTCTCTTCATAGAGCTTTTGATATTCCTCCCGAAGCCTATCGAACTCGGTTTCCTATTATATAATAGCCTGGTCCCTTGCTCGTATAATTTCTTCCTTTTAAGTAAGTGTTAGTACCTTCTCCTTGATATTCCTTTTCAATTCAGCCCCTTCTTCGTGGGCAATCTTTAAGTTATTATGCATCATAATCTCAGATTGATCGTGACCCAACTTCATTTGTTCTCTCAGGCTGTCGAAAGTGGCTTTTACTTCGAGGGCTGCATCCCTCTCCCTTGTAACCTTTAACAAATCCTCCTCTTGGTTTTTAATGATCCGTTTGAACTCCTCCCTCTTATAATCAAAGGAGTTGATGTTGGTATAACTAGTTCAGTTCATGTTTTTTAAGGCTTTACACAGCTTATTCCACTTGTATCCTTCATTAATTTGTTTCTGGAAATTTCGAATATCCTAATCTGCCACTTCTTTCGGGACATCATCAATATATAGGTCGAACATCACATTATGTAAGAAGAGGTTGGGAAATGCAACATGTATGCATGCAGGAGCAATCATAAGGGTAAACGATAGAATAGAGACTCTTTTGGAAGCATATGGAACTATGGAAGTTAAATAATGGGAAGCAGAAAGTTACTGTTGTGTAGAGGTCTGAACTTCGTACTACGTTGGAGCAGCACAAGAAGAAAGGCCATGGAACTCAGCATTCACTTTGATGTTTGATAGAATCACAAATTTTCTATTCATCTACCTCTCTCTTCTTCCTCTCTATCTATTTCCCCTCCCCCTCTCTCTATCAACTTTCCAAGCATCAGCTACTTCACGCTCCGTCCTCTTTGGTCTTTCCTCATCGGTGTCATAATGGCTTTGGTATCCAGAGCGAGGTGTGTAGGGATCAGGAGTCTGGCCACCGTACTCACTAACATTGCAGGAGACCTTACGATATCGATCATGGCTTATGGAACCTGAAACTAGATGAAGACAATACAAGAACTGGAACTTCAGAAAGTGAAAGAAGACAAGGATGCGTGTCCATGATCCAAGTTGTGTATGTCGTTTCAATGATCCCTCTAAGTGATCCGTGGACCATGAGGGCAGAAAACTAAAGACAGGGTCTCACCACCTTCGCTTGTGAATCCTCTAGGAAAGAAGGCAAAGCCTGAGCCAGTTTTATCTAGAAGGTCACGATTGGTAAAATCATTTTTTCCCATATCACTCAGACCTCTAAACATATCACCAAAAGAATTGGATTGTGGTATAATCACTCCAAAAGGTAACATATCTTGATCTTTGACCACTTTAGACGTTTCAATGGCATGGTGTTTCGGATGGGGTGAGCTTGGAAAAAATAAGGCTCTCATAGGTCACCTCACCGAGCAATTCACCTTCTCCTGCACTAGCATGATATTTGCTATCACCGGTGCCCACTTCTTACCCTTCGACGATCGACGCTTTTGCCTCTCTCCTTCTGACTCCCTAATCTTCTTCGAGAATCAAAAACATTCTAGCATCTTCGTCCCGGTCTCTTAGGACATCACGAACAGTAGGCTCCTTAACATCTCTCTCGGTGGTATTATCTTTCTATACCACGCCCGATGGACTTTCAACCTCCCCTTGTAGTGGCTCGTCAAAGTTGCAAGTATGACGGGTGGTTTGGGCAGGCACTCTGGAGCCGCTTGGAGAAGTAGGATCAACAATGGCAAACCGGTCTGAGGGTAGCAAACTTCACCGCTAGAGATTCGCGTTGGTAATGAGATAAACAATGGTGCAGTGTTGAAACGGAACCTCCCATAGACCCAACAAAGTAATTGTGTGCTTGTCACGAATGTTGGGGGCAGAAATGCCAATGGATAAATAAACAGTAAGTTAAGCACTTGGACAAAGTAAAATCAAGCACAGGCAATGGAAAAGGAAATCATTTCCAAACAACCAAAACCTGTTGAAGTCGTATGAACATCATACGAATAAGTACTCATTCTTAAAGTACAAGTATTTATTACGGAGAGCTTCTATGACTTTGCATCTGCACCAAGCCTTGATGATGATATAGTAAGGAGCCTCCTACCGTTGTTTAAAGTGTAGTACGTAGGTAAGCACTGGAAAGTAGAAGCTTTGTTGAAACTATTCATGAAGAGAACATACGATGAGCTTAGAAGAGCATAACCGTTCGGAGGGACCTAAGTTGGGGCCAACCTGAGCTCATGAAGAACCATTAGAAGGATGGATTGAAGGGCGGTACGATGCCATTAAGACATGTATATTTCTTAGGCGTTGTGTATCCCAAAGGAGGAGGATGTGCTCATTCACCATGAATAGGGAGCCACATGTCATCCTCAAAAATTCCATGCTGGAGACTAATGTTTCGAATTGCCTTTTTTGAAAGAAGGGTCGGCATTTTTCAAGTAGATCACCCAGAATTTAGAGATTGATGTATCGAGCATCGATGGAAGCATCTCTTATAGAATGACCATTATTTGGAGATTCCCTATTTTAAAGTGCTAAGGAGCAAGAAGCTCAGAAGTAGATGTTTTCACCGTGGACCCGACTTAAGGAGGAGTAGATGAGTCCTCAACAAACTTGAAGAATGAAGATCAGTTAGTCATTGTTGATAATAAAACTTGGCATTCAACATGGTCGAGTATGTTCTACTTTAAATAATGAACCGTGCATCCAATGATTGGAATCCACTGGACGTTGATGTGTGTTGACCAATTAGATTTCAATCGTTGGTCGGGGTAAGTGAAATTGTTAATCTATGTAATATCAAACCCATGTCTTGTACACCACGAATGGACCATTCTATATAGATAGCTCACTCGTTATAAAAAATTAAGCCATGTCGCATGATGGAATATGTATCGGATCTTATCAATTACCGATGAATAATCAATAATGGGACCGCTGTCTGTAGTGACGTGGAAGTTTTCTGTTTTAGGAACATGGAAAGTATAGCAATAGGAAAAGGAGCGCAATGTGGTCATCGAACATGCCTATTCTTGAAGTGAGCCATCTCGTTGGAATTCAAGCGACGGTATGGGATTAGCCATGCGTTGATAGGAGTTAGCCGACATCGTAAAGCGAGACTTGTCTTTGAAATTACGTACACATGACCAAGGAAAAACATAAGTTCGCCGTAGATCGATCACAACCTAAACTTTGGCCATCAACCCTCAACGGCGATCCGCCGCACCACCACCTTCATCACCATGGTTGTATTGTCAATTGCCAACCTTGGTTAGTTGGAGTTTTGATTTGGTGGTTGGGGCTTAAAACTCACAAGCCCAAAGCTATCGGTAGCAAGTTGTAACAACGCAATGATGGCGTTGAGGAGGTCGGCGATTGTGTTAGATGGTCGATGTGACGATAGAGAATGGAAATAGTGATGGATCGTGGCGATAGGTGTAAGGAAGTAGCGTCCAGGCTTGAAACAAGAAAAGATGAAGGGCTCGGTGGAAGTCGTCTCGATGCAATGGCTAAAGTCAAAAGGTAAAAAAAAAAATTGAAATCTATATTTATAGCTTTCAAAAGGAAGAAAGAAGTTGGTACCATGAGCTTTCTCTCGATATCAAGAGGTACTTCAACCTTCGAAAATTTATGGAAAGTACAATAAACGTAGATCATATTTGTCTAAGATGTGAAACGGTCTCTGGAGCATAGATTTCGTCCTTAAAATGGGAAATGGAACTACAATTATGTAGAGCGGTGAAAGGGATGTCCATCAAACAAAAACGATGTTTTGAATCATTTCCTCAGCAACTCACTAGAATCACTTGATAACAAGTCAGAACTCATCTTGATCCAACACACGCTTTATTTTCAACGAAAGTGTACTTTATGGTTCAAGTTTTAACCGGGTATTTAATTTAGCAGAATTCAACCAAATGTAGAAGGTCAAAGTGAAGACGAAATGACTCGAGAACTTGGAAACACGATTAGAAGGAGTAGAAAAGGGAACTCAAGGAATTTCACAAGGTTTGAAATTAAGTAAACCTCTCGGTATTAAGAGATACCTCTAGGTACTGAGAGGTCCATTCTTTAAGTTTTGGCTTCTTAAGCCCCACACACTTCATATACTCCTTCAACCAATCGTCATCATTTTTATTTCTTGGAGAATAGACGAGCAAATCTCATGGTTGATGAAAAGAAATCAAGATAATAAAGGTGTTATTGGGATAATTATCGTGAACAACTCAAAGTCTATGAAAAGGAGTTCGAAATACATCGAATTACAGAAAAAGAGACAATGAAGAAAGAAGAGTGGATTTCACCAAGAAAACTATTCGGTACCAAGAGGTTTGTTTTGCATGTGGGCTAGCAGTGTCCACTTGTACATCATTGGGCTTGCTTCTAAACTTCAATTTATGCAGGCTCCATGAACTACAGAGTTGTTTTTATATAAATATCAACCTTATAACAACCAAAAAAATATCTTAGACTCTGGTTCTTCTTCATCTCCTATCTCCCCCTCACGATAGCCATCTAAGCCGATACTATTGGAAATCTAATGCTTGAGACCTTGTCAATCGCATATACTAGTGGTTCTAATTCTCTCTCAAATCTATAATTAGTAAAAAATATGAAGTGGTCGTATGCTAGAGATTGCTGCACCACTATAAAAATCAGGTAACTCTCTACTTTTCTACATATCCTTTTATTATATTTACTATATCTAATCCTACAATAAATTGATGTGCACGTAAATGTGCATATATTTACATCCATATTCAATCTGTTTTTATTTAAATGAATGTCATGATTAGGTATTTTTACATGTTTAAAACCAAATTTCAAAAATGTTTTCAAGTCATCATACATCAATTTGGGGTAAAATGGTAATTTTGTGCATATATTAATTTTGTGAATATTCTCTTGCATATTTTATTTTTATTTATAGGAATTTCAAAGGAAATATGAAGAGGGTTTCATGGAAATATACATGCACAAGGATGGAAAAAGGAATGAAAGTGGAAATAATTCAACTCATGCAACATGGAGGACTCTATCTATCCACTTACCTTAATATACAATTAGGAGCTAATGCACAAATTAGTGGAGGTTAAAGTTACATGCATGCTTGATGATGGATTAATTAGAGACTAATGGTAACTTGGTGGCCAGATTTCCTAAGGGGTATTTTGGAAAGTCCCATAAAATATGGATTAGGGTTTTTAGCATGCATATATAGCCCTCTTATGTATATGTAATGAAGATTTAAGATTTGGTATTAGCATGCAAGTTGTAGCCTCAAAATTATATGAAATAAAAATGGCTTCCCAAGCCTCTTTTACTTCTTCTTTGTTTTTATTTTATTTTCTTACTCGTTTTTATTTACATGCTCTTTCATTTCATGTTAGTAGCTCAGTTTTATTTTTATGCAAGTTGTTTAGTTCTTTTTTATTCTAATTACCTTTCATTTTGCTTTCTTTTCTATGTTGAAATTTACATGTGTTGATATGGTAACAAAAATGAGTAACTAAACCCTTCCATTTTAGGGTAATGAAGCGCTCCCTATAAGTATGTAAATTCAATATATCTTGTCATTTATGATCTCTTTTTAATGCTTCATGAAAGTGATATTGATGTATGTTTATAAAAGGGAATTTGGTAGCCTATGTTGTAATCACAAATGGGCTATGCTTACTTTATATAAACACAATTTACATCATCATTTCACTAATTGATTTTTGATTGTAGAATTAAAGTACAAACAAAATTTGATGATCTGTGTTACTAAATACAATGATAAATAGATCATACTTAAAATAACTTTTGCTTTGACTTCATCTTCATTGAAATTGATAAGTGGTTTTATATGTTATACTATAGTTTGATGGTTTAAGTTATGTTAATTAATAATATAAATAAACAATACTTGTGATAAATACATCACTAATTCCATTTAAGATCAATATAGATAGATCATATATTACTTGTGTTGATTTACAGAAATATGAAAGTGAATTTGCCTCTAAATTATTTTCTAATCTCATATTTTCAATCACTTTTGTTCTAGCTTTTTTTACATTTTTAGCTTAAACGACTTCAAAAGTTTGGTTTAATTTGATTAATAGAATTTTAAATCAAAACAATTTCCTACGGATCGATCCGTACTCGCCATGTACTAAAACTGTACGTCGTGAGCTTACGGTTAATTTTTAATTAAAATTTATCAGCTATTTTATATTTCGATGGAAAATAGTCGTTAAACATGTTGTTGGTGCCGTTATTGGTTAACTGATTTTATTTTATTATTTATTCTTTAAATTATTTTTGTTTGATTTTATTGTGTGTTTTTTGTGTGTTAATTTGCAGTAAAAAAAATATGTTGTGTTGTGTGTTTGTTGTTTGATTTTTGTTTTCATTTTATTGTGTGCTTGTTGTTTTTCCATTTGCATTTCCACATTTAAAAAAAAATATACACAATTTCAAAACAAAAACAAAAATATTTAATTTCCTTTTCATTTACAATTTGTGTGATGACCCGGAATTTTTAAGCATTTGAAATCGGACTATTAAATTGATTTTAAATATTAAAAGTTAATTTTTAACTTGAATTTCAAATATCAGTATTTATTGGATAATTAATTGTTGAATTTAATTATTGGAGTTGGGTAAATTGTTGAATTTGGAGTTTTAAGCCTATTAAAAATAATTAGAAGACTCATAAAATTTATATTGAGGGTATTGAAGATAATAAAGGCATTAAAATTGAATTTGGAAGTATTTTGTTCGGTTTTGAAATTTTATCGTTTAAATTGAATTTAAAAATAGCCTTCCGAGGCACAGTCTCGGAATTTGACGAAACCAGTTCCATTAGATCTGGAATATTGAGTTTTTACCGGATTTCAAATTACGTGGTGATCGGAGTTGTTGTGTGAGCATACGATATATAAACGTGCTGGAAAATTTAAATTGATAAATAATCTGGTGAATTTAATTTAACTAGTCGAGCCTTCTTGTATACGCTTCCTTTCTTTCTTTCAATCACGTCGCTCCCTTCTTTCTTTTCAGTTGAAAAAAATCTCAAGTCAAAATCGAAATTAAATAAGAAATAATGGCCGCCTCCTTCTTTTTCTTAAATTAAAACACGTAGGCAAACTCGCATACCACCTTCTTTCCTTTTCTTCTTTCACGAAATCAAATCGACCTCCAGCATAGCTAGTAGCGACCCCTCTCCTCTTCTATTTGAACCGAAAGTCGAAGCCAAAACCCAGTTTTTTATTCAAATCGAACTAATTAAGAGCCGCGGCTTCGATTCGACTCGAGGCCGATCGTAAATTTGGGAGGCGACGGTGTAGGGTAGGGCGTCGCGAAGTCGAGGTCAGCTTTGGGTCACCGCGAGGTAGAGTTTTGATCTATGGCGCCGTAGGTCAGTAAAGGGGTCGCGATGATTGTCAGCAGTTGTGGGCTCGTTCGATTTTGGGCTTGGGCTTGATGGTGGTGGAAGCGACAGTGGGGTTTCGTGGTGTTCGAGCTTGGTGGAGTCGTGGTGTCGAACGAGGGGGGATATCCTGATTGTGATATTCCATCGAGGTATAAATTCTATTTTTAATTTTATATATACATATAGGGTAGGGAAGAAAATATACATAACAGGAAGTTTTACGTAACAGTTTATTTTCTTCAAAATTATAGATTTATATATGTATACGTATGTATGCAGTAAAATAAACTACTGTTGTTATTACAGAGAAAAATTATAGGGATCTTAAAATATTTAAGAGTTTATATAAGAATTAGATTTTTAATCTATACATGTTATTTTATAAGTATAAATATATATGCAGTTACAAAATAAAATACATATAAATATACACATTTTAAATCTACCAGTCATTTAAAAAAAAATGTATTAAGGAGATTGAATTAGTGTAGTTAACTTATTTAATTATCTTAGTCGCTTCAAGTAATTTATTAAAAGAAAATTCGTTTGAGGAGATTTTTATATGCCTATCTTAGTTAACTATATATATATATATATATATATATATATATATAAAAGATCTTGAATATATATAGAGATTTTTATAATGTTTGAGGAGATTACAATATATTTTATTCATGTAGTTTCAAAGGGAAATTAATAGTTTAATTAAATCATTTGTCAAATTAAAATTTATTACTTAGAACTTAATTATTCAAATTTTTCGAATATTAACAAATCCATATAATATCTAAACAAGATCGATAATCATGGAATCAAGTCGAGAATAAAGTGGATTTGCAAATTTAAGGGGCAAAGGTGAGATTACCTCACTCAGTTAAATTTGAATTTAAATGATTAAATTTAAATAATTGTTGGATGGTTGAATTGATAGTATGATACTTTGGAATTGGTATATTATGTTGTGCTAACATCTGTGGATGCAGGGAAAACAGGTTGGAGGGATCCAACTAGACCCCTCAACATTTATTTAAATTATTTAATATTCTCTGTTATGATTGGCTGATATTCTATGATGGATTATATTGAAATATTGAATGCTATGGTTTGATTGGAAATTATTGGGTATGATGAATTACTAAATATATATAAACTGGATTTTGGGTAGAAATAAAGAAGTGAAATTGTAAGTAAAATACTTATAGAAATTTGAATAAATTTAAGAATGAATTGGAAAAGAAATAAAGTGACTTTAAAATTCTAATAAATAGATCTTGAGTATAGAAAGAAAATTGAATAAACTGAAAGTTAATGAATATTAAATTTTCAGTGATGTTAATTAAAAGAAGAAAACGTTTATTTAAAATTTAAGATTTAAATTATTGAAAAGAACAAGGAAGAAATTGGGAAAATCTGAAATTTGTATATTTCAGTTAAAGATTTAAAATCAAATAGAAATAATAATAATAATAATAAAGTCCATAATTAATGAATTTGAAATGAACTGAGTAAGTAAAGAAATTTATTTCAAATGGAATAAATTGGGAATCAATTTGGAAAATTTGATTTAAGTGATTGGAAATTCTCTCTGGATAACCGAGTACGTTTTCAAAGTGAATTTTTAAATATAAGTTAAAAGTTTTAAAGTTGTTTTAAAAGAGAAAATTATGGAAAATTTATTATTTCTAATATTTAAATTCTAAAGTAAGTATTTCCTTTTAATCTATTATAACAATAATTATTTAAAGAGTGACTTAATATTTCTTTTATAAAGTGAAAACCTAGTTTTATATTTTATAAAGTAACCATATTTTCAAATATTTATATTGTAAGTATTTTTAACCAACTATTGAAATAGTTTTAATTTAAATGTTTTAAAAGTATATATTTCAAAGTAAAGTGTTTTAAAATTATTTTTAAAAATCTAGTTTTGTGCTTGGTAACTTCAGTGGAGATAGAAAATATTTGGGAAAGTTATTCTGGAAAGAAAGATGGTTTTGAAACTGTTTTCAAAGGATTGAAAATAGAAATATATCTTGTGAAGATATTTTGAGGTTAATAAATAATTTGGGAAATTATTTATTGTTTGATGGTTGCTTCTGAATATGAATTGATACTTAAATAACCGACTATCAATATTAGCCAAATACGTTGATCGTTTCGAAGAGACCGAGATTGAGATTTATTTCTCGAAAACCACTTCGATCCGGTTTGTACGTTTCGTGGAAAACGATTTTTGGATTCGAAGATGGAGCAGTGAAGTGCAAGGGCTAGTCGCTACTAATCCTGAGGATATTTCCAAAATGGATGTAGTAGGAACAGTGCCTTCGGTTCCGTTCGAACCTGGGACGGACTTGTATGGATGAATGCTCGCGAAACATCGTCAGGTGGACGATGGGAATTCTAAGGGATATATTCTAAAAAGGTAACGCTTAGCCTTAAGCCTCATCAAATGGGAATGACTGAAAATCAGGGGTTATGCAGCAAGGCTAGGTGGGTAGCACCCAAGCAGGGTGAGGTCATCCCAGTCTAGATGTCCCTTTTTATTTTTCAGTTTAGTGGGCGGTTGCTGATCCCAACCGCGGGGTGATCTCACTCGGGATTATCCAGTAAGGGGTAGTCCCGGCCTTGTGTTGCAGGGAGCGGGCGAACTCCTCGGTACGGTGATCTAGGCCCCGTACTGTGACAGGTCGTACCTCAGTGCCTAGTCATTAGATGGAAATCCATTCTCCCTACGAGCCTTGTACGAGTTTTGTTTGTATTACCCACTCTGTAGGTAGTAGCTGGAATTTAATAGATGTAACAATTTCGGCTATTTTATAAGTATTTGTATATAGACCCTATTATAATATCAGAGGATTTCTATAAAAAGTGTTTTAGCTATCGTAAGGTAAAAACCCGACATGTTTATTTGTGGCAGGGTCTTACGAGATGCTTTTGTTTTCAAAGGATTTTTGAAACTTTAATAATCAATTGAGTGTGATTTTCTCATGCTGGTATTCCAGACTGACTCGGGTATTATTTAACTGTAATGCTCGGGTCAGACCGAGTATTATAGGATACAGAAGGTGCTGTGGAGCTTATGTGACGAGCAGGATGGCGATACGTACTCTCGTACTTGTATATATATATATATATATACATATTCCGTTGTGTTGAGTTGTTATGTACCCATTTGTATGATATTGATGTTGAGTTGTGTTCGATGTACTCTTATTGATGTAATATATAAACAGAGATATATTTGATTTGGGTAAAGATCATTTATTATCTATTATATTTTATCCCGCTGCGATGATTAGATTCTGATGTTGTTTTCTATTTTCTTTTTCTAACTCTTTTTCTTTAACCCAAATGGCTCCTATTTCAGTACAACTTGAGTTGATTGTTGTAGAATAGTGTTAACTCAAGGGGTACGGATTTGCGGGCTGTCACAATTTGCATTTTATTTCTTTACAATTTTTGATATTCTTTACAATTCCCAACTTCATACAACTGCTATAGCAATACTATTGCCACACTATCACATACCTTCCAGCTCCAACTGTACACCACAATTCATACTCATCATACTACGAATATCCACTCAACCCTAAGCCTGTCAATGGATACTTTCAGATGCGGATATGCCGTATCCGTATTCGTATCCAAAATCATTTTTGGACATCGGATATCCACATCCGTGGATAGGGACGAATATCGGATAATTATCCTATCCACTAATGACCGATAAATCAAGAATTATAAAATGAAAATTTTAGTTTAACATAAATATTTTTCATTCCCTTTGATTATGAAAGTGTTAAAAACTAACAAATATGCTAATAATAAATAGTTTCGAACAGTTAATAAGCATTAAATGCATATAATATAAATTACTAACTTAATAAAATAATAAATAAATATCTTTCATTGCACTATAATACACATAATTTGAACTATAATCTTGACAAAAGATGAATGGATAATTTTTGGATACAGATGTCTTCGTACTCGCATCCGTTTTTCCGGATATCGGATATTTATCCGCTTTTCGGATGCGGATGTGGATTGATTTCATATTTTCGGGTATCCATTACGGCCCTACCCAACCCCACGACCTGATCAGAAACCTACAACCCACATTAGTTCTACCCATCATCATTTACTGAAGTAATTTTGGTCAGGAAATTTAGGAGAAATAAATTTTGATGATCTATGTTGCTAAAAATATAGTAAACAGATCATACTTCAAATAATTTTTGCTTTGATTTAATGTTCATTTTCACTACAATTGATGTAACAACCTGGTTTGGAGTTTGCTTGTCGATATTAAATTATAATATTACGAATTAAATTAAAATTGAAGATTTTAAATTGTTTATTTGAAATAAACAATGAATTTTGGAATTTATAAATGGGAAAATAAAGTTAAAAGCTTTATTTTATTTGGTTAGTGTGGTAATAATTGGAAAATGATTTTATTTTAGAGAAAATGTAATAATTACATTAATTATTTCCCATTTGCTTCTTTTAATATTTTTTAAAAGAAGAATGTAATTTTAAAGGTAGTTTATTTAAATAAAAAGATGAAATTTGATTTAAAAATGTGTTTTGATTATAAAATTGAGGTTGAAATGATTTATCATATTTTCTAAGCAAGAAAATACTTTTTGTTGAATTTTTTTAGTTGAAACTATGGATTTATGCATTTATTTGGTGTAAATTATGTATTTTTGTAAATTAAGGGTTTTTAATGATAAAATGTTTCTAAAACTAAAATTATCTATTTATATAATGAAAAATATTTTATTTACTATATATATAAGTTTATATATTTTGTTAGTCATTTGAAGAAAAATGCAATGTTTTATAACATAAGATGAATCGTCATACAATGCTTATAACTATACGTACAAAGTAATTGCTCTCATCTTCTTTCTCTTGCCTGTAAAAGAAAGTTCATATTTTCTCAAAATCAAAGTTTTGAATCTTCATACTTCTTTAAACAAACTAAGATTTTTATCAATTTAGAGTAAATCTAAATTAATCTCTTCCAAAACTGAAAATTTCATCAAAAATCTTATTTGAGTTGAGATATGTCTGTTAATGGTTTCTTTTTCTTTTGCATGTCTATATATTGATTTCTACAAGTTACTGGAAGCTCGCTTCTCCTCAAAGCTTGTTTCTTTCAGCACAAATTCAGAATTTATCTTCTCTAATTCAAGGTGAGTTACAAAAACTCACAAATTCTAGCTGAGCGAAGCTCAAATCGCTAAAAACAGTGAATAATTATCTCTTTGTAGTTATTTTATCTCAGCTTGTAAACTGTTTTCTGTTGCATCTTTTAAAGCTTATAACTTTTGGTTCCAGCAACAAAATGCTGCCAGATTTCTTCTAGATAGTAGTTTATATGTTGAGTCTACAAAATTTGGTTGAAAAATATTGTCATTTGAGTGTTCAAAACCTTGCTGCAAAATCAACAAAAACCTAGATTTTTGCCTGGGCATATTTTGTTTGAGTTGCTACAAACATGGGCTGATCCATGTTTGAGAAAGCATAACTCTTTCATTTCTTACTGGAATTCATCGATTCTTTTTTTGTTTGAAATATAAAGTTTTCTACTATATGAATACCAACTTTCAGCTCAATCTTAGGTCGCATGTTCCTTTGTTTTATGCCTGGAAGTTGAACCCGAGATGGTTTTCAGGCCTGTACATTTGTTTTTTGAACTGTTGCAAACATGACCTGAATCCATGTTTGAGACAATGTAACTTTTTCATTTTTAGTCGGAATTCATTGATTCCTTTTTTGTTTGAAAGATGAAAATTTCTAGTATGTGCATACTAATTTTCAGCTCAATATGAGGTCGTTTTGTCCTCTATTTTAGGCTTGTAAGTTGAACCCAAGATGGTTTTCAGGCCTGGGCACAATTTTGTTTTTGAACTATTGGAAACATGGCCTGGTCCATGTTTGAGACACCTGTTTCATGTCCAAAAGTAAAACACAAAGAAGATTTCAGACCTAGGTATTATTTTGCCTATGCATTTTTATGTTCTTTTTCTATTTGAATTTTGACTTCAACTTCATGTTTTTGTGTTATTTTTGAAAAGTTTTATGGGCTATGATGCCTATCAATAGGCTAGCCCAGTTTTGATGAATTAGAAATTCAAATTTGAATTGAATTTGAATTAAATTTGATTGACGGTTTTGAGTGATTTCTTTGATTTCGAGCACGGATTTTTCCAAATGAAATAATTTTTGAATAAATTTGCATTTAAAATAATTATTATATATTTTTAAATAAGTTTAAGCTACAAAATCTGTTTATTATCTATAATAAGGGAAGTTTCAAATATTGTTTTCAAAATTGATTTCTAAAAATTGTTTTAAAAGCTTGTTTTTTCAAGAAAATTATTTTATATATAGAATATGCGTTTTTGCAATATTTGAGCAAATGAGAAGGAGAATTAAATTATTTGGTAAAACACATGGTATGGGACACGTGCGTTTATTTTATCATTTAATTCCTGACTTGTCCGTTTGATCGTTTTGACCTTCGGGTCGAGTTTACCAATGAGTTGAGGTAAACTTTTTACTATTTTGAGTGTGGAATTTACTAGTGGTTAGTAAACCATTTAGTACGAACGTGTGGTATGGGACACACATTAACATTGCTCGGGTTCCTATCTGAGAGTTTGTGAAACATTTGTTTAAGAGACGTATTTGCAAGTTCTGGACCTTTTGGTCATTTGTACTTCGGGATGTTTATCTAAAAGACATTTGTCATTGCGACGTATTCGTCTTTCGGGATGTTGTCCTTTAGGATGTTTATCTAAGAGACGTATTTATTTGTCCTTTGGGACGTTTGTCTATGAGACATGGTGCCTTATTTTGAGAGAACAGTACTTGGCAGGCTTCGGCCATAAGCACGTGCTATATCTTTGAGATGATTTCATTGATTTCTTTATGATTTTCAAAGTGTATTTCTTTTTTACATCATCGACCATTTGAGCCGTTCGAGATATTATATATGGCGATTACGTCTTAGGAAATTGAACTTCTTATCGAGTTCTATATTTGAGATTTGGGTTTGCCAACAATTGACGTTATTTGAAATTTTCTTATTGGCATTATTATATGAGATTTGCCTTTTCGCATTTATTTGGGATTATATTATCCTATGTTGGAGATTTATATTTGATTGACTTATGGCGTATTTTGAGATGGTGATTTCTTTGAGATTGTTTTGAGTTGCTGATATTGCGAGTTTGGGATTTCTCCTCTTTGGAGTTATGTTTTTGTCTTAAACCATATTTGATGTTTTGTGATACACGGTTGAGTTGAGGCATACTTTTATTGTGAGATTTGTTATAAAGCTTTATCGCCTTTGAGTTGCATTCATACTTAGTGGTATCCTTATATCACTTGAAATTACTATACGTACTTAGTTATGCCATTTGAAGTAACCATATTCTCTTGAATTATTTCTTCTCACATGAGAAGATTATCACCTTGCCTTATGCTTATGTTATCGATTGTCCTCTTAGAACTGATTTTTTTAGCAAGATTGACCAGTGTATTTTATACTCGGGTCAGACCGAGTTGTTTCAGGTTAGATACCTGCCTGTGGACTTTACTTGATGCTTCTGCCTTGGACATCAGCTTATATATTTTTTTACTTTTATAGTCATTTTGTATGACTCTAATATGTATTTATTGTATTGATTCGTTGTATATATTGTGTCCTCGTACCACTTTTGTTGTATCATTTGTACTGTATGGGATGTATCTGTGTATGTGCTTATATATATGCTTGGCTACTGTTCTGTGATATGTTGTACATATATTATTGTTGTATTTTGTTATGATAGATAAGTTAGCCACTGTAGTTTTGTATTAAGCATTTATTGAATATGTTAATCTACTTGAGAAAGGAAAAAAATTTAAGTGCACTAAATCGACGTATTCAATAGATGTTTAAGACAAAGCTATGGATGGTCGTTCCTAACCAGCCCTATTCTCTGCATTAGCAGATATTATTACCCAGAAATACTCTTTGTTAATATGGTTCTCAGGGTGGGGTATCACAGATTGGTATCAGAGCTGAGTTCATAACAAAATATGATAACCATAGAACAGAAGCATATATTACGGACAATTGTTACAAATCCATTAATCATCGTGCCTTTTATTTAATCGTGCCCTTTGAGATAGAAGTTTGGGATATGTCTAGGAATATTTTTATTCCGTAGTATTCCAAAAATAGATGACATCTTATCTTAGGAGCAGTCCTAATCGTGATTGTTTTATTCGAGTCCTCTTCCATATGGGTGCTTGACACCCATCCGTATCGGAAGAGTTTGCTGATGCTTTTGGATGTTCTTGTCTTGTTCAGTAATGAGGATTGCGAATCCTATTGAGGGGATCCACAATATTTGGCATGATGTATGAGGATTTGGGATCGTTGCTTGTAACTTATCTTTCGTGCGAATTAGCATGCCATTTTCTATCTAGACTTTAGAGTGTTTGAGATGAAGTGGCTGGCCTTTTATCAAGCCACATTCTATGATTCAAAGAATCCTATATTAGGTATCCTTATTCGGCTGATTTGTTTCTTCTTGTCCTTCGGAATGTTAACGATGATTCCGAAGTCTCTGTTTTCATTCTTGATTTTCAAGATGTAGATGATATATCTCGAATGCCATTCATTGTGATTCTGTTGATTTTTGTGAGTCCATTTTGGGCATGACACCCAATCGGGCAATCAAATATTGTATCGACTACATTCCCGATTCTTAGCCTTTCGGTCATCCTCCCATGAGGATGTCCATTAGGGAAATGAGGTGATTCGTTGAATTTATTTGACATTTCCATTCTTACCCCTTTCGAGATATCCTCTTTAGGCACACAATTATTGATATACTTTGTGGTATTACTTCACTCATAGCAATGATTTTTTTTAATGTTACTTCCCCGCATTCGAGAAGATATTTTACCCTTACTTTTATATCTCATTTCTCTCTTTTTAATCTATTGAATGGTGCTAGGCCCATTCTTCGGCTTGACCCTACATTGATTTTTCCTGAGCTACGAGTCACGGAGGATAGCGTTAGACTTACCACATTCCACACTCGTTATGAGTCTTGTGAGTGGTTCATTATATGTTTGGAATAATGAACACTCTTGTCTATTCCATTAATCTTGAGGATCGACTATTCTGGGAATATCTCGATGAGCTCTATTTGTGTTCCTTGATTTTGAGAATAAGTAATAAATTGTGTTTTTAAATTTTTCAAAAAACAATTGAAATATGCTTCTAAGAGAAATTGGATTTTGTTTTTGGGAAAAACAAAAAATATTTTGAGTATTATATATGAGGTATTTCATTTTAAATAAAATGAATTTTTGTGTTGGGTTGTCCGTTTAGTGCTTTATGAATTCTGGTCAATGTGGTTGGCCAACGTTAGTGATAGGAATTTCCTGAACGTTGTGATGAGGCAGTCAGACACGGTAAATTGAGTTTTAATAAGTAATGTTGGGAAATAATTATATATTCGAGTATTAATTTTTATTTTAAATGTTTAATGAAGCCATTGAATCATAGTGAGTGTTGGATGAGTGGGGAGGCAGTTTTGATTATTTGATCAACTCTGCAGCAAATCGATGTGGTCATTCACTATAAATCAATGGCGAGACAATACCCTTATATTATTTGAAATTTGAGAAATTGAGTATGGTAACTTTGGTAAGTAAAGTGAATAATTCTAATTAAGGGGATGTCTTAATTAGAATAAAATATCATTTGATGCTTTTATTAATAAAATGATGCATTTAAGGTAAAAGAATATTTTGGTTTAAAAATTAAAATAATAATTGAATATTTTAGTACAAGTTATCAATAATGACTATAAAAATTTGTTTTGGCACTTAGTTATTTGAGTAATAGTAGAGGATAGAAATAAAACTCTATCTTAAGAGAAAACAAAGAAGTGTTAGTTTAGAACATTTAGTATAAATTTGTGAGCTAGTTTTTGTTTTAAACTTAAGTGGTATTACAACTTGTGGGTTTGAAATTACAAAATTCTTTTGAAAACAAGTTTGAATTAATTATTAACTTTAATTAGTTTTATGTTGATAATTGGATGAAAATTTAATTTTTGTGACAAGTGGAAATGTGAATTTTCATTGTTTTGATAAATGAACAATCCATGTAGTATATTCATTTTAAATTGTGAGAATAATTTTAAACTATATATATATATATATATATATCCCAAAATTTATCTTATGGCTAATAAATAATCATTTCTTGATAATGACAGAGATTAGTTATCTCTTCCAAAATGAGTTTTCAAGCTAACTGTTTTAAAGTTAGGTTTTGGAAAGTAATGAAAATATTTCCACTTAATAAAATATTTTATTATGATTACATTTGATTATAATTTTACAATTCTTGGCTTTTCGTGGAAAATAAGTCATTTAATAAATGATTTAGCAAAAATCTTGCTGAAAATATAGCTTGAAATTAAAATGTTTAGGAGAATTTCAAATTTTAAATTGATTTAAAAGCTGAAATTTTGTTTGAAAAATTTCTATACTAAAACAGCGATAACTTGAGATTTATATCTCCAAATGAGTTCAATATTTTTATAAATGAAAGAGCTGTCAGTAAGCTATAAAGTTTCTTCACCACTTTAAAATATTTTGCTTTTTACTAAGACTAAAATGAGTTAGAAAGTGGATAGACATTTCCATCCTCTTAAGAAATTTCTAAGATTAAGGTGAAAATAAATCTAGCATAACTTTCAAACCGTAAATTCGATTTTAATGATCTTTATATTGCTGGAAAGCTTAGACTGAGTAAAACAACTTTCATTGTATAAAAAGTTTCATATTTAGTTGTTTGCTGGGTCAAAACATGTCTTCTTTACAACATGTCTGAAATGAAATTGACCAATTTTCCTAAATAATTAAATGTAGCACTTCTTATTTATGAACATGAACTAATATCATCTATTCGAGTTAAATATAGGTAAAAATAAGATAGTTGGACTATATTTTGAGCAAAAAGATTATATATAAGATTGTGCAAACTAGCTTTAAATGCTAAAAAGAAAGGTATGTTTTTGGATTAATTTTAAAAGTTAAATGATGGCATATATTGCGTTTCCGACCTAATGATCGATATGTATTATATAAATCATTTTTGTAATATTGTATATGACCCTGCATACATAGTAGACTCCGTCGATTTTTCCGAAAATATCTAATACCTAGAAAATTTGAGAAACAAATTGAACAAAATATAATATATGTTGCAAACTAGAGAATACCTGTGGAAGAATTAGAGAATAAACAACTTAAACTTTATTTACTCTGACGAAGAGTAATGAAATTAAATTTAAAATCTAAGTAAGTAGTTTTGAAAAAATTTCAAGTGTTGAAAACTGTGGTTATAATTATAAAAATATTGAATTTTGAAACTCTAAGAATTCTTTATTAAGAGTTTATACATATATTTTAGTTCCTTTGTTTATCTTACTCTCGTGTTATTTTCTAGCAACGTGCATTTATGTGGTCGTTTGAGTATGGTGGCCTTTGAAGAAACCACCTTTTGGTTGATCTATTTTGCCTCTTTTGTGTCTATCTTATATTAGTGTAGTTCCGTTCGCAGTGTCATACGAAAAATCTTATCGATAATCATTTTGTTGGTTAGAGTTCGGGTTGGAGTTATGCTAAATCCCAACCCTACTTAAGGAGCTTATGAGTAATTAATCTCATTCGATTGATCCTTTGTGTAACAGCTTGTTGTGTTCTCATTCGAATGTGAGACGCCTTCAAAATCTTGTGTGTTGCTCGAAAAATTCAATGGTTCGCTAATTCCAATATTAGCATTTTGGAAACCATAGAATTTATCGAGCAATCTTATCTTGGTTTTCTATCAACTTGCATTAGGGTGATAAATTTTTAAACTTAGGCTTATCTATCTTTCTTTTGATTGATGAAATTAATAGGTTGAATACAAATTCTTCTCTAGAAATTACGAGAACACAATTTTGTTAAGAGGTGAGTCTGTAACAACCCTGATTTGGAGATTACCTTTCAATATTAAATTATACTGGTAATTATAATTTAATATTGTCAATTAAATTAGAATTAGAGATTTTAAATCGTTTATTTGAAATAATCAATGAATTTTGGAATTTAAAATTGAGAAAATAAAGTTAAAAGCTTTATTTTATTTGGTTAGTGTGATAATAAATGGAAAATGATTTTATTTTAAACAAAATGCAATAAGTATATTATTTATTTCCCATTTGCTTCTTTTAATAATTTTTAAAGAAAAATGTAATTTTTAAAGGTGGTTTATCTAAAGTAATAAGATGAAATTTTATTTAAAAATGTGTTTTGATTATAAAATTGAGGTTGAAATGACTATTATATTTTTCTAAGCAAGGAAATATTAAATTTTTGAAGTTGAAACTATGGATTTATGCATTTATTTGGTGTAAATTGTGTATTTTTGTAAATTAAGGGTTTTTAATGATAAAAATGTTTTTAAAACTAAAATTATCTTTTTATATAATGAAAAATATTTTATTTACTATGTATATAAGTTTACATATTTTGTTTATATGAAAATTTGAAAAAATGCATTGTTTTATAACATACGATGAATATGTGAGCATTTGCTTAAGTATGTGATTTAATTACTTAGGCTAGTTAATTTATTTCTATAATTGGGCCCAAAAGGCCCATTGGCCTACTTAATCAGACATTGAGAAGGTGAGAAACAATTACTGTACGCATAAAGTAATTGCTATCATCTTCTTCCTCTTGCATGTAAAAGAAAGTTCACATTTTCTCAAAATCAAAGTTTTAAATCTTTATACTTCTTTAAACAAATAGATATTTTTATCAGTCTAGAGTAAATCTAAAGGTAATATTTTCCAAAACGGAAAATTTCATTAAAAATTTTATTTGAGTCGAGGATATGTATGTTAATGGTTTTCTTTTCCTTTGCATGTCTGTATATTGATTTCTACAGATTACTGGAAACTCTCTTCTCCTTAAAGCTTGTTTCTTTCAGCAAAAATTCAGAATTTATCATCTCTAATTCAAGGTGAGTTACAAAAACTCACAAATTCTAGCTGAACAAAGCTCAAATCGCCAGAAACAGAGAATAATTTTCTTTTTGTTGTTATTTTATCCCAGCTTGTAAACTGTTTTCTATTGCTTTTATGAAAGGTTATAACTTTTGATTTCGGCGAGGAAACGCCGCCGGATTTATTCCAGATAGTAGTTTATATATTGAACTTTGTCTCTGTAAAACTTGGTTGAAAATATTTTCATTTGATTGTTCAAAACTTTGCTGCAAAATCAACAGAAACCCATATTTTTACCTAGGCATATTTTGTTTGAGTTGCTGCAAACATGGCTCGAGTCTATGTTTGAAACAGCATAACACTTTCATTTCTTATTGGAATTCGTCGATTCTTTTTTTTGTTTGAAAGATAACGTTTTCTACTATATGAATAACAATTTTTAGCTTAATCCGAGGTGGTTTGAAAGCTGAACCTGAGATGGTTTTCAGGCCTGTACATTTTTGTTTTTTAAACTGCAGCAAACATAGCCTAAGTCCGTGTTTGAGACGGTGTAACATTTCATTTTCAGTCGTAATTCATTTATTCTTTTTCTGTTTAAAAGATGAAGTTTTGTAGTATGTCAACACCAATTTTTAGCTGAATATGAGTTCGTTTGGTCCTCCATTTCAGGCTTGTAATTTGAACCCAAGATAGTTTTCAGGCCTGGCCACTTGTTTTTGAACTACTGCAAACATGGTCTGAGTCCATGTTTGAGACGGTGTAACCTTTTATTTTCGGCCGGAATTCGTCGATTCGTTTTTTTATTTAAAGGATGAAGTTTTCTACTACGAGAGTACTAATTTTTATTTCAATCTGTGGCCGGTTGGCCACCTATTTCATATTTAAAATTTGAACCCAGAGAACATTTCAGACCTGGGTAATATTTTGCTTATGCATTTTTATGTTCTTTTTCCGTCTGACTTTTGACTTTTAATTCATGTTTTTGTGATATTTTCGAATTTTTTTGAGCGCCATGATGCCTATTAATAGGCTAGCCCACTTTTGATGGATTTGAAATTCAAATTTGAATTGAATTTGAAATGAATTTGAATGACGGTTTTGAGTGATTTTTTGATTTCGAGCATGGATTTTTCCAAACGATTTTGAAATAACTTTTAAATAAATTAATATTTAAATTAATTATTGCGTATTTTTAAATTATTTTAAGCTATAAAATCTATTTGTTTTCTATAACAAGGGAATTTTCATATATTGTTTTCAAATTGGTTTCGAAAAATGATTTTAAAAGCTTATTTTCTCAAAAAAATTATTTTATGTATAAAATGCACATTCTTGCAATGTTCGAGCAAATGAGAAGGAGAATTAAACGATTTGTCAAAACATGGTATGAGACACGTGCGTTTATCTTATCGGTTAATTCCTGACTTGTCCGTTTGTCGATTTGACATTCGGGTCGAGTTTACCGATGAGAGGAGGTACACTTTTACTGCTTTGAGTGTGGAATTTACTAGTGGTTAGTAAACCGTTTAGTGCGAACGTGTGGTATGAGACACACGTTTATGCTATTCGGGTTACTATCCGAGGGTATGTGACACATTTATCTAAGAGACGTATCTTCCAATACTGGACCTTCGGTTCATTTGTCCTTCGGATGTTTGTCTAAGAGACATTTATCATTGCAATGTATTTATCTAAGCTTAGTGTAATCCCCACTCAGCTTAGCATAATGGTTAACAACCGAAACTTTCGGAACCCCTACTCCTACAGCGTTTCCTCCTAACACTCCAGCTGCAAATCCTATCTACACCATATTCTAAAGAAACTGAAACATAGCTTCCATCCCAAATTGTGGGACTTCAGCACCCACATTCTCTGCTTGTGCCTGACCTTGTCCTCTTCTCACATTAATCCTAGCACTCCCATCCGTGCCTTCCACTCCTTGGTTAACTCTTTCTCTTCTACCTTCCATATATATATTCAAACCTCATGAGATATAACAATTAACCTAACAAAGATAAAGGACAAGAAATAAAGCGAATTAGCATGCCATTTTCTATCTAAACTTTAGTATGTTTGAGATGAAGTGGCTAGCCTTTTATCAAGCCACATTCTATGATTCAAAGAATCCTATATTAGGTATCCTTATTCGGCTGATTTGTTTCTTCTTGTCCTTCGGAATGCTAACGATGATTCCGAAGTCTCTGTTTTCATTCTTGAGTTTCGAGATGTAGATGATATATCTCGAATGCCAGTCGTTGTGATTCAGTTGATTTTTGTGAGTCCATTTTGGGCATGACACCCAATCGGGCAATCAAATATTGTATTGACTATATTCCCGATTCTTAGCCTTTCGGTCATCCTCCCATGAGGATGTCCACTACGGAAATGAGGTGATTCATTGAATTTATTTTATATTTCCATTCTTACCCCTTTCGAGATATCCACTTTAGGTACTCAATTGTCTATATACTTTGTGGTATTACTTCACTCAAAGTAATGATTTTTTTTAATGTTACTTCCCCGCATTCGAGAAGATATTTTACCCTTACTTTTCTATCTCATTTCTCTCTTTTTAATCTATTGAGTGGTGCTAGGGCCATTCTTCAGCTTGACTCTACACCGATTTTTCCTGAGCTACGAGTCACGGAGGATAGCGTTACTCTTACCACATTCCGCACTCGTTATGAATCTTGTGACTGGTTCATTATATGTTTGGAATAATGAACACTATTCCACTAATCTTGAGGATCAAGTATTCTGGGAATATCTCGATGAGCTCTATTTGTGTTCCTTGATTTTGAGAATAAGTAATAAATTGTGTTTTTAAATTTTTCCAAAAAGATTAAATTATGCTTCTAAGAGAAATTGGATTTTGTTTTTGGGAAAAACAAAGAATATTTTGAGTATTATATATGAGGTATTTCATTTAAAGAAAATGAATTTTTGTGTTGGGTTGTCCGTTTAGTGCTTTATGAATTCTGGTCGATACGGTTGGCCAACGTTATTGATAGGAATTTCCTAAACGTTGTGATGAGGCAGTCAGACACGGTAAATTGAGTTTTAATAAGTAATGTTGGGAAATAATTATATAGTCAAGTATTAATTTTTATTTTAAATATTTAATGAAGCCATTGAACCATTAGTGAGTGTTGGATGAGTGGGGAGGTAGTTTTGATTATTTGATCAACTCTGCAGCAAATCGATGGGGTCATTCACTATAAATCAATGGCGAGGCAATACCCTTATATTGTTTGAATTTGAGAAATTGAGTATGGTAATTTTGGTAAGTAAAGTGAATAATTCTAATTAAGGGGATGTCTTAATTTGAAGAAAATATCATTTGATGCTTTTATTTATAAAATAATGTATTTAAGATAAAAGAATATTTTGGTTTGAAAATTAAAATACTAATTGAATATTTTAGTACAAGTTATTAATGATGACTATAAAAATTTGTTTTGGCACTTAGTTACTTGAGTAATAGTAGAGGATAGATATAAAACTCTATCTGAAGAGAAAACAACGAAGTGTTATTTTAGAACATTTAGTATAAATTTGTGGGCTAGTTTTTGTTTTAAACTTAAGTGGTATTACAACTTATGGGTTTGAAATTACAAAATTATTTTGAAAACAAGTTTGAATTAATTATTAAATTTAATTAGTTTTATGTTGATAATTGGATGAAAAATTTAATTTTTGTGACAAGTGGAATGTGAATTTTCATTATTTTGATAAATGAACAATTCATGTAGTATGCTCATTTTAAATTGTGAGAATAATTTTAAACTATATATATATATATATATATCCCAAAATTTATCTTATGGATAATAAATAATCATTTCTTGATAATGAAAGAGATTAGTTATCTCTTCCAAAATGAGTTTTGAAGCTAACTGTTTTGAAGTTAGATTTTGGAAAGTAATGAAAATATTTCCACTTAATAAAATGTTTTATTATGATTACAATTGATCGTAATTTTACATTTCTTTGTTTTCTGGGAAAATAAGTCATTTAATAAATGATTTAGCAAAAAGCTTGCTGAAAATATAGTTTGAAATTAAAATGGTTTATGAGAATTTCAAATTTTAAATTGATTTAAAAGCTGAAATTTTGTTTGGAAAATTGCTATACTAAAACAGCGATAACTTGAGATTTATATCTCTAAATGAGTTCGATATTTTTATAAATGAAAGAGCTATCAGTAAGCTATAAAGTTTCTTTACCACTTTAAATTATTTTGCTTTTTACTGAGACAAAAATGAGTTAGAAAGTGGATAGACATTTCCGTCCTCTTAAGAAATTTCTAAGATTAAGGTGAAAATAAATCTAGCATAACTTTCAAATCGTAAATTCGATTTTAATGATCTTTATATTGCTGGAAAGCTTAGACTGAGTAAAACAACTTTCATTATATAAAAAGTTTCAGATTTAGTTGTTTGCTGGGTCAAAACATGTCTTCTTTACAACATGTCTGAAATGAAATTGATCTATTTTCCAAAATAATTAAATGTAGGACTTCTTATTTATGAACATGAACTAATATCATCTATTCTAGTTAAGTACAGGTAAAAAGAAGATGGTTGGACTATATTTTGAGCAAAAAGATTATATATAAGATTGTGCAAAATCGCTTTAAATGCTAAAAAGAAAGGTATGTTTTCGGATTAATTTTAAGAGTTAAATGATGCCATATATTGTGTTTCCGACCTAATGATCGATATGTATTATATAAATCATTTTTGTATTATTGTATACGACCATGCATACAAAGTAGACTCTGTCGATTTTTCCAGAAATTTCTAATACCTAGAAAATTTGAGAAACAAATTGAACAAAATATAATATATGTTGCAAACTAGAGAATACCTGTGGAAGAATTAGAGAATAAACAACTTAAACTTTATTTACTCTGACGAAGAGTAATGAAATTAAATTTAAAATCTAAGTAAGTAGTTTGGAAAAAATTTCAAGTGTTGAAAATTGTGGTTATAATTGTAAAAATATTGAATTTTGAAACTCTAAGAATTCTTTATTGAGAGTTTATACATATATTTTAATTCCTTTGTTTATCTTACTCTCGTGTTATTTTCTAGCAACGTGCATTTATGCGGTCGTTTGAGTATGGTGGCCTTTGAAGAAACCACCTTTTGGTTGATCGATTTTGCCTCTTTTGTGTCTATCTTATATTGGTGTAGTTCCGTTCGCAATGTCATACGAAAAATCTTATCGATAATCATTATGTTGGTTAGAGTTCGGGTTGGAGTTGTGCTAAATCCCAACTCTACTTGAGGAGCTTATGAGTAATTAATCTCATTCGATTGATCCTTTGTGTAACAGCTTGTTGTGTTCTCATTCGAATGTGAGACGCCTTCGAAATCTTGTATGTTGCTCGAAAAATTCAATGGTTCGCTAATTCCAATATTAGCATTTTGGAAACCATAGAATTTATCGAGCAATCTTATCTTGGTTTTCTATCAACTTGCATTAGGGTGAATTTTTTTTAAACTTACTCTTATCTATCTTTCTTTTGATTGATGAAATTAATAGGTTGAATACAAATTCTTCTCTAGAAATTGCGAGAACACAATTTTGTTAAGAGGGGAGTCTGTAACAACCCTGGTTTGGAGATTACCTGTCAATATTAAATTATAATGGTAATTATAATTTAATATTGTCAATTAAATTAAAATTGGGGATTTTAAATCGTTTATTTGAAATAATCAATGAATTTTGGAATTTAAAATTGAGAAAATAAAGTTAAATGCTTTATTTTATTTGGTTAGTGTGATAATAAATGGAAAATGATTTTATTTTAAAGAAAATGCAATAAGTATATTATTTATTTTCCATTTGCTTCTTTTAATAATTTTTAAAGAAAAATGTAATTCTTAAAGGTGGTTTATCTAAATTAAAAAGATGAAATTTTATTTAAAAATGTGTATTGATTATAAAATTGAGGTTGAAATGATTATTATAATTTTCTAAGCAAGGAAATAATTTTTGTTAAATTTTTGAAGTTGAAACTATGGATTTATGCATTTATTTGGTGTAAATTGTGTATTTCTGTAAATTAAGGGTTTTTAATGATAAATATGTTTTTAAAACTAAAATTATCTTTTTATATAATGAAAAATATTTTATTTACTATATATATAAGTTTACATATTTTGTTTATATAAAATTTGAAAAAATGCATTGTTTTGTAACATAAGATGAATATGTGAGCATTTGCTTAAGTATGTGATTTAATTACTTAGCCTAGTTAATTTATTTCTATAATTGGGTCCAAAAGGCCCATTAGCCTACTTAATCATACATTGAGAAGGTGCGAAACAATTATTGTACGCATAAAGTAATTGCTATCATCTTCTTCCTCTTGCATGTAAAAGAAAGTTCATATTTTCTCAAAATCAAAGTTTTAAATCTTTATACTTCTTTAAACAAAATGATATTTTTATCAGTCTAGAGTAAATCTAAAGGTAATATTTTCCAAAACGGAAAATTTCATCAAAATTTTTATTTGAGTTGAGGATATGTATATTAATGGTTTCCCTTTCCTTTGCGTGTCTGTATATTGATTTCTACAGATTACTGGAAACTCTCTTCTCCTTAAAGCTTGTTTCTTTCAGCAAAAATTCAGAATTTATCATCTCTAATTCAAGGTGAGTTACAAAAACTGACAAATTCTAGCTGAACAAACTCAAATCGCCAGAAACAGAGATTAATTTGCTTTTTGTAGTTATTTTATCCTGCCTCGTAAATTGTTTTCTATTGCTTTTATGAAAGGTTATAACTTTTGATTTCGGCAACGAAACGCCGCCGGATTTATTCCAGATTGTAGTTTATATATTGAACTTTGTCTCTGTAAAACTTGGTTGAAATTATTTTCATTTGATTGTTCAAAACTTTGCTGCAAAATCAACAAAAACCCATATTTTTACCTAGGCATATTTTGTTTGAGTTGCTGCAAACATGGCTCGAGTCTATGTTTGAAACAGCATAACACTTTCATTTCTTATTGGAATTCATCGATTCTTTTTTTTGTTTGAAAGATAACGTTTTCTACTATATGAATAACAATTTTTAGCTTAATCCGAGGTGGATTGATCCTTTGTTTAATGCATGAAAGTTGAACCTGAGATGGTTTTCAGGCCAATACATTTTTGTTTTTTAAACTGCTGCAAACATAGCCTAAGTCCGTGTTTGAGACGGTGTAACATTTCATTTTCAGTCGTAATTCATTTATTCTTTTTCTGTTTAAAAGATGAAGTTTTGTTGTATGTCAACACCAATTTTTAGCTGAATATGAGTTTGTTTGGTCCTCCATTTCAGGTCTGTCATTTGAACCCAAGATGGTTTTCAGGCCTGGCCACTTGTTTTTGAACTACTGCAAACATGGTCTGAGTACATGTTTGAGACAGTGTAACCTTTTCATTTTCGGCCGGAATTCGTCGATTCGTTTTTTTTAAAAGATGAAGTTTTCTACTATGAGAGTACTAATTTTTAGTTCGATCAGTGGCCGGTTGGCCACCTGTTTCATATTTAAAATTTGAACCCAGAGAACATTTCAGACCTGGGTAGTATTTTGCCTATGCATTTTTATGTTCTTTTTCCGTCTGACTTTTGACTTTTAATTCATGTTTTTGTGATATTTCTGAATTTTTTTGAGCGCCATGATGCCTATCAATAGGCTAGCCCGCTTTTGATGGATTTGAAATTCAAATTTGAATTGAATTTGAAATGAATTTGACTGACGATTTTGAGTGATTTTTTTGATTTCGAGCACGGATTTTTCCAAACGATTTTGAAATAATTTTTAAATAAATTAATATTTTGAATTAATCATTACGTATTTTTAAATTATTTTAAGCTATAAAATCTATTTATTTTCTATAACAAGGGAATTTCCATATATTGTTTTCAAAATTGGTTTCGAAAAATGGTTTTAAAATCTTATTTTCTCAACAAAATTATTTTATGTATAAAATGCACATTCTTGCAATGTTCGAGCGAATGAGAAGGAGAATTAAACGATTTGTCAAAACATGGTATGAGACACGTGCGTTTATCTTATCGGTTAATTTCTGACTTGTCCATTTGTCGATTTGACATTCGGGTCCAGATTACCGGCGAGATGAGGTACACTTTTACTGCTTTGAGTGTGGAATTTACTAGTGGTTAGTAAACCGTTTAATGCGAACGTGTGGCATGAGACACACGTTTATACTATTTGGGTTACTATCCGAGGGTATGTGACACATTTATCTAAGAGACGTATCTTCCAATACTGGACCTTCGGTTCATTTGTCCTTCGGGATGTTTGTCTAAGAGACGTTTGTCATTGCAATGTATTTATCCTTTGGGATAATTGTCTAAGAGACGTATTTATTTATCCCTTCGAACATTTGTCTAATAGATATGGCGCCTTATTTTGAGAGAACGGTACTTGGCGGCCTTCGGCCATAAGGACCGCTATATCATTGAGATGATTTCATTGATTTCTTTGTGATTTTGCTAGCATGTTGCCTTTTTACATTATTGGCCATTTGAGCCGTTCGAGATATTATATATGGCGGTTACATCTTTGAAAATTGTACTTCTTATCGAGTTCTATATTTGAGATTTGAGTTTGCCAACACCTAGCTTATTTGAGATTTGCCCATTGACGTTATTATATGAGATTTGCCTTTTGGCGTTTATTAGGGATTATATTCTCCTATGTTGAAGATTTATATTTGGTTGCCTTATGGCATATTTTGAGATGGTGATTTCTTGAGATTGTTTTGAGTTGCCGTTATGGCGAATTTGGGATTTCTCTTCTTTGGAGTTATGTTCTTCTCCTAAACCATATTTGATGTTTTGTGATACGCCAATGAGATGAGGCATGCTTTTATTGTGAGATTTGTTATATTGCTTTATCGCCTTTGAGTTGCATTCATATTTAGTGATATCCTTATATCACTTGAAATTACTATACCTACTTAGTTATGCCATGTGAAATAACTATATTCTCTTGAATTATTCCTTCCCACTAGAGAAGAATATCACCTTGCCTTATGTTGTGTTATCGATTATCCTCTTAAAATTGATTTGTTTAGCTAGACTGACCCGTGTATTTTATACTTGGGACGGACTGAGTTGTTTCAGGTTAGATACCTGTTTTTGGACTTTACTTGATGCTTCCGTCTTGATTATCAGCTTATCTCCTTTTGTAGTTTTATAGTCGTTTTGTATGACTCTGATATGTATTTATTATATTGACTTGTTGTATATATTGTGATCGTTGTACTACTTTTGTTGTATCATTTGTATTGTATGGGATGTATCTGTGTTTATGTGTGTGTGCGCGCGCGTGTGCGTGTGTATGTGTGGGTTTGGTTACTGTTCTGTGATATGTTGTACATATATTATCGTTGTATTTTGTTCTGATGGATCCGTTAGCCACTGTAGTTTTGTATCAAGCATTTATTGAATATGTCGATCCATTTGACGAAGGAAAAAAAAATTGGAGCACTAAATCGACATATTCAGTAGATATTTAAGACAAAGTAATGGATGGTCGATCCTAACCAGTCTTACTCTCTGCATTATCAGACAGTAGTACCGAGTAATACTTTTTGTTAATATGGGTCTTTGGGTGGGGCATCACAATTGATAAGTGGTTTTATGTGTTGTATTATAATTTGATGGTTTAAGTTATGTTAACTAATAACATAAATAAACCATACTTATGATAAATAGGTCACTATTTCCATTTAAGAACAAAATAGAGAGATCGTAGATTATTTGTGTGTTGGTTTACTAAAATATGGAGTGAATTTGCCTCTAAATTGTTTTCTAAGCTTTTATTTTCAATCACTTTTGTTCTAACCTTTTTACGTTTTTAGCCTAAACAACTTCAAAAGTTTGATTTAATTTGATTGAATAGAATTTTTTAAAATTATTAAATTTTCTGCAGATCGATCCATATTCGCCACGTACTAAAATTATACGCCGTGTGCTTCGGGTTAATTTTTAATTAAAATTTATCGGCTATTTTTAAATTCGATGGAAAATTAATCATTAAAAACAGATCGTATATGGATGTTGTGCCATTTTTGATGTGAGCCATTTGTTTGATATGTTGTTTTCCTCTTATTCTGTTAACTAACATATCAATTACAACGCAGTTAAAATTGTTACCATTGCTGGTTGCTTTTTGCCTTATTATATATAAAATTGTTCCCGTGCAAAGTAACTGTAACTAGACCTACCACAAATCAAAATAAAATTACAGATAAATAGAAGCGAAAGGTTAAAGTACGTTCATGACAGTACTTTTTATTTCTTCTATCATTGTATGTTTATCATTCCAAAAAAGAAAACGAAATGAGATTGGGGTTGACTACGCAACACTTTAAGATGTAAAAAGCTGAAAAGGTAAGATAAAATAGGAAAAAGGAGTAGAAAGGAATAGCATAGTAGGCATGAAAAGTTTTATGAAAACATTTAATATACAGAAAGTTCCCATCAAGAATTAAATATGAGAGAGAATGTTAACTTTTTTTTTTGAAAATTGAGAGATCCAAAGCACTAAAACGAAGAAGAAAAAGAAAGACTTAAAAGGGTGTCATATTTCACAAGATAAGAATTGTAAAAAGTTCAGAACATAGAAAAGCTGTGAAGAGAATTATGCGGAGATATTGGCTGTCTTCTTGGGTGAACGGAAAATTTAAATTGGAGATTTGAACGAGTCTTAGGTTGAACGAAGAAAAAAATGAGTGTGTAATGTGAGGGGAAACCTTAGCGGAGGAATGGAAATCTTAGTAGAGTATTTGAAATGTATATTTCAAAATAAAATTAATTTATAATTAATTAACAAATGAATTATTATTTTTGTAATATGTGTAGATAATCTGTTAAAATAAATAAATAAATAAATTGAAAAATTATAAATTTTTCGGATTTAGTTCAAACGAACTCCATGACATTGAACACTTCAATATGGTCGCAGCACAAATTTAAACGGCATCTCAATCGAACTTTATATTTTTCTAATTAATTTGTTAACATCAACGTTAAGCACAAAAGTATCAAATATTTGGCTGGGGGCAGCTTTCCCATTAACTTTCCCTAGGCGTCAGAAGTATCCGACGCTTGGGAAACGATGACAGGGTAAAAATGTTGGGCGAACTGACCCACTGCATTTTGCATGGTTAATAAAACGTCTTGCTTATTGCTTTCATATTTGCATCAATACGTTAAATAGTTTATAAATGAGCAACAATGTTGGCGGAAAATGGAATATACAACTGAAAAAATCATACGTTTTCATGAATTTAAAGTAAATATAACCATACAGAGGGCTAACGAAAAATAGTAATAACAACATGCTTATCAAAATAACAAACAGTTAAACATTAAGCTGAACTCTACAAAATGTGCTCACTGCCTTACTATTTTAATATTTTGTTAGTTAACATCAAAATGCTAGTAGGAACGTGAAACATTAGATAAAGAACTGATTTGGCTATCCACCAGCGCAACTCTTATTTTTCCCCTTCTATAAAATGCCAACTTTAGGGTACCGCACAATCCATATTCCTTGCTATCTAAATTTACTCACTCTCACTCCTTGTAAATCTCCTCTCAGTTCCGCTTATTCCGTTTTAAAAATTCGTTCCTCGAATCTTAAGAATTCAATTCTCACTTTTAAATTTCTCTGTAGTAGGAGCTTTACAAGGAGTGAGTAAATTTAGATAGCAGGAATATGGATTGTGCAGTACCTAAAGTTATGATTTACAAGAATAAGCGGAAATTGTGAAGATAGCCTGTGAGCACAAGTACTGCCTCTACAATATGGGTTGTGCAGTGCCCTAAAGTAAATCATAAACCACCTTCCTGTTTCAAGAATTTATGATTTACTGTAGGCAGTGCAGGATAGCCTGTGAGCACAAGTACTCCCTCTGCAAACTTCCAAAGAAAGGTGAAAAGGTTCGTTGGTATTGTGAAGATTATAGGCCAACTATTTTTCCAAGAAGCATCTTCATCTTCTCCGAAGAAGCAGGAGGTTGATGCTGAAACTTGCAAACTGTATCCAGAAAGCATTCAAAAGCTTCAAAATCATAATCCAGATCTAAAGAATAACAATCTTGATGCTTTTTGTCCATCACAACTTGAAACGGTCCGCGAAGAAGCTGAGATTATAACATGGATAAGAGCAAAGCATGGAGAAGAAACCAATGCTAGTAGGCTTAGTAGGTGTACTGAAATTAGAAAGAGTAAACCTGTTCAGAACAAGAAGAAAACACCTTGAACCAGCAGGACAGAGAAAAGTCTAATTACAGTACCCGAAGCAAAACACGTGGAGATCAGTCAAGGAAGAGAGAGTGAAGCACATATGAAGATCAAGCTTATAATAACCTTACCAAGAGGCAAAAGGCATTATATGACTCGAAGAATAAAGAGCAGAACAGAGACAAACCGAAACGGAGAAGCACATAGACGACCCAAAGAAGAGAGAGTTTAGAGAAGATGATGACTGTGCTTTTAGCTTGTATGTTAAAAAAGAGAAGAAGTTTCTGCAATATTCTTTAAATCTTTAACGAAACAAATGGAATATTGCAGCGGTCGTAGGAAACAAGTCAAAAAGAAGGCACAGTCGGTTCTAGCGGCGAATAGTGATAAAATGTCTACTATTTTAGAAGTATATGGCTACTATGCTACCATGTCTCTTATTTATCAAACGGATGGATATTGTTAATTTTATCTAGGTCAACCAAGGTTTTCTGTTTGAATGATCGGATATTTGAGCTAGGAGAGAGTCTAAGGAGGTGGAGTCTTCGTTTATGGAAGACATTGTTGAAGAAGGAGAAGGAAACGTCTAAATTTTTTATTTGGAGGGGAGTGGAGTGAGTGAGGCAGGATTTGTGGATGGTGTGGATATTGATTGAGGAAGAAAGGAGGAAAGTGGATGAGCGTTTGCGCTGTCTATGTAACTTTGAAACGTAGAAAGTTAAAGTGGACATAAATTAAAATAAAATAATCATTTCCTTCTTTAAAAAAAAAAAAATCATATGTTGATTATGTGAAAGACGTAGGCTTTTAAATTTCAAAGAGGCCGTCAAAATTTCCAAAGGTTAAAAGTTAAATAGCGGGGATGAATGTATTTGTCATAATAAGGTATTCAACGAAAAATTAAAACGTTCAGTGAACGTTTACTGTTTTATCTTCATGAATGAATTATTCTGCCTTCATGCACGCACAGAAAGAATATTGATAATGCACTACACTAGTTACTTTTGGCTCAGTCAATTAGTGTGGTTGCATTCATAATCATATTATATTATATAGCTGAGAAATGCAAAATGCCGCAAAATTACACTATCATTGAGAATAGTTTCTCTTTTCATCTCACTTGCATGCAAGTGATTCTACCACATTTGCACGTATTCAATGGGGGAGAATATTTAAATTTGACGACACTGCATGTATGTAGAATTGAAGAGGATAGAAATAACTTATAATTCACTACAATAAAAACTCATATTCACAACCATCAAAAACAGTTGTAATAGATCTATTACAACGTACGACCGTCCGTTGTTACATCCGAAGTTTTAATAGGTTCATATTTTTTTTACAACAGTCTTCAGCAGTTGTAAAATAATGTTTTATAATAGTCTATTGCATTTGTAAAAAACCTTTTTCCGGCAGTTGTAAAAGATTTTTTACAATTGCTAATGGCATCTTTAAAGAAATTTTTTACAATTGTGATTGACAGTTGTGGTAAAAAAAACGCAAATGAAAAAAAAAATTCTAAACACATTTTGCAATTGCAGCAACGAACAAATGAAAAACAATGAAATATTGATATAAATTCAGAGGCATCATAGTTCATTCATTTGAAAAACCATCACAACTTTATATTCAAAATACAAACTATAAATCATACAACATCACAGTTTATCTATACCCTCTTTATTATAAACTGATGACTTCACCTCATCTATAACCTCCTCCTCCTCCTCTTCAGTTAAGCTTCGGTTAATCTCTGGCTGTTATCATTGCCCCACTCTTCACAGACAACATCATTTTTAGATGTGTCACATATCCTCCTTACAGATGATCATCAGGCCATTGAAGAGGAATATCATCATGATCAACCAGCATTATTTGCTCCCCAAACAAACATGGCTTCTTCGTAACAAATTTAACAGCACCATTTTTTTCAACCCATCTGAAAAAATAAAAAACATACACAATAACCAAGTTTTAAACTTTTAAGATCAAATCAGCCAATAGAAAACATTATGGCAAAAGGCAATTAGAATAGTACAAACTAACTGGAGTACAATCTCTCATGGTTTGCACCGAAATAGTGCAATTGCACCATCCCAGTGGAAATTGGGATAGCGCTTGCACTGTTTCAGTGCAAATAAAGGCAACAGTACAAACATAAGTATACATGAACGTCTTATTTTTTCAGCTTTCCACCCAACACATGAATCCATCTCAACAATCTGCTTCTTTTCATTCATTGATTTGCTGCAAATGAACAATTTAAACTAAATAAATATAAATGTGCCACCTAAAAGATTGAGACATAATCTTCAATATTCAATCACTAAGGAGTTATACTACCTTCTTTTTTCGACAAATTAAGAAGCCACAATAGCACATATTAAACTACAAATTATGCAATCGTGAAACTAACAACATTATTATTGCAGTGGAATCGCGTGTCTAGCCACACTAAGATTACTCGAATTCTGACCGATAGATTATAAAAGGAAGTTCAGATACCATAAAAATTATCCAATTGAACCCAAATAAACAAAGCAAAATGAAATGGATGGACTAAGTCACAAATTGTAGTATCTGATTTCTCAGACTACACTACCTCACCTGCATAATCATATTTTTTAAGCAAGATGACAAATAAAACGTATCTAAACGAAGTTACACATATGCTGTATACGTACATACATCCTTGCAACTACTGATAGCAAATCTTTAGACTGCTCGAGCAAAACTCCCTCATGTGCAACTGCCTTAGCAATTTCAGACATTAGACTATCCGTTCTTTCCATCTGTAATTCTTGTGTACACTACGTAAACAATTTCTTATAAATTTTATATGTTACAGGTTTTGAAATTTGCGTCCAAGTACCTTTAGCAGCAAAGAAGACACTGAAGCTCCAGTTGCTTGCATAACATCTACTGCCAATCCAATAGCATTTCTTAAATCGTGGACATTTATCTATCAATAGCAATTCAACCTTAGTTAATAAAATGAAATAATCTATACTATTATATTATTAGTCAGTTAGATTTCGAGGGCACAGAAGCCTTCTTTAGTTTTTGTCAAGTGAACAGTCGTCTTTTATATTTTTCTATTTTCCTTATCCCCATCTCCGCTTCCCCCATCCATCTGTCAGCTAAAAACAAAAGGTTAGGGATTTTTAATGGCCGCTCGCTGAGTCTCCAGTATTCTACCGCCTAAAAAATTATTCCGCCCCCTACGAATTGAACAACTGCTGTTTACGGGAAAATAGAAGTTTCTCCCCTCACACATCTCCGCGTCGTCCTTTTTTCCTATTCTACAAGTAAAAGGATATCTCAAAAATTGTTGCTTTCCTTCATATTATATTTGCTTCGTTGTAGCTCTTGGTTTCAATCTTCCACTACGTGTCGTCCTCCAAGCATACGAATACGGTCCTCTTCGAGTTGTTGCTTTTTCGGCTGTGTCTACCTCACTTTGAAATCACTATCGATAAATAGAAATTTAAAGATGCTTCTCTGAATAATTTCTCTCATCGCTTAATCAAAAGAATCTCTCATTGTTTATTTTCCTCTCTAATACTGGAAAACAAAAATTATCACGCTTCTCTGATTACCTTGCTCTCATCGCTTAAACACAAAATCCCTTTTCAGTTGTTTCGCCTTCGGTTTCATTTTTGACGGTTGATTCATTCTAAGATGCTGATGGGAAGTACAACATAATTAAAATTTATGCGCAAAACTTTTGGGTTTGATGTTGCTTTAGAGCTTGAACATGGTATAGTTTATTATCTTTTTTAATTTTATGCCAATTAAAATCAGAGACCGGTTGTATCATTTTTCCACCATTTTTCTCATTGTTGTTTTGTTGATTCTTTGTTTGGTTTTGTTGGAATACACATGGAAAGCTAAGATGTTTTCCCTTTATTTTTTGGTGAATATTAACATCTTTTGCAGATCTTGCCTACATAAATTGTGTCTGTTCTAATACTATAGTAGTTATGAAATGAAACTTACATAACGATGATCAAAATTGCTTCCACTAGGAAATTGGTGTAGCAAGGGATTGTTGAATTTTCATGATCTAGTATTCTAGCGGTAGTTGAAGAATGAAGGGGTAGCAACTAGGAATGATCATCATTTTGGGTTTGGAATTCGTTGTTATTCAATATAATTGCTGATTTTAAGCTTGGATGTTAAAAGTAATACTCGATATAATGTGAGTGCAACCTGAATTGTTCATTAAATTGTAATTATGATTTGATAAGATTTACACCACAAAGATTAGGTGACCAACAAAATATTTGTTTATCTTGAGGTGAATTATTAGAGAAACAGTGGAGATTTATAATTGTCATACTTCCTTCAACTAAAATTATCATATTATTTGGGTAAGTTGTTGAATATGCGCTCTGCGCTTATATGATTTTTGTTTGATGATAATAAACATATATACATTCGTTTAAATGTATTTGTTAATATACTATTTTGTTTTCACAGATTAAATAAATATTTGTTGAATAAATTAAATAACACAGAATTTGAATTCAAACGAATATTTTATTCAAACAAATATTTATTACAACTTTGAATAGTACAATTTCAAGCTCCCACTATAACTATACAACTTTGATTACAATTACATCACATTTCATATTTACAGTTCACCTCACTACATATCACTCACACTCGTATTTATCTTCAACTTCCTTTCAGTTTGAATCCAGCATCTGAGCAATCTGCAAAAATACAAACTAACGCAGTAAAATTGAAAAAGAAATATTTTTGCAATATAAAATAAAGTATGGTTCTCGAAAATATTGTTTGCCTCAGTTATTTGGGTTGTTCGTCATCGTTTAAATTTGAATTCAACATACACGAACAACTTGTGACATACACAGTGTATCACTGTATATGCCACAAGGCCGTGCACACCGATATATACACTTGATTGATTTACAGGGACAGGTGAGCACTGGTCAAACCCGAGTTTTCAAACTAGATTCAACTCAGGTGCAAATCAAAAGTACACATGAATGCTATGTTCAAACATGACACAGCCTCAAATCAATGAAACAAGCCAGCAACTATCAAAGCTCAATACAACAAGGCAATGGACATACCAAATGATCACTGCTCGAGGCAATATGAACACAGTGATACAGTACCAAAAATCAGATGAACAAGATCACTCATGAAAACCAACAAGCAAAAATGCCAACAACTATTGCATCAGTACAGGAAGCAAGCAAGATCAACACAGCAACATGGACTGCACAAATTCAAGACAGCACCAAAGACAAGCAATGCTCAAGACCACACAGTGCACATATGTAAAGTATAGACTGACATCAAAACCAGTTCAACAATTAGTTCAATATGCACAGAAGCAAAATCCAATTAAAATACCAACTGCAAATATCCATGGTCGAGCATTGAACATGACAGCAGACCAAAGTGCAACAAGATGAACCAGACCAGTGTCAACAACCAAGTGAAGAACATGAATGCAACAAGTTTACGAAGATACACATGAACATGAAAGCCAAGCATGATACAGTGATACAAATGCAACACAGTGGGAACCACAATGCAAGCCGAGCATCAAGACACTAAGCAACTGGAAACAACAAAAAGATGCAAGCACAATCAAACCAGTACCATGTATATAATGTCAACCAAAACAGATGAAGACTACACATTTACAAACCACAGATGCAACCGATCAGTTCGACATGTACATGAAGGCAGCAAAACAGTGGCTCAACAAGAACACTTGCAATAGTGGTGTTGCAGTGGAAATTACAGAATGCTTGAAACTGAGTATGTACAAATCCAGAGCCAACATGAACACAAGCAACCATACACAGCAAAACTAAATGCAATACAGTATGCTCAGTGAAGAGCATCTGAACAAGTGAAGTATTTGTGACGAAGCGAAGTTGAAGTCCATCAGGAAAATTCACAAAGTCATAGTAAAGCCGTGGTCACCACAGAGATGATGGAACTACAGTGGGCCGAGCAGAGGCTTCAAAATCAATGGCCGGGTTCAGGTCAAAGATGGGGTGATAAAGTCGAAGTGTTTTAAAACCAAGTCAAAGCGAGTAAAAATCGAAACATCTCAAAATTCAAAGCCAATGCAGAAAGTCAAAGCCGTAATTCACAGGAAAGCCGTGCGCATCAAGCAAATTGAACAAGTCACAATTCAAAATCGTGGTAGCCAAGCAATTTGAATTAGTCAGTGAAAATCTCAAGCATCAATACCAGATCGAACGGCCAAAGGCAAATTCAAATAAACATATACGAACGCAAAAATAGGATTTCGAATCCTATATAAGCCCAATCATCATCGGCAATTTATTCATCGAATTCAAGCAAGCATAAAATCAGTAAAAGCAAAAGCATATAATTACATACCAAGCAAGGAAGGAATTCGATCAACGAAGCAGCCGCGGTGAGCAACGAGATAAGATCAATCAAAGCTACTCGCGCATTATCCACGTGATTGATCAAACAATCGGCAGCTTCACGAAACACTAATTTGGATCAAGGACGCAAGCCCTAATTCAAGCGCAAAGAGGAACGAAAGGGAGGCCATGTTTTTAAAGAAGAAAATAAAAGGAACGGGTTAAAGAACAAGGGGCCGGCCTTGTTAAAGAATAATAAAAGAGGTTTTAAGTTTTCAATTAGGCTTTATTTTTAATTAGGGTTTACGGTTATTTTTTATTGTCTTTTAATTGTTGTTTTTACTTTTCGAATCAAAGAATTTGTAAATCACCACCTAGGGTTTAGGTAGTGTCAGATTGTCTAGTTAGAATTAGTTCAGTGAGCAGGATGTGCGAGTTTGAAAAGCTCTATAGGCGGGAGCAGTGTTTGCAAGTAAGCAAAGCTCTATAGGCGGGAGCAGTGTTTGCGAGTAAACGAAACTCTATAGGCGGGAGCAGGGTGTGTGAGTCTAGTAGAGTGTTTGTGAGCGGGAGCGAATGTTTGCGAGTCTAGTAGAGTGTTTGTGAGCGGGAGCAAAAGGGTCTGCGAGTCTAGTAGAGTGTTTGTAAGCGTGATACTGTTTAATTCTAATAGAAATCTGGGAATGCAGCAATAGGCAGGGGTTGCCGAAGCTGGGTAAATTTTGTGTGTGATTTACTTTTCAGCATATTTATTTTTGTAGTTTGTTTCTGTGTTTATATCGAGAAAATTTGTTATAACCCTATTCACCCCCCCTCTAGGGTTAATATAGATCCTACAAGTGGTATCAGAGCCCGGTATTTTGTTTTTAACTCTAGATTCATGAATTCACTGAATAATGCTTTTTCTGAGGGGCAATCTATTGCTAGGCCACCCATGTTTAACGGGAACGATTATGCTTATTGGAAAGCTAGGATGGGTATCTATCTTAGTTCTGTTGGTTATGATGTTTGGGATATTATTGAAACTGGCTATAAACCTCCCACTATAATCGTTGGTGATACTGAGATTCCTAAACCTAAGGATAGGTGGGATGCTAACGATAAGAGATTGAAAACGACAAATGCTAAAGCCATGAATGCTTTGATATGTGCTCTTGATAAAAATGAATTTAATAGAATTTCTCATTGTACAACAGCACAGGAAATTCGGCACACTTTGGAGGTGACACACGAAGGAACTTCTCAAGTCAAGGAGTCTCGTCTAGCCCTATTCAGCAATGAATACGAAAACTTTGTGATGGACAAAGGCGAGAGCATAAAGGACATGTTTGGACGCTTTTCAACTTTGGTGTACAACGCTAGAGCACTTGGGAAGGAGTTCACCGAGGTAGAGCTTGTGAGGAAGGTGCTTCGAGTCTTACCGATAAACTTTGAGGCAAAAGTCACGACAATCCAAGAATCGAAAGATTTGAGTAAACTAAGCATGGAGGAGTTGATTGGTATCTTGATGACATATGAGCTTGAGCTAAAAGCAAAGGAAGAACGCAACAACTCCGAACCAAAGAAGAAGACGATTGCCTTAAAGAGCAAAGAAGAAAGTGATGAAGAAAAAGATCCAATCGAAGAGCTTGCAACGGCTGTCAATAATCTTAGAAAATGGTCGAGATTCAAGCCACACAAGAAGAAAACAAAGGGTAATAGATCAAAAGACTCCGACAATTCCGATAATGAATCAACATGCTTTAACTGCAAGAAGCCCGGGCACTTCATACAAAAATGTCAACTTCTCAAAAACAACGAAGGAAAGAAAAAGAAAAAGAAGGCCTTTACAGCGACTTGGGATGATGAAGAAGGAGAGGAAGTTTCGGATAGCAGCTCAGAGGAGGCTAACCTGTGTCTTATGGAAAAATCAAATTCAGAAGCAAGCTCCGAGGAATCTAGTGAGGCAGGTGAGTATTCCTATAGAGATCTTGTTTTTATGTGCTTAGATCTTACTAAAACAATTGATAGTCTTGAATCAAAAATTGAAAAACTGAAATCTGAAAGGAGGAAACTCGCCCATGAAAATTCTAGGTTAGAAATTGAACTTGATAATATTCAAAATCTAGACTGTAAAAATTTTAAGATTTTAGATTCAGATTTATCAAAACTTAGGAATAACTATGAGAATCTTGAAAAAGAAAACTTGAATCTTAAGGAAACCATCGACACTAGGAAAAAGGATTTCATAAATAGATGCACCTCACTTGTAACTGAAAACACGTCACTAAAAAGCAAAGTCCAAAATCTTGAGAAATCTTTGAATAACTTTTCAAGAGGCGAAAAATCTTTCAACATGCTATTGGGAAATCAAATTTTTGCTAACAATAGAAAAGGACTAGGTTTTGGGAAATCACAAGATGATGATAATGCAAAAGGTAAAAGTTCTTTGCTCGATCTGAAATAATTGGACATCATGTTGAAAATTATAGTCATAGGAAAAAGAACACAAAATTTAATCAAGTCAATTTAATGTGCACGATTTGTAGAAAATTTGGACATAATCAAAATAATTGTTGGTATAGACCCAAACACGTGAAAACTATACCAATTTGGGTTCCAAAAGGCACAAATATAAAATCTTTGAAAGGCAAACAAATTTGGGTGCCAAATGGAACATATATAAATAGTTTTGGGTCTCCACAAACATATTTTTCATATTCTGTTACTAACAATCATGGACCTATAAAAACAAATAGGTCACAAAAATCTTTCATCGTGTAGGTGTGGTGGCAGGCTAAGGAACAACAACTGTGTTCTCTGGATTTTGGCTGTTCCAGAAACACAACGGGTGACAAAGCAAAGTTCCTTAGCCTAGTATAAAGGTGACAAAATCACAATGGACAACGACGAAAAATTATCGTAAAGTTAAAACAGGTAAATATGTTTTGAACGATATATTAAATGTGAATCTGAATTAAATCAGCCAATATTGAGATGAACAAAAGATGATGATTTTGATTCTATGACTTTTTCAAAATATTGACCAATCATCTTTAAATAGAATTACTTTGAGTAATTATGATGGTTGACTGATTCGGACTTTCTTGATATGATCCTACATGACTTGTTCTTATTTATGACCTTGTTTTGTCCTTAAATGATGACCAATCAGATTTTCAACTTTGAACTAATCCATATAAATTTGTTTGGTCAAATGATGGTATTTTATTGATCTTTGATTACTCATGCTACACATAGATATATTTGATATTTTGGTCACTGCTTGTAAATTTGCACGATTTCAATTTTCATGTGAAAGTTGTTAAAAAAGAATTTTAAGAAATTGTTGAAACTTAAAGAAATTGTTTTTGAAGTAATTATGATGTTGATTGACTATTGATTACACATGAATAAACTGTTTCTGAAACTGACAATATGATATTTGTTTGATTGTTAACACGGTCCAATTCAAATCCAAGAAAATTTCATTTAAAAATTGTTAAAAACAATCTTGAGGTAATTTGTTGAAATTTCACAATCTGGTCTTTGACATCCAACGAGTGAATATTGAGTGAAATTTAAATTCAGATGCAGATTACACTGGTAATATAGTTGATAGAAAAATTACTAGTGGAACGTGATTAATTTTTGAAACATTCATTTACTGCATCGTTTTTCAAAGAAAATATCTGAATATTTTTCACTTGAAATAACTTTCAAATAGCAGATTTTTTTTTTCGTATAACTCCTTCGAGAAAATCATTTTTGACCATATTTTCAGATTAGTCATTTTTTTATTTTAAATGACAAATTTTGACTAATCTAACTCCCTAATGATTATCGAAAAGATCAATAGTGATTGAAAAAGTGATGAGTGTCGATATTTGTCATACATTACTCAAGACAATATATTTAGAAAAATTTCTTTAGAATTTCATAACAAGAGTTATAAAAACTTTTTGTTGGGTAAAGGTTCCATGATCATTTCTACCATCTTTCTATCGACCATCACTCATCAAAATCATATATAGCATGTAAATTTGTGGTAGTTTACAAAGGAAATTATTCGTTCTTCAATTTATTATTATAAAGGAAATTATCTGTGCTTCAATTTATTATATTCTTCAATAAAAATAAATATCCAAAGTATTCACTCTCATTTAAAAGTCCTCACGGTTATGCATGGGTGAATTACTTGGATTTTTGATTGTGTGCTTCCATGCTCATTTAAAAGTCCTCACAGTTATGCATGTATGGAACGCATATCAAAATTAATTGATTTAATAGACAAGTTGATTCTAATCCCATTTAAAAGTCCTCACGGTTATGCGTGGTTAGAAGATACTTGAATTCTTTTTTTTAAATAAAAATGGTGAATACTACTAATCTCATTTAAAAGTCCTAACGGTTATGCATGGTTAGTAGATATTCAAATTTCCTGAAATAAATATACCACAAATAGACAGAACTGTATGATTTTTTGACGACTTTATCCCCATCACTACTGAAAGTGGAATATGCGTCTGACAAGGGTAATTATGATTTTTGTTTGAGTTTTATTGAAATTTGATATTTATATTCAATTGAGTTAAATGTTTGATTCATGTCTGTCACTTCATCCCTATTTTTATAACACTGTTATTCTTTTGCTGATAACAAAAGGGGGAGAGATAAGTTAAGATTTTGTCAAATAGAATCAAGCAAAGGTAAAATAATTTTCCATTTGCATATAGGCTCATTTACATATTTTTATTTGTATGCATATATGTAGGGGGAGTATCATGCAGAGAGGAAGCATTTAAATAGGGGGAGCAAATTGAACGATCAAATACATTTAATACATTCAAAATCTTAAATATATGTTTGTTATCATCAAAAGGGGGAGATTGTTGAATATGCGCTCTATGCTTATATGATTTTTGTTTGATGATAATAAACATATATACATTCGTTTAAATGTATTTGTTAATATACTATTTTGTTTTCACAGATTAAATAAATATTTGTTGAATAAATTAAATAACACAGAATTTGAATTCAAACGAATATTTTATTCAAACAAATATTTATTACAACTTTGAATAGTACAATTTCAAGCTCCCACTATAACTATACAACTTTGATTACAATTACATCATATTTCATATTTACAGTTCATCTCACTACATATCACTCACACTCGTATTTATCTTCAACTTCCTTCCAGTTTAAATCCAGCATCTGAGCAATCTGCAAAAATACAAACTAACGCAGTAAAATTGAAAAAGAAATATTTTTGCAATATAAAATAAAATATGGTTTTCGAAAATATTGTTTGCCTCAGTTATTTGGGCTGTTCGTCATCATTTAAATTTGAATTCAACATACACGAACAACTTGTGACATACACAGTGTATCACTGTATATGCCACAAGGCCGTGCGCACCGATATATACACTTGATTGATTTACAAGGACAGGTGAGCACAGGTCAAACCCGAGTTTTCAAACTGGATTCAACTCAGGTGCAAATCAAAAGTACACATGAATGCTATGTTCAAACATGACACAGCCTCAAATCAATGAAACAAGCCAGCAACTATCAAAGCTCAATACAACAAGGCAATGGACAGACCAAATGATCACTGCTCGAGGCAATATGAACACAGTGACGCAGTACCAAAAATCAGATGAACAAGATCACTCATGAAAACCAACAAGCAAAAATGCCAACAACTAATGCATCAGTACAGGAAGCAAGCAAGTTCAACACAGCAACATGGACTGCACAAATTCAAGACAGCACTAAAGACAAGCAATGCTCAAGACCACACAGTGCACATATGTAAAGTATAGACTGACATCAAAACCAGTTCAACAATTGAGTTCAATATGCACAAAAGCAAAATCCAATTAAAATACCAACTGCAAATATCCATGGTCGAGCATTGAACATGACAGCAGACCAAAGTGCAACAAGATGAACCAGACCAGTGTCAACAACCAAGTGAAGAACATGAATGCAACAAGTTTACGAAGATACACATGAACATGAAAGCCAAGCATGATACAATGATACAAATGCAACACAGTGGGAACCACAATGCAAGCCGAGCATCAAGACACTAAGCAACTGGAAACAACAAAAAGATGCAAGCACAATCAAACCAGTAGCATGTACACAATGTCAACCAAAACAGATGAAGACTACACATTTACAAACCACAGATGCAACCGATCAGTTCGACACGTACATGAAGGCAGCAAAACAGTGGCTCAACAAGAACACTTGCAACAGTGGTGTTGCAGTGGCAATTACAGAATGCTTGAAACCGAGTATGTACAAATCCAGAACAAACATGAACACAAGCAACCATACACAGCAAAACTAAATGCAATACAGTATGCTCAATGAAGAGCATCTGAATCAGTGAAGTATTTGTGACGAAGAAAAGTTGAAGTCCATCAGGAAAATTCACAAAGTCATAGTAAAGCCGTGGTCACCACAGAGATGATGGAACTACAGTGGGCCAAGCAGAGGCTTCAAAATCAATGGTCGGGTTCAGGTCAAAGATGGGGTGATAAAGTCGAAGTGTTTTAAAACCAAGTCAAAGCGAGTAAAAATAGAAACATCTCAAAATTCAAAGCCAATGCAGAAAGTCAAAGCTGTAATTCACAGGAAAGCCGTGCGCATCAAGCAAATTGAACAAGTCACAATTCAAAATCGTGGTAGCCAAGAAATTTGAATTAGTCAGTGAAAATCTCAAGCATCAATACCAGATCGAACGGCCAAAGACAAATTCAAATGAACATATACGAACGCAAAAATAGGATTTCGAATCCTATATAAGCCCAATCATCATCGGCAATTTATTCATCGAATTCAAGCAAGCATAAAATCAGTAAAAGCAAAAGCATATAATTACATACCGAGCAAGGAAGGAATTCGATCAATGAAGCAGCCGCGGTGAGCAACGAGATAAGATCAATCAAAGCTACTCGCGCATTATCCACGCGATTGATCAAACAATCAGCAGCTTCACGAAACCCTAATTTGGATCAAGGACGCAAGCCCTAATTCAAGCGCAAAGAGGAACGAAAGGGAGGCCGTGTTTTTACAGAAGAAAATAAAAGGAGCGGGTTAAAGAACAAGGGGCCGGCCTTGTTAAAGAATAATAAAAGAGGGTTTAAGTTTTCAATTAGGCTTTATTTTTTAATTAGGGTTTAGGGTTATTTTTTGTTGTCTTTTAATTGTTGTTTTTACTTTTCGAATCAAAGAATTTGTAAATCACCACCTAGGGTTTAGGTAGTGTCAGATTGTATAGTTAGAATTAGTTCAGTGAGCAGGGTGTGCGAGTTTGCAAAGCTCTATAGGCGGGAGCAGTGTTTGCAAGTAAGTAAAGCTCTATAGGCGGGAGCAGAGTTTGCGAGTAAACGAAACTCTATAGGCGGAAGCAGGGTGTGCGAGTCTAGTAGAGTGTTTGTGAGCGGGAGCAAATGTTTTGGAGTCTAGTAGAGTGTTTGTGAGCGGGAGCAAAAGGGTCTGCGAGTCTAGTAGAGTGTTTGTAAGCGTGATACCGTTTAATTCTAATAGAAATCTGGGAATGCAGCAGTAGGCAGGGGTTGCCGAAGCTGGGTAAATTTTGTGTGTGATTTACTTTTCAGCATATTTATTTCTGTAGTTTGTTTCTGTGTTTATATCGGGAAAATTTGCTATAACCCTATTCACCCCCCCTTTAGGGTTAATCTAGATCCTATATAAGTGGCATGCTGAAAGGAAATATATAGATGAAGTGTTGCGCCAAATGTTGAGCCTTTAGGGTCGGCTTTCTCTGTTAAAATAAAACTTTTCATACCATGCAATGCCTTGAAAGTTCAACTGGTTTTTATATATTTTACGTTTCCTAGTATAATGAACAAAGATAGGTTGCCAATGTTACTAACGATTTTTATATATGTTGAGTCTTTCATGTAGGATTTAGGTGCTTCTTCTTTATCTGTGTTTTCTAACTAGATACGTGGATTTTTCTATTAGAACGAGTGAGAAATTTAATATAGAAATCCTGATTATAGTTTTTGGATGAAAGGAGCACCTAACATGAAGTAAACAAGAAGTTTGTCTAAATGTGAATGTTAGCAATTGATTCCTTTCATAAAACATGAAAGCCCAGCAAATTTGAGAATACCCTGATAATAGTTTTTGTATTTTTATGTTTCCTTTACAATAAAAAAAAGCATAAGTTAGCACTATTTCTATAAATTTACATAGAAGTTGAGTAGGCACTGCTACAGCTCTAACAATAATGTTTTATATGCAATAATGTAATTTTTTTTATAACAAAAGGAAATTATCATTTATGCCTTTAGCATGATATAATTTTTTTGTACTGGAATTTTTTTACTTTGGTTACGGTTATAGCATTTATTCTAGACGTTTATGCTTGCATTTTTGTGTGAAATTTTTTGAATTTTATACTTCTGTTACAATTAATCCGTTAGTATGCTAATAAAATATGTATATGTTGGGTGTAGATTTGCTTCTTCTTTTACAGTAACGTAATTTCCATAACTACAGTACTAATTCCAATTAATACGCCCTTGAGATAATAGAAAAGAAATAATGGGAATCGATTGTAAGATACTTTTAATTTCATATTGAGTGATGGGCATAAATTTTCATTATGGATCATTATTTGTCCATTATTTTGTTCAAATATATGTTATTTTATTGTTTAAGTTTAAACGTCTACCATTATACGACTTTGTCACAATTGGCTATATGATTTTGTGTGTAGTTTTAAGCACAACACTTTAGCAAGATATGTTCACAAGTTTTGGTATTCCCATGTTGTCAATATATCACACCCTTTATTTCCAATTTTATTGTATTGGTTAATTTGATCAAACTGATAAAAGAATGACTGTTTTACATTAGGGACATAAGTGCTTCCCATTTTTTGATAGAGTACCTCTTCTCTTCCTTGAATAACTGTTACATTTTTTTTGCATACCTACGACATGATTTTTAACGAATAATAAGATTTATATCATATATAAGGGATATCATAATTATAATATACAACCGTTGTTAATTTTTATTTGAGCCAACGTAGAAGAACAAGTAAAATAATATCACAATATGTGTTTTTCAGTTTATTCTTTTATGGTTCTCTCATTTAATAATACATACACCACATTTTTATTCATGAAATATGAGATCCATGTTTTGTTTGTCAAATTACATTGAAATGTATACATGCAAAGTAGGAAATGTACACACAAAAGTTCAAACTATAATTTTTTTGTACAAATTTATTAATGTGAATAATGCTTTATCTTCTTTTTTAGAGTAGAAGATGTTCCGGTAGAAGTTGGAGTAAAAACTGATATCCTAGGACAAGCTAGCATCAACACTAAATACAAATTGAGGTATGTTTCTCTACCATAAAGTAGATTTATTTTTTAATATACTTATTTATGATTCCTGTTATAATTAAAAATTTAGGATTTACATGGAAAAAATGAAACGGCGATCTTATTTTGTTATAAGACAAAAAATCAGATAAATACGAAATAAGAAGATGAAGCAAAGTGGTTTATGTGAACACTCTAACCTATCATTTCTTCAATTCAACTAGGAAAAAATGTTAATACTTTGGCAGCTTTCAATTAGTTAATTTCTATATTATGTTTCCATATTAATAGTTTCATAACATGGAAGTTTACTCTACATGGAAAAATATTTGACAAGTTGCCAGCTGAAAATTCTATTTGTGACATTAGCCATTTCTATTTTTGAACATACAAGTATTATTATTATTGCTAATGTTTTAACACACAATGGATAAACTAATTATTAATATTAAAAACAATGAAATTGAAGATTACATAAAGAATACCATTTGGAAAAAATTCCAAAATACGTGAACTAGTATTAAAAAGGAACTTCGGATGAAGTTCATGATTAACTTGACAGCTGTTGGATGTACTGATTTCAAGAAATTCTGTGTGGGTTACGGGTCTAACTTTGGCAGTACTATGTACGAAATATTTAAATTGTATGCATCATTTAATATTTTTGTGACCTCCTGTACAATGCTATGTAGCATACGACATTATTTAAAATATTTTGATTGTATACATCATTGAAATTTCAGGTTTGAATTAATTCTTTGATTAAAATTTGTATCTACGACACTATATAATGTTTTTTTTCTCCTCTAAGATATTACAATTGTGGTTTCTTCTTAGATCATCGGACTACGGTAATAGATTGTGTGATAGATGTTTTTCTATCCAGATATTTGATTTTTTCCTACACATGCTGTTATTTGAGACCAGTACTTTATTATAGAGTTAATGGTATTTTTATGTGAAAGATTTAGTGTATCATTTTTTGACAAGCACCATTGTCCCAGTGGTTAAGTGATTTGGCATTGGTGTGAGAGGTCACAAGTTCGAAACTTGCATAGCGTAATTCGAACGTTTATTGATATGTGATATGTTGTCACAATGATTTGTTGTATATAAAGTACCATTTCAAAAAAAAAATGGTATTTTTAAGTGAAATATTTAGTGTACCTTAGGTTGTTATGGCTCGTCAAAATCCTATTGCGGACACGACAACATTTTTGTTGGCCCAGTTTAAATTTTGACTTCACTTAGTATAGCAAATTTTTACCGACTTTGAGCCTTTTCATTTTCCAACCATCGAATATTAATACAAAATTTTCATTGAAACCTTTTACAATTATGAACAAGGAGTTTATTGCAACATTTGTCTACATAATAGAAACTAATGACTCAAAGTTGGTTGAAGCATGTAATTTAGTAGTAAAGTGGAAAGTAAACATTCTAGGAAATATGTAATTTACATATGAAATTCATTTACTGGATTTTCTTGTGAAAGACCGACCATCGGCTTTGACAGTCTAGTGATAGTTTAACATATCTTTTGTATCAATTATCTCAACTAAAAATTAAGTTATTTCCCATCTTCAAGTTCTTATTATTCTATTATTTATCAGACAAAAAAGATCTAAGGTTGTGTTTCAGTGCATTTTTGTGACTCCCCACCTCTATACTCACGCCATCCAAGGACACTACGGAGTAATGCCGTCAACTAGCGTAGAGAATAAGGCTGTTGAGGAGCGACCATCCATGTAATTGCTTTGTGCGAGTACCGATGTGTCAGATTAAAAATATAACTTTTTATCTCGAGAGGGAATCCAACATACCGACGCAAACTCAAAGCTACTACACAGTGGCTATATGTAATCTTCAAAAACAAATATATAAATAAGCATAACACAAATCAGTCATAGAAGTTGATATCTCAAAGGCGGAAACAGATACGAATATTACACATAAAAGTGTACATCAGAGCAGTGGTCTAACAAGATCCACAATATCACAAAGGAATAACTACAAATGCTACACAAAAGAATAAGTATACATCATGGAGTCTATATCTCAAATGTATACAACAAAATAAACTACTAATCTAAGTAGTTAGCCAAAAGTCAGAATAATAATCCCAGATGAGGAGTCAAGCAGAAGCACCTGTAACATCTCGGTCTAACCCGAGTATTATTTAATAAGAAAATAATAAACGGATCAGTCTAACTATAAATATCAAATAAAATGATATAAAATAAGAGATATGAAAAAGACGTATGATAACCATAAAGCCATACTGTGATAAGTATGTAACTGAAAATCAACCAAAGATTAATCAATATCACAAGAATCTTCTCAAAGATAAAAAAGAATGTCATACTCTTTATTTTTATTCACCAAAGCATAAATATTGACAATTATATCAATGCCAATCACAAAGTTAATGACACACAAATTCACCAATGCAAAAATATTGATAAAACTTATCAACGTAAATCACGAAAGTTGGTGAAAACACAAATTTTAGAAATCATCAATGGAAATCCAAAAATCACGAAAAGGGGGAGGCCTATCACAAAACGGGGGTATGAAAACTCACCAACACGTGTATCACAAAATGGAAAGCTATTCCATGTTTGCTAACCATTAATTTTGAACCCAAGCTCCACAAAAACGGCCCGAAGACCTTTGAGCCGAAGCTCCACTAAAACGGTCTGAAGACCATGGGTCGCTACCCCACCAAGCCGAACTTCCACTAAAAACAGGGTTTAGTCTCCCTCGCAGACAAAGAGACATTGCACATTTCTAGTCTAAATCACAAAAAGATCATCATTGATCGATAAGTGTAAATTACACTAAGCTAGTAAATAAATGAGTTTAGCTTCATGTCCCATAACCACTAGCTTAACTTAATTATTTACGAACAAATTGTAGACTTCCACTCGAGGTTAAGTGTCAATTACACTAAGATAGTAAATATATGAGTTTAGCTTCATATCCCATAACCACTAGCTTAACTTGAATATTTACGAACAAATTATAGATCTCCACTCGAAAATTGTCATAAGAGATTCAATCGAACAAGTACAAGAATTAACCGACGAAGTAAACGCAAGTGTTTCATACCACTTATTATACGAAGTCGTTTAATTAGATTTATCATATGAGTGAGGTAAAAGTTTGTATATGCTAGTAGATTGGAAAACGTTTTAAGAAACGAGCTTTGTAATAAAATAGTGTTGAAATCGTTTTGATGAAAGAGTTTTGATATTTACTACTAGTATTAAAACCTTTATATTTTTAAAGTGACAAATCACAAAAATGATTGTAGGAACAATCAATCATCAAAATTCACATACGAAGATGTGAATCAAATCCAAAGAAACCGATACCGAATCTATCAAAGTGGATATACCCAAAAATTCCTAAAATAGAATTTATCAAAGTCGACAAAGGTGATAACAACTACTCGGAGAAGGAGAATCGATTAAAGATTGAAAAAAAAGCAAATTGAGCATAAATAGGCAAAACAGGCAAAACAGGAGCAGGTCGGTCGACTAAACTCCCTGAGTCAGTCGACTGAACACAGACCTGAAAAATTCTCGGGCTTCAGCTCAGTCGACTGACTCAGATAATTCAGTCGACTGAACCTGATTTCCTGCATTTCCTGTCCCATTTTAAATGAAGTGCAAACTCTCTCAATTTGCAATTGGACAAGCACTGACGCTGGGGGTTTACGCCTATCGGCTACCCGGTCCTATAAGCTCTTCGATTCATCACCAAAAACATGATCAAACAACAAAGTTAGGATTTTTAAAGAATTGAACTCAAAACACCAAAAATTGGAATATTCTCCAATTCAATCCAAACCAAAAGCACATGCACATGAATAAGTTTTAGGAATTCATACCCAAAAATCAAAGATAGATATAGGCATAGATGTGAGATAAAAATCTCACCTTTAAACCCAAATCAATGAAGGAGAAGCTTTTAAAACAAGCCAACATCAATTCCTCTTCAATAACAACTCAAGAAGCTTCAATCTAAGCTTAAAAGAAGAACATTTCCTAAGTTAGGTTTAGGAATTTCTGAAATTGAAAGGAGAATGAGTTGGAGAATAAGAAGAGAAGGCTTACCAAAGCTTCTTCTATGAATTTGAAGCTAGAACTTGAATTTGCAAATGGAAACTAGGGCTTAGGATTTCCTAATTCTTTTTCTCTTCCCCCATTTTTGATGAAGCTTGAATGTATTAGGAAATTATGAAGGAAGCAAGAGAAGAGGGTTGGAGCTAGATTGATAAGTGGGGTTAATGGGCTAAAACCCAACCCAAAGCCCTAAGTGAAAAGTAGTAAAATTCTACTATCTCCAAACATATCGAAGTTTATACCCAAAAAGGTCGCAAACGTCATTTTGAACTCAATAGAAGTGGTCTCGGGTCCTAATTCGACCGTTTGCAAAAAGTAGATTTTCGAACTAAAATCCGCCGAATGAAGAAATATTTAAATGAAATATTTAAAATATACAATCGATAAATATGCGGGTTGTTACAGACTCCCCTCCTTAAAGAAATTGCTTTCTCGCAATACTTAAGAAGAAAATAAAGAGTAACAACCATAAAAGCATGTCAACACAAAAGAAAATTTGAAATAAGAAGTTCACCAAAAAAGAGCACGAAAGAGTAAGTCTGAACGTGTCTGCTCGATGAATTCTCTGGATTCCCAAGGGCGATCCTTAGGATTTAAGAACCATTGAACTTTCACAAAAAGAACAACTTTATTTCGAAGGCGCTCAACCTCCGAAGCAATGATACGAATAGGATGTTGCTCATAAATCAAATTAGATGAAACTTCAATTTCTTCAACAATACCGGGCTCAAGAGTAGAATTGGAATCTCGAAGGCATTTCCATAGTTGAGAAACGTGAAACACGTAATGAATAGCTGAAAACTGAGCCGGTAATAAAAGGCGATAAGCCACGGAACCAATACGTTCGGTGATGGGAAATGGACCAATATATCGAGGTGCTAATTTTCCCGATCGACTGAAACGCACAACACCCTTCATAGGTGAGACACAAATAAACACAAAATCTCCCATAGAAAATTCTAATTTCCTTCTTAGATTATCGGCATAGGATTTTTGCCTACTTCGAGCCTCTTTCATCCTGTGACGAATAAGGTCAATCTTTTCTGTGGAATTACGAATAAAGTCTGGACCTAATACCAGCTTCTCACCAGCCTCAAGCCAACAAGAAGGAGATCGGCATGGCCTTCCATAGAGCTCCTCAAAAGGTGTCATACCAATACTAGATTGGAAGCTATTATTATAGGAAAACTCAACAAGAGAAATATGATCTTCCCAACTTCCACCAAAATCAAGAACACATGTACGAATAAGATCTTCAAGAGTTTGATTTACACGCTCGATTTGTCCATCGGACTGAGGATGATAAGCGGTGCTAAAATTAAGCTTCGTTCCTAAAGCTTTTTGAAGACTCTTCCAAAATCCACTAGTAAATAATGGATCACGATCACTAACAATAGAAGTAGGGACTCCATGCAACTTAAAAATTTCTTTAATAAAGATTTTTGCCAAAAGAAGTTCGGTCCGGTTAGACCAAACGGGAATAAAATGGGCGGATTTAGTAAGTCTACCAACTATCACCCATAGGCTATCATGACCCGAACGAGAACGGGGAAGGCCGTTAATAAAACCCATGGAAATTTGATCCCACTTGTAAATTGGAATGTCCAAAGGTTGCAATAACCCATCGGGCCTTTGATGCTCGGCCTTAACGAGTTGGCAGGTCATGCAACACCTAAAAAAGTTAGAATATCAGATTTCATTCCATCCCAATAATAAAGTCGCTTCATATCCGCGTACATTTTACTACTACCGGGATGAATGGTAAATTTAGAATGATGAGAATCTTCTAAAATGTCTTTACGAAGATTACCAATATTTGGCACGATAAGTCTACCAAATTTTGGAATATCGCCATGAGAATTAATATCAAAGTCTTTCAAACCTTCAATATCAATTTTATCCCTACAATTTTGGCTAAGAAGAGCCAATTCGGGATCTAGCTTTTGAGCTTTAAGAATGTAGTCAAAAGGAGAAGGATGAGCCTCAAGGCTACATAAAACAAGAGATGAACATAAATCGGATTCACGATCTCGAATCTCACAAGTGGACAAAATCTCGAGATCATTCCATTCGGATATCATCATAGAAACAACCGCTTATTGCTTAGGACTAAGTGCATTGGAAATACGATTCTCCCTTCCCGGGAGTATAAACAATATCAAGATCATAAGATGCAAGGAACTCAAGCCAACATTAAGTTCCTTATGAAAAAATAAATATTTCAAAGATTTATGATCGGAGTGGAGAATGAATTTCTTCCCCAACAATAAATGATGATGGCAAACTCTAAAATTCGACAACAATGGCCGTGAGCACTAGATCATGAGTGGCATAACTAGTCTCTATCGGCTTAAATTTTTAGAAACAAAAGTGACATCACATTCTCTTTTCATAAGAACGACATCCAAACCAACACGACTACCATCGGTATAAACAATAAAGTCTTGATTCCCCTCGGGAATTCACAACAATAAGAGTATCGAAAAAGAGTTCTTTTGATTGATCCTCTTTCCCGAAAAGCTAAACTTCCAAAAATTATAATTAACTTTATGTAATCATCTTTCTAGAAAAATTTACATTTTACAAGTCACTTTATTGTGTCTGACTGTCTCATCAAAGCCTTTAGGAGATTCCTATCGATAACGTTGATCAAGCGCATTGACCAGAATTCTTAAAACACTAAATGGGCAATACAATCACAAAATCATCTTCTATATGACAAAAATGTCTCTTAAAAAGTTTTAAGAATATTCTTTGCTCGTTTAAGAACAAAATCCAACTTTACTTATAAATAAATCTTATGAAAAAGGTTTGTAAAATTTTTAAATTGCTATTTTCATCCAAAATCAATAAATACAAGAATGGAGTCATCGACATATTCGTAGAACTACTTGATTTATAAAGTGGATGAAATAAGCTGGACAAACTGAATGACATAATAAGTCATTCATAAGAATCATAACGAGTGCGGAATGCGGTAAGTGGAATGCTAATTTCCACGGCTCATAACAAATGAAAACCGGTGGCAAGTCGAGCTGAAAAAACCTTAACACCACTCTAAAGATTGCTTAGGTGATAATCCTAAGACAAGCTCAAAACACCGGAAAATTCACAACTACCCAAATGAGAGAAATAACACTTTACTCAACATTTGGGCTTAAAGAATAAAATGATGCCACCAAATTGGAATCGAAATCACAAAGAAAAATAGAAATCTGCTTAACAGATTGGAAATGTCGAAGATGAATAGTCCACTTGGGACATGAAATATGGCTTCATAATAATTAAGCCAATCATTTCACAAAAATAAATTCCGAAGCCTAAGTAACGCATAAAATGCAAATCGGCCGGTAAGAAAAAATCATATAAAATAATCTCGACATCCAAACAAAGCAAATTGAGAGTTGTGGATCCACCAACCGGATTCGCAATTCTCAAAGAAGTCATCAAGCCTAAAATATTTAAAGAAAAAGAATCAACAAGTTCTTTTGATATAAATAATAAGATGAACCCATATCAAAAAGAACTCGAAAAGGATAATCACAGAACAAATGAAATCAAGGATTGAATGTGAAATACCTTGACCAAGAGAAGTGTCACAAGGGTCTTGCACAACTTTCAACTTTCCCTCCCTCTTGCTAGGGAGTTTGGGACATGTAGATAAAAGATGGCCCGGATTTTTGCAATAGCGACCAGTAATGGGTTTCGGACACTTAATTACATAATGGTCCTTAGAATTACTATTGTAGCATCCTCCAAGATTAGGGATTGGTGTCTTTTCTACCAAAGTAGTTTTCTTCACTTTCTTATTGGGATTAGGGCTCTTGAACTTAATATGCCTCTTCTTGGAAATCCCAATATCACTAGCACTTCCTTTATCGACCTCTTCTCCTTGTAGAGTGATATCTACAAGCTGATCGAAAGGAACTTCTAGTTTCAGAGGTAAAACCTTTGTGGGGTTCTTACTCAAAACACAGATAAACCTTTGATTCTTTACAAGATCCAAAAGTTGTTAGGCAAACATGAATACGCCATCTAGAGAAGGGCTACTGGATTGACAAGCACCAGGACTGCCAGAACTAACCATCTCTTCTTCTTTAAGAAAGAAAGAAAGAAAGAAGAAGAAAAAGGTTATTCTCAGAATGAATATCAAACAAACTTGATTGATAAAACAAGGCATCATAAAAGAAAATAGGATAAGACGGTACGAAGACTTGAATTAAATCCTAAGACACGACTCCTAAGATGGACTCAGGACGATGATCCTTGCTAGATTATTCTACATTATTCCGAAGTTTGGCTCTGATACCAAGCTGTGACGTCCCACCTCTATACTCACACCAGCCAAGTACACAACGGAGTAATGCTGTCAACTAGTGCAGAGAATAAGGCTGTTGAGGAGCGACCATCCGTGTAATTGCTTTGTGCGAGTACCGATGTGCCAGATTAAAAATATAACTTTTCATCTCGAGAGGGAATCCAACATACCGACACAAACTCAAAGCTAATACACAGTGGCTATATGAAATTTTCGGAAACAAATATAGAAATAAGCATAACACAAATCAGTCATAGAAGTTCATATCTCAAAGGTGGAAACAGATATGAATATTACACATGAAAGTGTACATTAGAGCAGTGGTCTAACAAGATCCACAATATCACAAAGGAATAACTACAAATTCTACACAAAAGAATAAGTATACATCATGGAGTCTATATCTCAAATGTATACAACAAAATAAACTACTAATCTAAGTAGTTAGCCAAAAGGCAGAATAATAATCCCAGATGAGGAGTCAAGTAGAAGCACCTGTAACATCTCGGTCTAACACGAGTATTACTTACTAAGAAAATAATAAACGGATCAGTCTAACTATAAATATCAAATAAAATGATATAGAATAAGAGATATGACAAAGACGTATGATAACCATAAAGCCATACTGTGATAAGTATGTAATTGAAAATCAACTGGAGATTAATCAATATCACAAGAATCTTCTCAAAGATAAAAAAGAATGTCATACTCTTTATTTTTATTCACCAAACCATAAATATTGACAATTATATCAATGCCAATCACAAAAGTTAATGACACACAAATTCACCAATGCACAAATATTGATAAAACTTATCAATGTAAATCATGAAAGTTGGTGAAAACACAAATTCTAGAAATCATCAATGGAAATCCAAAAATCACGAAAAGGGGGAGGCCTATCACAAAACGGGAGTATAAAAACTCACCAACACGTGTATCACAAAACGGAAAGCTATTCCATGGTTGCTAACCATTGATTTTGAACCGAAGCTCCAAAAAAACGGCCCGAAGACCTTTGAGCCGAAGCTCCACTAAAACGGTCTGAAGACCATGGGTCGCTACCCCACCAAGCCGAAGCTCCACTAAAAATGGGGTTTAGTCTCCCTCGCAGACAAAGAGACATCACACATTGCTAGTCTAAATCACAAAATGATCATCGTTGGTCGATAAGTGTAAATTACACTAAGCTAGTAAGTAAATGAGTTTAGCTTCATGTCCCATAACCACTAGCTTAACTTAATTATTTACGAACAAAATGTAGACTTCCACTCGAGGTTAAGTGTCAATTATACTAAGCTAGTAAACATATGAGTTTAGCTTCATGTCCCATAACCACTAGCTTAACTTAAATATTTACGAACAAATTGTAGATCTCCACTCGAAAATTGTCACAAGAGATTCAATCGAACAAGTCCAAGAATTAACCGACGAAGTAAACGCAAGCTTTTCATACCACTTGTTTTACTAAGTTGTTTAATTAGATTTCTCATACGAGTGAGGTAAAGGTTTGTATATGCTAGTAAATTGGAAAACGGCTAAAGAAACGAGCTTTGTAATAAAATAGTATTGAAATCGTTTTGATGAAAGAGTATTGATATTTACTACCAGTATTGAAACCTTTATATTTTTAAAGTGAAAAATCACAAAAATGATTGTAGGAACAATTAATCATCAAAATTCACATACGAAGACGTGAATCAAATCCAAAGAAACCGATACTAAATCCATCAAAGTGGATATACCCAAAAATTCCTAAAATAGAAGTTATCAAAGTTGACAAAGGTGATAACAACTAATCAGAGAAGAAGAATCGATTAAAGATTGGAAAACAAAGCAAATTGAGCATAAACAGGCAAAACAGGAGCAGGTCGGTCGACTAAACTCCCTGAGTCAGTCGACTGAACACAGACCTGAAAAATTCTCGGGCTTCAGCGCAGTCGACCGACTCAGATAATTCAGTCGACTGAACCCGATTTCCTGCATTTCCTATCCCATTTTAAATGAAGTGCAAACTCTCTTAATTTGCAATCGGACAAGCACGGACGCTAGGGGTTTATGCTTATCGGCTACCCGGTCCTATAAGCTCTTTGATTCATCACCAAAAACATGATCAAACAACGAAGTTAGGATTTTTAAAGAATTGAACTCAAAACACCAAAAATTGGAATATTCTCCAATTCAATCCAAACCAAAAGCAAATGCACATGAATAATTGTTAGGAATTCATACCCAACAATCAAAGATATATACAGGCATAGATGTGAGATGAAAATCTCACCTTTAAACCCAAATCAATGAAGGAGAAGCTTTTAAAACAAGCCAAAATCAATTCCTCTTCAATAACAACTCAAGAAGCTTCAATCTAAGCTTAAAAGAAGAACATTTCCTAAGTTAGGTTTAGGATCTGAAATTGAAAGGAGAATGAGTTGGAGAAGAAGAAGAGAAGGCTTGCCAAAGCTTCTTATATGAATTTGGAGCCAGAACTTGAATTTGCAAATGGAAACTATGTCTTAGGATTTCCTAATTCTTTTTCTCTTCCTCCATTTTTGATGAAGCTTGAATGTATTTGGAAATTATGAAGGAAGCAAGAGAAGAGGGTTGGAGCTAGATTGATAAGTGGGGTTAATGGACTAAAACCCAACCCAAAGCCCTAAGTGAAAAGTAGCAAAATTCTACTATCTCCAAACATATCGAAGTTTATACTCACTTATTTTCAGGACTTGTTTAATATAACAAATGACTATAAACTTCTTAGCTTTCACATACTAAATAATTTTATATCCAAATATAAGAGTTTGAAAAATAAAAATAAATTTTTTAAAACTTAACTAAACCATTTCTAAAATGTAAAGTTACTAAAGGATTTCGAAGTCGTGACTAACCATTTTAAAGACTAACTTCCTTGCATGGAGCATCCTAAACAAGATCACAAACTCATATACATATTTTCACAACAACCAACTGTTCAAGGTTCTAGCTTTCACCTTGCTAACATTTAACTTATATTTTTACGTTAATATTACTTCACATCTGTAATATAGTTTCATACTTAAACCAAGTTGGCCAACATATATCCAAGCACATATAAACATTATAATCCAATATCATAATAAGCCGATAAAACTATGATTCGCAATAAAATATATACCATTATTCATAGTTAGAAACATTAAATAAAATGATTTAGTTTCCCACCAATAGCAATCCATGCAAAATATATAACTTTACTATCTTCAGACCATGACCTATATTCTTGCTCTACTATACAAAATCTTGATCTTTGGGCCTTGCAAGTGAGTTTGGGTTCAACCATGAAGGGTTTAAGCTTAACCAAGGCATTTAGGGTTCGACCATGTTTGGTTCATGGAGAAATGAGCTTGCTTTTGGAAGGATGGAGGTAGGAAGGAAGTAAGGTGATTAACATGGTTTTGGAGTTTTAAAAGTAAGAAAGCATTAGGTTTCAACTTTAAAATTTATAATGGAAGTCGTGAAAATATTTTATGAAATTTGGGGAAGGTTTTACGAAATGAAAATGAATGAGAAAAATGATAATAAAATTAGGAATTTTGCATACATAAAAATGCAAAAGTTAAATTTACTAAAATGCTCTCAAAGTACTTACCCTCCACAAACCTAATGACTCATCACCTTGTCCTCAACCGCACCATTTACTCACGCTACCCCCTTGACCCCCTCTTAACCATGCTCCAGCATGAAATAAATATTTTTAAGTACTCTAATGTACTTATGTCTCCTATTGATTTGATAATTTATGTTATACATTCTTTGTATTTTATTTAAAACACATAATAAATCACATCTCTTTTCATTTTTACTTAAGTATGCATATATAACAAACCATATCCTAACTTCATTTAAAAATGAATGAATATAATTATACAATAGAGTTTACAACGTTTTCGACAACTTTAGCCGATGAAAAGTCAAAAATTCAGAAAATGAATTTTGGTCATAATTTCATTTTTTCTTCAAACTCGATATTTTTGTAAACAAAATTTGAAAAATATTTCACCATCGTTATTTATTGTTTAAAAGAGTTTTATTTTAATTTGAAAATATATTATTAGAATATTTAAAATTAGTTATGCATTCTCAAATCAAAATGGTGAAATTCTGGATCATTACACAAACCATATGAACAACCACCTAAATTCATGCCAAATCAAGCCTTTTAATTTAGGGATGAATCTAATCCTTAGAGAATTTTGGGATGCGACTTATCATGTAGGTTCCCCCTATGCTCCAGAGCTCCCTCACGAAGTTTCGTCAAATTCCAACCGAATTAGCCTTCGATTTTCCTAATTTCTCGACCTAACTACCTAACATCCAAAACATCACACACAACATCAAAGCATAACATACAATCATAAATGATCGTGCATATGCATCCATCTATCCATATAATACCTGAGAATATGAGGATCAACCTAGTTTTATTCTAATTCCAAGTTTTGCATTAACGTATGCACATAAATGATGGAAATTACACTAGCATGTGGATATGAGCAATTAGATTTCAAAACACTTTTCTAAAATCATTTGAAAAAAAAAAATCATATTTCTGGTCATAAACATATTTTAACAAGTGGTTAAAGTTAGAAAACCCTTTTTAGATCAAAACATATAAAAACGACCACTTTAACTATATAAACAAGTATAGGTGACCAAGGTGTCAAGAATCACTCACCAAGTACCTAAAATGCCATTTTCCTTCCTCAGATTTGAGGTGTAAGAAAGATCCAAATCAATGGAAATGATAATCTCTAGCTTCTATATGTTAATCTCCTCTTTAATATATGATTTGGCTAACATTAATAAGGAAAAGATGTGATGTTTGATGAAATTAGGGTTAATGGAGGCTTAAATCTGTTTTGGGGAAGAAGGAAATGACTTAGGTTAGTTCCTACAGCCTCCTATTAGCACAAATTTCGAAGTAGGTTAAAAGGCCTGAGCATGGGCTTAGTTAATTATCCACTAAAACTAGCCAACAACAACCAAAAACTAAAATTGCCATAACTTTCAAACGACGCATCTGTTGTTCTATTATAACCACTCCATAGAATGGGAAACCATCATCTTGAAGTAATGGAAGTATATTGATTTCTAATTTGACTCCTATTAAATGTTATAGTCCAAACAATATTTTTAGGGTCAAAATGGTCACATAGAAATTTAGTAAAAATTATATATGTGAAAAATGTTCCAAAGAATCACTTTCCAAAATCCTAGAGTCATATGCCTAATATGAATAAAATAAATGTTTTATGATCCTCCGATATGTAAAATGCAGATCGTTACACGTCGATTGTAACCACCATGTTTTGGAGATTGCCTGTTTATATTAAATTATAACGGATGTTACAATTTAATATTGTAAATTTAAATATAATTGGAAATTTTAAATTTGTTTATTTGGAATAAATAATGAATTTGTAAATAAAATGGGAGAAATAAAGTTTGGAACTTTATTTTGTTTATTTGGAATAAATATGGGATTAAATATTGATTGGATAAGTATTTGGTTTAAATAAACTGAAATATTGGGTATTTATTAGTTTTGACCTAATAAATTAATTAGGTGATGTATTTCAACATTAAATTGTTGAAATACATCTAAACTAACGAAAATGAAGTTTTAAAAACTTTATTTTGATAATTTGAGAAGAAAATGATTAATTGTTGATTTTATTTGAGTTATGCAATAGTGTTGTAAGTTATTTCTTATATTAAAGCTTTTATTGAATTTAAAAAGGGGGGAAATGAAGTAAATCTGTATTTTATTAATATCAAAGATGAAATATAGTTTAAAAATAGTATTTTGATGATAAGATAAAATTGGAATGATTTATTGCAATTTATTTGACAAGAAAATAATTTTTGTACAAGTTATTGCATTAAAAATGATGTTTTACACTAAAATAGTGTAAATTGTGTAATGTAGTAAAAAATAGGGTTTTATTGTTAAATATAACTTTTTACAATAAAATAAATTTAATTTTATTACAATAAATATATTATTTCATAACAATTAGATGTATACATTTTTGTTTGGTTTTTAAAATGAAGTAAAGTGTGTATATGTTGATAATATAAGATAAAAATATACATTACTTATATTTTCTCTAAGCATTTTGGCTTTGGGCTTAATAGGGTTACAAATGGGATCCAAAGCCCATTATCTAGAGGTTTCTGGTGAGAAAAGAAACACAGTACGTTATTTCTTCTTCTTTCTCAAAAACCTAAAGCATACAGTAAAAGAAAACGAGAAATCTTCATGGCCTCCTTCAATTATAACCAATCTTTATTCAATTTTCTGCTAATTCAAGAAGCTAGTTCCCCAAAATAAAAATAGTGAAAGGTAATCAAATCCAATACTCAATAAATTTCATCAAAAGTTTTGATTTAGGTGTGAATTTGGTGTAACTTATTCTATTCCTCTTGCATGTTCTTCTTTCAGCAAATACGGGTTTCTAGAGCTCCTTTTCATCGTCAAAGATCATTTCTTGCACCTAAATTCTTTGCTAATCATCAGGTGAGCATCGATCTCACAATATTTAGCCCATGCAATGCCAAAAATCGCAAATTGAATCAAAAATTTGCTAAAAAATTCATTTTTGAACTAATTTAAATTTTCTATGTAAACTGTCTTGAGTTGCAATTTTGTGCAGTCGTATCTCTCTGTTCCGGCAACAAAATGTTGTCAGATTTTTCTTGTTTTGTAGATTATACATACCAAATTTCAGGTTATTTCGACCTATATAGCTTATAGAAATATGCTGCCGAACATCGATTCAGGGCATGTTTTTTGTCCAGATTTTTACAGTGAAAACACGGCATGGGATAAACTTTGAGACATCATAACTTTTTCATAATTTGTCTAAAGTTCATAATTCTTGGTGCAGTTTAAATTATTTTTTTTGATCTTTATGCGTGTTAAATTTCAGGTCACTTCGACCTATATATCATATAGAAATATGCTGCCGAACTTTGATTCGATGCATATTTTTGTCCAGATTTTTACAGTGAAAACACTGCCTGGGTTCAACTTTGAGACATCATAACTTTTTCGTACTTTGTCTAAATTGCATAATTCTTTATACAGTTTAAATTCTTGTTATTGATCTTTTTGTATGTTAAATTTCAGGTCATTTCGAACTAAATAGCATATAGAAATATGCTGCCAAACTTTGATTTGAAGCATGTTTTTGGCCAGATTTTTACAGTGAAAACAATGTATGGGTTCAACTTTGAAACATAGTAACTTTCTCATACCTTATCTAAATATTGTAATTCTTTTTTCATTTTAAATTATAGTTGTTGAACTTTACGAATGTTAAATTTCAGGTCATTCTGACCTCTGTAGCCTATAGAAATGTGCTGTCAAACTTTGAATTGGAGCACGATTTGCTCCAGCTAACAACAGTGAAATCTGGCTGCAAGTCCAACTTTCAGAGATCATATCCCTCTCGTTTCTTGTCCGATTGTATCCATTCTTTTTTATTTAAAGTGGAGTTACTGAAATCTATGCCTGTAAAATTTTACGACTTTTAAACCTTTGTAACCAGTTAAAAATTATGTTGGAACTTTGAGTCGGAGCTCGTTTTTCTCTAGCTGAACATTTGAATTGTTTTATATGGATTTTTTTTCAATGATGTTTTTGATCAGCTTGATCCTAAGATGAAAGAGCCAATATTACCACTTATCCGTATTTTGGATCGGTGAGTTTTTAAGAGATTTTCATATGACGACTTTATGAATAATTTCATTGAATTTTTATTGATTTTTGTTGTTTCTTTACACGTACTTTCTAAACCGTTTTCGGAAGATTTTTCTAGCTTTCAAAATAAATATTTTATAATATTTATAATTTATTCAAAGCTATTAAAATTATACATTATCTATAATAAGAAAATTGTCAAAAGTTATTTTCCAAGCGATTTTAAAAATAATTTTAAAAGCTTATTTTCTATAATAATTATTTTCTATATAATAATACATGTTCTTGCACTTTTCGGACGTATGAGAAAGTGAATTAAATGATTTAGTTAAACACGTGGTATGTGACACGTGAGTTTACTTTTTCGGTTTATTCCGGACTTGTACGATCGAATCCTCTTGAGTATATTGTTTTGAGTTGATAATTGAGATTTACAATTCCTATTAGAGGAAGTATCTGAGTTGGCCAATATTTGGCGAATTGAGAAGTTCGAGATCTCCTATTATAGGGGTAATAATCAATGAGAACCACTTATATATGTTGTTTACTCGCCGATGAGATGAGGCGAGTCTTGAGATGAGATTTCTCTTTTTAGGAATTATGGGTAATGAGAAACCACTATGAGATTTATTTGCACTTGCCGATGATACGAGGCAAGACATATGAGTATTCTGAGATTTCTGAGGTTTATAATTTTATTTTTATGATGTGGAGTTAACTAGCGGTTAGTAAACCGTTTAGTGTGAATGTGTGGTATGGGACGCGCGTTAACACTTTTTCGGTTCCTTTCAGAGAGTTTGTGACACATCCACGAGTATGCCAGTGCGATAGATCTCCGGGTCATCTGAATTATGTGACTTCGGTCACCACGAGTTATGGGACTTCGGTCACCACGAGTATGACCTTCGGATCCACGACTTAGATACCTAAATTATACATAGCACTGGATAAGAGTTTAGCACATGCATCATTGCTTCAGCTTTGCAATCAAGGATCTAGCCAGTCCGGTGTTTTTTGAGTTTTATACGATTTCAGCATTTTGAGATATTTTTGTTACATCGATAGCTTAGTGCTACATGAGATGTTATATAGGGTGATTTCGTCTTTTTAGATTTGAACTCTATCTTGAGTTCCGTGAGATTCATATTAAAATTTGGATGAGTTTCTCTTATGACTTTTATATGATTCCTTACTTTAGAGTTGAATGCCATTAAGTATGGATCTCTTATGTTAGATTAAATCTATTCATGCGACAACCTTTGGTGAACATATACCATGCATTAAGATTATACTATACTTATACCCTACCTTTATAGTTAAAGGAAGAATTACCTTATGCATATATTTTCCTCTTATCTTATACTAATATCAAGTTCTAGCTAGCCTGACCCGTGTATTATTACTCAGGCCAGACCGAGTTGCAGGTTAGGCAGTTGGACTCTTAGCTCGCTTTACTTTTTGGACTTCGCCGTTGACTAGGGATATGGCATAGTTTTTGTGTAGTATACTTTCTGTTGGGCACTTGTGATGTATATATTCTTTTGTGGAGAATGTATGTACATATTGTGGTTGTATGCCACTAGTGGCATGTTGTATTACATTTGATGTATGTATTCATATGTATCGTTTCTGTGTTGCTGTTCTGTGACTTGTAATTGATATAATTATTATGTTTTGCTTCTTAATAATCCTGTAACCACCATAGTAGTGTATTAGATAGGAATTAAGTATGTAAAATACTTGAGATGAAAAAAGACTATAAATATTAACATACCTAGCTCTTTTCTAATGCAAGACTATGATGGTCGCCCTTAACCAGCCTCATTCTCCGAATTAGAAGACAGAATTACTGAATAATTATTTTTGTTAATGTGGGTCTCGGGGTGGGGCGTCACACTGATGTTTCAATTTTAGTTCCTATATCAGATCCTGAACGTGTTACTTCCGAGGACTCTACTACTAAGAGCTTCTCTTCTCAGGGAGTGAAGTATCTGTATAGCTCCCTCATTCTCTGTTGATCTTGGAGGTGAGGAGTGATCTTTCAAATCAGAATGCGCTTCAATCCTCAGTTGATGGGAGCATCAGCTGAATCCTTTGATTTTTGGGCAGAAGGTGCTAAGGTCCTTGCCCATACCTTGGCCATAAGAAGAGTTTTTTCAAGCTTCCTCTTGCAGCCCCTACGGGGCCCTTGGATTCCCATTTTCTCCCATCATCGGAATCACGGTCTATGCTAATGGACACCCGTGCGTATTTGCTCTGGAGTTGGCCATTGGTTGACGTTGGATGGTCATAATACAAGGGTGGAAGCTTTACGACTAGCTTCTATGAAGCATCGGTCGTTGAGTCTTTTATTCAAAAAGTGGTAGTTGGTCCCACTACTCCCATTTTATAGTGAGCTATAATAGTTTATCTACCGCATGAAACATGCAACAGACAAGCACCGACGGTGAGCCGTGGGCGATGATGTAATGGAAGATGGAATTGGAGGGTTGTTGGAATTTTATGGGAGGAACGGAGAGATGGAGGGACAGAGGAATGGAGGATGAAGGGACAGAGGGATAGAGGTATGGAGGACAGAGAGGACAAACGAATGGAGTTTCAAGCCCTCCTCCTGTTGCCAAAAATGTTACTAATTTTTTTTGTCTTTGCCACCCTCGAGTAGATCGTGAGGCAATCTTACGATTTTTCATCCTCACGATTAGAAATCAGCGAATTTAAGCTTAGTGAACTTCTTCTTTAGGAAGCGACTGTGCTACTGAATGCTTACATAGCCGAGTAGTCACACTTCAACTGTTTGTTGAAATGTGGAGATGGGTTGATGAACCAAAATGCGACTGAAAGTAAATAGCAGAAATACAGAAAGATACAGAGATTTTTTACATGTGTTCGGATTGTTGTTAATCTTACAGCCACGGGATAATCCATGATGTTTGACTATTTTTGTACAAGAGATTATAATGGCACTGAGTTGTACAATATTTTGCTTTTCATTTTAGGAAGAAGACGTTGAAAAAGAAGATCCATTTCTTTGTCATTATACCTTCCCTTTTATAGTATGAAAAGTGCATTGTTGATGGTTGTAATTGTTTCCTGTATTTTCCTTCAACCTCCGCCCTTAGATTATACCACTTGTCGGTTATCTAAGATACTTATATTTTGTGCTTGGATTGACGATAAGTTTTCGGTGGTAAATCCAAATATTGGAGGGCATTGGAATTTTTAAGTAGGATGCTCAAAAAAGTAGAAAGGGAGCTTTGGTCTACATATGTCAACTTCCTCTCTCTTGTAGTAGAAGGATGCTCTAAGTGGAATGGTAGGAAACTACCCGGATGCTTTATTTGATTGTTAACATGGGAGAATAAATGCAGTGATGGATGTTATCTGATGATCAGACCGTACTTCTCTGTTCCTGCTTTTTCTCCCTTTATTTAACTTGTTATCGCGTCGGGCAAGAATGGAGTAGCTTTTCCTATTCTATGCTAAAAGCTGCCCAGACAAGTTTGGAGCTTATTTGCAATTAGAATTGTAATCTTGACCGTTAATGTCGAGAGATTAGTAAGTAAGAACTTCACATTTTTCATTTTCCTGTAGGATTTAGTCAACGAGGAAGCATATATTGAGTGACCCGGTATACAGATCCAGTGGAGTTCTTTCAGCTCTATATGGTGTTGCCTAGGTTGCCCTCGGTGTATGTTTGTACGGATCTATTTCTATAGGCGTCTGACAAATGTGAGAAAATTCAACCCGAAATCTCATGAGTTAGTCATTATGTCTTAGTCTTGTATTCCTATAACACCCACATTTTTATATAATTAATAAACAAATAATTATGAACAGTGAAAATAAGAATTTTTGGAATTGTTGGAATTTGGCCATGAAACTTGTTCCATTGTGTTCGTGGTGATTTTCTGATCAATTTACATATATAATATGTCTCGAACGGAGTTCGTATGAAAAGGTTATTGACGTTTGAAGTTTTGTAACGAGAAATAATTATACATTTATATGTACATAAATATATTTGTTATAAATAAATATATGTGCGTATGAAATTCCAGAATTAATGCGTAATTGAATTTTAAAATAGACGCGACTCATCATGGTAGTTAATTAACATTGCCATCATAAAGGAAATTAATGATATCGGAAATTAAAGAAAATTAATTAACATCAGCAGGCAACGTAATCAAATCAGCTATTGGAGGAAATTAATTTACATTAATTGTTCACATGCGAAATTCAAAATAGACAAGTTTTATATTGGAAATTTAATCTGATGGTGTTCAAGTAGAATAAACAAGCAACATAAAAAAATGTTAAACGTTTTATAATTTATAACATTTAAAAATTAACGTTTATAAATAACATTGATTAAAACAAATAAGGCACATTTAAAATCCAAAATTGATGTGCGTTATAAAGAGCATTAAATCAGAGAACTAATGAGAGTAAATTGGAATTAATAAGGAAATGAAATAACATTTAACGTAGATTTGAATGTGTACATATAGGTAGTATATTGCTGCATATAAAAATTAATTAAAGGATCAATTAATAAGAGGGTTAATTAGATAATTGGTTGGCTACATCGATATAAGAGGGAATGTATTGTAATTCATTCCATCAGCCGTCACTTTCTTCATCCCTCTCTTACAGTAAACAATGGCTTCTTTCTTCATTCTTTTCCCCTATTCTCAGAAATCTTCATGAAATGAATCCAAATAAAATATATGTGAACAAAATAGAGAAATTACAAAAAATTAAAGGAGAGAAGTTGTAGAACGGCGTAGTAACTTTAGAAGATTGGGATTTAAAGCTAAGTACGACTGGTGAGTGGATTTAAATTTATATCTTTTACGTTTATGATATATTATCGTTAGATTCCCGTTAAATAATCTTATTTAGTATTTATTTTAGTAATTAATTCTGTTAATTAGTTATGCTGAGACTGTAAATTGTATAAGAGAGCTTATAATTAATTAATATTAGGCTTGACAGTTAGAGAAAGGCATAAGCCTAAAAGTAAGAAATTTATAGTTGTTTACATCTATTTTAAAGTTAAAATTTAGCCTGTAAATTTTAGCTTCATTTTATACTTTTTTGCATGAATAAATTTGTTAAAGAGAAGAATTCACAAATACGAACTAAAACAGAAGGACACTAGATTTACATAAATTAGATGTAAAATAATAAAAGTTAAAATAAAAAGAGAAAAATAGAAATTTGCAGTAAATTATGCTAAAATGGGAAAAATAAATAAAAGGGAAAACCTAATAACTTGATTTGGAAGTAAGTGATAGATCAATTAGTTGGTTTAGAAAAGCGAATACATTTCTATAGTTTAGCATTTAAAAGATAACGATAAACGTAATTACAAGAATAAAAAGAAACAATAAGGGAATTAGTGTAAAATAGAGAAATTACTGTATTTTGCACTATCCAATAAGTAAAGAAATAATAAAAGAAATATCCTGCAGTTACCGATTATTCTTTATAACATTATTTAGTATTAAAACATGAAAATGGATTTTTAGCACAACTTTTTGTAACCAACCAAATAGAATAGAAATTTGTGATAAGTAAATTTGTGACAGTTGGACGTAGACCCAAGTCAAGATTGTCATATAATATAAGAGAATTAAAGAGAATTCAATATCATAATAAAACAAGACAGACTAGAATAGAAAAGAGTTGCTTGTAATTATATTTATAATATATAGATTATAAAAGAATGCAGTAGTGAAAATTGCAAGTAAAATTATAACATAAGTTATAGTTAAGTAGAAAGAATAGAAAAGACTTATTTTAAGACTTAAATTAAGTTAATAAGAAAATGGAGCAGAAATAACAGAAGAGGCTTATTTTAATAAGCTTAGATCTTGGATTAAGTTAATAAGTAAGATAATAGAAGTGGCCCATACCAACGGAATTACCTTTCAGTTAGGAACCGATGGTCTCACAATAGTTAGGTGAGGCTGGGACAAGATTATGCTAATTAGGGTAAATAAGTACCCAACGGAATAAGAAAAGTAAACTAAACGCAAAATAAAATATTAGACTTAGGGTCTAATAAAAGAGTGAGATGCTTTTGGAGCAGCCCAAAGGATGAAGAGCCTAACAAAGCTGTTCATTACAGATTTCAGCACAGAAGAAGCACGTCCAACTTAGTTATTTTAGGCTAGAAAGAAGTATGAGACTTTAAAAGGACGTGAAAGTACTCTAGGACGGCCCTCTGGGGTAGTCATAGCGAAGCAGTCCTCCGAAGGAAAGTCTATGCGTGTTTCATCAAAAGAGTATGCATTGACTGCATTTTACATTGCAAGACCATTGTAGGCAATCAAAAGGAGTTGATGTTTAGAGTAGGATATTCGTATGTCCTAGTACTTGAAAGTAAATTTTAGTGGGCAGGACCCAAAAGGATAGTCGCATGCGGATGTCGAGCCAGCATCAACACCAAGAAGCGAGTTCAGGAAAGACTAGAGTTAAACCTACAGTCCAATAATTATTTCACTATCAAGAAATTGGGTGAGGGGCACAACCAATTGGAGGTTTAGATCATTTGCAGTAGGGCACAACCGCTTAGGTCTTTTGAGGTCTTTCGATTAGTTGAGGGGTGGCTGTATGGGGCCATAGCCACAATAAAAAAGGGACAGACCAAGTAGAATATCTATATTGTAGGTCTAATGAGGCGGTCCTTTATAGATATAGAAAATCCCCGACCGAGTTCCATACAAGGGAGACCTTGTTTAGCGGGATTTAGGGAGTAGACAGAACGATAACGTATAGTCCTCAAGGTACACACTGTGTGGTACATTGTGGATGGTCGAGCATTAGTATAGACTAATGCGGACATAGTTTTGAATTTTCAGAGCAGAGGACGGAACCTTTGTATTGTAGGCCTTATGAGGCAGTCCTTTAAGATATAGTCACAGCACGCCCTGGCAGCGAGACAATGGAGTCCTTTTCGAGGAGGATGCAGAAGTTACTAAGGGTAGTACTTAGGACCGATACGGTCACTGGGCATATTGCTACATATATTAGTTATTAGTTTTTGATCTACTAAGGAGTAGATGGGTACGGTTCATGCAAAGAGGCTAGAGTATTATAAACCCAATAAACCTAATATAACAGAAAATGGAAATAAAATAGTATATGTAGAATTAAGCTTAGAAGTATATAATTTGCCCATTCACTAGAACTTTAGTTCTGACCCCTTTCTCATAACATCCTACATATTAGGTAGATGGCAGAGGCTTTCTAGCTTTGAGAAACTTGTTTAAAAATGTTATTATATTGGTGAGTATTTGATTACTATTATAATTTATCCAGTTCTGCCGTGAGATATTTATCTAAGCTTTGATATATTTGTCTTTGTCTATTTGCAATATACTAGAAACCCAACTTGGGCTTTATTGGGCTTGGATTTTGTGACGACCCGAACTCGATGCCCGACAACCGACATCGAAATCAGTATCACCGGAGCTTGCAACAACATTACATGAAAAACAACACAGCGAAAACAAAGGATGATAACATTGATATACAATATAGATACAATGTTAGATACGTCATGATGTAAAAACCCAACACCATCAGAGGATATATACAACACAACCCCACAATGGAAATATATCGACATGAGCAAAGTCTTCAAGAGAATCCAATACTGCAACTCCAGTCCAAAACTCCAAATCAAAGCTCTTAACTTCAAGCTCGAACCACCATCAAGCTGAACTTGTAGCAAATGCGATCCCGAGCGCGATTGCCAAACCCAAAAAAACTTCAAAGATCCAAAGACTAAAGAAGATTTTCAAATGATACCAAACCAAAGACTTCAAAAGCTATCGAATCAACACCTACTATTTGATTATCTGAAAAAACCAACTCTAGACTGCCAGCATGGACAATTGTGGACACCCAGAGTTTAGGAAGGGAACGATAAACTCTGGGTCAGTCATTGGACTGGCGTGAGCAAACAAAAATATTTTATCTTTAAAACAAACAACAAAAGAATTTAAAACATTGAAATCCGCAATGCTTTTTAGAAAATGAAACTACCATAAGGCCTCCGGCACACACACCATGCAATCGCACACTTGGGGAGATTTCTCCTTATGATAGTCAAACATGCTTACTACGCAAAATCCTTTTTGATATTATTATTAGTGCATAGTGGAAAACATATCGAAAGTATAATATTAATCTTAGCCAGCATATGTACCATTATATTATGCCTGCTATAGCTACCATGTTAAATGGCAGGTTATACAACTAAAATCGTACAAGGCACGTATTGGTAATTAGATTTCCAACAAATGGTTAGGCCAAAAAACTTCCCATTGCCACATGGGTACGCCTCCGGAGGGACGCACCCGAGAACCTACCCGGATCTCTGCCAACACAAGGCTGGTTTACCCCTTCTCGGAATTAACACCTAAAGATGTGCCATCCCCGGTCGTTTGCGACCTTTATCCGAGGATCCTCAACCACAAAGCAACATCACACAGTAATAAATTTATAGTGTCCACATGAGTTAAGTATCTGGGCTCCATACCATGATACCACCCTTTTCCAGAAGAAATGGACATGCCCTAAGGGCACGACCCCTGCAGCCTTGCTGCATCTTTCTTGTTTCGACTATTTCTAGGGTATGAGGTTCTGATGCAATCTCGTCCACAAAGCTACGCTTGTTCACAAAGCCATTCTTCGATCAACAAATGATCAACAGCACTTCGTATGCCACATTACCAAATTGGGAATGTATCACTCGTAACCATTAACTACATAACCTCTGAGCTCGTACGTCTCATAGAAGTGTGTTAAGCTAAGAGAATAAATCTCCGCCACCAAACAAAAATGTATTTTTATAGAAACCGGCTTTACATCTTAAAGTGTAATGTCAGACACAAATCCATACAAGTTTGTTCCATGTTCGAACAGAACCGAAGACACTTCCGAAGAAGCCTTTGCAATCCGGGTATTCACAATCCCGATCGGACTCCCCATCACATAGGGAGATCTATATATCGTAACTACTCAGTGTAGAGTCATTTGACGGGTAATCCTTTCGTTTTTGAAAATACTCGGTCTTCACCACCAGTCTTCGAATGCTATCTGTTACGTCGTATCATTATTCGGAATGGGTTATATGATACAAGATCCTCTCTGACTAAACCGAATAATGAGCGAAATATTTAAAAACATAGGGATATTGGGATTTCAGTTAAGTCACAACTTTAAAACCCAAAACCTTTCTCTTCAAATGGTTTAAACAAATTACCTTTTTCAAAATCTATAAACAAAAATATTCTTTTCACAAAGTTCACCCATCTTTCACAAAAATCCATTCACTGATTTCATAACAATTTCCACTTCAAATCGGATTAACTCATCCTATCTTTAAATCAAAGATTTAATCCATAGCTTTTAAAATCATTTCCAAAGATTCATTCATAACTTGGAAAACCATTTTCATTTTAAACTTGAAATCCTTTTAACACAAATTGGAAATTCTTCCCTTATATGAAAGCTTTTATTATTTGAAAACAAATAGTTTTCATTTTGAAAAAGTCCGATTTCATTTATACAAATTAAAGTCCTTGGGTTAAGTTCAAATTCCCAAAACAATACTTTTAAAATGGTTTAAATCCATATAAAAACATTTATAACTTACATAGCCTTTTTAAACCATAATTTCCAAACATAGAATTCAATTTCAAATCTTGAATTTAAATTTAAATCAATTTATTTAAATTTCAAAACCTTATCAATTTATTTAAAATAACTTTTATCTTCAAACTCCTTTTCAAAAAAAATTCACGTTTAATCCAATTCTATTTCCAAAACCTTTTGGATTCAAAATTCAATTTAAAAATTGTTTTATAAAATCTATGACTTAGCCAATTTCCTTGTGCAATCCATATTTGTGTGTGTATAGTGTAGTCCAGGGGTTTTACACAATAGTGCAACATTATCAATCATCACAGATTCAAGCACATTAATTATAGATAAGCGGTATATCTATATAACGCTTATCTTCCATACACAGATTCATAGATAAATAATATACATTTATCACAAATAAAATAAATTACATTCATTCAAGCTTGAATTAAAACAATTCATATCACAAAGCATCACACATCAGAATACCAAACAATTCAAAGCAGCTCATACAATTCAAACATTCATAGGTAAGGTTAATCGATCATCTGATTAATTAAAACCAGATTAATCACTAATCTAGGTTTATTAACATTAATTAATTACAATTTAATTAATTATCCTTAATTAATAAATGATTACCCTTAATCACTTGATTAATCAATCATAAATCATCAAATTATTACCCTTAATTACTTTTATTAAGAAATTAATTTTAAGTAATTAATTGCCCCTAAATTACTTTTATTTACTGATTACTTTAATTGATTAACCCTTAATTCATTTAATTAATTATCCTTAATTAATTACAATAATCTATTAAACTTAATCACTTGATTAATTAATAATTAATTAATTAATCACTAATCACTAAATAAATTAATTTCTAATCATTAATTAATTAATCTTAATTATCTAAATAATTAAACTCTAATTATAAATTGATTAATCTTAATTACTTAATTAGATTAATTCTTAAATAACACTTAAATAAATCCGTAAACCTTTATAATTTAATTAATCCTAAATTATTAATTAATTTAACTTTAATTACCTTGTTAATTTAAGTAATCTTTAATCATAAAAAAAAACTTAACTAACTTTCAAGAAAAAACAATTACATTAATTACCTAACTTTAATTTACACATGTTTAAAAGCATTTCATCTCAATTTATACTTAATTACTTTTAAAAATTAAGTTTTTAAAAATACTTAACAATTCTCAAATTTTATTTATCAAGGCATAAAACTTTTAATCAAAATAGTTTAAACATAATAGATAAAATTAGTTTTAAATTTAAATTTTAAAATTAGCTTTACAAAACATTTTAAAACATTTACAAACTCTACTTCGGGTTCAACCTGTTACTGACTCGTGTGTCCACTGGGGTTCCTTCTTCATCTTCCTTTTTTTTAGTTTTAAGTTAAGTTTTAAAATCTAGAATGATAACACTCACGAACACGAGTACAGACTCAAGCCAAATCTTATCCCACTCGTGCATCAACACGAGAAAAAATCTTCTTCATTCCCACCCAATCTCGTGTGCATAGATCGATCCAGTGCACATGCACACGCCGCCGGCGTCAATCCGGCACCATCGACCTCCATCGCCAAGTCGACTATGGCGTCCCTAAACCATCGCACTACTCAGCAACCATGAGCAAACATCAAAATCAAAATCGAGCTTCTATTCAAAAAACTGGAAACCCCATCTGAAACTGCCTCGACGAGGCAATTCTGGCCACCAGAACCACCAAAACTTCGCTAGCGACTTCGCTAGCCTCCATGTCATCACTTCCCCAAACCACGCACAGCTCGATGCACCATAGAAGCCATGGTGACTAATTTTTATTCCCTCGACAGAACTAGGGTTTAAAACCCAATTGGCCTATTGCCGACGCTCCGGTGATCGTACACCATATCCACCATTTTTCCCAACTTCGATGATCACCAAGCTAACTCCAGCCAAAGCCCCAACCTCTAGAATCGCCCCAATCACCAGAACTTGCTCGAAAACCAAAATCCAGTCATTCCCAAAATGCAAATCCAATACCAAACTAAAATTCATGAATTTTGTTTTAAAAATCACATTTTCCAAAGATGATTCAAGTTGCATGTTTGAATCCACCAATTAAATTGTTTGCTTTTATCATTTTTAATTTTTTTTTTTACTGTTTTACTCTATTTCCAGAGATATGCAAAACAAATTTGCTTAAAAATAAATTTTAAACTATATTTTATGATTAATAAATCATATTTTGTTTTGAAGCACACAGCCAAACCATGATTAGATAGAGAAGTATGAATTTTTGAATTATTTAAAAGCTCTGTAATCGGGAAACAGAGAAGAACAAGCATCACATACATGCACAGATCAAACATTTTTTTATATATACAGAAATAACATATCTATAAACACATGCAAAGAACAAATCCGATTCAAGAATCCATATGCACAATTCTAGATCTACTTAAGCTTTTAATACATATATTTACTCACAGGCATTTCAAGACAAAGAAGGTGAAGTTTCCTCACCTGTTTCCTGAAAGAACAGAGGCTAGAATGATGATTTTTGAACAGAGGTTTTGAATTTTTTTGCTTGCTGTTGTTTGATTCCTGGCTTAGTTGCTGATGTTTAGATCTGAAGTTTGATTCCAGGTTGAAGGCTGAAACTTGATTTCTAGATTTTGACTTGCTACAAGCTTTTCAATTTGATTTGCAATTTAATTTCTTGAATCCTGAAGCTTGTTTTTGTTTTGCTTTGATATTTTTTTCCAGGTTTTGAAAATTCTGAGATGATTTCTTTTTTTCCTCTTGATCAAGTTTTGGTTTTGTTATTGGGATGATTTTTTTTCTACGTATGTTTTCTAAATTCAAATTAAAAGAAAAGTTAAGTTTTCTACTTGTTTTAATTTGGCTAACACTTGTCTATATCGTATTAACACTTGTATCTACATATTTTAATCTTCTTACAAATGTCCTATGTGAATTAAATTGTGTTTATATCCTCGATTTAAAGAATTTTATAAATTTGTTATGCACCTTATTTTTAATAAACTTATAAATCATGTTTTATATATATACAATTTAAAAGAGAATTGTTTATTACTAATGTATATATTTATACTTTCAAGGAATTGATTTTTCAAAATCTAATTATACTTTAAATAAATAATCACACATATGTAAATAATAAAATTTAGCGTTTAAACAACTTTTAAAATTTTACTATATTTTAAACACTACAAATAATATTTTAAATATAACTTTATACCATATTCCTTATTTAAATAAATACATCTTCTTTATTAATCATTTATGTAATCTTTTAAAGCAAAAGATGGTTTTACAAATTTAATTTCACATGAATAAATATATTAAAATTTTATTCTTAATTAGCCTTTGAAAAATCTATTATATCAAATTCAAAATATCATTTTTAAATCAAAATGAATATTTAATCAAATTAGAAACAAATTCTTATTAATTGAAAAATAAAATTTTAAATCCAATTTATTTCCAATATATTTATTATTGAGTTTCCAAATTCAAATTTCTATTAAAAATCAATATATATATATAAACAAACTAATAATTTATTTTATTTTGGAAAAACTCAATTTAATTTACAATTTAATTTCAAAAATTAATTCAATTATCAAATTAAACTTGGCTAAAATCCGGGAATGTTACATATTCCCCCCTTAAGAAAATTTCGTCCTTGAAATTTGCCACGGAGATAACAAAGAACAAATGAAAGATAGAGAAATATCTTTTCAGATTAAACTGAATATCTATTCTACATTCGGATTACAAAATCAGAATATCAACAATCGATATGAGAATAAGCTCACTCAATATTTCACGAAGTACTCGGTTTATCCGGATCTACGAATATGCAGGGGCACTGGTTAGTTCAAAGGAATAACTAACCATTCGTAGAATATATCGTAACCCAATAAAACAGACAAAAATAGGTTTGACTACAATCTCAGATTCAAGATTTAACTCATTTACGATTTACTGAGAAATAAAATATGTGTAGTTCCTGTGTTGAACAAAACTCGAAATTTTTTATCGTAAACGAGAAGGTTACCTGCTAAAATTCATTTTCCTTTATCATCCTTTGAGGTTGAAGGATCATCTTTGATTGCATACTACTTGAGCTTGCTTCTGTGCTGGGCAATCCTTGATCCTATGTCCGGGCTTGTGGCAGTAATAGCATTCCCATTCTCCTTCGGAACTTCCTGCTTATCCAGAGTATCGTATTTATAACCCACGTCGATCAATTCAAAAAAAGATTCCTTTACGTGAGCAGTCATCCTCTCCTGATGTTTCTTGTTCATTCCCTAAATAAACTTTTCATTCTTTTTCAAAGGTGTATTTACCAACTCCGGACCAAACCGAGATAATTCGTTGAATTTGTCCGAGTAGTCCTCATACGATAAACTTCCCTGCTTCAAATCCGCGAACTCCTGGTACATCCTGGAGATACCAGTAGACGACATATATTGCTGCTTGAACACTTCCTTGAATTGACTCCAACTGAACTCATCTGCCGGCTCATCCACAGTAACTGTCTCCCACCAAGCTAAAGTCTCTTCCTGTAGTTGCCAGGAAGCTATCAATCACATCTGATCATCTTCCAATTTTAGTCCTTTGAAAATCCTTTCGCACGATCGAATCCAGGCTTGTGCTTCGATAATGGTTTCCTTGCCTGTGAATGGCTTTCCACCAAGTCAAGAAAAACTTCAATGTAAATCGGCCAGATTTGGCTGAGGTTGAGTTGGAATAGATGTTGTTGCAGGGACTTGACCAGTTGAAGTGGTACTTCCCCGTCCCCTACCTCGTCCTCTTCTTCCACTCATTCTTACTATCTGTAAATAGTAAGAAAACCGATTTAGGCATTCCGACACAGCGGAAACAAAGGATGATAGCATTGATATACAATATAGATACAATGTTTGATACATCATGATACAACAACCCAACACCATCAGAGGATATATACAACACGTCACCATAGCGGAAATATATCGACATGAGCAAAGTCTTCAAGAGAATCCAATACTGCAACTCCAATCCAAAACTCCAAACCAAAGCTCTTAACTTCAAGCTCGAACCACCATCAAGCTGAACTTATAGCAAATGCGATCACGAGCGTGATTGCCAAACCCAAAAAAACTTCAAAGATCCAAAGACTGAAGAAGATTTCCAAATGCTACCAAACCAAAGACTTCGAAAGCTATCAAATCTACACCTACTATTTGATTATCTGAAAAACCCAACTCTAGACTGCCCGTGCGGAAAATTATGGGCACCCAGAGTTTAGGAAGGGAACAACAAACTCCAGGTCAGTCATGGGACTGGTGTGAGCAAATAAAAACAGTTTATCTTTAAAATAAGCAACAAAAGAATTTAAAACATTGAAATCTGCAATGCTTTTTAGAAAATGAAACTACCATAAGGCCTTCCGGCACACACACCGTGCAATCGCACACTTGGGGGAGATTTCTCCTTATGATAGTCAAACATGCTTACTACGCAAAAACCTTTTTGATATTATTATTAGTGCATAGTGGAAAACGCTTTGAAAGTATAATATTAATCTTAGCCCGCATGGGTACCATTATATTATGCCTGCTATAGCTACCATGTTAAATGGCAGGTTATACAACTAAAATCGTACAAGGCACGTATTGGTAATTGGATTTCCAATGAATGGTCCGGCCAAGAAACTTCCCATTGCCACATGGGTATGCCTCTGGAGGGACGGCCCGAGAACCTACCCGGATCTCTGCCAACACAAGGCCGGTTTACCCCTTCCCGGAAGTAACACCTAAAGATATGTCATCTCTGGTAGTTTGCGACCTTTATTCGACGATCCTCAACCACAAAGCAACATCACACAGTAATAAATTTATAGTGTCCACATGAGTTAAGTATCTGGGCTCCATATCATTGTACCACCCTTTTCCAGAAGAAATGGACATACCCTGGGGGCGTGACCTCTGCAACCATGCTACATCATTCCTATTTCGACCATTTCCAGGGTGTGAGGTCTTGATGCAGTCTCGTCCACAAAGCTATGCTTTTTCACAAAGCCATACTTCGATCGAAAAATGATCGGCAACACTTTGTATGCCACATTACCAAATTGGGAATGTATCACTAGTAACCATCAACTACATAACCTCTGAGCTCATACGTCTTAGAGAAGAGTGTTAAGCTAAGAGAATAAATCTCCGCCACCAAACAGAAATGTATTTGATAGAAACCGGCTTTACATCTTAAAGTGCAATGTCAAACACACATCCATACAAGTTTGTTTCGGGTTCGAACAGAACCGAAAGCACTTCTGAAGAAGCCCTTGCAATTCGGGTATTCACAATCCCGATCGGACTCAGTATCACATATGGAGATCTCTATACCGTAGCTACTCAGTGTAGAGTCATTCGACGGGTAATCCTTTCATTTTCGAAATTACCTGGTCTTCACCACCGGTCTTCGAATGCTATCCGTAATGTCGTATCATTATTTGGAATGGGTTATATGACACGAGGTCCTCTCCCGGCTAAACCGAATAATGAGAGCAATATTTAAAACCATATGGATTTTGGGATTTCAGTTAAGTCACAACTTTAAAACCCAAAACCTTTCTTTTAGAATGGTTTAAACAAATTACCATTTTCAAAATCATTAAACAAAAAGATTCATTTCACAAAGTTCACCCATCTTTCACAAAGATCCATTCATAGGTTTCAAAATAATTTCCACTTCAGACCGGATTAACTCATCCAATCTTTAAATCAATGATTTAATTCATAGCTTTCAAAATCATTTCCAAAGATTCATTCATAACTTGGAAAACCATTTTCGTTTCAAACTTGAAATCCTTTTAACACAAATTGAAAATTCTTTCCTTATATGAAAGCTTTTATTATTTGAAAACAAATAGTTTTCGTTTCGGAAAAATCCGATTTCATTTATACAAGTTAAAGTCCTTGGGTTAAATTCAAATTCCCAAAACAATACTTTTAAAATGGTTTAAATCCATATAAACACATTTATAACTCATATAGCCTTTTTAAACCATAATTTCCAAACATAGAATTCAATTTCAAATCTTGAATTTAAATTTACATCAATTTATTTAAATTTCAAAACCTTATCAAGTTATTCAAAATAACTTTTATCTTCAAACTCCTTTTCAAAATCTTTTCACGTTTAATCCAATTCTATTTCCAAAACCTTTTGAATTCAAAATTCAATTTAAAAATTATTTTCTAAAATCTGTGACTTAACCAATTTCCTTGTGCAATCCATATTTGTGTGTATATAGTGTAGTCCAGGGGTTTTAAACAATTGTGCAACATGATCAATCATCGCAGATTCAAGCACAGTAATTATAGATAAAAGGTATATCTCTATAACGCTTGTTTACCATACACAGATTCATAGATAAATAATATACATTTATCATAGATAAAATAAATTACATTCATCACAGCTTGAATTAAAACAATTCATATCACAAAGCACCACACAGCAGAAATATCAAACAATTCAAAGCAGCTCATACAATTCAAACATTCATAAGTAAGGTTAATTGATCATCTGATTAATTGAAACCACATTAATCACTATTCTAGGTTAATTAACATTAATTAATTATCCTTAATTAATACGTGATTACCCTTAATCACTTGATTAATCAATCATAAATCATCAAATTATTACCCTTAGTTACTTTTATTAAGAAATTAATTTTAAGTAATTAGTTACCCCTTAATTACTTTTTATTTATTAATTACTTAAATTAATTAACCCTTAATTAATTTAATTAATTATCCTTAATAAATTACAATAATATATTAACCTTAATCACTTGATCAATTTATTCTTAATTATTAATTAATTAATCACTAAATGAATTAATTTCTAATCATTGATTAATTAATCTTTAATTATTTAATTAATTAACCTCTAATTATAAATTAATTAATCTTTATTACTTAATTAAATTAATTCTTAAATAACAATTAAATAAATCCTTAAACCTTTATAATTTAATTAATACTAAATTATTAATTAATTTAACGTTAATTACCTTATTAATTTAAGTAATCTTTAATCATAAAAAAAACTTAACTAACTTTCAAGATAAAACAATTACATTAATTACCTAACTTTAATTTACACATGTTTAAAAGCATTTCATCTCAATTTATGCTTATTTACTTTTAAAAATTAAGTTTTTAAAAATACTTAACATTTCTCAAATTTTATTTATCAAAGCATAAAACTTTTAATCAAAATAGTTTAAACATAATAGTTCAAATTAGTTTTAAATTTAAATTTTAAATTAGCTTTACAAAACAATTTAAAATATTTTCAAGCTCTACTTCGGGTTCAACCTGTTCTTGACTCGAGTGTCCACTGGGGTTCCTTCTTCATCTTCCCTTTCTTTTCTTTTGTTAAGTTTTAAGTTAAGTTTTAAAATCTGGAATGATAGCACTGACGAACAAGAGTACAGACTCGAACCAAATCTTATCCCACTCGAGCATCAACACGAGAAAAAAGCTTCTTCGTTCCCACCCAATCTCGTGTGCACAGATCGATCCAGTGCACATGCATACGCCGCCGGCGTCACTCTAGCACCATCGACCTCCATCGCCAAGTCAACTACGGCATCCCCAAACCATCGCACTACTCAGCAACCATGAACAAACATCAAAACCAAAATCGAGCTTCCAGTCGAAAAAATGGAAACCCATCCTCATATGAAACTGCCTCGACGAGGCAATTCCGACCACTAGAACCACCAAAACTTTGGCAGCGACTTCGCTAGCCTCCATGCCATCACTTCCCTAAACCACGTGCAGGTCGATGCACCATAGAAGCCACAATGACCTATTTTTATGCCCTCGCCAGAACTAGGGTTTAAAACCCCATTGGCCTATTGCCGACGCCATGGTGATCGTACACCATATCCACCATTTTTCCCAACTTCGATGATCACCAAGCTAACTCCAGCCATAGCCCCGACCTCCAGAATCACCCCAGTCACCAGAATCACATTTTCCAGAGATGATTCAAGTTGCATGTTTGAATCCACCAATTAAATTGTTTGCTTTTATCATTTTTTAATTTTTTTTACTGTTTTACTCTATTTCCAGAGATATGCAAAACAATTTTGCTAAAAAATAAATTTTAAACTATATTTTATGATTAATAAATCATATTTTGTTTTGAAGCACACAGCTAAACCACGATTAGATAGAGAAGTTTGAATTTTTGATTTATTTAAAAGCTCTGTAATCGGGAAACAGAGAAGAACAAGCATCACATACATGCACAGATCAAACATTTTTTTATATATACGGAAATGACATATCTATAAACACATGCAAAGCACAAATATGATTCAAGAATCCATATGCATAATTTTAAACCTACTTATGCTTTTAATATATATATATATATATATATATATATATATATACTCACAGGCATTTCAAAACAAAGAAGGCGAAGTTTGCTCACTGTTTCCTGAAAGAACAGAGGCCAGAATGATGATTTTTGAACAGAGGTTTCGAATTTGTTTTTCTTGTTGTTGTTTGATTCTTGGCTTAGTTGCTGATGTTTAGATCAGAAGTTTGATCCTAGGTTGAAGGTTGAAACTTGATTTCTAGATTTAGATTTTGATTTGCTTCAGGCTTTTGAATTTGATTTGCAACTTAATTTCTTGAATCCTGAAGCTTGTTTTTGTTTTGCTTTGACATTTTTTCCAGGTTTTGAAAAATCTGAGATGATTTCTTTTTTTTCCTCTTGATCAAGTTTTGGTTTTGTTATTGGGATGATTTTTTTTCTTCTATGTATGTTTTCTAAATTCAAATTAAAAGAAAAGTTAAATTTGCCACTTGTTTTAGTTTGGCTAACATTTGTCTATATTGTATTAACACTTGTATCTACATATTTTAATCTTCTTACAAATGTCCTATGTGAATTATATTATGTTTATATCCTTAATTTAAACTATTTTATAAAAAAAATTGAACCTTATTTTTAATAAATTTATAAATCATGTTTTATATATATACAATTTAAAAGAGAATGGTTTGATACTAATTTATATATTTATACTTTCAAGAAATTGATTTTAAAAATCTAATTATACTTTAAATAAATAATCACACATATGTAAATTATAAAATTTAGCTTTTAAACAACTTTTAAACTTTTACTATATTTTAAACACTACAAATAATATTTTAAATATAACTTTATATCATATTCCTTATTTAAATAAATACATCTTCTTTATAAATCATTTATATAATCTTTTAAAGAAAAAGATGGTTTTAAAATTTTAATTTCACATGAATAAATATATTAAAATTTTATTCTTAATTTGCCTTTGAAAAATCTATTATATCAAATTCAAAACATCATTTTTAAATCAAAATGCATATTTAATAAAATTAGAAACAAATTCTTATTAATTTAAAAATAAAATTTTAAATCCAATTTATTTCCAATATATTTATTATCGAGTTTTCAAATTCAAATTTCTATTAAAAATCAATATGTATATAAATATAAACAAACTAATATTTTATTTTATTTTGGAAAAACTCAATTTAGTTTTCAATTTAATTTCAAAAATTAATTCAATTGTCAAATTAAACTTGGCTAAAATCCGAGAATTTTACAGATTTTAGCATTTTTGCAAAAAATTCGGACCCATTTGGATTCGGATTGTTACATATGGTATCAGAGCCTAGGTTTAGGATTCCTAGGTAGATAGTGAGCGAACGTATTTGTATTTTTGAATAAAATATAAATATATTATGTACTAAAATCCAAATAGTCCCCAATTATATATTTTAACTTATGGAAAAAAATTATAAGTATATTTGTGCATAGTTTGCTAGTTGGGTTTGAAATGATCCAAGAGTATTGAGATCTAAGTTATTACTCTTCTACAGTGTACAATAAGTCATGTTTTGAGAGAAGATTATGTTATAGTAAGTGGGGAAGTTCCCTAGAGATAGTAGGAAGAGTGTTTTTATTTTGGAAGGAGTAAGAGGTTCTGGTAAGAAGAAAAACCACCTTATTAACCCAATAAAATGAAACATTTGGAATTGAAAAGCTGAAAAATATAGTTGTTAATATATTTGAGGAAGTAAATATTGGGTTTTTGAAAAAAAAATAAGTGGTATGAATTTAAATTAAATTTTTATATGATGTAAATTTTGTTAAAAGTGAAATTCTTTTTGAAGAATTATAGAGAGGGTATAGCTCGCTTGTTTCTTTATAGGTAAACAAAGATTTTAAATATAAAAACCTAGAGTGTGTTAAGTATCAAAAACGTAGGTTACATCATTTATTATTGTAAAAGTTGTTTTCGATAAAAATAAAGGAAGCATAGACTATGACACTATTGTTATAGTAGGTGACTCACGAAAGAAATGTTTTTGCATAGCATATGAGGTTTATTAATATTTATTTTAGTTGAATCCATAAACTAGTATTTTTGGTTTGTAGTAACGGTGTTTTACACCACATCTGTTTTGACCCAAATGGGTTTTGGAGATAATTTTAAAGTGCTTTGTATGTACATTTATTATTTAAACAAGTATATGAAAATGTTTTCTAGTTATGAAGATATTAAAACAGTTTTGAAAATGAGTTCTTTTGAAAAAGGATGTAAGTTGAATTAATAACTTTAGTAGGAAATATCTACTGTAAGTGAATATAGATTAAACATACTTTAATCTATTGGAATGAAATAAATAATGAAATAATTTTCTATGAATCACAAATAAAGATGTTTTGTACAAGTTATAAGGAATACGTGAAAGATATTTATAAGTTATGGAAAGCACTATATTTTGTACAGCCCATTTTGATAAAATAGAAAATAAATTCCTTATAATTTCACATAAACATGAAATCCTCTTTTAAAGGATTCATAGAAGGTTTTAGCGTTAATGGTTTCACACAAGAGGAAGTAATTCCAATACATTAAGGTATAAAACCATTAAGTGTAGTACGTTAGAAACTCCATCAAGGTTAAGTAATTGGAAGAGCGGGAAATTTAAGAGATTTTTGATTAAATAATTGTTCTTATCTACTTCAGTTTTAGTAAATTTGAAAATATATGAAAAGAAGATATTTTGAAAACACGTGAGGACATTTTTTTAAAGTCAAGAAAAAAAAGAAGAATGTTTTAAGAACAAGAAAAACATATTTTAAAGAAAAATGGTTTGGTGAAAAAGTAAATAAGTTTTTGGAAAGATATAATTTTAAGTAACCAAGTACCTTTGAATTTCATAGGAAACTTTAAAATAACACTTTCAAAGGTGAGAATTTTGGGATTTGATGTTTCAAAATTTAAAAGCTTTAATTTTTGAAGTAAAATGAAAAATACCAAAACAAACCAGACTTTTAAATATGGAATAGATAGGAATCATTTCGTAGGTGTAACGAAAAAATATAAGGCTATAGCAGTAATTACTCCTACTAGTAATAATGAAAGTTCCCGTAAGGTGTATAAGATACTAGTGAGAACCTACGAATGTTGCTTCATGTGTGTAGACAATAGAAGAATAGTGAAGTGATATTAGTAAGATAGTAAGACACGCGCGGTTAAGAAAAGTAGACCCTGGTTCAGAAAAAATGAAAGCCAAAAGGAGAATTTTCCAAGCTTAGTTGCCTTTTTTGATAGAGACTACATAGATTGAAATCCTTATCCATTGCAGTAAATGAGACTTTGTTATTCCTTTTTGAGCATGTAATAGAAGCGATGAATAGATCTTATTCGTGATGAGTAATACAGTGAAAGTTGGTAATAAGTAATAGGCCGTAGGAGGAGCATATAAGCTACTTGGATCCCTAGAGTAGTACCTCTCTTTCTCAGAGTGGACATGGTCCTAGACATCTTAGCCCTAGATGATACCTATTTTCAGTTGCTATATTAAAAGAAGAGTAAAAGCAGATAAAAGGTAACTAAAAGAAAACAGTAAGATAAAGAAAGCAACAGAAATATCAATAGAAATAAATGAGAGTTGCAAAAGAAAATTAATTCTTCCCCATAAATTAAGTTTGGGAAAAAGTTTGAAAAGAAAAAACTTTCTTATGTAAACCATGCTTGGGAAAGAAAATAGAGATTTTATAGGATAGCAACATAAGTTCCAAGTACGGAGGGAGAGGTACGTAAGAGTAAAATGGAGAGTGAAGTTTTTCCGTTTTCTACCTTCTTTCTGACATAAGAAAACGAGTTCGGAAAATTAAATTTTTTTGAAATTCAAATATTAAAAAGTCACGTGGTTGGGTTTAGATGGAAAATTCGTTGAACTACACCCCTATTTAGCAGGATGTGGGAAAATTTGGATGAAAAATATTTTGAGTTTTCAAAAGATTGCACTTATATAGAAATTGTAAGTATATTTAGGATGCGTGCATCATATTTTAAAATAAATTTTTAAAGAAGAAAAGCATTCATATAGGAGGTACCACATAGAAATTCATGTACAAACATATATTTTGTATGGAATAACACTTTTGCACAAGAACACGGACGGTTGAAAAATTGGAAGTACACGAAATTGATATAATTAATGTAAGGAATTGCATAATTTTACCCTTGCCAAATATCAAGGACGAAATTTCCTGAAGGGTGGGAGAATGTAACACCCCGTAGTTTTATATCATTAAATAATCAAATAATTATGAAAATGAAAATAAGAATTTTTGGAATTGTTAGAATTTGACCTTGAAACTTATTTCATTGTGTTCATGGCGATTTTCTGATCAATTGACATATATAATATGCCTCGAACGTAGTTCGTATGAAAAAGTTATTGACGTTCAAGGTTTTGTATCGAAAAATAATCATACATGTAAATGTACTTAAATATATTTGTTATAAATAAATATATGTGTGTATGAAATTCCAGAAATAACGCACAGTTGAATTTTAAAATAGAAGCGCGTCATAAAGATAATTAATTAACATTGTCATCATGAAGAAAATTAATTGATATTAGTAATTAAAGATAACTAATTGACATTAGCAGGCAATGTAATCAAATCAGCTATTGGAGGAAATTAATTTACATTAATTGGTCACATGTGAAATTCAAAATAGACAGGTTTTATATTGGAAAATTAATCAAGCAATTAGTGTTGATTAATTAGAATAAATAGGCAACATAAAAAAGGGTTAAACGTTTATAATTTATAACGTTTAAAAGTTAACGTTTATAAATAATATTTAATAAAACAAATAAGGCACGCTTAAAATCAAAAATAGACGTGCGTTATAAAGAGCATTAAATCGGAGAACTAATGAGATTTAATTGGAATTAATAAGGAAATGAAATAATAGTTTACCTAGATTTGAATGTGTACATATAGGCAATATATTGTCGCACATAAAAATTAATTGAAGGATTAATTAAGATTAGGATTAATAGATAATTGGTGGCTGCATCTATATAAGAGAGAATGTAATGTAGTTCATTCCATTAGCCGTCACTTTCTCCATACCTCTCTTACAGTAAACAATCGCTTCTTTTTTTTATTCTTTTCTCCTATTTTTCACAAATCTTCACCAAATGAATCCAAATAAAATATATGTGAACAAAATAGAGAATTTGCAACAAATTAAAAAAGAGAAGTTGTAGAATGGCGTAGTAATTTTAGAAGATAGGATTTAAAGCTAAGGACGACATGTGAGTGGATTTAATTATTATCTTTTACGTTTATGATATATTATTGTTAGATTCTCGTTAAATAATTTTATTCAGTATTTATTTCAGTAATTATTTCTGTTAATTAGTTATGCTAAGACAGTAAATTGTATAAGAGAACTTATATTTAATTAATATTAGGCTTGGCAGTTTGAGAAGGGAATAAGCCTAAAAGTAAGAAATTTACGGTTATCTACATCTATTTTAAAGGTGAAATTTAGCCTGTAAATGTTAGCTTCTTTTTATTCCTTTTTAGGCGAATAAATTAGTTAAAGAGAAGAATTGGCAAATACAGACCAAACTAGAAGGACCTTATATTTACAGAAATTTTTTGAAAAATAAGAAAAGCTGAATAAAAAGAGAAAAATAGAAATTTGCAGTAAATTATGCTAAAACGGGGAAAAGTAAATAAAAAGGGAAAACCTAATAACTTGATTTGGAAGTAAGTATAGATTAATTAGTTGGTTTAGAAAAGAGAATACATTTCTATATTTAATATTAAAAAGATAACGATATACGTAATTGCAAGAATAAAAAGAAAGAAAAAGGGAATTAGTTTAAAATAGAGAAATTACCGTATTTTGCACTATCCAATAAGTAAAGAAATAAAAAGAAATATCTTGCAGTTACGGATTATTGTTTATAACATTATTTAGTATTAAAACATGGACATGGATTTTTAGCACAGCTTTTTGTAACCAACCAAATAGAATAGAACTACTTCCTAGAATAAGAAAATGATGTGAAGAATTAAAGGAATTAAAGAAGGAATCAAGTTAATTATTAGACAAGAATAGAAGCTATAGACAGAAATGTAACTAGATCTCCATTTACTACGCAGATAATAGAATTATAGTAAAGCGGTTATTATGATAAGTAAATTTGTGACAGTTGGACGTAGTCCCAAGTCAAGATTGTCATATAATATAAGGGAATTAAAAAGAATTCAATATCATAATAAAAGAAGACAGGCTAGAATAGAAAAGAGATGCTCGTAATTACATTTATAATATATAGATTATAAAAGAATACGGTAGTGACAATTGCAAGTAAAATTATAACATAGGTTATAATTAAGTAGAAAGAACAGAAAAGGCTTATTTTAATACTTAAATTAAGTTAATAAGAAAATGGAGCAGAAATAACAGTTATTTTAATAAACTTAAATCTTGGATTAAATTAATAAGCAAGATAATAGAAGTGGTCCATAACAACGGCATTCCCTTAAGGTCAGGAACCGATTGTGACGACCCGACTTTTTCTCCACAGAAAGTTGCATCATCATGAAGAAAGAAAGGGATAGAAAAGAGAAAAGAAAGAGAAGAAAGAAGAAAACAACAACAGAATCTCAACAGCGGAACGAATAAATTATATTAATAACATAAATATTACATAGTATACAACACTAATCAGAGTTACACAGAATTTCAACACATACTAGACAGTTATAAACACTTGTCTAGTTATACAACTCAATACAATACAAGAAAAGATACCAACACAGAGATCACGCAGTGGAACTATATATCTAACGTCGAAGCCTTCTGCTCCATTGCTCCTCCATAATTCGTCAAAGCTAACCTGATCTCTTGGCTACTCGTAAAAATTTGAGTACCCAAGAGTTTAAGAAAACAGAAGATAAACTCTGAGTCAGACATGGGTCTGGTGTGAGTAACAGGTTAAAGTTGCTTAACTTTGAAAAACCTTTGAAAAGAAAGGTATCACGTAAGACTTCCTACACATAAACATGGAAAAGTTTTTACCTTACGCTAACCAAAACATTTGATAGGAAATCCAGTGATATTATAATTGGTCTAGGGTTTTCAAGTAAATATGAAATAGCCGAAATTGTTACATCTATTAAATTCCAGCTACTAGCCACAAAGTCGGTAATACAATCAAAACCGTTGGCACTTATTGGATTCTGGATTCCATCAATGGCAGGGTTACCGGGGTACCGCCCGTCACAGTACGTGGCCTAGATCAACGTACCGAGGATCACCCCCAATCCCCTGCAACACAAGACCGAAACCAACCCTTACTGGACAGTCCCGAACAAGACAACCCCGCAGTTGGCTTACGTTCCAACCGCCCACTAATCCGAATAAAAAGGGACATCTAGACAGGGGAAAATCTCGTCCTACTTGGGCATGACCCACTTTGCCTTGCTTCACCTCCCCTGTTTTAGCCATTCCCGGTTGATGAGGCTCGAGGCTACGATTTACCTTTAGAGAACACATCTCTTAGAATGCTCATCGTCCACCTGACGATGTTCTGAAAGCATTCAATCCATACAAGTTCGTTTTGGGTTCGAAAGAAACCGAAGACATTATCTCGTTACACTCATTTTGGAATCACCCACAGAGTTAACGACGATAACCCTTGCACTCTGAATCTTCATCTCGAATCTAAAAGTACTACTCCGTCAAACTCATCTCGGAATCACCCTCAGAGTTATACTGACGAATATAGTTCTTACACCTTGAGTCTTCACTCTTCACAAGAGATTCAGACCTATTGTTAATTTGGATCGATGTGGTTTTCGGATATCCAAATATGGAAACCCGATCCCGGTCTCATCGAAAGCCAAAGCGTGTCTTTTAAGGCCAAGTTGTTTTAAAGGTTTAAAACAATTCAATTATCTATATACACAGATAGATAAATCACAGATTCACAATAGATAATCAACATTATCATCACAATAGATAATCCATATTATCATTATAAAAAGTTAATCGAAATCATGATCACAATGCAACCAACGCATCCATATCATTCAACATTACTTATCTCATATCTGAGATTCAAACCATTCAAGGCAAACATCATCATCCATCCATATAAGCAATGATTAATAATCTCACCAAATATAATTAATTTAAAATGAATTAAATTAATTACATCATTTCTAATTAATTTAAAATGAATTAAATTAATTACTCCATCATTACCAAACTTGCTTATATCACTATTAATTAATTGTCAATCAATTAATTAATCATCCATCAATTATTCATTTTAATTAATCATCCCTGGTTAATTAATCTTTAATTACATTCAAGTAATTATCCACTAATTAATTTCTCAAATTAATTATACTTAACCAAATACAGTAATTAATCTTTAATTACTTCCTTAATTAATTATCTATAATTAGTTACATTAATTCTTAATTAATTACATCAATTAATTCCTTCATTTATTAATTATTTCCAAATAATCTATTCTTAATTACATCATTAATTATAATAATTAATAATTTCTAATTACATTTTCTATTTAAATTAATTACATTAAGTAATTAATTCTTAATTTAAACCAGAAATGTTAATCACCCTTGATTAACTCCATTCAATAATTAACAACCCTTAATTACTTCACCAAATAAATTAATTACTCTTTAATTAATTATCTCTAATTAATCTCTTGATTAATTTACAAAATAATTATACTCAAATTACTTCCATCATCACATCGCCTTCAATTAATTACATATAGTAATTAATCATAAATTACTTCCCTAAGTAATCTCTCTTCATTAAATTAGATTAAGTAATTATATTCCACAAATCATCAAATGGTTATTGTAAATTAATTAAACCGAATTAATTAACTTAATCTAATCAAATTAAACTCAATTAATTACAATAAGTAATTAATTCCTTAATTACTTCCATAAGTAATTATACTTAACAATTTACACAGATGATTATCTTTAAATTAATTAACCTAATTAATTATTAAAAATTAACCGCATTAATTAATTATTAAATAATCCTTAGTTAATAACCTTTATTAACTATTTAACAATTCATTAATTATTTTTCTAAAGTAATTAACTTATTTTAAACATTATTAATTAAAAATTAATTAATCATTAATAATCCAATAATTAACCCCTAATTATTCAATTAATTAAGTGTTAACTATAACTTAATTTATCCTTTATTACTTAATTCATTAATTATTAATCATTAATTAAAATCAAATCTTATTAATTATTGACTCTTAAATTACAAGTTAATTAATCTAAGAATAATTAATCTTTAACCTTTAAGTTTTAACCCTTAATTACTTTAAGTAATTATTCATTCCAATAATTTATTAAATAAATTAATTATCCATTTAATTACCCTAATAATTAAATGCATAACGAAACATTAAATTATAATTTAACTTCAACAAGTTTTAGAATCAACTTAAAACCTTTAAACTTAAATAATACTTTTCTTATAAAAGAAATTTTACAAAAGTTTAAATCAAATTCCCTTTTTAAATTTAAAACATTTAATTTTTTTATCATTCAAATTTGTTAAAATACTTAAATTTATAAAACTTAAATCTATTTTGAAACAAAGATTCAAATCCAAATTTGAATTAAATTTAAACTTTGTTTAAAACATTTCTTTTCATTTAAAATTCCAATTTAAATTCAAATTTATTTAAAAACATTTTTAAACAATAAACCCTTTAAATTATTTTAAACAAATTTGAAGTTAAAAACTTATTCATTTCCAACTATGATTCAAATTAAAACTTGAATCCATAATTAAAACTAGATTTAAAACTCATTTTAAATCTTTGCTTAATGTTTTAGATTTTAGTTTAAATTTTGAAATAGGACAAGTTTCAAACTTGAACAAACTAACTCGAGCTAAACACTAAAATAACTCGAGTAACTCGAGTAACATTTCATTTGAATTCCTTTAAATTTAAAGTACTGTCAGGTTTAACATAATCTTGTAACAAACATACCCCCGAGCCCTCATAATCCCTACTACGAGTCCACTTCCCCAAAGCTTCGAGCAAAAACATGAATCTACTCGTAACACTCGAGTACCATCTTCCCCCAAAATCAACAGCTGACACACAATGATAACCGTGCACCTACAGCACCGCTGCCATCAACTACGACCTTTCGCGACGACACTCGCAAGTCGACGGTCATCCCTCATCTCGATTCCGACCATCAAACCAATCGTAGAACCCCAAAATCACAATCGAGCTTTCAAGCTCAAAAACTAGAACCATGTCGAATCCTGAAAACGCCTCAATCTCAAAAATCCGGCCACCAGAGATTCTGTCCTTCCACCATCATCTTCGACAAGCAACCCTCCATCAATCCCCTCAATTTGGGTGAACTCGATCACTCATAAGATTTGCATTGACCAATATACTGATCCACAGATAAAACTAGGGTTAAGATCTTTGATTCAAAATCACCAACGCCACACTGCTTTGATTCACCTACTACCATTTTTCCCTGCAACTTCGATCAACACTCCATCACCAGAAAAGATACTGGCCACCCAAACTTCCTAGATCGATAGTATCATACCAAAATACCCTTTTTTGTCAAACCAGAAATACTTAATCACATTCAAACTAAAAATTCTAATTTTGGTTTTAAAATTCAATTTATTGTTAATGTAATTAGTTTATACACTTGAATCAAAGAACCTGTATGATTAAATTCTTACTTTCAAAAGATTGCTCTGTTGTACTTAGTGTTTTCCAGAGACAGTACAGTTTTCATTTTATTTTTCATATTTAATAAAATTAAAACTTTAACTTATGTGACATACCATACATTGTTTAAATCCTAAACTTTAACAAGGTTTTGAGTATGAGATCTTGAATTTGGTCAGGATTTAAACCTGAATTCTAGAACAGTCCCAAAAACCACATTTTCAACAGCAAGCAGACATTCATAAAAACCCATACATATATTCAAAACATTTCATCATAATCATCCACACACTTATTTCCAGAGTAAACAAACAACTATTTATGCTTAAGTTTATTAAATATAACATGTTATTCACCAGAATTTTTATAAGCAGAGTATCCATGTTTTGACAAGCCTGAACCTGAATTGGTTAGATTTTCAAAAACTTCAAGTTGCTTCTTGTTTTTTTTTAAAACTTTAGTTTGCCTTTAAAAACATTCATCCTGTTTTTACTGCAAATGCTAGCTTCCTGATGCATGCTTCCAGATAGATAAGAAAAATGCAGGCTTTGATGAAGTTCAAAACAGGAAAGCAGGATCTTCAGTTGCATGCAAGTTTTAGAGTTGCAGATTTGATTTCAGGTTTATGAATTGCAGAATTGAATTGCAATTTGATTTTTCCAGGTTGATAAATTTGAAGGGCTACAGTTTTCTTTTTTGAGAATTTTTAAATGATTTGCATTTCAATTTTTGAAGAAAATTCAAACAGTTTTGTAGAAGATTAATTTTTTTAGGGAATTTTGCAGATTTTGATTTTGATCAAAATCTCTGTTTTGAATGGAGATGATTGCAGATCATTGTTTTGAAAAAAAGAAGAATAGAAAAAAGAAAATAAGAATGAGGGCAATGTTTATATAAGTAGATTTCGATTAAATTAAAATAAAATGAAAAAGATTAATTAGGACACTTGTTTCTAAGTTTAACATGTGTCACAATTCTTATTTCATGCTTAACACATGTCATATAAGTGTTAAGAGATTAACACATGTGTTAAGAGTATTTTTATTTTAATTTAAAATTGTTTAAAAAAATTTAAATCTTAATTTATTATTTCTTATGTATATATAAATGAATTTATCTCTTTTTAAATTAAAAAGAAATGAAAACAATCAAATTATAAATATAAGCTTATTCAAATATATTTTTTCAAATATTTATTCCTTTGAATTTCACAACAACAAATACAAATTTAAATTAATTTAAAAACCAAGTTACGTATATATATATATATCTTCCTTTAAATTTTAAAAATAAATAAATCATATTTCTTACAAAATTTATTTATGTTCATAAAAACTAAGTACTATCATTATTATTTGAAAATAACAAATTAAACAATATTAAATAGTTTATAAGAGAGATTATAATTTACTTCTATTACTCAATATATTAAGATCACTTGTAATTTATATTTTAAATTCTTATATATAATTTCAAGCAATATTTTAAAAACAAAATAAACAAATATTTGATGTTAATCTAATTTAAATTCATATTAAGCTAATTAAATAAAAATTTAAAACAAATAAGATTTATCATAAGTATAAACCAAATTATGTATTAAATTGCTTAGAAAAGCTAAATGTTTGAATTTAAATCAAATTTCAATTTACCAAAAATAAATTAGAGTTAGAAAATTAATTCATTTACTAAATTCCAAATCAAAGTTTATCAATTTACAATATATACAATTATATATATTATAAACAAAAAACAATCTGTTAGCTTAAAAAAGATAAAATCTTATAATTTAAATATTTATTAAAAGATGATTATTAGATCAATTCAAATTTTATTATCAAAAATAATCAAATCAAATTAATTTTTAACACAGATTATTAAATTCATATTGCCAAATTTTTGGGATATCACATTTCTCCCCCCTTAAAGAATTTCTTCCCCGAAATTTAAAAGCAAAGGTAATTTAATAATCTATCTTAAGATTTTATTTTAAAACACAAGCATATATTATCAAACATATGCTAACAACCAAAGCAACCAATTCATTCAATCAAATAATCTAATTATCCAGACAAATTCTGGATAAAATTTCCACGAGTTTCCTCGGTATAAATATCGGGATACTCGCTCTATAAAATCCAAACAATCTATATTGCTAAGCTCCAGAGCTCCTATCCAACTAGATCTACAAAACTAAACAGGATATCAGACTACAGACAAGCCTAACTCAACAATCACATCCTCCTGAACTGCTGGTTCCACAACCAGAGATAGATCATACACGTACTCCATCAGAAATACGTGAAACACATCGAATCCCAGCTATCCAAACTGGCAATTCAACCTTGAAAATCAAACACCAATTCTCACAAGGTCACAGAAAATATCCAAAACATCTTGGAGCTGACTTACCCAGTCTTACTCAATCTTCAAGCTCTTTAGATCGGAGAAAACTTATCCAAAAATTAAATCTCCGACTCCGGAATCCAAATTCCTTCGTCTTTAATTCACAAAACACTTCTGACGATCCTGGGCTGCCTTCAACTCTCCTGATCAGCTCAACCTTCATTGATGTCTCTAAAAACAAACCAGACCAAAACAACCCAACAGAATGATCTCCTCAAGATCAATCCCAAACCAAGAACACCAACTCTACTCCACAACATCATAAGACTAACTTACTTCCCCTTATCCGGAAAAGACAAAACAAAAGCACTCCCAAACTGCTTCCGCTACACAACTCTGATCCGAAGTAGATGAAAAACTCGAGCACAAACTGGATAACATATCTCTGAAATATGGTTCAACGGATCCATTAAAAGAAAACTCAGATGCCCCACCTGATCCTAAGCTGAACCACCGGTAGCACTTCTAGAATCCAATTGATAAGAAACTCAACCTCCAAATGTGGACAAACTTCTGATAACTCAAGAGAACACTCAAACTATCGCAAGTCACTTTTGCGATCAACCAGCCTAATATCCAAAGAAAATCATTCTCTCTTTACTTATCAGAACAGCTTACACTTATCTAGCCAATCCATCAAAGAAATGGATCCACTCGGCTGCTTCTGAACCTCATCTCCAGAAAAACTGCTAACCAGAAGACTTCTTGCCAGTACATAACACTCCGAGCTGCACTGCTGACATCGATGCCAACGACTTCCTAACCCAAAGCCCTTCGAGAAACTCGGACCTCAAACCAGGTGGAAACATCCTGCTGAACCCAGCCACAACATCGAAGCATATATACTTCTTAAACTTGTTCAAAGAAAAATCTTCGGAGACATCCGTAGTCACTGCGTCTCATCACACAGCTACTAATTCCTGAGGTATCAAAATACCATTATTTTCTTCTGCTCAACCGACAGATCCAAACTCTACTCATCCAACTCAAGGATAGACTCTGAACCTTAACAGGTTACCTTCAGAGATCTACGAAATCCTACACTCTGCACAACTCACTCGAGATGGTATTAGGTCTACCGTCTCGACAGATACACTTCCAACCTCAACACTCAAATTCCAACCATTGGTAGTAGTCGTGTTACACACCCCACTACCTTATCTACCTTTATAACTTATATTGGAAACCTGTACGGGTAACCCAACAAATAGGTAGAGATAAATATACATACATACATACATACATACATACATATATATATATTTAAAATTACAAATACGCTCTCTCAAGAAAGAAACCACTTCAAAACCTAGGTATTCACTCAACCTGGCGCTCTGATACCACCTGTGACGGTCCCATCCGCGCCCCGCCGTGGCTCATAGTGATACCTCGAGTTAACTTTTACGGCCAGCCTCTCGACTCGCAACCAACCCCACAAGGCCTTATACTACCCCCCGGGGGCATGTAAGGGTAAGAGTCTCCCGTTCGCCACCTAACACAAAGCGAGAACCCCCTATCACGATGTACTGTAGCAAACCCGATCCCGGTCTCATCGAAATCCAAAGCGTGTCTTTTAAGGCCAAGTTGTTTTAAAGGTTTAAAACAATTGAATTATCTATATACACAGATAGATAAATCACAGATTCACAATAGATAATCAACATTATCATCACAACAGATAATCCATATTATCATTATCGAAAGGTAATCGAAATCATCATCACAATGCATCCATATCATTCAACATTACTTATCTCATATCTGTGATTCAAACCATTCAAGGCAAACATCATCATCCATCCATATAAGCAATGATTAATAATCTCACCAAATATAATTAATTTAAAATGAATTAAATTATTTACATCATTTCTAATTAATTTAAAATGAATTAAATTAATTACTTCATCACTACCAAACTTGCTTATATCACTATTAATTAATTAATCATCCATCAATTATTCATTTTAATTAATCATCCCTGATTAATTAATCTTTAATTACATTCAAGTAATTATCCACTAATTAATTTCTCAAATTAATTATACTTAACCAAATACAGTAATTAATCTTTAATTACTTCCTTAATTAATTATCTATAATTAATTACATTAATTCTTAATTAGTTACATCAATTAATTCCTTCATTTAATAATTATTTCCAAATAAATCTATTCTTAACTACATCATTAATTATAATAACTAATGATTTCTAATTACATTTTCTATTTAAATTAATTACATTAAGTAATTAATTCTTAATTTAAACCATAAATGTTAATCACCCTTGATTAACCCCATTCAGTAATTAACTAACCTTAATTACTTCATCAAATAAATTAATTACTCTTTAATTAATTATCTCTAATTAATCCCTTGATTAATTTACAAAGTAATTATACTCAAACTACTTTCATCATCACATCACCTTCAATTAATTACATACAGTAATTACCCATAAATTACTTCCCTAAGTAATTTCTCTTCATTAAATTAAATTAGGTAATTATATTCCACAAATCATCAAATGATTATTCTAAATTAATTAAACTGAATTAATCAACTTAATCTAATCAAATTAAACTCAATTAATTACAATAAGTAACTAGTTCCTTAATTACTTCCATAAGTAATTATACTTAACAATTTACACAAATGATTGTCTTTAAATTAATTAACCTAATTAATTATTAAAAATTAACCACATTAATTAATTATTAAATAATCCTTAGTTAATAACCTTTATTAACTATTTAACAATTCATTAATTATTTTTCCAAAGTAATTAACTTATTTTAATCATTATTAATTACAAATTATCATTAATAATCCAATAAATAACCCATAATAATTCAATTAAGTAAGTGTTAACTATAACTTAATTTATCCTTTATTACTTAATTCATTAATTATTAATCATTAATTAAAATCAAATCTTATTAATTAATGACTCTTAAATTACAAGTTAATTAATCTAAGAATAATTAACCTTTAACCTTAAAGTTTAAACCCTTAATTACTTTAAGTAATTATTCATTCCATTAATTTATTAAAGAAATTAATTATCCATTTAATTACCCTAATAATCAAATGCATAACAAATCATTAAATTATAATTTAACTTCAACAAGTTTTAGAATCAATTTAAAACCTTTAAACTTAAATAATACTTTTCTTATAAAAGAAATTTTACAAAAGTTTAAATCAAATTCCCTTTTTAAATTTAAAACATTTTAATTTTTATTTATCATTCAAATTTGTTAAAATACTTAAATTTATAAAACTTAAATCTATTTTGAAACAAAGATTCAAATCCAAATTTAAATCAAATTTAAACTTTGTTTAAAACATTTCTTTTCATTTTAAATTCCAATTTAAATTCAAATTTCTTTAAAAACATTTTTAAACTATAAACCCTTTAAGTATTTTAAACAAATTTGAATTTAAAAACTTATTCATTTCTATCTATGATTCAAATTAAAATTTGAATCCATAATTAAAACTAGATTTAAAACTCATTTTAAATCTTTGCTTAATGTTTTAAAATTTAGTTTAAATTTTGAAATAGGACAAATTTCAAACTTGAATAAACTAACTCGAGCTAAACACTAAAATAACTCGAGTAACTCGAGTAACACTTCATTTGAATTCCTTTAAATTTAAAGCACTGTCAGGTTTAACATAATCCTGTAACAAACGTACCCCCGAGCCCTCATAATCCCTACTTCGAGTCCACTTCCCCAAAGCTTCGAGCAAAAACATGAATCTACTCGTAACACTCGAGTACCATCTTCCCCCAAAATCAACGGCTGATACACTATGATAACCATGCACCTGCACCATCGCTGCCATCAACAACGACCTCTCGCGACGACACTCCCAAGTCGACGGTCATCCCCCATCTCGATTCCGACCATCAAACCAATCGCAGAACCCCAAAATCACAATCGAGCTTTCAAGCTCAAAAACTGGAACCATGTCGAAACCTAAAAACGCCTCAATCTCAATAATCCGGCCACCAGAGATTCTGTCCTTCCACCATCATCTTCGACAAGCAACCCTCCATCAATCCCCTCAATTTGGGTGAACTCGATCACTCATAGGATTTGCATCGACCAATATACTGATCCATAGATAAAACTAGGGTTAAGATCTTTGATTCAAAATCACCAACGCCACACTGCTTTAATTCACCTACTACCATTTTTCCCTACAACTTCGATCTACACTCCATCACCAGAAAAGATACTGGCCACCCAAACTTCCTAGATCGACACTATCATACCAAAATACCCTTTTTGATCAAACCAGAAATAAGTAATCACATTAAAACTAAAAATTCTAATTTTGGTTTTAAAATTCAAGTTATTGTTAATGTAATCAGTTTATACACTTGAATCATAGAACCTGTATGATTAAATTCTTACTTTCAAAAGATTGCTCTGTTGTACTTAGTGTTTTCCAGAGAAAGTACATTTTTCATTTTATTTTTCATATTTAATAAAATTAAAACTTTAACTTATGTTACAAACCATACATTGTTTAAATCCTAAACTTTAACAAGGTTTTGAGTATGAGATCTTGAATTTGGTCAGGATTTAAACCTGAATTCTAGAGCAGGCCCAAAATCCACATTTTCAACAGCAAGCAGACATTCATAAAAACCCATATATATATTCAAAGCATTTCATCATAATCATCCACACACTTATTTCCAGAGTAAACAAACAACTAATTTATACTTAAGCTTATTAAATATAAAATGTTACTCACCAGAATTTTTATAAGCAGAGTATCCATGTTTTGACAAACCTGAACCTGAATTGCTTTGATTTTCAAAAACTTCAAGTTGCTTCTTGTTTTGTTTTTTTTTACACTTTAGTTTGCCTTTAAAAACATTCATCCTGTTTTTACTGCAAATTCTAGCTTCCTGATGCATGCTTCCAGATAGATAAGAAAAATGCAGGCTTTGATGAAGTTCAAAACAGGAAAGCAGGATCTTCAGTTGCATGCAAGTTTTAGAGTATCAGATTTGATTTCAGGTTTATGAATTGCAGAATTGAATTGCAATTTGATTTTTCCAGGTTGATAAATTTGAAGGGCTACAGTTTTCTTTTTGGAGGATTTGTAAATGATTTGCATTTCAGTTTTTGAAGAAAATTCAAACAGTTTTGAAGAAGATTAATTTTTTTAGGGAATTTTGCAGATTTTGATTTTGATCAAAATCTCTGTTTTGAATGGAGATGATTTCAGATCTTTGTTTTGAAAAAAAGAAGAATAGAAAAAAGAAAATAAGAATGAGTGCAATGTTTATATAAGTAGATTTTGATTAAATTAAAATAAAATGAAAAAGATTAATTAGGACACTTGTTTCTTAGTTTAACATTTGTCACAATTCTTATTTCATGCTTAACACATGTCATGTAAGTGTTAAGAGATTAACACATGTATTAAGATTATTTTTTATTTTATTTAAAATTGTTTATAAACTTTTAAATCTTAATTTATTATTTCTTATGTATATATAAATAAATTTATCTCTTTTTAAATTAAAAAGAAATGAAAACAATCAAATTATAAATATAAGCTTATTCAAGTATTTATTCCTTTGAATTTCACAACATTAAATCCAAATTTAAATTAATTTAAAAACCAAGTTATGTAAATATATCTTCCTTTAAATTTTAAAAATAAAAAATCCTATTTCTTACAAAATTTATTTATGTTCATAAAAACTAAGTACTATCAATATTATTTGAAAATAACAAATTAAACAATATTAAATAATTTACAAGAGAGATTATAATTTACTTCTATTACTCAATATATTAAGATCATTTGTAATTTATATTTTAAATTCTTATATATAATTTCAAGCAATATTTTAAAAAGAAAATAAACAAATCTTTGATGTTAATCTAATTTAAATTCATATTAAGCTAATTAAATAAAATTTTAAAACAAATTAGATTTATCATAAGTATAAATCAAATTATTTATTAAATTTCTTAGAAAAGTTAAATGTTTGAATTTAAATCAAATTTCAATTTACCAAAAATAAAATAGAGTTAGAAAATTAATTCATTTACTAAATTCCAAATCAAAGTTTATCAATGTACAATATATACAATTATATATATTATAAACAGAAAATAATCTATTAGCTTTAAAAAGATAAAATCTTCAAATTTAAATATTTATTAAAAGATGATTATTAGATCAATTCAAATTTTATTATCAAAAATAATCAAATCAAATTAATTTTTAACACAGATCATTAAATTCATATTGCCAAATTTTCGGGATATCACACCGATGGTCTCACAACAGTTAGGTGAGGCTGGGACAAGATTATGATAATTTGGGTAAATAAGTAGCCAACAGAATAAGAAAAGTAAACTAAACGCAAAATAAAAGATTAGACTTATGGTCGAATAAGAGAGGGAGATATGTTTGGAGCAGCCCAAAGGATGAAGAGCCTAACTACGCAGTTCATCAAAGATTTTAGCAGATAAGAAGCATGTCCAACTTATTTATTTTAGGCTAGAAAGAAGTATGAGACTTCAACGGGACGTGAGAGTACTCTAGGGTGGCCCTCTAGGGTAGGCATAGCGAAGTAGTCCTCCGAAGAAAGGTCTGTAGGTGTTCCATCAAAAGAGTACGCCTCGACTGTTTTTTGCTTGGTAGGACTGTAACGTCCCGCCTTTTCGCATGCTTTAAATCGACGCACGTGCCGATTCAAACCATACGGAAGGGCGGATTGTTATGGGGTAAATAAGAAAAATAGAGAAGAGAAAAACCTAAACAGAATCTCACAGCGGAAGGATAAAATATAATAATAAATATACATTTCATAAAACTGTTTACAAAACATTTGACTCTTCTTTATACAATAAATATCAGAGTTCACATACCAATAAATACCAATGCAGCGGAATATAGTGTGTAATGGAACCATATAATATAATAATAATAATAATGAAATCTTCGTCTTCGTCCTCCAGAAATAAAGTCTTCAAATCCTGAAATGCTCGGACTGACCCGAGCGAATTTGAAAAGACAAAAACACTCGAGTCAGAACTAAAAGATCTTATGTGAGTTAAATTAACAGAAATAAAAATGAGTACAGTAACTCAAGAGATGCTCAGGATTTACATCTCCTAAGGATCCGTTAAACTATTTACTATGTAGTATACTGCGCTATTATAATAGTGTCTAATTGTAAAATAAACATACTTTTTTCTTAGCATTAAGGGGTTACCCATATAGCCCTTAACGCATAATAGTCCCAGTAGTCCATCCAATTTCATAGTCCCTCCTGATCGGGAAGCCACCAGAGGATACCACACGGGCTACGGGAGAAAACCAAACTCGTACAAGGCTCGGTATGGTAGGTGACACGGTTGATGGAAACGCGTAGCCGCAGCTACCGCCCACCTCGAACAACACCCCCAAATCAAAATAAAAGTGTCCACCGAATCAAATCCAAAAGTCAGAGTATAATATCGAAGGAGTGCGTTCGATCAGAGGAATGACCTCATTGGCCCGAGAATCGCTCCTGTTTTAGCCACCTTATGCCAACTCACGAGAGTTGGGTCCACGTATTTACCTCAAAGGAAACGCCGCCACCATCTTACTTCATTCTGGAATCTCCACCACGTACACGGTTGTTAAAGTGGTTTTCGGAGTTGGCAGAGAGTATGACAACTTTCGATCCCGGTCTCTTCAACAACCAAACGTTATTATAACACCACGGTCATTTAAAATAATTATACTTTAAAACCAGAATAAAATATCCATTTTAAACCCATATAAATACGATATCGTTTATATTTTCAAAACCCTAAATCAATACGATATCATTTAGGCCCAAACCCATATAATGTCATTTTATTTTCCAATATTTATATTCTTTCCAAACTCATAGAGTTTTCAAAGTAAAATATTTAGAAATCAAAACTCTGGAATATAATATTTCCAAATTATACTACCTTGAAAATCATAACTTTGAAACAAATTTCCATCTCTCAAATGGTTAAATATTAAATTTCCTTTATAAAACAAAATAGCTTCTTTACATTTCACAAATCAATTCCAAATATCGATTTAAACTTCCAAATACAATTTTTAATTCTTATGTTTCAAAGCTTTAAATATTTCACCATTTCAAAAACAAACTCATTTGACAAACCCATATATATCAAATTCAATTACTTTTTATTTAGACTTGAAATGTTTACTTAATGAATTCAATATAATTTAAGTAAAACCTTTAACTTCACATAATTGGAAAATCTTTCAATTTATTAAACTTGATATCTTCATTTAAATCAACCTAATATTCATAAAAAAACAAAATCAAGTTATAAAAATCATATCCTTTAAAAATTTTAATTTTTATTTAATTCCAATTTAACTTAATATTCATCTTCCAAAACTTATTCTCATTTAAGTCATAAAAACTCCAGAAATTAGATTTTAAATAAACTCTTAATCGTATTTGATCTTAAAAATCAAACTTTATTTTATACTTCAAATCAAGTTTATACAAAGCTTAAAAACCGAAAATTTACTATATATATATATATATATATATATATATATATATATATAAATAACCAAATCAATATCCCATAAACCATATATATATATATATAGCTTTACAAAACCATAGTAAAACATTTCAAAAATAATTTTATATATTTACCGCGGTGCCTGTATAAAATTTTCTACCCTATGGTCAAGTGATACGGATGTTTATCATTTCAATCCGCAATTTAAAATAAAAATGCGGTTGTATATCATTTCAAACCGCAATCCCGAATGAAATGAAAATGCATGATGACTTGAAGTTTATACAATATAAATGTAGCATCCATTCATCCAAATATCAATCATCAACCATTTATTACAATCATCATCCAATTTAAACAACATCAATATAGAGCATATAATTTATACAGGTAATAAATAACATGTGTTAACTAACAGTTTATATTTAATAATAAATTTAACTACTATTAAACTAGCAGTTTATATGCAAAATAAATGTAAATTTAACTGGCAGTTAATATGAAATAAAAATAAACATAACTATGACAGGCAGTAAATACGCAAATAAATAAATTCTAACTGTCAACTTATATGCAATAAAAAAAATTAATTAACAGTTAAATTAAATAAATGCGATTTAATAGAGATGACGAATAAAACATGCCAAATAGTCATAAACAAATTTCTACTCAAATATTAAATCAATTTAACAAACATAAGAAATTTTAGAAGTTGTAAGTGGGTTAAAATACTCACCTTTTGGATTTAAATTGAATTCAAATCCAATTTAAACCCAAAAATTTGACGGTCTCCAAATCCATTCAAACTAGCGTCAACAGATCCGGAATTTAATTACGATCCTAACGAAAAAAATCGCGCGTGAAACGGAGTTCGTATGTGAAAGTTATCATAATTAAATGATTTGCAATAGAAATTAAAAATAAACAAAACAAAAATAAAATACCGTGCCACGTCCACTCTTCCCTCGCGTACGCTTCTTCTTGATTACCAGCTTTGTTCCGTAATTTTTCTTTTATTTTGATTTACTTTAATTTTCCTCCTTATTATATGAATGTATGTATTTTTAAAAGGTTGAAAGAGAGGGAAAAAAAGATTTGAAAAAGAAGAATTGAAAAAGAAAATGATTAAAATAAGAACTGAAAATGGAAGAGAAGATCTAGATTTGAAAAGAAAGAAGAAAGTTTGAAAATAGAAGAAAATTTTGAAGAAGAAGAATATTTGAAGAGGAAGGAAAAATTAAAATGAGAGATAATAAGGAGATTTGAAAAGAAAAGAAAAAAAAGAAAAGGAAAAAAGAAGATTAGAATGGAGGCTGTGGTTTCATTTGCGTCATATCTTATTTATAAGGTTAGAATTAGGTTTAGGATCAAAGATATTTGAAAAGAGAGTCCGCTTTTAATTAGAAATAAATGAAATGACGTTTCAGAAAAATGAAGTTGGAAAATGAATGGAAAGAAATAAAGTAAATATGAACAAACTTGGTTTAGAAATATAGTAAATATGAACAACCTTTTTAAAAGTAGCAGGTATTAAAAAGAGGCAATTATTAATTAGAAAGGGAATGAATGGACTAACTATATACTATAAACAAACTTTTAGAATTCAAATATCAAAACAATTGTTTACTTAATAATTTTTGTTAACCCTAAACACACCAAAATTACTTCATTAACTCAAGTAATATTCGAATTTCTATGCATTTGGGTTTTTGTCTATGCATAATAATTTTTTATACTTACCGTAAAAATGAAAACATTTGATTTGATTTTCCCAAAATGATCTTTTATTACCATTGAAACACCCTTTATGTTTACCACAGAACGCGCGTTTTTTTATTAAGTCTATTAATTGAAATCACCGTTTTCTTTCCTTTTAATTGAAATATTTGAACTACATTAATTGCAATCACTTACAAGGTTAAATTTTAAAACAGATAACTAAAATGCATAAAAAAAATAGAAAAATTGTTTATATACAAGAGAAATAAATAGATTATTTTCCTATTCTTGTAATCAGTCTGTAAGCTAAACACGGTTCAAATAAACATATATTTCTTTCTATAAAATCAATCTTTCTATTTTTTATTTAAATTAAATTAAACCGACATTCACAGATGAAACATTCATTTTATAGATGTAAATGTTTTTTTTTCATTGAATCAAAACTTTCCTTATATTTCACAAAACATAAGCTGCTTTTAATTGCACCTATTACAATTAGTATTCTCTCTCCTATTAATTGAAAATTTTCAATTACATTAATTTCCGTTGATTAAGTTTCAAAATGGGCTAAATGAATGAAATGATAAGTAGAACAATTACTTTCTATTAACGTAATATTTAGATGTTAAATTTTCATTTATTTCAATTAAACCTATTATCATACATTACTTCAATATACTGACAAGCTTACTTTTGCACCCTTTCATTTACCCAACTGCCATTTTATAAATAAACTTAATAATAGATTCATACTCTATTACATAAATGAATACCCCTTTTATCTAAATTAAAATTTTTGTAACCTCAAACATTTGATCCATTTAATTCCAATTACTCCTTTCATTAAATTTTAAATTCAAATCAATTTATAAAGCTTTACCTCCATTCTTTATATGCTCGAACCATCATTTAATGAAGAATTTATTTACGTTATTCCCCATTATTACCTAAATTTATTTAAACGTACCATTTATTTCAATGATTTACAAATTAAATTGAATGATTGAATATAAATATAACTCATAATAATTGTTGTAAAACTCTCAATCCCACATTTATAAGTATCCTTATCCGTTATATTTATTAATTAAATAAATTCCATTTTTAAGTCCGTTTAAATTTATTACTAAGTACCCATTTACTTTTCCCATCAATTTGATTCAATTCAATTTATATAACAATCACTTTCCCATTCACACCTTAATATCAACCCACAATTATTGAAATTCATTATCTTATTTTGATTTTATACAATTACCATTAACTTTACATTCAGTTATTATTCAAAGCATATTTATTTATCAATCAAATTCGATATTTACCTTTCTTTCCTTTTATTTGATAAATAACCTAGTATACATTTACATACATTCATTTCATCCCATTCATTTATGGGTATTGCATTAAAATTTAGTTTTTTTAGCTAATACCAACATTATTACCATTCATTACAATTAGATTCCAAATTTTTATTCAATACCCTGAATGAATAACATATATATTAATCAAATTATTACATTTGTTTTTCTCATATTCCATTAAATATATGCACACATACAAATTAAGATTCTAAATCCAATTAGTTATTCCTTTTACATCAACCATCACTTATGAGTAATTATCGTTTCCTATTTATTTTGTTACATTCACTTATATTCACTTTATGAGTAAATTGGTATTCCCTTTAACCCATTAATTACCAACTTTAGTTTTTGCAATTTATTATCCAACATACAAATTGAATCTATTGTCAAATTTTCCATTAAAAAATTAACACCTTACAATAGTTAATAAAAGGGGATTGTACTAAATAAAAATTTATTTTCATTAATGAATTCAATACTTGCCTTTATTTACTTATTTCTAACCTTATAGCCAATTGCAAAAATTTCCACTATTACAATTAATTGCAATATATAATTCAATTTGTAAGTTTTAATTACCCTTGATACATCTAATTTCAACATTCTCTTTCCTATAAATAAATAAGATTTCTGTTTCTTCCTAAATTTAAATTAGAAATCCTATTAAATACACAAATTAAATTATCGAAATTTATGGGTCGTTACACTCTCCCCCACTCAAAACTTTTCGTCCCCGAAAAGGAAAAGAAGGGAAAAGAAGAATTAAATAACACTACATCTTATTCAAAATATTTAACTTATAACCAATAATTTACTAAATTTATTTCCTTAAATAAAATATACCCGTTTTATAATCATTATATCTTTTTACACTTAAATTACTAAAGTTTGGTAAACATTTCAAAATATTCGAAGTCCAAATTTTACGGAAAATTTTGGCAGTCTCCTTTGTACAGAGAGGCTCGGAAGAAATATAATATAAATATAACAATATACACAAATACTTTCCAAAATAAAATATATCCCTACACGGGAAAATATATAAAATAGCGCTATAAACCGTAATCTGAGACGTACCTATTTGTCGGGCAATTTATGCTTAATTTATGGAACCAAAAGTAGTAGCAATTGCTTCCATATCCTGCATTTCACTTATAAAAACTAAAGGGTTAACAATTTACATAAAGTGAAATATTTAAGTTGTAACAACCCGCATATTTATCGATTTTATATATAAATATTTTATTAAAATATTTTATCGTTCGTCGGATTTTGGTCCAAAAAGCTACTTTTTGCAAACAGTCGAATTAGGACTCGAGACCACCCCCATTGAGTTTAAATGTCGTTTGCGACCATTTTGAGTATAAGCTTTGATATGTTTGGAGATAGTTGATTTTTGCTACTTTTTCCCGCTTATGACTTTGGTTTGGACTGCACCCTTATTAGCTCAGCCCAACCCCCTTCTCTTCATAACTTCTCCTCTTTGCTTAAACACTCAAGCTTTAGCAACAATGGTGGAAGAGAATGGGAAATAGAAATTCCTAAGCCCTAGCTTGCTTTGCAAATCCAACTTCTAGCTCCAAATTCAAGAGAACCCATTGGTAAGCATCTCCTTCATCTTCTCCAACTCTTTCTCCATTCAATTTCAGAAATTTCCTAAACCTAATTTAGGAAATGTTTCTCCTTTAAGCTTAGATTCAAGCTTGTTGGGTTGGAATTGAAGAGTGATTGTTCTTACCATTGCTCTGTAGCTTCTTCTTCAATCGTTTGGGTTCAAAGGTGAGATTTTTATCTCACATCTTTGTCTATAATTATCTTCGATTGTTAGGTATGAATTCCTAACGTTTATTCGTGTGCAATTGATTTTTGTTTGGATCGATTTCATGTATATTCCAATTTTTGGTGTTTTGGTCTAATTTATGAAAATCCTATTATGGATATTTGGACATTGATATTTGAGGCGTATCGAAGAGCCGTTTAGGCTGGGTTGTCGTTCGACGTAATTCCTTAGTCGTCGCCATTTGCTCGTTCGATCGTTTCCGATATTCGTTTGGCCATTTTTGGCCTAGGTTCAGGGAATGCCCTGAACCCCAGATTCAGACATTTGAAACGTAATATTCAGACGTCTGAATATTGTTCTGGGAAGATTTCTATTCCCAGATTCAGACGTCTGAATATATGGTTTCAGACGTCTGAATTGGTTCATTTGGAACCAGAAAGGAAATAGGCTAAAAGTGCCTATTTCAGACGTCTGCATTCAAGGATTTGGACGTTTGAATTCTGTCTTTGGAAAATATTTATTTTCCAGATTTAGACGTCTGAATCCTTGATTTCAGACGTCTGAATCTGCACTCTTTTTGCCTATTTGCCTATTTGCTTGAGAATTCCAATTTAAATCCATTTGTGATGATCCTATTTATTGTTATCATTTAATTATCGACTTTGATGACATTTTCTTGGGAATTTTTGGAAATATCCACTTTGATGGATTTAATATCGATTTCTTTGGATTTGATTCACGTCTTCGTATGTGAATTTTGATGATTGATTGTTCCCACAATCCTTTCGATGATTTGTCACTTTAAAAATATAAAGGTTTCTATACTAGTAGTAAATATCAAAACCTTTTTCATCAAAACGATTTCAACTCTATTTTCAATTACAAAGCTCGTTTCCTAAACCGTTTTCCAATCTACTAGTATATACAAACCTTTACCTCACTCGTATGAGAAATCTAATTAAACAACCTAGTAAAACAAGTGGTATGAAACTCTTGCGTTTACTTCGTTGGTTAATTCTTGGACTTGTTCGATTGAATCTCTTGTGACAATTTTCTAGTGGAGACCTACAATTTGTTCGTAAATATTTAAGTTAAGCTAGTGGTTATGGGACATGAAGCTAAGCTCATATATTTACTAGCTTACTGTAATCGACACTTCTCGTTGATCATGACGATCATCTTTGTGATTTAGACTAGCAATGTGCGATGTCTCTTTGTCTATGTGGAGGACTGTTCCTCATTTTATTGAGCTTCGTCTCATTTCTTACATGGGTCGTACCTATTTAGGTGCGTCGATGTTTGTTTACACATGGGTCGTACCTTTTTAGGTGTGTCAATGTTTATTATGCATGGGGTGTAACTTTCTAGGTGCATCGATGTTTGTTTACTTCGTGGAGCAATCGGCTCAATAAGTCGGGGCATGGGACGTATCTTTCTAGTTGCGTCGATGTTCGTCTATGCATGGGGCATGTCTTTCTAGGTGCGTCGATGTTCGACTTAGCATGGGGTGTATCTTTCTAGGTGCATCGATGTTAGACATTACATAGGGTGTATCTTTCTAGATGCATCGATGTTTATTTATGCATGGGATGTATCTTTCTAGGTGCATCGATGTTTATTTATGCATGGGGCGTATCTTTCTAGGTGCATCGATGCTAGAGCATGGGGCGTATCTTTCTAGGTGCGTCGATGTTTGACTGTACATGGGGCGTGTCTTTCTAGGTGCGTCGATGTCCAGTTTGTGGGATTGGCCATCCTTTTCTTGTGATTTCTGGATTTCATGTGTAGAATTCTGGAATTTATGCTTCACCTATCTTCGTGATTTCTATTGATTTGATTTATCAATTATTGTGGCTTTGTGAATGAAATTAGGAGTATGACATTCCTTTTGATCCTTGAGTAGATTATTGTGATATTGATTAATCTCTTGTTGATTTTCAATTACTTATATATCACATCTTGGCATTGTGATTATTATAAGTTTAGTCATATCTCTTATTCTTTATCATTTCATCTGATATTTATAGCTAGACTGATCCGTTTATTATTTTCTTATTAAATAATACTCGGGTCAGACCTAGATGTTACAATTGCTTCTGCTTGACTTCTCCCCGGGGATTCATTACTCTGACTTTTGGCAAACTACTTAGATTAGTAGTTTATTTTGTTGTTTACACTTGAGATATAGACTCATAGTTGTATTCTTTCGTATAACACGTGTTGCTATTCTTTTGTATTATTGTGGATCTTTTTGACCACTACTCTGACATACACTTCCATGTGTTAATTATGTATTCATATCTTCTTCCGCCTTTGTGATATGAATTATCTGCGACTGATTTGTGTTATGTTTATTTCTGTATTTTTTTCCGAAGATTATTATAGCCACTGTATAGTAGCTTTGTGTTTGTATCGTTACGTCGGATTTCCTCTTGAAATTAAATGCATGTTATACTATCTGACATATCGGTGCTCACGCAAAGCAATTACACGGATGGTCGCTCCTCAACAGCCTTATTCTCCGTGCTAGTTGACAGCATTACACTGTAGTGTTCTTGGCTAGCGTGGGTATAGAGGTGGGGCGTCACAGCTTGGTATCAAAGCCAAACTTCGGAACAATGTAGAATAATCTAGCAAGGATCATCGTCCTAAGTCTTTCTTAGGAGTCGTGCTTTATGATTTTATTCGAGTCTTCGTTCCGATTCATCTTATTTTCTCCATGATTCCTTGTTTTATCTATCAAGATTGCTTGATATTTATTTTGAGAATAACTTTCCTTCTTCTTTCTTTCTTAAAGAAGAGAAATGGTTAGACCAGGCCGTCCCAGCGCCGGTCAATCTAGTGCTACTCCTCAGGATGGAGTATTTATGTCTGCCCAGCAGCTTCTTGATCTAGTAAAGAACGCTCAAGCAGCCGGACCCAATCCAAGCCTACTCATCCTAGATCCGTATTTGCACGCTTGTGCAAAGACTACATCGATTTGGGTGGAAGGCCATTCGAAGGATCCGAGAGTGTTATAGAAATTCAGGCTTGGCTCAAATCATGCGATCGCATCTTTTCTCGCATGAACCTTATTGATCTATATCGAGTCCAAGTGGCTTCTAGCATGCTCCAAGAAAGAGCATTAGATTGGTATGAGCTCTTAACTTCGAAGATTATCGAAGCGGAATTACTTGGGAACAGTTCCGGGAACGATTCGAACTAAAATTTGTGCCGGAGGCTGAAAAAGTAACTTTGGCCAGGCGTTTTATTGACCTTGTTCAAGGTGAATCTTCTGTGACGGAATACGTCGCATCTTTCGAATATCTCTCTAAGTACGGGGTCGAGTATATTAATATCCCATTGAAGAAAAATCAGAGATTTGTCTATGGCTTGAATAAGAATCTTAAGAAGCCATTACTCCTGAAACTTGAAGTTTCATTTGATCAGCTTATTGATATCGCTCTTCGTCTTGAAGAGGCCGATAGAAAGAGTAATGTTGAAGTTGTGGTTGCCAAACAGAATTTCAATGACAACATGAAGAGGCCAAGCAAATTCAAAGGCCCCATTCCCAACAAGAAAGGGAGGCAAGAAACCCCGGTAGCAAATGTTCTTACCTCTAGTCGTGGGCAATGCTACAATTGTGGTTCCATGGACCACTATGCAAGGGAGTGTCTGAAACCTCTTTATTGTCGCTATTGCAAAATTTCGGGTCACCATATAACTGCATGTCCCATACTTCAAAGTAGGAAGGAGGGAAAGCTCAATGTAGTGCAGGCTCCTGGTAACACTTCTCGTGGTCAAGGTATTTCTCATTTAATCCTTGATTACATTTGTTTTGTGATCATCCTTTTGAGTTCTTGTTGATATGGGTTCATCTCATTATTTTTATATCAAAAGAACTAGTTAATTCCTTTTCTTTAAACATTTTGGGCTTGATGACATCTTTGAGAATTGCGAATCCGGTTGGTGGATCCGTAACACTCGATTTGCCTTTTATAGATGTCGAAATTATTTTATGTGATTTTTCTTTCCGAGCCGATTTTCTTACTTAGGCTTCGAAATTGATATTTGTAAGGATTGGCTTACTCGTTGTGAAGCCCTATCCTATTTTCCATGTGGACTATTCATCTTCGACGTTTTCTATCTGCTAAGCAGATTTCTATTTTTTCTTGAGATTCCGATTTCAAATTTTTGAAGACATCATTTTATTCTTTAAGCCCTCAAGATGAGAAATGTGTTATTTCTCTTATCTAAATAATTTGTAAAACTTTTCTGGTATTTTTGAGTTTGTCTTAGTATTATCACCTAAGAAATCTTTTGTGTGGTGTTAAGGTCTTTCAAGTTCGACCTTGCCACCGATTTTCATTTGGTTACGAGTTGCGGGAGTTCGCATTCCATTTACCGCATTCCGCACTCGTTACGATTCTTATGAATGACTTATTTTGTCATTCAATTTGTCCAGCTTATTTCATCCAATTTATATATCGAGTATTCTATGAATATTTCGGTGAGACCATTCTTGAATTTATTGATTTTGGATGAAAATAGAAATTTAAAATTTTGCAAATCTTTTTCATAAGATTTATTTATAAGTACAATTTGATTTGCACTTAAACAAGAAAAGAATATTCTTAAAGGATTTTAAGAAACATGTTTATCATATAGAAGATGATTTTGTGATTGTATTGCCCGTTGAGTGCTTTAAGAATTCTGGTCGATACGCTTGATCAACGTTATCGATAGGAACTTCCTATACACTTTGTTGAGACAATCAGACACGATATATATATTGACTTATAAAATGTAAATTTCTGTAGAAAGATTATTACATAATGATAAATGTAATTTTGAAAGTTTTAACTTTTCAGGAAAGAAGATTATTTAAAAGAAATTCTTTCTTTTCGATACTCTTGTTCTTGTGATTCCCGAGGGGAACCTAGACTTTATCTTTTGTACCAATGCTTATCGTATTGGTTTGGATGCCATTCTCTTACATAAGATAACGTGCTATCACTTGTGCTTCTAAATCATTAAAAGCCGATTGAGACTAGGTATGCCACTCATGATCTAGAGCTCGCGGCTATTGTTTTCCCTTTTAGAGTTTGGCATCATCATTTTTGGGGAAGAAATTTGTTCTCCATTTCGATCATAAATCTTTGGAATATTTATTTTCTCATAAGGAACTTCATGTCAACTCGAGTTCCTGACATCTTATGACCTTGATATTCTAGAAATCGTGTTGCCATTGCACTTTGTCGTAGGCAACAGGTTGTCGATTCTTTGATGTTGTCTGAATGGAATTATCTTTTTATCAAGTTCATCGGACGTTTTGATGTACTTCGTTTTACTGAGTTTCATCTCATCTCTTTTATAGTCTAGCGTCCGATGTTCTTTTATGGTGTTCGGTTCATTGGACGTACCGTTTTTGTACTACGTCGGCGTTCCGAATTATTTGAACTTCGGTTCATTGGACGTACCATTTTTGTACTACGTCGGTGTTCCAAATTATTCGAGTTTCTAGTTTCTCGGGCGTACCGTTTCTGTACTACGCCGTTGCATTGGCTCAATTTTCTGCTATTCTTGAAGTTTTTTGCGTCTTTTAACTATGGAAATGGATTTAGGTTTCCTATTTTATTCTTGAGCCCGATGATATTGAGGAAATTGATGTTTCACCAGATTTGACTTATAAGCAACATTCCATTCGCATCATTGCTTCGGAGGTTGAGCGCCTTCGGAATAAAGGTGTTCTTCTTGTGAAAGTTCATTGGTTCTCAGATCCTAAGGATTTCTCTTGGGGTTCCTGGGAATTCATCGAGCGATCCCGTTCAGGCTTACCCTTTCATGCTCCTTATGGTGAACTTCCTATTTCAAATTTTCTTTTGTGTTGATATGCTTCTATCGTTGTTACTTCTTATTTTCTTCTTAAGTATTGCGAGGACGCAATTTCTTTAAGGAGGGGAGTCTGTAACAACCCGCATATTTATCGATTTTATATTTAAATATTTTATTTAAGTATTTTATCGTTCGTCGGATTTTGGTCCGAAAAGCTACTTTTTGCAAATAGTCGAATTAGGACTCGAGACCACCCCCATTGAGTTTAAAATGTCGTTTGCGACCTTTTTGAGTATAAGCTTCGATATGTTTGGAGATAGTTGATTTTTGCTACTTTTTCCCGCTTATGACTTTGGTTTGGACTGCACCCTTATTAGCTCAGCCCAACCCCCTTCTTTTTATAACTTCTCCTCTTTGCTTAAACACTCAAGCTTTATCAACAATGGTGGAAGAGAATGGGAAATAGAAATTCCTAAGCCCTAGCTTGCTTTGCAAATCCAACTTCTAGCTCCAAATTCAAGAGAACCCATTGGTAAGCATCTCCTTCATCTTCTCCAACTCTTTCTCCATTCAATTTCAGAAATTTCCTAAACCTAAGTTAGGAAATGTTTCTCCTTTAAGCTTAGATTCAAGCTTGTTGGGTTGGAATTGAAGAGTGATTGTTCCTACCATTGCTCTATAGCTTCTTCTCCAATCGTTTGGGTTCAAAGGTGAGATTTTTATCTCACATCTTTGTCTATAATTATCTTCGATTGTTAGGTATGAATACCTAGCGTTTATTCGTGTGCAATTGATTTTGGTTTGGATCAATTTCGTGTATATTCCAGTTTTTGGTGTTTTGGTCTAATTTATGAAAATCCTATTATGGATGTTTGGACATTGATATTTGAGGCGTATCGAAGAGCCGTTTAGGCTGGGTTGTCGTTCGACGTAATTCCTTAGTCATCGCCATTTGCTCGTTCGATCGTTTCCGATATTCGTTTGGCCATTTTTGGCCTAGGTTCAGGGAATGCCCTGAATCCCAGATTCAGACGTCTGAAACGTAATATTCAGACGTCTGAATATTGTTCTGGGAAGATTTCTATTTCCAGATTCAGACGTCTGAATATATGGTTTCAGACGTCAGAATTGGTTCATTTGAAACCAGAAAGGAAATAGGCTAAAAAGTGCCTATTTCAAACGTCTGGATTCAAGGATTCAGACGTCTGAATTCTGTCTTTGGAAAATATTTATTTTCCAGATTCAGACGTCTGAATCCTTGATTTCAGACGTCTGAATCTGCACTCTTTTTGCCTATTTGCCTATTTGCTTGAGAATTCCAATTTAAATCGATTTGTGATGATCCTATTTATTGTTATCATTTAATTATCGACTTTGATGACATTTTCTTGGGAATTTTTGGAAATATCCACTTTGATGGATTTAATATCGATTTCTTTGGATTTGATTCACGTCTTCGTATGTGAATTTTGATGATTGATTGTTCCTACAATCCTTTCGATGATTTGTCACTTTAAAAATATAAAGGTTTCTATACTAGCAGTAAATATCAAAACCCTTTTCATCAAAATGATTTCAACTCTATTTTCAATTACAAAGCTCGTTTCCTAAACCGTTTTCCAATCTACTAGTATATACAAACCTTTACCTCACTCGTATGAGAAATCTAATTAAACGACTTAGTAAAACAAGTGGTATAAAACTCTTGCGTTTACTTCGTTGGTTAATTCTTGGACTTGTTCGATTGAATCTCTTGTGACAATTTTCTAGTGGAGACCTACAATTTGTTCGTAAATATTTAAGTTAAGCTAGTGGTTATGGGACATGAAGCTAAGCTCATATATTTACTAGCTTACTGTAATCGACACTTCTCGTTGATCATGACGATCATCTTTGTGATTTAGACTAGCAATGTGCGATGTCTCTTTGTCTATGTGGAGGACTGTTCCTCATTTTATTGAGCTTCGTCTCATTTCTTACATGGATCGTACCAATTTAGGTGCGTCGATGTTTGTTTACACATGGGTCGTACCTTTTTAGGTGCGTCAATGTTTATTATGCATGGGGTGTACCTTTCTAGGTGCATCGATGTTTGTTTACTTCGTGGAGCAATCGGCTCAATAAGTCGGTGAAGGGGCGTATCTTTCTAGTTGCGTCGATGTTCGTCTATGCATGGGGCATGTCTTTCTAGGTGCGTCGATGTTCAACTTAGCATGGGGTGTATCTTTCTAGGTGCATCGATGTTAGACATTACATGGGGTGTATCTTTCTAGATGTATCGATGTTTATTTATGCATGGGATGTATCTTTCTAGGTGCATCGATGTTTATTTATGCATGGGGCGTATCTTTCTAGGTGCGTCGATGCTAGAGAATGGGGCGTATCTTTCTAGGTGCGTCGATGTTCGACTGTACATGGGGCGTGTCTTTCTAGGTGCGTCGATGTCCAGTTTGTTGGATTGGCCATCCTTTTCTTGTGATTTCTGAATTTCGTGTGTTGAATTCTGGAATTTATGCTTCACCTATCTTCGTGATTTCTATTAATTTGATTTATCAATTATTGTGTCTTGGTGAATGAAATTAGGAGTATGACATTCCTTTTGATCCTTGAGTAGATTATTGTGATATTGATTAATCTCTTGTTGATTTTCAATTACTTATATATCACAGCTTGGAATTGTGATTATTATATGTTTAGTCATATCTCTTATTCTTTATCATTTCATCTGATATTTATAGCTAGACTGATCCGTTTATTATTTTCTTATTAAATAATACTCGGGTCTGACCGAGATGTTACAGGTGCTACTGCTTGACTTCTCCCCTGGGATTCATTACTCTGACTTTTGGCAAACTACTTAGATTAGTAGTTTATTTTGTTGTTTACACTTCAGATATAGACTCATAGTTGTATTCTTTCGTATAGCACGTGTTGCTATTCTTTTGTATTATTGTGGATCTTTTTGACCACTACTATGACATACACTTCCATGTGTTAATTATGTATTCATATCTTCTTCCGCCTTTGTGATATGAATTATCTGCGACTGATTTGTGTTATGTCTATTTCTGTATTTTTTTCCGAAGATTATTATAGCCACTGTGTAGTAGCTTTGTGTTGTATCGGTACGTCGGATTTCCTCTTGAAATTAAATGCATGCTATACTATCTGACATATCGGTGCTCGCGCAAAGCAATTACACGGATGGTCGCTCCTCAACAGCCTTATTCTCCGTGCTAATTGACAGCATTACACTGTAGTGTTCTTGGCTAGCGTGGGTATAGAGGTGGGGCGTCACAGCTTGGTATCAGAGCCAAACTTCGGAACAATGTAGAATAATCTAGCAAGGATCATCGTCCTAAGTCTTTCTTAGGAGTCGTTCTTTAAGATTTTATTCGAGTCTTCGTACCGATTCATCCTATTTTCTCCATGATTCCTTGTTTTATCTATCAAGTTGCTTGATATTTATTTTGAGAATAACTTTCCTCCTTCTTTCTTTCTGAAAGAAGAGAAATGGTTAGACCAGGCCGTCCCAGCGTCGGTCAATCTAGTGCTACTCCTCAGGATGGAGTATTTATGTCTGCCCCGCAGCTTCTTGATCTAGTAAAGAACGCTCAAGCAGCCGGACCCAATCTAGAGCCTACTCATCCTAGATCCGGTTTTGCACGCTTGTGCAGAGACTACATCAATTTGGGTGGAAGGCCATTCGAAGGATCCGAGAGTGTTATAGAAATTCAGGCTTGGCTCAAATCATGCGATCGCATCTTTTCTCGCATGAACCTTTTTGATCTATATCGAGTCCAAGTGGCTTCTAGCATGCTCCAAGAAAGAGCATTAGATTGGTATGAGCTCTTAACTTCGGAGATTATCGAAGCGGATCTTACTTGGGAACAGTTCCGGGAACGATTCGAACTAAAATTTATGCCAGAGGCTGAAAAAGTAACTTTGGCCTGGCGTTTTATTGACCTTGTTCAAGGTGAATCTTCTGTGACGGACTACGTCGCATCTTTCGAATCTCTCTCTAAGTACGGGGTCGAGTATATTAATAACCCATTGAAGAAAAATCAGAGATTTTTCTATGGCTTGAATAAGAATCTTAAGAAGCCATTACTCCTGAAACTTGAAGTTTCATTTGATCAGCTTATTGATATCGCTCTTCGTCTTGAAGAGGCCGATAGAGAGAGTAATGTTGAAGTTGTGGTTGCCAAACAGAACTTCAACGACAACATGAAGAGGCCAAGCAAATTCAAAGGCCCCATTCCTAACAAGAAAGGGAGGCAAGAAACCCCGGTAGCAAATGTTCTTACCTCTAGTCGTGGGCAATGCTACAATTGTGGTTCCATGGACCACTATGCAAGGGAGTGTCCGAAACCTCTTTATTGTCGCTATTGCAAAAATTTGGGTCACCATATAACTGCATGTCCCATACTTCAAAGTAGGAAGGAGGGAAAGCTCAATGTAGTGCAGGCTCCTGGTAACACTTCTCGTGGTCAAGGTATTTCTCATTTAATTCTTGATGACATTTGTTTTGTGATCATCCTTTCGAGTTCTTGTTGATATGGGTTCATCTCATTATTTTTATATCAAAAGAACTAGTTAATTCCTTTTCTTTAAACATTTTGGGCTTGATGACATCTTTGAGAATTGCGAATCCGGTTGGTGGATCCGTAACACTCAATTTGCCTTTTATAGATGTCGAAATTATTTTATGTGATTTTTTTTTTCGAGCCGATTTTCTTACTTAGGCTTCGGAATTGATATTTGTAAGGATTGCCTTACTCGTTGTGAAGCCCTATCCTATTTTCCGTGTGGACTATTCGTCTTCGACGTTTTCTATCTGCTAAGCAGATTTCTATTTTTTCTCTTGAGATTCCGATTTCAAATTTTTAAAGACATCATTTTATTCTTTAAGCCCTCAAGATGAGAAAAGTGTTATTTCTCTTATCTAAATAATTTGTAAAACTTTTCTGGTATTTTTGAGTTTGTCTTAGGAATATCACCTAAGAAATCTTTTGTGTGGTGTTAAGGTCTTTCTAGTTCGACCTTGCCACCGATTTTCATTTGGTTACGAGTTGCGGGAGTTCGCATTCCATTTACCACATTCCGCACTCGTTACGATTCTTATGAATGACTTATTTTGTCGTTCAATTTGTCCAGCTTATTTCATCCATTTTATATATCGAGTATTCTATAAATATTTCGGTGAGACCATTCTTGAATTTATTGATTTTGGATGAAAATAGAAATTTAAAATTTTGCAAATCTTTTTCATAAGATTTATTTATAAGTACAATTTGATTTGCTCTTAAACAAGAAAAGAATATTCTTAAAGGATTTTAAGAAACATGTTTATCATATAGAAGATGATTTTGTGATTGTATTGCCCGTTGAGTGCTTTAAGAATTCTGGTCGATACGCTTGATCAACGTTATCGATAGGAACTTCCTATACACTTTGATGAGACAATCAGACACGATATATATATTGACTTATAAAATGTAAATTTTTGTAGAAAGATTATTACATAATGATAAATGTAATTTTGAAAGTTTTAACTTTTCAGGAAAGAAGATTATTTAAAAGAAATTAATTCTTTTCGATACTCTTGTTCTTGTGATTCCCGAGGGGAACCAAGACTTTATCTTTTGTACCAATGCTTATCGTATTGGTTTGGATGCCGTTCTCTTACATAAGATAACGTGCTATCACTTGTGCTTCTAAATCATTAAAAGCCGATTGAGACTAGGTATGCCACTCATGATCTAGAGCTCGCAACTATTGTTTTCGCTTTTAGAGTTTGGCATCATCATTTTTGGGGAAGAAATTTGTTCTCCATCTCGATCATAAATCTTTGGAATATTTATTTTCTCATAAGGAACTTCATGTCAACTCGAGTTCCTGGCATCTTATGATCTTGATATTCTTGAAATCGTGTTGCCATTGCACTTTGTCGTAGGCAACAGGTTGTCGATTCTTTGATGTTGTCTGAATGGAATTATCTTTTTATCAAGTTCATCGGACGTTTTGATGTACTTCGTTTTACTGTGTTTCATCTAATCTCTTTTATAGACTAGCATCCGATGTTCTTTTATGGTGTTCGGTTCATTGGACGTACCGTTTTTGTACTACGTCGGCGTTCCGAATTATTTGAACTTCGGTTCATTGGACGTACCGTTTTTGTACTACGTCGGTGTTCCAAATTATTCGAGTTTCTAGTTTCTCGGGCGTACCGTTTCTGTACTACGCCGTTGCATTGGCTCAATTTTCTGCTATTCTTGAAGTTTTCTGCGTCTTTTAACTATGGAAATGGATTTAGGTTTCCTATTTTATTCTTGAGCCCGATGATATTAAGGAAATTGAAGATTCACCAGATTTGACTTATAAGCAACATTCCATTCGCATCATTGCCTCGGAGGTTGAGCGCCTTCGGAATAAAGGTGTTCTTCTTGTGAAAGTTCATTGGTTCTCAGATCCTAAGGATTTCTCTTGGGGTTCCTGGGAATTCATCGAGCGATCCCGTTCAGGCTTACCCTTTCATGCTCCTTATGGTGAACTTCCTATTTCAAATTTTCTTTTGTGTTGATATGCTTCTATGGTTGTTACTTCTTATTTTCTTCTTAAGTATTGCGAGGACGCAATTTCTTTAAGGAGGGGAGTCTGTAACAACCCGCATATTTATCGATTTTATATTTAAATATTTTATTTAAGTATTTTATCGTTCGTCGGATTTTGGTCCGAAAAGCTACTTTTTGCAAACAGTCGAATTAGGACTCGAGACCACCCCCATTGAGTTTAAAATGTCGTTTGCGACCTTTTTGAGTATAAGCTTCGATATGTTTGGAGATAGTTGATTTTCGCTACTTTTTCCCATTTATGACTTTGGTTTGGACTGCACCCTTATTAGCTCAGCCCAACCCCCTTCTCTTCATAACTTCTCCTCTTTGCTTAAACACTCAAGCTTTAGCAACAATGGTGGAAGAGAATGAGAAATAGAAATTCCTAAGCCCTAGCTTGCTTTGCAAATCCAACTTCTAGCTCCAAATTCAAGAGAACCCATTGGTAAGCATCTCCTTCATCTTCTCCAACTCTTTCTCCATTCAATTTCAGAAATTTCCTAAACCTAGTTTAGGAAATGTTTCTCCTTTAAGCTTAGATTCAAGCTTGTTGGGTTGGAATTGAAGAGTGATTGTTCCTACCATTGCTCTATTACTTCTTCTTCAATCGTTTGGGTTCAAAGGTGAGATTTTTATCTCACATCTTTGTCTATAATTATCTTCGATTGTTAGGTATGAATTCCTAATGTTTATTCGTGTGCAATTGATTTTGGTTTGGATCGATTTCGTGTATATTCCAATTTTTGGTGTTTTGGTCTAATTTATGAAAATGCTATTATGGATATTTGGACATTGATATTTGAGGCGTATCGAACAGCCGTTTAGGCTGGGTTGTCGTTCGACGTAATTCCTTAGTCATCGCCATTTGCTCGTTCGATCGTTTCCAATATTCGTTTGGCTATTTTTGGCCTAGGTTCAGGGAATGCCCTGAACCCCAGATTCAGACGTCTGAAACGTAATATTCAGACGTCTGAATATTGTTCTGGGAAGATTTCTATTCCTAGATTCAGACGTCTGAATATATGGTTTCAGATGTCTGAATTGGCTCATTTGGAACCAGAAAGGAAATAGGCTAAAAAGTGCCTATTTCAGACGTCTGGATTTAAGGATTCAGACGTCTGAATTCTGTCTTTGGAAAATATTTATTTTCCAGATTCAGACGTCTGAATCCTTGATTTCAGACGTCTGAATCCTTGATTTCAGACGTCTGAATCCTTGATTTCAGACGTCTGAATCTACACTCTTTTTTCCTATTTGCCCATTTACTTGAGAATTCCAATTTAAATCGATTTGTGATGATCCTATTTATTGTTATCATTTAATTATCGACTTTGATGACATTTTCTTGGGAATTTTTGGAAATATCCACTTTGATGGATTTAATATCGATTTCTTTGGATTTGATTCACGTCTTCGTATGTGAATTTTGATGATTGATTGTTCCTACAATCCTTTCGATGATTTGTCACTTTAAAAATATAAAGGTTTCTATACTAGTAGTAAATATCAAAACCCTTTTCATCAAAACGATTTCAACTCTATTTTCAATTACAAAGCTCGTTTCCTAAACCGTTTTCCAACCTACAAGTATATACAAACCTTTACCTCACTCGTATGAGAAATCTAATTAAACGACTTAGTTAAACAAGTGGTATGAAACTCTTGCGTTTACTTCGTTGGTTAATTCTTGGACTTGTTTGATTGAATCTCTTGTGACAATTTTCTAGTGGAGACCTACAATTTGTTCGTAAATATTTAAGTTAAGCTAGTGGTTATGGGACATGAAGCTAAGCTCATATATTTACTAGCTTACTGTAATCGACACTTCTCGTTGATCATGACGATCATCTTTGTGATTTAGACTAGCAATGTGCGATGTCTCTTTGTCTATGTGGAGGACTGTTCCTCATTTTATTGAGCTTCGTCTCATTTCTTACATGGGTCGTACCTATTTAGGTGCATCGATGTTAGTTTACACATGGGTTGTACCTTTTTAGGTGCGTCAATGTTTATTATGCATGGGTGTACCTTTCTAGGTGCTTCGATGTTTGTTTACTTCGTGGAGCAATCGGCTCAATAAGTCGGGGCATGGGACGTATCTTTCTAGTTGCGTCGATGTTCGTCTATGCATGGGGCGTGTCTTTCTAGGTGCGTCGATGTTCGACTTAGCATAGGGTGTATCTTTCTAGGTGCATCGATGTTAGACATTACATGGGGTGTATCTTTCTAGATGCATCGATGTTTATTTATGCATGGGATGTATCTTTCTAGGTGCATCGATGTTTATTTATGCATGGGGCGTATCTTTCTAGGTGCGTCGATGCTAGAGCATGGGGCGTATCTTTCTAGGTGCGTCGATGTTCGACTGTACATGGGGCGTGTCTTTCAAGGTGCGTCGATGTCCAGTTTGTGGGATTGGCCATCCTTTTCTTGTGATTTCTGGATTTCGTGTGTTGAATTCTGGAATTTATGCTTCACCTATCTTCGTGATTTCTATTGATTTGATTTATCAGTTATTGTGGCTTGGTGAATGAAATTAGGAGTATGACATTCCTTTTGATCCTTGAGTAGATTATTGTGATATTGATTAATCTCTTGTTGATTTTCAATTACTTATATATCACAGCTTGGCATTGTGATTATTATATGTTTAGTCATATCTCTTATTCTTTATCATTTCATCTGATATTTATAGCTAGACTGATCCGTTTATTATTTTCTTATTAAATAATACTCGGGTCAGACCGAGATGTTACAGGTGCTTCTGCTTGACTTCTCCCCTGGGATTCATTACTCCGACTTTTGGCAAACTACTTAGATGAGTAGTTTATTTTGTTGTTTACACTTGAGATATAGACCATAGTTGTATTCTTTCGTATAGCACGTGTTGCTATTCTTTTGTATTATTGTGGATCTTTTTGACCACTACTCTGACATACACTTCCATGTGTTAATTATGTATTCATATCTTCTTCCGCCTTTGTGATATGAATTATCTGCGACTGATTTGTGTTATGTTTATTTCTGTATTTGTTTTCGAAGATTATTATAGCCACTGTGTTGTAGCTTTGTGTTTGTATCGGTACGTCGGATTTCCTCTTGAAATTAAATGCATGTTATACTATCTGACATATCGGTGCTCGCGCAAAGCAATTACACGGATCGTCGCTCCTCAACAGCCTTATTCTCCGTGCTAGTTGACAGCATTACACTGTAGTGTTATTGGCTAGCGTGGGTATAGAGGTGGGGCGTCACATAAGTGGATTTCAATCACTAACAACAGATCAATACAACAACCATTAATTTCAACGAACAACATACACAACAAATACAAAACAACCATACAATCATACAACAAATAGTTGTTCGGGTTCAAAACCTTTAAATTGTACGGAATGTAGAATAAATCATCAAGTGCATCATTTACTCAACAGTCTTAGATTAAACCCAATGGATTATTCATCCATCCCAACAAAGTTAAAGTTTCCTCACCCAACAACCACAATCAAACAATAACAATTCCAATCAACAAATCAAATTAACTTATTATAAATTTTATTTCATACATCAGTTGTTTGATTATCTTTTTATTTATACAGTGATTCGTCGTTTTAATTTACATTTACTCATTAAATGTTTGCTTCATTTATTTTTACTTATTACTTCCAATTATTCAATTTCATTAACTCAGGTCATGCTTGTTCTTTTTATCTCATTATAATTATTTATTCACTTATTGCATGCCCTCGTTTAATTTGTTAGCATTTCCATTTTATTTACTTAAGTTGATATTCATCTATTTGAATTACTTACCTTTAATTTTATTCACTTATAGTAAGATTTTAATTGTAACTTAAGTTGATAACATTAAATTCTCATTTATAATAGCAAATTCATTGAATTTTACACTACCTACCTTTACTTGTACAATTTTCATCACATTTCCTATTAAACATTTCAACTTTTAATATTTGGTAAGTTATATATGTTTTTTGAAGAATGTACTTGAAAGTTATACAAGTTTTCCCATTACCAATGATTAATTTAAAGTTCAATAATAATATTCTTTATTTCATAGGTTATAATTTCAAATTCCATTTAATACCATTTATAACCTATCATTAAATCTCTTATTTCCTTTAGAGGTTTTAATTTATTAATTACCGACGTTACAATTCACTAAAATAATTGAAACAATTAATTAATGGAAATTTAAGAATTTAATACCGGGTTAAATTTCAATTTATTTTAAAAAAATAGATAAATATATTCTTACAACTTATATATCTCTAATTATATTTAAAATGATTCAAAATTTATATATTTTTCAAAAACAAGTCTGCAGTAGAACTACTCCACTGGCCTTCCCCCTTCGAAACTCGAAAAGAAAGTCGATGATGCGGCCGCCATCACCGAAATTCATTTTCCAGCGACAAAGCGGAAAGTACAACTTATTTTCTCCAAAATCTTCTTTTAAAACAATTCTTTCGAATTATATTAAAATATTTATATCTGAAAATACTTACAAACAATATTATTATATTCCAAAAATTATTCGAAAAATTTCAAAACCCCGGAACTTAAATTCTAAATTACCAAATTTCTATTATTTTATTTTTCAATCTTATTTCTATTATTATTTATATTTTCATTACCTAACACCCAATCTATAGCAACAAAATATATGTCTTTATAAAATATTTTTATATATAGAAAATATAATAGGCAAAGTTATTTCATTCACCTATATAAAACAAATATTATATCGGTCTGTCCTATTAAGTATTTAGAAATCCCTATTGATGTCATAGCGTCCCATGCATCAACCAGAATTTATAAATGAAAAACGGAACAGACTGACACAATATAAAAACCTTTTTATAACACTAACAAATACGCTCTCTCATATATATACACTCAGTGACTCCCATAGGGTATTATTACCCTAGTCGTAAAGAGTCAAACCCCACAAAGCCAAGGTTTATCGCTAAACCAAAACTCTGATACCAAATGTAACGTCCCGCCTTTTCGCACGCTTTAAATCGACGCACGTGCCGATTCAAACCATACGGAAGGGCGGATTGTTATGGGGTAAATAAGAAAAATAGAGAAGAGAAAAACCTAAACAGAATCTCACAGCGGAAGGATAAAATATAATAATAAATATACAGTTCATAAAATTGTTTACAAAACATTTGACTCTTCTTTATACAATAAATATCAGAGTTCACATACCAATAAATACCAATGCAGCGGAATACAGTGTGTAGTGGAACCATATAATATAATAATAATAATAATAATGAAATCTTCGCCTTCGTCCTTCAGAAATAAAGTCTTCAAATCCTGAAATGCTCGGACTGACCCGAGCGAATTTGAAAAGACAAAAACACTCGAGTCAGAACTAAATTATCTTATGTGAGTTAAATTAACAGAAATAAAAATGAGTATAGTAAATCAAGAGATGCTCGGGATTTACATCTCCTAAGGATCCGTTAAACTATTTACTATGTAGTATATTGCGCTATTATAATAGTGTCTAATTGTAAAATAAACATACTTTTTTCTTAGCATTAAGGGGTTACCCATATAGCCCTTAACGCGTAATAGTCCCAGTAGTCCATCCAATATCATAGTCCCTCCTGATCGGGAAGCCACAAGAGGATACCACTCGAGCTACGGGAGAAAACCAAACTCGTACAAGGCTCGGTATGGTAGGTGACACGACACAACTAGGCAATGCCAGGGTAGATATACCAATTGCTATCCGGGCTGATGGAAACGCGTAGCCGCAGCTACCGCCCACCTCGAACAACACCCCCAAATCAAAATAAAAGTGGCCACCGAATCAAATCCAAAAGTCAGAGTATAATATCGAAGGAGTGCGTTCGATCAGAGGAATGACCTCATTGGCCCGAGAATCGCTCCTGTTTTAGCCACCTTATGCCAACTCACGGGAGTTGGGTCCACATATTTACCTCAAAGGAAACGCCCCCACCATCTTACTTCATTCTGGAATCTCCACCGCGTACACGGTTGTTAAAGTGGTTTTCGGAATTGGCAGAGAGTATGACAACTTCCGATCCCGGTCTCTTCAACAACCAAACGTTATTATAACACCGCAGTCATTTAAAATAATTATACTTTAAAACCAGAATAAAATATCCATTTTAAACCCATATAAATACGATATCGTTTATATTTTTAAAACCCTAAATCAATACGATATCATTTAGGCCCAAACCCATATAATGTCATTTTATTTTCCAATATATATATATTCTTTCCAAACTCATAGGGTTTTCAAAGTAAAATATTTAGAAATCAAAACTATGGAATATAATATTTCCAAATTATACTACCTTGAAAATCATAACTTTGAAACAAATTTCCATCTCTCAAATGGTTAAATATTAAATTTCCTTTATAAAACAAAATAGCTTCTTTACATTTCACAAATCAATTCCAAATATCGATTTAAACTTCCAAATACAATTTTTAATTCTTATGTTTCAAAGCTTTAAATATTTCACCATTTCAAAAACAAACTCATTTGACAAACCCATATATATCAAATTCAATTACTTTTTATTTAGAATTGAAATGTTTACTTAATGAATTCAATATAATTTAAGTAAAACCTTTAACTTCACATAATTGGAAAATCTTTCAATTTATTAAACTTGATATCTTCATTTAAATCAACCTAATATTCATAAAAAAACAAAATCAAGTTATAAAAATCATATCCTTTAAAAAATTTAATTTTTATTTAATTCCATAAACCCATAAACCATATATATATAGCTTTACAAAGCTTAAAAACCAAAAATTTACTATATATATATATAAATAACCAAATCAATATCCCATAAACCATATATATATAGCTTTACAAAACCATAGTAAAACATTTCAAAAATAATTTTATATATTTACCGCGGTGCCTGTATAAAATTTTCTACCCTATGGTCAAGTGATACGGATGTTTATCATTTCAATCCGCAATTTAAAATAAAAATGCGGTTGTATATCATTTCAAACCGCAATCCCGAATGAAATGAAAATGCATGATGACTTGAAGTTTATACAATATAAATGTAGCATCCATTCATCCAAATATCAATCATCAACCATTTATTACAATCATCATCCAATTTAAACAACATCAATATAGAGCATATAATTTATACAGGTAATAAATAACATGTGTTAACTAACAGTTTATATTCAATAATAAATTTAACCACTGTTAAACTAGCAGTTTATATGCAAAATAAACGTAAAATTAACTGGCAGTTAATATGAAATAAAAATAAACATAATTATGACAGGCAGTAAATACGCAAATAAATAAATTCTAACTGTCAACTTATATGCAATAAAAAAAATTAATTAACAGTTAAATTAAATAAATGCGATTTAACAGAGATGACGAATAAAACATGCCAAATAGTCATAAACAAATTTCTACTCAAATATTAAATCAATTTAACAAACATAAGAAATTTTAGAAGTTGTTAGTGGGTTAAAACACTCACCTTTTGGATTTAAATTGAATTCAAATCCAATTTAAACCCAAAAATTTGACGGTCTCCAAATCCATTCAAACCAGCGTCAACAGATCTGAAATTTCATTACGATCCTAACAAAAAAAATCGCGCATGAAACGGAGTTTGTATGTGAAAGTTATCATAATTAAACGATTTGCAACAGAAATTAAAAATAAACAAAACAAAAATAAAATAACGTGCCACATCCACTCTTCCCTCGCGTACGCTTCTTCTTGATTGCTAGCTTTGTTCCATAATTTTTCTTTTATTTCGATTTACTTTAATTTTCCTCCTTATTATATGAATGTATGTATTTTTAAAAGGTTGAAAGAGAGGGGAAAAAAAAGATTTGAAAAAGAAGAATTGAAAAAGAAAATGATTAAAATAAGAACTGAAAATGGAAGAGAAGATCTAGATTTGAAAAGAAAGAAGAAAGTTTGAAAATAGAAGAAAATTTTGAAGAAGAAGAATATTTGAAGAGGAAGGAAAAATTAAAATGAGAGATAATAAGGAGATTTGAAGAGAAAAGAAAAAAAAGAAAAGGAAAAAGAAGAAGAAGATTAGAATGGAGGTCGTGGTTTCATTTGCGTCATATCATATTTATAAGGTTAGAATTAGGTTTAGGATCAAAGATATTTGAAAAGAGAGACCGCTATTAGTTAGAAATAAATGAAATGACGTTTCAGAAAAATGAAGTTGGAAAATGAATGGAAAGAAATAAAGTAAATACGAACAAACTTGCTTTTGAAATATAGTAAATATGAACAGCTTTTTAAAAGCAGCAGGTATTAAAAAGAGGCAATTATTAATTAGAAAGGGAATGAATGGACTAACTCTATACTGTAAACAAACTTTTAGAATTCAAATATCAAAACAATTGTTTACTTAATAATTTTTGTTAACCCTAAACACACCAAAATTACTTCATTAACTCAAGTAATATTCGAATTTCTATGCATTTGGGTTTTTGTCTATGCATAATAATTTTTTATACTTACCGTAAAAATGAAAACATTTGATTTGATTTTCCCAAAATGATCTTTTATTACCATTGAAACACCCTTTATGTTTACCACAGAACGCGCGTTTTTTTTATTAAGTCTATTAATTGAAATCACCGTTTTCTTTCCTTTTAATTGAAATATTTGAACTACATTAATTGCAATCACTTACAAGGTTAAATTTTAAAACAGATGACTAAAATGCATAAAAAAATAGAAAAATTGTTTATATACATGAGAAATAAATAGATTATTTTCCTATTCTTGTAATCAGTCTGTAAGCTAAACACAGTTCAAATAAACATATATTTCTTTCTATAAAATCAATCTTTCTATTTTTTATTTAAATTAAATTAAACCTACATTCACAGATGAAACATTCATTTTATAGATGTAAATGTTTTTTTTCATTGAATCAAAACTTTCCTTATATTTCACAAAACATAAGCTGCTTTTAATTGCACCTATTACAATTAGTATTCTCTCTCCTATTAATTGAAAATTTTCAATTACATTAATTTCCGTTGATTAAGTTTCAAAATGGGCTAAATGAATGGAATGATAAGTAGAACAATTACTTCCTATTAACGTAATATTTAGATGTTAAATTTTCATTTATTTCAATTAAACCTATTATCATACATTACTTCAATATACCGACGAGCTTACTTTTGCATCCTTTCATTTACCCAACTGCCATTTTATAAATAAACTTAATAATAGATTCATACTCTATTACATAAATGCATACCCCTTTTATCTAAATTAAAATTTTCGTAACCTCAAACATTTGATCCATTTAATTCCAATTACTCCTTTCATTAAATTTTAGATTCAAATCAATTTATAAAGCTTTACCTCCATTCTTTATATGCTCGAACCATCATTTAATGAAGAATTTATTTACGTTATTCCCCATTATTACCTAAATTTATTTCAACGTACCATTTATTTCAATGATTTACAAATTAAATTGAATGACTTAATATAAATATAACTCATAATAATTGTTGTAAAACTCTCAATCCCACATTTATAAGTATCCTTATCCGTTATATTTATTAATTAAATAAATTCCATTTTTAAGTCCGTTTAAATTTATTACTAAGTACCCATTTACTTTTCCCATCAATTTGATTCCATTCAATTTATATAACAATCACTTTCTCATTCACACCTTAATATCAACCCACAATTATTGAAATTCATTATCTTATTTTGATTTTATACAATTACCATTAACTTTACATTCAGTTATTATTCAACGCATATTTATTTATCAATCAAATTCGATATTTACCTTTCTTTCCTTTTATTTGATAAATAACCTAGTATACATTTACATACATTCATTTCATCCCATTCATTTATGGGTATTGCATTAAAATTTAGTTTATTAGCTAATACCAACATTATTACCATTCATTACAATTAGATTTCAAATTTTTATTCAATACCCTGAATGAATAACATATATATTAATCAAATTATTACATTTGTTTTTCTCATATTCCATTAAATATATGGACACATACAAATTAAGATTCTAAATCCAATTAGTTATTCCTTTTACATCAACCATCACTTATGAGTAATTATCGTTTCCTATTTATTTTGTTACATTCACTTATATTCACTTTATGAGTAAATTTGTATTCCCTTTAACCCATTAATTACTAACTTTAGTTATTGCAATTTATTATCCAACATACAAATTGAATCTATTGTCAAATTTTCCATTAAAAAATTAACACCTTACAATAGTTAATAAAAAGGGATTGTACTAAATAAAAATTTATTTTCATTGATGAATTCAATACTTGCCTTTATTTACTTATTTCTAGCCTTATAGCCAATTGCAAAAATTTCCACTATTACAATTAATTGCAATATATAATTCTATTTGTAAGTTTTAATTACCCTTGATACATCTAATTTCAACATTCTCTTTCCTATAAATAAGATTTCTGTTTCTTCCTAAATTTAAATTAGAAATCCTATTAAATACACAAATTAAATTATCGAAATTTACGGGTTGTTACAAGGACCATTGTAGGCAGTCAAAAGGGGTTGATGTTTGGAGTAGGATATTCGTATGTCCCAGTACTTGCAAATAAGTTTTAGTGGGCAGGACCTAAAAGGATAGTCGCATGCAGATATCGGGCCCACATCATAACCAAGAAACGAGTTCGGGAAAGACTAGAGTTAAACCTACTGTCCAATGATTCTTTCACTATCGAGATACTGGACGAGGGCGCAGCCAATTGGATGTTTAGATTGTTTGTAGTAGGGCACAGCCACTTAGCTTCTTCGGTGGTCTTTCGATTAGTTTAGGGGTGACTGCGTGGGGCCATAGCCACGATAAGAAAAGGGGCAGATCAAGTAGAATATCTGTATTGTAGGCCTAATGAGGCAGTCCTTTACAGGTATAGACAATCTCCGACTAAGTTCCGTACAAGGTAGACATTGTTTAGCGGGATTCAGGAAATAGACAGAACGATTACGTATTATGCTTAAGGTATGCACTAGATGGTACAGTGTGGATGTCCGAGCATTATTATAAGCTAGTGCGGACGCATTTTTACGTTTTCAGAGCAGATGACGGATCATCTATATTGTAGGCCTTACGATGCAGTCCTTTACAGATGTAGTCACAACACGCCCTAGCAGCGAGGCGATGGAGTCCTTTTTGATGAGGATACGGAAGGTACTAAAGCTAATACCTAGGACTAATACGGTCATTTGGCATACAGCTACATATATTAGTTATTAGGTTTTGATCTACTTGGGCATATAGCTACATATATTAGTTATTAGGTTTTGATCTACTAGGAACTAGATGGGTACGATTCACACATAGATGTGAGAGTATTATAAACCCAATTAACCTAATATAACAGAAAATGAAAATAAAACGGTATATGTAGAATTAAACTTAAAAGTATATAATTTGTCCATTCATCAGAACTTTAGTTCTGACCCCTTGCTCGTAACATCCTACAGGCTAGGTAGATGACAGTGACTTTCCAGTTTTGAGACACTTGTTTAAAAAATGTTATTATATTGACGAGTATTTACTTATTATTATAATTTAGTCAGTTCCTCTATGAGATATTTATCTGAGCTCTGATATATTTATCTTTGCCTATTTGCAGGATACCAGAAACCCAACTCGGACTTTAGTGAGCTTGGATTTTAGCATTTTTGCGAAAAACCAAGACTCACTAGAATTTGGGTTGTTACAATTCCAATTTGGCCTCTATTTCAAGAGACGACCAAAGTGTTATGCTCCATTTTCCTCCTGCATGCAGTACTTTTTTTGTAGCCTTTATTTTGGGTCTGCTTTGGCCTAGTCCCTTTGTTATAGGAAGTCTCTCTGACTTCAAGCTCCATCTGCTTTCGTTTTTGTTTTTGTTTGTGGTAAGAATGAGTGTAACAATAACCAACTAAAGAATTTGTCTCACTGTGTGCTTGTGCTTCATGACATTAAACACTTATTATGCAAGTAAAGAACAAAAAAAAAAACATAAACAAAAAAAAAAACATAGTATCACCTTTTAGCTTAGTTGTTTTATTTGTTTAATTATATGTTCATATTATTATATGCACGTGAATGATAAATACCGCACAATTTTCTGATTGGTGCTTGAAGAATCATTGTTACACTTTTTATTGTGACCTTATTGTACACATAGTATAATCCCCCATTAAATTGTATTGTAGGTTAAAGGTGGTTTGTGTTATCATTCTAATCCTTTATAGCCATTTACATTTAGAATGAAGCATTCACAATCGGCTACTTTACTTTTTTCTAACATGATATTTACTTGTAGTAAACCAAGAGGCATAGCATTCAAACTTCTATTGATGCTCCTTTTTGGAATAGAATACATTTTTTTTTTAAATACCACAGGCAAGTTATTTCAGAATGCAAACTATTAACGTATGATGACTTGCAAGTAGTTACAAGGGACTTGATGTTTGAATTTATTCTAGATTATTCTCTTTATCACCTTTTGATGAATCCCTAGAGCATGTTAAAATAGCAGTCCAATATGCTAAAAATAAGCGATCAATGTTAAACGTTTATTATTTGACTATATTTGTTTATATGTACTATTCATTTTCTTAAATAATAATAAACACTATAGCAAAACAGCTATATTACAACTTTTACTTTACATCAAACACAAACGAACAGTTGTTATCGTTATTTTTAACAACTGTTTATTTTTAACAGTTGTGACAAAGGTACTTTTAATAACTTTATTTGTACAGCAATTGTAACATACGTTTATAACAACTGCTTTTTTGTGCCCGTAGTAAATGTTTAATAATAACAACCGTTTGTGCAGTTATCTTTTCAACAGATAAAATACCACTTTCCAACTTCATAAAAAATTCAATTCCCCTCAGCCTTTGTTTTTGTTAGCCGCTTAATTTGTTAAATAAGTAAACGAAAACTCATTGTCAAAATTTTCTAAACCTAATTCCTGACCCCACCGCGTTGTGCTCGCCGCCCTTGCTAAACCCGTTCGCCGCCGATAACTAGCCACTCTCCGCTAAACCGCACCGTGCTTTGCAAAGCGCTAATCCTAACCTTAACCCTCTTAAAAACGCTAACCTACAACTTTGAACCATCTGATTTGCTCGCCGCTGCCGCCGATGATATATGTATGACATCTGAATGGTTTCCCTTTGTGTTGGTTTATCTTCGGTTGATGCAACTTTTTTACATTTTTTAATCCTATTCGAATTAGGTAAGGCGTAGTCAAATCAAATACAAACCCTTTTTAACCCAGTGGATCATCTATTAATTGTAGGGTAATGTTTGTTTTTTTTTGAATTATCCAATTTTTAAGTCCATTCTCCACTCTTAGCCTTGAGGTGTTTTTGTAAAGTTACAAATACGTTTGGTAATTGATAAATGCAACAGTGATGGTATTTGAATTATCCAGTTTTACTTAAATTTTGAGTATGGCCACGAAACAATGATGCAACCAAATAGTGATGATAAATGCAACAGTGATGGTATTTGAGTTATCCAGTTTGGTAATAATGATAAATGCAGTAGTGACGGTTTTTTAATTATCCAGTTTTGTTTAAATTTTGAGTATGGACACGTAACAGTGATGGTATTTAAATTTTGAGTATGCCAACTAAAAAGTGATGATAAATGCAACAGTGAGCGTTATTTGGATTATTCAGTTTTATTTAAATTTTGAGTATGGCCACAATGTTGTATCCATAGCAATGAGCATGGAAATTTAAAAAAAAGGTATAAAAAGAGGCTAGTTTACGATAGAGAACACATGGTAAATCTCTATTGACGGTAATCAACATTGCTTGTTGTAGACCTGTCAAATGGGTCGGTTCGGGTCATAAATGGGTCGGGTAGATTTTACCCGATCAATTCAAGACATAAATAAACCCAACCCGTTTGACCCATTTAATAAACGGGTTGTCCTAACCCGATACGTTTATTAAAAGGGTCAACCCAATGCAACCCGTTTAACAAAAACTGCAACAAAAAAATATCAAAAACTGCAGCAAAACTGAAAATTACTCCAATATATCATTAATACCGCATCAATTATGAAAGATTCAAAAAATTATATCAGAAGATAACACAACTTCACAGTTTTAGTCGACAAACTTCACAGTTGAATACAAAATCTGCATCAAATAACTGAATAAACTGAAGCAAATACTACAAAAGCAGCAACATGTCATATAAAGTAATAAAACTACAAAATATTTGGAAGTTCTGCTTCATAGAAGCAGTCTTGTAGGTTTGAAGCCCTTATGCACAGCCTTGTAACCTGAAGCAAACAACATAAATTATCAGTTCACAGACAACAAAATGAGCACTTTTATTATGCCTACAGTAAAAACAGATTATACTCTGTAACGGAATAATAGTTCAACATTATTATGCCTACAAATCATATCAAAGCACAGTGTTTTGTTTCTGGGATATGACGCACAGTGTTTTGTTTCTGATATATGTTCTGTCAAAGGAGGGTATGCAAGTAGATGAAAGCAAAGTGGAAACTGTCAGGAGTTGGCCACAACCTAAGACAATTACTGAAGTGATGAGCTTTCATGGGTTGGTATCTTTTTATCGAAGATTCATTCCGCATTTTAGTAGTGTGATGGTATCTGTAACCGATTGCATGAAAGGAAAGAAGTTCGTGTGGACAGAGGAAGCAGAGTTAGCTTTTGAGAAGATCAAAACACTTTTGACGACAGCACCAATTCTAGTTTTGCCGGATTTTCAGTTGTTGTTTGAGTTACATACTGATGCATCGAAGGTTGGGATTGGTGGAGTGTTGAGTCAGAAAGGAAGACCAGTTGCTTATTTCAGTGAGAAGTTGTCTGGAGCCAAGTTGAGATATAGCACTTATGATGTGGAATTTTACGCGATTGTTCAAGCTGTGAAGCACTGGAGACATTATCTGTTTCAGAAGGAGTTTGTTCTTTATACGGATCACGAAGCATTGAAACATTTGCAAGGGCAGGACAAAATTTCAGCCAGACACACTTCATGGGTCGCGTATCTACAGCAGTTTACTTTTATTGTAAAGCGTAAATCAGGGGTGGCAAATCGTGTAGCTGATGCCTTGAGCAGGAGGAATCATTTGTTGACAACGATGAAGGTTGAACTATTACCAGAGTTGTTTGAAGAAGATCTTTACTTTACGAAGATTGTTGAGAAAGTCAAGATTGGGAGTACTGATCTTTACTTTATGAAGATCTTTACTTTACGAAGTTGTTTGAAGAAGATCTTTACTTTTGTTTGTGGGATATGACGCATAGTGTTTTGTTTCTGGGATATGTTAAATGCAACAGTGATGATAAATGCAATAGTGATGGTATTTGAGTTATCCAGTTTGGTAATAATGATAAATGCAGTAGTGACGGTTTTTTGATTATCCAGTTTTATTTAAATTTTGAGTATGGACACGTAACAGTGATGGTATTTAAATTTTGAGTATGCCAATTAAAAAGTGATGATAAATGCAACAGTGAGCGTTATTTGGATTATCCAGTTTTATTTAAATTTTGAGTATGGCCACAATGTTGTATCCATAGTTAGAAGGCATGGAATTAAAAAAAAAGGTATAAAAAGAGGCTAGTTTACGATAGAGAACACATGGTAAATTTCTATATATTTACGGTAATCAGCATTGCTTGTTGTAACAACTGTCAAAGGGAGAGAAGACTAACACAAGAGTAGCAAAAGTATATTTTGTGCATACATTATATGGCCGACTAATAATCTAAATTGATCCAATGGCATGTAGCTTCAAGTGAACATACTTTTTTAATAGTAAAGCAATAAAATGCAACAATGATGGTATTTGGGAAAGCGGTATGGGTTACATTCTGTTACAGTAAGGTAATAGTTAGCATTATGTTGCATAAGCCTTTTTGATAATTCCATCCTGTTAGAAATAACGATTCACCAATAATTATGTAAATAGTCGACGGTACGAAGTGTCCTTTTTGGCATGATCCCATTTTAAACTTTTTAATCAGATGTTTTAAACAGTTCAGATATTGTATACCACTACACTACCAGTAGACCACTTATATCATGTCAAATGATATTGGATTATAGGCAAAACATATTATAACCATAGTACGTAGTACGGTTATGGAAAATGTATCAAAATGTGTCACGTCTCATAATTATTTACATGCATATTGTATATACTGTATGTTTAGTGAATCAGAGCATTTGGCCCAAAAGCTCACCATGATCTATAGATTGTACGACATGTTGTAGCCATGTTTATCGTACATCATTTTTTAAGCTTTCGCTGTCCATGCTTAGCATAGGCCCGGAGTTGTATATTTTGACACTGACCTGCAGATGTGCATTTATCATTATGTTGGCTTCCCATCCTGGTTGCATCTCTAAATCACCTAATTGTGAAATTTAAATTGGATGTTTTTCGTCAGGGGTCCTTTGTTCTGTCTGCTTGGTCATGGTGAAGAATTTAAAATGGTGGTTGGCTGAATTCAAGAAAGAGTAATGCAGAGGCAAGAAGACGAAGATGCAGAGGCAAGAAGATAGACAGAAACAAGATTGGGAATGATCAGAAAGGAGATTAGAAGATCAGAGAATGGGTGATAAGATGATCAGAGAGTGAAGAATGAGAGAATGAGAGATAAGGAAGTAAATGTAATAGAAATACCGTAAGAAACAGAATGTATCAGAAGGAAAGGAATAAAAGAGAAGAGAGGAAATACTGTAAGAACAGAGATAGTGAAAATAAATGAAAAACTGTTATTTCTTTTTTCTTCTTCTCTTTCTGTACAATTGCATGATTCTATTTATAATGCAAAGTTATAACGGCTATATTGTGCCAGCTTATGCCTCTTTGACAAATTCAACATCTCAATTAAATTACAAGTAATATTTTCTGATAAAATGGTATATATCCCTGTGCACGTGCACATATGCTCACAGTGTGTGCACACAGTTTTCTTCATTCTTCTTTAGAACCTGATATGTTGATTGAACTGTTGTTGCATACAAGTGTAAGAAGCCCGAGATTACTACATTTCCCTTCCCCTTCAAGTATAGACCTTGTCCCAAGGTCTAGAGTGGGAAATCTTCGGATCATAGGCCAGTAGTCTTTCCAGGTTGCTTCTTCTTCACTTCTACCCTTCCATTTTACCAAGATTTGTACCACAACCTTACCTTCTCGGGGTATCATTCTTCGATCTAATATTTTTTCTGGTTCCTGTTCATAACTAGGCAGATCTTTCTGAATCACAATATGACCTCCCACTTTCTTTTTCAATTGTGAAATATGGAATACAGGGTGTATCTTTATGTGGTCTGGCAGGCTGAGTTTGTATGCCACCGTTCCTATAGTTTTCTCAACTTGGTAAGGGCCATAGTACCTAGGAGATAGTTTATGAGTTCTCTGATTTCTGGCTGTAATTTGTTTATAGGGTTGCAACTTTAAATATATCTAATCCCCAACCTGAAATTCCCTTTTCGTGCTTCGTAGATCAACATATTTTTCATTCTTTCTTGTGACATCTTCAAACTATCTTTTAAGAATCCCAATGTGATATCTTTGCTGAACAAAATCTCTTCCACTTGTTCTACTTTAACGGTGTTTGGGACATAAGATAACTAAGTAGGTGGATCCAGTCCATACACTACTTTGTATGGAGTAGTATTTGTTGATGACTTCCACGTTGTATTATACCAATATTCTGCTAAGGCTAACCAGTCAGCCCACTCATGTGGCTTATGGGAAACAAAACACCTTAAATATCCTTCTAATATCTTGTTGACAATCTCGGTTTGCCCATGACTCTGGGGTTAGTAGGCCGAGTTCATCTTCAGGCTGCAACCTTGTAATTTAAAGAGCTCTTGCCAGAAGATACTAGTAAACATGGCATCTCTATCGCTTACAATAGATTTTGGCATGCCGTATAGCTTAAAAACTCCATTGAAGAATACTCTTGCAATGTCTTTGGCAGCGTATGGATGACTGAGAGGGAAAAAGTGGGCATATTTGCTCAATATGTCAACTACCACAAATATAGCAGTGTGTTTATGGCTTTTTGGGAGGCATGTGATGAAATCCATAGATAAATCTTGGCAGATATTTTCTGGTATGGGCAATGGGTTTAAAAGGCCTGGCATTAAAACATTTTCATTTTTGGATCTCTGGCATATATCACAAGATTGGCAAAACCCTCTACAGTTATTTTGAGATGTTTCCAATAGAACACCTGTTTGATTTTTTTAATAGTTCCTTTAATACCAGTATGGCCTCCCAGTGGGGTCGAATGGTGTTCTCCTATAAGTATGTGCAGCAGTGCTTCTAAGTGGTGGTCTATAAGCAACTTCCCTTTATAAAAAATGAGCCCTCCTACGAGTTTGTATTTTCCCTCATGCATTTCCATATTGTGTATTTTTGTAAGCTGCTGTTGATACCATCCTGAGGACAGTAAAGTCTCTTTCAATGTTTGTAACCAAGGTGTCTGAACCACAGATATTGATTGTACCATTAATTCCTTGCCATTGAGTTCTTCTCTCCTTGATAAAGCATCGGCTATAATATTTTCTTTGCCGCTTTTGTACTCAACCTTGTAATCGAAGCCATGTAATTTGGCAAGCCACTTGTTCTAAATTCCGGTGTGTAATTTCTATGAGAGTAAATACTTCAAACTTTGATAATCAATCTTGATAATAAATTGTCTTCCCAAAAGATATTGTGACCACTTCTTAGTTGCAATGATGATGGTCATTAATTCCTTTTCATAGGTAGAAAGTGCTAAATTATTTACTTGTAATGCTTTGCTAAGATAAGCCAGTGGTTTCCCCTCCTGCAACAAAACAACACCTATACCTTGTCCGCTTGCTTCCTCGGTCCATTTGAAAGAGTTTTTCTTAGTCATGTCGGTCAGTGGCCTTGCAATCATACCATAATGCCTAATGAATTTTCTGTAATAACCAGTTAGACCCAAAAATCCTCTCAATGCCTTTAAATTTTTTGGTAGGTGCCATTCTATAACTACTTGTACCTTTCTGGAATCTACTGCCACACCCTGTTGTGAGATAATGTGACCCAAATACTCTATAGTTTCTTGTGCAAAGCTGCATTTGGATAGTTTGATCACGAATTGATTGTCCTTTAGTACCTGAAATGTTAACTTCAAATGCTCTACATGCTCAGACATAGTCTGGCTATATATTAGTATGTCATCGAAAAATACTAACACAAATTTTCTTAGGTATGGTCTGAAAATATCATTCATAAGAGATTGAAAGGTTGATGGAGCATTTAATAGCATTTACTAAACCAAAGGGAATAACTAGAAATTCATAATGTCCATCATGTGTTTTAAATGCTGTCATATGGTTGTCATGATCACACATTCTAATTTGATGATAACCAGATTTCAAATCAAGTTTGAAAAAAATACTTAGAACCATGCAACTCATCAAATAAATCATCAATCAAAGGTATAGGAAAATTATCTTTAATGGTGAGGAGGTTGAGATTTCTATAGTCAATGCAGAGTCGCCAAGTGCCATTTTTTTTCTGACCATCACTACTGGAGAGGAATAGGAGCTGCTGTTGTGTCTGATGATGCCAGTATCAAGCATGTCTCTGATAATTTTTTCCAGTTCATTTTTAATGTGGTGAGAGTGTCTGTACGGTCTCAAACAGACTGGTTTGGCATCAGGCACAAGGGGTATATGATGATCATGCCTTCTATGTGGAGGGAGGAAGGGTTCACTGCTAGTCACTTCAGGAAATTTTTGCAGAATACTTTTGACCTCATTGGGAACATTTACATCAGTAAGCTCCATATTGGAATGGTTGCTTGTTGAAGAACACAGCATCATAGTAAGTTGGCTCTGTGAACAAGCCTTATTTAGTGTCTTCTTGTTTACTAATTTTACATCCTGCTGTTGTATGCCTTACCATATATACGATTTTATGCTATAGACAAACTTGACTTGCAACTTCTATAAATTTAAAGTGATTTCCCCCTAAATTTTCATCCATTAAGCACCTAGAATTACTTGGCAACCTTCTAAGGACAGTGTCAGCAGATCAACTGGCATCCTACAACCCTGACACTTCAAGATAACATCATGACCTAGATCCCTGAAGCTTTTCCCCATTAGCGACTACCACCTCTTAAGTTTTGGAATCATCAATCTGTAACCTTAGTTTTCTTGCGAGTTGTTCATCTATGAAACTATGGGTTGAACCAGAATCTATGAGGATCTGTACGGGCTTTCCTTTGATGCTGCCTTGCACTTTAATTGTAGTGAGTGTTGGTATTCCACATATTGCTTGCAGTGTTATAGTATGAGTTTCTTCGGTTGCCACTTCGTCAGAATTTTCCTCATCTTCATCCCCAGTTTGGGCATCTTCTTCCTTTGAATTATCAAAAGTCATAACCCCTTCTAACACATGGACCTGTGGACTTTTACATGTGTGTCCCTTGTGCCACTACTCTTTGCAACCATAGCAGATATTTTGCCTCCTCATCTCAATCAGTTGGTTAGGAGTCAAGCCTCTACGTTTTTCCATATTTTCAATATAGGTGGAATCCCATTCCTTGGACTTTAGATTATTGCCTTGCTGTCTAGGATAAGGACTTGTCTGGTTAGATTGGATTTTAGGCAATACACGAGTAGTTTTGCCTCCTTTCTTGGATTGAGACCATACACTTTCAAACATTTGAGCCAAAGAAACTACCTCTCTAAAGTCCACTAGTCTAGAGGTCATAACATCACACCTTATTTCTTCCTTGAGACCGCCTATGAATCTATCCAACAAGAATTTGGGTGGTAGTGTCTCAATGGTAGTTTGCAGTCCCTCAAATTTGGAAAGGTGACCAGAAACTGTAGTTTGTTGTTTGAGTTTAGCTAGTGATTCATATGGCCTATCCATGTCCTCTGAATTGAATCTAATCAGGATAGATGGACCAAGTATCATGGTTAGCTACATTTCTTGTATACCAACTATATCATTTCAAGGCATCTTTCTTGAGATAAAAAGATGAAATTTCAACCCAGGAATACTCTTCTATTTGATGAAATCTGAAGAATTGCTCGACTTGACTAAGACATTCATGAACTATCTCATCACCAGAATATTTGGGAAAGTCAAGCTTAAGATTAGGAAACGGCGAATTTTTATTCCAAGAAATAGTTTCTTGATGGGGCTGATGGTTGTTTGGAGGCTGGGCAAGATTAATGGGGTTTGCAGCGCTTGAGTGTGGGATATTAGTATTGATTCCAGTGGGTGGATGAGGCTGTGCTGGGGCAGAAGAGGAAGAGGTCATGTGATGGGGATTTGATGCTAGAATCCCATGTATAGGTGCAGGTGCATTCGAGGTAAGAGGATTGGTTGCTGATTGCATTTTGAGTTGTTGTACATCCAAAGCTAGCGTAGTTAAGACATTGTGCATTCCGTCAAACTTCGTGCACGGTTCCTTGGTGGATTGTTCCAAGCTATGAGCAATATTTCCAATTTTCTTAATGAGTAAGAATTTCGATTATTGATTTCCTCTTATCTCCTCCACGCCTCATCTTGTTCTTGAAGTTTAGAGTCAATGCTGGAATTATTGTTAAAACTACAGTCAGGCTGGTTGTCAAAGGTTTCTCCAGCCCGAGGCTCTGATACCACTTTGTCAGGGCTCCTTTGTTCTGACTGCTTGGTCATGGTGAAGAATGAGAAATGGTGGTTGGCTGAATTCAAGAAAGAGTAATGGAGAATAAAGAAGACGAAGACGCAGAGGCAAGAAGATAGACAGAAACAAGATTGGGAATGATCAGAAAGGAGATTAGAAGATCAGAGAATGGGTGATAAGATGACCAGAGAGTGAAGAATGAGAGAATGAGAGATAAGGAAGTAAATGTAATAAAAATACTGTAAGAAACATAATGTATCAGAAGGAAAGGAATAATAGAGAAGAGAGGAAATACTGTAAGAACAGAGATTGTGAAAATAAATGAAAAACTGTTGTTTCTTTTTTCTTCTTCTCTTTCTGTACAATTGCATGATTCTATTTATAATGCAAAATTACAACGGCTATATTATGCCAGCTCATGCCTCTTTGAAAAATTCAACATCTCAATTAAATTAGAAGTAATATTTTCTGATAAAATGATCTATATCCCTGTGCTCGTGCACATATGCTCACAGTGTGCACACACAGTTTTCTTCATTCTTCCTTAGAACCTGATATGTGGATTGAACTGCTGTTGCATACAAGTGTAAGAATCCCGAGATTATTACGTTTTTTGCCTTATTTTTACATTCCCATCAATCCATGTTGCAATATGGCTCCTACTGTTCACATCACACAATTTGTTTGTCCTTTTATTGTAATAATGTCTGTTTTTTTTAGAGAAACGGACAGTTACAATACGAAGGCTGCTAGGTTCAACAACCATTGCATCACAGCCCTACCATCACCAACTACATTGGGTAAGCCGTTGTGATTTGTCATCTTCGTGATCTTTCTTTACTTAATGTATATTTATTATGGATCCTACCGGCGATTTTTGTTAGGCAGTGTATTTTTTATGCCTAGTTACCTAAATATTTCAATTAATTAAAAAAATATTTGATGGTAATTGCGTATTTTAATTCAAATTAAATTGATTGACAATAAAAGTAAGATTATTGAAACATCGAAGAGAAAACTTTCAACATGCTAGTTTTGTTCTTTAATGTTTTCTTTTGCATCTGCGTCCAATCGGATCCACGGAAGATATGGACAAAACATGGATCAATTTACCAAGGTTTTGTAAATTTTGATTAATAATTTCGTACTTATAACTATGTAGGGTTGACTAAGGACATGATTATTTTTTTAGTATGATAGAGGGATATAGGCAAGCCGTTCAAAATTTCGTACATAAGCATGCTAAAAGTGAAGGTAATCCAGAAAAAAATATTTTTCCGTGTCGTCGATGTATGAACCTTATTTGGCATTCTTCAAGAGATGTTGTGACACATTTGGTGTGTTTTGGAATTGATCCAACATATGATGTATGGATCTTACATGGAGAAGCACGTCATTCACGAAATAAAGCCGACGAAGTGGCAAATACATACAGAATGTATTTCGATGCAGGAATTGGAGATGAGGAGAACAAGTGTCGTATTAACGATAAACATAGGGAAGGGACTAATATATTGTTGGAGATAGCTGAAATACCTTTATATTCTGGTTGTACAGACCACACAAACTTGTCTTCTATGATACTTCTTTATAAAATTAAGGCTTGAAATGGTATAACCGATACGGCATTTACGGAACTTCTTAAGCTCATCAGGGATATGATACCTAAGGAAAACAAGCTTCCCAATTCAACATACAAAACAAAGAAGTTGATTAAATTATTTGGTTTATGTTATAGGAATATACATGCATGCGTAAATGATTGTTGTCTATTTTGAAAAGATCTTGCACGTTGTATTTTTGTCCTAAATGCGGCAAATCACATTGGAAAAAGAACAAGACAAGAGAAGATGGAAAGAAATTCAAAATACCTGTGAAGGTTTGAGATACTTTCCACTCATACCATGGTTGAAAAGAATGTTCATGACATCGGAGACATCAGAACAATTAAGATGGCATCGAAGTAATAAATGAGAAGATTGCAAACTACAACATCCTGTAGATTCCTCCAAGTGGTCTACAATTGATAGAATGTATCCTTCTTTTGAATCCTATCCACGAAATTTAAGGCTTGGCCTTGCAAGTGATGGCTTTAACCTTTTTGGTGATTGGAATTCAACATATAGTTGTTGGCCAGAGTTTTTAGTTGGTTATAACTTCCCTCATTGGCTTAGTATGCATAAAGATAATATGATGCTATCTTTATTAATTCATGTACCGCAACAACCCGGAAATGACATCGACATGTATCTGCAACCACTTATTGAAGATTTGAACAAATTGTGGAATAAAGGGTAAAGGTGTATGATGCATTCAATCGTAGCGAATTTGGATTAAATGCAATTCTGATGTGGATAATAAGTGATTTTCCAACTTATGGAAATTTAGTAATTTGCACTATAAAAGGTAAGAGAGAATGTCATGTTTATGGCATTAATAAATGTTCGATATGGCTATCATTTAGTAAAAAATGCACATACTTGGGGCATAAATGATTTCTTACACCTAATCATGAATATCGCCACTGGAAAAACTTATTTGATAGAATCATAGAAAATAGAGAAGTGCCTCCAATACATACCGGTGCTAAAATCTTCAAAGACGTCAAAGATATTGTTAATGAGTAGGAAAAATGAAGGAAGAGATAGAAAGTAGAAAAAGAAAGCGAGGAGGATGTGAGGAAAAAAGGAATCCAAATATGGAAAACGAAGTCCATTTTTTGATTCGCCTTATTGGAAGGTAAAATATAACTAAAAATACAATGTCTTTTCATTTGATATCCGTGTCCAATAATTAGTATTTTACTATCAATCTATTATACACATTTTTCAAGTTTTCGCAAACATTTCCTTCGCGTCACAATCTAGATACAATGCACGTCGAGAAAAATATTTGCGAGAGCAATTCTGGTACATCGCTAATATCATAGGAAAAACAAAAGATGGAATTACATCATGTCAAGATCTGAAAGCAATGCGTATAAGAAAGAAGTTACGTCCTATAGATATTGGAAGTAAAGTATTACTTCCTACTGCAACATGCACCTTGACAGACCAAGAAAAATAGATCTTTTATGATAGGATGAGGAATTTGAAGGTGCCTGATGGGTATAGCTCAAATATTTGGAAACGTTCTGCAAAACATGACAAGATTTCAAGTCTCATGATTATCATATTTTGATGCAACAACTATTGTCTGTAGCATTTAGAGGCCTTTTGAGCGTAGGTACAAGAAATGCATTACTACGACTATGTTCATTTTATAATGACTTATGCCAAAGAGTGCTTGATAGAGATAAATTAGAATTCATGAAGAATTAAGTTGCATTAATGTTATGTGACCTTGAGAGATTTTTCCCGCTTCCTTTTTCTATATCATGATTCACTTGACGGTACATTTGAGGAGGAAGCAAGAATATGTGGACCGATACAATACCAGTCGATGTACCCATTTGAGAAGTAATTTTTATGAATGTTTAACGTAATTAATAAATATGTGCTTATGAAAGCATTTTATGCTTATGTCTTGATTATAGGTATATGAAAATACTGAAGGGTTATGTTAAAAATCAAGTCCGACCTGAAGGGTGCATAATCGAGCGCTATTCTGCTGAAGAATGCATTAAGTATTGTTGGAGAAATCTCGGTCTTCCCCGCTTCGTGAAGTTAAGATAGGCACTTTAAGATTAAAAGTAGCAATGGAAGCACAAGAGTTTATAATTCTCCAATATGGAGATTCTTCCACTATACAAAAGAATAGTAGGATTACAATAATATGATTACAAAAGTAACTCACACTCGGTGGCTCACTCAAGCTTGAGGATAAAGACTTCTCAAGCTATTACTCTTTTCTCTCAAAGAGGATCTCTCTAACTCTCATGTTTTTTCTCACTCTAAGAAGTGGCTTCTTCCTTGGATTCTTGGATTGCTAGTAATAGGGCTCCTTCTCCTATTTATACTACTCAACCTCCATAATGAATGATGGAGATTACTTGCATCCGACGGTAGAGATTGATTCTCTAGAATGCTCCACACTCTCTAGGAATCTCTATACTCTTCCATTCCCTTCTTTATTCTTCCATACTCTTCCGTAAGGTTCCAGAAGGTTCCACACATCTCTAGAATATTCCAGAGGGTTCCACACTCTTCCACAAGCTTCTAGAGAGTTCTACACTTCTCTAGAGTTCTCCGGAACATTTTAGAAAATTCTAGATTTCTCTAAAAACGTCTAGAATTTTTTAGAAACTCTCCAATTAAGGAGGGATCCCAACAAATCTCCCCCTCCCGACTTAATTGGGGGGTAGTAGTACGCCGGCACCTTGACAGCAGTCTTCAAACTTCTTTGTTGGTACTACCTTGTTCATCATGTCAGACCAGTTCTCATTTGTGTGAACCTTGTCAAGATGTATTTGCTTTTCCTCGAGGACTCCTCGGATCTAGTGATATCTTGTATTAATATGCTTTGTGCGGGAATGAAATGTTGAATTCTTTGCCAAGTAAATTGCACTTTGATTGTCACACTTCAAGACATACTTTTCTTGATCCACTCCCAATTCATGCAACAAGTTCTTCACCCACAACATCTCCTTGCAAGCTTCAGTAGCTGCGATATACTCTGCCTCTGTAGTGGATAATGCAATACACTTTTGCAGCTTTGATTGCCATGAAATAGCTCCCCCTGCAAAAGTGGTTAGGTATCCTAATGTTGATTTCCTTGAATCAATGTCACCAGCCAAGTCTGCATCTGTATATCCTTCTAACACAGGTTTTCCTTTTCCAAAGCATAAACATCTTTTGGAAGTTCCACGTAGATATCGGAGGATCCATTTGACTGCAACCCAATGCTTATTCCCTGGGTTAGCCAAGAAGCTACTGACGACACCAACTGCATAAGCGATATCTGGTCTTGTGCATATCATTGCGTACATGAGACTGCCTACTACAGATGAGTATGGTTTCTTCTTCATTTCCTCCTTGTCTTTTTCACTTGTCGGACTCTGCTTCGAACTTAGCTTGAAGTGCCCAGCTAGTGTAGTGTTAACCGGCTTTGATTTCTGCATGTTGAACCTTTCCAAGACTTTCTCAATATATCTCTCTTGGGATAGCCATAACAGTCTTTTTGATCTATCACGAGTTATTCTCATCCCAAGAATCTGTTTAGCCGGCCCCAAATCTTTCATGGCAAAGCTCTTGCTTAGATCTTTCTTTAAAGCAGCTATATTTATGCGGTCTTGTCCAATGATTAGCATATCATCAACATAGGGAAGAAGTATGAGAAAGTCACCACTTACATACCTCTTTATGAAGACACAATGATCGCTTTCCGTCTTTTTGAAATCATGTTCTGCCATGAATGCGTCGAACTTCTTGTACCATTGCCTTGGTGCTTTCTTAAGTCCATATAGACTCTTTGTGAGGCGGCACACTAGATCTTCATTGCCTGGAACTTTGAATCCCTCAGGCTGTTCCATGTAGATCTCTTCCTCTAGATTACCATGTAGAAATGCCGTCTTGACATCGAGTTGTTCAATCTCCAAATCTTGCACGGCTGCTAGGCTAAGCACAACTCGGATTGATGACATCTTTACCACGGGAGAGAATATCTCTTCAAAGTCAGTACCTTTTTCTTGTCCAAATCCTTTGACGACTAATCGAGCTTTATAGTGAGGCTTTGAACAGTTCTCTTCGGTCTTGATTCTATACACCCACTTATTCTTCAAAGTTCTTCTCCCTTTTGGTAGCTCCACTAGTTCATATGTGTTATTCTCATGCAAGGATTGCATTTTTTCTTGCATGGCTATTCTCCACTCTTCTTTATGACAATCACTCATTGCTTATTTATAGCTTTGAGGCTCCCCCTCATCAGTGAGCATAACGTACTCCTCTGTGTTGTATCAGGTGGATGGTCTTCTGTCCCTTGAGGATCGTCTTGGCTCTGGTGCGATTGGAGTGCTAGATTGAGGTTCTTCCTGAACTGGTTCATCATGAATTTCATGATCTTCAGCTTCACTGCTTTCTTGTGTGTTGTTATCTTCATGTCGAACCAGAGTAGGTTCAATGTTCACTGCTTCTCAATCTTGGCCTCTCTAAATTCTTGATATCTTCAATTGTTTGGTCTTCAAAGAATACAACGTCTCTACTGCGAATAACCCTCTTGTTAATTGGGTCCCACAACCGGTACCCAAATTCATCCTTTGGTGAACGAAGATAAATACACTCCTTTGTCTTTGCATCAAGCTTAGCTCTCTCATCTTTGGGGATGTGAACAAATGCCCTGCACCCGAACACCTTGAGATGATTATATGAAGCCCTCTTGCCCGTCCAAACTTCCTCAGGAATGGCCCCATCCAAAGGAACTGATGGTGTGAGTTTGACAATGTCGGCCACAGCCATTATAGCTTCTCCCCAGAAAGATTTGGGTAACTTAGCATGAGAGAGCACACAACGAACTCTTTCTTCAATGGTTCGGTTCATTCTCTCAGCTTGCCCATTCAATTGTGGTGTCTTGGGTGGAGTCTTCTCTAGCCTAATGCCATATTTCTTGCAATAGTCTTCAAAAGGACCTCTATACTCACCTCCGTTATCTGATCGTACACACTTGATCTTCCGTCCAATCTCACGCTCCACCAGAGCATGGAATTCTTTCAAGGCATCAATCACTTGATCCTTTGATTTTAACAGGTGCAACCATACTTTCCTTGAATTATCATCAATGAAGGTGACAAAATATAGAGCACCACCAATGGATCTCTCAGACATCGAACATACGTCAGTATGCATGAGGTCTAGAATGTTCTTTCTTCTTGTGGGCAGAGAAGATCTTTGGAAAGCAACCCTATGTTGTTTTCCAGCTAAACAATGAGCACAAGGATGAAGTTGTTTACCTTTCACGTCAGGGAGGAGTTGTTTCTGAGCGAGTATGTGAAGACCTTTCTCACTAATGTGCCCAAGTCGTTTATGCCATGTGTCCATATCATCAGTAGAGATGTTTACTTCTCCTTTGCATAGCTTAGCTTGCATTACATACAATGATCCTACCTTCTTTCCTCGAGCTATTGTCAAACTTCCTTTGGTGAGCTTCCACTTCCCTTCACCAAAGTAATTTCATTAGACCGTCATCATCTAGCTTTCCAGCGGAGATAAGACTGAGGCGCATGGTCGGGGCATGCCTCACATCTTTCAAAACAAGCTTGCACCCGGTGCTTGTCGTCAGAGTAATGTCTCCTATTCCAACAATCTTGCTTCTATCTTGATTTTCCATTTGCACCGTGCCAAAGTCACCTCTTTGGTAGGATGAGAAGAAGTTTTCATGTGGAGTAACATGGAAGGAAGCACCAGAATCAACAATCCAAGAACTCTCATCACAAGCAATGTTTAGAATGTTACTTTCACCAACAAGATATAGAAGATCTTCCTTTAATACTATGGAAGTAGTACTCTTTTCTTCTTGCTTCTTTGTTAGGCTTATTCGGCCATGCTTAACATTACCGGCCTTTTGGCCTCTTTTGAAGCTTCGACATTCCATTTTCTTGTGACCCATCCTTCCACAGTAATATCGTGCAATCTTCGAGCGTGACTTGATCTACCTCGAGATTGATGGGGATTTCGGCTCTTACTACGTCCACGGATTTCATTCCTACCCTGATTCTCAACAACATTAGCTTCGGGATGGATAGACTCATCTCGTTCCATTCTCCTTGCTTCTTCACCAAGAAGGCTGTCGCTGACGGTATCCATAGTTAACTTTCCTTCCGGAGCTGAGTTACTTAGCGTGACAACAAGTGTGTCCAAACTTTCCGGTAAGGAACTAAGGAGTAGAAGGGCTTGTAGCTCATCATCAATCTTCATATCAATTTTTATTAGTTGATTTACGAGCCCCTTGAAGTTATTCAAGTGCTCAATCATACTATGACCATCCTTATACTCCAATTTCACCAACCGTCGAACTAAATTGGCCTTGTTGTGAGGCGTTTTCTTCTGAATCATGGACTCAAGCTTTTTCCATAATTCATAGGCATTGTTTTAAGTAGTAACATGCTCGAAGAGAGTTTTGTCGATGTACTTACGGATCATAGCAACAGCCTTACGGTTCAACAGTTCCCACTGAGCATCACTCTTTCCTTCCACCTTATTTTTGTAGATGATAGGCTCATGCAAATCCTTACAATACAAGTGGTCCTCCATCATTGGCTTCCAATAGGAGTAGTTGTTAGCTGTGAGCTTGAACATGTTTCCATCATGAGCGAGAATATCCTCCATCTTGAACTTACACGAGCTTGATTACGGCTACGGATGAACCTGGCTCTGATACCACTGTTGGGGAAATCTCGATCTTCCCCGCTTCGTGAAGTTAAGATAGGCATTTTAAGATTAAAAGTAGCAATGGAAGCACAAGAGTTTATAATTCTTCAATATGGAGATTCTTCCACTATACAAAAGAATAGTAGGATTACAATAATATGATTACAAAAGTAACTCACACTTGGTGGCTCACTCAAGCTTGAGGATAAAGACTTCTCAAGCTATTACTCTTTTCTCTCAAAGAGGATCTCTCTAACTCTCAAGTTTTTTCTCACTCTAAGAAGTGGCTTCTTTCTCGGATTCTTGGATTGCTAGTAATAGGGCTCTTTTTCCTATTTATACTACTCAACCTCCATAATGAATGGTGGAGATTACTTGCATCCGACGGTAGAGATTGATTCTTTAGAATGCTCCACACTCTCTAGGAATCTCTACACTCTTCCATTCCCTTCTTTATTCTTCCATACTCTTCCGTAAGGTTCCAGAAGGTTCCACGCATCTCTAGAATATTCCAGAGGGTTCCACACTCTTCCACAAGCTTCTAGAGAGTTCTACACTTCTTTAGAGTTCTCCGGAACATTCTAGAAAACTCTAGATCTCTAGAAACGTCTAGAATTTTCTAGAAACTCTTCAATTAAGGAGGGATCCCAACAAGTATTGTGCTAGATATATTGAATATTTCAAGTCTCATGATTATCATATTTTGCTGCAACAACTATTGTCTGTAGCGTTGAGAGGCCTTTTGACCGTAGGTACAAGAAATGCATTACTACGACTATGTTCATTTTATAATGACTTATGCCAAAGAGTGCTTGATAGAGATAAATTAGAATCCATGAAGAATTAAGTTGCGTTAATGTTATGTGACTTGAGAGATTTTTCCCGCTTCCTTTTTCTATATCATGATTTACTTGACGGTACATTTGAGGAGGAAGCAAGAATATGTGGACCGATACAATACCGGTCGACGTATCCATTTGAGAGGTAATTTTTATGAATGTTAACGTAATTAATAAATATGCGCTTATGAAAGCATTTTATGCTTATGTCTTGATTATAGGTATATGAAAATACTGAAGGGTTATGTTAAAAATCAAGTCCGACCTGAAGGGTGCATAATCGAGCGCTATTCTGCTGAAGAATGCATTAAGCATTGTGCTAGATATATTGAAGACATGTATGAATTTGGAGGAAGAAAAATCAGAATGAAGTGCAACAAATTAATTCCATACACGATGGGCATCCGATTTCAAAAGGAAAACCCATGTTACTTTTCGAGGAGGTGATTGATGCTGCTCATCGGTTTGTGTTGTTCAATACTGATGAAGTGGAGCCGTACATAGAGTAAGTATAAGTTCAACTCGATCATTACCTATGAAAGCAATTAAGTTTTAACTTGTACATTTGCATATGCAGAATGCACAAGGAGGAGTTGAAACATTTGCACCGTCAGCTTTTACAAAATGAAGTGGAATTGTTAAAACTACATTTAGACGCTTTTAGTTATTGGTTTGGAAAAATGGTTGAAATGGTTATATTTTCTTTCATTAGACTAATTAAGTTTCATATATGCAAATATTATTGTCCTTTATCTTCATATACAACATTTTATATGTCTAGGTTAAAGATGAGAGAAATGATTCAAATGTTAGCGAAATAATAAAATGGCTTTTGTATGGGCCTCGGTCGCAAGTAGCCTCTTATGTTGGCTATGCTGTCAATGGACGATGTTTCCATACTAAAAACTATGAGAAGTCTACGTAAAATAGCAGTGTTTCCATTGAGACGAATACTATTCGTGTAGACGGGTCCATTGAGAAAATTATTTATAATCGCATCTTACATGAGATTTTGTTATTGGACTACCATCTGTTTCAAGTTGCTTTGTTTAAGTGTGATTGGACAAATATTTATCTTGGAGTTAAGGTTGAAGATGGCTTTACATTAGTTAATTTACATCAGTTCCAAAATCAATTTGCAAGCGATCCTTTCATCTTAGCAACACAAGATGTACAAGTGTTTTTCTCCAGAGGAAGCAGTTCAAATTGGTATGTTGTTTTGAAATCACCTCCTAGAGGTTTTCATGAATTGGAAAAATACGAGAAGGAGGAAAACTCAATGAGTAAACCACAAAATGAGTCACTACTTAATCATAGGGATGTTGATAAAGATGACAAAAGTTACATAAGGAGGGATTACATTTTGGTATGAATAACCATTCGTTGTTGATATATTGTTTTATATGTAGTCATATGCGTTAAAGTGTTTAGTTACGCTGTTATGTAAACCGATGAATAGATTTCTCTTCGTATCAAAAAGATACACCTATCAAATCACATATTGATTTACTCGAGTTTTTGATAGAAGTGCATCAAAGCAATTTTACATCGTATCACATACGGTTGTTCATATTTTTTTTGGATATTATTCATAGTCGTTACGTATCAAAAAAGTCCTACACTAATTAGTATAATGTTAACATCTTACAAATTATGATTTTTTTCCTGGTTGATCACTTGGAGAAAGAAGCTTGAATTTGTTGCATCTATGGATAAGAATGAACAAAATCAAGGAGAGGTAAAATCTAATGTTATTTATACCTCAATTCCAACTATGCCCTTACTAATGCTATATTTGTTCAAATAATTTCAGAGCTCGAAGCTAGCGAAGAAAAGATCGAAGAAGCAAAGTCTTGCCGCACTTGCAACTGCTCATGGTCCAACTAAGGCTAATGGTTTTATTAGAATCTCTAGAATGAAAGATGTTGAAATTGAAGTTGGTTGTACTCTTAAGGTTATGAATGTGGCTGTTAGAAAATTTCCAAGCAAACATAGTGGAATTCCTCCACCCATCATTCCTTACTATTATTCAACCTCCCTCCAAAATGTCACTACCACAAACTCCTCAATTCTCTTCATTTCACTCCCCTTCAAAACGTCGTTACTACACACACGTCCAATCCTCATGATTCAACTCCCCTTCAAAACGTCAATACCATACACTCGTCAAATCCTCTTAATTCAACCCCCCTCCAAAACGTCGTGACCACACACACGTCCAATCCTCATGATTCAACTCCCATTCAAAACATCAATCCCACACAATCATCCAACCCTCTTAATTCTACTCCCCTTCAAAACATCTTTACCACACACACGTCCAATCCTCATGATCCAACTCCCCTTCAAAACGTCAATTTAGACTCTTTCTCCGAAGAGGCGAACATGTTCAAAACTAAGAGAAAAAGAGGAAAAACGATGATGAGATTATTTTCTTTAACATTGAATGAGAAGGTTGAAATTGGGTTCAATGACCTAAATCAACCTATTGGTCCAAATTTTAAATATTTATCATCATATCTTAGGAATGGTATTTGTGACAATTAGCAATTGGAAGAAAGTCGACGAAAAATTGAGAGCTGATATATGGACATGTATTCAGGTACTAAAACCTGTTGAGAGCTAAAACATGATATATATATATATATATATATATATATATAGAAAAAACACCTGGATTTTAAGTTTTCTTTTAATTGAATTTAAACAGGTTAAAATTTGGTCTCTTTTGTTTATGAATTGTCAAAAAAACTATCAAAAGAGACAAAACAATAACTTTGACTAAATCGAAATAAAAGTATTCAACAACTATGCAATTCAGATTTTTCTTTTATACATAATGTAACTATGCAATTTAGATTTTTCTTTCTACACATAACGTAACTATGCAATTTAGATTTTGTCCATACTGTACAGGCAAGATTCAAGTTGAATGACATATACCAAGATATGTTCCTTGAGATGGTGGGGCTGCGATGGAAAGAGGCAAAGTCAAGGCTAGTTAAAGGTATAAAAGTTGCAGCAAATAATCTCGATGCTTCCAACAAATTAGACATGTTAAAACCAAATATTATTAAAAGTGCTCAAGAGTGGAATGATTTCATCAACGAGAAATCAACGAAAGAGTTTGAGGTAGTTCGTTTTACTTTGATGGCTAAAATTGAGAATTTTTTATTTTATTTTATTATACCTAATTCCAATGAATTTCTCTTATGTAGTTGACGAGCAATAAATACAAGATCATACGAGCGCTGAATACAGTTCCACATGCTATGAGTCGAAAGAGGTATGCAAGACTAGCAGATGATATGGTAAAAAAATAACTTGTAAAATTCATTTATTATCGTATCAAAAAATATCCAATACGGTTTAGTATTTAATTGTTAAGCTCTTTTTGCAAAAAAAAAAGTGGTTGCTCATCACATATCAGTAGGGAGGATTTGTGGTGCAGAGGCCCACAGAAAAATGGAGAACCACCAAATTCTATTGTCGTCGATTATATAGTAAGGATGGATAATACATCAAATTATTTTTTCATTTTTTGTTTTGACTCCATTTAACCATTTCGCCTATTACATAGTTGAATTTGATATATTTTAGTTGACACGTATTTTTACAGTTGTCTCCAGTATTTGAATGTTACATTTAACATTGTAACATATGAAAAATGAATATTTTTGAATTTTTAGGCTAAGATAAAAGAGTATAAAAACACTCAAATTTCTCAAGGAACGGTATCATTGAATGAAGATGGAGTGTCGAAGGTTTTTGGTCGTGAACATAGAGGTAGAATAAAGGGCTAGGTTTTGTTGTTATACCAACTCAGCTTGGAGTTCGTACGATTAGTTCAAAAAAAGTACGTGACTTAGAAAATCAAATTATAACCTTGCAAGCTCAAATGAAAAAACTCTCAGATTTGTTTATGGATGTATGTTATAATTGATTCACTATGTTAATGAGTAATCGATATACCTTTAATATATTAGTGCGTGTCTAATATCTTTTCTAACGGAACATCGATAGTAAACAAAATGTAGCGGAAGAACCAGTGACTCCTCGTGGCAATACGCCACAGGTATTTCCGAAACGAAGTTATTACATTTGAGTATTTGATCGTTGTAATTGACATTTGAGTGCATCGAGGAAAAAAAGTTATTAGGATGTCATTGATCAGTGTAAATTCAAACAAATATAGCTTGCAAAAAGCAATCCACCGGATGACGCAAGTTTATAGAGGAAGTTTTTATATTATTAATTTGTTTGGTGTGCTGTTCAAAGAGAGGAATGTTCATTTCTGTTGGATTACAGTAGTACATTCTTACATAATTAATATTTGCAATTTACTTGTTTTTTTGTTCGGATTAGAGGGATATCAAATCTCATAAGTTAGGACTAACCCTTTTATTTTATTTAGTGTGTTGAGTTATTTTGCTTTTTTATTTATAGTTAAGCTTGTTTCTTCATTTGCATACAGCCTTAGCTTACTGGGTATTTGTTTCTTTCGCATGCTTGTATACTTGATCATGTGAATTGCTTACTTTGCATATGCTTGCATACGTTGGTGTATAAATATATATACACACGTGCATGTTTTTGTTGAAATGTACACACACATTTTTATATTTAAAATATGAACTTGACTTGTTGTTAGTGTGATATTTGGAAACGTGGCATTGATTACCTTGCTTTAGCCTTGTAATTCAGTTCTCTTGTTTTGCAAACTGCTGGCAGATAAGTATAATTTGAAAACTTATTCTTTTTTGGAATGTATGAAATTTTTGGAAATTAAATGTTTGAAATAATGAAGTACGTCAAAAGACTTTTATCAATATAGTAAAAACTTTTATTTGTGCTTTTCTTTTAGGCAAAATGTTTACATTAAATTTTTCGGTAATTTTGATTTTACTTCTACTCTTTAACTTAGCCTTGGAGAAGTAATGAACAGCATGTTTTGCTTCTGTGGAGAAGTACCAAGCCTACGTGCAAGTGTGCTACTGGTTACTACAAGTTTATAAATAAATCTGTTGCGTTGTGTGCAAGTATGCTACGTGTATTAAAGATGAATGAAAGTGAATAGAATTTTGATAATTTGGTGTCTAACTTGAATCAAGCTATTGAATAGATTGCTGAATTGAATGTTAGACTGATAACTAACGGATTTTTTTTTTCCTGAAATGAAAAGGAAAATAGGATTGGGTAGGGTTGCGTGAGGGTCTCGTTGAATTAACTTTCTATTAGTACACCCTGAACTAATCATATAGCTGCTGCTGCTAATTCTCATCTTCATGCTGCCAACACTGCACTGATCCAAGTAATAATATATAAACGAACAGCTGCAATTTTTTTTTTTTAAATAGGAGATTATGCTTTCATAATGCTTTATATTTTTCAACCATAATACTTTATTTTTGCAATCTCATTGGAATAGCAACAACACCACAACTGTTGTTAATATACAATTTCAGCGGCAGGTAGGAAGTGCAAATTTTTGAATTGACAAAGAAATGTTGTCGCAGAAGCAACAATTGCATCAACGACAATACTTTTCTAGTTTATTATGTACCACTATGAGCAAATAATTGAAAATTTTGGATGACGCAGTGATGTATACTGAAGCTCTTCTATTTAGGCCTACTTCAGATATCTATAGAATTGGACAAGCGGTTGGGACGCATATTGCTTGGCATAAAGAATTTAACTCTTTTGATTGATACGTGTATGTACTTTTACTGATTTATGTTATGAATTTAGTTATGTTTTGAAATGAAGTTATGAATTCAGAAATGGTGTAAACTTGAATTGTTTTTTAATGTGAATGGTTCGTATTGTTTCAAATATGTGAATAATTGTGGTTATTATTCACGAAATATTGGTTTTAATTATAATATCATGAAATTTAAAGTTGATAGCAATTGTGAAAAGATGAATTATAGTAATTTGTAGCAATTGAAAAAATAATTGTTGCAACTGTGATCGCTAGTTGTATTAGATCGTACTACAACTATTACAAACACTTGTAAAATGTTAACGCAACAGGCAGAAGAAGTTGTTAAAATATTTATTATAGCCGTCGTAAACAGTTGTAAATAAGTCTTTTACTACTGCGATAAGCAGTTGTAAAAGATTCCATTGCAATAGCTGCTCACAGTTGCAAAAGAGTTTTATAGCAACTGGTTTTGACTTTGCGATAAACTTTAATACAAGTGTAAATAGCAGTTGTAAAAAGTCTTTTACCACTACACGTACCCTTTGTAAAATAATCACACTCCACTACAACTGCGAATATAAAGAGTGACGGATGACGGTTGTAATAAATCTTTTTTTTTTGAAAACCCAGTAGGTATAAGATGCGAAACGCATGGTAGAAATCGAATCTGACTCTTTTTAGCAGAAACCAAGCATCATTTCCACTGCGTCACACCTGCAGACAGTTGTAATATTAGACCTATTACAACTATTTTTGACAGTTGTGAAATGGTATTTTTATTGTAGTTAAAGTAGAGTATATTTTTGTGATTGCATTCTATATTAGAAAATGAAAAGCATACAATAGTTCTTACAAGTGCTAAAATAAATAAATAAGCCATGATATATAGATGCAACTATGATTGTGCATGTCGAACAAATGGTATGATGAGTTTGAAAACTGGTATATGATGCAGGCATTTATTATTTATGTTCAATAACTATCTTATCAAATAGGATGACTATAACAGCACACCTGATTCTGCAATTCATGTATCTATGGCTTTTTATTCTAAATTTTCCTTTGCATTCTAGTAATTTTATTTTTTGTACTTCCAGGATCATTACTGTGCGACTTATGCAATCAATGGGGCCAAGGTTAGTAGAAACAAATAACAAGTCTGTGATTTCTCAAATTTTAAATTTACTTCTGAAATTAATTTATGTTCAATTGGTTCAAGTTTTATTTCTTGTATTTCGAAGGCAAATCATGCTAAGTTACAAACTTAGAGGTTTAGAGTTGTGGACTGGTACATTTAATCTGAAACAGATTAAAGCTGCAACTTAACAATTTTGATAATGTAAATAAAATAAGCGAAGGAGGATCTGGCCCGTCTATAAGGTAATGAATAAAATAGTGTCTAGATTATACATTTCTCATATTTTTGACACGTTTCATGCTTTTATTCACATTTTCATTAATAATTTTAGGGTGCGTTGCCAGATGGTTCAGAGGTAGCAGTGAAGCAGCTTTCTTTAATGTCAAAGCAAAGAAGCCGTAAGGTCATTAATGAGATTGGAATGATGTCTGCTTTACATCATCCTAATTTAGTGGAAATTTATGGGTATGGTATGGAAGGAAACCAGTTGCTTTTTATCAATATATGGAAAATAATAGCCTAGCGCTTTTTTCGTGTTAACCAAGTTTTCAATTAAGCGGATTTCAACAAGAAGTAGAAGGTCAAAACGAAAACGAAAGAACTTGAGAACTTGAAAACACGATTATAAGAAAAGAAAATGGAACTCAAGGAATTTAACAATGTTTGGAGATAAGTAAAGCGTCCAGTACCAAGAGGCACTTATGGGTACCGGGAGGTCCATTCTTCAAGTTTTGGCTTCTTAAACCCCATACACTTCATATACTCCTCCAACCTCATCATCAAGTGCTTTTCTCGGAGAATGGATGAGCAAATCTCGGGATTGATGAGAAGAATGCAAAGAAAGCATGATAATACACGTGCTATGGAAAGAACCGTCGTGAGCAACTCAAAGTCTATGAAAAGGAGTTTGGAATACATCAAATTGGAGATAGAAGGACAACGCAAGGAAGAAGAGTGGATTTTCATCGAGAAATACCACTCAGTACCAAAAGTTTTATTTTGCACATGAGCCGGTGTGTCCACTTGTACATTATTGGACTTGTTTTTGGACTTCTATTTATGTACAAGAACTACAAAGTTTTTTCTCTATAAATATCAACCCTATAGCAACCAAAAAAGCATCCTAGACTCTTGTTTTCCTTCAACTCCTATCCCTCCCTTACACGGACACCTAGGCAGATACTAGTGGCATTTCTAGGCTTAGAAAACTGGTAATCCTACGTACTAGTGGCTTTAATTCTCCCTAAAATCCAAAATCAATAAAAATATAAAGTGGACCAAGCGAGAGATTACGAAACCACTATAAAAATCTTGAGTTTCTCTACTTTTCTGCATCTTCTTTATTGTTTTACTAGATCTAATCCTACAATTGGCCATATTTATGTGTATTTTCACTTTTGGCTTCAATATTTTGATGTTTTATTAAGAGTTGAACTTAGATTCAATCTAGCTTGCTATTGTGGATTTGGAGAGATTTAGTATTTAAATCCGGAAAATTTGCTTTGATGAAGTTTGTAAGCTTTCTACTAGGAATTAATGGTGCCTAGGAAACCTATGAGATCAGGAAGGTCATCAGGAGCTGTAACTGGTGATGATGAAGGGAACTATCACCAAGTTGAAGTTAACAACCAACAGGAAATATTAGGATCATCTGCTGATAGGAAGTGGTTACTAGAGGAGAGCTTGACAAAATGCTGTAGAAGTTGAACTAGAAGATGGCGAATAGCTAGAAAGATTTGATGAATAAAATTGATGCTTTGCTAACCTTGCAACCACCAAGAATCACGAGAACTAGAATGGAAACTTCACTTGGGTTATAACAAGATAGTTCTTCTATTTCCGGTTGAAATAAAAGGGATGAAAAGAAAAAATAGAAGGTAGGGGTTTTTAGAGTTGTAGAAGGATTAGTAAGAGGAAGTAGAAGTGCTCCTCCCAAAAAATGACCACCAAGTACCGAGGCGAGTCCTCTCGATATCGAGAAAAATGAAAAAGTGGATGATGGGTAGGAGGTTGATCAATGGTGGTATCTAATGAGGAAGTTGACTTGCAGCTCGATGATGATGATTTAGAGTTGGATATTGATGCTAACGAAGATGGAGTTCAAATAGCCGCAGCTCGACCAATCGCGCACCCATGAAATTCTGAAGGACTAGTTCTCCCAAAGACAGGTGCATTTAGATATTTGTCGGCAAACCGGGACCATTTATAGAGTCAAGCACTTGGTGCAGCTCTTGATACCTGATTACCTTCGAACAACCGTGCTTGTAAGGAATACATAGCTGATATGGTTAAACGGTTGGTAGAGGAAAGTAGAGGCAGAAAAAGATAAAACTAAAGATCGGGGTTCTGCATCAAGTAGGACTCCATTTATCAAAAATATCCTAAGAGAAGAATACCCTAGAAAGTTCACTGTGCCAACAATTCCATCATACAGTGGAATTACTGATCCTAGACAACGCTTGCTCAAGTACGAATGGCATATGGATGGGGCCAGGGACAAGGATGTTGTTCACTATAGATGTTTCCTGATTTTCTTGAAAGGAGATGCTTCTACGTGGTTCACTAAGGCTCGTGCTGAGATCTTTACCTACTTTTGATGAATTATCAAAGAAGTTTTGAGAGCAGTTCAAGCTCCATGCTGCCAGATTGAAGGACACGATGTCCCTATCTAGCTTGTCGTAAGGACCCAAGGAGCCCCTAAAGGGGTTCTTGAACCGATTCAATGTCGTTGTCACTGAAGTTGGCAACCCAAATGAAGATTTGGTACTTATGGCTTTGGTCTAGGGTTTTCAACTAGACATGGATTTTCACACGTGGCTGAAGATAAAGTAACCAACAACTATGGAAGGTTCCATCGAAATGTAAAACAGTTTATGCGGTTGGAGAAATCTGGCCAGGTTAGAGTAAAAGTTAGCGACAGATAGTCAAAGGAGGTAGTTCAAAGTAATGTGGTACATAAACAGAATGGTGAAGGCTCTACAAACGTTATAAGTGATGCTGAAAATTCTTGTGACGCCCCACCTCTATACCCACGCTAGCAAAGAGTATTAATAGATAATACCGTCTGCTAACACGGAGAATAAGGCTGGTTAGGAGCGACCATCTATAGTCTTGCTTTAACTATCTATTAAATATGTCGACAATAATCACACCAAACCGATCGACATATCCAATGAATACTTAAAACAAAACCATAGGTGGCTGGAGGATCTATCAGAACAGAATATAACAACTCGGGTGTAGGAAACATCACAGAACAGTAAACCATCATATACATATATACCGATACATAGCAGAGTATACAAAATAATACATGTCAAGTGGTATAGCCAACCACAATATACAGACAAATCCAGAAGAATAAATATCAGAGTTTCAACATAATAGGACTACACAAAAGCTATGACAAAAAGAAGCTAGCGAAGTAGTCCATGCGGAAGCAAAATAGGTTAAGTCTAAATGCACCTAACCTGAAACATCTCGGTCTGACCCGAGTATAAAATACACGGGTCAGTTTAGCTAAACAAATCAGTTAGATAAAATGAATAACAATAAACCTGCAAGGTTACAAAGCATAACAAATATCTCTAAAAGAGATAACACAATCATCTAACAAAAGATGAATCATACGATAACAAGCCTCATATCATCGGCAACATATAGAAACAAAGGATACAAATATCCAAATCAAGCCAAAAGGCAAATAACAAATACCAATAAGGTATACAAGTTCCACAAGGTAATCGTTATACTTCATGTGGCTCAAAATGACCAACATCGAAGGGTGATACCAAGGGAATATACATATCAATGAAACATCATAAAATTGCTCGAGCTCAGTACTGTATAAACAAGGATCCATGAGCCCGAAGACTCCAAACCCAATATCACCCATGCGGCTCATAACGACCAACATCGGAAGCGATACTAAAGGGCAACCCAATATCACCCATGCGGCTCATAACGACCAACATCGGAAGCGATACTAAAGGGCAACAAACCCGAAGGCACAAACCCGAAGGTACAAACCCGAAGGCAACATACCCGAAGGCAACATACCCAAAGGCAACAAACCGTAGTGGTGAAGGTCCGGAGGCCCGGTACTGGATACCACTAACTGGCAGAATGTGTTACAACTCTCGAAAAGGAATCCGAAAAGTGTTAACGTATGTCCCATAACCACTCGTTCGCACTAAATGGTTTACTATCCGTCAGTCATTTTCAACTCAAAGCAGTACAAAGTTTACCTCATATCATCGATAAACTAAACCCGAAGGTCAAAACGATCAATTGAATAGGTCGGGGATTAATCGGAAGGATAAACGCACAGATTCATGGTCCGTGTTTTACCTAACCATTTAATCTTCCTTTCACTTCGCTCGAAGTGCGAAAATGTATGTGTGCATTATAAATAGAATTTATAATTTGGAGAAGGGAGCTTTTAATACGATTTAGAGAGATTATTTATAAAACCCATGAATGAAGTCAAAAACAAGTCATCAAAGTCAAATATGCAATAACAACTAATTGGAATCAACACGAATCAATACAAGTTGGAAATTAACTCAAAATTAGCCAAAATAGGCAAAACTGCGCATTTCAGACGTCTGAATTTACCTTCCAGACGTCTGAACCACTACCAGACGTTTGAATGGATTCCCAGACGTCTGGATTTTGTCTCTGCCTTTTTGCGTCTTCCAGGGACCAATTCCAGACGTCTGAATTTCCAAACCAGACGTCTGAATTTGAAACCAGACGTCTGAAATTAGAGTTCAGACGTCTGAAATCCCCCTGTAGGCAAAAATCAGCCAATCCCATAAAGGCAAAAATCCAAATGAATTGAAAACGAACGAGCGATGGATGCTATGGGTTTATGCCATACGACAACCCAGCACTATAGGCTCTCTTATACACCTCCAAGAACATGATTAAAACATCAAGTTATGATTTTTAGAACTTTTGACTTCAAAACACCAAAAATTACAACGTTCACAAAACCAATCCAAATCAAAGCAATTGCACATGAATAATTGTTAGGAATTCATACCTAACAACCAAAGATACTTATAGTCATAGATGTGAGATAAAAATCTCACCTTTTTGCACACAAACAAAGATAAGAGCACCAACACAAGAAGGAGGTTAACCACTCTTCACTTCAACTCTACAATCTTCAATCTAAGAACCAAAACATATATTTCCCAAATTAGAGCTTAGGAATTTCTGAAATTGAAGAGGAGAAGAGATGGAGAAGATGAAGAGGAGGCTTACCTATCCTTCTCTTTGAATTTCAAGCAAGAATTTGGAGTTTGCAAATGGAACTAGGGCTTGGAGTTTCTAATTCTTCTTTCTTTCCCCCATTTTCAGTTTTCTTAAGCTAAAGGAATGAAATGAGGATGAATGGATGAAGAGTTAGTGAGCTAGAGGGTTAAGAGGAGATTGGGACTGAACCCAAACTCAAGCCCAAGCAGAAAAAGGGGCAAAATTCACAAACTCCAAACATATCAAAGATTACACTTAAAAAGATCGCAAACGCCATTTTGGAACCAATGGAGGTGGTTTCGAGTTCCAATTCGGCCGTTTGCGAAAAGTAGCTTTTCGGACCTAATCCGACTAACGACGCTATATTTAAATAAAATATATAAATATAAAATCGTTAAATATGCGGGTTGTTACAGATCTCCCCTCCTGACAAAATTGCGTCCCCGCAATTCCTAGAGATGATATTTGTAACAACTACAAACATACAATATCCAAAAGTAAAGGAAATAAGCTTGAGATGAAAAGACATACTCACCGTTTCAAAGCGAAGAAAGAAAACCCGGATAAGATCGCTCAATAAATTCTCTGGTTTTCCAAGTACAATCATTGGGATTAGCGGACAATTGAACTTTAACGAGCGGCACGTCCTTGTTTCGAAGGTGTCGCACCTCCGTGTCAAGTACGCGAATAGGCTGCTGTACAATAGATAAGTCCGGTGAGATCTCAAGCTCTTGCAAATCAGGGGAAGCAATAACAGAATCCGACTCCCGAAGACACTTCCGAAGTTGCGAGACGTGAAACACATCATGAATACCAGATAAATGAGCAGGAAGTGAAACTCTATAAACCACAGGGCCAATACGTTCAGTAATAGAAAATGGTCCTATAAAGCGAGGAGCCAATTTCCCAGTCGTACTGAAACGCATAACCCCCTTCAAAGGAGAAACACGAATAAAAACAAGATCGCCAATCAAGAACTCGAGAGGCTTCCTACGGTTGTCCGCATAGGATTTCTGGCAACTTTGTGCCTCTTTCATTCTCAATCGAATAAGATCAAACTTCTCGGAAGAATCACGAACGAAATCCGGGCCAAGAATACGCTTCTCCCTAGATTCCAACCAACAAGAAGGTGATCGACATGGCCTTCCGTATAAGGCTTCGAAAGGAGCCATACCGATACTAGATTGAAAACTATTGCTATAGGAAAACTCTACAAGAGGTAGGTGATCCTCCTAACTACCACCAAAATCAAAAATACAAATACGGAGAAGATCTTCCAAATACGATTCACCCGTTCTGTCGGTCCATCAGACTGCGGATGATAAGCTGTGCTAAAATTAAGCTTTGTTCCCAAAGCTTTCTAAAGAATCCGCCAAAAATGACTCGTGAATAAAGGATCACGGTCACTCACAATAGAACTAGGAACACCGTGAAGTCTCACGATTTCCTTGACATATAACTTAGCCAAATGCGAAGCAGTCCTATTAGACTTAATAGGGACAAAGTGAGCAGACTTAGTGAGGCGATCAACAATATCCCAAATGCTAGAATGGCCTGATCTCGAGCGAGGTAGGCCATCAATGAAATCCATAGATATCTGATCCCATTTCCACAATGGAATCTCAAGAGGCTGAAGAAGACCAGAAGGACGCTGATGTTCGGCCTTAAAATGCTGACAAGTTATGCAATTACTCACATAACTCGCCACATCGCGTTTCATGCCTTCCTAATAATAAAGACGATGCATATCGGCATACGTCTTACTACTACCAGAATGAATAGTATACTTAGAACGGTGATAGTCATCAAGAATGTCATGCCTAAGTGCAAAATCAGAAGGCACAAAAAGACGGTTCTTCTTACGAAGACGCCCATGCGAATCAATACTAAAATCTTGCAACGCCTCATCACAAGATCCAGACTCACAAAGCTGAATAAGATGCAACAAATCAGGATCACGCTGCTGAGCATCGGCAATACGATCTAATAAAATAGGTCGAGCTCCCAAACTAAATAATAGAATAGGAGAATCGGAAGATGAACCTCGATCACGAATTCCACAAAAAGATAGAGTCTCAAGAACATCCCATTCGGCAAGCATCATAGAAACAACAGCCGAATGTTTGCGACTAAGCGCTTCTGCAACACGATTTCCCTTACCAAGCGTATACTGGATATCAAAGTCATAGGGGGCAAGAAACTCGAGCCAACATTGTTGTCTCATATTGAGTTCCTTCCGAGTAAACAAATACTTCAAGGATTTATGATCGGTATAGAGAATGAAGCGCTCGCCTAATAAGTAGTGTCGTCAAATCTTCAAGGCGAAGACGATGGTGGCTAACTCAAGATCATGAGTGGCAGAGCGAACTTCATTCGGACGCAGTTGCCTAGAAGCATACGCAACTACCTGATCCTTCTGCATAAGAACAGCACCGAGACCACTACCACAAGCATCGGTGTAGACAACAAGATCATGATTCCCTTCGGGAACCACAAGAATAGGAGCATTTGTGAGAAGTTCCTTCAATGTCAGAAAGGAAGCTTAACACATGCCGGACCAAATATAACGAATGCCTTTCCGAGTAAGGCTGGTGAGAGGAAGCACAACACGGGAAAAATCCCTAATGAACCGACGGTAATAACCCGCCAATCCAAGTAAACTACGGATCTCATACACATTCTCAGGCCTCTTCCAATTCTGGATGGCTTCGATCTTCGAGGGATCGACCGAAATGCCGTCAGAAGATACAACATGGCCTAAGAACTTAACTTCATTCTCCCAAAAGTGGCACTTGGAGAATTTGGCTTTAAGCTGATGATGACGGAGAGTACTCAAGACAATACTCAAGTGATTAGCATGCTCGGCTTCAGAATTAGAATAAATAAGGATATCATCATGAAGACAAGGACGGACTTATTGAGATATTCCCGGAATACTCGATTCATGAGATCAACAAAGAAAGCAGGAGCGTTCGTCAAACCGAACGGCATAACGAGCCACTCAAAAGAACCATATCGAGTGTGGAAAGCTGTAAAAGGTATGCTATCCTCTGCGACTCGTAATTGATGAAAACCTATGGCAAGGTCGAGTTGAGAAAAGACCTTAGCACCACTCAATAAATCGAACATATCATCGATCCTAGGCAATGGATACCTATTTCTGATGGTTAACTCGTTAAGCTTGCGATAGTCAACGCAAAGCCTAAGAGTTCCATCAGATTTCTTACGAAGATGATCGCGGATCCCCATGGGGAAAAATTGGATTGAATCAACTGCTTGGACTCAAGCTCTAAAAGCTGCTTCTTGAGTTCCTCATTTTCCCTTGTAGACATCCTCGTAGGAGGACGACTAACTGGCTGCGCACCTGGAATGAGATCAATGCCGAACTCAATTGCCCGCTTTGGTGGCAAACCCAATGCAGGCTCAAAAACATGAGGAAAGTCACAAGCAATAGGAATACGAGATATATCATCATCATCTCGCAAGTCAAGAGAATATAAAGCCATCTCGGAATTATGCACGTCCCGAAGAACAAGAGATAGCTGAGTAGGCGAATCCGAATGTCGAAGATATATGATTCTCTCCGAATAAATAATCCTGGCATCATATCTCACTAGCCAGTCCATACCCAAAATCATATCAAATCCCAGACAAGAGATAACGTGCAGATTCGCACGAAAAGAAAAACCACATAAAACAATCTCAACATCACCACAAAGCAAGCTAAGGGTCGTGGATCCCCCAATAGGAATCGTAATCCTTAAAGAAGTAACCATACAAGAAACATCCAAAGATAAATCATCAACGAGCTTCTTCGATACGAAAGAATGTGAAGCACCCGTATCGAAAAGAACTCGTATACTATGATCATGAAATAAAGTCGAACCTTCCAAAATGGATGGAGACATGCCTTTGGGCTGAGAAGGACCTTTAGAAGCCTTGGTAGCATAAAGATTGCTAGACTTGGCACCAGCCGGAACAGTAAGATAAGTTGAAACATGATGACCTTCCTTCTTGCAATAGCGACAGAAGAGAGGTTTAGGACAAGCTCGAATAATATGATCCGGAAAGCCACAATTGAAACACTTCCGAATAAAAGGTGTTACAGAAGGCTGAGTCTGAGAGCTAGAACCACCAGTCTTCTTCTTCTTAGAAGGAAAAGACCTCTTCTGAAACGAAAACTGCTTCTTGTTGGGGTTCTTAGAAACCTCAACATCCTCACCACTATCACACTCCTTCTTGACAGCTTCGAGATAAAGTGCCGAATCTACTAATTCTTCAAAATAAAGCTTAAGCTGGAGCAATAAAGACTTCTTAAGATATTTCTTAAGACCATAGACGAACTTCAAATTCTTCTTATAAGAAGTGCTAATGAATTCAAGACCATACTTAGATAAAGCCTCGAATGATGCAACATACTCAGAAACAGAAGACTTCCCTTGCTTCAACTCAAGGAAGCGACGGGTCAATAAAACTTTTTCAGATTCAAGAACGAACTTGAGTTCGAATCGCTCCCGAAACTGAGTCCAAGAAAGAGTAGACTCATCAAGTTCGGCTTTAAGAAGCTCATACCAATCAAGGACACGCTCATGTAATAAGCTAGAAGTTACAAGAACTCTATCATGGTCAGAAAGATCCATACGGGAGAAGATACGCTCGCACGTGCGAAACCAAGCTTGGACTTCAAGAACGGATTCAGAGCCTTTAAACGGCTTTCCTCCAAGATGAGCAAAATCACTGCACTGACGTGCAAAGGCAGACTTGCGAGGTGGAGACACTCGAGGAGGAACTGAAGGCTGAGTGCTCCTAAAAAACTCCATAAACTGATCGGCAGACATATAAACGCCATCCGGATGTGTGCCACTGGATTGCCTAGCATCCGAACGTCGTCCCCTGTCTCTTCCAGCCATACGCTGAAAGTAAGATAAGAACGAGATTATGCACAAGGTAGATATTACAATATGGAATACTATGGAATAAAATGCATTCCTAGACGTATTCCCAAATTCTATATAACCTTGATGGAATAGAGAGACACGATGATTCAAAGATTTGTATCACTTATACACTTTGATGTATCGTAATATGTGCTTCTATTCTGTGTTTATCATACTTTGCTCTGAACTCAGTTCTGATACCAAGCTGTGACGTCCCACCTCTATTCCCACGCTAGCAAAGAGTATTAATAGATAATACCGTCTGCTAACACGGAGAATAAGGCTGGATAGGAGCGATCATCTATAGTATTGCTTTAACTATCTATTAAATACGTCGACAATCATCACACTAAACCGATCGACATATCCAATGAATACTTAAAACAAAACCATAGGTGGCTGGAGGATCTATCAGAACAGAATATAACAACTCGGGTGTAGGAAACATCATAGAACAGTAAACCATCATATACATGTATACCGATACATAGCAGAGTATACAAAATAATACATGTCAAGTGGTATAGCCAACCACAATATACAGACAAATCCAGAAGAATAAATATCGGAGTTTCAACATGATAGGACTACACAAAAGCTATGACAAAAAGAAGCTAGCGAAGTAGTCCATGCGGAAGCAAAATAGGCTAAGTCCAAATGCACCTAACCTGAAACATCTCGGTCTGACCCGAGTATAAAATACACGGGTCAGTCTAGCTAAACAAATCAGTTAGATAAACTGAACAACAATAAACCTGCAAGGTTACAAAGCATAACAAATATCTCTAAAAGAGATAACACAATCATCTAACAAAAGATGAATCATATGATAACAAGCCTCATATCATCGGCAACATATAGAAACAAAGGATACAAATATCCCAAATCAAGCCAAAAGGCAAATAACAAATACCCATAAGGTATACAAGTTCCATAAGGTAATCGCTATACTTCATGCGGCTCAAAATGACCAACATCGAAGGGCGATACCAAGGGAATATACATATCAATGAAACATCATAAAATTGCTCGAGCTCAGTACTGTATAAACAAGGATCCATGAGCCCGAAGACTCCAAACCCAATATCACCCATGCGGCTCATAACGACCAACATCGGAAGCGATGCTAAAGGGCAACCCAATATCACCCATGCGGCTCATAACGACCAACATCGGAAGCGATACTAAAGGGCAACAAACCCGAAGGCACAAACCCGAAGGCAACATACCCGAAGGCAACAAACTGTAGTGATGAAGGTCCGGAGGCCCAGTACTGACACCACTAACTGGCAGAATGTGTTACAACTCTCGAAAAGGAATCCGAAAAGTGTTAAGGTATGTCCCATAACCCCTCGTTCGCACTAAACGGTTTACTATCCGTCAGTCATTTTCACACTCAAAGAAGTACAAAGTTTACCTCATATCATCGATAAACTAAACCGGAAGGTCAAAACGATCAATTGAATAGGTCGGGGATTAATCGGAAGGATAAACGCACAGATTCATGGTCCGAATTTTACCTAACTATTTAATCTTCCTTCCACTATGCTCGAAGTGCGAAATTGTGTGTGTTCATTATAAATAGAATTTATAATTTGGAGAAGGGAGCTTTTAATACGATTTAGAGAGATTATTTATAAAACCCATGAATGAAGTCAAAAACAAGTCATCAAAGTCAAATATGCAATAACAACTAATTGGAATCAACATGAGTCAATAAAAGTTGGAAATTAACTCAAAATTAGCCAAAATAGGCAAAACTGCGCATTTCAGACGTCTGAATTTACCTTCCAGACGTCTGAACCACTACCGGACGTCTGAATGGATTCCCAGACGTCTGGATTTTGTCTCTGCCTTTTTGCGTCTTCCAGGGACCAATTCCAGACGTATGAATTTCCAAACCAGACGTCTGAATTTGAAACCAGACGTTTGAAATTAGAGTTCAGACGTCTGAAATCCCCCTGTAGGCAAAAATCAACCAATCCCATAAAGGCAAAAATCCAAATGAATTGCAAACGAACGAGCGATGGATGTTATGTGTTTATGCCAAATGACAACCCAGCACTATAGGCTCTTTTATACACCTCCAAGAACATGATTAAAACATCAAGTCATGATTTTTAGAACTTTTGACTTCAAAACACCAAAAATTACAATGTTCACAAAACCAATCCAAATCAAAGCAATTGCACATGAATAATTGTTAGGAATTCATACCTAACAACCAAAGATACTTATAGTCATAGATGTGAGATAAAAATCTCACCTTTTTGCACACAAACAAAGATAAGAGCACCAACACAAGAAGGAGGTTAACCACTCTTCACTTCAACTCTACAATCTTCAATCTAAGAACCAAAACATATATTTCCCAAATTAGAGCTTAGGAATTTCTGAAATTGAAGAGGAGAAGAGATGGAGAAGATGAAGAGGAGGCTTACCTATCCTTCTCTTTGAATTTCAAGCAAGAATTTGGAGTTTGCAAATGGAACTAGGGCTTGGAGTTTCTAATTCTTCTTTCTTTCCCCCATTTTCAGTTTTCTTAAGCTAAAGGAATGAAATGAGGATGAATGGATGAAGAGTTAGTGAGTTAGAGGGTTAAGAGGAGATTGGGACTGAACCCAAACTCAAGCCCAAGTAGAAAAAGGGGCAAAATTCACAAACTCCAAACATATCAAAGATTACACTTAAAAAGATCACAAACGCCATTTTGGAACCAATGGAGGTGGTTTCGAGTTCCAATTCGGCCGTTAGCAAAACGTAGTTTTTCGGACCTAATCCGATTAACGACGCTGTATTTAAATAAAATATTTAAATATAAAATTGTTAAATATGCGGGTTGTTACAGATCTCCCCTCCTTATAAAATTGCGTCCCTGCAATTCCTAGAGACGATATTTGTAACAACTACAAACATACAACATGCAAAAGTAAAGGAAATGAGCTTGAGATGAAAAGACATACTCACCGTTTCAAAGCGAAGAAAGAAAACCCGGATAAGATCGCTCAATAAATTCTCTGGTTTCCCAAGTACAATCATTGGGATTAGCGGACCATTGAACTTTAACGAGCGGCACGTCCTTGTTTCGAAGGTGTCGCACCTCCGTGTCAAGTACGCGAATAGGCTGCTGTACAATAGATAAGTCCGGTGAGATCTCAAGCTCTTGCAAATCAAGGGAAGCAATAACAGAATCCGACTCCCGAAGACACTTCCGAAGTAGCGAGACGTGAAACACGTCATGAATACCAGATAAATGAGCAGGAAGTGAAACTCTTTAAGCCACAGGGCCAATAGTTCAGTAATAGAAAATGGTCCTATAATGCAAGGATCCAATTTCCCAGTCGTACTGAAATGCATAACCCCCTTCAAAGGAGAAACACGAATAAAAACAAGATCGCTGATCGAGAACTCGAGAGGCTTCCTACGGTTTTCCGCATAGGATTTCTGGAAACTTTGTGCCTCTTTCATTCTCAATCGAATAAGATCAAACTTCTCGGAAGAATCACGAACAAAATCCAGGCCAAGAATACGCTTCTCCCCAGATTCCAACCAACAAGAAGGTGATCGATATGGCCTTCCGTATAAGGCTTCGAAAGGAGCCATACCGATACTAGATTGAAAACTATTGTTGTAGGAAAACTCTACAAGAGGTAGGTGATCCTCCCAACTACCACCAAAATCAAAAATACAAATACGGAGAAGATCTTCTAAGATACGATTCACCCGTTCTGTCTGTCCATCAGACTGCGGATGATAAGCTGTGCTAAGATTAAGCTTTGTTCCCAAAGCTTGCTAAAGATTCCGCCAAAAATGACTCATGAATAAAGGATCACGGTCACTCACAATAGAACTAGGAACACCGTGAAGTCTCACGATTTCCTTGACACATAACTTAGCCAAATGCGAAGCAGTCCTATTAGACTTAATAGGGACAAAATGAGCAGACTTAGTGAGGCGATCAACAATAACCCAAATGCTAGAATGGCCTGATCTCGAGCGAGGTAGGCCGTCAATGAAATTCATAGATATCTGATCCCATTTCCACAATGGAATCTCAAGAGGCTGAAGAAGACCAGAAGGACGCTGATGTTCGGCCTTAAAATGCTGACAAGTTATGCAATTACTCACATAACTCGCCACATCGCGTTTCATGCCTTTCCAATAATAAAGAGGATGCATATCGACATACATTTTACTACTACCAGGATGAACAGTATACTCAGAACGGTGACAGTCATCAAGAATGTCATACCTAAGTGCAAAATCAGAAGGCACAAAAAGACGGTTCTTCTTACGAAGACACCCATGAGAATCAATGCTAAAATCTTGCAACGCCTCATCACAAGATCCAGACTCACAAAGCTGAATAAGATGCAACAAATCAGGATCACACCGCTGAGCATCGGCAATACGATCCAATTAAATAGGTCGAGCTCCTAAACTAAATAATAGAATAGGAGAATCAGAAGATGAACCTCGATCACGAAATCCACAAAAAGATTGAGTCTCAAGAACATCCCATTCGGCAAGCATCATAGAAACAACAGCCGAATGTTTGCGACTAAGCGCATCTACAACACGATTTCCCTTACCAGGCGTATACTGGATATCAAAGTCATAGGAGGCAAGAAAATCGAGCCAACGTTGTTGTCTCATATTGAGTTCCTTCTGAGTAAACAAATACTTCAAGGATTTATGATCGGTATAGAGAATGAAGCGCTCGCCTAATAAGTAGTGTCGCCAAATCTTCAAGGCGAAGACGATGGCGGCTAACTCAAGATCATGAATGGCATAGCGAATTTCATTCGGATGCAGTTGCCTAGAAGCATACGCAACTACCCGATCCTTCCGCATAAGAACAGCACCGAGACCACTAACCGGCAGAATGTGTTACAACTCTCGAAAAGGAATCCGAAAAGTGTTAACGTATGTCCCATAACCACTCGTTCGCACTAAACGGTTTACTATCCATCAGTAATTTTCACACTCAAAGCAGTACAAAGTTTACCTCATATCATCGATAAACTAAACCCGAAGGTCAAAACGATCAATTGAATAGGTCGGGGATTAATCGGAAGGATAAACGCACAGATTCATGGTCCATGTTTTACCTAACCATTTAATCTTCCTTCCACTTCGCTCGAAGTGCGAAATTGTGTGTGTGCATTATAAATAGAATTTATAATTTGGAGAAGGGAGCTTTTAATTCGATTTAGAGAGATTATTTATAGAACCCGTGAATGAAGTCAAAAATAAGTCATCAAAGTCAAATATGCAATAACAACTAATTGGAATCAACACGAAACAATAAAAGTTGGAAATTAACTCAAAATTAGCCAAAATAGGCAAAACTGCCCATTTCAGACGTTTGAATTTACCCTCCAGACGTCTGAACCACTACCAGACGTCTGAATGGATTCCCAGACGTCTGGATTTTGTCTCTGCCTTTTTGCGTCTTCCAGGGACCAATTCTAGACATCTGAATTTCCAAACCAGACGTCTGAATTTGAAACCAGACGTTTGAAATTAGAGTTCAGACGTCTGAAATCCCCCTGTAGGCAAAATCAGCCAATCCCATAAAGGCAAAAATCCAAATGAATTGCAAACGAACGAGCAATGGATGCTATGGGTTTATGCCATACGACAACCCAGCACTATAGGCTCTTTTATACACCTCCAAGAACATGATTAAAACATCAAGTTATGATTTTTAGAACTTTTGACTTCAAAACACCAAAAATTACAATGTTCACAAAACCAATCCAAATCAATGCAATTGCACATGAATAATTGTTAGGAATTCATACCTAACAACCAAAGATACTTATAGTCATAGATGTGAGATAAAAATCTCACCTTTTTGCACACAAACAAAGATGAGAGCACAAACACAAGAAGGAGGTTAACCACTCTTCACTTCAACTCTACAATCTTCAATCTAAGAAACAAAACATATATTTCCCAAATTAGAGCTTAGGAATTTATGAAATTGAAGAGGAGAAGAGATGGAGAAGATGAAGAGGAGGCTTACCTATCCTTCTCTTTGAATTTCAAGCAAGAATTTGGAGTTTGCAAATGGAACTAGGGCTTGGAGTTTCTAATTCTTCTTTCTTTCCCCCATTTTCAGTTTTCTTAAGCTAAAGGAATGAAATGAGGATGAATGGATGAAGAGTAAGTGAGCTAGAGGGTTAAGAGGAGATTGGGACTGAACCCAAACTCAAGCCCAAGTAGAAAAAGGGGCAAAATTCACAAACTCCAAACATATCAAAGATTACACTTAAAAAGATCGCAAACGCCATTTTAGAACCAATGGAGGTGGTTTCGAGTTTCAATTCGGCCGTTTGCAAAAAGTAGCTTTTCGGACCTAATCCGACTAACGACGCTATATTTAAATAAAATATTTAAATATAAAATTGTTAAATATGCGGGTTGTTACCATTCTGGAAACTAGAAGTAAAGGAACCGAAACTATGGCGATAGGCATAACGAGAATAGTAAGCATTAGAGAAATCTACGACCCAAAGATTGTACACCTTTGAATATTATGCTAAAAAATATTTACCTTGCTACAAAAGTAATGTAGCACTATAAGAAACTATCCAGGAGGGAAGCAACATAGTAGGAGAAACATTCTAGGAAGTACCGTCGTTTCCACGAAACTCATAGGCATACGTTAAATGAATGCTGACACTTAAGAGATCTTATTGGAGAATTAAAAGGAAAAATTGACTTCAACAAAGCATCAAAGAATCATAGGACGACAACTAAATTGTGAGATCCCAAGGACCGCCCGTCCACGGGAATCAGCCCAGATCGAGCGGAGCAGGACCCAGTGGAATAATGAAAAGTAAGTCATCAATACCATAATTAGAGGATTTGATCCAACCAAAAAGAGATGGAGAGAGATGGAATGGCACGCGCACTCTCTAAAGCATGTACAATAGGAGGATTGCTTCGTTGTAGAAGATGGATCTCCGACAAAGCAGCAAAGGAGGAATACTGATGATGTAGTATTCAGAAATAGAGATGTTGATTGAATTGAAGTGCTTTCGACCTAATGATAGTGACGGTTGGAATTGGATTAGTGACTGTGCATTGAGTGAACATACTCTTCAAGGAACTTTCGATGGGATGAAGATTAACATGAAGGAGGTTATAGCTTGTAAAACCAAGATCAAAGGCTTTATGGGAAAAGCCAAGGAGCTAATTGAGACAATCAATTTTCTGTAGAATTGGGCAAAGCAGAATGCAAGATTATCCAAATTCTAAAGTTCGTCATCGTATATGAGTACTCATCATATAATGCATTCTTAGGATAACCTGTACTTGCTAATTTCCGGATAGCTTTGGCATCTTGGTGCTTAGTAATGAAGTTCTGCATGGAGAATGGGGTTGGAATGGTAAAAGGTGACCAAAGCATTGGAAGGGAACGTTACACTGCAGAACTAAGAGAAGTAAAGCAAAATGGAAAGGCAAGAATATGGAGAGAACTCTCCACATTCAGGACTCGCAAGCATAACAACTAAAACATGAAAACTGGCTTGGGAACCATTACCGATTCATTAAGGTCATTGGTCAAAGGAAGCAGTTAGGGAAAGGGCGACTAGGGTAGAGATGACAGTGGATGTTCCAATCGGCATGGATGATCCTACACAGGTCCTGAAGATTGGATCTCAGCTCAGCATTAACTGAAAAAGAAATTGATGAATTTCCTTCGAGGAAAAATAGATGTGTTCGCCTTGACTTGCTCGGACATGTGCGGGATATCATCGAAGATAGCGTGTCATGCATTGAACATTGACCCAAAGTTTACACCGACAAAGCAGAAAAGACATCGTCTGGGTTCGAACCAATCCATTATTGAGGAAGAGGTAGATAAACTTATCGAAAACAGGTTCATCCATGATTCTTTATACCCTGATTAGGTTTCCAACCCTATGTTGGTTAGGAATTCCAATGGAAAGTAGAGAATGTGTATCGATTACTTGGTTTTGAAAAAGGCATACCCAAAGGACAAGTTTCCTCAGCCAACGATTGGCCAATTGGTGGATGTGACCGCATGACATGATTTGCTCTCATTTATAGGTGCTTATTCAAGTTACAACTAGATCCCGATGCAAATACTAGAATAGGAGATTACTAGCTAACTAACAGACTTGGGATTATATTGCTATCGTGTGACGTCGTTCGATTTAAAGAACGTTGGATCTTTATACCATGGACTGGTGAATGCTATTTTTAAGAGCCAAATCAAGCGGATTATGGAAGTATACATAGACGACATGCTAGTGAAATCATGAGTATCTCTAAATCATCTAGACAATCTTCGAAGAAGTTTGAAGTTTTACGGAAGTACGAGATGAGACTGAACACATTGAAATATTCTTTTGGTGTAGCAATGGGAAAGTTTTTAGGATTTATCATACTTGCATGGGGTATCGATGCTAATCCAAAACATATTGACTCCTCGAGGAGTGTAACCACAAAAACTACAAAGAAGGAACTACAGAGCTTGAATGGGAAGATTGCTACATTGAGTCGGTTCGTCTCTAGAGTGATAGATAAGTGTATACCTTTCTTCGATGCCCTCAAGAAAAGAAAAAAGAATTTGAATGGAACAAGGATTTCGAGAAAGCCTTCGAGGAATTATTAAGACGTATGAAAAACCATCTAGTCCAATCTAAACCGCCTATAGGGAAGGATCTATTTTTTTAGTTAGCCACGTTTGCTTATGCGTTAAGCATAGCCTTAGTATGTGAGAAGGCTAGGATTCAAAAACCAGTTTATTACATCACCAAGCGTTTTATTAAAGCCAAAAAGAACTACTCGAAGCTGGAGATACTTTTGTACCGCTTATTTGTAACACCTCACCTCTATACCCATACTATCCAATAGTATTACGAAGTAATACTTCCATATAACATGAAGAATGAGGATATATGAATTACATACGTGAATATTCCTTTAGACATCGAATAAGTAACTTGCCTATACATACAAAGTATCAGTACAAAACAATAAATACGTGTGCCTTTAGGACAGAACAATACAAAGTATACAGTTACTAACAGAGAATATAGAGTCAATCGTAGCAACAATAATAATATAGTATTTTTATAAGAATACAACACAACCCATTATATAAATGAAATCATCAAATGAATAGAGTTTAGCACATATCCATTCCTTAATATAATATCGGTTAAATTACAAATCAATAGATACTGTGAGATAGCCTTACAAATTATCCAAATAATATCCAATGCTATACAACCATAAAGATAATCCAACAAAATCTAAATCACAATGAATAATAACAAAAATATCAAATCATCAAATAGTTTGGATACGATAGGGACTTGCTGCACTTTATACTCAACCAGTCTCTAGTCTAGTCAACTCATTATAGGAAAGAGACATATATGCCAATCTACTGCACACTCATAATCCTGAATCAGAAAGGGAGACTGATCGCACACACCATGCTTCAAGAACTCAGGGTCTACTAACTTTCCGCTAATATTTTAATCTTTTCCTACTCTTCGGTTACCTCAATGGACATCATGACCCAATCCACCAGTGGATCATCTACGCATATCTCCGGTCACAACCCTATAGATAACAGACTACTAGCATATGTGACACAAGGTGTTATAGGGCACCTACTCTACCAACTACCAATCCTATGATACACAACAAATATAACAATGGTATCGTGGATCTAGGGCGTGACACCGTAATCAGCCCGTCAAGGTGGATACTGGCCATTCTGGTTCAAACTTGAACCATAAAAGAAGCTAGACACAAGTGAACGACATATAGTACTCATTTCCTATATCTATTCGTAGCTCTATATGTAAGCCAAAAAATGGCTCTATATAAGTCAACTCATGACTATGATATGTTAGAGCTTTAATCCCTCGCCATCACTTGACTATACTTATAAGCCAATACCTTGCTACAATATATTCACCACATACATATGAGCATATCCCCATTTGACCGGCATTTACTTACAAAGAATGATCAAACGTATAACATAATGATATCCCATACCACCGCTGTTACTCGGATAATTATTCAATGCCCAAAAACTACACTCCATCCATATTAGATATCTCTATATGACAAGTCAGATGAATAACCGAAAAGGTGTCAAAAGCCCCATACCAGACGGTATCACCAAACTGTTTATTCAAATTTCTCGTCACACAGAAATGGAATCTCACAAATAAAATAAAATGACGTCATCACCATATCATCATAAATCCTTAATAAAATCTATGTCAATGGTGAATCACTTATATAATTATTATCCAATAGACAAAAAATAAAAATAGGCTATAGAAATAAATATAAAATAACAAAACAAAACTTAATAATAAATCATTTACAACATATAATTTTATGTAACCAAATATTTAGAAATGAATAGTAATACACAACTAAAGATTCAATAAACCATTAGAAAGTTATCAGAATAATTACATAAACATAAACGATTCCAATGAATATGTGTACACGACAACAAGTAAAAATATATTAATGAATCCTTCATAATTTATAATCTCAACGTAAACTATTAAGTACTTAGAAGTGAATATTAATTTCATATTCTAGTTAAATAGATAAATAACCTAACTCAAATATATTCTATTTGATAAATAACTAATTCCTCAATCTTTTATAATTAAGTAATAAGTTAGCATTCTCAAATAGCATTGGAAAAACCGCTTTCTTTCATTTTGGTAACCAAAATTAAATTGTAGAGTAAATATTTCCCTTAAGATATTTCCATAACTTTCTATAGTTAAAATTATTTATTAATAATCATACAACATCCAGATCAATTTAATATATTCAAATCAAATATTTATATTTCCAACACTTGAATTATATGTGTGTGTATACATTAAGATTTCATAAATATATACTTAGAAAACTGTAAAATGGCAATTACAGACTATAACATATTTTTTCTTATTTAAATAACACTATTAAATCCACTTTATAAATTTAACAAACTTCAAATATATATTTGCATTCTTGTATAATATATAGAAATTTATTTTAGTGTTTAACTATGTAACAACTCGTATTTGGGACTTCAAATTTGAATATTAATTCAAATCTTCGGATTTGAATTTAAATTATGATAAATTATCCGTTTCAAACTGAGACTTAATTTTCAATGATGTATTTTTAAATTAATTTTTAGAATTTTTTCATAATTTCTAATTTGGAAAATATGTAAATTTTCGTTTGACGTATTTTACTGCAAACTTTGGCATTTTGAGACCTCACAAAATTTAATAGCTTGTCTATTTTATTTTTGATTTGTGATCGTGTAACATTATTATACACAATTGTACTTTATTTTCTATCAATCACAGTTCGAAATCGGCCGCGGTACGTTATGACCGGATAACAGAATTTATTTATAATCAAATATAAATATCTACATAACCAAGTATACAACAGCTAATGTTTTTCCTTTTTCCTACAGATTGTCGTTACCTTCCCCTGCCCTTGTACCTTTGGCCTCCTCAGCCACTTCTTTGCCTTCAATAGTTTGAAGCATGTTAGGTATATTATTGCACTTCATCAAATCGATCTCCATTCTTTTTTAAGGTTGCTGCCATTAGATTTTCTCTTCTCCTCCCCATATGTATGTTTAGAAATCATGAAACCGTACACCTACCCTACTTCGAAAATGATTACGTCCCAAACTACTCACTGTTAGCTCCAACGTCCTAGTACAAAGTTGTTCGCTAAAGAGTCTAGTTTTTGTAAATTAATTGCTTGAGATTTCACAGGAAATCGAGCAAGATATCCTACTTTTATAGTAAAAGGAAGAAAACACTCTTAAACTTCAAAAATCAAATTCTCGAGCTTTGCTTCAAATGGATCGACGCTGTTGGCGCTGTTGGGTACGTATGGTGTTGTAGTATTTTTGTGGAAGCTTCGGCATGATTCCGCGTCGACGACTCATCGATTTCTAGGATTCGATTTTTCTCGTGTTATGGTCGTTGTTGAGCAGCATAGGCTCGGGCTTGGAGAGGTGCGTTGGGTGGTGGAATTTGGCAGGGTTCGATTGAGGTTTGAGGGTAGCAGCATGGTGATTGATGAGGCATGCACGATTGGGGAAAAAATGAAATAGAGCTGCCTAGGTGTTTAGATGATCAGTTTCTCATGGGCGGCGTGGATTCGTCGATGTGGGGATGATCGAGGCCAACAAGAGTAGAGGAACTCACATGTGGTCTTGGGTAGTCGATGGGTGGTTGAGTTGGATCGTGCACATGCATGGAGATGCGCATTTGGGTTCCAGTGTTCAATTTTGCAATGAAGAAGAGGAAAGGGAGATAGTGTAGAGATATGAAGTATGTGAGCGAGCCTTGGGCATGTTTTTGGAAGGTGAGAAATCTAAATTATATTAGTTGGTTTATTCATATAAACAGTGTTAAGTTCAAAATTTTATATCTCATTTATTTTAAATCGGTTTGATTCGTGGATTTTTGCGTTGTACTCGTATGGACGAGAGCAACATTTTAGTGTAACTTATAGTAGCTTCAGACAAGTGTAAATTTATGGCAAATGAAAACAGACATGATTTAAATTACATTGTTTTAATTAGTAACATCGTTTGAATTTTTATACCTTAAAAATTGATGTTTATTTGGGCAAATAAATTATTATTGTGTTAAATTGGATTGAATATGGCAAGTGGACATCTGTTTAATGGAATAAAACACTTTTCTGCTAACTAAATAAATTTGACAATCAATCAGCGGAATAAATCCCTGTTCTGTTATTTTATGGATTTAGACATTTGATCATATATCATTAATTGATATTCCACTTTGGATAATTGATATACTAACCGATGATGGTTAAGTGTTGGAATTATTTACACAGTCATGGATTATGTAAATATATGTTATTAACTTGAAAAGTTAATTGAATAATATCATAGCTTGTTTAAGTACCATGGTGATCGTTAAGCCTCCTTTGAATTTGAAAAACTAAATATAGATTTGAAAGTTATTTTAAGAATAATTATTTTTATTATAAGGTTTAAAGATAATTAATTTTTATTTAGTACTATGATTTTAAAAGGTAACAAATTAATAATAATAATATTTTAAAGATAATTTATAATTGGTTTAATAATGATTAAAGTTAATTATTTTATTATTACAATTCTTAAAGGTTATTTCTACAATGTTCTTTATGAATATTTAATTACTATTTTAATGTTATTTAGTTATTATTTTAAAAATGTTTTTAATTTAATTTAATTACTTATTTAAAATGATTTAACAAAAATTTAATTTTTAATTAAAGATAATTAATTATATTTATTTAATTTATTTTATTATAATTAAAGGATAATTAATTTTCATATTAATATTAGTTTAAGGTTAATTAATTACTATTTTTATTACCGTTAAAGATGGTTAATTATTATATTAATATAGTTTCGAAGATAACTTATTAATACAATAATGATGTTTAAAAATTAATTTAATATGTTTTAATGAGATTTTAAGTTATTATTTTAAATGAGATTTAATTTAAATGAAAAAGAAGGATGTTCAAATAATAACTAATTTTTTGAAGTTATTTAAAGGACTTTTAAATAACTTATGGTTTATTAAGTGGACATTATTGACATGAAGAGTCTTATAACGAGTTGGATTAAATATGGGAAGAGTTTTATAAATGGATTTGGATATTTATAAAAGAATTTATAAATGAGTTTAAAAATTCTTAAGAGGAGAAATTTTGTAAACGGGGTTTGAGATTTATTAAGAATGTTTTATAATGGCATTGGAGATTTATAAGCAAATTTGTAAATAGATTCGGTAATATTTATAAAATAAAAGGAATTCAGGTAGAAATGGTTGATCTTCACGACATACTTTGAGTGGCAGGGATTGCCTACAGTTTACTATGGATTCGCTGGTATAGTGATGTTAGTCCTTGAGATGATGGTTTTGATGGCAACAACCTTAGAATAGGGTTATAAAATATAAATACTAACATTATAGTTTAGAAATATATGTATATGCAGGATTTAACCATGCAGGTACCAAGAATGAAGACTGTACAGTATAGAGATTCAAGATATCAAGATTGAAGACTCATGAGTGTCAAGAGTTCAAGAATATCAAGAGTTCAAGATTTCAAGAATAAGTAATTTAATTAGGAATTTTGTTAAAACTCCTAGAAAAGCACTGGCATCTTAAAATCCAATTTATTCGTGGAATGGAATCCACTTCGAGCCTGTTAAAGGGATGAAAACCAAAGTAGGATGGAACCTACGAAAAATCTAGTGGAACATTGTTTTGTATCCGCTAACTTTTATTCAAAATAATTTTACAAAATTATATCTTGTTTTCAAAATGTTTTCAAAACCTTCCTTTTAAAAGAATCAAAATCATTTATCCTTGTTTTAAATAATTTAAGCCTCAATACATTCTTTATCTTCAAAATCAAATTATCCTTAGTTTTAAATTATCTTTAATAATAATATATTTAACTTTTCATATTTATACTGAGATTTAAATATAAAATTATAGTAAAATTTTATATATACTAAAATATTATTCTCTATATTTGTTTATGTATTTTAACTATAGTTAAGTATATTTATAAAAGATTGAAATAGTTTTAATATAAGATAAAGTTATTTTTAAGGAAAAACATACCACCAAAATTTCCTTTGGGATGTCGACATACTCAAGACAACCATGTTGACATAGTGGCAGTTGATTTCAAAATTTTGAATTTCAAAAGAAGTGTCTATTTGTCATATCCCTTCACGAATGGACATGGTTGTTGTTCTTCTATAAATATAGGCTGTTTTCAAAGAATTTCTAATCATATTTTTCTGGTTTTCACTCCTATTCTTCTTCCATGTTTCTTTATACATATTCTTACCATTACTCTACCGAAATCACCGTTGAATCTTACTAGATCATTTCTGGTTTGATTCTCTATCGCTATCTCAACAAGATCCTCAGTGCTATTTAGATTTATAGGCTTCTTTGTAATCATTTCTGCGAAAAAAGGTGTGATTGTAGCCTTTGAAATTAATCAAGTGAGAAAAGGTGTGATTGTAGCCCTGAAAATCAATTGGGTGAACTTGTTGCCCATGAAATTAAGTATCTCTACCCAGAGGATTGTGAATCTGGAGGGTGTACCTCGTAGCCTTGAAATCGAGGGTGTAATTGTAAAGATTGCTTTTGAAAGGAAATCCGTACGTGTGCGCGGGACTGGATGTAGGGTAACTCTGAACCAATATAAAATCCGATGCGTTCTTTCCTTTACTGCTTTTACTTTATTTCTACATCTATGTTTGATTCTGTGATCGTATCTGTGTCTGAATATTGCATACATTTGTGTTTACATCAACAAAAACTCAAAAAGATTTAATAATTTCATAAAACACTATTCACCCCCTCTAGTGTTTATTCTTGCCTTAAGTTCCGTTATCCGCAATTTCTAACATTTGGTATCAGAGCAAGGTTTTCAAAGTTTTCATAATATGAATTTTGAAAATTTTTCAAAATGGCTACCAACACTGGTACTGTTAACACTACCAACACTAGTTCTATTATCCCTGTCACTAGTTCATTTGTAGAAGGTCAGTCTACTGTCAGACCGCCACTTTTTAATGGCAGTAACTATGCATATTGGGCATGTAGGATGAAAATATATTTACAACCTGTAGGATTGGACACTTGGAATATCACATAGACTGAATATTCTGAACCCACAACTGATTTTGCATAATGGACCGTTGAGCAAAAGACTGTTGCACAAAATAATTCTAAAACAATGAATATTCAGTTTTGTTCACTTGATAAGAATGAATTTAATAGAGTGTCAGTTTGTAAGTCTACATATGAAATCTGGAAAACTTTGCAAGTTACTCATGAAGGAACAAGCAAAGTTAAACAGACCAAAATTTTCATGCTCATAAATCAGTTTTAATTATTTAAAATGAATTCTAATGAGTCTATTTTCGATATGTATAGTAGATTTCAGGATATTGTGCATTCTCTAATATCATTGGAAAAGGAATTTTCAGAAGAAGATCAAGTCAGAAAAATCTTAAATTCTCTTACTCCAGAATGGGATCAAACGACACTTGCGATCGAAGAGGAAAATGACATCCGTACCTTAAAGATAGGAGAATTAATTGGAAATCTAATGTCCTTTGAAGTCCAAATGATTAGGGGAAGAGAAAGCAAAGCATCTGAAAAGAAATCAATGACATTCAATGCATTGACCGATGGATCTGACTTAAACAGCGATAATGATGAAGAGATAGCCTTTATGACCAAGAATTTTTGGAAATTCCTGAAATACAGAAAGATGAACAATCTCAAGAGAAACAACTATAAGAACTCTGGAAATCAGAATGCAGTGCCAAATAATATCAAATGTTTCAATTGTGACAAACCAGGCCATATCAAAAGAGACTGTCTGTATCGAGATAGGCAAAATCCTCCTATAAGCAGTGATTCCGTAAAGAAACGAAAACGTGCATTTACTGCTACTCTAGATGATTCAGACTTGTCCTCAAGCGATGATGATCAGAAGACAAATAATTCAACTATGTGTTTCACAGCAGTTCACGACTCTAACGAATTCAGATAAATGGACTCTGAAAAAGGTACATATTTACAATACAATTGGTTGAAATTGCATGATTAGATTTGGATGCTTGATTGATTGATTTTGAATTGGTGTGTGCATTTTACAATTTTTATTTTTACTATCATTTTATTATTATTTTATTGTTATTATTATTATTATTTTTAATTGTAATAGTATTATAATATTTTATAGAATATACTATAATTTCAGAATTATTCCAGATATATATATGTATATTAAAAATAATAAGTATATATATATATATATTAGAATTCTTAGGAAAAATAAATCATATAAATTCAAAGACACATGTCGACATGGTCCCCACCATGATGTCGACATGGGCACAAAATTTGAAATTCAAAATTTGAATTCAAATGGTTGAATTTCCCTCTACCTTTTCACTTCATTCAATTCTCTGAAAAGACATCTTTTGACCAGAGAACATGTCATTTGAGAATCTATTTATTCACTATCTTTTATCACATCTTTTCACTCTCATTTTCAAATTCAAACTCTCTCTTTGAAACTTCAAGCTCTCTACTCTCTACTCTAATGGCTTCTTCAAGCAACCCCTCCACCATGAGAATTCCTAGAAAGATAAAAGAGCAATCTTCAATGATCCGAAGGCCATAAAATCATATATCAGTTATACTAACTATTGAAAAATCCATCCCGGATAGTTTGCAATATTTCAAGATTTCACTTCTTACGAAATTGATTTTATTTTTGCAAACAATCAAATTTTTAGTCTTATTGATGCTTCTCAAAATGATTTCGTTTGTTATCCAAATTTTATTAAAATTTCTATGTAAATTTAAACCGTGGATTTTATATTGGAAATGATGATGAAATTTGGAGTACTGTCAAAGGCACTAGAATTGTTTTGAATTATGATCTTTTGGGTACCATTCTCAATTACAAGAGTACGGGAATGGATCTTTCTAGTTTTAATATTGATGAAAATGATCGGGAGACGTTTCATCACATTTTCGAAGGAAATGTTGATTTTGAATTCAAAAATCGAAACTTTCGACCAAAAGCTTTTCAAAAATCGGGAGACGTTTCACAACATACTTTGACTCCAAGATCGGGGAATTTTAACAATCCTACTTCAAAAGTATACAAAACACTTTTTGCTATTTTTGGAAATTATGATATTAATTGGGCGCAAGTTAATTTGGATGAAGTTCGTCCCAAAAATATTGAAATGGGTGAGAATACTTTGTATCATGGAATCTATCTCACTCGGATTTCTAACTATTTTGGAGTAGATTTCAAAGGAGAAGAATTTGTTTCGAGAAAGGTTTTCAATCATTCCAATATCTCTTATGAAAATTCCATTTGTTTTTCAACCTTATGAGACTCTTTCCGAAAAAGAAGAGCGTTTGGCTCATGAGGAGATGGAAGAGGAGGAAGAGGAAGAAGAAGGGGATGAAATGGAAATTGAAGAAGAAGAAGGTGAAACCTCTTTGGAAAGCATTAACATCCTCCTAATCCATCCAACAAAACCCTTCTCAAAAACCAAAAGACCATTATTGAGAATCAACGGGTTCTTAAACGATCCGTTAGTAAGAAGTTGGATAAAATTTCATCCAATATGAACAAGTTTATTTCCAAAGTCAGCAAGAAGCTTGGATTATCTTCATCTTCATCATCCTCTAACTAGTTCTATCTTTTCATTTCATGTTGTATTAGTTTAGTTTGTTTTAATTTAAAAATTCATGTAATTCTTTATGTTTAATCGTTGTATCATGTTATCATGAAATGAAATTGAATTCCTTTTCTGTTATCTAGCTTATCTTATCTCCAGAATAAATGTTAGTATATTATATATATATAGACAATTATTCACAAAATCAGAATAAGCCACCAAAATTAACTACACCATGTCGGCATGTACTGGTCAGAAATGACATTTCATTTTGAATTTGAAATTTGAATAACTACCTTGTGTCTATTCATTTCAAACGAGTTTCTACACTTATAAATACCTATTTCTTTCAGAATTCATCATTCAATATTAATTCTTATCTACTTTGTCTCTCATTCTTCTCACAAACTAAAATATGGCCAATCCAATTCGTAATCTATCCGAAAATCTTGAAGAGACTCTTAATTCTTTCAAGAATATTCTTTCATTCATTCTTCGAAACCAACGACACTTGGAGTTGTGTCAAATGCAGATGATCTAAGAGTGAGAAAGGCATTTCGATGCAATACAATGGATGATTTCCTCCCTGCACAAGGATGATAACAAAGCACATCCTCCAGTCTCTCTCACTAATGATAATGAAAATTGGGATGCCATCATAGAAGACCCTATATTTGGAGAAGAAAGATGGGTGGAAGTTCCTCGTAATGTTTGATTTTATTACTTTGTTTGAACTGTTTTCTTTGATTGATATGGTTTCATTTGTTTTAATTTGGTTTGATATAGATTGACATTTGGTGTGGATTGATGTTTGTTGTACAAAACATGAATAAATATACATTGATGTTTATAATTAATTATCATGTCTATTTGTATAATTATCTCTTAATCTATCTACTATACACTCCATTGTATAGTTTATTAATGTAGGTACTTTAGTCCAAGAATGAGGGGGATTTATATAGTTTGGAGTTAGTTTTTGTTGATGATAAAGGGGGAGAAGTATAAAATAGGATAGTTAGGCATAGATTAAGGGAGACTTATTAGTTTTAGGGGGAGGTATTAGGATAGAAGTAATATTTTATGAACAAAGGTTGTCATCATCAAAAAGGGGGAGATTGTTAGTCCTTGAGATGATGGTTTTGATGACAACAACCTTAGAATAGGATTACAAAATATAAATACTAACATTATAGTTTAGAAATAAATGTATATATAGGATTTAACCATGCAGGTACCAAGAATGAAGCCTGTACAGTATAGAGATTCAAGATATCAAGATTGAAGACTCATGAGTATCAAGAGTTCAAGATTTTAAGAATAAGTAATTTAATTAGGAATTTTGTTAAAACTCCTAGAAAAGCATTGGCATCTTAAAATCCAATTTATTCGTGGAATGGAATCCACTTCGAGCCCGTTAAAGGGATGGAACCCTAAGTAGGATGGAACATATGAAAAATCTAGTGGAACATTGTTTAGTATCCGCTAACTTTTATTTAAAATAATTTTATAAAATTATATCTTGTTTTCAAAATGTTTTCAGAATCTTCCTTTTAAAAGAAACAAAATCATCTATCCTGGCTTTAAATATTTTTAGCCTCAAAATAATCTTTATCTTCAAAATAAATTATCCTTAGTTTCAAATTATCTTTAATAATAATATATTTAACTTTTAATATTTATACTTAGATTTGGATATAAAATTATAGTAAAATTGTATATAAACCAAAATATTATTCTCTATATTTATTTATGTATTTTAACTATAGTTAAGTATATTTATAAAAGTTTAAAATTGTTTTAATATAAGATAAAAGTTATTTTCAAGGAAGAACAAACCACCAAAATTTCCTTTGGGATGTCGGCATACTCAAGACACCCATGTCAACATAGTGGCAGTTGTGTGACGACCGGAATTTTCGAGCATCTAAAATCGGAATATTTAATTGATTTTAAATATTCAATAGAGCAATCTTAACTTGAAATACAAATATCGCTATTTATTGATAATTAAATAATAGAATTTAATAATTAGAAATTGGGTAAATTGTTGAATCTAGGATTTTAAGCCTGTTAAAAATAATTTGAAGGCTTGTAAAATTTATATTGATAACGTTGAAGACGATAGAAAGGTTAAAATCCAATTCTACAATGATTTGTTCAGTTTTAAATTTATATCGTTTAAATTGAATTTAAATAGCCTTCCGAGGCACAGTCTCGGAATTCGACGAAACCAGTTCCATTGGGTCCGTAATATTGAATTTTTATCGGATTTCAAATTTCGTATTGATCGGAGTTGTTGTGCGAGCGTAGATAAGTAAACGCGTTGAAAATTAAATAAAATTTTAATTGATCAAATCAATGTCATCGGTGCCTTATTAAACACACTTCCCTTTTTATTTTTTCAGCCGACCATCCTGTCCCTTTTTCTTCCAACACGCAGCAACAATTTTGTGTGCTAACGTCGTCTCGATATCCTTTCAATGTCGCTTATCTTCTGAAAAAAGCTTCTGCTCTGCCCTATTTCATAAAACACGAATACTTCCTCTTCCCTCATTCGAATAGATTCGGAAACTTCTCAATTGTAAAATCTCTCTGGGAAATGGCTTCTTTGTTCAAACCATCCCCTCTTCATCTTTATTCCGTATCTGCGAAAAAAATAAAATAAAATAAATGGCCGAGTCGATTCCCCCAAATCGCAACCCTCTCCTCTTCGATTCACATTAAATCGAAAACCGTGTCTTCCTCTCCATTATGAAATCAGTGGCAGGTAACCCCTCAGTTCCTAATCTTGAAAACGCATTTCTTTCCCTAAATTGATTCTCAATCTCAAGCTTTGAGCGGTGCAGCGCTTTGGTGGAAGCTCGAGAGTAGACGCGACTGCGAATTAGGGGAGGGCTTAGTGCGACATCGCTGTGAGGTTCGATTGAAGGCCGCACGTGAGGGCATGGAGGATCTTCGGCCAGCAAGCAACGCGAGAGGTGGCTCACGATCTTAGGTGAATTTGCGATCGAAGTTGCGAGGCTATGGAAAGGAGAGGCCGTTTCGGGTGGGGTTTGGGGTCGCCGTGGGTTGCGGTTATAGTGGCGAGATCGTGGTTGTCGATCGTTCTGAGGTCAGTGGAGTTGAGTTTTGGGCAGGCAGTAGCTATGCTCGATCTGGACCTTAGTTTGAGTAGCAGGTAATTTCTGTTTCTATTTGAATATGTTAAAATGTTTTTCCTAAAAAAAATGTAATGTATACATCCAGATCAGCAGATAGATATGCAGTATTAGGATATAAAACAATTTATTTATCTTATTAAAGATTTATATGACTGTATATAAATTGTAAAACAGAAAATAGTTTACATATGAATATGGTTTAGAAGGTAGTTTTAAATGAAATAGATAAATATATACATAGGGATTTAAAAGAAAATAAATATACATGTATATAGGTTTGGGAAGGACATTTATGTTATTTGAATTTAATTTGTACAGGTTATTTTTGGAATAAGTAGTTATAGGGAAGAAAAATAAAATAAGTTAGTTAAAAGAAAATAATTTAAATCAAATTTATAAATGGAATTTATTTTCAGTAAGTTCAAATATTGATAAATCATATGATGTTTATTCAAAGGTTGAAATTTGAAATAAAACAAGTCGAGATGGATATGGTGGCAAATTAAAAGGGCAAAGGTGAGTTAATCTCACTCAGTTAAATTTAAATTTAAATGATTAAATTTAAATAATTGTTTGAATGGCTGCATTGATTGATGTGATATAGTATGATATTTTGGAATTGGCATATTATATTATGCTAACATTTGTGGATGCAGGGAAAACAGGTTGAAGGGATCCAACTGGACCCCTCACATGTATTTAAATTATTCAATGTTCTCTGTTGTGATTATTTGATATCCTATGATGAGTTATATTGGAATATTGAATGTTATGGTTTGATTGAATATTTGGATATAATGAATTACCAAAATATATGAATTGGATTGTTAAAAAGAAATTAAAAGGAAGAAAATTTGTAAGAGAAATAATTATAGAAAGTTTGAATAAATTAAGAATGAATTGAAAAGAAATAGAAGTAATATGAAAATAATAATAAATAACTTCGAGTATGAAGAGAAATGGAATTTTGAATAAAATGAAATTGATGAATTGTAAACTTAAGTTATATCAATTAAAGAAATAAAGAATTATCTTAAAATTCAAAGTTTAAATTTATTTAAAGGAATAAAAAAAAGTAATTGAGAAATCTAAAAATTGGAATCAAGAAATGAGATCTGAAATTAATAGATTCTGAATTTAGAGGGAATAAATTGGAAATCAATTTGGGAAATTGATTTAAGTGATTGAAGTTGGGATTTTTCTCTGGATAACTAAGTACATTTTTAAAGTAAATTCTTAAATAAATTTAAAGGTTTTAAAGTTGTTGTAAAAAGCAAGTTTTAGAAAATTTATTATTTCTAATATTTAAATTCAAAAGTAAGCATTTTCTCAAATCTATTATAGTAGTAATTTCTTTAAAAGTGGCTTAGTATTTTGTTTTTAAAAAGTGAAAATCTAGTTTTATATTTTATTAAGTAGCCTTATTTTCAAATATTCACATAGTATGTATTTTTAACAAATTATTGAAGTAATTTAATTTAAATGTTTTAAATTATATTTTCAAAGTAAAGTGTTTTAAATTATTTTAAAAATCTAGTTTTGTGCTTGGTGATTTCAGAGGAAATAGAAAATATTTGGGAAAATTTATTCTGAAAAGAAAGATGGTTTTGGAAACTGTTTTCAAAGGATTGAAAATAGAAATATATCTTGTGAAGATATTTTGAGGTTAATAAATAATTTGGGAAATTATTTATTGTTGGATGGTTGTTTGTGAATATTAATTGATAGTTAAATAACCGACTATCAATATTGGCCAACTGCGTTGATCGTTTCGAAGAGACCGGGATCGAGATTTATTTCTCGAAAACCACTTCGATCCGGTTTGTACGTTTCGTGCGAAAAACGTATTCAGAGTCGAAGATGGAGCAGTGAAGTGCAAGGGCTAGTCGCTACTAATCCTGAGGATATTTCCAAAATGGATGTAGTAGGAGTAGTGCCTTCGGTTCCGTTCGAACCCGGAACGGACTTGTATGGATGAATGCTTGCGAAACATCGTCAGGTGGACGATGGGCATTCTAAGGAATATGTTCTATAAAGGTAACGCTTAGCCTCAAGCTTCATCAAATAGGAATGGCTGAAAATCAGGAGATATGTAGCAAGGCTTCGTGGGTAGCCCCCACTGGAGGGTGAGGTCATCCCTGTCTAGATGTCCCTTTTATTTCGGCTTAGTGGGCGGTTGCTGATCCTAACTGCGGGGTGATCTTGCTCGGGACTGTCCAGTAAGGGATGGTTCCGGTCTTGTGTTGCAAGGGAGTTAGGGTGGCTCCTCGGCACACTGATCTAGACCAGGTACTGTCACAGGTGGTGCCCCAATGCCTAGCCATTAGTTGGAATCCTTTTTCCCTACGCGCCCGTACGGTTTTGATTGTGCCCAACTATTGCTGAAACGTGAGATGCAAGCATTTCAGCTAGATTCTATTTTACTTTCTATAGACACTATTATAATATCAGAGGACTTTAATAAAAAATGTTTTAGCTATCTTAAGGTAAAAACCCGACATGTTTATTTGTGGCGTGGTCTTACGAGATACTTTTGTTTTCAAAGGATTTTTGAAACTATAATAATCAATTGGGTGTGATTTTGTCACGCTGGTATTCCAAACTGACTCGGGTGTTATTTAACTGTAATGCTCGGGTCAGACCGAGTATTATAGGATACAGGAAATGCTGTGGAGCTCAGGAGACGAGCTGGATGACGATACGTATTTACGTACTTGTTTATGTATATAGTCCGCTGTGTTGAGTAGCTGTGTATCCAGATGTATGTTATTGATGTTGAGCTATGATTGATGTACTCTGATGACGTGTGTATATATATATATATGTAAACAGAAATATTTGACTTTTGGGTAAAGATTATTTATTATCTATTATACTTTATTCCGCTGCGATAGTTAGATTCTGTTGTTGTTTTCTATTCTCATTTTCTACCTCTTCTTCTTTAACCAAATGGTTCGTATTTCTGTGCAACTTGAGTTGATTGTTGTAGAATAGTGTTGACTCGAGGGGTACGGATTTGCAGGCTGTTACACTTGGTATCAGAGCCAGGTTGGTGATAACCTTGGCTCTGGTGGGAATTACTCATTATTAATAGAGTCTATAGTACTCTAGAATGAGTTTGAGCGTATTAATAGATATGAGCGCGTATTTGTTATTGAATATAAATTGTTTTAAAATTGTGTTGATTGGTTTATTGAGTGGCATATGAACCTTCGTCGACACAGTCTGTGCAACTATATCGAAGGGGTTTCTAAACACTTGAATATAACAATTGACACAGTATTGTTTTAAATATGGGTAAATGAAATAATTTTACCCAAAATATATTTTGATAGAGATAAAAGTTTTTTTTTATAAACTATTTTAGCTAATATATGGTTGCTTGGATGTTAGAAATGATGATATTAAAGTATTATCATTGTTAAGTGAAAATTTAACTAGAAATTAGAATATAATTAAAAATTTAAGGGAATAAATTCATTATAAAATGGAATTTATAAATATGAATTATAAATGTAATTTATAAATTGAAATATAATCAAATAAGAATTTGTATGAGCATAAGCTATGTAAATGAATTATAGTTAAAATTGATTTAAGTAGGATTTGGAAATTTAAATCCCGGAGATTTTGGAAGTGTTTTGAAGATAAATAATAGCCCAATTGTTTTGGAGATATTTCTGAAAAGAAATTGTTTTAAAGAGATTTTGAAAGTGATATAGCATTGAAATCACTTGGATTATTGGAAAATAATTCTGATGATGACGGCCGCATCATCAATATTCATTTTTGAATTTCTAAGTGAAGACTTGCTACTGAATTGATTTGTTTACAAAAGCTAGTTGTTTTTGAAAATTTCAAAAGGAATTTTGTTGAAAATAAAAGCCAGGATTGGTTTAATTTTTTAGAAATGAGATTTGAAATGTTAGAGATTTCAAAATGATTTGAAACCAAAGCCGGGAGTTAAAATAATCCTGATAGGATGGGTTGTAAGCTTATAAATTGAGATGATTTTTAAATCAGGGAAGGAAATATAAGCTTTGAATGTTGGAATTTAAATTTAAAGTGAAAAGTTAAAAATGAAATTAACTTGGATTGGGCAATAAAATTCAACTGGATTGAAATTAATTTAAATAGGCTAGAATAATATCCAGTTGTATTCGAAGTAAGTTGAAATCGAATTGAGTTAAATAAATTGGAGTAAAATTAAATTGAATTGGAATAAGAATTCAATTGAACTATGAATGGAATTATATTCTTACTTAAATAAATAAAAAATAAATGGAATAAGGTTTGGAATTGAAATAAATAAATTAAAATAACTTGTAAGAGAATTTAAAAAAAATCCATAGAAATAAGATATGCTTGGGCTATAAATAAATAGCAGGCTTGAATAAAGGATGAATATATTCAAGCCTATAATGGATAGAATTGTGTAAATAATAAGTTGTGACTTATAAAATTGAAATGGAATACAAAGCCTAAAATTAATAATTTGATGAATTGGAAATTGGAAAGAAAATCCAAACTTGACTTATTAAATAAATTGAACTAAGAAAATTAAATGAAGTGATATTTGGAATTAAAAATCAAGAGTTGAATTTTAACCAGGGGAAGAACTAATTAGATAAAAATTAGTTAATGAAATTGAATTGTGAGTTTAAGATGAAGTTTGGAAATAAACTCATGTTATAAATTGAATTCGACTTGAAATCATTAGTGAGTAAAATATAATTGAAAGTGGCCTTGCAATTAATTAAATGAATTGAGAATGAAATTGAATTGTGAGTTCATAAAGGTGAATGGTAAATTGAAAATGGATAGTGAATTCAGAATTTGAGTTATTAATTGAAAGTTGACTTGAAGTGTTAACAAGTTAAATATAATTGGAAAGGTATCGAATAAAAATGAAATTGGTTTGAAATAGTAATGGTATGTATTGCAAATAAAATCCAATTAAGTAGAAATAAATGGGAAATGGAATTGCAATCAATTGAATGAATTAAATCTGGAAAGTTCAATTTATAATAACCAATCAAATGAAATTGCAGGTTTAAAATGAAATTTAATTGAAATAGAATTGAATAGAAAAGAAATTTACTTGAAAAATGAAATGGAAGAGTTGAACTAATTCAACTTAAAACTAAGTGTAATGATATTGGGTTGGATTTAAATCGAGTGAAAATAAGTTTGAATCGAAATAGGATTTGGTGGGTTATAAATAATATGTAAGGAAATGAAAATTCAAAATGGATTGAGTGGATAAACTAATTATATTGAATAAATAAATGGATGGAATAAATAAGAATCAAATAGTGTGGTTTAAATGAGTTGAGAAAAGTTATTAAATGAAATAGCCTGGATGGTTTTCGAGCTAAATAAAATAGTTTGGCATAAACAAATATGGAATAAATTGAGTAACGTAACTTAAGCTTGGGATGTGTCGAGTTAAATAAATGGTCGTGAATGGATTAAAATAAAAAGAAAATTTAATTAGTAATAAGGATACACCTAAGTTGTTAATGGTTTGAATGAACTAGTTTGGTTAATAAAATGAAATGCAAGTGAATGGATTCAAATCTGAAATGTAATAAAAGTGAGAAAATATGGATTGTGAATAAATTTAAAAATGGAATAGAATTAAGAGTAAGTTGAGTCGGAGTCAATTTAAATTGATTATAAAACTCAGGTGCTTAATTATTCACATAAATATTGTCAAATTGTATAGTAATAAAATTGTCGTTGGACGAACCGAGATTAAATAAATGCTATGAATTGATATGAGTAAAATAAATTGAGTTGGAGAACAACTGGATTAAAAATGAGCTCGGTTTGATTAGAAATGAATTAAATGTAAGCAATTGAGTTTTAAACCACTCAAATTGATGAAGTTGTATACGAATGGATTGAAAACCATTCAAATTGAATGAAAATGGTTATAAATTGATTGGAACAGTGGAATTAGTATGAAAATTGTATATGTTGCATACGGAAAAATGTTTGGTGTGAATTTCCTTTAGAATTCATGTGTTTACTATTGCAAATAAGTGAAATAGAATTGATTTTGAAGTCAATTGAATTGACTATGAGCTTGTTTGGGGTTAAAATTAATGGAAGATAAGAAATGGTATTGTAAACCATTAAAATTAAATGAAATGGCGTATGGAAAAATGCGTAAGTGTTAAAAACCATATAAGTTGCTTATAAACATTGTTTAGCTACATTGTTTCTAGTATTCATGTGTTGTAGTTGCTTTAATGGAGTGGAATGTCAATAAACTTCATATATTTGGCACTTACATGTTTAAATTGAGTAAGTACAGGTACGTGGAAGCCGTGTGGCTGGATTGGGTTGCGCTAATTACTAAAATTAATAAGCCGCTTGCTTAAAATGCTAAATAAGGTACGCCTACGTAATTAAAATAGGAAATATGAACTATTTTTGGTTTTTCCGACCGTGTAGGTCGATGTATATATATTTATCTCTTTTGTCAAATTGCAAAAGCTCCTCCGTACAAAGGAGACTCTGCCAAAAAATTTCAGAAATTTTGGGAGTTAGAAAATTTTTGAAAATTTTGGAAAATTTTGGTTAACGAAAAAACGATTTCAAACTGGAAAATTGAAATAAGTTAGTAAATGGAGTTGATTAAAATCATAACATGAATCAGTATAAATGAAAAATAAAATTTAAAGTTTAGAGTTGAAAATAAATTGAATTCGTATGGAAATGAAAGAATTACTTTGAATAGAAATAGATATAAACTAAAGTAGAAAGGTGAAAATAAGTATAAGAAACATATATAATGCTTATATTAAACTTAAGAGAGAATGGTGAATTCTTAAATGCAAATTGATACTACTAATATATTCTAAGTCAACATTGGAATGAATGGATATTGACATCTGTAAGTGACTCGATAAATTGTTTTGCGATATTGTGATTGGATATTAGTACTAAGCAGGATGTACAGGTAATATAAAGGGAAAAGAGAACTGATTTTGATTTCAGAAGATAAATTTGAAATGCTCGACAAAAAGGTATGTGTTTAAGTTTCAATATGAAATTTGATTGGGATTTTGGATTGAGCCACTTGGCTTTTTGATTTCTTTTTGGATTTGGGAGGCCGTAGAGCCATTTTTGTAGTAGTACCGAGTTAGCCGCGCAAAGGAGACGCTGGCAAAAATTTTCGGGAATTTAGGGAGTTAGAAAATTTTTGAGAAAATTTTGATAATTCAAAATTTGATTTTAAATTGAAACTTGAATGGTTAAACAAATAGTATAGTTTGAAACTATGGGAGAGTTGAGAAGTTAATAAGAATGATAATGGATCTTCTATAAAAAGATAGTTAGATGTTGAATTGTTTGGTTTTGGGGAAAGGTAAACGGGTATTGGATCATTCTTCCTAACTAGTAATTTCGGGGACGAAATTCTTTTAAGAGGGGAGGAATGTGATGACCCGGAATTTTCGAGCATTTAAAATCGGAATATTTAATTGATTTTAAATATTCAATAGAGCAATCTTAACTTGAAATACAAATATCGCTATTTATTGATAATTAAATAATAGAATTTAATAATTAGAAATTGGGTAAATTGTTGAATCTAGGATTTTAAGCCTGTTAAAAATAATTTGAAGGCTTGTAAAATTTATATTGATAACGTTGAAGACGATAGAAGTGTTAAAATCAAATTCAACAATGATTTGTTCAGTTTTAAATTTATATTGTTTAAATTGAATTTAAATAGCCTTCCGAGGCACAGTCTCGGAATTCGACGAAACCATTTCCATTGGGTCCGTAATATTGAATTTTTATCGGATTTCAAATTTCGTATTGATCGGAGTTGTTGTGCAAGCGTACGATAAGTAAACGCGTTGAAAATTAAATAAAATTTTAATTGATCAAATCAATGTCATCAGTGCCTTATTAAACACGCTTCCCTTTTGTTTTTTTTCAGCCGACCATCCTGTCCCTTTTTCTTCCAACACGCGGAAACAATTTTGTGTGCTAACGTCCTCTCGATTTCCTTTCAATGTCGCTTATCTTCTGAAGAAAGCTTCTGCTCTGCCCTATTTCATAAAACACGAATACTTCCTCTTCCCTCATTCGAATAGATTCGAAAACTTCTCAATTGTAATATCTCTCTGGGAAATGGCTTCTTTGTTCAAACCATCCCCTCTTCATCTTTATTTTGTATCTGCGAAAAAAAAATAAAAATGGCCGAGTCGATTCCCCCAAATCGCAACCCTCTCCTCTTCGATTCACATTAAATCGAAAACCGTGTCTTCCTCTCCATTATGAAATCAGTGGCTGATAACTCCTCAGTTCCTAATCTCAAAAACGCATTTCTTTTCCCTAAATTGATTCTCAATCTCAAGCTTTGAGCGGTGCAGCGCTTTGGTGGAAGCTCGAGAGTAGACGCGACTGCGAATTAGGGGAGGGCTCAGTGCGACATCGCTGTGAGGTTCGATTGAAGGCCGCACGTGAGGGCATAGAGGATCTTCAGCCAGCAAGCAACGCGAGAGGTGGCTCACGATCTTAGGTGAATTTGCGATCGAAGTTGCGAGGCTATGGAAAGGAGAGGCCGTTTCAGGTGGGCTTTGGGGTCGCCGTGGGTTGCGGTTATAGTGGCGAGATCGTGGTTGTCGATCGTTGTGAGGTCAGTGGAGTTGAGTTTTGGGCAGGCAGTAGTTATGCTCGATCTGGACCTTAGTTTGAGTAGCAGGTAATTTCTGTTTCTATTTGAATATGTTAAAATGTTTTTCCTAAAAAAAATGTAATGTATACATCCAGATCAGCTAATAGATATGCAACAGTAGGATATAAAACAATTTATTTATCTTATTAAAGATTTATATGGCTGTATATAAATTGTAAAACAGAAAATAGTTTACATATGAATATGGTTTAGAAGGTAGTTTTAAATGAAATAGATAAATATATACATAGGGATTTAAAAGAAAATAAATATACATGTATATAGGTTTGGGAAGGACATTTATATTATTTGAATTTAATTTGTACAGGTTATTTTTGGAATAAGTAGTTATAAGGAAGAAAAATAAAATAAGTTAGTTAAAAGAAAATAATTTAAATCAAATTTATAAATGGAATTTATTTTCAGTAAGTTCAAATATTGATAAATCATATGATGTTTATTCAAAGGCTGAAATTTGAAATAAAACAAGTCGAGATGGATATGGTGGCAAATTAAAAGGGCAAAGGTGAGTTAATCTCACTCATTTAAATTTAAATTTAAATGATTAAATTTAAATAATTGTTTGAATGGATGAATTGATCGATGTGATATAGTATGATATTTTGGAATTGGCATATTATATTGTGCTAACATTTGTGGATGCAGGGAAAACAGGTTGGAGGGATCCAACTGGACACCTCACATGTATTTAAATTATTCAATGTTCTTTGTTGTGATTATTTGATATCCTATGATGAGTTATATTGGAATATTGAATGTTATGGTTTGATTGAATATTTGGATATAATGAATTACCAAAATATATGAATTGGATTGTTGAAAAGAAATTAAAAGGAAGTAAATTTGTAAGCGAAATAATTATAGAAAGTTTGAATAAATTAAGAATGAATTGAAAAGAAATAGAAGTAATATGAAAATAATAATAAATAACTTCGAGTATGAAGAGAAATGGAATTTTGAATAAAATGAAATTGATGAATTGTAAACTTAAGTTATATCAATTAAAGAAATAAAGAATTATCTTAAAATTCAAAGTTTAAATTTATTTAAAAGAATAAAAAAAAGTAATTGAGAAATCTAAAAATTGGAATCAAGAAATGAGATATGAAATTAATAGATTCTGAATTTAAAGGTAATAAATTGGAAATCAATTTGGGAAATTGATTTAAGTGATTGAAGTTGGGATTTTTCTCCGGATAACTGAGTACATTTTTAAAGTAAATTCTTAAATAAATTTAAAGGTTTTAAAGTTGTTGTAAAAAGAAAGTTTTAGAAAATTTATTATTTCTAATATTTAAATTCAAAAGTAAGTATTTTCTCAAATCTATTATAGTAGTAATTTCTTTAAAAGTGGCTTAGTATTTTGTTTTTATAAAGTGAAAATCTAGTTTTATATTTTATTAAGTAGCCTTATTTTCAAATATTCACATAGTATGTATTTTTAACAAATTATTGAAGTAATTTAACTTAAATGTTTCAAATTAAATTTTCAAAGTAAAGTGTTTTAAATTATTTTAAAAATCTAGTTTTGTGCTTGGTGATTTCAGAGGAAATAGAAAATATTTGGGAAAATTTATTCTGAAAAGATAGATGGTTTTGGAAACTGTTTTCAAAGGATTGAAAATAGAAATATATCTTGTGAAGATATTTTGAGGTTAATAAATAATTTGGGAAATTATTTATTGTTGGATGGTTGTTTGTGAATATTAATTGATAGTTAAATAATCGACTATCAATATTGGCCAACTGCGTTGATCGTTTCGAAGAGACCGGGATCGAGATTTATTTATCGAAAACCACTTCGATCCGGTTTGTACGTTTCGTGCGAAAAACGTGTTCGGAGTCGAAGATGGAGCAGTGAAGTGCAAGGGCTAGTCGCTACTAATCTTGAGGATATTTCCAAAATGGATGTAGTAGGAGTAGTGCCTTCGGTTCCGTTCGAACCCGGAACGGACTTGTATGGATGAATGCTTGCGAAACATCATCAGGTGGACGATGGGCATCCTAAGGAATATGTTCTATAAAGGTAACGCTTAGCCTCAAGCCTCATCAATTGGGAATGGCTGAAAATCAGGGGATATGCAGCAAGGCTTCGTGGGTAGCCCCCACTTGAGGGTGAGGTCATCCCTGTCTAGATGTCCCTTTTATTTCGGCTTAGTGGGCGGTTGCTAATCCCAACCGCGGGGTGATCTTGCTCGGGACTGTCCAGTAAGGGATGGTTCCGGTCTTGTGTTGCAGGGGAGTTAGGGTGGCTCCTCGGTACGCTGATCTAGACCAGGTACTGTGACAGGTGGTACCCCAATGCCAAGCCATTAGTTGGAATCCATTTTCCCTACGCGCCCGTACGGTTTTGATTGTGCCCAACTATTGCTGAAACGTGAGATGCAAGCATTTCAGCTAGATTCTATTTTACTTTCTATAGACACTATTACAATATCAGAGGACTTTAATAAAAATATGTTTTAGCTATCGTAAGGTAAAAACCCGACATGTTTATTTGTGGCGTGGTCTTACGAGATGCTTTTGTTTTCAAAGGATTTTTGAAACTTTAATAATCAATTGGGTGTGATTTTCTCACGCTGGTATTGCAGACTGACTCGGGTGTTATTTTACTGTAATGCTCGGGTCAGACCGAGTATTATAGGATACAGGAAATGCTGTGGAGCTCAGGAGACGAGCTGGATGACGATACGTATTTACGTACTTGTTTATGTATATAGTCCGCTGTGTTGAGTAGCTGTGTATCCAGATGTATGTTATTGATGTTGAGCTATGATTGATGTACTCTGATGATGTGTGTATATATATGTAAACAGAAATATTTGACTTTTGGTTAAAGATTATTTATTATCTATTATATTTTATTCCGCTGTGATGGTTAGATTCTGTTGTTGTTTTCTATTCTCTTCTTCTACCTCTTCTTCTTTAACCAAATGGTTCGTATTTCTGTGCAACTTGAGTTGATTGTTGTAAAATAGTGTTGACTGAGAGGTACGGATTTGCGGGCTGTTACAAGTTGATTTCAAAAATTTGAATCTCAAAAGAAGTGTCTATGGTCATATCCCTTCACGAATGGACATGGCTGTTGTTCTTCTATAAATATGGGATGTTTTCCATGAATTTCTAATCGTATTTTTCTGGTTTTCACTCGTCTTCTTCTTCCACATTTCTTTATACATATTCTTACCATTACTCTGCCGAAATCACCACTGAATCTAACTAGATCATTTCTGGTTTGATTCTCTATCACTATCTCAACAAAATCCTCAGTGCTATTCAGAGTTACAGGCTTCTTTGTAATCATTTCTGTGAAAAAGACTGTGATTGTAACCTTGGAAAACAATCAAGTGAGAAAAGGTGCGATTGTAGCCCTGGAAATCAATTAGGTGAACTTGTTGCCCGTTAAATCAAATATCTCTACCCAGAGAATTGTGAATCTGGAGGGTGTACCTCGTAGCTATGAAATCGAGGGCGTAATTGAAAAGATTGCTTTTGAAAGGAAATCTGTACTTGTGTGCGGGACTGGATGTAGGGTAACTCCGAACCAGTATAAAATCCAGTGTGTTCTTTCCATTACTGCTTTTACTTTATTTCTGCATCTGTGTTTGATTCTATGATCCTATCTTTATCTGAATATTGCATACATTTGTGTTTAAATTAACAAAAACTCAAAAAGATTTAATAATTTCTTAAAACACTATTCACCCCCTCTATAGTGTTTATTCTAGCCTTAAGATCCGTTATCTGCATTTCTAACAAGCGACGCAACCATTGTGTAAGCTACGATCCATAGTCAATATTGAACAGTACTTTCCATATCTACTTTTAAGACCCTTTTTCAAGTTTTGAAAATAAAATGGTTTGTGAATTTACTTATACCATTGTGATAAGTATACGATTATATTTTCTTAGTATCGAAAATAAATTGGTTTGTGAATATACTTATCCCGTTGAGGTAAGTGTATGGAAGTGATTTCCAAGAGTGATTTTAAATTAATGAAAGATTAATTTAGAGGCTTAGTGATTTCCATGGGAATTTTTTTTCTTGAATGTTTGTTTATTTGATAGTTAAGTAACCGACTATCAAATCTTGGCTAAAATATGTAATCCTTCTTAATTTTGGTTGTAGGGAAATATTCCCTACTTAATACCGAAGGATTTTAACTCTGCAAATATTTAGGGGAAACACGAGGATTATATGGTACAGTTATCGTCAGTGGTGTTATACTATACGTATAAACTCATTTTATTCTTTTAGGATAAATGATAAGTAGATCCGTCCACTTAACTGGTTAGGGGGTGGTCCCCGCTCTTATGTATTGTCTAATTATTTTCTAAAGAACAGGTATTGAGCATTTTGGAAATTGACGTTTGGTTTTATGGAGCATTTGTTAAGCGAAAGAGTGTACTCGTAAGAGATGACTCAAAATCCATGACCACGCCGAAAACCATATACGTTTCTATGAAGAAAATTCGTGGTGTATTGAGATGTTGGGATCAATATGCGATTTCTAAACCCATTGTGGTATGGGAATCCGAGTGTGATTCCAAGATCGAATTAAGATATGGGAATCTTTGTGTGATTCCAAGACCCGTTGGGGTATTGAAATCCATGTAGGATTCCATGATGTACTTCATGGCAGTGTAAAGCTGGAATGTTACATTGTTATATGCAATTGTGCTTTATATTTTGTCAATCGTGGTTCAGGCTCGGACATGATATGTCATGACTGGGTACCAAAATTTATTTTATAATCAAATATAAATAGCCAATGTTTTTCCTTTTTCCTACATACTGCCGTTGTTTTCCCCTACCCTTGTAATTTTGGCCTCCACGGCAGCTTCTTTTTCCCCGACGGTCTGAAGCGTGTTGGGTATATTAATTCACTTCATCAAATCAATCTCCATTTTTCTTTTTAAAGGTCGCTGCCATTAGATTTTTTATTCTCCTCCCCCTATACATTTTAAAGAACCATGAAACCATACACCTTCCCCACTTCAAAAATCATTACAACCCAAACTACTCACTATTAACTCCAACGTCCAACTATAAAGTTATTCGCTAAGGAGTCTAGTTTTTTTTAAAAAAAAAAATTTATCGCTCGAGATTTTATTTAAAACGAGCAAGATATCCCACTTTTGTCGTAAGAGGAAAAAACACTATTAAACTTCAAATATCAAATTCTCGAGCTTCGCTTCAAATGGATCGACACCGTAGGCGCCGTTGGGTTCGTATAGCGTTGTAGTATTTTTGTGGAAGTTTCGACGTGATTCCATATCGATTTCTAGGGTTCGATTTTTCTCGGGTTATGTTCATTGTTGGGTAGTGAAAATGGGAGCATTGGCTCTGGCTTGGAGAGGCGCGTTGGGTGGTGGAATTCGACGGGGTCCGATTGAGGTTTGAGGGTCGTAACATGGTGATTGGACGAGGCATGCATGGATGAGGAAAAAATGAACTGGAGCTGCCTGGGTGGTTAGATGGTCTACTTCTAATGGGGGGCATTGGTTCCTCAATATGGGGATGATCGAGATCGGCAAGAGTAGAGGAACTTGCACGTGCTCTTGGTTGGTCGAAGGGTGGTGGAGTTGGGGCATGCATATGCACACAACGATGCAGATTTGGGTTCCAGTGTTCGATTTTGCAATAAAGAAGGGGAAGGAGAGATACTCTAGAGATAAGAAGCATGTTAGCGGGCCTTTCGCTTGTTTTTGGAAGGTGAGAAATCTAAATTATATTAGTTTATTTATTCATATAAACAGTGTTAAGTTCAAATTTTATATCTCATACATCTTAAATCCATTTGATTAGCAAATTTTTGTGTTGTACTCGTATGGACGAGTGTAACATTTTATTATATCTTATAGCTTGGGACAGGTGTAAATTTATGACATATGAAAACAGACTTCAGCGTTGAGTGAAGGAATTTAGTGCTCCAGTGCCATCAGTTCCAGGGATAGAAGATATGTATAAACATTTGATGATAGCTGTATAGAAGCAATACCCAAATGAGTCTGGAACTTGGATAACAAGTCTAGGAAAGGTAAGAAGCCTTCTTGCCAAATATGGATTGTGGTACAGGCAAAGTACCCTTCAGTATTTTTATGAATGATGTCATTATCACTCGAAGGAATAACTTCCACCCATGTAATGCCGAAGTCATTTAGAATTGTGTCTACCTCATCTTGATATCAGAGAATGCTTAGAAGTTGTTTCAATCTTCTTATGCGAAGATTCCATCATCGGCATTGTGTCTTTTTCTGGTTTTCGGGAAGTCTTTTTCACACCCTTGATCTTACTAGGTGAAATTATTTCAGTTAGAATTTATAATTTTTTATGTAGTCAATATTCTATCAAGGATATCGAAAACCTATTATGATGATTCGAAACATGAAATCTCATATCCTTGAAAGAATGTTAAAGTTAGAAAAATAAACTCTGTTGAGCTTTCGACAAAGTCAAAAGGGAGGATGGAAGTAGAATTCCAACAAACACACTTCAACAATGTCGAAAGCTCAACATAAGCTTTGTTATTAAAAGGGAGTAGTTGAAACTACACAAAAAATTTGTATAAAATATATGCTGCCAACATATAGTAAATAAGGAAAAAGAACCATTCGACGCTGTCGAAACTCATGGACGTAGTTTTTCCAAAGGAATATGAATGCTTTCAAAATCTTATATGCCAATTAAGTCGAAGGATATTGAGTTTGAATCATATTACTTAAAATAAAAGGAGTTGGGACGCTTCGACAATATTCGTAAAAGATGGTGATCGAATCTCAATTAGTTATGGAAGGTGTCGATAGAGTCAAAAGCGGTAGGTGGTTTTGAAAGCATGCCAACGACTAAATTTGAGCCGACATTGTAGGTTTCGACTAAGTCAAAACATTTGATTTGATTTACAAACTAAACAAAGTACAGTTCTCTAGTTGAACAACAACTTCTGGTATGCTTCATATCACTTAACCTTATTGTTATTGATTTACCCTTTGTTCTTGACTTATGTTATATTGTTCTTTCAAATTTCCAAGAGCTGGTTCTCCTTACAAGATGGTGCATCGAAATCTTCCACAGAGACATCGAGTGTTTGAGAAGAAGTTTCAAACTTACACATCCAAGTCTCTTCCTGTCTGCAGATAAGAACGAAGCTATAATGGAATTAAAGAGATTGAAAGCTTCTCTGGCTCAGTTAGAGTCTGTTAATCTGAGGAGAGGAAAGGTCATCAACTACTCACTGATGAAAATTTGGCATTGAAAACGACTCAGAAAGAGTCCGAGGAGGAAAAGACTCGAATGGCAGTATGTAACAACCCGTATTTTTGATAATTAAAATATTAAATTAAATGATATTTTGAAATTTAATATTGTGATAAATTAAAATTTATGATTTACTAATGAGAAAAATAATTAAGATATGATTTGATAATGTTGTTTGAATGTTATTGACAACTATTTTAATGTAATTTCAATCAATTGAAATAATTGGAAAGTTAATTTGGTTATAATTGTAAATAAGGAATAAACTAAATGTTGGATTTAATGTAAATTATATGTTATTAATTGAAATAGGTTTGTTACAGAATATGAAATAAATTAATTTATTGGCTTAGACGTAGAAATGTGTTTGAATTACTAATGTGTAATAATTGTTTTAATTATTATTTTATTATTTAATCTGTTGAAATTAATTTTGAAAATCAATTAAATTTAATTTAATTTAATATTTCAGTTAATATGTGTTAAGATGATAACTGTAAAATGTGAAAAAAATGTAAACTAATGTTAATTATATTCATAAGGTAATAGTCGATTCAATAATAAGAGTGTAGATCGAAATAAAAGAATTGTTGAAATCTAAATCTTAATAAAAATAAGTTTTATTTCTATTGTAATTGAACGTTGAATTTAGTGTAATATTAAAATAGTGAATTTAACATGGAAAAATTACTTTAATAGATTATTAATTTCTATGTAATTAAGAATGATAAAATGGTTAATTTTTAGAATTGAATTTGAAAGTGATTAAATCAATTTAATAATAATTTATTTAATTAACGTGAAAATTATCCATTTTGACCACTGTCTCGGATTTGACGAAACCAGTTTCATCGGATCCATAACAGTGAAGTCTTGTATGATTTCAAGTTCCATAGCGGTCGGATTTATCGTTTGTTCGTGCGAAATCGAAACGTGTAGAAATCGATTAAAAGAATTTAAATAAATATAATTTGACTTTGAAAGCTAATTTTTGTATACAATGGAATAGGGTTATAAACTACTTCCATTGAGTTTAAAAATATTGAAAACCTACATTTTGACAGATAGGATGACCTACTTTCGTTTCGGGAATGAAACGAGCTTTTTAGGTCGTTATTATCGTTTTAACCCAAATCAATATGTCCATTCGTTCTTATTTATCTCTGCCTATATATAGGCAGTAATAAACTCTAACAGATTTATTACTTCGTATTTCTGTATGTACTGCTTATTAATATCTCCTCTTCCTTCTCAATGGCTGTCTTTCCAAAAAACCTTAATTCCTAAATTCAAAATCAAATCGAAAATTCAAACTCATCAAACCCTATCGAATTATATATCATTGCGAAGCTATAGATGAGCATAATCTACATTTGAGATTCGTTTTTCAATTTAGGGTGTGCTGTGACCAAAAATCGTTAAAGAAGTCTCGACCGTCCATTTCTAGGTTTTCGCTTTCAACGTTGGATCTTTGTCGTTTGGTCGACCGGAGGGTGCAGACTTGTAAAGGAGGCAAGTGGTTGTCGATCCATCGATTTGGTTTGACCTCGATGCTCCACAGATCGTTAGAAAATCTCGAACAAGGCGCGGTGGTGGCTGCTTGTACGTGGCGGCGGAGGTGGTCAGGCGATTGTCATGGGTGCGCCTTGGCGTGGGCGTCACGATGGTGATATCAGATCAGGGGATGGGTGCTCATAGGTGGTGCAGTCGTCGATCTATGTTGGTGGTTGTAGCTTCTCGGAGCCATGTCGAGCGTGCTAGGGTTTTACTAGTTAATGATATTACCACTTTTGCCCTTGAATATTATTTTATATTAATTTAAATTTCTAATGTTCTAACATCGATAACTTTTTCATACGAGCTCCACTTGACGCGTGGTTTCTTTCCTTGAGATCGTATCAAAATTTCGAACAACATGGAACTAGTTTGATTGGATTCTGAGACTGTTCAAATTTAGGCATTCTTTTGGATTTTAAATCAACTGTAAATCAAAGGTTAGTGATTTAACCCACTCATGATTTCGAAACCTTCTTATGTTAGTTGAATTAAATTTATGAATTGATAAGAATTTTATCGATTATTTTTTGGTATTTTAATTGTCATTTAAATTTAATATTAATCACAATTTCCATTTAAATTAATATTGAAATTAAAATGATAATTAAATATTTGATATTGCTAAACAGTTAATTGTTGTGATTTATAGATTAATTTGGATGTTGATTATGATGGATGTTTAATTGTTGACATTTTGGATGATTGGATGTTATGTTTATTATATATGTTGTTATTACTTTGCAAGTTCCTTTAGTTTGTTAGGAGAATCACTTTGGGTTGGAATGATACAGACCCAAATGATATTATAGATTAGGAAAAATCGTTATGGGTTGAAATAATACATACCCGAGTGATTCTATTGATTTGGAAATTATTGGTTCGGGATACGGGTTAAAATGATATATACTTGGGAAATTTAACTATTTTCGGTTGTAATGATACATACCCAATCACTTGACTATAGGGCAGAAAATTATATACGGACATTGTTGTTCCATTTTAAATTATTTTTTAAATGGTAAAGTATGTTCGATTTATAAAATTTGATTTTTAAATTTAATTTAATGATTTTATTAAAAAAAATTGTATGGAAAATAATTTATTATATATGTTTTAAAGCTTTAAATCATAAGTTAATATAAGTTTTAAAAAACTAAAGTTTAAGGTTTTAATTTATAATCTTATTTAGTTCAAAATATATAATTTAAATAATGTAATAAAATAGAAACACTTTAAAATTTTAATATAATAAAATATTCAATATAGTTTTAAAAGATTTATTTAAAAATTTAATTTAAGATAATAAGTATAGACTTTTATAATAAATTTAATGGATAAATGATTTTTGTAAAAGATTTTAGAATTTTTTAAAAGGCTTTGTAAGCAATTTATAAAAGTTTTGGAAGAGATTTTACAATGGATTTTTATAAAAGGATTTTATAAAAGATTTTTTTATTAAGGATTTTATAATGGCTTGATAAAGGAGTTATAAGATTTTAAAAGATTTTATAAAAGGTTTTTATAAAATAACTTGTATAAAGGGATTTGGAAGCATTTTAAAGGAATTTGCATGGAGGCTTATAAAAAAGGGAAGAGTAGTAAGATGTGTTGGAATATATAAATAGCTATATAAATGGTTTTAAGGCATATAAATAATTTATAAATGATTTAAGAGTGATTTATAAATTATTTTCGAAATTGATAGAAAGAAATCTCCCCCGGTATTTATGAATATATTTTGGAATAAGTATATGGATGTCTTGATATGAAGTTATAAACTATTTTTTGGATTTATTATTAAAGGTGTTTTATAAAATGACCACGGTGTGAAAAATATAATGATTGGTTGTTTAAAGAGACCAGTCGGATATTGTCATACTCTCTGCCAATTCTGAAACCACTAACAACTGTGCACATGGTGGAGAATCCAGAACGAAGTAGGATGGTTGGTGAACGTTACTGGTAAGAGGTAAGAATGTAGCCCTAACCTTCATGTCATCTTGATATGACTAAAATAGGAGCTATCCCGGGCCAAGTTAGGTCGCTCCTCCGATCAGACATGCTTCTTCAATAGCATACTTGATACTTTGTGATTGATGTGGCTACATTCAATTTGATTATGGGAGTGTGTTCCAAGGTGGGCGGTAGTAGCTGTTATGCGTTACCACTAGTCCGAGCGTGCAAAACAGTAGAATCCGTAACGATCCCAAATTTTAAATTATTTTAATTTGATAATTAAATTTATTTTTGATTTAAAATGGTGAAATTTATTGATAAATTGGTGCGAGTTTCCCCAAGTTCAAATAAAAAAAATGTGTTAAATCATTTGAATTTAAGTAACTCAATTTTTTTGTGAAATCATTAATTTATCTTAAAACAAATGGGTTAAAGATAAAATTAATAATAAATATTTGAGTTAGAAATAGAAATAAATATATAATAAACTATAAGATATAGAGTAGACATTAGCTAAAATTTTAGCTATATATATGGAATATATAAATTCTGAATTTATGGGTTAAGTTAGAAATGGAAATGGGTAAAAAAAAATACAGATAAAAAAAAATACAAATTTATATAATAAAATATATAAGATAAACTATATAGACTACAAATAATAAAGTCACACTTAGATAAAATCTAGCAACAAATTAAACTAGGAATTTGATTATGAAGTAATATTACAAAGACAAAACTAAATTCAACTAAACAATATATGTAAATGTCTTGCAAAGGAACATGACAGCAAGAAATTATGTACAAGCAAGTATAGGTGATTATATACAAATATCTAACAAAGAAAGTATAAGCTTATGAATAAAACAAGAATATAAATGTGTTAGTTTTAGAACTTCCTTTATACTATATAAGATAACAAGACAAAAGAAAAGAAAGAATTATCTCAGCATAGTCAAATATAAAAGAAACAAATAATATGTATATAAGGAAGCTTGCTTAAGAAGACAAATGAAAATAAATACATATGAATGGCTTACAATAGAACAAAACAAGATAAATATGCAGGTACACTTAAACAAAAAAAAACAAAAAAAAGAAGGAAAAAAAGACAAAGGGAATTAATGATAGCATATACAAATATCACTTCAGCTTCCAAAATGAAAAAATATCTCTGCCTATGGTACAACCAAATATTTATCACCCTGTAACTCGTTTCCTCTATATAGCAATATCATTTTCATTTCATTCATCTTCAATGCTAAGAGAAATCTGAAGTAAACAATTCTCTAACACTTAAACAAAATTCAAACAAACAACTTAAATCAATTCAAACTGAAGACTCAAAAGCTTCAGCAAGCAAAGAACTAAAGTCTGTTCAACACTATCAAGTTCTGTTCTTCTTTGTTCTTTCTGGAAAAACACAGTGAGTAACTTCCTCTTGAAGCCTAATCTTGTTGATACATTGAAATGTTAGATGAGCAAACTTTTGAATCCATATCTATCTATGTTTGCACGTGATCAAATATTGAATGTTTGGTGACATAAGTTTGCAGGTGGGAAAATCTGGAAAACAGTAGTGTGAATACAAACTCTGATTATGTTACAGGCACCATATCATTCATCAAAATAATTCCTTTTCTCTTCATATGATCAATGATAGGCCTTGTTCTCCAAATAAAAGTGTATTGTTAAACTACAACATCAAGGTAAAAAAATGTTTTCAAGGGTTTATATCGTGAACTTCTTATAAAAGTATGGGTTTACAGTAGAAAAATCATTTTATCAGAAATCAAATATTTTAAATTCTTGAATTGAATTCATAATCTGATTTATTATAGCAAATAATGAATTTAGAAAACAAAATCTTGATTTTTAGATTTGAAATTGTTGAGATAATTTGGAATGAACTAAATTGGGGGTTGTGTCATTCTCTGACGATCACGGTGGCATTGGACCTCGGCGGGGTGACTGGAGGAAGGTTATGGGTCGGTGGTTGTCAGAAAAATAGTGGAAAAATTCATTATGCGTCGTGGTGGCCATGCGAGAGTAATATAGGGTTTTGTTGGAATTTTGAACGTGTTGGAAATTTTGATCGCCGTGCCTTCCTTTGTGCGTCGAGCGTCACGTAGCTGGAGGGGAAGGTAGTGTGGGGGCTGAGGGTAGTGTAGCCGAAGTTTCGAAGTTTCTGGGGGATTGCATCGCCTGAACGAGGGGAGAGTTGGTCGGAGTGTTGTTCTTATCTGGAGCTCGAACTATCATTTTTCGTTTGCGAGTCTCATCAAGGTTTTGGAGTGCTGGAATCAAGTGTGCGAGTGATGATTGATTTGTGGGCGATCGCCTCAGGCGCCGAAGGCCTGTCAGCGGCATGTGCACGTGCACGGCGTTGATGTCGTGCCTGGAAACTTCTGAGTATGGGTGACTCGAGTAGGACTCGAGCAAGTGGGAATTTTTCTCGGGTTCAAGCTCGAATGTGTGCATAGGGTTACCTGATACCTGCATATTCAACTTTAACTCTGACTTGGTAAAAAAAAAAAAAAAAAAAAAAAGGAAGAAGTGTTACAGGAAATGACTCGGGTAGTATGAGGCTTAGCTCGAAGTAACACTCGAGTTCATTTGGATGTTTTTCTCGGGTTTGTTTCAAATCGGCAGCATCGTATTTAAAAGTAAGATTAAGTAACAGTTTTTCATCAAAAATTTGAACGCTGTAAAACTTATTAAGGTTTAACAGTTTTAAGTTAAAAAACTTAATAAAAGTTTAATTATCTTATTTAATACATAACAACATTTTAACAATTAATTATAATTACTTTAATTAAGTGATCACTTCACGATAAGTATGAAATTTATTAATATTTAAGTTATGGTTAGTAAAACATCGATTTGCACCAAGTTAAAGAAGACCTTTAAATGTTAATGGATAATTAATATTATGTAATTATTTTAGAAAGAAATTAAGAATAATTCCATTTTAATTGTAATTAGAGTTTGAATAAATTTATGATTAAGTGATAAACAAATCGTAATTAACTACTTAAATTCATTAATGCATAATTAATAGCTAATTTGTTGAGGAATTTAATTAAGAATTTATAATTGGTTAACTAAGTAGTTAATGGTAAATAAGTGGGTAGTTAAGTTATTGATTAATAATTAAAGTTATTAATTAATGATTAAAGCGTTTGATAAATTAACTTATATCGAAAGATTTGTAATTAATAAATTGGAATTGGATATTAATCAAATTTGTTGAAAATTAATTAATATTAATAAATCCGGAAATCAACTTAAGGTTAATCAATTGTTTGTAACTATTTAAGGGTAATGTATAAAATGGTAATTAATTAATTAATTAATTAAAGATAAAGGGTAAATTAAATAATTTAAAGATTAGTTGTTAATAATTAAAGGTTGGTGGATTATAATTAAAGGGTTGATTAATTTATTTATAAATGGTTAACTAATGATTAAAGAAAGAATTAATCAAAATGATTTGTAATTAATTAACATTATTTACCAGGATTAAAAATTCATAGTAATCAATTTGATTTGAATGAATCAAACAATAAACTGATCTTACTTATGGATGTTTGCATTCTATTGGATGATTGTATTGTTTGATACTCCTGATATGTGATGCTTTGCTTTGATTTGAGCTGTGTGACTTATTTATCTGTGATATATATATATATATATATATCTGTGTTTTGTGAATAAAAGATAAGCGTTATGGTTTATATCGCTTATCAAATATAAGCGTTATAGTTTATACCGCTTATCAAGTAAATTTCTATATTTTGAACTGTGATGATTGAATGAGGTGGCACTATTGTGTTAAACCCCTGGACCACACCATACACACACAAATATGGATTTCACGAGGAAATCGATTAAGTCACAGATTTTGAAATGATTTATAAAATTGAATATTTAAATTCAAGTGTTTTGGAAATGGATTGGATTTAAAGTGAAAAGCAATTGAAATGGAATTTGAAAGATGAAATTTATTTTGAATAACTTGATTGAGTTTTGAAATTTAAATATTCTGATTTAAATTCGAATTCAATATTTGAAATTGAATTCTATGATCTAGAAACTAGGGACTAAAGATGTTATATAAGTTTATATGGGTTAAACTATTTTGAAGGTATTAATTTGGGAATTTGAATTTAAATTCAAAGGCTTTAACTCGTGTTAATATCATTGGATCTCTCTGACATAGAAACTATTTGTTTTCAAATAATAAAAGCTTTCATATAGGAAGTGAACTTCCAAATTGTGTTAAAAGGGATTTCAAGTTAAAAATGAAAATGATTTTCCAAGTTATGGAAACGATTTGAAAGCTATAAGTTAAATCTTTAATTTAAAGGTTTAAACGAATTAATTCAATTGAAATGGGAATTGATTTGAAATCCATAAATGGATCTTTGTGAAACTGGGTGAATTTTGTGAAATAAATCTTTTGTTTAAAAGATTTGGAAATGGTAATTGGTTTAAACCATTTGAAAGAAAGTTTGAATCATTAAGTTGTGACTTAATTGAAATCCCAATATCCATATGTTTTAAATGTTGCGCTCACTATTCGGTTTAGCCGGAAGAGGACCTTTGTGTCATATAACCCATTCCGAATATGTGATACGACGTATATGGATAGCATTTGAAGAACGGTGGTGAAGAACGGGTATTTGTGAAAACGGTAGGATGACCTATCGATTGTCTCTGCACCGAGTCGCGCCGGTATAGAGATTTCCTAAGTGATGGGAAGTCCGATCGGGATTGTGAATACCCGGATTGCAAGGACTTCTTCGGAAGTGCCTTCGATTCTGTTCGAACCCGGAACAGACTTGTATGGATTGTATGTCTGACACTACACTTTGAGATATAAAGCGGATTTTTTTTCAAATACATATCTGTTGGTGGCGGAGAATTTATTCTCTTAGCTTAACACCCTTCTCTGAGACGTACGAGCTCAGAGGTTATGTAGTTGAAGGTTATCAGCGATATACTCCCAATTTGGTAGTGTGGCATGCTGAGTGCTGCTGTGTGTTAATGATCATTGTTCGATCATTTGTGATATGATCATTGTTTGATCATTTGTGATATGATCATTTGTTTGATCATTTATCTTTGTGATCATTACTTTGATCATTTGTTGACCCAAAGCATGGCTTTGTACCAAAGCGTAGCTTTGTGGACGAGACTGCATCAGGACCTCACACCCCGGAAATGGTCAAAACAGGAAAGATGCGGCAAGGTTATGAGGGTCGCGCCCTTTAGGGTGTGTCATTCCCTTCTGGTAAAGGGTGGTATCATGGTATGGAGCCCAGATATTTACCTATGTGGTAGCTCCAATCTCATTTACTGTGTGGTTGTTGCTTTAGAGGCGCCTCGGAAAAAGGTCCCAAAGGACCGGGGAGTGGCTTGCTCGAGTAGTAGTTACCTAGTTACAGAGGTAACCCGGCCTTGTGTTGGCAGAGATCCGGTTAGGTTCTTGGGACGTCCCACCAGAGGCGATCCCATGTGGCAGTAGGAAGTTCCTTAGCCTGACCATTTGTTGGAAAATCCAATCAAAACAATACGAGCCTTGTACGGTTTTAGTTGTATTACCTGCCATGGAATGTGGTGGTAACCTGCTATTGAACATGGTAGCTATAGTAGGCATACGATAATGGTCGTATGCTGGCTAAGATTAATATTCTATTTTCGAAATGTTTTCTGCACTTTGCACTTATAATAATAATATCAAAGAACTTTCTACGTGTTAAGCATGTTTGACTATCATAAGAAGAAATCTCCTCCAATTCTGCGTTTGCATTGTGTGTGTGGCGGGAGGTCTTATGGTAGTTTCATTTTCTAAAAAGCATATCGGACTTTCTTTTATAAATCTTGTTTTATTTAAAAGATAAACTATTTTTGTTACTCATACCAGTCCCATGACTGACTCGGAGTTTATTGTTCCTTTCCTAAACTCTGGGTGCTCACTAATTTCCACACGAGCAGCCTAGAGTTGGGTTTTTCAGATAATTAGGTTTGGTAGATGATCTGAGGTTAGTTCAGTCTTTGGATATGGACGAGACTTGCTTGTCTTAGTGTTTTGTGATGATGGTTCGAGCTGCCGTTGGAGTTCTCTCTTGAAGATTATATTGGAGTTATCTGTTCCACTGCTGGTGTTAGCTATTTTCTTTTCCGCTGCTATGTTATTGTATCATATCTCTGATGTATATCGATATCTATTGTATCATCTGTTGTATCAGGATGTTGTATCAGATGTTGTATATTGATATTCATTTTTTTTTCTTCCACTGTGTTGTTTACTTAATCGTGTTATAAGCTCCGGCGCACCAGGTTCGACGTTTGGATCTGCGGCATTAGAATATGGGTGACATATTCGGTGCCGATTTTCGAAGGTCGAGTCAGGACTTCGTCACATTTGGTATCAGAGCTGAGGGTTAAACTTTAGCTCAGGAGTATAACACGTTAAGTAACTCATTAGAGATAGGGTGAAGTAAACCCTAGAATGAGTAATCCCTCAGATATCCGTTTGAATGCCTCAGTAAATTCTCTTTCTATCCACTGATAGTGAGTATGAGTGCAAGAAGAGAACGAGATAGGGGACAGGGAAAGATGACTATAAATGGTCAATACCCTGCGACAGTGGAAACAATCTTTTTTATCAATATCCTTTGACTCGTTTTTCCAAATTCTTTTGATTGCTTCATGCCAGCTCCAGAAGAAGTTTCAGTGTGATGATGGCCCTATGAATCGTTGTAAGAAATCTTTACTGCGTAATTCATCGGTTTCTTATCAGTTTTCGATTTGAACTTTAATAAATATGAACAAATTGGAAATTTGGAATTAAAATTTTAAATAAATTGGAAATTTTAGATTGAGTTAACTCGATTAATAGAATATGAAGGATAATTTGAATTGTATCGATAAATCGATTTCGTGTAAAACCAAATTTGAAATTCTATTATAATTTCTTGGGTTGATCGAAGTCCGAAGAGGGATAAATTGATGTATACTTTGAGATGTTCCGATTTGAATTTGGAATCCATTCCTAGTATTGGAAAAATTATAGAAGATTAAATCTATCTCTTTTGTTCAACATCTCTTGTCAATTCTTCGATGGTTCCTGGTTAATACAGGAAGAAGATTTGATATATTTGTATGGGACATAAACTCCGGATAGACCAAAATTGTTTGTTTGGATGTATTGGTTGGTTTGTTTTCTTTGGTTGCTATGGTTGATAGGTATAAATTGGGTTTTAAACTCAACATTTTGAAATTGTATCCATATATCTGTCAATATTTGGGTCCAGATATATATTACGAATGGTTAGTTATCCTTTCGAAATAACCAATGCCACTGCATATTTCGTAGATCTGGATAACCCGAATATCTTGTGGAAAATTAAATAGATTTGTTCTTGTATCTATTGGTGATATTCTGATTTGGAAAGCCAAATGCAAAATAAATATACCTAGTTAATCTCGAAAGATATTTCTCTTTCACCTATCTTCGTTATCTTTCTTTAGCGAATTTCGAGGACGAAATTTTTTTTAAGGGGGGAAGTCTGTAACGATCCCAAATTTTAAATTATTTTAATTTGATAATTAAATTTATTTTTGATTTAAAATGGTGAAATTTATTGATAAATTGGTGCGAGTTTCCCCAAGTTCAAATAAAAAAAATGTGTTAAATCATTTGAATTTAAGTAACTCAATTTTTTTGTGAAATCATTAATTTATCTTAAAACAAATGGGTTAAAGATAAAATTAATAATAAATATTTGAGTTAGAAATAGAAATAAATATATAATAAACTATAAGATATAGAGTAGACATTAGCTAAAATTTTAGCTATATATGTGGAATATATAAATTCTGAATTTATGGGTTAAGTTAGAAATGGAAATGGGTAAAAAAAAAAAATACAAATAAAAAAAAATACAAATTTATATAATAAAATATATAAGATAAACTATATAGACTACAAATAATAAAGTCACACTTAGATAAAATCTAGCAACAAATTAAACTAGGAATTTGATTATGAAGTAATATTACAAAGACAAAACTAAATTCAACTAAACAATATATGTAAATGTCTTGCAAAGGAACATGACAGCAAGAAATTATGTACAAGCAAGTATAGGTGATTATATACAAATATCTAGCAAAGAAAGTATAAGCTTATGAACAAAACAAGAATATAAATGTGTTAGTTTTAGAACTTCCTTTATACTGTATAAGATAACAAGACAAAAGAAAAGAAAGAATTATCTCAGCATAGTCAAATATAAAAGAAACAAATAATATGTATATAAGGAAGCTTGCTTAAGAAGACAAATGAAAATAAATACATATGAATGGCTTACAATAGAACAAAACAAGATAAATATGCAGGTACACTTAAACAAAAAAAAAAAAAAAAGAAGGAAAAAAAGACAAAGGGAATTAATGATAGCATATACAAATATCACTTCAGCCTCCAAAATGAAAAAATATCTCTGCCTATGGTACAACCAAATATTTATCACCCTGTAACTCGTTTCCTCTATATAGCAATATCATTTTCATTTCATTCATCTTCAATGCTAAGAGAAATCTGAAGTAAACAATTCTCTAACACTTAAACAAAATTCAAACAAACAACTTAAATCAATTCAAACTGAAGACTCAAAAGCTTCGGCAAGCAAAGAACTAAAGTCTGTTCAACACTATCAAGTTCTGTTCTTCTTTGTTCTTTCTGGAAAAACACAGTGAGTAACTTCCTCTTGAAGCCTAATCTTGTTGATACATTGAAATGTTAGATGAGCAAACTTTTGAATCCATATCTATCTATGTTTGCACGTGATCAAATATTGAATGTTTGGTGACATAAGTTTGCAGGTGGGAAAATCTGGAAAACAGTAGTGTGAATACAAACTCTGATTATGTTACAGGCACCATATCATTCATCAAAATAATTCCTTTTCTCTTCATATGATCAATGATAGGCCTTGTTCTCCAAATAAAAGTGTATTGTTAAACTGCAACATCAAGGTAAAAAAATGTTTTCAAGGGTTTATATCGTGAACTTCTTATAAAAGTATGGGTTTACAGTAGAAAAATCATTTTATCAGAAATCAAATATTTTAAATTCTTGAATTGAATTCATAATCTGATTTATTATAGCAAATAATGAATTTAGAAAACAAAATCTTGATTTTTAGATTTGAAATTGTTGAGATAATTTGGAATGAACTAAATTGGGGGTTGTGTCATTCTCTGACGATCACGGTGGCATTGGACCTCGGCGGGGTGACTGGAGGAAGGTTATGGGTCGGTGGTTGTCAGAAAAATAGTGGAAAAATTCATTATGCGTCGTGGTGGCCATGCGAGAGTAATATAGGGTTTTGTTGGAATTTTGAACGTGTTGGAAATTTTGATCGCCGTGCCTTCCTTGGTGCGTCGAGCGTCACGTAGCTGGAGGGGAAGGTAGTGTGGGGGCTGAGGGTAGTGTAGCCGAAGTTTCGAAGTTTCTGGGGGATTGCATCGCCTGAACGAGGGGAGAGTTGGTCGGAGTGTTGTTCTTATCTGGAGCTCGAACTGTCATTTTTCGTTTGCGAGTCTCATCAAGGTTTTGGAGTGCTGGAATCAAGTGTGTGAGTGATGATTGATTTGTGGGCGATCGCCTCAGGCGCCGAAGGCCTGTCAGCGGCATGTGCACGTGCACGGCGTTGATGTCGTGCCTGGAAACTTCTGAGTATGGGTGACTCGAGTAGGATTCGAGCAAGTGGGAATTTTTCTCGGGTTCAAGCTCGAATGTGTGCATAGGGTTACCTGATACCTGCATATTCAACTTTAACTCTGACCTGGTAAAAAAAAAATAAATAAGTAAATAAATAAAAAAAGGAAGAAGTGTTACAGGAAATGACTCGGGTAGTATGAGTCTTAGCTCGAAGTAACACTCGAGTTCATTTGGATGTTTTTCTCGGGTTTGTTTCAAATCGGCAGCATCGTATTTAAAAGTAAGATTAAGTAACAGTTTTTCATCAAAAATTTGAACGCTGTAAAACTTATTAAGGTTTAACAGTTTTAAGTTAAAAAACTTAATAAAAGTTTAATTATCTTATTTAATACATAACAACATTTTAACAATTAATTATAATTACTTTAATTAAGTGATCACTTCACGATAAGTATGAAATTTATTAATATTTAAGTTATGGTTAGTAAAACATCGATTTGCACCAAGTTAAAGAAGACCTTTAAATGTTAATGGATAATTAATATTATGTAATTATTTTAGAAAGAAATTAAGAATAATTCCATTTTAATTGTAATTAGAGTTTGAATAAATTTATGATTAAGTGATAAACAAATCGTAATTAACTACTTAAATTCATTAATGCATAATTAATAGTTAATTTGTTGAGGAATTTAATTAAGAATTTATAATTGGTTAACTAAGTAGTTAATGGTAAATAAGTGGGTAGTTAAGTTATTGATTAATAATTAAAGTTATTAATTAATGATTAAAGCGTTTGATAAATTAACTTATGTCGAAAGATTTGTAATTAATAAATTGGAATTGGATAATTAATCAAATTTGTTGAAAATTAATTAATATTAATAAATCCGGAAATCAACTTAAGGTTAACCAATTGTTTGTAACTATTTAAGGGTAATGTATAAAATGGTAATTAATTAATTAATTAATTAATTAAAGATAAAGGGTAAATTAAATAATTTAAAGATTAGTTGTTAATAATTAAAGGTTGGTGGATTATAATTAAAGGGTTGATTAATTTATTTATAAATGGTTAACTAATGATTAAAGAAAGAATTAATCAAAATGATTTGTAATTAATTAACATTATTTACCAGGATTAAAAATTCATAGTAATCAATTTGATTTGAATGAATCAAACAATAAACTGATCTTACTTATGGATGTTTGCATTCTATTGGATGATTGTATTGTTTGATACTCCTGATATGTGATGCTTTGCTTTGATTTGAGCTGTGTGACTTATTTATCTGTGATATATATATATATATATATATATATATATCTGTGTTTTGTGAATAAAAGATAAGCGTTATGGTTTATATCGCTTATCAAATATAAGCGTTATAGTTTATACCGCTTATCAAGTAAATTTCTATATTTTGAACTGTGATGATTGAATGATGTGGCACTATTGTGTTAAACCCCTGGACCACACCATACACACACAAATATGGATTTCACGAGGAAATCGATTAAGTCACAGATTTTGAAATGATTTATAAAATTGAATATTTAAATTCAAGTGTTTTGGAAATGGATTGGATTTAAAGTGAAAAGCAATTGAAATGGAATTTCAAAGATGAAATTTATTTTGAATAACTTGATTGAGTTTTGAAATTTAAATATTCTGATTTAAATTCGAATTCAATATTTGAAATTGAATTCTATGATCTAGAAACTAGGGACTAAAGAAGTTATATAAGTTTATATGGGTTAAACTATTTTGAAGGTATTAATTTGGGAATTTGAATTTAAATTCAAAGGCTTTAACTCGTGTTAATATAATTGGATCTCTCTGACATAGAAACTATTTGTTTTCAAATAATAAAAGCTTTCATATAGGAAGTGAACTTCCAAATTGTGTTAAAAGGGATTTCAAGTTAAAAATGAAAATGATTTTCCAAGTTATGGAAACGATTTGAAAGCTATAAGTTAAATCTTTAATTTAAAGGTTTAAACGAATTAATTCAATTGAAATGGGAATTGATTTGAAATCCATAAATGGATCTTTGTGAAACTGGGTGAATTTTGTGAAATAAATCTTTTGTTTAAAAGATTTGGAAATGGTAATTGGTTTAAACCATTTGAAAGAAAGTTTGAATCATTAAGTTGTGACTTAATTGAAATCCCAATATCCATATGTTTTAAATGTTGCGCTCACTATTCGGTTTAGCCGGAAGAGGACCTTTGTGTCATATAACCCATTCCGAATATGTGATACGACGTATATGGATAGCATTTGAAGAACGGTGGTGAAGACCGGGTATTTGTGAAAACGGTAGGATGACCTATCGATTGTCTCTGCACCGAGTCGCGCCGGTATAGAGATTTCCTAAGTGATGGGAAGTCCGATCGGGATTGTGAATACCCGGATTGCAAGGACTTCTTCGGAAGTGCCTTCGGTTCTGTTCGAACCCGGAACAGACTTGTATGGATTGTATGTCTGACACTACACTTTGAGATATAAAGCGGATTTTTTTTCAAATACATATCTGTTGGTGGCGGAGAATTTATTCTCTTAGCTTAACACCCTTCTCTGAGACGTACGAGCTCAGAGGTTATGTAGTTGAAGGTTATCAGCGATATACTCCCAATTTGGTAGTGTGGCATGCTGAGTGCTGCTGTGTGTTAATGATCATTGTTTGATCATTTGTGATATGATCATTGTTTGATCATTTGTGATATGATCATTTGTTTGATCATTTATCTTTGTGATCATTACTTTGATCATTTGTTGACCCAAAGCATGGCTTTGTACCAAAGCGTAGCTTTGTGGACGAGACTGCATCAGGACCTCACACCCCGGAAATGGTCAAAACAGGAAAGATGCGGCAAGGTTATGAGGGTCGCGCCCTTTAGGGTGTGTCATTCCCTTCTGGTAAAGGGTGGTATCATGGTATGGAGCCCAGATATTTACCTATGTGGTAGCTCCAATCTCATTTACTGTGTGGTTGTTGCTTTAGAGGCGCCTCGGAAAAAGGTCCCAAAGGACCGGGGAGTGGCTTGCTCGAGTAGTAGTTACCTAGTTACAGAGGTAACCCGGCCTTGTGTTGGCAGAGATCCGGTTAGGTTCTCGGGACGTCCCACCAGAGGCGATCCCATGTGGCAGTAGGAAGTTCCTTGGCCTGACCATTTGTTGGAAAATCCAATCAAAACAATACGAGCCTTGTACGGTTTTAGTTGTATTACCTGCCATGGAATGTGGTGGTAACCTGCTATTGAACATGGTAGCTATAGTAGGCATACGATAATGGTCGTATGCTGGCTAAGATTAATATTCTATTTTCGAAATGTTTTCTGCACTTTGCACTTATAATAATAATATCAAAGAACTTTCTACGTGTTAAGCATGTTTGACTATCATAAGAAGAAATCTCCTCCAATTCTGCGTTTGCATTGTGTGTGTGGCGGGAGGTCTTATGGTAGTTTCATTTTCTAAAAAGCATATCGGACTTTCTTTTATAAATCTTGTTTTATTTAAAAGATAAACTATTTTTGTTACTCATACCAGTCCCATGACTGACTCGGAGTTTATTGTTCCTTTCCTAAACTCTGGGTGCTCACTAATTTCCACACGAGCAGCCTAGAGTTGGGTTTTTCAGATAATTAGGTTTGGTAGATGATCTGAGGTTAGTTCAGTCTTTGGATATGGACGAGACTTGCTTGTCTTAGTGTTTTGTGATGATGGTTCGAGCTGCCGTTGGAGTTCTCTCTTGAAGATTATATTGGAGTTATCTGTTCCACTGCTGGTGTTAGCTATTTTCTTTTCCGCTGCTATGTTATTGTATCATATCTCTGATGTATATCGATATCTATTGTATCATCTGTTGTATCAGGATGTTGTATCAGATGTTGTATATTGATATTCTTTTTTTTTCTTCCACTGTGTTGTTTACTTAATCGTGTTATAAGCTCCGGCGCACCAGGTTCGACGTTTGGATCTGCGGCATTAGAATATGGGTGACATATTCGGTGCCGATTTTCGAAGGTCGAGTCAGGACTTCGTCACATTTGGTATCAGAGCTGAGGGTTAAACTTTAGCTCAGGAGTATAACACGTTAAGTAACTCATTAGAGATAGGGTGAAGTAAACCCTAGAATGAGTAATCCCTCAGATATCCGTTTGAATGCCTCAGTAAATTCTCTTTCTATCCACTGATAGTGAGTATGAGTGCAAGAAGAGAACGAGATAGGGGACAGGGAAAGATGACTATAAATGGTCAATACCCTGCGACAGTGGAAACAATCTTTTTTATCAATATCCTTTGACTCGTTTTTCCAAATTCTTTTGATTGCTTCATGCCAGCTCCAGAAGAAGTTTCAGTGTGATGATGGCCCTATGAATCGTTGTAAGAAATCTTTACTTCGTAATTCATCGGTTTCTTATCAGTTTTCGATTTGAACTTTAATAAATATGAACAAATTGGAAATTTGGAATTAAAATTTTAAATAAATTGGAAATTTTAGATTGAGTTAACTCGATTAATAGAATATGAAGGATAATTTGAATTGTATCGATAAATCGATTTCGTGTAAAACCAAATTTGAAATTCTATTATAATTTCTTGGGTTGATCGAAGTCCGAAGAGGGATAAATTGATGTATACTTTGAGATGTTCCAATTTGAATTTGGAATCCATTCCTAGTATTGGAAAAATTATAGAAGATTAAATCTATCTCTTTTGTTCAACATCTCTTGTCAATTCTTCGATGGTTCCTGGTAAATACAGGAAGAAGATTTGATATATTTGTATGGGACATAAACTCCGGATAGACCAAAATTGTTTGTTTGGATGTATTGGTTGGTTTGTTTTCTTTGGTTGCTATGGTTGATAGGTATAAATTGGGTTTTAAACTCAACATTTTGAAATTGTATCCATATATCTGTCAATATTTGGGTCCAGATATATATTACGAATGGTTAGTTATCCTTTCGAAATAACCAATGCCACTGCATATTTCGTAGATCTGGATAACCCGAATATCTTGTGGAAAATTAAATAGATTTGTTCTTGTATCTATTGGTGATATTCTGATTTGGAAAGCCAAATGCAAAATAAATATACCTAGTTAATCTCGAAAGATATTTCTCTTTCACCTATCTTCGTTATCTTTCTTTAGCGAATTTCGAGGACGAAATTTTTTTTAAGGGGGGAAGTCTGTAATGATCCCAAATTTTAAATTATTTTAATTTGATAATTAAATTTATTTTTGATTTAAAATGGTGAAATTTATTGATAAATTGGTGCGAGTTTCCCCAAGTTCAAATAAAAAAAATGTGTTAAATCATTTGAATTTAAGTAACTCAATTTTTTTGTTAAATCATTAATTTATCTTAAAACAAATGGGTTAAAGATAAAATTAATAATAAATATTTGAGTTAGAAATAGAAATAAATATATAATAAACTATAAGATATAGAGTAGACATTAGCTAAAATTTTAGCTATATATATGGAATATATAAATTCTGAATTTATGGGTTAAGTTAGAAATGGAAATGGGTAAAAAAAAAATACAAATAAAAAAAAATACAAATTTATATAATAAAATATATAAGATAAACTATATAGACTACAAATAATAAAGTCACACTTAGATAAAATCTAGCAACAAATTAAACTAGGAATTTGATTATGAAGTAATATTACAAAGACAAAACTAAATTCAACTAAACAATATATGTAAATGTCTTGCAAAGGAACATGACAGCAAGAAATTATGTACAAGCAAGTATAGGTGATTATATACAAATATCTAGCAAAGAAAGTATAAGCTTATGAATAAAACAAGAATATAAATGTGTTAGTTTTAGAACTTCCTTTATACTATATAAGATAACAAGACAAAAGAAAAGAAAGAATTATCTTAGCATAGTCAAATATAAAAGAAACAAATAATATGTATATAAGGAAGCTTGCTTAAGAAGACAAATGAAAATAAATACATATGAATGGCTTATAATAGAACAAAACAAGATAAATATGCAGGTACACTTAAACAAAAAAAAACAAAAAAAAGAAGGAAAAATAGACAAAGGGAATTAATGATAGCATATACAAATATCACTTCAGCCTCCAAAATGAAAAAATATCTCTGCCTATGGTACAACCAAATATTTATCACCCTGTAACTCGTTTCCTCTATATAGCAATATCATTTTCATTTCATTCATCTTCAATGCTAAGAGAAATCTGAAGTAAACAATTCTCTAACACTTAAACAAAATTCAAACAAACAACTTAAATCAATTCAAACTGAAGACTCAAAAGCTTCAGCAAGCAAAGAACTAAAGTCTGTTCAACACTATCAAGTTCTGTTCTTCTTTGTTCTTTCTGGAAAAACACAGTGAGTAACTTCCTCTTGAAGCCTAATCTTGTTGATACATTGAAATGTTAGATGAGCAAACTTTTGAATCCATATCTATCTATGTTTGCACGTGATCAAATATTGAATGTTTGGTGACATAAGTTTGCAGGTGGGAAAATCTGGAAAACAGTAGTGTGAATATAAACTCTGATTATGTTACAGGCACCATATCATTCATCAAAATAATTCCTTTTCTCTTCATATGATCAATGATAGGCCTTGTTCTCCAAATAAAAGTGTATTGTTAAACTGCAACATCAAGGTAAAAAAATGTTTTCAAGGGTTTATATCGTGAACTTCTTATAAAAGTATGGGTTTATAGTAGAAAAATCATTTTATCAGAAATCAAATATTTTAAATTCTTGAATTGAATTCATAATATGATTTATTATAGCAAATAATGAATTTAGAAAACAAAATCTTGATTTTTAGATTTGAAATTGTTGAGATAATTTGGAATGAACTAAATTGGGGGTTGTGTCATTCTCTGACGATCACGGTGGCATTGGACCTCGGCGGGGTGACTGGAGGAAGGTTATGGGTCGGTGGTTGTCAGAAAAATAGTGGAAAAATTCATTATGCGTCGTGGTGGCCATGCGAGAGTAATATAGGGTTTTGTTGGAATTTTGAACGTGTTGGAAATTTTGATCGTCGTGCCTTCCTTGGTGCGTCGAGCGTCACGTAGCTGGAGGGGAAGGTAGTGTGGGGGCTGAGGGTAGTGTAGCCGAAGTTTCGAAGTTTCTGGGGGATTGCATCGCCTGAACGAGGGGAGAGTTGGTCGGAGTGTTGTTCTTATCTGGAGCTCGAACTGTCATTTTTCGTTTGCGAGTCTCATCAAGGTTTTGGAGTGCTGGAATCAAGTGTGCGAGTGATGATTGATTTGTGGACGATCGCCTCAGGCGCCGAAGGCCTGTCAGCGGCATGTCCACGTGCACGGCGTTGATGTCGTGCCTGGAAACTTCTGAGTATGGGTGACTCGAGTAGGACTCGAGCAAGTGGGAATTTTTCTCGGGTTCAAGCTCGAATGTGTGCATAGGGTTACCTGATACCTGCATATTCAACTTTAACTCTGACTTGGTAAAAAAAAAAAAAAAAAAAAAAGGAAGAAGTGTTACAGGAAATGACTCGGGTAGTATGAGGCTTAGCTCGAAGTAACACTCGAGTTCATTTGGATGTTTTTCTCGGGTTTGTTTCAAATCGGCAGCATCGTATTTAAAAGTAAGATTAAGTAACAGTTTTTCATCAAAAATTTGAACGCTGTAAAACTTATTAAGGTTTAACAGTTTTAAGTTAAAAAACTTAATAAAAGTTTAATTATCTTATTTAATACATAACAACATTTTAACAATTAATTATAATTACTTTAATTAAGTGATCACTTCTCGATAAGTATGAAATTTATTAATATTTAAGTTATGGTTAGTAAAACATCGATTTGCACCAAGTTAAAGAAGACCTTTAAATGTTAATGGATAATTAATATTATGTAATTATTTTAGAAAGAAATTAAGAATAATTCCATTTTAATTGTAATTAGAGTTTGAATAAATTTATGATTAAGTGATAAACAAATCGTAATTAACTACTTAAATTCATTAATGCATAATTAATAGTTAATTTGTTGAGGAATTTAATTAAGAATTTATAATTGGTTAACTAAGTAGTTAATGGTAAATAAGTGGGTAGTTAAGTTATTGATTAATAATTAAAGTTATTAATTAATGATTAAAGCGTTTGATAAATTAACTTATATCGAAAGATTTGTAATTAATAAATTGGAATTGGATATTAATCAAATTTGTTGAAAATTAATTAATATTAATAAATCCGGAAATCAACTTAAGGTTAATCAATTGTTTGTAACTATTTAAGGGTAATGTATAAAATGGTAATTAATTAATTAATTAATTAAAGATAAAGGGTAAATTAAATAATTTAAAGATTAGTTGTTAATAATTAAAGGTTGGTGGATTATAATTAAAGGGTTGATTAGTTTATTTATAAATGGTTAACTAATGATTAAAGAAAGAATTAATCAAAATGATTTGTAATTAATTAACATTATTTACCAGGATTAAAAATTCATAGTAATCAATTTGATTTGAATGAATCAAACAATAAACTGATCTTACTTATGGATGTTTGCATTCTATTGGATGATTGTATTGTTTGATACTCCTGATATGTGATGCTTTGCTTTGATTTGAGCTGTGTGACTTATTTATCTGTGATATATATATATATATATATATATATATATATATATATATATATATATATCTGTGTTTTGTGAATAAAAGATAAGCGTTATGGTTTATATCGCTTATCAAATATAAGCGTTATAGTTTATACCGCTTATCAAGTAAATTTCTATATTTTGAACTGTGATGATTGAATGATGTGGCACTATTGTGTTAAACCCCTGGACCACACCATACACACACAAATATGGATCTCACGAGGAAATCGATTAAGTCACAGATTTTGAAATGATTTATAAAATTGAATATTTAAATTCAAGTGTTTTGGAAATGGATTGGATTTAAAGTGAAAAGCAATTGAAATGGAATTTCAAAGATGAAATTTATTTTGAATAACTTGATTGAGTTTTGAAATTTAAATATTCTGATTTAAATTCGAATTCAATATTTGAAATTGAATTCTATGATCTAGAAACTAGGGACTAAAGATGTTATATAAGTTTATATGGGTTAAACTATTTTGAAGGTATTAATTTGGGAATTTGAATTTAAATTCAAAGGCTTTAACTCGTGTTAATATAATTGGATCTCTCTGACATAGAAACTATTTGTTTTCAAATAATAAAAGCTTTCATATAGGAAGTGAACTTCCAAATTGTGTTAAAAGGGATTTCAAGTTAAAAATGAAAATGATTTTCCAAGTTATGGAAACGATTTGAAAGCTATAAGTTAAATCTTTAATTTAAAGGTTTAAACGAATTAATTCAATTGAAATGGGAATTGATTTGAAATCCATAAATGGATCTTTGTGAAACTGGGTGAATTTTGTGAAATAAATCTTTTGTTTAAAAGATTTGGAAATGGTAATTGGTTTAAACCATTTGAAAGAAAGTTTGAATTATTAAGTTGTGACTTAATTGAAATCCCAATATCCATATGTTTTAAATGTTGCGCTCACTATTCGGTTTAGCCGGAAGAGGACCTTTGTGTCATATAACCCATTCCGAATATGTGATACGACGTATATAGATAGCATTTGAAGAACGGTGGTGAAGACCGGGTATTTGTGAAAACGGTAGGATGACCTATCGATTGTCTCTGCACCGAGTCGCGCCGGTATAGAGATTTCCTAAGTGATGGGAAGTCCGATCGGGATTGTGAATACCCGGATTGCAAGGACTTCTTCGGAAGTGCCTTCGGTTCTGTTCGAACCCGGAACAGACTTGTATGGATTGTATGTCTGACACTACACTTTGAGATATAAAGCGGATATTTTTTCAAATACATATCTGTTGGTGGCGGAGAATTTATTCTCTTAGCTTAACACCCTTCTCTGAGACATACGAGCTCAGAGGTTATGTAGTTGAAGGTTATCAGCGATATACTCCCAATTTGGTAGTGCGGCATGCTAAGTGCTGCTGTGTGTTAATGATCATTGTTTGATCATTTGTGATATGATCATTGTTTGATCATTTGTGATATGATCATTTGTTTGATCATTTATCTTTGTGATCATTACTTTGATCATTTGTTGACCCAAAGCATGGCTTTGTACCAAAGCGTAGCTTTGTGGACGAGACTGCATTAGGACCTCACACCCCGGAAATGGTCAAAACAGGAAAGATGCGGCAAGGTTATGAGGGTCGCGCCCTTTAGGGTGTGTCATTCCCTTCTGGTAAAGGGTGGTATCATGGTATGGAGCCCAGATATTTACCTATGTGGTAGCTCCAATCTCATTTACTGTGTGGTTGTTGCTTTAGAGGCGCCTCGGAAAAAGGTCCCAAAGGACCGGGGAGTGGCTTGCTCGAGTAGTAGTTACCTAGTTACAGAGGTAACCCGGCCTTGTGTTGGCAGAGATCCGGTTAGGTTCTCGGGACGTCCCACCAGAGGCGATCCCATGTGGCAGTAGGAAGTTCCTTAGCCTGACCATTTGTTGGAAAATCTAATCAAAACAATACAAGCCTTGTACGGTTTTAGTTGTATTACCTGCCATGGAATGTGGTGGTAACCTGCTATTGAACATGGTAGCTATAGTAGGCATACAATAATGGTCGTATGCTGGCTAAGATTAATATTCTATTTTCGAAATGTTTTCTGCACTTTGCACTTATAATAATAATATCAAAGAACTTTCTACGTATTAAGCATGTTTGACTATCATAAGAAGAAATCTCCTCCAATTCTGCGTTTGCATTGTGTGTGTGGCGGGAGGTCTTATGGTAGTTTCATTTTCTAAAAAGCATATCGGACTTTCTTTTATAAATCTTGTTTTATTTAAAAGATAAACTATTTTTGTTACTCGTACCAGTCCCATGACTGACTCGGAGTTTATTGTTCCTTTCCTAAACTCTGGGTGCTCACTAATTTCCACACGAGCAGCCTAGAGTTGGGTTTTTCAGATAATTAGGTTTGGTAGATGATCTAAGGTTAGTTCAGTCTTTGGATATGGACGAGACTTTCTTGTCTTAGTGTTTTGTGATGATGGTTCGAGCTGCCGTTGGAGTTCTCTCTTGAAGATTATATTGGAGTTATCTGTTCCACTGCTGGTGTTAGCTATTTTCTTTTCCGCTGCTATGTTATTGTATCATATCTCTGATGTATGTCGATATCTATTGTATCATCTGTTGTATCAGGATGTTGTATCAGATGTTGTATATTGATATTCATTTTTTTTCTTCCACTGTGTTGTTTACTTAATTATGTTATAAGCTCCGGTGCACCAGGTTCGACGTTTGGATCTGCGGCATTAGAATATGGGTGACATATTCGGTGCCGATTTTCAAAGGTCGAGTCAGGATCATCACAGAATCCTACCCTAGGCATTGCCTTGCGTGCCTGTTATATGCCTTATTGAGCCCACTACTATTTTGGCTTGTGTCGTACGTGCTCCCTAATAGCCCATCGGATTGGTGGAGTTTACGGTACTGTATAGACTACGACATTTATAAAAATGTGTTAAGGGGATATGAGTAACGCCTTAGCGCTGTTTTAATACTTTACTTATAGACATTACATATATAGCGTATATTACTACATATAAGTAGTTTAACGGATCCTTAGGAGATGGAAATCCCAAAACATCTCTTAAGTTATTGCATGCACGTTATACAGTGAATATGAGATGTGAAATCCCATAAATATCTCTGAAGCCATTACAGTCATATTCTTTTGCTGTTGATTTAACTTACATAAGATCTTTTTGTTCTGACTCAAGTGTTGCTTTTTCATTACGCTCGGGCCAGCCTGAACTTTTCAACGTTGAAGACATTATTTTAGTAGGACAATGGTGGAGTTTAGTATTATATAATTATTATTACTATTCACTGTATCATGTTATTCCGTTGCATTATCCTATTATAAATGTTGTATGTATAATGCTGATTTATTATAAAAGTGTATTCAAATGTTAAATGTGAATCGACTTCATAAACTATTTATTTGATTATATATTTTATCATTCCGCTGTGAGATTCTGTGTTTTGCTTTTCATTCCTTTCTCTTATTTTCTTATTTAACACATTGACAATCCTCCATTTTGAATGGTTTGAGTTCGACATGTATGGTTCAGTATTGATTTGCCGTCCAAAAAGGTGGGTCGTCACATAGTAAAACAATCATCTCTAAAGGAAAAGCTTAAGAAGAATAAAGATTCCTTAAAATTGTCTATCGACACTATTTCTGATGCAAAGCAGCGGGTCTCTCAGTTCCTTGATACTTGTCTTGAGGACATCAATATCAATTCTTTCGAAGATGCTATAATGCTCCCTTCTGCTGATAACGTCAATAAATGCCCAGAACTGAGCTTTCCCTCACTCAACCCTACTCTTATCAATAGGGTTATGGAAAAAATTAAAAGGATGGAGCAAGGGTTGAAGCCATTGAAAGAAAGGAGATCATGCCTTTAAAATTCTATCTTTTGGAGTCCCTTCTTTATAAATAGACTCTGACTCCGAAGATAAAGGTGACAAAGATGAAGTTGCCGAGGAAGAGCTTGGTAACAATGATGATGACGACGACGACGACGATGATGACAATAACTATAGCCAAGTAGATACAGGTCATGTTCAGGTGGCGACAGGGGTGGTCACAGTGATGCTTCTAAAAATGATGGTGATGACAACATATGGATTCTAAAAAAGTCAATCATAATCCGTATTTTCATGAAGCAAGCCCACCTGAAACCCCTGTGCCTTCTGGCACTCAGGAGGAGCCTGCTTACATTAATGTGGAAGAACCAAAAGAGAAAAGGCAGGTCTCTCAAATGTCAAGTCCCGTTTCTCAGGTATGGGATTCTTTGTTTAAACGACTTAATCTTCCAAGATAATAATAGTTTAAAAACCCGCTCATCTTTAAAAAACTAAGTTAGAAAGAAAAAAGAAGAAATAAATAGTTTGTATTGGGTATTAGATAAAAAATGAAGGAACACGATATTCTCTTTGATAAGTATCATAGACTTAACAAAAGTGCGGTAGTGTTAGCATCCTTTAAAAACCAAGAAGCTGGCCCGCAAATGAGGAGGGCATGTCATCTATATGATTCTCTTTTGAAAGAAAATCGGGAGTTGATTGCGCTTTTTTGTACGTTGATTGAGAAGAGAAACATTCTTGTGGACTTAATACAAAGCCTTTTGTAGACACACAACTACGGATTTCCTGTAGTTAGGTGTTTTAGTGTGGGTCTACATAGGAGTTTATACAAGAGATACTTGGACGACTTTGGATCGGACCTACATCTCGAAGCATGTTGGAACTTACCACAAGTCAGATCGATTCCCCAATAATTGCATCCTCATAAACTCAAATACTATAAGAACAAGTTTATTTCAGAATTATTTACAAACTCGATTTTGAATGAACCAGATGAACAGTCGTAATTATGTAATAATATTGATTTGTGAATTTTTGGTTTATTTTCTTTTTATACTTAGTTGTGCTTTATTACATTATCACAGAGTGAATGTCCCTCATGAAACTTTGTCTCTAAAGATTATCTAAGCTAGTATGCTAAACTAAAAAGAGATTATCTTGAAAAAGCATCAATTTTGAAATCCTCAAATTAGCCAGATATTTCTTTCTTAGAGATTTGAAAAAACTTTATATGGAACATCCTCGTCTCCATTTCGATCTTCTTTGTGAAGAAAAATAAAAGCTACTTCAGGAAATCCAGACATATCATACCGGATTAATATATGGCCACGATAGTCCTCATACCGGGTAATGGGGCTATAGCAAATTTCCTCTAGTTATTACTCCAGAAGGACTTAATGTTCCTTTTGACTCAGTAGTTATTAATTTTGCAAATGCATTACGTAAAGTTAGAAATGCAGTTTCCCATATTTAGAAATTAAACAAATGTCTAATTGTACCTTTTAATTTCATTGTTACTTGAGTTGTAATCGTTTATTGTTGTAATAAAGATATAGATTATTCTACTCTTAACTTCATTCTTTTTTTTGTTTAAATAGGAGTTTCAGTTATCTGCAACACCACTCCCATTAGATTCGACATCACGCTTTTTCAATATTAAAGGTAGGTTGCTAAAAGATCTTGAAAAATGAAAAGTACCTTGACGGTACTTTATCTACTCGTTTCCAAGGTAACACAGAAGCACTAAAATGGCATAGGTGATTTTTGCCTCAGAAAAGGATTGTTAGGAATCTCAACGATCGGATCGCAATTCAGAGGCAGATGTTAAGAGCAAAAAAAATGATTTTCATGTTGGAGCATCAAGTTAAATCAAACCCTTCAATCGATTTTGACCATAAAATGTCTGAAATTCTCTAACAAATAAGTGATTTATAGATTAAGTTAAAGGATAGTCAAGCTCAGCGTGAATCACTGAAATTCATTATGGGGAATAATATTTCAAATGTCGATTTACAAGCTTCCCTCATTACTTCATCTATTGTAAAATCAGTAAGGTCTACTTCACTTGTCTTCCAAAAATTCCCTACTACGACTAATCCTCCTCCTAGCTTAGACGAGAAGGTGGTAGGTGAATGGTGCAGGAAGGTCAAATTTGAGATGATGAAGTATTTTGATAAATAACAAAAGGTAAGATATTCACAACGTATAAATGAATATGCAGCTAGGATTCAAAAGCTTGAGCGTGAAAAGTATCTCCTTCAGAAACATATTACTAATTAAGAAAGGGAGTATAATACTCTGGCACAAACAAAGCTTTTAATCGTGCTTTGAAGACATTCCTTATTAGCATCTAAGATTCGAGGGGAACTCCAATTCCCTCTACTCATATATAGCATCTAAGGTATCCCTTCGGCTATGGGGATCAGCGACGACATTCTCTTTTCCGAGGGTATACTGTATCCCAAAGTCATGGGATGTTATAAACTCTATCCGACTTTTCTACCTAAGATTTAGTTCTTTTTGGGAAAATAGTTATTCGAGTGATTTATGGGCAATAAACAACTCAAACCTTTCCTCAAGACACCGTCCCTACATCTTTGAGGCAAAAATAATAGCTACCAACTCCAGTCATGCACTAGGTATCTCTTCTCATGGCCCTTCAGTTGCCTGCTAGCACAAGCTATACTCTTTCTTCTTGCATAAGATCTACTCCCAATCCTATTTGACATGTGTTTGTATAAACTATAAATGGCTTCATTCCATTGAGGACGACGAGTACTGGTGCACGTGTCTATAGTTCCTTTAGCTTTCTAAATACTTTCGTGCATTTCTCTTTCAACTGAAGATTAAATTCTTTTTGGTCAAACGGGTTAAAGGAACCACTATCTTGGAAAAATCATTTATGTATTTCCTATAATAACATGTCAATCCTAGAAAACTTCTAATCTTCAGAGAATTCTTTGGAGTCTTCCAATTTTGAATAGCTTTTACTTTTGCATGGTCCACCACTAATCCATGTTCTGAAACCATATGTCCAAGAAATCCCACTTCCTTCCTCCAAAATTGGCATTTTGAGAATTTGGCTTTAAGTTAGTGCCTTTAGGGTTCTTGATATCTCCCTTAGTCTACTTTTATGATTCTTTTCACTTTTGGAAAACACCAAGATATTATCTACAAAAACTACAACAAATTTGTTTAACTGTCCCTTAAGTGCTCTACTCATCAAATCTACAAAGTATATGGGGGCATTTGTCAATTCAAAAGGCATCCCTTCCCATTCGTAGAGTCATCAGGTGTGTGAAATGTAGTCTTTGACTTGCTATCGTCTACGATCCTTACCTAATGAAATCCAGTTGCCAAGTCTAATTGCAAGAAGGCTTTGGATCCCACAAGTTGATCGAACAAATCGTCTATTCTAGGTAAGGGATAACATTACTTCTTTGTTAACTTGATGGGTTCCCTATAATAAACACAAAGCCTTAATGTGCAATCTACCTTAGTGGCAAAGACAACAACAGCTCTCCATTCCAAGGTACTTCATCAAATGAATCCTTTCTATAGCAGCTTCGAGATATGTTTATCAAATTCTCACCATTTATTGAGGGTAATCTGTTTTAATGGAAGAGCAGCTGGTCTAGTGTCCTTCTTCAGATCAATCCTAAACTTAATTCTTTCATGGTGGAAGCCTCGAAACTACTTTAAAGATATTAGAGAATTCTCGAACTATGGGTATGGATGAAAGATCATTTTGTGATAGGTTCACTAAGTATAGATAACTTAACTTGACTGAAATTTGGAGTGTACAACGAACGTCAAGGGCTCGCCCTTTACAACTCTTAAGCCATCCACCCTTCTATTGTAGTCTAGGAGTGCCCCGTAGTATGACTAATCCTTACCTAAAATAATCCATAACCCATGAAATTTAGATCGTATGCATTATATATGAAACCAACGTCACATATGTCTAACATAAGGTCTTTGCTAATTGAGAAAAGATGCATCGTCTTCCTAATATGATTTGAAACTACTATTGGATGGTTGACAGTTTGAGTTTGAAGGTTTAATGAGTTAATCACATTCCTAGCAAAGAACGGATGAGATGCTCCGAAGTTATATAGAGCATGAATTTTATTTCCTAAAATGAGAGCTATACCTTTTATAGTTGTCTTTCCTCGGTCCCTAGTTTTAGGAACTAGAGATAGTGGTTTTGGTGAAAAAAAACTTCGTAACTTATTTTATTATAACTTATATACTAACGCTATCGTCTAGATATAAATGAATGTTATTATGTAGGGTATATATAAGCCAGGTACTGATATTGAAGACTGTACAGTATAAAGATCAAGAATGAAGAAATCAAGTTTGAAGACTCGTGAGTATCAAGATCAAGATTTCAAGATAAGTGTCTAGGTTTGTTAAAACTTAATAATAGCATGGAAATCTTCATTCCAAATTTCATTTGGGATGGAACCCATTTCTACTTTCTTAGTGGCTTACAAACCCATGACAAGTAGCTTACAAACCTACGACAAGTGGCTTACAAACCCATGAACATCCTGGTTTTGTACAAGTTCTCGAGTCCTGATGTGATGAAATATTCCGCAGGAAGAACCTTACAAAACTACTTTAAAATGGTTTTTCAAAATGATTTTCAAAATTGCTTTTCAAAATGTTTTAGCCTCAAAAATTATCCTTTCAAATAATTTTCTAAAAGATGTTTTAGCCTTAAAATGTTCTTTGTTTTTCTTTTTAAATAAACTCTTGTTTTACACTTCATTTGTTTTTTAAAACTATCTTCTGATTTTTAAATATTCTTTATAATATAAATATACTTGAGATTTAATATCAAATTTATATATACATTCTAAAATATATTTTTCTACTCTTTTTTATTTTAAAACATAGGAAAATTAGTTTATTTTACTCCAGAATGATTTTATCTTGTTTTCCTTTCAATACCATTTTCAAAACAAATTTTACATTGTTTTTAACGAAGGGATGTCGACATCATAGGATATCCCATGTCGACACGGTTGCCGTCAAATACAAAAGTTTCAATTTTCAAAAGAAGTGTCTATTCCTTTAAATCTCTTCACGAATGGTTATGGACGTTACTGGTCTATAAATAGGCTTCATAAATGAATTTTTTAACTAACTATTTTCTTATTTTCTTCACTCCTTCTTCTCCATAAATCCATATTCTAAAATTTTCATATTTTTAAGATCGTGTCGAAATTCTGCTGAATTCTCAAGTGGATCAAATTAGAATCTCATTCTTATTTGATTCTCTGCCCTCTCTCGAAGATCAAAGTGCTATTCAGAGTTATTGGATCAATTTGTAATCAAATTTTTTTTGAGTCTCTTTGTAAGGTGCTGTTGTGACTGAAATCAATTGGGTGATCTTGTGTCCCGTAAATCAAGAGAGTTTGCCCTGGACTCGAAGAAAAGAGGGCACCTCAAGGTCTTTAGAAATTGAGGATTGGAATCTCGACATTAGTGTAATAAAAATATGTATGGGGTGTTTGCCTTAGTACAGGACTGGATGTAGGCTAACCCTGAACCACTATAAAATCCGATGTGTTCTTTCATTTTACTTCTTTTTATTTACTTTCTGCATGTGTACTTGATTCTATGATTGTTCTTGATTCAGTTCTGCATTTGTTTATATTATAATTTCTAAGTTAGTCCGTACATGTCTTAGAATCCATTAAAAACTATTCACCCCCACTCTAGTGTAAAATTAGCCTTAAGATCCTTAATCCGCACTCCCTTTCACCTAGGGGTGGTTTACTCGAAATAGGGGCAGCCACAATGTCGTAGGCTTGCCCACTCTGCCATTCCTTTACATCTTCAGATGTTAGTTTTTGAAACGCCCTTTCTCATAGTAGTGGTAATACTTTCCCTTAGAAGTTTCTTCAACAAATTCAATCAAAAATCCTTTGCAAGCTGTTCTTTCTTTTGGCATTTATTACACACTTTACCTTCTTTGTTAAATTTCCCCTTTGACTTCTTATTGGCCTAAATTTTTTTTCTTAGCCCCTCTTTGATTCTGTGTAGGTCCTGCCATCTCCTACTCCCTTTCTTTCTCTTCGACATTTACTATCTACAGTAAAGCCATCTGCACAAGCATCCCATATGCATCTCCAGTGGGTTCTGAGTCAGTAACAATTCCCTTTAACTGAGGAGTTCAGGCTCTTGACAGACTCCATGGCTTTCATCATAGGGAGTATCAATCAAACTCATTTCAGATTCAGTCAATTTGGTAAACTTACTAATGCACTCCTTTAGAATAAAGTCTCTGTGCCTAAGCTATATAAATTTCTTTAATTAACTGAAAGCTCACTTCTACACTTGACATAAACCTTTTCTTAAATTGGTTCTTGAATTCATCCCGGACAATCCTATCAATGTCCTCTCTAGCCACCATATTCCACCAATCTAATGCTTCTCCTTTAAGATGCCAAGCTGCCATTCTCTACTTAACTTGATTCTCTCAACTAATCTCTTGGAAAATCATATTGCAATCCTATATTTATGCCTTAGTCTGTAAGAAGCTTTCCTTTTCAGAATATACTCTTCCTTACATACTCATAAAATTCAAACACATTTTGGTAAAATCAGTAGGTTGAGGTGGTGCTTTAGCTGGCGAAACAATATGTGCTGCTAGTGCAGTTTGGTAGGAAGCATGGAGTTTTCCTACGTCCTTAAGATATTGCTTCAACCATTCAGGCATCCTTCGAATGGTGGGCATTCCTCTAGCGGAGTTCCCAATCTCAAAAGAAGAAGGATGTTCAACTATAGTCTACAACATGTAGGTTAGACTTTTAATTATAATTTCCTAAGACTTAAAGCAAGATTTGTATAGTATATACGAGTATGTCCATAGTAATGTTTTATATATATGTATATAGTAGGAGATTTTGGAAAAATATTTCCAAAAATAACAAGTACATCTCTCATATGTATATTTTTTTCCTACCGATTGACTAACTAGGCTCTAATACCAAATGTAACAATTCACCCTAAAACGTGCCTAAATTTTGACCCAGAAAAGTCCCATCAAAAGTAAGAACCGTCTCAAAATTGGCCGTTGGTTTGAAAAAAGAACAATACAGAACTACCTATCTACACATTCAGAATCTTATTACAGAAGGGTGAAATCTAAAACAACAATAGTACCCATTTTATTTATTAAAACCATAAAATATCTGTAATATCAAAATCCAACAATACGTACATATCCATAATATTCCAAAATTACAGCATAGATTTTACTTCATGGGTACATTAAAAACTATTGAGAATAAAATGTAAATAAATAATCTACTACCTCAAGCACTATCTATATCTCCACCTTCAACATCGCCTTTCCTAACATGCGTTGTAATGAGGTGGGAGTCAAAACAACATATGTCTAGTGAAAAAAATCTCTAGCCTTGCTACATTAGCACTTGGGAAATATAGTTTAAATAGGAATATGTCTTAAGTTTCTACTACAACATAAATCTTTCCAAATATAAGCGCAAAGGCTTTTCTCAAACTTAAATAAAAATGCTTTCCAAATATAAGCCCATAGCTAATTTTCTATCAACCCAGTAACCCTTATGTACCATCCATAATGTTTAATTAATGTTCGAGATGGTACTTAAGTCACTTAATACCTTTTTTGGGAATTAGGTAGACTTCGACCATTAATACCATATTTAAGGCAGGTCCACATCATTTACTACCTATAATCCCAAGGCACACTCTTCAATTATAACTATATAGCTGACATTACACGGAATCTCTTCATCCACTAAATAATTCCTATTGAAGTGGGCCCCTTACCGAGAAATCCTCTACCATGTCTAACCCATAACCCTGTCCATTTACTACTTCCTGCAAAAGAAGAGGCGGGCCGTCCCATAACCACTTAATACCTTTAATCTCTAAAGCAGTTCCTTCGTATTTTGAATCATACCCTACAATGACGTTTCATATGAGTTAGATTATCCATAGGTACTAGTAGCCAGATTAGCTGGGCAGATTTCCTCTGTAGAAATTGGGAGGAACCTCGCGTCATCTTAGTTACTGATAAGTGGTGGCTAGGGTTATTTACATAATGGACATTCCAGATTTAAATATTTAAATCCGACGGTTATGGTGCATTTTACCCACTATAAATAAGACCGTAGACGCCTTGTTTTTATTCATACAATATTTGGGGAACATTAGCAAACTCTGTCAGTTCGTCTCATTATATATTCAGAAAACTACAATAGGGTTTCAGGTAAGAAATCCTATAAATCTATCTTTGTTTATTACTTATTTTCTCAAAATATTCTCCTCCAAACCACTACTTTTCTAAATCGAACATATATATAATTCCCTTCCTGTATATGTGTATCAAAAAGAAGAGATCCGATAAGAGATTGTTGAAGGCATGTCAAATGTAAAGAAGGCGAAGCTAAGGCTATTCTGTGAGTGGAAATTTTAGCTTTTCTATTTTAGTGGTTAATTAGTAAATTTTGAGTCTGAACATGCCTTAGGGTTTGGTTTGTGAAAACATTATACATAAACCCTCAAAAAACCTTCAATGCGAAGTATCAATTTTAGGTTGAAATCTCAACTTGTTTATGTCAAAATAGTGGAAATTGTGTAGATTTGCAGTATTTATAATTTTACCTTCTATCCCACACCTTATTCTTTTTCTTTGAATTTGGTTAAAATGTCTTGATTAAGGAATACAATGAAAATTATGAATTTTTATTTGTAGTTTGCACTGTTTATTTCCATAAATTAAATAGAAGTTCCTTTGTTTATTTCTATGTATAAAGGAGTTGGATATAGCGTAAAAATTGAATTGTAAGTTCCTACTATCAACGTATTCCATTATTTTGATGTAATAAGTTGAGTTTAAATTTAATTGTACACAAGTTTATTGAATGAAACTTTTGGATATGAATATTGGAATTTTGGTATTGTTGATAGTATGGAATAAGGGTCGTATAATTGGTAAAGAGTTGACATTTAAACCCTAGTTTAGGACAAATATATCGCTCGCTTTGAAAATTACTAGGCGTGTGTGTTTGTCTGTGTCTGTGTAATTTTAGCAAAATTAACTTATAATGATAATATATGATCGCATAGTTAAATAGGTTATTAATTTTATTAAATCCACCTTAGTAAGATAATTAATGTTAAATGCAAAATAAGAAAGATTACTTATAAGGCCATGATTATTGTAATAATGAGATGTGTAATAATATTTGTAGAGTGTGATATAAAATATGATTAAGTTATAGGGATGCGAGCCCAGCCAAAAGCACACGAGGTCTATGTTATATATGTGTGTATATATATATTATGGCTAAGTTATATGTATCTATATGTATGTGTGTGTGTGTGTGTATGTTAGCATAATTAAGATATAATGATAATGTATAGTTGCGTAGTTAATTAGCTTATTAATTCTATTAAATCCTTCTTAGGAAGGTAATCAATGTTAAAGGAGAAATAAGGTCTTATAAGGCCTTAATCATGGAAATGGGGGGATCTGTGATAATACATGTAGAGCATGATATAAATTATGACTAAGTTATAGGGATGCGAGGTAAGCCAAAAGCCCAGATTGTCTGGCTACCTGTAATTTAACTTTGGGGCTGATATGTGATATCTCCGATAATACACCGGTCGACCGGTGGACCTGTTTTGGGTCCACTCAATTAATTTGCCATTGTATTTTTATTTTATACCATAATTAGCAACTAATTTAACATTAATTTTCATGTTTTCTTAATCTCCAAGTCTTAATGTACTTACTTTTTGAATTTCAAATTTGAGAATTAATTAATAAGTTGAATTTGAATTCTATTTAAATTATTTTGGGTTCGAAAACTTCAAACATCCATAACTTTTCCACTTGAACTCCGTTTTCAACAGATTATAGGAAATTGATTAGAAGTTTTCCATGGATGCAATGGTATAATTTTCGTGGTCAAATTCCAGATTTAGAATTTTTTTTATTTTTGTCCCTATCTTGTTTACTTTACTTTACCCAATTTATTTACAGTTGATGTTATGTAACGACCCATAAATATATCACTTTAAATAAATGATCGCATAGCTTTATCGATATAATAACAATTTTGTAAACAATTATTTTTATTAATGTATAAGGTTTTATAAATAAAATATGATCATTTTTATTAGTTAAGAATGATAATAAAATTTATATTCAAAATTTGTTTACAAAAATATGCATATTAATTTAAAAGAGAAAATATGACCAAAAAACAGAATTAGGATTTGCAACGATAAAACGTATGGAAGTTGTGCGACATTGTATAGATATGTGACATACATATACGCATGTACATGTGCATACATGAGAACATGTACATAAACATAAATATACAAATATAATTAAGTATAAAATTATAATATAAAATATATAAGATATTTTAAGTTTTCTTACTCCATAAGCATACACAAATCAATATATGCATACATGAGATGATGGAAGTAATGGCACATGGAGGGGGGATGTTTGTCGTGCCTAGGGAGGAGAAAATGATGATGGCGAAGCCATGTGACGGTGATGCAGAAGATGATGTGTGCATAGATATTTTTGCTCTCCCATTTTCCTATACCCTACCATCTTCTCCTCATTTACATTCGTCTCCTTCTTCATATTCTCTAAGCTTTGTCTTCCTCTTTAATGGCTTCCATCATAAGCGAAATAATGGCAAAATTTATTTCAAAAGAATTTAAATTATAATATATAGTTATATATGCTTAAACACCTTAAATAATCCCAAAACTCTACCTTTTCTCCTTGTTATTCACAACCTCCACCCCAATTCATCATTTGGTCGATCACCCCTTGCTCCACCCTAGTTATATACCCTTGCACTCTGAATCTTCATCTTCACTTGAGATTCACGACCTATCGTTAATTTGGATCGATGTGGTTTTCGGATATCCAAATATGGAAACACAATCCCGGTCTCATCGAATCCAATACGCCATCTTTTAGGTCCAAGTTGTTTTAAGTTTAAAACAATCTAATTAAACTATCTATATACACACAGATAGATAATTCACATCATCACAATAGATAATCATCACCACAGATAATCCATATTATCATTATCAGAAGATAACCCAAACCATCATCACACTGCAACCAATGCATCCATATCACACATCATTACTAACCTCATATCTGAGATTCAAACCATTTAAGGAATCTATATCATCCACATATAAACAAGGATTAATAATCATACCATATATAATTAATTTAAAATGAATTAAATTAATTACATCATCTCTAATTAATTTAAAGTAAATTAAATTAATTGCTTCAATCTATAAATCCTGCTTATATAACCATTGATTATAAACCAATCAACTAATTAATTCTTTTGATTAATCATTCTTTAATTACATTCAAGTAATTAATTTCACAAATTAAGTATTCTTAATCAAATACAGTAATTAACCTTTAATTACTTTATTAATTAATTAATTATAATTAATTACGTTAATCCTTAATTAATTACATTAATTAATTACTTCATTAATTACTTATCATTGATTAATTAATCTCAATTAATTCATTCTCAATTACATCATTAATCATATTAATTAATGATTCCTAATTACATTTAGATTAATTAACTTCATTAAGTAATTAACCATAATTATCAATCACTTTTGATTGATTAACTTCAGTAATTAATTACTCTTAATTACTTTATTGAGTAAATTGATTACCACTAGATTAATTATATTTAATAATTAATTATATTTATTAATCATCCTTGATCAATTTTATTAGTAATTAGTTACCCTTAATTAATTACATTACTTAATTATTTTCCAAATGACTTAATCAATCAATGCATAAATTAATTACACCAAGTAATTAATTATTAATTACCTTCACAAAGTAATTACCCTCTATAATAATTACACAAGCAATTAACCCCAAACTCTTCCATACTTCAGTAAGTTACATTCAGTAATTACTTATCTTAATTACTTTCCAAGGTAATTATCCTTCATTAATTACTTATCAACCCATTAAATGATTATTCTAAATTAATTAAACTTAATTAATTAATTTAAACAAATCAAATAAATTAATTAATTACAATGAGTAATTAATAACTTTAATTACTTTCATAAAGTAATCATACTTAACCAAATACGATAATGATTATCTAATTTAATTAATCTAATTAATTATCAAAATTAATCACTTTAATTAATAAATAAATAATTCCAAGTTAATGACCTTCATTAACTTATCAACAATTTCCTTAATTACCTTCTTAAGTAATTATTAATTACAAATTTATTAATCTTTAATAATCATTTAATTAATCACTAATTGTCTAATTAATTAAGTTTTTAACTTAGTTAATCTTAATCTCTTCATAAATTAAGTTCTAATCATTAATTAAAATCTAACTTATTTAATTAATGATCTTATTTCCAAATTAATTAATCTTAATTAATTAACTTCAACCTTAATTAATTAATTCAAAATCCTTACTTAATTAATTAAGTAAATTAATTAATTATCCATATAATTAACTTACTAATTTAATAAATCAAAATCATTAATCCTTTGATTGATTTTAAATAAAACATTTCTTATTAATGATTACATTATCATTAACAAAGCAAATTTAAAACAACCTACTTTAAAATTAGTTTCCAAATTACATTTTTAAATTTAAATATAAAATGAAATCAAACTTAACCTTATCAAAGTTTTAAAAATATTTTAAAAACCTTTTTAAAACTTATACTAAATAATTTCTTATTTTATAAAGAAGTTTAAAGGAAATTTAAGCTCACATTCATTTTAAAATACAAATCCTATTTAAATATGTTTCAACATCCAAAGTTGTTTAACATTTAATTTTTTTTAAAACTTCCTTTATTTTCAAAACTTGGATTCAAACTGGATCTTATTTCCAGATTTAAACTTATTTCTAAATCTTTTACTCTTTATTTTAAAACTTAACCTTTAAATTCAATTTATTTAAACTCTTTTAAAGTTGTTTAAACATTTTAATTTATAAAGTTTAAACTAAATTTTAAAACTGGAATTCAAATCTAGTTTGAAATTCATACTTTAAATTAGATTTTAAATTCTATTTTAAACTTGTTCCAGATTTGAACCAAATTGAATAGGAAAATAAACAGGTTTCTCTAGAAACCTGTAACATAAAAATACCAAGTCCCCTCTTCTTCACTTCGAGTACAACCCTGAACAACTTCGAGCAAAAACTTGAATTACTCGATTATGACCCGAGTACAAAATTTCTGCAAATCCCAAACATTCACCTGACACCATTCTTTCACTGTGCATATGGACGGTGGTTCTGGCCGCCTCCAGTCACCATTAAGTCAACAAACAAGTCGAAGTTTGCCCACCAATCCACCATCGATCATCAAAACCCCACAAGCATCAAGAAATCAAATTTGAGTTCCACAACTCAAAACCTGAAACATACTGGAAACACTTTCACCATCAAATCCCAAAACCTGTAAAAACCCCATTCACTCTCCTCTGGCCATCAGAGGCTTTGGAACTCCGTCCAACATCTCTTCGACACCCAAGCAGCCATCTCCCCAAATATAGAAGCACTCGATCCCCTACAGCCACCATGTCAATCAAAACATTGCACTGCCCAGAAACTAGGTTTACAAACCAAAAAGCTCAACCATCGTCACCACGACGATCTTCCACCACCTCCACTATTTTTCTCATCACCACTTATCGCCCATCCATCACCAGAAGAAAGCCCGACCTTCCAAATACTCGGGATCATCAGAATTTTCCAAAAACCCCAAAATTAGTGCAACCCCGACATGCACTTCAATTCTAGTTTAAAAATTATGATTTAGATCTTAAAAATCCTATTTTTGAATCAGTATTCGATTTATAATCCTAAATAAATGAATTACAGTGTTTGAATTTTTACTAAAAACTTAAACTTCCCTGTTGTTCTTGTTTCCAGAGCATATTACAATTTATTTTAACTTGAATACAAATTTTAAAGCTTTCTTTATAATCAAACAAACAAATATTATTTGGATCCTAAATCCTAACATAAACTTGTTTAAGAGAAAATGGATTTTTATCAAAATCCTTGCTTCTGAAACCAGGCACAGGCAAAGCAGATTCACTACACATAAAATCTATATACGTTCAATCATTTATATACATACACACACAGCAATGCATTTAAAATTATACACACAAGCGTACTAATCAACATGCAACCAGATATACAAACACAAGGCATACTCATTTCAGTCATCAATCAAGCAACAGATTATACTTAAGTTTTTTTTTTTAAAAAAAAGTTACTCACCTGATATGGCATGAAACAGAGCACAAGATTTGAAGTTGCTTTTACTTCCTAATTAAAACTGAGTTGCAGATTTTATTTGAAGTTGAGTTGCAGGCTTGAACAGATTCGAGATGTAGAAGACCACCCAGATTCCTTTGAATCCTTAAATTTGAAAATCTTGTAGTTGCATGTTCTTGATTTTTTTACAGATTTCACTTTATATTCCCAGGTTGAAAGATGCATGCAGGGTTTACTTGCTTGCTGATTTACACTTGCATTACAGATTTCACGTTTAAAGAATGCAGGTATATGCTTTTGAAAGGAATTACGAGTTTGATTTGCTTTGGTTTCTAGTTTGAGGAGTTAATATTGGCAATGAAATGATAGGTTTCAGATTTTTGATCTGAATTAAATTTTGGTTTTGGAGAGTTTGGAAACAAATTGTTTCAGCTGAAATTTTTCTTCTAAACTTTGAAAAATGAAGATTAGAAAAGGAGAAGATTGAAGAAACATGTTTATATAAGTGTAATTGATTTATTTAAAAATTAAAGAAAAAAATTAAAAGGACACATGTAAAAAAAACTAACACTTGTTACATTAATCATTTAATTTAACTACACTTGTCATTATACCACTTCTTATAATAACATGTGTCTCGTAAGAAATTTTATTTATTTTTATTTATTTTAAAAGTAAATGAAACCCTCCTTTGTTCATTAATTAAATACATATATATAAAGTATTTTCATAAGTAAATATATATGCATCACTTTTTAAACAAAATGACATGAAACAAATTTAAAAAAATGAAAGCTTACTTATATAATTTAGATATGTTTATTCTTTTGAAATTTCAAAATTAAATTCAAATTCAAATTCTATTCATACATTTAAAAATTCAATTTAAAACTAATTTATATTAACATACTTAATTTGAAAATAATAATAATATTGTCTTTTAAAAATCTATCTATATTAATACATTTATTATTATTTGAAAGTAACATATTTATTAATTTAAAATAATTTATAAAAGCAATTATAAATTACTTATCACTAATCTAACTTATTTAAATGCATAAATGTTTTAATATATAAATGGTATTTTAAATTTTCATATATAATTCCAAATTATATTTATTAAGCTATATTCAAAAAGGAAATAAAATAAACTTTTGTTTATCTTATTTAAAATTTAAACTATGCTTTAAAATATATTTAAACAATTTAAAATATTTTCATTAAGTATCTTAAAACCAAATAATTATTTATTAAATAGTTTTGAATAGTTATTTATTAAATAAAATAATAATTTCCAAATTATCAAAATGAATTATTAGAATTTAAAAACAAGATTTTATTTTTTTTATTAAACTTCAAATCAAAACTTATTTATCTACAATATATATACATATATACATTATAAATAGAAAGCAATTTATTAGCTTTTAAAAGATAAAATTCACCAATTAAACATTTATTTAATTGGAATATTAAATCAAGTTAATTTTTATTAACAGAATTTATCAACTCAATTTAATTTTAATACAGACTATTAAATTGATATTACCAAAATTTTCGGGATATCACATTCCTCCCACCTTAAAAGAATTTCGTCCCCGAAATTTAAAAGAAAAGGTAATTTAATAATCTCATTTAAGATTTTAATTCAAACATAAGCATATATCAATCATATGCTAACAACCAAAGCAACCGATTTATCTAATAAAACAAATTTAATTATCCAGACCAAATTCTGGATAAAATTTCCACGAGTTTCCCCAAGTATATATATACCGGGATACTCGCTCTACAGAGTCCAAACAATCTAAACTACGAAGCTACAGAGCTCCTTCTCATCTAAATCTACAAAACTAAACAAGATATCAGACTATAGACGAGTCTGACTCAACAACCAAACCTTCCTGAAAAGCTGGTTCCACAACCAGAGATAACTCATACACGTACTCCCTCAGAGATACGTGAATCTCATTGAATCCACTTATCTAACTGGCAATTCAACTCTACTCTTCAAACATCAGAAGAACAAACTCACTTCTTTTAGGAAAAGACAAAACAGAAACACTCCCAAACCGCTTCCGATGCACAACTCTGATCTGGAAAAGAAGAAAAATGCTGATGATGAACACGAGCACAATCTGGAAAGCACAACCTAGAATATGATTCAACAGGTCCAAAAAAGAAAACTCAGAAGTTCCACCAATCCTGAGCTGCTACACCAAACCTTATCTCGGGAAATCATCCTTTTACTAGCTGATCCACCGGTAGCACTCCTAGAATCCAGTCGATAAGAAAACTCAATCTCTCAATACAGACAAACCTCTGACTCCTCAGAAGACATCCAGAAAATCTCCGATAACCCAAGAGATCATTCAAACAATCGCAAGTCACTTTTTCGATCAATCCAGACCAATTCTCAAAGAAATCTGTTCTCTCTTTACCAAACAGAACAGCTTACACTTAATTAGCCAATCCACCGAAGAAACGGATCTACTCCGATGGTTCTGAACTCCACCTTCAGAAAACTGCTAACCAGAAGACTTCCTGCCAACATAGAATACTCCGAGCTAAACTGCTAACACCGATGCCAAAGACTTCCTATTCCAAAGCCCTTCGAGAAACTCGGACCTCAAAGCCAAACATAAACAACCAGCTGAACTCTGCCACATCACCGAAGCAGACACACTTCCTAAAACTTGTTCTAAAGGAAACATCTTCGGAGAAATCCATATTCACTACATTACATCACGCAGCTACAACTTCCTGACGTATCAAAATACCATCACACACTTCTGCTAAACCGACAGATCCAAACTCAACTCATCCAACTTCAAAGATAGATTTCGAACCTTAACAGGTTACTTTCAAAGATCGATGAAATCCTTACACCAAGCTACAAAACTAACTCGAGACAGTATTGGGTCTACAGTCTCGAAAGATACACTTCCAACCTCAAACATCCAAACTCCAACCAGTGGTAGTAGTCGTGCTACACACACCACTACCTTATCTACCTTTATAACCTATATTGGAAAAACCCGAAAAGGTAACCCAACGGATAGGTAGAAATATATATATATATATATATATATATATAATTACAAATACGCTCTCTCAAGATAGACATCACTCCAGAGCCTAGGTATTCACTCAACCTAATACTCTGATACCAACTGTCACGTCCCGTCTTCCACTAACCAGAAAGACGTATCATGAATTAAGAAAGAAATAGATAAAAAGAGAAAGAAAGAGAAGAAAGAAGAAACAACAACAGAATCTCAACAGCGGAGCGAATAAATTATATTAATAACAAAAGTATTACATAGATATAAAACAATTATCAGAGTTACACAGATTATACATCTCATACTAGACAGTTATAAACACCTGTCTAGTTATTACAATATAGTCCAAAACAACTCAAACAAACGACTCAGAGATACCAACACATCGGAATACTAGATAACTACAACGCAGAAGCCTCCTGCTCCATTTGCTCCTCCATAATTCGTCAAAACTAACCTGAATCCCGTGGCTACTCGTAAAAATTTAAGTACCCAAGAGTTTAAGAAAACAGAAATAAACTCCAGGTCAGACATGGGTCTGGTGTGAGTAACAGGTTAAAGTTGCTTAACTTTTGAAAAATCTTTGAAAAGAAAGGTATCACGTAAGACTTTTCACACATAAACATGGAAAAGTTTTTACCTTACGCTAACCAAAACGTTTGATAGGAAATTCCGTGATATTATAATAGTGTCTATGGTTTTCAAGTAAAATACAGAAATAGCTGGAATGATTACATCTCACGCTCCAACATAGTTGAGCACAACTAGTACGTACGGCACTTATTGGATTTTGGATTCCATACAATTGCAGGGCTACCAGGGTACCGTCCGTCACAGTACGGGGCCTAGATCGTCGTACCGAGGATCACTCCCTATCACCTGCAATAAAAGGCCGGAACCATCCCTTACTGGACAGTCCCGAACAAGACAACCCCGCTGTTGGCCGTGACCCAACCGCCCACACAGCCGAATGAAAAGGGACCTCTAGACAGGGGAAAATCTCGTCCTACTTGGGCATGACCCACTTAGCCTTGCTGCACCTCCCCAGTTTTAGCCATTACCGGTTGATGAGGCTTGATGCTACGATTACCTTTAGAGAACACATCTCTTAGAATGCTCATCGTCCACCTGACGATGTTCTGAAAGCATTGATTAACAAAGCAACTTTAAAACAACCTACTTTAAAATTTGTTCCCGAATTACATTTTTAAATTTAAATATAAAATGAAATCAAACTTAACCTTATCAATGTTTTAAAAATATTTTAAAAACCTTTTTTAAACTTATACTAAATACTTTCTTATTTTATAAAGAAGTTTAAAGGAAATTTAAACTCACATTCATTTTAAAATACAAATCCTACTTAAATATGTTTCAACATCCAAAGTTGTTTAACATTTAAATTTTTTTTAAACTTCCTTTATTTTCAAAACATGGATTCAAATTGGATCTTGTTTCCGGATTTAAACTTATGTTTAAATCTTCTACTCTTTATTTTAAAACTTAACCTTTAAATTCAATTTATTTAAACTCTTTTAAAGTTGTTTAAACATTTTAATTTATAAAGTTTAAATTAAATTTTAAAACTGGAATTCAAATCAAGTTTGAAATTCATACTTTGAATTTAGATCTTAAATTCTATTTTAAACTTGTTCCAGATTTGAACCAAATTGAATAGGAAAATAAACAGGTTTCTCTGGAAAACCTGTAACCTATAAAAATACCCGAGTCCCCTCTTCTTGACTTCGAGTACAACCCTGAACAACTTCGAGCAAAAACTCGAATTATTCGAGTATGACCCGAGTACAAAATTTCTGCAAATCCCAAACATTCACCTGACACCATTCCTTCACCGTGCATACGCACGGTGGTTCTGGCTGCCTCCAGTCACCACCAAGTCAACAAACAAGTCGACGTTTGCCCACCAGTCCACCATCGATCATCAGAACCCCACAAGCATCAAGAAATCAAATTTGAGTTCCCTAATTCAAAACCTGAAACATACTGGAAACACTTTCACCATCAAATCCCAAAACCTGTAAAAACTCCCATTCACTCTCCTCCGACCATCGGAGGCTTTGGAACTCCGTCCAACGTCTCTTCGACACCCAAGCAGCCATCTCCCAAAATATAGAAGCACTCGATCCCCTATAGCCACCATGCCGATCAAAACATTGCACTGCCCGAAAACTAGGTTTACAAACCAAAAAGCTCAACCATCGTCACCACGACGATCTTCCACCACCTCCACTATTTTTCTCATCACCACTGATCACCCATCCATCACCAGAAGAAAGCCCGACCTTCCAGATACTCGGGATCATCAGAATTTTCCAAAAACCCCAAATACAGTGCAACCCCGACATGCACTTCAATTCTATTTTAAAAATTATGATTTAGATCTTAAAAATCCTATTTTTGAATCAGTATTTGATTTATAATCCTAAATAAATGAATTACAGTGTTTGAATTTTTACTAAAAACTTAAACTTCCCTGTTGTTCTTGTTTCCAGAGCAATTACAATTTATTTTAACTTAAATACAAAATTTAAAGCTTTCTTTATAATCAAACAAACAGATATTATTTGGATCCTAAATCCTAACATAAACTTGTTTAAGAGAAAATGGATTTTTATCAAAATCCTTGCTTCTGAAACCAGGTACAGGCAAAGCAGATTCACAACACATAAGATCTATATACGTTCAATCATGCATATATATATATACAGCAATGCATTTAAAATTATACACACAAGCATACTAATCAACATGCAACCAGATATACAAACACAAGGCATACTCATTTCAGTCATCAATCAAGCAATAGATTATACTTAAGTTTTTTTAAAAAAAAAGTTACTCACCTGATACGGCATGAAACAGAGCACAAGATTTGAAGTTGCTTTTACTTCTTGATTAAAACTGAGTTGCAGATTTTATTTGAAGTTGAGTTGCAGGCTTGAACAGATTCCAGATGTAGAAGACCACCCAGATTCCTTTGAATCCTTAAATTTGAAAATCTTTTTGTTGCACGTTCTTGATTTTTTTACAGATTTCACTTTATATTCCCAGGTTGAAAGATGCACGCAGGGTTTACTTGCTTGCTGATTTAAACTTTCATTACAGATTTCAGGTTTAAAGAATGCAGACATATGCTTTTGAAAGGAATCACAGGTTTGATTTGCTTTGGTTTCTAGTTTGAGGAGTTAATGTTGGCAATGAAATGATAGGTTTCAGATTTTTGATCTGAATTAAATTTTGGTTTTGGAGAGTTTGGAAACAAATTGTTTCAGCTGAAATTTTTCTTCTAAACTTTGAAAAATGAAGTTAGAAAAGGAGAAGATTGAAGAAACATGTTTATATAAGTGTAATTGATTTATTTAAAAATTAAAGAATAAATTAAAAGGACACATGTAAAAAAAAACTAACACTTGTTAGATTAATCATTTAATTTAACTACACTTGTCATTATACCACTTCTTATAATAACATGTGTCTTGTAAGAAATTTTATTTATTTTTATTTATTTTAAAAGTAAATGAAACCCTCCTTTCTTTATTTATTAAATACATACATACATACATATATATATAAAGTATTTTCATAAGTAAATGTATGTGCATCACTTTTTAAAGAAAATGACACAAAATAAATTAAAAAAATGAAAGCTTACTTATATAATTTAGATATGTTTATTCTTTTGAAATTTTAAAATTAAATTCAAATTCAAATTCTATTCATACATTTAAAAATTCAATTTAAAACTAATTTATATTAGCATACTTAATTTAAAAATAATAATAATATTGTCTTTTAAAAATATATCTATATTAATACATTTATTATTATTTAAAAGTAACATATTTATTAATTTAAAATAATTTATAAAAGCAATTATAAATTACTTATCACTAATCCAACTTATTTAAATGCATAAATGTTTTAATATATAAATGGTATTTTAAATTTTCATATATAATTCCAAATTATATTTATTAAGATATATTCAAAAAGGAAATAAAATAAACTTTTGTTTATCTTATTTAAATTTAAACTATGCTTTAAAATATATTGAAACAATTTAAAATATTTTCTTTAAGTATCTTAAAACCAAATAATTATTTATTAAATAGTTTTGAATAGTTATTTATTAAATAAAATGATAACTTCCAAATTATCAAAATGAATTATTAGAATTTAAAAACAAGATTTTATTTGTTTATTAAACTTCAAATCAAAACTTATCTATATTAATATATATATATATATATATATATATGTATGTATGTATATATACATTATAAATCAAATAGAAAGCAATTTATTAGCTTTTAAAAGATAAAATTCACCAATTAAACATTTATTTAATTGGATTATTAAATCAAGTTAATTTTTATTAACAGAATTTATCAACTCAATTTAATTTTAAATACAGATTATTAAATTGATATTGCCAAAATTTCTAGGATATCACAACTAAGATCTGAACAAGCAAACGATCACGAACAAATATCCTCTACCTCGAATAGATGACTTGTTTGAAAACTTACATGGTGCTCTGATATTCTTGAAAATGGATCTAGCTATAGGATTCCGTCAAATGAGAATCGTTGAAGAATGCATCCATCTTACTGCATTTAAATATCTAAATACTTTGTTTGGGTGGTTGGCCATGCCTTTTAGTCTAACAATTACACCCGCTTATTTCGTAGACCTTATGAATAGAGTATTTAGAGTGATGCTTAATAAATTCATATTAGTCTTTATCAATGATATCCTTATCTACTTTAAGACAGAAGAAGAACACGAAAGGCATTTATAAATTGTGTTGGAAATGTTGAGAAATATTGTGCTTAAAGCCAAATTCTCAAAATTCCATTTCTAGGAGGAGGAAGTAAGATTCCTTGGACATATAGTGTCAAAGGATGAGGTTTCAATAGGTATTATAAAGGTTACAACTGTTCTAAATTGGAAGCAACTACGAACTCCTAAAGAAGTTTGTAGCTTCTTGGGTCTGGCAGGGTACTATAGAAGATTTATTCAAGACTTCTCAAAGGTATGCTACCACTTAACGAAGTTAACCATGAAGGATACCAAATTTTTCTGAACCCCTAAATGTGAAGCATCATTCCAGGAACTTAAAAAGAGGTAAACAACCACTCCAGTTCTAAAAATTAAAAATGGAAATAGTGAATTAACCATTTATACAGATGCGTATGGAGAAGGAATTGGTGCGGTTCTGATGCAGGAAGGGAGGGTGATTGCCTATGCAAGTAAACAATTAAAGGTTCATGAGAAAAATTATGCAACACATGACTTAGAATTATTAGCCGTGGTGTTTGCATTAAAAATACGGAGGCAATATTTACTGGGTAAGTGTTAGCGCCAAAATGAGTCATTAATACCCAAATCCATATGAAAGCACCAAAGATCAGTCACAGATCACATATGGAATGTATGTAGAAAGTGTAAATACGAAGAACAATCAAAATTAAAAAGAAAGCGGTAAAAACATAGAATTTATAGTGGTTCGGCTTACTCCGACCTACGTCCACTCTAGAAATTTCCTTTTTATTGATGTTAGAATCAATTACAGTTACAAACTAGTAGAGTAGCCTTAGCCTTAGAAAATAGAAAGTAAGAGAGTAAGAAGACGATCCCTTTTCTGAACCCCCACATGCGGTATTTATAGGCAAATCCAGATAGTTGGGCCTCCTGACTGGTATAGGCCTATCAAGTCCTTTGCTGAGCCTACACCCTTCATTGCAATTGACTCTGAGTTATGTACATGCCGACCCATGCCTTCCTAGGTGACAACCCGAAGCAGCCCTACACCTGACTCGATGTAGCTCATGCAAGGACTCGAAGCACATATATGCTAACCCCCATTCAACCGAATGACCTTCTACCGTACCACATACCTCCACGGTCGAACGACCTTCCACTAAACCACATACCTCCAACGTCGAACGACCTTCTATCGAACCATATTCATCCCAGGCCGAACGACCTCCAGTGCCGAATCATCATTACTGAGCCACCTTGACCGAACCATAACACCGAGCGACCCCGATCGAACCACCATGCCGAGCGACCTATGCTGAGCCACCATTCCGACCGACCATGACCGAGCCACCATGCTGAGCGACCCATGCTAAGCTACAATGCCGACCGACCCTGACCGAACCACCATGCCGAGCAACCCATGCCGAGCCATAATGCCGAGACACCCTGTTCTCACCTCAATGCCGAGCCAACCTGTTCTCACCTCAATATCGAGCGACATCATCAGGGTCGGCTGACCATTGACTTCCAGACCGAGCCACACTACCGAACGACCCCATCAAGCCGATAGGCCGAGCCATGCATATCGAACCATTCCTGACCGACCGTCTGTCCATCCAGCTAGCTCCAACCAATCGTATTCCAGTTTCGACAAATGAACAGTGGATTTGGTTAAATCCACCTGTCTGTGGCCTTGTAAAAAGGCGGGTTAAGATTTTCCCCCCAAAACATGCCTTGGTGTCGAAAGGTTTGTTTTGAATAGCCTCAAGTCGAATATTCGAAGTCCATATGTTATCCAAGTGCCATCGCCACATCCTTTTCCGAATCTACGACTGCTCTGTGTCGATATCCAATTCTGAATCCAGTAACCAAATCCTTAGCCAAATCCATATCCATCCGAACTCGACAATCGAGTTCTAATCCATCCATATCCAATAACCAATAACCACATCAATGACCTCTCCGGGTCGATATCCAAATCCAGGACCATTCTAGGTCCATTCCCTAATCCTTAGCTGTTCATAGCCAATATCCAAATCCGTAACCTCTTCAGGTTCTTGCCAAGCGCAGTTCACACTTGAAGACCTGTGTTAAGTAATTCCATGGTGTTCCAGGTTCAATGTCCCTGAATGGCGAATAATGTCGTGGCTTAAGTCCTAAGCCAAATCTTGGTTGCTTTAGACCCTTGCCGAGCATAGTCCATACTCGACGACCTGAAATAATAACCGATAATATAGGGCCTAAGTCCTACGCCGAATCCTAGTCTCTCCGGACCCTTGCCGAGCATAGCCCACGTTCAACGACCTTTTAGCCAAAATCCAGAAAAAATCTAATCAAAATCCAATCCGAAATTCAAATCCAAGCAGAAAACCATATCAAAAATCAAATCAAAATACAAATAAAAAATCAGACATCCAAACCGAAATCCAAACCAAAAAAGGCAGTTCAATCCAAACTCCAAAACCAAAGCAGAAAAAGCAAATGTCCAAGTGAAAAGGAGAAAAAATTTCACAAACCGGAGCGTCTTGGTGACCATCATGTCAGAGTATGCCTAAGGGTTATCTCCGACCCCGTACATGAGTAGGTGATTTAGCCGTTTGCCCAGAGTTTGTTATTTATTCCAAACCATCACGACTAGTTGATGACCAACCGGCCACCATTCCTGGGCCTCAAGTCTTCGTCGTTCAAGGTAGGCGACTGCTCCTGTTCCATCGCTGCATTACGAGTTCTGACATATTGTTGGAACTGACCATTCCTTACATGTTCCTCGATTATATACTTTATATGCCTGCAGCTGTTAGTATCATGCCTATCCAAGTCATAAAAGAGACAACGCCTTCCTAATGCCCTTTCGCATTTTGAGGGCTACCTCCTTGTCGATCTTCGATAAGGAAGGCGATCCCGAGTATCCAAGAATATTTGTTCTGGTGTTGCATTCAATCCTATGTAAGTGGAGAATTTTGGTTCTTCCCGACGCCTCCTTTTCCCTTTATCCTTGTCTTTACCCAAGCTTTCACCGGGTAGTCCTTCATCCTTAATCATGTTTACTTCCATTAATTTCATATGCAGACATGCATCCTCTTGTCAAAGAAATCTTTCAGCTTCATGAAAGAATTCCCCGAGATCCAATGGTGGATCCCATATCAATGACACTTTGAAATCCGATTTATCCTTGACTCCTGATACCACAGCCATCAAAACCATTGATGGATCCGGCCGATCCACCGAAGCTATTGCTGTATTAAACCGGGTTAAGAAAGTCCTGAGCGATTCATCTGCCTTCTGCTTGACTGTAGTTAGTGTCATCACATTCTTTGGCCTTTTTATGTGAACTCGAAACTGTCTCAATAACTTATCCACCAGTTCTATCCACGTCCCAATAGATCTATCCTCTAGCTGTCTGAACCACATAGCAGCTATATCGGTCAAGTACAGGGGGAAACATCGAGCCATGACCTCCTCTGTTACCCCCAGCACTTCCATATGCCTCGTATACCTCACTAAGTGGTCAGTGGGATCTGTCTTACCATTGTATACTTCCAGAGTGGGCAGCTTAAAATCGGGAAGATTTCTAGCCATCCTGATGTTTCGGGTGAACGGACTTTTGTTGACTCCCTCCAAATCTCTATTTGTCAGACCTCCACGAATGGTTTGTCTGATGATGTCTGCCAATCCAGCATTTCCAACCAAGGGTTGCCCTCTATCCATGTTTCCTAGCTGCTCTCCAACTCCGCGTGGAAATTCTAGCACATATGCTTCATCACGTAATCCTGTATTCCTGTTGGCGTTGGGCTACGCAGCGTCATCTGGCATCCCTCCATTGATTTATCCAGCTTTTTCTAGTAGTGTGCCCCCGAGTCTAGGTCCATCTAGATTGATAGCCGTTCATTGATTGGGGGCTGCCCCCTATTGAGCCACTCCATCTGCTTGCCTGTTGAGTCCTTCTGATCCAGCTCCAAGACCTTGAGCACCTGCAGTTCTTAATTGTCTAAATTGCCTAAGAAGAGCCTGCATCATCTCCTCTTGCTGTTTCATCATCAGCTCATGCATGGTATTCATCATGACCGGCATCTCATCCCTAGTGATGTTGACGAAGGCTTGACCTGCTCCAGTTCCAGAGGAAGCCTCTTGACTTCCCTCTTGATTGCCTTTCTCCGTCATTTGCATCCTCGTTGGTGGCCTAGCCATCGCTTTCTAGAATCCATGTTCCTGAGCTTCTAAATCCTAAATCCAAGCTCCAAAATCCCCAAATGCTAGCTTTCTTAGTGGAAGCACCAAAATGTTAGCACCGAAATGGGTCACTAACACCCAAATCCAGATGAAAGCACCAAATATCAGTCACGGATCACAGATAGAATGTATGTAGAGAGTGTAAATATGAAGAACGATCAAAATTAAAAACGAAGTGATGAAAACATAGAATTCATAGTGGTTCGGGTGACTCTGGCCTACGTCCACTCGAGAAATTTCCTTTTTATTGTTGTTAGAATCAATTACAGTTACAAACTAGTAGAGTAGGCTTAGCCTTAGAAAATAGAAAGTAAGAGAGCAGAAAGAAGATCCCTATTCTGAACCCCCATATGCTGTATTTATGGGCAAATCTAGATAGTTAGGCCTCCTGAGTGATATAGGCCCATTAAGTCCTTTGCTGAGCCTGCACCCTTCATTACAACTGACTTTGAGTTCTATACATGCTGACCCATGCCTTCCTAGGTGACGACCCGAAGTAGTCCTACACCTGACTCGAGGTAGTTCATGCTAGGACTCGAAGTACATATATGCCAACCCCCATTCAACCAAACGACCTTCTACCGTACCACATAACACTAAAGCCGAACGACCTTCCACCAAACCACATACCTCCAAGGCTGAACGACCATCCATCGAACCATATTCTTGCCAGGTCGAATGACCACCAGTGCCAAACCATCATTACTAAGCCACCCTAACCAAACCATAACACCGAGCAACCTTGACTAAACCACCATGCCGATCCATAATGCCGACCGACCCTGACCGAACCACCATGCCGAGCGACCCATGCCGAGCCACAATGCCGAACCACCATGCCGAGGGTCCCATGCCAAGCCATAATGCCGAGCAACCCTGTTCTCACCTCAATGCTGAGCGACATCATCAGGGCCGACCGACCCCTGACTTCCAGACCGAGCCACACTACCGAACAACCCCATAAAGCCGAACCACCTAGGCCGAGCCATGCATACCGAACCATTCCTGACCGACCGTCTATCCATCCAACTGGCTCCAACCAATCGTATTCCAGTTTCGACAAATGAATAGTCAATTTGGTTAAATCCGCCTGTCCGTGGCCTTGTAAAAAGGCGGGTAAACAGTAAGAATTTTTCGTAGTTTGTTTCAATTAAATCTTTGAATTAACCTTGGTAAATAAAATGCCTACTTTTTATTTAGGTGAAAATATTGAGCTCTTTATAGATCATAAATCTTTAAAGTATTTTTTTCACTCAGAAAGATCTAACATTAGGCAGCAACGTTGGTTGGTTGGACTTTCTCGCATCTTATGATCTAGATATTTTATACACACCCGAGAAAGCCAATGTAGTAGCTGATGCGTTAAGTAGGAAATATGCCGTTATTTCTTATTTGGTAGTAAAATCAACTCTTCTGGAAAGAATAGCCAGTAAACAGAGAGAAGATAGATAGTTTGAAAAGTTCATTAAGGCGATAGAAGAAGAAAGAAATTTAAGCTTTGAAGTGGATAAAAGAGCAGTGTTATGGTTGAATGGGCGAATTTGTATTTCGAATGTGGAAAGTCTTTGGCATGAAGTGTTAGCTGAATGTCCAAAATCCAAACTCAAGATTCATCCAGGAATTAAAAAAATGTATATGTATATGAAGCACACATTTTGGTGAAGAAGTATGAAAATGGACATGTCCATTTGTGTTACCCGATGCGTAAATTGTCAACAAGTCAAAAATGACCAGAAGAGAATTGCAGGGTTACTAAAACCACTAGAGATTCCAGTTTGGAAGTGGGTCAAATATCAATGGATGTCGTTGATGGGTTACCTCGAATGAGGAAGGGGAATAGAGGCATTTGAGTTATCATAGATCGATTAATTAAAAGTGCAAATTTCATTCTAGCTAAGCCAACAAGGTTGCTGCAAGCCTTGTAGATATATATAAAAGAGATTGTATGACTACATGAAGTTCCAAGCAGTATAGTGAGTGATCGAGATCCAATCTTTCTAGTTAGTTTTGAGAAGCATTATAGAAAACTTTGGGAACAAGGTTGAATATAAGCACTACCTATCACCCACAAACCGATGGACAGACAAAAAGAGTCAATCATGTTCTGGAAGATCTTCTCAGAGTGTGTATTTTGGACTTTGGAGGCTCCTGAGAAAATCAATAGCATTTAGTAGAGTTCTCCTATAATAATAGTTATCAAGCTAGTATCGGCAATACCATATGAAGTTCTATATGGTCGTCCATGCAGGTTAATAGCATGTTGGATCGAAACCGAAGATCGGTTAATACTTGGTCCTAATAAGATACGAGAAGCTTCAAAGAAAGTCGATATGATTAGAAAGAAGTTAAAGGAAGCCTAGATCAGATAGAAAAGTTATGCAGACCAAAAGCGTAGAAATATGGGATTCTCAGTTGGAGATTCAGTCTTTTTGAAAGTCTCTCCGATGAGAGGAGTAGTGAGATTTGGAAGAATGCAGAAGTTAGCACCTCGATATATTGGAATATTTCCCATTCTTAAATAAATTAGCCCACTAGCTTATTGAGTGCAATTGCCAGAATGTTTGGCCAGAGTGCATAATGTGTTTCAAGTATCTCATTTAAGGAAACATGTGCATGACCCCAAGAAAATCAAAGAAATAGCTACTAAGGAAGACTTGGAGGTGGAACCGAATTCTGCCGTTATTAGATGGCCAGTTCGAATAGTTGATCGTGATGAGAAACGATTAGGGAGATAATAAAGTTGGTCAAAAGTTCAATGGAGTTGATATTGCAGAGGATTGCACTTGGAAAACAGAGGATAGAACGAAAAAGGCATATCTCGAATTTAGAATTGAAAAATAAACTATATCATTATAGTGTACTCACTGCCTGTAGTGTAGTCACTTACCCATACTTATGTATATATTCCATCATATCGAATACATTTCCTTTTGAGCTATTTTCTTCTTATCTTAATTTCGAGAACGAAATTCTTTTAAGGAGGGAAGTCTATAACGACCCTAAATATATCACTTTAAATAAATAACCGTTTAGCTATATCGATATAACAACAATTTTGTAAATAATTATTATCATTAATTAATATGGTTTTATAAACACAAATGATCATTTTTATTAGTTAAGAATGACAAAAAAATTATTTTCAAAATTTGTTTACAAAAACATGCATATTAATCTAAAAGAGAAAATATGACTGGATATCAGAATCGGGATTTGTAACGATATGACGTGTGGAAATTATGCAACATTGTAGAGAGATGTAACATACACATACACATGTACATGTGTATACATGAGAAAATGCACATAAATATACATACACGTATATAATTAAGTATAAAAATATAATATAAAACATATAAGATATTTTAAGTTTTCTTACTCCTTAAGCATACATAAGTCAACATATTCATACATGAGATGATGGAAGTGATGGGCATACGAAGGGGTTTGTTTGCCGTGCCTAGGAGGAGGAAATGATGATGGTGATGCCATGTGATTGTGATGCAAAAGATGACGTGTGCATAGATATTTTTGCTCTTTTTTCCTTATAAATACCCTACCCTCTTCTCTTCATTTTCATTAATCTCCTTCTTCATATTTTCAAAGCACTTTAGTGGATTTTTTCCTAAGAGGAATAATGGAAAAAATTATTTTAAAAAGAATTTAATTTATAATATATGGTTATATATACTTAAACACCTCAGAACAATCCAAAAACTCCACCTTTTCTCCTCGTTCTTCACAACCTTCACCCACTTTATCATTAGGCCGAACACCCCTTGCTCCACCCCAGGTCATGCACTCCCCAAGCCACCTCAAGTTTTGGTTATGGCATCTAGGAGCTAAAGTCCAAAGAATAGTGAGCTTCAGAAACCGAATAGCTGAGCTACAGCGAATTTTTAATTAATCATTTAAAACTCAAGGTAAGAACTCCTAAACTATTACATTATATTTTGGATGATGATATGATGTTTGCAAATGGAAGTTTAATATTCTTTGATCATCAAGTTTGGTTGTTTCATTTGAATGTTGAATATATATATGTGCAAGTCATTGAAATACACGTCGATAAGCACAAAGGAAATCACTTTCCTTTATATTAATGAATTTATATATATGGATGTTAAACCTCTATAAAAATGGATTAAAATGAGTTTGAAATGTTTTATAATCATTTAAAAGTGTTATGGTGAAGTTTCAAAAGAAATGAAAAAGTTACTTAAAAATAAGCGCGTCGCGTAACGGTAGTTCGCGGTTTCACACGACAAAAGTCAAACGAGTGTATAAAATGGAATATAGTCAGAATTCTTCGTGATAAGAAATTTTCAAACTATTGTATCCATAGTTTTCCAATTAAGAAAGAAAGTTGAGATTTCGATAAGTAGATTTTGAAATACAAGTAAAACAAGCTTTATGAAAAATCGCAGATTTGCAGTTCGGAATCGAAAACTGGATTTCTTTGAAATTGATAATTTAAAATTGTCTAAAAATGTGGAATAAATATTTTGAATTATTTAAATATTTTAAAAGTGATTTGGGTAACAAAAATGGATTTTTAAATAATAAAATGTCGTTTTGATCAATATAGCTTAAAAAGCACTTTCCGCAGCATTTTTCTATAACTTTTGAAATATAATTTTAAACTTAATAATTTTTTTCTACATATTTTATAAATGTTTTAAATGGTTAATAAATTATTTTAAAGATGATTTGAAGGATTTAAGGAATGATTAAAGATTTAGAGTCGATCAAATAAGTTTACATGAATGATTAAGGAACTAGGGTCGGATTTGGATAATTCCCGTTCGAAGACCACTCGAACCAATTGACGTATTCAAAGTGAAGACATGAAGATAATTATGGAAGATGGAATGTAGGGCTAGTTTTCACCGACCTTAGTGGGAAATTTCCCATATCATATTATGTGGCAGTAGTTCTTAATTTAAGATCTTCGATGCAAGGACTTCTCGCTACTTATCCTAGGGTTAATTCCAGACAGGATGTGATAGGAGAGTGCTTCCGTTTCGTCCAACCCTAGAACGAACTTGTATGGACGACTGTCTGACATTGCATTTCAAGTTACATAAATGATCTCTATGAACTAATTATCTGCTTGGTGGCGGAGAAGGAAAATTCTCTTAACGTAACACCCTTTCCTAAGACGTATGAGCTTAGGAGTTATATGTTTGTAGAGATCAGTTTAGTGACCATGGAATGGAAGTGTGGCATTCAAAGAAAGATAACATGTTATGATAACGGTAATCATTACCTCAGGCATCACGCTTGGAAATGGCCCAAACAGGATAGATGTAGCAAGGATTCACAACCATTATGTTATGATTATCCCCTTATAGATGAATTTCTACGTGGTATGACGTTCGGGTTTAAATTATTATGGTGTGTGCTAAAAGGCATCTCAGATAGGTCGGTAACGATAGGGGTGATAACATATTTGATATTATCTAGAGAGAAAGGTAGGTCATCCTTGTGTTAGTGGAGGTGCAGATGTTCTGTTGACCTCGATGCATTCCTCTAAAGAAGTATTACCATAGTCCTTTCACCAGGCCATTTGTATGGAAATCCATTCTCCAATAAGTGCCTGTCACTTTTTTGTAGAGCCTGGTATGATGAAAATTAATAATGGTAATCATTTCGGCCAAGATTAATAATTTACTTGCAAATGTTTCCAAAGAATGTCATTAAAAATAATATCTCTTATTTTTACCAAAAAATTGCTTATGGTTATCTTAAGGTAAAAATATATCCACGTTTATGTGCGGCATGGTCTTTTGAGATATCTTTTTACTCTCAAATACCTTATTTTGAGTTCTCACACTAGCCTCATGACTAACCCCGAGTTTATTTTATTTTCCCTTTAAACTCTAGGTGCCCAATTTTTCTTGGCAGCCAAGTAGTCAGAATCTTGTTGGAGTATTTTAGGGAAAGCATGCCGAAATAGATTTTGGAGCATGGAGCTGGAGCGTTTGATATCTATCTATTTATTTTTATTTTTCCGCTATTCCTAAGTTAGTTAATACCAACAACTGTAGGAGCAGGTAGTTATACCTATTCCTGGCTGGGTTAGTTCATACCAAACTATGATGTACCCTAGTAAGAGTGGTTGTATGTACCATATATATTCTAATGTAATGTGAGAATTTATGTTTCTATCTTTACTTTACTTTACCCATGAAAATCTACCTCCCTAGCACTTGTATTTACGGCACGTGAATACCGTGGATGTGTTAGTGTCGATTTTCCAAAGTCGAGGATACAGGTCTTCAGATTTTAGTCGTGTCAAAATGAAGCTACGAAGATTCTTATGGAAATCCAAGAGGGCAACTATGGTGATCACTCGGAGGGAAAACTTTAGCAAAGAAGATACTTCACTACGAATATTTTTGACCAACAATAAAACAAGGTGTCATTGATTATACCAAACTGTGTGACCGATGATGGAGATTTGTGAAGATATTGATAGCCACATCTTCAAAATTGCAATTTAGGGAATTGACATTATTGGCGCGCTACCAATAGCATAGTGAAGAGCTTTATATGCAATCCTCTTTGTGGACTATTTTACAAAATGGATTGAAGAGGAACCACTAAACATGATTACAACTATAAAGGTAATCAATTTTGTAATAAAGAATACTATTTGCGTAGTCCCTTAAAGATCATTATGGATAGTGGAACCTGGTTCGTGGGTGTAGAATTCAACGATTTCTTCCATCAATACAAGATCGAGAAGTGCTTATCCGCGGTAGCGCATCCACAGGTGAATGGACAAGTGGAAGTAGTGAACCAAATCATCAAACCCACTTAGAAGAAGCGGTTAACTAGAGTTAAAGGCAATTGGGTTGACGAGCTTCCATTGCTACATTTAGTTTTTTTCTCTATTTGTTTTCGCAAATAAGCCGTCTAAGGACACTGAGGCAATGAAATAAGGTAGGAATTGCCACTTTTTCTTACTGATTTTCATTTCACAAATAAAACTGGCTACTTGAACCAATGGAACTATGTTCTTGAAAGAAAAACCTCAGTGTTGCACAATTAGCCGCCCAACCCAAAACGTATTTCTCTAGCCTTAGATAATGGATGGGAAGTGTTTTCCTAAAGGATGATCGAACAATCTTGATTAACCCTACACCATACATCATTGCCTGAGGATAGGTGATAACGAGAAGATTTTTTCTTTCTTTCAACCTTTGTGAATTCATCGTTGCATGGAGATAGGCAATAAGAAGGTTTTCCCCTTTCACTCAACCTTCAAGAATTCATCATCGTTGAAGATAGGCAACAACAAGAAGTCCTTTCTTACTTATTTAACCTTTAGGAATCCACCTTCATCGGTAGATAGGCGATGGTAGGAAGGTTTTACAATCTAACCTACCTTAAGGAATGCGACATTACCCGAAGAAAGTGATGCCGGGAAAGTAAAGCTTCAACCTTTAGGAATCTACCGCTACTTGGAGTTTGGTGTGATAGGAAGGTTAAAACTCTAACCTCCTAGAATCTAGCATTGCTCAAAGATAGATGACACCAAAGAGAAGAACCGTCAGCATTGAGGGATTCTTCATTGCCCGAAGATGGGGAACAATGAGAAGGTTGGAAAACTCATTGAGGGATTTATCGAATAATTCAATCCTAGCATGCAGGAATGCGCCGTCGCCCAGAGATAGGCGATCCCAAGAAGAAATCCTAAAAATGGAACCGTCAATGCACTGGCTTTAGAAGATAGAATCTAGTGCTCGATTGAATATTTGGCCTCACCTTCAGGATTTTTTCATTGCTCAAAGATAGGCAATGTCAAGAGGATGATATCACTCTCGAGTGATCGGATCATTCGACTCTAACTTGCAGACATCAGCCGTTTCCTGGAGATTGGCAATGATAGGGAAGAATTCTTGAAAATGAGTTGCAAGTATGCCATTTTTCGAAGATGGAAACTAGCATACAGTTGAATTTCCAACTTTGAATTTAGAAGAACTCAAATGTAGCTCTGAGCTGGGCAGCATCGAGGTAATAAGACTTGGAATCAAGTAATAAAATTGTCAATTTCAAAAGATTGGAACTATCATACGAACAAGATTTCAATGACAGCGTTAGCAACTAAGTGGGACACAGTCAGTCGAGGATAAGTGAGGATAGTCATGGAGAATTGAAAACAAATATTTATCAGACTTTTCCAATCTAGGATCAGGATTGGAAAAGCATGCTTAGTCTAGAAAAATCTAATAATCTACCCTACAGTAATATCAACTTAAAAGTTTCCAAAATCAGGCATATGGAATAATAAATCCTGTGAATGGGAATAAGCATACAAATGCTTGGTCGAAGGGAACCTAACCAAACCCAAATAGGAATAACCACAGAGTTGGTTAAATAATAGTTCTGTTTTGCCAAATAGATAATTTGGGCATTCATAAACAGAGCTAAGTAACAGGGTATAACTAATGCAAGTGCAAGAAAATTATTTATATGCACAGAGTTGCGATGAATAAGCACATTGCATAAAAATAGACATACAAAGAATTATAGTGCAAGCAGTTATATTATATAACATGTAATAATAAAAAAGCAGCCATAGTACATAAAGGAAAAGAAAGGTAAATAGAAGAGAGATTACAAAAAAAGTTGATCCTTTATTACCATAACACTTATGTATGACATGAAGCGAGGGCTACTCCCGCATAATCTCGGCCTGTTGAAAACAAAAGGAAAATTGAAATATTGACTCAATGACAACACAACAAAAAAACAAGTCACACGGCTGTCAAACCCTATGCATCCCCTATTTGGTCTTTCCCTTTCTACTGCCTTTCCACCAAAACCTCCAGGCTAAGTCTTATGTTTTTTCTCCTCTTGTTTAATCACCCTTCCTAGGGAGTATCATCTTCAGAGTAGGTAGACTCTTTACCCGTCGCATTATGTAGCTCTTCGAATAGCCTATTGAGGTCACAGTAGCCTTTGTCCTGGGTGGCCGGATCTTTAGCATAGGGAGCTTGGGTTTGGGACTTATTGGCTTCAAGGAAGCAAGCTTGGTGGCTTCACACTCTTTCTTCACTTTAATATTTTCAAAGTCAACCTTCTACCTCACCGTTATAGTAATAGGGTTAGTCATGTTAGTTGCACGGGTAATGGTGACATCTTCTTCTTCCGAGGATAAAGAAATGTCTTTCAATCCTTCCAAAGCTACGATCTTCTAAGAGCCAAAACTGGGCTCAGGACGGTAGGGCAAGACAAGAGGGACAAGTCCCATGGAAATAGAAATTGACATGGAGAATACAACACTAGTGCCTGAATACTATGTAGCTGAAGATGGAGGTAGAAGGTGTCGTTCAAAAACAAGTTGATAGGTAGAACAGTAAAGTTTAGTGAAAGATTCGGGAGAGAACTAAAGCTTCTCGAAGATAGGAGAACAAGAGAAATACCTGAGCCTGGGCTTCATTCCCAGAAATAACCTCAAACTCCCCTTCTTCGGTCCTATTCTTCTAAGTCTACCTTATGAAAGAAGGAATGTAAGGCTTGAAAGATGCGGCAGCTGCAGAAGTAGGAATCACCTGGGTGGTTTCAGAGCTAATCCCAGAGATGATGGAATAATCATCGCCGGCTCTCCAGATTTTGGAGCGAACACTTCATGCTGGCCCGATGATCTTGGGCAAGTGAGAGCTTTGGCGGCGGCGGAGGCATGGTGTCCTCTTTGGCTAGGAGGGATTTCCCTACAGCTAGAAATTCTATGTCATTAGTATTGAGGTATCAAGCCATTAACTCTTCCTCAGAGCAATTATTATCGGTCCGCACGGCACAACGTAGCACTTCCTCTAAAGAATGAACGAGAGTTTCTCGATAGTCATTTTCCAACCACTTCATATTCTTATATATGATGACACTAGCATATAAATGTTGGAGATTTTCATTGAGCTCATCTCTCTCCTTGGCTACACCTCCTACAAATCTTTGATTTCTTGCTGGGAAATCGCGAACTCAATGTCATTTGCAAGTTTTTCATTCGATAGGAGTTCCAAATCATCAGTTACTTTTTTCTCTTCATAGAGGTTTTGATATTCCTCTCGAAGACTATTGAACTCGGTTTCCTATTATATAATAGCCTGGTCCCTTGCTCGTATAATTTCTTCCTTTTAAGTAAGTGTTAGTACCTTCTCCTTGATATTCCTTTTCAATTCAGCCCCTTCTTCGTGGGCAATCTTTAAGTTATTATGCATCATAATCTCAGATTGATTGTGACCCAACTTCATTTGTTCTCTCAGGCTGTCGAAAGTGGCTTTTACTTCAAGGGCTGCATCCCTCTCCCTTGTAACCTTAAACAAATCCTCCTCTTGGTTTTTAATGATCCGTTTGAACTCCTCCCTCTTATAATCAAAGGAGTTGATGTTGGTATAACTAGTTCATTTCTTGTTTTATAAGGCTTTACACAGCTTATTCCACTTGTATCCTTCAATAATTTGTTTCTGGAAATTTCGAATATCCAAATCTGCCACTTCTTTCGGGACATCATCAATATACAGGTCGAACATCACATTATGTAAGAAGAGGTTGGGAAATGAAACATGTATGCATGCAAGAGCAATCAGAAGGGTAAACGATAGAATAGAGACTCTTTTGGAAGCATATGGAACTATGGAAGTTAAATAATGTGAAGCAGAAAGTTATGTTGTGTAGAGGTCTGAACTTCGTACTACGTTGGAGCAGCACAAGAAGGAAGGCCATGGAACTCAGCATTCACTTTGATGTTTGATAGAATCACAAATTTTCTATTCATCTAACTCTCTCTTCTTCCTCTCTATCTATTTCCCCTCCCCCTCTCTCTATCAACTTTCCAAGCATCAGCTACTTCACGCTCCGTCCTCTTTGGTCTTTCCTCATCGGTGTCATAATGGCTTTGGTATCCAGAGTGAGGTGTGTAGGGATCAGGAGTCTAGCCGCCGTACTCACTAACATTGCAGGAGACCTTACGATATCGATCATGGCTTATGGAACCTGAAACTAGATGAAGACAATACAAGAACTGGAACTTCAGAAAGTGAAAGAAGACAAGGATGCGTGTCCATGATCCAAGTTGTGTATGTCGTTTCAATGATCCCTCTAAGTGCTCCGTGGACCGTGAGGGCAGAAAACTAAAGACAGGGTCTCACCACCTTCGCTTGTGAATCCTCTAGGAAAGAAGGCAAAGCCTGAGCCAGTTTTATCTAGAAGGTCACGATTGGTAAAATCATTTTTCCCATATCACTCAGACCTCTAAACATATCACCAAAGAATTGGATTGTGGTATAATCACTCCAAAAGGTAACATATCTTGATCTTTGACCACTTTAGACGTTTCAATGGCATGGTGTTTCGGATGGGGTGAGCTTGGAAAAATAAGGCTCTCATAGGTCATCTCACCGAGCAATTGACCTTCTCCTGCACTAGCATGATATTTGCTATCACCGGTGCCCACTTCTTACCCTTCGACGATCGACGCTTTTGCCTCTCTCCTTCTGACTCCCTAATCTTCTTCGAGAATCAAAAACATTCCAGCATCTTCGTCCCTGTCTCTTAGGACATCACGAATAGTAGGCTCCTTAACATCTCTCTCGGTGGTATTCTGTTTCTATACCACGCCCGATGGACTTTCAACCTCCCCTTGTAGAGGCTCGTCAAAGTTGCAAGTATGACGGGTGGTTTGGGCAGGCACTCTGGAGCCGCTTGGAGAAGTAGGATCAACAATGGCAAACCGGTTTGAGGGTAGCAAACTTCACCGCTGGAGATTCGCGTTCGTAATGAGATAAACAATGGTGTAGTGTTGAAACGGAACCTCCCATAGACCCTCCAAAGTAATTTTGTGCTTGTCACGAACGTTGGGGGCAGAAATGCCAATGGATAAATAAACAGTAAGTTAAGCACTTGGACAAAGTAAAATCAAGCACAGGCAATGGAAAAGGAAATCATATCCAAACAACCAAAACCTGTTGAAGTCGTATGAACATCATACGAATAAGTACTCATTCTTAAAGTACAAGTATTTATTACGGAGAGCTTCTATGACTTTGCCTCTGCACCAAGCCTTGATGATGATATAGTAAGGAGCCTCCTACCGTTGTTTAAAGTGTAGTACGTAGGTAAGCACTGGAAAGTAGAAGCTTTGTTGAAACTATTCATGAAGAGAACATATGATGATCTTAGAAGAGCATAACCATTCGGAGGGACCTAAGTTGGGGCCAACCTGAGCTCATGAAGAACCATTAGAAGAGATGGATTGAAGGGCAGTACGATGCCATTAAGACATGTATATTTCTTAGGCGTTGTGTATCACAAAGGAGGAAGATGTGCTCATTCACCCTGAATAGGGAGCCACATGTCATCCTAAAAAATTCCATGCTGGAGACTAATGTTTAGAATTGCCTTTTTTGAAAGAAGGGTCGGCATTTTTCAAGTAGATCACCCAGAATTTAGAGATTGATGTATCGAGCACCGATGGAAGCATCTCTGATAGAATGACCATTATTTGGAGATTCCCTATTTTAAAGTGCTAAGGAGCAAGAAGCTCAGAAATAGATGTTTTCACCGTGGACCCGACTTAAGGAGGAGTAGATGAGTCCTCAACAAACTTGAAGAACGGAGATCAGTTAGTCATTGTTGATAATAAAACTTGGCATTCAACATGGTCGAGTATGTTCTACTTTAAATAATGAACCGTGCATCCAATGATTGGAATCCATTGGACGTTGATGTGTGTTGACCAATTAGATTTCAATCGTTGGTCGGGGTAAGTGAAATTGTTAATTTATGTAATATCAAACCCATGTCTTGTACACCACGAATGGACCATTCTATGTAGATAGCTCACTCGTTATACAAAATTAAGCCACGTCGCATGATGGAATATGTATCGAATCTTATCAATTACCGATGAATAATCAATAATGGGACCGCTGTCTATAGTGACGTGGAAGTTTTCTGTTTTAGGAACGTGGAAAGAGTAGCAATAGGAAAAGGAGTGCAATGTGGTCATCGAACATGCCTATTCTTGAAGTGAGCCATCTCGTTGGAATTCAAGCGACGGTATGGGATTAGCCATGCGTTGATAGGAGTTAGCCGACATCGTAAAGCGAGACTTGTCTTTGAAATTACGTACACATGACCAAGGAAAAACATAAGTTCACCGTAGATCGATCACAACCTAAACTTTGGCCATCAACCCTCAACGGCGATCCGCCGCACCACCAACTTCATCACCATGGTTGTACTGTCAATTGCCAACCTTGGTTAGTTGGAGTTTTGATTTGGTAGTTGGGGCTTAAAACTCACAAGCCCAAAAGCTATTGGTAGCAAGTTGTAACAATGCAATGATGGCGTTGAGGAGGTCGGCGATTGTGTTAGATGGTCGATGTGACGATAGAGAATGGAAATAGTGATGGATCGTGGCGATAGGTGTAAGGCAGTAGCATCCATGGCTTGAAACAAGAAAAGATGAAGGGCTTGGTGGAAGTCGTCTCGATGCAATGGCTAAAGTCAAAAGGTAAAATAATTTTTTTTTTGAAATCTATATTTATAGCTTTCAAAAGGAAGAAAGAAGTTGGTACCATGAGCTTTCTCTAGATATCAAGAGGTACTTCAACCTTCGAAAATTTATGGAAAGTACAATAAACATAGATCATATTTGTCTAAGATGTGAAACGGACTCTGGAGCATAGATTTTGTCCTTAAAATGGGAAATGGAACTACAACTATGTAGAGCGGTGAAAGGGATGTCCATCAAACAAAAATGATGTTTTGAATCATTTCCTGAGCAACTCACTAGAATCACTTGATAACAAGTCAGAACTCATCTTGATCCAACACACGCTTTATTTTCGACGAAAGTGTACTTTATGGTTCAAGTTTTAACCGGGTATTTAATTTAGCAGAATTCAACCAAATGTAGAAGGTCAAAGTGAAGACGAAATGACTCGAGAACTTGGAAACACGATTAGAAGGAGTAGAAAAGGGAACTCAAGGAATTTCACAAGGTTTGAAATTAAGTAAACCTCTCGGTATTAAGAGATACCTCTAGGTACTGAGAGGTCCATTCTTTAAGTTTTGGCTTCTTAAGCCCCATACACTTCATATACTCCTCCAACCAATCGTCATCATTTTTATTTCTTGGAGAATAGACGAGCAAATCTCATGGTTGATGAAAAGAAATCAAGATAATAAAGGTGTTATTGGGATAATTATCGTGAACAACTCAAAGTCTATGAAAAGGAGTTCGAAATACATCGAATTAGAGATAAAGGGACAATGAAGAAAGAAGAGTGGATTTCACCAAGAAAACTATTCGGTACCAAGAGGTTTGTTTTGCATGTGGGCTAGCAGTGTCCACTTGTACATCATTGGGCTTGCTTCTAAACTTCGATTTATGCAGGCTCCATGAACTACAGAGTTGTTTCTATATAAATATCAACCTTATAACAACCAAAAAAATATCTTAGACTCTGGTTCTTCTTCATCTCCTATCTCCCCCTCACGATAGCCATCTAAGCCGATACTATTGGAAATCTAATGCTTGAGACCTTGTCAATCGCATATACTAGTGGTTCTAATTCTCTCTCAAATCTATAATTAGTAAAAAATATGAAGTGGTCGTATGCTAGAGATTGCTGCACCACTATAAAAATCAGGTAACTCTCTACTTTTCTACATATCCTTTTATTATATTTACTATATCTAATCCTATAATACATTGATGTGCACGTAAATGTGCATATATTTACATCCATATTTAATCTGTTTTTATTTAAATGAATGTCATGATTAGGTATTTTTACATGTTTAAAACCAAATTTCAAAAATGTTTTCAAGTCATCATACATCAATTTGGGGGTAAAATGGTAATTTTGTGCATATATTAATTTTGTGAATATTCTCTTGCATATTTTATTTTTATTTGTAGGAATTTGGAAGGAAATATGAAGAGGGTTTCATGGAAATATACATGCACAAGGATGGAAAAAGGAATGAAGGTGGAAATAATTCAACTCATGCAACATGGAGGACTCTATCTATCCACTTACCTTAATATACAATTAGGAGCTAATGCACAAATTAGTGGAGGTTAAAGTTACATGCATGCTTGATGATGGATTAATTAGAGACTAATGGTAACTTGGTGGCCAGATTTCCTAAGGGGTATTTTGGAAAGTCCCATAAAATATGGATTAGGGTTTTGAGCATGCATATATAGCCCTCTTATGTACATGTAATGAAGATTTTAGATTTCATATTAGCATGCAAGTTGTAGCCTCAAAATTATATGAAATAAAAATGGCTTCCCAAGCCTCTTTTGCTTCTTCTTTGTTTTTATTTTATTTTCTTACTCGTTTTTATTTACATGCTCTTTCCTTTCATGTTAGTAGCTCAGTTTTACTTTTATGCAAGTTGTTTAGTTCTTTTTTATTCTAATTAGCTTTCATTTTGCTTTCTTTTCTATGTTGAAATTTACATGTGTTGATATGGTAACAAAAATGAGCAACTAAACCCTTCCATTTTAGGGTAATGAAGCGCTCCCTATAAGTATGCAAATTCAATATATCTTGTCATTTATGATCTCTTTTTAATGCTTCATGAAAGTGATGTTGATGTAAGTTTATAAAAGGGAATTTGGTAGCCTATGCTGTAATCACAAATGGGCTATGCTTACTTTATATAAACACAATTTACATCATCATTTCACTAATTAATTTTTGATTGTAGAATTAAAGTACAAACAAAATTTGATGATCTGTGTTACTAAATACAATGATAAATAGATCATACTTAAAATAACTTTTGCTTTGACTTCATCTTCATTGAAATTGATAAGTGGTTTTATATGTTATACTATAGTTTGATGGTTTAAGTTATGTTAATTAATAATATAAATAAACAATACTTATGATAAATACATCACTAATTCCATTTAAGATCAAAATAGATAGATCATATATTACTTGTGTTGATTTACAGAAATATGAAAGTGAATTTGCCTCTAAATTATTTTCTAATCTCATATTTTCAATCACTTTTGTTCTAGCTTTTTTTTTACATTTTTAGCTTAAACGACTTCAAAAGTTTGGTTTAATTTGATTAATAGAATTTTGAATCAAAACAATTTCCTACGGATCGATCCGTACTCGCCATGTACTAAAACTGTACGTCGTGAGCTTACGGTTAATTTTTAATTAAAATTTATCAGCTATTTTCTATTTCGATGGAAAATAGTCGTTAAACATGTTTTTGGTGCCGTTATTGGGTAACTGATTTTATTTTATTATTTATTCTTTGAATTATTTTTGTTTGATTTTATTGTGTGTTTTTTGTGTGTTAATTTGCATTTGAAAAAATATGTTGTGTGTTTGTTGTTTGATTTTTGTTTTCATTTTATTGTATGCTTGTTGTTTTTCCATTTGCATTTCCACATTTAAAAAAAATACACAATTTCAAAACAAAAACAAAAATATTTAATTTCCTTTCATTTACAATTTGTGTGATGACCCAGAATTTTTAAGCATTTGAAATCGGAATATTAAATTGATTTTAAGTATTAAAAGTTAATTTTTAACTTGAATTTCAAATATCAGTATTTATTGGATAATTAATTGTTGAATTTAATTATTGGAGTTGGGTAAATTGTTGAATTTGGAGTTTTAAGCCTATTAAAAATAATTAGAAGACTCATAAAATTTATATTGAGGGTATTGAAGATAATAAAGGTGTTAAAATTGAATGTGGAAGTGTTTTGTTCGGTTTTGAAATTTTATCGTTTAAATTGAATTTAAAAATAGCCTTCCGAGGCACAGACTCGGAATTTGACGAAACCAGTTCCATTAGATCTGGAATATTGAGTTATTACCGGATTTCAAATTACGTGGTGATCGGAGTTGTTTTGTGAGCATATGATATATAAACGTGCTGGAAAATTTAAATTGATAAATAATCTGGTGAATTTAATTTAACTAGTCAAGCCTTCTTGTATACGCTTCCTTTCTTTCTTTCAATCACGTCGCTCCCTTCTTTCTTTTCAGTTGAAAAAAAAAATCTCAAGTCAAAATCGAAATTAAATAAGAAATAATGGTCGCCTCCTTCTTTTTCTTAAATTAAAACTCGAAGGCAAACTCGTGTACGACCTTCTTTCCTTTTCTTCTTTCACGAAATCAAATCGACCTCCAGCATAGCTAGTCGCGACCCCTCTCCTCTTCTGTTTGAACCGAAAGTCGAAGCCAAAACCCAGATTTTTATTCAAATCGAACTAATTAAGAGTCGCGGCTTCGATTCGACTCGAGGCCGATCGCAAATTTGGGAGGCGACGGTGTAGGGTAGGGCGTCGCGAAGTCGGGGTCAGCTTGTGGTCGCCGCGAGGTAGAGTTTTGATCCGTGGCGCCGTAGGTAAGTAAAGGGGTCGCGATGATTGTCAATAGTTGTGGGCTCATTCGAGTTGGGGCTGGGGCTTGATGGTCGTGGAAGCGACAGTGGGGTTTCGTGGTGTTCGAGCTTGGTGGAGTCGTGGTGTCGAACGAGGGGGGATATCCTGATTGTGATATTCCATCGAGGTATAAATTCTATTTTTAATTTTATATATACATATAGGGTAGGGAAGAAAATATACATAACAGGAAGTTTTACGTAACAGTTTATTTTCTTCAAAATTATAGATTTATATATGTATACGTATGTATGCAGTAAAATAAACTACTGTTGTTATTACAGAGAAAAATTATAGGGATCTTAAAATATTTAAGAGTTTATATAAGAATTAGATTTTTAATCTATACATGTTATTTTATAAGTATAAATATATATGCAGTTCCAAAATAAAATACATATAAATATACACATTTTAAATCTACCAGTCATTTAAAAAAAATATGTATTAAGGAGATTGAATTAGTGTAGTTAACTTATTTAATTATCTTAGTCGCTTCAAGTAATTTATTAAAAGAAAATTCGTTTAAAATTTAATTATTAGAAAATTTGCAGTAAAGAAGAAAGATATACATATGCCTATCTTAGTTAACTATATATATATATATATATATATATATATAGAAAAGATCTTGAATATATATAGAGATTTTTATAATGTTTGAGGAGATTACAATATATTTTATTCATGTAGTTTCAAAGGGAAATTAATTGTTTAATTAAATCATTTGTCAAATTAAAATTTATTACTTAGAACTTAATTATTCAAATTTTTCGAATATTAACAAATCCATATAATATCTATAAAAGGTCAATAATTGTGGAATCAAGTCGAGAATAAAGTGGATTTGCATATTTAAGGGGCAAAGGTGAGATTACCTCACTCAGTTAAATTTAAATTTAAATGATTAAATTTAAATAATTATTGGATGGTTGAATTGATAGTATGATACTTTGGAATTGGTATATTATGTTGTGCTAACATCTGTGGATGCAAGGAAAACAGGTTGGAGGGATCCAACTGGACCCCTCAACATTTATTTAAATTATTTAATATTCTCTGTTATGATTGGCTGATATTCTATGATGGATTACATTGAAATATTGAATGCTATGGTTTGATTGGAAATTATTGGGTATGATGAATTACTAAATATATATAAATTGGATTTTGGGAAGGAAATAAAGAAGTGAAATTGTAAGTAAAATACTTATAGAAATTTGAATAAATTTAAGAATGAATTGGAAAAGAAATAAAGTGACTTTAAAATTCTAATAAATATATCTTGAGTATAGAAAGAAAATTGAATAAACGGAAAGTTAATGAATATTAAATCTTCAGTGATGTTAATTAAAAGAAGAAAACGTTTATTTAAAAGTTAAGATTTAAATTATTGAAAAGAACAAGGAAGAAATTGGGAAAATCTGAAATTTGTATATTTCAGTTAAAGATTTAAAATCGAATAGAAATAATAATAATAATAAAGTCCATAATTAATGAATTTAAAATGAACTGAGTTAGTAAAGAAATTTATTTCAAATGGAATAAACTGGGAATCAATTTGGAAAATTTGATTTAAGTGATTGGAAATTCTCTCTGGATAACCGAGTACGTTTTCAAAGTGAATTTTTAAATATAAGTTAAAAATTTTAAAGTTGTTTTAAAAGAGCAAGTTATGGAAAATTTATTATTTCTAATATTTAAATTCTAAAGTAAGTATTTCCTTTTAATCTATTATAGCAATAATTATTTAAAGAGTGACTTAATATTTGTTTTATAAAGTGAAAACCTAGTTTTATATTTTATAAAGTAACCATATTTTCAAATATTTATATAGTATGTATTTATAACCAACTATTGAAATAGTTTTAATTTAAATGTTTTAAAAGTATATATTTCAAAGTAAAGTGTTTTAAAATTATTTTTAAAAATCTAGTTTTGTGCTTGGTAACTTCAGCGGAGATAGAAAATATTTGGGAAAGTTATTCTGGAAAGAAAGATGGTTTTGAAACTGTTTTCAAAGGATTGAAAATAGAAATATATCTTGTGAAGATATTTTGAGGTTAATAAATAATTTGGGAAATTATTTATTGTTTGATGGTTGTTTCTGAATATTAATCGATAGTTAAATAACCAACTATCAATATTGGCCAAATACGTTGATCGTTTCGAAGAGACCGGGATCGAGATTTATTTCTCGAAAACCCCTTCGATCCGGTTTGTACGTTTCGTGGAAAACGATTTTTGGATTCGAAGATGGAGCAGTGAAGTGCAAGGGCTAGTCGTTACTAATCCTGAGGATATTTCCAAAATGGATGTAGTAGGAATAGTGCCTTCGGTTCCGTTCGAAACCGGGACGGACATGTATGGATGAATGCTTGCGAAACATCGTCAGGTGGGCGATGGGCATTCAATGGGATATATTCTAAAAAGGTAACGCTTAGCCTCAAGCCTCATCAAATGGGAATGACTGAAAATCAGGGGTTATGCAGCAAGGCTAGGTGGGCAGCACCCAAGCAGGGTGAGGTCATCCCAGTGTGACGACCGCCCATGACTCCCGCACGAAAACAAGGGAATGGTGCGCTGAAAGGTGTGCCAGGCAGCCATGGACAATAGTTAGGGTAAGACAAAACAGAATAGTCTATCGTATTACTCACAGCGCATGGATAAAATACAATAGAAAAGTATACATAGTGAACCTCCACAGAACGGAGTCATATAAACTCATAATAGTTTTATACAATCATCTGAATAGTCAATACATCAAGCCTCACTACATAACACTCAGAGTATCAAACAAACAGCGGAACATCCAGTACATATAGTAAGAAAACAATATGCAAAAGCCTCCAGCTCGTCTTCGTCATCAACAGCGTTGGTAGCCAAGAACAGCACCTGTCACCTGCTACCTAGTCTGCCCATCCCTACATAGATGAACAGTCCAAGGTAATAAGAGTTGAACATAAAACCTTGAGTCAGATAACAGTCTTAGTGAGCAGTAAATCAACTATCAAACATACCAATAGAGCATAAAGGGTAAAAGGAATAGGAACTCAACCATCCCACTCCACCTCATTCTACAGTGATAGCCCTCAGACCCTCTAAGCATAAACAAACATAGCAAAGCAGACAATTTAAGTAAAGCAATTATCACTCGAGTCAAGGTCGATGTTTTCCAAGTACAAACCCCCAAGTCCTAAACCAAGATCAGATAGACACCCAGAAAGCATCGCTCTTGAGATCGAATGATGGTGCAACCAAACATCCATGACTCTGGCTATCACTGTTATCATTGATTTGATATCACCGTTAATTGAATGACCGGCACCTTCTTTCAGCCGTCCGTCAAGGGCTAATGGCAACCCCGGTTCTAGACATAACTCCGCACGTCGTCGTGACCCGTACCTAGGACTTTCGCATCTGCCCAGAGTACTAGCACGTCATCGTGACCCGTCCCAACGTACCCTTGCTTTGAGCATGCTAGAACCTTCAACAACGATGAAATCTCAGCCTTCTAGTCACCCTCCTCGACGACTAGTCCCATACTAGCTCGAGCGCCTCTCAAGCTAACCATTATCCACAAACCCGTACCACATCACCGAGTTATCAACATGCTTGGGATGATCCCGTCTGGATTAAACCAAGGCTTTCTCACATCATGCTTTGCTTCATGGCATCATAGCAAAGTCCCATCTCAACATCATCATCAAATCTATCCATATGAGCTTCAACATCTGCTTCATATGCCACAAGCAGCTTTCCTTATTCAAGAGCCTTTCCACTTAGCTTTTGAATCATCTTCGACCAACTTGTCCAAATCAAGTTATCAATCAACTAATCCACCAAATCAAACATTAATCCAAGTAGTCAATCATTCAAACAAGATCTAAATAAACAATTACAACAATAATGGCAATTTCGTAAATAAAGAGTCCAAATCTAACATGCATTCTAGCAAGCATGAATTATGAACAATATCTCTACAACTTGATGAATGAACTTGCATAAGTGAACATTTAGTAAAATAGATGTCAAATCATCATGAGCAATAGATCTACATGTAGACTTAAGAAAAATGCACGAAATCACTCTCTTTAGCACATAAACAAACCACCGATCCAATATACTCCTTTGGGTCCATGTGAGAGATAACCACCACTCACCGAATCACCTAAACACTTCAAAAACAACCAACTCCAGATCTGGACAGCAAAGGATCTAGCTTGATCTGAGAAGATTCCGCTTCAAACGATGAAATCTCTCTTCAATGGATGGAGATCTTCAACTTTGGCTCTTGGATCTTCGATTTGATCTTCAATCTAGATGGAAGGAATCACTAGATTAGAGTGGAGAAAAGAAGTGAAGAAGTGTTGTAGTCGAGCTCTCAAAATGGCAGAACTTCGTCGCTTCAAAATCTGGTGCCAAAAAGTGATACAAACCCTTCTATTTATAGGCTGATTCCTTAACTCGTACCCCCTTAAGTCGGTCACGACTCATCATCCCCATAAGTCGTCCACAACTTAACAGCCCACAACCTACGACTCAACGACTCAAGCCTATGCGCGACTTAACATATGCGCGCGTTCCTTCCTAATCCTTAAGTTGTTTGAACGACTCAACAATCATAGCATGCACATGACCTAACCCTACCGACCTAACACCCTTGCCGACCTAAGGCTTAGACACGACCTAGCGACTTGTCACAAGTCGCGACCTAGCACTATACGACCCAACACTTGTGCGCATCTCCTCCTGAGTCACCTAAACGACCTAACGACTTACCCTAAGTTGTTCAACGACCTAATGACTTAGCCCTGTTAAGCCGTTAACCATTAGGTCGTTATCACACTATCCCCTAAGCCGCTGGCTCTTAACTCGTTAACCCAAGGGCCTGCTAACTCGTAACTCGCCTACTATCTTAAATCGTTTCATTCTATGAGTCACTCTACACACTTAAACCGTTAACTCGTTCAAACCTATAGGTCGCTCCATTCCCTAACTCGTCCACGACCTAAGCACCACACGAGTTAACTTTCACACGACTTAAGATTTGGTCGACTCATACTCTAAACGACTTAACAACATCAACGACCTAATGCAACTATTTTATGATTTATCGACACGTAAAATACGGGTCGTTACATTCTCTCCCCCTTAGGAATTTCGCCCCCGAAATTCCAAACAAACAAGAGCAACCAAAACTATTCTGCATGCCTACCATCCATAGCAATCAACAAACCATGCATCTAATTACTAGCCTAGAATGCAAAATTCTAAGACTAGAACAAGTTACAAATTCAAGAGATGTCACGACACCTTAGGGCCATACCTCGAAGAGTTCAGGATGAGCTGCCTTCATCCTCTCTTCCTCCTCCCACGTACAGTCGTTAACATCATCACTCCATCGTACCATGAGCAACGTAATCGCCTTCCTCCTAAGCTGTTTCATGTCGGTTTCAACAACACGAAGCGGCTTATGAGGTCTCATAACAACTGGATCAACTTCTAAATCTCCACAGCTATCAGCAGAAACCACCGTATTCGAGTCGTGCACATACTTCCGTAGATAAGATACATGAAAAACATTGTGCACACCCGCCATCTTTTCTGGTAACTCCAATTTATAGGCGAGCTTTCCAATTCGCTCGATGATCGGGAATGGTCCAACAAATCTCAGAGTCAATTTTCCTTTCTTCCCGAATCGAATAACATTCTTTAGTGGAGAAACCTTCACGAAAACCATATCGCCTACGTCGAATTCCAAATCCTTACGACGCTTATCGGCATAACTTTTCTGACGATCTTGGGCTGCCTTCATTCGTCGCCGAATGATCTCTATGAAATCCGAAGTCTGTCGAATCATTTCGGGCCCAAGTATCAGCTTTTCTCCAGTTTCCAACCAACATGTCGGAGAGTTACACGATCTTCCATACAATGCTTCATACGGTGCCATACCAATACTTGACTGGTAACTGTTATTATATGCAAATTCCACCAAATGAAGATGATCTTCCCATGATCCTCCGAAATCTAAAACACAAGCTCTAAGGAGATCTTCCAAAACTCGGTTGACTCTCTCGGTCTGACCATCTGTTTGGGGGTAATAAGCTGTACTCAAACACAACTTGGTTCCCAAAACTTCCTGGAAGCTCTTCCAAAATTCACTAGTGAACAATGGGTCTCGATCGCTCACTATACTTTTCGGAATACCATGGAATCGAACTATCCACTCAACATACAACTCGGCCAATTTCGACGCAGTCCTAGTTGATCGAACAGGAATGAATCTTGCACTCTTAGTCAAACTATCTACGATGACCCAAATCCCTTCATTCCCCGTTCTTGTTCTAGGTAATCCATCGATATCTGCTCCCACTTCCATGTAGGAACTTCTAGTGGCTGAAGTAATCCACTGGGTTTCTTCTGTTCGGCTTTCACCATCTGGCAGTTCATGCACTTGGAAATAAAATTTCCAACATCCTTCTTCATACCTTCCCAGTAATAGGTTCTCTTCATATCCCGATACATCTTATTTCCACCTGGATGAATTGTCAACTTCGAGTGATGACTTTCCCTCAGAACTTCATCTCTCAATCCATCTATATCGGGAACAACAGTCGTCCTTGTTTTCGAAGCCAACCCTCTCGATCGACTTCGAATCCCTTATCCTTCTCTGGGTCTGATCCAGATTTCAAATCTCGAATAATCTTGACAAACTTATCGTCTCGCTTTTGGCTCTCGCCAATTCTTTCCACTAGAGTAGGTCTTATCGATAAGTTTGCCAACATTTCAGGTTCCAATTCACATCTAGGCCTGAAGTCAAATCCAGCCAAATATTCAAGGCTCTTCCATTCTAAAAACATGGCTCCCAATCCTACATGTCTTCGACTTAACGCATCTGCCACTGTGTTACCTTTTCCCGGAGTATAGGCTATACCAAAATCATATGGTGCTAAAAACTCTAGCCATCGTTGCTGCCGAAGATTCAAATCCTTTTGGGAGAAAAGATACTTCAACGACTTATGATCCGTAAACAACTCGAATCGAACTCCCAATAGATAGTGTCTCCACATCTTCAAAGCAAATACAATTGCCGCTAACTCCAAATCATGAGTCGGATAATTCCTTTCGTGCGGCTTCAGTTGTCGACTTGCATATGCAACAACCTTATCCCTTTTGCATTAGCACTGCTCCAAGTCCAGTACCACATGCATCGGTGTAAACCACCATCTCATCATTCCCACTTGGAATAGTCAAAACAGGAGCACTTGTCAGTCGCTCTTTCAGGATTCTGAAAGCTTGCTCACTCTTTGCATCCCATCTGAATACCTGATTCTTTTTCTTCAATCCTGTCAATGGTGCAGCTATCTTGGAAAGGTCTTTGATAAATCGACGATAATATCCTGCTAATCCAAGAAAACTTCTCACATCAGATGCATTCTTAGGTCTAACCCAATCCTGGATTGCTGCCACCTTAGCGGGATCAAACGCTATCCCATTTCCAGAAATAACATGGCCTAAGAACCTCACTTCACTCTTCCAGAAAGTGACACTTCGAAAACTTAGCCTTTAGCTGATGTTTCCGCAAGATTTCCAAAGCAATACGCAAGTGCGTCTTGTGCTCTTCTTCGGTTCTGGAATAAATCAGAATATCATCCACGAACACGAGTACAAACTTGTTCAACTGATCTCTGAATACTCTATTCATAAGATCCACAAAATATGCTGGTGCATTGGTCAATCCAAACGGCATTACCAGCCACTCATAGAAACCGGATGGTGTCCTAAAAGCAGTCTTCGGAACACTATGCTTAGCCACTCTCAACTGGTGAAATCCCGTTGCCAAATCCATTTGAGAAAACACCTTAGCTTCGTGAAGCTGATCAAACAAGTCATCTATTCTCGGCAATGGATACTTGTTCTTCTTAGTCACCTTATTCAGCTCACGATAATCCACACACAACCTCAACGATCCATCCGCTTTGGTTGCAAACACAACTGGTGCACCCCATTCGGACACGCTACGTTGAATGAATCCTTTCCGTAAAAGGTCATCAACTTGCACCTTCAACTCTTGCTGCTCCCTAGGCGCCATCCGCCTAAGAGGCATCACAACAGGTCTGGCTCCTTCAACTAGATCGATACGAAACTCGATCTCTCTATGCGGCGGTAACCCTTTGACCCCGTCAAAGACATCCTCAAATCTATTCACAATAGGCATCGATGACAGTCCATCTCGTGGAACAACCAGCGAATACATGAAGCTCATGAAGACGCCTTCTTCATGCTTACATCGTATCACAACCTTTCGCCCCTCCACATTCTCGACTGTCACCTCCAGCCTCTCACAATCAACCTTTGCCGCATACTTCCTAAGCCAGTCCATACCCAAAATTATTCCAAACCTCGCAAAGTTCAGAACAAAGCAATCACAAATAAAAGAGCAATCATGACTTGACACAACTAGACCACGGCATATCATACACAAACAAGACGAACCCCCAACTGGATTAGTCACAACTAATGGTCTATCAACAATATCCGGTTCCAAACCCAACCGGCCTACAAGTTCATTACAAACAAAGGAATGCGACGCCCCAGTATCAAACAACACTCTTACTGGAACACCACACATGGAAAGAGTACCTTAAACCACCACACTCTTCCCCTTTTCTTCAGCAGTAGGAGCATTCAAAGATGATGGAACAGCCCCCAAAGCATAAGCTTGCATAATCTGCTTATCTTTCCTCGGTTCTGGACAGTCCTTCCTGATATGTCCCAGCTTATCACAGTTGTGGCACTTCAACTGCACCTTTGGATTCTTGCAATCCCTAGAGAAATGGCCCTTCTGCCGACAATTGTAGCAGGTCACTTCACCCTTTGGCTTCTTCTGGCCATCCTTACACTTCTGTTGTTGTTGCTTCCTCTTCTTGTTTCCATCCTGCTGTGGTTTGGACTCTTCCTTAGTCACAGCAACAACAGACCCTTCCTCAGGAAACAAACTCTCGTGCCTGAGAGCTTTCTCCACAAGCTTCTCAAACGGATTGTCCAGATGATCCACCAACTGCATCCCAAGATAACTATCCAAGCTTGTCACAAACTTTTCGTTCTTCTGATATGAAGACTCAATATACGATCTGGCATACTTGGACAAAGCTTCAAATTCAGAGACATACTCAAGAACTGGTCTTCCACCTTGCTTGAGCTCCACAAACTTCTTAAACAAAACAGACTTCTGAGCTGTAGAAATGAACTTAGCTTCAAATCTAGTTTGGAATTGCTCCCAAGTGATCTCTTCCTCTGGAGTATCAATGGTGATAGAGTTCCACCAATCAGAAGCCCTTCCCTGAAGCTGTCTTGATGCAAGCTTCCTCTTAGTTGCATCCTCAATTCCCAAATCACCAAAGATCCTTCTACAAGCATCTATCCATCTTTGGACTTCAATGGTTGATTCTGTTTCCAAGAAAACCTTTCCTCCAAGAGCAGTATAGTCCTTGCACAGCTTAGCAAAATCTACTGGTTTTGGAGCTTGAACTTGAACTCCAACATCTACTGATGATCCTGAAGTTGGTATCCTTCTCATGATCGAAGTCATCATAGCTTCGAACATTGCAGCATAGTCAGTAGCCTCCCCAACAGCACGGCTTTCCCTAGCAGCTTGTCTCTCACTTCGACTCATCCTTAATATCGACAAAAAGGAATGATTTAGAACACCTTGAGAAACAACTACATAAGGAGTTCAAATTTTTCTAAACTACTATATTATATATAGTAATCATCCATCAAAGTACAATTACGTCTCTCTTACATAGTTACGTCAGCGAGCGTTGGCTAAAATCGATTAACCAAAGCTCTGATACCAAATGTGACGACCGCCCATGACTCCCGCACGAAAACAAGGGAATGGTGCGCTGAAAGGTGTGCCAGGCAGCCATGGACAATAGTCAGGGTAAGACAAAACAGAATAGTCTATCGTATTACTCACAGCGCATGGATAAAATACAATAGAAAAGTATACATAGTGAACCTCCACGGAACGGAGTCATATAAACTCATAATAGTTTTATACAATCATCTAAATAGTCAATACATCAAGCCTCACTACATAACAGTCAGAGTATCAAACAAACAGCGGAACATCCAGTACATATAGTAAGAAAACAATATGCAAAAGCCTTCAGCTCGTCTTCGTCATCAACAGCGTTGGTAGCCAAGAACAGCACCTGTCACCTGCTACCTAGTCTGCCCATCCCAACATGGATGAACAGCCCAAGGTAATAATAGTTGAACATAAAACCTTGAGTCAGACAACAGTCTTAGTGAGCAGTAAATCAACTATCAAACATACCAATAGAGCATAAAGGGTAAAAGGAATAGGAACTCAACCATCCCACTCCACCTCATTCTACAGTGATAGCCCCCAGACCCTCTAAGCATAAACAAACATAGCAAAGCAGACAATTTAAGTAAAGAAATTATCACTCGAGTCAAGGTCGATGTTTTCCAAGTACAAACCCCCAAGGCCTAAACCAAGATCAGATAGACACCCAGAAAGCATCGCTCTTGAGATCGAATGATGGTGCAACCAAACATCCATGACTCTGGCTATCACTGTTATCATTGCTTTGATATCACCGTTAATTGAATGACCGACACCTTCTTTCATTCGTCCGTCAAGGGCTAATGGCAAACCCTGTTCTAGACATAACTCCTCACGTCGTCGTGACCCGTACCTAGGACTTTCGCATCTGCCCAGAGTTATAGCACGTCATCGTGACCCGTGCTTGGAACGTCATCATGACCCGTCCCAACGTACTCTTGCTATGAGCATGCTAGAACCTTCAACAACGATGAAATCTCAGCCTTCTAGTCATCCTCCTCGACGACTAGTCCCATACTAGCTCGAGCGCCTCTCAAGCTAACCATTATCCACAAATCCGGACCACATCACCGAGTTATCAACATGCTTGGGATGATCCCGTCTGGATTAAACCAAGGCTTTCTCACATCATGCTTTGCTTCATCGCATCATAGCAAAGTCTCATCTCAACATCATCATCAAATCTATCCATATGAGCTTCAACATCCGCTTCATATGCCACAAGCAGCTTTCCTTATTCAAGAGCCTTTCCACTTAGCTTTTGAATCATCTTCGACCAACTTGTCCAACTCAAGTTATCAATCAACTAATCCACCAAATCAAACATTAATCCAAGTAATCAATCATTCAAACAAGATCTAAATAAACAATTACAACAATAATGGCAATTTCGTAAATAAAGAGTCCAAATCTAACATGCATTCTAACAAGCATGAATTATGAACAATATCTCTACAACTTGATGAATGAACTTGCATAAGTGAACATGTAGTAAAATAGATGTCAAATCATCATGAGCAATAGATCTACATGCAGACTTAAGAAAAATGCACGAAATCACTCTCTTTAGCACATAAACAAACCACCGATCCAATATACTCCTTTGGGTCCGTGTGAGAGATAACCACCACTCACCGAATCACCTAAACACTTCAAAAACAACCAACTCCAGATCTGGACAGCAAAGGATCTAGCTTGATCCGAGAAGATTCCGCTTCAAACGATGAAATCTCTCTTCAATGGATGGAGATCTTCAACTTTGGCTCTTGGATCTTCGATTTGATCTTCAATCTAGATGGAAGGAATCACTAGATTAGAGTGGAGAAAAGAAGTGAAGAAGTGTTGTAGTCGAGCTCTCAAAATGGCAGCACTTCGTCGCTTCAAAATCCGGTGCCAAAAAGTGATGCAAACCCTTCTATTTATAGGCTGATTCCTTAACTCGTACCCCCTTAAGTCGGTCACGACTCATCATCCCCATAAGTCGTCCACGACTTAACAGCCTACAACCTACGACTCAACGACTCAAGCCTATGCGTGACTTAACATATGCGCGCGTTCCTTCCTAATCCTTAAGTCGTTTGAACGACTCAACAATCATAGCATGCACATGACCTAACCCTACCGACATAACACCCTTGCCGACCTAAGGCTTAGACACGACCTAGCAACTTGTCACAAGTCGCGACCTAGCACTATACGACCCAACACTTGTGTGCATCTCCTCCTGAGTCATCTAGACGACCTAACGACTTATCCTAAGTCGTTCAACGACCTAACGACTTAGCCCCGTTAAGCCGCTAACTCTCCTAAGCCGTTAACCATTAGGTCGTTATCACACTATCCCCTAAGCCGCTGGCTCTTAACTCATTAACCCAAGGGCCTGCTAACTCGTAACTCGCCTGCTATCTTAAATCGTTTCATTCTATGAGTCGCTCTACACACTTAAACCGTTAACTCGTTCAAACCTATAGGTCGCTCGATTTCCTAACTCGTCCACGACCTAAGCATCACATGAGTTAACTTTCACACGACTTAAGCTTTGGTCGACTCATACTCTAAACGACTTAACAACATCAACGACCTAATGCAACTATTTTACGATTTATCGACACGTAAAATACGGGTCGTTACACCCAGTCTAGATGTCCCTTTTTATTTTTCGGCTTAGTGGGCGGTTGCTGATCCCAACCGCGGGGTGATCTCACTCGGGATTATCCAGTAAGGGGTAGTCCCGGCCTTGTGTTGTAGGGGAGCGGGCGTACTCCTCAGTACGGTGATCTAGGCCCCGTACTGTGACAGGTGGTACCCTAGTGCCTAGTCATTAGCTGGAAATCCATTCTTCATACGAGCCTTGTACGAGTTTTGTTTGTATTACCCACTCTGTGGCTAGTAGCTGGAATTTAATAGATGTAACAATTTCGGCTATTTATAAGTATTTGTATATAGACCCTATTATAATATCAGAGGATTTCTATAAAAAGTGTTTTAGCCATCGTAAGGTAAAAACCCGACATGTTTATTTGTGGCGCGGTCTTACGAGATGCTTTTGTTTTCAAAGGATTTTTGAAACTTTAATAATCAATTGAGTGTGATTTTCTCACGGTGATATTCCAGACTGATTCAGGTATTATTTAACTGTAATGCTCGGGTCAGACCGAGTATTATAGGATACAGGAGGTGTTGTGGAGCTCAGGTGACGAGCAGGATGGCGATACATACTCCCGTACTTGTATATATATATACATATTCCGCTGTGTTGAGTTGTTGTGTACCCATTTGTATGATATTGATGTTGAGCTGTGTTCGATGTACTCTGATTGATGTTATATATAAACAGAGATATATTTGATTTGAGTAAAGATCATTTATTATCTATTATATTTTATCCCGCTGCGATGATTAGATTCTCATGTTGTTTTCTATTTTCTTTTTCTACCGCTTTTTCTTTAACCCAAATGGCTCGTATTTCTGTACAACTTGAGTTGATTTTTGTAGAATAGTGTTAACTCAAGGGGTACGGATTTGCGGGCTGTCACAGTTGGTATCAGAGCTTAGGTTGGTGATAACCTTGGCTCTGGTGGGAATTACTCATTTAAATTAGAGTCTGTAGTACTCTATAATGAGTTTGAGCATATTAATAAATGTGAGTGCGTATTTGTTAGTGAATATAAATTGTTTTAATATTTTGTTGGTTAGTTTATTGAGTGGCATATGAACCTTCGTCGACACAGTCTGCGCAACTGTATTGAAGGGGTTTCTAAACACTTGAATAGAACAATCGACACAGTATTGTTTTAAATGTGGGTAAATGAAATAATTTTACTCAAAAAATATTTTGATTTAAAGAATAATTTTTTGAAAACTATTTTAGCTAATATATCATTGCTTGGATGTTAGGAAGAATAATATTAAATTATTATGATTGTTGAGTAGAAATTTAACTAGAAATTGAAATACAACTAAAGGTTAAGGGAATAAATTCATTATAAAATGAAATTTATAAATATGGATTAATAAATTCATTATAAAATTAAATTTATAAATATGGATTATGAATGTAATTTATAAATTTGAAATACATTAAATGGAAATTTGTATAAGCATAAAGTGTACAAATGAATTATAGTTAGAATTTACTTAAGCAAGATTTGGGAAATTTAAAATCCTGGAGACTTTGGAAGTGTTTATCGAAGTATTTGAAGATAAATAATAGCATTATTGTTTTAGGGACATTTCTAAAAAGAAAATTTGTTTTAAATGGATTTTGAATGTGATATAGCATTGAAATCACTCGGATTATTGGAAAATAATTCTGATGATGATGGCCACATCATCAGTATTCATTTCCAAATTTCTAATTGGTAAATTGCTGCCAAACTGATTTGTTCAGGAAAACCTGTTTGTTTTTGAAAATTTGAAAGGAGATTTGTTGAGAATAAAATCAGGATTGGTTTGACTTTTGAGAAATGTGATTTGAGATGTTGAAGATTCCAAAATAATTTGAAACTAAAGTCGGGTATTTAAAAATCCTAATGAGATAGTTGTAAGCTCATAAATTTAGATGATTTTTAAATCGTGAAAGAAATATAAGCTTTGAATAATGGAAATTAAATTTAAAATGAAAATGAAATTAACTTGGATTGGGAAATAAAATTTGACTGGATTGACATTAATTGGATAAGCTGAAAATAATATTCAGTTGTTTTCGAAATAAGTTGAAATTGAATTGAGTTAAATAAATCTGAGTTAAAGTAAAATTGAATTGGAATGAGAATTCAATTGAATTAATGAATGAAATTAAATTCTTACCTGAATAAATGGAAAACAAGTTGGATAAGAATTGGAATTGGAATAAATAAACAAGAATAACTTATAAAAGAATCAGAATTAGAAATCCATGGTAATAAAATATGCTTGGGTTATAATTAAACATAAGGCTTGAGTTAAAAGTAAAAGATGAATACATCCAAGCCTGGAATGAATGTGATTGTATAAAATAGTAAGTTGTGACTTATTAAATTTGAAAAGTGGGATAGAAAATCCAAAATAAATATTTTTTGATGTTTTGGATAATGAAATGAAGGAAAATCCAAACTTGAAGAAGAAGAAAAATTGAACTAAGAAAAATTAAATGAAGTGATATTTGGAATTAAAAATCAAGTTTTGGATTATAAATTGGGGAAAGACTATTTAGATAATAAATTAGATAATAAAATATGTAATAAGAACCAATGCTGTTAAGTAAAAACTGAATTGTGAATTTATGATGAAGTTTGGAAATAAAACTCAAGTTATGAATTGAATTCGACTTGAGTTATCAATAAGTAAATGTAACTGAATTGTGAGATCATGAAATTTGGTGGTAAATTGAAAATGGATAGTGGATTCAGAACTTGAGTTATTAATTAGAATTTAATGTGAGGTGTTAACAAATTAAGTACAATTGAAATATATTGAATAAAAATGTAAATGGATTAAAATAGTAATGGTATGAATTGCAAATAAAATCCAAATAATTGAAGATAAATTGGAAAATGGCCATGTAATTAATTGGATGAACTGAATCTTGAAAGTTAAATTTGATGATAACTAATCAAATGAAATTGTAAATTTTAAAATGAGATTTAACTGAAATATAATTAAGTTGAATGGAAGAGAAAGATTACCTGAAACGAAATGAGCTTAATTATAAAATTGGAGTGAATAAACTTAAGCTAAAAGATGAAAGGGAGTTGAATTGAATTCAACTTAAAATTAAGTTTAATAATAGTGGATTGGAGTTAAATCGAGTAAAAATGCATTTTAATCGAAATAGAATTTGGTGAGTTACAGATAATATTTAATGGAATGAAATTCTTAAATAAATAATTGTAAACCATTTAAATTGTCAAGGAATTGAAATAACTTGGAGTCTAAAAGAAAAAATTGAATTGGTTATTGAATGAAATAGCTTAGATTGTCTTTGAGCTAAATAAAACAGTTTGGAATGTAAATGAATGGATTGTGAATAAAATTTAAATAAAATGTGTCGAGCTAAATAAATGGTTGTGAATGAATTTAAATAAAAAGGAAATTTAATTGGTAATGAAGACGAACCTAAGATGTTAATAGTTTTGTATGAACTTGTTTGGTTAATAGAAGGAAATGTAAGTGAATGGATTCAACTTTAAATGCAATGAAAATGAGAATGTACGGATTGTGAATTAATCCGAAATGGAATAGAATTAAGTATAAGTTGAGTTGAAATCAATTTAAATTGGTATAAAACATAAGTACTTATTTATTCACATAAATCTCATTGAATTGCATAGAATAACTTGTCATTTGATGTAAATATGAGTAATTAAAATTCTATGAGTTGATAGAAGATAAATAAATTCATTTTGGAAGCAATTGAGTTAAATATGACATCGGTTTGCTTAAAAATAAATTAAATGTAAGTGATCGAGTTTTAAAATGGTTTATAAATAAATTGAAACAATTGAATTAGTATGAAATTTGTATAAATTGCTTACGGAAAATGTTTGATATGCATTTCTTTTAGAATCATATGTTTTAACTATTGCAAATAAGTGATATGCTGTTAAACTTCATATATTTGCAACTTACATGTTTAAATGGAGTAAGTGCAGGTACCTGGAAGCCGTATGGCTAGATTTGGGTCACATTAACTGCTAAATAAATAAGCTGCTTGTTTAAAATGCTAAATAAGGTACGCCTATGCAATAAAAATAGGAAAGATGAACTGTTTTTGGTTTTTCCGACCGGGTGGGTCGATGTATATATATTTATCTCTTTTGTCAAATTGCAAAAGCTCCTCCGTAAAAAGAGGACTCTGCCAAAAATATTCAGAAATTTTGGGTGTTAGAAAATTTTTGAAAAATTTTGTTAACGACAAAACGGTTTCGAATTGAAAATTGAAATAAGTTAGTAAATGAAACTAATTTAAAATAATGACATGGATTAGTTATGAATGAAAAATAAAATTTAAATATTCAGAGTTAAAGATAAATTGAATTCATATGGAAATGAAAGAATTGATTTGAATAGAAATGGATATAAACTAAAGTGGGAGATGAAAATAAATATAAGAAACATATATAATGCTTATACTAACTTAAGAAGGGAATGGTGAATTCTTGATTGGGAATTGATACTACAAATAATATTGGAATGAATAGATATTGGCATTTTGTGTGGAAGTCGATAAAATGTTTTTGGAATGTTGTGATTGGATATTAGTGCTAAGCAGGATATGCAGGTATTATAAAAGGGAAAAGGAAATTGGATTTCATTTCAAGAGATAAATTTGAAATGCTCGACAAAAAGGTATGTATTTAAATTTGGTATGAAATTTGATTGGGATTTGGATTGAGCCACTGGGCTTTTTTTTTATTTTTGGATTTGGGAGGCCGCGAGCCATTTTTGTAGTAGTACCGAGCTAACCGCGCAAAGGAGACGCTGGCGAAATTTTTCGAAAATTTCGAGAGTTAGAAAATTTTCGAGAAATTTTGAAAATTCTAAACTTGGTTTTGAATTATAATTTGAATAGTGAATAAGTATAGTTATTTAGGAACTATGGAAAACTTGGAAAATTAATAAGAATAATAATGGGTCTTTTATAAGAGATAGTTGGTAGGATGTTGAATTGTTAAAACTGTTTGGTTTTAGGGAAAAATAATAAACGGGTATTGGACCATTCTTCCTAACTGGTAATTTCGGGGACGAAATTCATTTAAGAGGGGAAGGAATGTGATGACTCAGAATTTTTAAGCATTTGAAATCGGAATATTAAATTGATTTTAAATATTAAAAGTTAATTTTTAACTTGAATTTCAAATATCAGTATTTATTGGATAATTAATTGTTGAATTTAATTATCGGAGTTGGGTAAATTATTGAATTTGGAGTTTTAAGCCTATTAAAAATAATTAGAAGACTCATAAAATTTATATTGAGGGTATTGAAGATAATAAAGGTGTTAAAATTGAATTTGGAAGTGTTCTGTTCGGTTTTGAAATTTTATCGTTTAAATTGAATTTAAAAATAGCCTTCCGAGGCACAGTCTCGGAATTTTATGGAACCAGTTCCATTAGATCCGGAATATTGAGTTATTACCAAATTTCAAATTTCGTGGTGATCGGAGTTGTTATGTGAGCATACGATATATAAACGTGTTGGAAAATTTAAATTGATAAATAATCTGGTGAATTTAATTTAACTCGTCGAGCCTTCTTGTATACGCTTCCTTTCTTTCTTTCAATCATGTCGCTCCCTTCTTTCTTTTCAGTCGAAAAAAAAAATCTCAAGTCAAAATCGAAATTAAATAAGAAATAATGGCCGCCTCCTTCTTTTTCTTAAATTAAAACTCGAAGGCAAACTCGCATACCACCTTCTTTCCTTTTCTTCTTTCACGAAATCGAATCGACCTCCAGCACAGCTAGTCGTGACCCCTCTCCTCTTCTGTTTGAACCGAAAGTCGAAGCCAAAACCCAGATTTTTATTCAAATTGAACTAATTAAGAGCTGCGACTTCGAATCGACTCGAGGCCGATCGCAAATTTGGGAGGCGACGGTGTAGGGTAGGGCGTCGCGAGGTCGGGGTCAGCTTGGGGCCGCCGCGAGGTAGAGTTTTGATCTGTGGCGCCGTAGGTCAGTAAAGGGGTTGCGATGATTGTCAGCAGTTGTGGGCTCGTTCGAGTTGGGGCTTGGGCTTGTTGGTGGTGGAAGCGACAGTGGGGTTTCGTGGTGTTTGAGCTTGGTGGAGTCGTGGTGTCGAACGAGGGGGGATATCCTGATTGTGATATTCCATAGAGGTATAAATTCTATTTTTAATTTAATATATACATATAGGGTAGGGAAGAAAATATACATAACAGGAAGTTTTACAAAACAGTTTATTTTCTTCAAAATTATAGATTTATATATGTATACGTATGTATGCAGTAAAATAAACTACTGTTGTTATTACAGAGAAAAATTATAGGGATCTTAGAATATTTAAGAGTTTATATAAGAATTAGATTTTTAATCTATACAGGTTATTTTATAAGTATAAATATATATGCAGTTCCAAAATAAAATAAATATAAATATACACATTTTAAATCTACCAGTCATTTAAAAAAAATATGTATTAAGGAGATTGAATTAGTGTAGTTAACTTATTTAATTATCTTAGTCGCTTCAAGTAATTTATTAAAAGAAAATTCGTTTAAAATTTAATTATTAGAAAATTTGCAGTAAAGAAGAAAGATATACATATGCCTATCTTAGTTAACTATATATATATATATATATATATATATATATATATATATATAGAAAAGATCTTGAATATATATAGAGATTTTTATAATGTTTAAGGAGATTATAATATATTTTATTCATTAGTTTCAAAGGGAAATTAATAGTTTAATTAAATCATTTGTCAAATTAAAATTTATTACTTAGAACTTAATTATTCAAATTTTTCGAATATTAACAAATCCATATAATATCTATACAAGGTCAATAATCGTGGAATCAAGTCGAGAATAAAGTGGATTTGCAAATTTAAGGGGCAAAGGTGAGATTAACTCACTCAGTAAAATTTAAATTTAAATGATTAAATTTAAATAATTGTTGGATGATTGAATTGATAGTATGATACTTTGGAATTGGTATATTATGTTGTGCTAACATCTGTGGATGCAGGGAAAACAGGTTGGAGGGATCCAACTGGACCCCTCAACATTTATTTAAATTATTTAATATTCTCTATTATGATTGGCTGATATTCTATGATGAATTATATTGAAATATTGAATGCTATGGTTTGATTGGAAATTATTGGGTATGATGAATTACTAGATATATATAAATTGGATTTTGGGAAGGAAATAAAGAAGTGAAATTGTAAGTAAAATACTTACAGAAATTTGAATAAATTTAAGAATGAAATGGAAAAGAAATAAACTGACTTTAAAATTCTAATAAATAGATCTTGAGTATAGAAAGGAAATTTGAATAAATGGAAAGTTAATGAATATTAAATCTTCAGTGATATTAATTAAAAGAAGAAAACGTTTATTTAAAATTTAAGATTTAAATTATTGAAAAGAACAAGGAAGAAATTGGGAAAATCTAAAATTTGTATATTTCAGTTAAAGATTTAAAATCAAATAATAATAATAATAATAATAATAATAATAATAATAAAGTCCATAATTAATGAATTTGAAATGAACTGAGTAAGTAAAGAAATTTATTTCAAATGGAATAAATTGGGAATCAATTTGGAAAATTGATTTAAGTGATTGGAAATTCTCTCTGGATAACCGAGTACGTTTTCAAAGTGAATTTTTAAATATAAGTTAAAAGTTTTAAAGTTGTTTTAAAAGAGCAAGTTATGGAAAATTTATTATTTCTAATATTTAAATTCTAAAGTAAGTATTTCCTTTTAATCTATTATAGCAATAATTACTTAAAGAGTGACTTAATGTTTGTTTTATAAAGTGAAAACCTAGTTTTATATTTTATAAAGTAACCATATTTTCAAATATTTATATAGTATGTATTTTTATCCAACTATTGAAATAGTTTTAATTTAAATGTTTTAAAAGTATATATTTCAAAGTAAAGTGTTTTAAAATTATTTTTAAAAATCTAGTTTTGTGCTTGGTAACTTCAGTGGAGATAGAAAATATTTGGGAAAGTTATTCTGGAAAGAAAGATGGTTTTGAAACTGTTTTCAAAGGATTGAAAATAGAAATATATCTTGTGAAGATATTTTGAGGTTAATAAATAATTTGGAAAATTATTTATTGTTTGATGGTTGTTTCTGAATATTAATTGATAGTTAAATAACCGACTATCAATATTGGCCAAATACGTTGATTGTTTCGAAGAGACCGAGATCGAGATTTATTTCTCGAAAACCACTTCGATCCGGTTTGTACGTTTCGTGGAAAACGATTTTTGGATTCGAAGATGGAGCAGTGAAGTGCAAGGGCTAGTCGCTACTAATCCTGAGGATATTTCCAAAATGGATGTAGTAGGAATAGTGCCTTCGGTTCCGTTCGAACCCGGGACGGACTTGTATGGATGAATGCTTGCGAAACATCGTCAGGTGGACGATGGGAATTCTAAGGGATATATTCTAAAAAGGTAACGCTTAGCCTCAAGCCTCATCAAATGGGAATGACTGAAAATCAGGGGTTATGCAGCAAGGCTAGGTGGGTAGCACCCAAGCGGGGTGAGGTCATCCCAGTCTAGATGTCCCTTTTTATTTTTCGGCTTAGTGGGCGGTTGCTGATCCCAACCGCGGGGTGATCTCACTCAGGATTATCCAGTAAGGGGTAGTCTCGGGCTTGTGTTGTAGGGGAGCGGGCGTACTCCTCGGTACGGTAATCTAGGCCCCGTACTGTGACAGGTGGTACCCCAGTGCCTAGTCATTAGTTGGAAATCCATTCTCCCTACGAGCCTTGTACGAGTTTTGTTTGTACTACCCACTCTATGGCTAGTAGCTGGAATTTAATAGATGTAACAATTTCGGCTATTTTGTAAGTATTTGTATATAGACCCTATTATAATATCAGAGGATTTCAATAAAAAGTGTTTTAGCTATCGTAAGGTAAAAACCCGACATGTTTATTTGTGGCGTGGTCTTACAAGATGCTTTTGTTTTCAAAGGATTTTTGAAACTTTAATAATCAATTGAGTGTGATTTTCTCACGCTGGTATTCCAGACTGACTCGGGTATTATTTAACTGTATGCTCGGGTCAGACCGAGTATTATAGGATACAGAAGGTGCTGTGGAGCTTGGGTGACGAGCAGGATGGCGATACGTACTCCCGTACTTGTATATATATATATATATATATACATATTCCGCTTTGTTGAGTTGTGGTGTACCCATTTGTATGATATTGATGTTGAGTTGTGTTCGATGTACTCTTATTGATGTAATATATAAACAGAGATGTATTTGATTTGAGTAAAGATCATTTATTATCTATTATATTTTATCCCGCTGCGATGATTAGATTCTGATGTTGTTTTCTATTTTCTTTTTCTACCTCTTTTTCTTTAACCAAAATGGCTCGTATTTCTATACAACTTGAGTTGATTGTTGTAGAATAGTGTTAACTCAAGGGGTACGGATTTGCGGGCTATCACAATTTGCATTTTATTTCATTACAATTTTTGATATTCTTTACAATTCCCAACTTCATACAACTGCTATAGCAATACTATTGCCACACTATCACATACTTCCAGCTCCAACTATACACCACAATTCATACTCATCATACTACGAATATCCACTCAACCCTAGGCCTGTCAATGGATGCTTTCAGATGCGGATATTCCGTATCCGTATTCGTATCCAAAATCATTTTCGGACATCGGATATCCACATCCGTGGATAGGGACGAATATCGGATAATTATCCTATCCGCTAATGACCGATAAATCAAGAATTATAAAATGAAAATTTTAGTTTAACATAAATATTTTTCATTCCCTTTGATTATGAAAGTGTTAAAAATTAACAAATATGCTAATAATAAATAGTTTCGAACAGTTAATAAGCATTAAATGCATATAATATAAATTACTAACTTAATAAAATAATAAATAAATATCATTCATTGCACTATAATACACATAATTTGAACTATAATCTTGACAAAAGATGAATGGATAATTTTTGGATACAGATGTCTTCGTACTCGCATCCGTTTTTCCGGATATCGGATATTTATCCGCTTTTCGGATGCGGATGCGGATTGATTTCATATTTTCGGGTATCCATTACGTCCCTACCCAACCCCATGACCTGATCAGAAACCTACAACCCACATTAGTTCTACCCATCATCATTTACTGAAGTAATTTTGGTCAGGAAATTTAGGAGAAATAAATTTTGATGATCTATGTTGCTAAAAATATAGTAAACAGATCATACTTAAAATAATTTTTGCTTTGATTTAATGTTCATTTTCACTACAATTGATGTAACAACCTAGTTTGGAGTTTGCTTGTCGATATTAAATTATAATATTACGAATTAAATTAAAATTGAAGATTTTAAATTGTTTATTTGAAATAAACAATGAATTTTGGAATTTATAAATGAGAAAATAAAGTTAAAAGCTTTATTTTATTTGGTTAGTGTGGTAATAATTGGAAAATGATTTTATTTTAGAGAAAATGTAATAATTATATTAATTATTGCCCATTTTCTTCTTTTAATATTTTTTAAAAGAAGAATGTAATTTTGAAGGTAGTTTATTTAAATAAAAAGATGAAATTTGATTTAAAAATGTGTTTTGATTATAAAATTGAGGTTGAAATGACTTATCATATTTTCTAAGCAAGAAAATACTTTTTGTTGAATTTTTTAAGTTGAAACTATGGATTTATGCATTTATTTGGTGTAAATTGTGTATTTTTGTGAATTAAGGGTTTTTAATGATAAAATGTTTCTAAAACTAAAATTATCTATTTATATAATGAAAAATATTTTATTTACTATGTATATAAGTTTATATATTTTGTTAGTCATTTGAAGAAAAATGCAATGTTTTATAACATAAGATGAATCGTCATACAAAGCTTATAACGGTACGTACAAAGTAATTGCTCTCATCTTCTTCCTCTTGCCTATAAAACAAAGTTCATATTTTCTCAAAATCAAAGTTTTGAATCTTCATACTTCTTTAAACAAACTAAGATTTTTATCAATCTAGAGTAAATCTAAATTAATCTCTTCCAAAACTGAAAATTTCATCAAAAATCTTATTTGAGTTGAGATATGTCTGTTAATGCTTTCTTTTTCTTTTGCATGTCCATATATTGATTTCTACAAGTTATTGGAAGCTCTCTTCTCCTCAAAGCTTGTTTCTTTCAGCACAAATTCAGAATTTATCTTCTCTAATTCAAGGTGAGTTACAAAAACTCACAAATTCTTGCTGAGCAAAGCTCAAATCGCTAAAAACAGTGAATAATTATCTCTTTGTAGTTATTTTATCTCAGCCTGTAAACTGTTTTCTGTTGCATCTTTGAAAGCTTATAACTTTTGGTTCCAGCAAAAAATTGCTGCCAGATTTCTTCCAGATAGTAGTTTATATGTTGAGTCTGCAAAATTTGGTTGAAAAATATTGTCATTTGAGTGTTCAAAACCTTGCTGCAAAATCAACAAAAACCTAGATTTTTGCCTGGGCATATTTTGTTTGAGTTGCTACAAACATGGGCTGATTCATGTTTGAGAAAGCATAACTCTTTCATTTCTTACTGGAATTCATCGATTCTTTTTTTGTTTGAAATATAAAGTTTTCTACTATATGAATACCAACTTTCAGCTCAATCTTAGGTCGCATGTTCCTTTTTTTTATGCCTGGAAGTTGAACCCGAGATGGTTTTCAGGCCTGTACATTTGTTTTTTGAACTGTTGCAAACATGACCTGAATCCATGTTTGAGACAATGTAACTTTTTCATTTTTAGTCGGAATTCATTGATTCCTTTTTTGTTTGAAAGATGAAAATTTCTAGTATGTGCATACTAATTTTCAGCTCAATATGAGGTCGTTTTGACCTCTACTTTGGGCTTGTAAGTTGAACCCAAGATGGTTTTCAGGCCTGGGCACATTTTTGTTTTTGAACTATTGCAAACATGGCCTGAGTCCATGTTTGAGACAGTGTAACTTTTTCATTCCCATCGAAATTCATCGATTCTTTTTTTTTAAATCTGAAGTTTTCTACAGTGTGCACACCAATTTTTAGTTCAATCAGCGGTCGTTTGGCCACCTGTTTCATGTCTAAAAGTAAAACACAAAGAAGATTTCAGACCTAGGTATTATTTTGCCTATGCATTTTTATGTTCTTTTTCCATTTGAATTTTGACTTCAACTTCATGTTTTTGTGTTATTTTTGAAAAGTTTTATGGGCTATGATGCCTATCAATAGGCTAGCCCACTTTTGATAAATTAGAAATTCAAATTTGAATTGAATTTGAATTAAATTTGATTGACGGTTTTGAGTGATTTCTTTGATTTCGAGAACGGATTTTTCCAAATGAAGTAATTTTTGAATAAATTTGCATTTAAAATAATTATTATATATTTTTAAATAACTTTAAGCTACAAAATCTGTTTATTATCTATAATAAGGGAATTTTCAAATATTGTTTTCAAAATTGATTTCTAAAAATTGTTTTAAAAGCTTGTTTCCTCAAGAAAATTATTTTATATATAAAATATGCGTTTTTGCAATATTTGAGCAAATGAGAAGGAGAATTAAATTGTTTGGTAAAACACATGGTATGGGACACGTGCGTTTATTTTATCATTTAAATCCTGACTTGTCCGTTTGATCGTTTTGACCTTCGGGTCGAATTAACCAATGAGATAAGGTAAACTTTTTACTATTTTGAGTGTGGAATTTACTAGTGGTTAGTAAACCATGTAGTACGAACGTGTGGTATGGGACACACGTTAACATTGCTCGGGTTCCTATCTGAGAGTTTGTGAAACATTTGTTTAAGAGACGTATTTGCCAGTTCTGGACCTTTTGGTCATTTGTACTTCGGGATGTTTATCTAAGAGACATTTGTCATTGCGACGTATTCGTCTTTGGGGATGTTGTACTTTGGGATGTTTATCTAAGAGACGTATTTATTTGTCCTTTGGGACGTTTGTCTATGAGACATGGTGCCTTATTTTGAGAGAACGGTACTTGGCAGGCTTCGGCCATAAGCACGTGCTATATCTTTGAGATGATTTCATTGATTTCTTTATGATTTTCTAAGTGTATTTCTTTTTTACATCATTGACCATTTGAGCCGTTCGAGATATTATATATGGCGATTACGTCTTAGGAAATTGAACTTCTTATCGAGTTCTATATTTGAGATTTGGGTTTGCCAACAGTTGACGTTATTTGAAATTTTCTTATTGGCATTATTATATGAGATTTGCCTTTTGGCATTTATTTGGGATTATATTATCCTATGTTGGAGATTTATATTTGATTGACTTATGGCGTATTTTGAGATGGTGATTTCTCTGAGATTGTTTTGAGTTGCTGATATTGCGAGTTTGGGATTTCTCCTCTTTGGAGTTATGTTTTTGTCTTAAACCATATTTGATGTTTTGTGATACGCAGTTGAGTTGAGGCATACTTTTATTGTGAGATTTGTTATAAAGCTTTATCGCCTTTGAGTTGCATTCATACTTAGTTGTATCCTTATATCACTTGAAATTACTATACGTACTTAGTTATGCCATTTGAAGTAACCATATTCTCTTGAATTATTCCTTCTCACTTGAGAAGATTATCACCTTGCCTTATGCTTATGTTATCGATTGTCCTCTTAGAACTGAATTTTTTTTAGCAAGATTGACCCGTGTATTTTATACTCGGGTCAGACCAAGTTGTTTCAGGTTAGATACCTGCCTTTGGACTTTACTTGATGCTTCTGCCTTGGACATCAGCTTATATCTTTTTTTACTTTTATAGTCATTTTGTATGACTCTAATATGTATTTATTGTATTGATTCGTTGTATATATTGTGTGCTCGTACCACTTCTGTTGTATCATTTGTACTGTATGGGATGTATCTATGTATGTGCTTATATATATGCTTGGCTACTGTTCTGTGATATGTTGTACATATATTGTTGTTGTATTTTGTTATGATAGATAAGTTAGCCACTGTAGTTTTGTATTAAGTATTTATTGAATATGTTAATCCACTTGAGAAAGGAAAAAAAAATTAAGAGCACTAAATCGACGTATTCAATAGATGTTTAAGACAAAGCTATGGATGGTCGTTCCTAACCAGCCCTATTCTCTACATTAGCAGATATTATTACCCAGGAATACTCTTTGTTAATATGGTTCTCAGGGTGGGGCATCACAGATTGGTATCAGAGCTGAGTTCATAACAAAATATGATAACCACAGAACAGAAGCATATATTACGGTACATCAAAGTATAGTACAAGTGTTACAAATCCATTAATCATCGTGCCTTTTATTTAATCATGCCCTTTGAGACAAAAGTTTGGGATATGTCTAGGAATATTTTTATTGCGTAGTATTCCAAAAATAGATGACATCTTATCTTAGGAGTAGTCCTAATCATGATTGTTTTATTCGAGTCCTCTTCCATATGGGTGCTTGACACCCATCCGTATCGGAAGAGTTTGCTGATGCTTTTGGATGTTCTTCTCTTGTTCAGTTGTGAGGATTGCGAATCCTATTGAGGGGATCCATAATATTTGGCATGATGTATGAGGATTTGGGATTGTTGCTTGTAACTTATCTTTCGTGCGAATTAGCATGCCATTTTCTATCTAGACTTTAGAGTGTTTGAGATGAAGTGGCTAGCCTTTTATCAAGCCACATTCTATGATTCAAAGAATCCTATATTAGGTATCCTTATTCGGCTGATTTGTTTCTTCTTGTCCTTAGGAATGTTAACGATGATTCCGAAGTCTCTGTTTTCATTCTTGATTTTCAAGATGCAGATGATATATCTCGAATGTCATTCATTGTGATTCTGTTGATTTTTGTGAGTCCATTTTGGGCATGACACCCAATCGGGCAATCAAATATTGTATCGACTACATTCCCGATTCTTAGCCTTTTGGTCATCCTCCCATGAGGATGTTCATTAGGGAAATGAGGTGATTCGTTGAATTTATTTGATATTTCCATTCTTACCCCTTTCAAGATATCCTCTTTAGGTACACAATTGTTGATATACTTTGTGGTATTACTTCACTCAGAGCAATGATTTTTTTTAATGTTACTTCCCCGCATTCGAGAAGATATTTTACCCTTACTTTTCTACCTCATTTCTCTCTTTTTAATCTATTGAGTGGTGCTAGGCCCATTCTTCGGCTTGACCCTACACTGATTTTTCCTGAGCTACGAGTCACGGAGGATAGCGTTAGACTTACAACATTCCGCACTCGTTATGAGTGTTGTGAGTGGTTCATTATATGTTTGGAATAATGAACACTCTAGTCTATTCCATTAATCTTGAGGATCGACTATTCTGGGAATATCTCGATGAGCTCTATTTGTGTTCCTTGATTTTGAGAATAAGTAATAAATTGTGTTTTTAAATTTTTCAAAAAACAATTGAAATATGCTTCTAAGAGAAATTGGATTTTCTTTTTGGGAAAAACAAAAAATATTTTGAGTATTATATATGAGGTATTTCATTTTAAAGAAAATGAATTTTTGTGTTGGGTTGTCCGTTTAGTGCTTTATGAATTCTGGTCGATGCGGTTGGCCAACGTTATTGATAGGAATTTCCTGAACGTTGTGATGAGGCAGTCAAACACGGTAAATTGAGTTTTAATAAGTAATGTTGGGAAATAATTATATAGTCGAGTATTAATTTTTATTTTAAATGTTTAATGAAGCCATTGAATCATAGTGAGTGTTGGATGAGTGGGGAGGCAGTTTTGATTATTTGATCAACTCTGCAGCAAATCGATGGGGTCATTCACTATAAATCAATGGCGAGACAATACCCTTATATTATTTGAAAGTTGAGAAATTGAGTATGGTAACTTTGGGAAGTAAAGTGAATAATTATAATTAAGGGGATGTCTTAATTAGAAGAAAATATCATTTGATGCTTTTATTAATAAAATGATGCATTTAAGGTAAAAGAATATTTTGGTTTAAAAATTAAAATAATAATTGAATATTTTAGTACAAGTTACTAATGATGACTATAAAAATTTGTTTTGGCACTTAGTTATTTGAGTAATAGTAGAGGATAGATATAAAACTCTATCTTAAGAGAAAACAAAGAAGTGTTAGTTTAGAACATTTAGTATAAATTTGTGAGCTAGTTTTTGTTTTAAACTTAAGTGGTATTACAACTTGTGGGTTTGAAATTACAAAATTCTTTTGAAAACAAGTTTGAATTAATTATTAACTTTAATTAGTTTTATGTTGTAATTGGATGAAAATTTAATTTTTGTGACAAGTGGAAATGTGAATTTTCATTGTTTTGATAAATGAACAATCCATGTAGTATATTCATTTTAAATTGTGAGAATAATTTTAAAATATATATATATATATCCCAAAATTTATCTTATGGCTAATAAATAATCATTTCTTGATGATGACAGAGATTAGCTATCTCTTCCAAAATGAGTTTTCAAGCTAACTGTTTTAAAGTTAGGTTTTGGAAAGTAATGAAAATATTTCCACTTAATAAAATATTTTATTATGATTACATTTGATCATAATTTTACATTTCTTGGCTTTCCGGGGAAAATAAGTCATTTAATAAATGATTTAGCAAAAAGCTTGCTGAAAATATAGCTTGAAATTAAAATGTTTAGGAGAATTTCAAATTTTAAATTGATTTAAAAGCTAAAATTTTGTTTGAAAAATTTCTATACTAAAACAGCGATAACTTGAGATTTATATTTCCAAATGAGTTCAATATTTTTATAAATGAAAGAGCTGTCAGTAAGCTATAAAGTTTCTTCACCACTTTAAAATATTTTGCTTTTTACTAAGACTAAAATGAGTTAGAAAGTGGATAGACATTTCCGTCCTCTTAAGAAATTTCTAAGATTAAGGTGAAAATAAATCTAGCATAACTTTCAAACCGTAAATTCGATTTTAATGATCTTTATATTGCTGGAAAGCATAGACTGAGTAAAACAACTTTCATTGTATAAAAAGTTTCAGATTTGGTTGTTTGCTGGGTCAAAACATGTCTTCTTTACAACATGTCTGAAATGAAATTGACCAATTTTCCTAAATAATTAAATGTAGCACTTCTTATTTATGAACATGAACTAATATCATCTATTCGAGTTAGGTATAGGTAAAAAGAAGATAGTTGGACTATTTTTTGAGCAAAAAGATTATATATAAGATTGTGCAAACTAGCTTTAAATGCTAAAAAGAAAGGTATGTTTTCGGATTAATTTTAAGAGTTAAATGATGGCATATATTGCGTTTCCGACCTAATGATCGATATGTATTATATAAATCATTTTTGTAATATTGTATACGACCCTGCATACAAAGTAGACTTCGTCGATTTTTCCAGAAATTTCTAATACCTAGAAAATTTGAGAAACAAATTGAACAAAATATAATATATGTTGCAAACTAGAGAATACCTGTGGAAGAATTAGAGAATAAACAACTTAAACTTTATTTACTCCGACGAAGAGTAATGAAATTAAATTTAAAATCTAAGTAAGTAGTTTTGAAAAAATTTCAAGTGTTGAAAATTGTGGTTATAATTATAAAAATATTGAATTTTGAAACTCTAAGAATTCTTTATTGAGAGTTTATACATATATTTTAATTCCTTTGTTTATCTTACTCTCGTGTTATTTTCTAGCAACGTGCATTTATGCGGTCGTTTGAGTATGGTGGCCTTTGAAGAAACCACCTTTTGGTTGATCGATTTTGCCTCTTTTGTGTCTATCTTATATTGGTGTAGTTCCGTTCGCAATGTCATACGAAAAATCTTATCGATAATCATTTTGTTGGTTAGAGTTCGGGTTGGAGTTGTGCTAAATCCCAACCCTACTTGAGGAGCTTATGAGTAATTAATCTCATTCGATTGATCCTTTGTGTAACAGCTTGTTGTGTTCTCATTCGAATGTGAGACGCCTTCGAAATCTTGTATGTTGCTCGAAAAATTCAATGGTTCGCTAATTCCAATATTAGCATTTTGGAAACCATAGAATTTATCGAGCAATCTTATCTTCTATCAACTTGCATTAGGGTGATAAATTTTTAAACTTACGCTTATCTATCTTTCTTTTGATTGATGAAATTAATAGATTGAATACAAATTCTTCTCTAGAAATTGCGAGAACACAATTTTGCTAAGAGGTGAGTCTGTAACAACCCTGATTTGGAGATTACCTTTCAATATTAAATTATAATGGTAATTATAATTTAATATTGTCAATTAAATTAAAATTAGAGATTTTAAATCGTTTATTTGAAATAATCAGTGAATTTTGGAATTTAAAATTGAGAAAATAAAGTTAAAAGCTTTATTTTATTTGGTTAGTGTGATAATAAATGGAAAATGATTTTATTTTAAACAAAATGCAATAAGTATATTATTTATTTCCCATTTGCTTCTTTTAATAATTTTTAAAGAAAAATGTAATTTTTAATGGTGGTTTATCTAATTTAAAAAGATGAAATTTTATTTAAAAATGTGTTTTGATTATAAAATTGAGGTTGAAATGACTATTATATTTTTCTAAGCAAGGAAATATTAAATTTTTGAAGTTGAAACTATGGATTTATGCATTTATTTGGTGTAAATTGTGTATTTTTGTAAATTAAGGGTTTTTAATGATAAAAATGTTTTTAAAACTAAAATTATCTTTTTATATAACGAAAAATATTTTATTTACTATGTATATAAGTTTACATATTTTGTTTATATGAAAATTTGAAAAAATGCATTGTTTTATAACATAAGATGAATATGTGAGCATTTGCTTAAGTATGTGATTTAATTACTTAGGCTATTAATTTATTTCTATAATTGGGTCCAAAAGGCCCATTAGCCTACTTAATCAGACATTGAGATGGTGAGAAACAATTACTGTACGCATAAAGTAATTGCTATCATGTTCTTCCTCTTGCATGTAAAAGAAAGTTCACATTTTCTCAAAATCAAAGTTTTAAATCTTTATACTTCTTTAAACAAACAGATATTTTTATCAGTCTAGAGTAAATCTAAAGGTAATATTTTCCAAGACGGAAAATTTCATCAAAATTTTTATTTGAGTCGAGGATATGTATGTTAATGGTTTCCTTTTCCTTTGCATGTCTGTATATTGATTTCTACAGATTACTGGAAACTCTCTTCTCCTTAAAGCTTGTTTCTTTCAACAAAAATTCATAATTTATCATCTTTAATTCAAGGTGAGTTACAAAAACTCACAAATTCTAGCTGAACAAAGCTCAAATCGCCAGAAACAGAGAATAATTTGCTTTTTGTAGTTATTTTATCCCAGCTTGTAAACTGTTTTCTATTGCTTTTGTGAAAGGTTATAACTTTTGATTTCGGCAAGGAAACGCCGCCGGATTTATTCCAGATAGTAGTTTATATATTGAACTTTGTCTCTGTAAAACTTGGTTGAAAATATTTTTATTTGATTGTTCAAAACTTGGCTGCAAAATCAACAGAAACCCATATTTTTACCTAGGCATATTTTGTTTGAGTTGCTGCAAACATGGCTCGAGTCTATGTTTGAAACAGCATAACACTTTCATTTCTTACTGGAATTCGTCGATTCTTTTTTTATTTGAAAGATAACGTTTTCTACTATATGCATAACAATTTTTAGCTTAATCCGAGGTGGTTTGATCCTTTGTTTTATGCCTGAAAGTTGAACCTGAGATGGTTTTCAGGCCTGTACATTTTTGTTTTTTAAACTGCTGCAAACATAGCCTAAGTCCGTGTTTGAGACGGTGTAACATTTCATTTTCAGTCGTAATTCATTTATTCTTTTTCTGTTTAAAAGATGAAGTTTTGTAGTATGTCAACACCAATTTTTAGCTGAATATGAGTTCGTTTGGTCCTCCATTTCAGGCCTGTAATTTGAACCAAAGATAGTTTTCAGGCCTGGCCACTTGTTTTTGAACTACTGCAACATGGTCTGAGTCCATGTTTGAGACGGTGTAACCTTTTATTTTCGGCCGGAATTCGTCGATTCGTTTTTTTATTTAAAAGATGAAGTTTTCTACTACGAGAGTACTAATTTTTATTTTAATCTGTGGCTGGTTGGCCACCTGTTTCATATTTAAAATTTGAACCCAGAGAACATTTCAGACCTGGGTAATATTTTGCTTATGCATTTTTATGTTCTTTTTCCGTCTGACTTTTGACTTTTAATTCATGTTTTTGTGATATTTCTGAATTTTTTGAGCGCCATGATGCCTATCAATAGGCTAGCCCACTTTTGACGGATTTGAAATTCAAATTTGAATTGAATTTGAAATGAATTTGAATGACGGTTTTGAGTGATTTTTTTGATTTCGAGCATGGATTTTTCCAAACGATTTTAAAATAACTTTTAAATAAATTAATATTTAAATTAATTATTACGTATTTTTAAATTATTTAAGCTATAAAATCTATTTGTTTTCTATAACAAGGGAATTTTCATATATTGTTTTCAAATTGGTTTCGAAAAATGATTTTAAAAGCTTATTTTCTCAAAAAAATAATTTTATGTATAAAATGCACATTCTTGCAATGTTCGAGCAAATGAGAAGGAGAATTAAACGATTTGTCAAAACATGGTATGAGGCATGTGCGTTTATCTTATCGGTTAATTCCTGACTTGTCCGTTTGTCGATTTGACATTCGGGTCGAGTTTACCGATGAGAGGAGGTACACTTTTACTTCTTTGAGTGTGGAATTTACTAGTGGTTAGTAAACCGTTTAGTGCGAACGTGTGGTATGGGACACACGTTTATACTATTCGGGTTACTATCCGAGGGTATGTGACACATTTATCTAAGAGACGTACCTTCCAATACTGGACCTTCGGTTCATTTGTCCTTCGGGATGTTTGTCTAAGAGACGTTTATCATTGCAATGTATTTGTCCTTCGGGATAATTGTCTAAGAGACGTATTTATTTATCCCTTCGAACATTTGTCTAATAGATGTGGCGCCTTATTTTGAGAGAACGGTACTTGGCGGGCTTCGGCCATAAGGACCGCTATATCATTGAGATGATTTCATTGATTTCTTTGTAATTTTGCTAGTGTGTTGCTTTTTTACATTTTTGGCCATTTGAGTCGTTCGAGATATTATATATGGCGGTTACATCTTTGAAAATTGTACTTCTTATCGAGTTCTATATTTGAGATTTGGTTTTGCCAACACCTAGCTTATTTGAGATTTGCCCATTGACTTTATTATATGAGATTTGCCTTTTGGCGTTTATTAGGGATTATATTCTCCTATGTTGAAGATTCATATTTGATTTCCTTATGGCATATTTTGAGATGGTGATTTCTTGAGATTGTTTTGAGTTGCCGATATGGCGAGTTTGGGATTTCTCTTCTTTGGAGTTATGTTCTTCTCCTAAACCATATTTGATGTTTTGTGATACGCCAATGAGATGAGGCATGCTTTTATTGTGAGATTTGTTATATTGCTTTATCGCCTTTGAGTTGCATTCATATTTAGTGATATCCTTATATCACTTGGAATCACTATACCTACTTAGTTATGCCATGTGAAATAACTATATTCTCTTGAATTATTCCTTCCCACTAGAGAAGAATATCACCTTGCCTTATGTTGTGTTATCGATTATCCTCTTAAAACTGATTTGTTTAGCTAGATTGACCCGTGTATTTTATACTTGGGTCGGACCGAGTTGTTTCAGGTTAGATACCTGTTTTTGGACTTTACTTGATGCTTCCGTCTTGAATATCAGCTTATCTCTTTTTGTAGTTTTATTGTCGTTTTGTATGACTCTGATATGTATTTATTGTATTGACTCGTTGTATATATTGTGATCCTTGTACTACTTTTGTTGAATCATTTGTATTGTATGGGATGTATCTGTGTTTATGTGTGTGTGTGCGCGCGTGTGCGTGTGTATGTGTGGGTTTGGTTACTGTTCTGTGATATGTTGTACATATATTTTCGTTGTATTTTGTTCTGATAGATCCGTTAGCCACTGTAGTTTTGTATCAAGCATTTATTGAATATGTCAATCCATTTGACGAAGGAAAAAAAATTGGAGCACTAAATCGACGTATTCAGTAGATATTTAAGACAAAGTAATGGATGGTCGCTCCTAACCAGTCTTACTCTCCGCATTACCAGACAGTAGTACCGAGTAATACTTTTTGTTAATATGGGTCTTTGGGTGGGGCATCACAATTGATAAGTGGTTTTATGTGTTGTATTATAATTTGATGGTTTAAGTTATGTTAACTAATAACATAAATAAACCATACTTATGATAAATAGGTCACTATTTCCATTTAAGAACAAAATAGAGAGATCGTAGATTATTTGTGTGTTGGTTTACAAAAATATGGAGTGAATTTGCCTCGAAATTGTTTTCTAAGCTTTTATTTTCAATCACTTTTGTTCTAACCTTTTTACGTTTTTAGCCTAAACAACTTCAAAAGTTTGATTTAATTTGATTGAATAGAATTTTTTTAAATTATTAAATTTTCTGCTGATCGATCTATATTCGCCACGTACTAAAATTATACGCCGTGCGCTTCGGGTTAATTTTTAATTAAAATTTATCGGCTGTTTTTAAATTCGATAGAAAATTAGTCATTAAACACAGATCGTATATGGATGTTGTGCCATTTTTGACGTCAACCATTTGTTTGGTATGTTGTTTTCCTCATATTCTGTTAGCTAACATATCAATTACAATGCAGTTAAAATTGTTACCATTGCTTTTTGCCTTATTATATATAAAATTGTTCCCGTGCAAAGCAACTGTAACTAGACCTACCACAAATCAAAAATTACAGATAAATAGAAGCGAAAGGTTAAAGTACGTTCATGACAGTACTTTTTATTTCTTCTATCATTGTATGTTTATCATTCCAAAAAACGAAAACGAAATGAGATTGGGGTTGACTACGCAACACTTTAAGATGTAAAAAGCTGAAAAGGTAAGATAAAATAGGTAAAAGGAGTAGAAAGGAATAGCATAGTAGGCATGAAAAGTTTTATGAAAACATTTAATAGGAGACTGATTGGAAATTACAGAAAAGTCCCATCAAGAATTAAATATGAGAGAGAATGTGAACTTTTTTTTTTTATTTGTGAAAATCGAGTTATCCAAAGCACTAAAACGAACTTTATATTTGTCTAATTAATTTGTTAACATCAACGTTAAGCATAAAAGTATCAAATATTTGGCTGGGGGCAGCTTTCCCATTAACATTCCCTAGGCGTCAAAAGTATCCGACGCTTGGGGAACTATGACGGGGCAAAAATGTTGGGCGAACTGACCCCACTACATTTTGCATGGTCAATAAAATGTCTTACTTATTGCTTTCATATTTGCATCAATACGTTAAATAGTTTATAAATGAGCAACAATGTTGGCGGAAAATGGAATATACAACTGAAAAAATCATACGTTTCATGAATTTAAAGTAAATATAACCATACAGAGGGCTAACGAAAAATAGTAATAACAAATGCTTATCAAAATAACAAACAGTTAAACATTAAGCTGAACTCTACAAAATGTGCTCACTTCCTTACTATTTTAATATTTTGTTAGTTAACATCAAAATGCTGGTAGGAACGTGAAACATTAAATGAAGAACTGATTTGGCTATCCACCAGCGCAACTCTTATTTTTCCCCTTCTATAAAATGCCAACTTTAGGGTACCGCACAATCCATATTCCTTGCTATCTAAATTTACTCACTCTCACTCCTTGTAAATCTCCTCTCAGTTCCGCTTATTCCGTTTTAAAAATTCGTTCCTCGAATCTTAAGAATTCAATTCTCACTTTTAAATTTCTCTGTAGTAGGAGCTTTACAAGGAGTGAGTAAATTTAGATAGCAGGAATATGGATTGTGCAGTACCTAAAGTTATGATTTACAAGAATAAGCGGAAATTGTGAAGATAGCCTGTGAGCACAAGTACTGCCTCTACAATATGGGTTGTGCAGTGCCCTAAAGTAAATCATAAATCACCTTCCTGTTTCAAGAATTTATGATTTACTGTAGGCAGTGCAGGATAGCCTGTGAGCACAAGTACTCCCTCTGCAAACTTCCAAAGAAAGGTGAAAAGGTTCGTTGGTATTGTGAAGATTATAGGCCAACTATTTTTCCAAGAAGCATCTTCATCTTCTCCAAAGAAGCAGAGGTTGATGCTGAAACTTGCAAACTATATCCAGAAAGCATTCAAAAGCTTCAAAATCATAATCCAGATCTAAAGAATAACAATCTTGATGCTTTTTGTCCATCACAACTTGAAACGGTCCGCGAAGAAGCTGAGATTATAACATGGATAAGAGAAAAGCATGGAGAAACTAACAACATTATTATTGCAGTGGAATCACGTGTCTAGCCACATTAAGATTACTCGAATTCTGACCGATAGATTATAAAAGGATGTTCAGATACCATAAAAATTATCCAATTGAACCCAAATAAACAAAGCAAAATGAAATGGATGGAATAAGTCACAAATTGTAGTATCTGATTTCTCAGACAACACTACCTCGCCTGCATAATCATATTTTTTAAGCAAAATGACAAAATTAAAACGTATCTAAACAAAGTTACACATATGCTGTATACGTACATACATCCTTGCAACTACTGATAGCAAATCTTTAGACTGCTCGAGCAAAACTCCCTTATGTGCAGCTGCCTTTGCAATTTCAGACATTAGACTATCCGTTCTTTCCATCTGTAATTCTTATATACACTACGTAAACAATTTCTTATAAATTTTATATGTTACAGATTTTGAAATTTGCGTCCAAGTACCTTTAGCAGCAAAGAAGACACTGAAGCTCCAGTTGCTTGCATAACATCTACTGCCGATCCAATAACATTTCTTAAATAGTGGACATTTATCTGTCAATAGCAATTCAACCTTAGTTAATCCAATGAGATAATCTATACTATTATATTATTAGTCAGTTAGATTTCGAGGGCACAGAAGCCTCCTTTAGTTTTTGTCAAGTGAACAGTCGCCTTTTGTATTTTTCTATTTTCCTTATCTCATCTTCGCTTCCCCCGTCCATCTGTCAGCTAAAAACAAAAGATTAGGGATTTTTAATGGCCGCTCGCTGAGTCTCCAGTATTCTACCGCCTAAAAAATCATTCCACCCCCTACGAATTGAACAACTGCTGTTTACGGGAAAATAAAAGTTTCTCCCCTCACACATCTCCGCGTCGTCCTTTTTTCCTATTCTACAAGTAAAAGGATATCTCATAAATCGTTGCTTTCCTTCATATTATATTTGCTTCATTGTAGCTCTTCGTTTCAATCTTCCACTACGCGTCGTCCTCCAAGCATACGAATACGGTCCTCTTCGATTTGTTGCTTTTTCGGCTGTGTCTACCTCACTTTGAAATCACGGTCAACTATCGATAAATAGAAATTTAAAGATGCTTCTCTGAATAATTTCTCTCATCGCTTAAGCAAAAGAATCTCTCTTAGTTTATTTTCCTCTATAATACTGGAAAACAAAAATTATCACGCTTCTCTGATTACCTTGCTCTCATCGCTTAAACACAAAATCCCTTTTCAGTTGTTTCTCCTTCGGTTTCATTTTTGACGGTTGATTCATTCTGAGATGCTGATGGGAAGTACAACATAATTAAAATTTGTGTGCAAACCTTTTGGGTTTGATGTTGCTTTAGAGCTTGAACATGGTATAGTTTATTATCTTTTTTAATTTTATGCCAATTAAAATCAGAGACCGGTTGTATCGTTTTTCCACCATTTTGCTCATTGTTGTTTTGTTGATTCTTTGTTTGGTTTTGTTGGAATACACATGGAAAGCTAAGATGTTTTCCCTTTATTTTTTGGTGAATATTAACATCTTTTGCAGATCTTGCCTACATAAATTGTGTCTGTTCTAATACTATAGTAGTTATGAAATGAAACTTACATAACGGTGATCAAAATTGCTTCCACTAGGAAATTGGTGTAGCAAGGGATTATTGAATTTTCATGATCTAGTATTCTAGCGGTAGTTGAAGAATGAAGGGGTAGCAACTAGGAATGATCATCATTTTGGGTTTGGAATTCGTTGTTATTCAATATAATTGCTGATTTTAAGCTTGGATGTTAAAAGTAATACTCGATATAATGTGAGTGCAACCTGAATTGTTCATTAAATTGTAATTATGATTTGATAAGGTTTACACCACAAAGATTAGGTGACTAACAAAATATTTGTTTATCTTGAGGTGAATTATTAGAGAAACAGTGGAGATTTATAATTGTCATACTTCCTTCAACTAAAATTATCATATTATTTAGGTAAGTGGCACGCTGAAAGCAAATATATAGATGAAGTGTTGGGCCAAACGTTGAGCCTTTAGGCTCGGCTTTCTCTGTTAAAATAAAACTTTTCATACAATGCAATGCCTTGAAAGTTCAACTGGTTTTTATTTATTTTATGTTTCCTAGTATAATGAACAAAGATAGGTAGCCAATGTTACTAACGATTTTTATGTATGTTGAGTCTTGCATGTAGGATTTAGGTGCTTCTTCTTTATCTGTGTTTTCTAACTAGATACGTGGATTTTTCTATTAGAATGAGTGAGAAATTTAATATAGAAATCCTGATTATAGTTTTTGGATGAAAGGAGCACCTAACATGAAGTAAACAAGAAGTTTGTCTAAATGTGAATTTTAGCAATTGATTCCTTTCATAAAACATGAAAGCCCAGCAAATTTGAGAATACCCTAATAATAGTTTTTGTTTTTTTATGTTTCCTTTACAATAAAAAAAAGCATAAGTTAGCACTATTTCTATAAATTTACATAGAAGTTGAGTAGGCACTGCTACAGCTCTAACAATAATGTTTTATATGCAATAATGTAATTTTTTTATAACAAAGGGAAATTATCATTTATGTCTTTAGCATGATATAATTTTTTTGTACTGGGATTTTTTTACTTTGGTTACGGTTATAGCATTTACTCTAGACGTTTATGCTTGCAGTTTTGTGTGAATTTTTTTTGAATTTTATACTTCTGTTACAATTAATCCGTTAGTATGCTAATAAAATATGTATATGTTGGATGTAGATTTGCTTCTTCTTTTACAGTAACGTAATTTCCATAACTACAGTACTAGCAGCAAAAGTATTCCAATTAATACGCCCTTGAGATAATAGAAAAGAAATAATGGGAATCGATTGTAAGATACTTTTAATTTCATATTGAGTGATGGGCATAAATTTTCATTATGGATCATTATTTGTCTAATATTTTGTTCAAATATATGTTAATTTATTGTTTAAGTTTAAACGTCTACCATTATATGACTTTGTCACAATTGGCTATATGATTTTGTGTGTAGTTTTAAGCACAACACTTTAGCAAGATATGTTCACAAGTTTTGGTGTTCCCATGTTGTCAATATGTTCACAAGTTTTAGCATATGCAGCATTGCTTTAGCTTTGCAATCAAGGATCTAGCCAGTCTGGTGTTTTTTGAGTTTTATACGATTTCATAATTTTGAGATATTTTTGTTACATCGATAGCTTAGTGCTACATGAGATGTTATATAGGGTGATTTCGTCTTTTTAGATTTGAACTCTATCTTGAGTTCCGTGAGATTCATATTAAAATTTGAGTTTCTCTTATGACTTTTGTATGATTCCTTACTTTAGAGTTGAATGCCATTAAGTATGGATCTCTTATGTTGGATTAAATCTATTCATGCGACAACCCTTGGTGAACATATACCATGCATTGAGATTATACTATACTTATACCCTACCTTTATAGTTAAAGGAAGAATTACCTTATGCATATATATTCCTCTTATCTTATACTAATATCAAGTTCTTGCTAGCTTGACCCGTGTATTATTACTTAGGCCAGACCGAGTTGCAGGTTAGGTAGTTGGACTCTTAGCTTGCTTTACTTTTTGGACTTCACCGTTGACTAGGGATATGGCATAGTTTTTGTGTAGTATACTTTCTGTTGGGCACTTGTGATGTATATATTCTTTTGTGGAGAATGTATGTACATATTATGGTTGTATACCACTAGTGGCATGTTGTATTACATTTGATGTATGTATTCATATGTATCGTTTCTGTGTTGTTGTTCTGTGACTTGTAATTGATATAATTATTATGTTTTGCTTCTTAATAATCCTGTAACCACCATAGTAGTGTATTAGATAGGAATTAAGTATGTCAAATACTTGAGATGAAAAAAGACTATAAATATCGACATACCTAGCTCTTTTCTAATGCAAGACTATGATGGTCGCCCTTAACCAGCCTCATTCTCCGCATTAGCAGACAAAATTACTGAATAATTATTTTTGTTAATGTGGGTCTCGGGGTAGGGCGTCACACTGATGCTTCAATTTTAGTTTCTATATCAGATCTTGAACGTGTTTCTTCCGAGGACTCTACTACTAAGAGCCGCTCTTCTCAGGGAGTGAAGTATCTGTATAGCTCCCTCATTCTCTGTTGATCTTGGAGGTGAGGAGTGATCTTTCAAATCAGAATGCGCTTCAATCCTCAGTTGATGGGAGCATCAGCTGAATCCTTTGATTTTTGGGCAGAAGGTGCTAAGGTCCTTGCCCATACCATGGCCATAAGAAGAGTTTTTTCATGCTTCCTCTTGCAGCCCCTACGGGGCCCTTGGATTCCCATTTTCTCCCATCATCGGAATCACGGTCTAAGCTAATGGACACCCGTGCGTCTTTGCTCTGGAGTTGGCCATTGGTTGACGTTGGATGGTCATAATCAAAGGGTGGAAGCTCTACGACTAGCTTCTATGAAGCATCGGTCGTTGAGTCTTTTATTCAAAAAGTAGTAGTTGGTCCCACTACTCCCATTTTATAGTGAGCTATAATAGTTTATCTACCGCATGACACATGCAACAGACAAGCATTGGCGGTGAGCCGTGGGCGATGATGTAATGGAAGATGGAATTGGAGGGTTGTTGGAATTTAATGGGAGGAACAGAGAGATGGAGGGACAGAGGAATGGAGGATGAAGGGACAGAGGGATAGAGGTATGGAGGACAGAGGGACAAACGAATGGAGTTTCAACCCCTCCTCCTGTTGCCAAAAATGTTACTAATTTTTTTGTTAACGCCACCCTCGAGTAGATCGTGAGGCAATCTTACGATTTTTCATCCTCACGATTAGAAATCAGCGAATTTAAGCTTAGTGAACTTCTTCTTTGGGAAGCGACTGTGCTACTGAATGCTTACATAGCCGAGTAGTCACACTTCAACTGTTTGTTGAAATGTGGAGATGGGTTGATGAACCAAAATGCGACTGAAAGTAAATAGCAGAAATACAGAAAGATACAGAGATTTTTTACATGTGTTCAGATTGTTGTTAATCTTACAGCCACGGGATAATCCATGATGTTTGACTATTTTTGTACAAGAGATTATAATGGCACTGAGTTGTACAATATTTTGCTTTTCATTTTAGGAAGAAAAAGTTGAAAAAGAAGATCCATTTCTTTGTCATTATACCTTCCCTTTTATAGTATGAAAAGTGCATTGTTGATGGTTGTAATTGTTTGCTGTATTTTCCTTCAACCTCCGCCCTTAGATTATACCACTTGTCGCTTATCTAAGATACTTATATTTTGTGCTTGGATTGATGATAAGTTTTCGGTGGTAAATCCAAATATTGGAGGGCATTGGAATTTTTAAGTAGGATGCTCAAAAAAGTAGAAAGGGAGCTTTGGTCTACATATGTCAACCTCCTCTCTCTTGAAGTAGAAAGATGCTCTAAGTGGAATGGTGGAATGGTAGGAAACTACTCGGATGCTTTATTTGATTGCTAACATGGGAGAATAAATGCAGTGATGGATGTTATCTGATGATCAGACCGTACTTCTCTGTTCCTGCTTTTTCTTCCTTTATTTAACTTGTTATCGCATGGGGTAAGAATGGAGTAGCTTTTCCTATTCTTTGCTAAAAGCTGCCCAGACAAGTTTGGAGCTTATTTGCAATTAGAATTGTAATCTTGACCGTTAATGTCGAGAGATTAGTAAGTAAGAACTTCACATTTTTCATTTTCCATATAGGATTTAGTCAACGAGGAAGCATATATTGAGTGACCCAGTATACAGTCCAGTGGAGTTCTTTCAGCTCTATATGGTGTTGCCTAGGTTTCCCTCGGTGTATGTTTGTACGGATCTATTTCTATAGGCGTCTGACAAATGTGAGAAAATTCGACCCGAAATCTCATGCGTTAGTCATTATGTCTTAGTCTTGTATTCCTATAACACCCACATTTTTATATAATTAATAAACAAATAATTATGAACAGTGAAAATAAGAATTTTTGGAATTGTCGGAGTTTGGCCTTGAAACTTGTTCCATTATGTTCGTGACAATTTTCTGATCAATTTACATATATAATACGTCTCGAATGGAGTTCGTATGAAAAGGTTATTGACGTTCGAAGTTTTGTATCGAGAAATAATTATACATTTATATGTACATAAATACATTTGTTATAAATAAATATATGTGCGTATGAAATTCCAGAATTAATGCGTAATTGAATTTTAAAATGGATGCAAATCATTATGGTAGCTAATTAACATTGCCATCATAAAGGAAATTAATGATATCGGTAATTAAAGAAAATTAATTAACAATAGCAGGCAACGTAATCAAATCAGCTATTGGAGGAAATTAATTTACATTAATTGTTCACATGCGAAATTCAAAATAGACAAGTTTTATATTGGAAATTTAATCTGATGGTGTTCAAGTAGAATAAACAAGCAACATAAAAAAATGTTAAACGTTTATAATTTATAACATTTAAAAGTTAACGTTTACAAATAACATTGATTAAAACAAATAAGGCACATTTAAAATCCAAAATGGATGTGCGTTATAAAGAGCATTAAATCAGAGAACTAATGAGAGTAAATTGGAATTAATAAGGAAATGAAATAACATTTAACCTAGATTTGAATGTGTACATATAGGCAGTATATTGCTGCATATAAAAATTAATTAAAGGATCAATTAAGAAGAGGGTTAATTAGATAATTGGTTGGCTACATCGATATAAGAGGAAATGTATTGTAATTCATTCCATCAGTCGTCACTTTCTTCATCCCTCTCTTACAGTAAACAATGGCTTCTTTCTTCATTCTTTTCCCCTATTTCTCAGAAATCTACACAAAATGAATCCAAATAAAATATATGTGAACAAAATAGAGAAATTACAACAAATTAAAGGAGAGAAGTTGTAGAACGGCGTAGTAATTTTAGAAGATAGGGATTTAAAGCTAAGTACGACTGGTGAGTGGATTTAAATTTATATCTTTTACGTTTATGATATATTATCGTTAGATTCCCGTTAAATAATTTTATTTAGTATTTATTTTAGTAATTAATTCTGTTAATTAGTTATGCTGAGACTGTAAATTGTATAAGAGAGCTTATAATTAATTAATATTAGGCTTGACAGTTAGAGAAAGGCATAAGCCTAAAAGTAAGAAATTTATAGTTGTTTTCATCTATTTTAAAGTTAAAATTTAGCCTGTAAATTTTAGCTTCATTTTATACTTTTTTGCATGAATAAATTTGTTAAAGAGAAGAATTCACAAATACGAACTAAAACAGAAGGACACTAGATTTACATAAATTAGATGTAAAATAATAAAAGCTAAAATAAAAAGAGAAAAATAGAAATTTGCAGTAAATTATGCTAAAATGGGAAAAATAAATAAAAAGGGAAAACCTAATAACTTGATTTGGAAGTAAGTGATAGATCAATTAGTTGGTTTAGAAAAGAGAATACATTTCTATAGTTTAGTATTTAAAAGATAACGATAAACGTAATTACAAGAATAAAAAGAAACAATAAGGGAATTAGTGTAAAATAGAGAAATTACTGTATTTTGCATTATCCAATAAGTAAAGAAATAATAAAAGAAATATCCTGCAGTTACTGATTATTCTTTATAGCATTATTTAGTATTAAAACATGAAAATGAATTTTTAGCACAACTTTTTGTAACCAACCAAATAGAATAGAAATACTTCCTAGAATATAAGAAAATGAAGTGAAGAATTAAAGACGGAATCAAGTTAATTATTAGACAAGAATAGAAGCTATAGATAGAAATGTAACTAAATTTGCATTAACTGTGGAAAGAATAGAATAAAAGCAAAGTTGTTATTATGATAAGTAAATTTGTGACAGTTGGACGTAGACCCAAGTCAAGATTGTCATATAATATAAGAGAATTCAATATCATAATAAAACAAGACAGACTAGAATAGAAAAGAGTTGCTTGTAATTATATTTATAATATATAGATTATAAAAGAATGCAGTAGTGAAAATTGCAAGTAAAATTATCGCATAAGTTATAGTTAAGTAGAAAGAATAGAAAAGACTTATTTTAAGACTTAAATTAAGTTAATAAGAAAATGGAGCAGAAATAACAGAAGAGGCTGATTTTAATAAGCTTATATCTTGGATTAAGTTAATAAGTAAGATAATAGAAGTGGCCCCTACCAACTGAATTACCTTTCAGTTAGGAACCGATGGTCTCACAATAGTTAGGTGAGGCTGGGACAAGATTATGCCAATTAGGGTAAATAAGTACCCAACGGAATAAGAAAAGTAAACTAAACGCAAAATAAAAGATTAGACTTAGGGTCTAATAAAATAGTGAGATGCATTTGGAGCAGCCCAAAGGATGAAGAGCCTAACAAAGCTGTTCATTACAGATTTCAGCACAGAAGAAGCACGTCCAACTTAGTTATTTTAGGCTAGAAAGAAGTATGAGACTTCAAAAGGACGTGAAAGTACTCTAGGACGGCCCTCTAGGGTAGTCATAGCGAAGCAATCCTCCGAAGGCAAGTCTATGCATGTTCCATCAAAAGAGTATGCATTGACTGTATTTTGAATTGCAAGACCATTGTAGGCAATCAAAAGGAGTTGATGTTTAGAGTAGGATATTCGTATGTCCTAGTACTTGAAAGTAAATTTTAGTGGGAAGGACCCAAAAGGATAGTCGCATGCGGATGTCGAGCCAGCATCAACACCAAGAAGCGAGTTCGGGAAAGACTAGAGTTAAACCTACAGTCCAATAATTATTTCACTATCAAGAAATTGGGTGAGGGGCACAGCCAATTGGAGGTTTAGATCATTTGCAGTAGGGCACAACCGCTTAGGTCTTTTGAGGTCTTTCGATTAGTTGAGGGGTGGCTGTGTGGGGCCATAGCCATAATAAAAAAGGGACAGACCGAGTAGAATATCTATATTGTAGGTCTAATGAGGCAGTTCTTTATAGATATAGAAAATCCCCGACCGACTTCCATACAAGGGAGACCTTGTTTAGCGGGATTTAGGGAGTAGACAGAACGATAACGTATAGTCTTCAAGGTACACACTGTGTGGTACATTATGGATGGTCGAGCATTAGTATAGGCTAATGCGGACGTAGTTTTGAATTTTCAGAGCAGAGGATGGAACATTTGTATTGTAGGCCTTACGAGGCAGTCCTTTACAGATATAGTCACAGCACGCCCTGGCAGCGAGACAATGGAGTCCTTTTCGAGGAGGATGCAGAAGTTACTAAGGTTAGTACTTAGGACCGATACGGTCACTCGGCATATTGCTACATATATTAGTTATTAGTTTTTGATCTACTAATGAGTAGATGGGTACGGTTCATGCAAAGAGGCTAGAGTATTATAAACCCAATAAACCTAATATAACAGAAAATGGAAATAAAATAGTATATGTAGAATTAAGCTTAGAAGTATATAATTTGCCCATTCACTAGAACTTTAGTTCTGACCCCATTCTCATAACATCCTACATATTAGGTAGATGGCAGAGGCTTTCTAGCTTTGAGAAACTTGTTTAAAAAGTGTTATTATATTGGTTAGTATTTGATTACTATTATAATTTAGCCAGTTCTGCCGTGAGATATTTATCTAAGCTTTGATATATTTGTCTTTGTCTATTTGCAATATACTAGAAACCAAACTTGGGCTTTATTGGACTTGGATTTTGTGACGACCCGAACTCGATGTCCGACAACCGACATCGAAATCAGTATCACCGTAGCTTGCAACAACATTACATGAAAAACAACACAGCGAAAACAAAGGATGATAACATTGATATACAATATAGATACAATGTTAGATACGTCATGATATAAAAACCCAACACCATCAGAGGATATATACAACACAACACCACAACGAAAATATATCGACATGAGCAAAGTCTTCAAGAGAATCCAATACTGCAACTCCAATCCAAAACTCCAAACCAAAGCTCTTAACTTCAAGCTCGAACCACCATCAAGCTGAACTTGTAGCAAATACGATCCCGAGCGCGATTGCCAAACCCAAAAAAACTTCAATGATCCAAAGACTGAAGAAGATTTTCAAATGGTACCAAACCAAAGACTACAAAAGCTATCGAATCAACACCTACTATTTGGTTATCTGAAAAAACCAACTCTAGACTGCCCGCGTGGACAATTGTGGACACCCAGAGTTTAGGAAGGGAACGATAAACTCTGGGTCAGTCATTGGACTGGTGTGAGCAAACAAAAATAGTTTATCTTTAAAACAAACAACAAAAGAATTTAAAACATTGAAATCCGCAATGCTTTTTAGAAAATGAAACTACCATAAGGCCTCCCGGCACACACACCATGCAATCGCACACTTGGGGAGATTTCTCCTTATGATAGTCAAACATGCTTACTACGCAAAATCCTTTTTGATATTATTATTAGTGCATAGTGGAAAACATATCGAAAGTATAATATTAATCTTAGCCAGCATAGGTACTATTATATTATGCATGCTATAGCTACCATGTTAAATGGCAGGTTATACAACTAAAACCGTACAAGGCACGTATTGGTAATTGGATTTCCAGCAAATGGTTAGGCCAAAAAACTTCCCATTGCCACATGGGTACGCCTCTGGAGGGACGCACCCGAGAACCTACCCGGATCTCTGCCAACACAAGGCCGGTTTACCCCTTCTCGAAATTAACACCAAAAGATATGCCATCCCCGGTCTTTTGCGACCTTTATCCGAGGATCCTCAACCACAAAGCAACATCACACGGTAATAAATTTATAGTGTCCGCATGAGTTAAGTATCTGGGCTCCATACCGTGATACCACCCTTTTCCAGAAGAAATGGACATACCCTAGGGGCACTACCCCTGTAGCCTTGCTGCATCTTTCTTGTTTCGACTATTTTTGGGGTATGAGGTCCTGATGCAGTCTCGTCCACAAAGCTACGCTTGTTCACAAAGCCATTCTTCGATCAAAAAATGATCAACAGCACTTCGTATGCCACATTACCAAATTGGGAATGTATCACTAGTAACCATCAACTACATAACCTCTGAGCTCGTACGTCTCAGAGAAGTGTGTTAAGCTAAGAGAATAAATCTCCGCCACCAAACAAAAATGTATTTGATAGAAACTGGCTTTACATCTTAAAGTGTAATGTCAGACACAAATTCATACAAGTTTGTTCCGTGTTCGAACAGAACCGAAGACACTTCCGAAGAAGCCTTTGCAATCCGGGTATTCACAATCCCGATCGGACTCCCCATCACATAGGGAGATCTCTATACCGTAACTACTCAGTGCAGAGTCATTTGACGGGTAATCCTTTCGTTTTCGAAAATACTCGATCTTCACCACCAGTCTTCGAATGTTATCCGTAACGTCGTATCATTATTCGGAATGGGTTATATGATACAAGGTCCTCTCTGACTAAACTGAATAATGAGCGCAATATTTAAAAACATAGGGATATTGGGATTTCAGTTAAGTCACAACTTTAAAACCCAAAACCTTTCTCTTCAAATGGTTTAAACAAATTACCACTTTCAAAATCTATAAACAAAAATATTCTTTTCACAAAGTTCACCCATCTTTCACAAAAATCCATTCACTGATTTCAAAACAATTTCCACTTCAAATCGGATTAACTCATCCTATCTTTAAATCAAAGATTTAATTCATAGCTTTCAAAATCATTTCCAAAGATTCATTCATAACTTGGAAAACCATTTTCATTTTAAACTTGAAATCCTTTTAACACAAATTGGAAATTCTTCCTTTATATGAAAGCTTTTATTATTTGAAAACAAATAGTTTTCATTTCGAAAAAGTCCGATTTCATTTATACAAGTTAAAGTCCTTGGGTTAAGTTCAAATTCCCAAAACAATACTTTTAAAATGGTTTAAATCCATATAAAAACATTTATAACTTACATATCCTTTTTAAACCATAATTTCCAAACATAGAATTCAATTTCAAATCTGGAATTTAAATTTACATCAATTTATTTAAATTTCAAAACCTTATCAAGTTATTCAAAATAACTTTTATCTTCAAACTCCTTTTCAAAAAAAATTCACGTTTAATCCAATTCTATTTCCAAAACCTTTTAGATTCAAAATTCAATTTAAAAATTATTTTCTAAACTCTATGACTTAACCAATTTCCTTGTTCAATCCATATTTGTGTGTGTATAGTGTAGTCCAGGGGTTTTACACAATAGTGCAACATTATCAATCATCACAGATTCAAGCACAGTAATTATAGATAAGCGGTATATCTATATAACGTTTATCTTCCATACACAGATTCATAGAAAAATAATATACATTTATCACAGATAAAATAAATTGCATTCATTACAGCTTGAATTAAAACAATTCATATCACAAAGCATCACACATCAGAAATACCAAACAATTCAAAGCAGCTCATACAATTCAAACATTCATAAGTAAGGTTAATCGATCATCTGATTAATTGAAACCAGATTAATCACTAATCTAGGTTGATTAATTAATTAATTACAATTTAATTAATTATGCTTAATTAATAAATGATTACCCTTAATCACTTGATTAATCAATCATAAATCATCAAATTATTATCCTTAATTACTTTTATTAAGAAATTAATTTTAAGTAATTAATTACCCCTTAATTACTTTTATTTATTGATTACTTTAATTAATTAACCCTTAATTCATTTAATTAATTATCCTTAATTAATTACAATAATTTATTAACCTTAATCACTTGATTAATTAATTATTAATTAATTAATCACTAATCATTCAATAAATTAATTTCTAATCATTAATTGATTAATCTTAATTATCTAATTAATTAACCTCTAATTATAAATTAATTAATCTTAATTACTTAATTAGATTAATTCTTAAATAACAATTAAATAAATCCTTAAACCTTTATAATTTAATTAATCCTAAATTATTAATTAATTTAACTTTAATTACCTTGTTAATTTAAGTAATCTTTAATCATAAAAAAAACTTAACTAACTTTCAAGACAAAACAATTACATTAATTACCTAACTTTAATTTACACATGTTTAAAAGCATTTCATCTCAATTTATACTTAATTACTTTTAAAAATAAAGTTTTTAAAAATACTTAACAATTCTCAAATTTTATTTATCAAAGCATAAAACTTTTAATCAAAATAGTTTAAACATAATAGATCAAATTAGTTTTAAATTTAAATTTTAAAATTAGCTTTACAAAACATTTACAAACTCTACTTAGGGTTCAACCCGTTACTGACTCGTGTGTCTACTGGGGTTCCTTCTTCATCTTCCCTTTTTTTAGTTATAAGTTAAGTTTTAAAATTTAGAATGATAGCACTCACGAACACGAGTACAGACTCGAGCCAAATCTTATCCCACTCGTGCATCAACACGAGAAAAAATCTTCTTCATTCCCACCCAATCTCGTGTGCACAGATCGATCCAGTGCACATGCACACGCCGCCGGCGTCACTCCGGCACCATCGACCTCTATCGCCAAGTCGACTATGGCGTCCCTAAACCATCGCACTACTCAGCAACCATGAGCAAACATCAAAATCAAAATCGAGCTTCCAATCGAAAAACTGGAAACCCCATCTGAAACTGCCTCGACGAGGCAATTCTGGCCACCAGAACCACCAAAACTTCGCTAGCGACTTCGCTAGCCTCCATGTCATCACTTCCCCAAACCACGCACAGCTCGATGCACCATAGAAGCCACGGTGACTAATTTTTATGCCCTCGACAGAACTGGGGTTTAAAACCCAATTGGCCTATTGCCGACGCCCCGGTGATCGTACACCATATCCACCATTTTTCCCAACTTCGATGATCACCAAGCTAACTCCAGCCAAAGCCCCAACTTCTAGAATTACCCCAATCACCAGAACTTGCTCGAAAACCAAAATCCAGTCATTCCCAAAATGCAAATCCAATACCAAACTAAAATTCATGAATTTTGTTTTAAAAATCACATTTTCCAGAGATGATTCAAGTTGCATGTTTGAATCCACCAATTAAATTGTTTTCTTTTATCATTTTTATTTTTATTTTACTGTTTTACTCTATTTCCAGAGATATGCAAAACAATTTTGCTTAAAAATAAATTTTAAACTATATTTTATGATTAATAAATCATATTTTGTTTTGAAGCACACAGCCAAACCATGATTAGATAGAGAAGTTTGAATTTTTGAATTATTTAAAAGCTCTATAATCAGGAAACAGAGAAGAACAAGCATCACATACATGCACAGAACAAACATTTTTTTATATATACAGAAATGACATATCTATAAACACATGCAAAGAACAAATCCGATTCAAGAATCCATATGCACAATTTTAGATCTACTTAAGCTTTTAATACATATATTTACTCACAGCATTTCAAGACAAAGAAGGTGAAGTTTCCTCACCTGTTTCCTGAAAGAACAGAGGCCAGAATGATGATTTTTGAACAGAGGTTTTGAATTTTTTTTGCTTGCTGTTGTTTGATTCCTGGCTTAGTTGCTGATGCTTAGATCTGAAGTTTAATCCCAGGTTGAAGCCTGAAACTTGATTTCTAGATTTAGATTTTGATTTGCTACAAGCTTTTCAATTTGATTTGCAACTTAATTTCTTGAATCCTGAAGCTTGTTTTTGTTTTGCTTTGATATTTTTTTCCAGGTTTTGAAAATTCTGAGATGATTTCTTTTTTTCCTCTTGATCAAGTTTGGGTTTTGTTATTGGGATGATTTTTTTTCTATGTATGTTTTCTAAATTCAAATTAAAAGAAAAGCTAAGTTTTCTACTTGTTTTAATTTGGCTAACACTTGTCTATATCGTATTAACACTTGTATCTACATATTTTAATCTTCTTACAAATGTCCTATGTGAATTAAATTGTGTTTGTATCCTCAATTTAAAGTATTTTATAAATTTGTTATGCACCTTATTTTTAATAAATTTATAAATCATGTTTTATATATATACAATTTAAAAGAGAATTGTTTATTACTAATGTATATATTTATACTTTCAAGGAATTGATTTTTCAAAATCTAATTATACTTTAAATAAATAATCACACATATGTGAATTATAAAATTTAGCATTTAAACAACTTTTAAAATTTTACTATATTTTAAACACTACAAATAATATTTTAAATATAACTTTATACCATATTCCTTATTTAAATAAATACATCTTCTTTATTAATCATTTATATAATCTTTTAAAGCAAAAGATGGTTTTACAAATTTAATTTCATATGAATAAATATATTAAAATTTTATTCTTAATTAGCCTTTGAAAAATCTATTATATCAAATTCAAAATATCATTTTTAAATCAAAATGAATATTTAATCAAATTAGAAACAAATTCTTTTTAATTTAAAAATAAAATTTTAAATCCAATTTATTTCCAATATATTTATTATTGATTTTCCAAATTCAAATTTCTATTAAAAATCAATATATATATAAAAACAAACTAATAATTTATTTTATTTTGGGAAAACTCAATTTAATTTACAATTTAATTTCAAAAATTAATTCAATTATCAAATTAAACTTGGATAAAATCCAGGAATGTTACATATTCCCCACATAAGAAAATTTTGTCCTTGAAATTTGCCACGGAGATAACAAAGAACAAATGAAAGATAGAGAAATATCTTTTCATATTAAACTGAATATCTATTCTGCATTTGGCTTACAAAATCAGAATATCAACAATCGATATGAGAATAAGCTCATTCAATATTTCACGAAGTACTCGGGTTATCCGAATCTACGAATATGCAGGGGCACTGGTTAGTTCGAAGGAATAACTAACCATTCGTAGAATATATCGAAACCCAATAAAACAGACAAAAATAGGTTTGGCTACAATCTCAGGTTCAAGATTTAACTCATTTACGATTTACTGAGAAATAAAATATGTGTAGTTCCTGTGTTGAACAAAACTCGAAAATTTTTATCGTAAACGAGAAGGTTACCTGCTAAAATTCCTTTTCCTTTATCAACCTTTGAGGTTGAAGGATCATCTTTGATTGCATACTACTTGAGCTTTCTTCTGTGCTGGGCAATCCTTGATCCTATGTCCCGGCTTGTGGCAGTAATAGCATTCCCATTCTCCTCCGGAACTTCCTGCTTATCCAGAGTATCATATTTATAACCCACGTCGATCAATTCAAAAAAAGATTCCTTTACGTGAGCAGTCATCCTCTCCTGATATTTCTTGTTCATTCCCTAAATAAACTTTTCATTCTTTTTCAAAGGTGTATTTACCAACTCCGGACCAAACCGAGATAATTCGTTGAATTTGCCCGAGTAGTCCTCATACGATAAACTTCCCAGCTTCAAATCCGTGAACTCCTGGTACATCCTGGAGATACCAGCAGACGGCATATATTGCTGCTCGAACAGTTCCTTGAATCGACTCCATGTGAACTCATCTGCCGGCTCATCCACAGTAACTGTCTCCCACCAAGCTAAAGCCTCTTCCTGTAGTTGCCAGGAAGCTATCAATCACATCTGATCATCTTCCAATTTTAGTCCTTTGAAAATCCTTTCGCACGATCGAATCCAGGCTTGTGCTTCGATAATGGTTTCCTTGCCTGTGAATGGCTTTCCACCAAGTTAAGAAAAACTTCAATGTAAATCGGCCAGATTTGGCTGAGGTTGAGTGGGAATAGCTGCTGTTGCAGGGACTTGACCAGTTGAAGTGGTACTTCCCCGTCCCCTACCTCGTCCTCTTCTTCCACTCCTTCTTACTATCTGTAAACAGTAAGAAAACCGATTTAGGCATTCCGACGAGATATCTTAAAGAATAACAACAGTTAAAGAAAATAGACTGAGAAATTTGGGTTTTCGGTTTCACGGGTTGTACTCATTCTAGGGTATACTTCACCCTATCTCTAATGAGCCATCTAATGTTTGACACTCCGTAGCTAAAGTTCTTACTCAACCTTTAGCTCTGATACCACATGTGACGACCCGAACTCGATGCCCGACAACTGACATCGAAATCAGTATCGTTGGAGCTTGCAACAACATTAGATGAAAAACAACACAGCGGAAACAAAGGATGATAGCATTGATATACAATATAGATACAATGTTAGATACATCATGATACAACAACCCAACACCATCAGAGGATATATACAACACGTCACCATAGCGGAAATATATCGACATGAGCAAAGTCTTCAAGAGAATCCAATACTGCAACTCCAATCCAAAACTCCAAACCAAAGCTCATAACTTCAAGCTCGAACCACCATCAAGCTGAACTTATAGCAAATGCGATCTCGAGCGTGATTGCCAAACCCAAAAAAACTTCAAAGATCCAAAGACTGAAGAAGATTTCCAAATGCTACCAAACCAAAGACTTCGAAAGCTATCAAATCTACACCTACTATTTGTTTATCTGAAAAACTCAACGCTAGACTGCCCGTGTGGAAAATTATGGGCACCTAGAGTTTAGGAAGGGAACAACAAACTCCGAGTCAGTCGTGGGACTGGCGTGAGAAAATAAAAACAGTTTATCTTTAAAATAAGCAACAAAAGAATTTAAAACATTGAAATCCGCAATGCTTTTTAGAAAATGAAACTACCATAAGGCCTTCCGGCACACACACCGTGCAATCGCACACTTGGGGAGATTTCTCCTTATGATAGTCAAACATGCTTACTACAGCAAAAACCTTCTTGATATTATTATTAGTGCATAGTGGAAAACGCTTTGAAAGTATAATATTAATCTTAGCCCGCATAGGTACTATTATATTATGCCTGCTATAGCTACCATGTTAAATGGCAGGTTATACAACTAAAACCGTACAAGGCACATATTGGTAATTGGATTTCCAACAAATGGTTCGGCCAAAGAACTTCCCATTGCGACATGGGTATGCCTCTGGATGGACGCCCCGAGAACCTACCCGGATCTCTGCCAACACAAGGCTAGTTTACCCCTTCCCGAAAGTAACACCTAAAGATATGTCATCCCCGGTCGTTTGCGACCTTTATTCGACGATCCTCAACCACAAAGCAACATCACACAGTAATAAATTTACAGTGTCCACATGAGTTAAGTATCTGGGCTCCATATCATGATACCACCCTTTTCCATAAAAAATGGACATACCCTGGGGGCGTGACCTCTACAACCTTGCTACATCATTCCTATTTCGACCATTTCCAGGGTGTGAGGTCTTGATGCAGTCTTGTCCACAAAGCTATGCTTTTTCACAAAGCCGTGCTTCGATCAAAAAATGATCGGCAACACTTTGTATGCCACATTACCAAATTGGGAATGTATCACTAGTAACCATCAACTACTAACCGCTGAGCTCATACGTCTCAGAGAAGAGTGTTAAGCTAAGAGAATAAATCTCCGCCACCAAACAGAAGTGTATTTGATAGAAACCGGCTTTACATCTTAAAGTGTAATGTCAGACACACATCCATACAAGTCTGTTTCGGGTTCGAACAGAACCGAAAGCACTTCCGAAGAAGCCCTTGCAATCCGGGTATTCACAATCCCGATCGGACTCAGTATCACATATGGAGATCTCTATACCGTAGCTACTCAGTGTAGAGTCATTCGACGGGTAATCCTTTCGTTTTCGAAAGGACCTGGTCTTCACCATCGGTCTTCGAATGTTATCCATAATGTCGTATCATTATTTGGAATGGGTTATATGACACGAGGTCCTCTCCTGGCTAAACCGAATAATGAGCGCAATATTTAAAAACATATGGATATTGGGATTTCAGTTAAGTCACAACTTTAAAACCCAAAACCTTTCTTTTAAAATGGTTTAAACAAATTACCATTTTCAAAATCTTTAAACAAAAAGATTCATTTCACATAGTTCACCCATCTTTCACAAAGATCCATTCATAGGTTTCAAAATAATTTCCACTTCAGATCGGATTAACTCATCCAATCTTTAAATCAATGATTTAATTCATAGCTTTCAAAATCATTTCCAAAGATTCATTCATAACTTGGAAAACCATTTTCGTTTCAAACTTGAAATCCTTTTAACACAAATTGAAAATTCTTTCCTTATATGAAAGCTTTTATTATTTGAAAACAAATAGTTTTCGTTTCGGAAAAATCCGATTTCATTTATACAAGTTAAAGTCCTTGGGTTAAATTCAAATTCCCAAAACAATACTTTTAAAATGGTTTAAATCCATATAAACACATTTATAACTCATATAGCCTTTTTAAACCATAATTTCCAAACATAGAATTCAATTTCAAATCTTGGATTTAAATTTAGATCAATTTATTTAAATTTCAAAACCTTATCAAGTTATTCAAACTAACTTTTATCTTCAAACTCCTTTTCAAAATCTTTTCACGTTTAATCCAATTCTATTTCCAAAACCTTTTGAATTCAAAATTCAATTTAAAAATTATTTTCTAAAATCTGTGACTTAACCAATTTCCTTGTGCAATCTATATTTGTGTGTGTATAGTGTAGTCCAGGGGTTTTACACAATAGTGCAACATCATCAATCATCACAGATTCAAGCACAGTAATTATAGATAAGCGGTATATCTCTATAACGCTTGTCTACCATACACAGATTTATAGATAAATAATATACATTTATCATAGATAAAATAAATTACATTCATCAAAGCTTGAATTAAAACAATTTATATCACAAAGCACTACACAGCAGAAATATCAAACAATTCAAAGCAGCTCATACAATTCAGACATTCATAAGTAAGGTTAATTGATCATCTGATTAATTGAAACCAGATTAATCACTATTCTAGGTTAATTAACATTAATTAATTATCCTTAATTAATAAGTGATTACCCTTAATCACTTGATTAATCAATCATAAATCATCAAATTATTACCCTTAATTACTTTTATTAAGAAATTAATTTTAAGTAATTAGTTACCCCTTAATTACTTTTTATTTATTAATTACTTAAATTAATTAACCCTTAATTAATTTAATTAATTATCCTTAATAAATTACAATAATTTATTAACCTTAATCACTTGATCAATTTATTCTTAATTATTAATTAATTAATCACTAAATGAATTATTTTCTAATCATTGATTAATTAATCTTTAATTATTTAATTAATTAACCTCTAATTATAAATTAATTAATCTTTATTACTTAATTAAATTAATTCTTAAATAACAATTAAATAAATCCTTAAACCTTTATAATTTAATTAATACTAAATTATTAATTAATTTAACGTTAATTACCTTATTAATTTAAGTAATCTTTAATCATAAAAAAAACTTAACTAACTTTCAAGATAAAACAATTACATTAAATACCTAACTTTAATTTACACATGTTTAAAAGCATTTCATCTCAATTTATGCTTATTTACTTTTAAAAATTAATTTTTTAAAAATACTTAACATTTCTCAAATTTTATTTATCAAAGCATAAAAATTTTAATCAAAATAGTTTAAACATAATAGTTCAAATTAATTTTAAATTTAAATTTTAAAATTAGCTTTACAAAACATTTTAAAACATTTACAAGCTCTACTTCGGGTTCAACCTGTTCTTGACTCGAGTGTCCACTGGGGTTCCTTCTTCATCTTCCCTTTCTTTTCTTTTGTTAAGTTTTAAGTTAAGTTTTAAAATCTGGAATGATAGCACTCACGAACAAGAGTACAGACTCGAACCAAATCTTATCCCACTCGAGCATCAACACGAGAAAAAAGCTTATTCGTTCCCACCCAATCTCGTGTGCACAGATCGATCCAGTGTACATGCATACGCCGCCGGCGTCACTTTGGCACCATCGACCTCCATCGCCAAGTCGACTACGGCATCCCCAAACCATCGCACTACTCAGCAACCATGAACAAACATCAAAACCAAAATCGAGCTTCCAGTCGAAAAAATGGAAACCCATCCTCATATGAAACTGCCTCGACGAGGCAATTCCGACCGCCGGAACCACCAAAACTTTGGCGGCGACTTCGCTAGCCTCAATGCCATCACTTCCCCAAACCACGTGCAGATCGATGCACCATAGAAGCCACGGTGACCTATTTTTATGCCCTCGGCAGAACTAGGGTTTAAAATCCCATTGGCCTATTGCCGACGCCATGGTGATCGTACACCATTTTTCCCAACTTCGATGATCACCAAGCTAACTCCAGCCAAAGCCCCGACCTCCAGAATCACCCCAGTCACCAGAATCACATTTTCCAGAGATGATACAAGTTGCATGTTTGAATCCACCAATTAAATTGTTTTCTTTTATCATTTTTTAATTTTTTTTTACTGTTTTACTCTATTTCCAGAGATATGCAAAACAATTTTTCTTAAAAATAAATTTTAAACTATATTTTATGATTAATAAATCATATTTTGTTTTGAAGCACACAGCCAAACCACGATTAGATAGAGATGTTTGAATTTTTGAATTATTTAAAAGCTCTGTAATCGGGAAACAGAGAAGAACAAGCATCACATACATGCACAGATCAAACATTTTTAAATATATACGGAAATGACATATCTATAAACACATGCAAAGCACAAATCTAATTCAAGAATCCATATGCACAATTTTAAATCTACTTAAGCTTTTAATATATATATATATATATATATATATATATATATATATATATATATATATATACTCACAGGCATTTCAAAACAAAGAAGGCGAAGTTTGCTCACTGTTTCCTGAAAGAACAGAGGCCAGAATGATGATTTTTGAACAGAGGTTTCGAATTTGTTTTTCTTGTTGTTGTTTGATTCTTGGCTTAGTTGCTGATGTTTAGATCTGAAGTTTGATCCTAGGTTGAAGGTTGAAACTTTATTTCTAGATTTAGATTTAGATTTGCTTCAGGCTTTTGAATTTGATTTGCAACTTAATTTCTTGAATCCTGAAGCTTGTTTTTGTTTTGCTTTGATATTTTTTTCCAGGTTTTGAAAAATCTGAGATGATTTCTTTTTTTCCTCTTGATCAAGTTTTGGTTTTGTTATTGGGATGATTTTTTTTCTTCTATCTATGTTTTCTAAATTCAAATTAAAAGAAAAGTTAAATTTGCCCCTAGTTTTAGTTTGGCTAACATTTGTCTATATTGTATTAACACTTGTATCTACATATTTTAATCTTCTTACAAATGTCCTATGTGAATTATATTATGTTTATATCCTTAATTTAAATTATTTTATAAATTTGTTTTGAACCTTATTTTTAATAAATTTATAAATCATGTTTTATATATATACAATTTAAAAGAGAATGGTTTAATACTAATTTATATATTTATACTATCAAGGAATTGATTTTTAAAAATCTAATTATACTTTAAATAAATAATCACACATATGTAAATTATAAAATTTAGCTTTTAAACAACTTTTAAACTTTTACTATATTTTAAACACTACAAATAATATTTTAAATATAACTTTATATCATATTCCTTATTTAAATAAATACATCTTCTTTATAAATCATTTATATAATCTTTTAAAGAAAAAGATGGTTTTAAAATTTTAATTTCACATGAATAAATATATTAAAATTTTATTCTTAATTAGCCTTTGAAAAATCTATTATATCTAATTCAAAACATCATTTTTAAATCAAAATGCATATTTAATAAAATTAGAAACAAATTCTTATTAATTTAAAAATAAAATTTTAAATCCAATTTATTTCTAATATATTTATTATTGAGTTTTCAAATTCAAATTTCTATTAAAAATCAATATATATATATATATATACAAACTAATATTTTATTTTATTTTGGAAAAACTCAATTTAGTTTTCAATTTAATTTCAAAAATTAATTCAATTGTCATATTAAACTTAGCTAAAATCCGGGAATGTTACAGATTTTAGCATTTTTGCAAAAAATTCGGACCCATTTGGATTCGGATTGTTACATATGGTATCAGAGCCTAGGTTTAGGAATCCTAGGTAGATAGTGAGCGAACGTATTTGTATTTTTGAATAAAATATAAATATATTATGTGCTAAAATCCAAATAGTCCCCAATTATATATTTTAACTTATGGAAAAAAATTAGAAGTATATTTGTGCATATATTGCTAGTTGGGTTTGAAATGATCCAAGAGTATCGAGCTCTAAGTTATTACTCTTCTACGGTGTACAATAAGCCATGTTTTGAGAGAAGATTGGTATCCATATGTTATAGAAAGTGGGGAAGTTCCCTAGAGATAGTAGGAAGAGTGTTTTTATTTTGGAAGGAGTAAGAGGTTCTGGTAAGAAGAAAAACCACCTTATTAACCCAATAAAATGAAACTTTTGGAATTGAAAAGCTGAAAAATATAGTTGTTAATATATTAGAGGAAGTAAATATTGGGTTTTTGAAAAAAAATAAGTGGTATGAATTTAAATTAAATTTTTATATGATGTAAATTTTGTTAAAAGTGAAATTCTTTTTGAAGAATTATAGAGAGGGTATAGCTCGCTTGTTTCTTTATAGGAAAACAAAGATTTTAAATATAAAAACCTAGAGTGTGTTAAGTATCAAAAACGTAGGCTACATCATTTATTATTGTAAAAGTTGTTTTCGATAAAAATAAAGGAAGCATAGACTATGACACTATTGTTATAGTAGGTGACTCACGAAAGAAATGTTTTTGCATAGCATATGAGGTTTATTAATATTTATTTTAGTTGAATCCATAAACTAGTATTTTTGGTTTGTAGTAACGGTGTTTTACACCACATCTGTTTTGACCCAAATGAGTTTTGGAGATAATTTTAAAGTGCTTTGTATGTACATTTATTATTTAAACAAGTATATGAAAATGTTTTCTAGTTATGAAGATATTAAAACAGTTTTGAAAATGAGTTCTTTTGAAAAAGGATGTAAGTTGAATTAATAACTTTAGTAGGAAATATCTACTGTAAGTGAATATAGATTAAACATACTTTAATCTATTGGAATGAAATAAATAATGAAATAATTTTCTATGAATCACAAATAAAGATGCTTTGTACAAGTTATAAGGAATATGTGAAAGATATTTATAAGTTATGGAAAGCACTATATTTTGTATAGCCTATTTTGATAAAATAGAAAATAAATTCCTTATAATTTCACATAAACATGAAATCCTCTTTTAAAGGATTCATAGAAGGTTTTAGCGTTAATGGTTTCTCATAAGAGGAAGTAATTCCAATACATTAAGGTATAAAACCATTAAGTGTAGTACGTTAGAAACTCCTCCAAGGTTAAGTAATTGGAAGAGTGGGAAATTTAAGATATTTTTGATTAAATAATTGTTCTTATCTACTTCAGTTTTAGTAAATTTGAAAATATATGAAAAGAAGATATTTTGAAAACACGTGAGGACAATTTTTTAAAGTCAAGAAAAAAAAGAAGAATGTTTTAAGAACAAGAAAAACATGTTTTAAAGAAAAATTGTTTGGTGAAAAAGTAAATAAGTTTTTGGAAAGATATAATTTTAAGTAACCAAGTACCTTTGAATTTCATAGGAAACTTTAAAATAACACTTTCAAAGGTGAGAATTTTGGGATTTGATGTTTCAAAATTTAAATGCTTTAATTTTTGAAGTAAAATGAAAAATACCAAACCAAACCAGACTTTTAAATATGGAATAGATAGGAATCATTTCGTAGGTGTAACGAAAAAATACAAGGCTGTAGCAGTAATTACTCCTACTAGTAATAATGAAAGTTTCCGTAAGGTGTATAGGATACTAGTGAGAACCTACGAATGTTGCTTCATGTGTGTAGACAATAGAAGAATAGTGAAGTGGTATTAGTAATATAGCAAGACACGCGCGGTTAAGAAAAGTAGACCCTAGTTCGGAAAAAATGAAAGCCAAAAAGAGAATTTTCCAAGCTTAGTTGCCTTTTTAGATAGAGACTGCATAGATTGAAATCCTTATCCATTGCAGTAAATGAGACTTTGCTATTCCTTTTTGAGCATGTAATAGAAGCGATGAATAGATCTTATTCGTGATGAGTAATACAGTGAAAGTTGGTAATAAGTAATAGGCCGTAGGAGGAGCATATAAGTTACTTGGATCCCTAGAGTAGTACCTCTCTTTCTCAGAGTGGACACGGTCCTAGACATCTTAGCCCTAGATGATACCTATTTTCAGTTGCTATATTAAAAGAAGAGTATAAGCAGATAAAAGGTAACTAAAAGAAAACAGTAAGATAAAGAAAGCAACAGAAATATTAATAGAAATAAATGAGAGTTGCAAAAGAAAAATAAATCTTTCCCATAAATTAAGTTTGGGAAAAAGTTTGAAAAGAAAAAACTTTCTTATGTAAACCATGCTTGGGAAAGAAAATAGAGATTTTATAGGATAGCGACATAAGTCCCAAGTACGGAGGGAGAGGTACATAAGAGTAAAATGGAGAGTGAAGTTTTTCCATTTTCTACCTTCTTTCTGACATAAGAAAACGAGTTCGGAAAATTAAATTCCTTTTAAATTCGAATATTAAAAAGTCACGTGGTTGGATTTAGATGGAAAATTCGTTGAACTACACCCCTATTTAGTAGGATGTGGGAAAATTTGGATGAAAAATATTTTGAGTTTTCAAAAGATTGCACTTATATAGAAATTGTAAGTATATTTAGGATGCGTGCATCATATTTTAAAATAAATTTTTAAAGAAGAAAAGTATTCATATAGGAGGTACCGCTTAGAAATTCATGTACATGCATATATTTTGTATGGAATAACACTTTTGCACAAGAACACGGACGGTTGCAAAATTGGATGTACACGAAATTGATATAATTAATGTAAGGAACTACATAATTTTACCCTTGCCAAATATCAAGGACGAAATTTCCTGAAGGGTGGGGGAATGTAACACCCCGTAGTTTTATATCATTAAATATTCAAATAATTATGAAAATGAAAATAAGCATTTTTGGAATTGTTAGAATTTGACCTTGAAACTTATTTCATTGTGTTCATGGCGATTTTCTGATCAATTTACATATATAATATGCCTCGAACGTAGTTCGTATGAAAAAGTTATTGACGTTCAAGGTTTTGTATCGAAAAATAATTATACATGTAAATGTACTTAAATATATTTGTTATAAATAAATATATGTGCGTATGAAATTCCAGAAATAACGCACAGTTGAATTTTAAAATAGAAGCGCGTCATAAAGATAATTAATTAACATTGTCATCATGGAGAAAATTAATTGATATCAGTAATTAAAGACAACTAATTGACATTAGCAGGCAATGTAATCAAATCAGCTATTGGAGGAAATTAATTTACATTAATTGGTCACATGTGAAATTCAAAATAGGCAGGTTTTATATTGGAAAATTAATCAAGCAATTAGTGTTGATTAGTTAGAATAAATAAGCAACATAAAAAAAAGGTTAAACGTTTATAATTTATAACGTTTAAAAGTTAACGTTTATAAATAATATTTAATAAAACAAATAAGGCGCACTTAAAATCAAAAATAGACGTGCGTTATAAAGAGCATTAAATCAGAGAACTAATGAGATTTAATTGGAATTAATAAGGAAATGAAATAATAGTTTACCTAGATTTGAATGTGTACATATAGGCAATATATTGTTGCACATAAAAATTAATTGAAGGATCAATTAAGATTAGGATTAATTAGATAATTGGTGGCTGCATCTATATAAGAGAGAATGTAATGTAATTCATTCCATTAGCCGTCACTTTCTTCATCCCTATCTTACAGTAAGCAATGGCTTCTTTATTTATTCTTTTCTCCTATTTTTCACAAATCTTCACCAAATGAATCCAAATAAAATATATGTGAACAAAATAAAGAATTTGCAACAAATTAAAAAAGAGAAGTTGTAGAATGGCGTAGTAATTTTAGAAGATAGGATTTAAAGCTAAGGACGACAGGTGAGTGGATTTAATTATATATCTTTTACGTTTATGATATATTATTGTTAGATTCTCGTTAAATAATTTTATTCAGTATTTATTTCAGTAATTAATTCTGTTAATTAGTTATGCTAAGACAGTAAATTGTATAAGAGAACTTATATTTAATTAATATTAGGCTTGGCAGTTTGAGAAGGGAATAAGCCTAAAAGTAAGAAATTTACGGTTATCTACATCTATTTTAAAGGTGAAATTTAGCCTGTAAATGTTAGCTTCTTTTTATTCCTTTTTAGGCGAATAAATTAGTTAAAGAGAAGAATTGGCAAATACAGACCAAAATAGAAGGACCTTATATTTACAGAAATTAGTTGTAAAATAAGAAAAGCTGAATAAAAAGAGAAAAATAGAAATTTGCAGTAAATTATGCTAAAACAGGGAAAAATAAATAAAAAGGGAAAACCTAATAACTTGATTTGGAAGTAAGTATAGATTAATTGGTTGGTTTAGAAAAGAGAATACATTTCTATATTTAATATTAAAAAGATAACGATATACGTAATTGCAAGGATAAAAAGAAAGAAAAAGGGAATTAGTTTAAAATAGAGAAATTACTGTATTTTGCACTATCCAATAAGTAAAGAAATAAAAAGAAATATCTTACAGTTACGGATTATTGTTTATAACATTATTTAGTATTAAAACATGGACATGGATTTTTAGCACAGCTTTTTGTAACCAACCAAATAGAATAGAACTACTTTCTAGAATATAAGAAAATGATGCGAAGAATTAAAGGAATTAAAGTAGGAATCAAGTTAATTATTAGACAAGAATAGAAGCTATAGACAGAAATGTAACTAGATCTCCATTTACTACGCAGATAATAGAATTAAAGCAAAGCGGTTATTATGATAAGTAAATTTGTGACAGTTGGACGTAGTCCCAAGTCAAGATTGTCATATAATATATAGGAATAAAAAAGAATTCAATACCATAATAAAATAAGACATGCTAGAATAGAAAAGAGATGCTCGTAATTACATTTATAATATATAGATTATAAAAGAATACGGTAGTGACAATTGCAAGTAAAATTATAATATAGGTTATAATTAAGTAGAAAGAACAGATAAGGCTTATTTTAATACTTAAATTAAGTTAATAAGAAAATGGAGCAGAAATAACGGAAGATGCTTATTTTAATAAACTTAAATCTTGGATTAAATTAATAAGCAAGATAATAGAAGTGATCCATAACAACGGCATTCCCTTACGGTCTGGAATCGATTGTGACGACCCGACTTTTTCTCCACAGAAAGTCGCATCATCATGAAGAAAGAAAGGGATAGAAAAGAGAAAAGAAAGAGAAGAAAGAAGAAAACAACAACAGAATCTCAACAGCGGAACGAATAAATTATATTAATAACATAAATATTACATAGTATACAACACTAATCAGAGTTACAAAGAATTTCAACACATACTAGACAGTTGTAAACACCTGTCTAGTTATACAACTCAATACAATACAAGAAAAGATACCAACACAGAGAACACGCAGCGGAACTATATATCTAACGTCGAAGCCTTCTGCTCCATTGCTCCTCCATAATTCGTCAAAGCTAACCTGATCTCTTGGTTACTCGTAAAAATTTGAGTACCCAAGAGTTTAAGAAAACAGAAGAGAAACTCAGGGTCAGACATGGGTCTGGTGTGAGTAACAGGTTAAAGTTGCTTAACTTTGAAAAACCTTTGAAAAGAAAGGTATCACGTAAGACTTCCTACACATAAACATGGAAAAGTTTTTACCTTACGCTAACCAAAAAATTTGATAGGAAATCCAGTGATATTATAATAGATCTAGGGTTTTCAAGTAAATATGAAATAGCCGAAATTGTTACATCTATTAAATTCCAGCTACTAGCCACAAAGTGGGTAATACAATCAAAACCGTTGGCACTTATTGGATTTTGGATTCCATTAATGGCAGAGTTACCGGGCTACCGCCCGTCATAGTATGTGGCCTAGATCAACGTACCAAGGATCACTTCCAATCCCCTGCAACACAAGACCGAAACCAGCCCTTACTGGACAGTCCCGAACAAGACAACCCCACAGTTGGCTTATGTTCTAACCGCCCACTAATCCGAATAAAAAGGGACATCTAGACAGGGGGAAATCTTGTCCTACTTGGGCATGACCCACTTAGCCTTGCTGCACCTCCCCTGTTTTAGCCATTCCCGGTTGATGAGGCTTGAGGCTACGATTACCTTTAGAGAACACATCTCTTAGAATGCTCATCGTCCACCTTACGATGTTCTGAAAGCATTCAATCCATACAAGTTCGTTCTGGGTTCGAACGAAACCGAAGACATTATCTCGTTACACTCATTTTTGAATCACCCTCAGAGTTAACGACGATAACCCTTGCACTCTGAATCTTCATCTCGAATCTGAAAGTACTACTCCGTCAAACTCATCTCGGTATCACCCTCAGAGTAATACTGACGAATATAGTTCTTACACCTTGAGTCTTCACTCTTCATAAGAGATTCAGACCTATCGTTAATTTGGATCGATGTGGTTTTCGGATATCCAAATATGGAAACCCGATCCCGGTCTCATCGAAATCCAAAGCGTGTCTTTTAAGGCCAAGTTGTTTTAAAGGTTTAAAACAATTCAATTATCTATATACACAAATAGATAAATCACAGATTCACAATAGATAATCAACATTATCATCACAATAGATAATCCATATTATCATTATCAAAAGGTAATCGAAATCATCATCATAATGCAACCAATGTATCCATATCATTCAACATTACTTATCTCATATCTGAGATTCAAACCATTCACGGCAAACATCATCATCCATCCATATAAGCAATGATTAATAATCTCACTAAATATAATTAATTTAAAATGAATTAAATTAATTACATCATTTCTAATTAATTTAAAATGAATTAAATTAATTACTTCATCATTACCAAACTTGCTTATATCACTATTAATTAATTGTCAATCAATTAATTAATCATCCATCAATTATTCATTTTAATTAATCATCCCTGGTTAATTAATCTTTAATTACATTAGAGTAATTATCCACTAATTAATTTCTCAAATTAATTATACTTAACCAAATACAGTAATTAATCTTTAATTACTTCCTTAATTAATTATCTATAATTAATTACATTAATTCTTAATTAATTACATCAATTAATTCCTTCATTTATTAATTATTTCCAAATAAATCTATTCTTAATTACATCATTAATTAATTACATTTTCTATTTAAATTAGTTACATTAAGTAATTAATTCTTAATTTAAACCAGAAATGTTAATCACCCTTGATTAACTCCATTCAGTAATTAACAACCCTTAATTACTTCACCAAATAAATTAATTACTCTTTAATTAATTATCTCTAATTAATCCCTTGATTAATTTACAAAGTAATTATACTCAAATTACTTCCATCATCACATCACCTTCAATTAATTACATACAGTAATTAATCATAAATTACTTCCCTAAGTAATTTCTCTTCATTAAATTACACTAAGTAATTATATTCCACAAATCATCAAATGATTATTCTAAATTAGTTAAACTGAATTAATTAACTTAATCTAATCAAATTAAAATCAATTAGTTACAATAAGTAATTAATTCCTTAATTACTTCCATAAGTAATTATACTTAACAATTTACACAGATGATTGTCTTTAAATTAATTAACCTAATTAATTATTAAAAATTAACCACATTAATTAATTATTAAATAATCCTTAGTTAATAACCTTTATTAACTATTTAACAATTCATTAATTATTTTTCTAAAGTAATTAACTTATTTTAAACATTATTAATTAAAAATTAATTAATCATTAATAATCCAGTAATTAACCCCTAATAATTCAATTAATTAAGTGTTAACTCGAAACCTGTCAACGGCGATTGCAAGTCGCTCCGACCACCTGCAGTCCACCCATTTCAACCTCGAGATCCTTCATTTATCAACTACACATTCCCAAAGTACCAGATCACCCGGTCAACCCTACTCTTCAAACTGACTCAAAGCACAAACCCATTCAAAACTAGGGTTAAGTTCTAAAAATCCAAAACTGCAATCAATCTAGCAAACTTAAATTACTTCTCAGATTTTTCCAAGGATCTATGATCCTTACTTAATAACTCAAAAGAAATTTGAGTTCCCTTAAACTACAGATTGTATGAATTTGCCCAATTCATACTATTGTTCCAGACCAGACAGTAAATGAAACAAACACTTAAAAAAAATCAATACTTGATTTAAAAATCAAGTTTCACTTTACATTTTTGATTTGTATTACTGAATTATCATCTTAATTAGATTGGGTTTGAAATAAATTAAAACATGCATGATGTTCTTACAGTTTCCAGAGTCCAGAAACAAGTTTATTATCCTAAATAAAATCTAATACTTTAATTAGGATATACTACATGTTTTATTTGAAAATTTGCGTCTAAACATAGGTTAGATCTTGAGTTCATAAATTTTGAATTATATTTTTAAGTCAGGAATCAAGATCAGGAAAGAATTCATCACTAGCAAGCAAACATTCAAACTCATACTTATATACAGACATTATCATCATACACATCAGTAAACAATTTGAGCAACTATACCAATTTAAATTAGTTTTTAAAATAAATTGTTAAACACCTTTAAAAAAAATGCAGAGCTCAGTTGAATATGCAGAAATCACCAAAAATGCAGGCATGCTCTTTTGTTGATTTAATCTGAGTTGCAATTTTGAAAGCTCATGCTCCATAACTACAATTCCTACATGCATGCAGATGCTTTTGCCAATTTCCCAAATGCATGCTATGTAATTCAGGTGAAAAGATGCAGGCTTCATCCATTCCAGGTTTAAACAGAATGCAGGAAAACATGCAGGCTTCATTTTGATTTTGAAATGAAGTGGAGTATGCAGACTTTTGGATTTGAGGGGTTGCAGATTTTATATTTGAATATGCAGGTTTCATTTGTTTTGAGGAATGCAGATTTGGGATTTGAATATGCAGATTGTAGATGAATCAAATGCAGATTTTTGAACATGGTTAGAAAATGCAGGCTTGTGATTTGAATTTTAGGTGAAGGTGGATTTGATTTTGAAGAGGAGTGGAGTATGCAGGTTTTTGTATTTGAGGATGTTCAGAATGCAGGTTTCATTTATGCATATGAAAAATGAATTTTGATCTTTTCTTTTGATTAAGAAATGATAAAAAAACAAATAAGAATGAAGAAGCAAGTTTATAAAAATGTGATTTTCAGATTTAATTAGAAGAAAAGAGAAATAAAAGCTAAATCTTACACTTGTCACATTGTAAATTAGTTTTTTGAACACTTGTTAATTTGAATGCATATAAATGCAACACATGTTTAATCAATGCATGAATCAAACACTTGTTTTCTTAAAAAAATGATTAGTACTAATTACAAATTAATGTGTGTGTAATCCTAAGTTAATATGTTAGTTTAAATTTAAACATGTGTATGTATTTACAAAAGAAATAAAAACAAATTATGTTTATAAATGAACTTATACATATTAAAGATTAAATCAATTAAACAATTTAAAATTTATACTTTGGAATTTAAATTCAAATTAAATTCAAAACCAAACAATTTCAAATCAAATTATAAATATAAATTCAAATTGAAATAAAAATTACAAATTTTATTCAAATCTTATTTATAAAGACAATACAATATTAATATTGCTTTTATAAATCTCTTTTTACTAAATTAAAATCATTTTACAAGAGATTATATTTTTATTAATAAAATATCCATTTTATTAAACCATAAAACATTTTATTGAATTTATTCTAAATTTAAAACTAAATCCAATTTAATTTAAAACATTTAATATTTTCATATCAATTTTAAATCATATTTTTATTTATGAAATAGTTTTAAAACTCAATACTAATTAAAAACAAAATTTCCAAATTGAAATGTATATAGTAGAATTTTAAAACATGATTTAATCATTAAATTTAAACCAAAATTATTTATTTAATTTTGAAAAGCTTGGATATTAAATAAAACAAATTTTCCCAAAATTACAATAAATAATAAAACTAGAAAATATGCTTTACTTATTAAAATTAAAACAAAACCAATCTATTTAAAATATAAACCATATATTTATTTATAAATAGAAATCAATTTATATCATTTAAAAGATAAAATAACCAATTTAAATATTTATTGAAGAAGATTATTAAATTCACCTGAATAATTATCATCAGATTATCAATATCAATTTAATTTTAACTATAGATTATTAAATTGATATTTTTAAAAATTCCGGGATATTACATTTCGGGCACTTAATTACATAATGGTATGTGGAACCACAATTGTAGCATTGTTTACGACTTTGGGTAGGAGTCTTGTCTACCGAAGTTTCTTGTTCCACCTTCTTCTTGCTTTGAAGTATGGGGCGGACAGAAATATGATGACTTGTATTTTTGCAATAGCGACAAAAGAGTGGCTCTGGACACTCCTTTGCATAGTTGTCCTTAGAATTACAATTGTAGCATCCTCCACGATTAGGGATTGGAGTCTTTACTACCAAAGTAGTTTGCTTCACTTTCTAATTGGGATTAGGGCTTTTGAACATAATATGCCTCTTCTTGGAAATCCCAATATCACTATCACTTCCTTTACCAACCTCTTCATATCGAAGAGTGATATCCACAAGCTGATTGAAAGGAACTTCAAGTTTCAAAGGTAAAATCATCTTGGGGTTCTTACTCAAAGCATAAATAAACTCTTGTTTCTTTATAAGATCCAAAAGTTGTTGGGCAGACATGAATGCGCCATCTAGAGAAGGACTACTGGATTGACCAGCGCTAGGATTGCCAGAACCAACCATTTCTTTTCTTTAAGAAAGAAAGAAAGAAGAGGAAAATGTTATTCTCAAAATAAATATCAAACAATCTTGATAGATAAAACAAGAATCATAAAGAAAATAGGATGAATCGGTACGAAGACTCGAATAAAATCCTAAAGCACGACTCCTAAGAAAGACTTAAGACATGATCCTTGCTAGATTATTCTACATTGTTCCGAAGTTTGGCTCTGATACCAAGCTGTGACGCCCCACCTCTATACCCACGCTAGCCAAGGACACTATGGTGTAATGTCGTCAACTAGCACGGAGAATAAGGCTATCGAGGAGCGACCATCCATGTAACTTCTTTGTGCGAGCACCGATATATCAGATAGTATAGCACGCATTTCATTTAAGGAGGAAGTCGGACATACCGATACAAACTCAAAGCTATCACACGGTGGCTATAAATAAATCTTCGGAAACAAATATATAAATAAAGATAACATAAATCAATCACAGGCAATTCATATCACAAAGGCGGAAATAGATATGAATATTAGACATATAAGTGTATATCAGAGTAGTGGTCTAACAAGATCCACAATGTCACAAAAGAATAGATACAAGTGCAAGCCAAACGAATATGTGTACATCAAGGAGTCAATAACTTAGATGTATACAACAAGAACTACCAAACTAAAGTAGTTAGCCAAAAGATCATATGATGGTCCGATAAGGTGGCAAGCAGAAGCACCTGTAAAATCTCAGTCTGACCCGAGTATTATTTAAGAAGAAAATAATAAACGGATCAGTCTAGCTATAAATATCAGATGAAATGATATAGAATAAGAGATATGACTAAACGTATAATAATCACAATGCCAAGCTGTGATAAATAACTAATTGAAAAATCAATAAGGGATTAATCAATACCGCAAAGATCTTCTCAAAGATAAAAAGGAATGTCATACTCCTAATTTCATTCACCAAGCCACAATAAATGACATATCTATCAATTCCAATCGTAAAAGTTGGTGAAACATAAATTCCAAAAATCAACACAAGAAATCCAGAAATCAAATAATTCGGAGCATTGACGTCGTACAGCGTGACGTTCAATGATCCAGAAACACAATAGAAGCGAACAACGACGTCGTACAGCGTGACGCCCGATGAACCAAAGCACAATCAAAGGGAACAACGACGTCGTACAGCGTGACATCCGATGAACCAAATCAAAAAGACATCGCACAATGCTAGTCTAAAACATAAAATGATCGTCATGATCAAAGAGAAGTGTCAATTACAGTAAGCTAGTAAATATATGAGCTTAGCTTCATGTCCCATAACCCCTAGCTTAACTTAAATATTTACGAACAAATTGTAGATCTCCACTAGAAAATTGTCACAAGAGATTCAATCGAACAAGTCCAATAATTAACCAACGAAGTAAACGCAAGCGTTTCATACCACTCTTTTTACTAAGCCGTTTAATTAGATTTCTCATACGAGTGAGGTAAAGGTTTGTATATACTAATAGATTGAAAAACGGTTTAAGAAACGAGCTTTGTAATAAAATAGTGTTGAAATCATTTTGATGAAATAATTTTGATATTTACTACTAGTATTCAAAACCTTTATATTTTGAAGTGACAAAACACAAAAATTGATTGTAGGAACAATCAATCACTAAAATTCACATTCGAAGACGTGAATGAAATCTAAAGAAATCGATACTGAATCCATCAAAATGGATATTCCGAAAATTCCCGAGGAAAAGCAGTCATCAAATTCAACAACATATGATAACAACAAATTGGGAGATAACACGAATCGATTAAATTTGGAAACCATGCAAAATAGGCAAAATAGGCAAAACAGCAACAGGTCGGTCGGCCGGCTTCAGAGCTCGGTCGACCGGACCCTGTTCTAGAAAAATTCTCGGGAAGCAGGTCGGTCGACTGAGCTCTGTAGTTGGTCGACCAGACCTGAGATAGAGAAGTGCTATGCACTTTTAGTAGCAGGTCGGTAGACCGGCTATAGCGCTCGGTCGGTCGAACTTCAAATTTATGCAGTTCCTGCCCTTTTTCAATGAAGTGCAAATTCCTCCAAAACGCGACCGTTCGAGCAATGGACCTAAGGAGCCTTAGCCAATTGATAACCCAGCTCCATTAGCTCTCCGATCCGCCACCAAAAACATGTTCAAACATCAAAGTTGTGATTTTTAAAGAATTGAACCCAAAACACCAAAAATTGGAATATTCACCAAATCAATCCAAACCAAAAGCGATTGCACAAGAATAAGTGTTAGGAATTCATACCTAACAATCGAATATAGTTATAGACTAAGATGTGAGATAAAAATCTCACCTTTTCACAAAATCAATGGAGAAGAAGCTATAGAGCAATGGCAAGAACAACCACTCTTTAATTCCAACCCAACAAGCTTGAATCTAAGTTTAAAGGAGAAACATTTCCTAAATTAGGTTTAGGAAATTTCTGAAATTGAATGGAGAATGAGTTGGAGAAGAAGAAGGAGATGCTTACCAATGGGTTCTCTTGAATTTGGAGCTAGAAGTTGGATTTGCAAAGAAAGCTAGGGCTTAGGAATTTCCATTTCCAATCTCTTCCACCATTTTTACTTTAGCTTGAAGTGTTAGGAATATGAAATGAAGTAATGAAGAGTTGGAGTGGAGCTAGAGTCTTAAGGTGGAACATTGGGCTGAAACCCAAACTCAAACCCAAAGTGAAAAAGTAGAAAAACTCGACTAACTCCAAACATATCGAAGCTTATACTCAAAAAGGTTGCAAATGGCATTTTGAACTCATTAGGAGGGGTCTCGAGTCCTAATTCGACTGTTTGCAAAAAGTAGATTTTCGGACCAAAATCCGACGAACGATAAAATATTTAAATATACAATTGATAAATATGCGGGTTGTTACATCAATGCTCTTCCATTTCCAAACTTCCTCAAGAATTTTGTTATCGATAGCCAAGCATGGAATTGGATTTACAATATGCACTACGGTTGACAATGCTACGGTCCAAAATCCATTCAACAAACTCAATGTCAATCTCAAACATCGAGCATTCTTAAGTAGAGCATGGTTCATTCTCTTTACAAGACCATTTGATTACAAATCCATTGGTGTAGTAAAATGCCTCGAATATCTTGATGTGCAAAAATACATAAACTCTCAAGAAACAGGCTTACAGCCACTATTGGACCTCAACACCTTCAAAGACTTACTACTCTTATTCTCAACAATAGCCTTCCAAATATTGAATTTAGCAAATGTCTCCGACTTGGCCTTCATTACATATGCATATACTTTCAAGAAAAGTCATCAATAAAATAAATATAATAACGAGTCCACCTAAATAAGCTATTGATGCCGAACCCCAAACATTCATGCGAACATACTCAGGAACATCTCTTGAATCACGCTTTCCTTCACCAAATGGTACTTTAATTTGCTTCTCCATGACACTTTCCTCGCAAAATTCAATTTGTTGAAACTCTCTCCATCGACAATCTCCCTCTTCCAAGAATATTCAAACTCTTCTTTAAAGCATGACCTAACCTATAATATCATAACCTTGTCGCATCAAAGCCACAAGACCTATCTACATCTAAACTAGTTTCACCTTCAATAATCACACCTACAACCAAACAAACTCCATAAGCTCTAGCATCTTTCATCACTACGAGTGCACCCTTCGAAACCAGCAAGCTTTCACTCCCGATAGTGAATTTACTTTCCAAAGAATCCAATTTCTCCAAGGAAATAATTTAACGATCTCGGTTTTGAGCCAAATTAAATTTAGTGATTAAAATAAATTTTTGGATTAAATTATGAATAAATTTGAATTTTTCCAAATTTAATAAAGATATGTGTTTGCTTTGTGTTTATATAAATAAATTATAATTTGCAATCTAAAATAAATATATTGAAAAATAAATTGAATTTGAAAATATTATATTTTCAATTTATAAGAATTTGTTTTCTTATTTTATTAAATGGGCATTTTGATTTGGAAGTATGATTTAAATTTAATATAATAAAAAGGTATTTAAGGATTAAGTTCTAAATATATATTTTAATATATATATATATATATTTTAATATATATATATATTAGTTTTAAATCATTTTCTTAAAATGATATAAATATATATAAAGAGTTTGTAAATAAAGAATTAAATTTGAAAATTCAATGAAATGTGTCTGTATATATATGTGTGTATATATATATTGTAGAAAGGATTTTGGTTTGAAATTCAAAAATAAATGTATTGAAAATAAATTAGATTTAAAACTATATTTTAAAAGTTAATAAGAATTTGTTTTCTAATATATATATATATATATATATATATATTTGGAAGTTATTATTTGAGATTTATGTAATAATTTTCACAAGGCTATTCTAATTTGAATTCTTATATATAAGATAAATGTAATTACTTATTAATGTATAATTAGTCTTAAAATCATTTTCTTAAAGATTATATAAATAGTCATAAAAGAAAATTAATATTTTAATTACAATAAGAGGTTAATAAACATTTAAACATGAACATATATTAAGATATAAAATATAAATACTTAAAGGTTTAAAACATTATGTATAAATACGATTTGTATAAGGATATAAACATAAAAATTATTTGTTTTAAACAAGTGTAAGATTTTAAAAACATGAATTTAACAAGTGTTAGTCTAAATGGACAAGTGGCAAATGCATTAATAACATGTATTAGAGGAAAATTTAGTTACCCCTTTCAATTCGAAGTTTTCAAACCGTCCACTTCTCTCTTCTCTAAACTGAAAACAAAACAGTTCAAAAAGAAAAGAAAAAAGAAACCTAGAAAACCAGAAATCAAAACAAATTAAAAATTAAAGCCCGAGTAACAACATCAGGTTCAAGCAAAACTTATTCAACATCAAAAGCAGGTTCTCAGGTCAAAGCAAAACAAATTTAACAATAAAAAACAAAACCAAAACCACGAAGCAACTCAACAAATAAGAAAAAAAAGCTAGCCTTAGATTAAAAGCTTTTCCAGTTGCAAGATCCCAAATCAAAGCAAATCAAGCATATATTCAAATCAACATCAAAATTCATAATGCAACCCAGTCTAACTCAACATGAATCAATAAAACAAGTTTCCAATGATCAAAACAGTTCCCAGGTTTTCAAGATTATTCTCTATTCTTCTCTGTTCCAAACCAAGTGAGCAAAACAAACTTAACAATCAAAAGCAAAACCAAAATTAAATAAGTTTGAAATGGAAATTGTTTTGAAATATATGAATGAATCTTTGTTAAAGATTGGTGAACTTTGTTTTTAAATTGAAGAGGATCTTAAAGGTGTATCTTTTGTATAAAAGATTTGGAATTGAAATAGTTTGGAAAGCTATGAATTAATCTTTGTGAAAGATGGTGAACTTTGTTTCAAATTGAAATTGATCTTAAAAGGTGAATCTTTTGTTTAAAAGATTTGAAATAAAATTTGTTTAAACCATTCAAAAGAAAGGTTTTGGGCTTTAAGTTGTGACTTAACTAAGATCCCAATATATCCATATGGTTTTAAAATTTAGCACTCATTATTCGGTTTTGCCGGGAGAGGCCTTTGTGTCATATAACCCATTCCGAATAATGATACGAAAATGGATAGCATTTGAAGAACGGTGATGAAGACCGGGTATTTTCGAGAACGAAAGAATTACCCGTCGAATGTCTCTGTAGTGAGTCGTGCCAGTCTAGAGATCTCCATATGTGATGGGGAGTCCGATCGAGATTGTAAATACCCAAATTGCAAGGGCTTCTTTTGAAGTGCCTTCGGTTCTGTTCGAACCCAGAACAGACTTGTATGGATATGTGTCTGACATTACACTTTGAGATGTAAAACTGATTTCTATCAGATACATTTCTGTTTGGTGGCGGAGAATTTATTCTCTTAGCTTAACGCCCTTCTCTGAGACGTACGAGCTCAGAGGTTATGTTGTTGATGGTCACTAGTGATACATTCCCAATTTGGTAATGTGGCATATGAAGTGCTTCCGATCATTTGTTGATCAAAGCATGGCTTTTTATGAAAAGCGTAGCTTTGTTGATGAGACTTCGTCGGACCTCATAACCCGGAATGGTCGAAACAGGAAAGATGCAGCAAGGTTATTTGGTGGTAGCTCCCCTAAGGGTATGTCCATTTCCTTCTGGATAAAAGGTGGTATCATGGTATGGAGCCCAGATATTTAACCTATGTTGTTGCTGCAAACTTATTGCTTTGTGGTTGTTGGTGTTGAGAGCCCTTGGATAAAGGTCGGCAACGACCGGGGGGTGGCATACTCGTGTCAGTAGTTACCTAGTTATAGAGGTAACCCGGCCTTGTGTTGGCAGAGAACTAGTTAAGTTCTCGGGGCGTCCCTCCAAAGGCGTACCCATGTGGCCCAGGAAGTTCCTTAGCCTAACCATTTGTTGGAAATCCAAAGAAACAATACGCGCCCTGTGCAGTTTTAGTTGTATAACCTGCCATTTACGGTGATCCGCCGTTTAAGCGGTAGCTATAATAGTCATAGTACGAAATGTCTATGTTGGCTAAGATTAATATTATACATTCGAAATGTTTTCTGCACTATGCACTAATAATAATATCAAAAGATTTTCATGTATCAAGCATGTTTGACTGTCAGAAGAAGAAATCTCTTCCAATTGTGCGTTTGCATTGTGTGTGTGGTGGGGGGCCTTGTGGTAGTTTCATTTTCCAAAAAAGCATTGTGGATTTCTTTTATTTCCCTTTGTTTTCCTTTATTAAAGATAAAACTGTTTTTGTTTGCTCACACCAGTCCCACGACTGACCTGGAGTTTATTGTCCCCTTTCTAAACTCTAGGTGCCCACAATTTTCCACACGGGCATCCTAAAGTTAGATTTCCAGATAATCAGCTAGTGGATATAGAGTTGATAGCTTTCAGCCTTTGGATTTGGCAATCGCATTTGTTTCTCTAGGATTGGAGTTCCTTAACTTCAACTTGATGGTGGTTCGAGCTTCTTGGCTTAGAGATCTTTGGAGCATTGGATTGGAATGCAGTTTTGGATTCTATATTTCTTTCTATCCTTTGGAAGATTAGATTGGTGATATTGTTCCACTACTAGTGTTATCTCTTCCGCTATTATTCTTCCGATGTTGTCTTGTATCTCTGATATTGATAATCATTTGTATCAATGTGTTGTATCTATTATGTATCAATAAAAGTTATTGTTTTTCTTTCGCTGTGTTGCTGTACTTAATGTGTTATAAGCTCCGGCGAACCAGATTTGACGTTTGAATCTACGTAATTTGAATACGGGTGATGTATTTGGTGCCGATTTTCGAAGGTCGAGTCATGGTCGTTACAAATAAGAGATTTATGAAGACCCGAAACATAGAATGCACTGGTGAGTGTATGAATTACATCATCAAACATTTGAATTTGCATGGAACTAATGTTTATTGATGTACTACTATCATTCAATTTCTTCATTTCATCTCGCAACTCCTCACTAAGTTGACCCGATTTAATATCAATAATAGTCAAAGTATCCTAGCTACAGATTAGGCCATTTGAGAAACTCGAGTAATGATTCGATAATGAACCCAATAAGATCATCGCCTTTTGCTCTTTCTCAGTCTTTTAGTCCACCACCATCACCTTCATTAGCAAACCACCAAAGGTATTTAACTATGTGAACTATGCTCCTTCATCTTGTAGGTGAAGAATGTTTGCAACAAGATCAAATGATTAGTTAGTTATTTCTTCATATACAATTCATCCAACTTATCCCAAAAGCACTTAGCAGTGGTTTCACCACTAATTTCGGAGATTACATTCACATCCATAGCAAGTTGAAGTGTAGTGAATGCTCACTCTTCCATTTTCTCTATCAACATCTGAGTTGTCTACTGGTAACAAATGTTTATCAAACACAACTCGTTGTACATGATTCCATATACGAACAATTTTCATCTTCCATTGTTATTTTTTAAAATCATTGTCATCATTCCACTTGTATAAATCCATATACATAAAGTGCTACTTTAGTAGTACTAACCAATGAGGAGCTATTCAAGATGTTTTTCGATTACAGTATTTCCACAAACACCTTACAAACATTAAAGCTCCAATACCAAATGTTATTAAATTCAAATTCAACATCGCTCTAACCCAAATTTCAAAACGCAGTGGAAATAGCAAAATCGTTAAAAGATGTATAAAAACAACGGATCAATACCTCAATAACAAATCTCAAAACTAATCCAAATAAACCAATATCAATCACAAGCAAGTAAAATCAGCAATAAGGAAAGTAAATCATACACTAGATTTATAGTGGTTCCACTAACGTTGTGTTAGAGTCCATCCAGTTTGAGGAGAACCTTTTTATTATGACAATGAAATAGTACAAGAGATTGAATACAATGATTACTCAAAATGCGATATAATGTGATTTATGGAGAATCAGAATTTAAAGAAATTTTATAAAGGAAAACCCTTTTTCTATTTGAATGAATCTCTCTATGACTTTAAGGTCTAAAAAATATCTTTTATATGATGAATTCCCGCTTGGCAAATACCCAATTTGCCCCTTGAAGCCTTCACAATCGATATACGGTAGCCTAGACAAAACCGTCCACAAAAACCGTTCATACGTCTGAACTTCCAACTTAGATATATAACCTCATCCAAAGAAAATTTTGCTACAAGCAACCAGACGTCTAAGCTTTTTACTTAATCAACTGCCTGGAAATGCCCAAAAATACATTATATGGACTCTGGTCCCTTAACATCTATTTCAGACGTCCGGGTGGTCTCTCAGATGTATGACATCCTATTCAGATGTCCTATAACTTAGCTCAGACATTTGAATTACCAGGAGTTAAACAACACAGACCCTTTCTTCAAAAATGTGATATCTAAAGCTTTTGAGCTTCGATTCGAGAACTGTCTTCTTTGTTACACTACAACAAAAACAACCTATTACAACTGCAATTTTACAATTATTAGAAAATGCCAGTTGTAATAAACATTTTTTACAACTTATTTTCAAAAAGTTGTAATAAACTTATTTTTAACTCCTATATTTTTCCAGTTGTAATAGATGCCTATTACAACCTTTCTTTTTTCCAGTAGTAATAGACACATATTTTTAACAACTCTTCTTTTTTTACAGCTGCAATAGATTCCTATTACAACCTTTCTTTTTTGTCAGTTGTAATAGATTCCAATTTTAACAACTCTTCTTTTTTACCAGTTGTAATAAATGCCTATCACAACCTTTTACATTTGCCCGTTGTAATAATTAATAATTATAATTAAATAATAATACTTAATAATTAATACCTAAACAATTAACACAAAAATTAATAATAAACAATAATCACTATTAAATAATAATAATTAATTAGAAATATGAAATAAGTAATATTAATATTACTATTCAATAATTAATATTTAATAATAATTGTTATTATTAAATAATTAACAAGAATTAAGTTATAACTAAAAATTAAGAAGCAAAATTAACAATTAATATAATAAGTAATAAATAATTAATAACCAACAAATAAGAATTAATTTTAATGATTAATATTAATAACTAATAATTAGGAATTATAACTAATAATAGTACAATAATTAATGGATAATAAATAATAATTATTATTAAATAATTAATAATTAATAATAATAATTAATTATTAATAACTAAGAAATAACAACTAATATTAATAAAGTAATAATTAAGAAGTATTATTTAATATTTAGTAATTAATTTTTGAGAATTAATAATTAATATTTAACAATTGCAATGTTTTTATCAAAAAGTTGTATAAACTTATTTTCAACGGCTCCTTTTTACCAGTTGTAATAGGTATATTAAATACTAATTGTAACTAATATTTAATATTTAATATTTAATAATTAATTATTAATAATTTTAGTACTTCCCTAAAACACAATTGAAGAAAGTCTTTTTCCATTTCAGGATCCTTTGTTAAAGCAGCCTTGTCATCGCAACTCTCGATATCTTCATCGTTGTCACAACTTCTTGTCTTCGTTTTTCTCCTTGATGCCATAACTGTTTACTAACACTAATGAAAATATTTATTGTTATATCAAAAAAATTCTCGTTTTTATTCATCGATGATAGAACTATAAACAAATACATACAGCAATATTACAGAATAAAATTGGTATGAAACTACCCATTGTCTAGTTTTTTTTATTACACGTCAGCTGTTGTATACTTATATTCGTTGCTATTAAATTATTTGTGTGCTGTAAAAAATCAACCAAAAAAATTTATTACTAACCGCCGTTGGATAGAAAAACAAAAAGTACTATAACATTACAACAGAAAGCACGTCAATGGTGTCTTTGAATGGTATCACTGAATCAAGCAAATAAAAAGATACCATTCATAGCAGTTTTTATGTACATCACAAAATACTTTACAAAAATAGAGGTTTCTTACAACAAATAAAAGATACCTTTCACATCAGTTTATATGTTGAGGTGAGTATATAAATACACCTGATAACTTAACTCATTTTAGCATCTGTATTCAAATTTTTGATAAACAACCATTTCACTTTTAATTTCTTCTTAAAACCCTATGAACAAGTTTCTCTTTGCATTTTTGTACTTACTGATAACCTTCTTCACATTGTGCTACAATGCAGAAAGTCGAGCTTACAACAAATAAAAAGATACTTCCAGTTTGTGCGTACACATAAAATATTTATATTGGTTGGGTTATTTGTCACATGGTATAGCATACAACAATTACAAAAAACATCACATCATGAAGCTTACATTATATCCTTATCTATCTTCCACCAGCATACTAAGAGCATCTCTAATGGTGCGAATTCAACTCATAATATTAAACACTTCTTCTCCAATCGTCAATTCAGCGTGTAATATTAAGCTTAATATTCAGAATCCGATTACGGATTCTGAATTAGACTTGGGCGCCCATTTAATGGGCGCCCAAGCCCTGGCGTCCATTTAATGGGCGCCAGAAATCTGGCGCCCATTAAATGGGCACCTAAGCCCCCAATCCCAAGGTGAAATGGGCCGCTTAAGGGCTGAATATTCAGTGCCCTGAATATCCAGCCCTTAAGCCACTGGAGATGCCCTAACATACAGTAAAAAAATGCAGCTGTAAAAATGTACTGTAAAAATATACCTAAAAGTATGAGTTCAGCTGGTTTGCACAAGTAGGCTGACGAATACTTTTTCGAGATGAGAGAGATAATGGAGTAAATAGCCTATAGTGCTATTATTTGTATAAATGTTTCACTGGTTCAAGACTGCAAACCACGAAGAAATGTTTAGAAGCTTAAAATCAGCAATGAATTTTCGCTTAAAAATAATATCTGAATTGACCAGTCAAAACTTATGCATCTGGGCAAACGATCGTAAAAGTTCTGAATGCTGAAATTTTATAATTTCACAACTAAATTCAGCCATTCTGAATTAAAAAAAACGCAATCTAAGGAATATATAATTGATAGTTTTCAGTAATAGTCGATTTATTATGTAACAATTATTCTAATTTGCCAATAATGCAAAATGTTGATTGAGTATCTAGAAAATGGTTGAATATTGATAGAGATGAACATAACCTTTTATCAAGCTTGAGTAAAGCATTGAAGGTATCACGTTTCGTCTTCTGATTGTCAATGGAGCAATGGTTTGTGAATCAAGTGCCATTATTTATACAACATTACTAGTGGGAACCCGTGCTTCGCACACGGTTGTAGGATAATGACAATAGATTAATTATGTTATGATATTGTATTTGTAAATCATGCATATAATACAAAAGGGCAAATTATGATTTTCCCTGATTTTCAAATTGAATATCCGAAAAATCTTTCTCAAAAACATATTTCACGAAACACCATGTCACTATTTTGGCTGAAAATATTGCTGCAAGTATTTGTGGGTAAAACTGCAAATGTTTGCACTTTTAACTATAAATTTTTATAAGTAAATGTACTCAGTATAGACTGTAAATATTTTTTAAATAAATATTTAGAGCATGGACTACAATATTTGCAGTGCAGATGTGCATTTTTGCTGAAAATGACGACAAAGATTTTTCATGAAGCATATTTTTAGAAAGATGCGGAAGTGCATTTTGAAATGTACAAAGGATGTTCGACAAAGCATCCCTCAACAAAATGGTTCTATCATTTTCATACTTGTCATTCATGCATTTGAATAGTTGATGATGATTTAGGTAAGCAAGCATTGTAGTAAGTGAAAGTGGAGAAACTTCTCATCTTTAAACTTAAATTCACAAACCGGTTGATGCCATATGCATGTATAGAGCCCAGTATGATTTAGACCCAATGGTAATGTAGGAAACGGTTAAATAAAACAAAATATTACTTTGCACTAAAACTAAAAAAATTAGACTCAAACATGTGTAGAAATGATCAAAAACGAAATACATACATGTGTATGTAATGTGGTATAGTCAACTAAAATTGCAATAAAATACAATGAAGAAATACTTAAGTATCATTATCAATGATGCAATATTATATGGTGTACAAACTAAAACAACTATTCATGCCCACGTAAAGAAGCGCCTTAAATGAATTAGCTATTATACATTGAAAATAGAGTAAACAATAGAAATAGTACAATTTCACTTCGTTATTTTATCCACTTGGTATCATCCATTCCTAGTATGCAAGCTTTTTAACTACCGAGTTATGTGCTCTGTGCAACTTCAATGTCACAAAACTTAGATTGTATCACTATCTTGGAATATTTTAAAACCAATAAAAATATATTCTTTGTACGCCTTCATAAAAAAATTACACATAAAATTTCTAGGAAACCCATTACGTATAATATAAGTTGTATCAAGAAACCTTATGTACACAAATAATCAATAGGTTCTAGATACCTTCCACAAACCTAGCACTTATTAAACTGAGCATTTACCCATAGATTCTCCAACTAGCTCCATATTAGCACTCCTCAAAAACACAATAATATCATCCATGATCTGTTAAAACTTACTAAAAGGCACAGCACTTCAAATTGCCTCTTTCCATCATATTGAGTCTATACAAATGCATGGCTTGTAGTTTCCAAAGTGCATTCATTGATTTAATATCTTGTAGTAATTTTCTTGAAATTCCCCTTTCAAGTCTTCAAAAATTATAGGAGGAAAACATTTTAGCTGGATTCATAAATGAAAAAACATTAATAAATATGCAATTTGCATGACTGCACTGAGAAGACACTAGTGACATATATAATAATTTGACTAAATGGTTTGCTATTGTAAGCATTTGAAAATGTATGAGGAGTGGAAAATAAATTGATGATAAAATTTGTTTAATTGCGCTAAGCTCAAAGTAAACAACATTTTATTGATCAGCAAGTGCTCAAAATAGTGGGTAAAAGATTATGAAAATACCAAAACTACTGCAACTACTTTAGGTTGAGTAGTCATACATAAAAATCTATTGTAAATGCAGTAATATACGTGCAACAATATTAAATAATTTAATATGGGCAAAAGCATGATGCGCAAAGAGAAGATAAAAAATACTATTGCTTAATATCAAGAACCATATCAAATGCATATTGAGTTATATTGTAGGTCTTTCTAGGTCGTATTAAAAATATGATTTGGAAAATCAATAATAAGGATAATGACCGTTTCAAACTTTAATTACACATCTCATACCCAAACAATCTCCACATTAAGTTTCATACTACATATTTATGCATTGGAACTATTTGACTCTTATGTTCTGAAGTTATAGCTTCATGAAAGACTTTAATTCTCACATAACACTATGTAATATTTAGTTATTAAATTTTACATTATATTCAAAAAATATAAAGACCGCCTAACCATCAAAAATAATATTTGGATTATAGATTCGATAACTAAACGACATGAAAAATATTAATACAAAAATTAAGTAAGGTCACAAAGTGTGGACTCCTCTCTATACCCGCTAGCCATTAAGAGTTGACTATATAGATCATCATTTGCACTCTATCCTACATAGCGATGACCAATTTTTAGGGATGACAACAACATCGGCAAACAAATTTTCAAGATAAGAACTTTTATTTTGTAATTGCATAAACAAAATATATTTGTGTTTGCATACGTATACATATACATATACATGCAAACATACACACAAACTGGATTAACAGATTAAAATATACACACAAATAGGTATTATGTTGGAGTAAACTGGATATATATAAATGTACCTATCTTTGGAACTGGATGCATGTATACTTCATCCGTTGGAGAAAGGTCCATAGTCGATGTTGAGTGAGCACAACATATTGGTTAAGTCTTCGCTACTAATGTACACACCACATATTGAATCATTTATGCGGGCGGTTACCTATCAAGATGCAAGGATAAGTATCTCCACCCGGATTTGATTAATGCAGTAGAAGTCTATTAATACAAAGTAAAGCTTGACTGTATTCACAAAAACGAAATGATGTGAAAGTCAAAAATATACAATCGAGATGAATTTCCAAACATTCCATCAAATTACTCTACGTTCTCATAAACATAAGTTTGAAACAATAAAATATTTTAAACTTAGAGTACATTGCCTCCAGGCTAAGAATTCATATCGATAAAACTGATATTAAAAAAAGTTCTTATAGTGAGCAAAACTGCACAGCTATATTTTAGTGAATTTCATTAAACAAAGCCCTTCATATAAGCACTACTGCATACATCTAATGAATTACAGTACAAAGATATTGACTCAAACTGAAATCAAACAAAGTTCCTACAACAAAAATATTTTGAGAGAATCTTTGCATAACACATTAAGGAATTTATCTTTTGTCGCTTTCTTAAAAATGACTTCCAAGTAATTTTTTATCTGTACAAACCCATAAATTCTTGGTGCGATTTATATGTGGATCAGACGTAGAGATATTTTAAATTTATTCAGATCAAAAACCTGTACGTCTTTAGTATGATTTCTATTCAAATCAAAGTCATTCACTCGCTATAAAATAGGACAATGGTCTTAGTTATTTTATTTCTTATAATTTTTTTAGACTATTAGAATATAATGCGTTTCCATTTGCACCTAGCTAAATCAATATGTTATAGTATTTTGAGTTATATACACCAACTTGTATAGCTGAATCATTAAATATTTACATTGTTGGATCTATGAAGCATCATCAAATGGAATATCAATACTAAATATTAAAAGAAAGTGCATTGAACCAAAAACAATGATTCATTTGCGTTTTGCAAAATAATAATAATATAAGAATTTGAAGATGAGAAATATTTCAATTTTTTGTTGAGCTTTTTTATAAGACATATTAGATTTTCATTGGACATTCAAACCTTTTGGTATAATGCATTTTCATTTTCCTCTAGCTAAATAAATATGTTACAATATATCGAATTATATACACAAGCCTGTTGTGACGCCCCACCTCTATACCCACGCTAGCCAAGAACACTACGGTGTAATGCTGTCAACTAGCGCGGAGAATAAGGCTTTTGAGGAGCGACCATCCGTGTAATTGCTTTGCGCGAGCACCGATATGTCAGATAGTATAACATGCATTTTATTTCAAGAGGAAATCCGACATACCGATACAAACACAAAGATACTACACAGTGGCTATAATAATCTTCGGAAACAAATATAGAAATAAGCATAACACAAATCAGTCACGGATAATTCATATCACAAAGGCGGAAATAGACATGAATAAATATAACACATAAATGTGTTCATCAGAGTAGTGGTCTAAAAGATCCACAATGACTATACAAAAGAATAAGTACACAACTATGAGTCTATATCTCAAATGTATACAACAAAAACTACTAATCTAAGTAGTTAACCAAAAGTCAGGATGATAACCCCAGAAGAGAAGCCAAGCAGAAGCACCTGTAACATCTCGGTCTGACCCGAGTATTATTTATAAAAAAATAATAAACGGATCAGTCTAGCTATAAATATCAGATAAAATGATATAGAATAAGAGATATGACTAAACGTATAATAATCACAATGCCAAGCTGTGATAAACAAGTAATGGAAAAATCAACAAGAGATTAATCAATATCACAAAAATCTTCTCAAAGATCAAAAGGAATGTCATACTCCTAATTTCATTCACCAAGCCACAAATATTGACAACATATAAATGCCAATCATAAAATTGCTGAAACACAAATTCTAGAAATCATCAATTAGAAATCCAGAAACCACAAGAAAAGGATGGCCAATCCCAAACGGAACGCTATTCCATAAACCGGGCATCGACGCACCTAAATAGATACAACCCATGCACAGTCAAACATCATCGTACCTATAAAGGTATGACCCATGCAAAGGCAAACATCGACGCACCTAAATAGATACGCCCCATGTAATATCTAACACCGATGCACCTAGAAAGATACACCCTATGCAAAAATAAGCATTGACGTACCTAGAAAGATACGCCCCATGTAATGTCTATCATCGATGCACCTAGAAAGATACACCCCATGCAAAGTCGAACATCGACGCACTTAGAAAGGAACGTCCCATGCATAGACGAACATCGATGCACCTAGAAAGACACACCTCATGTCCCGACTTATTGATTCGATTGCTCCACGAAGTAAACAAACATCGACGAACCTAAATAGATACGACCCATGTGTAAATAAACATCGACGCACCTAAATAGGTACGACCCATGCGAGAAATGAGACGAAGCTCGATAAAAATGAAGTACAGTCCTCCACATAAACAAAGAGACATCGCACATTGCTAGTCTAAACCATGAAATGATCATCATCGATCATCAAGAAGTGTCAATTACAGTAAGCTAGTAAATATATGAGCTTAGCTTCATGTCCCATAACCACTAGTTTAACTTAAATATTTACGAACAAATTGTAGATCTCCACTAGAAAATTGTCACAAGAGATTCAAACGAACAAGTCCAAGAATTAACCAACGAAGTAAACGCAAGCGTTTCATACCACTCGTTTTACTAAGTCGTTTAATTAGATTTCTCATACGAGTGAGGTAAAGGCTTGTATATACTAATAGATTGGAAAACGGTTTGAGAAAACGAGCTTTGTAATAAATTAGTGTTGAAATCATTTGATGAAAGAATTTTGATATTTACTACTAGTATAGAAAACCTTTATATTTTTAAAGTGACAAATCACAAAGAAGATTGTAGGAACAATCAATCACTACAATTCACATACGAAGATGTGAATAAAAATCCAAAGAAACCGATAAAGAATCCATAGAAATGGATATTCAAAAATCCCTAAAAAAGGAGTCATCAAAGTCATAATAAATGATAACAACAAATAGGATCATCACGAATCGATTTAAATTGGAAACCACGCAAAATAGGCGAAATAGGCAAAACTGCAACAGGTCGGTCGGCCGGCTACAGAGCTCGGTCGACCGGACTCTGTTCTACAAAAATTCTCGGGAAGCAGGTCGGTCGACTGTGCTCTGCAGTCGGTCGACCAAACCCTGAGGCAGTGAAGTGCTTTGCACTTTGGAAGCAGGTTGGTCGGCCGGCAGCAGAGCTCGGTTTGCCGGACCTGTTCCCAGTCCCTTCCTAGCCCGTAGAATACATTGGCCAATCACGACCAATTTGCAACCACTCGAGCATCGGCACTAAGGATTTATGCCTATCGACTACCCGACCCTATGAGCTCTTCGTTGCATCACCAAAAACACATTTGAACATCAAAGCTATGAATTTTAAAGAATTGAACCCAAAACACTAAAAGTTGGAATATTCACCAAATCAATCCAAACCAAAAGCAAATGCACACGAATAAGTGTAAGGAATTCATACCTAACAATCGAAGATAGTTATAGACTAAGATGTGAGATAAAAATCTCACCTTTGAACCCAAAAATAATGAATGAGAAGCTTGAAGACAAGGGAAGATCAACCACACTTCAATCTCAACATTAGAAGCTTGAATCCAAGCTCAAAAGAAGAACATTCCCTAAGTTAGGTTTAGGAAATTTCTGAAATTGAATGGAGATAGAGTTAGAGAAGAAGAAGAGGATGCTTACTAACGGCTTCTCTTTGATTTTGGAGCAAGAATTTGAGCTAGCAAGAGGAACTAGGGCTTGGAGTTTCTAATTCCCTTTCCTTTCCACCATTTTCAGTTGGAGCTTGAGTTTGAGGAGTTGGAATGAGTGAATGGAGAGGAGAGGGCTGAGCTAGAGTATAAGTGGGGTTAGTGGGTTGAAACCCAACCCAAAGCCCTAAAGAAAAAGTAGCAAAATTCAACTTACTCCAAACATATTGAAGCTTATACTCAAAAAGGTTGAAAATGGCATTTTGAACTCAATGGAAGTGGTCTCGAGTCCCAATTCGACTGTTTGCAAAAAGTAGGTTTTCGGACTAAAATCCGACGAACGATAAAATATTTAAATATACAATCGATAAATATGCGGGTTGTTACAGACTCCCCTCCTTAAAGAAATTGCGTCCTCGCAATACTTAAGAAGAAAATAAGAAGTAACAACCATAGAAGCATATCAACACAAAAGAAAATTTGAAATAGGAAGTTCACCATAAGGAGCATGAAAGAGTAAGCTTGAACGGGATTTCTCGATGAATTCTCTGGATTCCCAAGAGCAATCCTTAGGATTTGAGAACCATTGAACTCTCACAAGAAGAGCATCTTTATTCCGAAGGCGCTCAACCTCCGAAGTAATGATGCGAATGGAATGTTGCTCATAAGTCAAAACTGGCGAGACTTCAATTTCATCAATAACACCGGCTCAAGAATAAAAATAGGAAACCTAAAAGCATTTCCATAGTTAAAAGACGCAGAAAACATCAAGAATAGCAGAAAATTGAGCTAGTGCAACGGCGTAGTACAGAAACGGTACGCCCGAGAAACTAGAAACTCGAATAATTTGGAACACCGACGTAGTACAAAAACGGTACGTCCAATGAACCGATAAACCGGAACAACGATGTAGTATAATAATGGTACATCCATTGATCGAGATAAGATGGAACATCGATGTAGTATAATAACAGTACATCCGATGAACCGAACACCATAAAAGAACATCGGACGCTAGTCCATAAAAAAAATGAGATAAAGCTCAATAAAACGAAGTATATCAAAACGTCCAATGAACTTGATAAAAAGATAATTCCATTCAGACAACATCAAAGAATCAACCACTTGTTGCTTACGACAAAGCGCATTGGCAACACGATTTCCCTTCCGGGAATAAAAAGAATATCAAATCATAAGATGCCAGGAACTCGAGTCAACATGAAGTTCCTTAGGAGAAAATAAATATTCCAAAGATTTATGATCGAGGTGGAGAACAAATTTCTCCCCCAAAAATGATGATGCCAGACTCTAAAAGCGAAAACAATAGCCGCGAGCACTAGATCATGAGTGGCATACCTAGTCTCAATCGGCTTTTAATGGTTTAGAAGCACAAGTGATAGCACGTTATCTTTTGCAAGAGAACGGCATCCAAACCAATACGATTAGCATTGGTACAAAAGATAAAGTCTTGGTTTCCTACGGGAATCACAAGAATAAGAGTATCGAAAAAAAGGGCTTCTTTTAAATAATCTTCTTTCCTGAAAAGTTAAAACTTTCAAATTTACATTTATCTTTATGTAATAATCTTTCTAGAAAAATTTACATTTTTACAAGTCAATTTATTGTGTCTGACTGTCTCATCAAAGCATTTAGGAAATTCCTATCGGTAACGTTGATCAAGCGCATCGACCAGAATTCTTAAAACACTAAATGGGCAATACAATCACAAAATCATCTTTTATAGGATAAACATGTTTCTAAAAACTTTTGAAAATTCTCTTTGTTCGTTCTAAAAACAGAAAATCCTATTTATACTTAAAAATAAATCTTATGAAAAAGATTTGCAAAAATTTTAAATTGCTAATTTCATCCAAAAATCAATAAACACAAGAATGGTCTCACCGAAATATTCATAGAATATTCGATTAATAAAATGGATGAAATAAGCTGGACAAACTGAATGACAAAATAAGTCATTCATAAGAATCATAACGAGTGCGGGATGCGGTAGGTGGAATGCTAACTCCCGCAACTCGTAGCCAAATGAAAATCGGTGGCAGGGTCGAACTAGAAAGACCTTAACACCACACAAAAGATTTCTTAGGTGATAATCCTAAGACAAACTCAAAAATACCGGAAAAGTTTCACAAATTATTTAGATAAGAGAAATAACACTTTTCTCATCTTGAGGGCTTAAAGAATAAAATGATGTCTTTAAAAATTTGAAATCGGTATCACAAGAAAAAATAGAAATCTGCTTAACAGATAGAAAATGTCGAAGATGAATAGTCCACACGGAAAAATAGGATATGGGCTTCACAACGATTAAGCCAATCCTTACAAAAATCAATTCCGAAGCCTAAGTAAAAATCGGCTCGGAACGAAAAATCACATAAAATAATTTCGACATCAATAGAAAGCAAATTGAGTGTTGCGGATCCACTAATCTGTATTCGCAATCCTCAAAGAAGACATCAAGCCCATAAATGTTTAAAGAAAAAGAATCACAAGTTCTCTTGATATAAAATAACAAGATGATTATATCAACAAGAACTTGAAAAGGATAATCACAAAACAAATGAAATCAAGGACTGAACGAGAAATACCTTGACCAAGAGAAGAGTTGCCAGGGGCTTGCAGCTTTCCTTCTCTCTTGCTTGGAAGCTTAGGACACGAAGATAAAAGATGACCCGAACCTTTGCAATAACGACAAAAGAGGGATTTTGGGCACTCCCTTGCATAGTGGTCAGTGGAACCACAATTGTAGCATCGTCCACGACTAGAGGTAGGAGTCTTTGCTACCGGAGTTTCTTGCTTCCCTTTCTTATTAGAATCGGGGCCTTTGAATTTGATAGGCCTCTTCAAGTTATTGTCGAAGTTCTGTTGGGCACGCACAACTTCAACATCACCTTCATTATCGGCCTCTTCAAGACGAAGAGCGATATCAATAAGCTGATCAAATGAAACCTCAAGTTTCAGAAGTAATGGCTTCTTAAGATTCTTATTCAAGCCATAGACAAATCTCTGATTTTTCTTCAATGGGGTATTAATGTACTCAATCCCGTATTTGGAAAGAGATTCGAAAGATGCAACATAGTCTGTCACAGAAGATCCACCTTGAACAAGGTCAATAAAACGCCGGGCCAAAGTTACTTTTTCAGCCTCCGGCACAAATTTCAATTCAAATCTTTCTCGGAATTGCTCCCAAGTGAGATCCGCCTCAACGATTTCAGAAATTAAAAGCTCATACCAATCTAACGCTCTTTCTTGGAGCATGCTAGAAGCCACTTGGACTCGATGTAGATCAATAAGGTTCATGCGAGGAAAGATACGATCGCATGATTTGAGCAAAGCTTGAATTTCTATAACACTCTCGGATCCCATGAATGGCCTTCCACCCAAATCGGTATAGTCTCTACACAAAGGTGCAAAACCGGATCTAGGATGAGTGGGCACTGGATTGGGACCGGCTGCTTGAGCGTTCTTTACTACATCAAGAAGCTGCTGGGCAGACATAAAAACTCAATCTTGGGAAGTAGCACTAGATTGACAGGCACTGGGACGGCCTGGTCTAACCATTTCTCTTCTTTAAGAAAGAAAGAAAGAAGAAAAAGGTTATTCACCAAATGAGTGTCAAGTAATCTTGATAGTTAAAATAAGGAATCATAAAGAAAATAGGATGAATCGGTACGAAGACTCGAATCAAATCCAAAAGCACGACTCCTAAGATAGACTTAGGACGATGATCCTTGTTACAATATTTCGTATTGTTCCGAAGTTTGGCTTTGATACCAAGCTGTGATGCCGCACCTCTATACCCACGCTAGCCAAGAACACTACGGTGTAATGCTGCCAACTAGCGCGGAGAATAAGGCTTTTGAGGAGCGACCATCCGTGTAATTGCTTTGCGCGAGCAGCGATATGTCAGATAGTATAACATGCATTTTATTTCAAGAGGAAATCCGACATACCGATACAAACACAAAGATACTACACAGTGGCTATAATAATCTTTGAAAACAAATATAGAAATAAGCATAACACAAATCAGTCACGGATAATTCATATCACAAAGGCGGAAATAGACATGAATAAATATAACATATAAATGTGTTCATCAGAGTAGTGGTCTAAAAGATCCACAATGACACCAAAGATTAGCAACATGTACTATACAAAAGAATAAGTACACAACTATGAGTCTATATCTCAAATGTATACAACAAAAACTACTAATCTAAGTAGTTAACCAAAAGTCAGGATGATAACCCCAAAAGAGAAGTCAAGCAGAAGCACCTGTAACATCTCGGTCTGACCCGAGTATTATTTATAAGAAAATAATAAACGGATCAGTCTAGCTATAAATATCAGATAAAATGATATAGAATAAGAGATATGACTAAACGTATAATAATCACAATGCCAAGCTGTGATAAATAAGTAATTGAAAAATCAACAAGAGATTAATCAATATCACAAAAATCTTCTCAAAGATCAAAAGGAATGTCAAACTCCTAATTTCATTCAACAAGTCACAAATATTGACAACATATAAATGCCAATCATAAAATTGGTGAAACACAAATTCTAGAAATCATCAATTAGAAATCCAGAAACCACAAGAAAAGGATGGCCAATCCCAAACGGAACGCTATTCCATAAACCGGGCATCGACGCACCTAAATAGATACGCTCCATGCACATTCAAACATCGTCGTACCTAGAAAGGTATGACCCATGCAAAGGCAAACATCGACGCACCTAAATAGATACGCCCCATGTAATGTCTAACATCGATGCACCTAGAAAGATACACCTCATGCATAAATAAGCATTGACGTAGCTAGAATGATACGCCCCATGTAATGTCTAACATCGATGCACCTAGAAAGATACACCCCATGCAAAGTCGAACATCGATGCACCTGGAAAGATACGTCCCATGCATAGACGAACATCGATGCACCTAGAAAGATACACCCCATGTCCTGACTTATTGATCTGATTGCTCCACGAAGTAAACAAACATCGACGCACCTAAATAGATACGACCCATGTGTAAATAAACATCGACGCACCTAAATAGGTACGACCCATGCGAGAAATGAGACAAAGCTCGATAAAAATGAAGTACAGTCCTCCACATAAACAAAGAGACATCGCACATTGCTAGTCTAAACCATAAAATGATCATCATCGATCATCAAGAAGTGTCAATTACAGTAAGCTAGTAAATATATGAGCTTAGCTTCATGTCCAATAACCACTAGCTTAACTTAAATATTTACGAACAAATTGTAGATCTCCACTAGAAAATTGTCACAAGAGATTCAATCGAACAAGTCCCAGAATTAACCAACGAAGTAAACGCAAGCGTTTCATACCACTCGTTTTACTAAGCCGTTTAATTAGATTTCTCATACGAGTGAGGTAAAGGCTTGTATATACTAATAGATTGGAAAACGGTTTGAGAAAATGAGCTTTGTAATAAATTAGTGTTGAAATCATTTGATGAAAGAATTTTGATATTTACTACTAGTATAGAAAACCTTTATATTTTTAAAGTGACAAATCACAAAGAAGATTGTAGGAACAATCAGTCACTAGAATTCACATACGAAGATGTGAATAAAAATCCAAAGAAACTGATAAAGAATCCATCGAAATGGATATTCAAAAATCCCTAAAAAAGGAGTCATCAAAGTCATAATAAATGATAACAACAAATAGGATCATCACAAACCGATTTAAATTGGAAACCATGCAAAATAGGCGAAATAGGAAAAACAGCAACAGGTCGGTCGGCCGGCTACAGAGCTCGGTCGACCGGACCCTGTTCTACAAAAATTCTCGGGAAGCAGGTCGGTCGACTTTGTTCTGCAGTCGGTCGACCAAACCCTGAGGCAGAGAAGTGCTTTGCACTTTGGAAGCAGGTCGGTCGGCCGGCAGCAGAGCTCGGTCGGCCGGACCTGTTCCCAGTCCCTTCCTAGCCCATAGAATACAATGGCCAATCACGACCAATTTGGAACCACTCGAGCATCGGCACTAAGGATTTATGCCTATCGACTACCCGACCCTATGAGCTCTTCGTTGCATCACCAAAAACACATTTAAACATCAAAGCTATGATTTTTAAAGAATTGAACCCAAAACACTAAAAATTGGAATATTCACCAAATCAATCCAAACCAAAAGCAAATGCACACGAATAAGTGTTAGGAATTCATACCTAACAATCGAAGATAGTTATAGACTAAGATGTGAGATAAAAATCTTACCTTTAAACCCAAAAACAATGAATGAGAAACTTGAAGACATTGGAAGATCAACCACACTTCAATCTCAACACTAGAAGCTTGAATCTAAGCTCAAAAGAAGAACATTCCCTAAGTTAGGTTTAGGAAATTTCTGAAATTGAATGGAGATAGAGTTAGAGAAGAAGAAGAGGATGCTTACTAATGGCTTCTCTTTGATTTTGGAGCAAGAATTTGAGCTAGCAAGAGGAACTAGGGCTTGGAGTTTCTAATTCCCTTTCCTTTCCACCATTTTCAGTTGGAGCTTGAGTTTGAGGAGTTGGAATGAGTGAATGGAGAGGACAGGGCTGAGCTAGAGTATAAGTGGGGTTAATGGGCTGAAACCCAACCCAAAGCCCTAAAGAAAAAGTAGCAAAATTCAACTTACTCCAAATATATCGAAGCTTATACTCAAAAAGGTTGCAAATGGCATTTTGAACTCAATGGAAGGGGTCTCGAGTCTCAATTCGACTGTTTGCAAAGAGTAGATTTTCGGACTAAAATCCGACAAATGATAAAATATTTAAATAAAATATTTAAATATACAATCGATAAATATGCGGGTTGTTACACCTGTATAGGCACATCGTAGAATATTTACATGATTGAATATATGAGTTATCTACAAATGGTGAACCAAAACTATCTACTAAAGGAAAATGCACTGAAACACAACCTTAGCTCATTTTTTTTATGATAAATAATAGAATAGTAAGAACTTGAAGATGGGAAATAACTTATTTTTTAGTTGAGATAATTGATACAAAAGATATGTTAAACTATCACTAGACGGTCAAAGCCGATGGTCGGTCTTTCACAAAAGAAATCCCGTAAATGAATTTCGTATGTAAATTACATATTTCCTAGAATGTTTACTTCCCACTTTACAACTAAATTACATGCTTCAACCAACTTTGAGTCATTAGTTTCTATTATGTAGACAAATGTTGCAATAAACTCCTTGTTCATAATTGTAAAAGGTTTCAATGAAAATTTTGTATTAATATTCGACGGTTGGAAAATGAAAAGGCTCAAAGTCGGTAAAAATTTGCTATGCTAAGTGAAGTCAAAATTTAAACTGGGCCAACAAAAATGTTGTCGTGTCCGCTATAGGATTTTGATGAGCCACAACAACCTAAGGTACAATAAATCTTTCACTTAAAAATACCATTTTTTTTGAAATGGTACTTTATATATAACAAATCATTGTGACAACATATCACATGTCAATAAACGTTCGAATTACGCTATGCAAGTTTTGAACTTGTGACCTCTCACACCAAAGCCAAATCACTTAACCACTGAGACAATGGTGCTTGTCAAAAAATGGTACACTAAATCTTTCACTTAAAAATACCATTAACTCTATAATAAAGTACTGGTCTCAAATAACAGCATGTTTAGGAAAAAATCAAATATCTGGATAGAAAAACATCTATCACACAATCTATTACCGTAGTCCGATGATCTAAGATGAAACCACAATTGAAACATCTTAGAGGACAGAAAAACATTATATAGTGTCGTAGATACAAATTTTAATCAAAGAATTAATTCAAAACCGAAATTTCAATGATGTATACAATCAAAATATTTTAAATAATGTTGTATGTTACATAGCGTCGCAGAGGAGGTCACAAAAATATTAAATGATGCATACAATTTAAATATTTCGTTCATAGTACTGCCAAAATTAGACCCGTAACCCACACAGAATTTCTTGAAATCTGTACATCCAACAGCCGTCAAGTTAATCATGAACTTCATCTGAAGTTCCTTTTTAATACCAATTCACGTATTTTGGAATTTTTTCCAAATGGTATTCTTTATGTAATCTTCAATTTCATTGTTTTTAATATTAATAGTTAGTTTATCCATTGTGTGTTAAAACATTAGCAATAATAATAATACTTGTATGTTCAAAAATAGAAATGGCTAATGTCACAAATAGAATTTTCAGCTGGCAACTTGTCAAATATTTTTCCATGTAGAGTAAACTTTCATGTTATGAAACTATTAATATGACAAAATAATATAGAAATTAACTAATTGAAAGCTGCCAGAGTATTGCCATTTTTTCCTAGTTGAATTGAAGAAATGATAGGTTAGAGTCTGTTCACATAAACCACTTTGCTTCAACTTCTTATTTCGTATTTATCTGATTTTTTGTCTTATAACAAAATAAGATCGTCGTTTCATTTTTTCCATATAAATCCTAAATTTTTAATTATAACAGGAATCATAGATAAGTATATTAAAAAATAAATCGACTTTATGGTAGAGAAACATACCTCAATTTGTATTTAGTGTTGATGCTAGCTTGTCCTAGGTTATCAGTTTTTACTCCAACTTCTACCGGAACATATTCTACTCTAAAAAAGAAGGTAAAGCATTATTCACATTAATAAATTTGTACAAAAAAATTATAGTTTGATCTTGTGTGTGTACATTTCCTACTTTGCATGTATACATTTCAATGTAATTTGACAAACAAAACATGGATCTCACATTTTCATGAATAAAAATGTGGTGTATGTATTATTAAATAAGAGAATCATAAAAGAATAAACTGAAAAACACATATTGTGATATTATTTTACTTGTTCTTCTACGTTGGCTCAAATAAAAATTAACAATGATTGTATATTATAATTATGATATCCCTTATATATGATATAAATCTTATTATTCGTTAAAAATCATGTCGTAGGTATGCAAAAAAAATTGTAACAGTTATTCAAGGAAGAGAAGAGGTACTCTATCAAAAAATGGTGAAGCACTTATGTCCCTAGTGTAAAACAGTCATTCTTTTAACAGTTTGATTAAATTAACCAATACAATAAAATTGGAAATAAAGGGTGTGATATATTGACAACATGGGAATACCAAAACTTGTGGACATATCTTGTTAAAGAGTTGTGCTTAAAACTACATACAAAATCATATAGCCAATTGTGACAAAGTCATATAATGGTAGACGTTTAAACTTAAACAATAAAATAACATATATTTGAACAAAATAATAGACAAATAATGATCCATAATGAAAATTTATGCCCATCACTCAATATGAAATTAAAAGTATCTTACAATCAATTCCCATTATTTCTTTTCTATTATCTCAAGGGCGTATTAATTGGAATACTTTTGTTACTAGTACTGTAGTTATGGAAATTACGTTAATGTAAAAGAAGAAGCAAATCTACATCCAACTTATACATATTTTATTAGCATACTAACAGATTAATTGTAATAAACGTATAAAATTCAAAAAAAATTCACACAAAAATGCAAGCATAAACGTCCAAAATAAATGCTATAACCGTAACCAAAGTAAAAAAATTCCAGTACAAAAAAATTATATCATGCTAAAGACATAAACGATAATTTCCTTTTTTTATAAAAAAAATTACATTATTGCATATAAAACATTATTGTTAGAGTTGGAGCAGTGCCTACTCAACTTCTATGTAAATTTATAGAAATAGTGCTAACTTATGCTTTTTTTATTGTAAAGGAAACATAAAAAAACAAAAACTATTATTAGGGTATTCTCAAATTTGTCGGGCTTTCATGTTTTATGAAAGGAATCAATTGCTAAGATTCACATTTAGACAAACTTCTTGTTTACTTCATGTTAGGTGCTCCTTTCATCCAAAAACTATAATCAGGATTTCTATATTAAATTTCTCACTCGTTCTAATAGAAAAATCCACATATCTAGTTAGGAAACACAGATAAAGAAGAAGCACCTAAATCCTACATGCAAGACTCAACATACATAAAAATCGTTAGTAACATTGGCTACCTATCTTTGTTCATTATACGATGAAAGGTTTTATTTTAACAGAGAAACCCGACCCTAAAGGCTCAACATTTGGTGCAACACTTCATCTGTATATTTGCTTTCAGTATGCCACTTACCTAAATAAAATGATAATTTTAGTTGAAGGAAGTATGACAATTATATATCTCTAGTGTTTCTCTAATAATTCACCTCAAGATAAACAAATATTTTGTTACTCATCTAATCTTTGTGGTGTAAATCTTATCAAATCATAATTACAATTTAATGAACAATTCAGATTGCACTCACATTATATCGAGTATTACTCATCCAAGCTTAAATTCAGCAATTATATTGAATAACAACGAATTCCAAACTCAAAATAATGATCATTCCTAGTTGCTACCCCTTCGTTCTTCAACTACCGCTAGAATACTAGATCATGAAAATTCAACAATCCCTTGCTACACCAATTTCCTAGTGGAAGCAATTTTGATCACCATTATGTAAGTTTCATTTCATAACTACTACATTATTAGAACAGACACAATTTATGAAGGCAAGATCTGCAAAAGATGTTAATATTCACCAAAAAATAAAGGGAAAACATCTTAGCTTTCCATGTGTATTCCAACAAAATCAAACAAAGAATCAACAAAACAACAATGAGCAAAATGGTGGAAAAACGATACAACCGGTCTCTGATTTTAATTGGCATAAAATTAAAATAGATAATAAACTATACCAGGTTCAAGCTCTAAAGCAACATCAAATCCAAAAGGTTTGCACATAAATTTTAATTATGTTGTACTTCCCATCAGCATCTCAGAATGAATCAACCGTCAAAAATGAAACCGAAGGCGAAACAACTGAAAAGGGATTTTGTGTTTAAGCGAAGAGAGCAAGGTAATCAGAGAAGCGTGATAATTTTTGTTTTCTAGTATTAGAAAGGAAAATAAACAAAGAGGGATTCTTTTGCTTAAGCGATGAGAGAAATTATTCAGAGAAGCATCTTTAAATTTCTATTTATCGATATTTGACCGTGATTTCAAAGTGAGGTAGACACAATCGAAAAAGCAACGAATCGAAGAGGACCGTATTCCTATGCTTGGAGGACGACGCGTAGTGGAAGAATGAAACGAAGAGCTACAGCGAAGCAAATATAATACGAAGGAATGCAACGATTTTTGAGATATCCTTTTACTTGTAGAATAGGAAAAAAGGACGACGTGGAGATGTGTGAGGGGAGAAACTTTTATTTTCCCGTAAACAGCAGTTGTTCAATTCGTAGGGGGCGGAATAATTTTTTAGGCGGTAGAATACTGGAGACTCAGCGAGCGGCCATTAAAAATCCTAACCTTTTGTTTTTTAGCTGACAGATGGAGTGGGGAAGTGGAGATAGGGATAAGGAAATAGAAAAATATAAAAGGCGACTGTCCACTTGACAAAAACTAAAGGAGGCTTATGTGCCCTCGAAATCTAACTGACTAATAATATAATAGTATAGATTATTTCATTGTATTAACTAAGGTTGAATTGCTATTGACAGATAAATGTCGACGATTTAAGAAATGTTATTGGATCGGCAGTAGATGTTATGCAAGCAACTGGAGCTTCAGTGTCTTCTTTGCTGCTAAAGGTGCTTGGACGCAAATTTCAAAACCTTTAACATGTAAAATTTATAAGAAATTGTTTACGTAGTGTACACAAGAACTACAGATGGAAAGAACGGATAGTCTAATGTCTGAAATTGCTAAGGCAGTTGCACATGAGGGAGTTTTGCTCGAGCAGTCTAAAGATTTGCTATCAGTAGTTGCAAGGATGTATGTACGTATACAGCATATGTTTAACTTTGTTTAGATATGTTTTATTTGTCATCTTGCTTAAAAAATATGATTATGCAGGTGAGGTAGTGTAGTCTGAGAAATCAGATGCTACAATTTGTGACTTAGTCCATCCATTTCATTTTGCTTTGTTTATTTGGGTTCAATTGGATAATTTTTATGGTATCTGAACTTCCTTTTATAATCTATCGGTCAGAATTCGAGTAATCTTAATGTGGCTAGACACGTGATTCCACTGCAATAATAATGTTGTTAGTTTCACGATTGCATAATTTGTAGTTGAATATGTACTATTGTGGCTTCTTAATTTGTCAAAAAAAGAAGGTAGTATAACTACTTACTGAATGAATAGTGAAGATTATGTCTCAATCTTTTAGGTGGTACATTTATTTTTATTTAGTTTAAATTGTTCATTTACAGCAAATCAATGAATGAAAAGAAGCGGATTGTTGAGATGGATTCATGTGTTGTGTGGAAAGCTGAAAAAATAAGACGTTCATGTATACTTATGTTTGTACTGTTGCTCTTATTTGCACTGAAACAGTGCAAGCGCTATCCCAATTTCCACTGGGATTGTGCAATTGCACTATTTCAGTGCAAATCGTGAGAGATTGTCCAGTTAGTTTGTACTATTCTAATTGCCTTTTGCCACAATGTTTTCTATTGGCTGTTTTGATCTTAAAAGTTTAAAACTTGGTTATTATGTATGTTTTTTATTTTTTCAGATGGGTTGAAAAAATGGTGCTGTTAAATTTGTTATGAAGAAGCCATGTTTGTTTGGGGAGCAAATAATGCTGGTTGATCATGATGATATTCCTCTTCAATGGTCTGATGATCATCTGTAAGGATATGTGACACATCTAAAAATGCTGTTGTTTGTGAAGAGTAGGGCAACGATAACAGCCAGAGATTAGCCGAAGCTTAACTGAAGAGGAGGAGGAGGAGGTTATAGATGAGGTGAAGTCATCACTTAATAATAAAGAGGGTATAGATAAATATCCTATTGCCCTCTGCACGACATGAAACATCCGTCCCTTTTCTTTTGTTAGTCTCAACCATTAAAGGTTGAGTGCAGGGTCCGTTTTCTGATAAGACAAATCTAAACAACGTATTTTCCATTGAATTTGAAGGTCAAATACTCGTATTATTATTTCGTCTTTACAGATACATAACCACTGGACAATGTTGTGGAACTGAACGTGTAACAGCCCGCTATTTTGGACCATTCAAATCGACAATAAACCATACATGTCCGACTTGAATAATTCAAAATACCGCGTTGTTAATTTAAATGTGACAAACTCAACATATATAGTAAATAAATCAGTCACAGATCACAGACACAGAGTAATAAAATGCAGCGGAATAAATAAGGAATAGTAGTTCATAAAGCTACTACATACATCGGGGTTAGAGAAATAAAATACATCAGAATATCCCAGTTGCAGTGAAGTCTCCAGTACGAGCAGATGACTTCTTTGAACCAATCAACTGGATGACCGGAAGGATAGATAGCTGGATCTTCAAACAAAGCTCCAACTTCGAAGGTGAGTCTTAAATGCTGTATCAACTCAGTCTGACCCGAGCGTAAAGCAAAACACAAAACACTCGAGTCAGGATTAACATTCTTATATCAATAAATCCAACTCAAGTGAAATATCAACAGAAATACAAATAACTTAAAGGATGTTTGGGATAACCATCCTCTAAGGGTCCATGGAACTATCTACAAAGTAGAAATATACACTATAACACCGTGGCCATTCCCTTTATTTGTACTTCAAACCAAATATCATTTTTACTTCAATTATCCCTACATTTCCCGAAATAGTATTTACATATATTAAATAATTTATACAGTAAAGTATTTTCAATTTTAATTCAACTCAATTCTAAAAATAACCACTTCAATTTTATCGATCTCAAATTCGGATTTGTAATCACAAAATACCTCTTTATATTCCAATATATTTCAAGACTTTAAGTATTCAACGTTTCAAACTAAATTTTTATTCAATTTAGTTTTCTAAATAATAAATTCAAATTTAGTTCAACCTAAATTTTCATTTAATTCAATTTAGTTTCTAAATAACAAATTCAACTATATTGATTTCAAATACAGATCTGAATCTCAAAATAAACCATTTAAATTCCAATATAGTTCAAAGCTTTAGTATTTAAATGTTCAATTTAACAGTTTCATATAGATCTCGATTTAACCTCGTTATTATTTAGTCTTGAAATACTCCCTCATTAGATACAATATCATTTAAGTATCCTTAAATTACATTTTACTCAATATTTTCTTTAATTTATTTAAATGTGAAATATTCATTAAATCACATAAATCAAAAATCCAGTTAGAAAATCATACCTTTAAATTTCCCATTCAAAAATTTAAAATTGATTTAATTAAATAAATCCTCATTTAAATACCATTTTTAATAAACCCCAATTTATCTCTCAATCTTAATTATTTAATTTATTTCAAGGAAATCTATTTGAAATATAGATTTACATAAATACTCAACCATATTATCCGTATTAAATTAATCTAATTTAAATCAAATATTACGACTAAATCTATATATAAAATTTCCATTTATATAATATCTTAAGAATCAATATTATTTAAACCATATAAATTTTTCCAAAATTATAAAAATTATTTTCAGAATATTTATATGGACCAACGGTGTCTGTATATATTTCCTATCATATAGTCTAGTGCTACGGATATTTATCATTTCAATCCGTACACTAAATATATACGGGCGGATATCATTTCAACCCGTAATCCCAAATTCAATTAACTGAAAATCGCTTGGGTTTATCATTTCAACCCATAACAATTTTCTCCTATTCTAAAGTCCGTTCGGGCATGTATCATTTCAATCCATAGTGATTTCTAAACTACAGGGAACTTGCAGAGTGATAACAGATAATACAATAAAATAACAGGCATATATCATCAATAACAATAAAATATAAACAACAGGATATGGTGTCATATCCCGCAGGTGAACAGTTACAGATAATAGCGTATATAACAAATTTAAATAACTACAGCAACATATTTCAATTGTCGTTTCAATTGAAATCAATATTTAATGAATAAAAGAATGTTAGTCGTGAGTGATTGCTCACCTTTCGAGGTTAGAGAGATAGACAACGTAATAGGCTACGATTTGAATTGCGAAATGACCGATCCAATTGACGATTTTCAAAGCAAGTCGAAATTGGTACGAATTTGACGAACGAAGCTGGTAAATAGGAATTGACGAAATCTAATCAGAACTTGATTGATGAGATAATTTGATGCATGTGAACATATATGTATACATATATACATATATAACTCTATATCTAAAAGGTCATTTTCTAAATTCAAACGCATCCTAAATTTAGATATATATACATATACATATATATATATGTAAATAAAATCATTGTTTTAAAATAAAAAAATCATAAAAATAAAATCAAATATTTTCAACAATATATATCACCTAGACTATACTTAATAAAATCCTAGTATATACATATGAACCGGTTATATACAAATAAACTAATATATAAAACAAAGCTGAATACATACCTACCATATTAAAATGAAATGCACATAACCGAAATCTAAACACTTATGCACTATAACTATATATACCAAATATGCACATCCTATGAACCTAGGTGCTCGGCTTGAAAAACATACAGATGGATCAATATATATGGTATTTTGTAAATATAAGTTTCAGGAAAAATGGAAGCAACTTCCCAGATTTGAAATAAATTTATAACCTTTGTAACTTTACATATATAGATATATTTTCAACGACACAATAAATCTGAAGACAATAAACAAATAAAAAAATCAAAGCGTACTATATTTATATAGTAATCTCTCTTCCCTTAACATACGGCTAACTAAAACCTTATAACCCATTAAATTATATCATTGAACATATTAAAATATTATATAACATATAGTATAAACTGTTCAACATATTTATAAATAGTCATGACTAAAATTTTAAAATTTGTATTATCACCTACTCAGTACGGCCTAGTATGGACATATATTATATTTGAACAACATCTGACATATATAACAATATAAATCTATAACTAAGCTAATTATATACGACATAATGCTGTAACCCTATAACTTTTGAATTTACACATTCAAAGTATATATATATAAGAGCTAATAAAATAATATGCATCATTCTATGCATACAAACTTACATCAGATGGAAGAAAGGGGAGAGAAGGCATTTGCGTGGGTATTATGATGGCTTCAGGAAAACAGAGGGAGGGTGATAAGAGGAGGGGAAGAAGCATAGGCTCACACATGGGAAACTCCAGAAGATAAAGAAACAAAATGAGATCCACTTTTTTATATGTATACGTTACTGTATAAGTTGTTTTCTCAATTGAAAAGAAAGTGAAGAGATAGTGGTTTTATAAAGAGAAATGAATAATTCACGCACATAAAAAAAACGTACCGTATAAAAATCAAGTGAAACGTACAAAAAAAAATAAATGAAATGGCAACGGTCAACGTTTTGATTTGGTGAATAATTAAAGCAAATTATGATTGTGGTCCAGGCTGTGCGTTTAAATTTTGAAACGGAAGAAAGAAGTAAAGTCACAATATACCGTACCGTTACAACGTTATATTTATATTTAAAAAGGAAACGTTCCCTTAATTTTTCTCAAATATTCTTTTATTTTCCTTAAAATGCTTATTCATTACTTGCAATTCATAAATGTAAACATTCTTATATTCTAAAATGATCAACTTATACAACATTAAATCCATTCTTATATTTCCAAATAATGTACATTCCAAATAAAAAAAATTCTTACATTAAATTTATTAATTGCACTTTGTTTCTTTTTCCTTTTTTAATTGAATGATTTCAATAAATTTATTTCTAATTAATTTTAATCTTTCACTTCAAAATAGACCCTAATTGATGAAATCAATTTAATAAATACATGAACATTGTAATCCTTATTTATAGTCATGCAAATACGTTTATAAAATTACAGTATCCAACACGCATTAAATTGCATACAGAATAAACGTTTTTCTCTATCAATCAATATTCATTTAACTCATCATTGAAGCTGGCATTTATTATTCCAATTCCTATTATTAAATTATACTATAATACGCGTTAGAACCTTCCACTTAATTGCTTCATTGTAGTTTATTGTTTAGAATTTTATTTATGGTCCAACTTATGATCTAATAACACAGTTAACATTTATTTAAATTTCATTATATTAATATACTCCAATTTTCATCCTTTTGTATTAACTACTATATTTCGATTTTATTGAATTTTGGTCAATCTCACACATTAATTATAATTAAATTCTCAATTATTTATTTACGTTGATTTCATTCTCTTATTAAATCAATCATTACCTTACATACATAGTCAACATCAATATTTTACCATTTCATCTTACCTTTCATTTATGTAACGTTTTATTTCATTGATTGTAATAAATTCACTTATTAAAATTTCCAATTCCAATAAATTTGAGTAAACTGATTTTCATCCTTTTATTCAAATCAAAGGTCATACTATGATAAAAATTTACATTGGTTATATTGTATAGAATCAACTTTTTACCGTTATCAATTAAACCTACATTAACTGCACTAATTAAGGGAATTGATTACCATTTATTTCCAATTAATTTAATTGACCAAATAAATAGATAATATATATAATAATTGTCACCATTAGCCTTTAATTACATTTTATATGTTTATTACCTACAAATAAATGTTACCATTTATTTCATAACACTAATTTTATTCAATTTCCATTAACGATATATTATTTCACTAATGAATTCAATATTTACATTCTTTTTCCTATGTTCATTTTATAACCAAGTATAACCTTACACGATTTCAATTAATTGGAATTCCATTCAAATTGTTAATACTTAGCTTTAATTAACATTGTTGCATTTCATTTTAGTATTTTTCCAGTTATAAATCTTAATTTTTAATTTCTTCCAACATTTAGTTACAAAAGTCTTATTAAATTTACTATTTTTAATAGTCGAAAATTATGGGTCTTTACACTCTCCCCCACTCAAAACTTTTCGTCCCCGAAAAGGAAAAAAAAGGGAAAGAAGGAATTAAGTAATCAATATATTCAAAAAAATTAAATTTAATATAGTATTCATTTAATTATTTACTTTAATTATCAATAGCTTCAAACATTAACTTGAGTTCATAATTCATTGCTTACAATATTCATTTTCTATTTCATTTTATTTAGTAGCACTACATTTATAACTCAGGTTTATAACTACTTTCATATCAAGTTTCTTATTTATAAAAGTAATTCACTGAACACTTCCATTACATAAGTTTTACTTGTAAAATTCTCCATTACCTATTCTTTTAACATTTCAACTTTTTAATTGGTAAGTTATATATATGTCTTTAAGAATGCAATTGAAAGTTACACAAGTCTATCTTATTTTGTTTTAGTAAATAAATGTTCAATAGTTATCATTTATTATTTTCATATCCTTTTTATTTACAGGTTACAAATTCTAAATTTCTTATATACTTCAGTTATAGTCTAACATTTAATTTCTTATTTTCATTAGAGATTTAATTCATTAATGAATAATTTCATAAAATATTACTTAAGCTCCTACTGCCTTGCCTAAGTTTACAACTTAATTCTATTATAAATAAAAAAAATTAAGTTTTGCTATTCGCTCTTGAAGAGGAAAGAAATATTTCATTATATCTAAAAATTCAATTAAAACATTTAACCTCATTCACTTAATAAAAATATAAGATATATTTAAAACATCCTCATTGCATTATGCAAAGATTTTTTTTTTTTTTTTTTAATATCTAAAGCAGTGTTAGAAATTTATATCAAAACATTATAATAAACCTTAAAATAAAGTTCCTTAAATCCGATAATTTATAAATTTATTAGTTTTATCTCAAGATACTTTTCAAACATTAATAATAAATCAATAATCATTTACTTTAAATATGTTTTATTGAATTATTAACTTCTAAAGTATTTATAACACTAAAAATTTATTGTTAAACCATGCAGTATATACACAACAATATTTTAAAAGAATATATTTGAAAAGGAAGAAGGTAGATTCGGAAAACAAAATCTAGCTCAATAACTAAAGCTGAGCGGATAAGGTAGATTCAAAAGAATAGTATCGGGCACGAATAATTAATTTCAAACCATAAGAAATTTAATTTCAAAACTAATACAGAATTTTCTTATGGAAATACCTTTATAATAAAATACTTTTATTATCAAAACAAATTTCTATTCGAAAATACTTTTATAACTCGATGTTTCAACAAGTTTATCCTTGTTCTTGCAGACTCTGGCCATGCGTTGATCAAGCGCAAAGCTAGAATTCTTCAAGTACTTAGTAGACTCATTTCAACACCCAGTGAAAATACTTGAAAAACCTTTAAAAACAGATATGGAAAGTACGATCCAAACAAAACAACCAAACCAAAAACCTTTGTCCGATCATGGTTCGCAGATACACAATGGTTACGCCTGGATCCCCCAGGAAACAATCCGTATCCGTAAGCTTTCTCAGCCCTGCGAGTTACGCCATGATGACTAGTAGAGTGCAGGATACACAATGGTTACGCCTGGATCCCCCAGGAAACAATCCGTACCCCCAGGCAAGACTCAGCCAGGCACTTGCGCTACTATTCGCGACCTACACAGATTGCAGGATACACAATGGTTACGCCTGGATCCCCCAGGAAACAATCCGTACCCCTAGGCAAGACTCAGCCAGGCACTTGCGCTACTATTCGCGACCTACACAGATTGCAGGATACACAATGGTTACGCCTGGATCCCCCAGGAAACAATCCGTACCCCTAGGCAAGACTCAGCCAGGCAATTTCGCTGTGCATTCACGAGAGAAAAAGAAACCGCGGGTTACGCCACGGTGGGAACACTCGAGTATTACATCCGGAAAACCGAAAATCAGAGAGAATAATATCGATAGAATGAATCCACGCTGTGGCCACAAAGCGGATATCAAGCAGAAGGCACTTTCCATATCTTTACTTGGAAAATATATATTATATAGTACCTTTCAAATCACTTTCAAATATTGTACTTATATATAGTCCATATATATATAGGATTCTATTCTTCCCAAATCGAATACTTTCCAAATCAATAGTAGATCAAATCATACTTATATAGACTTCGATTATATAAAATCTCTTTCCAAATTGAGTACCTTTCAAATCAATAGATTTCAAATCAACTTCATACTTATACAAATCCATTTTGTATAAGTTCGACCACTCCCAAATCAAGTACTTAATAATATAAGGTTCTCAATTTCAAATTATTTCAATATCAATTCAGTTTCAAAATCATATTTGATTTCACCAATTTTCTTCCAAATTAAATATCTAAAGTCAAACAAATACATTTCCAAAATCACCATATAAGTACTGGTTTTTAATTCCAATTTAATTTCAAAACCAAATATTTTTCTCAAAATCAATTATACTCAAAAATGGTTTCCAAATTTATAATTATCCCTTTAAAACTTTTAAACTATCTATTTCTATTTGAAATATTCAATTTACCTTTCTGAAAACCATTATTCAAAACTATTTTTTTCAAAACATTTCAAACTAAATTTATATTCTTTATCAAACATTTTATACTCTTCGAAATTTCTTAGTTTTTAAAACTTTAGACCTTGACTTGGAAGTGTTCGAACCTTCAAAATAATTAGGGAGATCAAATTTTCAATTCAAGAGTTGAAAATCAACAATAAATCAATAAACCAATTATTAAATCCGAAAATCGAGGACTGAATACCGGTCTCATTTTAAATTGTTTCAAATATATACTTATATTTTTCTAAAATATCAAATTATACTTCGGAATTTGAAATCAAAAACGGTTTTACAAAAACACTTGCATAGCGAAGCTATTAAAGTGGCCTCTCCCTCACTCTGAAACTCGAAAATCAATGTCGATGATGCGTGCACTCATCACCGAAATTATTTTCAAGTGACATAAGTGAGTTCTGGACTTCTATTTTCTTGGAAACTTCTTTGAAATTTCTTTAAAATTATTGGAATTCATTTGAGCTCATTTGAAACATTTCTTATTCAAAAATAATAATTTTAAATCGTATTCTTTATATATATTTTCCAAAATCTTAAAACCAATTTCAAAATACCGGAATTCAATTCTCGAATTTCAAATTTAACACTTCAGTTATAAATCATTTTTATATAAATCAATTTCTTATAATTTTTCAAAATTTCAAATCCTTTCAAAACCCTTTTTTATATATAGAATAACATTTCTTATTTGTTTTGTATATAGGTATATAATCCTTATGGAAAACATTTTCACTTTTATATATAGAATAAAATCATAGTTATCAAAATAATAATTTCGATATTTAAAACAAATTTCAAAATGCAAACATACCCGATTTTCAAAGGATAATTTTAAGAATGGATTTCAAAACAAAGATAGAGATTTGAATTAGAGGAACTCCAATCCATGGAATTCTGATTCGAAGATAGACTCGATCGAAGATGAGATAATTAAATTACAAAATAGAAGATGGATATACTTCTATAAATCGCGGGCGACCTTAACCGGGTCAATCGTGATTTCAGGAATATGATTGATGCGGAATTCTAAGGCAAATCGACATTCGATCGCCCGATATAGAATTCGGCATAACTAGATATAGCAGCATTGTAAACCGAGGATACATGAATCTACGGTGAATCAATGCCAACTGAAAAGGAGATTCACCCCTTTTACAAATCATTCAGTGAAGTTATGGAATACTCCAGAATCGAACGAATATAAATAGGGAGAGACAAGAATGAATTTCGAAACTGAGGGACATTCCAAAATTCAAAGGAAATCGAGTCAAAAAGGAAGAGATTCAACTCGAATGAAAGTGATTCTGTAAATAAATTTACCATATATGCTAAGTTTTGCCTAGAGCCAAAGCTCTGATACCAACTGTAACAGCCCGCTATTTTGGACCATTCAAATCGACAATAAACCATACATGTCCGACTTGAATAATTCAAAATACCGCGTTGTTAATTTAAATGTGACAAACTCAACATATATAGTAAATAATCAGTCACAGATCACAGACACAGAGTAATAAAATGCAGCGGAATAAATAAGGAATAGTAGTTCATAAAGCTACTACATACATCGGGGTTAGAGAAATAAAATACATCAGAATATCCCAGTTGCAGTGAAGTCTCCAGTACGAGCAGATGACTTCTTTGAACCAATCAACTGGATGACCGGAAGGATAGATAGCTGGATCTTCAAACAAAGCTCCAACTTCGAAGGTGAGTCTTAAATGCTGTATCAACTCAGTCTGACCCGAGCGTAAAGCAAAACACGAAACACTCGAGTCAGGATTAACATTCTTATATCAATAAATCCAACTCAAGTGAAATATCAACTGAAATACAAATAACTTAAAGGATGTTTGGGATAACCATCCTCTAAGGGTCCATGGAACTATCTACAAAGTAGAAATATACACTAACACCGTGGCCATTCCCTTTATTTGTACTTCAAACCAAATATCATTTTTACTTCAATTATCCCTACATTTCCCGAAATAGTATTTACATATATTAAATAATTTATACAGTAAAGTATTTTCAATTTTAATTCAACTCAATTCTAAAAATAACCACTTCAATTTTATCGATCTCAAATTCGGATTTGTAATCACAAAATACCTCTTTATATTCCAATATATTTCAAGACTTTAAGTATTCAACGTTTCAAACTAAATTTTTATTCAATTTAGTTTTCTAAATAATAAATTCAAATTTAGTTCAACCTAAATTTTCATTTAATTCAATTTAGTTTCTAAATAACAAATTCAACTATATTGATTTCAAATACAGATCTGAATCTCAAAATAAACCATTTAAATTCCAATATAGTTCAAAGCTTTAGTATTTAAATGTTCAATTTAACAGTTTCATATAGATCTCGATTTAACCTCGTTATTATTTAGTCTTGAAATACTCCCTCATTAGATACAATATCATTTAAGTATCCTTAAATTACATTTTACTCAATATTTTCTTTAATTTATTTAAATGTGAAATATTCATTAAATCACATAAATCAAAAATCCAGTTAGAAAATCATACCTTTAAATTTCCCATTCAAAAATTTAAAATTGATTTAATTAAATAAATCCTCATTTAAATACCATTTTTAATAAACCCCAATTTATCTCTCAATCTTAATTATTTAATTTATTTCAAGGAAATCTATTTGAAATATAGATTTACATAAATACTCAACCATATTATCCGTATTAAATTAATCTAATTTAAATCAAATATTACGACTAAATCTATATATAAAATTTCCATTTATATAATATCTTAAGAATCAATATTATTTAAACCATATAAATTTTTCCAAAATTATAAAAATTATTTTCAGAATATTTATATGGACCAACGGTGTCTGTATATATTTCCTATCATATAGTCTAGTGCTACGGATATTTATCATTTCAATCCGTACACTAAATATATACGGGCGGATATCATTTCAACCCGTAATCCCAAATTCAATTAACTGAAAATCGCTTGGGTTTATCATTTCAACCCATAACAATTTTCTCCTATTCTAAAGTCCGTTCGGGCATGTATCATTTCAATCCATAGTGATTTCTAAACTACAGGGAACTTGCAGAGTGATAACAGATAATACAATAAAATAACAGGCATATATCATCAATAACAATAAAATATAAACAACAGGATATGGTGTCATATCCCGCAGGTGAACAGTTACAGATAATAGCGTATATAACAAATTTAAATAACTACAGCAACATATTTCAATTGTCGTTTCAATTGAAATCAATATTTAATGAATAAAAGAATGTTAGTCGTGAGTGATTGCTCACCTTTCGAGGTTAGAGAGACAGACAACGTAATAGGCTACGATTTGAATTGCGAAATGACCGATCCAATTGACGATTTTCAAAGCAAGTCGAAATTGGTACGAATTTGACGAACGAAGCTGGTAAATAGGAATTGACGAAATCAAATCAGAACTTGATTGATGAGATAATTTGATGCATGTGAACATATATGTATACATATATACATATATAACTCTATATCTAAAAGGTCATTTTCTAAATTCAAACGCATCCTAAATTTAGATATATATACATATACATATATATATATATATGTAAATAAAATCATTGTTTTAAAATAAAAAAATCATAAAAATAAAATCAAATATTTTCAACAATATATATCACCTAGACTATACTTAATAAAATCCTAGTATATACATATGAACCGGTTATATACAAATAAACTAATATATAAAACAAAGCTGAATACATACCTACCATATTAAAATGAAATGCACATAACCGAAATCTAAACACTTATGCACTATAACTATATATACCAAATATGCACATCCTATGAACCTAGGTGCTCGGCTTGAAAAACATACAGATGGATCAATATATATGGTATTTTGTAAATATAAGTTTCAGGAAAAATGGAAGCAACTTCCCAGATTTGAAATAAATTTATAACCTTTGTAACTTTACATATATAGATATATTTTCAACGACACAATAAATCTGAAGACAATAAATAAATAAAAAAATCAAAGCGTACTATATTTATATAGTAATCTCTCTTCCCTTAACATACGGCTAACTAAAACCTTATAACCCATTAAATTATATCATTGAACATATTAAAATATTATATAACATATAGTATAAACTGTTCAACATATTTATAAATAGTCATGACTAAAATTTTAAAATTTGTATTATCACCTACTCAGTACGGCCTAGTATGGACATATATTATATTTGAACAACATCTGACATATATAACAATATAAATCTATAACTAAGCTAATTATATACGACATAATGCTGTAACCCTATAACTTTTGAATTTACACATTCAAAGTATATATATATAAGAGCTAATAAAATAATATGCATCATTCTATGCATACAGACTTACATCAGATGGAAGAAAGGGGAGAGAAGGCATTTGCGTGGGTATTATGATGGCTTCAGGAAAACAGAGGGAGGGTGATAAGAGGAGGGGAAGAAGCATAGGCTCACACATGGGAAACTCCAGAAGATAAAGAAACAAAATGAGATCCACTTTTTTATATGTATACGTTACTGTATAAGTTGTTTTCTCAATTGAAAAGAAAGTGAAGAGATAGTGGTTTTATAAAGAGAAATGAATAATTCACGCACATAAAAAAAAACGTACCGTATAAAAATCAAGTGAAACGTACAAAAAAAAATAAATGAAATGGCAACGGTCAACGTTTTGATTTGGTGAATAATTAAAGCAAATTATGATTGTGGTCCAGGCTGTGCGTTTAAATTTTGAAACGGAAGAAAGAAGTAAAGTCACAATATACCGTACCGTTACAACGTTATATTTATATTTAAAAAGGAAACGTTCCCTTAATTTTTCTCAAATATTCTTTTATTTTCCTTAAAATGCTTATTCATTACTTGCAATTCATAAATGTAAACATTCTTATATTCTAAAATGATCAACTTATACAACATTAAATCCATTCTTATATTTCCAAATAATGTACATTCCAAATAAAAAAAATTCTTACATTAAATTTATTAATTGCACTTTGTTTCTTTTTCCTTTTTTAATTGAATGATTTCAATAAATTTATTTCTAATTAATTTTAATCTTTCACTTCAAAATAGACCCTAATTGATGAAATCAATTTAATAAATACATGAACATTGTAATCCTTATTTATAGTCATGCAAATACGTTTATAAAATTACAGTATCCAACACGCATTAAATTGCATACAGAATAAACGTTTTTCTCTATCAATCAATATTCATTTAACTCATCATTGAAGCTGGCATTTATTATTCCAATTCCTATTATTAAATTATACTATAATACGCGTTAGAACCTTCCACTTAATTGCTTCATTGTAGTTTATTGTTTAGAATTTTATTTATGGTCCAACTTATGATCTAATAACACAGTTAACATTTATTTAAATTTCATTATATTAATATACTCCAATTTTCATCCTTTTGTATTAACTACTATATTTCGATTTTATTGAATTTTGGTCAATCTCACACATTAATTATAATTAAATTCTCAATTATTTATTTACGTTGATTTCATTCTCTTATTAAATCAATCATTACCTTACATACATAGTCAACATCAATATTTTACCATTTCATCTTACCTTTCATTTATGTAACGTTTTATTTCATTGATTGTAATAAATTCACTTATTAAAATTTCCAATTCCAATAAATTTGAGTAAACTGATTTTCATCCTTTTATTCAAATCAAAGGTCATACTATGATAAAAATTTACATTGGTTATATTGTATAGAATCAACTTTTTACCGTTATCAATTAAACCTACATTAACTGCACTAATTAAGGGAATTGATTACCATTTATTTCCAATTAATTTAATTGACCAAATAAATAGATAATATATATAATAATTGTCACCATTAGCCTTTAATTACATTTTATATGTTTATTACCTACAAATAAATGTTACCATTTATTTCATAACACTAATTTTATTCAATTTCCATTAACGATATATTATTTCACTAATGAATTCAATATTTACATTCTTTTTCCTATGTTCATTTTATAACCAAGTATAACCTTACACGATTTCAATTAATTGGAATTCCATTCAAATTGTTAATACTTAGCTTTAATTAACATTGTTGCATTTCATTTTAGTATTTTTCCAGTTATAAATCTTAATTTTTAATTTCTTCCAACATTTAGTTACAAAAGTCTTATTAAATTTACTATTTTTAATAGTCGAAAATTATGGGTCTTTACAGAACGTTTTAATTTTTCGTTGAATAGCTTATTATGAAAAATACATTCATCCTCGCTGTTTAACTTTTAACCTTTGGAAATTTTGACGGCCTCTTTGAAATTTGAAAGCCTACGTCTTTCACATAATCAACATACGATTTTTTTAATCTATGTTCCACTTTAACTTTCTACGTTTCAACGTTACATAAACAGCGCAAACGCTCATCTACTTTCCTCCTTTCTTCCTCAATCAATATCCAAACCATCTACAAATCCTGCCTCACTCACTCCACTCCCCTTCAAATAAAAAATTCAGACGTTTCCTTCTCCTTCTTCAACAATGTCTTCCATAAACGAAGATTTAGCGACTCTAGACCTGATCTGCTCCCAACTCCTAAGCGAAGACTCCACCTCCTTAGACTCTCTCCTACCTCAAATATCCGATCATTCAAATAGAAAACATTCGTTTACCTAGATAAAATTAACAATATCCATCCGTTTGATAAATAAGAGACATGGTAGCATAGTAGCCATATACTTCTAAAATAGTACACATATTATCACTATTCGCCGCTAGAACCGACTGTGCCTTCTTTTTGACTTGTTTCCTACGACCACTGCAATATTCCATTTATTTCGTTAAAGATTTAAAGAATATTGCAGAAACTTCTTCTCTTTTTTAACATACAAGCTAAAAGCACAGTCATCGTCTTCTCTAAACTCTCTCTTCTTTGGGTCGTCTATGTGCTTCTCCGTTTCGGTTTGTCTCTGTTCTGCTCTTTATTCTCCGAGTCATATAATGCCTTTTGCCTCTTGGTAAGCTTATTATAAGCTTGATCTTCATATGTGCTTCGCTCTCTCTTCCTTGACTGATCTCCACGTGTTTTGCTTCGGGTACTGTAATTAGACTTTTCTCTGTCCTGCTGGTTCAAGTCGTTTTCCTTCTTGTTCTGAACAGGTTTACTCTTTCTAATTTCAGTACACCTACTAAGCCTACTAGCATTGGTTTCTTCTCCATGCTTTGCTCTTATCCATGTTATAATCTCAGCTTCTTCGCGGACCGTTTCAAGTTGCGATGGACAAAAAGCATCAAGATTGTTATTCTTTAGATCTGGATTATGATTTTGAAGCTTTTGAATGCTTTCTGGATACAGTTTGCAAGTTTCAGCATCAACCTCCTACTTTTTAGGAGAAGATGAAGATGCTGGAAAAAAAGTTGGCCTGTCCTGCACCTTTTCACCTTTCTGTGGAAGTTTATAGAGGCAGTACTTGTGCTCACAGGCTATCCTGCACTGCCTACAGTAAATCATAAATTCTTGAAACAGGAAGGTGATTTATGATTTACTTTAGGGCACTGCACAATCCATATTGTAGAGGCAGTACTTGTGCTCACAGGCTATCTTCACAATTTCCGCTTATTCTTGTAAATCATAACTTTAGGTACTGCACAATCCATATTCCTGCTATCTAAATTTACTCACTCCTTGTAAAGCTCCTACTACAAAGAAATTTAAAAGTGAGATTTGAATTCTTAAGATTCGAGGAACAGATTTTTAAAACGAAATAAGCGGAAGAGAGGATATTTACAAGAAGTGAGTAAATTTAGATAGCAAGGAATATGGATTGTGCGGTACCCTAAAGTTGGCATTTTATAGGAGGTGAAAAATAAGAGTTGCGCTGGTGGGTAGCCAAATCAGTTCTTTATCTAATGTTTCACGTTCCTACCAGCATTTTGATGTTAACTAACAAAATATTAAAATAGTAAGGCAGTGAGCACATTTTGTAGAGTTCAGCTTAATGTTTGACTGTTTGTTATTTTGATAAGTATGTTGTTATTACTATTTTTCGTTAGCCATCTATATGGTTATATTTACTTCAAATTTGTGGAATCGTATGATTTTTTCAGTTGTATATTCCATTTTCCGCCAACATTGTTGCTCATTTGTAAACTATTTAACGTATTGATGCAAATATGAAAGCAATAAGTAAGACATTTTATTAATCATGCAAAATGCAGTGGGTCGGTTCGCCCAACATTTTTACCCTGTCATCGTTCCCCAAGCGTCGGATACTTCTGACGCCCAGGGAATGTTAATGGGAAAGCTACCCCCAGCCAAATATTTGATACTTTTGTGCTTAACGTTGATGTTAACAAATTAATTAGACAAATATAAAGTTCGATTGAGATGCGGTTTTTTGTGCTGCGGCCATATTGAAGTGTTCAACATTATGGAGTTTGTTTGAACTAAATCCGAGAAATTTATAATTTTTCTATTTATTTATTTATTTTAACAAATTATCTACACATATTACAAAAATAATAATTCATTTGTTAATTAATTATAAATTAATTTTATTTTGAAATATACATTTCAAGTACTCCAGTTAATATTTTCATTACTCCGCTAAGGTTTCCACTCACGTTGCACAAACTCATTTTTTGTTCATTCAACCAACGACTCGTTCAAATGTCCAATTTAAATTTTCCGTTCGCCCAAGAAGACAGCCAATATCTCCGCATGATTCTCTTCGCAGCTTTTCTACGCTCTGAACTTTTTACAGATTCTTATCTTGTGAAATATGACACCTTTTAAGTCTCTTTTTTTTCTTCTTCGTTTTAGTGCTTTGGATCTCTTGATTTTCAAAAAAAAAGTTAACATTCTCTCTCATATTTAATTCTTGATGGGATTTTTCTGTAGTTTCCAATCAGTCTCCTATCTAATGTTTTCATAAAACTTTTCATGCCTACTATGCTATTCCTTTCTGATCCTTTTTCCTATTTTATCTTACCTTTTTATCTTTTTACATCTTAAACTGTTGCGTAGTCAACCCCAATCTCAATTCGTTTTCTTTTTGGAATGATAAACATACAATGATAGAAGAAATAAAAAGTACTGTCATGAACGTACTTTAACCTTTCGCTTCTATTTATCTGTAATTTTATTTTGATTTGTGGTAGGTCTAGTTACAGTTGACTAACTTTGCACGGGAACAATTTTATATATAATAAGGCAAAAAGCAACCAGCAATGGTAACAATTTTAACTGCATTGTAATTGGTATGTTAGTTAACAGAATAAGAGGAAAACAACATACCAAACAAATGGTTGACATCAAAAATGGCACAACATCCATATACGATCTGTGTTTAATGACTAATTTTCCATCGAATTTAAAAATAGCCAATAAATTTTAATTAAAAATTAACCCGAAGCGCACAGCGTATATGTAACGACCCGCTATTTTGGACCATTCAAATCGACAATAAAACCGTACATGTCCGACTTGAATAATTCAAAATACCGAATTGTTAATAAAATTTGGCAAAACTTAAAATATACAGTAAATAAATCAATCATAGATCACTTACACAGAGTAATACAATGCAGCGGAATAGATAAAGAATAGTAGTTCATGAAGCTACTATATACCTCAGAGTTAGAAATAAAATACAACTGAATTGTTCAAATGCCATGAAGTCTCCAATGCAACAGATGACTTCTCTGAACCAATCAACTGGATGACTGAAGAGATAGATAGCTGGATCTTCAAGCAAAGCTCCAACTTCGAAGGTGAGTCTCAAATGTTGTATCTCTCAGTCTGACCCGAGCGTAAAGCAAAACACAAAACACTCGAGTCAGGATTAACATTCTTATATCTATAAATCTAACTTAAGTGAAATATCAACTGAAATATAATTAACTTAGAGGATGTTTGGGATAACCATCCTCTAAGGGTCCATGGAACTATCTAAAAGATAGAAATATACACTATAACACTGTAGTCTTTTCAACTTAATTTATACTTAAAAACCAAATATCATTTTCACTTCAAATATCTCTATACTTCCCAAATAGTATTTTTATATATTAAATAATCTGTACAGTAAAGTAATTTCAATTCCCTCAACTTAACAAATCGTTTAACATCAACCCGACCATCCCATTTAAATCTATTTCAATCTCAATTTATTAATTTAAATTCAACTCAATTTCTAAAATAACCACTTTAATTTTTATCGATCTCAAATTCGGATTTGAAATCACAAAATACCCTTTATATTCAATATATTTCAAAACTTTAAGTATTCAACGTTTCAAACTAACTTTTTAATCAATTTAGTTTCTAAATAATAAATTCAACTATACTGATTTCAAATACATATCCGAATCTCAAAATAAACCATTTAAATCCCAATATAGTTCAAAGCTTTAATATTTAATTAAATGTTCAATTTAATAGTTCCATATAGATCTCGATTTAACCTCATTATTATCTAGTCTTAAATTAGTCCCTCATTAGATACAATATCATTTAAGTAACCTTAAATTACATTTTACTCAATATTTTCTTTAATTTATTTAAACGTGAAATATTCATTAAATCACTTAAATAAAAATCCAGTTACAAAATCATACCCTTAAATTTCCCATTCAATAATTTCAAATTGATTTAATTGAATAAATCCTTATTTAAATACCATTTAGATAAACCCACATTTATCTCCCAAACTTAGTAAATTGCAGAATACTTTTTGGAATAAAATTTACATAAATATTTATCATAGTTTATGTATTAAATCAAATTTTGACTAAATTAAATATTATTAAATCTATATATCATTACCCTTTATATATAAAAAAATTTAAGGATTAACATTTAATAAGACCATATATTTCTTTCCAAAACAATGAATTAAATTTCAAAATATTTATATATATGGACCAACGATGTCTGTATATATTTCCTATCATATAGTCTAGTGCTACGGATATTTATCATTTCAATCCGTACACTAAATATATACGGGTGGGTATCATTTCAACCCGTAATCCCAAATTCAATTAAATGAAAATCGCTTGGGTTTATCATTTCAACCCATAACGATTTTCTTCTATTCTAAAGTCCGTTCGGGTATGTATCATTTCAACCCATAGTGATTTCTAAACTACAGTGAACTTGCAGAGTGATAACAGATAATACAATAAAATAATAGGCATATATCATCAATAACAATATAATATAAACAACAGGACATGGTGTCATATCCCGCAGGTGAACAGTTACAGATAATAGCATATATAACAAATTTAAATAACTACAGCAGCATATTTCAATTGTCGTTTCAATTGAAATCAAATTTAATGAATAAAAGAATGTTAATCGTGAGTGATTGCTCACCTTTCGAGGCTTGATAGATTGGACAAAGAATTGAGCTACGCTGGATCACGATCTAGACATCGAACAAATCCAAACAAAATTTTCAAAGCGAAGCAAGATTGGCACGAATACGATGGACAACAGATAAATAGAGATCGATGAAAATAAATCAGAAACTGCTTTATGTAGACCGAAATGAAATAAAAATATTATTCTATTATACTACTCTCTTAACCAATATTAGTTTTGAAACGCATTAAAATTACATATACATACATACGTTTTCAAACAAACGCAAATAATAGAAAACTGCAAAACTATGTTTAAAACAAATATTAACATAAATTTTTTATAATCATATTTAAATCAACATTTAAGTCAACATTCCACATTATTATTGTTAAGACCAATATCGACTTTTCTTAATTTGTTGAAACACTACACACCTTATACTTGATATAAATTTACCTTTTGCAAAATATTTATAAGAAAGAGAAGGGTGAGAGCACAACTCCAACTTAATTTAACAATTTAAATTCCAGTACTTTCTTTAATATTAAAACAGGCTTTAGGCATTTCTTACACGTTAACACTTACATTAAACTTTCTTTATCATCTTAAAAATATCAATGTCAAATTTTAACCCATATAATCACTAGTATAAACTTACATTTTAAAACAACAAATCTTAGATCTTATAAAACTGTATTTGTATAATAATTCATCTCTGGACAGACACACAAACTAACTTAAAATATATTATACTATATATTCTCCCCAAAATTTAATAACTCTACAACTATATTTTAAACAACAGAAGGAAATTTAAACCCATGCAAACTCTACCTATATGTCAAACTTTTGTTTTATAACTTACTGTATATTAATATGTTTATAAATGTATACTGTCCCACAATATATTATAAAATTAACACCTTTTTATAAACAATACAATATAAAATTAACACCTTTCTTTTTTTTTATAAAAATCTTACATGCTGTAACATATATGCAGACTGCTAAACATCTTATATTATATATAAACAGTATGAAATAACCAAATGTATATTCAAAAGTCATACTAAACAAATTTCAATAAATACTCATATAAAACTAACCATAGAACAAATGCTTAAAATAAAGGAAAAGCAAAAGCAATATAAACAATAAGCAAACAAAAGAAAAGGAGGAAAAAGAAGAAGAAAAAGAAAAGAAATAAGAAGAAAAAAAAATTAGTGCAGCCATTTACCTACAGAAGAAGCTTCACACGCAAGAGAGGAGATGAAGATCTATTGATATGGAGTAGGGTATGTACGAGTGATTTGTATTTATAAGAGAAGCCTCACATTGATAGAGTGGAAAGAAATTTTGTTTAAAGTGGCAAGAAATAAAGATAGTAATGGCTAGAGGAAATTTAGGAATTTATTCCTATAATTTAAGGAAGAAAAAAAAAGAAAGAGGAAATAAATTAAAACAAATATATAAAGATTAAATGCTGGTGAACAGAGGAAATAAAATGAAACAAATATGTATATAAACATTGAATGCTGGTGAAAAGAGAAAATAAATTAAAACAAATATGTATAAAGATTGAATGCACATGAATAGAGAAAATGAATTAAAACAAATTTGTATAAAGATTGAGTGTTGGTGAAAAGAGGAAATAAATTAAAACAAATAAGAAGAGAATGGATTGATTTAAAGGAAAGGCAATGGATGGTTTAGAAATAAATAAATGTAAAACGTATACGTTTTAAATTTCAAAAAGGAAAGAAATAAATACAGGAATCGCAACAGATCTTGCAAGCAGGGAAATAACGTAAAAAGAGGAAGAGAAAGAGGCGTATAAATGAATGGTAAATAAATTTAGATTTCAAATGAAATAAATGGAACAGCAGAGATTAAAGTATGGATGTAAATCCTGGAATAATAAAAAGCAACGTTTATATATTGATTAAGAAAATAATTAAAACAATTAATGGCTTAAATGGGGAAGCATGTTTCAAATTTTTGAAATGCAAAAGAAACGTACACTATAAATATAAAGTTTTTCAAAAGCAAAAGAAACGTAAAGCTGTCCATTAATTCATCAAAACGTTATTTAAGTAATAAATTGAAATGAATATACAAATAAAAGTAATTGTAATGGTCAATAGTTGATTTAGCTATACATTTAAAGCAATAAATTTTTGTTTTTTTGTACAACACAAAATGAGTTTTGAAAGTCAAGGATATAAAAATGGATAAAAGGAAAGAAATCAGGAAATTTTTGTGAGCAATAGCTTTCCAAGGAAAGGTAGGCTTACATTATATATACATGCTGAGATGATTAGGCACGTTCAAAAATTTTGAAGCAATGAAGGAATTGGAAATAAATATAAAATGAAAGAAATTTGAAAAGTCCGTAGCTATGATCTAGCCAAAATTTATTAAAGCCATTTACTAGGAAGGTTGGAACCGAAATAATAGGGAGAGGAAGGCACATTAATTTGATGACAAAGTTGTGTTCGGATCTATAAGCAAGTGGTTTATATAATATAGGCCTTATGAAAGAAAGGGAAGGAACGGATGCTACTAGCTTGATGATTTGAGATTCTTTCAAACGTTAAAAACAAAAATAAAGAGAGATCAGAATAAACGCACCACCATAAATATAAATATACGCTTCAATTGCAAAAGAAACGTATAGAGAAAATTATGGGTAGTGGGAAAGGTAAAGTCAGTGCACGAAACTACAAGGAATAATAAAAGCAAGGTCGATGATCTCAAATTTATTAATGGTTACGAATGGAAAAGTCTACCTGAATTGGAAAAGTATTAAGCAATAGAAATCTTTAACGGTAGTAAAAAGAAACCGTTACGCCTGATTCAGAAATCAATTAAAGCAATTAATAGCTTGAATTGGACAGCACGTTTTCTCAATTAAATAAACTTCCATAAAATTAATTGAAAATTTACAATCTGCTATATTTAAATATACGTATTCTCGATATATAAACATTTTATTTAAAAATTCAATTATTATAAGATTTCACAAATATTCAATTAAATACGTTATAGAATCAATTAAAATTGTTAAAATTTTCCGGGTCGTTACACTCTCCCCCACTCAAAACTTTTCGTCCCCGAAAAGGAAGGAGGTAGGAGAATAAAACAACCAGAAAAAAAAAGTAGATTGAAAGCCAAGATAAACAATAAATTTTAAAACCATATAAATTTTATTTAAAATATTTATTTGAAAATTTCATTTGAAATTAAATTTTCTTTAATATTTAATACTTCTCAAACTCCTTTGCAAACAATTATTTACATTACTACTTCTATTTACAAAGACTATTGAAAATATTAAATCCAAAATTTATGAAATTTTTAATTTATCTCAAGATACCTTTCAAATATTATCAATAAATTAATAATCATTTTCTTTAAAGATGTTTTATTTAATTTATAACTTCAAAAATATTTATAACACTAAAATTTTATATAAAACAATGTAGTATACAAATAAACAATATTTAAAAGATTTATTCAAAAAGGAAAGGAAGGTAGATTCCGAAAACGGAATATAGGTGAAAAATAAAGCTGAGCAGATGAGGTAGATTCAAAAGAATAGAATCGAGCACGAATAATTTATTTCAAACCATAAGAATTTATATTTCAAATATTAATAAAAAATTTCTTTATTGAAAATACTTTTATAATAAAATACCTTTATAAATAAAATACTTTTATATCGAAACCAATTTTTCTTTCGAAAATACTTTTATAACTCGATGTTTTAACAAGTTTATCCTCGTTCTTGCAGACTCTGTCCATGCGTTGATCAGGCGCAAAGCTAGAGTTCTTCAAGTACTTAGTAGACCTGTTTCAACACCCAGTGAAAATATTTGAAAAACCTTTTAAAAACAGATATGGAAAGTACAATCCAAACAAATCAACCAAACCAAAACCTTTGTCCGATCATGGTTCGCAGATACACAATGGTTACGCCTGGGTCCCCCAGGAAACAATCCATATCCGTAAGCTTTCTCAGCCCTGCGAGTTACGCCATGATGACTAGTAGAGTGCAGGATACACAATGGTTACGCCTGGATCCCCCAGGAAACAATCCGTAACCCTAGGCAAGACTCAGCCAGGCACTTGCGCTACTATTCGCGACCTACACAGATTGCAGGATGCACAATGGTTACGCCTGGATCCCCCAGGAAACAATCCGTACCCCTGGGCAAGACTCAGCCAGGCAATTGCGCTATGCATTCATGAGAGAAAAAAACCATGGGTTACGCCACGGTGGGAACACTCGAGTATTACATCCGGAAAACCAAAAATCAGAGAGAATAATATCGATAGAATGAATCCACGATGTGGCCACAAAGCGGATATCAAGCAGAAGGCACTTTCCATATCTTTACTTCGAAAATATATATCATATAGTACCTTTTCAAATCACTTTCAAATATCGTACTTATATAAAGTCCATATATATAGGATTTCATTTTTCCCAAATCGAATACTTTCCAAATCAATAGTAGATCAAATCATACTTATATAGACTTCGATTATATAAAATCTCTTTCCAAATTGAGTACCTTTCAAATCAATAGATTTCAAATCAACTTCATACTTATACAATCCATTTTATATAGGTTCGACCACTCCCAAATCAAGTGCTTAATAATATAAGGTTCTCAAATTTCAAATCATTTCAATATCAGTTTCAAAATCATATATGATTTCACCAAATTTTCTTCCAAATTAAATATCTCAATTTCAAAGTTCCCATAATAATAGGTTTAGAAAATAATCCCAGTTTCCAAATTAAAATAATTCAAGTCAAACAAATTCATTTCCAAAATCACCATATAAGTACTGGTTTTAATTTCAACTAAATTTCAAAACCAAATATTTTCTCAAAATCAATTATACTAAAAATAGTTTCCAAATTTATAAGTATCCCTTTAAGACTTTTAAACTATCTATTTCTATTTGAAATATCCAATTTACCTTTCTGAAAACCATTATTCAAAACCATATTTTTTTTCAAAACATTTCAAAACTAAATTTATATTCTTTATCAAACATTTTATACTCCTCGAAATTTCTTAGCTTTGAAAATTTAATCTCGATTTGGAAGTGTTCGAACATTCAAAATAGTTAGGGAAATCAAATTTTCAATTCAACAGTTGAAAATCAACAATAAATCAATAAACCAATTATTAAATCCGAAACTCGATGACTGAACACCGGTCTCATTTTAAATTGTTTCAAATATATACTTATATCTTTCTAAAATATCAAATTATACTTCGGAATTTGAAATCAAAAACGGTTTTACAAAATCACTTGCATAGCGAAGCTATTAAAGTGGCCACTCCCCCACTCTAAAACTCGAAAATCAATGTCGATGATGCATGCACTCATCACCGAAATTATTTTCCAGCGACATAAGTGAGTTCTGGATTTCTATTTTCTTGAAAACTTCTTTGAAATTTCTTCAAAATTATTGGAATTCATTTGAACTCATTTGAAACATTTCTTATTCGGAAAAATACTTTTAAATCGTATTATTTTTATATATTTTCCAAAATCTTAAAACCAATTTCAAAATACCGGAATTCAATTCTCGAATTTCAAATTTAACTCTACAGTTATAAATCATTTTTATATAAATCAATTTATTATAATTTTTCAAAATTTCAAATCCTTTGAAAACCTTTTTATATAGAATAACATTTCTTATTTGCTTTATATATAAGTAAAAATCCTTATCGAAAACATTTTACTTTTATATATAGAATAAAATCATAGTTATCAAAATAATAATTTCGGTATAAACAATTTCAAAAATACAACATAGCCGATTTTTCAAAGAGTGATTCAAGAATGGATTTCAAAACAAAGATAGAGATTTAAATTAGAGGAACTCCAATCAATAGAATCCTGATTCGAAGATAGACTCGATCAAAGATGAGATAATTAAATTACAAAATAGAAGATGGATACTTCTATAAATCGCGGGCGACCTTTACCGGTCAACTGTGATTCCACAATTAGATCGGTGTAGAATTCTGAGGCAATTCGACATTCGATCGCCAGGGATATAGAATTCGGCATAACAAGATATAGCAGCATCATAAACCGAGGATACAGGAATCTTCGGTGAGTCAATGCCAATTGAAAAGGAGTTTTCACCCCCTTTACAAATCATTCAGTGGAGTTATGGGATACTCTGGAATCAAACGAATATAAATAGGAAGAGACAAGAATGAATTTCGGAATCGAGGGACATTCCAAAACTCAAAGGAAATTGAGTCAAAAAGGAAGAGATTCAACTCGAACGAAAGTGATTCTGTAAATAAATTTACCATATATGCTAAGTTTTGCCTAGAGCCAAAGCTCTAATACCAACTGTAACGACCCGCTATTTTGGACCATTCAAATCGACAATAAAACCGTACATGTCCGACTTGAATAATTTAAAATACCTAATTGTTAATAAAATTTGGCAAAACTTAAAATATACAGTAAATAAATCAATCATAGATCACTTACACAGAGTAATACAATGCAGCGGAATAGATAAAGAATAGTAGTTCATGAAGCTACTATATACCTCAGAGTTAGAAATAAAATACAACCGAATTGTTCAAATTCCATGAAGTCTCCAATGCAACAGATGGCTTCTCTGAACCAATCAACTGGAAGACTGAAGGGATAGATAGCTGGATCTTCAAGCAAAGCTCCAACTTCGAAGGTGAGTCTCAAATGTTGTATCTCTCAGTCTGACCCGAGCATAAAGCAAAACACAAAACACTCGAGTCAGGATTAACATTCTTATATCTATAAATCTAACTCAAGTGAAATATCAACTAAAATATAATTAACTTAGAGGATGTTTGGGATAACCATCCTCTAAGGGTCAATGGAACTATCTAAAAGATAGAAATATACACTATAACACTGTAGTCTTTTCAACTTAATTTATACTTAAAAACCAAATATCATTTTCACTTCAAATATCTCTATACTTCCCAAATAGTATTTTTATATATTAAATAATTTGTACAGTAAAGTAATTTCAATTCCCTCAACTTAACAAATCGTTTAACATCAACCCGACCATCCTATTTAAATCCATTTCAATCTCAATTTATTAATTTAAATTCAACTCAATTTCTAGAATAACCACTTCAATTTTATCGATCTCAAATTCGGATTTGAAATCACAAAATATCCTTTATATTCAATATATTTCAAAACTTTAAGTATTCAACGTTTCGAACTAACGTTTTAATCAATTTAGTTTCTAAATAATAAATTCAACTATACTGATGTCAAATACATATCCGAATCTCAAAATAAACCATTTAAATCCCAATATAGTTCAAAGCTTTAATATTTAATTAAATGTTCAATTTAATAGTTCCATATAGTTCTCGATTTAACCTCATTATTATCTAGTCTTAAATTAATCCCTCATTAGATACAATATCATTTAAGTAACCTTAAATTACATTTTACTCAATATTTTCTTTAATTTATTTAAACGTGAAATATTCATTAAATCACTTAATATAAATCCAGTTACAAATCATACACTTAAATTTCCCATTCAATAATTTCAAATTGATTTAATTGAATAAATCCTTATTTAAATACCATTTAGATAAACCCACATTTATCTCCTAATCTTAGTAAATTGCAGAATACTTTTTGGAATAAAATTTACATAAATATTTATCATAGTTTATGTATTAAATCAAATTTTGACTAAATTAAATATTATTAAATCTATATATCATTACCCTTTATATATAAATAAATTTAAGGATTAACATTTAATAAGACCATATATTTCTTTCCAAAACAATGAATTAAATTTCAAAATATTTATATATATGGACCAACGATGTCTGTATATATATTTCCTATCATATAGTCTAGTGCTACGGATATTTATCATTTCAATCCGTACACTAAATATATACGGGCGGATATCATTTCAACCTGTAATCCCAAATTCAATTAAATGAAAATCGCTTGGGTTTATCATTTCAACCCATAACGATTTTCTCCTATTCTAAAGTCCGTTCGGGTATGTATCATTTCAACCCATAGTGATTTCTAAACTACAGGGAACTTGCAGAGTGATAACAGATAATACAATAAAATAACAGGCATATATCATCAATAACAATATAATATAAACAACAGGACATGGTGTCATATCCCGCAGGTGAACAGTTACAGATAATAGCATATATAACAAATTTAAATAACTACAGCAGCATATTTCAATTGTCGTTTCAATTGAAATCAAATTTAATGAATAAAAGAATGTTAATCGTGAGTGATTGCTCACCTTTCGGGGCTAGATAGATCGGACAAAGAATTGAGCTATGCTGGATCACGATCTAGACATCGAACAAATCCAAACAAAATTTTCAAAGCGAAGCAAGATTGGCACGAATACGATGGACAACTGATAAATAGAGATCGATGAAAATAGATCAGAAACTGCTTTATGTAGACCGAAATGAAATACACATATTATTCTATTATACTACTCTCTTAACCAATATTAGTTTTGAAACGCATTAAAATTACATATACATACATACGTTTTCAAACAAACGCAAATAATAGAAAACTGCAAAACTATGTTTAAATCCAATATTAACATAAATTTTTTATAATCATATTTAAATCAACATTTAAGTCAACATTCCACATTATTATTGTTAAGACCAATATCGACTTTTCTTAATTTGTTGAAACACTACACACCTTATACTTGATATAAATTTACCTTTTGCAAAATATTTATAAGAAAGAGAAGGGTGAGAGCACAGCTCCAACTTAATTTAACAATTTAAATTCCAGTACTTTCTTTAATATTAAAACAGGCTTTAGGCATTTCTTACACGCTAACACTTACATTAAACTTTCTTTATCATCTTAAAAATATCAATGTCAAATTTTAACCCATATAATCACTAGTATAAACTTACATTTTAAAACAACAAATCTTAGATCTTATAAAACTGTATTTGTATAATAATTCATCTCTGGACAGACACACAAACTAACTTAAAATATATTATACTATATATTCTCCCTAAAATTTTATAACTCTACAACTATATTTTAAACAATAGAAGGAAATTTAAACCCATGCAAACTCTACCAATATATCAAACTTATGTTTTATAACTTACTGTATATTAATATGTTTATAAATGTATACTGTCCCACAATATATATATTATAAAATTAACACCTTTTTATAAACAATACAATATAAAATTAACACCTTTCTTTTTTTTTTTATAAAAATCTTACATGCTGTAACATATATGCAGACTGCTAAACATCTTATATTATATATAAATAGTATGAAATAACCCAATGTATATTCAAAAGTCATACTAAACAAATTTCAATAAATACTCATATAAAACTAACCATAGAACAAATGCAAATGTTTATAACTTTATATTTAATGTATGCTTGCGCTGCACTATATAAACATACTCATAATGTAAAATATATACTTGAAGCATGTTATGCTTAAAATAAAGGAAAAGCAAAAGCAATATAAACAATAAGAAAACAAAAGAAAAGGAGGAAAAAGAAGAATAAAAAGAAAAGAAATAAGAAGAAAAAAAAATTAGTGCAGCCATTTACCTACAGAAGAAGCTTCACACGCAAGAGAGGAGATGAAGATCTATTGATATGGAGTAGGGTATGTACGAGTGATTTGTATTTATAAGAGAAACCTCACATTGATAGAGTGGAAAGAAATTTTGTTTAAAGTGGCAAGAAATAAAGATAGTAATGGCCAAAGGAAATTTAGGAATTTATTCCTATAATTTAAGGAAGAAAAAAAAAGAAAGAGGAAATAAATTAAAACAAATATATAAAGATTAAATGCTGGTGAACAGAGGAAATAAAATGAAACAAATATGTATATAAACATTGAATGCTGGTGAAAAGAGAAAATAAATTAAAACAAATATGTATAAAGATTGAATGCACATGAATAGAGAAAATGAATTAAAACAAATATGTATAAAGATTGAATGTTGGTGAAAAGAGGAAATAAATTAAAACAAATAAGAAGAGAAAGGATTGATTTAAAGGAAAGGCAATGGATGGTTTATAAATAAATAGTAAGACGTATACGTTCTAAATTTCAAAAAGGAAAGAAATAAATACGGGAATGGCAACAAATCTTGCAAGCAGGGAAATAACGTAAAAAGAGGAAGAGAAAGAGGCGTATAAATGAATGGTAAATAAATTTAGATTTCAAATGAAATAAATGGAACAGCAGAGATTAAAGTATGGATGTAAATCCTGGAATAATAAAAAGCAACGTTTATATGTTGATTAAGAAAATAATTAAAACAATTAATGGCTTAAATGGGCAGCATGTTTCAAATTTTTGAAATGCAAAAGAAACGTACGCTATAAATATAATGTTTTTCAAAAGCAAAAGAAACGTAAAGCTGTACATTAATTCATCAAAACGTTATTTAAGTAATAAATTGAAATGAATATACAAATAAAAGTAATTGTAATGGTCAATAGTTGATTTAGCTATATACTTAAAGCAATAAATTTTTGTTTGTTTGTACAACACAAAATGAGTTTTGAAAGTCAAGGATATAAAAATGGATAAAAGGAAAGAAATCAGGAAATTTTTGTGAGCAATAGCTTTCCAAGGAAAGGTAGGCTTACATTATATATACATGCTGAGATGATTAGGCACGTTCAAAAATTTTGAAGCAATGAAGGAATTGGAAATAAATATAAAATGAAAGAAATTTGAAAAGTACGTAGATATGATCTAGCCAAAATTTATTAAAGCCATTTACTAGGAAGGTTGGAACCGAAATAATAGGGAGAGGAAGGCACATTAAATTTGATGACAAAGTTGTGTTCGGATCTATAAGCAAGTGGTTTATATATTATAGGCCTTATGAAAGCGAGGGAAGGAACGGATGCTACTAGCTTGATGACTTGAGATTCTTACAAACGTTAAAAACAAAAATAAAGAGTGACCAGAATAAACGCACCACCATAAATATAAATATACGCTTCAATTGCAAAAGAAACGTATAGAGAAAATTATGGGTAGTGGGAAAGGTAAAGTCAGTGCACGAAACTACAAGGAATAAAAAAAGCAAGGTCGATGATCTCAAATTTATTAATGGTTACGAATGGAAAATTCTACCTGAATTGGAAAGTATTAAGCAATAGAAATCTTTAACGGTAGTAAAAAGAAACCGTTATGCACTGATTCAGAAATCAATTAAAGCAATTAATAGCTTGAATTGGACAGCACGTTTTCTCAATTAAATAAACTTCCATAAAATTATTTGAAAATTTACAATCTGCTATATTTAAATATACGTATTCCATATATATAAACATTTTATTTAAAAATTCAATTATTATAAGATTTCACAAGTATTCAATTAAATACGTTATAGAATCAATTAAAATTGTTAAAATTTTTCGGGTCGTTGCAGTATAATTTTAGTATGTAGCGAATAAGAATCGATCTGCAAAAAATTTAATAATTTTAAAAAATTCTATTCAATCAAATTAAACCAAACTTTTGAAGTTGTTTAAGCTAAAAACGTAAAAAAGTTAGAACAAAAGTGATTGAAAATGAGAGCTTAGAAAACAATTTAGAGGCAAATTCACTCCATATTTTTGTAAACCAACACACAAATAATCTACGATCTCTCTATTTTGTTCTTAAATGGAAATAGTGATCTATTTATCATAAATATGGTTTATTTATGTTATTAGTTAACATAACTTAAACCATCAAATTATAATACAACACATAAAACCACTTATCAATTGTGATGCCCCACCCAATGACCCATATTAACAAAGAGTATTATTCAGTAATACTGTCTGCTAATGCGGAGAGTAAGACTGGTTAGGAGCAACCATCCATAGCTTTGTCTTAAATATCTACTGAATACGTCGATTTAGTGCTCCAATTTTTTTTTCTTCGTCAAGTGGATCGACATATTCAATAAATGCTTGATACAAAACTACAGTGGCTAACGGATCTATCAGAACAAAATACAACGAATATATGTACAACATATCACAGAACAGTAACCAAACCCACACATACATATGCACGCGCGCGCACACACACATAAACACAGATATATCCCATACAATACAAATGATACAACAAAAGTAGTACAAGGATCACAATATATACAACGAGTCAATACAATAAATACATATCAGAGTCATACAGAACGATTATAAAACTACAAAAGGAGATAAGCTGATATTCAAGACGGAAGCATCAAGTAAAGTCCAAAAACAGGTATCTAACCTGAAACAACTCGGTCCGACCCAAGTATAAAATACATGGGTCAGTCTAGCTAAACAAATCAGTTTTAAGAGGATAATCGATAACACAACATAAGGCAAGGTGATATTCTTCTCTAGTGAGAAGGAATAATTCAAGAGAATATGGTTACTTCACATGGCATAACTAAGCAGGTATAGTAATTTCAAGTGATATAAGGATATCACTAAATATGAATGCAACTCAAAGGCGATAAAGCAATATAACAAATCTCACAACTCAAGCATGCCTCATCTCATTGGCGTATCACAAAACATCAAATATGGTTTAGGAGAAGAACATAACTCCAAAGAAGAGAAATCCCAAACTCGCCATATCGGCAACTCAAAACAATCTCAAGAAATCACCATCTCAAAATTTGCCATAAGGCAATCAAATATAAATCTTCAACATTGGAGAATACAATCTCTAATAAACGCCAAAAGGCAAATCTCATATAATAACGTCAATGGGCAAATCTCAAATAAGCTAGGTGTTGGCAAACCCAAATCTCCAATATAGAACTCGATAAGAAGTACAATTTTCAAAGATGTAACCGCCATATATAATATCTCGAACGGCTCAAATGGCCAATAATGTAAAAAGGCAACACACTAGCAAAATCACAAAGAAATCAATGAAATCATCTCAATGATATAGCGGTCCTTATGTCCGAAGCCCGCTAAGTACCGTTCTCTCAAAATAAGGTGCCACATCTATTAGACAAATGTTCGAAGGGATCAATAAATACGTCTCTTAGACAATTATCCTGAAGGACAAATACATTGCAATGACAAATGTCTCTTAGACAAACATCCCCAAGGACAAATGAACCGAAGGTCCAGTATTGAAAGATACGTCTCTTAGATAAATGTGTCACATACCCTCGGATAGTAACCCGAATAGTATAAACGTGTGTCCCATACCACATTTTTGCACTAAACGGTTTACTAACCACTAGTAAATTCCACACTCTAAGCAGTCAAAGTGTACCTCGTCTCATCGGTAAACTCGACCCGAATGTCAAATCGACAAACGGACAAGTCAGGAATTAACCGATAAGATAAACGCGCGTGTCTCATACCATGTTTTGACAAATCGTTTAATTCTCCTTCTCATTCGCTCGAACATTGCAAGAATGTGCATTTTATACATAAAATAATTTTATTGAGAAAATAAGCTTTTAAAACCATTTTTCGAAACCAATTTTGAAAACAATATATGAAAATTCCCTTGTTATAGAAAATAAACAGATTTTATAGCTTAAAATAATTTAAAAATACGTAATAATTTATTTAAATATTAATTTATTTAAAAATTATTTTAGAATCGTTTGGAAAAATCCGTTCTCGAAATCAAAAAAATCACTCAAAACCGTCATTCAAACTCAATTCAAATTTGAATTTCAAATCCATCAAAAGTGGGCTTGCCTATTGATAGGCATCATGGCGCTCAAAAAAATTCAGAAATATCATAAAAACATGAATTAAAAGTCAAAAGTCAGACGGAAAAAGAACATAAAAATGCATAGGCAAAATACTACCCAGGTCTGAAATGTTCTCTGGGTTCAAATTTTAAATATGAAACAGGTGGCCAACCGGCCACTAATTGAACTAAAAATTAGTACTCTCATAGTAGAAAACTTCATATTTTAAATAAAAAATGAATCGACGAATTCCGGCCGAAAATGAAAAGGTTACACCGTCTCAAACATGGACTCAGACCATGTTTGCAGTTGTTCAAAAACAAGTGGCCAGACCTGAAAACCATCTTGGGTTCAAATTACAGGCCTGAAATGGAGGACCAAACGAACTCATATTCAGTTAAAAATTGGTGTTGACATACTACAAAACTTCATCTTTTAAACAGAAAACGAATAAATGAATTACGACTGAAAATGAAATGTTACACTGTCTCAAACACGGATTTAGCCTACGTTTGCAGCAGTTTAAAAAACAAAAATGTACAGGCCTGAAAACCATCTCAGGTTCAACTTTCAGGCATAAAACAAAGGATCAAACCACCTCGGATTAAGCTAAAAATTGTTATGCATACAGTAGAAAACGTTATCTTTCAAACAAAAAAAGAATCGATGAATTCCAATGTCTGATTAAGTAGGCTAATGGGCCTTTTGGACCCAATTATAGAAATAAATTAACTAACCTAAGTAATTAAATCACATACTTAAGCAAATGATCACATATTCATCTTATGTTATAAAACAATGCATTTTTTCAAATTTTCATATAAACAAAATATGTAAACTTACATACATAGTAAATAAAATATTTTTCATTATATAAAAAGATAATTTTAGTTTTAAAATTTTATCATTAAAAACCCTTAATTTACAAAAATACACAATTTACACCAAATAAATGCATAAATCCATAGTTTCAACTTCAAAATTTTAACAAAAATTATTTCCTTACTTAGAAAAACATAATAGTCATTTCAACCTCAATTTTATAATCAAAACACATTTTTAAATAAAATTTCATCTTTTTAATTTAGATAAACCACCTTTAAAAATTACATTTTTCTTTAAAATTATTAAAAGAAGCAAATGGGGAATAAATAATATACTTATTGCATTTTCTTTAAAATGAAATCATTTTCCATTTATTATCACACTAACCAAATAAAATAAAGATTTTAACTTTATTTTCTCAATTTTAAATTCCAAAATTCATTGATTATTCCAAATAAACGATTTAAAATCTCCAATTTTAATTTAATTGACAATATTAAATTATAATTACCATTATAATTTAATATTGACGGATAATCTCCAAATCAGGGTTGTTACAGACTCCTCTCTTAACAAAATTGTGTTCTCGCAATTTCTAGAGAAGAATTTGTATTCAACCTATTAATTTCATCAATCAAAAGAAAGATAGATAAACGTAGGTTTAAAATTTATCACCCTAATGCAAGTTGATAGAAAACCAACATGAGATTGCTCAATAAATTCTATGGTTTCCAAAGTGCTAATATTGGAATTAGCGAACCATTGAATTTTTCGAGCAACACACAAGATTTCGAAGGCGTCTCACATTCGAAAGAACACAACAAGCTGTTACACAAAGGATTAATCGAACGAGATTAATTACTCATAAGCTCCTTAAGTAGGGTTGGGATTTAGCACAACTCCAACCTGAACTCTAACCAACAAAATGATTATCGATAAGATTTTTCGTATGACACAGCCAACGGAACTACACCAATATAAGATAGACATAAAAGAGGCAAAATAGATCAACTAAAAGGTGGTTTCTTCAAAGGCCACCATACTCAAACGACTGCATAAATGCACGTTGCTAGAAAATAACACGAGAGTAAGATAAACAAGGAATTAAAATATATGTATAAACTCTCAATAAAGAATTCTTAGAGTTTCAAAATTCAATATTTTTATAATTATAACCACAATTTTCAACACTTGAAATTTTTTCAAAACTACTTACTTAGATTTTAAATTTAATTTCATTACTCTTCGTCAGAGTAAATAAAGTTTAAGTTGTTTATTCTCTAATTCTTCCACAGGTATTCTCTAGTTTGCAACATATATTATATTTTGTTCAATTTGTTTCTCAAATTTTCTAGGTATTATAAATTTCCTGAAAAATCGACGGATTCTACTTTGTATGCAGGGTCGTATACAATATTACAAAAATGATTTATATAATACATATCGATCATTAGGTCGGAAACGCAATATATGCCATCATTTAACTCTTAAAATTAATCCGAAAACATACCTTTCTTTTTAGCATTTAAAGCGAGTTTGCACAATCTTATATATAATCTTTTTGCACAAAATATAGTCCAACCATCTTCTTTTTACCTATACTTAACTCGAATAGATGATATTAGTTCATGTTCATAAATAAGAAGTGCTACAGTTAATTATTTAGGAAAATAGGTCAATTTCATTTCAGACATGTTGTAAAGAAGACATGTTTTGACCCAGCAAACAACTAAATCTGAAACTTTTTACATAATGAAAGTTGTTTTACTCAGTCTAAGCTTTCCAGCAATATAAAGATCATTAAAATCAAATTTACAGTTTGAAAGTTATGTTAGATTTATTTTCACCTTAATCTTAGAAATTTCTTAAGAGGACGGAAATGTCTATCCACTTTCTAACTCATTTTAGTCTTAGTAAAAAGCAAAATATTTTAAAGTAGTAAAGAAACTTTATAGCTTACTGACATCTCTTTCATTTATAAAAATATTGAACTCATTTGGAGATATAAATCTCAAGTTATCGCTGTTTTAGTATAGCAATTTTCCAAACAAAATTTCAGCTTTTAAATCAATTTGAAATTTGAAATTCTCCTAAACCATTTTAATTTCAAACTATATTTTCAGCAAGCTTTTTGCTAAATCATTTATTAAATGACTTATTTTCCCCGAAAAGCCAAGAAATATAAAATTATGATCAAATGTAATCATAATAAAACATTTTATTGAGTGGAAATATTTTCATTACTTTCCAAATCCAACTTTAAAACAGTTAGCTTGAAAACTCATTTTGGAAGAGATAACCAATCTCTGCCATTATCAAGAAATGATTGTTTATTATCCATAAGATAAATTTTGGGATATATATATAGTTTAAAATTATTCTCACAATTTAAAATGAATATACTACATGAATTGTTCATTTATCAAAACAATGAAAATTCACATTTCCACTTGTCACAAAAATTAATTTTTCATCCAATTATCAACATAAAACTAATTAAAGTTAAGAATTAATTCAAACTTGTTTTCAAAAGAATTTTGTAATTTAAAACCCACAAGTTGTAATACCACTTAAGTTTAAAACAAAAACTAGCTCACAAATTTATACTAAATGTTCTAAACTAACAATTCTTTGTTTTCTCTTAAGATAGAGTTTTATATCTATCCTCTACTATTACTCAAATAACTAAGTGCCAAAACAAATTTTTATAGTCATCATTAATAACTTGTACTAAAATATTCAATTAGTATTTTAATTTTCAAACCAAAATATTCTTTTACCTTAAATACATCATTTTATTAATAAAAGCATCAAATGATATTTTCTTCTAATTAAGACATCCCCTTAGTTAGAACTATTCATTTTACTTACCAAAATTACCATACTCAATTTCTCAAATTTCAAATAATATAAGTGTATTGCCTCGCCATTGATTTATAGTGAATGACCCCATTTATAATCCAACACTCAGTATGGTTCAATGGCTTCATTAAACATTTAAAATAAAAATTAATACTCGACTATATAATTATTTTCCAACATTACTTATTAAAACTCAATTTACCGTGTCTAACTGCCTCATCACAACGTTTAGGAAATTCCTATCAATAACGTTGGCCAACCGCATCGACCAGAATTCGTAAAGCACTAAACGGACAACCCAACAATAAAATTCATTTTTGTTAAAATGAAATACCTCATATATAATACTTAAAATATTCTTTGTTTTTCCCAAAAACAAAATCCAATTTCTCTTAGAAGCATATTTTAATTTTTTTTTGAAAAAATTAAAAACACAATTTATTACTTATTCTAAAAATCAAGGAACACAAATAGAGCTCATCGAGATATTCCCAGAATACTCGATCCTCAAGATTAATGGAATAGACTAGAGTGTTCATTATTCCAAACATATATTGAACCACTCACAAGACTCATAATGAGTGCGGAATGTGGTAAGAGTAACGCTATCCTCCATCACTCGTAGCTCAGAAATAATCGGTGTAGGGTTAAGCTGAAGAATGGCCCTAGACCACTTACTAGATTAAAAAGAGAGAAATGAGATAGAAAAGTAAGGGTAAAATATCTTCTCGAATGCGGGGAAGTAACATTAAAAAAAATCATTACTACGAGTGAAGTAATACCACAAAGTATGTCAACAATTGAGTACCTAAAGAGGATATCTCGAAAGGGGTAAGAATGGAAATATCAAATAAATTCAACGAATCACCTCATTTCCCTAGTGGACATCCTCATGGGAGGATGACCGAAAGGCTAAGAATCGGGAATGTAGTCAATACAATATTTGATTGCCCGATTGGGTGTCATGCCCAAAATGGACTCACAAAAATTAACATAATCATAATGACTGGCATTCGAGATATGTCATCTACATCTCGAAACTCAAGAATGAAAAAATAGACTTTGGAATCATCGTTAACATTCCGAAGGACAAGAAGAAACAAATCAGCCGAATAAGGATACCTAATATAGGATTCTTTGAATCATAGAACGTGGCTTGATAAAAGGCTAGCCACTTCATCTCAAGCACTCTAAATTCTAGATAGAAAATGGCATGCTAATTCGCACGAAAGATAAGTTATAAGCAACAATCCCAAATCCTCATACATCATGCCAAATATTGTGGATCCCCTCAATAGGATTCGCAATCCTCACAAACGAACAAGACAAGAACATCCAAAACATCAACAAACTCCTCCGATGCGGATGGGTGTCAAGCACCCATATGGAAGAGGACTCGAATAAAACAATCACCATTAGGACTACTCCTAAGATAAGATGTCATCTATTTTTGGAATACTACGGAATAAAAATATTCCTAGACATATCCCAAACTTCTATCTCAAAGGGCACGATTAAATAAAGGGCACGATGATTAATGGATTTGTAACACTTGTACTATACTTTGATGTACCGTAATATATGCTTCTGTTCTGTGGTTATCATATTTTGTTATGAACTCAGCTCTGATACCAATCTGTGATGCCCCACCCTGAGAACCATATTAACAAAGAGTATTACTGGGTAATACTATCTGCTAATGCAGAGAATATGGCTGGTTAGGAGCGACCATCCATAGCTTTGTCTTAAACATCTATTAAATACGTCGATTTAGTGCTCTAATTTTTTTTCCTTTCTCAAGTGGATTAACATATTCAATAAATGCTTAATACAAAACTACAGTGGCTAACTTATATATCAGAACAAAATAAAACAACAATATATGTACAACATATCACAGAACAGTAGCCAAACATATATATAAGCACATACACAGATACATCCCATACAGTACAAATGATACAACAGAAGTGGTACAAGGACACAATATATACAATGAATCAATACAATAAATACATATTAGAGTCATACAAAATGACTATAAAAGAAAAAAAATAAGCTGATGTCCAAGGCGGAAGCATCATGTAAAGTCCAAAAGCAGGTATCTAACCTGAAACAACTCGGTCTGACCCGAGCATAAAATACACGGGTCAATCTTGCTAAAAAAAATAAGTTCTAAGAGGACAATCGATAACATAAGCATAAGGCAAGGTGATAATCTTCTCAAGTGAGAAGGAATAATTCAAGAGAATATGGTTACTTCAAATGGCATAACTAAGTACGTATAGTAATTTCAAATGATATAAGGATACCACTAAATATGAATGCAACTCAAAGGCGATGAAGCTTTATAACCAATCTCACAATAAAAGTGTGCCTCAACTCACAGGCGTATCACAAAACATCAAATATGGTTTAAGATAAAAACATAACTCCAAAGAGGAGAAATCCCAAACCCGCAACATCGGCAACTCAAAACAATCTCAAAGAAATCACCATCTCAAAATACGCCATAAGTCAATCAAATATAAATCTCCAACACAGGAGAATATAATCCCAAATAAATGCCAAAAGGCAAATCTCATATAATAATGCCAATAAGAAAATTTCAAATAACGTCAAGTGTTGGCAAACCCAAATCTCAAATATAGAACTAGATAAGAAGTTCAATTTCCTAAAACGTAATCGCCATATATAATATCTCGAACGGCTCAAACGGTCGATGATGTAAAAAAGCAATACACTTAGAAAATCATAAACAAATCAATGAAATCATCTCAAAGATATAGCACGTGCTTATGGCCGAAGCCTGCCAAGTACTGTTCTCTCAAAATAAGGTACCATGTCTCATAGACAAACGTCCCGAAGGACAAATAAATACATCTCTTAGACAAACATCCCAAAGGACAACATCCCAAGGACGAATACGTCGCAATGACAAATGTCTCTTAGATAAACATCCCGAAGTACAAATGACCAGAAGGTCCAGAACTGGCAAATACGTCTCTTAAACAAATGTTTCACAAAGTCTCAAATAGGAACCCGAGCAATGTTAACGTGTGTCCCATACCACACGTTCGAACTGAATGGTTTACTAACCGCTAGTAAATTCCACACTCAAAATAGTAAAAAGTTCACCTCATCTCATTGGTAAACTCGACCCGAAGGTCAAAACGATCAAACGGACAAGTCATGAATCAAATGATAAAATAAACGCACGTGTCCCAAACCATGTGTTTTACCAAACAATTTAATTCTCCTTCTCATTCACTCAAATATTGAAAAAACGCATATTTTATATATATAATAATTTTCTTGAGAAAACTAGATTTTAAAACAATTTTTCGAAATCAATTTTGAAAACAATATTTGAAAATTCCCTTATTATAGATAATAAACAGATTTTGTAGCTTAAAGGTATTCAAAAATTTATAATAATTATTTTAAATGCAAATTTATTTAAAAATTATTTCATTTGGAAAAATCCGTGCTCGAAATCAAAGAAATCACTCAAAACCGTCAATCAAATTTAATTCAAATTCAATTCAAATTTAAATTTCAAATTCATCAAAACTGGGCTAGCCTATTGATAGGCATCATAGCCCACAAAACTTTTCAAAAATAACACAAAAACATGAAGTGGAAGTCAAAAATCGAATGGAAAAAGGACATAAAAATGCATAGGAAAAATAATACCCAGGTCTGAAATCTTCTCCGTGTTTAACTTTTGGACATGAAACAGGTGGCCAAACGACCTCTGATTGAACTAAAAATTGGTGTGCACATAGTAGAAAACATCAGATTTAAAAAAAAAATCGATGAATTTCGATTGGAATGAAAATGTTACACTGTCTCAAACATGGACTCAGGCCATGTTTGCAAGAGTTCAAAAACAAAAATGTGCCCAGGCCTGAAAACCATCTTGGGTTCAACTTACAAGCCTAAAATAGAGGACAAAACGACCTCATATTGAGCTAGAAATTAGTATGCACGTACTAGAAATTTTCATCTTTCAAACAAAAAAGGAATCAATGAATTCCGACTAGAAATTAAAAAGTTACATTGTCTCAAACATGGACTCAGGTCATGTTTGCAACAGTTCAAAAAACAAATGTACAGGCCTGAAAACATCTTGGGTTCAACTTCCAGGCATAAAACAGAGTAATAAGCGACCTCAGATTGAGCTTAAAGTTGGCATTCATATAGTAGAAAACTTTATCTTTCAAACAAAAAAAGAATCGATGAATTCCAGCAAGAAATGAAAGAGTTATGCTTTCTCAAACAAGGATCAGCCCATGTTTGTAGCAACTCAAACAAAATATGCCCAGGCAAAAATCTAGGTTTTTGTTGATTTTGCAGCAAGGTTTTGAACACTCAAATGACAATATTTTTCAACCAAATTTTGCAGACTCAACATATAAACTACTATATGGAAGAAATCTGACAGCATTTCGTTGCTGGAACCAAAAGTTATAAGCTTTCAAAGATGCAATAGAAAACAGTTTACAAGCTGAGATAAAATAACTACAAAGAGATAATTATTCACTGTTTTTGGCGATTTGAGCTTTGCTCGGCAAGAATTTGTGAGTTTTTGTAAATCACCTTGAATTAGAGAAGATAAATTCCGAATTTGTGCTGAAAGAAACAAGCTTGGAGGAGAAGAGAGCTTCCAATAACTTGTAGAAATCAATATATAGACATGCAAAGGAAAAAGAAACCATTAACAGACATATCTCAACTCAAATAAGATTTTTGATGAAATTTTTAGTTTTGGAAGAGATTACTTTAGATTTACTCTAGATTGATAAAAATCTTAGTTTGTTTAAAGAAGTATGAAGATTCAAAACTTTGATTTTGAGAAAATATGAACTTTCTTTTACAGGCAAGAGGAAGAAGATGAGAGCAATTACTTTGTACGTACAGTGATTATTACTCACCTTCTCAATATCTGATTAAGTAGACTAATGGGCCTTTTGGACCTAATTAGAGAAACAAACTAACTAGCCTAAGTAATTAAATCACATACTAAAGCAAATGCTCAAATATTCATCTTATGTTATAAAACAATGCATTTTTCTTCAAATGACTAACAAAATATATAAACTTATATACATAGTAAATAAAATATTTTTCATTATATAAAAAGATAATTTTAGTTTTAAAAACATTTTATCATTAAAAACCCTTAAATCACAAAAATACACAATTTACACCAAATAAATGCATAAATCCATAGTTTCAACTTAAAAAATTCAACAAAAAGTATTTTCTTGCTTAGAAAATATGATTAGTCATTTCAACCTCAATTTTATAATCAAAACACATTTTTAAATCAAATTTCATCTTTTCATTTAAAGAAACCACCTTTAAAATTACATTCTTCTTTTAAAAAATATTAAAAGAAGCAAATGGGCAATAATTAATATAATTATTACATTTTCTCTAAAATAAAATCATTTTCCATTTATTACCACACTAACCAAATAAAATAAAGCTTTTAACTTTATTTTCTCATTTATAAATTCCAAAATTCATTGTTTATTTCACATAAACAATTTAAAATCTTCAATTTTAATTTAATTCACAATATTATAATTTAATATCGACAAGCAAACTCCAAACCAGGTTGTTACATCAATTGTAGTGAAAATGAACATGAAATCAAAGCAAAAACTATTTGAAGTATGATCTATTTACTATATTTTTAGCAACATAGATCATCAAAATTTATTTCTCCTAAATTTCTTGACCAAAATTACTTAAGTAAATGATGATGGTTAGAACTGATGTGGGTTGTAGGTTTCTGATCAGGTCATAGGGTTTGGTAGGGCCGTAATGGAAATTGTAAAGAATAACAAAAATTGTAAAGAAATAAAATGAAAATTGTAAATGAAAAGGAAATTAAATATTTTGTTTTGAAATATGTATTTTTTTTAATGTGGAAATGCAAATGGAAAAACAACAAGCACACAATAAAGTGAAAACAAAAATCAAGCAACAAACACACAACACAACATATTTTTTAAATGCAAATTGACACACAAAAAACACACAATAAAATCAAACAAAAATAATTCAAAAAATAAACAATAAAACAGAATCAGTTACCCAGCAACGGCACCAAAAACATGTTTAACGACTATTTTCCATCGAAATAGAAAATAGCTGATAAATTTCAATTAAAAATTAACCGTAAGCGCACGACGTACAATTTTAGTACATGGCGAGTACGGATCAATCCGTCGGAAATCGTTTTGATTTAAAATTCTATTAATCAAATTAAACCAAACTTTTGAAGTCGTTTAAGCTAAAAATGTAAAAAAAAAGCTAGAAGAAAAGTGATTGAAAATATGAGATTAGAAAATAATTTAGAGGCAAATTCACTTTCATATTTCTGTAAATCAACACAAATAATCTATGATCTATCTATTTTGATCTTAAATGGAATTAGTGATGTATTATCATAAGTATGGTTTATTTATATTATTAATTAACATAACTTAAACCATCAAACTATAGTATAACACATAAAACCACTTATCAATTTCAATGAAAATGAAGTCAAAGCAAAAGTTATTTTAAGTATGATCAATTTACTATTGTATTTAGTAACACAGATCATCAAATTTTGTTTGCACTTTAATTCCACAATCAAAAATCAATTAGTGAAATGATGATGTAAATTGTGTTTATATAAAGTAAGCATAGCCCATTTGTGATTACAGCATAGGCTACCAAATTCCATTTTATAAACTTACATCAACATCACTTTCATGAAGCATTAAAAAGAGATCATAAATGACAAGATATATTGAATTTACATACTTATAGGGAGTGCTTCATTACCCTAAAATGGAAGGGGTTTAGCTACTCATTTGTGTTACCATATCAACACATGTAAATTTCAACATAGAAAAGCAAGCAAAATGAAAGCTAATTAGAATAAAAAAGAACTAAACAACTTGCATAAAAATAAAACTGAGCTACTAACATGAAATGAAAGAGCATCTAAATAAAAATGAGTAAGAAAATAAAATAAAAACAAAGAAGAAGTAAAAGAGGCTTGGGAAGCCATTTTTATTTCATATAATTTTGAGGCTACAACTTGCATGCTAATATGAAATCTAAAATCTTCATTACATATACATAAGAGGGCTATATATGCATGCTCAAAACCCTAATCCATATTTTATGGGACTTTCCAAAATACCCCTTAGGAAATCTGGCCACCAAGTTACCATTAGTCTCTAATTAATCCATCATCAAGTATGCATGTAACTTTAACCTCCATAAATTTGTGTATTAGCTCCTAATTGTAGATTAAGGTAAGTGGGTAGATAGAGTCCTCCATGTTGCATGAGTTGAATTATTTCCACCTTTATTCCTTTTTTCCATCCTTGTGCATGTATATTTCCATGAAACCCTCTTTATATTTCCTACCAAATTCCTACAAATAAAAATAAAATATGCAAGTGAATATTCACAAAATTAATATATGCACAAAATTACCATTTTACCCCCAAATTGATGTATGATGACTTGAAAACATTTTTGAAATTTGGTTTTAAACATGTAAAAATACCTAATCATGACATTTATTTAAATAAAAATAGATTAAATATGGATGTAAATATATGCACATTTACGTGCACATCAATCTATTATAGGATTAGATATAGTAAATGTAATAAAAGGATATGTAGAAAAGAAGAGAGTTACCACATTTTTATAGTGGTGCGGCAATCTCTAGTATACGACCACTTCATATTTTTTACTAATTATAGATTTGAGAGAGAATTAGAACCACTAGTATATGCGATTGACAAGGTCTCAAGCATTAGATTTCCAATAGTATCGGTTTAGATGGCTATCGTGAGGGGGAGATAGGAGATGAAGAAGAACCAGAGTCTAAGATATTTTTTTGGTTGTTATAAGGTTGATATTTATATAGAAACAACTCTGTAGTTCATGGAGCCTGCATTAATCGAAGTTTAGAAGCAAGCCCAATGATGTACAAGTGGACACTGCTAGCCCACATGCAAAACAAACCTCTTGGTACCGAATTGTTTTCTTGGTTAAATCCACTCTTCTTTCTTCATTGTCCCTTTATCTCTAATTCGATGTATTTCGAACTCCTTTTCATAGACTTTGAGTTGTTCACAACAATTATCCCAATAACACCTATATTATCTTGATTTCTTTTCATCAACCATGAGATTTGCTCGTCTATTCTCCAAGAAATAAAAATGATGACGATTGGTTGGAGGAGTATATGAAGTGTATGAGGCTTAAGAAGCCAAAACTTAAAGAATGGACCTCTCGGTACCTAGAGGTATATCTTAATACCGAGAGGTTTACTTAATTTCAAACCTTGTGAAATTCCTTGAGTTCCCTTTTCTACTCCTTCTAATCATGTTTCCAAGTTCTTGAGTCATTTCGTCTTCACTTTGACCTTCTACATTTGATTGAATTCTTCTTAATTAAATACCCGGTTAAAACTTGAACCATAAAGTACACTTTCGTTGAAAATAAAGTGTGTGTTGGATCAGGATGAGTTCTGACTTGTTATCAAGTGATTCTAGTGAGTTGCTCAGGAAATGATTCGAAACGTCGCTTTTGTTTGATGGACATCCCTTTCACCGCTCTACATAGTTGTAGTTCCATTTCCCATTTTAAGGACAAAATCAATGCTCCAGAGACCGTGTCACATCTTAGACGAATATGATCTATGTTTACTATACTTTCCATAAGTTTACGAAGGTGGAAGTACCTCTTGATATTGATAGAAAGCTCATGGTACCAACTTCTTTCTTTATTTTGAAAGCTATAAATATAGATTTGGAAAGAAATTTTATTTTACCTTTTGACTTTAGCCATTGCATCGAGACGACTTCCACCGACCCCTTCATCTTTTCTTGTTTCAAGCCTTGGATGCTACTGCCTTACACCTATTGCCACGATCCATCACTATTTCCATCCACTATCGTCACATCGACCATCTAACACAATCGCCGACCTCCTTAACGCCATCATTGCGTTGTTACAACTTGCTACCGATAGCTTTTGGGCTTCTGAGTTTTAAGCCCTAACCACCGATTCAAAACTCCAACTAACCAAGGTTGGCGATTGACAGTACAACGATGGTGATGAAGGTGGTGGTGCGGCGGATCGCTGTTGAGGGTAGATGGCCAAAGTTTAGGTTGTGATCGATCTATGGTGAACTTATGTTTTTCCTTAGTCATGTGCACGTAATTTCAAAGACAAGTCTTGCTTTACGATGTCGGCTAACTCCTATCAACGCATGGCTAATCCCATACCGTCGCTTGAATTCCAACGAGATGGCTTACTTCTAGAATAGGCATGTTCGATGACCACATCGCACTTCTTTTCCTATTGCTACACTTTGCATGTTCCTAAAACGGAAAACTTCCACGTCACTATAGACAGCTGTCCCGTTATTGATTATCCATCGGTAATGGATAAGATCCGATACATATTCCATCATGCGACGTGGCTTAATTTTCTATAACGAGTGAGCTATCTACATAGAATGGTCCATTCATGGTGTACAAAACATGGGTTTCATATTGCATAGATTAACTATTTCACTTTCCCCGGCCAATGATTGAAATCTAATTGGTCAACACACATCAACATCCAATGGATTCCAATCGTTGGATGCACGGTTCGTTATTTAAAGTAGAACATACTCGACCATGTTGAATTCCAAGTTTTATTATCTACAATGACTCACTTATCTTCGTTCTTCAAGTTTGATGAGGACTCATCTACTCCTCTGTGACGACCGCCCATGACTCCTGCACCAAAACAAGGAGATAGTGCGCTGAAAAGCGTGCCAGGAAGCCATGGACGATAGTCAAGGTAAGATTAAACAACGGAATCTATCGTATTACCCACAGCCCATGGACAAAATACAATAGAAAATATACATGGTGAAGCTCCATAGAACAGAATCATATAAACTCATAATAGTTTTATACAATCATCTGAATAGTCAACACATCAAGCCTCACTACATAACACTCAGAGTATCAAACAAACAGCGGAACTTCCAGTACATATAGTAGGAAAACAATATGCATAAGCCTCCAGCTCGTCTTCCTCATCAACAGCGTTGGTAGCCAAGAACAGCACCTGTCACCTGCTACCTAGTCTGCCCATCCCAACATGGATGAACAGCCTAAGGTAATAAGAGATGAACATAAAACCTTGAGTCAGACAACAGCCTTAGTGAGCAGTAAATTAACTATCAAACATACCAAAAGAGCATAAAGGGTAAAAGGAATAGGAACTCAACCATCCCACTCCACCTCATTCTACAGTGATAGCCCCCAGACACACTAAACAGAAGTAATCATAGCAATTCAGACATTCAAAGCAAAGTAATTATCACTCGAGTCAAGGTCGGTGTTTCCCAAGTACAAACCCCAAGGCCTAAACCAAGATCAGATAAGCACCTTGAAAACATCGCTCTTGACCCAAGCGACGATACAACCAAACATCCAAACATCCATAACTCTGGCCATCACTGTCATCATTGCCTTGATTTACCGTTAGTTGAATGACCGTCTGTAAAGGGCTAATGGTAACCCCGGTTCTAGACATAACTCCGCACGTCGTCGCAGCCCGTTCCTAGGAATTTTCGCAACTACCCAGAGTACTAGCACGTCATCGCAGCCCGTGCTTGGAACGTCATCGTGACCCGTCCCAACGTACTCTTGCTTTGAGCATGCTAGAACCTTCAACAACGATAAAATCTCAGCCTTCTAGTCATCCTCCTCGACGACTATTCCCATACTAGCTCAAGCGCCTCTCAAGCTAACCATTATCCACAAACTCGGACCGCATCACCGAGTTATCAACATGCTTGGGATGATCTCGTCTGGATTAAACCATGGCTTTCACACATCATGCTTTGCTTCATCGCATCATAGCAAAGTCCCATCTCAACATCATGGTTTGCCTCATCGCATCATGGCAAAGTCCCATCTCAACATCATCATCAAATCTATCCATATGAGCTTCAACATCCGCTTCATATGCCACAAGCAGCTTTCCTTATTCAAGAGCCTTTCCACTTAGCTTTTGAATCATCTTCGACCAACTTGCCCAAATCAAGTTATCGATCAACTAATCAATCAAATCAAACATTAATCCAAGCAATCAATCATTTAAACAAGATCTAAATAAACAATTACAACAATGATGGCAATTTCATAAATAAAGAGTTCAAATCTAACATGCATTCTAACAAGCATGAATTATGAACAATATCTCTACAACTTGATGAATGAACTTGTATAAGTGAACATGTAGTAAAGTAGATGTCAAATCATCATGAACAATAGATCTACATGCAGACTTAAGAAAAATGCACGAAATCACTCTCTTTAACACATAAACAAACCACCAATCCAATATACTCTTTTGGGTCCGTGTGAGAGATAACCACCACTCACCGAATCACCTAAACACCTCAAAAGATAACAACTTCAGATCTGGACAGCAAAGAACTAAGCTTGATCCGGCAAAATCTCGCTTCAATCGATGAAATCTCCCTTCAATGGATGGAAATCTTCAACTTTGGCTCTTGGATCTACGATTTGATCTTCAATTTAGATGGAAGGAATCACTAGATTAGAGTGGAGAAAAGAAGTGAAGAAGTGTTGTAGTCGAGCTCTCAAAATGGCAGCACTTCGTCGCTTCAAAATCCGGTGCCGAAAAGTGAGCCAAACCCCTCTATTTATAGGCAGAATTCCCCATGAGTTGGCCGCCCCCATGAGTCGTCCACGACCTAAGACTCGCGACTCAAGCCCCTAACGACTCAACACAACAGACGACCTAACCAAACACAGGGCCTCACGACTTAACCTTAACACGACATACGACTCAACCTCAAGGCCTCAACGACTCAACACACACGCGGCCTATCGTCCTAACGACTCAACAGGGACACGACTCAACGTCCTAACACTATGCCTAAGTCCCCAACGACTCAACATCCCACCGACTCATCAACTCCAACCTCTACGCGACTTATCACTGGAGACGACTCACGACTCAACACTAAGTCCTAAGTCATTTGGACGACTCAATGACTCATCAACCTACCGACTCATCAACACACACGGCTAAGCCTTAAGTCGGTCACTACTATGAGTCGGTTTCATCCTATAAGCCATCTAATCTCTTAAGCCGCTAACCCTTGAGTCGTTCCATTCTATAAGTCGGTCAAGCCCTATAGGTCGCTCAACCCCACTAAGTCGCTCCCACTCTTAACTCGCCCACTGCCTAAGTCGGTAGCCTTCTTGGGTCGTACCAATCCCTTACGTCGGTCAACCTATAAGTCGGCCACACCTCTAAGTCGCTAGCTCTGCTAAACCGTTAACTCGTTAAATCTCTTAGGTCGCATACTATCTTAACTCGGTCAACTTAGGACGGTCAGAAACCCATAACTCGCTCACACTACCTAAGCTAACTTCCACACGAGTTAACTATCACGTGACTTAAGCTTTGGTCGACTCAACTCTAAACAACTTAACAACATCAACGACCTAATGCAACTATTTTACGATTTATCGACACGTAAAATACGGGTCGTTACATCCTCCTTAAGTCGGGTCCATGGTGAAAACATCTACTTCTGAACTTCTTGCTCCTTAGCACTTTAAAATAGGGAATCTCCAAATAATGGTCATTCTATAAGAGATGCTTCCATCGGTGCTCGATACATCAATCTCTAAATTTTGGGTGATCTACTTGACAAAATGCCGACCCTTCTTTCAAAAAAGGCAATTCGAAACATTAGTCTGCAGCATGGAATTTTCGAGGATGACATATGGCTCCCTTTTCAGGGTGAATGAGCACATCTTCCTCCTTTGGTATACACAACGCCTAACAAATATACATGTCTTAATGGCATTGTACCGCCCTCCAATCCATCTCTTCTAATGGTTCTTCATGAGCTCAGGTTGGCCCCAACTTAGGTCCCTCCGAATGGTTACGCTCTTCTAAGCTCATCGTATTTCTCTTCATGAATAGTTTCAACAAAGCTTCTACTTTCCAGTGCTTACCTACGTACTATACTTTAAACAACGGTAGGAGGCTCCTTACTATATCATCATCAAGGCTTGGTGCAGATGCAAAGTCATAGAAGCTCTCCGTAATAAATACTCGTACTTTAAGAATGAGTACTTATTCGTATGATGTTCATACGACTTCAACAGGTTTTGGTTGTTTGGAAATGATTTCCTTTTCCATTGCTTGTGCTTGATTTTACTTTGTCTAAGTGCTTAACTTACTGTTTATTTATCCACTGGCATTTCTGCCCACAACGTTCGTGACAAGCACACAATTACTTTGGAGGGTCTATGGGAGGTTCTGTTTCAACACTGCACCATTGTTTATCTCATTACCAACGCGAATATCTAGCGGTGAAGTTTGCTACCCTCAGACCAGTTTGCCATTGTTGATCCTACTTCTCCTAGCGGTTCTAGAGTGCCTGCCCAAACCACCCGTCATACTTGCAACTTTGACGAGCCTCTACATGGGGAGGTTGAAAGTCCATCGGGAGTGGTATAGAAAGAGAATACCACCGAGAGAGATGTTAAGGAGCCTACTGTTAGTGATGTCCTAAGAGACGGGGACGAAGATGTTAGAATGTTTTTGATTCTCGAAGAAGATTAGGGAGTCAGAAGGAGAGAGGGAAAAGCGTCGATCGTCGAAGGGTAAGAAGTGGGCGCCGGTGATAGCAAATATCATGCTAGTGCAGGAGAAGGTGAATTGCTTGGTGAGATGACCTATGAGAGCCTTATTTTTCCCAGCTCACACCATCCGAAACACCATGCCATTGAAACGTCTAAAATGGTCAAAGATCAAGATATGTTACCTTTTGGAGTGATTATACCACAATCCAATTCTTTTGGTGATATGTTTATAGGTCTGAGTGATATGGGAAAAAATGATTTTACCAATCGTGACCTTCTAGATAAAACTGGCTCAGGCTTTGCCTTCTTTCCTAGAGGATTCACAAGCGAAGGTGGTGAGACCCTGTCTTTAGTTTTTTGCCCTCACGGTCCACGGAGCACTTAGGGTGATCATTGAAACGACATACACAACTCGGATCATGGACGCACATCCTTGTCTTGTTTCACTTTCTAAAGTTCTAGTTCTTGTACTATCTTCATCTTGTTTCAGGTTCCATAAGCCATGATCGATATCATAAGGTCTCCTGCAATGTTAGTGAGTACGGTGGCCAGACTCCTGATCCCTACACACCTCGCTCTGGATACCAGATCCATTATGACACCAATGAGGAAAGACCAAAGAGAGAGGGGGAGGGGAATAGATAGAGAGGAAGAAGAGAGAGGTAGATGAATAGTACATTTGTGATTCTATCAAACATCAAAGTGAATGTTGATCTCCATGGCCTTTCTTCTTGTGCTACTCCAATGTAGTACGAAGTTCAGACCTCTACACAACAGTAACTTTCTTCTTCCCATTCTTTAACTTCCATAGTTTCGTATGCTTCCAAAAGAGTCTTTATTCTATCGTTTACCCTTATGATTGCTCCTGCATGCATACATGTTGCATTTCCCAACCTCTTCTTACATAAGGTGATGTTTGACCTGTATATTGATGATGTCCCAAAAGAAGTGGCAGATCAGGATATTCGAAATTTCCAGAAACAAATTAATGAAGGATACAAGCGGAATAAGCTATGTATAGCCTTATAAAACATGAGCTGAACTAGTTATACCAACATCAAATCCTTTGATTATAAGAGGGAGGAGTTCAAACGGATCATTAAAAACCGAGAGGGGGATTTGTTTAAGGTTACAAGGGAGAGGGATGCAACCCTTGAAGTAAAAGCCACTTTCGACAGCCTGAGAGAACAAATGAAGTTGGGTCATGATCAATCTAAGATTATGATGCATAATAACTTAAAGATTACCCACGAAGAAGGGGCTGAATTGAAAAGGAATATCAAGGAGAAGGAACCAACTCTTACTTAAAAGGAAGAAATTATACGAGCAAGGGACCAGGCTATTATAGAATAGGAAACCGAGTTCGATAGGCTTCAGGAGGAATATCAAAAGCTCTATGAAGAGAAAAAAGTAACTGATGATTTGGAACTCCTATCGAATGAAAAACTTGCAAATGACATTAAGTTCGTGATTTCCCAGCAAGAAATCAAAGATCTTTAGGAGGTGTAGCCAAGGAGAGAGATGAGCTCAATGAAAATATCCAACATTTCTATGCTAGTGTCATCATATATAAGAATCTGAAGTGGTTGGAAAATGACTATCGAGAAACTCTCATTCATTCTTTAGAGGAAGTGCTACGTTGTGCTGTGTGGACCGACAATAATTGCTCTGAGGAAGAGTTAATGGCTTGATACCTCAATACTAATGACATAGAATTTCTAGCTATAGGGAAATCCCTCCTAGCCGAAGAGGACACCATGCCTCCGCCGCCGCCAAAGCTCGCACTTGCCCAAGCTCATCGGGCCAGCATGAAGTGTTCGCTCCAAAATCTGGAGAGCGGGCAATGATTATTCCATCATCTCTAGGATAAGCTCTGAAACCACCCAGGTGATTCCTACTTCTACAGCTGCCGCATCTTTCAAGCCTTACATTCCTTCTTTCATAAGGTAGACTTAGAAGAATAGGACCGAAGAAGGGGAGTTTGAGGATTTTTCTGGGAATGAAGCCCAGGCTCAGGTATTTCTCTTGTTCTCTTATCTTCGAGAAGCTTTAGTTCTCTCCCGAGCCTTTCACTAAACTTTACTATTCTACCTATCAACTTGTTTTTCAACCACAACTTCTACCTCCATCTTCAGCTACATAGTATTCAGGCACTACTGTTGTATTCTCCATGTCAACTTCTATTTCTATGGGACTTGTCCCTCTTGTCTTGCCCTACGGTTTTGAGCCCAATTTTGGCTCTTAGAAGATCGTAGCTTTGGAAGGATTGAAAGACATTTCTTTATCCTCAGAAGAAGAAGATGTCACCATTACCAATGCAACTAACATAACTAACCCTATTACTATAACAGTGAGGTAGAAGGTTGACTTTGAAAATATTAAAGTGAAGAAAGAGTGTGAAGCCACCAAGCTTGCTTCCTTGAAGCCAATAAGTCCCAAACCCAAACTACCTATGCTAAAGATCCGGCAACCCAGGACAAAGGCTACTGTGACCTCAATAGGCTATCCGAAGAGCTACATAATGCGACCGGTAAAGAGTCTACCTATTATGAAGACAATACTCCCTAGGAAGGGTGATTAAACAAGAGGAGAAAAAACATAAGACTTAGCCAGGAGGTTTTGGTGGAAAGGCAGTAGAAAGGGAAAGACCAAATAGGGGATGCATAGGGTTTGACAGAAGCGTGCCTTGTTTTTTGTTGTGTTGTCATTGAGTCTATATTTCAATTTTCCTTTTGTTTTCAACAGGCCGAGATTATGCGGGAGTAGCCCTCGCTTCATGTCATACATAAGTGTTATGGTAATAAAGGATCAACTTTTTTTGTAATCTCTCTTCTATTTACCTTTCTTTTCCTTTATGTACTATGGTTTCTTTTTTATTATTACATGTCATATAATATAACTACTTGCAGTATAATTCTGTGCATGTCCGTTTTTATGCAATGTGCTTATTTATCGCAACTCTGTGCATATAAATAATTTTCTTGCAATTGCATTAGTTATACCCTATTACTTAGCTCTGTTTATGAATGCTCAAATTCTCTATTTGGCAAAACAAAACTATTATTTAACCAACTCTGTGGTTAATCCTGTTTGGGTTTGGTTAGGTTCCCTTCGACCAAGCATTTGTATGCTTATTCCCATTTAGAGGATTTATTATTCCATATGCCTGATTTTGGGAACTTTTAAGTTGATATTATTGTAGGGTAGATTATTAGATTTTTCTAGACTAAGCATGCTTTTCCAATCCTGATCCTAGATTGGAAAAGTCTGATAAATATTTGTTTTCAATTCTCCATGACTATCCCCACTTATCCTCGACTGACTGTGTCCCACTTAGTTGCTAGCGCTGTCATTGAAATCTTGTTCGTATGATAGTTCCAATCTTTTGAAAGTGACAATTTTATTACTTGATTCCAAGTCTTATTACCTCGATGTTGCCCAAATTAGAGCTGCATTTGAGTTCTTCTAAATTCAGAGTTGGAAATTCAACTCTATGCCAGTTTCCATCTTCGAAAAGTGGCATACTAGCAACTCATTTTCAAGAATTCTTCCCTATCATTGCCAATCTCTAGGAAACAGTTGATGTCTGCAAGTTAGAGTCGAATGATCCGATCACTCGAGAGTGATATCATCCTCTTGACATTGCCTATCTTTGAGCAATGACAAAATCCTGAAGGTGAGGCTAAATATTCAATCGAGCACTAGGTTCTGCCTTCGGAAGCCAGTGCATTGACGGTTCCATTTTTAGGATTTCTTCTTGGGATCGCCTATCTCTTGGCGACGGCACATTCCTACATGCTAGGATTGAATTATTCGATAAATCCCTCAATGAGTTTTCCAACCTTCTCATTGTTCCCCATCTTCGGGCAATGGAGAATCCCTCAATGCTGACGGTTCTTCTCTTTGGTTTCATCTATCTTTGAGCAATGCTAGATTCTAGAAGGTTAGAGTTTTAACCTTCCTATCACACCAAACTCCAAGTAGCGGTAGATTCCTAAAGGTTGAAGCTTTACTTTCCCGACATCACTTTCTTCGAGTAATGCCATATTCCTTAAGGTAGGTTAGATTGTAAAACCTTCCTACCATCTCCTATCAACCGACGAAGGTGAATTCCTAAAGGTTAAATAAGTAAGAAAGGACTTCTTGTTGTTGCCTATCTTCGACGATGATGAATTCTTGAAGGTTGAGTGAAAGGGTAAAACCTTCTTATTGCCTATCTCCATGCACCGATGATTTCACAAAGGTTGAAAGAAAGAAAAAATCTTCTCGTCGTCACCTATCCTTGGGCAATGATGTATACTGTAGGGTTAATCAAGATTGTTCGATCGTCTATTAGGAAAACACTTCCCATCCATTATCTAAGGCTAGAGAAATACGTTTTGGGTTGGACGGCTAATTGTGCAACACAGAGGTTTTTCTTTCAAGAACATTGTTCCATTGGTTCAAGTAGCCAGCTTTATTTGTGAAATGAAAATTAGTAAGGAAAAAAGTGGCAATTCCTACCTTATCTCATTGCCTGGGTGTCCTTAGACGGCTTATTTGCGAAAACAAATAGGAAAAAAAACTAAATGTAGCAATGGAAGCTCATCAACCCAATTGCCTTTAACTCTAGTTAACCGCTTCTTCTAAGTGGGTTTGATGATTTGGTTCACTACTTCCACTTGTCCATTCACCTGTGGATGCGCTACCGCGGATAAGCACTTCTTGATCTTGTATTGATTGAAGAAATCCTTGAATTCTACACCCTCGAACCAGGTTCCACTGTCTATAATGATCTTTTGAGGGACTACGCAAATAGTATTCTTTATTACAAAATTGATTACCTTTATAGTTGTAATCATGTTTAGTGGTTCCTCTTCAATCCATTTTGTAAAATAATCCGCAAAGAGGATTGCATATTAAGCTCTTCACTATGCTATCGGTAGCGCACCAATAATGTCAATTCTCAAAATTGCAATTTTGAAGACGTGGCTCTCAATATCTTCACAAATCTCCATCATTGGTCACACAATTTGGTATAATCAATGACACCTTGTTTTATTGTTGGTCACAAATATTCGTAGTGAAGTATCTTCTTTGCTAAAGTTTGCCCTTCGAGTGATCACCAGAGTTGCCCTCTTGGATTTCCATAAGAATCTTTGTAGCTTCATTTTGACACGACTAAAATCTGAAGACCTGTCTCCTCGATTCTGGAAAATCAACACTAACACATCCACGGTATTCATATGCCATAAATACAAGTGCTAGGGAGATAGATTTTCATGGGTAAAGTAAAGTAAAATATAGAAACATAAATTCTCACATTACATTAGAATATATATGGTACATATAACCACTCTTACTAGGGTACATCATAGTTTGGTATGAACTAACCCAGCCAGGAATAGTTATAACTGCCTGCTCCCACAGTTGTTGGTTTTAACTAACTTAGGAACAGCGGAAAAATAAAAATAAATAGATAGATATGAGACGCTCCAACTCCATGCTCCAAAATCTCTTTCGGCATGCTTTCCCTAAAATACTCCAACAAGATTCTGACTACTTGGCTGCCAGGATAAATTGGGCACCTAGAGTTTAAAGTGAAAATAAAATAAACTCGGGGTTAGTCATGAGGCTGGTGTGAGAACTCAAAATAAGGTATTTGAGAGTAAAAAGATATCTCAAAAGACCACGCCGCATATAAACGTGGATATATTTATACCTTAAGATAACCATAAGCAATTTTTTGTAAAAATAAGATATATTATTTTTAATGACATTCTTTGAAAACATTTGCAAGTAAGTTATTAATCTTGGCCGAAATGATTACCATTATTAAATTTCATCATACTAGGCTCTACAAAAAAAGTGGCAGGCACTTATTGGAGAATGGATTTCCATACAAATGGCCTGGTAAAAGGACTATGGTAATACTTCTTTAGTGGAATGTACCGAAGTCAACAGAACATCTGCACCTCTACTAACACAAGGCTGGCCTACCTTTCTCGCCAGATAGTATCGAATATGTTATCACACATATCGTTATCGACCTATTTGAGACGCCTTTTAGCACACACCATAATAATTTAAACCCGAACGTCAAACCACGTAGAAATTCATCTATAAGGGGATAATCATACCCTAATGGTTGCGAATCCTTGCTACATCCATCCTGTTTCAGCCATTTCCAAGCGTGATGGCTGAGGTAATGATTACCTTTATCATAACATGTTATCTTTCTTTGAATACCACACTTCCATTCCATAGTCACTAAACTGATCTCTACAAATATATAACACCTAAGCTCATACGTCTTAGGAAAGAGTGTTACGTTAAGAGAATTTGCCTTCTCCGCCACCAAGCAGATAATTAGTTCATAGAGATCATTTATGTAACTTGAAATGCAATGTCACACAATCGTCCATACAAGTTTGTTCTAGGGTTGGACGAAACGGAAGCACTCTCCTATCACATCCTGTCGGGAATTAACCCAAGGATAAGTAGCGAGAAGTCCTTGCATCGAAGATCTTAAATTAAGAACTACTGCCACATAATATGATAGGGGAAATTTCCCCCTAGGTTCGGTGAAAATTAGCCCTACATTCCATCTTCCATAATTATCTTCATGTATCCACTTCGAATACATCAATTGGTTCGAGTGGTCTTCGAACAAGAATTATCCAAATCCGACCCTAGTTCCTTAATCATTCATGTAAACTTATTTGATCGACTCTAAATCTTTAATCATTCCTTAAATCCTTTAAATCATCTTTAAAATAATTTATTAACCATATAAACATTTAAAAAATGTAGAAAAAAATTATTAAGTTTAAAACTATATTTCAAAAGTTATAGAAAAATGCTGCGAAAAAAGGCTGCGGAAAGTGCTTTTTTAAGCTATATTGATCAAAACGACATTTTATTATTTAAAAATCCATTTTTGTTACCCAATTCACTTTTAAAATATTTTAAATAATTCAAAATATTTATTCCACATTTTTTGACAATTTTAAATTATAATTTTCAAAGAAATCCAGTTTTCGATTCCGAACTGCAAATCTGCGATTTTTCACAAAGCTTGTTTTACTCATATTTCAAAATCTACTTATCGAAATCTCAACTTTCTTTCTTAATTGGAAAACTATGGATACAATAGTTTGAAAAATTCTTATCTCGAAGAATTCTGACTATATTCCATTTTATACACTCGTTTGACTTTCGTCGTGTGAAACCGCGAACTACCGTTACGCGACGCGCTTATTTTTAACTAACTTTTTTATTTCTTTTGAAACTTCACCATAAAACTTTTAAATGATTATAAAACATTTCAAACTCATTTTAATCCATTTTTATAGATGTTTAACATCCATATATATAAATTCATTAATATAGAGGAAAGTGATTTCCTTTGTGCTTATCGACGTGTATTTCAATGACTTGCACATATATATTCAACATTCATATGAAACAATCAAACTTGATGATCAAAGCATATTAAACTTCCATTTGCAAACATCATATCATCATCCAAAATATAATATAATAGTTTAGGAGTTCTTACCTTGAGTTTTAAATGATTAATTAAAAATTCGCTGTAGCTCGGCTATTCGGTTTCTTAAGCTCACTATTCTTTGGATTTTAGCTCCTAGATGCCATAACCAAAACTTGAGGTGGCTTGGGGGGTGCATGACCTAGGGTGGAGCAAGGGGTGTTCAGCCAAGTGATAAAGTGGGTGAAGGTTGTGAAGAACGAGGAGAAAAGGTGGAGTTTTTGGATTGTTTTGAGGTGTTTAAGTATATATAACCATATATTATAAATTAAATTCTTTTTAAAATAATTTTTTACATTATTCCCCTTAGGAAAAAAATCCATTAAAGAGCTTAGAAAATATGAAGAAGGATATTAATGAAAATGAAGAGAAGAGGGTAGGGTATTTATAAGGAAAAAAGAGCAAAAATATCTATGCACACGTCATCTTTTGCATCACAATCACATGGCATCACCGTCATCATTTCCTCCTCCTAGGCATGACAAACAAACCCCTCCGTATGCCCATCACTTCCATCATCTCATGTATGCATATGTTGACTTATGTATGCTTAAGGAGTAAGAAAACTTAAAATATCTTATATATTTTATATTATATTTTTATACTTAATTATATATGTATATGTATATTTATGTGCATTTTCTCATGTATACACATGTACATGTGTATGTGTATGTTACATCTCTCTACAACGTTGCATAATTTCCGCATGTTGTATCGTTACAAATCCCGATTTCGATATCCAGTCATATTTTCTCTTTTAGATTAATATGCATGTTTTTGTAAACAGATTTTGGAAATAATTTTTTTGTCATTCTTAACTAATAAAATGATCATTTATGTTAATAAAACCAAATTAATTAATGATAATAATTATTTACAAAATTGTTGTTATATCGATATAGCTAAACGGTTATTTATTTAAAGTGATATATTTAGGGTCGTTATAGACTTTCCTCCTTAAAATAATTTCGTTCTCGAAATTAAGATAAGAAGAAAATAGCAAAAAAGGAAATGTATTCGATATGATGGAATATATACAAAGTATGGGTAAGTGACTACACTACAGGCAGTGAGTACACTATAATGATATAGTTTATTTTTCAATTCTAAATTCGAGATATGCCTTTTTCGTTCTATCCTCTGTTTTCCAAGTGCAATCCTCCGCAATATCCACTCCATTGAATTTTTTACTAACTTTATTATCTCCCTAATCGTTTCTGATCACGAACAACTATTCGAGCTGGCCATCTAATAACAGCAGAATTTGGTTCCACCTCCAAGTCTTCCTTAGCAGCTGTTTCTTTGATTTTCTTGGGGTCATGCACATGTTTCCTTAAATGAGATACTTGAAACACATTGTGCACTCTGGCCAAACATTCTGGCAATTGCACTCGATAAGCTAGTGGGCTAATTTATTTAAGAATGGGAAATAGTCCAATATATCAAGGTGCTAACTTCACCATTCTTCCAAATCTCACTACTCCTCTCATCGGAGAGACTTTCAAAAAGACTGAATCTCCAACTGAAAATCCCAGATTTCTACGCTTTTGGTCTGTATAACTGTTCTATCTGATCTAGGCTTCCTTTAACTTCTTTCTAATCATATCGACTTTCTCTGAAGCTTCTCGTATCTTATTAGGACCAAGTATTAACCGATCTTCGGTTTCGATCCAACATGCTATTAACCTGCATGGACGACCTTATAGAACTTCATATGGTGTTGCCGATACTAGCTTGATAACTATTATTATAGGAGAACTCTACTAAATGCTATTGATTTTCTCAGGAGCCTCCAAAGTCCAAAATACACACTCTGAGAAGATCTTCCAAAACGTGATTGACTCTTTTTGTGTGTCCATCAGTTTTGGGGTGATAGGTAGTGCTTATATTCAACCTTGTTCCCAAAGTTTTCTATAATGCTTCTCAAAACTAACTAGAAAGATTGGATCTCGATAACTCACTATAATGCTTGGAACTTCCTGCAATCGTATAATCTCTTTTATATATATCTGCAAGGCTTGCAGCAGCCTTATTGGCTTAGCCAGAATGAAATTTGCACTTTTAATTAATCGATCTATGATAACTCAAATGCCTCTGTTCCCCTTCCTCGTTCGAGGTAAGCCATCAGTGACATCCATTGATATTTGACCCACTTCCAAACTGGAATCTCTAGTGGTTTTAGTAACCCTGCAATTCTCTACTGGTTGTTTTTGACTTGTTGACAATTTACGCATCGGGTAACATAAATGGATATGTCCATTTTCATACTTCTTCACCAAAATGTGCGCTTCGTATATATATACATTTTGTTAATTCCTGGATGAATCTTGAGTTTGGATTTTTGACATTCAGCTAACACTTCATGCCAAAGACTTTCCACATTCGGAACACAAATTCGCCCATTCAACCATAACACTGCACTTTTATCCACTTCAAAGCTTAAATTTCTTTCTTCTTCTATCGCCTTAATGAACTTTTTAAACAATCTATCTTCTCTCTGTTTACTGGTTATTCTTTCCAGAAGAGTTGATGTTACTACCAAATAAGAAATAACGAAAAATTTCCTACTTGACGCATCGGCTACTACGTTGGCTTTCTCGGGTGTGTTTAAAATATCTAGATCATAAGATGCGAGAAAGTCCAATCAACGTTGCTGCCTAATGTCGGATCTTTTTGAGTGAAAAAATACTTTAAAGATTTATGATCTGTAAAGAGCTCAAAATTTTCACCTAAATAAAAAGAGGGCATTTTATTTACCAAGGTCAATTCAAAGATTTAATTGAAACAAACTACGAAAAATTCTTGCTGTTTAACCGCCTTTTTACAAGGCTATGGACAGACGGATTTAACCAAATCGACTGTTCATTTGTCGAAACTAGAATACGATTGGTTGGAGCAGTTGGATGGATAGACGGTCGGTCAGGAATGGTTCGATATGCATGGCTCGGCTTAGGTGGTTCGGCTTTATGGGGTTGTTCGGTAGTGTGGCACGGTCTGGAAGTCAGGGATCGGTTGGCCCTGATGATGTCGCTCGGCATTGAGGTGAGAACAGGGTCGCTCGGCATTATGGCTCGGCATGGGTCGCTCGGCATGGTGGTTCGGTCATGGTCGGTCGGCATAGTGGCTCGGCATGGGTCGCTCAGCATGGTGGTTCGATCAGGGTCGGTCGGCATCGTGGCTCGGCCGAGGTCGCTCAGTGTTATGGTTCGGTTAGGATGGCTTAGTAATGATGGTTTGGCACTGGTGGTCGTTCGGCCTGGCAAGAATATGGTTCGGTGGATGGTCGTTCGGCCTTGGAGGTATGTGGTTTGGTCGAAGGTCGTTCGGCTTTAGAGGTATGTGGTACGGTAGAAGGTCGTTTGGTTGAATGGGGGTCGGCATATATGTACTTCGAGTCCTAGCATGAACTACCTCGAGTCAGGTGTAGGACTACTTTGGGTCGTCACCTAGGAAGGCACGGGTCAGCATGTACAGAACTCAGGGTCAGTTGCAATGAAGGGTGCAGGCTCAACAAAGGACTTGATGGGCCTATACCACTCAGGAGGCCCAAATATCTAGATTTTCCCATAAATACAGAATATGGGGGTTCAGAAAATGGATATTCTTTCTGCTCTCTTACTTTCTATTTTCTAAGGCTAAGGCTACTCTACCAGTTTGTAACTGTAATTGATTCTAACAACAATAAAAAGGAAATTTCTCGAGTGGACGTAGGTCGGAGTCACCCGAACCACTATAAATTCTATGTTTTTGCCGCTTTCTTTTTAATTTTGGTCGTTCTTCATATTTACGATCTCTACATAAATTCTATCCGTGATCCGTGACTGATATTTGGTGCTTTCGTCTGGATTTGCATGTTAGTGACCCATTTTGGTGCTAACATTTTGGTGCTTCCACTGAGAAAGCTAGCATTTGGGGATTTTGGAGCTTGGATTTTGGATTTAGAAGCTCAGGAACATGGATTCTAGAAAGCAATGGCTAGGCCACCAACAAGGATGCAAATGACGGAGAAAGGCAATCAAGAGGGAAGTCAAGAGGCTTCCTCTGGAACTGGAGCTGGTAAAGCCTTCGTCAACATCACTAGGGATGAGATGCCGGTCATGATAAATACCATGCATGAGCTGATGATGAAACAGCAAGAGGAGATGATGCAGGCTCTTCTTAGGCAATTTGGACAATTAAGAACTGCAGGTGCTCAAGGTCTTGGAGCTGGATCAGAAGGACTTAACAGGTAAGCAGATGGAGTGGCTCAACAGGGGGCAGCCCCCAATCAACGAACGACTATCAATCTAGATGGATCTATACTTGGGGGCACACCACCAGGAAATGCTGGATCAATCAATGGAGGGATGCCGGATGACGTTGCATAGCCCAACGCCAACAAGAATACAGGATTACATGACGAAGCATATGTGCTAGAATTTCCACGTGGAGTTGGAAAGCAGCTTGGAAACATGGATAGAGGGCAACCCTTGGTTGGAAATGCTGGATTGGCAGACATCATCAGACAAACCATTCGTGGAGGTCTGATAAATAGAGATTTGGAGGGAGTCAACAAAAGTCCGTTCACCCGGAACATCAAGATGGCTAGGAATCTGCCCGATTTTAAGCTGCCCACTCTGGAAGTATACAACGGTAAGACAGATCCCACTGACCACTTAATGAGGTATACGAGGCATATGGAAGTGCTGGGGGTAACAGAGGAGGTCATGGCTCGGTGTTTCCCCCTGTACTTGACCAATATAGCTGCGATGGATCTATCGGGATGTGGACAGAACTGGTGGATAAGTTCTTGAGACAGTTTCGAGTTCACATAAAAAGGCAAAAGAATGTGATGACACTAACTAAAGTCAAGAAGAAGGCAGATGAATCGCTCAGGACTTTCTTAACCCGGTTTAATACAGCAATAGCTTCGGTGGATCGGCCGGATCCATCAATGGTTTTGATGGTTGTAGTATCAGGAGTCATGGATAATTCGGATTTCAAAGTGTCATTGATATGGGATCCACCATTGGATCTCGGGGAATTATTTCATGAAGCTGAAAGATTTCTTCAACAAGGCGATGCATGTCTGGATATGAAATCAAAGGAAGTAAACATGATTAAGGGTGAAGGAATGCCCGGTGAAAGTTTGGGTAAAGACAAGGATAAAGGGAAAAGGAGGCGCTGGGGAGAACCAAAATTCTCCACTTACATAGGATTGAATGCAACACTAGAACAAATATTCTTGGATACTCGGGATCGCCTTCCTTATCGAAGGTCGACAAGGAGGTAGCCCTCAGAATGCGAAAGGGCATTAGGAAGGCGCTGTCTCTTTTATGACTTGGATAGGCATGATACTAACAGCTGCAGGCATATAAAGTATATAATCGAGGAACATGTAAGGAATGGTCAGTTGCAGCAATATGTCAGAACTCGGAATGCAGCGATGGAAGAGGAGTAGTCGCCTACCTTGAGCGACGAAGACATGAGGCCCAAGAATGGTGGTTGGTTGGTCATCAACTAGTCGTGATGGTTTGGAATAAGTAACAAACTCCGGGCAAATGGCTAAATCACTTACTCATGTACGGGGTCGGAGATAACCCTTTGGCATACTCTGACATGATGGTCACCGAGACGCTTCAGTTTGTGAATTTTTTTTCCTTTTCACTTGGACATTTGCTTTTTCTGCTTTGGTTTTGGAATTTGGATTGAACTGCCGTTTTGTTGGTTTTTTGGTTTGGATTTCGGTTTGGATGTCTGATTTTTGATTTTTATTTTGATTTGATTTTTGATATGGATTTCTGGTTTTCTGGTTGGATTTGAATTTCGGATTGGATTTTGATTAGATTTTTTCTGGATTTTGGCTAAAAGGTCGTCGAGCGTGGGTTATGCTCGGCAAGGGTCCAGAGAGACTAGGATTCGGCATAGGATTTAGGCCCTATATTATCGGTTATTATTTCAGGTCGTCGAGTATGGACTATGCTCGGTAAGGGTCTGAAGCAACCAAGATTTGGCTTAGGACTTAAGCCACGGCATTATTTTCCATTCAGGGACACTGAACCAGGAACACCATGGAATTACTTAACACAGGTCGTCAAGTGTGAACTGTGCTTGGCAAGAACCTGAAGAGGTTACGGATTTGGATATTGGCTATGAACAACTAAGGATTTGGGCATGGACCTAGAACGGTCGTGGATTTGGATATCGACCCGGAGAGGTCATGGACGTGGTTATTGGTTATTGGATATGGATGGATTAGAACTCGGTTGTTGAGTTCGGATGGATATGGATTTGGCTAAGGATTTGGCTACTGGATTCAGAATTGGATATCGACACAGAGAAGTCGTAGATTCGGAAAAGGATGTGGCGATGGCACTTGGATAACATACGGACTTCGAATATTAGACTTGGGGCTATTCAAAACAAACCTTCCGATAGCAAGGCATGTTTTGGGGGGCAAATGTTAACCCGCCTTTTTACAAGGCCACAGACAGGTGGATTTAACCAAATCCACTGTTCATTTGTCGAAACTGGAATACGATTGGTTGGAGCTAGCTGGATAGATAAACGATTGGTCAGGAATGGTTGGATATGCATGGCTCGGCCTATTGGCTTGATGGGGTCGTTCAGTAGTGTGGCTCGGTTTGGAAGTCAATGGTCGGTCGGCCCTGATGGTGTCGCTCGATATTGAGGTGAGAACAGGGTCACTCGGCATTGAGGTGAGAACAGGGTCGCTCCGCATTACGGATCGGCATGGGTTGCTCGGCATGGTGGTTCGGTCAGGGTCGGTCGGCATTGTAGCTTAGCATGGGTCGCTCAGCATTGTGGTTCGGTCAGGGTCGGTCGGCATTGTAGCTTAGCATGGGTCGCTCAGCATTGTGGTTCGGTCAGGGTCCGTCAGAATTGTGGCTCAGCATAGGTCGCTCGGCATGGTGGTTCGATCGGGGTCGCTCGGTGTTATGGTTCGGTCAGGTTGGCTCAGTAATGATGGTTCAGCACTGGAGGTCGTTCGGCCTGGGATGAATATAGTTCGATAGAAGGTCGTTCGGCGTTGGAGGTATGTGGTTTGGTGGAAGGTCGTTCGACCATGGAGGTATGTGGTACGGTAGAAGGTCATTCGGTTGAATGGGGGTCGGCATATATGTGCTTCGAGTCCTAGCATGAGCTACATCGTGTCAGGTGTAGGGCTGCTTCGGGTTGTCACCTAGGAAGGCATGAGCCGGCATGTATATAACTTAGAGTCAATTGCAATGAAGGGTGTAGGCTCAGCAAAGGACTTGATGGGCCTATACAAGTCAGGAGGCCCAACTACTTGGATTTGCCTATAAATACCGCATGTGGAGGTTCAAAAAAGGGATCGTCTTCTTGCTCTCTTACTTTCTATTTTCTAAGGCTAAGGCTACTCTACTAGTTTATAACCGTAATTGATTCTAACATCAATAAAAGGGAAATTTCTAGAGTGGAGGTAGGCCGGAGTAAGCCGAACCGCTATAAATTCTGTGTTTTTACTGCTTTCTTTTTAATTTTGACTATTCTTCATATTTACACTTTCTACATACATTCTATCTGTGATCTGTGACTGATCTTTGGTGCTTTCATCTGGATTTGGGTATTAGTGATCCATTTTGGCGCTAACACTTACTCAGTAAATATTGCCTCCGTATTTTTAATGCGAACACCACGGCTAATAATTCTAAGTCGTGTGTTGCATAATTTTTCTCGTGAACCTTTAATTGTTTACTTTCATAGGCAATCACCCTCCCTTCCTGCATCAGAACCGCACCAATTCCTTCTCCATAAGCATCTATATAAATGGTTAATTCACTATTTACATTTTTAATTATTAGAACTGGAGTGGTTGCTTACCTCTTTTTAAGTTCCTGGAATGATGCTTCACATTTAGGTGTTCACATAAATTTGGCATCCTTCATGGTTAACTTCGTTAAGTGATAGCATACCTTTGAGAATTGAATGAATATTCTATATTACCCTGCCAAACCGAAGAAGCTACAAACTTCTTTAGGAGTTTGTAGTTGCTTCCAATTTAGAACAGTTGCAACCTTTATAATACCTATTGAAACCTCATCCTTTGACACTATATGTCCAACGAATCTTAATTCCTCCTCCTAGAAATGCATTTTGAGAATTTGGCTTTAAGCATATTATTTCTCAACATTTCCAACACAATTTATAAATGCCTTTCGTGTTCTTCTTCTGTCTTAAAGTAGACAAGGATATCGTTGATAAAGACTAATATGAATTTATTAAGTATCACTCTAAATACTCTATTCATAAGGTCTACGAAATAAGCGGGTGTAATTGTTAGACTAAAAGGCATCGCCAACCACCCAAAGAAAGTGTTTAGATCTTTAAATGCAGTAAGATGGATGCATTCTTCTACGATTCTCATTTGACGGAATCCTACAGCTAGCTCCATTTTCAAGAATATCGAAGCATCATGTAACTGTTCAAGCAAGTCATCTATTCGAGGTAGAGGATATTTGTTCGTGATCGTTTGCGTGTTCAGATCTCTGTAATCTATGCACAACCATAGAGATCCATCCGACTTAGCAAAAAAACTACTGCCGAACCCCAACTTGAAAGACTATGTCTTATCCACCCTTTCTTTAATAGCTCCGGGGTTTGGTTATTTAAATCCTCCCTCTCCTTCAGAGCCATCCTTCGGAGCCATCCTTCGGTCCCGTTGTTTTATTGACCTTGCACCAGAAATCAAGTCAATACGATATTCGATTTCCCGATGTGGGGGTAAACTGTTTACTTCTTCAAAATCGTCTAGGAATTCTTTAACAATATGTGTGATTCCTAATCCTTCCTGGGATGAGTCTAATGCATATAAGAAACTTCCTCTCCTTGGACTTGGATCTTCACAAGATATTTCTATAAACTTTCCTAACTTTGTTTTTATGAAAACCATCCATTTTACATAATCTAGAATAGCTTCGTATTTAGTCAACCAATCTATACCGAGTAAAATTTCAAACCTAATAAAATCTAGGGCAAATGGGTCAAAAGGAAATTTAAAGGAAGAGTGGGAAATTTGGAGTTTTTCACAATTCATACAATGGTTAGCAATACCACCTATAGGATTCGTCACACAAATAGGGTTATCAACTAACTTAGGTTCAAGCTTAAATTCTTCTACAGTTTTCTTAACAATAAAACTATAAGAAGCTCCTATATCAAACAATACTTCAACTAAAACATCTTCGATAAAAATATTACCTTCCAAAACTCCCTTGCCCTTCATGTCCTGAGAGGTTTAAGGTTCATACTTTACTATGTAGACTCTGGCTTACTCTCTCTTCCCCATAGTCGGACAATCCTTGATCATGTGCCCTGGTTGATGCCAATTATAACAAAGGCTATTCTGAACCATAAGAGAGACAAAATCCTATACCCTTGGAGTTCTATAATTTTTCGCAATATAGCCCTTCCTTTTACAATTGTTACAAGTGCATTCCTTAAAGTGGTTTCCTTGATATCCTTCCTTGGTTTTTTGCAATATGGCCAATTCAGTTTTGAAGCTCACTATTCTTCGAATTTTAACTCCTAGATGCCTTAACCAAAACTTGAGGTGGCTTGGGGGCACACGTCCTAGGGTGGAGCAAGGGGTGCTCGACCTAATGATGAAGTGGGGTGGAGGTTGTGAAGAACAAGGAGAAAAGGTGGAGTTTTAGGATTATTTAAGGCGTTTAAGCATATATAACTATATATTATAATTTAAATTCTTTTTGAAATAAAATTTTCCATTATTTCACTTATGATGGAAGCCATTAAAGAGGAAGACAAAGCTTAGAGAATATGAAGAAGGAGACGAATGTAAATGAGGAGAAGATGGTAGGGTATAGGTAAATGAGAGAGCAAAAATATCTATGCACACATCATGTTCTGAATCACCATCACATGGCTTCGCCATCATCATTTCCTCGTCCCTAGGCACGGAAAACATCCCCCCTCCATGTGCCCATTACTTCCATCATCTCATGTATGCATATATTGATTTGTGTATGCTTATGGAGTAAGAAAACTTAAAATATCTTATATATTTTATATTATAATTTTATACTTAATTATATTTGTATATTTATGTTTATGTGCATGTTCTTATGTATGCACATGTACATGCGTGCATATCTCTACAATGTCGCACAACTTCCATACGTTGTATCGTTGCAAATCCTAATTCTAATTTTTGGTCATATTTTCTCTTTTAAATTAATATGCATATTTTTGTAAACAAATTTTGAACATAAATTTTATTATCATTCTTAACTAATACAAATGATCATATTTTATTTATAAAACCATATACATTAATAAAAATAATTGTTTACAAAATTGTTATTATATCGATAAAGCTAAACGATCATTTATTTAAAGTGATATATTTATGGGTCGTTACATAACATCAACTGTAAATAAATTGGATAAAGTAAAGTAAACAAGATAGGGACAAAAACAAAAAAAATCTAAATCTGGAATTTGACCACGAAAGTTATACCATTGTGTCCATGGAAAACTTCTAATCAATTTCCTATAATCTGTTGAGAACGGAGTTCAAGTAGAAAAGTTATGGATGTTTGAAGTTTTCGAACCCAAAATAATTTAAATAGAATTCAAATTCAACTTATTAGATAATTCTCAAATTTGAAATTCAAAACAAACATGAAAATTAATGTTGAATTAGTTGCTAATTATGGTATAAAATAAAAATACAATGGCAAATTAATTGAGTGGACCCAAAACAGGTCCACCGGTCGACCAATGGAGGTTCAACCGGTTGACCGGTGTATTATCGGAGATATCACATATCAGCCCCAAAGTTAAATTACAGGTAGCCAGACAATCTGGGCTTTTGGCTTACCTCGCATCCCTATAACTTAGTCATAATTTATATCATGCTCTACATGTATTATTACAGATCCCCCCATTTCCATAATTAAGGCCTTATAAGACCTTATTTCTCCTTTAACATTGATTACCTTCCTAAGAAGGATTTAATAGAATTAATAAGCTAATTAACTACGCAACTATACATTATCATTATATCTTAATTATGCTGACATACACACCACACATACATACATATACATACATATAACTTAGCCATAATTTATATATATATATATATATGCACATAACATAGACCTCATGTGCTTTTGGCTGGGCTCGCATCCCTATAACTTAATCATATTTTATATCACACTCTACAAATATTATTACACATCTCATTATTTCCATAATCATGGCCTTATAAGTAATCTTTCTTATTTTGCATTTAACATTAATTATCTTACTAAGGTGGACTTAATAAAATTAATAACCTATTTAACTATGCGATCATGTATTATCATTATACGTTAATTTTGCTAAAATTACACAGACATAGACAAACACACACGCCTAGTAATTTTCAAAGCGAGCTCCTAAACTAGGGTTTAAATGCCAACTCTTTACCAATTATACAATCCTTATTCCATACTATCAACAAAACCAAAATTCCAATATTCATATCCAAAAGTTTCATTCAATAAACTTGTGTACAATTAAATTTAAACTCAACTTATTACATCAAAATATTGGAATACGTTGATAATAGGAACTTATAATTCAACTTTTACGCTATATCCAACTCCTTTATACATAGAAATAAACAAAGGAACTTCTATTTAATTTATGGAAATAAAGAGTGCAAACTACAAATAAAAATTCATAACTTTCACTGTATTCCTTAATCAAGATATTTTAACCAAATTCAAAGAAAAAGAATAAGGTGTGGAATAGAAGGTAAAATTATAAATACTGCAAATCTACACAATTTCCACTATTTTGACATAAACAAGTTGAGATTTCAACCTAAAATTGATACTTCACATTGAAGGTGTTTTGAGGGTTTATGTATGTTGTTTTCACAAACCAAACCCTGAGGCATATTCAGACTCAAAATTTACTAATTAACCACTAAAATAGAAAAGCTAAGATTTCCACTCACAGAATAGCCTTAGCTTCGCCTTCTTTACATTTGACATGCCTTCAACAATCTCTTATCGGATCTCTTCTTTTTGATGCACATATACAGGAAGGGATTTATATATACGTTCGATTTAGAAAAGTAGTGGTTTGGAGGAGAATATTTTGAGAAAATAAGCAATAAATAAAGATAGATCTATAGGATTTCTTACCTGAAACCCTATTGTAGTTTTCTGAATATATAATGAGACGAACTGACAGAGCTGGCTGATGTTCCCCAAATATTGTATGAATAAAAATAAGGCGTCTACAGTCTTATTTATAGTGGTTAAAATGCACCATAACCATCGGATTTAAATATTTAAATCTGGAATGTCCATCATGCAAATAACCCTAGCCGCCACTTATCAGTAACTAAGATGATGCGAGGTTAGTCCCAATTTCTATAGGGGAAATCTGCCCAGCTAATCTAGCTACTAGTACCTATGGATAATCAAACTCATATGAAACGTCATTGTAGGGCATGATTCATAATACGAAGAAACTGCTTTAGATATTGAAGGTATTAAGTGGTTATGGGACGGCCCGCCTCTTCTTTTGCAAGAAGTAGTAAATGGATAGAGTTATGGGTTAGACATGGTAGAGGATTTCTCGGTAAGGGGCCCACTTCAATAGGAATTATTTAGTGGCTGAAGAAATTCCGTGTAATGTCAGCTAGATAGTTATTAATGAAGAGTGTGCCTTGGGATTATAGGTAGTAAATGACATGGAACTGCCTTAAATATGGTATTCAATGGTCGAAGTCTACCTAATTCTCAAAAAAGGCATTAAGTGACTTAAGTGCTATCTCTAACATTAATTAAACATTATGGATGGTACATAAGGGTTACTGGGTTGATAGAAAGTTAGCTATGGGCTTATATTTGGAAAGCATTTTTATTTAAGTTTGAGAAAAGCCTTTGCGCTTATATTTGGAAAGATTTATGTTGTTGTAGAAACTTAACACATATTCCTATTTAAACTGTATTTCCCAAGTGCTAATGTAGCAAGGCTAGAGATTTTTTTCACTAGACATATGTTGTTTTGACTCCCATCTCATTACAACACATGTTAGGAAAGGCGATGTTGAAGGTGGAGATGTGGATAGTGCTTGTGGTAGTAGATTATTTATTTACATTTTATTCTCAATAGTTTTTAATGTACCCATGAAGTAAAAACTATGTTGTAATTTTGGAATATTATGGATATATACGTATTGTTGGATTTTGATATTATAGATAATTTATGGTTTTAATAAATAAAATGGGTACTATTGTTGTTTTAGATTTCACCCTCTGTAATAAGATTCTGAATGTGTAGATAGGTAGTTCTGTATTGTTTTTTTTCAAACCAACGGCCAATTTTGAGATGGTTCTTACTTTTGATGGGACTTTTCTGGGTCAAAATTTAGGCCCGTTTTAGGGTGAGTTGTTACATTTGGTATTAGAGCCTAGTTAGTCGATCGGTAGGAAAAAAAATATACATATGAGAGATGTACTTGTTATTTTTGGAAATATTTTTCACAAGTTCCTACTATATATATATATATATATATATATATATATATATATAAAACATTACTATGGACATACTCATATATACAAGACAAATCTTGCTTTAAGTCTTAGGAAATTATAACTAAAAGTCTAACCTACATGTTGTAGACTATAGTTGAACATCCTTCTTCTTTTGAGATTGGGAACCCCGCCAGAGGAATTCCCACCATTCGAAGGATGCCCGAATGTTTGAAGAAATATCTCGAGGACGTAGGGAAACTCCATGTTTCCTACCAAACTACACTAGCAGCACATATTGTTTCGCCAGCTAAAGCACCACCTCAACCTACTGATTTTCCCAAATTGTGTCTGGATTTTATGAGTATGTAAGGAAGAGTATATTCTGAAAAGGAAAGCTTCTTAGAGACTAAGGCATAAATATAGGATTGCAATACGATTTTCCAAGAGATTGGTTGAGAGAATCAAGTTAAGTAGAGAATGGCAGCTTGGCATCTTAAAGGAGAAGCATTAGATTGGTGGAATATGGTGGCTAGAGAGGACATTGATAGGATTGTCACTCGGGATGAATTCAAGAACCAATTTGAGAAAAGGTTTATGCCAAGTGTAGAGGTGAGCTTTCAGTTAATTAAAGAAATTTATATAGCTTAGGCATAGAGACTTTATTCTAAAGGAGTGCATTAGTAAGTTTACCAAATTAGCTGAATCTGAAATGAGTTTGATTGATACTCCCTATGATGAAAGCCATGAAGTCTGTCAAGAGCCTGAACTCCTCAGTTAAAGGGAATTGTTACTGACTCAGAACCCACTGGAGTTGCATATGAGATGCTTGTGCAGATGGCTTTACTGTAGATAGTAAATGTCCAAGAGAAAGAAAGGGGGAAGGAGAAGGCAGGACCTACACAGAATCAAAAAGGAGCTAAGAAAAAAAATTTAGGCTAATAAGAAGTCAAGGAGAAATTTAACAAAGAAGGTAAAGTGTGTAATAAATGCCAAAAGAAAGAACAGCTTGCAAAGGATTATTGATTGAATTTGTTGAAGAAACTTTTAAGGGAAAGTATAACCACTACTATGAGAAAGGGCATTTCAAAAACTAGTGTCTGAAGATGTAAAGGAATGGCAGAGTGGGCAAGCCTACGCCATTAAGGCTGCCCCTATTTCGAATAAACCACCCCTAGGTGAAAGGGAGTGCGAATTAAGGATCTTAAGTCTAATTTAACACTAGAGAGAGGGTGAATAGTGTTTAATGGATTCTAAGACATGTATGGACTAATTTAAAAATTATAATATAAACAAATGCAGAACTTAATCAAGAAAAATCATAGAATCAAGTGCAGATGCAGAAAGTAAATAAAAAGCAGCAAAAGGAAAGAACACGTCGGATTTTATACTGGTTCTGAGTTACCCTGCATCCAGTCACGTACCAAGGCAAACACCTCATACATATTTTTATTACACCAATGTCGAGGTTACAATCCTCAATTTCTAAAGACCTTGAGGTACCCTCCTGTCTTTGAGTCCAGGGCAAACTCTCTTGATTTACGGGACACAAGATCACCCAATTGATTTCCAGTCACAACAACACCTTACAGAGAGACTCAATAAACTTTCGATTACAAATTGATCCAATAATTCTGAATAGCACTTTGATCTTCGAGAGAGGGCAGAGAATCAAACAAGAATGAGATTCTAATTTGATCCACTTGAGAATTCGGCAGAATTTCAACACGATCTTAAAAATATGAAAATTTTAGAATATGGATTTATGGAGAAGAAGGAGTGAAGAAAATAGTTAGTTAAAAAATTCGTTTATGAAGCCTATTTATATACCAGCAACGGTCATAACCATTCGTGAAGAGATTTAAAGGAATAGACACTTCTTTTGAAAATTGAAACTTTTGTATTTAACGGAATAAACTAATTTTCCTATGTTTTAAAATAAAGAAGAGTAGAAAAATATATTTTTAGAATGTATATATAAATTTGATATTAAATCTCAAGTATATTTATATTATAAAGAATATTTAAAAATCAGAAGACGGTTTTAAAAAACAAATGAAGTTTAAAACAAGAGTTTATTTAAAAACAAAAACGAAGAATATTTTAAGGCTAAAAAATATTTTTGAAAATCATTTGAAAAGATAATTTTTAAGGCTAAAACATTTGGAAAAGCAGTTTTGAAAATCATTTTGAAAAGCTATTTTGAAGTAGTTTTGTAAGCTTCTTCCTGCGGAATATTTCATCACATCAGGACTCGAGAACTTGTACAAAACCAGGATGTTCATCGCTACTTGTCGTGGGTTTGTAAGCTACTTGTCGTAGGTTTGTAAGCCACTTGTCGTAGGTTTGTAAGCTACTTGTCGTGGGTTTGTAAGCCACTAAGAAGGTAGAAATGGGTTCCATCCCAAATGAAATTTGGAATGAAGATTTCCATGTTATTATGAAGTTTTAACAAAACTAGACACTTATCTTGAAATCTTGATCTTGATACTCACGAATCTTCAAACTTGATTTCTTCATTCTTGATCTTTATACTGTACAGTCTTCAATAATCAGTACCTGGCTTATATATACCCTGCATAATAACATTCATATATATCTAGATAGTAGTGTTAGTATATAAGTTATAATAAAATAAGTTACAAACTTTTTTGTTATTAAAACCACTATCTCCGGTTCCTAATACTAGGGACCGAGGAAAGACAACTATAAAAGGTATAGCTCTCATTTTAGGAAATAAAATTCATGCTCTGTATAACTTTGGAGCAACTCATTTGTTCATTGCTAGGAATGTGATTAACTCATTAAACCTTCAAACTCAAACTGTCACCCATCCAATAGTAGTTTCAAATCATATTAGGAGGACGATGCATCTTTTCTCAATTAGCAAAGACCTTATGTTAGACATATGTGACGTTGGTTTCATATATAATGCATACGATCTAAATTTTATGGGTTATGGATTATTTTAGGTAAGGATTAGTCACACTACGGGGCACTCCTAGACTACAATAGTAAGGTGGATGGCTTAAGAGTTGTAAAGGGCGAGCCCTTGACGTTCGTTGTACACTCTAGATTTCAGTCAAGTTAAGTTATCTATACATAGTGAACCTATCACAAAATTATCTTTCATCTATACCCATAGTTCGAGAATTCTCTAATATCTTTGAAGTAGTTTCGAGGCTTCCACCATGAAAGAATTAAGTTTAGGATTGATCTGAAGAAGGATACTAGACCAGTCGTTCTGCCATTAAAACAGATTACCCTCGATAAAAGGTGAGAATTTAATAAACATATCTCGAAGCTGCTGTAGAAAGGATTCATTTGATGAAGTACCTTGGAATGGGGAGCTGCTGTTGTAATTGCCACTAAGGCAGATTGCACATTAAGGCTTTGTGTTTATTATAGGGAACCCAACAAGTTAACAAAGAAGTAATGTTATCCTTTACCTAGAATAGACGATTTGTTCGATCAACTTGTGGGAGCCAAAGCCTTCTTCCAATTAGACTTGGCAACTGGATTTCATTAGGTAAGGATCATAGACGATAGCAAGTCAAAGACTACATTTCACAAACCTGAGGACTCTACGAATGGGAAGTGATGCCTTTTGAATTGACAAATGCCCCCATATACTTTGTAGATTTGATGAGTGGAGTACATAAGGGACAGTTAAACAAATTTGTTGTAATTTTTGTAGATAATATCTTGGTGTTTTCCAAAAGTGAAAGGAATCATGAAAGTCGACTAAGGGAGATATCAGGAACCCTGAAGGCACTAACTTAAAGCCAAATTCTCAAAATGCCAATTTTGGAGGAAGGAAGTGGGATTTCTTGGACATATTGTTTCAGAACATGGATTAGTGGTGGACTATGCAAAAGTAAAAGCTATTCAAAATTGGAAGACTCCAAAGAATGCCATGAAGGTTAGAAGTTTTCTAGGATTGACATGTTATTATAGGAAATACATAAACTATTTTTCCAAGATAGTAGTTCCTTTAACCCGTTTGACCAAAAAGAATTTAATCTTCAGTTGAAAGAGCAATGCACGAAACTATTTAGAAAGCTAATGGAACTATAGACAGGTGCACCAGTACTCGTCATACCCAATGGAATGAAGCCATTTATAGTTTATACAAACACATGTCAAATGGGATTGGGAGCAGATCTTTTGCAAGAAGAAAGAGTATAGCTTGTGCTAGTAGGAAACTGAAGGACCATGAGAAGAGATACCCAGTGCATGACTTGGAGTTGGTAGCTATTATTTTTGCCTCAAAGATGTAGGGACAGTATCTTGAGGAAAGGTTTGAGTTGTTTATTGCACATAAATCACTCAAATAACTATTTTCCCAAAAGGAACTAAATCTTAGGTAGAACAGTAGGATAGAGTTTATAACATCCCATGACTTTAGGACACAGTATATCCTCGGAAAAGAGAATGTCGTCGCCGATCCCCATAGCCGAAGGGATACCTTAGATGCTATATATGAGTAGAGGCAATTGGAGTTCCCCTTGATTCTTAGATGCTAGTAGGGAATGTCTTCAAAGCACGATTAAAAGCTTTGTTTGCGCCTTTAAGAGTATTATACTCCCTTTCTCAATTAGTAATATGTTTCTGAAGGAGATACTTTTCACACTCAAGCTTTTGAATCCTAGTTGCGTATTCATTTATACATTGTGAATATCTTACCTTTTGTTATTCATCAAAATACTTCATCATCTCAAATTTGACCTTCCTACACCATTCACCTACCACCTTCTCGTATAAGCTAGGAGGAGGATTAGTCGTCGTAGGGAATTTTGGAAGACAAGGGTAGTAGACCTTATTGATTTTGCAATAGATGAAGTAATGAGGGAAGCTTGTAAATCGACATTTGAAATATTATTCCCATAATGAATTTCAGTGATTCACGCTGAGCTTGACTGTCCTTTAACTTAATCTATAAATCACTTATTTGTTGGAGAAGTTCGGACATTTTATGGTCAAAATCGATTGAAGGGTTTGATTTAACTTGACGCTCAAACATGAAAATCATTTCGTTTTTTCTCTTAACATCTGCCTCTAAATCGCAATCTGATCATTGAGATTCCTAACAATCCTTTTCTGAGGCAAAAATCACCTATGCCATTTTAGTGCTTCTGTGTTACCTTGGAAATGAGTAGATAAAGTATCGTCAAGGTACTTTCTTTTTTCAAGATCTTTTAGCAACCTACCTTTAGTATTGAAAAAGCATAATGTCGAATCTAATGGGAGTTGTGTTGTAGATAACTGTAACTCCTATTTAAACAAAAAAAAGAATGAAGTTAAGACTAGAATAATCTATATCTTTATTACAACAATAAACGTTTACAACTCAAGTAACAATGAAATTAAAAAGTACAAGTAGACATTTGTTTAACATCTAAAGATGGGAAACTGCATTTCTAACTTTACATAATGCATTTGCAAAAATAATAACTACTGAGTCAAAAGGAACATTAAGTCCTTCTGGGGTAATAACTAGAGGAAATTTGCTATAACCCCATTACCCGGTAGGAGGACTATCGTGGCCACATATTAATCTGGTATGATATGTGTGGATTTCCTGAAGTAGCTTTTATTTTTCTTCACAAAGAAGATCGAAACGAAGACGAGGATGTTCCATATAAAGTTTTTTCAAATCTCTAAGAAAGCAATATCTGGCTAATTTTGAGGATTTCAAAATTGATGCTTTTTCAAGATAATCTCTTCTTAGTTTAACATACTAGCTTAGATAATCTTTAGAGACAAAGTTTCCTGAGGGACATTCACTCCGTGATAATGTAATAAAGTACAAATAAGTATAAAAAGAAAACTAAAACAAAAATTCACAAATCAATATTATTACATAATTACGACTGTTCATCTGGTTCATTCAAAATCGAGTTTGTAAATAATTCTGAAATAAACTTGTTCTTATAGTATTTGAGTTTATAAGGATGCGATTATCGGGGAATCGATCTGACGTGTGGTAAGTTCCAACATGCTCCGAGATGTAGGTCAGATCCAAAGTCATCCAAGTATCTCTTGTATAAACTCCAATGTAGACCCACACTAAAACACGTAACTACAGGAAATCTGTAGTTGTGTGTCTACAAAAGGCTTTGTATTAAGTCTACAAGAATGTTTCTCTCTTCAATCAACGTACAAAAAGCCGTAATTAACTCCCGATGTTCTTTCAAAAGAGCATTATATAGATGGCATGCCCTCCTCATTTGCGGGGCAACTTCTTGGTTTTTAAAGGATGCTAACACTACCGCACTTCTGTTAAGTCTATGATACTTATCAAAGATAATATCGTATTCCTTCATTTTTTTATCTAATACCCTATACAAACTATTTATTTCCGCTTTTTTCTTTCTAGCTTAGTTTTTTAAAGATGAGCGGGTTTTTAAACTATTATTATCTTGGAAGATTAAGTCGTTTAAATAAAGAATCCCATACCGGAGAAACGGGACTTGACATTTGAGAGACCTGCGTTTTCTCTTTTGGTTCTTCCACATTAATGTAAGCAGGCTCCTCCTGAGTGCCAGAAGGCACAGGGGTTTCAGGTGGGCTTGCTTCATGAAAAGACGGATTATGATTGACCTTTTTAGAATCCATATGTTGTCATCACCATCATTTTCAGAAGCATCATTGTGACCACCCCTGTTGCCACCTGAACATGACCTATATCTACTTGGCTATAGTTATTGTCGTCGTCGTCATCATCATCATTGTTACTGGGCTCTTCCTCGGTAACTTCATCTTTGTCACCTTTATCTTTGGAGTCAGAGTCCATTTATAAAGAAGGGATTTCAAAAGATAGAATTTTAAAGGAATCTATCTCCTTTCTTTCAATGGCTTCAACCCTTGCTCCATCCTTTTAATTTTTTCCATAACCCTATTGACAAGAGTAGGGTTGAGTGAGGGAAAGCCCAGTTCTGGGCATTTATCGACGTTATCAGCATAAGGGAGCATTATAGCATCTTCGAAAGAATTGATATTGATGTCCTCATGAGAAGTATCAAGGAACTGAGAGACCCGCTGCTTTGCATCAGAAATAGTGTCGATGGACAATTTTAAGGAATCTTTATTCTTCTTAAGATTTTCCTTTAGAGATGATTGTTTTACTATGTGACGACCCACCTTTTTGGACGGTAAATCAACACTGAACCACACATGTCGAACTCAAACCATTCAAAATGGAGGATTGTCAATGGGTTAAATAAGAAAATAAGAGAAAGGAATGAAAAGCAAAGCACGGAATCTCACAGCGGAATGATAAAATATATAATCAAATAAATAGTTTATGAAGCCGATTTACATTTAACATTTGAATACACTTTTACAATAAATCAGTGTTATACATACAACATTTATAATAGGATAATGCAACAGAATAACATGATACAGTGGAATAGTAATAATAATATAATACTAAACTCCATCATTGTCCTCCTGAAATAATGTCTTCAACATTGAAAAGTTTAGGCTGGCCCGAGCGTAATGAAAAAACAAAACACTTGTGTCAGAACAAAAAGATCTTATGTAAGTTAAATCAACAGCAAAAGAATATGAGTGTAATGGCTTCAGAGATGTTTATGGGATTTCACATCTCCTATTCAGTGTATAACGTACATGCAATAACTTAAGAGATGTTTTGGGATTTCCATCTCCTAAGGACCCGTTAAACTACTTATATGTAGTAATATACGCTACATATATAATGTCTATAAGTAAAGTATTAAAACAACGCTTAGGCATTACTCATATCCCCCTTAATACATTTTTATAAATGTCGTAGTCTATACAATGTCGTGAACTCCACCAATCCGGTGGGCTATTAGGGAACACATACGACACAAACCAAAATAGAAGTGGGCTCAATAAGGCATATGACAGGGACGCAAGGCAATGCCCAGGGTAGGATTCTACTGTTTTGCACGCCCAGACTAGTGGAAACGCATAACAGCTACTAGCGCCTACCTTGAAACACACTCCCATAATCAAATTGAATGTAGCCACCAATCAATCACAAAGTATCAAATATGATATCGAAGAAGCATGTCTGATCGGAGGAGCGACCTAACTTGGCCCGGGATAGCTCCTATTTTAGTCATATCAAGCTGACCCGAAGGTTAGGGCTACATTCTTACCTCTTACCAGTAACGTTCACCATCCATCCTACTTCGTTCTGGATTATCCACCACATGCATAGTTGTTAAAGTGGTTTCGGAATTGGCAGTGAGTATGACAATATCCGACTGGTCTCTTTAAACAACCAATCATTATATTTTTCACACCGTGGTCATTTTATAAAACACTTTTAATAATAATCCAAAAAACAGTTTATACCTTCATATCAAGACATCCATATACTTATTCCAAAAATATATTCATAAATACCGAGGGAGATTTCTTTCAATCAATTTTGAAAATAATTTATAAATCTCTCTTAAATCATTTATAAATTATTTATATGCCTTAAAACCATTTATAAAGCTATTTATATATTCCAACACATCTTACTACTCTTCCCTTTTTCATAAGCCACCATGCAAATTCCTTTAAAATGCTTCCAAATCCCTTTATACAAGTTATTTTATAAAAACCTTTTATAAAATCTTTTAAAATCTTATAACTCCTCTATCAAGCCATTATAAAATCCTTTATAATTTTTTTTTATAAAATCCTTTTATAAAAATCCATTATAAAATCTCTTACAAAACTTTTATAAATTCCTTACAAAGCCTTTTACAAAATTCTAAAATCTTTTACAAAAATCATTTATCCATTAAAGTTATTATAAAAGTCTATATTTATTATCGTAAATTAAATTTTTAAATAAATCTTTTAAAACTATATTAAATGTTTTATTATATTAAAATTTTAAAGTGTTTCTATTTTATTACATTATTTAAAATATATATTTTGAACTAAATAAGATTATAAATTAAAACCTTAAAATTTAGTTTTTTTTTTTGCAAGGCAAGCCGGTTTTATAGTGGACCGTCCACTTTTTATTACGAACGTAATAAAAGTTGAAGTACAGGAGCAAGGTAAAAGCACCTTAACTACTAAAGGAGAAATAGAAAATACAGCACAGGTACGTGACGGCTATGTCACGGTAACTAAAAGTATCGTAATAAAACTAGCACTCCTCCAAGGAGGGAGTATCACCATCAACCGAAGTCACCAAAGAAGATCTCAAAAGGACAGACCCAGAACGACCAGCAAACAGGCGAAACCGGAGAGCAAGACAAGGGTCAAAAACCACATCATCAGTACAGTAGATAAACGATCGATCCCAGGATGGATCAGCAAGCATGACAGAATTTGAAGCCGCATCCTCCCCGTCCATATTAAGAGCTATTGAATCTCCATATTGTTTGTAGCGGAGGCATCTAAGGTCCAATTGATCATCAGATACGAACCGGAAGAAAGATTCATTAACCGGGTTATACCTCATATCAGAAATAGGGTCAATCCAACAACCTTCGGCCTCATCCCAAGCAACATGAGGCAGGGGCGAAGAAGGGTGAGGAGCAACAAGAGGGATGACAGGAGCAGCACCAGGAACCTCAGAACCATGCGGAGAAACATGCAAAAATAGGGGGAATGAAGGAACACTCAGAACTGGCAACGTAGCCTCAGCAGCAGGATTAAGGTGAGAGGGAGGGGCAGGAACTTTGGGGACCCAGATCCTAGGACGGGGGCGCGGCAAAGGCAACTTTGGAGCAGCCGCAGTAGCTTCAGAATGAAGGCAATCACAAGCAAGGTTGGATTAGTGCCTTCGCAATATGGCCGAAAGCAAGCTGAACAGGAATAGAAGAAGGGAGAGGCTTAGAGGGGGAAATCTCGATTAGTGCCTTCGCATACATTAACTTGTCACGCTCCACCGTGTTGGAGTCAAAGCATTTCAGCTTACCAACATTACAAGCTAACCAATTCAAGCCAATAAGAGGCTGAAGAACTGTGGGAATCTGAGATAAATATACCCAAACAGGGATGGAACAAACTTGCTCACGAGCACATGCCACAGTAGTAGACCATGGGGTAACAATGAAGGGCCTTCCATCGACGATGCAAGGCTCAACATCCAAAACATGTCGACGCTCTACAGAAGAGGAAAACTTTACGTAATACATCGTATCAATCAGTTTCACATTCAAATTACCACGAACCTTCCATGCCCTGCGAAGCACCGTCGCCGCATTTGAAAGACGGTGATGTGGGTCCAGAAAAAAACCAACTAAATAGTCTGACCAAAATTCCACGCCGGCTTTCAAAACACAAGGGGGAGGAATCATCACTCCATTTTCCTCAACCAATTCAAAATCAATCGGGCTATAGGCACCCGCATTCCGGGGCAAGGACGAGAAAAGAGAAGACCACGATTTTGTGTGCTGCTTTGTAACATCAGGAACACGACTATCAACAACTTTGGGTGCAGTGGGAAATATAGCAGCAGTGCTAACAACAGTGACAATAGGATCAGATTTCTCAGGGGAAATTACACAATCACGTGGTGTGCCTAATCCAGAAAAAGGAAAATCAGCAGAACCACTCCCCTGTTCATGATCAGACACACCAACAACCTCACTGGAACCGAGATCATTCAACAAGGAAATCTTTCCCTCAACACAACTCCCATGTTTCTGATGACTAGGGCACTGCGCACTCACATTTGGTCGTAGCACGGCAGGTATGACAGCACACATTGACTCATTCTCAACGATAGCACAAGGGCGAACTGGTGATGAAAGCAGTGGAGGAAACTCGGTTGATGAGAAGAGGGAGGGGGCGAACAGACATATGGAATTGCGGCTTGTATAACCGGCCAGATCGAGTCGAAGAAGTTTGGGGGATAGGTGACGGAGGAGAATCGGTCATAAGAAACGGGGAGGAGGCGAGAAAATAGCGGCAGCGAAGGGGGGGAAAGTGGAAGAGGGCCGGAGCGAAACAAGGGAAGTTGGAACTAATCGCTTGTAGCCAAGAAGTTTTCGCCTGTAGCCATGAAAATATCAAGTCTGGTAAAATTTTGAAAACTTTGGGGCCAAGGAAACTATGTTTGCCCTGGCCTTCGGTTAGCCGGTTTTATAAGTGGTCGTGCACTATGTCTTATTATTGTGGCCGTTGGGATTCGAAGCGGTGGCACTACAACCATATGTAGCAACTCCACTATGTCTTAAAATTTAGTTTTTTAAAACTTATATTAACTTATAATTTAAAGCTTTAAAACATATATAATAAATTATTTTCCATATATAAATTTTTAAATAAAATCATTAAATTAAATTTAAAAATCAAATTTTATAAATCAAACATACTTTACCATTTAGAAAATAATTTAAAATCGAACAAAAGTGTCCGTATATAATTTTCTACCCTATGGTCAAGTGATTGGGTATGTATCATTTCAACCGAAAATAGTTAAATTTCCCAAGTATATATCATTTAAACCCGTATCCAGAATCAATAATTTACAAATCAATAGAATCACTCGGGTATGTATTATTTCAACCCATAACGATTTTTCCTAATCTATAATATCATTTGGGTCTGTATCATTCCAACCCAAAGTGATTTTCCTAACAAACTAAAGGAACTTGCAAAGTAATAACAACATATTTAACAAACATAACATAAAATCATCCAAAATGTCAACAACTAAACATCCATCATAATCAACATCCAAATCAATCGATAAATCACAACAATTAACTGGTTAGCAATATCAAATATTTAATTATCATTTTAATTTCAATATTAACTTAAATGGAAATTTTGGTTAATATTAAATTTAAATGACAATTTAAAATACCAAACAACAATCGATAAACTTCTTATCAATTCATAAATTTAATTCAACTAACATAAGAAAGTTTCGAATATCATGAGTGGGTTAAATCACTAACCTTTGATTTACAGTTGATTTAAAATCCAAAAGAATGCCCAAATTTCAACAGTCTCAGAATCCAATCAAACCAGTTCCATATTTTTCAAAATTTTGATACGATCTCAAGGAAAGAAGCTGCGCATCAAGTGGATCTCGTATGAAAAAGTTATCGATGTTTGAACATCAGAAATTTAAATTAAAATAAAATAATATTAAAGGGCAAAAATGGTAATATCATTACCTAGTCAAACCCTAGCATGCTCGACATGGCTCCAAGAAGCTACAACCACCAACATAGATCGACGACCGTACCACCTATGAGCGCCCATCCCCTGACATCACCATTGCGACGCCTACGCCAAGGCGCACCCATGACAGTCGCCTGACCACCCCCGCCGCCACGTACAAGCAGCCACCACCGCGCCTTGTTCGAGATTTTCTAACGATCTATGGAGCATCGAGGTCAAACCAAATCGATGGATCGATAGCCACTTGCCTCCCTTACAAGCCTGCACCCTCCGGTCGACCAAACGACAAAGATCCACCGTTGAAAGCGAAAACCTAGAAATGGACGGTCGAGACTTCTTTGACGATTTTTGGTCACAGCACACCCTAAATTTAAAAACGAATCTCAGATGTAGATTATGCTCATCTTTAGCTTCGCAATGATGTATAATTCGATAGGGTTTGATGAGTTTGAATTTTCGATTTGATTTTGAATTTAGGAATTAAGGTTTTTTGGAAAGACAGCCATTGAGAAGGAAGAGGAGATATAAATAAGCAGTACGTACAGAAATATGAAATAAGAAATCTGTTAGATTTAATTACTGTATATATAGGCAGAGATAAATAAGAACGAATGGACATATTAAATTGGGTCAAAACGATAATAACGACCTAAAAAGCTCGTTTCATTCCCGAAACGAAAGTAGGTCATCTTATTTGTCAAAATGTAGGTTTTTAATATTTTTAAACTCAATGGAAGTAGTTTATAACCCTAATTCCATTGTATACAAAAATTAGCTTTCAAAATCAAATTATATTTATTTAAATTCTTCTAATCGATTTCTACACGTTTCGATTTCGCACGAACAAACGATAAATCTGATCGCTATGGAACTTGAAATCATACAATAATTCGCTATTATGGATCCAATGAAACTGGTTTCGTCAAATCCGAGACAGTGGCCAAAATGGATAATTTTCACGTTAATTAAATAAATTATTATTAAATTGATTTAATTACTTTCAAATTCAATTCTAAAAATTAACCATTTTATCATTCTTAATTACATAGAAATTAATAATCTATTAATGTAATTTTTCCATGTTAAATTCACTATTTTAATATTACACTAAATTCAACGTTCAATTACAATAGAAATAATACTTATTTTTATTAAGATTTAGATTTCAACAATTCTTTTATTTCGATCTACACTCTTATTATTGAATCGACTATTACCTTATGAATATAATTAACATTAGTTTACATTTTTTTCACATTTTACAGTTATCATCTTAACACATATTAACTGCAATATTTAATTACATTAAATTTAATTGATTTTCAAAATTAATTTCAACAGATTAAATAATAAAATAATAATTAAAACAATTATTACACATTAGTGATTCAAACACATTTCTAAGTCTATTGTTTACAAACAAAAGCCAATAAATTAATTTATTTCATTTTCTGTAACAAACCTATTTCAATTAATAACATATAATTTACGTTTAATCCAACATTTAGTTTGCTCCTTATTTACAATTATAACCAAATTAACTGTCTAATTATTTCAATTGATTGAAATTACATTAAAATAGTTGTCAATAACATTCAAACAACATTATCAAATCATATGCTAATTATTTTTCTCATTAGTAAATCATAAATTTTAATTTCTCACAATTTAAATTTCAAAATCTCATTTAATTTAATAGTTTTAATTATCAAAAATACGGGTTGTTACATACTGTCATTCGAGTCTTTTCCTCCTCGGACTCTTTCTGAGTCGTTTTCAGTGCCAAATTTTCATCAGTGAGTAGTTGATGACCTTTCCTCTCCTCAGATTAACAGACTCTAACTGAGCCAGAGAAGCTTTCAATCTCTTTAATTCCATTATAGCTTCGTTCTTATCTGTAGACAGGAAGAGACTTGGATGTGTAAGTTTGAAACTTCTTCTCGAAGACTCGATGTCTCTGTGGAAGATTTCGATGCACCATCTTGCAAGGAGAACCAGCTCTTGGAAATTTGAAAGAACAGTATAACATAAGTCAAGAACAAAGGGTAAATCAATAACAATAAGGTTGAGTGATATGAAGCACACCAGAAGTTGTTGTTCAACTAGAGAACTGTACTTTGTTTAGTTTGTAAATCAAATCAAATGTTTTGACTCGGTCGAAACCTACAATGTCGGCTCAAATTTAGTCGTTGACATGCTTTCAAAACCACCTACCGCTTTTGACTCTATCGACACCTTTTATAACTAATTGAGATTCGATCACCATCTTTTACCAATATTGTCGAAACGTCCCAAGTCCTTTTATTTTAAGTAATATGGTTCAAACTCAATACCCTTCGACTTAATTGGCATATAAGATTTCGAAAGCATTCATATTCCTTTGGAAAAACTATGTCCATGGGTTTCGACAGCGTCGAATGGTTCTTTTTCCTTATTTACTATATGTTGGCATCATATATTTTATACAAATTTTTTATGTAGTTTCAACTACTCCCTTTTAATAACAAAGCTTATGTTGAGCTTTCGACATTGTTGAAGTTTGTTTGTTGGACGTCTACTTCCATCCTCCCTTTCGACTTTGTCGAAAGCTCAACAGAGTTTATTTTTCTAATTTAACATTCTTTCAAGGATATGAAATTTCATGTTTCGAATTATTATAATAGGTTTGCGATATCTTTGATAGAATATTGACTACATAAAAAATTATAAATTCTAACTGAAATGATTTCACCAAGTAAGATCAAGGGTGTGAAAAAGACTTCGCAAAAACCAGAAAAAGACACGATGCCGATGATGGAATCTTCGCTTAAGAAGATTGAAACAACTTCTAAGCATTCTATGATATCAAGATGAGGTAGACACAATTCTAAATGACTTCGGCATTACATGGGTGGAAGTTATTCCTTCGAGTGATAATGACATCATTCATAACAATACTGAAGGGTACTATGCATGTACCATAATCCATATTTGGCAAGAAGGCTTCTTACCTTTCCTGGACTTCTTATCCAAGTTCCAGACTCATCTAGGTATTGCTTCTATACAGCTATCATCAAATGTTTATACATATCTTCTATCCCTGGAACTCATGGCACTAGAGCACTAAATTCCTTCACTCAACGCTGAAGACTATTTTCATATGTCATAAATTTACACCTGTCCAAAGCTATAAGATACAATAAAATGTTGCACTCGTCCATACGAGTGCAACGCAAAAATTTGCCAATCAAATGGATTTAAGTTGTATGAGATATAAAATTTTGAACTTAACACTATTTATATGAATAAATCAACTAATATAATTTAGATTTCTCACCTTCCAAAAACAAGCGCAAGGCCCGCTAACATGCTTCATATCTCTAGAGTATCTCTCCTTTCCCTTCTTTATTGCAAAATCGAACACTGGAACCCGAATGTGCATCGTTGTGTGCATATGCACGATCCAACTCCACCACCCTCCGACCAACCAAGAGCACATGCAAGTTCCTCTACTCTTGCCGATCTCGATCATCCCCATATCGAGGAACCAGTGCCCCCCATCAGAAATAGACCATCTAACCACCCAGGCAGCTCCAGTTCATTTTTTCCTCATCCATGCATGCCTTGTCCAATCACCATGTTGCGACCCTCAAACCTCCATCGGACCCCGTCGAATTCCACCACCCAACGCGCCTCTCTAAGCCTGAGCCAATGCTCCCATTTGCACTACCCAACAATGAACATAACCCGAGAAAAATCAAACCCTAGAAATTGATGTGGAATCGCGTCGAAACTTCCACAAAAATACTACAACGCTATACGAACCCAACGGCGCTTATGGTGTCGATCCATTTGAAGCGAATCTTGAGAATTTGATATTTGAAGTTTAAGAGTGTTTTTTCCTCTCACGACAAAAGTGGGATATCTTGCTCGTTTTTCAATAAAATCTCGAGCGATAAATTTTTTTTAAAAAAAACTAGACTCCTTAGCGAACAACTTTATAGTTGGACGTTGGAGTTAACAGTGAGTAGTTTAGGATGTAATGATTTTTGAAGTGGGGAAGGTGTATGGTTACATGGTTCTTAAAACTGTATAGGGGTAGGAGAAGAAAAAATCTAATGGCAGCGACCTTTAAAAGAAAAATGGAGATTGATTTGATGAAGTGAATTAATATACCCAAAATGCTTCAGACCACTGGGGAAAAAGAAGCAGTCGTGGAGGCCAAAGGTATAAGGGTAGGGGAAAACAACGGCAGTATGTGGGAAAAAGGAAAACATTGGCTATTTATATTTGATTATAAAATAAATTTCGATACCCAGTAATGACGTATCATGTCCGATCCTGAACCACGACTGACAAAATATAAAGCACAATTGCATATAACAATGTAACATTCCAGGTTTGCACTGCCATGAAGTACATCATGGAATCCTACAGGGATTCCAATACCCTAACGGGTCTTGGAATCATACAAAGATTCCCATATCTTAATTCGATCTTGGAATCACACTCAGATTCCTATACCACAATGGGTTTAGAAATCACATATTGATCCCAACATCTCAATACACCACGAATTTCCTTCATAGAATCATATATGATTTTCGGTGTGGTCACGGATTTTGAGTCATCTCTTACAAGTACACTCTTCCGCTTCCAAATGCTCCATAAAACCAAACGTCGATTTCCAAAATGCTCAATACCGGTTCTTTAGAAAATAATTAGAAAATACATAAGAGCGGGGACCACCCCCTAACAAGTTAAGTGGACGGATCTACATATCATTTGTCCTAAAAGAACAAAATGAGTTTATACGTATAGTATAACACCACTGACAGTAATTGTACCATATAATCCTCGTGTTTCCCCTAGATATTTGCAGAGTTAAAATCCTTCGGTATTAAGTAGGGAATATTTTCCTACCACCAAAATTAAGAAGGATTACATATTTTAGCCAAGATTTGATAGTCGGTTACTTAACTATCAAATAAACAAACATTCAAGAAAAAAAATTATATTTCCCATGGAAATCACTAAGCCTCTAAATTAATCTTTCATTAATTTAAAATCACTCTTGGAAATCACTTCCATACACTTACCTCAACGGGATAAGTATGTCCACAAACCAATTTATTTTCGATACTAAGAAAATATAATCATATACTTATTACAATGGTATAAGTAAATTCACAAACCATTTTATTTTCAAAACTTGAAAAAAGATCTTAAAAGTAGATATGGAAAGTACTGCTCAATATTGACCATGGATCGTAGCTTACAAAATGGTTACGTCGCTTGTTAGAAATGCAGATAACGGATCTTAAGGCTAGAATAAACACTAAAGAGGGGGTGAATAGTGTTTTAAGAAATTATTAAATCTTTTTGAGTTTTTGTTAATTTAAACACAAATGTATGCAATATTCAGACAAAGATAGAATCATAGAATCAAACACAGATGCAGAAATAAAGTAAAGGAAAGAACACACCGGATTTTTTACTGGTGCGGAGTTACCCTACATCCAGTCCCGCACACAAGTATGGATTTCCTTTCAAAAGCAATCTTTACAATTACGCCCTCAATTTCATGGCTACGAGGTACACCCTCCGGATTCACAATTTTCTGGGTAGAGATACTTGATTTAACGGGCAACAATTTCAACCAATTGATTTCCAGGGCTACAATCGCACCTTTTCTCACTTGATTGATTTCCAAGGCTACAATCACAACCTTTTTCACAGAAATGATTAAAAAGAAGCCTATAACTCTGAATAGCATCGAGGACTTTGTTGAGATAGTGATAGAGAATCAAACCAAAAATGATCTAGTTAGATTCAATGGTGATTTCGGTAGAGTAATGGTAAGAATATGTATAAAGAAATGTGGAAGAAGAAGAGGAGTGAAAACCAGAAAAATATGATTAGAAATTCGTTGAAAACATCCCCTGCTTATAGAAGAACAACAGCCATGTCCATTCGTGAAAGGATATGACCATAGACACTTCTTTTGAGATTCAAATTTTTGAAATCAACTGCCACCATGTTGACATGGGTGTCTTGAGTATGTCGATATCCCAAAGGAAATTTTGGTGATTTGTTCTTCCTTGAAAATAACTTTTATCTTATATTAAAATAATTTTAAACTTTTATAAATATACTTAACTATAGTTAAAATACATAAATAAATATAGAGAATAATATTTTGGTATATATAAAATTTTACTATAATTTTATATCTAAATCTAAGTATAAATATTAAAAGTTAAATATATTATTATTAAAGATAATTTGAAACTAAGGATAATTTGATTTTGAAGATAAAGATTATTTTGAGGCTAAAAATATTTAAAACCAGGATAGTTGATTTTGATTCTTTTAAAAGGAAGGTTTTGAAAACATTTTAAAAACAAGATATAATTTTGTAAAATTATTTTTGAATAAAAGTTAGCGGATACAAACAATGTTCCACTAGATTTTTCGTAGGTTCCATCCTACTTAGAGCTCCATCCTATTAACGGGCTCGAAGTGGATTCCATTCCACGAATAAATTGGATTTTAAGATGCCAGTGCTTTTCTAGGAGTTTTACCAAAATTCCTAATTAAATTACTTATTCTTGAAATCTTGATCTCTTGATAATCCTGATATTCTTGATACTCATGAGTCTTCAATCTTGGTATCTTGAATCTCTATACTATACAGGCTTCATTCTTGTTACCTGCATGGTTAAATCCCACATATACATATATTTCTAAACTATAATGTTAGTATTTATGTTTTATAATCCTATTCTAAGGTTGTCATCATCAAAACCATCATCTCAAGGACTAGCAATCTCCTCCTTTTTGATGATGACAACCTTTGTTTATTAAATATTATTTTTTCCTAATAACTCCCCCTTAATATATGCCTAACTATCCTATTTTATACTTCTCCCCCTTTATCATCAACAAAAACTAACTCCAAACTATATAACTCCCCCCTCATTCTTGGACTAAAGTACCTACATTAATAAACTATACAATGGAGTATATAATAGATAGATTAAGAGATAATTATACTGATAGACATGATAATTAATTATAAACATCAATGTATATTTATTCATGTTTTGTACAACAAACATCAATCCACACTAAATGTCAATCTATATCAAACCAAATTAAAACAAATGAAATCAAATCAATCAAAGCAAACTGTTCAAATAAAGCAATAAAATCAAACATTACGAGGAACTTCCACCCATCCTTCTTCTCCAAATATAGGGTCTTCTATGATGACATCCCAATTTCATTATCATTAGTGAGAGAGACTGGAGGATGTGTTTTGTTATCATCCTTGTGCAGGGAGGAAATCATCCATCGTATTGCATCGAAATGCCTTTCTTGCTCCTTGATCATCTGCATTTGACACAACTCCAAGTATCGTTAGTTTCGAAGAATGAACGAAAGAATATTCTTGAAAGAATTAAGAGTCTCTTCAAGATTTTCGGATAGATTACGAATTGGATTGGCCAAATTTTAGTTGGTGAGAAGAATGAGAGACAAAGTAGATAAGAAATAATATTGAATGATGAATTCTGGAAGAAATAGGTATTTATAAGTGTAGAAATTCGTTTGAAATGAATAGACACAAGGTAGTTATTCAAATTTCAAATTCAAAATGAAATGTCATTTCTGACCAGTACATGCCGACATGGTCATAGGGGGGATGTCGACATGGTCTAGTTAATTTTGATGGCTTATTTTGATTTTATGAATAATTGTCTATATATATATATATATATAATATACTAACATTTATTCTGGAGATAAGATAAGCTAGATAACAGAAAAGGAATTCAATTTCATTTCATGATAAAATGATACAACGATTAAACATAAAGAATTACATGAATTTTTAAATTAAAACAAACTAAACTAATACAACATGAAATGAAAAGATAGAACTAGTTAGAGGATGATGAAGATGAAGATAATCCAAGCTTCTTGCTGACTTTGGAAATAAACTTGTTCATATTGGATGAAATTTTATCCAACTTCTTACTAACGGATCGTTTAAGAATCCGTTGATTCTCAACAATGGTCTTTTGGTTTTTGAGAAGGGTTTTGTTGGATGGATTAGGAGGATATTTAATGCTTTCCAAAGAGGTTTCACCTTCTTCTTCTTCAATTTCCATTTCATCCCCTTCTTCTTCCTCTTCCTCCTCTTCCATCTCCTCATGAGCCAAACGCTCTTCTTTTTCGGCAAGAGTCTCATACGGTTGAAAAACAAATGAAATTTTCATAAGAGATATTGGAATGATTTAAAACCTTTCTTGAAACAAATTCTTCTCCTTTGAAATCTACTCCAAAATAGTTAAAAATCCGAGTGAGATAGATTCCATGATACAAAGTATTCTCACCCATTTCAATATTTTTGGGACGAAGTTCATCCAAAATAACTTGCGTCCAATTAATATCATAATTTCCAAAAATAGCAAAAAGTGTTTTGTAAACTTTTGAAGTGGGATTGTTAAAATTCCCCGATCTTGGGGTCAAAGTATGTTGTAAAAGAAGATTAACAATTCTAGCTTTTGGTCGAAAGTTTCGATTTTTGAATTCAAAATCAACATTTCCTTCGAAAATGTGATGAAACGTCTCACGATCATTTTCATCAATATTAAAACTAGAAAGATCCATTCCCGTACTCTTGAAATTGAGAATGGTACCCAAAAGATCACAATTCAAAACAAGTCTAGTGCCTTTGACAGTACTCCAAATTTCATCATCATTTCCAATATAAAATCCACTGTTTAAATTTACATAGAAAATTTTAATAAAATTTGGATAAAAAACGAAATCATTTTGAGAAACATCAATAAGACTGAAAATTTGATTGTTTGCAAAAAGAAAATCAATTTCATAAGAAGAGAAATCATGAAATATTGCAAACTATCCGGGATGGACTTTTCAATAGTTAGCATAATTGATGTATGATTTTATGGCCTCTGGATCATTGAGGATTGCTCTTTTATCTTTCTGGAAATTCTCATGGTGGAGGGGTTGCTTGAAGAAGCCATTAGAGTAGAGAGTAGAGAGCTTGAAGTTTTGAAGAGAGAGTTTGAATTTAAAAATGAGAGTGAAAAGATGTGATAACAGATAGTGAATAAATAGATTCTCAAAGGACATGTTGTCTGGTCAAAAGATGCCTTTTCAGAGAATTGAATGAAGTGAAAAGGTAGAGGGAAATTCAAACATTTGAATTCAAATTTTGAGGTTCAAATTCTATACCCATGTCGACATCACGGTGGGGACCATGTCGACATGTGTCTTTGAATTTATATGATTTATTTTTCCTAAGAATTCTAATATATATACTTATTATTTTTAATATATATATATATATATATATCTGGAATAATTCTGAAATTATAGTATATTCTATAAAATATTATAATACTATTAAAATTAAAAATAAATAAATAATAATAATAAAATGATAGTAAAAATAAAAAATATAAAATACAAACAACACACCAATTCAAAATCAATCAATCAGGCAATCAAGCATCCAAATCTAAGCATGCAATTTCAACCAATTGTATTGTAAATATGTACCTTTTTCTGAGTCCATTTATCTGAATTCGTTGCAGTCGTGAACTGTTGTGAAACACATAGTTGAATTATCTGTGTTCTGATCATCATCGCTTGTTGACAAGTCTGAATCATCTAGAGTAGCAGTAAATGTACGTTTTCGTTTCTTTACGGAATCACTGCTTATAGGAGGATTTTGCCTATCTGGATACGGACAGTCTCTTTTTATATGGCCTGGTTCGTCACAATTGAAACATTTGATATTGTTTGGCACTACATTCTGATTTCCTGAGTTCTTAAAGTTGTTTCTCTTAAGATTGTTCATCTTTCTGTATTTCAGGAATTTTCAAAAATTCTTGGTCATAAAGGCTATCTCTTCATCATTATCGCTGTTTGAGTCAGATCCATCGGTCAATGCATTGAATGTCATTGATTTCTTTTCAGATGCTTTGCTTTCTCATCCCCTAATCATTTGGACTTCAAACGACATTCGATTTCCAATTAGTTCTTCTATCTTTAAGGTACTGATGTCATTTCCCTCTTCGATCGCAAGTGTCATTTGATCCCATTCTGGAGTAAGAGAATTTAAGATATTTCTGACTTGATCTTCTTCTAAAAATTCCTTTCCCAAGAATATTACAGAATGCACAATATCCTGAAATATGCTATACATATCGAAAATAGACTCATTAGAATTCATTTTAAATAATTGAAACTGATTTGTGAGCATGAAAATTTTGGTATGTTTAACTTTGCTTGTTCCTTCATGGGTAACTTGCAAAGTTTTCCAGATTTCATATGTATACTTACAAACTGACACTCTATTAAATTCATTTTTATCAAGTGAACAAAACAGAATATTCATTGCTTTAGAATTATTTTGTGCAACAGTCTTTTGCTCAGCGGTCCACTCTGCAAAATCAGTTGTGGGTTCAGAATATTCAGTCTGTGTGATATTCCAAGTGTCTAATCCTATAGATTGTAAATATATTTTCATCCTACATGCCCAATATGCATAGTTACTGCCATTAAAAAGTGGTGGTCTGACAGTAGACTGGCCTTCTGCAAATGAACTAGTGACAGTGATAATAGAACTAGTGTTGGTAGTGTTAACAGTACCAGTGTTGGTAGCCATTTTTAAAAAAATTCAAAATTCAGATTATGGAAACTTTGAAAAGCTTGCTCTGAAACCAAATGTTAGAAATTGCAGATAACAGATCTTAAGGCTAGAATAAACACTAGAGGGGGGTGAATAGTGTTTTAAGAAATTATTAAATCTTTTTGAGTTTTTGTTAATTTAAACATAAATGTATGCAATATTCAGACACAGATACGATCAGAGAATCAAACATAGATGTAGAAATAAAGTAAAAGCAGTAAATGAAAGAACACATCGGATTTTATATTGGTTCGGAGTTACCCTACATCCAGTCCCGCACACTAGTACGGATTTCCTTTTAAAAGCAATCTTTACAATTACACCCTCGATTTCAAGGCTACGAGGTAAACCCTCCAGATTCACAATCCTCTGGGTAGAAATACTTGATTTCATGGGCAAAAAGTTCACCCAATTGATTTTCAGGGCTACAATCACACCTTTTCTCACTTGACTGATTTCCAAGGCTACAATCGCACCTTTTTTCATAGAAATGATTGCAAAGAAGCCTATAAATCTAAATAGCACTGAGGATCTTGTTGAGATAGCGACAGAGAATCAAACCAGAAATGATCTAGTTAGATTCAATGGTGATTTCGGCAGAGTAATGGTAAGAATATGTATAAAGAAATGTGGAAGAAGTAGAGGAGTGAAATCCAGAAAAATATGATTAGAAATTCTTTGAAAATAGCCTATATTTATAGAAGAACAACAGCCATGTCCATTCGTGAAGGGATATGACAAATAGACACTTCTTTTGAAATTCAAATTTTTGAAATCAACTGCCACTATGTCGACATGGTTTTCTTGAGTATGTCGACATCCCAAAGGAAATTTTGGTGGTTTGTTTTTCCTTAAAAATAACTTTTATCTTATATTAAAACTATTTCAATCTTTTATAAATATACTTAACTATAGTTAAAATACATAAATAAATATAGAGAATAATATTTTGGTATATATAAAATTTTACTATAATTTTATATTTAAATCTAAGTATAAATATTAAAAGTCAAATATATTATTATTAAAGATAATTTAAAACTAAGGATAATTTGATTTTGAAGATAAAGATTATTTTGAGGCTTAAATTATTTAAAACCATGATAGATGATTTTGATTCTTTTAAAAGGAAGGTTTTGAAAACATTGTGAAAACAAGATATAATTTTGTAAAATTATTTTGAATAAAAGTTAGCGGATACAAAAGAATGTTCCACTAGATTTTTCATAGGTTCCATCCTACTTTGGTTTCCATCCCTTTAAAGGGCTCGAAGTGGATTTCATTCCATGAATAAATTGGATTTTAAGATGCCAGTGCTTTTCTAGGAGTTTTAAAATAGTTCCTAATTAAATTACTTATTCTTGAAATCTTGAACTCTTGATAATCTTGATATTCTTGACACTCATGAGTCTTCAATCTTGATATCTTGAATCTCTATACTGTACAGTCATCATTCTTGGTACATGCATTGTTAAATCCTGCATATACATATATTTCTAAACTATAATGTTAGTATTTATATTTTATAACCCAATTCTAAGGTTGTTGTCATCAAAACCATCATCTTAAGGACTAACATCGCTATCCCAACGAATCCATAGTAAACTGTAGGCAATCCCTGCCACTCGAATTACGCCATGAAGATCAACCATTTCTACCTGAATTCCTTTTATTTTATAAATATTACCGAATCTATTTACAAATTTTCCTTATAAATCTCCAATGCCATTATAAAACATTCTTAATAAATCTCGAACCCCGTTTACAAAACTTCTCCTCTTAAGATTTTTTTAAACTCATTTATAAATATCCAAATCCATTTATAAAACTATTCCCATATTTAATCCAACTCATTATAAGACTCTTCAAGTCAATAATGTCCACTTAATAAACCATAAGCTATTTAAAAGTGCTTTAAATAACTTAAAATAATTAGTTATTATTTGAACATCCTTCTTTTTCATTTAAATTAAATCTCATTTAAAATAATAACTTAAAATCTCATTAAAACATATTAAATTAATTTTTAAACATTATTATTATATCAATAAGTTAACTTCATAACTATATTAATATAATAATTAACCATCTTTAACAGTAATTAAAATAGTAATTAATTAACCTTAAACTAATATTAATATGAAAATTAATTATCCTTTAATTATAATAAAATAAATTAAATAAATATAATTAATTATCTTTAATTAAAAATTAAGTTTTTGTTAAATCATTTTAAATAAGTAATTAAATTAAATTAAAAACATTTTTAAAATAATAACTAAATAACATTAAAATAGTAATTAAATATTCATAAAGAACATTGTAGAAATAACCTTTAAGAACTGTAATAATAAAATAATTAACTTTAATCATTATTGAACCAATTATAAATTATCTTTAAAATATTATTATTAATTTGTTACCTTTTAAAATCTTAGTACTAAATAAAAATAATTATCTTTAAACCTTATAATAAAAATAATTATTCTTAAAATAACTTTCAAATCTATATTTAGTTTTTCAAATTCAAAGGAGGCTTAACGATCACCATGGTACTTAAACAAGCTATGATATTATTCAATTAACTTTTCAAGTTAATAACATATATTTACATAATCCATGACTGTGTAAATAAATCCAACACTTAATCATCATCGGTTAATATATCAATTATCCAAAGTGGAATATCAATTAACGATATATAATCAAATGTCTAAATCCATAAAATAGCAGAACAAGGATTTATTCTGCTGATTGATTATCAAATTAATTTAGTTAGCAGAAAAGTGTTTTATTCCATTAAACAGATGTCCACTTACCATATTCAATCCAATTTAACACAATAATAATTTATTTGCCCAAATAAACATCAATTTTTAAGGTATAAAAATTCAAACGATGTTAGTAATTAAAACAATGTAATTTAAATTGTTTGCGCCAAAATTGGTCACAAACCCCGATGAATGTGAAAGCACCAGTGTTGGAATATAAATCAGCAATATCCAAACACAAATCGCAGATCTAAGTAGCAAAATAGTAAATGTAAACAAGAACACACGATTTTATAGTGGTTCGGCTATCTCCGGCCTACGTCCACTTCAAAGGTTTTTCCTTTTATTGATGTTCTTCGCTGATTACAATCGATTACAGCGGATTACAATGAATTGTAGTTCTGAAATTCGAGTGCAACGGTGGTTCTGATAGTTAAACTTGAGTCCGGTAGAGTCTTGGCGTTCAGTCGCGGAAAGATCCCTTTTCTGAATGACCTGGAGGTCTATTTATAGGCGTAGGCTGCTGCTATCTCGCTGAAAACTTGGGAGACCTCTTCTGGCACGTGAGGGGGCCCACACGTACGGTCTCGGAAAGTTTGGGCCCACTTTGGCATCGGTTCGAACTCCATTCGAACCGATCAAGAATTCATCCAATCGAGGTGAAATTTGGCGTGGACATTCTTCATCATGTATGCAAGCATCTGTGAAAATTTCACGGCATTTGGATCAGTAGGTTAGGAGATATGTTGGGTTCGAGATTGACTTCACGGTGAGGCTGTTGCGTTCGAACCCCTGTTGCTCGAAACGATGGTTTCGAAACCAGTGTGGCACGCGACTTCGTGGTGACGTGGAGCGCAAGCTTCGAATCGATCCGGACTTCTCTCCGTGTTGACCGCTTCGACTCCATATATCTCGGCGCATTCGAACCGATGGAAGACACGTCATCGTGATTGGTTGACTCAGTCGGTTCGAATGAAGCTACACTTGGGTTCGAAGACGATATCATGGATGGGTTCGAAGTGTGGCTCTGTGATGGTTTCGAAGAGAGGACATTGTGATGGGTTCGAAGTAGGCAATGGCTTGGTGGGTTCGAAGTGGAGTCGAGGCTAATGGATGCGAACTGGATGGACTCGAACCCGATGGGTTCGAGTGTGGCATGGCTGGGCTATCGGTTCGAACGCAGGTGGGTTCGAACTAGATGGTTTCGAACCGATGGATACGAACTCCATCGATTCGAACTGGGGCAAATGCTTCCGAGGCGCGACCTTATTTCTTTGGATTCGAACCAGATGGTTTCGAGTGTGATGGGTTCGAACACAATGGGTTCGAACCGAGCAATGTCAATTCCTCTTATCTTGATTCCATCATAACTTGAGCATATGACCTCGGATCGACTTGAAATTTGGAATGCAGACTTCCATGATCTTTCTTGTCGTGTCCTATCAATTGTGGCCCATTCCGGACTCGGACAAAATTCATCGATATCCATGGTTATCCTGCAGCGCATGGTTGATATTCATGAAGAGTAATCATTGGTTTCTAGTAAATTTTGGGTATCTCAACTTTGCCAAAAGTTGGGATAACATTTTGCCCCCCAAAACATGCCTTTTTGTAAAAGGTATGTTTTGAACGGTCTTAGATCAAGTGTAATAAATTCATGTTTCGTTGATATCTTTGGCATTATCAATCAAGTATGTGGCTGTTCGAAGCCAAATCAATAGTCGTTCTTCCCGTAGGAGTTGAGAATGAAGTTTCATAGTCTCTCCGGACTATTATTGGCTGCTCTAAACCCTTACTGAGCCCGTTCTAGACTCAGTGATTGAATAGAAAGATCCTATTGCTCTCTGGCGTTGCCTTCTATCCCTTGCACTCCGGTCCCGGTTAGGACATATAGCGATACCATGGTCGTTCGGGACCGATCATAGCCTCTCCGGGCTCTTGCTGGATCCCATCCTGTCACTCTCCGGTGAAGGGGAAACAGCGCTTAAGTGAGTTGATCCTGTCGCTCTCCGGCGAAGCAACCCACTTCTTGCACTCCGGTTCAAAGCAGTTGAACATTAAGCGATGTCATGACCTGAATCATCGGCCGATCATAGTCTCTCCGGACTCTTGTCGGATCCCATCCTGTCACTCTCTGGTGAAGGGGAAACGACGATAAGTGAGTCGATCCTGTCGCTCTCCGGCGAAGCAACTCACTTCTTGCCTTCTGGATTCACCTCTCCGGGTGAAGGCGATCTTTCTTGTATAAGTGAGTCGATCCTGTCGCTCTCTGGCGAAGCAACTCACTTCTTGCCTTCGGACCCCATCTCTCCGGATAGGGTTATAAAGCGATCGTGTTTATACTGGTGTTCAATGTTCATCCTTTGACTATCCGGTCAAAAGGTTTATTGCAAGAAGTTCAAATTTAATTATTAAAATTCAAGTTCTAGATGTTCAATCTCAAACATCAGAAAAAACTAAGGATTGCCTCTCCGGGCGTAGCGGTTCATCTCCATCTCAGAGCATGCCTAGGGATCTCTCCGGTTCCCGTACATGTGTAAGTGGAGTAACCGTTTTATTCTGAAAATAAATCTAAATAAAATTACTCGACCGAAGTCCAGATCGTGGACTTGGCCCTTGCCATCTTTGATCAGTTGATGACGAGTCGTGATCCCGATCCAGGATCGTTCCTGCAAGGTGGAGGCGGTAGTTGTTCATGCCTTGTCGCTGTTGTCCGTTCTCTGACATACTGCGGTAATCTACCACCCCTAGCGTGTTCTTCCACCTCATCCTTCAAGTGACGGCATTCATCTGTGGTGTGCCCATCCAGCTCATGGAATAGGCAATATTTTCCAGTCCTGCGCTCCCGCTCGGTGGGATCCCTTACAGGTGGCTTTCGATAGTGAAGTTGCCCCCTGGTTTCAGTGAAGACTCTTTCTAGGCTTGCATTCAGATCTGTGTACTGCCTGAATCTTGGTTCTCGGAATTTCTTCCGTTTATCAGGACCATCATGTCTGTCATCCTGTTTCCTTTTTCCCCTGTCCGCTCCGGACTGCTCTCCAGAGGTTCCTATGCTTTTCGTGGCATTTATTTCACGACTCTCGACTCGTGATTCTTCTAATCGAATGAATTTTTCAGCTTTATGGAAGAATTCTCCAAGATCTTGCGGTGGATCTTTAGTTAGAGAATCCTTAAATTTGGTGCCTTCCGCGACTCCTGCCACCGCCGCCATCAAAATCATTGATGGATCCGGGCGATCCACAGAAGTCACTGTCACGTTGAATCTGAGTAGGAAATCTTTTATGGACTCTCCGGTCCTCTGCTTGATTGTTGCTAAAGTCATCACACTCTTGGGTCGCGTCACGTGGATCCTGAACTGTCTCATGAAGCAATCAACGAGCTCGCTCCATGTTCCAATTGATCCAGTCTCTAGTTGTCTGAACCATAGTGAAGCTAAATCTGATAAATATAGAGGGAAGCATCGTGCCATCACTTCCTCGGATGCCCCCAGTACTTCCATGTGCCTGATATATCTTGTGATGTGTACGGTTGGGTCTGATCTTCCGTCATAGGGATCTAGCGCTGGTAATTTGAACTTTGGAGGGTTCCTTGCATTTCGGATGTTCGGAGTGAATGGACTCCGACTGACTTCTTCTAGGCCTCCGCTAGGCAATCCTCCTCTCATGATTCGTCGCATTAGGCCTATCATTCTCTCATCTCCGTCTAGGGGTTGCCCCCTTGTCAAGTTTCTGTCCTGCCCCCCGAGCCTTGAAGGGAATTCCGGTACGTACTCTTCTGGTGGCTCGTTGGCGTATGCATTGGCTCCTGTCTGTTGGGCTCCGTCTGTTGGTCTTCCA